>BSBM01000001.1:56780000-62447500 GCA_027924585.1 Larix kaempferi | reverse complement strand
TTTATGGTGCCTATGCCTCTGCCCTTGTGGGATAAACTCATCCAAGGCCAACGATTTAATTTGGAAAAACTAGGTAATGCATGGTGATCTCTTAATAATGTTGAACTATTGCGTACCTTTCAGTTTTGTTCAAGACTGTGCTGGCTATTGTCTGCGTATCATAAAAAATGACCATCTATCCTTTTTATTGGGTTTATGCCGGCCATTAATGCATCTAAACGTGCAAATAGTGAGGTTTACCCACCTATTAGTACCATAAAAATATGAGATAAAAACAATGCTCTAATGGGTGAGATCGGTAGAAGGGGATGATCCACGTAATGATGCTTGGAAGAAGAGGAACAAATGCACTAGTAGTGATAACGACCCTAGGTGAGATATAGACCCATTTAAAGTAGATCAGTGGGGAATTTTATATAATAATATTGGTATTGTATAGAGTGTAAAAGGCATGTAAGGAATTATCTTTAAACCTGTCTTTGCAACATCCCAGCTAAAACCGTTTTACAACGAGGGTTTCATACATTGGTTAAAGTAAATCATCCCCCATTGGTTAAAGTAAATAATTCATTGGTTAAATTAAATCATCCCCCAGTTCCTCAATAAATCCCAATAAGAACTCCATATTCCACTCCATATTAATTTATCTACCATGATGTCATGGAATTCATTTTCTACTTTCCATACTGACTTAAAAGATACCAACATCTATAGGCAGGAACTAGCAATTATCTATTGTAGCAATGAATAACTGAGTAGTTTATACATATTCTAAGCCAAACCCTAGGCTAGAGGTCATGAAGCATGCATATATCCATGGGAAAGAATGTCGTATGCAAGTGATATTTCCTATATGACCTTTCTCTCATTAACTTGTTTAGCAACTTGAAAACAAATATTGATGTATGTATTTTCCTTTCTTTTTATTAAATATGATTGACCATATAATTTAAGTAGCATAAATTAACATTTTTTATCATATAATTTTTGACCATATATTATATATGTGACTTCGGGTTCATGGTTGTTAGGGGTCAAATTTTGTTAAAGGGTTATTATGTCAAGGTCGTATATTTCCCATTAGTGATCATGCTAACCCTATAACCCCTAATCTAGTAATAATGATTGATCATGGAATATAGTTGTTTGTGGTTGATACTATCACAATAACCAACCATAAACATTGCTTACAAAATAAAATTAGAAAAAAACAGACATCTAGTTCTAAATTCTGTTTGATAGTCAAAATTAGAGAAATTGTTATAGTTGCATATATATTTTTGAAAAACTACCCAAGATTACAAGTTTAGTTGACGTACACCATGTGACGTGTTACCACCTAAAAAAATCAAGTCCAAGTTGCATTTTTAGAGACATTCTTACAATAAGCATTGCACTTGCATATATGAACTTTGGAGCATGCTATGAATAATTTCAAAGTGGTGATGAAGATCCATGTTTTCCTTTTGTTTTACATGCTAAGGGGTATTCACACATTTGGAGGAAATATTGCACATGGAGGATACATTCACCTTTAGTTGCACTTATCTACATATTTATGTGCACATTTATGCGTTGGAAGGTGCCCTTGGAATGTCATCACAGTTTTCAAGGGAAAAATGTGTGCACTTACTTTCATCAAGATTCCATGCCTAGGTGAATACCCATTTCTCCATGCTTCAATTTCACCTTTAAATAACAATCCCCAGTTTCTTAAAATCATCTTGACCAATGTGATAGTATGTATAAATTGTCCAAATTAATCAATTTAAAAGGTTTCAATACCTAAGTTGAGTATTGAGCAAGGTTTTGATCTAGGGTGTTAGAATTAAATAATTAAAATGGAAAAAGAATTTTAATTTAAACCTATGGTGGCACAACTTGTATTCCTGTGCGTTAGTGTAGTTATAGGTCCAAGGAAAACTAATAATAAATCTTCTCAAAAGATATGTGTTGTCATTGCAATGTGCATGTTAGGGTATGTGTTAGTGATTCTACAGGTTTAATAAGAACTAGACATTAATTTTCTTTTTAAATTATATATATATATTCACCCCTAAAGTGGTGTGACTTTTATTCATATGCACTTGTTGATGCCTCGGATATCGTAGCATCAATCAGAAAGGGATCCTCCCCGAGAGATGGTCCCAATTAGACTATCTCCCGTTTGGTGTAGGGGATCCGTCCGGTTAGCGGTTCCGGAAACCGTGGGTTTGGAGTTTAAATCCGATTCTATCGGTTATGGCCCGATCCACCTTTCTTTTGGATTTTATGTCTTTTAAATGAGATGCAAATGCCTAGTAATATTTGATCTAGATGCAACTAAAACAGATCTAAGTCTAGAAAGTGAAATAAATCTACCTATCCTTGCAGGGAACACGTTTTAAGGATGAGCAATGGTCTGTAACAGATAACATAAAGAAAGAACAGGTAGCTGTCAATTCCTACAGGTAAAGCTACAGCCAGATAAAAAGATCTTAGAAGATAGCTTCTAGTTTAATGTAAAACGTATCTATTGCTCACGAAACAGAAAAGAAGCGAAAATGTCTAATCTAAATAGTAAGAAACATATCTAAATGTGAACAAACTGAAATTAAATTCAAAGATCCCTGCAAGGAGCAAATTAAAGGCATGAACAATGAGCTATACGAATTATCTTGAAGAAAGAACAGTTAGCCGTTCGATCAAAAAATAATTCTACAGCAATGGTAAATATATCAACAGGTAGCTCCTGATTCACTATGAAATGCATTCATTGTCCACAGAATAGAGAAAATCGCATGCACAGGAAGAAGCAAAATCATTGATACAAAGAAATAGTTCAGATGGTAAGAATGATCTCACATTACAGAACAGCAGTCATTAGAATAGTCCAACATACATCCGTCCAAAATCCCATGCAAAACGTCCATCTCCCGTGGCTTTTATTAGAAAATTCAATTTTACAGAAACGATACAAGATAGCTCGTAAAGGTTTCAAAATCTCCTTCCCTGCCAAAAGTCCTTCTCTATTCTTCCTAGCTTCTATTTATAATTACAACTCTGCCCTTTGGGCTGCCACCTAGCACCTTCCACTTGTCATCTACAGAAAATTCTCATCTAAAATAGACAAAAATGAGATTCCCTTACATTTACAGAAATTATTTAAAAGAAAATAGGGACAGCTATCCCACAGTTTACCCGCTTTACACAATTGAGAGTCAAATACAAAATAATAGAAATAATGCTTTGAAATCAGCGATTTCAATCCTGTGCGTGAGTTTCTGCTGGCAGAGGATCGCCCAAGTTAATTGCTGCTGACGCTGCCTGGGAAGAGACACTCGAGCCTATTGCTGATGTTGCTTGAGTGGCTGCTGGGAGAGAAGATTCTGGATCTGCTGATGCCCCTGCTACTGCTGCAGCTTTCTTTTCCTCTTCCGCTATGTAGATGTACCACATACCTGTGTCCCTTATGACTATGTTTGCTGCAGCAGGAAACAAGATTTTCTAAGAAGTTACATTCTTCCCGAGTTCTGTTCTAATGCTTTGAACTTCTGCTACTGCAGCTTGATGCATTTCCTTCAGCAGATGGTTGTGGAGGGATGACAATCCAACATAATGTTGAAGGTCATCAATAGCCAGAACATCAATCCTTTTCACATACTCGGTTTGAACGACTAGCTCTTCCTTTAGCTGAGACAAACATTGTTCCTTTTCCGGAAAGTCCTCCAGGGTCTGAGGGAAACTCAATGTGAATTTTTCATGTACCCCTTGGAGCCTTTGGTACGGATTGCTAATTTTATCTGTTGTTCTTTGCACGCTGGTTATCAGCTTACTGGCACAGTTCCTTCCAAACTCCAAAATGGCTATGTCCTCATTAAAACTGTCCACAAATTTAAATGGGAGGTGTGTGGGGAAACCCCCTTTTCCTTCTCTCCACGCCATCTGACTGATGATATTTGCCTTGACACGGGTATTCTTTGCTTTGAACCTATGAGCTTCCGCATTAATTTCTTTTAACCTGACCACCATGGCCTTGAGCCTGCAAACCTCATCAGTGATTAGCTCCTGAGTGTCATACACCTGCTTCAGGATGTTGCATGACAGCTCATGGAAAGGAGACATGTCCATTGTTCTACCCTCGGCTTGCTCTAACTACTCGGCTAATGTCCGCTTGTCTGCTTCTAGCTGAGATGCCTTTTCTTCTGCTTCGCTCTTCTCTGTTTCCACAATCATCATTTGGAGTGCTAGCTGGTCCTTTTCCTCCTCCAGCTGGATGTACTTGTTTGACAGCTCCTTATGCTCAGCGTACAAGCAGTTATACTTGTTCACTACCAGATCTCTTTGGGCTTGCTCATTAGCCACAGTCTGTTGTAGCAAACGAGCTCTCTTCTTTGTCAAAATATTTTCTCTAACTATCACACCCACATTGTCCAGTGAGGCTCTTGCTGTTTCCACAACCGCGGATGCCATAGCAAAGGGGTCCTTATCTGTATTTTTCATTACAGTGACCTCTCGGTGGGTAACGATGTCTTCATGGAAGGGACTTTTGACCCTCTCTTTTGATTTGAGGACCATTGCTTTCCTCTTCTTGTCGTAGACAAACTCATTCCACCTGGACACTGTACGCTTTCCCGATGGCATGTACGGGACAATTGGTCGGTTTATGATGTCTACGTCTTCTTCAGCAGGTGGGGTCCGGACTTCCTGAGCTGGATCCATGCCCTTCTTTTGGGTACCAGAGCCTCTTTCTTGGGATGTGTCTATATCCATGTCTTGGACACCGGACCCACTGGCTTGAGCATCTTCCCTTGCTTTCAACTCTTCTTCTGCCTCCGCTTGCTCAGCTTCAGCCTCTTTCTGCTTTTGGGCTTCCTCAGCTTCCTTCCGCAGGCTTTCATTTTCAGCTTCTTGCTGCATCCTTGCCACTTCAGTTTCCTGCTTCCTTCTTGCCATTTCAGCTTCCTGCTGCCACCTGGCTTCTTCTGCTTCCCACTGCAGCTTGGCTTCCTCAGCTTCCTGGAGTAACCTGGCTTCTTCCCTTAATCTGAACTCTTCCTGAGCTTGGGCATCCTCAGCTTCTTTCTCCTTCTGCTGGCTGGTCTTCTGGGCCTTGGTTGAGCTAGAGCTTGCCCCAGTGCTTTGGCGACAGACCCGTAGCTCATCCATGTTACTGATACCTCTGAATGCCTCTTCCTCGTCATCAGGATAGTGGGAGTACTCGAAGTGAGCATAGATCTCCTTACAGTGCTCAGCAACTCTTCCCTTTCTGTCATTCCTGTGGAAGATCACCTCTTTGAAGTGGAAGGCTTTCAGCTCTTGAATAAATTCATCGGCCGAGGCAACCCCCGAGAACTTGTAAGCACCTATACAGAAAGGTAGAGGGGGAAAGGAAGCCTTATGTTGTTTGTGGAGCATTGCTCCAATTCCATCCAGGAAGAGTTGTCTTACTGCTTCTTTGAGGACCACATAATCCGTGGCATACTACGGCAAGATGTATGGGGGCTTAGTACCTCCAAACATTCTGAGGTAAGTACCTTGCTCTGAAAAGTAAAAATCCCCGTAATCTTCAAGGACTTCCACAACGTTCTCTGACAGGCAGTTGGGCTCCTCCCTGAACAAATTCTCATATTGGGGCATGATGAACCCCTCACAGATGAGTTTGTAACTAGGCTTGTAATTCTGAGCCCACAACATCCTGAAAGCGATATAGACCGGGGTAGTGGCCTTATCCCATGTGCAGCCCAATTTGGGGAATTCTATCTTGGCTAAAATACAATCGATCAGATATGAAGACATGAAAAATTCAGCCTTCTTCAAGGCTAGTCCTTCTTTAGCAGCAACTATCATCGAGGCCAAACTATCTGATAGGAGAGTGGCCCAGTCAAACACAGTTCCCTTGAATTCCACGTAGTGGATAATAGGGACCCACTGAATCTTATACATTGTGCCATCGGGCATGCCAAAGATTCTGCACAGCATTAAAGTGATTAATCTGAAAGGAGCTCTCAGATTCTGCACGTCATATTCATCACTTCCTTTCTTCCTCAAATGTTTGCCTGCCACTAGCAGCTTCTTGGCCATCTCGACGTTGTTCATCTGGCTCAACCATTCATCAGTCAGAGCTTGTTGGACACGGGCAAATTTGTAGGCTTCCGCAAGATACGCGGGTTGAAATGAGGCAATAGCCACTTTCCCGCTATCATTTATCGCTCTCCTTTCCGCATCAGCATGTTAGAGTATCCATCCGATCACTTCAGCACAGGGGAACATCTTAGGGCGGGTAGCGGCTCTAGTTATGCCTGAGGCTCTGATATTGAGATAAATCGGCCCTTCCTCTAGCAACATATCTGGGATCTCTTGGTCCCGGATCATTCTGTAGATGTCACCCCATCTGATTTCAGGAGGGACACCGGTGGTGCACCTAGTATCCTGGAGTGAAGCTTCAGTTTTAAGTGGCGCAGGCTTCTTTTCTGACATTTTAGCCTTCTTCTTACCAACTTTCAGCATTTTGATTTATCCCTGATAACACCCATATACAAGTCATCATGATATTGAGCAACATACTATGAGGTTTCAACAGAGAGCACCATTGTTTTAATATGTCAAGGAGATAAGTACAATGAAGCTGCATATTTAGGAAGTGAAAACATTATTTCAATATGAAACATAAATTGAAACGTTTGAATCTTTTGAAGGGATGAGTTTTGAGATGCTCCTGAGAGGATAGGTATGTTGTGGAAACAATTTGCTCTCGGACCGATAGGCGTGTTGCGGAAACAATTTGCTCTCGGACCGGTAGGCGAGTTGCGGAAGCAACCTGCTTTCGGTTTAGCCCTGGGGAAGAAGGTAACTTTCGTCATTGTGCTTTTAAAAGGCTAGTGGCGAGGAAGTCTGGGGTGAAATAACCCTGCGACAAAATGAGGAGCCACTTTCACCTTTACGACCCGGCGAGGGCTTTGAACGCCGTTGTCATTTACGGCTCTTGCCGAGGGACCTATTGGGGGTTTGAACATATGCAATGGCGCGAGTCGTAAGATTTAAATTGGGTAGTGGTCACGTTGGAACTAAGTTTTACGAAAAGGCCCGGGGATTTACGTCTTAAGCTTTCGGTCGGGGACATGAAAAGTCCATGGGGCTTCGGCATTTTTTTTTTTTTTTTACATAACGAAGCACGCGGCCCGGGGAGGAAAATAGAACAAGTCTAACCGTCTGCATTAACTGTCTCTACCCAAAAGAAACGTTCTATCCTGTGTATGTTTTATATGACGAGAACTCAAATCAGACTGTATTTGACGGGCAAAATATAGCCCATGACGGGTGTTTTGCCCGTCAAAATCCCACCAAAACCCACCATTTTCTAACAAAAGACAACCCAATAGCAATTGGAAACGTAGAAGGGGCAAATTTCAAGGTGAAACTCCTACCTGGCACCGTGAGGATCGCTGAACAAGGTTTCCGTGAACGCGGATGAGCAAGATGAGCTGGAGCGATTTGCACGACATTCTACGTCGTTATCCAATCGAAAACAATGATATGTTGGCTCGAGCCCCCCCCACCGTATATTTAAATAGGACAGGCACGTGCGAACATTTAGTTTGGTGGGTGGCGCAATTAGTCGCGGTTTAAATACCGGTACGTCGGCGGTCACGTCAAAAATTTCGATCCGCGTGCGACCGCCATTCGCGGGATCAACTTGCGAATTGCATCCGCTGTTGCGGAAGGATACAGGGAAAGTTTCTGCCGTTTCGGGGCGCAAAGGCGAATGGCTCCCGCAAAAGGCCTCGACGACGCGGAAGAGACAACGTTCCGCAAAGTTCAATTCGTTCGGAAGTGCAACACGGAAGCTTCCGCTGAATTTCTCCGGCGTTTCGGGAGATATTGGCCAAGCTCCCCGCCTAAAGGACGTGAAGGGTTGATTTTTTTCGGTGGCCCATTTTCGGGGTGATATCGCTAAGGCTTCCGAAATTGCGGGGAACTCTCGCCAATGGCTTCTGCCGTTTCCGAAGACTTCAGCCAACGCTTCCGAAAAAAGGCCCTCGCGAAATCTAAGTTTCGGCTGCACTCGCTTCCGATGTTGCGGAAAGCTCTCGCGATTCGCTTCCGCCGTTTCGGAAGGATAAAATGAACGGCTCCGCATTTTTGGGATGGACACTCCAACAGCTCCGCAAAAGGAAAATTTCTAAGTCTCTTCGCAGTTTCGGAAGGAAATCGTGAATTTATCCGCGGAGTTTCGAAAAGCTTTCGTGAAGGCCTCCGCAAATTTTCAAAGAAAGCTCTTAAGTTCTCTTCCGAGTTTCGGGAGGATTTTACAAATCGTTCCCACCGTTTCGGAAAGAAAACCCCAATCTCTCCGCAAAAGGTCAAAAATTTTTCTAAGTCTTCTTCGGGAGAGTTATGTAAAAGACTTCCGCCGTTTCGGGAGAAGAGACTGAAATGCTCCGCGAAGCTTCCCTTCTTTCGTCCCGCAAACGCTCAAGATTTTCTAAGTTATTTTCGAGAGGCTTATACGTTTGCCTTCCGCAACTGCGGGAAGATAGCCCAAAAGACTCCGAAATGTCGGGAGACTTTCCCAAATAGTTTCCGCAATTTTCAAAAGGAAAATCTAAGTTGTTTGGGATCTTTATGCGAATGGTTCCCGATGCTTCGGGAGCACAAAGACGAATGCTTCCACGGAATCTCTTCCCTATGTTCCGCAATTTTTTAAACAGTTTCCACGTTCTTCTTCGAAGGTTTAAACAAAGGCTTCTGCCTTTCGGGGTGAAAACTCAAAATAAAAACGCAACTGTTGGGAATAGTCTGAGAAGCTCCGAAAAGTTTGGAAAATCTTCTAAGTTCCTTTTCTGTCCTTTGGAGGAAAATCGGAAAGGTTTATGGCCAGAATTTTCCGTTGGGAAGCAAAGATAAAAGCTGGGAATGGCCCCTTGAGGCAGCCTTTCTAAAAAATTAAAAGGAGGGGCCCCAATATGTACAAAATTTTGGGGGGAGTGTTGCTGCAACAACAATGGCGAGTCGCTGGCGAACATAGATCTCTGAAACATTCCTCTTCATGGTCCGAAGCCTCATCGAAGACATCCATCTTGGGTGCACTGCTCAGCTGAGCATTTTTAAACTCATGTGAGGGGAAGGAGGCACTTTACCTGCTAGCCATTGGGGGAAAGGGGAGCTTTTCCCGAGACATCTTCACCACTCTCAAAGGGCCAATACATGAGGTTCATTTTTAGGAGGGTCATCTTTCAGATGGTCACTACTGCCGGACTCCACAAGATTCGTAACACTTTCTCAGGGACATTATTGCTCTTGTTCCTCATTCCCATGCTACTTGCATCCTTTTGGATATTTGTACTTTGGACAGCTTAGCTGTTTGAGCCTTCCAGGGATATTTTCTTTTGGACATGATCTTTGATTTAGGCTCCTCAATCCATAGTGCCCTTTTGTTTGAGTTAGAAATTTTATTGATTTGATCAAACTTCACGGACGGAGAAGAGCCCATTTTGGGCTGGGCCTTTTGGACAACCTTCTTGATTTTACATGTCTTTTTCTTTTGTCTCAGCCGTGCTTTAATTGAGGCGAGAATCTCTGGAAAATAGACTCTGGAGTACATGCCATTTTGGCTGTTAGATTTGCAGCATGGAGTCACTTCAATACCCTATGCCCTCGAGGTGTGCTACTTTCCATGGGTCCAACTCTAATAACCTTCTTGAGATGCCTTTAAAGTGTGAGAGTGGGTAGAGCCCAATGATAGTAGTGAAGATGGTCATAGGCCTCTGCTATTAAACAGGATTAGTGTGACTAGCAGGGTAGGCTTCCTTCCTTCTGAACATTTCAGTGAGAACACAATAGACAGAATTCATTCGAGCACAGTTCCAGACTCAGGGGTTGCGAGGTTTCTTTGAGAGAGCTATCCTCGATGGGGAACTCGACCAGAAGGTCTTTCGGCAAACAAAAACTTGTAGCAAAGGTTCAAACGATAATGAAAGAAATAAAATGGCCAAAAAATAAAGCGACTAAAGGCTAAAGCAAAAGACAAAAGAAACTTTTATTTATGTACAGAAAGTCTCAGCGAGACTATGCGAAGTATTGCTTCAGGGCGAGGCTGTTGAGAGGAAGGGTTACTTCTTCTCCCTCGAGATTTGTCAATTTATAAGTGGATGGGCCTAATTTTGCGGAAATTTGGTACGGACCTACCCATAGATGTTGGAATTTCGTATGCATTCCTTTGCCTTCATGATTATGGTCCCATTTCAGGACTAAATCCCCAACTTCAAAATCTCTTTTACCGGATTTCCTCTTATCGAACCATCTCTTAACTATGTCCTGGTGTTGATGGAATCGATCTTTAGCTTTGTGTCGGGCTTCTTCAAGTCGAAGCAGGGTGTTGATCCTGGATTGTAAGTCTTGGCGAGCAGAACCCCGAGAGGCTTGGGACAATTGCAAGGATGGTAGTAAGATGTTTGGGGGAAGGATGGCTTACTTGCCATAGACAAGAGTGAAAGGGGAAACACCTAAAGCGTTCTTTGGGGCCACCCTATCTGCCCATAAGGCGTTTGGGAGAGCTGTGTACCAACTTCTCTGGTTTTCTATCACAGTTTTCTTAAGGATTCGAATCAGATTCTTGTTTGAGGATTCAGCTAATCCGTTCCCCTGGGGATAATAATTGGCTGAATAATGCAACTTAATTCCCCATTCATAAACAAATTCATTTATCTTACAAGATGAAAAATAAGTAGCATTATCAAAAACAAGGGAAATTGGAACCCCAAACCTGGTCATGATGTTCTCCTTCAAGAAGCTGATGACCGCATCTTCGTTGATCTTGCGCAACGGGATGGCCTCCGTCCACCTAGTGAAGTAGTCGGTAGCCGTCAGGATGTATCGATGTTGTTAGGATATTCCTATACTCCATCCTAGTCCTTCTAACATTTCTGACATTTTCAGTCCTGCATGCAAAATTAGGGTTTTGCATGCAATTAGGGTTTTGCATGCAATTAGGGTTTGCATGCAATCAGGGTTTGCAGCACCAGCACCTAGCCCTTGCCAAACTAGCCCCAGGAGCTTCTCTCGGATCAGTCTTAGCTCTCCTAGAGCTTAGTGCACCCTCTTTTCAGTTACTGCATGATAAGGGCGCCCTTCTTCACCTACCAGTCCAGTTTAGTTCAGTTATCTTCAGTTCTTCCTTGATTTAAGGATTAACTGACTCCTAACTGACCTTATCACTCTTTTGGACCTCCAGTGTGACTAGATAGACTGTTTTGACTCCAGTTAGCTCCATGAGCGCCCCCCACTGAGCCTCCTTCACTATATCAGTGCTTCCATGTGCCAGTTACACCAACCACACTCAGTTAGACTCAGTTTGACTCCCGGTTGATCACTACTTGTGCATTGATGACTTCACCGATGATGAGATAGACTCCTAGTTTGGCACTGATGACTCTCCACTGATTATGGATCTGTGCATGAAGGATAATTCGAATTACACCTAGTGAATTCGAATCCTCATACTCAGCATTGTATATTTACCCGGTTACTATTCTGATTAATGCAATGTGTGTAATTATTCTGCCTCTATTGGATCTATGTTCTATTGCTTCTCTCTTCTTCCTAAATTCTTTCATAGTGAGGTTTACATCATCTCTTTGGATCTTATGTGGGCAATTTCACATGGTATCAGAGCCTTGAGAGTATATTCTACCTCCATTCTTGAGAGTTTTTTTGCAGGTATTTTGAAGTTCCAGCAGTTGCAGCAGCAGATTCAGTAGCTTCTATTTTTGCACTTGTTCAAGCAATCAAGATGAGCAATTCGAATTATCCTTCTTCTATACTTCTCACTCCTTTCAATTATTTCGAATGGAAAAGGAAGATGATAATACTCTTGCGATCAAGAGGGTTTACTAGAATAGTTGAAGAAAAAGATGTCATACCACATCAAGCTGAAAAGAGAGTCAAGCACCTAAACAAAATGGATGAAGCCTTTGGATTCATATGCCTTCATATTTCTGATGATCTATTGTTTCATGCTGATGGATTGAAGTCTCCATATGATTTATGGATAAAATTGAGGAGTCTTTTTGGCAAACAAGACGAACTGAGAGGCTACATTCTTGAGAATGAATTGGTTGCCCTTCAACCTAGCAATTTCGAGAGCATTCAAGATTTCTTCTCCAAATTTCAGAATTTGGTTTTGCATTGCAAGCAATGTGGCATCACTAAAAGTGATGAGCAATTGATACTCTCTATATTGAGCAAACTTGGATCTCAATTTTCTGTCTTTGTATCTACCTTTCATTCTGTTCGAATGTCCATCCCTGGATGGAAGTTTCCCACGTTAAGTGACTTCATTGAGGCTCTCACTCAAGAAGAGAACAAACTGTTTCAAATGGGTGCCATCAAAACCTCCAGAGATCTAGCTCTGTTGGCTGGTGAATCAAGTGGAGCGAATGAGAAAGGGGGACAAAAAGGCAAAGGAAAGAAACCTTCAATATCCAAGAATGACAAACAAAAGAGACCAAATTGTACCTACTGCAAGAGAGGAAACCATCCTGAGCATGCCTGCATGCATAAGAAGATTGATCTTCTAACCAAGCTTCTTGAACAAAACCAAATTGTTGTTCCAAAAGAAGCAAAGATGTCTGATTCTGGAAGTGGATCTGATGATTGTCATGCATTGATGGCTGGTTTTTCAAAGACAAAAGCTCTCCTCATAGATTCTGGAGATTCCAACCACATGATGGCACAAGAAGAATCCTTCTCCTCTTTGGATCTCCAAGATGGGCCTACCATTCACATGGGAGACAACTCTCAGATTTCTGCCAAAGGTTTGGGTACAGTTCATATGGAGCATGGTAAGTTCAAAAATGTCTTATTTGTTCCTTCTCTTACAGCTAATTTGTTATCAGTATATCAAATGACTCATACAGGATCTCCAAAACAAGTGATTTTTGGTCCAGACACAGTAGAGATTATAGAAATCTCCTCTGGAAAGGTTATAGCGAATGGGATTGCTAATCATGCCTCAAAGGCATATGAGTTCTCCCACTTCATGCCCTTCTCTCCAACTATCCCTTCAGATTCTGATGAGGATCACAGTGACTTCTCTTCCAGTGACTCCTATTCTAGTGAGGAAGAAGATCAAGATTTTGATGTTGAGATCATAGTTCAAGAAGATTCAGAACCAACACCTATTCTTAGTCCAGATTCAAGAGAAATATGTTCTCACACAGTCCTTGCTACTACTAAGAACACAGTTGATGATGTATTTGCTTACAGAACTACTAGACTTCAGCAGCATGCTAACCTTGCATTATGCCATCCAACTCTCCATGAGAGATTCAGCATGATGATGGGGTTTACTCTTCCATTCCTTGGGAAAACTCATCATGATACATTCGCTCCAGTGACAGAAAAGGTTCCTGAAAGACTTGCTACATTCAACACATTCTCTAGCACTTGCATTCGCACTTTACAGAGGATTAGCTTACCAAGTCTCTTTGCAAAGTTTTCACTGATGAAAGCTTGCTTCTTTTCTGCTTAGAGTAATGGCTCCTTGAGTTATTCAAAAATATAAAAACAAAAAAAACAAAAAAAAAAAGGAAAAAGAAAAATTGAGGCAGTATTCTTTTTATCATTTCATTGATTGTATGGGTGACCTTTGGTCCTAGTTACCAGGGCCCAGGATGGATTAAGGGGGGGTGTTAGGATATTCCTATACTCCATCCTAGTCCTTCTAACATTTCTAACATTTTCAGTCCTGCATGCAAAATTAGGGTTTTGCATGCAATTAGGGTTTTGCATGCAATTAGGGTTTGCATGCAATTAGGGTTTGCAGCACCAGCACCTAGCCCTTGCCAAACTAGCCCCAGGAGCTTCTCTCGGATCAGTCTTAGCTCTCCTAGAGCTTAGTGCGCCCTCTTTTCAGTTACTGCATGATAAGGGCGCCCTTCTTCACCTACCAATCCAGTTTAGTTCAGTTATCTTCAGTTCTTCCTTGATTTAAGGATTAACTGACTCCTAACTGACCTTATCACTCTTTTGGACCTCCAGTGTGACTAGATAGACTGTTTTGACTCCAGTTAGCTCCATGAGCGCCCCCCACTGAGCCTCCTTCACTATATCAGTGCTTCCATGTGCCAGTTACACCAACCACACTCAGTTAGACTCAGTTTGACTCCCGGTTGATCACTACTTGTGCATTGATGACTTCACCGATGATGAGATAGACTCCTAGTTTGGCATTGATGACTCTCCACTGATTATGGATCTGTGCATGAAGGATAATTCGAATTACACCTAGTGAATTCGAATCCTCATACTCAGCATTGTATATTTACCCGGTTACTATTCTGATTAATGCAATGTGTGTAATTATTCTGCCTCTATTGGATCTATGTTCTATTGCTTCTCTCTTCTTCCTAAATTCTTTCATAGTGAGGTTTACATCATCTCTTTGGATCTTATGTGGGCAATTTCACAGATGTTGCAACGAAGAATTTGGATTTATTTCTCCGATAAAATCTATACCCCATTGCTCAAAAGGCTCAGAGATGATGACCGGCTGCAATGGTCCTGTTGCCTTGGGTAACTTCCCAGCACTTCTCTGGCATACATCACAGTTTCGTGCATATGTGTGGGCATCTCGAAACAAAGTTGGCCAATAATAACCAGCTCTCAGTATCTTGTGTGCTGTGGTCTCTCCTGAATAATGTCCGCCTGCGGGGCCATCATGCAATTCTTTGACAACTTTGTTTGCATCTTCCCTCTCCAGACATCTAAGGAGAACTCCATCATAATTCTTCCTGAAAAGAATTCCATCAATGATTTGATAAGGTGTTGATTTCAAGCGGAGTGCCCTTCTTTGCTTGGAGTTCCAGTGTTCAGGTAGATATCCCTGCTGCAAATAGTGCACCAGATCCCTATACCATGACTGGGGAGCTGTGAAGATATGACACACTTCAACCGAATTTAACTCAACTTCATTTTTCCAATGTTGTTCTTCATCAGTTGAGTTTCCCGCAAGTAATTTGCACAGGCCTTGCCCTTTGATGATTGTAGCTGGTTTAAATTCCAAATCATACTCCTGCAGAGCTGTGACCCAGTTCCCTCTCCTTTCTCCCAATTCCTTTTGAACGAAAAGGGATCTAACAGCTGGATGGGGAACTATGACTTTAGTTCTATTCTTCAGAATGTATGGCCTAAATTGCTTGACTGCTTTGAAGATCGCATATGCATGCTTGTCAACCACGGGATAATTCAGCTCAGCTCCCTGCAGACCAGTGCTCATAAACGAAATTGGGTATTCATCCCCCAACTCCACCTTTTGCGTGAGTATAGTTGCGAGAGAGTCATCCGAAGCAAAGGTATACAAGATGAAATCCTCATCAAAATCCGGGCTTCTTAAGGAAGGAGCCTTAGCTACAATTGCCTTGATATCTCTAAATGCGTCCTTCTCCAAATCTGTCCACTTGAATTGTATGCTTTGTTTAACCATCTGTTGCAATGGCTTAACAATTTGTGCGAAATCCGGAACAAATCTGCGGACAAAATTGATGGTGACCATAAAAGACTGCATAGATTTCTTGTTGTGAGGTATTGGAATCTTATTAATAGCTTGGACTCTTTCTTGATCAATTGACACTCCCCTTTTGGAAATGATATGACCCAAGAGCTTACCTTCGGGAACAGCAAACACACTTTTCTTGGGATTCAAGAAAATACCATATTTCCGGCAGCGATCAAAAATATGCTTTAGATGCACGACATGATCTTCCCTTTTCTTCGAAAAGACTGTCACATCATCCAAGTATACAACCACGCATTTCCCACCCAATCCTCGGAAGGCAATATCCATCGCCCTTTGGAATGTAGCTCCTGCATTTATCAGACCAAATGGCATTCTTCTGTAGGCGAAAGTTCCCCACTTAGTTCTGAAAGTAGTCTTAAGGCGATCTTCTTCGGCTACTAACACTTGATTGTAGCCAGAGAAACCGTCGAGGAGAGAAAACAGTTCGGATCCTAACACCATTTGTAGGATTTACTCCATTGAAGGTACGGGGTAGTTGTCTTAATCCGAGGCTTTGTTTAAATTTCTGAAATCTACACATAGCCTTATCTCTCCCGACTTCTTCCTTATGGGAACCAATTTTGCAACCCACTCAGAATGCCGAACTTTGAAAATTATCTTAGTGTCCAGGAGCTTCTTTAATTCCTTTTGGATCAGCGGTTCTAGAGTGGGATGCATTCTTCTTAACTATTGCTGAAATGGTTTGATGCCCGCTTTCATTGGTATAACATGCTAAATAATGCGGACATCATATGTTTTCAGATCTTCATAGGTCCATGCAAAAACATCCTTGTATTGTTTGAACAATTTAATGAACCTGTCTCTTTCTCCTGGTGAACAACATTTGCCAAGATTGACAAATCTTGGTTCTGCCTCGGTACCCAAATTAACTAACTCATGTTGCATTGATGAGCTGTTAGTTTTGGTATTAGCTGGCCTTTTGAACTTATTTTGAAGATCGAATAGCATTTCGAGGGACCTTACCCCCTTGGGCATGAAATTTCCTTTCTCCTCATCCTTCTTCATCAAATCAGCATCATGTTCTTCCTCATCTATTGCAGCTCCTTGAAAGCTATCTTCGTTTGTTAGGAAGCTGATAATTTGTTCGTCATCGTCGAAGACTCTGAAGTTTGTGATGTTATCGGGAACGGAAGGCCTGAAAATCAATTCAATTGAGCATTTATTATTTGATGGCACCAATATAGAAGCAAATGTTGCTAACAAATCAACAGCAGAATTTTGCAATCTAGGAATTGATTTTATATTGAAAGCGTCAAAATGCATAATTAAATCCCATACCTCAGCCTGATAACCCTTCAAATGGGGTGAGAGACAATGAATGGTGTCCTTTACCTGTCTTACAACTATCTCGGAGTCGCCAAAGACCTTCAGGTACTTAACATTTAAGCCAATGGCCTTCTTTAATCCATGTACCAAAGCTTCATATTCAGCGGTGTTATTAGTACAATCGAATTCTAATATACAAGACAAAAAATACTTGTTTCCTTTTGGATCCATTAGAACACAACCGACTCCGGATCCTTCCATATTTTTAGAACCATCAAAGTATAATGTCCAAAAAGTATCTTTAGATTCAACTAAGTTAGTTTCTTTGTGATCTATGTCAGTAACTAAATTGACTATGTTACAATCAACATCATCAGTCCGAGAGAAATGAAGGAGATCAGACTGTCTATCTGATTCATGGCTAATGGTTTCAGGTTGATAATTACCCGGATCCATCTCTAAGGAGTAATTCCCCAACACCGAGGATGAGAAAGCTACGACCTCATTCTTTTCTTCTAACTGGGTTACGTTTTGTTTCATATGAGGTTCCCTAAGAACTTTAATATGATTCTGTCTGTTCTGATAAGGCAGCCATAGGTGTGACCAATCAGTAGCAAAATAGCCACTTAGCTTGGTAGACCAATCCCTACTTAAAATCAACCCATAGGCTTCAGGGATATCGACCACCATTATGTCAATGAATTGACAGACTCTAGGGTCAGCTGATAGTCTAATTAAAACATCTTTCATCTCCCCAATAACCTTAACAGCAGTCCTATCTAATAGAATAATTTGGGCTGGAGATGGAACAGGCTTCCCATTAATCATTTTACAAATTGACAATGGCATAACGTTTGAGGATGCTCCAGAATCTACCAAACAGTTGTGAACATTATGGTTAAAAATTTCAAAAGTAATAAGAATGGCAGTGTTTAAGATTTAGACTTTCCACCGATGCTAGCTTCATTAATTTCGGGACTATTTTGAGAATCTGTTAATGGAGTGCTGGTCTGAGGTTGCAAAACATGCAGCAGTTTGTCTCATTGATGGGGCAGGCTGCACATGTCAAATATTGACACGTTTTCCTTGACCTTCTTGATATCTTCAATAATATCGTATCCTATATCAGATTCGTTCCCAATTCGACTTGGCTGATCTGTTTTGCTCATCGTGACCTTAGGTGGCTGAACTATGGTGTCAGCGCTTGGCTGTTTGGTCACTGTTTGGCTAACTTTGAGTTGCTGTGGGATAACTGTTATGTGCCTCCTAGGCGGCTCTTTTGAGACTTTAGGCTTATGAGGAGCTGTGCTTGGCACGGGATCGGCAATAGGACCTTTGCTACGAGTAGCAAAATTTACGGTGGAGGGAGAACTATCTATGGGATCCTCTTTTGCTAATTCAGTCATAGGTACCCAATCCCATAACACCATAGTAGTGTCTGGGGTTGGTTCCTCTAGCTCAGGGCTTGACCCTTCTGGAGGATCATCTTGGTCTGGGATCTGAGAATCTAACATTTGATTCATGACTAAGCTCATGGAATTAATCCATTGCGGGCAGCTCTTTTCCGAATGCGGTTCTTGGTGAAAAGTGCAGAAATTTTCCATCCCAATCTCATTTAAGTTTAAAACAGGGGCAGTGTTCATTGGTGGATGAGTTTGCTCACCGTCTTCCCTCCTTTTATAAAATGGCTTGAAAGGTTTCCTAGATGTGCTAGCAGCCTTGTCTTTCTTGAGATCTACGATTTTGTTAGATAGTTTCTGCATCATCTTGACTACATTTTCCATGTCTATAGATGGCTCTTCTTTCCCTCTAGTGAGCAGCAAAGGTTTTTTGCTAGCTGCTGGTTTTGGTTCTACATCTAAGGCATGTTTAGCAATGCTATCAGCCTCTTCCTCTACCTTTCTAGCTTCCTCAAAGTTCTCTATCAGGGTAGTTTTCTTGGATCATTTTACGAACATTGCGATTGGTCCTTCAAGAGCTATTGTGTAGTATTCAATCAGAGACTCTTCTGCTGGTTTATTAGCTTCGCTGAAGTTATTTAACAGCATTGTTAATCTTTGATTAAAGTCTTGAACCTTTTCCTTCTTTTCCATCCTCATGGATAAGAGTTCTTTCATAAGTGTGGCCACAGTCTTTTGGTTTCCGTATTTCTTTAAGAAACACTTTTCGAATTCATCCCAACTAGAGATTGAGCTGGGTTGTAGGCTAAAGTACCAAGATGATACCTTTGGCTCGAATGTATATGGAAACAACCTGCAGACTACGTCTTCATGTTGAACATTCAAAAGGTTCAGAGCTAAGTAAAAACTCTTGAGGTGATCTTCCGCCGAAATGGCTTTCCCTGGATCGTACTTAGGCAAGACCTTTTCTGTGTTTTTTGGAAGATTATGGAATGGTCCAGCTAGGTTCAGCGCTCCCCTTTCCCTCCAAGCAGGTACAGCCATGTTTGGATGTGGAGATCCTGGTGGAGAATTGTAGGGTGAATTCTGAGGAGTACTTTTGGGAGTGGTAATTTCTTCAAGGTTTTCTTGGTCTGAAATTTTGTCTGAGTTTTCCAGATCTGCCTCGTTAAGAGTGTCTGAGATTTCTTCCAAAGTCAGATTTACAAGTTCTTCGAAACTTTGAACAAGAATTGAATCACGGGTGTATTGTGGCTCCTTTCTAGGGGTAGTTTTCTTAGGGAGGAAATTGACAGCGTTTAAACCACCTAGCTGTCTAACGTAGGATCTGGTATGTCTTCTCAAATCCTCTATTTCTGTAAAAGGGACAGCGTACAAAGCTTCTTGAGGCTCAGGGTCAGAAATGAGGCGTTCTTGATCTGTTAATCCAAGATCTGGGCTGTTTGAAATGCTGTCTTTAAGCGGGTTTTCAGTGTCTTCTATGGCAGTGGGATATTTTCCCCTATCAGCCATGCACTTTCAGGCCCTCCTTCTAGCGCCAAAAACTGTTGATGCCTCGGATATTGTAGCATCAATCAGAAAGGGATCCTCCCCAAGAGATGGTCCCAATTAGACTATCTCCCATTTGGTGTAGGGGATCCCTCCGGTTAGCGGTTCCGGCAATCGTGGGTTTGGAGTTTAAATCCGATTCTACCGGTTATGGCCCGATCCACCTTTCTTTTGGATTTTATGTCTTTTAAATGAGATGCAAATGCCTAGTAATATTTGATCTAGATGAAACTAAAACAGATCTAAGTCTAGAAAGTGAAATAAATCTACCTATCCTTGCAGGGAACACGTTTTAAGGATGAGCAATGGTCTGTAACAGATAACATAAAGAAAGAACAGGTAGCTGTCAATTCCTACAGGTAAAGCTACAGCCAGATAAAAAGATCTTAGAAGATAGCTTCTAGTTTAATGTAAAACGTATCTATTGCTCACGAAACAGAAAAGAAGCAAAAATATCTAATCTAAATAGTAAGAAACATATCTAAATGTGAACAAACTGAAATTAAATTCAAAGATCCCTGCAAGGAGCAAATTAAAGGCATGAACAATGAGCTATACGAATTATCTTGAAGAAAGAACAGTTAGCCGTTCGATCAAAAAAAGAATTCTACAGCAATGGTAAATATATCAACAGGTAGCTCCTGATTCACTATGAAATGCATTCATTGTTCACAGAATAGAGAAAATCGCATGCACAAGAAGAAGCAAAATCATTGATACAAAGAAATAGTTCAGATGGTAAGAATGATCTCACATTATAGAACAACAGTCATTAGAATAGTCCAACATACATCCGTCCAAAATCCCATGCAAAACGTCCATCTCCCGTGGCTTTTATTAGAAAATTCAATTTTACAGAAACGATACAAGATAGCTCGTAAAGGTTTCAAAATCTCCTTCCCTGCCAAAAGTCCTTCTCTATTCTTCCTAGCTTCTATTTATAATTACAAATCTGCCCTTTGGGCTGCCACCTAGCACCTTCCACTTGTCATCTACAGAAAATTCTCATCTGAAATAGACAAAAATGAGATTCCCTTACATTTACAGAAATTATTTAAAAGAAAATAGGGACAGCTATCCCACAGTTTACCCGCTTTACACATTTGAGATTCAAATACAAAATAATAGAAATAATGCTTTGAAATCAACGATTTCAATCTTGTGCGTGAGTTTCTGCTGGCAGAGGATCGCCCAAGTTAATTACTGCTGACGCTGCCTGGGAAGAGACACTCGAGCCTATTGCTGATGTTGCTTGAGTGGCTGCTAGGAGAGAAGATTCTGGATCTGTTGATGCCCCTGCTACTGCTGCAGCTTTCTTTTCCTCTTCCTCTATGTAGCTGTACCACATACCTATGTCCCTTATAACTATGTTTGCTGCAGCAGGAAACAAGATTTTCTGAGAAGTTACATTCTTCCCGAGTTCTGTTCTAATGCTTTGAACTTCTGCTACTGCAGCTTGATGCATTTCCTTCATCAGATGGTTGTGGAGGGATGACAATCCAACATAATGTTGAAGGTCATCAATAGTAAGAACATCAATCCTTTTCACATACTCGGTTTGAACGACTAGCTCTTCCTTTAGCTGAGACAAACATTGTTCATTTTCCGGAAATTCCTCCAGGGTCTGAGGGAAACTCAATGTGCATTTGTCATGTACCCCTTGGAGCCTTTGGTACAGATTGCTAATTTTATCTGTTGTTCTTTGCATGCTAGTTATCAGCTTACTGGCACAGTTCCTGCCAAACTCCAAAAGGGCTATGTCCTCATTAAAACTGTCCACAGATTTAAATGGGAGGTGTGTGGGGAAACCCCCTTTTCCTTCTCTCCACGCCATCTGACTGATGATATTTGCCTTGACACGGGTATTCTTTGCTTTGAGCCTATGAGCTTCCGCATTAATTTCTTTTAACCTGACCACCATGGCATTGAGCCTGCAAACCTCATCAGTGATTAGCTCCTGAGTGTCATACACCTGCTTCAGGATGTTGCATGACAGCTCATGGAAATTAGACATGTCCATTGTTCTACCCTCGGCTTGCTCTAACTGCTCTGCTAATGTCCGCTTGTCTGCTTCTAGCTGAGATGCCTTTTCTTCTACTCCGCTCTTCTCTGCTTCCACAATCATCATTTGGAGTGCTAGCTGGTCCTTTTCCTCCTCCAGCTGGCTGTACTTGTTTGACAGCTCCTTATGCTCAGCATACAAGCAATTATACTTGTTCACTACCAGATCTCTTTGGGCTTGCTCATTAGCCACAGTTTGTTGTAGCGAATGAGCTCTCTTCTTTGTCAAAATATTTTCTCTAACTATCACACCCACATTGTCCAGTGAGGCTCTTGCTGTTTCCACAACCGCGGATGCCATAGCAAAGGGGTCCTTATCTGTATTTTTCATTACCGTGACCTCTCGGTGGGTAACGATGTCTTCATGGAAGGGACTTTTGACCCTCTCTTCTGATTTGAGGACCATTGCTTTCCTCTTCTTGTCGTAGACAAACTCATTCCACCTGGACACTGTACGCTTTCCCGATGGCGTGTACGGGACAATTGGTCGGTTTATGATGTCTACGTCTTCTTCAGCAGGTGGGGTCCGGACTTCCTGAGCTGGATCCATGCCCTTCTTTTGGGTACCAGATCCTCCTGCTTGGGATGTGTCTATATCCATGTCTTGGACACCGGACCCACTGGCTTGAGCATCTTCCCTTGCTTTCAACTCTTCTTCTGCCTCCGCTTCCTCAGCTTCAGCCTCTTTCTGCTTTTGGGCTTCCTCAGCTTCCTTCCGCAGGCTTTCATTTTCAGCTTCTTGCTGCATCCTTGCCACTTCAGCTTCCTGCTGCCTTCTTGCCATTTCAGCTTCCTGCTGCCACCTGGATTCTTCTGCTTCCCGCTGCAGCTTGGCTTCCTCAGCTTCCTGGAGTAACCTGGCTTCTTCCCTTAATCTGAACTCTTCCTGAGCTCGGGCATTCTTAGCTTCTTTCCCCTTCTGCTGGCTGGTCTTCTGGGCCTTGGTTGAGCTAGAGCTTTCCCCAGTGCTTTGGCGACAGACCCGTAGCTCAGCCATGTTGCTGATACCTCTGAATGCCTCTTCCTCGTCATCAGGATAGTGGGAGTACTCGAAGTGAGCATAGATCTCCTTACAGTGCTCAACAACTCTTCCCTTTCTGTCATTCCTGTGGAAGATCACCTCACCGAAGTGGAAGGCTTTCAACTCTTGAATAAATTCATCGGCCGAGGCAACCCCCGAGAACTTGTAAGCACCTATACAGAAAGGTAGAGGGGGAAAGGAAGCCTTATGCTGTTTGTGGAGCATTGCTCCAATTCCATCCAGGAAGAGTTGTCTTACTGCTTCTTTGAGGACCACATAATCCATGGCATACTACGGCAAGATGTATGGGGGCTTAGTACCTCCAAACATTCTGAGGTAATTACCTTGCTCTGAAAAGTAAAAATCCCCGTAATCTTCAAGGACTTCCACAGCGTTCTCTGACAGGCAGTTGGGCTCCTCCCTGGACAACTTCTCATATAGGGGCATGATGAACCCCTCACAGATGAGTTTGTAACTAGGCTTGTAATTCTGAGCCCACAACATCCTGAAAGCGATATAGACCGGAGTAGTGGCCTTATCCCATGTGGAGCCCAGTTTGGGGAATTCTATCTTGGCTAAAATACAATCGATCAGATATGAAGACATGAAAAATTCAGCCTTCTTCAAGGCTAGTCCTTCTTTAGCAGCAACTATCATCGAGGCCAAACTATCTGATAGGAGAGTGGCCCAGTCAAACACAGTTCCCTTGAATGTCACGTAGTGGATAATAGGGACCCACTGAATCTTATACACTGTGCCATCGGGCATGCCCAAGATTCTGCACAGCATTAGAGCGATTAATCTGAAAGGAGCTCTCAGATTTTGCACGTCATATTCATCACTTCCTTTCTTCCTCAAATGTTTGCCTGCCACTAGCAGCTTCTTGGCCATCTCGACGTTGTTCATCTGGCTCAACCATTCATCAGTCAGAGCTTGTTGGACACGGGGAAATTTGTAGGCTGCCGCAAGATATGCGGGTTGAAATGAGGCAATAGCCACTTTCCCGCTATCATTTATCACTCTCCCTTCAGCATCGGCATGTTGGAGTATCCATCCGATCACTTCAGCACAGGGGAACAGCTCAGGGCGGGTAGCGGCTCTAGTTATGCCTGAGGCTCTGATATTGAGATAAATCGGCCCTTCCTCTAGCAACATATCTGGGATCTCTTGGTCCCGGATCATTCTGTAGATGTCACCCCATCTGATTTCAGGAAGGACACCGATGGTGCACCTAGTATCCTGGAGTGAAGCTTCAGTTTTAAGTGGCGCAGGCTTCTTCTCTGACATTTTAGCCTTCTTCTTACCAACTTTCGGCATTTTGATTTATCCCTGATAACACCCATATACAAGTCATCATGATATTGAGCAACATACTGTGAGGTTTCAACAGAGAGCACCATTGTTTTAATATGTCAAGGAGATAAGTACAATGAAGCTGCATATTTAGGAAGTAAAAACACTATTTCAATATGAAACATAAATTGAAACGTTTGAATCTTTTGAAGGGATGAGTTTTGAGATGCTCCTGAGAGGATAGGTATGTTGCGGAAACAATTTGCTCTCGGACCGATAGGTATGTTGCGGAAAAAATTTGCTCTCGGACCGATAGGCGTGTTGCGGAAACAATTTGCTCTCGGACCGGTAGGCGAGTTGCGGAAGCAACCTGCTTTCGGTTTAGCCCTGGGGAAGAAGGTAACTTTCGTCATTGTGCTTTTAAAAGGCTAGTGGCGGGGAAGTCTGGGGTGAAATAACCATGCGACAAAATGAGGAGCCACTTTCACCTTTACGACCTGACGAGGGCTTTGAACACCGTTGTCATTTACGGCTCTTGCCGAGGTACCTATGGGGGGTTTGAACATGGGCAATGGCACCTGTCGTAAGATTTAAATTGGGTAGTGGTCACGTTGGAACTAAGTTTTACGAAAAGGACCAGGGATTTACGTCTTAGGCTTTCGGCTGGGGACATGAAAATTCCATGGGGCTTCGGCATTTTTTTTTTTTTTGCATAACGAGGCACGCGGCCCGGGGAGGAAAATAGAGTATGCCTAACCGTCTGCACTAACTGTCTCTACCAAAAAGAAACGTTCTATCCTGTGTATGTTTTATATGACGAGAACTCAAATCAAACTGTATTTGATGGGCAAAATATAGCCCATGACAGGTGTTTTGCCCGTCAAAATCCCACTAAAACCCATCATTTTCAAACAAAAGACAACCCAATAGCAATTGGAAACGTAGAAGGGGCAAATTTCAAGGTTAAACTCCTACCTGGCACCGTGAGGATCGCTGAACGAGGTGGCCGCGAACGCGGATGAGCGAGATGAGCTGGAGCGATTTGCACGGTGTTCCACGTCATTTTCCAATCGAAAACAATGATATGTTGGCTCGAGCCCCCCCCACCGTATATTTAAATAGGACAGGCACGTGCGAACATTTATTTTGGTGGGTGGCGCAATTAGTCACGGTTTAAATACCAGTACATCGACGGTCACGTCAAAAATTTCGATCCGCGTGCGACCGCCATTCGCGGGATCAACTTGCGAATTGCATCTGCTGGGTCGGAAGGATACAGGGAAAGTTTCCGCTGTTTCGGGGTGCAAAGGCGAATGGCTCCCGCAAAAGGCCTCGGCGACGCGGAAGAGACAACGTTCCGCAAAGTTCAATTCGTTCGGAAGTGCAACGCGGAAGCTTCCGCTGAATTTCTCCGGCGTTTCGGGAGATATTGGCCAAGCTCCCCGCCAAAAGGACGTGAAGGGTTGATTTTTTTCGGTGGCCCATTTTCGGGGTGATATCGCTAAGGATTCCGAAATTGCGAGGAACTCTCGCCAATGGGTTCCGCCGTTTCGGAAGACTTCAGCCAACGCTTCCGAAAAAAGGCCCTCGCGAAATCTAAGTTTCGGCTGCACTCGCTTCCAATGTTGCGGAAAGCTCTCGTGATTCGCTTCCGCCGTTTCGGAAGGATAAAATGAATGGCTCCGCAGTTTCGGGATGGACACTCCAACAGCTCCGCAAAAGGAAAATTTCTAAGTCTCTTCGCAGTTTCGGAAGAAAATCGTGAATTTCTCCGCAGGGTTTCGGAAAGCTTTCGTGAAGGCCTCCGCAAATTTTCAAAGAAAGCTCCTAAGTTCTCTTCCGAGTTTCGGGAGGATTTTACAAATCGTTCCCGCCGTTTCGGAAAGAAAACCCCAATCTCTCCGCAAAAGGTCGAAAATTTTTCTAAGTCTTCTTCGGGAGAGTTATGTAAAAGACTTCCGCCGTTTCGGGAGAAGAGACCGAAATGCTCCGCGAAGCTTCCCTTCTTTCGTCCCGCAAACGCTCAAGATTTTCTAAGTTATTTTCAAGAGGCTTATACGTTTGCCTTCCGTAACTGCGGGAAGATAGCCCGAAAGACTCCGAAATGTCGGGAGACTTTCCCAAATATTTTCCGCAATTTTCAAAAGGAAAATCTAAGTTGTTTGGGATCTTTATGCGAATGGTTCCCGACGCTTCGGGAGCACAAAGCTGAATGCTTCCGCGGAATGTCTTCCCTATGTTCGGCAATTTTTTAAACAGTTTCCACGTTCTTCTTCGAAGGCTTAAACAAAGGCTTCCGCCTTTCGGGGTGAAAACTCAAAATGAAAACGCAACTGCTGGGAATAGTCTGAGAAGCTCCGAAAAGTTCGGAAAATCTTCTAAGTTCCTTTTCTGTCCTTTGGAGGAAAATCGGAAAGGTTTATGGCCAGAATTTTCCGTTGGGAAGCAAAGATAAAAGCTGGGAATGGCCCCTTGAGGCAGCCTTTCTAAAAAATTAAAAGGAGGGGCCCCAATATGTACAAAATTTTGGGGGGGGTGTTGCTGCAACAACAACACTATTGTACTATTCAATGTAGTGATAATCATGAAATCGAAGTACATAAGGTCTTATTACAAGCACGCGTATATAATTGGTTTTCAAATTTAGTTATATATGATTATTAGTAAATCCTTACCCATGTTAGATAATATCATAAACATTAAGGACTATGTGAGGGTCTAGAATTAAGAGTGTTGATAACGATGGAGATGAATATAATAGCTCTAAACGATGTAGCATCCTTAATCAATGGATATACAACTATTGTACCACTACACATCAATATTTCACAACTATACTACCACTAGCATCCATCAATATTTCACAACTCAAGGCTAATTATCTATACTTGTAGTGCATGTATTTTCACACTCAAGGCTAATTATCTAAGCCTAATTAGATAAGTTTACAATATCTTTCATGAGCACTTGTTTAGAAGGTGTCGAGTTGAACTACCCAACCATTAAGAAACAAGCACATGCTATAGTTAATTCCTTCAAACAATTTATGTCTTACATTTTAAAATGTCACATGAAAATCATTAATTGGCATCTAGCTATGAGATCATTATATGCCTAGAAGGAAGTGGTGAAAGGGTTCCATTTGGATGATACTTATCCAAATTATGATTTGGAGATCAAGTTTGTCATCATAGACATTAGAAAAGGAGTATGCAAGTTATCAATGGAAATAGATGGTCAAGCTGATGAAGCAAGTTGGGAGAATGAAGTATCTTTGTACACAACAATTGTGATTTTTTGTGCTATATATATAGATTCATGGTATTATGATTTGAAATACTATTTGCACTATGGATCTGATCCTAATCATTTATATGTGAAAATCATTGAGCCTTAGCATAATAGGAGATATTAAGCCACATTCCTCTACATAACACATGTACATATTAACAAATATTGACTACTTCACTTATTAGTCAGACACTATTCCTTTAACTACTACGATGATACGAAGTTGTGAATTTGGAGTTATGATTTCCGACTCCCGCAAGTTGGATTGCGGATTGCGGAATTCAGAGGAGTAATTCTCCCGGAGTTGGGAAATTGGAGTTCTCCCTCAAGCCGGATTTCGGATTGCGGAAGTCGGAGGATTAATTCTCTTGGAGTTGGGAAATTGGAGTTCAAACTTCCGACTCCCGCAAGCCGGATTGCGGATTGTGGAAGTCGGAGGAGTAATTTTCCTGGAGCTAAGAATTTTGGGGTTCCGAATTCCGATTCCCGCATAGCGTTTTGCGGAGTGCGGAAGTCTGAGGTATGATTCTGTGAAGCTGAGAATTTTGGAGTTCCAAATTCTGACTCTCGCATCGCGGATTGCGGAAGTCAGAGGCGTGATTCAGCAAAGCAGTGAATTGGGTGTTCCGACTTTCCGACTCCCGCATCGCGGATTGCGAATTGCGAAAGTCAGAGGTGTATTTCTTTGACGTCGTGTATTTGTCGTTCCAACTTTTGAATCCTACATTGCGGATTGCGAAAGTCGAATGTGTAATTCTTGAAGTGGCATGTTGGGGTGCTGACTTTCCACTCTTGACTTGCGGATTGTGGCTCATGGATTGTAGACCGAATTTATTGCGGCTGTGCGAAAGTGCACAGTTTGGAAGAAAAAAAATTAGCAGGTTGATTCTAAGGAGATCCCCCATCACTTCTAAAGGGCACTGAGGGGACCAGGGATGTTGCAGATGGTATCAGAGCCCAAGGTTGCAACATTGGGGTTGCTTGGGCCAAAGTGAGAGCTTACAGGCTTGTTAGAGATGTGGAACGAATAGAGATCGTAAGGTGAAGATCGAGACCGAGAGTAATCAACGACTCTTACAAGATTTTTCCCGTGTAAGTGGAAGGATGTTAACAAAACAAGCGGATGCGAAATTCCACTGGAAAAGGATTAATACCTTTGAAATCCCCCTTGAGTGAGTGAGACCCAACAACCAATGGGGATTGTCTAATCAGCAAAGAGATTTTGATTCAGATCCAGCTAGACATATAACCCTTTACCTGGAATCAATATTGAACGAATTGCAGTGCTCAAAAGAGCATCGAAGTCCAAGAAAGGCCAATTTGGACTTGACCATAATTTTTTAAAACAATGTGAGCAACAAAGCATGTGAACATAGTGCAAGGAGAGCCATTGCAGCGATCAAGGAAGCTACATAGGGTTGCAAGATGGTTGCAGCTGAAAATTGGAGAATAATCTCCAAAGGGCAATGTTGACAAAGAAGGAAATTTCTCACCTTAAACTATTTTTGTTTGTAGCATAAGAATTGTATGCTTGGAAAGTAGCAAGTATGAAGGTTATACATGAGTATGTGTATTGAATTGTTGCTTGGTGAGAAAATCATAGCTAATGATTCCTTGTGTGCTTGCTAGAGGCCATGAAGTTAGATCAGTTGTGATGTCGAAGAGGAATTCCATGCTATGATGAGGGATTGGAAAGGGGAAAACTCATAAACTCTTCTCTTGCTGATATATTTATATTTTTTGAGTTATATATATATATGAAATTATGGCATAGGAATGTGTAAAATGCAAGAGATTAGGTAGTTGAAATGCATATGCACTAGTGGGCATATTAAGAGATAATGCGTAGTGCATGTGAACTTGCTTGTGCATGAATATGATATTGCATATTGATAAAAGTAATGAGGTTTTACATATGCAATGAGCCACTTTTAATAATTATTGTGGTTGATAATAATTAATGTTGTTGGTATTAGTTGTAAGGCCAAAGACTACATAAACATGGCTGGAAATGTTGATAATGCTATTACATGTGACCAACAACCTTGTGAAGAAAGGTTGGAGCAACAAATCCATGATCAAGAGGATTGGTGGAAGGACTGTTTAGTCCTTGGTAAGAGGCCAAATTGATCAGGTAACATCATATAATATGTTAATGGAATCCATGCAGGTAATGTTTTATTTATGCTAATTGTATAAGTGTTGAAGATGAGGGGTAGGAACCTTCAACCATATTTTTAATCATCATAAAATGGTGTGCATGTAAGGTTGAATGCATTTATGTGAATTCCATACCACCATGGTATGGTGAGGTATGGGGTACTAAGGGAAAGGATCCTCATACCATGTGATTGTTTAAAATTTAGACGAAATTCATAGGAAAATGTATCATTCCATGTGTGTATGTCGGTTATGACTTAATAACCAAAGAAAGTGAGGACTTATGGCCCTGTTGTGGTAGTGCATGCCATATGGGATAGTCGTGGTTAAGACCATAAGTTGGTTGGAGTGGTGATGCTAAAGTGCTACACAAGTATCCCATGAACTCCCTATTGGTGTTAGTTTGGGATGAGATATCTTTGCCAACAACCAAGGAGTGAGAAAACCCTTGATGTGTTGTTCGAGTGGATAAGGAAGACACCAAATAAATAACCAAATGATTAGGGAGATGGTTGGGTATGGTGTTGAAGCATTGACTGGGATGTCCAACTTACCATGGTAAGAAACCTATGTAGGCACAAAAATGTTTTAGATCAATGTTGTAGTGCATTGGGTACATTAAGTAAATGTACATTAAAATATTATGTAAATGTTCTGAATGTGCATGCATATGTGTGGGTACATATGTTAATATGCATTGTGTGAATGCATGAGTGTAGCATATACTTCATTACAATTCGTTGATAGATGAAATGGTAGAATTATTGAAAACTCTAAGATCATTTCATGAGATTCTATGGGAAAAGAATTGCATGAAGAAGGTAGTTGTGTTTGATGGGCTACTAGAATGCTCCGTTGAGAGGACATAGTCGTATGAAAGTATATGATTGTGAAATCATGATTATTTAAATTTTTACTTGATGGCATAGATAATGTGATTGTATCGTGTAATTTTACTGTGATAATGATGCACATAAAGTAAATGTATTTCATTTTCATTGAGATGTTAACAGCTGATAGTGTTTGAATTATTGAGTATTGTAATTCTGAGATCACTTCCGTGGTTGTTGTAAATGTTGCAATGAAAATATCATATGGATGGGTATTCACAACTGGTTTAGCCGATTGAAGAATTCAGATTGCAGGTAGAATTGTCTTGGACATAGCAATGTGTGAAAGTCCATAATAAATTATGGAATTTGTCGTGCGCAAGATCCAAATATTGTGAGGATGATCTCATTGTTGTGAAATATGATTTTTGTATGAAACAAATTTGTAAATTTTCTGATGTAAGTTGATGAGAAGGATCTCATGGTTGCAAAAAAATCTAATTTATGTAGGAAAACAGATTTGTAAATTTCATATTTGAGATTTTGCTAATAATTACTAATGGTTGTTTGGTTCTCTAGAATTGTGTCAAGAGAACATGTTGTAGGTGGATGTCCAGGTTATGGCTGCAAGTGTAAAACCATAATGGACAAAGTGATGCCGCTTACAAGAGCTAAACAATATGAGGATGGCCTCATGGTTAAATAAACCAAATTTCTGTAGTGAACATAATTGTAAATTCATATTTGAGTTTGATTATTAATGTCATTGATTGGCTGACTGTTTGTGAATTGTGTCAGGAGTACACAATGCAAGAATACCATGTGTTATGGCCTGCAGAAACCAAACTCCATGGGAAGGATCCCATGCTTTGGAAATGGGTTTCAGGTGAAATGCCATTGTAAATTTTGATAATGTCTCATATGAATTGCTTGTTGGTAAACAACGTGGGTGATATGGTAAATTTATGCCAATAGGGAATATGTGGTTATGAAACGAGAAATGGATTGGGGTAACAATCCCGAGGGACAGTTAACTCGGAGAAGGGAGCCCCATTCCTACCGAAAGGAAGAGAAAATACATCTGCAAACCGGTAAGTATTTTGTAACCCTTGCTGAAAATATGCATGTCTAATTATTAGAATTAATATACAGAGCATGTTTTTATTTCAGACTGCTTAAGTGTGATTAGGGCCTACATGGATCACATCGGAAAGGGGTGCACACCTTTTGGGTGCTGTGTTGTGTTATGGTTGTCAACATTGACTACACCCTAAGGGAATGGACGCATTCCTGGTGTTTCAATATTAGAGAGTGAATTTTTATGAAATATGTTACAATTTTATATCATGCCATTCGGTGTTGTGTTAGTTTTCCATCATTTAATTCAATATGATATAGGATCTTAATTGAGAGAACAACATGTACATCATATCAAACATAAGAGACAATAGACACAAAGCATTTCAATGGGGAAAACCAAGAAGGTGAAAAACCCCGCAACTTCCTCAGAGATAGAATGAGAACCAATACAAAGATCACAAAGATGAATCCCCAAAAGATAGATGTCTACAGTAGCTACTCCTCCTCCACTTGTGTGCACTCCTCCTCTCTCTCACTAATGCGAAGTGAGTGAGTGAATGAATAGAATGAGAGAGTCACACTCTCTATTTATACAATGACTTGACCTACCTTTAACTCTAACTGGGCCGACCTCCCTTAGGAGAGTCTAATAAACCATTACCACTTGTCACTAGGCCGAACCCACTAGGGTGGTCTAATAACCCTTTAACCCATTCTGGTACGACCCCTCTAAGGTGGTCTAATAACCCATCAAAAATAAGTTATGACACTTACAATAATACTTGCAACTCTTGCAAATACAAATGACGACACTTCTGATTGGAGGAATAATACATCTCCATTGGGAATACAATAAAGTACAAATGTAATAAATAGGAGAATATCTTCCGAAGTTACAAATACATCAACACTCCCTCTTAACTAGGAAGGTATTCTCTTAACACATGTCATCGATACATATAGGCACAAGTCTTCAATACTGGAGCTGGATCATCGTCACTGGATCACGGAGCATCATCGTCACTGCTATTGTACTCTTCATCTCGGTCACTGGTGCTATCTCTCAATTCTTCTCGTCATAGAATTTCTATAGATCCAACCCTTTTTCATGCTGGATGTAGGCCTATCCTCCTGTAGGTCTTCATCATCTCTGTGAACGGCCTGATAGAGGTGGACTCTCAGGATTGATTATATGCCTTTGCAAAACCTGACAAGAGCATCCGTGGATCCTTTATGTGCCTTAGCACGAACGAAAAGATCTCCCAGGGATGATTACATGCATCCTTCACAAAACCTTTAAACAACATCCCAAGAACGTTTATGTGCCTAGCACGACCGGCAAGATCTCTAAAGAGAATCCCAGGACTTTTACGTGCCTAGCACAATCTATCGTATCTCCAGGATTGATTACATGTGAACGGGAAAAACCTTAAAAGAGCATCCCAGGAATGTTTATGTGCCTAACATGATCGGAAATATCTCTAAAGAGCATCCCAGGACTTTTACGTGCCTAGCACAACCTATCGGATCTCCAGGACTGATTACATGCCTCCCTCGCAAAACCTAGAAAGAGCATCCCAGGAATGATTATGAGCTTACTGCTCATCCTATCGGATCTCCCAGGGAGCTATTACATGCTACTGCACAACCTGCCACATATCCACGGCCTCGAAGTGTCATCTTGATACTCATGATCAACCTGATCATCCTCACACGAAGAATCATCCTGATGCTCATGATCATAATGATCATCATACAGTGCATCATCCTAATGCACATCATCATCACATGATCATCTTGATCATCATCATAGCATCGTCCTAATGCATATCATCATCACATGATCATACTGATCATCATCCTGATGCATATCATCTAGAGCATCATCCTTATGCTCATCACACATGATCACCTTGATCATCATCATACATAGCATCATCTGGAGCATCGTCCTGACGCTTATCACACAACACTTACATCCATAGCCATGGGAAGGATCCTCCTACCACCATGCTTGAAATGGATCCTACAAATGTGTCCCATCACTTCCTCCTCGAAGTATCTTCTATCTAAAGAACACCAAGCCTCTCTCTGAAGTACTCGAACTTCACTCTGGCTAGTGGTTTGGTCAACACATCTACAATCTGCTCATTCGTCACAACATACAGGAGCTTCACTGCTTCTCTTTGCACCATATCCCTGATATAGTGATATTTGATCTCGATGTGCTTTGACTTGTCATGGAACACCGGGTTCTTAGACAACTTCACACAACTCTGGTTGTCACAGAAGATACAAGTAGCATACAACTGGAGATCAAACAAATCAGATAGTAGCTTCCTTAGCCATACTGCCTCACAAATAGCCGAACAAGCTGCAACATACTCTGCTTCGGCTGTAATCAGTGCTACGCAGGATTGCTTCCTGCTAAACCAAGAGATCACACCTGATCCTATACTGAAGCAACACCCCAAAGTGCTCTTCCTATATGCAGCACTGCCTACCCAATATGAATCAACATAACCTTCCAAGTTAAACTTTTGATTCGCATCATACTTGAGCCCATAATCAATCGTACACTTCAGGTACCTCAGAATATGCTTTACAACAATCAAGTGAACATGTCTAGGATCCGTTAGGAACTGGCTCAAGGTGTTCACAGGAAATCAAATATATGGTCTTGTGTTCGTTGGGTACATCAAGGACCCAATCATCTGATCATACATCGTGGCATAAACCAACTCTGATGAAGCATCACTCAATAGATTCAGGTTCGATGCCATAGGTGTGTCCATGGCCTTGCAGTCCATCATCCTGAACCGCTTCAGGATCTCTATTGCATACTTCCCTTGTCCAAGGAAGATTCCTTCTGCAATCTGCCACACCTCCATACCTAGAAAGTAATGCATCATACCCAGGTCCTTCATCTCGAACTCGACAGCAAGCTTCCTCTTCGTGTCGGCAATAAATCTATCTTCACCTGTCACAAACAGGTCATCCACATACAGTAGGAGTATCAATAGATTTCCTTCCTCAACCTTGTAGTAAAAGTTGGAATCCTCTTTACTCTTGGTAAAGCCCAAAATGAACAAGAAGTTGTCAATCATGCCATACCATGTCCTAGGTGCTTGTTTCAAACCGTACAAGGCTTTCTTCAATTTTCACACATGTGACTCCCTGTCATGTGTCTCAAATTCGAGTGGCTTCTCCACATACACTTCCTCTTCGACTACACCATACAAGAAAGTTGTCTTGACATCCATCTAGTGTATCTTCCACTTCATTACTGCAGCCAAAGCAAGTACTGTTCTGATGGAAGTGTATCTGGCTACAGGAGCAAAATTTTCTTCATAATCTATCCCTTCTTTCTGGGAGAAGCCACGAGCCACAAACCTTGCCTTGTATTTCTTTATGCTTCCATCTACAGCATGCTTGATCTTGTAGATCCATTTGGAAGTCACAACAGACTTCCCTTTTGGTCTTGGGACTACATCCCAAACATCATTCTTCATGATTGTCTGGTATTCCTCGATCATGGAAACCGTCCATTACTGCATCCCGGATCTTGGGAACTTTAGATTCTTCAATATCTTCAATAGGTAGTTTTCTTGAACTTCGTTGCTGGAACAAATGTCGTTGTCCTTCTTTTGTAGGTGATTGTACACAATCTTTCCTACAAGTTAAATTCAATTGCACGATTATAAACATCTCATAGATTTCAAAACAAATTCTTACACATAAAGACATATGTCATACAGTCATGCAATTATCTTAGCCAATGCTTCAATACAACATTTATCCATATCCCGTAACTTTCTAGATGCCTTCCATCTCTACTAGAACATTGTTAAGAGTGTGCACTACTCCAACATGTTAGCAAAGAGGTTTCATTCTAAATAAGTAGCAATGGAGTGTTGTCTAGTACCATAGTCCACTTACCCATTACTATATTAGTAGTATCTTGTTCATTAATGCAACTTTTCTAAAATGTATAATGTACATCCTAAATCTAGGAACACAAGTATGTACATTAATGAACAACATCATTTAAGTAATCATATATACAAGAAATGATAATTCAAATACTTATCTTTGTTTAGTTGTTGGGTGGACTCCCTCTCAATCTTTGCTTCCTTGCAGGTACTACTGGAGTGTGCTCCCTCTTGATCTTTGCTTCCTAGATTATCTATCCTTGAACTTGTATCTATCCTGGACCACTATGCATGCTTAAGTGTGCACTAGTGTCATCATGGTGTCATCCTCAAGATCTCATACATAATCATACATTCATTAGTATAATCTCAAAACATTATGATTATAAATATGTATGGTCGTGATCATTTCATACACAGGTAATTTATCACAAGCGTTAGTATTCAAGGTTTTAGGGAGTACTTCTTTTACTCATGCATATTCTTATTTGACCATAAGACTCTTCTGGTTTGTCATATCATCAATCAAAGTAAGAAACATAATATGCATAAAGTCATGATTACTCAAACCTATAACTTCATGAATAATCATTATCAATCATACAAAAGTATACTTATATGAGATCCTAACACAAGGCAGGATTCTAACTTGATACAGGAAAAACATACCTGGATTATCATGTTTGCGAGTTTTGTCTAACATACCCAAACAATGTCTTCATTGTTCTCTTCAATGATTTAGAGACCTTGTGCTAGTAATCTGCATATCTCATAAGTTAAGCATTGTAGAACCAAATTATACATACCTCGTAAGAAGAGATTCTATGTGATCAATGGCTATGGATGAGTCTTTGTCTTCATGTCACCATGGTCATATGTTCTTGATCTAGAACTTGATTTGTCTTTCTTGATGTACCTTTCATGTTAGCGGACAACATCATCCTCATACAACACCACAGTGCATTAGTACAATCATAAGTGTCATAACCCTAATCAATGAATGTCTTCTATCATTCACATGCATTCATACTTTTACTAAGGTGATAAGACAAGTCTAAAATTAATCAATATTGTACTAACCTCAATAATATGAAGACAAACATATCGTAAACTTAATCATGAACATATTTCAAAACATACATGTATCTCCTCAAGTCATACCTGTCCGGATTGCTTGTAGTCTTCTTATGTAAGGCCTTAGCCTCATCTTCCTCTAGAACTGGAACTTCTTCACTCATGTAGGTTTCCAATTCATTCTCTTCTAGGATTAACCCAATCCTATACACTTTGATATGTTGAAACTGGATCTGGAGCTGACTAGGGTTTGGCAGAGAAACCCTGAAAATCCAAACTTGGAATTTAAAACTTATGTCTGGACAGGGAGATGAAATTGACTGAGGTGAGCAAGCTGGTGTGCTCAAATTTTAAAAACTCCAAAAATTGACCCTCCAAAAATGACCTACGAATTTCGGATCTGTAACTTCTGTCAAAATCTGGTTTTCTGGTTTTTCTGGTCAAAATCTCGAACTAGGGTTTGATAAAACCTGGGGTTCTACCCAACCAAAAATTCGATCTTGGTCTCTAAATTTCAATTTTGATGAGGAACATCCATCCGTGGTCTCAAATTCCAAAATTCCAACTTTTGTCAAAAGCCCTAATTTCCCGCAGCAGTGACGAGCCAAAAAATGAAAGTGCTCAAAATCCAATTCTATTTGGACAGAAATATATGCCATATTGTTTCTGGTGTATCTCTGAAATTTAGGATCCTCGGGGTCTGAAACTTTGTCCTGTGGTATACTGACCTATCACCTTTCCAACCCCATAGATCTAAGCTCAAATGGATTCTCCATGAGAGAGATATTCCAAGTGTCACAACATGACCTGTTTATTGGATGAAACAACATAGCGAACTTGTACAAAGTGCCACGTGTCATTGTTTCAACTTCGGCATCTGAAACTTGGACATGTGGAACTATAATCCGTTCCCTAACTACCACTTTTTATGGAATTCCATTTGGAGCTTCCTAGCCCGAGATATGACCTTTGTGCCTAGGTCACCTGTTTAGGGATGCATTATGGAAGAGGCAGAAACCCTAACTTGTACGAATCATATCTCACAAAGTACAACAAATCTAGCTCTGATCTTCAGACACAAGGTACATGAACATTTCAGATTCGGCCTGTAAAATTTTTAGATCCTGAACCTTTGCCAAAAATGAGTTATAGCGAAAGTTCCACGATGATTGGTTTTTGATATACCAAGCCCTAGCTTCCAATTTGTTGCAAGTGCAACAAGTGTCATAAATGCCATACAATTCCTTCCTTCAAGATAGATCTAATACCATGTTAGTTTTTTATCATTTAATTCAATATTATCTAGGATCTTAACTGAGATAACAACATGTACAGCATATCAAACACAAGAGACAAGAGACACAAAGCATTTCACCGAGGAAAACCAAGAAGGTGAAAAACCTCGCAACTTCCTCAGAGATAGAATGAGCACCAATACAAAGATCACAAAGATGAATCCCCAAAAGATAGATTTTTGCAGCAGCTACTCCTCCTCCAATTTTTCGCACTCCTCCTCTCTCTCACTAATGCGAAGTGAGTGATTGAATGAATAGAATGAGAGAGTCACACTCTCTATTTATACAATGACTTGACCTGCCTTTAACTCTAACTGGGACGACCTCCCTTAGGAGAGTCTAATAACCCATTACCACTTGTCACTGGGCTGACCCCACTAGGGTGGTCTAATAACCCTTTAACCCATACTGAGCCAACCCCTCTAAGGTAGTCTAATAACCCATCAAATATAAGTTACGACACTTACAATAATACTTGTGACACTTACAATAATACTTGCGACACTTGCAAATACAAATGACGACACTTCCGCTTGGAGGAATAATACATCTCCATCAGGAATACAATAAAGTACAAATGTAATACATAGGAGAATATCTTTTGAAGTTACAAATACATCAACATGTTGCATACTAAGAAGCAAAGTGAAGAAGGGGTACCATCCCTATGTGTGTGGATGGTTAATGTATGCTTGATAAAACTAGTCGGAGAACTGGCTTAGCATACTGGTTTTTGTATGCGTGATAAATCCAGTTGGAGAACTGGCTTAGCATACTAGTTAATGGAATGTTTGATAAACCCAGTCGGAGTATGGGCTTGGCATTGGTTTTTTGAATGATTTGGTGCAGTCAGTGTGCTGGCATAACATTTTTTTATACATATGCATAGGTGATCTGAGGCTTGCAGAAACTTGGTTACCTTTCAATGAACACCCTGAAGAGCACTGGAAGGGGTGGGTACGCTCGAGGGATTGTGTAGCATAGAAGAGGTACCATCCTTTTGTTGGGTGGGGCAAGTCTTGTGGGTTCCATAGTTTTTTGAATTCAATGCGGGATACCTGTGGAGCTAAAGGAAGATGCTCATGCAGATAAGTATTTCGTTTATCTTGCATATCCTTCCTTATTTAATATGAATATACGTGTGTATATGATTTGGATATGATTTTTAAACTCTTGTTTAGAGATAAATCCTATGAAAATGAACTTGACATGTGAATTGACTCAATGTTTGAGTGTAGGTATTGTTGGATGCAAGGACCTTGAGGGCATCCTAAGGGTGCATATGGACATGTGACTATCCTAGAAAGCTCAGTATGAGTAGCAATGGAAAGTGGTGCTAGTGGACTTGTGTGGTCCTGGAACCCAAAGGTTCTATAGGAAATCATGAGGAATGGTTTCTTGGTTGAGAAGCCTTGGACATACCTTAGACACTAAGTGTCATCGCCAAAACAAGGAAAAGGAGATTCAAGCATTCAAATTTGAAGTGAAAGAGACCAAGGAGCATGGAACCACAGTTGTGGTGGGGCTTTGGATTAGAAAAAGATTAATAGGGGGAAACTCTTACTCTTCTCTTTCCTTTTGAGTGATGCATTTTAGAAATAGAAAATTGTTGAATGCATGTTATGTATGAAAGTTGACTGTGTTTACTTTGCTTGGAATAAAGTGTGAATGTTGAATTAGTTAATTTCCTGTGAAAGGATTAACATGAATGAGTTCATTGTATGTTGGGAAAACATGAAATGTGTGGAAGTCTTAGGGATAAAGCATGAAATTCCATGTCAATTGGACAAGTAATTGACTGATATTAATGCTTATGTTATGTTTGGCCTAACAAGATTTGCAATGATGAATCTCACAGGTGAAAATTAAACCAATTGGTTGCAGTTGGTACAAGGCAAGTGTTGCTAGTAAGAAAAGTGTGGGCATCTGTGCACATTGACCAAGGAAGCAAACCAAAAGATATTTGGTTTGGCTGAAAATCTTCTTCAAACAATTGCCAAGACCCAAGAAAATATTGAGGAAGTGCTCAAGCTACAAAAGCATCAGAATGAGATGAACCACAAGGTTTTTCAGGACTCTATTTGTTTGCAAAATGAGGTAAAAGGAATTATGGGAGCTATCGGCAGTGGAAAGGACAACAAGAGGAATTGTAGCGATAAAGTTTACAGATTGTGTATCATCTGGAAGCTAAAGAAATGGGAGTGACTGTTGTGGAGCAATGCCCACCTGTGGTGTAACATCCCAAAAATTCGTAAAAATTTAAAAAAAATTTAAGCGGCCTTTTCGCCATTTAATTCTATGAGGAAATAAGAGTTTTCAACATTTATATTTACTGTTTACATAAAAGCGACATTTAAATATCTTCATATATTTTCATGAATTATTTAATTATCTATACGACAGTTAAATAGATAGTATCGTAATACTTAAGTACATAATCGTCATAGATGTATATCGTAATGAAATCTACTGAATCTAATTCTTCGTATGAATGATATAATGCTGCATAGCTTTGTCATGTTATGCTTACAGAATTTATTTGAAAAGTATCATTTTATAAATTCATTTGGTCCTAGCATCTTAAGAGTCGACATTTATTTAATTTGTTCTCTGCTACTAGTACCACTGTATTTTCATTTACTTATGTATAAAGGCATGCATCAAGATCTGTCTGCAACGTTGAGTTATTGTTTCACATTAATGTATCTTATGACATATTTTAACTCATTTGTACTTGCTTTAATTTTATTAAAGAAGTGTTGAGCTTATAACACCAAGAGTTGGTAAAATACGACTTTCGATGTTGACAAAGATATCCTAGCGTACACCTGAGACTTACTTAGCTTAAATGCTAATGCATCATAGCCTTCTATTATGTCCAGGTTACAGGTTTATCCTAGCAAGTGTTTGATAAATTGCATGTTTTAAGTTCAATTCCCAGGAAAGGATGTATACCAAAAATCATTATAGTTAAGTTTGGAAGGTGCTAGTATTGATGGTGTTTAGCCAAAATTGTTTTTAAGAACATAAACTTATACAATAACGTGATCAAATTAATGTTATGGTTTATTGGAAATATGCACACCAACGATATGCTATGCATATTGTGCTGTCTCAATGATCAACAAGGTTGACATTTATAAACTCGACGAGTATTGAATATAAACTATATAATATGTAAAAGTGTGGGTCGTATTCGAAAGGAAGTCAGGGTTATTAATTCAATGAATATTTGCAATCGTGAACTATAAGCTGGTGGGTTCACATCTCGGTTGGTGGATGACAAGGCTTGGACTTTAATGCAATCACATGATTGACATTAATGATGTATCAGGTATTCAAAACCCTACCGCGAAGCTTCAGGGTTTCGTCAATTGACAGCTTTTCTTTGGTTCTGCTTGGTGGTGGCAAGTTGAGCTCCTCTCGGCTGCCATGGTTGTTGGGCACCACTCAGCGAGTTGGTTGTAACTGAAAGGGTATTAGTCGTGGGTCTTTATGGTGCCTATCGTGTGCAATGAGTTCAACTGCCTGGTTCTTCCCATCACGAGTTCGAAACCCTGCAAGGTATCAATCTTTTCAATGCTACATTATTTAAATGTTTACAGTTTAAGTTCTGGTTTTGATAATTTAAGTATTCATCATTTAACCCTATTTTGGTTTTAATGACAGGAGACAGTTTGTGGCCTTCGGGATGGCACAATGAGAGAAGTGTCAATTCCTGCGGACTGTGAGTCCCAGTAAGTCTCGGGCTCATTCCAAGATGCCTCTGTCATTGTTTTAAGGGTTTTAAAGTTTGTCTCGTCATTCTTCAGTGTAGACTTGGTTTTTAAAAGGGGTATGAAATGTTAAAGCAGCGTTGCTTCAGTAGAAGGATTTTCCTCGGCACTCTCGAGTTGGGGTTTCCCATGCCAAGTTAATGTACCGGTTTTGATACTATGGTTTCCCTTTTGGTTTCCTTAAGCAGTTGGACTACAATTGTAAAGTTTCTTTATGAATAAAAGGGTTCACTTCGTTTCTTAGATTTTATTCTCTACGTTGAAAATGTGAAGCTTTTCTCTCGGCTTTGTCAGTTTTTCAAGTACATTAAGTTTTATACAATGTCAGTTAAGTAATGAACGCTATCGAGCTTGAACCCTACCCTTGTTTTCGATAATTATAAATATGGTTGCATAATGTATTTTAATGTAACTCAATTGTGGGTTCGATGTTCAAAATATTTGATTTCAAGGTCGCAGGCTTTGAGCCTAACACTATAATGAGTTTTTGTTTGGTATTTTGTTAAGCATTACGTTCAATGTAAGGGTGAGTTATCCAAATGAAGACTCGAACCCTCGACTCTCGTTTGAAACCTGTGTAATGTTAAACATACGAAGAATGGAAGTTATTAAATGTTTATTACTGTTTAAGATGTGGGTTCTCATTGAACCTTCGGATGAGCCTATACAGGTCTCAATCCCGAAACTTATTGTTTTTCTTTTAAAAAAATTATATGATAAATGCCAACCTGGGCGTGCCTCTTATCATGAACCCATGGCCTTCTATAGATCCTGAAGCGTTACTTGTGCTAATGTTATTCATGTGTTGTAAGATTTATATTATCTTAAGTTCTAGGAATTCTATGCATTAACCTACAGTCTTACGTCTTAGTAAGAAGATGAAGTTTAGGGTTTAAACTTACATACATTTGACGTGAATGCATAGTCCATATTGATTACTGGTATTAAACTTTCCACTGTATGTTTAAATGATTTTACAGTAATATTGTATAGTGATTTGACACTTGGCAGAATCGTCTTATTCATTATATAATGCATTTTGGTTGGCGTTAAAGGTTTCTATATTATGTTTGTTCATATGCATCGATGGTGTAAATTCCAGCACTAAGTGTTCAATGCGATTTCTATACAATACTGGTTTATAATAATGCTTATGTGAATATATATAATCCTGTCAGATGACTTGTATTAGTATATATATATATATATATATATATAAACGTAGTGTTTCATTTAGATCATAATATACATATATACAGTATAACTGTGTTTTCAGTTTATGATTCTATAGGTATAAATTAATCATAGGCAAACAATATAGATCATTTTCCTATTCTGTACTATTTACTTCTATGAATTCTACTATTTATAAAAGCAAACCTAGATAGCTTAAGGAATTATTTTTGTAACTACAGTGATGACTTTAGATAATATCATAAACATAAAAGGCATTTACTTTTCATTAGTATCTAGAGATCATATCTAATCTATGTTAATTAACTCTCTTTCTGTACTAGAGTACATCACCTTAAGGTGAAAGGAAGAATACAGGGAGATATTTATTTTCAATCATTCATTATTTGAAATCTGATCATTCATTTAACTTACAAAAGTAATATTCAGTTCAGAAAATCAGTCATTTAAAACAGACTATTGTTATCTAATAAACATACAATTTTCAACATAGTTCAACAGTTCAGAAAATAAAATAAAATATAACAAGTAGAACCTGATAACTTGATAGGGTGGACAAACAACCAAAGGGGCATGTTCCTCCCAACCTTCTCCAGAAGAAGCAGCCAAATCACTTGCTCCCTTGGACCCCCAAGCATGTTTACTGAACCACTAGGAAGAAGCCTCTGTGTAGAAGCAAGGCACTCAGGTTGCACTTCAGCAATCAATGGAGACTTGCATACACCTCACATATGTACTTCAACAATCAATGGGGACTTGCATACATATCCAAAACCTCTGCACTCAGCAGAAATAAGACAGTCTTACTCTGCAACTCAAAACATAGCTTCCCCTCATCGAATTTCTTGTGTGCAATATCCATCAAAACCACAAGGTAAGTTCTCTCGTTAGAGAAACTGTGAGCCTATTCTCAAATTTGATGGCTATAAAAAGATGCCTAGGTCTTTTTAGTGGTCAGTTTTCATTCAATGAGCCATAAGCTCCAGTTCCACGTTGTTGGGAACTTGACCACAAAATAAGGGAGTTGTCCCATAACAACAGCTAGTTACTGAGTTCAAATGCTGCCACTTGTCCATTGCCTTCTACCCCAGATTCCATTCCTCCTAGTGGGTCAGTAAACACTCTTTCAACAGTCTCTTTGGGTGAGTGTCTCCTATTTTATTTTATTAAATAATAATATTATTCATTTACAGTCATCCTTGACACTTGGTCAAATATAAAACTTTAAAATAAAAGTTAAGGTAATGTTTTTCCACAAACATAAAATGTCTCAAGTATTGGGTATGTTACATGTGGAGCTAGAAGGTCAAAGCCAACAAGAGAATCTTTTAGAAGCCAAGGGACTTGGTCCTGAACACCCAGAGTAAAAGATGAAATTCAGGACAGACCTGCTACATTTTTTGAATTCTGGACATCTGTAACTGTGTCGGTATTCCTAAGTATTGGAACACCGAGGACGGTGTTATTCTAAGGGGGGGGGAATTGTAATACCCCCATTTTGACCCTTCGGATGTATTGGCTTGTAATGTAAACATTGTATATATGTGATGTATGATTCCTAGCATGGAGCTCAAGGCCAAGGCCCTGCTAGTGAATGCTCATATTTAAGAGGAAAGTATTTGATATTGTGTAAAATGATGTTGTAAAAATGATGTAAACAAATATCATGATATTGTGTAAAAATGATATATGATATTGTGTAAAATGATATTGTATTTGATATTTGATATTGTAAAAATGATGTAAACAAATATCATGCAATAAAAATACCAAGGGGATGGCTATGGATGCAACTAAATGAGGGGGATATGTGTATCCACTAAGAAGAGGTGAGGGGGTTGTGGGATTGAACCCTAGTCTTCCAAATGTCACCTTGGGAACCCCCTTTGACTGTCCTAGCTGTCATTTATTTATGTTGTAAGGAAGTGGTTGAAGAAAACAGTCCATGAGAGTGATGGAGTATGGGAAGCCCTGAAATTTGTAAGGAAGGGTATGGGATTGGTTTGCTTGACCCATAAGTCACCCTACCTCATGGGAATTCATTTTCCCTCATCCCAATTAGATGGGGGGGGATTCAAGAATGAGTTTTCAGTTTGGAGGGAGGACGCAGCCAACAGTAGGAAGAAAAACCAGAAATCGTCATTCTGAGTTAATCCGCGTGTGGAAGTGCCAAGAGCGCTCAGAAATATGCATGGGAAGCGAATTCCATTGGGGGATACATAGACCCAAACCTTGAGACGATTTTTAGAGTGTTGGATTCCCAGGAATTCATAGAGAAACCGAGATTTGATAGCCAAAAACCCAGTTGCAGGATAGAGTCATTCGACCGAAACGTTGAGGAAGATCCAAGAGTAAATCGCAGTGGGAGAGAGACCAAGGGGTTTAGACCTCATGGTAGAGCCATTGAAGGCTTATTTATCCTTGGTTTATCATTTGGTACCATCTATACCTGCCCAGGTCAGTGATAAGGGAAAGGGGCGCCTGAGGGACTGTGCAACAGAGAAGGGGACCTTACTTAGGATGAGAGTGGAGGTGATGGGGGTGCCTGGACTGTTTGGAGTCAATTGGATATGCCTGTATATCTGTGTTGAGCTCATTGACTTAGGAAAATTATTCCATGTCTCCCCACTTGCTTGACAGAGTCAGATGTGTGCTGGATGACCCTAACTGACTGTCTGAATCTAATTGGGTATGCATGTTAGTTCATCCTTAGTGGATACACAGCCCTATCTTGGGGGTGTTCTCCGAGTGCTGAAATAATACAAGATGGGCAGATACATATGGTTGGGTTGGAACGTTGTAGTCCATAGCCAGTTGCTTGGAGATTTCAATAAAATGATAAGTGTTCTTTGTGATTTATATCACGTTCATTATGTGTTATGAGTGTTTAATTGTTCATGTTTCATTCAGCTGTGTTTATTTGAGTATGCATATGCATCCATGTGTTTTTATGAATTTATTCATTGGTGAATAGGGCTAAGTATTATTGATACCAAGAGGTTCAGAATGTTCAGTCATGGCCTTGGGGAATAAATAGACACCCCATGTGTTGTTCATGTTTCCCTTGTGGATCAGATGAAGGGAGGGGCCATGACAGAGTAGTATAAGAGCCCCTTACAGAGTGGTGAAGAGGATTTGATGAAGTTGGGGATACATTTTGGGTTGGAATAAGGACAAGTTTAGAGTTCTCAAGTGTTGAAGAGGATCAAGCAGTTGCATAGGCCTTGTCGAGAGCTTTCCAACGGTACCAAGTTTTCCAAAAATGGACTCGGGATGAGGAAGTTATCAGCTTGAGAAGTTGGAAGTAATAGGCGTATATGGTCGACTTCAGACTTTCTAAACCTGCAATGCGAATTGCGGATTGCAGAAGTCAGAGGCATGATTTCTCCGGAGTTGCACGCTGTGGTTCTAACTTTTTGAATCCCGCAAGGAGGATTGTGGAATGCAGAAGTCGGAGGTCTAATTCTCTCGGAGTTGGGAAAATTGGAGTTTCGACTTTCGACTCTCGCAAGCCGGATTGTGGATTGTGGAAGTCAGACGAGTAATTTGCCCGTAGTTTCATGTTGTGGTTCCAACTTTCTGAATCCCGCAAGGCGGATTGTGGAATGCATAATTCAGAGGTGTAATTCTTCCGGAGTTGTGAATTTGGAGTTCCGACTTCTGACTCCCGCAAGCTGGATTGTGGATTGCGGAAGTTGGAGGAGTAATTATCCCAGAGTTGGGAAATTGGAGTTCCGACTTTCGACTCCCGCAAGTTGGATTGTGGATTGTGGAAGTCGAAGGAGTAATTATCCCGGATTTGGGAAATTGGAGTTCTGACTTCCGACTCCCGCAAGTCGGTTTGTGGATTGCGGAAGCTGGAAGAGTAATTTTTTTGAAGCTGAGAATTTTTGGGTTCTAACTTCTGACTCCCGCATTGTGGATTGAGGAGTGCGGAAGTCATAGGTGTGTTTCTACGAAGCTCAAAATTTTGGATTTCCAACTTCTGACTCCTGCATCGCGGATTGTGGAAGTCAGAGAAATGATTCAGCAAAGCAGAGAATTGGGTGTTCCGACTTTCCGACTCCTGCATAATGGATTGCGGAATGCAAAAGTCGGAGGTGTATTTATTCGACATCGTGTATTTGTCATTCTGAATTTCCAACTCTCGCATCACGGATTGTAGAATTCGAAGGTGTAATTCTTGGAGCGGCCTATTGGGGTTCCGACTTCCAACTCCCGACTTGTGGATTGCGGCTCGCGAATTGTGGATTGCAGACCGAAGTTATTGCGGTTGTGCGAAAGTGCATAGTTTGGAAGAAACAAATTTAGCAAGTTGATTTTAAGGAGCTCCCCCATCACCTCTAAAGGGCACCAAGGGGACCGAGGACATTACAAGTAGCATCCATCGCTCTTCTTGGGATGGTTCCTTTTCCTTCTTGAAATATATCTCTAACAATGGTGAATGGTGGACACTTGTTTCCTTGAGGAAGGATCTCAAGCAAGCATGAGGGAAATGAATGGTAGAGATGAGAGAGTAAGACTTATAATCTCCAAGATGATTCCTCCAACAAAACCTTTGTAATATACCTTAGTATATTAATAACATAGCTCTCAAGTATTTATCTTTTCCATATTATATATTTATTTCTTAATTGTAATATTATAATTATTAGTTGTCATATCTCTTCCCGAGGGATGCAACTTATCACCTAAGTGTATTATATAAACACACCAAATGTATATTTGGAATACAAGTTATGATTTATAAATAATAAATATTTATCCTTATATGGATTATATGTGTTCTGATGGATGCTAAGGTGAAGTAACCCATTGGGTTCCTTGTAGTTGGTATCAGAGTGATTGTTGACCATGGTCTATTTTGCTCATGGAAATATATTAGAGGCTCATGGCTCAGTTTTAATTTTTTTGCTGGTGGCTAATATTTTTACGGAGGAAATAAAAATCAAGCCAGTGGCCCTCTTATTCAAAAGAAATTACTTTGTGTTTGTGACCCAAAATATTTAAAAAAAAAGAAAACAAAAGATTTATAACAAAGTAGAAGAAAGGCCAGGGTTGGTAGGTGCGGGGGGAGTAATTTTGGACTCCAAGGGGAACAAACAGTGCAAGTTTGCCTAGGGCATTGGCAAAAAGACCAACAATGGAGCAAAATGGCTTGGTCTTATCAAAGGCCTGGAGATTGCTAGAGACCTTGGAATTGAGAATTTGATGGTAATAGGGGACTCTTTAATCGTCAGTAGAGAAGCTAGAAACATTGTCACCAAGAGAAAGAACCCCTACTCCAAGATGCATCACCTCCTAATTAGCATTAACAAGGAATTCAAAGACATAACTTATCTTCATATCCTAAGAGGCCTAAATGGTCAAGCAGACGACATGGCCAACAAAGTTGTTGGGCTCACCTATGGTTCCCTCGATTGTGACAATGTCATCTATGAAAACACATGGATTCCTTAGCCTAAGTTTTCTCCACAGAACCTGGGCTCTCCTCACTTCAACAAGGGGACTACACTTAGCTATGTTTTTTTTCAATTTTTAGACCTAATGAATGCTTGTTCATTGAAATTCCAACCATGCCATTCAACAACACCCTTGATACAAGCGGGATCTCCACTTAGCACTGCATTAAAGGCAGTCGAATAGTTCGCCAGTTGGCTGGCATGCGAAGCCAGGGTTTCTACATAAGACGGGAAGGGATACTCTAGGTCTCTGTCATGCCCACAAAGCTCATAAAGCTGATACTATGAGCAGCGAAATGGAAGACCTCGGCAGGAAGATGAACATTGGCCTCCACCCTTAGGGTTTGACGGTTGGCTCTCTAAGTTTTGGTTTCGTCATGATACAACTACTGTTTTTTTGTTTTTGGCTCTATCTTTTTTAAATTTACAGGATGGGAGTACTTCATAGGATTGGCACTCTTGTAGAAAGCTCCATCCTTCAATTTTTTGTATAAGGAAGCACTGTAGTTATGTTTTACTTCTGTATTATCCTACTTGGACAATTTGTAAGGTGTTACAGTTTTCATAGAACAGGAAAATATCATGTCAGCTATAAGCTTAAAGAAGATGAGCGTGGAGTGACGGATGCCACCCTGTTATGGGAGCAATCTGTCCTTTGTGCTATGTAATTTCTATTTTTATATATAATCAAAGATCCTCAGTCGTTTCTGTAAAATAGAAAAGGTAGAATAAAGGAAGAAAAAAACGATTAAAAAATAGTTACATAGTAAAAATATTGATTAAAAAAATATATAACCAACACATGGTTTTATTTTCCAACCCCTTAGCAAAATCTCTCACCACCATTTATTAGGGTTTTAGACCTTAATCTCTCATATTCAATATATATATATATATATATATATATATAACCAACACATGGATTTATCAAAGCCAAACCAACACGTGGTTTTATTTTCCAAACCCTTAGCAAAATCTCAACTCTCCCATTCAAAAGAAGAAGAAAAAATATAATAATAAAATATTATTATTATATTATTAAAAACCAAATTCAATCCATTTCAAGAATATATCTATATATATATATATATATTAAATTTCAAATTTATACTTACATAAAAGGAAAAAGGTTATTAAACCTTGTTAAAGTAATATATATATGAAAGAAAAAAAATTCTATTTGTCATTCTCAACCAAAATGAAGTCTACAAAAAAATTATTTTTCTGGAAAAGCTCATTGTGTGTAGAGGAATTTAAATGGAAACTGGAGGTTAAAAATACAAATCTCTCTTTCCCCAACAGCGGAAAATCCTTTACTCTAATAGACCACGAATATATTTCGTAATTGTAGTCACATGTTAAGGAACTAGAGGACAAATTAGATAAATACGAGAAAAATGTCAAGAATTTGAGAAAACTTTTAGAGGCGAATTATTAGAAAAAGAAGAGGAAATTACACGCCTAAAAATTCATGGAGAGAAATTATTGTCACAAATCAAAAAATTAAAGGATATGGAGTAGGGAATTCATAGACTCGAACAAGACAATCAAGAGATTCATAATAAATTATCATAAAAGGATGAAGAAGGTTCCATGTTGAAGGACCTTAACCGGAAATTGTTAGAACAAATAAAAAGTTTCCAAGAAGAAAAGTCAAATAATTGTGACTTACAAGTTAAGGATCAAGCTTCTAGTTGTCAAGATGCCGCAACTCAGTGTGATTGAGAATCTCAAAAGAAGTAGGATCAAAAGAAAGATATCGATACAATCTTGTCAGATAAAGACAAAGAGATTAACCATTTAAAGAATCATAGTCAAGTTGTGCTCACATAAATAAAGAAACTAAAACATAAGGATATACAAATATTTAAGGTCTATAATGAAACTTTAACCGATCCAATGGAACCAAAGAAGTTATCAGAAGTTGAATTTGTCGATAAATGGACCTCAACAGAAGGACTCAAAACTCAAAATCAAAGTGAAATTACAAAGGAAGTTGCATTAGTGAATGAGCATCCATAAATTAAGTTGAATTGGAGTGATATTACAAAGGAAGTTCCATCAGTGATTAAACATCCATAAATCAAGTTGAAGCCACAATTAAGTGACATGTCGACTTCACCATATTTAGTGAAGGTTGAAGTGCCATCACTCACTACTAATATAGATATCTTCACGCCAATCCATACACGAATGTTAAATTCCAACATGTCGACTCAAGCACATGATGAAAATTTTAAACAAAATCTTATGGGAGATCAACGCATTAGCGCATCCCATTGGATCCCTAATTACAAGAAATGGTGCACAAAAAAATCAACATATACATGCCAAAAATGTTCTCACATATCACAACAGTCGAACATCTATACATCTCAAAAGAAACGTCAAAGAAGATCGAATCAAGACTCTTTTCATCAGACAATTCCAGAGAATATTCATTCAGGATGGATTGATCCTTATTCAATGCAATAGTATTGTTCAAGGCTTAGAACAAGATATCATTTCGTGTCTTCAACCATATTATGTAAGCGACAATTATAGAAGACGTTTTGAGGACAAAGCATTTTGAAAGAGGGAAGACTTGTAATATACCTAAGTATATATTTTTATTTTTTTTGTAAGTAAGTAACATTATATTAACAATTCAAAAGAGTTTTACATATGCCTATAGCCCACTTCATATCCAAATACTTCCAAGCCAAAAATAACCAGACTTTGTTCCCGACAATTAACATACCAAAATAACCCTTCTCTCGAGGGAGAAAACATGGTTTATAAACCTTTAGAATACTATTGAATCAGATCTTCAATATTAATAGAGATTTTAAAATAGAGCCACTATAGTCTTCTTCTCCTCAGAATAATTAGAAAAGACATACAATTCTGACCCAAACTTCTACAATTAAACCTCCTACCGACCTTAAATCTAATCTTATAAAAACCAACATTATAACTTAAAAGGCACAACAATATCAACTTAGACAAATTTTAAGGTGGATCAACACAACCTTTAAATAACCTAGACTTTGCAGTAGCATTCACCATCCCATCCTACATCTTGACCCCTTGCATGTCATCGAAACTCTCTTGCATCATCTTGGCCGAAGGCACAACTACTCCCATCCGTGGAAGGAAGGGAATTTCCATTTCTTTAGCAAGAACATTGATTTTCATGTGCATTAACCTAGTTTCTGCATACAATTCCTTCCATAAGGTGACTGGGAAATCATCCCCTTTCTCTTTCTCTTCACGATCAAGCAACACCTGTCCAAGGAGTCCCTTCGTTATCCAATAAAGGGAAACCACCTTCTCATACTCCGACTACCTGGAACGCGACATGCTTGGGTCTTGAATCCATTGTTCCATCGTAGAGAACTCCTCTCGCGGTTTCATATTCTCCAACTCATGCCATAGGCTTTGTTCCATAACCTAAATATCTGACCTAACCAATGCAGGAATGGAGGCCATATAGATCCACGCTCCTTGGGCCACCCGCAGCTGCTCTTTGTTATCCCTCTTCCTCCCCTGCCTCGTAGGCTCAACTCCCTCCCCTTGTGTCTCCATTTGTCTTAATTGCAATCCAAGCGACAGACTAGAAATTCCAGAAACAAGGACAAGCTTGAGTCTGTCACCTTTTGGAAAGCACACAAAGCATGCCCAATGATGTTTATAAATGAAGACGGTGGCTATCAATCTAAAAACAATTGCCATAATCATTAATTCATCCTCCCCCTTTGACTCTGTACCCCTTGCTGCATGCACCCCTCTTGTAATAATGATCCTCGTGTTAATTTTTTATTTTTAGTTTGGAGCTGCAATAATACTTGAAATAAAATAACAATCATACACACAAGCAATAACATTCAACACATGAATTTACCATGGGGAAAACCTCTATGACTTGAGGGAGAAAACCCCAAAAAAACCTTCCTTAGTATATTGATAGATAGTAGAGAATGTATTTTACATCAAGCACCCCAGATGCAATTACAGAGCAAGAGAAAGATAGATATAAAAGAGAGAATTAGGAAAATTATTCTCCAATCAACCAACTCGCTAATAATAGTCACATGCACAAAAATACTTCATAGAAATTTTCTCCAACCTTGGAGACATCAATCTTGCATGGAGGAGTGTGCCCCGCTTCTCATGTAATGCATTAACTCACTAAACTGACATTAGGGTGAACTCATCCCTTTACTAAAATCTTTCCCACTTAGTTAGGTGGCTAACTTAAGTGTCGTAACTCAAGTGTTGTATTTTAGTTTAACACAAGTTTTGTCTTTTAGTTTAACATAAGTGGCGTCGTGCAATAATACTTAGTTAACTATATCTTATTTGTTATCACTTAGTTAACTCTCTTAACTGAAATATTTCTTGTGAACATCATTGTAGTGATTAGTTCGAGTTCTCCTTTGATTGACTGAAGTATTCTTTGTTAATATCACTGAATTTTTACAATTCGAATTCTCTCATATATTATCACATATTATATTTATATATTGTCTTATATGCATGGTCCATATGTGCCAGCTTAATTATCATATCAAATATACTAAGGATATTTTCCCAATGATGTGATCATATTGTTCTACTATCGTTCCAAGTGGTTAATGCTAAAGTAATTCACTCTAGAGGTGGCCAGTATCTAGAGGAGACTTAATAGCTCAACCATGGTTAGTAGTACATCACACACCATACATGCTTCGACATGCAAAGAATCACCTCAACACATGAGGCACAACCTCAACACATGAGGATCTGTCTTGACACACAAGACCTTAGCCTTGAATAGCAAGACTGTACAACATCATTACTTTGACATACAACAAACTTGCCTCAACACATGAAACTTAACCATTCTTCAGTCCAACTCAAGATTCTTCTCCAAGTTTCCTGAGTCCAACTCAAGCTCCTATAAGGCACTACCTTGACACACGAGGCTCAATCTTGACACACAAGATTGACCTGAATAATGACTCATGATGCTGTAACTTTAACACATCAGTTGCTCGCACCTGCGATTAGACTCATTCCCCATCTCATCACTTAATTCCTTCTTCCATTTCATACTCCTTCACCTTGGAAAATATTCATTTTTAATGAATCTTTCTATATTCAGACCGACACCACCTCTCCTCATTATAACCCAGCTAATCAACACGTGTTTGTCTACTAACTACACGCTGCTCTCCCTCCTCATCCACTCTTACCACCTCACCACTTGCATCTGAGGTAATATACCTAAGTATATTACAAACATAGTTATCAAGTATTTATACTTTCCATATTATAAATTTATTTATTAATTGTAATATTGTAATTATTAGTTGTCATATCCCTTCCCGGGGGATGCAACTTATCACCTAAGTGTATTATATATACACATCAAATGTATATTGAGAATACAAGTTATGATTTATAAATAATAAATATTTATCCTTATATGGATTATATGTGTTATGATGGATGCTAAGGTCAAGTAACCTATTAGTTTCCTTGCAACGTTACATTACTGCTTTACTTCAAATGCTACCCCATGGTTCTCATTTATAAACAAATTCTAAGCTCCATTGGAGAACTAGCTCACATGTAAATCTCCTTTATTTGAAAATGGGATCCAAGTACTTAATGGGGACCCTTAGGAAGCCAAAGTACTCCTCATTGATGATATAGGGACTCAAATTCACTTTGTACTCCCTCATAGAGCTTTCTAAACTAAGCATGTGATCCTTTAATGCACCTAAAAAGTTGATTCACACACTTACAAGAATTGTGTAGGTATTGAAGGAAAAAATGTGCAAATTTCACAAGTGACACATAGAGATAACCATGCAATTAAATAAAAGGGGTCAATTGTAAGGTTATTCCCGCTCAATTGAGGCAACTTAGTAGCCATGAGGTATCACTATTACACTGCTCCTTTCCAACTAATGATGCTTTAACCTATTTTTGTCGAAATGTCACTTATGATCAAAATTAAGGTGATAACACATGTCAAAGAGCAAGCGTATTCTCTTTGGAATGCAAGAGAGGAATAAATATGAATGGAGGATCTATATAGAGAAAAAAAAGAAAGGAACAATCTCGATAAGAGTGTCAAATACAAAACCAAAGGAAGCACCACAAGGAAAAAATGAAAAAGACAAAAGTATGTGGTCGACTAAAATGAACAAAATTCGTTTACTAAATCAAATCCATTATAAATAAGAAAAACTACAATATTCATAAAGGATATACTACTATATATATATATATATGAATGAGATGATATGAAATTACATTGAGAAGGCTCGTATATATATTCTCTAAAGGGCATCTTGGTGAACAATTCATGAAGGGTTATGACCCTTAGATAAATATTTATTATTATGATTATTATTATTATTATTTACATATATATTATGTTCGTTACATCAACCAAACAGGTGGTTTAATTAAAATAATATAACAAAGTGTGAATGCAAACAAAGTTAGACAAATTGACCGAAATTTTAATGTCAGGTAGAGTTAGCAAGATGAAGTAGGAAAGACATAAAGAAGACAATAGGAGATGAAATTCAAACACCAAGTTCATGACGAGGCAAACGTTGATATGACAAAAGCATTTAAAACACGATGAAATCTTAGCATAATATTGAAAGGGATAAACAAACAAAATTAGCCTCCAAAACTAGATAAGTTGATGGAGAAGATATGTAGCAACAAGGAGCATTCCAAAATTAACCAAATCTTCATAATATTACAACTATTGCATAGCTACCCAAATTCAACTCTAGGTTTCTAAGCGACCTAACAGAGGTATACAACATTGAGGTCTAACATAGTGAAGACAATAGCTACAATGCCAAAATAGAACCACTCTTGGCTCAAATTTGGTAAAAAACACCAAGAGATCCAACAAATATTGGAAGAATAAGATAAATTGAGTAAAATATTTGGTTAATCGATATGCATGATTATCCAAAACCAAGACCCAAGCATTATAGTTAGAGGTTGAAAACTAACAAATAGAGGAAAATACTTGATGCTGGGATCACACCCACACCCACACTGATTCATCCCATCCACGTGATGGAAATCCATGGGAACACAGAGTATCTAACAATGATTTGGGATATCAATAGGAATAATGGGAAACTAGCACCAAGGAAAAACCTGAATATACTAAAGTCATAGTACTCCACCCCCAACGAATAACTTAGGATTGTCACCTCTTAATGTAGAACCAAATGACTAGATAATACCAAGATATTATGGGAAAACATAAACAATAAGTACTAGAACTGTACAAATAATCCCAATAGTGAGGGTTCATGTGGAATAGTAGTGACCTAGAGTGGGAATCAAATAAAAGTGTCATTTAGAAACACATTGAGACTTCATTTGATGCCACACAACTGGTTTAAATAAATAATTGTTATGTCAAATACCTCAACCAAGTCTTGGTTGTTTATAGTATTTCAACACTATATAGTAGTAACTGCCACTGCAAAAGGTTCAATAATGTTCAACAAAATTCATCAATGCTTTAAAGTATAACACCAAATGATTAAACAATAATACAAAAATTAATTATTCAAGTTAAGGAAAAAGCAAAGTAGTTCTATCTCTTACAAACAACAATCGAGAGTACTCTTTGATGCCTTTGGGAGGCATTCTCCAGAACACCAATAGAAATAGACAGTTTTAGTAAGGATCCAACTACTAGTGGGATTGGGTTAATAAAAGAGGAATCATTGAAGTTTCACTCAACATCATTGGAATAGGTGAAAGACCTACATGACATCACTCTTTAGGCATGGAAATTAAGACCTAAAAGGGATGCACTGACAAAAAAGAACATGCACTTCCTATGAAGACTACAAATTTGGATGTTTAACCTATTCGACCTATTGAAGATGCCCCATTAGGTCAGACTTGGCAAGTATTTTGCAACCAATTTTGATGCAAAAATGTAGCTACTATAAGGAAAAGTTGATGACTTGGGCTCCCTAATAAGGACCCTAGAAAGAAGTAGGGTCGAAATGGAAGCAACAATATAATAAGCCTTGGAGATACAAAACCAAATGGGGGTTTTCTTATTTGTTGATGAAGAAGACAATACCCAAATTCACGAAATCCTTGATGCAAATGGGGCTGAAAGTTACTTTCAGGAAAAGGTAAAAAAATGTTCAATCGCAAATGAAAGATGCATCTATCTCAACATCCAAATGTAATCCAAAACATTGAGTTTCAATAGGAAATGGAATGAAAATCTATGCATGGTACTTAGTGAATTAGATGGGTTTGAATATCGATGTGATATTATCATGGCACATACACCAAGTTTGCTTGAACTAAATGCTCAATCTGCTTGGACATTGAACCAAGAATTGTTTGAAGCAAATGAGACAATGAGCAAAAGCAGTTAGTAGACATATAGCTATTGGACACTAGAAACAACAAAATAGTTAAGTGACAATTTGATCATACAAGTCGATGTTGGGTATGTATACACCCCAGGTTTTGTAATTAAAACCCATAAGGTATGAAGTCAAACAATTTAATAAAATATTATGCATGATCAAATATTGATAAGATCAAACAAGCTATTAGATAGGGTGGATGTTCAAGATTAACCTTGCCAATTGACTCTTGGCTATAACGAGGCCTAGTCTCAAGTTGTATATGTTAGCTATTATCTTCATTTGGATTTAAGTTATCAATTGTATCATTGTACTATTGTTCCTTTAAATAGGCTCTTGTTCCTCTAAATATAATTAAGCTCTTTCATTTGACAATGGGATTTCCTCCTAGTACTTAAGTCTCCCATTTAAATATTGGCTTTTTATTGTGTTTGTTATTAATGTTTATATTATTTCATTCTTGATATTTTCTTTGGCAATAATATCATTGATTCCATTGCTAACTTAAGAATAGCTTATAGTAAATATGGTTTTTTTTTAGTATGTTTGTGTTATCATCCACTAACATGCTTGGTCATGAAGGTAAATTGTTGATATTTTACAGGTTGATTCCTTTTAAAACCTAACATGTCTTTGTTTAATGCTTTGTGTTTTAAATTATGTGTTTGCAAGAAAGGATATGAAGCGACAAGAAAAATTTGGAGGACTCAACTCAACATTGATATATATTTTATTTTTGTCGCTCCAACACAATTATAGAATAGTGAAACAAGTTAGCCCAAAACTGATATAACAGAAGCAAATAATACAAATCTAGGAATATACATAGAGCAATATGGTGTGCGTCTAGGTATTGACTAGTTTTAATATTTGGTTTCAATGGGAGGGTTGAACATGGATTTATGAGAGCCAAACAAATAATACATATTTATCCTAAAGGCTTGACAAAATCATTGCATGATAATTGCTTCATGGAATAAACCTAAGCACATTGATCTTTTGACCTTTAAGGAATTGATCCTTCCCATGTCTAAAACCAAACAAAGCATGGGCTTATGGTTTAGGAAGAAAGTCATAATGACAATTGGAAAATACCAACAAATGGACATAGGTTTGAAACCAATACTCTCGAAAGAAGCTTGCAAGCTAATGTTAGTAAATACTAAATAGTTTCAATTGGGTATAGAGCTTGGGTGTTTAAGAGTAGAAGTTGTTTTCCTATCCACCCAAGTTCAAATTTTGTCTATGACATGTTTTCCTCTCATGGTCTAATTGGGGATAGCAAGGTGCACCAAGCTCACTCTCCCTTAAGTGCTTAAGCATGGGCCAAGATGTTTCCAAACATTTTAAGCCTAAGGTGTTAGATCAACTAGTTATCACCAATGTTGTTGGGAATTTGGCCAGTTTTACATCGACAAGTGCTTGGTTTGAATTCACTTGGTGAGGAACACTAGTCGATGCATATAGATTTACTAGGGATGTCATCCACGAATGTCGAGAAGCATATGTTGAATTTTTCCATGAGATTTCCCTTGGGAAAAAATACTAAAGATTTGTCACCATTCTTAAATACTCAAAAACACAAATATTCTAAACTTGAAGAAAAATTTATGAGAGAAACCAAATGTTTGAAAAAATTTCAAGTGCAAAATGCACTTTTCCATTGCAGAAAACGAAAGGTTGATATCAATTCCAAGCCAAAGTTAGTTGCATGGAAAATAAATGAAGTGAGGTTTTGAATGTTGTTCTAGTTGATACTGTGAAGGAAAAAATCTTGGCATATATTGGGCAATGGAATCAAAGTTGGCAATGGTTCTCTTTTGTTCACCACCACCCAAAATAAGAGCTTACGACTAATATCAAAAAAATGGAATAGTCATGCATGTTAGTAAAATATAAGGTCAACCTTAGTACATGTTTATGACTTATTTAAAGTAATGCTTAGTATAAGCTTGTGATGAACCTATTAGCTAAACTATTCTTGAATGGAAGTGAACAATCCACCTTATGATTTCAAACTAAAAAAATTTAAAATTTCCACATTCATATTAAAGCTATCAAGACTTTGGACAATTCCAACAATCAAATACTACTTGTATATACCAATAACAAAAAGCAATGGAGCTTGCATCCTACAAAGTGCTACAATGGCTCTAATTTTGTTAAGGTATAACTTCACGCTCTTTTTGAAGTTAACTTCCTCCATGTCGTTGCAATACCCTTATCTTGGTGTTTTCTTAAGCAAGTAATGATTGAAGGTTTAGTTGTAGATAGGAAAAATAGTATGAAAGAATATAGCATTGAAGAGAAACAAGTGCATGCCATTTCTTGTAGGTAGAGAACTATGGAGTTCACACCATTGCATATTGTCCCTTGCAATGAGAGAGAATTTGAAATAGAATTGTTGCATTGTTTCAATGCGGTTGATGATATGAAAAAACTAATGTGCTAATATAAATTTAGAGGTTGTAAGAAAGCCTGAATACATTTCTGATTTCTGTCATTGCATGAATAAATGTGAAGCAATTGTTCAAACGTGACAATATCGACTTAATATTTATAAGAATATTCTAATGTCACCAGATTTTGTGATGTACAATAGAAGCCAAGGCATGCATTACAATGCAACAAAATATAATATTATTTGATTGCATACTTTAATGAAACTATTAATACATATTATAAAATAAATTGGAAAAAATAAAAACTTTGGTGGTTATGAGGGCAAGGAAATAAGCATCAAAATTAGTTACAAACATTGGAAACAAATGAACAACAAAGAAAACATGAACAAATTAAATAAGCATGAAAATTAGTGATAAACATTGGAAAAGTGAATAACAAAGGAAATGACAACAAACATTCTTCATGTTTTGGTCTACCATAATCTATCAAAAACACCACATTACATTGAATATAAACAAAACAAATTTTAAGATATGAATGAGAAATTTTCTAAATGAAAGAGACAAATTTAAACTAATAAATTGTCAAAAGAACAAAAAAGATGTCTTTACTTATGACATGCAAATTTGAAACAAGTGACAACAAGAGCAAAAAAATGACAAAAAAATACATTAGATAATAGATATTATTATTTTTTAACCATTGCAGAAAAGAAAAGGATAATTCTTTCTATGCTTATAAGTTCATAAATGTGCACTAAAAATGTCGCAACAAAAATGCTTTCAAGATTATTGTTATCATTGGTTTCACTCAGCTCCCTTGTACAAAGAATTATCTCTTTTTGTTATTTGGGAAGTTTGGAAGGCGAGGAATAAGGCTATCTTTGATGATAGCAAACCTTCAAGATATCTTGTTAGTACAAAAGTTTGTTCATCCTTTCTCAAGTTTTATAAGAAGAAGCCTCCAACTAAACCGAGAATTCTTAGGCTAATTCAGTTGGATGACTTTACATCTTTTGGCTTCTTTGATGGAGAAACCAAAGGTGGTTGGTGTGGGGACAATATGATGCTACATGTGAGGTCTCGTCACTATGCAAATGGGGTTTGGGAAAGGCACGAATACTAAGGCAGAGCTGGTGGCTCTTTGGGGACTAGTTTGGGTGGCAAAACGTAAAGGAATTTTCTGTCTCAGGATTTTTTATGATTCATGGGTGATGATAGATTGGGAGGAAGGAATTTATGGACTTCGAGTGACACAATTGGAGCAATGGATTGATTGGGTTCAAGAGCTTATATGTGTTTTTTCCTCTATCTCCTTCGTCCATATCTATAGGGAACTTAAACATCAGGCGGATTCCTTATCAAAATCTGCTACTGGGCCTTTGGATGGATTTATCTTTTTCGAAGACATTGTTGATAACAGTGTTGTGGATTCGGGCTCCTTTTTTTTAATTTTTTGAAGCCTTCTAGACTTGCTTGGTTGATGGTTCTTTTGTATTTATATATAGGACTAGTTGTATCCCTAGGGGAAAGGTTATGTTTTTATATGAGTGTTTCTCTCATTGTAAATATGTTTTGGGCCAAGATAGCCTCTAGATATGATCTTCGTAACTTTGATTATATATATAATAACAAGTTACTACTTTTTCAATTTTGAAAAAAAAACAATGTCACAACAAAAATGTTTTAGGAGTGAAATGGTAATCTTAAAGTTCCTTGATATGAAGGACTATATTGTCCACCGATATTTTGAAACAACTATGTAGGAGCAAGATTTGTAACTTCGACAAATTTGGCTAGATGTCCTCCTCATATTTAGCATAAGAGATTGCAACGAGTTGCGAGAATAATGTTTTTAGGCTTTCACAAATTCCAATTGAAAATGTTCTTTTATTTTTCCATTGTGCATAGTAATCTTGAGCATATTAGAATGGTGTGTCCTCGTTTCAATGACCATAATGAGCTAATCCATTTGGTAGAATATAAGGAACCATAATCAAATGGTTGCACACTACTCAAAATGGTTCAAATGGTGGTGTTATACTATCCATAGGTGGAATAAGATCATTATGCACAATGTGTTCAATTAAAAACCATGACAAGAATATTTAGAGGACAATATTCAAATTTAAATGTTGGGGAAAGGAAAGGTAGCATAAAAGCACCCAACATTGTAATGTACCTAAGGAGGATAATATTGGGTACTTAGTGAAGTACCCAAGGGTGATAGTGAATGTAATGTGGCCATATTCTTGGAATAGACCCGCTTGGTAGTGGTGGATAATAAATAGGTCCATAACGTATTTAGAATGAATAATAGGGGGGTAGATGGCATAGATCACAAGGAATACTTATGTGGATTCACTATTATATTATTAATTCTAAGTACTAATGGGATTGTTTATTACCCACCAACTACCAAGAGGGCCTATTCCATGAATATGACTACATTACATTCGCTATCCCCTTTGGTACCTCCCTAAGTACCCCATATACTCTCCCTAAGTACATTAAAAACATGAAAAAAAAAATCAAAACTAGAAAATGAGAATGAAGCTATAGGAGTTTAATTGCATTGTAAAAAGCACAAAAAAAATGATAGTAGGAACAATAAGAAAATGCATATGCCTTAATAAAAAAGTGAATATTGATAAACTAATCATTTCCAATCTTGCCAACGTCAATCTATAAATGTCACCAAACCCACTAACATTTTACATTTATTAATATGTTTACATTTATTAATATGCACTTCAATTTGCAAGTATATGCTCTACTACCACAAGAGAGAAAACAAAATAGAATTTGGAAAACAAGAAAATAAAAAAAGAGTCAAGTTGGAGGGGCACAAATGCAATAAAGTTTGTGCATGAAAATTTTGTTTTTCATAACTAAAATCAATAAACAAAATTTATCCATCCTTACACAGTTTTCAAGCTTTTCAAAAGCAATCCAAAATCTAATTTCTTGCATACCATTTCTTTTCAAGACGGTGAGAAAGACAACTTTGTCTATGAGCTTAAAAATAGCCAAAGGAGGGCCTCCGACAGTAGAAACTAGAAACTAAACCAATTGTGAAGAGTCAAGTATTAAGGCCTCCTCTCTTGAGGTCAAATTAGACAACAATGAGGGAACACAAAACTCCTACAAAACCCTAATCATTAATACCATGCATCCACAAAATATTTTTTTTGCTTTGTTATCAAATCCAAGAGCTAACTAATAATATACTAAGCTTGGAAAAACCAAAATGTTGAGACACTCACCTCGGTTTATGAGCTCAAAGCCAACATTAAAAGGCTTGCTCAAAATAAATGAGGGAAAATACACCTCTATCTTTTCCATGCCACAACTTTTGCTATAATACAAAGATGTAATATGCAAGGTTAATTCATCAGTCCAATACCATACACAAAACTAGAGGGGGGATAAGAAAGAGCTACAAAACCCTAGGACATTAATTAGAAGCATACACAAATAGCAAGCAATATCTTGTTTTTAAAACCTCAAACTATACCAAATCAAAGAAACCGAGGAACTCACCAAAATTTCCTAGCTCCAATCCAACTGTTGAAGATTAATTGGTTGTCCCAACACCATACATGAAACCACGTGAATTTCAAACAATCAAGAAACCTTTAAGATGACAATGAACCCAAACAAAACCATCATTCCCATACATGCACTAGGCCAATCCAACACATGAAATTATTGCTCAATAACATACACAACTAAACCAATATTGAGGCTCATGTTGTTCCCTATCCTTATTTGCAGGAAAAAAGAACCTATCAACCCATGGAAACTCAAGCAAAGGAAATTACCAAGCAACCCAACATAGGCAACAACCAATAAAACCGTGGAAATTCAAACGACAACAATTAACCTATGTAACCTAGAAGCCGACATTTACCCTAGTCTTTAAGTGAAAAACTAGGTGGGAAGGAGCCAATTTTTCCTAATGCAAACTATGAGAAAAATGAATGCTATGGAATCATGCACAAACCATGAACTAGAGCTAGCCTCAGTTACCATGCACAACTTCTGATATTGGGAAGGTGACATCTAAAATCAAGGCCAATCTCTAAGTTAAAAAACAAATTTGTTCAATGCAAGCTATGAGAAAAATGAATGCAAGCGATGAGAGCGGAAAGATAAATTCAGTAACACATAGAGCATTAGAAGATGCAGGAGCGACAAACCCACGCATAACTTCAAGGATTGGAAATCCAACAACCAAAACCAAGTCTACTCTCTAAGCACAAGACCAAATTCACTCAATGCAAGCTATGAGGAAAGCAAATGCCATCTATGAGAATTTTGAGGGACTAAGCATGATACCAAATCTATCATCATCCAATGTCATGCACAACTTCAAGGATTAGAAAGGAAAAAACCAAAACCAAGTCTAGTCTCTAACCACAAATAATAGGAACAAAAAACCATTACACATAAGCAAGAACAATAAACCCATTAATTCACCTAATATTGCAAGCTATGAAGAAAAAAATATAATAAAAAATGTGAGGGACATAGAACAATACTTAACCAACCTTATTTATTACCATGCACAACTTCAAAAAGTGGAAAACCATGAGCCAAAACCAAGTCTAGTCTCTTAACAAAAAAATCAACTTCACACGAAATCAAATTCACTCAATACAAACTACCACGAAAACAAATACAAACTATGAAAATTTTGAAAAATAACTCATCATTTATCCTTGCTTATACACAAAGATAAGTGACTCAAACATTAAACAGAGGAAAAATAATTAAACTCTCCAACATCCTGAACATCATTCCCATGTCTTTTTTTCCTAAAATGGTCTAATCTTGTCACCCCACACAATGAAAAAAGCATAAAAAACCATTAAATAAAACATTGTATGGAAATTTGCTTAGTAAAACTTTTGATTTTGATTTCATATATTTGAATCGAGAATAGCGAGGTGCTTTTTGCATCAAGAGTGTAACATTACCAATTGAAAAAAACAATTCATGTCCGTTCATATAATAAAAAAATAAAAACAAATAAAAAGTAATTAAAAAATCAATGTTGGATGTGTAAATTTTTTATCTTGAAGTGTAAAATTTTATGAAAGTGTAAAAAATTTAAATTAAAAAAGAAAAAATACACCTCAAAAAATTGGATGCCTCCAAATGCTTAATAAATTCGGATTTAAAATAGATCTATAATAATTGTAAATTAATTATTTACATTACCTTCACATAGACTCATCATAAATTAAAAATATTAAGTAACTAAAAATAAATTTTATTAACTACAAAAATCCTTTTCAACCTTAAGAATTGGAGAAAAGTACAGGATGGTTGAGGTTTGATATTCTATATTTTTGACACCTACACCCTAAGACTAGATTAAGAGTCAAATATTCTAATTTGTATTCTTTATCTACTTATTTTTCAAAGAAACTTTTCAAAAATGCTAATCAATTATTTATAATATGAAACTACAATAAGTGAAACTTGTAAGGATATTGGTCTGCTGGTGTTGGTGGGAATAGGAATAGATGAATTTCATTCCATCCACCAGAATTTACGATTTGCTGAGATTTCAAGTGAGCAACTAATGTGTGTGGTTAATAAGAATCCAATTAAGCCTTGTCAAACAAAAAAAGCCTTTACATTTTGTTGATGACTCAGAAAACGATAGAGATGATTTATCGATGGATCTCAGCCATGGCGGTGTGCAATAAATGCGAAGCCGAAGAGTCACGTAGGTCGGTCGGTTGTGGACGTGAAGACAGGTAACAGGTAACAGGTGTCTGGTTGGCAGACCTTCAATTAAATACGTGTTAAGATCAAATCTGCTTTACCAGGTCCTGTTAAAATGATAAACGAACAGTCTGCATTTTGCAAGCACACACTTCAGCCGACCAGATCTCTGCAAGTCCGCTTCCATCGCTCTCGGCTCGAATCGGCCCGTGATCGGTACAGTACGTGGTAATATTTCATGTGATTGCTTTGATCAACAATTTCGATACGGCCAAATGCACTCTCCTACACCTATTTGCAAGAAAATTCAAGTCATTGCGTCTTTTTCCGTTTGAATAAATCCTTTTGGCTAAAGGACAACGATCTTTCAGGATCAAAATTGTCCATATTCGCTGAGTTTGTTGACCAAGGCGACTATATTTAGAGCACTTTAAAGAGTAAATTACTTTGCCTCTGTCCAGTCCACAAAAGATTCGCTTTAAAGAATTTTTGTTTCCAACCCCGAGAGCTATGGATTGGCGCTTGAAATTAGGGCGAAGCTTTGGTTCTTGCTTGAAATAGGGTTTATGGCTGAAAATTTAGGTGCTTGGAGAAATTTTGCATATACGTGTTAAACAAAAAGAAATTGGATTAAAAGTTTGATATAATGCCGGGATTAGAGAAAATCTGTGCACATGAATGAATGCTTCTCTGCAATAATTACAAAATTTGTAACTTGCCGGTCAAATTTGTAAGTGCATCTACAGAAGATCATCTTGTCACTTGCCTCAACAAGTTTGTTAAAGCAAGACAAATGGACATTCCTCTGTGTATGGAATCGACTTAAACGGGTGTTATATCGTTAAATGTAGGTAATTAAAGGGGCAACTGAGCCGGAGCGGTGAAAAAGTAGAAGTTGAGTTTATTTCATTGTTGGAACCAGGGAAATAGCCTTCAACGAAGAGAATTCGGAGAAGATCCAAACGTGAACCAAAGGAAGGTAAATTTGATACTTTTGCGGCTATCTGAAAGACAGCAACGCACAGGATATAAAAATGTACACAAGAAAGAAGCTAGATTCATCCGGTGGAAGTTCGGGCCGGACTTTCGATCTACGGGCCATTGCAGCAGGTTCAAATGGAGCACTGGTTAGTACACTAAAACTGTATATAGGTTGCTGCTTTTTTAGTTTGAAATCACAATTATTTGGCTCTGTGATTTTGTGCTCAAGATTTAGCAGGTTTATGTTCACGATTTCTGTGTCTGATTGCTTGAATTTCAAGGCGTAATAAGTCATTTCAGAGCTCAATTATTACGCTTTCATTGTCGGATTGTTTGAATTGCTTGTTATTGGTTAAAGTCTTGTTTGCATACAACATATCTTATATATATAAAGCTCCAGCTGGTAGATTATGTGAGATTACGGTTAGCTCTTATAATGAATAGTATGTCGGATTGTTTTGCTAAATTTATTTGGCAATTTATATCGAAACAACTTGAACTTCTTGTTATTGAAGCAGTCGACGAGTTAATTTATGAATAGTATATCGGATTGTTCTGGTAAATTTATTTGGCAATTTATATCGAAGCAACCTCAACTTCTTGTTATTGAAGAAGTCGACGAGTTAATTTAAAAACAGAGAAGAAATTATCACAAGATTGAAAAATTATCCACATCCAAATTGGGTGAATCTGAAAACACTTAATTTTAAAATAAATTAATCGTATTGAAGGATCCGACCATCTTGCTAAAAGAAAAAAGTATTGCCCTTGCTGAAAAAACACCAGATGATGAGCCGAAGCTTCAAAAGATCGAAACAACCTCACATAATTATGTGATAGATATTTTTGAGTATTTTGTAACCTGGCCCCTTGTGGGTATGCTTTCTTGCAAGAGTAGCTTGCATAGCTGTTGTAGCAAAGTAACTTTTGCTTTCGCGTATCTTAGTGCCAAGTGGTCTCACAACCCCTTTTTTAAGTGGGATGTTCATGGGCGTACAACCTTACCTTGTGATGCTCACAACGTTTTGTATGGTAGCCTTTATTGACTTGCATGTTCTCGTGCATGTTTCCCTCATGAAATCTTGTGATTCTATACCCACGCCCCGTGTGGAGTCTGTTATTCCTACCATACAATATCTACCTTCAACATTCCTACAAGGTCTTCATATATACCCACGCCCCGTGTGGAGTCTGCTATTCCTACCATACAATATCTACCTTCAACATTCCTACAAGGTCTTCATAGTAGCCAAAACAACTTCTAGCTTTTGATTGTGTGTAAGTCACAACTTTCTTATATCTCCATGGGTCTTTATAACCTCTCAAACTAAAGTTCATGCTTTTTACTCCAATGAGGCCTTCCCTTTTGTGAGATGAAGCTCCCTATCAACAATTAATCACGGGATTTTTTCTTGAAATTGTTCTCATGTATGTGAGTTATTGGATTAGAAGTGTTCTTCTTTACTTCTAATCTAAATTACTTCTAATCTAAATTACATCATTGGCTTGCAGTGTTCTCTTTTCAAGGTTTGGAGGTTTGGGGTATTTTTGTGGATCCAAAAATCCTACACACCTTAAAAATAAATTTTGGTTTTGTGAAATGTTTTTGTTTTAATTTATTGTTTTAGTAAACTTGAGATCAATTTAGTGTTTTTCATTCCGCAATTTCAATTTTTTGTAATTGGATCTAAAATTTGGATATATTGTAGAGGACATATTCATCTACCTACTCACAATTTTTCATCAAAAAATATTGAGTTTAAGGGTTACTTCCAAGCTTGGGATCGTAGCAGAAATTTCACATATTTTGATTTCAACAAAGACGAGGATCTAGGTTTTAACCATTTTGCAAACTCAAATATTTGAGTTTAGCTCTAAAATTTGGACATGATGTATAGAAAATATTCCTCTACCTACCCACAAATTTTTCATTGAAAAATATGAAGTTTAAAGACTTCTCCCTTGTTGCAAACTAAGTGCAACAAAAAAATCATGTGCTTTGATATCATTAGTGATAGGGGTCTAGCTTTTACACTAAATGCAACCTCTAATATTTAATTTTGGATTTGAAATTTGAATATGTCGTAGAGAACAAATTCCTCTAGCTTGCCACACATTTTCATCAAAGAATATTGAGTTTAAACATTGTGAAAAATCCTCGAATGAAGCACGACAAAATATCACATTTCATTCCACGAGTTGGTTTTTTAGTTTGGCTTTGAATATTTAAACCACATGTTCTAAGTTGCATCTAGAACTTAAAGAAGTGATTCTTAGATGTATGAGCATGGGATTAAGCAAATAAATTATTGGTAATCTCAAGAAATGAAAGGAATTGATCTCAAACAATCATGAACATTTGAAGACCATAGTTTAAATATTTGTGTGTTTCATTTAAATATTAGGTTGTTTTGCCTCAGAATTTTGTACCCTCTTAAAGCAAGAGAGGATCCTAGCCACTAAGATGTGTGTAAGAGTTTAGAAGCACATGCTTGGCCCTGTTGAGTGGTGGTTGAGTGTTGTAATAATATTCCAAAGGTTTTTTTTTCCTCAAAGAAAACCTTATGGGGAAACCCAAGGGATGCTTCCCCACATTTGTAGATGGAAACTATAGTGAACCTATAGGCTTAGAGTAGTTTTCCTCACCCATGTGGATTTGAATGGACATCCGCTTGCATGGAACTAGCAAAATGCCCAACAACATTAGGGACAACTAGTTGAGCTAACTACTTGGGATCCTAGAGACATTTTATATCCTCTGCGATTTTAATTAAAATATAAGAATTTTCATTATGTATATTTTTGCTCTGTTAAATTTCAATTACAATGTCTTGCTATTGTTTTTTTGTGTGTAGTTTGATATTGTATTTTAGGATCTGCATCATTTGTAGCAAAGCTAATAATTTGCAATGTGAGTTGTTGTAGTGGTTGCATCATTATTCTTTGATGTCATTATAAGATCAAACATTAAAATATTAATTAACAAGAGCTAGATGCAAGTAGGCGTAGGACTCCATGTTACTTGTTAGGTATCAATAATATGCAACATAAAATCAAGTTCTAAGATAGTTGTGATACTTATGGAGAAGGTGATAGTTCTTGGGAACTAAATAACTCATGGACACTTGCACATAGAGTGTTGTAGGGTCGAGACTGGATAGTGTACCTAAAGGAATTGGGTCTCCACTTAATTAATTATGCCTAATAAAATGTTAAGAAGATGTTGGGATCATAAAGGAAAGTATATATTTCATTTGATTCTATTTTGTTAAAACTCTTTGATGTCTAGGATTAAAACTCCTGTGGACTTTGATAGTCTACCAAAAAATAAAAGCATAAATCTCTTATACTTGGCATCCTTACATTCTTCCAAAATGTTTCATTTTTAGGGTTTTATAAGCTAGGCTTCCCATACATGGTGTTTCCTTCCAAAAAATTACCTTCCGAGGGTTTTGTAACATCACAACTTTGGGTTTATGGGATGCATAGCTCACAACTTAACACTTGTGGGGTTTGATCTTCTTACTTCACAACATCCTTACGTAACATTCATAAAACATCGTCATCCCAATAACATTTTCTACTTAGTTTTTACTAGTCCCCACTCTTGCTTTCTTCACTTCCTTGCGAATCATTTGAATTTGGCTCAAATCATTGTATATAGTGAAATTGAGAAATGATTGTATATAATGAAATTGAGAAATTTGAATTAATGGCTCAAATAAATATATATAGGGAGAGAGATAGAGAGAATTTAGAAGTCAATATTTCTAAGGACTTCATAGTTTATCTAAGTGAATTAGAAGGAATTTATATTAAAGTTTTTTAGGTTTTTCCTTCTTATAATAATTTGGTCTATACTTCAAATATGTTTAATTAACCCCTTACTTCACCCTCTATACTTCAAATATGTCTAATTAACCCCTTACTTCGCCCTCTCCTATCGAATCAATACTTGAGAGAACTTTGTAGTTTATTTAAGCTAATTACAAGGAAAAATACAATGTATTTAACTAGGCTATACCGTCATATGAATAATTAGATTTTGGTATCTTTTTAGATTTTTGGAAAAAAATTAGGTATTTCTTCGCATTCCACAGTCCACAGATGGTACCCAATGTAAAGCTGGTGGCCTAAACTATTGTGTAGATGTACCTAATATAGAGCTAGTGGCTTAAACTATTGTGCATCTGACCTAGTAAAGACATCAAATTGTTATATTTCTCAACGATCGATATGATTGTGATTCCACAACTAATTGATATAAAGAGGATCCTTTTGGTGGAGTACAAATACGCTATGGCATGGCGTGACATAATGGCAACATGACTTCTTCTTAGTTACAATATCATTTTTTACATGCAAAGGAGAAATATTAGTACTAACATAATGGCCAAATGTTAGGATTACTAAGGAATAATGAGGTTATAGTCCCATTGTCGTACTATGGAAAATCATTCCATAACCAAAAGAGATGATGGCCATTCTGAAAATATTCATGTATCTAATTTTCTATTTCAAAACCATTATACCTCAACGAGATGACGACCATCTTGAAAATCTTCATGTATCTAATTTTCTACATCGAAACTATAATATAGTTCTTTTACTTCATGAAAATTTTCAATTTTTTGTGATTGACATTATTCTTCTCCAATCTAGATTTAAGAGAATTATTATAGGTGCCTAGTTTGACGTGGTGTGTGAAGCTTGAAATGAAGTGCACTACTCTTGTGTTTCCATATTTTACAATCTTTTTTTTGGTATTTTTAAATATATTTTTTTATTTTTGTTGGAGAAATTATATATTTACTTAAGTATTTTCCAACATTTTCAATTTTTTTAAACTATAATTTTGCGTTAAATGTATTATAAAATTTAACACATACATATATTTATAATTTAATAAAATTATACATATAAGAATTATGAAATTTCAATTTTGGTTAAAATCTCATAATAAACCCAATGGATAATAGGTGAAAAAAATTAAATGTGATATAATTATCTACATTTAGTTCCATAAACTCACCATGGACTACTTTGTTAGATCCTTCCAATTACAATGACACTATCCCATTTGAATTATAAAAAATTATTTAACTGGATGTCCCTCAAATGCTCATACTAAAACTAATAGATAATAGTTGAAAAGGAATAAAAATGTACAATAATCACATTTCCTCATGATTCTACCCGGCTTTTAGTTTCATAAACTACTTTATTATATCCTTCCAACGATGTTATTAATGGTTATAAATTGGTAAAACCAATCGAGAGAAACTATTTGGTTCTAGGAAAGTATGATTGGGTATGCCTTAAACATTTAACAAATCAATATGTGTGTCATATCCATAAGCCCTTATTACAATTGAGGCTTTTCCAATATTCCAAAGGAGATATGTTTCAACTCAAATCAATACACTCTCGCATTCCTCAATTTGCAAAGAATTTCCATATATCGGGATCAAAATTGTGTTACAATTATTTTCATTCAAAGGATCATATGCTTGCCCACTTTGCAAACTTCCCCTTATCTTGGAAAATAGTTTCTTACCATATTCATGATCCTCCAATGGACACCCAAAAAGAGTAGATTATTTTCATATGGGAAGCAAAATAAAGTGCATATGAAGCACCAACCAATCTATATGTCAGTAGCCATGACTATCCAACATAGTCATTTCCTTATAACCTTGCTCTTTCATAATGCAATAATACAACAAAGACCCTTTCTTTATAACCTTGCTCTTTTACAATGCAATGGTACAACAAAGACCCACTCATGACCATGACAACTTTCTCATCATTATCACTTACATTGTAAGTGGTTTACAAGGTAATTTGTGATTCCCAAAACCCTTACCTTTCTGACCAAAATGTACTTGAGTGTGGAGGTTGAAGTTGGACACAACCACTACACACAAACACATAACATTATGAGTTTCACGAGCTCTATGTTTGCTCATATATCCTCTAATATGTTTTATTATCTTCATTCTTCCACATATTTTCTCCTTTGAATATGAATTTTGTTGTTTCTTAATAACATTCTATAGTAGGATCTCTTAAGTTTAAGTGTCAATCATTTGCATGCAATATATTATGAAAGGAAATCCATATTCCAAGATTGGGAAAGTGGGAGGGGATTCAATCCAATATAGTTGTGGAGAAATGTTGGTGGCTAACATCATGGGGAGTGTTGTGGGAAGAAGAAAAATAAGATTTATCAATTTGTTCCAACATGGCAGGTAAATTCATATTTTGGTTCTGTCTCGATCCTCCATTGCAATATTGCATGACAATGAACCTTAATTAATAAGAACAAAGTAGTATAAATGTTATACGATTTGGATTTTTTCCATCTATCATCACCAAAATCCAATTACAATTTTTGGTTTGTAGAATAATGGGAACAACCTAGATCGTAAATGAACCTGAAACAATAATTTGAACTATATATTGCTATATTATGTTTATTACAAGAGAAACTAGGTTTATTTAACAAACCTGAAATTTGATAGTATGCCTATCAGGAAACAAGGTGTGTTAGGTCAGCAACAGATAAGCATACCAACCCGGTGGATGAGTTAGCCCACATATTATCTTAACCAGTTGTACATACACTACCCCCCCAAGTGAAACGTAGGGAGTAAAAATAAGAAACATTGGGTCCCAAATTTCTACATGGTCGAGTTGTAATTTTTCATTGTTAAAATTGCATTTTGAATGCATAAATGGATCCAACGGCATCAAAAACCCCAATTGCACCTAGATTGTGCAATATCAACAACTAATATATACAATTCCAACAATTCTTATGAGTTTATGGTCGTATTTCAAACAAAAATGATGGGAGAAATGTGATTAGAAAAAATCCAAATCATAGCATGTTTAGGCTACTACAATATAAACTACTATTTTTTTCTACTATTAATAAGTTTGGTTGAATATAAATGCTTTTAGTAAAGTGTTACACATTCTTCTTCACAGTATCTTCTATCATTTGGTTTTGATTTGTTATGTGTAATATTCCTAGTTTCACATGTTCACCATTGATAGGTTTTTCAATTTATGAGGGAGGAGACTACACATGTTTACACATCCCAAACAAGAAACTCTTTTTGAAACAATGGTTTTGACCTACCATCATTAAGACTTTCACATTGGAAATCACATTTATTGATCAACCATTTCATTGAGTTATGTTTACCCACTTGAGTTTCATTAGATGAATTTTTGAGTATCCATGTGGCATCTTAAAATGCATCAAATTTATCCATTTATCCATTACTAATCATTGCAGGGACTCACAAGCATTTGAAGATCAAAAGGATGACAAGTTAGATATGTTTACCAACCACAATATTGATATTTTTATTGCATCCATTATTTTCTCTATTTCATCCCACCATTTCAAAGAACACGAGAAAAAATATTAAATAAGCTAGTGATTGACATCGAGAAACAATAACTTATCTTTAAGGGATAGCTCAATTGAACCATTCACCTAAGGCATGATTTCAATGGAGAGGCCTTAGGTGACAAGTTCAATTTTTTTCTATTCCTTTGGGGTTACTAGTCACTACTATCGATAGCGGTTTTGTTGCCCTCCATCCAAATATTCTAGAGAAGCGGGAGATCCCTCAAGGTTTTCTATGAAAAAAATAGAAAGAAGAACTTATAGACATGGCATAAATTTGGTAATTCAAAGCATACACTAACCTCTACTAAAGTGGTAATAAATAAAGTAAATTGCACAAGAGTACATCTAGAAATAAGATGACCGGAAAATTTGAACATGGGTTGAAGCTTTTGATGTGTGCATATATGTGCATTCTTGGGTAGATGCATTGTTTCCTCACATCCATTAGGCGATTTTGTATGAAATTCGCAAGTGGGTATACTAGTAGTTGGATACCATCATGGACCCATTTGATGCATTTAATATGCTTAGAGAGACCATATGTTATATTATAGCTTGGGTTTTAATTGTTCGTAGATTGGGTTTTACTGGGTGTAATGGGAACTATGCAATTGTTGAGATCCCAAACCGTAGATGACCCTAATTAATTGTAAGGAATACATAATGAAGAAAGAGGCATAAAGTCCACAAGCTTGCAAGAACCCATAATAGAAAAGTGCAACTTCATGCTGAAGCAAATAGTAGAAAACACATTAACTCCCACAAGTAATCTATGGATCCATGGTGCTGACAATATTTGTCTATAAGAAACGTGTGCACAACTACTTTATCCTTAAATCAGCATTGATTGCATCCAACACCTCATATGGGCCAATTTGTGTTGAAGTTTGCACTTCATGGCATGCACCATAGTAGCAGATTTGAATACAAATACCATTGCAAATATTATTTGGTACATAAAAAGAACGTAACAAAAAAATTTGGTACGATTGCAATATAAAAGTATACATCTCATAGATATAAAAATATGCACTTTACTAAAAAAATAGAATAATTTTAACTTTAGGAACACATAATAAATTAGGGAAAAAATATTTCCTTAAAAATTTGGCGAAAACACACACACACACACACACACATATATATATATAGAGAGAGAGAGAGATCAATGAAAATGAAGCTTATAGGAACTTATCTCTTCTTTCTCATCAATCCATTATAGGCACTTGAGAATGGTGATGCAACGGTGCAACATTTGTTCGTTAAGGTGAACATTCAATAACTTTGTAAACCCAATTGTGGATGATAGGTGAATGTGAAATATGCTTTTCCAAACCCTCCTTTCACATGCCCCTACTTACATGCCCTTGGCATTTGTGACTCGAACTTGGAGATGAAAACTCCAAGTTTTTCCACCAATATGCAAATTACCACAAAAGTACCAACACTATTTGGGATCTTTAGGTGGAGAATGGTCACACTGTGAGGGGATTTAGGGATTTGGTGGACTTAGGAATGTCCTATTTTGATCAAATTTACAAGGAACTTGATAGTGCCAACATCACTGAGATAGTTAAAATTTCAGGGTACTTCCCCTTAATGGTTTCAGAGGCAGATAACCAGTCCTTCTTTGAAGAGATTACTAAAGATGAGTTCCTAGGTGTAACGTCATCCTTCGAGAAAGACAAGAGCCCAAATCCAAATGTATGGAATTTTGAATTCTATGTTATCTTTTTTGGTTTTTTGGGTAATGATCTACTAAGATTTGTAGAGGAGATGCGACTTTCTAGGAAATTTTTGGGGTCCTTCAATACAACATCATAGCCCTCATTCCAAAAGTAAATAAAGATACAACACATGGTGATTTTCGTCCTATCTCCTTATGTAATTGTAATTTGTGTTTACAAGATATTCTCAAAAGTAATTGCTATCCAACTCAAAAAGATCCTTTTAAAGGTCATCTCAGTGGAGCAATTTCGCTTCCTAGAGGGGCAATATATTAACAAGGCTAGCGTTCAACACAAGAAGCCCTATATTCAATTAAGAAGAGGAAGCTACTCATGGTGGCAATGAAATTAGATCTTTAAAAGGAATATGATCATTGTTGTTGGAGGTATCTATGCTTACTATAATCCACATTGGATTTGATGTGTAGGACGTAAATTGGATAATGGGTTGCGCCATGTCAGTTTCTTTTGTAATCCTTATAAGTAGTCCAGTGCCCCATTTCTTCAAACCAAGTCAGGGCCTTCTATAGGGAAATTGTCCCCATATCTATTCGTGTTAGTGGTCGAAGGATTGAGGAAGGCATTGATTGTTTCTCTACGAGACTGTCAAATAAAAGGGATTGATGTGGGAGGTTTGGAATATTTAACTCATCTACTATTTGCCAATGATGTCCTTCTATTTGCTTCTGGCATTGGATGAGGATCATATATTGCATGACTTATTGCATCTCTTTTATAAGGCTACAAGTATGGAAGTTAATCTTATCAAGTCATCTATTAGTTTCAATGGTTTGACTGAGTTTATATATGGTAGAATCAATTTTTTTTTTAGTTCATATATGTTGAGTTGCATGAAGGATTATAGTACTTGGGATACTACATAAATCCCAATGGATATTGCATTAGAGACTAGAATTGGTTGATATGAAAAATAGAACGAGGGATTCGTTTATGGTGCCATCAGTGCTTTTCCTATGGTGGTAGATTGGCCCTTGTCAATTCATTATTAGAGGCGATTTTGGTTTATTGGGGCTTTTTGGAACATAACCCTAAGGGTGTATTGGAGAAGATTTGTTGGATCTATATAGGGCTTCTATGGAGAGGAAATAGTGATAGTGTCGATTATCATTTGGAATAGTGGCAACAAATTTCAAGGCCAAGACATGAAGGTGGTTGGGGATTAAAACAATTACAAGACTTCAATAGGGCCCTTGCAGCAAAAATCTTATGGAATATAATAAACAAAGATGGACTATGGAGTTGTCACAGAAATACATAGTTTCCATTATCTCTACTTGGATAGATTACGAATCTAGAAAAGTCACACAAGAATGCATCCAATCACTGGAAGGATATTATCATAGATTTCCCAATAATCAAGAGTCATTTATATTGGCACGTTGGTGATTATTGGGTAAATATCATGGAAGATGTAATTATGGTATGCAACAACAATGTGTTTCTCACTAAAGAGTTAGTCTAGTTTCTACATCAACATGGAATTTTTAGTTTATCTTAGGAAGAGGAAAAATTTAGGACGACCATTTGGTATCAAGGATGGTTGAGTGATAAACAGTTATCATTAGATGGAGCTTTTGAAAAGAAATGGATAGTTTTCACATCTGAAAGTGTAATGGAAATATTTGATTGAAGGCCGAACCTAATTGTCTTATCTAGGATAAAACAAGGTGGGGGGTTCTTACACAACTAAGATGAGATGTGAGATGTTGATGGCTATGGAGGTACAGACAAAGTGTTGATGTTGGTCTTCGCGCTGGACGTTAGAGCCACAAAAGGATGAAAATATTCATGTGGCTTGCTCTGATGTCAAATATACTTACTTGGGGTTACTTGCAGAAGAAGCACAAATAAGGGCCTAGTATTTGCTACCTTTGTAAGCAGGCATGTGAGGATGTTTTACATCTATTCAACAACTATCCCTTCTCCATTCAAATTTGGAAGGATGTTGGTAGGTGATTGGGATTTAATAATATTTGGTAGTGTGTGTTAGTATAACTTAAGGTCCAAAAAAGTGGTTTCAATGTGGTGAATTGAAGGTATTCCAATCAATTTCATTCCTCACTATTTGGGGTATATGGCTAGCACACAATTCATGTTTATTTGAGGGGTGGTCGCAATAGAAATTCTAGGTATCCACAACTATTTTTTCACTTTCCCAATTCTATAAATCGCATCGAAGACTTGTTGATGCCTCGGATATCGTAGCATCAATCGGAAAGGGATTCTCCCCTATAGATGATCCCAATTAGATTATCTACCGTTTGGTATAGGGAATCCATCCGGTTAGCGGTTTCGGCAACCGTGGGTTTGGAGTTTAATTCCGATTATACCAGTTATGGCCCGATCCACCTTTCTTTTGGATTTTATGTTTTTTAATGAGATGCAAGTGCCTAATTTATATCTGATCTGAATGCAAAACTAAAACAGATCTAAGTCTAAAACTGAAGTAAATCTACCTATCATTGCAAGGAACACATTTAAAGGATGAGCAATGAGCTGTAACAGATATCATAAAGAAAGAACTGATAGCCATCAATTCTTACAGGTAAAGCTACAGCAAGATAAAAGATCTTTAGAAGATAGCTTCTAATTTAATATAAAACACATTTCATTACTCATCAAAATAAAGAAGCAAAATTATCTAATCTAGATGGAAAGAATGAAAGAAACAGATCTAAGTGTAAACAAACTGAAATAAATCTAAAGATCCCTGCAAGGAGCAAATTTAAAGGCATGAACAATGAGCTATAGGAGTTATCTTAAAGAAAGAACAGCTAGCCATTTAATCTAAAAGAGAACTCTACAGCAAAGATAAAGATATCAGCAGATAGCTCCTGATTTAATATGAAACACATTCATTGCTCACAAAATAGAGAAAATCATTTGCACAGGAAGGAGCAAAAATCATTGCTACAAAGAAATAATTCAGATAGTAAGAATGATCTCACATTACAGTATGGAAATCACCAGAATAGTCCAATACACATCCATATGTCATTCCCATGCAAAACGTCCATCTCCAGGCTTTTATTAGAAAATTCTGTTTTCATAGAACCAATACAAGATAGCTCGTACAGGTCTCAAAAATTCATTCCCTGCCAAAAGTCCTCGCTAATCTTTCCTAACTTCTATTTATAATTACAAATTTTCCCTTTGGGCTGCCACCTGGCCTCTTCCACTTGTCACCTACAGGAATTTCTTCTATAATAGACCAAAAAACGTGACTACTCCTTTTACAAAAAATATTTAACAAAAGAAAATGGACAGTTGTCCCATAGCTCACGCTTTACACATTTGAGAGCTTAAAAAATACAACATATCAAAAATAATATTCTGAAATCACCAATTTCACTCCTGTGCGTGAGCTTCTGCTGGAAGAGGGTCGCTCAAATTGGCTGCTGCTGCTGTTGTTGCTTGGGAAGGAGGAATCGAGCCCACTATCTCTGCTGCTACTGCTGGGATGGTTTGGGAAGGAGGAGCTGAGCCTACTGTCATTTCTGCTGCTGCTGCTGCCTGGGAAGAAGAAATCGATCCAGCTGGAGTTTCTGTTACTGCTGGGAGAGAAGAGTCTGGATTTGCTGTCACAGCTGCTACTTCTGCCTTCTTCTCCTCTTATTCTATGTAGCTATACCATATACCCGTGTCCCTTATGACTATGTTTGCTGCAGCAGGGAACAAGATTTTCTGAGAAGTCACATTCTTCCCGAGCTCTGCTCCAATGCTTTGAACCTCTATTATTGCAGCTTGATGCACTTCTTTAAGCAAATGGTTGTGGACTGATGACATTCCAATATAATGTTGTAAGTCATCGATTGCCAAGACATCAATTTTCTTCACGTATTCGGTTTGGATGCCCAGCTCTTCCTTTAGCTCAACCAAGCGTTGTTCTGAATCCGGGAAGTCATCGAGAGATTGTGGGAAATTCAATTTGCACCTGTCATGCACTTCCTGGATTCTTTGATATAGACCGTTGATCCTCTCCCTTGTTCCTTGCACATTGGCTATTAGCTTACTGCCACGGTTTCTGCAGAAGTCCAAAAGGGCCACATCTTCATTAAAACCCTCCACAGATTTGAATGGGAGATGTGCGGGGAAATCCCCCTTTCCTTCTCACCATTTTATCTGGCTCATGATATTTGCCTTGACACGGGTATGCTTAGCTTTGAGCCTATGGGCATCCGCATTAATTTCTTTTAACCTGACCACCATGGCCTTGAGCTTGCAAACCTCATTAGTGATTAGCTCCTGAGTGTCATGCACTTGCTTCAGGATGCTGCAGGACAGCTCATGGAAGGGAGACATGTCCATCGTTTTGTTCTCAGCTTGCTCCAATTGCTCAGCTAATGCCCGCTTGTCTGTTTCAAGCTGGGACACTCTGGCTATTGCATCATTCTTTTCTGCTTCTTCAATCATCATCAAGACTGATAGTTGCTCCTTCTCTTCCTCTAACTAGTTATATTTGTCTGACAGCTCTTTATGCTCGGCGTACAGGCAATTATATTTGTTCACCACAAGATCCCTGTAGGCTTGCTCATTAGCCACAGTCTGTTGTAGCGTATGAGCTCTCTTTTTTGTTAATTCATTTTCTCTGACTATAACACCTACATTGTCCAGTGACGCTTTTGTTGTTTCTACAACTGCAGATGCCATAGCAAAGGGATCTTTATCTGTATCTCGCATTATAGTGACCTCCCGGTGGGTAATGATGTCCTCCTGGAAGGGACTTTTGATCCTCTCTTCCGATTTGAGGACCATTGCTTTCCTTTTCTTGTCATAGACAAACTCATTCCACCTGGACACCGTATGTTTTCCCGATGGAGTGTACGGGACAATTGGGAGGTCCATAATGTCTATTTCTTCTTCAGCAGGTGGGGTCCGGACTCCCTGGCTGGATCTACCCCCACATTTTGGGTACCAGAGCCACCTGCTTGAGATGCGTCTATTTCCATGTCTTGGACACCGGACCCACTTTCTTAGGCATCTTCCCCTGCTTTCAGCTCTTCTTCCGCTTTCCTTTCTGCCTTAGCTTGTTCAGCTTGCAGCTGATCTTCATTCTCTCTCCGTAGCCTTTCATCTTCAGCCTCTTTCTGCTGCTGGGCTTCCTCAGCCTCTTTCTGCAGCCTTTCATTTTCGGCTTCTTGTTGCATTCTTGCCGCTTCAGCTTCCTGCTGCAACCTGGCTTCCTCAGCCTCCTGCAGTAACCTTGTTTCCTCTCTTAATCTAAGCTCTTCCTGAGCTCGGGCATCATCAGCTTCTTTCTCCTTCTGCTGGCTGGTCTTCTGGATCTTGGTGGAGCTAGAACTTGCCCCACTACCTTGGCGAAAGGTTCGCAGCTCAGCCATGTTGATGATGCCCCTGAATACCTCTTCCTCGGCATCGGGATAGTGAGAGTACTCAAAATGAGCATAGATTTCCTTACAGTGCTCGGCCACTTTTCCCTTCCTGTCATTCCCGTGGAAGATCACTTCACCGAAGTGGAAGGCTTTTAGCTCCTGAACAAACTCTTCGGCTGAGGCAACCCCCGAGAACTTGTAAGCACCTATGCAGAAAGGTAGAGGGGGAAAGGAAGCCTTATGCTGCTTGTGGAGCATTGCTCCAATTCCATCCAAGAAGATTTGTCTTACTGCTTCCTTAAGGACCACATAATCTGTGGCATACTGCGGCAAGATGTATGGAGCTTTAGTCCCTCCAAACATTCTGAGGTAGGTGCCTTGCTCTGAAAAGTAAAAATCCCCGTAATTCTCAAGGACTTCCACAGCGTTCTCTGACAGGCAGTTGGGCTCCTCCTTGAATAACTTCTCATATAGGGGCATGATGAACCCCTCACAGATGAGTTTGTAGCTAGGTTTGTAATTCTGGGCCCACATCATCCTGAAAGCGGTATAAACCGGGGTGGTGGCCTTATCCCATGTGCAGCCCAATTTGGGGAAGTCCACCTTGGCCAAAACACAATCAATCAGATATGAGGACATGAAAAATTATGCCTTCTTCAAGGCTAGTCCTTCTCTTGCAGCAACTATCATTGAGGCCAAACTATCTGACAGGAGAGTGGCCCAGTCAAACACAGTTCCTTTAAACGCCACGAAGTGGATAATAGGGACCCACTGAATCTTATACACGGTGCCATCGGGCATGCCGAAGATTCTGCACAGCATCAAGGCGATCAATCTGAAAGGAGGTCTCAGATTCTGTACATCATATTCGTCATTTCCTTTCTTTCTCAAATGTTTGCCTGCTACCAATATCTTTTTTGGCCATCTCAACGTTGTTCATTTTTCCCAGCCATTCATCAGTTAGAGATTGCTAGGAGCGGGGAAATTTGTAGGCCGCGGCCAGGTATGCGGGGTGGAATGAGGCAATGGCTATTTTCCCGCTGTCATTTATCACTCTTCCTTCCGCATCGGCATGTTGGAGTATCCATCCGATTACTTCAGCACAGGGGAATAGTTCAGGGCGGGTAGCAGCTCTGGTTATGCCTGAAGCTTTGATATTTAGATAAATCTGACCCTCTTCTAACAACATGTCCGGGACATCCTAGTCTCGAATCATCCTGTAAATGTCACCCCAGCGGATTTCTGGAGGAACACCGGTGGTGCACCTAGTATCCTGGAGTGAGGTATCAGTCTTAAGTGGCGTAGGCTTCTTTTCTGTCATTTTAGCCTTCTTCTTACCACCTTTTGGTATTTTGACTTATCCCTGATAGCACCCACATACAAGTCATTATGAAATTGAGCAACATACTATGAGATTTTAATAGAGATCATCATCGTTTTAATATGTGAATGAGATAAAACCAAAATGTGAAGCTGCATTTTAGGAAGCAAATACACCATTCCAAACAAGAAATCTAGATTTTAATCATCTTGATTCTTTTAAAGGGGCGGGTTTGGAATGTTCCTGCGAGGATAAGCGCGTTGCGGAAGCAACCTTCTTTTGGCCCAGCATCTAGGAGGGATGGTATCTATCGCCATGGTTGCGGTTCAAATGGCTAATGGCGGGGAAGTCAGGGGTGACATAACTCTATGACGGAAGGAGGAGCCGCTTTTTTCAAATTTATAAGCTGACGAGGGTTTCGACTGCTATGGTTATCTAATAGCATTTGGCGAGGCGTTCTGCGGTAGTTTTTTGAAACTCGGACAGGGGTTGACGACGCCGGGAATGCGGGTGATAAAAAGCTTCGGGCGGTCATAGGTTTGGCTTTCGGCTGATAGCGACGAGACCTTAACGGGGCTTGGTGACTTTTAAAAACCACAAACTAATGATGCCTGCGGCCAGGGTAGGATTTTGGGAAGATTCCACCCGTCAGAGTTGACGCTCAAACATTTTCATATTTCTATGTTTTGTATGACAAAAAACAATGGAATTTCGACTGTAATTTGACGGGCAAAGTAGCCCATGACGAGCATTTTGCCCATCAAAATCCAACCTAAACCAATCATCTTCAAACAAGGACAATCCAATAGTAATCTAACGCGTAGGAGAGGCAAATTTAATGGTTAAAATTCCTACCTGGCACCGTAAAGACAGCTGAATGAGGTGGCCGTGAACGTGGACAAGTAGGCTGAGCTGGAGCGGTTGCGCGACGTCCAACAAATATTCCAATCGAGAAATAACAACGTGACGTCCAACAAATATTCCAATCGAGAAATAACAACGTGTTTGGCTCGAGCCCCCACCGTCTATTTAAATAAGCTGGCACGTGCGGGGTGGGTGGCGCATTTAAAATGGGTTTAATACGAGTACGTCGGCGTCAAATTAAATATTCTCGATTCGCGTGTGACCGCCTCCTGCGGGACAAACTTGTGAATTTCACCCGCCGTTGCGGAAGGATATAGCGAACGCTTTCGCCGTTTCGGGAAACAATGGCGAATGGCTCCCGCGACGCGGAGGGGAAACCCAAACGTTCCGCAAAGCTCAAATCTTTCGGAAGGATAACGCGGAAGCTTCCGCTGTTTCGAGAGGAACTCACCAATAGCTTCCACAATTCAAAAATTTTCTAAGTCTCGCGGGGTTTCAGGAGGATATGGTGAATGCTTCCCGCCGTTTCGGAAGGATAACTTGAAAGCTTCCGTGGTTACGGGCGGCTTTTATGAATCGTTCCGGAAAGGTTTAAGCATTTCGACGTTTCGGCAAGTTGATGTGAATGTTTCCGCGACTGCGGGAGGAAAAGCCAACTTGTTCCGCAAATTTCACAAAAAAATTCTAAGTTCTTGCGGAGTTACGGAAAGATTTAGCGAATGGTGCCCGCTGTTTCGGAAGGAATTATTGAATGCTTCCGCAACCGCGGGAGGATAGCCCGAAAGGCTCCGCAATTTCAGGAGACAAAGCTGAATGGTTCCGCGGAGCTTCCTTGGCGCGTTCCGCAAACTTTCAAAAAATTCTAAGTCCCTTTTCGGAAAGTTTATGCTAAATGGCTTCCGCCGTTTCGAACGGAAAATCCGAATTCCTCCGCAACTGCGGAAAGTTTTGACGAATAGCTCCGTCGTTTCGGAAAGAATTATCCAATGGCTTCCGCAACTTTCCAACGAAAATTTCTAAGTCTTTTTCAGGAGTTTTATGCGAACGGCTTCCGCAAGTTTCGGGCGGCTTCGTTGAATTCTTCCATCGTTTTGGGAGGAATTCATCAGAAGCTTCCGCAATTTTTAACAAGAACTTCCAAATCTCTTCGAGAAGTTTAGACGAACGGTTCCCGCCGTTTCGGGAGGAAAACCCGAATCTCTCCGCAAAAAATGAAAAGTTTTCTAAGTCCTTTTCGGATGTTTAAACAAAAGGCTTCCGCCACTGCGAGGCTTTATCAAACCGTTCCGCGGTTTCCAGGAAGACTTCGTGAAAAAAATTTCTGTTGAGAAACAAGATTCTTTGGCAGACTTGGAGTTTTTTATGGCAAGATTTTCTGTTAAAAACAAAGATAAAAGCTGAGGATGGCTTCTTAAGGCAGCCTTTCTACAAAAATGAAAGGAAGGGCCCCAATATGTACAATTTTTTTGGGGGGGGATGTTGCTGCAACAACAAGACTTAACAAGGAAAGGATGATTGGGTAACTTGTGATTTATCTATCCCATACTTGGTCATTTTTCGATGGTGCATGTCAAGGTTTGGAGCACATTGGAGGCATAAAATGAGTTCTTTATCTTCGAGATCAACACTACATTCAATTTTCAGTCAATGTGGGTTATGGTACCAATAATCAAGTGAAACTCCTTCTTGCATTTGAAGCACTTATGCACCTGGAGCTACATCAAAATATCCATCATCTGTAGATATTCAAGGATTCCTTGTTTGTTATTAATTCGATGAATCATGCTCAGAATGTTGTGGATATCAATCTTCAAGAATTGGCATCCAATTTAAAATATGTTGTTAGTTAGTGTACCTTTGTTTCATTTATTGCACATATATAGATATTTGAACTAGCTTTTTTATCAACTATCTAAATACAAGTTGTCAAAGGATCCAAGAATTATATACCTCAATGATATTGATGGCGAGATTGTTCACAATTCCACTTCGGAGATATGAAATTATGAGACAATGCTATTTTTTGTAACGTGATGTATATATTAAGGAGGACTGTAACTTTGTGATGCAGGAATGGATCAATAGAACCAATCCAATCCGCTTTCCCCAGGTTTAGTCTGATTCTAAAATTAGTAGAATCACCAAACTTAGCAGAAACAGTTAAGTCTTTCTTCCGCAATGGTCATTGAAGGGCGGATTTCAAACAGGCGGTAAACTGGATTTAATAAATCTTGCGAGTCTCACCTGAATGCGGAGCATCGAACAAGTGTTCCTTCTGCAATTCCATTCCGCAATTCTCCTTCCGCAATTTCCTTTCAAAATATTCTTCCGCGATTGCCTTCCGCAATGATCCTTCTGTAATACTTCGAATCAGATGCCTTAGGGTACATTTAATGGATATTTTGGGTCCGTATTTTCTATTAACCCTCGACCTCTTCCTCCGGAAAAATCCTTTACTAGTCGTTGATCATTTTATGGCTCCTCTCGTCCGTTGATCTGCGATCCAATTGCGAACATTCACTTTGGATTTTGAAGCTCAATCTCCCGCTCAAGTTCACTCAGTGAAATCCTTCCTCCGTCGTGAATCTCCTTGCTTTGATCTGGATCGTCCAAAATTTTGCTTGTCCCGTAGTTCAAACAAGCTTGTACCTTGGCCTTCCGGGATCTATCTTGGACCGTCGATCTCCCTCTTCTGATCTTGACCATCTAGACTTGGCCTCCTTTTTCAAATGGGAGCTCTTTTGTATGCTTCGTTCCCTCTGGTTAATCGAGGCTACGATCTTGTAAATTGATCAGTGGAACGTTCAATTTCGCACACCTTGTATTCGAATGAAAACGCAACAGCCTTCGGCTTCTGGGACCTCTGTTAATGACACTTTGTTCACTCATACACAGGGAATTTACAGACGGTTCTGGTTATTGAAAGAAGACAGTAATTATTCAATTAACCGCAGAGATGGAGAGCTATGTTCTTCATTTCATCAACAACCCTTTGATCAATTACATTCAGTGATTAAATAGGACTCCATAAACATGTCAGATCCGAATAAGTAGGATTTGGATTCCTAAAGAAAGCAAATATATAACAACCCTATCCTCGAGCAACGTCTTGCAAGATACAAGGACATTAGTGGAAATTTTCCATTATTACAATCAAACTAATTCTATATCAAAAAAACTAATTACAATAAATCAATAACTAACCTTAGACCTCTAGAAACTATTACAAGGAAGTAGAAAATAGCATTGGCTTCTTATTCAGAAAATATAGAACTTTGGGTCGATGCTCCTACATCATACTCTGGGGGAGAAAAAGAATTCTTCAATAGGTCTTCAGGGTCCACATTATACTTGGAAACTTCCATTGCTGTCATCCATACTGCATCTTCAAATGGTTGACCTTTCCACTTGACTAAATACTGAAAATTATCCTTGTTCCTGGTTTTCTTTGAAACCCTCTTATAAAGTATAGCTTCAATCTGTGGTTGCTCCTTCTGAGGTAACTATTCTTTCCAATCTACCATTTGACCATCCTTACCTAAAATCATTTCTTCTATCTAAACACCTGAATCTTTAAAAGGATACAGATCTGAAACATTAAAAATTGGAGAAATTCCAAGGTTAGAAGGAAGTTCTATTTCATATGCATTTGCAGAAAACTTCCTCAAAATTTTACAAGGCCCAATTTTCTTGAGTTTGAATTTATTGTAGGTTCCCTTAGGAAACCTCTCCTTCCTAAGATATGCCATCACTAAATCTCCAACCTGAAGAATAACTTCCCTTCTCTTCAAATCTGCTCTATGTTTGTACTTTTTAGCACTCTCCTGCAATTTCTTTTTGACATTTTCCTGTAGCTCCTGCATACTATATGCAAATTCTTCACCATCTGCACTCCTCATTCCTAATTATCCCAAATTTATGAGTTCATACACCCCTCTTGGATGCATCCCATACACAATCTGAAATGGGCTCATACATGAACTATTGTTAGGTGAATCATTTTAAGCAAACTCAGCTTGAGCAAGAGCTAAATCCCACTGTTTTGGGTTCTCATAAACAAGAATTCTCAATATATCTCCCAAGCTCCTATTTACCATTTCAATCGGAGGATGATAAGCAGAGCTAAAACTAAGATTAGTTCTCAATTTATTCCATAAGGTTCTCCAAAAATGACCAACAAATTTAGTGTCTCTATCTGATACAATGCTCAAAGGCAAACCATGTAACTTAACAACTTTTGAGAAGAAAAAATTAGCAATATTTGTTGAATCACTGGTCTTTTTACAAGCAATGGAATGAGCCATTTTTGAAAACCTATACACTACTACATAAATAGAATCATTCCCCCTCTGAGTTCTAGGAAATCCTAGAAAAAAATCCATAATGATGGAATCCCAAGGCCTAGTTGTAATAGGTAGGGATTGATACAGTCCAGTGTTTTGTCTCCTCCCTTTGGCATGTTAACATATCCTGCATGTGTCAACAAAATTATTTACATCCTGCTGCATTCCTGGACAAAAATAAAAAGTACTCACCTAAGCAAATGTTTTGTCCCGTCCAAAGTGACCTAACAAACCTCCACTATGCTTCTCCTTTATCAAATTTTCCCTCATGGAACATTTAGGAATTCACAATTTACTGTTTTTGAACAACAATCCTTTTTTGTAGCATGTAGTCCAACCATTGACTTCTATTGTGGGAAACCGGATTCTCACAGCTGCATATATATCCTTGAAATCGACATCCTCCTTATACATATCAACCAAATTTTCAAATCCCAAAGTGCTGACACTAATTTCCTGTAAGATTAAATTTACTTTGCTTAAGGCATCAACTACCTTATTAGATTTTCCACTTGTATGCTTGATCACAAAGGTAAAGTTCTGTAAAAATTCCACCCACTTAACATGTTTTTGATTCAATTTAGGTTGACTATTTATGAATTGCAAAGCATGATTATCTGAATATAATATAAACTCTTTGGGCATCAAGTAATGCCTCCACTTCCTAAGAGCTTGCACAACATCATGCAATTCTTTGTCATATGAGGAATAATTTTGTTTTGCTTCATTTAACTTCTCACTGAAATATGCTATTGGTCTATGTTCTTGACTCAGAACAACTCCTATTGTTGTCCCACTAGAATCTGTCTCCACTTGAAAAACTTTGCCAAAACTTGGTAAAGCCAAAATAGGCTTCTCAGTGATCTTCTTTTTCAACATATTGAAATTTCTATCAGTTGCTTTTGTCCACTTGAAAGGTTGTCTACTTTCCTTGAAGGTGTCTTTTATAGGTGCACAAATTTGACTAAAATTCCTGATGAATTTTCTATAAAAACTTGCAATACCATGAAAACTTCTAGCCTCAAAAGTACTCTTCAGGATTGGCCAATTGAGAATTGCTTGTGTCTTTTTTGGATCCATCTTTAACCCTTCTTCTGAGACTACAAAACCCAAATAAATCAACTCTTTCTTCATGAAACTACACTTTTTCAAATTTATCAGTAGTTTCTCCTTCTGTAGGGTATCCAACACCAATTTGAAATGTCTCATATGCTCTTCCTTATTCTGACTAAAAATTAGAATATCATCTAGGTACACTATCACAAACTTTCCAGTGTACTCCTTCAAGACCTCATTCATTAGTCTCATAAAAGTACTAGGTGCATTAGTAAGTCCAAAGGGTGTTACTAACCATTCATACAATCCATTATTAGTCTTGAATGAAGTTTTCCATTCATCCCCTTCTCTAATTCTTATTTGATGGTAACCACTCTTTGAGTCTATCTTTGAAAAATACTTGGACCCACTCAAACAATCCAACAAATCATCAATACAGGGTAAGGGAAATATGTACATGATAGTGATCTTATTGTTTGCTTGGGAATCAGTACACATACTCCATGCACCATCTTTCTTTGGGCTATAAGCATTGTGGGCAATGCACAAGGACTCAAACTTTCTTTCACCAAACCTTTATCCAGTAACTCCTGTACCTGCTATTTAATCTCTTCATTCTCTTGAGGAGTCAATCTGTAGGCTTCCTTATTGGGTAAAATTGCACCAGGTATTAATTCAATATGATGACTAATACTTATCACAGGAGGTAAAGCATTTAGTAACTCATCCACCATAATATCAGCAAAATCATCGAGCAAAATTCTAACTTCAGTAGGAAAATCATCTAAATTTGTAGAATTCAAAATTACCTTTGGTTTGCCAATGAGGGGAAAATGTAGCTCCTCTCCCTTCTCGAATTCTTGTAGCAGTTCTTTCCCAGTCATCAACAAAATATTGGATCCTGTATCTTCTCGAGTTGCTTCATCCTTTAAAGCTAGCAGCCCATGCTCCTTTCCATCATTTTCCAGAGCATAAGTGTTTCTCCTTCTGTCATGAACAAACTTTCTATCATATTGACATGGCCTTCCTAAGAGTATATGCCATACATCCATAGGAATTACATCACATAATACCACATCGTTGTAAGTACCAATTTGTAACTCCACCTTGCATTGTTCATTCACCAAGAGCTGATGTCCTTTCTGCAACCAGGACACTTTATAAGGAGTGGGATGTTTCATCCTCTTCAATCCCAACTTCTCTACCATCTTAGTGGACACCAAATTGTCCGTACTACCACTATCAATGATTACCTTTCAACACTTCCCTTGTGACTTGTACTTAGTCCTGAATAGACTCTTCCTTTGTGCTAGTTCATGTAATTCTTTTTTTGTCTTTACCAAAACTCTCTTCATCATAAGAGACTCTCCTTCCTTGGGAGGATTTTCCATCTCTTCTCTTACATTGGACTCTTCTCGAGCCTCAACAAGGTTTTCATTCCTATGAGTTGTTGGTTTGTTCTTTGGGCACTCCCATGACATGTGTCCAATATCACCACATGCATAGCATTTCATTTCTTTATTTCTGCCTCTTCCTCTAGCACCAAATCTGCCTCCCCTAAATCCTCATCTTTGGGGTATTTGGATGCTGGAACCTTCTGCTTCATTCCTGGAAGCCTGGAACCTTTCTCCTCTATTTGAAGATCATTTCCCTCTTGTTGTACTTCTTCCTCTATTCTTCTGGTTATGCTTGCTTAGTAGCTTCTCTTCTACCCTAGAGGTTGCATGATAAGCATCTTCAATAGTTATGAAATTAAATAAGCTGATCTCATCTTGTATTTCATATCTTAGTCCATTTATATACATGGCCACTCTTTCTATGTCTCCTTCTATCTGTACAACTCTAATAATTAGCCTAAAGAACTCTTTTGTATATTCTTTAACAGTCATACCTTTTTTTCTAAGATCCTGCAGCTGTCTAATGAGAGTTAACCGATAATCCTTAGGCATAAATTAACTTTTAATTTTACCCAACATCTTATCCCAATTTTTTATTTTGGACTTACATTTTCTTTCCCTATGGATCTGTAGTTCATCCCACCAAATGGATGCATATCCTTTCAGTCTGGTTGCTACATATTTCACCTTCTTTTTATTTTCAATTTCTTCAAAGTCAAAATACTTTTCTAAAGCATTGATCCAGTCCATGAGCTCTTCAACATTCAGATTACCTTCATACATGGGGACTTCCACTTTAGGCCTGCTATGTCTAACCTTTACCAGCATCATCAATACCTTTACTTCTTCAGCAACCTCCTATGGTTCCTCTTCAGAGGATTCTTCTTCATCACTGACATCTACGGTCCCTAGATTTCTTCTCTCCATAGCTTCCATCCTAGCTTGAAGTTGTCTCAATTCTCTTTGCGTATCTACATCTGCAGCTTGTCTTCCTCGATCACCTCCAACTGGAACTCCACGTGCTCAGCCTCATCTTGGTGGCATCCTTCTCATTGCTATAAACCTTAGCTCTAATACCAATTGATGCAGGAATGGATTAGCAGGACCAATCCAATACACTTTCCCCAGGTTTAGTCTGATTCTAAACTTAGCAGAATCACCAAACTTGGATGAAACAACTAAGTCTTTCTTCCGCAGCGGTCATTGAAGGGAGGATTTCAAACAGGCGGTAAAATGGATTTAATAAATCTTGCGGGTCTCACCTGAATGCGGAGCGTCGAACAAGTGTGCCTTATGCAATTCCCTTCTGCAATTGCCTTCCACAATTCCCCTTCCGCAATTGCCTTCTGAAATCTTCTTCTACAATTGCCTTCCGCAATCACTCTTTCGCAATGATCCTTCCGCAATACTTTGGATCGGATGCCTTAGGGTACATTTAATGGAGATTTAGCGTCTGTATTTTCTATTATACCTTGAGCTTTTTCTCCAGTGAAATCCTTTATGAGTCGTTGATCATTTCGTGGTTCCTCTCGTCCATTGATCTGCGATCCAATTGCGAACGTTCACTTTGGATTTCAGAGCTCTATCTCCCACGCAAGTTCACTCAGTGAAATCCTTCGTTTGTCGTCGATCTCCTTGCTTTGATCTGGATCGTCCAAACTTCTGCTTGTACCGCAATTCTAACAAGCTTGTACCTTGGCCTTCCGGGATCTATCTTGGACCGTTGATCTCCCTCTTCTGATCTTGACTGTCCAGACTTGGCCTCCTCTATCAAATGGGAGCTCTTCTGTCTGCTTCGTTCCCTCTGGTTAATTGAGGCTACAATCTCGTAAATTGATCAATGGAATGATCAATTTCGCACATCTTGTATTCGAATGAATACACCACTGCCTTCGGCTTCTGGGGACCTCTGTTAATGACACTTTGTTCAATCATACACGGGGAATTTACAGACGGTTCTAGTTATTGAAAGAAGACAATAATTATTCAATTAAAAGCAAAGACTTAGAGATTTGTTCTTCATTTCATCAACAACCCTTTGATCAATTACATTCAATGATTAAATAAGACTCCATAAACCTATCAGATCCGAATAAGCCATATATGGACTCCTAAAGAAAGAAAATACATAACAACCCTATCCTTGAGCAACCTCTTGCAAGATATGAGGACATAAGTGGCAAATTTCCATTATTACGATCAAACTAATTCTATCTCAAAAAACCCAATTACAATAAATCAATAACTAACCTTAGACTTCTAGAAACTATTACAAGGAAGTAGAAAATAGCATTGGCTGCTTATTTAGAAAATATAGGACTTTGGGTCGATGCTCCTGCATCACTTTGACTTATATTATTCTATGTTTAAGTATTTTTTGCGGGAAAAGCAATACGAAACACCGTTGTGGTGATTATAAGATGATGTAAAACACATAAACAAAAGGATGGATAGGTAGTCTATTTTCTCATAGAATTACAATGTTATAATGTGGGTGAAGGGTTTATTTAAATTTTGGTTGACTCATAGTTCATGATGTAATAATGCAAATGCACATGAAGAATGTATTTTTCATTCTACCAGTGAATAGAAAGTACAATATCTTTAGAGGAAAAAAATAGTGTTTTCAGCTAACTTAACATTTATAATATCTATAATTAGAAAAAATTAATTGGTTTTGCTTGAATTGGTTTAATTAGTACACACAAGTATATACACTAGTAAAGGTAGAGAGATGCCATGCAAAGGATTTTGTAAGATGCTTTCCAATGTATACTTTAGCTTATGGTTGGGATTTTCCATTCTCATGTAGTGAATTCAAATTGAGGTTGTAGGTTATGTACCCATACATTCCTTTCCAAGATTTGACTATAAGATTTTGGCTTATATTATATTTTATCTTTCGTTCATATTATGTAATGAATTTACAAGACATCCTCATTATTATCTATGTTTCCATAGATCTCATGACACTAGTTTTGAGGTTATTTCCAAATATAGCCTCAAAAGACATGCCTCGACAAGGGTATAAAACCGCTCATGCTTTATTTTGCTATGCATATTGGCTTGTGTTGTTAGAGAGTGAGGCGAACCAAGATTCATGATTATGCACAAGCACAATGGTCTAGCTTTATAATAGCAACTCTAAGTAAATCCATTCATAAAAGTTGAATTGGTATATATACTAATATATATTAGTTTATATGTTGGTATATACATTAATATATATACCAATATCTATATCAATATTATATTATCATATATTTATATATTAGTATATACATTAGTGTTTATATATATATACACTAGCATATATTAGTATATACATATACTAGTGTGTGTATATATATACTAATTAAACCAATTCAAGCAAAACTGATTGATTTCTTCTTATTATAAATATAAAATAAGTTAAAAACTTTATATCTAATGTTGAATTTGAACAAATGTATATATTGATATATATTAATATATACACTAACCAATTCAAGCAAAACCAATTAATTTCTTCTTATTATAGATATAAAATAAGGTGAAAACTCGATATCTACTTTTGAATTTGAATTATAGAGTCATATTTATTAATTAATGCAAATAGTACAATTTGATTAATAATCATTATCATTAATTATTGAAGAATATTCTTCATAAGCATTAATACAAAACTTTTTCCATTATTTGAAAACAATAATAAAAGGTTAAAAAAAAACATTTTCATTGTTTTGCATAATGAAAATTCATATATCATATAAATATATTCAATAGCTTTAAATTTTAATCAAGATTAATTTCAAATTCAACAAAACACAAATCAATGAACTCTATTATAAATATGAAAATAAATATCAAAAGGCAAGTAATATGGACATGTGCCAAATTCCATGTCATCCTGATTGGGCATGGATGCATGAATAGAGATGGGTGCATCCATATGTAATGGGGCATGGATTTCCGAGGACACAGAAACAACGTAGAAGCATTAAACTCATAGGCGGAAATTTCTTGTTGAAAAATAGGATGTGTGCCAAAAAACTACTGGGCATATTGATTTGACTGCTAAAGTCTACGGAGGTGTACATACCATACCTCCTTTAGATTTGAACCTATGACCTCCTAGGAGGTAACACATATTCTTAACTGTTAAGCCCACTCAAGCCATTATCTGAAAACAATAATAAAAGACGGAGGTGTACATACCATACCTCCTTTAGATTTGAACCTATGACCTCCTAGGAGGTAACACATATTCTTAACTGTTAAGCCCACTCAAGCCATTATCTGAAAACAATAATAAAAGGTTAAATTAGTAAAAATACTTTTCAATGTTTTTACATAATGAAAATTCGTATAATTATCATCATTATCATCATTATGAATAGATTCCATAAACTTTTAAATTTTAATAAAAAATAAATCAAATTTAGTAAAAGAAATCATTGAACTCCATTATTAACATGGAAATGAATAAAAAAATGGTTGACTGACATGATACTAATATGACTATATATTTGTCCTAAGGGAGGGAAAGCAATATGGACACATGCCATATTCCATGTCCTTCAAATGGGGCAACGATGCATGAATTGAGATGGGTGCATCCATATGTAATGGGACATGGATTCTTAAGGACATGTAAACAACATAGAAGCAACTTGCAGTCGGAATGTTCTTGTTGAATAATAGGATGTGTGCCAAAAAAAATAGGATGTGCATGGAGTGTTGAGGGTATGTTAATAGAGCTCCTGAGGGTGTGTCAGAGACCCTATAACCATCTTAATCAGACAATTATGGGGTTTATATTGCCTTCCCTAAAGAAGTAAGGTATGAGGGGAAGAGTGTGGGGCCACTACCTATTGCCAAAATTGTTACTTCTCCAAATTGACGATAGGTGTATTAAATAAGTGTAAGAAGGAAAATCAAGTAGCAAGTAGCAAGATAGATGGGCTTTATTTATTAAATTATTTTTTAATCTAACAAATCTATATAAAACCACATAAAATTTGAGAAATTAAAAGTATCGAACAATTATTTAGAAATTTATAATTTAAATATTAAAAAAAAAAAAAATCAATTTCCATAATATTTTATTCAATACATCTTTTACAAAACTTTAATCAACTTTATTGGATTTTTTTTAAGCCATTACAAATCAATCAAAAGTCAAAGTAATTTAACCAAGAAGCAATTACAATATACCTTATATGCCTTACCTCCTATGGGAGGTAGGTATAATAAGCATAAGCATTGGCCTCCAAATGTTACCCTACCTTGTCCAAAGTGTAAAGAAAGAAATCAATTTTGTTCTTTAGCTCCAAACAAAACTAAAGTATTTTATTTTAGGGCGTTCGACGTTTTTTTGCATTAGACCAAAAATAATCTAGGTTACCAATTAAATCTATTTTAGTCTTATCCCAATTTGATGTCAAATTATATATGCAATCTCCTTTGTTTGAAGTTAAAAAACATAAAAATTAGAAAAACACTTACTATTACACATGATGAAGGGAAATAATGCTAAGATTACTTTAACATTAATATGTGCCATTTTTTCTATACAGTTTTTAATTACCTATGTTATGCAAAGACACAAGTTGTTACAATTTCTCCATCCCTAGCCAAAGAGACAAGTTGTTGCAATTTCTCCATCCCTAGCCATGCTCCACATATACTTGGCATTTGTCTTCAATTTCCTTTGTACATGTGACACTCAACATAAGGAGAAAATTAGCCATGCTTCATGTATCCTGACATCTCTTCAAACATGTTTTGAAGATGTGTTGTTCATTTTGGAAACTTTGATTCTTCTTCTAACAAGAAAGAAGAATCAACATAGTGCATGTTCAGATCTCTTAACACTTGCAAGAAAGAGTGTATGTGAGTCTATAACCTTAATGCTTGTAAGGAGCATATACAAGTCTATAGTGCATTTGTGTTTTCTGCAATCAAAGTACTTAAGTTATGTAAGCTTTGCTAATGCAAATATGGGGATTCTTGTTGTAGAAGTAATAAATTTTTTCAAGAGAGAGGAACAACAAACTTATTTTTTATTCTACAATTGGATTCTATTTTTCTTCTACAAGTGGATCTATAACTCATACCATTGTGAGCTCCAATTTGTAACATTCAAAGTAAGGACATACTCTATTGCCATGCCATTATTACCATGTCGTGATCCTTTTGTGTCCCTCTCAACTTATAAGATGTTATATTTTCTATGGTCTTCCTTGCATTACACTATAGATAGCTATGCCCAAAAAAACTACTCAAATATTAGTTTCTAGTTTTACCAAAAGTATAGAAATTTAAAAATAAAAATAAAAATAAAAAACAAACAAGCAAGCAAACAAAAAACCCTTTGGCATCTAAGCCAAAAAAATCTGACTTTCACATTAGAGTTCTCCAAAGCGTGTTTTTTGAAGCATGCCTTAATAAAAGAAAAAATATTTAGGATTCAATAGTGAATTATGTCAAAATTCAGAAAACTCTAGCTTAATCATATCGAATAGGATTTACCCTAAAGCACTCAAGCATCCTTAAACCTTGAGAAATTTTCTTGGAGCCACTTATATTATGATATTCTTCTCACTTTTTATTTCGTCAATCACTCTTTTATTCTATTCACCACGGTACTCCCTCCTCTCTCCTCTGTGTATGCACCCAATACATGATGAGTGGATAAATTTCATATTTCAAGACCAAAAAAACTAACAAATATAAATAAAATTGAATCTAAAAAACATATATATAGCGTTGAATCTAAGAACAATATATAAAAATAGCATTGAATATAAAAACAATATTCCTCGTATTTTTTTACAGTCTATAGTATAAAGACCTTCGCTATTGAGGTAACCCTATGTGGACGTAAATTTTCATAATGCCTCCTTGATTAGTTCTTTAATCATTGTTGTTCTCACAACAGTGACAATATTTCAGTAGTCCCCAGCCATTTAAGAATTTGTTTTGAACTCACGCCTTCATAGCCACATTTTGAGCATAGTAGTAGTATGCATTCCTTGGCTTGGGGCGTGTTCTTGGGCAAACTAGCAGGGCTAGTTTCTAGTAAGCATATGTAAGGACTTGTGACCTAATGTCACCTCGATCACAAGTATTTAACTTCTTCGGAGAGTCTTGACCTCCAAGGGGAGAGCCCTTATAGAACACCTATAGATAAAATACGCCAAATACCTTCCACAACATCATTCAAAGATTAGTACCTTTACAGAGTCAAAATAGAGAATGAAGAAGACATATCAAGTCACTCCTAATTAGGTAGTAGTCCAAACAAGTGTTGTGCCTAGGATTAAGTGTTCTTATGTGTATATTTTAGTCTGACATAAAGTGACAAGCAATATCCAAGTATATGAGTATCCAACAATATTTATGGTAGGAGTTAGTTAGCAAAATGTATAGTTCCAGTTTAACCAATTACCAATTATTTGTATAGGAACATCATAAGCATGTGCACCATTACCTTATAATGTGTAACCAATCAAGTGAATACAAGGATCAAACCAATAATAAGTAGTGTGTGTTAACCATATAAATGTCAATCTTTAGTATTGCCAAAACAGTAATTACACCAAGCCAAGAAATATGTGATGTCAATCTTGTTTAATGATAGTCCTATAGCTCTTAGCAATAGGACTATAATAACAAATTCAACCTCCTTGATCAGTTAGTAAAACAATCATGTTGCTCTCGATTTGATCTTTAAACAATAGTAGAATAAGCTTGTTATAACAGTCCTTCATCCAACAGTCATTAGGTGTTTCCTTTTACAAATCTGGTTCATCCAATTGCTAACCCTTTTTACTCTTTTTCTGTGTGTTTTTTATGGCAGGTTTAGGGTGGCAGCAGAGGTGACATGATGCTAAAATAGTGACTGTAAAGAACATCGCAAAGGGGCCTCTAAGGCCATAGTATTAGGCTTCTAGGGTTGCTTGAGGGGAGAGCAGTGCTAGGGTTTTTTAGGAGTGAGATTAGGGACTTAGGAGGTAGGAATTAGGTCTGGTAAGGGTTTTGTAGCATAGAAAGAAGGGAAGTTAGGGAGCATGCCGAGGCTTAAAAGAGGGGTTAAAGGATGAAAGAAGAGGGTCGAGGCTTCAGGAGGATGGTGTAGGGAAACAAAGAGAGGTCACAACCACAAATTTCACCCTAAGTTTTCTAGGGCCTAAACTAGCAGGTCGAAATTATAGGGAGTGAGGCAAAAATTTTAGGGTGGCCAGAAAATTTAAAAAATTATGTATATATATATATTGGGAATTTTTTAGGGTTTTAGAAGTTAAATTGCATACCTAGCCATAATTCTACCATGAAATGTAATAATTACACATGAAAAATGCAATAATTTGATAAAATTTTGAGAAAACAAGGGTTTTAATTGATGAAATCCTAAACCATATGCTTATACGAGAGGTGACCAGCCTCCGTCTTGGAATGATTTTCTTCTTTAATCTAAACTAGGGCTTCCTACAACAACCCCTAGGGTTCGTTATAGGGACCTAATCTAGGGAAAATTTGGAGATCCAAGGCCAAACTAGGGAAAAACTCCTCTAGGGAGCGTTTTCCACCATGCAAGGTTGATAGAAGGCAGAACATAAGGACAAAATGAGAAAAAATGCAGCTCTATGGCCAACATTCAATCATCAAAGGAGAAAAACTTACCTACCTTCACCAAGAAAGACCAAACTAGACTTACTTGATCTTCGTGTTATTCCAACAATTCATAGCCTCCACCATGCATGAGTTAAAACCCTAGAAAGAATCCAATTTCATCTATAATCCAAAGAAGAAGATCATCCAAGAGGTGCGCATCATTTCCCAAATCCCTAATTAGGGTAAAGAACATAATGTAATTTATCCCTTATGTTATGATTTACAAATGAGTGAGGAGAGGCCTATTTATAGCCTTCTCAACTCACTTTTACAAAATAACCAGGCCGAAAAGACAATAGAATGTCAATGTAAAAATATAACATGAAATAATATAAAATAAAATAAAAAGCGGGTAACCTGGGGTATTTCCCCCCTAGGTGGCCAAAAAATAATAAAAATAGTTATAACTGAACAAATGGATTCACTTTGAAAGATGGAGTGAGCAAGTGGGGATCGTCGTGCCCCATCTAACCCCAACTGTGTTGAAAAAACCTCAATGTCCCCCCTCTATCAAGCATGTAGGCCTAGGGGCTAGGATGGCGTCATCACTGAGAAGGCACCAAGGAGAGAGGGCGCTCTGCTGAAAAGGGGCTAGGATGGGTGCATAGGGTGACTGGAAGAGGAGGCAAGTGCCTCTGAGCTGAAACATTGTCCCCTGTGTGGAAATCAAGTAGGGGGTCATGTGACCTAGTGACCTACCCCTAGGAGCCCCAGACATCAACCTCAGGGATACAAACCCTAGAATGAGGCAATCAACAATGTCATTAAGCCATAATACTCCAAGAGGGAGAATCAAAGGGTCCGGCCATAACCAACCTTCAAAACTACAGATAATAACCCCATCCTGACCCTGAAGAAGAAGAAAAAACGACCCCTCTCCCTGGGCGGATATCTGAAAGTGAGCAGGTACTGAGACCGCATAACAAGGGGCAATAGCCTTATTTCTTTATCGTAATGGATTTAAGAAGCAAGATATTTTTTAAGGATTCTAATATTATACTTAAGTATAGTATCCTAGGCAATTATTTTGGATTGAAAAAAACATGTATATAGATACATAGGCGAATATTACATATGAAACATACAATTTACTACTGAAATATGTAAATTTTGGCAAATATTATGATAAAACAACACATTTTATATAAATATAGGTGATATTAAAGAATGAAAATGACCAAATAACGAATTTATTTTTTGAAAAAAAAGGCCCAACAATAGCCAATTGGCGAAATTTCGCCCTTCAAAATTACCTTGTTAACAAGTTAGTCACATACCTAATATAATTGTGCTATTAGTAGCTTAGCCTACTTCTTCATTTTAGTATGATCCATATGCAAATAATTAACCATCTTCTATATTTGCTTATTCCAATGAAGGCAGTAAAAATGACCAAACTGCAATAGACCAAGGCTCAAAGTTGAATGAGTGGAGACTTCAACAACAAGTTTTGGAAAGAGTCTCGTCTTCCTTATGATAGTTGGAATACATGGTTCAAGATGATGGATATTTAATTGAGAGAAATCAAAATCCATAGTAGATGGATTGCAAGCAAACTAAATGACTTCATAGAGACAAGAAGGTACAGAAGGTGCATAGAAGCCATGCTCACCCACTTTGATAATTGACCCTAGTGAAACACACCCAAACTTAACTCGGTTGTACAATTGAGTTATCGTAGGGGCCAACTGCAAATTCAACCACTAACTTTGCAGTTGGCCCCTCTAATCACTCTATCATACAATCAAGCACCCTTGTGAACTGCTACCAAACAATGCTGCATTATTCTCAATAATTATTACTCTCATGTACTCATCACACTTCACGATAGAATTTTGTCCTTGTATACTATAGGCACTATTGCTTTACTAAAGGACTTCTCCCTAGCAGATTCAATTCTTTCCTCTACATATCCATCCATAGGAACAATGTGACGAAGCAACCCTTCCCAATGTGTTGTAGGCAACATAAGCAATTTCCTGGATTTATGTCGAGCAATGAATTCTTGAATTTGTGTAATGGGCACGCACTATTCACTAGGGAAATTGATCATTATTCAACCTTATTGTTTCAACATGTAGATTGGAAGGCAATGCCAAGATGGATGGGTACAACTACGACCATGTAGAAAGCCACTTGGTGGCCATGCTCTTAGGATGCACCTTTGAATTGACATGGTGGTTATGTGGCAATCTAGCTAAAGCTCACTAGGTACAATGTTGTATCTATCAATGTATTTATGTTTATTGATGTTTTCTAATGTTGAAGGGACTTAAAACAAGCTTAAACATATAAATGTCATGAAATATATGTTGAATTCCACCTTATAGAATTGGATCTAGACATATTCTATTCACCAAAGCATTGGTTTGGCGACTTACCTAACAAAACCATTAACTTCCTTACCCGTAGTGATGATCATTGGCTACGCAACAAACATTTAATTTTGTCTCACTAGTTATTAATATTCTATGGTACTGGCCTAACTTGTGTGCTAAGACTATGGCATTTCCTAAGATGTGAGAATGTTTTGTAGTGACAAAAATAGGACTTTTGCAATCTTTTGGTGGCTTCAAATCTACTAAACAATGTACCTATTTTCAATGTCCCCGTTGAAGGCAGCCAGAGACTTGTTGTACCATTACATTAAATTGAAAACTTGTACCATTAAACCATTAATAAAAATCTTAATGCAAATGAGGAAATTGAATAAGAACCAAAGTCTTATGCAAGATTAGAGAGAACTACCAACTTCATAAAATGCATAAGAAATCCAGAAGGTCTTGTATGTTTGGTTGATCGGGCGAGTAAGGTGAGAAGTCAATCGTTGACTTCTCACTTGACCCCTTCGACCACCCAAACATACAATCAAATTAAGTTCAGGGAAGTGAAGTTGGTGAAGGGAATACATGGAAGCTAGACTAAGAGCCTATTTACAATGAATGCGATGAAAGTAGAGAAAGTCAAAGTTTGTGAAGGGAGTTTATTGGGAGTTGGAGTAATAAGCCCTTTACAATAACCATAACATTGTATAACTAGTTGGTCAAGTTTAAGCAAGAATAGAGGGGACTACAAACTTTATAGAATGTAGATGGTGAAAAAGTCGCAAAATAAAGTTGGGTGAAAGGGAGTCTTTGAATGGAATATTCGAGAGGGACTACAAACTTTTTTTTTCAACGTAGAAATCTTATGCTCCCGAAGGCACCATGTAAATGTTCTTGGGATCGAACCTAGGTGGAGACAGACCCATCCGACTGCCCCAACCACCCCGTCTCCATCCCGTTGACATAGGGACTACCAACTTTATAAGATGTAGATGGTGAAAGTAGAAAAAGACAAAGTTAGTGAATTAGTATATAAACAATCGATAAAAACCTATTTACAACTTAATATGAAGTACTTATTAGAGAGGAAGTTGTTCATATCAAAGAAGAATGGGTGTTCAACTTGAGCTATTTAATGTAGGGTTAAAGGTGTGTGGGTACAAGATACTTTCTAGACATTGTGTGGGTACAAAATACTTCCTTAATCTTACTAATTTGATGTTGGTAGGTTAGGCTAAAGTATGATATTCATTAATTTTTTAATGATTTCGGTCAATACTCATCATATGCATTGATTTCTTCAAAGTTTCGTTGAGGGGACCATAATAAACATGCGGTAGCAAACCATCACTAGAGCATTTATGAAATTTTATGAGATTAAAACTCGCATCATATGCAGTAGCAAACTATCACTAGAGCATTTATGAAATTTTATGAGATTAAAACTCGCATCATATGCATTGATTTCTTCAAGAGTTTGGTTGAGGGAACCATAATAAACATGCGGTAGCAAACCATCACTAGAGCATTTATGAAATTTTATGAAATTAAAACTCTAAACAAAAGGCACTCTCACTCCCAACATTAAACTGAAAATTTGAAAATTTAAGACATTAAAATGTCAAGTAAAATGAAAATTTTAATACATTAAAAATGTGAAACTTCCTTATTCCACTCAAAAAAACAAATAAATCATGCTTGCTTGTATGAGACTTCCCCATTCAATAACATAAATTTTATTGATAAAAACAAACATTTATATTTTTATAAACCAGATTGCGTAATTCATGTAAATAATGGACTTGAAAATTATGGTAATTAGGTCAAATTAATTTTGAATGCACATTATGTTATCGTGGTTAAATAATAAAATGAAATTGAGCCTCATTTATAAATATATTTTAATTAAAGTAGAAGAGACAACCACACTGCACAAGGAAAAATATAAAACGCTTAAAATTTTTTAACGTCCACGCGCCAATTCTTTAGAAGAAATAAAACACCATGATACGAATGGTTTTATCTCTTTCCTTAAAAGAATTCGAAAAATTATTGATATGGTTATTGATTCTTCATTTAAAATGTTTATTAATATGAATATTGATCGAAAAAGTTATTTGACACGGCAAAATAATTGATAGTTAAGAATAATCTAATTTAAAATCAGAGCGTAGCCACATATCAAATAAAAATTAAAAAGTCAAATGGATATATAGAAATTTATTTTTCTATTTTATAAATATATATAAATTTTTTATTATTAATTTTTTATTAAAAGAGACTTTCGTAACGGCATATGAAATAAAAATTCCAGTCAAATTTTCTTTTATTAAAAGTAAGGCCCTTATAAAAAAATAATGTCAAATTAATCATATTAAGGGTGACACCTTTTGGAAATAGTTTTTTTAATATTAAAAGGGGAGACACTTTTTGGAAATATTTTTTTTAATATTAGGGAGACACTTGTCAAAAAAAATTATAAAAATAGAGACACTTTTTTGGAAATAGAACTATTCAAGTTATATTTTCTAGAAATAAACAGATATTCAAACTGGATAAAAATTCGGTGGACATTTAAAACAAAACTTCTCCAATTTTTTTGTTGGATCTGAGTCATGACAGTTCAGTTTATAACGGAAGCACTCGTGATGTGCAATAAATGCGGAATGTTGTGTCCGTTGTAGATCAGTTGGACGGTCGTGGGGCCAGGACAGACAACAGGTGGCTCATAGGCAGAGCTATGATTAAATACACCGTGAAAATGAAAATAAAAATAAACTTTTACCTGGTGAAGTGAATTGATAAAACTAACTCTTTACAGCCGATCAAGTTAAAGGACGATGATGACCAGATCTCTGCACTTCCGCTTCCAGTGCCTTGGATCGACCCGGTCGGGCCGGTCCCTTTGATCTGCACAGAACGTGGCAACTCTTCGTGTGATTGCTTTGCTCGACGACTTCTATACGGTGAAATGTACTCTCCTACGCTTATTTCCAAGAAAATTAAAGTCTTTGCATCTTTCGCCGTTGAATAAATCCTATTCGGTAGAGGACAAGTACCTTGCTTTCAGCTGGCGCCAAATTTGTCATTATTCGCTGAATTTGTACACCAGGATGCGTTAGGACTACTATGTTTAGCGCGCTTTAAAGAATGAGTTTCTGTGCCCTTTTCGAATCCATTTAGGCTCTTAAATAATTTCTTGCTTCCAACACACAGAACTATGGTCTCGACACTTGAAATAATGGCGAAACTTTGGTTCTTAACGTTGCAGTGAGGTTTATGGCTGAAAATGAGGTCTTTGGAGAAAATTTGCAGATTCGAAATAGAGTACCAGACGGAAAATTCATCAAAAATTTGATATTAATGCCGTTACACATAAATGAGTGCCTTGTTGAAAAAATTAAAGTGTGTGTGCCTTTCCGGTAAAACTTGTAAGTTTATGTCTGGAAGATGATCATCTTGTCCCGAATAAACGTTGAAGCATTCAAATGCCTCAGAAAAGTTTGTTAAAGCAAAACAACTGGACTTACTTCTGTGTATACAATCAACTTCAACTGGTGTTATCTCGTTAAATTTTCGTAAACAAAGGGGCTGATCTGGCGCGGGTAAAAAGTTGAAGTTGAGTTTATTTAATTGACAATCTGGAACAGATGCAGACGTGACAGGCAGTAAAATTTATAATTTTACGGCTGTCTGAAAAAGAGCAAAAATGTACACGAGAAACAAGTTAGAATCATCCGGTGGAAGTGCAGGCCGAACTTTCGATCTCAGGAGAATTGCAGAAGGTCCAAACGGACTGCAATTTCTAGGTTGCTGTCCTTTGAAATCACAATTATTTGGCTGTCATTTGTGGTCACTTTAGCTCTGCCGTTTCAATGATCTGATTGAATTTAAGGACTTAAAGCTTGGCATTTTAGCGTCGAATTATTTTGCTGTGTCATTTTAAGGGTCCGATTGTTTGAATTGCTTTATATCTTTTATAGATTGCTTTTTTTTCTCTCTCACACACATATATATATAAAATCACAATTATGTTAGCCTGTGATTACATAATACTGGTAGCATGTCCAATTAAGATCGGAGCAACTTAAACTTTCCATTGTCCAAGTAGTGGATGAGTTAAAATAAAAGTTTTGTGTTGTGTTCGATTGTCTTTGTAAATTTAATTTGCCCATTAAAATGAGAGCGACTTCCACTTTTTGATCTTGAAGTAATTTGATGTGTTAATTTAAATCATAGTAGACAACGATTCCTAAGTTACTCAAAATTAGCGACTGTCAAATTGGCCAAAGCCTGAAACAAATCATTTTGAACTTATCTCAATTTATGACCAACAACAATCTCAAACTTAGTTCATTCTCATTAATGAACTTATCTCAATTTATCAGCAAGAGTCTAACTTAGTTCACTCATTAATTAAATTACCCATTCTTTACAGTTCGAACCAAACGCCTCTTCGTTTTAGGTATTCTCTTTTAGGAATTTCCATTTAATTAGACGATTGAGGCTTTGGTTCGTTGTTACCGTAGGCGGAGTCGGCCAGGATATGTGACTGAAGCTGAAAACAAATCATTTCGAAATGTAATCAAAACATACTTCAATTTAACAATGTCGAATTTAGTTTATTCTCGTGCTCTTAGTTACTCACTTCTTTGTAGCAGACAGGACACAACTCTTTAGTTCGGATTTTCTCTTTAAGAATTTTGAATTTAATTACACACTGTGTACACACTTGAGGTTAGCGTAGGCAGTTACTGTGGGGTGGAATCTAAGATATGGTTATTAAATTAAATCATATTTAGAGCGTTTTACCTTTATATGTATCACATAAAATCAAAACACGAATTTTATCCGGCTTACGATCGTCACATTTGGTTGAATCAATATTACGTTTTTTAATCCTCAATTTCATGTTAACTAAAAGATCAAATTCTGCTTGAGGATTCCGAAGGTGGAGTACCAAATCTCTTAATTGGATATGAGATCTCAACTATAGTTGTTTTGGCTGAAATTATCATGTTAATCAGGCCCACTTTGCACTCAGCTAATTAAAAATAAATCAATTTAGAGTTTACCTCGTCCTCGATAGAAATCCATTTTAAAGATAAAGCAGATCTATCCATTTTAAAGATAAAGCAGATAAGGATTTCTAAGTTGTGTTATTAGAGTATCTGTAAAGATGTTTGAGAAAATCCTAAGCAGATAATTTCATTTATAAGAAAACAATTTATTTTGAGTAAGTGGATACAACAATCTGCCACGTAGATCTTAGAGAGATACTATTGGTTAATGCTCTTGATTTTGGATTTCTACATATCTTACTATAACCTAAATATCAGTAACCATTGGTTAATGCAGATGATTTTGGATTTCTAGATATTGTATATTAACCTAAATCTAAGTATATATTATATTTTTGCATATATTTATGTTGAACCAATATCTATAGATTTGGTTAGTGGAGATTTCCTATCCGCTAATGTTAAACTATGTGCCAGCTATATATAAAAATAATTTAGTTCATGATTGTTTATGAAGACTTTTCGTATCTATCATTATAACCATTGGTTAATGCAGATGATTTTGGATTTCTAGATATTGTATATTAACCTAAATCTAAGTATATATTATATTTTTGCATATATTTATGTTGAACCAATATCTATAGATTTGGTTAGTGGAGACTTCCTATCCGCTAATATTAAACTATGTGCCAGCTATATATAAAAATAATTTAGTTCATGATTGTTTATGAAGACTTTTCGTATCTATCATTATTAAATTAAGCACTAAATATCTATTTATATATATTTAACGAGTGCTTGCGATGATCATGGAAATGGACAGAAATCGATGGTACTAAATAAACTATAGTTCTCAATGTATTAAATTTGTTGAACAGTAACCCATTGTACATGAAAAGATACGGTAGTACGAAAGATGAAATGCGGCTTGAAATCCGACTCACGGGTGTCTGTCTTTTTCCAAAGAAAAAAATATGTAATGTTGATATTATGAGAAATAAAACAAGATCACATCAGATTATCAAAAAATCCATGGTTTTGACATAAGAGTACGATCAACCCAAAATAGCTAGAAGCTAAACAGACCCAAAATAAACAAGACCGCCAGGGAGAGGTACAGATAAATGCTCGCTCTGAGTTCAATCTTTAACAGATAGACAGTAGACCAAGAAGCCGGGTTCCAGCAACTGATTCAAAAACAACGAATACTGCCTTGATCAACAGTGATCTCCTCCAGAATTTCGCTGTAGTGTAAGAAACCATCCAAAGGGCCGATATCCCTTTGATAGCTGATCTGCTACCGTATTTGCCTCGCGGTAGATGTGCTAACAAATGATCTGGTCGAAAGAAGATCGCAGACGTCTCACCTCCTCCATCCAGGGTTCGAGGAGAAGAGCTCTGATTTCATAATTCCCGTTGAACCAGTTCACTACCAACTGGTGTCTGTCGTAGACTTAATTAGTTATGCTTGACATCTTCGATTTACAAATAGTTTATATATACTTCCTCTTTGGATTCAAGGAAGTCAAAACAACAACATGACGAGCAGTACTTTGCTAATCAACGAGGCAATAAATCAAATAATCACATAAATTCTTTCAAGTATCTTGCAGCTTAGCCACATGGATTGCGTGGAGTGCTGAAATGTGATGTTTATCCTTGTTTATCAATCAAAAAAATCCATTAGATTCCCAATATTTACAGTTCCAACTTCTCCTTCTTCTCCCCCTCATTGTGTTAATGAATTAGACACATGAAATATTTTTTTATTCTAAGGTTTTCTTTTTATACAAAAACTTTTTATTTAATATATATTAAATAAGAGTTTAGTTTATAAGAAAAAAACAATAAGATAATGAAAACATTATATATATATAATGGTGATGATGATAGTGGTTATTAACATTCACTAAGACCAACTTTGGTTTAAGGCAAATATTTTGAAATTGCACTTCAATTGTTTCATTATGGAGCTTGTGAGAGTTTGTTCTTATTTTAGCAATGATTTTCTTCTTCATTCTAGTTAAGACAAAGAGAAATTATTCATTGCGCCACAACTTCTCCTCAAATTTAGATGTAACAATACTTTTAATATTCTCTTTATTTTGTAGAGTGACCTCTTCCGTGACTCCCTAATGATTTAGCCAAGACATCGCGTCTTTATGCCAACCTCACTTAAGCAACAGGTTGTTTTGACTCAAGTACAAAGCAATTTTAGGAAGCCTCTTGTCTCACATGTTGTTTATCGTGTTCTTGTAGATTAAGTACCTAGTTATAACTAGGCTCTCAATAGGGCAGAGACTTGCTTCTATGAGGAGGATAGGATATGGTGTATTTCCTTTAATTTTGAGAATATATATATTTTTCCCCAAGAAAAAAACTTCATATTTTCAATATAAAATATACATTGTGAGGATTTGTTAAGGTCTCTATTCATAGGATCTGTCCAAAAATGGATCACCACATCGAACTACAAATCAGTTTAAAGCAAAAAAACATGAACTTGAGATGACAATATCATATCCACAGAGATCAGAAATTCTAGAATTGAAACGTCATGGCCACTATCTTGTGGCCATCCACAAATTCATAGATGTTAAAACTGTTTGGGCGACACTGCATAGCTTCCTTGGAAAGTTGATCAGCCTTCCGAATTTGAGTTCCCTATAAATATGTTTGCATGAAAACCATTCCAATGAACTCATTTCCCTTTTTATGTTCTGTAAAATGTGCTCTAGAGAGAGCGTAGAGATGTTGATAGCATTGACGACCTAATCCACCACCAATTTCGAATCTCCAAAGATATGAAGCTTTTTTATGTTCTTGAGATTTGTAACATATATTAGTGTCTAGAGTGCTGAAAATTTCACTTTGTTGTTTGATCCCCTACCGGGAGAATACCTGATATGCAAGTAATGATGATTATTTATGTGTAAGCCTACTCTAACTCCACAAGTGAGGGGGAATCCTTGACTATCATCGTTGAAGAAAGCCCACAGGATCTCCTGGTCAATGACAAGATTGACAAGTATTCTTGACTTTTTCCCTTTTGTTTCTGTTATGAAAGCTTTGCAAGTGGCATCAATGGTTCCCATAACTACCTCGGCTGGAATCACTTTATCTTGGAAGATAGCTAGGTTTGAAGCCCACCATATAGAATGAACAAAGGAAGCAGAGAAAACTAGGAACTCGCTAACAGATCGATCAGAGACCCAGTCTAGGACACCCTCACTTAATGTGTTCTTATTCCACGAAGCAAAAGAAGGATTGAAAGTAAATTTTTCCAAAGACAACATCTGAATAGAGAAGGGACATGTAATAAATAAATGGAGTATGGTCCCCTCTTCATATTTGCGGAGAGAGCACCTTCCAGGTCCTATCCATCCCCTTTTCAAACCATTGTCCCACATGAGTAGTTTATTATTGAGAGCTAGCCATTATGGTAGTTTACATTTTATCGAACCTTTATGTTTCCATAGGTATTTCCACCACCAACAAATTTCACCTTCGAAGGAGGCTTCAACCTATGCTTAGTATCCTAACTTAGTTGCCAACTCTCCAGTTGTGGGGGTTTTAGACCATATTAGGCGATCTTCATCTTCATCGGCTAGACAAATCATGGTAGAGACGAGTAGGATAACATGTCATTGCCATTCATGAGCTTCTTCTTCTGAGATTCCTAAAGTACTTTTGGATTTTCTCTATCATTCTCAACATTCTCTAGAGATGTTGCAACATATATATATGAGTTGGTTCAAAGAGTACACCAAACATAAAGAATGTTCAAAATAAATAAAGATGATCAAATTGAATGTAAATTTTCAACATTGATTACATGTGAAATTATAGTGGGAGGAGTATATTTTTTGGGATTTCGGAATTTCTTTTACAACTATAATTGTAGTGGGAGAATATTTTTTGGTATTTTTGAAATCATTTTTTAATTATAAAATTGCATTTCTTCTTGTATATTATTTCACATTGATTATAAACACTCTTATGAGATATGATATATGTCTTTATGGGATGTGTTATGTGAGGGGGTTTCTCATAACATAATGATTAGTTAGTTGTAGAGTTTCTATGACCATAAAATATCATCTCCTCTTCTGTAAAATTACTTTTTGAAAACTTTTACAACACCACAACTTTGGATCCATGAGATACATAATTTATAAATTAAACATTTTGAGATTTGCTCTTCTTACTTCACATCTTCATCCCACTCATACTTGATGTCTTTTTTAAAATATCCTTCTTCATCCTTGCAAATTGAATTATATGAAATTGGCTAGATTTATATATGGGCCCTCACATAAAGTTTATGGCAAAAAAGTGGCAAAGGAGAATTTGAGAATGTGCATGCATTCCTTTTAAAACAATGTCGCTGCCTTCCAAACCACCACACATGGTGCTATGAAATTTGACAACTAATTAATAAAAAATAATGCACCCACACTATATAATCATGCACGCATTAATAACATGCCCACACTTTAAAACATTTAGAGAGTCTTAATAAGATAATGAAAAAGTGTGAGACTCAATAAAAAAACCCTATTGAGATTAATAGATGAAGATAGGGATGAAACAACAAGGGTATTTAATGATGACAGTGAATGGATTGGCCGAATAACCGAAAAGGTAGATGCATTACTTGCACAACCCTTAGTCCATCGAATACCTCCACCAAGCCCATATCTACGAAACACGAATTACCAAGGATATCCAGATAAGAAGAGGGCATCTAAATAAAATCAAAATCGATATACCTATATATGATTGATTGGATGATCAAAAGGCCATCACGTGGGTTAATAAAATCAAAGGAATTTTTTCTATGAACCACTTGCTAGTGAATTAGAAAAGATATCAATGGCATCCTTATATTTAGAAGGTTATGCTTATGATCGGTTCTCTTGGTGGTCCAGAAAAACTAGTGGTTTCTCAGTTAACTCAAAAAAGTTCACAGAATATCTCTTTAAGAGGTTCCATGATGATGAAGAAGATGATTCCTATACACATCTACCCATTTACAATAAATGGGAACAATGGACGAATATACCCATGAATGGGAAGTTATTGCAACTAGGTTTCTTGATCTTACATATGAATAACTATTGAAGATGTATATTTTCGGGTTAAAACCCATTATCCACAGTGAGTTAAGGCTATCAAGAACTTGATTGAAGCTAGGAGTGTGGCAAAAATGATCGAAAAGAAGTTGATTAGTCAACAAGGAGTAGTTTTCGATTCTCCATGGAAGACAACTAGTTACAACAATAATAAATATTCCCATTCAGAAAAGGATAAAAGGAAAACAATTGTTGTTGATGTGGTAAGAATTGGATTTCAAGTCATAAATGTGAAGACATGTGTCTTTACACTACTATAGAATAGGAGATGGAAAGCAAGTAGATTTATCAAATCTAGAAAAGGGAAGTCACTATAGCATACAATTCATATTCCAACCATGACAAAATGCCACTAAAAGTATCATTGGCATCAATCTCTTGCACACTACCAAGTATGGATGAGAATGATGTGTATAAAAAAGAAGTTATTTTTGGAAAGGAACAAACATCACCAAAAAAATATATTCCGCCTCACCTCAAGAAGGTTGGAAAGATCTAGACTCCAATTAAAAGGGAAAACAAGCTTTGTAACTATAGGCTTTGAGGACAAAGCATTCCTTGAGAGGGTGGCAATGTAAAAACATAAAGATACATACCAATAATACTAAGAAAGCACAATAATACAATAAATAAATAATATTACCAATTAATAACTAAATAACAATTATAGAAATAAATATTAAATACAACGATGAAATATCAAGGGGTACATACCTCTTCACCTCCATCATGAGGTTTGTTGTAAATCATCACTCTATCAATTATATTTTACTCAATATATTCTTATTGCATAAATCTTTTGTCAATTCATAGTGAATAGGGGCTATCCACTGCAATTACTCCTTACATAAAGTTACTACAATGATAATTTCCAATTTCTTTATGGATGCAAAGATGTATGAATTTCTTTGGATGGTCATTGAGAATAGGGTTATTGTACTAACATAATGTACAAATTTCTTATGAATGCAAAAATGTAGGAATTTCATTTGTTGGTGACAAGGGTTAGGGTTTACAGGGTCCTGTCAATAAGGGATTGTCAGGTGATATAACTCTCTGATATACTTGTAAGGACCAATAGTAGTACTCCACCCAATCTCTCAGGGTGTTAACTAAGGAGGCTCAACTGTTCCCTTAGCCATACTACTTGACTACCCAACTGCGAGAGAGTAATCTTCCCAACTGTTGTGCTCGGTGCCACAAAAAAGTACTCCCACCCTGGGGTTCCCCTTTAGAGCGTGTAAGAATCTGGGCGAAGGTAAAAACACAAAGGTCCTGAGGGGTTTGGGGACACTTCCCCAACATTGTTGCCGCTCATGGAATCTGGCTGAAGGTCCTGAGGGGTTTGGGGACACTTCCCCAACACTGTTGTCGCTCATGGAATCTGGCTAAAGGTCATGAGGGGTTTCCCTATAGAAACAAGGCAATCGATCGCATTATCTACAACTAGTTTCATCTTTCCAAGGGGACTTTTGATATACCCAAGGGTACGTGGAAGTAAGATTCTATATACAAATTTGTTATAATATTGTACTACTCGAAGGGGTACCAACATAGGTTACAACATTGTCCAACAATTGTGACTTAATACCAATCGTCTTCTCTACATTTATGCTTCCCCAACCACAGATCTACCCATTGAATGACATATCTATGTGTTATTTAAAGGCATTGGAATATGTCTCTATCCTAAACAAAAAAAATCAACAAAAATTCTATAGGTGTGTTGTCTAAGGAATGTGATCTGATGCCACTTGTGTTGTTAACCTTGAAACTTAGAACAATTCACAAGATATACATAGATAAATTATGTGAAATATCAGAAATTATAATGTAGATTAACTTAATCAAAGGAAATAGATAATAAATATGAGGTATAGTTAACTCTAGTATTGTAAAAATCATTTCAGGAAACAATGTTCACTCTCCTCTTAAGGTTTGGTCATGACCTTTCACTTGAGCACAACTCCAATACAACAATTCTTGACAAAATAAACCATAGCCTATGAACTCCTTAAATATGCTTTCAATAGCCAAAACACTAACTGCTTAGTGGGATTTAATTAACATAGAGACCCTTTTTACATTAATTATCCATTACTAACTATTCAATCTTATTCAAAGGAAATGGTTGCATACATTACTTGACTAACTCCTATGTAGTCTAAAGTAAGGGGGGTTAGGGTAGGACCTTAATAGGTACCATTAGGATATTTTGCACACAAGGGATGGGTCTTAGGTCTTGACAATGGTTAAGAGAGCAAATCAAGGACCTTTGCCCCAAAATGAACATTTTAAGGCCCCATTCCATGAATTAGGCCCATTCCATGAATTAGGCCCAAAACTAACACACAAACTTGGATCTTTGGCCTCTTGGTGGGATATGGACATAACTAAGAGATTTTTCATACCAAGCATGTGTATTGGGGCCCTATCCATTACTGATGTAATAAAATAAGCATTGTAGGATATATGTTAATCTTCTAGGGCTTTTAATCCATTAATGGCACCTTTAACCACTACACAAACCCTCTAGATGGAATCTTTGGTATCTAAATAGTATATTGGAACCATTAGAAATTTTTGGACACAAAGGATGGTTATAAGGACATTGACCATGGTCTTGTGAGAAATTAAAATGTCTTAGCTCCTAAATGAACCTCTTAAGTCTCATGATCCATGATTGAGTCCTTGAAAGACAAGCCCATTAGAGGGGGGATATATGGCCTTCAATTGGGATATGGGTGTAATTAGAATGCTTTATGCACTAAGGATGGGTCTCAAGGGTCCTACCAAGATAAGGGGAGGAAATAAAGGGCCTCAAGTCCTATGTAAGTGTTTCAAGGATATGGTCCATGAACATGGCCTTAAAGACCTTCCATTCCCTCTAAAAAAATATTTGACCATCAAGTGGAATATGGGTGCCAATAAGAGGTTCTTCATACTAGCGATGGATATTGGGGCCTTGACCATGGTCAATCAAGGAAAAAAAGAGAGGGCCATATAACCTAAATGAAACTGACATGCCTCATGGGACAAAAGGAGGCATTGAACCACTACACACACCCTTTATAGAGGATATTTAGTCTCCAAGTGGGATAGAAGCACCATTGGCAGATTTTGTTCACCAAGGATGGGTCTCAGGACCTTGGATGTGATAATATGGGAATGACTACATGGTTTTCCACGTGAGATGGTTCTCAAGATATGAATCCCATGGTCCAAGGATAAAAACCAATGTCTTAGGGACTAAAATATGTTTTTATTGTTTGTGGAGAATGCATAGGGTATGAAACCACCACACAAACCTTGTAAATAGAATATATAGCCCATAAACATATTATGGATTCCATTAAAAGGCTTGGTACACTAGGAATCGGTATCAAGGCCCCAACCATGGTCCAAGGACAACCACTAGTTTCTTAGGGCCTAAAATATACTTTTAGGACTTATGGACCATGCATAGAGGCCATGTAAAGGGGATCTTTAGCACATGAGTCTATTTAATGAGCACTTCTAAGGTTTGATGGAGTATGGATGGGTCTCATGTCCATATAAAATAAACGTTTATCTTATGAATTTCGTATGTACACCATTTCAAGGTTTTGTGCACTAAGTATGGCTATTAGGGCCCTCACAATGGTCTTGGGAGCAAAAATGATGGTTCTAAATCTTAACCAGTGTTTTATTTTTTATTTTTTGGAAAATATCAAAAAAATGTGTAGAAACATGAAATGTTTATAACAAGAAAAATATAAATCTCTTTGATATCCATGGAGGTCAAGGTAAAAAGTTATGACAAATTTACCATCCTTAAAAGGCCAAGTTTATGAAGGGGTATTTATATATTTAAATAAAGTGTGCACATTATGAAATGTGCATGTGTAATTAGTGAATGCATGTTTTTAGAGCATGTGTGCATTTAATAATGCATGTTCACTATTTGATTTTTTTTTTTAATTTCAACGAGAGGGTTTTTACTCACCAACATTTTTGTTGATTTGGTTTCTTCGGATTTAGCTTTGGCATGGCCACTTTGGTGGTTTGGGTTACAAAAATTAAACTAAAACCATTATTTTTAAAAATCCTTTTCAATATCTCGGTTTTTTTACATTATTTTTAAATAGGCTATAAAAATCCATTGTTAATGAAACTACACACATATAGATTCGACTATTCAAGAGATATAATTAAAAAAATATATTATTTACTACTTTCATCTATTTTTGTAGATCAAAATTTCAAAATATAATATAAATATTTATTGTCTTACCCATTTTCTAATAAATGACTCACAAAGAGCAAAAATGTTACAAGCAGGGTTTGAACTTGAGTGGGGAGGATAACAATTATTTTTCTCAACCACTTGTGACCCATTTCACAACTGAATATCTTATCTAATTGCACTTTCAAATGATTTTTAAGTGATAATTACCTCTTATTAGAAACCTCAGTTACATGTGATTTTAAATACTTGGGGCAATTTTAAATTTCTATGTATTAGAATACTTCTATCACATTAGAAAAATATTGTATTATGAAACTATAAATGTGTGTTTATATATACAAAATATTAGGAAGAATAATAGGTTGTGAAATGAGAGAAAGATAGATGAAATAACTAGCCTTCCTCTTGGGCATGAGGTTAAATTACGGCCATACTCTAGTATCTAGGCTTCACGTATGGAGCTAAAGGCTAGGTGCTTTTGGATACCACATAACCCCTCACTAGTAGCCTCTACGATGACTTGATGGGATGTTGGTCTCTAGTGGATATTAGTGATTGGTTGAAACCACCTTTTGGTGCTAAAGTATGATATAAAAATACCGTTAATTGGCCAAGAGCTTGTCTTCCTTGGATGTAAGGAAACATGTTAACTACCTAGGACCTAGAGGTATCTAGTAGGAGTGGAACTGTGTCCCCTTACAGAGTGCTAGCAGGTTAGTTCAAGTGGTTATGTTTTGTCTACAGATGTTGGTGCAGTTATGTATTGGAATCTTGAGATTGTATCGATAGAAGCTAGGTTTATAGCCCTGAGTATCGTAGGCTTTATCTTGCTTTAGAAAAATAAAAATAAAAAATGTAATAGCTATCCTATAAATTTCATTTCCATGTCTTATCCACATGTTACTTCATAACAAGTAGACAAGAAATTGAGGGGAAAATTCATTTTTGTTCTTTTAACTCAAACACTTTTTCTTTACTATAAATTCTATTAGACTTTAGGGGGGTTGGACCTCAATTTTGTAGTTTTTATTATTTTAAATTACAATAAAAATAAAAACTGCAAATGTTTTCTTGACTCTTTTGGATCATAAAATATCATACATCTCAAGCACTTTTGGTTTCTTATGAATTCTATTAGAGTTTATGGGGATAGTCCCTAATTTTGTATTTTTTTTAAATTATACCGTGAAAATTATAATTAAAAAAACTCAAAAACATTTTTATTTATATATAATATTTGTTGTTGATTGGAAACAAGAAGGAAATCATTAAGGAATTTAAAGCTCATATGTCTTTTGAAATTGATATGAAAGCTATTGATGCTGCAAATTTTATTTTGGGCATGACAATTAAAATAGATCATTTAAAGAAAGCTTAGTTGAATAAGAGTAAATGTGTTGATATAATATTATAGAGGTTTAATATGCAAGAATGTAAGTCAATCATTGTCCCTATTCTTGTAGGTGTAAAGCTATTTGTAGTTCAATGTCACAAGACACAAGAAGAGGCATACAACATGTCTTGTGTTCCTTATGCAACTATTGTCAGAAGTATGATGGACTAGACATTAGTGGGGGTTCTGAACAAGTATATATCAAAACTAGGGAAGAAACATTGAACAAGTATAAAGAGGGTCTTCATATATCTGTGTGGCACTTTGGATTATGCATATGCTACCAAGGAAGACCTTGACCTCACAAAGAGATAGATATTCATGGCTTTGTTGATGTAGAATGGGCTAGAGATATTGACGTAGAATATCTATAACTGGTTATGTTTTTAAAATATTTGGTGGAGAAAACAATTATATGAGCAAGATGCAATGCATAGTTGACTTGAGTACATGGTAGACACTCATGGAAGTAAGGAAATTGTATGGTTGCAAAGATTGTGTTTAGGTATTGGTTTTGTTTGGAAATCAATGAGGATAGATTGCGACAACCCAAGTGCAATTTTTCTTGCAAAGAACCCTGCTTATCATTCTAAGGAAAAACATATTGATGTGTAGTACCATTTTTTTAGAGACATGGTTGAACACGATAAAGTGTTGTTGGAGAAGGTTGATAACTTGAAGATTATTGCAAACTAATTGACAAAGTATGTTAGTACTGAAAAAATTATCTTGGTGTAGAGACTCAATGATCATAATTGTTCTTATAACCCATGTAAAACATAACATAGCTAGAAAAGAAAAAGAAATACAAAGCAAACACATAAATCTCAATAGACAAGATTTTTACCCTGGAAATCATTTAAAGAGAAAACCAACATCGAAGATATATATTATATCACCTTTCCCAATTCGTCCAAGCCAGCAAAAGAGCATGCCACATGAGGCACAATACAATGGAGACAACAAGCCTTTAAATAGGCTTAATCATTTAGAATACCATGGATTAAAACCATGTGCCTCCACAAAATACCTATGGTAAACACACCTTTGATAAAATCAAGGTTAGCTTATTCTTGACCAAGTCAAGTTAACCTAACATTCCCCCCTTAGAATTTGACTAGGGATAAACACCTAACCCCCTTCAACGTTTAGGAGTTGGGTACACATTAATTATACTATGCCAACCCCCTCCAATTTTATCACCTAGGTCTACATCTAGACTTTACATCAATGAACATCAAATTAGGGGTACACATGCCTAAACAAGGTCTTAGAGCCATATCCACATTTACATATGTGATTTTATAGTTTTCCTTTCACTTGAACTCTATGCGATTCTGTAAATGCTTCACTTCAATCTCATGCAGTACCTTTCTCACTTCCATTATTAGGCCTCTACCATAATAACATCACCCACCTCTGCAATTTATCCTTCTCATAGCTTATCTTCACACAAAAGTTGAACAATGGTGCCTTCTACAAGCCCTGCCTCTCCATTTCCTAATTATCCCATTTAACAATGAATCTCCTGTATTTATCCAATCCCAACATTGTCTCTTCGAGCCCTCTGCTATCACATCACAAGCCTTTGCAAATGGAGAAATCATACACTTCTCACTACAACTCCATGCCCATTGACAAGTCCAAGTTGGGTCATTGATTCTTGATAGTTTAATTGCTCCACATGACATGGATTTATCCATGTTCTCTCAATATGAACCCAATGTCCTAATTGGTTAGCATGGTGAACATAAAAACCATTTATGTAACAAACTTTGTTTGATCTTCAATAGGAGCTTCAAAAATGGTATTAAATGCCAAAAAAGTGATCTTGTGTGCTCTATGAACCATCCAATCAACAATTTCATGGAAATATCATCTTCATGCAAGAGACAATTCATGCTGCAATTGTACTTCCATTAGAATTGATGATGACACTTGTTATCACCTAAACTGTAGTTACCCCTATGGATGTATCCATTAATGGATGGCAATAGGGAAGGGCAACTCAAAAGGTGCAACCACGATCACCTCGACCTCCAATAGATGGTTGTCACGCTAGTCGAGGCAACCTTCACTTTATGCTATCTAGCCCAGACAACAAAGGGGGAGACCCAATCTACTCCCGACAGGAGAGATCAAACCAAGACACCAAATCAAGTTAAGACTAAGTGAAAGAAGGTGTATGGTTTATCCTAGACCTAAGGATGAAGTCACAAGATAAGTGAGGGGTTCAATGAGTTTAGCTTTGGTTCATTGTTGATGTGTGAGTGACTTATAGTATTTGAAAATAAGATCCAGGATTATAGTACTAGTCAATGTGAGAAAATCCACTGCCTTGGGAACCGTGTCCAATGTAGGGTAGTTTAGGGGTTGAATTGGGGCTAACTAGTACAAGTGACAAGCTTGATCATGAAGTATGATGACATCAAAGGGTTTAGTCCACCAAACAAGGATCAAACCACAAGTTAATCCAACAATCTAGGAAAGTCGAATTGACTTGGAGAGAGATCAGTGCCTTGGGAATTGGGATAATGGAGTCAAATGAAATTAACTTGTGGTTGATGACTCCTATTGCATGAGACAAGTGGGAAATTAAAGGTTTGATGGATGAATAGGTCTTGATCTAGAGATTCAAGGTTTGACCTAAGTGAACCACAATCCCTTAAAACAAGGAATGATATCCCCAAGGCAAGATTTGATGAAATGACCAACTAGACCTAGGTTTTGAATTATGCTCCTTCCAAATCTACTAAAATCTCATGTACCCACGTCTTAGAAGTGGACCAACTCCAATCTCCAAGGAAGTGCGACTTTGCCCACGGAGGGTAAAATGTGGGATAAATGGGATCAAGACAAATCCAATGACATCCAAGTTTTAGAGCCAAGTAGGTTGATCAAGTGAGAGTGTGGATCTACAATGTCAAGGCAATCCAATGGCCATATCTTACTAGATCTGAGTTTGAAGATACCAAGTGGTCCAAAATGGGGATTAAATCCCTTAAAATGTGGAATAGGGCCCACAAGGTAGAAATTGCCAAAGTAAGAGTCTAGGGGTAGGTTTTAGGATGTGTAGATCATGAATCAATTAAAATCTCAACTACCCATCAACTAGATCTAGGTCAACTCAACTCTCCAAGAACTGCGCCCTCACTTGGGGAAGCCAAGTTGGCTTGGGAAGGGGATCGAATGAAGGCCAATCCTCACCAAACTATAGATCCGGGATTTCGTGGATACTATAGAGGTGGGTTTTCAATATTATACCTAACAACCCACTAGATCTCAGTAGATCCAAGAAAATGTAACAATGGGGGTTTTGATTAATTAGGGTTTGAAATATTTAAGACAAGTGGATAGATCATGGAGATAGAAATTACCTTGAGATCATACCTAAGTGATGAAGAGAGATGCCTTGATGTTGAGGAAGATTCCCGCAGAGATCAAATGAGAGATGGTTGATTTTGGTTGCCAAATTGATGCCCTAGCCCACAAGTGCGACCTCCTCTACCTGTCAAACCAAGGAATAACGATTCAATCAGTAAGACCAAATATGGAGGAAATACAAGTGAAGTGCAATAGTAACATGAAATATAAGGTCCTGGGACAGTAATACTCCCTGTTACCAACGAAGAGATCCAAAGAAGAAGTAGGGAGAGTCTTCCCCTACCAATACTCCCTTCTCAAAACAAATCGGCCTCCACTTGTAGATGCAAAAACGTGGTACAAAAGATATGGAAAAAAAAGATCTCCAATAACTCAGTGCAAAGGAAGAACCAATGAACGAACACCAAAAACATTCACCACAACACTGGAGATAGATGCAATAATAATTTTCTATTCCAATAAACCAAAGCCACAAGTCCCCTTTACAATGAGAGGCTCTCTCCTTTAAATAGATAGGAGAGGCACCAAAATCCTAACCACTTTTTGAATGAGTGGCTAAGATTAAAAGATACAAATGTCTAATCAATGGTTGAGATTAGCTCAACAATAAAATACATGGATCACTAATAAAATATAACATAAGTGGACAAAATTGCCCTAGGAGAGGGGAATCCCACCATATCATGATGACAAATATAATAAGAAGCTTATGGTGGGTCCAAGGGGTAATTTTAGCCACCCTTGGTCAATCCCCATAGCACAATAATAATAAAATAGTCATCAATATACCAAATCGTGCCTCTATGGACAAATCGTGGGCCTTAAAAGGCCTCAGAAATCATCAGAAAATGCCATAAGTGATGGATGCGGGCCCCAATGAATCTGAAACTGCTGGAGGAGGTGTGGAAGACATCAACCCATCATCACTGATCATCCCATGCCAAGACATTGCCTCAGTAGCCCAAATCGAATTCCTCAATAGCCATTTCTACCAATCCTGAAATGCCTCGGGAAGCATGAAACTGCCCCAAACTGCCTCCTGGAGTGCCTGCGCTGTCAAGGTGAAGGCACCAGTGTGTACGGGAGGGGGGTAATATGGTAAAAACAAGTGGCTGGACCACCCCCTCCAAGCACAGCACCCTAGGTCAACCAAATAAAATCCTCTCTGCTCTGACAGGGTCTCCGACAGACCAAAACTGCACTGGGTTAGCCTACTGAGGCTCAATCATCACTGTAAGTGCCCAGAACTGAAAACAAACTGTCTCATTAGACTCAGAAGGTCCAAATCTATCCAAGATGTGTACTCATACACCATATGAGTCTCTGCATGATCATATAATATATCCAATATACCGGAACAGGTGAAATAATAATAATCTGTAAATGATCAAATAATGCTGTAAACCATGAATCATCATCATAAACCTGTATCTGATGCATAGAATCATCATGTACATGTACATAGACCATATATCATCTATCCATATCATCACAAGGTCCAACCATCTCATGTCCTATGGTTGACCTTGGTCAAACTAGGTTTGACCAAGTCAACATGACCAAATATAACTCAGACCATCATCAGAAGCTGCTGCAAAGTGTCAAAGGTTAATGCATGCTCTACAACTTATTCAAATAACAATTATAACACAAAGTAATCATTATTGGCGATCTAGATCCAAATATATAATGTCATTAATTATTATTATTACTCAGACTAGACTTTCAGGACCATACTCACTTCATAGTTGTGATCAATTTGCTAGTGAAGGGTGAAGGCTAAAATAACTGGCTAGGCTAAGGGACGACTTGACTGACTTAACATTGTGACACTTTGGAACAGGGAAAGGGAATACACACCATAGTATATACTGAATGAACAACAACACAGGGAATGGCGGTATCTCACAAATGGATGAGTTGTTCAAAGAGGGTTTATTCACCTTTAACAGATGCGCACAATCCATAATACAAATAAGGCCAGCAATTATTTAGATATAGCATTTAAGTTCCATTTCTTTTAGGCCTGAAGTTTCCATAGCCTTGATCTATGTGTGTTTATAAACACATTGCATAGATTTACATTTATTTGAGGCTTTCTGCTGCAGGTGTGTTTTTAAGGCACTTGTTTACCTGAGCACTTCTAGGTGTGTCACAGACAACTTGTTTACCTAGGTATTTATTTCACAAAAGATATAACATTTATTTTCATGGCCACTTTCATTTGGCATGCCTTTCATTCATGTGTGTTTAGAAACACATTGCATGAACGGGCTTTTCATACAAGATATAGCATTTCATTTTTCCAGATTTTGTATTCATGGCAGCACTAAAAGTTTCAGGTTTAGCCAACACATCTTTAGTGACTAGGGGGAATTCACAAGGAGCTCCAACTCACCATAGGTAAGTTTTGTCACCAACACAGAGCCGAGACACAATAAACAAGGAAGCTCATCCAATACAGAGGCTACATTAGGGAAAAGGTCCTCCATGTCACTAGTTAAGTAGTAAGTCAGGGTGATAAACGAAAAGGTAGGTAATGGATGGATGAAAACAATGAATAATGTAGCCAACACTAGCAAGCCAAGGTATGGTGGAATGATCACCTCTATTCTCCCTAAGGAGGGTAAAACCAATGAGTATGAATAGTGAACTTCTAAGTCTGAGTAGGGACAATATAATATATATAATAAGATCAACCAGGTCCACATATCTATATGATCACCAGATCATGACACTAAGTGCTAAGACATGCTATAAGGATAAGTATAAAAGCAATATAACCACAACACTATGATATACTTGTTGAGTCATATACCTGAATGCTCATCATCTGAACCATCATCTGTCCTCTGAAACTGTTACTGTAACTCTGGGCACTATTGAATGGCTCTATAGTACAAATGGTATAATGGCCATATCGGTCATCTCTCTAAGTGTCCTGAGACTCAGTCATGGCATGGGAAATACAACTGTTGTCCAAAATCTGATAGTGATCCAATATAGATGCTCATCTCAGCATCTCAATGTAAGGGAACTAGCTGAATAGTGTACTGGAATCAGAAAAATAATGTATGGTAGCTCGGCTACTATATATGTGATAACAACACCCATTCATGGTACAAGGGAATTTGTATATGTCAATCGAATCAATCTATCCTTATATGTTGGTTATTCCTAGATCTACTTTACATCTTTAACCACATGGGAACCATGACTTTATGCGAAGAAATTTATTTTATCCATAGAATCTCTTTCACCTTCGATCAACATTGTCAAACATGTATTTGATCTCTGTGTGAATTGCTGATTGGATTTTTTCACCACTTACATTGAAAGATGAATTGCTTCTATCCTCACCAATCAAGTATACATGACTACCCATTGCACATGATAACAAGAAAATATTTACATAGGTCGTACACAGTCCATTTATGACTCTATTTGAACCTCAACAGCCATCTCTATAATCAATGGTGCCTTGAATGAGAATGGGTTTAGGAACCTTGAAGTCTTGTAAGGCCCCCATCTGCAAATTCTAGATATAGCTATATATCTACTCTTCTTCAATGAGTTGCATGCACTCCGTGCTTCATTTGAGCATTCTCATTGAGTTCACAACAACACCTAAATTGATATTGGATCAAATTGATCCACACTAACATGCATGCATCAAATAGATTGCATGAGTCACTCAAGATGCGGGGACCAACAATCTCCTACCAACCTTTCATGAAGTATATTGATCACCTGTCTATGGATTTCTTCATCTTGGAACCATTTGATTATATTAAATATTTTCACGAGATTACAATCATAACTTCCTAGCCTACAAAGTAGTGGTTCAATCAACACATGGTTTTTAACTTCATAATCGAGCAAATCTATCATCCAATACTAGTTGATGGTCACGTCAACTACTCATACAACATGGTAAAATCATGCCATATCTCTAGTAGCAATCAAATCAATGCACCAATAACATAACTACACTCGATCCTTGTAGATTAGACACTTCACCAAAGCATTCCCTAGCTTGTTCAAGGGTCATTTTTTCGTTCACATGCTTCTTAATCTCCTATCTTCAAGAGCATTCCTAATATCATAATGCATAAAATCTCTGACAATGACATTCTCATTAAACGTGAGAGTATTTCCTCTTGTTGCTTCCTAGAACTCCACCTTTTTCACTATGATATCAAGACACAACACCTAGTCCACTCCCATGATAGAGTCAAGACCTACATAGCTCTCATACGACATGCAAAACCTAACATAGCTAGAAAAACAAAACAAGTAGAAAGCAAACACATAAATCTCAATAAACAAGATATTTACACTAGAAACACTTTATCGGGGGTATTGACACCAAAGATACATCTTTTATTACCTTGCCAATCCAAGTCAACCAACGAATAGGCCACATAAGGCACATTCCAATGGAGACAAGTAACCTTTAAATAAGCCTAATCATTTAGAACACCATGGACAAATAGAATGGGTCAAAACCATGTGCCACCATAAATTACCTATGGTAAACACACCTTTAATCAAATCAATATGAGCCTAATCTTTACTAAGTCAAGATTAACCTAATCATTATTGTAACTGGCTAGGTTTTTTGGTTTTTTTTTTTACATGATGATGTAACTATACATTAGAATTAGAGTTTTGAGATTCTATCAAGGAATATTATAAAACATTTCTAGTTTTGAAAAAATAAAAAATTGTAATAACTATATTGTAAATATCATTTTCATGTCTTTGCCACATGTTGTTCATTCTTTAACTCAAACACTTTTGGTTCCCTATAAATTCTCTTAGATTTTAGGGGTTGAACCCTAAATTTGTATTTTTTATCATACTAAGAAATTACAATTTAAAAAAAGGACTTGGAACATTTTTCTTATTCATTTGGACCATAAAATATCATATGTAATACAGATATGAGTCCATATGTATTACATAAGGAAGTGTTAACGATAAAAGAAAATTCAAATAGAAAATAATTAGATTGAACATTTTTCGTTATTTCTTTGTACCAACAAATTATATATGTAAACAGTAAGTATAGTATCATGTTTTTATGTATGGAGTTGAATCTTGGTGGATACTTGATACCACAAGAACTTTGTCCAGCCTTAATGATGATAGATAAAAATGGATACTGGGTATCTTGGAGATACTATAGGGAGTTGAAACTACCTTTATAGGTCGTGGAGAAAAGACCTAAAATTCTGTTTGATTGGCTAAGAGATCGTCTTCCTTGGGCATAAGGAAAGAGGCTAATGGCCCAATCCCTAGAGGCATCTAGCAAGAATGGAATCCTACCCCCTTACAGACCACCAATGAGTTATTTTACGTGGTATGGTTTTCCTTAAATAACAGTGATGAGTCATGTCACATTCACGAATAATAGCCATTAATGGTGGGCGTCACTACTAGTTTGACAACTGGGTTATGATAGGTTTTTCCACCTTCATAGAAAAAAGAAAGAAAAAAATACCATACATAACAAAAATGTGTGTTGATGCTTGTATCTCCGCGAGGTGTCCTCACCAATAAATAAATAATAAACAATTATTTATTATACCAAGTGAAAAGTCACGTCCCATAAAATGTGGAAAAAGGCCACCCATTAACAAGTATAAATAATCAACACCTCATTCATTTCTCATATAAAAAAATGCAAGCAATAATCATGAAGCAATTTGCTCATTCTTTTACAAGTATGCAAAAGAGAGGAGGAGACTATAATCCGGGTTTCATCATTTTTGAAAGAGGTTACTCTTTGTGTTCTCTTGTTTCTATACTTTGTTCTACTTGCAGTGATCAATTATATTACAAAATTCAACAATGTGAATAGTGAGTACCTCTCATGTCATATAAAAGGAAAAGTTAACAAGTAAAAAAACATTTTTTTCCTTTAATTTAAAAACTTTCCTTTTTATACATTTGATACGTGACAAAGATATCATCCCTGGGCACTTATCATTGTTGATTACATATTACTTTAGAGTTTGAACATAACTTTCTCCATATTTATTTAAAGTTATATATTTTATACAATTATACATTAGGTAATTGTTTTTTTTTCATTTTTTAAATATTTTGATCCAATTTTTTATCTTATTATTGGTTGCTTGATTTGAACTCTTTATTCTAGAGTTGGTGGTGACCTTTTTGAGATTTAAGATTTTTTTTAATGTTTACAGGTTTTAATATTAATTGTAAAGTTGAGACATTGCAAACTTTACAAACAACTTGGTAGATAATAAAAATTATTATAATAATAATATGAAGAGATGGCTTGTCTTTCTCTAACAGACATCATTAGAAACTAACCAACGATAGTTTAATACCAATCCATACCCCAATTTATCCTGATCCTTCCAATCGCCCCCAACAATACAAATTAGTCAATAAATAGTTCACTACTCAATAATTGCAAGGGAGTCGGGGATAAAATCTTAAGGGATGTGGGCTAGTTGAATAACCCCACCCCAAAAAATTTTAGCATTCCAGGATTTAAAGTGCAAGCCATATTGACTTGTTTATCGACCTTTGATTTCAGTTCCCTTTTGACATGGTAGGGGTTGAATTCCTCAAAATTCTCGCTTTGTTTCCTTATTCTGGATATTATTCTTCTTATTGTTGCATCCTTCAGAGTAGTTTTTTGTATTAGACACCTTCGAAATGTCCTTTGACAATTAGATTTGTGTAGCCTTTGTATGTTGCTATTTCAATTCCTTTCCACAATGTTAGAAATTTTGCATATTTGTTTGAGGCTATCCCTAATCCCTAAGCAAACTTTGTTTCTTGAGTTCCTCCGGGGTTGTATAGCACCCCCCGGGGTTGTATAAGTATTTTACACTTTGTATATGCAAAAACACAAGTGGTTGCGTTGCCAAATTTGTTGTGCACACATACTTGGATAACTATGTACATCGTATCACATTCGTGAAAAAATAACACACACAACTTCTCAAGGGATTAATGAAACAATTTACATGTAGGGCATTGAATGAATTGACATGGATACGATGCTGACGATATTGGAGTAAGTCATTCACCTTACAATGAACAACTATTGATCTTGGAATTTCTTCAACAATTGGTCTTTCAATTGTTGAACACTATGTTTAGTCAAACTTCCAAACTTCCACTGTGGCATGTGGCAGTCACTGCCATGTTGACTTGTTTGTTAGAGAAGGAAGTGTCATTTGAAGAAGCTTATTTGGTTTGCTATTGTGATTAGTACATAAATCATATGATGAAAATGTTAAATGATTATAAGGTATCAAGTCATTATAAGGTATATATACCAATGTTAAATGAAATTCATAAAATGTAAACCTAAAATATATTTGAAATTCATAAAATATAAACCTAAAATATATTTGAAATTCATAAAATATAAACCTAAAATATATTTAAGAGTAGATTGTGAAATACCTTTTAAATTGTTATTTGTTATTCAAAAGGCTTGAATTAAAGATAACATTTACAATTCTCTTATGTCCAAAAGTTTGACAAAACCAATTACACACTACCTAAAACTATAAAACAAAAACTTCCTAAATTAGCCAAATTAATAACTATCAAAGACTTTGATGACTCCTTCATCTCAAAATAATAATAATAAAATACATGGGATTCAAGAAACTGATAAACCCCTAACCACATTCCATATATATACTATCCATGACAAATCCCTAACCGCATTCCACACACACACACACACACACACACACACACACATATATATCTATATATATATATACTATCCATGATAAGCCCCTAACCACACACACACTATCCATGATAAATCCCTAACCACATTCCATATATATACACACTATCCATAAACCTTAATACACCATAAAAACCAAAAAAACATTGCCAATAAATACATGCGATATTACAAGTAAGTCATCCATAAATTTTAATACATCATAAAAACCAAGAAACATTGTCAATAAAAACATGCGATATTACATGTAAGTCATCCATAAATCTTAATGCATCATAAAAACCAAGAAACATTGTCAATAAAAACATGCTAGCCAACACCTCTAGATCTAGAGAGAGCCTTATGTAACCCCTCCACTTGTCCAATAGATTGTGAAATACCTAAAATATTTTTTTATTGGAATATTGTGAAATTTAAATAATTTGTTATTTATTTAAATTTCAATTTCAACAATATGAAACCATTAAAAAAACATTAACTTCCGAAGGGAGCGTGGATGAGATTGGCAACAAGAATGGCTCTGCACTTATTAGGGTTTGCATGTACTTGTATTCGTTTTGGAGTTTTTACTAAACCAGAGCCCTGCTTTTTACTGCAACTTGGAGTCCGCCGTCCGTAGTGGATGGATTGGGGAGGAGAATGGCAACGAGAATGGCTCTGCACTTATTAGTGTTTGCATGTACTTGTATTCGTTTTCAATTTTTTACTAAACCAGAGCCTTGATTTTTACTTCAACTTGGAGTCCGCCATCTGCAGTGGATGGCTTAGTACCAACCAAGCTAAAAAGTGGGAAGTAAATTTTTTTACTGCAGTAAATCTCAAGGTTATTAGTTTTTTTTTTTTCCTGTATCCATCTGCGGTTTACTAACTAGTGTTGGAACTATGATCCGACCTTTTCATTCTCTTTGGACTATCCCTCGTTCTGTTCAGGATTCACATGTTGGGTGTCCTTTTTTTCCACTCGTTAGACCTCTAGGGTTTGATGGCGACACTTGGAGTTTCTAACCCTCATCCTTTCTCACCTACATGTGTTCGAACCAACCCTAAATATGTCGTAATCTTCCATTCCCCTCCCAAACCCTCCTCGGATACTAAACGGTCTCTCTCTTATCCTTTTGAGATTCCTTGTTTTTCGAGGTTGGATTGTGGGTCGGCACAAAAGTCTCTTACTTTGCAGGAAGGAGTAAGGTGCTCTTCTTTTCTCTCTGGTTCGAAGACTAGGTTGCGGAGGAGGATTAAATCGGAGAGATCCAAAAAAGGTAGGGCTCTCTACACCTTGGGGAACAATGTGACGCTTGAGATGGTTCAAAATCTATCCTCCCGTGCCCTGGTCAGAAAATTTGAATATATTAGATTGAGTAGAATGGAACTGTTGGAGTGGGTTACTAAATGCTGGAATCCACTCATCAGCCACATGCCTTGCATCATTCCGCTGGTTAATGGTTGGGTCTACTTCCACTTTCTTTTGGAAGAAGCCTTGCAAATTATCCTTTCTCGTTTTTGGGTTATTGGTCGTGGCTCCTTTGTTTTGTTCCGTTGGCATACTGGTTTCGATCCTTGGAGAGAAAATCCCATGAGGAGACATCTTTGGGCTATGCTCCCTGTATTTGCATTATTCTGTTGGAACTTCTATCCTTTTATGGCCATTACTAATTCTATAGGGAGGTTCATACTGATTGAGGAAAGTACTCTTTTGGAATTTGACCGCAGGTGTCCTAGGGTTTTAGTGGAGATTGACTCCTCTGCGGGACTTCCTGAAGAAATTGAAGATTGATGGGATCAAGGGGTTTTCCTACAGAAGATCGATTATTGGAAGATTCCTTTTAGATGCTTCAGGTGTCACAAGACAGGGCATCTTCAACAGACTTGCAAGGGCACTAAGGAGTCTGACGATGGTTCGGTTTCGAGAGCTCCTTCGAAGGCTGATGAACTAGAGCAGGCGCTCATTTTCACTCTTCCGATGGATGTCGAGCCTGCAAAGGAATTATTGGGTAAGCTCAAAACCTTTCTTCCCATGTTCTTAAAATACTTATCTCTTGATGATTTTTTTGGGGCCTTAACTATTGGGGACGGTGACACTATTGCATTAGAGAAACCTCCTATTTCCTCGGCTCCTCTAAATGATCCTATTGTTCTTCCCTCAACTGGGGGTGTTGTACCTGAAATTTCCCAGGGTTTGAGTCTACCTTTGGTCTCTAAGGTTGGAATGTCAAGTTCCTTGGGGATTTGGATCTCGCCCTCTCCTATTCCCGAGGATGGCCCTCGTATTGATTGCTCTGAAACTCCCCCTCCTTACCTTGTTGAGGATGCAACTTTGGGTCCTAGAGGGGAAGCACTCGTTTCTTGTCACCCTGAGTCTAATCCTAGTATTCTGAACCAGATCCCCTTAACTATGTTTGGTAAGAACTCTGCTACGGCAGAGGTTGATATCTCCTTTGGATCCATACGATTTGCTAATGTTACTACCTAGAAAAAACATAATAAGAAGATGCCCAATGACAAATGGATTAACCCTGAGCTATCCCGCTCCACCCGTATCTCAGCTGCTTTGATTTTGATTCCCTGGATAGGCCCCTTATAGCATGCATGGGCCATGATGAATTTCCTCAATGATCATTATGTCTCTTAATATTTGGGGGCTAGGCAGTCAACCCAAAAGGAACGCATTGAAGAGGTTGTTAGACTCCGCTCGACTAGATGTCGTATTCTTGCAGGAAACTATGCATGCTAGCTTGGAAGCATGTGACTTTTTTCTCAAGTTCAAATCCGACTGGCTATGTTGTGGGATGGATGCAAAGGGACACTCTGGAGGACTTCTGGTTGCATGGAACCCTGGGAGAGTTGATTTCTCTGCATTCAAAATTTGTGCAGATATAAAAATTGAAGGCCGGTTCAGGGGGTGGAGCATGATTTTAAATTATTGAATGTATATGGACCATACAAAAATAGAATATTGTTTTGGGATCGGGTTTTCACTTCAGGCATTTTACAAGACCCAAACCTTATTTTGGGGTAGACTTTAACTTCACCTTACCCTTGAATGAGATTCGGGGGTCTAAACATCTTGTGGATCCACTTTCTCCATTTCTCAAGAAACATTTCAATGAACTGGGACTCGTTGACATTGTTACGGCTCATTTGGTTCCTACTTGGAGCAATGGTAGGATAGGAACACATGGAGTTGCTAAGTTTTTGGACATATTTTTGTTCCATGAGACTCTTTCTGGGGCTTTGGGCCGTTACTGGTCATGGAGTGAACCTACCAGAATCTCATATCATAAAGCTATCTTTTTAGAATTGGATTTTGAGGCCTGTAAGATCTCCTTTCCCTTCAAGTTTAACAGTACATGGCTTGAGGATGAGCACTTCTCAGAATTGGTTACTCGGTGTTGGAAGGATATGTCTCATTTAAAGCACCATTCCCCTTTGCAGTTGTTATTGTTAAAACTGAATCGTCTTGGTAGGGAGGTGATCTAGTGGGATTTGAATAAGAAAAATCCATCTCGGCGGAACTCTGTGATCTTGAGGATCGTTTTAATTGGTTGGAAACCTCGGTTGGGGAAGATTTCTTCTCTGCAGAGAGGAAAGAGTCTTTATTGAATCCTGAAAAACGGAAGATGGGTATTCTTAACCAGATGGAAAACACGTGGAGACTCAAGAGTTGTGCACTTTGGATAGCCAAGGGGTATCATAATACCAAATTTTTTCAAAGATTTTCCAATCATAGGTGAGTTATTAATTATATCTAGGAAATTAAAGGTGCAGATGGCCATGTTTTATCTGACCATATGTCGATCAAACAGGCAGTTGTAGATCACTTTCAACAGAATTATAAGTAGGAGTCGGTGAGCAATATTGAAGCCCAAATGAAGATTGTAAAGTTGTTCCCTAATTTCTTCTCCGTGGATGAAGAACAATTGATGGGCAAGGAAGTGACAATAGAAGAAATTCATAATGTTCTCAAGGGTTTTGTTAGAGAGAAGAGTCTAGACCTTGATGGATGGATTGTGGAGTTCTTTCTCCATTTTTTTGATCTTATGGGTTTTGACATACTTCAGGTTGTGGAGGAATCGCGCTCTAAGGAAACGATGTCTGAAAAACTCAATGAGACCTTCCTCACAATGATACCTAAAAAGGACAAACCTACATATTTCAATGATTACCGACCAATTTCTTTATACAATCTCTTATACAAGATACTCGATGTGGTCGTGGTTGCGCAGGAGTGCTTACACTCTATTAAAGTCAAAGATATCCAAGCCTTCATACTAAAGTTAGACCTGATTAAGGCTTATGACCGCATTGAATGGTCATTTTTGAGATTGATACTTCTCCAGATCGGGCTTCCTATTGAGGTAACAAATTGGATACTAGCTTGTATCACCTCTTCACATTTTGCGGTGCTGATCAAAGGTTCACCTGCCAAGTTTTTTTCCAGTAGCAGGGGTATCCGACATGGATGCCCTTTATCACCCTTAATGTTTATTTTGGTTACTCAGGGCCTGAGTAGGCTGATAAACAATGCTAAAGCCGCTCGCAAAATCATGGGTATCAATATCTCCCGTGCTCTGTCCATTTCACATATTTTATTTGTAGATGACGTTATGATATTTGGCATTGCTTCAATTGATGAATGGATGACCTAAAAGGATATATTTGATGTCTTTTGTTTAACCTCAGGTATGTCCATCAGTACCAGCAAGTCGAGTTTTCTTTATAATTGCAAAGACCATACTTTTATTGATTGCATGAAGACTATATTTCCCTACAGAACAGAGCACATTAATGTGGGGATTGAGTATTTAGGATACTTCTTAAAACCGAATTGTTGTTGTGTGGAGGACTGGCGTTGGCTTGTGAAAAAAGTTGAAAGCAAAATTAGCAGTTGGGATTTTCGTTGGCTCTCTTTAGGTGGCCGACTCGTTCTTGCTCAATCGGTCATTCTCAGTATTCCGGTCTATTGGTTTGGGTTGATGAGGATCCCGACTACAATCCTCAATACTATTCGTAGCAGATTATTTTACTTCATTCGGGCCAAAAATTTAGAATTAAGGAAGTTTCATTTATCTAGTTGGCATAGTTTATCCCGGCCAAAAATGTTGGGTGGCTGGGGTTTGATGAACTTGAGCACTTTTAATGAAGCAATGCGGACGAAGAGACTGTGGAGGGTCTAAAATGACTCGGGGTTATGGAGCAAGTATATTCGCACCAAATACCTCAAGACTTATATGGTATTGCAGTGGATTCGGAAGCTGGACATCGACCACAAGAATGCATCTATCATTTGGCGTAGCTTTATTGTTACTTATTCACTTATTGGGGAGAAAATTTGTAGGCAGGTGGGAAATGGATCATATGTGTTTATTGGTATTGATCCGGTTGTTCGGGCTGACTCAGATTATCATCTCCCTTCACCTTTAGTAAAGGAACTTCATCTGAGGAAACTTGTTGTCCTATCGAATGCCTATCATTTTGGTAATGAGTGGGTCACCCCCCACTGGATTTCGGTTGAAGAATTGGGCCTACCGGAGCATATGGCTCCATGCTGGAACAAGTATATAGAGTCCTTCACTTTTGCAGGGATCCACTTGTCTGCCTCCAATGATACTCTGGTGTTGAACGACCTGGGTGGTGATGGTACTCTCTTGGTTAAGAAGGTTTACAATGCCTTATTGGATAAAGGGAATCCACCTGAGCATTGTTGGTGGTACTCAAAATTATGGAGGTGGAAAATCCCCTTGAAACTTAAATGTTTCATGTGGTTGTGTTTCAGGAATAAGATACTTACTTGGTCAAATCTCATGAAAAAGGGTTTCACCGGGCCTAATATTTGCCTGCTATGTAAAAATGGAGCAGAGGACATCCACCACCTGTTTACATCTTGCGGTTTCCTTAAGAATGTGTGGGTTGAATTACAGGTCTGGTTAAACTTCCAGGATGAGTGGAGAGGTTCTACTCTCAGAGATTGTCTTTTTGATTGGTTCCATAGGAATGTTAAATTTAAGACTCTGCCTCTCTTCTTGATATGGGCTATTTGGAGGAGTCGGAACGCCCTCATATTCGAGAACTCTGCTACATCTGTTTTTGGTACCTTCAGAATGATCATTGGAGCCTTAAATGATTACCCCGTTCCTGTTGTCAAAAAACAGTTCCTGAGATTACCTTAGGCACATCTTTTGGCTTTTTTGATGGAGCAACAAATAATGGGTGATGTGGCGCTGGAATGTCTCTTTACATCAAACAAAATCATAAAATCCTTCTCAGGATGGGCATCAGTGTTGGCAGCAATATGAAGGATGAACTCATGGTATGCTTTGCGTAGGGGCATTTTGTGATGGAAATTTTTGGTGACTCACAAGTCCTTATTAATTGGGCTGAAAGGAAGTTTGATATTAATGTCATATCTCTGAATCCCTGGATCAGGAACATGTAATCATTGATTAAGTCTTTTGACCAAGTTCATTTTCATCATATATATAGGGAGGTTAATGACGAAGCCATTAGATTATCAAGAGAAGCCATTGGGCCATTGGATGGTCTTCTTCATTTTGAGGAATTTGTGGATGATTCCTTAGTGGAATCAGGGTCTGTATGGGCTCTGTAGGATTTTTTTTTTCATCCTTTGTAGTCTATGTTAGGACATTGGGTGGGGTGCATTTTAGCCTTCAGATCCTTCATGGATTTTAGATGTTTTGTTTTTTTGCCTTTATGTGATAAGACTATATGGATATCTGATTTTGGAGAAGGCCCTCACATACTTATGTAACTTTGATTTTCAACCTAAAAATAACAAGTTGCAACTTTTTTCTTCTTGAAAAAAAATAACATAAATTATGTTAAGGTCGCAATTAAGAAATGTGGAAAATAAAATTGCAATTTTAACTCGAGAGTTTTTTTTTTTTTTTCCTCAGTTCAGTGGAAAAAAGATCTACTACTGGTATTCATTAAATTGAATCAAATAGTCCAAAATAGCCTAAGTCTTAACCAGACTTAAGTTCAAAATAAGTTTCCAGGAGTTCTCATACAAAAAAACAAAAGAAAACTATGCTGGCTCTCCCATGATTATCACAAAAAATTACAACCCATGTTTACTATATGATCATCTCATATTAGTATTGTTCAAACAGATTTACCCTGCCCATATCACAGACTTGATCTTCCATGTATTCTATCCAGTGAACAATACCCTCATCGCCTCCATGCGCATCTTTTGAGAGAGAATCAACAGTTTGGTTAAATTGCCGGTAGATGTGTTCAAATGAAATGTCTTTGAAGAGCTGTATTTTGTCATGAATCCCGCGACACCATTGATGTAAAGATAAGATGTTTAGATTATATTCTTTGAGTGCCCATTTAATCGTCACCCTGGAGTCCCCAAACACAATCAGCTCCTGTAGACCCATGATGGCAGCAACAATGATAATACACCATAACCCAAGTAGCTCGGCTCTTGTATTTGTTCCATGTCCACAATTTATCATAAGATTTATGTGGTGTTCTTTGTTGATGTAGATCACACCACCAACAACACATTCTCCATCAATGGTCAAACCATCAAAAAATCCCACCGGTTTATGATAAGGAATGATAAAAGTACCAAGTTGTCTTTTAAGTTTCTGTCGAGCTTTAGTATTGTAATCTTTGATAGAAGTCAAAGTACTATTAGAAGAAAAATATAAGCTGAGTTCTCTATCTTCAAAAATTGCCAAATTCCTAACCCCCAAATATGCCAAGATATCAAAGCTGGAAGGTGTGGTAAGTTTCAGTTGGGACAGACCTGGGATGTGGATAATTTTGTGACTAATGTCTATAAGTGGCAAATTTTAACTCGAGAGTTAGACCAAATAACACATGGAAAGTAGTTGAAAAATGAGACATTATAATTCGAGATTAATCTTCACCATGAATAGGCCTCCACTTACCATTCAACCCTCCGAGACACAAAGACCTTTAGACTTTGTGAATTGCGATTCAAGATAATGATAATTAATTCATGGATCGAGATTCGACAACACATTTTGGCGCTGTACCAATGGTGCTCGCCATAAATGCTAGGTGTCATGTCTGCCTCTCGTGGGGCCGGGACAGGTAACAGGTGGCTTGCTGTAGATCTTTGATTAAATACGTCGTTACGCAAAATTAGGCTTTTCCAGGTCCGGCTACAATGACTAAAACTGTATACAAGCAAGCAGATGAAGTGAAATGTTGGGGACCGGGGTTAATCACAGTTCTGCAAATCCACTTCCATCGCTCTCCGAGCGAATAGACCCTGTGATCGGAACAGAACGTGGCAATATCTCATGTGATGGCTTTAATCAACGACTTCTATACGGCCAAATGCACTCTTCGCTCATTTTCAAAAAATTAAAGTCTTTGCATCTTTTGCCGTTGAATAAATCCTATTCGCTAGAGGACAAGTTTCAGCTGGCGCCATGAAGATGACTATAATTGTCAGTGTACGCTGGCTACAGACACCATATTTAGCGCGTTTTAAAGAATGAATTTCTGTGCCTGTGTCGAATCCATAGAGGCTTGGCTATGAATTTCTGTGCCTGTGTCGAATCCATAGAGGCTTGGCTTTAAAGAGTTCATTGCTTCCAATTCTGAGAACTACGGTCTCGGCACTTGAAATTAGGGCGAAGCTTTGGTTCTTAGAAATGCAATAGGGTTTACGGCTGAAAAATTAGGTCTTTGTAGAAAATTTTCAGATACAAAACAACTAAATGGAAAATCCGATCAGAAGTTTGATATTAATGCCGGAATTGGAGAAAACCTGTGCACATAATTGAGTGATTTTCTGCAAAAGTTAAAGAGTTTGTAACTTTTCCGGAAGATCATCTTGTCTCGAAGAAACGCTCAGGCGTTCAATTGCCTCAGACAAGTTTGTTAAAAGCAAAACGTATGGACTTTCTTCTGTGTATAAAATCAAGTTCAACGGGTGTTATCTCGTTAAATTAAGTAAATAACGCGGCAACTTAGCCCGTGCGGTGAAAAATTAGAAGTTGAGTTTATTTCATTGTCGGATCCAAGGAAATAGACTTCAAGCAAAGAGAATTCAAGAGGAGGGTAAATTTTATAATTTTACTGCTGTCTGAAAAAGAGCAATGCAGAGGATATAAAATGTACACGAGAAACAAGCTAAATTCATCGGGTGGAAGTGCTGGCCGGACTTTCGATCTCAGGGCAATTGCGGAAGGTTCAAATGGACAACTGGTTAGTACACGAAACCTGTTTAGATTGCTTCCTTTTTTTAGTTTGAAATCACAATTATTTTTCTGTCATTTGTGATTACTTTATAGGATTTAGCAATGTATTTGACAGAGTTACGATTTGCCTCTGTTGTTTCATTGCTCTGATTGCTTGAATTTAAGGACGCAGCAAAGCATTTTAGAGCTCCATTATTCGGTTCTGTAATTTAAGGGTCGAATGTTTGAATTCCTTTATTTCTTGTAGTCTGGCCTCCTTGTTTGCACACTACTTTCTCTTTCTCTAAAATTATATAGATATAAAATCCTTATGTTAGCTTAGAGTTACTTCCGAGTGAGTAATATGTCAGATTGTTATGGAAAATGCAATTTTCCCAATTTAGGTCAGAACAACTTCAACTTCTTGCAGGTGTGTTGAAGTAATTGATGAGTTAATTTAGAACAGAGGAGTAATTTCAGATGATTGTCCAAGTAACTAAACATTAGCCACAACCTAAAACTGGAAACATATAATCTAGAAGTAGTCAAACTTCCCTCAATTTCTGCCACAGTTTCAACTCAGGTCATTCTCATGCTCTAAATTACTCATTGTTTATAGGACACACTCTTTAGTGGAGGTATTCTCTTTCGAGAATTTTGCGTTTTAGCTACACAATCGAGGCTCTGGTTGGGAGTTACCGTAGATACGGTTATTAAACCAAATCATATTTCAATCTTTTACCTTTCAAAATGAATTTGCTGATCCTACCATAAAAACAACACATGGATTTTAACTGGTTTACGAATGCCACTTAGGTACTTTATATTAATCATTAATATACCTTTTTTAATCCTGAATTTACTGTAACTAGCAACTACAGGATTGTAAATTGGAAGGATTATGTTAATCAGGCCCAGGCCCACTTTCTGCTCAGTTGATTAAAGTAAATCAATTCAGAGTTTATCTGTGTACAGAAAACCATTAAAATAAAACTAGTTACTAGATCAGCTAAGCTGATCCTACCATAAAATCAACACATGAATTTTAAGTGGTTTACGAATGCCACATTAAGTTACTTTAATAGTTACATATATCTCCGATAAATTAGGAAAGTATCGTGAGTCAATTGAAAATATGGCCATGCTCATAAAAAAATGGCGGAATTTGGGAAATAAAGCCCAGTTGGGTTTTTGGCAGTGTCATCAGAATTGGACCGGAACCAACCGGTCTGCAAAAAGTAGAATTTTAGTTCCATAAATTCAACAAACCTAATAGTTTTCATAATTGCAACGTTTCCACTAGATCCTATCATGTATGAGGGGGTAAGAGGGTATGGGATTGGCATTTAATCAAGCACATCAACCCCTCCTCTATTTCTATGTACCTTGATGTTGGTGGTGTTGATTGTTGAACTCCTTGTCATTACCTTAATAAAAATGTACCTTCACTCAAGTAAAATCACTTATTAAGCATGGAAAGTTTTTTCTACCTTATTTTAACAATTGGATTAGGAAGTTTCATCAAAATTGTAGGGTGTTGACTAATTTCCTTGGAGGATCAATTTCAAGAGTGGAGGTAGAGGCAAGGACTAGAGCCTAGAGAAGGGGGCATAGGTGTTGTTGATGAATAAAATCCCAATATAAACAATAATTTTGATGATATGTAATTATGGGAGGAGACTTCCACCTCAACCCCATAACCTTCCACCACACGACCACTTGGACCTTCCAGTTGGACCTTATTAATCAATTGAGTGGAAAGTGGGGCTGATATTTCGAAACTTACTTAATGAATCTATGCACCTTTATGATAAAAAAATGGTTGTCTAGATCATACTTTAAATATTTATTTGTTTACAAACAATTTACTATTTTTTTTGGTTAATGGAAATTTTCAAGTTAAAGAATATTTTGCTGGAAATTTTCTAACTTAAAGAATAATTAGTTATACAAATTATTTTTAATTATAATTTATTTTAAAAATATGTTATCATGAAATTGAAGTAGGCTAGACATCGAAAACATATAGATTTCTCATGTATTAATATAAATTTATGTAATATAAAAAATAGGTCATTACATTTTCATTAAAAACATATAGAATTCCAAACTTGGAAACTAACTTGCTATGTTGATTAGTTGAATATTTTCATCATTGTATTGATTTTCTTCTTGTTCTTGGGTCATGAAGTAAGAGTTTTATATTATTTTATTATCTCACACATTGAAAGTTTTCTATTATTAAAAGGGACAAATTTATGAAATTGTGTATTATTTCATATTTATATGTTAGTAAACATTGAAACCATAGAAACAATGTTTCACTATTTCAAAGATAAACACTTTAATTGTCCACTCTTTTCATACCTATTTATAAGGTATGAAATTAAATAAAAATTAGAAAACTTCTTCCATTGGGAAAATAGATTCATCTTTTCAATAATTTAAACTCAAAAACCTTTGAAGAATATCAAATAAATGAAAAAAATATTTTATATTTTTCACTAAAATGTATTCATTTACTTAAAATTTACAAAAATAATAATTCGGTAGATACCACTATTTTGAAAGAAATTTTGTTTATTTATTAAATTTTATTGATTTTTTAAATATAATTAATGTTTAATTTTAAAAATATTCAAATATAATATCCTGTTTGTTATCTAGTTAATTCAAATTTGCATAATTTGGTAGATACCACTATTTTGAAAGAAATTTTGTTTATTTATTAAATTTTATTGATTTTTTAAATATAATTAATGTTTAATTTTAAAAATATTCAAATATAATATCCTGTTTGTTATCTAGTTAATTCAAATTTGCAAAATTGATCATTCTTTCATATCATTTCAAAATTAAGCATATCACATTAAGATAATTTCAAAATTAAAACTCTCACTGATCATTCGTTCAGATCATTTACTAGAATTCTAAACACAAAACTACGAGACTAGCACTTCAAAGTTATCATCCATTGAGATCATTTAGTAGAACTTTAAACACATGCTCCTCTTTCCACATAAGCAAATATTTACTAAAGCTATAAAATGGACTCCTTTGAAAGTGGAATCACCAGGTAGTGCTATATTATTAAACCAAGTAGTGGGACTCCCTAAGAAGATTTATTATTTAATATTTTTAAATAAGATTTAGGACACGTGTGCCTATTAGAATGAGGCTCTCATACACCTTGCTATGAAACACTATATAAATTGTCTCCAGCTATGATTTACAGATTCCAACGTGATAATGACATCACAAAGGGTAACGAACTTTCCACCTATGACAACATGTCAATACCCAAGGTTATTCAAATCGCAAAACTTGCGAAATATAAAATTCATTTTTCAAGGTCTGTGGCCGTCCTTACCTTGTAAGGTCGATTCCAATGCCTGGCGAAAACATTCGTGAGTAGCTGATGTGACGTCAGGAGCCAAATTACCGAATGGATGATAAGCATCCAGTTAGGTCTCAACCCGGAACAAAAAGCCCTTTTGACTTGGTGTGAGAACTGGTTAACGATAGTGATAATTTAATTCACGGATCACGACCACTGGGAGCTGAAGCAATGGTGATGTACCATAAATGCGAGGTGTCATGTCGCCCATATATAAGTTGGGTGGTCGTGGGGCCAGGACAGGTAACTGAATGGCTGGTTGGCAGAGATTCCTTTAAATACGTTGTTCAAATAAAATCGGCTTTACCAGGTCCGGTTAAAATAATAAAACTGTCTGCCAATCGAGTTAAATGATGGTGATAACCAGATTTGTCTGCCAATCAAGTTAAATGTTGGTGATAACCAGATTTCTGCGAGTCCCGTTCCATCTCTCTAGGATCGAACCGGCCCCGTCATCGCATTGATAAACGACTTCTATATGGCTAAATGCTTTCCCTACGCTAATTTCCAAGAAAATTAAAGTCTGCATCTTTCACCGTTGATTTTTTTTTTTTGTTTGTTAAAAATTGCTCGCCCTTGATTTTCAGCTGGCGCCACGAAGATGATAAAAATTGTTACTATACGCTGTGTTTGGACCCTAAGACGACTATATTTAACGCGCTATAAAGAATATACTGTACCTGTGCCTAGTAGACAAGAGTTTCTTCTCTCCAACACTGAGAACTACGGTCTTGGTACTTGAAATTATGATGAAGCTTTGGCTTCTAAGATTCCAGTAGGGCTTATGGCTGAGAAATTAGGTCTGCGGAGAAATTTTTCATATACGAAATAAACCAAATGGAAAATTCGATCAAAAGTTCTTAGCATTTCGGTCAAACTTGTAAGTGCATGTCTCGAAGATTATCTTGTCTAGAAGAAACTCTCAGGCATTCAATTGCCTCAGACTAGTTTGTTAAAGCAAGACAAATGGATATTCCTGGGTGTTATCTCGTTAACTTTACCTCTAGTTTGTTAAAGCAAGACAAACGAGGAGAACCCGGAGAAGATCCAAAAGTGAAAGCCAAAATAGAGTAAATTCGATCATTTACAGCTCTCTGAAAAAGAGCAATGCAGAGGAAATAAAATGTACACGAGAAACAAGCTAGATTCATCCGGTGGAAGTGCGGGCCGGACTTTCGATCTCAGGGCAATTGCAGAAGGTTCAAATGGAGGATTGGTTAATCACTGAAACTGTTTAGATTGCTTCCTTTTTTAGTTTGAAATTGCAATTATTTGGCCGTGTCATTTTGTGCTCGCTTTATAGGATCTAGCAAGTTATTTGACAGGTTGACGGTTTGTCTTTATCGTTTCAGTGATCTGATTGCTTGAATTTAAAGACGTAGCAAGGCATTTTAGAGCTCGATTATCTGCCTCTGTCATACTGAGGGTTCCGTTGTTTGAATTATTTTATTTGTTGCTATAGTTTGGCTTTGTGTGCATACTACTTTCTCTCTCTCACACACACATATATATAAGCTCCTTTTGTTAGCTCAGGGTTACTTATGACTGAGTAGTATATTGGATTGTTAATGAGACTTTGTTTTGCTAATTCAGATCAGAGCAAGTTCAACTTCTTGCAAGTGTCTTGAAGTAATTGATGCGTTACTTTAAAACATAAGAGAATTGTGAGAAGATTGTCCAAGTTATTCAGAATTAGCCACAAGCAAATTGGCTGAAGCTGGAATCAAATCATTTAGAGCTTAGAAGTAATCAAACTTACCTCAACATATCCGCGACAACGTTAACTCAGTTCATTCTCATGTCTTAAATTACTCACTTTTTGCAGCAGACGGGACACAATTCTTTAGTTGAGGTCCTCTATTTAGGAACTTTGCATTAAGGACATATTTGAGGCTCTAGTTGGGGGAGCAGTATAAGGGACAACTAAATTGCCCCTGACAGTCGGAATCTGGCAAAGAAGGAAGTGTTGAAATTGCAGTTTGCATTGCTCAGATCACGATTTGAGGATCTGGGTAGTTTTAAAATCCAGCATTTTCTCTAGGAACAATCATATTAAATGAAATTGCATAATTACTGAAATTGCATAATTGCAGAAATTGCAATTTTGAAAGAATTTTGACCAAATTTGATAAAAAAACAGCCGAAAATCTGGGGCGTTCTGGTTGCTCTTTATCCTACGGGCTAGTTGGGAGTTGCCATTGGTGGATTTCAAGATATGGATTACCACATTTTGTTAATTTATACTAATCATCGGTTACTTGATTGAAGTTTATACTAATCGTCAATATTACCTTTTTATTCCTTGAATTTCACTCTAAACTAAAATTTGACTCTCAACTACAAGATGAATGCATTCAGTTAAAGCGTCCTACGGTGGATTTCTGCATCTTAGATATTAAATCTTAATAATAATTGTTCTTGGTGAAAAGTTAATTTTAGCCAGGCCCACTTCGCACTCAGTTAATTAAGATGAATCAATTTAGATTTTAGAGTTTACCTCATCTTTGGACATAAATCCATTAAAGATAGATAAGATTAGAATTTCTAAGTTTTATGTCATTGGAATATTTTTTTTTTCAAAGACATGTAAAGATGCTTTAAGAGATTTATTAGAGGATAACTGCATTTTCAAGAAAACAAGTTATTTTGAATAAGTGGACACAGTAATCTGCCATGCGGCTTTTAGAATGAGACAATAGATTTATGCTGATGATTTTGGAATCCTACACATTCAAGGGAACGCAGTGGTGCCCAGAGATAGTGTTATAGCATAGAGTGTAATATTGCATATCATCACACATTTTATCAAATTGCTCAACACAAGGTCATTTATTAACACTTTAGTGACTAACCAATTCCCTTAAAGCATGGCTGATTAAATCAACTTTGATCATCCAAGTCAGCCTTAAATAACTAGACAACCTCATGAATTTAGGCCTTTTATGCACTAAATTTAGGCCTTTTATGGGTCAGTTGGTTAGTCAACCGGCCCTCGCTCGTGATTGTCTTGTTAGTCAGCGGACCAACCCAAATACACCTCAGTTGAGTTATTGACTTACCTCCAAAATTGTGTTTAATCACAAATTCCAACACTTGTAGAGATGCGATTGGTGTATTCTTTTATTAGAGATGCTAACACTTGGATTCAACCTTCGAGTAATTTTAGGGTTGAAATTGATGTTTAGAAGTAGTTGATATGCTCCAAAATTGTGTTTAATCACAAATTCCACTTGTAGAGATGCGATTGGTGTATTCTTTTATTAGAGATGCTAACACTTGGATTCAACCTTCGAGTAATTTTAGGGTTGAAATTGATGTTTAGAAGTAGTTGATATGCACTTGATTAAGTGCTTGACTGGGGTTGGCTTATCTATGGCACTCCGGATTGAAAAATATTGTCTACGACAATATTTGAGTTTGCTAATTTCACTTGTTATAAATCACATAACTGCTTCTAAATCTAATTGATGAATGGTAATCTGAATTATGTATGTCTCATAATATTTTTGAATGTGTGTGCGCTGCCGTTTCCCTGTGGTATCGTATCCGATGTATTTGAAAATTTTCCATATCCATTTCCCTCCCCGTATCTGTATCCATTCCCGTATCCGTTTCAGTGCAACTTAGCTACACAGATAAGGTGTTGGTCAATAAGAGCTCACAGCCTCAGTTTGATGCCAGAGGGGGGATAATCAGAATCCCTAATCTTTTGAGATGAAAATCTGTAGGATCCTAATTAGAATTGTTATGCAGCTTTTGAGACTATGGTGTCAATGGCAAAGGTCTCTTTCAACATGTTTTTACCCTGTGTTCTCAGATGATTTTGATCCAAGAATCAATAGACAATGCGAGGTAGAGAAAATGTGGCAGACCATTCTATTAATTGTCTGTTATTTCGAGCCTTCCTAGGTACTGAAAATTGTCTGTAGATTGATTGAAAATGCAGATGATGGGATGAGTTTGGGTTGATCTGTAATAACAATTTTTAAGTAGTCACGGGGGAGTTTGATGATCTGGTCTGCATGGAAATTGAGGTTATCCAGTAAGCTTAGTTAAATACTTCCCAATTGTGCCTCATTTCATCTAGTTCCTGTTTGAGACGACTTGTTGTCAATAGTTAAACATGGTGGGGGTCACGGACTTCTTGTTTGCAAAATTTAATTCTATGCATTGAGTGATGGATGTACGCCGAAGAATGTTGAATGGACATGGGCCAAAGGATTGTAGCATATCGATTGCTCGGATGATTTTGAAAATGAAATCAATAATGGTTATTGCAAAAAATATTAGAAACTTGAGCTAGCTCACTCATTAGACCAAGAGCATTGATCGATAGGGGTTAAGCATCGCCAAGAGAAAGTGCTAAACGATGGGTGTTTGGAATGATGACTGTTGTAATGGCATTGTATTGGTTCTATTTTACTTGGACAATATGTGAAAATGCCTCGGTGCCAATTTCAAATAGCCATTTTGTTTTGAATAAAATACTTGGTACGCACTAAGTTTATTAGTCATTAGATTTGAGATTGAAAACTTGGCATTGGTAAATTACTAAATAATATATCACTTTTAATGGGAAAAAACCTAGAAAAGTAACGGGGTTTGGATATTATTGTGGAAGGGAATAAACTGTATCTTGAATGGTTTAGTTTTTATTGGTTATGGAGCCCTAGAATTTTAGGAATTTGTCCCTGCTAAATAGGGGAAAGTACTCAAAATGTTTTCATGATTATTATTTACTTGATGTCAGTGCAAAACATAGAGCAAAGCATCCTACGTAATAATTCTTTGTTTCCCTTATTTTATTGGAAAAAAAATGCTAATTTTTTCCTGATCAAAGCAAAAAGAACAAAATGAGGAATGGAGTCAATAACTAAACATCAGTAATTTTAAGTTTATTAGAAACACTAAAATATTTAGTTTCGAGGGTAGTTTAGTTAGTTTGTGCAACAGAAATTTGACTATCATTATAAGTACACTTAAATCCAAGTAATATATGCTAAATGATGTTTGGTACAATTTTAATGGGATTTAGTAGAACAAAAAGAACTGCGGGAATCTATCCTTAGTTTATTTGGAATTTAAGTGCTCACTGTTTCTATAACAGGCTACCTGATTATTAAATATTTGAATGCAGGTGACCAGTGCAAATAGGGCCTGTCGTGTCACAGTCAAAATAATTCAAGCAATAGATCTGAAGAAACAGCTTCTGGCACAAGATGCAAGTGGTCTATCATTTAAATTGAGAGTGGAAGATACTACGCACAAGTCAAGAGAGGTATTTAATTATTTAATAATCACTTTTTCTATTTATTTATTTTCTAATGGAGATGGCCACAACTTGTAATAAAGTTGTTAGATTATTTTATTATAATTTATTATAATGGTCATATACTTTAGTATTAGGAGTTTAATAAAGTCACGTTGTAAGAAAGCATTAAGTCACATGTCATTAATTATATCAAGAATTAGGTCATTTCTTGATTATAAAGGAGATGTATGGTATTTTGGTAAAAGATAGTCTAGTGTTGCAAACATTGTTGACGTGGCGATTTTTTGCGATGTTTGCTCCTTCCTGATATTTCATTTAAAAAAGATGTGATTTACACAAACAATCATCACATCACAATATATTAAAAAAATCACAGTTTTTCCTGATATCAATGCCATGATACAAAAAGATGGCAGGGCATAAAAAATGTCACATAAAAAGGTAAAATTCGATTTTTTGGATTACATTTGTCTTCCACTATTGGGCAAAGAGAGAAAAGGAGTTTCTCATCGACTTCCATTGATTTTTGGGGGATCAATCAAACATTTTAATTGCTGTCAAAGGTTTTTTTCGTGTAGTAATTGATTGCTATCCACGGATTTCATTTTCCTAGGTGGTGTGTATTGCTGGGGTTTCACCCTGGAAGACCTCTGTGAAGACCAAATGCCAAAACCTTGCCTCAATTGCCCAAATCGAATTCCTCAGTGACCCTTTTATTCCATTTTTTAATCCTCCGGAAAACCCCGAAGCTGCCCAAACTGACACCCAGAGTACTTGCGCTGTCAAACTGAGCCCACCAGGCTATCTGGAAGGGGGGTATAATGGTGAAAACAAGTGGCTGGACCACCCCTTTCCATATAGCACCCTAGGTGAAACTGGCCTCCAATGCCGCTGCTGGATAGGCTGGGGAAACATGCCCAAAACTGGTCAACAGGTGGAAAAATGCATCTATCACTGTCAGAAGTGCCTGGAACTGAAGGACAAGTGTCTCAATGGATCCAGAAGACCCAAATCTATTAGAAATGTGTACTCATACACCATGGGTTGACCCGAGGGGTCAACTGTAGGGTCCACCATACCTGGACAGTGTATAATCTGATGATCTGGAAATAATAATAAAACTGCTGAATTGCATCAACCATCATCTGAATCATATGTCCACCATATGGAAACATCAATAAGAGTATGTGGGACCATCAATCATCATCCATAAGCATACATGGCCTACATCATCACGGATCCCAAGAATGACCATGGTCAAACTATGTTTGACTAGGTCAAAATATAACCAAGGACAAGATTATGACAAAGACTAAGACATGTTCCTTTAGATCATATTCACAGCTTAACTTAAAGTATAAACATCATTCCATGGCAGCTAGTACATGTATTTAACTATTGTTATTTATATTTTACTTGCACATAAGCTTTAATGACAGACTCACCCATTGGACATGGTCTAACTGCTAGCTAAGGGTGAAGGCTAAGACAAGGTTGGGAAAAGGGGATGACTTGACCAAACTTAACTAGGTGACACTTTGGACAGGGAGATGGGGAAGCTACACTCTGTGCTGGACAAAATAACAAAGGGAAGGGCTGTGCCTCACAAATGGATAAGTTGTTTAGAGAGTGTTGCTTATTCAACTTAGGAATCATGTCTACAACAAGCTGATCCAGGTTCATTAGGATCATTCATTTCATTTCCATGGCCTTTTTGGCTTATATGACCCCTCTGGGATTTCACATGTGCTAAGAAGCACAACTAATCGCAGCTTGCATCCAGGGCATATTCACATATACAAGGTCAGCAATAATAGATATAAATTTTGAGTAACATTTGCTTTTTGGACCTTTTCTATACTCTTCGAGGAGTGTTTTAGCATTTCATTGCTCTCGCCCTTTACTCACATGTGTTAAGAAACACATTCTAGAGTTTACAGTTTCCATGGGCGTATATAAAACATTTCCAATATAAAGTAGTACACGAGCTTTCAATTTTAGCCAACAACATCTCAAGCGACTAGGGGGAGTTTTGCACAGTGCCAAACATCGGGACAACCGACCAGAATGATGTAGGCATACAATCCAGCTTACCAAAGGTAAGCTCTATCACCAACTTAGAGCCGAGACACAAAACAAACATGGATGCGGTTCAACACAGAGGTAAAAATGGGGAAGTCCTCAGTATCAAGAAGTCAAGAAGGCAAGTCAGAAAGGTAAAAGCCAATTTAGGAAGGTCATGGATGGATGGAATCAAGTAAATGTCATGCCTAAGCTAGCAGACAAGAATGTCAAGGAAGACCATATCTATGCTCACAGGAGGGTAATAAAACCGGTGAGTATTGTAAAAAAAACCTAAGTGTGAAAGTAATACATCCAATTTATATTTATAACGTCATCCAAGATATTCCATTTTATTTTAAATAGTACTGCCATGTCCTGAATCATATACCAAGTCAATGCTATGAATATGACTAAAACAACAAGATAATAATCCACAGTCAATAATCAAAAGTCCATAGGTCACATCACATCATAATAATCATCAATGAATATCTGAAACACTGCTGCAATATAATCATTGGGAACTGAACTGAAACTGTATGGAACAAAGGGTCACATCGGTCATCAAATCTAAGCTCTCAAGGCTCAGCCTTGGCACAAGGTCTAATTAAAGTCTGATACAATGTACTACTCTGATCCATGAGTGATCACAAATACTAAGCTCATGATAGCTGATCCTTGTAAAAGCAAAGCTCTGAAATGTGCAGATATCTGCTCAGCAAGAATAATAGCCCAGCTACTATGATGTGATAACAGTGACAAAGTTAGAAAATCGAGAAACCTGTGGGAAAAGATGGCAACGTGGTCTCTTATGGAGGGAAAACTCTTCATGTGGATAAAGCACATGGTTTAAAATGTCACAACTTAGGGGAGTGAATGTATTAAATTTAAAGTTGTGCCATCCTTCTTCACATGGGCGCCATACCTCACGTGTGGCGTCTTGTAACTTGTCGAAGGAGTTTCCAAGGTTGAAGAAGGGCGCCTTTCCCATGTGGCTACCACCTCTTCACCTCACGCCAACCAAGCTAAGTTAAAGGCTCTGTTCAATGCATTGATCTCTCCTTTAATTATGGAATGTGCCCCCTCTCATCTCTAGTGCTAGATTCGCCTCCCTTTCTCTATTCTTCTATTTAAATGAGGCAATCCTTCTCCATATGGATGGGATGCAAGGAACCTCTACCTATTTGTAAATGCAATTTGCTTATCTTTCATATGAATAAAGTTGAGACTTTGGAGGTCAGACTGATGGTGCAAGAACTCTTGTGGTGAATGCTTTGCCCATAAACCGAGGTGATATCTATTTAGTTATTATTCCTTTCATGCAAGTGTTAATTTTTTAGCTAAAGAAGATTATATGCTAATCCTTAGAATAGACATTTGAAGTTTCAAGTTGTTTATTTATGTGAAGTTATCTAAGATCTAAAAGTTGCATTTTGTAGTCAGTTATACTTGTGCACTTTTTATGTTATTTAACCTATCATACTAGATCTAATCACTTGTTTGAAGGGTTTCTTAGCTTTGCAGAGCATCAAGTTGCATCTTATCTTTCTCCATCTTTTATAAATCTAATGCTCTCTTGTACTACAGGCACTCCGCTTCTCGAATTTGTTCAAGCTTGGGCTTGAGCATTTCCTTCTTCCTTCCTTAAAAATTTCAATCAACCTCTTCTTTCCCTTCTTGTTTAAGAAAAGCATTTAGATTTGATTTCAAAAGTTTCATTTTTAAAATCTATTTGCTTCATTCATAGATCTAGGAAGCTTAACGATAAATCATAGATCTAGATCTAGTTTTAATACTTGAAATCATTGTTGTCAGACTCGGACTCAGCAAAGACTCAGTTGGCTTGGGACTCGACCGACTTGGCGACTCGGATAAGACTCGACAAATAGAAAAAAACTCAAAATATAGTAAATTTTGTGCACAAAATAATATACTAATGACATTTCTAATCCATATAAGTTATAAAACCACATTCTATGTAGAAATTCATTGTATCATCTCATAAAATACGATAATACAACATTTGACGCTCCATATTTATATGCAAAATAGTGAACCGAAAGACGATTCCTTTAACAAATTAACATATAGTACCAAATTCAACTACATAACTCAAAACATAAGTAGAAAATCAAAATTGACAATGTCTTCAATCTCAATCTCAAGTCTCATACATGACTACGAGAAGTAGAATGCCTAGAATAGGTCCTACAGAAGCTAGTGCCAACATTGCTAGACCAAAGACATAATTGTGATGTAGGTGTATTGGGTGTTTCCATTTCAAAAAATGGAAACACTAGAGGGATCCTCAGTCTCCTCATCAAGCCAACTCAAATCATCCTCGAGAGATTTATATAGAAAGTACGGGTGCATGTAACTAAAATTGCATAGAGTGCAATCCATATCTATCCCAAAATACATAAACAAAGAGGCTCTAAATCGTCTCTAGAGTCCAAAAAACTTCAAAACTTCATGCTACAACAAATAACTACATATCATCAAAACATTTCCTATATTAGGATCTTGTTCATCAATAGCACCATGTTCCCCCCACTTCTAGGCTCTAGACCTTGCCTCTAACTCGAGTCTCAAAGTTGATCGTCCAAGGACATTAGTTGATACCCTACAATTTTGATGAAACCTCCTAATCCAGGCATTAAAAAAGGTAGAAAAATCTTCGAGTGCCTAATAAGTAATTTTGCTTGAGTGAAGGGTACAGGTCATGGCAAAGGAGTTAAAAAATCAGCACAACCAACATCGAGGTACATAGAGGGGTTGATGTGCTTGATTAAATGCCAATCCCCTACCGTCATACATGATAGAATCCAGTGGAAACGTTGCAATCCTGAAAACCCTTAATACTGTTAAGTCTGTTGAATTTTGAATGGGATCTAAAATTTTACTTTTTGCATATGAAGTCCCATGAGGTTGGAACCACTCTCAAACATCCTGAAACAATTAATGGTAATGTTCAAAATTTAAGTAAAAGTGGTATTCTCCTTATCTTTCATTTTCTATCCTTTAAAAGTGGTATTCTCCTTATCTTTCATTTTCTATCCTTTTACTTTAAGAATTTAACATTACCATCTCTGGCGAGTATCTGGCGAGTTTGGCCAATTTTGGCGAGTTTGCTAGCCGAGTCTCTGCCGAGTACTCGTTTTGCAGCAGACTCGTGTAGACTCGCCAGACTCAGCGGGTCTTTGGCGAGTCTGATAACACTGCTTGAAATAGTTAAATTTTTCCTATCATTTGCAAGTATTAAATTGTGATATTATGTGTTTTTAGCTAACATACTAAGACTTTAATCAAATTTACTGTTTGCTGGATTTTTACTTTGTGTCATAGGAAAGCGAGGAAATTTGAACCATTTTAGGAGTTTGAACCATCAAGATCCATTTCTTTGAATTCCTTGCAATTCTTGAGTCTTTAAGGGTCCCTAAAGTCTCTTGAATCTCGCTTTTGTGGATCAAGAGTGCTCTCTATCAGAGAGTTTAAATTTGTAATAAGATAATAAAAAGCAAGTGGAATTATGGCTCCCACACCCTTCTTCCCCCATTTGGGGGAAGCCTGTATCCGTCGATTGATTATTTGATTTATACCTGCATTGCATTAGAGTAGCATTTTGTTAGGCTAGTTTCGAATCTTTGCAAGTTAGAGTTAGATTAAATTTCCATCAAATCTTTACTTAGAAGTTAGGATAATTTTGTAAAAGCTTGATTTACTACCCCCCTTGCTTTCCCGAGTACGATCTTTGACTTGAAAGAGATTCTTGGGTAAATTGCTAGATTACTGTCTTTTTTCATTGGTAGATTAGTTTCATGTTTATGTTAGATTAGTTTTGTTTATTTTCACTTTTGTTTATTTTTATGTTTGGCAAACCTAAATACTAACCCCTTGCTCTCCCGAGTACTGTCTTTTTGATCTGAAATAGATTCTTGGGTAGTAATTAGAAAACTTCCATTTTCAGTTCATTTACTTTTGGAATTAACTCCCTTGCTCTCCCGAGTATGGTCTTTGACCTGAAAGAGATTATTGGGCTTAATAATCAAGTAAACATTGTTCAAAAACTTATAAAACTTGGATTCCTTTCCGTATGCTTTGCACCCCTGCGGTTTGTCCGAACAATAAGATGCATCAAAAGGAATTGAGAGTGGCTAGTAATTAGTTTAACAACATTTCATCAAAATCTCGTAACGAAAATGCGGCATTACTTCGACTTGATCGAAAGTAGGGAAATTTTGCAAAGGAAGTGGGAACCACTGGAAAGCGACCTCAGGGCACCTTTAGAATACTTCCTTGTTGGTGTAGTGTTGAACACGCTCTCGAGACTCCGTTCCAGCCCACATGTTCTTGTGCGGAACGACTCAAACCAAAATCCGGACACATCCCCGTACCGCAAGGTATATCGGGAATCCCCTTTTCCCCCCTAATCAACTCATCCACTCATCTAATTTAAAATAAACCAAGAACAATTGCAAAATATTTCATAGTTTACAAACAACACTATTTACAAATTTACGACTCCATCGGCACTGGTTTTGCTTATTATCAATTACTATTGTTGTTTCAATTATGCTGATATCATGTTGTTGGTGTGCTTAAACGAATTTGCAACAAACTTGGTCAATTTTCACTATTTCACTGAAAAAACTCCTAATAAACACTCATTCCCATCCTTAAACACAAACTAAAAAAGCCTTAGAAACCTTGTTTCTGTAGGGTCTACCTCCCTTGTCTTCGGTTAGGAGTTTGCCTAAATGGAGGAGTCAAGATCAGGTGACAGCACCTGATTCGAGACTTGTCCCCAAGGTCACACCTAGCAGCTTAAAAAGATTTCTGCTGTGTTTCCCCCTAGGTGTGCATTTCAGTGGCAACAGGGTATATTGCATCAAATTTGAGGAATTGGTGCAAAAGCTGAAAAAAAAGAAAATAAACAGTCATTGTACTTCTACATTAGGTTGTGATCAGTGTTACTGGGAGCTTTTGTTTCGGTGCCACTCCTGCTCCCACCATGCTCCCACTTCCACCCCTTTGGGAAAAATTTAAGCCTAGAATTTCATGCTTCCGGGTGTTCTGGTCCTGAATAATTGTTGGGACATGGCGCTCCTATGCTCACTCTCACTTCGCTCACGCTCCACTCTATGCTCCGCTCTACTCTCCAGCAATGTGGGATGTGAGACTAACACTATAGTAGACAAGTGTTTGATGCAGTAAAATGCCCAAAGATCAGTGGTTTTTTAATTATAAGGTTTAAGGCTTTATATCAAAGTTTTGAGGCTCAATTTAGGGTTAGAGTTTCATAGTTTGCCTTTAGGATTATTTATTTGTTTTTTTTGTGTCAAAAAATCACTTTTTCTGGCTGGAAACTCGCCCTGTAGCAGTAGAAATGTTTCAAAAAATTAGGAAATGCTTAAGGATCATGCTGAAACAGCTGGAAATGGCTTGGGAATGTTTCAATTTTTTTGATATGGCTTGGAAATCTTCCAGTGCCATTTCCAAGCCATATCCCCTCCATTTTAGTGAATGGGAAACGGCGTATCCCCCACTTTTCGTAAACATTTCTGGTAACTTAGCTGATAATTTTTCTATTTCAAGCCATGGTGGTTTTCTTTCATTCTTTGTTAATTTGAATTTTGGATTGTGCAAACTACATTGGTAACAGGTGTAAATTGCACGACATTTGTTAGAACATTACAGAAGTGAATGTTGATACATTTCATGAAACTTGTGCTTGGTATCAGAAAGCACTTGTGGGTGGCGCATGAAGATCTTAGTGCATGTTAAGGCTTATTCAAAGAGATCTGCAACTAAAGGCTTCAAAAGGATGTTGTCCTTATAAATTTCTCCACAAGTTGTTTTAAATGTTTTCTTTTCTGATTAAATTTTATAACCATCACACTCTTTTAAACATTTGGGCTGTCAAAAGAATTTCCCCTAAACTGCATCAGCAAACATGTGAGGTTTGTTTTGATTCTTGAATGAATTAAATGAACATGATATTTGTATGGTTTACCAAACATTCGATCATACTAAATTGAGCTGTTACTAAATGAACATGGAATCCATCTTTATGCTGTATGTGGTAGCAGTTCATTTCTCATACTGTGAAAACATTGCAGATTAAGGACTCAGTTGATCAGGATGGAGTATTAAGAGTGGCCCAGAATTTCACTTTTGATGTCAAAGATCCAGAGGTATGACCACAGTGTTTCTTAATAGTTGGGGTGGGAAGAACTACCTAATGATTTTTCAGTCCGAATTGTTTCCTGAAGATTCTTAAAAGAATGATGATATAAGAAATCCCTTAACCATCCATTTCTTTTCTTTTTTGCATTTCAGAGTGCAGAGTTAACAGTACAAGTTTATGGCAAGGGCTTGCTTGGATATGACAAGCTTGTTGGAACATGCCGGCACATGCCTGTAAAGCCGTTTCTGGCGGAAAATGATGGTAGAGCACTTCCTCTATTTCCTGACTCTGAATACACAACATTCTTATATATTACAGTAATTTTTTATTGGTGTAGATAATATTTGGAATTGATTTGAGGATTGAAACTTTTTTTTCATTCAGGCTTTAGTGAAGCGGAAGGCAAGTGGTATGATCTTTATACAAAAGATGGAAAGAAAAAAGTTCCAGGGAAGGTGTGATCCTTTTGGTGTTCATATCTATCCATTAGTATTCAGCCATTCTATAAATCTATTTGTACTATGTATATGTGGCCATTATATATTTCTTCTGTTATAAATGAATTCAAAACTTCCATGATTATTTGCCTGCTTGTGTTAATGGGAATTGACATTTGCACAAATTACCATTTTGCATGTATTATCATTGGAAGCTTCATATACAAGTGTTCTCTTTGTTTCTTGACTGATTAGCCTCCTTTGATGCCAGATTTTGATGAACATTGTGGCAGGCATAGCTGAACCCGAACAAAAGATACGTCTATTTGTGGGAACCTGGAATGTTGGAAATGCCCGACCGGTAAGGTTTATACAGGAATCTCTCTTTTTATAACTTTGGAAAATGTATACTCTGATTGCAAGTAGTGCAGTCGACACATAACATAAAGCAGATGTATGCAATCTGAAATAGAAAATTATAGTTCCATTTTGTAAATTTAGTCTGCAATTGTAACATATTTCCTAGAATCAACTTTTGTTCCTGAAGAATAGATAGATATTTTCTGACAGGTTTTTCAGTCCTAGCAGTCCTCACCAAATTTGGATAGGTGCTATTCAATTAAACATACAACCTATTTTACTATTTATCAAAATTGAAAAAATGGTCAACGAATTTTGCACAACCCTCTGCGCGGGTTTCACACCAACATGGATTTTAAACTTTCTCACATACCATGATGGAATCCCAAGATCAATATTGCATGAAAAATAAAACAAAATACAACATAAGACACCAAAACCTAGAATGGGTGGTATTGCACTTCAAGAGATGAATATCACTTGCTTGTAATTTTTGAAGAGTTTGGAAGGCCAAGAATCTGACCTAGGACACACTCTCCGCTGGTAGGATGTGTTACCCCTTGACATTTAGGGGTGATCATTGCCTATGTGATCTTCCATCATATCCAACAGTTCCACAGGTGAGATCTAGAGACACTTCCAACTTGCTTAGATCACTATGTTCTGTGCTAGTGATCGATGGGTACATTCAATTGACACCATTGTTATTGTTATCACACCATAGTAGCTGGGCTGCTATTCTTGCAGAGCAGATATCCGCACATTTCAGAGCCTGGATTTTACAGAGATTGGCTATGATGAGCTTGTATTTATGATCACTCATGGATCAGAGCAGTATATTGTATCAGATTTTTGTTAGACCTTGTGCCAAGGTTGAGCCTTGAGAGCTTAGATTTGATGACCAATGTGACCCTTTGTTCCATACAGTTTCAGTTCATGTGCCCAGTGATTGTATTGCAGCAGTGTTTCAGATGATTATTGTGATGTGATATGACCTATGGACTTCTAATTACGGACTTCGAATTATTATCTTGTTGTTTTAGTCATTTTCATAGCTTTGACTTGGTATATGATTCATGATGTGGAAAAACTATTTAAAATTAAATGAACTACCTTTAATGATGTTATAAATTGTAAAATGGACCTATTACTTGCACATCTAGGTTTTCTGACAAAACTCATCGGTTTCATTACCCTCCTATGAGCATAGATATGGCCTTTCTTGACATTCTTGTCTGCTAGCTTAGGCACCACTTTCATTTGACTCCATCCATCCATGACTTTCCTTATTTGGCTTTCACCCTTGACTTGCCTTCTTGACTTCTTGATACTGAGGACTTCCCCATTACTACCTCTGTGCTAGACCGCATCCATGTTTGTTTTGTGTCTCGGCTCTGAGTTGGTGACAAAGCTTGCCTTTGGTAAGCTGGATTGTATGCCTAAATCATTCTGGTCGGTTGTTCCGATGTTTGGCACTGTGCAGAACTCCCCCTAGTCGCTTGAGATATTGTTGGCTAAAATTGAAAGCTCATGTACTACTTTATATTGGAAGTGTTTTATATACGCCCATGGAAACATAAACTCTAGAATGTGTTTCTTAACACATGTGAGTAAAGGGAAAGAGCAATGAAATGGTAAAATACTCCTTGAAGAGTATAGAAAAGGGCCAAAAAGCAAATATTACTCAAAAGTTATATCTATTATTGTTGACCTTATATGTATAAACATGCCCCGAATGCAAGCTGCAATTGGTTGTGCCTCTTAGCACATGTGAAATACGAGGGGTTATGTAGGCCAAAAAGGCCATGAAATGAAATGAATGATCCTAATGAACCTGGATGAGCTTGGTGTAGACATGATGCCTAAGTTGAATAAGCACTCTCTAAACAACTTATCCATTTGTGAGACACAACCCTTCCCTTTGTTATTTGTCCAACACAGAGTGTAGCTCCCCTTCTCCCCGTCCAAAGTATCTTTTGGTTGAGTTTGGTCAAGTCACCCCCTTTGCCTAGCTTTGTTCTTAGCCTTCATCCTTAGCTAGCAGTTAGGCCATGTCTAATGGGTGAGTCTGTGATTTAAGCTATTGTGCAAGTAAATATTGATAACATTGAAAAATATAAATGTATTTACTGCCACGGAATGATGTCTATACTTTAAGTTATGTTCTGAATATGATCTAAAGGAACATGTCTTAGTCTTTGTCATAATCTTGTCCTTGGTTATATTTTGACCTAGTCAAACATAGTTTGACCGTGGTCATTCTTGAGGATCCGTGATGATGTGGACCATGTATGCTTATGGATGATGATTGATGGTCCCGCATACTCTTATTGATGATTCCATATGGCGGACATATGATTCAGATGATGGTTGATGCAGTTCAGCAGTTTTATTATTATTTCCAGATCATCAGATTTTACACTGTCTGGATATGGTGGACCCTACTCTTGACCCCTCAGGTCAACCCATGGTGTGTGAGTACACATTTCTAGTGGATTCAGGTCTTCTGGATACATTGAGACACTTATCATTCAGTTTTGGGCACTTCTGTCAGAGATAGAGATAGTTATCCACTTGTTGACCAGATTTGGGCATGTTTTCCCAGCCTGTCCAGCAGGGGCATGAGAGGCCAATTCACCTAGGGCGTTGTATGAGGAGGGGGTGGTCCAACCACTTGATTTTACCATTATACCCCCCTCCCAGAGAACCTGGCGGGCTCAATTTGGCAGCGCAGGTACTCTAGGTGTCAGTTTGGGCAGCTTCACAGCTATCGAGGCAGATTAAAAATGGAATAAAAGGGTCACTGAGGAATTCGATTTGGGCAATTGAGGCAGGGTTTTGGCACTTGGTTTTCACAGAGGTCTTCCAAGGTGAACCCCCCATCTTCCAGTCAATTGGAATCAGTCAGTGGGGTCCATAGAGGCCACAGGAGGCCTTTTACTGCATGTCTCTCACAGATTTTGAGGATAGGATTTGATCATTTGTATTATTTTGGACACATTATTTTATATTATTGTGCCATGGGGATGAGCTAGTAAGGATTGATGCCTCCTAGCACCACCATGAGCTTCTTGAGTCATGTCCATGTCATATGAGGTGGGCCCATGTGTTTTAGCCCCCTCCTAGTGATGACATCATCCTCCATGAGTCTTTTTGAGGGATGACATCACCCTCTTTTTGAGTGATCCATGTGATATATTGTAGGCTCATCTTAGCCATTGATTATGTTGTGAGATCTTTTAATCTCAACCACTCATTTCATAAAGTGGTTTTGAGATCTAGGGTTTTGGTCTTTATTATCCTATATAAGGAGGAGACCCCCTCATTGTAAAATTCATCTAAAGATTTTTGGCTCTTGGCTATTGGAATAAAATATTTTCTTGGGCGTCTTGGATCTTGGAGTTGGAATGCTTGTGGTGATTGTAAATGCTTCTTCCTCTGCACTGACAGACATTGGTGGCCATCTTGATTTATCTTCAACTAACATTGTTTTGTAGGCAAAGAAGGCAATTTTGAGGAGTGTGAATTGGTGGGGAGGCCTACCCTTCAAGCTTCAAGAGGACGTTTTGGGCAATGTCACAAGTTTCAAGTTCGGCGACCTTCAGGATCGATGTGGGTTCGGATTTTCCTATGAGGTTCAGATGGGGTTCGGCATAGGTTTGTCTATATACATTTTTCAAATTTTAAATATTTTATAAAACTAACCTTTCTAATATATTTTTATATTCTTTAAATAAGAAATAACATTTAATACAATTATATATATACAAAATATTTACTATTTACTATACCTAGATTAAAACATTTAATATTTAAATAATGTGTATGTAATATAATGTATCATATATATAAATAAAAAAATTACCATTTACTATAAACCAGTCTACAATAACCTAAACATTTGATATAAATACATTATAATTTTATATCCCTTCAAAAGATTTTAAAAAGTTAAATGTAGTCTCGATTCGGAATAACTATTAGGGCACAAAGTTCAAACACGGCTCGAGACTAGTTCCCTGAAGACATCGGAAGACCTGTCTAGAGCCTCGGCACTAGTTCCCCGAAAACTTATCAGAAAACCCGTCCTCGAAAACTTATTAGAAAACTCATCCTCGGCACTGGTTATTGAAAGGGTAATCGCATTGGTTACTCTGGAAGACCATTCGCAGTGCGCACAACGACAGAGTTGGAACAATCGTGGATCATGGGATAACTCACCGAGGGTAGAGTCCGGAGATAGCCAGATAGATCGCAGAGCTCGAGTTGGGGAGAAATCACAAAAGAACAAAAAAAACCCTGAAAATTAATGTTCGGCTTTGAAGTTCATCGAACCCAAATGAACTTAATTTTTTTTTTGAGGTTCGGCGAATTTCGAATCTGATGGTTCAGGTTCGCCGAATCCTGTGACACTGGTTTTGGGTGACAGGGAGTTGTTTTGTCTTTGTACCAACAATTCATGTTTCTCATATCTTTGTTTGCATCTCATCCCATTCTTGATTGATTGATTGATCTTTGTGTCCTTGATTGATAGGAATAGGGAAATCGATTTGGTTAAAGGAGGCAAAATGTTGGAAAGAAGGGCTCATCATAGTTTGGCATTTGATCTTTGTGGGAAGTAATCCTCATCACAAGCCTCTTCCATCTTCATCTTCCAGGTATGTTCCATGAGGTATGATATTCTTCTATCTTATCCATCTATTCTCTTAGATCTTAAAACCCTAATTGATTAAAACCCTCATTTTTCTATTTTCCTAGATCTACTTGGATCTAGCTTGGATTTGGGGAAAATATTGAAAACCCACCTCTATAGCATCCATGACAATTCGGATCTATAGTTTGGTGTGGATTGGCCTCCATTTGACACACTTTCCAAGGCACTTTACCCTCCTTGAGGGAGGTCGCACTCCTTGAGGGAAGCCATTCGGGCTAGTTCCAAGACTTGGGTAGGTGAGATCCCACTTGATTTGCATAGATCCACCTTCATAACCTACCCCTAGTGCTTCACCTTGTTGATTTTCACCTTGTGGGCCCCATTCCTCATTTTGAGGGTTGTGCCCCACTTGGGTCACTTAGTGATGCATTTTGAATCTCATATCTACTGAGATCTAGCCATTGGATGCTCTTGATCTTCAAAACCCACCTCGCTTTGCACCTTGACTACCCCGATCTACATTTTGGTGGACATTCGACTCCATTTGGCCCTTGATCTAAGGCACTAGTCTCCCTTGGGGCAATTCGCATTTCTTGGGGTTAGTGGCCTTTGCTAGATCCCACATTTGGGTCTTAATTCTTGGTCAATCCATAGATCCATGCCATAAAGCCCCTCTAGTACCATCTTCCATTAATTTTGACCAAGTGGACCCATCTTGGACCATTTTCCCTGTTTTAAGGAAATGGGCCCCACTTGTGTATTTTCATGGTGCTAGATCTATCCATTGAGCTTCAATAAGTGGCCTAAACCATACATTGGTTGAACACTTGTCACATCCTAAAGCCTCTTCAACCATACTTAACTCTTGGGTCCACTTAATTTAATTCACGCATTGGTTTCCGCAACCTCACTTACACATTTCCCTACGAACCTTTGTGTTAGCTAATCTTCATTGATTGGCTAGGGTCTCTCCCTTGGTCTTGATTCCTCTTGATCTAAAGTGAAGAGTGCCTGGGTTATCGTGACACCCAACTTGCATTGGGAACCGTTGCACTTCTTGGGTCACCTCTTTAGTTGTCCATCTCCTCTACCGTCCCGGATGGGATACCTTTAGGGACAACTACAAGTTGTGTGATAACAGTTATGACATATGCTATCTAGTTGACTCATGGTAAATACTTTCTTATGTGTGGAAATGATCATGAGAGGTCAATGGCATTACTCTATAATGACTCATGAATCTTAGATGGTTGTTTCATAGCTAAGGATGCATTGTGGTGTGGTCATAATTCTTCCTTTAGATAAGTGTGTAGCCTTGTGAGTTAGGTGTATCCATAGGGATTTAAGCTAAACTGCATCAAACTTGGGAATGTTTGTGAGTTTTCGAAATGGGAACGTTTGGAAATGTGACCCCCCCAATTTGGGTACGTCCAACAAAACGTAGTATATAAAAAATACAATATATATATATATATATATATATATATATATATATATATATTTAAAATAACACAATTTCTTGCAAAAAATAAGAATGATACACATAATTACCATTTTAGAAGGAAAACCATTTCTTTATTTACTACCATAGATGATGTACATGGTGCAAAATCCAAAATTAGTCTTTATAGATGAGGCTATACATCCAAAACCAGCCTTTATAAATGAGGTTATAAGTGCTGAAAACTAAATGAAATAAAAATATGGGATAAAGATAAGTACAATTATATGTCCATGTCATCCTCATCCTCATCCTCATCCTCATCCTCATCAACAAAAGTAGAACAAGATGCTTCAACAGAAGTAGAGGGTGGATTGGAAGAAGAGGCATAATCACCAATATCAAGAGCAGCAAGAGAGAGTTCCAAGTTTGTGCATTCTAGATTCACATCCCACTCTTTATGAGGCCCACTTGTATATTCTTCACCCCTACAAGACACAAGGCGAAGGTTTGAATGCACAAATACAAGATCCTCATCTTTCTGCGATCCAAACCTGTTGCGCTTCACATAATGAATGAAACCATAGGTGCTCCAATTCCTTTCCGTTGATGAAGAGCTTGCCACTTGTGATAGAATACGAGTGGCAAGCTATTGCAAATATTGACCATTTGCCCCATGACAAGTCCACCATTTAATTGTGTCCAAGCTCCTTTTCTCATCTTAAAGATGATATATCTACAAAATCCTCCAATCCACAGCAAAACAAGCAAATTCTTCCCTCACTTCAATTTGTATAGAAGCTGGAAATAACCTCTGGAAGGCTTTCATCACTCCATTGGCCTCCTCCTTGTCCTTATGTGGGTCCTTTCTCTTCCCATTTCTTTGAGCAATGAGTTCTTTGTCATAAAATCTTGGATTTAGAGCATGTGCCAAAGTGTGCAATGGAGTGTTAAAACCATTCCACCTTGCAACAATGATGGACCTAACTTGCTCTGCAAAATCAACATCAACATAAAGAAGAGTGGGAGCCTCATGTGTAATAATTTCCACAGTTTTGTCAACCGTGGTATCCATGCCATCATAAATCTCTCCCAAGAAAGGTTTGTTTATGTCTGCTTCTTAGAGAAGCTTAAATGCAAGTAATGTGAACTTAAGCAAGAATTCTATCTTGCTCCACCAGTCCTCATCAATCAACAACCTCCACACCATACTTCCCCTCTTTGAACCTTCCTGTCTCCACTAAGCCCGAGTCACACCCACGACCATACTCATCAATGAAGGTTTGGCCTCAACAAAGCGGTGCATCATGACAAAGTTTGAGGTATATCTTGTCTTAGCAACTTTGAGCAACTCCAATTTGGAGTATTCTTGATATATAGCTTGAGATTGGTGGTCACTATGCATAAGTTCCAGTTGATTCTTTGCTCTCCATGCCTTTTCGGTCTCAAAAGGAGCTCAGTGATGCTTTGCAAGCACACATCCTTCACATACTCTATCAAGGGGAACAATTTTAGGTAGTCTAGCAACCATGTCATGTTTCACCATCAATTTCAAGCTTTAGGAATTTAAATGTTCGAGTTGTTCATGCCAAACTTTGTCGTGGTGATTAGTTTGAGCTATGAGTGTAGTCGGTCATATATTTCTGTTATACCACATACAGTATGGGGATTTTTGCACCTATTTTTTCTTTAGCTATGAGGATGAAGTCCAGACTTCTATGCCCATAAGGGAAGATTAGTGATAAGAATGCCAGTTCACGCCATGATGTGTTACCATGCCATGCCTGAGGATTCATTATGATTATGCTATGTATTGATGTTGTACTTTAACTGACACTACAATGAGTTGTTTTGCTGAGTATAGCAAGTAGTATTGATCATAGGCTAACAAGGATGAGATATTCTTGTTTTGTTTACACAACAATGACCAAAACAACTCTTGGTATTTACAAAGATTACCTGTCACGGCCTTGGTGCCCTGGGAACCTTGCCGCACCCCAGTTGCCCAAGTAGCATGGCTTGAGGCTCACCGGGTCCACGAGAAGGTGGGACACTTAGTAAAATTTTCTAAGTGTTGGTCCGCCTTGTGGAAGCCCATCGATTAGAAAATTCACCCAAGGCATGGTTGCCTGGGCGCATCACCCACTTGGAGCCCGTTGGCACGGTTGGGTTATTCGGCGGAAGTGCGGAAGCACATTGGGACGCATCAAGGATGGGGCATGTGCCCACGGCGATGGAGCTTGGCAAGCCCACATGCCCAAGACTTCACCCAGAAGCTCACAGCACATAGCTAGGGACGGAAGCTCGTTGCACACAGCCAGGGATGGAAGCTTGACACCCAACCAGGGATGGAAGCCTGACACCCAGCTAGGGATGGAAGCTCGGCACCCCCAACTCTGGATGGAAGCTTGCAGCACCATCAGCATGAACGCACGAGACTTGGACGCATTGGGAATTCGGTGAAGCATGTCGGCAACATGAGTTGGGGCGGCATGGTCCAAGAGCCCACAACACCATGGGGACATGCGCCGACAACCCACGACGAAAGTGGGCATTTTGGCAACCTTTGGCAAGATAGCACATTTGTGGAGCGTCGGCTTGGTACAAGTACTTGGTTAGCGGCTCAACACGTCACCAAGGGGGCGCTTTGGCGTGGGCGTTAGGCAAGGGCATGACCTTTCTTGGGTCACGCCCACCCACATGATACCTATATAAATGATGGAAGACTAAAGCAAAAGCAAGAGGAAGGAAGAGATAGCAAAAATTCAGACAAGGGGTTTGAGGCAAGAAGGAAACTGAAGATAGAAACGAACTAGGGCATCCGCAGGTAGGTAGGCAGGTCGCATAGACTCACACTGGCAAAGGAATCGGAGATCAAGCAAGGGGTTTATCTGTGGGTTGGCTTGGCAAACCACCTAGTCGGGAGCCGCGAAGTTTGAAGGACAGTAGACGGAAGCGGAGCGCTTGGCAAGGGTTCGGTTGAGAGCTCGTAGGAAGGCATCATAAGTGTGGACGCTATCGCAGAAGCACCCAAGTGTGCTCTAGAAGAGCGCCGACCCACAGAAGCTTGCAGCATGGCTGGAACGGGTTGGAACACATGCGAAGTGCACTCGACAAAGTTGAAGTTTCATTGGATCGTAGAGATGGACATCTCCACTTCACCCGAAGTTGGTGTTTCGCAAGAAGATCAACCGGGAGTACAGAACGTGGGGGAGTTGCAGACAAATCTATTAAAGGCCACGAAGGAAAGCTGGGAAAATATCAAGTGCGAAATGAATAAGGTATTTGAAGACTTTGTTCTACAAGGATGAAACGAAGTGCATCGGTTGCAGGAGCTTTCGGACCAGGTAGCAGCTTGGAGGATGGTGAGGTTGGAGTCGCAAGACGCTCAAGGAGAGTCAACTCAGAAGCAGCCAGAAGGACCTAAGAAGAAACGTGTTTCCTGCTATATTTGCAAGGGGAACCATTATGCAAAGAACTGTCCACTAAAGGTAGTGCTTATGCAGAAGGGACCTACCATGCGGTTGGAAACCATGAGAGTGCTGGAAGCACCACAACCTTCGGATGAGGTATCTGAAGTCATCAAGGCAGTGCAGGCTTGTCTCAAAGAAACGACGGGGAGTCAAAACTCAGGTCTGCCAGAAAATCAACAAGGGTTGAGTTTCATAGAAGCTATGGTGAGTGGCCTAAAAGTTTCGGCATTGGTTGACACTAGTGCCACTCATAGCTTGGTGAGCAGTAAGGCTGTGACATCTCTTCATAGTGCAACTGAGTTTAGTCGAATCAAGTTCAAGGTAGTGAACTTAGACGTGAAGGCAGCGACAAGAAGGGTATGCACAACACCAGTCAAAGTTGGACAATGGCATGGCAAGATGGATTTGGAAGTCATTCCATTGGACGATCACTCGGTGATCTTAGGACAAGACTTCGTTCGCTTAGCTCGTGTCGTGCGGGTTTCGTACGCAGGTCGCTTGGTGTTCTTAGGTGAGTTCGGAGCATGGAGCATGCTGATGACACCGAGAAACAAGTTGGGATGTTGGCCGAGGATGTCCTCAGTTCAATTAAATTGAGGATCCTAGCAAGCCCGCAAACATGCCTCAACGCAGCATGTGACAGCAACAGAATTCAGCAATGGAGAGCAAGGCATGTGCACCATAGAAAGTTAGTCATCCACCAGAAAGGTTGGCTTAGTTAGCAAAACAAGTAGACTTGATAAAAAAAAGGTTAAGTTGTTGTGCGTTTCGGTTGACGTTCCATAGTAGCATGGTGGCAAGTCGTAGCTTGCACCAGCATAGTCTGCAGAAGTCACAAAAGGAAGCACACCCGAAAAGTCATCAAGTAGCCAGGACGATGACAGTCCGGTTGGACAAGTCAAGCGAAGTCTTGACAAGGAACAATGCGAGCAGGTGTTGGTCCAAACGTGGGAACAATAGGTTGCGGGTAAGGTTGAGGATGCAGATGGCAACACCAGTGAATATTTTCCACCACGTGATGCAGTAGAAATCGTGGATTTCTGTGTCCATGGCATTGGCATCCTGGAACCTTAGTTGTCACAGCAAAGGTTGGAACAAGTGGGTTGTCATCCAAGTGAAGTGGAGGCAGTCCTTGCTTACTTAGAAAGTAAGTGTAACTTGCCCGAGATAGCGAATGAAGGGAAAATCGAGGTTGAGGCCATTTTGAGCACCCTTCAACACCACGATCGGCAAGAAGAATTGGCAGCCTTAGACAGTTCGCAGCACCAAGAGGATTATGGAAGCAAGAAAGGATCACCATTCAAAGGGATGAGCAAAGGTGCAAAGACGAGAGCTAGGAAAAGGCAGCAACAACCGGAGGTAGAGATGGTGTCTTCGGTAGGCTCACAAGACTGTTGTATGGAGGCAGCAGACGTGAGCACCTTAACGTTTGGACTTGTAGAATCTGAATTATCACCGACTCGGTTGGAAGAGCTTGGTTGCAACAACGCAGAGATAGCGGTTGTATTGAAGTACTTGTGTAAGGAAGGTTTTGAGGACGTTGGGGGTGGTGGCCATTGGCACCATTCTCCACCTTTCCTAGTATGAGAAAACAACACGTTGCCTCACTGCTCATGGCACAAGCGGTGAGACCATAGGTGCCTTGGTACGAGAACCTTAAAACATAACAGCCGTAGAAAGAAGAAAAGGAAATTTAAAAAATCAGAATGATGCGGTTGGCTTAAGGATGTTGAAACAGACTGAGGAAAGATGGTTTCAGAATGAAGAAGTTCATCTCATGAGTTAGACGCTTCGGTTAGATTAGCTACCCAACTAGTCTGCTCATGAGGTGTACAATGAATGGAAGCAGGATGGAATGCATGGAGTACCGGTTGCAGAGTAAGTGGGCAGAAGCACAAATTGTAGGGGAGGGCTTCTTTGGAGGCTCAAACGGTTGCAACAATAGTTGCAGATCAACCAAGAGGCTCAATGCAGAGGTGGTCATAACAACGACAGTTGCAGCAAGTTTATAAGACAGTGGTTGTTGGAGACGTTGTCGGGACGGCAACAACTTAGGTGGGGGAGGATGTCACGGCCTCGGTGCCCTGGGCACCTTGCCGCACCCCACTTCTCCAAGTAGCATGGCTTGAGGCTAACCGGGTCCACAAGAAGGTGGGACACTTAGTAAAATTTTCTAAGTGTTGGTCCGCCTTGTGGAAGCCCGTCGGTTAGCAAAGTCACCCAAGGCACGGTTGCCTGGGCACATCACCCACCGGGAGCTTGTCGACACAGTTGGGTCATTCGGCGGAAGTGCGGAAGCACATTGGGATGCGTCAAGGATGGGGCGCGTGCCCATGGCGACGGAGCTTGGCAAGCCTGCACGCCCAAGACTTCACCCAGAAGCTCGTAGCACACAACTAGGGACGAAAGCTTGCAACACACAGCCAGGGATGGAAGCTTGACACCCAGGCAGGGATGGAAGCTCGACACTCAGCTAGGGATGTGTTATCACACAACTTGTAGTTGTCCCCAAAAGGTATCCTATCCGGGACGGTAGAGGTGTCAGACAACTAAAGAGGTGACCCAAGGCTTGCCACGATTCCCAATGCAAGTGGGAGTCACGTCAACCAAGACAACTTTCCCTTTACATCAAGATGAATCAAGATGAAGGGGGAGACCCTAGCCAATCTATGGAGACTAGCTAACCCAAAGACTCCTAGGGAAATGTGTAAAGTTAAGCAGGAGATCAAGAGTATAGATCTTTAGATCTAGAAAGGTAAGTGGACCCAAGGAGGTTAGGGCTTGGTTGAGAGGCTTAAGCAATTGGACAAATGAGTCAACCAAGTGTTGGATTTAGGCCACTTATGAAGTTAAGCAAATAGATCTAAGAAAGAACTAATGCATCACCCAATGACCCAAGTGGGGCACAACCCTCAAAATGAGGAATGGGGCCCACAAGGTGAAAATCAATGGGGTGAAGCACTAAGGGTAGGTTTTGAGGGATGATGTATCCAATGAAGCAAGAATCTCAACTACCCACGTCTTGAAACTAGCAAAAGAGCCTCCCTCAAGGAATGCGACTTCCCTTGGAGAGACCAATGTGCCTTGGAAAATGGGCCAAATGGAGTCCAATCACCACCAAACTATAGATTGGGATTGCGGTGATTATTATTAAGGTGGGTTTTAATTTTTATACCCAAGAGCATGCTAGATCCAAGTAGATCTAAAAAAATGTAAAATGAGGGTTTTAAATTATGAGGGTTTATGTGACCAATAGGATGGAGAACAAGCGAAATGGATACATACCTTGTAGATCTTACCACAAAAGCTTGTGGCTACCTTGCACATAGATGATCCTTGCCCTTAGTTACAATTCCAAGCTAGCTCCAAATGATTCCAAGCATAATCGTCCAAGCCCTAGGAGGAGAGATGCCCCATCAAACCTGTAAATCAAACTACAAAATGATAGATTTGAGCCACAAATCAATGAGATCTAAGCATGTCATATCAAAGAAGCAATCAATGGACAAAGCACAATTGAAAAACTCCCTCAAGATGAAGACGTCTTGCCCAAGGGGGATGCGAGCAACCCCTACAATCTTCCCTTCAAGCAAGTCGCACTCCTAGCTTCAACCAATTCGGCCTCCTTCAGTAGATGTCGAATTCACCTGTTACAAGCAAAGATGTCTAAAAGTAAAGATGCATGATCATGTACAAGAGCAACCTAATCAAATCCAAGAAGAAGATCTGCAAAATTAGTATTTTTTTCCAAGTTTTCCAAAGCCCAAAGGTGCCTTTACAATGAGGGGGTCTCTTCCTTTTATAGGAGAGAAAGACCAAAACCCTAAACCACTTTTGAAAACTAGTGGTTGAGATCAAAAGATATATCAATATAATCAATGGCTAAGATGAGCCGACATAACAATAGACATGGATCACTAAAAAAGGTGATAACGTCATGGCTAGAAGAGCCCTATGGGGGATGACGTCATACATGGGGGTGGCTTAATAACATTGGATCCACAACATAAAGACAAGGACAAGTGACTAGGAGCACATGGTGGGGCTAGGAGGTATTATTTCCCTTCACTAGCATGTCCCCATGGCATAATAATATAAAATATGACTCAATGACATGTCAAAGTATACAAATGATCAAATCTTGTCCCCATAATTAGCGAGAGATATGCAATAAAAGTCCTCCTGTAGCCCATGTGGACCCCACTAACTGCTGCAAACTGATCTGGAAGAAGGGGGATACACCATGGATGACCTATGAGCAGACCAAGTGCCAAAACCTTGACTCAATTACCCAAATCGAATTCCTCAATGACCCTTTTATTCCATTTTTTAATCTCTTGAAAATCCTTGAAAATGCCCAAAACTAACTCAGGGGTGCCCGCACTGTCAAACTGAGTGTGCCATCATGTTCGGAAGGGGGGTAATATGGTAAAAACAAGTGGCTGGACCACCCCCTTCCTCTGTAACTCCCTAGGCAACGACTAGCCTCCAAGGATACTGTTGGACAGGCCACATCAACATGGCCAAACTGGTCAACAGATGGAAAACTGCTAATATCATGTCAGGGAGTGCCTGAAACTGAAAGATAAGTGTCTTAATGGATCCAGAAGACCCAAATCCACTAGAGATGAGTACTCATACACCTCATGATAACCTGCAGGATCATCTGTAGGGTCCACCATAAAAATATGATGATCTGTGAACAATAATAATCCATGAAAACTGCATCAATCATCATCTGAAGCATGTGTCCAACATATGGAATCATCAATAGGCATATGTAGGGCCATAGATCAACATCATATAGCATAAGTGGTCCATCTCATCACGGATCCCAAGGATGACCATGGTCAAACTATGTTTGACTAGGTCAAAATACAACCAAAGACTAGATTATAACAAATGACTAAGACATGTTCCTTTAACCATATTCATAGCTTAACTCAAAGTATAAACATCAATCAAGTGCCAGTTATTACATAGATATTCAATGTTATTTATAACTTACTTGCACCAAAACTTTAAAGACATACTCACCAATGGACATGGTCTAACTACTAGGATAGGGTGATGGCTAAGGACAAGGTTAGGTAAAAGGGATGACTTGACCGATTCAACTAAGAGATACTTTGGACGGGGAAAGAGGGGAGCTACACACTGTGTTGGACAAGATAAACAAAGGGAATGGCAGTGCCTCACAAATGGGTAAGTTGTTTAGAGAGTGCTTATTCAACCTTGGCATCATGTCTATATCAAGTTGATCCAAGTTCATTAGGATCATTCATTTAATTTCCATGGCCTTTTTGGCCTATATGACCCCTCTGGGATTTCATATGCGCTTAAAAACACAACTAATCGCAGCTTGCATCCGGGGCATATTTACATTTATGAGGTCAACAATCTTTAGATTTAGCATTTATTTAGCCAATTGCTTTTTAGACCTTTCTGTCCCCTTCATGGGGTACTTTAGCATTTCATTGCTTTAGAATTTATTCATCGTGTGTTTAGAAACACATTCTAGAATTTAATTTCATAGGCTTTTGTAAGGGATTTCCAATAATTTCCATAAATAGTACAAGTGCTTTAAGTTTTAGCCAAGAACATCTCATGTGACTAGAGGGAATTCCGTGCTAAGCCACTCATTGGGGCAACCGACTAGAATGATCTAGGCATAAAATCCAACTCACCAGGGGCAAGTTCTGTCACCAACTCAGAGCCGAGACACAAAACAAACATGGATGCAATCCAACACAGTGGTAGGAAAAGGGAAGTCCTCCATATCAATAGTCAAAAGGGCAAATCAGGGTGAAAACCAAAACAGGGAAGGTCATGGATGTATGGAGTCCAGTGAATGTGAAGCCTAAGCTGGCAGACATAACTGTCATGAAAGACCATGTTCATGCTCATAGGAGGGTAGTGAAACCAATGAGTATAGTCAATGAACCTTTAAGTGCAAGTAATACATCCAATTCATTATTTAAATACAACCAAGATATTTCATTTTATTTATTAAATAATATTGCCACATCATGAGTTATATACCAAGTCAATGCTATGAAGATGGCTAAAACAACAAGATAATAATCAATGATAACAATCATAAGTCTAATGGTCATGTCAGTGCATTTCAACAATCATCATCTAGAACCAACTGAAACACTGCTGCAAAATCACATCTGGAACTCTAGGCACTGAACTGAAACTGTATGGAACAAAAAGTCATATCGGTCATCAAATCTAAGCTCTCAAGGCTCAGCCTTGGCACAAGGTCTACTCAATGTCTGATATGCACTGCTCTAATCTGTAAGTGATCTCAAATAATGTTGCTCATCATAACTGATCTTTATAAAGTCAAACCTCTGAAAAGTGCAGATATCTGCTTAGCAAGAATAGTAGCCTAGCTACTATGGTGTGATAACGGGATGGAAGCTCGGCACCCCAACTCGGGATGGAAGCTTGCATCACCATCGACATGAATGCACGAGACTTGGACGCGTTGGGAGTTCGGTGAAGCATGTCGGCAGCATGAGTTGGGGCAACATGGTCCAAGAGCCCACAACACCATGGGGACATGCGTCGACAACCCACGACGGAAGTGGGTGTTTTGGCAACCGTTGGCAAGATAACACATTTGTGGAGCGTCGGCTTGGTACAAGCACTTGGTTAGCGACTCAACACGTTAGCGAGGGGGCGCTTTGGCGTGGGCACTAAGCAAGGGTACGACCTTTCTTGGGTCATACCCGCCCACATGATACCTATATAAACAATGGACGACCAAAAGCAAAAGAAAGAGGAAGGAAGAGACAACAGGAATTCAGACAAGGGGTCTGAGGCAAGAAGGAAACCAAAGACCGAAACGAACTAGGGCACCTGCAGGAAGGAAGACAGGTTGCACAGATTGACACCAGCAAAGGAGACAGTTCGGTTTTTTGGGTTTTTGGTTTCTTTGTAATTCTGCAACACGTTTGGCTTGTTTTGCCGGCGTGGGAGCTCTGCCGGTTTGGCAACTCCGTCTATGTAACTTGTACTCTGATTTATATAAAATTCGGGGGTGAGCTTGTTGGGATGCTCCACCCATATTCTTGTCTCTTATGTTTACTTGTTCAGCATACATATGTAAATTGTAAAAATGGCTAAGTGTTGAATGCTGCGATACATATGTTTAATAAGTAAATGAGTAGTAGGGATAAGTGTAAAAGTTAACTTTCGCTAGGTAAAGGCGTAGTCTGTTGGCAGACAACCGAGTTGGCCACGCCCTCGGGCCGTCTCCAGGCAGTGCCGCACACCTTGTCTAGCCAAGGTGAACTTGGACGTGGGGCGGGGCTGTGACATTACCCCTCTTCTTTGGCTCCATAATTGACCTTTCCATCTTACTCATATTATTCCACCTTGTGTTTGTAATCCTTTTGGCTTAAGGCTGTATTATCACTATTCTTGTAGCTTCCCCTTTGTGAGATCCTATCCATGATACTAGAGGGGACATGAAACCAAAGTAGTGAGATTTTGGGATCTTGATCACTAGGGATAGACTGGTTGTCACACCGATCAGGACCTTCATTACTTTAATCCAATTATGTAAGAAGGCTAAGGGGGAGACCCTTGTCTTTCCTTGCAGAAAGACTTAACCAACCAAGATACCCTGAAGACTATGCCATCATGAGAGAAAGGATACCTTTTGATGATTTAGCCCTAGACCACGAAATGTGCTACTGAGTGGTGACCTTTAGAAGTTTGATTGGGATACAATAGATCTGAAAATAAAGATTAGAATAGCAAGTCTCAGTAGTTAGAAGGTTATCCAAGGATCTAGGGAAAATAAGTGCTAGATATAATGAGCCTAAGTTAATACCCTGGGGGAGGTTTGATAGCATAGATTATGAAATTCCCAAAGTAGTAATTCAGCTGATATATTAAGCTTACTAACACTTTAAAATCTGCTTGGATGAGACATGAAAGCGATAACACAAACTCAAGCATAGGAATCAAGCCACAAATCAAAACCCAAGCCACCAAGCAAGAGGGGCGCGCTCACAATCAGGTCAGTGCCAAATCCTAAGGTAAATGGGGTCAAAATAGAATAATAATCAGTCCCTAGGGGTTTTAAAATATGGCTGAAAATATCCACTTGCCGGATTCTTAAGATTCTTAGTAAATGACCTTCCAAATTTTAGAGGGTTTAATTTTGACGAAGTAAATTGTGGTGACCAATGGAATGAAAATGAAAATGAGAGAAGAAATGGAAATACTTACTTGGTTTCTATAGAGATGCCGAAATAATGACAATTGTTCCCGCAAAGATCAAATGAGAAGAAGTTGATGAAGCTCTAGCTTTGAACCCAATGTGCTTAAATGACCAAGTGCGCCCTCCTCCTGCCAAGCAAACGACACGAATTCAGTTTGATATCTAAGAGAAAGAGGCCTTTACAAACAAGAAACACCGAGAGAGAATAATCAATTCAAGATACAAATAAAACTCCTTGAAGTTCGACGAATTTAGAGAGAGAGAGAGAGGAGGGGTTTCCCCACTATTGTGCGCCTCTCCAAATTGCTACCCCTTTTCTGCAAATCAATTTCACTATGAAAATGCTAAGAGCTGCCCTAAAAATCCTCTATTGTAAAGGAAAAACAATATGCAATCACACTTTCAAATATTCAACACAAAAGACACAAGTTTACTCGGTGAAATTTCTCTCTATTCTTTCATTCAAGAGCCAAAAGTCCATAACAATGAGTAACTTCTCCCTTATAAATAAATGGCAGAGCAAAATTCCTGGCCATTTCAAAACCAATGGTTAAGATCATAAGATACAATGTGAAGATCAATGGCTGAGATTAACTCAGCTCAACAATACAAAAATCAGCTCATAAAGGGTGGGGTGATTTTCCCCCATAGTGCCCAAGTACATAGCAAGTGATAACATAGTGTGATAATACATAGAAAGGAGGTGTCTAGGGTTTTTTTTATACCCCTAGGAACTGTTATCACCAATCTTGTAGTTGCCCCTAATGATGGATCCGTAAGGATGGTAGAGGGGATAGGCAACCAAAGTGGTGAACCAAGAGAGCCCTAGTTCCCAAATGGATGGTTGTCACGCCAACCAAGGTGCTCTTCGCTTCTGTTACCAAAGCCAAGATAACAAGGGGTAGAACCTGATCTACTCCCGAGAGGAGAGATCTAACCCAATCACCAGATCAAGCTATTCAGGATAGGGTATGCAAGGTGACAGGTATGGAACCCTAGATTTAAAGAAATTGAAGCACTGTGGAGGCTTGGAGATAATGTAACTTGATGAATAGATCTTAAGCACAATGATTCAAATATTAGGTATGATTCCAGGATTCGATGCTAGTGTATAATGGTCAAATTTAGCTGCCTTGGGAAACGTGACCCTTAAAACAGGGAAATTGTCCCAAAGAGTAGATTTGATAGTTAGGGCTTTCTAGCACGTCTTGACAGATAGATGTGACAATGTTTATGCAGACAAGCACTCAAAAGAAGATCAAACAACAGGAAAAACAAACAAGCCAGGAAAGTCGTGAGGGTTAAGGAGAGGTTAATGCCTTTAAAAATGGGCCAGTGGAGTCCCCAAGGGTGACGCTCTTGAGAACCCACCTAGGGATTTATACTAAGCCAATAACCCAGAAATGTTTTGCCAGTTGATCAAGTGGTTTGATCAAGAGAATTTTTCGAAGGATTTTAATGAGGGTTTTAAATGAATTTGACAGATGGGTAGTTTGAGGAAATAGAAATCTTACCTTGGGAGCGTACCTGATTGGTGGAAATGGTTGCTATGATGCCGAATACTATCCCCGCAAAGATCAAATGATAATTCTTGATGAAAACTAGTGCCAAAATTGATGCCTTTGTCCCACATGTGCGCCCTTCTCTCTCCTGCAAAACCAAGGATGAAATCAATCAGCAATACAGAAGCAAAGGTAAATGCAAATGATGAAAAGATACAGAAAGTAAGAGGTCATAGACAGTAATACTCCCTGAACCAAACTGATTTGTTGAAAGAGATAGCAAGGAGAGTCTTCCCCAACCAGTGCGCCTTCCTTGAGCAATTCGGGCTCCTCATCTGCAGATAAAATTGTGTGGAAAAAATGATAACAATAGCAATCACCAATAATCTCAGTGCAATGGAAAGATAGTTTTAGTCGAACATCAATAGCATTCACCACCACAACACAAGTATCTCCAAGTAAATATTTTATTCCAGAAATCCAGAGCCAAAAGTCCCTTTACAATGAGAAGCTCTCTCCTTTAAATAGGATGGAGAAATACCAAAACCCTATCCACCTTTTGCATGGATGGCTAAGATTAAAAGATAATAATGTTCTAATCTACGGTTGAGATGAGCTCAACAATAAAGTACATGGATCAACTCAAAAATATAACATACATGGACAAAATCGCCCTAGGAGAGGGGGTCCCACTCAATGTGACAAAATAAACATGATAACCCGCTCATGGTGGGTCTAGGGGGCATAATCTAACCTCCCTAGTCAATCCCCATGGCACAATATCAAATGACTAATCCTAGCACCAAATCGTGCTCCTCTGGGAAAGTCGTGAGCCTCCAAAGGCTCCAGAAAACCATAAAATGTGCCCAAGAAATGTGTGAGGGCCCCACCAACTGATGTAACTGCTCTGGAGGGCGTGGGAGACATCTAACACATCATCAAAACAATTCCCATGCCATTTCCTTGCCGTAGTAGCCCAAATCGATTTCTTCAGTAGCCATTTTAAGCATTTTTAATCCTCTGTAAATCCTTTGGAAAGAATCAAAATGCCTATAACTCTCTGCCTGGTCACTTGGGGCTAAATCTGACTGCACCAATGTGTCCAGGAACAAAGCAATATAGTAAAAACAAGTGGCTACACTGCATGTCCCCTCTGTAGCGCCATAGGCAAACCAATCATACCATCACTCTGCTCTGACAGGCCATTTAACATGGCAAATATGCACCAGAATGATAAACTGAGGAAAATGCTCACTATAACTGCGCGGAACTGAAAACCAACTGTCTCATTGGACTTAGAGAGCCCAAATCTACTAAGAGTGTGTACTCATACACCATATGGATCCTTGCACGATCATATAAAATCTCCAATATATCTAGAGTCCATATAGGTAAAAATAATAATAAATCTGTAAATGATCAAATATGCTGAAATGCCAGATCATCATCATAAACCTGTAACCAATGCATGGAACGAACTAGTGACCTATAATAGACGATAAATCATCCATTTGCATCATCCAAGGTCTAACCACCTCATGTCCTGTGGCTGACTTTGGTCAAACTGGGTTTGACCAAGTCAACATGACCAATAAAATGACCCAAGCTAAAAACAAACTGCTGCAAGTGTTAAAGGCTAAGACATGCTCTACAAATCATTCAAGTAGTAATTATAACAAATAGTAATCAATTCTCTGGCGATCTATAAACCAAATATAAAGTGTTTTCATTATTATTATTATGACTCAGACCACACTTTCAAGACTATACTCACTTTATAGTTGTGATCAATTTGCTAGTGAAGGGTGAAGGCTAAAAACTCATGGGCTTGGCTAAAAGGATGACTACTGACTTGACACTGTGGCACTTTGGAAATGGAAAGGGGATACACACTCTAGCATATGCTGGACAAGCAATAACACAGGGGATGGCAGTGTCTCACAAATGGGTAAGTTGTTTTAGAAGTGCTTATTCAACCTTGACAGATGCCTACAACTCACATCCAAGCTAATACAGCTCCGTGAGGATCTTTTCTAGAGCCGCCATGACTAGGTGCCCGACAAACTGCAACTCAGGACTCTAGGGGATATAGCTCGAGCTGTCCCTTACTCCATCTCACATGATAATTCGCAAGCTAGTGAGGAATAAATCAATACAAGTGAGGCCAACAATCATTAGATATAACATTTGTTTAACCATTGCTTTTGGGGCCTTTTAGTTTCCAGTTCCACAGCCTTGATCCGTGTGTGTTGATAAACACATTCTTGGATTTACATTTATAAAGGCTTTCTGATCCGTGTGTGTTAAGAAACATATTCTTGGATTTACATTTCACATTTAATTTCAAAGCCAATTTCATTAGGCTTGCCTTTCATTCATGTGTGTTCAGAAACACGCTTCCATGAACGGGCTTTCATAAGATATACATTTCATTTCCATATACACTGTATTGATGGTAGCACTATCTGTTTCAGGTTTTAGCCAACACAACCTAGGCAACTCAGAGCTGAGACACAAAATAACAGGGAAACTTATCCAACAAAAAGGCTAAAGTGGGGGAAGATCCTCCATGCCACTAGTAAAGTAGTATGTCAAGGTAACAATAATAACTGGAAGGTAATGGGTGTGTGGAGAAAGTGAATAATGAAACCAACACTAGCAAGCCAAAAGATGGTGGGAATGATCACCTCTATTCTCCCTAAGGAGGGTAAAATCGATGAGTATAAGTCAAGAACTTCTAAGTTTGAGTGGGGACATGTCCAAATACATAATCAATACAACCAGGTCCAAATATCTATATGATCGCCAGATCATGACACTAAATGCTAAGACATGCCACAAGAATGAGTATAAAAGCAATAATAACCATAACACAAGATAATACCTGCTGGGTCATATACCTGTAAATTACCAATCTGAATCATCATCTGTCCACTGAGAACCTGCTGCTACAACTCTGGGCAATACCAACTGCTCTGTAAATGTCTAAATGGCTATATCAGTCATCAAATCTGAGTTTCATGAGACTCAGTCATGGCATAGGAATATAATATTGTCCATGCTCATAATAGTGATCCAATCATAGATGCTCATCTCAGCATCTCAATGTAAGGGAACTGGCTGAAAAATGTATCGGACTCTGGATTAAAACATATGGTAGCCTAGCTACTATATATGTGATAACTGATAACAGGAACATGACATAGCAGCTCCAAACAAAACCAAACTGTAATCATGAAGTGGCTGCCCCACAAGTGCACCCTCCCCTAGTGGTGCGATTTGGCCAAGAGGGGCCAAATCCATAAAGTGGGGCCCATATTACCATGTAGAATAATGTTCAATGTGCCTCTAATACATCATAAAATCTGCCTATGTCACTTTATTGCCAACATTTCACCCTTTGATAGACTTTCTAAACCATGGTCACTTTTAATTTTTAATTAAAATGCCGATAATGCCTGAAGATGATAAACAATGCCCAAAATCGGATCTTCCTTTGCCCAAAACTCTGATCTAAATGCATAAATGAAATCAGAGGCATGAAATCCATAGGAAATGACTACTCATATGCCATATATCTATCTATGATGAGATCTGGAAGGAAATCCAAGTCCAATAATTAAAATATATGACCTGATAAATAATAATAAATGTGTATTCAGGCCGTAATCCATTGAATAAAGCATGGAATGGTCAAATGGATATCCATAGGCATCAATGTGCATGAAATGAGTGTTCGTAGTCACACCCGCTCTCAGGCCTCGTTGGGTGACCAAGTCAAACATGGTCAAACTCACCAAAACTATTCTTTGTATGCACAAGGTATAGAAGTGCTTTCCAAATTATATTAGTAGCAGTCATAATTTGGGCATGTGAAGCACTCCTACCCTCGATCTGTGGGCTTTGTGACCTTCTCCAAGGATTAGCTACCCTTGGTTAAGACCAATGTTCCACAGGGATGCATCCTGCAGGGTCGGGGACGCGTTTCTGCGTTTCCCCGTGTCCCAGGGACGACGAAATTCCATGCGAAACGTTTTGGGACGTTTCGCTTTGGGCGAAACTCGACGAAACTCCATGCGAAACGTTTCGGTTTATGGTGAAACTCATTTCTCCATGATGAAACTTGGGGGGACTTCCTGGCGTCCCGCATGAAACTCCGACGAACCTTCTGGGCGTCCCGCACGAAACTCTGAACCTCCAACGAACCTTCTAGGTGTCCGGATAATCATATATAATCATGATGAATCATGTAATGTGTTTGCATTATTAATTTATCAGATTCTAAATTACATTGCATGATTGCACAATGATGAATGTAGTATTTAGTAATTTACTAATTTGCATGGGATGAATTGTTATTGTTGGGATTTATATTTTCATATTTTTTATATTTTTAGAATTTTTATGACCCCGACGTCCCCCCATCCCCCCCGAATTTTCCTAAAATTTGGGGGTGGTCTCCACGCGTCCCGAATGTGTGTCTCCGCGCTCCCGCTTCCCGCCGTCTCGGAACCTTGGGGGAACATTGGTTAAGACACCTAGTACCCGATCTTGGTGGCACAAGGAGTTTGAGATAAAAGCATTAATAATTCTCCCTATTTATGATGATGTACTTTGAGTGGGTATGAAGGACCCTTGTACCACTAAGGAGTCAAAGTGAAAACATAAAGAAGTCATTAGTACCTTAAAAGGTAAAAGTCAAAATTACATAAGGACCCTTGGACCACAAAGAAGTCAAAGTGAAAACATAAAAAGGTCTTTAGTACCTTAAAGGTAAAAATAAAAAAGGTAAAAGAATAAAATATTATTATTTTATTCTTTTGAGTTTTTGTCCACATGCAAGTGACTCAAAGGGTATAAAAGAAGAAAAACATAAAAAGGTCTTTAGTACCTTAAAGGTAAAAGAATAAAATATTATTATTTTATTCTTTTGAGTTTTTGTCCACATCCAAGTGACTCAAAGGGTATAAAAGAAGATCAACTTCAATTCATTTTAGACATACTCGCTCATCATCCAACAGCTGCTCCAAGGAAGAATTTTTCGCTGGTTTTAGGAGAGAAGATTTATGGTTTGTTTGTGCCCTAGCATGGAGGCTTTCTAGCTAGGGCATCTTCATCTTCCCTCTACAATCAACAGCAGCAACCCTAAGCCTGCTAGGGATTATCTTCTTTCAGTCTAAATCATCAAATCCCAGTTAGGGTTTGACCCTAACTTATTTCATTTTCGGGCAGCAAGAAAAAGGTCTCGGGCAGCAGTAGAAGAAGTCTGGGAAAGTTTTGGGCAGCCTGGGAAAGACAAACAATTCTGGGCAGCCTGGGCAACAGACAGAATTTTGGGCAGCCTGGGAAACAGTCAGAATTTCGGGCAGCTAAGTCTGGGCAACAGAAAAAAGACAAATGTGGGCAGTTGCCCTAATCTGAAATTTTCTGTGATATTTATCTTCTTGTGAAAAATTGGAATTTGTTCATGTCAGAATTCTGAGATTGAAAACTCAGTCATCTCATTCAAGGGATGAATTACTAATGCTTTGGGGTTTTTGTCCTTTAAAGGTTTCCCCGTGAAAATTCTTGTGTTCAGTGTGTGTGATGTTTTGATGTATCTAGTATCTACTGCTGTCTATTGTTAACTTACAGTCTGCAAATTTTTAAAGGAATTCATGGTAATGCTAAATTTCAACACTGATTTCGCACAATAATGATAGGTCTTCTTCTTTCTATCCTTGTTGGCTCATCATGCTTCTTGTCATTCTGGTCGACACAACCTCAACTTTTTTTCTGGGTTACCGTATCGACCTCTTTCTCTGTAGTTCTGTTGACCTTTTCCCTTCCATTGATGGGCTCATTGCTTGTTACTTAATTTACCTTCATCAAGTAGTTTCTCCTATGCTCTAATCAACAAATCACAGATAGAATCAAAGGTATAGTCCTTACCATTTTCTTTTCTTGATGCCCAAATAGCAGAGGATCTGAAACATATTACATCACAGGGTGCCTTTGGATTCATGAGGATTAGTTCAATGAGCTGACTATCTTTCTTCAAAAAGTCATTGCCACATTCACCAAATTTCAATTGCAGCTCCTTGACACGAGCCAAATATTCCTCATTCCTTTCAAAGAAGAGATGATTTAGAGAGATCAACTATTTCTCAATCTGCATAACCTAACTTTCATCGACTTTATCAAACAGAGTCTTCAATTTCTTCCAGGCCTAATGAGGACAGTCAATCCTGCTTGTGTGAAATAGGTGGTAATTACTCTTACAGCCTCATCCTTCTTCCCGCTGAGGATGAATTTCTATAGATCATCCATTGGATCTGAGATCACAATCTTGGTAAATTGGCAGTGGACCCTACTCTTCAAGAAGGTCTCCATATTTTGTGTCCATATTCCATAGTTGTGACCATTCAAGATTATGGGTTCTTGTTTGGAAGCCATAACGTCTAAGTTGCACAAAACGTGTACAAGTTTCGGAAACAGGAATGCTTAGAAACTTGAACCCCCCAAAATGGGTACATCAGGGGAAACGTGATAAATATTTGCACAAAACGTGTACAAGTTTCGGAAACAGGAATGCTTAGAAACTTGAACCCCCCAAAATGGGTACGTCAGGGGAAACGTGATAAATATATTTATATATCTAGTTTTTTGTTGTTGTTGTTGTTGTTAACGAGGTGAATCGGTAACGCGCGGGTTTCGTACTCGCGTGACATGGGGTTGATTGCTGCGGCTTCCACTATAAACCTCGGTGCAAACAGCTGGGGCGTAACCTCCGCGACCTCCTTTGCGATAGACTTGAACCTGCGACTTGCTTAACAGCCTATACGCCTTAACAAACGGACAGTTTCCAGCAGGCCATCATCCTTGCCCCATATATCTAGTTTTTTTAATAACACATTATTTCACAATAAAATAAGAATGAGAGGTTAATTTGTAGGTAGGTTTATAAACAATTTAGAGGTTAATTTCTTTTCATTTTCCATACTAGGGTTTTTTAGATTTCCTATAGGTCCGGAGTTGCTCATGGGCCCTTGGAGGTTTCCTAGGAGTTTCCGAGAAGTTTCTGAGTTTTTGCGAGTTTCCGGTAATGGTACGTGGGCATTTTAGGAGTTTCGTGCAACATAGCATAACGTTGATTTGTCGATCTAAACCCTGATACAATCTACAAGTCAAAACCCAGAGTCAATCACAAATAGATCTGACTCAAGTAGAACATGTCCTGTTGACACCTCAAAGGAATTGTAGACAATAGGTTGTGATTCAAACCAACAAATTTGACACCATGTTGGAGAAAACCAGGGAATTAGAAGGATTAGAAATCATAGATCTATTTATTCCAAGAAGAGGTGGTGCTGAGAGACACCGTTTTAACACTTAAGCACATGATAGATAGACAATACATCAAAATGCATTGTTTGCACATTACATTTCTTCATGATAATTCGACCCATAGGATCATTCTTTTATAGCTCCAAGATGTAACCAACTCCCTTGAACTGAGGAAGAATGTGTCCACATACTTGGCCCATAGCACATAACGACCTCCTTAAACTCTACCCTGTTTGTGCCATAGTTGATGCTTTTGTTCCAACTACTTGACCAGTCAGTCTGCTTAGTCGACTCCTTCGTCAGTCAGTCGGTTCGACTAGTTGAGAATCTATTTGGGCCGTCAGTCGATCAACTAGTTGACCACTTAGTATACTCTTCTAGTCGACTGTTTGTTCCTAGAAGATCCTGATTTGTGCTGAACTAGCATGACCTGATGTTCCAACACATAGTGATGGATGAAATGCTCAATCAAATTGGTTTTGAGTTGGAATTAATGATCTGTGGGTTACATGCATGGGTTGGTGAGTCCAGGCACAAGTGCAAGCGTGGGATTAATTTGTGGGATTTTTCAGTGGAATTGGGTAACAAACTAGTGGGATGGTATGAGAACTAGCGGAATGGTTTGAAATCAGGCGGAATCAATAGTCGCAAGTGCAACCAAGGCTTGCACCTATGGAAAATTGTTATAGCTTTGTTTCTTCTTTCCTGAGTATGTGTCAAGAAGAGGTACACTCTCAGTTACTAGCCAAAGGTTTTCTTCTGATTCAGGACACAAAGAATGCTAATGTATTTGCATATTTGGATCTTATCACAGCCCGTGTAGCATTGAGAAAGATGCCTACTTTATAGCTTTTTTGTTCATATTCCTTTGTACATTTTTTTCTTTATATATAATATTTTCTTTTTCTTTTGATGTATTTTCTCAAAAAACAAAAGGTTCAGAATCCGGTGGCTTTGAAATCAAGAGAGGGTTCAATGCACCTGCATATTCTCTGAATTGCTCAGAAGAGAGTATGAAGGAGAATCTTGCAGAGAAAAACAAATTCTGTAAGAGGGTTTGAATAGAAAGCCCTGATCTTAAGTCTCCGGTACCAATTGGTATGGCATACCAGCAACAATACAAAGATACTCACACACAAGAGAACAGAAAGAGTAAGTACGCAAGTATGAGAAGAGAAGATTGCTTCAATGTACACATATGGTACACTCTTCTTTGTATTTTGTATATGTAAAGTGCAAACTGTTGGTTAGTAGTCAAGTTTGATCAAGTCTCCTAGGGTTATACAAGAAAATATACATATTTAGGTGGCTGATAAAGTGTGACCAAGCAACATATGTATGATCAAGTGTGATCATGTATGAAGTAAAAATAAATTAAAAGACACAAATTCCTAAATTAATACATATTCTAAGTCCACTGGAAACTAGGGACCAAGTCTCATCATACTCTCCAATTATGTGTGTTTTATTGTGTATCTATGCACCTATACATGAAATTTAATAATAACACGGTAGGTTTACAAGTTACAACGGATTATCTTAGTGTCTTCTTTTGTTTGGAAAGTATGTTTATTAACATTTTCAAACAATGCTTGCCTATTAATTCTAAAAATATAAGTCGAGTAAATGAATGGGTAATAAAATAGTTGATTTTTTTGGATGCTAAAATTTAAAGAGTTTAAATTTGTTGAAAAATATTACTATATTTTACAGCCTATAATAAATTTCACTGAGAAGCCTTTAGTATGAAGTATGTCACATCTAAACTGTTAATGAAATTTGAAACGATCACATCTAATTGTATGAAATGTCTTTTTCTTACATATTTACAGCCACAGGACCTGTCTGCATGGATTCCGATGACTACTGCTTATGAAATAGTGGCCGTTGGCACACAGGTAAGTTTTCAAAGCCCTAGAACGAATCAGCCATTATCTACGGACATTTTGGATTCATTATGACATAATTTTGCTAGTCTTACTATTTGGGATTATAGGGACTGCAATGGAATGTAGCCAAAGTATTTATCCATGAGGGTTTGTGTTTAGAATAGTGACCAGGTTGTCATTCTCCCCAATATATCTTATAGGTTACTATTAAAAAGATGGGATCAATTAACTTCAAAGTAAGATACCTTTGGAGATGCTTTAAGGAGTTATATGACTTGACATCAAACAAATTGCCTGACTGGCAACATAGCTTACTAAACCAAGCTTATTGTAAAATAGTCTAAAGATTCACTGAAATTGTTACATGCTTTGTATATGCTCCTTATAATGGACTTACAAATACATAGCGGGTAATTATAATTATCCAGTGTCTATCTTAGCACCAGTTCAACAACTATGGTATGGTTTTCTCTGTGTGTGAAGGATGTCTCTTAGTATATTATTTCAGGAGTTAATAGTCTTAATGGTCTAGTTTGTTGTGCAACAAATGGGTAATGAGAATCTCCTACTGACAGTTGACTGGATGGGTGTTTCTTTCACATTTGTGTACAATGTCAAATCTGTTGGTAAAAATACATTTCTAAGTTATGCTTATGCTGGTCGAAGATGAATATTTGTAACAACTATTTGTGAATTAACATGGATCTTGGATAATTCTTTGTTAATCTTAACGAGGGCAGCCTTGTAATGTTATATGTTTTGCTGGCAACAATAGGAGTGTGATTATCCACCAAGGTTACCATTTACAGAATGTGGAAAGGATTGGCTGGAGACTCTTAGGTATGTAGCTGCAGGAAAGACAGTTTATTTGTGGTTTAAGCAGCTCCGACATAGTACTAGTATGGATGTAGGCTTGTTTCAGATGGAAATATGAATGTTGTAAACTGCGTTCAAAACTAAAGTTACATCCCTTGCAGACAACATGTTGGCAGACGCTATAGACTACTTCATTACACTTCAAGGGGTCAGATGCGGCTGGTTATTTTTGTGCGAGATGATGTAGAGGTAAAATTGGAATGTTCTGAAATTAACATGCTTCGCATTACATCATATACATTGCATAGTTGAATAATCTAATTAATTTAGTCTTTGACAGAAAGCAATATCTGACGTAGATAGTGGAAGTCAAGCCACTGGTGTTGGGCATGTGATGGCTAATAAAGGAGGTGTTTGCATTGCTTTCAAGGTATGCACAAATCAACATGCCATTTTCTTTATTGAAAGTTGAAATAGCTCAGCATATCTGGAAGAATGAAATATATGTGGATAAATTGTTCATGCAAGTTGTTTTGAAAATTGACAGTTCTGGGACACAGGGGTATGCTTTGTGAACTGCCATTTTGCTGCTCATGTGGGGCAATGTGAAACTCGAAATAGTCACTATAGAGGTATGGGTGCTCATGAATACTCAGCATTCGCAATATGAATAACCAAGAAATTCTTATAGCTTCTTGCAGTTTGGTCAATTACAAAGTTGATGCTTTCCATGTTCGATATTGCTTCTGGATTTGGTTTAACAAATTATATCCTTACCGCTTTGAGGTTTTCTTGTATGTCCATCTATCAACATGATATAGTTGGATTATTATCCATCCATATCAACAAAATCTTGCTGCAGTGATTGTGGAAGCCTGGTTTAGGTTTTAGTGCTGTGTCTTAGGTTTCAGAAGTTTGGGCCGCCCACATGGGTGGCTTTGGCAGCCATGGTTGCCCCAGAACAGATAGATTCCCAGCCTTCCAACTGTCACCTGACCTAAAAGTGGTGGTTGCAGGAGAGAGCTCTAGAAACATCAATAACCAAGAGTTGTCTAACTAATACTGAAATCTGCAGAGAATCCCATTTATGAGGTAGCCTCTCGAAAATAGGGACCTATATCCCATGTATGCAAGACCTTGCCATCATCTACAAACTTGTTGGACTTTGGCCAGCTGAGGCAGCGCTCAAATGGTCAGTGTCATTGTGCTGGGAGGTTAAGGGGGCCTGTTACCGGTCAAATTAGCAGGGCTAATCCCCAGTAAGCACAAATAAGAATAGTGACCCAATGTCACCTCGGTCACCGTTCTAACTTCTTCTGAAGTCGAAACCTCCAAGGAGAAGTATCCTTATGGAATCCTGTAGAATATTGAGACAACCAAAAACTATATTTCTATGCAAGTGTTAGTTAGACCAGTGCCTATATAGAGTCACCAAGCATGCATCATATAATTCTTCATATATTGTATCATAAAATTAATTGTGTTTCATTTCTCCTAGTGAGATTGATACATCAATTTTGAAACTGCGAAGAACCCATATTCCAGGCTAAACGGACATCATGTTGCTCTCTATTTTTAGTTGTAGCACCATGCAGTATAGTGCAATCGACCGAGGGGCGTAAAGGTGGATAGGTTTGGTGATACATAGACAGGCTGATTGCAATGATATTTTTATAAGTTATTGGATTATAGATATTAAAATTAAATATATAATATCTAATTAATAGCTTATAATATCTAATTAATAGCTGTAGAGATATATTATATTCTTGGAAAGTGTAAGATAGTCAATTGGGTCTAACAACAAGCTTTGGTTCTTCATTGGACACTATTGGAAACAGAGCGTTTACTGCTTGGACTGTTTAACGCTTTGGACAGGTTGTATAGTAACACAAAAGCAAAGGCACGGAGTGGGTAAAAATAAAAGGTGAATGACTGACTCTCATGCCTCGCCTACTTCGATTCCTGGCTTCTTTCAGCAATGGGCATTGCTAATAATAGTAATGTCCAACAATGATGTCTATCATTTAGATCATTCAATGAAATGTGGGAGCGCACACATATGTACTATGATAATCAATATTGGATCAAAAGACTATTTTGCAAACACATTAACCAATAACCAAATATGTCTTAAATAGTAGTTGTCAATGTCATTTACTAATCAGATGTAAGGATGCTGCATGATAATTCACCACCAATAATAATTATTCACTAGAGAGATGTAAGGGATCATTTATCATGTAAGCAAATATTAACCATTAACCAAGTGCATATTAGCTTGTGTTTTCCAAGGTAGATATTAGTTTTATTCACTAATTAAGGCATATGCAAAGATGTATCATTGGCAATATATGACCAGCTGTAAGCATGTTAGTGTAGAGAGTATACAAAGGTCATGAATAACAATCATGAGTGTCAAGTATTTAGGAGATGTATCTAGCTTATCAACAAGACAATCAGCATGTAAGAGCACTTGTTAGTTCAACCAGCATAACCTAGGAAAGGAAACATTCACTAAATGAAAATCAATGTAGCATTCTGTTTATCAAACTGAATGTAGTTTTACCAAACCAAGTTTAATACTTACACAGTGGATAGCCACAGAAAATCAGATCAGCATCGGAATCAACCATTTAAAGCATGAAATTTAAGATCAAGGTAATTTCCAGTTCTGTATGCATTGAGTATTTGGGTCAGAGATGCATGAGCAAATAGGATTGTCAATTGCCACTATAAACAGGAAATGAGCATAAATCAAAGCAACCTATAACTCTTCAAGACGATGATCAATTATAATTCAATTTCACAGTTATCAGATATATGTCAAAGACAACATTAACACGCACTAATCCAGGTCTGTCTGGAAATTTCTGATCTATATCTGGGCTGCAAATTAGCTTAGAAATATATAGAAAATGCAAGAATGGCTAACCATAAGATCTTAGGTGCAAAGGTCATTCACCATATAGACAATAATAAGCCAATCATAAGGATATCGTAATCATTCACAATGAAATATTATCAGCATTTAAGTTTAATCAGCTCAATGTTAATAAACAAGGTCAAAGCCAAAGTAACTTAGTTTTAGCTCTCAATAGACAGCCTTATCAAAAGTAGACGAGCATAGATACTTCCAGATCTGTAGCGTCAATTTCATTAGCATATAATTTCCTGATCTGTATGTCAAGTTATGGGTTATATATACAGCAGAATACCTCAATAAATGCTCAGAGAATATACTAATGGCACATATGTCAATCAATATTAAACCATCAATAACCTAATTAAATGATAACTTGATTTTGAGTTCTTGTGTGTGCAGGGACAAAGGACCAGCTAGGGCACACAGGGTCTGCAATAAATATTGCAGACCTGTGTTTAATAAAGAAAGGGGCTTCGATAAGGCAAAAGGAAGTCCAAAACAGAGAAGGAAAGGGGGAGGATGGAAGGAGATAGGTAGGTAAAGGGCTCGGGTAGGAGATAGGATGGAGGGAGAAGGTAGGGAGGAATGGATAAGGACATGGAGAGAGCCGCTGGAAAGGAAGGGCAGTGGGCCAAGGAAGGGAGCTGCGGAATGGAGAAGGGAGCAGGCAGCAGCAGCAGGGTTCGGACTGTGGGCGAACAGGAGCAGGTTGCAGCAGGTGGCCAGCGAGGGGGAATTTTGGGAGGCCGAGGGTGTAAGCTTAGAGAAGAGAGGGAGGTGAGCAGGATGGTGAAGAGGGCGAAGGAGAGAGAGGGCTGCCAAAGAAGTCGCTGGGGTAGCTTAGGTCTGCAGTTCTGCAGAAGGGTTTCAGGGTCTGCAGCTAGGGTTTTTTGCACAGAAAAACTCAGAAATTGGGTTTTTTTACAAGTTTTTAGCACTAATTTTTAGGTTTTTATCATTAAACATTAACCACTAACTCATAAAATAGAAAAAGTAAGACTAAGTAGCATAAAAAAAACTAGGTTAACAATGATATTTACAATATTAACAACTCAAAAAATTAGGTTTAGAAGAAGTAAATGAGCAACTAGGGTTTCAAGAGAAAGCTAGCTACCAAACCCTAGGGCATCAATGAGAGGAGTTACCCTCCTTGAGATGGTACTTGGCAACTAGGGCTAACCTCAACAATCTCTAGGATTCGTTGAGGAGACCTAGCTTAGCAAAACTTGAAGACCTAAAGCTCAAGCTTGAATGCAAGGGTGATCAAAGATAAAAATGAAATGCTAATCAAGACAAAATGAAGCAACAATGGCTTCCATTCAACCCTAACAAGCATCACTCTAATACAAATTGACTAAGAGACATGAAACCAAAAGCATAGATACCTCCAAGTGCATGTGTTAAGCAAACAACTCTAGCCTCACCTTAGCAATGGCATTAACAATAATAAAACTTCCAAGAAATGCTTCAAACTTACAAAATAACCTTCATCAAAGAGTGCATCCCTTCAAAGAGCCCTAGTTAGGGCAAATAGCAGACATAATGATCTTATCCCAAAAGTTGATGTCTAAAAATGAAGTGAGGAGATCTTATTTATATGATCTCACACTCACTTTACACAAAATAAGGTCAATTTAATATTTAAAAATGTCAACCTAAAAATATAACAAAAATAATATAAAATAATCTAAAGATGGCCTATTGTAGGCTACTTGGGGTATTTTACCCCCTAGGTGCTAAAATATGCTAAACAAGGCCAAATTTGACGAAACTGAAGGCCAGACTGTGCAGGGGGGGTCGTCATGCCCCAACTAACCGCAACAGTGATGAAAACCCTCAACGCCCTCACTTTTTAGCAAGCAAACAGTTTGCCAGGAGGATGACATCATCCTCTGAAGGAGGCCCCAGAGAGAGAGGGCGTTGCTGAACTAGAGAGCTAGGAGGGTGCTAGATGTGCTCCAGAAGATGAGAGTGCATCTCAATGCTGGAACAGCTGCTGCTGGAGTGCTGAAACGAGGTCGGGGTCATGTGACCCAGTGACCCACCCCTGGAAGCCCCGGACACCAACCTCATGGTTTCAAACCCTTTCATGAGGCAGTTAGCGATGCCATTAATCCATAGTACTTCCAGAAGAGAAGCCAGAGGGTCTAGCCATGCCCCTACCTCATAATGAGCTGGCTAAACACCCCTCTTGGTCAGGAAAAAGACACCCTCTCCCTGGGGAACCTCTACAGGTGCACTGGTGCTGGTACCATTGTAACAGGGCCATTGACTTGAAGCTGGGAGAAAAAGCTACCTTCATGACAATCTTTACAAGCATAGAGGACAAAGAAGCTGTTTTTGAAAATGGGCCAAGGCTTCCTTCATGACAATCTTTACAAGCATAGAGGACAAAGAAGCAATTTTTGAAAATAGGCCATACTTCTTCAACTCAGCAGGCATTCATTTGCAATATTGGAAGGAGCGTTTTTTGCTGGAACAAGAGGACTTCTCTCATGCCCTAGTCAGGATTCAAATGTATTCTCTATCACATAAATTTTGGGAAGAAGAAACTCTAGCTGGAGTTGGTAATGCCCTTGGGAACTATGTCAAAATCTCAGAGTTACAAGGAAAGGTAGCTATATTGCTTATTCTTGTATGTGTGTTTACATGAATGTATTTAAAGCCATTCTGAAATCCATTAAGGTAGAACATAGGTATGAAATCTGGGAACAAACTTTAGATTATGAACATGCTCCCTGTCAATGTAGGAATTGCCATCAACATGGTCATCTATTTAGAGATTGTCCCTTGGATAAAGAACTAAGAGTTCAAAAGAGGCAGGGAAGGACAAAGATGGTTTTACCAAGTCCAAGGGAAAGGAAAAATTACCAAGAAAACTGTAAAACTAGGAGCCAAGAAACAATCAAATGTATCCAACCAATCTGAAGTCCTGCTGATGGTGAACAACAACAAATAGAACAAAAGCTAGCAATCTGCACAGGATGAGGAAAACCAGGGCCACCAGAATCATGCAAGTCATACGAGAGAGGAGACTTAGGAATCAAACAAGGTAAATATATTGAGTAGGAATAAAGCTACATAAACTAAAATGGCAGGACCCAAAAGGAGAAAACCCTTGACCATGACATGTTATGCCTTTTCATGAAATCATAAAGCCCAAAACACACTGCTTTTTCACATTTTCATTTTCAACATGAAGAGCCATTCCAGCAGTGAAGCAGGTTTTTTTTTCAATGTGTAATCAGCAACAAAGCCAAGGCTCTTATCATTCTTTTCTTTTGTAAAATGTCTTGTATTTATAGAAAACTATTTACAAAAAACTGTACAAAAAAGGATAGAAGGGTATATACAGATGAGATCATATCCTTTTTGTCATACCAATAAGCACTGAAAGAAAGTTCAGAATACTTAGTTGGGTCTAGAGAGTGGGCATCTTTGATCAGTAGAGCCCCTTTGGCTAGAAGTTGATGGTGAACTTCATCTTGCCACATAGAACAAAAGGAAGACAGTGAGCTAACCTCATGAGAAAAAACTGCCTTACACCTAATCTTCCAACAAATAAATAAAGATGTGATCCTTAAACAATGCCAAATCCATGCAAGTGTAGGGTGAACTTCAGTGCACCAATCACCAAATTAAAGAAAACACCAACGAACACTGCCTTGAAGTACCTGTTATCCACTAAAATTCCACTTAGTGGATTTTGAGTGAACCGTCGAAAACTTGAACAATTTAATTGTTCATCATCAGGGTTCTGAAGTCCATCAGGCCTTCTAGGCCCCTTTTTATTTGTGTACCACATGTTCATACCCCCTCGGGGAATTTTGTAATAATGTGCTGGCATGGTACCTTTTTTGTAAAAGACTCGGCTTCTAGGAATTAAACGTTAATTTGACTAGCCTAGAGTGTTTTTTTTCCTTGGAAATGATTGGTTGTTGAATAAACGACTAATATTTTTTGAGTTTTTCACTCGAATCCTTCAAAGTTGGGGTGGTTGGCGTAATTTTTAAGCCTTAGGAAGTTATTAGAGTCCATGTGTCAATTTATTAAACCATGCTAGACATAGTTTTTGAGTCGTATGAACATGTATTAGGTCCCCCTAGTTTTTTTTTAAGTTCCGAGAAAATTTTATTTTTTCCGTAAAAACAAGCCATTTTTCAATGGTTTGGGTAAAAAAATTGAAAAAGTGATAAAATTATGCTCTAGGGTTCTTTTTGGCCATGGGGGTGCTCATTTCCTAACCCGGAGCATTTACATTACCCCTAAACCCACTTTCCTTGGACACTTTATTTTTCATCTATTTTGCAAAAAATCAAAAAAGTAAAAAATGAGTGAAAAAATGCAAAAAAAGTGAAAAGTCCCAAAAATAAAAATCCTAAATTTTGGGGATGTGTAAGAGATTTTGGATCAGCTATGTTTGGGGGCATGTAAGAGAGATTTTATGACACTTTTTGGGCAGCTAACTTTAAGAGATCACTTCCCTATGACTTGGGCACATTTCCCAAAAAGAGTACCCACGATTTGGGGATTGTTGCAACTGATTTTTAGGCCCTCTTTGGGCTGATTTGATGCTTATTTTTGGCAGCCAAATAAGAGGGAGGCAGCCCCATCTTCTCGTTAACTCGGCACACCGCTCTCCCTCAACAAGTGCACCCTCCCCTCTCCTCTTCTTTTATAAATAACGAGCTCATCTCTCATTCCAAACTAGTTAGAGTTGGATGAGAGAAGGCTTGCTCGTGTAATCTGATATATTTTTTTGCATTGAGAATAAAGAAGCTTTGGAGGCTGAAATGTGTAGTGCATTGGTGTGTGGATCAACATTGTGATGATTTTCATATGGTAACTTGTTCCTTTTTTGCAAATTTCTTTCTTACTCTTGTTATAGATCTTGCCTTAATGATTATTTTGAATTAATAAGAATAGGAAGTTGTAAGTAAGTTGTTATGACACAACTTGTGGTTGTCCCTAAAGGTATCCCATCCAGGATGGTAGAGGTGTTGGACAACTAAAGAGGTGACCCAAGAGATGCCTGTTATCACCAATCTTGTAGATTCCCTAAATGATAGCTCCAATACTGGATGGTAGAGGGATAGGCAACCAAAGAGGTGAACCACGAGAGCCTCGATTCCCAAAGGATTGGTTGTCATGCCAATCGAGGCACCCTTCGCTTTGAGTTATCTTAGCCCAAAACAACTATGGGGGAGACCCAAATCAACTCCCGACAGGAGAGATCAAACCAAGACACCAAATCAAATCAAATGAGAATGAAGTACGTAAGGTGTGTGGTAAAGTAAACCCTAGATCTATGGATGAAGTCACAAGGTGAATTATGGGTTGGATCAAGAGGGTTATAAGATGTAAAATTTGATCCAATATGATTATACAAGTGACTTATAAGATTATGAAACAGACCCAGGATTTTAGTACTAGCAAATGATATAAAATCCACTGCCTTGGGATGCGTGTCCAATGTAGTGTAGCTAAGAATAGGATTGGGGCTATCTAGTACTTTAAGATTAGACTTGAATAAGGATATGACAGTGTTTATGCATCACAAGTCGGAAACCAGAATCAAACAAACCAAAATCAGGCTAAGTCTGGGAATGCACATAGGTTGAGGATCAGTGCCTAGGGAATTGGGCCACTTGGAGTCCTCCAATGATGACGCCTTGGAGAACCCACCTGGGGATAGGCTTGAAACAGAAAACCCATAAATCTTTTGCCCGGGTTTCAACCGGTTTGAGGCAGGGAATTTTTCGAAGAAAAATGAGCTAGGGTTGAAGATGAAATTAACTGTAGACAATTGGAGTAGAAAGATAACTCAAGAAAATCCAAAGTACTTACCTCTTGTGACTTGCAGATGCCAGATGCAATGATGTTCCAACTCCCTCGAAGCAACTCCAACTTAATTTGACAGCTCCCAAGATGAATTCAGCCTCCTTAAGCAAGTGCGCCCTCCCTCCTGCAAAGCATCAATCTATATGAGAATTGGTTTATAGAAACGAAAGTAAAATGATGCAATAAGAATCAGTAAGCATCAATGTTGCATGTATCAACGATGTATCGGATATATCGCCGATATTTTCCACCATCTGATATATCGGATTGAAAATATCGCGATATTTCTGATATTTTCAATATATCGCGATACTTTCAATATATCGTGATATATTCCCTATTTATCGTGAGTCAATGGAATATATCGGGTTGTTGGCAAAAAAATTAAAATTTCCCGGAGGTGATACAACCTTGAAACGTCCCTGATACGTATTAGATTGGTACAGATACATTTCAAGGGTTTTGGATATCTTTCAGCCTAGAGGTGATACGTTTCAGGGAAATGGTAATATTAAATTCTTAAAGTAAAAGTGACATTCTCCTTATATTTCATTTTCTATCCTTTTACTTAAATTTTTAACATTGCCATTAATTGTTTCAGGATGTTTGAGAGTGGTTCCAACCTCCTCGGACTTCATATGCAAAAAGTAGAATTTTTAATCCCATTCAGAATTCAACAAACTTAATAGTTTTCAGGATTTCAGGATTGCAACATTGCCACTGGATTCTATCATATATGAGGGTATGGGATTGGCATTCAATTAAGCACACCAACCCCTCTATGTACCTTGATGTTGGTGGCGTTGATTGTTGAACTCCTCTGTCTTGGATGGACTTGGACCCACTTCCATAGCCAGAGGATGTGAACATTGGTGCTGGGCAGGTACCTTCAATCTCAGGGGAATCAAGCCAGGCTTGGGATCCCTATTTTCGATCTACTTTTGTTGAGGACATAAAGTTCCACCACCACCACCACCACCACAGAGACCTGTAGTTGGAGTTGGGGTTGGGAGGAGACAATCCACTTTCTCTTCTGCCTCAGCTGGAGTAGTTGGAGGCTCTGGATCTTCCACTCCAACCTCATACCGAGTACCTCCACGGCTACCTACTACTTCTAGAGGAAGAGTGGTTCCCTTTACCCATGATAGGGGTAGAGGGAATCGATGATTGGGATTCCTATGATCTATCATTTTGATTTTATTATGTACTATTTAGTATCTAGATGCCTCATGATGATTCATGTCATGAGATACATTTATTTTGAGCTTTTGATGTGATTTTGTATCATCCTATCAAGAACATGTTTCAGAATTTTCAGTTTAGTGAAGATATGTGACCACTTGACATCTTATGCATGTTATTTATTACTTGTATCATCATATTTATGTAACAATGTGTCTATTTGATGTTGTTGTTGCTTTATATGTTTTACAAATTGAAAAAAATTGAGTATTTTTGTATTTTTTTGTGGCCTTCCGACATTTTCCGATATTTTCCGCCGATACCGCCGAGAAGTTATATTCTAGACCCTCGCCGATACTTTCCCCGAGACGATATATGCAACATTGGTAAGCATAATCATTGATCAAAGATACAATAAAAATTACTCCCTGATTAATTTACTCCCTTGATGAAACGATCCGGAGAACCCCCGCGAAATCCCTTCAAGCAAAGTCGCCCTCCTGCAGAGCACGCACCAAGCAAACATATATAGCATGTAAACTATCGAACAATGAAGATGTGACAAGCTATCAAAGCTACAATCAAGCATGAGAACAATCTATAACAAAGGCACAAGAGTTTTCCCAAAAATATTTCTTTATTGCCAAAAGTCCCTTTACAATGAGAAGCTCTCTCCTTTAAATAGGATGGAGAGATACCAAAACCCTAACCACCTTTTGAATGGATGGCTAAGATTAAAATATATAAAAGTTCTAATCTACGGTTGAGATGAGCTCAACATAAAGTACATGGATCAACTCATAAATATAACATATACATGGACAAAATCGCCCTAGGAAGGGGGGTCCCACGAAATATGACCAAATGACATGACAAACCCGCTCATGGTGGGTCTAGGGGGCATAATGTAACCTCCCTAGTGTGTCCCCATGGCACAATAATATCAAATGACTCAACCAAGGACCAAATTGTGCTCCTCTGGGAAAGTCGTGAGCCTCCAAAGGCTCCATAAAACCTCAAAATGTGCCGGAGAAATGTGTGAGGGTCCTGTTGTCCGCCAGATTGCACACCAGCAGCGGAAATCTTTTGAAAGCTGTCTTTTCACTACAAGTGAGAGAGGCGTGGCCTTGGGGGCAAGCAATGAGCCAGGTACTGTCACCTGAATCCCATCTCCTTCGTTTAGGCAAACTCCTAACGAAGCCAAGGGGGGTAGTCCCTAAAAAAGAGTTGTCTAAGGCTCTTGTGTGTTTAAAATGTTTTTTAGTGTTGTGATGCGGATGGGTGTTGTTTAGGAGTTTTGAAAATGAGAGACACAATAATGCTTTAAATAAAACCAAGATAACGCAATCCACGTTGCAAGAGAGGATAAGAGATACACTGAATCAGATATAAATCACTCTTTATACGAAAATTAACACAAGTACTCCAAATTGATAATAAGCAAATAAAATATGTGATTAAGGACCAGTGCCTTATGGAGTCAAAAATGTCTGAGTGATTGAGTTGTTTGATACAAGTGTTTAGAGAGAAATGTTCGTGAGATCGTTCTGCAGCTTATCTTGGTAAATTAAAGATTTTAGTGGTCTTGATTATTAAGGCTAAAACCAAGGATATTCAAGAGGTGGAACCTTAACCGAGAAAAACACTGGCAACCTTTTAGATGATAGGGCGGGAGCACCTAGATTCAGAGAACAAGTGTTCTTACGGCTTGACCACCCTCGAGTCTGATAATGGATTCCCGGCACCACCTGTTTCAGGAAGTACTCAGTGATTTTGTCTTGGTTGGGGTTTTGGGTAAAGTTTTAATTAATGTTATCACTTATGAATTTAACAAGTCTTCCACCTTTCTGAGTACTAGCCCAACCGTTTCCGGTTGACAGAGCATATGGGTGTAGGACAAAAGACCAAGATAAATTAATTAAAAGGGAAGTATGGGTTGAAAAGTTTTATTATTAGAGCACTTGTTCAACTCTCCGACAGAGAGCGCTCTTGACTTGATCTTATGACCACAGTTCAAGAGACTTTCTAATTTAAAAAATGCTTAATGCAGGGGGAACATGCAAGTCTATATGCTCTCCGACAGAGAGTGCTCTTGACTTGGATTTGGCCAAGTTCAAGAGACTTTGTTCATTTTATTGCAAGACAATGAAACAATAATGGAAATAATTATGGAGCTTTGCAGAATTTAAACAAGTGATAGCTCAAAAGAAATATAAAGACAATTAGTATGCTACCTGCAAAGTAAAATGAAATAACTGAAAGATTTAGTGTTCTACCAAGCAATTCTACTCTAACGGTGGGATCAACCTCCAAACAAGGTCAACCACTAGAAACCACCAGTCTTGGAAACCTTCCAGCTAGCTGGATGTCCACAAGAAGCTGATGGGAGAACGAGAAGCTACCACAAAGCTATGTGGCCTTTGGGATACAATCCCAAAGTTAGTTTACTCTAGTCAAGGCTTGGAAGAGAAAATATTCTAAGTACGGGAAACAGACTTCAATCTAAGAACTGAAAATGAAACTAATCTAAGCATGCATGAACAAACTACCCCAAATGGGGAAGGAGAAACTAAGTGTGGGAGGCACTATCCCACCTAGCCTTTTTATTACTTGGGTTACAATTGCCTTTGGGGATAAAACCCTCAAGAGGTCTTTTCAAGGAAATAAACAACTATGAATCAAGATTTGAATGGCCCTTTATGGCTTATACAAAAAAGGAGATTGGTTTTATAAATCTTTGGTTTTGTCTTCTCCTTAGCTTTTTTGCACTTCTTCGATTATTTTTTGCCTTGTTTGTTATGGATCTTTCCTTTATGCACCTACACAACAAAGCTTAAGCACCCGTCATTGTTAATCAAATCAAAAATAAAATTTGAAACTAAACTAATCTAAGATCCAAAATGTAAAAAAAATGAAATCTAAGATCTATACTAGAAAGTTGAATAAACAATGCAAGCCTAACTTAACAATGAAATCAAATCTAGGATGCAAATTTGATTAACAAATAGACTAGATGCAAACTAGATCCTAACAAGACCCAATGCAAAGTATGATAAAATCTAGCAATGCCTAACTACTACTTCTCAAAGCATGAGATCTAATCACTAACAAATACTTAACAAGTTTTTGTTTGTTTTGTTGTGTTTTAGGGCTAAAATGGGGGTGGACGAGAAGAGATGAAGGAGGCTAAAGCGAAGGTAAGATGGGAGAGAAAAAAAGGAATTTGAAGGGGGACGAGAGGGATGGAGAAGAGGCCAAAAAGGAGATGGGACGAGAGCTAGAAGGAGGTAGGGCTAGACTAGGGCAAGAAAAGAATGGGCTAGCAAGTCAAGGCAAAGGGATTCAAGGAGAAAAAGGAAGGTTTGAAGAAGAAAACCCTTGGGATGTAGTAACCAAAAATTGATAAAATATTTTGATAGATGGACTTTAGAACAACTTCTCAAGGTCAAGCTTGAATCACTGGTTTAACTTTTGGAGAGCCCTGAAATGCTAAACATGTTAGAAAAATGTTTGTGAAGAAGAGATAGATGCATCCGAGCTCAAGCTCCTCTTCACTTCTATATATCTGTGCAATACATATATCTCACAAGAGTACTTGATCAAACTTAGTATGTCAAATAAAATGGGATAAGAAGATGCATAAATATTGCCAACTACAGTTTGCACTTCTAAATCACATGAAATACAACATAAATGAACAACTTGTACCTTCAAATGTTCATTATATGGTCTTAAAAAAGACTTCTAAGCAAAAGAATGACCAAATACAACAAATATGAGCAAATATAATAGCACAATATCACCTCATCATGTGTAGATCCTCATGAACAAGTAAAGCACTCCATGTAGACCTCCAAAGTCGTTATTTTATTTCAAGATAGCAATTGCTATGAGCTAGTACAAAATTGCCAGAGTAATGGTGCACAAAAATTCCATGAGATAATAACCCAAAATGGGTCTCTCTATATAGTAGAACCAATAGCTAAAACCCTAGGTCGAATTTGGCATGAGAGAGAGCTAATGACAATAGACATGAAGTCGAATTCCAATCTAAACTCAATCAAAGGCTTGGAGAGGTGGTGAAGTGGCAAGCTCGACTTTTTGGTGATTGCATGGGAATGTCCACCCATCCAATGGGCAAGCTCCAACTAGGATAAACGTGGGGAGTTAGGTAGGATGCGTGAGCTTAAGGGAGGATGCGTGAGCTTCAAGAGGAGGACGTGTGTTGGCATGTGGGAGTTTGGGTGGGTGTGGTAGGTGCTAACTTGAGCTTGCAAAAGGAGCCAAGTCTTGTGATTTGATGAGTCAAGGAGGGCACCTACCATAGGCTTTAATGCTCATCAACCAACCCATTCAACATCTGACACCTCACCAAATCGAGTTTTGCATGGAAGAGGGCGAATTAGCTTGAAGGAGATCTCTTGTAGTGACTGGATAGTTGACTGAATGATGACTGAGATGATTGGAATCTTCATTAATGCCAGGTGCCATGTCAATTAGCCTTTTATTTTATTCATTTCTGAATATTTTGGAGAGTTTTGGATTTCTCCAAAATATTCAAATTTATTAATTTAATTAATAATTTCTCTGTAAATGGCTTTTTAGAGAAAATATTAATTATGAGGCTGAATTGACATCCGAAAGTTGGGTTTAGCTGGTCCATAGGTCATGTGTGATTTTTGGCTTATGAAATAAGCCATCAACCACTGAATTCGGACCCCGGACGACTGACATATTACAAATTATTATTTCTCTATATAAACTATAGAGAAATTTATTAAATTTAAAAAATAATTAAAAAACCCAAACTCGACGGACCCGGTAAAATTTTTTCGAAATTTTTTCTGAGGGTCCTAGAGACTTGGGACATGACCAAAACCTATTCTAATAGTGTCTAGTAGGCTTATATACATTAGTTGGACTCTAATAACTCCCCATGGCCAAAATTTTCAAAATCGGGCATTCCAGCTTTGGAGGAGCGGGAGAAAACCTCATCGATTATAGTTCGGCTATAAGCAAAGTATAATTGACAAGGGAAAAAACTCCCTGGAATACCTTAGTTGCTTAATCAAGTCATGGGGAACCGAGACACTCAGATCCTACTAGCACACTTTATTACAAACCCCCATGGGGCCATGGTCATGTCGACTCAAAAATAAAACTGGCTAGCCAAAACTGGCTAACTGCTACATTCTGAAACCCATCTGGAAGTGAACACTGATGTGTTCCAACACTGGCGGCTCAATAAGGTTTCAACTATTTGTACAAAATAGGTGATAACATCTGGCTCCAACTGCGGGACGTGTGCTCGATCTGGAATTCATGCAAGGAGAGAATACGAGAACACTAGAATCTCTGGTTTATATATATAGCCTATAAAAACATCTCAACTTGACAGAAAACCTTTAGTAGTACATGTGTTATGAAAAAACCAAAATGAAATACCAACTATATTTTTTTGTTTGAAAATGAATTCTAAGAAATCTAAAATGCAGAAGGTAAATTAAATCTTTTCCTATTCTAATATAATACAAAAAGGAAAATGTTAAGTATAATCAGAAATCCAATGTAACCATTTAAGCATGTGATTAATGAAAAAACAAATTTTTACTTTGTCTTTGGTTACCAGCCAAGACAAGGGCATGCTTATCAGAAAGTGCAAACCTGCTTGGATCTTCTGAAATGGAGGGCTGGATGGGGAATCATGAGTATGTAATAAATATTTGAAGTGCTCCCCAATATAGTAAGAAATCTTTCTGTAGGCACACTGTATCCAGAACAGGATAGGGTGATGAAATTCAGGATGATAAGGCAATTTTGGTACTTGATCATATTCCTCCAAGAGGCTCTTCTGAAAATAATTTTCCATGAAAGTGCATGCCTCGAACTGCTCTAATATACAAGGGGTTTCCGATGGGCAAGATATATGCTCAACTGACTTCTCATATGAAATAATTTCCTTCTCTTCCTCTATGCTCAACTGTTCAAAATCCATACTCCTGCCGAAAATGGGGGAGTCTTCATGAATTTTACCATATTCCTGGCCACATGTATCCTAATGCTCATAAGTGGGATTGTTAACAAAATTTCCAAGGGGATTTTGTTCATCATTAACTTCTTCAGACATGGCATAGATAGGGTTCTCAAAAAAGGTCCATTCATCATTGCCAATATCTATGTCATCCATGATGGACTCATTATCACTTATGTCATCCTTTAGGCTATGCCTATCCTCCTCAACCTCATAATAGTCTTCCTCAAACAGATGTGTTTCAAAAATATCACAAGGGACCAAAATTTCCGAATATTCATTGCCATGTGGAGAACAAATGGGAGTGTTGTCACACATACTACAACTTTCATGGACTTCTTTATGAATCTTGATCTCTATAATGGTTTCTTCTAGAGATGGGTCAAGAGTACATAAATGTTCATCATCACTGAAGTAGTCTTGAAAAAATTCCCACTCCAAGGTGTCTTTTGTTTCGATGGCATGAAGAGGGTCTTCAACAATATTTGGTATTTGATAAATTTCTTCGATAGGATTATCAGGAATCTGATGGGAAAATGTTATATTTTCTGTAATAGGATGATCCGACTGATTCCAACTCTCTTCAGGAATATCATAAGTATCACCTACATAATTTATGTCCTCAAGCTCATTTGAGGAAGATTGACCAAAAAACCCTTCAGGAAACCCATACTTTTGGATATAGCATGCAAGGCGACAAGTGTTTTCTTCATGGAATTCCTGGCATGTCCTACAGAATGGTGTGTAAGGTTCAACCCTGGGAATGCCACAGATGTCTCCCACATTATTAATGAATTCAGGCTTGCTTGTTGATGCACTAGGACCACAACCTTCAGGAAAACCATGTTCTTGAATATAGCATGCATGGTAGCAACCAGATTCCTCGTGGAAATCTCTGCATGCCCTACAAAATGGCTTGTATGATTCAACCATGTTAGCAGCCTCTAATTGATTTGGAGGCCTCTGTTCATGGTTGGGAGGTTTTCTCTGCCAATTCTGCTTTGTAGCAAAAACCCTAGGTTGAGGTTGAGGTTGAGGTTGAGTCCTTTCGACATTTGTAACCCGACTTTGAATTTCCTTTAGCTGAGCAAGGTGTTTTGCCTCAGCTTCTTCCATGTTTTTCTTCATTTCCCTTCTTATTTCCAATATCTATTTTTCATGAGTCTCTTTCATAATTGATAAAGGATCTTTATCTTTTGGTTCATTACTTTTCAAAGGTATTGAAGATCTTGAGTAACCCTGAATGTTTGATTCTCCTGAAGATTGCATGTTCTTCTCAATTTTTACAGCCAAATTTTGAGCTTGAAGCAATGTGGTGGGTTCCTTGTCTCTTATCTGATACTGTATTTTTCCACTCAATGCTTCAATGTAAAAATCCAATAAAGAAGCTGCAGGAGGTGCATAAGTAACAGGGATGGAATTTAACAATTTTGTGAACTTATCATTGAATTCATCAATGGTTTCAGTATCTAACTTCTTCATGTTGGTCAAAGATGCCACTAGATGTCTAGGTTCCTTTTTGTTGCCAAATTTGTCGAGGAAAGCAGTCCTGAAAGTTGCTATGGTGGCAAAAGAGTTGTTTGGAAAATTGTCATACCAGTTTCTAGCTTTACCATCCAGAGATAGAGCAAAAAGGGTCATGTATACATCTTCATGTTTGTCAGTGCCCCTGATATAGGAACCACAATGTCTGGAAAAGTTTCTGATGTGTTGCTCAACAGAGGTAGAGGCATCAGTTCCATTGAAAGTCATAAGTTTATCAATAGCTTTTTCAGGAACGTCATGGGGTTGACCAACTATCTGAGTGAAGTTGAGTTGAGTAAAAAACTCACCCATTGTGGAAAGGAAACAATTATTATTTTCAAAATTTTCTAAGTTTTCTTGAAATAAAGAATGGATGTCTAAAATAGACTCGGATCTAAGATTTTCAAGGATTTTACGAGAAGCAAGTTTGTTTAGTCTTCTCCTATAAACCTTTTCAGGCTCAGGGATAAAACTAAGCAAGCCTTCAGAGTTTCTTCTAGTTGAATACCTTGAGGTGTTAACTGACAGTGGAGTCGCCAGGTGGATCCAAGTCTAATTTCAGAGAGTGATTAAACTAAAAATCTACCAAATGTAAAACTGAAAGGGGCAGTGGAGTCGCCAGATAGATATGAAATCTATCAAAAAGGTAAAACAAACTAGAAAAAACTAAGGTCGTCCAGGAACAAAAAGATTTGTCCCCGGCAGCGGCGCCAAAGATGTTGTCCGCCAGATTGCACACCAGCAGCGGAAATCTTTCGAAAGCTGTCTCTTCACTACAAGTGAGAGAGGTGTGGCCTTGGGGGCAAGCAATGAGCCAGGTACTGTCACCTGAATCCCAGCTCCTCCGTTTAGGCAAACTCCTAACGAAGCCAAGGGGGGTAGTCCCTAAAAAAGAGTTGTCTAAGGCTCTTGTGTGTTTAAAATGTTGTTTAGTGTTGTGATGCGGATGGGTGTTGTTTAGGAGTTTTGAAGGTGAGAGACACAATAATGTTTTAAATAAAACCAAGATAACGCAATCCACGTTGCAAGAGAGGATAAGAGATACATTGAATCAGATATAAATCACTCTTTATACGAAAATTAACACAAGTACTCCAAATTGATAATAAGCAAATAAAATATGTGATTAAGGACCAGTGCCTTATGGAGTCAAAAATGTCTGAGTGATTGAGTTGTTTGATACAAGTGTTTAGAGAGAAATGCTTGTGAGATCGTTCTGCAGCTTATCTTGGTAAATTAAAGATTTTAGTGGTCTTGATTATTAAGGCTAAAACCAAGGATATTCAAGAAGTGGAACCTTAACTGAGAAAAACATTGGCAACCTTTTAGATGATAGGGCGGGAGCACCCAAATTCAGAGAACAAGTGTTCTTACGGCTTGACCGCCCTCGAGTTTGACAGTGGATTCCCGGCACCACCTGTTTTAGGAAGTACTCAGTGATTTTGTCTTGGTTGGGGTTTTGGGTAAAGTTTTAATTAATGTTATCACTTATGAATTTAACAAGTCTTCCACCTTTCTGAATACTAGCCCAACCGTTTCCGGTTGGCAGAGCATACGGGTGTAGGACAAAAGACCAAGATAAATTAATTAAAAGGGAAGTATGGGTTGAAAAGTTTTATTATTAGAGCACTTGTTCAACTCTCCGACAGAGAGCGCTCTTGACTTGATCTTATGACCACAGTTCAAGAGACTTTCTAATTTAAAAAATGCCTAATGCAGGGGGAACATGCAAGTCTATATGCTCTTCGACAGAGAGTGCTCTTGACTTGGATTTGGCTAAGTTCAAGAGACTTTGTTCGTTTTATTGCAAGAAAATGAAACAATAATGGAAATAATTATGGAGCTTTGCAGAATTTAAACAAGTGATAGCTCAAAAGAAATATAAAGACAATTAGTATGCTACCTGCAAAGTAAAATGAAATAACTGAAAGATCTAGTGTTCTACCAAGCAATTCTACTCTAACGGTGGGATCAACCTCCGAAAAAGGTCAACCACTAGAAACCACCAGTCTTGGAAACCTTCCAGCTAGCTGGATGTCCACAAGAAGCTGATGGGGGAACGAGAAGCTACCACAAAGCTATGTGGCCTTTGGGATACAATCCCAAAGTTAGCTTACTCTAGTCAAGGCTTGGAAGAGAAAATATTCTAAGTACAAGAAATAGACTTCAATCTAAGAACTGAAAATGAAACTAATCTAAGCATGCATGAACAAACTTCCCCAAATGGGGAAGGAGAAACTAAGTGTGGGAGGCACTATCCCACCTAGCCTTTTTATTACTTGGGTTACAATTGCCTTTGGGGATAAAACCCTCAAGAGGTCTTTTCAAGGAAATAAACAACTATGAATCAAGATTTGAATGGCCCTTTATGGCTTATACAAAAAAGGAGATTGGTTTTACAAATCTTTGGTTTTGTCTTCTCCTTAGCTTTTTTGCACTTCTTCGATTATTTTTTGCCTTGTTTGTTATGGATCTTTCTTTTATGCACCTATACAACAAAGCTTAAGCACCCGTCATTGTTAATCAAATCAAAAATAAAATTTGAAACTAAACTAATCTAAGATCCAAAATGTAAAAAAAAATGAAATCTAAGATTTATACTAGAAAGTTGAATAAACAATGCAAGCCTAACTTAACAATGAAATCAAATCTAGGATGCAAATTTGATTAACAAATAGACTAGATGCAAACTAGATCCTAACAAGACCCAATGCAAAGTATGATAAAATCTAGCAATGCTTAACTACTACTTCTCAAAGCATGAGATCTAATCACTAACAAATACTTAACAAGTTTTTGTTTGTTTTGTTGTGTTTTAGGGCTAAAATGGGGGTGGATGAGAAGAGATGAAGGAGGCTAAAGTGAAGGTAAGATGGGAGAGAAAAGGAGGAATTTTTTGGGTTTCTCTCCCTTTCGAGCTTAATGAAAATATCAGCTGGGTTTGTGGACAGATGGAGCATCTTTCATGTGGTTGTGTGATGTATTTCAAGTTGTAGAATAAATCTAGCTTGTGAGGGCTTTTTCAAGCACAATAGATTAGCCATTTAGGATTAAGTTGGTTAATTATGCTTAAACAATTAGTATTTCGATGGACATCAGTATTCGGTTTTACAAAATGGCGATCAAGATCTGATTGTTTGTGCATTCTAGATTCGTCTCACTTTTATGAAGCACAAGGCCTCTATGAGTCCTCTTTTGACTCCATTTCCCCTTCTGGTACTGGCACTGGTCTTTCCCTGAGGATTGATCTTCCCTTCTTTTCCATCACCCATTTAAAAACTATCTTTTGTTACTTCCGTTTCTCTAAGGCAGCCTCTTCCATTCACCTTGCCTGTTACTGTACCTGCCTTAGCGGTCCTATTTTAGGGATACCCCCCTAGTGTTGGAGAAGAGCCAACCTGAAGCGAAGAGGAGAGGAGTGTGGTGACATTGGCCTCTCTCCTAAGAGAGTTGTCATTTCAGCTGGTGTGTTGCATTTTGGGCTTTTAAAACGACACGCATGCCATTTTGGAGGACAACAGGTCCTACTGATGAAACTGCTCTGGAGGGTGTGGGAGACACCATACACATCATCAAAACACTTCCCATGCCATTTCCTTGCCTCAGTAGCCCAAATCGATTTCCTCTGTAGCCATTTTAACCATTTCTTATGCCTTTGTAAATCACTTGAAAAGTATAAAAATGCCTGTAACTCACTGCCTGGTCACCAGGGACCAAATCTGACTGCATCAATGTGTTCGGGAACATAGTAATGTAGTAAAAACAAGTGGCTACACTCTATATCCCCTCTGTAGCGCCATAGGTAAACCAATCAACTCATGATACTGCTCTGACAGGCCATTTTTAATGGCAAATCTGGACTGAAGTGATAAACTGACATAAATATCAACTGAAACTGCCCGGAACTGAAAACTGACTGTCCCAATGGACTCAGAGAGCCCAAATGTACTAAGGGTTTGTACTCATACACCATATAGATGACTGCTTAATCATATAATATCATCACCATGCTCTGACAAATAAAAATAATAATAATCTGCAAATGATCAAAATCCTCAGAACCACTGCAGATTACTATCTGAACCTGTAACTGCTGCATGGAACCGTCTGCTCCATAGGTAAACCAATCAACTCATGATACTGCTCCGACAGGCCATTTTTAATGGCAAATCTGGACTGAAGTGATAAACTGACATAAATATCAACTGAAACTGCCCGGAACTGAAAACTGACTGTCCCAATGGACTCAGAGAGCCCAAATGTACTGAGAGTTTGTACTCATACACCATATAGATGACTGCATAATCATATAATATCATCACCATGCTCTGACAAATAAAAATAATAATAATCTGCAAATGATCAAAATCCTCAGAATCACTGCAGATCACTATCTGAACCTGTAACTGCTGCATGGAATCATCTGCTCCATGGCTGCGGCTTGTTCTCTGTCACTTAGGGCATGACTTCCTGCTACAGGTTATGCTTTGGATGCTGGTCGTTTCATCCTTGCAAAATCTGAAACAAACTTGGGCCACATATTCCCCTAAAAAGACTGCTACAGGACTGTTGAGTTTGTTTTTTCTGTTACAGCTCTCAGGTTTTAATAAAAAATGTTTCATTGACCAAGGATGTATGAACAAGCTACCATAAGCATTGCTGCCTCTTAACTGCTGATTATACCCCAAGAGTTGGTACATAATGCTGCTGATATACTGCTGTTCAAAACTTCTCCAGTTCTGGGAGGTACAGTATGATGAAAGTTTGAAACTGCTAGTGTAATAGCCCCAAGAACGTCTTGAAAACTATCCAGAATTTGCTGTTATAGCTTATTTGATGACTACTTGAGGCTCAGGACTGCTGTCCAGAACTGATCTTTTGTCCTTTTGCTGCTGGTCCAATACTGGTCACTGTAGGTCCATCACTAATGACTCAGATGTGACCTCACTGCTGGTGAAGACTGCTGGAATTGGGGCTTTGATGCTAATTTATTGCTTCATGATTTAGGCCTGAAACTTCATGCTGTTTATGGCTGCAATTCTCTTTGCATACCCTCAAAGACTGCCCGACTTTCCAGAATTTTTTGCTAAGGCTGTAGGAGCTCAGTACTGCCACCTAGAACTTCTTTTCTCATGAGTCGACACCCATACAAAATGGATGGTAACAGGTACCTCCCTAGGTCCCTCATATTATTCTCCCTGGGTACAGAACATTTATTGATGCTTTTGGAGGATGAATCAAGTGCTTTATGGGTGAGAAAGTCTTTTAGATCTTTATGCTATTTCCTCTTTTTGCTCAAGTTTTCTTGACAAATGCATATGAAATGAAAAGTAGGTAAAACCTTTCCTCTTTTCTATATGTTATCCATGGAATGTTTTTGTTGGGGCATTCTTTCTCTACACTTCATTAAATGCACATATACTTCATTTCGGATCATCAAAATATTCTTGTTTATTGCATTTTATCTACTCTAGTAATACCCTTAGTAACTTTTCTGCAATTTGGGACAGCAAGGAGGTGGACCATATGAGCTTGGTCATCTTAGCTTCATTTGCCACCCTTCCTTATTATGATAGTCTCCCATCAAGTCATCACTTAACCCCATATGCCTAATGGAAAGACGCTAGTTTCTGGTCCACCCATCCACTTTTATTTCTTGTATCTGAATAAACTGTTTTGCTGGAATTAACTCTTCATTTCACCTTGTATTCCATAGCTCATAATTTCTAGCAATCCTATCCTAGGGAAGTCCCGCTTGTGATGGAGAGGAGCCGGTCTAGAGTGTAGAAGAGGTTAGTGAGGTGACAGTGGCCTCCCTGTTAGTTCCTCCAAGGCCTCACTTGAGCTTTAGGACTTTATTTCAAGAAGTGAGGGTTCGTGAGGTAAAACTGTAAAAGTATCAAAAGATAACTTTTTTAGGCTAATGCCCATGATGTCATTTTGCAAGATGAGGTGAAAGAGATTCAGCATATTTTGCAGAAAATGGAAGTTTAGAAGGTGAGAGGTGCCAGAATCAGTTCTGGACAGAACCATGTCAAATAAGGGGATGAACCTTTACAATCCTTCTTTGACTAGTTAAAATGGAAGTTAGCAATGGACAACATTTCTTCTCAGTGATTTTAAATATGCAAAGGGTTCTATAAAAATTAGAGATGCTTTTCACTCCCATTCTTAAAATAGCTTCTTTACTTCAGTTGCAAGATCTTCTGCCAATACTGTTGCCAGTTGGTAATTCCTGAAACCTTGTCTACTATTTATATTGAATAATTGTTAGATGGCGCTGTTCTTTTAATCTCTTTCTATTGATGATGTTTTCCACCTAACCTGAATGAAAATTTGTATATTCTTGTCGACAGAGATAGCAGGGCAACTACGAGTAGGACCACACAGCATGGATATTTTGAATCAGTTTCATCATGTGTTCTGGATTGGAGATTTGAACTATAGACTTGACTTTGGGAATGAAGATGAAAGACCACTGACACCACAGTATGTGACAGATAACTGGTGTTGTGAGGTTTGGTTTAATGAGTTTGGTTATTGTACATATATAGATTGATGGTTTTCTTATGCAAATAATGGGAGTAGATCTAACATGATATGTCTTTTTACAGGACAAGAATTTGGAACAAAATGGTGAAGCAGATTTTGGATGGAGAGTATAAAGAGTTGCTTCAGTATGATGAGGTAATATAGATGCATTATTTCTGGAGGCATTTGACACACACACACACATATATATATAGAGAGAGAGAGATCTAAACTGCAGTATTGATATCTTACAAATGTTGGTATATCATAAGCTGCGGAAGGAGAAAGCGGCATCACGAGTGCTCCATGGGTTCAAGGAGGGGGATATCCAGTTCCCCCCAACTTTTAAGGTATGTATGGTGCATCATTTCTGTGTCTTCTACTCTCCATATTACTCTTTCCTACTGCTATGGGATTTATATTTTCCAATAAATTGACTGACGAAATGGAAAAGAGTATGCTTTGATATGCTAAACACAGTACCTATGGATTATGTTTGAATATATAAATGAAATACCTGCTGCCTTAATATTTATTCCTGCATTTGTGAAAGATGCAAAGAGAGTCTACAAACATGTATGACCAAAAGCGAATGCCAGCATGGTGTGATCGTGTACTTTGGCGGACACTTCAAGGATGCCATGTGAAGCTTCTATCTTACACATATTGTTCACAAATTTTAACAAGGTATACTGGATGCTGTTCTTTAGTATGTGCATATAACTTCTGGCCTATGATTTGTGACAGAGATAGCTTGGCTTTCTCCTTTGATGCAATGTTGTTCATGGATGTTATTAGTTTGTTACGAAAAATTATGAATTAGGAATCATGGACTGTTGAAGTAATTGTAATATATGATTGTATTTCCGAAATGTAACTTGTAGACACAATAATTCCATTAATATGTAGGCCCCGAGTTAAGTGAGATGCTCTATTTCCCATCACTCTTCTAATTAATGTGCTGTGATATATATCCTGGAATGCTGGATGAGATTCCTTGGTGCAAGAAACAGATATTGATGATTAAATGGAGCAAATCTCAACAATTTATAATTTCTGCTCACTGAATCATGGTTGCGTTGATCTATGTAAATCCTTTATCCATTGTAATGCCCCCTCCCCCTTGAGCTCAGTTAGGAGTTGACAAGTAGCCTATTAGACTCCCATAGGCTATGGTGTCCACATCCGGGAGTTAGGAGGGAACCACTTAATTAAAAAAAGTGAATTGTGCATAAAAGTGGTTGTTGGTTTTGGGTCACACGTGGTTTTCACCCGTGGTATTGGGCCCAATTGAAGAATAAAAGGAGTATGGAGCTTCATTCTTGGATATGCTTATCAATTTTTACATTGCTCTTGCATCCGTCTAGGGGATTCCTAGAGTTTTCATTTGGGGTTGTCAAACCCCATCCATTTCCTCACTTGGTTTCGGTGGCACTTTACCCACCCTAACTAGGTCGTAAAGTTCTGCAGCACATTATAGGGGGGTGATTTCGTTGGTTACCTGAAGGAGCAGGCCGTGAGCACCCCCAATCATAGTCATTAGGCTGTAATGAGGGAGAGGGTCACCTTTGGAGTGGTCATAAGCAGCCAGGAGGGCCATGAGCCGGTAGGTCGTTGGCAGCAAGCCGTGAAGTCAGGCTGTGAGTAGCAAGGGGCATGCCCATTGTGGCAGGCCGTGAGTTGGAGGCTGTAGGCATTGAAGGAATCCATCGGGAGCCAGGGGAGGAGACGACCCAAGTGAGGAGGTCGTAAGGCAGTTGAGAGAGTCAAGCAAGGGGACCGGGTGTGAAGGAAGGAGCCGCGACCACGATAGAGGAGACTGCGGGCTTGCAGCAGGCTGTAAGGAGAAAAAGAGGGTCGAGCTAAGAGGAGAAGGTTGTGGCAGTGGAGAAGATAGTCGAAGGGTTGGCCGTGAGCAAGAAAAGAGGACCAGATTCATGGAGGGACGTGAGAGACATTCTGGGAGCAGTCATGAATATGAGGGTCCATCTCCATCAGCAGGAAACTCCAAAGTTCATCTCCAACACATTGGCATTTATATAACAGGTTTTGTAGTTGTTGTGTAGCCAAGAGTAGCTACGAATAGGCAGAGTTTGATGGCCATCATTAGCCATTTGTAGTCCAGTGTTACAAACATCGGCGATATATCGCCAACATTGCAAATATCGCGATGTTTCCAGCTCAGTGATAATATCGGCAAAAATCGGCAAAAAATCGCCATTTGAAAATATCGCGATTTTTTGAAAATATCGGCAAATATCAGCAAATATAGGCAAAAATCGGGAAATATCAGAAAAATATTGGCTGAGTCAAAAAATTAATATTTTTGTATTTTTTAATTTCGTCGATATATTGACGATGTTTGCCAACATTTTCCTCGATAAATCCGATATTTTGTTTTGGACCCTCTGTGATGTATTCGCCAACATGATATTTGTAACATTGATTTGTACTGTCATTAGTTTCTACCATAAAGCCAATGTTCAGTCTTTCCATATCATGTGTGTGGTCTCTATTTATTCTTGAAAGTTATAAATCAATGTATGCAACTGTTTGACGAAAATCATAACATACACTTTCATTATCATCATCAAAAATCTTGCATCATTTTGCATAGAATATCTGGGTATATTATAGTGGTATCATAGTTGGTGGTCTTGCCAGCCTGTGTGTGCATTTGTTGATGGTTCGGGGTAAGGGTGGAATACCCTTCAATAGAACATATTCGGAAATGGGTACAGGGGAGGAACTAGATCGCCAAGGGGAGAGAGTTCATAGCAATATTTGAAAGGCTAGCCCAGGGTCAAGAACGATCAAACTAAAGACAAGATGAGCTATATGACATGCTCAAGCAGACGTTGGGGGCACAAAGGGATCGTGTCGACATTGGGCACATTCGATCTAATAGGTCTCATGGAGATGATAGGGATCGTCTAGAAGGTAGCAATACCCACTTATCAACACGAGGTACTCCTCAGTCAGTAAGTGGGGGGTCCACTAGGCCCTTGTTTCCGACATTCTTGGAGGAGCATCGTCAAGGGGGTTAGGAGCTACCGGTTGATGTAGATTCCTACCTCAGGGATTATTTGTCTTTTGGACCAGAGGCCCGAGAGATGATCTCATTCGTAGATTACCTCAGTGCGAAGACCAGACATAAGCCTCAGAACAAGACATTCCAACACCAACAAAATTATGATATGATGAGGAGAGTGGGGTGCCTGTCTATCCCACTATTTGATGGTTCTGAGAAGAGCTTAGCTAGAGCTTGGGTCAATAAGTTGGACACCTACTTCCAACTTAACCCAATGATGGAGGCCGATGCAATTAAATTTGCCACATTACACTTGGAGGGCGAAGTTCATGAGTGGTGGTACCATGGGCTAGTGACATTGGGGCATTCCAGTATCAAATCTTCTATCGAGTTCATCTAAAGGTTGATAGACCAGTTTGACCAGAAGGATCCTGAGATCCATTTTAGAGACCTGGCTCAGTTGAGATAAGCGAGCACACCCACAGTCTACATTACGGAGTTTCAGAGGATGGTTGTTATGGTGACCTACATCTCGGAGCAGAGATTGGTGATGTTGTTTACAAAGGGATTGACAGAGCCACTGAGGGGATGGGTGAAGTCCTTTGGGCCAAACTCATTACAGGAGACCATCAAGAAGGTCCAGAGCATGGAGGGTATCGTGTCTCAGAAGGCGCCAGCAAAACCCTTGGTTTCTCAAAAGGGTAAGGAGACGAGACCTCCCCAGAGGACTTGGACTGGGAAGGACAGGATGAATGAGGAGACTCAGAGAGAACTAAGAAGGATGAAGCTCTGCTACAGTTGCAAGGAACCTTGGGAGCCTGGTCATCGGTGCAGAGGCAAGGGCAAAGTGCATTACATAGAGGTTCTTTTTGACGATGGCGACGGTGAGGAGGAGGCAGATAGCGCACCTGATGAGGATCCAAACAGGGAAGACCCACCCCTGCTTGAGTCCATAGAGCCAGCATAGCCCTAGGATGGTTTCGGGAGGATGACCATTGCCACTCTCTTTGGAGTACCCCCGATATTACACCTTCCGGATTAGGGGGATCTTGCAGGGACAGAGGATTACAACACTGATTGATGGTGGGGCCACCCATAACTTCATAGATGCAACATTGGTTTCCAATACCCACAGAGGAATTTGAGGGATTTGAGGTGGTAGTGGCTGACAGGTACAACATGACTTGTACTCAAAGGATCAGGGGATTGAGTGTGGCCATGGGGAACTACACACTGAATGATGATTTCTATGTAGTCAACCTTTCGGACACCATTATGTGTTGGGTGTTCAGTGGTTGTATTCTCTTGGGGATATCAAAATGAACTACTAGAGCATGAGGATGGAGTTCATGGACAAAATGGGGCAGCAGATTGTTGTGAGAGGCATGTCTTCAGGATCCCCCATGGTGTCCAGCAGGCGCATGGAGTCCTTCTTCGGGCATGGGAATATAGCATAGGCTACAGAGTGCATGATCACTACACATGATACTCCACAGGACAACAGACCATATCATGTGGATATCAGGGAGGTGCTTGGAAAGCATGAGAGGGTCTTTGGTCCACTACCTGTAGGGAGGCCACCTGAACGAGGATTCAAGCATGTTATTGAGCTAAAGGAGGGGGCCAAGCCCGTGAGCACCACTCCTTATAGACATCCAAAGAAGTTCAAGGATGAGATAGAGAAGGCCATCCAGGAGTTGCTAGATATGGGATTTATTAGGCATAGCTCTAGTCCTTTTGCTTCTCCCGTGGTGTTGGTGAAGAAGAAGGATGGCATGATGCGGATGTCCATTGACTACCGAGCCTTGAACAAAAAGACCATTAAGAACTGGTACCACATACCCAGGATCGACGGGTTACTAGATGAGTTACATGGGGCCGTATACTTTTCGAAGATTGGTCTTCGATCGGGATACCATCAGATCCGAGTCAGGGAGGAGGATATCCACAAGACAACATTCAGATGTCACTATGGACACTACGAGTTCTTAGTTATGCCTTTCGGACTAACTAATTTTCTAGCTACCTTTTAGTCATGTATGAACCATATCTTCAACAAGTAGTTAAGGAATTTTGTACTAGTGTTCTTTGACGATCTATTGATCTATAGTAGGAGTTGGGAGGAAAATTTGAGGTATGTGGAGGAGGTTTTGGGTATCATCAAGGTACAGTTGCTATTTGCCAAGGAGGCAAAATGTGAGTTTGGATTGATTGAGATCCTTTACTTGAGGCATGTGATCAGTGCTGAGGGAGTACAGGTGCATCAAGAGAAGATTCAGGTGATAGTTGATTGGACCACACCTAGGTCATTCACAGAGCTGCGGGGTTTCATAGGATTATGAAGCTATTATCGACGGTTTGTGAGCAAGAGTGCAGTGCAAGGATTGCATCTTTGTGGTGGTCGATAGACTGACCAAGTTTGCGCACTTCTTCGCCATTGCTACAAACTATAGCGTAGCTCAGGTGGTAGATCTATTTTTCAGAGAGGTGTTCTGACTCCATGGTCTTCTGAAGACTATAGTCAGCGACCATGATAGCACGTTTCTCAGTGCATTTTGGCAGGAGCTATTGAGGCTGTTCGAAACAAAATTGACACCTAGTACTAGCTACCACCCTCAGACAGATGGACAGACTAAGATAGTCAACAGGTGGATCGAGGGGTATCTACGGAAGTATGTGTCAGGGCAGTAGAGGACTTGGACAAAGTGGTTGCATCTGGGAGAGCATTGCTACAACACCACATATCACATGTCCATCGTGATGAGTCCATTCTGGGCATTGTATGGGTATGATTCTTCGACACTCTTGGATTTGACTTGTGGAGAAAGATGGGCCCCAAAGGCCAAGGATTGGTTACAAGAGAGCCAGGACATCTTGAAGGTTCTGAAGGAAAATTTGCAGAATGCTCAGAACTGATAGAAGATATATGTAGACAGGCACAAGGTAGAGTGCAACTTTGAGGTTGGGGATTTGGTCTTCTTACGCTTGCAGCCATACAAACAGTCCTCACTGGATACGAGTGGCGTGGAGAAGCTTAGGCCTTGTTTTTATGGATCATACAGAGTGATCAAAAGAGTTGTTGAGGTGGCTTATGAGCTAGAGTTGCTGGAGGGTAGTAGGATCCACAACATTTTTCATGTATCTTGCCTCAAAAAGGAATTAGGACAACAGGTTCCTTCCTCAGTGGATCTTCCTCCATTGGATGAGGAAGGACAGTTTATTTTGACTCCAGAGAGGATTATTGATGTCAGGGAGAAGAGACCGAGGAACCGAGTGGTGTAGGAGTACTTGGTTGTATGGAGAGATTTGCCTGCGGAGGATGCCACGTGGGAGGGAGAGCAGATCTTGTAGCATCCTGCATTACAATTGCTTGAGGACAAGTAGCCTCGGGATGAGAGGACTGTAATGTCCCCTCCCCCTTGAGCTCAGTTAGGAGTTGACAAGTAGCCTATTAGACTCCCATAGGCTATGGTGTCCACATCTGAGAGTTAGGAGGGATCCACTTAAAGGGGCAAGTTGTGTTTTAACATCTATGGAAGAATAAAGGGGCTGATTTATCTGCTGTAGAAGTTCATTTTCAGATCTGATTATTGGCTGATAAGTTCTGATAAGTTGCCCTAGAAGGGGCTGAAACTTATCTCTTTGTTTGGTATTTTTTTCTCCTTGAATTCTCAGTAAGGTTGGTGGTTTTTTGAAGTGAATTGTTGTGATCTTTCCACTGCTGTTTTATGCTTTTATTTATAGCAGTCTGAAGGCTGAAAATTCTAGGGCTAAGATCCGGGAAACCTTCTAGGAAGAAGGTGAAATTTTAGTTTTGGATTCATCTTTATTCATCTTGATCCTTTAACTATTGATTTTTCAAATTCAAATTTTGTATCATCTATTGATTCATCAAGTGATGATAGGCCAGAGTTCGAAGCTATCACTTCAAATGATTCTTCTACTATGGAAGTGCAGGAACCATATCCTACACCTTTTGTTCATCCAACATCAGGGTATTCACTTCCCACATTTCAGACATATCTACATCCTAATCATAGTGATCAGAGGCCTTCATGCCCTTGTTCTAGGTATCAGAATTCCTATGCTAGTAGCACTTCTTATAGATCTTTATTGAAGTGGCGTAAAAGGAAGAATCTTGGAATGGTGATGTCTACTAGGAGATTTTTTGATTGGATTGATGATGGTCATGCTGACATTTGGGTATTTCATATCAATGTGTGTCATCAACTATACAACCAAATGATACTCATTGTTCTACTTGATTGATTGACCATAACAATTGTCCAGATCTTAATATGCATGATTGGAGCATTCTTGTTGATTGTCTACAACCACACCAGATCATTATTTTTCTTGATGGTTTAATCTGACGACTTTATTGGATCACTTTCAATTTCAACATGCTTTTGTTGTCTTCTATGTCTTTTGGGGGAGACCATTCTTTTATAGCATTATGGATTTATAGTCGTGCTTTGATGATTTGTGCAGAGATGTCATTAACTTGAAATAGAATCTCTTTTGTTTTCTTCACTGATTCGAAAAATGTTCGTGTGAAGATGCTATCTTTGATGAGGTTCCTATTCATGTTCCACCAGGGTCTTTCCCACTACTTATTCGAGATGATCCCCAATGTGTTTCAGTGGATCACTGTCTACTAGATACTAGAGTGAGAAAAATGGCATTCAAGGGCGATGTGAGCCGTCTCTATGTGCCCCCTATCCAACATTAAAGGGAGATGTGAATTTTATGATGTAATGTCTTTTCTCCATGGCCTCCTGTTCAGATTAAGGAAGGGTGTTGAAAATAGGTGTGTAATTTTCATTTTAGGCCATGCCTGACTTATATTAAATTAGGTATTTATACACACACTCTCATTGTCGGTCACAATTGACCTATTGAGTTGGATATTTATATACCCACTCTCATTTATAGCTATCCTTTACCTTATATTGTGTTGGGTATTTATACACCCACTCTTATTTTTGGCTACAACAGACCTAATTTTGAGGTGGGTATTTATATACCCACTCTCATTTGTATTCATAATTTTTCTCTAGGTATTTATACACCCACTGTCATTTTTAGTCACAACTCCCACTCATTTATGGCCATCCTTGACATTATATTGTGCTGGGTATTTATACATCTACTCTTATTTTTGGTCACAATAGACCTTATTTTGTGGTGGGTATTTATACACCCACTCATTTGTATTCATCATTTTTCTTCCTACCCCTATATTCATCTTAAGGGGGATGTGATATATGGTCAATAGTGTGATATATTGTTGTCAGTTGACTCTTGTTTGGTTATGGTAAAACCAAATAAATAGTATCATGTTGTATAATGCTATCATACTTATTGACTAAAGGTACAATATATTATTCACTTTTGTGTTTTTTGAGCTAATAGATTTTTTCCAGTGTTCCATGGGGGTGCGTCCCCCAGGGTTGAGGGCATGCTCCCCTTGTTTCCCATGCCACGGGGGCTTGAGAACTCCTTTTCCCAGAAACTCGAGGAAACACACAAGGAACGTCCTAGAGAGGTGGGGGGCATTTGGGCATCCCCTCATGAAAAGGGGGACACCTAGACGCCCCCACGCGATTTTCAATTTTTTTTTCATAACTTAAAAAACAAAAAAAAGTATGGCTTGGTTGGTGTGCCATTGGTCACTCATGAGAGTGACTCTGACTCAAATAGTGACACTCCCATTGATGGTCTTGATGGCCTGATGTAGTGGATGCATGGGGAGGACCAGTCCATGGAACTATCTCCTTGATGCTCTTTTGATGCTTTCAACTTTCTTTTTGCTACTTTTATTTTTAGTGTTCATTGCCCATTGTTAGTTTTGAGTTTAACTTTTGACTCTAGAATTAGATACTGTCATTGATGACCTCATACTAAGTCTTTGACTAATTACTCTTTTGATTCTTTAAATTTGAAGGTGTTTAAGACTTTAAGTTTATGTGTCATGTCTATGATTCAGTTTTATGATTTTAATATTTTAAATTTCCATCTACTGTTTATGTTTATAATTCAAATTTATAATGAAAGATGTGCATGTATTATAAATTTAGAATTTATCAATGTGAAATTCAATTACTCAAATCATAAATGATTCATGAATCAATGATGAATTGACAACCGTGTTTACTATGATGAATTTACTGTTTTGTATTTACTATTTACTCTTTACTTTTAAGTTTTAATATGTAAATGGTGATGGGATGAGGAATTTATATGTTGATATGTTAGGATTTATATAAATTATATATTTTTAATAATTTTAAAGACCTCGACGGCCCCCCATCCCCTAAATTTTCCTAAAATTTGGAGGTCGTCTCGACACATCCCCAATGTCCGTTTCCCCGTTCCCATGCTCCCGCATCCCAGAAACTTGGTGGAACATGGATTTTTTTACTATCATGATATGTTGCTATGTATTGTTTATAGCTTATCTATCTATGTATCAAAGACAAGTGTTAGATAGTATGATGCCTTTGCTAACAAGGGGTTGTTTTCTTTAATTGCTTTTAGAATGTAATAATATTATTTAAAAATAAATCATAGCTTGCATTGGGTACACACTAGACAACGCGGCAATGTTTAGTTTATTGGAGAAGTGCCCACCTCATAATATGCATCCAATCACAACATAGTTTGATCATACAGTGTCTATTTTCTATAGAAGAAATGGTGCTAGTATTTGTTTTCTTTCATTTAGATGTCGAGGATGATTCAATGTGTAGGACAAAGTCATACGTAAAATGCATTGAAGTGATGCCCTTGCTTTCTATTGACTATCTTATTTTGTACAGTGATCACAAACCTGTTAGTGCAACATTTGGATTGACTGCTTATGCTCTCCCTTCATCAAACTCGGGTATCTCAAATGATTCTGATGACAAGAGATGGCATGTTCGAGTATGTCAATTCTTCTAATGTCCCTTTTTTATATGATGATTCTATAGAAAACAATGTAATTTGATCATGGGCTAGATTACAAAACTAATATATTCTTTAAACAAATGTACATGGCCTTTTTTGCTTGCTGAAATGCAATAGATTTTTACAAGTGTGTATTTTGACAAGTTAGTAAATATTCATTTTTAACCCTTTACTAATGTTGTAGCTCGTTTTGTTAGGCAACTAGTTCCATAGAAGTGAAACCACTAAGAAATCGATGAGAGGCAACTAGATTCATCTTTTTACTGATTTTGTCCACATACAATCATTGTTGGATAAAAGTGCACCTAATATCTATGGAAGTATAGAGCCACAACAGAATACCTATTCACGAGGATTTATAAGCTGTAAGATTGGCTTCCAAAAATACTTTCTCAAAGGACCTCCAGAGTCATGCACCTAAGATGAGATCATATCCTCGTCCTCATACCAACAAACACTGAAAGAAAGTCAGAACTGAGAATACTCGTCTGTATCCAAAGAGCAGGCATCTTTTATCAATAGATAAAGTGAGTTTTCACATATATTTTTATGTAATTATCTAGCTGTATCTTACATTAAAATTGATGAACACTTTCTGATTATTTGCTTGGGCCAAATCCTTCAATCAAAATTGTCCATTTCTAGTATTAGAACTTAGCTACCTATTAAATAACAATTGGAATGTTTATTATTTACCCCAGGGAAAATAATAATAATAATAATTCGTAATTCCATTCATTAAGAAAATGAATTACATTCTGTACATGCTAATAGCATTGCAAAAATATCCAAAAGGATTCTGTAGGAGTCTCATCGACCACATACTGTCCCTATATATTCTGCTACAAAAAGGAATATACTTATTCCAAAATTTCCAAAAATATCTTCTAGAAAGTCTGAGTACTTATCTTATAAGAAAAACAACTAAACTGTGCACACCCTTTCAGGTATTGGTCCCCCACTGGCTCACATTATACATTCTTTTAATTCCCAAACCTGAAACAGGTCCGTAGACTTCAAGAGTGTTACCCTCATATTGCATGAGGATTACAAGTGTGATTTTCACCACATTTCAGGGATTTGCGGGATGGTACTTCCATTGGGTTGCTTGAGTACTTTGGATGGGAAGAGATTCATCTTTCTTTGGTGATGGACTGTCATGGATTTGTTTATGGTGATGCTTTCTACTCAATATGACTTATATTGCTATCATGGTGGTGTTCTTGACATATTATCATGGGAGGAGGTGCACTTAGCATATTTGACCTTGCAAGTATTTCTGTAAATTTTCCAGAGGTCACTACTCACTCTCTGGAAATCTCAAATCCCAACTCGGCCTTGAGTCTCAATAAGCCACATGCATGTCCTGTTGAAGCGGGAAATAGCTAAAAATTTGAGAAATTAGAGAGATATCAAAAGATGAAAAAGGAGATCTTGAACAAGCTTCCTCCCGAGTCTACAGGACGTGAAAGAATAGCACAGACTTGACAGCTCCAGGGCTTGATTTGGCTGTCCATCATGTATTATGTTGGATTTGATCCTCTCTCCAGTAGATTACCTTCAACAGATTGGGTCCACATTCAAGTAAATTGATGGATAGAAAAATTTGCAGAAACGCAATCTAAAGGTGACAATGAAGCATCAGTTGCAGTTTTGGCTTACACAGAGGTTAATGAAATATCTGTGAATGTGACAAGAATGTGCAAGGTTTGCATGAAACTCTTGATTTGGCATCGAAATGGAAGAAAAACTGGGGGTTTCAGTCCATTTCTTCTTGCGTGCTATGATCCAGATTTAGAAGAATATCAGAATGTTTGTTGAGTTATGCCTGGATTCTCAGATGCCTTTTACAGGGAACTATTTTCAGAAGAAAGGATTTTGAACAAGAAAACTGCTTACTACCAGATACTTGAAGAGCCAGATCTTACAATTTCTCGAGGACATCAGGCAGCTTTGGGTTTAGTCCATCCGTCTTGTAGAATATCTATGAGATTTCCTGGTTTTATTCGCTAACGCATTGATAAGAAGCCAGTAGACATAGCAGATTTAGTTAGACATCATGGATTTTGGCATTCAGAAATCAGAATCCATAGTCATAAATTTTTGTAATGGCAAGAAAATCGCTGGCAGAGATCGAATTCTCTGTGGAGGACACGGTGTCAGTGTGGTGGTCAGTCTATGGCAGAGCTGGGCACTGATTGAAAGCAATGATTTCGAGATCAGAGTCTGCAGCTGTTTTTATCCATTGCATAGATGCTCAAAGCAGTCACGACTCTAAAGGTAATTGCTGTCATAAATACTGAAAACATTCGTGGGCTTTCCTATTCTTGATCTTGACTGAACTAGGCACGTGGACAAGCAGATCTGCGCGCACTTCAGAAACAGGCTTCCTCGATTCGTGGTGATGAACGGGCAGCATTCCCTCCTGCGTTATTCATTGTTATTTCAGTGGGTCATAATTCAGACCTGGGCACCCTCCTTCACGTGGAGCTTGGATCCACATTTCCTTTTGGCAACCGATTACAAGACAGTTCCACGTTTTCTGTTATGGGTCTCTTCACTGTACCGACCCTTCTCAACATTCGTTTGGACGTGATTTACTGAGCTGTTAATGTCTCACGGGTTGTTCACTGTAGCATGGAATTTCGGCAGCGGCTAGCGTAGCCACTTGTTGATCCCTCGTATCATTTCCATTGGTAGCCGTTTGCATAAATGATTAACTTTGTTGGAGTCGACTTTGTAATAGGCATCTTTGGTGATGTGGTAACATGGAGCGACTAGTCTTCGCTTTAATGGAGTAAGTGTTATCCAATACGCGTGGTAGTAAAGGGGGAGTCCCTTTTAATTATGTATGAGTTTTTTCAGTCATTCGATGGAGAGAATAGTGGATCTAGGATCCCACCTTTTTCGCCATTATTTTATTATTATTTCTTCTTTTGAAAAAGATGAGAGGTTTTGGGCCTATAAAAAGGCCAGCCTTCACCATTGTAAAGGGGGATGTTAGGAGGATTTTTCCCTTTCTAAGCTTAATAGAAATATCATTTTGGGGTATTTGGGCATGTATTGGAGCACTCTTTTGATGTGTGGCGTGATCTTGTTGAACTTAAAATGGGTGTGAATGCTACTAGACTTTAGGTTTTCTTTTCCACGTTTGTGTATGGGCCATAGAAGGATGTTTCCACTACATTGGAAGGCGAAGAGTCTTAGCAGTTGCTATTCTCTTTCCCTTTGTAAGCATGCATATACGAATGTTGATCTTTACATTTTATCTAGTTTGATTGTGTAATATTGATCCCTTATGTGTATAGCGCACCTCCCACAACTAGAAAGGAAGAAGTAAATTTAGTTGTTTCACACTAGACTAAGCGTGGTTTCTCAATCATGCAACCTCTCCCCCTTAGTCACATATGACACAAGGCCCTCTTGAGTTCTCTTTTGACTCCATTTCCCCCTTTTTTGATATACCGGCACTAGTCTTTTCTCGAGGATTGGTCATTGCCTCCTTTCCATTACTTGTTCAATCTACCTTTTATCCTACAACCATTTCTCTAAGGAAGCCTCTTCAGTTCACCTTGCCCTTCATTGTATCTTCCTTAGTGATCCTACCTTAGGGAAGCCCCCCTTGAGTTGGAGATCCAACCATAAGTGATGAAGAGAGGAGTGTGGTGACATTAGATGCTCTTTTCTAAGTTGTCATTGGGCTAGTGTGCCTATTTTTGGGCTTTAGCACATGCACACCAGTTTTGGTGGCAACATGGTCCAAGATGACTAACAGACTCTGTTACCTCCCATTTTTGCATGGGTGTTCACACAGCAGAAATAAAGCCTCTTTAGTCAACGCAGCTAATGAAAAGGATTTACAGCAAGTAACAGGTCTTCTGATGATGAGTACCAGCGGTTTTAAGACAGCACTTTGCCTGTCCTGTGTGTCGAGTTTCTTATGGTAGAAAAACTGTGATTTATCCATTTCTTAGACATATCGACCCAACCAGGTTATACAAATCTGTTTGAACATTCTGATACCTATTTTGACAGCAGCTATATATCATTCTCAGAGGATGAAACAGGTACCATATACAAATGTCATCTACATTTGAAAAAAGCAGACTTCCGATTGAAGGATTCTAAGGATTATGCCTTGCTCCTGGGAAAACTGTCTTGCCCAGAGAATATCATTTGGATATCTTCTCGCAGCTTTGTCTGAGATTTGGTTAACAAGGAACACTGATATAGAATCTTCTTCCAAACTTTTGAACAAATACTACTTGCAGTGGGTGGTTACTTTTATATTAACTGCATTTATATGGGATTTCTGTATGGGCTATACATACCTGATTGGAAATATGAAGTGCCAGTTAAAGAGACCTCTAGTTCTCCCTTAAATCTGGGATCCAAAACATACTTTGTAAAATGTGGTGTAAGGGGTGATGTTGGGCCAGCTTGTAATGCTGTTGGTATGATTGATCGGTATCTTCTAGTATTAGGCACCTATATCAACGGCCAGTTTATGTGTGGACAAAGGAGTACAGTGTCAATTCTCCAGATTATGGTCCACTTCCATCAAATGCTCCTTCGTGGTGCCATGCTCCTTTTGACCCTGAAGGGATTCTAAGTTCAGTTATGGCTTCTGTTACCTGTTTCATTGGATTGCATTTTTGGGCATGTTCTTGTCCATTTCAAGGGTCACAGAGAGAGAATGTTATAGTGGATCATTCCCTCCTTGAGTCTTGTAATGTTTGGATGTTTTCTGGATGTATTGGGAATGCATCTAAACAAGGCTCTCTATACATTCGGCTATATGTGTGTAACATCGGGTCTTAGCCACCGGGGTCCATAATTTACAGCTCCATTTCGTTTTGTAAAGATCCGCCATTCAATCGATCGCATGGGAATCATTTTTCAACGGATGGTTTGATAGAAATTATGCCGGGTGCTTAAAAACTAGCAGAGCGTGGCAGGTGTTTTGAATCGAGCCTGAAAACGTGACAGCCGTCAATCGTCCACATGGAAGCTCGAGCTCATGATTTGGGGATAGCTCCGATCGCATGGAATCCTGAAGCAATTAAAAAAAAATCCACGCATCATTCGTGTTCGTTAGCGGCCAAAATTAATTTCAATGCAGTGAGCTCGGGTTTCAACTGGGAAGTAGCAATCGGCGCAAAGCTCGGAGATCATGTCATGCGGTTCTGTCATTAAGCCGAGTACACTGATAGATTCCGCGTTTTTTCGGGAGCAGACCATCATGCAGTCGAGCAGCAGTCAGTCCATGAAGACCATCGCAAGAAGCGCCGAGGGTGACATACATTTGGCAGCATGAATCTTGAAATCGAGGCTGAACCCACAGTCACCTCAGCAGCAAATTTCTGTATCTTTCCGCCGAGTTCGGGTTTCAACAGGTGTTAGCACACAGCGGCGTTAAAACTGATCGTCACAATTTATTTGACAGTCGTGTGCTTGAAACTCGACATTGTTTGACAACTAGCTCGGGTTTCAGTGAGCTAAGCACGCGGCACAGGTTAAAATCGAGCGAGGGTCGCGTTTTGGGCATTCCACGTTCTCATCAGCAGTTGAGGACAATTTCATTGACAGCCGATTTCACTTGTGGTTGATTTTTATATTTTAGAATCAGACAGAGCGCCGAGGGTCACGTAAATACTTGTGGCTATCTAGAAGATCCACGAATCTTGCAAACAAGTCGTGTAAAGCCACCATATTTGCCACGGGTCATCTGCTCACAAAAAAGGGGTTTTAAACCGGAAGCTGAGGTTACACTAACAACCAGTTACAGGTTGGTTTCCACGTGGTGCAAGTCAGCCCGTGAAATCAGAGTTTTTGGAGACCATCGCGAGAAATGCCGAGGATTACACACTCAGTTGGCAGCCTATCAGAAGATTCAATGCTTCGTGTTCATTTCAACTAGCACATAAAAATTTTGTATCCCTGTCAGAGCTTGAAGTTTGGACACGTTTCACATTTAACATTCACGCTTGGTGTTTAAAACATCGACTTGTGAGCTGGCAGCCAAGTCGTGGAGCTCGAACCTGTTGTTTTGCATTTATGGAAATCCATTCACCTTAACCACTTGCACTTGGCACGAAATCACCCCTTTTCTTTCTGCTGACCGCCTTGAAACTGAGCTGGGAACAGCCACCTGTAACTTTTCCATTGACAGCTGATGGCAATCGACTACTGATGGCATTTGGAGTTTTTGTTTTAGTTAGGCAGTAGTATGTTTGGACTGGAGTTAAGAAAAAGTGGGTTTCACCTTTTTTCTGACTTTTATTATTTTTTATTCCTCAAAAAAGTTAAAGAGAGCATTTTGGGCCTATAAAGAGGATGGCCTCTCTTATTGTACGGAGGGAGAATTTTGGGATTTTTTTCCCGTGAACTTAATAGAAAAATATCATGATGGGATTCTTTGGATAAATTGGGAATTCTTTCGCCCTTTGTTTGCCATTTCTATTTGTATGCCATCTTTCATTTTGTATGAGGCAATACCTCTCTTAGCTCTTTGCTTTCGACTCTTAAGCTGGGATCATCTGAATAGAAGGCTAACAATCTAGCACAACTTTATTTGACCCATGTTTTTCTCTTAAGTTTTGCGGCTTTCAGGTATGCTCTAGTGCAAGAGCTCTTAGTTGGTTACTACATTCACCTGGCAGCAAGGTCCTATTAGAGCTCTCCTTTGACTCCATTCGCCCCTCTCTGATACTGGCACTGGTCTTTCCCCGAGGATTGATCTTCCTTTCCTTTCCATCACCCATCTAAAACTATCTTTTGTTACTTCCGTTTCTCTAAGGCAGCCTCTTCCATTCACCTTGCTCGTTACCGTACCTGTCTTAGCGATCCTATTTTAGGGATACCCCCCTAGTGTTGGAGAAGAGCCAACCTGAAGCGAAGAGGAGAGGAGTGTGGTGACATTGGCCTCTCTCCTGAGAGAGTTGTCATGCAGCTGGCGTTGCACATTTTGGGCTTTCAAACAACACGCATGCCATTTCGGAGGACAATAGACTCAAGATAAGGGGACAAGGGGAACTCTGTGACATTCAATAATCAAGTAAACACTAGGGAATGTTTCTCACAAATGGAAGAAATGTAAGGAGATACTACTCCCTTTGACCTTAGCAAGCCCCCCTTTTTATTTTTCTTTTGCCTTTTTTTCTTTTCTTTTCATTCTTTCTCACTTTTTTTGTAGGGGGAGCTCATCGATTTGGAAGAGATGCCAATCGCAGGATTCTAGTGAGCTTCCACTAAATAATGTTGAAGTGGCATAGCATCCACATAAAGTGTTAGGGTGTTCAGCAATCTGTGTCAGTCAAGCATCTATAGCCCGGACATCGCCTAGTCCCCATACTTCCAAACCAAGAGACTTAGCTATTTTCTTTATTTTATATTTTTCTTTTGTATCACCCATTTTCTTTTTCTTTTCATCTTGTTTCAAGGCTAGCAAGCACATTGCTCCATGGCAACTCACCCTCCTTGATGATAGCTAGCCTTAGGGTTTTACAAGTGAGCCTCCTATACCATCAAAGAACATCGTTTCAACACAATAGAGCCGAGACACTATGGGAAATTGGGAGGCTTTCATGATGAAGAGACCACAGAGGGGAAAGCAAAAGTCAATGTGTCAAGTCTTAGCCAATGGTTTATAGACACAAAAATGGAATGATACTGTTAGGAACCTATGTCAACCCTTCTCTTTACTATGTTAGTATATTGTTGTTGGACGCATATGCTTTGTAAGTCGTCCCGTAGTATTTGTTGATTCGTAGTTTATATTAGCCCATAGTATTGACCCATAGTATTGGACGCATATGCTTTGTAAGTCGTCCCGTAGTATTATATGTCTCATGGTTTTGACTCATAGTACTGGGCATAGACTTAGTATATAAGTGTGTGTTGAGGTCATTGAAGGCACGGTGAAGTTAATTGTATTGAGCTTGCTCAAAGGAGGTTGCCCCTTCAAAGTGGCCCGTGATCAATATAAAAGTGATTCTGAGTTCTGTCATTTCTGCTATTTCGCATATTCTTATTAATTAATTGTTGCAGGTGCATCACATCTGGTATCAGAGCACTTTCTTGGGCTCGTTGGGTGGAATTTCTGCCAAATTTTTTTTGCATCTGTTGCAGCTTTGGATTTGGGAATAATCCCTATCCGCATAACTGTGGGAAGTACTTGGGCATAATCCCTAAAACTCATTGTGAGGAGTACCATAGGAACCCCAAAGTAATTGGCCCATTGAGAGGACCTGCCAGTGAAAAGGGCAACGACCCCTACCTGATTGACTAGTTCCCACCCGTGAAGTAAACCAAGAGTTGTCGTTTGTGGCAAAGCGGTTATCAGTTTTACCTAAGCCGTGGAGTGAGGGGTACTACCCCAATACACAAGCCCTCAGACAACATTGGTGGCCGAGTGAAACACCTGAACTGTTAGGAAGCTGTACATACCTGGGGTCCATATCTATTTGAACTATTGCCGATCACTTCTGCTCAAGATCCAGTCGTTTCAGATCTATTCTGAAAGTCGTTCCAGATCCAGTCGCCATTTCAAAACCAGCCATTTTCGATCCCTTCCGCGCCGTTGCGCCACTGTTGCCGATAAAAAAAAAGAGTATAAAATTCAGTTTTTTCTCCATATCTCCCTTGTTTTCACTCTGTTTCCCTTGGAATTTTCGGGGAACCCCTGTCGTCCCATTCTGCATCTTTCATTCCCGAGGACCTTATCCCCAATCCCCTTCCCAAAGCCCGAAATCCCACATTTGTCTATTTTTAGGGTTTGCCATAACTTCTTCAGATTTCACCCAATCACCTTCAAATTTTACCACAGAGTTCCTTTCTGAATTCTGCTTCTTTGTCCCTCTCTGCCAAATTTTCTCATTCTATCACCCCGCTTCTGAAATCCCTCTTTTTGCTTTCTTGTCCTTTCGGCAGTGTCCAAAATCTAGTCAAACCCCAATTACTCATCAGATTGTTTCCCCAATCCAAATTTCCCTTTACTAAATCAGCTTTTGTTTGTGTTTTTCTACCCATTCCACCCAAAAAAAAAAAAAAAAAAAACCCTGGTTATGGTTGTCACCCGTGCAAGAGCACACACCATGGAGGAAGCACTTGCAGTGATCCAAACCAAACTCCAAGATCTGGATGAAAAATTTCTCAGCCTCCATCTTCAGCATTCAGCCATGAACAATACTAGACAGCCAGAATCTTTTGCAACCACCGGGTTCTCTTCTTCCAGCAATTTTCGTGGGCCGAAGCTTGATTTTCCTCGCTTCAATGGTACTGATTCGACTGGATGGATATATCGAGCAGAACAATATTTCAGTCTTCATAATACTATTGATGCCCAGAAAGTTCCACTTGCATCCTTTCATTTGGAACAGGAAGCCCTTCAATGGTACCGTTGGTACATCAAAGCTCATCCCGAGCCAAACAGGACAGATTTTTGCCAACTCATTTTGCCATGATTTGGTCCTAGTGCTTTTGATGATTTCATAGGAGCACTCACTAAACTTCACCAAATTGGCACAGTGAGAGAGTATCAGACAGAATTTGAGAAATTGGCCAATCACACAGAAGGATTGTCTGATGAATGCTACAAGAGTTGTTTTATCAGTGGTCTCAAGGATGAAATCCGCTCAGAGGTCAAAATGTTTTGTCCCAACACAATGATGGAAGTCCTAGGGTTGACTAAGCTGGCCGACGACAAGATCGCAGCTCAACAACACTCCAAACCCTCCTTTGTTCCCTTCAGAAATATGGGTTCCCAACGACCTTCCATCATGCTTGCTCCTCAACCAACTCCTATCAAGCATTTGTCTGAAATAGAAATGCAGGCACGCCGAGAAAAAGGGCTTTGCTATAATTGTGATGAGAAATTCACTCGGGGACATAGATGTGTTCAACAAAAGCTCTATCTCTTGGATGTGGATTCTCCGCCTGCCTTAGAACTTGGTGAAGAAGCTACAGATACAGTAGATGATCAGGTCGACATTCAATACCCGCCTGTTGACACCCCATCTCAGGACGACCCACCCGAGATCTCTCTCCATGCTGTAACCGGTGTCACCACCCCACAAACAATGCGGTTCAGGGGATACTTCAAGAAGCTCCCTCTTACCATATTCATTGATTCTGGTAGCACTTATAACTTCATTGACCCTCAGATTGCCAAACAGGCTGATTGTTTTGTCCATCCTTGCTCCAACTTTGAAGTCATGGTTGCCAATGGGGGCACCTTACCTTGCAAGGGGAAGTGTCACAATGTGCGTATCTCTATGGAAGATTATAACCTACACTCTGACATGTTTGCCTTGTCCTTAGGTGGATGTGATGTGGTTTTGGGCGTTCAATGGCTACGCACACTTGGCCTCATCTTATGGGATTTTGCTGAACTTTGGATGCAGTTTAAAGTCAATGGGGCACAACACAAATTTATGGGCTTACAACCAGGGTCTCTCTGCATCATCAATCCACATCGCCTGGAAAAAATCCTTAAGAAGAATTCACATGGTGTCATCGCTCAGCTCAATTCCATTCAGATGCACCCATCAACAGTCTCCACTACTTCCTTGGATAGATATGCAGGTATCTTTGCTGAACCAATGCGCTTGCTGCCTTCAAGCGACCTTTCCGGTAAGAATTTAGCCACATCTACCTCTCAGCAGGAAATGATGGCTATTTTGCATGCAGTACAGAAGTGGCAGCCATACCTATTAGGGAATTATTTCTGCATCACGACTGATCTCCCGAGTCTGGAAAATTTTCTGGAACAATGGGTCTCCTCCCCAACACACCTGAAATGGGTTATCTAACTCATGGGTTATCCCTATGTGATCACTTACAAGAAGGGTAAGGACAATATGGTGGAAGATGTTCCTTCTCGCACAATTTATGACCCAGTTTCTCTTACAGCTCTTTCTCTGCTTGTTCCAAATTGGTTGCAATATGTTCAACAGGGCTATCTCTTCTATGAACTCCATGCTTCTTCATCAACAGGGCACTCTGGGTTCTGCAAAATGTATGACTAGGAACAATGTAACTTCTTTTGGCAGGGACTAAAAATGACAATTCAACAGATGGTGGCTGACGATGATATTTTCCAAGTCAACAAGGGGGAAACGACACTCCTTTCGGGATTGCTCAAACCCTTTCCCATCCCTACACAGCTTTGGCCAACTATTTCTATGGATTTCCTAGCAGCGCTCTGGTGGTACAATACCACATCTCAAAGGACACCATATGAAGCAGTCTATGGAAAAACACCGCTAGTTCTTCTTCCATACACCCTTAGCAGCTCCCCAGTTCAGGAAATTGACTCGGTTCTTCGAAACCGCGATCAGATTCTTCCCATTCTGCAGGACAATCTTCACATGGCCAGAATTCGCCTGAAACAACAAGTCGATTAGCATCGTTCTGAGCGCATTTTCCACGTAGTTGACAGGGTTCTTCTTCATCTATAGCCTTCCAAGCAATCCTCCTTGACACTCCAAAGGCGTCAGTGGCCTGAAATGCAACCCAAGGATGCTACCGGGGAACCACTCCTTCAGATTCTGCAACAATTTCTCCAACCAAAGCTTTGAGGACAAAGCTTTTTCTAAGGGAGAGGGGATGTTAGGAACCTATGTCAACCCTTCTCTTTACTATGTTAGTATATTGTTGTTGGACGCATATGCTTTGTAAGTCGTCCCGTAGTATTTGTTGATCCATAGTTTACATTAGCCCATAGTATTGACCCATAGTATTGGACGCATATGCTTTGTAAGTCGTCCCGTAGTATTATATGTCCCATGGTTTTGACTCATAGTATTGGGCATAGACTTAGTATATAAGTGTGTGTTGAGGTCATTGAAGGCACGGTGAAGTTAATTGTATTGAGCTTGCTCAAAGGAGGTTGCCCCCTCGAAGTGGCCCGTGATCAATATAAAAGTGATTCTGAGTTCTGTCATTTCTGCTATTTCGCATATTCTTATTAATTAATTGTTGCAGGTGCATCACAGATACAGAAATGGAGAGGTCATAGATGGAGCCAAAGGAGATTTATGGTCCTTGTAATAATCAAGAGATGCAAGTCAATAGTATGTGCATTGTTGCCACCGAAATGCACAGTTGGGGGGGAAGCACAGCATAAATATTTCGAAGCTGCTCGGTGTGACCTTGGGGGCAAGTCTCGAGTCAGGTGCTCTCACTTGATCCTGACTCCTCCATTTAGGCAAGCTCCTAACGAAGCCAAGGGGGGTAGACCCTACTGAAAAAAGGTTTCTAAGGTTTTTTTAGTTAATGTTGAGTGATTGGAAAGAGTGTTGTTGTAGGAGTTTTTTAGTCGATGCAAATCAAACCAAGTCTGTTCGCCAAATTAATTGAAACACATCCACAGCATAATATCATAAAATAAACAACAATAGTAAGATAGATAATAAAAAGCAAAATATTGAAATATGTTGCTAATGAATGAGACCAGTGCTAATGGAGTCACTGATCTTTGGCGTGCTGTGCTGAAAAGATTGTTGTGTGAATGTTCTTGGTTTGTTTTATTAAGGATTTTATGGGATGAACTGATTAATGGGGTAGAGGGGATTCCCGATATACCTTGCGGTATGGGGAATGTGTCCGGATTATGATCTAAGTAGCTTTGTACAAGGACATGTGGGTTGGAATGGAGTCTCGAGAGTGGTGTTCAACACTACACCAACAAAGGTGTAGCCTAACTGTGCTCTGAGGTCGCCTCCTAGTTGTTCCCGCATCCTTAGTCAAAATTTCCCCACTTTTGATCAATTTCAAGGCAACACTGGATTTTCGTTTATTGAATGGGACTTGATTTGATTAGTGTGAGTGAATTAACATAATGTGAAAAACTTAAAAAATTGCAAAACTACCGCTTTTGATATACCAAAGCTCAGACTAGCCTACGATGGGTAGAGCATACGTGGAGTAAGAGAAATATTTGTTCCAATTGGTTAAAGTCTCTGACAGAGAGCACTCTTGATCCGCTTAAAGTGAGATTCAAAAGATTTTTAAAAAAGGAAAAACTCTCCGATAGAGAGTACTCTTGATCCGCTTAAAGCGAGATTCAAAAGATTTTGATAAGTAAAACTTAACTAACAGAATAAGAGATATAAAGTACTTAAATAAAGCAAAAAATCACAAGTTGTCTAATTACTACCCAAGAGTCTCTTTCAGGTCAAAGACCCTACTCAGGAAAGCAAGGGGGTTAGAATTTGATTTAGCATGCAAATAAATATAGGAAAATATTAAGATGCAAAATTGAAACAACTTTAAAATTTGCAAAAATAAAACTCCAAGTAAAAATGAATTCTAACTTTTTGTAAAACTAAAAGCTAGCCTAACATAATACTACTCTAGTTTTGTGCAGGTAGAAAGCAAAATAAAAATTGGAAGATAGAGGCTTCCCCCAAATGGGGGAAGAATGGTGTGGAAGTCGTAATCCCACTTGCTCTTTATTTAAAAATTATTAGAAAATTTTTATTAACTCTCCGATAGAGAATGCTCTTGATCTGCAAAAGCAAGATTCAAGAGACTTTGAGCTTTTAGGAAAAGCTGAGGGAAAGAAAGGGATTGAAGAAGATGGGATTTTTTTTTAAGTTTATGCTCCAAAAATCCTCGCTTTCCTATAAGGCAAACACTAAAAACCAGCAAACACTAAAAGTTTATTAATGGATCAGTACATATAAATACATCAAAACTTTACAATCTAGTACTTGAAAAAATGTTCAATAAAATTGCTACAAGTACTTAGTATGAAATAGATCTAAACTTATGCACGTTTTGAAGCTCTCTAGATCTAAGAATGAAGCAAATAAATTCTAGAAATGAAACTTTTAAATTCAGATCTACTTGCTCTCATTAACAAAAATAGGAAAAAAGAGAGTTTGATTTGACTTTAAAAGGTGAGAAGAGTGGAACAAAGCCCAAGCTTGAGAATGTGAAGGTTTATGAATATCTGCAAAATCAACTTGTTAGCATGTATAACAATATGTCCGTGTTGTTGGAGAGGAAGAAAATCCAACTAAGGTTCGCTTCCAAATCAACTTGAATCCTGCAAAAACTCTCATACACTTCCAAGAACAAATGCATTAAATCTAGAAAACACAGATTAATGAAAAATTATGAAGAGTAACTGTAGAACTGATTACGCATACTACTCCCTATCATTTCACTAACATGTTAAAAGCAAACAACTCAAAGACTATGAATGTTTGCTCCTATGGGCTCAAAGGCCTTCTTAGCTAAATATATCCACAAATTCAAAGCATTAAATACAAGAAAGCTAAACAAAATTATACCTCAACCAAAGACATGCTTCACAATGATGGATCTTGCACCCCTCATGGACCTCCAAAGTCGCAACAAATTTCTATTACAAAAATCTTATGCATTACATGAGCAAAGGTTCGATGCTAATCCACCTTGAAGAATGGAGCTCGACCTTGCTTAAATAGAGAAGAAGAGAGAAGGGGGGCAAGTCTAGAAGCTTCCTAGGGTTTAGAGGGGGTGCATATCAAGAAGAGAGGGAGTGATCTCCCTTTGATTTAGGATGGAACTCCCTCTTGGTTGGCGTGAAGGAGTGAGGTGGCTGCCACCTCAAAGGAGGGGCACCCCTCCTTGCTTTGTAAACAACTCCCAACGAATAAAGAGCCTCCAAATAAGCCAAGTCACCCATGCATGGAAGGAGGGCGCAAATCCCAAGGAGAGACAGCTCGTAGTGCTCCAATACTAATCTAAATGTGATCTGAGTTGATTGGGTTAGCCTTCGATGATGATTTCCAACTGGACTGGGCCTTTATTTGACTCAAATCCCTGAATTTTAGAGAATTTGATTTTTCTCCAAACTTTATTATTTAATTAAATAATTCTCCGTAATTATTTTCGAGAGAATTTTTATTAAAGTGAATAATATGCACTCAAAACTTAGGAAAAGTGGGTTTAGGGGTTTTGTGGGTGCTCTGGGTTAGAAAACAAGCACCCCCATGGAAAATTTAATCGCCTAACGACACTTTTATCACTTTTTTTTTTTTAATTAAATCATTAAAAAAACCTATTTAAACGGAAAAAAATATTTTTGTCCGAACTGAAAGAAAATCCTAGGGGACCTGGTGCATGTCCATATGACTCAATATTGATGGCTAGCATGTAAAAAATACATAGACACATAGGCTTTAACAACCTCCTTAGGTTCGACCACCATGGAAAATACTTCAGCTTTGGAGGTATGCGTGAAAAACACAAGAGTTATACGCCACTGAAGCGCGACACATAATTCCTAAGGAAAAAACACTCTAGAATATCCCCTTGATAGCCAAACCTAAGGTAGGCCAAGCCTTTTACAAAATGACCATGCTTAGACCAACTTATTACAATTCCCCCATGGGGGTGTGGACATGCAATTATTACAAAGGGGCCAAAATTGGCCCTAAAAAAGTCTTTTGTATTTCTGAACACTGATGATGAACACTTGATATGTTCATGAAATTGGTGGCTCACAAGAAGTCCAACTATGGTACAAAATAGTTTGTAACATTCGGCTCCAACTGCAGGACGAGCACTCGTTTGATTTTCAATCAAAAAGAGTGTTCGAGAATCCTAGACTCTCTGGTTCCTGCACAAAACTTAAGTGCATTTGTCCCACAAAATATGCCAAATAAAAACCAACATATAATATGAAACAACTATTGTACATAAGATATTATACAAAAATAATGTACAAAACATAAAAGACAAAAAGACAAGAGGAGAGGGTTTAGAGAAGCCCTGAAATGCCCCCATGGGAATTTATGTGTCACCGTTGTAGAGCAGCTTCAGATGCTGTCCATTTACTGGTAGGTTCAACCTTTCTCCTTCCATGCTGTTGAGCAGAAAGGAATTTGTGTCGGCAAAATCGTGAATGATAAATGGCCCCTTCCAAAGGCTATCGAATTTCCCGTGTTTGCCTGGCTTGTCTCTTCTTATATCCCACATGAGGACTATGTCCCCAATCTAGAAAGGTCTCGGCTTGGCTGACTTATCAAAGGTACTCTTCATACTCTCTCGATGTCTTAAACTCTGATCTAATGCCGCCCTTCTGCTCTCATCCAGCTCAATAATTTGATTCACCCTCTGCTCCATCTCCTATCTTTCTGAACCATATTCAATAATCATTTGAAACATTGGTATTTGCATGGTGATGGGTAACTCAGCTGTGAAACCATATACCAATTCAAAGGGAGACTTCCCAGTAGCATTCTTCTTGGTGATTCCATCAGCCCAAAGTGCATACTTGATCTTGCTATCCCATGCCACCTTATTGTTCCCCACAGTTTTCTTGATAAAATTCATTAAGATTTTGTTTGTTGACTCAGCAAGTCCATTTCCCTGGGGGTAATAATTGGATAAATGGGATAGGGTAATGCCATACTTGAAGCAAAATGAAGTGATATCAATGGAACTGAAGGCCTTGGCATTATCCGTTGTTATTTTAAGAGGGATACCAAATCTTGTGATGATTTTATCCTTAAGGAAATCGATAACAAACTTCTCAGTGGCTGATTTGGTGGGTATGGCCTCTACCCACTTGGTGAAATAATCGGTAGTTGTAAGAATCCAAGTAAATCCGTTACTTGAATTATCCTTGAACTGACCGATGAAGTCAAGCCCCCACTGCTGAAAGGGGGCAAGGACCACTACTAGCGTGAGGGGAAGAGCTACCAATTTCTGCTTCTCAGTAAAGAACTGGCACTCTCGACAACACTTAACAAACTTATGTACATCTGCGAAGAGGGTTGGCCGGTAGTAACCTACTCGGAGGATTTTATGAACAGTTGTATTTGCTGCGAAGTGGCCTCCACAAAACCCTGAATGAAATTCTACCAAGATTCAAGAATCTTGTTCATTCACACATCTAAGTATTATCCCGTTTGGGTTCCTCCAACCCAAACCTTCTTGAGTGAGACAATATCTAGTTGTTTTCAACCTTAAAGCCCGCCTTTTGTGACCCTTGAGGTGATCTGGGCAAGGTGAAGAAGGAAATAGATGATGTCTGAATACCAGTGGTTGTTAAGATTCTGTAATGCTGGGATCATGACTGGCTTAGATCTATTGTTTTCACAAACCGTTCCTATGGCTTCCTCATTCTTTTGAATCAACATTTTAGCAAGACCTTGTCCTTTGATGAGCTTGGTGGGCTTTATTTCTAAGTCATACTCCTGAATCTTTGACACCCATGTACCCCTTATCCCTAGGCAATCTTGTTGGGACAAGATGTCTTTCACTGCAGTAAGGGGAACATAACCTATGACTTTAGAATACCCAATATAGCTCCTGAAATGCTTCAATGATTTGACCAAAGCATAAGCATGCTTCTCCATGGTGGTGTATTTTAGTTCATATTTTTGTAAAGCACGGCTCATGAAAGCAATGGGTTTCTCAAATCCCTCGTTGTTCTTCCGGAGTAGAACCCCTGCTATGGTATCTTTGGATGCAAAAGAGAATATCATGAAATCCTTGGTGTAGTATGGGTTGACTCGGACATGCAATTTTGTGATCGCATCTTTTATACATGAGAAAGCCTCCCTTCCCTCATCTGTCCACACAAACTTGACATCCTTTTTTAATAGTTTCTACATGGGTTTCATTAGCTCAGCCAAGTTAGGGATGAATCTTCTAATGAAGTTGATGTGTCCATTAAAAGATTGGAGAGCTTTAACATTCTTAGGCAAAGGTATTTTCTTAATTGCCTCTATTCTCTTGGGATCAACCTTGACCTCGTCCTTGGAAATGATATGTCCTAGGAGCTTTCTTTCATCGATACATAGGACAGATTTAGCTGGATTTAAGGAAATGCCATACTTTCTACATCTTTCAAATACATGTTTTAAATGACTTATATGGCTAGATCTTTCTTTGGAGAAAACAGTTAAGTCATCTTGATAAATCTATATGATTTTTCCAATTAGCTCCTTGAATGCGTAGTCCATAGCTCTTTGGAAAGTGGCACCAGCGTTCAATAATCCAAAAGGCATTCTCAAGTATTCAAAAGTGCCCCAAGGAGTTTTGAAAGTGGTCTTATGTCTGTCCTCTTTCTGGATGATCACTTGGTTGTAACCCGAAAAACCATCTAGCATGGACATCATGCTAGAACTTGTGACCCTTTGGAGAAGGGTTTCCATATTTGGAAGCGGATAATTGTCCTTCTAACAAGCCAGATTTAGATTCCTAAAGTCGATGCATATCCTTATGCTTCTGTTTTTCTTCCTAACAACCACTAAGTTAGAGCACCAAGATGAATGTCTTATAGGTGCAATTATCCCTACTGCTAACATTTTCTCAAGCTCTTTTTTAAGAATGGGAGCTAACTTAGGGTTGATCTGTCTCAATTTTTGTCTCAAAGGTTTGACTTCCTTGATCTCTTACTTTAAAGGTATAGTGTGTTGAAATACATCTTCACGATATGCTTTTAATTCATCATAAGTAAAAGCAAACACATCTCTATACTCTTTAACTAAACTGATTAAGTCATTCCTTTCTTTTTCTGAAGTAACTTTTCCGATTTTTATCATTTTAGGTTCTTTATCTGACCCAATGTTTATTTCCACATAGTCCCCAGGTTTCATTGAATCAATGTTGTTCTTCCTCCGATCCTACCTATCAAAGATGCTTTCAAATGCCACTAAGCCACGAGGAACAAGATTGTTGAACTAATCGCCCTCACCCTGATACTCTTGACCCTCTTCTTGCAAATTAACATTAAAGTTCAAGAATTCTTCAACATTATGAATAAACTTTAAGATTTGTTCATCATCTCGAAAAACCTGCCAATGTTCCATGTTATCTGGTACTGATGGCCTGGAATTGATTTCTAAAGTACAGTCACCATTTAACATCTCGTCTAATGGTTGAAGGGTTGATGCTGAAACTGCTAACTTATCCGCTGTGTTGTTCCGGTCTCTAGGAATGGCTTCTATGTTTAAGGCATCAAAGAATTCTATGGTGTCCCAAATTGCATTTCTGTATTTTTTTAGTCTTTGACACTTAAATGCAAATTGGTTCTTTACTTGTTGAACTATCAAATCAGAGTCGCCTTTTATACTTAATATCTTATCCCCATATATTTTGCTAGTTCAATCCCAAGTAAGAGTGCCTCATATTCTGCTATGTTGTTTGTTGCTTCAAATTCTAGTCTATATGCAAAGTTGAAAATTTGACCTCTCGGTGAAGTAATGATAATCCCAAGCCCCTTTTCCTTCTCTTGAATGAGCACCATCAAAGTTCATTTTCCAAATTTCATATACCTTTTCATTTTTAAGTTGTTCTTGAATAGGGGCTAAAAAGGTAGAATTAATTGCATAATTCCCAAGATCATCAGTATTATAAACATATTGATTTGAGGGTCTCTTGGGCTTTTCCACATGATTTTTCTTTTCCTTTTCGTTATGCAATTTCACTAATGAGCCTTTTGATGTAGGTACAGTGGCATAAGTCCAATACATTTGGATCCAACCTCCTAAAGTAGCATCCCACTTTCTGGAAAGTAACTGTTATCACACAACTTGTAGTTGTCCCAAAAGGTGATCCTATCCAGGATGGTAGAGGCATTGGACAACTAAAGAGGTGACTAAGAGAGCCACGATTCCCAAGGATAAATGGTTGTCACGCTAATTGAGGCACTCTTCACTTTAGATCAAGCAAATGCAAGACCTGTTAGAAAAACAAGATCGCAGAGCAATAACAATAAACAAGATGCAAATACAAATTACACAAACACATTACAAGAGAGACACCAATATATTGTGGTTCACCCAAGATGGGCTACGTCCACACTGATATTGCCAGTCCTTATTATTATACCATCCAGCAAATGAAGGGATACAACCTGCAGCACATCCGCTGCACTTCCTCTTCACTTTCTCACAGTCTCTCTTTACGATCTCATAGATCTTTACAATGCATAATACTTAATACATCAACCCTAGCCGTGTTACAATGTCTTTCTTTTATAGGGGAAATACAATGGGAAAATACCACGGGTTACCCAAAACCATGGGCCTGTACACTCGTTCCCCGAACCCCAAGGTTGGGGAACAAGTGTACAGTAAGCCTGGGGTACAAACACGACTGAATAACATCTCTGAATCTGGAAGATCAAGCTCCACAACCAACAATCTCCCACTTGGAGACTGATCACAACAACTCCACCGCTGCTACACTTGCTGGACTTGGACTTGGCAAATTTCTCGTCTTCACCTTCATGCTAGAAGGCCAACTGAAACCGAGCAAGAACTCAGTTTCTCTCTGGTCACTACCTTAGTGAACATGTCTGCGGGATTCTGACTAGTATGTATCTTTTCCAGCTTCAATAGTTCATCTTCCAGAACAAAGCGTATGAAATGGTACTCGAGCTGTATATGTTTAGTCCTGGAATGGAATGCTGAGTTCTTTGCAAGATGAATGGCACTCTGGCTGTCACTATACAACCTGCTATCCTTCTGCTTCTTACCCAATTCCTCCATAAACCTCTGCAACCAAATCATCTCTTTACTAGCCTCTGTAACAACTACATACTCTGCTTCCGTTGTTGAAAGTACAACAACCTTTTGCAGTTTCGAAATCCAACTTACTGTTGTTCCACCTTACAATAAACACATACCCTGTGGTGCTCCTCCTGCTATCCTTATCACCTGCCATATTTGCATCAACATATCCTTGTAGAACAGTGTCTGAACCTCCAAAACATAATGCTTTAGTGGTAGTACCTCTCAAATACCTGAGAATCCACTATACTGCCTTCCAATGTTCTTTACCTGGATTGTTCATATATCTGCTCACAACTCCCACTGCATGTGCAATATCTAGTCTTGTGCACACCATGGCATACATCAAGTTGCCAACTGCTGATGAATAGGGAATCTTGGACATGTAATCTGTCTCTTCCTGTGTCTTGGGACACATTTCCTTACTTAGATTCAAATGGCTAGCTAAAGGTGTATTCATTGGTTTTGCATTCTGCATTTTGAACCTCTCCAACACCTTTTGTATATACTCACCCTGAGACAATGTCAATTTGCGATTTTTCCTATCTCTTGTTATTCTTATACCAAGGATTTGCTTTGCAGCACCCAAATGCTTCATCGCAAATGAATTAGCTAGCTTCCTTCTGAGCACATTTATATCCTGCATGTTAGACCCTGCAACAAGCATGTCATCCACATACAATAACAAGATAATATATCTTTCATTGTCTAGCCTCTTGAAATAAACACAGTGGTCAGAATGACATCTAATATAACCTTGTTCTGTCATAAACTTGTTAAATTTTAAATACCACTGCCTTAGAGCTTGCTTCAAGCCATACAAGCTCTTCTTCAACCTGCATACCAGATCCTCCTTCCCTTTGATCTCATACCCTTGTGGTTGCTGCATATATATCTCTTTCTCCAAATCCCCATGGAGAAAGACTGTTTTTACATCTAACTATTCAAGATGCAAATCTTCTATCGCCACTAGACTTAAAATAGTCCTAATTGAAGTCATCTTAACAACAGGAGAAAATATTTCGTCAAAATCTATACCTTTCTTCTATGCAAACCCCTTTACAACAAGTCTGGCCTTGTACCACTTCTTACTTCCTTCTTCCTCCAACCTGTAAATCCATTTGTTCTGCAATGCTCTTTTATAAGCAGGCAACTGAACCAAATCCCAAGTCTGGTTTCCTACCAATGAGTCCATCTCCTCATTCATGCCTTGCTCCCACTTCTTTCTAGTTTCCACCTGCATTGCTTCTTCATAACATTCTGGTTCACCAGCATCAGTTATCAATAAATAATACATTGAAGGAAAGTATCGTTCAGGGAGTCTACTTAACCTGGTAGATTTTCTTACACTTGCAGGAGTTTCAGGTACTTGCTGTTGTTCTTGATTTTCGGGCACCTTTGGAACTTCATTTTCTTCAATTTCATCAAGTACTATGTACTCTGTGTTTTCCTTTTCCTGTTTCTTTCCCTGCAACTGATCTTTATACATGACTTTTTCATTGAGTATCACATCTCTACTCCTAATGATTTTGTTATTTTTATAATCCCATAAGCAATAACCAAAATCATCAACCCCATATCCAATAAAGGTACATTTCTTGGATTTAGCTTCAAGCTTTGTTCTATTTTCTTTATCAATATGGACAAATGCTTCACAACCAAACATTCTCAGAAATGAGTAGTTTACCTTTTTACCTGTCCATGCCTCCTCTAGAATACCACCATCCAAAGCACTAGAAGGCCCTCTGTTTATTAAATAAATAGCATGCAATCTCATACACCTTGCATGCTCCATGATCGTTCTATTCATTCTTTCTGACACACCATTTTCTTGTGGTGTTCCTGGGACTGTCTTCTCTTTACGAATCCCATGGTATGAACAGTAACTATCAAACTCTTTGCCGCATTACTCACCTCCATTATCAGATCTGAGACACTTCAACCTTTTTCCTGTCTCATTCTCAACCAAAGCTTTCCACTTCTTAAAAGTAGCAAACACATCATATTTATGTCTAATGCAATAAACCCAAGTTTTTCTAGTTGCATCATCAATAAATGTAACATAATAATGAGAGCCACCAAGAGATTGTACCTGAGCCGGTCCCCATACATCTGTATGCACATGCTCTAACTTTTCATTCTTCTTCTGTTTCCAAACTCTAAGAAATCTGACTCTCTTATGTTTTCCATAAACACAATTCTCACAGAATTCCAAACTTACCTGCTTCAAATTTGGCAGCAACTTCTTTGAGTGGAGAATCTGTATCCCCTTCTCACTCATGTGGCCAAGCCTATGATGCCACAATGTTGTATCTGTTCCTGTGGAAGCTAAAGAGATAGAATGGTCAGTATTATGAGGACATAAATACAATGTACCTACCTTATCTCCTTTTGCTATCACCATTGATCCTTCAAAAACCCTCATTTTCAATTTTTTTAGATCTACTTGGATCTAGCAATTATTGGGGCTTAATAATTAAAACCCACCTCTAAAATCAACACAACATCTTCAATATATAATTTGGTGGACATCTGACCCCATTTTCCCCTTGAACTAAGGTACTAGGCCTCTCTTAAGGAAGTTGCACTAGTTGGGTGAGTGGTCTTTTGCTAGATTCGGTTCGTGGGTATTGCTCATTCCTTATCAATTCCATAGATCCATGTCATAATATACCCTCTAGTGCCATTTCACTTTCATTTTGACCTTGTGGGCACCATTTGGACCATTTTCCACTTTTTAAGGGTGGGCCCCACTTGGGTACTTTTCTTTGGCACTAGATCTATCTAGATCTACCATTCCTAATCCATAAGTGACCCTATCTCACACTTGGTTGAACATTTGTCCTTGCCTTAAGCCTTTTCAACCAAGCCCTAACAATCTTGGGTTCACTTATCATCCTAAATCTAGATCTTGTTTCATCTTGGTCTCCTACATCTTTCATCATCACATTTCCCTAGGAGGTCTAGATTGAGTTCGCTAGCCTTCATTAGCTAAGATAGGGTCTCCCCCTTGGTCTTGCTTAGGCTTGATCTAAAGTGAAGAGTGCCTCGGTTAGCGTGACACCCAGCTTGCATTGGGAATTGTGGCATCTCTTGGGTCACCTCTTTAGTTGTCTACACCTCTATTGTCCTGGATAGGATACCTTTAGAGACAACTACAAGTTGTATAGTAACAGTACTATCACAAGGCAATATATGGAAACCATAATATAGCGTCTCAATAATCATGTCATCTTTGCTCTACAAAATTGAGTCTTAGCGATGATCTGCTCAACAAAAATGAGAGTAAAAATCCCCATATACAATCTGGTATAACAAGTTCATGAGCAAACCCTAGTGACTTCCTTCAAGAAGCTAAATACAAGAAAAGAGTACAAATGATGATGAATGTAAAGAATCTCTCCTTTCTCTATTTATATGAGGTAAGGGAGGCTAACAATACAATATGGACCTTAGCCCTTACAAGCAACCTACAATGAACCCTTGTAGGCCAACACAAGTGAGACATCCAGTCTAAAGTACATGTGTCATTGTTCAAGGTGATGTCATGCACAATAATGACTCCAAGGGGATGTAGCTACAAAAGGCAAGTCCACACTACACCATCACAACCTTCCATAGACTCTGTGGATCCTCCAAAGCAATGTACTCCACTTGTAAGAACATTATCAAAGCCTAGGGTGTCTCCGAGCCATCTCCAATCCTTTGAACAAGAATCCAAGTGACCCCATGTCACCCAAGGCTTGAATCCCTCCATGATGCACAATGCTCCACATCCCATGTAGGGCATTCTCCAACTAGGTTATCCCCCCATGTGGCCACAATGAAGGGTATCCACCATCCATACAAGAGATCCCCTATGCCTAAGAGAAAAAATCCAGGCCAACAAAATTATGAGGTCAAGTATTTACTTAGCAAGCTATCTCAATTGTGTATATCCATCACAAATCATCTCTCATGCTACAATCCATCTCAGACCATCCATGAATTGAGCATACACCATGTACCCCAAATCTCATGTAGCACCCACAAACTCACATCTCTTCAGGAACCAAGTAAGTATCGTCATCATTTCTCGCTTTCATTTCCATTCCATTTGTCACTAAAAACAATTAACTAATTAAAACCCTTGAAAACTTCACAAGTCACTTAACTTAGAACTAAAAGAATTTGACACTTGGGTATTTGTAGTCATAGTCTAAAACCTCTAGGAACCAAACGTATCATTTTTCGACTCCATTTTCCCTTGGACTTGGCACTGGTATGTTATTGAGTGCGCCCCTCTTGTTGGTGACTGGCAGTTTTTAGTTTGTGGTTTGTCCTCTTGCTTGTGGTCTTAGCCGGTTATTTTATCCATCATCAAAGTAGTTTAATCAAGTGTTAGTAAGCTAGAATTTTCAGTTGAATCATTATCTTGGGCATTTCCCAATTTATACTTCAAATCCCCTAGGGTATTGACTTAGTTACAATTCACCTTAGCACTTGTAGCCCAGATCTCTGTAATCTTCATAGCTAATGAGAATCAACCACTCGGATTGTATTTCACAAACTTAATCATAAATCAATCCCCTAAACTCTCCTTCATTATTTACCTTCATGATCTAGGGTTTATCATTCAAGATATCTTTGTTTTGTATTTGCTTATTTCTTTAGGTATTGTTATCACCTAACTTGTAGTTGCCCCTAGAGATGGATCCAATGTGGATGGTAGAGGGGATAGGCAACTAAAGTGGTGAACCAAGAGGGCCTTGCTTTCCAAAAGGATGGTTGTCATGCCAACCAAGGCACTCTTCGCTTTAGCTATCAAAGCCAAGATAGCAAGGGGGAGACTCAGACCTACTCCCGATAAGAGAGATCAACCCAATCACCAAATCAAATCAATCTAATGAGGTACGTAAGGTGATAGGTATGGAACCCTAGAAATAAGGAATTAAGACCACTGTGGAGGCTTGGGAAAGGTGTAATATGACAATGAAAGATAACACACAGTGATTCAATGATTAGGTATGATTCCAGGATTCAAAGCTAGTTTCAAATGGTAAAAAACAACTGCCTTGGGAAACGTGACCCTTAAAATAGGGAAAGTGTCCCAAATCAAAGATTTGGCAGTTAGGGCTTTCTAGCTGTGCTTGATGAAAGGGTATGACAGTTTCAAGGTGTTTCAAGCAACAAGACAACGATCAAGCCACAAGATAACTCAACGATCTAGGAAAGTCGAATTGACTTGGGGAAGATTAGTGCCTTGGGAATTGGGCCAAATGGAGTCGGATGCCCACCAAATTGTAGATCTAGAATGTTGAGGTGTTGAGGTAGGTGGATCTTGAAAATCAAGGTCATGCAATGGCTAGATCTCAGTAGATCTGAGATTGAAATGTGCCACAAAGTGACCCAAGTGGGGCTCAACCTTCAAAATGAGGAATGGAGCCCACCAGGTGAAAATCATTGAAGTGACACACTAGGGGTAGGTTATCAATTATGGAGATCAAGGATCAAGTGGGATCTCACCTACCCAGGTGCTAGATCAAGCAAAATCACCCCTCCTAGGAAGTGCGACCTCCCTTGGAGAAGCTTCTTTGCCTTGAGAAGTGGGTCAAATGAGGGCCAATCCACACCAAACTATAGATCCGAATTGCCGTGGATTCTATAGAGGTGGGTTTCGAATATTATACCCAAAAGCCAAGTAGATCTTGCTAGATTTGAAAAAATGTAAAATGAGGGTTTTATCAATGAAGTAATTGTGCCAATGGATTGGAACCAAGACAAGAAGAACAAACCTGTGGATCTTACCTGAATAACCTTGTAGATGCCTTGATGATGATGATCTATGCAAACTTGATCAATTTGAAGCGATTTGAGGTAGTTTTCTATGAAGTCGATTTGCCCAAGGAAGCCAATGTGCCCTCTCTCCTGCACAATAAACGTCAACAATATTAGATTTACTGCGAACAAGAGATAAAGACTACTGTTATAGGAGAAGTAACAAGAGAAAAGCATAGATCACAATGATACTAATGATAACCCCCTGATACAAGCGAATGCCAAGCCAAGCGAGTTGAGGATGCCCTGTAAAAATGCCCAAGATGAATTCGCCCTCCTGTAGACAAGACACAATTTCCACGAAAAATAGATCTTCCAACAAATACCCAAATGCTAGGATGCAATAGACTTTCCACTCACTATCTAAGAACACCAGATGCAAAGGAGACCACAAGAATTTCCACAAGAAAGTTTTTCTATATCAAGATTCCAAGAGCCAAAGACCCCTTTACAATGAGAAGCTCTCTCCTTTAAATAGATTGGAGAGACTCCACAATCTAACCACTTTTTAAATGAGTGGTTAAGATTAAAAGATCAAAAGATCTAATCAATGGTTGAGATGAGCTCAACAATACAATACATGGATCACTAATAAAATATAACAATAAGTGGACAAAATCGCCCTAGGAGAGGGGATCCCACCAAATCATGATGACAAAACATAAAATATAGCTCATGGTGGATCCAAGGGGTAATTTCTAACACCTTGGTCAATCCCCATGGCACAATATCCAAGAATAAATGATCTAGACACCAAATCATGCCTCTCTGGGAAAGTCGTGAGCCTTAGGAGCCTCCAGAAATCATCAAAAAGTGCCATAAGTGATGGATGTGGGCCCCGATGAAGCTGAAACTGCTGGAGAAATTGTGGAAGACATTCCACTCATCATCACTGATCATCCCATGCCATAACATTGCCTCAGTAACCCAAATCGAATTCCTCTGTAGCCATTTTTACCATTTCTAAATTGCCTCAAGAAATGTGAAACTGCCCAAACTGCCTCCTGGAGTGCCTGCGCTGACAAGGTGAGCTCACCAATGAGTCTGGGAGGGGGGTAATATGGTAATAACAAGTGGCTGGACCACCCCCTCCATGCACAGCGCCCTAAGTGAACCAAGTAAATCTCATCATTGCTCTAACAGGGCCTCCGACAGACCAAAACTGCACTAAGATAGCCAACTAAGACTCAATCATCACTGTAACTGCCCGGTACTAAAAACAGAATATCTCATTGGACTCAGAAGGTCCAAATCCATCTAAGATGTGTACTCATACACCATATAAACCTCTGCATGGTCCAAAATAAATACTCATCATATCCGGCAGACCAAATAATAATAATCTGTAAAAGTGCTGAAAAGCACAAATCATCATCATAAGCCTGGAACCACTGCATAAGCCCACCATGGTGACCTATACCAAACCATATATCATCTATCTGTAACATCTGAGGTCTGCCACCTCATGTCCTGTGGTTGACTTTTGATCAAATTGAGGTTTGACCAAGTCAACATGACGAAAATATGACTCAAATTGTCATCAAGCTGCTGCAAGGTGTCAAAGGTTATAACATGCTTTACAATCCATTCACATAGCAATTGTAACAAGTAGCAATCGTTACGGGCGATATAAATCCAAATATAATATGTCATTAATTATTATTTATTACTCAGACAAGACTTTCAATGTCATACTCACTTCATAGTTGTGATCAGTTTGCTAGTGAAGAGTGAAGGCTAAGAATAACATGTCTAGGTTAAAGGATGACTTATTGACTTAACACTATGACACTTTGGAAATGGAAAAGGGAATACACACCATAGCATATAGTGGACAAGCAACAACACAAGGAATGGCGGTGTCTCACAAATGGATAAGTTGTTCAAAGAATGTTTATTCACCTTACACTGATGCGCACAATCCATAATACAAATGAGGCTAGCAATCTTTTTGATATAGAGTTTAAGTTCCATTTCTTTTTGGGCCTATAGTTTCCATAGCCTTTGATCTATGTGTGTTTATAAACACATTGCATAGATTTACATTTAATTTAGGCTTCTTACTGCAGGTGTGTTTTTAAGGCACTTGTTTACCTGAGCACTTCTAGGTGTGTCATAGACAACTTGTTTACCTAGGTATTTACATTTCACAATAGATATAGCATTTGATATTTCATAGCCATTTTCATTTGGCTTTATTTCATTCATACAAGATACAACATTTGATTTCCATACTTTGTATTCATGGCAGCACTAAAAGTTTCAGGTTTAGCCAACAACAACTTTAGTGACTAGGGGGAATTCACAAGGAAAACCAACTCACCATAGGCAAGTTTTGTCACCAACTCAAAGCCGAGACACAATAAACAAGGAAGCTTATCCAATATAGAGGCTACAGTGAGGGAAGGTCCTCCATGCCACTAGTCAAGTAGTAAGTCAAGGTAATGAACAAACTGGGTAAGTCATGGATGGATGAAGACAATGAATAATGAAGCCAACACCAGCAAGCCAAAGTATGGTGGGAATGATCACCTCTATTCTCCCTAGGGAGGGTAAAACCAATGAGTACAGGCCAAGAACTTCAAGTCTGAGCAGGGACAAATATATATATATATTTGTCCCTGCTCAGACTTAGAAGTTCTTGGCCTATACTCATTGGTTGTACTTATATATATATATAAGTACAACCAGGCCCACATATCTATATGATCGCCAGATCATGATAATAAGTGCTAAGACATGCTAAGAAAATGGAAATAAAGCAATATAACCGCAACACTATAATATACGTACTGAGACATATACCTGAATGCTCACCATCCGAACCATCATCTATCCTCTGAAACTGCTGTTGTAATTCTGGGCAATATTGACTGCTCTGTACAAATGGCTAAATAGCTACATCGATCATCTCTCTGAATGTCCTGAGACTCAGTCATGGCATGGGGAATAAAAACTGTTGTCCATAATCTGATAGTGATCCATAATAGATGCTCATCTCAGCATCTCAATGTAAGGGAACTGGCTGAATAGTGTACTGGAATCTGACAAAAAATGTATGGTAGCCCGACTACTATATATGTGATAACAGGTATCTTGTTTGTCGGTCTTTCCTTAGTGATTGACCAGGGTCTCCCCCTTAGCCATCTAGTTTAGATTGGCTTAAAGCGAAGAGTGTCCTGATCGGTATGACAATCGATCCAGAGTTGGGGATCGGGACCCTCTTAGGTCACGACTTTGGTTGCCTAGCTCCTCTACTGTCCTGGATAGGATATTCATTCAAGGCAACTACAATAATTGTGATAATATTTTTGGCGCCTTTGTCGGGGAGGTAGAGGCTTACCTCTACTGTCCATCGTTCATATCGCATCCAGTAAATTTTGTTGGTTGTATTTTGTGTCTGCTTAATTGTCACAGCCACCATTTTTGTCACTCATCTCTTATCTCTCTCACGACAAAATCCTTTGGTGAAGAAGGTTCCAAGTTCATCAGGCGACTCCACGACGCGACTCCACTGAGGAGCGAATCCACCCTTATCGCCCTAGAATTATGTCTTTCTCAGAAGAATCTAACATGGGTAGCGGCATGACCATGGAATTTATGACCCAATTGTATGAATTGGTCACCTCAATCACTCTCCTTGTAAAGCAACAAGAAGAAGACAATAGGGAACATGATGAATATCGTCAACATATATACGAAAGTGTTTATAACAATTCCACAATCCCATCTTAGAATCCAACCAAAACCCAACATCCAAGAGAAGCTAATCATCAAGGCAATCCCCTCAGGAATAAATCTATCCAAAAGGTTGTGGCTATGCAATGCCTTAATCCAAGTCCTGTTTCTGAGAGGTCATCAAAGATCAGCACTACCTCTCAAAAGAATGGTCTTGCCGTTTCGAAGCAAAAGGTAGTATCTAGTCCTCTGAGACCTATCCCTAAGAATATACTAAAGCCTAATAGCAGTTCCCAGAAAGAGGTTGTTCTTCCTCCTAGGGAGGCAGTTAGATCTGATCCTAAGCCTAACATGAAGGTGAATGCTTCGAAAACGAATCGATGGAGAAAAGAGTCTAGCTCTGCTACCTAGAGCAAAAATCCCTCTACTAAAGCACCTCAGATGCAAGAACCTATGAAGGTAAACGTGTCAGGCACATTGTCAAACTCACTAGTTTTGGTTTTACTGAAAGAATTGTTTAAAATTCCCTTGATCAAAGCTCAAGTCTTGGAATTTTTAGGGTTGAAGGTGGAGATCAGTAGCAAGGATAATCCTTATGGCCTGAAGATTGATGTATCGGGCTTTCTCTCCAATTTTAGCATGCTAGTTCCTCTACCAAGCTCCTGAAAATCCCGTCAATGTATGATAAGGCTACCAAATTTCTAGGGGTTCAACCTAAGAATGCTCCATAGCATAAAAGACCCTCCAATCAATATCCATAGCGTTTCTAAAAGCAGTGGCAGATATCCCCCATTCTATGTATCCTTAGAAGTTAATCAATTGATCTTACATAATTGCATGTTAGACTTGGGAGTTGAGGTCAACGTCATGCCCCTCCGGATCATGGAACAACTTGAGTTAACTTCATCTAGATCATTTAGGAATGTTTGTGGCATGGATTCTTGTCCGATGAAGGCCGTGGGTGTTATCGAAAATTTGAGAGTGAGATTGGCAGCATGTCCTGACGTTGAGTTATCTATGGATGTTCTGGTCCTTGATGTTCCTGATGTTTGGGGAATGTCGTTGTCTAGGGAATGGGTCGCCAGGTTGGGGGGTAATATTCAAATGGATCTTACATATGCAACAATCCCGACTGATAAACATTCCTCCATAACTTTATTAAATGAACCTCCCATGATCGAGCATGTTGAAACCCCTAATCATCTCTTTGATAAAGTTATGCATGTGATGGATGAATTTGGAAATTTTATGGTGTTGGCCAACTATTGGGAAGAAATTAGGTAACAACCTTTCTTGCCTAGTCAGATCTGGAATATGCACTTTGACGAGGCTAGGTCCAGACAGGGTGTCAGGGCTAGTGTTGTTCTAACTTCGCCAACAGGGGAAGAAAGTGTGTACTCATTCCACTTGGAGTTTGATTGGACCAACAATATAGCGGAATATGAAGCTGTACTTATGGGGTTAGAATTTTCCAGAGATCTTAAGATTAAATTTATAAGTGTAATAGGCAATTTTGACCTCATCGTCACCCAAATTAAAGATCAATTTGCCGCTAGGAATGACAGACTCTGTGCTTACAGAAACGTTGTTTGGGATACCATGGATCTTTTCGATGCATTCTCAATCAAGGTTGTTCCAAGAGGTGAAAATTTCCTTGCAGATGAATTAGTCGTTGTTGCTAGTATGTTTGAAATCTTTGAAGACTTAGTTGAGCGAAATTGCAAGGTGGAGGTCCTTATTAGGCCATCCGTCCCTGACAATCGGGACTGTTATCACACAACTTGTATTTTCCCCTTAGGGATGATCCTATGTAGGATGGTAAAGGAGGTAGGCAACTAAAGAGGTGACCTAAGAGAGCCTCGATCCTTAGATGGATTGGTTGTCATGCCAATCGAGGCACTCTTCGCTTTATGCCACCAAATCCAAAGGTAGCAAAGGGGGAGACCCTGATCTATTCCCGACAGGATAGATCTAAACTAGATCACCAGATCCTCTGCTGCATGGGAGCGCCCCCCATCCCCTCGCTCTCGCTCCGAAGCTCGCTCCCAAAACGCTCCCAGTTTTGGGAGCACACTCCCATGGCGCTCCTGAGGCACTCCCTACCTCTCCTATACTAGGTTGATCATTTGATGACAATGTTATGGTACCTCCCTTCATTGCCAAGCTCATATAAAAGTAGTTATGGTTAATCATTTGATGATAATGTTACAAGTTATAACTTCTAGATTATTGATGTTATATGGTTTAATCCATGTTTTCTATAGCTAATTCAATATCCTACATGTTTTCTAGATATAAATCCATCAAAATATGTACTATATAAAAAACGCTCCCAAAATGGGAGCTTTTGAAAATTTTGCTTTTCGTTCTTCTCCCTCTCCTTGCTCTCCGCTCCCACTTCTCGCTCCCAACAACATAAACCAGATCAAACTAATGCAATAGAATACATAAGGTGATAGGTATATGAAACCCTAGATCTAATGAATGAAGTCATGTCAGGGGTTACGCTTGGGTTGAGAGGCTTAAGGGAGATTAAATATCAACCCAAGATGTTTAGTTACAATTACTTAGAAGTTAAAGTATGGATCTATGATCTAGGTGCTAACACAAATGATCAAATCTTGTTGCCTTGGGAAACGTGAATTGGATCTTGAGAAAAAGGGCCAAGGTAGGTAGTAGATCTGGATGAAATTAGGGCTTTCTAGCACATATGGAATATGGCTTGCTAATGGATATGACCATGTCTTAGCACACAAGCAAAGATTGGACCCCGAAACAACCCAAAAGATAACAAAACCAAGGAGGGCGAATTGAGTAAAGATCAGTCCCTGGGGGAAAGGGTAGATGGAGTCCTCCAAGGGTAATGCCCTAGGGAACCCACCTAGGGCTAAGCCTTGAGATAAAAACCTAGAAAGGAATCGCCAAGATTTTGAGTTATTAGACCCAGAGAATTTTATATTTTTAGGAGTTAGGGTTTAAATGCAAATTTAATCTAAGACTAATGGATAAATTAATAAAACTAAAGATGAACAATTGCAATCACTTGATGCCCCTAGATGAATGTCGTATGATGAAGACTAGCCCCAACAAGATCAAATGAAGGCTTCTAGTACCCACGTCCAAGATCAAGCCCGAGGAGCCAAGTGTCTCCCTCCTAACCTACACAACCGAGGAAAAATTCAATAAAAAATGCAAGATAAGATAGATGATAAACAACGAGAGATAAATAAACGATGAGTAAATGGTCATAAGACAAATTCACTCCCTGTTCAAACCTTGATCAGAGAGAGAGAAAGCAAGGTGAGCTTCCTCTATAGTTGCGCCCCTCTTCAAATCGGCCTTCCTGTTGCAAATAAAAAATGGATCCACAAAATATACGAGAGATACTTCAAAGATCTAACAGTGTAAGAGAAGACTAGTATTCAGTCACCACATCTTGCATTCAACCACAAGAGCAAAAGAATTTGATCACAAAAGTTTTATTTATTTCCAATAATCGAGAGCCAAAAGTCCTTTTATAATGAGGGGGTCCTCTCTCTTAAATAGATTCGAGAGACCAAAACCCTAACCACTTTTTGAATGAGTGGTTGAGATTAAAAGTACATCATAGATCATCAACGGTGGAGATCTTTTTATTTTTTTAATTACATGGATCAATGACTAAGTCATAAGAAGGGGGGCGCACTTTTGCCCAAGGACGCCCTAGGAGGGGCCAACATAATATAACATGATATAAAATGGGCCAACATTGTAAAGGGGTCACTAGGGGCATAAACCACCCTAAGACTCAACCTTTTACAAATATACAATATAATGATGTAACAATATAAATGATCAACTCATGAAGTGTGCCCCATGGGAGGAAGATGTCCTCTCTAGGACAAGATGTCATCATGAAGAAATCATCCTGGATGAAGCAAAGCCATGTAATGTGCATCTGGAGCCATAATATATCATCATAAATCATCCCCATGCCATTTCCTTGCCCACAATAGCCAAATCGATTTTCCTAGTACAAGCCATGGTGATAAAAACTGTCGGTAAAATAATCCCAGAGCAATAAAACTACGCATAACTCACTACCAGGTGCCCGGTGCACCAAACTGACTGCACAGATGAATCCGAAAACATGGGAATATGGTAATGCTGACTACTCATACCCCTCATCAAGCCTGTAGCGCCCTAGGAGAAAAAGGCACATCACTGCTGAGTAATAAAAATGGCCACTGTAGTAAAAATAATAAAAATCCCTGTATCTCAAAAACTATGACCATCTACTGTAAGCTGCAACTAATGAAGGTATGTTGGAGTGTCTGGAACACAAATAATCAACATGTAGCTCTGTAGTCATTGCCTTGGGAATCGTGTTGACCAAGTCAAAGCATCCTAACTTAAGGTTGAGCAGTACTCTTGAAGATCCTGTATGCATGTAAGATGAACAATGCTCGCAAGTTTATGTTAGAAACCGGACTAAAATATGAAATGCATGACAGTGGCTAATATAATCAAATAATAATATACATGTGTGAGAGAAACCATTAAATCTTTCATGAATTTCCCTACATATGTTTGCTCACAGACTTAGACAAACTGTTAGGATGGGTGAGGTGGAAAACAAGGCTAAGATAATGGGAAGGACTTGTAACTTCGACACTGTGATCTCTCAGACATAAGGGATAAAGGGAAACCACTCAGACGTATGTCAAGACAGAGAACATTCAGGGAATGGTGGTGCCTCACAAATGGGTAGAGTGCTTGGACTGCTTCCTATAGACTCTAGACAAGCAACCTTTGCATTTAAATTGTTTGTTAGCTTTGCACTTTAGTATTTGACATTTACATTTAACATTTCACATAAGATCATCTTTCACTGGCCATCCTCCAAAGGAAGGTGCCCTGAATAGCCTCGCAGGCCTCAAATAATGACTGAATCTGACCTCCATTGCTTGCCACCGTCTATAGGTGCGATGGAGTTACCACCCTGTTGCCCTGTAGGGGCAAACAGCTTACATCATACAAAGGATGAGTGCTCGTCCTTTGGCAACTGACTAGCTACGGAAGACATTTCATTTGCATTTAGTGTTTAGCAACACTGTTTTTGCTGACTATTGCATCCGTTTACATATACCATTTAAGTTTTGATGCTTTAGTGTCTAAAAACACTTTTGTTAGGAGTACTTGCTTTCGAAGACTACAAGAGAACAACCCGGTGACCAAAGGGCCACACACTCCAAAGCCGAGACATAAGGTAAACATGGAGTTTGTCTGACAAAGAGGTCTAAGTGGGGGGAGTCCTCAATCTCACTAGTCAAAGTACAAGTCGAGATAAAACCAGTAAACAGAAGAGACGGGTGAATGGAGAAAGTGATAGGTGATGCCATCAAATCAAATAAGGCTAAGTCCATGTGAAGTAGGGGATACAAGCAAGCGTAGGTAACGACTTTACACTAGGGACTCTCTAACCACTCGTCACACAGGTTGTAAACCATGAAACTCAGAATGCCACTGTAAGTAAACATGCATAGTCACAGTAACTAAAATAAACTATAGAGCAACCAAAACATCCAAATGCAATAAATATATATGTTTGCTCAACCATATACTTGTCCCTGAACACATCTGCATCTGATCATCATCATCGGCTGACTGCTCTGCACTGCATGGACCATGACTATACTAGAATCATCTCAATGGGGTCATGTAGGCTCAGTCATGACAAGGGGGCATACTACTGTTGCTAGCTCAAAAATATGTAACACTACTAGAAAATAGGCTCATCTCAACCGCAGGACTGGCTTAGAAAACTTTCTTTTTAGTAGGGTCTACCACCCTTGGCTTCATTAGGATTTTTCCTAAACAGAGGAGTCGAGATCAGGTGACAACACCTGACTCTTTGCTTGCCCCCAAGGCCACACCGAGTAGCTTCGAAAGATTTCTGCTGCGCTTTCCCCCCAAGTGTGCATTTCGGTGGCAACATTTTTGTGCCCCTCTTTCATTGGAAACATCTCCATCGCATTGTTTACAAGCTGCCATGCATGGGAATGACGCCCACACGTGAGTCCAAAAGAAGGATGGCGCATTAGTTGGTTTAATACATTCGCTCTCCCTTAATGTTTGACTTTATAAAACATGTGCTTTATTCTCTTAACATGATCGCCCCTCATAAATGCCGTTTTGTCGCGTCTTGAAGAAAAAAGCGACAAATGACAATTTAATCGCCCAAAACCTAGGAAAGTGGGTCCTCAATTAAACAAGACGCTCTGAGCATGAAAACGAGCATCTCCACGCCAAATTCTACCTCCAGACCATGCTTTGACCAACTTATTACAATTCCCCCATGGGGGTCTGGACATGCAATTATTACAAAGGGGCCAAAATTGGCCCTGAAAAAGTCCTCTGAACTTCTGACGATGAACATTGAACCAGAGCTGCTGGGAATCGACCCCCCCCCCCCCCTCGAATCGATCCCGAATTGCGCTCCGGAAGGAATCGATGAGGAATCGATTCTGGAATCGCGATTCCTCCCGGAATCGATTTGGTAATTTGCGCTCCCTTCAAAAAAAAAACGATCCCTGGTTTTTTCGGAATCGATGAGGAATTGATCCAGAAGCTACGATTCCTCATCGATTCCGAGGTAAAAAATCGAACCCGAAATTGATTCCTAAATCACTCCCATGAGTTCGGCGGACTAAACCAAAAAAAATTCGATTTTTGCATTTTTTTTGGTATTTTTTTTGGATGGGCTAGGGTTAGTTTAGGCCTATAAAGGGATTTGGAGTCCATTTGGACTCCAAATGGACAATGTATTAAACTCTATAGCCATAAGTTTTGGAGCAAGAACCTCTGGTGTTTTGAAAATATTTGCATGTTGATCATGTCAGATCTAGATTTCTTTTAGAAAACTGTAAAGATGATTGTTGGATTGTAACAAAGATTGTATGGGCAATGCCACCTCAGTTTTTTTGATAAATTGAAAACAAGCTGTTATGTTTTTAAATGATATCGAGCAAATATTTTATTTTAACTTATTTTGAAGTTCTTTCTCTTGATGTGCTTTCAACCAAAATCACGTTCACACCATCATATTCTTGGGATATTACTTTTTAATTTATGTTACATCATTCTAAAACACTTTTAACATAGCAGTTTTTCGTTATAGGTTTCATTTCTCATGCCAATGAAATCTCTTAAAGCCACTTAGACTTAGCTAGAACAAAAAGCTTGCTGGCTTTTACTGGGCATAACAAACCACACAACTATTGTTATATCAATCTATAAGAAACAATGCATGTGTGCATGGATGACTAAATAGGCTCCTCTCTTGTACAGAAATGGGAAGTGCACAAGGTATCTCCAATTAAAGTAATCTCCAGATCTAATTTTAGAAATAGCTTCCTTTGGCTTGATTCTAACCTGAGCTGCTGGGAATTGAGCTGAGCGTTTTGGCTTTTACTGGGCATAACAAACCACACAACTATTGTTATATCAATCTATAAGAAACAATGCATGTGTGCATGGATGACTAAATAGGCTCCTCTCTTGTACAGAAATGGGAAGTGCACAAGGTATCTCCAATTAAAGTAATCTCCAGATCTAATTTTAGAAATAGCCTCCTTTGGCTTGATGTTATATCAATGTGTACTAAATGGTTATATGAATATCTAGATTCTATGTTTTCATGTTTTCTATAGCTAATTTGGCATAATACATGTTTTTTTAATTTATATGCATCAAAATATATGAAAATATATATTATATTAGCTTGAAAGTCGACTTCATTTCCTCTTTCCTTCCGCAATTCTAGTGATAATTTTTAGCCATTTAAGGTTCAATTGATATGGTAATTGTTGTCAATTTTTTTCTTAATACATATAAAGAAATCAGTCCTCTTGGATAACCTCTTGACTCCATTTTCCCTTGTTGGTATAGGCCCAAATCTCTAGATCTTTCCATCACATTTTTACCTTGTTATGCTACAACCATATTTTGTTAAGGCTTCGTATCACCTTGAGCCTCAATGCCATAGCCTTAGCAATCTTATGTAGGGATACCCCTTTGAGTTGGAGGCAAGCAACCTAAAGATGGAGAGGGTGTTATTGAGGTGACAGTAGGTAGCCCCTCCTAGTTGCTCATGGGCTAGCATTGTTTTTTTGTGCTTTAATTTCACATGCTAGTTTGTGCATAACATATAGATGGGAAGGGCAGGACCTGTTATCACATATATAGTAGCCGGGCTACCATACATTATTTTTCTGATTCCAGTACACTATTCAGCCAGTTCCCTTACATTGAGATGCTGAGATGAGCATCTATATTGGATCACTATCAGATTTTGGACAACAGTATATATTCCCCATGCCATGACTGAGTCTCAGGACACTCAGAGAGATGACCGATGTAGCCATTATACCATTTGTACAAAGCAGTCAGTAGTGCCCAGAGTTGCAATAGCAGTTTCAGAGGATAGATGATGGTTCAGATGATGAGCATTCAGGTATATGACTCAGCAGGTATATCATTGTGTTATGATTATATTGCTTTTATACTTATTCTTATAGCATGTCTTAGCACCTAGTGTCATGATCTGGCGATCATATAGATATGTGGACCTGGTTGATCTTATTATATATATTATATTGTCCCTACTTAGACTTAGAAGTTCACTATTCATACTCATTGGTTTTACCCTCCTTAGGGAGAATAGAGGTGATCATTCCACCATCCCTTGGCTTGCTAGTGTTGGCTCCATTATTCATTGTCTTCATCCATCCATTGCCTACCTTTTAGTTTATCACCCTGACTTACTACTTGACTAGTGACATGGAGGATCTTTTCCCCACTATAGCCTCTGTATTGGATGAGCTTCCCTGTTTATTGTGTCTCGGCTCTAAGTTGGTGACAAAACTTACCTATGGTGAGTTGGAGTTCCTTGTGAATTCCCCCTAGTCACTAAAGTTGTGTTGGCTAAACCTGAAACTTTTAGTGCTTTCATGAATACAAAATCTGGAAAAAATGAAATGCTATATCTTGTATGAAAGGCCCATTCATGCAATGTGTTTCTAAACACACATGAATGAAAGGCATGCCAAATGAAAATGGCCATGAAAATAAAATGTTATATCTTTTGGAAATATAAATACCTAGGTAAACAAGCTGTCTGTGACACACCTAGAAGTGCTCAGGTAAACAAGTGCCTTAAAAACACACCTGCAGCAGAAAGCCTAAAATAAATGTAAATCTATGCAATGTGTTTATAAACACACATAGATCAAGGCTATGGAAACTTCAGGCCCAAAAAGCAATGGAACTTAAATGCTATATCTAAATTATTGCTGGCCTCATTTGTATTATGGATTGTGCGCATTTGTTAAAGGTGAATAAACCCTCTTTGAACAACTCATCCATTTGTGAGACACCGCCATTCCCTGTGTTGTTGCTCATTCAATATATACTATGGTGTGTATTCCCTTTTCTTGTGCCAAAGTGTCACAAAGTTAAGTCAGTCAAGTCATCCCTTAGCCTAGCCAGTTATTTTAGCCTTCACCCTTCACTAGCAAATTGATCACAGCTATGAAGTGAGTATGATCTTGAAAGTCTAGTCTGAGTAATAATAATAATTAATGACATTATCTTTTTGGAATTAGATCGCTAGTAATGATTACTTTGTGTTATAATTGTTATTTGAATAAGTTGTAGAGCATGCATTAACCTTTGACACTTTGCAGCAGCTTCTGATGATGGTCTGAGTTATATTTGGTCATGTTGACTTGGTCAAACCTAGTTTGACCAAGGTCAACCATAGGACATGAGATGGTTGGACCTTGTGATGATATGGATAGATGATATATGGTCTATGTACATGTACATGATGATTCTATGCAGCAGATACAGGGTTATGATGATGATTCATGGTTTACAGCATTATTTGATCATTTACAGATTATTATTATTTTACCTGTTCCGGTATATTGGATTTATTATATGATCATGCATAAACTTATATGGTGTATGAGTACACATCTTGGATAGATTTGGACCTTCTGAGTCCAATGAGACAGTCTGTTTTCAGTTCCGGGCACTTACAGTGATGATTGAGCCTCAATAGGCTATCTTAGTTTAGTTTTGGTCTATTGGAGACCCTGTCAGAGCAGAGATGATTTTTATCCAATTGACCTAGGGCGCTGTGCTTGGAGGGGGTGGTCCAGCCACTTGTTTTTACCATATTACCCCCCTCCCGGACACACTGGTGCCCTCACCTTGACAGCGCAAGCACTCCAGGAGGCAGTTTGGGGCAATTTAACGCTTCCTGAGGCATTTCAGGATTGGTAGAAATGGCTATTGAGGAATTCGATTTGGGCTACTGAGGCAATGTCTTGGCATGGGATGATCAGTGATGATGGATTGATGTCTTCCACACCTCCTCCAGCAGTTTCAGCTTCATCGAGACCCACATCCATCACTTATGGCACTTTCTGATGATTTCTGAGGTCTTTTGAGGCCTACGATTTGTCCATAGAGGCACGATTTGGTATATTGATGACTATTTTATTATTATTGTGCTATGAGGATTGACCAGGGGTGGCTAAAATTACCCCTTGGACCTACCATAAGCTTCTTATTATATTTTGTCATCATGATATGGTGGGACTCCCCTCTTTTAGGGCGATTTTGTCCACTTATGCTATATTTTATGAGTGATCCATGTATTTTATTGTTGAGCTTATCTCAACCATTGATTAGACATTTGTATCTTTTAATCTTAGCCACTCATTCAAAAAGTGGTTAGGATTTTGATGCCTCTCCTTCCTATTTAAAGGAGAGAGCTTCTCATTGTAAGGGGTCTTTGGCTATTGGATTATTGGTATAGAAAAACTTTCTTGTGGAAATTCTTGTGGTCTCCTTTGCATTTGGTGTTCTTAGATGGTGATTGGAAAGTCTATTGCAACCTAGCATTTGGAATTTGTGGTAAGATCTATCTTTTTTGAAAATCATTGTCTTGTCTACATGAGGGCGACTTCAACAAGAGTGATTTTGCAAGGCTTCTTCAAATCGACTTTCTTGGCATTTGCTTGTATCAGGGGGTTATCATTAGTATCATTGTGATCTATGCTATCTTTCTGTTACTTCTCTTGTGGCATTAGTCTTATCTCTTGATTGCATCAAATCTGATATTGTTGACGTTTGTTGTGCAGGAGAGAGGGCGCATTGGCTTCTTGGACTAAATTGACTTCATAGAAATCTACCTCAAAGCTTCTCAAATTGATCGGGTTTGCATAGATCATCATCATCAAGGCATCTACAAGGTTACCCAGGTAAGATCCACAGGTTTGTTTCTCTTACCTTGAATCAATCCAATTACATAGCTCATAAATTGATAAAACCCTTATTATTTCAAACCCTCATTGTTACATTTTCTCAAATCTACTAAGATCTAGTGGGTTGTTCGGTATAATATTAAAAACCCACCTCTATAGTATCCACGGCATCTCGGATCTATAGTTTGGTGAGGATTGGCTTCCATTTGATCCCCTTCCGAGGCCAACTTAGCCTCTCCAAGTGAGGTCGCAATCCTTGGGGAAGGTGAGTTACCCTAGATCTAGTTGATGGGTAGTTGAGATCACACTTGTTTCATGATCTACACATCCAATAACCTACCCCCAGATTGTCACTTTTCTGATTTCTACCTTGTGGGCCCTATTCCACATTTTAAGGGATTTATTCCCCATTTTGGACCACTTGGTATCTTTAAACTCAGATCTAGTAAGATCTAGCCATCGGATTGCCTTGAAATTGTAGATCCACACTCTCACTTGATCAACCTACTTGGATCTAAATTTTGGATGCCATTGGACTTGTCTTGATCCATTTATCACCCTTTTTAGCCTCCTTGGGTAAAGTCGCACCACCTTGGAGATTGGAGTTGGTCCACTTCTAGGACGTGAGTACTTGAGATTTTAGTGGATTTGGAACGGGCATAATTCAAACCCTAGGTCTAGTATGTCACTTTGTCAAATCTTGCCGTGGGGATAGCATTCCTTGTTTTAAGGGATTGTGGTCCACATAGGTCAAACCTTGAATCTCTAGATCTAGACCTATTTATCCATCAAGACTTTAATTGCCCACTTGTCTCATGCATTAGGAGTCATAAATCACAAGTTAACTTCACTTTGACTCCATTATCCCAATTCCCAAGGCACTTATCTCTCTCCAACTCAATTTGACTTTCCTAGATTGTTGGATTAACTTGTGGTTTAATCCTTGTTTGGTGGACTAAACCCTTTGATGTCATCATACTTCATGATCAAGCTTGTCACTTGTACTAGTTAGCCTCAATTCAACTCCTAAACTACCCTGCATTGGACATGGTTCCCAAGGTAGTGGATTTTCTCACATTGACTAGTACTATAATCCCGGATCTTATCTTTAAACATTATAAGTCACTCCCACATCAACAATGAACCAAAGCTATACTCATTGAACCCCCCACTTGTCTTGTGACTTCATCCTAAGGTCTAGGATAAACCATACACCTTACTTCACTTAGAATTAACTTGATTTGGTGTCTTGGTTTTGATCTCTCCTGTCGGGAGTAGATCGGGTCTCCCCCTTTGTTGTATGGGCTAGATAACATAAAGTGAAGGTTGCCTCGACTGGCGTGACAACCATATATTGGAGGTCGAGGTGATTGTGGTTGCACCTTTTGAGTTGCCCTTCCCTATTGCCATCCATTAATGGATACATCCATAGGGGTAACTACAGTTTAGGTGATAACAGGACCCTTCTGAATTTTCTAGTAAATTGTCCCAATGACACAGTAATTATGAAATCGGTTGATGCATCAACATGTGTTAAAGATGTTAGATTGATCTTTGTAGATCATAGATCATGATGAGATACAATATATATATATATATATTATATATATGTTGTCATTCTGTATTGGTTATTGAGTGTTGTGTCCTTGACTGGAAAACTATCAGGATTTGGCATCAACTTTGATGTATCATTTGGCATCCTTTCATGCTATATATTAGTGTTTTTTTCATATTTATGCGGCAGTGTGATTATTTGATGTTGTTATTGGTTATATTTTAAAAGATTTGTCTAATATTAACCTATTTTTCCTGATTAATTCTGATTGTTTCGCAATTATTGCCAATGTAATCTTATCAATGCCCTGAGCAAATAATTGCCCATTATGATTATTTTATCTATTATGTTGCAGTTTATGTGCTCTTGAGAATCCGAAATGACCCAATGGTAAGTATGCTCAACCATACTCTGATGTTGCAGTTTATGTATCGTTGAGAATCAGAAATGGTCCAATAGTAAATAAAAAATAGCAGGAAACATGTTTCATCTTTTTAGAAACCAGAACAGTTGGTGTCCACTATGGGTAGAAAACTTGTGTTATACACCTATAGAAAGTGCTAGAAAACAAGTAAACCATTGGAGACAAGTAGGAAATGAGAGTGAAAAATGTTCCACCACCCTCCATCCAAGGCATTTTTCTTTTCTTAAGTGTGGATTAGGGTATTCTCACTGGTAAGAGAATGTTAGATTAGTTTAGAGTTAGTCTAGTTTGTTTTGTATGAAAACTGGGAAAAAAGTGTAAAAGCAGTACTTTTAGGATAGAAACTTTTCCCAAAGTCTTTTGACAATCTCCAGAGCAGAAGGAAACCACTTAACAATTTCCAAGTCAAATGTATCAGCGGAAGTCCAAGTTGGCAATGGTTTCTAGTACAAAACCCATCCTGGGCCTACTGGAATAGTTTTCCAAACACAAGGGCAGTGGAGGATTGCACTATCCACCGTCGTCGTTGAAACTGGTAACCATGATTTTGTCAGGAAACACAATTGTTAACCATCATTGTATTTCGTTTAGTAACAAGATCTGCAAGATCTGCAGTTAAGGTTGGCGAAATCACTGTGATAAAAGCTGTAGTGCTAATTCTATAGCCTTGGCTGTACAAATTACCATAGTTTCTGGTACCTCGTGTTAATTTCACAGATGATTGTCATTACAAATATGAGGCTAAATTTTTTCTGTAAATCAAAGTTCTTAGTTTGATGCTAATTACCATCGTAGAACTACGGCCTTAGCCATGGATCTTGTGATGAAATGAAATGGAAGATAACTCGTCTGATTTGAAACTACTTCAATAATATGTAACTTTGAACAGGAATCAAGATTACAATTGTGCTCTAGACTTAGCAGCCAAATCTCACGGCCAAGATTTTGACCAAGATGTTGCTCATTTAACCCACGGACGCTAGTATTCATATGCATTTATAAACGTAATTACTTTCTGCAAAAAGTCAACTGCCAAATTGATGTTTTTGAAGAAAATTAGAGAGTTAGGTATAGGGGAGGGTTGTCTATTCTTGAGCAGGAAAACCAGTAGTTGAGATAGGGTGATCAGTAGTGGACATAGTAATGGTGTTAGTTGACCTCAGTTTTGAAACAACTATCTACTATAAGTGGTTCATAAAAGCACTTTATGTACAAGTAATTCTTAATATTTTCATGTTTTTAAAATTATTTATAAAAAAAATTTGAACTACATTTTGAAATAAAATGAATATTTGAAATTGGAAAATCATTTAAGTCACATCTACTTTAAGTCACATCAATGTTCAAGCATTGGCCCCAAGCAAAAATACACTAAGGCACACTAAGACTAGACAACTTGGAACTTTGTGGCTGACATGGCATCATTTTGGATTAGTCACACCTCAAGACCAATATGGTTAGATAGAGAACACGACAAAGTATATGTCAAAAAAATTTGGAGGAAAAACAAGCTCGGGAACATGGAGAATTAAGCTGCACCACTACTGGGTAAAAAAACGTTCAAGAATAGACAACCCTCCCCTAACTTTTATATAAAAATCACGTGTAAAGGTTAAAATTACCCAACATGGCCTTGTCAAATCCCAACCTTAATTGTATCTCAGCAGCGTATTATATATTTGATTGAATAAACATTAGCATGTAGCTTGCAACCTCCGTTTTTTTTTCCACTTTGTGAACATATTGTAGAGTTTGTGTTTTACGAAAGGCCATTATAATATTCTTATTTCTTCCTATAAGGACGTTGAAGAGACATAAGACTATTGATCAGCTTCCTAGTAAAAAGAGACATTAGGCCTTGACCAGAAGTATCATTTCTTGCAAAAGGGTGACAATGATATAAAGGCCAAGTTAAGAGGAAACTGTTAAAATCATGTTGTAAAGAATAACGGTCCTTGAATAAATGTATATAACTATATGATATGGACTCTAGACATATGACACAAAGGCCAAGCAAAGAGTAAACTGCTAAAATCATGTTGTAGATAATAACGGTAGTTGATAAATGTATACAACTATATGATATGGACTCTAGACATGTGTCCACTTCTGCACCTTATGTCTATGCCCTTTTGCAGTTCACATCATTAAGAGCAAAGAATTTACGCGCATCTGACATCAATGGCTTTTCTGATCCGTAAGTTTCAGTTGCCTGTTCTATATGGTCTTTCTATGAAATATGAACTGTTGAGAATATGGGGTCAGCTGTTATGTTGGTTTATTTTTCTACTTTGCTTTGATATTACTGGAATGGATTAGTTGGACATCTAGCAACTATATTATTTTCTCTGTTACTTTATGCAGGTATTTATCCTTCAGTGGACCAAACTTAGTTCAACGTTTTCATTCTAAAGTAAAGTATCAAACGCTTAATCCTGTTTGGAATCCACTGAAGGTGATGTTTTAAAATGCATATTGCATCTACCGCCAAGTTATCAACTTCTTTATAATTTATAAAATTTGATATACTTCACGGTACAAATTTTATCATAATCGATTTGTGTTTCTTTTGGTTATGCCTACAGTATGGTTGTAAAGTTGATGAGTAAAATGGCAGATCTTTCTTTTCAGATTATTGCCTATGACATTACCTGAAGATATTCTCAACAGATAGGATAATAGTATGGCATATCATTGATTCACTTTGTAATTAAATGTCTTTGGTTTTCAAGATGTTTTACTGATTATGTTGAATTGGTTTGCTAAAGTTGAAGTTGAAAGCAGTCTAGGCAGATAGGCTTTAGCATAATGTGGACAAAATGAAACTTTACCTACTACTCTTCTCATAATTTCTTTTTAACAACATTCCTATGTCCAGTGAGGAGTTCCAAATATCTGATGTTTCCTCGAGTTTTGGGGAAGTGGTTTGAGTTTTGGGAATCGCTGGAGAGAACCCCAACTTTAAGGGCACAGCACAGACACAGCACCCTAATTATTTTTAGAATTAAACTTTTTAATATTTTATGATATATTAATATTTATTTTATTTTATTTTGAGAAATACATCTTATATTAACAAGATAATATTTACAAAAAAGATGAAATAAAAGAGGAAGGGTACATACAGTGGAGTCTTGTATCATCTTCCTTTGAGCTACTAAAGCTGCAATAAACTAAGAGTAAGCCAATGCATCTAATTCTTTGGCATTTTTAATCAAAAAGTAACGTTTGGTAGACAATTGCATACCTACCACTTCCTGCCAAGAGTGACAAAAAGATTGGATTGAATTGACCTCATAAGAGAACACATTTTTGCAGTATTACGAAGACAGGGCTATAGACACTATCAAGATCTTGATTCAGCTATATTTAGCAGTTTCTATTTTTAGAAGCTTGACCATTTGTACCGGCAAATGATATTTTGGGGACCCAGTATTGAGTTCTTCTAAAGGGCACTTTCAGAGTTTTAAGATTCACAACCTTGGAAAATCTATTTTTAGAAATTTTATAATTATCATTCTTGAAATTTAAAAGTAGATTTGGATACCCTTTGGATAGATGAGAATTGATTTCTGTTTTTCTGAAGTTCCAAGATGTTTTGGGCCTTTGTCAAAGCCAATCAAACTTGGTCAACTCGAGGTCTGAAAATACAAATTTTGAATTTTCATAGATAAACACATTTTGGACATAGTATCGAGCACAGTGTGGACTGAAATTTGGTTGTGATTAGGACATTGTGGAGTTTTGGTCTATTTTTAGCCATGAGAGTTTTCAGGACGTGGTCATATTTTTGGAGGCCTACTGTGGGGTATAGCATGTGGGTTAGATTTCACACCATCTCGAGTTAAGTCATAAGGTTTGTTGAACTTCAACCATGGGGTTTGATTCGATGAACTGAAAAAATTTCTCATGTTCAATTAGGTTTGGAGAACCTCAAGTTGAATTTGAGCCTGAAAGGTGAACCTAAAGGAGAATTCGAACCTAATGGTGAACCTAATGCCAAACCTAAAGGCGAAATTTATCGTGCATGGGTTTTTAATTCATTTTTTATAATTTATATAGAAAAGGTGTTAACCCTCGGGCTGTAATTTGCAATTGGACTTGTTGCTGCCTAATACACACCTGGGGGGACGCGGCAGGAAACCTTCAAGCCGCTCGGTGTGTCCTTGGGAGCAAGTGAGAGTCAAGTGTTGTCACATGATTACTCGACTCCTCCGTCTAGGCTCACTCCTAGCGAAGCCAAGGGGGGGGGGGGGGGTCCCTATGAAAAATGAATCTAAGGCTTTTAATCTATGAAAAGGAAAAGCTTATTTTAGGAGTTTATGATGAAATCACTTAATCAATATACCATAAGTCACTGCAACATTAAATGAAAATCCACATATTTAAGATACAACACCATTCATGACACTTGTAAAGATTTATTTAAACAAAGGAAAAGTAAAGACCAGTGCCAATGAGAATGGAGTGCTTGAAGGGGTTGCTTCTGTGGTCTCGGTGAAAGTATTGCATGTCTCAGTTGGTAAATTTTAAGATTATTAAATGAGTGGATTAAGGAGTGGGTTAATTCTTGGTTTGGCCCAAAAGAAACCTAACCCTTCGAACTGAGTGTTTTAGCAGCTTTACCAAGTGTCCAACCAGGCGAGGATGAACCTGTTTAAAGTAGCCTACTGACTCTATAGTTTCCGCCCATTCAACCTCTCGAGTTCTCATAATTTGGTTCTAATGGATTTTCCTATTAAGACTAAGTACCTTGCACCCGTTTCTGGCTAACCCTACTATTCAGACTAAGCTGCAGAGGTTAAGAGCATGATTTGGATTTGAGGTGTTGGTAATTTTTATTAAAAAATGTGAATGGATGATTAATCTAAGCTAAACCCCAAGGGTATCTTTTCTTCACACCAAAATATGATGGAGTACTTCGGTAGATCAAGGGGGTTAATTTTATCTTGAAATTTTTTAGAACAATTGTAGTTGATGATTAATCTAAGCTAAACCCCAAGAGTATCTTTTCTTCCACCAATGATGGAGTACTTCGGTAGAGCAAGGGGAGTAAATTTTACTTGGTAAATTTTAGAACAAGATTGTGGTTTATTTTGTAGCACTTAAGTGAGAGATTGTAGAAGATTGTAAGTCCCCCTGGGACGCCTTGTGTGCTTTGTGAATGTTATGTAATTACTAATTACAAAAATTAAACTAGTCTAAACAAAGGAAAGAAGAAAAAAAGCAAAACCTGAAAAAATGTGAAAAATGTGAATCCCCTTGGGGGGATTGGGGTTTAGGCACTGGAATTTCCTGCTTGCTCTTTTTATTTTTTGATTTACAAAATGAAATAGAGATGAACTACTGCTTGCCCTATATGCTTAGGGAACAAGTCAGTTTACAATTTTATTGGAAAAAATGGATCAACACTTGAGCTGCTGGTTCTTGGAGATGTTCAGGGAGCCTCGATATGGTAAATTTCTTGGTTCTTTGGGTTCAACCTGCTAAATGAAAATATCAGACCAGCAAACAAAGTTAATTGAAATGACAAATCAAACACTACAAATTACCAAAATGAACTACAATGCAACTAGTATGTAAAAATGAATTTTTTCGGCACTTTTTTGGATTTAAAACTAACTTTTAATTTATTTTAAATGTTTGGACTGTTATTTAAATCCGAAAAAACAGCGAACAATAAAGTGCTTAGAATCTACCGAAACACACTTTAAGAGTGTATTTCGTTTATGTGCAAACAAATGGAAAAAATCTACTTTAACAACTAGCAAATGGAGTAAAAAAAGAACTAAGGAAAGTGAGCTAGAAAGCTACTTTCCTTAGGATCTTTGGCTTGATTTGAAAAATCTAAGCCCAAATATTTAAAAGACACTTTGTTTTCCAAATATGAAACTAAGAACTAGGAAGCTTTAAGACTTGGAAAGTACAAATTTTAGGATTTTTAATAAAAATGATAACTTGCACTAAAATCTAAGGCTTGTGGATCTAGAAATTTAACATTTAACTTTGAATACTTGATCTAGATCTTAAATGTTTTAAAACTTTGCAAACTCTTAAGATAGATAATTTTGAGAAAGAAAGTAAGAATTTTAAACCAAGGTAACCGTAACCAAAGATAGCTTAGAAAGAAGAGATGGGGAAGAGGAAAGAACTCTTTCAATATGAGACTTCGAGACTTGGAAATGACCTTCTGGATTGCTGAGGGACTAGATCTGAAATAAGAAGTTAGAAAAGAAAATGAAGTACAAGCAAGTCCTCATCCCCTTCAACCAAAAGAATACCTGCAGCTTACATCAACTCATACACAAAACCTTAGATTTGGATGGCATATAAATAAGAAAACACAACCAAAATATTCATAAACAAATGAAATACTTTAAAGTTTGATTTCTTAGCATATAACAACATAACTAGAGAAGTAAACAAACTTAACTAATTGAAGATCACAAAACAGATAGTTGTCCTTACAGTGAACCAAGATCTAGGTAGGAAATGGATGAGCAGCTTGCTACAGTTCTCCTTCGTTTAACACATCAACCATGCATCCACACATTAAAGAGCAAGACAAAATTTCGACCTCCAAAGTCTCTTTATTCTCAAATAGTTCTCAAAAAAATATTACAATAGCAAAGCTTTTCCCCTTAGCACCAACTAGTGAAATAGAGAGCATAAGCCTGTTTAAATAGCAAAACACATGCAAGAAGGGGCCAAAACCCTAAGGTAGGCGCATGAGCTTGATTTAGGATCAACTGATGGTTGGTTGATGTTGATTGAAATCTGGTTGGTATCCAAAGCCAAGGGATATGCGCCACCTCAAGAGAGGTATGTGCATCCCTTCTTGTTTATATCCCAGCCACAAAATGGTTGCCGTGTGGAGGCGCTGCCCACGTGAGGAGGGCGCAGCTCACGTAGAGTTGGAAAGGCGTTTGATGCATGGATGCAAATGGGGGTTCGATTGGGAGCCAAAGCAATGGGTTTGTGCCACCTCTCCATGAGGTAGGCACACTCCATTCCATCCAATCGTGAGCTGCCCTCTTGGATGATGCCCACGTGAATGGTAGAAAGCGTATTTCCTTTGAATGTTGTATTTAATCCAAACTTAATTGCCCACCATAAATCCTTATAACATAATGTTTTACCTTTCTAACTTAGTCTCCAACCTTATGTAACATCATGCTATGTCATTTTGGCATGTGTTAATTCCATTTATTGATTTTTTAATTTTTTGTACTTGGTGCATTTTAGCATTAAAATGCCACTTTGTAGCTATGATAGGAAAAACTACTCCACAAGGCGTTTTTGGTCGCCCGAAACATAGGAAAACCGGGTACCAGGGTAAAGAGGATGCTCTGAGCTTGAAAACGAGCATCCCCGCGCCAAATTCCGACTCCGGATACACTTTTATCACCATTTGAATTTTTTCATTTAAACCATTAAAAAAATGGCTTAAAAGTGCGAAAAAAAATATTTTTCTCGGAATTGACTGAAACTTCAGGGGGACCTAGTACATAACCAAACGATAAAATCCTAGCGTCTAGCATGTTTATAAACATTACAAAATGGACTCTAATAACCCCTTAAGGTCTAACCACCACTTTGGGCATTCCAGCTTTGGAGGTGTAGGCTAAAGGCAAAGCATAATCGACAAGGGAAAAAACTCCTTGGAATACCTTCTTTGGTTGTCAAGTCCTAGGGAACCGAGTCACTCAAAGACCACCATGCTAGCACACTTTATTACAAACCCCGTGGGGCATGGTCATTTATTACAGAAATGAAAAAGATGGCCAAAATTGGCCAAGGCTGGAACATCTGAACTCTGATAAGCACAAATAATTGTGCAATACTGGCGACTCACTGAAGTCCAGCTGATGTGCAATTCAATTGGTAACAAGACTTAAGCAATGTGGCCAAAGATTCATTCAGTTCCTCTTCCCCTTGGATTGGGCCTATTCCAAGTGCAGAAGAAGATGATCTTGACATTGATGATGACACTAGTGATGAGCCTAGTGATGATATAATTTCACTTATTGATGAATCTCATAATCACAATTCTAGTGCCCTTCCTACCCAATGTGCTCTTGATGATTTAGAGCTTTATGATGTTACAAGTAGGTCACAAGAACAAAAATTCTGGCCATGTTTTATATTTTGTGAAACAATTTTGAGGGATTATAACTATTTGACATTATGAACATCCTTTAAATTTTGAAATTTGAAGATTATGTTCTACTCCATTTTGCAATTTGCAGTTGCACTATATGTTCAAATCCTGATCATGTTTTGAATTTATGAATTTTTTTAGGGATTATAAGTATTTGACATTATGGACATCCTTTTAAATTTTGAAGTTTGAAGAATATGTTTTACTTCTTTTTGCAATTTGCAGTTGCACTATATAATAATGGCATTGATGATTGGATTTATCATGATTAAGTTACTCTTATATGATTATTGATCGCGATTTTTACTCATATATGTTTATTGATGTTGATTTCTTACAAATTTATGCTATGTTTCATTTTAAAGTTTATATATATATTGAAAAACGTATATGAAAGAACTTAATGGTGAACCTCATTTGAACTTCAGTGGAAAATTCGAATTTGAACTGAACCTAATTGTTGTCGAACTCAAACTCGAACCATGTGACCTAAATCTCAAGAAGTTTTGTTTTCGATTTTAGAGGGTCCAGATCATGTTGGAGCATTCTAGTAGGTTCTCGGTGGGCCCCACTTGAGATGCACTTTCTATTTTTGGAGACATAAGGTGCACTAGTCTAAAAGATTCTATCTTTGACTTGGTTGACCTAGACCTAGAGTGCATAGGATGAGAAAGCATCCTCAATCCTCTTCACGGACCTCACCATTGCTATTTATGGCCTAGGAGAATGCACCCTACATGATCATGACTTTCTATATTTGGACTTCAATTGTACTTCACTTTAGGAGGGTTGACTTTTAGTGCAGGCTTGCTTTCTATTTCAGAGGATGCCTTATATTGGCGACTTTCTATCCTTAGAGCTAGGGTGCACTTCATGAGGAAGGTTCCTATATCTTTTATGGATCTCATCCATTTTAATTTTGTCATAGGGAAGTGCACCCTCCTTGTACATTGACTAGCTATTCTTGGATATGTTATTATTGGAGTTGACTTCTAGTTTAGGTTATTCCTATTTTTGGAGTTTTCCTAAGCTACAAATAATATAATCACAACTTCACACTTGTTGAGAAAGTCTAGAAGATTCCATCTTTGACTTGGTTAATCCATGTTAAGCTCAGATATGATCTCTAGTTCCAATAAAAATTAATTTATTCTCATATGCATGCACATAAAACAATAAAATTCTAGATCTGTTTTTTATGAATAGAAATACATTGAGCTTATTAACAGTAAATGCACAGTGGAAATAAAAGACCAATCACACAAATTGACACAGTGATTTTTGGGTAAACACCCCTGGAAAAACCCCGAAGGTAAAACCAGCAAATAAGAGAGATTTCTTGATTATCGTGACCACAGAGAAATCTGAAATTTTACGGCAGAAATTACAGCATTAAATGCACATGTACAACACCTTGGGAATCGTTCTAGAACACACAACTTCTTCCCAACGGCCTGTACAGCCTATACGACTTGCAATAAATGCAGTACGGTCAGCAATAATGCCCTCAATCTCTGTAGTGAATCACACGTGTTGTATAGCCTTCATTAATGCTATTGTACGGCTTGTATTAATGTTGTTCTATGGCCCTCAAATCTGCCTTCTCAATTTGCCTGCTGCTGCCAAGAGGATCACCCTTCTTCCTGCAGAAACTCTCTTCCTGATCTCGCCTCTCCTTAATTGCTCAAGATTTATTTCACGCTTACTTGGTGTGTCTAATGATAATCTTCTCCTTAGATCTCCTTTTGTAGCTTTATGATGACCAAATAACTATGTTTCCAAGAAATGTGGGTGCGGGGATGGGTGCGGATACAGGTACGGGGGCAGGGACGCCACTTTTTGAAATAGGGTACTTGGGTTCGTTGGGGTACTATATATATATATATATATATATATATATATAACACAAAACAATAAAATTAAAAGTTAAAAACATGTCACATGCATATTTCTTCATAATTCAATGATTCATCATTCATTCAACATTCACATTGGAACATAAAATTTGATATCAAGTGGAAGTTATATTATGATTCCATCGTCATACTACATTCAAAATTCGCTTAATGGGCCATTGGCATTTCCAGACATGAAATAGAAAATACAAAATTCAGAAAACACTCAACAGTGATTTCATTCAGTGATTCTCCTTGCTATAACAATGTAACCTTGTCATTGTATTCAACGTGGAAATCCCTTCATCGTTTCACCAAACACTGTCGCCGTGGAAAGCCCTTCACTAAACGCTGTTGCTGCTGGATGAAATGATTATGAGATGTTTGAATGGCAAATTATGATGTTTGAAGAGTTTGGGGGTCGTAATTTAGGTTTGGGATGGGGGCACCTTTCCCCCCTTCCTTTTATTTATTTCACTACTTAAAAAATCGGGGTACGTCGTCCCCTCTCAGCCAAATGAACCCATTTTTTTAAGTCGGCGTCTCAGGTTCTTCAGTCAAGAACCCGATTCATATGGGTTCGCCAACCAAGAACCCGCACCCGAATCGGAGATGTGGGTTCGTGAACCCGGTGCAGGGACGTGAACCCTACCCCCGGGTGCGCGAACCCATGCAACTAAGCCAAATACCTAAACCTAGATTGAATAACGGTCAAGATTAGATCTTGATCACTTGAGATCGACGGTTTTGACTTATTTTGTCGTTGACACAACTTAAGTTGCTTTTTAGTCATTATAATATAAAAGTGACTTTAACTTTACAAAATAAAGTTAATATCTAGAGAAGACCCTTTTGGACCACTTCTTGCAAGCTAGACACACATCCTACAGAAGTACCTGCCTGAGCTACATAACTCAACACTCCCTCTTAGCAAGAAAGGTACTTTTGGAAGAACCTCCACTTATATCTGTCTCCAATCCCACCACATCATCCGCTACTGTAGCTAGTCCCTCTGAATTGGAAGACTTCCCTCCCACCTACTTTGGAATCTACTCTGAAGATCTGTTCTTCCTCACTATGCTGCTTGGAAGCTCGACCTGTTCCTGAGCATCCATTAATGTCAGCACATACCAACTTGGTGTTTTGACAGTACTAGAAGAAGCCTCACGCCCATCTTCTGGATTAGAAGATTGAATCCCTAGTATTAATTCAATCTTCGGAGCCTCTTGCTCCCTACACCCTGTCCCTGACATCGATCCATGATCCAAGATCCCATTGGACCCACCTATAGGCTTGCCCAACAACCTGTACAACTTACCCTCTTTGACACCAAGCCTCATGACTGCATCATGGGTAGCTCCCTTTGAATGTATGAGCACATGCCCACTCTAAAACATGAACCCATACCCCTTGTCCTCTAGAGCTAAGACTGAGACCAAATTCATCTTCAGTTCTAGCGCATGCATCGCTCCTGCCACCTCTAGAGTTCCTCCTGAGTCTAGTTGGAATAACACTATTCCAACCCCCTTTACTACATGTATGGTATCGACCCCACTATCCACATAGTAGTCTGAATCTATCTCTGAAACACTAAGGAACAACTCCCTCATTCCCATTATATGGCAAGATGCACCACTGCCTACGAACCAAGCATCATTGTCCACAAGATTTGCACTTATACCATTGGTGCAAGAAATGTATGCAGCTAAAGAGAACTCCTCAAACTTAGCTGCAAACTCTTCAACCTTTGCTAAGGCCGCAAGCTGAGTCTCACCTTTTCCCTTCTTTTTGTTTGGACATCATAGTGCCCTGTTTTGTGACATGCAATGCACTTGACTTTGCTCATGTCTTTCTTCTTACCCTTTGAGGTTGCCCCACCATTGGAATTTTTCTTGGCTTTGCTCTTTCTTGTAAGTGCAACATTCTCCTCATCATCACCTTGTTGTTGTTCTGCATGGCTAGATCCCATTATCATCTGCTCTTGTGTGAAATCATCCCATAATCTTTCCCAGTTGAGAAGATTCTCTCTAGCAACAATTCCATGGACGAAAACATCCCATGGTTTAGAAAAGCCTTTCAAGGTTGTTCTTACCAATTCTAGATCCTCAACCTTCTCCCCAACAGCAGCCAACTCATCTCGAACTTGCGTGATTTTAGTGAGATAGGATGCAACTGTATTAAAACTAGACATCTTCATGTTGTGAAGCTTCTCTCTTAGCACCATTTTCTTGTTTTGGTTGTCGCTTTGATAAAGCTTCGTGAAGGATTCCCACATCTGGAAAGCATTCTTCTTCCTAGTCACATGAGGGATTATATGATCCTTCACAGCATCTAAGATCATTCTTTTAGATTTCACATCCTTTTTTTTTGTAAGCAACCGAAGGCACTAATCAGTAGAAATAGTCTGAGTTTTCTCAACAATATCCCGGAGCTCATTTTCCTCTAACAGCAATGCAATCCTTTCTTTCTAGGGGTTGAAGTTTGATGCCCCTTCCAGTTGGTCCTCAAATCTCGAGCCAATAGCCATCTTACCTGCCCAACTGATACACTAAGCCCACAACCTCTTGGTGAAAATAAACCTGCAAATCTCTACTGATTCCTGTGCCAAAGTATTTGGTTTTCTTTTCAAAGACGAAGCTGTGATACCATGTTAATTTTCTCTAAGCTCAAATCTAATCTCTAGTTCCAATAAAAATTAATTTATTCTCAAAAGCATGCACGAAAAACAATAAAATTCCAAATCCGAATTTTATGAATAGAAATACTCTAAGCTTATTAACAATAAATGCATAGCGGAAATAGAAGACCAATCACACAAATTGACATGGTAATTTTTGGGTAAACACATCTGGAAAAATCCCGCAGGGAAAACCAACAAATAAGAGAGATTTCTTGATTATCGTGCCCACAGAGAAATCTGAAATTTTACAGCAAAAATTATAACATTAAATGCACCTGTATGACACCTTAGGAATCATGCCAGAACACAGCTTCTTCCCAGTGGCCTATACGGCCTGCAATAAATGTAGTACGACCAACAATAATGCCCTGGATCTCTGCAGTGACTCACACATGTTGTACGGCCTTCATTAATGTTGTTGTATGACATGTATTAATGTTATTGTACGACCTGCAAAACTGGCTTCTCGATTTGTGTGCTACTGCCAAGAGGATCGCCCTTCTTCCTGCAGAAACTTTCTTTCTGATCTCGCTTTTCCTTAGTTGCTCGAGACTTCTTTCTCTTTTACTCGGTGTGTCTAATCTTTTCCTTAGATCTCCTTTTATAACTTTAGGATGACCAAATAGCTAAACCTAGATCTCTAAAGTGATTAACCGTCAAGATTAGATTCGATCACTTGAGATCGACGGTTGTGACTTAATTTTTCATTGACATAACTTAAGTTGCTTTTTAGTCATTATAATATAAAAATGACTTTAACTTTATGTTGTTGCCTGGAAACACACCTGGGGGGAACGTTGCAAAAATATTCCCGCTGCTTGGTGTGGCCTTGGGGGCAACTCAGAGTTAAGAGCTATCACTCGAAACTTAACTCCTTTGTCTAGGCTTACTCCTAGCGAAGCCAAGGGGGGTGGGCCCTAATAAAATAAAATCTAAGGTTTTTAATCTACTAAGAGAAAAACGCACTTTAAACTAGGAGTTAGAGAGATGATGATAAAATACTGAAACAAACCATTTGCAATTTATTTGAGCACAACAACATATGAGATTAAAGATGCATTCACGACATTTTGATTTAAGCGATGATATTGATGACCAATGCCTTGAAGTGAATATGAAATTGTTGTGTGGTGTTGGGAAAGTTTATTAATGAGTATTAGAGGAGTGGGTTTATTCAGGGTTTGGCCCAAGTAAACTTGATCTCTCGAACTGAGTGCTATAGGAGTTTAAAACTTTAACCAAGTGTCCAACAAGGCGAGGCATAACCTGCTTACAATAGCCTTCTGACTCTATAGTATCTATTATCATGCACTGAGCTGCTGGGAATCGACCCCCCCCCCTTGAATCGATCCCAAATCGCGCTCCGGACGGAATCGATGAGGGATCGAGTTTGGAATCGCGATTCCTCATCGATTCCGTTCGAAATCGATTTGTCAATTCGCGAATTGGTGGAAAAAAAAACGATCCCTGCCATTTGGTAATTCGACTCGGAATCGTAGCTTCCGGGTCGATTCCAGGTCGATCCTGAATCGAACCCGCATCGAACCCGAGCAATAAAATCAAACCCTAAATCAATTCCGAGATCGATTCCGCGGACAGGGCGGATTTTTGAAAAAAAAAATTGATTTTTGGAATTTTTTGGGGGTTTTTTTTGGTGGGATAGGTCACTTTGGGCCAATAAAGGTTGAATGAGTCCATTTGGACTCATTCCATTACTCATTTGCTTGATTGGGAAGAGTTTGAGCTTGGAGTGAGTTTGCTAGTTGTTTGAGAGCTTTGAGCATTGAGTGGGAGATTGAAGGGGAGAGCTTGCAAGGGAGATTGAAGCTTCCATAGAGGCCTTCAACCTGTGATTTAAAAATCGGTGAAATCGGTTTGTAAATCGGCCGATTCACCGATTTATGACTTGCCCGGTTCAAATCGGCCTCCAAACCGGTTTGTTGGACCGATTGAACCGATTCATCTGAAAAATCGGCCGATTCAGCTGAAAAAACCTGTTTGACCGATTCAAGTAAAAAATAGGACTAATTCATTGCGTGTGGGCCTCGTGTGGGTTTTTATTCATTTTTTAATTTTTATAAGTGAAATTTTAAAACCTAAAAGGCTAAACTACCTCTAACCTACCCAACCCGACCCCCATTGCTCCTATTGCACTTGGAAGAAGAGCGTGAGTGAGACTGTGGGCGGCACCAGCAGACTTGGAAGTTGGAGTGTGACCGTGGGAGAGTGAAGTTGGAGTCTTGGACTGTGTCACTGTGGGTCCGTGGGAGTGGAGACTTGGAGTGTGGGAGTGTGGGAGTGTGGGAGTGTGGCAGTGTGAGTGTGGGAGTGCAGTGCAGCAGGATACAGTCGATGGACAGCAGTGCTACAGCACACACAGGTATTTCCAAATTCCATTTCCAGCACATTTTTTTTTCTTTAATTTAATTTTATTTTAAACTTTAATTTAAATTTTAAAATTTTTAAGACAGAAAGGTGTGGAGTCTGGATCTTGTCAGTTTTTTACTAGATCTTGGACGTTAACCGAGAATTATGACTAATTTTCTTATCAAGTTTTTACTTCGTTTTGGTGAAAGTTTGGTGAATAACTAATTGAAACAACCATGGCAGATGACCATTTTTGGTTTAAAACTTCCTACGTGCATATCCAAATATTGGAAAATAGAATTCTCATATTGAACTTTCGGGGAAAGTGAGTACATCTTCTGCATTAATGAGGTCTTCTATGATACCCTTCTTGAGATACCCTTTTTTAATGAGGTCTTCTATGATACCCTTCTTGAGATACCCTTTTTTAATGAGGTCTTTTATGATACCATCATCTTGAGATACCCTTCTTCCTGACACCTATCCACACTTGGAAGATTCCAGAAAACAAAGACATAAATAAGGTTTGGGTGACAGGCACTTAAAACCACCTGACTTCCTGACACCTGCCCACACACTCACAAGAGTCCAAACAAAAGACATATATAAGCTGTGGATAAGGGATACTCAAAGTCTCAAACCACTTCTCTTCTGGATCCTTTTTTCTGGCAGAAATTTGCCCTGAATCCGGCTGTGAAAATCTTAATCCCCGAAATCTGCCATCCCAACAACTGTAAACTGCAACAGAAGGGTATTTTGCCGTCTCTGAATCAACCCAGATAATGAAATTATGATTTAATCAACTAATCACTTCATTGCTGATTTACCAGATTTCAGGTAGGCCCCAAAATTATGGTGATTTGAGTGCCAGGTTTGCTGCGCTCCCATAAATAATGCTTTCTAGTGAATCATGCCCACATTCTGTGGCAGGTTGTCAGGGACCAGGGTCCTTGTGATGTGGCCCATCCATCATATGTAGGCTATGGGTCTGTAATATTGGTTTCCTCCCATCATTTCCTTGCTGTAGATCGGGAGGCTACACTGCCTTAGAGATGGCTAAGGCCAGCCAAAGGTAATTTCGTTCTATCGTGGGGTAAACTTTTTCTTCAATCTCTCACTGCCCTGCCAGCTTAATGGTGAGCCCTACCTTAACTGTGTGGTTGTGCACATTTTTTTTTAATTTAATTTTAATTTTAAAATTTAAAGTTCAATGTCTACTGTACTTGGGGCTAAATTCACAGCTTGAAACTCAACTGAAATTCACTTGAAGTTCAATGTCTACTGTCTACTGTAGTTGGTTAACACATTTTTTTTAAATTTAATTTTAATTTTAAAATTTAAAGTTCAATGTAATTTTTTAAATTACTTTAAAATTTAAAGTTTAATTTTAAAATTACACACTACACAGAGAGCAGAGTTTTTTTTTAAATTTAATTTTAATTTTAAAATTTAAAGTTTAATTTAATTTTAATTTTTTTAAAAAACAGAGAGCACATTTTTAAAAAATTTCCTGAATGCGACATAGAATTTTTAGAATCTCAAATAACAGAATTAATTCTGGATAGAATTAATTTAATCTTTTCTTGTTTTGTTTGGATTGCATATCAGATTCTCAGAATCATGCCCCCAAAAGCAAATGATCCTGCATGGATCCATGCAGATGTTGTTCAGGGCGACATTTATTGTAAGTATTGCAAGAAGTTGATTAAGGGTGGGGGAATTTACAGGCTTAAACAACACTTGGCTGCCATCAAAGGCCACGTTAAGGCATGTGAAGCCCCACTGGATGTTATTGGGCATATTAGAATTGAGATGCAAGATCAGTTCAAGAAGTTTGAAGAGGGAAAGGCTAAGCAAAGAGAGATAGAGGAAGAAGTAGGGAGGAAGAGGAGGCTTGTTGAAATGATGCGTGGGACCTATGCCCCTGGTTCAAATGAAGGCTCTTCATCTATCCCTTCTACCACTCTTAGGGATCCTTTCTAGTTTGTTCCGCCATCCAAGACTATAGAAGATAAGGGCAAAGCCAAAAAGAGGGTTAGCATTGACGACTATTTCACAACTCCCACCACTTCTGCCAGTGTGAATGCTTCTCATATGCAACATCCAACAGAAATTCAACCCACCTTAGATGAGCATTGGAAGAAGCAGTACACAGAAGTTGCCCATGAGTACATTGCAAGATGGTGGTATGATGCTGATCTCCCATTCAATGCTGCACCCTCTTCTTATTACCAACCTATGTTGGATTCAGTTGTAGCAGCTGGTAAGGGCTTCAAAGGCCCTAGTATGCATGACTTGAGGGGATCGCTTTTGCAAAAAGAGATTGTTTCCATAGAAGAATACCTGAAGGATTTCAAAGTTTCATGGGTAAATTCAGGATGCACTATCATGTCGGATGGATGGAAAGATAGGAGGGGGCGACACCTTATAAACTTTCTTGTATCTTGCCCACGGGGAACCATGTTTTTGAAATCATGTGATGCATCCGATCAGGTGAAAGATGCAAATCTGTTATTTCATCTTTTGGATGAGATTGTTCAGGAGGTGGGGGCAAATAATGTTGTGCAAGTCATCACCGATAATGCCTCTAACTATGTTCTTGCTGGTAGGATGTTAGAGGAAAAACATAAAACCATATTCTGGACCCCATGTGCAGCACATTGCATAGACCTCATGCTTGAGGATGTATGCAAACAGGATTGGATCAAGTACACTGTGGATTGGGCCAAAAACATCACCAGGTACATCTACAACCATGTTTGGGTATTGAGCTTGATGAGGAGATACACACAGGGCAAGGAGCTTGTTAGGCCCGCAGTTACTAGATTTGCAACTCACTTCCTCACGTTGCAATCTCTCCTTTCCCAAGCACATAACTTGGAGAAGATGTTTTCAAGTGATGAATGGAATTCATCTAGTTGGGCTCGCACCCAAGATGGAAGAGACACAAAGAGGAGAATTACAAGCTCATCATTTTGGAAAAAAGCAGCAGAGGTTGTGGCAATTACTGAGCCACTTGTTAAGGTGTTGCGGTTGGTGGATGGGGAAAAATTGGCCATGGGATACATTTATGAAGCTATGGATCAAGCAAAGGAGCAAATAAGGGCAGCATACAAAGATAGAGTATCCAAGTATGGGCCTATTTGGGAGATCATTGATAGGAGATGGAACAATCAACTCCATCGCCCTATACATGCAGTTGGGTATTTCCTGAACCCGAAATATCAATATAGAGATGACATTGATGCTGATCCGAGTGGGGAGATAGCGGATGGATTGTATACTTGCCTTGAGCGCATGGTCCCAAGTGAGGCGACCCAATTGGAGATACATCTGCAGATCACCTCTTTTAGAGAGGCCACAGGTCTCTTCGGCAAAAGTGTGGCTAAAAATGCAATAGAGAAGGGCCAACCAGGTAAACAATTCCATTGTTTTATTAAAATTTTAAATTATGTTGTTTAACTTTAAAGTTTAAAGTTTAAATTGTAAAATGTAAATACCTGGATTCTTAATTTCTTAGCCAAATTTACAATCTAATTTGTTGAATTCACTGCCTTGACCCTTCGCATTTGCAATTGCAGCACAATGGTGGAGGGCATTTGGTAATCATACAAAACAATTGCAAAAGTTTGCAATTCGGGTCCTAAGTCAAACCTGCAGCGCTTCTGGGTGTGAGCGCAATTGGTCTTTGTTTGAGCGGATTCACATGAAGAAGAGAAACCGTTTAGAGCAGAAACGGTTAAATGATCTAGTCTTCGTGCAGTACAACCTGCGACTCAGACGCAACCAGTTGATGAACAAAAGACCTGATACGGATCCCATTCTGTTAGATGATATAGATCCTACCTCAGATTGGGTAGTGGAGACTGCAGATGTAGAGTTTGGTGATGATCTGGATGTTGAGTTGGAGGACTTGTTGCAGCCTCATATAGATTCAGATCCTCTATTGCCGATGCCATCAGTTCATACAGGTGCGGATCCCGATATTCCAGCCACAGCAGGCACTAGTGGACCAGGACCTCTTACTTATAGGCGACGACAACGTAGGAGTAGGCATTCAGCCAGTACTACTACTGCAGTAGTAGATGACCGTGTGCCTGAGCCTGAGGAGCCTGAGATTGAGCCAGATGTTGATACCTTTGCTAGTCCTTCAGCTTCGGGTTCTTTTGGTTCTAGTTCTACTTCTACACCTTGTCGTAGCAGTGCCAGTGGTGATGAGTTTGATCAGTTCGATTGATGTAGTTGACTATATATCATGCTATTTTTTGGACTCTACTAGCCATATAGCCTATAGGCCTCATGGATTATGTATTTTCACTATTTTGTTCCAGTTCCAGTCACCTAGATATGTATTGCACAATACACTTTGTGCCATTTTGATATATTGACTCTTATATGGTATATACATGAGCAGAGATTGGATATTTTGTTTCTAATGCTATGGAATCATGAATTAGAATCTTGAAAATATTGTTTTTCTTAAAAAATTAAATATTTTATGTATTTTTGAGCAAACCGATTCATTAAATTCAAATCGACCGATTCATTACCGATTCCGATTCCGAGTTGACCCTCGATCGATTCCGAGTCCGATTCCGATTTTTAAAACCTTGCATTCAACCACCATTGAAGAGCTAAAAGGTAGGCTCTAAAAACTCATGTTTGTTTGTTTTTGCAATTTTTTTTCACTATGTTAAAAAATGGAAAACTTACAATGTTCTCTTCTCCTACTCTTTCCAATTGCTTCTTCTCCATCATTCTATTGCAGGGAACAAGTGACTCTCGTCTTGAATCAAGAAACATGATGGGTATGTGGTTTTGGTTTTTCATTCCACTTCTTCTCATTATGGTGGTGTTGGGAAGTAGATGTGGTGGTGGTAGTGATGAGGGGGAAGAGGTAGAGAGTGATGCATACCAAGGAGAAGAGGAGGAAGGGGAAGAAGGTGATGATGATGAGGATGAGGGTGATGTGGGGCAAAAACAAAAAGACACAACACCTTTCTGGAAGTATGTGACAAGGCAAGGGGGAGGGAGAGGGGGTGGAACCACAAAGTTTGGATGCCCCCATTGTGGGAAAACATACACAGGGTCATATACCCGGGTGAGAAACCATTTGTGTGGGGTTATGCCATGCGATGTAGGTAAGTCTCATGGAGTCAAAACTTGTGACAAAGTGGGAGCTAAAGAGAGAAGCAAATACAAGATGGAAGAAGAGGTCGCTCAAAACAACTCCAAGAGATCGAGGGTTGATTCTGAATCCCCACAGAGAATGTTTGGTAGTGGAGTTGCTGCTGGATCATCATCGACTCGATCGGGAGCCTCATCTCCCCATGGAGTCTCGCCTATATGAAGAACATTATCTGATTTCCTTGACCAAGGTTGTAGAGATGATGTGGATTCAAAAGTTTATAGGTTTCTCTATGCATGTGGTGTGCCATTCAATGTTCTTTGTTCACCCTATTGGCATGAAATGGTACAAACCATCAATGGTGGCCCTCAAGGATACAGAAGCCTTGGATATGGCAAAGCTAGAACCGTGGGACTTGACAGGGAAAGAGCCAAAATCAATAGTGCTCTTGGAAAGTTCACAAATGATTGGTCCAACTATGGGGTATCCATTGTATTTGATGGGTGGACAAATGTTAAAGGCAAGCCGTTGATAAATATTCTTGGCGTTTCTGCTAGCGGTGCGGTCTTCCTTTCAGCCCATGACTACTCAGATCGCTACAAGACCGCTATTAATATTGCACAACCTTTACTTAAAACCATTCAGGAGATTGGGCCATACAATGTCATTCAAGTCATCACTGATAATGCTGCTAATTGTAAGGTAGCAGGAGCAATCATTATGGATAAGTATCCCAACATATTTTGGTCAGGGTGTTTGGTTCACACATTGAACCTTTTGATGCGTGATATTGTTAAGATGAAGGACAATAATTACCGATGGATTGGTGCCTTGTACAAGAGAGGTAAGAAAATGATCAAATTTATTACCAATCATAGCATGGCCCACCACATTTTTCGTAATCACTCTAAGTTGGAGCTATTGAAGATTGCAAAGACTAGATTTGCTAGCTACTACCTCACCTTCAGAAGGCTTTTGAAGGTAAGAGAGGCATTGGCTAGTATGGTCTCAAGTGATCCATGGCAGGAATTGAAAGACAGAGTTGCAAGTGCATCAGATAGAAGTGACTTTCAGGAGGTGGAAGACACCGTTCTTGAAGGTCATTTTTGGTCACAGGTTAGGTATGTTCTGCAGTTCACCAAGCCAGTTTATAACATGATTCATTTTGCAGATACAGATCAGCCGGTGATTGGGGAGGTATATGAGCAGATGGATAGCATGCTTGGTCAAATCAAATACATTGTTGAGCAAAGAGATGACGTCTTGTATGACCATATTCATAAACTTGTGGTCAAAAGGTGGGATAATCTAAATGTTCCACTCCATGCCCTTGCATATGTCCTCACCCCAAAATACTATTCTCCAATTTGGTTGGCCCAACCTGCACCTGGGGGTGGAGTCAGGAAAAAACCCCACACAGATCCAGAGGTTGCTGCTGGGTATATGCTTGCATTAGAGAAGTTGGTCCCTGATGAGGAAGAGTGTGCTCAAGTACGAAGTGAATTGAGCATATACATAAGTGAGCATGGACGCTTTGGTTCCCTGTTTGCAACCAAAGATCGAGTCAGATTGGATCCTATCCATTGGTGGAACATGCATGGCTCTGGAGCCACATATTTGTATAAATTGGCGCTGAGGGTGCTATCACAGGTTGTTAATATCTCTTCTGCAGAGAGGTGTTGGAGCACCTACAACTTCATCCACAGTGTAAAGAGAAACAGTCTGAATGTAGATCGCGCAGAAAGCTTGGTTTATGTGCACTACAACTTGAGGTTGTTGTCCCATTATTGTGAGGCGGCCAAGAATGATAGAACATATTTGACTTGGGACAACAATCCAGAGGAGGCTAATGTGGAGGATGGAGCCATAGCATTAGAGCGCTTGGAGGCTAAACTATTGGGTGATCATGATGATCCAATTCAGACTACCCATACAGAGATGCCACCCCCAAGCAGAAGCAGCTTTTCGGATGTAGGAGTTTTGCCTTTAGCTTCACAACATCCAATTTCAGCCCGCAGGGGCCATTCATCTTCTTCTCATGTTCCACAATCACTTCCACCAGCACCTATTCCACCTAGAACACGAGAAAAGAAATTGGAAGTTACTCGTGGCAAGTGGAAAGCTTAGTAGATTCATAGTACTTTGTAGTTTGTATTTCATTTTCATGTTTATTTTGGCAGTTGGCCTATTTTGTAAATATTATAGCCTAGTTTGATGGCAAATATTATATGTTGAAATTTGAAGGTTGATGTTGTTGATGATTGATGATTGATGATTTGATGATGATCATTTAATGACAATGTTATAAGTTATAGCTCCTAGAATCTAGAAGACGAGATGATTAATGTTATATCAATGTGTACTAAATGGTTATATGAATATCTAGATTCTATGTTTTGATGTTTTCTATAGCTAATTTGTCATAATACATGTTTATTTTAATTTATATGCATAAAAATATATTAAAATATATATTATATAAAAAACGCTCCCGAAACGGAAGCTTTTGAAAATTTCGCTTTTCGCTCCCGCTCCCGCTCCCAACAGCGTTGAGATTCACGCAACTTGTAGTTGCCCCTTAATGATGATCCTATTAAGGATGGTAGAGGGGATAGGAAACTAAAGAGGTGACCTAAGAGGGCCTCGATCCCCAAGATGGATTGGTTGTCACGCCAATCGAGGCACTCTTCGCTTCTTGCTACCCAAGCCCCAGATAGCAAAGGGGGAGACCCTGATCTACTCTTAACAAGAGAGATCTAACCCAATCACCAGATCAAGCTATGGAAATAGGGTATGTAAGGTGAGGGGTGAATAACCCTAGATTTAAGGGATTAGATCACTGTGGAGGCTTAAGATGGATGAGATTCAACCTTAAATGTAATAGACACAATGATTTAGAGATTAGGAATGGATCTAGGATTTAGGTGCTAGGGTAAATGATCAAAATCAGCTACCTTGGGAAATGTGTACTTAAAAGATGTAAAATGGTCCCAAGGAGCAAATCTGAGAGGATTAGGGCTTCCTAGCACGGCTTGATGATAGATTTGACAGTATCTAAGCTCGCAAGCCAAAAAGAAGCTCAAACAACCTGTAAATAGAAGCAAAATCAAGGAGGGCGCAATAGTTAAAGATCAGTGCCTAGGGGTTAGGGGCAGATGGAGTCTCCCAAGGGTGACGCCCTTGAGGACTCACCTTGGGCTAGGCCTAAAGTGTAAAACAATGTTTTACCAATATTCCAAGTTAAATGAGCTAGAGAATTTTTATAAGATTTTGCAGTTAGGGTTTGAATGTAAATGACAGATGGGTAATTTAAAGGAATAAAATACGTACCTTGCAAGCCTACCTAGATGATGAGAATGGATGCCAGTATGACGAGGACTACTCTTGAAAAGATCAAATGAATATTTGACATGTTCTCTTGCTCCCACGATTTGCCGAAGTCCACAAGTGCACCCCTCTCTTCCTGCAAAACCAAGGAGATCAACTCAATCAGTAAACAAGAATGAGTGTAAATGAAAGTAAAGAATAATATGTAGAGAAAAATTGATACAAAGACAAAACTAATCCCTGAATAAACCGGATTTGAGAGAGAGAGACAAGGTGAGTCTCCTCGGCCAGTGCGCCCCTCTTCCAAATCGTCCTATTCACCTGCAAGTAAAAATATGGATCAAAAAATGTGCAAGATATCCACCAAGATCTTCAATGCATTAGAAAAGTAGTTTCAATCACCATAGCCAAACATCTAGACCAAAATCACAAGAGTCTCTCACAAAATATTTTTTGTATTCTAGTAGCCAAGAGCCAAAAGTCGCTTTACAATGAGGGGGGTCTCTCCTTTAAATAGGAGTGAGAGACACCAAAACCCTGACTACCTTTTGAATGAGTGGTTGAGATTAAAAGATACATCAATGATAATCAACGGCTAAAATGAGTCGAATACAATACACATGGATCACTCAAAAATAGAGGGGGCACACTCACTAAGATGCCCTAGGGGGACGCACCACATGACAATATGACTAAGACACATGAAAATAGCACATGATGGGGCTAGGAGGTTATCATATCCCTAACATGACCCCATGGCACAATATCAAATAGTATGTCAAGATAACATCATAATATGACCAAATGACCAAATCGTGGCCCCTCCATAACAAAGTAAAAATGCCCAAAATGATAATCCCGAGTGTATGTGGACCCCACTGAATGCTGTAAGCTGTGCCGGAAGATGTGTGATGCATCATAAAAATTCTCTAAACAAATCTTATGCCAATTCCTTGCCTCATTTTCCCAAATCGATTTCCTCAGTGACCATTTCTTCCATTTTTATTCCCAAAAGATCACCTGTAAAATAATAAAATGCCTGTATCTCTCTCCTTGGTGTCCCAGACACAAATTTGATTGCACCAAAATGTCTGGGAATATGGTAATATGGTAATAACGAATTGTTGGACCCCATACTCCCTCTGTATCCTCCTAGATGAACCAAATTAATCTCTAAGTGTGCTGATAGGCCATTTTATATGGCAAATATGCAATAAAGTGATAATTGACCATAATCTCATCTGAAAGTGCCTGCAACTGATATCTGAGTGTACCAATGGACTCAGAAGTCCCATATCTAGTAGAGATGAGTACTTATACACCATATGACCACCTGGATGATCATCTATAAGCTCAACCATGCCTGGACAAATAAAAATAATGGCCTGTAAATAATAATAATGATAAAAATCCATCAAACCATCACGTGAAACCTGTATCTGATGCATGGAACTAGGAAGTGGGCACCATAGGACCACAAATAATCCATCTCAAACATCATTGATCCAACTCATCCTGGATCCTACGGTTGACTTGGTCAAACTAGGTTGACCAGGTCAACTAATCAAAATAATGACCCAGGCTCAAACTGACTGATGTTGCAAGTGCAAATAGATAAGATATGCTCCTTTAAATATTTCAATAGCAACACTAAAGCATGAAGTGGCATTATACTGGTGATTAAGCAAATAAAACATCAAATATACATCTAAATTAAAGCAATCAATTACTAAGAAAAAGACCCTCAAGTGCATACTCATTTTATGGATGTGACCATTTTGCTAGAAATGGGTGAAGGTGAAAAGATAAGGCTAGGACAAGGGGATGACTTTACAACTTCAACATTGTGACACTTTGGATAAAGGGAAAGGAAAAAACACCTAAGCATATGTTGGACAAAAAATACACAAGCAATGGCAGTGTCTCACAAATGGAATAAGTTGTTTAGAGGAGTGCCCATTCAACTTTAACAAATGTCTTCAACTCACATCCAAGCTTGGAACCAGCTCTGTGAGGATCTTTTCTAGAACCACCGTGACTAGGGGCACAGTTAACCATAACTTGAGGTTCTTGGGGACACTTAAAATTAGTTGTCCCTTACTCCATCTCACATCCCAACCCATAGGCTCCGTGAGGAATTAATCATTACATTTAAATCATGGCCAACCGTCTTTAGATTTAGCATACATTTAACCACTACTCTTTAGACCTTATGGCCCTTAGGATTTTGCATGTGCGTAGAAGCACAACTAATTGCAGCTTTCATCCAGGGTGCTTTACATTTCATTTCATAGCCCTCCTCATTGTGCTTAAAAGCACGTTTGACTTTATATTTATTATGGTCTTGCATTTGAGTAAATACAACAATGAATCACATAGTGCATGTAATGATGGTAGAACAATTTGCTTTAAGTCTTAGCTGACACAACTCAGGAAACTAGGGGAATCATCCACAATCGGGACCAAACATCAGTGGCAACCGACCAGAGAGGTCAAGGCTTCAGAAACCAACTCACCTATTCTCAGGAACCAACACTAGCGGGTTTTCCTGGCGCAAAAGGATCAAGGCTTCGACAAGTTCTGTTGCACAACTCAGAGCTGAGACACATAATAACAAGTAGTCTATCCAACATAGAGGCATAAGTGGGGAAGTCCTCAATATCATAGGTTGAAGTGTAAGTTAGGTCACAACCAAGAACGGGTGATAACGGATGGACGGGGAAGGTGACAAGTGATGCCATAACTAACAAGCCATAACTGGTGGGAATGACCAAGTCCATACTACTAAGAGGGTGAAACCAATGAATATACATAAGAAATTCTAACTCCAAGCAATTAAATCACTTCTATTCTAAATAATCAACCAATAACGCTCCCCCCCCCCCACACACACGCATATATATATATTGACAGATCATGACCACCACATACCTAGTTAAGCTACCAAGATAAGTAAAAGAGCACAGTAAATACATCCAACGCACAACCATATACGTGCTGGGTCATATACTTGTATCCATCACCTGAACCATCAACTATCACTTGAACACTGTTGTTGCATAACTCTGGACACTGTCATATCACTGCTCTGGATGGAAGACAATGGCCACCTCAGTCATCAAATCAGGGGTCATGAGGTTCAGTCATGGCATAAGGCTGAAAATATTTGCTTTGGGTTTGCTGAGAATATGAGTGATCATAAAATAGTTGCTCATCATCTATTGATCTCATGCATCTCATAGTAAAGGACTGGCTCAAAAAAGTACGAAAATCTGGTCTGAAGACTTGGTAGCCCCGACTACTATGAATGTGATAACAGTGTCAACCCATGCAACCTCCCGAGATCTTGAAGTTCCGCTTAATTGGATTTTCCTATTAAGACTAGTGCTCACCTTCCTTTCTGGTTGACCAACTGATCAGACTAAGCTGTAGGGGCCAAGAGCATACTCGAAGTTTAAGCATTGGTTTATTTTATTAAAACAAAATGGATTTTCTACTTGGTTAAATCTACCTCCAAGAATCTCTTTTCTGGCCGAATTCCAGTACTCGAACAAGCTCTTTCTGTGGCACCGTACTTCAGGAAAGCAAGGAAAAAATTACTTTGAAAGCGGCAAATTGTCAAAAAAATGAGAAAAACTAATTCCGGAGAACTCTTGTGGCCCGCCATTGAAACAGATCCAACAAGTTAAATTTTAGTCCTATGGTTGATTTTATTAAAATTAGAAATAAAACTAAAATAAAATAAAAAGGAAGAAGCACATAAAAAATGAGACGACACGAATCCCTCCAAGGGGGATGGGGTTGTGGGCGTTGGGTATCCCACTAGCTCTTGTTTAACTTTTATTTTACAATGCTTTTTAGAAGTACTTGTAGTCCCTTGAAGAATGGGAGTAACAAGTTTACAATAGTTTCAAAGAAAATGAATTGGATTAAGAGGAGGGTTCCCAAAATGCTCCAAATAGCTCAAATCATCGAAAATTCATCAGCACGCCTCTCTACCTCTCCAACAAAAAGCTAAAAACAGCAAAGAGTAATTTATAGAAGAGTGGCCCAAAGCACTTTAAGAGTGACTTTGGGTTGCCATCTAAAACTTGCAAAAAATTCTGAATTAAACTAGGAAAAGACTACTCAAAATGAACCAAGAAGACAAGCTAGAAAGCTTGTTTCTTGGGATCTTTGCTTGCCCTTTTAGGGCAGCAAATAACGGACTCTTAAATCAGCCAAATTGAAACTTTGAATCATAAGCAAACTATCCTAACAAGTCTTTAGATCTTTTGAATAAATGAACTTATAAAGGAAAAGTTTCTTTCACTAGATCTAGATATAAGATTCAAAACAGTCTGGGAGAGCCAGTCTAGTCCAATTTTGGGTCAAAAGAGTCCAGCCCCATTGATTCTGATAACTATGCTAATGGCATCATGCTTCCTTATTGTCTTTGCTAAGTGATGAACACTAGGGAAATTGTCTTCCATTTCCATTCCTACATTTCAAGTAGTTGGAGTAGACTAGTGGGATGTCGATGCTCTACTTCCTCTCTTTTGACATATAAGAAATGATTGGTCAAATTTTTCTCTTGGTACCCTTAGTCTCCTACATATGTTACATCATGGGCCATCTCCTGACTGATTTTCTCAATTCTAAGGATGAGGGCCTAAGTATCATGGGTACCTATACCCGGCGGTATGGTCCGCGTACCCGTACCGAATACCCGTACCCACGTACCGGATACCCCGTACCCACGTACCCTACCGCACCCTGTCGTACCCGAAACTTGGCCGAAATACCCAAGACGTTTCTCATGGATTCAGGGGACGTTGATTGCATAAGGGACAGAGTACCCCTTTTTTGGGGATGCCTGGTAATGCCCAGGGACCAATTGTGTACAGGGTACCCCTATTTTGGGGATGCCTAGGGACCAGTTTGGTACGAGATCCCGCTCAAAATTCAACAAACTTAACAATTTTCAGGATTTCAAGATTGCAACATTTCCACTAGATTCTATCATGTATGAGGGTATGGGATTGGCATTTAATCTAACACATCAACCTCTCTATGTACCTTGATGTTGGTGGTGCTTATTGTTGAACTCCTCTGTCATGACCTTAAAAAAATGTACCATTCACTCAAGCAAAATCACTTATATAGCATGGGAAGCTTTTTCTAGCTTATTTTAACACTTGGATTAGGAAGTTTCGTCAAAATTGCAAGGTGTTGACTAATGTCCTTGGAGGACCAACTTCGAGATTCAAGGTAGAGACAAGGGCTAGAGCCTAGAGGAGGGGGCATAGGGTGTTATTGATGAATAGGATCCCAATTTAAGCAAGGATTTTTATATGAATTATTTGTTGTAGCATGAAGTTTTTAATTTTTGGACTCTATAGGCCATTTAGTCTCTTTGTTTATGTATTTTGGGTTAGATATGGATTGCACTTGATGTTTTCTTAGTTGTATGCACCCTTGCTATATACATGCCCTGCACCCGTCCCCGTCCTTGTCCCTGTCCCTGTATCCAAGTTTCCTAGCAACTTAGATGAGGGCACATAAACTCTCCATTTATAAATGTGGGGGCCATGATCTTTAATAATATAATCTTAATTTATTTGTCGGATCATGGGAATAGCTCATTCATCTTTTGGTGCTATATTTTTGTGTTTCAAGTTTGTATTTGCAACACTGTTTAAATCTGGTACTTGATTTAGTACATGTGCAACTTTATTCTCTGAGATATTGCCTTTGATGATATTCATTTCTAATATCCAATCGAAATTCCTAATTTCAATCAATGAATGGGCTTAATCATTAATGCATACCACATAGTTGCGATTACAGTTATATAGGCAAAAAGTGAGATTAGAAGTAAACAATGTCTCTCTCTGTTGAAGCATTTCTTTAAACTTCCTGTTCCATTTGAAATTCTTTCCCTTTGTAAGAACTTGAGGGCATCAACTATCTTGAAAATTACTTTAATTCTGCTATAGTAGTTGGCATGTCCCATAGATCCCCCAACTATTGACACATGCTTCAGGAATGATCATTTTAAAGAGGTCTCTGATATAGCTGCATAATTTGAAAAACCTTGTTTTAAGATGGGAAACATATTTTTGGCAAACTCGTTATATATCACATGCTTTATAGGTGTCTTCTCAAAAGATGAGGTATTTTTAGGATGTTGTTTGCCTGTCAAGTAAGCATCCTTCACAAAGTCATTTGGCATGCATTGAGAGGAGTTTTTTGTCTAAAGTGCTCGTGCTAATTTTCAGGATTTTTGTATATCACTACTTTCTTTTTCTTTTTCAGCTTAATATGAAATGATTTGGAAGGTTGACATCAATCTCTGATGCAGTCTAGGTCAATGTTCATTAACATTTTGTAGTAAATTTCATATCATCTCCAGGAACTGCCAACACTGGTACTCAATGTATTCCCTCTAAAGAGGCTGGAGAAAGAATATCTGATGGTTCAAGTGCGTGATCGTGATTCACAGTCAGCAGATTACACTCTTGGTAGGTGTTTTTGAAGATTCCATACTTTTAGATTCGGATTCCCAATAATATATGGGAGGAAGAGTACTCAAAACATACCTAGGCTGCTTATGCATATTTTATTATTTGCATATATTGGGCATTGTGGAACCCCAACAAACTGCAATTTATTTTCACATGATCAATTTGCAAGGCATTCACTTGCACAAAGACTGACATCTTGGGCTGCCATTCATCGTTCATCTTATTCATTTCTTTTCATACTGCAGGTTACACAGCCATTCCCTTGGCGTCAGCAGTCACTGCATTTAACAAGGGCCCTCTAGAGACTGCAACCTTCAGGGTGGAGCTACTACACCACGGTTTGCCAGCAGGAACCCTGGAGGGTGGGATGAAGCTGACCTGGGAAAGAAATGTGATTAAAAGGAGATCCAGAATTGCTAGAGAACTTATAGCTAGAACCTTAAGCTTACGCGACAGCTTAAGAAGAACTGTATCCAAATAAAATTGACTTATTTATTATCTCCATTAGAGTAGTTTTATGAGCAACACCATATTTATCTTGGCAATTTAATATTGCGTACTAAGTTATGTTGGATTGAACTTGAATGTATAGGAGGATTTAAATGCCACTACTTGCCTCATGTCAAGTTAAAGCCAACTGTTTATAATGCTGTTTATGCAAGGATTATTTATTTCATGCAAATTTGAAAAATAGAGTTCTTGAAGCTCGAGAATCCTGGTTTGTCTTATTTGTGTGGAGCTTTGAGTAAAGTTATTTTGACTAAAGTAAATGTGATGAGTCTGATGACCATAATAATTGTGTCTATTTCCAGAATTTTCTGTTTTCTTTTTCTTTTTGTGGAATAACTTAAGCACAATTGCCATGTGGTTAACTACATACAAGGTTAATATTACATTAAAATAGTCTTACTTTGTCAACACCATGCAATTAGATCGAGTATATAAGGTCAAGTTCCTAGATATATTTTTTCATAATCTCTTTTAAATGCAATTAAACAAGTTTAACATTGAATCGTTAGAGAATCTAAAATCGAGATGTTGTCAATTTTAGGAAATCTTTTATTGATTCAGTCTAGAATATCTTGTCTTAGTTATGGACACAATTTTGGAGTGCATTCGCTAACTAGGATTTTCTAATATGGTATCTATGTGTGCCCCTGTCGTAGTAATGGAAGGAGTGCATTCGCTAACTAGGGTTTTCTAATTTGGTATCTATGTGTGCCCCCGTCGCTGTAATTGAAGGAGGTGTTTCCGCCTAATACGCACCTCGAGTAGCGTGGTAGAAATATTCAAACCACTGGGTGCATCCTTGGGGGCAAGGCACGACTCAAGCACTGTCACTTAACACTTGATTCCTCCATCTAGGCCAACTCCTAGCGAAGCCAAGGGGGGTGGTCCCTAATAAAATAAGCTAAAGCTACTTACACTACAACAGAAATGAAATCTAGGAGTTTATTGAATTAGAACAAAAGCATATTTAAACAAAACTTACTCTAACAGCATATCAAATGAAAATCACTGAATCACAAAGACTAGTGTCGAAAGATAAAGATAGCTGCTGAAAAGTGTAGATTTTAAATTATTAAAGGTGAGTTGATTAGAGTGGGATTATTGATGCCAAAAGTGTACCTGTGCATAAAAAATTGCGGAAAGGAAAACTATCTAAGAATTTGGCCCGCTTGAGGATTTATCCCCTTAAGATGAGTGCAGAGCAATAGTACTAGGTGTCTAACAGGGGGAGATGTATAGTCTGCTTTGGGCACCCCTTTGACTCCATAGTATGTTCAATGCGACCTCCCACCTTTTAAAGATAAATTTCTAATGGATTGCCCTTTTAAGCTAGCCACTAAGTACCCTTTTTATGATTGTTGACCACAGATCAGGAAAGCCTGCGATGGTTACAAGAGCATACTCAGGGATGTAAAGTTGACGTTCGTTAATTTAAGCAAATAAAGAGATAAATGAAAGCGACTAAACTAAATTAAACTAAGAAAAGCAATTACTCTGTTGAAATATTGTAACTTCTAAGAATATTATATTTGTACTTTATTATTCCGGAGATGTTTCATTCCTCCGTGAAGACCTTATTGTATATCTGGAGATGTTTATTCCTCCGTCGGAATGTGGTAACTTGGGTTATTAGACTTCCCTAGTGGGGTCGGCCCAGAGTCGGTTGTAATGGGGTGTTTAACCCAGTGGTTAAAGCTGGGGCCGACCTAGTTAGTGTAAAAGTCAAGTCGGAGTTGTGTATAAATAGAGAAGGTGTGTTCTTCATTTAACGCACATTACACTCACTTGTGAATAGCGCATAGGTGAGGGAGAGATCTGCTATGGAGGAGAAGGAGATCATGTCTAGGGTTTACATCTTTGTATTTGTTGGTCATCTATATTGAGGAAGCTTTGCTGGGTTTTCTACCCTATGAGGGTTTCCCAAGATAAATCTGTGTCTCTTGTGTTTATGTTGTGCTTGTTGTTCTTTCAGTGATCCTGTATATGCTATTGTTGTGAAATGGAATGTAATGCTGATATTTTCTGTCTTAGCATATTGAATTTTAGCATGGTCTCAGAGCTAGCCTGAAGGAAGGTAATGTATGGCACTTACGACACTTGCTTCACTTGTGACAATTTGAAGGTTAGGGTTTTATATAGCAAAAACCAGTCATCGTGGCACTTTCGCTATAAATCCATTTGGCGAAGGTTCAAGATCTGAAACCTTTACAGGTCGTAGATAACATCCCCATGTACCTTGTGTCCAAAGGACAACCTCCGATTCGTTGTATTGTGTGATTTATGATCAGTACAAGTTAGGGTTTCTGCCTCTTCCAAATCTCAGTCATAAATAGGTGACCTAGGAAAAAAGGTCACAACTTGGGCTAGGAAGCTCCAAATGAAATTTCGTAAAAAGTGACAGGTAGAGCACGGACTATAGTTTCTCAGGTAAGTTTTGCAGAGGCCGAAGTTGAACCAATGACACGTGGCACGCCGTACAAGTTCGCTATCCTATTTTATCCCATAAACAGGTCACATCGCGACACTTGGCATAATTCTCTCAGAGAATCCAATTGAGGTCAAACCTGTGGGGTTGGAAAGATGACAGGTCAGGCTACCACAGGTAGAAGTTTCAGATCCTGTGGATTTGTAATTTCGGAGTTACATAAAAAACAATCAGTGCATATTTCTGTCAAAACAGATTTGGATTTTGAGCACCTTCATTCTTGAATCGTCACTGCTGTGGGAAATTAGGGTTTCAGAGAAAGTTGAAATTCTTGGAATCGGAGACCACGGCTGAATGCTACTCATCAAAATCGAAATTTAGAGACCAAGATCGAATTTTTTGGTTGGGCAGAAGGTCGGGCTTGATCAAACCCTAGTTCGGGATTCTGATCGGAAAGGTGGAAAATTAGGGCTTCTGCAAAAGTTGGAATTTTTTAAGTCTGTGACCACGGTTGGAAGCTCCTCAGAAAAATCAAAGCTTAGAGCTTTGGTTCGAACCTTTTGGTTGGGCAGAAGGGTGAGCTTTATCAAACCCTAGTTCGGGGTCCTGTCCAGTGAATCTAGAAATTTCAAAGGCAATTTTGAGGGGTCAAATTTTGCAGTTTTCAAAATTGAAATATACCAGCTTGATCAACTCAGCAAGCCACATCTTTCCATCCATTCAGAAGTTTGAAATTCAAAATTTGAATTTTTAGGGTTTCTCTGACAAACCCTAATCCAACTCTAGATCCAGTTTCAGGGGGAGATGAGGCTAAGGCCTTACATAAGAAGACTACAAGAAATCTCGACAAGTATGACTTGAGGAGATACAAGTATGTGTTGAAATCTGTTCATGATTAAGTTTATGATATGTTTGTCTTCATTAGTACAATCTTGATCAATCTTAGAATTGTCTTATCACCCTAGTAAAAGTATGAATGCATGTGAATAATAGAAGGCATTCATTGATTAAGGTTATGACACTTATGATTGTACTAATGCACTTGTGGTGTTGTATGAGGATGATGTTGTCTGCTAACAGGATACAGGTACATCAAGAAAGACAAATCAAGTTCTATGACCATGATGACATAAGGACAAAGACTCATCCATAGTCTTTGACCACATAGAAGATCTAGTTACGAGGTATGTATGACTTTGTTCTACTATGCTTAACCTATGAGATATGCAGGTTCTAGCACAAGGTCTCTAAATCATTGAAGAGAACAAAGAAGATATTGTTTGGGTATGATAAGACATAACGAAGCTTGATAATCCAGGTATGTTTTCCTATATCAAGTTAGAATCCTACTTTGTTAGGATCTTAGGTAAGTATACCTATATGTGAAATGATCATGACCATACATACTTAAGATTATTTAGAATCATAATGTGTTGATAGTATTGAGACTATACTAATGAATGTATGATTATGTATGAGTTCATGAGGATGAAACTAGTGCACACTTGAGCATGCATAGTGGTCCAGGATGGATAAGAAGTTCAAAGACATATAGAGATCAAGCGGGAGGCAACCATAAAAGATAAGTATTTGAGTTGTTATTTGAATCTCTGAAATAGTAAATGATATTGCTTGCAATAACTATATGCATATTTGTATTCCTAGAATATATCATGCATAGTGTAAGCATTCATATAGCATTGAACATTATACTACTAATATGCATATGATGGGTAAGATTGGACAAACATTCCATTGTTGTTTATCTAGAATGAAACCTCTTTGCTGACATGCTGAGAGTTGTGCACGCTCTTAACGGTATGTTCTGGTAGGGATGGAAGGCATCTAGATAGCCACTGTATGCATACAGGATATGGAAAAGTGTTGTGTCAAAATATTGGTCAAGATAGTTGCATGACTATGTGAATCATATCAGTATGTATAGTAGGTTATCATGATTTGATGATTATGAAGTATTACGAATCATGTGATTAACTTTGATTTGTAGAAAAGATCATGTGTTATGATGATGAACACTTGTTCCAAAGAGATATGCAGGTTCTAGCACAAGGTCTCTAAATCATTGAAGAGAACAAAGAAGATATTGTTTGGGTATGATAAGACATAACCAAGCTTGATAATCCAGGTATGTTTTCCTATATCAAGTTAGAATCCTACTTTATTAGGATCTTAGGTAAGTATACCTATATGTGAAATGATCATGACCATACATACTTAAGATTATTTAGAATAATAATGTGTTGATGGTATTGAGACTATACTAATGAATGTATGATTATGTATGAGTTCATGAGGATGACACTAGTGCACACTTGAGCATGCATAGTGATCCAGGATGGATAAGAAGTTCAAAGACATATAGAGATCAAGCAGGAGGCAACCATAAAAGATAAGTATTTGAGTTGTTATTTGAATCTCTGAAATAGTAAATGATATTGCTTGTAATAACTGTATGCATATTTGTATTCCTAGAATATATCATGCATAGTGTAAGCATTCATATAGCATTGAACAGTATACTACTAATATGCATATGATGGGTAAGATTGGACAAACATTCCATTGTTGTTTATCTAGAATGAAACCTCTTTGCTGACATGCTAAGAGCTGTGCACGCTCTTAACAGTATGTTCTGGTAGAGATGGAAGGCATCTAGATAGCCATTGTATGCATACAAGATATGGAAAAGTGTTGTGCCAAAATATTGGTCAAGATAGTTGCATGACTATGTGAATCATATCAGTATGCATAGTAGGTTATCATGATTTGATGATTATGAAGTATTACTAATCATGTGATTAACTTTGATTTGTAGAAAAGATCATGTGCTATGATGATGAACAATTGTTCCAAAGAACAAGTGATGGATGTTCAACAAGAAGACTTACAAATCAAACATACTATAGAAGGCTTGTGGTTAGAAGATTCTCTTAGAAAGAAGAAGAGGATCATGACGAGATGTTTGCTCCAAGTGGCTAGATAAGACCATTCTCTTAATGGTGTAATTGAAGAAAGCTCTATATGGGTACCCAGGATCGATAGTCATTTGATGAGCCTAATGATCACCATGGGTGATGCGGATTTCAACCTTTGCTACAAGGTTGAAGATGGTTTCTATATACTTATGACATGGATGCAAGAAGGAACTCACCATAGAGTTCAAATGATCTTCAGGCTCATATCAGTAGACCCATCGGACGAGAGATGGCACGGATAGATATGCAGAAGATCACTCAATGCAGAGTGTGAATGATGTTCAGTCACAGAGGAAGAATTGATAGCTTTTTGACAAGCTTGGGCTTTACCAAAAGTAAAGTTGATCATAACCTTTACCTTAAGGTTATGGCTGATGAACCTGTCCTACTATTACTGTATGTGGATGATCTCTTTCTGACAAGGAATGAGAAACAGATCATGGAAAGCAAGAAGAAGCTACAGAATTTAAGATGAAAGATCTCGGATTTATGCATTACTTCCTAAATCTGGAAGTATGTCGAGGCTCAGAAGGAATCTTTCTCAACCAGGGAAAGTATGCTGTGGAAATCTTGAAAAGATTTGATATGTTGGAATGTAAAGCCATGGCCACTCCCATGGATTCCAACTTGAAGCTGTTAGCTGATGACTCATCAGAGTTAGCAAATGTGATTCTGTACAGACAGATTATTGGGTCATTGATGTATCTGACGAATACAAGGCCGGATATATGCTTTGTTGTGAACACCTTGAGTCAGTATCTTGTGGAACCTAGATGTAGCTGCAAAGCATGTGATGAGGTACCTAAAGGGTACGATAGACTTTGGTCTATGTCATCTTGGAGATCATGACTTCAGATTGTATGGCTACACAGATGCTGATTGGGCAGGAAGTATATCAGACAAGAAGAAGCACATCGGGAGGATGTTATTGTCTAGGATCTGCCATGATCTCGTGGTTTAGCAGGAAGTAGTCTAGTGTGGCTCTCAGCACAGTTGAAGCGAAATATATATAGCTGCTTGCTCTGCTAGTTGTGAAGTGGTATGGCTTCGTAAGCTGTTATCAGGATTGTTTGACTTAGAGATGGACTCCACTGTGATCCTGTGTGACAACCAGAGTTGTATCAAGATGAAAGAGAATCCAATATTCCATGATAAGTCAAAGCACATAGAGATCCGATATTTCTATATATGGGATATGGTGCAAAAAGGAGCTATCAAGCTTGAGTATGTGAGCACTGACGAACAAGTTGCTGATGTATTGACCAAACCTCTGTCTCGAGTAAAGTTTGAGTATTTCTGAGACAAGCTTGGTGTAGTTCAGAAGGACCCTCCTCGAAAGGGGGAGTGATATGGTCGATGATGATATTCGGATATTGTCGTCGTTGTGGATACCTGTATCAATGATGAGATTGTTTATATCGACGGTAAGGTCGATGACGAGGATACTTGTATTGATTATGTGGATACTTGTATCGATGATGAGGATACATGTATTAATGATGAGGTTACCTGTTCCTATGGTAAGCTCGATGATGAGGTTACCTGTGCCGACGATGAGGTCGATGAGTGTTACTTAGACTTGGTATAAGATGATGAGGGGATTGTATCATCCCCGGACTTTGGTCCCAGAATTTATCCATAAACAGATGTCTCCGAGAATGTGGTCCCTAGTGGACAAGAGGGGATTGTATCATCATCGGACTTCGGTCACATAATTGATCCATATATAGATGTCTCCGAGAATGTGGGGATTGTATCATCCTCGGACTTCGGTCCCAGAATTGATCCGTAGACAGATGTCTCCGAGAATGTGGGGATTGTATTATCCCCGGACTTCGGTCCCAGAATTGATCCGTAGACAGATGTCTCCGAGAATGTGGGGATTGTATTATCCCCGGACTTCGGTCCCAGAATTGATCCGTAGACAGATGTCTCCGAGAATGTGGGGATTGTATCTTCCCCGGACTTCGGTCCCAGAATTGATCCGTAGACAGATGTCTCCGAGAATGTGGGGATTGTATCTTCCCCGGACTTCGGTCCCAGAATTGATCCGTAGACAGATGTCTCCGAGAATGTGGGGATTGTATCTTCCCCGGACTTCGGTCCCAGAATTGATCCGTAGACAGATGTCTCCGAGAATGTGGGGATTGTATCATCCCCGGATGACGGTCCCAGAATTGATCCATAGACAGATGTCTCCAAGAATGTTGGGATTGTATCATCCCCGGACTTCGGTCCCAGAATTGATCCGTAGACATCTGTCTCCGAGAATTGATGATAGGACTGCATCGTCCCTGGACATTTGGTTCAAAATGTACATAATAGGATTGCATCGTCCTTGGACTCATGTCCTAAAGTGATAAGGATTGATCATCGTGGAAGTAGATCTGGATTGCATCGTCCATAGACATGACACTTGTCTAAAATTGATAAGGATTGATCATCCTGGAAGTAGATCTGGATTGCATCGTCCATAGACATGAGACTTGTCTAAAATTGATAAGGATTGATCATCCTAGAATGGGATCATGTATATTGCAGATTATGCTGTAGATCGAGATGATCCATGTAACGCCCCATATTTTGACTAGGCATGTTTATGGGTTAGACACCTTTCACTTTATTGCTTGTTATCTGTTTGACTCAGCTAGACAGTGTGAACTATATTTTCGGCATGATAGACATGATGATATGTTGCTACTGTGTTAATGATGTTACTATATTCATGCAGTTATTAAGTTATGATAATCATGAGATTCTTTTATTTCATAATGACAATGTATGTTTGATAATCGTCCTGGAGGAAATGTGATATATATATATATGATGTGGTAAATATGCTGTGATCGATTTAATGATTTTATGTGATGAAATAAATGATGCTGGCAATATGGATCAGACAATGATAGAATGTAAAATATATGGTGTTGTACGTGGATGCCATCCTATGATGAAATTGATAGAACTGTTATATTCCATACATACCTGTGATGAAATTGTGACGTGAAATAAAATGATGTTGATGATATGGATCAGTTGGTGATCGAATGGAAATGCTTGTTATAAAAGGTGTATCTTGCGGAATACTAACCTACAGGACACGAGGGCTATGGGATAGCCGGGTACTTGATCTGATATATGGAGAAGAACCTATCCATGCAGTAAACCTTAGCAACCGAAATTGATGAAACGATGACATGGACCGATAATCTCGAGAGCAGCAGAGTATGATTTGATAAGGGCGTAGGCCCAGTATGTTGAGAGGGATGGATGTGTTTCCCACCCTATGTTCCTATGATACCCGAGATCGTGGGAGGGCCGTGCTGAGACACGCTCCCCATGTATGTGTGATGACGATGGTCGGATGCCTGCTAGGAGAGGATAGGTCCGCTGTTCAGCCGACGCTATCGCTCTCAAGTTCTATGTGGTCAGGTCGATGAGTCCGACATCCACTTTTGTACTAGCAAAGGAGGGATAGGGAGGATGTGGCAGTAGGTTAGGATGGGAGGATATGATAGTTAGTACTGTTGAGGGTTGGGTATTCCTTGACCCGGAGTTAGTGGTAGCAGGTAGCTCCCCTTGCACCTGAATAATTGATCAAATGTAATCATAAAAATAATGAAAGGAAATCTTAAAGGTTAACTGATAAAATAACGGATGATGTTTTAGTAATATTATGATGAATGTATACTTGTTCAGTTTGCATAAAGTATTATTAGTGTTCGTTAGCTGTTATGCATAGGATATATATATGACATATGTGTATAGTACATGTCTGTCTTGTGCATACGCTGGCCACGCATGCACATTATGCACATGCGCAATAATATTGGTTAACAACATACTTATCAAGATGTAACAATGTTATAAGTTATCATAGATAACTCAAATAAGTATTCAGTGAATGACTTAATCAGTAAAAGATTATCAAGTTTTAATGTGTAAAATAAGTTAATTAGTCTTGTATGTAAAATAGTGATGAACAGTTAAAATAAGTGTCATTAATTGTAAGTACCCTCAAGTGAAGGTGTCTTCGATATGAAGTATAATAGTTAAATATCAATACTAGAAGAGTGTGCTATATAATTGTTGATCATGATTAATTAAACCATTAATTATATTTCATAAATTATACCCGGGAGTACTATGTCGACACTTATTGATTAAACAAATAAACATTTTAATTACTATTCACAATTTATTGAATTACTATTATTATTAATTATTATTGTTGTTATTGTTATTATTTAATCAATAATAAAATAATAAAACTTTTTATAAAAGCATAGTGGATTGAATAAATTATTAAATAAATGATTCATTTAATTAATTAACGAATCCATTCCAAGTAAATAAAAGGGGTTTGTTAAATAAATTATTTAACAACTCCACTACTCGAGAGAAACTTGGGTGATTTAATAATAATATATATTCCACCTTTTTACCTTAAAAGGGGATGCATTAATGATTTGTACTTCCAAAGACCACGACAGCTAGGGCGGTGGAGTGATAAGGAAGTTTGACTTTATGAAGGAGGGGATTCCTATAAAGAGGGGATTTAATAGAGTAGTAAGGGGGGGTTATTGTGGGAGAACTGTGAGGATTTTTGTGTAAAAGGAGGAATGTCGAGGAGGAGGTTAACTCGATGCCGAGGAGGGGGTTAACTCGAAGCTTTGAGGAGGTGGGAAACTCAAAAGAAAAGACTGAGGAGGGGGTTAACTCAGCAAGTATTACCATTGAGCTATGGAAAAAGGTACTGAGGAAGGTTGTTGTCGGGATTATCGGTCTGTGGGCTCGGGGGCTAGGAAATCCGTTGATTTCCTAGGGTCAGCAAGATAATAGCTGATCGACAGGGTGGACACATCATTTCGGGTTGTTAAGGTAATCTACAGAATCCTTTACAGAAATCTTCTTATCTTACTGCAAAACGACGGATTCAGGTATTTTTCTGAACCAGCTTAAATAGAATGTATTTTCTTTTATTTCCAAGCTATGCATGTCAAAAGATCAGAGTTAAATGAAAAGTTTTTAAGATTTTGTTTATTTAATTGCAGAGACATATAAACATATAGAAAACAAACATTTAAACATTAAGATAACAGAAACATAGACGGCTGAATCTTTTGTTTTCTTCTAAAATTAGAAAAGGAAAAACTAGGTATTTACGGATAAATGGAATAGAGACCCAGTGCCCTAGCAGGGGCGCTACAATCCAGATGCTGTATATCAAGATGATCCAGATGCTATCGATCGAGATGATCCAAATGCTGTCGATCGAGATGATCCAGATGCTGTTGATCGAGATGATCTAGATGTTGTTGATCGAGAGGATCCAGTTGATGATGTGATGCTGTTGATCGAGAGGATCCAGTTGATGCTGTTATGATGATGATCAGTAGATCTAGACGATGAGGTTGTTGATCGGGTGATACAAATGATGATGTTACTGTAGTTGTTCAAGTGTTGCAGAAGGTGAAGACTCAATACTGACGATGTTGATACTCCAGTATTGAAGACCTGAATATATTCCAGTAACTGGTTGAGTTACTGATGATGTTGAGAAAGCTTCCAATGATTTATAGATGTATCATGTATGATGTTGATGACTCCTTGCTCCTGCAGATGTTGTTATAATATCCTTCTCGTTAAGGGGGAGTGTTGAAATATTGTAACTTATAAGAATATTATATTTGTATTTTATTATTCCGGAGATGTTTCATTTCTCCGTGAAGACCTTATTGTATATCCGGAGATGTTTATTCCTCCATCGGAATGTGGTAACTTGGGTTGTTAGACTTCCCTAGTGGGGTCGGCCAAGAGTCAGTTGTAATGGGGTGTTTAACCCAGTGGTTAAAGTTGGGGCAGACCTAGTTAGTGTAAAAGTCAAGTCGGAGTTGTGTATAAATAGAGGAGGTGTGTTCCTCATTTAACACACATTACACTCACTTGTGAATAGCGCATAGGTGAGAAATAGATCTGCTATGGAGGAGAAGGAGATCATGTCTAGGGTTTACATCTTTATATTTGCTAGTCATCTATATTGAGGAAGTTTTGTTGGGTTTTCTACCCCATGAGGGTTTCCCAGGATAAATCTGTGTCTCTTGTGTTTATGCTGTGTTTGTTGTTCTTTCAGTGATCCTGTATATGCTATTGTTGTGAAATGGAATGTAATGCTGATATTTTATGTCTTAGCATATTGAATCTTAACACTCTAATCTAGTGATGTGTGTGTGAAATGTGACTAAACTTAATCAAGCAATTGAAAGGGTCCTAAGTGAGTTTGTGGTCCAACGTTGAATTGGAATTCACAAAGTTAAATTTTTAGCTTAGTTAAACTAATTAGAGTGAAAGAGTTAGAGAAATTCACGCCAAGAAAAATTACGCAAATCCCCGCTAGGAGGATGGGATGTTGGCGCTGGGTAGCCCACTTGCCTTTCTTTTTATTATGATTTTTACAAATGCTTGGGTGGATTCCTTTGATCGTTTATAAATCGGGACTTAAAAGGCGTACAAGTTTTACAATTTTGATTTGGATGAAGGTAAAGTGTCCCTGGGATCCCGGATTGGTCCAAATGCTTGAAAATTTGCTAGCGCCTCCCCTCACATGTTCATCAAAAGTGAAAAACCAACTTATGGTGAAAGATGCCCAAAAACACTTTAAAAGTGTCTTTGAACAATGTTAGAAGATCACAAAAATTTACTAAGTTAAAACTATGTAAAAAAATGCACAAAATTAACCAAGGGAAGCAAGCTAGAAAGCTAGCTCCCTTCGGATCTTTGCTTTCCCTTTTGGGGCAACAAATAGATGGCACTTATACTTGCCATATATGACTTTGAAGCAAAGAAATAGACATTTCCTTCAAGCCTTTAGATCTACTTTAAAGTGACTTGCAAAAGAAAACTTCTATGCTAGATCTAGTTACAATGATGAAATATTTAATAACAACTAATATCTAAGCATATGCAACTATATATCAGATCTACTTATGAATTTTACTTTTAAAAGAATAGATCTAAAATATATTAAGAACTGTAAGAAGAGAAATTTGATTTTTTAAATGAGAAAAGGTGAAGAACAAGAGCCCTTGGAACTTAGGCAAATGGAGTCTTGTAGTGGAACTCAAAGGAACTATGTCTTTCAAAAAGGATTTAGAGAAATGAGAGAGTCAAACTAGATCAGCCCACTTCTCCAAACGGAAGCACCTACACAACTTAGACACACTTGCCACAAAACTTGTCAAACATAGTATTACCTACACTAGAGGTTATGATAACATGCATATAAACAAATAAGACATGTAAATCCTAAATCTCAAGCATACATAAATAAGTGAATGAAAGTAAATAGCTATTTACTTCATTCACTCCTACTGATTGAGAAAACAATCCTTCAAAGGCTAGCTTGACAAGAAAACAACAAATGAAACAGTTCTAGAGTTACCTCCTCATGCACATACGACAATATCCATCCACACATTGAGAGAGCTACACCACATGAGACCTCCAAAGTCTCTATTCCATTTACAAAAATATTGCAACAATTACAAAGAGCAAGAGCAGAGGTTCCACCTTCCATCCTTGAATGAGTGAACTTGCCTTGTTTAAATAAAGAGGAGGGCCCAAGAGGGCGCATTTCCCAAGAGAGGGCATAGATGCCAAACGTAGCAATGAACTAGAGCTAGATTTGGCACGCTTGGATTTGATTGGAGTGACTCGGAGCTAATTTAGGTCCTCTCCCACCTAAGAGATGTGCCCCCCTTTCATATTATGAAACATCCAAAGCAAGAATGTGCCCCTCCTTCATGAGATGTGCCCTCCTCCATGGGAATCCGCCACCTCTCAACCGATAGCTTAACAACCAAATCACAATGAAAGTTAACTCTCTCGCAACTAGCTTAACAACCAAATCACCACTGAAAGTTAACTCTTCATTATTAAGGCGTGGATTATTTGTTCTTGGTTGTTTTATGTTCTTTTGGGGAATCTGGGGCATAATATTTGGTATCAGAGCTTGGACGCTTTCAAAACGAGTCACCTCGGCATTTTTGCTATAATTTTTTATGGGATGTTTCAAGCAACAAAACTTGGAGGGGCCTCAGAGGACATAGTAAACTATATGTGCTACAAATTTCAGGTCCTGATTCATTACAGACTTAGAGTTATACCATGTGGAAGTTAGTGTTTTTTACTAGTCCAGAAACTAGTCTCAAACACGTGTTCCGAGCAAAACTGTTATATCTAGAGCTTGAAAGATCCAAATTGAGTGAAACTTGTTACATCCGATAAGAGAGGAACCATAGTATTTATGGTCCAATTTTTAGAATCATATCCGAAACATTGGACACCTGACTATTCCCACACTTTCGCTCTTCTGAAAAGGGAAAAAATAACAAGTTTTGGTAAAGTTACCATAACTTTTTCTTGGCACATCAGAATTAGGTCGCACCTGTGGCGTTGTAGAGAATATATATCAAGATACTACAGGAATAAATTTAAGACTAAGAGGGGCCAAAATTGCAGAGTACCTTCATTGGAAGGTTGGCCAACAAGATAGTCTCCAAACCCGGGTTTTTAAAAATATTTTAACTTGAAACTTGCATAACTTTTGATTGGAATATATGTTTTGAGTGATTCAAAAGGTGTGATAAAGAGTAGATAGAGAAGAAGTAGAGTAAATATCATTGGGATCAAATGGAAAAGGGTGTAACAAAAAATCCTACATCCATTAAACCTCTTGAAATCTCAACCATGACTCATGACAAAAATGAAGAATAAAGTCACAAGCTATCCAAATTGAATGTCAAATTAAAGGAATTGAATGATAAGTCAATGACACATTTTCAATTAGTAAACCAAAAAAAAATACAAAGGGAGTTGAAAAAGGATCTCGAAAAGATGGCTAGGAAACAGGATCTAAGGGAGATGGCCAACAAAGAGGATCTCAAAAAGGTGGTCAGTAAAGAGGATCTCGAGTTATGAAAAACGAAATTTTGAATATGATAAGTCATTATCTTCCTCATAATTCAAATCTTAAAGAATAGGAGAAGGAGAACATGAGGGACTTATCCTAGTCACATATTGAGAAAATTGAAAAACAATTGGAGAACAAGAGGTTCGAGTCCTGACATTTGACGATTCATCGCATCATCATGGGTTCAATTTCAGACCAAGGAACTACTTCATTCTCAAGGTTGAATTAAAAAAGTTTGATGGAACAAATATGTTTACATTGGTGAGCCAAATATAGCAATTATTTGAATTGCATAATATCATCAATAATAAGCAAAGGATTTCCTTGGATACATTGTATTTGAGATAAAACCATATCGATGGTATCAATGGGTAGTTAAAAGGAATCCTCCTTATCATTATACTTGGAATTTATTTAGAAGGGACCTAGAAGTTGAATATGATAAAGTTTGGAAACAAGGTTATTTTAGTCCACTGACAATAATCAAGCACTTAGGTGATGTGGAATATTATAATTCAGAATTTCAAGTATTGTCCACGAGGGTAAACAATATAAATGACCAGCATTTGTTAGAAGCTTACATGGGTGGATTAAAAGAAGACATTAAACATGAATATTTCTTAAAACAATTGGAAAATGTTATGAAAGCTATGCAATATTCTCGCCATATTCAAGCCAAAAATAAGGCTACACAAAAGTCTATAATTGGAACATATGTAAGAAGTAGAGATAGAAGTTTGTCTCATAAGGAAACACTACCTCAAGCTACTTGAATATCACAAAAGGAAATAGATGAAAGAAGAGCAAAAGGACTATGTTTTGGTTGTAATAGTAAATGGTCTAAAAAGCATAAATGTCAAGAAACAAAATTGTTTACTTTGGAGAATAATGAGGAGGAGGAAATAGATGCATTAGCACAAATGGGTGAGGAAGAACTTATGAACCAACAAAAGAAAGAAAAAGATATAGAAATTATGCACAACATAAATCCCGACCAATGCAAAATATCAATTCATGTGTTAGCAGGTGTGTCAGCACCTCAAATCCTCAAGATTCCAGGTTACATTAAGAAGCAAAGGGTCATAATACTAATTGATTCAGGTAGTACACATAATTTCATTGATAAAAACTTAGGCAAAGCACCTCCATTGTTTTGTGTATCTAGTGACAAATTTCCAAGTAATGGTTGTTAATGGAGGGAAAAGCCATAACATTAAACTTAGTATGGGAGATTATAACCTATCAAGACCCATGTATGTTATTCCCATTGGAGGAGTAGATGTTGTTTTAGGGATTCCATGGTTGAGAACTGTTGTTCAGGATTTCTACCTTATAGTGAGGAGATGGACACTACCAACTGGGCGGGGTTGACAGGTAAATACATTAATTGCATTACAACTAGTTCTTACAAATGACAGAGATCGGGATATCGAAAGACATACCTTTAACCGACGGCTGGTCCTAGCTTTCACTTGATCTCCCGCTTGATGAACCTACAATACAAAGGATACCTTCCTCAGCGTATCTTAACTATATAACATATGATGAAATTATAAAGCAATTTAACATCAAACATAATCAGATACTAATCCAAATAGACACACAATTTGATTTGGGACAGGAAGGGTATTTCGACCTTTTTATTGTCAAATAAACATGAATCAATACAATATACCTGACGTGTTGAGATGTTTCTGCAACCGAGTCCTGGGCTCCTTCTCTTCACAATGACTTGGGACTTCCTCCAGCGTAACCACCCTTAATGCATTCTTTCTAGGTTCCTTCTCTCTAAACTCCTCTCATGGATCCTCCTTGTATTTATGCAACAAGGTAGGCAGTTGGAATCAAGAGGTGGTTGGATTGGGAGGTTGGGGAAGTTGCAGAACCAACTTCAACTAATCCCAATTCGTCAATTTAATATATTTTTGATTTCATCTTAAGATGTGCGCGAGTTTCCTCAAGGCATAGTAGCGCACAGGACGCAACTTCAGTGTTTTACAACAAGCGCCTGCAGCTTTTCCAAGGTGTGCACTAGTTTCTCTTGAGTAAAGTAGGGCATACTAGCATATGTGTGCTAGTTTACTGCCCAAAGAGTAGCGCACATGTCAAAAGATCAGGGAAATCAAGGAAATTCTCAGCTGAAGAGAGTAGGTTCAGTCCATACATCATCCAAGGCAATCTAGCTCTTCAATCCATGTTGTCCTTTTGTGTGATCGACAGCATAATGTGATCACGGACGGAGAAGTGCAGATTTGACCTATAACAAGAACCTTGGGTATAGTTTCTACAAACTATAATGAATTATTCATGAAATTTGAATTGGAATGAATTCAATATGAACTCAAAGGGTTAACATTTCCACCCTCTCAAACATTAGCTCTCATAGAATGGAAAAGATCCTAAAAAAGGGTTGTTGTGGAGTTATTGCTAGAATTTACTCTATGGAAATGAAGCATGAAGATATCCCTAAGATATCCCTAAAGATCTACCTCCATCTAGAGATCATGAACATCAAATTAAACTCATTCCCGGAATTAGTACTCCTAATAAAAGGCCTTATAGATATCCACATCAACAAAAATGAGAGCTTGAAAAAATGATACAAGACATGTTGGATGCAGGTATTGTTCAACCAAACAAGAGTTCCTTTTCAACACTAGTACTGATGGCCAGAAGAAAAGATAATTATTGAAGAATGTTGCCTCGATTACAGATATCTAAACAAAATCACCATCAAGGATAAATTCCCCATTCCAAATATTGATGAGCTATTAGATTAGCTTCATTGAGTGGCTTACTTCACAAAATTAGATCTAAAATCGAGATACCATCAAATTAGATTAAGACAAGGAGACATTCCCAAAACAACTTTTAGAACACATGAAGGGCACTTCTTGGTGATTCCTTTTGGATTAACTAATACCCCTTCTACTTTTCAAAGGCTTACGAATAATAAAAAATTGACCCTATCTTTGAAAATTTGTGATGGTTTTCTTTGATGATATACTTATCTATAACAAATCATGGGAAGAACACATTAAACATATGGATCAAGTTTTGCAAATTCTCGAGAACAATAAATTGTGTAAAAAGATCCAAATGTGGTTTTGGGAAACAAGAAGTAGAGTACTTGGGTCATATTGTTTCAAGACAAGAGGTCAAGGTGGATCCTCAAAAGATTGAAGCTGGCGTATTCTTAAGAACATCAAGAGTCTTAGAGAGTTTTTGGGTTTTACAAGATATTACAGGAAATTTGTTAAGAATTATGCATGCATTGTAGGTCCACTCACATCTCTCTGGAAAAAAAAATCATTTGCATGGAATAAAAAGCTACCTTGGCATTCTCACTTTTAAAGGCTGCTATGTCTTCTACACTAGTATTAGCAACACCTAAATTTAGTAAAACATTCATAGTCGAATGTGATGCATCGAGACAATGGATTGTAGTGTTGATGCAAGAAGGGAGACCATTGGATTTTGAAAGTAAACAATTCAAAGGAAACAACATGGTGAAATCTACATATGAAAAAGAAATGGCAGCAATTTTGCATGCAGTGAAAAAATGGCAATTATCTCATTGGGAGACACTTTAAAGTCAAGACAAACCATGATAGCCAAAAGTACTTTTGGAACAAAGAGTGTCATCAAAAGAACAACAAAAATGGGTATAAAAAAAGCAAGGGTTTAATTTTGAAATAATATGCAAAAAATAGAAAGAAAATGTGGTAGATGCCCTTTCCAGAATAGAAGAATCCTCCAACTTATATTCCATCACATCTTCCATTCTTGTGTGGTTGGAAGAAGCTTGTCATGAATGGAAAGAAGATAATAGTATCAGACAAAAAATGCAGTGTCTAAAAGACGGGAATATACCTACGAAACATTGGGAATGGAAGAGAGATATTCTTTAGTACAAGAGTAGAATATATTTATGCCCTCAATCAAAGTTGAAAGAACAAATATTTTTTGATGTTTTATGTAGCTTCGGACGATATTCTTATTGTATTTGATCAAGTCATAACCCTAAAAGAATAATGTTAAAACATACTTGTAATATTGTCTCAAGAAATTAAGTGAAAATAGACAAGTCGGCCCCACAGGAATCACTGGGTAAAATTGCCCCAGTCACTAGGTAAAACCGCCCCAAAACTGGGAAAAACTACCCCAGAAAAGTCGGCCCTATAGTGAAAAAGTCAGCCAGAAAAGAGTATAAATAAAGGGGGCGCTCTCCCCATTTTACACACAAGAAAGTTTGCTCAAGCAAGTGAACAAGTGTGCAACTCTAGAGGAGCAGAAGCAGTAGGATTGTGAAGACATCTATTGGGTTATCTCTCTTGTTCTCAGGAAGACTATTCTATCAGGAAGTTTATTCTATATCTCTCTCTTGTGTATATATTATTCTAGGATATCTTTCTGTGAGAGATCTTTAGCTCTTCGTTGTATTAACATTGTACTTTGTTGACGAATCTATACTGAAGAAGTTCTACTGGGTTTTCTTCCCCAAGAGGGTTTCCCAGGATAAATCTTTGTGTCTTTTTGTGCATGGTTATTCTTTCAGTGCTTCTTATATGCATGCAGTTATTGTTTATGTGACTGGATATGTTCTAAGTGTTTGACAAAGTTAATAACAACTAACTGCTAAGAAAAATTCAACAATATTAAGGAAGTGTCATAACTCTCTAATGGCGGGACATTCGGATTTTCATAAAACTTATCAAATTTCAAAACAAAAAATGGGAAGGAATGAAGAAAGATAGTGAATGCTAGGTGTGTCAAAAAAATAAAGTTTAGATAGTCAAGCCTCCAAGGCCACTTCAACCTTTACACATACTGAATCAAAAATAGGAAGATATATCAATGGACTTCATTACAAGTTTATCAAAATCACAAGGTAAGGATGTTGTTTTTGTGGTTATGGATAATCTCACAAAATATGCGCATATTTGTGGAATTCAAAGTACTTATAGTGCAATTCAAGTGGTCGAAGTTTTCAAGAAGGAAATTCATAGACTTCATGGATTCCCTAAAGTAGTCATCAATGATAGAGATCCAAACTTCACAAGAAATTTTTGGAAAGAGTTATGGAAGATAATGGGAACAACGTTGGTTATGAGTTCAGAATATCACCCACAAACATATGGACAAACAAAAATTGTTAACAAATGTTTAGAAGGTTATCTCTATTTCTTTTCTTCAGAAAAGCAATCTCAATGGGTCAAGTGGCTTCCTTTAGCATAATGGTGGTGTAATACCACCTATCCAACATCTACAAAGATGACTCCATTTGAAGCGCTTTATGGTTACGGAGCTCCTAGTGTCACATCATTTTTGCAAGATCGTTCCAAAGTAAAGGCACTGGATATAAATATGGAAAAGACTAAAGAAACTTCGCAAATATTTAAAGAAAACCTTCATATGGCCCAAAATAGGATGAAGCATCAAGTGGATCAACACATAAGTGAAAGACAATTTGAGGAGGGTGATTGGATATACTTGAGACTACAACCTTATAAACAATCTATTCTCAAACGGAAGAAGAATAAAAAATTAGCTCCAAAATTTTATGTACCCTACAAGATTATTTGCAAGATTGGAGAAGTAGCTAATGAGTTAGATTTGCCTTCCTCCAACATTCATAAGGTTTTTCATGTATCTTGCTGGAAAAAGGTTTTGGGACATACTATGCCAATACAAACAGAATTACCAGAATTAGATGAAGGGAAGATGATTCTGGTACCAGAAAAAAGTTATTGATAGACGTTCTCTATCTATTTGGAATAGAACCATTATGGAGTACTTAGTCAAGTGGAAAAATATGCCGCCAAAAGAAGCTACATGGGAAGATGAACAATTCATGAAGAAACACCCTCAATTACAGGCTTTGAGGGAAAAGCTTTTTTAAGAGAGGGACTATGTGAAGGCCCTAACAATCATTTATTATTATTATATTAGTTATGGTTAGGTTGGCTCGGTATTAGGTTACATAATGACCACTTAATCTCCTATTTATAATAAAGGAGATTCATTTGTATAATCATGTCATCTCGTTTTGTGTATTTAGTACATTGTATAAGGAGATTGTCCCTTCGAAGAGACTTTGTATTCATCTATTTTCTTCATTATTAAGGCATGGATTACATTTTCTTGGTTATTTTAAGCTCTTTTGGGGAATTTGGGGCATAACAGTATCCCTAAGGCTAGGATTTCTAAAGCTTAGACAAATAGGCTCAAGGGTGATTGAAGAGATGCTCTACAAAACATTTTTATTAATATTATTTACTTAATTTAGAAAGGTGGTTGATAGGGAAAGACTAGTGCCAAATATTCCTAAGGGCATATGGAGTCATGAAGCATCAAGGAGGCATGATTATGGATGAACAATGGGAGTAAAATTTGTTGTTACAACATGCATAAAATTATTGATGTTTGCAGATTTATCGGTCGTTCCAAATGTGCCTTCTTATGAACATGGAATGTAAATAGGAGGTGATTTATTCATAGCTGAAAATTAGTGATTTATCTTCCATAGAAATGACATTTCAGCAACTAATCAACTAAAAAATAAAACAATAATTTTGAATAGAATGCACCTCATTCAAGATTCCTCCTCAAGTGACAAAATTGCCTCCTTTTCAAACTCCTATTGCAAGACAATAAAATTAGCAAACATTCCAGCAACATAAATCAATTCAATAACATTAGAAAACATTCCAGCAACATAAATCAATTCAAAGTGAGGGATGGAAAAGCCGCACATGATATGAAACTCCACTAATCACATAACCATGAAGAAAATATTTAGTACATGCCAAATCCACAAGAGTATTATCTCCGCAAACCATCCACTACCATTACAATAGGAGTGACTCATCTTATATAGATCAAGAGCTCAAAACCTCCTCTACTAAAATAATATTATCCAATGCAAAACCTTAGATCTATCCTAAGGAGTAAAGAAACAATATCCTCTAACTAACTCATCACAAGTCAAAAACCCTAGAGCAATGAAATACTAAACAAATAGAGTAGGAAATGAGGATGCCACATGTTCCTCTTAGAATCATTAGCCATGTTTAAAATTATTAGCCATGTTTAAATATTTTAATGGATTAAAAAATGATAAAGGGGATTTCCTACTTAAATAACTAAGGGGAAAAAAATGTGTCCTATAGAGAATTTTTGAAGTACATTGGAAATCAAGAGTATTATGACTCAAACAATCACCTAACATATTGGTCGCTATAGGACTAGGAATCATATTTGTTGTGATTAAGTGGAAATCACTATGAGATATCACTAATCAATTAATGACTAATTATCTCTAAACCTTTACTACATGATAAATAATAAAAGTTAACACGTTGGACTATATGGCATACTAAAGAGAAAGCGGACAAATAACTTTTGAGTGAGAATTAAGCCTTCCAAATGAGCCTCAACTGGGGTGATGAAATTCGCCAGGGGTTTAACTCAAATCAAAACATGGAAGAGACCAATTATAATCACCTCATAGAATATCACACTCAAGGTGATGAAATCCAAGGGGGTCCTCAAAGTAGACATATTATTTGTCTTAGGTAGCATTCATAATCCTACAAACAAGTCACATGGGCAGAATCCTAGGAATGTCCAATTGCTAATCTATCTCTTCACAAGATGAAGGTCGGGGGGAATAGTGATGTGTCAAGTATGAAGGTTTAGGTTTGAGTCATATGAGCCAAAACTCACATCCCTTACTACTTCCTTCGAGTTACTGGATAAAATTTATCTTCTATAGGAGCAGTGCTTATTAAAACCATTCTACCCAATGTTTTAGTATGGGGGAGCTCTCATGCTTTCACAAATTGACCTAGTGCTTGATTCTTGTGATAAAGGAGCTTTCCTAATACCAACACTTGTTACTAAAGGACTTTTAATATTATCTTTGAATCAGCTCCTAGTTTATGGTTGTTGAATATCTTAATTATTCCCATTAGCCATTATGAGCTAGTGTTTAACGTAGTCAAGAGTATTAGGAAGTCTCGGAAAATTAACATGGATATTGTGGATTCTCTGAGACTTCTTGAAACCAACAACCACATAAATATTGCAACATTAGTCAAGAGTAGTTAGTTGGTTATGCATTCATTAGTGAAGTTAGTGGAGAAGACCCGTCAACGAAGAAGACATGGTCAAAGAATCCAGTTTTGTATTGCCTATATTTAGAAGTTAATATTGAGAAGACCTGAGAGACATTCCATAGGGTTTGGTGTGTTATGTTTTTCCTCTACTTTGAATCTTCACATGGTATCAGAGTAGGCTTAAGCCTCTTTAGATATAGGAGAGCATAAAGTAGAGGTTTGTCACTCCAGAGAAAATAGGAGGATGTGCATTGATATCTGTGAAGTGAAGCTTGTTAGCTGAGAAGAAGCTAATGCTATAGTTAACAATCCGTTGAGAGAGGTTTTCTAAGCCAGAGAAAGATAGAAACCATGTCTCGGAAGAAAACAAGGAGTCCTCCTTGCAAGAGAGGACAAGAAAAAAATATGCAAAGAGAATCACAAAAAAATCCAGAAGAAGGGTTATCACCCTCTTACCATTCATCAGGAGCGATAGCTTCAGGTGTATCGCTCTTTGCCAATGCAACAGGAGCGATAGGGTCATTGTGCCCTAGTTTTGAAGGAGCAATAGGGTGATTGTCATGAGTGAGTCGTCTTGAGGGGAACGATAGTTTCTCGGGACACCATGTATTCACTATTTCGCATTCTAGTCATGTGCAATCAGGGCAGAAGGGAGCGAAACTCTTTTTAAAATGTAACTTTTTAGTAAAACCCTTATCTTTCAAGAAGAAAATGGCTTCAAGCAGCCAAGGCTTCGCTTAGATTCCTCCTCTCAAAGGGAAGAACTATGGACTGTGATCGATCAAAATGATGGCTTTTTTAAAGGATCGAGATGTTTGGGATTATGTATCTCACGGGTATAGAGAACCGATAGATGAAACAGTCGAATAGGACATGGTGAATACTCAGAGGACTCAATTAAAAGAACACATAACCAAGGATCCAAAGGCGTTGCATCTCATCCAAAGTGATTTGGATGAAACCATCTTCCCCAAGATTTCTCTTGTGAGGTCCTCTAAAACCACCTCGGAGATCTTGTAGAGCAACTATTAGGGAATCACCAAGGTGAAGACAATTAAACTGCAAACCATAAGAAGGGACTTTGAAAACCTAGATATGAAGGAGTTTGAGTCAATAAATCAATACATGAATCGAGTAACGACCACTGTAAACTAGTTGAAGATGTATGGTGAAGATATGATGGATCAAAAGGTAGTCAATAAGGTTCTCAAAACCCTAACAAAAAGTTTGAATCGGTGGTTGCGTCGATTGAAGAAGAAAAATATATAAGTCATCTCTCGATAGATGAATTGATGGGGTCCCTTTTATCCCAAGAATCAAGGATCAACAGGAATAAAAACTCATCGCTTGAGAATGCATTTCAGATTCAGGCCTCCATCAACAGAGGCAGAGGAAGAGGTCGAGGAAATAGAAGAAGAGGCAAGTGATCAAATATATTTCTCAAGTAGGAGAGAGATCATCCCCAGATCATGAACAATATTAGGAACACTTTCAGAACCAAAGGGGGAGATGCAGAAAAGTCAAAGACAAGTTTAGGATCCAGTGTTTTTATTGCAAGTTTGGCCACAACAAAAGTGAATGCAGGAAGAAGAAAGATGATATGAACAAAGACAGACTGCATGTTAGCAACACCGATGAAGGGACATTTGAATCAATGTTCCTTACATGCCATATCATTGAAGAAACCAACAATATCAAGTATCTATGGTTGCTAGATAGCGGTTCCAGCAACCACATGATAGGTAACAAAGTTTTGCTTTCAATTTTGGATAGCTCTGTCACATCTGAAATCAAGTTAGGACATGATTATCAAGTAAAAAACCAAGGTAAAGGTGTAGTTTTAGCATTGGTTAAGCAATATTAAAAGAAAGACATTTGTGATGCTTCATATGTACTTGGTCTTAAACATAACTTGATGAGTGTAGTCCAGATGAGTCAGCATGGTTATATGGTCATATTCAAAGGTCCCACTTGTACAATCCTAAATAAACCACCTAGTAAGAGACTCAGCACAAGTACAAATGACAAAAAATAGGATGTTTGCCCTAATGTTGAGAAGTTTGAATCATCATTGACATATGCACAAAATGTCTCTAGCACTAATGAGACTTGGTTGTGGCACCTTAGGTATGGCCATTTACCCTTTACTAGTCTCAGCTTTTGTAGACAAAGTCCATGCTCAAGGGTCTACCCTTTATTAATGAACAACACAACTCTTGTGAAACTTGTATCTTATCCAAACACCTAGGAAATAGCTACCCAGTTGCTTCCTATAGAGAAAAAGAGTATCTTGCGTTGGTACATACAAACCTTTATGGTCCTATGCAAACTTATTTTATAAGAGGAAGTCTTTATTTCCTAACATTTATTGATGACTTTAGAAGGAAATTTTGGGTGTACTTTGTGAAGCACAAATCATAGTCTTTTGAAAAGTTCAGAGAATTCAAATTCATGGTAGAGAAACAGAGTGGAAATTACATCAAAGTACTAAGGTCAGATGGTGGAGGTCAATATGACTCCAAAGAATTCACATAATACTGCAAACATCAAGGGATTGAAAGACAGCTCACCATAAGGTACACTCCACAATAGAATGGAGTAGTTGAGAGAAAGAACAAAACAATTATGAACATGGCCAGGAGTATGCTTAAGGAAAATAAGTTTTCAAATGAGTATTGGGTAGAATTTGTAGCATGTTTAGTTTATATCTTGAATAGATCTCCAACCAGCAATGTGAAAGACAAAGTTCCACATGAAGCATGAAGTAACATGAAGTCTATTGTTTCTCATCTCAAAGGTTTTAGTTGTGTGGCTTATGCCCATATTCCTGAACAGTTGAGGAGGAAGATTGATGACAAAAGCCAAAGGTGCATTTTCATTGGCTACAGTGAACAATCCAAAGCTTACAAGTTGTATAATCCTGGTCACCAAGAAGTTTATTGTGAGCAGGGATGTCAAATTCCAGGAAGATAAAGCTTGGGAGGATCAAGCAAGTGAAGCAAGTGGTGGCCATATTTCTTCTCCACAAGGATATGAATAGGTGGATTCTATAGAACAACAAGCTTTCCAGCCTAGACCTCTAAGGCTCCAAGTACAAAAATAAGGAAAACAAGCAGTGCACAGTCCTTCTTCCAGCAATGATTCAAATCCAACTAAACTTCTCTAAGAAATGAGAAGACAAGAAGGTTGCAAGACATTTATGAACAACTTGATGATGAGCAAGCATGTTATGCTTTGTTGTCATTTCAACTAGTATATTTTGAAGAAGCAATGAAGGAAGAACAGTGGGTTCAAGCAAGGAATGAAGAAATGTAAGCCATTGAAAGAAACAACACATGGGATCTTGTAGATCTTCCAGTAGAAAAGACTAGCATTGGAGTTAAATGGGTATATAAGACAAAGATCAATGAGAAAGGCACGGTGGAGAAGCACAAAGCTTTACTTGTAGCAAAAGCTTTTGCTTAACAGCCTAGTGTGAATTATGGAGAAATGTTTGTTCCAGTAGCACATTTGGATACTGTCGGAGCAGTTTTGGTAGTTGTCGTTCAAAACAAGTGGTCAGTCTACTAGATAGATGTTAAATCGGCCTTCCTGAATGATATCCTAGAGGAGGAAGTTTGTGTAGATCAGCCATCATGATTTGAAGTCAAAGGACACGAGCACAAAGTGTATAAGTTGAAGAAAGCATTGTATGGTTTGAAGCAAGCTTCAAGAGCTTGGTATAGTTAGATTGACTCCTATTTCCTCAGCCATGGGTTCAACCGGAGCAGTAATGAGCCCACACTCTACACCAAAAGAGATCAACAAGGTAATATCCTGATAGTTTGTATCTACGATGATGACATGATATATACTGGTAATTTGTTGTTGAATGAATTCCAAACATCCATGAAATAAGAGTTTGAGATGATTAATTTTGGTTTGATGAAGTATTTTCTTGGGATAGAAGTAGAGAAATCTGCACAAGGAATTTTTATGTCAACAGAAGTATGCCACAGATATTTTGAAGAGATTTAGAATGGACATGTGTAAACCAGCAGACACTTATTGCAACAGGCACAATGTTGAGAAAACATGATAAAGGAGCAGAAGTTAATTCCACATTGTATAAGAGGCTAGTAGGAAGTCTCATGTATCTTACAACTACTCGACCGGATATTATGTATGTAGTAAGTCTCATTTCCATATTTCTGGAATCTCCTAAAGACTCTCATTGGAAGGTTGGAAAGAGAATTTTGAAGTACATTGCAGGTACAACAAATTATGGTATTTGGCATTCCTCATCTAAAGATAACTCACTTGTTGGATATATAGATAGTGGTTTTGCAAGCAACATTGATGATAGGAAGAGTACTTTCGAATATGCATTTCATTTGGGCACAAGTTTGATCTCATGGGATTCCAAGAAACAAGTCATTGTTACAATATCTTCAGCAGAAGCAAACTTATGTGGTAGTAACTTCAACATCATGTCAAGCAATTTGGTTGAAAAGACTCTCGAGTGATCTTGCACATGAAGAAAAGGATCCAACTCTTATATTTTGTGACAACAACTCAGCCATTGCCTTATCCAAGAATCATGTGTTTCATCGGAAAAGTAAACACATTGACACTCGCTATCACTTCATATGTGAGATTGTGAACAATGGACACATCAACTTACAATTTTGTGGATCTAAGGACCATCTAGCAGACATCTTCACCAAGCCATTAGCAAGCAATAGTTTTGAATTTCGGAGACAACACTTAGGTCTTGTTTGTGTTGATGTTTGTAATGGTGATAATTAATGGGGAATGTTGAATATCCTAATTACTCCCATTAGTCATTATGAGTTAGGGTTTGGCGTAGTCAAGAGTATTTAGTTTGTTATGCATTCATTAGTGAAGTTAGTGGAGAAGGCATGTCGACAGAAAAGGCAAGGTCAAAGAATCTAGTTTTTGCATTGCCTATATTTAGAAGTTAATATTGAGAAGAGTTCATTGATGCCCCACAGGGTTTGGTATGTTATGTTTTTCCTCTGCTTTGAATCTTCACAAGGTTTAATATCCTTGAGTATATACTCTCCACACTTTTTCCAAAAGTCCTAAATCCTAAACTACTATGAATTTATTATTTTTTAATGTGTAATTCATTTTATTAAATTTGAATTTTAAATAAGTTTTACTCAAAAGGATGTAATTTACTATTTTTTAAGTATAATTGATTTTATTAAATTTGAATTTTAAATCTTGTTTACTCAAAAGGATGTTTTGTGTGCATTATGTAATTTGCAAATGCTTAGATGAGAAATATGTGTAAAAATACATGTAATGAAATCAATGAAAAGTAACAATGTTGTGAGATATTAGATTAAAATTATTGTCCATAAGAGTGATATATGTGAATTAAAGTCTACACCAACTAAAAGCTTAAGAGAGGAGTTTATAAGGCATATCTACCATCTATGAGATATTAGCTTAAAATTATAAAATTGTCCACAAAAATAATATATGTGAATTAAAGTTTACACTAACTAAAAGCACAAAAAACATAAGAAAAGAGTTTATAAGGCATATATATACCATTTAATATAAGTTAAAAAATCATAATTGATGAGTTTATAAGGCATATATAATATTTAAGTACTAAGGTAAAATATTTTAGTTACTAGATTGTTGAGTGTTAATAAAAGGAATTTTTAACTTAATATCTTTAAAGATAAAAAATCACAAAAGAGTTTATAAGGCATATATATTATTTAAGTATTACGGTAAAATATTTTAGTTGCTAGACTCTTTGTTGAGTATTAATAAAATGAATTTATAACTAAATCATTTTTAAAAATGTGTAAATATGATGAACCATCCAATTTGGAGCACATTAAAAGGATTTATCTTCATTTATAGTAACAACATATATTTCAAGATGTTCAACTAAAAATTTATAAACAGTTTTAAAAAAATTATCAACACTCTTTTTTTTCCATAGAAAAAAGTTATAATCTATTCATTCTTTCGACGTTAGATTACATCCTTCTGGTGCCTTGCACTATTGTACAAGAGAATTTACATCATAGTAGATAGTGCTATCACCAAAACAAAACAAAATACTTCAAGCTTATTCAAAATTTACAAAATTTCATTTCTTGGGATTTTACAATTCTAGTATTATATCAAAAAGTTCTATACAAAAATTATACTTTTATGCTTTCATTTTACAAAAAAACAAAAATATTCTGAAAGACCTTGTTGTAGTTTTCAGGTCATAAAGTCCAGTATAAATCTAGTTACTTCCCGCTAGCCTTCCCTACTTTTGATCTTCTCGCAAACTCCAGATGGAAGAAACATCCCTACCTTAGATAAAGTGTCGGCTATCTCGTTCTGCTCCCGATATACATGACTATACCTGAGGACCTCAAAATTTTGAGCTATAGATTCCAGCTGATTTCCTATACTTGCCAAGTTCAAATTAGTAATTTGTTGCTCCTTTAGCATAGCTTTGATCCAAATTTCAGAGTCTCCAAGAATATGAAGAGATTGTACCGATTCTTCTCTCGTAATCTGCATTAGAGTTCTAATTGTCAATCCTTCAGCTTTATTATTGGTGCTTGAACCTCCATTAGCTTTGAACTCTATAGTTCCCCATCCAATAAGTATAGAATCCCCCCTAACCCACAAACCCCATTAGGATCCTCACAGGCTCCATCAAAATAACCAGCACAATTTGCTTCTCTTACCACGGCCTTCAAAATCCTGGAGCTTTTCGTTTTTTCCTTTTCAATGAAATGCCTGTAGAGTGCTTGTATATTTGCAATAACATAAAAACTTGAAAACTGATTATTTTCAAAGATTGCGGCATTCCTTACATTCCAAATCCTCCACTAGACTAATATACAAAATATATTTATAATTTATTTTCTATAAATTAATTAATTAATAAAAACACTTATAATCAATTTAAAAAAACAAAACAAATTTAAAATTTATACTTCCTAAATCTAAATAAGAAACAAATGATTAACTACTAATCAAAAGCATATAGGCCTCCTACAATGAACATTAACATTGGAAAAAACAGTTTTCTTTTTATGAAAATTTAGAAATTTACTCATTTTTCAATATTCTTATAAACTAATTTTCTTTTAACTGAAATATAGAAATTTCTAATATTCTTATATGGCTGCCATTAAGAAGAAATGTTTCGGGCGCTCGAAGCTCAGAGCTTTTGACCGCCGTTAGGAAGATATCTCTCTTTAGTGGCTTCATAAGTTTTTTTTATGTAACTTGCTGCAAATATTAAATGTACTAATCGTATTTAATTCTTTTATTTACATTTTAAAAACTAAATTAAATACATTTTATTTTATTAGTTACTTTAGATGTTTGTAAAGATTTAATGTTTATTTATGAGTTTCATTTATTTGAAATTTGAATAAGATATTTCATAATTTTAACTAAAACAGTATTTATTTTTCTTCACAATTTCTTAAAATATAAATTTCAATAAATGTTCTCAAAAGCCATGGATGTTATACCATTGTGAATATAATTTTTGGAAGTTTAAAATGTATATATATATTTTATTGTATTGTGTTAACATGATATCAAGATTTAAAATATATTATGACATAAGATATCATATAATTTTTCATTCTTATTTTAATTTTAAAAGTAATTTAATTTTTATTTTTCTTAAGTTAATATTTAAAATATATTTTATCATATATTATGAGATAAGATATCATATAATTTTTCATTCTTGTTTTAATTTTAAAAGCAGTTTAATCTTTATTTTTTTTAAGTTAATAGTATTTAAGTAAATGTAATGAATATGTCACTTAAAATTGTATTTGGAAAATATATATGACACAAATGTTATATTTAGTACTTTGTGTAGTATTTTAATCTATTTGAATTTAAGTCACTGAGATAGGTTGTCACTGAGGGTTCTATGACATGACATAGGTCAATATCATGGCCACGCGAAGGGAGAAGGTGGCCCAAGTCATGTGCTTCATGATCTGGTTCATAGTAATCTATAGGGGATTATGGAACAACTAGTTATGGAATCTCGACTAGTTTGGAAGATGGTGGACAAGTACAATCTCATTACTCCAAGCATTGTGAGTTCTTCTGACCATCTAGACCGTAGTCATGTGAAGATCTGACTAAGTTTAAGTGATATGGGAAATCATGAAGATTAATGGCCTTCACGACATAAAAGCACGGAGGAACAACAACACTCATGCCTAGAGAAAAGTTTTGGTTTTCCTTTGGATTCATAGACCAATACGCTTGAAACACCCTCGTGATCACAAAACCATCATGATCACAAAATCAAGGTCATTCTAAGCCAGGTATTTAATTTTGAGTGTCTAAAAATAGTCTTGCAGCACTACATTCATGTCTTAGGTGAGAAGAACAATCTCATAACAACAGAGGAAAGGTGTATATTGTGGTCTAGTGGATGGTATCACTTTCTAGAGACTGCCATAAAACCCTTTTAACGAAGAATAACTCATCTAAGTATCTCAATACCTTTTACAGTTGCTTGTTTTTTTGGTAGTGCAATGATGAAGTAGCGATATCGAGCTCTAGTGATAGGGGCTTGCTTCTATTGGAATGCATGCAACAAGGATTGAGGGAAATATGATAGGGAAGAACCCACCCCCACCTCCCCTCCCCAACCTCTTTGTGGATAGGAAAGGAAAATATTAGATTAAGGAGGAGGACGAGGGTTGCTTCAAAAGAACTAGGCGTGGTAGACATTGGAATGTTAGCATTCCTTTCAAATAGGTGTAGAGGAAGTTTCCTAGAGGCCAATAAGAGGCAATGGAAGTTGCTAATAGATACTTCTAGTCTCATTCTGACATTGTTAAAGAGGAAATCAATAAACTAGAGAAGAAGGATACAACCAAACCTAGTCTAACACCTTCTAAATTAGTTGATAGGGAGGCTCTCCAATGGATGTTGGACACAATATTTTCAAGGAGTAGAGACACCAAGGTCTCTAAGATGAATGATATATATTGGTTAGTTAAATCTCCCATTTCCTAAGCCATGGAAGAGAGAGAGTCACAACTACACTCATATATTTTGAAGAAACTGGAATTCGTGGAGGCTAAGTATGATGCTCTTATTAGAGTTCTGATTAGGAACTCAAAGCTAGAGTGAATGAGGCTAACTTAGAGCTTCATGTGAAAGGTGCCAACAGGCAGCAAGCTAAGGACAATTAATAGCTTTCTCAACCTGACTTCATCATCCTTGACTCATATTTAGAGAATGAGTAGTAATCAAGAACCCTATGCTTCTATGTTCTTTTGTTCTTTGGATTTTTTGAATTTCAAGGAAGAGGATATCTTCAGATCCCCTAGCAACTCAAACCTCTAGGTTACTAGGTCTTTTTGGTTTATAACTACCTTGTTTTGTTATGACAAGGGTATACCCGAACTCTCCAACATCACTAGCTTAGGGTAGAGGTTCAATCTTAAATTGTGTAATATCTCTATGATAATTCTCAATTCGGTACATAAAGCAAATTATCCAACATCACTAGCTTAGGGTAGAGGTTCAATCTTAAATTGTGTAATATGTCTATGATAATTCTCAATTCGGTACGTAAAGCAAATTAGTCTAATGGAGACAATACATGTTTGTCTTTGATTCAAATAGTTTTATTGTTCATATAAAGTTATCAGTTTATGCATATTCTTATGTGTTTACTAGAACAATCTCAAATATTCCTATTTTGATAGAAGATCAAGTCTAAAATAATGTAACCTTTTTGTATATTAATCAAAATTAGTATAATATATATATATATATATATATATATATATATATATATTTCAAATGAATTTTGTTAAAACATAGAGGAGGGTAGTTAAGTTGTTTTATTAATCAAATCTAAGTTGTTTTGTTAATCAAATTTGATGTTGGTTAAGAAAAAAGTTATTACATTGTCTATAAAGACTTAATTCACTGTGTTTAGCCCATTTTTTCATATTCAAAACTACAAAGTATTTGTAGTTTAAGTTTTACTAAATTGTTAATTTATTATTATTAATATAATTGAAAATTTATTTATTTATAAATGTAGAGCAGGGTAGTTAAGTTGTTTTATTCCCTAAATCTAAGTTGTTTTGTTAATCAAATTTGATGTCGATTAAGAAAAAAATAATTTCATTATCTAAAAGGCTTAATGCATTGTGTTTAGTCAATTTTATCATATTCAAAACCACAAAATATTTGTACTTTAATTTTTACCATATTATTATTATTGTTGTTATTGTCATTATTATTGTCAAAAAAAAACTTATTTTTAAAAATTAAATAATTTAAATCAAACCATTTAAAATGTTAATACTATATGTCAATTCTCGTTAGCTCATTCAGTTAAGTGGTGGGTCTTGTCAGCGGGGCGACCCGAGTTCAATTTCCCTTAAGGGTGAGCTAGTTGGGAGGAGACACCCAAAAATCCAGCCATCACCACTGGTTGGTGTGGCCCAGGCCAGGTGCAATCCCCAGGTGACTTTGACAGCTTAGATGCCCCTAGGTTGTGGTTCTTAACCAATGGTTCATTGCTACCGACCTATTATATTAATACCAACATAGATCTAACAATATCTCCTCACACTAAGTTGTAAATAGCTCACTATTCAGATAGAATAAAAAATATTATGTAACATTATTTTAATAATAATAATATATGTATATAAATTTATATAAGATCTTACAAACATGACATATATGTTCACAGGAAGAATTCTATTCGAATGTAACCATTGTTTAAGGTATAGCTTAACTCAAATATGTAGTCCACTAAAACCATACAATTTAAAGTTTCCAATAAATTTAAGTATTTTCTTGGAAGAGAGTCTTATATTACTATTACTTTATAAAAGACATAAATTGGAAATTTTATCATGCTCACTCTTTCAGCTTAACGTTGTTAGTATCTACTTCCAATTTGCTTTCAAAAAATATATTAAATACTATTTATTACTTTTACCATCAGTATAGATCTATCCTAAATGTGGATTTATCAAGTATTGAGAGGCATCCAATTTCTTGAGGTGCTATTTTTTTAATGACTTCTTATTTGGTTTTAAATTTTTATTTTATGAGCGGATATGAATTTTTTAATTATTTTTATTTTGTTTTCATTTTTTATTTTATGAGTCGACATGGAAAAAAAATTAATTACTTTTTATTTTTGGTACATAACGTGACATCATTACATAACATTACACATCCCACCATATTGGGTTGTAAACACTTCGCTTCTCTTGGTACAATAAAAGAAAACGGGAAAAAAAAGAAAAATATTAGACTACTTTTACATGGCATAATATATATACGTTAAAAAGTCCACGGTGATCACTTCCTCTTTCATAAGTATTTAGATTAATGTCGGTACTATGTGTTGACTCAAATTTTCATTAAGTACCAATCATTTGTGAAGACTCGCAATGAAGTAACTCTAAGATCAAACGTCTCATGTCTTCTAACGCCTATCTTCTCGTGAAAACCCATAGCCACCACAAGTTTGCTTCCTAGTGTGTTACAGCTATGGTTATTTGATCATGACATAACCATAGGTTTGCTTCATAGTGTGTTACAGCTATGGTTATTTGATCATGACTCAATTATGTGTGACAACACCTATATGATGATTTTCCAATGTTATTATTGCCAAGGTTTAGTGTTATGACTCCATTAATCATGGATGGTATATGAGATTTGAGAATACATACATACACATGAGACTGGTATGCAAAATTATCAGTTGCATATGTGTGTATTCCTAGTACAATGCATAATTGAAAAACTTATTCTTGGTTTGGAACATAGCCCTTAACACTTTCACCTTACACATAAGTAAACATGTATAATTATATTGTTTGGATAGTTATGAGAAAATATTACAAGCAATATTATAAAAGGATAAGTAAAGTACCTAAATTTTAGCTTGATCTGATTCATTAACCTGTAGTATATTTAGTATTCTAATTTGTCATTAATTGCCATCAACTTGTAGTATATTTATTCATTAATTGTGTCAATTTGTAATATATTTTCTAGTTTAATGAGTCATTAATTGCTATCAATTTGTAGCATATTTATTACTTTAAAGAGTCGTTAATTACCATTAATTTGTAATATATTTTCTAGTTTAGTTAGTCTTTAATTGCTATCAATATCTCATGATATTTTTTATTGTTGTATATTTTCTTACTACTTTAATAGTTGCATAATATGATATGAATAATTCTTTAAATACCATGAAATTGTGTATTGTTGTACAATATTAATGTTCATCCTATATCAATGAAACATACTTATATAATATCTAATAAAACGTGTGTTCAAACATAAAATCAACTAAGTGTAACAACTTACATAAAATAATTTTCTACATAAATTTAGTTGTACTTACTAGTAATCTAATGTTAGACAACTTGGACTTTTTTTTTGCTATCATCACCATATTCGACTATATAATCTTTGGTCAAATTACAATTTCTCATTGTTTAAATTGTATTTTTAACTGTATAAATGGATTCACCACAACAAGTATCCCTATTTCACCTAAATTGTACAATCTCAACCATTGAAATCTACAATTTTAGCATTCCTTTATTTTTTAAAGGATTTTATGCAAAAAAAATTCAAAAAAATGTGACTAAAAAATATCAAAATCATCTAACATTTAGACTACTACACATTTATATATGTAAAATCAACTCTAAAGGAGATTTAAAGTACATGTAGTATGTAAACTTGCATTAAAATATAGAATCAACTAAAGTGTCACTTGCAATAAAGAATATTTCACACAAAATCCATCATACTATACATGTATAAAATCAACTAAGTGTCGCACATGTGAATGAGAGATTAAATTAAAAATTAAAAATTTACATTGAACAATAATATATATAAAATCAAATGCAAACATATGCATAACCTGAAAATGTGTGTGTGTGTGTGTGTGTGTGTGTAAAATATCATTGAGTTTCCAACTAATGATAAATATCACTCATGGGTGTCCATGTAAAGCACTATTACATGATAAAATATCCTTGATTCAAAGGGGTGCAACAATATTGTTTATCTTCCTAATTGTGGGGGATGTTACTTGTGACCTTAAGAATATTGGCATTTCCATCTTCATGACTTGATTTCACTCCATGAATTATATAAAGTGAGTGAATCCATCCAATGCCAACAACAACACTGTCATACGGATCTACCACTTTCACTTTATTGTCTTCTTGGAGTTCATAATGTTGACTACAATTATAACTGCAATTACATTCTAAGTATATTATTGGAATAAAATTGAATGCGCTCACCAAGTGAAGATTTGAATTATCCCTACCTAACGCCAATACTAATTGGAGCATCAAGTTCAACATCATTGTTAACATTATCATCTAGTTATTTGACCATGATGGTATGATATTTTCCTTTGATGTTTTCTTGCATGTGGTTTCATCATGCAAAAATAAAAATAAAAATTTGATAGCAATAGTGTTGAACAACATTTAAAAGTACATCAATCAATAAAATGTAGCTACATTACAAGCTCAGACAATGATTAAGGGAATCATTATAACATAAATGACCTCAAAAGGTATCAATGACTAACATTATCTCATGTTCAAGTTGTTGAATAAGACACCTAGAAATAAAGGTAGATATAGTAAGGGCCAAGGAGAAGGAAAGAAATCATTAACATAACCATGTTAAGGATTGTCATAGATTATTGTTAGTTATCAAGCCCAATGATCATTGAGGAATCATCATAGTCGTAAAGAATGGTTATAGTAACCTTGAAGGTCTTGCTGATAATTATATATGACAAAATACATAGTGAAACTATCATCTATGTTTTCGATCACTATAAGACCTTCACAGGGCCTTCAAGGTTACTCTAAGAAACTAATAATATGTGAATTTTATACTTGGACTGATTAATTATATAAATGAAATTTAATCCCACTTTAATTTTGAGTAATTTGAATTATGCAATTGTTTATTCATGTGAAACTCTAATATATTATTGTCAAGGGAGGAATTGAACTCATAGTTAGAAAGTTGAGCTTAATAAAGAAGGAAGATTGTACTTTAGTGCCTTGAAAACCAAGGGAGGTGAGTATGGTCATGTTGTAGAGTGGTATTTGCACCAATGGAAAATCTCTTGACATGTAAAACACCGTCAAAGGAGTGTTATATTCATTCACAAAGTTTTGACCCCAAAAATGGTTGTTTGATACCCCAAAAGGGATCCAAAAGTCTCAAGATCCTAAATCACCAAAACAATACACCTCTAAAATAGGTCCTACAAGTCAATAGCTCCCATTTTTCCACACAAAAAGTACCAAAATAGGTGACAAATTATAATATGATCCTTTTTAGATCATAATACCTATGATCCGGTAACAAATTATAATATGATCCTTTTTAGATCATAATACCTATGATCCCTAAGTCATATTCCACCTAACTACTATGTCAATATCTTAGTCATATATCCCATGTCACTATCACCCTTAATTGATAAACCACTTAACATGTATAAAATTTACTTACTAACCTTGATAACCCCTGTAAATCCAATTACACCTAGAACCTCAACTACCTTAAACACAACGTTAGTTACTTTTATAAACCCTATAACCCATATTCCTCCTAGTATGTAATCTTAATGACTGCTAATATCTAGTGTTTAGAATCCATAATATAATCCATAAACCCTCTATCCCTTTAAATTCTTAATGCCTAGCCCTCATAAACTCTATTCTTTAACCTTTAATATTTGGAAGATAACCCATGGCCTATAACATATAACCCATCTTTAAGACCTAAACCTTAACTCCTAACTCTTGTAACACACAACCACTATAATCACTAATACCTATAACCCTTAACGCCATAACCCTATCTCTTAACCATAATTCCACCTAACCCATATAAACCCCTAACCCATATAATCACTAACCCATATATTCATTCATCCATATTACCATTGATCCTTATAACATATATTATGCCTAACGAATATACATGTTGCATAACTTGTCTCATTTGACTTCTAACCATGAACCATGTACTTACTTACACACCTTGCCTTTAATAAATGACCCAGGTACCCCTTACCCTCTTAACCATTTCCCACTATATCCCATTCTATAAACTCTATAACCCGTTAGATCTATCATGCATAAGCCAGCTTATGCCCCATAACACTTAATCCCTTACCAATAATAATTAAAATCATTAATTCATAATCCCTACAACACCTAACTCTTATAATCCTCGATCCCCATCATTCCTACCCACTATATTCAATTATATAGCCCCTATATCATTTAATCCCCGTGAACCTATTTATTATTATAACCTATTACCTATAATCCCTACAAGATACCACCCTCAAAACCTTTAGCAACAATGAATCTAACATTTATAATCACCGTAACTCCTAACACCTAGCATTTATAATAGATAACTATGTATCCTTATAACCCTAAATATAACACTTAATCCTTATAATCTCTAACCATTAACACTTATAATTATAAACCCTATGCCTTATAATGCTATAAACCTATAACCTTAACCCATACGACCCCTGACCCAACCCTAATCCATATAATCCTCAAGTCCTATAAAACCCAACCTAACTACAAACCCTAGATCCTAGCATAGATGACTTCTCAACTAGACCCTCATATCCCTAACACATAAACTTTATAAACCCTACAACCCCTAACTTCTAAGATCTATAAAATGACCCATAACCTCTAGAACCCTTAAGAATTTTAACCACATTAATCACTATAAATCCTAACCCCCTAATTTATGTAACCCCTGACCCTTATAAACTCTATAATAAACATAACAATCAACATAACTCTAATAATAAACATAACAATCAACATAACTCTAATAATAAACATAACAATCAACCAAATCACAAAAACCATATAACCCTTAACACTTGCAACCTATACACAAGTACAAATTGACCGATTTTTTATTATGCAATCAAAAAAGTTAGTTACACTATTTTTTATAAGCTAAGTACTATAAAATTTGAGCAATTTTGATGTCTTTTAAATGAAGTAGATATAAATTACTAACATAAGGAATATGATGAGGGGCACTTATTCTCCAAGGCTTGAATATAAGGTATTATGTGAAGGTGCAATTATTGGTGATCCAACTTGGTGGTGGAAGAAAATCTGGAAGTATAAGTGTCCCTTAAAATATTGTATTTTATGTGGTTGGCACTAAATAATAAAGTTCTAACCTGGGAAAATTTGAAGAAAAGGAATAATTATGGGCACGTTTGATGCTCTGTATGTAATGAAAACGATGAATATATATTTCATTTCTCATTCTCATGTCCTTTTGCTTTACAGGTTTGGAAGGAAGCGTATCATATTATTGGTTTAAATCAAGCTTGGAATGGTCATTCAATTGAGGATTGTCTCAAGAGTTTCCAATGGAAATGTTGTAGTAAAACGTTATATGACACTCCCATTGATTGTTTCTTGGGGGATATGGTTTTCAATGAATGCTCATTGTTTTATGGCAAGTACATTCTCCCTACCCAATGTGCATTGCAAAGTCTGAATAAGGTGAATCCATGAAGATGGGTAACACTTTTTGGCCAAAAGTGACGGTGAAAATTCAAGTTTTTACTCATTCATTAAATTGAAGCCCTCAAAACTCATATATGCCTTGTGAATTTCGACACGCAACAAAAAACAAATTGTAGGGAATTATGTCATCTATCCACCTATATTCTTTTTAAAAAATAATAAAATTATTTAATATCTCAAAATTGCATTTAATGATAGGGTTGTTCATGTAAATTTCAGCAAAAGTTTATGAGTGGCTTGTGTCCACGTAAAATAATTTAGTGATAAATTCATAATTTTTGAAAAATATATATATCAAAATAATCTACACAAAATGCACTGGGGCAAACATATTTTTTTTAATTTATGATGGAAATTTTTTTTTTTTAATTTTCAAAACTGACTGTGGAAAATTTTAATTGCATTTCGTACACATGTGTGTGCACGTAAACTTTTTTTTCACTGGTTACAAAAATAAATAAAAAATACCCTTTTAAAGAGCATGCATTGGTCTGGGGCGTATGTATTTTTTTTTTAAATTGTTTTGTATTTTTTATGTTGTTGATTTATCTTTGTGCTAATTCGAAGTTGTGGACATGGTTTTGTAAGTATAAGATTTAGAAGAAAATAACAAAAAATTATCATATGAATTCATAAATTTGCAAATTTTGTGTCAATGCACAAACGATTCATTGACGGATCCACTGGTATGGAGCCCGCCATCTAAGGTGTATCCTAGGTTAGGGTTTAGGTCTACAAAAGAGACTAGAGAAAAAACAATTATAAGGAAGGCAGCTAAAAGTCTGTTTTAAAGCTCTCAATTGAGCTTTTTAGCTCGATCGAGGTTTTTAAATAGCTCAATCGAGCGTTTATGTGGCTTTACAAAACTTCTCGATCGAGGGTTAACTAAACGCTCGATCGAGGGTTAACTTAAAGATCAATCGAGCTAATATCTCGATCGAGATATTAGCTTGATCAAGAATACAATAACAGCTCAATCGAGTTGCATTGGCAAACTTTTCATTCTTTCGTCTCTCCACCCCAACCTGCGAACTACCTACCAATTTATTTGGCATTTATTGAAATATATTGTATAAATAGATATATAAAATATGTACATAAACTTAAAATTATGAATTGTAACTTCATTTTTACTCTCTTGAGTCTGTCAAAGTGTTTTTTTTTAAGGATTTCAAAGAAAATAAGACATTTTCATTTCTTATTCACCAATTAAGATGGGAAACAAAAAACTTTGAAGTAGGAAACATGATCGAGATCAAATTAATGAAGAAGAGATCTGAGAAAAAATGAAGAAAGGATGAGGCGACGATGAGCAACATTGAGAGGGAAACAAGAAGATGATGAAGATCAACCTTTAATGGATCCAATTCCAATTGAGGACGATATCGGTATTTTTCTTATTTCATTATTCAAATGATAATTATTTCAAACATGTTTCTAAATTCTTACTTCTTACCTCATTTTTTCTATTATCATGTTTCAAAATTAATTATGTAATTATCACATTGAAATTAGTAACAAAATTATCATGTTGATTGATTTGTAGTCATCGAATGTAATATGATTTCTCCTTAAGCTAGAGATATAAATGTTGTGCAATTTCACACATAAAATGATAGCTTAAATGAGACATCTATTGTAAATTATTTTCTTGGGATGGATGTTGGAATAGATAAAAATTCATTTAACGTAAAGTACTAAATTTTATTATTTTACATTTTATAAAATATGAATTTGTATTGTCATGTACATGTTCATATAAATTATTAGATTAAAAGTCTATTTAAATGTTATCTCACAATCTTAAATTTAAAATGTACATGTATTAAATAAATATGCTTAGTCACTCTTTTGAAATTTGTTTTAAAAAAATTTGTGTCATATTTAGTTATTATTTAACATGTGTACATGTACATAATATATATAATTTAAATTGGATGGATTATTTTTAGTAATGATCAAGTTCATTCTCACTCCACTAAGTAAAGAAAGCCGTTAAAAAATCAAGCACAACAACTTAAGCCAACCAACATAATTTCTCCATAGGAGGGAAAAAATAATTTGTTAGTATAAGGTAGGATTGTTGGGTTAGGCATCCAAATAACTCCCATCAATCATTTCTCGTATGAAACATAGTTGTTCTCTATAAGGAATCTTTAAAAACCCCTCATCATCAAGTGGAAAATAATTCATGGGGAAAGAGGCGTCGTGCCAAAAGAGGTAAAACCCGAGGTAACGTGTTTATTTTCTCTTAAGGGGGGCTACCCACCACCTGTTTAAAAGAGGTGACACAATACCGTCCGAGGGATAACTTCTTTCCCCCTACTTGACGAAGGTTCTTAGTGGCCAAAATATAGGATATCTACCCTATAGGTTACTGTCGTGGGATGTTGAAAGTACCTGGATTGGATTTTGTTGGCCGCTAATACCACTCTCAGTGTTCATCGTTATAACCAATCATTTGTTACCTTCACAGGCCAATGTCTCTGATGGGTTCACAACCGTCAGCACGAGAGCCTTTGGAAGCCCTAGTTACAATTTGAGTGGAAGGACGCTAGGTCATAGGGACCTATTTACATTTATTTTGTGGATCTACGTTATATGATAAATTTTTGAAATATTTAAATACCCTTAGAAATTTTCATGTATTTGCTTGTGATGTTTGAATGCATTTGAAATTTGTTCATGTGCGAGACCATAGTCTTTGAATGCTTATTACTTTGGTTCTATTTTTTTTATAATTCGATCAAAAGTCTCATATTTGATTAGACTTGAACTTTGAAAAATTAAATTTGCTTCTGATGTTTGAATGCATTTGAAATCTACTCATGGGTGAGACCATAATATTTGAATGCGTCTTACTTCGACTCTAATTTTTTTAATAATTCGAACAAAATTCCCTTATTTGGTCAAAGTTGAACTTTCAAAAATTAAATTTGCTTCTGATGTTTGAATGCATTTGAAATTTGTTCATGGGTGAGACCATAGTCTTTGAATGCTTCTTACTTTGATTCTATTTTTTTTATTATTCCGACAAAAGTCTCCTATTTGGTCAGAGTTGAACTTTCAAAAATTAAATTTGCTTATGATGTTTGAATGCCTTTCAAATCTACTCATGGGTGAGACCATAATATTTGAATGCTTCTTACTTCGACTCTATTTTTTTATAATTAAAAAAAAAGTCCCTTATTTAGTCAAAGTTGAACTTTCAAAAATTAAATTTACTTCTAATGTTTGAATGCATTTGAAATTTGTTCATGGTTGAGATCATAGTCTTTGAATGCTTCTTACTTTGATTCTATTTTTTTTTAATTCAAACAAAAGTCGCCTATTTGGTCAGAGTTGAACTTTCAAAAATTAAATTTTCTTATGATTATTGAATGCATTTGAAATATACTCATGGGTGGGACCATAATATTCGAATGCTTCTTACTTCGAGTCTATTTTTTTTCTTAATTCGAACAAAAGTCCCTTATTTTGTTAGAGTTGAAATTCCAATTTAATTAGACTATATGCAGCGATAGATCACGATCAGCCATCGCGGGACCTTGTTCCCTCTCACACGGCTTCAAGAGTAACTGGGAGTTGTAGTGTATTTGTAAGAGGTAGAGAATGTTTAGAAGACCTTATGGATGCTACCGCGGGAGAAGAGTTTGGGAACCTGAGTCCTATTCGAATAGTTAGAGAGTATGTTGGCAATATCATCAAGTTGCATTTCAAAGAACACTCAGTTATCACACAAGCTCAAATCCTACATGGATTGATAAAACATAAAATACTAAAAGATGCCACAAACCTATTGGGTTTTAAAGATGCCAAAGGTAAAATGGAACATGACACCCTAGCAGAAAACGTCACAAAAGTGTTATCTTTGTTCAGAAAATCAAGAAAACCTGATATCTGAGATGCTCACAGGGAAATTACAATTGTTGTTGTGGCACTGACAAACTCAAGAATTCAAATGTTGGAAACAATGTCAAAATCCCTCCATGTTTCAAGAAAAACATTGCACAAATATACTAAATTAAAGGTCTAGATAGATGAAAACAGTGAAGCTGATTGTTGGGATCTTATTTGCAGGAAACCCTATCATGATAGACTTTCTGAAGGCATTAGAGAGAAGGTGGTAAATTTTTGGGACAACCATTTTCGTGCTATACCAGATCGAAAGCATGTCTTGCGGAAACGTTTATCCAAAGGGATTTATGTTGAGCATTGTAAGCATGTTATGGACATGACAGGAGTTGCATTTTTTGAGGAATTTCAAAAGGCCAATCCCAATGTCAAGATCTCAATCAACATGTTTGACAAGCTAAAACCATGGTATATTAGGCCGAACACAACTCGTGACACATGTTGTTGTCGATACCATGTTAAATTTCAACTCTATTATGACACATTTATAGAGTTTTGCAAAAAGTACTAGCAGCGTGAACTAGCTCCTCCCACAGTGCGAGATTTTGTTTCTACTATACTATGTAAAAGCACATGGACTTCATCACAGGACTACGAAAGGTGCAGGGCCGAAATTGTATTTATATGGTAGTTTACAGGTTTACAAAGTTCGCACATTTATTTGCTATTCCCTCGGACTATTAAGCGTCACAGATGGCAGAGGTCTTTTTCAGGGAGATGTTTAGGTTAAACGGGCTGCCTAAGAACATTGTCAGTTACAGGGATAGCAGATTTATCGGGGCATTTTCGCAAGAGCAATCCCAAGGATTTGTTTTTCAACAAAATACGTGTAGGTGGAAGAAGATGCCCTGAATTTGGTAACTTGGCATTGTTCCATAAACATTTCACATTTGATCTAGCACACTATGGACTATCAAATGTCACAGTTACATGGAGAAGATACGAGTGTGTTACCATGGTTGCATCATCTTCTTCAACTGCACCATCTAAAAGGATCGACTTGCTTGAGGACAAAATTCCTATTCCATATTTCATGGAGAAATTCCAAAAACATATTTACAAATATATTAAAAACCCACAGGTCTAGGTGGCAAGCTACTAAATTCAAGCATTCTGGTGAGGTGTTTAAGTTGGGCACAATCTTATCATTAGTAGATTTCACTGAGAACTACACATTTGCTTCCCAAAATGAGATACAGAGTGAGTACTATCACTCTGACAAGGTGTCAATATTCGTACATGTTTTGTACAAACATGCTCAGGTGAGCATTGATGGTAAGGATAGCACTCCCCAGTCACGCAATGTGATTAAAGAGTACCATTTTTATGTGAGTGATGATCGCGAACATGACACGTTGTTCATTCAACACTGCTTTGGGTTGATTTATGACTCATTCAAAAAGAATGGGGTGTCATTTACAGAACATTGGATTTGGTCAGATGGGTGTGCAGGGAAGTTCAAATCAACACGCTATTTTTATTGGTTCAGTCACCTTCATAAAGAGATAAGAGTTAGACATACTTGGAGTTTTTTTGAAATAGGGCACGGAAAGAGTGAGCATGATGGTGCAGGTTCTTGTGTGAAACGAGCACTTACAAGGTATCAGATGAGTCATGGTGCAATCCGTCAACATCTACAGAACTAGTTGAATGGTGCACATTGCATTTGGTACACGAAGATCATGAACAGGCAAGGCTGGTATGCAGGTAAGACGGTACGGTGTGTAGTTGAAGCTCGCATTTTGAATGTTCTTTGAAACATTGTCTTAGTTGAATACTTATATATTTGATTGTACATTTATTTCAATGCAGGTTCTTTTGGAATGTTGTCATTGGCAATGTGAATAGATCCATTCCTTGGTATTGTGAGACAATACCTAGGACGAGGGAATTACGACCTGTTTGGAGTAAGGACATGAGCGATATATTTTCCATAGAAACAAGAAAGTATGCATGCTTTTGCGAGTTTTGCATCAATACAGATGGTTGTGACTTTGATAAATGCCAAAATATTGGACATGTAAAACCATGGAAATATGTCCCTCTTAACCCGAAGGGTCCTCATCCAATTCCTACATGGAAAGAGATGCACACTAAAGATGTCGTGGTATCATTAGATCATGATCGGGTTTCTAACATGGTTAGGGAAGGTACGCAACTGAACATTAACTAGAGATTACTCATTATATATATCTCATGCTTTTATTTGGAATCTTCGATTGAATGTTCAAACTTGCAAACCGATACTTGAATGTATATACATTTGATTAACAAAATTTAATTTTTATGGCAGGTGATGTATTTTTCGTTATTGCACCCCCAGGAAATGAAGAGAACGTTGCATATCATTTAATGCGATGTACCCAAAATTAAAAGTAGGTTGGTGCGACCATATCGAGATGGTGAATTCACTTACCAAATTGGCGGCCTAGTCGTCATGGGCCACTTTTTCCAAAAATTGAAAAAACAAGGCAATTATATTACTTATCAAGACCTGAGTATATATCTTGTCAGTACAGTCATTTGGTAGTGACAGCTCTAATACATCTCATGACAATAAAGGTGAAGAGTGGTGAACCAAAGAAATGGAAGATGGCAAACATTGACCATGACCGTATCATGGAGACTTGCATTCCTATAACGCATTGGCCAGAAGAATGATTTTAATACTATCCGATTTTGTATCAATATTTCACATGGTATCAATGACCCTATTATTTATCTTATTTTAATTGCAAATGAGATTGCAAGTTGTAATTTGTACATGTCTAATTAGTAATTTCTTAAAGATTAATTGTACAATTGTAATGTGTGCATGTCTAAGTAGTAATTTCTTAAAGAGTAATTGTACAATTGTAACTTGTAATTGTCAAATTTTGTAATTTGTAATTGTAATTACAATGGTAAATTGTATATTGTGAAATGCAATTCTAAATGTGACTTGTAGATCTTTTAATTTGTAATATGTTCTATTGCAATCCGTAATTTGCAATTGTAACTATAATTGTAGATTGTAAAAATTGTAACTCTAATTGTTATTCTTAATTGAAACTAGCCTCATTAATTGTAATTTCTTATTGTAAGCATTAGTAATCTATAAATTTATTCATTTTTATTAGGTTGCATTCGTATATAAAGCATTGGCCAAAAGAATTATTTAAGACTATCCAATTTTGTATCAATATTTCACATGGTATCAATAACCCTATTATCTATCTTATTTTAATTGCAAATGAGATTGCAGGTTGTAATTTGTACATGTCTAATTAGTAATTTCTAAAAGATCAATTGTACAATTGTAATGTGTATTGTATATTATAAAATGCAACTCTAAATGTGACTTGTAGATCTTTTAATTTGTAATATATTCTATTGTAATTCGTAATTTGCAATTGTAACTCTAATTGTTATTGTTGATTGAAACTAGCATCATGAATTGTAATTTCTTATTGTAAGCAGTAGTAAACTGTAAATTTATTCATTGTTATTAGGTTGCATTCATATAACGCATTGGCCAGAAGAATTATTTTAAGACCATCCGATTTTATATCAATATTTTTGCATGGTATCAATGACCCTGTTATCTATCTTATTTGAATTGAAAATGAGATTGCAAATTGTCATTTGTATATATCTAATTAGTAATTTATTAAAGATTAATTGTACAATTGTAATGTGTGCATGTCTAAGTAGTAATTTCTTAAAGAATAATTGAACAATTGTAACTTGTAATTGTCAAATTTTATAATATTGTAATCGTAAATTGTTAACTCTAATTGTTATTGTTAATTGAAAATGGCATTATGAAAATTGTAATTTTTTATTGTAAGCAATAATCTGTAAATCTATTCATTGTTATTAGATTGTTATTGTTAATTAAAACTAGCATCATGAATTGTAATTTCTTACTGTAAATCAAATTTGCAAATATAATCAATGAACTATTAAATTGTTAACATGCAGACCTACATAAACATAAACATAAATAACATACACATGTCAAGTATATCCATGAAGAAAAAATATGATACCGAATAGTCCTTCAAGTATATAAAAAATTACAGAACTTGTATATATGTATACATAAAAAAAACAAGTATGTATGTATGCATAACAATAAAAATAGTACAATATGAACAAATCTCGTCAAATATGTGGACTAGGCCCCTAGTGGGCTCTGTGGTCATCCCCACTACCAGTACCACCTACACCATGCCCCTAGCGACAAGACGACACATGATCGAAATTGGTGTCTAAATATGGGGACTACAAAATTTAAAATTGTGTACTCTATAAGTTAGTTAGATTTTAGTACTTGAAATTAGGTAGATGACAAATTTTTAAAATTTTAAATGGATGGATCAACTTAGTTGACTTGATTCCATGGTGATATTGTCCAAATCATGTTGGGTGGTGGCTTCAGGATGATGATGAGTCAATAGGTACTCACCAAGACGATGCAGAGTCAACCTTTCCCATGCCTCTATGAGTACTAATGCAGTTTTGATCCTCATATGTACTTCAACCTGTATATGGTGACATCACGCAAATAATCAATAAAAGAATAATAAATGAACATTATAAATTAAGCATAAAATTGAATTATTTATTGCATTCCAACATAAGTTACGGCACCTCATCGACTAACGGTTGATGGTCGGAACTCGAGGGAGAATGCATATCCTGCTCCTAGGCAATCTCATTGCCTCTACCCTGTACCATTTGAACAAGGCACAAAAAGAAAATTACACTAAAATAATTTCAAATATACGTATGTATGTAACTAACAAAGTTAAGATGAGGGAACTAGCATGGGTACCATGGACACATCACCAAGGACAAAGGTTGGACGATCACCAATGGGGAAGTGGCATTGAGTGAATCCATAAAGGTAGTCCTTTGCATGGAACAACAAAAAACAAATCAGGGTTACCCGATTGACTCTTTTTATGTACATGTATTAAAGATGATTATTTAACATCATATAATGAAAAAAACTTAAGTACATAAATATACCTATTGTATCGACGATGGCCTACGTCCCTTATACAGACAATAGTATGCATCTCGGTCACTCATAGCATACATAAGTAGAGTCTCATGGTCAAGCACCCAAATAATCAACTCGTCCACGCACGGTAACTCAGGCTTTATAGGTCCAAGGCGTGGTTTAGACCTATCCTCGTGCATGGCCACTATAGCACTTACCAATGCAATATGCATGGCACCTGCCATACGATCCCGGTGTCTCAACTCTGAGCTATGAGGATCAACAACATCATCCGACCAAATAAAATTTTGACTGGGAATGGGAACTAGTTGAGGAGGTGGTGGTGTAGCAATAGGGTCTCTAAGAGCCCCAGGAAGCTCATAACTACGTCCCCTCCCGATGCCATAAAAAGACGACGGTGTACTAGTGTAATTAGGATGCATGTGTAGCACAAACTCTACATACACATGTTTGGAAAAGTAAAATGGGACCTGATCATGGCGGGGGAATGTGCCCCATTTTCCAAAAAACCTATCATAAATATGAGGCGCAACAGCCTCAAGCCTAAGCTCTCACAATCGGAGCAATTCTCTAGGAGCACGACCAGGAAGGATGTTAAACAAATTTCCCTTGACATCCTTTCTTTTTGTTGCGGCTTTAACTGCCTCCCATTTATCAGGACTCAATACCTAGTCCCTCCTCCTTTGGCAAGCAGTTTACCAGATGTCACTAAGAGGCTCGACCTTCTAATGGACCTCCAACAATCCATCGACCGCATCGACCATCATGTTGATCGATTGTCTGGATGGGCAATCAGGGTGCATATCCCCTAACTCAGTGCGCATCCAATCACGCTGCAATGTAATCTCCTCGATCGTGATCCTTGTGATCTCATCCTCCCAAGGAGGTGGAGAAGCAGGATGAGCACCTAATAAACATATATAAAAAATATCAATCAAAGTACAAAATGCCGATACAAAATCAAGATATCAGTAGTTGAAAAATATATAAATATGAATTGAATGTACCTGCATGATGAAGAACCTCTTCACCGTGCTTTGAGGAGGTCAATGTTGTGACTATCATGCGTGATACTAGCCATGATGCTCGCAAATTCACGATTACCAAATGGTCTAGCTGGCAGGGTGCCTATGAAAGTAGAAACAAACAACAATTAATAATTGAGTTACATGTATACAATAATTTATTTTTTATGTAAGTCAATAAAAACAAAACTATATATGTAAATAGTTCACATACGACTATGCTCACGACATGGGGGGGTGCCACAACACCAAAACCTCTTGATGAACATGATTTGCAGAGGGAAGAACCCCGCTTTGGATAATGATCTACATGAAACATTGAAGATAAATCGTATATATGTTATCTCTTGAAGACAATAACGACTCTAAGAAAACCTTGCCTATAAATCGATTTCTCCACCAGTATATGTTCTTAATAATGTAATGTAATGTTTAACATTACATTATCAAAAATAAAATAAAAAAAATACATGTCTCCTCATAAAATAAAATAAAAAATGCATGTCCACTCATAAAATAAAATTATAAATTATAAAAAAAAAATTAAAAATCCATGTCCACCTAAAAAATAACAAAATTAAAACTTTAACCCAAATATATCAAGCATGGGAAGGATCAAAATTCTTGAGTTTAATATTTTAACAAAATTACACTTCAAAAAATTGGATGTCTTTCGGTGCTTGATAGGTGTGGGTTTAAGATGGATCTATGTTGGTTTATTTTCAACTAAAGTGTGGATTATACATGTACAATAAAAAAATATCTAATATTACACACTTTTGGTTAAAATTACTTTAAAAATAAAACAATTTTAATCAATACATATAATTGATTTTTGGGGGGTTTTGAAGAAATTTCATTAAATTCTAAAAAAATACTACATTTTCAATCAATGCATAGAAGACCTGATTTTTTAGGGTTTGGAACAAATTTCACAAAATTCTTAAATAAACAATGCTTTCAATCAATGCATAGAATAACTGATTTTTAAGGGTTTTGAACGAATTTCACAAAATTCCTAAAAAAACTACACTTTCAATCAATGCATAGAAGAACTAATTTTTTAGGGTTTTGAACAAATTTTACAAAATTCCTAAAAAAATCTACACTTTCAATCAATGCATAGAAGAACTGATTTTGGGGGGTTTTGAGTTGCCTACCTCTAGTTGTGGAGGCCATGGTAGAAAAAAGTGGTGGTTGGTGGCAAGCTACAGCCCCTGGTTAAATCAGCACAGCTTCTCTATACTCCTCATTCGAGTTCCTATGCAACAGACACGTCCAGATAAGCTGAGGTTTGATGTTTTTCCGTTCTTATATATGTTACAGGCCAAGATCTCGATCAAGCATTTGAAAGCTAGCTCGATCAAGCTTTCAAACTCCACGCGCGCCAAGTTGAGGCCTTTCGGTTTATTTCATCCTCACATTATCTCGATCGAGCTTTATATATCGATCAATTAATTAAGTTTGAACTCTCAATCAAGGGTTTATTAAACCTTCGATCGAGCTTTTGAAATAAGCTCGATCGAGGGCTTAATAAAAGCTCGATCAAGCTCATTTTTCAACATACTCGCGCCCTCTGCTTGCCAAAAAGTGTTACCCATCTTCATGGGAACACCCAATATCTTAGCAATTTTTTGCAAATAAAAGTTGAAAAGCATGTAAGGTAGATAGTGGATAGTGGAGGATGTCATTAACAAGTCAAAATCCTAGTTATATGTCGATGGGGCAACTCAGGGAAAGCCTCAACTATGTTGAGTAGGGGCTGATGTTCATTTTCCAGAACTCATTGGAAAAAGTTTAAATTAAGTCTAGGTAGAGGGATTTAATCATTATGTTGAGCTTACACCATTGAAACTTGCTTTGATGTTAGCAGTTGAAAAAGGGGCATAATGTATTTAAGTATTTGGGGATTCTTAGGTGGTGATAAAGTGGATGAAGGGCTCATTTAATTGTGAATATTTTATTTCTATAGTAATATTTAATGAAATTACCACTATCAAATCAACTTTTAATTATATTTCCCTACAACATATTTACAGAGAAAAGAATGTCTTGGTAGATGTGTTATCGAAGCAATATCTACAATTGGATCTAAGTACCCAAATCATCTGGGAAGAGGTGGATGGTATCATTACTAAATATGTGATCAATCTTTCTTATAGTTATGATTATTGGTTACTTCATATATGCATTTAGTGAGCATCAAAGGATATTTCTATGCCTTTTGGTCATCTATATTTATAAATTTGGGTTTATGCTTTACATAAGGATATTAGACTTTTTAAGAGAAAATATCCTCTTTCATAAAGGAATGATGATACTTTTGAGTATATTTTTTTATTTGTAATCCAATACTATGTGAAGAGGATCGTAGTGGATAATAAGAGAACAAAATCTTTATGTGGATCATTTTGAAATATATATATCTATAAATCATTTCAAAACTAAATTACGAAAATAAAATTAAATTAAAAATATTAAATATTAAATTATATAGATTAGGGATAAACATATGCAACTAATTTGGTGATTTTGTGAAAATTTATTTTATTTTTTAGTTACTCATAAACTTTCGTTATCATAAATTTATATATAATAAAAAAACTTCTATAATTAACTTGACCTGCCATTTAAAAAATCAAGTCAACCATGAGATGATAGTCAATATGATTCAAGAGACCAAATAGTTTCATCAACCTTAAAGAGTTAAAACCTTCCCATGAGTGGGAAACAATGTCTATCTCTGAACTATAACCAAAATTGATAGAAATGTATATTTCCATTAAAAAAGAAAATCTTCATCCATATGTGCTTGTTCATAAAAGAAAAAACTAAGAATCTCAATTTAGTATTCCTAATGATTCCCATTTGATGAATGGAGATATGAGTAGCATTTGAATTTTACCTGTTGGTGGCCACTACCTGGAATGGAACATTGGCAGCTTGTGCAAGGTCATATAGTTGATTGTTCAAAGGCTTTGTTGTGTTGTGTAAAAACGTAAGACTTTGCTTTTTCGGGCCAAAATCTGTCAACTCAAAGAAAGCAGAAAACAGAGTTTTGATTGATCCGGAGTATATGGCTTCGTAGAAAGCACAGTTTTGATTCATCCGAAGTATATGGGTTGGTTTAAAATCGGGAAAACCTTCATGACAAAGTTATATAGAGGAACTCTGCCACTATACTTTTGGAATTGGAATTTTCAACTCAAAGAAAGCAGAGTTTTGATTAATCGGGTTGGTAAAAAGCAGAGTTTTGATTGATCCAAAGTATATGGGTTGGTTTAAAATTGGGAAAACCTCCAAGACAAAGTTATATAGAGAAACTCTGCCACTACATTTTTGGAACTGAAATTTTCAATTGATACACTGACAAAAAAAATCATCCAAAAAAATACAAAGTGTTGTGGTTTTAGAGTACTTCCTTGTTCAAATTATCAATCCCATTGCGGAGCTGTCCAATTGCCCTCAGAAGTTCAGTGTGCTTGACTGAATAGTAGGGGTTGCCTCCATCCTAAGCGTTCTGCTCTCAATCATGCTCCTCCAAGGCCATAGCTTCCATGGCTTCTATCATCTGCTCAATGTGGTAGGGGACGTCCTTAGTAAGAGTCAACATCTGCTCAATGTGGTAGGGGACGTCCTTAGTAAGAGTCAACATTTAGGTGAGACCTTTCGATCATGTCTACACTTAGCTTTTTTTCTAGGTGCCATTTCCATGCCGCCTAAGCTTAAAAAACATGTACGTTCAAGCCATCCAACCCACAAGCAGCGAAGTCAACCATTGACTTCGCTGTGTACTAACTCTGTGTTAGACGCCATGACAACCAGTGCGCACATGCATGGGATCGTTTCTATCTATCTCTCGAAGCCTTGGGTACGCCATGACAACCAGTGCGCACATGCATGGGATCGTTTCTATCTATCTCTCGAAGCCTTGGGTAATTTCCTTGTCCGAATGTTGATCCTCAATTACCTCTGCATACCGTGAACTAAACACCACTGGACACGACACTTTGTGCACTCACCCTGGTCATGCGTGGTGAGGGAGGGAGCATTCAGAGTTGATTACAGCAGCATCAGGGCAAGTGAGATCCTGGAGCGTGATCTCTTGGCTTTTCTCTTTGAACTATCCATAGTGTGTCTTTTTATCGGACTCCTTCATTAGCTAGGTGATCTGTTAGCCTATTGGCGTGCCTTCATACATGACTGGTTATGATAGCATCTAGCTGAGCAAGTAGCAGAGCTAGTAGTTGAATCATGCTTTCAAGGCGCCAATTATTAATCAAAATTCGAGTTGGAGTGGCGTTTTGCAGGCGAGTAACCATCAATTATAAGATGTGAGTCGCCTTCCACTGTTGACTTGGAGTATCCTACTGCGGAAGCTATCTTCAGAGCTTGGATGAGGCCTTCAATTTCATTTTCAACCGCATTATTGCTTTCCAGCCCTATATACTCTGTGTAGATTTGAAGAATGCTTCCCTGCTCTGTTTTGAATACCCCTCCCAATCTAGTCCGCCCAGGATTACCCTTGGAGGCATCGTCAAATTTAAGTTTTATGAATCATGTGGGTGGCGGGCTCCATATAGTTGGGCTGGAAATAATTGTCATGAGCCTCTACTTGCTTTCCAAGTGGCAAATAGAGGAAAGTTCTAGGATTGCAATCAAAGCTAGCCTGCGTTTCATATATGTGTTGTTTAATGGTGACCCAAAACGCTTGACCTATTTTTCTTTGGTCTCTGAAGATCCTCCTATTCCGTTCCTTCCATGCTTCCTAGACCAGTAATACTGGAAACAGTTGCCATATTCTGTTTAGAATGGCGTTGCTAAATGGATCCTCTACCCAATTGTTTATGGTTTGAATTGGATTGTCCCTCTCCCTGTTGGTCCTTCTAAAAGTCATCGCTCCTTTGTTCCACAAATCTACTATGTATGGGCAGGAATCAAGTAGGTGATTCATGGTCTCTATCTCAGCTCTGCATAGGGAACAAAGTGAAGGTCCCGCAAAACCTTGTTTGAGTAGATTATCCCAAGTGAGGATGCAGCCTTTCACCATGAGCCAAAGAAAAGTAGCTACTTTAAGCCATGAGTGGCTTGTCCATATTTACTTTCATACATGTTCTTTGGGGGATCTTTGTGATTAGCCTCTAGAGTGTAAGCTCCCTTCACTGTAAAATGGCCACTTAATTGATATCCTCATCATAATTTGTCTTTTCCTTATTGCTTGTCTTTTCCTTATTGCTTCTTGATGCACCTGTCCTGTAGGCTTTCCCAAATTTATGTTTTTGTTCTCCTGGTTGTCTATGATTGGCCATTGATTTGGAGGGATCCAATGCCTTTGTTTCCCTCCTTCCTCATTATTTGGCCAATAGTGGCAGACTTTGGTCATTTCTATTGAACTTAAATGATTTTGTGAAAATAGATTAGAAGTATTATTATTACTTTATTTGGGATTTTTCATGTTAAAATCATTTTTGCTTCGTGACACCACACATAATAACATGTACAGTATAATTATTTACAATATGAATTACAATTATTAGTCCACATTTCACCAAGTTTGATGTCATTGATGATCAAAAATGTATATTGTTACTATTTATATTCAATCCAAATTCCAATAGTATTGCTTCATATTAGATTAGGTGGTTCAACATTGTACATTTCATTATCAATCAACATCATACCAATACCTTATAATTCAACATCAACAAATTGATGTATGTCAATACTGTAATTTTGTTTCCACATTTCACCCACTTTGATGTCATTGATGATAAAAAATATATATTGTTACTTAAATATTTATATTCAATCCAAATTCCACTAATATTGCTTCATATTAGATTAGTTGATTAAATATTGTGCATTTCATTATCAATCAACATCATACCAACACCTTATAATTCAACATCAACAAATTGATGTATGTCAATAATGCAATTTTGTTTGACATGAAACAAAAGACTATGCATTAATGATTTACCCTATTCCCCAATTCCCCATTGGATTCAAACAAGTAAACTGCAAAGAGAAAACACATAATTAATGTGTTTAAACATATCATACTTACGTTCATATATAATTAATTATACCAAATATTATTACACTACTACATATAAGTCATAATTTAGTACTAATTATAAGTTATATATTCATTATAATATCTCCTATTTACATTTTCTAGTATGATAAAGCCTCATCTCATATACCTCTATCCAAACAACTATACAACACCATTTGTCATATTTTAATCCATGTGTGTGGTGGTTATTGTTGCGTCTTCTTGCTCTTCAATGTGTCTGCACCAGAGATCTCTACGAGAATTTCCAAGGCTACAACATTGACCAAGGTTCTAAACACATTGTGTCATCAAATCATGTTATAGATTCCTCTGTGTTTCAAAGGGATGAAATGTCGGCTTCGTTTGAATTTTATTTATGTTAATTTGATTCTGTTTGGGTAATTTGAGTGCACAATGATATCGTTATTGTGCAAGCTTATTAAGAAATCAAATAAAAGACTTTGTTGCATCGTATATATATCGTTATTGTGCAAGCTTATTAAGAAATCAAATAAAAGACTTTGTTGCATCATATATTGATGGATTAATTTATAGTGTGATTTTTGGTGGAGTGTTAATTGGGGAAGGATTCATAAAAATTTTATGGAAATTCTGGTGAATTTTACTAATTCTTAAATTTTCAATCATAAATTGTCGGGTGATATTTTTTTAAAAGATTTAAATTTTTAAAGACTTTATGTAATTTCTGAATTTTACTAATTTTTAATTTTTCAATCATAAAATGTTGGGCCATATTTTTTTTAAAGATTCAAATTTCTAAAGGCTCTATGTCATTTCTAGATAATTCTGGCAACTTCTAAAGTAATTTTTTTATTCCATGGAATTTGGGCTAAATCAATTTAGAAAAAAAATGGAAATTGACAAATATTTTTTTGGAAAATAAATGTTTAAAATTTAGTCTTTTTAAACTATATTAAAAAAAAATAGATAAAGTAAGGTATTGTGGACCAAAGAACAATTCTGATTAACAAGTGGATCAAATAAAAAAACAAAAACAAACTTGAATTGTAAACGAAAACAATAGACATTGCAGAAAATAGTATGACAAATCAAATTCTATATACATTTTAATACTGGACAAGTTTCCAGGGAAATTCAATTTAACCTTCCAGCCATCAACCATGGGAGTCAAACCATGTTAAGCAATTAGAATGTCATGTTCTTTATCTTTCCAAGTTTATGGGAATGGGTGCATTCACTAGATCGCAATCCATCTTTGAATTTTCTATTTGAGCTGCCTCTTTATGTGCATCCTCTAATTATGATGTTGGAGAAATTTCAATATTAGTTTCTACTAAATTATGATGTTGGAGAAATTTCAATATTAGTTTCTACTAAATTTAGATGAAGGAAATGTCAACCTTTTTTACAAAAGGGACCAACCCTGTAGAAAAAGAGAGTTTGCAACATACTAATGTATACTAATGCATAGGACTGAAAACTAGACCAACCCTGTAGAGGAAGAGAGTTTGCAACATACTAATGCATAGGACTCAAAACTAGAGAAAGTGTAGCTTGAGCATTCAAGGGTGGCATGCCAAATTTTACCCAAAAGGGTGAACTCCTAGCTAGAAGTAACAAGGTTGGTGATCCTGGTTCATAACCCAAGGGAACCAATCGAGGTGAAGAATATCTCAGGTTTTGTGAATCTTCACTAATGTAGTGTAACATTTTTATACTTATTATTATGAAAATAAACTTTAAGAGAAAATAGAGGTTACATATATATTTCAATAAGCTTCTACTTGAAATACAAAAGTAGAATTACAAATTTAGTATTTAATGTTAAGGGTAGATCAACATATTATGTAATATGTTTATACTTTTTATGGAGGAGAGCATTAGGAACTAAAGCTGAGGTTACAAATTATGAAAGAGAGCATTAGGAAATAAATCAAGATTACAAACAGGATAATTTTTAAGGGCGAAATTTCGCCAATTGGCTATTTTTCAAACTTTTTTTCAAAAAATAAATTCGCTATTTGGTCATTTTTAGTCTCCAATATCGCCTATATTTACATAAAATATGTTTTTTTATCATAATATTCGTCAAAATTTACACATTTCAGTAGTAAATTGTATGTTTCATACTTAATATTCGCCTACCTATCTATATACATGTTTTTTTCAATCCAAAATAATCGCCTAGGATACTATACTTAAGTATAATATTAGAATCCTTAAAAAATACCCTGATTACAAATTGAAGAGGTAGGTTTAAGGCTAAAGTAAAATAAAAAAAATCAATACTTCTTATCTCAACACCATACTCGTGAAGAAATTCAACATGTGTTTTCTGAAGAGAAGGTGTTTTTAAGAGTATCTTAAATTGTAATATTTTTATACTTTTAGCTTTTTTTGTTAGTTATATATATATATATATATAATGTTTAATGAATATCTCATGGTTATATGTTTTTCTCTTCTTTAAGCTATTTTGATGTTATGGATCAATACAATTTTGTATTAGGAATAACATTTTATAGTCATCCTACCTAGCATGTATCATGTTTTACTCTGATATCAATAATTATGTTTGTGTATATAATCAAATAATTAATATATGTATAATAAGTTCATACAGATACAAAGATCGCCTTTATATAATAAAGAGTCTTCTAATTTTGGTGATACAAAAAGTGAGAGTTCTCATCAATTCAGAACTCCAATCATTTTTTTTTATGATTTGGATCAATTTACAATTGGGAAAAATCCTTAAGGGAATTATTCTACCATGCATATCTTGGGTAATAGTAGAACTCAACTCATACCTTAAATTTCTACCATATTCTTATAAAATTTGTTGTCGAAAAGGGGCTTTGTTTGCAAAAAAATTAGCTTATCCTTGTAATATAGGTATAAACATGTGACATAAGAATAGAGTTAAGGTTTATCCATCCCTTAGGTAGGGGCTTTGTTTGCGAAAAAATTATCTTATCCTTGTAATATAGGTATAAACATGTGACATAAGAATAGAGTTAAGGTTTATCCATCCCTTAGGTATATAGGGGTCCCCATTGTTACTATTCTAAAATGTTTAGTTAATACAAGTGGCGTCCCATTCAATATTTAGGAATGCAACAATTTCGACTCCATTAAACACTAATTGTGTTCAATAAGTGAAATAAAATATAGCTTGCAGTTTTGTAAGTATATTTAGACCAACCAACCCTCTACAATTTATATGGATTTTGTCCCCTCATTTATTTTGCAGAATGTTCATTAGGACAAATTGCACTCAAGACATTCTTAAACCAGATTATCCTCACAAAATGTTTGGCAATATACACCTCTTTTACATGCATATGCATACAATGTATGCAGGGGAGGGTTTCTTTCCTAAACTTATCCTTCATAAAGCTGCAAGTTGATCATAACTCGATTTGCAAGCTAAGCAAATGCTCTTTACCGGTTTTATCAAATCAATCCAATGATTCATCATACAACAACATGGTAAAAAACTACATATTAATAATTCAATTCTCATGTCACCATTTCTATCTCAAAATAAAGTATTACATATATATATAAACATTATCTTAAAAAATAGAATGAATGCCATTGAAATATCAAACCCATTATTTTAATTGTATATAGACATTTTTATATAAATAATTTTTTTTAATATTTTACTTCACAAACAACAACCAAGCAAATACCATCCTTTTTTCAAAACCCAAAAAATATATATGGAACCTTAGACACGGCTAAGCAAAGGCTTCAAAAGTACAACACTGCAATTCACTTACATAGAAAACTCCACATGGAAAAAATGTCTCCAATGTTTCAAACCAAAGAAATGTTTATCTAGATGGAAATAATAAAGAATTGGTCCTTCGAAAGATATGCGTCCTTTATGAAAACCACCAATAGTTCTTATCATTCATAACTTACCCATTCAAACACTTTGGAATAGGTGTTGATCTTGCCTAATCCTAGAAAATGGATCCACTCAACATCTTCAATATTTTCTAGTTTTATGAACATGTGTCGAACACACTTTTTACTGAAAGTTGGATCCAATTGACATCCTCAAATAATTTTTCTACTTTATGAAAAGGTGTTATCATCTTTAGATGTACTCAATATCTTTGGTATTTAAAAAAAAATGTTATATAAACCTTCAATTTTTTTAATTTTAATTAACTTTAAAAAATTATAAACAATGATAAAATTATTGTATATTATTATTTAAGTCATATAAATTTTATCAATGATATATTAAAATGGAAAATTAATAATAGAAAGTAATTACCGTTATTTGGTTTTTTCAACAAAGGATCCATATACAAGAGGTTTCAAGCAAACTCTAAGCAAATTGTAATTGTTACTATTTATTGGCAATGGTCAAAGGAAATTGAACTTTACATATACAATATCATATTTTATTATATTACTTACATGCTACCTACTTAATGATTCAACGAAAGATCCATATACAAGAGGTTTCAAGCAAGCTCTATTTCATTATATTACTTACATGCTACCTACCTCAATGATTCAACGAAGATTCCATATACAAGAGGTTTCAAGCAAGCTCTAAGCAAATTGTAATTGTTACTATTTGTTGGCAATGGCCAAAGGGAATTGAACTTTACATATACAATATCATATTACATTATATTACTTACATGCTACCTACCTCATTAAGCATTGATCCAATCTTTTATCCAATCTTTTACTTGGCAATGGCCAAAGGGAATTGAACTTTACATATACAATATCATATTACATTATATTACTTACATGCTACCTACCCCATTAAGCATTGATCGAAGCTTTTACTTGTCAACTTAGAAAGGATGAAAGTTATTTTCGTCCTTACCCACATTGGAGTTTCAATTATTCAAAATGATATGTTGGAGGCTTGTTTTTTCATTCAACTAGTAAAGATGTATATGACAAGTATACATTTATTTAATTAGTAAAGTTGTATATGACAAGTATACATAGGTTCAATTATTCAAAATGATATGTTGGAGGCTTGTTTTTTCATTCAATCAGTAAAGATGTATATGACAAGTATACATATATTTAATTAGTAAAGTTGTATATGACAAGTATACATATATTTAAATCTAAGGGTGAAATTTTAACATAGGTGATTTAACGTGAATTCTAAATGTCATTATTTTGCATTAGAAAACAATTCAAACAATTATGTTGTGCTTAGATTCGTGGCAATGGCCATATTCATGAGAGAAAAAATGGAGAATAGAACTGAAAGAGTATAGACATGGTATTGTGTAGAAATAGTGATAAGAAAGGTTGTATAGGCTATTTTTATTGCATATTTTAGAAGTCTAGGAATTGGGTATTTGGGATTATTTGGGCATACTTTCCAAGAATAAGAAACATGCAACATGGGAACATGTTCAGATTTAGGGTAAGGTTAATTCTTAATTCGAGGCTAGTTTATGGCTTTTGAGGTCCACACTTATAGATTTAACTACAACCAAATCTTGGATCAAGGAAAGACAAGGTGGTACTAAGGTTAATCCAACTGTTAATGCCAAATGGGCCAGCTATCTTGCAATAACTTGATCTTCATATTTTGAGGTATGTCCAATAGAATGAACTATAGGAACTTCATTCTTAATTCCATGTGTGGCCTCATGAACATAAAAAGAAGGCTTGGCATCCACATTGACTTCTCATTAAATTGCATAAGGATTTTCAAATACATATGTTTTAGTTTGGTCTGTATATGTCTTCCATGTGTGCAGACGATCACATATTCATTTTCCAAGCCATTATCAAGGAGATTAGACACCACTCCTCCAAGGTTTATTGTGGGTTGGATTTTTTAAAACTAAAAGGTTGTTCACATGGAGCCTAGATATTTCTTTTTTGGAAGCTATAGAACTATGGTGTCACTAGAATTTGTATCATCATAGTGGTGAGACTCTAAAAGAATGAGATTAGTGATATTAGTATCTACCTTAGTTTCAAGGACTTCACATAGGTACTATTTGGCTTAAGCAAGGGATGTCATTTTCAATCAATAATCATCAAAATTCACACTTTATGTAGGTGATCTTGAGCTTTGAGGAGCATCTTACGGAAACTACTATGAAGCGATGCAAATGACGTTTGTCTCTATTCTTAATCTATCTTCACTTGGTGCAGCCCTACTATGAATAAAAAGGATAATGACAACAAGGTTGCAAACTCAGGGTACATAGCCACAACACATAAATTCATGCATATGAAAATTTAAAAACTATGCCCTCTTGCCTAATTTTCAAATAGGATTTTACATCCACAAGTTACCTAAAATATGCAACCCATAAATTTATTTCATGTTCTATAAAATTCTAGTAGTTGGATTCTTCATCTTCTTTATTGTATTATTCTTCGTCTCTATCTCCTTTCTTTGTGTAGTTTTCTTCTTGTTTCTCTTGTGTCTTAGGTTAAAAAAAATCTCCCTTCAAAAATATGCGGCACCTTTTCTCCAAGTTTATCCACGCCCAACTTCTCCCTTCTTCTTCATGTGGCTTACTCCACAAATTTTATGCTTGCCTCCTCTCATCTCTTCTTCGGTAGTCACCTCTCTTCCTCGTGCAGCCTCCCCCTTTTCCCTCTTCCCTTGTCATAATCATCAAACTCTATATCCATCAATTAATTTGCCTTCCGCCCAAACTCATGACAATGTGAATGGTCATTGCGACAACGCATTCTACAGCCCAGTAGGGGGGTGTGTAACTCCTTTCGTGCTCATCCTGTAGCTGAAACGTGTCCTTTTAAAAAAAAAAAATATTATAAAAAATAAAGCGTTGGCTCAAATTAGATTTAAAACATTTACGATGGCATGTATATAACTACACAAATTAGATAAATTAAAACCTTAAACATTGCATTACCCACTTGAATAATGTCGAGATTGCAAATAATGAGGAAGGGTTTGCACCTCAAGATATTTGATCTCTCTCGGTGCTTGGTAGATCCCCTTTTAAGATGGATATATGTTGGTTTATACATGCAAACAAATCTAGGGTCAATCAGAATCTTCAGATGGATAAGGTAGATCCAACAATGACCAAACATCACGGAGGTAAAGGGAAATGTTGTTTCAAAGACTTCAACAAGAACCATCTGATCAAAGGAACAAAATGGATGGCTAATATTTGTTATGGAAGCAAAGGAAAGTCGAGGTTACCATATAGCTCCACCTTTCGTAATGCATCGCAGTCGTTCGATCCCATGGAACATATCCTAATGGCGAGGTGATTGTGTTCCTGCATTAGGTCTCCTTAGAAAGAAATAAAAATCACATCCTCGTGATGAGGACAAATACTTTAACAAAACAAAAACAAAAATCATGTGATCATTAGAAAAATGCATATGCCTTTTTTTTCTTCCTTCGACTCCATACTTGGAACTCTAGATAAATTTTCTTCTCATCTCAGCTTCATCTTCACTCTACTTTGCATCCTCAATATCATCTCATGCTCCTCAGGCACGTTGCCATCACTATCAACTATAAATTTATCCTCCATCAATCCATCATTATCCAAATACATAATTCCCCTCACTCCATGGGTTTCTAACCCAAACTTCATCATTTTAATATGTTGTAATGTGGGCATACTTTGACACCACATGCTATCATCATCATCTTGCTCACTGTCATTAAATTGCACACTGGCATTCAACCACCTCTTCAATTACTAGCAATACATGAGTCTTGAGCACCTCAAGGATCCACATCATAAGCATTTCATCCACTAGTTCTTCTTCCAATTCTTCTTACTCAAAGGTAAAAATGTCATCTTCTATGTCTTCACCAACTAGTTCATTGATGCTAGTACTGTTATGCAATATGGGCATTCCTTCATGTTGCCCTTCATAATTTTCATCATCTTGTGTAGCTTCAATGATGACCTCCACATCAACACCTTCATCAGCATTGAAATCAATTTCATCTTTATCCTTAATTCTTAGCATAGATCCAACATCCTATCTTTCACCAACATCAAGTTTCTCCTCAAGTTTCTCCTGAAGTTCCTCCATGTTTGCTTCTTCAGTTTTCAAGTGATCTTCACTTTCTCTCACAACATTCTGACTATTTCTTGCACATGCACATATATCATCAAGCATCCTGTTAACCAATAAATGAACCCTCTTAGGATTCTCAAACATATACACTTTAATGTTGATGCCTTTAACCCTTTTTGCAGTTCCATCTTCGTATTCTTCATCTTGACTTCACCTCCCAATATCTATGCTCTTTTATTTTATGCATTATCCCTTTCCAAACCCTTTCTTAACATCTTCATTTCCCATTGTAGCTTTTTAGCTTCAATTCCTATTATAACCAACTAGTCATTTCCTTTGTTGCCCATTGTTTTTTGATGCTCTATCATCAATTCCTCATAAAAATATTGACCTTTCTTATCTTTCTTAATGTATTGTTTAATTTCAGCATTAAGCATGTTGCCTTCTTACCTTTAACTCCTATTCATCAAATGTTGTCTCAAATTTGAACTCCTCCATTGATTGTATTATATTCTTTCATCATATCCTTCAGCATAACTTGGCCTCAAAAACCATCATTCAATGGAAACCTTCTCATTCACATGCTCACTCCTTTCTTAACTCACACATTCACTTTTAAAACTTTCCATGTCCACACTTTTACATCTTTTTTCACCTTCCATAGTCCTTAGAGTTGTACTTTCTTCCTTAATTTTTAAAATATCTATTGTGGTCCTCTCTTTTATTGCAATTTTCTAAATATCAATATTTTCTTCTAGGATTACATTTTCTTTACTCACTATCTCTAGCACTTCTTTAGCTAATTGCATTTATTTTCTAGTTGTTAACATTAACATTTATTCTTCTACCAAATTCATTTGCTTTCACACTTCAAATTCATTTGATTTCATCAACTCACTCATCTTTGCTGCCAAGATAGCCTTCTCACTAACCCTTGCTTCAGTAATCTCTGCAAAAGCGTTTTTATCCTTTACAAAAGAACTTATGTTCCTATCTCCATCTTTAACAACCTCATATATATCACTTTCATTATTTGTACCTACAAATCTGTAAACAAGCACATGGTCAGATAAAAACAACTTTTCTTATGACTTCTTTTTTTCCATTACATTATTCACTCCATCTTTTGCAACTCTGAATTTCCCTCCCATTTTCTTCTTCTGTGCCATTCAAGACACCTTTATCATCAACCAAATCCTCTATTTCCTGTACAAGCCCATTATTTACTTTAGTTACTTTATCTTCTTCATATACTTGAGCTGCACAAGCTCTTTTTTGAAATTCCCTTCTTTTTCAACATTTTTTTATCAGCACTATAAATCCTAATTCTTCATTCATTTCAACAACCCATGTATAGCGTTCCTTGTTGGTCACCTTATACTGGCTATCCATTCTTCTCTTCATTTCTTCTTGACCTCTTGTATCCTCAGTGTAGGCTTCCATTTTTACTTCCACGGTCATTTTGATGTAGGAGCATCGGGGCCTAGGTGAAACAATCGAAGTTGATCGACAGGAGGTCGACCAGGGGGAGTGCTGACAATCACTAGTGCGAAGCAGACTGGAAGCCAAAGCCAAGAATTCGAGCAGAAGTTGTCGATGTGTGGTCGACAGAAGGAAGGTCGAGAGTCGACAAGTCTAGGGTTGAAAAACCATGGGAGCGGAGATCGAAGGATTCGAAGGTCGACATATGGTCGAACGACAACACCGACGAAAGCGGCGAAGGCCAAGCGTGGAAGATGGGGCAGAATGGAAGTCGTGAATACTAAGTGGAGCCGACAAGTTAAGTTGAGGAATGACGAAGCGCAGTATGGTCGAGACATTAATGGGGCCGACAACTGTAGTAGAGTCAGAGAAGTGCAGAAGTCAAGGTGAAATACTTAGCAATCGTTCGTGGTTGTTGAGGAAGTTAAAGGTAGTTATCAAGGTGGTTGGGATCACGCCAGATGTCACCACAGGTGGAGGTTGTGCATCATGTCCAGGGGCGCTGACAACTGCAAGTCTGCAGGATCAAGGAGAATTCAACAGACAGAGGAAAGACGTCTCGGGGAAGCCATTCGAGTGGACCTCGGGAAGAGAAGCAACAATAGAGTAGACGAGCAGTGTGAAGGCACAAAGAGAGGGATCATTCATCCATAGCTCATTTGAGTTCTTTCATTCAGCAGAGACCTTGAGAGGGAGGAGGATCGCACACAGCCGAGAAACACACTAAGAGATAGAGTTTCATTTATGTATATTGTAATAGGCTAAGGCCAACTTGTTTATTTTCTTTGTAGTTAAACATTGTAATTTGATTCAAGTAATAGAATCCATTGACATTCAGTTCACGACAAGTATTTCTGAGCAATTTGTGTGTTGTTTTGTGTTATTGTTAAGCAAGAGGGTCCGACCAGACCTGCCTCTACGCCAGTTGGTATCAGAGCTGGAGAAAATCCAGTGTTGAGTAGTTGAATCCAGAGAGCTCCATAAGAGTCTATGAGTGTGTAGACAACTCCAGCTATGGTTGGATAGAGTTGTGCACGAGTTGTGAATTCCGGTTTCAATTGGACGAGTGTAGTTTTCAGCCGTGGTTGAAAATGGCTCAAAGAGGCATTAATTTCCAAGGTGTAGGACGAAGAGCGGGTGGTGCAAGAGTCACAGTTGATCGTGAAATGTTCAACGAGTGCATGCGAACAATGAGAAGTTTGACTAGTGAGGTCGTAGCGATCAAAGAAATCCAGAGACATGGTTTCATTCCCGACGCACATGACCACATCAACGAGGAAGTCGAGGAAGTGGCAGCACGGGAAGAAGTGGAGGAAGAACCAGAAGATAGATCAATCTTCTGACGGGGATGAGAGGTCAGACAAAGATGGATGTACCATACAAGATATCATGGTTGCAGAAAGGACATCATGTCAAGGTAACCAGACAATGCCTGATTAACTTTAAGGTTGGGAAGCTTGAAGACAGTGTACTGTGCGACGTAATCTCAATGGATTCTTGTCATCTGTTGTTAGGAAGATGATCTATGATGATCTATCATGGAAATATGATCGGAATATTATATCTAACGTCGAGCCAACACAGTCACAGTGTGGAAGAATGGCACGTGGAGGATGTTGAAGCCAAATCAGTGGGATCAAGCCGACTGTAAGCAGGGCGAGAGCAACAATTGGGAGAAGCGAGTGCTAATGTGCTCAACGAAGGAATTCCTCGCAGAGGAGGAGAAACAGTCGGGTTGTTTCGCCATCATTCCGAAAGGACCATGTGTCAAAAGGTCGACAATGGAAAGGATTCTGGTAGAAGACGAAGAGATGCTAGACAAGTTTTGGAGCATAATAGTCGATGAGGCACCGCCGAGATTGCCACCAACGAGAAGCATATCCCATCAGATTGACTTGATTCCAGGATCGAGTTTTCCAAACAAGGAACAGCATAGAATAACTCTGATAGAGGGTCAGGAACGCAATCAACAAGTCCAAGAGTTGTTGGATAGAGGATTGATCAAAGAAAGTATGAGCCTGTGCGCAATACCAACTGTATTAGCGTCAAAGAAGGATGGAGAATGCAGGATGTGTATAGACTCTAGAGCTATCAATAAGATCACGATCAATTACAGGTTTCCATTGCAAAGGATGGACGACTTGATGGATTGTTTGAGTGGAGCAAGATACTTCACCAAGATCGACTTGAAGAGTGGTTATCACCAGATCAGGGTCAGAGATGGCGATGAATGGAAGACAGCCTTCAAGACAAAGGAAGGGTTGTATGAGTGGTTAGTCATGCCATTTGCATTGACTAATGCACCCAGTAAGTTCATGTGGTTGATGAACGAGGTACCGAAACCATTCTTGGGAAAGTTCGTCGTAGTATATCTAGACGACATCCTAATATTTAGTCGAACCAAAGTCAAACATTTGGAGCATATTCGACAAGTGTTACGGAAGCTACAGGAAGAGAAGTTGATGGTGAACCTCCAGAAATGTTTCTTCATGAAGGAAGAACTGGTGTACTTGGGATTCATAATCTTGAGTAAAGGGTTAGTGATGGACCCAAAGAAGGTGAAAGCTATATTGGAGTGGCCGGAACCGACAAGCACGACGGGAGTGCATATTTTTCATGGACTTGATAGTTTCTACAGGCAGTTCATCAGAGGATTCAATCAGATATGTGCACCTTTGACAGAGTGCATGAAGAAAGGGGAGTTTAAGTGGACAGAAGTTGCCCAGAAATCATTCGACAAGTCGAAGTAGAAGGTGACTGAGAGCCCAGTGTTAACGCTCCCATATTTAAACAAAGTTTTCCAAGTTGATTGTGACGCGAGTGGAATGGAAATTGGAGCAGTGTTGAGCCAAGAGGGCCGACCAATAGCATTCTTCAGGGACAAGTTGGATGAAGCGAAGCGGAAGTATTCGGTCTACAACCAGGAGTTCAATGCTATCGTCCAAGCATTGAAGAAGTGGAGGCACTATTTGTTTCCCAAGGAATTTGTGTTGTACACAGACCACCAAGCACTGAGGTACTTGAATACTCATTCGAAGTTGAATCAGGGGCACATGAAGTGGGTTGAATTCTTGCAGGGATATACCTTCATGTTGCTTCATAAGTCGGGAAAGTTGAACAAGGTTGCTAACGCGCTGAGTTGAAGAGTTGCATTGTTGAACACGACGACAATTCAGGCAACAGGAATAGAATCCGTGAAAACAGAGTATGAGACCGATGAGGATTCTGCAAAAGCATGGAAGGCGAGTAGCGAACCATGGAGTGTCGACAGAACTCCATACTTGGATTATTTTATCCAAGAGGGATACCTATTCAAGGGACAACATTTGTGTATTCCCAGAGGATCTGTAAGAAAGAACCTAATTCGAGAGTTGCATAGTGGTGGATTAGCAGGTCATTTTGGCATTGACAAGACCAAGGCGTTGGTTGAAGAAAAGTATTATTGGCCAAGAATGACGACAGATGTCGGTGAGTGGGTATGACAGTGTCGAACTTTCTAGTTGGAAAAGGGCAGAAGTCAAAACATGGGGATGTATGCACCATTACCAGTTCTGAATACCCCATGGGAGCACCTGAGCATGGATTTTGTGCTAGGATTGTCGAAGACGCAACAAGGTAACGACTCAATATTTGTGGTAGTTGACATATTTTCAAAGATGGCACACTTTATTCTGTGTCGGAAGACAAGTGATGCCACAAGCATTGTTGTACTATTCTTCAAGGAGATAGTCAAATTGCATGGGTTTCTGAAGAGTATAACGTCAAACAGAGATACCAAGCTTATGGGTCATTTCTGGAGAACCCTGTGGAAGAAACTGGACACAAAGTTGCAGTTTAACTCAACATATCATCCGTAGACAGATGGACAAACCGAGGTGGTGAACATAAGTTTGGGAAACCTTATAATATGTTTGATGGTCAACAGACCCAAGTAGTGGGAGAACGTGTTGGCGCAAGCAGAGTTCTCATATAACAACTATGTGAATCGATCGACAGGTATGAACCCATTCCAGATTGTTCAAGGTCGAATCCCACATGGAGTGGTAGATTTGGTTGCGATACCAACGGAGATCAGAAAGAGTGCGGATGCAGAAACATTCGCAGAGCATATGAAAGAAGTGCATGAAGATGTACGTAAGCGCATTGAAAAGAGAAACGTGGCATACAAGTTGAGAGCCAATGGGAGGAAGAAGCTACAGTCATTCAGCGAGGGAGACTTAGTCTCTGCGCATTTGAGGAAAGTGAGGTTCCCGACAGGAACATATAACAAGATGAAGCTGAAGAAGATTGGAGCATGTAAGATTCTGAAGAAGATTTTGGACAATGCTTATGTGTTGGAGTTGTCAACAGGATTGAACATATCTCCTAGGTTCAATGTCTCAGATCTGTACAAGTATGAAGAAGGTTCAACCAGCAGCAATGCGGAAGTGTCGAATATCAATTGGACAGTGTAAATTCCAATTCGACACGAGGAAGAAATCGACGAAGTGTTAGAGGAACGCAAAGTCGGACGTACGCGAAATTCATGGAAGAAAGAATACTTAGTCCGATGGAGAGATGATGAATTAAAGGAGGCGATGTGGATTTCGAAAGAGGAATTCAGGAGACTGACGGAGCAGTCGAGTTCTTTTTCACCTGGGGAGTCTGATGCAGGAGCATCGGGGCATAGGAGAAACAGTCGAAGTTGATTGACAAGAGGTCGACCAGGGGGGTGCCGACGACCACTGGTGCGAAGGAGACTGGCATCCAAAGCTAGGTAGTTGAGCAGAAGCTGTCGATGTGTGGTTGACAGAAGGAAGGTGATCGAGAGTTGACAAGTCTAGGGTCAAGAAACAACAAGAGCGAAGATCGAAGGAATCGAAGGTCGACATAGGGTTGAATGACGACACCGATGAAAGCGATGAATGCCAAGCATGGAGGACGGGGCGGAATGGCAGTCGTGAAGACTAAGTGGAGCCGAAAAGTTAAGTAGAGGAATGACGAAGCACAGTATGGTCGAGATAGTGATGGGGCCGATAACTGTAGTAGAGTCAGAGAAGTGCAAAAGTCAATTCGAAGTACTTAGTAGTCATTCGTGGTTGTTGAGGAAGTTAAAGGTAGTTATGAAGGTGGTTGGAATCACGCTAGATGTTACCATAGGTGGAAGTTGTGCAGCACGTCCAATGCGCTGACAACTGCAGGTCTGTAGGATCAAGGAGAATTCGGCGGATAGAGGAAGGATGTCTCGGCGAAGCCAGTCGAGTGGACCTCGGGAAGAGCAGCAACAGCAGAGTAGAAGAGCAGTGCAAAGGCACAGAGAGAGGGATCATTCATCCATAGCTCATTTGAGTTCTTTCATTCAACAGAGACCGTGAGAGGGAGGAGGATCGCACACAGCCGAGAAACACACTAAGAGATAGAGTTTCATTTATGTATATTGTAACAGGATAAGGCCGACTTGTTTATTTGTTTTGTAGTTAAACATTGTAATTTGATTCAAGTAATAAAAGCCAACTTCTGGCATTCAGTTCACGACAAGTCTTTGTGAGCAATTTTTGTGTTGTTGTGTGTTATTGTTAAGCAAGAGAGTCTGACCAGACCTGCCTTGCGCCACATTTTAATTTCCTTATTTCTCTTATCAGTTTCACCCCTTGTGACATAACTATTGTCATTTTCTTCTCTATTCAATGTATCATGCATGCCACTTTCTGCTCCATCTATAACTACACATACAAAATCATAATTACTATCCTTCCAAGGAAGGTCTTCCTTTGTTTCACACTCGGACTTCATTATTGTATTCCTTAAATTATTTTTATATTTTTCCAGCATTATGACTCCTGTGTCACCTCCTTAAGCTCAACCACATCATCTCAATAGTTGAACGAACATGTTGTTCCCCTCTTCTTTTTTTCAAAAATTATCTTTATCTCCTCATCTTGGAGATTTGCTGCCAACTCTACCTCACATTCAACTCCTTCAATTTTCTACTCCTCATGGTCTTTGGATTTTTTTAACCTTTTTTATTTCAAGCTTTACCCTTACTACCTCAATAGTCTTCTTCTCCCTGTTAGCATTTTGTGCACATTGTTCTCTTTCACTTGCAACTCTACCCATAACCTCTATCGTGGAGATGCCTTCTTTAATAAGATTTCACCTACTTTGCAGGATATTCCTACGCTGACACCAAACTTGGTGCAACCCTGCTATGAATCAATAAGGTAACCACAACAAGGCTACAAGCTCAAAGTACACAGCCACAACACAAATTCATGCGCACAAAATTCTAATTAAAACAAGTTCAATGCACATATACAATGATGAAAATTTTCACAGTGGTTTATATTACGTCTCATAGAAATTGAAACTTACATATTCAACCTCTATAACCCTCGATAACATAAATTAAAACTATGCCCTCTACTCAAAAGATTCGGATGTATTTTTATGTCTACAAATTACCTAAAATCTGCAACCCATAAATTAATTTCGTGTTCTCTAAAATTACGGTAGCCAAGTTCTTCATCTCTATCTCCTTTCTTCACGCAAGTTGTCTTCTTTTCTTGTGTCCTATCCCCCCTCCCCCCTCCAAAAAAAAAAAAAAAACTCCCTTTAGAAACATGGGGTGCCTCTTCTCCAAGTTTCTCCATACCACTTCTCCCTTCTTCACATGGCTTCCTCCTCTTAACTATTCTTTGATAGCCACCTCTCTTCCTCATGCAGCCTCCCCTCCTTTTCCCTCTTTCCTCACTATAATCACAAAACTCAATTATAAAATTCATTTGAATAAGCTTACATAGACTTTAGTGGAGAATTAATGGTAAAAATGTGGGGTTCCTCAAATATTAACCCATGTAGCTTGGTTTACCTGACTCCGTAACCATAAATTGATTTGCCTTCCATACAAACTAACTACCACCGTGAATGGTCATTTATATATGCACACAAATGCAAAGTCAATCAAAACCATCGGATGGAGAAGGTAGATCCAACAATGGTGAAACATTGAGGAGGTAAAGGGTGATGCTTTTTTTGAGGATCCGATAAGCTTCGTAGTAACAAGAACAGTTCAATCAAAGAGCCAAAATAGAAGGCTCATCTTTTTAAGAAGGAAAAGGTAGCTCGATATTGTTGTGCAGTTCAAGCTTTCGTAATGCACCAAGAAAAGTCATTGCTTGTTTAATGAATGGTTGCACTGGATCTATGATTTTACCTAACATTTGTGCTAATTGGTTAGAGTAGAGTAGGTAGGACTGAATAAGCTCGCTTGAGCAGTAGGATTTGTGTTCTTTTTCTGTGTGCTGAGTATTGCCATTTTCTTCTTGAGTTGTCTGCTTGATTTTGTCTTTTGCTGAGTTGTCGATTGAGTTGAGCCTTGCTCCTTCCTAAGCTTGTCTCACCTCATGCATGCATTAAAGAGTGGTTAGTTTTCTTGCTTTTTATTTTTGGCTTCCTGTGCAAGTCGAGTTGAGTATGCTTGTTTGAAAAAAAAATATTTTCCTCCTGCACAGTAAAATAAATAAATAAAATTATATGCCATGTTAGATTAGAATTTCTTTTATGCATTTCAATCTTTGTCATAGAATAGATTTCATTTCAGTTTTATTTTATATATTTCTCATACACGCTTTATGACGTATTCTAGTGGCTATGAGTTCAGATACAGGTGCAAAATAAAACTGAAAGCAAGGATGATGCGGTGTTGGATTGAAGATTGAGGCAGAGTAGTTCGAGACCAAAGATTCTGAGGTTCTCAAGCGCTCTCTCCCTTAGAGCAATTGTCCCAGCTGGAGCTAGATGTTATCACACCATAGTAGCAGGGCTACTATTCTTGCTTAGCAGATATCTGCACTTTTCAAAGCTTGGCTATGATGAGTTTATATTTTGAGATCACTCATGATCAGAGCAGTGTATTTTATCAGGATTATGTTAGACCTTGTGCCAACGCTCAGCCTTGGGAGTTTACATTTGATGATCGATGTGACCCTTTATTCCATACAGTTTCAGTTCAGTGCCTAGAGATGTTATTGCAACAGCATTTCAGATGGTTTATGATGCTTATTATGATGATATGATATGACCTATGGATTTCTGATCATTGATTATGGATTATTATCTTTTTGCTTTAGTCATGTTCACAGCATTAGCTTGGTATATGATTCATGATGTGGCAAAATTTGTAAAATGAAAATGAATTATCTTAATGATGTTATAAAATGGACATATTACTTGCACATTTAGTTTTTTACACTTGGTCTTCATAGAGGTCTTCCAAGGTGAACCCATCTTCCAGCTAGGTTTCATCAGTCAGTGGGGTCCATAGAGGTCACATGAGGCCTTTTATTGCATGTCTCTCACAAATTGTGAGGACAGGATTTGATCATTTGTATTATTGTGGAAATATTATTTTATATTATTGTGCCATGGGGATGAGCTAGCAAGGATTGATGCCTCCTAGCCCCACCATGAGCTTTATGAGTCATGTCCATGTTATATGAGCTGGGCCCATGTACTTTTTCCCCCTCTAGAGGATGACATCACCCTCATTTTTTCTAGCTATGATGTCACCAGTATTTTGAGTGATCCATGTGATATTATGTTATGGCTCATCTTACCCATTAATTATGTTGTGAGATATAGTAAGGGCCAAGGAGTAGGAAAGAAATCATTGCATAACCATGTCAAGTATTGTCATAGATTATTGTTAGTTATCAAGCCCAATGATCATTGAGGAATCATCATAGTCGTAAAGAATGGTTATAGTAACCTTGAAGGTCTTGCTGATAATTATATATGACAAAATACATAGTGAAACTATCATCTATGTTTTCGATCGCTATAAGACCTTCACAGGGCCTTCAAGGTTACTGTAAGAAACTAATAATATGTGAATTTTATACCTGGACTGATTAATTATATAAATGAAATTTAATCCCACTTTAATTTTAAGTAATTTGAATTATGCAATTGTTTATTCATGTGAAACTCTAATATATCATTGTCAAGGGAGGAATTGAACTCATAGTTAGAAATTTGAGGTTAATAAAGAAGGAAGATTGTGCTTTAGTGCCTTGAAAACCAAGGGAGGTGAGTATGGTCATGTTGTAGAGTGGTATTTGCACCAATGGAAAATCTCTCGACATGTAAAACACTGTCAAAGGGGTTTATATTCATTCACAAAGTTTTGACCCCAAAAATGGTTGTTTGATACCCCAAAAGGGGTCCAAAAGTCTCAAGATCCTAAATCACCAAAACAAGACACCTCTAAAATGGGTCCTACAAATCAATAGCTCCAATTTTTCCACACAAAAAGTACCAAAATAGGTGGCAAATTATAATATGATCCTTTTTAGATCATAATACCTATGATCCGGTAACAAATTATAATATGATCCTTTTTAGATCATAATACCTATGATCCCTAAGTCATATTCCCCCTAACCAATATGTCAATATATTAGTCATATATCCCATGTCACTGTCACCCTTAATTGATAAGCCACTTAACATGTATAAAATTTACTTACTAACCTTGATAACCCCTATAAATCCAATAACACCTAGAACCTCAACTACCTTAACTACAACATTAATTACTTTTCTAAACCCTATAACCCATATTCCTCCTAGTATGTAATCTTAATGACAGCTAATATCTAGTGTTTAGAATCCATAATATAATCCATAAACCCTCTATCCCTTAAAATTCTTAATACCTAGACCCATAAACTCTATTCGTTAACCTTTAATATTTGGAAGATAACCCATGGCCTATACCACATATAACCAATCTTTAAGACCTAAACCTTAACTCCTAACTCTTGTAACACACAACCACTACAATCACTAATACTTATAACCCTTAATGCCATAACCCTAGCTCTTAACCATAATTCCACCTAATCCATATAAATCCCTAACCCATATAATCACTAACCCATATATTCATTCATCCATATTACCATTGATCCTTATAACATATATTATTCCTAATGAATATACATGTTGCATAACCTGTCTCATTTGACTTCTAACCATGAACCATGTACTTACTTACACACCTTGCCTTTAATAAATGACCCTGGTATCCCTAACCCTCTTAACCATTTCCCACTATATCTCATTCTATAAACTCTACAACCTATTAGATCTATCATGCATAAGCCAACTTATGCCCCATAACACTTAATCCCTTACCAATAATAAGTATAATCATTAATTCATAATCCCTACAACATGTAACTCTTATAATCCTCGATCCCCATCATTCCTACCCACTATATCCAATTATATAGCCCCTATATCATTTAATCCCTGTGAACCTATTTATTATTATAACCTATTACCTATAATCCCTACAAGATACCACCCTCAAAACCTTTAGCAACAATGAATCTAACCTTTATAATCATCGTAACTCCTAACGCCTAGCATTTATAATAGATAACTATGTATCCTTATAACCCTAAATATAACACTTAATCCTTATAATCTCTAACCATTAACACTTATAATTATAAACCCTGTGCCTTATAATGCTATAAACCTATAACCTTAACCCTTACGACCCCTGACCCAACCCTAATCCATATAATCGTCAAGTCCTATAAAACCCAACCTAACTACAAACCCTACATCCTAGCATATATGACTTCTCAACTAGACCCTCATATCCCTAACGCATAAACTTTATAAACCCTACAACCCCTAACTTCTAAGATCTATAAAATGACCCATAACCTCTAGAACCCTTAAGAATTTTAACCACATTAATCACTATAAATCCTAACCCCCCTAATTTATGTAACCCTTGACCCTTATAACCTCTATAATCCTTCATACCTAACTCTAATAATAAACATAACAATCAATCAAATCATAAAAACCATATAACCCTTAACACTTGCAACCTCTACACAGTACAAATTGACTGTTTTTTTATTATGCAATCAAAAAAGTTAGTTAGACTATTTTTTATAAGCTAAGTACTATAAACTTTGAGCAATTTTGATGTCTTTTAAATGAAGTAGATCTAAATTACTTGTTAGGATATTCCTATACTCCATCCTAGTCCTACCAGCATTTTCATCCTTTGCATTTTCAGTCTTGCATGCAGCATGCATTCTACATGCATTGCATGCATCTACATGCTGCCCAGTCATCAGGTTGATACCTCCAGCACCTAGTCCCTAGTCTTCCAGCACTCGGGAGCTTATTTCCACTCAGATTAAGCCCTCCTAGCCAGTGATGTGCCCACTTCTCACCTTCCACTTGAGAAGGGCGCCTTTTCTCACCTACCACTCCTATTCACTTTAGTTAGCCACCTGTCTTGCCTTGTTTTAAGGCTAGATTGACTCGTAATTGTTGTTATCACTCCGATAGACCTCTGATGAGACTAGACAACCCATTCTGACTCCAGTTAGCTCCTCATGCGCCCTCCACTGAGCCTCCTTCATTCAGTTAGTTCTAGTTACACTCAGTTACACCTACCACACTCAGTTAGACTCAGTTTGACTGATGGTTGACAGTTACTTGAGCATTGATGACTCCACTGATGATGAGATAGACTTCTGGTTGTGCTCCGATGACACTCCAGTGATCTTTTGATCACTCCATGAAGGCTAATTCGAATTGCCACCTTGGCATTCGAATCCTCATGCATTGTACTACTTATTTGTCCATATTGTGATTAATGAATTAGCGTGTGTGAAGTATTTTTGCTTCTATCTGAGTTCTACTGTATTATTATTATGTTTCTCATCTTACTGGATTGACCACTCTTAATCTTATTCCTAAATTCTTTCATTGTGAGGTATATATCAGCTCTTAGATCTGTTGTGAGGATTTTCACATTACTAACATAAGAAATATGATGAGGGGCACTTATTCTCCAAGGCTTGAATATAAGGTATTATGTGAAGGTGCAATTATTGGTGATCCAACTTGGTGCTGGAAGAAAATCTAGAAGTATAAGTGTCCCTTAAAATATTGTATTTTATGTGGTTGGCACTAAATAATAAAGCTCTAACCTGGGAAAATTTGAAGAAAAGGAATAATTATGGGCATGTTTTATGCTCTGTATGTAATGAAAACGATGAATATATATTTCATTTCTCAGTCTCATGTCCTTTTCCTTTACAGGTTTGGAAGGAAGCGTATCACATTGTTGGTTTAAATCAAGCTTGGAATGGTAATTCAATTGAGGATTGTCTCAAGAGTTTCCAATGGAAATGTTGTAGTAAAAAGTTATATGACACTCCCATTGATTGTTTCTTGGGGGATATGGTTGTCAATGAATGCTCATTGTTTTATGGCAAGTACATTCTCCCTACCCAATGTGCATTGCAAAGTTTGAATAAGGTGAATCTATGAAGATGGGTAACACTTTTTGGCCAAAAGTGACGGTGAAAATTCAAGTTTTTACTCATTCATTAAATTGAAGCCCTCAAAACTCATATATGCCTTGTGAATTTCGACACGCAACAAAAAACAAACTGTAGGGAATTATGTCATCTATTCACTTATATTCTTTTTAAAAAATAATAAAATTATTTAATATGTCAAAATTGCATTTAATTATAGGGTTGTTCATGTAAATTTCAGCAAAAGTTTATGAGTGACTTGTGTTCCACGTAAAATAATTTAGTGATAAATTCATAATTTTTAAAATATATATATATCCAAATAATATACACAAAATGCATTGGGGCGCACACATTTTTTTAATTTATGATGGAAATTTTTTTTTTTAATTTTCAAAGCTGACTGTGGAAAATTTTAATTGCATTCCGTACACATTTGTGTGCACGAAAACATTTTTTTTACTAGTTACAAAATTATAAAAATAAAAAATACCCTTTTGAAGAGCATGCGTTGGTCTGGGGCGTATGTATTTTTTGAATTTCTTTTGTTTCGTATTTTTTATGTTGTTGATTTATCTTTGCGCTAATTCGAAGTTGTAGACATGGTTTTGTAAGTATAAGATTTAGAAGAAAATAACAAAAAATGATCATGTGAATTCATAAATTTGCAAATTTTGTGTCAATGAACAAACAATTCATTGACGGATCCACTCGTATGGAGCCCGCCATCTAAGGTGTATCCTAGGCTAGGGTTTAGGTCTACAAAAGAGACTAGAGAAAAAACAATTATAAGGAAGGGGGCTAAAAGTCTGTTTTAAAGCTGTCAATTGAGCTTTTTAGCTCGATCGAGGTTTTTAAATAGCTCAATCGAGCATTTATGCGTCTTTACAAAACTTCTCAATCGAGGGTTAACTAAACGCTCGATCGAGGGTTAACTAAAAGATCAATCGAGTTAATATCTCGATCGAGATATTAGCTCGATCAAGCTTTCGATTGCTCGATCAAGAATACAATAACAGCTCGATCGAGTTGCGTTGGAAAACTTTTCATTCTTTTGTCTCTCCACCCCAACCTATGAACTACCTACCAATTTATATCGCATTTATTGAAATATTATGTATAAATAGATATATAAAATATGTACATAAACTTAAAATTATGAATTGTAACTTCATTTTTACTCTCTTGAGTCTCTCAAAGTGTTTTTTTTAAGGATTTCAAAGAAAATAAGACATTTTCATTTCTTATTCACCAATTAAGATGGGAAACAAAAAACATTGAAGTAGGAAACATGATTGAGATCAAATTAATGAAGAAGAGATCTGAGAAAATATGAAGAAAGGATGAGGCGACGACGAGCAACAAGAAGATGATGAAGATCAACCTTTGGTGGATCCAATTCCAATTGAGGACGATATCGGTATTTTTCTTATTTCATTATTCAAATGATAATAATTTAAAACATGTTTCTTAATTCTTACTTCTTACCTCATTTTTTCTATTATCATGTTTCGAAATTAATTATGTAATTATCACGTCGAAATTAGTTACAAAATTATCATGTTGATTGATTTGTAGTCATCGAATGTATATGATTTCTCCTTAAGTTGGAGATATAAATGTTGTGCAATTTCACACATAAAATGATAGCTTAAATGAGACATCTATTGTAAATTATTTTCGTGGGATGGATGCTGGAATAGATAAAAATTCATTTAACGTAAAGTACTAAATTTTATTATTTTACATTTTATAAAATATGAATTTGTATTGTCATGTACATGTTCATATAAATTATTAGATAAAAAGTCTATTTAAATGTTATCTCACAATCTTAAATTGAAAATGTACATGTATTAAATAAATATGCTTAGTCACTCATATGAAATTTGTTTTAAAAAAAATTGTATTATATTTAGTTATTATTTAACATGTGTACATGTACATAATATATATAATTTAAATTGGATGGATTATTTTTTAGTAATGATCAAGTTCATTCTCACTCCACTAAGTAAAGAAAGCCGTTAAAAATTCAAGCACAACAACTTAAGCCAACCAACATAATTTCTCCATAGGATGGAACAAAATAATTTGTTAGTATAAGATAGGATTGTTGGGTTAGGCATCCAAATAACTCCCATCAATCATTTCTCATATGAAACATAGTTGTTGTCTATAAGGAATCTTTAAAAACCCTTCATCATCAGGTGGAAAAGAATTCATGGGGAAAGAGGCGTCGTGCCAAAAGAGGTAAAACCCGAGGTAACGTGTTTATTTTCTCTCAGGGGGGGCTACCCACCACCTTTTTAAAAGAGGTGATACAATACCGTCCGAGGGATAACTTCTTTCCCCCTACTTGATGAAGGTTCTTAGTGGCCAAAATATACGATATCTGCCCTATAGGTTACTGTCGTGGGATGTTGAAAGTACCTGGATTGGAGTTTGTTGGCCGCTAATACCGCTCTCAGTGCTCATCATTATAACCAATCATTTGTTACCTTCACAGGCCAATGTCTCTTATGGGTTCACAACCGTCAGCACGAGGGCCTTTGGAAGGCCCAGTTACAATTTGAGTGGAAGGATGCTAGGTCATAGGGACCTATTTACATTTATTTTTTGGATCTACGTTTTATGATAAATTTTTGAAATATTTAAATACCCTTAGAAATTTTCATGTATTTGCTTGTGATGTTTGATGCATTTGAAATTTGTTCATGTGCGAGACCATAGTCTTTGAATGCTTATTACTTTGATTCTATTTTTTTATAATTAGAACAAAAGTCTAATATTTGATCAGACTTGAACTTTGAAAAATTAAATTTGCTTCTAATGTTTGAATGCATTTGAAATCTACTCATGGGTGAGACCATAATATTTGAATGCTTCTTACTTCGACTCTATTTTTTTTAATAATTCAAACAAAAGTCCCTTATTTGGTCAGAGTTGAACTTTCAAAAATTAAATTTGCTTATGATGTTTGAATGCATTTGAAATTTGTTCATGGGTGAGACCGTAGTCTTTGAATGCTTCTTACTTTCATTCTATTTTTTTATAATTCGAACAAAAGTATCCTATTTGGTCAGAGTTGAACTTTCAAAAATTAAATTTGCTTCTGATGATTGGATGCATTTGAAATCTACTCATGGGTGAGACCATAATATTTGAATGCTTCTTACCTTGACTCTATTTTTTTTTTAATTCAAACAAAACTCCCTTATTTAGTCAAAGTTGAACTTTCAAAAATTAAATTTACTTCTAATGTTTGAATGCATTTGAAATTTGTTCATGGTTGAGACCATAGTCTTTGAACGCTACTTAATTTGATTCTATTTTTTTTAATAATTCAAACAAAAGTCCTCTATTTGGTCAAAGTTGAACTTTCAAAAATTAAATTTGCTTATGATTATTGAATGCATTTGAAATATACTCATGGATGAGACCATAATATTCGAATGCTTCTTACTTCAACTCTATTTTTTTTCTTAATTCGAACAAAAGTCCCTTATTTTGTTAGAGTTGAAATTCCAATTTAATTAGACTATATGCAGCGATAGATCCCGATCAACCATCGCAGGACCTCGTTCCCTCTCACACGGCTTCAAGAGTAACTAGGAGCTGTAGTGGATTTGTAAGAGGTGGAGAATGTTTTGAAGACCTTATGGATGCTACCGCGGGAGAAGATTTTGGGAACATGTTCAGACAGTTAGAGAGTATGTTGGAAATATCATCAAGTTGCATTTCAAACAACATTCAGTTATCACACAAGCTCAAATCCTACATAGATTGCTAAAACATAAAATAATAAAAGATGCCACAAACCTGTTGGGCTTTAAAGATGCCAAAGGTAAAATGGCACATGACACCCTGGCAGAAAACGTCACAAAAGTGTTATCTTTGTTCAGAAAATCAAGAAAACCTGATATCTGAGATGCTCGCAGGGCAATTACAACTATTCTTGTGGCACTAACAAACTCAAGAATTCAAATGTTGGAAACAATGTCAAAATCCCTCCATGTTTCAAGAAAAACATTGCACAAATATAGTAAATTAAAGGCCTAGATGGATGAAAACAATGAAGCTGATTGTTGGGCTCTTATTTGCAGGAAACCCTACCATGACAGACTTTCTGAAGGCATTAGAGAGAAGGTGGTAAAGTTTTGGGACAACCATTTTCGTGTTATACCAGATCAAAACCATGTCTTGCGGAAACGTTTATCCAGATGGATTTATGTTGAGCATTGTAAGCATGTTATGGACATGACAGGAGTTGCATTGTTTGAGGAATTTCAAAAGGCCAATCCCACTGTCAAGATCTCAATCAACATGTTTGACAAGCTAAAACCATGGTATATTAGTCCAAACACAACTCGTGACACCTGTTGTTGTCAATACCATGTTAAATTTCAACTATATTATGACACATTTATAGAGTTTTGCAAAAAGCACTAGCAGGGTGAACTAGCTCCTCCCACAGTGTGAGATTTTGTTTCTACTATACTATGTAAAAGCAATCCTGAGGATGTGTTTTTCAACAAAATATGTGTAGGTGGAAGAAGATGCCCTGAATGTGGTAACTTGGCATTGTTCCATAAACATTTCACATTCGATCTAGCACACTATGGACTATCAGATGTCATGGTTACATGGATAAGATACGAGTGTGTTACCATGGTTGCATCATCTTCTTCAACTGCACCATCTAAAAGGATCGACTTGCTTGAGGACAAAATTCCTATTCCAGATTTCATGGAGAAATTCCAAAAACATATTTATAAATATATTAAACACCCGCAGGTCTAGATGGCAAGCTGCTAAATTCAAGCATTCTCGTGAGGTGTTTAAGTTGGGCACAATCTTATCATTGGTAGACTTCACTGAGAACTACACATTTGCTTCCCAACATGAGATACAGAGTGAGTATTATCACTCTAACAAGGTGTCAATATTCGTACGTGTTTTGTACAAGCATGCTCAGGTGAGCATTGATAGCAAGGATAGCACTCCCCAATCACGCAATGTGATTAAAGAGTACCATTTTTATGTGAGTGATGATCGCGAACATGACACGTTTTTCATGCAACACTGCTTTGGGTTGATTTATGACTCATTCAAAAAGAATAGGGTGTCATTTACAGAACATTGGACTTGGTCAGATGGGTGTGCAGGGAAGTTCAAATCAGCACGCTATTTTTATTGGTTGAGTCACCTTCATAAAGAGATAAGAGTTCGACATACTTGGATTTTTTTTAAACAGGGCACGGAAAGGGTGAGCATGATGGTGCAGGGTCTTGTGTGAAACGAGCACTTACAAGGTATCAAATGAGTCATGGTGCAACCCGTCAACATATACATAAGTAGTTGAATGGTTCACATTGTATTTGGTACACGAAGATCATGAACAGGCAAGGCTGCTACGCAGGTAAGACGGTACGGTGTGTAGTTGAAGCTCACATTTTGAATGTTCTTTGAAACATTGTCTTAGTTGAATACTTATATATTTGATTGTACATTTATTTCAATGCGGGTTCTTTTGGATTGTTGTCGTTGGCGATGTGTATAGATCCATTCCTTGGTATTGTGAGACAATACCTAGGACGAGGGAATTACAGCCTATTCGGAGTAAGGACATGGGCGACATATTTTCCATAGAAACAAGAAAGTATGCATGTTTTTGCGAGTTTTGCATCAATACAGATGGTTGCGACTTTGATAAATGCCAAAATATTGGACATGTAAAACCATGGAAATATGTCCCTCTTAACCCGAAGGGTCCTCATCCAATTCCAACATGGAAAGAGATGCACACTGAAGATGTCGTGGTATCATTATATCATGATCGGGTTTCTAACATGGTTAGGGAAGGTACGCAACTGAACATTAACCGAAGATTACTCATTGTATATATCACATGCTTTTGTTTGGAATCTTCGATTAATGTTCAAACTTCCAAACCAATACTTGAATGTATATACATTTGATTAGCAAAATTTAATTTTTATGGCAGGTGATGTATTTGTTGTTATTACACCCCCAAGAAATGAAGAGAACGTTGCATATTATTCAATGCAATGTACCCAAAATTAAAAGTAGGTTGGTGAGACCATATCGAGATGTTGAATTCACTTACCAAATTGGCGGCCTAGTTGTCATGGGCCACTTTTTCCAAAAATTGAAAAAACAAGGCAATTATATTACTTATCAAGACTATATGCCTGAGTATATATCTTGTCAATACAGTCATTTGGAAGTTACATCTCTAATACATCTCATGACAATAAAGGTGAAGAGTGGTGAACCAAAGAAATGGAAGATGGCAAACATTGACCATGATCATGTCATGGAGACTTGCATTCCTATAACGCATTGGCCAGAAGAATGATTTTAATACTATCTGATTTTTATCAATATTTCACATGGTATCAATGAACCTATTATTTATCTTATTTTAATTGCAAATGAGATTGCAAGTTGTAATTTGTACATGTCTAATTAGTAATTTCTTAAAGATTAATTGTACAATAGTAATGTGTGCATGTCTAAGTAGTAATTTCTTAAAGAGTAATTGTACAGTTGTAACTTGTAATTGTCAAAATTTGTAATTTGTAATTGTAATTACAATGTTAAATTGTATATTGTGAAATGCAACTCTAAATGTGACTTGTAGATCTTTTAGTTTGTAATATGTTCTATTGTAATTCGTAATTTGCAATTGTAACTATAATTGTAGATTGTAAAAATTGTAACTCTAATTGTTATTCTTAATTGAAACTAGCATCATTAATTGTAATTTCTTATTGTAAGCATTAGTAATCTATAAATTTATTCATTTTTATTAGGTTGCATTCGTATATAAAGCATTGGCCAAAATAATTATTTTAAAACTATCCAATTTTGTATCAATATTTCACATGGTATCAATAACCCTATTATCTATCTTATTTTAATTGCAAATGAGACTGCAGGTTGTAATGTGTACATGTCTACTTAGTAATTTCTTAAATATTAATTGTACAATTGTAATGTGTATTGTATATTGTAAAATGCAACTCTAAATGTGACTTGTAGATCTTTTCATTTGTAATATATTCTATTGTAATTCATAATTTGCAATTGTAACTATAATTGTAGATTGTAAATTGTAAATTCTAACTCTAATTGTTATTGTTGATTGAAACTAGCATCATGAATTGTAATTTCTTATTGTAAGTAGTAGTAATCTGTAAATTTAATCATTGTTATTAGGTTGCATTCATATAATGCATTGGCCAGAAGAATTATTTTAAGACCATCTGATTTTATATCAATATTTTTGCATGGTATCAATGACCCTCTTATCTATCTTATTTTAATTGAAAATGAGATTGCAAATTGTAATTTGTATATATCTATTTAGTAATTTCTTAAAGATTAATTGTACAATTGTAATGTGTGCATGTCTAAGTAGTAATTTCTTAAAGAATAATTGAACAATTGTAACTTGTAATTGTCGAATTTTATAATATTGTAATCGTAAATTGTTAACTCTAATTGTTATTATTAATTGAAAATGGCATTATGAAAACTGTAATATTTTATTGTAAGCTGTAATCTGTAAATCTATTCTTTGTTATTAGATTATTATTGTTAATTAAAACTAGCATCATGAATTGTAATTTCTTATTGTAAATAAAATTTGCAAATATAATCAATGAACTATTAAATTGTTGACATGCAGACCTACATAAACATAAACATAAATAACATACACATGTCAAGTATATCCATGAAGAAAAAATATGATACTAAATAGTCCTTCAAGTATATAAAAAATTACAGAACTTGTATATATGTATACATAAAAAAAACATGTATGTATGCATAACAATAAAAATAGTACAATATGAACAAATCTTGTCAAATATGTGGACCAGGCCCCTAGTGAGCTCCGTGGTCATCCCCACTACCAGTACCACCTGCATCATGCCCCTAGCGACAAGACGACACATGATTGAATTTGGTGTCTAAATATGGGGACTACAAAATTTAAAATTGTGTACTCTATAAGTTTGTTGGATTTTAGTACTTCAAATTAGGTAGATGACAAATTTTTAAAATTTTAAGTGGATGGATCAACTTAGTTGACTTTATTCCATGGTGATATTGTCCAAATCATGTCGGATCTGGCTCCAGGATGATGCTGAGTCAATGGGTCCTCAGCAAGACGATGCAGTGTCAACCTTTCCCATGCCCTTATGAGTACTAATGCAGTTTTGATCCTCATATGTACTTCAGCCTGTATATGGTGACATCATGCAAATAATCAATAAAAGAATAATAAATGAGCATTATAAATTAAGCATCAAATTGAATTATTTATTGCATTCCAACATAAGTTACGGCACCTCATCGACTAACGGTTGATGGTCGAAACTTGAGGGGGAATGCATCTCCTGCTCCTATGCAATCTCATTGCCTCTACCCTATACCATTTGAACAAGGCACAAAAAGAAAATTACAATAAAATAATTACAAATATACGTATGTATGTAACTAACAAAGTTAATATGAGGGAACTAGCATGGGTACCATGTAGACATCACCAAGGACAAAGGTTGGACGATCACCAATGGGGAAGTGGCATTGATTCAATCCATAAAGGCAGTCCTTTGCATGGAACAACAAAAAACAAATCAGTGTTACTCAATTGACTCTTTTTATGTACATGTATTAAAGATGATTATTTAACATCATATAATGAAAAAAATTTAAGTACATAAATATACCTGCTGTATCGATGATGGCCTACATCCCTTATACAGACAATAGTATGCATCTCGGGCACTCATAGCATACATAAGTAAAGTCTCATGGTCAAGCACCCAAATCATCGACTTGTCCACGCACGATAAGTCGGTATTTGTAGGTCCAAGGTATGATTTAGACCTATCCTCGTGCATGGCCACTATAGCACTTCCCAATGCAATGTGCATGGAACCTGCCATACGATCCTGTGTCTCAACTCTGAGCTGTGAGGCTCAACAATATCATCCAACCGAATAACATTCTTACTAGGAATGGGAACTAGTTGAGGAGGTGGTGGTGTAGCGATAAGGTCTCTAAGAGCCCCAGGAAGCTCATAACTACGTCCCCTCCCGATTCCATAAAAAGACGACGGTGTACTAGTGTAATTAGGACACTTGTGTAGCACAAACTCTACATACACATGTTTGGAAAAGTAAAATGGGACCTGATCATGGTGGGGGAATGTGCCCCATGCTCCAATAAACCTATCATTAAGATGAGGCGCAGCAACCTCAAGCCTAAGCTCTCGCAATCGAAGCGGTTCTCTAGGAGCACGACTAGGAAGGATGTTAAACAAATTTCCCTTGACATCCTTTCTTTTTGTTGCGGCTTTAACAACCTCCCATTTTTCAAGACCCAATACCTAGTCCCTCCTCCTTTGGCAAGCAGTTTACCAGATGTCACTAAGAGGCTCGGCCTTCTAATGGACCTCCAACAATCCATCGACTGCATCGATCACCATGTTGAACGACTGTCTGGATGGGAAATCAGGGTGCATAGCCCCTAACTGGGTGCGCAGCCAATCACGCTGCAATGTAATCTCCTCGATCATGATCCTTGTGATCTCATACTCCCGAGGAGGTGGAGAAGCAGGATGAGCACCTAATAAACATATATAAAAAGTATCAGTCAAAGTACAAAATGCCGATACAAAATCAAGATATCAGTAGTTGAAAAATATATAAATATGAATTGAATGTACCTGCATGATGAAGAACCTCTTCACCGTGCTCTGAGGAGGTCAATGTTGTGACTATCATGCAAGATACTAGCCACATTGCTCGCAAATTCACGATCACCAAATGGTCTAGCTGGCAGGGTGTCTATGAAAGTAGAAACAAACAACAATTAATAATTGTGTTACATGTATACAATAATTTATTTTTTATGTAAGTCAATAAAAACAAAACTATATATGTAAATAGTTCACATACGACTATGCTCATGACATGGGGGGGTGCCACAACACCAAAACCTCTTGATGAACGTGATTTGCAGAGGGAAGAACCCCGCTTTGGATAATGATCTACATGAAACAATGAAGATAAATCGTATATATGTTATCTCTTGAAGACAATAACGACTCTAAGAAAACCTTGCCTATAAATCGATTTCTCCACCAGTATATGTTCTTAATAATGTAATGTAATGTTTAACATTACATTATCAAACATAAAATATAAAAAAAATACATGTCTCCTCATAAAATAAAATAAAAAATGCATTTCCACTCATAAAATTAAAAAAAAAAAATTAAAAATCCATGTCCACCTAAAAAATAACAAAATTAAAACTTTACCCGAAATATATCAAGCATGGGAAGGAGAAAAATTCTTGAGTTTAAGATTTTAACAAAATTACACCTCAAAAAAATGGATGTCTTTCAATGCTTGATAGGCATGGGTTTACGATGGATTTGTGCTGGTTTATTTTCAATTAAAGTGTGGATTATACATGTACAATAAAAAAAATCTAATATTACACACTTTTGGTTAAAATTACTTTAAAAATAAAACAATTTTAATCAATACATATAATTGATTTTTGGGGGGTTTTGAAGAAATTTCATTAAATTCTAAAAAAATACTACATTTTCAATCAATGCATAGAAGACCTGATTTTTTAGGGTTTGGAACAAATTTCACAAAATTCTTAAATAAACAACGCTTCCAATCATGCATAGAATAACTGATTTTTAAGGGTTTTGAACAAATTTCAAAAAATTCCTAAAAAAATCTACACTTTCAATCAATGCATAGAGGAACTGATTTTTGAGGGTTTTGAACAAATTTTACAAAATTCCTAAAAAATCTACACTTTCAATCGATGCATAGAAGAACTGATTTTAGGGGGTTTTGAGTTGCCTACCTCTAGTTGTGGAGGCCATGGTAGAAAAAAGTGGTGGTTGGTGGCAAGCTGTAGCCCCTGGTTAAATCAGCACAACTTCTCTATACTCCTCGTTCGAGCTCCTATGCAACAAACGCGTCCAGATAAGCTGAGGTTTGATGTTTTCTGTTCTTATATATGTTACAGGTCAAGATCTCAATTAAGCATTTCAAAGCTAGCTCGATCGAGCTTTCAAACTCCACGCGCACCAAGCTGAGGCCTTTCGGTTTATTTCATCCTCACATTATCTCGATCGAGCTTTATATCGATCAATTAATTAAGTTTGAACTCTCGTTCAAGGGTTTATTAAACCTTCAATCAAGCTTTTGAAATAAGCTCGATCAAGCTCCTTTTTCAACATACTCACGCCCTCTGCTTGCCAAAAAGTGTTACCCATCTTCATGGGAACACCCAATATCCTTAGCAATTTTTTGCAAATAAAAGTTGAAAAGCATGTAAGGTAGATAGTGGATAGTGGAAGATGTCAATAACAAGTTGAAATTCTAGTTATATGTCAATGGGGCAACTCAGGGAAAGCCTCAAATATGTTGAGTAGGGGCTAATGTTCATTTTCCAGAACTCATTGGAAAAAGTTTAAAATTAAGTCTAGGTAGAGGGATTTAATCATTATGTTGAGCTTACACCATTGAAACTTGCTCTAATGTTAGCAGTTGAAAAAGGGGCATAATGTATTTAAGTATTTGGGGATTCTTAGGTGGTGATAAAGTGGATGAAGGGCTCAATTAATTGTTAATATTTTCTTTCTATAGTAATATTTAATTAAATTACCACTATCAAATCAACTTTTAATTATAATTCCTTACAACATATTTACAGAGAAAAGAATATCTTGGTAGATGTTTTATCGAAGCAATGTCTACAATTGGATCTAGGTACCCAAAACATCTCGGAAGAGGTGGATGGCATCATTACTAAATATGTGATCTATCTTTCTTATCGTTATGATTATTGGTTACTTCGTATATGCATTTAGTAAGCATCAAAGGATATTTCTATGCCTTTTGGTCATTTATATTGTAATAACTGGATAGTCTATAATTTTGGGTTTATGCTTTACATAAGGATATTAGACTTTTTTAAGAGAAAAATATCCTCTTTCATAAGGGAATGATGATACTTTTGAGTATATTTTTTTATTTGTAATAGAATACTGTGTGAAGAGGATCGTAGTGGATAATGAGAAAACAAAATCATTATGTGGATCATTTTGAAACATATACATTTGTAAATAATTTCAAAAAAATCATGAAAATAAAATAAAATTAAAAACATAAAATATTAAATTATATAAACGAGGGATAAATATATATAATTAATATGGTGACTTTGTGAAAATAATTTATTTATTTTTTGTTAAGCTACTCATTAACTTTCATTATCATAAATTTACATATAATAAAAAATCTTCTATAATTAACGTGACCTGCCACTTAGAAAATCAAGTCAACCATGAGATGATAGTCAGTATAATTGACGTGACCTGTCACTTTGAAAATCAAGTCAACCTTGAGATGATAGTCAATATGATTCAAGAGACCAAATAGTTTCATCAACCTTAAAGAGTTTTAAAACCTTCCCATGAGTGGGAAACAATGTCTATCTCTCGACCAGCGTTCAAATTTGAACCCTTCCCAGCCCTTCCTAGAAGTGTAAAGTTAAAATTGCCCTTCTAAAAAAAAATTAAAATGTGAATTTTACTCTTCCAATAGGAAAGACATAATTTATATCAACATTTCAAAAGAAGGGCAACATTTGAAATTACCCATCCATATAAATTTCAATTTCTATGTTGAAAATCCTATGCTATAAAATTCATTCAAAATATTGGAAATATCATAAATTATAATCATTCACTCACTCATGTCATGCACTCACTACTTAGATTTGCAAGGTGATGAGTGATGACTCTCGACTACGGGGTACTAGCCACTGGGATTTGACCTTGAATCCCGAGTCACTTCGGGCTAAGATCTAAGGTGTGACAATGTATCAATGACTATGGCTGTAACAATAGAGAACCACTACTAGGCCAAAACATTGTTCCTACTACCTATGTGAACCTGGCTACCAATGTCCACTCGTTTTTCATCAAAATGAAATTCAAATTGCCACTTTGATGAGTCCTCCTCTACAAGACTTCATTTCTTGCATGAATGTCACAGACTCACGACAACTCTAAACAACACTCAATGGCATGCAACTACAAATAATGACATGCAGCTAGAACCACAAACCAAGAAGAGGTTGATTTATGCATTGATATAGAGAGGTGGCACTAGACACACAACATGGAGAAACAATGAGTTAGAAAAAACATTTGGACCAAAGTACCACAATGGTTATTAATAAAATTTAAAAAAACAAGTTTTGGCTCAAGAATTGTCTTCAATTTGATGGGTGGCATGATCATGATCATGTAATCTCCCTCCATCATTCCAAACATATGTGGTTTCTCACCACGTTTGTCTTTGACACTCGCCACCAAAATATGTATAAAAGTTACATGTCTTTACATCCTCTTCCATTTAAATCATCATAGCATAGTCATAACTAAGGATTATTATGCATGCACACCCTCGCCTTATAATATCAATTGGTTCAAGGCACAAACACAACCATAAATTATCAAATGTGTCAAGATGCAAAGAGTAAGAGACAACTATAAGTAAGTCTTATATTAAATTTACCATATAAGTCTTTAATTGGCACTATCATCTGAGATTTGACACATTGGATTGTTGTGATCTTCTTATCACTCCTTACCAATGTGATCGTAAGGCTTCTTTGATGGTGAAGTCCATAATTTTAAGTCTTCTTCCTCATTCTCGTGCCTTTTGGTAAGACAATAAGGAGGGCAGTGGCCTGCATCAGCATGGAAAACGGTTTTGACATAGAGATAGATGCATTAATTCTTTCATTAAATAACTTAAATTTCATACCAGTGACTACAAATTCACCGAATCATGGATTGGTAAAAAACACATCAAATTTTAGAGCCTCGAGCTCTTAATTACTCATGTATCTAGAATTTTCGCAAATCAAGCCATTCACAAACTTCTTTTGTTGTTCTAGTTCAATTTAAAAGGTAGATTGCCGAGACTCAAACATGCAGCGAGTCTCAAGGATCCAGTTGACTTAGGCTTGATTCCATTTCCCCTCCATCCCATACTTGTTTGTCGTTGCGACAAGTGTTGAACAACAAAATTTGATGCCCATGCCCCTATGATGCTAGCATTGCTAACTTGCTTGGTATGGAGGATTTTTTTTTAATGTTTTTTTAGCTATGTATTATTTTTTCTTAGGCTCCTAATGTCCATCATTCTTACATCTCTCAAGCTTGGATGGTTTCCCTCTCTCCGGTTTGAATTAAGGTTTTGGTTGGTTTTATATGTATATTTTGGTTGTAGGTTTATTATAGCCTCGTTTTGCTTAGTGGCTTCTTTTTGTACATAGTTAACAGTAAGTAATTTTCTCATGCTTCTAGTTTTATTTTTAAGACTATCTCTAGTTACAATGTCTTGCACTATGCATAAGATCATGCAAATGCCCCAATATGGTTATTGCATAGTCTAAGTAGTTTTTCTGTATAATGAAGTGTGGTCTAACCCAGAAAAAATACGACAAAATAGTTGTTATTTTAATGACTGTAAAATTAATGTTACATATATGTCAAATTCATGTGTTCAAATTCGGTTTTATTGAAAAGATACCATTTTATCATGTAGATATTAAGGAGTGCTCAATTGTTTAAGATTGTAAAAATTTGGATGGGCAATTTTTTTTTGCATTTTTGGGGGGAAGGGTTTAGTTAATTTATAGTTGTACAATTATTTAAATTGTCTTTCACTTTTGAAGGGCTCCAAGAACAAATACCCTTCCAATAAAAATTAAGACCCACCCTTCAAATTTGATTACTTCTCTAGACTATAACCACCCTTCAAATTTGATTACTTCTCTAGACTATAACCACCCTTCAAATTTGATTACTTCTCTAGACTATAACCAAAATTGATAGAAATGTATATTTCCATTAATAAAAATAATCTTCATCCATATCCTTATGCGCTTGTTCATAAAAAAAAAAACTAAGAATCTCGATTGAGCATTCCTAATGATTCCCAACCAAAATTGATAGAAATGTATATTTCCATTAAAAAAAATAATCTTCATCCATATCCTTATGTGGTGGTTCGAATCAGATAAGAGACATTAGAGCTGTCTTGCCATATAATTGTTCTAAGTTTGATCAGGGTTTTAAATATTTGGGTTATATCCTTAAACCAAACAATTATCTGATCCGAGATTGGCATTGGCTTTTGAAAAAAATAGAAGATAGAATTGCGCAGTGGTCCTATAGGCTGTTATCAATCGGTGGAAAGCTTATTCTGGTGCAGTCGGTGCTTTCCAGCATACCTGTGTACTGGTTCTCTATGTTGGAAGTCCCAATCTCCATCATTAAATCTATTAAGAGATATTTTTTCAACTTTCTGTGGAATGGGACTGCGTACAGTGGTAAGATTCCAATGGTAGCAGCTGAATCTCTAGCAAGACCATATAAAATCGGTGGATGGGGGATTAAAGATTTGGAGGTGTTTAATATAGCTCTCAGATTAAAAAGTTTTTGGCGTGGTATTCATGGCAGCTCCCTTTGGTCTAAAATTCTTCATATAAAATACATTAAGACAGATGTAAGTACCTAGATCAGAAATCCAAAATTGACTAACTGGGACTTTTCTCCTATGTGGAGAGGGTTCATGAAAATTTTTCATTGGATTAAAAGTGACCTAGTATGGCATGTTGGGTCTGGAACACAAACCAGGGTTGGGATCGATCCCATTATTGGGCTTGATCAAGAACAGGGTCTTCCTCCTATTATTCCTCAATATTTACAAGTCATTGGTCTCTCCACTTTAAACATGATACATCATCGGAACATTGGCATTGCTGGAAGCTCGAAGTGGATATCGGCGCAGGAGATTGGACTATCCGGGTATCTTGCTTGCATTTGGGATAATTTTACAAAATCATTGAACTCTGCTGGTGTCCACTTAAATAACTCTGAGGATAAACTGGTTTGGAGTGGTAACACTGAATCTGGCACTGTCACGGCTAAAGCTGCTTACAAAAGAATTCTTCAGCACAAGTATATTTTCCCGCCGGACTGGTGGTATTCGAAGATTTGGCAGTGGCGCATTCCATTCAAATTAAAATGTTTTGTCTGGCTGATTTTACAAGATAAGTTAAAAACTTGGGATAATCTCTGTAAGAGAGGATGGACAGGTCCAAGCTATTGTGTTCTCTGCAAAAATGATGCTGAATCTAGACTGCACCTTTTTGTACAGTGCTCTTTCTCTCGCAAGATTTGGGAAATGATATCTATAAATTTTAAAATTACTCAATGCTGGGCAATTGGGGATTTTAACTTGTGCTTCTTACAATGGTATAGACATTGCAAAAAGCACTTTTTTCTGGCTGTATGCATACCCTGGGCAATTTGGCATGCCAGAAATTGTGCCATATTTCGAAATTCTCCACCTGATCACATCAATTGTTGTTTGACAGCACTTAAAATGTATAACTCCTGCAAGTTGGATGAGAGGATGCTGAAAACTGACAGAGTTAGTACTTTTAATCTCAATGTGGATCGTCCTGTATTGTTTTTTGATGGTGCTTCACAAGCAGGTATCTGTGCAATAGGTGGAGTTATTTATCTAAATGACTCACATTTCTATACCATCAAGCTCAACTGTGGAAAGGGATCAAACATGAAGGCGGAATTAATTGCACTTTGGTGTGTTCTAAAGGTTGCCAACATCTTTGGATTGAACAACATAAAGGTTTATGGTGACTCTCGGGTTACCATTAAATGGGCAGAAGGTAAATTCAAGCTAAATGTCTTAAATCTGAGACACTGGGCCGACAGGACACTTTTTGAGATACAAAAACAGCAGAACATCATTATTGAACATATTTATCGTGAGCATAACTGTATGGCGGACAAGCTTTCCAAACAAGCTCTTGAAGGATGTGAAGGTCACTTGATATGGGAGGATTGGTGTGAGGGCAGTATGCTGGACTGTGGTTCTATTTATTTCTATGACTGAACTGCTGATGATGATCTTGTCTATCTTTGTATTTAAAGTTTTTGCTGGATCTACATTTTGGTTTGTATTTTTGGATGTAATAAGCTATGTGCTTAGATAAAACTGTCGAGTATGCTCAGATTTGATATATCCTTTATGGGATAAGCACATTACTTGTATGTCAGATCTTTGAAGATAACTTCTTTAGTTATCTCAGAAGGTTCCAGCTGGATGGATCAGGAATTTTTTTGTACTATTTGATTCTAATAGGAATATCAATAGTAGTCTTTTTTTTCTCTGGAAAAAAATCCTTATGTGGTGGTTCATAAAAGAAAAAACTAAGAGATTCCCATTTGATGAATGGAGATACGAGTAGCATTTGAATTTTACCAGTTGGTGGCCAGTACCTGGAATGGAACACCGGCGGCTTCTGCAAGGTCATATAGTTCATTGTTCAAAGGCGTTGTTGTGTGGTGTAAAAACGTAAGACTTTGCATCTCTGACCAAAATCTGTCAACTCAAAGAAAGCAGAGTTTTTTATTGATCCGGAGCATATGGGTCAGTTTAAAATCGCCAGGGGCAAAGGTGTATAGAGGAACTCTGCCACTACACTTTTGGAACTGTAATTTTCAGTTGATACATAGAGAAACTCTGCCGAAAAAACCATCCGAAAATGTGCAAAGTGTGCCATCTAAAAATGTGCAAAATGTTGTGGTTTTATACCACTTCCTTGTTCAAATTGTCAATCCCGTTGGGGAGCTGTCCAATTGTCCTCGGAAGTTCAGTGTGCTTGACTGACTGAACAGTAGGGGTTGCCTCCATCCTAAGCGTTCTGCTCTCAATCATGCTCGTCCAAGGCCATAGCTTTCATGGCTTCTATTATCTGCTCAATGTGGTAGGGGACGTCTTAGAAAGATATAGCGAGAGTCAACGTCTAGGTGAGACCTTCCGCCTCGGTCGTGTCTACACTTAGCTCTCCTTCTGGCTGTCATTTCCATCCACAGACAGAGCACCACAGACAGCGCAGGTTGGGTGTCGTGAGAGAGCCAACACCAAGCCTCTTCTTCACCTTCACTTTCGCTTCTCTATTCTTCGTCTTACCGGTAGCAAGAATGTCCCTCTGGATGGGTGCTAACTCTGTGTTAGACGCCATGACAACCAGTTCGAACTTCGCACATGCATGGGATCGTTTCTATCTATCTCTCGAAGCCTTGGGTGATTTCCTTGTCCGAATTTTGATCCTCAATTACCTCTGCATACCGTGAACTAAACACCACTGGACCCTGCATTAAACTTGCCATGACACTTTGTGCACTCACCCTGGTCATGCGTGGTCAGGGAGGGGGCATTCAGAGTTGATTACACCAGCATCCGGGCAAGTGAGATCCTGGAGCGTGATCTCTTGGCTTTTCTCTTTGAACTATCCTTCTTTGAGAGCTTCAAAGTTGTGATCCCATAGTGTGTCTTTTTATTTAGCTAGGTGATCTGTTAGCCTATTGGCTTGCCTTCATACATGACTGGTTATGATAGCATCTAGCTGAGGAAGTAGCAAAGCTACTAGTTGAATCATGCTTTCAAGGCGCCAATTATTAATCAAAATTCGAGTTGGAGTGTCGTTTTGCAGGCGAGTAACCATCAATTATAAGATGTGAGTCGCCTTCCACTATTGACTTCGAGTATCCTACTGCAGAAGCTATCTTCAGAGCTTGGATGAGGCCTTCAATTTCCACCGCATTATTGCTTTCCAGCCCTATATAATCTGTGTAGATTCGAAGAATGCTTCCCTGCTCTGTTTTGAATACCCCTCCCAATCTAGTCGGCCCAGGATTACCCTTGGAGGCATCGTCAAATTTAAGTTTTATGAATCATGTGGGTGGCGGGCTCCATATAGTTGGGCTGGAAATAATTGTCATGAGCCTCTACTTGCTTTCCAAGTGGCAAATAGAAGAAAGTTCTAGGATTGCAGTCAAAGCTAGCCTGCGTTTCATATATGTGTTGTTTAATGGTGACCCAAAACGCTTGACCTATTTTTCTTTGGTCTCTGAAGATCATCCTGTTCCGTTCCTTCCATTCCTAGACCAGTAATCCTGGAAACAGTTGCCATATTCTGTTTAGAATGGCGTTGCTAAATGGATCCTCTACCCAGACCAGTAATCCTGGAAACAGTTGCCATATTCTGTTTAGAATGGCGTTGCTAAATGGATCCTCTACCCAATTGTTTATAGATTGAATTGGATTGTCCCTCTCCCTGTTGGTCCTTCTAAAAGTCATAGCTCCTTTGTTCCACAAATCTACTATGTATTGGCAGGAATCAAGTAGGTGATTCATTGTCTCTATCTCAGCTCTGCATAGGGAACAAAGTGAAGGTCCCACAAGGACCCACAAAACCTTGTTTGAGTAGATTATCCCAAGTGAGGATGCAGCCTTTCACCATGAGCCAAGCTACTTTAGGCCGTAAGTGGCTTGTCCATATCTACTTCCATACATGTTCTTTGGGGGATCTTTGTGATTAGCCTCTATAGTGTAAGCTTCCTTCACTGTGAAATGGCCACTTAATTGATATCCCCATCACAATTTATCTTTTCCTTATTGCTTCTTGATGCATCTGTCCTGTAGGGTTTCCCAAATTTATGTTCTCCTGCTTGTCTATGATCTGCCATTGATTTGGAGGGATCCAATGCCTTTGTTTCCCTCCTTCCTCATTATTTGGCCAATACTGGCAGACTTTGGTCATTTCTAGTGGACTTAGATGATTATGTCAAAATAGAATAGTAGTATGTATTATTACTTACTTATAATTTAGTTCTACTGGAATAGTAATTTTAGCATATTTTATTTGGGATTTTTCATGTTAAAATCATTTTTGTTTCATAACACCACACCTAGTAACATGTACAGTATAATTATTTACAATATGAATTACAATTTTTAATCCACATTTCACCCAGTCTGATGTTATTGATAATAAAAAATGTATATTGTTACTCAAATATTTATATTCAATCCAAATTCAGTTAATATTGCTTTATATTAGATTAGGTAGTTGAGCATTGTGCATTTCATTATCAATTAACATCATACCAACACCTTATAATTCAACATCAACAAATTGATGTATGTCAATACTGCAATTTTGTTTGACATGGAACAAAAGACTATGCATTAATGATTTACCCTATTCCCCATTGGATTCAAACAAGTAGACTGCAAAGAGAAAACACATAATTAATGTGTTTAAACATATCATACTTACGTTCATATATAATTAATGATATCAATATTATTACATTACTGCATATAAGTCATAATTTAGTACTAATTATAAGTTATATATTCATTATAATATCTCCTATTTACATTTTCTAGTATGATAAAGCCTCATCTCATATACCTCTATCCAAACAACTATACAACACCATTTGTCATATTTTAATCCATGTGTGGTGGTTATTGTTTCGTCTTCTTGCTCTTCAATGTGTCTGCACCAGAGATCTCTACGAGAATTTCCAAGGCTACAACATTGACCAAGGTTCTAAACACATTGTGTCATCAAATCATGTTATAGATTCCTCTGTGTTTCAAAGGGATGAAATGTCAGCTTCGTTTGAATTTTATTTATGTTAAATAGACATTGTCAGACTTCACATCTGTGGAAATGGACACATATACTGCAATATGTTAATTTGATTCTGTTTGGGTAATTTGAGTGGACCATGATAACGTTATTATGCAAGCTTATTAAGAAATCAAATAAAAGACTTTATTGCATTATATATGGATGGATTAATTTATAGTGTGATTTTTGGTGGAGTGTTAATTAGGGAAGGATTCATAAATTTCTTAAAGTATGGAAACTTTGGTGAATTTTACTAATTCTTAAATTTTCAGCCATAAAATGTTAGGCGATATTTTTTTAAAGATTCAAATTTCTAAAGATTTTATGTAATTTCTGAATTTTACTAATTCTTAAATTTTTAACCATAAAATGTTGGGCCATATTTTTTTAAAAGATTCAAATTTCTAAAAGCTTTATGTAATTTCTAGATAATTTTGGCAATTTTTAAAGTAATTTTTTTATTCCAGAGAATTTAGGCTAAATCAATTTAGAAAAAAAATAGAAATTGACAAAAAAAAATTGGAAAATAAATATCTAAAATTTAGTCATTTTAAACTATATTAGAATTTTTTAGAAAAAGTAAGGTATGGTGGACCAAAGAACAATTCTGATTAACAAGTGGATCAAATAAAAAAATCAAAAACAAACTTGAATTGTAAACTGAAACAATAGACATTGCAGAAAATAGTAGGACAAGTCAAAGTCTATATGCATTTTAATACTGGACAAGTTTCCAGGACAATTCAATTTAACCTTCCAGTTATCAAACATGGGAGTCAAATCATGTTAAGCAATAACTTAGAATGTCATGTTCTTTATCTTTCCAAGTTTATGGGAATGGGTGCATTCACTAGATCACAGTCCATCTATGAATTTTCTATTTGAGTTGCCACTTTATGTGCATCCTCTAATTATGATGTTGGAGAAATTTCAATATTAGTTTCTACAATAATAAATCTAGACGAAGGAAATGTCAACCCTTCTTACAAAAGGGACCAACCCTGTAGAAAAAAGAGAGTTTGCAATATACTAATGCATAGGACTCAAAACTAGACCAATCCTGTAGAGGTGAGAGAGTTTGCAACATACTAATGCATAGGACTGAGAAAGTGTAGCTTGAGCATTCAAAGGTGACATGCCAAATTTTACCCAATGGGTGAACTCGTCACTGGAGGTAATAAGGTTGTTGCCAATTGAGATGAAGAATATCTCAGGTTTTGTGAATCTTGGCCAATGTTTTGTAACATTTTTATACTTATTATTATGAAAGTAAACATTAAGAGAAAATAGAAGTTACATATATATTTCAATAAGCTTCTACTTAAAATACAAAAGTAGAATTACAAATTTAGTAAATTAACATATTATGTAATATTTTTATACTTCTTACTATGGAAGAGAGCATTGAAGTTACAAATTATGAAAAGATTATTAGGAAATAAATCAAGATTACAAATTGAAGAGGTAAGGTTAAGAGTAAAGTAAAATAAAAAAATTCAAATACTTCTCATCTCAACATCACACTCGTGAAGAAAGAGAAGGTGTTTTTAAGAATACCTTAAATTGTAATATTTTTATATTTTTAAGAGTAGAGTAAAATAAAAAAAAATTCAAATGCTTCTCATCTCAACATCACACTCGTGAAGAAAGAGAAGGTGTTTTTAAGAATATCTTAAATTGTAATATTTTTATATTTTTAAAGGTGTTTTTAAGAATATCTTAAATTGTAATATTTGTATACTTTTAGTTGTTTTTTTTGTTTTATATATATATATATATTCTAATGTTTAATGAATATTTGGTGGTTATATGTTTTTATCTTCTTTAAGCTATTTTGATGTTATGGATCAATACAATTTTGTATTAAGAAAAACATTTTATAGTCATCCTACCTAGCATGTATCATGTTTTACCCTCGTATAAATAATTATGTTTGTGTATCTAATCAAATAATTAATATCTGCATAATAAGTTCATACAGATACAAAGATCGCATTTATATAATAAAGCATCTTCTAATTTTGCTAGAATTTGGTGATACAAAAAGTGAGAGTTCTCATCAATTCAGAACTCCGATCAATTTTTTTTTATGATTTGGATCAATTTAAAATTGGGAAAAATCCTTAAGGGTATTATTCTACCATGCACGTATCTTGGGTGATAGTAGAACTCAGCTCATACCTTAAATTTCTACCATATTCTTATAAAATTTGTTGTCGAAAAGGGGCTTTGTTTACAAAAAAATTAGCTTATCCTTGTAATATAGGTATAAACATGTGACATAAGTATAGAGTTAAGGTTTATCCATCCCTTAGGTATATAGGGTCCCCATTGTTACTATTCTAAAATGTTTAGTTAATACAAGTGGCGTCCCATTCAATATTTAGGAATGCAACAATTTCGACTCCATTAAACACTAATTGTGTTGAATATGTGGAATAAAATATAGCTTGCAGTTTTGTAAGTATATTTAGACCAACCAACCCTCTACAATTTGTATGGATTTTGTCCCCTCATTTCTTTTGCAGAATGTTCATTAGGACAGATTGTACTCAAGACATTCTCAAACCAAACTATCCTCACAAAATGTTTGGCAATATACACCCCTTTTGCATACACATGCATACAATGTATGCAGGGAAGGGTTTATTTCCTAGACTTATCCTTTGTAAAACTGCAAGTTGTGAAAATTTTATGAGGTTCAAACCCAACCTGGTTTCAAGTCAAAAATTTTGATAATTTAATGCCCAACCTAGTTTAGATGAGCGCTGGAAAATTTACCAATCTTTTCAGACTTAGAAACACAGTATGAACATCATTTTTTCTAAGCAGAAAATTTAACAAGATTGCACAACATGAAATTTAAAGACTCGTAATTTTTTGGCAAATGCCCAGGAAAAACCCACAACAGGAAAACTTGTTAGAGAGAGTTCTTTAATTTATTTCTTCAGCAAAATAAAAAATGCAACAGCAGAATTACAACTTATCTCAACAGCAAAACCCAGAAATTATGTCTTGGAATTTGTGCCAAACCAGCAATGTAGAAACTGTACAAACTGATTGTACGAACCTCAAAATTCGTGCCCAAAAATTAATTTCCTTCCTCGAAAATCGTGTTTACCATAGACCTCGATTTTCATGCCACTGTACGGAATTTATTTTTTGTGTCTGCCTAGAAATTTGTGCCTCTGGCTAGAAATCTGTGTCACTGATTTTCTCCTCGAAAATTGTGCCCATAATTGTTGTATGGATTCTTGAAATTCATGCCACTGTACTTCTCCTCCCTCCTGCGAATTTTCTTCTTCTCCTCTCAAGAATTCGAATTGCTCTCAACTTTCTCAACTCTCTCAGCTCTCTCAAAACTCATGAAAGAATGAATGTGTGAAAGTCCTTTCCCTTGCCTTTTTGTTTGGATGCTAGGGTGAGTGAAGAGAGATCTAATCCAAGGGCCCACATTGACTTAGATGGATGGATGAGAATAACAGATAATTTAATTCTCTCCAAAATTAATTTCACTCTCTTTAATTAAATTTACCAAAAAGTCACTTTAATCTCTAAAGTGGAATTAAATGCTTATCTTAAGTCATTTAATGCAAGGGTCATATTAATTTTCCCCTTTTGTGACTTAGGCTAACTCACTAGGGGAACACTTTCCTAGGTACAAATTCAACAAGTTGATCATGACTCGATTTGCAAGCTAGGCAAATGCTCTTTACAAATTTTATCAAGTCAATCCAATGATTCATCATACAGCAACATGGTAAAAAACTACATATTAATAATTCGATTCTCATGATTATATATATATATAATCATTATCTTAAAAAATAGAATGAATGCCATTGAAATATCAAGCCCATTATTTTAACTGTATATGGGCATTTTTATATAAATATTTTTTTTATTATTTTACTCCACAAGCAACAGCGAAGCAAATACCATCATTTTTTCTAAACCCAAAAAATATATATGGAACCTTAGCCACGGCTAACCAAAGGCTTCAAAAGTACAACACTACAATTCACTTACATAGGAAACTCCACATAAAGAAATATGTAATTGATTATAATTTACAATTCACTTACATAGGAAACTCCACATAAAGAAATATGTAATTGATTATAATTCTTCCTTGCAAAAACTTATGGAAAAAATGTCTCTAATGTTTCAAACCAAAGAAATGGTCTTCCAGATGGCAATGATGAAGGATTGGTCCTTCGAAAGATGTGCTTCCTTTATGAAAACCACCAATAGTTCATATCATTCATATTCAAACACTTTGGAACAGGTGTTGATCTTGCCTAATCCCAGAAAATGGATCCACTCAACATCTTCAATATTTTTCTAGTTTTATCCCCTGTCGTCACTCTTAAGATCGGTATGGAGGAGATCCCCCTCTTTGGGCCTGAAGCTCCTTCAAAGCCGACCCATGAATCCGTCACGACGGGGTCCAAATTGGATTTACCTAGCACCAAAACTTGTATCGCCAAAACAGTTGAACGACCATGCATCAATGCTAGAGCCCAAAAAATGAAAGACAACGCTCTTATTGGAAAATTTATCGGTATATGGCCTACTGAGCAGTCCCTAAAAGGATGGATCTTATCCAAATGGAAACCCAAATCCCATTTCGATCTTCAACTGGGATCAAAAGGATTTTTCATCATCATTTTCCACCGGCTAGAGGACAAAACAAGAGTTGAGGATGGAGGGCCGTACTTTTTCAACTCAGCAGGACTGTACCTCCGTAACTGGACGGAAAGATTCAACCCAGACAAGGAAGACTTCACATGGGCCTCGGTGTGGACCCGCATGTACTCCCTGCCGCAGGAGTACTGAGATGAAGAGACTCTCGGCGACATAGGAAACTCCTTCGACAGCTTTTTCAAATCGGATGAACAGACAAGGATCAATAAGTACACATCATATGCCCGTATTTGTGTTTACATGCCTATCGCTCAAGCCCTTCCAGACTCCATCAGTCTAATGCACGAAGATGCTGAATGGATTCAAGCTCTGGACTACGAGCATGTCCCCTTCAGATGCCACAAATGTCATGAACATGGACATCTGTACCGGGACTATCCCCAGAACCAATTCATCCCTACTGATCCCTCCACCAAAGGATTAGATGAGGAGGGTTTTCAAAAAATGGGAAAGAAAAGGTGCCATGGTCGCAATCCCCCAACCCATCATGGAATAAAGATCTAGACAAGCCTGCCACTAGTAAGAGCTTTGCGGCTCTTGAAGAAACCCCAGAAAAACCTTCAAAAAAAGAAACCTCAGGCGATACCATCCCCAGCCTCTCTCATTTGAAACCCCAAACATGCCAATGCTCTGTTCATATGGATGAGTGCTCACATCCCCCAAGCACGGATCACCTGTGTTGACGGAAAAGCATGAGATGGCACCACCTGCACAAAAGAGTACCATAGGCCCTGAAATTTTGATGGATGATGAAATGAATGAGATAGAGCTAGGAGACCTCGATCTCTTAGGCCTCGAGGATTCCTATACCAAGAAAGCTTACAGTTCCATCCCTCTGCGACAGATCCAACTCTTGAAGGAAGCTCTAGCACGAGCTAAGCGGCAGAACAAATTGGGGGTCCTCAACACGCCCCAAAAAGACAAATTCAAAGCTCTAAAAGGCAATAAGAAGCGAGGGCACAAAACTGATCTTCAGAGGGTTAGCATACTTGGCATCAGGCTTGTGGATTTTGGGCAATATGCGCAGTTAACGGAATTCTTTCCTGCCCTTTCTCTCGTCTCTCAACGAATCTCATCTCCTGTAACGTAAGAGGCCTAAACGGTACCTCTAAGCATAGGATATTGAGAAGAAAATTCATGCAAGACCTGCCTACTATCCTCTTTTTGCAAGAAACCAAATGCTCTAGTAACTCTATTCAAACCCTCATGGCCAAAATCTGGAAAGGAAGTTGTAACATTAACAGGAGAAGAAAGGAGGCAGGAACATTCTCACCAACAAGGACACTTGCTTCAAAAACTTCATCGGCCGCTGCAATCTGGTGGATCTTAATACCTCTCAAGGATTCTTTACCTGGAACAAACTTCAGGAGGGATAAAAACGGATAGCTAAGCGACTGGATCACTTCATTGTCTCTGAAAATGTCATCAACCTGGGGGGGTTCTTAATGGCCTCCGTCCTTCCGGCTACAGGATCGAACCATTGGCGTATCTCCCTCTCTTCGTAATGTGTGGGCACTAAGATCATTAGGCCCTTCCGTTTTGAAAATTTTTGGTTGTCTCACCCGAATTTTCGAGACACTATTAGCTCCTGGTGGATGGGGATTCAGGTGGAGGGACGTTCTAAAATTGCCATAATGCAACATAAGCTAAAAATTCTAAAAGGTAATCTCAAAAGTTGGAACCATCACACCTTTGGCAACATATTTCAAACCAAGAGTGATCTGGAAAAAGAGATGGAGGAGGTTCAACACTCCATCATGTCTCAGGGCCTCTCTGAAGCACACAAAATCAAGGAAAGTGATCTCATGAACCAGCTGGACAAGAGGTGCGAGCAGGAAGAAATCATGTGGAAGCAAAAATCCTGTGCTCTATGGTTAAAAGAAGGAGAGCGCAACACTAATTTCTTTCATCGCACCACCATCCAGCACCGCATGAACAACCGCATCTCCTCCCTTAAGGCATAGGATGGAACCAACCTCGAGGATCATGCGGACATTGAACATGAACTGGTTTGCTTCTACAAAGATCTGCTAACAGAAATCGTTCCCTCTAGGGCCTTGGCCATTGATCAGGTCGCAGCCAAGGTCCCAAAAATCCTTAATGAAGGACATAACGCCGCCCTGATGAAGCCTATATCCCTCCAGGAAGTGGAATCTGCGGTCAACCAGATGGCGGAAGGAAAATCTCCGGGACCTGACGGCTTTACCAGCAATTTCTTCCACTGCTGTTGGGATCTGCTAAAGCTTGAAGTGTTGGAGATGGTGGAGGAGTCTAGAGAAAAAAAATGGGTCCTTCCAGTCCTTAATGCTACTTTTCTCACTCTCATTCCCAAGGAACCAGGAGCTACCCATCCAGGTAATTTCAGGCCTATATCTCTCTATAATGTCATTTACAAAATCATTACTAAAGTTATTTCTAACAGGCTTAATCCCCTCTTACCGCTGCTTATTTCCCCTGAGCAAACTAGTTATGTTGAAGGGCACCAGATCTTGGATGGTATTATCCTCGTCCATGAAGTCATTCATTCCCTGAAAGTCACTAAAACCCTTGGCATGCTCATCAAGTTGGATCTCTCCAAGGCCTTTGACAAACTCAGCTGGGAGTTTATTGAAAGAATGCTTCTAGCTTTTGGTTTCAGCCAGGATTGGACTCGCTGGATATTAGCCCTTACTTCCTCGGCCTTTTTCTCTATCCTTGTTAACGGATCCCCTTCTACCACCTTCTCCCCCTCCAGAGGCATCGATCGAGGTGACCCGCTTTCACCTTTTCTCTTCATTCTAATGGCGGAAGGTCTAGGCTGCCTGATTCATGCCGAGATGCAAGCCAACACCATTAGAGGCCTCAGCATTCATGGAAGCACCCCCTTTGCTTACCAACAATTCGTTGATGACAACCTTCTCTTTGGCCACCCCTCTGTCCAGGAGGATCGCAAGTTCAAGAAAATCCTTCACACTTTCTCAGAAGCCTCCGGAACTACCATCAATCTAGACAAATATTAAGTCTTCTTCTTCAACACTGATGCTATCTCTTAGTGTAATGTTACCCACATCCTTGGTTATTCGGCCTCCTCCCTCCCTTCCAAATACCTAGGGGCACCTCTCACTGATTCAGCCATCAAACATTCTTCATGGAGAGAACTACTGGACAAACTCGAAAGCAAAATATCTTCTTGGACCTTTTGTTCTCTGAACTTGGCCAACAGGTTAACTCTTCTCAAGTCTATTCTCCAATCCATGCCTCTTTATCTTTTTTCAGTTCTAGCCGCCCCCAAATGGCTCCTCAAGGGCATCAGAAATTTGCAACGATCATTCCAATAGGGAAGGGACAACAACCACCACAAGTGGGCCCCCGTCAGCTGGCGGACTGTTCGCATTCCAAAGCGAGAAGGAGGCCTGGGAATTCGGGACGCATAAACAAATAATGAAATCCTCTCAGGTAAAATTTGGTGGAATTGGGTTTCCAAGAACGCACCCCCATGGTCCTAACTCTGGAACCTAACGTATGCTCCTGGTTGGTCTACCTCTCAGCTCATTCACTATGACTTGGACCCTCCTGTTTCACTTATGTGGAGAGCTGCCAATAGTTTACGAGCTTTAATCAAGCAGCAGATTTTCTGGGAACTCAGGGAGGGGGACCAAGCGAATTTTTCGTATGAATTGTGGCAACAAATGCCTAGTCTCTGCAACCAAAATGACTCTCCGAAACTTCAGATCCTCGTGCAAAACAAGGTGCAGGACTTATGGACACCCTCAATCAATTTTCCCTTCAGGAGTTGGGCAACACCCACGACTTGGGGATTTACTAGGCAGGCGGATGATCTCTGGCAGCAGTTACTAAAAAGGAAAATACGTACCACTCAGGGTCCTGACATCCTCAGACGGGGGCACAGACCAAAAGGAACCTTCACCACCAAGGAAGCCTATCACCTTAAATCTTAGCAGCAGGACATGAATCCTGAACCGCTACGGGGAAGAATCGGGAGTTCAAATATCTGGCCTAAAATATCGACCTTCCTATGGCTGCTTACCCATCAAAGGATCCTTACTTGGGATAATCTACTAAAAAGAGGCTTCCAGGGACCGTCCATCTGCATCCTATGTGGGGCCCATGTTGAAACTATTGACCATCTCCTTGACACCTGTGACACTGCTAATGAACTCTGGAAATTGGTTAATGCCAAATGTAGAAGATCTAACAGGGCTGAGGGAAATATTGTCCTGACGTTGCAACAATGGGAAGAAAATCCCTACAATTGTAACCTCTTGTACAGGCTGTGGATCCTCATACCAGGTTTTGTCGTTTGGAAAATTTGGTTAGAAAGGAATCGAAGAATTTTTTAGGAAAATAGAAAACAAGTTTCGGAGCTCTGGGACTCTATAGTTGGGCATATCCAGGAGACTCTTCTCCTGAAAAATTGGTATGACTCGAACTCTCTCACTACTCAACTTGAAATTGATATTCTGCAAAGTTGGAATTTTCAGAAAAATGTGACCTCTCCTCTTCCAAAACCTCTTCCTTCGGCCATCTCCAGCCGAGACTCCTGGAGTCCACCCCCTATTGGCTTCTTCAAACTCAACTTTGATGGGGCCTCCAAAGGAAATCCAGGTGAGGCAGGCTTTGGGGGAGCTTTCTGAGACCCATCAAATTCCATTCTGGAAGTCTTCTACGGCTCTCTTGGTTACAATAGCAACAATGCCGCAGAGCTTGCAGGGCTATCTGAGGGCATCTCCCTGGCCATCTCGAGTAACCTCCTACCTCTCATTATTAAAGGGGACTCTCAAATCATCCTCACATTGGCCACTCATCTCCTCAACGACTCTCAAGCATCAAATTTATCCCCCAGCTGGAGACTTGAACAAGGCTTGCATAACCTAGCAGGATTACTCTCTCACGCTAGATCCATCACCTTTCAGCATGTTAGGAGGAAAGCAAACTCCCTTGCTGATTTCCTGGCTAACAATGGCGTGATTAGAAACATTCCACTTTGGGAGGGAGAGTTGGGCCATATCAACTTTGAAGAACTCAGACGCAACTTCCAGAACATTGCCGAGAAAGAGCTTCCCAACCCGGATGCGGGTGTCCTAGAGCCATGGGCGCGTGGTGAGCTCACCATTTGCCAGCCCATTAGGTCAATCCATGGCAGCGGAAGTGATGCTACTTTAATGAGCCGTGGGGATTACACCCAGGCTCATTCAAGGCAGTAACTCCTTGTCGCTTCGGCCAGCCTGGTTCAGGCCTCCTCGTACCAACACCATGAAGCTCAAGCGTGCGGCTCCACTGGCCTCCTGCGGACATAGGTTAAAGCAGATGGTTTTGATTTTTGTCTGCATCCCCCATAAGTTCGGGCTCGCCACTACTACCGGAATTGTTGCAGTCTTCGACGGTTTTCCCCCCGTCACGCTCTCTGCTCCTGATAGAGGCCTCCAGCTCCTGGACACCATGTCGAGACGGAGAGGAAGGTCACGCAGAGGGAGATCTGTCTGCTCTAGTGGTCACCGGGACCTGGTCGCTTCAGATGGCTATGGAGAAGGTGTCTCCATTCTGGTTCGGTTGCTTATCGACAATTGGGAAGCCGGTCTACTGGCCAACCACCTTTCTTCTAGGGAGAACGATGGTTGCATCAACCATTATTGGCTCGTTAAAAACATGTTAGGAGAACTCATGGAGGACATGAAGGCTAACTGGGACAAGGCTAGGAACACTACCCAGAATATGAAAGCTCATATGGTCAATTTGGAAGCCCTGGTACACAATATGGAAACCACCTTTGGTGGCCAGAATTACGTTGTAGGAAGCCATGCCGATGTGAGCCATGCAGGCGGAAGTCAGGCTGGTGGAAGTCACGCGGGTGGAAGTCATGCAAGCGGCAGTAGCATTGGTTTTGCTGGTGGTCTAGAGAATTCGGTGGTTGCTGGGGGAGAGGACAGGGATCCTACGCTCTCAGGGTCGCGTGGCAAGGGGATTGCCACTAATCCTTTCCACATCCCTTCCACCATTGGACAATTGGCAGTCAAGCGAGTGCGGGAGGAAACGGAGAATACTGTTCTTCATTGGCGCAAAGTTGAACCTCATCCTGTCAAGAAATCGAACCAAGAAGCAACGGAGGAGGACAACTTCAGTTGTCCAATTCTGGAGGAGGTCCCCCCCAATGATACAACTGCAAGCAAATAAGGTTTCAGAGGAACTCTACGATTTCCAGTTCTCTTGTCTTAGTTTGCCTACTCTTTTTGTTTATTTCAGTTGTTTCTATATGGGTTCTTACATACGTTGTTTAATCTCTGAACATTATGATTCTCCTTGTACTGAGCAGAAAAATTGGAAACTTTAGTTCCAGACATTTTGATCCTTTTGACTTTTTGGGTTGGTGGTTTGGTATTCTTAGACCACCATTATCAACTCCTTTCTCTGTATTTCTCATTTCCAATATATAATAGAACTTTGCAGCTTACAAAAAATATATATATATATTTTTCTAGTTTTATGAATATGTGTCGAGCACGCTTTTAACTGAAAGTTGGATCCAATTGACATCCTCAATATTTTTTATACTTTATCAAAAGGTGTTATCATCCTTTGGATCTACTCAACATCTTTGGTATTTAAAAAAAAATGTTATATAAACCTTCAAATTTTTTAATTTTAATTAACTTTAAAAAATTATAAACAATGATAAAATTATTGTATATTATTATTTATGTCATATAAATTTTATCAATGATATACTAAAATGGAAAATTAATAATAGAAATTAATTACCATTGTTTGGTCTTTTCAACGAAGAATCCATATACAAGAGGTTTCAGGTTTCAAGCTCTAAGCAAATTGTAATTGTTACTATTTGTTGGCAATGGCCAAAAGGAATTGAACTTTACATATACAATATCATATTACATTATATTACTTACATGCTACCTACCCCATTAAGCATTGATCCAAGCTTTTACTTGTTAACTTAGAAAGGATGAAAGTTATTTTCTTTATGTCCTTACCCACATTGGAGGTTCAATTATTCAAAATGATATGTTGGAGGCTTGTTTCTTCCTTCAATTAGTAAAGATGTATATAACAAGTATACATATATTTAATTCGTAAATATGTATATGACAAGTATACATATATTTAAATCTTAGGGTGAAATTTTAACATAGGTGATTTAATGTGAATTCTAAATGTCGTTATTTTGCATTAGAAATAATTTCAAACAATTATGTTGTGCTTAGATTCGTGATGATGGCCATATTCATTAGAGAAAAATGGAGAATAGAACTGAAAGAGTATAGACATGGTGTTGTGTAGAAATAGTGATAAGAAAGGTCGTATAGGCTATTTTTATTGCATATTTTAGAAGTCTAGGAATTGGGTATTTGGGATTATTTGGGCATACTTTCCAAGAATAAGAAACATGCAACATGGGAACATGTTCAGATTTAGGTTAAGGTTAATTCTTAATTCAAGGCTAGTTTATGGTTTTTGAGGTCCACACTTATAGATTTAACTACAACCAAGTCTTGGATCAAGGAAAGACAAGGTGATACTAAAGTTAATCCAATTGTTAATGCCAAATGGGCCAGATATCTTGCAATAACTTGATCTTCATATTTTGAGGTATGTCCAGTACAATGAACTATAGGAACTTCATTCTTAATTCCATGTGTGGCCTCATGAACATAAAAAGAAGGCTTGGCATCCACATTGACTTCTCATTAAATTGCATAAGAATTTTCAAATACATATGTTTTAGTTTGGTTTGTATATGTCTTCCATGTGGGTGCAGACGATCACATATTCATTTTTCAAGCCATTATCAAGGAGATTAGACACCACTTCTCCAAGGTTTATTGTGGGTTGGATTTTTGAAAACTAAAAGGTTGTTCACATGGCGCCTAGATATTTCTTTTTGGGGCGCTATAGAACTCTGGTGTCACTAGAATTTTTATCATCATATTGGTGAGACTCTAAAAGAATGAGATTAGTGATATTAGTATCTACCTTAGTTTCGAGGACTTCACATAGGTACTATTTGACTTAAGCAAGGGATGTCATTTTCAATCAATAATCATCAAAATTCACACTTTATGTAGGTGATCTTGAGCCTTGAGGAGAATCTTATGGAAACTACTATGAAGCAATGCAAATGATGTTTGTCTCTATTCTTAATCTATCTTCACTTGGTGCATCCCTACTATGAATAAAAAGGATAATGACAAGAAGGTTGCAAACTCAGGGTACATAGCCACAACACACAAATTCATGCACATGAAATTCTAAAAACTATGCCCTCTAGCATAATTTTCAAATAGGCTTTTACATCCACAAATTACCTAAAATATGCGACCCATAAATTTATTTTGTGTTCTCTAAAATTCTAGAAGTTGGATTCTTCATCTTCTTTCTTGTATTATTCTTCGTCTCTATCTCCTTTCTTCATGTAGTTGTCTTCTTCTTTTTCTTGTGTCTTCGGTAAAAAAAAATCTCCCTTCAAAAATATGGGGCACCTTTTCTCCAAGTTTCTCCACACCCGACTTCTCCCTTCTTCTTCATGTGGCTTACTCCACAAATTATATGCATGCCTCCTCTCATCTCTTCTTCGGTAGTCACCTCTCTTCCTCGTGCAACCTCCTTATTTTCCCTCTTCCCTTGTCATAATCATCAAACTCTATATCCATAAATTAATTTGCCTTCCGTCCAAATTCATGACAATGTGAATGGTCATCGCGTCAAGAGGCGCATTCTACATCCCAGTAGAGGGATGTGTAACTCCTTCCGTGCTCATCCTAGAGCTGAGATGTGTCATTTTAAAAAATAATAAAATATTATAAAAAATAAAATGTTAGCTCAAATTAGATTCAAAACATTTACGATGGCATATATATATATATATATAACTACACAAATTAGATAAATTAAAACCATAAACATTGCATTACACACTTGAATAATGTCGAGAGTGAAAATGTTGAGGAAGGGTTTGCGCCACGAGATATTCGATCCCTCTCGGCGCTTGGTAGATCCCCTTTTAAGATGGATATATGTTGGTTTATACATGCAAACAAATCTAGGGTCAATCAGAATCGTCAGATGGAGAAGGTAGATCCAACAGTGACCAAACATCACAAAGGTAAAGGGAAATGGTGTTTCAGAGACTCTAGCAAGAACCATCTGATCAAAGGAACAAAATGGATGGCTAAGATTTGTTATGGATGAAAAGGAAAGTCGAGCTTACCATGTAGCTCCACCTTTCGTAATGCACTGCAGTCGTTCGATCTCATGGAACATATCCTAATGGCGAGGTGATTGTGTTCCTACATTAGGTCGCCCTAGAAAGAAATAAAAATCACATCCTTGTGATGAGGAAAAATACTTTAATTAAACAAAAACAAAAATCATGTGATCATTGGCAAAATGCACATGCCTTTTTTTCTTCCTTCGACTCCATACTTGGAACTCTAGATAAATTTTCTTCTCGTCTTAGCTTCATCTTCACTCTACTTTTCATCATCAATACCATCTCATGCTCCTCGGGCATGTTGCCATCACTATCAACAATAAATTTCTCCTCCATCAATCCATCATTATACAAATACATAATTCCCCTCACTCCATGGGTTGCTAACCCAAACTTCATTATTTTAATATGTTGTAATGTGGGCATACTTCGATCCCACAAGTTATCGTCATCATCTTGCTCACTGTCATTAACTTGCTCAATGGTTTTCAACCACCTCTTCAATTACTAGCAATACATGAGGCTTGAGCACCTCAAGGCTCCACATCATAAGCATTTCATCCACTAGTTCTTCTTCCAATTCATCTTACTCAAAGATAAAAATGCCATCTTCTATGTCTTCACCAACTAGTTCATTGAAGCTACTACTGTTATGCAACATTGGAATTCCTTCATGTTTCCCTTCATAATTTTCACCATCTTGTGTATCTTCAATGATGAACTCCACATCAACACCTTCATCATCATTGAAATCAATTTCATCTTTATCCTTAATTCTTGGCATAGATCCAACATCCTATCTTTCACCAACATCAAGTTTCTCCTCAAGTTCCTCCATGTTTGCTTCTTCAGTTTTCAATTGATCTTCACTTTCTCTCACAACATACTGACTATTTCTTGCACATGCACATATATCATCAAGCAACCTGTTAACCAATAAATGAACCCTCTTAGGATTCTCAAACATATACACTTTAATTTTGATGCCTTTAACCCTTTTTGCAGTTCCATCTTCATCTTCTTCATCTTGACTTCACCTCCCAATATCTATGCTCTTGTATTTTATGCATTATGCCTTTCCAAACCCTTTCTTAACATCTTCATTTCCCATTGCAGCTTTTTACCTTCAATTCCTATTATAACCAACTAGTCATTTCCTTTGTTGGCCATTGTTTGTTGATGCTCTATCATCAATTCCTCATAAAAATATTGACCTTTCTTATCTTTCTTAATGTCTTGTTTAATTTCAGCATTAAGCATGTTGCCTTCTCGTCCTTTCACAGCACATGCATAGGTTTCATCTAAAAACCCTTCAATTACCTTTAACTCCTATGCATCAAATTTTGTCTCAAATTTGAACTCCTCCATTGATTGTATTATATTCTTTCATCATATCCTTCAACGTAACTTGGCCTCAAAAACCATCATTCAATGGAAACCTTCTCATTCACATGCTAACTCCTTTCTTAACTCACACAGTCACTTTTAAAACTTTCCATGTCCACACTTTTACATCTTTTTTCACCTTCACAGTCCTTAGAGTTGCACTTTCTTACTTAATTTTTCAAATATCTATTGCAGTCCTCTCTTTTATTGCAATTTTCTCAATATCAATATTTTCTTCTAGGATTACATTTTCTTTACTCACGATCTCTAGCACTTCTTTAGCTAATTGCATTTATTTTCTAGTTGCTAACATTGACATTTATTCTTCTACCAAATTCATTTGCTTTCATCAACTCACTCGTCTTTGCTGCCAAGATAGCCTTCTCACTAACCTTCACTTCAGTAATCTCTACAAAAGCGTTTTTATCCTTTACAAAAGAACTTATGTTCATGTATCCATCTTTAACAACCTCATATATATTATTTTCATTATTTGTACCTACAAATCTGTAAACAAGCACGTGGTCAAAAAAAAAAAAAAAAACAACAACAATGTTCACTTATGCCTTTTCTTTTCCATTCAATTATTCACTCCATTTTTTCCATTCAATTATTCACTCCATCTTTTGCAACTCTAAATTGCCCTCCCATTTTCTTCTTCTGTTCCATTCAAAACACCTTTATCATCAACCAAATCCTCAATTTCCCGTACAAGCCCATTATTTACTGTAGTTCCTTTATTTTCTTCATATACTTGAGCTGCACAAGCTCCTTTTTGAAATTCCCTTCTTTTTCAACATATTTTTATCAGCACTGTAAATCATAATTCTTCGTTCATTTCAACAACCCATGTATAGTGTTCATGTTATCACCAAACTTGTAGTTTCCCCTATAGGTGGATGTAGTTTCCCCTATAGGTGGATCCGTAAGGATGGTAGAGGGAATGGGCAACCAAAGAGGTGAACCAAGAGAGTCTCAACTCCCAAATAGATGGTTGTCACGCCAATCGAGGCACTCTTCACTTGATGCTATCTTATCCCAAGACAACAATGGGGGACACCCAGATCTACTCCCGACAGGAGAGATCGAACCAAGACACCAGATCAAATCAATGGAGGATGAAATACATAAGCTGTTAAGTATGATAAACCCTAGATCTATGGATGAAGTCACTAGATGAGTTATGGGTTGGATCAAAACGCTTATAAGATATGAAACTGATCCAATGTGATTATACAAGTGACTTATAGGCTTAATTAAGAGATCCAGGATGAAGGTACCATCAAATGACATAAAAATCCACTGCCTCGTGAACCGTGTCCAATGTAGGGAGGTGAGGAACAAGATTGGGGCTATCTAGTACCTTTAGATAGACTTGATTGATAGATGTGACAGTATCAAAACACACAAGTCTCGGACAGGACATCAAACAACAAGAAAATCAAATAGCTCGGTGAATGCGTGAGGAAGGAGAACCAGTGCCCACGGATTTGGGCCACAGAATCCTCCAAGGGTGGCGCCCTTGAGAACCCACCTTGGGTTTTCCCTAAGGTACAAAACCCATAAAAGTTTTGTCAATTTGCCAACTGGTTTGAGCTAGGGAATTTTCCAATTAATTTTAGTGAGGGTTTTAACTGTAGATGATGATACCCAATGGATTGGAACCCAATAATAACTGAAATAAGAGTAGATCTTACCCGGATAATCTTGTGGATACCACGATGATGATGATCTATGCTTTCCCGGTCAATTTGAGGCGATTTGAGTGAGTGTCCAATGAAAATCAATTTTCCCAAGGTAGCCAATGCGCCCTCTCTTCCTGCACAACAAACGTCAACAATATCAGATTTGATGCATCAAGAAAATAAGACAAATACTACAAAAGATATACCAAGCAAAAATCATAGATCACAATGAATCTAATGAAAACCCCCTGATAGAAGTGAATCAAACGAAGCAAGTTGAGGAAGCCCTACAAAAACGCCCAAGTGAAGTCGCCCTCCTGTAAACAAGACAAAGTTTTCCACAAAAATATATGGATTCGCTACAAACTCTCAAATGCTAAGATGCAATAGACTTTCCAATCACCATCTACGAATATCACTACAAAGAAGATCCAAGAAGTGTATGCAAATAAATCTTTATTATCAGAATTCCAAGAGCCAAAGGTCCCTTCACAATGAGAAGCTCTCTCCTTTAAATAGGAAGAAGAGATACAAAAACCCTAACCACCTTTTGAATGGATGTCTAAGATTAAAAGATACAAAAGTTCTAATCAATGGTTAAGATGAGCTCAACATAAAGTACATGGATCAACTCAATAATATAATATACCCACAATAGTCAAATCACCCAAGTGAGGACGTCATCATCAAGTGACTCTAAAAATATAACATATAGCTCATGGTGGGTCTAGGGAGTGATAAATAACTTCCCTAGTGTGTCCCCAAGGCACAATAACATCATATGACTCATCAAAGTACCAAATCGACTTCCATAGAGAAAATCGTGAGCCTCCAAGGAAACAATATAACCATATAAAATGCCATCGGTAAGTGTGTGGGTCCCACTGAATGCTGAAATTGTTGTGGAAGGTGTAGAAGACATCACACTCATCATCAAAAATATCTTCATGCCATTTCCTTGCCTCGGTAGCCCAAATCAATCTCCTCTGTAGCCATTTTTACCATTTTTATGCCTCTGTAAATCCTCTGTAAAGTATAAAAATGCTTGTAACTCTCTTCCTTTTTATCCGGGGCCAAATCTGACTGCACCATTATGTTCGGGAGTATGGTATAATAGTAAAAACAAGTGGTTGGACCCCATACTCCCTCTGTAGTGCCCTAGGTGAACCAAATAGATCATGAAACTGATCTAACATACCATTTTTAATGGCAAATATGCACCATAATGATAAACTGAGGAAAATACCAACTGTACATTCCCGGAACTGAAAACCAACAGTCTCAATGGACTCAGAGAGCCCAAATATACTAGAGGTGTGTACTCATACACCATATGGATCTCTGCATGATCATATAATATCTCAAATATACACGAACATATAAAAATAATAATAATCTGTAAATGATAAAATATAATAAAAAATGCCAGATCATCATCATAAACCTATAGCCAATGCATGGAACCATCTGGTGACCTGTAATAGACCATATATCATCTATCAGCATCATCCAAGGTCTATCTCACCTCATGTCCTGTAGTTGACCTTGGTCAAACTAGGTTTGACCAAGTCAACATGCAGAATAAAATGACCAGGGTTGAGATCAAGCTGCTGCAAGTGTTAAAAGGTTAAGGCATGCTTTACAAATCATTCAAATAGCAATATAACATATATTAATCATTTCTCTGGCGAACTACAACCAAATATTCAATGTTTTTTATTATTATTATGGCTCAGACTAGAACCTCAAGACTATACTCACTTCATGGTTGTGATCAATTTGCTAGTGATGGGTGAAGGATGAAGACTATAAGGCTAGGCTAATGGATGACTATACTGACTTGACACTGTGACACTTTGGAAATGGGAAAGGGAATACACACTAAGGCATATGCTGGACAAGCAAACAACACACGGGAAGGCAGTCTCTCACAAATGGATAAGCAGTCTGAGAAGTGTTTATTCGACCTTGACAGATGTCTACAGCTCACATCCAAGCTGATACAGCTCTGTGAGGATCTTTTCTAGAGCCGCCATGACTAGGTGCCCGGAAAACCATAACTTGAAACTCTACGGGACACTTAGAATTAGTTGTCCCTTACTCCATCTAACATGATAACCCGCAGGCTAGTGAGGAATAAATCATTACAAGTGAGGCCAGCAATCATTAGATATAGCATTTGTTAAACCATTGCTTTTTAGGCCTTTCATTCATTTCTGTAGCCTTGATCCATGTGTGTTGAAAAACACATTCTTGGATTTACATTTATTAGACTTTTTTATCTGTGTGTGTTGAGAGACACATTCTGGGATTTTCATTCATTTCACATGCCTTTCATTCACGTGTGTTGACAAACACATTCTAGAATGGGCTTTCATTTAAGGTATACATTTCATTTCCAAACACATTGTAATCATGGTAGTACTATCTGTTTCAGGTTTTAGCCAACAACAACCCAAATGACTAATGCGGAAGTTCCATCACTAAAGATGAAATCCAACTCACCAGAAGACAAGTTCTGTCACTAACTCAGAGCCGAGACACAAGATAAACAGGGAAGCTTACCCAACAAAGAGGCCAAAGTGGGGGAGTCCTCCACATCACAGGTCAAGTAGTAATTCAAGGATAATGCTATAACAAGAAGGTAATGGATGGATGGAGAAAGTGAAAAATGAGACCAACACTAGCAAGCCAGAGGATGGTGGGAATGATCACCTCCATTCTCCTAAGGAGAGTAAAACCAATGAGTACAACCAGGAACTTATAAGTCTGAGCGGGGACATAGGCAAATAAATAGTACAACGAAGTCCACATATCTATATGATCGCCAGATCATGACACCAAGTGCTAAAACATGCCACAAGAATGAGTATAAAAGCAATAATAACCATAAACACATGATAATACCTGCTGGGTCATATACCTATGCATAAACCCTATGAACCATCATCTGTCCACTGAGAACCTGCTGCTGCAACTCTAGGCAATACAAAATGCTCTATAATTGCTAAATGGCTACATCGGTCATCTAATCTAAAAGTTTCCTAAGACTCAATCATGGGAAAGGAGTATACTGTTGCTCATAATCATATGAATGATCCAAAATAGATGATCCTCTCAAGCATCTTAGTGTAAAGGACTGGCTGAAAAATGTAATGGAATCTGGCAATAAAGATATGGTAGCCCAGCTACTATATATGTGATAACATCTGGCTCCAACTGGGACAAGTGCTCTGCTGAATAGAGCGCTTGAGAACCTCAGAATCTCTGGTCCTCATCACTCTGCTACTCGTATCCTCGATCAATGCACTCTAGCTCTGGATCAGCTACATAATGTACCTGCTATCTACAAAATGTCCAGAGCTATACCAAACTCGTAGACCGGTCATCAGAACAATGCATGAATATACATAAATCTCAAAATAAAACATAACTGAAAATAAAATGCAGAAAATAAAGGCTAATCTACTAGCATAACTTCAATTTTTATTATTGTGCAGGAAAAGAAAAAAAAAAGGCAAGTACTCGGGACTAAACTATGAGCTTCAAAGGTGAGCTTAGGAAAAGACAAAAGTGCCAAACTCGATGGCTGAAAAACTAAACTACTGCTCAAGTGAGCTTATTCAGTTCCTACCTAATCTAACCTACCCAGTCAGACAAGTGCTAAGTAAAATCATAAATCCAGTGTAACCACTTGCTGAACGAATCAATTGAATTTTCTTTACAGTTAATAATACAACAAGTCAGAGATGGTTCGGAAGTAATGTGAATGATAATTGATGCCATTCTAACTTGCCGTTTTAAATTCACAAAAAGATATGGATAATGTGAAATGGAATTAGACCAGGGCTGAGATTATTTTTGCAAACTTCTTCCATCAAGATGTCGATAGGATCATAAAAATAATGCAAATTTATAATTGATGGGAGAACACAATATGACACATGATTCAGCCCTCCTAAGCTTTTCTTTGCTTCCTCATCTACCTGACTGGGACAATTAATTATGTTCACTCCTTGAATGATGGGCAACCCAAGTGAAGATGAATGGTGATATAATGAGAATGAGATTAACCCCAATTGTTGTTCAAGAATGGAGAATCGATGAAATTGATCTTTATATACCCTTTCCAGCCACCCAGAAGAAGGATTAATAAATTGAAGAATTTTATTCATCAACGATGACTAAAAAGGGAAATGAAGCACTTTATCTCCATTAGTGTAATCATGCTTAGACCCCTGATTGAAGATCTCAAGAGTAAAAATCTGAGTAGAAGACGAAACCCTACAAGAAAACTCCAAAAGTTGGGATGGGGGGGTGGATTGAATTGATTTTGGAATTTGATAAGAGGGAAAAGCTTCCAAATTAATGATGCTTTTGATTTCATGACAAATTTCAAAATTCAAAACAAGGTCAGTATGAGGATCAACCTTACTATGATTGCTTAAACCCAAGCATTGAACCAACCTATCTTGATCAAGGATTGGATGAAGGATATCATATAAATCAGGACCATGATCCTTGTTAGAATGTTCTACTAAGACTTGCTCATGATTATGCTCACTTGCAATTACATTATCAACATTTTTAACTTCCCTATCATCCTCACAAATTTGACTTTCAATCACATAATGATCATTTGATAAATTCTGACTATTTTCAAAATTTTCTTCATCTACAGAGCTGTGATTAGGAGATGAATCAAGAATCAAATCATTGGAAGAATGATTATCGGACTGCTTTGTCACAGATTATTTTTTGGACTCACAAATGGATAACTTAATTAGATCTAAAATACGAACTGCAACTACCTCAGGCAATACTAACATAGTAACACATATGATTTGATTGATATCTCTTTTAACTTGAGCATGAGGTTTTGAAGCATTATTCTCAAAGTATTCTATAATATTTCTATCGATTGCAAGCACACTCATAATTTGGAAAATCTTAGGAGAAGAATGATCCATCTGTGAGAGCAAATCAGCAAGATTTTGATCGTCAACACAATCATGGTCAGATTGACATTCTAAAGGATCATTTGGGTTCTGACCACATCTATCTAATAACAACCTTTCGAAAATGTCATACCCAGAGATGGATCCCGGTGTTAAATGATCAAACCATAATCGGGCATCCCCATCTAGGGACGCACCGAGGGGCCGCATGTAGACATCCTCATCGTCGGCACCCAAAGATTCCATATAATCCTAGAAGGAATCCAAATGACTCTCAATAGATATACCATCACTTCCATCAAAATGAGGCAACCTCCTGATGTATCCATTCGGCATAAGATGATGTGCCCCATATATTTCTGAAAAGTCCAAAGGGGATGGATTGGGCTTCCTAAAGGTTCTAGTTGCTTGAGTTGGATGAGAATCATTCACCCAAAGCCTTGGTTGGGTTTGATGCTCAACAACCGGATTATTAGGGGCATACATATCATAATGATTTAGATATTGAGGTTCATATTCATAATCGAGCTCAGAATTACCCTTATACCAATATGGCGGTTGCAGTTGGTTTGCTTCTTTAGTTTGTCTTCTATACTTGGTTAGATTATCATTTAAATCATTCAGACTTTCTGACATTTGGAGAAATACATCTAAATTCATCTTGATTAATGGAATGGATTCGCTTCCCAGCAGAGTCACGATTTAAGATTTTAAGATTTATTTGTTGGATTTGTTCCTCAGTAGAGTCGCAGGATGGAGTCACCAGCTGAACCACACAAGTAATTCACCAAAAGAATAAATGTTGTAGGAGAGGTGAGATGAGTGAATTAAGATGGTGATTGAAATAATTAAGGAAAGACAAATGCAATCACCAAACAAAATACCGGATGCAATAAGATATGGATAACGCACGGAAACTTGCAGACACCGAAGGTAAGCCTCTACCTCCCCGCAATGGCGCCAATATGTTATCACCAAACTTGTAGTTGCCCCTATAGGTGGATCCGTAAGGATGGTAGAGGGAATGGGCAACCAAAGAGGTGAACCAAAAGAGCCTCGAATCCCAAATGGATGGTTGTCACGCCAATCAAGGCACTCTTCACTTGATGCTATCTTAGAGCAAGACAACAATGGAGGAGACCCAAATCTACTCCCGAAAGGAGAGATCGAACCAAGACACCAGATCAAATCAATGGAGGATGAAATACGTAATGTGTTAGGTATGACAAACCCTATATCTATGGATGAAGTCACTAGATGAGTTATGGGTTGGATCAAGAGGCTTATAAGATATGAAATTGATCCAATGTGATTGTACAAGTGACTTATAGGCTTAATTAAGAGATCCGGGATGAAGGTACCAGCAAATGATATAAAAATCCACTGCCTTGGGAACCGTGTCCAATGCAGGGAGGTTAGGAATGGGATTGGGGCTATCTAGTACCTTTGGATAGACTTGATTGATAGATGTGACAGTATCAAAACACACAAGTCTCGGACAGGGCATCAAACAACAGGAAAATTAGACAACTCGGTGAATGCGTGAGGGTAAGGAGAACCAGTTCCTAGGGATTTGGGCCACAAAGAATCCTCCAAGGATGACGCCCTTGAGAACCCACCTTGGGTTTTCCCTAAGGTAGAAAACCCAGAAAAGTTTTGCCAATTTGCCAACTGGTTTGAGCTAGGGAATTTTCCAATTAATTTTAGTGGGGGTTTTAACTGTAAATGATGATACCCAATGGATTGGAACCCAATAATAATTGAAATAAGAGTAGATCTTACCCGGATAATCTTGTGGATACCTTGATGATGATGATCTATGCGTTCCCGATCAATTTGAGGCGATTTGAGTGAGTGTCCAATGAAAATGAATTTGCCCAAGGTAGCCAATGCGCCCTCTCTTCTTGCACAACAAACGTCAACAATATCAGATTTGATGCATCAACAAAATAAGTCAAATGCTACAAAAGATATACCAAGAAGAAATCATAGATCACAATGAATCTAATGAAAACCCCCTGATAGAAGCGAATCAAACAAAGCGAGCTGAGGAAGCCCTGAAAAAACGCCCAAGTGAAGTCACCCTCTGGTAGACAAGACAAAGTTTTCCACGAAAATATATGGATTCACCACAAACTCTCAAATGCTAGTATGCAATAGACTTTCCAATCACCATCTATGAATATCACTACAAAGAAGATCCAAAAAGTGTATGCAAATAAATCTTTATTATCAGAAGTCCAAGAGCCAAAGGTCCCTTTACAATGAGAAGCTCTCTCCTTTAAATAGGAAGAAGAGATACAAAAACCCTAACCACCTTTCGAATGGATGGCTAAGATTAAAAGATGCAAAAGTTCTAATCAATGGTTAAGATGAGCTCAACATAAAGTACATGGATCAACTCAATAATATAATATACCCACAATAGTCAAATCGCCCAAGTGAGGACGTCATCATCAAGTGACTCTAAAAATATAACATATAGCTCATGGTGGGTCTAGGGAGTGATAAGTAACTTCCCTAGTGTGTCCCCAAGGCACAATAACATCATATGACTCATCAAAGTACCAAATCGACTTCCATAGAGAAAGTCGTGAACCTCCAAGGAGACAATAAAACCATATAAAATGCCATCGGGAAGTGTGTGGGTCCCACTGAATGCTGCAATTGCTATGGAAGGTGTGGAAGACATCACACTCATCATCAAAAATATCTTCATGCCATTTCCTTGCCTCAGTAGCCCAAATCGATCTCCTCTGTAGCCATTTTTACCATTTTTATGCCTCTGTAAATCCTCTGTAAAGTATAAAAATGCCTGTAACTCTCTGCCTTTTCATCCAGGGCCAAATCTGACTGCACCATAATGTCCAGGAGTATGGTATAATAGTAAAAACAAGTGGTTGGACCCCATACTCCCTCTGTAGCGCCCTAGGTGAACCAAATAGATCATGAAACTGCTCGAACATACCATTTTTAATGGCAAATATGCACCAGAATGATAACCTAGGGAAAATACCAGATGCACCTACCCGGAACTTAAAACCAACTGTCTCAATGGACTCAGAGCGCCCAAATATACTAGAGGTGTGTACTCATACACCATATGGATCTCTGCATGATCATATAATATCTCAAATATACACGAACAGATAAAAATAATAATAATCTGTAAATGATAAAATATAATAAAAAATGCTAGATCATCATCATAAACCTATAGCCAATGCATGGAACCATCTGGTGACCTGTAATAGACCATATATCATCTATCAGCATCATCCAAGATCTATCTCACCTCATGTCCTGTAGTTGACCTTGGTCAAACTAGGTTTGACCAAGTAAACATGACCAATAAAATGACCCAGGCTGAGATCAAGCTGCTGCAAGTGTTAAAAGGTTAAGGCATGCTTTACAAATCATTCAAGTAGCAATATAGCATATATTAATCATTTCTCTGGCGATCTACAACCAAGTATTCAATGTTTTTTATTATTATTATGGCTCAGACTAGAACCCCAAGACTATACTCACTTCATGGCTGTGATCAATTTGCTAGTGATGGGTGAAGGATGAAGACTATAAGGCTAGGCTAAGGGATGACTATACTGACTTGACACTGTGACACTTTGGAAATGGGAAAGGGAATACACACTAAGGCATATGCTGGACAAGCAAATAACACAGGAGAAGGCAGTGTCTCACAAATGGATAAGCAGTCTGGGAAGTGTTTATTCGACCTTGACAGATGTCTACAGCTCACATCCAGGCTGATACAGCTCTATGAGGATCTTTTCTAGAGCCGCCATGACTAGGTGCCCGGCAAACCATAACTTGAGACTCTAGGGGACACTTAGAATTAGTTGTCCCTTACTCCATCTGACATGATAACCCGCGGGCTAGTGAGGAATAAATCATTACAAGTGAGGCCAGCAATCATTAGATATAGCATTGTTTAAACCATTGCTTTTTAGGCCTTTCATTCATTTCTGTAGCCTTGATCCATGTGTGTTGAAAAACACATTCTTGGATTTACATTTATTAGGCTTTTTGATCTGTGTGTGTTGAGAAACACATTCTGGGATTTTCATTCATTTCACATGCCTTTCATTCACGTGTGTTGAGAAACACATTCTAGAATGGGCTTTCATTTAAGGTATACATTTCATTTCCAAACACATTGCAATGACGGTAGTACTATCTGTTTCAGGTTTTAGCCAACAACAACCCAAATGACTAATGTGGAAGTTCCACCACTAAGGATGAAATCCAACTCACCAGAAGACAAGTTCTATCACCAACTCAGAGCCGAGACACAAGATAAACAGGGAAGCTTATCCAACAAAGAGGCCAAAGTGGGGGAGTCCTCCACATCACAAGTCAAGTACTAATTCAGGGATAATGCTATAACGAGAAGGTAATGGATGGATGGAGAAAGTGAAAAATGAGACCAACACTAGCAAGCCATAGGATGGTGGGAATGATCACCTCCATTCTCATAAGGAGAGTAAAACCAATGAGTATAACCAGGAACTTATAAGTCTGAGCGGGGACATAGGTAAATAAATAGTACAACAAAGTCCACATATCTATATGATCACCAGATCATGACACCAAGTGCTAAAACATGCCACAAGAATGAGTATAAAAGCAATAATAACCATAAACACATGATAATACCTACTGGGTCATATACCTATGCATAAACCATATGAACCATCATCTGTCCACTGAGAATCTGCTGCTACAACTCTAGGCAATACAAAATGCTCTGTAATGGCTAAATGGCTACATCGGTCATCTAATCTAAGTTTCCTAAGACTCAATCATGGCAGAGGAGTATACTGCTGCTCATAATCATATGAGTGATCCAAAATAGATGCTCATCTCAAGCATCTTAGTGTAAAGGACTGACTGAAAAATGTACTGGAATCTGACAATAAAGATATGGTAGCCCAGCTACTATATATGTGATAACATCTGGCTCCAACTGGGACAAGTGCTCTGTTGAATAAAGCGCTTGAGAACCTTAGAATCTCTGGTCCTCATCACTCTGCTACTCGTATCCTCGATCAATGCACTCTAGCTCTGGATCAGCTACATAATGTACCTGCTATCTACAAAATGTCCAGAGCTATACCAAACTCACAAACCGGTCGTCAGAACAATGCATGTATATACATAAATGTCAAAATAAAACATAACTGAAAATAAAATGCGGAAAATTGCGGCAGAAAAACTAGGACGCGAGATCCATATTGAATAAGATATATATATTTGAATTGATAAGATGCTTAACGCTTTACAAGAGCTCGCCTTTTATAAGGTTGGAGCATTTCTTTAAGAAGGGTTACGTCCCTTCAATTAAACTACTTAATAATTTAATGATTAATTTGATACAATATTTAATATTCATAGCATTGCCACTCCCTTTTAAAGAGCTTTGTCCTCAAAGCAATGGTAATGAGAGATGTAACTGTCGAAATTGTTCTGATTCCCATGTTGCATCTTCTTCGGGAAGATTTTTCCACTTTATGAGGTATTCTTTAATGACTCGCGTTCTTACTATCTTCTCTCTAGTAGCAATGATAGATTCTGGCTCGAATATGATTCTTCCTTCTTCATCTAACAAGGGAAGTATTGTTTGTGCCTTCTGGTGTTCACCTATCATCTTTTTCAAACATGAAACATGAAAGACATTGTGGATGCGACTTGTAGTTGGCAATTCCAATGCATATGCCACCTGACTAATCTTCTTATTGATTTGATATGGGCCATAAAAACGTGGAGCCAACTTATTTTTTCCACCTTGTTTAAGTGATAATTGTTTATAGGGTTGTAGTCTTACATATACCCAAACTCCAATTTCAAATTCTCGTTCTGTTCGATGTCGATCTTCTTGTTGTCTCATTCTATTCCTGGCAGTATTCAAATTCTCTTTAAGTACTTGGACAACCTTTTGGTTTTCTTCTAAATGGTCATTTACTAAAGCGACCCTTGCTTGGTTGGTGATGAAATCCTTCCATTTTGGGGGTTCATATCCATATAGGGCTTGAAATGGTGTCATTCTTGCAGATGTATGATAAGTAGAATTATACCACCATTCTGCAAGATGTAGCCATTGGAACCATTTATTTTGCTTATCAGTTACAAAACAACGAAGGTAGGTTTCTAAGCATTTATTGACAACTTCTGTCTGTCCATCTGTTTGGGGATGATAAGCTGAGCTCATGTTAAGAGACGTTCCAATTTGCTTGCAAAACTCTCTCCAAAAGTTCCCTTTAAACTTGGCATCCCTATCACTTACTATAATCTTCGGAAAACCATGTAATTTGTAGACATTTTTACAAAAAACTTCGGCTGTTTCTTTTGCCGAATCAGTTTTCTTCACTCCAACAAAATGTGCATATTTGGTTAGCCTGTCTACCACAACTAGTATTTTGTCTTTTCCATCTGATATGGGTAGACCTTCAATGAAATCCATTGAAATTTCCTCCCATTTCTTATTCGGAATATGTAACGGATGGAGTAACCCCGGACTTGAGATATTCTCAGTTTTATTCCGCTGACAAATGTCACACTCTGCAACATACTTGTGAATGTCAGCATACATACCCTTCCAAAAGAATGATTGCCTTGCATTATAGTAGGTTTTAAAAATTCCTACATGACCAGCGGCTGGGCAATCATGTGATTCTTTAAGCACCTTGGTCTTAAAACTGGAATTGGAACTTAAGTAAATACGTCCTTTGTACCATAACAGTTCATTCTTCCATTCAAACTTCGGATACTGATTTATGTTGTTAATTATGGAGCAAGCCTCTGAATTCTTGGCATATTCCTTACGAATTTCGTCCAAAAATTCTGGGATCACCATGGATACGGCGTAGACTTGTATCTCTTCGTCTTTCCTTGATAAAGCATCAGCTACTACATTGTCCTTCCCTCTTTTATGTAGGATCTCCATATCGAAGGTAGAGATTTTCTCTATCCACTTTTGTTGCTCGGTTGTTAATGTCTTCTGCTGTAACAAGTGTTGTAGACTATTATGATCAGTTCGGATTAGGAATTTACTTCCCAAAAGGTATTGTCGCCATTTAGTTAATGCATGCATGATGGCAAGCATTTCCTTGTTGTATGTAGACTGTAGGTATTCTCTTTTGTTCAACTTCCTACTTTCAAAAGCGATTGGATGACCTTCTTGCATTAGCACAGCTCCTATCCCAAACCCTGAAGCATCACATTCGATTACGAATGGTTTTGCAAAATCAGGTGTTGCCAAAACGGGAGTTGAAGACATAATTTGTTTCAACGTTTCAAAGCATCTTCTTGCTTCATCATCCCATTGAAAAGAATTTCTTTTTAGGAGATTTGTTAGTGGGGCAGTGACATGTGCATAGTTCCTGATGAACCTTCGATAGTAACCTGTTAATCCCAAAAATCCTCGCAATTTTGAAACATTCTTTGGTTCGGGCCACTCCTTCATTGCCTGGATCTTCTTTGGGTCCACCTTAACTCCTTCCTTTGAGATTATATGACCGAGATACTCCACTTCTTGCTTCCCAAAGGTGCATTTTGACTTTTTTGCATAGAACTGATTTTCCTTCAGAAGAGATAGAACCTCTTCTAGATGCGTCAAATGTTCTTTCCATGTCTTGCTATATATAAGGATGTCATCGAAGAATACTAACACAAATTTCCTTAGGTATGGCTGAAATAGTTCATTCATAGTTGCCTGGAATGTGGCAGGGGCATTAGTTAACCCAAAAGGCATTACTTTGAATTCATAATGTCCTTCATGAGTTTGGAAAGCAGTCTTTGCGATATCCTCTAATCTGACCCTGATTTGATAGTACCCTGACCTTAAATCGAGTTTCAAAAAATATTTTGCGTCATGAAGTTCATCCAGCATGTCATCGATGAAGGGAATTGGAAACTTGTTCTTAATTGTTATTTTGTTTAATCCTCTATAATCTATACATAATCTAAACGATCCATCCTTCTTTCGTACTAGTACGACTGGCGCTGCATAAGGGCTTCTACTCTTGGTGATGACACCACAATTCAGTAGATCTTGAACCAACCTTTCTATTTCTGTTTTGTGGTGGTGGGGATACCTATATGGTTTAACCTTAACAGGATTTGACCCCGGTTTAATCTCGATTATGTGTTCTATACTCCTTTCTGGTGGTAGCTGCATGGGTAAGTCTTGAAATATGTATTCATGTTTCTGGAGTAATTTTTGGATTTCCTTATTGAACTTATTTGGTTCCTCCTCCTTTCCTTCCAGTTGATGACATTGTATTACGTATGCTGATGCCCCTTTTCGAATGAGTTTTTCCATATGCTGAGATGAAACTACCTGTGTGTTTGGGGGATGAAAACCATATAGCTTAAAATTTTGCCCTTGCCACTTAAATTTGATGAAATGTTTTTGATGATTGGTAGAATATGTTCCCAATGTTTGTAACCATTGGACTCCCAAAACAATATCTACTCCTCCCAACGGTAAGGTGTAGAGTTCTGATTCCAGTTCGAAGTCTTGTATTTGAAGTCTCACCTTGTGACACTTTCCAACTTTTTCGATCTTCTTGCCATCTGCAACCATCACCTTCATGTCTGGAACTGGATGTACGAACAACTTGAGTTTTCGTGCCACTCTTATATCAAGAAAGTTGTGAGTGCTTCCAGTGTCTACTAGCACTGTAACATTCTCATTTTTTTATATGCCCTTTTAACTTGAGAGTCTGTGGTTGACTAATGCCTGTCATGGCTGCTAGGGAGATTTTGGGGTTCTCGTCGTTCCCGGTTGCCATATTTGCGGTTTCCTCCTCTTCATCTTCTGGCTCTTCTTCTTCTTCTTCTTCTGATTCACTATTCTCCTCTGCTTCACAAGTATATAATTTCTTTGAGTTGTCCTCAGGGCGACACCTATGTTTAGGGTTCCATTTGTCTCCACATCGTCGACATTTTCCTTCCCCCATACGTTGATTCTTGAGGCTCTTCCTATCGTCCCTTCTAGGTGGAGGGATGTATTTGTTTGTATCATCCTCTGGAGTCGACTGGATGTTTCTTTGTGAGTATGACTTCCCTTTATTTGATTGAAAACTATCAAATTTGGCCTCGGCTGCTTTTGCTTTTCGTCTTGCTGCCTCGACATCTGTTATGTCATGCATTTTTAACTCTTTTTGTATGTATGGTTTTAGTCCTCCTAAGTAGGTTTCCAACCGTTGTTTGTCGGATAGCCCAAATACTCTGGTAGCGAGGGATTCCCATTGATGCGTGAATTCTTCGACGCTTCCCTTTTGTTGTAATCTGGTAAGTTTTGAGAAGAATTCATCTTCTGTGATTCCTTGAAACCTTTTTAAGAAATCATTTTTGAATAAGTTCCAAGTGTATGCGAAGTTGTCTCCCTTCCACCACATATACCAGTTGTAGGCATATCCTTCAAGGTGCATTGAAGCATACTTGACCTTTTCCTCGTCCATTGTAATGTTATATATGTCGAAATACTCTTATGCTTTATTCAACCAAGCGACGCATTGGTCTTCTCCTCCATTATATTTCGTCATTTCTATTTTTGCTCTCGGCGGGTACATTACGAATGGTTGGTATTGAGTACCTTTCATCCTGTTGCGTTCTGGTGACTCAGAATTGGGAGATGGGGTAACCGACATATCTGAGCCATGTTGTTTATGATTTTTTTCCTCATCCTTCATTTTTTGTAATATCTCCTCGATACCTTTCTGGCTCTCAGTCACTTTTTGATCTAACATTTTTTGTTCCTTGCTTATAATGTCGAACTTGTCGTCTATTTTCTGCTCCATTACCTGAATGACTTCCTCCTTAATTTCTTTCTTAAGTGCTTCCTGGTTCTTGGTGATCATTTCCTTGAAGGTTCGAAAATCCTTCTCTATTTTCTCCATTTGGGCTTTTAACTCTGTCGTCATGCTTCTTAGGTGTGGTGGTGAATAATTGGACGCAATTTTGGCTTAGGAGGGGTGGAAAATGAAAATGACTTGGAAAAAGTGAAATTACTATAATTTTTGGTGTGGTTAAAAAAATATATATATATAATAAATATTATATTAATATTTTTTTATTTTTTTTTATTTAAGGATTTTTTTTTAATAAAAATCAATATTAATTATATAATATTAATTTTTAAAAAAATTAGGGTTTGATGGACTTGATGGTTACGTGGACTTTGTGGAGACGGGATGCGATGTGGAGTGGTGATGTGGTGGAGTGGCGGAGAAGCGGGGCGAGCTAGAGTGAGGGATGTGCAGAGATGGTCGTGGGAGGGCGGAGGTGGAGTATGGCGGAGGGCAGAGGTAGGTGTGAGAGAGTGGTGTGCGGCGGTGGAGAAGAGGAGGACGTGGACGCAGAGATGGTCGTGGGAGGGCGGAGGTGGAGTATGGCGGAGGGCAGAGTTAGGCGTGAGAGAGTGGTGTGCGGCGGTGGAGAAGAGGAGGACGTGGACGCAGTAGGTGTGAAGCGAAAGTGAAGGAGGCGTATTAGTGTGGCAGCGGGGGAAAAAACAGTGCGGTGAAGTGAAGGGCACGGGAGAAGCAGGTGGGGCGGAATGGTGGTCTGCGTGGTGGAGCAACGAGGTGGATGGGCGACGGGTATATGGTAATGGCGGGTGCTGGGGAATTGCGCAAAGGCGTGTAGTGGAGGATGGAGGGCGGCGTGCTGGAGCGACCAACGTGGAGCAGCGTGAATGAAGACTATGTAGACTATGTAGAGGGCGAATGGACTGGATGGAGCTGCTCAATGAAGAACACCGAGAAGATCGCCGAGCTCTGATACCAAATGCGGCAGAAAAACTAGGACGCGAGATCCATATTGAATAAGATATATATATTTGAATTGATAAGATGCTTAACGCTTTACAAGAGCTCGCCTTTTATAAGGTTGGAGCATTTCTTTAAGAAGGGTTACGTCCCTTCAATTAAACTACTTAATAATTTAATGATTAATTTGATACAATATTTAATATTCATAGCAAAAATAAAGACTAATCTACTAGCATAACTTCAATTTTTATTATTGTGCAGGAAAAGAAAAAAAAAAAGGAAAATACTCGGGACTAAACTATGAGCTTCAAAGGCGAACTTAGGAAAACACAAAAGTGCCAGACTCGATGGTTGAAAAACTAAACTACTGCTCAAGTGAGCTTATTCAGTTCCTACCTAATCTAACCTACCCAGTCAGACAAGTGCTAAGTAAAATCATAAAGCCAGTGTAACCACTTACTGAACGAATCAATTGAATTTTCTTTACAGTTAATAATACAACAAGTCAAAGATGGTTCGGAAGTAATGTGAATGATAATTGATGCCATTCTAACTTGCCGTTTTAAATTCACAGAAAGATATGGATAATGTGAAATGGAATTAGACTAGGGCTGAGATGGATTTTTGCAAACTTCTTCCTTCAAGATGTCGATAGGATCATAAAAATAATGCAAATTTAAAATTGATGGGAGAACACAATATGATGCATGATTCAGCCCTCCTAAGCTTTTCTTTGCTTCCTCATCTACCTAACTGGGACAATTAATTATGTTCACTCCATGAATGATGGGCAACCCAAGTGGGGATGAATGGTGATATAATGAGAATGAGATTAACCCCACTTGTTGTTCAAGAATGGAGAATCGATGAAATTGATCTTTATATACCCTTTCCCCCATAAGAAGGATTAATAAATTGAAGAATTTTATTCATCAACGATGACTAAAAAGGGAAATGAAGCACTTTATCTCCATTAGTGTAATCATGCTTAGACCCCTGATTGAAGATCTCAAGAGTAAAAATCTCAGTAGAAGACGAAACCCTACAAGAAAACTCCAAAATTTGGGATGGGGGGGTGGATTGAATTGATTTTGGAATTTGATAAGAGGGAAAAGCTTCCAAATTAATGATGCTTTTGATTTCACGACAAATTTCAAAATTCGAAACAAGGTCAGTATGAGGATCAACCTTACTGTGATTGCTTAAACTCAAGCATTGAACCAACCTATCTTGATCAAGGATTGGATGAAGGATATCATATAAATTAGGACCAGGATCCTTATTAGAATGTTCTACTAAGACTTGCTCGTGATTATGCTCACTTGCAATTACATTATCACCATTTTTAACTTCCCTATCATCCTCACAAATTTGACTTTCAATCACATAATGATCATTTGATAAATTCTGACTATTTTCAAAATTTTCTTCATCTACAGAGATGTGATTAGGAGATGAATCAAGAATCAAATCATTGGAAGGATGATTATGGGACTGCTTTGTCACAGATGATTTTTTGGACTCACAAATGGATAACGTAATTAGATCTAAAATCCGACCTACAACTGCCTCAGGCAATACTAACATAATGTCACATATGATTTGATTGATATCTCTTTTAACTTGAGCATGAGATTTTGAAGCATTATTCTCAAAGTATTCTGTAATATTTCTATCGATTGCAGGCACACTCATAATTTGGAACATCTCAGGAGAAGAATGATCCATCTAAGAGAGCAAATCAGTAAGAGTTTGATCATCAACACAATCATGTCAAATTGACATTCTAAAGGATCATTTGGGTTCTGACCACATCTCTCTAATAACAACCTTTCGAAAATGTCATACCCAGAGATGGATCCCGGTGTTAAATGATCAAACCACAATCGGGCATCCCCATCTACGGACGCATCGAGGGGCCGCATGTAGACATCCTCACCGTCGGCACCCAAAGATTCCGTATAATCCCGAAAGGAATCCAAATGACTTTCAATAGATATACCATCACTTCCATCAAAATGAGGCAACCTCCTGATGTATCCATTCGGCATAAGATGAGGTGCCCCATATATTTTTGAAAAGTCCAAAGGGGATGGATTGGGCTTCCTAAAGGTTCTAGTTGCTTGAGTTGGATGAGAATCATTCACCCGAAGCCTTGGTTGGGTTTGATGCTCAACAACCGGCTTATTAGGGGCATACATATCATAATGATTTAGATATTGAGGTTCATATTCATAATTGGGCTCAGAATTACCCTTATACCAATAAGGCGGTTGCAGTTGGTTTGCTTCTTTAGTTTGTCTTCTATACTTAGTTAGATTATCATTTAATTCTTTCAGACTTTCTGACATTTGGAGAAATACATCTAAATTCATCTTGATTAATTGAATGGGTTCGCCTCCCAGCAGAGTCATGATTCAAGATTTTAAGATTTATTTGTTGGATTTGTTCCTCAGTAGAATCGCGGGGTGGAGTCACCAGGTGAACCACACAAGTAATTCACCAAACAAATAAATGTCGTAGGAGAGGTGAGATGAGTGAATTAAGATGGTGATTGAAATAATTAAGGAAAGACAAATGCAATCACCAAACAAAATTCCGGATGCGATAAGATATGGATAACGCACGGAAACTTGCAGAGACCGAAGGTAAGCCTCTACCTCCCCGGCAACGGCGCCAATATGTTATCACCAAACTTGTAGTTGCCCCTAAAGGTGGATCCGTACGGATGGTAGAGGGAATGGGTAACCAAAGAGGTGAACCAAGAGAGCCTCAAATCCCAAATGGATGGTTGTCACGCCTATCGAGGCACTCTTCACTTGATGCTATCTTATCCCAAGACAACAAAGGAGGAGACCCAAATCTGCTCCCGAAAGGAGAGATCGAACCAAGACACCAGATCAAATCAATGGAGGATGAAATACGTAAGGTGTTAGGTATGATAAACCCTAGATCTATGGATGAAGTCACTAGATGAGTTATGGGTTGGATCAAGAGGCTTATAAGATATGAAATTGATCCAATGTGATTATACAAGTGACTTATAGGCTTAATTAAGAGATCCGAGATGAAGGTACCAGCAAATGATATAAAAATCCACTGCCTTGGGAACCGTGTCCAATGCAGGGAGGTTAGGAACAGGATTGGGGCTATCTAGTACCTTTGGATAGACTTGATTGATAGATGTGACAGTATCAAAACACACAAGTCTCGGACAGGGCATCAAACAATAGTAAAATCAGACAGCTCGGTGAATGCGTGAGGGTAAGGAGAACCAGTCCTAGGGATTTGGGCCACAAAGAATCCTCCAAGGGTGACGCCCTTGAGAACCCACCTTGGGTTTGCCCTAAGGTAGAAAACCAAGAAACGTTTTGCCAATTTGCCAACTGGTTTGAGCTAGGGAATTTTCCAATTAATTTTAGTGAGGGTTTTAACTGTAAATGATGATACCCAATGGATTGGAACCCAATAATAACTGAAATAAGAGTAGATCTTACCCAGATAATCTTGTGGATACCTGGATGATGATGATCTATGCTTTCCCGATCAATTTGAGGCGATTTGAGTGAGTGTCCAATGAAAATCAATTTGCCCAAGGTAGCCAATGCGCCCTCTCTTCCTGCACAACAAATGTCAACAATATCAAATTTGATGCATCAAGAAAATAAGACAAATGATACAAAAGATATACCAAGAAGAAATCATAGATCACAATGAATCTAATGAAAACCCCCTGATAGAAGCGAATCAAACAAAGCGAGTTGAGGAAGCCCTGCAAAAACGCCCAAGTGAAGTCGCCCTCCTGTAGACAAGACAAAGCTTTCCACGAAAATATATGGATTCGCCACAAACTCTCAAATGCTAGGATGCAATAGACTTTCCAATCACCATCTACGAATATCACTACAAAGAAGATCCAAGAAGTGTCTGCAAATAAATCTTTATTATCAGAATTCCAAGAGCCAAAGGTCCCTTACAATGAGAAGCTCTCTCCTTTAAATAGGAAGAAGAGATACCAAAACCCTAACCACCTTTTGAATGGATGGCTAATATTAAAAGATACAAAAGTTCTAATCAATGGTTGAGATGAGCTCAACATAAAGTACATGGATCAACTCAATAATATAATATACCCACAATAGTCAAGTCGCCCAAGTGAGGACGTCATCATCAAGTGACTCTAAAGATATAACATATAGCTCATGGTGGGTCGAGGGAGTGATAAATAACTTCCCTAGTGTGTCCCCAAGGCACAATAACATCATATGACTCATCAAAGTACCAAATCGACTTCCATAGAGAAAGTCGTGAGCCTCCAAGGAGACAATAAAACCATATAAAATGCCATCGAGAAGTTTGTGGGTCCCACTGAATGCTGAAACTACTGTGGAAGTTGTGGAAGACATCACACTCATCATCAAAAATATCCTCATGCCATTTCCTTGCCTCAGTAGCGCAAATCGATTTCCTCTGTAGCCATTTTTACCATTTTTATGCCTGTAACTCTGCCTTTTCATCCGGGGCCAAATCTGACTGCACCACAATGTCTGGGAGTATGGTATAATACTAAAAACAAGTGGTTGGATCCCATACTCTCTCTGTAGCGTCCTAGGTGAACCAAATAGATCATGAAACTGCTCTAACATACCATTTTTAATGGCGAATATGCACCAGAATGATAAACTAAGGAAAATACCAATTGTAACTACTTGGAACTGAAAACCAATTGTCTCAATGGACTTCAGACAGCCCAAATCTACTAGAGGTGTGTACTCATACACCATATGGATCTCTGCATGATCATATAATATCTCAAATATACACGAACATATAAAAATAATAATAATCTGTAAATGATAAAATATAATAAAAAATGCCAGATCATCATCATAAACCTATAGCCAATGCATGGAACCATCTGGTGACCTGTAATAGACCATATATCATCTATCAGCATCATCCAAGGTCTATCTCACCTCATGTCCTGTAGTTGACCTTGGTCAAACTAGGTTTGACCAAGTCAACATGCAGAATAAAATGACCAGGGTTGAGATCAAGCTGCTGCAAGTGTTAAAAGGTTAAGACATGCTTTACAAATCATTCAAGTAGCAATATAACATATAGTAATCATTTCTCTGGCGATCTACAACCAAATATTCAATGTTTTTTATTATTATTATTGCTCAGACTAGAACCTCAAGACTATACTCACTTCATGGCTGTGATCAACTTGCTAGTGATGGGTGAAGGCTGAAGACTATAAGGCTAGGCTAAGAGATGACTATACTGACTTGACACTGTGACACTTTGGAAATGGGAAAGGCAATACACACTAAGGCATATGCTGGACAAGCAAATAACACAGGGGAAGGCAGTGTCTCACAAATGGATAAGCAGTCTGGGAAGTGTTTATTCGACCTTGACAGATGTCTACAGCTCACATCCAAGCTGATACAGCTCCGTGAGGATCTTTTCTAGAGCTGCCATGACTAGGTGCCCGGCAAACTGTAACTTGAGACTCTAGGGGACACTTAGAATTAGTTGTCCCTTACTCCATTTCACATGATAACCCGCAGGCTAGTGAGGAATAAATCATTACAAGTGAGGCCAGCAATCATTAGATATAGCATTTGTTAAACCATTGCTTTTTAGGTCTTTCATTCATTTCCATATCCTTGATCCGTGTGTGTTGAAAAACACATTCTTGGATTTACATTTATTAGGTTTTTTGATCTGTGTGTGTTGAGAAACACATTCTGGGATTTGCATTCATTTCACATGCCTTTCATTCACGTGTGTTGAGAAACACATTCTAGAATGGGCTTTCATTTAAGATATACATTTCATTTCCAGGCACATTTTAATGATGGTAGTACTATCTGTTTCAGGTTTTAGCCAACAACAACCCAAATGACTAATGCGGAAGTTCCACCACTAAGGATGAAATCCAACTCACCAGAAGACAAGTTCTATCACCAACTCAAAGCCGAGACACAAGATAAACAGGGAAGCTTATCCAACAAAGAGGCCAAAGTGGGGGAGTCCTCCACATCACAGGTCAAGTAGTAAGTCGGGGATAATGCTATAACGGGAAGGTAATGGATGGATGGAGAAAGTGAAAAATGAGACCAACACTAGCAAGCCATAAGATGCTGGGAATGATCACCTCCATTCTCCTAAGGAGGGTAAAACCAATGAGTATAACTAGGAACTTCTAAGTCTAAGTGGGGACATAGATAAATAAAATAATACAACCAAGTCCACATATCTATATGATCGCCATATCATGACACCAAGTGCTAAAACATGCCACAAGAATGAGTATAAGAGCAATAATAACCATAAACACATGATAATACCTGCTGGGTCATATACCTGTGCATAAACCATCTGAACCATCATTTGTCCACTGAGAACCTTCTACTGCAACTCTGGGCAATACAAAATGCTCTGTAATGGCTAAATGGCTACATCGGTCATCTAATCTAAGTTTACTAAGACTTAGTCATGGCAAAGGAGTATGCTGCTGCTCATAATCATATGAGTGATCCAAAATAGATGCTCATCTCAAGCATCTCAATGTAAAGGACTGGCTAAAAAATGTACTGGAATCTGACAATAAAGATATGGTAGCCCAGTTACTATATATGTGATAACAGTTCCTTGTTGGTCACCTTGGACTAGCTATCCATTCTTCTCTTCATTTCTTCTTGACCTCTTGTATCCTCAGCGTAGGCTTCCATTTTTACTTCCACTTGATTCATTTTCATTTCCTTATTTCTCTTATCAGTTTCACCCCTTGTGACATAACTATTGTCATTTTCTTCTCTATTCGATGTATCATGCATGCCACTTTCTGCTCCATCTCTAACTACACATACAAAATCATAATTACCGTACTTCCAAGGAAGGTATTCCTTTGTTTCACACTAGGACTTCATTATTATATTCCTTAAATTATTTTTATATCTGGCCAGCATTCTGACTCCCGTGTCACCTCCTTAAGCTCAACCACATCATCTCAATACTTGAAGGAACATGTTGTTCCCCTCTTCTATTTTTCAAAAATTCTCTTTATCTCCTCATCTTGGAGATTTGCTGCCAACTCTACCTCACATTCAACTCCTTCAATTTTCTACTCCTCATGCTCTTTGGATTTTTTTAACCTTTTTTATTTCAGTCTTTGCCCTTACTACCTCAATAGTCTTCTTCTCCCTGTTAGCATTTCGTGCACATTGTTCTCTTCACTTGCAACTCTACCCATTACCTCTATCGTAGAGATGCCTTCTTTAATAAGATTTCACCTACTTTGCAGGATATTCCTAGGCTGACACCAAACTTGGTGCAACTCTGCTATGAATCAAAAAGGTAACCACAACAAGGCTACAAGCTCGAAGTACACAGCCACAACACAAATCCATGCGCACAAAATTCTGATTAAAACAAGTTCAATGCACATATACAATGATGAAAATTTTCCCAGTGGTTTAATTACGTCTCATAGAAATTGAAACTTACATCTTCAACCTCTATAAGCCTCGATAACATAAATTAAAACTATGCCCTCTACTCTAAAGACTCAGATGAATTTTTATGTCTACAAATTTCCTAAAATCTGCAACCCATAAATTAATTTCATGTTCTCTAAAATTATGGTAGGCAAGTTCTTCATCTTCTTTCCAACTCTGTTCTTCATCTCTATCTCCTTTCTTCATGCAAGTTGTCTTCTTTTTCTTTTGTGTCCTAGCACCCCCCCCCACCAAAAAAAAACTCCCTTTAGAAAGATGGGGTGCCTCTTCTCCAAGTTTGTCCATACCACTTCTCCCTTCTTCACATGGCTTCCTCCTCAAATTTTATTTGCACCTCCTCTTACCTATTCTTTGATAGCCACCTCTCTTCTTCATGTGGCCTCCTCCTTTTCCCTCTTTCCTCATTATAATCACAAAACCCAATTATAAAATGCATTTGAATAAGCTTACAGAGACTTTAGTGGAGAATAAATGGTAAAAATGTGGGGTTCCTCAAATATTAACCCATGTAGCTTGGTTTACCTAACTCCGTATCCGTAAATTGATTTGCCTTCCATACAAACTAACTACCATCGGATGGAGAAGGTAGATCCAACAGTGGTGAAACATTGAGGAGGTAAAGGGTGATGCTTTTTTTTAGGATCTGATAAGCTCCGTAGTAACAAGAACAGTTCGATCAAAGAGCCAAAACGGAAGGCTCATCTTTTTAAGAAGGCAAAGGTAGCTCGAGATTGTTGTGCAATTCCAGCTTTCGTAATGCACCAAAATTGTATGATCTCATCACTCATGGATCAGATCCCAATGTCAAGATGATCATGCTCCTGCATTAGGTCTCCCTAGTAAGAAAGTAAGAAATAAAAAGCATGTCCTCGTGCTGACAACAAATACTTTAACAAAACAAAACAAAATTATGTGATCGTTGGCACATTGCATGTCCTTTTGTGTCTTCCTTCGATTCTATACTCAAAACTGTACAATTTTTCCTCTCATATCAGTTTTATCTTCACTCTCCTTTCCATCCTCAATATCAGCTGAAGCTCCTCAAGCATGTTTCCATCACTAAAAAATGTAAATCCCCCGTCATCATCCAAATACATAATGCCTCACTCCATGGACTGGTAACTCAGACTTCATCATTTTAATTGGTTGTAATGTGTACATACTTTGATTCCACATGCTATCCTCATCATCTTGCTCATTGTCATTAACTTACTCAATAGATTTCAACCACCTCATCAATTGTTGGAAATACCTGAGCTCCTCAAGGCTCCACATAATAAACGTTTTTTTTGCACTGGTTCTTCTTCCAATTCTTCTTGCTCAGTGATAAAAATATCATTGTATATGTCTTCACCAATTAGTTCCTTGATGCTACTACCGCTATGCAATCTTGGCATTCCTTCATGATGCCATTCATAATTTTCATCATCTTTTGTAGCTTCAATACTGCCCTCCACATCAACACTTTCATCGTCATCGAAATCAGCTTCTTCATCATTATCCTTAATTCTTAGCATACATCCCACATCATGTCTTTCACCATCATCAAATCTCTCCTCAAGCTCCTCCATGTTCATTGCTTCAAGTTTCAAATGATCTTCACTTTCTCTTGCAACATTCTGACTGTTTCCTACACATGCACACATATCATCGAGCAACATGTTAACCAATAAATGAACCCTCTTAGGATTCTCAATTATATCCACCTAATTTTTTTTTGTCTTTGACGTTTTTGCAATTTCATCTTCATCTTGACTACGCCTCTGAATGTCTCTGCTCATATATTTTATACACACTATCTTTCAAAACCCGTTCTTAACATCTCCATTTCACATTGTAGCTTTTCTATCTTCAGTTCTTGCTATAACCAACCAGTCATTTCCTCTACTGGCCATCGTTTGTTGATGCTCAATTATCAATTTCTCATGTAAATCTTGACCTTTCTTATCTTCCTTAATTTCTTGTTTAATTTCAACATTAAGCATGTTGCCTTCTCTTCTTTTCTCAGCATGCATAGGTTTCTACTAAGAGCTCCTCTTCATCAAATGCTACCTCAAGTTCAAATTCCTCAATTGATTGTATTTTTCTTTCATCATAATATCTTCCAGCATAACTTGGCCTTGAAAACCATCCATCTGTGGAAACCTTCTCATTAACATACTCACACCTCCTTTTTTTATTCACACAAGCACTTTTCAAACTTTCCATGTCTGCACTTGTACATATGTTTTCACCTTCCATGGTCATCAGACTTGTACTTCGGACTTCCTTCCTTAATCATTTTAACTCTATTGCAATCCTCTCTCCAACTGCAATTTTCCTCTATTGCAATCCTCTCTCCAACTGCAATTTTCTCAACATCAGTATTTTCTTCTAGGATTGCATTTTCTTTACTCATTATCTCCATCATTTCTTTAGTTAATTGCATTTATTTTCTAATTGTTAACACCGTCATTTATTCTTCTACCAATACTTCAAATTCATTTGCTTTCATCAACTCACTCAGCTTTGTTGCCAAAGAGCCTTCTTATTAACCTTTGCTTCAACAATCTTTGCATAACCTTTTTTATCATTAACAAAAGGATTTATGTTCATGTCTCCATCTTTAATAGCATCAGATATACCAGCATAGATCCATCTTAAACCCGTATCTATCAAGCACCGAGAGGGATCCAATTTCTTGAGGTGTATTTCTTTTTTTAAATTTAAACTCAAGAAATTTGATATCTCTTGATTGATAGACCCGGGTTTAAGTTTTAAGTTTTTATTTTATAAACAAACATCGATTTTTTAATTACTTTTCATAATATTTTATTTTATAAGCCAACATGGGTTTTTTTTAAATACTTTCATTAATTTTTTATTTTATGAGCCGACATGAATTTATTAATGGCCGGCATAATATAATTTATTACTTTTTACTCTTTTTTTAACTCGTGTAATGTTACAACATCTCCCTCATACTCGTGTGTAACGTTACATCCACACACGTTACAACATCTCCCCCATACTGGGCTGTAGAGCACCTCGTTTCACTCGGTGCAATTACTTTCATTATCTATACCTACAAACCTGCAAACAAGAACATGGTTATTTAAAAACAATTTTTCTTTTGCCTTATTTTTTTCCATTACATCCTTCACTCCAGCTTTTGTAACTCCATGAATTGCCCTCTCATATTCTTTTTGTGCGCCATTCAAGATACCTTTACCATCAATAGATCCCTCGATTTCCCCTACAACCCCATTATTTACTATAGTTCATTTATCTTCTTCAAATACCTGAGCTTCACAATCTCTCGTTTTCGAATTCCCTTCTTTTTCAACATCATCATCACTGTAAATCCTCCTCCTCCATTCATTTCAACAACCCATGTATTATGTTCACTACTGATCACCTTGGACTTGATGTCCATTCTTCTCTTCATTTTTTCTTGTCCTCTTGTATCCTTAGTATAGGATTCCATTTTTACATCCACTTGATTCATTTTCATTTCCTTAATTTTCTTATCAATTTCACCCACTTTCTTCTATGTTCACTATATCATGCATGCGACTTTCTGTTTTGCTATAACTGCACATACAATATCATAATTATTGTCAATGTAGTCAACTGCCTTCCAAGGTAGGTCTTCTTCTATTTACACACCAAGACTTCATTATTATCTTTCCTTAAATTATTTTAGCTCTGGAAGGCATTCTGACTCCCATGTCACCTCCTCGAGCTCAACCACATCATCACAATACTTGAAGGAACATGATGTTCCCCTCTTCCACTTTTCAATAATTCTTCTTATCTTTTCATCCTGGAGATTTGCTACCAACTCTACCTCACATTCAACTCCAATTTTCTGCTCCTCATGCTCCTAGGAGATTTTACCATTTTTTTATTTCTTCCTTTACCACTGCTGCCTTAGAAATCTTCTTCTCCCTTACAACGTTTTGTATTCACGCCCTTCTTCACCAGTACCACTATATGCATGCCCATCATCATAAACTTTCATGTCATCAACTTCCTCTTCAGGATAAACTTATTCAATAATTTACTTACTCCCTTCGCTCTGTCTATCCCTCGAAACAGATCCATACTGCTCATACAGTGACCTCTTCTTCCTCTCTTTACTCATAATACTTCTCCAAAATTCCAACTCTTTCATCCATCTTGTTCTCAACCTTGGATGTACTATTTCCTTCATCAACTTCACAACCACAGGTTCCCATTTCTTTGTCCTGGTGTTTCCTTTAAAAAGTCTTCCTCTTTGTGTAATTTCCCAACAATAAGTTGCATTATCGTCCATCATTGAACAAGCAAATTTTACTTTCTTAAAATCTTCAACCTCATTCTTTTCAAAGTACCATTTTAGGGCTAACACCCATTGCATTAGTTCATCTAATCCTTCTTTTCCTGATAACAAAAAAATATTTTCATCCCTCTCTTCATCCTTGAATGTCTTTTCCAGATATTCATATTCCCTACCAGACTTATGACTTAAATTTTCATCATACTCTGGTCTACAAACCATAACGCCATCATCATCAATTTTAGACTCTCCTTCATTCTAATACAATTCATTATCCTCAACCAGCTCTTCCTCACCCTTTGCGAGTTCTCTAACAACCTCGTCTTTCATCTCAGCTACTTTTTCCAGGGCTTCCACTCTCTCCTTCAATTGCCTCTGGGCTTTTGTTACCTCACTCACAATCAATAGCTTTTTCCTCTCCATCAAAACTTTTATAACACTCATACTTTCTTCTCCCCTAACTTTTATTCTTCAACCCTTTTGCCTGGGTTGCTTCGATCCTTGTCAACAATTCTTCTCACATTTTACATACTTCGTCAGAGACCACCTCCTCTAGAGGCCTATATTTCTTCATATTTCCATCATTTCTTTTATTGACTTTATAACCCATCTCTACACTCTCTCTCAATGTGCAGTCCTCTCTTACTGTTCACAAATTCCCTTCAACATCCTTAGTGTTGCTTTCTCTTTACTCTTTCTATATAGATACTCAAATCCACCTTCCTCTTCTCAAACCCTCCACTGAGTTTCTTCTTCTCGGTCACCTATGAATTGTTTTCTTTTCACTTGCAGATATCCAATCTATTTTCTCTCAACCTTTCAGGCTGCTTCTTCTTTCCTCTTGCAGATATCACAATCTACCAACTCAAGCCTCTTATGGGTCTCAACCTCTTACCTTGCTCTTTTGCTAGAGCCTTCTTCTCTACAAATTAAATATGCCTACTTAGCTTCTACAAGGTTGTTGTTGCTTCTTCTCCACAACTAGCCAAGTTGTATTCTCTTCAACCTCCTCTGGGAATTCTCTTGCAGGATTCCCTACATAGGCCTTCTCTTGCAGGATTCCCAACATACTATTGATCCTTAGACCAATTTTACCGACCACTTCTCTAAGGGAGTATGTTTTATCTATCTCAACAACACTTGATCACTTCCCAATCGTAGCTGGGTAGTTTTCAGATACCCACTTGCAGATTTTCAGGTCTGCCTTCAGATTTTCCAAACCATAATAGAGTTTTCCTTTACTTCAACTACCTACAACTCCAAACCTTCAACAGCATCTACCCAACGACAATTGGAGTTGTTCTTCTCTTCACCTACAACTCTACCGACAACCTCAGTTGTGGATTCCACCTGCTTTGCAAGATACTCCTGCTTTGATATCAAACTTGGCGCAGCCTTGTTATGAATAAAAAATATAACCACAAGAGGTTGCAAACTCATGGTACACAACCACAATACTAATTCATGCACACAAAATTATGATTAAAACAGGTTCAATGCACACATGCAATCATGAAAGGTTTTCCAGTGGTTTATATTAATTCTCATAGATATTGAAAATTACATGTTCAAGTTTTATGAGCCTCGGCAGCAGAAATTAAAACTAAGCCCTCTGGTCGAAGTCATCCACAAATTACCTAAAATCTGCGATCTCGTTCTTCATCTTCTTTCCTACTTTATTCTCTATCTCTGTCTCCTTTCTTCACACAGTTGTCTTCTTCTTCTTTTTGTGTCCTAGGAAAAGAAAGTCTCCCTTCATAAATATGGGGCACCTCATCTCCAAGTTTCTCCACGCCGCTTCGCCCTTCTTCTTCTCATGGCTTCCTTCTCAAAATTTATGCATGCCTACTCTCAACTCTTTTTCACTAGCCGCCTCTCTTCCTCACATGGCCTCCTCTCTTTCCCTCTTCCCTTGCCATAATCACCAAACCCAATTATAAAATGCATTTTAATAAGCTTACAGAGACTTTAATGGAAAATTAATGGTAAAAAGGCGAGGTTCCTTAAATATTAACCCATGTAGGTCGGTTTACCTAACTCTGTATCCATAAATTAATTTCCCTTCTATCCAAACTAATTACCAGCGTGAATGGTCATTTATACATGCAAAATAGTCCAGGGCTAATCAAAACCATCATATGGAAAAGGTAGATCCAACAATGAGCAAACATTACATAGGTAAAGGGCATCATTGTTTTCGAGACTCCGACAAGCTCCATAATAACAAGAACCCTTCGATCAAAAGGGCCAAAATTCACCGAGATTTATTACAGAGGCAAAGGGAGGTGGAGGTTGCCATGCAGCTCCACCTTCTGTAATGCACCACAGTCGTCCCATCTCACATGCCAGATCCCAATACCGAGGTGATCGCACTCTTGTGTCAATTGGATTTTGAAACATGAAAGGTTATTCACGCAATACCTAGATATTTATTTTTTGGGGACTGCAAACCTCTGATGTCACTAGAATTTGGATCATCGTAATAGTAAGGCTCTTTTTTTTTCATAGTAGTGAAACTGGCAGCTCAATATGCGAGAGCGCCAAATCCGCCTGGGTCACGAGGTCGATCCTGGGTGGGGACGGCCACAGCCGACCGCCCCAGCCACCCGGTCATAACGCAGCCCCCTTAACAGTAAGGCTCTATAAGAATGAGATCAGTGAGATTAGTACCTACCTTAGCTTCAAAAGACTTTAACATAGGTACTATTTGGCTTAAGCAAGGGAGGGATGCTGTTTTTCATTAGTCATCAAACTTCACATGCTGTTTTTCATTAGTCATCAAACTTCACACTTTGGGTAAGTGATCTTGAGCCTTAAGAAGCATCTTAGGACAACTACTCGAGCAACTTAGATGATGTTTGTCTTTGTTTTTAACCTATCCTCATATTTTGTAAAAATGCATTTCCTTCACCCATGGCTTGCAAAGGCAAGTTGACTTTTCAATGTTTTTAATGTTCTTCAATTGCTAATGATTAGATGAAACCTTAGGAAGAATAACGTCACAATGGTCTTCAATACATTTGGAGATACCTTAGATAGATTTCATTTCACATTTAAAGAATAAATTGTTATAATCACTATTTCTTATGTTTGCTTGGATAACCCATAACTGACAAAACAAAATAGAAAATCCATGAGAAAAATGCATTGGCATGTCAATTGGGAACTTTTGAAACGGTACTCTCCCATAGAATAGAATCATGCAAGTCATTTCAATGTTAGACCCCTAGATAAAAACATCTACAAGTCTAAAGAGAGTTTGGGTCCAAGACCAATTGTTAAGGGCAAGTTATATTTGATTTGGGTGGGAAAATAATTTATTAAATATGTCTGGATTATTTATAAATCCTCAAATAACTCGACAGAGGCTCTCACAACAAATAAGAGATTGGAAATCCATAGACCAAACCTAGGGATATAATCTATGCCAATGACAATGTTATAATTTTTTTCTCTAAAGGCTCTCTCCAATAAACTTGATTCGGTAGAGTTCTCTTCAAGTGCAAATAGATCCCAACTTCATTGCAATCCTTGAAACTAAAACACGTCTCTACATTATTTCAACATAGTATGTTAATTTTGGCAAACAAAGTCATCTTAGTGCTAGAGGATATTCGGCGAGTTAACATATATTTGAATCTTAGAGTGAAGTCCAAACATAGGTGAATTAATATGATTTCTAAACAACATATTTTGCATTAAAAAGCCTTTCAAACATTTCAAAAATCATTTTGTGCTTAGATTAGTGATGGTGGTAATATTAATTAGAAAAAAAAATGGACAACAAATCCAAAAGAGGGTAGACATGGTTTGTTGCAGTAATAACGATTAGAAAGGTCATAGAGGCTATTTTTTACGAAGATTTTGGAAGTCTAGGAATTGGGTATTTGGGATTAATTGGTCATGGTTTGCAAGAACAAGCAACGTGCAACATGGGAATATGTCCAAATTTAGGTTAATTCTTAATTCAAGACTATTTTGTGGCTTTTGAGGTCCATAATTATAGAATTGACTATAGCCAAGTCTTGATCAAGGCAAGTCAAGGTGGTGCTAAAGGTAATCCAATTGTCAATGCCAATTGGGCCAACTATCCTCCACTAGACTTGAGCTTTAGATTTTGATGTGTGTCCATTAAAATGAACTATACGAATTTCATTTTTAACTTCATGTGTGGTTTCCTCACAAACATAAAAAGAGGGCTTGGCATCCACAATGACTTCTCACCAAATTGCATAAGGATTTTCAAATGCATGTGTTCACTATACTCTATATAAGTCTTCCATGTAGGTGTAAAGCACAAAATATCACGTCTTCATTGTTCAAGCCATTGTCAAGGAGATTAGATACCAATTCTCCAAGGTGTACTGTGGGTTGGACTTTTAAAAATTGAAAGGTTGTTGACACAGTGCCTAGATAATAATTTAAAAATGTGTTCGGTTGCAGACCTCTAGTGTCACTAGAATTTGCATCATCGAAGCAATGAGTCTACAAGAATGAGATCAATGAGATTAGTACCTACCTTAGTTTTGAGGACTTCGCAAAGGTAATATTTGGATAAAGCAAGAGATGTCATTTTTCACTAAAATTCATTAAACTTACACTTTAGGTAGATGATCTTGAGCTACGACGATCATCTCAGGGAAACTACTCAAGAAATGCAAATGATGTCTATCTTTGTTAGTAATCTATCCTCCTCGTTGGAAAAAACATCATCCTTTTGTCCTTCACCCATTGACAATTTGACTACAAAGAAAAGTTGACTTCTTGATGTTTTTATTTTCTTTAACCGATAGTGATTGGATGTAAACCTTACAAAGAATAAGGACACGATTACCTTCAATACATATGGAGATACCTTAAAGAGAATTATTTTACATTTAATGAACAAATTCTTATAATCACTATTTCTTATGTTTGCTTAGATAACCCATCTTTAAAAAATAGTTGGAAGTCTAAATGAGAGAAATACATTGGTTTGTCAATTGGGAACTTTCGAAATGAGACTCTCCCATAGAAAAGATATGTAAGTAATTTCAATGTTAAGACCCCTAGATAAAAATATCGACAAGTTGAAAGGGAATTTAGGTCAAGGTCCAACTGTCAAGGGGAAGTTATATTTGCTTTAGGTGGGAGAACAACTTATTAAATATGCTTAGAACATTTGTGAATCCTCAAATAACTCAACAAAGGCTCACACAACAATAAGATAATGGAAATCCATTAAAAACAAATCTAGAGATTTAATTGATGTCAACGACACAATTATAATTATTTTTCTCCAAAGAAAGGCTCTCTCCAATAAACTTCAATCATTAGAGTTCTCTTCAAGTGCAAATAGATCCTAACATCATTGCAATAGTAGAAACTAAAACACATATTTGCATGAGTTCAACATAGATGTTAATTCTATGGCCAATAGGACCATCATCTTAGTGCTAAAGAATATCATTCTAAGGATTTCAACAAAATCTTCAAACCTATCCAAGATGTCCAATCCCTGTATCTTGAGTTTTCATCTATTTGAGAAGATAACTAAAGTGTACTACTTTCTAATAGAGTGGTGTTACTTTCCAATCGTGAGCTTTTTATGCCACTTGTATGTTGGTTGTTCTTACCATATCCTCTAGCATTTCTTCAACAAGGAGGAGGTCCAAACCAAAATGTTAACAAATTCATTGAAATAAAAGATAGTGAATGTGCTTTCAACTTACACTAAAGGTCTCATTTCTATGTTTAAGTTTGATGAGTCTAATTAGATAGTCAAGAAGTATGTTAGACATCATCAATACAATTTTGTAGACTTAATGATAGGCTGGTAGTCAGAATCAAAGATAACAATGTATATGTTAAGGATTTTTGTTAAAAAACATCGAACGACAATGAACACGATGAAGAATATATTATTTCTAAGTCGATCCTAAAGGATGTACATGATGTGCATCCCACTCATATTTCAGCTAGTAGGGAATGTAGTGAAGTGTCTTTCTGTGCCCCAAATATTGTTTTCTCCAAACCATCTTATGTTTGCCGAGGTATAAGAGGAATTGGAGATTTTGAAATGTCTTGCATAACCAAACAATGTCCCCTTGTTTTTATATCTCATGGGGTCGCTATGTCCCCTTGTTTTTCTATCTCATGGGTCGTTGATGTTTCCAACATGTTTTTTTCTTGAATTTATCCCTAAAAGGAAGGCTTCGAAGTGATCTCATAGCTTTAGGTGTTGCTACCCCTCAAACTATTAACTTCTCATAATTGGGTCACAAAAAGTTGTATTTTTTTAACTTGGTAAACAACCTAACAAATTTTCCTTCATTGGGTAGGGACTGGCTTTAGGTCCTTCACTAGGAAATTGTTGGAGATTACTTGGAATACTTGAATGGTGTACTTGCCTCAAGTAAAAGCCACGAGAATTTATATGCATTGCACTCATCACAAATGTTTTACTTGTTATTGCATATAACCTATTTTTTATGTTGTACCTAACGATGTATATAACAAATTCTAGGAGCATGATGTTCCTACTACCACTAGGCATGTTAGATAGAAGACTACCTATGTGTGTACGTGCACCTAAGGCATGATGGTGGTTGGGCATTGCAGGCATGATGTACATGTTCATTCGTGCAGCTAAGGTACCACCTATTTGACTAAGATATATCCTTAATATACCTATTCATGTAGCATGGTATATAAGGCTCTAGTTTGTGCACCTAAGCTAGGGTATTTCCACCCTCCCACTTGAGCTAAGGGTTTGTTTCTTGTACTTGAGACTAGTTGTGGAATCAAGTGTCATAAAAGAAGGGTGCAAGCCAAGGGTGTTGCATGGAAACGAAAATCAATAGACCCAAAGAACGAAAGTTATTAAATCCTTAGAGCACAAACACTGAACTAAGGATTCAAGGTCCTATATATATCTTTATTGATATTCTTGATCAAAAAGCTGCCAACAAAGCATTGGCCTTATATATTCTTTCGCCGAAACAACACCTTACACCTGCTCATTGTTCTCCGGCAGTCGAACCATGAATTATGGACAGTGTTATCCACTAAATTGCACGTAGTGGATTCCGAGTGAACTGTTGAAGTTGTAAACATATTCAATGTTCGTCATCAGTGTTCCGAGGTCCATCAAGCCAAAAAAAAATTGGCCATTTGTAATTTTTGCATGTCCAGACCCCTGCGGGGAAATTGTAATAAGTTGGTCTATGCATGGATTTTTTATGAAAGGTTTGGTCTTCCTTAAGTTTTGTTATCAGGAGAATACTCTAGAGTGTTTTTTCCTTAGGGATTATGCTTTACTATTCAGTGACATATAATCCCCGAGTTTTTCACTCATACCTCCAAAGCTGGAGTATTTCCATGATGATAAATTTTGAGGGGTTATTGAAACCTACTGGAATGTATTTTTGTAACATGCTAACTATCAATAATAAGTCATATGGACATGCACTAGGTCCCCTAGGATTTTTTAGTCATTCTGAGAAAAATAATTTTTTTCAATTTATAAGATTTTTTAATAATTTATTTTAAAAAGTCAAAAAATGATAAAAGATGGGTTAGGAGGTGAAATTTGGCATGGGGGTGCTCTGGGATAGAGAACGAGCACCCATAAAAACCCTAAACCCACTTTTCCTAAGTTTTGAGTGAATAGTATTCACTTAAATCATTTTCTCTCCAAAAATATAAAAATGAATTATTTAATTCAAGAATAATAAATTTGGAGAGCATCCAAACTCCTAAATCAATGGGAATTTGTCTGGGTAGTTGGCTGGGATGACTTGGCAAAGTCATTTAAGAGATATACCAACCAAATTTGAGAGATCCCATGCATTGATTCAAGAGCCATGAGGTGGCCTCCCTTGGGATTTGCGCCCTCCCTCATGAGGGAGACATTTTCTTGATGTGGCACTTGGGGAGTGGAAGAGAGGAGCTTCCAAAGCTCATGAGGTAGGCACCTACCATAGGTGGCACCCCCCTCACTCCCCTATCCCTCATCTTATGCTCCAATCGCCATAACTCAAGGGATTGGTTCTCACATGTGTCATTTTCAAACCCTAACTCCTCTCTCCTTCTAGAATTCGAATTCTCTCTTGGAGAAGCTATAAAGGCAAGGCTATTGCTCCATATTTCACAGTAGTGTGGATGCATAGAACCTCTGCCAATTTGTAATTGTTGATCATTGAAGATATTGTTGAAGACTTTGGAGGTCCATCTTGTGCAAGTGTATTGAACTTATTGAGGTGATATTGTTCTTTTTCTTTCATGCTTTAGTAGATCTAGCATATTGATATTGATTAAACATTTGCAGTTGTCAATTTGTTTAATTGTGGATGGGTTTTAGAAGTAGAGAAGTAGCCAACTGTATTCGGTTATACTTAGGCTCTTCTTCATTTCTTTGATTTCTAACACACTAGGTCTATTAATTCGTGTGGTGAGTTTGTTTTGTAAGTTGCAGATCACAAAGCCCATAAGGACTAGAACTCGGTTGAAGATTCTATACTTTGAGCAATTTTCTTTTACTTACATTTGTTACAGGTTTCTCCAAGAAGCAACTCCAACAAGCAAGTTTTGGCTTGAAAAAATCCATTCTCCTCCTTTCAAATCAAAATACTCATTTTTCTTTTCTTTTTCTTTTGGAACAAACATAAGTACTTTAAAAGTTTTGAAATCATTCTAAGTTTGTTTCAAATTTCAGATCTAGAAAGTTGCATCTCTTTTATATCAAAAGGCTAAGTCTAGATCTCACTTTCATGCTTGTATGTTCTAAATTTTGCAAATAGAAAGTTGTATTTTTTATGTAAATTTGTGCATTCCAATCACTTTTTTGCAGACATTTAGCTTGCTGGTTTGTAGCAGGCTACAAATAAAATCGAAGTTTTTGAATGATCAAGAACCCCAAAAGTGCAAAAAACCTTTCGGTGGACACCCACAAACTTCTATTTTTCAAATTCTAACATTGTAAGCTCTTAGATCCAAATTTAATGGACTAAGAAACGGGAGCAATGGGGTACCCGACACCCACATCCCATCCCCCCTGGGGGGTTTTGCATTTTTTCAATTTTCGTGGATAAATTTTTCTAACTAACAATTTTTCACACTCACTATTTTAGTGCAGGGTGTATACTTTTAACTTGTGTTTCAAATTTTAATCACTTCATTTTTGCAATATTAACTTAGAAATTAAACCAATCTTCGTCGCTACGAACTATGCTCTCACCTTCACCTAAAGGCACTGCCGATCGGTGAAGGTTGATCAAAAAAGTGATGCGTAAGTTTGGCCATTTACATATTTCCTACAGTTTTGTCTTTTACTTTCATAGTTCATTTGTTTAATAAAAAGAACCAAAAATCTTTTGAACTTCGCTGAAAAGCAAGTCAAGAGCGCTCTCTGTCAGAGAATACAATGTTTACTTGTTCAAACTTGAAATAAACTCATTTCGCTACCACTACGTATGCTCTATCCATTCGAGATACCTAGAAACAGTGGAAGCACTTTTTTAACATTTCACTCTTAACTTAATCAGTCACCTAATAAAATTAACTACCCTCAAAATAAGTAAAAATCCGGCACTTCGTTAGATTTTAGTGGGGAAATTCTACCTGGGGACGTTGGATCATTGTAGTTAGACCCTAGGGGCAACATTAGACTACATCCCTACTGGTGTAGTGTTGATCAGTCACCTAATAAAATTAACTACCCTCAGAATAAGTGAAAATCCAACACTTCGTTAGACTTTGGTGGGGTAATTCTACCTAGAGACACTGGATCACTATAGTTAGACCTTGGGGGCACCATTAGACTACATCTCTGGCTAGTGTAGTGTTGAACACGCTCTTAACACTTTGGCAGCCAACATGTCCTTGTACGGAACCACCAACTTCTAAATTTCCGGACATTCATCTTTGTACCTTACGGTATCTCGAGAGTTCCCATTTTTTCCCTAATCAAGATTCACAATTAATAATCTAAAATTCACCAAGAGAATTGTACAACATCTCCCTTTTCAGCATTATTTACTTTCACTGTGTTTGACTCCATAAGGCACTGGTCCTTGCACTTTATTTGCTTATTATCGTATCAAGCCATCATGCATTTATATTTATACAGTGATCATCAATTTATGTTGGTAAAAGGACTTCTTTAAACTTTGTTGCAATCATATCCTCAACCCTTAAATCAAACTCCCAAAAAACAATTTAATAAACAACCCATCAACTAATTGAAAGACCCTAATAACCTTAGTAACATTCCATTGGGACTACCCCCCTTGGCTTTCGTTGGGAATTTTGCCTAAACGGAGGAGTCAAGGACCAAGTGACATACTTGACTCGAGACTTGCCACCAAGGGCACACCGAGCGGCAGCATAGATTTTTGCTGCGACAAAGACGGTGTGTAATCCGGCGGCAACAGACAGCAAGTAACCAAATCTATAACTGGTAATCCAACCACCATTAGCTTAACATGTTCAGTAGGACCACAGCCACGAGTCCCTGCCTCCTGCTAATTGACTAACTCGAAGACAGAGATATATGAAAGCTTGAAAATGATATGTATTACCAACACAGTTGTGTGTGAACGATTGGTAAGGCCTGTAGGCTTCCACCAATAACCTCCCCTCTAAGGCAAAGCCTTTCCTCCATTAAGAAAATAGTCACGGTGACACGGTTTTCTTCTGCAACATCCAACACCATAAATTCTGTGATGCTAGATTGGCTAGCTCAATGCATCAAGAAGTGCTGATGAACAAGCAAAGCAGTGTCGAGGGACCATTATCTACACTGCCCAGCCCTACCTTTACCAACTGGGGCATTCAAAACAGTGATATGATGCTTATTGGTGACACTAGAAAGACATCCTCCAGGGGTTATTGGACAACAAAACCGGGTCAATGTGAATCTTTCTTATTGGAATACAGGGGTACATGTTCCTTCCCTTGCTTGGTTGTCAAGTGTCAGCCAACATCAACTCAGATTGAACATGATAATTTGGTTACGCCATCATATTTCATGGGTGTTTTTTCACATGGGAAAAGAGTGAGCACAATGGTATCCCTTCTGGGTTCCTCGTAGACTATTATTTTTCAGGTTTGAAGCCATATTCCTTTGCACCTTTGCTTCCAAATGATAATAATGTTTATATGTCTTAAGGATTGCATCTCCAATAGCTACTACTTAAATCAAACAGGTATTGTCAGTTGAAGCCATACTCCTTTGCACCTTTGCTTCCCTGACAATAATGTTTATTTGTTTGGGGATAGCATCTCCAGTAGCCACTATTTAAATTAAACTGGTATTGTCAGTACACAAGGGAAAGTACAAATTTTATAAAAACATCTATTCAGAGTATTACACTAGTTAAATACAAAAACAGAGACACAAGTTGGATGTGGCCTCCTGCAATTGGCACATCCCCTGGGTTTGGCCCTTCATTCAATTCTGGATGGATTATACCTCTTCGTTCACTATAATAACTAGTCAAAAATATAGAAACTGGGGCCTTTCAATGTATTTCCCTAGAATAAATAACCGAAAATACAGACACTGGAGCCTTTCAATGTATTCATCAGACAATAGAATATGGTCCTATCAATGGTCCTATCAAGACAAACTAGCTGTCTTGGACTCTCAAGTCATACAAGTTTTCCATTTCTGGGAATGGACTTCTCTGAATATTACCACAATGACAACCAGCAACTAAAATAAAACCTAGGTGGTCAGCTCCATGACTGTTGCAGGGATGGTCTGATTATGACGTGGAGTTAAAGCCAGTTCAGTTTTGAAGATTGCAATCGTTTTATGAGGCCCAGCAACAATCTTTTAGTCTCAACCCCAGTTACTTTTATTGCAACAGAAAAAGCAAGAATTGTATAGGCAATGTCACATGCAAGGCCAACTTGCATCCTGGGAGGAAGATGCATTGATATAACATAAGTGTATAAAAGTGGAAGCTCAAGTAGCAGGATGAAGTGGATCAGAAATAATATGCATTTCCATGCTTCACAATACAGTGAACTGCCAATGTATAAAAATCATTCTTTGAATCCCCACATCAACAGCATTTTAGTTTTTACACATTGTAAGGACTTTCACTCTGTTCAAATTGAGTCATTTTCAGTATAAATTATATTATTTAAACAGCTCATTTAGTGATGTGTAACAAGTTCATTTTCTACTTATTCATTTATCATTTTCCATATAAAAAGTAATGTCAAATCACACATCTGCATTATCAAGGAGCAGCTATTGAGAGGATGGTTCTTGTATTGCCAGCTACGTAAACCTTTCTAACACTACACAGATGCTGGGAGCTTTTGTATGAACTCTGGTCTGGAAGTCACCTAATGATTTACACTCGCAGCAAAACAAGTTGCCACTTCAAAGCCAAGTGTAACAGATTCAGTTCCAGGGTCCAAATGAGTCTCAACAAATTCAATTTTCAATCAGTTCACAAGCCTTACCCACAGACCCATTCTTTCAATCTCCACTACATCAACGAGAACGTCATCACCAGAAGCAATGAAATTTTGAAAACCAGCATCCATCTACATACAATCACCATAAACAACAGAAACTTGGACCACAAAAGCATCATCGTCAGCAATTTTCACAGCAGCAACAAAATTATGAAAAACAGCAGCATCAACTACAACACTATCAGCAGAATCAACAGACCTTTGGACAACAGTCAACATCAGCAATATTGCCAGCAACAACTGATATTTCAGCAGCAACCGAATTGGTACTTCTACCAGGAACCTCAACATCAACACATTCACCAAGGGAAATCATTGCCAAATAACAAGGGAGTAGAACAGGCTCAGACAAAATCTGAATTGTTGCAGGAGAAACATATAGGAATTGTTTTGTTTCACAAAGAACCATTAAAAACAAGAGCATCAACACTTTCCTCGGCCACCAACCAAACTACTACAACAATGTGACACGTCTCCAAAAGAATGAATGGCAAGGACAACAGTGGATATCAAAATTCAAATGGCTCTCGGCAGTTAGACATGCCATACAATCAAAAACCAAAGCAGCTACGAGATTTGCCACCTCAACTGCAACTGAAAACCCAGTCACAAAATAACCCTTTTTGACCTCCTAATGAAGTTCAGCCAAAAGCTGATTTACAGGGACAACAGGAATCAGCTTCCATCTGTTAGTACCACTGCCATGTTTGAATGGAAGCATAGCAGGTCATGTTTGTTAGTAGTAGTACTACTGATGCATCTGACCCTAATGTAAGTTTGTCAGCACAGGCCAGAAATTCTATGGAGAAAGAGCTAAGTCAGGAGGCTCCACTAAAGAAAGTAAAGACCGAGCATGTCCCTCAATATGATAGATGGAGTCTCTGCCAATTCCTAATACCATGCAAGTTGCATGCCAGATCCGACATCACACAGGCAAACAAAATGAGCAAAGCACTACTTTGATGAAGCGTCGGCGACTTGAGCCTTTTAAACCAGAAGCTATACCTGCAAAGGTCGACGTCTCTGAGTTTGTAGCAAAGCATTGCCTATAGACATGATAACTCAAAGAAAGATATTCAAGCCAAGGATGTGCAGGTACAGTGAGCATGCTCACAAGTGCTGAACGCTGAGCCCACTGTAGTTACTTTGAGAAAAATATGAGAACAAAAAGAAACAGGTTAAGCATGAAGCTCAAAGGATAACACCTTATTCTGATAGTTCAGCTACAGTAAACTCTGGAAAGTTAAAACTTCAGGCCATTTCATTAATAGAAATTTCACACCAGAACAAATTTGGGGTCACATTGCAGGGCTGCAGCAATTACTTGGCCAGGTTTGTGTTCAAATTCATGATTGATGGAGAAATAAGGCAACGTGATAAGTAGATTTGATTCTGGTAATCTTAAAACAAAAATTGTATTGATTGAAGTGTTGTATAAGAAAAAATTATTCTTTCTTGACCATTCACAAACACAAATATACTCGGCCACTACAGGATAAGTTACTGCATTTTATCATTGGAAAATTTCTTACCTCTCCCCACCTTTCTGACTAACTGAATTGTAGAGTACATTCTTTTTTACATAGGACATTTGATTACATTTAAATAATAGCATGCTAACTTGTGACAGAGTTAAGGAAAGACTGAAAATAACATGGGAAGTATGAATTGACGGAGAATGCATGTCAATTATGAATTGCAGGGGATCTCAAGTTTGAACTTCAAACCACCTCCTGTTTATTTCACAATTTTGTGGTGCGCACATCAAGCACAATGCAACCTATGACTCCACAAGTGTAAGGCTTACAATAAGTTATTTCTGCATACAATGTCACAATGGGATTCAATAGGATACAATTGGGTTGGATGGAGTCACTTACCTTGATGAAAAAATGGACAAAAGGACAAAAGATGAAGAAACTGAAGAAAAGGAAAGCACGAGTGCTTTTCCAAAATGTAATAAAAGATATTTTTACAGTTCATGAATACAGCATTTACATGTTTTGGTGCACACTATTTTGCATTGGATCATATGTTGGAAGAGCAGCATGGTAGGCACCAAAATGTAAGAAAGAATGAAAGTGGACATGCGGATTATACTTGTTCAAATTGTTGCATAGTGGAGATAGAGAGAGGCTGGCGGAGGCTTTTACATCAAACTACTACTCCTTGTGCAAAGGATTTACCAAGAAGAAGACTAAGTGATCACATTGAACAAAGGCTTTCTAGAGGCTAAAATGCAGGAGAGACAAGAAAGGGCAAGATCCTTGGGAAAGGCCTATGAGGGGATAATAATTTGCTTGCTTATAAAGTCGAATATGAATGTTGTCTGGACAGAGCTTTCAAAAAATTTATAAACTACTAGTTTGTGAATCGAATTATGTATGAATAGTTTCCAATCTAATTGTATCTTTGAATATCGAAGAACATGCTTGTCTGATGTTATTTGTGATGCAAGTTTATTCAACATTTCTGCAGTTGGAGATGTATGTCATGGATGCTTAATTTGTAAAAGAGATAAAACCATCATAATGGTGATAGCAGTGTTATAATGGTGAGAGCAGTATCATATTATCCTTCACGAAGCTTCCTCACAAATATTATTTGAACATAATTATCACAAATATTATTCAAGAGATCGCCTACCAAAAGATTGTGAGAGCCTCAATACGGTATAGCATGTAGTGGTATGACATTGTATCGCGGTTATATATCTTTTTTACAAGCTAACTTTGCAGTGAAGGGGTTTCTTTCTGACTATAGATGTGACAAAACATTGACAAATATTTGGTAGAAATTTAAAATAGGACCAGAGTTTCATTATATCCAAATTTTATACATGAACCTGAGAACTGCCCAATTCAAAATCCATACATGTACTCCAAAAAAATCAATCAATACTCCAATTAACCATAATTGTCACAACTATTATTCAAAAGATCGCATCTCATTATTAGCACAAATATTTTCAAGATAGCACCTACCAAAAGATTCTGAGAGCCAAGCTCTAAAAAGCTTGGATAGGGAAGATTCGGCTCTGTACACAAGGCCACAGGTTTTTTATTACAAAACCCTAAACTTGAATTTGTTTACAAAATCTTAAATTAAAATAGCACGGCATCTCTCCCTTGTAGAAGTGTCTGTAGTGCCTGTAATATACATGCAAGGTAAATACTTTTCAAGATCTTCTTGAGATATTCTCTGTGCTGTAAATTTCTGGGGTGCATAACTATTACAGAGTAAATACTTTTCTAGATCCTCTCTGTGCTGTAAATTTCTGGGGTGCATAACTATTACAGATGATAGAAAAATAGCAGCGAAGAAAATGTCCACAAAATCTATGCAAGGAAGGAAAGAATTTATGAATGGAAAGGAATTTATGAATGGAAATTTAGTTTGTGGCCAAAATTCAACATCGAACGCTTGTGAACCTATTACTTGTAAGACATGCCCTGAACAATGAACACATAGGCATAATAGTCTCCTTACTTTCAGGTTCATCTTACCGGACCTCCAAGAAGCCGGCAGCACATTCAACGGTTCGGCTCGTCCTTTCCAGTTCTTTCCCCAAACATAATTATATTTAAAAATTCCTCCATTCGGCCTCGGATGTTAGGAGAAATGAAAATGATTCCAGCGGAGCATGGCAGGCTTGTACCGTGTATCACAGATCGTGGTTCCCTTATCTTCATCTCTTTCCCAGATCAACTCTTCATCTTCGGAGTTGGGTTTGGGGGACTTAGATTAAATCCATACCTCACTTTCTGGATCTTGCTTTCGATAGGAGTCGTTTTAGTGCTCCCACACCTTGTATTGACATCATTTTGTACTGAGCAGTGCCTTTGACATACAGAGTAAGAGTTTTCTGTGCCTTCTGCTGGATAATGCACGAAACCCACGGCTATGGCGATTGCAGCTGTAGTCAAACGAAAAGAGGAGGATCAGTCTTCATTTCTACTCAAGAAAATAGAAGAACGAAGGGCTTTTGTTCCGTTTTGCTCGAAATGGGTCAATGGGTTTTTTGCTCTGTGTTCAGCTGAGGGGATAGAGAAGATGATCGGCTTACTAAATGCTCAAGATAAAGGAAGAAAGGGGATGAATCTTCGGCGTTGGTCGAGAGAGCAGAGGCGAATGTTTACTGCGTTGTGCTGAGAGATTTTATTGAAGATTTCGAGGGTTTTTAGGAGAAAAAACCCTAGGTCACTTCTTGAACTTACAATCAGATCCACACCGACCTCAACCACTTGCATTAAAAGCGAGATACATTGAGCGATGAACGTTGATTTCTGGAAATCGAGATTTGAGCCACGAACTTTGATTTTTTGAAATCCAAACTGGAATTAATGATATACCTTTTTTTTCATTTTTTTTCATAGAAAAATATAACTTACTATTAATATGCGAAATAGTAAAATATTTCAAATACATACAAATCTGCCAATATGGAGTCCCCGGAACAAACCCGTTATATCATCAATATGAAAATCATGAGGGCTGTCTAAAACAGTCGACAAATGCAGCCAAAACCCATAGTCAATCTGCGATGTGTCCAATAATATCAGAAAAGTATATGCCACAACATCAAAAGTATAAGCATCTCATAAAAGGTCCAAAATATAGCTGTCCACAAAACATAAATATCGAATTCACCCCTGCAGGGAATGAAGTGTAATACTAATATTACACCCTATCTGAGTCAGCATCTGCATGTAGATGATATAAGGCCGCAAAAATATATGAGAGATAATATAGATTTGCCCAACAAGATATTGGGCGTATCATAATCAAGTATCTGCACATGTAAACTACAAAACATATAAGTATCCAGCCGCATAAAAACCTATGGAAAGTTAAAAATAAGAGCAATATAAAACAGACACCCTCAAGACCAATGTAATAAGTAGGAACCATGAGAAAATAGCAAATCATCCCGCCATTCCTGCCACATGATGACCCCAGGCAGTGAGTTGAGAGCCCGTTTTGAGAGCATATCCGCCTCCAGATTGACCTCCCGGAAGATATGTTCAAAGTGAATGTGCTCAAATTCAAGAATGAGCTTTCTAGCTTCCTCCAACCAGTGTTTGAGCAGGAGAACATTCAGAGAAGCAATACCTTTAGCCCAGGCGATAATGGCCTGCGAGTCACCAAAAATAACCAGGGAGGAAATCATCCGTTGCCGGGCACAAAATAACAAGAGCCATAGGGCGCAAATCTCACTTCGAGTGTTTGAACCATTACCCAGGTTCAGCCAATAATGAACAGTGGTAGTATTGGAGATGTGTATAGTTGCTCCGGCACCCCCAGTGCCATTCAAACGAACAGCAGCCCCGTCGAAAAAACCACAAGGAAAGACAAGTATAGGAGGAGTCAAACGATTCCTCAATATCCGCGTACCCGAGCCAACACCTGCGCCAAAGGCAGACATATATTCCTTGTGAGCTGCAATGATCTTATTGCATAATGATGCACAGTGTGGTTTCTGATCTTCAAAAATGTATGCATTGCGAGCACGCCACACCTCCCAGATCATAAAGAAAGGCAGTTCGACACATTCAGAGTGAAGGCTCGTCCAAGCCTCCAACCATTCAACAAAGGAATGCACCCCCCAGCAGAACTGCAAGCCGGATCTGTGAGCAACCAGCTCCCATAGCTCCCGAATGAAAGAACAAGCCGAGAACAAATGATCCACTGTCTCCACCGAACAGCGGCATAGTGGACACCATCCCGGACCACAGAAACCACGTCGACATAAATTATCCCACGTGAGTATGCGGTTTGATAACGCAAGCCAAACAAAACACTTCACTTTGGGAGGAATGACCAATTTCCAAATATATGATTCCCACCAACAGTTGTCAACACAGGAATCGGCAAACAGAGCATCATAGACCAATTTTGCAGTAGGCTCCCCAGAAGCCACATCCCAAGACCAAGCCAATCTGTCAGCCTTATCAGATAATAGTGTATTTGATTGATAAAAAGGCCCGATATATGCGTCCCACTCTAAAGCCATAGCGCCTGATAATCCCAGCTGAGTGGCCGTTAACCAATGAGGCCGTCCCCCCATGTACTGTCCCATCGCATGTGCCAGAGTGAAATAGCCATTTGAGCTGAGATGGGCCCTCAATTCGAAAGACAGTATATGCTCAGAAGGACCACCCAGGATCGGGTCAAGACCCAGCTTTATGTCGCGTCCATTGCCTGGTAGCCAAGCAATCCAATGGGAAATGATTTTTAAAGATCCGAGCAACCCGCTCCAGATATTGGATACCCCCACAGTGACCGGCCGATTCCCCCGGAGCCAAACCTCAACAGGAGTGTTCTTCAAGTACTTGGCTCTAATAATACGACCCCAGACAGAGTTGTTAAAAAGAGCACGCCACAGGCTCTTCGCATGTAGAGCCGTAACAAATAAGTCCAGGTTCTTTATATTCCAGCCCCCCAATTTCCAGGGACGAGCCAGCCGGGCCCAACCAATAAGATGGTATTTTTCCTGTCCACCACAGCCGGACCATAAAAAGTTGTACAGCTTACGTCGAATGAGGCATAGAACAGACCGTGGGACTTTGTAGAGTGTAAACCAATACACTCCCGGGTTCTGTAGAACCGCTTTTGACAGCGTGAGTCTGCCCCCCAGAGATAGATTGCGGAAGCTCCAATGACTGATACGTCCCTCGAAACGTCGGATGAGCCAGCCCCAATCCTTCACCAAATAGTTAGACGGCTTTATAAAGAAGCCCAGATATTTCGTACCCGCCTCCAGTTCCAAGAAATTTAATGGAAAAATTGAACCGATGGAGTTTTCTACCTCCCCCAATAGAGAGTGTTTAATGAATCGTGATTTGTTATAATTGATGGTCATACCAGAAACCGAGCAGAACAGTTCCAGTATCCGTTTATGTTGAGTCCACTCCTCAAGAGTACCAATACCGAAGAGCATTACATCATCCACAAACAAGGAGTGCGAGACAGAAATATCTCTAGTAATTTGTATGCCATGGATCCTTCCATCCCTCTTGGCCGTATGTATAGATAAACTCAGGCCTTCAATGACCAAAAGGAAGAGAAGTGGTGATAGAGGACAACCCTGTCGAAGGCCCCGAGAGGCCTTGAAAAAATCCGTGGGAAGACCATTGACCATAACAGCATAATTAACAGAGGTTACACAAGCCATAATCCATTTCATCACCCTCCATGGCAGCCCAATTTGTATCAGAATAAATTTCAGGAAGTTCCAATTCACCCGATCATATGCTTTCACCAGATCCAGCTGAAGAATAAGGGCAGAAAGATGTTTCTTTTTTATAGAGTGGAATACTTCCTGTGTCACACCCACAGCATCATGGATCTGTCGACCCTGCAAGAAGCCATATTGTTCAACAGATATGTGTCTGGATAATATCGGTTTGATCCGGTCAGCAATAACTTTTGCAATAATCTTGTATGCTAAATTACAGAGGGCTATAGGACGGAACTCATTATAATTATTTGGGTGGGAGGACTTCGGTATAAGAGTCAGATATGTGGAATTGAGAGCCCCAGATACAGCTCCTTGTCTCCGGGATTCCTCAACAGCCTCTCTGATGTCCTCCCCCATAATATCAAAGAAGTGTAAAAAGAGTTCCACGGTCCACCCATCCGGACCCGGAGCCTTGTCTTTGGAGAACCCATGCAAAGTACATTCCACTTCAGCCAATGAGACCTCCAAGAATATATCATCCCCCTCCGCCTCATTGAACATGCGCGGGTATTCCTTAATAACTTTAAATTGCTCCGCCATAGAGGTATTTTTAGGGTCACAATAGTATTCCTGAAAGTGGTGAACAACTTCCCCCATCAATTCATCAGACCCCCATATCCGCCTACCACAGTGATCATTAAGATCCCATATAGTATTTTGCATCCGACGAGAGTCAGCAAACTGATGAAAAAATTTTGTATTCTGGTCCCCAGACTTGATCCAAATAGCCCTACTCTTCAATCTCCAGGACTCCTCTTGTATAAGGAGGATACTCAATTTACGGCTCTCCAGCGAGGAAATTTTCAATGCATCTTCAGGGCTGAAGTCTGACCCAGTGGAACCCTGCATCAGCTTGGTCAATGCCAATTCTATCTCCTTTAGTTCACGGCCCAAATCAGCTTTTTTATTTTTTTCCCATTTGATAGTGTGATCCTTTAAGGTCTTCAGTTTCACCGCCAGCTTGTCCATGGCCGAGCGCTCCCCCGCTACATCCGTCTGAAGCCAACAGTCCCGCACACTCTGAGTGTATTCCCCATCCAGAAGCCAAGTAGAATTGAATTTAAAAGGATAGCATTTTTGACCGGCTTCCACCTCAAATTGTAAAATAATAGGAAGATGGTCACTGATTTTGATTTGATGGATCCAGGATCTGTAATTGTGAAGACCATCCAACATTGATTCTGAGATAATAAACCGGTCTATGCGTTTCTGGATCAACATATCACCCCCCCGACCATTTGTCCATGTGGGAGCCATCGGGCATGGCACAATGTCTACCAGTGAGAATTTCATGAAGAGCTGTTTGAAGAAAGGTCCCATCATGTCTCTACGAGCCCCCGAACCCCAAACCTCCTCATCTCCCCAAGTGAAGTTGAGATCCCCAGCCACGATTAAATTTTCCAGTTCTAACAAATGATTAGTGACCGCCTCCTCCCAGAAAGTCGCCCTGTCAGCATAAGGCCCATAGCAGTTGATGATATTGACATTTTTATCCGACCCTCTGATATTGCCCGATAATAAGATGCCCAGAGAAGTGATAGAGGGATCCAGTCTCAGAACCGCTGGGTTCCAAGCCGCTAAAAGACCTCCAGATAGACCAACAGCGTCGACGGTGCAGACCATCCACCCCGGCTTAACTTTATTAAAGAAAATACGTGCCCTTTCACCACAAACCATAGTTTCCTGCAACAGAACCAAATCAGGATTTGTAATATGAAGAACTCTCTTGAGGGCTAATTGTTTGGGAAGCCCCCCCACACCCCGAATATTTAGGGAGAAAAAGATCATTTGCGAACCCTTGCAAGGGCTTTCAATCCTCTAAGAGCCCGGGTATCAGTAGATAAGGGGGAATGCACAGTGACACAGCCATCCACAATCCCCCCCGTGGAGGCCTTCTTATTTTTCCTGGCGCTCCTCGTTTTAAGAGGTGAGAGTTCCAGAGCCAGTCCACCCCTACGGGCTCCTTTAAGAATGCAAGAGTCCCCCGTAGTACCAATATCTTTTACAGGATTGGATGTCCCCCCCCCCCACCAATTCAGTGGCGGGCACATCTATAGCCCCCCCTCCACCATCACCAAGGGTCATCGTCCTTCCAACAGGCCGGTTTTTGTAAAAAGTAGGAATAGAAGCCTTCTTAACCATCTCGGAATAGGAAGGTATGAGTATTACCCTATCGCCAGGCTCCACAGAGTTTATCATCCCTTTAGCCGAATCAACAACCGGAGCCCCCACCACGGGCCCCCCCGGTTCAGTATCAGTCCCTACCAATGGTTCCAACAAAGACAACGACCCCCCACTCGTCGCACCATCACCCCGTGGCTTCAAAGGGGGGTCAATATCACTGGATATAATCACAGTCGGAGTGTCCGTAAGAGGTATCCCGGGAGATACCGATTTGTCAGGTGGAGTGTATATCTGCCCCGCCGAAAGCCCACTCTCAGGCAGCCCGTTCCCCATGTCAAGGCCACCCACCCCCCCGGTTTCATATGGTATGTATTCAGTATCAGAGGATGAGGAAATCATGTGTTGTTTGCGACTCATGTAATTCCCATTATTACCATGATTTAAATCAAGTGCATTTATAAACGATATATCCAACTCATTCAGTGAATGAAAAAAATTTGGGTCCTGAGATTCTAACTTACGGAATAGAGCTGAATCCGGAGCGTCCAGAGAGGGAACTCGGTTGGAGAAGCCATCCATCGAACCCGATGTATCCCGCTCAATATCACTCCCATCATTTGACGACCAGAAAGGACCACCATCCTTGAGACGCCCAGAAGAAGCAGGTGCCGTGCACTGACGCCACAAATGCCCCACTTCCTTGCAGTTGGAACAACGAAAAGGGATGCCCCAATAATCTATAATCTGTGAAAAAATCCGGCCACGCCAGCGGATGTTTAATACATCAATTAATCCCAGAGAGATATCTACCTCCACAAGGACCCGTCCCATGCGTCTATCAAAACCGTTCAAATGCTCATCCTCAACATGCAGAAATCTCCCCAAACTGTTTCCAATAGCCTCAAAAGACCCTCGGTTCCAGAGAGCAAGGGGGAGCCCAGGCAAAAGAACCCACAAATGTCGGAGGCGCACCGAGGCAGTTTCAGGATCAAAATCCGTCTGCCATTTCTGCAGCATTAAACTTCCAGAGCCGTGAAGCCAAATTCTGTCCATAATAAGAGTGCACTGAGCCTCTTCTTCAAACTTGAAACCGTACCACCCACATGCCATGGCGAAAATTTGAGGAGTGTAGTTTAACAGAGGCCGCCACTTCGCCGTGACCCAAGCCACAATATCTCTCCGGTTCATAGCATGGTAAGAAAATTTCCCCACAAGAACTGTCATATTGGCCTCAACGACCTCCTCCAGTCCAATGTCACGACCAACAGTCAGCCAAGACTCACCGGGACGCCGAAAATATCTCCCATTCAGACGACGGGCCGCACGAGAGGATGAACCAGGGTTAGGTTTGTTACCCATCTCCGGGCATTCCTGTCCACTGCCAACGGAGGGGTCCGACCCCCCCGACCCACCATGTGTCCGACGCCCAGCCAGGTGTCCTCGGTATACCTTGCCACGCGGAACATTCTGACGACCGCCAGCGTTTAGGGCCCTCTTGCCCTTTAATTGTTCCCTGAAATGTTCATCCGTCTGGAATAACCCCGCCTCTTCTATCATGTAATCGGATACGTTTAAGCTGCCGTCTTCCGGGATAATGGGTTCCGGCACCGTATCTCCAAAAACGGTAGCCATTGTTAAACCACAAACGAATCCGCCGTGGGACCGACCCGAAAAACCTTTTCCAGCGGACAATAACCCGAAAACGGGAGATTTAAAGAGGAAGCGGCAAACCTTTTCCAGCAGACAATATCCGAAAACGGGAGATTTCAAGAGGAAACGGCAACACAGGTTCACAATAATGAGAAATATGATTAAAAAAGAAATACCCAGACCGCACACCACGAAGACCCACACGTCCACACGACCACCACGCGCCAGAGACGACAGATCCGGATCTCAAGGTTCCGGCTTTCCCGACAGTGTCTTATACCAGCCGCAGAAGTTGTAAACCACCCACAAATCAAAGCCAATAAACCGCTTTCAGACCGTCTTAGCCGAAAACATCCAAATCCAGGTTATCGCCGCGTCCAAATCCAGGTTATCGCACGCCTATTCACCGCCGCAGGTATCCCAGGCCTAGAAACCCTAGGTTTTCTCCATGAAACCCTATTTGCTCCGCTCCGCTCCAAAAAAAATGAATTAATGATATACCTTATTACCTAGAAAGAAGTGATACTGGTTTTAGTGTGTTTTTGTTAAATTAAATTTAAACAAATGGGAAAGTTGCAATGTAGCCAAAGAACAACATAAAGAATAACATCCAAAGCCTTTGGTTTGGATGGGTAGAAGTTTAAGGTTTAACTTTGTCATAGTTTTAAAAAGAATTATTGTAAATTTATCTTAAACTCGTATTTATCAAGGATTGAGACGGATTTAATTTCTTGAGGTGTAATTCTAAAGGTGTATTTTTTTTAAATTTAAACTCAAGAAATTTTATCTCTCTTGATTGATAGATTCGGGTTTAAACACATTTAAGAGAAATTTGTTGGCAGGTTGGTAATGGTAAAGAAACCTCCATTGGGATAGATCCTATTGTTTGTTTAGATGACAGTGGTATACTTTCTGCTGGGCTGAGAGGTTTACTCAATAGAGTTGGTTATTACACATTAGACAGTGTGAAGAATGGGAGGACAGGCAGTTACTGGTACAATGGAGCTGATTTAGGATTAATGGTGATCTGGCAACAGAATGGGACTGTTACATAAAATCATTAAACAATGCTAGGTGTAGATTGAACTAGGAGAAAGACAAGCTAGTTTGGAAAAGTAATGAAAGTCTTGGCACGGTAACAGCAAATACAGCTTACAAGTCCATAGTCAAAAGGAAATGTCTTTTTCCAAATTAGTGGTGGTATAAAGTCATTTGGACTTGGAAAATACCATTGAAACTCAAATGTTTTATGTGGTTTGTACTAATGGACAGGGTGAAGACATGGGAAAATCTGGTGAAGAGAGGTTGGATGGGACCTAGTAGATGTACATTGTGCTCACATTGCACTGAAACAACTTCACATATATTTCTGGAATGCCCATTTACTTTGATTATTTGGGGAAAATTCTTCAAAGCATTTAGTATTGGCATTGTTTGGGGACATGGCAATTTTGAAACAAGTTTGAAATTATGGATAAAAAACTGTACAGAACATCCTACGATACCACTGTTTATTTCATGGTCAGTCTGGAAGGTGAGAAACAGAAGTATATTTGAGGAGCAATCCACTAATACTGATGTTGTTTTTCTACAAACCATGAGCTTTTATATGCCTTACAAACAACTGGAGAAACGTACGATCCAAAGGAAAATAAGTAATTTCAACTTGATCATTAATGACCCTGTTATATTTTTTGATGGTGCAGCCTCCATGGTGCAATGTGCAGCTGGGGGAAAAATTCTTATAAATCAGGACCACTTTTACACTTTCCAACTTAGGTGTGGCAAGGGCACAAACATGAAGGCAGAACTTCTTGCACTTTAGTGTTCTGTGAGGTTGGCAAATCAATTTGGGTTTCCAAGACTCAAGATCTATGGTGATTCCAGAGTTACTATAAAATGGGCAAAGGGTGAGTATAAATTGAACATTTATGCCTTAACACATTGGTGTAACAGAATTAGAGACGAGATTGAACAATTCAGAAACATAGTACTGGAGCATATCTACAAAAAACACAACCAGCTGGCGGATAAGATGTCCAAACAGGCTCTTACAGGGGAAGATGGCTATCTTTTTTGGGAAGAATATTTTGAGGAGGAGATCCAAGATCAAGGATCTTTATATTTCCTAGATTAGATAGTAAAGTCGGGTACAAAATTATCTTCTGAATAGGATGATAGTTATTTTTTGTGGAAATGGTTGGAAGGTATTATTTTGGTCCTCAAGTATGTAATATATTGATAGGACAGACTTGAAGATGAACTGGATCAGCATCATATATTTGACAGATCTATCATTGTACTATTTTAATTCAATTTTGAATATAAATAGTATTTTTTTTCACTTGAAAAAAAAAGATCCGGGTTTAAGTTTAAAGTTTTTATTTTATAGCTGAACATAAATCATTTTTCATAATATTTTATTTTATGAGCTAACATGGATTTTTTTTAAATATTTTTTATAATTTTTTATTTTTTGAGCCGCTATTAATTTTTTTTATTATTTTGTTAGATATGAACGTTACAACATCTCCCCATACTAAGCTGTAGAGCACCTTGCTCCTCTCGATGCAATAAAATAAGTACGTGATTTCCATTCCTTGCTTCACATCAACAAGAAGTTAAGGATTAAAGTGTCGATACATATCGATGGTTAAGTATGTGATTTCACATATCGGCAGGCTAAGGATTAAAGCATCGATATTTAGTGAAGGATAAATCGCTTAAGTGTCGACACAGCGGAGGTTAAACGTTTGAAGGTTCTGATTCATCGGAGGCTTAAGAGTTATGCTGCCAATTCATTTCGAGGGTTAAGGATTAAAGCATCGACATTTAGTGAAGGATAAACGGCTTAAACGCCAACACAGTGCAGGTTAAATGTCTTAACGTTCTAACTCATCAGATGCTCAAGAGTTATGTTGTCGATTCATATCGGGTGTTGAGGATTAAAGCACCAACATTTAGTGAAGGATAAACGGCTTAAGCGCTGACGCAGTGGAGGTTAAATGTCTTAAGGTTTTGACTCGTCGGAGGCTTAAAAGTTATGTTGTCGATTCATTTCGAAGGCTTAAGAATTATGCTAAGACCTTTCACCAATAATTGTTATGATGTCTGCAATCATCGTTTTGTGATTGCCTGCAATGTCCTCCTCCTGCGTCAAATCAATTTATATTTCCCCCAAGATTTTAAGCACTCCATTATCATCATCAGGTCTATGGTACTGCAATTTCCGAGCTAATAAACATAATAGTGAAGGCTTTAATGTTGGCAAGCAGTACCATTACAGTTGCTTTAATGCTCCTCCGTTGAAATCTTCAATGGATGTACAATCTACAAGCATGGATTTTGTGCAAACCAGCGAAGAGGAAATGATAATAGACTTGGCAGAACGGTGAATGTTGGATCAATAATGTAGAACCTAAATTTGAATATGACGATGAAAGCGAAGTTTTACTTCGATGAAACTGTATTGTGCTTTCTTTGGCTCCAAGAGGATTGAACCATTAGATTCAGTGGCCATCAGTATGAACCAAAGTTATCTCAGTTTCTATAAAGAGTTTTTACTAAGATCACAAGTGACTAATATGCACTATATTTTTGGTCTTTAAGTTTTAAAATAAATATCTACTTGACATGCATTGCCCAAATGTTGCTTAAGCATGGATGTGAAGAAAATCTTGAAGTAAATGACCCGCCTATCATGGCCACAGGCTCCCATCAAAAGAAGATGTTTACACCTGCAAATGCAAGCCAAGAATTGTGATCTATGAGTAACTCGAAAGCCCTCTAATGCATCAATATGACAATTTGTCCTTTGCCCAAAATATCTAGCCTTGAAACTTCACTATAAAAGATTACGCAAAGACCCTAATACAAATCAACAAAAACAACAATGCATAATGATCTGAAGTCCTAAAAGACACATAATCCATGTGAGACTTGCATTCTACAGGCAAAGTGACCTAGGACCAGACTCACCATAATTCGCCCAGTCATCCCAATTCTCCAGGTATTCCAAAAATTAAATATCGGGCTTGCTAACTTGTTAAGAGCGTCGGGGAATCTTATCATTGCCTTATGAGTTAGCCCTTCGATGTATGCAAATAATGAAAAACATGTTTTGTTTATGATTTTTTAAGTTTAAAAAATAATAATATATAATTGCTTTCAATTGTTAAAGATAATTAAAAATACATAACATCGTTAGGAGGCTAACTCTATGCCTCTTTCCCTCCTGAACTCGATGATTTGGAATCGGGAGGTCCAAGGTTTGAAATTGGAAACTGTCGAAGTGTTGGTGTTCAAATTCAAGAAAATTTTATCAAAAGTCCTTGCAGGCAACTTATTTCAAGCCCCAAAGCGAATTGTTGTGTTGGATCTAATAGCCACAGAACACAATATGCAGCGGAAGTAAATAAAACAAGAAAGCAAATAAATACACACACATGAGATATACGTAGAGATTTACGTGGTAAAACCCTCTCTTAGGGAAACATCCATGGAGCAATGGTATCGGTCTTCTTATTATTCAACAACTGAAGAATACAACAACTCTCCAACTCTCCAATATCTTCTCTTACAAGAATACAAGAAACATATACATTTCTTACACGGTTACTAATAACTGCATATTTGGTTAGTCAGTTACATAGTTACCGTCATAGCCGGTTGTCACCTGTTTCTAACAATCTCCACCTTAACAACAATTTACCTGATACCATTGCTCATTGCTCTATTGATCACTTTTCCTGCAAGCCTAGAGAAGCGAAGCACCACCGTAGCTTCTCTGAAGTAACTGGCTTCGTGAACATGTCTGCACTATTCTTTTGAGTGTGAACCTTTTCAAGAACCACTCCACCTTCATCAACAACATGTCTAACAAAATGATATTTTACAGGAATATGTTTTGTCTTACTGTGATAAGCTGGATTTTTAGCCAAATGAATAGCACTTTGACTATCACAGAAAATCTTTATAGAGTTCTGAACCTTTCCTAACTCACCCAATAAACCTTTTAACCAGACTGCCTCTTTGCAAGCATGTGAAGCAGCTATATATTCTGCCTCTGTAGTAGATAAAGCAACAATATTCTGAAGCTTTGACATCCAACTAATAGCTCCACCTGCAAGAGTAAAAGCATAACCTGAAGTGGACCTCCTCTTGTCCAAATCACCTGCAAAATCAAAATCAACATAACCACAGACTTTATCACTGCAACCATCAAAAGTGATACAATAGTCACTTGTGCCTCTAAGATACCGAAGCACCCATTTCACTGCTGCCCAATGCTCTTTTCCTATATTTGCCATGTATCTACTGACAACACCAACTGCATGTGAAATATCTGGTCTTGTACTTATCATCGCATACATCAAACTTCTTGCTGCATTAGCATATGGTACACGAGACATATACTGCTTTTCTTCATCATTTTTAGGACTCAAACCTAAAGAAAGCTCGAAATGAGAAGCTAAAGGGATACTAGAAGGTTTCACCTTATCCATACCGAATTTCTGAAGTATTTTCTCCACATACTTCTTTTGTGATAACCACAGCTTGTCATTTTTCCTGTCTCTGTGTATCTGCATGCCCAAGATCTGATTTGCTGCTCCTAGATCATTCATATCAAACGTCCTAGCCAAATGAGCCTTTAACTTGCTAATTTCAAACATGCTCTTGCTTGCAACAAGCATATCATCAACATACAATACCAAAATAATGAACATGTCATTTTCCAACTTTTTAAAGTACACACAATGATCATACTCACTCCTAGTAAAATTCTAACTCACCATGAAAGAATCAAACTTCTTGTACCATTGCCTGGGAGACTGCCTCGGGCCATACAATGATTTTTTGAGCTTGCAAACAAACCTCTTGTTGCGATTCTGAACGAACCCTTCTAGTTGTTCCATGAAAATTTCCTCATCTAAATCTCCATGTAAGAAAGTTGTTTTGACATCTAGCTGTTCTAACTCCAAATCATATAAAGCAACTAGTGCTAACAAAATTCTGATAGAAACAAGTTTCACAACTGGTGAAAAAATCTCATGAAAGTCAATACCTACTTTCTGAGAAAACCCTTTTGCAACGAGTCTCGCTTTGTACTTCGGAACAATTTCATCAGCTCCTTTCTTCAGTTTGTACACCCATTTGCAACCAACCACTTTCCTCCTCTCTGGAAGTTCCACAAGATCTCAAGTTTTGTTCTTTGCCAAAGAATCCATTTCTTCTTTCATTGCACGTTTCCATTTGTCACTGTCAGACACTTCTAATGCTTTCTTATAACTGTCAGGTTCTCCTTCATTAGAAATGAAAGCAACAAATGTTTCGAAATCATCATACCTCTTTGGAAAAGTTCTGTTCCGTGTAGATCTTCGTAGAATTTGCTGTGGTATTTCTTCTATTTCTATCTGCTCATCCTCTTCCTGAGGAGTGTCCTCATGAATATCCTCTTCCTGGACATCCTCATGATTCCTCCTCATCGATGACTGAGTATCAAACTGAATTTGTTGAAACTGTGGTACATTAGCCTGTTTCAAATCATTACTTACATCTACATTTGTCAGAGAAAGTTCATCAAATTTGACATCTCTGTTTATGATGATTTTGTGGACAGTAGGGTTCCACAACCTATATCCCTTAATACCATCACCATATCCAACAAAGATCAATTTTCTTGACTTAGGATCTAGTTTGGAACGTTGATTTTTCAGAATAAGTGCATAAGCTTCACAACCAAATACTCTAAGATTAGAATAATCACATGATTGACCTGTCCATACCTCTTCTGGAATTTTGCAGTCAATTGTTGTTGATGGTGATCGATTGACCAGGTAACAAGCTGTAAGCAATGCCTCTCCCCACAATTCCTGCTGCAACTTCGCATTACTGAGCATACTCCTTGCTCTTTCAAGAAGAGTCATGTTCATGCGTTCAACAACGTCGTTCTACTGCGGAGTGTAAACAGTGGTTTTATGCCTCTCTATCCCATCCTGCTTGCAATAATTATCAAACTCCTTCAAAGTAAATTCGGTTCCATTATCTGTTCTAAGACATTTAATGAACCTGCCAGTGCTCTTTTCAACCAAAGCTCTAAACTGCTTAAATATATCAAAAACATCAGCTTTTCTCTTTAATAAATAGATCCAGACTTTCCTTGAGTAATCATCTATAAAACTGACGAAATATGATGATCCCCCATAAGAAATTTTAGGAGATGGTCCCCATATATCAGAATGTATGTAGTCTAGGATACCTTTACTAGTGTGTTTTCCAGATTTAAATTTTTGTCTAGCCTGTTTACCATAAATACAGTGCTCACAAAACTTCAAATCTACAGTTTTTAAACTAGGAAGCAACTTTCGATCAGCAAGTACCTTCATACCTCTTTCGCTGATATGACCTAACCGCTGATGCCATAGACGAGTGATGTCTGCTGCTGCACCAACTGATGCTACTGTTGCATGATCGACTTCCGTCCTCCCTTCAAGTCTATACAGGTTCCCAACTCTATTTGCCTTCATAACAACCAAGATACCTTTCGATACCTTCATAACTCCACCTTGAACTGTAAACTTGTAACCAGCATCATCAAGAACTCCCATTGATATCAAGTTCTTCCTTAGTTTAGGTACATGTTTCACATCTGTTAGAGTCCTAATAGTCCCATCATACATTTTAATTCTGATACTCCCTACCCCAACAGTTTTACATGTAACATTATTTCCCATATAAACTACCCTGTCATCTATAGATTGGTATGAGGAATACCAATTTCTATGAAGACACATGTGGTGAGATGCTCCAGAATCAATTAACCAGTCATAATGGTATTGCGAGACAGTAGATGTAGATAATACCTCATCGATCATACCTGAATCATTCTCGGCTATGTTCGCCTCCTTTGTAGATTCCTCCTCCTCGGAAGCTCGCTTGCGTTTCCAGCAATCTTTCTTAAGATGTCCTGCTTTATTGCAGTACCAGCACTTCAATTTACTCTTTTTGCCCTTCGACTTTGACCTTGATGTACCCTTTGAATGTTTTCGTCTTTCACTGGTTCTTCCTCTGGCCATCATTACTTCTGAAGTCGAGGTTTCAAGACTAGATTTCTTTCGAGTTTCCTCAGAAAGTAAGGCTCCCACAACTTCATCGAAGGTAATAGACTCAGTAGAACTAAAACTGATAGAGGTTACAAAATGTTCCCACGACTCAGGCAGAGAGCACAACAGTAAAATCGCCTTGTCTTCAGATTTAATAATATCTTCCATACTAGCCAACTGACAAATAATAGTATTGAACGCATTCAAGTGATCAGAAATTTTTGTACCTTCTTTCAGACGCAAGGTAAACAACTGCCGCTTCAGGAGGATTTTATTCGTCAAGGATTTAGTCATGTACAAACTTTCCAACTTTGTTCAGAGACCTGTTGCTGTAGTTTCAGACACGATGTTAAATAAAACATCGTCGGCCAAGCACAGACGAATAGCACTGAGAGCTCTTTCATCCATCTCGCTCCAGTCTTCATCTAAAATATCCATGGGTTTCTTTGTCTTCCCTGCCAGTGCCTTCGTCACTCCTTGCTGCACGAGCATATCCCGCATCTTGACCTTCCACAACTCGAAATTATTGCTCCCATTGAACTTCTCAATTTCAAATTTGACACTCTGCGTTTTCGCCATTTTCTCAAGAAACAAGGTCAAAAACTTTATAAGGGAAACCCTTTTTGAAATAATGAAATAAAGATTTTATAATTTTAAAATTCCAAAACAATAAAATAAAGGTTTTTTTTTGTTTTTTAAACAATCAAGAAATAATATATATTAAACCTTATAACTCCCACCTTTAAACCTTATAACAAAAAACATTTTAATAAACCATCCCTTATAACTCCCTTATTATACCATCCACCTAACATATCCACATTCAAAAAACTCATAACCAAACATATGTTAAATATAATATGTCACCCTTTTTTCTTACGTAAGCCTTACTAACTCCATCATTCACCCTTTAAATAAAGGGAATATTATATATTATATGAAAACACCTTTTCACGATAATAACCATTACATGAAAATACATTTTCATGGTAATAAACACAGTGCCGCGCTCCTGGATGAAGGAAGGTCGCAGTAGTCCCTAACTTTGAAGGAAGGTCGCGGTAGTCCCTAACTTTTTCGATTTTCGTAAGCGCGCCATAAAGTGCCGTGCCCCATCAAGCTTAAGACCCGCGGTAGTTTAATATTACCGCTCCTTCTTTGCACACGCTTCCGACTTCAGGGTTCAGGCTTCAGGTTTCATCTTTCCTCAGACCCGGACTAAATTTTCTCATTCACTGTGGCTTCCTACCAAGCTTTGATACCACTTGTTGGATCTAATAGCCACAGAACACAATATGTAGCGGAAATAAATAAAACAAGAAAGCAAATAAATACACACATGAGATATACGCAGAGATTTACGTGGTAAAACCCTCTCTTAGGGAAACATCCACGGAACAATGGTATCGGTCTTCTTATTATTCAACAACTTAATAATACAACAACTCTCCAACTCTCCAATATCTTCTCTTACAAGAGAAACATATACATTTCTTACACGGTTACTAATAACTGCATATTTGATTAGTCAGTTACATACTTACCATCATAGCCCATTGTCACATGTTTCTAACATGTTGCCCATCCCTTTGTTCATATGGTGCGTTGTGCAATAAAAATGATTCAACCGGAGAAGCACAATTAAGGGGATGGAAAGTTTAAAACTTGAATTCATAATCAGAGCAAGGGAAACACGATGATTATTGATATTGGTCTCTTCTGCTCACAATCAATTTTCTTTTGTGTATGGTGGCAGTGGTGCAAGGATTAGGATTATTCTTGTTCTTTATTTTTGCCCATGTGTGTTTGTTTTGAAATCAATGGTTGTTGTAGGCGGTAGTAAAAACTGGGGCAGCAACAATGGAGGACAAAATTTGAATGCAGTTAACGATTATAGCCTAATATTGAAACAAGTCCAGGAGTGGAATCCATCTCCATTTTTTATCAGATGGGCATCCGCGGTGACCTCCTTCAAGGTGATTTGAGGTAAGTTGGAATGTAACTTTTTCTACTAACATATTATCCACTAAAGTAAATGAGTTTACCTGTACGATGGAATAATATTCCATTCCTGGAGTCCTGAGAAGGAACTCTGACCACCCCAGTCAAAGACAATAGAAGAGTGGGATCTACACAATGAGCAAGTTATGCGTCACCCTATTTTCGTCGTTGGTTCTTAAACTTGAAATGGGGCCGAGAAGCACTGCAAATGGTATAATTCTAAATCACCTTCCCCCGATCGGTCTCCTTTCCTTTTTGGAATCCTTACTAAATCTCCTCTCTTACTTATCAATCACCTTGAATCGTCGTTGGTTTCTTCATTAAGGTTCGTGGTTGGGACTGTATAGGGGATCCACTGATCAAGCCATCGACTCTTCAACAAAGAGTAGTGATTCCCATCATCAATGGCAGAGATGTTATTGCACAGGCCTAGTCCAATATTAGAAACAAGTCCGGGAGTGGAAGCCATCTCTAGTTTTGATCAGATGGGCATCTGTAGTGACCTCCCTCGAGGTATTTACCAGTATGGATTCGCTAAGCCATCAGCTATTCAACGGAGAGTAGTTTCATAGACAAGTTTTAAACAAGATTAAGGCGATGGAAAGTTTAATATGGTTGTACAAAAAATCAATGCAATTCAAGCCCGAAAACACCAAACTAGAAGAGAACGTAAGTACAAGTTCATCGACAGAAATTTTCTATGCAAAATAAAAAATACATTAGATGTCTCAAGTGATTTATGTCGAGTTTTTTGCTTCCATTTTTTGCAAAGGCAAAGCCAAAACTTCAAGCTAAGATTTGAAGCTTTCCTTACATCGATTTATAGATTTTAAGTTCTTTTCTTTCTCCCCCAACAATGGCGAGATTCACATCGCATTCTTCCATGTTCCAAACGATTTCTTCATGGTTTCTCCATTTTCTGGCAACCCATTCATAGCAAATCGATTTTGAGTAAGCAAATGGAAACTCCAAGCTTCAACCAACATTGAATTTTGTCTTTATGGCTGAAACATAATGCTCAAAGGATTTCTCACTTTGGATTTCACATATAGATATACAAGTTTCCATTCAACTCTCAATACATTGCTCCAGCAATACCAATCAAAAATCGATTTCTCATAAGCAAAACATTATTTCTCATGATCTCCAGTTATGCACAGTGCTTGGATGAAGCATAAAATTGAGTTTAAATGGCATCAAATGAGAAATATAGCATGAAGGCGAAGGGATAAGGGGCGGAGCACTAACTAATACAACTCTGATACATGTGTCTCGTTTTGTGTGTTGCGTGAAGGCAGAGGGATAAGGTGCGGAGCACTAACCAATACCGCTCTGATACACTTGTCTCATTTTGTGTACTGTCAACACATTCAATGGTTTCTTGCAAGCCAACAAAATGATTGGTCATGGCAACACGTCTACCATTTTTGGCACTGTAACTTTAAGCGCCTCCACGCCCATTACCTACAGATATGCGGCCCAAGAAACCTTCGATTCAATGTTAGTTGTATTAATTATATTTAATATAGTAGGTATTGGATAATAAGTGGCATTAGAAAATTTTGTTTTATAAATTTTTTAATTTTTTTTTTATAAAAAAATCACTCCACCAAGGAATTATGTCCATCGGAGGTGTACTAAACCAAGTAGAAAAATAGAATAATGTATTTTAAAAATTATTAAATTTATTTTGGTTTTTTAAAATATTGTGATTAATATTAAAATTGTATCAAATATTACAAAACATTGTAAAAAAAATGTCAAAAAACAAATTAATGCAATTTGACTTTGCATCAAAAAGTATATCCTTACATAAGCAGGAAATAATTAAAATATGTGAATTGATGGAAATTAAAATTATATAAATAGAAAGAATATGAAGTTCTTAACATCTATGCAAAATAGGATGATTGTCCTGTTACCTGGCTTGTTCTTAGGCTACATATGAAAGTAGTTTGTTCTAAAGTTTACTATGTTCTTTAATAGGATGATTGTCCCTTTACTAGTTTGTTCTTAGGCTACGTATATGAAAGTAATTTGTTCTTAAGTTTACTTGGTTCTTTAATAGGATGATTGTCTTTTTACTAGCTTGTTCTTAGGCTACATATATGAAAGTAATATGTTCATAAGTTTATTTGGCATAGGATGATTGTCCTTTTACTAGCTTATTCTTAGGGTGTTCTTAGGCTAAGTATATGAAAGTAATTTGTTCTTAAGTTTACTTGGTTCTTTAATAGGATGATTGTCTTTTTACTAGCTTGTTCTTAGGCTACATATATGAAAGTAATATGCTCATAAGTTTATTTGGCATAGGATGATTGTCCTTTTACTAGCTTATTCTTAGGTTACATATATGAAAGTAATTTGTTCTTAAGTTCACTTGGTTCTTTGACAAATATTTATTGTAATGGTTTATTTTGATTTCAACGGAATAACAAGAAATAGATGTTTTCTTAAAAATAGCATTCTTAAATTTAATTAATAAGATTTAATTTTAAAGCCCGCAAGGTGTAGAATAGATTGTGAATGAGTGTATTGTTAAGGTACTCCTTGTGTTAGATTACTGATTCGAAACTCCATGGGTACTAGCTTAAAAATAAAGATTCAAATTAAAATTAATTATAAGTTAACAAGCCACATGGGTTAACAATTTAGATTAACACTCTCGAATAAAATCAAAACATAATTATGAGTTAAACAATAATCATTTGGTATGAATGTTAATTTATAAATCCGAAGGAAAATAATTGTACATGTTTGTCATACAACTTTGATTGAGCTAGGATTGCATTAAAGTTCATTGCAAAGTCTTCACAATTATAGTTTAATGGGCTTTGAGAATTTTTTTCTATTAAATGTGTTAAGCCTATTCTTTTGGTTGGTTGACCCTTACCACTATTGTTTTAGTCGGCGTTCAAAATCATAGAAAGGGAAGTAAATATTTCTAATTTTAAAAAGAAGATTCAGTCTCTTAGTGGTATGTCAATACCATATTACTTTTCCCTGTACAGAAATTAATATTAAATTGTATAATGCATAAACAAACATAATAAAAAACTTGAATGGAAACATGCAATTAAATATACACATCACATATAGGAACAAGCTACATCATAAGATAAAGTAATCTCGAACTATAACATAAAATCAATTGAAACCATAAAACACAATTTAGATAAAGTACTTCAAGATGAACATATATTTATGTAATAAAAAATCTCATAGTACAACATCGTTTCTGAGAGTTTCAGACTATAGTGCAAATAGTACACCATAATAACATATCCATGAACACACATTCAAATATTTAACTTATGCATAAAGCAGACATGAACTGGTGGGCCAAGTTGTTTAACAACTATGTCATCTTTTGCAAATATTTTATTGTCCACCATATGGAGCTTTCTTCCTTCTCTTTCAGACGGACACATCCATCTATTTTATCTTCATAAGGAAGGGGTACGCTACTTTTTACCTTTAAAATATTCACATTTGCATCCCCTGACCCGTTCAAATTGACTCCATGTATAATAAATAGTGAGTGAATACATCCAATGCCCACATGCGCATTGTCATACGGATCCGAAACTTTTACTTTATCACCTTCTTGGAGTTCATTAGTGAATTTCTCCCCAAAAAAACACATTATATTGAAATTTGAAAAAAGTTTTTACAGCAGCAATCAAACTCTGATATTTATCATAAAATCATTATATTGAGATATGAAAAATAGTCCAACAATTAAATTTTAATATTTAACATTGCACTTACCTCAAATACTTTGGTAGCACTACGAATGTCCATGTCCTATGCATCCTCATGATCATCCTCACTATCCAAATGGACTTTTTCTTTTTGAGTTCCTTTCATATAATTGCTCTACATGTGGTTTCATCATGCAAAAAAATACACAACATTAATTAAAAGTATGGTAAATGTTATATTAAGCATTTGATAGTCAAGTAAAGAATGTAATCAATAAATTTTTATCCAAAAGAACAATTATGTAATGATATTTAGCATTCACCCTTTTAATATTTGGAATATCACAAGATATACCCAAGGTCAATTGCACAACATCAAGTGATGTGGCCACTGCATATTCCATAGCAACAATTCGTTGATCACTACTACTCTCACTGTCATCCAATGTACCTTCGTCGACATCATCAATTTTGACAGCTGCAGCACGTTTAAGTAGTGACAATTTGTTTTTGTTTTTCATATGGTTTCATCATGCAAAAAACAATTAATAGCAATATTGTGAACAACATTTAAAAGCACACCAATTAACAAAGCAATTGTATTACGAGCATATAAAAAGATGGAAAAACAGCTTAATGAAGCATTAGGATATATGTTCATGAGGCCTTTTCCTTTTTATGTTGCTTTAATATAGTTGCTCTGCATGTGATTTAATCATCATGCAAAAAACATTATTCATCTTCGATTCAAAGTCCACGAACAATGGAATAAATCAATTCAATTTTTGTGATATATACAATACTATTGAAAGTACAAAAGTAACAACCATTAATTCCAATCTTGTTCACCAACACAACCTAATTATTGTTCACTACACAATCATCCAATTGTATTAAGAGCATATAGAAAGATGCAAAAATAACTTACTGAAGCATTAAGAGCACTGTTCACGAGGCCTTCTCCTTTTTCTATTGCTCCAATATCGTTGCTCTGCAAGTCATTTAATCATCATGCAAAAAAAAAATATTCTTCATCGATTCAAATTCCAAGAACAATGGAATAAATCAATTCAAATTTTGTTATATATATAATACTATTGCAATTACGAAAGTAACAACCATTAATTCCAATCCTTTTCACTAGCATAGCTTAATTACTATTCACTACACTATCAAGGTGATAAAATAATTGCCTTATATCCTCTAACATATTAATGGACATATGTGGAGACTTGGAGGGTAGTGCAATCACATAGAATATGAATCTCTTGAGACCTAGAGACTCAACAAAACTCCATCAAAACCATTCACAACATCTAAAATTACTCAGCATATAACTAGTAGTTGTATCACATTGTACAAGCAATGAACCAATGGAAACAACATTTGTTGGGTAAGGATACTTACTCATTATTAATATAAGCCTTTGTTGTTTCTTTAGACAGAGAACGAGATGCAAAGCACATAACAACTAAAATGGATGCCTTTTTTTGCAACAATTTCACTTGGTTATCAAGCATAAGTACAACATAGCAAATCCTCTAGTCAAATGCCTTAGTCCTCCACTACTCAACACACTTATCACTTTTATGGATACTTGTTGACACAAACCCACTTTACAGAAATATATACCAACATCTTACACAGGTAATCCAGTTACATATCATTGTTTTAAGGATGATTTGACCTTTCACCTTGAACATTTATTTGTTCTAATTGGTGAGAAGTGCAAGAAGCTTATTTGGGATGCGCATTGCTCCAAGATTGTAGTTCATTTCAACATCTAGGAAACTCTTCATATTTTGTATAAATATTACCATTTTCTATATCTAGATAATGGGAAGAGCACTACAAGGATCTCTTGAGACATAGAGACTCAACAAAACTACATCAAAACCATTCACAGCATTTGAAATTACTCAACATATAACTAGTAGTTGTATCACTTGTACAAGCAATGAACCAATGGAAAAACCATTTGTTGGGTAAGGATACTTACTCATTCTTATCTCAAGCCTTTATTGTTTCTTTAGACATAGAACGAGATGCAAAGCACACAACAACTAAAATGAATGCATTTTTTTGCAACAATTTCACTTGGTTATCGAGCATAAGTACAAGACAACAAATCCTCTAGTCAAATGCCTTAGTCCTCCACTACTCAACACACTTATCACTTTTATAGATACTTGTTGACACAAACCCACTTTATACAAATATATACCAAGATCTCACACAGGTAAGCCATATATAGATCATTGTTTTAAGGATGATTTGACCTTTCACCTTGAACATTTCTGTGTTCTAGTTGGTGAGCAGTGCAAGAAGCTTATTTGGGATGTGCATCACTCCAAGATTGCAAGTCATGTCGACATCTAGGAAACTCTTCCCATTTTGTATAAATATTACCATTGGCTATATCTAGATAATGGAAAGAGCACTACAAGGATCCTTGTGTAGATTCCTCCATAGTGAATCCAACAAACTAGAAGTAGGTATTGTAAACACATTTATAGATTACGCAACAACCATGGGAGTCTGTATCAATGGACTTTGTTACAAGGATTCCAACAACCCAACACAACTATGATACAAAATTTGTCATGGTACCAGGTTCTTGTCCGTGTTTGAATTCGAGTACAATGAATTATAATGATAGAATATGAATCTCTCAAGACCTGGAGACTCAACAAAACTACATCAAAACCATTCACAAGGCACCACTGAGGCATGTTTGAGGTTACAGGCCTTAACATTATTGGACATGATTTTGTATAACACTCTAACAAGAGGTTGGAAACAGGAAGCTACGGATATGCTTCTAAATATTATATGCATCGTAACCAATACAAATGTATTACATGCTTCTAACTACTTTCGAGCATATTGGAATTGAACAACGTGAGATTCACTATGGGAATTCCTTTGTGAATGACTCGATATATTTAAATTGGAATCAGACCCTAGTTCGAGGGACATAATGTGAGGAAATATCTATTATTCAACACTGCCTGATATCAAAACTAAAACCCATAGCTAAAACTATGATTCTATACCCCCACCTAGATATGTTGAGTCACTTTGAGGCTCAGAACGGTCCCAGATTTGTTCTTTACCATTGTTTCGAGGCTAAAAGATTCCCAAGATTTAAGATCAACCATCTTACTATTGTTTTATGGTTGCTACAGGTCTGATGAGGGTTGTTGTAGGTGACTATTTTATGACTGCTATAAAGTGCCCAGAAAGCCTCCTCAAGGTTGCTACATTGCCTAGACCTCAAATACTTGTTGTTCATCACCTTTCATTAGTTGTCATATGACGTTTTTATTGTTGTTGTGTTATATTGTCATCTACCAGGGCTAGAACATCCCCAGAATGGCTCCTCCTAGATGGAATGAATTTTTAGTCCACCAACAAGCCTCAGTATTGCAGACACCACTATGGAGAGGCTTGCTTAAGGGACCAAAGTGCTTACTAAAGGTGGCTATGAAATATTTTCCGACAGGCAATTGAAACCTCCCCATAAGAAAAGAAAAAAAAGACATACACTTGCTACTTGTCAACTACTATTGAGCCAATCATATAAGGAAAACTTCATTTGTCCATCGAAAACATTGTTTTTTACAGTGATAACCCTCTTTGTTACAAGGTCAATCTTGATAAAACTGAATGGACAATTGCCATTTTTCTCAAGAGTCTTGTGGCCATTATGATCACATCCTGAGAGTAGAAACCCTTAACCCATTAAACAAGTAATCCCTAAGTAACTACCAAGAACACTAAGGAACTCTAGTCATGAGGTAGAATTTGTGTGCCACGGTGATGTAGTGGAAGAGTATCAAAGCTAAACAAGTCACGATGTGACCATCTCAACAAACCTATAGATAAACAAGGATTAAAATCCAGATAGAACTTGGATTGCAACATTTACCTAGATAAGGAGGGGGAGGAGGCCACCTATAATGCTTTGTCGAGGAAGAGAGTAAGCATACCAAGTAGAGTCCATCCACAAGATGATGTCAGTAAGACAATACACAACCATGTCCTCCTATTTATAACCATGAACCCCAATAAGAAGTCCATGAATCGAGCACGAGGCTCACACAAGTAATAAAATGGGAAAGAGGGCATGTGCCATCAACCGAAAAATCAACAGTTGCCCAAATTCAACTAACAACTCAATGAAGAATTATAAGTGAGAAGAGTCATGGCATGTGTTAAGACAAGCGGAAAGGTTGAATCATTGGAGGAAAAAACAGAAGAAAGCCCTCTCCTCATAGTGGAAAGTGGAACCCTGACTATTGTTCAATGTTGGCAAGGCAAGCCTGACACCTTTCAACCATTCTACAAGACAATTATTTGATTGAATAACATACTTAATACCCATAACCTATGAGCACTGGTATAAAGAGTATGTGGTATAAAATGATATGGAATACTCATTGTCCTATGTATCACATTTCATTACCAACCTTAGTATAATATGCACGGTTTCCTTGAAGTGCAATATAATGGAATACCCTCCATCAACACAACAAACTTACCTCATCTGAATCATTGTCCTTATATTTATTCCATGCAGAAACTATCGGCGTAATAGAGACAACCAACTTCGAAAGTGTATCATTGATCCCGTATATGCATTGCATTACATGTTGGTACCCATCATTCATGTTGACATCTGCATTTACAGTGGCTGTTACAACTTTGCCTCTTTCAACTCCAACAGATGGCAGCGAATATCTGGCAACAATGTATTTTTCTGTTGGATCTTACTGTCAAATGTACTAGAACCAAATGCTGCCATATAATTCACAATATCTTGTGCACTTGGTTCTTTGTCACTGTATTCCATCTAAAATAAAATGTCAAGTTTTAACATACAGTCAGTTCAATAAACAAATCCAAGTAAATAACATGACATAAATTCAACCAAAAAGCCATACACTTACTGCAAATTTGTCTTTTTTTCGCCTGCAACCCGCCTCAACCAAATGAATATGTAGCCCTTGCAGTATCTCTTGCTTTATTTCATCTGTTCCTCTTTGAAAAATATTATGAGGAACGCATACTTTTCTTCAATGCCTCCCACTATTTTGGAGTTAGAGAGGAGTTTGTCCTATTTTTTCCCTCCATGATTTATTTTCTACTATTGTATCTAAAATTGTTCATCAGAATTCGCATCTTGCGCTTGTAATGTTTTCTAGAGATCTGTTCACCGACAATCTCAAAAGAATTTTCCATTTTTTGTTTAACATTTTCTACATCTCTTGGATCTTTCTCTGCAAAATTTGACTTGCAAATATCCAAATGAACCATACATCGTGTACCCATCTTGGTGGACCACCTTCCGACATTTTTCCCAATGGGTTCACCATATTTCGACGCCTCAACCAAGAACAAAATCTTACCTTCTAATTTTCTTTCTTTTGTATTCCTCTCTGGAGATATGTACCAATATTGGCTCAATCTTTGTCTTTTAACAGTAGTAGACACATCTTTTGAACCACTACCATTATTTCTGGCTGATCCAGTTTCATCAAAAGTTGTAGATACGGGAGTTGTATTTTGAGGTGCTCCAGATGTAAGCAATGTCTCTTCATGACTTGCACTAACAAAGCTACACGCTTCTTGGCCACATTAGGTGTGGAAGTAGATAACTCAGTACCAGTCTCCACAGTTGTGCCTTCAAAGATGTCCTTTAATTTTGAATAAACCAAATGCAGACTTGGTCTAAGTTCTTTTTTCTCATGTTGATCAATAATGTCTTTTAGAGTTTTTGTTAATATAGGTTTATGCTCCTCGAGATGCACATCACCAGGTTTTATATTAGGATGCACATCAATATGTGCTATATCAGGTTGCACATCACCACATCTTTTCGTTTCATCAACTTCATTTGTTGAACCACAAATATGTTGGCTTTTACGGGTTGGCAACAATGTATCTTTACTTTCGTTTGATTTTTTCCGTGGTTTTTCTTTGCAATCTTTTTCTTCCGTATAAAACAAAAAAAATATATCATATTAGTATTTATATACATGAATTTCTTGCCTATAAAATATTAAAAACTATCAAACAGTTAATATACTAAAGTGGATTAATAACTTGCCTATTTTGCAAACCAAGTGATGATAAATATTGATCATTCTCGGTCACGTTTTCTCTACAGACGCGCTCATAGTCTAACAATCCTTCAGTGTTATTGATGTCATCTAATTTACGCCTCAAGCTCTTTTTCTTCACCTTCTGAAGTCCGACAATTCACAACCAGCCACTTGAATCAGTTAAGTAGAATAATAATGAAAGAATGATTGCATTTTTATATCATACATTTTTACAATTAATACAAAACATTCTAAAATATAAATTATAATGAAGAACAAATAGTAAATTTACTTTATCATCTTCATAAGGAATTCCAAGGAAGTGGTGGTTGGTATGCCATAGTTCAAGGGACTCATGTGACTCTTCATCAAATTGTAATGAAAGATGAAATCTTACGGGTTTATTCCTTACCTTGGTGCCTCCTTTAAATCAACATTGGCACCACCCTCTCTACCCAAAAAATCCTAGAGCTAGATCTAGGGGTATTAATTTGTTGTTGCTAAGGACCTATCACATCCAAATTATTTCCCCTATTTGAGCTCAATAGGTGGTTACCATTTCCACTCGTTTTTATCAAACATGTAGTAAGAGGAATAACTTACAACAATCAATACTTTATTAGTCTATAACTAGAATCACACACAATAATAGTCTTATTTAGAACATGTAAGATATATTCTCCATTTCAAACCCAAATAATCTAACAATTATTAACTCAATTTTTCGCCCACTCACTGAACCTACGTCGTCTGCACAATTCATATCCTTCAATTGTTCATACCTAAATTCTAGCCCTTGGATCATGGCCTAGTAAGATTTTTTGTTGAGTAGAACACACAGGAGAGGTCAAAAGAGTAGACACAAAGATTTTGCTTCCAACCATGGGTCTACCCATAGTTAAAAACATTGTATGCAAACATAGAAGAAGTCTGCAAAGTCCTTTTAACCATGCATTGATGATAGGAGGTGTGAGCATCAATACAACTCACATAAGTACATATATGGTTTATTAGGACACTTGGTTAGCCATGCATTGATTGTAGGAGGTGTGAGCATCAATACAACTCACACAGGTACATATATGGTTTATAAGGACACTTGTCGACACATGCATGCATCATAATAAGGACATAGATATGGTAAATAGTAAGCCCATATCCAAATGAATGGTTCAATACCATTCTAAATCCAAATGAAAATGATTGGGCTTAAAAAGCATCAACTAAAAAATGGGCAACACTACAAATCGACAGTCCCAAATTTGTTCTTTACCATTGTTTCGAGGCTAAAAGATGCCTAGGATTTTTTATTTTTTATAACAAGAACGTATATTGTATAAAAAAAAAGCCGTGGTTATGAACCAAATCGACAGAGGACATACAAAGGCCAAATTGGCTTTGAACATAATTCAGAATCAGCAAATAGTGAGCTAGTAAGCCTGTGGAGGCCGTTATTGTTCAAGGTTACAATTTAAATGACTTTCGTCAGCTGAAGGATCTCATGCTGAAAGAGATCATGAAAAAGATTGCCATGAATGTGCTTATTACAAATGAATAATCCAAAGAATATGTTAATTGAGTTGATGACAAAATCTTAAGCTGAAGGTGGCCGATTGTAGATGCTGAGTGTAATTGTTTGCACACAGTTAGCATTCTGCTATTGTATCATTCGATGAGAAGCTTCTGCTGTATGAGATGAAGATCATAATGACTGAAGAAATCTGTGATTGTGTCATTCGATGAGAGGATTCAGTGATATTCTGAAAACTTCGATGGGGAAATTTTGTGATGTAAGATTCAAGATATAAACAGCGTAGATTAAGATCCGAACTGTACAAAGTGATGATTCCGAGAGTTTTTTCAAATCCAAATTGGTAGCTTGAAATGGCAGAGTGGAGACAAACTCTGCACCCTTGGAATTGCATTGATCGACAGAGTCTCGGATTTGCCTTGCTGTGGTCAAACATTTCTCTAAAGGATTTACGCAAAAATGAATTTTTATTTTGTTATTTTTTTTATAATTTCCATTTTTTGCCAGAAGGTGTTTTTGGTTCCAATAAAACAACCAATTCGGATTATTGGCTGAGAGAATACAAGTGAATTGAGGGCCTGTCTCATGGAATATGATTAGCTTCATTTTCCATGTTGGAAAGTTTGAGGGTGCCTTGATTTTGACCGGTGGCAGCGTTAGCTTCAGTTTCAGCCTCACTGTTTAAGGTTCTTAAGATATGGTAAGCCCTGAACTCTGTAAAGGTGCTTGAGATTTTCCGAATTCACTGAATGATTCAACTGAGTGGAAGATTATTGTTGTTGGTGTTATTATTGAGAGCTTTGATGATGATCAATGAGTCTCCAAACACTTGCAACTTATTGATTTTATGCTCTCTAGCGATTTGGCATCCTTTCATCAAGGCTAAGGCTTATGCTATATTATTTGAGCATATTCCTAGGCCCCACCTATACTTCAGTCTCATATTTACTTCCCTAGTCCACAAGACTCCCCCAGCTCCTGCTACGCCTGGATTGTTCTTGGAGGCACCATCGAAATGCAGGCTGTCCTTAGCCTGATTAGTTCTCCACTCTTAGAAGTCAGGATTAGTAAGTCTAATTTGCCAGGCTGTATGATGTTGCGGTCGGGGCCCTTTACTAGGCTGAGGGAGGATAGCTCCTATCCAGCTCAATTCCTTCTTACCGAGGGTTGCATCAGATCTATATTTGGATTTATTGAGGCATTCAATCAACAAACCTTTGGCTTGGCTTGCGGTTTATAGGGGGTTACAGAGTTTTTCTTGGAAGATTGCATGTTTTCTTGTAGTCCAAATTTTCCAGCATGCGTATTTGGGAATGGAAATCCAGAGATGATACCAGAGTTTCTTAATGGAGAGGGGAGCAGGATAAATGGATTTCCAATCTTTAAAGAGATGGGTGGTGGAGGTCAAGATAGGCATGGTGATGTTGAGTTCAAGAAGCAAATGTTTCCAAACCAGCTTGGAATAAAGACAATCCAAGAAGAGGTGATTAAGCGTTTCCATATTGCTCTAACAGAGGGGACACCAAAAAGGCCCATGGAATCCATTCTTATTGAGATTGTCACTAGTGAGAACTTTGCAGTGGATTAAAGTCTAGGTAAAGAAGTTGAATTTAGGGAGTCCAAATGGATCCCAAACCATTTCCATAAATCTTTTCTTGCTTCATCATGTGTTTGAAGAGCTTTGTAACCGAGGAAAGAAGTATATGAGCCTGTAGGGCCCCAACCCCGTTCGTCCCTAGCCATTAGATGTAAGGGGGTGCAACCTTTCAGTTTCTCGATTAGTATGGCTTTGTATGACTCAAGATGTAGAGGAACAACTACATTTTTCCAGCTTTTCCAGTTGCCATGAATGTCCAAGGAGCTGAAATCATTTAGAGTTGTGATCCCATGTTGGGTGAGCCAGGCTGCAATATTTTCTAGCTCCTGTATATTCTGAAATGTTTCTTTTTTTTCCCATAATTTTGTCAGTAAAGATATCTATTTTCCTACCGTTTCCTGGTTACCCAATATAAATCTTTTGAAAAAAATTCCCAAGCCGCCTTGCATAGAGTCCAAGTGCTTGAGCCTTTGGAAGTAGGCTTTTGATCTAGACATCTTAGATTGGTCCCCTGTAAATATTTCTTCCTGAACACTTGACTAATTCGATGTCGTTTCTTGTGTAGTATTTTCCATAGGATCTTACCACCCAATTCCAAGTTTGCATGGCGTGAATCGCAAATTTGAAGGCCTCCCGAGTCTTTTGGCTGCTTAATGGCCTCCCAATTCACTAAATGGATTTTATTTTCATTGTTTTTCCCACCGGACCATAGGAAATCTCTCATTAATTTACTTATCTAATCTGCTGCTCCTTTTGGAGCTAGGAGTATAGAGAATTGGTAGATAGGGGAGGCTGAGATAACATAGTTCACTAAGATCAGCCTTGTTGAGCCAATGCCCTCCCCATCTTCTGATTCTTCTTTTTATTTTGTTGATCGTGTCGTCCCAAGCTCCAAAATTTGAGTTGCCATATGTGATGGGAAGGCCCAGATATTTGAATTTATCCCAGTGGTTGTGAACATTGATGCCAAGAATTTTGCTGATTTTTGCTGCGACAATGTTGTTTATATTCCAGCTGTAGACTGCACTTTTGTGTAAGTTAATCTTGCCTCCTGAAGCATTGCAGTACATATTCATATTGCACTTGAATTTTCGGGCTATGATGGAGGATGTTCCACCCAAAAATAATGAATCATCGGCAAACAGAGTGTGGTTCAAGGGATGGGAATCGAGGGTCAAATAGAGGCTAGGGAGGGTGTGCCTATGAGCAGTTCATGATTTAGTTTTCGACTAAGAGAATCTGCCAAGATAATGTACAGGAAAGGGGAGAGAGGGAAGCCTTGCCTAATGCCACGGGTGGCTTAGAAGAAATCAGCAGGACGACCATTTATTAAGGGGGCGATCCATGGTTTGCTAATGCATGTTGCAATCCAACTGATGAAGTTTTCATTGAATCCAAAACGAGTCATAATTTTGAAGAGGAAGGAGTGCTTTACACGGTCAAATGCATTGGCCATATCAAGCTTAATTAACATACCTTTTTCCTTTTTGGATTTGCTGGAGTGGATAGCTTCTTGAACGAGGATGACATTGTCAACTATTTGTCTCCCTTCCAGAAAGCCGCCTTGGTTGTCAGAAATAATTCTGTTGAGTAAAGGCTTCATCTGAGTTGCCAGCATCTTGGATATGATTTTCTAGGAGGAGTTGCATAATGAAATCTGTCTGAATCTACCGAAAGAGCTGGGATTTGTTTCTTTTGGGATGAGGGACAAGAAAGTGTTGTTTGTGCCTCCACCGATTTTTGCCTTGGAGTGGAAGTTCTTTATCATTCTCATAAAGTCTTTTTTATGTACTTCCAACATGCTTTATAAAAATGTATGGAGAATCCGTCGAGACCCGGAGCTTTATCATATTCGAATGAGTGAATCGTGTTGATCACTTCCTGCTCGGTGAAGGGTTTAAGGATATTCAGATTATCCTCAGGCATGATGCTTTTCGAAATATTCTCTAGCAGAGTAAGCTCGTCATCTCCTTCAATACTGTCATCATCAGTGAAGAGTTTGGAGTAGTGAGCGTGTGCAGCTTTTTTGATATTTTTGTTTCCTGTGCAAATCGTGTCATCCTCTGTTTTGATTTCACTAATGTGATTGAATCACTGTCTGATCTTGAATTGTTTATGGAAATACCTAGTATTCTTGTCCCCTGATTTGAGACAAGTGCTCCTCGACTTCAACCTCCAGTATTCCTCTTCAGCTCGAAAGGCGTGATAAACTCTCGTTTGATGAGTAGTTTCTTCCTGCAGCGTATTAGCTTCAACAGGTTGCTCTTCCATGATGAATTGAATATCTTCAAGTACACCCATGACAGTATTTCTAGATTCTGCGGGGGCTGGGCAATTGGATTTTGCCCAGATCTTCAGTGCGGCCTTGTTATTTTTCAATTTTTGTTCCCATACGTGACAGGAAGAGCCCGTGATGGGGATTCTCCATGCCTTTCCCAGAATGGTCCAGAAACTTGCAAGATCGAGCCACTGGGGACTAAACCTAAAAGGAATTGGGCCGAGTTCCTCAATGTCATTAAAGTGGAGTTGGATTGGTTTATGATCGGAGGCAAGATTGGCTAGAATGTTGGATGAGATGATTTGGGTGTCGGACAAAAGGCTAGTCTGGACGAGGAATCTGTCCAATCTGGACATGATATTCCCCTTTCCAAGACGCTTGTTGGACCATGTGTACTTCCCTTTTTTAGGCTTGATATCGATGAGATCCCATTTATGGATAATTGCTTCAACCTAAATTTTGAAGAAATCATTACCACTGAGCCCACCTTTCTTTTCATATTTGGAGAGGGTGATGTTCATATCACCGGCTAAGATAATGTTTTGAGGATTGTAAGCATCCAAAAAATCTTTGAGTAGGCTCCATCACTCTTTTTTTTCAGAGTAAAGGTTTGGTACATACATGTTGAATAGGGCAATCTGCTTGTTGCTCTGCAGGTGGGTGAGTTCAGTATATATCCAATGTTGTGTAGCGAATTGATTGTGGAGCTGGAATTTTTCGGAGGACCATAAGGTTGCCAAGCCTCCAGAAGCTCCTCTGGCGCTTACTGCATAACCAACATTATGCTTCCAATGTTCTTTTCTAGTGGCTAAGACTGTATTGTCCTCAAGTTTGGTCTCCTGGAGTAGTAGAAGATCTGGCATGTCGATTCTTTGTAGATATTTGACTGCTTCAATCTTGCAGGGATTACCCAGACCTCTGCAGTCCCAAGAGACCAGCTTCATCATTTAGATATGTAGATGGAGGAGGGAGTTCCTTCTGGTAGGTCTCCATATTTCTTTCCTGCTATCCTAGCTCTAGTATTTCTGCTGAAAACCATATCTATCGTTGCTTGGGATCCTTGAACTTTCTCACGCTCAGCTTCTTCATCCCTCAGCTCTTTGGTAGATTTTCGACCTGGTTTTTTGGAAGATTTATCTAAAGGTTCTTCCGATGAAGAGGGGGAGTTGGGGATTCTCTCTTTAGTGATTTCAGCATAGGAGGGAGTCTCTTTGATCAGGGTAGAACTGTTGGGACTGGGGGTACTCTGGGACGGGGAGATCAAAGGATTTTCATGGGTGAGCGGAGTTGCTTGAGTATCTTGTTGTTCACGTATTTCTCTTTCTTCTTCAGCCTCGGGGTTCCTATTGTTCGAGTCCGATGAATCGTGATGCTGTTGATCTGATTTCTGTATATTTAGGCTTTTTGAGTGAGATTTCATACCTGATTTGGTGTTTTTTTGGATGGCTGTCCATTGTTCTTTTTTCCAATCCAACTCTGGATCCGAAGGCTTCTTTTTGCATGATCACGCGAAATGACCATATTCGTGGCAAAACTTGCGATTGAAGGGGATCTGTTCATAATCGAGTTCTTGGATATGTGACCAATCTACTTGGACACAAATTATCGCGCATGAGTATTGATCTTTTCGATCAGCTTTGTCGATGTATTTACCTAGGGCGTTTCCGATTGCTTCCAGAGATTTTGTATTCCAGCAATGAAGAGGAAGGTGGGGGAGCCTCACCCAAACAAGGACAACAGAGGGGATATCGAGCATTGGGTCGAAATTCGGAGTCCATATGTTCATATAGAGCCCTTGCGGTCCCATGAAGTAGGAACCGTTCCCGAAGATGAGCTCGTGATCTTGCTTACATTCGAAGACGCAAGCGAAGTAACCTTTACCCAGGAAGAAAGATTTAACATCTTCCAAGATCAGAGGTCTCCGATTTTTCTAGACCTAGTTTTCGGTGGACTTGCGGGAAGGCCATAAACCTGTGAACTGGCCTATTAAAGCCCATTCCGACAGGTTGAGGACTGTCTTGCAGGGAAGTTCCACCAGCAGTGCTACAGTAGAGATCTCATTGATTTTCTTCATGAATTTGTGTTGAGAAGAAGAGAGCGGCTTCTTGCCTTGAGCAGATAAAAGCTTTAAAAAACTAGCAATGTCGGGGGGGCTTTCTGCTCCCTAGGCCTTTGGAGGCAGAGGGAGCAAGCCCTAGGAGAGGGGCAATGGGGAAGACGGGGGCGAGAAAGAGGAGATCCAGGATCGAGGATGAAGGGAGGAGAAAATAGGTTGCTAGGAGGGCGTTCGAAAGCAGAGAAGGAAGCTAAAAGGGCCAGAGGCCGGCATTAAAGGGCCGAGGGACAGTCTGAAGGCAGACTAGGCTAAGTATAAAGTGAAGAGGGCTGCATAGCAGGCAGCCAACGCTGAAGCACGCATCCAACGCTTTACTCAGCTTTGATATATTGAGATTGCATTGTCATGTTACATAAAGATGCCCAGGATTTAAGATCGACCATCTTACTGCCATTTTAAGGTTGCCACAGGTCTGATGAGGGATGTTGTGTGTGAATGTTTTATGACTGTCTTACTACTACATAGTGCTTGGAAAGCCTCCTTAAGGATGCTACATTTCCCAAACCTCCAAACACCTGTTGTTCATCACCTTTCATTGGCTATCATATGACATTTTGATTACTGTTGTGTTATATTTATCATCTACCAGGGCTAGAACATGATCAGAATGACTCCTCCTAGATGGAATGACTTTTAGTCCAACAACATGCCCTAGTATTGCAGACACAACTATGGAGAGGCTTGCTCAAGGGACCAGAGTGCTTACTGAAGGTGGCTATGAAAATATTTTTAGATAGATGTTTGAAACCACTCCAGAAGAACAACTACAGAAAACATACACTTGCTACTTGTCAACTACTGTTGGGCCAGTCATAGGAACAATACTTTATTTTTCCATTGAAAATATTGCTTTTTGCAGTGATAACCCTCTTTCTTTCAAGGCCAATCTTGATAAAACCAAATGGAGTTTTTACAAGGTATGACCCCTTACTGCTAGTGTTATCACAAGCAATTAAAAAAAATATTCATTGTCACAGGGGAAGCACCTAGAAGATCTATACAATCAATGTCAATTTGTTTCTACTCTATGGGATCATGGTTCCCTCATCTTTAAAAAACTTGACCGCAACAGGGGAAGCACCAAAGAGACTATTTCTAACTGGAGTAGACAAAGAGAGGACTAAAGGGAATGAACTAGACTTCCATAACCTGAGAATATATATCTGGAAAACATTGAATCAGTGGAAGGGTGAAAAACTCACACCTTGGTCAATGGATGCAAATCGACAGTCCTCAGCAATGTAATCATGGAAAATTAATCAATATTTTCATTCCCATAGGGTGGTGGTCCTACTAAAAACCATTTCAACCACACAAATCAACATCAATGTTGGTGATATGTTGGTACCAAATCCAAGATGCATCAATTTTATTAAGGTGTCATGATATTAAAGATTCTCCTAATCGTGTGGGCCTATGAGTGTATACCAAGGTCATGGAGTTCAAGGCTTCGGTTGGATAATTTCTATGTTCACCAAAATCAACTTGAAAAATTTCTTTGATGAATCCAACAGAAAATTTATTCTCATTTTCATGATCAAATTTGGTACTAACAACACACTCACAATTTCCCTTTCCCTCGACATTTTCTTCCACTCTTAAATGGATGCCATAGGCCCACATTCCAATAAAACGCCAAGCCCGTAAATGTGGAAGTTGTGAAATCTCAGTTTCCTTCGATGTTAGATATTCACCTTGTTCTTCTACATCACAGATTGCATCACGAATCCATTCTTCAAATTTCATAAAAGAATCATGTCCTCCAATCAAATCATGATGTTTGCGCTTTTGAGGTGGAGGACGTTGAATCCATTTTCCTCTCTCTTCTTCCTATTTTCTACATAGAATATGAACGTACAAGATAGTCAGATTAATAATATAAATATGTAAATGCAATTGAATAAATAAATTATTGTGTAAGAAATATTTTTACCTGCGCCACTTATCAAACAAAGAAGTGTTTTGAAGAACATAGGCATGTATCGCACTTCTTTCTTCATGTGATATCTTGAAGCGACGTCCATTGAATTCTAATAATTCACCTGCAACTCTCTCTTCTTCGTCATCATCCCATACACATCGATTGACATTTTTAAAATCCTTCATATATTTTGTGCAAAATCCCATGGCCTCTTGCATTTAATATCCCTCAGACATGCTACCTTTTGGTTTTTCCCTAGTACAAACAAATGTTTTCAAAACCTTCATATATCATTCTATAGGATACATCCAACTTGTTCTTACTGGGCCACAATGCTCTATTTCATATTGTAGATGCATCAAAAGATGCATAGAAATGTTAAAGATTGTTGGTGGAAATTATCGATCCAATAGACAAAGGACTTCAACAACCTCCTCCCTCAAACTGTCAAAGTTTGAAGGATCTAATACATGTAAACTCATTCTCTTTAACATTAGGCCCAACCTTCTAATTGTTAATCTTGGCCCCTTTTCCAAATTTGATATATTGACCACAATATGTAAAATATTCTCGATTATGACATGATAGTCATGGGTCTTGAGGCCTCTTAAGCTATTATTGTCAGTTTGGCTTCTAATACTACTATTTACATATCTAGTTAGAAAGCGAGTCTATGACATCAACTTCAAGAATTTTCCACGTTGTTCCTTTGTCCAGACATAAGGAGCGCTAGGTTTTCTATATTTTTCATCATCATATTTTTCAACCCAAATATTTCGACGAATCTTTAGTTGTTGAAAGTATTCACATGATACAACAGTATCATAAGTGCCAAAAAGAGTTTCTATAATTGCATAGGCTATATTTTTCTCAGTATGCATAAAGTCAACAATATGCCTAATGGCTATATCCTTAAAGTATGGCAACTTATATAATATGCACAATCATTTTACACCGCTTTCATTACATGGATCATCTATACTACCACAAACACCACCACTTTCAATAAACAACATTCTTTTTTGTCCATTCTCAATAATGTATGCAACTGTTATTGGCAATGATGCTTCACGATTCTCTTCCTAACCATTGAAACGTGTTTTTTGTCAACGATATGGATGATCCATTTTAAGGTAAGCACGATGTTCACAATAAATACACTTACGCAAACTTTTTGAGTGCCTTACAAAATCCTTAAATTTGCAAGCAGGACATCCATGGTATCCATGAACAGTGAGACTAGTCAATGTGCCACATGTGGGAAGATCGTGAATTGTAAACAATAACAAAGCTCTTAAATTGAATTTGATTGAATGACTGTCCCTTAAAATTTGAATTGCTTCAATTCCTTTCCACAATTCCATTACCTCATCATATAATGGCTCTAAATAAACATTGATTGTATCGGAAGTCACACTTTTCTTGCCTGATATGATCAATGATATAATTAAGAAAAATGGCTTAGTTATTAACCATGGAGGCAAGTTATAATATATTAAAAAAATTGGCCAAGTTGACCATTTATTACTTTGATTTGAGAATGGGTTTCACCCCATGTAGAGCCAAACCCAACCTTATATTTTGAGGATCTTGGGAAAAATCATGTCATTTGTTATCAAATTCCATCCACGTCTTAGAATCGGGCACATGTCATTGTTTCCCATTAGTGCTCTTATTTTGGGCATGCCATTGCATAAGTTCAACAATGTCTCTACACCTATACATTCGAAGTAGTCGTGGGATTAGTGAAAAGTGGCTAAGAACCTTTCTAAGAACCACGACTAATTTCAACCTTGGTATATACCTTTCTTCTTAACATTTCGTACATCTGGTCTCCCTTGCAAGATTTTTCCAAAATAATACACAACCATTCACACATGTGTGGATGTTTTCATACCCTAAGCCTAGCTTAGTGATTTGCTTTTTACATTGACTTCATTTTGTTTCCAATGTGGATTCAAGTGGTAACAACTAACTTAATAATGCCAATAACTCATCTACACTCTCATTTGTCCAACCATGCACCAGTTGCAAGTTAAAAATTTGAAGGATTGTTGTCAAATGACTTAACTTGCAATTAGTATACACAAGTTTTAGAGCATCCTCTATTGAGTTGGCCCAACCATCATTTAGACCCTCATTCAACATTCTATCAACTTCAAACCCTTCTTCAAACATTGTTTCCTCTACATCTATGTTTCGTGCCTCTTCGTCTATGTTTCATGCCTCTTCATCTCTCACACTATGCAATTGTATCATGTCTTCATAATAATTATGATCCCAAGGGCTTATACCACTATGCCCATGTCTTATCATATGTCAGAAAACCATAGTTTTGTTTCTCACCTTTCCACCAAGACAACCTTTAAATGGACATGGATGCTTGTCTAGTTCCCTCTCATTGGCTATTCTCTCATCATATGCATGATATTGATCCATTGTCAACCTTCGACATTGATCCATCTTTGATGTTCTACATTTGAATATTAAAGATCCAATATGTTAACTAACAAATTTCAAATAATTTAGATATACAAGGGCACAAATCAACTACATTGGTGTTAACAATAGAAACTTGACAAGGAACTAAGCTGAAAGCACTCAATTTGATGACAGGATGAATTGCAAGATCAAATGCAAAATAAAGCAGAAAACCAGGGATTGCTTCTCGGTTATCTTTCAGTAATGTTTTAACTATACATATCAGGAATGCTCTAAAAAATACAAAGAAACTTATCATAAATATTGGGAAATACTTATTATGGATACTCATTTTGATGAAGTTGCGTATGGACAATCTGTAAATGCGAACATAAATGGATCTCCCTAGTCCGAATGGTTCAGATCTAGAACAAAACAGGTACACAATACAAACAACTTCCCTATAATGATTAAATTGCAAAGTAAGCCAAGAAATAACTCACCTTATAAGCACAATTCCTCTCTTCTCGCTTGATTCAACTCTTTAATCTCCAGATCTTCAGCTGCAAAACATGGAACAAGTGGAAACAAACAAGTAGTGATGGCATATAATCATGAAATCAATCTAGATTAGTGGTCAAAGAAGCCAATCCTAAACTCTATAACAACAAGATGTTTATGTGAAGAATTTGTATTAATGTAATTACAGAAAGTACAAAGATAAATAGTTACAACCGAACTTTGACGTCATAACACCATCCGAGTGATCTTAGCTTCAAAAGATCAAAGCCTTCTTGCCTCCTATGGATGAAAATGATCTCCTAGCATAATTTCACCAGCGTGTAGGTACTCTATCCTTCCTCCTTTAACAATGGAGAGGGGGTTCATATTTATAGGCTTAAGAGGATAGGAGAGGTTGAGGATTTGTGGGAGAAGCTTAAGGGATCATCCCACTCGGTAAGGGGATCGAATGCCACCTTTCCTAATATGTAGGGATAAGCCTCCACGCAACTCAAGGTTGGAGAAGTCGCTCGAAGCTTCTCTTTTTCCATTTTAACCAACAGCAATGCACCTTGCACACTAGCAACTCGCGTCATTTAAGGATGACGTGCTTTGTACAAGATCAACTAGCGTCACCGACACGCTCTACCAATGTGCAGAGCGCGTCACCTAAGGTCTTGCGCACCTTGCCAACGAGCAAGGTGCGTCAGGGTGACAACACATTGTTAAAAGGGGAACATCAACTCTCCATTTGATCATTTAGCCCAAGTGATTTTAGGAATTGAGGCATATAGAGGACACATAACTCATAGTGGCGAGATTTTGGTGTAACAGAATGCCCCCCAAAGCATGAAGCTAGCAAAATAGGGTAGGTGAAATGCTTTGCAATATGAGGGTTCGAGGCAAGGATCATCTGTTGGAGTGACGAACAAAGACTCCTGCAGTACAACAGACTCTGAGATATATGTCTCAAATGACTCATAACATGGCTGCCGACCAATACAATGCAGATCCATGGTAGTATCGACTAACTGATCACAACCATGGATACTAGACAAAAGCCTACATCCATGATGAGATAATTACACAACCACGCCGAATGAAAAAGTGGATCCATGTAATATGACTCAAAAAATATCCATCGCAACCTGGGTAAGATACATGAGTTAACCCAGGGTCTTCAAGCCAAGCCAACAATAATACGAATATAACCATGTGATTACAAAGTTTTGAAGTTGAACATGGTAGAAACCACTTGATTATCGGTCATTAGGGTATACCGTTAACAAGCACGAGGGAAATCACCATTTATGTCAATGATTCCCAAGGTATCATAGTACATACCGTTGAATGCGAATCAAAGAGTTGAGGTCGAACATTTAGTGAAATCTTTCAATCGAAAGTCAATGAGTTGGAACTTACTATAGGTCAATGATCGCCCTTATCCTCCTCATCAAGTTCCAACTACTATGTCAGTCCTCGTTTCTTTCCCTTCCTCGAGACATGATCACATTTATTAATACCCATCACTTCACTTATTAATTAATTAAATTGTTTACAAATGAATTAATAATTATTATCCTTTTCAATTCTTGGTGTTAATACCATATGTAAAAGTCAACTAAATTTATTAACGTGGTTCCACCTCCCTGTCACCATATTATAAATGACAGAACCATTTATTAATGTGTATTAAATTCCAAATTCCAAGATAATAATAATAATAGAGTACTCTCGAATAACCGACCACATTATTACTTGATTAACAATTATTTTGTGACATGACAATATATATATATATATATATATATGTAAAAGTCAACTAAATTTATTAACGTGGTTCCACCTCCCTATCACCATATTAAATATGACATAACCATTTATTAATGTGTATTAAATTCCAAATTCCAAGATAATAATAATAGTAGAGTACTCTCGAATAATCGGCCACATTATTACTTGATTAACAATTATTTTGTGACATGACAATATATATATATATATATACATACACATATTCACCTAAATAAGTTTTAACCCTGAACATTATAATTCGATTAGTTTATAGTTAGTATTTATTTATTACTAAACTAATGTTCTGCAAAGTACTAATTGTTATTTAATTTCCTAGTACTAGATTCCATAATCATACTTTAGCTATAATTAAGATTTAATTAATACCCCACGATGGGTGGACACGGAGACGACTAGGAGGGAGGAGGGAGGCACGTGGAGGGATGTTCTTCTCCCCGTGCTCCCACCTCATCGTCCCCCATAAATTAGTCTACATCAGGATCATTCTCCCCCGTGGAGAGTAATTGATATCTGCAAACTCGTACGAGCTCACATCAGCTGAAGGTGTTGGGCACTTATGCGACGGAGGCTTCAATCAGAGGCATGCTTGATGTTCATTATGATGAAGTGTGAGGTCTTTATGGTTTGGTCAGGATAGTTATGGAGGAGATATGGGCGGTCATCCACCACGCAGGTTAATTACTTGTTTTTGAAGGATTTAAGAGATCATTCCAGTAAGCGGAGAAGCTCCTTTGGGAACCTTGCCCTCATACTGCTCATCTCTCTGGATTTCGATGACAGTCTGAGTTTGGTCAGTCTGTGGGATCCTGGGATCGCAGTTACCTGTTCCTTCGACTCCACCGTTTGGACCATCAACCTGGGTAAGTGGAATTATTGCTCTAGCTCTGTTCTGTATTGTGTTCTTTTGGGTGACATTCAGGGTGACCTAGAGTCTGTTCGCCACCTTCACCGTAGCTTCAATTTTCGCCACCTTTCCGTTGCTATTAATAACACTGGTTGTTGTGTTTCCGCAGACGATAGGCTGTCTTTCCTGGGAGACGCTATCTGATTCCTTCACCACTCCCTTCGTCTGCATCTGTTTAATTCATTGGTTTTAGGAGCTCTTCCTACTGGCAGTATGCCTCCTCGCAAGAACCCCCGTCGTGGCTCCACTCTGCCTAAATTCTGCTTTTTTGAACCTATGGGCACTCCCATTCGGTTTCAAAATATTTTAGTTGATAAATACAAGCGTTTTAAGAAGGAGATTCCTGAGTCTGTCCAGGAAAAGATTCAGTTGGCTGAGGAAGAAACTGATGTTGATAGAACCTGCCTAGGAGATGAGGAAATCAAGAAAGAATTCATGGACCTGGTCCCCAACCCGGGCTCCTCTCATGGCAGGCTTACCCTATACCAGAAATCTCTAGATATGTATTGGTCATAGAAAATGGTCCTTGGAAGGACTCTGGTGGAGAAAGATGAGCAGCACGGTGAAATCCTTCTTCTGCAAGACGAAATGTTGTTGCTCTTGCAGCGCATCCCCAACAATCAGGTTGAAATTGCCAAGCGTCTGTGAATGCAGCTTGAGCCAGGTTCCACCAGCGAGGCTAAGGAGTAATTTGTTGTTCTCTTTGTGCTTGTTTATGCTACTCCCTGAAGTAGTTTTTCTCTAGTTTTTGCTGAATATTTCAGTTTTGGCTACTATTTATAGCTAATGTTCATAGTTTTCTGGTAGTTTTCATGGAAAATAGTTGTTTAAAACTTGGTTATGAATTCCCAAACTGGTTCTGACTTGCAAGCCTGTTTTCTCTTTGTTTAGAGGGCTTGATGACTTCTGGAAATCTCAGTTTTTAAGACTTACAATCCTGTTTTCTCTTTGTTGAGAGGGCTTGATGACTTCTGTAAATCTTAGTTTTTAAGGCAATAGAATGTTCTTCTAATTTACAAAAAAAAATATTTAATTAATATGTAGTAATCAAGTTAATCATCACCTCATTAATACTAATTAACATTATTAACATGCAATAAATATTAACCGATCAATTTAATATTTAACCTAATTGACATTACAAACACCATTTAACATTTTAACCCTTAGTCTCGACTAATTAAATTCATTAATATTCCATTAAGCATTACTAACCAAATGCATTAATTACTACCTAAGTTAACCATAACTTGTTTATTCATCAACAATAATTAACATTAATCAACATTAGAACTTGATCATCATTCATTACCACCTAAGTCACTCAATCAACCTATTCAATTATTTAATCGACAGGATCCTTATCCCAGTTAATCATTTTCATTTATACCTTACCATAACCTAATTAATAACCATTCTTTGAATAATTTCAGCATAACTGTTAAGTTAACTATTAATTAAGTACAATAAAGTACATAGTGATCATTTAGAATCACAACACATGCACGCAATAATTCAATATATAGTGAATATATTCAAGTAGACGCGAATTGGGTTGAACTGAGAGTGGGGCGATAGCGACGAGGGCTGGACTAGGGTTCGATGGGTCGGCGGCATGGGTCTGAGCGTGTCAAGTGGCGTCATCCATGCCCACGGCAGACGGCAGCAGGCCGTCAGTGGTGTCAGTCGAGGGCACGGTTCCCCTGGCAGTTCTGTTTTGGATTCTTGGTCACGTTTCGATGGTGTAACGGTGGTAAGAAATTTTTTTTTACTGTTTTTTCTAACCCTCTTTTCCCTGCGGTAGCTTCTCGAACCTTGCAGTTATGGAGCCATTGGAGGATGTGGACTACAGCAGCGACACGCTGCGTCATAGAGACATCTGGAGCTCACCACCTGGCGATACTCGGTTTTTGAGGAGCGATGGTGGTTTTGGCAGTGGCAGTTTAGCGGACTATCATCTGAATGAAGGTTTGTTTAACTCTGCAGAGAGGGCCTCCCTGGTTTATTCTTCGGCGCCTTCCCTTTTGGCTTCTCCACTCTGGGACAGGAATGGTGAAGGCTTTGCACCGACGAGCTCAATCTGGGGTGTTACAACCCTCTCCGGAACAGGTAAGCGCAGGAATAGGAGACCTTCCTGATTTCTTGCTCTCCTTGGATGGCTCTCATGAATCTCCGGTGCGGGAGTTAAGCGGGGTGTCGAACGATCAGGAAGTTTTACAGGGTTTTCCTGATAGCGGGGCCTTGCTGGGAGGTGACTGTGCTACGGATTTGGACTGGGCCGAACATAGGGGCTTCGCTAGCCTAGATGGTGTCTTGGTAGGGAAGGCTGCTGGATGTGGTGCCGGAACTGAGGGTTCTAAGAGCCCACGGGCGAAGACGCGTAGGAAGTGGCTCAAGAACTCGGGCAGGGCACCTAACTACGCCCTGGGGGAGGACATCGGTTTTCAGCAGATTATTGAAATGGTAAACTCTGTACTGGTGGGCAGGGTCTATGGCAGGGTAGTAAGCCTAAAATCGGTGATACAGTGGGCATCCGGTGTCTAGCTGGGTCATTATGGGTATGTTCCATGAATAGTGGGACTCTCTGGAGGCTGGTTTGCTTTCCACTTTAACTCGGATGCACATGCAGCTTGGGCGCTGAGCTTGAACTGGTCTATATTTAAGGCTCCACTTCTTCTCAAGCCGTGGAACCCGATGTTTGACGCTAGCCGTGAGAGATTGGATACCATCCCTCTCTGGGTTCGGCTTCCTGGGTTACCCTTGCAGTATTGGGCTGAGGATCATTTCAGGAGCATTGGCAATCTTTTGGGAAGTTTTTTGGAAGCCGACTTCTCATTCCAAACAACTGTTGTTCAGAACGTGGCCCGGATCCTGGTTAGCATCAATGTTCGAGAAGGCTTATTTGAGAGTATGGATTTGAAATGGGGACCCTACTGCTTCACACAAACATTGGACTATGAAAACGTGCCATTTCGGTGCAGAAGATGCCATGCTTATGGACACCTGGCCATTGAATGTTCTCTGCCTGTTCGTATGAAGATTGGCAAGAATTTGAAGAGGAGGCCCGTAGAGGAGGAGGAAGGGGAATTAAGGGAAGGAGAAGCACAGGGAGAAATGGATTTGGAACACCCCTCTGAGGTGAATACCATTAATGAAGTGATAGCTGAGAACACTCAGGAGAGGGATATGGAAGCGGTGAACATTCTGGAGAAGGATAGCATTGTTCCTGAGCTGAACATTTCTTCGAGCACAGCAGAGATTGACCAGTATTTAACATCAGACAAGACAACGGAGGTCTCCACGCTTGCATTGGCACGAGTTCCCGACACGGCAGCTGGTATTTCTCCTGCTCCTTTCACAAACCCTTCCTTCAGTCTTTTTTTAAATAACTTTGTTCTTACTGGTTTCGATTGGGTGGACGGTCTTAGGAATTTAAATATCTCTTCAAAGCCATTGGCTCTTCTACCCTCTCCTCAGAATGATGTTGGCTACTCCCTTGTGACGAAAACAACCCGGGCTATCTGTCCCTCCCATGTTACTGCTGATGATTCTCCTATTTTAGTTCAAGTGATGGCTGAGATCTCCTCTCCCACCGGCTCCTCGGAGTCTAGTTATTTCTTACGCTCTATGAACAAAGCCAAGGGTGGAGGATTAGGGTTGGAAAATCCTAAAAAACCCAAAACCAGAGGAAGGAAGTCTTTCATCTCACAGGCCAAAACTAGAGCGCGCTCGGATCTTCGAAATGGTACAAAACTTTCAATTGAAAGGGCACTTAGAGTAGCGAATGCCCACTTGGTTGGGTTGTGATGAAGATTATGTCTTTTAACAGCCGAGGTCTTGCTGGTCCCTCCAAAAGACCAGCACTGCGACGGATGCTGCAACTTGAGCATCCCGATGTTCTACTGTTACAAGAAACAATGTGTGGTAGTGTTGAGGCTATTGACAGGCTTAAGGCTTGGTTTCCTGGGTGGTGCTTCGAAGCATTGGATGCTAGGGGTCGTTCCGGAGGCTTGGCAATTGGATGGAAAGAGGATAGGGTTTCTGTATCTTCCAGTTGGGGGATGCAGTCGGTTCTGGGAATTACCTGCAAATTCTTGGATTTTGATCGTACCTTTACTATTGTTAATATTTATGGACCTTACTGTGAGAGGGAGATGTTTTGGACCTCACTTCTGAGGAGAAACCAGCTCAGGGGGGATTCTGTGATATTTGGGGGGTGACCTCAATTTTTCATTGTGTCATGCTGAGGTCTGGGGGCCGCACGCAAATGTGGATCCCCTATCAAACTTTTTTGTCCAGAAGCTAATTGAAGGCAATTGGATTGATGTGGAACCTGTTCTGCTTAAACCAACCTGGAGGAATAAGAGAATTGGTCTGGACAGTGTGGCTAAGAGACTGGATCGTTTTCTACTTTCTGAGCATCTTGTGGAGGCAACCTTCTTTGTTCGTCAATGGATTGGATCAGGGGGTAACTCAGATCATGAACCTATATTCTTAGAGATGAAGGATGGTCCCAACAAACCTCCTGCTCCTATTAAATTCAACAAAGTCTGGCTGGAAGACTCGACCTTCCTGGAACTGATTCAACAACATTGGGTACCTTTTCATTCTGAATCGATTCACTCTGCTGCCTTTCATTTTGCTGAAAATCTCAGAACTCTTAAGGAACCCATCAAATCTTGGGCAGCTGAGAAGTGGAGGAGGGATGATAAGGTTCTTCAAGATATTGAAGGGGAAATAGCCACTATTGCTGAAGAAGTGGGAGGTGGTTTCAGTTCTCAACAGTCAAAGGACCGCTTAGTTCTTCTGGAAAATCAGAGGAATCGTATGCTTCTTTAGCTAGAGGAAACTTGGAGACTGGAGAGCCGTGCCATATGGTTGGAAAGTGGGGATGAGAATTCTAAATTCTTCCATGCCTACGCAAAAGGAAGGAGGTCTGCTAATACCATTTGGAGTTTGGAGGATGTTGTAGGTAACTCTTGGTCAACATTTGAAGGGCTGGCTTCAGTGGGGGTTTCTCACTTCAGGGATCTTTTCAAAGCCAGTGAGAGAGTGAATATAGGAGAAGTGATTCGGGTTGCTCAGCTCTTTCCTAGGTTAGTGGAAGTGGAGGATAACAGAATCTTGATGGCTCCCATTTCAGGGGAGGAATTAAAAAAGGTAATGGCAAGCTTTCAGAAGGATAAGAGCCCTGGGCCCGATGGGTGGACGATTGAATTTTTTATTGCTCTCTTTGATATCATTGGGAATGATCTGCTTGAACTTGTGGAGGACTCGAGAAGAACTGGTAGGGTGCCAGCCAGCATAAACTCCACTTTCATCGCACTTATCCCCAAGGTGGACACTCCTTCTACATTAAACGACTTTCGGCCTATCTCTTTGTGCAACTGTGTGTACAAGATCGTCACAAAAGTAATTACTAGCCGACTCAAACCTATTCTATCCTCTCACATCTCTGAAGAGCAGTTTGGGTTTTTGGAAGGGCACCAAATCCATGAGGCTATCGGCATTGCTCAGGAAGGGATGCATAGCATTAAGACTAAAAAACTGAAAGGAGCTATTCTCAAAATTGATCTGTCCAAAGCATTTGATAAGGTGAGCTGGTTGTATATCCGACTCATGCTTACCCACCTAGGTTTTGAGATTGGATTTATTCGCTGGGTAATGAGTTGTATCACCACTGTCTCCTTCTCTGTCTTAATGAATGGAGCAGCTACCCAGTTCTTTCATTCTGGCCGTGGATTAAGACAGGGATGTCCTCTCTCTCCTCTCTTATTCTTGCTGGTGGCTGAGAGTCTGAGTAGAGCCATCAAGGAAGCCAAACGGATTGGAGATTTCGAAGGGATTTTGGTAGCTCCAGGACTTTCTCTAACTCATCTGCTTTTTGTGGACGATATTCTAATATTTTGCTCTGGCTCTAGTTTGGACGCTGTTAGGCTTAAAGAGATTCTGCAACTCTTCTCAACTGCTACTGGAATGGAGATTAATGAAGGGAAATCCACCCTTACTGTCTCTCATCTGAGGGAGGAGGATTATAATTTATACTCCACTTCATTTCCTTTCATGATCCTCAATCTTTCGGATGGGATAAAATACTTGGGTTTCAATTTGAAGCCTAATGATTACTTAAAAAAGGATTGGACCTGGTTGCTGGATAAAATGGAAAAGAGGTTGAAGTGTTGGAGTTTCAGGTGGCTCTCGCGTGCTGGAAGGCTTGTTCTTGTCAAATCGGTGCTGGAAGCCATTCCGGTTTATTGGATGTCACTTGCCTGGATACCTAAAGGGACTTTGGAAGCAGCAAGGAAGATCTGTTTTAATTTTCTGTGGAATGGAAAGGAGGATGCTCAAGTCACCCCATGGGTGAGATGGGATAGAATTGCAGCTCCAAAAGATTTGGGGGGGTGGGGCCTCAAGAATATCTTTCATTTCTCTAAGGCTTTGGCTACTAAGTGTGGTTGGCGTTTAATTAAGTCTGATGGATTCTGGGCTAAGGTTATGCTGCAGAAATATGTTGAACCTGACACCGTGGAAGAATGGATTAGGTCTCCACACAAGCGACATTATGGTGGCTCTATCATCTGGAAAGCTCTGGTGAAATCTTTTGATATCATTGAGCACAATCTCGCTTTGGACGTTGGCAATGGTCACAGGTTTCGGATCGGCCGCGACCCCTGGGTCGGGTGCGTAGGCCAGCACATCTTGTCTGTTGATTTGATGGAGGCACTGAGGCATCGTGGTATAATTACACTCAGTCAGTTGGTGGATGTGGATAATATTTGGATGGGTAGACCTCTTTGGAGAAGGCCTGATTCATTCGGTTTAAGAGTGGAGCTTGAAGTTGAATTAAGACTTTACATTAGAGCACTTAGCAGGGAACAGGTTTTTTTGACCGACGTCGAAGATACTCTTATCTGGGATGGAGATCCGTCGGGTAACTACACTCCTAAAAGTGGTTATCAGTGGATTAGTGAGAACCACGAGCAACGAGATATGGCATGGTGGTGGAAAACAGTCTAGAAACTCCATTGCCCTCCCAAAGCCAAACTTTTCATGTGGTGTACCCTGGCTAATCGGATTTCGACAAGGGAAATCTTGCAGAAGCGCTGTTTTCATAGGCCTAGTCGTTGTTATTTGTGCAATCTGTGTGAGGAAACTATTCCACATCTATTCTTGTATTGCCACTTCACCATGGAGGTTTGGAACATTATTTCTCGCATCTTAAAAACACCTCTTCCTTGGGTTGGTAACTCGTTTGACAATGCATGGAGGAGTTGGACTGACAATGTGGCTTTGAAATATTTTAAAGCTCTTCCTCCGGTGGTGAACTGGGGAATTTGGCTCATGCGCAACAGTGGTTTGTTTAAAGACAAATTGGGAACTCCGGCACAAGTTGCAATAATCAGCTGTGGGATCTTTCTTGCTCTCTAGCGGGCTCGGCAGCCTTCCTCTCCCCGTAATATCCTACCTGTTGATATTGATAGATCCCAGCCTTGGGGCTTCTTCGATGGGGCCTGTCAAAATGATACCTGTGGGGGAGGAGCTATTCTTTACATCTCCCCCGTACACTTCTATGTGATGGCTTTTGGTTTCGGAAGGGGAACCAACAATTGGGCAGAGATACTAAGTCTCAAGTTGTTGATTTCTTATGCTATGGAACTTTCTATCCAGAAATTTAACGTCTTTGGTGACTCTTTGAATGTGGTTAACTGGGTCAATGGCACATATCTCTGCAGCAATCGGAGGATTGCTTCTGTTTTGGACCAAATTCAGAATGTCACTCTCACTTTGGATACTTTTACTTGCAGGCACATCTATCGTGAAAACAATGCTGAGGCGGATGCGGCCTCCAAGGAGGGACTCAACTTGGGGGTCGGCACTTGGAAAATTACTGAATCTTTGAATGGGATTGTGCATGTCTTCTACCATAGACCATTTATTGAATGATCGGGACATTTGGGTCCATGGCACCGGATTCTGTCACAGGTGTTATACTATAGTGGAGACAGAACTAAAATTTTTGCTCATGCAGTTTTGTATATAGAAATAGAACATTTTGTAATCAGCATTTCTAGTTTTAAAGGACATCGATGAAGTAAATACTTCGCGTTTTGTAAAAGATGTTATTACTCACATAGTGAGAACATCGTAGTTTTTTTGGGCACACTACAGGGTGATAGTCACTGCAGTATTACACTCCACTCTAGATGAGTGAGCTAATCAATGTAATTTCGTACTCCATGGATGAAATGAAATTACGCTTTTTTTTCGGGGAAAAAAAAATATTCAAGTAGACGAGCTATGTAAGTGTAGCTAAGGCTTAAATAGATCGCGTAGGTACACTAACAGTACTAAATCACACACATCAATCATAATCATAAAATTTATTGTTTACTGACACAGGTTTAAACACAGTTTGCAATGTACAATATTTTACCTAACTATATCTTATTAACTTATGAACAATTCATACATTACTGAGTTACGACACTTAAATCAATCAAAGGTTTTCAACATGTACAGTTAAATCAAGTTTTCATCCCGACTTCAAGCTACACCTATCTACCTACATCGTCTACCTAATTCACAACTTCCACATCCTATCCTTCCTCTGTTTGACTACCTTGAAGTGTCGGTCCATGACCGACTACAGTTAGAATATGTAAGTGGAAGTGTCGACTACATCGACCAAGCTTCTCCAGCAGGAAACCACCAGTCACCATCACACACCTTGGGTAGTGTGCCGTAGCACAGTCCTGCCATGACTCTGGGTTTTAGGGATAAACGGTGGGTAAAGCCTCCACCCCCCTAATGGAACAAGGGACTATGTCTACACCGATATAATAACTACGTTGCAACTTGTACTCAGTTTGTCATCGTATAACCAATCTAGGCGGTTGAGTTTCCTGAAACCCTACCCCACCCATACATCATGATAATAAACATAATAATCATGTGAAATAAATAATGCATCACTTGCATACCATTTATCTTTCGGAGTCCATGTCCTTGAGGTACTTCCACCTCGTAGGATCCAACTATCACTTAGCCATTTTAACCTGTAAGTTAGTTTGCGACATACGATCTAGAATATAGTGCAAAATCCTTGACATGTATACATGCATTTCATCATTAATAAACAATAAGCAAATCATTTCTATTTACCATGCACCTGGTATAACATTCAATCATTTAGCATATAACTTTTAACGGTATCCATGTACCCATCATTCAGTAATTTGCATATATGAGATATAATTAACACATGATATATATCAAACACGACTACATATCATAACACTAACATCACACACACCCACATATATATCTCAGCAAAATAATAGAACCATATGTCCACAGTTTCGTCAAACTGACGAAGTCTCACAATCAAGCAAATACAACATATAATCATAGTTCAGGTAGTAATGTCAACACGGGGCGTTACGCAACTGATGATGGGAGCATTCTTTGGATGACTCAAAGGAGCAAAATGACTCAGGGAATTGGTGAGACTCAAGGACAACCAGATTATCCAAGTGTTTCGAACGAAATGCAAACGAGTGCCATGTTCAAGAGTGACTAAGTACTTCCATTATTACAAGTAAATGCAAACTTTTTCCCATTATTCCCCATCATGATTGATGAGTACCTCTTTGTTTATGAACGAGTTTGAGGAGGGTAATAGATGGTCGGTATATCTCATCCTTAGGACGATTCCAATCTCACATGTTAACGAACCTGAGATAGGAGGGGTTCATCCCAGAAAGGGCCCTTCATTGTCAGATTTTAACGAGTCCAAAGAAGGTAAACTCAACGAGGTTTCATATTTAGAGAGTTTGAAACGATCGAAAGAAAAATCCATCTGATTCTTTTTCATAAATGTTAGTCTCCTCATCCGAAAAAGGATAAAACAATACGAGGGAGAACTCTTCTAGTCATGATTAACTAGAGTGCTCCTTTTTCGTAAATAGTCCTACAGGTCCGAAAAAGGGGTAAACTATCGCTAGAAAAATGACCTTTCAAATAATTTTACAAGCATGGAAGAATCAAGTTCGCTTGGCAATCTTTTCCTATTTAGGGAGTTTGAAAAGAGATTAAAGAAGAACTGCAAGGGAGTTCCTTTCTTCCTGAGAGTTTTAAGAGCCCGAAAATAGATAAAATGTAACTTAGTGACTTATTCTCATGTTTTTACAAGCACGAGAAGGAACAAAGATTCAACTCGATACCTTTAATACATGATTTTAACGAGCGTGATGATGGTATAAAAAACGCTCAAAGACTCATTCATACTTGATAAGAAGCACAAAAAGTCTTACAATGGTCACCAACATAGTCAAAACACCAGTTTCCACCATCTGTAAGCTCCCGGAACCAAGTTAGGATCCGTTATAAGGGTTTAAAAGGTAAACAATATACAACTATAGCAAATAACCCATAAAATAAATATTAAAAAAGGAATATCTATTTTTTTATATAAAAAGGTGAATAGTAAAAAATTATTTACCAATTCATTTTACCAAGTTGGAATAATGGAGAAAAAACTTCTTTGGAGCTCGATCTTTTGACGACGATTGCGGAAGCCTCAGTTAGCCAATCAACCTCCTGTCAGTTGTAGGTAGGCCTAAATCTAATTCTTAAGCTTTTCAATGGTTTGAAATTTAATTTTAATGCAATTTTTTTAGGTTTATTATCATATTGGAGGGGATTGTGCGCACCCTGCGAGACATGCTTTCCCCTTACAGAAAGTGCATTGCAATGGGTCTGACGCACCTTCCCAATGGGGAAAGCGCGTCGCCGACGCACTGTCCACACATGCGGGGTGCGTCGGCGCAGTTTGATACCCAAATTTAAAAATGGGGTCCAAAAAACCAATTTCAAAGCATTGAAGAGGGTCTAAAAAATATCTTATTGATGTTTGTGCAAACTTTAGCCACCAATATGGTCCAATGGAAGTAGCGTGAACACGAACTCGAAGATGCACAAGCGTCCAATGACCCACACTCTGTAAATGCTTTGCGGGAGTGTGGATTACTAAAATTTTCCACATGCAAGGGATGAGGGCACAAGTGCAACTACTAGACTATTTGATCAGGTTGTGGGACCTATATCAATAGTTCTTCAGGGTATGTGCTCATATCCTCACATTAGATGTGGAGGACATCTATTTTTTGATGGGGCTATCGAGATGTGGGGCCCCTGTATCACTATTCGGACCTCGGGGTAGTGATCAGTCTACTGAGAGCCTTGTAGCACAGTTCTGTATGTTGTGTACGCAGATGCTAGGTGGGAAAATTCCCATAAAAAACGTACGGGACCGACCTCTTAGAACCTTGCTCTTTACCATTGAGTGGGTGGCAGCAGGGCTCCTCATCAGGCCACCAAGGCCCACATGTTATATGCCATTGAGTGTATGGCACCGACAGTTTTCAACTGGTGCGAGGGACTCCTCGTGAACATGAGAGATTAACTGACCAAGTGCTGAAGGGTTGAGTTGAAACAGTTTGGCTACGATTCCATCGTGGTTTCTTTCTTCCTAGAAAGAGTTCCACTACTACGTCCATAGTTTGATCTAGATGATCTGGATACGCGAGATCCACACATGGTGAGGTGGCTGGAGGTGATGGACCACCATGGAGTCAGGGGACCTATGATCACATACGGACCAACCTTATTCAATTGGATTCATGGACAACTCCTCGTGATTGAGGGCTATGCATATGCGGGCACCGACTTCAGAGGGGATCCATATCTGGCTCTTCCAAAGGGAGAGCAATGGGGAGACATGGGTAAGAAATAAATTCTTTTTTTTATGTATTTTATAATATTTTTATTATTTTTTGTATAATACTGATAATTCATACATGTTTCATACAAATGTTGGCCCGTCTCAACCAGTGGGTTCCTCTCTGATCGTGAGGAGGGGAGTCGTGCAAGAGATGGCAGCGGCCCAGCAGGAGGCGGTGGAGCAACTGGACGAGTTGGAGGAGAACCTCCAGAGATTGTCTGTCAATATTCCTGACATATCCATTGATGACCTCCCATGGCACTACTAGCATCAGACAATTGGAGTTTTTGGATGGTTTGGTTGGCTACTCCGTCGAGTGGCTAGAGTCATCATATGCTTTCATGAGCATCCTTAGAGATAGGGTGTATGCAGGATGATGTACTGAAATCCACAGGCTTCAGATTTTGTAGATATGATCTACTAAAATATTATGAGCTTCAGATTTTTGTATTAGTACCATTTTTTGTATAACAATTTACCATAAATATATATGACATTACCTAGTGGTTTTATATATGTGTCTCTATAATGGATTTTGGATCTTATGCATATTTGCTTTATGCACTATGGGTAATTTACATGTTCTGTTAATTTATGTGTCTTTGATAAAAATGTTTATGAATGTGCAATATACCAATCTAATATAAAATTAGATAAGGAATCGGCAACTGCGTTCATACTTCTTGGAATATGTAGGTATTGAATGGACTCAAAAGACCTTTCCAAGAGGCGTACTCGCCAGAATAGGCAGAGTAATATGGGGCCACGGATAATGTAGACACGGTTCAAATGAGAGACAACTAACTATGAATCAAGGTAGATAACGATGTGGTCCACACCAAGGGAAACAACGTCGGTTAATGATCCAATCACCACGTAATACTCAGAGGCGTTATTAGTTGCAAAACCTAGGCAAGTTCCTCCCGAGCTCATCAATTCACCAGTAGGGGAATAGAGTACCCATGCGGTCAAAGCGAGGTTGCTGGTGTGCCAGCTAACGCCGTTTGCGAATCCATAGCAAGTTGTCATCTGCACATCCAGGCAGAACATGGTATAAGCGCAAATTGAGACAAGATCCTAACACATTGAATGAAAGTGTCACACCAAACAAAAACACACGTCATGTATAGTATATACAAAGTACTGACGCAAAATGACTTAAGCATAGTACCGCTTTACGTAGAGCCCATTGCAAGGCTCCCCTAGGGCTATTCCATCATAATCGACTAATTCATAGGCTCCCTTTTCTAGAACGTGTTTCACTACATATGGACCATGCCACATAGACTCAAGTTTTCTTGCTCCCAGCTTATCGTTTTTTTGGTCATAAGTAAGGACCAAATTACCCTCGTTGAAGATACAAGGTTTTATAGATTTATCGTACTGGGCCTTGATGTGTTTCTTATGCGCCACTTCTTTATCTAGAGCTGCATCACGGCAGGTTTCGTCGAGTTTTTCCAAGTATAAGAATCGTTCTTCCTCAGCAATCGTGTTCGGTAGGAGCTCAACGACTAGTTTTAGAGACAAAATCTCACACTCAATAGGAAACACTGCCTCTAGTACATACACCAACTGGAAGGGTGTGAAACCAATAGCAGTTTTAACGGAAGTCCTGTATGCCCAGAGGGATGAAAAAAACATCACGTGGCAATTTAACTTGTGTGTACCCACCATCCGTTGAATCATGGTTTTCAAGACCTTTTTAATGGCCTCTGCTTGTCCATTTGATTGAGGGTATAAGGGGGTTGAGTTTTCATGCCTAAAACCCAACTTGGCGCTTAGTTCATCCACCATCTTGTTTTGGAAATGTGATCCGTGATCGGGGATGATGGCTTGAGGGACTTTGAATCTCGCAATGATATGGTTAAACATAAAGAGTGCAACAGTTTCATCGTCTTCCTTGTATGTAGACATAGCCTCGGCCCATTTGGTAAAATAGTCAACTGTGACACTAACATAACCATGCCCCCCGACCGAGGTAGGCTTAGAGTGCATGAAATCGATGCCCCATTTTTCAAAGGGACCAACGACAATAACTGGATGAAGTGGGGATGGGTGTGAGCGCTTTTTATAATGAAAAAGATGGCAAGGAGAACACTTCTTGGCCACCTCCATACAATCTTTGAAAATGGATGGCCAATAGTATCCAGCGCGTAAGATTTTATGGGTTGTAGCCATACCAGAAAGATGACCGCCACATGCCCCTGGGTGGCAATCATTTAGGACATGATCGACATCCTCATGAGTTAAACAACATCGGAGAATGTAGTCAATACCACGACGATATGATGTATCACCAATGATTGGATAATATTTTGCGTGGTGACGGGTACGACGACGTTCATCACAAGATAAATGAGGACCGAAGCATTGGGTTGGAAGATATAAAGTGATATCTCCGTACCAAGGGTCAGAAGTACTAATCATAAACAAGGATTCATCGGGGAGAGAGTCAATGGACTCAAATTCTTGATCAGTATGGGGAAGATCGCAAATGAGCTCCGCAAATACCAAAGACTTTTTGGACTTGGCCTTCTCAAACTGAAGATCGGATTCTTGAAGAATCATGATCCAGTGCGAATATTCCCCCCCTAATACCTGATGTGTAAGAACATGGTACATAGGGCTAGAGTCGGCAATAATAGTGGTTGTGCGGAGTAGGATATAGTGACGGAACTTTTGAACAACAATGAATGGTGATAGAGGTAACTTCTCTACATGCGAGTAATGGATTTCAGAGTCAATGAGACTGTTACTAAGGTAATATATCACATGTTCATGTGCGTTGCTATCTTCCTGTACTAAAACCATAACAATAGTTGAAGTAGAGGCGACAAGATAAAGGATGCAATCCTTGGTGTAATTTGGGGGTTGCAACACAGGTGCGTGAGTAATAACATGTTTGAGATTGTCAAAGGCCTGTTGGTTGTAGTCATCCCAAATAAACGAGACATCCTTCTTTAACAAACTCATGTATCCTTGTGTTTTCTCCACAAAATTACACACGAAATGACGCAGGTAGTTTGCCTTCCCCTGCAAACTTTGAAGCTCCGTAATATTCGTGGGTGGTGGTAAGGCAACAATAACCTCCACTTTGAGTGGATCAATGTGGATCTCATCTTTAGAAATGATGAATCCTAGGAGGCGTCTAGACTCTACACAGAATATGCACATATGAGGATTTAAGCGAATATTGTACCGTCTACATTGGAGGAATACAGTCGTCAGATGATCGATTTGGAAGTCACGACGATGTGAATGAGCAGGCAGATAATCGAGATAAGGTTCCACAAAATCCTTTACATCATGGAGGGCATACGACATGGCCCGCTGGAATGTAGCATCAACATTTTTAAGACCAATGGGAGTTTTCAATATGCGAATGTGCCCCATGGGCAGATGAAAGCAATTTTATGTTGGTTGGCTAGGTGGATCTCAATCTTATTATATCCAAAAAGCCATCCATAAAAGAAAACATAACACTTCCGGCACAGTTGTCAACTATTTGGTCGCTAAACAGGGTAGGGTAATTGTCCTTGGGACAAGCCCTATTCAAATCCCTATAATCGACACAAACTCTAATGGTGCCTTTTTTTGGGCAACCAAGACGACATTGGAGACCCAATCTATTAAGGGAACAGGATAAATAAACCCAGATTTTAACAGCTTTTCTATCTCTGCTTTGATAGTCGTCGTCTTCATAGGTTGCACTGGACAGAGTTTTTGCCGGAAAGTCTAAGTGTCGGGATACGTATGAATCTCATGCATAACAATGGCAGGATCAATCCCAGGCATTTCCTCGTAGCTCCATGAAAATACAGCGTGGAATTGTTTAAATAAGGCTGTAAAAGTCTTGAGTTCATCGGGAGAACAAGTTTGGCCTATGTGAATATTTTCCACGATGCCAGGTTTTACCGAGATGTCTATAGTGATGGTAGGCGTGATGTTTTTCAAATTTCCCTCGGTTACCGTATCCTAGGTAAGAATAAGAGATTGGGGGTGGGAAAAGACATCTGGTGAAACGATGGTATGAATCGCATTCTCTACCATATCAAGAGGCGGAAGGAAGGATGATCAATGATGGAGTTCTTCCCATGGGGGCTCATACACGCTCATAATATCCATGATGGACTCATTAAAATGAAAAGTCTAGAGTAGAGTATCAGGTGATGATAAGGATGAGTTCTGCATTGGTGGCAGAGAACGTGGGGTGGATACCACTGCAGAGTGGACATGCGTTAAATCGGTTGTTGATTGGATGTCCTCATAAGTGGCTTCTTTTGGGTTTAGAGGCATCACATCTCCAATCAAATCTATATGATTTAGATCGGGCACAACCCATTGGTATGTTGAGTTGGATGAGGTTGTGATTATGGATGAGATCATGTTCACTGTGGCAACATGGTTTGGGGGATCTGGTGTTGGAAAGATGCCCATCAGAGATGAGTATTTGAGGAGTCCTACCCCCACACTCTCATATATTAGCAAAGAATGGCCCAAAAGAGGGACATTATCCACAGGATGAGTAGTGGTGTCCGATGTACAGAAATATAACTGGTCGATAGTGACGATTTTCCCATGGTGGGGAAATTGCATGATGAAGAAGACATATGATGTGACTGCGGTCATGGCATCAAACCAATTTCGACCTAATAGAAAATTATAATCCAACGGGGCCACGACAACTTCCACGTTAATGGAAACAGTCTTGCCTCCTATCTCTACGACTAAGGATTGTAAGAGCCCGTGGGGTTGAAATCCACGTCCATCGAATGTTTTCAATGTAGTGGGGGAACGGTTCAACTCGGGGAAGCCTATGGCTCGCCAGTAGGACAGTGACATAACGAAAGTAGAGGCTCCTTCGTCTAAAACAGTACGATGGATACTTTTCCTTGAAACGTTGGTGACAATCTGAAACGCTAGTTGGTGGGAAATCCTCAGCTTGAAATACTCTAATTTGAACATGATGGTGCTGGAGGAATCGAGATCTACAACACCAATAGCAGATAATAGGGTCTTACGCTGATTGGGGTAGTTTTGAAAGACTTCTATTGTCGACATAGCACAAGGAGCTTGGGATAGATCCTCTACAATGTTGTAGTTTTGGGTGGCCTGGGTGTTAGGGTTAAAAATTGCCTTTCGAATTGTGCTCTTTGGTGAACGCAATACTGAATCTGGTAAAGGTTTATCTATGACAAAAGGACCTTGAGGTGAAGGAATGTGATGTAGATGCGGAGGATTTTTCAATTTTACCTCCGTTAGATTCCTTGTCAGAAATAGAGTCATATGTGCGAGACCTGGTAGACAAATTGATCGTTTCACTCTGCATCATGAGAACATGAGCAGTTGTGGAGCGTTCTCCTTGAGAAGGAGGGTGTGGTTGTGTGATCATTTGTTGTTGTTGTGTGGGGAAGGGATTAGTTAAGACTGCAGGAGTGGGGTATCCTTTAAGAAAATTTTGCACTTCTTCACGATGTGGACGCTCTTTCATGAAGTGATCGTCACCACACAGTAAACAAGGATATTTGACCTTCCGCTTTTGTTTCTTGTCATTGGGATTACTTTTGGGTTCATGCTGATTAGAAGATTTCTTAGATTTACCCTTTTTCTTCTTTTTTCCACAGGATTTTTGAGGTGAAGCAGGTTGAAGTGAATTCACTTCCGCAGTGGAAGCAGGACTGGGTGACCGATTGGTGTTGGTGCCAGCCTGTGGCGAGGATGGAGTCTAAATATGGTGGTTAAGTGATCCACCTGATTGGTTAGCAGGTTGGGAATTAACGGAACGAATGATGCCATCGGCGTGTCATCCCGTAGGAGGTTTTGTCGGGTCGTGTGTAGGACGTGTGGCGTTAGGAATAATGTCATATAAGGTGCTAGATTGAGCATAGACTAAGTCTAAATACTGAGCACGTGAAATAGCTTGTTCTTCCGTAACGACCCCTCCCATATCCACATCTTTAGCTATGATAGGAAGTAAGGACTTCGTAAACCAATCTACAAGTAATTGATCTAGAATAGGAGCTTTAATGAGGCGACCCCTCCTTCTCCACTCACGAATATGATCGAAAATGTGAGTGGAGGTTGATTGCCGGAGGGACGTCAAAAGATCCGTGCCAGTTTCATAGCGGATTGGTAGTTGAAAATGAGTCAAAAAAGCCATATCTAAGGATCGAAAGTTAGCGAAAGAATGTGGTGGTAACTCAATGTACCACTTTGCAGCAGTGTCGGTGAGGGTTCGTTGAAACAACCTCAAATGGATAGAATCGTCCATTAAGGAGTTAGAGGAGAACCATAAATGATAAGTCATAATGTGGTTCTTAGGGTCTTCACCGGGTTTGCCATCGAATTTCGGTATGTATGATGGTAACTTCACAGGAATAGTTGGCCAATTTATACCATGTTGAATGGGATCGTTGGTCAAACGGGAGAGGTTTGGAAAATATAACGTAGCCAAAAATGGTAACTATCGGTTTGGCTGTGGATACTGGTAATATTGGTAAGGCATTTGGGTACCAGTAGGACCATGAATTGATTGATCATAAGGTCCTCCCATAAAGTGTTGGCCATATGGAGGTGGGCCTCTCGGATTAGGAGGTGGACCTGAAGGAGGTACTCCTTCGTAGTAAGGGGGTCCTCCAGGTGGAGGTGGTGGGGGAGGAGGTGGGACAGGTGGGGGGGGGGTCTGTCGACTGGAGGTCCAATCGGTGTTACATTATGGTTCCCTCATGGGGTGTTCATGTTTCCGGGATAGGGTAACCCAGGGAAAATATTTTCTGGATAATTTTGACCAATGGCAAATGTTATGATTGCCTGGGTATGTATGTCCCCATGGGGGTTGGGTCCAAGTATATGGTACCCCCCATTTTATGTGCCCACGTGGGTTTTCCCATGGCTGGGAGTGAAATTCCAACCATATGATAATTCATATGTGAAGGATACCCTCTGATCACATTTCCCCCCCTAACTGGATGATGCCCCCCAGTTAGGTTTTGTCCACTGACTAGGGGTTCCCCCCAAGTTGAAAAATGTCCACTCATTGGAATATTCCCAATAAGGATATGTTTACCACTAATGGTAGGTTGACCCATACTCATTTGTTGACTACTAACTAGGGCATAACCTCCACTCAAATTTTGAGGTCGAGGTGGTGTTCCAATCATGTAGTTAATAGTAGTTGAAGGTTTCCCTCCAGTTTTTGGGGTCACATGAGGTGTAGAACCATCCAAGTGGTATGGAGGTGTACCAAACGAAAAATATGGCTGGCCTAGTTCATAAGTGGTCATGATAGGTGTTGATATTCCCGGTGAAGAGAAAGACAAAGAGCGTATGGGGGAATGTTGTTCAAGAATTGATACTTACGGATCGGGTCTTGGATGAAAAATCTGGCGCCTAATATAATCACTGAATCTACATAAACGATCAATGGTATCGTAAACTGGCCTGAGAAATGCGTCATTTGGAATCCATCGGGGATGAAAGCGGCGTGGTGGAGTTTCCACCATCGGAAGTGAACCAAAATCAGAAATTTTATGACCTAGGGAAGTTCCCCAAAATGATGCGGTTGGACCAAACACAGTTGTTATTGGGTCGTCTGTGGGTCGAATGAAAATCCAATCGGTAGCTCCGGGGAGACCGTCAAGCAAGTGATGGAAAGATGTATCATGCAGAGGAGGTTGTTCCACTAACAAAGGTCTGGTAGGATCAGTGATAGGTGGATTTACAGGAGGAGAATAGTTTACTCTTGTTTCAATATTGGGATTTTCTTCTCCACGTGATTCCGATGTTGTCAGTTGATCCATGGTTGTTCCCGAGTTCTCCTCCTGTTTACGGGGATATTCAGGTGGCAAGTTTAATATTCTATTGGATCTTCTTAAGGGCTGCTCAACCAGGGTGGTTGATGTAAAACTTCTCCTAAGTGTCTTCTAAAAAGGTAAAAGACACACTTCAAAGCCTACTCAAGCTAAAGCCACAAGCAAATTGATGTGATAGGTAGGATTCAAAAGTCTGGAACCTCACGAGATTATCAAGGCGTCGCAACTCGTGATATACTATAGGGTCCAACAGTTATACTTAGCCCAATATTTCAGAGCACTAACCAAGGAGGATTAGGACCGTACCCCTGATCGTATAACCGGACTACCTAGCAGTACATGTGTAGTAGCTCCCCGAGTGTTGTTCTCGGTGTATTGCCATGCCGAGACGACCAATGGTTAACTCGGATGGTTTCAGGAATCCTAGTGGGGTTTCCCGATATACTCAAGGTACGTGGGAGCTCCAATCCGTAGTGGTGTTGTCTAATGCACAATCGTATGACAGGAGCCTTCTGATATACTTTCGAGTACATGCAGTACCTTTCTATATACCCGAAGGTACGTGAAAGCCCGTTCAATATACCGAATGGTACATGGAAGAACTACAAGCTCCTGGGATGCAGTGCATGAAAATATTGATAGTTGCCATGCTTGAAGATGCTGGAACACGTCTCTAACCTAGCACACGAGTTTCTATACAATTTTAACCTAGGCTACCGCTTGATTTTAAGTTGTACGGTTAGGTGAATGCATGAAGTGTAGACTTGGAATTTAAAAAGATGCAAAACTAATCTATATGAAAATGCAAGTCTCTTTTTTCTTTTCAATGAAAACTAATTAAGGTAAGGATAAATCTTTTCTTTTCCAATAGTAATAATGAACAAAACACCCCTACTTTCTTTTAACCCAAATACCAAAAACGTACTCTTTCAAACAATCCAACAAAAATGAAAATAACACCAAATCAAAAATATTTTGTATCTTGTTCTTTTCAAGTTAAGCAAACCTATGAGCAAAAAATGAAAAGAGGAATTCCGTTTCGATTGCAATAACTCTAATTTCTGAAATGAAAGTCAAAAGGGATGGAGAAAAAATAAAAAAAAATACACAAGTTTTCACTAACTTTTGGAATACTTTGAGAAGGCTCAAATGAACTCAAAACTTTCAAGGAAATAAAAAGAACTTTTTAAAACCAAGAAGTCGTAAGCATTAATAAACTTTTCGATTTTTCAAAGGTTTTTAAAGAATTATTTCAAAACATAAAAACTCTTTGGACAAATTCCAAGTAATGTGCTTGAAAGGGAGATATTAAGAAATTCTCGATTTTCACACTAATGTACTCAAATGAATCTGAGAACTATGCTACTCTTTTAACCTAAATTCATATAACTAAAGAATGTTTGCTACTGCAATCTTTAATCAATTGGAAATTCTCAAAAACATTAATCACCCAAGATCTCGAAACAATGCACAAAAGGACACTAAATTGCAAAAATCACAACAACTAACTATTAGATGCCTAAGAAGTAAGGGTGAACAGATCAGATAAACTAAGAAGGAGTCACAAGACTCAATATCCCAGCGAGGGATTGAAATTTCCCCCAACCGGTGTGACACTCGCTTGACTATTTAAGACTCTAATCAAAATGTAAACTTCAACAACAAAGCAAAGACAAAGCACACTATGTCTAGGATACTTTGTGATTGTCAAAGGCAACACAAAGACCTTAAGAAGCCAAGCCAAAATCAATTGGGAGGATTTTTCAAACTTGTGCACCAAGTTTTGAAGGGAGACACACCCTACAAGGGTACACCAGAGCATTGGAATCCCAACGACGTGCTCTGCACAAGGGAGAAGTGCGTCAATGACGTAGGCTGCAAATGAGCAAAAGGCGTCAGTGACGCAGGCTGCCTTCAGTTAAGGCATCAAAGTTATAGTGATGCGGGCCAAAACTGCCTAGGTGCGTTGGGAGGGATCCAAGTATAAGAAAATGAAAAACCTCAAAAATTCAAAAGATAAATGACTTGATAAGAAGTCCTAATCAGAGTCTGGATCGCCCATAAGCTCTATGATGGCCAGATCCAATAAAGAAAAAGGCAATTAAGAGGCTAAAGAAACGGAAATCAAAAACCAAAAATAAAAAACAAATCAAAACTTATGGGATATATCTCCCCAATAGAGTCGCCAATTTTGTTTATGGACAATCTGTAAATGCGAACATAAACGGATCTCACTAGTCCGAATGGTTCGGAGCTAGAACAAAATAGGTACACAATACAAACAACTTCCCTAGAATGATTAAATTGCAAAGTAAGCCAAGAAATAACTCACCTTAAAAGCACAATTCCTCTCTTCTTGCTTGATTCAACTCTTTAATCTCCATACCTTCAGCTGCAAAACATGGAACAAGTGGAAACAAATAAGTAGCGATGGCATATAATCATGAAATCAATCTAGATTAGCGGTCAAAGAAGTCAATCCTAAAATCTATAACAACAACATGTTTATGGGAAGAATTTGTATTAATGTAATTATAGAAAGTACAAATAGAGATAGCTACAACCGAGCTTTGACGTCATAACACGATCCGAGTGATCTTAGCCTCAAAAGATCAAAGCCTTCTTGCCTCCTATGGATGAAAAGGATATCCTAGCATAATTTCACTAGCGTGTAGGTACTCTATCCTTCCTCCCTTAACAATGGAGAGGGGGTTCATATTTATAGGCTTAAGAGTATAGAAGAGGTTGAGGATTTGTGGGAGAAGCTTAAGGGATCATCCCACTAGGTAAGGGGATCGAATGCTACCTTTCCTAACATGTAGGGATAAGCCTCCACGCAACCTAAGGTTCGATAAGTCGCTCGAAGCTTCTCTTTTTCCATTTTAACCAATAACGACACACCTTGCACACTAGCAACTCGTGTCATTTAAGGATGATACGCTTTGTACAAGAGAAACTAACGTCACCGACGCGCTCTGCCAATGTGCAGAGCGCGTCACCTAAGGTCTGGCGCACCTTGCCAACAAGTAAGGCACGTTGGGGTGACAACACAATGTTAAAATGGGAACATCAACTCTCCATTTGATCATTTAACCCAAGTGATTTTAGGAATTGAGGCATATAGAGGACACATAACTCATAGCGACGAGATTTTGGTGTAACAGGAGTATGTAATAATATATGTTGGAAAATGAGCAGTAATAATATTTGTTCCTGTTGTGCACTTTTACTTTGACCAAGGTCCAGGCAGTAATAATCCCTTTCGGCAACACCTGCAGAGTAGATGAAATCTCACCTGAAGTACCTATGGAAACTGTAGGAACCAGGTTTCTGTAGCACATAAGGGGAATGACCCAATAGGCAACTCATTTATCATACAACCCAATAATATTGACCAATCTAGAAGATTGACACAATCAAAGCTTCGACACATTCATCACTTCGACAGAACCCATAACACCGCCAGAATGGCATAACTTAAACTATGTTCTGCATTCATATTACTTATAACTATCTTGATGATGCATTCATTTAAGTATTCAGATAGGGGAAAGAAACACATATTTCATATCACATATCACATCATAACACATAAAGACACCATATTTAACGTGGAAACCCATCATGAGAAAAACCACGGAAGCGCTTGTCTTTTATTATTAGTCGCAGCCAAATAAGCACTTCAGTTAAGACTTACAGATTTATTCGTGATATACAAAGGATCTGCGCACATAGCCTACAGATCAATGACTCGGCTTATCCAAAATAACTCCGACAGATATGGCATAACGCTTCATTACATACTCAAAATATGCTCTTACATCATCGACTGACAATAACAAAAACTAGTAACCTGCAGTGACCAATCAGAACCAACCCAAAACTCTTCCCTTATTACATATTTATAGGGGGCACTTAGCTTGCCCCGCTCCCACTAACCCACTAACTCACTAACTTATTAATCAACTCAATAATACAATGTGGACCATTTCTTAACTAATTGAATCAATACCAACCATTTGACTCGTTCAACATAACCGTTTTTCCCAAATTCTTGGTCGCTTCGTTGGAGTTGATCGCTTCGTTGAACCACTTCCGTCTTTCCTTTGTCCGCACCAAAAATGGTACCTCCATAGCTCTAGGCGCAACAAGCCCCCAACATTCACATGTGGCTCATCCCGAGCCACTTCAAGGTTGTGAGACAGGTTCTTGTAACTTCGACTGAAACTCTTGGAATACACTCCTGCTCACTTCGACCAACTACTGGACTTCATCTTTCTTATGGGTGACAGTTTCGACCAGCTCTGTAGTAACATGGGTTTGGATTGCCTCGACAGCCTGAGTGACTTCCGATTGCATGGAAGTATGCTTACCCCTGATGACTTGTGATACACACTTAACCTTAGACTCGAGCGCCTCGACCCTTTCTATATGCTACATCCTCAATTGATTGATTTCCTGCTGCAACTCTTTGCTCTCTGCAACTCTCCCCATCCTCCAGTGTGTTGTGTATTTTGACTTGTTTGTTGTTGCTGGCTTGAGATTACCTCCGCTCAATGTTCTTGCTGCAACGGATCTGGCGTGATGTTTTATGGTTCAATGGGTACTTTCCATTCCTCCGACCATTCTTCGACCATATCATCCATTTCTTCATGAGTCAGCTTGAACCCACTAACTAACCACTATTGGTGTGGGTCTCTTCTTGCTTGCATATACATGTGGTGGGGCTCGACCTTGAACTTCACCACACTACAATATTTTTCCACAGCAACTTCGTTAATGCATGGTATCTGAACCACATAATAGTACAATGCTTCCAGCTACATGTATAAAGAGACATTGCTTTCTTGTTGTCAGTTCCTTATGTCAGAATATGACAAGTTCATATACCGCAAGCCTTGGCATGGGCCGCTTGGTTGCACACCCTAATAATTTGATGGCTCTGCTCACCCGACAAATGAGATCAACAACAACAACCATGAATATGTGAATGGCAATCCATTGTCCCATGCATTCGCACAATCCACAAGAAACTCATTAAGTAGAAAGGTGGCCCAATCCATTTGCACTCCTTGGGCACACTGATTTTCCGCAGAAATGACAGAAGCAGTGACTTGGTTCGGTCAGACCTTCCGTAGCAACTTAGTGGCTAACAACTTCGCACGAACAAAATAGCCTGGTTGCTGATAGAGTTGATGCCGAAACCTCTATTTCTCTTTGAAAAGTTATACTTCTCCTTGATTCTGGTTGCGAGATCACAGTCTCTTTCTTTTCTGACAAAATACTACGACGGGTCCAACCCAGCCTTAGGCAGGCCCGTAATCATGGCAATTAAGTATGTGTATATCGACACCTTGGTCTCCAACCATAGGCATCCTCTGTGTAGATAGAGTAACACCTGTTTCACATAGGCGTTCGCTTCCGCAGTGCGACCGAAATGGGGAAGATGCAGTAATGGTAAAGGACCGGCTCTGGCCACGCCAAGAGCCCATTGTTACGGTTCTAGTTCCACCGGATGACCTTCAGCTGAAATAGCAGTCCTCATGTAGTGCGTGTAGTTAAATTCAGGAAACTTGGTCACATCATGGTTAGCATATGATAGCTTCTGGATGTTTCTTAAAATATCACCTTGAACCATGACGACCTTTGTCACTGGAACGGTCTCCAACTAATACCACTCATTCTTCGACAACTTCACTGGTTTCACCCTCAAGTTCCGTGGTGGGATATACTCTAGTAACATAGATGCAGATCCCGACGCTGATTCTCCCACATCATGGCATGCCTTCGTTCTCGGCTTTGGATTCAGACGGTTTGAATGACGTGTTTTACTCGACACATTAACAGGAATCTGTGGAGAAAGAACTTATGGCTGGTCGGGACTAGCAGAAACAAATCCCAACATCAGAACTTCCTCCATAGATCCTTGAGCCTCACTACCAACTGATAAACCAACTTGCATTTTATCAATTGTGCACTTACTCTCCACTCGATATGCTAAGGCTCGACTCTAGTTCGCTCACTATGCTGCAAATCGCTCAAGTCGCAATGAATAACGACCAAGGGAGGGGCGATATTTTTAAGTTTTCTCCCCACGTGTGATCTGTCTTTCATTCCCAATGCGAATTGAATGTACTCGATCTTCCAATGATGACGGCGGCAGCGGTGAATCTATTCACACACTTCAGTATTTTCAGCAATTAATACAAAAATCCCACTAGCGCCGCCACTAAACCCATCATAAAAGAAACAATAAATGTGCAATAACTGCAACTTAGACTGATTGACTATTATGGGGCTTCGACGGAGCAGACTGTGACGAATTGCCAACTTCCCAAAGAAAACATAACTGCGACACAAAAAGAAGTTTGGGTTTTCGAGTGACAGAAATAACACTTCGACAAATGGAGCTTCAATAGACCACCAACTCGACACAATAAGGAGTTAGGGTTTCCGAATGACAGAAATAAAACTTCGACAAAATGACCCTAACAGAAGATCTTCGACATACTAATAACTTGGGGTTTCCATGAAGCTCTGACATAATTGTACATCGACACAGACACTTCGACTCAACCTACTACGACACAAAATAAACTTGGGGTTTCCAATATATATATATATATATATATATATTCACTATGTACAAGCATGGACTTAGACATATTCACTTCGAGAGACCATGGCTGTCCCTGTAGGGCTTCAGTCGAATGCCATTTACCAACCCTTGGAGGAGTTCACCATCTAATTTCTATAACTGCATTGTGCCTCCTTATGTTATAAAGTTAATAATATATGGCTCTAGCCAATGCATTCATAACTTACCAAGATGTCTGAAATTTTTGTTGTCAGAGAGAATAACTAGATCTCCTCGCGGAAAGTGCTTCTTAGTAATATGGCAATCATGCCACGCTTTTTCTCGATCTTTTTGCACCTGCTGATGAAAACCTGCGACAAATCTATACTCTTCGAACTGGAGTAACTGTTCCAACCTTTCTTTGAATGCACCAGTATCAGACATGCCAGGGAAAGCAACAATTCTTAAACTGGGTACAATATATTCCATGGGAATCACAGCCTCTTGTCCATATACCAACTTGAAAGGCATCTGACCCGTCAACCTTTTACATGTCGTTCTATAGGCCCACAAAATTGCACGAATCCTCAGGTCCCAGTTGTCGCGGTTGACATTACATACTTTTGTTTGTGCATGTTCAAGGACCTTATTGAAGGACCTGCAGAACATCCTGACCAAACAAACATGGGAAAATATGGGTAAGCCAAAACTAGTATGGTCGCCTATTCAATTACGGTTGGCCAATCAACAAAAAGTTATACCATTTGGTAGAATGGTTGGGGTCCCTGTCGAAGTGGAGGGACTGCGAAATTTTGCAGACTTCGAAGTGATAGAAATTGTCGATGACACTAATCTGTATCCTGCACTATTGGGGATAGATTGGGAAATTCAGAATCAGACCATTATTACTTATGCAATTATGTTCATATTTACTTGTGTGAACTTCTCAATGCTCAAACAGTTATTACTTTACTTGTGTGAACTTCTCAATGCTCAAACAGTGTTGTTGATCCTAGTGCATAAGCTTTAAAGATGCCTTGGAAGGTATGTGTATATATAAGGCTATAATTTGTTGGACTATACTATCTTAGCCTATAAATTCCTACTCCATGCATGTACAACTCATTTAAAAGAGGGAATCAATCCAAAACCATTGAGGTCACTCTTTGAATCTTTAAATAATTGAATTAACATTCAAGAAATAACGTTGAGGAAATAATATACTACTGCTATGGAATTGAAAACATAACAAATCTCAAAGCAGATATCGTTGGCCCCTGGATTCAAAAATGATGTAAAGTAATGCTTCAATAAAGAGAACTGCAGAAATGAAATATTTATGCTATGCAAATGAAACACACACACATAAACAAAGAAATGAATAAGCTATTGCAGAAATAAGCCCACAACGTAGGAAGGAACACAACTACCAGTGGCACTCTTAGAGTGGGCTCGTGCTCAAAAGATTAATGGGTTGAATCCCTTAACTCAAACACCATTAAGAAATATGTAGTGAGGCGACTATATCGATGTCTATTGCATTAATCTTGAACATGGGGTGAATTCAATATGAAAAAGTGTCAAATCCTTTTCTAAAGAACCGAATTCAAATGAGTTGAGATAAAATATATTTGTAAATATGGTTCCTGAGTTCTTGGAGATTCCAACTGAATCCAAAAAATACCTTACAGCTCCCAAACTGTTTTTTCCTAAAACCACTCTTGATTGTTCTTTAAACATAACTAAATCCCATGAATTGACTAACAACTTCTTGGGAATTCCTAACTATTACAATCAGAACTTGATGCACACTATTTTTGTTGGAAGGGATAATTTTGTATTAACTGCACATCCCTTTACTTTAGATTTTATTGACTCCACTGTCTTACACTATCGTGCTTGAAAATTCAATAGAATTCCACAATAAAGGGTTCATGCACACATTCGCAGCTAATGCTCCAAACGAATTCCACAACAGAGATTCTAGATGAATTCTGCAATAGCATTCTAGTAATCTTTCTTGGCATGAATAATTATATAGAAACCATTGAAATAACACGAGAGACTTGTTTCTACAATTCAAGCATTGATTAGTTCTTGTAACATGATGATATTTTAAACTTGGGTGATTCATTCAAATTTCCCATGAGAAACTCAAAACTCATCAATTTGCAAGGAAATTCTAATGGTTATTATCAAATGGTTTAGGCAAGAAAAAGGGTGTGCAATAGGTAAATCAAGGCTTCAATGTACATAGAAAATGCCAAAATTGATGATCAAAATGGTACATATCTGGGATTAATCACACACCCCAACTGAAGTAATTGCACATACTCGTGCAACAAAATTAACCATTATGTTGCATAATGTCCTGGCATTCACTTTTCAATGTACATGCAATCCTATGGGTTTTTTCATCCTTCACATAACATCTATAATATAATCCCATTTCTCATAGTCACTCCCTCTATTTACTATATCATCACTTCTCCAATCTAGAATTGGGAACCAGATTATGGGGAATCTAAACTAGAACCTGAGTCGTTATAAGCCGGGGCTTTTGACAGAGTGTACATATAGTTGAGCTCTGAACAATACTTGTCAGAAAGTTGCGAAATAAATGTTCTTTTCTCTTGTTCAATTCCTCTATGAGCTCATGGAAATGCCCCTGTGAACCCTACAAAGTGTCGTTGGTTGACTAGTTGTTATAAAATTCTAAAAATTATGTTAATAATTGGTCTATTGTTCTATCTGTTTCTACCTGATCCTTGGATCTCTAATTTTCTTCAAATGTTCCTTTATAACTTCTACTAGTAGTGGATTCTCTGCTCTAAAAAATAATGCTACCCTCATCTACAACTTTATAGGCTTATGACACTTGAATATCTAGATTTCATTGTTCATTGTATAAAGGAAAGCTCATAATTTGCATCTCCCAAAAATGGATCGGGGGTTCAATGAGTATTTGTAAGTAGAACATAATTGTGAAAAATACAATTCATATAACAGGTTAAGTCTGTCAAAAGGGGAGAAAAAATAGATACCACATAATACTCTCTATGTCACTCATGTATCAAACGACAAATTAAGAAATAAGTTGTTCAAGCAAGGATTTAAACCATTGCTCATTTAGATAAGGAATATAAATTTTAGTCGGGGGTCTACAACATAACATATTGGTAACATATTTTAGCAGGGGGTCTACAACATAACATATTAAATGTGCATATCCAATATATAGCATGCCAACAATTGCTAGTGAGATAATAAGAAGCACAAGCATAGCAAGTTGTGCACCCATACAAACACGAGACAACTTTACCCTTTAGACTAATCAGGATAGGGTCTTTAGACACTCAACAGTTAAGAAAGGGTGATAAGGGAGGGCTTAATACATGCATAATATCCACTTTGTTTCATGTTCCTAGGCTCAATAAGAATTCCAGTTCGGGTAAGTTCAGTGGCAACAAGTGGCTAACTAACAACTACCTACTTCTTCCTGTCTACATAACCTTTATATAAGGGATTCTTATTCTAACTACAGATAGCGAGGTGAGGGATTTACTTGCTCTTGGACAACCATTACAACATTTGATCTTTTGGCTTCAATAGTTGATGAGATTATAGTCCAATAGTGCTAAACTTGTATCGATTAGTGGCATCTCCACTTTTTTTTTCTCGATTGCAAAGATCCAAATCTATGCGATTTGGAAGATACATGTCTACTGGAGCAACTTCTAATTTCTGCCAGTACTACATAAGAAAAGGGTTCAAATTCAAAAGAGACAGTACCGCATAAAGGTGTTTGGATGCATTTTGACTTTGACAATAAAGATAATGAACTATAATTGTTGTATTTTAAGAATGGATCTATTATTCTAGTAGTTCCATATATTCAACATATAAGTGAAGCAAATCCCACTGACACATTAACACTCCTTGTGGCTTTAGATGAACAAGGAAATGCAGAAGGGTTTATTTTTTAGGATGGTGGTGATGGATATGAATACCAGCAAGGACATATCCTTTTTCCATATTAAAGATGAATCATCATCATCGATTGTGTCTATCCAAGTTGCTAGAATTGAAGGATTATGGAAATGGCAAAAGCGTGAATTGAATATTCAGTTATTACTTGGTGAGTATGTCAAGATTGAGGCATCAGAGCATGATGGAGAAAAGGTTGAATTTGAAATTCCTTTTGCAACTGAGGTGGAAAATCTTGTAGTTGAAAGTCAAAAGCAAGACAGTATAAAGATAGCCCTTCCCTCCATATGAACAAGAGAATAATACAAAGGGAGAAGAACCCCCTAGGATACATGTTGATGTTAGGAGTGGTGATAGAAGGGATCTATGGAAGTTAGCTAGGCCAAGAAACAAGTTCACTATCCAAGTGAGAAATGCCTATCTCTTTTCACAAGACAAATGCTATAGCATATAGCACGAACCCCATGTCGTCCTTCCCTAGACAAAACCACACAGATTGACAGGAACAAGCCCTGAGACATGATGCAATAACTGAGAATGATGGCTAAACAAGAAAATAAACCCTGTCAAGAGAAATGGTATAATAACCGAGAATGGTGGCTAAACAAGAAAATAAACCCTAACCACTTGTAAATTAAAATGTTAGACAAGAAATACGATCTACCAAAACTTAAACCCTTTCACATTCGAATATAGTTAAAATAAAATGCATCATTTCTGCAAAATATATGAGTGAGGGTCTGGAAAAAAATGCTTACCTGTGAATTCTTTGCAGAGGGCATCTTCAACTCTGAATGCCTTGTACGCCTCTTAAGAATCCTCCATGTCCTCTCCACGACAAACTTATCAACCATGGAAATTATATAGATTCCAACGCTATGTCTTGCAATAGCAAAAATGGCCCCAATCCACTCTCTGGTTGGATCCAACTCCAATGCCCCTCTTGTTAGTTTCGGCTCCAATTATCAAGCCAACTACATCACATCACATACCCCGCACCTTAGGTCCAACTACACCTCTGTCTCCAATGCCTTAAGGATCCAATGCTCCAATGCTCCTATGGTCTAGTCGGCTCCAAGGGTCCAATGCCCATCTGGTATGGTTGGCTCCCAAGGCCCCACTCCCCCAATGAAGTCTTCAATATTCCCACTCCCGACCCAAATGCAATCTTAAAACATGTAATTGCGTATTTAGTCATATAATTGCAGCTCTCCCTCTACTTTGCCACGAAATTCAACCCAACTCCCCAAAAATTCAACCCTGTACTCCCACTCTCATCCCTCTCCGGCCCGAATTCCAATCTAATTGTGTAGCTTCCCTCCAGTATGTCGCATATTTGACCCAAATTCCCCAATAATGTCTGCAATCTACAGAACCTCAACTCCTGTCCTCTCAGAGCCCAAATGCCATTCCAATGGTGCAAATCCAAAACCTCGATTCCTATCCTCTCAATGCCCAAATGGCATTTCCAATAGACCAAATTCCATTCCAATGATGCAAATCCAAACGATGTAATTGATTGGAAATTAAATTAAAATGAAATGTAATTTCATTTGTAAAAGATTTTTAATTATTATTCAAATATTTTTATATATTAAAACAATTTTTAGTTATATCTATCTATATATATATATATATATATATATATATATATATAAACCTTATAATAACCTTATAAATGTTACCTTTAATATGGTATATAATTGACAATGTGTTACAAAGTGGATCTTCTAGTACCAATTAAAACATATAGTATAGTCACCAAACTAATGGCGTGGGATGTAATTCAAATATGTGAAACGATAATATCTTCATTAACATAGAGTCAAGTGTACATTGGTCGAGCAAGCTTAGGTCGCGTGGTTGGGACATCATCGTGATTTCTTCCTCTCTGCCCGGGTTCGAGTCAATCTTATGGTTGTTTGATATATATGTCATTCATATATATAGAATCGACAACTTTTTCGATCGGTATTACGTATGAATATATTGGTTGAACTTATAACTCCAATTCTTATTCTAGAGTGTGAGAAATGAAGATCATCCTATGTACATGAAGAGAACAATATATAAATCAAGTACTAGTTAATGAGCAAGATAATTTATAAATAAGTTAGTGATTGATATTGAAATGCTAGTCTATAGGAGTAATTAGTCATTGTTTTAGTAATTTTTATTTGTGTGACTAATTATTTAGCTGTATTTTTTATCCGATGACTAACTTAGTCATTTAATTTAGTTATTTTTACGTGTGTTGCTCAAATTTAGTCATATTTAGCTACAAAACACTCCTGTGACTAGATTTTTTAGTCACGTAATCATATATCTCACTTTTTTCTACTAGTGTATAGACCAACCAATCCCTAATGATATGAAGAGAGGTTACCGGACTTCTCCATATATTAGAAACTCCTTTCACACGCTTGACTGGATCTCCGAGCCATTCAATTATAGAGTGATTATGCAAATATTTCTATTTTAAGACTCTACTACATAAACCATATGAAAATAAACCCCACAAAAGGCTCTTGGAAACTAAAGCCTATGAGAAAATAACTATATTTTTAATGTCCCATCCACCAAGGGATTTAGGCCTGGCCAATAGTTCCCAATTTACTAAATGATATCCCTCCTTTTCCTTTTTACCCTTCCATAGAAAACTAACAACTTTTTTTCGAATGTAAGATAGAATAGATTTCAACATTTTATCCAAAAAGAGCCAATAAAGAGGTATATTTTGAAGCACATATTTGACCAAGGTAAGTCTGCCTCCAAGAGATAACCACCTCCAACACCATCCTTTTGTCAAATTTCTTTAACATCCAACTCTAGTCTTCAACCAAATAATTGTTTGGTTTGATATAGTAACCTAAATATTTGATCCCTTCAATTAGAGGAACAACCTAGAAAGGCAAAAAGGCCTTTACCTTATCAAGAGTCATCTCATTAACCTCATGCTCTAGGAAATTTGATTTTTGCACATTGACTAACATATCAGTTGCATTGCAAAAACAATTCAGAATTTCATTGAATACCTTCCATCCATAGACCAAACCTCTCCCAAATATCATTACATCATCAACAAAAAGTAGACAAGAGAGGTGAATGTGAGAGGAAATTTTAATATTAGAAATCCTTCCAACTTTAATCTCTTTTCCAATCATCCTACCGAGGTCTTCGACAATGAGAAGAAAAAGCAACGGAGACATGGGGCAACCCTGCCTCAAACCCCTTGAGCTTCGAAAAAAACTTGTGGGAATTCCATTGACCAAGACCACAAAGTTTGCAGAGATCACACAAGCCATGATCTAGTTTATAGCTTCCAAACCAAGACTGATCTGTAGAAGAACCAATCTAAAAAACCCCCAATTCACACGATCGTATGCCTTCACAAGATCCAATTTTAAAATGAGGGCCTTCAATTTTTTTTACTTAATACTATGAAAACATTCACGTGATATACCAATAGCATCCACAATATGTCTATTATCCATAAATCCAAATTGTTCTTTGGAAAGGGACATAGATATAACAAGCTTCATCCTAGATGCCATAATCTTTGTTATAATCTTTTAAACTAGATTGCATAAAGATATTAGCCAAAAGTCATTGAAAGTTTTGGGTTTGAACATTTCGGGATAAGAGTGATGAAAGTAACATTAAGGGATCCGCAAACTTTGCCTAGTCACCGCGACTCCTCCACAACCTCCAATAGATATGGACCCATAATGTCAAAAAAAGCTAAACACAGTTCAACAATCCACCCCATCTGGGCCTGGACTTTTGTCTTTGACAAACTTTGAGAGAATATTTTTTATTTCGTCCAAGGAAACTGGTGCAACGATAATCTTGTCATCATCCTCCGAGAAAAATCAAGGAAAACATTGAACAACTTTCATTTGGTCCATAATAGATGAGTACCATGGATCTTGAAACAAATGTTGAAAGTCAGACCTAGCTTCAATTCAATTAGATGGTGCTCCAAAAGCAATCTCCCATTTGATCTATGAATATCCCAAATAGTTTTCTGAATCCTTATATTTTCCACAAATTTATGAAAGAACTTTGTATTAAGATCCCCTTGAGATAACCAAATAGTGTTTCCCTTGAGCTGCCATGATTCCTCTTCAATTTTGAGAATTCCCAACCTTCTACATTCCAATTCCATTAAAATACTCTGCTCCTAATCCAAGAGCACACCAAAGACATGTGAGCGATAAAAACCTTATATTTACACCTCCATAGTAAGTAACTCCTCCCTTAAGGCCTTCTTCATCAATTTCTCCCATCTAAGAACAACTAACTTAAGATATTTAAGCTTTATAACCAATCTATGCATTGCAGATTCCTCCTCAATATGAGCCATCTTATTCCATTCCTCTTTAATGAAATTGACAAAATTAGCCTCCCTCACCCATACATGATTAAATTTAAAAGGATATATGTTTATCCCTCCCTCGACATCAATTTAAAGAACATTAGGTACGTGATTAAAAATGGAAAAATGCTCAACCCAAGATCGAAATCGAGCCAAAGACTCTACAAAGTTATCAACCATGAAAAATCTATCCAGATGCTTTGCAACCCGAAGTCTCGCTAGACCGTCCATTCTGCCAAGTCGAGGCCAAGGGAGGAGGAAAAACAACAATCAAATCCACATTTTGAAACAACTGCGTAAACTAAGCACCAAGAGGATCCGATCCAGCCCGACATACCCAGACTTCTACAGATGATAAAGATAAGTTCGGGTTGCCACCTAAAAATAAATTGGGTAAATTGAGAATGCCATCATCAACTATAGACTCCCAAAAAGCTTTTCGATCAGAAAAAGGACCATAGCAATTCACCAAATGAATTTTACGAGGAATGTCATGAACCCTAGCCTCTAGAAGAATACCAATAGAATTTATAAAAGGAGAAAATTTTGCTTTCCTGGACTTCAAAGCATATAAGAGACCAGTTGACAAGCCCACAAAGTCCATTGAACACATCTCCCACCCTAGGAGCAATTGGGAGAAGACCTCTCTCACTTTACCACCACAAACCATAGTTTCTCGAATAAAAATGACATATGGACTCGCAATCTTGAAAAGTATCTGGAGGGCCAAGAATTTTGGGTGCCCCCCAACCCCTCGAATGTTCAAAGACAACAAAATCATTTTTTTGACAGGGCGAGGGATTTGTGATCTCTAAGAGCCTTGGGAATATTTGAAACCTTCTCAACACCACCACCATAAATGAAACACCTTTTATCTTCCTCCCACTCCTAGTATTAATCGGAGAGAAACCAAACAATAAACCCCCCTTAACCGCCCCCCTCTGATCAAGATGATTAGAAAAACTAGCCATGTCGAAACCCTCTTTCCCCAAAACAGACTTCGGATCCAGTACATTAAAGAAATCCAAAGGCTTCTTTTCAAAATGTACCTATAGGAAGGGACCCGGGCCGTGGCCACATATTCCTCCAAAGGATCAGACCCATAGGAAAGCAAAGGAGGCTCGTCAGAAAGTCCAACCAAAACAAATGGAACAAAACTTCCCCTCACAGAAGCACTCACCTCCTCGTCTTGAGAAGAATAATTTTCCAAAACCGTGGGAAGCAAACAAGAGGAAATCTTATTAATAGAGGTAGAAAAAAGTCCCACTTTTCCTCCCCGCAAATCATTCGATCCCCCGGCCAATAAGGACCCCTTAGAACCCAAAACCCCCCCATCATCCCCGGAATGAGTAACCCAATCCTTTTCCTCTACCTCTAAAATTTTATTAGAGATATCCATATTCTTGATCAAATCCATTTCAAAATCTTTGAGAGAATAAAAAAGAGCGGGTGGGATTGATTGGAGCTTACCCAATATAGGACAAGAAACCACCTATGAGTCAGCGAGCACAGACTTGAACAAGGAGGGATCATCTATTATTGCTCTACTCTGAACATCCAAACCATAACCTTCATCTGAGGATCCTTTGGTAAAATAATCATCTACCTCGTCCTTGTGAGGTCAAGTTGATACAGCTGAACAATGCTTCCTCAAATAACCCACTTCTATGCAATTAGTACACCGAAAGGGGATACCCCAGTAGTCCAGCTTATGCACATAAGTTCTACCTCTGCAAGTGATCCCCAGTTCTACCACCAAACCCTTTGAGACATCAATCTCTACCAACATCTTTCCCATCCTCTTATCCACCCTAGATAGCATATCAAAATCAATGAAAAGGAATTGCCCAAGTTCATTTTCGACTGCCTTAAAAGCCTCACGATTCCACAACTCCAATGGAAAACTAGGACCATAAATGTCTGATATGAGAATGATATGAACTTGGGTTAAAATCAGAGTGCTAATGCTTCAACATTAAGTTTTCCTTGCCTTTCATCAAAGTTCCATTAAGAATCTTCAACGCATACTTTGCACGCTGAAAGGAAAAAACATACCATCCTTGGACCAAAATAGATAATGTCGGGCCCATCAAGGTGTAGAGCAACCGACAAAGCCCGTGTAATCCTTGTAAGAGGTCGTTGGTTAAAGCCCCGGATAACCCCTGCTCCATTTTGGCGGGCTCAATGATTGCACCTAGGGGTATAGTGGTAGTGGACGGGATTGGACCCCTGGACCTCATGTCACGCGAGTACCAACCCCATCCTAGTTGTTGATTCCCCTTGTACAAAAAAAATAGATACTATCAGATAATAACTAAAAACTGAAAGCCAAGTCATCTCCACCCAAGGAATAATGTCCTTATTGTTCATGGACCTGTGACTAATTTCCACAAGCACAGTAAGTGATAAGGTAACCACATCCTCCAGAGCAATATCGCTACCAAGTACCATATCCCTTTTTCCCAACCATGCCTTCCACATTCTATTTGAATGGTTAGCTCAACCAGAACCCTTACCTCTGCAAACAATTCCCTTGAGTGGTGGACCCATAGCAGGATAGTTAGTAATCCTACCACTCGATACGCCTCGAGACGACTACACCACTCGCTCCCCATCATCCAACACCACCTCACCATCGAAACCCCTAGTAGCCGGATAAGCAATGGCATTACCTTCAACAAGAACTTGGGAACCACGAGAAGAAAAAGCACCTTGTGGCTCAAAACTCGACAGAAACCTGCAATCAAATACATTTCCTAAAGAACCACCAGGCGACAAAGATTCCACACCCATAGACCGAGGAAACTGAGTCTGACGAGGCATCTGCCTCTATTCCTCATCAGAGCAAAAGACACCCTCCTTTTCCCACAACTCATACACATCAAAATATCCTTAGAGGTCTACATAAAATCACATATGTGCCCCAGTGTCCTCCATGTCACCATAAATAAACTGCCACCCAACATGTCAGCAAGCCACCCCCTTCCAGCCAAAGACCCTTACTCGGAAAAAACTAAAACCTTCACCTCAAATCCAACAAAAAACTACTCCCAACCCAAATCCCCAACCACAACGTTCAACTAGAAAGATCGAGAGTAGAGGCAACCCAAAAAATTCTCAACATAATCCATACATACCTCAAGAAACCCTAGCGAACCACCCGAGTTCAAAATCCTTCCCCAAAGTGAACCCAAGAGAGGCGATAATTGTTCATGTCAACAAGTGTGCTTTCATTTTTTGAAATTATAAATGAAATTATTGTTATTTATGATCGAAACCTCCAAAAGGAGGTACTGGTTGTGTTCATGGTTCCCCTTCATAATAACTTGCATGGCTATATAATTTTTTTTTTTTGGACATTGACTTCTTCTCACAATAGCTTGCATAGTGAGATTGAAAACCTTAATCCATTGCCAAAGAACTATGAATCTTAGACAGGCTTCCCCAAAAACATAATAGAATATCTCTTAGGTATTTATGTAGGCGGATTAAGTCCATGGAAGGGAGGATTTATGGATGGTGACAAGAAGGAAAAAAACATGGTTGTGACGGTGGTAGTGCTTTCTGGCAATGGGTGCTCATGTCATTGGTGACCATGGGTATATATGTTTTCCTTTGATCGTCTTTCTTTATTTATTAACAACAAATTCCACCGTGCACACCAAATAAATAATTTATCATAATGACACAAATCAAGCAAGGCACAACATGTCACCTACAATTGTTTCTTTCCTTCTTCTCCCCAAGCCTAAGTAATCAACATGGAGGAGGCCATGAAACATACCGAAACTTTATATATAATAATTACTCTAAAAATTTAGTCCACACAATTGTTGCTTCTAGAAGACTTTGAATATTCTACCAAGGTCTCATTATGATTAGGAGTAACCAGGTAACGAACTATGGCGTACTGTCGTCTCTTGCAGGTAACCATGGTTCGTTGTGTCTCTTCCTGTCCCCAGCGTAAGTTTACGTCATCTTTCTTTCCTTTTCGGATGAAATAATGCAGTATTTTTGGATTCAAGCTTCCTCCTTTTGGATTTGACGGATCATCAATTTTTTTTGCGTAAAAAATTATTTTCCAGTTAAATACTATTGAATATTTTGGATTCAAGCTTTATCCGTTGAAGGTTTACGGCATTTGAATTTCCCATTTCTGGATTCCAGGGTTGATTTTACAACACTGTGTCATTGATCCAGGTAGAGAGAAGGAAGAATGGAACAGGCATGGAGTACAGAATTTGAACAAATCCCGGTCTTGTCTCGGTCAGGGCTTCACATTAATTCTCATCTTTATTTGAGGAACAAAAATGCAGTGTTCTTGGATTCATTATCCAAGAGCAGTGGCAAAAATTGTATCAAAAGCAACAATACATTTCAAGCATTGACATGGAAGGGCGAACTTTGGAAGTGCGTGCCAGAAGCATTAGTAAACAGTGTCTATGATGCATACACAAATGAAGCTAAGGTGGCAAAGAATGGTAGCGATGCCAGTACAATGAATATTGCAAACAATGCAGTGACAGAAGAGGGAGCAGTTAGATACCAGGAACATGAAGCAATAAAGAGAATCATATTGAATGAAATGGCTTACAACCTATTAAATGGCCTTTATAGCTGCTCGCTCCCTCGATGCTTCTTGCTATAGGGGTCATTCCTGCCCTCTAGCTACCATTTTCTTCAATATTATGAGAATCCAACGTGCCTAGTCTTCTCTCTTTGACAATAATTGATGGTATTTTCAATATCAACACAACTTCCTTTCTATGGACACACCGAGCACATTGAGAAGGGGGGTGAACAGTGTGTATAGCTTTTTATTACTTTTTCAACTTTAACAATCATCAACAACTTATTCAATACATCGTTCATTAATGCATTATCACATTATCAATATATCATCAGCATTATTAACAATTATAGCTCATCATATCATCATCACATAGGAAGCATAGCAAAACACAATACACAAGATTTTTATGTGGAAACCCAATTCTTGGGGAAAAACCACGGAATCCTTTATAATAATAATTTACCAGCAACAACTGGAAGGAAGCAACAACCCCCTTTGTTACAAAGACTTCAACTCTCCAGCTACAACTGGAAGGAGGCTACAACCCCTTGGTTTACAGGCTACAACCTGAAGGGAGCCTTAGCTCTCTAGATTTCCTTGCCCCATCCTTCCACCTCATATGAAAATAGAAACTGTCGAATTGCAACTACACTGATCTTGCGGACCTTCTAGCCAACACCTGTACCACACTGCACCACAATGCTCAACCACTGTCACCGCTCATCGACTGTCACTACTGACCACCGTACATCAACTGATCACTGCTCATATACATTGCTCATCAACTATCACTGCTCATATACAATCAATATGGATGTATCAATCAAGATACACGTATCATCTGACTTAGTCAATATGAGTCTAACCAACTGCTCACCAAAATCTGTCCACCCACATCAAACCAACTGCTCATTCAACTCAGCCAATCTGAGTCAAGGAATCTGCTCATGTAACCTACTTGACTTAATCAGTGTACTCGTCACTGCATACATCATTGAGTATATATATAATCCTGTGTACATCACTGAGCATATAACACTGTGTATCATCATAAGTTGCTGAACATCATCACGTTACTAACACATCATATCACTGTGTAATCACTAAGCATAGGTGTAGGCATCATCGAACATCACTTGCACATCTTATCATTGTGTAATTTACTGAGCATAGGTGTAGGCATCATCAATCATCATATCACTAGTACATCACTGAATAAACATCATATTACTGTACACTGAGCATGTCTCTAAACATATCACATCATATCATTGTATACTCATCACTGTGTAGTGTAAACATCATCAATCAACTGTGTAATCATCACTGTGTAGTGTAAATATTATCAAGCAACTGTGTAATATCTGAGTGTAGGCATCATCATATTGTTGTCTAACGACCTCACATATCATTGAGCATATCACTGTGTAAACTGATCATTACTGAGCATAAGCATCATTGAGCAAATAAACATTTCTAGCACTTCACTGTGTAAACATCTCTCAAGCATTTGAACATTTCATTGTTTGTGCCCTTGGTCATAAATGTTATTACTGGGTATATCTATCTCACTCTGTATGCACTGTGTAGAGGTCTGGAAGCTTACGTACATACTCAGAACCCTTTGAACTTTGAAAATTTGATTTACATACTAGAACCTCCAGTCACTTGGCAGAGATTAAGGCTGCCCAAAATCATAGTTGTACTCTCCTTGTCTTCTGCAATTTATTTCTGCAAGAGTGTACCCTCAGATGCCCTTACAGTCCTAAATTTTTTGAGTTTAGACAGTCCGAAATTTTTTGAGTTTAGACAGTCTGAAATTCTGTTGTAATGGACAGCTTGAAAACCACAGTCCAAAATTGCACAGTTAGACAGTCCGAATTTTGCAGAGGTAGAGATGTATGTTACGTGCTGCTGCTCTTCCCTTGACCACCGAAAATTTCCTCAGACAGCCACTGAAAAACGGATCACAAATGTTAAGCATGTTGCTCTTGTACTTCACCTTCACTGCTGCTGTGAATTTGCCTCATAGAAGGTCGAAAATTTCAGAGCTAAAGTAATATTCAAATTGAAACTGCCTTAGTGCACTAACAAAGATGATCAGACTTGAAATTTTTACTTTTATTGTGGCTGCCTCAAACTAATCCGAAAATCAAAGCAAGATTCTTTAAATATATATATATATATTTGCAATCAATGTTTTCCATGTCATTATTTAATTTGTTTAAGGATGTAAAGAGTTTGCCATGTCATCATTTAAGGTGTAATGAGTTTTCCATGTCATCATTCAAATGCACTAGGCTTCAAACTCCACCAAGGGCATCATCAAGCATGTACTACTTGGGCTTCTTGATGGTACAAGGGTTGTGTCCACCATATGTGTGGGATCAAGACCCAATCCTTCACCTGCATTTCTTCAAGAGATTTTCCACATCAAAGTCCAATGTCAAGGTCATCATACAAGCCACCAATGGTCTTCCTCTCATACTCATGGGCTACAAAAACATCATCAAAGTACAAAGGGCTCCATCATGGTCTTCAATCACATCATCCCATTGTCATCAAGTGGTAGCATGGACCATTAAGCTATCATGTGTGTGGGCTTCATGACCTCATCAAGTCACAACAAATGACCACAAAATGGGCCATTTGAACCACCTAGTGCTCCAAAGCACACAACAACAAGCTAAGACATCAAGTAAGGGCATAGGTCAATTGTGTGGATTCCAAGGACTATGCTACTACATCATCCATTCAACAATCAATCAAGAGAACCCAACAAGTACAAGCAACACAGAGACCTTCAATCAAACAAAAACCATGAGCAAGGATACAACAATGGACTCAATGGGACCAAGATACAACTTAGGGGTACTCAACCAAGTTCATGGGTAGCCAGGGATTTCGGCATTGTCCCAAGGCCTCCAAGGGCTTCAAACTTGGGTTTGGACAAAATCAAAAGGTCTCCTCTGACACAGACAACCATAAATCAAATACTAACCCTCAAGGGATCCACAAGGGGCACCAAGACTCAACTGTTGGCATCGATGACAACTTAATCAACAATCTCCCCCTTTGTCATTGATGACAACACTCAAGCTCTTCTTCAGAACAATCTCTCCTTGTCACAATTTCTCTCCCCCTTTGGCATCAATGGCAAAGGGAACAACCTTTTACAATACAACTCCCCCTCAGGGCATGCTCCCCCTGTCAACAACTTCTCTTCCTTTTTGCATCAATGACAACGAGAACTTTCTTTAGTAATACTACCCCCCCCTATCACTGGGCACTGTTGGTACTTTTCATTTTTGTCTTGCTCAATTGACTTTATTCTCCATACTTTGTTAGACTGATTGTTGTTCATGATATTCGATTGAATTTGCTTTCTTCTCCAAACTTTAACTTCTCCATGCATTCTACAATGTTTTGCAAAATGACCATAACGATGGAAGTTATAACATTGAACAGACAATGTACCTTGATTACTTTTTGGAGTGGTTCTGTCATGAGCTCTGCAAAGGATGGCTTTATGACCATACTTGTTACACTTGTAGCAGTGACCATGGAACATTATAGGATATGTCTGAGCAAATGATCTTTCTTCTGTATAATTGTTGGTCTCTTCTTCTTTTTCCTTGAAACTCTTGCTTTCTTCAATGTTCTTTTCGATCTTCAAATTTGTTTTTAACTGAGCAGTTGTATTGCCCAGATCTTCCTTCAGAGAGAGGATCTTCAATTCTTGCCTTTGGCAAATTTCTTTCTTTTCTTGGAGTTGTCTTGTTAGGTCTTCTTCTATTTTGTTGACTTCTTCTACCTGGCTTTTCAGATCAATAATATTGTCTTCCATCTGTCCTTTTGAGTTGTGATCTTCCTCATGAGATTTTTGTAGTCGTCCTTTTAGTACTTGATTTTCTTTTCTGATCTTTGAGAGTTCCTCTTCAAAAGACATACCTTTCGTAATTCTATCTTCAAGGATTTGATTTCAACTTCTTGTTTTCTTCTTAGTTTCTCTTCAATCTCATGGCTGAACTGAATTCCCTTTTTGTCACTTGAATCTCCTTTTTGACTGGTGGTACTTTGCTTCTGCAATTTTTCAAGTAAGGTACTAATCTCACTATCTTTGTCTTGAAGTTTGCGAGTCAATTCTTTCTCCTTATCTTCTAGATGTCTTTTGAGCCTGTCAATTTCTTCTGATTGCCTTTTATTTTCAGCAGCTGACTTCTCAAGTTGATCCTTCAGAGAGTCATATATGGCTTCTTTGATTCTGGTAGCTTCTTCAACTTGGAGGTTTAGATCAACTATAGTCTGTGTGGCCTTCTCACAATATTCTTGATTACTCTTCTCAGATTTGTCTAGTTGCTCTTGCAATACCTGGTTTTGTTCACAAAGTTTCTCAACCTTTTGCAAAGCATTAGTAATATCATTGTTTTAAACTTTCATTTTCGTCATTTATCAAGGAACAATGAGTTCATCACATTCTGAGGTATTACATTCTATGAATTCGAGATGGCTCTTATCTTCTATACCTGATAAACATATCTCTTTGGAAACATTACAAACAGGGTGTTCAGGAGACTTACCTTCAGACTTACCTGGATCTTGTACTGACCTTTTTATGGAGTTGTTTTCAACTTTATATTCTTCAATGGAGTAGAGTTGATCTATCTTTAGTGACAGTTCTTCAATTGAGTTGCACTTTCCTATTTTATCCTTTTGGAGATTTGTTAGATCTGCAACCATGAGTTTCATAACTTCTTCTTCATGTCTTTTAGAGGAGTAGAGTAGTTCTATTTTGAGCCATATTTCCTTAGTTGAGCTTCACTTTCCTATCTTCTTCTTTTGGAGATTTGTTAAGCCTTCAAGAATAGCTTCCATAGCCATTGAATTATTTTTCCTTGCTTCCTTTTGAGCTATTGTTTTCACTTTCTTTGGAGGAGTATATCCAGTAAGAATTGATTGCCATATACCAATTCCTTCTGCCTCAAGATAAGCCTGCATTCGTATTTTCCAAATAAAGTAATTTGTCCCACAAAACAATCCATTCACTGAGAACCCCATGGTGTGTCAAGGATCTCCTTCAAGCGGGTGGGGCTTACTATGAAGTCTCACTCTGATACCAATTGTTGGACACACCGAGCACACTGAGAAGGGGGGGTGAACAATGTGTATAGCTTTTTATTACTTTTTCAACTTTAACAATCATCATCAGCTTATTCAATACATCATTCATTAATACATTATCACATTATTATTATATCATCAACATTATTAACAATTACAGCTCATCATATCATCATCACATAGGAAGCATAGCAAAACACAGTACACAAGATTTTTACGTGGAAACCCAAGTCCTGGGGGAAAAACCATGGACGCCTTTATAATAATAATTTACCAACAACAACTAGAAGGAGGCAACAACCCCCTTTGTTACATAGACTTCAATTCTCCAACTACAACTGGAAGGAGGATACAACCCCCTGGTTTACAAGATACAACTTGAAGGAAGCCTTAGCTCCCTAGATTTCTTCGCCCCGTCCTTCCACCTTGATATGAAGATAGAAACTGTCGAATCGCAATTGCATTGATCCTGCGGACCTGCTAACTAACACCTGTACCACACTGCACCACAATGCTCAACCATTGTCACTTCTCATCGACTGTCACTGCTGACCACTGTACATCAACTGATCACTGCTCATATACAATGCTCATCAACTGTTACTGCTCATATACAATCAATCTGGCTGTATCAATCAAGTTACACATATCATCCGATTCAGTCAATCTGAGTCTAACCAACTACTCACCAAAATCTGTCCACCTACATCAAACCAATTGCTCATTCAACTCAACCAATCTGAGTCAAGGAATCTGCTCATGTAACCTACTTGACTTAATCAGTGTACTTGTCACTGCATACATCATTGAGTATATATATAATCTTGTGTACATCACTGAGCATATAACATTGTGTATCATCATACGTTACTGAGCATCATCACGTTATTAACACATCATATCACTGTGTAATCACTAAGCATAGGTGTAGGCATCGTTAAACATCACTTGCACATCTTATCATTGTGTAATCTACTGAGCATAGGTGTAGGCATCATCAATCATCATATCACTAGTACATCACTGAATAAACATCATATTACTGTACACTGAGCATATCTCTAAACATCTCACATCATATCACTATATACCCATCACTGTGTAGTGTAAACATCATCAATCAACTGTGTAATCATCACTGTGTAGTTTAAATATTATCAAGCAACTGTGTAATCATCACTCAACTGCGTAATCATCACTATGTAGTGTAAATATTATCAAGCAACTGTGTAATATCTGAGTGTAGGCATCATCATATTGCTGTGTAACGACCTCGCATATCATTGAGCATATCACTGTGTAAATTGATCATTACTGAGCATAAGCATCATTGAGCAAATAAACATTTCTAGCTCTTCACTATGTAAGCATCTCTCAAGCATTTGAACATTTCACTGTTTGTGCCATTGGTCATAAATGTTATTACTGGGTATATCTATCTCACTGTGTATGCACTGTGTAGAGGTATGGAAGCTTACCTACATACTTAGAACCCTTTGAACTTTGAAAACTTGATTTACATACTAGAACCTCCAGTCACTTGGCAGAGATTAAGGTTGCCCAAAATCATAGTTGTACTCTCCTTGTCTTCTACAATTTATTTCTGCAAGAGTGTGCCCTCAAATGCCCTAACAGTCCTAAATTTTTTGAGTTTAGACAATCCAAAATTTTATGAATTTTGACAGTCTGAAATTCTGTTGTAATGGACAGCTTGAAAACCACAGTCTGAAATTGCAGCCTGAAAATTGCACAGTTAGACAGTCTGAATTTCGCAGAGGTAGAGATGTATGTTACGTGTTGCTGCTCTTCCCTTGACCACCGAAAATTTCCTCAGACAGCCACTGAAAAACGGATCACAAATGTCAAGCATGTTGCTGTTGTTCTTCACCTTCACTGCTGCTATGAATTTGCCTCAGAGACAGTTGAAAATTTCAGAGCTAAAGTAATCTTCAAATTGCAACTGCCTTAGTGCACTAACAAAGATGATTAGACTTTAAATTTTTACTTTTATTGTGGCTGCCTCAGACTAATCCGAAAATCAGAGCAAGATTCTTCAAAAATGTGTGTAAAATGGATGGAATGAAGGTGTATTTATATAGATCCAAATATTGATTTCAAACTGAGCCGAACTGCTATTCTTTTTATATTTTTTATTTGATAAAAAATGTCTTTTAAAGCTGAGCCGACTTATTATAAATATATATACTTTTTTTATATATATCTTTGCAATCAATGTTTGCCATGTCATCATTTAATTTGTTTAAGGATGTAGTGAGTTTGCCATGTCATCATTTAAGGTGTAATGAGTTTTCCATGTCATAATTCAAATGCATTAGGCTTCAAACTCCACCAAGGGCATCATCAAGCATGTACTACTTGGGATTCTTGATGGTACAAGGGCTGCGTCCACCATATGTGTGGGATCAAGACCCAATCCTTCACTTTCATTTATTCAAGAGATTTTCCACATCAAAGTCCAATCTCAAGGTCATCATACAAGCCACCAATGTTCTTCCTCTCGTACTCATGGGATACAAAAACATCATCAAAGTACAAAGGGCTCCATCATGGTCTTCAAGCACATCATCCCATTGTCACCAAGTGGTAACATGGACCATTAAGCTATCATGTGTGTGGGCTTCATGACCTCATCAAGTCACAACAAATGACCACAGAATGGGTCATTTGAACCACCTAGTGCTCCAAAGAACACACCAACAAGCTAAGACATCAAGTAAGGGCATAGGTCAATTGTGTGGATTCCAAGGACTATGCTACTACATCATCCATTCAACAATCAATCAAGAGACCCCAACAAGTACAAGCAACACATAGGCCTTCAATCAAACAACAACCATGAGCAAGGATACAACAATGGACTCAATGGGACCAAGATACAACTTAGGGGTACTCAACCAAGTTAATTGGTAGCCAGGGCTTTTAGCATTGTCCTAAGGCCTCCAAGGTCTTCAAACTTGGGCTTGGACAAAGTCAAAAGGTATCCTTTGAGACAGACAACCACAAATCAAATACTAACCCTCAAAGGCTCCACAAGGGGCACCAAGACTCAACTGTTGTCATCAATGACCAGGCACCTTTGGCATCAATGACAACTTAATCAACACTTTCTTCTTATGGATGATAACTGTGCACGCTCTAAGAAGGGAAAGGTTTCTTATTTCAAAATCCCTTTTAGTTATAAATTTTGGAATTTTCTTTTGAATTTGGTGGGTTTTGTCATTCCTTGCTTAGCATGGGTTGCTTCATACAACAACGTGATCCAACCAAAGGTTTGCTTGCTCTCATTTTGTACAATGTTAGGACCTTACCTGATGCTACTATCAGTGCAAATGTTAGCGTAGATGCTAATGTGGCACTGGAAATCACCGATTGGAAATAGGAGATATTGGTTTAGGCCGGAGGTAATTTTTTGGTACCCTTTCAAAGGCTTTTGCTTCAAGGAGCGGAAAAATCATTATCTCGGCGGTTGGTAGCAGAGGTTGCGATGATCATCGTAGCAAAAAATTTGAGAAAAATAAATCAAATTTTGAGTATGAATTGAATTGGTGAGATAAGGATTTCAAAAGGCAGCAAGGTATTTTTCTTTTTGTTTCTAGGGTTACGCCATGGTGTTTTACTGCGAGGCTTTGGGATGTGGATTCGTAGCCTTGTTATACCATCTATGCCAATGGTACCATTATGTTGTCATTTTCCTACCAAGTAAATTATGGATCTTTCATTAATGTGGTGATGATAATGAAAACTCTAACTTTATTTTGCTAACATGAAGGTGAAGATTATGTGTCCAATCTAGAAATGTTTTTCTACTAATCTGAAAAATGAAGAAGAATTCTATGTCTAGTCTATAATGTTGTTCTTCTACTAATCTGTAATGTTCTTCTACTAATTTGAAAGTAAAGAATTTGATGTCGAGAACTTGGTGTCCAATCTATAATGCTATTGTGCAATTCTTAAAAAGAGAATTTTGATGTCCAATTTCATTTTGAAGAATGTTTGCTAAGTTGACATGAATGGTGAAAGTTACATCTGTCAAATTCAATAAAGTAACATTCCATGAAGTAACTTAAAATTAACAGGCGTTGGGCGTTAATCCGTTATCACATTCTTTGACTATGAGAATGGTTTGTTGCTAACATTGATTCTCTAAAAGGGTTTAAGTACACATTTTTTTAAAGGTTTTTAATGGATCAATCTTCCCTTCAACGTTAGAGTTATTTTTATATTTATTTATTTAAATTTGTTTAGATTTATATTTTTTATTTCTTAACTTTTAATTCTTTTTTATTGATTTTTTCCATTCTTTCTTATTCTCTAATTTTCTATTATTATAATTTTTTTATTCTCTATTATTATTATTATTATTATTATTATTATTTAATTATGTCTATTTTTAATGTTTTATTTATCTTATTGAAAAAGTTTAACAAAATTTATATATTCCATCATTAATATTTCATAATATTACAAGTTAAAATAATCCTTGCTAGAAAGATTAAAATATGTGCTATCTCCATCACTGAATTTGCATTAATTTACATCCACTACAATGCAAAAACTTATAGACTATATATGATTTACACCTGATTGACTAGGTAGATTGATCAAGAATGAATAAACTGGGATTTAATGCCTCATGACCTCGGGCAAATAGCTCCTTCCTTCGGTGGTGGCTTCTTGTGGTTTGTCTTATAACATCCATTCTCTTGCAACAACAAGTGGCAACGTCGGGGACATTGCCATCTCGTGGCTCTTGTTTACATGTGAAACACACTACTGTACATTTTTATTTACATATAACACCTATTTATTTAAGCTTATGATACAAGTTGATTTATTTAATTAACTACCCATGATAAGTTCAATAATTTTAGGATTATCTCTTTTATTTAACTTTAGTATCCTTATTTCCTATTTAGTTATAATATTTAAAATTGCATAATTATATTATGTTATCATTAGAGGTGCAATAATGTTTGGTTTTGGAGTAAGACCTATAATTGCTTGTGATTTGCTAAGAGTTCATCTTCCTCGAATACAAGGAAATAGGTCAACGGCCTAAGACCTAGAGGCATCTAGAAAGAGTGGAAATCTACCCCCTTACAACCCGCCCCAACCCTTCAAAAGGATTTTGATCCATCCCAAAAGTGTTAGGTAAAAATTGTCCTTCAAAAAGAATTTGAAATCTAAGTTTACCTGCTAACTAAGAAGGAAAGAGTACATGTAAATCCTTTCAAAGAAGGGTGATTTTTTAGATACACATTAAGGATTCTATTACTACAAATTTGAATTGTTTATTCCATATTATTAAATTCTCTTTGATGACAAATTTGAGATTGGTTTTGAAAATTTCAATGGTGTGAGAATCTGTTTGTTGAGGAATTCATGTTTTGTTTGATTTGATGGGTTTTAAAATATTTGGTTGCTTTAGGACTTTCAAATGAAGAATTATGACTTCTACTTCGATACAAGAAAATTCTTATCAAAATTTGATAAGAATGATTAACATTTATATCGAAATTTATCCTTAATTCTTCAACAAAACGTGTCGTATTGATAGTTTGAACCATATTCCATCTGTCCACATGTTGAGTTAAATCCAATTATGTTTTTTTTTCCAATTTCTTGATGGTTCAATTTAAAAAAACTTCTTATTGCATGCACCATATAATAAATAATAAAAAATATGAATGTATTACATATTAACCAAGCGACAACTATTTTCTATAATGGCATTATACGAAGCAAGTTAATATAATATGAAAAATGATATATTACCAAATCACATTTGCCCGAAATGCATAATAATGAACAATCTAAGACGATCTATGCAATGTTTCTAGATACTATCAAATTGCTTGATTGTAATTGTTCTTTGAAATAAAATTTTGGTGGAGATTTTTAATACACTTTTATGTGTTTCGAATATGGTACTTAGTGTGAACAGAGTTTGGTCTCAACATCGAAAATCCCTTGGAAATTTGACCTTGTTCAATCCTTCATTCATTAGCACATTTTTATAGTATACTTTGATCACAATATTTATATACAATATGACATATTTTTACTACTACAACTACAATATACAAACAACCATTGTGCATCATTACCTACTCGTGAAGACTTTGTTGATTTGATTACATTCATGTATCTATAGTCATGATTTTTGAATTTGTCTTTGAGTGTAACACCTATCCAGGTGATGGGTGTTAATTTCCTTTACTCTTCCAACTTTGAAGCAACGTTTAACTAAAATTGAACTAATAAGCTCTAATAAACTTCATAAAATTACCCATTTTATTTTACCATGCTAATACTTTATGTGCATATTCCACTTCTTTACATACATAAAAAATGCACAAAACACAAATAACATGATTTACAAATTTCACAGCATAATTCTACCATTTCTTACTTTTGCAATAATAACCCATTTATATGTATGTCTAAGTAAAATGACTAAGTAAAACAAAACAGTAGAATACCTCTCCTGTAGGTGTAGTTGGAAGAAATTCCTTAGTCCAATCCAGGTGGTCCAGTCCAACCATGTAGTAGTATAAAAGCTTTCCCAAACTAGGCTTAATCCTCCCAACTAACTAACAACAAGCTGCTAGTTCTAGGAAACTTGTGGGTTTCCTAGCCTCCGTGCCCACAACTTTGATAACCACAACATCAACACTCTTTCTCAATTCCTAGGTGCCAATCCACAATCAAAATAACCAGTCATGAGTCACAAATGTGCAATAACCAGTCCACAGTGACAAATCTGCTCCCAACCTCCAAAACCACCTTTTCAAGTCCCCCAGTCTCCGCAACTACTCCCCCACTTCCTCATTCCACTGCCCTCCTTCAAGGTCAAATCTCCTCACAAAACTAGTTCACCTACTTCTTTAATGCATGGCATTACCGCCTTGACAAGTCATGATTAATACATTTATTCCAATACATACTCATAACTCTAAATATTATTAAATATTAAAACATCTTTATGTTGGTAATTTTAACAATCAACTATCATTCACACCATTAATTTGCTAGCATTCACATCACAATTGTTAAGTAAGCATTTAATTGGTTCACCTAACGTGATACAAAACTAATAGTTTATACATATGGGCTATAATGATCAATGTAACGAAATAACCACTAACGACAATTAATGGATGAAATTAATAACTTATATCTTAAATGAAAAACACAAGCTAATGTGAGTGGCCTAATACTATGCAACCTGACTAAGCTAATGCAATTAATATAAACAAATTAATAGTTTAATTATCATCACATGGTAATACTTCTACACTCCTTCGCCACCACGCATTATAACACAACAAGCACCACTACGTACTTGGATTTACATCATAACCAACATAGATCCATCTTAAACCCGTATCTATCAAGCACCGAGAGGGATCCAATTTCTTGAGGTGTATTTCTTTTTTTAAATTTAAACTCAAGAAATTTGATCTCTCTTGATTTTTAAGTTTTAAGTTTTTATTTTATAAACGAACATCTATTTTTTAATTACTTTTCATAATATTTTATTTTATGAACCAACATGGATTTTTTTTTAAATACTTTCCATAATTTTTTGTTTTATGAACCGACGTGAATTTTTTTAATTATTTTTTAATTAAAAAATTACTTTTTACATTTTATTAGATGTAACGCTATATACACGTTACAACATCTCCCCCATACTGGGCTGTAGAGCACCTCGTTTCACTCGGTGCAACAAACGTGACAAATGTGACAAATGTGTTACAACATCTCCCCCATATTGGGTTGTAACGTAACGTGACAAACGTTACATGTGACATCCGTTACATGATCTCCCCCATACTGGGTTGTAACGTAACGTGACAAACGTTACATGTGACATCCGTTACATGTGACATGTGACATCCGTTACAGGATCTCCCCCATACTAGGTTATAAGCACCTTGTTTACACTCGGTGCAACTAGTACTAGCATACGTGTGCAAGGTGTGCGTGCATGGTCAACATACGCATAGATTGCACATGTGCTATATGCAACCATCATCACCTTTAATGCATAATTCCTAACTATCAATTCAATAACGACGACACATCCAAGACAAGATAACCACACACGCAAGACAACAATCCAATACCATCATCATTAATCAATCTTAATAATTAAGTCATGACACATTAACATTATACTTAGTTTTATCTTAATAAATCAAATAATGATTTACAGGCGAAAGGTACCAACTACAACTAGTTTGGTGTCTCAAACCCCCAACTCGAAATAATACAAATCTAATCATCATTCCTCCCCAACCTACTTCTAAATTCCACTTCCTATCCATTCCTTTGTTGGAATATTATGGAGTGTCAACTATATCGACCTAACCCCAAGTATAACCCGTAAGTGGAAACGTCAAGTACATCAACCTAACTTCCCCATTAGGCAACCGTCAATCGTCATCTCACAACTTGGGGAGCATGACTCAACACAACCTTCCCATGACTCTGGGTTTCGGTGGATACATGGTGGGCAATTCCTCCACCCCTCCCAACATGACTAGGGTCAACACCCTATCCGAAATCACATTGTGATGCTATTGTGGTCTTCAGAGTTGTGCCATCAAATGACCTGTTTGGGCAACCTGTTTTTCTAAGTAAACCTGCACTACTCCACATATCATAACAATGTATAGAACCAACATATAAATCCACAGTTTATTGCCTCATAGCTCACCATTCCTCTTCTAATGCCCATAAAGTCGGGGTAATTTTAGTATCACAAGTACTTGGTTATCTCTTAGCCCCTACCCTTAACCTATGGGTTAGGCTCATCCACAACATCAAATAGGTCTTAATGTAGTAGCTATGTAATTTAATGGGGCATTACAATGAGCACCATGAACTCTATGCATTAATTCTATTAATTCCTACGTCCTTGACTCATGAGCCAATGACATCTATTTAAAGCTCAACATCTCCCCCATTTATTCCAAGATTTTTTTTCCTAATGCTTCGTGTGCCATATAGTTGTTCAATTTTTTTAGGGTTTCTTTCCTCATGCATAGCACACTTTCATTTGATAATTCTACTCTACAAGTTTCATCGTTTAACTACTTTGGTTTCTTGTGGTTGTTATTGATTCTTGTATATTTTCTCAATGGTTTGCCATAGTAAACCATGTTCTCTTTCTTGTTCTCTAAATATTTGGTGGTTGTGTTTATTCCAAGTAGTTGAGAGTAAGAATCATGGGAATATATATTTCAAGCTCTATTTAAAATATAGCAAGTGAAGGGATGCCACGATTTTGATTGAAAATTTTGTTTATTTATTAAATTTTAGTGTTTTTTATTTTATTTGTATAATTAGTGTTTAATTTTTTAATATTGTAAAGATTTAAAATGACAATATTTTATTTTGACATTTTTATAATGAAGGTTAACTTAATCCACACTTATCAATAAAAATATGATTAAATATACAACCCTTCTATCATTGAAGGATTAGCTAAATACATGCCCTTTAAATTGAAATAAGATCAAGAATCACTTCAACCAATATCACTTGAAGTTGTCTAAAACGAGACGATTTCAACTTTCCAGCAAGGAGATTTGGTCAGAATCCAACAATGTTTTTTTTTTAAAATCAAAATTTTGTATTGTTCAAATAATGGATTTGTGCCCTCTTAGACACCTATATTATGTGAATTTAAACACTGTTATTCAGAATTTTAAGAATTTCTTCCAATATCAAATTCCGTGAAAATAATTGAAATCGTGACGCGTTTTTTCCAGAAATATCATGGGGTAATTTAAATTTAAATTTAAAAAACACTCATTTTTTTTTCCAAAAGAAAAAGAGTCTCTTGTTATTCATTGGTGAATCAAAGAAACTACACAGTGTCTCATATCTTAAAGACATTACATTCATACTAGGCCCTCACGACATGCCATCTGCGGTCCTATATAACCAAAAAAGGAGATAATCCAAACTTTCTCCAAAAAGAAAACCAGATACAGTAAATGGTCTATATTGAAAAATGTACAAATATTCAGTCTACATGGATAACTATACTTGCATTTGAGCCAATACATTACAAATGTCTCCTGAAAACAGTTATAGGAGCCCCATTATCAACAGTCTTTGTCTTGAGTGCAAAGTAAAACATAAACAAAAAACAAAAAAGAAAGCATAGATCAATAAATGAAAAACAACTTTTCCTCCAAAAGCTGACCTTGATAGTAATGACGAGTAACAACCCTGCCAGCATCCAATGCAAGACCCTTCTTTGAGAGTTGGTTTGCCTTTTGATTGAAGATCCTGCTCACATCGCGGAAAGATGTAGTTGTAGAGCTTGATAGGAGTGTCGGAATCTTCGATTTCCAGGCTGAGAGGGCAGGAACCTGTAATTTGTGTTTCATTAATGCCCAATCAATAATAGCACTTGAATCCCCAAACAAGTCAATCCGTTTGATCCCCAAGGATTGTGCCAAGAAAAGTAATTCCCATAGTGCAATGAGCTCGGATCTTGTGTTATTCCCCATCCCACATCCAAAATATAATTCCACCCACTGATCCGTGTCCAGTTTCAGGTGGCATCCCACACCGCAACGCCCCATCTGTGCTACCCCATCGAAGTTACCCACATGTTATTAGATCCTATCACCGGAGCATCCTGTAGATTAATCTTCAAAGGAGTAGTCTTCCACACCAAAGCTGGCATAAAACATTTGATGAATGCCACTGAATTCAAAAATGTGTATGACTTGTGATCAAAGAGAATCGAATTCTGAAGCCTCTAGATGCCCCAGATAAAACTGATTGGGAAAGCAATCGTTGATTTATAAATTCCAAACCAGCCTTCCAAGGACTCATACAATGTATTCCCATGCCACAGTCCCTAATGACCGAATACCAGAGAGATCTCCTCCCATAACTGGAGAGTGATTGAACAGGTCGCAAATAGATGATCACAGGTTTCTTTTGCACGAAAGCATAGGTAACACACCGAAGGCCCACATCCCCCATGCATTATGTATCTATCACCAGTATAATTTTTTTAATTTAATGCAAGACACATAAATAATTAACTTACCGGGAATCCCCCATAGCCAGATTTTAGTGCTCCACCATACTTTTGGCAATGGCACATCCTTTGAAGCCAGCGCCAGATAAGCCTGAGCAGCAGTTACAGTGCCATCCCCATTCCCGTAATCCTAACAGAGGGTATCAAGTTCATATGAGAGAAAGATACCAGCATGTCTCAAACCAGTTACATAGTTATCCCATTCAATTGCCACATGCCCAATTAGAGAGAAATCGGAGGCACACAGCCAATCACCATCACAATAAATGTACAGTTGTATCTTTTTAATCTGGTTCAAGAACTGAATCCCCATGCCCCTTACAGCCAAACATGTTTGCACCGATATGCAGGATGCCGGATGTCCAAGTATATTATCCCTACCAATGCGCACCTGATAACCGTTGCCCACCTGCCAGAATAGCTAGCGCTGAAGATAGGGAAGCGTAGCAACCAATCCATCCCAGATGACCAAGGAATTTCTTTTCAAAAATTTACCAGTTCGTAGCCAACCAATAATCGTTTCAGGATAAATATACTTGTCCCTGATCAATAGACCCCACAAACCCCCATATGTAATACCATGCCATAATGATTTCAAATGTAAAGCTTTGTAAACCCAAAACAAATTACGAATACCCCAGCCTCCATCAGCCTTGGGTCTAGAAAGAATCTCCCACGATGCTAAGTGGCAACCCTGGTATAATGACTTGCCCTTCCAAAGAAAATTGAATAAAAGTTTAAGAAAATTGAATAAAAGTTTTTGATCATATGGAGGATGGTAGATAGAACATGAGCAAGACTGAACCAAAAGATTGGCAAATTTGCCAGAACAGAGTTCAGTAGTACCATTCTGCCGCCCAAAGAAAGCTTCCTATTTTGCCAACAATGTATTATGCTCTCCACCTTTTGGACAATCCACAACCAGTCACTAACCAAGTATGCATTAGGTTTCAAAAATAGCCCAGATATGTCAAACCTTGACTTAGATCAAGGATATCTAGAGGAATTATTGTACTCAAGGTTCTCCTTAAATCATCTTGTAAGTTTAAAGCATACAAACAAGATTTTGCATAGTTGATTTGCATCCCAGCCGTAATATAGAATGTGTCCAAAATGAACTTGTAGTGTAACCAATCTTGTACATTGCCAAGCCCAAAGATGAGTACATCATCTACAAAAAGCAAGTGTGTAATAATCTGATGGGGAGAAACTCTAACACCACTGATCAAACCCTCTTCCCTTGCCTGATGAATAAGTCTACTGAGTCCTTGAATGACTAGAATGAACAAGAGAGGGGATAAAGGACACCCCTAGCGGAGTCCCCGTGTAGCCTGAAAGAAAGAAGTTGGGCATCCATTGACGAGTATGGAAAAGTTGGTGGATTTAATACATCCCATAATCCATTGTGTGATCCAAAAGTCTAGACCGGTATTTAAAAGAAGTAATTTTAGAAATGACCAGTCGACAAGGTCATAAGCCTTTATCAAATCTAACTTTAGGGCCAATGCTTCCATCTTCTTGGTCTTAACAGTATGTAGCACCTCTTGTGCCGTCCCAACTGCATCGAAGATCAATCTCTTATGTAAAAACCCAAATTGTTCCACAGAAATACCACTGACAAGCCCCCTTTGATCCTTTGTGCAATTGTTTTTGAAATGATTTTATAGATCAGATGGCACAATGAAATGGGTCGGTAATCCCATAAAGAAATAGGATTTGAAATCTTTGGAATCAAAGAAATGAAGGTGGCATTCACATCACCGGATACCTTGCCCGACACCCTAGCCTCTTCCACCAGACGAACTAGCTCCGAACCCAAGATGTCAAAAAACTGAATGAAGAATTCACAAGTCCAACCATCCGCCCCTGGACTCTTGTCCTTATCCATGTCCTTTAGAATTTTATCAATCTCCATGAGAGTAACCAGACCAAAGATCATTGTACAATCCAAATCTGAGAACATGTGAGGCATAACTTGCAAGATCTTAACTGTTCCGCCAGATTAATAGTGCTGGGTCTTCTATATATGTCCAAGAAATAACAAACAACTTCCTCAGTTATCCCTGGCATATATGAAATAGTGTTACCCAATGAATCTTTGATATCCCAGATGGCCTTATTTTTCCTCCTACAATCTGCATATGCATGAAAGTATTTTGTATTCTAATCACCATTGGATAACCATAGTGCTCGACTTTTCAGTCGCCACATAGCCTCCTCTATTGCAAGAAGTGATGCCTTTTGCTGTTCCAAATCACAAATCTCTTCCATATTCAAAGGGTCGATAGTCTCCACATAAAAACGGGGCATCAACGAAGAGATAGCTAGTTCAATAGCCCGCAGGTCCAAGCTCAAGAGAGCCTTCTTTTCCCGGAGCCATGGTGCCGCCTTTGATTTCAGAAGACGCAGAAAGGCTGGAAGTCCAGTCATAGCCGACGTATCCAAGTCCACCAACACTGAATCCCATAATTGCCGAACCATCCCAATAAAATAGTCATCCAGAGACCACAAATGGCAATATTTGAAGGGGAAATTTGTGGGAAATTCAACCTTGCCAATCCGTAGCAGAATAGGAAAATGATCTGAGATGTGAGTGGATTCCAATCAGGATGTACAGTGTGATAATGTACCAAGAAGTTCCTCATGAACCAGAAAACAATCCAGCCACTTTGCCACAGCCTCATCACCCCTTCTCCCATTGCGCCAGGTGGGCACCATAGGACTAGGAAGGATATCTGAAAGACCATAAGCATCAAAGAGATTACAAAACCAGGAGTTTAGTTGAGGATGTGCCCTTAAACCCCAAGAGTCCCGGGTACCCATAGTAAGGTTCAAATCCCCCGCTAAAATTAGAGACGAAAGACCCAATAAACCAAAATCTGCAAGACACGCCCAATAGCATTTTTTTCTCCACCTGTGGACCATAACAGATGAAGACACTGATCGTAGTATTTAACACCCTACTCCGTCCAGATAGTAAGATGCCCCCTCCCAAAATGAAGGGTTTAATCAAAAAAAGATTGGGGTTCCATGCTGAGCCCACCCGACCTCCCAATGGCCCCAATAGTACACACATGCTAGGAGGGCAAAAAAGATGAAATGAAATCATGAGCTTTTGAATCATCAGAGAGAGTTTCCTATAAAAGAATGAGGTTCGGTCTAGTAAGAGCAAGCAGTCTACGAAAGGCATTGCGTTTGGGCGCGCCTCTAACCCCACGAATGTTCAAGGTCAATATGATCATTAAGGAAACCCCGAGCTAGCCTCCACTACTCTAAGTGGCCGAAAAACCGAAGGATTCACAGAGTTGGTATCTTCACAAGACTGCAAAGAGTCTTCGACCGAAAACAGGGTATTCACCGAACCCCCACATGTAGCCCTGGCCAGTTCCTTCCTACGCCTCCCCCCATATTTTTTCCTAATGGTCACGTTAGGGAGAGGGGGGAACTCAGATTCAGGAACCAGTATACCCTCACAGTAGACCGAGATAGGCGCCGAAAATATTCCCCGATCCACGCATTCAGCCCCTTCAACAGAAAATACAGTTTGGGGTGATGGAGGCATAGACTGAAGTAATGAGGATTCAACATGTAGAAGTTGGGAATCAGACAGAGGAGACAGTGGTGCTAGTCCATCGATAGAACAAACCCCCACAGTGGAGTTTCCCAACAAGCCCAGGTCCAAGAGAGGTAGTAGTGCCTTAGAAACAAGATATGTAACCGGAGGCAGAAATTCCTTCCCCCACCCTTCCAGTTTATTTAACTCATATTTGGAAAAAAGTTAAAAATATAAGGGAATAGGGTTTTGAACTTACCAGAGAAGGTCGACGGTTCCACAAGTTCTTCAGTCGTCCGTGCCGCTTCCAGACCTAAATCCGAGAGATGTTCTGCAACAGTGGTAGCCGTGTCAGTAATACCGGATCTCTTTCCACGGCCACAATCTTTCCGCAGGTGGCCAGGTTTTCCACAAGTGTAGCATCTGAAAGGCATACGCCAATAGTTAAGTTCTTGTTGGATGACCCTATCACCCCACCTTATCTGAATACACTCCAGAAGTCCCGAAGAAACGTCCAGTTCTACCAATATCCAAGCGCATCTTTTATCCTCGTGATAGAGGGACTTATCATTGAAAAAAACAAAGGTTCCAATATGATTAGCCAGGTTGACAAATACTTCACTAGACCATAGCGCCAGGGGAAACCCTTTTAGCAAAACTCAGAAATGGTTTGTCTGTAGCTGTTCAGTAACTGGGTTAAAATCCATATGCCACCTTTTTAAGCACAGGGACCCCCGGTCAATAACCCAGATACGACCTAAAATCAATGCCACATGTCCCTCGTCCAAGAAGTGGAAAATAACCCAGTTGTTTACCAACATATGTATCCTCGGCGCATAGGTGAGCAAGGGTTTCCAGTGTGTGTTTATCCAGGAGATAAGGTCCGAGCGACTAATATCAGTATAACAGAGTTTTCCAACCAAAGCCTAGGCTATAAGGCTTAATACTCGGCCTACCTGGACATCCTTACCGAGGACCATCTCGTGCCCTTCACCACGACTTTTTATGGCCTTCAAAGAGCGGTTATGACGGGCCTTAGAACCACTACTTCTAGAGAGACCACCACCACGTCGCACCGTGTCGCAAGGTTGATAAAATTCCTTGTCGGAACCCGAGTCCTCAGCTGACTGCACTCCAAATGCTGTGCCCCCGCAGAGAAGCGGGTCAGTCAAAACCGGTGTCTGTTCCAATGAAGGGCCCACTCCAACAGTAGATGTGAAAGTCGAGGAAGTCTCCAGTGAAACCGCCATAGTAAATGATTGATGTGCCAGTGTTAGTTGACAGGAAAATGGTCGTCAGTACCCAAGGTGTAGAAACTACCCAGAAAGCCACTAATACAGTAACCCTACGGACCCAAACCCTAAAAATCAAAACTATCTCAAGCAAAGAACCCATAATCCGTAGAAAACTGCACTTTATGGATGACCGTGAACCCCAGACCGCCAAGGCTCCCAAGTCACTCATGCAGGTGCAGCAATGAGAATGCCACTCAGTGAAAAACCTAACCCTAGCCATCTTTGAGATGCTCAACTCCACTCTCTAATTTAAAAAAAATAAAAAAATAACGTATATATATCATTAATTCCAATTTAGATTTAAAAAAATCAAAGTTCACGGCGCAAATGTCGATTTCCATTGAAGTGATGGCGGTGGATCTGGCTGTAAGGTGACCAACCGTTTTGGCTCCTAAAACCCTCAAAATCTGCAATAAAATATCTCAGCACAACAGAGCAAATATTCTTCGCTTTTCTCTTGACCAACGCTGAAGATTCTTCCCCCCTCTTCATTTCTCCTGAGCATACAGGAACCCGATTATTTTCTCATTCTCCTCTGAACAGAACAAAAAGCCTCAGACCTATTCCAGGCAGAACAGAACTAAAACCCCTCGGTTCTTCTATTTTTCTTTTGTAAAAATGAAGACCGAGCCTCCCCTTTTCGTTTCACTATAGCTGCAATCGCCATAGTCATGGTTTTCATGGATTATCCAGCAGAAGGCACAGAAAACTCCCCCCGTAGGTCAAAGGCACTTCGAAGGCACTGTTCGATACAAAATGATGTGAATAAGGTATGAATCTAATCTAAATCCCCAAAACCCATTTTCCGATTTGGGGAAGAGATGTACAAAGAGAAAGGAACTAGGATATGTGATACAAATGGTACAAGCCTGTCATGATCCGCTGGAACTATTTCTCCTAACATCCGAGGCCGAATGGAGGATTTTCAAAATATAAGCATGTCTGGAGGGAGAACTGAAAGAGAGGAACTGGACTGTTGAATGTGCTGCTGGTTGCCTGAAGGTCGGGGAAGATGAACCTAAAAGCAAGGAGACCGTGCCTCACTCCTTGGCCAAATGCAAAACAGGTTATTTTGTGCAGATTAGTATAGAACTGTATAATCAGTTCTGCAAGGAAAATGACGCTGTGGTCAATGCTCTGATTAATGCTGTTTAGAAGACTTTGAAGGATATCCAATCAGAGATAAGGACTATGCTTCAGGGCCATCTCATCAAGATTAGGTCTGATAATTTTCATCTATCAAGGGGTGAGATGCTTACTGGTGTTTACTCAGCAAACAGGTTTCACAGTTGAGTAAAGATGAGCAAAGATAACACTGAAGCGCTGAAGCAAATGTAGCGCAATCATCAACGTTTGGAAACGGAAGCTTTCTCAACCAGGCTAAATGTTTTGCAATAAGAGTGTCGCATGCCTTTGGAAGAGCTTGGAGCAACCACGGGTAGTGAAATTCTTAAGAATGGCTACTGCTATGGTTAGTCACTAGAATTGGTTGCAGAAGAGCTGCCAAGTATAGGAGATCTCTCGTGTGCATACTTATCATAAGATACTAACAACAGCCTCTTTTTGGCTTTCAAGTTTTCTGTTCTCGTGCCCTCAGAGACTTGATCTCGAAGAAAATACTTTATTGCGACGCTTGAAGGACTGCTGCAAGCAATATCCAGCAAACGGCTGGGCCTGCCAGACTACGATGTCCCCTGTTATGCCCATATGTTCATTGATCCGGGCATGTTTTACAAGTAATAGGTTCACAAGCTTTCGATGTTGAATTTTGGCAACGAACTCAACTTTCATTTATAAATTATAAATATTTTCATTCCTTCCATAGATTTTAAGGTCGATATCTTTGCTGTTATTTTTTCTTTCGTCTGTAATAGTTACGCACCCACCCGAGAGATTTACAGCACAGGCTGAAGATTTTGAAAAGTATTTACCTTGCACAATGCATGTACGGAGAGAGTTAAAAATGCTATTTTAATTTAAGATTTTGTAAACAAAGTCAAATTAGGATTTTGTAATAAAAAACCTGTCACCTTGTAATACAGGAGCCGATCTTTCTTCTCCAAGCTTTTTATCATTGCAGAATTTTTTTGCTTAAGCTATCAATGTTTCAATATTAAACATTATTTGCTGCTCCTCCTATGTGCGAGCCTTCCTCTGTTACTCATGACCTTTACAGTTAAAATTCATAGCTATCTTCGAAACTAGAGCTTGGCTTTCAGTCTTTTGCTAATTATGATATGCTATCTTTTGAATAATAGTTGTGACACTGACAATTATGGTTAACTAGAGTTTTGATTGATTTTTTTTGGATTATATGTATGGATTTAGAATTGGGCAGTTTTCAGGATCATGTCTAAAAGTTGGGTATAATGAAACTCTGGTCTTATTTTAAATTGCTATCAAATATTTGTCAATTTTTTGTCACATTTATAGTGATAAAGAAAGCCCGTTACTACAAAGTTAGCTTAAAAAATTATATAAAACTGCAATACAAGGTCATACCAACATATGCCATACCGTATCGAGGCTCTCAATTGTTTGGCGCGCGATCTCATGAATAATATTTGTGATAATTTATTAATTATGTTCAAATAATATTTGTGAGGAAGCTTCGTGAAAAAGACAATGCTGCTCTCACCATTATAACGCTAATCTTACCATTATGATGGTTTTATCCCTTTTACAAATTAAGCATCCATTACATACATCTCCAACTGTAGAAAGGTGGAATGAACTTGCATCACAAATAACATCAGACAAGTATGTTCTTCAATATTCAAAGATACAATTAGATTGGAAATTGTTCATACATAATTACATTTTTTGTTGTTGTTGTAAATTAGAACTTACATTATATCACAGAAATAATTACATAGAGATACAGTCGAGCTGGGCCTCTCGCCAAGAGAAAACAACCGAGGTAAATAGCCTTTTGAGCATAAGATAGAAGCAAAATACTTCCTAAAGCCTCTACTGGACTTCATACAAAGACTAGACTGCATATATAACTGGTGGCTTCTAGCCAAGCTGTGAATTTAGCTAAACCAAAAAACTGTGACAAAACTAATTAACCAGCAAGACCAAAACAAGTTGACAGAGACAAAAGACTAGAAACTACTGAGAGGGACCGATATCCAGTCTCGGCTTTGTCTGAGGTGGTTCTGGAGCGTCCACATCAGGGCTTGAAGCTTCATGTTTGGTGCCGATCATGCTAGGTATTGCACAACCATCTTTCTGCACCGAAATCTCAGTATCCACTGTCTGTTCATCTTCCTTCACTACGGGAGGGTTATTAGCTCGAACATTGTCTGCTATAGGTTGAGTCTCGTTTGCCATTTTTGCCTCTGGTCCCCAGTGTACCACCCCGTCATCTCCAATGACCGCGAGCAGAGGCGATGGACGGCCGAAGAGTTCGGCAATATCGGCACACCAATCGATGATGGTCTGCACACGACGGGCTAGGTCCTGGACTTGTGCCTTCAGGTCTTCGTCCACTTCTCTAACGTCGTTTTGAATTCCCTACAAAGCATCCGTCATTGCAGCCAGGTGACGGGCTATCCCTCCATTGCATGCATCCTGCGAGCGCTCTTGTCGACCACAACCTCGCCTGCTAGGGGCCCTATGGCGCTCCCGGACCATGCTGTGCTACTCGTCACTGGTCGCTTGCTCGTAGCTTGGATGCATTATCCTTCCAGGTCTGCAGAGGCATGGAGAGATCGCCAGGGCTCAAGACCTCCGAAATGAGACGGGCATGAATGAGCTTGCAGACCTCGACCATGTGAACGTTAAACTGAAGCTCTAGACTGACTTTCGCATTAATCACACCATGATTAAGTCTGTGCGGACGAGTCATTTCAGAGCATGAAGGGAGAGAAGGATTAATGCCGCACCACTCGTGGAGCTACCAACGTCGCATTATTAACCGCTGTTCGGACCTACACACGATTCCCAGTGGTCACACCATAAATGCTAGTCACGTTCTTGTTTAACACCCCATCTGGGATGGCCGTTTCTTGATCAGCCAAGGCTTGACAAGAGATGGTTGTCGAGGTTTGGTATTCCAAAGGCCAGATGTTGATTTTGCAGTTGGCTTGAGACTCTGCTCCTACATTGGCCAAAAAGTTGACAACTTTGTTTGCAGATCACATTACATGAGAAGGAAGGATTGTGGCCATATGAGTATGCACCATGTCAACAACTGCAATAAGAAGGTGTTCCAAATGCCAACTGGTTGAAAGCTTAGCCGACGGAGTGCCATTTTGGAGACGACGTAGAAGGTTGATAACTATTTTTGAGTTGCCTTCTACAATTATCTTTGAGAAATGTTGAGAAGAGGTGATCTTGATGCCTTCGTAGAGCACCTAGAGTTCTGCTGCGTTGTTTGTTTCAATCCCCAACCCTCCCTCATATGTGCAAAGAATCTCTACCCGAGAGATTCTAAAGACTCCTCCAAATCCGGTGTGTCCTCAATTTCCCTTGGAGGCCCCGTCAAAGTTTAATTTGATGAAGCCATGATTTGGAGCTTGCCACTTCGATAGACTACGAGGAGCCATTGTATTTGATCGAGGGGTACCATAGGGAGGAGGCTCGGTTATCCACTTGTTTAGGATTATTTTTTCCCCACTTTCTCCATCAAAGTCCTCTTCATGCCATCCTAGGATAACCATCGTTTCCGTGATGTGACGCTTGGTGTTGTTGTTCCAGATTTCCAAGAGGGAGAGATTGGAGTTTTTGAAGATATGTCTGTTCCTTTCTTTCCATAGTTCCCACATTATGAAACATGGGATCAACTGCCAAATCTTATTGAGGATAGGATTTTTGTAAACCTTGTTGTGCCATGTTTTCAACGTTTTTGTGACATTGTACTTCTGGCGGTTCGCTTGACGCATTAAGGTAGCGATTTGGTCCCATATTTGAGAGTTGAAGGGGCATCCATCAAGAAAATGATTGATAGTTTCACTATCTTGAGAACACATGTGACAGCTAGAAGGGCCAAGGAATCCCCGATGCTGAAGATTGTCCCAGGTGAGGATCCTTCCTCGCCCAACTAGCCAAAGGAAGGAACATATTTTGGGCCAGTAGCCAGTGTGCCATATCTTTTCCCATAGAATGTCCTTATTCAGGAGGTGAGCCCCTATCTTTTGTTGATATCCTTCCTTAACCGTGAAATTTCTAGACGAGGAGTGGCCCCATCGAAGAATAGCTGGTCCCTGTTTTATTTTGATCCTTCTCATGCTTATGGCATCAATCTAGGGCTGAATATTGACCTGCTCCTGAAGACCTAGCTCTGCATTGGTGAGTTTCCATTGCCTCCAAATGCAGCCTTCCTCCTGCTCTTTCCAGTAGTGATGGACTTGGTGGTTCTGGAATCCTTTGATGCCCTCCATGACTTCATGGAAGGAGTCGGTAAGTTGCTGCCAGGAATCTATCCAGAGATGGGCATCGTTCCCATCCCAAATTTCCCAAAAGCAGTGGTCACCGATAAGGTCTCTATGTTGCCAGGCCGCATTCCATATCAGTGAGCCTTGCTCCTGCAAATCCCATTGTGTTAGATCAACATCGACTACATTGGGAGCATATTTGGCACGCCACAGTTTGGCCCAACTGTCATTCAGTCTTTTGATCCATCTCCACCAAACCTTGGCACTCATCGCTTGGTTTAAGGTCTCAGGGTCTCTCAGATCCAGGCAACTCGAGCTTTTAGGTACATAGAGGTCCACCCATTTGACAAGAGCCCACTACTTTCCATCGCTGGCTCCACTCCAAAGAAAATTTCTTTGGATGTTGCAGATCTTTTTAAGAACAACCTTTGGGGCCGCCAAGGCTGATAAGAGGTAAAGTGGAATAGCTTGAAGGACAGTTTTGAGGAAGATTATGCGGCTTGGTAGATTTAAGGTTCGGAAGGTCCAAGAGGAGAGACGCCTTTCCAAAGAGGTTAGGAGTTCCTCCCAAGAGTTGTTCCTTAGGGTGTTGTCAATCAGGGAAATGCTTAAGCATTTGGACGAAAGGGCACTCCTAGTAAAGCCAAGAAGCCTAGAAATGTGGCATTGGATGGCAAGAGGGGTATTGAAAAAGAAGATTTGAGATTTGGCTTTGTTAATAGAGGTTCCTGAGGCTTCGCTAAAATCATTGAGGATTGACTGGATGGTGGTAGCTTCTTTGATAGAGGGGGCAGCCATGAGAAGGGTGTCATCCGCAAATTGGTTGTGAGTGGGAGGGGGATTCATAACATGAAGGGGGAGGCCAATTAGAGAACGATCGTTGGTGGCAACTTTGATTTTCTTGCTGAGGCCTTCTACCATTAAGATAAAAAAGGAAAGGCGAAAGCGGATCACCTTGGCGAATGCCTCTCGAGGGTGAAAAGGTTTCAGTTGGGGAGCCATTCAAGAGGATAGAAGAGAAAGCTGAAGAGGTGAGATTCATGACCCAATTTATCCAGAGATTATTGAAGGCAAAAGCCTTCAAGACTTGTCTCATATATTGCCAACTTAACTTATCAAATGCTTTTGATAGATCCAGTTTTATGAGCATACCTGGAGTATGCGTGACTCAGAGAGAGTGAACCATTTTGTGGGCCATGATGACGCTATCCATAATCTGCCTGCCCTCGATATAGCCTGTCTGTTCTGGAGAGATGAGGCTCAACAGTAAGGGCTTCAGACGGAGTGTAATGACTTTGGTAATGATCCAATTTTATGAGCATACCTGGAGTATGCGTGATTCAGAGAGAGTGAACCATTTTGTGGGCCATGATGACGCTATCCATAATTTGCCTGCCCTCGATATAGCCTGTCTGTTCTGGAGAGATGAGGCTCGACAGTAAGGGCTTCAGACGGAGTGCGATGACGTTGGTAATGATCTTGTAGATGACATTGCAGAGAGCTATCGGTCTGAAGTTTTTTGGGTCCTCGATTCTATCTTCCTTGGGTATGAGTGCAAGGAAGGCTGCATTTAGAGCCATAAGAACCTCTTGAGACTTCCTAGAATCCTCCACAAGTTGCCAGACCTCTTCCTGGACAAGTGACCAGCAGTGGTGGAAGAAATCTGTTGTAAAACCATCCGGGCTTGGCGATTTCCCTACCGCAATCTCCTTCATTGCGTGATCCACTTCTTCTTGAGTGATTGTAACGTCCCCATCCCTCAACTCGGCCAATAGGAGGGGACATTAACTGAATCGAAACCTCAAAATTTCGCCCCATACCATAGTTACGAATTCATACAGTTAAAATGCGTGTGCAGACATGGAAATAAAAACACACAGTGGAAATAAAATTGATCCAGACACACAACATGCAATTTACAGGCATAATTATCACATGAATACAAACAAAATCAGTGCGCATCAATTACATAAAAATACTTATCTTAAACAAAGAAGATCCAAGCAACTAGCTGTGTAAAAGCAATTTTCCACCCAACCTTAGGCACTCTGTCCAGCATATACTCTTTCTGCTGAGAGGCCACCCCCAAGTTGGGCTATGAGGCCACTAGGGAAAAGGAAACACCTATAAGCTTCTATCTCTCAGCCCACAACCCATTTTTCTCATTGTGCTTAGCCAAAAAGCTCAACCAGAGCTCTACAAGGGTCTCACTAAGCCATCGCAGCCATGGCACTCCTTCCAACTGCCCCCACACAACACAAGGAAGTCATTTCCCTTCATTGATCCACAGTTCCCTCAGGAAATCCAACCCTTACAGTGCTTACCAGTGTGTGCAGTAAGAGTCCAACCTGCTGTATGCTATTGGAGAACCTACTGCAATATTAATCCATGGATTCTCAACAAGGTTACACGAACCGTGGGTGCGATCGGAATCGGCTGAAGGATCCGATACGGGGGCGACACTCATCCCAAAATTAGGAATCGAGGATTCAAAACCCTAACCCTATTTAACCCTAATTATCCTACATTTATCCTACGTAAACAACTTTAGATTAGTCAAAATGAGGTGGAAGAATCCGATTCAAATGCGGTTAGGCCTAGGGCCAAATCCGGTAACTATGCTTCTCAAGCATCCAAAAGTAGCAGAACTCAATGGGTAAAGGTTCTTAGCTTGCCCAACCTCCATGCTCACATACAACCATCTATTTTCCATTCCAAAAATGTAGCTCTGTCTCCAAAATTCAAATTTTTGGGTTGAACACAGTCTGGTAATGGTCATGAACAACAATGGAAAACTCTACGTAGTGTAGGAACATGCATGAGAGAATGATCAAAAGAGTGTTGACTTTGAGGATATGAGGTAAGGGTGAAAAGACAACTGACATAGCTTCTGACCAATAGAAAAAATGACTCCTGGCAGCTGCAGGATGACTTCTGTCATGACAGAACTATCGCAAAAGTGCAGTCAGCCCCATGCTTCAATAACTACATGAAGTGACTTTTCCCACCAACCTCACACATGCATTCAATGATTGGAGAATAGTAAAAAAAGGAGATAATTGGCTTATTCCTAGCACATGACAAAATTTGGGTGAGTTCTAAGGTTGACACATGGCAACATAGGATTTGGTTTCCCCATAGGCCCCCTTTCCTCTTCCCCTCTGGTGGAATCATAGCCCCTTTAGTGCTCTTTACACGACCATATTGGACCATTTTATTAATTTCCAACATAATATTTATATACATTTCGAATTGGCATAGTAAGCCAATCGTATGGTCCAAATAAAAATATATACCTCATACATGCCTAGTCATTCACTAGTTGGGCCCTGGCCTTGAGCTCCACACTAGGAATCCATACTTGCATATTTACATCATTTACATAATTTTGATTAAATACATTCCAAGTCACAACTGGGGGTATTACAGTGATGGTTCGCATGAGGATCGTGTTTTGTTGCTCTGTGACTAAACAAGGGATGTGTTGAGTGATCCTTCGTATGGCCTCCTCGCGGTTCCTATTTAGCTCTGTCATGAGTTCCTTGTAGAAGTCCACGAGCTCCTTCTCAATATCTCTCCTGGCAGTGACCATTTCCCCTTGCGAAGTTTTCAATTTGTTGATGCGGTTGACATGTCTGTGTTGAATAGTTGATTGGTGAAAGAACTTAGTATTGCGTTCTCCTTCTTTAAGCCAGTGAACACGAGATTTCTGTTGCCAGAGGACTTCTTCCCGGGCGTTGCGTTTTGCAATTTGCTGTGCTAGAGATTTTTCCTTCTCAATAAGCTCTTCTGTGCGTCCCAAAGAAATAAGATCTTGTTGAGTTTGTTTCATTTGCAAGTCCAGATCTCTCTGGGTTGGAAAATGTTTCCAAAGCCGGTTCTTTTCCAGTGCTTGAGTTTTTGTTTGAAATTCTTGAGCTTTTGTTGAAACCAGTACATAAGACAGCCTCTTTGGATAGAGGAATCCTCCCACCAAGTACTATAATTTTCTTGAAACTCTTTGTTGGTAAGCCAAAACTTTTCAAAATAGAAAGATTTGAAAAGAGTTGGACCATTGATATCCATTGAGAGATTAATTGGCCAATGATCCGATCTAGAGAGAGGGATGATAGAGGCTTCTAGGGCTATCCCAGCCATAAAAAGAGTCACTTACCAGGAAACGGTCCAGGCGGCAAGCCACATGCTGAGATCCAAATCACCTATTGCTCCAAGTAGAAGTTCCATTGATTGTGTTCAAATCAATCAACTTCAACCCCTCAATAGTGCTACTGAATGCTTCACTGCCCCTTTCCAACCTTTTGATGCCTTGTTTTTCATCGAGGGAAGTAGTCATGTTGAAATCTCCTCCCAGGACCCAAAATTGATCCCCTATGATCTCCTTAACGTGTTGAATGCTCTGGAGGAAGATGAGCTTTTCTTGAAGAATTTGGTGCCCATTGGCATTGGTTAGGATGCCACAAAGCCTAGATTCTAAAAGTTTATAACTGATGAAGATCATCCAGGGGGTGGAGAAGGAGGTTGTGATCTCCACGGAACTTGGGTTCCAAAGAATGGCTAAACTGCCAACATTTCCCTTTGCATTGTTCGCTATGATGTTCCCATTCCTCCCCCATCGAGGAAGAATGCGTTTGGCCTCTTCTCCCAAGCATTTTGTCTCTTGAAGGAGAAGAATGTCCGGGTGTTCTTCCATGATCATTTTCCGCAAGAGCTGTTGCTTGCTCCTGCTGTTTATTCCTCTAATATTCCAAGATTGTATCTTCATTGGATTAGATTTTGGAGTTGATAGGGGTTAAGGTGTGTGTGAGCACCTCCATCTGGACAGAGTTTACCATTATATGTCCAAATTCCGCTATTAACTGTTTTGTAGGTTTCCTTCCCTTCTTGTCATTTTTTTTATTCTTCTTTATGGGTTTGTTGGGGCCTTGGGCAATACCCTGATTCGATTTCGCGCGGACTGCTTCCCCTGCTCTGGAGTTGAGAAAGACCTTATGGGCTTTTGTTAGTTGTTCCATAGGAACAACATGGTATTCCTTTTTGCGACAAGTCTCTACGATGCTCTCCATATTCAGGCCTGCCAAATCATTGTCATCGTACTCAGTCTAGGTTTGCTCCATCCTCCATTGCCACATCTTCCTTTGGTTGGGGATGGGGTGCTTTTTGACGTTCCGCGATCTCTTCCAATATTGGTTCAAGCTGCATATTCTGAGTGGCACTCCCTTTTTCCTCTTTGTTGACTTGTGGTTCTTCTTGTTTTTCCCCCGCTTCCTTTTTCTCCGGATCTGCTTTAGGGTCGGCTGGGAGATTTTAAAATCGGTTTCTAGAAGCAAAATCTTTTCCTGGGTTGTCTCCCATTTTCTTGTGTGTTGCCCTCCTTCTTCCTTGTGTCGGGATGAAGTTCTCTTTGTCACGATTTAGGTCCTGGTCTGTGGCCTTTGGTAATTGATTTAGAGGATAGTCTTTGAATAGGTGCCCGTGAACATGGCATTTTCGGCATCTAAACGGAATGTGCCCGTAATCTATCGTTTGGATCTAGTCCTCATCATGCCTCGAGAGACAGATTTCCCCAGGTGGAGCCTGCGAAATATTCAGATACACATATTCTAGCATATGAAGTGTATTGCCCTATTTTGGTTGCCCCAGAGATTTTGACGAACTTACCTAGGGTATCCCCAATCCCTTCTAGTGTTTCCGGCAGCCAAAAATCCAATGGAAGAGAGTACAAGTGTTTCCAAATCGGAGCATAGGTGAAGTCCTCTTTGTTTGGGCTGAATTTCTTCATTCAATCTCTCAAGAATAGGCCTGCAAAATTGTAGAAGTAGGGGCTGTTTTCAAAGATCCGGTCCCAATCCTCCAGGTTATGGAAAGTTGCTGGGAAAAACCCCTTGGAGCCAAGGCGAAGATCAAAGTGGCACTTTGGATTCCACCACATGTCGATCCAATGGATTAAGTCTTTCTCTAATGGCCAAACCCCTAAAAATTTTCCTATTAGTGCATGATCTTTCATGTATTAAGTATATCCCTTGAAACGCTTTGAGAGGATCTCATATTTTGGTATTTCCGTTGCCTGGGGGATACATTTCCCTGGCTCCCAGGCTCGAGCCACCTTTGGATGTGAGGTGGATGTGTCCTTGTCGCTTGCTTTGCCTTTTCCTTTGTCGACGCTCGGATTGATCGTATCAGATGAGCGCCCGGTTCCATTTGGACACCATTGGTCCTTGGTACCTGTGGATTGGGTTGCAGAGTTGTGGATTGGGTTGCAGAGTAATGTCCAGCTGCATCGCTGTAAGAGTGGGGAGAGAGCTGGCCGTCTCCCCCCTTAGCCGCCATGGGAGGACGTGGCCCTGGATGCAAGCTTGAAGCATAAACCCTAGCTATCTAAACCCTCGATTTTTTCCAGAGCTCCTGATTTCTTCCTGTATGAAGTCCACGCCTTTTACAACACCATCAAATGTAAGAAAGTCCTCCCATACATAATTACATTGACAAACAAGAATAGTTTATGAATATTTTGAAAGCTCCATCCAGACTGCATTTGTATTCAACTTTATAAGCAAGCAAATTATTTTCTCCTCATAGCCCTCACTCAAGGATCTTTGCCCCTTCTCGTCTCTCTTGCTTTTTAGTCTCCTAGAAAGCCTTTGTTCAATGTGATCACTTAGACTTCTTATAGGTAAATCCTTTGCACCAGGAATATTAGTTTGATGTAAAAGCCTCCGCTAACCTCTCTCTATCTCCACATGTCCACTTTCATTCTTTCTAACATTTTGGTGCTGCCATGCTTCACACTTGCAACATTTGATCCACTGCAACGTAGTGTGCACTGAAACCTGTAGATGACGTATTCATGAACTGTACAAATATTTTTTATTACATTCTGGAAAGCACTCATGTTTCCCTCTTCTTCAGTGTCCTTGTCATTTTTCCTCTTGTCCATCTTTTCCTCAAGGTAAGTGACTCCATCCAACCCAATTGTATCATATTGATTCCCATTATAACATCGTATGCAGAAATAACTTCTTGTAAGCCCTACACCAGCAGAATAATATGTAGCATTGCACTTGATGTGTGCACCATAAAATTGTGCAATAAACAGGAGGTGGTTCAAACTTGAGATTCCCTGCCATGCATTCTCCTTCAATTCATGCTTCCCATGTTATTTTCAGCCTGTCCTTTACTCTGTCACAAATTAACATGCTATTACATTAAATGTAAACAAATGTACTATGTAAGAAAGAATGTACTTCACAATTCAGTTAGTCATAAATGTGGGGAGAGGTAAGAAATTTTCCAACGTTAAAATGCAGTAACTTATCCTGTAGTCACCATGTATGTTCATGTTCGTGAATATTCAAGAAAGATAACCATTTTCTCTATATATACCACTTCAATCAATATAATTTCTGTTTTAAGATTACCAGAATCAAATGTGCTTATCACGTTGCCTTATTTCTCCATCAATGAACACAGTTAACTGCCAGAATCATGAATTTGAATACAAACCTGGCCAATTAATTTGACCCCAAATTTGTTTTGGTGTGAAATTTCTATTAATGAAATGGCTTGAAGTTTTAACTTTCGAGAGTTTACTCTAGCTGAACTATCAGAATGAGGTGTTATCCTTTGAGTTCCATGCTTAGCTTGTTTCTTTTTCTTCTTAAGTAGCGCACACTTTGCTCAAAGTAACTACAGTGGTCTCATCGTTTAGCACTCTTGCCCATCCTTGGCTTCAATATCTTTCTTTGAGTTATCATGTCTATAGGCAATGCTTTGCTACATACTCAGAGACATCCACATTTGCAGGTATAGCTTCTGGTTTAATAGGCTCAAGCCGCTCACGCTTCATCAAAGTAGTGCTTCGCTCATTTTGTTTGCCAGCGTGATGTCGGATCTGGGATGCCACTTGCATGGTATTAGAAATTGGCAGACTACTGTTGGTTTCATCCTTCTTCCATATATCATGGGGAGAGACACGCTCGATCTTTGCTTTCTTTAGTGAAGCCTCCTGACTTTGCTCTTTCTCCATAGAATTTCTGGCTTGCGCTGACAAACTTACATTAGGGCCAGATGCATCAGTCGTACCAACAGACCTCAAAGTGCAATCCGTAAAGTTGATGACTCTGTTCAATGAATAATTACATCGTTCTAACTTTCAAGCTTCGGTGAAAAAGGGTGCAAGTTGGACAGTGCTGATCAGGGCAATGTTGATGACATCTAAAGAGAGTTCTCAATGCAAGGCATTGAGGTTATAAGCATTCCTGACTTTTGCTTTTTCTTTATAGAATTTATGGCTTGTGCTGGCAAACTTACATTAGGGCTAGATGCATCAACGGTAGTAGCAGACCTCAAAGTGCAGTCTGTAAAGTTGATGACTTTGTTGAATGAATAATTACATTGTTCTATCTTTTAAGCTTTGGTGAAAAAGGGTGCTTTTTCTTTATAGAATTTATAGCTTGTGCAGGCAAACTTACATTAGGGCCAGATGCATCAATGGTAGTAGCAGACCTCAAAGTGCAATCTGTAAAGTTGATGACTTTGTTCAATGAATAATTACATTGTTCTAACTTTTAAGCTTTGGTGAAAAAGGGTGCAAGTTGGACAGTACTGATCATGGCAATGTTGATGAACATCTAAAGAGAGTTCTCATTGAAAGGCATTGAGAGGTTATAGGCATTCATGATTATGGTACATGGGCATGTGTACCAAGGAGAGTTTTGCTGTTGAACAATGAGGATTTTGGCGTTTGCCTTCTGCACATAAACATCTTATTGGCATGGCTTTAAAATGGCAGCCAATTTTGTTGTTTGACAGATCTGGGTTGTCCTGCTTTAGTAACATCACTGCGCTGTCCAGATGCTTCAGCATCCCCATTTGCTGCCCTATCTCTGTTTTGAGTTTTTATGTTTGCACTAAGCTTGTCAATAGATGCTTCTTGTGGCCTTAAAAGTTGATGTGCTTCAGCAACCCCTGAATGCGCTTCTCTTTCTGCTTGCCTTAGCATGGCAGCTCATGTTTGAATGGAAGTTTCACCAGTGGTTTTGATTCCCGTTGTCCCTGCAAATAAGCTTTTGTCTGAACATCATTAGGAGGTCGAAAAGGGTTATTTTGTGACTGGGTTTTCATTTGCAGTTGAGGTGGCAAAGCTCGTAGCTGCTTTGGTTTTTGATTGTATGGCATGTCTAACTGCTGAGAGCCATTTGAATTTTGATACCACTGTTGTCCTTGCTATTCATGAAGCTTTGGAGACTTGTCACTTTGTTGCAGTAGTTTGGTTGGTGACCGAGGAAAGCGTTGATGCTTTTGTTTTTAATGGTTCTTTGTGGAACAAAACAATTCCTATATGTTCTGCAACAATTCAGATTTTGTCTTAGCCTGTTCTGTTCTCTTGTTATTTGGCAATGATTTCCCTTGGTGAATGTGTTGATATTGAGGTCCCTCGTAGGAGTACCAATTTTCCTGCTGCTGAAATTTTAGTTGTTGCTGCCGATATTGCTGATGTTGATGTTGCTGTTGTCCAAAGTTCTGTTGATTCTGCTGATAGTGTTGTACTTGATGCTGCTGATTTTCAAAATTCTGTTTCTGCTGTTGAAATTGCTGATGATGATGCTTTTGTGGTCCAACTTTCTGTTGTTTCTGCTGATGGTATGTAGATGGATGCTGCTTTTCAAAATTTTGTTGCTGCTGGTGATAATGTTCTCGTTGATGTAGTGGAGATTGAAAGAACGAGTCAGTGGGTAAGGCTTGTGAACTGTTTGAAAATTGAATTTGTTGAGAATCATTTGGACCCTGGAACTGAATCTGTTCCACTTGGCTTTGAAGTGGCAACTTATTTTGCTGGTAGTGTAAATCATTAGATGAGTTCCATACCAGAGAGTTCATACAAAAGCTTTTTACATCTGTGGGTCCATTAGATGATGTAGAATTATAAAGGTTTCCAATGCTGGCACTACAAGAACCATCCTTTGAATAGCTGCCCCCTGATAATGCAGGTGTGTGATTTGACAATACTTCTTTTATGGAAAATGCTAAACGAATAAGTAGAAAATGAACTTGCCACACATCACTAAATAAAATGTTTAAATAAGAGAACGTCCAGTGAAAATGACTCAATTTGAACAGAGTGAGAGTCCTTACAACGTGTAAAATGCTGTTGATGTGGGGATTCAAAGGATGACTTGTAGACATCGGCAGTTCACTTTATTGTGAAGCATGGAAATGTATATTATTTCTAATCCATTGCATCCTGCTACTTGAGCTTCCACTTTTATACACTGGTGTTATATCAATCACCTTCCTGCTAGGACGCAAATGGGCCTCCCATGTGACACTGTGTGTACCATTCTCATCATTTCTGTTGCAATAAAAGTAACTGTGGTTGAGACTGAGATTGTCTTTGGGCCTCACAAAGCAATGGAAATATTCCAAACTGTACTGGATTTAACTCCATCTCATGATCAAACCATCCCTGCAACAGTTGCTCACGGAGCTGACCACCTAGGTTTTATTTTCGTTGTTGGTCATCACTGTGGTAATTTTCAGAGAAGTCCATTCCCGGAAATGGAAAACTTGTATCACTTGAGAGTCCAAGACAACTATTTTAATTTTTGCCATGATAGGACCATATTCCATTATGTGATGAATACATCGAAAGGCTCTACTGTCTATAATTTTGGTTATTTATTTTAGGGATGATGAGGTATAATGATCTAGCCATGCATAATCATCAAATTGATATGGCTCCACTACATTCTCTTCGCTCTATCCAGAGTTGAATGAAGGGCCAAACCCAAGGGGTGGGGCAATTGCAGAAGGTCCCATCCAGCTCGTGTCTCTGTTTTCCTGTTTACTAGTGTAATACTGGGAATATATGGCTTTATACAATCTGCATCTCTCCCTTGTGTACTGACATTACCCATTTAATTTAAATAGTGGCTATTGGAGATGCCATTTAATTTAAATAGTGGCTATTGGAGATGCCATCCCTAGACATATAATATTATAAACATTATTGTTATCGAGAAGCAAAGGAATATGGCTTCAAAGCTGAAAAAGAATAATTTGCGAGAAAACAAAGGGATACAACAGTGCTCACTCTTTCCCAGGAAAGACCCATGAAATATGATGCCATAACCAAATTAACATGTGCAACTTGAGTTGATGTTGGCTAACTAATAGAGACACTTGACAACCCAACAAGGGAAGGAACATCTACCCATATGCCAATAAGAAAGGCTTGCATTGGCCTACTTATGTTGTCCAATAACCCCTAGAGGATGTCTTTCTAGGGTCTCCAGTAAGAATCATATCACTGTTTTGAATGCCCCAGTTGGTAAAGGTAGGGCTGGGCACCAGGTGAAAGGTAGGGCTGGGCAGCGTAGATAATGGTTCCCTGACACTGCTTTGCCTGTTCATCGACAATTCTTGATGCACTGAACTAGCCAATCTAGAACCATGCACACACAAAGAAACTGGCTTGCTAACTACATAGTTTATGGTGTTGGAAGTTGCAGAAGAAAACTGTCACTATGTGACTCTGTTTTCTTCGTCGAAGAGTGGTTTCACCTATAGGGCTACAGGGGAGATAACTGGTGGTAAGGTAAGGTCATTAGTGGTAGCCTACAGGCCTTACCAATTGCTGAAGCACAACCATGCTAGTATTACATATCGTTTTCAAACTTTCCCCTATCTATGTCTTCGGGCCAGTCAATTAGCAGGCAGGCACCCGTGGTTGTGGGCCTATTAAACATATTAAGCTAACGGTTGTTGGGCTATCAATTATAGATCCAGTGACTTACCTGCTATCCAGAATTCACAGTTCGACTGTTGATGAACAATGAGCAAGAGTAGGCCGCTGCTTCATGCAAAGAATATATAATACCAATGCTTTGCAGGCAACTTTTCGATCAAGAATATCAATAAATATAGATACAGGACTTGAATCCTTAGTTTAGTATTCGTGCTCTAAGTATTTAATACCTTCAGTTTTTCATTTTCAACTTATTGTTCTTTGGGCCGATTGATTTCCGTTTCTGTGCAGCACCCCTTGGCTTGCACCCTTCTTCTATGACCCTTAATTCCAGAGGTGGCCTTAAGTACAATAAGCAACCCTTAGTTCAAATGGGAGGGTGGAAATACCCTAGCGTAGGTGCATCTTACAAACCATGTTACACGAATAGGTACATTAGGGATATACCTTAGTTGAATAGGTACATTGGGGATATATACCTTAGTTAAATAGGTTGGTGGTACCTGATGTGCACAAAAGGTACATCACGCCTACAATGCCCAACCATCATGCCTTAGGTGCATGAATAGTTAGGGTAGACACATAGGTAACCTTTTATCTAGTATGGCTAGTGTTAATAAGTACATATGCCCCATAGTCTTATATACATCGTTAGGCACGTCGAAAAAAATAGGTGATCATATCCTAGTTCATGTGAAAGGGTCCCAATGCAATAGTGAGTCATAAATTTATGATGAGCAAAATGCATAGAAATCCTTAGGTCTTGTACTTAAGGTAACTATACCATTCAATTGTTTTCAAGAAACCCCTAACGATTTTCCAGTAAACAACCTAAAGCCACCACCTTTTTGTTTTTACACCTAGGAATCCTCCACACTCAAGGATGGGTCTATAACCTAGGCCAGGGCCAACCCCAATGTTGAATGGAAGAATGATCTGCCCACTCAGAAGATGCTGTCACCGGGCTTGTGAGAAGATGAGGACCATCTTGGATGCCCCATGGGTCAATTTAATTCCCTTCTCGGTGGCTCCCACCCTCAACCCCTGATCTGTAGGAATTGAAAAGGTGACCTATGGTGACTTAACCTCCACAAATACCAACTGCCCTGCCACTGCAGGCTATAGACCCATCCACCACCTACCCAATGAATGAGAATTTGTTAGGTTATTTACCAAGTTATATAAAATATAACTTTTTGCAACCTCACTATGCGAAGTTAATAATTTGAGGGTAGCAACATCTGAAGCTATGTGATCATGTTGAAGCTTGTCTTAAGAATAAATTAAGGAAAGGGACATGTTGGAAACACAAGTGACCCATGAGATAGAGAAACAAGGGAACATTGTTTGGTTATGCCAAATATTTCTGAATTTTTAATTCCTCGTATAGCTTGGGAAACATAAGATGCGTCAAAGAAAGCAATATTTGAGGCATGAAAAGACACTTCACCACATTCCCTACTTGCTGAAACATGAGTGGCATGCACATCATGTACATCCTTTGGGATCAACTTGAAAATAATAGATTCTTCATGATCTTCATTGCCATTTGTTGTTTTCAAACAAACATCCTTAACAAATACATTGTTTTCTTCTAATCTAGTTATAGACATCTCTTTAAGTCCACAAATTTTTATTGATGATGTCTAACAACCCACCCACTTATCTAATCATGCTCGTCAAATTTAAACAAAGAATTCAACAAAAATGAGGACCTTTAGTGTAAGTTGAAAGGGCATTCACTATCTTTGATTTCAATGAATATGTCACCGTTTTGGTTTGGACATCCTCCTCATTGAAGAAATGCCAAAAGATAGGGTAGAGCAACTAACATAGAGGTGGCAAAAAAGGCCCACGTTAGAAAGTAACACACTCTACTCGTGTTCTTCTCAAATAGATGAAAAATTCAGGAGTTAGGGGTTGGACATCTTGTAGAGGTTCAAAGATTTTGTTGGAAATCTTCAAAAGGATATCCTTTGGCACTAAAATGGCTCTAATGGTCAGAGAATTAACATCTTTGTTGAAATCATGTAGAGATGTGTTTTAGTTTCTAGGATTGCATTGAAGTTGGGATCTATTTGCACTTGAAGAGAGCTCTACTGATGCAAGTTTACTGGAGAGAGCCTTTCTTTGGAGAAAAATAATTTTGAATGTTTCATCGACGTAGATTATGTCCCCAAGTTTAGTTTTTATGGATTGCCATACTCTTATTTGTTGTGAGAGCCTCTATCGAGTTATTTGAGGATTTACAAATGTTCCAAGCATATTTAATAAGTTGTTATTCGTCTCAAATCAAATTTAACTTCCCTTTGACAATTGGACTTGGACTTGTAGATATTTTTATCTAGGGATCTGACACTAAAATTACTTACAGGTGGCAAAAAAAGCCCATGTTAGAAAGTAACACACACTACTCATGTTATTCTCAAATAGATGAAAAATTTAGGAGTTAGGGGTTGGACATCTTGTAGAGGTTCGAAGATTTTGTTGGAAATCTTCAAAAGGATATCCTTTGGCACTGAAATGGCTCTAATGGTCAGAGAATTAACATCTTTGTTGAAATCATGTAGAGATGTGTTTTAGTTTCTAGGATTGCAATGAAGTTGGGATCTATTTGCACTTGGAGAGAGCTCTACTGATGCAAGTTCACTAGAGAGAGCCTTTCTTTGGATAATTTTGAATGTTTCATCGACGTAGATTATGTTCCCAAGTCTAGTTTTTATGGATTTCCATACTCTTATTTTTTGTGAGAGCCTCTATTGAGTTATTTGAGGATTTACAAATGTTCCAAGCATATTTAATAAGTTGTTCTTTGTCTCAAATCAAATTTAACTTCCCTTTGACAATTGGACCTGGACCTTGATTCCCTTTGAACTTGTAGATATTTTTATCTAGGGATCTGACACTAAAATTACTTACATGAATCTTTTCTCTAGGAGAGACCCATTTCAAAAGTTCCCAATTGACAAGCCAATGTATTTCTCTCATTTAAATTCTCATTTTTTTTTATTAGGGATGAAGATGGGTTATCCAAGCAAACATAAGAAATAATGATTATAACAATTTGTTCTTTAAATGTGAAATTAAGTTTCTATAATGTTGAAGAATGTAACTTCAGAAGATATTCTTATTTGTATTATTTGTATTGTACACCCTACGAGGATTGTTATTAATGTCATTGATCATGTAAAAGTCATTGAAAGAGTCAATGTAAACCCTAACTGTTAGGTCAGCTTGGAAAGATCTAGAAAAGAATATTTTATTGTGAATTTGACAAGTTGACCCAGTTAGGAGAGTCAAGTCGGCCCTATTTGGTAAAAAGGTCAAGTCATTTGATTAATATGAATGAGGAGTTCGACCTCCTCATTTGGTCACCACACTCACTCATTGAATTCGCATGAGTAGAGAGATAGAGTCATAGAGTATAAGCTGCTTTTGGAGTCTTCTTGTTTTGGGTCTTTGCACGAGGGATACTATTGTACATTTTGACGATTCTATATAGAAGAAGTTTGCTGGGTTTTTTGGCCCCGAGAGGGTTTTCCCAGGATAAATTATTTTGTACTATTGTTCATGCTGTGCTTGTTTATCTTTAAGTGATCCACAATGTTACTGCATTTAAAATTCTAACATGGTTTCAGAGCTGGCCTGAAAGAAAACATTGTGCAGCTGCTGCAACTGCAAAAACTAGGGTTTCTATTCCGGAAGAGTTCTCCACAAATCAACTGAAAAATAGGGTCCAAGCAGCTCGCCTCACTAGGGCGCATCTTTCTGTCGAGGCAAAATTCAATTTCGAGAATTTTTATTTTTGGGCCCACCACTACAGCTCGGAGAACTAGGGCATGAAGTTTTTGGAGGATCTGTCCATAGAATCAGAAGAAAAATATCTTTGCTCAGCTCGCCTTGTGGAGGCGCATCTTTTCCTCCAATTAGTTTCTCAAGATCCTGAAGTTGAGAAATTAGGGTTTTTCTAACAAACCCTAGGTCACCCTACAACCAGATCACAGAAATCAACTTTTGGTTGGAGCATCTCATTTGGTAAGTTATACTCTCTCTATTTCCATTTGAGGTTCTCATTTATCAAGTTTATCAAGATGAAAAATCATACCAAGCTCGAGGATAAGCTTGAAGGGGCTGAGAACTTCCGAGAATGGAAGTATAGAGTGATGATCATCTTAGAAGAGCATGAATTGGACAAGTATGTTACAAAGTAGTTGCAGATCCAGAAGGAGATGAGGACAAAGCAAAGCATAAGAAGAATTTGATCAAAGCTAAGCGGATTATAGCTGACTTCATCAAGGATCACTTGATTCCACACATCTCTTCTCTGAAGACTTCGAAAGAGATGTTTGATGCACTAAAGGGACTATTTGAAGGAATCAACATCAATAAGAAGATGACCTTGAGGACTCAACTCAAGGCTATTAAGATGCAAAACAATGAATGTATACAATCTTACTTCACAAGGGTCTCCAACATCAGAGATCGGTTAAGTGCCATTGGAAACAAGGAGGAAAATGCAGAACTAGTGATGACTACCCTAAATGGTCTTCCAAGATCATGGGAGTCATATATTCAAGGGATATGTTTCAGGAAGAAGCTCATCTTGTTCAGTGCACTTTTGGAATCTTGCACCCAAGAAGAAGCAAGGATTGCTACCAGAGAAGAAAAGTTAGGAGATGAAGATAATCAAGATTTGACAGCTCATGCCAAGAGAGGCAAAAAAGAAGATCATCATCACAAGAGATCACATAAGGGTAGAATACCTACTAAATACTATTCAAGTTTCAGATCCTACCATTGTGATGAGATGGGACACATTGCTAAGAATTGTCCCAAGAAGAAAGGAAACAATAAGGGAAATAAGAAAAAACATCATGCTCATGCTGCAGAGGATGATGAACCAGCTAGGAAGAACGCTAAAGAAGATTCCTCCAGTGATGAGGAATATGCATTTTGATCCGAAAGAATTCAAACCAGGAAGATGGAAGAACCTCTTATCCATTTCAACATTGGATAAGAAGGGATGCAGTTGTGATTGGTGACGAAGAAGAAGGGACACACAGATTCGACACTAGTGCATAGTTCCATGTGATCTATGATGTAGAAGACTTGCTCAACATTGTCGATCACAAGCAAGAAAGGCACATGTCCTCAGAATTGAATGATGGAGTAGAGCACACTGTGAGAGACTCCAATAATTCCTGCTAGGATCAAGAGGGATCCTACCAAACAAACAAAGATAAGTATTTGAATTGTGTACATATTTATATTCCTAGATTTATATTATCTAAAATGAAACCTCTTTGCTGACATGTTGGGAGTACTGGTAGAGATGGAAGGCATTTAGAAAGTTACTGTATGAATGCGGGATATGGATGAATGTTGTGTTGAAGCATTGGCTAAGCTAGTTGCATGACTGTGTAACCTCTGTCTTTTTGCATAAGAATTTGTTTTGAAAATTATGAAATATTTCTAATCATGCAACTGAATTGACTTGTAGGAAAGATTGTGTACCATCACCTACAAGAGAATAATGATGAGATTTGTTCTGAAGAGCAAGTGACGACGGTTTAGCTATGACATTCAAGAAGTTTGACGAAATCAAGCATACTACAGAAGTACAAAGCGAGGGTTTTGTTATCACACAAATTGTAGTTGTCCCTAAAGGTATCCCATTCGGGACGGTAGAGGAGATGGACAACTAAAGAGGTGACCCAAGAGATGCCACGGTTCCCAATGCAAGCTGGGAGTCACGACAAGCGAGGCACTCTTCGCTTTAGATCTAGGCAAGACAAGATCAAGGGGAAGACCCTATAGCCAATCGACAAAAGATTAGCCAAAGCAATAGTTCCTAGGGGGATGTGAAAGTTGAGTTACGGAAACCAATGCAAGCTTAGGTGGACCCAAGGGTTATGATGTGGTTGAAGAGGATTAAGAAGTGACAAGTGTTTCAACCAATGAATGAGTTAGGCCACCTAGGAAGACCAAAGAGATAGATCTAGTACCATGAAATACACAAGTGGGACCCACTTCCTTAAAGTATGGAAATGAACCAAATGGGACCCACGAGGTGAAGTTAGGGGTGAAATGGCACTAAGGGGTGTTTAATGATGTGGATCTATGGATCCAAGGTAGATTTAGACACACCCACATATGGGATCTAGCAAATGACACAATCCCCAAGGAGTACGAATTGACCCAAGGAGACTAGTGCCTTTAGATGGAGGGGCAAATGGAGTCCAAAGTATGCCAAATTGTAGATCGGGATAGTCAAGGCAATTATCAAAGTGGGTTTTAAGTGGCATGCCCCAAGGTAGGCTAGATCTCCATATATCTAAGGTTGAAAATGCATCACTCAATGACCCAAGTGGGGCACAACCCTCAAAATGAGGAATGGGGCCCACAAGGCAAAAATCAAAGAAGTGAAGCACTAGGAGTAGGTTATCAAGTGAGAGGAGTTCAAATCAAGTGGGATCTCACCTACCCATGTCTTGGAACTAACCCAACTAGCTTCTCCCAAGGGGTGCGAATTGCCTTCAAGAGGGCTAGGTGCCTTGGAAAGTGTGTCAAATGGAACCCAATCACCACCAAACTATAGATCCGAATTGCCGTGGATACTATAGAGGTGGGTTGTCAATATTTTTTTCAAAGACAAGCTAGATCCAAGTAGATCTAAGAAAAAGTGAAAAATGAGGGTTTTAATCAATGAGGGTTTTTAGATCTAAGAGAATAGATGGATAAGATAGAAGAATTTCATACCTCTTGGAACATACCTGGAAGATGAAGATAGAAGAGGCTTGTGACGAGGATTACTTCCCACAAAAATCAAAAGCCAAACTTGGATGAGCCCTTCTTGCCAATATTTTGCCTCCTTCAACCAAATCGATTTCCCTATTCCTGTCAATTAAGGACACAAAGATCAATCAATCAATCAAGAATGGAAAGAGATGCAAACAAAGAAATGATAAACATGAATTGTTGGTACAAAGACAAAACAACTCTTTGTCAACCAAAACGTCCTATTGAAGCTTGAAGGGTAGGCCTCCCCACCAATTCACACTCCTCCAAAACGTCTTCTTTGCCTACAAAACAATGTTAGTTGAAGATAAAATCAAGATGGCCACCAATGTCTGTCAGTGCAGAGGAAGAAGCATTTACAATCGCCACAAGCATTCCAACTCCAAGATCCAAGATACCCAGAAAGTAGTTTTATTCCAATAGCCAAGAGCCAAAAATCTCTAGATGAAGTTTACAATGAGGGGGTCTCCTCCTTATATAGGATAATAAAGACCAAAACTCGAGATCTCAAAACCACTTTATGAAATGAGTGGTTGAGATTAAAAGATCTTACAACATAATCAATGGCTAAGATGAGCCAACATAAAATATCACATGGATCACTCAAAATAGAGGTGACGTCATAGCTAGAAGTGACTAAGTGAGGGTGATGTCATCCTTTAGAGGGGGCTAAAACTCATGAGCCCACCTCACATGACATGGACATGACTCAAGAAGCTCATGGTGGGGCTAGGAGGCATCAATCTTTGCTAGCTCATCCCCATGGCACAATAATATAAAATAATATGTCCAAAATAATATAAATGATCAAATCCTGTCCTCAAAATCTGTGAGAGACATGCAGTAAAAGGCCTCCTGTGGCCTCCTGTGGACCCCACTGACTGATGATATCTGGCTGGAAGATGGGGGGTTCACCCTGGAAGACCTCTGTGAAGACCAAGTGCCAAAACCTTGCCTCAATTTCTCAAATCGAATTCCTTAGTGACCCTTTTATTCCATTTTTAATTTGCCTCGGTAACTGTGAAGCTGTTGAAACTGCCACCTAGGGTTCCTGCGCTGTCAAACTGAGCCCACCAGTCTCTCCAGAAGGGGGAAATAATGGTAAAATCAAGTGCTTGGACCACCCCCTCCTCATACAGCGCCTTAGGTGAACTGGCCTCTCATGGCCCCTGCTGGACAGGCTAGGAAAACGACCCCAAATCTGGTCAACAAGTGGAAAACTGCATCTATCACCGTCGAAAGTGCCCAGAACTAAATGATAAGTGTCTCATTGGATCCAGAAGACCCAACACTACTATGAATGTGTACTCATACACCATGGGTTGACTTCATGGGTCAACAATAGGGTCCACCATATCCGGACAGTGCACAATCTGATGCTCTGGAATAATAATAAAACCTGCTGAACTGCATCAATCACCATCTGAATCATATGTCCACCATATGGTATCATCGATAAGAGTATGTGGGACCATCAATCAACATCAATAAGCATACATGGCCCACATCATCACAGATCCCAAGAATGACCATAGTCAAACTAGGTTTGACTAGGTCAATATATAACCAAGGACAAATCATATCAATAGACTAAGACATGTTCCTCTAATCATACTCACAGCTTAACTTAAACTATAAACATCATTCAGTGGCATTTATCATGTTTGCATATTCCATTGTTATTTATATTTACTTGCACAATAGCTTAAATGATAGATTCACCCATTGGACATGGTCTAACTGCTAGCTAAGGATGAAGGCTAGGAACAAGGCTAGGAAAATGGGATCACTTGCCTAAACTTAACCAAAAGACACTTTGGACTGGGAGAGGAGGAATCTACACTCTATGCCAGACAAATAACACGGGGAAGGGCTATGCCTCACAAATGGATAAGTTGTTTAGAGAGTGCTTATTCAACTTAGGCATCATGTCTAGATCAAGTTGATCCAAGTTCATTATGATCATTCAATTTCATTCCATGGCTTTTTTGGCCTACATAACCCTTCGGATTTCAGATGTGCTTAAAAGCACAACTAATTGCAGCTTGCATCCAGGGCATGTTTATACATATACAAGGTCAGCAATAATAGATATAACTTTTGAGTAACTTTTTCTTTTTGGACCTTTTTATACTCTTCGAGGAGCATTTTTAGCAGTTCATCGCTCTTGCCTTTTACTCACGCGTGTTAAAAAACACATTCTAGAGTTTACAATTTCCATGGGCGAATTTATAAAGATTTCCAATAGGTAGTACATGAGCTTTCAGTTTTAGCCAACAATATCTCAAGAGGAGACTTCGACTAGTGCCAAACATCGGGACAACCGACCAGAATGATTTAGGCCTACAATCCAACTCACCAAAGGCAAGTTCTGTCACGAACTCAGAGCCGAGACACTAAACAAACATGGATGCAATCCAACACAAAGGTAGTAATAGGGAAGTCCTCAGTATCAAAGAGTCAAGAAAGACAAGTCAAAGGTTGAAGCCAAATCGGGATGGTCATGGATGGACGGAGTCAAATTGTTCGGGTACACAGGGTACTACCAAAGGACCGAACACTAAGAGCAACCACTTCACACAAACAGATCACAGATCAACACACCGATGTTTTGACGTGGTTTAAACCCTCTTGAGGGAAACACTCCACGGCCCCGGCCAAATAGCTTCTACGAGACAATTTATTATGCAAAGAAAGAAAGTTACAAATGAGCTTCTCATAATCGATCAACTAAACAATGACCCTCCATGCTCTTTAAATAGAGATCATGGACCAATCGGGTGTTAAGCCACGGATCAAGGTTAGGTTTGATCTAAGAGAAGTTGAGCCGTCGGATCACTCTATGTCGGGAACATATCGTGACTGTCGGATTAAGTATTTACAAATGCATACTAAAGAAACACACTATCCCTAACGGATATATTACACAAGTTGATCTTAACTAACTCCTAAGTGTCTAAATATCCTAACATCCCCCCTTAAGAACAACTTGGGATAGGATTGAAGGATTTACAAAAGTGACACTATTAGGAGAAGGAAGGAGGCATTAGACCCTATCCCCCCTTAATGACAAGTTCCTAAACTCCTAACATAGATTGAAGTTTAGAAAACTTCGCTTCTGTAAGAGACTTGGTGAAGATGTCTGCAACTTGATCATCTGTAGGGCAAAAGAGCACTTTAAGAACACGATCATGAACAAGATTTCTGATGAAGTGTATATGTAGCTCAATGTGTTTGCTGCGTTGATGTAGAACTGGATATTTGGCAAGCTTGATGGCACTTTGATTGTCGCACCAAAGTGGAGTAGGCTGCTGCTGCTCGAATCCAAACTCTGAAAGGATCTGTCAAAGCCATAAAGCTTCCTGACTGGCATTAACTGCTGCTCGATATTCTGCCTCTGCTGAAGAAAGAGCAAGAGCTTGTTGTTTCTTACAAGCCTAAGTAATAGGTCCAGATCCCAGATTGAAAACATAACCTGCAGTAGACTTTTGATCATCAGGATCGCCAACCCAATCTGAATTAGTGAAACCAACCAACAAAGGTTCCCCCCCTGTACTGTAATGAATCCCAAACTAAACTGTACCTCGAATATATCGAAGTATTCTTTTAGCTGCTTTCCAGTGACTTTCATGAGGTATCTGCATATAACGGGCAACACGACCAACGGCAAAGGAAAGGTCAGGACGGGAATGAGTCAAGTATAAGAGACTACCAACAAGCTGGCGATATAAGGTGGCATCAACTTCAAGTGAAGTACAAGTGGCAGAAAGTTTGACTCCAGACTGGAAGGGAGAAGGGGCTGGTGTACAATTTTCCATGTGAAAGCGACGAAGAAGATCACAAGCATACTTAGATTGAGAAAGAAAGATTCCTTCTTTGGTTTGCAGGACTTTGAGACCAAGAAAATAATGCAAATGTCCTAAGTCTGACATTTCAAAATTTTGTTTAAAACTGGATTTCACATGGGTTATAAGCTTAGGGTCACTACCAGTAAGAATAAGGTCATCAACATATAGAACAAGTATGATGAGATGGTTTCCTACTTTCTTGGTATAGACATTGGGGTCAGAATGGCATCTAGAAAAACCAGTGTCAAGGAGAAAGTTATCCATCTTGGCATACCAAGCTCTAGGAGCTTGCTTAAGGCCATATAAGGATTTCTTAAGGCGGCAGACAAGGCTAGAGTTATTCTAAACATAGCCAGGAGGTTGTTCCATGTAAATTTCCTCCTGTAAATCACCATGTAAGAAGGTAGACTTGACATCCATTTGATGGACTTCCCAGTCATGTAAGGCTGCAAGGGAAAGAACAAGGCGGATGGAGTTCATTTTTGCGACGGGAGCAAAGGTTTCATTGTAGTCAATCCCTTCAACTTGGGAAAAACCTTTGGCAACTAACCTTGCCTTAAGTCTTTCAACACTTCCATCTGATGCATACTTAGTTCTGTAGACCCATTTACATCTGACAAGTTTTCTTCCTTTTGGAAGAAGTACAAGATCCCAAGTATCGTTTGCCATTAAGGAAAGATATTCTTCATCCATGGCTGCATTCCAATCTGGATTCCCTGAAGCTTCTGGATCATGATTCTCGGAAACTTGAGCCAAAAGAGAAGAGGCTCGCTGAAACTCAGAACGTGTTCGATGTTGATCTCTAGGATCATCGGCAAGATCACCAGCTGCTTCACATGTTGAACGAACCCATCGAGGAAGCACTTGTGCTGGTGCAACTGGACGAACATGAGCAGGCGGAGGTGGATTTTCATCCTCACTGTCATCATCAGAAACTGGAGTTGGAAACCTGTCAAGGAAGTTGGAAGAAGAAGTAGAAGGCACAAACGCCGAATTAGGCTCGCAGGCCAAAGATGGCACAATCGCCGAGTTAGGCTCACAGGCCAAGAGATTTTCATCAAATTTAACATCTCTTCTAATGATTATATCATGAGAATGTGGTTGAAGAAGTCTATAACCTTTTACATCTTCAGAATATCTAACAAATATGCACTTTTCACTTTTAGGCTGCAATGCTTTCCGTTTTTCATCCGAAATGTGAGCCCATGCTTCACTACCAAACACACGGAAGTGACTTACATCAGGTTTAGTTTTACTCCATGCTTCTTCCAGTGTTATACCTTGTAATCAACCACTTCACACAAACAGATCACAGATCAACACACCGATGTTTTGACGTGGTTTAAACCCTCTTGAGGGAAACACTCCACGGCCCCGGCCAAATAGCTTCTACGGGACAATTTATTATGCAAAAAAAAAAAGTTACAAATGAGCTTCTCATAATCGATCAACTAAACAATGAACCTCCATGCTCTTTAAATAGAGATCATGGACCAATCGGGTGTTAAGCCACGGATCAAGGTTAGGTTTGATCTAAGAGAAGTTGAACCATCGGATCACTCTATGTCGGGAACATATCGTGACCGTCGGATTAAGTATTTACAAATGCATACTAAAGAAACACACTATCCCTAACGGATATATTACACAAGTTGATCTTAACTAACTCATAAGTGTCTAAATATCCTAACACAAATGAATGTGGTGCCTAAGCTAGCAGACAAATAATGTCAAGAAATACCATATCTATGCAAGGAGGGTATTAAATCGATGAGTTTTGTCAAGCAACCTAAATGTGCAAGTAGTATGTCCATTTTATAATTTATAACATCATCAAGACAGTGCATATTCATTTTACAAAGTTTGCCACATCATGAGTCATATACCAAGCTAATGTTGTGAACATGACTAAAGCAACAAGATAATAATCCATAATCAACGATCAGAAGTCCATATGTCATATCACATCATAATAATAATCATCATAAACCATCTGAAACACTGCTGTAATAACATCTCTAGGCACTGAATTGAAACTGTATGGAATAAAGGGTCACATCGGTCATCATATCTGAACTCTCAAGGCTCATCCTTGGCACAAGGTCTAACAAAAATCTGATGTACAATATTGCTTTGATCATGAGTGATCTCAAAATATAAGCTCACCATAACCAAGCTCTGAATAATCCAAGCTTTGAAATGTGCAGATATCTGCTAAGCAAGAATAGTAGCTCTACTACTATGGTGTGATAACAGGTTCTATTAGAAAGAGGGAGTTGACTATGACGAGACATTGCTCTAGTGGCCAAACACACTTTTCCAGTGGTGGATATTACACTAGATAGATGGTGTAATCGAAGTAGAAATATATATCAAGCAACCTCCAGGATTCAGGACTCTCTACAAAGAACCACATGTGTGTAGATTGAAGAAGGGTTTGTACGGGCTCACAAGGAACCCATGGGATAACATGATGAGCTTGAGGATCACCTAGAGTGATGAGATATCAATCTTTGCTACAAGGTTGAAGATGAGGAGCTCATAGATGGGTGCAAGAGAAAACTTACAATAGAGATTGTATCCAGTGACCTAGAGAGATGACATAGATGGATTGTCACGTCCCCTCCCATCATTCCAAACCACAAAGGGAACATGACTGACATTCCAGGGCTTATTTGGTAATCTCAACCCCATACATTACTAAATAAATTCATGGATAAATAAAATCTTCTTTGTGCAAATTCATACTCAATATAAACACAGCGGAAATAAACATATTTGCACACACACAAACAGTAATGTATCAACATATCTATCACAGGCAGAGGATGATTCATTCATGTAGGGAATTCAATCTCGTTCTCATGCTATGCACAGACTTCATGTCAATTTCATTAATATAATCATTTCATTTCATTAACATGGACAATTAACATTCAGAACAGAACACATAATGATCATAATTTAAACAACAGAGAACACTTATCTTTGAGGTGAAGTTGTCCAAACAACTGGCTATGTGAGAGCAATGTTTCACCCAACCATAGATCTCTGTCCAGCCTATATTCTTTCAGCTGAGAGATCACCCCCGAGCTAGGTTGTGTATCCACTAAGGAAGAACTAGATGGGCTCACTCACAACCATGGTTTCACTCAACAACTATGTTAAGTCAACACACAGTTGGGTTTATCAAGCATACAAAAGACAGAGGAGGGAAATGCTAAGCCAGTGAGCTCAACCACAGAGCTACAGGCATCTCAAGATAATTCAAACAGTCAAGGCACCCACAGTACCTACCACACCCAACACAAGGAAGGTCCCCTTCTTTGCTGCACAGTCCCTCAGGCGTCCCTTCCCTCCAGTGCTCTTCAGGGTAGGCATAGAAAGGTCCAGCTGCTAATTCCTTGAGATTCTAGCATTCACTGGGTTTGTAAAGCAAACCCAACCTCTGCTCAGTCATTCACACTTGGATTTCTCACAATTCTGTCATCAAATAACTCAATCCCGTCATTGGACTTCTGGGCTATAGAAACTGGATTTTTCTATATATTTCGGGGTATCTAATGCTCTCAAATTCGCCCCAAGGTTCATACCTATGGATCCCCCATTGGATTTTACTATCAATACCAAATTCTGGGAGTTTATGGCTCTTCAAAACATGGGTTCTTGCAAAGTTGTGATTTTTGGTTTTTCTCACTGCTGGGAATTCGTAATGGATGAAAATTGATGCTGGGGTCTTCCACCATGGAATGAGAATGAGGAAGAAGCAACTCTCATGAGGTAGGGTGATTTGTGGTACAACAAAAACAGAGCCCATACTTGCCATTCGAATTTCTGGGCTGCCCATGCTCCATTGAAGCCATGGACTGAATTCTTCAACAACTTCCTTACAACAGAATTAAATGTCAGCAAGGAAAGTCAAATGGGTTCTCACAATGACATTTGACAGCATATGGTTCATCCCCACAACCCTCTCACCACTCCCTAGTGGATACACATGGCCCCTTCTCATTCGTTGCTTCCATAGCCAGTTTTGATACTTTATTGCAATATCAAATATTTACATCATTTACAATATTCCATGGCTTAATAGCTCATGGGTAATAAAATATCAAATACTTTCCTTTCTAAATAAAATCCAAGCATACACTAGAGGGGCCTTGGCCTTGAGATCCATGCTAGGGAAACATACATCGCATGTATACAATATTTACATTAAAAGCCAATATTTCATAAGGGTCAAAATTGGATTATTACATTTCCCTCCCCCTTAGAACAACACCGTCCTCGGTGTTCTCAAAACTGAACAAAAATGGGAATGCCTCTCTCATGGCATCCTCTAGCTCCCATGTAGCCTCATCGGGACTAAGGTGCTCCCATTGGACCTTTACCTGCCCGATGGCTCTGTTCCGGAGCAAAGTGACCTTCTTGTCAAAGATGTGCATAGGTTCTACTTGGAACTCTCCCTCGGGTTCAATCTGTATCACATTCCAATCAATCATATGATTAGGATCATGTACATACTTCTTAAGCAAAGATACATGGAAAACATTATGAGCTCTTATGTTAGCAGGAAATGCAACTCTATATGCAACTGGTCCTATCCTATCTAGGACTTCAAATGGCCCACAATATCTTGGTGACAACTTGGCACAACTCCCCAACTTGAGAGAACTCTTCCTTGGTTTCACTCTCAAATAAACATGATCCCCAATCTGAAATTCCTTTTGCACTCTTTTCAAATCTGCATAACTCTTTTGCCTGTCCTGAGCTGTCTCTAAATTCTGCCTGATCTTAGCAACTTCCTGTTCCATTTCTTTGATCATCTCTGGTCCGAGTACTACCCTGTTCATCGGGCTTTCCCAATTCACTGGAGTCCTGCATCCCTTTCCATACAATGCCTCAAATGGACTCATCCCCAATGATGCATGATGTCCATTATTGTATGCAAATTCTACCAAGTGTAGGTAATCTTCCCACTTGGATGGTTTATCCATCACATGCATTCTCAGTATGTCTTCAAGAACCTGATTCACCCTCTCAGTTTGGCCATCTGTTTGAGGATGATATGCTGTACTGAAATTCAATCTAGTTCCCAATTCCTGAAATAATCCTTTCCATAAATTGAAAGTGAACTTTGTATCACGATCAGAAATTATTGCCTTGGGCAATCCATGCAACTTGAATATCTTTCTCATGAAAATATTTGCAATGTCATTAACCTTGTGAGTGAATTTGTCTGGAATAAAATGAGCTACTTTGGATAGCTTGTCCACCACAACCATGATTGAATCATGCTTCTTCACTATCATGGGAAAACCTGTTATAAAATCCATAGAGATCACTTCCCACTTCCACTCTGGAATGGGTAAGGGCTTCAACAATCCTACTGGATGTTGGTGCTCTGCCTTGACTTGTTAGCACTTTTGACACTTCGCAATGTACTCAGCTATGTCCTTCTTGATACCATGCCAAAAGTATTGCTTTCTTGCTGCTGTTATAGTCTTTTGATATCTTGGATATCCAGAGTATGGCATTTGATGTATTTCATCCATCACTAGCTTCTTCAAATCTGCACTATTTGGAATGTACAGTCTATCTTTGTAGATGAGGATATCGTCTTCACCAAGCTGATATCCTGCACACTTTTCATCTACATTACCCTGCTGCAACTTCTCTTTAATTTGAAGGCAAGTTTCATCATTGTTTTGGGCTTCTAGAACTCTTGCCTTCAAATCTGATTTACACACTTAATGCTGCAACATGAAATTTTCTGCTAAGAGCATCTGCAACCTTATTCTCTTTCCCTTTTACATGCTTAATTTCAAAATCAAATTCACAAAGAAACTCCATCCATCTAGCTTCCCTAGAATTCAAGTTTGGCTGGTCAAACAAATATTTCAAGCTCGTGTGGTCTGTTATAAGCTCGAATCTCCTTTCCATTAAATAATGTCTCCATATCTTGAGAGCATGTACTGTGGCTGCTAATTCTAAATCATACGTGGCATAACTATTTTCATGCTCTTTTAATTTCCTTGACTCATAGCAAATCACAAATCCTTTTTGCATGAGCACTCCACCTAGCCCTTCAATGCAAGCATCTGTGCACACCACAAAATCTTTCTTTGGATTTGCTATCTTCAAAATAGGAGTGCTGGTAAGTAACTCCTTTAATTTCTAAAAACTTTTCTCACATTTTTCAGACCATACAAGCTTGATATTCTTCCTCTGCAATGAAGTAATTGGATGAGCTATCTTGGAGAAACCTTCAATAAACCTTCTGTAGTAACCAACAAGACCCATAAAAGATTTAATATCTGAAACATTCTTTGGAGTAGACCAATCCATGATGACATTAATCTTCTCTGGATCAAATGTAATTCCTTCTTTAGAAATGATATGACCCAAATATTGCACCTTCTTTTGGTAAAACTCACACTTGCTTAACTTGGCATACAACTGATGTTCTCTAAGGACTTGCAACACCATCCTTAGATGTTCCTCATGTTCTTCTTCATTCCTTGAATAGACAAGAATGTCATCCAAGAACACAATCACAAACTTATCCAAATATCTGCTGAAGACACTATTCATGAGACACATGAATGTAGCGAGTGCATTGGTACGACCAAATGGAACCACAGTGAACTCATAATGACCATATCTAGTTCTGAAAGCTATCTTGTGAATGTCTTCTTTTTTAATCCTCACTTGATGGTAGCCAGACCTCAAATCAATCTTTGAAAACACATTAGCTTCCTTCATTTGTTCAAACAAGTCATCAATTCTTGGCAATGGATACTTGTTCTTGACTGTCACTTTATTTAGCTTCCTGTAATCAATACACAGCCTTAAAGTCCCATATTTCTTCTTGACAAATAACACCGGTGCTCCCCAAGGAGACACACTAGGCCTAATATACCTTTTGTCCATTAAATCTTGTAGCTGCATCTTCAACTCTACCAATTCTAGTGTGCTCATTCTATAAGGAGCTTTGGAATTCAGCGTTGCCCCTGGAACAAGATCGATGGTAAAATCAATATCTCTCTTTGGTGGTAGTCCCGACACTTAATCCAGAAACACATCTTTAAACTCTTGCAATATCTGGAAGTCTTCTTTCCTTGGTCCTTTGTCCTCTGACGAATTTGACATATGCACTGCATATAATTGACATCCTTTCTAATAAAACTTTTTCAACTGTAAGGCTGAAATCTGTCTTATTGAAACTTGCTTGGGAATTCCCCTTACCAACCTTGGTCTTCCCTTTTCATCAATGCATTCAAGCGCTTTTTCATAACAGTCCAACTTGGCTCTATGCTTTTCAACCAATCCATGCCAATTAAGGCATCATAAGATCTTAATGGTAGTACATTTAATTCTGCATGTGTGTGGAGGCCATTCAATTCTATGGGGCACTCCACCACTACTTCACTTACTTTTCTCTTGGTCCCTATGGCTAATTGAACTAACCAAGAGTTATTGTGCTTCACTTTTCTAAGAGAACAACCTTCAACCACTTTTGGAGAAACATAACTATGAGTACTGTTATCACACAACTTGTAGTTGCCCCTAGAGGTATCCCATCCGGGACGGTAGAGGAGTCAGGCAACTAAAGAGGTGACCCAATAGATGCCACGGTTCCCAATGCAATGTGGGAGTCACGTCAACCGAGGCACTCTTCGCTTTAGGTCAAGGTGTAATTAGACCAAGGGGGAGACCCTATACCCCAATCATAGTTGATTGGATCCAAACAAAGGTTTCTAAGGGTAGATAAGTAATGAGTTACGGAAACCAATGCAAGGCTAAGTGGACCTAAGGGTTAAGGTATGGTTGAGGGTGATGTAAGAGATTGTTAGTGTTTCAACCTATGTATGGTTTAGGCCACATGATGGGGTATGATAACTAGGTGTAGTACCATGTGTTTACACAAGTGGGTCCAATGTTCTTGGGAAGTGTGAAATGGTTCTAGGTAGGCCCACAAGATGAAGTTAGGTGTGAGGTTGGTACTATAGGTTTGATGTAGGCTAGATCTATGAGTTTGAGTTGGTTATAGGAGTACCCATGTACTAGATCTAGGGTTTGACACAAATCCCAAGGAGTGTGACTTGCTTGGAGAAGGACTAGTGCCTTATTGGATGGGCTAATGGGGTCAGGAAATATGTCAAAGTGTAGATCGGGACACCTAGAAGCCAAGTCAAATGGATTGAAGGAGATCCAATGGTTGGATCTTACTAGATCTAGGTTTTTATGTGATTACCCTAAGTGGACCACAATCCCTTGAAACAAGGAATGCAACCCCCAAAGCGGATCATGACAAAAAGACAGTATGGACCTAGGTTTCAAGGCATGGGCATTCCAAATCCACAAAAATCTCAAGCACCCACCTCCTCGAAGTGGACCAACTCAAATTTCCAAGGGGGTGCGATTTGCTCAAGGAGCGCTAAAATGAGGGTTTGGTGGACCAAATCAAGTCCAATGGCCACCAAACTGTAGATCCAAGTAGCTAGTACCCCGATCTATGTATGTTCAAAATTTCAAGTGAACCCAATGGCTAGATCTTAGTAGATCTGAATTTTAAGATGCCAAGAGAATCAAAAGGGGTTTTAACTCCTTAAAACATGGAGAGATGTCCACAAGGTAGTTTTCACCAAAGTAAAGATGTGGGTAAAGGTTATCAAGTGTCTAGATTTCAAATCAAGTGGGATCTCACCTACCCATGTGCTAGATCTAACCCAACAAGCTTCTCTTAGGAAAATCGATTTAGGTTCAAGAGGGCTTTTTGCATTGAAAAGTGTGTCAATTTTTAGCCAATCACCACCAAACTATAGATCCAACTAGGAGTGGATCCTATAGAGGTGGGTTTTTAATATCTTTTCAATTTCAAGGCTAGATCTAAGTAGATCTAAGAAATACCAAAATTGGGGTTTTGATTAATTAGGGTTTTATGACCAATGAAGATAGAATGGATGAAAGAGGCACATACCTTGTAGATCTTACCTCAATTGCTTATGGCCACCTTGCAAGTTGATAGCATTCTCCTATGTGTATATTCAAGAGTGAGATCTAAGTGCTCCAACCAAAACGTCCTTTTCCAAGATAGCCAAATCGTCCTCCTCCTACAAGACAAGATCAAAGAAACAAGTCAAGCAAGATGATTATGAAAATGGTAGAAAGATGTAATAGAAAGCATCAACTATGTCACGAAGATACAATAATGATACTCCCTGTCACAAGATCAACCCAAGAGAGAATATGTGGATCCCTCCAACAATAACCCTCATGAAGTCGCCCTCCTCTCTCCAATTCGACTTTCCTGTCAAAAGATTAGTAAAAGCACCAAAATCCATAATGATACATAGAAGAGATACTGTATATTCAATTTGCAAGAGAATCCACAATGCAAGAGAGATGTGCTCCACAAAAAAATCTTCTATTCCAATATTCCAGAGCTCCAAAGGTGAGCTTTACAATGGGGGGTCTCCTCCTTATATAGGATAATAAAGACCAAAACCCTATACCACTCCATAATACTACATCAAATGAGTGGTTGAGATTAAAAGATCTCATCATATAATCAATGGCTAGGATGACCCATAACAATATATCACATGGATCACTCAAAATAACAATAGCGCCCTCACTAAATGGTACAATAAGAGGGTGACGTCATCCACTAGAGAAAGATAAGTACCAAAATCCACCTCATGGTGACTAGGACATGACAATATAAGCTCATGGTGGGGCTAGGAGGCATCAATCCTTACTAGCTCATCCCCAAGGCACAATAAAATAATAAAATATGTCCAATATAATGTAAATGATCAAAACTGTCCTCAGAATCCATGACAGTCAAGCAGTAAATGTCCTCCTGTGATCAATCTGGGCATACCCACATGGTGAAAACTGACTGGAAGATAGTGATGCCGCCCTGGAAGACCTCTGTGAAGACCAAATGCCAAAACCTTGCCTCAATTGCCCAAATCGATTTCCTCTTGACCACTTTATCCCATTTTTTAACTGCCTCGGGAACTGTGAAAGTGCCAAAACTGCCTCCTAGGGTGCTAGCGCTGTCCATCTGAGCCCACCAGGCTCTCCGGAAGGGGGGGTGGTAATAACAAGTGGTTGGACCACCCCCTCCATCATCAGCGCCCTAGGTGAACTGGCCTCTCGGGGCCCCTGCTGCTCAGGCTGGGAAATCAGCCCCCAATCTGGTCAATAAGTGTAAAACTGCATCAATCACTGTCAGAAGTGCCCGGAACTGAAAGATAAGTGTCTCAATGGATCCAGAAGACCCAAATCCACTAAGAATGAGTACTCATACACCCTGGGTTGCCCTAATGGGCCTGCTGTAGGGTCCACCATATATGGACAATGTATAATCTGCTGATCTGAAGTAATAATAAACCTGCTGAACTGGATCAAACATCATCTGCATCATATGTCCATCATATGATATCATCATCAAACATGTGGGCCCATAAATCATCATCAATAATCATCCATACATGGTCCACATCATCACGGATCCCAAGAATATATAATCAAGGATAAATCACATCAGTAGACTAAGACAATGCTTCTCTAATCATTCCCACAGCTAAGCTCAAAGTATAAATTCCATTCAGTGGCATTAATCAAGTTAACATATTCCGTTGTTATATAAAATTACTTACACAATAGTTCAAATGACAAACTCACCCATTGGACATGGTCAAACTGCTAGTGAAGGATGAAGGCTAGGAGCAAGGTTGGGCCAAGGGTTTGACTTGTCTAACTTAACTCAAAAATACTTTGGACTGGGAGAAGGGGGAAGCTACAAACTCTGTGCTGGACAAAAAGAACATGGGGGATGGCTGTGTCTCACAAATGGATAAGTTGTTTAGAGAGTGCTTATTCAACTTAGGCATCATGTCTACATCAAGTTGATCCAGGTTCATTAGGATCATTCAATTTTATTCCATGGCCTTTTTGGCCTACATAACCCTTCGGATTTCAGATGTGCTGAGAAGCACAACTAGTTGCAGCTTGCATCCAGGGCATGTTTTTCACATATTTATAAGGTCAGCAATTGTTTAGATATGACTTTTAAGAACCATTGCTTTTTGGACCTTTCTTATACTCTTCGAGGAGTATTTTTTTTTAGCAGTTCATCGCTCTTGCCCTTTTTTTTTGTTTCCATGGGCGAATTTATAATTTTCCATAGGTAGAAAATGAGCTTTCAGTTTTAGCCAACAACATCTCAAGTGACTAGGGGGAGTTCGAGCCAATGCCAAACATCGGGACAACCGACCAGAATGATTTAGGCCTACAATCCAACTTACCAAAGGCAAGTTTTGTCACCAACTCAGAGCCGAGACACTGAATAAACAGGGATGCGGTCCAAACACAGAGGTAGAAAAATGGGGAAGTCCTCGGTATCAGAAAGTCAAATGAGACAAGTCAGGGCTTAAAGTCAAACAGGAAGGTCATGTATGGATGGAGACAAGTGAATATGGAGCCTACACTAGCAGACAACTGGTGTCGGGAAAGACCATATCAATGTTGGGTGAAAAACCAGTAAGTTTTGTTAAATGCCCTAAATGTGCAAGCAATTGTCCATTTTATGATTTACAGTTCATTTTAAATAGTTTGCCACATCAGGAATAATATACCAAGTACATGCCATGATCATGACTAAATCAACAAGATAATAATCCACAGTCAGTGAGAACATATCCATAGATCATACAACATCATCATAATAATAATCATCATGCATCATCTGAAACACTGCTGTAATACATCTCTAGGCACTGAACTGAAACTGTAATGGGACAAGTGGTCACATCAGTCATCAAATCTGAACTCTCAAGGCTCAGCCTTGACACAAGGTCATATACAAAATCTGAATAATGTACTGCTCTGATCATGAGTGATCCAAAATATATAGCCATGCTCTGGAAAAATGGAAGCTCTGGAATGTGCAGATATCTGCTGTACAAGAATAGTAGCCCTGCTACTATGGTGTGATAACAAGTACATCCTGAATCAATCAAAACAGAAATAGATTGCTTAGCAATCTTACCTTCAACTTCCACCACTGATGATTATCCAACGCTGCATAGATTCGAGGCGTTTCCCTTGCCATGTCCTCCACTGTAGCTGCTCCCTTTAAGTTGTGTAAGCTACGGGGATTCCCTTTTCGATGTGGACAATCCTTTAGCATGTGATTTTCTCCACATCCCCAACACTGAAGTGGTCCTTTTGATGCTTTATCTGCTACTACTACTGGCTTGAATCCACTCTTTGCTTGCTACCCCTGTGGAAAGGTTCTGGGCTGACTTTTGAATTGTGGTTTGAAACCACTTTTCTTTTGATCAAACCTCCCTCTTGGATTTCCTTTCCATGCTGGGTTAACCTCTGATTTTCCTTTATTCTGCTCATAACAATGCATTGCCATACTAATGGCTTCATCAAAACTTGGTGGATTAACAAACTCAATCCTATCTCTAAAACTTTGAGGCAGACTCCCAAGGAAGCATTGGATCTTTACTCTCTCATCTTTAATGTAATCCTCATACCTCAACAATTCCAAAAATTTATGGACATGTTCTTCCATAGATTTTTGTCCCAACCTGAGTTAATTGAACTCTTTTCTCTTACTGTCATAATACCTAGCAAAGATGTATTTTTCCTTGAAGTACTTCTTAAATATCTCCTAGCTGATCTTCCTTTCACTGATCCCTTTCACTTGCAAGAGGTTATCCCACCAAATGGAAGCTCTTCCATTTAGATTGTAAATGACAATTCTGGCCTTTTCATTTCCTGAGTAGTCCTGAATTCTGAAGTATTTTTTCATTTCAAGAAGCCATGCCTTTGCCTCTTAGCCAGTCTTGTCTTCTCCATCAAATGTGGGAGGTCTTGCCTTCCTGAATTCTCCTTGTGGGATTCCCTTGAACTTCTTTCTTCCATTAAAATTCCTTGGCATATTCTTTGGAATTCTTTGGAAACCTCTGGAGTCACATGATCTACTGGAAGAAGATCTAGATGAAGGTGTTCTATGCTTCTCGCTCACAGAACTCTTCCTTGGGCTTGGAGTCCTCTTCTTTGAACGACCTCTAGAGCGACTTTCTGCATCTCTTCCTTCTTCACCTACATTGCTTAGATTGGACCCAAGGTTTATCTTCTGCTGCATATAAGTGAGGCTTTGCAAAATAGCAGCATTGAGTTGGTTTTGTTCTTCTTGAGCCTTCATCAACCTTTCATTGAAGCTCACCATGGTTTCAACCAAATTCTAAGGAGTTACTTGCTCCCTTTTCCCATTGGATTTAGTCTCAGCATTCTCTTCTTACACATTTTCTCCTAACACATCTTTATTATGCTCATAAAGATTATGAGCATCGTTTATGGTCACCATTTTTCTTTGAAGACTCTTCCCTATATGTTACTTTTGCTACACTATCAAATCTTATGAGCTGCAAGCACTGTGCATTATGAAAATATTTGTCAGACATAATAAGAATGTATATAGAAATATACAACAATCAATATTTAACATAATCAACTCATGGAATAATTCACATTGTTGTTATGTATTCATTTCTTTTGCCCATTCATGCAATTCTGGAAATTGCCCATATTGTCAACAATTTGACAAAACAGTCACTGGCACTTTTCTGCTCTAATTATCTATGGTGTATGATAACCCCATTCAAAATCTGATTATGTGCCATTATTCCCTACTGGATAAGCTTTCCAATTCCTATCCCCGTGCTCCATTCCGACGTCGGGTGTGGAAACTACATTACTTAAAAAATGACAACTTTTATCAAAATTCTGCACTTTTACACAGTTGTATTTTGGTCTGGAATGCCAACTTCAGCCACCTGTGGAAGAAAATCTATGAAGAATCACGAAAACTTTTCTGCCGGGAGAAGTTAGTCTATATAACAAGGAACACTCAGCAACTCGCGGATCTCTGTTCCGATGTTCCATTCATCTTTTATAAAATTCCGGGTTTGACTATTTTCCACTTTTCACATTTTTCCAAAATTTCAAATTTTGGGCCAAAAATGACTCCCCCAAACTGTGCATTTCTAGAAAATCTTTGTCTAATGGAAAATGTCTGTTTTACTGAGAATATGAAATGTTGAGTTCAGTAATTTTCTTGAATCCTAATTACAGGGTCACTTTCATCCACTGCAAGCTTTTCAAAATTCCAAAAACGTGGTCCAGAATAGTGTTTTTTGGCCTTCACACTCACCCCGTGACTCCACATCCTTTGGATTTTGGCTCCAGGATTCCAAACTTAACACTGTTCCTGCTCCATGATTGCTCCCTATCAGTTTCAGCTCAATCCGACCTTTTGTCAAGCGTCGGGACACTGATTTGTAAAAGCCATCAATTCCAATTTTATGTCAAATTGGAGCATAATGAGCTCGGGATCCTCACTGGACCTTCTATAGCTTCAGAATGCCACTAAACTCATCAAATTCTGATTCCGCAAGCTCCTGTAATCCCAAAATCAATTTTTGGGCTCTCTCTCTCTCTCTCTCTATTTTTTTCACCCGAACCCGAAACCTGAAAGCCAAAATCCAAGATTGCGGGTTCGGAATTGCGGAAATCCAATAATCAAATTTCAAAATTTTTCATTCCCACAACCCGCAACCCGAAACCCGAAATTGCGGGTTCGGAATTACGGAAATCCAAAAATCAAATTTCAAAATTTTGCATTCCCGCAACCCGCAACTCAAAACCCGAAATTGGGGGTTCGGAATTGCAGAAATCCAAAAATCAAACTTCAAAATTTTGCGTTTCCGCAACCCGCAACCCAAAATTGCGAAAATCCAAAAATCAAATTTCAAAATTTTGCGTTCCCGCAACTCGAAACCCGAAATTGCGAGTTCGGAAATGCGGAAATTCCCAAACACAAAATTCGGAAATCCTCGTTCCCGCAACCCGAAACCCGAAATCTGGAATTGCGGGTTCGGAATTACGGAAATCCAAAACGCCAAATTTGGAAATCCTCGTTCCCGCAACCAGAAATCCCGAAATCCCGACATCTGCAACTGTGGAACACCTCCGGCCCTGCAACTTGCGGGGTTCATAACTCCTTCGTCCCTTGTCCAAATGAGGCGAGTTTGGTACCATTGGAAAGCTCTTGCAGAGATCTATGCACCTATGTGGGCCTATGCCACATTTGAGAACTCTAATCCTGCCATTTTTCCAGTAAAAAATTCCGCCCCAACTTCACCAATACCATGTTGAAACCTTCTATTACCTGCCTGTAACTCACAGTTTGGCCCAAGCAGCCCCAGTTCTGCAACATGGGCTCTGATACCACTCTGACACGTCCCCTCCCATCATTCCAAACCACAGAGGGAACATGACTGACATTCCAGGGCTTATTTGGTAATCTCAGCCCCATACATCACTAAATAAATTCATGGATAAATAAAATCTTCTATGTGCAGATTCATACTCAATATAAACACAACGGAGATAAACATATTTGCACACACAAACAATAATGCATCAACATATCTATCACAGGCAAAGGATGATTCATTCATGCAAGGAATTCAATCTCGTTCTCATGCTATGCACAGACTTCATGTCAATTTCATTAAGATAATCATTTCATTTCATTAACATGGACAATTAACATTCAAAACATAACACATAATGATCATAATTTAAACCACAGAGAACACTTATCTTTGAGATGAATTTGTCCAAACAACTGGCTATGTGAGAGCAACGTTCCACCCAACCATAGATCTCTGTCCAACCTATATTCTTTCAGCTGAGAGATCACCCCCAAGCTGGGTTGTGTATCCACTAAGGAGGAACTAGATGATTTCACTTACAGCCATGGTTTCACTCAACAACTATGTTGAGCCAACACACAGTTGGGTTTATTAAGCATACAAAATACAGAGGAGAGAAATGCTAAGCCAATAAACTTAACCACAGAGCTACAGGCATCTCAAGATAATTCAAACAGTTAAGGCACCCACAGTACCTACCACACCCAACACAAGGAAGGTCCCCTTCTCTGCTGCACAATCCCTCGGGAATCCCTTCCCTCTAGTGCTCTTCAGGGTGGGCATAGAAAGGTCCAGCTGCTAATTCCTTGAGATTCTAGCCTTCACTAAGTTTATTAAGCAAACCCAACCTCTGCTCAGTCATTCACACTTGGATTTCTCACAATTCTGTCATCAAATTACTCAATCCCATCACTGGACTTCTGGGCTATAGAAACTGGGTTTTTCTATGGATTTCAGGGTATTTAATGCTCTCAAATTTGCCCCAAGGTTCATACCTATGGATCCCTCATTGGATTTTACTGTTAATACCAAATTCTGGGAGTTTATGGCTCTTCAAAACGTGGGTTCTTGCAAAGTTTCGATTTCTATTTTTTCTCACTGCTGGGAATTCGTAATGGATGAAAATTGATGCTGGAGTCTTCCACCATGGAATGAGAATGAGGAAGAAGCAACTCTCATGAGGTATGGTGACTTGTGGTACAAGAAAAACAGAGCCCATACCTGCCATACGAATTTCTGGGCTGCCCATACTCCATTGAAGCCATGGACTGAATTCTTCAACAACTTCCTTACAACAGAATTAAATGTCAGCAAGGAAAGTCAAATGGGTTCTCACAATGACATTTGACAGCATATGGTTCATCCCACAACCCCCTCACCACTCCCTAGTGGATACACATGGCCCATTCTCATTCGTTGCTTTCATAGTTAGTTTTGGTATTTTATTGCAATATCAATTTTGAAATTTCCTAATTGAATAGTGTCTCAAAACATAAGCATTGTAGTGTAGAAACAAAATGCAATTTTACTTTTACAAAAACCTAACTTCTTAAAGATGTAATGGACATTTAATAAAATCTATTTTTCAAAGTGAATGTTTAATATTTATAGAATTGATTGTGTATATTATCACAAATAGACTTTAACAATGTTAGAAGTGATGTTCAATTTGTCTTTTACAATTAATATTAACATTAAACATTAATACATTAGAGGTGATTTAAATAAACATTAAATTTACTACTTTATTAACATGATTAGTATTTTTTTTTCCAGCGAAAAAAACTACTATTGATATTCCATTGAATCAAATAGTACAAAGAAATTCCTGATTCAGAACCCGAATCAGATACATAACTTTACAAAACTTTCAGAGGATACTAAATTTTCAAGGCCCAGTCTGATTTTCAGATACACCTCAAACAGAAGGTCAGCCCACCAAAAAAGATATGTAGAAAAATAACAAACTGAAAGAAGAGGCCATCCGGAAAATACAAAGTATCCTGAGATCTTAATCAAAAAAGAAAATGGAGCCACTATCCAGCAAGCAGTTATCGCACCATTCTTCCCAAGCAAGAATTCCTTCTGGATCAGACAGAGCTTGTTTAGATAATTCATCTGCCAGAGTGTTATGCTCTCTATAAATATGCTCAAACATAATATTTTGATGCTTTGATATTTCATTTTAAGCACGAAAAATCCAATGTCTCAGATTTGTCACATTCAACTTCAATTCACTAGCTGCCCACTTGATAGTAACCCTGGAGTCACCATAAACTTTAATGTTGACCAAACCAAATACATTGGCCACTTTCAAAACGCACCAGAGAGCCATAAGTTCTGCTTTCATATTACTGCCAACTCCACAATAGAGCATGACTGAGAAGTGATGAGAATCATTCAGATGTATCACACCCCTACTGCGCATATCCCATTTTGTGCAGCAGCATCAAAGAAAAGTACAGGCTGATCCACTATAAGAGAGAAATTACGATCTTTGACAATATTCTGTTTAGGAACATTGGACTCATATGTTGAAAACATCTTCTGAGCTATCAGACTGCATCTCAAGATATCTGGGGGAATATTCTGGAATAGAGCACAATTTCTAGTGTGCCAAATTGCCTAGGAAATGCAAATGGCAATGTTAAAAAACTGTTTGCAATGCCTGTACCAATTCAGAAGGCAAACATTGAAGGCACCAACATCCCATTGAAGAGAAATATTCAGATTTTTGGAAACAAAACTCCAGATTTTTTGAGTGAAGCTGCAGGATACAAATAAATGCTGCTTTGTCTCGGCATCTTTGAGGCAAAGAGGACAGCAACTAGGGCCAATCCATCCACGCTTGCTCAAGTTTTCCCAAGTCTTCAATTTGTCCTGAAGAGCAAGCCATATAAAACATTTTAATTTTAAAGGAATAGACCAAGTCCATAAACCTTTATACCACCAATCTGGGGGATAGATATATTTGTCTTGTATGATTCTCCAATATGCAGTCTTGGCTGTTACAATACCTGTAACTAGATTCCCACCCCAAACTAACTGATCAGATTCATGACTTAATTTAACACCAGCAGCCTTGAGTTCCAAGATATAATTTTCCAAAACCCGAGTTAAGAAACCTGAAAGACCAAGATCACTAGCAGACATCCAAACAGAAGTCCCAGCATCACCATTCCTGTTCAGCTGCAGCTTATTCAGAGAAGACAAACCAATAACCTGTAAGTACTGTGGGATGATAGGAGGAAGGAGGAACGAGTCTTCCATCCCAAGTATGGGATCTATGCCAACACGAATTTTCACACCGGAGCCAACCTACCAGCAAAGATCATTTTTTATCCAATTGAATATTTTCATAAAGCCCCTCCAGATTGGAGAAAAATTCCAATTGGATAATTTTGGATTTCTTATCCAAATATGCACATCCAAATTTAAATATTTGCTTTGAATGAGACGAGACCAGAGTGTATTGCCAAATATACCCCGCCACATACTTTTAAGTCTGAGCGTTGAATTAAAAGCTTCAAGATCTTTTATATCCCAACCACCAAACCTATAAGGTCTAGCAAGAGCCTCAGCAGCAACCATAGGAATCTTTGCATTTTCTGATGATCCCGACCAGAGAAAGTTAAAAGAACATTTCTTGATGGCTTTGATAATGAAAACGGGCACTTCGAGCAAAGAAAACTAGTAGATGGGGATGCTCGTGAGAACAGATTTAACAAGAATAAGTTTTCCCCCAATAGATAATAATCTGTAAGTCCAATGAGCGACTCGAGATTCAATTTTCCTCAACAGCCAAAACCAATCCTTGATGAGATAGTTGTTGGGCTTTAGGTTAAAACCGAGATATTTAAAGCCTTAATCAAGAGGACAACATTTGAAAGGAAGCACAGCAAAAATATCCCTGAGATGATCGTCATGCATAGATAAGTGATAAAAATTCGACTTTGCATAACTGACCTTCATGCCAGAAGCATTGCAAAAGGTCTAAATTAGTTCACTATACATACGCCATTCCTCCACAATATCCAAGCCAGCCACTAATACATCATTTGCAAATAAGATGTGTGTGATCACACAATCCTTTGTCAACTTGATGCTTTTAATCAGACCACGATCCACAACTTGCTTTATTAATCGATTGAAGCCATCCATGACTAAAATGAATAGAAGGGGTGAGAGAGGACACCCCTGTCTAATCCCCCGGGAGCAACTGAAGAAGTTGGATGGTCAACCATTAACCAAAATAGAAATATTCATGGATGTGATGCAAGCCATTATCCACTTAATAACCAGCGGGGGGACTCCAATTCTGATAAGAATTAAGCGAAGGAACGACTAATTTACTCTGTCATGAGCTTTTTCTAAATCCATTTTGAGCAGAAGGGCCTTTTTCTTTTTAATCTTGATGCTATGCATGAGTTCCTGAGATATGCCAATCGTGTCATGAATCTGCCTACCCGATAAAAATCCAAATTGTTCAGCCAATATGTGATTAGACAAGGCACTCTTCAATCTATCAACAAGAATTTTGGAGATGAGCTTGTACAAAAGATTGCAAAGAGCTATTGGACGATAGTCCCCAAATGATGTGGGCTTGTTCTTTTTTGGAATTAAAGAAACAAATGTGGAATTGAGACCTCCAGGCATGTAGCCGTGAATTCTGGAATAATTCACCAGATCCATTAGCTCAAGGCCCATAATGTCAAGGAAATGAATGTAAAACTCCATCGGCCATCCATCTGGACTGGGAGCCTTATCTTTGGCAAATATTTTCAGAGTGTATTCAATCTCTTCTAAAGAGACCTCTTTCTGCATACAGTCAACATCTTGATCATTAATGAATCTGGGGAAAAGCCTTGCCACATTAATCTGATCCATCACATGGCAGTCACCTGAATCACTGTAAATGTTGCCAAAAAATGAAGCAGCTTCAGATTTTAGTGTCTCAAGTCCAGAAATTTGGTGGCCCTGATCATCAATAATTTCCCAAATGTATTTCATATTCCTTCGAGCCGAAGCGAAAGAGTGAAAGAACTTCGTATTTTTATCTCCATGAGAGATCCAAATGGCACGACTTTTGAGTCGCCATTCCTTTTCATCTCGCAACAAGATTTCTTCCTTTTTTTGCTCAAATCTTTTCAAAGCTTCGAAAGATACAAAATTCAGAGAATTGTGGAAATTGGCAACTGAAGAGTCCTGAATTTGTTTTTCTAAATGAGCAAGCTCCAACCTATCCGCCTTTTTCTTATTCTTGATCCAAATTGTAACTGCTTCTTTCAGATCCTTCAGTTTGTAGCAAAAATTAAGAACCAGATTTGCATCATATACTTCACAGTTCAACCAAAAAGTGCGAACCATATTGCAAAAATTATCATCACTGAGCCAAGAGTGATTGAAATTGAACGGATAGGAAACACTGTGACCAAATTCCTCCATTTGTAGAACAATAGGCCAATGATCGGAGAATTTGTTATCAACCACCCACGATCGATGCTTCTGAAAGTGGCCAAGCAGATTAGCCTTGACAAGAAATCTATCCAATCTTTTGTGGACACCATCAGTGCCAAACCTACCATTGGTCCAGGTTGGCGCAGTTTATGAGGCACCATATCAATAATATCTGCATCCGCAAAAAGCTTATTAAAGAAAGCAGCTAAATCATCTAGCCGGGTAGAAGAACCCCAAATTTATGACGCATTGCAGGTAAAATTTAAATCCCCTGCAATGATCAAATCAGGCAAATGCAGAATCCCAGAATCACGAAGAGATTCCCAAAAGTGTTGTCTCTCCCGATAGGGGGCATAACAATTCAAGATGGAGAGTGATTGCTGGAAACCGCAAAAAGTACCCTTAAGAAGTATGCCCCAAGGAGTAATGAAGACCTTAAAAGCAAAAACATCAGGATTCCAAGCAACAAGGAGGCCCCCTGACAAACCACTAGAGATTATAGCAGCAACTTCCCATTTAGGCAGAATCTTGCAGAGTTTTGAGATAGCAACCGAATCATCACACATGGTTTCTTGGAGCAGAACAATGGTTGGGCTTGTAGCGTTGAACAAATTGGATAGGGCCTGATCCCGAGAAACCCTACCCAATCCTCACGTATTGAGAGAGAGAATGGACATTATGAAACACCCATAGAGGGGGACAAAGCTCTAAGCCCCGAAACACACTCATTATCTTCCCCATCCACATCAACCAATCTCTTCGAAATAGGAGTATATGAATCTGTGGCAACTGATACAGCATGATCAATATTTTTTTCTTGTTTTCTTTCCCCTTCTAATGGTAACATTTTGGAAGTTGAGGGAATGCAGAGGTTTGGCCAAAGAATCACTACCAGGATTTTTAGAAAAGGTAGGTAAAGGTGGAAATTCCTCCCCTTTCTCTGATAGAAGGTATCCACTCTCGGCTAACAGAGATCTATCATCAGGATTATGAGTAGCAATAATATAATCAGGAGGGATAAAAACACCAACTGCAGCTTGTGGAAAAGAAACCTTATCAAGCGATGAAGAAGAGGAGTTGAACCCAGGGCGAGAAAGGCCCACACCCATCTCAGCACTAAGACAAGAAGCACCCCCTTCTCAGCTAGGGATAAGAGAAGAAGGGCTAAAACTAGAAGGGTTATCGGTCAAAGGAGGTCTGTCATTAGAAGGAGATGAAGAAACCGTGGGATAAGAGGGTATGGGAACATCAGATGACAACAGAGAAGAAGAACCCACTACTAGCGAAGGGTCAAAAGGAAGATCATTAGGGTTTGATGGACCACCTTTCAGCACAATGCTAGGGTTTGGAGAAGAAATATAAATGGGGTTCGAAGGACCATCACCAACAGAGGACTGGGGAAATTGAGTGGAAGTAGGAGATGAAACAGATATTGGGGGCTTCACCTCACGGAACAAAGCACGACCAACCGGGGGAGGGGTAGGGTTGGACTCCTGAGAACTGAGCAATTTCCCCAAAACTAGATCATGACGCAATCGAATATCACCAATTGAAATACGATGTGCCAAGACTTTTTCAGAATTTTTTAAAAATGCTAATTCATCTGCTGTTAAAGAAGGGAAAGGGTCAGGAGAACGATGACCAGACTTACCCGATTCAGGAGAAGAAACCTTGAGAGGACCAAAAGTGGGGGAGAAGCGACCAGACGGCGAAGATCCCTCACCGTGCTTCTGACTGAGAGGGCATTCTGCTCGAACATGACCCACTTTATGATAGCAAAAACATCTGAAAGGGATTTTGAAGAAATCTAGGGTTTGTCTCCAAACCCTATTGCCCCAAACAATTTCAGCATCAGCAGGCAGGCCAATCCTCGTATCTATCTCAACCATAACTTTAGCATACCGGCAGTCCATGCCGAACAAATTTGGTTTGTCCAGTCTGACGAATTTTCCTACTGCATTCGTCAATCCAATAAGAATTTCTTCTGCCCAGAGTTCAATGGGCAGGGCCGGAATAATCATCCACAGATGGCGGACGGCCTGCCATTCCTTAAGGGGGTCAAAATTGAGATGCCACCGCTTCAAATAGAGCGAACCCTTCTTAAACTCCCAAAAGACTGAGAGGATTTTATCCAGATGAGCTGCCTCTGAAAAAGTGAACAAAATCCATCGATTCATAAGGAGATTGATGCGCGATGCCATTCCTATAATCGGAACCCAGTGTTTGTTGACCCAATCAATAAGTTCAAGTTTATTTCTAGATGTAAATTCAAAACAGCCGACGAGAGCCTTCTCTGAAAGCTGCCCAATCTTATCTAGGTTAAAATCTGCATCAATGTCGAAACGTGAAACAGAGGCCCAAGCTTTCACCGTTTTCAATCTCCGACGGGCTCGAGCCCTCACCCCCCGAAGGTTGTATGATTTAGAAGCAACAGTGACAGAGTCTCCGGGCAGAGGACCAATAACAGGAGATAATGCAGGATCGGCAAAAGAACGCAAGTTGCATATTGTGTATTTCAATTAAATTAAATTTAATGTTATTTTATTTATATTTATAATTTGTTTTATATTTTATATGGCAGGGACTAAGCTGCACGCAACTCTTGTTATATTAATTTTATTTACTAAAATATAATAAACTATGATACTATTTTAATAATATTTGAGAAATGTCATAATAATACAACCTCATTTATAAAATAAAATGATTTTTTTCCAGCGAAAAAATCTACTATTGGTATTCATAGGAATCAAATAGTACAATGATAAGCTTGATTCGATGTCCAAATCGATACAAAAACTTCTGATGTCTGAAATATATACAAAAGGTCAAAACCTTTTGAAAATCAGATGTTCAAAAATACAGACTTTCCAAATGTCCAAAACAACAGAATGATACAGAATATCCAAAGCTATATCCAGTAGAAACTAGAAAGGAGAAAGCCTAAAAGAACTTAATCATAGAAATAAACAGCTCCACTGACCTTCCACACTTGCCAACCTTGATTATTAAATATAATAACCATTATATAATATTAAAATATAAATATAATTAAAAAATTAGTTTTATTAATACATTCGTTAAAATATCTTAATCAAATACCATATTCTTATAATATATACTTCTAATATCATAATTTAATAATTTTTTTTTAATTCAATTATAATAATATTTTAGTTTTTAATATTCATATGTATTATCAACATATTTTAATTAAATTATAATAATATTTTAGTTTTTAATATTTATCTATATTATCATCATATATTATGCTATCACTTAGAAAAGAATTTGGCAAATAACTTATTTTGGCAAAACGTGTGAATATCGAACTTCTTAAGAGAAATAAAGACTAAGAAGGTGTGATGATGATTAGATTATGCACCTTTCATTATGCTTAGCACTACAAAAAGAGTGCTCGTAGCAATAACGAATGATGGGTTTACCACGACTAGATTGAGACCTTGCTACTCGGCGAACTTCCATGCCTCTTTCTCGGCAGTTGTTTTTGCATATGCATATTAGAGATACAATGGAAACATGATCTAAAATTACAATTAACCACTTTAACATATAACAATGTTTACCCTCGGCTATCCTTAAACTAATATTCATTTCTTTGACCAAAATAGAAAAATAACATTATCATATGTTCCATGTGATCACATTTTACTAACTAAAATCATCATAATTAAGCAAAAAATTTGAACAATAATGATGTAAATTGATATATTAAATTTGAATAAAAAGTAAGAATACCTAAAAGCAATCATAATTAAACAAAATTTTAAAATAATAATGATGTAAATTGATATATTAAATTTTAAACAAAATTTTAAAATAATAATGATGTAAATTGATATATTATATTAAATTAAAAAGTAAGAATACTTAAAAGCAAATTGATAGATTACAACTAAATAGAAAATAAAGATACTTAAAAGTTAAAAATAAAAGAGGGGAGTTTAATATTATTGAACTTACAAGGGATGGTTGTGGAGATTTTGCGTAGTAGCTAATTCTCCAACGGCTGGAGTGTACGCCGCTCGCGTTAGGGCTCGGCCCAACTGTGGGCTTTGATGGTAGGTTCCAGATTACCGCGGAGTGCGAAGAGAGCTTGGATCTAGGATCGTGCATGGTGTCGCCCCAGCAATTTACAAATACCCACCTCGCTTCCAACTGGTAACGGTTTTGTTGTAGAGAACTCCATGGAAACGGACAGGAAAAAGACTTGAGGAGGATGCTTACCCAGATCTGCTGAGAACCCATCTCTGCAGATCACCTCTGACAAGCTCCGAACCCGGGTTGAACAATGGAAGGAGAAATCCCTTATCGGAAAATTCATTGGCATCTGGTCAAAAGAGAAAGATCTGATACAGTGGATCAAGATCACCTGGAACCCCAAAGGCCATTATGATCTGCACTTGGGAGCTAAAGGATTCTTTACCATTATATTTTTTAACCAAGAAGATCATGACCATGTCCTTATGGGTGGCCCTTACTTCTTTTATGCATCCAGGTTATTCCTGCGCCCCTGGAAGAAGAGGTTTAACCCTGATACGGAGAATCTGAGTATTGCTCCGGTCTGGATCCGGCTTTACTCACTCCCATGTGAGTACTGGGAGCCTAAAACCTTGGAGGCCATTGGGAACACCTTGGGGAAGTTTGTGAAAGTTTCGGAACAGACAAGGCTGCAACGATACACCACCTATGTTCGCATTTGTGTTTACATGAACCTCTCCAAATATCTTCCAGAGGCTATCAATTTGACTTGGGAAGATGAGGATTGGGTCCAAATTCTGGACTATGAACAACTGCCTTTTCGGTGCAAACAATTCCATGAATATGGGCATCTGAGTAGGGACTGTCCAACCCTAAAATCCATTGTCTCTCTCCCCCTGGAAAAGAAAGAGAAAGAAAAGGATAATGAGGGTTTTACACAAGTTCAGACTCGTAGAAGGCAAAATAAAAAGAACCCCCATCCTCCTCCCGCAAAACAGAGTACTGACAAACGGAATCAGAGCGGGAATAGGTTCGCAACTTTGAGTAACATGGAGATCGAGGATGATGGTCTTAAAAAGGATAAAACTACCACTGAGGAAGGTAATCCATCCAAAATCATGCCTATGGAGGAGATCGTAGAAATCATGGAGGAAGAAACGGCGGAGGAATATGAAGATATGGACCTGGGTGAGCTGGATATGGATGAGATCGAGAAGGAATGCAGCAAAAAAGGGAAAGGGTATGTGTCCCGAAGGCAGCTGGAACTTCTTCAGCACGCTATCCTTAAAACCAAAGCATCCCTACACCTGGGTATATATAAGGATCCAATGAAGGGGAGCAAAAGGAAACAACCAAAGGAAGGGGGAAAACAGGGACGAAAGATGAATCGACAGAGAATTGCGGAGATTGGGACCAGACTTATCGAATCAGGACAGTACCCAACAATAAGGGCGGCCTTCTCTGAAGTAGTCAAGAGTATCTAATGAAGATTATAACCTGGAATATCCGTGGGGTTAATAATCCAAGGAAAATGAAGACCCTGAAGATGAAGTTAAGGGAGGAAAAACCAGATGTTTTATTCGTGCAAGAAACAAAATGCAGATCGGAGACTATGTAGGTTATAGGTGGGAAACTTTGGCGGGGAAGTCAGGTAATTGCTAATGATGCCCAGGGAGCGGCTGGTGGAATTGCCATTCTACGGAACCCCATGGCAATCTCCCTTACCTGCTTCCGTGCTTCCAGGTTCTCTATTAGCACCGATTTCAAACTTGATAATTCTGAGGTAAGAGGTACTCTAACTAATGTCTATGGTCCCAGTGTTTCAACCCAAAAACCTGCTTTCTTATCCTTCTTATCTATGGAAGCCCATGAGAATGAAGGATGTGTTTGGGTTATGGGCGGTGGTTTCAACATGATCACTTCTTTGGAAGAGAAGAAAGAAGGAAGGCGTAGCATGGATGCAGCCAATATATCCTTCAAAAATTTCATCTAGGAGAATGGTTTGGTGGACATCGAGACAGGGAATGGTTGGTTTACATGGAATAAAAAGAGAGGTGGTGAGCATCACGTTGCCTCCCGTTTAGACAAATTCCTTGTTCCCGAGGCTATGATTACAAGGGACAGGGAAGCGACTTCTCTGGTCCTCCCCTTGGTTGGCTCTGATCATTGGTCAGTAAGTCTGGTTTGGGATGATGGTGGTCCCCCCATTAGACGTCCTTTTCGTTTTGAACAATTCTGGCTTGAACATAAGCAATTTAAAGATCTTGTCAGTAAATGGTGGGAGGAGTTGGAACCTATCAAGGGCACCCTGATGTACCAATTCTAGCAAAAATTGAAAAAATTGAAAGCAAAAATCCGTACCTGGAATAAGGAGGAATTTGGGAACATATTCTAAGATCAACAGTCTCTAACTGAATAGTTAGAGGAAATTCAGAGAGAAGGCATGAATTCCGGGTACTCTCAGGACCTGAAACTTCGTGAGCAAGCTACCCTTGAGCAGCTTAATGCTAGGGAACGACAAGAGAAGATCTTGTGGAAGCAAAAATCCCACAATGAGTGGCTCCAGGAGGGGGAGCGAAACACAAAATTCTTCCACCACTCGGTGATTCAAAATCTCCAAAGGACTAAGATATCTAGGTTAAAAAACGATGACGGGCAGTATATAGAAACCAGGGAAGATATGGAGGATGAGCTTGTCCAGTATTTTGAAACTATCATGATGGAAGATCGGCAGGATAGATCTTCCCATATCAGGGTGGTCACTAGACACATCCCCCGGCTGGTGACTAATGCCCAGAATGACATATTAATGAAGCCTATGGAATTCCAGGAAGTTGAAGATGTTGTCAATCAAATGAAAGATGGGAAGGCTCCTAGACCTGATGGGTTTACAACCAACATTTTTCATCATTTCTGGGATCTTATAAAAAAGGATGTCTAGAGAATTGTGGAAGACTCACGTAAGAATAAAGGAGTCCTCGGAGCTCTCAACTCCACCTTTCTCACTCTCATCCCCAAAGAGGAGGGCGTTGATTCCCCAGGGAAATTCAAACCTATAACACTCTGTAATGTCATTTATAAGATCATTACTAAAGTGTTAGTTAACCGGCTAAAACCTCTCCTCCCTGGCCCGATTTCCCTGGAACAGTCTGGATTTGTGGAAGGGCATCAAATATTAGATGGTATCATTTTAGTCCATTAAGTTATCCATTCTCTGTAAACCACTAAGAAACCTGGTAAGTTGTTAAAATTGGGCATCACCAAAGCCTACGATAAATTAAGTTGGCAATTCTTAAAAGAGATGCTTGCAGCCTTTGGGTTCCTCTAGGATTGGGTCCATTGGATTATGAATATCACTTCTACCACCTTCTTCTCTGTCCTTTTGAATGGCTTCCCTACTAGAAATTTTACTCCTACTTGGGGGATTCGACAAGGATATCCTTTGTCCCCCTTCCCGTTTATCCTCATGGCACAAGGGTTGAGCAGAGTTATCAAAGACCGAATTGTTAAAAGGGAGCTTAAGGGTCTGAATCTCCATCCTAGATTGGAGATCATTTCACACCAATAATTTGTGGACGACACCATGCTGATGGGGCATCCTTCGGTGCAAGAAGCGAGGGTCTTAAAGAACTGCTTGAATTCTTTCGCCAAAGCTTATGGGATGGAAGTGAATGACACTAAATCCCAAGTTTTCTTTTTAAATACCCCAAAGATAAATCAGAGGAATATTCTTCGTATCCTTGGCTTCCAAGGGAGCTCCCTTCCATCCAAATATATCGGTGCTCCTCTTGCTGATGGGGTGATTCGGAAAGTCTCCTGGGAGGACCTCCTGGATAAATTAAGATGGAAACTGGATAACTGGGCTTTCAGATCTCTTAACCTGGCCAGTAGAACTGTGCTTGTGAAAGTTGTTCTCCAAGCCATGCCTATTTATCTTTTTTCTACCTTGGCTTCCCGTAAAGCGGTTCTCAAGCAAATCATATCAATTCAACCACAGTTCCTGTGGGGAGGTAATCAAGCAAAACACCGATGGGCTTTGGTTAGCTGGGACACTATTTGAAAACCAAAGGTTCAAGGGGGTCTTGGGTTGAGAGATCCGGAGAAGAATAGTGAAGTTCTTGGTACAAAGATCCAGTGGCTCTAGGTGTCACACAAAGAGGAGTCGTGGGCCAAACTATGGCGCAGTAAGTATGCCTTGGGGAAACCCAAACAAGATCTGATCAGATTCAATGAAAACCTACTGGGATCCCATATATGGAATTATGCCCATAAAAAGAGAAGGATTATCCAAAGTCATAGTTTTTGGGAAGTCAGGGAGGGGAAGGATGCAAATTTTTGGAGTGATTCCTGGAAATAGATGCCAAGAATCATTAACCCGCAAGGACTCCATAGCAACTGGTCTCATGCCAAGGATCTGGGCCTAACTAAAGTTTGCCAATTTTGGAAAGAAGAACAGGTTGATGAGGATTTTCGCGAATGGCAACCACAAAATTGGTGGGACCAACGTTTCCTAGGGGACGAGATACCCAAGATTATGGAAACCTTGTTGGGTCGTTGTATCTAAATCTAGAACCAACCGGATAAACTTAGATGGGGGTACCAAATAAAAGGAATTTATTCCACTAAAGAGGCCTATGACCTGCAATTTAACCCAAGAGGATCCATCTCTTGGGTTGGACTGGAAGTCGTTCTGGGAATTTAACCCTTAGCCCAAAATAGCAACCTTCATCTGGCTGGTTTCTTACAGGTGCATCTTGACAGGAGAGAACCTCATAAGAAGAGGCATGCACAGTCCCTTTTGGTGTGTTCTCTGTGAAGGCGAGGATGAATCTATAAACCATCTCTTAGACTCTTTCCCTCGGGCCTCTTCTCTATGGGATTGGGGAGCGGTAAGCTTCAGAAGGACGGACAGGGTCAGAGGGAAACCCACCCAAACTATCAAAAAATGGGATAGGGATGCATTCAAAAACCCTATCATCCTTAAGATTTAGCTCATGTTCCCAGGCTCTCTAATGTGGGCTATATGGAAGGAGTGAAATGGCAGGATCTTTGAGGGTAAGAAGAATTCTTTGCAAATGGTCTGGAACCAAGTCAGCAAGTATATTCAGGAAACCATTAAAATTATCCAGTGGGCGGACCGAGACTGGGAAATGGACGACCGAGAAAAATGGATTCTCACAGGATGGGGTTTGGACTGCTCACCACAGAACTGGAGACGGCTTCGGGCACAACCATCGGCTCATGTTAGTCCAAGTCTATGGCACCCTCCTCCCAAGGGCCTTTTCAAGCTAAACTTTGATGGGGCTTCCAAAGGAAACCCCGGTCTGGCCGTATTTTGAGGAATTATCAGAAATAGTGAAGGAGTTGTTCTTCGATACTTCTACGAGAATATTGGCGTCGACACCAACAATGCGGTTGAACTTGAAGGTTTGCTGCATGGAATCAGAATTGCCATCCACAACCACTGGGAACCCATGGTCATTGAAGGGGACTCATACGTCATCATCCATATGGCCAAGAAGATATAGGGTGGACAAACTGTAGCCAAGGTTGTGAAGAGCTGGCGTTTGATGTCCCGGGTCGAGTGTCTCACGGACCTCCTTCATGGCTACCACGCTTGGTATTTCACCCATGTTAAACATGATGGTAACAAGGTGGTTGACCTATTAGCCAACATTGGGGAATGCAACGTGGAAAGAATGAATGAAGGATAAATACCGGACGAGGGACGTAATGACTGGCAGACCCAATGCACCCACCTGGAAGCTAATTGCATAAGGTTGTACTAGAACTCGGTAGGTAGCACGTGTCCATCCTCGATCACCATGACGAATGCCAACCTGTCTAGCCCGATTGACACCCATGGGAAGTCCAATCAATAATCATCTTGCGAAGTCGGTGCTTCAGTATTTAATCAGTACATAACCTCCCATGATTTCATCCCGATTCTCAATTATGGGGAAATCCTGCAACCTCCTTCGGCCATTGAAAGGCAGGGTACCGCAGCATCATTCAGAGTAGTCGAGAGAGGTACGGGTTTTTCGTGCAACCCATCAACATGATGAATGGATTTAGCATGGTTACCGATTTTCGCTTGCATCGTTCAGCTATTTATTCCAAGAGATCCCCTATGCCCTGCATTCTGTATGCTGTGGATAGTATCGTTGGGAGTTTTAAAGTGATAATTTGGTGTTATCCTCTTCCCAGAGTGACTGGTGAGATGGCTCCCAAGCGTAATGTAAGTAAGGGTAAAAAGGTTGATGGGCGGCGGAAAAATACCCTTGAGCTTCTGAAAGCAGGGCAGACAACCCAGTTTTTCCGCAAGCGAATCCCTCTGATTATCAGGGAGGAAATCGAACGTGTTGAGAAGGACCTGTGGGAGCAGGTTAAAGCCCTGGATATTGACACTGTCATAGAAGAGGTTGAAGAGTGGATAAGTGATCTAGGGACTACCATTGGTCATCTGTCTATCTATGACAGGACAGTTACCACCTATTGGGTTACTAAGGAGCTCCTCGTCCATGTCATGACGGACAGGGAAAATAAGGATTTGGGCGAGGATGAACCGGCACACGCCTGGAAAGCGCATTTGGAGGATAATCGCTCTATGCACCGCACAATTAACTGGATTGCTCATAAACTGGGCCTTTCTCCAGAAGCTCCAACTGCTGTTGTTGGTACCTCTATGCCGCGTCTTCCAGTCTCTTGTCCTCTTCATGGTCTGGCTGGTCAACATTCTCCTGCAGATGACAACAAGCTCGGCGGCCTCCGCTCGGGCACTATGATCCATAAGAACGTCGCTCCAAAATGATGGGTTTTCGGTTCGGTTTTTTGAGATTATTCTTTAATGGTCTCGCTTTTCTGTTACTTTAGTTTGGTGCTGATGGGCTTCACCTGCAGTAGCCATCTTTGTAATTGTATTTCTAGTTTCGACTGTAATATCCTGTCTATTGGTTTTTCGGGCACAGTCTGTAGACCTTTTTTTGAGACAGTCTTTGCTATGGGCTTATGTAACGGTGTCAAGGGTTTAGATAGGTTCTGTGTAGAAGTCTCAGAAGCACTTTTGTTTCCTACTGTAAGTTGGTGTGACAGAATATTTGGGCATGAAAGGCCCTGTGAGACTTGATCTCTTTTTGTAATGAAGGTTCCTACTTAATATAAAAAAATTCTTGCTTACAGCAAACAAACAAACAAACAAAAACAAAACAAAAAAGGAACTTACAAGGGATGGTTAATTAAGTAAATCAAGTTGTGTTGTTAATTATAAGCTTAAATAAATAGGTCCTTATATGGAAGTGGTAATATGATAACTCCATCCCCTGTGCCATTCTGCATGATGATCTGGATAGTAAGTATGCAAGGGAGGATGAATAGGTAAAGAGACCTTCTGCGCGAGGGAAGGAACTCAAACATAACTTCTCGATACCATCGGATCAATTTAATGAAAGTTGCATTTACTCTTTGTATTTGGGAGTGGATCTGGTGGCTTGTTCGCATGCACGGGATGGGGTGGAGACAATATTGCTTGTATTGGCTCTCTTGACGGGAGTTAAATCATTCCTCGCAGGCTCCTTCAACATTTTCAGACATTCTATGGGGTGTGAAATAAGGTGGTCAAGGGCTCAATCCAGAACTCTTATTGTGTTTAGAATTTGCACGGGCTAGTGGGAGGACGCAAGATCTCAGCATGACTCAATAGCCACAAACCATCCAAGGAAGAGGATCACGATGTCGTTATGGGCCTTCGGTAGACAGAGATAGCGGTGGGGAAGGTCATGGAGGTATCCATGACACATGGGGACAAACTAAAACTCATTGGGTTGGTCGAGGAGGTTGTCATAGCTCCTTGGGACATAGTCAAGCTCACGGGGTTTGGCAGAATAACTATGAAGCAATCATCCCACCCCACATCTAGTAGGAGGTGAATGACCTGGAGCACCGTTTCTTAGAAATTTAGCTTGAAGTTGGGGTCGGTAAGGAGGATATCAACCCCTACTAGCTCTGAAAAACCTGTTAGGCCAACTTCTCATGTCACATGACACTATCAAGGAGGGGGAAGGAAAAAAATTATGCACAACTCAAATGGACTTGGTCGAAACACAAGGAAATATGGGAGCTTTAGTTGACCTATTGAATCTTCAGCCACCTTTGGAGGCTATTCAAACAATCAATCCAGTAGTGGGGTCCTCCTAGACTCAAGTTCCAAACCTCTAGTTTTTTTTGTTTTGATTATGTCCTTACAAATTTGTTTTAGGCACTGTTATGTTTCTTTTTTCAATCATAGAAGGTCTAGGCCACTTAGTAAGAATTTCTAGTTTCGCAATCATGGGCTGGCATGGTGTTTATGGTTAGAAAACTGTAATTATATGCAAGATTGGACAATGAACATTTGGCTTTGTTTTGTTAAATTTTGGACATCATTGCTAGCCCCTAACTAGCTAGACTTAGTTGTTGGCTTGGTTTTCCAATGGCCATTATGTATCTTATGACAATACAAGGATTCTACAGATAGCTTACCCAAAAAAATCCTAAATAAATATGTTTTATATGTAAATAAAAATATATATAGTAGTGTGGTTTACATGTAAATAATAATATATGGTATTAATGTTTCATGGAATTGAATTGTGATTTTTTTTATGTACCTTACAAATATTTTCTCATGAAGAGGGAGAGGCTTGGGGGCTTTCCATTCTCATCAGTGGAAAGACAATATTCTCTCATCTAGTGGAGTGATAATGACCATTATTTTATTCGGAATAAAACTTAACATTTTGCAACCATGTTAAAGAACCCCTTAATCATAATGAGACCTTGGAAAATTTGTCAAAATCTTGTAGAAGCCACAATTGTGTGGGCTAACTTTCAAGAGTGATTATATATAAACCCTTGGTATGTCTGATGGCTGCGTCCATGTTTATTACTTAGGATTTGGGAAAAGAAGGAATGAAACAATTGTAGGTGACATGTTGTGTCTTGTTTGATTTGTGTCAGATGATAAATTATTTGTTTTTTGCATAGGGTGGAGTCTGCCATTAATAAATAAATAAAGACGATCATAGGAAATTGTGTATATCCATGTTCACCAGTGACATGAGCACCCATTGCCAAAAAAACACTACAAGCTCACATCCGTTATTTTTTCCTTCTTGTCAACATCCATAACTCCTCCCTTCCATGGACTTAATTCTCCCTCATAAATACTCGAGAGATAGATCTTATGTTGCTTATGGAGAAGTATGTCTAAGATTAAGCGTTCTTTGGAAAGGGATTAGACTTTTCGATCTATACAAGTTATTGCAGAAGCCCTAAAGAGGTGAATGTCCACAAAAATACTTTATATAGCCATGCAGTTTATTATAAATAGGAATTAATGAACACAACCAACCATTACCTCCTTTTTGAGATTTTGACTTAGCTAACAATGATCTCACTTATAATTTCAAAAAATAGAAGCACACTAGTCTAACATGAACAATTATAATCTCTCCTCCAAGATGACTGTAGAGGTTCACTTAGATTTCCATATTCTTATGTTTTCATAGGCAATTCCAATTCATTCTTCCTTTTTCCTTGATGGCCACTACAACTCCTAGTAGTACATGGTTGCAACTTGAAGCGATCTTCTTTAGCAACAATTGTCTTCTTCTTTTGTAGTTTGAGTATATTCATCATATTCCAAATATCAACATTAGGTTGCACCAACAATGCCCAACAATTTAAAATCACCTTGTCTATTACACTAATTCAAGAATCAAGAGTTGTGATATAAAGTTACACATCATTTGCAATAGAGATGTCCCATGGAAACATGGATTGTTTAGGGTTGAAATTTAAAGTAAAAATTTGCTTAATTTGTGGACGACACCTATAAAGCACATTAATTTGTGGACGACACCTATTAAGCACATTAATCGTGAACGGAGCTTGAATCGTGAACCTATTAAGCACATTAATCAAGAGTATTTTTTCATGGAAGTACCTGTATCTTGATATAATAGCCTGCCCGTTCCTGGGCGAATTGCAAACGCTTCTTATCAGAGGCTCAGGGCGTTCAATAACCTTATTTTCGCTCACTGATTTCCTGCCTAGAATCTCCTTTTTCTTCGTAGAAATATTTGGCAAATAACTCTTCCCCTACTTGTCAGGATTCTTCTTGAATTCCTCCCATTTTTTCTCCATTCCAATTTCCGTTGTCTGAAATCGATAAATTCTTCTTAGTACAACAAATATATTTCTGAATTTTTCTCTACTTTCAAAATACAGAAACAGCCATTGTTGATCGCCTGTGCACTGCGATAGATTGAGGCGAGTATAGCAGAGAGCTCTGGCCTCTAACGGTCAGCGAATTACCCAATATCCTTTCAATTCCCTGAGTTCTCGCCAGATGAGATGAGACATGGCAGGATGAGATGTCTATAGAGGCAATTATGCCTTGCATAGAGAGTGTAATGCATAGATGACCTGTTACATACGATTTCTACAATGTACAAACAAATATATCAATCCAACAAGCAGAGCAAATTGTCAACACAATCCATTTTAGCACTGTGGGTATATGGGTGTTGTATTTAATTACGAATGAGGCCAATTATGTGCATGTGAAGTGTGTGCAGGCTCCCAACACTTAATTAACACACCGCTGAGTCTATTGTTCGCAGAGCAAGAATCACCAGTGAATAGGGAATTTGATGATTTGTGTGACTTGTTGTGGTTATTACATAGTGAGGCAATCAAAACGAATTGGAAATGGGGATTGTTGCTATTGATATATTGTTTGAATATAAAACATGCAAATGGCTCTCTAAACTGCGATTTAGGAAGAACTAGAAGCATACTCAACAAACAATGCCAACTCAAGCAACTGTCAATTGAGTTGTGGGTAATTTAAAATGAGTTTTATATGAGGCCAATACCTTTAAAGGTCATCTCAAGGATCAAACAACCCATATTGATACATAACCATTTGAAGGAGGAGATGGGTTTCAAATCCCTCGTAGTATTAGTTTGACTGTCCTAAGGAAAATCTCAGAGATAGACTTTGTTCCCCTTTCACTGTAATTTCGAATGTTTGACTGTCTCCCATGAGAGGACTCATTGTGCTCTCATCAGTCAAAGGAGAACACTTGGTTTCCATTGCAAAATTATCTTGGTAATTTCCTGCTTGGACTGGTGTCCTACCACACTCTTGCACAACTTTGTTTTACATTCCTTAGTTTTCAGTAAATCTAAAGATGTGTTTTTCCTTTTAAATATTCCTTGTTTCCGACTAGTTGCATCTCTAGGGTCCAAATTATGCCTCTTTGAAGAAATCTCAATGAATTTAGTGGAACAACTCACTTCTTCCTTTATGCATGCCTCGTATCTAGAGTTTCTTCTTCCATGACTATGACAACTGTCTCTGCCAGTTTCTCCAAAATACCCACTTCTGATTCCAAAGGCATGCAATTCCCATCCTTTACAAAAAGCCCCACTATAATTACAGACTCCAAGCTCCTTCAAAACTAGACTTGCATCAGAGGCCTTTTTGTCATATTCAATGCTCATCTCGCCATCACTTGAATCTTTCATCTCAGCTTACGCATTTACATTTCGCTGACCAACTGAATGATCTTGATTGAGAGAGAGAAGACCCACTGATGATTTTGCCTCTCAGTGCTCCACAGTTTGTAAGAGATTGTCGATAGCACTAGATCCAAACTTCCCACATGCACTCTGGTTTCCAGGCTCTGTTTGTTGAGCCGGTGTTCCTGGATTAAAACTCTCTTAATTTTCCCAGAATTCTGAATTTTCACTCCTGCTTCTAAGTTTCCCTATAAAGGAAACCTCATACGAATCTGTTGCTTCAGTAGGCTTGGACTCTGAGAAGGTGCACTAGAAATCCTCAGAGAACTATTAATTGCATGATGTAATTTGTGTGCCAGTTCTTCATAATCGACAATAGAGGATACTTCTGTCACCTCTTCCTTCATTTCCAATGCCTCGATTATTGTGTCTGTCCGAGACCTTATTTGCTGTATGCTTCATTTTTGAGATGGCAAAGCTCAAGTTTGATTTTGTTTTTGAGCTGGAAAAGCTCATGGGTCATATGTAGATATCTAACTTCATTCTTATTAGTCACCCATGTTACCAATTTTCAATTATTATGGTATATCCATATACAATTTTTTATAGAGTTTCGGGTGAACGTTTCCATGTTGGTTCATATCTTATCAAAAATCAAAAGTAATTCAAATATTCATGTCGTCTCATTAAAAAATAAAATTAAAACCAGCACATATCCATCTTAAACCCGGATCTATTAAGCACCGAGAGGGATCCAATTTCTTGAGGTGTAAAATTTTTCTTAATGTGTAAAAAAATTACGATAAAAAAAATTACACGTCATAAAATTGCATCCTTCTCAGTGTTTAATAGATCTAGGTTTAAGATGGATCTATGCTAGTGTATTTGGAAACTGTACATACATCTTTCACTCTTGCTCTCAACATATTGATAACAGCTTCTGAACTTCGAGCACTTGTTTTATGAGTTGCTTAATTCTTCAAAAGTAAAATCTACAATGTGAACTTTTTGAAATTGTCACTTTGAAGTCTATGAACATCTTGAATTATCTGAGGAACTCCAGTTTCAGTGCGTTTGCTATAGGAATGGATACACATAAATGGTTGCACAAAGTTTCTAAGCATAATGTGCTTTGCCTAGAAAATGTCCAAATTCCACACAGAAACACCCACACAGGAATGTCATGATTGGAACGTTTGCCACAAGAATGCCATGCTCTTCTTTTTATAATTTAATTTAATGCCAAATTATTTTGGATTTTTGCATTGACAATTTTTTCATACATTTTATCTTCATCAAATTCAAACTTGATTTTGAATTAGGTAACTTAGATGCTTGTGTCTCTATCCCTGTACAACTGAGACACTAATTTGCAAATGCTAGCTTATTAGTATCCATAATATAGTTTGATCAAATTCAGACTTGATTTTGAATTAGGTGATTTAGATGCTTGTGTCTCTATCCCTGTACAACTGATTTACTGAGACACTAATTTGCGAATGCTAGCTTATTAGTATCCATAATATAGTTTGATGTGAGGCTAGCCTCATCAAGATCAATAGATATTTTTATATCTTTTTTACCCTCTATCTATTCATCTTTGGGATGGAGATTATGATGAACAAGCACCAAATCATTAATTCAAATTTCATTCTTTGAGTCAAAAGACAGGTTCTGCAGATCAAAATATGATAACCCAAGTCTTCCCACCTCACACTTAGTATATTGCAAAAATGCAAAATCGGTAATCTTAAAAATAATTTAAATGAAGATTCAAGAATAAAATGAATAGACCCAATTTAAATCCTTTTTGCAGGGCAACGAAAGTCTCTTGGTTAGGCATTCTTTAGGGCATTTGACATTTTATCTCCATCTTCTAAACTTGTGAGTTCCCCACAACTTGATTCTTCAGGTTTATATACTCTTTTCCTGTCATGTTTTATTTCTAATGTGTCTTTGTCTTGATTCCTTCATTAATTAATTTCAAATTTTGTGTTTTATTGAAACAAGGCCTCCTTTCATCTATAATCAATGAATGACACTTGCATTTGAATATGCATTTACAAAATAAGGGAGTTACATACACTTCAGAAGCTTGCTTGTGTTTCTCATGTTTTCTTCGTCAATTACCAGATGATTTGGACACTTCCAATTCACCCCATAGTAGCCCTGAATAAAACCTTCCTGTACAAAAGGAATGCTATGCAATACTTCTTGCCTATCTATGTTATCTAAGTTAACAATTTTATGTGTTAGCAAGCAATAATAGTAACAATAAGAGAATTTGCTCCAGCTACTAATGTAGTGCATAAAAACAAAAGCATAATACTAGGATATGCTTATGAAATCCCACACCCAAACTTTATTTATCTCATATAAATTTAATGTTTTTAATGTAGAAAAATAAGAAATTTTAAATCACAAATAAAAATATCAAAATTAACTTCAATGTATATTTGCTTTCAAAGTCATACAATGTTTTTCATGGAAACAAATAACATTTAAAAACATAAATTAAAAATATAAAAAACAATATTTAATTGCCATAAATATTTTAATAAAAATTGACTCAGTAAAATATGATGTGGATTACACCTTGCTGAACAAGGTAAGCATAAAAAAAACTCTCCCTTTATCAACAATAATAAAGCAATAATGTAAGCCACTACTTTCCATAAAAAAAATCTCAGTCATTAAAAAATGATGTAGATTACACCTTGATGAACCATGTAAGCTTTCTAAACTCTCCATTTATCAACCATAATAAAGCACTAAACTAAGCAATCGTTTTAGATGAAGTAAGCTTCAAAAAACTCTCCATTTATCAACCATAATAAAGCAATAATGTAAACCACTACTTCGCATGAAAGATAAAATCGAGTCATTAAAAAATGATGTGGATTACACCTTTATGAACCAAGTAAGCTTTCTAAACTCTCCATTTATCAACCGTAATAAAGCACTAAACTAAGCAACTTTTTACATGAAGTATCATGAGTTGGCTTCATGAATGCCTTCCCATGTCTGGGATAGCCAAAGGTTTGAATTTGTTTTGTTTTTTGTTTTTATCTTTTTAGATGTTCAATAAATCTAAGGTTAATATAGATTTATACAATTTAATTTAAGATGGATTCCTTTTTAAGAAAAATAAATTTGAGGTTAACATACATCTATACAATTTAAGATGGATCTCTTTCCAAATATAACAAATCCAAGATTAAAATCAATTTATGCTATTTTATTTATAGTTACTTTTAAATATAGTGAATAAGATGAGTAAACCTCAACCTTTTTGGAATCTTCATATACTATTTTACAAACCATTTATAAACATGATAAGGTGAAAAGATAAATCAGTATAGATCCATAACTTAAGATACTATAAGGAGATCATTAACCCTAATCTGGAGGATTAGAAGTATCTATCGGTATTAAGTAGTCCAAAGAAGAAAATTAACATAGCCAAAATAAGAACTAAATCCCATGAGCTCCATAGCGAAACACGGTGCTGGTCTATTCCTAAAACTCTGTGGGCCGAAAGGGTTTTCCATCTTACGGTGAGTCTATGAGCCTTGAGGATGAAAAACACTTTCTTTCAGAGTGCACTACTTACACCCACATTAGAGCCGAGTTTCATAGTATTTTCTATAATACAAACATTTCTAACCTCCTTACTTGCCAAAACTATAGTCAGTTAGGAAAGCTTCTTGCCAAGATTTTAGAGCATAGAAATATAATTTTAAAGTAAACCATTCTTAGGGTCTGATAGACCAAAGTTGGTCTCAATGGACTTTAATCATCATCGTCATCATCACTACTACAATTTATTTTGTCTATTTTTGTTATAGTAGTGGGAAAAAAATAGTTTTGTTTTCTATTTATTAGTATTAACACATGGTCATATCCTTCATCTAAGTTGTAAAGTTGCTTGTTACTATCCATACAAAGTTGTCCTTAAGTGAGTATCTAATATTTTCTTTTAGTTTGTTATTATTCTACCTTTGATTCAGACCTTTTATATATTTATTCATAATGCATTTGTTATCAAGACATGTATATTTACACAATGGAGTTTGGGAAGCTAACAAAAATAGAAAATATTAGTTTTTATAACGAGAAACAAATAGCAAATATTAGTTTTTATAATGAGAAACAAAATTATGAGATTGTATAAATTTGTAAGCACATGAAAAAATAAACTACTTATTATTAAACAATCATACTCACTACTTATATGCTTATATGAATATTGAGGAAAGTTAGTACGTGAAGCATATATATTTTGTAATAAATTGGCCTTGAACATAAATGTCAAATTTTATGAAGATTCATACAATAAATTACAAGGCTTTTAAAATGTAAATTAAACCTTAAAGTACAATATTGAGGATAAAGTTAGAAAATGGTTTTATTAACTTTGAAAACTTACTTTGAATCAAAGAGATATTTTTTTTTTTAACAAGAACAGTTAAATTTTATTGATGAAAACACGGTTGGGCTTACGCCTAATCAACCCATCATACATTGCCAAAGAGCATGAAATTCAGAGGAATCTAGATCCTACCCTTACAATATTCCAAGAGCGGCCATCTTACGGGATGGGAGACCATGTAGGAATGCCATCATTCTGTATCAAATCTGCTGGAGCTAAATGACAGCCTACATTGGCCTTAGAGTCAGCGTCCTGATTTAGACTCTGAAGAATGTGGAAAAAGAAGACAGAATTGAATTTTTGCGGCCAATTCCGGACACGTTGCAAAGTCTTATTTAACACTGCATTATTAAAATGGTCTTCCGTGGCTAAATGTTTAATTAGAATTTCCGAGTCTCCAAAAATATGTATATCATGATCACCATTTCCATAAGCTATTTGACAAGCTTTTAGCAGTCCTAAAATTTCAGCTTGGTTATTTGTACCCTGCCCTAACCCCCAACTGAAGCTGCCTTTAATATGACCATCAGGAGAAAAGAAAACCCCTCCGGCTCCAGCTCTCCCTGGATTTCCTTTAGCTGCCCCATCGAAAAAAATAGTAACTTTACCTTGACTCTTCCACCACTGCTGAAATTCAGTGTCGTTAAGACGGATCCGCCACTCAGGGTTGCTGACAGGTCTATCAGAATTCTTATTCCTAGTCCACAACGAAGGTTCTCCCAACCAGCTGTTCTCTTCAAGAAGTAGCAGATTATTCTGTTTAAAGGAATGATTTTCCAATGTTTCCAAAAGTAACGCCTTGGCTTTAGCAACCACCACTGCAAGGGTGCTCACTTTGTCTTGGAAAATGCCCTCATTCCTGGCTATCCACACTCCCCAGCAAAGGTATTTTGGGACTGCATGCCAGATCTTGGACCACAAAGATTTGCCCTTGATCGCACGAGGACACCCCTCTGTCCAAGTGGAGAATAGGGAAACAATATTGCACTGAGAAGGGGTATGAACATTGAGACCTTGCAATGTCAGCTGCCACACCTCCTGCATGAAAGGGCATTCAATGAACAAGTGTTCGATTGTTTCCTGGGCTGCATGACAGAGATGACATCTGTGAGGCCCAACAATTCCACGTTTAGCAAGATTCTCACCAGTCAAAATTCTTCTATGCATGAGAACCCAGCTGAAAAAATTAGTTTTTGGAATACTGAATGTGTCCCAGACCTGCTTCCACTTAACGGTAGGCTGAACCTGTGGTTGTTGCGGTTGAAGGGCATCAAAACCCAATGCTACAGTATATTCACCTGTCACTCCCCATCCCCATTTATCCCTTAGACGCACATGAACTGGAGCTAGTCCTGATAGGACTGTGTTTAGCAATTTCATCTGAGATAGCATCGTGTCAGGCAGCCTGGGGAGGTTCCATTCACTCCAATTTCCTTCTTGATCCCATTTTGAAATATCAACTAATTTAGTGATGCCTCGCTATATTAGCCAGCTTCTTAATTCCCGGATTTCCTCATTCTATCTGAGAGGAATCTGCCCCATTATATTATCTTCCCATAATAATATGCGTCTTCCATTTCCAGGTATGCGATAAAGGTATTTTTTTAAAAACTCCCAACTTTGAAGGCATAATTTCCACAACGTCGTGGAGCTTTTTTTTTGAACAGTCACTTCATCCATACTGGAAATGGAGACTCCCTTCATATATTTGTGGATAAGAACCCTGCTGACAGGATGTCTAGGCGTGGAGAAGATCTTCCATAGCAACTTTCCCCCATAAGCCAGATTCGTGAGTCTGGGGTCTCTGACCTGTAATCCGCCATCAACAAACGATTTTTTCACCACTTCCCAACCCACCAAATGGAACTTTTGTTGACTGCCCTTACCTCCTTTCCACAAGAAGGATCGAATAAGCTGAGCTATCTGCTCTGTAATCGACTTAGGTGTTAATAAAAAAGCAGCCTGATAAAGAGGCAGAGATGAGACAACAGATTAGATGAGTATTAACTTTCCAGCTTTGGTTATCCATCGACCTCCCCAAGCTGCCAATTTGGATTTTATTTTGCTTATAATCTCTATCCAGTGAGGAGCCTTTGTGCTGCCCAGTGTTATTGGTAGGCCGAGGTACTTAAAGGTTTCCCAATTAGCAAATCCTGTGTAGCCTAAGCAATTAGCAATACGTTGAATTGTAGCCAGTTTCACATTCCAGCCATAGATCGCAGATTTTCTCTTGTTAACTAGGGCTCCCGAGACCTTGCAAAAGCTTTGAATTACAACATTAAAACCTCTTGCAATTTTGACCGAAGCTCCTCCCAGCAGGAGCGAGTCATCTGCAAATAATGCATGGTTGATGGGGATAAGGTCTTTCGTCACTCGAATGCCAGGAATTGTTCCTACAGCCTTCTCTGCATTCAACTTTCTGCTGAGGGAGTCCACCATCAATATATATAGGAAAGGGGATAGTGGGCATCCCTGCCTTATACCCCGAGTGCTTTGGAAGTAATTTTTTGGCCTACCATTCACTAACGGAGCAATCCATGGCCTTCTTATACATGCTTTGATTAGTCTTACAAATTCATTGCTAAAGTCGAAAGAAATAAGAACTTGAAACAAAAAAGAATGTTTTACCCGATCAAAGGCATTTGCCATATCGAGTTTTATGATCATCCCCTGTTCCTTGCGTTGATGGCTAGAGTGAATGGTTTCCTGCACTATGGTCACATTATCCATGATATTCCTACCTTTCACGAACCCACCTTGACTGGAGGAGATGAGGTTTCCCAGCAATGGCTTGATTCTGTTGGCCATGAGCTTAGACATAATTTTATATGAAGAATTGCACATCGAGATAGGCCTAAACCTATCGAAGGTCTCGGGGTTTGAATCCTTTGGGATTAAAGCTAAAAAAGTCGAGTTGATGCTGCCACCTACCTTGGCTTTTTGCTGGAATCCCCTGATCATACGGACTAAATCCACTTTCATAATATCCCAACATATTTTGTAAAAGTGAATGGAAAAGCCATCTGGCCCCGGGGCTTTATCCGATTCCATTGCCCAAATAACATTGCTGATTTCTATTTCAGTGAAGGACTTCATGAGACTTGCATTATCATTCTCTCCAACCAGCCTTGGAACGTTTGTGAGAAATTCTGTAAATTCCTCCTCCTTCTCCATTCCTTTTTCAGTGAAAAGATCCTGAAAATGCTGAGTCACTACATCTTTTAATTAAGCTATATCTTTGTGGACAGTCCCATCAGTGGCTGTGATTTCATCCAGATGATTCTGGGAAAGGCGAGCTTTGAATTGTTTGTGAAAGAATGGAGTATTCCTGTCACCCCCTTTCAGCCAGAGACTTCTCGATTTGAGCCTCCAATGTTCTTCCTCTTGCCTGTAGGATCTAAAAGTACTTATCTGTGCAGCTTGTTCTTGTTTAACAGCAGACTGAGTGATATCTTTGGATTCCAAATCGAGCTGCAAGTCAATTAGATGACTAGTTGATTGCTTTCTATTGCTCGTGGGAGATGTAGAGGGATTTTTTATCCATGTTTTTAGAGCCACCTTTGTTGCCTTCACTTTCTGCTCCCAAACATAGCTAGGCGACCCATTAACTTGGACTCTCCAGGCATTGTTAACAATTTCCATAAATCCATCTCTTTCAACCCAGAGAGGATTAAACCGAAATGGTATGGGACCCAATTTTTTTTCTTCCTCAAACTGTAGTAAAATCGGTTTATGATCTGATGTTAATTTTTGCAAAACTTTGGTTGAGATTATCTTATTTTCAAGCAGTAAGGTGCTCTGAATTAAAAATCTGTCCAGGCGGGCAAAAATGTGATGTACTCCAACTCTATTATTTGTCTAGGTATATAATCCTTTCTTAGGATTTATATCTATTAGGTCTCAATTCTGAAGAAGTTCTTCGACCATGGGAAGAAACTGATCACGATTGTTGTTTCCACCACGCTTCTCTTTTGGTTCAAAAACGAGATTAAAATCTCCAGCAATAATTATATTATGAAGGAATCTTGACTCAAGGAAGGCAGCCAGAGTGTGCCAACACTCTCTCTTTTCTACATAATGAATAGGTACATATAAATTGACAATAGCAAAGGACATCTTACTCACTTTATGCCTGAGGTCGGTGTAAATCCAGTGCTGAGACTCGAAGGAACTTTCAAGCAGGAATTTATCCTCCTCCCACAGAGTAGCCAGCCCTCCGGAGGTGCCCCTTGCACTTACAGCTCTCCCAGCATTCTTATTCCAATTCAATTTTCTTAGCAGAAGGAGGTCTTCCCCTTCAATTTTAGTCTCTTGGAGCATGAGAATCTCAAGAAACTACGACTTCACTAAATTTTTGACTGCTTCAGCTTTTGAGGGGTTCCCCAATCCTCGGCAATTCCAAGAGACTAGTCGCATCACTTGCTGGCTGATGGGGGGACAGCTCCTCCCTTGGGAGGCCTGTTTCTGGTATTTCTGCCAATAGACATCTCGATCGTTGATTGACTACCTTTCATTTTTTGCCTCTCCGCTTCTTCTGCCCTTGTTTCTTTGTGAGATTTTCTCCCAACTCGTTTTGATGGCCTCTCAAAAGTCTCATCTTCCGAAGAGCCTGAGTTTTCCAGGGATTTCTTTCTTATCATTTCAGCATAGGAGAGCGGGCTCGTTGCTCCAATAGGGCTTCCCTCCTGTAGAGTTGCAGTTTCTTCTTGGGATTTGTCTTCAACTGTTGTAATGGGCTGCTGGTCAACTTCTTCTACAGCTGATAGTGAGGGCTCCTCTGGGATTCTGAGCGTTTCAAACTGATTTGTCTCCCTCAATGATGGTCCTGAGCTCCCTTCACCTTGTGGCTGCCCAGAGGATGGACCTTCATTCCCTATAGACTTTCCTTTGCCTTTTGATCTTATGGCTTGTTTTGCTCCAATTGGCTTCTTGGATGGGATCCATTAATTGCCTTTGACTTCCTCAATCTCCTCCTCTCCCTTCTTTTTGCAATGTCTGGCAAAATCTACACTTAAATGGCAGCTACTCGTAGTCTAGCTCTTGTATATAATTCCAATCCGCCACTTTGAGCTTTAATGCTTCGGGAAACCCTGCTTCCAAATCCACCTCCACGCAAATTCTAGCGCAGGTATACTGATCCTTTCTCTCTACCCGGTCTATGTATTTCCCCAATTTATTACCTATGGATTCCAAAGATTTAGGATTCCAGCAGTGAAGGGTAGATGCGGAAAACGAACCCAAACTGGGACCGCCGAGGGCACATCTTGCGTCGGATCAAAATCCGATGTCCATTTATTCAGATATAGAACTTGAGGGCCCATAAAATAAGGTCCATTCCGGAATATTAAATTCCTATCCTCCACATTGGCAAAAACGAATACAAAGAATCCCTTACCCACCAGATGACTGCTAATGCTGTCTTGGGTCAGTGATCGCCAGTTTTGTTGCACCCAAGTATCCACTGCTTTAGGCAAGGGCCAGAGGCCGGTGAACTGCCCTATGAGCCCTCTTTCTGCTAGATTCACTACTGATCTGCACGGATCTTCCATCGGGAGGTCAACAGTGGGGATGTTGGCCATGCGTTTGACGAATTTCTGTTGTTGCTCACTAGGAGGTCATATCCCACAGGCTGCCACCAATTTCTTGAACGCAGCAATCTCAGGCAAGGGAGGGAAAGCCTCGGGGCCCCTCCAGCAGCCATTACAGCACTAAACCCTGTCAGCTGGAGACAGTCCAGACTCGATCTGCTTTGGAAGCTTGATGGATCTTGATTAATTTATGTCCCACAGAAACATTCTGGGGATCCTCGGGGTCAAGATTCACTCTGCTCCCACGCAAGAAAGGACTCCAAGAAGCTCAGGCCTCACTAGACAGGGTAGCTCGGCTCAATGGAGGTAGCTCAGGGAGGAAAGAAGCAAATCCTCCAAGAACTCCAGAACAAACCTGAAGATCGGCTCCAGAGGGTGTCCTCTCCTCCAAATCTATAAACCTGAACTGAAACTCTTCTCGCCAATCTTCAGCTATCCCAAAAGAAGTTCAAAAAATCTATTCCAGCACCAATAAAGCTACGGATCTCAGAAAGCCATCACTTCAACTGTTCTTGATCTCATCAATGATACCTCCTGCGCACCAAATCCTCCAAGAGCTCCAAACAAGAACCTGGAGATCAGTTCTAGAGGGAATCACATCTCCTCCAGCTCTAAAATCCTGCACTGTAACTCTTCTCGGCCACGCTCATCTCTGAATCAGTTCTTCCAGGAAATCAAAGAGATATTTTAAAAATATATATATAATGTATATTAATATTAAGTGTAATAATTTTTATAAATTTAAGTTTGTATCACCTTATTATTTGTGGTTAAATCACATTAAAAAAATATTTAAAAATATTATTAATAAATTTGAAATTCTAATGTAACACACAAATTGTACATCACAAAGTATGTACATGAAAATCAAATCTTCAATAAGGTGAAAATATCAAATCAAATAATAAATATGAACTCTTAAATATAAAACGTTTAAATATGACTTATCATAGTTAAATAAAGAATAAGGATATTTAGATCATTCTTTAGAATAATGTGGTTAGTAAGAAACATATTGTATGCAAATAAAAATTAAACCTTCAAATATATTGTTAAATGGTATTAAAGATGAAGATATCAGATCAAACCATAAATATGAATATGATTTGTCATCACTTAAGTAAAGAATGAAAATATTTTAGAATTAAAAGAATTGTGAATTTTAGCATTTTCAATAATATTTTAGTGTTAAAAGAATTGTGAATTTTAACATTTTCAATAATATTTTAGTATTAAAAGAATGGTGAATTTTAGCATTTTAAATGAATTATTGAAAATACTATAGTACATCAAATTATGAAAAGAGAGAAAACTCTTAATTAAAAAAAGATGTATAAAAGTATTATGAAGTAAAATACATTGTTTTTTTTTTCCTCGGAAAAAAGTCGTAATTTTATTATCAGAAGATACAAAATTACATTCTGCAGATATATGGAGTGCATAAGCTACTCCATACATTTTCACATATGAGTGGGTACAGTAAATGAGCTCGGTAACAAACCCTCTTTGCACAGAAATAGAGTCGTCATAACCGAAACCCTCATCGAAGGAAGCAGAAGATCCATGTCTGTGGACAGAGCAGCAGACACGATAGACCTCCCAAACCGGCAAAAACAGCCAGCAAGCAAACCCCTGATAAAGAAGCAGCTAGACAACCCCATATTGGACTGGAGCAGTCCGCCGTAGCAAGCCGAGCATCCCAGAAATCATTTTCTGTCCCATTAACATCAAGTATAGTGCCCCAAACCAATGGCCTACACATGTAGTAGAATCACAGAGATCCCTACATTGTCACATATTTACTGTCCCATATTAACATCATACATAATACAAATACTACTACTGTTGTCCTTACAGCCGCATTACTGTAACAAAAATGGAAGAGCATAACCATCATTGGTCAACAAAAGCTATGCTAATGCTCAAATCTGAGCCTCAATATCATCATGAAAAGGTCTGTGATAGTAGCTGAAAGTGCCCCCAGATGAATGAACAGTAATCCTCCAAGTGCCAAGAGCTATATCCTGCTGCATCGCTGCCTTTGAGAGCTGATCAACCATCACATTCCTCTCCCTGTAAACATGTGTAAAAGTAATAAGATCAAAGGACTGCTTTAACCTTATCACCTCCTCCAGGATAGGTAATAGGACCATCACATGACATTGTGTACTCTCCTTTGCCCAGTCAATAACTAACAAGGAGTCGCCAAAAACCTGTAGAGATAGACATCCTTGTTCAAGTGCAAATAACATCAGCAGTTTTAAAGACATCAGTTCAGCATAGTTATTTGATCCTCTCCCCAAACCAACCACAAGATGAAAGTAATGGAATTCAGTTTTGTATAGGACTGCCCCCCCTCCACACACCGACTGATGGTCTAATGAAGAACCATCAAAATAAGCCCATGGCATGGATAGATCAATCTGTTCCACACGCACAGGTCGATTTCTAACCGCTTGGACAAGTACCATGTAGTGTTGAAGAACCACTACAGCATGAGCCACTACAGACTCCAACGGAACCCAGCTATCCTGAAATATGATCTTGTTCCTGGTGATCCATAAACCCCATGCAAAAATACACGGGAAGGCCCGGAAGGAAGAGAACTTGTAAATAGACCACCACGTATGGAACGCTTCAAGGACGCTCGCTCCCCTCCACCGCGCCTGTATATCCAAATAATTGCAAATACCATCCCAAACAGCCTGTGAATAACGACATTGAACAAATAGATGTGTAACGGTCTCATCCGCAACCCGACAAAGTGGACAGATCCCCGGACCCTGGAGGAAACGTTTTTGTAGAATGTCCCAGGTAGGAGCCTTATTTTCCAGTATAGCCCAGAAGAGTAATTTAGCTTTACCCGGACACCTTAACTTCCACAGATATTTCCACCACCACACTAATTCCCTGTTGTGTACTTCCACATTCAGTTGTATATATCCATTCTTTGGTGTGTAAATTCCCGATGGATGGTGATCCCAGATAAGTTCATCAACCCTATTGGTCAGTCGAATATGAGTAAGTCGTAAGATCCGCAGAAAATCCTCCCAATTCCCCTGCATTTCTACAGAGATCTCCAGTCGCTGCGATGAGAGCCACCCCTGATGCCAAAGGGTAGATGATCCGGGATCCTCTATATCAGCCAGAAAATGACACCCTCTAGCAGCCAAAAAATTCCTCAAGCCCACAGGAAGGACATGACCTCCCCTGCAGCCAACCCAAGGGTCCAGCCCAAGTCGAATGAGACGTCCATTTCCGATCCTCCACACTAATCCAGAACCGACCGAAGAAAAATGTTGCACCACCGCTTTCTAGACCACAGAGCAATTTTCCCTCGACTTATTGCCCAGCCTTATCCATTCGAGAAGAGTAAGAGGGGCAATATATTTATGATATACCACTCTTGTCCAGAGACTATGTGTATGGATAAGTCGCCACGACACTTTGGCCCCCAATGCTTTTGCAAATAGAAAAATATTCTTTAACCCCCATCCACCCAACGCTTTTGGGACAGCAATTTTTTCCCATCTGACCCACACCAATGCATGATGCTCACTCAAACCCTTCCAAAGAAAGGCAAAACACAACCTCCGGATCTGCTCAAGGACTCCTATGGGGATCCAAGCAAGTGACATCCAATACACTGGAATTGCTTCCAAAACTGATTTAACCAGGACCAGTCTCCCGGCCCGAGAGAGCCATTTATGACTCCATCCATGTAGTCGATGTACTAATTTAGCTATTAACCAGTGCCAATCAGCCTTCAGATAAGCATTTGGTTTCAAGTGAAAGCCAAGGTACTGTAGTCCATCATCAATATCCAAAGTCCTATAAGGTAGTTTGTTAGCCAATCTCTGAATCTCCTGCTCGGATAAATTCGAGCATGTGATAGTAGATTTGTCCAAATTTACTAACATACCCGGTGCAACTTGCACTAAATGGAGACCTTCGACCACCTTATCAATATCCTGTCGCATGCCATCACAAAATATCAGAATGTCATCAACAAAAAGGAGATGTGTTATAAACAAAACCTGAGAAATGCATATGCCCCGAAAAGAACCATCAGCTTTTGCATTCAGGATAAAACGGCTGAGTCCTTCCGCAACAAGGAGAAACAGCAGCGGGGAGAGGGGACATCCCTGTCGTAGACCCCTTCCCGCATGAAAGAATGGACTAGCAGAACCATTGATCAATACAACAAAGCTCACCGTAGTGATACAGGCCATAATCCAACGGATAAATTCGTAGCAAAACCCCAGGTGAGTAAGAAGCATCCGGATATATAGCCAGCTAACCCGATCAAATGCTTTTGAGAGATCAATCTTAATCACGGCACCCTTCTGCTTCTGCACTTTCAATGTGTGTAATCCCTCCTGTGCAACACCAATGGCCTCATGAATTTGGCGTCCTTCCAAGAATCCAAATTGCTCACAAGAAATATGCTGAGACAAAAAAATTTTGAGTTTCCTCGCCATAACCTTAGAGATGATCTTATAGATACAATTGCAGAGAGAGATAGGTCTGAATTCATCAAAGTTGTATGGCTTGTCCGTCTTCGGAATAAGAGCTATGAAGGTGGAGTTGAAAGGGCCATGAACAAACCCAGCCTTACGCGATTCTTCCACCACCTGCAATAATTCCTCCCCGAAGAAATCATAGAGTCCTAAAAAGAATTCGATAGGCCAGCCATCTGGCCCCGGGCTTTTATCCTTTTGAAAGGATTGCATTACCAGCGAGAGCTCAATCGGCAGCACCTCCTCCATCAACATTCTATTATCTTCCTCCCCCACAAAACAAGGGAAAAGCTGTGTCACCCGAATAACCTCAGCAATGGAGGTACCAGAATGTGCTGTGAATAAATCTCCAAAATGTTTAACACCCAACTCCGCTAATCCATCAAAGCTGGAGACCTGTTCCCCTTCTTCTGAGGATAGTTCCCAAATAGAATTAGTGAATTTCCTCCCCTTAGCATATGCTTGAAAAAAATTTGTATTCTCATCACCGCACTGAAGCCATATCGCCCTACTCTTCATTCTCCACATCTCTTCTCTCTCACACAGAATCACATTCCTGTGTCGTTCCCACTCCATCAGCTCACCTTTCTGCTGATCATCCAGATATCCCAAGCCCAGATTAATAAGTAACGTGTCAATATTCATCTCAGCAGCCCTCAAAGTCTGATCATCAAGCACCCTTCTATCATGAGCCCAGGAAATAGTGGCCTCTTTAATTCGCATAAGATTGTGATGAAAGTGTACACCCACATGCATCTGAGAATCAGGAGCTCGATGAACCCACAGATCCTGTACCAGCTTAAGAAAATCCTTCTCCTTCAGCCAACTAGGATTGAATTTGAAAGGGCTAGGAGGTTTTTTCCTTCTACCTCGTAACTCCAGGAAGATGGGGCAGTGATCAGATATCCCACCTGACCCTACCCACTGTCTGACAACATCAACTCCCAGTGCCAACACTTCGGCCACCAGAAACCTATCCAGTCTTTTTGCCACCCTATTTTCCCCAGCTCTCTTATTCCTCCAAGTGGGAGTTAACTTGGGGGGTGAAATGTCAAGAAGATCCTTCCTGGAAAATGCTTGAATGAAATAATTTGCTAATGTATCCGGAGCAACCCAAGGCCCCCACACTTCAGCAGACCCCAGAGTAAGATTTAAATCCCCACCCAAAATCACATCCCTTCCATCAAAAAGATCCATACTTAACAAGGAGTCCCAGAATCCAACCCTATTTAAATAGGGCCCGTAGATATTGAGAACCGTGATCATCTGACCTATCTCAGCATCCCAAATTTACAATCCGATACCAGAAGGGATTCCCCAAGAACAATCACATCTGCAACTCTTTACCTTCCACCCTGATGCCATCCCTCCAGAGCGCCCCCGAGCATCCACACCAACAAAATTCCAACCAGGAAGCAAAGATTCTAAATCCCGTACAACTTCCTCACTGCCACCCAAAGTCTCTTGCAACAGCAAAACATCCAGTTGATTTAAGTCTACCAGCCTCTTAAGCGACGATTTTTTAATGGGACTCGCCAACCCACGACAGTTGAAGGACAATAGTTTCATAATTAACCCCCATCCAAGGCTGTCACTGCTCTGAGTGCCCACTCAATAGAAGATTATGTACCCATCACAAAATCCACCAAATCCCGATCATGTGCTTTAGACAAAAGGCCAAATCAAGAAGTCCATTCCCCCCCATACCTTCTACATGTATCGCCCTACTCCAAAGTGCACTTCGAATACACTATCCACATCAGTCAACAGACAAGGGGCTACCGGACAGTGTATGACAGTACGGGCTAGAGGAGGAGACCCAAGACTACCCCCCCAAAATGTGAGAGTCAGCAGATTAGGATACAGCAGGAGAAATGAGATTAGACATACCTGAGGGATTGCACCCCTATGAATAATGAACAGATCCTGTAGCATGCTGGATATCCTCCACCATTCCAAGCCCGATCACCAAACAGTCGACAAATCCACTTACAGGATGGAATCCCCAAGCAACAAAGCAACAAGCCACCAAACCACAATGCCAAGAAATCATCAAACAACCACACTTTCCCCAGCGATCCCCACACGTCCCCGAATAATCAGACCCTCCTCCACGGCAGAGAGCAAGACCGACCTCTCGACACCAAGAATCAGAGCAAACATCAGATTGCAGAATAGGTATTGCAATACAAGAACCATGGCAGAGAAATCTGCATGGGATGATGCCGAGAAAAGGGAGATAAAGCAGGTGGTAATAAATCCAGGCCGTGTAATAGATCCAAGGTTTCAGTCGTCCAAGAAAATCATCCTCTGGTCCAACGCCGTGAATTCTCTGATGTATTCAAAACCAATCAAACCATTATCAACAGAAATTGTCAAATCCCCTGTAATGCTGCTCACTGCCAGCAATCAATTCAGAACCAGGTTTTTCCATGGCGAGGGTTGATGAATCTTGATTTCGAATCCGCGCTTCATGCAACTCCCTACCTCTTCCTCTTCAGAATCTCAAAACATCTAAGTAAAATACATTGTTATAAATATATAAAATATTAATGTAACACTTTAAAGTAAATAATAAAAATATTAAAAAAACTAAATATAAAAATATTAATGTAACATTTTAATCTAAAGTAAATAAAAAGTGTTATTTTTTTAATTAATAATATATATATAAATTAAGTGTGAATACGTGAAGTTGAAATTTATTTATTTTCTTATTAATTTCATATATAATAGTCAATTTTTAATATAAAATGCAAATAATTAAAGATATAAAACATTTATATTAATATGATTGATTTTAATGTTTAGATCTAAATATGTGATGTGAGCTACAACACTCACACTCAATGTTTAGATGTAACTATGTTGGCATCAATTAAATAGCTACATACTCTTATATCATATATTCCACTATAACTACAAAACTCACACTTCACATATTTTACAATATTTATATTTAAACAAGTGGAGTTGTTAATTGCATGTGTATGTGCATGTGACAAGGGCAACCCTAGTATATTTTGAAGCTTATAGTGGGTAGAGGTGATGAGACTCACACTTCACATATTTTACAATATTTATATTTAAACAAGTGGAGTTGTTTGTTGCATGTGTACTTACATGTGAGAAGGGAAACCGTAATATATTTTGAAGCTTATGGTGGGTAGAGGTGATCAAGTATAAATATTTTTAAATAATTGTGCTCCACAATTCTATCTAGATGAAATGTGTAAGAGTTTATATATATATAAATTAATTAAATTAAAATATCATTTAAAAAGACATCATCATTATCACATTAATGTAAAAAAAATATTAAGAAAACTAACATTGGTCCATCTTAACTCTAATTTTTTAGACATCAAAATTTTTACTCTATTCTTTAAATATATTTTTTATGCTTAATGGATAAAGACAATAATCATAGCAAGAACTTTGATTAAGTCTTAATATATTAAATAAAATGAGATTACACTTTATCCAAACAACAATTCCAAATTACATAATAGGGGGAAACATTCAATTTCTTCCATGTCTACTTTTCTCTCTTAATCTTCTACACCTTTTACACAAGTACCACGGTGCAAAAATATGTAGCATTTAGTTATGAAACTCTTGTACTTCCTCAATTGTCAATGATCAATTCTATAAACTAGTTACATTGATGGTGAATAATGTTTGTTCCATTAGAATATCTAGAAGATATATAAAAGCAAGTTATCAATTCTTTAGTGATAATCAACAACTGTTGTTTTGAATCTTTGATTGGATGGCTATGAACATAAGACAATTAAAAAGCTTTCTTTACAAAATTGGTTGATTTCCATTAGAAGATCTAGAAAATACATAAAAGCAAGTTATCAAATCTTCAGTGGTGATCAACAACTATTGTTTTAAATCTTTGATTAGATAGCAATGAACATAGGACAATTAACAAGATTTCTTTTCAAAATTGTTTGATGTTGAGTTAATCATATCATTAGCTTATCTTTTATGCGGGGTTTGAGTACAATATCAACAACAACCATGTTTGTAAATGCAAGGTGCATTGGTGAGAAGCAAATCAATGGAGAATATTTCTTCATCCTCAATATTTCAACAGATCCATCGACGTTGGCATCTATGAGTCATGGCCTTGCAGACATTGTTAGGCATGTTCTCTTTAGCTAATTCAACGAGAGAAGTGGGATTTTGATTTACATGGAAGAATATCATATTACTAGAGGTGATGCCATTTACTTTGAAACAAAAATATATTCATTCTTAGAGGATAGACTTGTAGATGGTGTCATGATTGCTCTTTTAGGAGAAATCCTTGTTACCCTCATTAGATTCATTGATGTTGCAATGAGCCACACCAAGACTCAAATGGACGAGGTGTGGACGGTCAAAGAAGTTGTTGTCAATGTTCCTGGTCTATACATGGATTGCTTTATTCTTCATGCAAACATAAGATACAGTCCTATGAGTGAGACCTGTGAACTTCCTCATGAAGGTAGAGGCAAATATACTGTTGGAAACAACCGATCAAAGGTGGAAACTTTGGGAAAGTCATAGGAAAATCTTGATAATATAATTTGGAGAGTGGAAGGATAATACTTTGCTCCACCTATCTAAGAATTTAATCCATTCTCAGAGTTAAATTGAAAGCATTACATCATTTTTATTCCATAGGTCACCAAAGTGCATCTAAGGACTCTTGAGCACACAATTGTTGTTTGGTTTTGGTTTACAGCAATAACTCTTCACGCGTTGTAGCATTGAGCTTATAGAATATGTTCCTTGAGCCCAAACTTGTTTTTAGCCTCAATCTCCAATTGAATGGATGGAAGAACTGTCTCTATGTATATACTTAATGCATGTATAGGTATGCATACACGACTAATCTCATTGATGATGAAATTAAGGGAGACTAACTGTTAATAAAAGTAGAAGCAAGAGATCGTATTTTTTCATATATTCGCCGAGGATGCATTTGGACTAAGAAGGATTATAGCCCATCATGTAATGTTGTTGATCTTGTTGTATTGCAGGGTCATGTTTAAAGTATGTAATGTTTCTCATTCAGACGCTCTGTGTTTTATAATTGTCCAGTGTAGTTTTTTGGTACATACATGTTCAATAGTTTAGCTTTAGTTATGTATTCGATCTTCATATTACTGACATGATACCCTTCTAGGATAAGCTCATATGAGTTTAGTTTCAACATATCTTTTGATGGATGGATGTCTTCATTGCATTTCCCTTTAGCTTGAGATCCTCAATATTTAATCATTTTTTTTATTTGTATAAGAGAAGTGTAGCGAAATGACAAAACTAATGTTGTTCTCAATAAAATTTTATGTTGTTTTGAAAGTATAGGTCTAATCTGCTATAGTTAATATTGCTTTATAGTGTTTTCATTGTTTGTTTCTATATTTAAAAAAAAATCCAAATTCACTTCAATTTTAGCTTTTGTTTGTATTTTCCATGATGCTTTATCAAATGAGAAAGGGGCATTTTGGTGACGAGTTCACTTCATCACATCTACTTTACTTTCTGTTTCTTTTTCCTTGCGGCGTTCCTTTGCACCTTCTGGGGCAATTTCTAGTTATAATTTCTTATTGAAGAGGGAAACTCAAAAGCATGATTCACTATAGAATATAATGATTTAAGTGAATTTAAGTTCTACTCATTATTTAAATTTAATAAAATCACACTAAAATCATATTAAGCATTGGGCCATTTGGAGAGGTTCTCATAGTTAAAATAAAAGAAGTAGTCTATTTATTCTATGTTTTCGACTTTACGGTAGGTTTTTGTAGAAATCCAGTAACTTTTTATTTTGGTAAAATCTAAATTTCGATGTGTTTAAATTGTATTTTTAAATTCATAAATAGATTCAGAACCATCCAAATTATACAATTTCCATAACTAATATATGTGATTCTATGATTTTTTAAAGATTTCCCATAAAATATGCATAAAAGAAACAAAAAAAAAAAATATATATATATATATATATATATATATATATATATATATATAATTCCATTTCAGATGGGTTCTTCAAATATAGATTTACAAAAATCAACTCTACTCGCTCAGAAACATTGCTAAATATATCTCGCTTTTAATGCGGGGTGTTGTGATTGAGGGGATCAGGTTGTAAGATCAATTACCGAACTTACCGTTTTGGCTCCTAAAAACGCTCAAAATATGCAATAAAATCTCATTTTCAGACACACTGCTCAATGTATCTCGCTTTTAATGCGGGGTGCGGCGATTGATGTGGATTAGGTTGTAAGTTCAAAAACGAAGAAAGGTAGCTTACCGTTTTGGCTCCTAAAAACCCACAAAATATTCCATAAAATCTCAACAGACAAAACATTCTCCGGTCTCTCTTGATCAACGCTGGAGATTCTACCTGCCCTCTTCCTTTCTCTTGCGTAGGCAGGAGCCTCATTATCTTCTCATTCTCCACTTAACAGAGCGAAAGACCAGCATACCCAATCCCAGCAAAAGCCTTGTGTTCTTCTATTTTCTTGAGTAAAAATGAAGACCGACCTTCCCCTCTTCGAATTGAGTTGCAATCTCTATGCTGCTGGAACCATTTCTCTTAACATCCGAGGCCGAATGGGAGAATCTCAAAATGTACGTATGTTTGGAGGCAGCACTAGAAGAGGGTCTAGACTGTCTAATGTTCCCATGCCTGGAGGAGGGGGGCGTGGCTCTATGTTCCCATCAGCTGTCACTAACAAGAGAGCTTTCAGTGATAGGAAAAATGTGGGCTCTAAGAGGATACGTTACAGAGAGCAGGGGAATGATGGATTTCATGAGCCTACGACCAAGAAGAAAAGAACCTTGCAAGAAATGTAGGCCAAAGAGGAAAAGATGAAATCACAAAAGCAAATTATAGCAAATTGTTGTAGAAATTGCGAGCACTTCCTAAGAGAAGAAGAAAGTGCATAGACACACAGTTCTGAGGTCCTAAAGGGATTTTGACTTACTGTAAAGGAGGTAAGGGTTTGCTTTGTAACAAGTATGTGTTTGATTATGTCGGGACCGTGTTACATTATGTTAGGCCCGTGTTAGACATACGGTTTAGGCATTCTCAAATGTATTTCAAATTTAAGCACTCGAAGAACAAGTTTCAGGACTTCACGACTAAGATTGAGGTCAATAACTATAGTTTTCACGTCATTAAATACAATTTTGATAGCCTCATGAGGCTCCTTTGTATGAGATTTGGGGTGAGGAGGAGAAGGGTGGTGATGGTGATGATAAGTATTGTGATGGTGTGGAACACGCAAGGGGAAAAAAGAGACCATGTCTCACACCTGGGCTCAGCAACAAAAAAGGGATTTCGTGTAGATTAGTATAGAAATGTATAATCAGTGTAATCAGTTCTGTGAGGAAAGGGATATTATGGTCAATGAGCTGAGGAATGTTATCCACAAGACTTTGAAGGATATCTGATCAAAGATAAGGGATATGCTTCAGGGCCGTCTCATCAAGATTAGGTCTAATCATTTTCATCTATCAAGTGGTGAGATGCCTATTGGTGTTCACTTAGCAAACAAATTTCACAGTCGAATAAAGAGAACACTGAAGCGCTGAAGCAAATGTGGTGCAATCAACAACCTTTGGGAATGGAAGTTTTCTCAACAAGGCTAAATGCTTTGCAAAAAGAGTGTCACATGAATTTAAAAGAGCTTGGACAAACCATGGGTAGTGAAATTCTTAAGAATGCCTACTGCTACGGTTAGTTACTAGCATTGTGTAACTAGCATTGGTTGCAAAAGAATTGCTAATTGCTTGTTAGATATTTCAAATTTTAGGAGATGTTTTGGTGTGCATGCTTGTATGTTGTCATAAGATACTAACAGCAGCCATTTTTAGTTTTCAAGTTTTTAGGTCTTGTGCCATGAGAGACTTGATCTCGAAGAAAATACTGCGGCAAATAATATCCACCAAACTGCAGGGCCTGCTAGACTACGATGTAAAGGGCATTTGGGACCCTAGGATTCACTAGCTGGCGGGGAAGCTTGATTCTTTGTATAGGGCTATGAGCCCCATATTTGTATACATATAATTTTTTATGAGCCTATGGGAGGCGGATTGTTTTTTATGTATCCCCCATAAGGCTACTATGTATATACTCCAAGAGAGCCATTTTTTTACATGAGACACATTTTTTTATGAGAGATATATTTATATACTATTTTTTGCGGCACATGATTTATGTGTCTCTGTATGTATGTGGTGTATATGTATTTTCCTTTATGTTACCTATGTGTTGATGTGATGCATATGTAGTAGATGATACTGACATATTTGTTTTGGGCATGTTTTATCGACTTAGGACTTATGATGATGATATACATGTATGTGTAGTCGTAGGTGAAACATATAGATGTATTTATGTATGCTTGATATGTAGGGTTATGCAATCAGGTTATGTACCAAGTGTCAATTCAATACCTCATTGGCGACGAAGTCTGCAGATGCATTGGTGTTTCTCGGTATATGTGTGAAATTTATGGTTTCAAACTGTCTAATGAGAAGGCGCATGTGCAGAAACTTTCGGAAGAGGAGCGAGTTGCAGAAACAAAATACATTATTCAACTGCGATACGAAAAGTTGTGAGTCGAGGTGTACTTGTAGATGGTGAATGCCCAGGTGCAGGACATCGCTTAATAGACCTATTACGGCATTGTACTTTGCTTGGTTGTTTGTAAGTGCTCCCAAGCACACCCCGACGATGTGGTGGAGTGTATGGGAGTGGGAATATACAACCCAGGCAACGGATGTTAGATGTTTGGACCATCGACTGGAATTGTTCGCATATCCTATGTAGATCTCCGACTGGGAGGCCATCTGTATTTTAAGAAGAGAGGTAGTTCACTTTCTAATTGGAGATAATGTGAAACGAAAGTAAATTTTTGACACAAATAAGAATATCAACGGTTGATGTTGGATGTCTTGTTTATGTTGCGGGGGTAAACCCCTCGTTGATTTGTTATATTTTTGGGAATGCTTGCAAGTGGTCTGCGTATTCGTCGGAAGACGAGGAATCACTGAAAGTGAAGACACCATCTAAAGGAGATCCAACATCAATGGTACTTGGTAAGGTCGTTATTACTTCCTCGGTTGGTGACCTTTGCGGGGTTATACGAAGGGGTTGTACTTGACCTTGAGTTCTCATTAGTTCAAGACGAGCTTGTCGTTCAATGCGCAAAATGGGGTATTGAAAGGAGAAGTGGGTGGTCTCTCCACAATATCAAAAAGGTCTTGGTACGTGTGGACAGAAGTGATCTTGGTATTCTTGAGTGTTGATTTTCTCCATTATGCATGCGATGGCGCTAGGAGGGAGCATATGGGCAGAGTGCCCACATGATGAGAATTCATTGTGTGATGGCATTATCATAATTTTAGATGGGTCTTGCGATGTTATCGGCTCTACCACGTTTTCTGCAACTGGTTCAACTTCTGTGGGAGGTGTGATTGACGGTGTCTCTAATGTGGTGATCACATTAATGGATGCTACTTCCTAGGTTCAGAAGGGGGGTTCCTCAATCGTTACTTGAGTAAGACAAATAGTTTCCAATGCCTCTCTATATCGAGGGAGTTCGGGGCAATGGTGTGTATAGTGCCCATACTGAGTGCATATGGAACATGCGTGATTCATATGCAATGTTTTGGACTTAGATGTGGGAGAGGGAGGTGTGCCCCCTTTCACCATTGGCAGAGCATGGGTAATGCTAACAGGGGTGTTGAGAAAATTCCTTAGCTACAGTAGAGTAGGACATAATTTTGTTGCATGGCCTTGTTGCCCGTCAAGAGAAAACGACAGTGTAACCCTTTGATTGGGAGTATGGAACATAATTGGGGCTTTTAACTCCTGTTGGTTGATGCCCCGTGCTTTAGTATTAGCAGTTTCTACTGAATTGGAAGTTGGATTGGGTAATAGGGGACCTTTCAACTTTGATTGTTTGGTGCCCCCATTGGTGGTCTTAGCGACGAGCGATTGTGGTTTAGTTGTGGTTGTCATAGGTTGGGTTGTCGTAATTGAATGTGTTACAAGCCTTGTAGGCGTAGTAGCCGAAACAGGGATAAAAATCATAATGGGCGATGGGTCTGGAATCCATCTCTGGGTAATGTGGTGTGAGGTACCATACCAGGACTCCCAAAGTTAGCCCAGGTAGAGTTAACTGAGCCATAATCGGTGTCCCTTGTACACCCATGGGAGGATACAAGAATGGGATTTGAAAAATTGGTGGTACCGATGGACTCAACGTTTGTTCAATGCCACGACTCAGCGGTGGTGCTGATGATGGTGTTAAGGTGGAGGCGGCTCCATTTTCCGCGATGAAAATTGTGCACATTAGACCATCAGACGATGTAGGGATCTTAGGTGGAGGTCCCGAATACACTCCTAACAAATTGGAGTCCTTGTACATACCAAGGGAAATGTCAACATACGGTTGATCATCGCTCAGTACAATCGGTAGGACGTTGTCGAGATTTCTTGTGGTATTAGGGTCATAGTAGTTCAGCTGGTTGAGGGTAACTACCTTCCCATTTAAGGGAAACATCATGATACGAAAGACTGAGGAGGATGCTGCCTTCATGGCGTACATGTAACTACGCCCCAAGAGGATGTTGTAGTCGAGTTCAGCATCAACTACTTCGATATCAATCATAACCATCTTGCCCCTAGCTCTATGGCGACATTTTGGTACAATCCTCTTGGTTGGGATGGTCTCCCATCATATGCGCGAAGGGAAATAGATAAGGGGAGCAACTCGGGAGACCTTAATCGTTTCCAAACTTTAGAAGACATAATGCAAGTGGATGTGCCTTCATAATGATACATTGATGAATCATGACGTTCTTTACCGTTACTGGAACTTGAAATGCGACTAGCGATGGTAGTCGCATATCACCTTTGTTGAGATCAAAGGTCATGAGGTGCGAGGTGGATGGATCGACGGCACTGAGTGCATTGAGTATTTCCTTTCTCTGTGTTGGGAAAGACTATAACACTTCTAATGTGGACATGGATGTCAGGGATTGATCCAAGTCATACACAATACTGTAATTGTGGGCAACTTTCATGTGAGGGTTATTAGTGGTATGCCGAAGTGGAACTTTCGGAATCCGTGGGATTTGTTCGTTGTTCGGTCGAGGTATCTGTAGAGATCCCCCGAGGGGATAGGAATGTCCAACCTTTGGCTCATGCTTGGAAGGATGGAAGGCCCATCATAACCTTTGGCTCATGCATGGAGGTTGATGTCCAACATATAGATATTTTGGAAAGATCCATCGTCGGGCGGGCGAGAGTCTTGTTGCTGTGTAACTACCCCTTGATTGGAAAAGGTTTGTTGTAACACGGTTGTTTGTGGTTGGGGAGGATTCACTGCCTGAGGAGGGTTCGTCACCGTCTTCTTTTTAACTTCAACTAACTGTTGACAATCCGGTATAAGAGGACAATTGTGCGTGTAGTGATCATAATCGTCGCAAATGGAGCATCAATAGTTGGTTCTCGGGGTGTGATTAATCCCTTGTTTGGGGGGATTGTTAGTCCCTATGTTTTGGTCACCCGTATTCTAGTTTTGTTGGGGAGGGGGGTTTCCCCCTTGTCCCAGCTACTGATTTTGTTTGTTCTTACCTTTCTTCTTCCCATGATTCTGTCTATTCTGGGGGTTTGTGGCGTTCAATTGCTCAAATTGTTGAGCTTGTTTAACGTAAGAAGGTTGAACTAGGTTAAACCCCATATGGGGGGGAATTTGCTGACCAGTTGGGCATGGGAAAGGATAATATGGGTTATATCCTGGTGGTGGGATAAATGCAGTTTGTGTTCCATAAGAGGTGGACGTAGGAACGGCTTGTGCCATTGGCGGTGTAGTAATTGTCATTGCTTGGCTAACGTTTGGGTATGTAGGACTATGCAGTCCATATTATAACTGACCAACTGATGGTGTTGGTACCGGTGTAGGGGGTACAGATGCAGGTGGCATGGATGGGTAGTACGGAACCATGTTGAATGGAACCAACTGGTAGGAGGATCATTTCCTAAATGGGAAATGGACCTAATAAGCCTATTCGTCGAATGTGACGAGCCCGAAGGTGTAGGATCCAACGACCGATGCCGAGGGGCATCAGGGAGGATAGTGTAAAGGTAGTCAGATTGCACATATATGAGATTGAAATGTTGTGCTTTCATAATAGCCTCTTCCTCACTTTGCGGCATGGAGGTGGCGACATCTTTAGCTATGGCGGTTTGGAGAGATTTGATAAACCAATCCAATAAAAAGGGAGGTTGTATTTCAATTTTGCATAATGTGCAGTGTCTACGCCAGTCATGGATGTGGTCCACGATATGGGTGGAAGTATTTTGTCGAAACTCAGTGAGAATTTTGAGGCTTAGAGCGTGTCGGATTGGCAGTTGGAAGTACGTAAGAAATGCGGTGGCCAATGTCGCAACTGTGGAATTGGTTCCACTTGTTAGGTTTACATACCATTTTGTTGTTGTTCCGGTGAGGGTACATTGGAAGAGACGAAACCTCACAGGGTCATCCACTATGTTGTTAGATGAACACCATAAGTGGAAAGACATGACGTGGTTGGCGGGATCGTCTCCATGTTTTCCTTCGAATTTGGGAATATCAGAAGGAAGCTTGTCTAGTATAGCCATCCATGTTGCATCATGAGCGATGGGATCATTAGTCAGTTTGGCCAAATCGAGTAGATTTAAACTAGCCATAAATGGTAAGGTAGGGAATACTGGTCTTTCCATTGTGTGTGCGATGTGATTTCCATGAGGAGGAGACCCAGGTGGTGTTGTAAACAATGGTTGACCTCCTATGAGAGAGGATGGGTCAAAGGGAACCAAGGGATCTCTAAGGGAAGAAGCCAGTGGTGTACTGATTCTGATGGGGGAAGAAGTGGTGTAATTAATAGTTTCTCCGAGAGGAGAAAATGTACCTAGCAAGGCTTGGCCTCTACCGGATGATCCTATCAATGTAGCTTGGGAACGGCCTCGGCTAGGGTACCTTCCTTGTAACCATGGGAAGAAGGTGTAAAAACACCCCTTGAGAGAGGGGATAGGCCTTGTAATCTACGAGATTGTCTCATGATGTTGTTTTGTTGCTCGATGGTGAAAGCTTTGTGTCAGATGGGAGTAATAGTAGAATTTTAATCCAATTGAACAAATGCAAAAAATATGCCAACCACAACATATGCAAAATGGTGCAATAAATGAGTGATATGTGCAATGTCGGTTTTAGAGCATGATTTCCCACAGGTAGGTTCTTTTTATTATGATTTTAGTGAACTTGTAGTTAAAAATAAAATAAATGTAAATTCTCTAAAATACCTAGCGTCCTTCCTCTCAAATGTAACTGTGCCTCCCAAAAGCACAATTGATGGTGATAATAGTATCCACTCACCAATCGACTAGTGGAGGTAACAAAGATCTAGTTCTATCAGCGATGGGGACAATGTTCCAATCAATAAGACTTGGTAACACCTCCCAAAGGCAATAGCTAACTTCAGGAGTCAATTGCACTCACAATTGCTCCTTGGTGATATCCTAAGTTGGGCCACTAAGATACCTTGCGTCAAGTGTGTATCAGTGGTTCGGCCTGCACGGTATAGTGTCATCTCCCTACAACAAGTTGAGTGGCTTGTATGGGAGAGAAGGGCAGTTATACCTTGGCTTTCACCTCCTTGGTCACGACGCACTTCTGATCTGGGTTTTCTTTTAACACTTGCTTATAACAGGATTTTGTAAGTACCCTATGAGACAACAATGCTATGTTTCAAAAAATTGCTAATGAAACTAGATTGGTGGGCATTAATGGATTCCTATCCCAATCAATCCTACCTAACTAAAATGTTGTTTTGTGACCTCCAATGGAGGATTTTAGTTGGTTTAGACAATTACAATGTTGATTTTAAGGGGTTTGAGTGTTCACTTATGTAGTGTAAGAGAGGTATTTCACAATCCCTACCTTTCTTATTCACTAAGCTCACACAAAGTGTGAGGTGAAGAGCATACTTGGATTGGAAGAGTCTTTAGGTCTCTTAGTGTGTGTTAGTGGTGTAAACACATGTGACGAAAGCAAATTGATATCGGAAAATTAACTAAAAGAGCATATCAAGTTATACGTACTTTTAACTCTAAAATAAGCTAATGATGCGCTTTTCAAATCCAAGATGCTAACTAAGTGTGCAAATGGAGGTATTTCACACTTCTCACCCTTTTTTTATTCACCAAGCTCACATGAAGTGCGAGGTGAAGAGCATACTTTGGGAGACAAGGGTCTTTAGGTCCTTGCTTGTGTGCAAAAAGTGTATTCTACACTAGCAATACTACTAAAAACATGTCGATTAGTGCATAAACAAGAAATGGTCTTGAATACTAATGACAACAATGGGGCCCGTTGAAAGCCCCAAAGTTGTTTACCTAGGTAGTTTTCAAGAGAGATTAACTCTTTACTTCCTAATCTTGGTCTAGGTGAACTAGTTACTAAAAAATTAAGTAATTATGTGAATTAGCATTAATTTAAGTTCACTAGTAAGGAGTAATTCGACTGCCAATTCCAAACCAAGCTATGTATATAAAAATCAAATAAACAACAACAGTGCTGCTAAACCAGACTCTGCCGCGCGGACCGCGTGAGTTAATACAAAACAGACGCGCTTAACAGTGCGAGTAATACACTAACCTTCCGCGCGGGTGCTATGAACGGGGTAGTGTGGGTCTGACACTAGTGACCTGCACTATGCGCATGACTATTCGAGTTGTTTCCATGCTGTCAGCGCGACAGAGACGCCAGGAACTGTGCGACTGTGGAAAAATAAATTGGGGCCGTGACGAGGCCAAATTATGGAAGCAAGAGGTGGAATACCTGATCTCCTGCAAGTGATAAATACCTAGAATTAGATGCTTAGCATAAAACAACCTAGTTTAATAAGAAATGAACAAAAATAAGTATGGTCTCCATTTGAACTGTTGTGGAAAAAATTGCACAAGTCCACTCTTCCACTTGATAAGGGGATAATCCTTGTAGGTTGCAGCAAGGCCTCAGTCATTGGAGCCCCTTTGTGGTAGGTTGGTTGGTATTCCTCCAAGTGATCTTGCAATAGATTGTTAGTGTAATTCACATTCAAACAAAGAAATGTGATAAAAACAAAATGAAAGAGATGGGGAGAGAATGCAAACTCCAATAACAATCATAGGTATGTTAAGCCACTCTTGTATTGCTCAATGGAATAGATGTACAACAACTAGGATGTGTGGGATTCAAGGGAAGCCAACAATCTCCCTTAGGGAGGCATTTCTTATCTAAACTAAATGCTAAGTAGATGGTAGAACAATGGAGAGAAACACTTGCCCCTTGAAGGAAGGCGGCAAGGGAGCTTGGGAATGCTCACAATGGTAGGAAATGGTGGGAAATGACGAAGCTCCAACTCAAATCCAGCAACTAGATCCTAATGGCTTCCTTTTATAGGCCAAGAGGTGGCGAACAAACAACTAGATCCAAATGTGGACTCTCCTCCTTCTTGAACTATCTCCAATGTACACAATGGGGGTTGATTAATGCCACCAAGTGTGTGAGGAGCCGAATTTGGATCCTTGGGGAGGATTGAGTCTTCAATGTGTCGTTGGGAATGAGTGGTCCTGTCATTTTGACAGTATTGCGGCTATCGAAGGAAAATCCATGTGGGTGTAGAGGGGGCATTGTTCAGATAACCTGCGTTATAGCGCGGGTCAACTGTGTGTTACCCGAGCTACCCTTTATTTTGACTATTTCTTGGAACTTATGGACTCATGTTGTATTTTGGATCTATTGAGGATGCCTGTGGTGAGATGCATTCTTTATGTTGATGACGCCTTACTGGATGAATCATCGAAATGTTGCATGTGTGTGACTTTTAGGCGTTAACAAACCCTAGCAATAGTCATATGTTTTCCATCACGAACTTCCTCAGTGGATTTAGTCTAAGCCTTTGAAATATAAGATTTGTGACCTACATGTGAAGAAGGAGCTTGAATCAACATCAACCCACACTCTAGATCTCCCTCCACTACTACCTTTAGGCGAACCCTATGTTGAAGATGGTAATTAGAAGGCATCCAAGGAATCTTGAGTGCCTTGCAAGGAGGCTTGGATTTTGTTACATCAAGACTGATAGAGGAAGAAGACCCCAAACCTTCTGATTTAGGAGGATTAGAAGGGGCGACAAGGTTCAGAGTCTCCACCCTCTCTAATCCTTGTTCATTTCCTTTCGATACTTTGATCATTTAAGGGATTTTATCCAAGTTTTTTTTCTTTTAGGAGCATTAAGGGGAGATGGGAAGTCCTGGCGAAGATGCCCTATTTCTCGACAAACAACATAACGGAACGACAACTTCCAGTAGTATAAAGGCTGGATGAAACTACTGTATCACAATTTGATCTCAATGTTTGTCTACAAACCCTCACTTAAATTAATCTCCACCAAAACTCAAGCAATGCACTTGTCTTCCTTATAAACATGATATTGATCCACTGCTAAAATCCTCCCCAACTTATTAGTGATAGATTTCATAACTTGTTATGAACACAAAGCCAATGGAAGCCCTAGAATGGGGACCCAAATATGCCGAATAAAATCCCCAGCATGGGGACCCAAATATGCCGAATAAAAAAGGGCTTGGACTAAGGATCAAAATTTGGCATCCACCTCTTTAGGACAAGGGGATGGGCCCTAGATCCAAGTCTTATAAAGAACAAGAGTTATATCTTCGACATAATTGAACTTGAAACAACACCATCATTTGATGAGGATGTGAAATAGTGGGATATATCTCAATTAGGACTCCCACTCATAAGTAATCCACTGAGACGGTGAGACCCTAGATAAAATCTTTCCCATAAATTGCCCAATAAGCACTAGGACTAAGAGAGACTTGACTTTTACAAATCCCACATCGAATCCCATAACCATCAAAACTCAGTTAACTTCAGCTTTTATGCATTTAGATTTACACTTAGTTGCAATTGTGGGTCGCAAAGGAAGGCTTAGGACACTTGTAGTGGGCTCGGACTCGAACAAAGAGGCGATTTTCTCTAGATAAAAGCCACATCAAAACAGTGGGATATATCTCAATTAGGACTCCCACTCAGAAGTAATCCACTCAGACGGCGAGACCCTAGATAACATCTTTCCCATAAATTGCCCAATAAGCATTAGGACTAAGAGAGACTTGAATTTTACCAATCCCACATCGAATCCCATAACCATCAAAACTCAGTTAACTTTGGTTGTTATGCATTTAGATTTACACTTAGTTGCAACTGTGGGTCGCAAAGGAAGGCTTAGGAAACTTGTAATGGGCTCGGACTCGAACAAAGAGGCGCTTTCTCTAGATAAACTCGATCGGGGGAATCTCTAGTCAAGGAAGAGACGACCCAACTAAGTGTGAAAGGAAGGACATCCAGCCTAGCTTCATCACCTGACCCCATGTTAGTTGTCCCACCTTCCAAGAGTTGAATCCCTTCTAACTTCTGCACATAAGACTTTGGTACACCTCCAAATCTCCAATAGCTCTTCATGCATGCAAAAAATCATCGGGGAATCAGTGATGCTATCCTCAATGAAATCTAGAGCATCTTCGTAAGGCATTCTGAATCATCCTTTGGGTTCTCGCCTAAAAACACCCAGCATTCTTCCCATTAGTCTTTGAATCTTTCTCCAACAAAGTATTGTTGAAATTTGATTGATATTTGATCTTTAATTATTTTAGATGCAAAGACTTGAAGCAATGAGACAATTCAATCACATGAAATTCATACAACCATAAAACAAGATATACCCTGGGGGAAATCCTCAAAACAATGAGAACAGAAACCCCAACAACTCTTCTCAGTATAATATAATGGATAGCAGAGATTGTCTTTCTTTTACAACATAGCAGATTTCTTTCGGAAGATAAGAGATCACCAAACACTCTTGGTGAAGATACGAAAGAAATGGAGAAGAGAGATCGATCGAAGAAGCGTCTTGCCTTCAATAATAATATCCTGCACACAAAGAGAAGCGCCTTGCCTTCAAATGACAAGAGAATTCGATTCACATTGAATTCATCAATCCCGTATAACCTATTTATACATTCTTCTCATGCATCAAATTCTTGTTTTATCTTATAACTTCAAGATCAACTCGCCCTCGAACTGGATGTTTCAATCTTGCATGAAGAAGTGCGCCCCACTTCTCATGTAGTGCTTTATCTCACAGAACTACCACTTAGGATGAACTCACCTCTTAACTGAAAGCTTGCCACTTAAGATAAACTCGCCTCTTAACTAAAGGCTTTCCCACTTAGTTAGGTGGATAACTTAAGTGTCGAGATGCAAGTGACACAACTCACGTGTCGTCTATTAGTTTAACATAAGTGTCATCATGCAATAACACTTAGTTAACTGGATCTTCTTTGTTGTCACTTAGTTAACTCTCTTTAATTGATTCTTCCTTGATAACATCACTATAGTGATCAATTCAAGTTCTCCTTGATTTACTAAAGTGTCGTCTTTTAGTTTAACTAAAGTGAAAACACTTTAGTTAACTAGTCCTTCTTATTTAACACTTAGTTAACTGAAATCATGTTGATTGATTTACTTAAAGTGACCAATGTGATTTCTTTAGTTAACTGAGGCATATCTTTAACTGATGATTTAGCTGAAGCATTGATTGAGGCATACATTGATACTTAATTGAAGCTTTAATCATTCAAGTTCTCGTTAATTAGCTGAAGTGTCTGCATGAGAAATTTCGTATTTTCTTGATCTCTATGCTTTATCTTTTATTTTTTATCTCTTATTGCATGGTCAATATGTGCTAACTTTGATTATCCATCACATTACATTATACTAAGAATAGTTATCGGATGTTGTGATCATATTATATTATTCCGGACCAAATGATCACATGCTAAAGTAATTCACTTTAGAGGTGATCAATCTCTAATTAGGAGACTTAATAGCAATCTGGTGATCATGGTTAATAATACATCACACAACATCAAATGCTTTGAACAAGTAAAGCATGAACTCTATATGGAAGGTCCACCTTTATACGGTAGGTCCATCCCATGGATACCTTTATACGGGAGGTTTATCCCATGGATACCTTTATATGGAAGGTTCACATGAGAATCGTGACTTGACACACAAGTCGGGAGCCTTGTCCAACAAGACTTTACAACAGCATTACTTTGATCAATTACCTCTATACGGGAGGAATAACCTTTACATGGAAGGCAATCAAACTGCTCACCTATATACAGGAGGATCGATCTTGGCTACACAAGATTGGTTTGGAGAATGTCTCTTGATGTTGTATATTTAGCACTCAATCTCAGCGAGGGAGGCATTATTTTCCATACCAAGCTTGTCTGAGAAGTACCTGAACATTGTCACCGACGGAGGCTTTGTTAACACATCTACAATATTTTCATTAGTAGCAATGTACTAAAGTTTCATTATACATTTCTAGACCATATCTCGGATGAAATGATACTTCATTTCAATGTGCTTCGACTTGCCATGAAACATTGGGTTTTTGGAAATCTCGATGCAACTCTGATTGTCACAGCTAATAACTGTAGGCTCAATCTTTTCACTAAACAACCCTACAAGTAGCTTTCTGACCCACACTACTTCTCGGCAGGCAACACTAGCAGCTATGTATTATGCTTCTATAGTGCTTTGGGATATGGATCCCTACTTCCTGCTGGACCAAGATATCATAGTTGATCCTAGACTATAACAGTACATGGATATACTCTTACAATCCACAATGCTTCCTCCCCAATCTCAATTTGTATAACCAAGTAACATGACTCCTCCACTGGAGGCATATATGAGTCCATGTTAAATTATACCTCGAAGGTACCTAAGCGCATGCTTAGCAGTTGTCTAGTGTCTATGTATCGGACCAGACATAAATTGACTTAGAATTCTCATGGCATAGCATATATCAAGCCTCAAATGGGAAACCATTAGTGTAGTCATAAATTTGCAATCTATCATGCCAAACCTGCGCAATATATCCATAGTGTACTTCCCTTGAGATAGAAAAATTTCAGCTTTTATTTGCCAGATCTCAAGGCCAAGAAAGTAGTGCACCAGACCTAATTATTTAATCTCGAACTCTGAGGTGAGCTCCCTCTTGCACCAAGCAATTAGATTTTCCTATCCAGTGAGAAACAAATCATCAGCATACATAATCAATATCAACGGTTGGTTCTTCACTACTTTGAAGTACAAATTTGGATCAGCTTCACTCTTACAGAAACTCAGTTTTTGAAGGTAGTTATCAATTCTAGAGTACCAATCCCCGGGGGCTTGCTTAAGCCCATATAGAGATTTATTTAGCTTGCCAACATGGGACTCCTTCCCATGCACCACAAATCCTCCATGCTTTTGAATATAAACCTCTTTCTCAACCTCACCATTGAGGAAGGTTGTCTTCAAATCCATATGGTGAAGTTTCCATCCTAAAACAAATACAAGTGCAATCATTGCTCGTATTGTGGTGTACCTTGCCACAGAAGAAAAGGTCTCATCATAATCGATGCCTTCTTTTTGAGAGAAACCTCTGGAAACAAATATGGATTTATACTTCTCAATGCTACGATCTGCAGCATGCTTTATCTTGTAAAGACATATGCAAGTCACAATGGACTTCCCATCGGGTTTGGGAACAACCTCCCAAACATCATTCTTCATTATAGAGTTGTACTCTTCTACCATTGCATCTTTTCAAACTTGTTTCTTTGCAAATTCTTCATATCAGAATGGTTTTGAATCACTAATGTGACTCATCAGTGCAACATACCTTGAATATATGTTAGGTTGCTTATGCTCTCTGGATGAGCCTATTGGTGCTCCATGTTTCTCTGCAATTTGTAAGATATCTCGGCACCAAGCAAATCTTCTTTTAGTGGGAGGTTCAATAGGATACCTCTCAATTAGTTCTACTGGTTCTTCGAGAGCTAATGAATCTGAGGCATCTTCTGGTTTCTCCGTCTCAAAATATGAAGGGGCAGAATCAGACTCAGGATCCTCCATATTTGAATCACATTGAATCTCTTTCAAACTTTTGAAAGCAGCTTCCTCATGGAAGGTAACATTTCGGTTGACTTCAATGTGTCTCTCACCAGGTACATATATTCGATATGCTTCGGATGACTTACTATAACCCACAAAGGTGCATTTCTTTCTAGAAGGCTCCATCTTTGTTACGTTTTCTTTCGGTACATGAATGTATATTGGGCTCCCGAAGATCCTCAAGTGTGAGATGTTTGGTTTCTCATCGGTAAACACTTATTCTGGTGTCTTCTCATCTAGAATGGCATGTGGGATTCTATTATGGATGTACACAGTTGTACAGGGGGCTTCTACCCATAATGAGGCATACATATATTGATCATGCGTCATGGCTTTTGCAGTCTCACATATGGTTCTATTCTTCCTTTCGGCAACCCCATTTTGTTGAGGGTTGTATGGTACTGTTAACTGTCTACATATTCCTGCATGACTACATAGCTCATTAAATGCATGTGAATCAAATTCACCTCCATTATTAGACCTTAATGCATGGATGTTCTTTTCTTTCTGATTTTCAACTAGGGCTTTAAACTCTTTAAATTTGCTAAGAGTTTCACTATTAGCCTTCATGAAATAAATCCATGACTTCCTAGAAAAACGATCTATGAACAATACATAATATAAGAAGCCACTTGGGGAGGGGGATGACATGGGACCACATACATCAAAATGTATTAATCTAAAAACCCTTTAGATCTAGTAGTATTGCTGGAAAAAAAATTATTAACATTCTTCCCAAGTGCACAACCTCTACATACACTATCATGCTCAAAATCAAATGCGGGCATACCTTTTACCATATTTTGAAGTCCTGGTAGCACTTTGTAGTGTACGTGTCCAAGCCTTCGGTGCCATAGCTCGCATGGAATGATAGTGTGGTGAATCACAACTTGAATGTACTTCATGGGTACCTTGTAGAGTCCTCCCTCTCGAACTCCAATCATAGCAGCATATTCTAGGCTTTTGTTCTTCGGCCATAAAACTGCTTTGTTATCCATGAAGATAACTCGGAAGCCTTCGTCTTCAAGAACCAAAACTGAAAGGAGGTTATTCTTCAAGCCTGGAACATATAAAATGTCCTCCACATGTAAAATATCACCGGTGCTCAGCTAGAATGAGGTGGATCCAACTCCTTGGATCGAATATGTTGAGTTGTCCCCCAACTCTACCATGCATGTGAACACTTTCTCCTTTAGATCAGTGATGGCACTCTTGTAACCAGTCATGTGTTTGGATGCGCTACTGTCAATCAACCATGTGTCTCCATTTGTGATGATGGATCCCAAAATGGATGAGACAACGTAATACTCCCTTCTTGTCTCTTTTTCTTCGAATGCATTCTTTTGAGTGATTTCATCTTCTATAGCGGTAGAAGCATGGAACTTTCCTTTTCGCTTTGCTTTGCACTCTCTTGAGAAATGGCCTTTCTTGTTGCAATTGAAGCATCTAGCTTTTGACTTGTCAAAGCCTTTGTTGAACTCCTTCTTCTTTGGATCAGAGAACTTCTTTTGGAAGAAGGGTTTCTTTCCTTTCTTCATTATTGCCGTGAGATTAAGGTTTTCTTCTTTGATGCACACTGACTTGCTCTGGATTCGCCCCTCCTCTTGGAGGCATTCATGGCACAACCTTTCGAAGTTAGGTTGTACCTCTCCTCCATTTACCACAGCCAAGAATGTCTCCCATGAGGATGGAACACCATCAATAACAGTTTGGAGAAGTTCATCTTCATCCACCACTACTCCAATACTAGCAAGCTAATCTCTTACCTGAGAGATCTTGGTGAAGAAGGAGGCCATTGTATCATCCTTCTCCATATTTAGGTTTCGAAGCTTATTCTTCAATTCCCTCTTTTGACATGGGGCCTTCTTCTCATTAGGTTTGTTAATGTATCAAAACACTCATTTGCGGTCTTCAACGTAGTGATCACGGACATCAAATTGTCCTTTTTCTGAATCATAGATGATCTGTTTGGCTTTAGCTTGGTTCATATTGAAGTTGATGTGCCCTGCATTAGATGTAGGCTCCTCCACCACAGTGGATATGTAGCCATCCAATTCATGTTCCTCTAGGATGATGAGAATCCTATCCTTCCAAGTGTTGAAGTTTGAGGTGCCCTCGAGACGGTCTTCCAGTCGTACAGAGACTGATGCCATAGTCTTCAAATCATATGCTCAACTTCTCCGGATCAATGTAGGCTCTAGATGGCATGCAAAACTGAGCTCCTTCACACCCTGAACTCTGATACCATGTTGAAATTTGATTGATCTTTGATCTTTAATTCTTTTAGATGCAGAGACTTTAAGCAATGAGACAATTCAATCACATGAAATTCATACAACCATAATACAAGATATACCCTGGGGAAAATACTCAAAACAATGAGAACAAAAACCCCAACAACTCTTCTCAGTATAATATAATGGATAGCAGAGAATGTCTTTCTTTTACAACATAGCAGATTGCTTTTAGAAGATAAGAGATCACCAAACACTATTGGTGAAGATACAGAAGCAATGGAGAAGAGAGATCAATTGGAGAAGAGCCTTGCTTTCAATAATAATATCCTACACACAAAGAGAATCACCTTGCCTTCAAGGGAGAAGAGAATTTGCTTCACATTGAATTCATCAATCTTGTATAACATATTTATATATTCTTCTCATGCATCAACTTCTATTTTTATCTTCTAACTTCAAGATGAACTCACCCTCAAACTGAATGTATCAATCTTGCATGAAGAAGTGTGCCCCACTTCTCATGCAGTGCTTTATCTCACTGAACTATCACTTAGGATGAACTCGCGTCTTAACTGAAAGCTTGCCCACTTAGTTAGGTGGCTAACTTAAGTGTCGACATGCAAGTGTCGCAACTCACGTGTAGTATTTTAGTTTAACATAAGTGTCGTCATGCGATAACACTTAATTAACTATATCTTCTTTGTTATCACTTAGTTAACTCTCTTTAACTAATTCTTTCTTGATAACATCACTGTAGTGATCAATTCGGGTTCTCCTTGATTTATTGAAGTGTCGTCCTTTTAGTTTAACTAAAGTGAAAACAATTTAGTTAACTAGTCCTTCTTCTTTAAAACTTAGTTAACTGAAATCATGCCGATTGGTTTACTTGAAGTGACCACTATGAGTTCTTTAGTTAACTTAGGCATATATTTAACTTATGCTTTAACTGAAGCATTGATTGAGGAATACATTGATACTTAACTGAATCTTTATAACTAAAGCTTTAACAATTCAAGTTCTCTTTAATTATTTGAAGTGTCTGTATGGGAAATTTCGAATTCTCTTGATCTCTATGCTTTATCTTTTATTTCTCTATCTCTTATTGCATGTTCAATATGTGCTAACTTTAATTATCCATCCCATTACATTAAAATAAGAAGAATTATCGAATGTTGTGATCATATTATATTGTTTTGAACCAAATGATGATATGCTAAAGTAATTCACTTTAGAGGCGATCAATCTCTAAACGAGACTTAATAGCAATCTGGTGATCAAGGTTAATAATAAATCACATATCATTAAATCCTTTTAACGAGTAAAGCATGTCCTTTATATGAAAGGTACACCTCTATATGGGGGGTCCAACCCATGGATACCTTTATACGGAACGTTCACATGAGAATCATGACTTGACACACAAGTCCGGAGCCTTGTCCAACAAGACTTTACAACACCATTTCTTTGATCAATTATCTCTCTATAAGAGGAATAACCTTTACATGAAAGGCAATCAAAGTGCTCACCTCTATACGGGAGGATCAATCTAGGCTACACAATATGTTGAAATATCGTAACTTCGAAGAATATTCTATTGTATTATTATAATTTATTCGGAGATGTTTTATTCCTCTGTCGGGATGTTATTATTGTATTTGGTTATCATAGAGTCATGAGGTAAATCCTCCCACGTAAGTCGGGGCAATAGATCCCCTAAAGTCAAATGTAATGGGGTTTTTAAGTCCCCTAGAGGAGTCGTCCCAGTCAGCATTAGTTTAGTGGTAAAGCTAGTTGAGGCCAACATGTCAAGTTGTAAAATTAAAGTAGAAGTGAATGTATAAATAGAAAGCTAGTCTCTCTCATTTATTCATTCATTCACACACACACTCACTTGTGTAATTCACAATGGAGAGAGAGAGAGAGATATATCTGCAAGGAGAAGGAGCACTTGTTTGGGGTTTTGTCTTTGTACTTTTGATCATCTATATTGAGGAAGTTTTGTTGGGTTTTCTTCCCCTAGAGGGTTTCCCAGGATAAATTTGTGTCTCTTGTGTTTATGATGTGCTTGTTATTCTTTCAGTGATCATGTATATGCTATTGTTGTGAAATTGAATTGAGCACTGTTGTTATCTATATTATCATATTGAATATTAACATGGTATCAGAGCTATCCTGAAGGAAGGCAATGTATGGCATTTACGACACTTGTTTCACTTGCGACAATTTGAAAGCTAGGGATTTGTATAGCAAAACCTAGTCATCGTGGAACTTTCGTTATAAATCACTTTTGGCGAAGGTTCAGGATCTGCAACTTGGACAGCACGACAATGACATGTTCATGTACCTTGTATCGAAGGTTCAACCTCAGATTTGTTGTACTTTGTGAGATATGATCCGTACAAGTTAGGGTTTCTGCCTCTTCCAGAATGCATCCCTAAACAGGTGACCTAGGAAAAAAGTTCATATCTCTTGCTAGGAATCTCCAAATGGAATTCCGTAAAACTTGACAATTAGGGAACTGAATGTAGTTTCACAAGTCTGAGTATCAGAGGCCGAAGTTCAAACAAGGACACGTGGCACGCCGGACAAGTTTGTTATGCTGTTTCATCCCATAAACCGGTGACCTAGGGAAAAAGGTCATATCTCGGGATAGGAAGATCCAAATGAAATTTTGTAAAATGTGACAATTAGGGCACAGAATGTAGTTCCACAATTCCAAGTATCAAAGGCCGAAGTTGAAACAGTGACACGTGGCATGCCGTACAAGTTCGCTATGTTGTTTCATCCCATAAATAGGTCATGTTGGGAAACTTAGCATATCTCTCTCATGGAGAATCCAATGAAGCTCAAATTTGTGGGGTTGGAAAGATGACAGGTAAGGATACCACAGGCCAAAGTTTCAGACCTTGAGGATCCAAAATTTCAGAGACACACCAAAAACAATAAGGCACATCTGAAATAGCTCAACGGAGGAAATCATAGAAGAGGAGGAAGAAGCTCTCACTTAGGGTTTTCAGTTTTTTATTTATGGCATGACCTGATACAATGTTGGAGACACTTGATGCAACATTGGAAAACTTTGAAAATTTATTTTTAATTCATTCATCATAGATATTAATCTTCCATCAAAATGTTGTGGGAGGAAGGAGATTGAAAATTAGGGTTTCCAAGTAAGAAAAACCCTAGCAAGGTTGGGAGACTCATAGGGGAGCAATGAAGGAGGTTTAAATGGCACTGATATTCTATCATCCTAGCAACATGAACCTATATAAGATGTTTACAAGTGATCTACCTTGGATGATTAGGGTTTTATCCTTATAGAAAAGACTACAAGCAATCTCGACAGGTATGACTTGAGGAGATGCAGGTATGTTTTGAAATATGTTTCATTTATCTAATGATTAAGTTCATGATATGTTTGTCTTCATATTATTGAGGTTAGTACAATCATGATTAATTTTAGACTTGTCTCATCACCTTAGTAAAACTATGAATGCATGTGAATGATAGAAGACATTCATTAATTAGGGTTATGACACTTATGATTGTACTAATGCACTTGTGGTGTTGTATGAGGATGATGTTGTCTGCTAACATGAAAGGTACATCAAGAAAGACAAATCAAGTTCTAGATCAAGAATATATGACCATGATGACATGAAGACAAAGACTCATCCATAGTCTTTGATCACATAGAAGCTCTACTTATGAGGATGGATAGAAGTTCAAAGACATATAATAATGATGCTATCATAAAGGGAAAATAAAGATCAAGAGGGAGGAAACCACACAAACATAAAATATAAGTATTTGAGTTTTTATTTGAATGACTTCTTGAATCTATGAATAGTTAATGATATTACTCGTAATAATTGTATGCATATTTGTATTCCTAGAATCAGGAAATATATCATGCATAGTGTAAGCATTCATATAGCATTGAACAGTATACTAATAATATGCATATGATGGGTAAGTTGGACAAACATTCCATTGTTGCTTGTCTAGAATGAGACCTCTTTGCTAACATGCTGGGAGTTGTGCACGGTCTAGTATGTTTTGGTAGAGATGGAAGGCATCTAGATAGCCACTGTATGCATACAGGATATGGAAAAGTGTTGTGCCAAAGTATTGGTCAAGATAGTTGCATAACTATGTGAATCATATCAGTATGCATAATAGGTTATCATTGAAATGTCAACATGATTTGATAATTATGAAGTGTTACTCATCATGTAATTGAATTTGATTTGTAGGAAATATCGTGTGCTGTGATCTACAAAAGAAGGATGATGAACACTTGTTCCGAAGAACAAGTGATGACTGTTCAACAAGAAGACTTACAAATCAAACATACTATAGAAGTACAAATCAAGGCTTGTGGCTATAGGATTCTCTTAGAAAGAGGGAGAGGATCATGATGAGATGTTTGCTCCAATGGCTAAACACACTTCCAGAGATAGATTGCACCCATGTAAGACAAGACCGTTCTCTTGAATGGTGTAATTGAAGAAGAAGTGCATATCGAGCAAACTCCCAAGATCTGAAAGAGAATCACATGATTGAAGAAGGATTTGTACATGTTCAACAGGTACCCAGGATCGATAGTCATTTGACAAGCTTGATGATCACCACGGGTGATGCGGATTTCAACCTTTTCTACAAGGTTGAAGATGGTTTCTATATACAGATGACATGCTTCTCTCATATGGATGCAAGAAGGAACTCACCATAGAGTTCGAGTTATCTTGAGGCTCATATCAGTAGACCCATCTGACAGGAGATGGCACTGATAGATATGCAGAAGATCACTCAATGCAGAGTGTGCGTGATGTTCAGTCACAGAGGGAGGAAAATACTCATATGTAGAAGAATCCACTTCAAAGGGAGTAGATCTCAGAGTTAAAGAATCTTGCCATGATTCTTGCGATTAAATATATGGCTGAGATCAGATGAGATGTTTCCTTAGCCAAGTAAAATGTGAAGTAGAGATATGGGATGATGGACAGTGGTTTCTACAGTTTATAGGCAGATGATGTATTTGACGAATACCGAGCCAGATATATGCTTTGTTGTGAACACCCTGAGTCAGTATCTAGTTGAGCCTAGACGTATTCACCTAGTAGCTACAAAGCATGTGATGAGGTACCTGAAAGGTACAATAGACTTTGGTCTATACTATGTCGGAGATCATGACTGTAGATTGTATGGTTATACATATGCAGATTGGGTTAGAAGTGTCTCAGACAGGAAGAGCACCTCAAGTGGATGTTATTGTCTGGGATCCGCCGTGATCTCATGGTTTAGCAGGAAGAAGTCTAGTGTTGCTCTCATCACAGCTGAACCAGAGTATATAGCAGCTTGTTCTGCTAGTTGTGAATCCATATGGCTTCGAAAGTTGATGTCAAGTCTATTTGACCTGGATTTGGATACCACAGTGATTCTATGTGATAACCAAAGTTGCATAAAGATGACGGAGAACCCAGTGTTCCATGACAAGTCAAAGCACACAGAAATCCAGTATTTTTATATACGGGATATGGTACAAAAGGGAGCTATAAAGCTCCAGTATGTGAGCACTGATGAGAAATTTGTTGATGTGTCGGCCAAGCCTCTGTCTCAAGTGAAGTTTGAGTACTTCCATGACAAGCTTGGTGTGGTTTGAAAGGACCTTCCTTGAAAGGGGAAGCAGTGATGATGATGATGTTGCAGTGGGATTGTATCATCGCTAGACACATGGCCTAAAAGGATCTGTAGACTCTTGTCTCTGAGAATGTGATGATGATGATGTTGCAGTCGGATTTTATCGTCCCTGGACACATGGCCTAAAGGGATCCGTAGACTCTTGTCTCCGAGAATGTGATGATGATGATGTTGTGTTGGAAAATCCTAGATTTGATCTACGTCACATCCAGTATGAAAAAGGACTGGCTCTGTGGTGGTAAATCCTAGATTTGATTTAGGTCACATCCAGTATGAAAAAGGACTGGCTCTGTGGTGGTAAATCCTAGATTTGATCTAGGTCACATCCAGTATGAAAAAGGACTAGCACTGTGGTGGTAAATCCTAGGTTTGATCTAGGTCACATCCAAGATGAAAAAGGACTAGCTCTGTGGTGGTAAATCTAGATTTGATCTAGGTCACATCCAGTATGAAAAAGGACTGGCTCTGTGGTGGTAAATCCTGGATTTTATCTAGGTCACATCCAGTATGAAAAAGGACTGGCATTGTGGTTGGGATTGCATCATCCTTGAACATTAGTTCAAAATGGATCTGGATACTTTGTCTTCATGAGGTTGGGATTGCATCATCCTTAAACATTAGTTCAGAACAGATCCGGAGACTTTGTCTTCGTGAGGCTGGGATTGCATCATCCCTGAACATTAGTTTAGAACGGATCCAGAGACTTTGTCTTCGTGAGGTTGGGATTGGATCATCCCTGGACATTAGTTTAGAATGGATCCGGAGACTCTGTCTTTGAGAGGATAGGAATGTATCATCCTTGGACTTATGTCCTAAAGTGAAAGGGATTGATCATCCCGTAATTGGATCATGTGTGTTGCAGGTTATGTTGCTGCAGAAGAAGATGTTGATGTTACTGATCGAAAGAGCAAGATGATGTTGTTGTTGATCGACAGATCAAGATGATGTTGCTTATCGAAAGATCAAGATGATGTTGTTGTTGATCGAAAGAGCAAGATGTTGTTGTTGATCGAGAGATCAAGCGTTTATGTAGATGATCGAGCGATCGAGTGCTGCAGAAGATGAAGACCAAAGATGAAGACTCGATGCTGTAGAAGATGAGGCTCCAGTGCTGAAGATGTTGAAGATATTGAAGATGTTCCAGTAACTGTTCCAGTTGCTGATGCTGTTGAAGAAAACTTCCAATGATTTATAGATGTATCACCTTGATGTTGTTGATGATGCTCTCTCTCCTTGCTCCTACAGTTGATGTTGTTGTTGTCAGTAGAATAGCCTTCTCGTTAAGGGGGAGTGTTGAAATATTGTAAATTCGAAGAATATTCTATTGTAATTTATTCGGAGATGTTTTATTCCTCCGTCGGGATGTTATTATTGTATTTGGTCATCATAGAGTCATGAGGTAAATCCTCCCATGTAATTCAGGGCAATAGATCCCCTGGAGTAAAATGTAATGGGGTTCTTAATTCCCCTAGAGGAGTCGGCCCAATCAGCATTAGTTGAGTGGTAAAGTTAGTTGAGGCCGACATGTCAAGTTGTAAAATTAAATTAGAAGTGAATGTATAAATAGAGAGCTAAACTCTCTCATTTATTCATTCATTCACACACACACTCACTTGTGTAATTCACAATGGGGAGAGAGAGATCTGCAAGGAGAAGGAGCGCTTGTTTGGGGTTTTGTCTTTGTACTTTTGATCATCTATATTGAGGAAGTTTTGTTGGGTTTTCTTCCCCTAGAGGGTTTCTCAGGATAAATTTGTGTCTCTTATGTTTATATTGTGCTTGTTATTCTTTCAGTGATCATGTATATGCTATTGTTGTGAAATTGAATTGAAAACTGATGTTATCTATCTTATCACATATAATCTTAACACAATATTGGTTTGGAGAATGTCTCCTAATGCTGTATATTTAACAATTATCACAGAGTATTCTCTTCATTTTATTATTAATACAAACTAGCTCATTCTTTATTTTATGTTTTGTATGTTATTTTTAGCCTTGATTTAATGATTTATGCATAACATGTAATAGTGTAGAATAATGCTCTTTCCTTCTAGCATTTGATATGGTTATAAAGCAACATAACCCTTGACTGAGTGAATTTTGACATGATTTTGTGGAAAAACAACAAAACCAACCATAGAGGTTTCAAAGAACATACTCCCTTGCAAATCTTTGTCAAAAACCTACTCATTGTTCCTCAAATAACAAGGGCTCAAGTTTCACCTAATCCAAATTGACAAATGTCTTCCTCATGAGTTGGACACTCAATAAAAAATCATCGAGGCATATCAACAATGCAATGAAGGAGATGAAAATAAACTATATGAATTCTATCTCCACAGCTTTGTGATGCGTCATCCTTACAAATGGTTCTCTGGTCCTTATGTGGGCGATGAGCAACTCGTGCCATTTTTCTCCTACGTCCAAAATGAGGATAAAAAAGTTGTTGAGGTACAAAAGAGCACAACAACACCCTTAGGGTCTAGGATAAATCCACCAACCCTGAATAGATGGTCAAAAACCACGCAAGGCTAATTTTTGACATATATTTAATTCATATACTTGACAAGAACTAGAAGGGGAAAATTTCCCACTATAAAGTCATGGTATAGAACTTAAGAGATAAAGTAATGCAACTTTTCCAAAACAAGTGGGAGGATCTATCACTAACTCTAACGAGATATAGCCTCACTCTCCATTTAATTTAAAAGATTTTTTCTTCAAGGCCAACCTATATATTGAGACTCTGAAAAGGATGAAGCTCGATTGGATAAGGATAAGATTCAAATACCCATTGCTCCTCCACCTCATTCCTTCTTGGAAATCAACGTTAGAGGTGGATGAAGAAGAAGATAAAAACATATGGGGTGACATTGAGCCAAGAGAATGATATCACAACAAGGATGCATTCACCTAGATTGTAGCCTATGACTTCAAAGTGGTAACATACAAGGAACAATAGGTAGAGCAAGATGATTAACCAAGGTAGAGATTAGTTTTTTTGGTGAACTATTCTGCTGCACAGGGGCATGCAAGATCTAGACTAGTTGGGGGTTGATGATGGGCCTCCAAATTATCCTTTATTTGGCTCATCCTATGTATGCATTTGTTATAATTTTCCCTAAGCCTAGAATGTGATGTGAACATTTATGCTTTTTAATTATCATTGATGATATTTTAATGCTTGCTTATATATTTATGCATAATTTTCTTAATTACTAAGTATGAATGTGATGAACTTGATCTTGCATGATTTGATGATATATGCATATATTTCATGTGAGGACTAATGCGATCTCCAAAGGATAAGTGTAGGAAATCAAATCACCTAGACAAGGTTGATCCTCTTGATTCATGACTCTAGACCAACCCAAAAAATGGTAATATTTTCAAGGGATCTTGTCCCTTCAATTCCAGAAACTATTGATGCTCGAGGGTAGCATCGATGGCTTTGAGCAAATCAAACCTTATTTGATTCAGGAAATTTGAATTGCACAAGAGAGACATGGGTTTCATAAAACATACATGCATTTTTTAGAGGATTACGAGACAACCTCTATCAATCAAGGGATTAATGGGGAGCTTAGCAAGGTTTCATTTTCAAGTATACAAAATAAAATTGATTGATAAGATGGTTAGTCTCATTCTTGTATTTTTATTCATCGTTCTTAGTGTTGGTGATTCGAATTGTATTGAGAAGGTGATTTTCTACCTCATGTTTTATGACAATTTATGAATGAAAATATATATAACTATGCTTTATTTTTTAATGTTACTTGTCTACAAGGGTTCTAAGAGCTTCCTTTAGTAGGGCCCACTCAATAAGAGGACTAAAAACCCTTATTTCCATTTCGTTTCTATATTTTAGTTATGTTTTTATTCATTAACACACTTCTGTATTAATACAAAGTAATAATTGTTTTACCTTAATTTACAATGCTCATGAAATTTCTTTGCATTATTGAACACTGCTCATGCTTTCTTACTGCACATGCTTCTTTTCAATATTTTATCTTGCAGTATTAAACACTTTGAAGTACATCTAATGAACCTATTGTAATTGTTAATAGTTGCAAGGATTGAGTTTTCTAATAGTAATGTTAGTGTTATAGGTAAATTGATCCATTAGGCTTAATTACCAAGACCTCTATTTGCTTTGCAAGCTGCCAAAGGAGTTAAGAGTGAAGATAATGAATTCAATGGTGTGAAAAGGGTCAAGGAGAGTGAATTGTCAAAGTTGGGCATTACACAGTTTTTCAAATAGTTTAGATTAGACCTGTGTATTCGTATATATAGTGCACAACACCTCATAAGTTTGCATGATCTTTGGATTGATAATTAAAGTGAGTTGATGAATATAGTAACTATTATTGCGATTCTTTGACCCAACACTCCTCTGTCCAACCTTTCACTAAATTGGGCACCTTTACTAGTACCCTAGGATCTATTGCGTACTCCTGGGTATCGATCCACTTGTGGCATTTCATAATGTAAGGAATATGGAGAGTGGATATCAATGTCATTGCCAACAACTACATCATTAATTAAATAACAAAAATACATCATGGGATTTGGCCTAGAAAACTCTTGTTTTTTACCTTATGCCATAAACACGCATAAACATGTTGCTAAGGTGCCCAAAACCTCCATTCCTATCTTTGAAGTATATTGCACTTGATATGTACCCAAGGTTGTTGACTTCACCTTCAAAATCAATTACATATATTTGAATTCCTTCCAATTCTTCCAACTTCATCTTTAAAGGAAAAACAATTCAAAATTGTTTTAGTAACAATGGAAACAAGCAATTGTCTTACCTTAAGCAATTCTAATTGCTTCCTTGTTGTGATGTTGCCATCACCTAGGGTATATTTTTTCCCAAACAATCTCAACCTGAGATACAACTCTATCATAGCTTGCAACTTCTGTGCCGAGGCTTTAGCTTGTGTATTGGACTATTGGGACACTCCATGTACTCTTGGACCAACCTTGTTAACATAACCCTGTGGTCATGACTTCCATTCTTGTCTTCACAAACTATTCTTATGCACCATTCATGTTGCACGTAGGTGTGGCTAAAGAATATGCCCATGTCTTCAAGACTCAATTATTCCTTCTAGGCTACCAAGTCCATTACACCGAGCACCTATTCCAAGAATTCTTCCTTCACTCGAAGTTCTATTGCAACTATGCCACTATTGCACTTTGTTGTGGTTGTATTTCAAAACAACCCAATGGAATGTCTTCTACAAGATTCAATTGGTTTGCATGATCCTCGAAACACAAGAAGACTCACCATTTTTGTGCAAATTGATCCGTCCAAGTTTCCTGCTGCACCAAGGCACAAATTTGCTTTATCTAGTCCTCAAGTCACCCTACAGTCACCTACCAGACCTATATTTTAAACCTTTTGTTCATCCCAAGTCCACCAAAATGTGGTGAAGAGTACTTGAATATGCTCGGAAACTAGCTTTCCTTCAGAAAGTGGTGAAGAGTATGCTCTGATACTAGTTGTCATAAATCTACAATCTACCTGAATTTTTCTTTGCAAACTTGGGGTTTCCCAACTTTATTTCAACACCTAAGGTCATGTGGCACTACCTTGTCTCTGCCACAAGGGCTTGGCCAACCCACACCTACTCTAACTAGACTACGACTCTTCACTTAAGATCACTCATAACTCCATGTTAAGTGACAATATATTAAATGCAACTAAGTTCAACACAACCAAATTCATCCAACAATAGACACATGTCCAAGCGTGGCCTCGAAACATACCAACAATACTTTTATACTTAGCCAATATTTCAACAGTACTTAGCCAACACAATGCATTGAAAATATCACAACATTCATCCAAGTAAAGAGACCACAACACACATGTATAGGTGGCACCCAAAGGAAATGCCTTCACTCTATTTATATGAAGAATGTTACATATATATATCAAGGGAGTGCAACCTCCTACCTACAACTCTATTACATATGTACAATAAATCTAAATAAGACAATACTGCCTAGTGCCCAATAGACTTGCACAATCCAACATTTGAAGCATTTGTAGGCATACCTCTTGCAAGTCTTGACTCTTCTACTATTCACTTATCCAGTGTCCAATTCATCATATTGTGCCAATCCCATACTTAGCACAATCATATACCTCATTATGCACTATTGTATGAATGGCCAAACTTGAACGAATCTTTAGCACTTCGAGGCATCCTCTTTATATAAGAGGCAATGCCTTAGTTATTCCTCAACGTGAGGTGCCTTACAACCCTCTCCATGTTGAAGTGGACCCAACGTGCCATTCGTTCACTAACTCTAATTGCATGTGCCCAATGGTGACTTGTCTGCTCATTCTCTATGCTCGATGGTGCCTCCACTCCCTTTAGTGAATTTTTTCAACATGCCCATGCGTCCAATGGTTTCCTACATCGATTGTGTCCATCAGTTGCAACCGCAAGTAACAGAGCACCCATCTCCTTAGATCCACATGTTGATCAATGCACCCATGTCTATAAAGCCAACAAAGTCCCTTTGCCAATTTAGGTGGAGTCACTTATATGAAACCCCAAATTGTATTTCCTTATCCAATATCTACACCAAGCTTTCCTTGGCATGTCCATTTGTTGTGTGACACTGCCCAACTCTCTGTGATGTGCTCTGTTGTCATGCAAGGGTGCTCAGTAAGTCTCCAACACACCTTGCCATCATACAAAGGTTCCCAAGCCAACTTGTTCCATTGACCAACCTACTGCTACATTTGTATGTATTGACCAATGACCACCGAAGTGATCGTGTAATGAAGGTGCCTAAAGCAATTCATGGCTAAGGCCACATACATATTTATTGAAATATTTTAATTAACCTACAATATAATTTGCAAGGAAATCCTCATATAAATCAATGTGTTGTCATATCACAAGAAAGTTGTAATGTCCCCATTTTAGAGGCTCCGTGATAATTCCCCTAACCCATTCAGCCCCATGGGTTCAAGAAGAAATAAAATAAATTAGCTAGGAATAATATTAGTCCATGGTCATTTAATTTAATTAAACGACACTTTAGAGAAACATTATAGTCTTAAAATGTAAATTTTTTATTATCATTTAATTTTGTTATGAGTGAGTAATGCATAAGAGGGCCCAAGAGGGAACATGGAGATTAGTTGACCTTCTAAGATGTTTCGAAAATAAAATTAGAAGAAAGCAACACAAAGCAAGGTGTCAGCAAAAAGAAGGAAACTAGAAGAAAAGCGAAGCAAAAGCAAAAAAGATGGAAGGCAGTAGCAAAAGCATGGAAACTCAAAAAATCAAGAAAGTAGTAATAAAAGCAGGAAAGTTCTCAAAAGCAAAAAAGAAATAAGTTTCTTAATTTGTGAAACTCAAGATAGATTAGAAACAACCAACCAAAGCTACAAGGTCGAAATTTAGCTAAGGAGGGTGAATTAGTTTAGATAAGGAGGGTCCACATGAGATAACACTTACCAAAAGACTTCTCAAGCATGATTGGTTCAAATTCCTGGAAAGAAGAGCATGAAAGAAGGAAATGACAAGCCAACTGAGGTTAATAAAAGGAGTATGAGAGCTACATTTCACATCTTTTGATCATTTTTTCAATTCGAATTGATGATCTATGTAGCTCCTCAATTGACTTGGGAGGTGTGCCCCTTGTCACCAGCTGGGAAATGTGCCCCTGCTGTCATTGTGCTAGTTGATTCTTCAGCTAGAGTTGAGGAGAATAGAATGGAATTCAGCCATTGTCATTGAGTTTATTGCAGGTTTTATCAGCCATTTTGTAAGCCTAGTATGTTCCAGTCAGTGTGCCAAGTTCCAGTTAATTCAAGCTCTCTCTTCTCTCTCTCATTTCTCATGCTACCTTTCCAGTTGGAGGAGAAAGCTTTCGGAATTGTGCCCCTTGTGTTATGGATGTTGTTCTAATCAACATATAATATGTAATCCTTTCCATTTTATTAATAAAATAAATTCCAAGACTTCCATGTTGCAGGTTACACGTTTGTCTTCCAAGTGTAATTGAACCCATGCTCTTTCCAATGCATATTTTGACTAGTTTTCAGTATTGTGTTAGAAAACTGACTTCTGTGCATCCATTTTCTATTCTGTCAATTGTATTGGATTTTTGAGACAATTTTGAACTCAATACCAACCCTGGTTCATATTTTTGGGAGGTTTAGAGGTTGTTTGGGTGGAATTAAAATTTAACTAGCTAAGTTGTCATTATAGTCTACAAATCTTCCTAGTCTTCCAAACTCTACCAGTTTTTCCCCGAATCTCAGTATTATTGTTTCCTTAGCTGGTTGGGGTTAAACATGGGTGATCCACCTTCTGATTGCACCCTAATATTGCGGAAAGGATCTAGTTTTCATAAGTTGGTGTACCTAGGAAGCCTTGGAGTAGACTTCAACGACAGTTGTTGTTGAAACATAAATGGTCCCAGTACGTTGTGCAAAGGTTTCTTGAGCTAGCTTAGCCCTTTTTGTTTAGGTTTATGCACATTTGATATCAATCATTCCTGATCCAAAGAGTCCTCTTGTGAAAATTTGGGTGGGTTTAGTTGTGTTCAATACTAGTTTCCCCAATTTTAGTTTTAATAACTAGTCTCCAGTCTTGCAAATTTCTGATTTAAATTTTTGTGATTTAGTTAATATTCTCAAAGAGAAGGGCCTTGGATTCAAACGAGAAGAGAATTCGATTCACATTGAATTCATCAATCCCGTATAACATATTTAAACATTCTTCTCATACATCAACTTCTTTTTTTTATCTTCTAACTTCAAGATGAACTCGCCCTCGAACTGGATGTTTCAATCTTGCATGAAGAAGTGCGCCCCACTTCTCATGTAGTGCTTTGTCACTCGCCTCTTAACTGAAAGCTTTCCCACATAGGATTAACTCGCCTCTTAACTGAAAGCTTTCCCACTTAGTTAGGTGGCTAACTTAAGTGTCGAGATGGAAGTGACACAACTCACGTGTCATCTATTAGTTTAACATAAGTGTCATCATGAAATAACACTTAGTCAACTAGATCTTCTTTTTTGTCACCTAGTTAACTCTCTTTAACTCATTCTTCCTTGATAACATCACTGTAGTGATCAATTTGAGTTCTCCTTGATTTACTGAAGTGTCGTCTTTTAGTTTAACTAAAGTGAAAACACTTTAGTTATCTAGTCCTTCTTATTTAAAACTTAGTTAACTGAAATCATGTTGATTGATTTACTTGAAGTGACCAATGTGATTTCTTTAGTTAACTTAGGCATATCTTTAACTGATGCTTTAGCTGAAGCATTGATTGAGGCATACATTGATACTTAACTGAAGCTTTAAAAATTCGAGTTCTCTTTAATTAGCTGAAGTGTCTGCATGATCAATTTCGTATTTTCTTGATCTCTATGCTTTATATTTTATTTTTTTATCTCTTATTGCATGGTCAATATGTGCTAACTTTGATTATCCATCACATTACATTATACTACTAAGAATTATCGGATGTTGTGATCATATTATATTATTCCGGACCAAATGATCACATGCTAAAGTAATTCACTTTAGATGTGATCAATATCTAATTAGGAGACTTAATAACAATTTGGTGATCATGGTTAATAATAAATCACACAACATTAAATGCTTTGAACAAGTAAAGCATGAGTACCTTTATACGGAAGGTCCACCTTTATACGGGAGGTCCATCCCATGGATAAATTTTTACGGGAGGTCCATCGCATGGATACCTTTATATGGAAGGTTCACATGAGAATAATGACTTGACACACAAGTCGAGAACCTTGTCCAACAAGACTTTACATCATCATTACTTTGATCAATTACCTCTATACGGGAGGAATAACCTTTACATGGAAGGCAATCAAACTACTCACCTATATACAGGAGGATCAATCTTGGCTACATGAGATTGGTTTGGAGAATGTCTCTTGGTGTTGTATATTTAAAACTCCGTCTCAAGGAGGGAGGCATTCTTTGCAATACCAAGCTTGTCTGAGAAGTACCTGAACTTTGTCACTGATGGAGGCTTTGTTAACACATATGCAATCTATTCATCAGTATCAATGTATTGAAGTTTCATTATACCTTTCTAAACCATATCTCGGATGAAGTGATACTTCATTTCAATGTGCTTCGACTTGCCATGAAACACTAGGTTTTCAGAAAGCTTGATGCAACTCTGATTGTCACACCTAATAACTGTAGGCTCAATATTTTCACCAAACAACCCTACAAGTATATTTCTGAGCCACATTGCTTCTTGGCAGGCAACACTAGCAGCTATGTATTTTGCTTCTATAGTTCTTTGGGATATGGATCCCTACTTCCTGTTGGACCAAGATATCATAGTTGATCCTAGGCTATAATAGTACCTGGATATACTCTTATGATCCACAATGCTTCCTCCCCAGTCTCAATTTGTATAGCCAAGTAACATGACTCCTCCACGGGAGGCATATATGATTCCATGTTAAATTATACCTCGAAGGTACCTAAGCACATGCTTCGCAGTTGTCTAGTGTTTATGTCTCGGACCAGACATAATTTAACTTAGAGTGCTCACGGCATAACATATATCAGGCCTCGAATGTATCAAGTACATTAGCGAGCCTATAAGTTGTCTATACAAAGTGGTATCTACTAGATATGATCCAGAGCCTGACTCATGAAGTTTTCTCAAATTGGAAACCATTAGTGTAGTCATAAATTTGCAATCTATCATGCCAAACCTGCGCAATATATCCATAGTGTACTTCCCTTGAGATAGAAAAATTTCATCTTTTCTTTGCTAGATCTCAAGGCCAAGAAAGTACTGCACCAGACCTAATTATTTAATCTCAAACTCTAAGGTGAGCTCCCTCTTGCACCAAGCAATCATATGTTCCTATACAGTGAGAAACAAATAATCAGCATACATAACCAATATCAATGGTTGGTTCTTCACAAATTTGAAGTACAAATTTGGATCAGCTTCACTCTTACAAAAACTCGATTTTTGAAGGTAGTTATCAATTCTAGAGTACCAAGCCCTAGGGGCTTGCTTAAGCCCATATAGAGATTTCTTTAGCTTTCAAACATGGGACTCATTCCCATGCACCACAAATACTTCACGCTGTTGAATAGAAACCTCTTCCTCAACCTCACCATTGAGGAAGGTTGTCTTCACATCCATATGGTGAAGTTTCCATCCTAAAATAGATACAAGTGCAATCATTGCTCAGATTCTGATGTACCTTTCAACTAGGGAAAAGGTCTCATCATAATTGATGCCTTCTTTTTGAGAGAAACCTCTCGCAATGAATATGGCTTTATACTTCTCAATGTTACCATCCGCAAAATGCTTTATCTTGTAAATACATATGGAAGTCACAATGGACTTCCCATCAGGTTTGGGAACAACCTCCCAAACATCATTCTTCACTATAGAGTTGTACTCTTCTATCATTGCATCTTTTCAAACTTGTTGCTTTGCAATTTCTTCATATGAGGATGGTTCTAAATCACTGATGTGACTCATAAATGCAACATACCTTGAATATCTATTAGGTTGCTTATGCTCTCTGGATGAGCCTGTTGATTCTCCATGTTTCTTTGCATTTCGTAAGATATATCAGCACCAAGCAAATCTTCTTTTAGTGGGAGGTTCATTAGGTGACCTCTAAATCGGTTCTATTGGTTCTTCAGGAGCTAATGAATCTAAGGCATATTATGGTTTCTCCCTCTCAAAATCTGAAGGGGGAGAATCAGACTTGGGATCCTCCATATATAAATCACATTGAATCTCTTTCGATCTTTTGAAAGCAGCTTCATCATGGAAGGTAACATCTCGGGTGACTTCAATGTGTCTCTCAACAGGTACATATATTCGGTATGCTTTGGATGACTCACTATAACCCACAAAGGTGCAGTTATTGTCAGAAGTCTCCATCTTTGTTCTATTTTCTTTCGGTAAATGAATGTATACTGGGCTTCGGAAGATCCTCAAGTGTGAGATGTTTGGTTTCTCATCTGTAAACACTTATTCTGGTGTCTTCTCATCTAGAATGGCATTCATGATTCTATTATGGATGTACACAACTATACAGGAGGCTTCTACCCATAATGAGGTAGACATATCTTGATCATGCATCATGGCTTTTGCAACCTCACATATGGTTCTATTCTTCCTTTCGGCAACCCCATTTTGCTGAGGGTTGTATGGTACTATTAACTGTCTACATATTCCTGCATCGCTACATAGCTCATTAAATGCATGTGAATCAAATTCACCTCCATTATTAGACCTTAACGCATGGATGTGCTTTAAACTCTTTAAATTTGCTAAGAGTTTCACTTTTAGCCCTCATGAAATAAATCCACGACTTCCAAGAAAAATCATCTATGAACAATACATAATATAAGAATCTACTCATGGATGGGGATGACATGGGACCACATACATCAAAATGTATTAAATCTAAAATCGCTTTAGATCTAATAGTACTGCTGGAAAAAAAATTCTTAACATTCTTCCCAAGTGCACAACCTCTACATACACTATCATGCTCAAAATAAAACGCGGGCATACCTTTTACCATCTTTTGAAGTCCTGGTTGCACTTTGTAGTGTAGGTGTCCAAGCCTTCGGTGTGATAGGTCGCATGGAATGATAGTGTGGTGAATCACAACTTGAATGTACTTCCTGGGTACCTTGTAGAGTCCTCCCTCTCAAACTCCAATCATAGCAGCAAATTCTATGCTTTTGTTCTTCAGCCATAAAAGTGCTTTGTTATCCATGAAGATAACTCAAAAGCCTTTGTCTTCAAGAACCGAAATTGAAAGGAGGTTCTTCTTCAAGACTGGAACATATAAAATGTCCTCCACGTGTAAAATATCACCGGTGCTCAACTAGAACGAGGTGGATCCAACTCCTTGGATCGAATATGTTGAGTTGTCCCCCAACTCTACCATGCATGTGAACACTTTCTCCTTTAGATCAATGATGACACTCTTGTAACCAGTCATATGTTTGGATGCGCCACTGTCAATCAACCATGTGTCTCCATTTGTGATGACAGATCCCAAAAGGGAAGAGACAACGTAATAATCCCCTCTTGTCTCCTTTTCTTTGGATGCATTCTTTTGAGTTATTTCATCTTCTATAGCGGTAGAAGCATGGAACTTTCCTTTTCGCTTTGCTTTGCACTCTCTTGAGAAATGGCCTTTCTTGTTGCAATTGAAGCATCTAGCTTTTGACTTGTCAAAGCCTTTGTTGAACTCCTTCTTCTTTGGATCATAGAACTTCTTTTGGAATAAGGGTTTCTTTCCTTCCTTCATTATTGTTGTGAGATTAAGGTTTTCTTCTTTGATGCACACTGACATGCTATGGATTCATCCCTCCTCTTGGAAGCAATCATGCTACAACCTTTTGAAGTTAAGTTGTACCTCTCGGCCATTTACCGTAGCCAAGAATGTCTCCCGTGAGGATGGGAGACTGGGAGACCATCAATAGCGGTTTGGAGAAGATCATCTTCATCCACCACTACTCCAATACTAGCAAGCTAATCTCTTTCCTGAGAGATATTGGTTAAGAAGGAGGCCATTGTCTCATCCTTCTCCATATGTAGGTTTCGAATCTTATTCTTCAATGCCCTCTTTTGACACGGGGCCTTCTTCTCATTAGATTTTTTAATGTATCAAAACACTCATTTGCGATCTTCAACAGAGTGATCACGGACATCAAATTGTCCTTTCCCAAATCATAGATGATTTGTTTGGCTTTACTTGGTTCTTCTTGAAGTTGATGTGCCCTACATTATATGTAGTCTCCTCCACCACAGTGGATATGTAGCCATCCAAGTCATGTTCCTCTAGGATGATGAGAATCCTATCCTTCCAAGTGTTGAAGTTTGAGGTGCCCTCAAGACGGTCTTCCAGTCGTACAGAGACTGATGTCATAGTCTTCAAATATTATGCTCAACTTCTCAGGATCAACGTAGGCTCTAGTTGACATGAAAAACTGAGCTCCTTCACACCCTGAGCTTTGATACCATGTTGAAATTTTATTGAGCTTTGATATTTAATTCTTTTAGATGTAGAGACTTTAAGCGATGAGACAATTCAATCACATGAAATTCATACAACCATAATACAAGTTATACCCTGGGGAAAATGCTCAAAACAATGAGAACAAAAACCCCAGCAACTCTTCTCAATATAATATAATGGGTAGCAGAGAATGTCTTTCTTTTATAACATAGCAGATTTCTTTCGGAAGATAAGAGATCACCAAACACTCTTGGTGAAAATACAGAAGCAATGGAGAAGAGTCTTGGTTTCAATAATAATATCCTACACACAAAGAGAAGCACCTTGCCTTCAAGGGAGAAGAGAATTTGCTTCACATTGAATTCATCAATCCTGTATAACATATTTATACATTCTTCTCATGCATCAACTTCTATTTTTATCTTCTAACTTCAAGATGAACTCGCCCTCAAATTGGATGTATCAATCTTGCATGAAGAAGTGTGCCCCATGTCTCATGCAGTGCTTTATCTCACTGAACAGTCACTTAGGATGAACTCACGTCTTAATTGAAATCTTTCCCACTTAGTTAGGTGGCTAACTCAAGTGTCGACATGCAAGTGTCGCAACTCACGTGTAGTCTTTTAGTTTAACATAAGTGTCGTCATGCAATAACACTTAGTTAACTAGATCTTCTTTGTTGTCACTTAGTTGACTCTCTTTAACTAATTCTTTCTCGATAACATCATTGTAGTGATCAATTCGAGTTCTCCTTGATTTATTGAAGTGTCGTCTTTTAGTTTAACTAAAGTGAAAACAATTTAGTTAACTAGTCCTTCTTATTTAACACTTAGTTAACTGAAATCATGCCGATTGATTTACTTGAAGTGACCACTGTGAGTTCTTTAGTTAACTTAGGCATACCTTTACTGAAGCATTGATTGAGGTATACATTGATACTTAACTGAAGCTCTATAACTGAAGCTTTAACAATTAGAGTTCTCTTTAATTAGCCGAAGTGTATGCATGGGCAATTTCAAATTCTCTTAACTCTATGCTTTATCTTTTATTTCGTTATCTCTTACTGCATGTTCAATATGTGCTAACTTTAATTATCCATCCCATTACATTAAACTAAGAAGAATTATCAGATGTTGTGATCATATTATATTTTTCTGGACCAAATGATCACATGCTAAAGTAATTCACTTTAGAGGCGATCGATCTCTAAAGGAGACTTAATAGCAATCTGGTGATCATGGTTAATGATACATCACATATCATTAAATGCTTTTAGCGAGTAAAGCATGACCTTTATATGAAAGGTACACCTCTATACGGGAGGTCCAACCCATGGATACCTTTATACGGAAGGTTCACATGAGAATCATGACTTGACACACAAGTCTGAAGCCTTGTCCAGCAAGATTTTAAAACACCATTACTTTGATTAATTATCTCTCTACAAAAGGAATAAAATTTACATGGAAGGCAATCAAAGTGCTCACCTCTATACGAGAGGATCAATCTTGGCTACACAATATTGGTTTGGAGAATGTCTCTTGATGCTGTATATTTAACAATTATCGCAAAGGATTCCCTTCATTATATTATTAATACAAACTAGCTCATTCTTTATTTTATGTTTTGTATGTTATTTTTAGCCCTGATTTAATGATTTATGCATAACATGTAATAGTGTAGAATAATGCGCTTTCCTTCTAGCATTTGATATGGTTATAAAGAAACATAACCCTTGAGTGAGTGACTTTTGACATGATTTTGTGGCAAAACAACAAAACCAACCATATAGGTTGCAAAGAACATGCTCCCTTGCAAATCTTTGTCAAAAACCTACTCATTGTTCCTCAAAGAATAAGGGCATGGGTTTCACCTAATCCAAATTTCCAAATGTATTCTTCATGAGTTGGACACTAAAAAAAATCATCAAGGCATACCAAGAATGCAATGAAGGAGACGAAAATAAACTATATGAATTCTATTTCCACAACTTTGTGATGCCTCATCCTTACAAATGGTTCCCCAATCCTTATGTGGGGGATGAGCAACTCGTGGCATTTTTCTCCTAGGTCCAAAATGAGGATAAAAAAGTTGTTGAGGTACAGAAGAGCACAACAACACCCTTAGGGTCTAGGATAAATCCACCAACCCTGAATAGATGCTCAAAAACCATGAAAGGATAATTTTTGACATATATTGAATTCATATACTTGACAAGAAGTAGAAGGGGAAAATTTCCCACTACAAAGTCATGGTATAGAACTTAAGAGATAAAAGTAGTGCAACTTTTCCAAAACAAGTGGGAGGATATATCAATAACTCTAACGAGATGGAGCCTCACTCTCCATTTAATTTAAAAGATTTTTTCTTCAAAGCCAACCTATATATTGAGACTCTCAAAAGGATGAAGCTTGATTGGATAAGGCTAAGATTCAAATACCCATTGCTCCTCCACCTCATTCCCTCTTGGAAATCCACGTAAGAGGTGGATGAAGAAGAAGATAAAAACATATGGGGTGACATTGAGCTAAGAGAATGATATCACAATAAGGATGCATTCACCTAGATTGTAGCCTATGACTTCAAAGTGATAACATACAAGGAACAATAGTTAAAGCAAGATGATTAACCAAGGTAGAGATTAGTTTTTGTTGCGACCTATTCTGTTGCACAGGGGCATGCAAGATCTAGACTAGTTGGGGGTTGATGATGGGCGTCCAAATTGTCCTTTATTTGGCTCATCATATGTATGCATTTGTTATATTTTTCCCTAATCCTAGAATGTGATGTGAACATTTATGATTTTTAATGATATTGTGATGCTTGCTTATATATTTATGCATAATTTTCTTAATTACTAAGTATGAATGTGATGAACTTGATCCTGCATGATTTGATGATATATGCATGTATTTCATGTGAGGACTAATGTGATCTCCAAAGGCTAAGTGTAGGAAATCAAATCACATAGATAAGGTTGATCCTCTTCATTCATGACTCTAGACCAACCCAAAAATTGCTAATATTTTCAAGGGATCTTGTCCCTTCAATTCCAGAAACTATCAATGCTCGAGGGTAGCATCGATGGCTTTGACCAAATCAAACCTTAGTTGATTTAGGCAATTTGAATTGCACAAGAGAGACATGTGTTTCATAAAACATACATGCATTTTTTAGAGGATTACGAGACAACCTCTATCAATCAAGGGATTGATGGGAAGCTTACCAAGGTTTCATTTTCAAGTATAAATAATAACATTGATTGATAAGATGGTTAGTCTCATTCTTGTATTTTTATTCATCGTTCTTAGTGTTGGTGATTCGAATTGTATTGAGAAGGTTATTTTCTACCTCATGTTTTATGACAATTGTTACACCCAAAATCTACACCTATGTAACTTCAGTGCCTAAATCCCTAAAGTCCCAAGATCAAGTTAGTCACTTAGAGCAAGTTGATGGCCTTTATCTACACTCCTAATTAGGTTGGCGCAGGTTGTCTTTGAGCAAGGTGCGTCGGCGCAGGTTGCCCTCATGCAACATGTGCTGAAGTTAGTTTAATGGGATAACGGTAGCTTTCGAGTGAATTCTAGAAGTTGGATGAGGTGGATCCCTATCCCTAACTCCTAGGTGATCTAGCCTTCGGTTCCCTAATCTAATGGAAGGATCCCTTAACCCTATCCCCATGATCCTCAACCTACTCTATCCACTTGGTCCTATAAATGCAAGAGCCCTCTCCATCCCAAGGGTAGGAAGTCTATGGTACACTTATGCTAGTGAAATTAGCTCATTAGTTCAACACCCTAATCTTGGAGGCACCTACTTCTCTCTAGGAGCTTTGGTTTGGCTTATCGGAAGGATATTGCGACATTGAGGCATCAGTTGTAATCCTCTTTTCTATTGTACTTCCCACTTTTTATACAGTAATATAAATGATTTCCATAAATGTTATTGTGTTAATGATATTTATAGTTCACCTCCTCAACTGTTTACTTAGACTAGTTAGTGTTTAGGCATGTTTTACTGCTTGTATTGTTCCTATGTGTTTTGACAGGTCTTACAGCCCCAGATCTGACGACCACGGGACTCGGAACAATAGCGAGGAGAAAGATCTACGAATCTGAGGTAAGCTGCTTAATTACTCGATCTCTAACTAGATCTAGTAGAGTAGTTTCATATTCTGTCTCATTTGTTCTAGACTTGCATTAAGCTAGAGAGATCACACCTTAAGTCAGCTTTTGGTAGATTGTCTGATAACAAATTTGGTGACCATACTGGGGAACGTACGTTGATTTAATTTTTCAAGTTGAATGTCATATTCTTTGATTTATTTGCAAGCCATTTCTTTTGCTTCCTGAGCCTTTTTCACCACCAGATCTTCTTGTTGAAGGGTCTGTTTGCTTTCTCTGAGTCTGTAGGTTCAGTTATTGAACAATTTCATTGCTCATCCTTGGAGATCCTTTTCATTTTGATTTTGGGAATTCACCCGGTGCACTTGGGCAATGTAACCAGAGTGCCCTCTTTTCACAAGCGCCATTTTTCTTTCTCAGGTCTGCGCCACCGGCGCTAAAGCTTTGTTTGTCTTCTACGCCGCCAGCGCTAAACCCCTGTGGATCATTTGCGTCGGGCGCTCTGGTCCTGTGTGCAGCCTGCGCTGACCACTCAAACCTAGGGTTTGAGTCATCCCTCTCCTTTGTTTGAGTTTTGGTTTCTCCTACAGACCCCCTCTGCACTGTATCTTCCAGTCAGGGACCCTTTGTGATGCTGCATTGCTAATGTTTGGTTTTGTTCGGTTGTTTCGGAGTGGTTTTGGGTTCCATTTTGGATGAGTTTGAGTTTCGGTAGTGGTGGACACTTTGGTCTCCCCCACCTTCATCCGCTTGACCTTGCTTTCCCTACTCTCCCCACCTGATCTAGTCCTTCCATTGGCTTAGATCCCAGACCTCCTTTGCGCATGTTATTTAGCTTTGCTTGCATTCGGTTGTTTGATTGAGTGATTCGAGTGTTTTCAGTGTTTTCAGTCCATGTGAGTGCTTGTCACTTTCTTGAGAATTTATGAGTACTTAAAAGTGCTGTAAATGATATTTCTTTTCAGTTATTCATGCTTAAAAGCATCATTGTCATCGAGTTGTAATCTTGGCATATCATTGGAAAACTAAAAGTGCATCATTTTTACTGTTTTCACGTGCATTTGAAAATTGTTGTAGAAATTGGTTCATACACTGGAATTTATCATTCATTAGTCTTTTGAAAAGTTTGAGAGAAAAGTTAGTCATTTGTGCTTTTCGGGAATTATGAGTCATTCATTTTCCTGAAAAATTCAAGTGAGATCAAATTTTTTACAAAAGTGATTCCATGCTTGAAGGAATTGTATGCATTCTTAGTTTTTTATGCTTTAAGCCATCATAGTGAAATTTGAAAAGTTAGTGTGCTCTAGATAGGAAATTTCTCTCTTTTAATCACTTAGTTTCGTTTTGATTCGAAAAGATAAAAAGAAAATGCTTAGATTTGGTTGTGATGCTTGTTGATTTTTTGTGTTTTACTTGGAAAAACAGAAAAACAAAAAGAATACTTCCATTGTCAAGTTGGTAGATTTGGAATTGTGTTTCATTTCGTTGTTTTGGCAAAATTAGGAAAGAGATGTCTCCCTCCCATATATAGAGTTCATCAAAGGAAAAGTACATTTTTGCATGTAGTTAGGGCTTGCATTATGTTTACATTTATGTACTCACCTCATGCATTCACCTAACTGTCCAGATAAAATTAACGGTAGAACTAGGGTAAAATATTTAGTAACTTGTGTGTTAAGTTAGAGACGTGTTCCGACATCGTAAAATGTGGCAACTGTCGTTATTTGCCAGCACTATATTCCGGGGGTATTGTAGTCTTCCACGAACCAACCGGTATATCGAATCTCTTTCACGTACCAACCAAGTATATCGAAGCTCTTTCACGTACCCACCAAGTACTTCACGTACTTGGCGTATATCGAAAGGTGTTTCACGTACTTGGCGTATATAGAAAGGTGTTTCACGTACTCGGTAGTATATAGGAAGGTCTCGTGTCGTACGGTTGTGCATTAGACAGCACCACTACGGATTTGAGCTCCGACGTACCTTGAGTATATCGGGAGACACCATTAGGATTCCTGAAACCAACTGAGCTATCCATTTGGCCGTCTTGGCAGAGCAATACACCGAGAACATCACTCGGGGAGATTACTACGCACGTGTCGTCCAGGTAGTCGGGTATTCAGGAAAGGGTACGGTCCCAATCCTCCTTGTCGCGTTTTACTGTTGCGAAGCCTTGACAATCTTGTGAGGTTCTAGACTTTTGAATCCACACCTATCACATAAGTTTGCTTGTGGCCTTAGTTTGTGTAGGTTTTTATGGATTGCTTTTCTTTTTTTTAGATTACCCTAGGAGAAACTTTGTTTCAGTCACTCCGGATGACTTTCCTTGGAGAAGGTCCCGCAGAATTTTGAACTTACCACCCGAATATCCCCTTAACCAGGAGGTAATTTTGAAGGTAAGAATGGACCCACGCGCCACAGTCGTGTCACCCGAAGTAGAAAACCCTACTTTGAATATTAGAGCACATATGTTCCCTCCAGATTCACCTACCTCCAACCCCCCACGGGGTGAAGAGGCGCAAACTTCCACTTCACAAGACACACCTCCCGTGTTATCGGGTGAGCCTGGATCGATGGAATGGTTAAATCCACCCCAGGACAACCCTGTTGGTCCAACTGCAACTTTTTGGACATCCTCTCTAGGCCACCCAATGGCTCATTTTTCCATTGCTTCCCCACCCAGTGGGACTTCTCCTGATGACCCTCTGGCACCTTATCGTGAACAATTGACTCGATTGCGTGCTATGGCTGAGGGGTTTCGAAGACAAAGTCTTTTACGAAGGGATGAAGACCCGACGTTACCTCCTTATCAACCATTCCCAAGTCGTTATTTATCTTTTGATTCACTAGAATCATCCACCCAACACGTGACCACTTCTGAAGCTGGTCAACCCTCAACTCCTGCACATATTCCCCCTAAACAGGAGACCAGTTCTATACCTCAAACGACTCAACCTGTTGAAGGACAACAGTCCAACACACCTGTCACTACCGCGGTTACGTCACCCATTCCTCCCCCACCCCAAAACTCGTGGGGAGGATACTCTTTACCCCCTACCTTCCTTACAAGTAATTTTAATCCTGCAGTAGATAATCAACAACCCGTATTGGGTTAACCTTTGATTAGTGGTCAGCAAGTTGTTGCTGGGGGGAAACCCCCATCTCCTCACCATAATACTGGAGGAGGAGTTCCCATCGGTCCTTCCGTTGGAAATTCCTTACCTGTCGGACCTTCCACCACAAGATTATCCCATATTGGAGGACCATCCAATGTAATTCAACCACCATGGAGTCAAGTGTATCCAGGTTATCTTAATCGTGTGTCGGGACAAATCAATCCCAGAAACACACTCTATGGGATACCTTATCCCGGAAATCCATACACTCTATGGGGGCAGCAAAATGTTTTACAACGATCCCCCACCTACAGTCACTCAAGTCCCACCACCCCCATTTGGTCCACCCGCACCTCCCATTGGAGGCGGCGGGCCCACACAAAATTTCGGAGGAGGTGGACCTTTACCTTCTGGCGGAGGACCACCTCATTCTGGAAACCATGGCACACCCCCCCTGGCGGCGGAGGTGGAGGCCCTCCCCCTTCAAGCGGAGGCGAAGGGCCACCCCCCGGTGGTGGGGGACCATCCCATCCTAGTGGTGGTGGTGGAGGACCATCCCATCATGGTGGCAGTGGCAGAGGACCATCCTATCCTGGTGGAGGTGGAGGTGGAGGAGGCGGCCCTTCCCCTTCCGACGATGGCAGTGGAGCACCACCTACTCCTGGCGTAGGCGGTGGTGTTCCACATTATCCTAGTGGAGGCAGTGGAGGTCCATCCTATCTTGGTGGCGGCGGTGGACCTCCCCCATTTATAGGCGTCCCACCCCCTCCCAACGGTGGCGGCAGACCCACACCTTATGGTAATGGACCACCTTATTATGGCGGTGGACCCACATATGGTTCGGGCGGCACACCCCCTTATGGTCAGTTCCCTCCGAGGACACCCTACAACCAGTCGATGCAAGTTCCCACTGGTCCATACATGCCATACCAGTACTATCAGTACCCGCAACCGAACCAACAACTTCCCTTTTTGGCTACGTTGGACTTACCCGACATGTCTCGTCTAACTAATGACCCCATCTTCCACGAACATAATTGGCCACATATTCCGGTGAAACTACCATCAGATATTCCCAAATTTGATGGCAAGCCCAGTGAAGATCCCAAAAACCATGTGATGACATACCATTTATGGTGTTCATCCAACTTCTTGATGGACAACTTGATTCGTCTTAGTTTATTTCAACAGAACACTCACCGGCCCAGTTGTATATTGAACTACCACCCAATTCTTTTCCCGATCTCCTCTATCTAGCTATGTCATTTTTAACCCACTTCCATTTACCCATCCACTATGAGACTAGTACGGACTTATTGACCTCCCTTCGCCAAAACATTGCCACTCATATTTCAGATCATATTCATGAATGGTGGCGACGACGACGTCTTATTAAGGCTCATATTCCAAACCAACTCTTAGCTGACTGATTCCCAAATTCACTTTTACCTATCGTAGCTCGGGTTGTAGCTATGGGAGGGGCTGTCACTGAGGAACAGGCTATTTCCCATGCCCATTACTTAGACTTGGTCTATGCTCAATTCGGCGCATTGTATGAAATTGTTCCTGACGCACCTCGCCCTACGTATGACCCTGCGAAACCACCCAAGGGACCACAGGCTGACGGCATCATGGTTCCCTTACCTCCCAACCTTCTATTCAAAATGGTGGCTAGTCGAACCCCCAAGGTTCTTCCCCATCACCACCACAGGCTGGCCACAACACTACCAAGTCCACTGCTACTGCCTCCACCGAAGAGGTGAATTCTGAGCAATCAGCTTCATCTCAGAAATCCGGTGGTAAGAAGAAAAACAAAGGGAAACCTAGGAAATATTCTAACCAACAGGAGCCCAATCCCACCCCCGAAGACACCAAACAGAAGAGGAAGTTGAAGTATCCTTGTTTGCTGTGCAGTGGAGACCATTTCTCAAAAGAATGTCCCCACTAGCAGAAGTTTCTCAAACGAAACTTTACTACCGCACTTCTCAACGATCCCTTCCCCACTCACACCAACAGATGATCGCACAAACGAGGCATCCTCCACCGCGCATGTTTTCATGATGCGTAGTGAGACCGTCAACTTGAACACATGTTCCTGTTAGTATGACTCTGTCCCTCTGGTGAAACCTGTTGGAAGTAATACTGAAAAATCTTCCACTTCCATTCCTGACGTCACCGTACCGCACACTTCTCTCACCATCAAGAAGCCTTCTTTAGAGTCAGTGTTGCGTCTGCCCAAGAGCACGATTCGAAGAGTCGTCTTCAATCCCAATGCTCGGGCAGCTCAAAACTACAATATTATAGAGGACCTGGCACAAGCTCCTTGTGCCATGTTGATGCTCGAGGTCTTGCAGAACTTCCCTAACCAGCGCAAGACTCTCCTCGCTACCATCAGCGCAATTGATCTGGATTCTTCTAATACCATCATGTTTCGGCTGGAGTACTTTAAGCCGAGGCTTTCCCATCAGTTGGCATTTCAAGTTGCCACAAACATCGCTGGGAAGACAATCCATTGTACCGTCTTGGACGAAGGTGCCTCTACCTCGGTCATGTCGATTTCATGTTAGAGAGCCATTGGATCTCCCGAGTTGAACCGTTCTCCCACAACCTTGAAAGCATTCGACGGACGTGGCTTTCAACCTCATGGGTTGTTACAAGCCTTAGCAGTCTAGTTGGGGGGTAAGACCGCAACCATTAATGTGGAAGTGGTCGTCGCCCCGTTAGATTATAATATTCTGCTTGGTCGTAATTGGTTTTACGCCGTGACTGCAGTCGCATCATCTGTCTTCCACATAGTACAATTCCCCCACCAAGGTCGAATTGTCACTGTCGACCAACTGGATTTTTGTACACCTAACACCGCTACTCATCCCGGCGACAATGTTCCATTACTTGGACAATCTTCGCAGTTATATGAGAGCGTGGGGATCGGCCTCATAAAGGACTCATCCCTTATGGGCATCTTTCCAACCTTGGATCCCCCTAATCATGTTGCCACGGTGAACATGATCTCCTCTAGGATTTCATCTATCCCCAACTCTACTGATCAATGGCTTGTGCCTGATGAAGCCACTGTACACCTGATTGGAGACACCATGCCTCTTTCACCCGTTGAACTCACTTATGAGGCTATCTAGTCAGCATCCGAGGACCACTTAGCTGTGGCCTACACATCATGTTCTCTGCAGCATACATCATCCCTACTCGATCCTCTGCTCCGGACTTTTCATTCAAACGAGTCCATTATGGAAATCATGAGTGCAGATGAGCCTCCGTGGGAAGACCTCCATCATTGATCGTCTTTCCTTCCCCCATTGGATACTGTAGAGAATAGCATCACCACCATATTTACACCGTATGTCCACCCTTGCCCTCAGTCCCCAATACTTACATATCAAACAGATTCTGAATGCAACTTGACCAACATTGAACCTACCATTTCGGTCGACATATCGGTTACTCCTGGTGTAGTGGAACACATTCATTTAGGCCAGAAGTGTTCCCCTGAAGAGATTACAACGTTCACGGCCTTGTTCAAGCAATTTCGAGACATGTTTTCTTGGACCTATGAGGAGATGCCCGGGATAGACCCCGCTATTGTTTCACACACGATTCAAACTTATTTCGACGCTAAACCAGTCTGACAAAAGTTGCAACTGGTACACCCTCGAAAGACTGCGGCAATCAAGGCAGAGATTGAAAAGCTATTAAAGGTTGGTTTCATCTACCCTGTCCCACTCACTGAATGGGTCTCAAACGTCATCCATGTAGCTAAAAAGCAGGGTACCATTTGTGTCTGCGTCGATTATCGGGATCTCAACCAGGCTTGTCCTAAGGATAATTACCCGACTCCCTTTATCGACTAGATAATTGACAATTGTGCTCGAAGTGTCATTTTCTCTTTTATGGATGGATTTTCCAGTTACAACCAGATTGAGATCCACCCGGCTGATCAACACAAGACAACTTTCATCTGTCCTTGGGGTACGTTTGCTTATCGCAAGCTCCCTTTTGGTCTCAAAAATGCTGGTGCCACATTCCAGCGAGCCATGTCGTATGCCTTTCACGATGTGAAGGACTTTGTGGAACGCTACTTGGACGATCTCCCTGCCCATTCACGGCAGCGGCAGTACCACATTGATCATCTGACGACGGTTTTCCTCAGATGCAGGCAGTATAACATCCGCCTGAACCCTCACAAGTGTATCTTCTGCGTCGAGTCTGGACGCCTCCTTGGTTTCATTGTCTCGAAAGATGGGATCCACATTGATCCCTTGAAGGTGGAAGCCATTGTCGCTCTCCCACCTCCGACTGACATTACGAAACTTCAAAGTTTGCAAGGGAAGGAAACTTACTTACGGCGTTTTGTCTGTAATTTCGTGCAAAAGACGCAGGGTTACATGAGACTACTCAAGAAGGACGTCCCATTCATTTGGGACGATCAAGCGCAACAATCCTTCGATAGTCTCAAACATGCTATTACGAATGCTCCAGTGCTCCAACCGCCCAACTACTACAAGGATTATGTCCTTTATCTTTCTGCTTCTGCCACCACGATTGCCATGGTCTTGGTACAAGAAGACAACAACGCCCAGGAACATGTGATATATTACTTAAGTAAGGGTCTCATTGACACCGAAACTCGTTACTCACATGTTGAGAAGCTCGCTCTCGCGGCAATCATTGCCGTCCAAAAGTTTCGACATTACATATTTCTTCGCACCACCACCATCATCGCCAATTCGAACCCCATGTACCACGTTTTGACACGTCGGGTACTTGGGGGCAAGTATTCACGCTGGATCATGATACTGCAGGAATTTGATCTCCTATTCGAAAAAGCTAAGTCTAAAAAGTCTCCGGTGTTTGCCGAGCTTATCTGTGATCTTCCCCGTGCCGATGTAGAATTTGATCCCAATGATTCTCTTCCAGATGAATCATTGTTCCTCGTCAACATGTCTGATCCATGGTATGGGATCTTACTTTATATCTTCAAACCCAACGTTTCAGCCCCCAACTATCTCGTGACGACCATCGTAGAATACGCCACCATGCAAAGTATTACCTGATCATCAGTGATACCTTGTACCGTCGTGGTATCGATTCTATTCTTCGACGTTGTCTCACTCATGAGGAGGCTGAACACGTCTTAAATGACTATCACGTTGGGGCGTGTGGCGGTCATCTCTCTGGGATGGCTACAGCCTAGAAGATACTTCGTGCGGGATATTATTGGTCGTCCATCTTTAAAGATTGTATCGAGGCCGTTAAAAAATGTCCTCCATGCCAGCATTTTCAAACGAAAAAGCGCACCCACCCAGCCCCGTTACACCCGGTTATTGCCGTTGGCCCCTTTGCTAAATGCACTGTAAGCCTACCTCGGCCGGGGGCATGGTTACGTCATAGTAGTCGTGGATTACTTCACAAAGTGGGTCGAGGCTATGCCTACATACATTGACGATGGCAAAACCTCCGCACTCTTCATGTTCAATCATATTATAGCGCAGTTTAGAGTTCCTCAAGCTATAGTTACCGACCATGGTTCTCACTTTCAGAACCACGTGGTTGACGAATTGAGCACTAGATTGGGTTTTCGCCATGAAAACTCAACACCTTACTACCCACAGTACAATGGACAAGTAGAGGCCATTAACAAGGTCTTGAAAACCATGATCCAACGCATGGTGGGTACACACAAGTCCAACTGGCACAACATGCTCTTTTCTGCACTATGGGCTTATCGAACTTCCATCAAGACCCCCACTGGATTTACCCCCTTCCAATTAGTTTATGGATTGGAGGCAGTCCATCCAATAGAGTGCGAGATTCTGTCCCTCAAACTCGCAGTTGAACTTCTCCCTAACACTACTACTGAGGAAGAACGCTTCCTCTACCTGGAAAAACTCGACGAGACTCGCCGCGATGCCGCTCTTGCCAACGAGGCACATAAGAAACGCATCAAAGCGCAGTATGATAAATCGATAGAACCTTGCGTCTATAGCGAGGGTGATTTGGTCCTCACATACGAACAAAGACATGATAAGCTAGGGGCAGGAAAGTTCGAGTCCATGTGGCATGGACCCTACAAGGTAAAGCGTGTTCTGGAGAAGGGATCCTACGAACTAGAAGACTACGACGGGATATCTTTAGGCGAACCCTGCAATGGGTTTTACCTGAAGAGGTACCATGCCTGAGTTTTTCATGCATAAGTACGTTGTGTATATTGTACATGGCGTGTGTGTTTTTGTGTGGTGTAACGCTTTTGTTTAGTGTGTTTAGATCTTGTTTTCGCTTCTTATACCATGTTTTGTCTGCATGTGCAGATGGAAACTTGCTACGGATTCGCGGACGGCGCTAGCCGGCATACCCGTAACCTTGCTTCAGCAGCCTGGGTACTTTATTCCCCGACCGGCGATCTCATCAGCTCAGGAGGAAGTTGTCTAGGTTTCATAACCAACAACGTTGTAGAATATCAGGTGGTGATTGGAACCCTAACCAACGCTCTTTCCTTGGGTATGGACCACGTTGTTATCTATTTGGATTCGCAATTAGTGGTTTCTCATCTTAACCGGATTTATGCTATCCGTGACCCTACTCTACTTCGTCTCTACAGACGAGTTCGTCTTTTGGAAAGGTCCTTTGAATCTATTCAATACCTGCACATTCCACAAGATATGAACGCAGTTGTCGACTGAATGACCAACTTCATTCTGGATTGGTACATTGCACATACATAATATTTGTATAAAGCATAAAAGCAGTCATAACATGTAAATAATCCATTGTATAAGCAAACATGTAAAACAAGATCACATTAATCATCCATTAAAACACATAATGTATAAAGCCATCGGAAATGTATGTATATGTATAAATCCGTACAAAAGTACAAAATGGTAGTGCTAATACAAAAATCTGAAGCATGCTAGCTTTCAGTAAGAGTCATCTCTACAAAAAGTTTGAAGCTCGTAAGCTTTCAGAGTATACATATACAGGCCATGTGCCTAAACTCTACGACGCACGGCCCTCAGCTGCTCAGCCCCAGGCTGAGCATGGTAACAGACAACGGCCCTCGCCACCTTTTGGAGTAGCGTACCAAAACGAGTTGATACCCCAACTATCAACTCTTGATATCGGAGGGGTAAGTCATGCACTGCAGGGTCTGGAATGTCGGAGGTCATTCCCCCGAGCACCTCTTGCTCCTCAAGAGCATCACGGGCCGCGGGATCCATCTCTAACACTCCTCCTCTCCGCACCTGGCGGGAGACTCCCAATGGTCTCTCCGGACCCACATCTGCATAGAAACATGTAAACATTATCGGCACTACAAAAAAAAATTATAAAATATAAAAGTACGAGCAATGTTTCTTACCTATGTCACCCCACTGCATCCCCTCTGGAAGCACTAGGTCGGGATCTCCCCGGAAGTCTGTACTGGCATATGGATAATCCTCTATCATGAGGATATGTGCCTGCAGCCATGAGAAGAACCCGGTATCGAAACTGACGATGGGCCACCGCCACCATGGCAAGCCATCGCATCTGTCCATCTCAGCATGTGAGGATCCCGTGTCTCCCGATCCTTGAAATCCAGCTGCGGGCGCAAGAGGGGTACCCGCTTCAACATGAAAGATACCACGATCGAGCCATACCTGAACTGTTTCAGCACCCCGCACTGACACTTGGTCAACTGATACTTGAGGCTAACAAGAAGCCCCTTGCACCAGTTAAACACTGTAGGAACCCTGCAGTCCTCAGCATACATCATTTGCGACTTGCTGGCCAAGTGAGCAGCTCGGCTACCAGCAACTCGCACAACAATGAAGAGTATCACTCGTAAATACATGTCCACGACATGCTTGATGAGAATTTTCCCACCAACCATCGCGGTGCCCGGAGTATACCACTGAACTATCATGACCTCAACTGAACGGTCACCACCCTGTGACCCGGTCAAAGACATAGGATTCCCTTGCCGGGATAATCCTGTCAGAAAATAGATGTCCACGACATCTATGGTAAGCGTATGCTCACCTATCTGGAAGTGCTGCTTAATAGGGTCCCAACATTGGACTAGGTATGTCAGTAGGTTGACTTGGGATCTCATCCCTAACACTCGAAAGTACTTGAGTAGCCCGCAGTTTCGCAATGCTGCAACACTTTGTGGATTATTTTCCACTTGCATATCCTCGAGCTCATGCTTGCGTTCCCGCCATTCAAGGACCATGGTATCACTCCAAACTTGCCAAGCAAGTCATTTAAACATGTTTAGAACTTTGCCCCTGCACCCAAAACTTTTGTTTTTTGCTAGCTTTTGAGTTTCATTTGGCCGTTTGCGCCGGCGCAAATCACCCATTCTGACAGTGCGTCGCCGACGCAAAACTCCCTTTTGGGATTTGCGCCGGCGCAAAGCCCGAATTGGCTGCCTGCGTCGGCCCGTGAACGCAACTCTACCAACTTTAAACACTTAAAAACTACCTAAAAACATGAAAAAGCAAATTCTAATCCACTGAAAAGTTAAATGGGAAGGTTTAGGGTTACCTGTCTCAGACGGCTCGCGAAATGACGGATCATAGCTTCCAGAAACTGTAATTGAAATTCGTCTCCAAATGACACTTTGCACTCTCCCAATTTGGTAAAAAACAATTGTAATTTATTTTCACTATTTCATCCATTTTATAACAGAAAAGGGAATATTCCTTTTTATATTTTGATGCTTAGTGGGTTTTTTACTATAGTTTGGGTCATTTATTATATTTAATACTCGGTTAACCACTTTTGACCTATTTTTTGAGCTACAAGTGCCTCATTAGTGCCATTTCTCGATGTGGTGGTCATCTAGTAAGTATCATCAGGTATGAACACTCTCCGAGTGTCTTTTTGTCATTATTTCGCTCATTAATGTAAATTATTAAATGACAACTGAGCTAACTCTTTGTTCTTTCTCATGCTCATTAAACGATGAGAATAAGTCACCGAGATATAGTTTATCACTTTTTTCGGGCTCTTTAAACTCCCATGAAAAAGGAAACCCCCCGGATTTTTCTTTAAGCTCTTTTCAGGCTTGCGAAATACGAAAAGATTGCCAAGCGAACTTGTCGCGTTCACGTTTGTTAAAGTATTTGAACGGTCGTATTGCTAGTGATAGTTTACCCCTTTTTCGGAACAGGGGGCACTACTTATGAAAAAGGAATACTCCAGCCAATCATGACTGGAAGAGTCCTCTCTCGCATTGTTTTACCCTTTTCTAGGCAAAAAGGCTAACCTTACGAAAAAGGACCTTTGGAGTCTTCTTTAGTTCTTTTCAGACTCTCTAAACATGAAATGACACCGAGTTTACCTTCTATGGACTCGTTAAAACTCAACATTGAAGGGCCCGCCATGGGACGAACCCCTCCTTTCCCAAGTTCGAAAAATGTTTGGGATTGGACTCATCTATGAGATGAGCTATACCGAGCATCTGGTTACCCTTATCAAGCTCGTTAAAAACACATGAGGCACTCATCAGTCATGATGGGGAAAAAGGAAAGTTTTTGTGTTACACCTTTGCTCATGGCAGTACTTAGTCGCTCTTGAACATGGCACTCATCTTGCATTTTTCATCTAGTACTTATCCTCGAGTCCTGTTAACTTCATGAGTTTTCTTACTCCTTTGGGTCATCCAAGAATGCTTCCACCATCAGTTGCATTAGTAGTTGGCATCATTCTCGTCAGGTCAATACTGCCATATCATGACAGGCCCATGTTCAAGAGATGTATTCACCACTCATCATTTGCAGTCAGTACACCTTCCATCATGTCGGTCTACTCTGAGTTAGTCTTGCATACTACTGTACCATCTGATCTACTCCAAACATCTGTTATCGAGTTTCGTGTCGATGATGGGGGATTCATCATGGCCCTCCTTCGACGGGTTCATCCTCGCCGACTTCAGATCATCATTCGAGGATTGAACTTAGAAACTAATCAAGTACCTGTGGCTTGCATGCCTCAATGGCAGGTTACCTCGCTTTCGACATGAGTTTACATCAATGACTCTTGATTGAAATATCTCGTTGAGCGTTCGACTTCAAATCATTAATTCGCGCTTAATGGTATGTACTATGATACCTTAGGGATCATTGACATTAATGGTGATTTCCCTCGCGCTTGTTAACGGTATACATCAATGACCGGTAATCAAGTGGTTTCTACCATGTTCAACATTAAGACATTTGTAATCACATGGATAGATTCGTATCATTGCGGGTTCGACTTGAAGATTGTATCATTGCGGGTTCGACTTGAAGACCCTGGGGAGTCATGTTTTACCCAGGTTGCGATGGAGATTGTTTGAGTCATATTACACGGATCCACTTTTGTATTGGTCATGGTTGTGTTATCATCTCATCTTGGATCTACGCTTGTGTCTAATAGCCATGATTGTGTTCAGTCGGTCGTTACTACCATGGATCTGCAATGTATTGGTCAGCAGCCATGTTGTGCGTCATATGAGACGGTGTTCTCAGAGTCAGTTGTACTGCAGCGACATCTTCTCTCGGACAAGTCCTTGCCATTCCTTCTATCAAAGCATTTTACCTGATTAGTTTTACCAGGTTCATGCTTTGGGGGGCATTCTGTTACACCCAAAATCTACACCTATGTAACTTCAGTGCCTAAATCCCTAAAGTCCCAAGATCAAGTTAGTCACTTAGAGCAAGTTGATGGCCTTTATCTACACTCCTAATTAGGTCGGCGCAGGTTGTCTTTGAGCAAGGTGCGCCGACGCAGGTTTCCCTCATGCAACATGCACCGAAGTCAGTTTAATGGGATAAAGGTAGCTTTCGAGCGAATTCTAGAAGTTGGATGAGGTGGATCCCTATCCCTAACTCCTAGGTGAGCTGGCCTTCGGTTCCCTAACCTAATCGGAGGATCCCTTAACCCTCTCCCCATGATCCTCAACCTACTCTATCCACTTGGTCCTATAAATGCAAGAGCCCTCTCCATACCAAGGGGAGGAAGTCTATGGTACTCTTATGCTGGTGAAATTAGCTCAGTAGTTCAGCACCCTAATCTTGGAGGCACCTACTTCTCTCTAGGAGCTTTGGTTTGGCTTATCGGAAGGAGATTGCGACGTTGAGGCATCAGTTGTAATCCTCTTTTCTATTGTACTTCCCACTTTTTATACAGTAATATAAATGCTTTCCATAGATGTTATTGTGTTAATGATATTTATTGTTCACCTCCTCAACTGTTTACTTAGACTAGTTAGTGTTTAGGCATGTTTTACTGCTTGTATTGTTCCTATGTGTTTTGACAGGTCTTACAGCCCCAGATTTGACAACCGCGGGACTCTGAACAACGACGAGGAGAAAGATCTATGAATATGAGGTAAGCTGCTTAATTACTCGATCTCTAACTAGATCTAGGAGAGTAGTTTCATATTCTGTCTCATTTGTTCTAGACTTGCATTAAGCTAGAGAGATCACGCCCAAGTCCGCTTTTGGTAGATTGTCTGATAACAACAATTTATGAATGAAAAAATATATAACTATGTTGTATTTTTTAATGTTACTTGTCTACAAGGGTTCTAAGAGCTTCCTTTGGTAGGGCCCCACTCAAGAAGAGGACTAAAAACCCTTATTTCCATTTCGTTTCTTTATTTTAGTTACGTTTTTATTCATAAACGCACTTATGTATTAATACAAAGTAATAATTGTTTACCTTAATTTACAATGCTCATGGAATTTCTTTGCATTATTGAACAACGCTCATGCTTTCTTATTCCACATGCTTCTTTTCAATAGTTTATCTTACAGTATTCAACACTTTGAAGTACATCTAATGAACCTATTGTAATTGTTAATAGTTGCAAGGATTGAGTTGTCTAATATTAATGTTAGGGTTATAGGTAACTTGATCCATCAGGCAGGCTTAATTACCAAGACCTCTATTTGCTTTGCATATTGCCAAAGGAGTTAAGAGTGAAGATCATGAATTCAATGGTGTGAAAAGGGTCAAGGAGAGTGAATTGTCAAAGTTGGGCATTACACGGTTTTTCAAGTAGTTTAGATTAGACCTGTGTAGTTGTATATATGGTGCACAACACCTCATAAGTTTGCATGATCTTTGGATTGACAATTAAAGTGAGTTGACGAATATAGTAACTATTGTTGCGATTCTTTGGCCCAACACTCCTCTGTCCAACCTTTCACTAAATTGGGCACCTTTACTGGTACCCTAGGCTCGATTGCGTACTCCTGGGTAGCAAGCCACTTGTGGTATTTCATAATGTAAGGAAGATGGAGAGTGGATTTCAATGCCACTGCCAACAACTACATCATTAATATAATAACAAAAATACATCATGGGCTTTGGCCTAGCAAATGTTAGAAAAACAGGATCGCAGAGCAATAACAATAAACAGAAATGCAAATATAATCACACATACACATTACAAGAGAGACACAGATATATCGTGGTTCACCCAACTTGGGCTACGTCCACACTGAAATTGCCAGTCCTTATATTATACCATCCAGCAAGGTGAAGGGATACAACTTGCAGCACAGTCGCTGCACTTCCTCTTCACTCTCTCACAGTCTCTCGTCACGATCTCAAAGATCTTTACAATGCATAAAACCTAATACATCAACCCTAGCCGTATTACAATGTCTTTCTTTTATAGGGGAAATACAATGGGAAAATACCACGGGATACCCAAAACCATGGGGCCGAAATCTGTTGGCGAAACTACCCAAAAAAATTTCTCGGGGGTGCTGCCCTCGGATCCCCTGGGGATCGTGCCGGGATCATAACCAAACCTGGGGTACGGACATGGCTGAATAATAATATCTCTGAATCTGGAGATCAAGCTCCACAACCAACAACAAACTCTTGTTTTTTACCTTATGCCATAAACACGCATAAACCTGTTGTTAAGGTGCACAAAACCTCCATTCCTATCTTTGAAGTATATTGCACTTGATATGTACCTAAGGTTGTTGACTTCACCTTCAAAATCAATTACATACATTTAAATTTCTTCCAATTCTTCCAACTTCATCTTTAAAGGACAAACAATGCAAAATTGTTTTAGTAACAGTGGAAACAAGCAATTGTCTTACCTATGTACTTAGGCAATTCTAATTGCTTCCTTGTTGTGATATTGCCATCATCTAGGGTACCTTTTTTCCCGAACAATCCCAACCCGGGATACAACTCTATCATAGCTTGCAACTTTTGTGTCGAGGCTTTAGCTTGTGTATTGGACTATTGGGACACTCAATGTACGCTTGGACCAACTTTGTTAACGTAACCCTGTGGTCATGGCTTCCATTCACGTCTTCACAGACTATTCTTATGCACCATCCATGTTGCACGTAGGTGTGGCTAAAGAATATACCGATGTTTTCAAGACTCAATTATGCCTTCTAGGCTTCCAAGTCCATGACACCAAGCACCTGTTCCAAGAATTCTTCCTTCACTCGAAGTTCTATTGCAATTATGCCACTACTGCACTTTGGTGTGGTTGTCTTTCAAAACAAACCAAAGGAATGTCTTCTACAAGATTCAATTGGTTTGCATGATCCTGGAAACACAAGAAGACTCACCATTTTTGTGCAGATCGATCCATCCATGTTTCCTGCTGCACCAAGGCACAAATTTGCTTTATCTAGTCCTCAAGTCACCGTACAGTCACCCACCAAACCTATATTTTAAACCTTTTGTTCATCCCAAGTCTGCCAAAATGTGGTGAAGAGTACTTGAATATGCTCTAAAACTAGCTTCCCTTCATAAAATGGTGAAGAGTATGCTCTGATACAAGTTGTCATAAATCTATAATCTACCTGAATTTTTCTTTGCAAACTTGGGGTTTCCCAACTTTATTTCAACACCTAAGGTCATGTGGCACTACCTTGTCTCTACCACAAGGGCTTGGCCAACACACAACTACTATAACTAGACTAGGACTCTTCACTTAAGATCACTCATAACTCCATGTTAAGTGACAATATATTAAATGCAACTAAGTTCAACACAACCAAGTTCATCCAACAATAGACACATGTCCAAGCGTGGCCTCGAAGCATCCTAACAATAATTTTATACTTAGCCAATATTTCAATAGTACTTAGCCAACACAACGCATTGCAAAGATCATAACATTCATCCAATTAAAGAGACCTCAACACACATGTATAGGTGGCACCCAAAGCAGATGCCTTCACTTTATTTATATGAAGAATGTTACAGATATATATCAAGGGAGTGCAACCTCCTACCTACTACTCTATTACATATGTACGATAAATATAAATAAGACAATACTGCCTTATGCCCAATAGACTTGCACAATCCAACTTTTGAAGCATTTGTAGGCATACCTCTTGCAGGTCTTGATTCTCTACTATTCACTTAGCCATTGTCCAATTCATCCTATTGTGCCAATCCCATACTTAGCACAATCATATACCTCATTATGCACTATTGTATGAATGGCCAAACTTGAACGAATCTTTAGCACTTCGAGGCATCCTCATTATATAAGAGTTAATGCCTTAGTTATTCCTCAACGCGAGGTGCCTTACAACCTACTCCATGCCGAAGTGGACCCAACGTGCCATTCGTTCACTAACTCTAATTGCATGTGCTTAAAGGTTACTTGTCTGCTCATTGTCTATGCTCGATGGTGCCTCCACGCCCTTTGGTGAATTTTTTCAACATGCCCATGCGTCCAATGGTTTCCTACATCGATTGTGTCCATCAGTTGCAACTGCAAGTAACATAGCACCCATCTCCTTCGATCCACATGCTGATCAATGCACCCATGTCTATAAAGCCAACAAAGTCCCTTTGCCAATTTAGGTGGAGTCACTTATATGAAACCCCAAATTGTATTTCCTTAGCCAATCTCTCCACAAAGCTTCCCTTGGCATGTCCATTTGTTGTGTGACACTGCCCAACTCTCTGTTATGTGCTCTGTTGTCGTGCAAGGGTGCTCAGTAAGTCTCCAACACACCTTGCCATCATACAAAGTTTCCCAAGCTAACTTGTTCCATTGACCAACCTACTTCTACATTCATCTGTGTTGACCAATGACCACCAAAGTGATCGTATAACGAAGGTGTCTAAAGCAATTCATGGGTAAGGCCTCATACATATTTATTTAAACATTTTAAACCTACAATATAATTTGCAAGGAAATCCTCATATAAATCAATGTGTTGCCATATCATAAGAAAGTTGTAATGTCCCCATTTTAGAGGCTCCATGACAATTCCCCTAACCCATTCAGCCCCATGGGTTCAAGAAGAAACAAAATAAATTAGCTAGGAATAATATTAGTCCATGGTCATTTAATTTAATTAAATGACACTTTAGAGAAGCGTTATAGTCTTAAAATGTAAATTTTGTATTATCATTTAAGTTTGTTATGAGTGATTAATGCATAGGAGGGCCCAAGAGGGCACATGGAGATTAGTTGGCCTTCTAAGATGTTTCCAAAATAAAATTAGAAGAAAGCAACACAAAGTAAGGTGTCAGCAAAAAGAAGGAAACTAGAATAAAAGCGGAGCAAAAGCAAAAAAGATGGAAGGCAGCAACAAAAGCAAGGAAACTCAAAAAATCAAGAAAGTAGTAATAAAAGCAGGAAAGTTCTCAAAAGCAAAAAATAAATAAGTTTTCTGATTTTTGCAACTCAAGATAGATCAGAAACAACCAACTGAAGCTACAAGGCCGAAATTTAGCTAAGGGGGGTGCATTAGTTTAGATAAGGAGGGTCCACATGAGCTAGCACTTACCAAAAGACTTCTCAAGCATGATTGGTTCAAATTCCTAGAAAGCGGAGCATGAAAGAATGAAATGACGAGCCAGCTGAGGTTAATAAAAGGAGTATGAGAGCTCCATTTCACATCTTTTGATCATTTTTTCAATTTGAATTGATGAGATCTGTAGCTTCTCAATTGACTTGAGAGGTGTGCCCCTTGTCACCAGCTGGGAAATGCGCCCCTGATGTCATTGTGCTAGTTGATTCTTCAGCTAGAGTTGAGGAGAATAGAATGCATTCAGCCATTGTCAATGAGTTTATTGCAGGTTTTATCAGCCATTTTGTAGGCCTAGTACGTTCTAGTTAGTGTGCCAAGTTCCAGTTAATTCAACCTCTCTCTTCTCTTTGTCATTTCTCATGCTACCTTTCCAGTTGGAGGAGAAAGCTTGGAGAATTTCTCCCCTTGTGTTATGGATGTTGTTCCAATCAGCATCTAATATGTAATCCTTTCCATTTTATTAATAAAATACAGTCCAAGACTTCCATGTTGCAGGTTGCACATTTTTCTTCCAAGTGTAATTGAACCCGTGCTCTTTCCAATGCATATTTTGACTAGTTTTCAATATTGAATAGAAAAATGACTTCTGTGCATCCATTTTCTATTTTGTCAGTTGTCTTGGATTCTGGAGACAATTTTGAACTCAATCCCAACCCTGGTTCATAGTTTTGGGAGGGTTAGAGGTTGTTTGGGTCGAATTGAAATTTAACTAGCTAAGTTGTCATTATAGTCTACAAATCTTCCCTGTCTTCCAAAATCTACCAGTTTGTCCCCAAATCTCAGTATTATTGTTTCCTTAGCTGGTTGGGGTTAAGCATTGGTGATCCACCTTCTGATTTCACCCCAATCTTGCGGAAAGGATCTAATTTTCATATGTTGGTGTACCTAGTAAGCCTTGGAGTAGACTTCAACGACAGTTGTTGTTGAAACATAAATGGTCCCAGTACGTTGTGCAAAGGATTCTTGAGCTAGCTTAGCCCTTGTTGTTTAGGTTGCTGCACATTTGATATCAAACATTCCTGATCCAAATATTCCTCGTGTGAAAATTTGGGTGGGTTTAGTTGTGTTCGGTACTAGTTTCCCCAATTATAGTTTTAATAGCTGGTCTCTAGTCTTGCAAATTTCTGATTTAAAATTTTGTGATTAGTTAATATTCTCAAATCTGATTTGGGGATATTATAGTGGTATCAGAGCATGGTCCTCTGCATCTGTGAGTAACAAGACCAATCTCCATTACTCAATTGAAAGTAGAATTGCAACTATGGCTTGGTTCAGTGGAAAAGATTTTGATTGGTATGAAGAGGAAGAATCATTTTCTGACTATGAAGAGGTCATTTACATAGATGGAGGCTTGTCCATTTTGCATGAGGATGATGAATCATTATGTGATACTATGTGCACAAAGAGCAGAAGGCCTAATCCATGAGAGTTCAATATTGTTGATGGGAGAGTATTTTATGGGGGAGAGCTTCTTGGAGTCAATCCATCTGAGTACCTAAGAGAATACCAAACAATACAGAAGGAGATCCAGGAGGTCTTGCTTTTTCGAGACTTATGTACTTTCAAAGTTGATAGGTTGTTTCCAAATGAGGATCCTTATGGTAGCACATAACAAAGAAAAGTAAGTCATATTGTCAATAGTGTGCGCAAATAAGTGAAGCATATGTTGTAGCAGAGTGAAGAATCACCATGCTCTACACATAATGAGACAATGACTAAGGGGGCATCCAAATACTCTCATGATGTAGGAAGAAGAAACCCTGTAGTCAAAGATCAACCATACGATGAGAATGAGAGGCACAACAATCTCTTAAGTGAGGAACCATGCACATCAGAAGATTCAACAACCCATCATCGGGTTGTTGGCAGTGTGGGAGGTGAATTCACTTCCTGTTTCTTTGTTGGTGATTTCAAGATCATTGTAAAGGAGATTGATCCTATTGATGGTGGTGAGACATCTTTTGGATCGGATCCAAAAGAGGAACATAAATCAAATTTCCAGTCACCACTTGAGCTTCATAGTGAAGTAGAAGACAAGTACACACTAGTTGGGTGTGAACCAAAGAGTTTGGCAGAAGAACAGACCACCCTAGATCTGCCACATAAAGAGAAAAATGTGATGCAAAGGTATGAACCAAATTCTGTTTTTTATATTCCTTTGGGTCATTATGATATTGCAGCCACTTCCAACGAGAAGATTGTCATGGTTGAGTCCTCTAGTGATGAGGCTCAAATTTATGGTGTTGAGAAGGAATGCAGTCAGAGGGTTGAAATGTTGGATGAGAGTCTGCATGATTCTCATATGGTGGAGGAGCTCACATGTGGCAGCACACACTGTGTGGTCAATGAGACATTGGGTGACTTGGAGAGCCTACTCCTAGTCACAGAAGAAAGGATACTACAAGTTCTGTTTAGAACTGATGGTGCACATAGATATTTGGAAGATAATATTGGGAGAATTCAGTTGGAGGAGAAACAAGGTGGGATTGTTAACGAAGTCTCTAGCTCTGAACTTTGCATCATCAAAAGGGAGCTGGAAGAAATGAAGGATGACTACTTGCAGTTGTTCATCGACTGAGACATGGCTCTCGAATTTGTGGAAGACAAAGCAACAACAGAAGGAGAGCAACTTCATGTGAATTTTGGGAGTTCACGTTCCTTTCCTAGAACCTCTAGTGATCAGATGTGTGTGGTTGATTGCACACATGATGTTGCATTGGAGGATCCTCATGTGCAAGGTGAGCATGAGGAGTGTTCAGTGATGCAAGCGCATGATGGTAGCAGTGATATGGAGATTAGTTGCAGAGCACTTGTTTCACACTCAGAGGATTATCAACTTTCTCTATATGAGGAAGACTCACTTATGGAGGATGTACCTAAGTGCATTCCACTTGGACCAGGCATCAGCAGTGATATCTGTCCTTCTATGGATAGATGGATTTCAGAGATGAGGACTTCTAGAGGTGAGAGCACATTTTATGATTCCATTGACATCTATCACAATTCCCAATTAGATGACCAAAATCCTATGCACATTTGGTTGCCATTTGATGCCATTCATCTACACATGGATTGGGTGGAATATTACATGGCGCACATGGAGACACCTTGCATAAATAGTTTTTCTCATGCTATCTGGAAGACAGTTACGCAAGCAAGTTTCCACAAAGAAATTGGAATGCAACATGTTGAGAGGCATTAGCCTTGCACAAGGAAGATCTCAGCTTGCCTCTATGGAGGAAATTCCCATCTTTGGATGAGGCATACATGTACATTCTTGTTGGACAAACCAACAATGGAGACCATGCATCTACTGTTTCAATGGATGATCTTTATAGGGAGTTGCAACTAGCCTACTTTGCTCCACTCCTAGCACCTGAGGATGTGAAAGGAAATTTTGGTTTAATGGAGGGACCATTTTTATTGATGCTTCATGAGAAGCAAGTGACACATGTATCTGCTTTTCGATTTGATTTTGATAACTGGACCACACCCTTGGTCCTCCTTTAGTATGGTGAGAAGTAGTGGCATCTACTAGCGCCACTTTATACTTGTCTCATGCACAACAATGCAAGAGAGTTCCACTTGAGCTCTTGGGGTGGAATATGTGATTACAGTGTGAGCCATGGGATTGGAGTGTTGTTTTCACACGAGGAGTTTCACATTTTGTTGGCAAGGCTCACTAAGTCGATGAATTGCATTGGGAGTGGCACACTTCCAACATGGTGGATGGAGCCTGGCACACCATGGAGTGATGGGTTGTCATAAGAAGTAGTGATGATGGAAGGTATGCATCGGGGACCATGGGATCCAAGCATTGATGGGTGGTTTCATACACCATTGGTGTTTTGGAGGGTGCAACTGAGGTAGTGGGATCCATGCATTCCTTGGAATGATGGAATGCCTAGGGTGTCATGGATGTTATTGGAGTGTAGTGGTGGTTGTCTTAGTCACATTGTATTCATCAGATTTACTTGGGCTCTTGGCATTCTTCCGAGTTGTTTTAACTGGGGGGAACTTACATTTTCAGTTGTAGAGATAAAGGAGTTAGGCATTGGGAGATGGTAATAATCAGAGTAGTGCAACAAAAGCATGGTGGATAACGCTCAATTTAGCTTGGAGTTTGGGTCCCAATGCTATTCATTCCAAAAAAAAACCTTGAGGCAACGATTGGAAGAATAACGGGTTAAGCATCACCATGGATTGTTGTTGCTTGAGCACAAGCAAACTTGGGAGGGGAGGACTGTAATGTCCCCATTTTAGAGGCTCCATGATAATTCCCCTAACCCATTCAACCCCATGGGTTCAAGAAGAAATAAAATAAATTAGCTAGGAATAATATTAGTCCATGGTCATTTAATTTAATTAAATGACACTTTGGAGAAATGTTATAGTCTTAAAATGTAAATTTTTTATTATCATTTAATTTTGTTATGAGTGATTAATGCATAGGAGGGCCCAAGTGGGCGCATGGAGATTAGTTGGCCTTCTAAGATATTTCCAAAATAAAATTAGAAGAAAGCAACACAAAGCAAGGTGTCAGTGAAAAGAAGGAAACTAGAAGAAAAGCGGAGCAAAAGTAGAAAAGATAGAAGGCAGTAGAAAAAGCAGGGAAACTCAAAAAACTAGGAAAGTAGTAATAAAAGTAGGAAAGTTCTCAAAATCAAAAAAGAAAGAAGTTTCGCGATTTGTGCAACTCAAGAAATATTAGAAACAACCAACCAAAGCAACACGGTAGGAATTTAGCTAAGGAGGGTGCATTAGTTGAGATAAGGAGGGTCCACATGTGCTAGCACTTACCAAAGACTTCTCAAGCATGATTGGTTCAAATTCCTAGAAAGCAGAGCATGAAAGAAGGAAACAACAAGCCAAATGAGGTTAATAAAAGGAGTGTGAGAGCTCTATTTCACACCTTTTGATAATTTTTGCAATTCGAATTGATGACCTCTGTAGCTTCTCAATTGACTTGGGAGGTGTGCCCCTTGTCACCAGCTGGGAGTTGCGCCCCTGCTATCATTGTGCTAGTTTATTTTCAACTAGAGTTGAGGAGAATGGCATTCAACCATTGTCATTGAGTTTATTGCAGGTTTTCTCAGCCATTTTGTAGGCCCAATACATTCCAGTTAGTGTGCCAAGTTCCAAGTTAATTCAAGCTCTCTCTTCTCTCTCTCATTTCTCATGCTACCTTTCCAGTTGGAGGAGAAAGCTTGGGGAATTGCACCCTCTGTGTTATGGATGTTGTTCCAATCAACATATTATATGTAATCCTTTCCATTTTATTAATAAAATACAGTCCAAGACTTCCATGCTGCAGGTTACACGTTTTTCTTCCAAGTGTAATTGAACCCATGCTCTTTTCAATGCATATTTTGACTAGTTTTTATTATTGAGTTAGAAAACTGACTTATGTGCATCCATTTTCTATTCTGCTAGTTGTTTTGGATTCTTGAGACAATTTTGAATTCAATCCCAACCATGGTTTAGATTTTTGGGAGGGTTAGAGGCTATCTGGGTCGAATTGAAAGTTAATTAGTTGAGCTGTCATTATAGTCTACAAATCTTCCTAGTCTTCCAAACTCTACCAGTTTGTCCCCGAATCTTAGTATTATTGTTGCCTTAATTGGTTGGGGTTAAACATATGCCATCCACCTTCTGATTGCACCCCAAGCTTGCAGAAAGGATCTAGTTTGCATATGTTGATGTACCTAGGAAGCCTTGGAGTAGACTTCAACGATAGTTGTTGTTAACACATAAATGGTCCCAGTACGTTGTGCAAAGGATTCTTGAGCTAGCTTAGCCCCTGTTGTTTAGGCTGCTGCACATTTGATATCAAACATTCCTGATCCTTGTGAAAATTTGGGTGGGTTTAGCTATGTTTAGTACTAGTTTCCCCAATTCTAGTTTTAATAACTAGTCTCCAGTCTTGCAAATTTATGATTTAAAATTTTGTGATTTAGTTAATATTCTCAAATTTGATTTGGGGATATTGTAGAAGTTCATGAAAACTTTTTATCGTTAAATAAATTTTTATCAAATCCTTAAGAAAAATAAATTTAACACATCAAAACATGGGAGCAAAAAAACTCATTCAACAAAGACTATCTCCTAACAAGGCGGACTTCAAATAAATGGAAGTTGGAAGGTATCTCCTAACAAGGTGGACTTCAAACATAAAGACTCTAGGTCATCAGTCAAGAGGTAAAAGTATAACAAATGTAATATGGTTTCAACTCATACACAATAAGAACATGGCTAATTTTGACTTTTTAAACATATTAATCTTACATCAATATAAATTCAAATATACTCTTTACTAATTTTTTAAATAATTTTTTTATTTATTTAAATAAAATAAAAACAATTTATTTAATTATTCTCAAATAAAATTACAAGAATTCGTCATCCATTATATTAAATCTTGTTATTACTTTTTTTGGAAATGATTTTGATTCAAACCTCTCGAGATAATGATGCTTATAAACTTAAGTCACCCAAACCAAAAATATCACATCAGAAGTGTGGATATAACGAAAATATTTGATTGTCATCTAGTCATATTCCAAACCACGGTTACTGAAAAAAATATAATATCCACATCGAAAAAATAAATTACGTTTAAATGCACTGAAGTCCACCACTTAGGGTATAAAGGGATTATCTATTCCGCGTAGGAGGGTTGAAAGCGTTGAATTTGCTTTTATTGAGGAGGTTCTTGTGCTTGCCTGCTATTGCCTGAGGTGGTGTGGCACTACCTTGCCTCTGCCACAAGGGCTTGGCCAACCCACACCTACTATAACTAGACTACAACTCTTCACATAAGGTCACTCATAACTTGACGTTAAGTGACAATATATTAAATACAACTAAGTTCAACACAACCAAGTTCATCCAACAATAGACACATGCCCAACCGTGGCCTCGAAACATCCCAGCAATACTTTTATACTTACCCAATATTTCAACAGTGCTTAGCCAACACAATGCATTGCAAAGATCATAACATTCATCCAAGTAAAGATGCCACAACACACATGTATAGGTGGCACCCAAAGCAAATGCCTTAACTTTATTTATATGACGAGTGTTACAAATATATAACAAGGGAGTGCGAACTCCTACCTACAACTCTATTATATATGTACAATAAATCTAAATAAGACGATACTGCCCACTACCTATTGCCCAATAGACTTGCACAATCCAACTCCTGAAGCATTTGTAGGCCTACCTTTTGTAGGTCCTCACTCTTGTACTATTCACTTAGCCAGTGTCTGATTCATTCTATTGTGCCAATCCCATTAGCACAATCATATAACTCATTATGCACTCTTGTATGAATGACCAAGCTTGAATGAATCTTTAGCACTTTGAGGTATCCTCTTTATATAAGAGTCAATGCCTTAGTTATTCCTCAACGCGAAGTGTCTTACGACACACTCCATGCCAAAGTGGACCCAATGTGCCATCCGTTCATTGATTTTAGTTGCATGTGCCCAAAGGTGACTTGTCTGCTCATTATCTATCCCTGATGGTGCCTCCACACCCTTTGGTGACTTTTGCCGACATGCCCATGTGTCCAATGGTTTCCTACACTGATTGCACCCATCAATTGCGACCCCAAGTAATGGAGCACCCATCTCCTTCCATCCACATGTTTCCCAAGGCACCCAAGTCTATAAAGCCAGTCTCTTTACCAATTTAGGTGGGCTCACTTGTATGAAACTCCAACTTTTCTTGCCTTATTCAATCTCTCCACCAAGCTTCCCTTGGCATGTCCATTCATTGTGTGATGTTGCCCAATTTTTTGTGATGTGCTTTGTTGTCGTGCAAGGGTGCTCGGCAAGTCTCCAATGTACCTTGCCATCATATAAAGGTACCCAAACCAACATGTTCCATTAACCAACCTATTGCTACATTCATCCATGTCGACCAATGACCACCAAAGTGATCGTGTAACAGAGGTGCCTAAATCAATCCATAACTAAGGCCTCACACATATTTATTTAAATATTTTAGACTTACTATATATTTATTTAAATATTTTAAACTTACTATAATTTGCAAGGAGATCCTCACATAAATCAATGTATTATCATATCACAAAAAAAGTTTATAAAACTTTTTATCATTAAATAAAACTTGTTAAGTAATAAAAATTTATCAAATTACTTTAAAAGAAATTTATTTAACATAATAACATTACATGAAAGCAAAAGAAACTCGTTCAAAAAAAGACTATCTCCTAACAAGGTGGACTTCAAATAAATGGAAGAAAGACCATCTCCTAACAAGGTGGACTTCAAACATAAAGACTCTATGTCATTGAAGAGGTAAAAGTATAACAAAGTGTAATAGGGTTTAAACTCATCCACAATAAGAACATGGCTTAATTTGACTTTTTAAACATATTAATCTTACATCGATATAATTTCAAATCTACTTTTGATTAATTTTTTAATAATTAAATTTTTATTTAAATAAAAATAAAAACAATCTATTTGATTATTCTCAAATAAAATTACAAACCTTTCGAGATAATGATGCTTATAAACTTAAATCACCCAACCAAAAAAATATCACATCAGAAGTGTGGATATAACGAAAATATTTGACTGTCATCTAGTCATATTTCAAACCACGGTTACTGGAAAAAATATAATATCCATATCGGAAAAATAAATTACGTTAAATGTACTGAAGCCCACCACTTAGGGTATAAAGGGATTGTCTATTCCGCGTAGAAGGGTTGAAAGCGTTGAATCTGCTTTGCTTCGATTTAGGACGCGCTCGTCTGCTATTGCACACATCATCTCATTTTGCGTTTTTCATATCAAATCTAATTGAGCTGAATTCTGAATTCTGAATTGCTGAGGACTGGTATTCTGGGAGTACTGCCAGCCATGAGGATCAATGAAAAGGTCGCCAGCGCTGCTCTAGCAGGTATTTATTTCATCCCCTATGGTCATATGGTGAGAATTGGGGTCAGATCTATGTGGTGGATGCTCTAATTAGGACTCTACTGCATGCTTCTTTAGAGCAAATTTGCAGGTCTCCCCGTGTTTTGAGGCTTTTCAGATTGGTTTATGGATCTTTATATTTCATGCTTTTTGATTTTTCTAGGCTTTTTTGTTATTTTTTTTTTCTTGGGGTTTTGGGTGTTTGATACAGTAATTTTAAGGACTTTTCGCAGTTCGATCTGGCAGGAGTTCCCGGTTCATGATTTTTTGAGACTGGCTTGCCTGATCCTGTTTATGGCTGGCTTCTATAAATTTTCTGCTAAGGGTTTCGTTTCATCTGTAATTTTTGGTTGATTTTTCCAATTTACTGTGTAATTTATCAATAGTAAAATCCTTATATTTGATGGAAATGTTAAATTGTGTAGGGCAAGTTATGCACAGTTTTGGTATGGCGTTGTTTTGCATGTCTTTTGGAATGGCTAAGTTTCACAAAAGTGTGGGCTCATTTGTCTATTATCCCGCATTTGAGGTCATTTTTAATGACTACTGAAATTTTTGAACATTGCATATATTTGTGCTCTGGAGCACCAGCATTTTTTATAATGCGCTCTTACTCAATTTGCGGGCACGGGCGAAAGCCATTAGATTAGACTGCGATTGCACCATGGCTGTTCAGCGATAGTATAGACTTGCATTTACTGCATTTGGTTGTTTATCTTATGTGTTTTTATGTCATTAGTCATCAGTCATCACGTTATTATTATTCCGTTTCATCACTGAATGATATTTTTCCAGTTAATATATCGCAGGGAATCCTCCTGGGCACTTCCCCTCATGTCGAGTTGAGGATTGTACATAGGGTAAACCCTAGATCTTTCATGGCAAAGAGCCATACCCAGGGTAGACCCTAGATTGTTCAGGGCACAAGGCTAAGTGAACAATTTGTGTATAGATCATATATAGCTCATTAACAATCGTCTCACTACGAGCAATCATGTCACAGTGGGATTTGAACTTGGATGAAGAGGGCAACCATTTTCCTTGCAACCATTTGACATACACATAATTGACACAGTTCTGAGTACTCATTTTAGTTGATTTTATTAGTCTGTTCATTTCTGAATCATAATCTCTTAGCGCACAGAAACATTTAAGAGATGGTTGACTCTGTTGTCCTGTTCATTTCATTGGCAGTGAATCTATCAGCTAAGAATCTTGTGGTAGTTTCTGTTATTTGTGTAATTGTGTTTTTAATTGAAAGTGTGGTAGTCATGCACCCTTCGCTCCTTAACCGGGCAGCTAACAATGCATTACTGCTATTATGGGTAGAGACTAAATAGATTCTCGATTATGCATCCAATACAAATAAGGAGTATGTATGCACCGTGCTCAACTTTGTAACATTGATATCAGGGAAATGCCACTTTCTGGACAATAATGATAGTCTGTAGTGCAGATATCAAAGGTTTTCTGCTTGAAATATCGTTATAAATAATTTATGAACTCTCACCCTACATGGAGATGAGCCCATCTTTGTAATTTCCTTCCTCTGGCTTGTTCATATAGTTGGATGGGCGATATTCATTGACTATTATTGGTTCTCTCCAACCATCAACTCCTTTTTTACAAGCCTTTGGGCCTTGCTTGCCAGCCTCAGCGCTCCTTATAGAGACAAGGCTTAATTTGATGCAGGAGTCAGTCGGTTTACTAACAAATGCTGTGTTAAATTGTTTTTTAAAGCTTGAGGTGCATCATATATTTTTTACGTCTTTAGATTTTGCCCTTTTAAATTTAGGTTTGAATCCTTTGAGCTTCCTAGCTGATATGAAGATACATATGGTGAAATGCTTTTTACCGTACGTGTTGTGTATGACCTGCAGATTAATACCTTTTCATATATCCACCTTGATTTCCCTTTGTTCTTCCAAAAATGTTAATTAAAGCTTGTTGGTTTATTTTTTTGTTGCAATATATGTCCCATATTCAGTCATGGCTTTAGCCCTGAAGGTTAAATAATCTGTCTTACATATAACAGTACATATGGGTGATCTGGATTGCAATCACGGGGTGACCTAGGCTGTCATTGTTTCCTGTGAATTGCTTTCTAAGTTAGTGTACAAGTTGCATAAACATTAAAGTTTCACTCCTTACAAAACTATTTCTCAATTTTTTTTAAACTACCGTATCTTAACATAGCAGCAGGCGTTTTCATGGAAAGGACTTAAAGATGAAAATGGAATGGAAGTTTGCCAAAGGAATTGTGTAGGCACTATACATCTAGGCCGCCTCAGGTGACCTCAAAATATGTGAAAGAAATATTAAGCAATAATAATCACATTATCTAAAGGAAACACAGGTGACTATGGAAAATACTTGCAAAACAGTGAAAATATCAATTACTTAAGCATGCACGCAAAAGTGTTTGTGTGATGCTCTTTTCTTTCTTTGTCTGTTTGGTTTCATACATCTGTAGTTTGATTCACTGTTCTTATTTTGATTGGATAGCACCCCGATCATTTGAATTTAATTTTGACACCCTTCTCTAATGTGATTTTTAAGCATGTATTTTTGTTCATGATTAATTTTGTTATTACATGCTTCTTATGAGATAGTTTTTTGCATGTCAAATGACACGCTGTCGACTATCCAAGCAATTTTGCTTTAATGATCTTAATGTCAGCATTCATATTTAATTCAGATGGTGTAACCCAGAATCAGCTTTGGCTTTGGATTAATATTCTCAGTGAATTTGTCGCAATTAATTTTCTCTACCCCTATAGTATATTATACTGCTAACAATCTAGTGAAACAGAAAACATATACACGTTGGGATTTTGTGTTTAGTAATGGGTTAAAATTTGGACCTTGTACCTTTAGATAGGATTCACCAAAATGAATGTTGTCATTGCATGCTTTCTATCAGATAGTGTTTTTGCACATTCACTGACATGGTCTTGACTACCTAAGCAATTTTTCTATAAAGATCTTATTGGCAGCATTCATTGCGCCGAAGAGGTGCATTCTACAGCCCAGTAGGGGGAGATGTGTAACTCCTTCCGTGCTTATCCTGGAGCTAACATATGTCCATTTTAAAAAATAATAAAATATTATAAAAAATAAAATGTTGGCTATTTAAAACATTTACAATGGCATACATATAAAAATTACAGAAATTAGATAAATTAAAACGCTTCCTCAACATTTACACTCTAAAAAGGTGTTTGCACTTTGAGAGATTTGATCCCTCTCGACGCTTGGTAGATCCCCTTTAAGATGGATCTATGCTGGTATTTAATTCAGATGGTGTAACCCAGAGTCAGCCTTAGCTTTGGATCAAACTTCTCACTGAATCTGTTGCAATTTACTGTCTATATCCCTATAATATTTTATACTACAAAATATCCCAGAGTTTATTTGGTTTTAAATTGTAGTATATTACTATATTATACTGCTAACAATCTACTGAAACAGAAAATATATGCACTTTGGGCTTTTGTGTTTCTTAATTGGTTAAGAATTGGACCTTCCAACTTAAGATCGTAGTCCCAAACTACAGATTTTTGAGAAGTCCCCCATATATCTGCTTGTCTGGAACGTTTTTATATTGAGCTGTGTATTTTTCATCCTCAGTTTAGTTCTAAGCTGATGCAGATGTTTTCTTAATTTGTACCTACAGAAATTAATTTATTTTGTTAATGTGATATTGCAGCTTTATCACTGGCACCCCTTGTTGTAAAGGTGAATCCAAACTTGAATGTAGTCTTGACAGCATGCCTTACTGTGTATGTTGGTTGCTATCGTTCAGTCAAGCCTGCACCACCTTCTGTAAGTGAATATACAAATCGATCATTGAGTTTCTTTGTTTCTTTCCCCATCTTTGTTTTAAATACTGTAATCTGGCAGAATAAATGGGTTCATGTATTTGTTTGATTTTCTGCAATTGATGTGTTGCTTGTTGCACAGGAGACCATGTCAAAGGAGCATGCAATGCGCTTTCCTCTGATCGGAAGTGTTGTGCTTGTTTCACTATTTTTGCTGTTCAAGTTCTTATCAAAAGACTTGGTCAATGCCATTCTCACGAGTTACTTTTTTGTTCTTGGAATAATTGCATTATCGTACGTTTTTAAACCTTAGAGTTAATTACAGAAGTATTGCAGTTCTGTGGCTAATTTCCCTGTTTAATGCTCAAGAGACTTCATCAATACCAATTTCATGAGTTTTTTGTGCTAAGAATGATTGCATTATTGTATGTTCCCATCTTATACTTAGCAATTTCTTCAGTTATTAGTTTAGTGGCATTGCCAATTGTATCAATCTTATGGAACATTATATTTCAGTTTTACACTAAGCCTTAAGGTTTAATGTTGATTTCTCATGTACAGAGCTACATTGTTACCTGCTATTGAGCGCTTTCTGCCAAAGAAGTGGAATGAGTTGCCGATAAACTTTCACCTTCCATATTTCAAATGTAAGAAACTATTCAGATCCACATGTCACACCCCTTGTTACACTCTCTTCCTTGATGATTATCTGCCCAAATGCAATAATTTTGTAAAGGTGTCCATTGCACCATGTTTCAGTATTTACAAAATAGGAAGCTGTTTATTCTCCTAAGTTACTATTGTAGCATTTCAATTTTGTGAAAGCAATGGAATAATAACATTTCAAATTGACTATTTTAAACAATTGTATTCTAATTGTCTTTTTGTCTGATCTCTTTGCTTCCCCATTTTTTGGTACACACTACGGCCCCTATATTTTTTCCAAGTAAAACCGCGCATGATCCCTTTTTTCCCTAAAATATCTGGATGAATGGCAGCGCCACTGCCAGCCACAATAACAGCTAGTAACCTTGAGGGACTTGATTGGATTTGAGCCTGTGACCTAAGTCCTCGTTGATAGCATGCCTTGGACTGGTGGTTCAAGTTTTAACCATTTAAGCTAACCCTTGGGGCTTATGACAACCCCTGTGAGAAATATTATGTGGATAATAAACCATTTTCCATGGTTCAAATCTACACAAGGCTTCTTTGATGTCAAGGGAAAGCTTACTTTTTTCATAACAAGGCCCTTTTTGCAATATTGGCTATTTACTTGATCTTGCTTCAATTATGTTTTTACTTTTCTCGGGGTCAGCCATGCTGCATGATTTTTAGAACAAGGGGTGAGTGGTACGGGGTTTGGGAACAGATAGAAGCTCCCTCCAAATTTCCAATGACTCCATGATTCTATAAAATATAGAGGCAATTTGTGCACATTAATGCAGCATCCCACAACATGGTTGGAAGCTTGTGATAGAGCTAGAGAAGCCAAGATGGTGATAAATGCTCAACCCAAAAGAATCCAACATGGCTCCTACTCCTAGCACCTCCAACATGCCACCTTTTAAGAATCCAAAAGTTGTTTCCAAACACGATGGTTGAACGTCAACGCTTTGGACTTTTGCTATCACTACGATGAAAAATATTTTAGAGGGCATAAATGCAAAGAACCCAAATAGATGTCTCACAGAATCGCCCAGAAGAAAACAATTGAAGAACCCAAGAACCAGAAGTGGAGGATACTTCTCTATACATGGAAGATGACAACATTGTGCAATCTCTTGGGGTGGAATCCCAAATTTTGCTCCATGCCTTATCAGGTTTCTCAACACCCCAAACATATTGTACAAAGCAGGTTGACTTGGCAACGAAGTAGGTTTAGTCTTAGGGTTTAGGTTTTTGGGTCAATTAAAAAAAATGAACTTAAGTGTTATGTGTGTGGCTTGTTTGGTCCTATATTGACTCGGCCAAGTCAGTATAGACTTGGTCGAGTTGATCGGTTTCGTATCAAACTGGCTGAGTCAAACATTGACTCAGTCGGCTCGGTGCCAAACCGGTCACCCAAACTGGTTTAATGGCCAAGTCAATACAATTGCTGGTCAACTCGATTGAGTTCAAGTCTGAGTTGACGGATTCTTTCTTGCTCTTGCTGCAACTGTGCATTGCTCCACTGCACCTGCAATTCTCACGTGCTGCCACATGCATTGCCTTGTACATGTAGCCAATATGATGTTGCCAAGCATTGCAAGTTAATTGGCATTAAGAGTTTGTTACTATTCACAATTGATTTAAATATCAGGTATTTTATGCCTTTTTGTCATTGCTTGACACCACTCACAAAATTGTGGAGAGACCCCTGAATTTTTAATTGGATGCATTACATATTTTAGTAGATGTAATTACCATAGTTTTCTATGTGGGATTTATAATATGATATACCAGCAGACAGCTGAGAATATGACTCACTTGTAGTTGTTGTGGTGAGAGGTAGCTTCTACAGCACAGTATGGGGGAAATGTTGTAATGTGGGTAATGCTGATGTCATCATATGTTGACTTGAATTTTCTAATAATATTTATAACTTGATACACCAGCAGTTAGCTGAATATGACTCACTTATTGTGTTGAGAGGTGCTTACAGCACAGTATGAGAGAGATGTTGTAACATAGGTAATGTTGATGTCACCAGATGTTGGCTTGAATTATTTTAATAATATTTATAAAAGTAATACCATATGATGGCATATATATATATATATATTTCGAGGAATAATCTCGTAGAAAACCCTTCGAGTACTTCCCCATGATTCATGGATTGTAGATGGGGTAAGCTGGTTGGCTTGAATTTTTATATAATATTTATAACATGATACACCGGCAGTCAGCCGAATATGACTCACTTATTGTGTTGAGACTTGAGAGGTGCTTACAGGACAGTATAAGAGAGATGTTGTAACATGGGTAATGCTGATGTCACCACATGTCGGTTTGAATGATTTTAATAATATTTATAAAAATAAATATCATATGATGGCCAATATATATATTCCGAGGAATAATCCAGAAAACCTTTCGAGTACTTCCCCATGATTCATGGATGGTAAATGGGGTAAGTCATCGACCCTAAGTACGGAGCCTAACCCGTAGGGGATCAAGAGAGTCGAACTGGTGACCTCCCCAACTTGGGGGGAGAGATTCATGACTGCTTGAGCTAACCCTTGGGCATATATGATGGCCAATATATATACAAGTATAAATATAAAAAAATATTTCTCTATAGAAAAAGAGATACGAGATTTACACATAAATAAAAAATAAACTATATATATCATTATGTGAGGTTTACATAGAAATATTGTTGCAATGCAAATAGAAATATTTTAACTATAATCATATCTAGATTTCCATAAGCTCCTAGTTCTAAGTTCTACTGAGTTGATCCTTCTCAGTGCCTGATAGATCTTCATTAAGATGGATCTAGGCTGGTATCTAATCGCATTGAAATAATGCTTTTTGGTAATGTATGGGTTGTATGCATTGTAGCAGGATGTGGTTAAAAGGGCTAAAAGCCTAGATATACAGGATCTAAAAACATTGACAATGACCTGTAGTCAGTATGCTTCTACGTCTAAACGCCTTGAATATAACAGAACGCAGATGAATATTCATCTTTGCCAACTCTGGCACAGAGCGTAGGGATGCTTGGTATTCACGGAACTGCCAGAAACTTGTATTGTAAAAGTGTTCAACTGTCGAGCCAAATTATTTTGTCCTACAATTCATTTATTCTTTTATGAAATGTGTTGTTCTGGTTGTAAATACAATAGAGGGAGGTGGGAGGTTAATTGTTGATTTTATCAATTTTTTTGCTCTTCATAATTTTGAATTCAAAGCAACAAGTAGATTTTTTTTTCATACAACAACGATGAAATTGAGACATGTTTGCTATTTGTATGATGCATATAGTTTATTAGTCAGCTAATATCCCGTTTAATGCTGGTTTACACAGCTGTGGAAGTAGAGTTTACCAAATCACAGCTTGTGGCTGCTATTCCTGGAACATTTTTTTGCACGTGGTATGCATTGAAGAAACACTGGTTAGCAAACAACGTTTTGGGATTGGCATTTTGTATACAGGTTTGTATAGCATAGCATGTTTAAACAATGCTTATATGAATGTTGGTATTAAAAATGGTGTGAATTTTTCATCGTTTAATTTAGGGTCTCTAATTTCATTGATAACATTCCTTTGCAAGTTAATACTGAAGAGAGATGATAATTATTTAAAATATTGTCAATGGCTGGAAGCAATATAGTGTGTTCAATTTCTAGATATAGTACTATTGTAAAATATATGCGGTGAGAATAAGTATCTGTGAAGATGTGGTGGCATTATATATATATATATTGGAAAACTTCCTCGGATAAACCTTTTAGCCTTTAGGCACTTATCACAGAGTCACATTTCATGAATGGTGCCTGTGGTTAATGCTGCCAACATACAAGTATGCCTAGCCTTGAATGACCCAGGTGGATTCAACCTTGTGACCTCCTTTGGCCAATATGGCTTTTGCATGGCAAGTCAAACCACTTGGGCTGATTCTTGGGCTGATTCTTGGCCAATATGGCTTTTGCATGGCAAGTCAAACCACTTGGGCTGATTCTTGGGCTGATTCTTGGCCAATATGGCTTTTGCATGGCAAGTCAAACAACACATACACATATAAAATAGATAGGTGGTGAGGATAACAACGCTAGTTTGGCTGGGTTTATTATTCTCACCAGAGGTTGATGGGTGAGTACTACTCCCTGAGTCCCTGCTTGATGATATTTCCTCCCCTCTCAGCTGCTGCTTTAAAGTTGGATCTCTTAGTTACTGTATCAGTCTTTTGGGTGAGTGAAAATTAAAGCATCATAATCGATTGGGTGAAATATACATATATCACTTGATAACACTTTTAAATGGCAATTTCTGAGCACTCTTGCAATATTATAGTGGCAAGTCTTTAGTATCTTTCTTCCTTGGTAGATTTTGAATTTTTGGTTTGAAAAAGTTTCAGAGATTCATGATTATGTTGGGTTCCAATTTTGTGCAGGGTATTGAGATGTTATCTCTTGGATCCTTCAAAACTGGTGCTATCCTCTTGGTAACTTCTTTATTCTTATATTGTTCATCACTTTTAGTGATTGCATTTAATCTTAGTGATGTTTTTATTTGAACCCAAAACTCAATATTACAATAGTTGCCAGGGTGGTTGCACACCGGAAAGGGAAATATGATATAAAAAACTTGTAAGGAATCATTATTTTAAAACTATCTGCAGAATGAAATCATAAATGCCAATAAAATGATCATTTTCCATGACTGTGGATTACTGACTTTTCAAAGCTTTAATTAATAATCTTGTTCTGACAATCTATGGTGCCTAACATTTCACTTATTGAAATACTGTTGTGTTATAGCTATACTACAAAGCTGTGAAATGCAGCTTGTGGTAGTGAGGTTGGAAAATGATATTAGCTTTAAACACTTTTTCATGTTGTCCTTATGAGATGACATAGCTGTTGTTTGTGTGTATTTTTAGGCAGGACTCTTCGTATATGATATTTTCTGGGTCTTCTTCACTCCTGTAATGGTTAGTGTAGCGAAGTCCTTTGATGCTCCCATTAAGGTTAGTTCATATTCTCTTAGTTTCCATGTTTTTCTTGCCTTGCTTATTGGTTATGGTGTAAATTTAATTTTGGGTATAGAGCATCAGATAAAGTTTTTGTAAGCTTTGAAACCTCTTCTGATTTTAATAACTTTAGTCTTATTTTTGGAACTTTGTTGCAGCTACTATTTCCCACAGCTGATGCAGCCCGCCCTTATTCTATGCTTGGGCTTGGTGATATTGTTATTCCAGGTAAATTTGTGCAGAACCGGTTTCTCATTTATTTTTTAAACAAGATGCAGAACTTGATGATTAGTAATTCAGGGACTTTTAAAAGTAAACTCAAATGGCTTCTTTTCCCACAGAAAAAAATGTACTTTATTTTAATCAAAACCAAGTACATTCCAAAAGTGCTTATACCACTATCATTGTTCAAGTTATCTTCTGATACTGTCCTCTCTTATCTCAGATCTCCTTATGACCGATAGTAGCTTTCTGTCTGCGGCTTCCCCGCTTACTCCTCAAGTGGGATAGCACCCTCATCACTGACCCTTAGCGAGGTTAAAGGGTGCTGGCTCTCTGGGTATATAATGATGACCTGCACTGGTACATAAGAATATTACTAGGATGGCGGCCCACTTATGATTGGCGTAGGATGGCCCACAGATAATCAATCTATAGGATGGCAACAACCTGCATCCCCTGATTTCTTAATTTGGGGAGTTGCCTACCCAAGCATGTCAGAAGTTATAATGATGTTATATATGAGTTTACGTAAAAAGGTGGACTCTGTCATCAATGAAAAAGGGTAGAGCCAAGTGTAGCAGGAGGTACTTATCAATCAGGCTCCTTCCCGGCTACTGGATCACTTCAGTGCTTCCCCCGACCTTTGGGGTAGGGTACTAACACATTATAGTCACAAGTCAAAATTAGTGCTGCAAATGACACATTTGCGTCGCCCACCAACTTACGTTTTCAGAAAGTATTTAAATTAGAGAGAACACCGTTCAAGGACTGAACGTTTTGGTCTGCATAAATATCCAAATTGAAAGTACCTGGAGGAAGAACGAGTCCTTTTGATAACCAATCAGTTTCCCCATTCTGGGCATGGGGAAGTACTGATACTGATTTTGAAAAGAGAATTCCAAGATCTCCCGAATATTGTTCACCATATACGTTAAAGAAATATTCTGAATGAGAATCTCCCTGTTCATCCATCTAATGATCAGTTGTGAATCACCATAGATCTACAAGGCCTGGATATGATGTTCAGCTGCAATCCTCAGAAGAGATGGGAGAGCCAGAAACTCGGCTCTGTTGTTTGAGCCCGACCCTGCATTAGCCTTGAAGGAAAGAAAAATGTTGGATTCCACAAACACAATAAACCCCAACCCACAGATTGAATCGTCACCTTGACATGCCCCATCAAAATGGGCTCTACAGCCTTGATCCCAGATATCCACAACAGAAAAGTCCCTGTTCTTTGAAGGAGCCACCATGCCAGAATATAATTTACACATATTGACAATACTAATGACTACCACCTCCCAGGGAATCATAGTATTGTCGAAGAGTGCAAGATTCCGTGTATGCCAAATGTGCCACACTGTGTATGCCAAATGTGCCACACTGTTATCAATGGTATAGACCTCTGCTGCGTGGGAGTGCCCCCCACCCTCTCGCTCCCGCTCCTGAAGCTCGCTCCCTAAACGCTCCCAGTTTTGGGAGCACGCTCCCAAGGCGCCCCCTACCTCTCTCCTATACTAAAAGCTCCTATACTAGGTTGATCATTTGATGACAATGTTATGGTACCTCCCTTCATTGCCAAGCTCAGATAAAAGTAGTTATGATTGATCATTTGATGATATGTTACAAGTTATAACTACTAGATGATTGATGTTATATGGTTTAATCCATGTTTTCTATAACTAATTCAGCATCCTACATGTTTTTTAGATATAAATCCATTAAAATATATCAAAATATATACTACATAAAAAACGTTCTTGGAATGCTCCCAAAGCGGAAGCTTTTGAAAATTTTGCTTTTCGCTCCGCTCCTGCTTCTCACTCCCAACAACATAGGTATAGACCAATATGCTTTCAACGATTGACAATTAAACCATCTTCGCAGGCATGTTTTGACATAAAGGTCATCCCATGAGCCATTAATACTAAGTGAATTTAAAACCTCCCTCTATAATGTTGCAGGGAATTTGCAATGTATAAAGAGATGATTTGCATCCTCACCATCATCTTTACATAGATACCAAATGCATGGGAATATCTGTGTCTCTCCTAACATTAATGTCCCATAAAGGGAGCTCTTAATAGATGGACGACCACAAGCGTCGTGTTGTGGTATGTCATGTTACTTGGATGGACCTCGTGCTCTTGAGCTTCGAGGAAGTTGTTCGTCTGTTGGTGTTAAGTGAATTGACTGGGATCTGAGGTCAAAACTTCACAATGGTCTCATTGGTATAGGTCAAATGGCCACTTGGGGTCTCATGGATTTGGATTTTGAGGTGGGACCATTGTCAACTGATCTCTTCTTACTTAGAAATAAAAATTTGATCAACCTAGGGGTATCTGGTCGGGGTGTGGCTAGAGGGAGTTGGATTTGAATCCAAGTGCCTTTGTCATATAAAAGGCCAAGCATCGTTGGTTTGGATACTGAAAGAAAGCGTAGAGAGGTTTGGGAGTCTTTAAAGTGATAGTAAAATTGACCACAAATCTCATAGCAACTGGGACATTGGAAGATGAAATGCTCCTTTGTCTCAATCTCTTGTAGGTGGCAAAGCTGGTAGGTTTTGTCTATTCAAAGAAGAATGTGATGCTTGGCTTCAAATAATGTGAATGTTTCATAGTGTATAAGGTGGATGAACAATGAGATCATCCCTCAGCTCTAGAAAGAATCCCCCACAAAAGGTCGTTTTAGATTTTAACTCCTTGGGTGGGGCGATCAAAGTGACTTGTATATGGAGATGTCTATTTTGTTGATCTTGTTCATTGCTTGGTTTCTTGGTAGGACATGACTATTGACATCAAGAGGGTATTGTAGTGGGGGAAGGTGATACATTGAGATGCCCATAGATTGCACGATATGTGTAACATCTACAAACTAATAGCGATTCCACCCTTGGGAATTAGTTGAGGCTATGACCGACAAGGATTCGTAATCAAGATAGGGGTATTGAGCTTGGTTGACAATGGAATCCACAAAGCTTTGAATGCAGTGAAGAAGAAACACTTGTCCAAATATGGATTCAATCTTGAAAGGGTGGTTTGCAAACTTCACTTGCTTAAATGTGTTGGGGGATTGCTCTCTTGTTTATAGTGATGCGTTGAAGCATGAAGGGTTGGACTCGCTCTATCTCTGCCCAATTTGACTCCATCAAATTAAGTTACCAAACCTCCAAGCTATAAAGGATTGTGGGCAAGATAATGGTGTCCAACAAAACCATCTTGGACGATATATGCTACAAATGATTTTGGAAGCACTATCTCTTGAAAAGAGTGAAGGAGTCATATGCCTTATTTATCCAAGGCTAAAGAGCCTTCCCCATACCAAATTTCGGCCCTGAAAACATAACCCCCAAATATTTGTAGGATTAGGTGATCTCAATCTCCTCCATAAAACAAAAGTGATAGTCTACAAGAACATTCTTTGGCCAATTGAAAATCAAATCTTGGTTTACCCAAGTCGACCATTAACTATTAAAGATCACAAAAACTGGTCTTTGTAGACCCTCTAGGGTGGATGATGAGAACCACATCATCTACAAATAAGAGAGTGGAGATCAAAACATGGTGGAGAAGGGTTGCTCCTATATGAAGGTCATCGATATAAATCCCAAATAATGTGGTTGAGAGCTTAGTCATTGCATTCGGCGAATTTCAACCTTGAAATTCGAAATTTGCTGAACTTCAACCAAATTCGAACTTGAAGCTGAACTTAAAGCCGAATTTCAAAGTCCAACTTCAAGCCGAACATGATGTCGAACTTCATGTCGAATTCGAACTTCAAGGCGAATTTCAAGGTGAATTTAATCGAATTTATTCAATACAAATTTTAAAAGGTAAAAAAAGACAAAAAACCTAACCTAAATTCCTAAATTTTTAACAAGATACCATCCTTTTGAAATATAATTATATATGTTAATGTTGGCATGCAATTTTCATTTTAATTATATATATATTAAAATTTTGAAATAGATAGTCCCTCGAATTTAATGTCGAATTTTATCACCAAATTTTTCATTGCCGAATTTTTGTCGAATTTCAAGGTCCCCGAATTCGAACACGAACTCGAACCAGGTGACTTAGGTTGAGAGAGGGCACCCTAGCTTCATCACAATGGAGTTCTTGATAAAATGTGAAATTTTGTGCATTGTGTGAAGGTGACCAAGCTTAGAGTTAGAGACACAACAATGATCAAGGTATTTGAAATACAAATGTTTTTAAGTCTTTGAAACAATGCCTTCCTCGAGACCGTCTTGAATGCATTTTGAAAGTTCACAATTTTTTTTGAAATTTATTGTGTTGAAAGAAGCTTAGTTTTGAAGCACCTTGTGAAGCTGTGTCTGCGACAAGCTAAAAACACTTGCAATAGTAAAGATGAGTGCTTGGATAGTGCATTCAAATAAACTTTAGATCATTTGGTGTTGGTAAGTTTTGTGGGAAATAGTCTCAATCACCAACAAAGTATAGGTTTTATTGGGGAAGAATCACCAAGAGAGTTGGTTGATGCTTCAAACTAGAAACCAACACTAGAGATTTAAAAATGGAAGATAGTGAAAGAGATAGATAGACAAATCTTCTCGTCCCTGAAAAGAGGCTACCTTAATTAGAAGATGTCTCCAAGGAATTCCAACTCACAATTAAAGGTTAGACAAAAGTACTTAGCTAGATGATGGTTGCCAAGCAATGATCCCCTTCCTAATAGAACACAAATCCTTGTATTTTAGTTGAAGGAACTAGTATAGCATTGTTAGTTTGATCACTAATATTAACCTCCCCTGTTATCTAGGAAGGTCCGTGTTCAAGTACATGCAATTTACTGCTTTTGATGGAAGCATGGATCATTAGAGAAATTTTGAGGTAAAAGGTAAAAAATGGGCCTCAAAACAAAAAATGTACTATCAAAATTCACTTAAAAGAACCAATAGGATTCAAGATGACGATGTAAACCATAAGGGTAAAAAGTGTTGGAGAGAGAAAAAACTATTTTTTTTTCTCTAATTTTTGTCTCATCTCCTTATATGTTTACTTAAATTTCAAAGTGTAGGTAGTTGTTGGATGTAGAATTAAATTCTGCATCCAACGAGTACCCACATTGCATACTTTTAATATGCCCATAGTGAGATTAGTTGAAAATACAATTAAAAAACATGTTTCTCAAAACAAAAAATGTACTATCAAAATTCACTTTAAAATATCCAATAGGATTCAAGATGGTGATGTAAACCACAAGGGTGAAAACTTAAAAGTGTTGGAGGGAAAGAAAAGTATAGGCAGTCGTTTACTTATTTTTTGTATTTTCAACTTATCTCCTTGTAGGTTTACTCAAATTTGGAATTAAAAAAATAGTTTTTATTTTTTTCTTTATTCATAGCTTATATTTTATAATTTTAAATATTATTTTCATTAGGAGGCCTATTTTAGACCTCAAAATTTCTCTAATGGTTGAAAAGCTTGATTATTGGCTACAATAGAATTGTACTTTGGATGCCAAGTGTTAGTTGAACCTCAAAAAATCTAATTGCTTGATTGAAGATGCCAGGTTGAGCCCTATTATGGTTGGAAAGTTTTGTGAATGATAAAGACAACATGGATGACTTCCATCCTGAAATGGGTTATAGAAGCTAAAATTTATTTGTGCAATGTTTTAAACCATTAGTACAAAGGTGGGGTGCACTTTAAGGAATAAAGGCATTTGTAGAAAAGCCAAAAACACTTTAGAGAAGGCACTTTATTAAAAGGTTGTATATGCCAAGAAATATGGGCATAAAATTTTGAAATTTCTATAACAGGTCGGGTAGGGTGGTGGCAGGGTATTTGAATTTGAGAGTTGAACAATGGTAATTATTTTGAGAAAACATCATCATCTCAGTGATGATAATGACCTTGCAAATGAATTGCTGCACATAGTATTTGGTGATCAGATGGGGGTGATGGGAGTGCAAGTACAAACCGATTTTATCAGTGGCACTTTGAAACAATGTTCCACGAACAAATATTCTGCGAAGGCATTTTGCCATAGGATGTCAACTGCTGTTTTAACCTGCCCTTGGGTGAAGAACTATTTGCACAGAATCCATGCCCCAATAAACATAGAGTTTTAGGACCTGCCAATATTTAACGTGGCTGTAATTGAGATTGCGTTCATTCAATAACAAACCCTATGCATTGTGGATCCCAATGGTAGCCGTAGAGCACAAGCTGTTTATGCAAAAGTTTGATCATTGGTGATAGCTGTAACAGCACTACTAGATAAAATAAAGGAAAAAATCAAGGAAAGAGAATAGAATGCCGGCTAATAGAAATTGCTTATTGTTTGTTTATTTTGTCTTTGGACAGAGGCAGAGAATGTTCATTAACATTAGATAAAGGGTAAACATGATGAAAAGCACAGGTGACAGTGGAAGTGAGGGTTTGAAAATGGAGAATACTTGTAGTAATCCTGGATGTGCTACTCAACAGGGGGCACAACCACGAGAACACCAATTGTAATGCACAGAGAGAGAAAGAGAGTGCGATGAATGTACTTATAAAGAAAGCAATATAAGCTGAGATTAGTCAGTCCAACTGAACTTGATATTCTCAGTTTAAAGGCTGAAATGATGATTTATAATTGACCTCAGATGGGTGTTTATAGAGTATCACAATATCACTTCACTAACTCAACTACAACTATTCCATCACTTGATTCCTGTACTACATTGACCATTAGAAGTTAGAACTAATGTATGAGGGCTTGTGATAGAGCGCAATACATAAAATATATTTTTAGAATCTGGTCGCATCTAACACAGATCTATATATTGGTATTTGAAGCCTAATGTGAATTAGAGGTTACAACTGATACAATGTTTTCTCATCTATATGGCAAGAAAGGGTGAATATAACAAAATAGTACCAAGTGAAATCCATTTCTGAACCAAAATACATAATCATCTGAATTTTCACTGTCTACATCATCTAAGACTAGTTTTTAAATCAGGGGTCTTTTTGAACAACTTGTTTTGCTTCAATCTAAGGTTGTATATGATTCAATTGATTTTTTGGATGCAAAGTTAGGTTAAGGGTTGTAGGATTTATTTATTTTTAATTATTGTTTTACAATGTTGTTCTATCTTTCTCATTTTTTAAAGTGGTTTTGGTGGGTTCAATCTTCACGTGTGCCTGTATGGAACCATATGGAATTGACCAGTTCAAACTGGAAAGATTTGATTCCATATGAAACCGGTCCTTTCTGGTCTGAGGGTCTACAGCTGGTTTAGCTGGTTATGGTCTGGTCCTGACAACACTAATGGCTATGGCTTATGTATCATTATTATTTATAATTATGGCTAATGCCATACCCTTTTATTGTATTATTAGGTATGGTTAAGCCTGACCTAGTCAAACTTGATATGTAGGCTCAATGATGTCCTTTAGGTGTTTGCCTTTGTTTTGTAGGTCTGTAACCCCCTCTCGAATTTACACTTCCCCTTCTTGAAGGGTTGCCTCATTTGAGTTGTGTAGATACATAACTAAAGCTCTGCCTACCATTTGTATCATCTTATCTCATTAACTTCCTGATCTGAAATAAGAAGTGTTATAAGCCTATTGACACTTAATTTTGGTGTTCTCTTGTGATTGGCATCTTTCTCTTAGGCACACTTGTGTATTTCTACTTTTCCGCACTTGTGCCTGGGTTTTGCACTTTTTCTCTAGTGCACTTGTGAGGAGGCTATTTCAGAATTTTGGTGAGATTTGGTTTCCATCAGTTCTTTTGTTGCTTTCAACACAACTTATTCTGGTATTTAAAGCCTAAAACAAATTAAAGGTGACAACCAAGCCACCTGTTCTTTTGTTGCTTTTCACCTTTTAGTAAAGCTGTTGTAGTTATCTTCGAAACTGTCCTCCAGATGAATGGCTTGAATGAAAATCCATCAGAAACTTTTGTTGCTAAATGTTGTCAGGTAGGATTTGATTTTGTTGACTGTGACCTTGTTTTCCTGGAGCTTGTATTGTCCACCTTGTTCCTAAAGCCGTGGAATGGGCTAGAAACACAAGAGTGAGTTTCATAGTTGTCCAACTGCATCATTGGTTCAGTATGCGATTCTCTCCCTTGAACCTTTGCTGATCTTCTTGAGACCTATATCATGATTTGACAAGGTTTGTTAAATGATCTTGCTCTTATCCATTGAGACCTAGTTGAATCACACAAGGCACTAACATATTGTTTACTTTCAGTTGTGATAACAAAGTGCGACCCTTTTATAATTTTTAACTAACGACTCCCTCTTTTCAGCTATAAGCAAGTCATTGGCCTGAAGGTTAATAATTTTTCTCAGTTGTCCAGTTTTGATCAGCTAATTTATTTCAGTTCCTTGTGACATGATTAATCTCAACTTTTGCATGATCCAAGTTGAGTTATTGTTTTTCTCCACAAGGTCCTTCAGTTTCCAGTTCTCATTCTTTCACTTATATTTAACTATAAGTGAAATGTCTTTTCCCTATGAAGTACTGGATACTAATTTCCAAGTCTCCAAGGCACTCCAGATTGGAGATATTGAAAGGAAGAATGGTCCAATCCATGATGGAGACCTTGATAAGTTTTGCTTCAACAGTTCTGATTGATATGGAAACAATTTATTTGATGCATTGTACAATACTAATTTTAGTGATGGTGATATGGGCATGGATACACTACAGATATTAACTTTAAGATATATAATATTATATAATATTTATATTTGTATGTTATATAGATGCTGTGGCTTCTATCTTTACATGTGTATATATATCTTCTATAATATTATAAATAATTATTGAACCTGCTCTCAATGCTCCAAATAACATACAAAAAACTTGCTGTCAGTTCAGAAATCTCTTCCAAGTAAAATACGCTGTTTGCCTCAGAAATACTGAAAACCATTTCTGCTCCTCAAAAATCAGTTCTCAGAAATCTGCTTCTAAGAGAACAAGTCCTCAAAATAGTTTTTTTTTCTCCTGGACTATAATTCATCCTACCCACAAGCCTGTAAGCAAGGATGAGATTGCTGGTACCTTGCCAGCCCCCATCAACAATTTTCACAATGATCCCAATCAACAAATTGTCTCACAAAGTTGGAACATGTCACAAGTGGGATTTGAACCCCGGTGGAGAGGATAACGATTTCTCCTTTCAACCACCTGCACTGGACCCAATTGATTAAGATAGTGGAAATCAGTAATCAGAAATGTCATTTGTCGCTTGAAATTTTTGATCCTGATGGGAAATGATCTGCTTCTCACTACTGTGTTCCAAAATGGGAAGATTGTTGCGTCCTTTCTCAGTCAATTTAAATTCCCATTAAGGTTGCTTCATTTGTTACACTTCCAATTGAGGTAATCGTATTTTTTAGATGAGCAAGTAATCCCAATACACAGACTTGGGATGATGCTGTTATCATAATTATTGTGTTAAAATGGTCTATAAAACGTGCCAGTATGTGTACCTTGATTCTTTGTTGCAATATGCTGTTATTGCCTGTACGCAAGTTTTTCAATGTTTTCATTAAGATTAAAAAATGATATTTTCTTTGGATTACATTTCTATGCAGGCATTTTTGTGGCTTTAGCTTTACGATTTGACGTCTCAAGAGAAAAAGGAGAACGATACTTTAGGAGTGCATTCATTGGCTACTCAGTAGGTGTGATTGTCACAATCATTGTGATGAATTGGTTTCAGGCAGCACAAGTAAGTTGAGAAAAAAATGTTTTTGCATTGTTTTTTTCAGCACTTGTATTTCTGCAGATCTGGGGAATTTTGTTGGTTCTTAGAATTTCAGGTTTGAGATCCTTTTCCTGTATTTTAACAATTTTTATTATTTGGTTGTATTATACTAAGGAATTTTTTTGTCACTTTGCAGCCTGCCCTTCTGTATATTGTTCCTGGTGTAATTGGATTTTTAGCAGTGCATTGCATTTGGAATGGGGAAGTCAAGCCAGTAAGTGCACAATGAGCTTAACTAGACAGTTGTCTCTATTTTAAATCTTCCTTTATATAGCACACATTTGACAAAGAAAGCTAATACCTGGATTCTATTGGCCAGTTGTTGGAATTTGATGAGTCTAAGACTTGTGCTCAATCAAGTTCAGCCGACACATCTCAATCGGATGGAGATACAGTAGTTGCAGATGGCAAGCCAGATCACAAATCAGATTAGAAAGATCAGAAAGTCCATAATTTTCATCATGGTAATTTTTGCTCTCATCCATGTCTGTTTGTTGATGATATTGGTTTTTAAATTTACCAGTAGTAGCTCTTGGGAATTTTCTTGGTTATAATGAAAGTTTTATTTCTATTGTTTTGTCAGACAGTGATGAATTGATATCTGTGTTTTATAGGGTGCTTGTAATTATGTGCTCAAAACTGGAGCATTTTTTGTCATCGCTATCATATATCTATAAATCAGCAGCAAATCAATCCGTGCTGCTGATATTTTCACATTTCAAAAAAGTGATCTAAAAACTGGAGACTTGTATTTATTTTCAAATTTACCTGCTTTATAAAGTGTCTTCCAGGCAGTTCAACGTGAGGGCATGTCTTCCATTTTGTACGGCATATTTAATAGATTTCTTATGTTTGAGATTAGTTCTGATCCAAGAATATGGGTGGTAATTTATCTTGTGATTATTATGTTTATATATGCCCTCGATAAAATATCTGACATTAAAATGATTGACAGCAAAGATGAATTCTTTCAGGGGTCTTATTTAGTGCAATTTTACACGTTCTTGTTATATATGTTCCCACATGTTGGGCCAGAGAATGGATGCTTAAATTTTATCAGCATCCAAACTGTATTGATCGAAGCAATTGCATTCTTAGATGGTAACTTAGAAATTTTGAAAAATAGTTGGTATTTTGAGGAATAGTTGTTTCTCTCTTTCTGTACTGATTTACCACTTTGTGCCATTCTTGTGTAGCCTTACACTTTATTTACTGCTATAGCTTGAGCACTGCATCAATTGTTGAAAAACCCGTTTTGTTCTTAGTTCTTACACAACACATCTATATCAATATTTTTGTGATTATTTTCGAAACAATTTGCACCTTCAAATTATAATCTCTGTTTAGGTTAGATGACCATGATTTAAGATCTGTAAGGGACTTAATTTTTGCAAGTTAATCTCAAGGAACATGTAAAATGGAAATCTAGTTTTAAAGGTGAATTATAAATTCTGTAGCGTTCGCTACAGAATAAGGTAAAATGGAAATCTAGTGTTTTCTGTTGATGTATATAAGTTACTGATGCATCTATCCTGAATAAATACTTTTAGTCTGAGATTTTATTATTATTATTATTGACATGTGTCCAGGTAAATTTGAAAATTATAACGAAATTTTTGTTTTTAAGTTATTCCATATCCATTTTATAGCATCTTCTCTCTTTCTGTGATTTCTTCGAAGTACGCTATCGACAAGGATTTTAGGATTCGGGAAAGGTCTGAAGGCAGATTAGTTTGGCCTTTTTGGCTTATTTGTGTTATGGACAATGTTCCCCCAAGTTTCTGGGATGTGGGGATGCGGGAGCGGGGAAGTGCGAGAGCGGCATATGCAGAAGTATGTCCTTTAACTTCGGGCCCTACCAAGAATACTACAAAATTTATATCATTGAAATTTTTATATTTTATAATTTAATATTCTAAAGATTAATACTATCAAAACAATAATACTAACATCATGTATGTGCTTGTATTCATGCAAACGCTAAATTACTAACATCATAAATCACAATTCATTCATAAATGATAAATCATCTAAAACTAAAATGAATCTAAAATGAAATATAGGTTACAACTTACAACCACCATACATAGGTTATAAATTAAAATTAAAATTAATCAATATTAAAAACAAAATTGAAAATACAACCATATTGTGAAGTTTATACAGTGAAATAAAACTTAAAATTGTGAAATCTCAATCTTACATATCAAGATTCATATTTTTAAATATATTGGGACTTGAAAGTTAAAAGTTAAAAGAGTTAAGTTTAATATATCAAGATTAAAGAAAAGACAAACGACAAATGAACATCATTGCTCAAGACAATGTGTTGGGAAAATCCCAAATTGGATGATGGTTATGGAAGTCGGTGGGTAAATGTTAAAAAACAATCCTGGGGTTAACTGCAAGACTCATAGAGACCAAAATCAAATAAAAAGTAGATCACGTCCGCGAGAAGCTGAAACTTGGGAAATGTTTCCCAATTTGAGGAAACGTCCCTTGGGTGCATTTTTTGAGCGTTTCCAAATTTGGGTGCATGAGGGAAACATTTCCATTCACTTTTCCCCATCTCAAAAACTTGTGGGGTTGCGGAATCACATTTCCGGATTTTGGAAATATGTTTCGTGTAACATTGGTTATGGGGAATGGGCATGTTTTTAATATTGAACCACATCCAAGGCCTTTTTATCCTACAGGTCACTTTAGTTTAAAATCCTTTTATCCTGAATTTTATTCAGAATGGTATGTTTAAAAGTGGTATATATAATTGTTGTAGCAGAAATTCACTCTTATGGTCATGCTTGAACTGCATAATTTTTTTTTTTGATAGGAAGTGAGGTTATTGATATTCAACTGTGTTGAATAAATTGTTCTTACCCCGGGATTCTTAGGCCATCCTTGGCAAAACACTATTTGTGTAAGGTTGAATTCACATATATTGGTTATAAATTGCCAATATGTATATATATTTTAACATTAGTGGTTACTTAGAAGTTCAAATTAATATCTAAATGTGGTGGTTAGTAAGGCATGTGTAGAAGAATCTAGATCCAAAATTCAGCATTCAAAAGAGCTTATAAATTCAGTCTTTTGCCCCCATTTTCAATAGGGAAGGGTATAAATCTTTTTTGTGTTTTACCTACAAAGTCCCCTTTGTGATCATGATGAGTGGGGTGCCTACCTTAGAAGTTGGTTTCATAGCAACACACAAATACAATATTTAGTCATAAATTAAGTAATGAGTTTGCAGTTTTTTTAGTTCCTATTGCCCTCCTAGGTCCATTAATGTTATGTTTCTTGGGACACAACGTTTGCCACAGGCAGGTGTAGTTACTTCTTCAACCTTTGCTGCTTTCTCCTTACCAATTTTGAAAGTTTTAGATTTTAATATCATCTTTGGTTGCTTCCTTGTTGGATAATTGGGGTTCTTCATGGAATATACATTGGAGCTGCAGCAGTTTCATTCGTTGTTTCTTTCTTCTCACCAATTCCAAAAGCTTGTCATATCATCTTTGGATGCTTCCCCATATAGGGATCCTTCATCTTAGAATTCAAAGTTATATCATTCTCCTCTTTTGTATGGACCCCTAGCGTAGGAGTCATGATTTCCACCAAATGGTGTTGTGTGGTGGCCCCAATCCACCAAGTAAGCCTACGATTGAACTACCTTTTCGCATGAAATTCAACATGGTTTTGAAACCTCATAGAAATTACAAGTTTGTGCTTAGGGAGAGACACTGTTGCATGACCTACGTCAATGCTTGATCTGTGCTGCAAAGGCCTTGTTCATAATCTAGCCTCGATGTCTACACGATCTCTGGGTTCCAATGAAAGCTATTCGGTAGTACTCTTAAAAAATCAATTTCCATGCATATTCTTGTATAGGTAGTAACACGTCTTTTCCTAGTTTTTGGGTAACAAAAATGAAACTCGCAATGTCTTGATTTCCCTTGGAGAATCCAATGATTAGAATTGACGGTGTAGGTTGGGAATATTAATGCATATTGGCCAAGAGGAGAGGGAATCCAAGGGACAAAAGTGGGGAACCATGGATTCATGTAGGGGCTAGAACATCCCTAAACCTAGGTACTCTGATGACTAAGATTCTTGCCAATGGTTGAATCACATGTGGGCAGAGTGTAGGTTGGGAATATTAATGCATATTGTCCTAGAGGAGAGGGAATCCAAGGGACAAAAGTGGGGAACCATGGATTCATGTAGAGGCTAGAACATCACTAGTCCTAGGTACTTTGAAGACTGAGATTCCCGCCAATGGTTGAATCACATATGGGCCACAATGGTTGAATCACATCCGGGCGGGCCATAGCTACTCTGAAGACTGAGATTCTTCCTTTAACAAGTGTTTCTAGAGGAGAGGAACCCACTTGTGTAGGTCTACTAGTGGTTAAACTCCATTGAAGCAACGTATCAAGGCATGGTTTATGTAAAGCCATGTACGCTCCAAAGCTTCTCTTTCCACAAGGATATCAGGGTTTTTAATAGCCTTAAAACAATAAGGAGGAACTAATTTTGAATTTTGGACATGGCTAACTAGATCCAAGGAGTTGAGTCCATCCTTGAATGTTATATTCAATTTGGAGGCTTCTTCTACACTCAAAATTTGAAGAGGGGAGGAACTTAAATCTTTTTTTGGGAAGTTATGGATCACCAAAGGGGGAGAGGCCTCTCGATCTATTGTGATATAATCCAAGCCATTGTCGCTAGGGTGTAGGCAGAGATTCCTTTTCCTTATCTGAGAATGCATGATGAGAAGAGGGCCAATATAATATGCCAACTAGCCTTCATTATGCAAAGTAATATTGCACACATATCCACTCCTCAATTTATACTCTCTACATATGTTTACTCACTAAGCATTCCACCATACTTATTCATAATGTTGCTTGTGATTTTTATATGATTTTTTTAGAAGGCCCAAGTAGTGGGACTTTTAGCAGAAAAAGTTTGGTGCATGTGTACATTTATCTTGTTCATGTGCACACAAAAGACCATGCAAGGGAGCAAAACCAAAAAAAGTAGAGCATAACTAAAAATGTAGAGTAGTTTGTTTTACATCTCCATGAAAGGTGCTAAAAGGAACCCCTGCATTATTTTTTTCTTTCTCTTTTGCATTATTCTTTTCCCTGGCCTTCCTTATCCAAGGTTAGGAAGTTACATGGGGAAATAGGATCTCATTCAAATGAGTATCTTTACATTATTTTTCTTACCCTTACTTACTCAAGGGTAAGAAAAATAGGGAGACATGATCTCATTCAAACGAGTATGTGAAGGATCATAGAGATAGGAAGAGAAATATGCGTGTTATGCATAGCAATAGAGTTCCAAAAGGCATTTTCATGGTTAATAACTTGGATAGAGTACTACCTTGAACATTCAATGTGGTTTATATCCTATTTTTTTAACCATGGGAACTTAGTTACCTCCCAAGGGTATATCCAATAGTATGCAAGCCAAATATACTAGTAACTTGTGACTCAATAGGGGTCGAGACGTCTCCAAGTCCACTAGGGTGAGCCTCTATCCCAGGGGTTGCCTACCCTTTGAGCCTTGTCATAACGGGCCAATGAGCAACCCTACCCCTTGTTGGTTTTGAACCTTTGACCGTCACGAAGATAACACATGTTCTTGACCATGTTCTTTATATCCTATTTGACAAGAACAAAAAGCAAAGATGTTAGATATTCTAGAAGCTATGAGAGGGGAAAAACGGAGAATAGGAGTGCATAAATTGTTCTTTCTCAAATGACAAGAAAGCAACGATCATGTTGTTAGACATGTTGTCATTGTATTGGGAGATTTTCAAAAGATGGACAATATATGAATGCATGATAAATATTATATTTTAGGGGACAAAAAAGTTAGGGTAAGATAGTTGAACATAGGTGAATTCAAAAGATGAGACTATACAGATTTGTAACAAGGAATGACAATCCACCTTAAACAATATAAGATGGAGTGGGGTGACACTAAGTGAAGAAATAGATTCATGATAAGATTTTGTCCTTCATATATTTCTTAAATCAACGTTTCCATACATGTGGAGTATATTGGAATAAGTCTTGAGAAATACACATGAGAAATATGTAAGTTTAGTGATATCCATGGAGAGGCATTATGTGCATGAGAAATCTCTCTTAACTTCCCAAATCATGCATTGTATTTATTGCCTCTTGATCTTGATAGAGGTTTATCTCTTGCTTGATAGAGGTTTCTCAATGAGTTCTTTCCCTTACATGTAACACTTGTACATGATAATGAAAATCACATTTAGATATTGAAGACCAATGTATTTTTTATTTTAGTATAGAATGGTATGGTCATTTCAAGTCTAAAAGCCTCATGGGTAGTATGATACTTATTTTGAGCAACTTTGGCTAAAGTTGATTTTAATTTGTGAAAGACTACAAAGGTCATTGTTGTTGATTGCCTTGTTAGGTTGACTCAAGGTTTTACAGGTCTTTCTCTAAGTCGATCTTTCTCATGAAGCTCAATTTGGCCAATTAGCATTTAGAAGGTAAGACGTGCCCTTTCATTGCCCAAAATTTGGTTAAAACATCAATTTTATTGCCCTTATAAATTCATCTAAAATTCATTCTATAGGGTCTTGATGAGGTGAAATTGTTTCAAGGAAAACCTTGCAGGATCCCTTTTCCTTCCTATATAACATCATAGAAATCATTTATCAAAGTATTGTTTCTTTTACATTGTATTAGTGTTATTGGATAGACCGGTTTGGCGGAATCGATTGGTTCGATTGGTTTACAAGCCTCCCCGATTTGAACCGGAGCACCAAACTGGAAATCAATGGTTTTGTACAGAACCAACCTCTCCACTCAAAACTGGTTGGTTTTGTACAGATCGTATATTAGCATGGTTTTTTTCATTTTTTTTAATATTTTCTTAAAATAACCAAAAAATTAAGTGGAGGGGGGACTAACCCTACTAATGCTTTATAAAAGGGGAAAATCCTACTCTAATAGCAAAAAACCTAAGCTTAGTAATAATTAGTAACATTAAATGGTAATATTAAACTTTTAAAGTAAAAGTGACTTTTCTATCCTTTTACTTAAAATTTTAACATTATCATTAATTGTTTCAGGATGCTTGAAATTGGTTCCAACCTCATTAGACTTCAAATGCAAAAAATATAATTTTGATCCCATTCATAATTCAATAGGCTAAACAGTTTTTAGGATTTCAGGATTGCAATCTTTCCACTGGATTCTATCATGTTATGAGGGTATGGGAATGGCATTTAATCAAGCACATCGATCCCTCTATGTACCTTGATGTTGGTGGTGTTGATTGTTTAGATTGATGTTGGTGGCCTCAAAACTAGTTTTTAAAAATCCCTAGTTTATAACCTATTTATTGATGTACTTCAGTTACGACATGCATTGCACTCGGTGCTATTTTGGTTGTATACATGAGAAACTTTGCATATTTATGTATAATGGTTTGAATTTTGATAGATGCACATGAATATGCACATGAATATATATATTTTTTTAAATTTTGAATATTTTATGTATATTTTGATCAACTAATTTTGTGGTCCGTTTTTTTTTTCTTCCAATTTTTGTTTGGTTTTGGTCTAGTTTCGGTTCTTGGAGTTGGCCGGTTTGATGATTAGACCGGTTTTGATAACTATGCATTGTATTGACATATCTCATTTTTGTAACTAGTAGAGAGATAAGTGCATAGAGAGAAGACAACTCCAAAGATCTTTGGTGAAGTGTTGCTTCTTTTGACATATTTACTCCTATGAAATTGGTAACTATGGATAACAAAAGGAGAAGACATAACTTCATAGACTTGGTAAGTTCTTAAATGCCCCAAGAAAGTCTTTACAAAGCCTTTGACTTGTGAGTATTTCTTTCGTAACGATTGGTATGATTTTAATCACCAGAGAGACCGAGATAAGAATAAGGCCAATGAAAATAATAAGTTGCATAACTCCATAATTTAATGTGCCTTGGGGAAGTCTTTAAATGGCCCATATTTAACTAAGTGGTCTCTTATTAGAGACTAATATTTTATTTCAATAACTTGGGATAGTATAAAGAGAAGACACTAAGCCAAAACAAATTAGTAAAGTATACTAGTTGGTGGATGTACTAATTGAATATAAGTTGGCATGATCCCGTTTAGTGGTGGATGTACTAATTGCATTTAGGTTGTCATGACCCCATTTAGTTTCCTTGGTCATTTACTGTTGTATACAGAGATCTGCAAATGATTTTTGCTATTCTAAATGTAACTTTTCGTTCCACCTTCAAATTTGTAGTTTGCGTCTTGTGAGCATGTTTTTGCATTTAGCTTAATGATTTTTTCAATAATTTGGTTGGTGGTACCTACCAAAGGTTGTGTGTCTTGAAAGAGATTGATAAATGTTGGTGCCTTGTCTTGACTTATTCTTCATTGGCTTTATGTTCAATTAGCATATTTGATAGTTATATGTGCATATACGATTACCAAGGTTTTATTGTGTACCTCGACTTGGGGTGTGCCATTTTGTCTTCATGTTGTTCTGTTTATTTTTGAGAGGGTTTTATTTATTTTGACCAACTTTAGTCCACCTTTTAGTTCAGTTTTGATGTGCATTTTTCCTTTTAACATTTAAAGGGATTTGGTTATCTTTCAATCTTGGAACTTCTTTTGTTCATACTTCAGTTCCACCTTTTAGCCTTGCTTTATCGTGCATTTTTCTAATAATATAATATAAAAGGGATTTGGGTATCTTTGAATCTTGGGACTTCTTTTGTTGATTTGTATGAATATCATTGAAATCTATTTAAACTTACATTACTTCATCTAGAAAACTGGTTTAGGTTTTTTATTTCACAATGTGCTGGAAACTGCTCTAAGGTTCGGTATAAATATTTTGGTCATAATATTGTTGGATTAAGAGGTCATAGTGAACTTGTCTTCAATGCATATGCTTCATGCATGATATTGACATGAAGGACCATTTAGTGATGTTCTTGAAGTATTTTGTCTAGCCATCATTCGATTGCTTGTAGATTTTTATGGGGTAGTGCATTTGCTTGCTTGGATTTTATCTATGTAGACAACGCGGTTGATGTTGGTAGAACCAAATAGTGGTGATATTTAGAACCTTCATGTTTTTTTATGCTTTTGCTTACATTTACATACACACTTCCCATTAGATCTATTGACGAGGTTCCCCCTTTATTATTATGGGAAAAAACTGAATAGCCACTGTTGGTTATTGGTTCAAGGCACAATGCTTGTATATTCCTAGAATATAGAATGATACAATAAATACTCAAAATGTTTTATTATATATGTTCAATTTGATTTGGTGAGACTTCTAGGTAATTCAAACAAATAAACCAACCTTTGTATGTTTTGTTGTACTTGCTCTATTATATTTTTAGTTATAAACAATCATTTCATTTCTTTAGTTATAGTTTAATTGCTAAAATATGCACTTGATTAATTTTCTTGCTAAAAATATACACTTGATTTGATTGAATCACTTATGGTATGCTTATTTTATTGAACAATTAATTTGTTTTTCAAGGCAATGTCCTTTTCCTTAGTAACATACATGAAGTGCATTGGATCTTATGCCTATAATTGTTTCTAAGCGGACATTTATCATTGCTTAAATAATAACCATTAAGAAAAAATACATATTCCTATCCTCTTATTAAGGAGTTATACATATGCATAGTGTAAATAAGAATCATTAAGAAAAAAAACATATTCCTATCCTCTTCTAAGGAGTTATACATATACATAGTTGTTCAAACCCCTTGTCAAATTATTGCATGTGTAATAATTCTTTATTGTTCTAATAACACATGTTGATTTAATTAAGGCCAGTTATAAAAGAGGGTGAAAGGAGGGACCAAAACACTAAGCATATAATATATTACGACTTGCAATAGAATACAATACAAGACATATGATCTCGTTGTTGAGATACAACATACCCTTGCCCTAGAGAATGCTTTGTGTTCAAAACATAAGAAGGGACCAAGCAAATATTTGTGGAGTGACATTTAAAATGACTTGCATGAGTAAGCATCCATGTGATCACTATTGGTACTGGCCATTCAAATATCCCAGGTTAATATTTCTACTCTGGGTCTCTGCTCAATTGTAGGTGTCAATATATGTCACGTATCAATATATGTCTTGTTTGTTTTGAATGTTCACTCCCATAATAATGTGGAGTCCATATGGTTAGAATTTGATATACTTAATACTTTTTGTCTTGTTTACCTTCATTCTTAACTTGTATTTTTAGAAGTTAATCCTTAGGTATTTGAGTAAATGGAAGGGTTGTGATTTTTACACAACCATGCTACCCATTTGCTCTTTGTTTGCGTGAATGACTTCATGTTTCTATTTCATAGCTTTCTTATTTGAAGAGACTCACAATATTTCTAACCTTAAAGATCCAAGGATAATGTGTTATATATATATATACTTTAAAATTTGGAAAAATATGTATATTTATCCATTGTGAATTTTGGATCATTAATCATATATATATATATATATACTCTTACTTTAAAATTCGGAAAAATATATATGTTTATCCATAGTGAATTCTAAATCATTAATCAAACTTGTCATTCATATATATATACTCTAACATTTGGAAAAATATATATATCTATCCATAGTGAATTTGGACCATTAATCAAACTTTTTATTATGTGGATAATATTTTTGAAATACTTTTTGTCAAATTGACATTAACAACATTGTGCTTTTATATTGATTTATAGTGAAAGTGTACATACCCCTCAAGATGATTTCTTCAACTGTAAACATTAAATAAAATAAACCACAAAAAGTCTTGCATTTAATTGTAATTTTCTCATTCATTCTTTATAATGTACAAATAAATGCTCAAAGAAGTATTCAAAGAAACATCTAAGTATCCAAGAAACACTTAAACAACCAAAGAGACATCCAAATAAGTGACCAAGAGTTGAATTTAAATGCAAGTAAAAGGGTGAAATCTAGATTTCTCATTTTCCAAAAAAGGGTAAAATGCGGATTTCTCAATTCTCATAAAAGGGTGAAATGTCGAATTCTCATTTCCCATGTATATATATAACCCTTTGATTGGTCAATGACAACTAGGCCACGCTTACATCCATACTTCATGATATTTTTGGTTGGTGTGTAGGGTGGTACATTTTTGGCCATTGGGTTGCTAGAATTATTGTGACAAAGCCACAAGTGAGGTCACATTTACCAGTCAACCATGCATCATGGTGGATTGCTTGATGTGTCCTTGTCGCTTTGTCACAATGTTTGTGGTCTTATTTCCATGGAAATATTCCTCAAGGAAATCCTTTAGGTGCTTCCTCACATTTCGTGAATGGTATTTGGGGTAAATGTCAATAAGATTTGGCTTAATCCAAATGTACCCAAGTGGGGTGGTGGATTGCTAGATGTGGCCTTACTTGCATCTTTGTCACAATGTTTGTGGTTTTATTTCCATGGAAATATTCCTCAAGGAAACCCTCTAGGTGCTTCACATTTTGTGAATGGCATTCAAGGCAATAACATTTGGCCTGGGCCCAATGGACCCAAGTGGTTTCAACCTTGTGGCCTCCTTGGCCATTATGATTTTGGCATGGCAAGTCAAACCACTTTAGGTGTCACTTGACACATACATACACATGCATGCCAATTGATTGTAGCTAAAGTGATTGTGAAAAGAATTAACCCTGTCACTTGGGTTCAATTTCACTTTGACATGTTTACTATTCATGAGTTGATTGTTGATGATATATATATGATATATATGATCTATTCATTGAGTTTTCGACTCAGTCTTTTGCTTTGAAGTATCTAGGGTTTATCTTGGATACCATTCTTGTAATGAGGGGGAGTGCTCAAGAGGTCTCTCGTAGGATATCATACTTAGAACACATGCATACACACAAATGGATATTTCCTTGGAAAAAACTTGTTGCATTTTTTTATTTCAAGAAGAAATAGATAGTGTGTTAATACTTGACCAAAGGATAAAAAAGTGTCATCCTTCTATAGAGGACACTATAAGGAAAAATAAATATAAATCCTAAGCATTTACCCATCAATGTCTTGACAATCTATCAAATAAATCACAATAGAGGCAAACTTCCACAAAACTAGATCCCAACACGAGAGAAAAAGATTTTAAAACGTTCGATTGGATCTGAATTTGTGAGGGAGAGGAATGACCTTGCCATATTGATGTTCTCCCAAAATTTAAATTCCCTTCATGAGATTCAAGAACTCTCTTGGCCAACTCATCTGCTTTGACATTCTTTTCTCTAAAAGTATGATGGAAAGAGAATTTTGAGAGGCATGTTTTGAATTCATGAATTGGGAGGATGTCATCCTTTAAGAGAAGATTTTGACTTTTGTAGCCTTCATTGATGTATTCCACCATTAGTTTTCAATCCCCCAAAACTTGGATTTCATCTATACCTTGTTTGTTTGCCATGTTGCTCTTAGTTTTGCGGTGTTGTTAGTATCTATGACCAGATCATAGTGGAAAGAGATCTAATGTGTATCAAAGAAGTATATATTGCCACCATCTCCATCTGAACCTAGGTTACACTCAAAGGCCCCATTTAACAATCAAGGATTGTTGTTGTCAACATCAACCTTTGAGATATGTCTTTGTTTCTCTTTTTGGTAGATAATCATAAGAAGAATTGATCATATGAAACTTACAATGGGAGAGAGCAATGTCTTGGAAGGTTGCCTTATTCACGACAATCCAAATTGTTCATTTTACTATAATTGGAAGAGATGAATGTTCACTTACCTCTTTGTCATCAGTGCATGTATCCAAATACTCTAATGGGTCCAAAACCACGATTTGAAGGCTAGGGAGTCCCAAATATACCAATGTCCTTTGCCTCCCAAGTTGTATTAAACAAAATTGGTTTCATACCTTGTGAGGGTCCATAGAATTCAAAAAATAAATACAACTGCATTTGGTTCACATAGAATTGTAGGGGCCTTCTTATGCATAATCACATTTCACATCCATGAAGCTCAATCCACTGGGAAGATACTACTTACCTATAGAGTGTCCTTGTCCAATACCTCTTCTTTCTTCGCCAACTATCTTTGTCATAATTCAATTTTCAAAGTACATTGGACAAGGAGATTGAGTTGATATGGGTTACCAAGTCCCTTGCTCTCAATATGCTTTCAAATGGATATTATTAATATGCACGTACCCTTCGAGCTGTTGAAAATGAATTAAGTGTTACCAAAAAATTCCAACTTCTCAATCCCTTCTCTAGAACTATCTTTAGAAGGGTGATGATTTTTAACAATTTTGCTTTATTGTTGGAGCTCCTCCTGTACAAATTTTAAAAGTTGGAGTTGTTCATGAGCATTAGAAGGTCTCTTGCGCCACTCAAAGTTGAATTGTCCCTAGATGCCCCATTAAAGAAGCCTTGACTGTAGTTCAGGGCACTTTTTAGGGTTACTAGCACTCTTTGAGGCTTGACATTAGCTACCTTTCTCTATGATGAAAGGGCTATATCAAGCTTATAAAAAAATGTGTTGAGGACAGTCTCTTACCATTGAAGATGGTGTTATGATTTATATGGATCGACCAGATCATAAGTATGTTGAAAGTGGTGTCATCTTAACTAAGTGACAATTTCTAGGTTAGGTCAACGTTGACCTTGTACACATAGGTTCAGGACCCCTCTTGGGGTGAGTGCCCTATCCATTGGGTTGTGTACATATTGAAAAATTTCAGTACTAATTTATCAATAATGTGATTATTTTCATAATAAAAGTGGTTTGTATAAGGGCATCTATCATGCATTACACTATATTTGTGCTTGGGTTTATTTCTTTCTCTAGCGTTCTTTTTCTTGGGTTTACTCTCTGTTTAGGGTTGTGCTTCTCTTTGTTAATCTCTCTTCTAATGTTGTAGTATGCTAGTGTTGGTTTGTTCTCTTTATTGTTGGTTCCATCCAATTATCTCACTATTTATTGTGAATCTCAACATGGTATTAGAGAGGGTGTCAGTCTCTCTTACTCAATTCGATGGTTAATTTAGAAGATTTTTGGCTAGTGGCATCGCTTAAGTATTCTTTGTGATTGTGGAACTAGGGAATTTTGGATCATACTTTTTCATAGGGTTTAAACATAATCATCCTACCCCCCACCTTGAGTTTTATAGGGTTTAAATCCTCCTTCAAGGTTAGTGCACTTTTTCTAATCCCTCCTCCAAGTCCAACACTCTCTTCCTTCCTAACAAAAGGTGATGCAGTGTGGATCTTTTAAGCCAGAATACATTGGTCCTTTCTCTCTCTTGGGACTATTAAGGAAATATTCTGAAGACATTGCAAAGCCACATTCTCTATGCTATTGTTGAACCTAATGGATTAATTTCATAGTGCACATATGGTTGTATAGTCCACATATAGGCCCTTTCCCTCCATTGATTGGCAATTAGCAAGTTGAGAGAAAGTGATTAGTTGGTTAGATTGATGGGTTATAAGGGACATATGATGGTTCTAAAGTGGTTCGTTCATGTTATTGAGATGCAAGGTGTGCTTGTTACCCTCTTGAGTTGCTTTGTAATGACATTTGTGTGTCTATGACTACTTGTTCTTTTGGGGATGTTAGGTGCCCAATAGGGAAAATAGGTGGCAATTGCACATTCTCATTAATCAAATGTAAATTTATATAATGAGATGACTCTTGGTTTCATCTTCCAATGCGTCTCTTGGAATTATCGATGATTGTTCACTTTTTCCACCTAACCCTGATGGATTAGGTTCCAACAAACCCCCCCTTAATCCTTGTTAGGTTCCCAATAGGAAAAATAGGCAATTACGCAACAAAGACAAAAATATAGGTGTGGATGCACACATTCTCATTAGAAAAATTAGATGTTGATACATGAGAATGATCCTTGGGTTCATATTCCGAAGGCATCTCTTGGACTTCTCGATGACTATTCACTTTCTCCACCTAACCCTTACAGATTAGTTTCCAACAAACCCTCCCTTAATTTGAAAGGGTGTATATGATTCGAAGAAAAGAGAGCTGAATAACTGGAAGTGGACAGTTGCCAAAGGATGAACATCTCCAACTTGACAATCTGAATTTGTGAAGCAAGCTAGCAGAAGCTGACATCTTCTGCTAAATACAAGTGCTCTTTGAATTAGTGGTTTTGGATGATCACAAACCAAAAGGGATAGCAGAAGTTCATGTCTTCTACTAAGTGGGTGGTTTAAGGATGACCACAAACTCTCGAAGTTGGCGACAACTTCGGTTCTTGCTTAGAGGTTCTCTCTGGAACTTGGCATGAAGGCTCAACGGTTCTTTTGGAAAATGGTGGTTTGGGAACCGCCATCTGATGTCTAGCATAAGCTGAAGTCTTCTGGTAAATGGGTGGTTTTAAGTTGACCACAAACTCTGGAGCTCAGTCGAACATGGCACTAACTTGGTTCAATCTCGCTTATTCTCACTCACTTATTTATGATGATCTACCATTCCCCCCTATCAGGAACAAAGTGAGGAGTAGAAAGTCTCATGGTGGTTATGAGTGTCAGAACTAGGCACAAAATACCACAAAATCATGATTACTCTGGGCCATGGATCTCTTTTTGTCTTCTGGATACAACTCTAAATCTGGTATTCGAATCCGACTGTGGCTCAGGATCGTTTGTTCCGACTCACTTGATGAAGGTCGTGACTGCTTGTTGTCATATTGTTAAGGCTTTGAATCTTGAAGCCTGACTATCGCTTCTTGATGTCCCCTGTGTCAGGTACAAGATGAGAAGCAGTAAAATGTTATGCTACAAGTTGTGTCAGAACTCGAGAGTTGGTTCCGCGAAATAAATTCAATCTTGCAGGTTTTTTCAGTGTCGAACATCTATCTAAAGAATGGTATGTTTCCCAGAATGTTGATAAGGTCGAAGATCAAAGCATTGTTTTTCCATGTGTCCATTTCACTAACAATTTTGGCATTAATGTTCAGAACAACTGAAGAATACTCATCTTGAAGAAATCCATAACTATGAAATTGGATTGGTTTGGAATAATTTCAAATATGAAAGGTCACATCCTTATCATATCCAATGCTTGTTTTGTGTTTGTTGATCCTGATTTCTTCCCAAGGTTTGATGAAGGATTTGGAAAGATTATGTTGAACATGAGGGGATTCATCTTCTCATATTATTTCATTGTTTTGGTCGTGTGTTAGCAGTTGATAGGAATCATATTCATATTAAAAGAGAGGGTTGTTCTGAACAAACACTAGTTCAAAATGTTGATTCCTTTGTTGTACATCGTCCTCATTGGCTTTAGAATCATCCCACAAATGAGTGATAATAGTTTGGAGAGTTTCTTTTTTTATTGTGATTGAGTCGTCTACAGTAGTAAGTAATAGAGTGTTAAGTAACTCTAATATTTCTTCAGTTTGAGACATTATGAGGGCTATGTGAGTCCTCTTTGTGTAGGTAGGTCCAAATCGACTGAATCAACAAATTGATTCTTGCAACTCCACTCTTTTATAAACACTCAACGATTGAAATTTCAAACTCAGTGGCTGGAGGGTGTCGGGTTCAACTGAAAATGCACCCTAATACACCTTAGTTTCAATTTGACACTAACAAAAGAACTATTGTAAGTATCATAAATACAATAAAACTTACAAAATTAACTATTTGCAAGTTATAATGTGAATATGCTTTACCTGAGTTCTTGAGTGATGATGATATGCTTCTGCACTACAATATTTTGGAGCAGTTGTAGCAACAATTGAAAACTTGATTGAATCCTTCAAATGGGAACACCAAACCAGTTCCAATTCTCCTATGAAAGCTTTTGTAATAGTATTGTCAACCAACTACAACTTTTCCTCACAATGCATGCAAATTAACAGTGTTTTGGAAGATAGAACGAAGGTGTAGGTCTATGTCTCTACTACCTTTTTACAATAAGAATATTCTCAAAATATAGTCAATCTCTACAAATAAATACAGTCAAAACTATTGTCTATTCAATCACTTCAACTTTATTAAATCCAATTATTAGTAGTCAGAACTTTACATCAACACTACCATTTCCATTTCACCCAATAATTTACTTCAATATGCCTATGATTTTTACAAAACACATCCTTACAAACACCCATCATAATACAATGAATGAATAAGGGTTAGACAACAATAGAAAGCCTAGGCCACCATACTCCCTCAATTTTGTTTTCAATTAACTAGAGATCTCAATGGTTCACGTTCAATCAATGTTCAACGAGTAATGCATTGGACTCTTTAACCAACAACCAACAATTGAAGAGATGATTTTTAATGAATAATAAATAATACACAACAATACTTTCAACCCAAAACACAACAGTGAAACAAGCTCCACACTTAAGCCTTCAATTATCTCATAGGATTTTAGCCCCTTACAAGATTGTAGCATTCACCAGAAATCACTCCAGGGTGAGATCAAGTGTAGATGCAACAACTCCACGACGGTCCACACCACGATATTAGGAGGATGAGCTAGGGTTCATAGCTCCACGAAGTTCGTAGCACCAAATTTCCACGCTAAAGAGAGCTCACATAGTTTAAAAAACGTGATACGCACAGCTTTACGTTTTTGTCTTCAATACAACTCCTCCAGTCACAGCTCCACGCAACAATGACACAAGCAACTCGATGACAACTCAAGTGACGGTGAACCACAACAATAGTCACAAGTAACTCCACATTGCAATACAACGCCAAATAGACCAGTAGTCACCAATAGTCACAAGTAATGAAACACAATCTTAAAAAACTGATTGAAACTCACCAACGTTCACTAAGTTCATTCCAACGTTCACTAAGATCATAATATTCATTTTCAACCACAAGCGACCTTATATTGAGTTGTATATTTATACATCCACTTATGGAAACATAAAGTGAAACGTCGTGATGAAAGTTTGATATTTCACATATTTTTTAAATTAATACCCTCAAAACTCATACACCTTGTGAATTTTGTTGTGTAGTAAAAATACAACTTATACATTATTTTGTCATCTTGCTTATGATATTAAAAAAAAATCAATGTCATTTAATATGTCATTTGCTTTTAATTATATGTTTGTCCTTTGAATTTTTTGTAAATGATGACAAGTGACCCTCATTTGTCCTTTGTCCTTTTTTGTTGTTGTTGTAAAGGATGACAAGTGACTCTCATTCAACACAACTATTTTAGTTCTAAATGTAAAGTTTTAATAAAATGAATTATACAAGAATGAATTTAATATAATCTAAATACAAATAAAAATATTTAATATATAGAACATTAAAATTTTCTACACACACATAAAGGAATAGATGTATAGAACCTGTAGCAATTGTGCAACACTATTTTTCCAAAATTAAATGTTTAATTTTTATTTTATTTTTTTAATTATGTATGTGATCAAACTTGGAGAATGGTACGTCAAAAGTGGGTGCAACCTTTGAAGGTCTTAATGTCAACTTCGATTTTTTATAGCATGCAGAGGCTGGTGTCTACTAGTGCAACATACAATTTTTTTTAAAAATGGTTGTGAAATGAAAAAGTTACAGAATAAACACTAACAACATGTTTTTTGACTTAAGGAGTAATGACAAAAGAAAATTAAGAAACAAATAGAAAATCTCAATATTTAAAAAAAATTACATATTTGGAATCTGCATAAAAAATGCTATCTATGCCTAAAATTTCGTCAATAATGGTCATGTATGTCATGCTGTAGAGAGCAGTGAAAAACATACATATTGAGACAAATTGTGGGAATGCCTAATTAGCTATGGTTTAGTAAATTCCATAGCACAGGTTTGGTAAGTCCGAACCAACCACATAGGACCATGGATGACACGTGGGCGCAGGAGGAGAGGGTGATTAGGTACTCTGGAACGCGTGCGCATTATATTTAAATTCAAATATTTAGATTGGCGCACATTTTTGTATATACAAAACGCGCGTAGGTTTCGTATATTCACAACGCGTGCACGTTATGTGCATACAAAACGTGCTAGCATTTTGTATGCACAGAACGCGCACGCGTTCTTAACTTCACAAATTTATGTTTTTAAATGTTGAATAAATTTATATACCCACCACTCCCTAACCTCTCCTCTCCCTCTCCCTAATCCCCACCACTCTTAAACCACCCTCTCTCTCTCTCTATCTCATAATCCTGTCACTGCTAACCCTTGATCACTCTCTCCCCTCCTACACTTAACCCTTACTAACCCCCTCTCTCTCTATCTCTTCTGTAATCCTCCACCAACCCTTATCCCCCACCCCTCTCTCTCTTCTAACCCCCTGACACCCTCCTCCCTCTCAATTTCTATATAACCCCTTAAACCACCCCACCCCAACCACACCTAACCACCTCCCCTCTCTTATTGTATCTCTTACTCCCCATACCCCTAACCCCCCTCTCTCTATCCCCCCCTCCTCGTAACCCTTACAAACCCCCTCTCTCACTCTCTCTTCCCTACTTCTACACCTCTCTCTCTCTCTCTCTCTAAACCCCCTCTCCCTCTCCCTAACCTCTACCCCATCCCTAACCATCCTACTCTTTCTATCTCTAAACTACTCCCCATAGCCAAAAACCCCCTCCTCTCCCTAGCCCTTACTAACCCGAGCTCTCTCAGTCTCTCTCTCTCTCTCTTCCCTACACCTCCACCTGCCTCTAACCACACCTCCCATCTCTCTTTCTCACTCCCTAAAACTAACACCCTCTCCTCTATCTCTCTCTCTCTCCCTCCTCTCCCCCTCTAACCATTACTAACCCCCTCTCTTAGTCTCTCTCTCACTCCCCCTCTCTAACCCCCCTCCTAGCCCCTTACACCTAACTAACCCCTCCTCTCTCACTCTCTCTTCCCTGGTTCTACACCTCTCTCTCTCTCTCTCTAAACCCCCTCTCCCTCTCCCTAACCTCTCCCCCATACCTAACCATGCTAATCTCTCTATCTCTCTTCTACTCCCCCTAGCCCAAAACCACCTCCTCTCTATCTCTCTCCCCTCCTCTCCTTGGCCCTTACTAACTCGAGTTCTCTCAGTTTCTCTCTCTTCCCTACACCTCCACCTACCTCTAACCACACCTCCCATCTCTCTTTCTCACTCCCTACAACTAACACTCTCTCCTCTCTCTCTCTCTCTCTCTCTCTCTCTCTCCTCTCCCCCCAACCATTACTAACCCCCCCTCTAGTCCCTCTCTCTCCCCCCTCGCTAACCCCCCTGGGCCCTCTCTCACTCTCTCTTCCATGCTTCGACACCTCTCTCTCTCTTTCTCTCTAAACCCCCTCTCCTTCTCCCTAACCTATCCCCCATCCCTAACCATCCTACTCTTTCTATCTCTCTGCTACTCCCCCTAGCCCAAAACCCCCTCCTCTCCCTAGCCCTTACTAACCCGGGTTCTCTTAGTCTCTCTCTCTCTTCCCTACACCTCCACCTACCTCTAACTACACCTCCCATCTCTCTTTCTAACTCCCTACAACTAACACCATCTCCTCTATATATCTCTCTCTCCCTCATCTCCTCCCCTAACCATTACTAACCCCCTCTCTCAATCTCTCTCTCTCTCCCCCTTGCTAAACCCCCTCCTAGCCCCTTACCCCTAACTAACCCCCCCGCTCTCACTCTCTCTTCCTTGGTTCTACACCTCTCTCTCTCTCTCTAAACCCCCTCTCCCTCTCCCTAACCTCTCCCCCATCCCTAACCATCCTCCTCTCTCTATCTCTATGCTACTCCCCCTAGCCCAAAACCCCCTCCTCTCTATCTCTCTCCCCTCCTCTCCCTAGCCCTTACTAACCCGAGCTCTCTCTCTTCCCTACACCTCCACCTACCTCTAACCACACCTCCCATCTCTCTTTATCACTCCCTGCAACTAACACCCTCTCCTCTCTCTCTCCCCTCTTCCCCCCCAACCATTACTAACCCCCTCTCTCAGTCTCTCTCTCTCTCTCTCCCCCTCTCGCTAACCCCCCATCCTATCCCCTTACCCCTAACTAACCCCCATCGGGTCCTCTCTCACTATCTCTTCCATCCTTCTACACCTCTCTCTCTCTCTCTAAACCCCCTCTCCCTATCCCTAACCTCTCCCCCATCCCTAACCATCCTACTCTTTCTATCTCTCTGCTACTCCCCCTAGCCCAAAACCCCCTCCTCTCTATCTCTCTCCCCTCCTCTTCCTAGCCCTTACTAACCCGAGCTCTATCAGTCTCTCTCTCTCTCTTCCCTACACCTCCACCTACCTCTAACCACACCTCCCATATCTCTTTCTCACTCCCTACAACTAACACCCTCTCCTCTATCTCTCTCTCTCCCTCCTCTCCCCCCTTAACCATTACTAACCCCCTCTCTCAGTATCTTTCTCTCTATCCCCCTCGCTAAACCCCCTCCTAGCCCCTTACCCCTAACTAAACCCCCCTCGGCCCTCTCTCACTCTCTCTTCCATGCTTATACACCTCTCTCTCTAAACACCCTCTCCCTCTCCCTGACCTCTCCCCCATCCCTAACCATCCTACTCTTTCTATCTCTCTGCTACTCCCCCTAGCCCGAAACCCCCTCCTCTTTATCTCTCTCCCCTCCTCTCCCTAGCCCTTACTAACCCAGGCTCTCTCAGTCTCTCTCTCTTCCCTACACCTCCACCTACCTCTAACCACACCTCCCATCTCTCTTTATCACTCCCTACTCCCTACAACTAACACCCTCTCCTCTCTCTCTCTCTCTCTCCCCCCCCCTAACCATTACTAACCCCCTCTCTTAGTCTCTCTCTCTCCCCCCCTTAACCATTACTAACCCTCTCTCCCCGTCTCTCTCTCTCTCCCCCCTCTCTAACCCCCCTCCTAGCCTCTTAACCCTAACTAACCCCCCCTCTCTCACTCTCTCTTCCCTGCTTCTACACCTCTCTCTCTCTCTCTCTCTCTCTCTCTCTCTCTCTCCCCTACTCCCACCTTCTCGCTCTCTCCTAATCCCCCTTCCCCTACCACTAACCACCCCCCATCTCTAACCCCTAAGCCCCTAACACCAAATCCCTAGTTAACCTCCAAACCCATAGAAACTATTAAATAAACTATTGAATGAGGTTTTGATGATTACAATAACGCTAGCGTGTTTTTGCATGAAGAAACGCTTGCGCGTTTTGTGCAACTAGGCGTTATTTAGCCGTGCACCAAACATATTAAATGCCTAGGATTTTTTTAACATTCTAGAAACGCACGCGCGTTTTGTGTGTCCATAATGCTAGCGCGTTATGTGTGTCCATAATGTGCTACCTATTTCATACCCGAAATTTTTCGTTTTGTCTCCCTGTCTCCCCTACAACGCTGCAAAAAAAACTTCAAACTCTATGTTCATAATTAACATTCAAGGAAATTGAGGAAGCTTGACACCCTATGTTCACAATCAACAAGTTGGAAGAAGATTCTACAATTAGCATTGGAAATTGAGGATTCTAGATTCACAATTAGCAAGCTTCAAGAGGATTCTACATTCACAATTTCAAGCTTCAAGGGGATTCTACATTCACAATGTCAAGCAAGCTTGATGAATCTATATGAACACAATTGAAGAAGAATCTACATTCACTATTGAGCAAGCTTGAAGAATCTATATTCACAAATGAAGAATTTTCTATATTCACAAATGAAGAATTTTCTATATTCACAAGTGAGGTAGAAACTTTACTTTCACATTTGAGCAAGATTGAGGATCTATATTCACAATTGAGGAAGTATCTATATTGACAATTGAACAAGCTCGAAGAACCTATATTCACAATTGAGAAATAATTTGGATATTTGAATAGTTGAGCACACCTATAGAATCTATTTTCTTAGTATTTCTCATTATGGTCATGGGGAATTCACGCAATCGAAAAAGGAAATCGGAAAGGAAAGAGAAGCCTCAAGAAACCATGGAAAAAGTTAGAGAAAAGAAAATATTGTACATGTGGAATCGAAGGCATTCCATGGAAACTCATCCAATTCCAATCGTAGATGATGCTACGGTCGTTCCTACCCATCCACCTCAAGAAAACAAAGAAATTCACTAGAGGGGCCCTCAATTTCAACAACATTTGATGAACAAGCACCCCATGGCACTAGTCAAGAAGTAAGATGTAGGTGCTCATTGGGGGATGTTTCAATTCCCACATCAAGTCAACCTCAGAATATGGTAGTGAATAACTTGTTGGGTAGTGGTTATACAAGCGACGAAGTTAGAGAGGTATTGAATGAAGGATTTACAATGGAAGAAGCAAATGTTATGGAGACCATCCAAGAGAAAGTCTAATTTCCCACATCCAACTACCAACAAGAGAATGAAAGACAAGAGGCTCCTATTGAAATGCCGGAGCGTCCTGGTGATGTTTTACATGCTCCAGTTTCAACACCCTTACCTCCATTAGCAATTGCACGCCGAAGAAATCCGAAATGTATACAGGTTGATGAAACTCTCATTAGTTCACTTGAAGGTACGTTGTCTAAACATGCTATTGCTTATCAAACTCGACAAATACTTGATAACTTTTTTAATTCTAAATGTGATGGGGACAAGTGCAAATTATTTTTATCATTGTTAAAATCTAGGTCTATGGCCGTTGTTAGAAGAACATTAAGGATAAATATGACCAAAAAGTTAGAACCAAGTTCTCATATTGTTAAAATTTTAGTAGATGCATTTAGTACAATTAGAAAGAAATCTCGCTCAAAGGATCGCAATGCGGCTCGTCATGTGTTGTCACAATCAATTGTGAACAAAAACACTAGCACATTTTGTTTTCTTAAACCTACATCCAAAATTATTAATTTGAATGTGAAGACACTTCGTAGGTATTGTGTTAGAAGAGAACAACTTGAAACCGGTCAAACAGATGTTTGGGCCTTCATTGGCAGGTTTCCACGCTCTGATATGAAGCTCATTGATGCGGTAAAGGGATTAGTGCAAGCTTTTTGGCATGACAACACTAGACCTTCTTCCAACCAAAAATATGTATTAAAATTGAGAAGGGGTTCAAAGGATCGTGAACCAGACATTAAACATTTTCTTGATATGACACAAACAGAATTATATGAGAGATTTAGGAATGAACATAACGAACTTGACTTGGGCCAAAGATCCTTTGAAAAATGCAAACCATGGTATGTTAAAATAAACACAATTCGTAACACATGTTGTTGTCAATACCACATTGAGAATGGTTACTATTATGACACATATACATATATTTTTCGTGTATTGCATAACACTCTTGTGCAGGAATGCTCAGCTACATTACCACCGATGCCATCTAGAGACTTTATTCATAGCATTTTGTGTAACAGGCCAAACGATTGCACATTTTATCAAAAAACTTGCATAGATGGGACATGCCCAGGGTGTGGTGGATTCACATCATTGGAAAAATGCATACATGTGACTGATGAGCATGAACTTGGGAGGTAGGAGGTGAACTTGCAGTCATTCAAATATGTCACGTATGATATTGATGGAGGGAACGAAAAATAAATAAAATTGGTCACTTCTCAGGTTGGTAATGAGCTATTGGATACTATTTTTTCTTCAGATTGTAATTTCATATGTAACAATCTACTGATATATGTCTTTATTGTTGATCTACCAGGTACGGGTTTGCGACTTCATGGAGGAATTATTTGAAAAGACACAACAATATGTAAAGAATGTGCATGTGGCTCGTTGGCAAGATGAGCAGTTTAGAACATCCAGGGATACATTTCTTATTGGGACTATCCTGTCAGTGGTCGATTTTGCGGAAAACTACACTCTTCAACCGCAAAATGAGATTCAGATTCAATACTATCACTCAGACCAGGTTAGCCCAATGGTCCATATCACCTATATACATGGGGCAGATAGTACTGAAGACAACAAGGTTATATTGAAGGAGTATTACTTCTACATAAGTGATGACAGGAGTCACGACTTGGATTTTGTACAACACAACTTTCAAATGTTCTACAATTACTTGAAGGATAACATTATATAGATGGAACAACATTGGATTTGGTCTGACGGTTGTGCAGGGAAATTCAAAAATGCCAGTGTCTTCCAATGGTTGTGTACGCTCCACAAAAGGCACAAGGTGCCACATATTTGGAACTATTTTGAGACTGGACATGGAAAAGGTGAAAATGATGGAGCAGGTGCGTGCATAAAGATTGCATTACGCATGCAATAAATGAAGTTCACAAATGTATCAATCATCCGAGATGCAAAAAACATCGTTGAATGGTGTGCTTCAGTCATGGGGGAGGGAGCAAGAAGGTAGGAATATTAATCAACCAGGAAAGCACATGTACATAGATATTTTTGGGAGGTGGTGGATGTAGATCGAGCACAGTTATATGAGTGCAAGACCATCCAAGGAACTCGTTCATTTCATTTAGTTAGAATGTCGGACAATGCTATACTTGAAATGTGGACAAGGAAAATGTCATGTTTTTGTTCTCCATGCAATAGTGGTGAATGGGACGAATGTGAATCCATGGATTGGGTTGATAGCTGGGACCGTGTATCACTCCCCATTGGTCGACGGATAGCTACAGAATTATCCCAGTTGGAGGAGGACCAATCAAGTATTTCACCAGACTATGACCACATATCAGATCTTGTACAACCAGGTTTGATTAATATTTTTATATTTTTGACAACTAGTTGTGTCTAATTAGCTGTGTATATTTTTGATATTTTTGACAACTAGTTGTGTCTAATTAGTTGACTGAAACGTTGGAACTATATTTTCTCCAGGGAACATATACGCAGTGGTTTCCCCGAGACGCAATGCATGGAGCACTGACTATTGGCTGGCACATTGCTTAGAGGGGAAGCAAACCCTAAATGTCCCATTACGGGACTCTGAGGCCAATGATTTTTCGATTGGGTTGATGGTTATAAAGGGAGAATATTTGAACCAAGTTTCCCACTCAGCAAATAGAAAAGGGTATACATATGAAGATTATAGACCAGGTGAGATTGTATACCATTATACAAACTTAGTTATTGGCACAAACCTCCAGCTTCAAACAATTCCAAGGAAGAACTCTTCAAAGGCGCGATACTTATTGCCTTATTCCGAGCTCTAGAGGTTAAAGGAAACCATTGGTATTCGAGGTGATCTTGATGGTCTAGTCAAATGACCATAGGTAGGTAATATGGTATGTGGTTTGCATGTTTTATTGTGTACTATGTTATAGGTATGTGGTGTACATGTATGCTATGATTTTGTTTCGTGGTCTCATTGAGTATTGACATTAATATTTTGACTATTGCAGCCATACATTGATAGCTTGATAGATTGATAAATTGCATAGACTTGGTACAATTTGATAAATTGCACAATTTTCGTCATGGATTTGTTCTCTTTGTTTTTTTCTCCCATCTAAGTAAACCATAATATCTGCATCCCCATGCCCATTTTCATGCTCACTATCACCATCACCATCTACATGCTCATTATCACCATCCTCGTGGTCGTTGTCGCCATCACCATGCCACCATGAACATCATCACCATTCTCTTCCTACCCATGTTGTCACCATCACCATCTAAACTATTGTAAATGGCTCAAGACCCATCCATGCTATTGAAGACCCATCCATAAATCCTCGGTCAATGATTTTGCAAATTTGACCCCCATGTGCAAAAATTGCACACTCCCTTACTAAGCAAAACCCTAGTTTCCAAAATTGACCTACAAGATGACACCTGGGCCATGGGACCAACGAAGAGGGGCACCCCAAGCACTATCCCGATGTCCTGAATCCAACAGAGTTGACGGTTTTTCGATCCAAGTCACGGTCGTCATTCTATGGTTCATTCCATCTCGCATCCAAAAGGCCTTTAGGGACACCTGTTGGATACCTACCGGGGCCATAGAAGTCCAACCGTGCAACAAAACCGGGTTCCGGGATCTCGTCCGAAGGCTCCCAGGCATGTGTGGACACCGTGGACACGTCCACAATGTCCATACGCACATGTGGGAGATGACAGAACCCAGGTTTGCTCGCTGGTTTGGGTTCCGTGCCCCTAGAGCAATTCCTCAAAATGTCCATGAATGGCCCCGGGGTGCCAGACCAAGATGCCCGCAGCACCAAAACCATGGCTCTGATTGTGAATCCTTCGATTCCGATGGATCTGGGACGCTGGGTTTCAGCTAGGAGACCCCCCATAGCGTGCCTCCAACCCCTGAAAACGGTGTTATTATGCCATCTCCGGAGCTAGGGTTTTGCGCAGTGAAGGCCACGCCAATCTTGCTCAAGGGGGCCATTTATAACCCGAAGGCTCCCGAGCGTGCGTGGAAACCATGGAAACGTCTGCAATGGCCATACACACATGTGGGAGATGACGGAGCCCAGGTCCGCTCCCCGGTTTGGGTTTCGTGCCCTCGGAGAAATTCCTCAAAGTGTCCTTAAATGACCTCGGGGTGCCTGACCAAGATGCCCGCAGCACCCAAACCGTGGCTCTGATCGCAAATCTGTCGATTCCGGTGGATCCAGGATTTTGAGTTTCAGCTAGGGGACCCCCCCAGCGTGCCTCCAACCCCTGGAAATAGTGTTATTGTTCCATCTCCGGAGCTAGGGTTTTGTGCAGTGAAGGCCATGCCAATATTGCTTAAGGGGGCCATTTCTCGTCCGAAGGATCCCGGGGGTGCGTGGCCATGAAACCCTAAACTTAATCCCCGTTATGCTGTACCACTGGGTCTCCATTACGCTGCTATATATATATGAAGCATCGTATTTTTAGTATCTGATCTCCAATCCACAAACCCTAAATATGATCCCCAATCCTCTCTATCTACCACTGCCTCTTCATTCAACTCCTATTTTATAGTATGAAGTAGTAGTATAATGAACATTTGAAAGTTTCCAGTAATTCATTTCTGAAATCCATCGCTCCATGGCGGTTTGTAGCAGGGACTTCTCGTTTCTAGGTAAAATGCCTAAAGTTTTAATGATAGAAGAAACTGGCATTGTCTTGACTTCTCTTTTCTTTATTTTTTTTAAATTTCTAAAACATTTATCATCTGTACAGTTGGTTGAGGCGAAGATGTTAGAAAATTGTATTGTACAGAGCTGTATCAATGGAATGGGTAGAATTGGAAAGAAGAATATTTAAGTTTCTCTGCATGTCAATCTTTACTTTTATCCTCTTGATATTTAGAAAGAAGTCTATCAATGTCTGCCGTAGTTTTAAATTTCGTAGTCTTTGATAGTTCTGAAATTGTATTTCAGACAAGAAAGTAGTTTCCCTTCTAAATCTATGCCAACACTCTTGTTAAAGCAACAAAATCTTACTAAACGTCAGCAGAGCTAGGCATTAATTCTGCAAGTTTGTTATGCACGTATATATGAATCAACTAGTGTAAAATTTGGTTTTACAAACAAATTTAAGAACCATCATTATTATATTTGCTCTTATGAAATTGCATACTCTCTGTCCTTTCAAAAGAGAATATGCATCCTTTCTAAACTGCAAGATAGTCATATACAGGGGTGTCATATGGTCACGATAACATGATTTTGCCCTTAAACTTAATGAACGTTTTATTTTTTATTTTATTTTTTTTATCTTTGAACAAATTTAAGTACCACCATCGTCATCTTTTGTCTTATGAAATTGCATACTAGCTGTCCTTTCAAAAGAAAATATATATCTTTTCAAAACTGCAGGATAGTTGGAATTCTATGGCCCCGGTAGGTATCCAACTGGTGTCCCTGAAGGCCTTTTGGATGCAAGATGGAACGATCCATAGAATGACGACCGTGGCTCGGATCGAAAAACTATTGACCCCGTTGGATTCAGGACATCGGGATAGTGCTCGGGATGCCCCTCACCGTTGGTCCCATGGCCCAGGTGTCATCTTGTAGGTCCATTTTGGAAACTAGGGTTTTGCTCAGTAAGGGAGTGTGCAATTTTTGCACATGGGGGTCAACTTTGCAAAATCATCGACTGGGGACTTATGGCTAGCATTCCCAGTTGGAATCTTCCTAGACACACTTGCAAGACTCACCGGAACCCGGTTTTGTTGCATGATTAGAATTCTATGGCCCCAGTAGGTATCCAACTGGTTTCCCTGAAGGCCTTTTGGATGCGAGATGGAATGAGCCATAGAATAAACATTGTGGCTCAGATCGACAAACCGTCGACTTCGTTCGATTCAGGACATCGAGATAGTGCTAGGGGTGCCCCTCTCCTCCGGTCCCATGGCATAGGTGTCTACTTTTAGGGCCATTTTGGAAACTAGGGTTTTGCTTAGTAAGGGAGTGTGTCGTTTTGCACATGGGGGTCAACTTTGCAAAATCATCGACCAAGGACTTATGGCTAGCGTTCCTAGTTGGAACCTTCCTCGACACACTTGCAGGACTCCCCGGAACTCAGTTTTGCTGCACGGTTGGAATTCTATGGCCCCGGAAGGTATCCAACAGGTGTCCCTGAAGGCCTTTTGGATGCGAGATGGAACGAGCCATAGAATGACGAATGTGGCTCGGATCGACAAACCGTCGACTTTGTTGGATTTAGGACATCGAGATAGTTCTAGGGATGCCCCTCTCCTCTGGTCCCATGGCCCAAGTGTCAACTTTTAGGTCAATTTTGGAAACTAGGGTTTTGCTCAGTAAGGGAGTGTGCAGTTTTGCACATGGGGGTCAACTTTGCAAAATCATCGACCGAGAACTTATGGCTAGCGTTCCCAGATGGAAACTTCCTAGACACACTTGCAAGACTCCCTGGAACCCGTTTTTGTTGCACGGTTGGAATTCTATGGCCCCAGTAGGTATCCAAAAGGTGTCCCTAAAGGCCTTTTAGATGCGAGATGGAACGAGCCATAGAATGACGACCATGGCTTGGATCGACAAATCGTTGACTCCGTTGGATTCAGGACATCAAGATAGTGCTAGGGGTGCCCCTGTCCTCCGATCCCGTGGCCCAGGTGTCAACTTTTAGGTCAAGTTTGGAAACTAGGGTTTTGCTTAGTAAGGGAGTGTGCAAAAATTGCACATGGGGGTCAACTTTGCAAAATCATCGACTGGGGACTTATGGATAGCGTTCCCAGCTGGAACCTTCCTAGACACACTTGCAGGACTCCCCGGAACCTGGTTTTGTTGCACGGTTGGAATTCTATGGCCCTGGTAGGTATCCAATAGGTGTCCCTGAAGGCCTTTTGGATGACAGATGGAACGAGCCATAGAATGACGAATGTGGATCGGATCGAAAAATAGTCGACTCTATTGGATTCAAGACATTGGGATAGTGCTCGAGGTGCCCCTCTTCGCCGGTCCCATGGCCCAGGTGTCAACTTGTAGGTCCATTTTGGAAACTAGGGTTTTTCTCAGTAAGGGAGTGTGCAATTTTTGCACATGGGGGTCAACTTTGCAAAATCGTCGAGCTGGGACTTATGGCTAGCGTTCCCAGTTGGAACCTTCCTAGACACACATGTAGGACTCCCCCGAACCCGGTTTTGTTGTGCGGTTGGAATTCTATGGCCCCGGTAGGTATCCAACTGGTGTCCCTGAAGGCCTTTTGGATGCAAGATGGAACGAACCATAGAATAATGACCATGGCTTGGATTGACAAACCGTCAAATCCGTTAGATTCACGACATCGGGATAGTGCTAGGCATGCCCTTCTCCGCCGGTCCCATGGCCCAGGTGTCATCTTGTAGGTCCATTTTTGAAACTAGGGTTTTTCTTAGTAAGGGAGTGTGCAATTTTTGTACATGGGGGTCAACTTTGCCAAATCATTGATCGGGGAGTTATGGCTAGCGTTCCCAGTTGGAACCTTCCTAAACACTCTTGTAGGACTTCCCAGAACCTAGTTTTGTTGCACGGTTGGAATTCTATGGCCCCGGTAGGTATCCAACTGGTGTCCCTGAAGGGCTTTTGGATGCGAGATAGAATGAGCCATAGAATGACGACCGTCGCTCGGATAGACAAAACTTCGACTCCGTTGGATTTAGAATATCAGGATAGTGCTATGCATGCCCCTCTCCTCCCGTACCATGGCCCAGGTGTCAACGTTTAGGTCAATTTTGGAAACTAGGGTTTTGCTCAGTAAGGGAGTGTGCAGTTTTTCACATGGGGGTCAACTTTGACTTTTTTTGATTTTGATTCTAGAACTAGACATTCAAAGAGGGGCAATCAAACCTACCACACTGCACCCTTGGTATATTTCTATGTCCTTAGTGTGCCACATCATTTAACAACTCCTTAGTGTTCCACTATATTTGGATTTTGAGTAATTAATGTCATTTTTAAGAATTCAAAATTCCAAATAAAAAATAGAGGCAATGTTTCATCGATGATATCCCTCTGATCCTTGCTAGCTTTGTTAGATAAAAGTCACCATGAAACTTTGCCATCAGGTTATGGGGTAACCAGAATACTTGCCAAATCACAATGAACAACCATTACATCATCGTTTGTATCAATCAAGAACATTTAATTTTAAATACATTTTCATATGAGGATAATCCATCCTTTTTACAAACATAGGACCATGATCATCTTATTTTCCTTCATAAAAACAACATTATCAAGGAATATTATTAAACTAGTTAGGTATTTCATTTTCCATGGATTTTGTATGATTACTTTTGCATTATGACAAGTGGAAAATGGACATATGAAAGAGGTAAAGCACAAACCAGGGTCTTACATACTAGGGTTTAGTAAGGATAGAGTTTATATCTTCAATGAATTTATGAGAGTGAATCCATGACCAGCTATTGGTTAGCATATTGGAACAAACTAGGGTCTTACAAACTAGGGTATATTTGTTACATATATTTGACCATATGTACATGAAGGCCCAAGGAATTTTATTACACTTTAGTTATGCATTCTTTTCCATTGTACTTGATACTTTGCCATTGTTTTTAACATGCTAAAGTAGGCACACTTCAACCGAACTGCATAGATGCTCATGTACGTATCATTTGATGAAATACGGTAGCATTAATGAAATGTGTAGCATCTATTAGACTTCCTCTTAGTTTCTGAAAATGTCATAGGATTATATTGATGATATGCGTAGCATGTTACTATTATGATAGAGGTTATTCAAACATATTTTGACTTATTTTGTTAAATTTTGTTTTTTCCTTGCAACATATTTTCCTTGCAACCATAATCCTGATCAATGGGTATGAACCATTGGAGTTGACAAAAAACACAATTTTAAATTAGATATCAAATTATAATGCATGTGCTAAGTTCATTGAACTGTTGAAATATATTATTAGTTTTTTCCATTAAGATAATGTTTTTATAACACAATGGTGAGATGTTACTTAATCAATGCAACAAATGTAAGAGAATAAATATTGCTTAAATGTAATTATATAAATTTCAATAGCATAATTTACCAATTTGTGGAAGAGATAAATCATCACAAGCACAAGTGGAAACTCAAGAGAAAATATGGAATATATTGTATCAAGCATTGATAGTCGAATGTTTGTAATACAAAATATGGCAAAGTAGCCGGCCCTCAAATGGCCTGTCAATGTACATGTATCCCTAAGTACAACAATGTGTACATGCTTGTCAAAATACATATATATAAGACTATGCAACATCAAAAATCAATCTTTCGCTTGTTTTTCCCCAACTTTCCTCTATCGACCATCTCCCTTGGATCGCTCTGCATCTCAGGAGTCTGCAGAAAAAAAGATCATTATTTTTATCAAATAACTGCACTAATACCTTACCATTAACAAACTTAAAAAATTAACTTATGGCCAAATTATTTATGACAAACACTCACCAAATCCTCATGGGGTATAGATGTGAGCGGTGTGCTCATGGAAGGCCTCTCTATAGTTGTGCTCTGCAAATAAAAGATCATATCTCAATTAATTCAACAATTCAACATTGATCAACATGTTTGGGTAAATTGAATAAAAAAACTTGGTCATTAATGAACATCTCACCACAAGAGGAGACTCGGTTAGAACCATGGATTGAGTAGAGGGGCCGGGAACTTCTGCCGCTAATGGATGCAATCACCAAATGGGGAAATAGTTAGACATGCATGAATAAACAATATAGTAACATGGTTAAATACTATGTATTGTGATTGTTGAAATAGTTACCTCTGTATGACTTGTGGCTATTGTAGATGCGGCACTAACTGCAGCATCAATGACCCTTGTTAGGTGAGGGGTAGATGGATCTCTCGTGTGTCTTCTATAGAGGACATCCACACCCTTTCTAGTAGTGGAGCCTCTCTTATACACTTGTCCCTTTTGCACATTTGGAATACGAGGAGATCCAACTGCTGACTGTCTCATAAGTATAGAGGCTGGTGGCTACAATCACCAATACTGACGTAGTTAGAAATGCATTGGTCAATGAAATAACATGTATTAACAAACTGACAATGATGAAATACATACTGATGTATTGTATACTTCAAGCAAATCTAAGAAACGATTTGCCACATGTTGTGTCTCTATGGGCACGCTATCGGTTGTATTCCTACCAGGGGGGAGCTCACTAGATGAAATCATTTCCCTCTGATGGGGATCTACAACCTACAATTTAGAAAATTGTAAATATTAGATCGTGTAGCATTAATTAAGTAACATGTGATAACAAACTAACATGTATTAAAATAATTTCATGTTGAAATAGTTACCTCAGCGTGAGATGTTGTCGCTGAAGGTATGACAACATCTTGTAACTCAGAAGGTTCTGCTGCATGAGCCTCTTATCCCTCATGCCCTTCTTGTAGAAACTACAAGTTTTAAAATCATTAAAAATATTAGCAATCTATATATGTGTATAGTAAGGAAAAATAATTTACAAATGACACTAAAGTGTTAACCATTTACTCATGTATTAAAATAATGTCATGTTGAAATAGTTACCTCAACGTGAGATGTTGTCACTGAAGGTATGACAACATCTTGTAGCTCAGAAGGTTCTGTTGCATGAGCCTCTTTCCCCTCATGCCCTTCTTGTAGCAACTACAAGTTTTAAAATCATTAAAAGTATTAGCAATCTATATATGTGTATAGTAAGGAAAAATAATTTACAAATGACACTGAATTGTTAACCATTTACTCATGTATTAAAATAATGTCATGTTGAAATAGTTACCTCAGTGTGAGTTGTTGTCACTAAAAGTATGACAACAACTTCTTCATCGGACGGTGCTGGTGCATGAGCCTCTGGACTATGCTCTGCATCATCAGTGGAAAGGTCTTCAACCTCGTGCCCTTCTTGTAGAAACTACAAGTTTTAAAATCATTAAAAATATTAGCAATCTATATATGTGTATAGTAAGGAAAAATAATTTACAAATGACACTAAATTGTTAACCATTTACTTACCTGTATAAAATATCCAGTAAAGGTATCATCTATTTGGACAGGACCAAAGCAAGGATGGCTGCATACTATGCATGGGTGGGGCCCTCGGCTATGCAGGTCTACTGCCACTACTAGATGCTCCTCGAATAGTGCAAGGTGGTGGCTCTACCCCACCGGGAGTTGGTGGATCTATCCCACCGACAGGTGGTGGCTCTACTCCACCCATAGATGGTGGCTCTGATGGCCCTGCCTGGTACGTACCTTAAAGATAAATGCTATGGCGAACAATCACCTGTGCCAATAGTAGTAATGACTCCTATGTCTCTGGGACCAACTGATGTGCAGGCGACACATCTGGCCTGGGTAGCTGCCTGCGAGGTGGAGCTACTGGGCGATTGGGATCTATGTGCCTCGCATTGGGACGTTGCTGAGGCATCCCCATCCCAACACCCTGGTACTCCAAGATATCAAAATAGTTAACATGCTTCCCCAAAACAAATTCTGCGTACATATTTCTCAAAAAATATAGAGCCATTTCCTTGTTGTTATGTGGTGGTACATCAAACACCATGTACCATCGGTCCATCCAATTATCTATGAATGGTTTATATGTACACCACTCGACAAAAATATGCCTTTTGTTTGAATTCGGGATTTCACCCGTCCGTGGATCTCTAAAGAGGGAAAACATATGTTTTTTTTTCTTTTCAACTTCTTAACTTCTTTGTAGCTAATTCCATCCTCATATTGTTGCCTCTTTCTTTCTCTGAATGTAGCAATATCTTGAAGTGCACCATTAGACCTACTAAAGGTCTCTATCATTGCATCCAAATTGGATGAAAGCATACGATGCATATCATCAACAATAGTTATTGAGGATCGCATTTCTCTGAGCCTCTGAATTTCTCTTTGGATGTCTGAATGTGCATCCATGGTCGTCACTGCAATCAAAAAATAAAAATAAAAACAAATATTTAGAAACGTATACATGTGCTATAATGACATTTCTCAAAAATGAAAAATGTACAAACTTTGTGCAAGAACGAATACATTACAAACATAAATATCATCTCAAAATACTATAATAACAACTACATGTAATCCAAAGTGGAAGGTGAGGATCATGCGGGCATAAAGACCATGATGATGTGGCAAATATATGTATTTTTATTGGTTAAGGATAACATGGAAATAAAAATATCATTTGACTTATTTGAATTAATGAAAACAAAAAGACAAGCCGGCCTCCTAAATACATGGAAAGGAGAAGTATAAATGAAGAACAAGATGGTTGTGTTTTTTGTGTGGTGAGTGTGGAGAATTCGGGGGAGAATTCGGGAGATAGAGGAGAGCTCTGATCTCGAGGGTCAGGAAGATGAGGACAGTTTTGGTGAAGGAGCAGCAGCAGGTGGAGCAGTAAAACAATCTATCTTTCTATCTTTTATTCTGGGTTAAACTGAGGCAGCCTATTGATGGACAGAATGAAGACATGTTGGTAGAATGATGAAGAGATGACTGATGATATGGGTAGAATGTGATGATGTGCATATGGATAGTGTAAAGTGTATGAATGGAGATATGGAAACAGATTGATACGACATGAATAATGATGATAGAATGAAGATTTGACCTGATTGGTGATATTTGCTGATGGACAGAATGAATTTACATTGAATAATGAGTGCTTGATGAGAATGATGAAGTGCTTTGGAAAAAAACAAGGGCTTCTGGTTGATGATGTATGTAATTTGCAAACTTAAGAAAAGTCTGAAATATCATTTGTAAATCTATGGTTGTTGGGGTGTTGGTGCATCACAGTCAATTGCAGCTGACAGAATTATCTTGTGGTTGGCGCCACTTTGGGTTTTATCCCATTCTGGAGATTAAAGTCTCTAATTAGAAATTTTTTACAAAGCTTATATCTTGTCTCTTGTAATGTGTCTTGCTTAATGAATGGCATGTGATATAGTTTATTGATGAATATGATATTGAAGTGAATTTGTAATTAATGATATAATATTTGAGAGAAGAAGTTGAAATTGTTAATAAGTGCAAGCTCACTGATTCACCCCCCCCCTCTTAGTGAGCCATTGTGTCTAACATCTTGGTGGTGAAAGAGGTCAAAAAAGATGTGGTAGTTCATCTTAGCAACAAAGTAAGCGGTGTGTCTGCAAAGGAGGGAAACCTAGTCCCTTGGGGTTTGGGGGATGATGTAAAATGCATCATGCCATTGGGTTGGCTTCACAAGCATTGGTTGGACATTTTTAGGGTAAAATAATGTGTGGTAAAAAACATAGGGTTTGGTTGAGTCAAGTCTAGAAACCAAGCCTAGGTTATAGTCCATAGTTCCTCCTCCTAGCCAAATGGTGGATGGTTTTTTTTTCCAATTTGCAATACATGTGGAAAAAATATTGGTGTTGGATTGAATTTCCAATTTCCAATTTAGTTTTTTTTTCAAATCCCTTATTGCTTGGGTGGATATAAAATTCATTAAGGGGATTCATAGTAGGGAGGAATTAACATATGTTAAATAACAAATTTTAAAATTTTTACTTTTGGAATTTCATTTACAAATATTTTTTATTTAGGACAACATAAAAATTTATATTTTTAATGATGAAATGAGGCAAGGATTTGGATGCTTACCTTTCCAATCCTCCTTGCAAGATGAATTATCCCTTGTTGTGCTTCGAATTTGGCCTCCCTTCACTTCTCCAATGCGTTTTTTCAAGCCACAATCGCTCGAGCGTTCCAGTTTTGAGTGGGTAAACAGTGGCCGCGGTCCGCAAACTGATTATTTTTTTTGGTTATATCAACCAAAACGCGCGTGCGTTATAGTGATACATAACACGTGCACGTTATGTATCACTATAACGCGCGTGCGTTTTGGAATCCTATCCTACATGTTAATTGACATGGCAGGGTCGGAGTCCGCCCATGCCTAGTTCTAAGTAACGCGCGCACGTTTTGAATTTACTAAATTCTAGCATGTTTTGTGAATGCATGATTTCACCTAAAGGGTCCCTCAACTTCGTGCGAGGGCCCTTCATTGATACCAAACAAAACATTCAAACAAACGAAGTCAAATGACTTGGTCCATAAAGTAGCCAAGACAATATATTCAAATACCACCACAAGACACCAATGTGGAGGGAAAACCTATCCTAAGAGACAAGATTCATGACAAAAAGTCTAACCCAAAACACTAATGGACTAGGAACACAAATTTTACAAGGTGTGACCCTATGAAACCTCACACAAAGGGTTGAGGTCAGAGCCAAAGGAAAATATGCCCTCATCTTGCAACCAAACATCCTTTCTAGGACCCATGGGTAGATATAGGCCACTACAAAGAAGAATAAACATTGAAAACAAGAGCTGCAAACCACTAGATTGTTGAATGTGATTGAGCCTAAACCACCATGCACCATCGAAAGAGTAGGCCACCAAATATGATAGCCCCATGAATCCTAAGAGGAAGAGGAGGAAACATCACTATCATCATGAATTCGAAGAGGAAAAACCCACTATCGACACCATTGGAAGAGACACCCATTACCAACACCTAAAAAACAAGCAAATACAAGAACCAAAATAACACCTTCACAATCAATGAACCCTGGAGATCCAACCAAAAAGTGTTATCTTAAAGCTCAAAAATATATCTACATACATTTAGTTGGCACAGACCCTCCACAAACACATCAATATTGAAGAGAATGCCAAAATGGCTTGAAAGCAAGAACAATGAAGAAGCACTCTTGGAGGACTATTCAAGGGGAAAAGGGGAATGGAAATCTAGGTATTGTTTAGAGCCCTATGCATGGATTAAACCTACAATGTTAGTGGCAAAAATATATACAATATTCTATGGAATAAATTATGAAATAAATGAAACAAAACAAACAAAACTAAACGAACAAGTATGCAAAGAACTAAGAAAATGAAATAAAAAATTGACTCTGGAACTATGTTAATAATAATAATAATAATAATTATACAACTAACTAATGAATAAAAGAAATATGAAGTGTTACTTAAAAAGAAAAATGGTTGTAAGTAATGTGAATGGAAATAATTTGTGAGTTAGGTTATTTAGCTGCATAATATATGCAGAACATGATGCATTAAATAAGTGTAAAAGTTTGTTAGATGTAGATTGTAGCATAACATTAAAGTCTTTTTAGCTTATCAATCAACTTTATGTTATGAGAGCAAGATGAATTAATTTCAGCACTTAGTTTGGTTTAAAAATCAAATCGGAATGTTAATCGGTTGCTATGTCAATGAAATATACAAGCGTTAGCTTAAAAAAATATGTAAATGTTATTATAGTGCATGGTTAATATGGACTTCAAAAATATAAGGACAAGGACACATGTATGCCTAATAAATATTTTATTAATTGAATGGAGTTTGAGATTGATTCAATACATTACAATTGCAACGGGTTTGGACCCACGAGGACATGAGGTTTTGGTGACCCTATACTATTCTCAATATTCCACTTGCAACATATTTGGACCCATGAGGACATGAGGTTTTGGGTGACCCTATACTACTCTCAATATTCCACTTGCCACCTATTTGGACCCAAGAGGACATGAGGTTTTCATGATCCTATACTACTCTCAATATTCCACAGCTCAACAAGGTGAAACCTAGACTTACATTATTCCTAAAATATACAGAAAATAACAAATAAAATGTAGAATAACTCAACGAACGTACTATCGACAGAAAGATGCTCTAATATGGAACACAACTATATATATGTTGCCTTACCTTCGATGCCCTTTGAATTTCCTGCACAACTTCATATTTAAGACAACTTTGAGGGGTAGCTGAAATGCTCAAGGTACCTTCATAAGGTCCGAGACTCGACTACTAGGAAAACTGAACACTAAAAGTAAACATAACCGCAAATGGAATGCGTAGGAATATCTGGAGTTCGTGCCTTCGAGCTGTTTCTTTAATGATGCCACTTGGAATAGAACTTTACGGAAGTCATGTTCGTCGTAAAACACTTTGCTCGTTACTTATAAGACCATTGTTTGAACGTAGAAATACATGTCTCTCTGGTTATAATATCCATAGCCGAGAACCAAAATAAGTTTGGGCTTGGAAAATGGTCTATGTGCTTGGATTATTTGCAAGACATATCACAGACCCCGAGTACGATTAATTCACAGAGTGATTCAAATTTCTCCTAATGAAACTCAAAACTTAAAAAAGCCAATACATATGCACAGTTGTAATGACCTTTCATGGAAGCCTTGTTTTTTAAAAAACTTGGGAGACTTTTTATGACAGGATAAACCGAAACTGGGATTGAGGTGAATGCAAAATAAAATTCCCCACTGCTAAATACCATTTTTGCAAGACTCGTGTTGACCACCATCTACTGATTTGCTCGGGAACGTAATAACATGGAGGGTTTTGGCACAGAAAAACCGTCAACCCTCCTCATTTGATTATTTGTGAACTGTTCATGGCTTTTGGATTGAAGTTACTAATCGTTGTCGATCCACATACCTAGTGCATGTAGGTCTGTACCGATCTAGCTATTCTTCCTTTTAGCAGAAAGAATAGTTCCTATCTTGATAATGTTCAACATGTATTGAAGAAAGTGGCATCTCTCGTGACACAATGAATGATGTTCAACATGTATTAAAGAAAGTGGCATCTCTCGTGACACAGTGAATGAGGCCGTGCTCCGCCACTCATATACATAAGGATAGGACTTTTTGTCTGCAGAATGGTCAGATTAGGAACATCCTCACAGTCGTTCTTTGTCAAGTTGTTTTGGTGTGTTGCCTTGAATTTTCATGGTGTTGGATCCTGGTAGCGCTGTCGTATTGAGAGGTCTTGCGTTCTTCAACTTCTAATTTTATTTGCAACACTGAATGGCGGATCCGCCCACACCGAACGACTTACTGCAACCCACCATTTGTAGTCCCAAGTTTACAATCACGGCCTCCACACCGAATCACCGGTCTAATCCTTCCACTCTTCGGCAATCGAAATCATTTCACAGGAAAGGCACATCGTGAGGCGTTAAATGAAACAGACCGGGGCCATTGAGTTCTTGCAAATTGTTTTACTATGCCAAAGGAGAAACTGTGATACCCGAAGACATTATTATTTTATTTTGATTTTAATATCTGTGGAAAATATTTTAAGATTTTTTTTTTTTGTAAGAGTTATTTAAAAACTCAAAAAATACTCACAAGAGATATGAGTGACGCTTTGCATAACAAATTATTATTTTATTATTTATAAAAGAAAAAGACACTTGGAGGATTTAGTAAAAGGATATTTATCAAAATCCAATCTAAAAGCTTAACTATTAGACAAGATACTAAATCATAGGGATTGAAGGATTGATTGAGATTTGATTGGGATGGTTCAACATATGGGAAAAAGTTATATATTGATGCACTGAGATAGCACAGGACGCTGAGTTGTGCATGGAGAAATTGTGCTGAATGCATGTGTTGAGTGTTTCTCTCTTTCATAAGTCCATCACCGAGCTTGTTACAGACTCTGAGAGAGAGTGCTGCGTGGAAGCTTTGCTTGTGGTTCTAGTGTGCATTGTGGTGATCCAGCTCGGGGGTGGAATCGAGATAGCGAGTGTGCTACTCTTTCCTATGGTTGGGAGGAACTGATTTTCCAAGTGGTCATTCTTGAGTTTTTCAAATAAGTACTTTGATGTTCAATAAATAAATTCATGGTATTGAGTTGTTTAGGGTGGGTGCACAAAGTTGCTCCCCAAAACAATTGCAATGGGGCCGTGCTAGCGGGGACAAAACGAAGACGCGCATGCACCTAAGGAAGCGTGCAACTCCATTAGGTTCGGTACTGAACCGAGGTGCATGCGTGCTGCTCTGCGTGCGCGTTTTTAGCGCACACGCACTCCTGTTAAGCAAAATGAAAAAAAAAACAGGGCATAACACATTATATTTTCTTTCCAATCGGACAAGCTTCACCCACCCGGCGCGTACTCAGAGTAAGAGACCACTAAACTCACCTATTGCACTCAAGAAATCCCTCAATCCATCCATCGAGTGATCATCAATTGCATTGGATAGGTAAGATCATTGTTTTTTGTCATTTTATTGATTTTTTTTTGTTTATTAAATTTTTAATAATTCCCAAATTAGTAAAATAATAGAAATTTTTTCAATTGCAGAGTCTAAACCTATACAATGAATGAACAAAATGTTAACATGGATTCCAGTAGAAAACAAGAAAACACTTATGGCAGAAGGAGGCATGGACTGGGGTGGGCGAAGTGGACGTGCATGTCCAGGGCTATAAACCCCAACTGGCTGTAGTATGGGTCGGGGCACCCTGGAAGGAAAAGCGAGTGTGGTGGGGGAATGTGGGGGGGGCGAGGTCTGTGTTGCGGTGGACGGATGGGTGACTGTGGATGGGTGGGGTGTTGTGGTTGGATGGGGGAGGGTGGGAACATGGGAAACTGATACGGAGGTGGAGCTAGATATGAAACGTAAGGGGGAGCTGGATGGAACTGTGGTGCTATATAGGAGGGGGCGAGCTGGATGGAAGGGGGTGGGGAGGGATGCATGGAATGGGGCATGTATGCCAGGGGATACAACTGGCATATAAGGTGGCTGAAAGACCGGGGAGGGAGGAATAACGACATTGCCAGGCCGAGGTGCTCGCACATGCATACACATTTATAACCTCATAGTTTAATATATAAAAATATAAATATACACGGACAAGTCATCATACTTGAAATTAAATTTATGCTTTAATACACACGATACCTGCGCACGTGGAGATCTGCTGATCCCCGGTGGCGATGGCTGGTCGCTGGAGCCTGCAGACACCTATGCGAACACTACAATTTTTAGACTAAATTTATAAAAACAATATTAACAATATTAAACACAATGCAAATGAGAATGACAACGATGGTACTTAAAAACATCACTGCAATTAATTTATATTAAAATGATAGTAGTTTGATGGGCTTTGAATATTATATAACGTTTTTATTGTATTGGTGCAGTCCATTTGTTCAAGACTTGGTAAAGAACATGGTTGTGGAGATCGTGTCCTTTGACCCACAATGGATTAGGCCCATGATAATTTGGCAAAGAAGGTTGACAATTTATGCTTGAAGTGTTTGATGACCAAAGTTGTCATTGATGACAACACGTTAAGGACAAAGGGGGAAGTGATGACATGGAAAAGACTTGACTGGACAAATGGTAAACATGACAAGCTTTGATGACTTGACAAGTTGCAAACAAGCATGACAAGTGTAGAAGACTTGAAAAAGTGGAGACATGACAAAGGATTGATGACACGGACTTGATAATGACATTGATGACAATACATTAATGACAAAGACATGGAAGAGTTAAGAACATGGAGCATATACATTATGGCAAGCACAATGGAGATGGTGACATGGCTTGAGGGATGGCAAAGGTGACAAGTATGACAAACATGGAAAGCATGACAAGTGTTTATGACAAGCATGGAAGAAGGACATGGAAAACTAAGGACAAGAAGGTGACATGGCATGACCATAATTAAATAAATCATATTTGATTTATTTAATCATCTTAATGATAAAACTATAAATAGAAGACAAGTTTCATAGAAGACAAGAGTATAAATAGAAGACAAGTTTCATTTTTAAGGAAGCAATGTGTGAAGATTTTGGGAGATTGAAGAGAGCTTGATGAATATGGTTGTCTATTATTGTCATTGATGACAACATTAATGGAAAAATTTAAGCTTGAAGAACACATGGCACAAGGACATGGCAACAAAGGTTGATTTGGTGGACAAAGTGATGAGCATTGGAGCCATTGGCACACATATTGATCCAAGAGTCAAATGACCCATACTGTGGTCATTTGAAGATGATTTGGACAAGGAGAGTACATGGCAAAGATAATTTGGATGACATGGTGACAAATGGCAAAGCATCAATAACACACATGGCATTGCTCAAGCATAGGAAGAGTAAGCAAGCATTGGATGGTAGTCTGAGGATGAAGGACACTGCGGGCATCACCAAAACCCCAGCTGCGGGCTCATCATTGGTCAAGTAAGAATGACAGATTTTGGAAATTTCTCTCACATTTCTATAATCATTAGAGGTCTAGGATGCCTAAAGTGAATATGAACAGATGTTTCTAGTTTTCTTAGGTTTTCATGTTTTATAAGGTTTCATTTTTGTTTGGTTGGATTATATGAATTTATAGCTCTCAAATAATTTAGAAAATATGATAAACACAACTGTAAAATACGATGATAATATGGTAATTACTTAGTGCTAATTAATTTGTAATTACTGAACACAAATTACTCATAACAGAATCTAATTATTCAAAGTAAAGAAGTTACCTGTGTGTATGGTGTCGCAATCTCCTTCGCTGCTACCATGGCTCGGTCGAGGTCAAAGGAACCTATGTCCTCCCACCTGGAGGATGGAGACTCGGGTCAGAATAACTGTACATTAAAACAAATAAAGTCAACAATGTGTAATTCAAAGTTAAATAGATTAAACAATACGATATCAAATAAAATACAACAAATACTTGAACATTAAATAAAACAATAGCTAACCTGATCCATGTAGCTCCCTATGGCATGCTGCTGCGTAGGACCATGGCAAGAATGACCACAGTGAGAACAGCGATGTGCCGTTGTTTCAGTCGAACTAGAAGGCCCCGCCTGGGTTCCACCTGTACCCGGCATGTCTCGGCCACCATCCATAGACGGTGCCGCTGTGTTTGTCTGCCCGATGTCCTCCCTGCTCTGTGAAGACATAGCCACAAATGTGGTATGTCTAAGCAAATGATGAGTGGCACGCCTAACTGAGTCATCAATCTCATCTAGGCCGCTACCAAACCCGAGTGGCTGAGGAGGGGGGTTTGGCTCTCTCCTAGGTGCAGGAGGTCCTCTAAGTGGGTTGCGGTGGGAGTGAGGTCGATCTTGAGCAGAGCCAAAACCGACACCTTGAAACTTAGTGATGTCAAAATAGTTGACATGGTAGCCTAGCTCAAACTCAACACACAATTTCCAAAGGAAATATTGTGGGACCTCCAAATTGTTGCATGGGGGCTTGTCAAACACCATGAACCATTTCTTTCTCCAGTTATCTCTCCATGGCTGGTAAATACACCAATCCATGCAAACCCTTTTCCTCCTCAATTCTGGAGGCTGTCCTGTCAAGGAAACTATGAATTTGCTATGCAACTGGGCTTTGGTGATGTTGAGGTCTTTTATCTGTTCTTTGAACATCCCAGTGGAGTAGTGTTCCGTCATTCGAGCCCTGTATTGGCTAAGACTTGTGATCTCACTGTGTGCAATGTTGATGGATTCAATCATGTTTTACAATGATGAAGCCAAGGAAACCCGAGAGGGTTCCTTGGTGCTCTTCAATTCATTGCTCAATACCCTTAATTCATTTAAATCTTGGTGTAATTGGTCTTCGGGGTTTTCATTTGGTTCATTGTCCGTTCCAATGTTGTCTTCTGAAGTTCGGGTTTCATGAGTTTCATTGGTTTCATCTGATGGTTCAGGTGTGTTTGTCATCTTGTTAGGTGTAGATGGCCTGCAATGAAATTTTCTTGGTTTTTTAATGCATTGTAAAATTTTTTAAAAATTAAAATTGAAATGGAAAACAAAAATAACAACAAATTCGTGCTTTGTTGAGCACCTACATGGAGAAATCGTTGGCAAGGTGGTGTAGGGGCGATTTGTTGGTGTTGAGGGGGCCTTTTGTGCTCCATGACACGTTCGCGGGGTGCCTCTTTGTGCTCGCGAGTTTGTTGAAAATGACAAACCTGTGAGCTCTATTTTTTTTATATGTGCATACACGTTAATGACGCGTGCACGCACCTTTTGTCCACGTGGACGCTCGACATTGCCGAAGTAGGGACGCGTGCGCGCATTTGGCAGCGTGTGCGCATCGCTTTGTTTTCTCCGCTCACGCGCTGCTGTTGCAGCCTTTTTGGGTACCAACGTCGTGCGAGTACCCACAAATCTTGGAACCAATGAAAACCCTCAACAAAATCAAAATGCCCAAGAAAATCAAAAGCCCCAACAAAATTTTGACCAAGACGACTTGAACCATTACATAAATGAAATGAGAGTGCACACTCGAGAACTAAGAAATACAGGGGAACCATCTCAAGTGTCCCTTTCCACCTCAATTGAGAGCTCAATTGACTTCCTCATCCATGCACATCACCAATTGACTGACATGACCGAATATAGAGCTAGGATGCAGTAGTATTATTCTAGAGACATTTCCAATGAGGAAATAAAAGCATTGAATATTACAAAGGCCCAATTATACAGTATGTTCACCGATCCAAGAACACAACAACCACCGGACATTAGAAAGCCACGTGTCATATGGATTGGTGTCATTTCCAACCATGGAGGGACAATTGGATGCATAAGTGGTTCATGTTTTACGATAAACCTCCCTGCAATAATAGGGAGGTTCCACAGTACTTCATTCGACAACTGTGGGCTGAGTTTGTGCTCGGTTTACATGTCAACTATTTTGACATAACCGAGTTCCAGGGTCTTGGGCATGGCTCTGCTCAAGATCGATCTGCTGCTAGGAGGAACCCACTGAGAGGGTCACTAGCTCCTAGGCGCGAGCCCAAGCCCTCTCCCCAGCAACCTCAATTACCCCACAAACATGATCATATCGAGGGGGCGATGAGGAGTGTTGCATGTGGACTCCTCAGACACACCGCCTTGGTAGCAGCGACTACAGTGGAGAGACAGGTTGACCTTGATAGAGACTCATGTGCACGACCTTCACGATAGAGTTAGGATAGACCTGTCACTGGTGGTGGCCATGCTGGGCCTTCTAGTTCGACGGGGAAAATGCTACATCTTTGTCCCCATTGTGGGCACACTTGCCCTGGCCCGATTAAGGGATGCTATATGGAGCAGGTTAGCTCTCTTTTTAATGAGTTTTCAATCATCACTTAAGAAATTGTGAAATAATTTTAAAGTAGTTATGTATGACTTAAATTGTTATTTCAATGTATAGTTATTTAGAGTGGAGACGCTTACATGGGAGAACGTAGGATCTCCCAACTTGGACGCAGCAATGATAGCTGCAACTGAAATTGCAGCACCTCACACAGAGGTATTTTCAGTACCTCACACAATATTGTTATTACTTATGGAAATTCTATTATTTATGTATTTATATTTATGACATACACAATGATTGTTCATACAATATTTTTGAATATTTTGATTGCTTAAATAATTACTTGTTTAATATGTTCATAACGTGCATGCATTTTGGTGTCCACAAGTATGCCGAGACTACGATGACCAGCCATCTCCGCCAAGGATTGACAAGTCACCATATACACAGGTACAATGTGTAGTTAAAAGAACACTTTTAATTTGAATTGTTATGACTTACTATGGTTTAATTTAATTTTTGTCTACTAAACTATGATATTACAAATGTATATGCAGCCCGGCCACCAACAACTACAGGTGACACTGTTCCACCTCCTCACTTTAGTCCTATGTCTCCCATGAGTCGCCCCCCTCTCTTCCATACAGACCCCTCCCTCCGTCCACCCCCTCCCATCCATCGTCCCCCTTCCATCCAGCCATGAGGTTTTGGTGACCCTACACTATTCTCAATATTCCACTTGCAACCTATTTGGACCCATGAGGATATGAGGTTTTCATGACCCTATATTACGAAGAGCTCGACGAGGTGAAACCTAGACTTGCATTATTCCTAAAATATACAGAAAATAACAAATAAAATGCTGAATAACTGAACGTACCATCGACACAAAGATGCTCTAATATGGAACACAACTATATACCCGTTGCCTTACCTTCGATGCCCTTTGAATTCCCTGCACAACTTCATATTTAAGACAGCTTCGAGTGGTAGCTGAAACGTTAAAGGTACCTTCATAAGGTCAGAGACTCGACTACTAGGCAAACTGAACGCTAAAAGGAAACATAACTGCAAATGGCACGCGCAGGAAGATCTGGAGCTCGTGCCTTCGAGCTGTTTCTTTAATGATGCCACTTGGAATAGAACTTTATGGAAGTCATGTTCGTCGTAAAACACTTTGCTGATCGTTACTTATAAGACCATTGTTTGAACATAGAAATACTTGTCTCTCTGGTTATATCCATAGCCGAGAGGGAAAATAAGTTTGGGCTTGGAAAATGGTCTACGTGCTTGGATTATTTGCAAGACATATCACGGACCCCAAGTACGATTAATTCACAGAGTGATTCAAATTTCTCCCATTGAAACTCAAAACTTAAAAAATCCAATACATATGCAGGGTTGTAATGACCTGTGAATGCAAAATAACATTCCCCACTGCTAAATACCATTTTTGCAAGACTCGTACTATTGACCATCGTCTACTGATTTGCTCGGGAAAATAATAACATGGAGGGTTTGGGCACAGAAAAATCGTCAGCCCTCCTCATTTGATTATTTGTGAACTGTTCATGGCTTTTGGATTGAACTTACTAATCGTTGTCGACCCACATACCTCTGCGTGTAAGTCTGTACCGATCCGGCTATTCTTCCTCTGTTCTTATCCTGATAATGTTCAACGCGTATTAAAGAAAGTGAGTGAATGAGGCCGTGCTCCGCCACGCATATACACAAGGATAGAACTTTTTGTCTGCGGAACGGTCAAATTAGGAACCACCTTAATTCCCTGCCTTTGCTCGTGTTACATTCTCACAGTCGTTCTTTGTCAAGTTGTTTTGGTGTGCTGCCTTGAATTTTCATGGTGTCGGATCCTGGTAGCATATGTGATAGCATTCAAACCCTTGTTTAGTAGCTCATGAAAACTCGTCACTGCCAGCTTGTCCGTGTATTCGTAGCTTGGCACGTTCTTGCTGAGCCTACCATTTGCACGTCTGACCCTGTTGTAATACTGTACGATGCCAGGAATGAGCCGTTGATATACTGTACTGTACAATATAAATCTTTGTCATGGCTTTTGGTAATTCATGGTGGAAGAATGAACCCTAACATTGTTCTCTTACTAACAAACCGGAGACTCATACTTTGAAGCCTCTCCTCCTTTATGTATTCAGAAAACTAGACTCCATGATCCGGGCGTGCAAACTCACGATAATAATCACATTTTCCATTTTCATCCTATTTAAAAGAGTTGGGTAGCACGTCTCTGAGGAGTATTGGTTATTGAAAACTGAAGAGGATGGAGCTACCGTTGATATTATAAAAAGTTCAACTCATGGAAGTTGCTTTGATTTAGAAAACCTCTCATACGGTGTATTAAAAAGAACTTGTACAGGTTCAATATTTGGGGTGAATAACATTGGAGTCTCTTTTGTCTTTTTTTGGAAAATTTGACAGTGGGATTTTTTTTGAGATGTTGATGGAGTCGAATTTAATGAAAAAAAACCATTAAACCCTTAATGGAGGACATTTAATCAAATAGAATTGGCTTGATTTAACAAGCCAGATGAAATGATCCAAGAGCGATGTAAAAGGTGAAGGGGTAGTGTGCACGAGGAAACTAATGATGGGGATGAGGAGTAACAAGCAACCGCACAATAGGGAGAATGGGTCAAAATCATGTTGGGACACTTCACAACCATAGGGATATTGGAATGAACAAATATGATAATTACCAGAAAAGGAAGGATTGCAAAGTAAATCTGTTGGCAGAAAAATGAAGTAGCTCGGGCAAAATCCTAGTCCTTATCCTCGTAGCATGATTATGAAAGTTCGTTTGCATGCATCTTCCAACGTTGCCATAAATGAAGCTGTCACATAAAATCCTCATATCCTCATGGTGTTATTTCCATAATAAATTATTATTGAAGTATATATGATTATATTAATTTTGGTGTGAGGTGGTTGGCAGTATTGAAATTTGACCGGTAAATAGTAGTCATTTACCATTTTATATATCCACATCTAACATCCCAAAAATCGCAAAAAAATTTAAAATTTTTCAAATAGCAAAATCACTAAAATTGCTGATTGCGGAATAAATAATATTTAACAAATTAACTAATGGCAGCTTAACATGATTTACAAATTGTAATACTTAACATAATAAGACAACAGATTATAATTATAATTCGATATACCATATTCATTTTCTCATGTGTTATAGTTCTAGTGATAATACTGATGACTATACTTGCATGTTGATGAAGGGGTTTCCTACGGGGTGCTATGAGGCTTACTTAGCTTAAGTGCTAAAGTATTGTACCTGTTTCTTTGCAGATTCGCAGGTAAGATATTAAGTCAATTCAAGCTCTTCAAGTTATTTAATATTTGTTTCTGCTAATCGTCATTGCAAATATAAAAAAAAAAAAACTGAAGATCCATACCTTTAACACCTTTCCCGTTCAGAATGGTTTTAATTTAATTCAAAGTGTTTAACTTTAAACAGATTCCTACAATAGGAGAGGTGTCTTTTAAGAGTCTAAGAATAATTAAATTAACAATGTTGACCTAATCTAAAGTTCAAAACCAAGAGAGAAGTGAAATTAAGTACTCAATGTTGAGACATCTTAATAAAATAATAAAATATTAAATAAATATTTTTTTTTATAATGTAGTCCTAATCTATTGTTTAAAACCAAAGAGATATATATTGTAATTAATTAAAACTAAAAAATTAATGAAACATTGATACTTCTTGTTGCATCTTCTCTATGTTTTGATGGTGCCATGCCAAAAACATATGTTCTTATGGTTCCATCAGTTTTTAAAGTTTATTTTGAATTAATTCTTTGTCAAACATCTTGGTGGCTTGTACCATGAGCATATTAGGTATAATAAAATTGACTAGAACCATCACTTCTCATCCATAGACCAAGTTCAAAGGCCTATGTTTTGTGATCTTTTTCATGGTTGTTTGGTACATGTTGATGACGATTTTCATCACCAACCATACTGAGCCGACAAAGAGTTGTTAGCCTCTCTTAAGATTTTTTTTTTTTGCCATAACCCACAATGCATATCAAATCACCCCTCCATTTGACATAGTCTTCAAAACTACCCGATGTCCCTAGCTAGCTTGAGGTCTTCTAGGGTTTCCACCATTAACGATTCTTTGAAATTTTTAATAAAACAATTAGATTAACAATACACAATTGATGACTCATGTTTTGGTTGTTCATAACGTTGTACATGTAGCATGTTATAAGATGATTCAAAATTTACAAAAAATATATATATATACATGATACTATTCATCTTGCAAATCATTCATTATCAACTATTATAAGTCAAATTTTCACTTCCATATCCCATATACATATCATTGCTTAACATTATATACATTGTTTACAAAAGCCACAAATCCTGCGGGACTTCAATCCTTCACTTCACATCCACTTAATGCATTATCCTTTCTCCATAACCTTCTCTTTCCTCACAGGGTTCCTATCATCTTCATTGGCCTTGATTGTTATGATGCTATTTATGTCTGACTGTTTTTTTGTTGTTAATTATGCTCTATTTATTGCGGGTATTTATCTTACTTTCCGGTTAGCTATATGTGCAGATACATCTTAGAGCCTGGATCCAATTACTGGTTGGACATCTATGCTCACACTATCTTTTTGCGGCAGATAGGACCGTTGATATGGCTGTTTTTTGGCTTATACTATTATGTTATATTTTATTTTTGACACTCTTGGCTTCTGACAGCTGTTGCTGTAGACTTTTTTGATATTAGTACATGTTTATGGACTTATTGTTTAAGCTGTGATTTCGGGATCCGTTTCTCCACCCGGAGGGATTCTTGACTATTATTGTGGACATATGGTGCTATTTCTGGATTTTACTGATATTATGGGTGACTCATCTGGCTATGTCTGGCAAGTCCATATTACTGGATTTGTGAGCAGACATGTATGATTCTGACAGCTGGTGTTATTTACTATTTCGTATATTAATAGTAAGTTATATTTTTCTGTGAAAAAAAAAACCTTTTTCCATTCACTTTCCATTTAACCCATATATTCCACTACTATATGAAAAGTGAATGAAGTATTAAAATATTTTGGTAGCCTTTACCATTTTACATATTTATGTAAAAGAAAATACGTTTCTTCATTGTGTCATATTTAAGTGGTCACGTCACGTGGATTCTTGCCTACTATCTCGTGACGCTTCTTCTGAGAAAGCTGTAGGAATTATTGGATGAAGAAGAATTTGGAGAAGGATTAATTATTAAATTTGATGAATGTTTTCTTGAGGTTATAAATCAGTATAGATTCATTTTAAAAGGGATTTATTAAGCGGCGAGAGGGATCAAATCTCTCAAGGTGCAAACTACTTTTTAGAGTGAAAATGTTTGAGGAACTGTAGACTTGGGGAGCAATTTCATAGCTCTTTTCTTGCCCAAGAATCCAAAACACGTTTTTCCAAAATGGTGGCTTGCCCATACTCGAATTTGGACAGCCATACCTCTGCATTTCCCAAAATAATAACTATTTCAACCAATTCTTGGGAGAAATAAATGATTGGGTACAAAAGTCAACATGGGTAGTTGAAGGTTCATGGGTTTTCTCATTGACACTTGGCTTGACTTGATTGGATCCAAGGGTTTGAATATTTTCCTCTCAATTCCTTGTAAAAATCATGCCCCCATACTCTTGTTGCATTGCATTGCATAGCTAGTTGTGGATATTTTATTAAAATGCATATTTACATGATATTTAGGGTTTCTATTGTTCTTGGCTAGCACACAAACCTTATGCATCAATTTTAACACTAAATCGATGGTGGGGCCTTGCCCTTGAGCTCCTCACCATGATTTTTGCACCGAGAGAGAAGCGAGGTCCTCTACAGCCCAGTATAGAGGAGATGTTGTAACATTTGTTCCTAACAAAATAATTTAAAAAATTCATGTCGGCTCATAAAATAAAAAAATTATGGAAAGTATTTAAAAAAAATCCATGTTGGCTCATAAAATAAAATATTATGAAAAGTAATTAAAAAATTGATGTTCATTTATAAAATAAAAACTTAAAACTTAAATCCGGATCTATCAATCAAGAGAGATCAAATTTCTTGAGTTTAAATTTAAAAAAAGAAATACACCTCAAGAAATTGGATCCTTCTTGGTGCTTGATAGATACGGGTTTAAGATGGATCTATGTTGCTATAACAATTTTACATCATTTACATGTTTAATGCAATGGGGTCAAAATCGGGATATTACATAATGCCATTCGCTCTAACAATCAGAGCTGCATTAAGCTCTCAGAAAACCCTGTGTTTCATGGCAGATCGAAACAGATTGAGATGAAGTATCACTACATTAGAGGGATGGTCCAGAGTGGTGCCATAAGACTTTAGTACATTACTATTGGTGAGCAGATTGCAGATATGTTGACTAAGCCTATGTCTGTGACGAAGTATATGTACTTTTGAGACAAGTTCAGCATGGTAGAGAATGTCTCCCTCACTAAGAAGGAGTGTTAAAGTTAAAACATCATAAGTCATTCTCCAGTTCAATCTTATGTGTCAAGATTGAGCCTCATGTGTCGAGGTAGTGCCTTATAGGATCCTGAGTTGGACTCAGGAAACTTGGAGAAGAGTATTGAGTTGGAATCAAGAATGGTTAAGCTTCATGTGTTGAGGCAAGTGCTTTGTATGTCAAAGTGATGATGTTGTACAATCTTGCTAGTCAAGGCTAAGGTCTTGTGTGTCAAGACAAATCCTCGTGTGTTGAGGTGATGCTTTGCATGTATTGTGTGTGATGTACTACTAACCATAGTTGAGTTATTAAGTCTCCTCCAGAGACTGGCCACCTCTAGAGTGAATTACTTTAGCATATAACCACTTGGAACGATAGTGGAACAATATGATCACATCATTGGGAAAATCTCCTTAGTATGTTTGATATGATAATTAAGTTGGCACATATGGAACATGCAGATAAGACAAGAGATAATGATAAGATGTGATAAGATATGAGAGAATTTGAATTGCACATAAAGAATTAATTAAAAGAGCATTTGGATTGTTAAACTTCAATGTTAAGAACAAAGAATATTTTAGTGAATCAAAGGAGAACTCGAATTGATCACTACAGTTATGTCAACAAGAAATATTTTAGTTAAGAGAGTTAACTAAGTGATAACAAAGAAGATCTAGTTAACTAAGTGTTATTGCACGATGACACTTATGTTAAACTAAAATACATCACTTGTGTTAAACTAAAAGACGACACTTGAGTTGTGACACTTGCATGACAACACTTAAGTTAGCCACCTAAATAAGTGGGAAATCTTTCAGTTAAGGGGCGAGTTCATCCTAAGAAATTCACTTCAGTGAATTAATGCATTGCATGAGAAGTGGGGCACACTTCTTCATAGAATATTGATGTCTCCAAGGATGGAGAGAATTCTATTAAAGGTTATCTTGTGCATATGACCAGAACAAGCGAATTGGTTGTGTGGAGAATAATTATTCTGAGTCTCTCTTCTGTATCTATCTATCTTGCTTTGTAAATTGCACTGCGGGTGCTTGATGTAAAAGACATTCTCTGCTATCTATCGATATACTAAGGAAAGTTAATATGGGGCTTTCTCCCTCAAGTTATAGAGGGTTTCCCTAAGGTAAATTCATGTGTTGAATGTGATTGCTTATTTGTATGATTGTTATTTGATTTCAAGTATTATTGCATCTCCAAATTAAAGAATAAAAATTAACACCAATGTGCTAACAATGTATTAACATGTACAGAAAACTCAACTTTGCAATAAGGGAAAACTACGATAGGTGCACTTACTAATTTTTCCTTCAGGAGGTCCAATGATAACACTCAGTGTCCCAATAGAATCTCTTTGTATTTTTGAGCAATTTTTTCATTTGCACCATTATGGATGCATGTCCCTTTATAAATTTGCGGTAGTACTCTATATGGCCCAGGGTTGATTGTAGTGTGTGGATATTGGTAAAAAATTCTAGATTTACAATTGGAGACATCTTGGTTGGGTCAACCCACATGTCATCTCTACACAACACATGGACCTACATGGTACTAAAAGGAGTACAAAGGATACATCTCTTCAAGTTTAGTGAAATATGCAATTGTCTACTTCTCTTGAACAACAACCACAAAATGGTAACATGGTCCCCAAGTAATTTATATATTATCCAGTCATCTATGTATACTACCAAGAAGTTATGAATGCATTCCTTGAAAGCTGCAGCCACTATCTAGGAGAATTTTGTTGGCACATTCTTCAACCTAAAAATCATAGCATTGTATGTGCAGAAGCCCCACTCATTCATGAAAGTGATTTTCTTCTTTACTGCCTCCACTATGCACACTTGTTGGTAACATGCAAATCCATTTGTGAAGGAGTGCACCTCCTTTCCCACCCCTTGGTCTAAAACTTCATCATTGGAGGATGTTGGAAAAGGGATTGTGCATGCAAGTGAAATTCAACCCTTGGAAGTCTACACATACCCGAGTGTTAGCTCCTTCTTTCTTGTTCTTAATTACTATTAGACCGATCTTGTCTGCCTCTTCCAAAGAGAATATTAATTTAACTGCCAACATTTTTTTGACCTCTTCTTTAACCCATTCTTTTATCCCAGGGTTCAACCTATATGGGTGTTTCTTAATGGGTTATGCATTCAACTTTAGCTCTATCTTCATTTCTCCCACTTCTCCTTTTATGCCTTTCATATTAGTGAAGTTTCAAGGAAAGAGATCATTATGTTTGTGCAACAATGCCACAACTTCAACTACGATCTCACCATCCCAATAGTTTCCTATAGATTCCAATCGAGGCTTTTCTTCAATACCAACACTAGCTGATTTTATTCTAAGCAATTCTTGATAGATTTTGTGTGAAGGTTCCTCTGTCATTCCTTCATTGGCCTCCCTCCCTTTGATTCCTAGAAGGAAGTGTGGCATAACTTCTTCGGGTTATCTTCTTCCTTTCGTTCTTTTGTTACCTTGGTCAAACACCACAATTGTATTTATGGGTATTGCATAAATATTTTAAAGTTACTTTCACATTGGACAAAAACAAGAAAGACATTATAGTCTTCAATATTGATGTGATTCAAGGATCTTATCTATGGAGGAGAACATTACTCAAAATCAACCCTTCAATTTCTCACATATGTGTATCTTCCTGTAGGTCTCTTTGTGTAAGCATCATGATTTAGGGATGGGTGCCAAAGTTTGGATGAAACAATATACGTAGAGTTTCTCAAGAAAATATTCCCACATACACCTTTGAATACATATTTTGACCTGCTAAATGAGGCATGTCTTCCCTTCATAAGCTTCTAGGATTTCTATGGGAGCCTCCAAGGCTCCATAAATGTTGATTACCTAATATTTAAGTAGGGGGGTGAATCATTGGTGAAGTGTAGACCACATCTTCTCCTAGTTTTCTAGTCTATATTTATGAGTAGCCCACCATCTAAAGGTAGTGGATTTCAATGTTATATCTAGGGTTGGGACCCTTTTTCTTTGGATATGAAGAGGGATATATCTTCCATAAATTTTTCCAAGTCGCTAGTACTGTACAAAATTGGTAGGTCCCTCACTTTTGTCTCAATCCATCAAATGAACTTTATCATGACGTAATGGTGAGAATATAATTCATGGTTGCATTCGTGCCAAATTGGAAATCCTCTTGACTATTTGTGTAATGCCCTGGTTTTTCAGCAGAGCACTGGGTAGCATTTCTGAGTCAATTTTCTATGTATTAGACTTTTACTCAGGTGTAAGGAAGTAAATTTCCAATCTAATCTTCCATTTCTGTTAAATGAGATTTAGTTTACTGTCCTGTACTTAAAATTTCTATATATGAAAAAGAATACTAATCATATCAATATTTTCTTGCAACAATTGTTTTCAGCAAAGAACATGTTCCACCGTAAGAGTTCAGTAAATGGCAAAGTATACGCAGGGTTCAGAGTAAGTCTCAGCATAATAATCAAATAAAATAAATAACAAGGAAAGTACCTGATGTTGATGCTAGTCAACTGTAGGTTGCAGCAGGCTATCATTCCATTCTCATAGTCATCCAAAACGATGTGTCCACCCTACCGATCAGCTATTATCTTGCTGACCCTAGGAAATCAACGGATTTCCTAGCCCCCGAGCCCACAAACTGATAATCCTCAGAGCAAAATTCCATTCGTTTCTTTTCATCATTCCATGGTAATAATTTGCTGAGTTAACCCCCTCCTCAGACTTTCTTTGAGTTTCCCACCTCCTCAAAGCTCCGAGTTAACCCCCTCCTCGGCATTCCTCCTTTTTCACAAAAAAATACTAAGTGTCCTCTCCTCCAAAACCAACCCCCTCTATATACATATCCTCCTACTCGAGAAGGCTTTGGGATTACTCCACCACCCTCAAACTCCCTTCTCGAGCCCCTCAACCATTAACTCCTTTCCTTTTGAATTTAATGTTATTAATGTCATTAGTAAAATATTATGTAAATAGTTGACTCTTTTCACTTGGACATGATATGTTTTAATGGTCTACCATATTTGTCAATATAACTTATCTTGAGATTTAAATTCTATGATTGGCATTGAATAATTACATAATTTTAACCATTTTCCCCCACGTCACTCCCATTCAAGAATTATTATCTTATTACGGTTAACTCAGAAATGGAAATAATCACACTTTACTTATTTACTAATCAATATTTACATTTTTACCTATATTGCAATTGTTATGACATGAGTATTTATTCAAATAACATTAATTAAGTCATAATATTAATTAAATCTCCACAAGGTAATAATAAATGGTGAATTTACTAAAAATGTCTTTTTACATCATTTGGTTACCACCATGTTTACCAACAAGTAATACATAGCTTAATTGATTTGTTTTACATACCTGAAATAACTTGATATTCGTTATCTGAGTTCGATCAATGCATGATTTACATATTTACTTATGACGACTTATACATGTATTTAATAGGTTAAGTGTTTGAAATATCGATACTAGTGTGCATGCGTGGCCAGCGTATGCACAGATCACAAATGTACTATAGACAAACCCCATCCCGCCTATGCATACTTGCTAACTAATAGTAGTATTTACCCTCATGTAGAAGAACAAGCATATTAGATATATATATATAGTACAATTACTTAACATCCTCAGTTAATTAACAGTCAATTCTTTACGATTTCACATCATTATCTTTATCTTTACATTAGTGTAATCAATCAGGTACAAGGAAGGGTACCTACTACCACTAACTCAGAATCAAGGAATACCTGACCCTCAACAGTACTATCATATCCTCCCATCCTAACCTACTGCCACATCCTCCCTATCCTTCCTCTGCTAGTATAAAAGTGGATGTCGGACTCAACGACCTGACCACATAGAACCTGAGAGCGATAGCGTCGGCTGAACAACGGACCTATCCTCTCCTAGCAGGCATCCGACCATCGTCATCACACATACATGGGGAGCGTGTCTCATCACGGCCCTCCCACGACCTCGGGTATCATAGGAACATAGGGTGGGAAACACATCCATCCCTCTCAACATACTGGACCTACGCCCTTATCGACTCATACTCTGCTGCTATCGAGATTATCAGTTTGTGTTATCGTATCATCATTTTTGGCTGACTTAGGTTTACTGTACGAACATGTTCTTTTCCCCATATATCAGATCAAGTAACTGGCTATCCCATAGCCCTCGTGTCCTGTACGTTAGTATTTTGCAAAATACAAATTTATAGAAAGCATTTCCCATTGATCACCAATTGATCCATGTTATCAAAATCACTTTGTTTCATGTAACCCTTTTAGTTCATCATAAATGCGTATGACATATAATACTTCAATACTTCATACAAGAAGATGGTATCCACGTACCGATTCCTATATTTCACATCTCATTAATGAAAACATATAAACATATATTGTAGTCGTAAGATAAAGAAACCACACGATAATCATGACATCGTAACCGCATGACATAATAACATCATAATCATAGTGAAATCTTAAAACAGGGTAACATTATATAATGAGGTCGGTCATGTCGTAATATAGTCTACTCAGTCGAGTTGAGTTCAATAGATAATGAGAAAGTATAGTGTGTCTTAATTGATAAATTCATGTAATAAAATATGGGGCGTTACATACACCCACCCTTCAGGAAACTTCGTCCCGAAGTTATGGGCAAAATAGTGCAGGAAAATCTTGACTCGTAGTCTATGCAATTCCGCAAATGGTGGGTCCGGGCCATACATGTCCTACTTAGCCTTGACTTGACCAAATATTCTAATATTATCTTTTAATTTTACTTCTCTTATCTCATGATATGTGTTCTAATAATTGAAGAACATTTAGATTAATCCTTTTGTTGGATCTCAATATGATGCCTAGAATGCCTAAACGTTATAACCATGTTCTATCCACCTTAGTATCCTATTTCATACCCTTTTACAATATTCTTTAAGTTACCTCTTCCAGATAAGTTTATCCATCACACAACGGAGGTTACCCAAGCTTTTATTGATCCAACCTGGCATGGAATAGTCAACGATTTAAATGGAGGTCTTTAGAACTCATAATTTGCATTCACTCCATGCGCAACTATCGATGACCCTTATAGTTGGTATACTTTTTAGGGGAAGAAGGTTCATGCCCTCAAAATCCTAAGGTCATACATTATTATTTCCGTATTGGTAATAAACAATAACAAAAGTATCGTAACATCGTTAAACTAGGGAAACTATTATCGTTTACAAGGTTTTCATGGCTTATCAAAACACAGTTGTTATCATGTTTATTTATTTATTATTCTTATTTTCAAACTAATATAATTTGTTGGGAAACCATTGCTTCTTCAATTCCTTAATAATTTCATAGCTAGTTTGGTTCCCACCCTTACCATCGCAAAGGTGATTACTAGCCTTCATCCTGGTGTTCCATTGTATTTGTACAACACCACTCTTCCTACCCACACAAGCAACTTTTATTTACCTTGTAAAGGTCTTAATCTAATCCTACAAGTTGAACGAAACATCATTACTTAATATGTTGAATCATATTAGAACTTCATAACAACTGCTTTAATTGAGTTAAGTTGAGGATTAGGTGGAGATTCTTATGAATCTCTTATTATTACCAAGATCATCACTATATTAGGTATGATTAATCCAAAATTTTCTCAGAAACCTTATTGCACCATTACCCCAATATTTAACTTATTTATTCTAAAGTCATGTACCCCCTTAAGAAATAGTCTCTTGGTAAGCTTTATATGCAATCCCCTTGTTTAAGTGCATGATGTTTTCCCTAATGTGATTCAAAAGGATACCTAGTCCTTGTGTCGAGCAAATTTATTTCCATCCTTTATCTTATCTAAATAACATATAATGTATTTTCTAAGTCTCCCTATCTCTGAGCTACATAACGTTTCATATATTAACGTTTCCCAATTAAAATACTTGTATATTATTACATTTATTTATATTTTTAAATGAAAATTTATTTGTAGATATGATTATGAGGTGTTCATGAATTTTCACTTTGATTTGTATCTCGTACCAAGTTATCTATATACACACATCGATGTTTGCGTGATTTGGTGTGGAGACCTAGGAACTCAACCTCAAACATATCCTCTTTTGTTTCTACTATAAATGTTTTTCAACTTAAGCATTTTTTTTTCAAAATAATATGGTGTAGTAAAACATACTAAGAGCTATGATAAAAAAAAATATAATTGTTTGATCATGTTACACTCTACTTTGAACTAACATAAGACGTTGTCATTTCAATGATATAGCAAATTTCATAATAACAAAAGGCGTTGTCATGTTAAATGTGTTCTCTACATCTCTACAATATTTTGTAGCGACATTCGATCAATTTACCTAGTTATAAACAATTTCTAAAAATAAAAAATATATATATATTTAGAAAGATAATTCATTTTCCTACATTTCGTCCTTTATCCTCATAACCGAATTCATCGTGTAAGTATCTCGAATAATCCCTCCGAGTTAACCTATTGTTGTTTTTCTAGGTTCGCATTACCACTAACATGTCATGAGAGACGAGCATCAGCTTGCACCAGTCTATCTGTATATATACTTGAGTGCATTCTCAAATTCCTATTTACTACATTTTGGACCATGAAATCTATTCAAACACCCTAGTCTCTATTTTCACACAAATTTGGAAGTTAAAATGACCGAATTGCGATCAAACTTTTAATATGAAAATAAATACAATTGAATTATAAGAGGGATATTAACACAAATGTGATTGCGGTCTCTACTTTCTTGTGACTAATTAGAATGATAAGTTGTGAGACATTTTAATCTCATTGTTAGATGTAGTTGTTAAATCAATTGTGACCAATATTGATGTTTGAGCATTGCATCAGTATTTTCGATTTTAATGTCAATGTAACAAAGTTGTTCTCAATTAACGTGAATAGCATCCCTAATATATGAATTTGTAATTTAAATGTGTGGTGTTCATCTCATTTGAAAAGACTTTCTTTTACTATTAGCTTTACCACTTGTATAGTAAATGATTGTGAAATATTTAAATCTTTTTACTATTAATGTCTATTTTAAATTTATAATTACGAGTATAATAATTTATTAATTAAATGTGAAACTAATCTATGATTATGACCATAATAACTTATGTGTTGTGTCGATCTTAATTAAAAGTATCATGTTTACTTTTAATTTAACCATTTGACAATTATGTGTATAATAAACGAGTACCACTTTTGCATTTTAAATATCAATGAGTCTATAATGATTTTTGTGATTTTAATATACACAATGTTATGTTTATTTAGAATTGTTTCATTCAAATTTTGAGTATAGAGTAAGGTTCTTAATATTCACTCACATAACTGAAGTTGGAATTATATTCGTTTCAATTACTTATACTAATTTATTTCGTATTTTTATTTTGAAAAATGTTTTTGTGGTTTTCCCGTACAAATATATTATTTTAAAATATTAAAATAAAATAAGAACTTGGTACCAACATGCAACTACAAAAGTAATTAACATTAAAATCTTTATTAAGTCAAAATTTGCAATGTATGTGTCACGTTGAAAATATTAAGTCTGGTTATGACGAAATTTCATTAATAGATTAAAACAACAACTTTCCTTTCTTAGCTGGTATGTAAAAACTTCCACTCTTGGTAATACTCAGCTGAATTATTTTTAGATGGTTTGTGAAAATTTTAATTTTTTTTTTTTTGAGTTGATTTTTTGACGTGGGTGAATGTCTTATACTTTTGGGCATGTATTTCTTTTTATCATAATATTGTTACCTAGTTTAAGGTAAAATTTAAATTATATTTAAATAAGCTTTGTATATGAAACACTAACTCTCTCCCTTTTTTTTGTACCATTATATAATTACACCTACATATTTTCTTTCTGATTTTAATTTTATGTGGGATGTTAAATGGAATAAACACTAAGACAATTTGATATAATACCACTTCAACCTTACTAGAATTGACCGTAAATTTTTAAATCTATACCGAACTTTTAAATTTCAAGTTTGTGGGCGGCTTTATATTTTTATTTTTTTATTTTTTTATTTTTATATTAACTTTTATTTCTTTAACAACCTAGGTTATAACATTATATAAATATATATACGAGGTTTAATTTAATTAAATTTAAATAATTACTCTAACATTATATACGAATTTGCCGAAACCCTTTTTTTTTTTTTTTTTTTACCTGGTGGGTAAAGGTCTATATATATATGTATATATATATTAATCAATTAAATTAAATTAACTTAAATATAATTAAAAAAATTATTAAATTAAATTAATTAAATTAAATTAATAAAAAAATTATTAAATTAAATTAATTAAATTAAATTAAATTAAATTAAGAGACATTAAATCGAATTAATTAAATTAAATTAAATAATAAAAAAAAACATTAAATCAAATTAATTTAATTTAATTAAATTAAAAGACATTAATAAAATTAAATTAATATTTAACGGCATTAAATTAAATTAATATTTAAAGACATTGATTTAAATTTTTTTTTTTAAAACAATACAGAACACAAAAAAAGACCTTACGTTTTGACGCGACGGGAGGTGATTGACGATCGACGGCTCCCTTATAATCCGCGCTGGCAACTTGCTCGAACGATAACGGTGGTAGGTGGTCGCGGAAGGAAAACCGCCATGACACGTGTCTAACCCCTACTCATCCGCACACGAGAAAGCGGTTTGGTAAACCACTTAATGGGCCATGCGGAAACCGCCCTTCGTGGCACCGACTCCACTCCCTATTTAAGGAGGAAACGAGGTTTATTTGGCATTGTTTGGGCCGCCTCTAGCGTGCAGAGCTCGCGGTGCTAAGCGCTAGGGTTTTGCCCAGCGTATTATGCTCCGATTATGCTCCTCATTGCTCAGGTGCTTACTGTTGAGTGCTGATTTGGTATTTGACTTGAATTGCTATAAACGTTGATGGGGAAGGGGTTTGGTCGACACTTGAAATGGTTCTCGGCGCTGAGCTTGGGCTGTGCCCAATATTCCTTTATGAGAAACAAAGAAGGCAGGCTGTTCAACTAGTCGTTGTTCAGTGCGGAAGATGGACATTATTGATGACGATGATCTTATTGAGCGAGAGCTGGAAAGTGGGGTAGAGGCTGCTGCTGAAGCAGAGAGGGCAAAGCAGGAGAGAAAAGATGCCTGGTCCAAGTCTTTGTATAAAGTAGAGCAAGAAGGTTCAGTAGTCAGAAAAGATCGTCTAGATGATGCAGATAATGGAGGAAAGCGAAAACGACAAAATGAGGAGAACTCCAGTGAAAGAAAAAGGTCATTGCCTTTTGATCCTGTTGATCCTGCTGGTCGAGATCAGGAGTAGGATCTTGTAGAATCTTCCTATGACCGGACAGAAGAAGGAGAGCTTCCAAATACAATGCATGAACTGGTCCACTCCCTTAAGCATGCTCAGAGGCGGTCTTCGATACCCACACAGCCTAAAAAAAGGAGAAAGTCCTGTTAATCGTCGTGATTATGGGGGTCGAGGACATGGATACCAGGATGGGTCTAGTGATACAAAACGCAGACATGGTTATCATCAGCATCCACACTCTTCTTATCATCAACAGCATCAACTCTAGGGATCGCCACCATTACAAGGAGCGAGAACATAAATGAGCTAGGCATGACCATGCAAAATGAAAGATGAAAGAAAGAACTACTCGGACATAGCTAGTCTTTGAGTGAGTATTATATTCTATGAGCATACCTTAATTTAAGGAGGTCGGTGTTTTCCATTTTCATTTCCACGCTTACCGCAAATAATGAAATGTGGAAGCTATGGATGTAAAATTAAAGATGAAACCCTGATTTGCAAATTTTTATTTTTTTTACATGTAAGCATTCTTGACATTGTAGAGACGTTTGGCAGTAAATGCCTTAATGAAATACATCTCATTATTGCACTCTTAGTTTTAAGTTTTTTTTTCTGATGGATCTTTGAAATCTCCGCACATTTCTCTGTTTTGCTTCAGGAGATGCTTTAATTAGGGATGCATAGAAGCATTTGCCACCTTGTATACATTATGAGGGATATTACAAGTATAGTACAAAGCGCCCAATTATTCTGTTTTGTATTCTCAGCAGGTTTTGCCAATTGCAAACAAGCATTTGGATCCTGAAGCATGTGAAGTTTGGTCATACTGACCTCAGCAGTTTCAATGCTTTTGGCCAGAGAGGAACAACATTGGTATACCCTTGATTAGACAGTACTAGTAATTCAGTAATTTTACAACATGACAATTTCCCTGAGGATCTTTGTTGTTTGTATGTTGTCTGTGTTTTATACTCTTCCTCTGTAGCATCTAGTTAATAAAAAGGTTGAGATTCCATGTTTCGTTCCATTTTTGGGTCAGATTTAGTTCGTCTCTAATGTCGTGGAAATCAATTGACTGAACATTTATTTCAGTTCAATTCAGTATTCCTTTCTTTCGGTGGATGATTAAAGATTAAGGTTATTTCTTTGCATCAATCCTTCCTGAGATGAGCATTAAAGTTTAATATAGAAATTTGGGTTTAAATTTTACTTTTTATAATATCCAAGGGTTTGTTTAACGAAGTCTAGGCTGAACCCTAATTATAATTATTGTTTTATTTCTTTTGTTTTATAATGAAATCCTTAAGCCACGAGGCTCTACCAAAAGGAGGTCTCGGCATTCGCCTATGAATGTGGCTTTATTTAAAATATTTAACCAGCTAGATATTCATGAATTTCATAAGCAATTATATATATATATATATCGTTCAAATTCTGTTTCTGTCATGCTCCGTAAATAAATAGGAAAAAGGCTTCTTCAAGTTATCTACCCCTTGTTGCAGACAGCATGTTGTTTGTTATTTTCTAGTAATTTCGCTATAACTCCAGGTGTAGTTAGGCCCTAAGGTCTCGGTGTTTGAGCCTCCGCTCTGATACCATTTGTAATGCCCTGGTTTTTCAGCAGAGCACTGGGTAGCATTTCTGAGTCAATTTTCTATGTATTAGACTTTTACTCAGGTGTAAGGAAGTAAATTTCCAATCTAATCTTCCATTTCTGTTAAATGAGATTTAGTTTACTGTCCTGTACTTAAAATTTCTATATATGAAAAAGAATACTAATCATATCAATATTTTCTTGCAACAATTGTTTTCAGCAAAGAACATGTTCCACCGTAAGAGTTCAGTAAATGGCAAAGTATACGCAGGGTTCAGAGTAAGTCTCAGCATAATAATCAAATAAAATAAATAACAAGGGAAGTACCTGATGCTGATGCTAGTCGACTGTAGGTTGCAGCAGGCTATCATTCCATTCTCATAGTCAGCCAAAACGATGTGTCCACCCTACCGATCAGCTATTATCTTGCTGACCCTAGGAAATCAACGGATTTCCTAGCCCCCGAGCCCACAAACTGATAATCCTCAGAGCAAAATTCCATTCGTTTCTTTTCATCATTCCATGGTAATAATTTGTTGAGTTAACCCCCTCCTCAGACTTTCTTTGAGTTTCCCACCTCCTCAAAGCTCCGAGTTAACCCCCTCCTCGGCATTCCTCCTTTTTCACAAAAAAATACTAAGTGTCCTCTCCTCCAAAACCAACCCCCTCTATATACATATCCTCCTACTCGAGAAGGCTTTGGGCTTACTCCACCACCCTCAAACTCCCTTCTCGAGCCCCTCAACCATTAACTCCTTTCCTTTTGAATTTAATGTTATTAATGTCATTAGTAAAATATTATGTAAATAGTTGACTCTTTTCACTTGGACATGATATGTTTTAATGGTTTACCATATTTGTCAATATAACTTATCTTGAGATTTAAATTCTATGATTGGCATTGAATAATTACATAATTTTATCCATTTTCCCCCACGTCACTCCCATTCAAGAATTATTATCTTATTACAGTTAACTCAGAAATGGAAATAATCACACTTTACTTATTTACTAATCAATATTTACATTTTTACCTATATTGCAATTGTTATGACATGAGTATTTATTCAAATAACATTAATTAAGTCATAATATTAATTAAATCTCCACAAGGTAATAATAAATGGTGAATTTACTAAAAATGTCTTTTTACATCATTTGGTTACCACCATGTTTACCAACAAGTAATACATAGCTTAATTGATTTGTTTTACATACCTGAAATAACTTGATATTCGTTATTTGAGTTCGATCAATGCATGATTTACATATTTACTTATGACGACTTATACATGTATTTAATAGGTTAAGTGTTTGAAATATCGATACTAGTGTGCATGCGTGGCCAGCGTATGCACAGATCACAAATGTACTATAGACAAACCCCATCCCGCCTATGCATACTTGCTAACTAATAGTAGTATTTACCCTCATGTAGAAGAACAAGCATATTAGATATATATATATAGTACAATTACTTAACATCCTCAGTTAATTAACAGTCAATTCTTTACGATTTCACATCATTATCTTTATCTTTACATTAGTGTAATCAATCAGGTACAAGGAAGGGTACCTACTACCACTAACTCAGAATCAAGGAATACCTGACCCTCAACAGTACTATCATATCCTCCCATCCTAACCTACTGCCACATCCTCCCTATCCTTCCTCTGCTAGTATAAAAGTGGATGTCGGACTCAACGACCTGACCACATAGAACCTGAGAGCGATAGCGTCGGCTGAACAACGGACCTATCCTCTCCTAGCAGGCATCCGACCATCGTCATCACACATACATGGGGAGCGTGTCTCATCACGGCCCTCCCACGACCTCGGGTATCATAGGAACATAGGGTGGGAAACACATCCATCCCTCTCAACATACTGGACCTACGCCCTTATCGACTCATACTCTGCTGCTATCGAGATTATTAGTTTGTGTTATCGTATCATCATTTTTGGCTGACTTAGGTTTACTGTACAAACATGTTCTTTTCCCCATATATCAGATCAAGTAACTGGCTATCCCATAGCCCTCGTGTCCTGTACGTTAGTATTTTGCAAAATACAAATTTATAGAAAGCATTTCCCATTGATCACCAATTGATCCATGTTATTAAAATCACTTTGTTTCATGTAACCCTTTTAGTTCATCATAAATGCGTATGACATATAATACTTCAATACTTCATACAAGAAGATGGTATCCACGTACCGATTCCTATATTTCACATCTCATTAATGAAAACATATAAACATATATTTTAGTCGTAAGATAAAGAAACCACACGATAATCATGACATCGTAACCGCATGACATAATAACATCATAATCATAGTGAAATCATAAAACAGGGTAACATTATATAATGAGGTCGGTCATGTCGTAATATAGTCTACTCAGTTGAGTTGAGTTCAATAGATAATGAGAAAGTATAGTGTGTCTTAATTGATAAATGCATGTAATAAAATATGGGGCGTTACAATTTGAATCATCGGAGTAAACACTCCTCCAACTCAGTGATCCATCAACTCTGAAGTTGATGTAATCATCCCTCATACTTGTAGTGATATTATATATAGGTTATCCAAGGTTACATCATCCAACACATCATCTATGTGCTTAGTGTATCTTTCCCCTTTTATAAGGTTAATGGATAGTATCACTATGTCCCGTTGGCTTCAATCAACATTTCTCCTCTTTTTGGGTTTTTTATTGCATCATTGTTAGTTTCCCATTCAAAACCTAGCAGTGTTGGGTAGGTATCATTCTCATCCAAAATTTTGATGATCTAGAAATCGACAACTATATTTACATCACCTAGAATAATTTAAACATCCTCTAAGCAACCTATAAGATAAATCCTCTTCTAGTTCAGTATTTTGTAGGTGGATGGGCAAAAAGACTAGTCAGGGTTTTCCCATCATCTCCAAGGAATTATTTGGCAGGATGTTCGCATCAGATCCCAACTTGAACATGACATATTGTACCTCATAGCCATGAACCTAAGCATCCATTTTGAATTCCTGGTCAATATTGAGCTTTCTTCTAACAATCTATCCACTGGGCCTTCCTCTCTGGAAATGGGGCATAGATGGGTTCTTCATCTCCTTCAGTTGTTAGCCACTTTAACACTGATTGTAGCTTCCTCATTGCTCCATCATCATCTAATACTCTCATAAAATTTAGAAGGAAATCCCAAATTGATTCAGATGCACAAGATTCCCCCATTTTAATGTTCATTCCCTCATTTGTTTCCTCTCTCTCGCTTCCCAGGTTGCTTCCAAGTGTTTGAATGTATGTGGGTTGTATCCCCAATGGTGGTTGTTGCCTCATTTAACGCCTCTAATGCTTCCTTATAGTAGCCTTTACGTTTGGCCACACCAAATCAAACCTTTGCAAAGGTCATCTTCCTAATTAGTGGCAACTTTATCTGTACTCCGTTGGTTCTTGTTTACATCCCTCCTCAGGTCACCGTGTTAATACTTGGGTCTCCCAATTCCTCCCAACATTGGGTCTCTAAATTCACTAGGTTCGGATTTATGTATCTTTCCCTTATATCTCGTTTGGATATAAGATCAAGGAAACCCTCTTGTATGTCTAGTCACTCTATAATGGTTGCATCACAATCTTCTAGGTTGACAGAAATGCTAACATATATGCCCAATCTCATCACAATTGTAGCATCTATTGGGGCCTAAATAACCACCATTCTTACCTCCTCCACACCATCCTCTATAGCCTCCTCCATATACACCTCATCCACCTCCCTTAAATACTACTAGGGTTGCCTCCTTGTCTCAAAAAAAACTTCTCTCAAGTCTTCCCACCAACAACTATAGGACATGAAATTATTTAGTAGTATGAGTGTTTGCTTTGTTTAAGTCACAAATTGTGGTGGTTGGCGTAGAAGTATACTTATACAACATTGGACAAAACTATGGAGGATGATCACATGCTCTACATATTTCATTGTATTCTATTGCCACATTTCCTTGGAATCAGGTGGGTGATGGCAGTGGTAGTTTAGGGGATCTATCCCTACCCATAGAATCAGACAATCATTAGCAAAATCTCCTTTGATCTTGCACATAATACACCAGACTTGTTCCTATCCTATCTTGGCATGACTCATTTCCTAGATTTTCTCTTCAAAGTTTGTGATCTATGATTGGCACTAGGAAAGCTCACTAGTGGCACTACTCACTGAGGAAGTTACAACATTTTCTTATCATCCTAGGTTACTCGTGCATGGATTCATTTTTAATTGCTTGTGCTAAGGCATCACACCAAGTATTTCGTTGCTGTTGCATCATGGGTACCCTAGTGAGTGATAGTAGAACATGAATAAACCATTATTTTGTTCTTTTCATGTATGGGATATGATATTAAACTAATCAAATCCCTAAAATTATGATTGTACCCTAGAGAACTTTATCTAAACCATTGTGTTATTGTATTCAACTCAATGCAATCCCTTTCTCCCAACCATTGTGTTGTCGTATTTAGCTTGGAACAACTTTGTTGTTCCAAGTCTAGTCTATGGAATCTTACTGCAAAGCCTTCTTTGAATTCCATCATCATCCAAGGTGTACCCAAAGGGTTTATCTATACAAGCTTCATATAACATCGTAAGTTCCTTCCCATTAGAGTGGTCTGGAGCTCCACCAACTTAGCCTTTAGGGTGGTGAGTCCCTTGTCCCTCCAAAACAACTCACATAAGAACTAGTGTTATTTGGCATTGTCATCTCTTTTTTCAAAGAAATCATGCAGTTGCATTGTCAAACTATCTATCAAACTAGCCCTACTATCTATTGGGCCACCAACCAAAACAATCCCTTGAGCACCTAGTTGGTTGATTTTTTTATTCCTCTTATTCCCAAAGGATTTACGACTACTCCTAAATTTTGATTTCTAATGCTAATGTTTCATTCAATTTCTTGCACACTATTGTTGTCTCTGCTCCTACTACTAGAATTTGTTGGTAAACTAGAGACATAACACAAGGTTAAGGTTACCTCTATATATTCCAAATGCATTGGGGGGGTAATTATTTTGGAGTGGACATGAACTTAGGGGAGCATACCATTTACGATGGTGTTGCATACTCCTTCATGTTGCAACCCAACAACTGTTATATGCCGAGTAGTGAGGTTGCCAACTTCTTCTAGTGTGACCTCTTGTTGCATTGTTTCTCATTTCTCCAATTGGATCTATTGATTGAATAGTGTATTCTCACATGTTGATCTTCTCATCTCTTTCACCATTGTGTTCTCTCCCAATATACTTCCTAGGATCTGTTCCACCTTTAATCCTTGCTACTCCAATGACTAGGCTCTATACCATTGTTAATCCTTGTTGATCCAACCACCATTCGACTTGTTCTCCTCATTTACACAACTCTTCTAACTCTTTCAAGTAGGTCTTAGTGCTACCTTCTCTAATCATAGCTCCTGTCACCACTTTTTCTCTCCTTCTAACCTCCTTTATCTTACTTGGCCAACATTTCTCTGTGATCACCTCTCTATTAAGGGCCTTTTGCAGTATTTCTAAATATTGAACCTCATCCATGGTATTATCTTCCCTCACGTACTCGTATATTCCAGTTACATCCTGAATCAACCGCATGTGTAGATGTTGCCATTGTATCTAGGATAAAAGGTATAAAATACTCCTTAGCTAATGACATCTTTACCCATATTAACACCTTTTATATTAATCTCCCATGCAACTCTCTCTTGGACTATACTTCAACTTTTAAAAAATATCAATTTAGTTCGACTGCAAACTTCACAATGTAGCTTTTTATGGTTGTCTTCACCTATAAATCAACTGCACTTGTGACATCATGGTTGAACCTTTACTATGCAATTCAGTTCTATATACCCCAATGAATGTATCTTCTCCTCTTCCAAGAAGTCCATCGATACTTCCCTAATCTCTTCAACCACTCAAACAACACCATTGGAAATTATACCAAGAAAAAATTGTAAGTATTGTGGTCATCGTGCATCCTTTGGGATCAGCTAGTTTTCACGGTTATTGCTTGAAACAATCAATCTATCTGAACCACCAACCGTCTATATACTTTTGGGTGAAATTACTTGTCATGCTGCTAGATTACCATAGATGTGATTCAGGGTCACGGCATTGGAATCGTTTTGTTCATAACTTACATGGGGTGGAGATTAGAAGAAATGAATGGATGCTACATGAAAAAATTATTTATGCTCAATGTTATGAGCCGTTGGTTGGGATCATCATCGGGAGCTAGAGGAATGGACATTGTGTGAAACAATTATGTGAACCCTTGTATGAAATTGAGCCAACAGATACTTCCATTTAGAATAAAGGAATGGATGTTATGTGAAAACATTATTTCTGCTCAATGTTTCGAGTAGCTAGTTAAACTCATCATCATGAGCTAGGGACCTAGCTCATGATGATGAGTTTAACTAGCTACTCGAAACATTGAGCAGAAATAATGTTTTCACATAACATCCATTCCTTTATTCTAAATGGAAGTATCTGTTGGCTCAATTTCATACAAGGGTCCACATAAGCATCCAATAAGAGGGGTTTGCTATAGTCTGAGCACTCGCATATTCAATCCTTGAAAGAGGGAAGGTCTCACTTGAACCACCATGGTAAGAGTAGAGGAATTAAGGAGCTTGTGTGTGGCATGCCTATTTTGACCAACCATAGTGTAGGTTATTTGAAAAATACCCATAAATTAACCAAGGCGTCACAACCACCATTAACCAAACCAATAGACATATAAAATAATGTATTCATTCTAACTATCCTACTTGAAAACATCACAATATAAAATAATTAAAATCAAGCACGTTATTGAACACTACGACATATAGATAGGATCCAACATCATCACCAAAGATATAAATGGATTTTTTTTTATAAAAGGGGCCCTTATTTCAATGCCGTGAAAAATAATCCAGTACATTGTAGACAATTACAATTACTTGCACACATCAAACATTTCGCCACTACCATCATCCATTCCAGGCCTAAGCCTTCAAATTATATAGCAAATCGCCTAGTAGTGGGAAGGATCACGCAAAAGTTGTCCAAAACTATTTTCTTTCCATTCATCTCGACTTTAAAATCATCTTGTTCTTGCTTGATTAGGTGGTGCTATTTTGCCGCCACCTCTTTCTTGGTTGTTTGAGATCTTGTTTGTTGTCAACATCTTCTACCCTCCTCTTTTGCATCCAACGGCCTTGATGTTATGTGGTGTCACTTACTTCAGCTTTGCTAGCTAGTCTTGTTTCACTTTGTCCTTCCTGCTATGGCCAACAAAACCAAAACATTTCAAAACTCAAAATGAGGGGCCCAAAAATCTCCTTTTACTCTACCTTTTTCCATAACCTATTGAAATCGAGATCATATTATGTCTTCATATAATTGTTCTAGTTCTTCTGATATGATCTTCATGGATTACTTTGTCTTCCCAAATTTCCTCTGTTGCAATCCTTAAATAAAGAACCCAATATTACGTTGGCATAATTGTTTATGTACCACATATAATTGTTCTAGTTCTTCTAATATGATCTTCATGGATTACTCAGTCTTCCCAAATTTCCTCTATTGCAATCCTTAAATAAACAACCCAATATTATGTTGGCACAATTGTTTATGTACCAAAGACTAGTCTAAATGGTGTATGCCCCAAGCCTTTCCTCCATGTAGTTTGACATGCCCATAAAGTACATGCAATCTATCAGCCTAGTTTGATATTTTTAAATCACATATTTTCATTAGTATAAAGACCAACACTTAGTTAGTACTTTTAGCCTAATCATTTTCTCTTTGATAATACAAGCTACTTTAATGACGTATCACCTTAAAAGTATTCATAAGAGTTTTTGTGATTTTGTTAGTAAAATGAGTACCTTGATTGAATGTAATCTAAATAGAGCACCCAAATATAGAAATAACTTATTTTAAAAAAACTTGTTTGTTACCTTTTGTAAGGTGCCACACTGGACACATAAACAATTAACTCATGAAGATAAGAAGATAGGCGTGAAAGCGCATTTTTCTCATTAACAAATGTACATTATATTACATGAGATGACACTTTGTTTCAACTTCCAAAGTGTCTCTTGGACTCACGGGTGACTCTTGGTCTATCCTCAATGACCATTAATCTTCCTTACACCAAGGATCAGGCTCCAACAAATCGCCCCTTAATCCGAAGGGTGTATATGATTCCAAGAAAAAGAAGAGAGCTGAATAAGTGGAAGTAGACAACTACCACCAGTTGGACATTTCCATCTCGAACATCCTTTACTAAGAAGGTGAGCTAGAATATTGCACATGCTTTTGCTAAATACAAGAGCTCTCTGGTAGGATGGTTTTGGATGACCATCAGCCAAGAGGGGCTAGTAGAAGCTAAAATATTCTACTATGTGTGTGGTTTAATGCTGACCACAAACTCTCGAACTTGGTGGCAACACTCGCTCAGAGGTTCTCTGGAACTTGGCTCACTGGAATGGATGGAATGGTGGTTTTACGCTGACCACAAACCAACTGGAGAGCTGAAAACAGGAAGTGAATAGCTGCAACTTGCCGAACATTTCCATCTTGACAACCTTTTTCCAAGTTAGCTATATCTTGCACATGATTATGCTAATATAAGGTGCTCTCGATACCAGTGGTTTTAGGATGACCACCAACTCTGGTGCTCAGTCGAACATAGCTCTTCATAGGTTTGCTTGTTCCGGCTCGTTTGTACTCGCTTGCTTGTTATTGATGGTCTTCATTCCCCCCTGTCAAGAACAATGTGAGGAGCGGAGAGTAGTCTCATGGTGTCACAACTAGACACAAAACACATGAGTACTCTATTTCATGTATATCTCCTGTCTTTAGAATACATGTATATCAGAATCAATCATCTTTGAATCTGGTGGTTGTCCAAACTCATTGTGGATCAGGCTCGCTTGATATGACTTACTTGAGGAAGTCTCTGAGTGTTTGTTGTGAGAGGGACAAGGCTTCGAAACTTGAAGCCTGACATCATGTTCCCCCCTATCAGGTACAAAGTAAGAAGCAATATAATAATCTGCTGCAAGTTTCACTCTTGCAGGGTTCTTCAGCATTACACACTGATCCAAAGAATGGTTTCACTTCCCATAATGTCGACAATGTTGAATATCAAAACACTGATATTTCACATGGCCAACTCTATCACATTGTTCGCATCTGGAACTCTGAATAGGTAGTACATCTGACATGATTTCACTATTTTCTGGCAGCAGATAGGAATCATCTTCAAACAAGGGGTTATTCTGAACAAGCACTAGTTCAGAATCTTGATTCCTGTGTTGTGCATCTTCCTCAATGGATTTCAAATTCTACAGTTGATTAATGATAGTTTGGAGTGTGTCTTTGCTGATTAAGATTGAGTCATATGCATCTAAACGTACTAGACTACTCAACAACTCTAATGTTTTTTTTTTGTATTAGACATAGTGACTACAACTTGAGGCCTCCTTGAGCAGGTAGGACCTAGTACAAGGACTCAATCAAACTAAGGGATTCTTGCAAATATGCCATTTACAAGCAATGTTTCATCAAATTCAAACTTGAAAGAGAAGGGGTGTCGGTCTCAGTCAAAATTGCACCCACATACAATGTTCAATTCAACTTGACTTCAGTTTGGTACTGTACACAAAACACAAATGCAAGTACCAAAACAAATACTGGAACTTACAAACAAAACACAGTTTGAAAGTTACATTCTTGAATGTTGAATTAAGAATCTGCTATACCTGAATGGTGTATGACTTCTCTTCTTTTGGAGCAGTTGTAGCAACAAGCTGCAAACTTGCTTGTATCCTTCAAGTGGACACACCAAATTGATCTTGAATCTCCTCTGCAAGCTCACTTCTGTCAATTATATGTAGGATAACTGATGGCTAGAAAAAGAACTGTTAATCTGGCATATACACAGTGCATTCTAAAAGTCATGTGCACTATTCAAATCCATCATGCAACAATATTCAAATCTATTATGCAACTCTTAAAACATTTCTGCAACAACAGGCAAATTGATTCTGTAGCGGCATACAAATCGCTTATGTAGCAACCTAGCAGCTTCACATATTCTGGAAAATTGTCCTTGCCAATCAGGACAATATCTTCTGCAACTTGAATCTTTGAAACTCTTTAACGCAGTCTCTAGGATAGGGCAGCTCCAGACTTCAATTAGTGTTTCGACACAACTTCAATAGCTTCTACTCACACGATAATGTCTCAGCAACAATAAAGAACCATGACAGTTTTCACAAGGTCGTAGTAGAGAAAATATGTCATCACATGATGATACCTTGCAGCATCCAAATGCAAAGAGTGAGCCTGTCCATGTTTGCACCACTTACCAATCCAACTTAAGTGATAGACATCAATATTATAGGAGAAGCATGTGCTACATTTACACAAAGAAGAGGAATTTCACTCAAGAGAGAGCCTTCATGATGTGGGACCCAAATATACAAATAACTTATTTAAAAAAAACTTGTTTGTTACCTTTTGTTAAGTGCCACACTGGACACATAAACAATTAACTCATGAGGATAAGAAGATAGGTATGAAAGCAAATTTTTCTCATTCACAAATGTACATTATATTACATGAGACGACACTTTGTTTCAACCTATGTTGTTGGGAGCGAGAAGCGGGAGCGGGGAGGGGGAACGTGGAGCGAAAAGCGAAAACTTCAAAAGCTCCCGTTTTGGGAGCGTTCTGGGAGCGTTTTTTATATTGTATATATTTTGATGTATTTACATCTAAAAAACATGTAGGATGTTGAATTAGCTATAGAAAACATGGATTAAACCATATAACATCAATAATCTAGTAGTTATAACTTATAACATTATCATCAAATGATCAACCATAACTACTTTTATATGAGCTTGGTAATGAAGGGAGGTACCATAACATTGTCATCAATTGATCAACCTAGTATAGGAGCTTTTAGTATCGAAGAGGTAGGGAGCGCCTCAGGAGCGCCTTGGGAGCGTGCTCCCAAAACTGGGAGTGTTTTGGGAGCGAACTTCCGAAGGAAGCGAGCTTCGGGAGCGGGAGCGAGGGGGTGGGGGTGCTCCCACTCAACATAGGTTTCAACTTCCAAAGTGCCTCTTGGACTCCCGGATGACTCTTGGTCTACCCTCAATGACCATTAATCTTCCTTACATCAAGGATTAGGCTCCAACACCTTTGATGTTGTTGTCCTGGTTTTCGTTTCTTTTTCTCTTTTCCCTTTGACTGGCACATGTGGTCCAATGAATATGTTCCCAAATGTTGAAAAGGTTGTATTCATACTATAGGATTTAATTAATTATAATCCTTGGTTTGAGGCTCATTCCCTATTTTTTGGGGGATTGTTCACATTTTCTAACTATCGATGCTCGTAAAATCCTAGCATCGACAGTAGGGATTCTCCCCAATGAATAATCCCAATTAGATCATTCACTGTTTGGAATAGGGAATCCGTTTGTTTAACGGTCCAGCTACCATAGATATATTTTAAAAGCTTTACTGGTTGCGGCCCGGTCCACTGGTTAATTTATTTTGTGTTTAACTTATGAATATGCAAATGCCCTAATCTAAATTATGCATACCTATGACTGACATGGTAGAATCCTCACAAGTGATGCGCAGGTTCTTACCTCTCGTCTTACCACTTCTACCTTATCAATCAACTAACATTATTCTATTTTCACTAATCTACCCTTGCAAGGTGCGAAAATTAAAGAAGAGTAATATATGAGAAAGTTTATACAAATTCAAAAGATAACCATTGAAATAATCGCTTACAATATCAGTAGAAAAAATACACAAAGATAGCTTTGATTAAATTGAAGCTCTGTTTATTACTCTTAATTACACATACATTTGCATAAACCAGCAAAATCATTCATTACCATTAGAACAATCCAATAAAGTAAGAAAAATCTCACAATATTAAGATTAACATAGGAAGAAATAGTTATGATCCGTTATCCATAACATTCCACGCAAATCCCATGTAAGCTTTTCCCAGTAAATAGTCATTTCTCATTAGCAGAAAAATAGTTCTCATACAAAATGTCTCCAGCTTCTATTATACCAGCAAAAAACCCTTTCTAATCCCTTTTACCCTCTATTTATCTTATAAGAGAATTTGTCTTTACATGACCAATCGTTTCACCTACCCTCAAACTCTTGGATTGCTAAATTTTGTCTTTTGTGGTTGCTCAACAAAAAATAGATAATTATTTACAAATTATATTATTCTGTTGGTGGGTCCTCTAAACTAGAAATGCAACTATCCCACAAGTTAGTTTCATAAAAAAATACATTACATTGTTGGGCTCCAATAATTTTAAAGAGACTTCATGAATAGATAATTCTTTCCCCACATTAATTATCCCTTTAGTAGATGCTTTAAGACTTTCTTCCAGAAAATAAGCATTCACATATGCTTGCCCTATATGCTATTTGAGATCCTCTTTAGTACGCGTGTCCAATTTCTTGATGTAATTCAAGTCTTCCTTTAAGTTGCCTTTCAATTTTGTTAAATGACGGTCTTTAGTAGGTAGCTTGTACATATATTGAGCAATTGAGATATGGCATTTTCCGTGCACCTGACAGATATCTTTATAAATTCCTTCACACTTCGAGATGATCTTTGGTACTTCTGCTTTTATTTTCCTGGCAGCTTTTATGCAACTATCTAGAAGAGCTATATCCAATTTTAGCTCAACAGCTGTTTTATTTGGAAAGTGATCAGGAAAGTTTGGATTTTTACCTTTCCAGATAATCAACATTTTTACCTTCTTGAATGTATTTATTACTTTATGTTTTGTGGTGAGAGCATCTGCAGCAATTTCCTTCATCCTATCGATCATCTTTCTCATTTTATAGATCTCCTTTGTCAACAATTCTTGTGAGTGAACAATTTGTTCTTGTACTTTACAGGTCTGTTCATAGAAGGGCGTAATGTCTTGCTTCTAATTTTGAGTAGCTTTAAACTGCTCCATCAAAGATTCCTTTTCATTCTTCCACTCGTCGACTTGAGCTTGCCAAGACCCCTTTTCTACGATCAAGGATTCCACCTATTGATTTAATTTCATTTCACTCTCTTCAAACTTGTTTACCAAAAACAGAAATCATCTCGTTCCCCTTCAATGATTATAAGTCGCACGTTCAATGAATCCTTTTCAATTTCCAACTCCGAATAGTCCAACAACAATTCCTTTTCAAATTCCAAGGTATCCCATTTTCTTTTCATTTCAATGCCTTCATTTATGGCTTGCACTAAATTATCTTTTAACTTCAACATTTTCACTTTTCTTCGCTCTAGATCATTCATCAACTTGTCAACATTGTCAGCGTTGGCCTGGGAAACTGCTATATTTACTGAGGATGTGAACTTAGGATCTGTATGGGTGTCTTCTACCAAGGTACTTTCTTGGATAGTTACTATATCTGGTTGTGTACCCATCTTAAATCTTTTTTATGTTCTTCTCATGAATGTCTTCCTCTTAGGATCGAAGACAATGGTGTCCAATTTTGCAACATAGTGTTGTTTAGAGGGAGTGAAAGGTGTGAGCCCGAGCTCAGCAAATGGGAGATGTACCCCTGTAAGTGGAATTCCCGAATCATCAGGTGGATCTATATCCATATCTTGTAAACTTTGATCTTCTTCATGGGCTCGCTTGTCTTCCACGACTTTCTTGACCCTATCTTCTTCTTCCTTTTGCTTTTCCAATTCAGTTGCTCTGTCATCTGCTTCTTGTTCTTCTTTTCTTCGAGCTTCTTCTTCTTGTTCTTCTTTTCTTCGAGCTTCTTCTTCTTGTTCTTCTTTTCTTCGACCTTCTTCCTCATGTTTCTTTCTTTCTTCTTCTTTCTGTATTGTTTCCTCCTCTTGTTTCCTTCTTTCGTCTTCGGCTTTTAAAGCTTCTTCTCTAACCCTTTGCTGCTCCACTTCTTTTGAAGCCTCCTTAGCTTGACTAGAACTTGCCCTGTCTTTCCAACCAAATATTTTATTCAGATTCACCATATTGTTTTCCCGTCTATATACTTCATCATCCTTCATGAAGTGATTCGTATATTCGAAATGAATCTTACACGATGCACAATGTTTGGATGCTTTCTGTAATTTGTCATGTCTAATAAACACCTTCTCTCCAAAATGGAATGCCTCCAAGTCCTTTATAAAAGCCTCTTCTCCTTTGACCTTAGTGAGTTTCTATGCCCCGGTGGTGAATGGTAGCGGGGGGTATGAAGCCTTCTTATTCTCATTCAAAAAATGACCAACCCCGTTGATAAAGACTTGCCTCACTGCTTCCTTATGCACTACATAATCTGTGGCATACCTTGGTGTTAGGATATTCCTATACTCCATCCTAGTCCCACTAGTATTTTGATCATTTACATTTTCAATCATGCATGCACCTTTTAGGGTTTGCATGCATTCTAGGGTTTGCATGCATTTTGCATGCATCCCAGTCATCAGTCCAGCACCTAGCCCTCAGTTAGCCAGCCCCCAGGAGCTTCTCACTATTCAGTTTTAGCCCTCCAGTTGCTTAGTGCGCCCTTCTTCCTTGATTTTAGGGAGCAACTCGCCCTTCTTCACCTACCAGTTCAGTTACACTCAGTTACAGTCAGTTACAGTCAGTTACACTCAGTTACATTGAGTTACACTCAGTTACATTCAGTTACAGTCAGTTACAGTCAGTTACACTCAGTTACATTGAGTTACACTCAGTTACATTCAGTTACTCTTAGTTACATTGAGTTACACTTAGTTACATTGAGTTACACTCAGTTACACTTAGTTACACTGAGTTACACTTAGTTACACTGAGTTACACTTAGTTACACTGAGTTACACCTACCAGAGTTAGTTTGACTGATGGTTGACAGTTACTTGAGCATTGATGACTCCACTGATGATGATGAAGAATTCCAGTTGCGCTCTGATGATCATGAGGACACCTAGTTGTGCTCCGATGACACTCCAGTGATCCTTTGATCACTCCATGAAGGCTAATTCGAATTGCCACCTTAGGCATTCGAATTCCTCATGCATTGTATTATTTATATGTCCATTTGTGATTAATAATCTAGTATGACCGAAGTATTATTGCTTCTATCTGAGTTCTACTGTACCATATTATTCTGTTGCTCATTATACTGCATGTATCACTCTTCTTCTATTTTCTTGCTTAATCATAATTATTCTCTTGTGAGATACATCATCTCTTAGATCTGCTGTGAGGATTTTCACATGGTATCAGAGCCTGTTGAGAGTATTGTTTATCTCCATTCTTGAGAGTTTTTTGCAGGTTATTACCAAGATTTCGAGTGCAGCAGTTGTAGCAGAATCTGCATTTTTGCAGCAGTAGCAGTTGCAGTTATTCTATATTGTTTTTGCAGGTCTTCTACAACTTCAATGAATTTAGAAGAAATTACTCCTCTTTCTCCATTCAACTATGATGAATGGAAACCAAGAATGATAGCATATTTGAAGAGCCATGATCTCTTTGATTGCTATTTTGAAAGAGAGTTCGAATCCTCTACAAAGAAGATTAAATGGTTGAATAAAGGTGACATGCACATTGGAAGAATGATGCTTGCTATGACCGATTACATATTGTACCCGACCATCATTGATATTGAAACTCCAAAAGAGTTATGGGCTCATCTAGATGAAAGATTCGGCAAAAAGAATGATGGATTTGGTCCAAATCCCTTCAAAAGCAAGCAAGTTGATGCATTCGCTCCACTTGATGGTCTCTCAGATCATGATGCATTCGCTCCTCCTGATGGTCTCTCAGATCATGTTGCATTCTCTCCCCTTGATGATCTCTCAGATCATGAACCAGTATCATCTCATATTGAAGTTGTTGACAAAGAACTTGCAGATTCTCCGCTCATGCTCAAACTTTCTTCTCTTTCTGTGCCAGCTCACACTCTAGATATTGCAGAAGGTCCTAAATCCTGTCTTGCACCAGAGTTTGTTGGTTTGCATCATGATCACATGATTATTTCGGAGGTAACATCAGCTATTGGAGGTAATGCATTCGCTCCTCTTCAGCAAACATCTCTTATTTACTACTATATGATCATTAGCACATGCTTTCAGAAGGTTATTGAAGAATATGGCCATTGCCACCCGCTTGAGATAATTTCTCATGCATCATATGATAGTTTTGATCTCACCCCTGTTGGTTCAAAGGAGATCTCAAGAAACTGTTTTGAAAGTCTTAAATCTGATTTTGATTTCAAGCAAACATGTAATAGTTCTTTTTGGCATAATCTCACCCATGGTGGTTTGAAGGAGAAGACAAAGGACTATATTCACATTCAAAAATTTGATCCTACCTCAGCTGATTCGAATCACAGGTTCAAGGATCATTCTAATACTGTTGGATTTGTTCTCATCACATTCGATCTGAAGAGCAAGTACAAGCACATGCTTTTTGAGCATGATCCACTTCTTCCCAAGAAGAAGATACCTCCAGACATATGACCAAGCATCACACATGCTTGAGTTTGGAGCTTTTATTTTTTTATGTGTGCCTTACAGTCTAGTTTTTGAGGAGGGGGTATGTTTCCCATGAAATTTTCCCACTTCCTTGGTTTATTGATTGTTATTATTCATTGTATTGGGTGACCTTTGGTCTTAGTTACCAGGGCCCAGGATGGATTAAGGGGGGGTGTTAGGATATTCCTATACTCCATCCTAGTCCCACCAGTATTTTGATCATTTACATTTTCAGTCATGCATGCACCTTTTAGGGTTTGCATGCATTCTAGGGTTTGCATGCATTTTGCATGCATCCCAGTCATCAGTCCAGCACCTAGCCCTCAGTTAGCCAGCCCCCAGGAGCTTCTCACTATTCAGTTTTAGCCCTCCAGTTGCTTAGTGCGCCCTTCTTCCTTGATTTTAGGGAGCAACTCGCCCTTTTTCACCTACCAGTTCAGTTACACTCAGTTACAGTCAGTTACAGTCAGTTACACTCAGTTACATTGAGTTACACTCAGTTACATTCAGTTACAGTCAGTTACAGTCAGTTACACTCAGTTACATTGAGTTACACTCAGTTACATTCAGTTACTCTTAGTTACATTGAGTTACACTTAGTTACATTGAGTTACACTCAGTTACACTTAGTTACACTGAGTTACACTTAGTTACACTGAGTTACACCTACCAGAGTTAGTTTGACTGATGGTTGACAGTTACTTGAGCATTGATGACTCCACTGATGATGATGAAGAATTCCAGTTGCGCTCCGATGATCATGAGGACACCTAGTTGTGCTCCGATGACACTCCAGTGATCCTTTGATCACTCCATGAAGGCTAATTCGAATTGCCACCTTAGGCATTCGAATTCCTCATGCATTGTATTATTTATATGTCCATTTGTGATTAATAATCTAGTATGACCGAAGTATTATTGCTTCTATCTGAGTTCTACTGTACCATATTATTCTGTTGCTCATTATACTGCATGTATCACTCTTCTTCTATTTTCTTGCTTAATCATAATTATTCTCTTGTGAGATACATCATCTCTTAGATCTGCTGTGAGGATTTTCACACTTGGCATCATAGAAGGCGCCTTAGTTCCTCATACATTCATACATATGTACCTTCCAATGTAAAATAGTAATCTCCATATTCACATATTACTGTCGTTGCATAATCTGACAAACAATTTGGCTCTTTGTTAAACATCAACCTATACAGAGGAATTATAAACTCCTCACATAGAAGCTTATAAAAGCTTGCATATTTGTGAGACCACATTATTTGATAGGTGACATAAATTGGGGTCTCCGCTAGAACCCAAAAACATCCCAGCTTGTGGAATGGATTTCTTATCAAAATGCAATCTATTAGATAAGAGGACATGAAAAATTATGCCTTTTTTTGTGTCATTCCTCCTTGGGCGGCCAACACTGCTGATGCCATACTTTTCAAAATAATGTCTTCCCAATTAAAGACAATACCATGGGAAGCAACATGATACATAATGGGCACCCAACTAAGTTTGTATATATTAGCGTTTGCTCTCCCAAGTATTCTACTCCACATCATTGCTATGACCCTGAAAGGTGTTTTCAAATTTTGGGCATCATGTTCTCCACTTGCTCTTTATCTCAATTGTTTTCCGGGTACCAGCATCTATTTCACATATTCTGAATGGTCTATTCTAACTCCCTTTATCCAATCTTCTGTCATCATGATGCTTAGAGGCGGTAACTTATAAGCCATGCTAATATGGGCAGGATGAAATGAAGCGAATCCTTCTCCATTTGCTGCAGCTTTGATTCTTGAGTCGACATCAACGTGAAGTGAAATCCAACCTATTACCTCAAAACATGGAAACAGCTCTGGACAAGTTGCATCTTTATGAAGTCCTGACTTCTTAATGTTCTGGTATACCATCATCTCTTCAATAGTAGCGTCTGGAATGTTTTGATCTCGTATAAGGTGATATAATTCACCCCATTTATATTCAGGAACTACTCCAGTTACAGCCCTGGTGTCTTCATATAGGGTCTCCATCATAGTTTCTGGGAGAATTTCAATGTAGGAGTCAGATTCCGTGATTTTGACTTTGCGCTTGGAAGCATTCTGCTGCATTTCCAAATCCTGTGATGAAGACAACATTAATGTATTAAATGACATGTCAAATGTTAAAAAAAAACATTATTTCAAGCAAAAATGGAAATGAAAATACGATCTTTTAACCAAACTAATCCAAATGATGAATTGTAAATATGTAACCTGTCGATTTGCATTATTGCAAGAAAAGAAACATAAACGAGTTGGATCCATACTTCCATCATATCAATATTTGAGTTCGAGTGTTTGTCTTTATGAACACAAAAATAGAATACAAGATGAATTCCTTCGTTCTTATAGTTGATAATAGCATTAATAATAGGGATCCTAGTCCAAAAGTGAGAGTCCCCATGCAATATATGATGCATCAATGGGTTACATGCGAAGCAATCCTCATTCTACAATGTGTCTTCAGCAAAACGAAGAAAAGATTTTTAATCAAAAGTCGCAGCTCTATCGTTTAGGGTTTCATAGAAAACCTTTTCGTTTATTAATTTTTTAAGAGATACGTTAAGATTAAAATCTGTTAATGGTTGGTGTAATGATATGGCTAAGATTTTAATCAAACCAACCTTGCGCAATGTTCTTCACTCATCATCCACTCGTGGTCAAAATAGCATATTTAATTGCAACACAACAACATTTGAAATGGAAATGGTTCAAGGTGGTCTACCTTAGGAAAAACATAAAACCCTAACCGGATAAGGATATTCTAAATAATGAGAAGTATTCTATCAAAACACTACCGACGGCCACTTAAACAGAACCTCCTATTCCTACCCATAACCGAGAAATCGCTTCTAGGCCTCCATCCCACATATGTAGTCCTTGGCTTAACGTCGTTTCAAAATTAGGGCAAATAAAATTAAAGAATGTTGAACCCATTTATATACATAAAGAAATCCAAAACATAGTATGGAAAACAGGGCTAACGGGCATGAGAAGCCTACTTGGCGTAAATAAAACAATAAAAGGAAAAGTGTATACCATCTATGGGATATATCGAGAAACAAAACTATGACCAATATTATATTTTATAAACCAAATTTCTTGGTGGATATATATAACTATGACCAATATTATATTTTATAAACCAAATTTCTTGGTGGATATATCTATATATATATATAAACATTACAAATCTTGGTAACTCATTGGGTAACAACCATAACTGCAATAGACAACTAATTTCCTTTAAATATGTTGAGGAATGAAGATAGAAATTATACACAGCTGAACTAGATAGAGCATCATCGATGGAAATATTGGGAGAATTATTTTATATTAAAAACAATTAACCCAATCGAGCAGTTACAAAACCCTTAGGCTAGTTCGATTATGAAACAACGAAACAGGAATTGCCACCTTTTAACATAGCAAACAATATTGATAACTAAGTTTTAAACTAAATCGAAATGACCAAATCATATCTTGTAAATAATATCAATATTATTATTTTCAACTAAACTAGAACAATCGTGGAATGACTATAACCGAAAACAAGTCGTTTAACCCTCGTTTCCATAGGTTAGGAATGAAAAAGGATTCCTTTTATGTAAACCAACTACATTCAAAATAGAAAAGTAGTTTCATTTACCATATATATATCTTACAATATAATTAAGAGGCAAATCACGGTAGGACGAACAATAAGTTATTAGTATATTTGGCTTGCGGGTTGTTAGATATATCCTTGGAAGGTTGTTGTTCCGATGGTTAAAAAAATAACAATTTCTATTATGTGTATTAAGAATTCTTCCCTATTGAACGAGAAAACAAATGTTGTATGAAACTATATAGAAATATGTTTATATCAACAAAAAGCTCTCTCAACAATGTGGTAAAAGAACTAACAGAAAGGCCAAACAAACGACTGCAAGTCCGAATTATTCAAATGCATGAAATAATTGTATATTGCAGCGGGCCAGTGGTAGCCTAGTAGGGTTGAGATTACTATTTATGCATTCATTAAACTACAAGTATATAACCCTACATTTCCCAAAGTCTGTGCATTCCATTAGAGAAACATGAATAGAAATTTTAAACAGGATAATGATCGTTGGGGATTTTCATTAACAACTGCGAAGCAAGCAAATAAGACTACCAATGCACACATCATAACACAAACAAGGAATAAGGTCATAGCGATCCATTTAAAGTTATAAATCCACAATATACGAACTGTATGTTACAAAGATCACCAATGTAACGGTGATATTGCCATGCCAGCTTGAAAATAAAGTATTTGCATACTCAAACATAAACCCTAGTTCTAATTTACTTGTTTCCGAATAGAAGAGGTTGAGGCCTGGGATACAAATGTTTTCTTCCACATGTCTTAGGAGGACTTCAAACCCTTATCAAAAGAAGTAGGCTAAATACCTCACAACAACCATTGAATTTCCATTTCATGTGTTGAGATCAACTCCCTAGCTAAGGAGAATCCCATACAAGTAGGATAACTTTGCTTACCGAAGGAAACCCCAATCTGGAATTCGAAATCCCTGAACCAAACCTCATTTACAACGACCATACCTACGATAAAATGGAATTCAAGTGAGGGGAAGAGAACATTAGTTACTTACGATGGAGGGAAGAGAACATTAGTCACTTACGATGGAGTTCACAGAAGTCTAAATTTATATAAACTAGCACGGCCACAAGTAAAGTGGCAAGTGAACACCGATAAATGTAGCCAACCACTTAGTTTTGTGGAGATGACAAGACAAAAATTAAACTAATTAATATAAACAATAAAGTAACATAAACATTAAACTAATTAATATAAACATAAAAATAAATACTATTTAATAAACATACCCCTTTTCTTAACAACAACTTAACTAAATCTTATTTAAATCTTAATCACAATGCAAGATACGATGAACATGAAATGAATCCCCACGGTACACTTGTTACACTCGGGTTAATCTTGTTGATCCACTCAAGGAAGTCCAAAATATCAGATAATATCTAAACACCTATCGGTGTCAATATATATGTATTTGCATACCTTGCAATGCTATCATGAGACCTTTGGCAAATCCTTATGAAACTCACAAAAGCATGGATGACGAAGAAACAATGCATAGTAGAAGTCATAGCTACCATGATGATTTGCAAACTCGGTCAAGGATAATTGGTGAAGGGCCAAACAGAGTAGGGCTCTCAACGCCAAACAAAATGGAAAGACCAAATGACATAAACCTAGACAATACCCAAGACTCATCGTATCTGGAGTGTACTGTAGGATATGATTACATTGTACCCAATAAACTCGTGGTATCATATGGTAAGTCATAGGTCGATGATAGGACAAATTATTAAAACAAATAAAGATAGATCAAAGCATACAAAGTGATATGATGATGAGCCAAACAACATGCGGAGATGTATGAGATATACCCTCGGAATATGCCCACATAAAATCTAAACACCCAAAAATTCATTAAAGGGTTCAATTATGAACTAGCGTCCACCTTTTTGAAGTGACTATAACCTTCTTCTTTTTTTTCCTAGATAAAAAGAGCTTCTTGCTATTCATATTTGAATCAAAGAAACTACACAATAATTCTTGTTGTATCGAACAATCTTCAATTTCAGTTGTTACATTAATCGGCATCATATCCAAAAATATACCATATTCCAGCATTCTGGTTTCTTATCTAACTCTATACTTTACTTCTAGTGTTACAAAATCTTAACTCATTCTCCTACTAATATTATTGATTCTACTTTAATTATGAGAATAACACTTTTATCAAAATCGAATCCTATAATGTAACAAAAAATATAAAGTATTAGCCCAGTCAGTAAATGTGAACTTATGATACCTCATAGAGCTGACTGTTCCTAAATTTTCTAATAATTGCCCAACCCTCTTCCTGTCCAAGCCCCTTTTTTTGAAAGGGATCTTATTACAAAGGCATTTTCCATATGAGAGAATATAGATATATAGTACTGATGCCCAAGATATTGGTTAAACATGCCACAAAATTGATACTATAGTACGACTATTAGAACCTTTAACAAAAGGTCACTAGGATATGTATATTCTTAATTATACCTGTGGCAAAATATACAATGGAAGTCAACTTATGAAGTATTCTATACTTCCACATTGAGAAGAAATGTGCTTTAGATGGTAGGTAGAAGTACTTAAAATGAAATATATATATATATATATAACCCTCGCAAAGGAGATTCTTAAAATGAAATATATATATATATATATATATATATATATATATATATAAAACCCTCGCAAGGGAGATTCTTAAGCTCTAACGGTTCATTCACTAAAGATATCACAAGTCCTAATAAATATATACTGCAAAAGAAAATGATGATATATTAGCCTCATGGATATGTAAGCAAAGTAATCTAACATGTACATAGGTTCTCTCTTAAAGACAAGAAGACCTCATTCTTAACTCTAGGAACAAGACGAATGTGCATAACAAGTTACATACAATTACATGTTAAAGTTATGAATACGGCTATTCTCAAACTAAAGAAACATTATAGTCTTCTAGACACTTAAATATATTTAACACACATATAAAAAAAATAGTTATATTTAATACACACATAAAAAAAATTAGTGTGGTTTTAGGGTTATTACACCTTTTCTCCATTTTCTACCTTTGAAAGGTGGTCAAGCCTTATATGAGCTCTCCCAGGTTTCACAACAAACTTGAATTTATATTTATGGAAAAACGTTAGTTAGCCACTTACTCAATCTTCCTAATGGGATATCCTTATTCACACAGTGTTATAGTAATTGATGGTCTCTGTAAAAATTGAACTTGTTAGCTAATAGATAATGTCTAAACATTTGTAATGCATATAATGTGTATAGTGATTCCATTTTTGTGGCATTGTAGTTCTTTTTTTATGTTGACAATTTATTGTTTGCATAGTATATTAGGTAGTCCATATTTTTCGCCCTTAATTGTATTAAAATTTCTCCAATAGATATTCCCAAAACATCCACATGTACCCAGAAAACTTTGTTCCAATCCAAGTTCTTGAGGATGGGTGCATTGATAATTTTATCTTCAATGTTTCAAATACTTTTTGGCATTCTTCTGTCCACTAGACTGGTGTTTCTTACTTCAAAAGTATCTCCACTGGGAAGGTTATTTAACATATGCTTTCACAATTTTTTGGTGATACCTTAAATGTCCCAAAAATATCCTTAAATTTTGATGGGTTGGTTAGTATTTCAAGGTTTTTATTCACTTGGACTTTGTCTAGTTCTACCATGATTTCTTGCTTAGAGGCTATATGTCCCAAAACGTTTCCAAAAGGTTGTAAGAATTGACATTTTTTCTAGGTTCAAAGAGACTTATGTTTCCATACAACTACTTGTTATCATCCTCAAATCTAATATGTGGTTATTCAAGCACACAAAAAGTATTCCATCATCCTAAAATAACTCAACTAATTTGTGAATAAAACTCCTAAAAATTTATACTATGATTCTTCAAAAACATGTTGGTGCATTAATAAGTCCAAAATACATCTTTATATATGCAAATGATCACCATTTCATTTCGAAGCTAATGAGTGGTTGAACTTTTATCTTATTATTACTTGATTATATCTTGAGTATCTATCTAGAAATAATTAAATTTATTTACCAGCCATAACTTCTAATATTTCTTCCGAAAAGGGAGCTAGAAGAGGGTCTCTAACAACTTGTTTTATTTTATTGAAAACTACATATGTCTATAGATTTTACTATTCTTCTTATTTGCCACTATGATGGGTGAAACCCTTTCAATTTCTTCAATCTTTTATATAACTAAGAGAGCCAATAGTTTCTTCAACTCTTCCTATACTTATGCCTTACATCTTATAAAATCTTTGTCTGCATCAAGTTGTAGTTCAATTCTAACTTCACTAAATGCTTTTGGTATTTCTTTGATGTCATGGTAGGTGTATGAAAACACATCATGTGAATAAGGCTATTGCCTATGTTACTATTTTCTTATCCAAACAATTTCCCATTTCCATGTTTTCTTGGATCCTCTTCTTTCTTGGTTATATTGATTTTTGTGTTATTATTCTTAGTCGGAGTCATTTTTTATTTATATGTTGATTATGAGTTGATATTCATGTTTGCAACTTATTCTTTTGTATATTGTGCTAGCATAGGTTGGTCCGTGTCTTCTAGAGATATGTTAAAAATCATTTTTACTTTCTCTTATGAGTTACATTCCTTTTCAAATTTACACATTTTTATTAAAAAGTTTTGCAAATCAATGTTTGTATTTGTAAATCTTTTATTAAAATATTCCTAAAAAATTTCCAAAGGTATTTTCCATTATCCCATCTCCTTTACTAATTCTTGATTACAATGTTATTTATATGTGAACCTATCAATAAATTCTTCCAAGATATGAATTAACATGTCATCTTGAGTTTCATATTTTCTAACTTGCTTCACCTCTATCTACATTAATATCTACAACTGACTTAATTTTATTTCCCTACACTACTCACAATAATTTTCTCTTTTTAGCCATGTATAATCATTTTCTCTTTTTAGCCTTTGAAGTCTACATAGGAAAATATTTCTTGGTCACTCCCATGTTATCTCTTTTTTAGAGAAGTGTGCCATCCACCCTTGAAAGGTTATCATTTTTAGTGTATTAGGAAATTCCTTTTTACTTTCTCTTCTTCTAATGTAAATTTCATGTTTTTATCAAACCATATGATATACTTCATCAAGTCGACTTCATCTTTATATTTCTCTTTTTGATCAACTATAATATTGAATAGATTTCGTTATATCATGGGTGGATTTCTTGGTTTTCATATTTTCCTCTTTGTATCTACATTTCTAAGTATTATTTTTATGTAGTTTCCATATTTCTTGTTTCTTCACTATCATCAGTTGATTATTTGTTCAACATGTATAAATGTTCCATATTGTGGTTTTCTAGATGGTACAACCCTATTTGTCTCCTATGTTCTATGTTTCTTCTTCAATGAGCTTTTTCATTTTATCTATAGGTACAATGACTTTTATTTTACCTTTCCCAAAGAATAGGGCTTCCTTATCATAATAGATAGTGTTTTTCATGTCATAGATTCAATGTCTTCTAAAATTATAAAAATTAATTTGTAAGATTTTATTTGTAATTATATCACTTCAAATTCATGTCTTAATGTTCTATGCATAAGTTTTGACCATTATTAACTTCCTATTGGTGTTAAAGTACCAAGTACCATGATTTGTGATTCTTATTAGAATATTACTATGTTGTAGTGAGGGTTTCTATATTTCTTTTTAAAATACCAAAGATATGAGATTTATTTCCACTCCTTGATCGTCCATTGCATGGGTGATCTTCCCTCCCATAATTATTGCAGGGATTTTTTTTTAATAAACAATGAATTTATTTATCTTACTTGTACTTATTTTGGATTGTGTGCTTCTTTTGTGTTAACAAATCTTGTCATTAAAGCTTCAAATTCCTCTCATTCATGGTTTCTAGTTGACCATTGTAAGTATTGGATCAATTCTTGGATCTTGCCCACTTCAACACATCTTAGTTTTATGTTGCGGTATCTTGTTGGATTTGTTTCCTTATCCTTCCTTATTTAGTCCCCAATGACAAGAATTGCTTCTTCGTAGATGTCCCTCGGATGTTCAAAATCCATATTATTACTTTTCCACTACTCCCGTTCATCAGATCACTTTTAAGGGTTTTCATTGGATTTTGATATGCTTGCTATTAGTGCTTTATTTAGTTATTTTTCTTGAGATATATGTATAAGTTGAAATTCTTCTCTTGTAGTTCCTTTTGTAGGATGTGACAATGGTTACCACTACAAAAAAATTGTGTCATTAGTCCTTTTTTAATTCCATTTACCTTTTTATTTATTTTTTGTAGTTTTGATGGAAACTACAATCTATTTCATAGGACAACACTAAACTTAACATTATATCATAAGCTAACATTAAACTCGGTGATGACTACACCCGATTTAGCATCATATTTATCACCAACTTTGGCATTGGATTTACCATTGAGTTTAGCATGGGATTTAACATTAGGTTTCCCTAATAGCTAAATAAAAGTATGGAAAAATTTTCAATAATAAATTTAAGAAATATCAAGGGATAAAATTAAGCCACTTGTCTGATTCCTCATGAGTGTGAGGTATTTTTATTATTTTAATTAAAATATCTTATTTCCACTCACAAAACCCTTCAAATCCTACTCTCATTCTTTTCTCATTTCCTCTCTCTCTCTCTCATTTGCTCCTCCCTTCTCCTTTCTTCCTTAGGGTTTCATCCTCATGGAGGCTAGGGTTTCAATTTCATGGAGGAACCTCCATAAGGAATGTAATGGATTCTCCCTTCACTTCTCCTCCTTTCTTCCTATTTTACTTTGCTTTTCCTTTATTGATTCACTACCATTTATTGTTGTTTTATTATTGCAAGCTCAGGGTTTCGTGCATGGATGATTATGTTTCATGGAGGAGCCTCCACGATGAAGGTAATGACTTATCCCTTTCCTTCCCCTCCTTCCTTATCTTAATTTTATTATGCTTTATTGTTTTGCTAATGTTTATTGTTCTTTTGTTCTTACAGAGTTGCAATTTCATGCATGGAGGCTAGGATTTCATGAAGGGTTCCCCATGAGGAGGGTAATGGCTCCCCCCTACCTTCTCCTTCTTCCTTCCTCTTTTACTTGTCATTATTTTATTGATTGTCTAATGTTTATTGTAGTTTTGTTGTTACAAGTTTAATGGAGCAAGAAGAAGAAAAAATTACACCTTAGGAGGTATATTTAATGCATAGATCTGGTTCATGGGTGTGTCCTAAGGAAGGCCCTTTCATTCCTGTAAGGAGATTTGAGTTCAAATCCTATCACTCATCTATATCTCAATACATATTTTACATATTGTAATAAATGTTGATATTTACCCCAAATCTACATTATTCATTTGTTTGCATGTATAGGTTAGGTTAGTTTCAATTTACATTTGCACTTTTAATGTCATTTTTTAGGGAATGTAGCTCAAGTAGAGATGTTTCTTTTTTGCAAGTGATTTGCATTCAAATCCCATCAATATCTTATCATTTTCCATTTATGTTTTCATTTTTTTTACCATTTTACGTTTATATTTCTGTAAATTTTATTTGCACTAAATTTTATTTGTAAATTTTAGTCAAGGTCTGCACTTTTAATGGTATATTTTTGTAATAATATAGCTCAAGTAAAGATCCTAGTCATACCTATAGGGGGAGTGATATCAGTTGAAACCATAACATTCCCTTACCATTTTTCATTTTTATTTCTGTAAATTTTAATTTATAGACAATCAATACTGAACTTGACACTAAACCCAATATTGAATACAAAAACAATTTAACATCGACTTCTACATTAGGAAAACAATCCAACTTGAAAAAAATTGCTACAATGTGGTGCTAAACTCAACTTTAATCACCTATTTTCTTGTAGTGTACTATCATGATTACTTGATCCACAATTTGAATAAACCATGACTCCTAGTATATTGTACATACAATTATTGGTCGAGTGTCCACATTATCCACATGCATAGCATTTGACAATTGCCCTTCATCCTAGTAGTGTCTAGACATTATAGTTGTTCTTTATTTTGGTTCTAAATACATTTTTGTTTATTCATGGTCCAAATCCTTGGTTTCTGAATAAGCCTATTTTGTTGCTTGTTCTACATACTTACTAGTTTCTTGGGTTCTCAAGAAATTGAATACAAGAGTGATAGGATGCATTGTGTGTTCTATAAAAATTAAGCCTAATTAATTTCTATGGGTTTCCCTCTTCCTATTGTACTTTCTTTTGCTGGTTGTATTGCTATTCTTTTGGGGTCACCCTCTTGTTTCTTTCAATCTTTTGATGCATAACTCCAACTTTTGTACCCATTAATAACTTTTTCCTTTCTATATTTTCTTTCTTCTATTTATTGTCATTAGTTCACTTTCCATGTGCATTGATGCTTGGGTTACATCCTTATATATGTTTGGATTTATTGCTCTTGTGTGTGCCCATATGGGGTTTAATAGTCCTACGATAAACTGCACAATAATTTCCTTCTTTGCTACGTCAAATCTGAGTTCCTTCTTTTCTACGTCAAATCTGAGTTGTCTAATGGGTCATTATTTCTCTTAGTATGGCATAGTGTTGAATTAGAATTGATTCTCTTGTTTGTTAAACGACGTTTTTTGAGTTGCATAAAGGTGGAGGGTTTCTCTACCTAATATCCATACACATTCCTAAATTTTGCTTCAATGTATACCCATGTATTAAAGAGTTCATCCCTTAAGATCGAGGTCATGTAGGTGTTTCCTTCATGAGTCGACCTTTGAAGGTAGACCATTGTTTCTTCTCAGTGATTCAACTAGTTTGTTCCCTAGAGGAATTTTAAAGAAATAGGCGATCATCTCCATTTTTAGATCCATCAAATAATGGTATTGAACCTCGATTGGGACCTATATGACCAACTATTTTGATTTTCCTAGTTGTCCTATCTTCATCGGATTGTTCTTCCTCTTCCATATATGTTAAATTTCCCATCATTGTTCCTACTATTTTCCTTATCATTTCCTTCTTCCTATCAGTTACTCATACCTTGTGTGGCTTGGCTCTAAGTTTGCGATGGAATTCTTCTAGATACCTTCCACTTTTGTGGTGAGAACCTTGTTTTTGCTTAAGTAGGCATGCTCCTATAATTGTTATCAGAGTTCACCCTTTAGATACTCACTCCTAATCACCAATGGTGTGATTCTCTTTGTTGTGACAAGGAATATGAATTTGTTAGAATGCCCCTCAAATTTTGGCTACTATATAGTTACAACACTTTCAACTATAATTTCTTAACAATTTCTAACCACACATCATATCCATAGTAAGCCATAATCATGAACCGTTATCATAAATCCACATTAAAATCCCAAATACTAACAATATGTAGTACATAGAAGTACATACCACATCACATCCCATGAAATAACACAACACATTTATAGTGAGAAAAACCTCATAACCGAGGAAAAAACCCACTCTTCAATCATATTTAAAAGTACTTATCTTAATAGCTAAGTACATTCTCAAGTAGCTTCTTATCTTTTGAAAATCTTATTTCTCAATAAAAACTTATTATTCTTTGCATATCCAATCACCTATCCTAATTCATTACAATATACTCTCTCATTTCTATCTTAAATCTTGTATTTATATCACCAGTTGCTTGTCTTAGACATTTTGATGACTAGGCAATACCCTTGGAGCTTCTCTTTGTCCATAAGTAAGGGCTTCCTGCCCCCTATTGGATATTTACTCCCAATGAGTATCCAAAGCACTTTGTATAGTTGCCCCGTGTAATTCTTGTTTATTAAGGTGATTTTTTATGTTTCCTGGAATGATGTGGCATTCTCTTTGGTTCAAATGGAAACCTCCTTATAACATGGGTTGCTTCAACATCTATAATAGGTTCTTCAATTGTTTTTGTTCCTTCATCTTGTAATTTATCTACATCAAATTATAATTAAGGTGGCTTAAGAACATTGGATGTGTTTTCTTTGGTGTCTTCATCACCTTGTCTCTTAACTTCTCATTCATTGTCCTTATTTTCCTCTTTTGACGATGAAACAATTATTAGTTCTGATCCAGGTGGACATTTGTGGCCACCCACCTAATCCGTTGGCTCAAAACACAGTTTTCCATTCTCGCAGTTTTTTTATAGTTTTTCGGGTCCTAGACTTCCGAGGCCATTTTGAGGCCCTAAATGATGCTTTTTGGCATGACAGCGCCCCACATATAACCTTTGGCTATGTATTGGGTCATTCATAATGTGTACTTCTTAACTAGACCTTTTCTATAGGCTACAAAGCACCCCAAATGAAGATCATACATAAAAGGTACACCCCCACGAATTTGACGTATCAACTAACCACAATAGGGCCCACAAACCTTTTGGTACTTCATCTCCTAGGGTTAGGTTTTTGGATGTTAGGGTTTTTGCCTCTTCATGGTTATGATAAAAAGGCCCTTTGTGGTCTCTTTATACTCAGCTCTTGCGAATGAGTGTCGCTAACACATCTCTTTTCAGAGATAAGCTACCACCATCTAAAGCTAGTTTGTATTGCTTTGCAGTTTACAGTGTATTTCCATTACATTCATTAATAGAATTTGGGTTTTACTATAATATGCCTTTTGCAAAATAGTTGTGTGTGTATTTCCATTTTATATTGTTGCCTTCTTTTCGTTCTTCAAAGAATCCATATCAAGTTCCTTATTTGATTTGTTGGTTATCTCATCATATTTTAGATATAATTTTGTTTGTTCGTATGTGCTCACTAGATTGCCTCATTTTTTTCAATAATATATCAACATATGAATCATATAGATGTGATGAACCATCTTTTTGGTGTTCCAATCCTTCAAATTTTGGCATATGGATCCCTTTAGAAACTTTGCTAAACTCACTAACTAACCCTTCTTCCTTTTTTTCATATAGAAAATACAAATTCCTGCTATTCACAAAGAATCAAGGAATCCTCGATTACATATCATGTCACATAGTGATATTTGAACCCAGGTGGGGAGTATAACAACATTCCTCCCAACCACCTGATCTACACTCAATTGAGACCTAACCCTTCTTCCATGTTGTAACAAATCTTAAAGACAAAATAAAAAATCAAGGAGGGATGCTTCTTACTTAAGATAATCTTTCAAGTTACCATAATTACTCCCTTCTAGATAAGATTTAGATGTTTCATATTGCTTAGAAATTGACCTCTTTTAGAATGATTGCACCGAAGACCTAATAACATATCCCATCAAACTCCTACTTGGCCCTTTTTTTCTCCAATTCTTACTATCATTTTTTTTCGAACCTCTATTGCTGCTACTATCAACTCCCCATATAGTATGATCTTGTTCACAATTAATGTTGTCTGATATCACTAAAAATTATTTCTAGACCGAGATAAAATATACCACGTGACATATTTACACAAGCATCCAAGATAAATGCTAATAAATCATTATTTCGTTCATAATTATCCCTTTGCAATCGATGCAATGAATGTAGCTTAAATCTAAAAATCTATTGTTGATGTCCTCATAGTCATATTGGTTGATGCTTATTACCCATGTTTTACGTCTTTTTCCCCTTGCTTGACTTGTGAAAACATTTTGTTACTACAAAAATAAGGAAATACCAAATTGTTAGTTGCTCAACAAGAATATATAGGTTTTCATTATAACTCTTTTGGTTCTATAGTCAACTCTGAAAACATTTTAAATTCTCCTTAAATTTCTTATTAGTTGGGTTGGGCTATGTCAAGGTTTAGGGGCTATTAGAAAGGTCAAAAGTTGGAGAGGTTTTAGAATCTTTTGGGCATCTCTAAACAATTAAACTACCCCTATTGTCTTCAATGTCCATTGAGGGAATCAATTACCCATAAAACTTTTGTTCTAAGGATAACAAACATTTGAATATCATGTTGATACTACATTAACATTGTGAATTGCCAAAAATTGTACAAAGTTTTTTCCCTTTTGATGGTTAGGAGTGGTGTTGAGTGAGGTTTCCTTAGACTTTTGACATTGAAAATTATTCCCCTGTAAAGAATGCATAACTTCATCACTTCATGATAAAAAAGGCATATATGGTATGTAAGACACTCGATTGTCTTCTGGAATGTATATGTTCTTTGGTATCATCATTACCTTGGATAATATTTGGATTTGGCATTTGTTGATTGGTATCTGTTATCCAATAAAACTGCACTTAGTGGATTCTGAGAGAACCGCCGAAGACTTGAACAATCTAATTGTTCATCATCAGTGTTCTGAGATCCATTAGGCCAAATTTTGGCCCTTTTTCAAAAAATTGCATGTCCATAACCCCATGGGGAATTGTAATAAGTTGGTATAAGCATGGTCTTTTTGTATCAGGCTTGGATTACCTTAGGTTTATCTTTCAAGGGGATACTCTAGAGTGTTTTTTCCTTAGGAATTATGCGTTGCGCTTCAGTGAAGTATAATTCCTGAATGACGCGTTGCGCTTTAGTGACGTATAATTCCTGAATTATGCGTTGCGCTTCAGTGACGCATAATTCCTGAGTTTTTCACTCACACCTCCAAAGCTGGAGTATTTTCCTTGGCAGTCAAACCTTGGGAGGTTATTAAAGCCTAGGTGTCTACATATTTTTACATGCTAGCCATCAATAATGGGTCGTATGGACATGCACTAGGTCCCCTAGGAGTTTGAGTCAATTCTGAGATTTTTTTTTTGTAAAATTAGACCATTTTTTAATGGTTTAATTAGAAATTTTCATGCTCAGAGTGCCCTCTTTACCCCAGAACCAACTTTTCCTATTTTCCGATTGATTAAATCATCACTTAGAGCCTTTTTTCTTATTGGGGCAACAAAATGGTAGAGAAATGCTAATGATTCGACAAAATGACCCAAACTATATATATATATATATATATATATATAATGAAAAAGTTATTTGCATGTGCCAAATGAAGTGGCATGTTTGTCTCTTATGGAGGGCTAGTACTTTCATTAACTAAAGCGTGTGATTTGAGAAAGATTTAGAGGTTAACGTTCGAAAATCAAATGGGATATGCGCCCCTCTCTAAAGGAGGGCAACTTTTCCACACGACATATTGTGGTTTGAGGTGATAGAACCAAGGATGGAGGTGCCTACCTCATGGAGAGGTGGCACACTCCCATAATATCTCAATCCAATTAACCCACAATCAAAGGATTACACTTCAAGTTAACTCCCTCATCTAGCTCATGCACCCTCTCTTGGAGTGAATGCGCTCTCTTGGAGTGAATGCATCCTCTCTCCTCCTTCATCTATTTAAGCATGGGATTTGCTCCCATTTTCTCATGGTCAGAGGACCAAAGGCTCTGCCCAAGCTACGAAGCTTTGTACTATAACTCTGTTTTGATTAATAGAAAGACTTTGGAGGTCCATGGTGTGTTGCATATGTGTGTGGATGAATATTGTCACTGGCTTATGAGGTAACTGTATTGCTGCCCTTTGTTTTGCTTTGCTTCTTGTGGTAATCTATCTAGCCTTAAGATTGTTGTTAACATATAGGGTAAATGATTCTAGTTTGATTTCATTTACTATTCTCTACTTGTAAGGATCTAGGAGTAGCAAACCGTATTAGGTTGTACTCATGCTCTCTCAATCTTTATTTGTTGAAATACCATATTTGATCCCCTTTTGTGCAAGTATTGTTAGTGATGCAGGTTTCTTAGCTTGATTGGAGTGGATGATCTTGGTTGAATCTACCATTCTTCAAGCACTTCAAGAAAGACATAGTCCCTCTGCTTCCCACCTTTGGACTCCTTAGATCTGGGCATTCTGCTTGAGCACTTGAGCAGCTCCTTCTTCCTTCTCTCCTTCACTTTTATAATTAAACTTCCTCTTTGGTTATGGTTACTTTGAATATGCTTAAGTAAATTAGTTCCCTTTTAAAAAAGAACATTCAAAGGCTGATTTATTTAAGTACAATAATAGATCTTAATCTGAAAGATTTATTTTTCGTAGATCTAGATTGACTAAGTACTTAGGCTTATTGTTTATCATTTAAGTACTTAAATTTTTATGCTTTAAACGTTTGATTTTGCACATTTGGTGCATTTCAGGTGGTTGGTTTTACATTTTTCTCGCCATGACAAGAGGAAGTGTTGCCGAAGAATTGAAGATCTAGGCCATCCAAGGCCTCCCAGAGCAACACTCTTCTTTATTCTTCATTTCTAAAAACCTGTAAGCTTTTGGATCCATATATGTAAGGACCAAAGGCAGCCACATTTTTCACTTGTAATATACTAATAATAACAAGAGCGAGTGGGATTTCCAAGCAACCGCACCCCATCCTCCCGGGGGGGATTCGTGTCGCCTCCTTAATGGTTTGCTTTTATGTATCATTATTTTTTGCTTTAGATTAGTTTCCTTTTTCTTGCTTTGGTTAGTTTAAATTTTCTTGCATGGTTTTTGTAAAGTAACGAATACTAAACCAACATTGCTCTATCGAACTACCCAAGAGATCTTGCTCGATTGGGGAAAAGATACTCTTTTCCGTAGTAATTAGTCTCACATTTTTCTTTTTTTCATTTACAATCTCAATTGGAATAAAAAATCCGCCCTTCCATGTATGCTCTTGCCCATCACAGGTTCACCCCGATCTTTGGGATAACCAAAAGCGGAAGTGTGCACTTTTTAACTTTCCACATGTAATAAACAACTCACCTTAATAAAAACAACTTCCCCAATACATTACGAAAATCGGACATATCAGTCTTTGATATTGTGTGGAAAAATTCTTCAAAGGAAGCGGTAAGCACTGGACAGTGACCTTGGGATACCGTCAAGATGCACCCTCGATTGGTGTAGTGTTGGACACCTCCCAGAGACTCTAATCCAGACCACATTTCCAAGTGCGGAACCACCTTTGTCATAATCTAAACATATTCCCAATACCTCACGGTATATCGGGAATCCCCTTCCCCTTAATCCACTCATCATCTTAATAAATTAAAAATTGACCAAGTACACTGCAAAACATTTACTATTTTTCAGCAGCATTTTCTTATTTTTACTCCATTGGCACTGGTACAATTTTATTATCATTATTTGCTTTCAGTCAAATATGTTATGAATGACGTATATCTTTTTATGTTGTTGAATACAAATTCCACATTTGTAGTGGCTTGTTCAAGTAATCCATTTCGAAACTCCTAAAAAACAATCCCATCCACAGCTAATAAACTAATAAGAGCCTTGGCGTCTCTTTTCTAGGGACTACCCCCTTGGCTTCGTTAGGAGTTTAGCCTAAATGGAGGAGCCAGGATCAGGTGACAACACCCGACTCGAGACTTGCCCCCAAGGACACACCAAGCAGCTTGAAGATTTATGTTGCATTCCCCCCTTAGGTGTGTTTCCACAATTGAGAGAAAACACCATTAGTTTTGTAATTTATATTCAAAAGATAGAATGAAAATCACATTCTTTATCTTCACTATGCACTTGTTGTCACCCAACTTTATACATTGCAAAACTGACTTCACCTTTGCATTTGTCTAAATTAAATGGCCCACTTACTACATAGGATAACATATCCAATATAATTATAGTTTTTAAAGTTGTTGCGATAATATTGAATAACATATACAAGATACTCTGCAATTATACTTTGCTAGTATGTACTCTCTTTAGTGTGTTTAGGTTGTCAAGTGACATTATTTGAGGCTACAACTTCTATTTTTTCTTTTAAAACTAGCTTCCTTGTATCATTTTTTTTAACTGAAACAAGTAAATTTATTAATAATAAGGTAAAAAAAGAATAAGGTGTGGCTAGAGCCACCTAGCTGGATACAATGATCAAATGTTTAGCATAATGATAATTTTCATGCCGAGTGCAAATGAAAATTGAGAATCGAATTGTTGATTCTTCAAAAGAATGTTCGTCTTTAAAAAATCTTCCAAAATTTCGCAGAACGTTGTGAGCTTTGATTGCGATTTTCAAATGTTTGAGAAAGGATGTTGTGCATTCATGTATATGTTGAGTATCTATGTGCATTGCATTCCTGTATGTGCATACTCTGCTTCTATGCTATGAGTGTCTTCATTTAGGATTTCCATGCTTACGCTGAGATAGTGCTTTGTTTAAGATTCCATGCTTCCAAGCCCAACTTTCATGCTTTACGTGTATGCATTGCGTAATGCCCTGTGAGTAAGATATGCACTGTGTTAAGTGTTGCGCATTGTGCTTCGTTGAACCTTATATGACTTCCAGTGCCAATTGTCAGCTAAGGAATGCGAGGACGCTGCAAATATTTTAAGTGTGTCATTCAGATTGCAGATGAGGTACATTAAGGTATGTGATGATGACAGGTTTCACCGTTGGAGAATTGAATCCTTCTAGATTCTAGGCTTGTGCTAGCTTTAGCCTCCGCATCTGCTTCATGATTCAGGTCTCACAGGATATGAAAAGCTCTAAAATGAGTAAATGAGTTTGCAATATCTTGAATTCGATTCACGATCCTTTTTAGTGCTAGGTTGTTGAAATTGGTGCTCGTATTAATGGCTTTGATGATGATGAGGGAGTCCATGAACACCTGTAATATGTCAATTTTTATTTCTTTGGCAATTTGACACCCTTTTAGTAGAGAAAGGGTCTCTGCTGAGTTGTTTGAGCAGACGCCAAGGCCCCATCTGAATCTGATTCTCAGTGTTCCCCCAAAGGTTAGCAAAACACCACCTACTCCTGCTGCACAAGGGTTTCTCCTGGATGCACCATCAAAATGAAGACTGTCCATTGCTTGCTTGTTTCTCCATTCTTGAAAGTTGGAATCAGAAAGTCTGATTTGCCAAGGTGGTCGTTGACAAGCTCGATAGTTCATTTTCCTGGAGCTTGGGATAGTGATTCCGATCCAGCTTAATTCTTTATCACTAAGATTTGAGTCCATCTTGAATTTGGAGATGTTCAGGCATTCGATAAGCAATCCTTTAGCTTGTTCAACAGCCTGCATGGGGGAGTATTTGATATCCTGGAAAATAGCTTGGTTCCGGGCAATCCAAATTTTCCAACATGTAATTTTGGGGATGGTGATCCAAATTTGAAGCCAGAGTTTCTTTTTGGAGAGGGGGGAGGGATATATGGATTTCCAATTCTTGAAGAGATAGGTTGTGGTGTTGAAGATCGGTAGGATTATATCAAGCTCATGGAGCATGAGATTCCAAACAGATTTTGAGAAGTGGCAATCCATGAAGAGGTGATCTAACGTTTCTGAATTTATGTAGCAGAGAGGGCACCAATGTGGCCTGGTGAATCCTCTTTTGACAAGATTTTCTCCAGTTAACGCCTTTCGATGGACGAGAGTCTAAATGAAAAAATTAATTTTGGGGAGTCCAAAGGGATTCCAAACTAAATTCCAAAGTCTTTTATTTAGGGCTACATTGGTTTGGAGAACGTTGAAGCCCAATTTAGTGGAATATTCTCCTTTTGAACCCCATCCTCGATCATCATTGTCATGGAGATGTGTGGGGGCACAACCGTTCAGTTTTTCAATAAGAATGATTCTGGATGATTCAAGGTTGGTTGGTATTGAGAGATTCTTCCAGCTCTGCCAAGCGCCTGAGGTATTCCAGGAGCTGTGATCGTTCAGTGTGATGATGCCTTGCTGTTCAAGCCAATGAGAAAGATCGTGCAACTCTTGAAGATTCTAGAGTGGTTCATTCCCCATTATTTATCAGAGAAGATGTTGATTTTTGTTCCATCGCCAGGAACCCAATACAGCTCTTGTATGAAGAAATCCCAAGCTGCTTTGCATAGTGTCCAGATAGAGGATCCTTTGGAAGTGGGTTTGTTGTCAAGACATCTTAAGATATTGTCGTTTATATATTTCTTTCTGAGTGTTTGACTAACACGGTGTTGCTTGTTGTGCAGGATTTGCCACCGAATTTTGCCTCCCAATGCCAAGTTTCCATTGAGGGGGTCTCTAATTTGGAGGTCGCCCGAAGATTTTGAAAGCTTTGTGGTGCTCCAATTCACTAAGAGAATTTTGTTGTTGTTGTTTTTTCCTCCTATCCAAAGGAATTCTCTCAGTAATTTACTGATTTGATCAGACACTCCTTTAGGTGCCAATAGTATGGAGGATTGGTATATGGGAAGAGCTGATAACACAACCTTTACTAATATAATTTTCCCTGCTTTGTTAAGCCACTGACCTCCCAAATTTCTTATTTTAGACTTGATTTTGGTGATGGTCTCGTTCCATATTCTAGATTTTGTGTGTCCTTGAGTGATTGGGAGACTCAAGTAAATAAATTTATCCCATTGCTTATGGACTTTTATTCCAAGGATATTGTCGATATTTACTGTGGAGGCATTATTCAAATTCCAACCGCAGACTGCACTTTTATGAAGGTTGATTTTGCCTCTAGAGGCATTGCAGTACTAGGTCAACTTTCGTTTGAAGTTATGTGTGTGATGGAAGAGCCTCCCCCCAGTAAGAGAGAGTCATCTGTGAAGAGGGTGTGATTGAGAGGCATGGAATTAGAGGTGAGATTGAGGTCAGGTAGGGAGCCAGGGTTGAGATCAGAGTTTAGTTTTTGGCTGAGGGAGTCAGCCATAAGGATATAAAGAAAGGGGGACAAGGGGAATCCTTGTCGGAACCCACGAGTGGCTTGGAAGAAGTTGGTGGGGCAGCCATTGACCAGGGGGGAAATCCAAGGCCCTTTTATGCATGCATAGATCCAACTAATGAAGGTTTCTCTGAATCCAAAATTTTTCATGACTTTAAAAAGGAATGAGTGTTTGACACGATCGAATGCATTGGCCATGTCGAGTTTGATTAACATACCTTTTTCTTTGCGGATCTTGCTGGAGCGAATGGATTCTTGTACGAGGATGAAATTGTCGAGGATTTGTCTCCCTTCCAAGAACCCTCCTTGATTGTCGAAAATGATTTTGTTGAGGAGGGGCTTCATTCTGTTAGCTAGCATTTTGGAAATTATCTTGTATGATGCGTTGCAGAGGGAGATTGGCCGAAATCTGTTGAAGGAGCCTGGATTCATCTCTTTTGGAATTAGTGCAAGGAATGTGGAGTTGGTACATCCGCCAATTTTTGCTTTCAAGTGGAAGCTCTTGACCATTCTCATAAAATCGATTTTGATGTGTTGCCAACATGATTTGTAGAAATGAATTGAAAAGCCATCAGGTCCTGGCGCTTTGTCAGGGTCAAAATACCAGATGGTGTTGAGGACTTCTTGCTCAGTGAAAGGCCTTAGTAAATCATCGTTGTCCTCCTACATGATACTATTAGGGATGTGCTCGCGGAGTATCTGCTCTCCTTCTTCTTCGACGTTATCGATCTCAGTGAACAGAGTGGATAAATGATTCTGAGCTGCGATTTTGATATTCTCGTGCCCTTTGAATGTCAAGCCGTCTTCAATTTTGATTTATGAGATGTAATTTATCTGTTGTCTTCTTTTGGTTTGCTTACGAAAGTAAGCAATATTTCTGTCACCAGCTTTAAGCCAAGTACTTTGAGATTTTAATCTCCAAAACTCCTCCACTTTGCGGAAAGCTTGATAAGCTTTGATCTGATAATTGACTTCTTGTTGTAGCGCGGTGCTATCGACAGGGTGTTCATCTTGTAGGATTTTGCAACAGAAAAACTAGGACACGAAATCCATATTGAATAAAAAGATATATTATTGAATTGATAAGATGCTTAACGCTTTACAAGAGCTCGCCTTTTATAAGGTTTGAGCATTCTTAAGAAGGGTTACGTCCCTTCAATTAAACTAATTAATAATTTACTGATTAATTTAATACAATATTTAATATTCATAGCATTGCCACTCCCTTTTAAATAACTTTGTCCTCAAAGCAATGGTAATGAGGGATGTAACTGTCGAAATTGTTCTGATTCCCATGTTGCATCTTCTTCGGGAAGATTTTTCCATTTTATGAGGTATTCTTTAATGACTCGCGTTCTTAATCTCTTCTCTCTAGTAGCAATGATAGATTCTGGCTCGAATATGATTCTTCCTCCTTCATCTAACAAGGGAAGTATTGTTTGTTCCTTCTAGTGTTGACCTATCATCTTTTTCAAACATGAAACATGAAAAACATTGTGGATGCGACTTGTAGTTGGCAATTCCAACGCATATGCCACTTGACTAATCTTCTTATTGATTTGATATGGGCCATAAAAACGTGGAGCCAATTTATTTTTTCCACCTTGTTTAAGTGATAATTGTTTATAGGGTTGTAGTCTTACGAATACCCAATCTCCAACTTCAAATTCTCGTTCTGTTCGGTGTCGATCTTCTTGTTGTCTCATTCTATTCCTGGCAGTATTCAAATTCTCTTTAAGTACTTGGACAACCTTTTGGTTTTCTTCTAAATGGTCATTTACTGATGCGACCCTTGCTTGGTTGGTAATGAAATCCTTCCATTTTGGGGGTTCATATCCATATAGGGCTTGAAATAGTGTCATTCTTGCAGATGTATGAAAAGTAGAATTATACCACCATTCCGCAAGATGTAGCCATTGGAACCATTTATTTTTCTTATCAATTACAAAACAACGGAGGTAGGTTTCTAAGCATTTATTGACAACTTCTGTCTGTCCATCTGTTTGGGGATGATAAGCTGAGCTCATGTTAAGAGACGTTCCAATTTGCTTGCAAAACTCTCTCCAAAAGTTCCCTTTAAACTTGGCATCCCTATCACTTACTATAATCTTCGGAAAACCATGTAATTTGTAGACATTTTTACAAAAAGCTTCGGCTGTTTCTTTTGCCGAATAAGTTTTCTTCACACCAACAAAATGTGCATATTTGGTTAGCCTGTCTACCACAACTAGTATTTTGTCTTTTCCATCTGATATGGATAGACCTTCAATGAAACCCATTGAAATTTCCTCCCATTTTTTATTTGGAATATGTAACGGATGGAGTAACCCCGGACTTGAGATATTCTCAGTTTTATTCTGCTGACAAATGTCACAATCTGCAACATACTTGTGAATGTCGGCATACATACCCTTCCAAAAGAATGATTGCCTTGCATTATAGTAGGTTTTAAAAAATCCTACATGACCAGCGGCTGGGTAGTCATGTGACTCTTTAAGCTCCTTGGTCTTAAAACTGGAATTGGAACTTAAGTAAATACGTCCTTTGTACCATAAGAGATCATTCTTCCATTCAAACTTAGGATACTGATTTATGTTGTTAATTATGGAGCAAACCTATGAATTCTTGGCATATTCCTTACGAATTTCGTCCAAAAATTCTGGGATCACCATGGATATGGCGTAGACTTGTATCTCTTCATCTTTCCTTGATAAAGCATCAGCTACTACATTGTCCTTCCCCCTTTTATGTAGGATCTCCATATCGAAGGTAGAGATTTTCTCTATCCACTTTTGTTGTTCGGTTGTTAATGTCTTCTGCTATAACAAGTGTTGTAGACTATTATGATATGTCCAGATTAGGAATTTACTTCCCAAAAGGTATTGTCGCCATTTAGTTAATGCATGCATGATGGCAAACATTTCCTTGTTGTATGTAGACTGTAGGTATTCTCTTTTGTTCAACTTCCTGCTTTCAAAAGCGATTGGATGACCTTCTTGCATTAGCACAGCTCCTATCCCAAACCCTGAAGCATCACATTCGATTACGAATCATTTTGCAAAATCAAGTGTTACCAAAATGGGAGTTGAAGACATAATTTGTTTCAACGTTTCAAAGCATCTACTTGCTTCATCATCCCATTGAAAAGAATTTCTTTTTAGGAGATTTGTTAGTGGGGCAGTGACGTGTGCATAGTTCCTGATGAACCTTCGATAGTAACCTGTTAATCCCAAAAATCCTCGCAATTTTGAAATATTCTTTGGTTCGGGCCACTCCTTCATCGCCTGGATCTTCCTTAGGTTCACCTTAACTCCTTCCTTTGAGATTATATGACTGAGATACTCCACTTCTTGCTTCCCAAATGTGCATTTTGACTTTTTTGCATAGAACTGGTTTTCCTTCAGAAGAGATAGAACCTCTTCTAGATGCGTCAAATGTTCTTTCCATGTCTTGCTATATATAAGGATGCCATCGAAGAATACTAACACAAATTTCCTTAGGTATGGCTGAAATAGTTCATTCATAGTTGCCTGGAATGTGGCAGGGGCATTAGTTAACCCAAAAGACATTACTTTGAATTCATAATGTCCTTCATGAGTTTGGAAAGCAGTCTTTGCGATATCCTCTAATCTGACCCTGATTTGATAGTACCCCGACCTTAAATCGAGTTTCGAAAAATATTTTGCGTCGTGAAGTTCATCCAGCATGTCATCGATGAAGGGGATTGGAAACTTGTTCTTAATTGTTATTTTGTTTAATCCTCTATAATCTATAAATAATTTGAACGATCCATCCTTCTTCCGTACTAGTACGACTGGAGTTGCATAAGGGCTTCTACTCTTGGTGATGACACCACAATTCAGTAGATCTTGAACCAACCTTTCTATTTCTATTTTGTGGTGGTGGGGATACCTATATGGTTTAACCTTGACAGGATTTGACCCCGGTTTAATCTCGATTATGTGTTCTATACTCCTTTCTGGTGGTAGCTGCATGGGTAAGTCTTGAAATATGTGTTCATGTTTTTGGAGTAATTTTTGGATATCCTTTTTGAACTCATTTGGTTCCTCCTCTTTTCCTTCCAGTTGATGACATTGTATTACGTATGCTGATGCCCCTTTTCGAATGAGTTTTTCCATATGCTGAGATGAAACTACTTGTGTGTTTGGTGGATGAAAACCATATAGCTTAAAATTTTGCCCTTGCCACTTAAACTTGATGAAATGTTTTTGATGATTGGTAGAATATGTTCCCAATGTTTGTAACCATTGGACACCCAAAACGATGTCTACTCCTCCCAACGGTAAGGTGTAGAGTTCTGATTCCAGTTCGAAGTCTTGTATTTGAAGTCTCACCTTGTGGCACTTTCCAACTTTTTCGATCTTCTTGCCATCTGCAACCATCACCTTCATGTCTAGAACTGGATGTACGAACAACTTGAGTTTTCGTGCCACTCTTATATCAAGAAAGTTGTGAGTGCTTCCAGTGTCTACTAACACTGTAACATTCTCATTTTTTATATGCCCTTTTAACTTGAGAGTCTGTGGTTGACTAATGCCTGTCATGGCTGCTAGGGAGATTTTGGGGTTCTCGTCGTTCCCGGCTGCCATATTTGCGGTTTCCTCCTCTTCATCTTCTGGCTCTTCTTCTTCTTCTTCTTCTTTTGATTCACTATTCTCCTCTGCTTCACAAGTATATAATTTCTTTGAGCTGTCCTCGGGGGGACACCTATGTTTAGGATTCCATTTGTCTCCACATCGTCGACATTTTCCTTCCCTCATTCGTTGATTCTCGAGGCTCTTCCTATTGTCCCTTCTAGGCGGAGGGATGTATTTGTTTGTATCATCCTCTGGAGTTGACTGGATGTTTCTTTGTGAGTATGACTTCCCTTTATTTGATTGGAAACTGTCAAATTTGGCCTTGGCTGCTTTTGCTTTTTGTCTTGCTGCCTCGACATTCGTTATGTCATGCATTTTTAATTCTTTTTGTATGTATGGTTGTAGGAGTTAAGGTGCAGCAGGAGGGCGTAGGGAGATGGAGCAGGGGGTGTGCAGAGATGGTCGTGGGAGGGCGGAATGGTGGGTAGAGCACGGATGTGGATGGAGCTGGGCGGAAGAAGGATGGCACAGGGGTACAGGCGGAGTGGTGGTCTGAGAGCTTGGGCGCAGAGCTGAAGTGAGCTTGGGCGTGGAAATGGAAGCCGTGTTGGAGTGAGGTCGCAGGTGGAAGTGGAGCCGAGAGAGATGAGGAGCGGCACCAGTGGGGGTTTAGGGGAGCACGAGACCGGTGGAGAGAGAGGTCTGTGTGAGGGAGGGTACACGCAGGTGGAACGGCATGGGAACTGGTGCACATGAGGTGTGTGGATGTTGGCGTTTGGATGGAATGGTTGTAGGTTGAGCGTGTACGCAGAGAGAGGAGGGCAAAGCGTGGAGGGAGCTGCGCGGGGGCCTAGGAGCAGATCCGATAGTGAGCGTGCATGCAGGAGCTTAGGAGCCGATCCGGCTCTAATACCAAATGCAACAGAAAAACTAGGACACGAAATCCGTATTGAATAAAAAGATATATTATTGAATTGATAAGATGCTTAACGCTTTACAAGAGCTCGCCTTTTATAAGGTTTGAGCATTCTTAAGAAGGGTTACGTCCCTTCAATTAAACTAATTAATAATTTACTGATTAATTTAATACAATATTCAATATTCATAGCAGATTTGGACATATTCCAATTCGTTAACTATTGTTTTCCTGAATTTCGTTGGAGGGGGACAATTAGATTTGGCCCAATTTTTTAGACCCTTTTTGGTTATGATGAGCTTTTGATCCCAAACGAATCCAGGGGAGCTAGAGACAGGGGTCATCCAAGAGTTGCCCAATATGTCCCAAAAGCTAGTATGATCTAACCATTGGAGACTAAATATGAAGGGAATTGGACCAAGATCTTCGTTTTCCTGAAAAATGAAGCTGAATTGGCTTGTGATCTGAAGCCAGATTTGCCATTATTTTTGAGATGATGGTATGTCCGTCTGTCAGAAGGCTAATTTGAACGAGGAACCTGTCTAATCGAGCTATTATATTTCCTCTTCCGAAGCACTTGTTGGACCAGGTATATTTCCCTCTCTTGGGTTTAATATCAAGTAGATCACATCTCTGGATGAGGGCATCTACTTGTGATTTGAATATATCCTTTCTGGTGGTACCTCCTCTTTTTTCAGCCATGGATAGTGTAATATTCATGTCTCCAACTAAGATTAGATTATGTGGGGCATATGCATCTATGAAGTCTTCAAGAAACTTCCAACACTCTTTCTTTTCAAAGTATAGATTGGGGACATACATGTTGAAGAGTGCAATTTGATTGTTGCTCTGGATGTGAGTGAGCTCGGTGTAGATCCAATGCTGAGTGGTATAGAAGCTGTGTAGATGGAAAATGTCTGAAGCCCATAGGGTTGCTAGGCCGTCGGAGGCCCTTATGGCACTTACAACAATTGTGGTATTTTTCTTCCATTTTTCTTTTCCGATGTCTAGGACGACCTTTTCATCGAGTTTGGTCTCTTGAAGTAAGAGGATGTCTGGCATGCCAATTTTTTGAAGATCTTTGACTGCTTCTATTTTGCTGGGACTGCCCAAACCTCTGCAGTTCCAAGAGACCAACTTCATTATTTGTTGTTGTAGGTAGTAAAGGGCCCTCCTCCTGTTGGTTCTCATGTTTTCTTTCCTGCAATCCTAGCTCGAGTGTTTCTGCTGAATGCCATATCAATAGTTGCTTGGGATCCTTGGGTTTTCTCACGTTCCGCTTCTTCTTCTCTTAGATCTTTGCTTGTTTTTCGTCCAATCTTTTTGGAATATTTATCAGTGGGTTCTTCTGATGAAGCAGGGGAAGCTGAAGGAACAAAATCACCTGTGCCATACATCTGCATAGGTGATTTTGTTCCTTTTGGGGCTAGGGGTGTTTTGAGGCTAAAGTTATTTTGGATCTTCATGGATTGGAGATGCTTGTTGAGTCTCTTGATGCTCAGGGATTTCTCCTTCTTCTCGAGCTTCAAGGGTTTCTTGGTTTTCTGGTGTCTCAAGAAGTTTGAATCTATTCCTACTGTTGGTATCCATTGGCTTTTGATATTGATATTCTGCTTTCTTAGAACTTTGTCCTTTTGATGAAGTTTTTGATCCCGTTTTGGATTTTTTCTGAGTGGCTGTCCAATGCTCTTTTTCTCTTCCGGCCTATGGATCTGTGGGCTTCTTCTTGCATGATCAAGCAAAGTGCCTATATTCATGGAAATACCTGCATTTGAATGGCATTTGTTCGTAGTCTAGTTCTTGGATATGAGACCATTCTGCCACTTTGAGGTTTATTGCTTATGGGAGTCCGTGTTCTAGATCTACTTCAATGCAGATCCTTGCACATGTGTACTGATCCTTTCGGTCTGCTCTGTCTATATATTTTCCGAGAGTATTCCCGATGGCTTCTAGTGATTCCGAATTCTAGCAATGGAGGGGTAGATGCAGGAGTCTTACCCAAATCGGGACAACGGATGGGATATCTTGGGATGGATCGAAGTCCGGATTCCATTTGTTCATGTAGAGTCCTTGTGGCCCCATAAAATATGGTCCATTCCTGAATATTAGCTCGCGATCTTGTTTGTTTTTGAATACGAATGCGAAGAATCCTTTCCCCAGGAAGTAAGAATTTATTTCTTCTGCAATCAACGGTCTCCTGTTTTTTTGCACCTAGATTTCAGTGGATTTCAGGGAGGGCCATAGGTCTGTAAACTGGCCTATCAATCCCCGATCCAAAAGATTAAGAGTTGTTCTACATGTCTTCTCTATCGGTAGTGCGACGGTAGGGATCTCTTTTATTTTCTTCACACACTTCTGTTGTGAGGCAGTGAGGGGCTTTTTCCCCTGGGCAACAACAAGCTTTAAGAAGTCAGGTAGATCAGAGGGGAGAGGAGGGCCTCCTTCCGAGGTCATTATAACGGTGGCCAAGCTGAATCCGAAGAGGGGCAGCAGGTCGAAGCAGGCCTCATGGCAGGATTCCTAGCTGTAGAGGTGAGGGCCAAAATAGGTAGAGCCACGGGTCGGTGCTCACACCTTCCAGAAACTTGTAGCGCAGGTCAACGTTACAACGCAGTAAACTAGATCTAGAGCTTAGGATCAGAGCCAACCTCGTTAGACATCGGTGATAGAGGATCCAAAAAGAGCCAATGTCGACGAAAGAGGAGTCGAGAGGGCCAGGCTCAGTGATTAGACGCTGAGATGGTTGATAAATAGATTATTCTTACATGATTAGAATCGTTGCTAATAATATACTTAGAAAATACACTAGCTCTTTTTGCTTTGGATGGACGCGAGTCTCTTCTAAGACTATTATCCTAGCTTCCTTGTATCACGATGATGCTAATGCGTTTAGATTTATCATTACAGGGTACCATAAGTACCATTCAATTCGACTTCCTTCGATTGGGCAACTATAAGCAGGCAATGTTTATTTCGCCAAAGTTGACTATGACTTTCCCTTTACACCAATTGCTCTTGCGTGCAATGGTGCACAAGTACCAACATGTCACTTAATAGGGGTTGAACCCCAATGGAGGTTTTATTAGCAACTCAATTTCACCGACTAGACAAGCCACCATTGGCATGGCCTTTGGTTTTGTTGATATTACCATGTGAAAAATGATCTATGTACAATTTGCGTAAGTTTAAACAAGCTTTAGGTTGTAATTTGTTTATACCAATGTCCACCCTTCATAATTTGAATGAAATTATTGCTATTTCGAACCCACGCATTGCAATGGTTGTTCCCTCATTCCAGTCTAGGGTGTGGGGATGGATGGTCTTGAGTTACTAAGGTTTGTGGTCGATACTTGAAAATAAACACTACCTTTATATGTTATGTTGGTCAAATTATTCTTGACACACTAACATACTAGCCCATACCTTCGGACATGGATATGTTGCTAAATAAATGCTTCCAAATGCTTCTTTGATGGAATTGGTTTGGTTATAAGTTTCTATGTGAACCTAGCACATTCTTGGACCTAAGGGTTGAAAATAGGTGTTTTCTCTTCAAAATCTTATATTCAAATGAAGAGGAGAATAGAGTATATACATCTTCATATAGATATGGGTTTAAAGGTTAAGAACATGTGTTTCATCCTAGATGTCATATATTCAAATTTAGAGGAAACCTTAAAAATAAATTATCATATAATTTTATTTCATTTTGCTAAATTATAAGTTAATACGAGGCCAACTTTTGAATGCAGGAGGATTGACCAGCAAAGCGTGTCTTGAGCAATAAGAAGAGCACAACACCTCGAAGGCATGAACAGAGTGACCCATATGCATACACCAAGGATGGCATACAATTGATTTCAGTTGCCTCCACAGCCCAGAGCCCAGCAATTATGGCTAGCGTTTCCATTTTATCCTCACTCACAGTACCTTACAGGCCTATGCCCACTTGGGTTGCGTATGGAGGTGCGTTGAGTTGGCGGTGGAGAAATGAGACGCTTAAAACTCAGAATGGAACAACGTTGGGGAAGGAATCGGGGTTGCGTCGTCGGCGAGTAGCTGGCACTAGCAAGCCCTGTCACTGCGCGGGACGGCAGCCAGAATTTGTTGAAAAACAAATCGAAGATGACGTCTGGCAATGGTCTAAGACGCCCGGTCAATTGGTTTTTCCTCCGTCCCGGACTATTCCCATTCATTCACTTTGATTTTGTTACTAAGTATTGTTTGTAATCGAAACACATGCCAATCTCTAGTATTTTGTAGTAGTTGGGTGGGTTTTCTGCCTCTGATTAGTTTCTAGATTTGACCTCATGGAACCAGTTAGAAAAAAAGCATGCCAATCAATGTCTATGTTAACTTGATGCAATGTGATATCCAGAGTAATTGAAAACTTAACTACTATAGTGGCTCAGTCCTAGAGATGGAGAGGATTGTTGTCACTGGGTCTAGACTTTTCGTTTTGCTTGAGCATTCCATACCACTCAAGAAGCCTAGTCACTGCATAGCACAGAGGTGACCTTGCCAGCTGGGAATGATTATCAACCTCTTGTATCGCCCAGAATATGCCTAACCATGTCTTGACCGAATCCAAGCCAGGCACCCTAAACCCTGCAGAATGTTAGAGTGCTCATTTCACAGTAGGCAATGCTGCATCATTGCCATCCCACCATAGGCATCCTTCTGTTGCCTCCCCCAAGCCAAGCATACTTGAACAACCAACTGCCCAACTTGAGACCTTGCTGTCATCCATCTAGGCCAACGCATGATAGTCCATGAAGATCATGTCTTTGGTTTGCCAAATGTTCGCACACCTTCAATGCACTTATCAACTTTGTTGCTCTGCCACAGACAACACACACAATCCCTCAAATTGCCAAGTATGCTGTCCTCCGTTGAAGCTTTCTATGCAGCACCTTGTCAGTCGTCCACCCCTACTAGGCAAGACATCCTCGATCCTCCTTGTCTATGCATTAGTACACCATCCTAACCATCTCATGGCTGCCATTTGTGAGTCAGTCAACAAGGCTACCAAATTGTATGGACTCACCATGCATCCTTATTCATGTTTGCCTAGCATGCCATCCATCATGCTGTAATGAATATATATATATATATATATATGAAGAGACACATCCTAACTAAGGGACATGATGTGTGTTGACCATCGTGATCTATTAGTGCATAAAAGTACATTGTTCCATTGCATTGTAATCAAACATCTAGTACATTGTTCCATCACATTGTAATCAAACATCCTTGATCCTCCTGGTCTATGCATTAGTACACCATCCTAACCATCTCATGGCTGCCATTTGTGAGTCAGTCAACAAGGCTACCAAATTGTATGGACTCACCATGCATCCTTATTCATGTTTGCCTAGCATGCCATCCATCATGCTGTAATGAACATAATATATATATATATATATATATATATATATGAAGAGACACATCCTAACTAAGGGACATGATGTGTTGACCATCGTGATCTATTAGTGCATAAAAGTACATTGTTCCATCGCATTGTAATCAAACATCTATAAATTCATACTTTATTTATTATTACTTATATTCTCTGTCCTATATGGATATATGTTCTATGTCCTTGTTATGTTGGATATTTTTTACTAAATGAACTTTTGTTCATTTCATTGGTATCAGAGCCACATTTGATCTCAGCCATTGGCCACACCCTATATTAGACCTTGTTTGATCTCACATTTGGTCAATCCTAAGTTGCCAGGAAACTTGGGTATGGGGACGGGGATGGGGTCAGGTGAGGGGGCGGGGACACCACTTTTTGAAATAGGTTACTTGGGTACATCATGGGTAATATATATATATATATATTTTTTGTTTTTTAATTATAAATTTATAAATTATAATACATATGAAATTTAAATCATTTTCATTGTACATATATATTCATGTGCATCCATATGAATCCAAACCATTATACACAAATATGCAAATTTCTCATGTATATAGCAAGGGTGCATACAACTAAAAAACATCAAGTGCAATCCATATATGACCCAAAATACATAAAGAAAGGGGCTAAATGGCCTAGAGTCCAAAAAACTTCATGCTACAACAAATAATTACATATCAAAATCCTTACCTATAATGGGATCCTCTTCATCAATAGCACCATGTGCCCCCTCCTCTAGGCTCTAGCCCTTGCCTCTACCTTGAATCTCGAAGTTAGCCCTCCAAGGACATTAGTCAACACCCTACAATTTTGATGAAACTTCCTAATCCAAGTGTTAAAATAAGGTAGAAAAAGCTTCCCATGCTTAATAAGTGATTTTGTTTGAGTGAAGGCTACCTTTTTGTTAAGTTCATGACAAAGAAGTTCAACAATAAGTACCACCAACATCAAGGTACATAGAGAGGTTGATGTGCTTGATTAAATGACAATCCCATACCCTCATACATGATAGAATCTAGTGGAAACATTGCAATCCTGAAATCTTGAAAGCTATTAAGTTTGTTGAATCTTGAATGGGATCTAAAATTCTACTTTTTGCATATGAAGTCCAATGAGGTTGGAATCACTCTCAAACATCCTGAAACAATTAATGGTAATGTTAAAAATTCATGTAAAATGATAGAAAATGAAAGATAAGGAGAATGTCACTTTTACTTTAAGAATTTAATATTACCGACTTTAATGTCACTTGTATAAAATTGGTTGGGCTCGTACAAAATTGGTCCCTAAGCGTCCCCAAAATAGGGGTATCCCGTACAAAACTGTTCCCTGGGCATCCCCATGCATCCCCAAAACAGGGGTACCCCGTCCCATTTGCAATCAACGTCCATTGAATCCGTGACAAAAGTCTCGGGTACTTCGTCCAAGTTTTGAGTACGATAGGGTACGTGGGTACGGGTATCAAGTACAGGTACAGGTACATGTGCCCTACCCCCGGGTATGGGTACCCATGCTACTTAGGGCCAAACCCATCTTCTAGAGCTTCTTGGAACAAAACTAAATACCAACCACACCTTTTACTTGGTTGCAAGTTGGAATACACACACAGACACACCAAACTCGATCAGATATCTAAGTCAAAAAGGGAATAAATATGGAATTACATTGGTATCTCATTGGAATTACACTAAGCTTGTGAGAAATATATACAAATTGCCCCTATTTCTGGAAAACGTGAGTTTAATAGGGTATCCTTGGGCATCTATTGGGAAATTTTACCTGTGGATAGTCGGAGCATCTCCTACCCATTTCAATTCATTAGTCAATCGCTTCAAGACCAACCAAATATGCAAGTAGCCTCATGAGCCAACACAAATAAATTGAACAAGAGCATAATTGCTGAACAATAAACGTTAGCTATAGTTTGAAATCCAACTTGGGCATTGAGTACGTTTTAATTGGACCACTGTCCTAGCCACCAATTGATACCATCTGATTGATATTACACTTGAGAGGAATGAGCACAAATAAAAAACTATGTAGATAATAGCTTGACAAAAATTATATTGTTGAAAAAAGTCCATTGAAAGGGCAACTGTAAATATTAGTTCCGGGGTTGATGTCATGTGGGAACACCTTGGAGAAGAATTGCATGCCACCCATATTAGTTTTGAATAGTCACAACCCCAAAATTAAAAGTTGCCGCTATACATTAGTGTTGAAGTTTATAGTGAGGATAGGTGCTTCTACATTGGCTTGTGTTTAGCACTTGGAAGTATCCTCAAATTGTATCTCTCTTTGTAAAAAGTAACCTTTATAATACTTTATGTAAAAGGTCAATTAGCCCATGGTATTGGAGGGCCCATGTTATTGGGTGTCCCATGGTATGGAGTGTCTCATGGTATTGAGCCCATGGTATTTGCATAAAGTGAATGTTATAAAAGAGTCTGAGGGAGAGTTAGTGAGATATATTGAGGGAGGTTTCTCAGTAAGTGATCAAATCTAAGAGAGGGATTCTCTTAGAGGCTTTGGAGAGAGAGATTCTCTCAAGCTGGAGTTGTATTTAGTGATTGAGGGTCTGAGCCACAGTCAGAGAGTGAGGGTTTGAGTGTATCTCTGGTTGACTGTAAGTGCTGAAGCATTTCTGTGAATCAAAAAATAATAAAGACAATCTGTCGCTGCTTTTCCCCAGGGATTGGGGTTTCCAGGGTATATCTTGTGCAACTTTGTATGGTACTGTTTATTTTTATTCTGCTTTGCATTAGTAATTAGTGTGTTGTAATTTCTGATTCAATTTTTTATATGCATTATAAATCTGGGTATAAAGATCAGTGAATAAATTGTAATTAGATCTGGTTATTAAAATTAACATGGTATCAGAGCATAAACTCTGAAGATCGGAAAATCAGTTTGTCAAAGAAGATTAGGAAAGAGGCAGTGAAACAAAGTGAAGAGAGGAAAGCTTGTAGGTTGCAGGCCGCACAGAAAACCGTACGTATTTTGTATGGCCGCACGACACGAAATTCCGTATAGCCGTACGGTACAAAATTCTGTACAGGTTGGTTTTTTGAAGATCTTTGCGTTTCAGGCCATTTCCAACATTCTGGAAAATTTGAATTTTTGGTTGGTATGTACAGTTCTTAAGAAAATCCGTATAGTCGCATGGAATCCGCAGAGACAAGCCGTACAAGCATGCAAAAATCTTATAGAAGTGATTTTTGCGGGGAGACTGAAATTTCCAGTTTTGGGTTCAAGCTTGAAATTTTTGCAGTTTTCAGATTTCTCCTTCATCAAGGAGAGAGTGTTGTTGGTATTGTTGATCAGTTGGACGAATGATGGCTGAGCTATGGAAGTTTTTCCGTAAGGTTGGATGGCAGGTTTTGCTGGGATTGCAGAAGTTTCTGTTGTCGTGTAGGACAAAGGACCGGTTGGATGTGACATCCACTAGTGGTAGGGCTATCTCACAGGACCAGAAGAAGCATGTGGCTTATATGGATGTTTCACTAATTGCATGTCTCTCTAGGTCAATGACCATCGGTGTGTGGTACATTGACAGTGGTGCTTCATGTCACATGATTGGAGTATGAGATTATTTCACCATCCTAGTGGAGCACAACTCTGACTTCTACATTGAACTTGGTGACAACACTAAGTACAGTCCAGCAGACATAGGGACTGTGAAGTTTCAGAAGGAATCCAGGAAGGCATTATTAGTGAAAGTCGTACTCTATGTACTAGGGTTGCAGAAGAACTTGATTTCGGTTTCGACCTTGGAGGACAAAGAGGGTTTGAGGTAACTTTCCGGGATGGGAAAGTCTACATCCATCCCAAGGGATCTAGTTTCATCTCGACGAAAGTAATTGGGGTCAGGGAAAACAAGTTGTACATACTCCAATTCGAACTTGCCAGTGTGTTGGTGAGCAACAACTGTAGTCATGATGGTGAGTTATGGCATAGACGCATGGCACATTTGCATCATGGAGCACTCAGAGTGCTCAGGGAGATAGTGATTCGTTTTCCTTCTTTCAGTACAAACCATCATAGTGTATGCAAAAGGTGTGCCATGGGAAAGTACGCCAAGATTGCCTTTACCAGTAGTGATAACAGGTCCAAGGGGATCTTGGATATGATCCATTCAGATATTTGTGGGCCCATGTTAGTCATGTCTATTAGAGGGTTTAGATATTATGTGAGCTTCATAGATGACCACTCCAAGAAGAACTGGATCTATTTCTCGGAGAGAAAGGAATCTAGAGAAGTCTTCAGATGGTTCCAAGAGTTTAAAGCTCTTGTGGAGAACCAGACTAGGAGGAGGATCAAGGTGCTGAGAACAGATAATGTAGGCGAGTACACCTCGAGTGTGTAAAAAATATTCTCACCCCAGCATGGTTTCAAGTCTCACTCAAAGTCATTGTTTAATGCCCAAACCCCATTTTCGCTTGACTGCTGAAAATGAAATTTTACCTCATACACAAATTCAGAACATGAAACACATGTAGATAATTACTGCTATAGAACAGAAATGTTAGTCACACACAAGAAAAATCAGACATTGCAATTTTTGGGCAAATGCTCCAGGAAAAACCCCCTAAGAGGAAAACCTGTGAGAGAGAGAATTTTTATTTTCTTTCAAGGAATTTGTACGGTAGTATAAAACTCAGCAGTTAAATAACAACTAATCTCGATTCTCAACCACTGAAGACAACATTCAGCCTCGAAAACATTGCCAGGACTGCCTCGAAATTCATGCTGAAATTCTCAGTACAATGACTACTTCACACAGTACAGACTCCTCGAATTTTGTGCACTGTACGGTCTTCTATCTCATTTTTTGTGCCCTCTCCTACAGTAGTAAATATCCTCGAAAATTGTGACCTTCTCTGCATAGAAATTTGTGCCCCTCTGCTACAAAATCTCACTATATGGACTGCTTCATTTATTACAGTATAACCTCATTAATTGTTGGTGTTCTCTCTTCGATTTTTGTGCCAACCATCTTGGAATTCATGCTGTTGTTCTGCTCCTCGAATTTCATGCCAGACACTCTACAAATCGTGCCACTTTCCTGTTGTTCGATTTGCCTAGAAAAACATGCCTCTTCCTCTCTCTCTCTTACTCGATCTCCTCTTCAAATCTTATAAAGAATGAATGCCTCTTTGCTTTCCCTCAGCTTTTTTGTTCATTAATGAGGGTAGGTGAACCATCTCAACGATCCAAGGGCCCATATTGAATCTTGAGACTTCTAATCAATGGTTGAGAGAAAATCACTTTTTCCTAAGAAAACAAACTTGCCCTTCCCCAAAGATTTGGTAAGGAGTTTTTCCACCTACTCATCAATGGATATGTACTGCAACTGAACAACTCCTCTCTGAACATAGTCGCGGATGAAATGGTATCTGATCTCTATATGCTTCGACTTGTCATGGAAAAACGGATTCTCAGAGAGCTTGAAGCAACTCTAATTGTCATAGTATATTACTATAGGCCTCAGCTGCTAACCAAACAATCCCAGCAATAACTTGCAAAGCCACAAGGCTTCACAACTAGCCTGACTAGCTGCCATATACTCCGCCTCAGCAAAACTCAGTGCAATTGACTTTTGCTTTTGACTGAACCACGACACTATCGCCGAGCCCAAACTGAAACAACACCCGGAAGTGCTCTTTTGGTCTGTCACACTACTTGCCCAATCAGAGTCTGTGTATCCATCCCCTCTCCTATAGTCCAACCCATAATACAATGTACCACAAAGATACCTGAGCACATGTTTTGCAACTACCCAGTGTACTCTCCTCGGCTCAACCATGTACTGACTAAGAGTGTTCATTGCAAAACACAAATCTGGCCTGGTGTTGACCAGATACATCAACGAGCCAATAAGCTGACGATACAAAGTAGGATCCGCCAAATCACTCTTAGAAGCATTAAGCGTCTTCCAGTTGGTGATCATAGGTGTGGCCATCGGTCTGCAATCCTCCATCTAAAATCTCCTCAAGATGTCCACTACATATTTTCCTTTCCCCGGGGAAAATGCGACCAGGCTCCTGCCAAATCTCCAATCCCATAAAATAATGCATCAACCCAATGCCTTTCATCTCATTCTGAAGCAAGATATCTCTTGCACTCTACAATGAGTCTTTCTGAACCTGTAATGAACAAATCATCAACATAAAGCAGAAGAGTAAGAGGATCTTCACCCACCACAATGAAGTATAGGTTAGGATCCACCTCACTCTTTTGAAATCCCATCTGCACCAAGTAAGAATGAATCCTAGAGTACCATGCTTTGGGAGCTTGCTTCAGTACATAAAGTGCTTTCTTTAACCTGTAGACATGAGAATCTCTCCTATGTATCTCAAAGCCCTGTGGCTGCTTGACATACACCTCCTCCTGTACAAGTCCATTTAGAAATGCAGTCTTCACATCCATCTGGTGGATCTTCCAACCTATCTCCGTTGCAATGGAGATCATTGCTTTGATCGAAGAGTATCTAGCAATCGGTGCAAAGGTCTTGTTACCGAGCAAATTAGCAGGGCTAATTCCCAGCAAGCAAAACTAAAAATAGTGACCCAATGTCACCTCGGTCACCGTCATAACTTCTTCGGAAGTCGAAACCCCCAAGGAGAAGTATCCTTATGGAATCCTGTAGAACACTAAGACAACCACAAAATATATTCTCTATGAAATCTTGTAGTTAGACCAGTGCCTAAACGGAGTCAATAATATTATGATCAATGCTAGTGAGTGCAATAGATACGATCAAACGTTACCAATGAATTACCAAAGATCAATAATAAACTTATAAGTTATATGTGTACATATGTACTATAGTAATCAATACTGGATCAAAAGACTGTATTGCAAACACAATCCAACCAATAGCCAGATATGCATTTTAATGATAGTTGTCAATGTTATTCACTAATAAGCTTGTAGTATGACAATTCACAGCCAATAAGTAAAGTTCAATTCAATCTACCAACATATGGTTTTCAGATCCATATACATAACATACAATTTAGGCCTAAGATTTAACATTCCATATATTAATCCTCAATAACCAGCTTTGCACATTATTGCACATTAGAAGTTAACCAAAGTAAATTCCAGATTTGTATTTAAGTTGCAATTTCAATATCACGTGCTTGGCTGTAATTATAGCAGTGAAAGCAAACAGTTGAAATGATGCAAGGATTTTCATTCATCAAGAGTCAATTAGGATAACAATATTACTAATGTAAGTGTAAACTAGATGTATGTTTGTATTCGATTGATTTTTTTTCACCAATATTTATTACTCATCAAATAATTAGCATCGATTCTGACAGATGACCAAACACCTTTAATATTAAATAATAACCGATCAGATATGCAGAAGGTCACAAGCATGAAATATAGTGGTTAATGTCAATACTATCTAACATGTGAGCAATACGTATCATTAGTAAAACCACTAAAAGCTTAAGGTGATGTCAATATATCTAATTCAGTTTAGACAGTCAATTAAGGAGTCTGCGAAGGACCATCACCAATGACCATGCAAAGACCAAATGAGAGAGCGCTAATACTGTGTGTAAGAGCGTGTTTTCCAGATTTGCTGTAGGATGTACCTGAAATAGGACCTTCTCTTAATGATCAAATTTAAATCTTTTTTGAAGTATTAATTTTATTAATCAATTTCTGCGTTTTCTGTTTATTTGTGCAGGGAAGAGGTAAAGGTAGGGCACAAAAGAGCTGCCCAAAGGGCAAGCCTGTGTAAAGGAGAAAGGGGCGTGGAGATGGACAAGGAGCAGGGCTGGTCCGAATGGAGGGAAGGAGAAGAAAGGTGGAGGATAGGAGGAGTAAGGAGAGAGCCCGTGAGGAGGAAAAGGGATGAGTTGGGGCTGCGTTAGAAAGGGTGAAGGACAGGCTCTGTGGAAGGGTGGAAGAGGAGAAGGCAGCGAGGTGGATAGGAGGAGGATCCAAGGGTGGATAGGGAGATAGCTGCGGACTGTGGGGGATGCAGCAGGATGTGGGTGGATGGGGACAACAGCAGTGCCAGCCCGTAAAAGGGGGCAGCGAATGAAGTCAAGGGAAGGCGGAGGGTGTAGCTAAGGGTTAGGAAGAGGCCGAGTGCTAAGGTAAGGAGAGTGAGGGACTTAGAGGAGGGAGAAGGCAGGTCGCATAGGTTATGTTAGGTATGGTAGTCTGCAATTAGGGTTAAAAGCTTAGAATTTTGGGCTTTTAGTTGAGGGTTTAATAATTTACAAAAATGCAAATAATTACATTAACCAACCATAAAAACATAAAAATCAAGCTAAATACTAATATTTACAACATCTACACAACTTAGAAATTAGGGTTTTTAGAAGTAGATGAACAACTAGGGTTTCAAAAGACAACTATTCACCAAACCTAGGGCATCAATGAGAGGGACAACCCTCCTTGAGATGGTACTTGGTAAGCTTAGCAAACTAGGGCTAACCCAACAATCTCTAGGATTCGTTGAGGGAACCTAGTCTTAGCAAGACTTGAAGACCTAAAGCTCAAGCTTGAATGTAGAGGTGATCAATGACAAAAATGACATGCTAATCAAGACAAAATGAAGCAATAGTGGCTTCCTTTCAACCCTAACAAGCATCACTTTCATACAAATTGACTAAGAGACATCAAACCAAAAGTATAGATACCTCCAAGTGCATGTGTTAAGCAAACAACTCTAGCCTCACCTTAGCAATGGCATGAACAAAAGTAAAACTTCTAAGAAATGCTTCAAACTTGCAAAATAACCTTCATCAAGGAGTGCATCCCTTCAAAGAGCCCTAGTTAGGGCAAATAGCAGACATAATGATCTTATCCCAAAAGTTGATGTCTAAAAATGAAGTGAGAAGATTGAATTTATATGATCTCACACTCACTTTTACATAAAATAAGGTCAATATAATATTAAAAATGTGAACTTAAAATTAGAATAAAAATAATATAAAATAATCTAAGTAGTGTGTAAATTGGGATGTTTTCCCCAGATTTGACTCCTACTTGAGCAAAATGGCTGAACAAGGCCATATTTGACCAAACTGAAGGCCAGACTGTGTAGGGGGGGGTCGTCATGCCCCAACTAACCCCAACAGTGATGAATAACCCTCAACGCCCCCCCCTTTATCAAGCAAACAATCTTCCAAGGAGGATGACTTCATCCTCTAAAGGAGGGCCTAGAGAGAGGGCGCTGGTGGACAAGAGAGCCAGGAGGGTGCTGGAGGTGCTCTGAAGGATAAGCAAGCGTCTTAGTGCTGAAGAAACTGCCACTGGAGTGATAAAACAAGGTCGGGGCCATGTGACCCAGTGACCCACCCCTGGAAGCCCCGAACACCAACCTCAGGGTTTCAAACCCTTTCATGAGGCAGTCAATGATGCCATTAAGCCATAATACTTCCAAAGGAGGAACTAGAGGGTCTGGCCATGCCCCTACCTCAGAATGAGCTAGCTAAACACCCCTTCTGGTCAGAAAAAAAAAACCTCTCCTTGCGGCACCTCTGCAGGTACGCTGGTGCTGGTACCATCGTAACAAGTCTCATCATAATCAACTCCCTTTGTCTGAGAGAATCCCCGTGCCACAAATCGAGCTTTGTATTTCTTGATGCTGCCATCCGCAACATGCTTGATCTTGTAGAGCCACCTAGAAGTCACCACTGACTTCCCTTCCGGTCTCGAAACCACCTCCCACACATTATTCTTCATGATGGAATGGTACTCTTCCATCATGGCGTCTCTCCATACCTGATGCTTTGTTGCCTCTTCAAAAATAGAAGGCTCCAATTCACGAAGACTGCTCACCATAACCATGCAATTGCAAAATCTCTCAGGAACTCTACTCTCTTGGACCCATCTCTTGGGATTCCCCACAAACTCCTAAGCCTCCTCCAAGGTGTCTTAAAGCAAGCCATTTTGGCTTCCTCTACCCTGAATTAGTCTCACGTGGGGGTGACTGCTCTTGCTCATCTTCATTTACAGGATTTAATCCTAAAGTAGTACCTGCGGTTGGTGACCTAGTAGTAGGTGAACTTGAACCTCATGAATCTAAAACTGGGGAACCTGTAACTTGTGACCTTGAACCAGTACTTGGGGAACCTGTGACCTGTATCCTTGAACCCGAGGCACCTGAAAAATGTGGACTTGTCACCCCCGATACCCGTGACACTACACTTTGCGAAGCTGGATTCTGTGAAGTGCTCACTTGAGCTGTGGGAGCCTACTGCTCTCCATGCTATGAGTCACGAGACTTCCTAAATGCCCTATCCTCCTCAAATATCACCTCCAGCCGCACAACAACTCTCCTCTGGGAATGAATGTATATGCGAAAGGCCTTTGAAGTTTCATCATGCCCAACAAAACTGCCCTTTTCTGCTGTGGGCTCCAACTTTGTCCTCTTCTTTGAAGGGACATGTGAATAAGTCAGGCATCCAAATATCCTAAAATGACCTGTTGTTACATCCATAGTAGCCGGGCTACCATGATTGCAGACCGGTTTCCAGTATATTTTTGAGCCATTCCTTTACATCTTTTGCACGAGATCAGTTGATGATGAGTAGCATATTGGTTTTGCCGACTCGTTGCCACGAAGTATGCTCTCGCCACCACCTAATGGCTTTGCTGATTAGTGGTGGATGATCAGAAAGTTAACACATAGTCATTAGTAATAAGTGTAACATCTTATTTTTGTACAAACAACTTGAATAAACTCTTCTTTTTGCTCTCTTCCATCCACAGGTGGAACTGTAGCACTCAATAAATTCTCACATTTTAACTATGGACTCATACTAATAAAATTAACAACTCTTAACATAGTGAAAATATGGCACTTCTCAGAAGAAGCGGGAACAATTGGAGAGTGACCTCAAGGCACCGTTAGACTACATCCTTCTTGGTGTAGTGTTGAACACGCCCTCGAGACTCCGCTCCAGCCCACACGTCTTCGTGAGGAGCCACCTTTGCCTAATTTCCGGACATTACTCCTTGTTCCTAACGGTATATCTGGAGCTCCCATTTCCTCCCTAATCATTTTCACCCTAATAATCTAAAAATTGACCAAGAGCATTGCACAACGATTTTCTTTACACCAACAAGCACTATTTTATTTTGACTCCATTGCACTGGTCTTTTTATTTTCTATATTTTAAGTTCTCTATCTTATGTCGTGAATGTATTCATATTTATGCTGTTGATTCAATTTAAAGTTGCAATTGCTTGTGTCGATTATTAGTCCTCATTATAAAAACTCCTAAAAACAACTTACTTCCACCTGTAACAATAAACTCATTTTAAGAGTCTTAGAAACTCTTTTATTAGGGTTTGCCCCCCTTGGCTTTGTTAGGAGTCTTCCTAAACGGAGGAGTCAGGATCATGTGACAGCACCTGACTTGAGAATTGCCCCCAGGGTCACACCTAGCAGCTTAGAAATATTTTTGTTGCGTTTCCCCCTAGGTGTGCATTTCAGTGGCAACAAACAGTTATGTGAATAAGAATCTTAGCGTTAGACAACCATGTACCCAAAACAACATTCAAGTTATCTAAAGTGAGGAGTTGTTACCTTGGGAACATTCTGATTTGGCTTTGAGGATCCAATAATGTCTTTTCTCCGATAGGTTATTCCCTTAAACCTTGACATCTCCAGTATCTGATTGGGTGAAGGCATCTCACCATATAATTTGTTAAATTTTCAGAATTTACTTCAATCTGATCTAGGATCTTAACTGAGAGAACAACATGTACAGCATATCTACAACATATCAATCATGGAGACAATAATGCAAGCACACAAGAGACACAAAGATTTACTTGGGGAAAACCATAAAGGTGAAAAACCCCAATAACTTCCTCAGAGACAGATAGAGCAATGATACAACCAACCATAAGAGATAGACACAACCTAGCAGCAGATCCTCCTCCTCCATAAGTGCGCCACTCCTCCTTTAGTGCATGTGTGAGAAGTGAGTGAGTAAATAGAGTGCCTCCCGCACTCTATTTATACTTGACTTGACTTGCCTTTTTACCTAACTCATGTAGGCTCGAACTTTACCACATAACATAATACTGAGTGGGCCGACCCCCAATAGGGTGGTCTAATAACCCTTTGACCCACATGGCCGACCCCCAATAGGGTGGTCTAATAACCCTTTGACCCACATGACTTATACAGGGCCGACCCCAAATAAGGTGGTCTAATAACCCATCAAGTATAAGTTATGACACTTACAATATAAATGACGACACTTCCTTATAGAGGAATAATACCATCTCTATAGGAACACAATATACATATATGTGAAATACATTCCGAAGTTACATATACATCAACACTCCCTCTTAACTAGGAAGGTATTTCTTAGCACAGTTCTTCTAGCACAAGTCATCTTCTCTGGATCATCGTCACTAGATACTCGTCATCGAGTCATCATCATCGTCACTGCTGCTGCTATCTCAATCAATCTCTGAATCTACTCGTCATAGGAAGTTCTACAGAGCCAGTCCTTTTTCATACTGGATGTAGGCCCACCACCTGCAGGTCTTCATCATCACTGGCCATACTGTGGAATCCTCAGGACTTATTACGTGCGTCACAAAACCTCGAAAGAGCATCCCAGGCTGTTACGAGCACACGGCTCTACCTATAGGATCTCCCAGGGCACAAATTACATGTGACCTCACCACAAAACCTCGAAAGAGAATCCCAGGACTGATTACGAGCACAAGGCTCAACCTATCGGATCTCCTAGGGCACAAATTACATGTGGTCACCACAAAACCTCGAAAGAGCATCCCAGGACTGATTACGAGCACACAGCTCAACCTATCGAATCTCCCAGGGCACAAATTACATGTGGTAATGGAAAAACCTCGAAAGAGCATTTCAGGATGTTACGGGTACACAACTCCGACCTAAAATCTCCCAGGGCACAAATTACATGCCATAGGACAAAACCTCGAAAGAGCATCTGCCAGATATCCCAGGGCACAAATTACATGCCATAGGCAAAACCTCGAAAGACTATCTGCAGATCTCCCAGGGCACAAATTATATGTCCTCCCAAGCAAAACCTCGAAAGAGCATTTGCCAGATGTCCCAGGGCACCGAATTACATGCCATAGGCAAAACCTCGAAAGACCATCTGCAAATCTCCCAGGGCACAAATTACATGCTTATCTGCACAACCTGTTCCACGACCACAGAGTCTCAAACTGATATTCACCGTACATCATCCTGATGTATCCATGATCATCCTGATCATCATCACTGCAACGTCCTGCTGCATGTCATCTGGAGCAACATCCTGAAGCTCGTCATCTATGATCATCCTGATCATCACTGCAACGTCCTGCTGCATCTCATCATACCTGATCCACCTGATCATCAATGCATCTACCTGATGCATACCAAGTATCTACCTGATACATATCATCATACATGATCCTCCTGATCATCAATGTATCCACCTGATACAAATACAAATACATGATACATATCACCATACATGATCCACCTGATCATACAATGTATCCACCTGATACATATACAGATACATGGTCCAAGCATCCAACATGATGCATATACAAAATACATACACATGATCCAACTGATCATATCCAGCATCAACATGATGCGTACATACATACATAAAAATGATCCATCTGATCATATCTAGCATCCAACATGATGCGTACATACATACATAAAATGATCCAACTGATCATATCCAGCATCCAACATGATGCGTACATACATACATAAAATGATCCAACTGATCATATCCAGCATCCAACATGATGCGTACATACATAAATGATCCAACTGATCATATCCAAGCTGAAACCAGAACATCATCCTGATGCTCATCATCCAGCGCTTACATCCACAGCCATGTGAAGGACCCCCCTTCCAACATGCTTGGAATGGCTTCAGCAAATGTGTCCATCACTTCTTCCTCGAAGTATCCTCGATCTGAAGCACGCCAAGCCTCTCTCTGAAGTACTCGAACTTCACCCTGGCTAGTGGCTTCGTCAGCACATCTGCAATCTGCTCATCCATCGCAACATATAGGAGCTTCTCAGCTCCTCTCTGCACCATATCCATGATATAGTGATATTTGATCTCTATGTGTTTCGACCCGTCATGAAACACTGGGTTCTCGGACAGCTTCACACAACTCTGGTTATCACAGAAGATACCAGTAGCCTCAAATAACTCAGACAGTAGCTTCCGTAGCCATACTGCCTCACAACTAGCTGAGCAGGCTGCAACATACTCTGCCTCAGCTGTACTCAGTGCTACGCAGGACTGCTTCCTGCTAAACCAAGAGATCACACCTGATCCCATACTGAAGCAACACCCAGATGTGCTCTTCCTATCTGCAGCACTGCCAGCCCAATCTGAATCAACATAACCCTGCAGGTTAAACTTTTGATTCGCCTCATACCTGAGCCCATAATCCACTATACCCTTCAGGTACCTCAGAATATGCTTTACAGCAACCAGGTGAACACTCCTCGGATCCGTCAGGAACTGGCTCAATGTGTTCACAGCAAAGCAAATGTCTGGTCTCGTGTTCGTCAGGTACATCAAGGACCCAATCATTTGGCGATACATAGAGACATCAATCGGCTCAGATGAAGCATCACATAGAAGCTTCAGATTTGATGCCATAGGTGTGGCCATGGCCTTGCAATCCATCATTCCGAACTTCTTTGGGATCTCTACTGCATACTTCCCTTGTCCAAGGAAGATTCTATCTGCACTCTGCCACACCTCCATGCCAAAAAAAATAGTGCATCATCCCCAAGTTCTTCATCTCGAACTCGGTAGTAAGCTTCCGCTGCGTGTCGGCAATCAATCTATCTTCACCATACCAAGTTCTGCACATATATGATTTCCTATCATGTGTCTCAGAACCAAGTGGCTGCTCTACATACACTTCTTCTTCAACTACACCATTCAAGGAAGCTGTCTTGAATCCATCTGGTGTATCTTCTATTTCATCACTTTTATATTTCTCAATGCTGCCATCTGCAACATGCTTGATCTGATAGTTCCATTTGGAAGTCATAGCAAACTTCCCTTCATGTCTTGGGATTACATCCCAAACATCATTCTTCATGATCGACGAATCATGGCATTTCATTTCTTCATCCCAGATCCTGGGAACTTCAATATCTTCAATATCTTCAATAGATATCTTTGTTGCTGGAACAAATGTTGTAGTTCTTCTTTTGTAGGAGATGGCATACGATCTTTCCTACACAACAAGTTAAATTGCATGATTAGAAAACATCTCATAGTTTTCAGAACAAATTCTTACACATAAAGAAATATGCCATACAGTCATGCAATTATCTTAGCCAATGCTTCAATACAACATTTATCCATATTCCGTAACTTTCTAGATGCCTTCCAATCTCTACCAGAACATTGTTAAGAGTGTGCACAACTCCCAACATGTCAGCAAAGAGGTTTCATTCTAGATAAGTAGCAATGGAATGTTGTACAATGCCATAGGCCACTTACCCATGCATATTAGGAGTATAGTGTTCATCAATGCAATTATTCTAATATGCATAATACACAACCTAATTCTAGGAACATCAGTATATACATTATTTGAACAAACAAATATGCATGAAATGATAATTAAAAATACTTATCTTTGTTTGTTCATTGGGTGGACTCCCTCTGAGTCTTCGCTTCCTTGCAGGAGCTGCTGGAGTCCTAATCTGAAGTAGCTTCTTCTACACCTTTCTGTTGTGGGATGTAGAGAGATGGTCAACTCCCTCTGAATATCTGCATCCTTGCATAAACCACTGGAGTGTACTCCCTCTTGATCTTTGCTTCTTGGATTACCTGTTCTTGAATCTCATATTCATCCTTGGTCCCTATGCATGCTTATTAGTATCATGAATGTGTTATCCTTGTGATCTCATATAAAATCATACATTCATTAGTATACTATTAAAACACAATAATCTCAAGCATGTATAGTCATGATCATTTCAAACAGAAATAATAAGCATTAGCATTCAAGGTTTATGTAGGATTCTTTAGTCAAATCATAAGAAACATAACATGTCTAAACCTGTAATTACTCAAACCTGTGACTCTTCAGGTTAGTTGAATCATCAATCAAGATAAGAGATATAAAATGCATAAAACCTGTGATTATTCAAACCTATACCATCATGATTCTTCTGGTTAGTCATATCATCAATTATGGTAAGAAACATAATATGCATACAATCATGATTATTCAAACCTATGACTTCATGAATAATCATTATCAACAACAGTATAAGATCCTAACACAAGGTAGGATTCTATCTTGATATAGGAAAAACATACCTGGATTAGCATGCTAGCTATTTATGTCTAACATACTCACATGATGTCTTCTTGTTCTTCTTCAATGACTTGTGCTAGTAACCTGTATATCTCATAGGTTAACTATTACAAAACCAAGTTATACATACCTCGTAAATGGATCTTCTATGAGATCCATGACAATGGATGAATCTTTGTCCTCATGTTATCATGATCATATGTTCTTGGACCAGAACATGATTTGTCTTTCTTGGTGTACCTTTCATGTTAGTAGACAACATAAACCTCATACAACACCATAATGCATTAGTATAATCATAAGTGTCAACACCCTAACCAATGAATATCTTCTATCATGCATTCATAATTTTGTTAAGGTGATACGACAAATCTAAAATTAAGATTATACTAACCGTAATAACATGAAGACAAATATACCATAAACTTAATCAAGAACAAATCTCAAAACATACCTCGATGAGTCATACCTGTCGAGATCGCTTGTAATCTTCTTATGTAAAGCCTTAGCCTTATCTCCCTCTGAAACAGGAACTCCTTCACTTATGCAGGTGACCAATCCATCTTCTTCTAGGATTAACCCAATCCACTTGATTTGCAAGAACTGGACTTCGAGCTAGATATGGGTTTGTTAGAGAAACCCCAAAAATTCAAACTTTGAATTTCAACCTTCTGACAGGATAGAAATATGTGTCTTGATGAGCTGATCAAGCTGGTATATTCAAAATTTGAAAACTACAAAGTTTCACTCCTCAATTTTGCCTTTGAAACTTCCGGATTCACTGGACGTGACCCTGAACTGGGGTTTGATGAAGCCCACTCTTCTGCCCAATCAAAATGTTTGATCCAAAGCTCTAAGCTTCTATTTTTCTGAGGAGCTTCCAGCCGTGGTCACAGATTTCAAAAATTCCCATTTTTACAGAAGCCCTAATTTTCCACTTTTTTGATCAAAGTCCCGAACTAGGGTCTAATCAAGCCCGACCTTCTGCCCAACCAAAAATTCTGATCTTGGTCTCTAAATTTCTATTTTGATGAGTAGCATCCAGCCGTGGTCTCCGATTACAAAAATTCCAACTTTCTCCACAGCCCTAAATTCCGGAAGCCATGAATGAAGGTACTCAAAAATAATTCTGTTTTGACAGAAATATGTACCTGATTGTTTCTGGTGTAACTCTGAACTTTTTGATCCACAGGGTCTAAAAAAGTTTCCTGAGATAGCCTGACTTGTTATCTTTCCATCCTGACAGGTCTGACCTCAATTGGATTCTCTGAGAGAGAGTTATTCCAAATGTCGCAACGTGACCTGTTTTGGGATAATTCAGGAGAGCGAACTTGTACGGAATGCCACGTGTCACTGTTTCAACTTCGGCCTTTGAAAAAGTTTCCTGAGATAGCTCGGCCTGTTACCTTTCCATCCTGACAGGTCTGACCTCAATTGGACTCTCTGAGAGAGAGTTATGCCAAATGTCGCAACGTGACCTGTTTATGGGATAATACAGGAGAGCGCACTTGTACGGAGTGCCACGTGTCACTGGTTCAACTTCGGCCTCTGAAAAAGTTTTCTGAGATAGTACAGACTGTGTACTACCTGTCACTTTTTACGAAATTTCATTTGGAGCTTCCTAGCCCAGGTTATGACCTTTTTCCCAAGGTCACCTGATTTTGACTCAGATCTGGAAGAGGCAGAAACCCTATATTGTATAGATCATAAATCACAAAGTACAACGAATTAGAGGTTGTCCTTTGGACACAAGGTACCTGGAGATTTAATCTTCGTCCTGTAACAATTTCAGATCCGAAAAATTCGCCAAAACGGATTTATAGCGAAAGTGCTACGATGACTGGTTTTTGCTATATCATGCCCTAGCATCGTAAGTGCAACAAGTGTCATACATGCCATATCATGCCTTCTTTCAGGCTAGCTCTGATACCATGTTAAATTTTTAGAATTTACTTCAATCTGATCTAGGATCTTAACTGAGAGAACAACATGTACAGCATATCTACAGCATATCAATCATGGAGACAATAATGCAAGCACACAAGAGACACAAAGATTTACTTGGGGAAAACCATAAAGGTGAAAAACCCCAATAACTTCCTCAGAGACAGATAGAGCAATGATACAACCAACCATAAAAGATAGACACAACCTAGCAGCAGATCCTCCTCCTCCATAAGTGCGCCACTCCTCCTTGAGTGCATGTGTGAGAAGTGAGTGAGTAAATAGAGTGCCTCCCGCACTCTATTTATACTTGACTTGACTTGTCTTTTTACCTAACTCATGTAGGCTCGAACTTTACCACATAACATGATGCTGAGTGGGCCGACCCCCAATAGGGTGGTCTAATAACCCTTTGACCCACATGGCCGACCCCCAATAGGGTGGTCTAATAACCCTTCGACCCACATGACTTATACAGGGCCGACCCCAAATAAGGTGGTCTAATAACCCATCAAGTATAAGTTACGACACTTACAATATAAATGACGACACTTCCTTATAGAGGAATAATACCATCTCTATAGGAATACAATATACATATATGTGAAATACATTCCGAAGTTACATATACATCAACATAATTTGCTCACATTGTCCTTTTCTTGACCATATTATTTTGCTTGCCCAAATTTCCTTTGAAATTGGGTGAGTTTTTCCTACAACGTTGATATACTCTGGCTTGGTCTCAGGCTCGCTTGAGAATTTGGCACTGTTACTGGTTTCTGGCAAACCTTTCTCATTTACTTGTCGAAAAATGGCACAAGATGATTCATCATGAAAATTAGAGCATGCTCTACAATAGGGAGGAACTTCTTCTAATATAGCATTAGTAGTTTCCAAAGGGTTCGGGGGCCTTTGGTCTTGGATTGGTACCTTGCTTTGCCATTGGGGCTTTGGAGCATAATGCGGTTTGGGAACAAACTCTCATGGGGCTGGGTTTGCTTGAGCTCTTTCAATGGAAATCAACCTATTCTGCATAACATTCATCTGAGAGGCTTGATTTGAAACTAGAGCTTTTAGAAGATCGACCATCTCTTTCATAGGGTCTTTTGCAAAATCTTTACTTTCAGAATCAATAGCTTTTCCCTTGTTTTCATGTTGTTTGTGCATTGGAACATTACCTCTTGTGAAACCAGGAAGGTTGGATTTACCACAACTTTGCATGTTTCTATCAATTTTCTCGGCCATATCCATGACTTTCTTAAGAGTTGTGGGCTCCTTGTCTCTTAACTGATACTTCATGTCTCCATCAAATGCTTCTATGTAGTAAATGAGAATGGAATTGTCTAGAGGCTTGATGTCAACATGGAGTCTTGTAACAACCTCACCAAATTTCTTATTAAATTCTTTCATGGTTTCATTCTCATTCTTCTTTGTGTTAGTCAATGCACCCAACAAGTAACGGTCTTCTTTTCTATCTCCCCATCTCGTAATGAAGGCACTTTCAATATCCTTGAAAGTTTTGCAACTAGCATTATCTAGATAAGTTTCATCTCCTTCGAATGACAAGGCAAAAAGTTTCATCTTCACGTTTTCATGCTTGGCATTCAGACACCATTTGTTGGAACACTGGGAAAAGGCCAATAGGTGAGCTCTCGCACTAATCGCATGTTGCCTTGAAAGGAAGGCAATTTCTCAATTGCCTTTTCTAGAATTGCATGAGGGTACCTGTTATCACACTATCTCCAGTTGTTTGTGGTAGATATCCCAATAGGGACGGTAGAGGGGACAACTAGGAAGGTGTAACCGGCAGCAGCCAAGTCCTCTGCTCAGATGAACGGAAGTCACACTGGACAAGGCTACTGTCACTTTAGACAAGGCACTTGGCCTAGTCAAGGGGGAGACCCTGCTCAATCAGTGATGGTTGAGGGACAACAAATACACCCAAACCCAAAGAATAAGAGACAAAGAAAACGAGGAATGAGTGTAGATGAGCTCCTATGTATGATCTCAGCCGATTGATGGACACAAGCAGTGAAATGATAGTAATGTGATAAGTGACCAGCAATAACTTATGATAAATGTAGTAGATTTATATGGCTGAAAATCAACTAGGGCAGTGAATGATGCAAGAAGTGATTGGTGGAAGAAGATCTGCCCAAGGGAGAGGTTGATTCTGATACTGGTTGACCGAATCTTCTAGGAAGAAGAAGCCAAAGTGAGTAGAGCAAACCTTGAAGGAGGCACATGAGCTAGTGGATGCTCCAAGGACTTCAGTTAGGACGAGCATACCACCGCAGATATTTTCCACTTACATGGCACTAATAAGCAACGTTATTGATTTCGAGCCTTCCAGCTTTTAGGAGGCTGCAGACGAGCAAGTCTAGAAGGATGCCATGGTGGAGGAGTATTCTTCCATCATGAAGAATGATATTTGAGATATAGTGCCTAGACCAGAGGGAAAGTTAGTGATGAACTCCAAGTGGATCTATAAGATCAAACATACTGCAGATGGTAGCGTGGAGAAGTTCAAGGCAAGGTTCGTGGCAAGGGTGTTCTCCCAGAAAGAGGGAGTTGATTATGAGGAGACCTTTGCTCCTGTTGCAAATTATACTTCCATTAGAGGTGTCATGTCTATTGCCTCAGAGATGGGGTGGAGGATACATCAAATGGATGTGAAGACATTGTTCCTCAATGGGGTGATTGAGGAGGAAGTGTATATAGAGAAACCTCAGGGTTTTGAGGTTCATGGGAGGGATTCTCATGTGTGCAAGTTGAAGAAGGCTCTGTATGGACTCAAGCAGGCACCTAGAGCTTTGTATTCTAGGATTGATAGATATCTGTTGAGTATGGGCTTTGTCAATAGTGAGGCGGATTCCAACCTGTACTTCTTGTTGGTTGGTGATGATGCACTCATTCTTGTACTATACGTGGATGACCTGTTTCTGACAGGATCTGAGAAGCTCATAGCAAGATGCAAGAGGGACCTTGCGACAGAGTTCGAGATGAAGGACTTGGGACTGATGCACTATTTTTTAGGATTGGAGATATGGCAACATGAAGGTGAGATGGTCAAGGAAAATATGTAGTTGAGATTCTGAGGAGATTCGGGGATGGAGGACTACAAGCCTATGACTACACCCATGATCACCAACTTGAAGAAGATGAATGCTTTTGAGTCAGAGTTGGTGGATTCCACGGTGTATAGACAATTGATTGGTTCTTTGATGTATCTGGTCAACACCCGACATGATATTTGTTTTGTTGTGAACACCCTCATCCAGTACATGGTGGAACCGAGGAGGGTGCACTAGATAGCAGTGAAGCATGTCCTTAGGTATCTAAGAGGTACAATGGAGTATGGACTTAGGTATGTTCGAGGTGATGGAGTGCAGTTGGTGGGATACACAGATTCCGATCGGGCAGGCAGTGCAGTGGACAGAAAAAGCACCTCAGGGTGTTGCTTTAGATTGGGATCATGAGTTGTTTCTTGGTTCAACAGGAAGCAGAAGTCAGTGGCACTTAGTTATGCGGAGGCTGAGTACATGGAGGCTGAGTACATGGCAACTAGTTTGGCTATTTGTGAGGCCCATATGGTTTTGCAAGATGCTCACGATGCTATTTGGTTAGGTGTTGGACCCGATAGTCATCTGCTGTGATAATTAGAGTTGCATCAAGCTCTCTGAGAGTCCAGTGTTTCATGATCGGTCAAAGCACATCGAGATTAGGTATCATTTCATCAGGGACAGAGTTTAGAGAGGAGCTTTGAAGCTCCAACACATTTCCACAGATGAGCAAGTTGCGGACATCCTCACCAAAGGATCGCCCAAGGGCAAGTTTGAATTCTTCAGGGACAAGTTGGGGGTGGTCCAGAACACCTTCCTCACTAAGAGGGAGTGTTGAAGTTTGTAGTGAGGATAGGTGCTTCGACGTTGGCTTGTGTCTAGCACGTGGAAATATCCTCAAATTGTAACTCTCTCTGTGAAAAGTAACCTTTATAATACTTTATTCAAAAGGTCAATTAGCCCATGGTGTTGGAGGGCCCATGGTATTGAGTGTCCCATGGTATTTGCATAAAGTGAATGTTATAAAAGAGTATGAGGGAGAGTTAGTGAGATATATTGAGGGATGTTGATCAGTAAGTGATCAAATCTAAGCGAGGGGTTATCTTAGAGTCTTTGGAGACAGGGATTCTCTCAAGCTGGAGTTGTCTTCAGTGATTGAGGGTCTGAGCCAGTCAGAGAGTGAGGGTTTGATTCTATCTCTGGTTGACTGTAAGTGTTGAAGCATTCTTGTGAATCACAAAATAATAAAGACAATCTGTTGCTGCTTTTCCCTAGGGATTGGGGTTTCTTGTGCAACTGTGTATGGTACTGTTTATTTTTATCTTGCTGTGCATTAGTAATTAGTGTGTTGTAATTTCTGATTCAATGTTTTATATGCATTATAAATTGTTGATGTATTTGTAACTTCAGAATCTATTTCATATATGTATATTGTATTCCTATAGATATGTCATCATTCCTCTATACGGAAGTGTTTATATTCCTATAGAGATGTTATTATTCCTCTAGACGGAAGTGTAGTCATTTATATTGTAAGTGTCGTAACTTATACTTGATGGGTTATTAGACCACCTTGTTGGGGTCGGCCCTGTATAAGTCATGTGGGTTAAAGGGTTATTAGACCACCCTATTGGGGGTCGGCCCTGTCAGCGTTATGCTATGTGGTTAAGTTGAGGCCAACCTAATAAAGGTTATTAGGCAAGTCAAGTCATGTATAAATAGAGTGCGGGAGGCACTCTATTTGATCATTCTATTCTTCACTCACACACTCATTGGAGAGTGGCGCACTAGTGGAGGAGGAGAAGCTGCTGCTAGGAGGACTATCTCTTGTACTTGGGTTGTATCATTGCTCTATCTATCTCTGAGGAAGTTGCGGGGTTTTTCACCTTCTTGGTTTTCCCCGGTGAAACTCTGTGTCTCTTGTGTGCTTGCATTATTGTGTCCATTATTGATATGCTGTAGATATGCTGTACATGTTATTCTCTCAGTTAAGATACCAGATCAGATTGAAATTTCTGAAAAACTAACATAAATGTGGGTATAAAAATCAGTGAATAAATTGCATTCAGATCTGGTTATTAAAATTAAAAATTAGTATATCAAACACTTTCGTAAAGTCCGATAGGGTATTAAGGGTTTTATATGAAAAAAAAGTGTTATAGCACTGAACCTTAAGTGCCAATTCTTAAGTTAGGGAGGGGGTCGTTCAAACTTTATTTAATACCCTTTCCCAAGTCCAAGGAAAGAAGATTACCAAAGTCTATGTGTAATATCCCAAACTGCTATTTTTCTTTTTTTCTTGTACTGTAGATGGCTAGTAAGCTTATATCTCAACAAAATATTAAAGTAAACCCTGATCCCTGCATGCATGTAGTTGCATGCAAAATTGTGCCCTAGAAAATATAGGAATACTAGAAAGTAGGAGGAATTAATGCATGCACATACCGGTATGTAGATCTGCTAATGTTGATGAGAATGCTCCCCGCATGCAGATAATCTGATGGATGAATAAAGAGATAAGGTAAATCGTCCTCCTTGGGATGAGTGCGCCCTCCTCCAAGCTCAAAATGCTCCAATATAATAAATACTCCTTTGATGAAGGTCCGGATGAGGTGTACTAGGGTTATAGAGCCCTTTTGGAGATGATGGTGACCGCATGCATGAGTTCTGATGGCTCCCAAGCCTAAAACATGAAGATCTCTCCCAAATAATGCGCCCTCAAGAATGCTCACGTCCTCCAATATACTTGAATGATGACAACTCTCTCAAGAGTTCGATAGAGAAGCCCTTCTTCCAGGGGAAGAGTAATATAGATGCTCTGAGAAGAATGGAAGCCGCATGCAACACTTCTGCCCACTGAATACTGGAAAGTGAATAGAAGACCACCTGGGGAATGCGCCCAAGCAAGGGAGGGCAAGCCCACGAAATAATATAAAAGATAACTCTGTTGAATATTGAATGATGATAATACCTGATGAAGAACAATGCTGAACCTGGATGATCCAACCTGAATGATGAACTAGGGCAGATAGCTCACACTGCCGAAATACACCAGTTAGTTGAGTACAAGCCTCAACCCCAACTTAGCTCGCTGAGCTTCTCCAAATCGAGATCACAAATCAATAATCAATAATGGTCCCTTCTCCATTCGCTTTACCTTCTTTTATAACATTCAACTGCTCAGAACCCTAATTTCACCCTAATTAGGTTACTTTATCTTCTAATTTGCAGTTGACTTGCATGCAGGTGCCTAGAGACTCAATAAGGTGCATGCATCATTAAATAATGCTTGGATGTCATGCATGCAGGTGGCTTTGGGCTCAGATGGCCCCTGCCCATCTAATGATGATATAAAATCTATGCCCTAGATATTCTTTTATGGCATAAGTCCTCAACTGATCCCCTGACTGTCAGTGCCCGCTCGAACCTATGGGAATCAAATAGGTTAGCGGGACGGTCCTCAATGCCTAAGCAGAAGAGGACATTACAGTCCTCCCCGCTCGAATTTGCTTGTCCTCAAGCAACTGTAAAGCTGGGTGCTGTAATACTTGTTCTCCCTCCCAAGTGGCTTCCTCCAAGGGCAAGTCTCTCCACTGAACCAAGTAGTCTCTGATGACTCGGTTTCTAAGTTTCCTCTCTCGCACCTCTAGGATGCGCTCAGGAATCAGAACCAATTGCCCCTCATCATCAAGAGGGGGCAACTCGGAAGATGTCACAATCTGCTGACCGACTGCCTTCTTGAGGTTGGAAACATGAAATACGTTGTGAATCTTGCGCTCTGGGGGTAGTTCGAGCTCATACGCTACCTCTCCAACCTTCCTGACTATCTTATATGGACCGTAGAAGTGAGGTTTGAGTTTTTCGGCTCCTTTCTTTTTCAGAGATGACTGACGGTAAGGTTGGAGGCGCAAATAAACGAAGTCCCCTACCTCAAAACTACGCTCAACCTTGTGCCTGTCTGCATATATCTTCTGCTGATTCTGAGCCATCTGTATGTTCTCCCTGAGAATCTTGAGGATATCCTGACCCTCCTGAATCCACTCTTTGGCCTTGGGGGCCCTGTTATCACCGAACATTCTATATGCAAAAGTGGAAGCATCATACCCGTATAAGGCTCTGAAGGGTGTCATCCCAATGGTCATATGGTGGGTGGTGTTGTAACAATGCTCACCCAAGTGCAACCATTTGATCCATGTCCTCTGTTGGCCTGCCACATAATTTCTCAGGTACCCCTCAATCCACTTGTTGACAATCTCTGTGTGTCCGTCACTTTGCGGATGATAACTGGTGCTCATAGCCAGCTTAGTCCCTACTAGCCGGAAAAGCTTCCTGGCAAAAAGCTCCTGTGAATTTACTATCCCTGTCACTGCCAATAGTCTTGGGTAGCACATGGAGTCGGAATACCTCTCTGAAGAATAGCTCTGCCACCTGTGTTACTGAGTAATCTGAGGAAATAGCAAAGAAGTGAGCAAACTTGGTTAGTTTGTCTACCACTACGTACAAGCAGTCTCTGCCCTGAACCTTGGGCAATTCTGTAATGAAATCCATGGATATGCTCTCCCATTTCTGCTCAGGATTAGGCAATGGTTGTAACAAACCGACTGGGTGGGTGTGCTCTATTTTGTTCCGCTGGCACAAGCTGCACTCTCTCACATGCTGTATCACATCATTCTTGAGGCCCTTCCATGAGAACCTCTCCCTAATCTGTCTGTAGGTCTTGAGAAACCCCTGATGCCCTGCCAAAGGTGAATCGTGTGATGCCTGTAAAATCTTCTTCTTGAGAGAAGACTCTGGAACCAAGAAGATCCTGTTTTTGTAATATATGATATCATCAATCACCCGGTACCTGTCATCCTGCAACTGTCCATCCAATAGCTCGCAAGCAAACTTGTCTTTGGAGTATTCGACCAAAAGGTGAGATCTCCAATCTGACGAGATGCTCATAAGGGATAATGTAGCTGGTCGTCTAGAAGTGCATCGGCCACTACATTGTTCTTTCCCTTCACATACTCAATCTCGAAATCATAGGCTTGAATTTTGCTTACCCATTTCTGCTGCCTCTTGTTTAGCTCTTTCTGCTCAAGGAAGTATTTCAAACTGTTATGATCTGTCTTAACCTTGAATCTGCCACCTCCTAAGTACTGTCGGAACTTTGTTAGCGCATGAAGAATGGCTAACATCTCTTTGTCATAAATCGAGTAGTGGCGCTCATAGTCCTTGAGCTTCCTGCTCTCAAATGAAATGGGGTGATTGTTCTGCATCAATACTGCTCCAATCCCCTCTCCGGAGGCATCGCACTCTTAACACAAAGGGTAGAGAAAAGTCTGGTAGAGCTAGTACGGGGCATGGACTCATTACCTTTTTCATCTTTTCAAATGTCTGTCGTGCTGTCTCTGACCAATTGAAAGCCCCTTTCTTGGTGAGATCGGTGTGGGGTGCTGTCATCTGTGAAAACCCACTGACGTACCTCCTGTAGTAAGTGCAAAGCCCTAAAAAACCCTTCAGTTCTGTCACATTCTTGGGTGTGGGCCAATCCAGTATGGCTTGAATTTTCTCTAAGTGAACTTGTACCCCGTTGGCACCTATCACATGCCCTAAGTACAACATCTCCTGCATGCCGAACTCACACTTGGACATCTTGGCATAAAGTGACTGCTCTTGTAAAATTCCAAGTATCTCATCCAAATGTTTCAAGTGCTCCTCCCAAGTTTTACTGTATATCAATATGTCATCAAAAAATACCAGAAGATACTTGCGTAACTGACCTTTGAAAATATTATTCATGCAAGACTGGAAGGTAGCTGGTGCATTAGTGAGCCCGAATGGCATCACTAGAAACTCATAGTGTCCGTAGTGACAACGAAAGGCGGTCTTTGGAACATCCTGTCCCCTAACCCGAATTTGATGGTAGCCCGAGTGGAGATCAATCTTTGAGAAGTACTTTGCCCCCTGTAGCTCATCCATCAACTCCTCAATCCTGGAGATTGGGTACCTGTTCTTGATAGTCTTTTTATTTAGAGCTCTGTAGTCAATACACATGCGTAAGATACCATCTTTTTTCTTAACCAACACGACTGAAGATGCAAAAGGACTGGAACTGGGCTTGATGTACCCCAGCGTGAGCAGTTCTTTGATAATGTTCTCTATCTCGTCCTTGTATCTTTTGGGGTGTCTGTAAGGAGTGGTGATAACTGCTTGAGTCCCCTCCTCCAAGTCAATGATGTGCTCAAATCCCCTATCAGGATGTCGACTTGCTGGAAGGTCTTCGAATACTGCTTTGTGCTTATGCAGTAAGGCCTCTATATCTGCTGGATGTTGTGTGACCTTATCTGGTGGTTTCCTGAAGGTAACCATGCACTCGGTTGCCCACTCGATATCTCCCTGTCGGAGTACTGCCTCCATCCTGTGTGATGATATTGCTGTAGGAGGGTAGGTGTTCATCCCTCTCAGAACTACCTTCTGTCCCTCTGCTCCCATAAACTCCATCTCCATGGTCTGGTAGTTCGTGGAATACTTCCCTATAGAATAAAGCCTCTGAACTCCTAATACCACATGCATGTCAGGTACATCTACGACATAGAATGTCTCTATCACTGTATAATTCCCAAGTGTTACCTTGAGTTTTGGAATCCGTTGACTACACTCCATGGTGTGACTAGTTGCAGCTATTGAAAATCCATCAAAAGTCTCTATCTGAATGCCTTTCCTTTTAACCCAAGCAGCGTCAATAAAATTGTGGGATTCCCCACCATCTACTAGTACTCCCACTCTGTGGCCCTGTACTGTACCTCTGATCCGGAGGGTGTGAAATCTCAGAACTCCTGTCATGGTAGCAATGGAACCACCCGATGGTTGTCCCTCCTCAGCTGTCTCATGAGTATTCCCCTGTTCCTGCTCCTGATCATCCTCCTCCTCCCCACTGTCGGAATAGGCCTCTATGTAGTAGGCCTTTCCCTTTCCAGAACATCTGTGACCTGGCTCCCATGGGTCTCTACAAGTGAAACATAATTTTTTCCTCCTCAGGTCTTGGCGGACATCATTATCCATCCATTCTTTCTTTGGCCACTCTTTTTGGAAAGGTTTCTTTTCTTTATCTTTAATCGGAAAGTTGGTTCTGGGGGGAAACCTACTCTTGGGTACTGCTTCCTGTAAGTCTCTAGTCCGTCTGATGGCATCAGCTAGGGTAGTGGGTCTATAAGACTTGATCCATCCCCGTAAGGGCTCTGTGAGAGCCTCAGTAAATAGCATAATCAACTTGCTCTTTGAAATATTTGTCACCATGACTGCCACCCTCTAAAACTATGAAATGAATGCATCTGTACTACCTGTCTGCTTGAGCTGGGCCAGCTCTCTGAAATGCACCTCAGGGTCCTTCCTATCAAATTGCTCAATGAGCCTCTGTGTGGAATCTGAGTAAGAAGTAATGGTATTGTGACCCAATGTTACCAATCCGTGGTACCACCACTCTTGGGCCTCCCCGTCCAAATGTAATGTAGCCAATTTAATGGCATCTGTCTCAAGCATGGGGTTTAGCTGGAAATATGTATCCAACTTCTGCACCCAATTCCGGGCTGGACCTCCCCGGGAGCCCTCAAAGGTAGGGATAGTCAATTTCCCTATGGTGCGCTGTAACTCATAGTTCTGGGTGAATGGCCTAGTGTAAGCTCTGGGTTTGTTTTTACTTTTAAAATGGCAGAAGTCAGTGAAGGACATGGCTGATTGGAAGTCATCTCCCAAGGCCCTATATTCTCTTAAATAGGCAGCCATATTTTCTTCGGGTTCTACCTGTGCTAGAGGCACTGCAGCTGGGCTATCCAGGAAATGAGGCATGGTAGGACGAGAGGGTCTGCTGTATAGGTGGGGATGGCTGTGCATGTTGGTATGCAAGTGTTCTCCACTACTACTGGTGGACACCCTATCACTATGGGGAAATAAAGGACTGTGTGGTGGGGGGGTCCATTCTTTTCTGTCATCTGTTTAATGGCACTTGCCATTTCTTTTTGGCCAGTGGTGAGTGCATTGATAGCTGAGATGAGACTATTGAAAGCTGTCTTCTCCTCGTCTGCCATCGTTTCTGTACCTTTATTTCTGTCAAACTAATACCCTTTATCTTCCAAATCTATATCCTCTAACTCTTCTTCTCTTCTACCACAATCTCTAGACTTCTGTCTCCTATAGGTAATGTTGTATGGATCTTCTGAATTCATTGACTGTTTATACTATGCGTGCCCCACAGCTAGCAAGGAACACGCTCTGATACCACTGTAATATCCCAAACTGCTATTTTTCTTTTTTTCTTGTACTGTAGATGGCCAGTAAGCTTATATCTCAACAGATTATGAAAGTAAACCCTGATCCCTGCATGCATGCAGTTGCATGCAGAATTGTGCCCTAGAAAATATAGGAATGCTAGAAAGTAGGAGGAATTAATGCATGCACATACCGGTATGTAGATCTGCTAATGTTGATGAGAATGCTCCCCACATGCAGATAATCTGATGGATGAATAAAGAGATAAGGTAAATCGTCCTCCTTGGGATGAGTGCGCCCTCCTCTAAGCTCAGAATGCTCCAATATAATAAATACTCCGCTGATGAAGGTCCGGATGAGGTGTACTAGGGTTATAGTGTCCTTCTGGAGATGATGGTGACCGCATGCATTAGTTCTGATGGCTCCCAAGCCTAAAACGTGAAGATCTCTCCCAAATAATGCGCCCTCAAGAATGCTCACGTCCTCCAATATACTTGAATGATGACAACTCTCTCAAGAGTTCGATAGAGAAGCCCTTCTTCCAGGGGAAAGGTAATATAGATGCTCTGAGAAGAATGGAAGCCGCATGCAACACTTCTGCCCACTGAATACTGGAAAGCGAATAGAAGACCACCTGGGGAATGCGCCCAAGCAAGGGAGGGCAAGCCCACGAAATAATATAAAAGATAACTCTGTTGAATACTGAATGATGATAATACCTGATGAAGAACAATGCTGAACCTGGATGATCCAACCTGAATGATGAACTAGGGCAGATAGCTCACACTGCCGAAATACACCAATTAGTTGAGTACAAGCCTCAACCCCATCTTAGCTCGCTGAGCTTCTCCAAATCGAGATCACAAATCAATAATCAATAATGGTCCCTTCTCCATTCGCTTTACCTTCTTTTATAACATTCAACTGCTCAAACCCTAATTTCACCCTAATTAGGTTACTTTATCTTCTAATTTGCAGTTGACTTGCATGTAGGTGCCTGGGGACTCAATAAGGTGCATGCATCATTAAATAATGCTCGGATGTCATGCATGCAGGTGGCTTTGGGCTCAGATGGCCCCTGTCCATCTAATCATGATATAAAATCTATGCCCTAGATATTCTGATATGGCATAAGTCCTCAACTGATCCCCTGACTGTCACTGTCAGTGCCCGCTCGAACCTATGGGAATCAAATAGGTTAGCGGGACGGTCCTCGATGCTTAAGTAGAAGAGGACATTACACTAAGTCAAAATTCCAAAAAATATATACTAAGGGTTTCAATTGATTTAAAAAAAAATAAGGAACGAGGGTTTTCTCATCAAGGGTTTTCAACACATTGCTTTCGAATAATAAAATTCAAAGGGACTATTCATGAAAAAGAGGTTAGCATCCATCTTTGTGTGGACGAGAAGGAAAATTATATTAACGTCTACTTGGCAAATCAATTATAATTCCAAAGCTAACTATAATTGGAAAAAAACACTTTTGGTGATAAATATGAAGTTAACGACTTACAACTAACAATTGATGATTATAAATTCATATCCCAATTCAATGTTACAACTATGTATAGAGAAGACGTTGACATAATTTTTGGTTCAACCTGGATGGAAACACTAGGTACTTGTTATCATATATATAGTAGCCGGGCCACCATACATTAGTTTTCTGATTCCAGTACACTATTTAGCTAGTTCCCTTGCATTGAGATGTTGAGATTAACATCTATTTACGGATCATGATTATTATTGTGGACAACAGTTTATTTCCCATGCCATGACTGTGTCTCAGGACACTCAGAGAGATGACCGATGTAGCGATTTAGCCATTTATACAGAGCAGTCAGTAGTGCCCAGAGTTACAGCAGCAGTTTCAGAGGACAGATGTTATCTCAGATGATGAGCATTCAGGTATATGACTCAGCAGGTATATTATGGTGTTGTGGTTATATTGCTTTTATTTTCATTCTTTTAGCATGTCTTAGCATTTAGTATCATGAACTGGCGATCATATAGATATGTGGACCTGGTTGTACTATATATATATCATATTTGTCCCTAGTCAGACTTAGATGTTCTTGACCTATGCTCATTGGTTTTACCCTCCCTAGGGAGAATAGAGGTGATCATTCCCACCATACTTTGGCTTACTAGTGTTGGTCTCATTATTCACTATCTTCATCCATCCGTTACCTACCTAGTTTGTTCATTACCTTGACTTACTACTTGACTAGTGGCATGGGGGACCTTTCCCCGCTGTAGCCTCTATATTGGATGAGCTTCCTTGTTTATTGTGTCTCGGCTCTGAGTTGGTGACAAAAATTACCTTTGGTCAGTTGGATTTCCTCATGAAGTCCCCCTAGTCACTAAAGATGTTGGCTAAACCTGAAACTTTTAGTGCTGCCATGAATACAAAGTATGGAAATAAATGTTGTATCTTGTATGAAAGCCCATTCATGCAATGTGTTTCTCAACACACATGAATGAAAGGCAAGCTAAATGAAAATGGCTATGAAATATCAAATGTTATATCTATTGTGAAATGTAAATACCTAGGTAAACAAGCTGTCTAAAGACACACCTGGAAGTGCTCAGGTAAACAAGTGCCTTAAAAACACACCTGCAGCAAGAAGCCTAATGAAATGTAAATCTATGCAATGTGTTTATAAACACACATAGACCAAAGGCTATGGAAACTAAAGGCCCCAAAAACAATGGAACTTAAACTCTATATCAAAAAGATTGCTGGCCTCATTTGTATTATGGATTGTGCGCATCTGTCAAGGTGAATAAACACTCTTTGAACAACTTACCCATTAGTGAGATACCGCCATTCCCTGTGTTATTGCTCATTCAGTATATGCTATGGTGTGTATTCCCTTTCTCTATCCAAAGTGTCACAATGTTAAGTAAGTAGGTCATTTCCTATAGCCTAGCCTTTGCAGTACAAAGCCTTCACCCTTCACTAGCAAAATGGTCACAACTATGAAGTGAGTATGGTCTTGAAAGTCTAGTCTGAGTAATAATAATAATTAATGACTTTATATATTGGATTTAGATCGCCAGTAATGATTACTTTTTGTTATAATTGCTATTTGAATGAATTGTAGAGCATGCAACTTTTGATGATATTTTGAGTTATATTTTGGTCATGTTGACTTGGTCAAACCCAGTTTGACCAAAAGTCAACCATAGGACATGAGGTGGCAGATCTCAGATGATACAGAGATATGTTATATGGTCTGGTACAGGTCACCATGGTGGTTTTATGCAATGGTTTCAGGTTGATGATGATGATTTGTGCTTTTCAGCACTTTTACAGATTATTATTATTTGGTTTGCCGGATATGATGAGTATTTATTTTTGACCATGCAGAGGTTTGTAAGGTGTATGAGTACAAATCTTAGATGGATTTGGACCTTCTGAGTCCAATGGGACAGTCTGTTTTCAGTTCCGAGCAGTTACAGTGATTATTAGCCTCAGTTGGCTATCCTAGTGCAGTTTTGGCCTATCAGAGGCCCTGTCAGAGCAGTGATGAGATTTGATGGGTTCACCTAGGGCGCTGTGCATAAAGGGGGTGGTCCAGCCACTTGTTATTACCATATTACCCCCCTTCTAGACACACTGGTGAGCTTACCTTGACAGTGCAGACACTCCATGAGGCAGTTTGGGTAGTTTCACACTTCCCGAGGCAGTCCAGAAATGGTGAAAATGGCTATTGATGAATTCGATTTGGGTTACTGAGGCAAGGTTATGGCATGGGATGATGATTGATGATGAGTGGGATGTCTTCCACACCTTCTCTAGCAGTTTCAACTTCCAGTGGGACCCACACCCATCACTTTTGGCATTTTATGATGATTTCTCTAGCCTCCTAAGGCTCACGACTTTCCCAGAGAGGCACGATTTGGTGCTTAGATGATTATTTTGATGACATTGTGCTATGGGGATTGACCAAAGGTGTTAAAAATTACCCCTTGGACCCACCATAAGCTATTTCTTATGTTTTATCATTGACATTTGGTGGGACCCCCTTATTATGGGTGATTTGTCCATTATTATATTGTATTATTGAGTTGATCCATGTATTGTATTGTTGAGCTCATCTCAACCATTGATTAGATCATTTGATCTTTTAATCTTAGCCACTCATTCAAAAAGTGGTTAGGATTGTGGCCTCTCTCCATCCTATTTATAGGAGAGAGCCTCTCATTGTAAAGGGGACTTTTGGCTCTGGATTATTGGAATAGAAAAATACTATTGCATCTATCTCTTGTGTTGTGGTGAATGCTTTTGGAATTCGTTCGTTGATTCTTCCTTTGCATTGGGTTTTTGGAGTTATTGTCTTGCTATCTTTTGTACCACGTTTTTGTCATCTACAGGTGGAGGCCGAATTGGTTCAAGGAGGATGCATTGGTAGGGGAAGACTCTCCCTGCTTCTTCTTTGGGTTTCTTCGTCGGTGATAGGGAGTATTACTGTCCTAGGACCTTCTATTTCATGTTATCATTTGCTTTTCTGTATTTCCTCCATTGTTGCTCAACTGATTGAAATCGCTTTCCTTGGTTGACAGGAAGAGGAGGTCGCACTTGTGGGCTAGGGCATCATTTTGGCAAGCAAAATCAACAATTTCTCATTTGTTCTCTGTGGTAGTTTTCCTCAACAACAAGGCATCTACATCCATCACTCAGGTATGATCTCAAGGTAATTTCTCATTCCATGATCTATCCATTTGTCTAAATGCTTAAAACCCTCATAAGTTAAAACCCTCATTTTACATTTTTTCAGATCTAGCAAGATCTACTTGGCTTTTGGGTATAAAATTTAAAATCCACCTCTATAGCATCCACGACAATTCGGATCTATAGTTTGGTGTGGATTGGCCTTCATCCGACCCATTTCCCAAGGCAAAGTAGTCTCTCCAAGGGAGGTCGCACTTCCTAGGAGGGGTGAGTTTGCTAAGATCTAGCACCTGGGTAGGTGAGATCCCACTCGATCCTTCATCTACACATTTGATAACCTACACCTAGTGTGTCACTTCAGTGATTTTCACCTTGTGGGCCCCATTCCTCATTTTGAGGATTGAGCCCCACTTGGGTCATTTTGTGACACATTTCAATCTCAGATCTACTGAGATATAGCCATTGGATGACCCTAATTTTTAGGAACCACCTAGCTTGACACCTCAATATCCCTGATCTATAATTTGGTGGACATCCGACTCCATTTGGCCCATCTCCCAAGGCACTAATCTTCTCCAAGCCAATTCGACTTTCCTGGATTGTTGGGTTAGCTTGTGGTTTGACCCTTGTCTTGTTTGCTTGAGCACTTAAAGACTGTCATATCCATTCATCAAGATCATCTTTGGTACTGGTTAGCCCCAATTTGGTCTTTAACTACCCTACATTGGACACGGTTCCCAAGGCAGTGGATTTCTTCATCTTTGACTAGTACCCAAATCTTAGATCTGATTCTACATTTCATAAGTCACTTGCATAAACATGTTGGACCAAATCTACATTGTCTAAACCTCTTGATCCAACCTATTAATCACCTTGTGACTTCATCCATAGATCGAGGGTTTACCATGCACCTTATGTACTTCATCTATACTTGATTTGACTTGGTGTCTTGGTCTGATCTCTCCTATCGGGAGTAGATCTGGGTCTCCCCCTTTGTTGTCTTGGGCTAGATAACATAAAGTGAAGATTGCCTCGATTGGCGTGACAACCATCTATTGGGAGTCGAGGCTATCGTGGTTGCACCTCTTTGGTTGCTCATCCCCTCTACCATCCATCTTGGATCCATCTCTAGGGTCAACTACAAGTTTGGTGATAACAGTACCTTCATCTTAAACATGAAGAAGTTTCATCGTTCTCCTATAAGAAGAATAAAATAACATTGCAGGACGTTACAATGAAGTCAAATTCAAAAGGTCCATCATTAAAAGACTTTAAAGATGTCTCAAAGGTGATCCTTTGAGATAACCAAAGGTCAATACAAAAGATGCAAAATGAATTTGACAAGCCTGTCGCTGATAAAGATGAAGGACTTTCATGCCTAACGGATCATAATCAAAACTTGTTGACACAAATTAAGAAGCTAAAGAATGATAAGAGGTTGCTATAGGGAAATTTAGAGCAACAAACCAAGAAAGAAGCACCTAATAAAGAGGCAATAGTCAAACTGTTGGAAATAGAGAAGTCTTTAGACATAAAAGTCCAAGTCGTGGAGAAAGGAACCGATACAGATCCAATCAATGTCATAACTTGAAAAGATGCAAATCCAATTGAAGTAGGAATATCTTCAGATGTCACAGTACAAACCATGGGAAATCCAAGTGTCCTTAATATAAATATTCAGTGATCAATAGAGCAACATGGGTGCATGGGTAAGACATACCAAAAGTGAAGCAAGAAAACACAAGTATGATGAGGAAAGATAATGCTACATTGACACCTTATCGACATCCTAATCACAAGAATCGATACTTTTACCAATCATTATATCCACATCAACAAAAGCAGTTGATCTGCATGCCGAAGAATATTAATTCCAGTATAGTTGGGTCTCAAACCAGAAGTCATCATGGGAATCACAGTACAAGTTCTTTCCAAGAACCCTATAAATGCACAGTCCCACAGAAGATCGAATTAGGGTGGGCAGACCCTTTCACAATTTGACATTTCTGCTCCATGCTTAGAAGATCATATCATCTTGTATTGTCAACCATTACTTCTACAAGAACAAAGAATCATGAAAAAGGCTTTGCAAGCCACAACAAGAGATCAAGTTTTTTTCCCTTAAGTATGCTTTGAGGAAAAACCATTTCTAAAGGGGAAGGCAATGTAATGAACATAATATATATATATATATATATAATAAAAAATAAAAATAAAAAGAAAAACAAATGAAGGGACACATCCTAACTAAGGGACATGGTGACTAGTCAATGCATATAAGCATACTGTCCCATGGCATTGTAATCATTCATCTATTCACTCATACTTTATTATTACTTATATTTTTTGTTCTATATGGATTTCTGTTTTTTGTAATAACACCACATCTCAAAAATTCTTGGATTAATCTTTCAATTTCTATTTTATGGTGATGTGGATACCTATAAGGTTCAACATTAATAGGGTTTGAACCTGGTTTCACTTCAATCATATGTTCAATTCCCCTTTCCAGTGGCAATTCCATGGGCAGGTCTTGGAATTCCTTTTTGTGTTTTTGAATTAAATCCTGAATCTCTGGCTGTTTGGAGTCAACTATTTTTGAAGCTAGTACCTCCATTTTGAGGCATTGAACCATATAAGCTGGTGCTCCTTTGCAGATTAGTTTCTCCATCTGATGAGATGACACAAATTGGGTGTGGGGAGGCTGAAACCCATACAACTTGTACCTTTCCCCTTGCCACTTGAATTTAATAAAGTGTTTTCAGTGGTTAGCAAATTAAGTATTTAATGTTTGTAACCACTAGACTCCTAAGGCTACATCTACTCTTTCTAGGGGTACAGTGTAGAATTCAGATTCTAAGTTATAGTCTTGTATCTACAATTTAACCTTGTGGCATTTTCCCACTTTATTTTTTTTATTTTTTTACCATCTGCCACCATCACCTTCATATCAGGTATCTGGTACACAAAAAGGCTTAGTCTCCTTGCGATATTAATATCGACAAAATTATGGGTATTCCTTGTATCTATAAGAACCACAACATTGTTGTTTTTGATATACCCTTTCAACTTCAATGTTTGTATTTGGGTTATACCTTTTATGGCTGCCAATGATATTCTTGGTGCATTCTTATCATCTAATTCTGAGAGGCATTTTGAGGGTTCCCTTTTTCTTCTTCATCTGACTCTTCGCTGTTTGAGTTTTGTTCCTTCTCTGTCTTGCAGTTGTATGATTTTCTGACATAGTCTCCCTTAGAACATCTATGTCTAGGGTCCCATTTTTCTCCGCAATTCTTACATTTGTCTTCCTCTAGCCTTTGGGCCTTGTTTACACCCAAAAAGGACCATGGGTGTGAGTCTAAGAGCAGAGGATCTGTCACCTCCTAAACTCCTCTCTCTTTGGGTTGGTTCTTGCCAACACCAGGTGGTTGTCCCTAACTTTGACTGTGACCTACAAATGAATAATGCAATATGGCTTCAGTCAATAGGTACTTGAAACTTGTTATGTGTGGAATGTAACTCAATGGCGGGATCCAAAGCAGACTAGTGCCTACTAGGGGGTGATGGAGTCGAATTTAGCAGGAACTTTGTCTGAATGATGTTGGAGAATGATAGTGAGGTATCTGCAAAGGATAAATCTCACAAATCAAGACAAAAAGTGAATCCTGTGATCGGTGTCAAAGATCAGTCCTATCCTAGTCATTATAGTGCAACTGAGGAACATATCTCTTCACTCTGCAGATCGTAGGGGCTTGGAATCAGGAATGCTCACTCAGATCTGCAACAGTTTTGGAAAATTGGGGATAATGGTCCTCTATATCTGCTAAATTGACTTAAGAAACAAGCAACAAGAAAGCTGTAAACACATTTTACAAGATTCAATCACACAGGAAACGAAGAAAAACACATGAGGATCAACTGCTCAAGCTTTATTCAATATTCAGACATGTTGGAATTACAACAATAAAATTCCAGTCTCATGGAATCCAACCCTTATACTTTAAAAAATCCCTCATTTTATAGAGCCCTACATCCTTAAAAATTGTGCCTTAAGTCCTGGAATCATTGTGCATGCTGTATAGAACAGAAAGGGGAAGTGTCTTTGTGAGTTTAGTAGACCATGCATCTGAGAATGCATGTAATCCTCTTACTGCCATGTCACTGGTCCTTAGGGTATGCTCCTATTACTGGAAGATTACAAGAATAAATACAACACATATCTGGAAAATATGCCTATCCTCCCAGAAAGAATAGTTATTAATCCTCATGACTATCCTTCATGCTAAATGGAAATATGCCCTTCATGCAAACTGGGCCTCACGCCTATCCTTCATGCAAAGTGGAAAAATACACCTATCCTTCCTGTAAATGGGGCCTAAAACTCACCTTATCTGAACCTTGCATGGACAGATGAAATTAGGAACTTCTTTTATTTCCAATCAACTTGTTAACTGTTGACATGGGGATGGCCAGCTATACGCATGCATGCAGGACTCCAACAGAATTACACCTTCACTATTCGATGCATGCTGGACTCCAACAGAATTACACCTTCACTATTCAATCTGTTCTGGATGCCTTTTTCACCTTGCTTGTCTTGCTGTTGTATCATTTACCCAAATGACTACTTTATCCTCTAGTTTGCTCACTGTCTTTTACTCCATTTGCTGGTTGTTTTGGATAGCTTTTGTAGCCAAAAAGCAAGGTGCATTTCAGAGATAGAAACATTACAAACCATGCATGGTTGTAAACTGGTCTAGGTGCAATTTAGAGTGACAAACTCTGCTATTGATTGCTATTCACATAAAAAACCTGCCTGTAGGGCATCCTTGCAATCATCATCTAGGTTGCTGAAGTATTTTCTGCATTCAACCAGGTTTGGATCCATTTTCTGAGGCATATCCACGTCCATGGAGGCTAAATCTGCACCCTTTCTGTGTTTGCTGTTGAGTGTCTGCTGAGATGGCCCTATTTCAGTCAACAGGTTGATTTCTAGCCTCTAGGGCTAGTCATTATGTGGAAACATACCCATCAGGTGTCTATTAATTCTCCCATCCCAAGTTGTATGCAAGTTCAAGAACAAGCTTGAATATTGCCAACATAAACTTCCAAGAACATAACCCGATTTGCAGCTAGGAAATATATTTCTCCTTGGAGGTTGTATGCTCATTAAAGATCGATAAAATGCTTCAACTACAACTGCAAATGACCCCCAACCTGTCCTTGAAGTCCCCACTGGTCATGCATGCTAAAATTTGGACAGCAGATGTTCTACATTGTTTAACTCTCCAATCTGATGGAATTGCCCCATGACTTTCTTGTAACCTCTGTAGAATGTCAACTTGATTGTTATGTTCTACACCTTGGGATAAAATTTGCATTAACAGGATTCCAAACTACGTTTACTTTTTTCTCTTAGATGTGGTGGAAGGTATTTTCCCGGGTCCATGGTTAGGGGTAGCTTCCGTCTTGAATAAACTTGGTCAAATTTTTGGGATGACCTTTTTTGCCTCCTTTCTACAAAAGTTGGCTTCTGTCTAGTGCTTTCCATGGTTGTGATATTATGCATTTATAATTCATCTTTAACGTATGGTTTTGGTCCATGCACATAAGTCTGAATCAGTTGATTGTCTGATAAGTCAGACACGTGTGTCACCAATGCTTCCCATTCATGTGTGTATTCATCCACATCAGCTTTTTGCTTTATCCTGGTGAGTTTAGCAAAGAAGTCTTTTTCTGTCACACCTTGAAACCTCTTAAAGGAATTGTTTCTGAATTTGGCCCAGTTATATGAGCACATATTGGTTGCAGACTTCCACCACATGCACCAGTTGTATTCGTTGCCTTCAAGCTGCGTCGACACATTCTTTACTTTTTGCTTGTCGAAGTGAACATTATGCATTTGAAAGAATTCTTTTGCCTTTATTAATCCAAGCGACACTGCTTTTTGTCTTCATCAAATTACTGTAACTACATCATTAACCTCATTGGATATCCGAACTGTGGTTGAGCTGAATAGGGTGGTGGTTGGTTGACAATGGCAATTGGTAAGCTACTGTGGAACATGCTTAGTTGTAGATTTGCTGCACCTAGAGAATTTGGTTGTGGGCTACTAGTGGTGCCTGAAGAACATGGTTGCAGAGGAGTCGTATTCAGAGGGTTTGTGTGCGTCTAGAATTCCTTATCCTAGAGTAATTTCTCTATTCTCTTTATCTCTACTTCTATTCTGTCTTTTATTTTTGTGTTGATTTCTTCTGTTATATCTATTTTCAGCTTATCCATGCCTCATCTCTTCTCGTTCTTTATGTCTGTAGTGATCTCATGTTTGAGACTGTGTTATGTCTTGCTTTAACTCAGCATTTTTTGTCTAATCTCTTCTCATAGATCCTCTTGGTTTTTTTATCCATTTTTTCCTTGGGTTTCTTGTGATTCTGTCAACAATCTTTTTCTAGTTTCTCAATTTGAGCATTCACTTCTGTCATTTTTCTGGTTATAGGAGGAGTGTTTCTCTAATCAATTTTGATTGAGTTTTAACTACTATACAGCCATTGTTTTCTTGAATTTTTGATTTTACAACTTATTGGACTCTTAATGCATGGAAATCGTATGTATGTAGTTGAATTTCCCTGTATGGATTGGTGGTACAAAATTTCCAATTTTAATCAAGCGATTGTAGCTACTGGTTGTACATAATTCTAAGTCTAATTGGATGACTGTATGGTCTGATAGTACAGAACTTCTGAATCTGACTGAGTGATTGTATGGACACTTCAGTGTCAAATGCATACAAATTTTCTCGAATCGGCGTTTGTATGGTGCACAGATTGTATGGCAGAATTTTCCAGAATCTACAGCTTATGACGCACGGCGGTTGTAGCAGAACTGTATGGTGGCAACAGAATTGATTAGTATGACAGCGACTGTATGATCTCTGATACCAATGGGCGAAAACTAAACTTGGTCTTAACTCGAATAATAATCCATGAAAATCATTAATATATAATGAGAATAACGAATGAATAAAAGGATGATGAATTTACAATGACGGGCCTTTAGTACCTTTTAACCTACTTAGGAAAATTCATCCCTGGGTTAGTATCTGAGTTAAGACCAAGTTGTGTTTCTGCTCATATGCCAAAGTGGAGTGGTATGGAGATGGATGTAAGGTCATAGGTGGAACCAAAGGAGATTTATAATCCCTGTAAAGTCCAAGAGCTGTTAGACAATGATATGTGCATAAAACATAAAACTCTATTCAGTATTAGCCTATGGAACAACACTACTAACCATGCTTATCAGAATCAATCATTGAAGTAACATGAAAACATCTGAAATATAATCATCAATCCAAGTCATAGTCCATAAAACACCTACTCAGGCATGTCGTGGCATCATATGAATACATAGCATGGCATCATCACAAGGCAAAATATGGCATCAATAGCTAACATCGCAGCACTGATCACATCTGCATGCTCTGAAAACTGGATCTCAGCCTGATCTCTGAGTAAAAAATATGGGCAAAAATCCCCATACACAAAATGATATAACAGTACCATGCAACCATCAATGCAAAAGAGAACACCAAGACGACCTTGTAAGATGAAAGAAAGCTAGCAACTTTTATAGAAATTTGTGTTTGACTTTTAATCCAAAATAGAAATTACACCTCTTTCCTAGAGGTTTCCTGGATTTTAACCCTGTGAATTTTATGCCTTAAGGATGCTATGAAATATAAATAAAAAACAACAACAATAGACAATATTTCACCTCTTAACAACCCCAATCCACTAGTGTGCCAATAATTTTCAGCCATCAGGAAATCTTATCATTCATGAAACAGATATGAAATTCACTTTACGACAGCTGTAAATACAATAGCAAAGATGCCCTATTTTCTTCAATGTTAATGTAAAATCCGTTACCAATTTCAACCTTTACTGATGTCAAATCAACAAGACATACAAGTGCTGGAATTTACCAAAACATGAAATAGATGTCTGAAAATCAAATCTACATTAGAGACAATTTTGGACAGCTAAAAACTTCATATATATATGCAGAAAGATGAAGTTCATGTACATACCATAGCCTTGTTCCAAGGCTAGCACAATCCTCTAGCTGTCCAAAACCTTAGCTAGGGAAAACAAAGAAAGCCCTAATTCACACTAAGGATGTCCAACAAGCTAGCATTACACAAGCATGTCCTCCAAAGCAAGGTGCCTCCTCTTCTTCTTCTCTTCAACAAGTACAACCTAGGGTTTCATCTTAAAACCGTAATCTTCAAGCCTCCAAAATTAAAACCCTAACCCTAGTATTCAAGATGCTCCAATAAACCCTAGCGCTTCAAGACAAGAGAGATAAAGTACAAATGAAGATGAACTAGAGAGAGGAAGATTAGTGCTCTCCTCTTAGTCACATCTCTAATACAAGATAACTAACAAAAATCAGAATAATTAGATCATCATCTCCAACATCTTCTTCACAAGAGTAAAACCCTAGTATCTCACAACAACATGCTCCCAACAAAGACATCCTCCTCCCCTTTCTTAACATCTCCTAGAGTTTCCTCATGAACCCTAGTGTTTCACTCCAAGAAGACATACAAAGAGAAGAGTACAATGATGATGAATGAAAGGAATCTCTCCTTCCTCTAGATATATGAGAGGTAAGGCAGGCCGACAATAATTTTGTGGGCCTAAGCGCTTACAAGCAACCTATAAAGCCTCATGTAGGCTAATACATGTGGAGCGCTACACTCCAAGGGTACACATTTCAAGCTTCAAGGTGATGTCATCCAATCAAGGCTCGAATGCAAGGGCCCTCCATGAGATGTGTCCAATGCTCCCTCCAAGCCTCCAATGACTTCAATCATCCTCATAATCCATGGACTCCATTGAGTCCACTCCCCTTGTATGAACATTGTCACAACCTAGGGGTCCCCATGTCAACTCCATGTCTCCATGCAAGCATGCAAGTTACCCCATGATATCAAGGGCTCAATGTCCTCTTCTTGAGTGCCAAACAATCCTCCAATGCAGGGGCTTTCCTAGCAAGCAACCTCCTCCATGTGACCTACATGTAGAATGTCACTAATTTGTTTGAAAATCTCTAACACCCTAAGGAAAAATGTCATGCAATTAGCCAACCGAGGTCAAGCAACAACTTAGTAAGCTATATCTAATGAGCAAATCCATCATGGGTATCTAGGGGCTGATCATACACCATGTACCTCAAATCTCATGAAGCACCCCTAAACATGGTGTAGACACTTTTGGAGTACACCCAAAAGTGCAATTTATAGACACATTAGGGAGGGGTCAGTGACGAAAGAAGGGAATTGGCCGATAGTGTTTTGGGACAAGCAGTTGGAAGACAACGCGAGAAGGGTAGCAAGTATGATGCACTTTAGGGGCAAGTTGTCGCGGGCCAAGTTACAGGTTGAGATTGATCCTCCACATATTGGTCCTCACTCCTCAACTAATTAATCTGCTAACTTTGGATCGAAGTCCTTTGGGGTGTTTGATACATCCCATAGGGGTCATACAGATGAGTATTTCTACTGTGGCAGATTGAACTGTAATCCACCCACTTGCTGCTATGTATTTGCAAAAGTGGTATTTTTTGCATTTTCAGTGTTTATTTGCTTTTTTAAAAGCCTGCACCAAAAATATACAACACCTCATCCCTTAGCCAAACTGGCCTTGTGGATGCTTAATAAAATTTGTCTCCCCCTCTCTCTCTCTCTAACTTTGTGTGTAAGCATAATCTTATATAGTGCCTACATATGATGACCTTTTCCACATATATTATATGGATCAGAATCATAGTTGGCTGAAATTATAAAGAGGATAATTGTCTCTTTCTAACTACATTGTCTATAAGCAATGCAAATGAAAAATGGATTTCTTCAGATGAATACTTTGGAACCCTTTTTTTTTCTTTTTCTTCTTTTGTATATAGGGGAATCAACAACTGGGGCGGGGCTTGTACTCATGTGACACGGGGTCGATTCCCATCTGCTACCCCTATACCCCTAGGTGCACCCACATAGCTTGCAAGCATGGGGCATAGTCTAATCAAGATTTGAACTTTGAACCTCTGACGTCGCAAGGAGTGCCTTAGCAGTACACTCTATCGTCAGTCGGTCTACACCCCTGTGGGAAAACACCTTTTTATTCTTTATTTCACAACCTTTTTCAATTGTTCTGAGCTTTGTCTATCTATTAATTAGTGGTGGTCTTATGTTCCTCACTTGAGAGGAGGACATTTTCCATGCCCTGAAGTGATATTTATCATCTTGCTTGAAATAAATACCGATATTTACCTACAAATGCATGCTAGGAAGATGTTTGATAACATGTTTGTGCAATAACAAAGAGTTTCTTAGTGAAATGATGCTTATCATATTCAATTCAATAAAAGCTTTGTTACAACATGGTATTGAACTGTTGTGGGTTTTGTATAAATGGTGTTTATGTGCAATATTGCAGGTTGCTTATGGTTTGCTGCTTGCTGGGATGCCTTTGGGGTCATTGCTTCCTGATTCTTCATGGTCTCCAGCTTGCTATTTTCTCTGTCTAGGAGTTTGGACACTCTATGTTGGAAGCCATAGAAGGTATTGTACTTTTTCTATGCATACAATCAGTTGGATTTGCACTATAATACAAATATAACTTGAGATTGTCATTGAGATTATCTATGAGAATTGTCAATGGGGAAAGTAAAACAATCTTATGTTAAAGAGAAATAATCAAGTCAGTATATTAAATATTTTATAATTGTCATATAATGTATTTATCACAAGCTTAGATAATAAAGTGACTGAAGTTGTCAATTAAGTCACATGACATCTTATTAAATAAAGTTACGACATATAAAGGGTTAAATGGTTAAAAGTTATGCAATCAGACTTGTCTCTCTCAAGAGACTTAAGTTATGCAATGTTACAGGTACTTGTCTCTCTCTTGAGACACTACTATTATGTATCTTATCATTACACACATGGAATGAGATCAGTCGATCATTTTCTCTCTCTCTCTCTCTCTAAGCATTTTGCATGTGTATGTTATGTGCAATTTCAATATGGTATTAGATAGATAAGATAAGATAATTTTATTAATGTCCAACAAATGACCACAAAAGTAGGTCAATGGGACTGTGTAGTACCTGTTATCACATTTATAGTAGCCGGGGCTACCATATCTTCATATCAGATTCCGGTACTTTTCTCAGCCAGTCCTTTACATTGAGATGCTAGAGATCGACAGTTGATGAGCATTTGTTCCAGGATCATTTATACTTTCATACAGCCCCAGAGCAGATAGTACAACCTTATGCTATGACTGAGCCTCATGACCTCAGATTTGGTGACTGATATAGCCATTTTTGCCATACAGCAGCAGTGTTCTAGTGACAGTAGATGGTTCAGATAGTATGTCCAGGTATATGATCCGGCAGGTATATGGATGTGCATTGGTTATGATTGCATTGCTCTTTTGTTCATTTTGGTAGCTTGACTTGGTATCTAGTGGTTATGATCTGGCAGTATATATATATATATATATATATATATATATATATATATTATATGGACATGGTTGTTTCAATGAATATCTAAATGGTCTAACTTACTCAGAATACGAAGTTCTTGTCTATACTCATTGGTTTCACCCTCCTTAGGAGAATGGATGTGATCATTCCCACCATTTATGGCTTGCTACGTTGGCACCACTTTTCACTTTCCCCATCCATTTGTTCTCTTCCATCCTTGTATTTATCTTGACTTACATTTCAGCCTATGATAAGGAGGACCTCCCCACTTTTTCCTCTTTGTTGGATAGCATCCCTATTAGTTTGTGTCTCGGCTCTGAGTTGTTACTTGAGTTGTGTTGGCTAAAACCTGAAGCAAATAGTACTACCATCATTACATACATATGGAAACTACTATCGTATCTTTTGTGCAAGTCCATGGAAACAAATTAATATTGTGCCTCTCAACACAATGAAAAAGGGCTATGGAAATTGAAATGTTAAAGTACCCTGGATGTAAGTTGCAACTAGTTGTGCTTCTAAGCACATACAAAATCCAAAAAGGGTCATAAAGGCCTAAAAAAAATGGTTAAATGTATGCTAAATCTAAAGACTGCTGGCCATGAATTAAATGTAATGATTAAATTCCTCACGGAGCCTACGGGTTGTGATGTGAGATGGAATAAGGGACAACTAATTCTAAGTGTCCCCTAGAACCTCAAGTTATGGTTAGCTGTGCACCCAGTCGTAGCGGTTCTAGCAAAGATACTCACGGAGCTGTTTCAGCTTGTATGTGAGCTGTAGACATTTGCCAAGGTTGAATAAGCACCTCTCTAAACAACTTATTCCATTTGTGAGACATTGCCATTCCGTGTGTGTTATTATCCAACATAAGCTTAAGTGTGTATTCCCTTTTCCCCTTATCCAAAGTATCACAATGTTGAGTCAGTATAGTCACCCCTTTATCCTTGCCTTGCCTTTTTTCACTTTCACCCAATTCTAGCAAAATGATCACGGCCATGAAGTGAGTATATTCTTGAAGTTCTATTTTGAGTAGTTGATTATTTTAACTTATATTTGACGTTATTATTGCTTAAACCGCCAGTAATGTGCTACTTCATACTTTGAGTCTTGCTATTAGAATGATTAAAAGAGCATACTTTAACCATTTGCACTTACAACATCAGGCAGTTTAAGCCTGGGTCATATTTGATCAGTCTTGACCTGGTCAAACCCAATTTGACCAAGTCAACCATAGGATCTGAGATGAGTTGGACTAGTGATGTTCGAGATTGATGATTTATGGTCCTTTGATGCCCATGAGATGGTTCCATGTAGCAGACACAGTTTTCACATGATGGTTTGATGATTTTTTATGGTTATTATTATTTACAGACCATTATTTTTTATTTGTCCAGGCATGGTTATGGCTACAAATGATTATACTAAAGTGGAAAAAATTGGCGATGTCTCGAAAAATCGAGATTTTTTTGGGTGCCGATTTTTCAGCCCGAAAAAATCCGACCTTGGAAAAAATCGGGAAAAATTTGTAAATAAGGGAAAAAATCGGTAAGCAAATTTTGACTTGATTAAAGTACAATTTTTGCATTTTTTAATGCTTTCCGTGGTTTGCCGATTTTTGCCTATTTTTTCGCCGATGTTGCCGAGAAGATGTTTTTTGGACCCTCGTCGATTTTTTACCGATGCCGATTTTTTCCACTATGGATTATACAGATAGCCACAGGGTGTATGGGTACTCATATCTAGTACATTTGGTCTTTCTGAGTCCATTGGGATACTCAGTTTTCAGTTACAGGCACTTCCAGATGAGATTTCACTTAGATTGCAGATTTGCCATTTAAAATGGCCTGGCACAACAGTTTGATTTTTATTTGGTTCACCTAGGGCACTATGGAGGGAGCATGGGGTCCAACCACTTGTTATTACCATATTACCATGCTCCCAGACATTTTGGTGTAGTCAGTTTTGGCTCCGGGGTACCAGGTAGTGAGCTACAGGCATTTTATTCTTTCACAGGTGATTTTTTAAAGGATAAAAAATGGTAAAAATGGTTACTGAGAAATTCGATTTGGGCTATTGGGGTCCACACACACTCCGGGATTTTATATTGTGTTTTTATTATGTCATTGAGGGGGCACGATTTGGCCATGTGGTCACAGTATTGTATCATGATGAGTTATTATATGTTATTGTGCCATGGGGACATGCTAGAGAAGGATGAGTACACCTCCTAGCCCCACCATGAGCTTATGTCATGTTGTCTAGTCACTTTCATGTTGTGCGTCCCCCTAGGGCGACTTAGCTAGTGCGCCCCCTCTATTTTTGAGTTGATCCGTGTGTATTATTTGGGCTCATCATAGCCATTGATTATCACTTATGTATCTTTTTATCTCAACCACTCGTTAGAAAGGTGGTTAGGGTTTTGGTCTCCTTCATTCCTATTTAAAGGAGAGACCCCCCTCATTGTAAAGGGACTTTTGGCTCTTGGCTACTGGAATAGAAAATATATTTTGCAAAAAACTCTTGTGATATGGGTTTGGATGTTTGGATATATCAATTGAAACTGCTTTTCCATTGCAGTGAAGATCTTGGTGAATGTTTTGCACATCTTTCGATCCACATTTTAATCTGCAGGTGAAGAAGACGACTTGGAGGAGGGGAGCATTGGATGAGGAGACTTACCTTGTCTCTCTCTCTTCATTTGGTTTGGTTCAGGGAGTGATTCTGTCTTTGTACTACTTGTTCTCTGTAATCATTTTTCGTCATTTGCATTTTCCTTCATTATTGCTTGCTAATTGAGTTTATCTCCTTGGTTTTGTAGGAAGAGAGGGGTGCATTAGTGGAATTGGGCAAATTCGTAGAGGCAAGATAAAGCATCAAATATTCACTTGATCTTTGCAGGAGTAGTCCTTGACATACAATCATCCATTTCCATGATCCAGGTAGGATTGCAAGGTACGTAATCTATTCTTTTAACTTACCCATCTGTCATTTACTTTCAAACCCTAACTGCATTTTGTTCGGAAAATTCTCTGGGTCTTGTTACTTGGTTTACTATTAAACCATTTCTGGGTTTTTATCTTACGGCCAAACCCCAGGTGGGTTCTCAAGGGCGTCATGCTATGAAGACTCCATCTGCCGCTATTCCCTAGGCACTGATCTCCAACCCTTGCGCCCTCCTTGATTTGCTTGTCTTCCGGGTTGTCAAACCCCTGCTCGTTAAACTTGTGTACGTCGATATTGTCATATCTCCTTGCAAGCTGTGCTAGAAAGCCTTAACTCTTCAGATCTACTCCTTGAGACCATTTTCCCTGATTTAAGGATCACGTTTCCCAAGGCAGTCGGAGTTGATCATTTATCCTAGCACTTGAATCTTGGAATTATCCTTAATTTCCAAGTCACTGTGTTTAAACACTCAAAGTCTAATCTTACATTTCCTAAGCCTCCACAGTGACCTTGTTTCCTTAAATCTAGGGTTCTTCACCCTTCACCTTACGTACCCTATCTTTTTAGCTTGATGTGGTGGTTGGGTTAGATCTCTCGGTTGAGAGTAGATCAGGGTCTCCCCCTTTACTATTTGTGGCTTCGATAGTATAAAGTGAAGAGTGCCTCGATTGGCGTGACAACCAATCCATCTTGGGGATCAAGGCCCTCTTGTGTCACCTCTTTGGTTGCCCGTTCCCTTTGCCGTCTTGTATAGGATCACCTATTGGGGCAACTACAAGTTGTGTGATATCATTTTGGCGCCGTTGCTGGGGAAGGTAGAGGCCTACCTTGGTTCGACATTTATTCTTTAGCTCTACTCCCGTTCTCTTTGCCAACATTTTGGCATCGTTGCTAGGGAGGTAGAGGCTTACCTTCGGTGTCTGCGAGTGCCCGTGCGTTATTTCATATCTTATCGCATTCAATCTTTTACTTTGGTGATTACACTTATTGCTTAAACAACTTAATCACCAACTTAATTCACTCATCTCACCTCTCCTACGACATTTACTTTTTTTGTGGTGAATTACTTAGGTGGTTCACCTGGTGACTCCACCCCGCGACTCTGCTGAGGAACGAACCCAACATATAAATCTTAAGTTCCTAAATCGTCCAAACAATTCTGAAGAAATCCCTTTAATTTATACCCGGAATAGAAGACAACGTAAAGAGAATTCATCCAACTTCTTTTGGAAGATTTCTAATCCTAACACTTCACTGAGTCATCTTTTAGGATCTCCTTCATCTACATCTAGTCCAATGATTGGTACAAATGTTGGTGGAAACCAAACAATCCTCCACAGAATCCTAGGATTTTCGGAAGAAAGGCTAGAGCTTCTCCTTTACATTTTTCTCAAATCCAGGGAGCCCTCCATGACATGCTTGAAAAGTATTTTAAAAAAGTTCCCAAGTTTGATGGAAACTCAACTATAACCATAGAATACCATATAGACAAAGTTTGGGAACACATGGAAGCATATGGAGCATCTGATGAAGATGTCTTCATGAGGGGCCTTTTGGCATCTTTAGAAGGGGATGCTCAGAAGTGGTTTGATCGGTTCCCTGCTTCGTCCATCAACGGATATGATAATTTTGTTACGAAGCTAAATAGTGAATGGTCATGAAAGTTAGATGGGAAATTTCTCTTGCACCAACTCTTTGACATCAAGAAGAAAGAGAACGAAACAGTCCATGAATTTAACCTTAGATTTGATAAGACTGTAGCTAATATCCCAGATGACATTAAGCCTAAAGACCAAGCAATCCTCATCCATTATTTGAACTCATTTGAAGGATGGCTTGGGTATCATTTAAAAGATAAAAATCCAAATGACCTAAAGACCGCACAATTAAATGCCAAGACAGCTGAGTCAAATGTGACATCCATGGGGAAACAAAAATTCTTTGATCATTATTTCCCTTCCACTTCTAGATCTGATCTCAGAGCTCGAAAATCCAAGGAACATGTGGTTGAACCTAAGGACACAAAGGATACGTTAGAAAGTATGCAAGAAATGATGAGACAATTGACTATCCTGATTAAAGATGTAATGAGAACTCATGAATCTGAACGGTATAGAAATCCTTATGGCCCTAAACCTTATTGGAACAACAATAGGAGGCTTGAAGGTGAAAACAACAGACGACGTCCTGAAAATCCTGAAAACTCTGAGAAGAAGAATGCAAACTGGTGTGATGAATTAGAAGAAGAACCTTTGGACACTAGTTATCCTGATGACCAACCCGAAAACATCAACTTGGTTCAAGATCTATCTTATGATGACGATTTCGGAAGGATTCTCCTTGAAGAAGAAGAAATAAAACAAGATGAGTTAATTCACGAACAAAACTCCCCATATTGTGCAATTAATCTTCCAGAACCAAAGGAACAACCCAAGCTTCAAATCTATAAACGACGTAATAACGATCCCAAGCCACCTTCCTTTTTAGATAAACGTAATGCAACTAAAGAAGATAAGAAGGAAGAAGAGAGGCCTGCTCCTTGTTATTATAATTTGAACATTGATAGGAAAAAGGAGTTAGGTAAAATCATGTGTAATATCCCTATAACTGAATTATATGACACGATTCATAAACAAAAAGAAAGACTCTGAGGTTGTTTATGAATCAAGTCATATACAAAGTCTTAGTGGAAAAGAAATAAGAAGAGTTGAAAGGGATCCACCCATCAACATTCAGTCTGCTATTTTTAAACGGAAAAGTGGTGGTCACCCTCCATTCTACCTCACCTTACACATTCAGAATGTGCTCCTTCACAATTGCATGTTAGACTCTGGAGCCGCCATGAAAGTCATGTTAAATTTTCATACATTCATAGCATAATAATTCAAATGCATAAATAGGATCACTAGAAGAAAGACAAAGCACAAAACAATAACACAAGAGTTTATCCTAGTAAACCCAAACGGGAGAAAACCCAACAACCTTCGAATAGAGATGATAATTCCGAGATCAGAGTACAATCATAAAAGAGAAAAGATGGAAATGCTTTCCAAAGATAGAAACCCCAAAATAATCTTCTCCTGCTGCAGTGCGAACTTCTCTCTCTGGGTGATGTGAACTTGAGTGAAGTGAGTGAGTGAATAATGAGGTGACTTTTCCCTCTTATTTATACAAGTGCCAAACTGGCTTTTACCCTAGCTGAGCCGACTTCACTTGGGGGGCAATTAATAATTTAATTTTAATCTTTCTTTTGCTTCTTTTCACCCCAAGGTTTACATTGATTCTTTCAAGGGTTTACATAATTAATTACATCAAGTTCATCTCCCTTAGGAGGTACAATCAAGTACAATAAAAATACAATAAATAATATCTTCCGAAGTTGCACAAAATCCAACACTCCCTCTCAACGAGGAAGGTATTCTTCGATCTTCATCAGCATCACGGTCATCTGGGTTTCATCTGTACATCTATGTTGTCTCCATCATCTCTATACATACTGAACGTTGTCCACACAATCTCAGTCCTTCGAGAAGTGTCATCATGCATCAACTTCACCAGTCCTTTGGTGAGTCCAAGAGAGTCTCTCCATCCTACCTGGATACCTGAGATATAAGTTATATCATCTTTGCTATACCATCTGCTACCTGTCCGTCTCATCTGCCGATGGGATTTCTCCCATACCTGGCTGAGATCCCAGACGAGCAGAGGGGCACGACCATCTACTACCTGTTCGTCTAATTTGTCGATGGGGTACTCCCATACCTGGTTGAGAACCTGAACGAGTAGAGGTACCTATGCAATCACACAACCATCTACTACCTGTCCGTCTCATCTGCTGATGGGATTTCTCCCATACCTAGATGAGAACTTGGACGAGCAGAGGCAGGTGTGTGAACCCGACCATCTATTGCCTGTCTGACTCATCTGCCAATCGGATTTCTCCCATACCTGGCTGAGCACCTGGACGAGTAGAGGCACCTGGGTGAACCTAACCATCTACTTCCTATCCGACTGATCTGCCGATAAGATTTCCCCCATACCTGGCTGAGCACCTGGACGAGTAGAGGCACCTGGGTGAAAGCAGGGTAAGCATCTCTATGTCATCTCTCCCGCTCAAGGAGGGACACATTCTCTTCTACTCCAAGTCTTTCGCGAAAGTATTTGAACTTCATCCTGGAAAGAGGCTTGGTGAGAACATCTGCAGTCTGGTCATCTGTCGGCATGTATTGTAACTCGATCGCACCTTTCTACACCATATCACGTATGAAGTGATACCGAATCTCTATATGCTTCGACCTGTTGTGAAATACAGGATTCATTAACATCTGCACACAGCTCTGGTTATCACAGTGAATCACGGTTGGCTCTGGAATCTGGCCAAACAATCCTGCAAGGAGTTTACGAAGCCATACTGCTTCTCGGGCTGCTGTACTAGCAGCCATATACTCGGCCTTTGCAGTACTGAGTGCTATTGAGTTCTGCTTCTTGCTGCACCAAGAAATCACTGCAGAACCCAAACTGAAGCAACATTCGGAAGTACTCTTCCTATCTGCAACATATCCGGCCCAATCCGAGTCTGTAAACCCTGCAATCTGAAGTCACATTCTAAAGTATATTTCGGGCCATATCCCATAGTGCCACGCAAGTATCTGAGCACATGCTTTGCAACAATCCAGTGAATCTGTCTCGGCTCGCACATGAACTGGCTGAGAGTATTCACAACAAAGTATATATCTGGTCTGGTGTTTGTCAGATACATCAAGGGCCCAATCAGCTGGCGATACATAGTAGGATCAATCAAATCTGAATCTGAAGCAGAATCTCTCAGCTTCTTCAAATGTGCATCCATCGGAGTGGCCATGGACTTGCAGTCCAACATCTCGAATCTCTTCAGTATATCTATGGTGTACTTTCCTTGGTCTAGGAAAATCTCTTTCTGCCTTTGCCATACTTATAATCCCAAGAAGTAATGCATCAATCCAAGATCCTTCATTTTGAACTTAGCGGCGAGCTTCTTCTTACACCATACGATAAGTTTCTTGTTTCCTGTGAGAAACAGGTCATCAACATATAGTACCAAAATCAGTGGCTCATCATCCACAACCTTGTAGTAAAGGTTGGGGTCTGCAACACTCTTGGTAAATCCCAAGCTCACCAGGAATCCGTCTATCCGTCCATACCAAGCACGGGGTGCTTGCTTGAGTCCATATAGTGCCTTTTTCAATCTGCATACGTGAGACTCCTTTCCGTGGACAATAAACCCTTCTGGCTGCTCAATGTATACTTCTTCCTCAATAACACCATTGAGAAAGGTTGTCTTAACATCCATTTGATGCAACTTCCATCCCATAGTTGAAGCAATAGAAATGATCGATTTGATGGAAGTATATCGAGCCACAGGAGCAAATGTTTCATCATAGTCGACTCCCTCTTTCTGAGAGAATCCTCTGGCAACAAATATTGCCTTGTATTTTTCAACACTCCCATCTGCTCCATGCTTGATTTTGTATAGCCACTTGGAATTCACTACTGACTTCTCCTCAGGTCTCGACACAACCTCCCACACATCATTCTTCATGATGGATTGATATTCTTCCATCATGGCATCCTTCCAAACTTGATGTTTGGATGCTTCTTCATAAGTGGTTGGTTCTAAATCAATGATGTTACTCATCAGTGTTTCATAACTGGAGAACCTCTGAGGTCTTTTGCTTTCTCTCAAAACACCATGTGGAGCTTCATGCCCCTCTGCATCCTGCAAAGTCTGTTGTGCCCATCTAGGTCTTTTCCGACCTTCTGCAACATCTCTGGGGATTGTTATCACATATATAGTAGCCGGGCTACCATACTCTATTTTTCAGATTCCAGTACACTTTTCAGCTAGGTCCCTTACATTGAGATGCCGAGATGAGCATCCTATATGGATCACTATTGTATCATGGACAACAGTTTTATTCCCCATGCCATGACTGAGTTTCAGGACACTCAGAGAGAGGAATGATGTAGCCATTTACAGAGCAGTCAGTATTGCCCAGAGTTGCAGCAGCAGAGTTTCAGTGGACAGATGATGGTTTAGATATTGTGCATTCAGGTATATGACTCAGCAAGTATATTTTGTGTTATGGTTATATTGCTCTTATATTCATTCTTGTGACATATCTTAGCATTTGGTATCATGATCTGGCGATCATATAGATATGTGGACCTGGTTGTATCTTTATATATATTATATTGTCCCCACTCAGACTTAGAAGTTCATTATCCATACTCATTGGTTTTACCCTCCCTAGGGAGAATAGAGGTGATCATTACAACCATCCTTGGCTTGCTAGTGTTGGTCTCATTATTCACTGTCTTCACCCATCCATTACCTCCTAGTTTGTTTATTACCCTAACTTACTACTTGACTAGTGACATGGAGGACCTTCCCCCGCTTTAGCCTCTGTGTTGGATGAGCTTCCCTGTTTTTTAGTTCCCTTACAGTGAGATGCTGAGATGAGCATCTATTATGGATCATGATTATTATATGGACAACAATTTTGTTCTCCATGCAATGACTGAGTTTCAGGACATTCAGAGAGATGATTGATGTAGCCATTTAGCCATTTATACAGAGCAGTCAGTATTGCCCCGAGTTACAGCAACAGTTTCAGAGGACAGATGTTGGTTCAAATTTTGAGCATTTAGGTATATGACTCAATAGGTATATTTTGGTGTTATGGTTATATTGCTTTTATATTCATTCTTGTAGCATGTCTTAGCATTTAGTATCATGAACTGGCGATCATATAGATATGTGGACCTGGTTGTACTTTTATATATATTGTCCCCACTCAGACTTAGAAGTTCACTACCCATACTCATTGGTTTTACCCTCCCTAGGGAGAATAGAGGTGATCATTCCCACCATACTTTGGATTTCTAGTGTTGGTCTCATTATTCATTGTCTTCATCCATCCATTACCTCCCAGTTTGTTCATTATCCTGACTTACTACTTGACTAGTGGCATGGAGGACCTTCCCCTGCTTTAGCCTCTGTGTTGGATAAGCTTCCTTGTTTATTTTGTGTCTCGACTTTGAGTTGGTGACAGAACTGTAATGTCCCTTGTTAGGAATTTTATTAAAATTGCAATTTTTCTCTTTTTCCCTTGGTTCGACCTTTGACTAGTTTCGATCTCTAGGTCCCAAATTTTCCCCAAATGATCCCAAATCTTCTGAGAAGGTATATGAATAATATTAGAACATAAATATGTGTTTCAGGGATGCCTTTGTACCTTTAAAACACTTCTGCAAATACTCTTTCAATTCTGGTCAATGTAGGTAACTTTACTAGTGATTTCCCTTTGACTAGTATTGGTCTCTAGGTCTCAAATTGACTCCAAATGCCTTCAAATCTTCAAGGAAGGTTTATGAATGATATTAGGAATTGAATATGATGTTCAGGGACAACATATGGCCACCAAAAGACCTCTGCAAACTCTCTTAAGATTCTGGACCAAGTATGCAATTTTACTAGTAATTTGGGGTTCAAATCCTTCTAAGGTAAGTACTGAAAATGGCTTCCCAAATGCCTCCAAACCCACTCAAATTTATGAACAGAGGTATGTAATGTGTTAATTATGTTATTAAGGTCTCATATGCACCATTAATGGTTTATTACAACTGTTCTCACCCTCTCCCATTCAACTGCAAAAATCCCCAATTCGACCCTTGGGGAAATGGCACTATTTCTTCTCCCAATGCAATTAAACTGAGTAAAAATGCTTCAAATGATCAAGTACAGTACATGAAACTTGTATAAGACATCCATGGCAGTATATTTATCATAAATATATCAGAGAATCATCCATTCATTCGAAATCATCATCAATACATTGGCTCACAACAAGGTAGTGGGGAAATGGCATTGTTCTTCCATTAAAAATGAGATTTATACATTTCTACTTGGAATTTCGACCTGAAACTTTTTGGAGATGAAGAACAGAGTATTTACTTCATATTACAAAAGAAATGGGGCATTAGAAGCTCCCCCAAAGAGTACAATAGCTCACCAAAAACGCCCTCCCTCAAGGATCAAGAATATGCCATCAAAATTGGAAATGGTTGAAGGAGCGAGCTGCAATAGAAGAAACCATGAGCTGCCCTGTAGCTTACACCTGCAAATAAAGACTCCATTAAAGTTCCAAATGAAAGGTCTGAATGGCCTTTCCAATTGCCAACTTGGATGGGAATCTTTCACCCTCGAAATTGGCTAAGGCAAGAAACTAGTCATCCACTAGCTCTCCCTCTTCACAAATGCAATTGCAAATTCTACAAATGATCAAAAGCCATTCTCATACTTCATTTCTACATTTTATAACCAACATTAGCCTTCTAAGGGTCGAAATCCTCTCAATAGATTCAATAGATTTCTATTTAGGAAATATTCCACATTTGCCACTTGTCTCCTAGTTCCAACCTTCCATCTTCTCCCAAATTCGATTTTGAGTCTCTTTGGCTTCTCCAACTCCCAAATTCGACTTCTTTGAGCCTATTTTTGGGGCTGACATGTCATAGTGGTCAGATGTCAGAGGTCAGGTCTGCAATTTGTCATAGTTGTCATAGATGCTCCATCATTGGTGTCATAGGGGCTAGGGAATCTAGCCCAAGTGTCCACAAACTTCCACTTTGACTCTTTATCTTCCATGGAGGTTACCAATCCTTCCCAATTCGACCTAAGATGCTCAATGACATGTGTTATGACTTACCAACTCACCCAAGAGTGTTCACATTCCCATTAATTCGAATTTGCAAAAGAGAGATACCATGTATTATGAAAAATCAAGCTAGTGTGGGTCCCACATCCTCCATATGTCTCCAAAACCATTTGTCACTTAGGATTTCTCTTGAATTTCTTTATTCACTCTATTTATTAAATACTTGAACCCTTCTAATGTCTAAACATCATTTATTATCCCCCTTATTCCAAATCCCAAAGCTTCCACCCCAAACCTAGGAAACTAGTAATTTTTCTCCTTGGCAATTATTTGACCCTTAACATCAATTTTACAAACTCTAATGAATATGGATAATGTGATTAGGCCATTGTGACCCAATTCCAAATTTGGGACATGACAAGAACTTACCTATGGTGAATTGGATTGTAGTCCTAAATCATTCTGGTCGGTTGTCCCGATGTTTGGCACTGGTATGAACTCCCCCTAGTCACTTAAGATGTGTTGGCCAAAACTGAAAGCTCATGTACTACTTATGGAAACTTATGTAAATTTGCCCAGGAAACTGTAAACTCTGGAATGTGTTTATCAACACACGTGAGTAAAGGGAAAAAGCAATGAAAAGCTAAAAATACTCCTTGAAGAGTATAAGAAAGGTCCAAAAAGCAATGGTTCTTAAACTCTATATCTAAATGATTGTTGACCTTATATGTATATATACAAACATGCCCTGGATGCAAGCTGCGATTAGTTGTGCTTCTTAGCACACCTGAGATCCGAAGGGTTATGTAGGCCAAAAAGGCCATGAAATGAAATCAATGGATCCTAATGAAACTGAATCATCTTTTATAAAAGTAGACATGGTGCCTAAGTTGAATAAGCACTCTTTGAACAACTTATCCATCTGTGAGACACTGCCATCCCCCGTGTTACTGCTTGTCCGACATATGTTAGAGCGTGTATTCCCTTTCCATTTCCAAAGTGTCATGATGTCAAGTTAGTAGTCAACCCTAAGCCTAGCCTTTTAAATCTTAGCCCTCACCCTTCACTAGCAAATTGATCACAACTATGAAGTGAGTATGGTCCTGAAAGTCTAGTTTGAGTCATAAATAATATTAAAGACCTTTTATAAATTGGATTTAGATCGCCAGTGAAATGATTACTTCTTCTTATAATTGTTACTTGAATGAATTGTAGAGCATGCTTTAACCTTTGACACTTGTAGCAGTTTTGATGATAGCCTGAGTTATATTTTGGTCATGTTGACTTGGTCAAACCTAGTTTGACCAAAAGTCAACCACAGGACATGAGGTGGCAGACCTCAGATGATACAGAGATATGATATATGGTCTGGTACAGGTCACCAGGTGGTTATATGCAGTGGTTTTAGGTTTATGATGATGATTTGTGCTTTTCAGCACTTTTACAGATTATTATTATTTGCTCTGTTGGATATGATGGATATTTATTTTGATCATGCAGATATCTATATGGTGTATGAGTACACATCTTAGATGGATTTGGGCTCTCCGAGTCCAATGAGATAGTCTGTTTTCAGTTCCTGGCAGTTACAGTGATTTTTAGCCTCAGATGGCTATCCTAGTGTAGTTTTGGCCTGTCATATGGGCTGTCAGAGCAGTGATGAGATTTGATTGGTTCACCTAGGGCACTGTGCATGGAGGGGGTGGTCCAGCCACTTGATATAACCATATTACCCCCCTCCCAGAGAGCTTGGTGGGCTCACCTTGATAGCGCAGGCACTCTAGGAGGTAGTTTGGGAAGTTTCACACTTCACAAGGCAGATTAAAAATGGCAAAAATGGCTACTGAGAGATTCGATTTGGGCTACTGAGGCAAGGGATTGGCATGGGATGATGTTTGATGATGAGTGGGATGTCTTCCACACCTTCTCCAGCAGTTTTAGTTTCCAGTGGGACCCACACCCATCACTTCGACATTTTATATGGATTTCTGGAGCCTCCTAAGGCTCACGACTTTTCTAGAGGGGCACGATTTGGTGCTTAGAGCATTATTTTATTGATATTGTGCCATGGGGATTGACCAAGGGTGTTAGAAATTACCCCTTGCACCCACCATGAGCTAGATCTTATATTTTATCATTGAGATTTGGTGGGACCCCCTCTCCTAGGGCGATTTGGTCCATTGATGTATTATTTTATTATTGATCCATGTACTTTATTGTTGAGCTCATCTCAACCATTGATTAGATTACTTTGATCTTATAATCTTAGCCATCCATTCAAAAGGTGGTTAGGGTTTTGGTCTCTCTCCATCCTATTTAAATGAGAGAACTTCTCATTGTAAAGGGTCTTTGGCTCTTGGAATCTTGATAATATAAAAACTTCTTGTGGAAATTCTTGGATCTCCTTTGCATTTGGTGTTGTTAGATGGTGATTGAAAAGTCTATTGCATCCTAGCATTTGGGTATTTGTGGTAAGATCTATCTTTCGTGGAAACTTTGTTTTGTCTGCAGGAGGGCGACTTCAACTTGGGCGTTTTTGCAGGGCTTCAACTCGCTCACTTGGCATTCGCTTGTATCAGGGGGTTATCATTAGTATCATTGTGATCTATGCTATCTTTTTGTTATTTCCCTTGTGGCATTAGTCTTATCTCTTGATTGCATCAAATCTGATATTGTTGACGTTTGTTGTGCAGGAGAGAGGGCGCATTGGCTTCCTTGGGCAAATCGACTTCATAGAAAACTACCTCAAATCTTCTCAAATTGATCGGGTTTGCATAGATCATCATCATCAAGGCATCTACAAGGTTATCCAAGTAAGATCCACAGGTTTGTTTACTATTTCTTGATCCCAAGCATAAGCATTTAACTGTTAAAACCCTCATTTTACATTTTTTCAGATCTACTTGGAAGTTGGATCTAGTAGGCTTTTGGGTAAGATATTGAAAACCCACCTCTATAGCATCCACGACAATTCAGATCTATAGTTTGGTGTGGATTGGCTTCCATTTGACCCCTTTCCCAAGGCACATTAGCTTCTCCAAGGGAGGTCGCACTTCCAGAGAGAGAGGGTTCGCTAGGTTCCAAGATCTGGGTAGGTGAGATCCCACTTGATTTGAACTCCTCTCACTTGATAACCTACCCCTAGTACTTCACCTTGTGGGCCCCATTCCTCATTTTGAGGGTTGTGCCCCACTTGGGTCACTTGGTGATGCATTTTGAATCTCAGATCTACTGAGATCTAGCCATTGGATGACCTTGATCTTCAAAACCCACCTTGCTTTGCACCTTGACAACCCTGATCTACAGTTTGGTGGACATTCGACTCCATTTGGCCCATTTTCCAAGACATTGGTCTTCTCCAAGCCCTCATGACTTTCCTGGGTTGTCTGGCTCCCCTGTGGGTTGATCTCTGTCTGGTTGCTTGCACACTTATATACTGTCATATCTGTCTATCAAGCATTGCTAGAAAGCCCTAACTGTCAGATCTCTGATTTGGGACACTTTCCCTGTTTTAAGGTCACGTTTCCCAAGGTAGTTGATTTTGACCTTTTGAAACTAGCTTTGAATCCTGGAATCATACTTAATCCTAGAATCACTGTGTGTTATCTTTCATTATCATATCACACCTTTCCTAAGCCTTTATAGTGGTCCTACTTCCTTAATTCTAGGGTTCCATACCTGTCACCCTACGTACTTCATTAGATTGATTTGATCTGGTGATTGGGTTGATCTCTCCTATCGGGAGTAGATCTGGGTCTCCCCCTTTCTAGCTTGGGTTTGATAGCTAAAGCGAAGAGTGTCTTGGTTGGCGTGACAACCATCCTTTTGGGAACTAGGGCTCTCTTGGTTCACCACTTTAGTTGCCTGCCCCCTCTACCATCCACCTTGGATCCATCTGTAGGGGCAACTACAAGATTGGTGATAATAGTCACTTAAGATGTTGGCTAAAACTGAAAGCTCATGTACTACTTATGGAAATCTATGTAAATTTGCCCAGGAAATTGTAAACTCTAGAATGTGTTTCTTAACACACGTGAGTAAAGGGCAAGAGCAATGAAAAGCTATAAATACTCCTCAAAGAGTATAAGAAAGGTCCAAAAAAGCAATGGTTCTTAAACTCTATATCTAAACGATTGCTGACCTTATGTATATGTATAAACATGCCCTGGATGCAAGCTGCAATTAGTTGTGCTTCTTAGCACACCTGAGATCCGAAGGGTTATGTAGGCCAAAAAGGCCATAAAGTGAAATTAATGGATCCTAATGAACTTGGATCAGCTTAAAAGTAGACATGATGCTTAAGTTGAATAAGCACTCTTTAAAAAACTTACCCATTTGTGAGACACTGCCATCCCCTGTGTTATTGCTTGTCCAACATATGCTAGAGTGTCTATCCCCTTTCCATATCCAAAGTGTCACAATGTCAAGTTAATAGTCATCCCTTAGCCTAGCCTTTTAATTTTTAGTCTTCACCCTTCACTAGCAAATTGATCACAACTATGAAGTGCGTATGGTCTTGAAAGTTTGGTCTGAGTCATAATAATAATTAAAATCCTTATATTTTTGTTGGTAGATCGCCAGTGAAATGATTACCTCTTGTTATAATTGTTACTTTAATGAATTGTAGAGCATGCTTTAACCTTTGACACTTGCAGCAGTTTGATGATACCCTGAGTCATATTATTGGTCATGTTGACTTGGTCAAACCTAGTTTGACTAAAGTCAACCACAGGACATGAGGTGGATAGACCTCGGATGATACAGATACATGTTGTATGGTCTATTACAGGTCACCAGATGGTTCTATGCAGTGGTCACAGGTTTATGATGATAATTTATGCTTTTCAACACTTTCACAGATTATTATTATTTGATCTGTTGGGCATATTGGATATTTTATATGATCATGTAGAGATCCATAGGGTGTATGAGTACACACCTTAGATGGATTTGGGCTCTCTGAGTCCAATGAGACAGTCTGTTTTCAGTTCCAGGCAGTTACAGTGATGATTGGCCTCAGTTGGCTATCCTAGTGCATTTTTGGCTTGTCAGATGGCCCGTCAGAGCAGAGGTTGGATTTGACTGGTTTTCCTAGGGCGCTGTGCATGGAGGGGGTGGTCCAACCACTTGTTTTTACCATATTACCCCCCTCCCAGAGAGGCTAGTGGGATCACCTTGACAGCGCAGGCACTCCAGGAAGCAGTTTGGGCAGTGTCACATTTCTCGAGGCAGATTAAAAATGGTAAAAATGGCTACTGAAGGATTCGATTTGGGCTACTGAGGCAAGAAAATGGCATGGGATGATTTTTGATGATGAGTGTGATGTCTTCCACACCTTCTCCAACAGTTTCAGCTTTCAGCTGGACCCACACCCATCTCTCCGGCACTTTGTATAGTTTTCTGGAGCCTCCTAAGGCTCACGACTTTCCTAGAGAGGCACGATTTGGTGTCGAGTTTGGTATTTTGATGTTATTGTGCCATGGGGACACACTAGGGAGGCAAGTCATGACCCCCTATACCCACCATGAGCTAGTTCTTATGTTTTATCATTGACATTTGGTGGAACCCCCTCTCCTAGGGTGATTTGGTCCATTGATGTATTATATTGTTATATTGAGCCATGTACTTTATGTTGAGCTCATCTCAACCATTGATTATATCACTTTGATCTTTTAATCTTAGCCATCCATTCAAAAGGTGGTTAGGGTTTTGGTATCTCTCCATCCTATTTAAAGGAGAGAGCTTCTCATTGTAAAGGGGCTTTGACTCTTGGAACCTTGATAATAGAAAACTTCTTGTTGAAATTCTTGGGTCTACTTGGCATCTGTTGTTGTTAGATGGTGATTGGAAAGTTTATTGCATCCTAGCATTTGGGTATTTGTGGTAAGATCTATCTTTTGTGGAAACTTTGTCTTGCTTACAAGAGGGCGACTTCAACTCGGGCGTTTTTGTAGGGCTTCCTCAACTTGCTCACTTGGCATTCGCTTGTATCAGGGGGTTAACATTAGTATCATTGTGATCTATGCTATCTTCTTGTTATTTCTTCTGTAGCATTAGTCTTTATCTCTTGATACATCAAATCTGATATTGTTGATGTTTGTTGTGCAGGAGAGAGGGCGCATTGGCCTCCTTGGGCAAAACGACTTCATAGAAAACTACTCCAAATCTTCTCAAATTGATCGGGTTTGCATAGATCATCATCATCAAGGCATCTACAAGGTTATCCAGGTAAGATCCACAGGTTTGTTCCCTATTTCTTGGTTCCAATCCATTGGCATATTTATTTTACTGTTAAAACCCTAAGCTAAAATCTACGAAAAATTATACAGATCAAATCCCTTGATCAATTGGCAAAACATTTCTGGGTATTGTAGAGCGGGCAAATCCCAAAGTGGGTTCTCAAGGGCGTCACCCTTGGGGACTCCATTGGCCCATTGTCCTAGGCACTGAGCTTCTCCCAACCCTCACGACTTTCCTGACTTGGTCAATTTTTCAGTGTTCTGATCTCCTTTTGAGACTTGTGTGCATTGATACTGTCATACTTGTCAAACAAGTCCATATTTGGCACTGGTTAGCCCCAATCCTGTCCCTAACTACCCTGCATTGGACACGGTTCCCAAGGCAGTGGATTTTCTCATCATTGACTAGTACCTTGATTCTGGATCTAGTGTCTAATCTCATAAGTCACTTGCATAACCAAGTTGGATCAAATTTACCTTGCTTAAGCCTCTTGATCCAATCCATTACTCACCTTGTGACTTCATCCATAGATCTAGGGTTTACTTCACCATAGACCGTATGTACTTCATCCCTATTTGATTTGATTTGGTGTCTTGGTCTGATCTCTCCTATCGGGAGTAGATCTGGGTCTCCCCCATTGTTGTTTTGGGCTAAGATAACATTAAGTGAAGATTGCCTCGATTGGTGTGACAACCATCCATTGGGAGTCGAGGCTATCTTGGTTTCACCTCTTTGGTTGCCCATCCCCTCTACCATCCTCACTGATCCACCTTTAGGGGCAACTACAAGTCTAGTGATAACAGGGATATCAACTGGATCAATATGATCGATGGGTTCATCCTTTTCTGCTAACTCCCTCTGAACTGGAGGGGGAGATGATCTCATCTCCTTTGGTTCTAGCATTTCTTCATCATCGATCTCCATGTCTGATCCTCTGCCTTTCCTGACATCCATCTCTTCTTCAAAGGTCACATCCCTACTGACTTCAATCTATCTGGATCCTGGGATGTAGATTCTATAAGCCTTTGAAGACTCAATGTATCCCACAAAGATTCACTTCTTGCCTGAAGGTTCTAACTTCGATCTTTTCTCCTTGGGCACATGTATATAGATTGGACAACCAAAAATCCGGAGGTGGCCTACTTCTGGTTTCACTCCTGTGAAAGCTTCTTCCGGAGTCACATTCTTCAATATCTTATGTGGACATCTATTTTGTACATATACAACTGTTCTGGATGCTTCTGCTCATAAGAACATTTGAAGATTCTGATCATGTATCATGGCTTTGGCTTCCTCCACAATTGTTCTATTCTTTCTTTCCGCAACCCCATTTTGTTGAGGGTTGTAGGGAACTGTGAGCTCCATCTTAATTCTTGCTTCCTTGCAGAAGTCATTAAATTATGTAGAGGTGTATTCTCAACCATTATCGGATCTCAAAATCTTGATCCTCTTTCTTGACAAATTCTCGACTTGTGCTTTGAATTCTTTGAATTTGCTGAGTACTTCCTCGCATTCCTTAGACTTGAGAAAGTATATCCAAGTCTTCTGTGAGTAGTCATTAATGAATGTTATGTAGTAATGATATCCACCCAATGAAGCAACTGTCATGGGTCCGCACAAGTCAGAGTGTACTAGATCCAAAATCCCTTTAGATCTACTCTCACTATCTAGAAAAGATCTCTTGGTATTCTTGCCAAGTGCACATCCTCTACATGTTCCATCATGGTCTACCTGAAGTACTGGTAAAGCTGTCACTATATTCTTCAGTGCTGGGAGAGCATGATAGTTTAGATGAGCTAGTTTTCTGTGCCATAATTCACCCAAACTTGTAGAGTCATGTACTAGGGCTTGGACTGGTGGAGTGTTTAGACGATACAAGCTCTCCTCTCTTACACCAATAATCTTGGCTGTATTCATACTTGAGTTCTTGTGCCAAGCAAGTACTTTCCCTTCAGAGAAAGCTACTTTATATCTCTTGTCCTCCAAGGCTGAGATGGAGACAAGATTTCTTTTCATATCAGGTACATAGAGCACATCACTCAAGCGTAGTGTATCACTTGATTCTAGTCAATGTCTTAAAAACCGGAACCGGGAATCAAACCGGTCTGGGGTCAACTCGGATCGGAACCTGATTTGGTAATGAACCGGAGCGGTTTGATTTCAATGAACCGGACTATTAAAAAATACAAAAAAAATTACAATTTTAATCATAAAAATTATATTTAACATTCCAAGGTATATTTCAAAGCATTAGACACATAATATGCATATTTGAAACCATTAGACACATAATATGTAAAGTCTACTCATATATATAAATCGGAAATCCATAAACCATGTATGGGTCACAAAATGGCACTAAGTGCACTGCATACTCATAGTAAAGTCTCATAGCATATATCTCAAATTTTGAAACAAAATACAATATCAATGAGGCTCTATATCCTCTACAGGCCAAAAAACATGATCAATGATGAGTCATGACTCATAAGTCATAACTAATCAATCATCAAAACTTGACTGCAACAATGAGACAAATGACACTCTTGGCGGCAGCTATGAGACAAATGAGCTCTTGATTGTGAGTGAATGAGAATGTGGGGGCTGGGCACTTATTTAATGTCTTTTGGAGGGCGAGTTAGGGTTAGGTATTTTGTTTTTTATTAAAAAACCAATAAAATTTTGAAAAACCTGAAACTGGGCCCATGGACGTGTTAGCTCAGCTGGCCGGCCGAGTTATTACAGAACCGGACCTGTTTATTCCGGTTAGGCCGGTTTGAGTTGAAGGCCGGTTTGGTGCTCCACTTCAGCTGACCAGTCAAACCGGCCGATTCCGGTTTGAACCGGACCGTTTTTTAAAACAATGATTCTAGTTGAAGGGAGTGTTATCATATCTATGTTAGCTGGAGCTACCATACTGCAGACTGTGCGACTGAGGACTGCACAGTACCTTTTTTTCCAGATCGGAGATCAGCTGCCCTCACATGAGGCATTTTTGTTCAGATTGCCCCTAGCAGATATACCAGAGGGGACATACAATTGGACAGTGTCACACACATTGTCATTTACCATCTACCACAAAGTCACCTTTCCTTGCCAGGCTTTGACACAAGCTCATTTGAGACAGTTGCCTAGTCTTGTTCTGATCGAGACTATCACGGTACATTGCTGGTTTATTATATGCCCGGATTCAGCAAAGATCCAGCTCAGAGACAGGTTCAGTAGCAACAGATATATGGTGCAGCAGGTATTGCATTTGATGATTATTGCTCATGTTGTAGATTAGACTTATTTATACTTGTTAGTACACTAACTTTGCATGAGATGATATATTTGGTGATCTAGCTATTATATGATGTGGTTGGGCCCCTGATGATGTCAGTCCACCCCTCCGGTTAGACTTATGTATATGCACGCTGAGTCATGTCCTCTACACTTGGCATAGACTTGATCACTTAGTCCCTCTCGGTAGCTGACTTTAGCTCCATTATCACTTTCCCCATCCATCCGACTCATCCATGATACTTGCCCCCGACTTGGATTCTGATGTGTGATCCCGAGGACCCCTTTCCCCACTGATCTCTGAGTTTGCCATGACTCCCTATTTATTGTGCCTCGGCTCTTTAGTGTGTGAGATACACGGTTAGACCTGGGATTTGCTCCTGTCAGTTGCCCCCGATGTTGCAATGCAGTTAGGATTGTGTAGCCTCACCGGGTGTTCCCCATTGGTCATCGAAGCATGTATTGCTCACCCCCATTACCTTTGCAGTATGAGCACCATGTTTATATCTTTTGAGATATGTATGTAGCCCTAGAGGGCCTTGATGTAAATGAAGAAATGAAATGTAAATCAGGCTAAAAAGGCCATTATGTTGTAAACGTAAAATCTAGCCAAAAAAGGGCTAAGTATGAAACTCATTGTAAAGTCCATGCAATGTGTTTATGAGCACACATGGATTTAGGTCAGCCATACATGTCAGCATTTGTAGTGGTTATTCCTCACCTAGTCCCGCTGGACAAGGAGGTGAGAGGGAGCAAGGGACAAGCTCAAGATTGCCCCCTAGAGTCTCAAGTTACGGTTTGTCGGACACCCAGTTTGGCGGGTCTAGAAAATAATCTCATGGAGTCTTCGGATACGGATGTGAGTTGTGAGATACTTGTTAGATGACTAGTGGTGGTTTCCCTGCACTATACCCATTTGTGAGGCACCGCCCTTCCCCATGTTCTGTCATGGCATACTTACCTCAGTGGACCCCGCTTTCCTGATTTGTCCAAAGGGTCACATGATCTTCATCCGTGTCTTCCCATGACCTTTGCCTTGTTGTCCACATCACCTAAAGTCAGCAAAGTGGTCAATTCTATAGACGTGCATAGCATTTTAGTCTTTTGGAGGTGGTGGGCCCACTTCACCGGGGCCTTGTAGTATCTCGGGATTTAATGTATTTTTGATAACCATGTTATCATTATATTGCTTAGTAATGTACTAACTCGTATAATTGAGCCTTGTCACTTCGTTCTTGCATACAGGTATTCAGCTAGCACTATTGTTGACTAAATTTGACTTGGTCAAACTGAGTTGACTAGGCCAAAAATGGGCCTGAAAAAATGTTGCGATCGAAATTTCAATTTCGATCAATTATTATCTACAGGGATCCCATATGAGCATGCAAGTGTCGGAATTGCAAAATACTGAAGCGTTTGAGAAATTTTAATTATTATCGGTCAACTTTGACATGTTTTAATTAAAAATTATGGATTTGGGGCAAATAATGCCAAAGTGATGGATCGGCGTCGTTCAAGTGGTCATCCCTACTACTTTTGGGGTCCACGATCACATTGCAGCAGACAGTTCGGCAATCCGGGCAATAAAAGTGGGTCAAAAGCCCAATTTTCAGCTGCAGCCATATAAACCAACAAAAATTACATGGAAAATCAGAATTTGATTAAGGCAACTATAGGCAAATGGCAAAATCAATGGTTGGCAATGGTAAAGGTAATTTCTAAGGGTAAAATGGTAAGGTTTGATACATTATTGACACATTGTGGGGCCCTCTCCATGGCAGCTCATCACTTGAGGTCGAATTGGCCCATAGGGGCGTTTTTCTCCACCCAGGGTAATTCGATTTGCATGTTTATTTGTATGTGGGGCCTTGTTGTATTAGTTGGGGGGATAAAACATCCCATAGACACCCCCCAACCATGGTGTATATGTTGTATGGACCCCACATGGGTCCCCTCTCCTCCACAAGTGCGCTCTCCTTGGGCAATTCGCACCCCCACCTAGAGACAATCTCCACCATTCGATGGTTGGGGAGTGATATCCACCCTCCATTTTGGGGGGAAACCTATTTTGGGAGTGGCCATTCACTATAAGAGAAGGCACTCACCCTATTGTACTTCTTCTTAACATTTTTTAGATTTGAGATTGAGCAATAGAGAGACAATTCTTCCAGATTTGCTTGTGATATGGTGGTGAATGCTTATGGTGCTGATTGCTAGCTTATTTCTGGTGCATTGCTAAGTTATTTTGTGTTTTCTCCATCACTCTTTGGCCAAAAACGAATTGCAGGTTACTTGACCACTTGGGGATGGCGCAACTCTTGGGTTAGCAGCTCCTAGTTGCTTCTCTCGTCAGGATTTTAACAAGGGAAGTGAAACTTACTATTGTATCTCGCTTTTCTTCATTATTTGTCTTTCATTTGCTGATTTCCTTGAGTACTTGCTATAGTTTCTGATTCATTCTCTCTATGGCAGGCACAAGGACGCATTGGTCAACTTGCTGCAACAAAAACGCAAAGGGAAAACGCATGATTGCTTGGCACTTGGTCTCCGGGGTTTGTCTTCAGCTCCAGAACGTATTCACCTTCATTATCTTGGTACAATCCTTGCTTGTCTCTTGTATTTTAGTTTCATTTGCAAATGCTTGGTTGCAATCTACATAAAAAACCCTAAAAATTGATAACTTAATTTCTGACCGTAGGTACTAAGATTTCTTTCCAAACCCGCTTATTATTTCCCCTTAAAAGTTTATATCTCAAGTTTGGTTAGATTCCGACTCCATTTACCCATAGTTTAGGCACTAGTCCACTTGGCAAAAACGCCCCCTACTCTTTCATCCTGTTGGGTGTGTTTTGGGGTTCTGGGTACTCTTGATTTTTGTTTAGAACGTCTTTTTACCTTAGGGAATCAAGTTTCATTAGCTAGAAGTGATTAAAAACCTTAATTTCATGCTGCCCTAGGTCCACCCGTCTCAGAACCAATCTCTCCCTTGGGCAGATTTTCACTTATTAATCACTTCTTGCATTATTGTCTGCCTTAGTTACTTTCGGCCATCTAATCTACTACTTTCATCATAATCTATTGTTGGTCACACTTCATCTACTTGCTTGTTTCATTCGTGTGTCCAATCTGTGGCTGAAACTAGACTTAGGAGCCCTTCTACACTCATTCCTTGTCTTTATGTCTCATCTTTTGGGTTTGGGTGTGTTTTTGTCTCTCGACCATAAATAGTTGAGCAGGGTCTCCCCCTTGACTTGGCTTTCACGCCTTGTCTAAAGTGACTGTAGCCTTGTCCGGTGTGACTTCTGTCCCTTGGACAGAGGATCTGGCTGCTATTGGTTACACCTTCCTGGTTGCTCATCCTCTACTGTCCCTATTGGGATATCCCTCTATAGCAACTACAAATAGTGTGATAACAGGGAGGTGGCCCCAGATCCCTTCACAGTGTAGTTAGCATCATCTCCAAGTACAACACGGAGATGAGAATCTTTCTCAAGTAATTCTAAAAGATTTTCTCTATAGCCTGTAATATGTTTAGAAGCACCACTATCTATGAGCCAAGTATCACTAGTGGTGGGAATAGTACCTAATAAAGCTGATATGAAGAGAAATTTTGTACGATCTTCATTCCTTTGTTTCTTGTGATGATGGTCTTCTTCTACATCAGTAGTTGATGCTTCATGCTTTCTTTTACTTGAGCTTCGACAACTATTGGCGTAATGGTCATATTTCTTGCACCTATAGCATTGAATCTGAGATATGTCCTTCTTCTTATGGTCTGGGTGAGGACTTGATCTCCTATCTTGGTGCTTGTGTTTGTGGAACTTCCTTCCCTTTCCCTAACCTTTCTTGGCATGGGATACGAATGCTTGATTCTCCTCAGGTTGAGTGCCATGAAGTCTTTGTCGTGCAACAATTCTTGTCTCTTCCTGAGTGCAATCTGCCCATAGTTTATCAAACTTGGGTAGTTTGGATCTACCACTTATGCTTTGGATGAAAGACTCCCAAGATGGTGGAAGACCATTCAGAGTGTTGATAACAAGCTCCTTATCATCAATGGGATCTCCACTGGTACTAAGATTGTCCCTTAGTTTTGTGAACCTCATGAAGTATGAGGCAATGGATTCTGACTTGGACATCTTCATATTTGATAGCTGGTTCCTCAATGTAATGGATATATTGATACTAGTGTGTTCAAACAACTTCTTTATGGTCTTGAACATTTTCCTAGCAGTCTTCTTCCCTGAGATCTGTGGAACTAAGTGATCTCTAACTGAGGCCACCAGAATCCTTCTTGCTCTGGCATCATTCTTCCTCTAGCAGGATTTGTCTTCTTCGGCTTCTGGTTCTGGGACCTTCTCATTTACATATTGTAAGAGATCATTTTCTTCTAGTAGTAGAAGAACCCTAGACTTCCAAGAGATAAAATTGGCAGCTCCTTCCAGACGATCTTCAACCTTCATACCGATCATCTTGACTGCAGATCTGGTTCAGAAACCCTAGTAGAGGCTAGGTCAAAAATGAAAGTTGGAATTTTGGAAAACTGATTCCACAGGTAGATGCGCCCTAGCAAGGCGAGTTGAGATGAGGTAGGGCTGATCCAAATTTGAGGAGAAAAGTAGGTAAAAATTGAAACCCTAATTTCTGCTGCAACTGTAGAATTAGATAAAAAATTGAAAATTCTCGGAATTGAATTATGTCTTCACCAAAAGATGTGCCCTCCTTAGAGCGAAATTCCCAATGCTCTTTTTCTTCCAAAAAGTTGAGTGAAGACTTCAAAAGATGAAACCCCGGTTCCGGCAGGGTTCCGACAATGTTCCGGCAATGGCTTCTTCTAGTACTGCTCTGATACCATGCTAAATTTTCATACATTCATAGCATAATAATTCAAATGCATAAATAGGATCACTAGAAGAAAGACAAAGCACAAAACAATAACACAAGAGTTTATCCTGGGAACCCAAACGGGAGAAAACCCAACAACCTTCGTATAGAGATGATAATTTCGAGATCAAAGTACAATCATAAAAGAGAAAAGATGGAAATGCTTTCCAAAGATAAAAACCCCAAAATAGTCTTCTCCTGTTGCAGTGCGAACTTCTCTCTCTGGGTGATGCGAACTTGAGTGAAGTGAGTGAGTGAATAATGAGGTGATTTTTCCCTCTTATTTATACAAGTGCCAAACTGGGTTTTACCCTAGCTGAGCCGACTTCTCTATTTGACTGGGCCGACTTCACTTGGGGGGCAATTAATAATTTAATTTTAATCTTTTCCTTTGCTTCTTTTCACCCCAAGGTTTACATTGATTCTTTCAAGGTTTTACATAATTAATTACATCAAGTTCATCTCCCTTAGGAGGTATAATCAATTACAATAAAATTACAATAAATAATATCTTCCGAAGTTGCACAAAATCCAACATGTCATGCCATTGCATGTCATGAAGGAAATGGGTTTGGAGGTTACCAGACCTTATGGAAATGTTTGTGGCATAGATTCTAGATGTGTACAGTCATATGGTTTGATTAAAAACTTAAGGGCTGGTCTTTTTGCATGCTCAGACATCTCCATCATGATGGATGTTGTTGTAATTGATTTGCCCCCAGCATATGGAATGCTTTTATCTAGGAAGTGGGCAGCTGGTTTAGGTGGGTATCTTATGATGGATTTATCTTATATCTGTGTCCCTAACTCAGATGGTGCTTTAATCCAAATCAATAGAGAGCCTTTCATTGACAAGCACTTGAAAACTTTTGAACATTGGATTAAGAATACATATTGGGATGACCTTTTGAATAGTGCCAAGGCTGGGATGATTAGAAACGATGATGAAATTTGGGGAATGTCAGAAAATGTGTTCATCTTACAACTCTTTGGTAATGAATATGATGCTTTGTTTCATTTCATGGTTGATGTTATCTGTTAGAGTTTGTTGATTTCAAATATTATATGTTGAAACTTGAAGGTTGATGTTGTTGATGATTGATCATTTGATGACAATGCTATAAGTTATAGCTCCTAGATGATTGATGTTATATGTGTACTAATGGTTATATCTATGTTTCATGTTTTCTATAGTTAATTTGGCATTCTACATGTTTTTTTAATATATATGCATCAAAATATATTAAAATATGTATTAATAAAAAACGCTCCCAAAACGGAAGCTTTTGAAAATTTCGCTTTCCGCTCCCGCTCTCAGTTCCTGCTCCCACTCCCCGCTCCCAACAACATAGGTTAGAACCACTATAAATTTCTTCTTTGTGTTTTATGATTAAATTGACATAAACAAGGGGAATCAATTCTGGAAATTGTTCAAAAATGCAGAAATGCAGAAAATTACAAAATTAAATGAATTGAGAAAATACTCAAAATAACACCTTAAAGTTATGATATTTTTTCCAACTAGTTTCTGCAATTTGTAAGTAATATCTTCCTAGAAAATTGTAGAAATTTATAGCAAAGTAATTCCTCTAATTTTAAGATAAAACAATGAATTTTCCAAATTACTAAATTTGAAAATTTTCCTATTTTAAGGAAAGTTTCAGATTGCAGAAATTTCATAAATATTTCAAGAAAAGACTAGTAAACTTGTTTAATCATGAGATAAACAATAAATTTTTTGAATCTAATGGATTTCAATTAAATCCATTTTATTTATTTATTTATTTTTAATTTTTATAAATTATTTTGTGAAATAAATCTAGAAATAGAGATAAAATGATATAAATACTTTCTAGATTTTTATTTTCTGCTAATTTTTCTAAAATAAAATGTTGAAGCTCCTGACCAAGGAACAATTAACAAATTTATGAATTTTATTAATATTCTCTATGAAAAAATTCAAAAGTAAAAGATCTATGTAGGATATTCAAGGTTACCCTAAATAGATCTAAGTGAAATCTAATTATTATTTTTTTACATTTTTTTTCCTAGGGTAAGATCTCATTAAATGAAACAAGAATGGAAAAGGAGATTTAATTTTTTGTTTTATGGATGGTTGCAAGAGAAATAAGAGAGACAAGTGCCTTACCTTTCCTTTGGGCTATGGAGTCAACAAAGAGATTCCCCAATGAACTTGTTCCACACAAAAATCACACAAGAAAAATAAGTTCTCAAGGCCTCCAACCCTTCATAGATGTATTAGAAGCTACAAAATGCAAATCAGAAAGATGGGTAGACTTTTCTTCTACTTCTTGCTTAAGTGAAGCCCTACACTAGAAGGGGTTAGAATTGCAACATTTGAATTAAGAATCTTACAATGAAAAACCACCCTCTATGCAAGAATTTCAATTGAATCTAAAATAAAACCTTCCCATAGATCCAATCTACTTAGACAATGTTGCCTCTGAAGTAGCTCAAGAGAAATAGAACACAATATTAGCACAATGTTACCTCCAATAGAAGAACCATGAACAAGAATAATACCATCAACAATGAGAAGCTCCAAATATAACTTCCAAAGCCAATTTTTTTTTAATAGAATTATGCCTTGTACAAAGATAACTCTCTTGTAACCCCAACAACCAACAAAAACAATGAGAGAGGAGTGCTTTTATATAGGATGAGAGACTCAACCTTCTCTCATTAAACAATTATTTTTTCTTTCTAGAAGTCTCAAAACCCTAACTAAATCCTCTTGACATGGTAAACCAATAATATAAATATTCTTAAATGGTTGAGAAAAGTAAAAAAGGAGGGGTGCTAGTCTTAGAGGGGGAAACGACTTGCCAAAAGGGGGGACAAATTGGTTAGGAAGGGGGCAAATGGCTAAAAGAAGGGCACGAGTTTTTAAATGGTACTTCTGGGTTTTCCAACTTCCTCAATCTTTATCGGATTTTTTATTATAACCACTTTTCGGAAATCCCATTACCACTCTGGATCTAATGGCATTGAGTTGACACAATTCTAGGCACTCGGTCAAAAGATATGAGGCATCTTAGGTGGACTACATGGGGATATGTGAGACTGCATAAAAATATGTTGAGGGTCTCACATGAGAAGGGGGGACTTTGAGTTATAAAGCTAATGAATAATTAGAACATTAACGAGGAATTTGTCTTGTGGTATTTGATTGCTAATCTTAACTTGCAAGAATGTGGATGCATATGTTGTTCAATACTGTTTAATGATTTTCTCTTTCTCAGCTACTCTACTTGAAATGATTTTGGCATCTTAAAAATACTTGCACATAATGTAACATATATTTTCTGTTAAGTAATTTTCTGTCCTTTCTCTGAGTATTCACTAGTTCTAAGTACATATATTACTTTTGCAGCTTGGGAACAAAACCAGCAAAAAATCTATCATTTCGGGAAGGAATTTTGGTCCCATTGTTCTGCTCTTTGTCATTATTTGGATTTTATTGCCTCTTGCATTTCTTTCCAAATATAGATTTGCGAGCCTTCCTCTCGGCGTATTTTGCATTAGCTGGTGTTTTTGCAGTCACTGGGAACATGGTTGACCTTGTTGGCGCTCTTTTTCCAACAACAAATACACAGTTATTCCAAATAGGTGAGATAATCATTTGGTTCTTGTATTTGTGAGAGGTCTTATGCTAGATGTGTCTGTTTTCTGTCTTTCTTTATTTAACATTTTGAGATGCAATTGGACACTTTTGAGCATATTCTTTATAAGTGATGCTGTAATTCATTCATTCTATAGATCCTTTTCATGGAGCTTTATTTCAAATGTATCGAGTGCTCTATTTATTGGTCAAAGCACAAGACTCTTCTTCAAGGGTTCAATTCAGAGGGTAATCATGGAGTGCCAAAAAAAGCACCAATATTTGTGGGTGAATTTTTATTCAGGGGACCCTTGAGGTCTTTGTGGATTGCTGAATCATGCATATTGATCTGAGAATGTGTTACCTCTGGCAGGGTTAAAATAAAACATGTAGAATTTAAAACATCTGGCTGGTTGCAGTAAATAGAGTATACAGTCTAGCTGAAAATGTTTTTGACATATAGTTATAGAAAACAACGATAGGTACATGTGGTGTTCACACCATTCTTGTTATATATATTTTTGGAGAAACTGTCATATATTATACAAACGTCAAAATACTTTGTTGCACTGAGTTTTGGTTATGTGCAGGAGGAACAAGGGGATGTGATTCTGGAATGGCTGGAGGTACTTTAGGGGATAGGGGGGCAGGGATGGCAAACTTTATTAAAAATTTAAAAAGGAAAATAGAAAGTTAATATTTTAGAGTCTAATAGGGAAGTAAATATGTAAAAGATTAAAACAATGAAATTATTAAATACACAAAGTATGATCCTTCTAGCTCATGCTCCCCACTAGATTTGGCTTATTCATTATTTCTTGGGCTATTTAAGGTAACTTTGAATGTTACGCTTGTAAACATAATCTCTATAAATTGAACTTATGCATTTCTATATGTTTGTGGATAACATCTACATTTCTTTTACATTAATTTTCTTCTCAAGCTAGTATCTGAGTCGTGGCTCTTGCAGAAAAGGAGTTTCAAGTATGGTCATAAGCTTTAAAAAGGTGTTGAAAGTTTTCATTGTGTGAAGCTAGATAGAAAGTGGTTGACAATGTTAAGGCTGAGAAAAGAAAATGCTGAATGTATTGTCTTCAATTCTCTACTCTACGAAGTGTTTGTGTAATGTACATAAATTACAGCACATATAATATTACAATATTATAATAAATATATACCTAGTTATGTTGGAATAAATCTTACTGAGCCAAGCCTTTTAGTAAGGTATTGCCTGAGCAAGCTCTGCTCAGGCTTTGGGGGAAGAAATAATATACTAGATGATATGAGAGACACCCCAGATGATCTGATGGGAAAAATAAATAAGCATCACTTAATATCCTTGGTATCACTCAATAACCAAAAGATTTTAGAGATGTAAAGATCTCTTTGTATATTTTTAAATTTAAAACTTTGAAGTAGTTAATAAACTACATATTCTTAATCTTTAGCCATTAGATTCACTTATTTATATAAATGTAAATAAATTATATAATATTTAAATAACTTATGTCATTATTATATTTAATAATATTTATATATAATGAAATATTTTTAATAATCACCCGAACTTAATGTCGAGTTTTATTGACAAATTTTTTCTTGCCGGATTTTTGTTGAATTTCAAAGTCTCCGAATTCGAAGACGAACTCGAACCAGGTGACTTAGAATGGAACCTGTTGCCGCCTAATACACACCTGGGGGGGACACGGCAGGAAACCTTCAAGCCGCTCAGTGTGTCCTTGGGGGCAAGTGAGAGTCAAGTGCTATCACCTGATTACTCGACTCGTCCGTCTAGGCTTACTCCTAGCGAAGCCAAGGGGGGTGGTCCTGTTATCACCAATCTTGTAGTTGCCCCTAATAATGAATCCTATAGAGGATGGTAGAGGGGATAGGCAACCAAAGTGGTGAACCACGAGAGCCTCGATTCCCAAAAGGATTGGTTGTCATGCCAATCGAGGCACCCTTCACTTTATACTATCAAAGCCACAGATAGGAAAGGGGGAGACCCTGATCTACTCTCGACAAGAGAGATCTAACCCAATCACCAGATCAAGCCATATAGATAGGGTACATAAGGTGACAGGTGTAGAACCCTAGATTTAAGGAAAGGGGGTCACTGTGGAGGCTTAAGAAATGTAAGAAGATAATTAGACACAGTGACTCAAAGATTAAAAGTGATTCCAGGATTTAGGTGCTAGTACAAATGATCAAAATCAACTGCCTTGGGAAACGTGACCCTTAAAATAGGGAAAGTGCCCCAAAGAGTAGATCTGAAGGTTTAGGATTTCTAGCACAACTTGATTGAAGGGTATGGTAGTGTTAAAGCACGCAAGCTCACAAACTAGGAACAAACGACAAGAAAAACCAGTCACTCAGGGAATGCGCAAGGGTTAGAAGACAAGTGCCTTGGGATTTGGGTCGGATGGAGTCTTCCAACTGTGACGTCTAGGAGAACCCACCTAGGGATATGCAAGAGCCTAAAAACCCAGAAATGGTTTGCCAGTAAACCAAGTCGTTTGAGCCAGAGAATTTTCTGAAGGATTTGAATGAGGGTTTTAACATGAAATGACAGATGGGTAGGATAGAAGAATAATTTACATACCTTACAAGCGTACCCGAGTCATGGAGATGATTGCTATGATGTTGAGGATTGTTCTCGCAGAGATCAAATGAAATTTTGATGACTTATATTGCCCACACGAATTATGCTCAGCTCCACAAATGCGCCCTCCTCTTCTTGTCAAACCAAGGAAACAAAAGCAATCAGTTTAAGCAAGAATGGAAGAAATACAAATGACAAACATGATAATAAAGAGTAAGAGGTACAAGGACAATGATACTCCCTGAAATCGACAAAGAGAAAAGAAAGGAGCAAGGATAGTCTCCCCAACCAGTGCGCCCTCCTCACCAATTTGACTTCTTCACCTATAGATAAACGTGGAGAAAAAGATGTGCAAAATATCCACCAAGACCCTCAGTGCAAAGGAAGAACAGTTTCAATCAACACCAATAACATCCAAAACCAGAACACAAGTATTTGCAAGAATATTTTTTTTTTAGAAGCCAAGAGCCAAAAGTCCCTTTACAATGAGAGGGTCTCTCCTTTAAATAGGAATGAGAGAGACCAAAACCCTAACCACCTTTTTAATGAGTGGCTAAGATTAAAAGATACATAAGTGCTAATCTGCGGTTGAGATGAGCTCAACATAAAGTACATGGATCAACTCAAAAATATAACAAGACATCATGGACAAAATCGCCCTAGGGGGGACGTCCCACTCCAAGTGACTAGGAAAACATGATATAACGCTCATGGTGGGTCTAGGGGGTAACATATATCCTCCCTAGTGTGTCCCCATGGAACAATAACACAAGATGACTCAGTAAAGTACAATAATGTGCCCAAGTGGCAAAGTTGTGTGCCTCCAAAGACACCATAAAACCATATAAAATGAGCCCGAGAAGTGTGTAGGCCTCGTTGACTAATGCAACTGCTGTGGAAGGTGTGGGGGATATCATACACGTCATCAAAATCATCTTCATTCCATTTCCTTGCCCCAATAGCCCAAATCGAATTCCTCTGTAGCCAATTTTACCATTTTTATGCCTCTGTAAATCACCTGTAGAAGATAGAAATGCCCATAACTGATTTCCTGGTCACCTGGGGCCAAAACTGACTGCACCAACATGTCTGGGAGTATGGCAATATAGTAAAAACAAGTGTCTACAACCCATACTCTCTCTGTAGCGCCATAGGTGAACCAAATAAATCATGAAACTGCTCTGACAGGCCATTTTTAATGGCAATTTTGCACTGGAGTGATAAACTGAGAGAAATCCCAACTGAAACTGCCCGGAATTGAAAACTGACTATCCCAATGGACTCAGAGAGCTCTATTGCCTGCCGATGTGCACACAGCAATAGAACTTTCGAAGCTGCTTGGGGAAATGTGTGGCCTTGGGGGCAAGCAAAGGGTCAAGTGCTGTCACCTGATCCCTACTCCTCCGTTTAGGCAAACTCCTAACGAAGCCAAGGGGGGTAGACCCTACAAAGAGTTACTAAGGCTCTTGATTTTACAAGTGTTTAAATATGTGATGAAGATGGGTGTTGTCTTAGGAGTTTTTATGATGATTTACAATAATATATTAGATCCAAGCATGTATTTGCAAAAGGGAGACGATGATACACAACCAATAACAGTTTATCAATAAAGCATCCACAACATGATTATAAATTAAAACATATGAAACAATACTCCAGATAGATAAAAAACAAATAGAATATTGAATTGAATGACCAGTGCCAAATGGAGTCAATGTAGTGCTTGGGATGCTTGAAACATGTCTTGGGTGTGCTTGAGAATGTTTTGTAAATGCTATTGGTAACTTTTATTGTAAATTTTGGGGTGAAGTCGATTATTAATGGGAAGGGGATCTCCAAGATATACCTTGCGGTACTGGAGATATGTCCGGAAAACAATCTAGGTGGCTCCGTACAAGGACATGTGGGTTGTCCGGAGTCTCTAGAGCGGTGTTCAACACTACACCAACAAGGATGTAGTCTAACTGTTCCCTTAAGGTCTCATACCAGTGGTTCCCGCGTCCCCAGGAAAAATTTGTCCACTTTCGATTGTTTGACGATCAATGCCGGATTTTCGTTGGTTGTATGGGATGTATTTTATTATGGTTGAAGTGGAGTTAAATGTGAGGAATTAATCAATCTACACTGTTTTTGAGTCTCCCACAAGTGGGTAGAGCATACAGAGTGTAGTAAATATTTCTTCCAATTTTATTATGGGTTGTGAACAAGAACCATAGACTCTCCGATAGAGAGTGCTCTTGATCCGCCTTATGGCGAGATTCAAGAGACTTATGAAAAGATAAAATGCTTGAAATGAAATAAACTGAAACACAAAACAGACACTCTCCGATAGAGAACACTTTTGATCCACCTTTCGGTGAGATTCAAGAGATTTTGATTCCTTTTATTAGTAGTTTATAATAAAACAGGATATCTAATCTAAGTAAACAAGTAAAACCTCTCCGACAGAGAGTGCTCTTGATCCACTTTATAGTGAGATTCAAGAGTCTTTGGTTCTTTTTAACAAGTTATATATGAAAAGCAGGAACTAAGTTAAAACTTGATGAAAGCAAAACAGGCTAAACTATCAACTTCAAAGATCTACTAACTTATTAAAAATTTGAAACTAATCTAACAATTGAAAGCTAATCTACTTGCAGGTACGAAGCAAATATAATGCAGAAAAGGACAAGGGACAATACAAGCTTCCCCCAAATGGGGATAGTAGGGTGTGGGAGCTTTTATCCCACTTGCTCTTTAACTATCTTTTGTACAATGTATTTGTATTTTTCTCCACTTGAAAGCACAAGATCAGAAAAGGGGATGAAGAGAAGGGAAGAAGGAGTTTGAGTGCTCTTCAAGGAGTTTTGCTCTTTGCTCTTTGATCTTGCTTGTTCTAGCCTTTGGGCTTTTCTTGGTTTGATTTTCTTTGTTCACCTGTGGATAAGAGCTTTAGACACCAACTTTGTTAATGGATTAGCAAAATGAAGATGAAACTAGGATCTAGAAATTGAAAACTCAAACAAACTAAATGCAAATTTTTGGGACAGCCAATCAATTCTTTTGTATGGCAGTCAAAATGCAATGAATTTTGCCACTGTTTTGGCACTGACTTTGAGGCAGCCAATGCACCAATAAAAGTTTAAGATATTAGTACTAGTTAGTATGTCAACCAATGACAAATCTAGATCTAGGAAAATGATAATGCTTTTATAAAAAAAACTAAGATCTAGATGCCCTTAACGAAGTAACTCAACAAGCATATAAACTTTTAAAAGTTTGACTACTTTTAAGATGAGAGAATGCACTTGGGTGATGTGAAACTTTTTGAATCTTAATGCATCCTAGATAAGAGATCTTGAAATATAAACCTTTAAACCAAAGATCTACTATATGCACATGAGTGAATAGGCTTAGAAAAATGAACTTGTAAATCAAAACACCTACTACTTCATGCAAGTAAGAATCCTTCAATGGATTTAAACTTCTAAACAATGGATCTCACTACTTGTAACCAACTTGAAAGGTAAAATTGAATTTAAAGATTTAATGGGTGAAGAATGAGAAAGAACATCAACCCCAAGCTTGAACAAGTAAACTCTTTGAGGTTTCCTATATGACAAAACTCTTTAGCATAAAAAATGACAAAGAAGAAGGGGAAGCAACCGAACTCCCAATCTCACTTTGCCTTATGATGATCTGCCAAACCAAACAAACTCCGTACAAATGATTAGATCTTAGTATGGTAAGCTAAGCAAAACTAAGAGTGCACAAGTATAACCGACTACAAAATGCAACTCCTAAATCTTGAACAACCTTGCATAAATAGATAAATTGAAGCCTCAAATATCTATTCTTTGGATTAGAATTTTAACCTTCTTAAGCTAAGATCATAAACAATTGCATAAAAATTGAAGAACTAGGTAGATTTCACCTCGATTTCAAACACAAGCCATGAGAGATTTGCACACTTTTGGCCTCCAAAGCCTTCACTTTATTCCAACTTGCATGCCAAATAGCATCAAGCATTCAACATGAAAAAATAGCAGAGGTTCCTTGCACAATAATTCCATGCTAAACATGGAGCAAGAGCTTCATTTTATAGCTTTACAAAGAAGGACAGCGTATGCATGAAGGAGAGGGCGAGAGCACCATTCGTGGAGTGATTGGCGCTTGAGTTTGGTGTGATGGAAGCTCGGAGCGTGTGATCTAATACTTGGTTGGTGGGATGCGTAGAGGTGGCAGCCACCTCACAAGAGGGGCGCCCCTCTTCAATGGAACCAATGCTCAAGACTTTGGATTAGTCGCCCATCAATTCGAGAGTTGAATGCGCATGAAGGAGCCCACGTGAATGAGGCATGCTCACGTCATCCCCTTTTATCAATTCGTATATCTTATCTATTACTTTAGCATATGCTTTATCTCTTAGAGATGGTCACCTTCCTTAGTAAAATATACTCCACGCTTTCCATAGTTCAAAAAATCATATTTTTTGATTTTTTATAAATGGTGCAATTTCCCTTTTTTTAGCATTAAAATGCCAATTTGTAGCATCGTTAGCAAAAAATGCTCCCAAAGGTGACGTAATCGCCTGGAACTTGAAGAAAGAGGGACCCAGGGTAAAGAGGACGCTCAGAGCATCAAAACAAGCCTCCCCACGCCAAAATCCGCTTCCAGATGAGGTTTTTATTACACTTTGAATTTTTTGATTTAAACCATTAAAAAATGGTCTAAATTACGGAAAAATTTATTTTTGCCAGAATGAAACGAAACTCCTAGTGGACCTAGTGCATGTCCATACGACTCAATATAGATGGTCAACATGAAAAAATCCTAGACACAAGACTCTAATAACCACCTTAGGTTTTGACCACTATGGTAAATACTCTAGCTTTGGAGGAGTGAGGGAAAAACTCAGGAATTATACACAACTGAAGCGCAATGCATAATTCCTAAGGAAAAAACACTCTAGAGTATCACCCTGATAGTTAAACCTAAGGATAGCCGAGTCTTTTATAAAAGGACCCAGTTTATACCAACTTTCTGCAATCCCCCCAAGGGGGTGTGGACATGACTTTTATTACAAATAAGGCAAAATTGCCCTGAAAAATGAACACTGAACCTCTGAACACTGAAGGTGAACATGTATCATGTTCATGAAATTGGCGGCTCACGGCTCAATAGAAGTTCAACTATTGTACAAAATAGTTGGTAACATAAATGCACTAGAGATGCATTCTAATACACCATATGGATGATTGCATAGTCATATAATATCAATACAATGCTTGGACATATAAAAATAGTAATAATCTGTAAATGATCAAAATCATTAAAATACCATAGATAGATCACTACTATAAACCTGTAGCTGCTGCATGGAACCATGTGGTGACCAATAATAAACCACATATCATCAATATCTATCATCTAGGGTCTAACTCATCTCATGTCCTATGGTTGACTTAGTCAAACTGGGTTTGACCAAGTCAAATTGACCCATAATATGACCCAAGCTAAAATATCAAAGTGCTGCAAGTGTAACTGGTTAAGACATGCTTCATTAATCATTCAAATAGCAATATGAACATAAAGTAATCAATTCACTGGTGATCTAAAACAAGATATTTAAGATTTTATTAATAATAATAGCTCAGACTAGAACCTCAAGGCTATACTCACTTCATGGCTGTGATCAATTTGCTAGTAATGGGTGAGGGTGAATAAATACAAGGCTAGGCTAAGGGATGACTGTACAAACATTACACTGTGATACTTTGGAAGTAGGACAGGGGATACACACTAAAGCATATGCTGGACAAGCAATAACACAGGGGATGACAGTGTCTCACAAATGGATAAGCTGTTTGGGAAGTGCCTATTCAACCTTGACAGATGTCTACAACTCACATCCAAGCTGATTCAGCTCCGTGAGGATCTTTTCTAGAGCCGCCATGACTAGGTGTCAGGCGAACCGTAACTCGAGACTCTAGGGACACTTAGAATTAGCTGTCCCTTACTCCATCTCATATCACAACCTGCAGGCTAATGATAAATAAACCATTACATTCAAATAAGGTCAACAATCATTGGATTTGGCATTTATTAAACCATTGCTTTATTTGGACCTTTTCAATATCCCTTCAAGGGGATTTACATTTCAATTTCCATAGCCTTTCAGTCCGTGTGTGTTTAAAACCACATTCTTGGATTTTCATTTCAATAGGCCTTCATTCACGTGTGTTTAAAAACACATTCTAGAATGGTATTTCATATAAGATATACAATAAAGTTTCTAGATACAATGTAATGATGGTAGTACTATCTGTTTCAGGTCTAGCAAACACAACTTAGGAAAATCAGAGTCGAGACACAGAGTAAACAGGGAAGCTCATCCAACAAAGAGGCTAGAGTGGGTAAGTCCTCCATATCATAGGCTAAGGAGTAAGTCAAGGTAAAAACAATAACTGGATGGTAGCGGATGGATGGAGAAAGTGGCAACATGGTTCCAAGACTAGCAAGCCAAAATATGGTGGGATTGATCACTTCCATTCTCCTAAGGAGGGTAAAACCAATGAGTATAGACAAGAACTTCATAATTCTGAGCAGGAAACTAGATAAATACATAATAACCACCAAGTCCATAACATATATATGATCGCCAGATCATGATACTAAATGCTAAATCATGCTACTAGAATGACTAGAAAAGCAATATAAACCAATACACAAGATAATACATGCTGGATCATATACCTGTGCAAACCATCTGAACCATCATTTGTCTATTGGGAACCTGCTGCTGCAACTCTGGGCACTGCATATTGCTCTGTATGGCAAAATGGCTACATCGGTCATCAAATCTGAGTTTCCTGAAACTCAGTCATGGCATAAGGATGTACTGGCTGTTTATTATGATTGAAGTGGATGATTAATCTACACTAAACCCCAAGAATATCTTTTCTTCACACCAAATGGTGGAGTACTTCGGTAGAGCAAGGGGGGTTAATTTTAGTTGGTATTTTTTAGAACAATTGTGGTTTATTTTGTAGCACAAAAGTTAATGAATGAGAACAGATTGTAAGCCCCCTTGGGACACTTTGTGTGCTTGATGGAGTTGTTTAATTACTACTGCTCAAATAAAACTAATCTAAGACGAAAAATTAGAAAAGAAAGTTGCGAAAAATAAAAAAAGGAAAAAGTGCGAATCCCCCCAAGGGGGATTGGGGTCAGGTGCTGGAATTGCCTGCTATGCTCTTTTTATTCTTTTGACTACAATCAAGAAATTCAGAGAACTACTGCTTGCCCTTTATCATTAGGGAACAAGACAGTTTACAATAAAATATGGAAAGCGAATGTACTTGAAGGGGGTTCTCCAAATGGTTCTGAGAGCTTCCAAATGTCTTTCTTGTGAGTTTTTAGCTCCAACCTGCTAAGAATATAAAACAGACCAGCAAGCTAATGTTGATTAGAAATGACAATCAGAACACTTTAAGAGTGTTCTGACAATGCTACAAACTGTCAAATCTAAAACTAATGCAACTAGTATGCAAAAAACTTGGTTTTTTTGGCAATTTTTGGGTCTTTGAATGATTTTTTTAATTAATTTTTAAATGTAGGACTGTCATGCATGCACAAAATTCCAGCGAACTAAAAAAAATTAAAATGCTCTAAAAATGATCTAAACTAACTCTTATTCAAGATGCAAAACTAAGTAGAAAAAGTGGAAAAATAAACTATGTAAGGCAAGCTAGAAAGCTTGCCTTCTTAGGGTCTTTACTTGCCTCTTTAATAGATGGCAAGTAAATACTTTGGCACTTCGATTTGCTTGAATAAAACTTTTAAACCACTTAAATAATTTCTCACAATTTCTTTTTGATCTAAACTTTTAAAAGCTTGAAAAAATGAGAAATTTTGCAATCTAGATCTATAATCAGATGAAACTATAACCAGTTTAGATTGCAATAGATTAGATCTATTTAAAATGTAAGCTTGGATCTAGATCTAAGAAGTTGAGAGAAGGTAACCGATTTAGTTTTAGAAGAGTTTGGATCTTGAAGCTTGAACCCTTGGGGGATGAGCGTCTAAATGGGCTATGGAGTCTGCTTGCTGATGCACTGGTAGTATTGGCTTCCTTGTTTTGGACCTATTGAGTATGAGGAAGAGTTGACATGCTCATCCACTCCTTCAACCTGAGTTACTTGCAAAATGGATTCAACACTAGTAAAGGGGATTAAGGGAAAGAAATAAGAAGGAATGACATATTCAAACAAGAAATATCATTACCTCTAGCATTCTAATATCATTCACAATAGTAAGAATTCTACAAAGCAATGCTTACTATCCTTATGAAAAAGTAATTTCCTTACAAAGACAAATACCCAACATATACTAACATGAACCACGATACAAATTACCTCATTGATGATCAAAGAACATGACAATACACACCGCAGACAACACCAGGGTAGCCTCCAAAGCCTTTTATTACTCAACAACCAAAAAATATTACAATAGACAAGCGTAGAGGTTCCACCTTCAGATCCTAACAATGGACCTCAACTCCTCAATTTATAGCACAAGGTAAGCAAGCTAGGGCGCAAAACCCTAGGAGGGTGAGCTCCTAGTTTGTAGAGCAAGGAAACTCACAGACAATGGAGATGCGCCCTCTCACTTGGAAAAAATCAACCAAAAATGGAAGCAATCGAATTGATGAGAAGTTTGCGTGAGGATGCAAGGCAGCCTTGATGTTTCCATGCTTTGTTGGATGGAACGTTGGTTGCTTCAAGTATGAGTTCTGATTGGTTTATTTAATTAGCATCCAACCACATGGGTGTGCCACCTCACAAGAGGTAGGTGCCCACTAATTTAAACTTATCCACATCCAAAACAAACACGGTCGTGGCGAAGGCTGGCCCACGTGAGGAGAATTCGTGATGCTTCACGCTTTGTTGGATGGCATGCGATTGTGTGTTAAACAAGAGCCAAGTCGAATGGGTTGTGCCACCTCACAATGAGGTAGCCACCCCCACATTAGACTTATCATCAACCAACAGCGTGATGCTTTCGTGAGGATGACACCAAGTATTTAAGAGTGGCCGCACTCTCTAAAATATGATATGTCTAAACCTTTAATTCGACCATCAAATGACTTTGTACTATGTCACTTTGACCATTTACTATAGTCGCCCATCCAATTTGACTTAGTGCCATGTCATTTGGCATTGTGACAAGTTCCTTTTTTGAATATTTTAATTTTTTACCATGGTGCATTTTGATGCATCTTTAGCATTAAAGTGCCAATTTGTAGCTCTGATAGGCAAAACTGCTCCACAGGGCGTTTTTGATCTTCCGAAACATAGGAAAACTGGGTACCAGGGTAAAGAGGATGCTCTAAGCGTGAAAACGAGCATCCTTGAGCCAAAATCTGACTCCGGATCACACTTTTATCACCCTTTGAGTTTTTTCATTTAAACCATTAAAAAATGGCTTAAAAATGCGAAACAATTATTTTTCTCGGAACTGACTGAAACTTCTGGGGGACCTAGTACATGACCAAACGACAAAATTTTAGCATCTAGCATGTTAATAAACGTTACAAAATGGACTTTAATAACCCCCTGAGGCCTAACCACCACTTTGGGCATTCCAGCTTTGGAGGTGTAGGAGAAAAACTCATCGATTATACTCGGCTAAAGGCAAAGCATAATCGACAAGGGAAAAAATTCCTTGGAATAACTTCTTTGGTTGTCAAGTCCTAGGGAAGCGAGTCACTCAAAGACCACCATGCTAGCACACTTTATTACAAACCCCGTGGGGCATGGTCATGCACTACAAAAATTAAAAAGGGGCCCTGAACAGGCCAAACTTGGATCTTTTGAACACTGAAAAGCACAAGTAATTGTGCAATACTGGTGGCTCGCTGAAGCCCAACTGAAGTGCAACTCAGTTGGTAATAGAACCAACTACTTTCATAGGATAGGTAGCATCATCATGAAGATCCATGCTCTTGCCTCCCTTTTGCTCCTAAAATCTATTGAATAATGACTTGTCATATGTCTTGAAGCTCCATTGTCCACGTACTAGGCAACACTAGACACAATGTTACAAGACAAACAAGAGGCCATGGAAAAGGTAGTCTCAAACTAGGAGGGATCCTCCCTTACACCTGCTACAATCCTGTCTACAACCTGTTTTGCTTGCTTCCCCTTTTTCCATGGATGCTGGTTCTCATAATGTCCCATCTTGTGACATTGGAAACACGTTACCTTACTCAATTCCTTCTTCCCTGTATCTGTCTCTTCCTTCTTCTTGCAACTTTTCTTACTACCCTTCTTCATCTTCTTGATGAGACCAATCACATCTACTTCCCCCTTGTTTCCCTAAACAAGATTGCAATCTGATTTCTTCCCACACAAGATCTATCCAAAGATTGGCAAGCTTTGGCAAGGTTTGACGAGCATAAACACCTTGACCAAAAGGCATCCAGGAATGAATAAGTCCATTCAAATTGATGGACACCAACTCTTGATCTTCCACCTGTGTTCCAATGGCAGCCAACTGATCTCTCAACTCAGTGATCTTGGTCAAGCAACTCACCACAGTATCTGTCTTGGTTATACGAATCACTAAAAGCTACTTTCATAAGAGCATCTATCCAGAAACATAAGAGTTTTGAAGCAACTCAATCAAATCTCCAAACATGTCCTTACCTTTCTTCTTCTTTGCAATGTGAGAGATGAAATTATCAATCATTGAATCAAGAATGATTCTCTTAGACTTAGCCTCCTTCTTTTGATGAGCGACCAACTGTGCTAGATCAATAGGTTTTGGAATGGCTTTTTCAACATGCTCCCAAAGATCAACTTCCTCCATAAGTATATGTAATCTAAGCTACCAAGGAACAAAATTGGAAGCTCCATCCAACCTATCACACTCTCTAAGACAGAGAGTCATCGTACACATATTAAACAATCCTTAAGTGGATAAATCAACAATATATGAAGTAGACAAACCCTTTCTAGTGTTCAAGGGCTTCTTCTAGGTGACCTAGGGTATCACACCCAACAACCTTATCAAGGTCAAGCATCTGTAATAGGTACACCGTGGCTGAATTACCAACTCCCTTTTACACCTAGAGTGATCTCAGCCACAAAAGCTTTGTAACCATGTATAAATTTTCTAGACTAGGTTAATTAATGCAACCTAGAAAACTTCACTTCTTTCCTAGAGGTTTCCTGGATTTTAACCGTCTGAATTTCCAGCCTTAGGGCTGTTATGAGATATAAATAGTGGCAGCTAAAATAGACAATATTTCACCTTTGAACAACCCCAGCAAACAAGGTAATCCGAGAGAAAAAATACAAGTGTGCCAACAAGTTTCATCCCTCTAGGTATTCATAAAACATCCCTGAAATTCACTTTATGACAGCTGCAAATACAGCAGCAAATTTGCCCTATTTTCTTCAATATTAATGTTAAATCACTTAACAAATTATGCCTTTACTTATCTCAAATCAGCAAGACATAGAAATGCTGGAATTACCAAATCACGAAGAAGTATATGGCTGAAAATCACATCTGCAGCACAGACAATTTTGGATAGTTGAAAACTTCATACATATGTATAAAGATGAAGTTCATGCACATATCTAGTTGGTTGGGTTTGAGATCTCATTGTCTTTCTTCGTTACATTCCCTCTTTTCAGTGATTCAAACCCTGCTATTTTTTGGGGCCACTTTATTTGATACTTAATATTTTCTATTGATTTCAAGTTTAGGTCTATGTTGTTTGTTTTTCCTGTGAAGCATTTCTAATAGAGCATACCATTTCTTGTTGCAGAGGTTCCAAAATGGCTTCTTCAAGACAATGAAAGTCCTGTGCAACTCACGTCAACTTATGCAGATATTCTTGCTTTCTCTAGTAAGTGCTTCTGAGATTTTAAATTGGATTAAAGAATTGCCATTTTATAGCAATTGGAGATGAATATCTTCATGAGGAAATCATGCACTAAAGAAATTGATGAATAAAATTTGTTGGTTAAAGGTGCAAGTTACCATCGTACTATAAGAATCCCTATTAATCACAATATAAGTCATTGTTTTGACAGAATAGTATTTCATTATCATATTTGTTACTAAAATTTAAAACTATGATTTGTCTTGTTTATTCTCTTTGTCTATTTGGTTAAATACAAATTATTAAGGCATTGAAGTATCATTTGAATGTATTGTGTTGAACCAACAGTGATTCGGCACATAACTCATTGTAGGTTAGAATTTAGATCAAGTACTTTTGAAGGAAATGTAGGTTTACCAAACAATGACTTTGTTTTTGGGATAACATCTCACATGCACTTTGTTTAGAGGAAATCTTTGTCATCATTTAAAAAAAATTAGTTGAAACATTAACAAGAGGTAATTTTATTGCAAATTGAAAGACAAATACAAGAGCCCAATGTGGTGGAGGAGAATATTATTCATGGATTTTGACGATGTTAATTTATGTACAAATAGAATATATAGAGTTGTGGTGGTTGTCCTTGTTATCACATTTATAGTAGCCGGGGCTACCATATCTTCAGATCAGATTCCAGTCCTTTTTTCAGCCAGTCCTTTACTTTGAGATGTTTGAGATAGGCAAATGATGAGCATTAATTCCAGGGTCACTCATGCTCTCATACAGACCCAGAGCAGACAGTGCAGCCTTATGCCATGACTGAGCCTCATGACATCAGATTTGATGACCGATGTAGCCATTTTTTGCCATACAGAGCAGTATGATAGTGCCTAGATGTGTACAGCAACAGTGTTCTAGTGACAGTAGATGGTTCAGATGGTATGTCCAGGTATATGACCCAACAGGTATATGGATGTGCATTGGTTATGATTGCATTGCTCTTTTGCTCATTTTGGTAGCTTGACTTGGTATCTAGTGGTTATGATTTGGCAGTATGTGTGTGTGTGTGCTAGTTAGATGGACATGGTTGTTTCAAGGAATATCTAAATGGTCTAATTTACTCAGAATATGAAGTTCTTGTCTATACTCATTGGTTTCACCCTCCTTAGGAGAATGGACGTGAACATTCCCACCATTTATGGCTTGCTAGTTTGGCACCACCTTTCACTTTCCCCATCCATCCGTTCTCTTCCATCCTTGTTTTTACCTTGACTTACACTTCAACCTGTGATACGAAGCACCTCCCCACTTTTGCCTCTTTGTTGGATAACATCCCTGTTAGCTTGTGTCTCGGCTTTGAGTTGTTGCTTGAGTTGTGCTGGCTAAAACCTGAAGCAAATACTACTACCATCATTACATGCATATGGAAACTCTTATCTTATCTTTTGTGCAAGCCCATGAAAACAGATTAAAACTGTGCTTCTCAGCACAATGATAAAGGGCTTTGGAAATTGAAATGTTAAAGTACCCTCGATGTAAGCTGCAATTAGTTGTGCTTCTAAGCACCTGCAAAATCCAAAAAGGGTCATAAAAGCCTAAAAAGCAGTGGTTAAATGTATGCTCGATCCAAAGACTGTTGGCCATGAATTAAATGTAATGATCAAATTCTTCAGGGAGCCTACGGGTTGTGATGTGAGATGGAGTAAAAGACAACTAATTCTAAGTGTCCCCTAGAACCTCAAGTTACGGTTAGCCGGGTACTCAGTCATGGCGGTTCTAGCAAAGATCCTCACGGAGCTGTTTTCGTTTGGATGTGAGCTGTAGACATTTGCCAAGGTTGAATAAGCACCTCTCTAAGCAACTTATTCAATTTGTGAGACACTGCCATTCCCTGTGTGTTTATTATCCAACATAAGCTTAAGTGTGTATTATCTTTTTCCCTTATCCAAAGTATCATAGTGTTGAGTCAGTATAGTCACCCGTTTATCCTTGCCTTGCCTTTTTCACTTTCACCCAATTCTAGCAAAATGATCACGCCCATGAAGTGAGTATATTCTTGAGGTTCTATTTTGAGTAATTGATTATTTTAACTTATATTTGATGTTATTATTGCTTAAACCACCAGTAACATGCTACTTCATACTTTGAGTCTTGCTATTAAAATGATTAAAAGAGCATACTTTAACCATTTGCACTTGCAACATCATGCAGTTTAAGCCTGGGTCATATTTTGATCAGTCTTGACTTTGCCAAACCCAGTTTGACCAGGTCAACCATAGGATCTGAGATGAGTTGGACCAATGATGTTCAAGATTGATGATTTATGGTCTTCTTATGCCCATTAGATGGTTCCATGAAGCAAAAACAGGTTTCAGATGATGGTTTGGTGGTTTTTATGGTTATTAATGTAATTGTAACTTCGGAAGATATTCACTTGTATTTTATATTGTCATTATTATTGTATTTAATTTGTACCTCCAACGGAGATGTTTATTCCTCCGGTTGGGCATGTCATTATTACATTTGGTCATGTAAAGTCATTGAGGGAAATCCTCCATTGTAAGTCGGGGCAATAGATTCCCCTAGAGTTAGCTAGATTAGTGTTATTGAGTCCTGTTGCCGCCTGGTTCCACACTTGGGAAAACGCAGCAGAAGTCTTCAAGCTGCTGGTGTGGCCTTGGGGGCAAGTCAGAGTCAAGTGCTGTCACTTAGGACTCGACTCCTCCATCTAGGATTTCTTAGCGAAGCAAGGGGGGTGGACCCTAAAAACAAAAAACAAGCTAAGGTGTCTAATCTAGGAGTTAGAAAAATACTTTTTTGATAATCAAGATAACAGCAGCATATACTTATATAAAGCAAACAAATCAAACATTCATCAATACATCATTTGCTCCGATTCACTATTTTCATCATTTGCAACATTTGTCAATACCATGAAATAATATCAATATAGACCAGTGCCTTATAATGGAGTCGAAATAGATGCATGAGCAGAAAAGTAAATGTTGTGCCAGTGTTCTTGGTGTATTTTAAGATTAATGTGAAAGTGATCTTTTTATTATGGCAGGTGGGTTCCCAATATACGCAAGGTACGGGGGAACATGTCCGGAATTTTGATGTGTGGCTTCCCTCTCAGGCTTGGGCTGAATCAGAGTCTCGAGGAGGTGTTCAGATGCTGTACCAACGAGGGCAAGCCTAACAGTTTCCAAGAGGTCACTACTCAGTTTTGTCCCAAGCTTTCTGAGAAATTTTCCCCATGACAACAAAATGTTCGCGATGCGCCGGATTTTCACATAAAGGTTTTTTTATTCGAGGCGGTGTTAGATCCTATTACTAGTCATCTCCTCCTTTCTGATGTGTACCAACTGGATCAGACTGAGTTGCAAGTCGGCCACAGAGCATATGGGAGAAGACCTTGGTATTTTTTTGAAAATTTTATGAACCAAAATTTTATCTTTTTAAACCCCAAGAGTCTCTTTTCAGGTACGTACTCGGGAAGCCCTTGTACGGAAACCCTACTTCGGGAAAGCAAGGGGGGCGTTTGAGTTTGTAAAAAAATGATAAAAACTACGTTTTGAGTGAACTTGTGGCCCGCCAGTGGAACGGACCAACAAGGTTAATTTTAACCCTAAATTGATTTTATTAAGTGCAGAAAAAGAAATCTAAACTAAAAAATTGCAAACCATGAAATTTTGAGTCGACACAGTTTTCCCCCCTGGGGGATGGGGTGTGGGCGCTTGACTAGCCCATTTGCTCTCGTTTGATACTTTAGTTACAATGCAATAGAAATGCCCCGGTCTTAATTGACTCAGTGGCTTACAAAAATTGGAGAGAAAAAGGTATCCGATTTGCAAAAAATCAATAATGGTCCTCCGGATTGCCTGGATCTTTGAAATTTTGGCAACACCTCCTCCTACTTGTTCGTCTTTTGCTGCAAACCAGCAAGCAAACGTCAGTATAAGATGCCCAAAAACACTTTAAGAGTGTCTTTGGAACACCTCCTAAAAACCCAGAAAAATCTAAGTTAAAATTCTAAGCTAAAATGATGGAAAGTAACCAAGCAGAACAAGCTATGGGGCTTGTCTACTTGGGATCTTTGCTAACTTTTAGTGGCTGCAAATTTCAAGCTCTAGGACAGCAAGGTAATACTTTGAAATCAGATCTAACACTACTTCAAAAAAGCTTGAAATTTTTTGACGATTTAAACTAGTTTTCGAAAAGAAAGTGCTAGATAAACAAGGAGCTTTGATCTAATAACAATGAACTCTTTATGAAATAAAAGATTAAAACTTCTTGATAACAGAATCTGATCTATTTAAGATTTTAACAACAGTATATAAATCAGATCCACTTTTCGATCAGTTACCAGTAACCAGAAGATTTGATTTTTTTGAATGTGAGAGATAGAGATGGAACAAGTCCTTCGTTGAAATCCGAAGCTTTTAGAGATGGTTTAGTGATATTCAAAGGGACTATATCTGCAAACGATGATTAGAAAAGGGGGAAACAAACAAGATCGTCCTTTTGCCAACTCAAGAAAACACCTGCATATCACAGACCTCACCAACATAAGTTAAAGTGTAGATATACGCTCACAAGAAACTACTGTTGCATGTGCATAAACAAATGGAAAATGCAAAAATAATCTCTTACCAAGCACACATCACTAAGCTGCTGCAATAAACAAACTGAAACAACTTATCTCATAGATTGGTCACAATCTTTCCGATGAGCACACCACACCCTTGAAGAATGAAGTTTATACGCAAGTCATCTTGGAAAAAGACACAAGATAGTACATCCACATGTAACAAGAACACCACAAGTTGACCTCCAAAGTCTTCTTTATTCACACTTAAAACCAAATGAGTATTACAATGATATGTCTCTTGCTCCAATTCTCACTAGTGAACAATGGAGAGGAGCACACAATTTATAGAAAAACCAAGTGAGGAGAGGAGGGGCACACTTGCCAAATGAGAGGGGGAGTGGTGGCATGGATGGTGGAGGAGATAGGGCTGCACACTCCACCTTCTTAGCTGCCCCTATCAGCACCTACATAGCTGCCCCTATCAGGACGAAACATGCTGCTGTAACAGCCCCAAAACGTGGGCATTAAAATAGGAAGTGCGCCCCTCATGAAGGAAATGTGCCCAAGTTTGAGTGGGGACACATTCCCACTAATTTGGCTGTCCACTAGTCATTACTTTCAGCCTAAATTGCTCCATAAACAGTGCTGGCCCAATCTAGTCATCAAAACTTTCCAAATCCCTTTTTTATTTTTCCAAGTCATTTTCCAATTTTTTGATTTTTTATGACTTTTTGGGTTTTTGTTGAAAAATAATCACCCAAACATTAGAAAAAGTGGGTTTAGGGGTTAAGGGGGTGCTTTGAGTTGGAAAACAAGCACCCCTAAGGAAAAAAAGACCTCCAGACGCCACATCTAGGACAATTACAAATTTTTTAATTGAATCATTAAAAAATGGCCCAATTTACGAAAAAAATAAACTTCGCCGAAAAATAAAAAAACAACCTAGGGGGACTTAGCACATCCATATGACTCAAACATAATGCGTAGCATGTTCATATACATTGACCCATAGACTTTAACAACCCCCTAAGGCCCGTCAGCCTCCCCATGCATTCCAACTTTGGAGGAGCAGGAGAAAAACCCAAAAATTATGTTATGCACTAATGCAAGACATAATAACTAGGTGAAAAAACTCCTTGGAATACCCTACCTAGCCAAAAAGTCCTAGGGAACCAAGTCTTTTACAAAACACCATGCTAGTACGTTTTATTACAAACCCCGCAGGGCCATGGACATGTGGAAAAAAGTTAAAACCGAGGCCCCTTAAAAAGGCCAACTGGATATCAAATCATCAAAAACGAACACGTACCATGTTCAACTCTACCCGCTCGCTTGATAATCCAACCAAGTACAACTTAGTTGGCAACAAGTCTCCTAGAGAAGTCGGCCCAGTCAGGTATAGCTGGGGCCGACCTAGTAAGTGAAAAGGTCAAGTGAAAGTTAAAGTATAAATAGTGGAGCTCTCTCATTTGAACACACTCACTCACACAAGTTCGCATTAGTGAGAGAGAGGACAAGTTCGCATAGGAGGAAAAGAAGAGGAGTTGCAGAAGACCATCTTTGTTTTGGGGTTTTACTTTTGTGATATTGTATTGGTGACGATTCTATCTCTGAGGAAGTTGCGGGGTTTTCTCCTTTATGGTTTCCCCGAGGAAAATCTTTGTGTCTATTGTGTTATGCTGTGCATGTTATCCTTTCAGTTAAGATCCTAGATAAATATTGATTAAAAGTAGAAAATCTAACATGGTATCAGAGCTAACCTGAAAAGAAGACACTGTGCAGTTGCGGAAGCTAGGGCTTCTTAATTTTTGGACTTCTCTCCACAGCTCATCAATGAAAAGAGGCTAGGCTAACTCGCCTAAGGAAGGTACATCTTTCTGTTGAAGCAGAAGTTGATTCTTAGAATTTTCATTTTTTGGCCTGTCATTGCTGCCGGAGGAAAACTAGGGCATCATATATTTTGGGTTTCTGTTCACTGAATTGGGGAAGTGAGTACATTGGGTAACTCGCCTTAAGAAGGTGCATCTATATTGCCAATCAGAAGTTCCAAATTCAAAGTTTGGAAAATTAGGGTTTCTCTGACAAACCCTAGGGCCAGCGAGCTCCAGAATCAGTTTCGGCAACTCAAAGTGGTAAGACCTAAAAGCTTTGCTATTTCCATTTGAAGTTCTCATTAAAAATGTCTTACCACACCAAGCTTGAGGATAAGCTTGAAGGGGTTGATAACTTCCGAGCATGGAAGTATAGGATTGCACTTGTCCTTGAAGAGAATGAATTGGACAAGTATGTGAATGAAGAGGTTCTAGCACCAGAGGGAGATGAGGCTAAATCCTTACACAAGAAGAACTTGGTTAAGGGCAAGAGGATCATTGCAGATTCCATTAAGGATCATCTCATCCCACATGTGTCATCTTTGAAGACACCTAAAGAGATGTTTGATGCTTTGACAAAGCTGTTTGAAGGGAAGAACATAAATCGAAAGATGACCTTGCGGAACCGGCTTAAGAATGTGAAGATTCAAAATGCAGAGACCATGCAGTCCTATTTTACAAGGGTCTCTCAAATCAAGGAGCAACTTGAAGCTGTTGGAGAAAAGGTAGAAGAAGGAGAAATTGTGATGACCACCTTGAATGGTCTCCCAAGATCACGGGACTCATTCATTCAAGGGATTTGTGCTAGAAAGAAGTTAATCACATTCAGTAGGCTATGGGAAGAATGCTCACAAGAAGAAGCCCGACTTGTGGCTCGAGAAGAGAAGATGGGAGCAAATGATGACCAAGCTCTCACAGCACACACTAGAAGGAATAATAACAATAGGTAGCACCATCATCACAGCAAGAGGGAGAAACACCTTCAAAATCAGAGGGAGAACTATAGAAGATCCAAAAGAGATCTATCCAACATTAGATGTTATACATGTGATGAGAAGGGACACTACTCCAGATATTGTCCTAGAAACAAAAGTGTCTCCTACAATAAGAAGACCAACAAGAAGAGGCATCATGCTCACACCGCTGAAGATGATGAACCCGCAAGGAAAAGAACCAGAGAAGAAGAAAGAGAAGATTCTTCAAGTGATGAAGAATATGTATTGTAATGAAGGTAACTAGTTACAAGGGTTCATTCAGAAGGTTCCACCTCATAAGGTGAAGCTAGAGATGACTTTCAGTATTACATGAAAGAAGTAGGAAAAGCTCCTACAAAGTTGGATTCCGGAAACAATAAGGATCAATGCTCTATGGAAGCCTCTCATCCATTTCAGCATTGGTTAGGATGTAGAAGAAAGGATACACAAAGTTTACTCCAACACAAAGATCAAGTGTAGAACACTTGCTCAACATTTTCGATCATAAGCAAGAAAGGCACAGGATCTCAGAATCAGACGATGAAGAAGAACACTCTGTCAGAGACTCCAGTAATTCCTACAAGGAAGCAAAGATCAAGAGGGAGTCCACCCAACAAACAAACAAAGATAAGTATTTGAATTGTCATTTCTTATATATCTATTTATGTAAATAATATTGTTCAGTGGTGTACATACTTATGTTCCTAGATTTCGGTTGTGTATATTAGGATATTTGCATTAATAAATAGTATACTACTAATATGCATGTGATGGGTAAGTGGCCTATGGTATTGTACAACATTCCATTGCTACTTATCTAGAATGAAACCTTTTTGCTGACATGTTGGGAGTAGTGCACACTCTTAACAATGTTCTGGTAGAGATGGAAGGCATCTAGAAAGTTACAGGATATGGATGAATGTTGTATTGAAGCATTGGCTAAGATAATTGCATGACTGTATGACCTATGTCTTTATGCGTAAGAATTTGTTTTGAAAACTATGAAATGTTTCTAATCATGCAATTGAATTTGACTTGTAGGAAAGATCGGGTACAATCACCTACAAGAGAAGGACAATGACATTTGTTCCGAAGAACAAGTGACGAAGACAACATACAACAAATGCAGAAAGTTACCTATTGAAGACACTGAAGAACCTGAAGTTCCCAGGATCAGAGATGCAGTAATGGAAGAAGCGATTCCAAAAGATAATGAAGATCACGAGATGGAAGAACCACAAGAACCTGTAGATCCACCTCGAGAGAAGAACTCCCACAAGAGGAAACCAACATGGGTACGAGAGGCAATACAAGATGCAGAGAAGTATGGCGCTCCAGAGGGAATGCACAGAGAAAGCAAGAGGCCTAGGCCATACTCCAACTATGTAGCCCTGTTATGCGACATCATTGACAAAGAACCTTCCAACTATGAGGAAGCTACTGAAAAGAAAGAATGGAAGGATGCCAGTCGATCATGAAGAATGATGTCTGGGAGGTAGTTTCGAGACCAGAAGGGAAGTCTCTAGTGACTTCGAAGTGGATCTACAAGATCAAGCATGATGCAGATGGCAGCATAGAGAAACACAAGGCGAGGTTTGTGGCACGTGGCTTCTCCCAGAAGGAAGGCATAGATTATGAGGGGGCATTTGCACTTGTAGCCAGATACACTTCCATCAGATCAGTACTTGCATTGGCTGTAGTAATGAAATGGAAGGTACACCAGATGGATGTCAAGACAACGTTCTTGAATGGTATAGTAGAGGAGGAAGTGTACGTGGAGCAGCCACTCGGATTTGAGACACATGACAGACAGACTCATGTGTGCAAATTGAAGAAGGCCTTGTACGGATTGAAACAGGCACCTAGGAAGTGGTACAGTAGGATGGATAGTTTCCTGATGAGCTTGGGCTTTACCAAGAGTAAAGTAGATTCAAACCTTTACTACAAGGTTGAAGTGGGAAATCTAGTGATACTTCTACTCTATGTAGATGACCTGTTTGTAACAGGAGAGGATGGACTCATTGCAGATACGAAGAGGAAACTTGCCGCAGAGTTCGAGATGAAGGACCTGGGTATGATGCACTATTTCCTAGGCATGCAGGTGTGGCGGAATGCGGATGGGATCTTCCTTGGACAAGGGAAGTATGCAGTGGAGATTCTGAAGAGGTTTAGAATGATGGACTGCAAGGCTATGGCCACACCCATGGCATCGAACTTAAAGCTACTGTGTGATGCTTCATCATAGTCAGTTGATGCCACGATGTATCGTCAAATGATTGGGTCATTGATGTACCTGACGAATACGAGATTAGACACATGCTTTGCTGTGAACAAATTGAACCAGTTCCTGATGGATCTGAGACATGTTCACCTGATTGCTGCAAAGCATATATTGAGGTACCTGAAGGGTACAATTGATTATGGGCTCATGTATGATGCAAATCAGAAGATTAACATGCAGGGTTATGTTGATTCGGATTGGGCAGGCAGTGCCGTAGATAGGAAGAGCACTTCGGGATGCTGCTTCAGTATGGGATCCGGTATGATCTCCTGGTTTAGCAAGAAGCAGTCATGCGTGGCACTGAGTACAGCCGAAGCAGAGTATGTTGCAGCTTGTTCGGCTAGTTGTGAGGCAGTATGGCTTAGGAAGCTATTGTCTGATTTGTTTGATCTCCAGTTAGAAGCGACTTGTATATTCTGTGACAACTAGAGTTGTGTGAAGTTGTCCGAGAACCCGGTGTTCCATGACAACTCGAAGCATATTGAGATCAAGTACCACTATATCAGGGATATGGTGCAGAGAGGAGCAATGAAGCTCCAGTATATTGCGACGGACGAGTAGATAGTCGATGTGTTGACCAAGCCGCTAGCCAGAATGAAGTTCGAGTACTTCAGAGAGAAGCTTGGTGTTCTCCAGATCGAGGTTCCTTCCAAGAGGAAGTGATGAGTCTGGAAGACCTAGATGCACACTGGCGATTCTCGCATAGTGGTAGGCTAGTGCCTCCTATGTTGGTAGATGTAAGGGCCGGGCCATTCTCGCATAGTGGTAGGCCAGTGCCTCCTATGTTGGTAAATGTAAGGGTTGATCTATTCTCGCATAGTGGTAGGCTCATGCCTCCTATGTTGGTAGATGTAAGGGCTGATCCATCCTCGCATGGTGGTAGGCCAATGCCTCCCATGTTGGTAGGTGTAAGGGCTGGAGCCATTCTCGCATGGTGGTAGGCCAGTGCCTCCCATGTTGGTAGATGTAAGGGCTGGGTCTCACATGGTGGTAGGCTTGTGCCTCCCATGCTGGTAGACGAAGTCTTGTATGATGGTAGGCTCGTGCCTCTCATACTGGAGACATCCACCATTGTGGAACATGTGATGTGCATTTGGGCTGTGCTCCGTGTGATGATGAGATGATTTGAAGACGATGAGGTGACAGTAGGAGACGCAGGTGATTGCAGTGGAAATGTAATGACTGGTCCTGGGCTGTACCTACTTGAAGGCTTGCTCGCAGAGATTATGAAGACCTACATGAGGGCTAGGGCTATATCCAACATGAAAAAGGGATGGCTCTGTAGAACTTCCTATGACGTGTAGATTCGAGAGATGTCACCAATCGATGATCTACATGATGAGGATTGCAGCAGTAGCGACGATGATGATCCAGTGTTGATGATGATGTTCCAGTATTGAAGATGATCCAGCGACGAAGACTTGTGTCCAAATGTGTTGATGACTGTGTTGAGAGAATACCTTCCTAGTTAAGAGGGAGTGTTAATGTAATTGTAACTTCAGAAGATATTCACTTGTATTTTATATTGTCATTATTATTGTATTTTATTTGTACCTCCGACGGAGATGTTTATTCCTCCGGTCGGGGATGTCATTATTACATTTGGTCATGTAAAGTCATTGAGGTAAATCCTCCATTGTAAGTCGGGGCAATAGATCCCCCTAGAGTCAGTTAGATTAGGGTTATTGAGTCCCCTAGAGAAGTCGACTCAGTTAGGTATAGCTGGGGCCGACCTAGTAAGTGAAAAGGTCAAGTGAAAGTTAAAGTATAAATAGAGAGTGGAGCTCTCTCATTTGAAAACACTCACTCACACAAGTTCACATTAGTGAGAGAGAGGACAAGTTCTCATAGGAGGAAAAGAAGAGGAGCTGCAGAAGACCATCTTTGTTTTGGGGTTTTACTTTTGTGATATTGTATTGGTGACGATTCTATCTCTGAGGAAGTTGCAGGGTTTTCTCCTTCATGGTTTCCCCGAGGAAAATATTTGTGCCTATTGTGTTATGTTGTGCATGTTATTCTTTCAGTTAAGATCTTAGATAAATATTGATTAAAAGTAGAAAATCTATCAGGGCAATGTTAGTATATCATACAAAATATTTACAAAAAATTCTGAAAATTTATGAGTGAATTCGCATAAGATAATAACATGAAAATGAGATTTGAAATTTGATTTTTATAATGGAAACATGTGAAAAATAAATGCAAAAAATTGAAAGGGAAGGGAAGAGATTGTGCTCTTTGCTCTTCCAATGCTTGGAGAAGTGGGGTGTCCAACCAAGGAATTCCACTCTCGAAGCCAAGTAACCTGCAACTTGTAAAATGTTTTCTACACACTAAAAGAAAATGTGAGTACCTAATGAAGAGCTAAGAAATCATAAAATTCGACCAACAAGCGTATGAAGTTCTTAACTACTAAACAGGAAACTCATAAGATCAATAGCAACTATACTAAAAATCTTACCAAAGCAAAACATTTTGCTTGTTTGGCCTCCCCAAGCATGAGTAGCTATCAAGTGCAGAAGCAAATCACCATCAGAGAGCAACACCACACCAAAACTCCTCCAAAGAATTTATATTACCAAGCCAAATGGCTGAAAATTACAATGGCCCAAAAATGGGGCAAGATGGAAGCAAGATAAGTGAGGAAATAGAAATAGAGCAAGAGCATGCGAGATTCTAACCCAAATGTGGAGGAGGAGCTTCCTTAAATAGGAAAAGAGAGGGGAGAGTTCCTTTGCATGAATGACATTTGTCACTTGGAGAGAAAGGGGAGCCATGGAGGGGGGTGCACTTCCATGGGTTAAAAATAATAAACAATGGGGGGGAAAAACCCCCCACTCATGTTTTATATTTCATTGTAGTCCAAGGGGAGAGAATCATGAAGGTGGGACCCCCCCTTTTGGCTTATTTCAATTTATCTCATTTCCCATGGTAAGAGAGGGTTTCCCCCTTAGGGAGAAACTTCAAACTTGAAAAACACTTGCTTGGGGGGCCCCTTTTGGCCTTTAATTTTACCTTAGGCACATAATATAAACTTTAGAAACTTAACTTGGCCATCCCAAGTGACTTCAGGCACTTTTCCAAAATTTGCCTTACTAATTATTTGCCAATTTTCCTGATTTCCTTGACTGACTTCGGAAAATGTGTCCAAAAACTTAGCAAGACTTGTCTGAATTACTTCAAACTTTTCCTAAGGGTGTAGGGGTCTCATGCCATTGATTTTGAGTACCTTTACCCCTATTTATGGGCATTAAGTGCCAGTTATCCCTCTTTTACATTACAATTTTTTTATGCTGAGGGACATCTTTTAATCACCAAAAATTTAAAAAACCTATGTAAAACTCTATGTTGCATGGGTACCTGTACCGGGGGGTCGGGTACACGAACCCGTACCGGGTACATGTACTTCAAAGGTACGTCCCCTGTCGTACCCAAATCAGACTTCACGTACCCGAGACATCATTCATGAAATTCAAGTACTTGCATGCATTTTGGTACGCCGTACCCTGTGTTTGGGTATGCTCGGGGTACGGCCGAATCAGTTTTGTTCAAGTTTGGAATCTATTGTTGTTAGGGGGTCGATTTGCAATGTTTGAAAAATTAAAACTTTAATAAATAATTTAATAAACATTATTAAAACAAATAAGAAGTGGGCCCTCACCTAAACCTGGGTCCCAAACCTTAAATTTTAACATTTCATGGCTCAAGCGACTCCTCAACTCGAGAGTGATGCCTATCTAGAGAGCTTGCTAACAGAGGACCTTAGTGATGCTGGTGACATTTATCTTGAGGATGCTGATGACATGGCTTGAGGAAGCCAAATCAACCATCTTGTTCATTGTGTACTGTTTTGAACTTTCTTTTTCATTTTTGGAAATGCCATTAGGCAAATTTTGAATGTAGTATGACAACGAAGTTTGAACTCATGGAGTCATGGACATATTTATTACTAATTATATAAGTTTATAACTTCCAGTCTTCCACTTGATATCTACTACTAGTCTATGATTTATCAAATGTATTATTATATGTTTCAATTTTCAATGTGAATGTTCATATGAATCATTGAATTTAGAAATATGCATGTATGATCTGACTATGACATGTTTTATTTTTATAAATTTTAATATATATATATATATATATATATACAGTACGCCCGACGTACCCAAGTGCCCTGTTTCAAAAAGTGGCGTCCCCGTCCCAGTACCCGTTCCTGTACCCACGTTTCCTGGCAACTTAGGTAAAATTTAATGAAATTCCGCAAGACTCTGGATAATGTCTAGCATGGTAATATAGAACATTCCTAGGCCCCAATCACCCCATTGACTCGATCATAGAACGCCTTTCACCACTTTGGAGGTATTTTTGAGTGAAAAACTCAAATAATTAAAATCATTAAAAATGAATTTTAATTATCCAAGTGAAAAAACACTCGATGAAAGGACTTCCCTAATGATAAAGTCTTAGGAAACTAAGTTACACAAAAATTGACCCTCATGCTGACATATCCTTACAAAATCCCCCGTAGGGGTGCGGAAATTTCATGGAGAGAAGATAAGAAGAAGAGCTGCCTCACTTGAAAAATTCATTAGGTACTTCTTTCTCATCTTCAAGGCACATTGAACATGTGCATGGTACATGGTTGTCCACCTAGTTGGTTTGGTCGTCAACAGGTAGCACAGGCTCTTCAATAGGGTTATCATGAATCTCTTTAATAAGGTCATGCTGTGCTTGATGGAAGGAGAAACAATATTTTTTAATAAGCTACCCAAACTTCCCTTTACTAGCATAACTTAGAGGTAGCTCCCCATATTTTTTCTTTTCTATTATGATGAGGCGAGGAGCGCTAGGGTCATCCTCATGATATTCTATCTAAGGCAGGAAGATGGGAAATAATTTCTAAAGGATACTGTCGAAAGCTTCCATACCAAATCCTTTATTGTGCCATTGTCTCATAAATATTCTAAGGAAACTCGAAAGGGAAGTAATACATTTATCCGGGAGGCTCTTAGAATACCAATAATGAGCATTTCCCCGCAGAGTACTAACAAACATCTCCATCATGTTATCTTCATATAAAACATTGAAGTCGGCCAGGACCTTAAGAAAGGATATGACATACTGGGTTTCTGAATCACCATTTCCCCAAAAGATTGGCAAATGCTCAGATATATCTCTACCGGTATGATAATTAGGGAAACCTGGGATGTTTGAGAAGTTAATAGGAGGATATTCATTTGAAAACTCATCACCAGACTTTTCATCATCCATACTCAGCGATCATAAGCATATATTTGAAATGACCATGGAAAGTGTCTGCTACTGCATCAGGAGGGTTAATAAAAAAACGAGCTTTAAAAATTTTCTGTGTTGCATGGGCTCATCTACACACAAGTCTCAACAAATTTATGAGAAACAAGGGTTTAATCCCTTCAACGAAGTCGCCATGTGAGAATAAAAATATGCATTTTAAAACACTTAGAAAGTTCTATTTTTTACTTTGAAATTTTATAAAAAAGAAAAAAGGTTAGTGGAGTCCCTAGATGAAAAATTAAATATTAGATCTAAGGATTCATCAAATAAAGCAAAAAACAAAAAGGAAAAGGTGAAAAATCAAAAGTCGTACCCAGGGATAAAAAGATTTATCCCCGACAACGGCACCAAAAATGTTGCCGCTGGATCGCGCACCTGGTTAATGCAACATAAATCTATGCCACTGCTTGGTCCGCCCTTGGGGGCAAGTCTCGAGTCAAGGCTGTCACCTGATCTTGACTCTTCCGTTTAAGCCAACTCCTAACCGAAGCCAAGGGGGATAGTCGCTATGGAATGTTTCTAAGGTTACTTAGAATGTTTCAATTAGTTGTGAATGCTTTTTCAGGAGTTTTAGGGGTTTTGATTACAAAGTCCAAGTTCGTTTGCAAAAGGATTTAAAGAGATTCTTTCACCAGTAGGAAATAAAATATCACCAATATATATAGATAACACAACAAGTTACTAATATTAAGCAAAATGCGAAAGAGTGTTATGGACCAGTGCCAAATGGAGTCAATACATAAAATAGAAGTTGCTGAAAGGGAAATGTTTTGCAAGTGTCTTTTGGTTGATTTTAAATTATTAAAGGTTTGAAGTTATTAAGGGAATAGGGGAAACTCTAGAGATACCGTGAGGTACAAGGAGCAATGTCCGGAAATTGAGGGAAGGTGGCTCCTCACAAAGACGTGTGGGTTGGAATGGAGTCTCTAGGGCGGTGTTCAACACTACACCAACAACAGTGTAGCTTAACTGTGCCCTGAGGTCGCCTCCCAGTTGTTCCCACTTCTTCTGAGAAATTTGCCCACGCAAAACTCAAATAACTTAGTGCCATATTTTCACTATGTGAGGGGTTGTTACTTTTATTATGATGAGTTATTAATTAAATGTGAAAATTTAAAGAGTGGTTACAACTCTTTCTGATTTCCCATAGGACCGGGCAGATGCCCGTAAGGGGAAATAACATACTTTGAATTGTAGACCAAATGTTTGTTTCAGATTTATGCTTTGAAAATAAAAAAATTACCAAAGGAAAAACAATAAGATATGGAGCACCGGATCTATGTGTCACTTTTCTGATCAACCACCACTAATCGACAATGCCTTTGTGTGGTGGTGAGAGCATACTTCGTGGCAACGAGATCGATGTTATTTCTAAATTACTTTTGCAAAATGAAAAATGACAAATTATGAAATAAATTAAGTATACAGTCCTGTAGTGAATGTGGTTTTTGTGCTTTGTGTTTCATTAGAAAAATTTATACCACAAAATTTGACACTGCGAATCCCCCCAGGGGGGATGGGTTTGGGCGTTGTGTATCCCACTTGCCCTCGTTTAATAATTATTTACAATGCTTGCTAAAAGAATTGCCTCTTAGTCCATTTAACTTGGATCTAAGGGCTTACAAAGTTCTAGAAATAAAAGCTTGAAGAAAGGGGGTCCATGGAAGGTCTTTTTGGCACTTTTTGGCGATAAACGGCCAAAAATTCCTTCTCTTTTTCCTTGGACCTACTAAAAATCAGCAATCTAAAATGATTAGAATATGATGGGAAAGAAGAAACAAAAATTAAAAAAAAAAATGAATTTTTTTTTTGTGCTTCGAAAATATTTGAATACAAGTACGATTTTTAGCTTAGATCTAGTGATAGGAAAAGCTTCTTGAGAATGCTAAGATCTAACTATTTTAGATATGCTAAAGATGAATCGATTTGAAATAATATGCATAAATGACGTAGATCTACTTCTTAAGCAATTGACAAAACAAAAATTTAAAGAGAAGGGAAGAAATTTTGTTTGAGAGGACGGATGAAGAACTTAATCCCAAGCTAGGTCCTTGCAATTGTTCTTGGGAAGCATCTATAAGCAAAATGTTGGAAAAGAAAGGTGCCCAAAGAGAAGAAGACACAACTGAGTTCCAATCCTATTTGTAGCCTATGATCTGCAGCTTAAGAAATAAGACTCGCAACAAGAAATGTGAGATCCAGCGTGTTAGAATGAAAAGAAAACAAAAGAACCTAAGTATAACTGAATATTGTTGGTTACTTCTAGATCTCTTTACATCTAAACACAAATAAGCAAATTGTCAACCGCAAATGCTTATCTCTCTAGCACATAAACTAGATCATACATGTAAATGAAAACAAGAAATGAAAAACAAGACACAATATCACCTCATAAGCTCAATATCCAACACCAATGCACAAGATGGACCTCCAAAGTCTTTCCAAATATATTCAAAGAGCAGCAATTACAAAATTTGCAGAGGTTCAATGCATCCATCCAAAAGACAAGAGAAAGACCCTGCTTAAATAGCAAATGAGAGAGGTAGGGGGCGTATCTCTTGAGGAGGGTGCATCCCATGAGGTAAGGAGTGATCATTGCCTTGATTTATGGCATGATTCAATGGATTGGGAGTGAGGTGGCTGCCACATAAGGAGGGCGCCCCCACTCCATTCTTGTTTTCTCCACCCAACAACCAAAGGCAGCCACACATTTTATTGACATGCGCCACCTCTCCTTCACGTGAAGCATGAGGGAGGGCACATCACACATCAAAGATCCATTCAAAATCTTTATGATTTGACCTCTCAACATGTGCTTTAATTACTTATTTGAATTGCCTTTCATATTGGACCAAATGCCAACTCATTTGGCACATGCAAATTGCTTTTTTTAATATTTTTTTTGATATTATGGTGCAATTTGTTGCGTCGTTAGCATTTACTTGCTGTTCTGTTGTCTCTTTAGGAAAAAATGCTCCGAGCGATGATTTAATCACTCGAAACATAGGAGAAGAGGGTCCTAGGGTAAAGAGGATGCCCTGAGTGTGAAAACGAGCATCCCCATGCCAAATTCTGTTTCTAGACCATACTTTTATTGCAATTTGAAAATTTCCAATTAAACCATTAAAAAATGGTCTAATTTTACGAAAAAAATTAATTTTCCCGGAATGAACTCAAACTCCTAGGGGACCTAGTGCATGTCCATACGATTTATTACCGATGGCTAGCATGTGAAAAATACATAGACACTTAGGCTTTACTAACCTCCTAAGGTTCGACCACCATGGAAAATACTCCAGCTTTGGAGGTGTGAGTGACAAACTTAGAAATTATATGCCACTGAAGTGCAACGCATAATTCCTAAGCAAAAAACACCCTAGAGTATCCCCCTGATAGCAAAACCTAAGGTAGGACAATCCTTTTACAAAAGTACCATGCTTAGACCAACTTATTACAATTCCTCCACGGGGGTCTGGACATGCAAATTTTACAAAGGGCCAAAAATTTGGCCTGATGAATTTCTGAACTCTGGCAATGAACAAGGTGAGTTGTTTAAGTCTTATGAGGTTCACAAGAAGTCCACCTAAGTACAAATTAGGTGGTAACACTCTTGATTATAGACACCCAGGTTAGGCATCATTTCCAGGACCTCCAAGATTGTGACTCTCACAAACATTTGTTATTGAGTTGCTAAAATATTAGCATGACATTTTTATGGGCCTTTTTGGCAACGGCATCAAGGAGCTACTTAATTGTTGTTGCTTCTTGATGGAAAGGGTAAGATAGAGAGGGGGAGCTTGAGCCTCCTTCTGCAACAGCCATGAGGGTGAAGTACAGAGAGTGGAAGAAACCCTAGCAGAGAGAGCAGGATGGAATTAAGTGTGGAAAAATGCTAAATATCTTATGATACAAAACTACCTAACTCACCTTTACAAAAGCTTGTACTGGTGTTGGGGTCTTTTAACCAGTAATACTTTGTGGCTTCTCTTAGTCCTTTGGTCTATTGGTGGTGCTTCCATTATACTCAACCTGAAGGCTCAGGGTGGCAGTTCTTCTATATGATTGATTTACATTTTTAGTTTTATTCAGCTATGTTTTACTAAGTCTTAGCTTCAGAACTCTGCCCATGACTTTAAGCATGGGCATATAATTGTGTTTACTCTTTATAAAACCATGTAATCCTTTCTTTCAATAATAGTAAATTTAACTTCACTGAAATTATTTTTAAATTTTTACATATTTCATGTATATGCACATGTGATCTGCCCTGGCATAAATCTAGGACAACATGCTTGTACTTCTGCGCCTATAAATTCCTTGAAATGGACCCTTTTACCCTTTTTAACAAAACAAAAGAACTCAAAACGGATTGATATTTTTAAGGGAATATATTGTTTAGCTTTTAAACTTTGAGAAATGGTCTTATGATTTAGGAAGTAATATGCTTAAATGATCATTCTCTTTTAGAGCTTTGGGAAAATTGTCTTGCATGGTTGATGACCATGACTAATTCTGTTTTGAAATGTTTCATCACTCTTTGTTAATGCCTCACTCTCTTTGGGTAGTTGGTTTGTTTGACACTGAGTGTCGGATTGTTGCAAAAAGGGAAAATGATGGATTTGTAGTGCTGAGCAATCCACATGTTGTGAATGTATCAGAGCCCAAATATCACGAGAATCAGTAGCAGCTATTGGGAATATTGATGCCCAGATTGTTACTTCAAGTCTTACTCTTAACCAATAGAAAACCATTGTTTCATGCTATGTCAAACCATTGGAATTCTTTGGGCCAACCTCTCTATACTGGAACTGTTCCTCACATTTTTGCTTCACTGGAGGGTTGGGACATTAACCACCATGGGAGTGCCGAAGCAACTCCTAGAAGCTAAAAGATAAACTGAAGTAAACTAAACCATCGAAGAAGAGAGATAGCCAGCAGCATAAGCATACATGCAACATTATAAAGGACTACTCATCATCATAAGCAGGTACAAATTGAGAGTGGAAGAGGAAGCTCCAGTGGCTATATGAGAAACAAAAGTGGAAATAGAGGAGGAACAAAATATGCTTCATGATATAATTGTTTGTCTCTCACCAAAATCACTCTGAAAAGAGACTCAGTACATGTATATTTGGTCCATTATACTTCATGATTATTGCCAATCTGTATTAAGCCTCCAAGAAAGAAGACATGTTTGGTCCATTGATGATTGTACTTCGTGATTGTCCTCAAGTTGTCAACTGTATTAGGTTCCCAAGAGGAGGAAACATCTTTTGTTACAAGCAGTTAAGTTTTGATAAGGCTCAAGATAGTTCATCATCAAGGACAAAACATGTCAGACTCACTGGAATATGGCATATCACTGCCAGTATCACCACCATAGATCCATCTTAAACCCGGATCTATAAAGCACCGAGAGGGATCCAATTTTTTGAAGCGTAAATTTTTTTTATCTTAAATTTTTTACACATCCAACAAAATTTACATCTCATGAATTTTGATCCCTCTCGTTGCTTAATAGATCTTGGTTTAAGATGGATCTATGTTGGTTTTATTTTATTTTTAATGAGCTGACATGGATTTTTTTAATTACTTTTCATTTCGTTTTAATTTTTTATTTTATGGGCCAACATAAATTTTTTAATTACATTTTATTTTTGATAATGTCATGTTACATTACTTTACGTGACAACATCTCCCCCATACTGGGCTGTAGAGCACCTCGCTACTCTCGGTGCAATAATTTGATGAGAATAAACCTTGTGCAACTGTTCATGGATAACAAATAAATTGTTCTATCATTAATATAATTACAACAATGAGGGACAGAGACATGTTTCTGATAGGCCCTGAATACAATGGTGATGGATAGATTAATTCTTTTTTAGATGGATATGATGAATACAAATACTCTTGAAAGCAGGGTACACCATGTTGCCAAGCTTTTGGAATTGTCACTTTACCTCAAAATGTTTCACTATGTCATGGAATCTACTCTTGCAATTTATTATCTATTTTATAACCATTTTCCCTAGTGCATGATAAACCAGTATTAGACCTATTTTTTCCTGTAGCACCTTGATCTCCAAGAGTTCAAACAGTCATTAAATTCAGTTTTGTTAAGTTATTTTATTTAATGTTCAGCTGGAAAATCAGGAATACCATGTGGGAATTTGGGACAAACGTCTGTAAAGTATGATCATTTTTCCTGTTTTTATTTATTGTACTGATAAGTTATAACCTGTTCAATGATTTGAGAGCAGTGGGTATTGCAATAGTGATTGCAAATAGACAGGCTGGAGCCTCTTTCACCTTCAACAACTTTATTGCTACTTGTATTGCAACTGAGGTCCTGCGCCTGTTTTCTTTAGGCAGGTATGTTCAATGTATAGCCTCAGTGGCTCTCAATATATGAAAACGAATATTACTTCAGTTGAAACTATTCAAGAATACATTTCCTAACCATTTTTTGTAAGATATTATTTATAATTATGCTTTTTACTAGTTACTGTTAGCATGTGTTAATTGTTGTCTAGTGGTCTCATGTATAAGCCTAAGGCATTTTGTAAACTTAGATTATTAGGTCCAGTTATTCTTCAATAACTAACTATCTTAAAAAATGAAGTATCCCACATTCATCATGGGATATGATTTCCTGTCCCTCTACCATATATAATAGAGGTGAAGCAGGCCCAATGGAATGCAATGTAATGTGATGCAATATGTGCATATGTGCATATGTGTGGAGCCCAAGCTTTGTAAGATCGGAGACTTTAGTTGAGGAATAGAAGACCAGCTTCCGTGGATGTTTCCCCATCTTGGGCTTTTACCATGTAGATCTCATCTCTTGTCTCTCTCTCATTTCTCGCTTTTGATTTACTGTTTGATTTAATGCTTTTCATAGGAGTTTAGACCAATGTTACAAATGTAAATATTTGATTCAGAGATCACTACTCCGTCTGAATCACCCAGAGATCTCAAGCGGTTTGAGTCTCGATATCAATACATGCTCATATAAATATAAACTCAACAACTAAATCTGCATTTACCAAACTGAAATATATGCAATCACACATAGACAATAGATATACCCTGGAAACCCCAACCGGGGAAAACCAACAAACTGTGGGGCTATCTTCTCTCTCGAGCCCAGAGCATATATATAAATGGACAAGTACAATACAGGATTACCTCAGAAGGTAACTCAATCCCTGAACTGGATAGACTCTAGATATGCATGCATCAACTGATGCATGCACTGGAAGAGTAAGCCCTAACTGGTAAACTGGATCTGAGTGTCTCTGCAAGTACCTCTGACTGATATGCCTCTCTTTATCACACTGCTCTGATCTGCTCTCTCTGAAGACAGCCCTCTGAAGAATTCGACCTCTACTGCATGCAGAAGTGCGCCCTCCCCTCTGGATGTCTGATGCTCGTACCAGACTAGATCTCAGCAGATTTGAGCTTTGATCGTCCCTAACCTTCCTCAAATGCCGAGTCAAGGGTATCCTGGAAGTCTCAGATCCTGAATCGGTTAATCCAGCTCCAAACAAGCTCCTCCCTCCTTGGGAAATGTGCCCTCCTCCAAGGGAACACGTTCTCCTCTAAAGTGAGCAGAATGCTCTTTGATGGACTGTCTCAGTCCACAGACTTGGGTGCCTAATGACTCTGGAGCTGAAGGTCACTGATCCAGCTCAGATCTGACCTTCCTAGTTCCTGCAACAACTCCTCTCTCTCTCAGAAAGTTGCCCTGCATGCACAACTGCACCCTCCTCTCTCCAGCACTATCACCCTCTGATAATACAACTAAGCAACCTCATTTGGGGACCCCCTGCCTCTATAAGTAATCTCATCGATGAATTAGGTTTACCAAAACCCTAATTCTCGGTGCATGCAAAAGTCACTTTTGCATGCATCCACTGATCGATGCTAGGTCATGCAAAGCTCATGCATGCAAAGGTCAAATCTCCCCGGAAGTTCTGCATGCAACCCCCACTGGGCTCATGCCACTGAGTAGAGTGTATCTCACCCTCTACTCCATCCTGATGCCTATAGTACTGATGTATCCATGCAAGGCATCTGAATCATGGAGGACTTCCCGAAGTTATCACACTCTTAACAACAAATATAGGAGTGTCGAAAAAATCGGCAGGGTCCAAGAAACATCGTTTCGGGATATCTCGGCAGCACATCGACAAAAATCGACAAACTTAAAAAATACAAAAATATTTATTTTTTTTTCAATTTTTTAAACATCTAAAGCAATAATAACATCGAATAAACACATTGCCATATGAATATGGAAATAAAACTGATATATAAGATATATAAGATGTATAGAGATACATCACACATCAAAATGGATCGTGTCCTACTCCTGAATACAGAATAATAAAAAATATCACAAATGTATCTCATGATCATCATCATGACTCGTGAGTCATCTACAGTGAAATAAAGTAAATAAACTATCGATTCCCTCTACCCCTTTTATGGGCAAAAGTAATTGCTGTGGAAACGACCGTTGCCCTTCCTCTAGGACTAGGTGCCCTCGAGGCTTGTGGGCCTCGTACTGGTCTCTGACGTCCTTTAGAAGAATACCCTGCAAAATGATGTCCTCTAGAAACTAGAGAAGGTGGCTGAAATTGGTATCCTGAAGAAGAAGAAGCTCGAGGAGGTAGTCCTACTCCTCTACTAGTAACAGTGCTACTACTGAGTCTATCTCCCTCTAACCTTGACCGTGGCTCTGTCTCTGACTGTGGCACACTCCCACACTTAGTGTGAAACTCCTCTGGAACTGGATCATCCTCATCTGGAGCCTCTGCAAGATCATCATGATCACTATCATGATCATCCTCTACCCAATCAGGGGCTACCTCCATAATAGGCTCCTCACACTCCGCCCTCCAAGCTGCAGTGGTGTTGATCTCATTTCATGAAATGGCCTTCGCATCAACTATTTTCTCATACTGCTTCATCCACAACCTGAGATTGTAGTAGACGTAGACCAAATCATTAAGGCGCGGAGTATCCAACTTGTAGGAGGATCATAAAATTAAATATTAAATTATAAATTTATAATGCATAAATTAGAATGTAAAGGGGCATAATGATAAATGATAAAATTATAAACTAGAATTCAATAATTTATGAATTTGAAAATTCTCTAACCTGTTGCGCTTTTTGGAGTATACTTTCTCAAATACACTCCAGTTGCGCTCACAACCTTGATGAGCCACATGTCTGGCTGAGCACCCGAGTGGCAAGTCTCTGTAGAATAGGTACACAACCACCATAGTTCTCCCACCAGGTATTTGTTATCACTCACACTCTAGCTGCCTCTAAAGTGTATCCCATCCAGGACGGTAGAGGATCGGGCAGAGAAGTCGGTGACACCTCAAGCACCAAGCCCACCACTCCAATGAGCGGTTGTCACACCGAACAAGGTGCTTGTTGCTTTGGACGAGGCACAAGGCCAAGTCAAGGGGGAGACCCTATTCAACCAGCGATGGTTGAGACTCAAAATAAGACACCTACAACCCCAAAATAAGCAATACAACACAAGGAAGAAGTTCCTAAATGTCCTAAGACCTTTTCCAACCAAAAGACTGGAATTTTGTATGAGATAGAAGTGTTTGATTAACTTATTTCAGCTCTGGTATATGAATGAAATATAGTGAAATTGAAAGATGAAATGGCTGGAAATTGCTCTAAGGATTAAATTAGTGCTAGAAGTAAAAATAAGATTTCTTCCTATGAGGGGATTTGACTTGAAAAGCTCAAGCATACATAACAGAAATAAAACCAGCGATTTAATAACTCTTCTAGAACATTTAAACTTGGTATTTGATGACAATTAAACAAGCAAAACATAAACCAAGCCTACCCACGACCCCAAAACCAAGAGATAGTCAAAAAATGCCCCAAAACGCCCAAGAAGGGCGCAAACCAGCAAGGTACCAGTGCCAAAAGTGTGGGTAAATGGAGTCCAAAATGCACAGGATTTTGTATTTGGTGTCTTCTAAGGGAAACTAAAGCAGGTTTAAAACATAAATTAAATCCTATGGTTAAATTTTGAGATATAGATTTTGATGAGCTTTTTACTTAGATAAATATTTCTCTATGCATTACGGAAAATGAAAACCGAGAGAAAGAAAGGATAAACTTACTTGGTACCGGGAGGAATATCAGATTTTCTTGAAGTAATGTAGTACACAGTTCAAATAGAATGATTTGTAGTAGCCCCGGGTTGAGATTGACTTGCCCAATTTCACCAATGCGCCTGTTTGTGCCTGTCAAGCAAGAGACACAACATCAGATTGCTAAAACACAAAGAGGAACAACAACAAGATAATAAAAATGTAAGGAAATGCTTGAAAAAAATAGTAAAAGCACTCCCTCTTAATCCCAAATCCCGGAGAGTGAAGCATCAATGGATTCCAAGTGGTGTGCCCCTCTCCAAGAACCCTTGCCTGCAACAAAGATGGTGAGAAACAAAATATACCAGCAGCAACTACAATCCTTTCTAGTGCAATGAGAGTACAATGACAATCAATTTCATCCAATATCCACCACGAATACACAAGTATGAGCAGAAATAGTTTCTCTCTATTCACTTCCAATTGCGAAGAATGCCAAGAAGATTGTACAATGAGAGAGTTCTCTCTTAAATTGAGAAACTCTAAACAAAATCCCTAACCCAATAAGATAGATGGCTAGGATTAGATCTCACTCAATGAGATCAATGGTTGAGAATGATCAATACATCAAATACATTTTTCAATAGTTACTTGAGGGGGGCGATTTTTGCCCAAGTGCGCCCAAGTTAGAGAGTGGGGGACAAATGCTAGGAAATATGAGTGATGGGGACACCAAGGGGGTGTCTTTAGGCTGTTTTAACCCCCTTGGCCCCTTACAATGAGTTTCATCATGTAATTTTGCCAAAATACCAAGGCTGCCATAGAGAAAATCGCCCCACTTTGCCCAAATTCGCCCCCTAGAGAGAGCTGGGCCATATGGGAATCACACACCAATGGGATAATGTCCAAACATAGTCCAAAGTATCAAATATTTACCCCTTTACCCTTACTTACCCATGCATTAGCCACTTTAATGTTTAACTTAGCCAAAGTCCGATTTTTCCATTTAATTTTGCTGGTTCATATTGCTGAATGTGAAAATTGTGATTTTGGGCCACTTCCTTTGCCCGGATTCACGAACCGTCGACTCCATTGAGATCGTAGACCCCAAATCCACTAGTATTGGTCACTTGAATGACCAGAATCCATCATATATGCACAATTTGGCCAAATCCAAGCATTTTGAATTAAAACAGGGTCTTGCTGGCCATTAATAAATTAAAATCTCACCAATGACTTGATATTTTTTCAATTTGATGCTTGGGGGCTTGTATGGGACCCCAATAGATGTCAAGTAACCAAAATCGAAGCTTTGATTCCAACTTTGCCCAGAACCCATTTTTGGTTTGGTCAAACAGGGTTGACCAAGTCAACGCTGGTCAAATCATGGTATTGGCTGAAATGTATGCTCCTGCATGCAACATAGGATGCCATGGCTTTCTTATTTATGTTAGTGCATCAACTATAAACATCCAGTGACAAATACAAGGTGGTCATAATAAGCAATTTCTCAAAAATAGGCCTAAAGCAAGGTGGGCCCACCACCTCTTATGAATTCTCTACAGTTCTGCACATTTATAGATTTGGTCATCTCGCTAGCCATGGGTGAGGTGGACAACAAGTCTTAAGGACAACGTGGAGTGACCAAGACCATGACTGTGTGACCCTTTGGATAAGCATGGGGAGCAAGGGGACCATAGTGACATAAGTACACCAGAGAAGTACTAGGGAAGGGAGGTGCCTCACAAATGGGTAAAGTGCTTAGGAAACCACCACTAGCCTTTAGCATACACCTTGTAGCTCAAATCCAATCCCACATCACGTTCCGTGAGGATCTTTTCTAGAGCCGCCATACTGGGTGCACAACCAACCGTGATTTGAGACTCTACGGGACACTTAGAATTAGCTATCCCTTACTCCATCTCACCTCCCAATCCTTCATTGGGACTCGATGAGGAAATTAACCATTACATTCTCTTTCATTCATGTGGTCAAACGGTCATTTTGATATGACATGTGTTCCTCATCTGCTTGGCCTTTTACATTTACTTTCACTTTGGCCTTTTTGGCTTGATTTGACTTTCATTTAGCCTCTTTGGCTTTATTTTCATTTCTCTTCAGGTAGGACAATGGTGCTCACAATGCATGTAATGCTGGCAAGTGTGCATGGTTCAAGGACAAATGGGGAACACCAATTGAGTCTACACAATCCTAAACTGCATCACAACATCGGGGGAAACCGACAAGGAGTGAATCCCAGGTTTGAAGGTGCAAATCACACACTCCAAAGCTGAGGCACAAAAAAACATGGATTCATAGTGTACTCAGAGATCAAAAGGGGTGAGGTCCTCAAGGCCACCTATCCTGGTCTTAGTCAGGGAAAGGAACCAAACACGAATGGGTCATATGAGTGAAGGATAGTGACAAGTGGGACCAAGGCTAGCTATCAGGAGTCAAATGGCCAAATCTATACCATGAGAGGGGAAAAGAACCAATGTGCATAAACGAGAGCCTCCATTCAAAGTGATAGACCACCCTTACCGGAGGCCACAAATAAATTTCCAATCAAACAAAAGGATCACCAAATAAGCCACCATATGTTAAGTCAAAGTACTAATATAAATAAACAAGCCTAAAAACACACCTATGAGCATAAATAATAAACCATATACTTGCTACCGACAAGTGGATCTGAAGACTGAACTCTGACAAATGAGGGCAAAGAAGTGGCAAACCAGCTATGATCTCTGCTACTCTCCTCAAACTATGGCGAAGCCACCCATCTCAGTGGGGTCATGCAAGAGCAAGTAGGACAAAAGGGGGTCTGGAGTGCTGTTCAGTGATGCTCTAGACAAACAAAATACAATAGTGCCCCCTCTGATCACAACTCTGGATCATCTCAACTCATATCTGCTCTAGCTCAAAAAAATGAATAATGTCTATGACAATAAATCTGGATCATGGTAGCCCCAGCTAACATGGATGTGATAACAATATCTACAACGAATTAAAGAAAAATAACAAAAGACAATGAAAGAAAAAAGAATGAGAAAGAGAAAACGAAATTTGAAACAAGGTGAAACTTACTTGGCATTAGGTTGGTCCTGTCATTTACTGCCATATCAAACCCAAGTAATCCCGTGCCTCTCTTATACACTTCCAACTCTTGGGAAAGATCTGTACGATCATCTGAAGACAACACCATCCTCTGGACACACTCGTAGAATCCAGACATAACCTCTCCATCAGATCTAAAGTCATAGGAGTAAGCAAATGCAGGGTTGAGGTATAACCCTGCAGTATGAATGGGGCGATGGAGTGTGTGGTTCCATCGCGCATCAATCACCCCCCATATCATCTGGTGTCTCTCCTGCCCCTGATCTCCCTTGTCCTCATAATAGGCATGGATGGACTCTTTGGCCCTATCCATGGCCTCATATAGGTAGCCCATTGCAGGCTTATCTCCATCAACCAAGCAGAGAACCTTGACCAAAGGTTTGGTGATGGTGCAAACCTCTCTCACCACATACCAAAAGCTCTGCTGGTATGTAACTAGCCTGAATATGGCTTCCCCCTCTGGTCTAGTGCTAAATGATAAAGCACGCCACTCAGGTGAAAGGAACATCGATTGCAAGTCCCACATAGAACCCAAGAGGGACTGGAGAGAAATAAAGCTAGTGGCAAAGCATGTGATGGCAGGATGCAGCAACTCTTTGTCACTTGTGAAAGTTCTCATCAAGCTAAGCACCGCTGCATGATTGTATATGAATTTTGTGATGCTTCGTGCTGAATTAATGTTATCCATGATCCAATCAATCTTGGCTAAATCCTCTAACATCAAATCAATGCAATGGGCCGCACAAGGAGTCCAAAATAGTGAAGGATACTTGGCCATAAGCATCCTACCAATAGACACATAGTTCACAACGTTGTCCGTTATGACTTAGACAACATGTCGTGGGCCAATCTCTTGGACGAACTCATTTAACAAGCTACATAGTAAAGCCGCATCTTTGACATGTGCAGATGCGTCCACGAATTTCATAAACATAGTGCCCCTGGGACAATGAACCAAGAAGTTGAGAAGGGTCCTGTTATCACACAACTTGTAGTTGTCCCTAAAGGTATCCCATCCGGGATGGTAGAGGAGATGGACAACTAAAGAGGTGACCCAAGAGATGCCATGGTTCCCAATGCAAGTTGGGTGTCACAATAACCGAGGCACTCTTTACTTTAGATCAAGATTAATCAATATCAAGGGGGAGACCCTAGCCAATCAATGAAGATTAGCTAACCCAAAGACTCCTAGGGAAATGTGTAAAATGATAGAAGGAGATCAATGGTGAGTTAGATCTAGAAATGTTAAATGGACCCAAGGGTTAAGGTATGGTTGAAGAGGCTTAAAGGGTGACAAGTGGTTCAACCAATGAAAGACAAGGGCCACTTATGAGATTTAATCAATAGATCTAAAGATGACTTAACACCATGAAAATTAGCCAAGTGGGGCCCACTCCTTAAAAAGTGGAAAATGGTCCAAGTTGGGCCCACAAGGTCAAAGTTGAAATGAGATGGTACTAGAGGTATGCTATGACATGGATCTAGAGGTTTGATGAAGAAATAGCATTACCCAAGTATGGGATCTAGCAAATGGCCACCTACCCAAGGAGCACGAATTGCCCCAAGGGTGACTAGTGCCTTAGATCAAGGGCCAAATGGAGTCGGATGTCGACCAAATTATAGATCGGGGCAAGTGAGGTGATAAGCAAGGTGGGTTTTCAAGATCAAGTACATGCCATGGCTAGATCTCCATAGATCTGAAAATGAAAATGCATCACCAAGTGACCCAAGTGGGGCTCAACCCTCAAAATGAGGAATGGGGCCCAGAAGGTGAAAATCAACAAGGTGAAGCACTAGGGGTAGGTTTTAGGGGCTGATCTATCCAATGAAGCAATAAACTCTCCTACCTATGTCTTGGAATTAGCAAAATAGCCTCTCCCAAGGAATGTGACTTCCCTTGGAGAGACCAATGTGCCTTGGGAAGTGGGTCAAATGAAGGCCAATCACCACCAAACTATAGATTCGAATTGCCGTGGATGCTATAGAGGTGGGTCTTTAATTTTATCCCCAAAGATAAGGTAGATCCAAGTAGATCTAAAAAAAAGTAAAATGAGGGTTTTGAATTTTAAGGGTTTTATGACCAATGAAGAAGAAAGAATGGATCTAGGTACATACCTTGAAGAACATACCTCTAATGCTTGTGGCCACTTTGCAAATTGATACCCTTCTCCTTGTGTTAGTATTCAAGAGTGAGATCTAGAGTTTCCAAGCCAAAACGTCCTCCCTCAAAGATTACCAAATCGTTCTCCTCCTGCAAGACAAGATCTAATGAGAAACAAGCCCATCAAAAGAGTGATGAAAATGATGAAGAGATGTAAAAGAAAGCATCAACTATGTCACTAAGATACAATAATGATACTCCCTGTCACAAGGATCAATCCAAAGCAAGATATGAGGGTCCCCCCAACAATAGCCTCCTTCAAAACGTCCTCCTCCTCATCAATTCGGCCTTCCCTGTAGAAAACGACTTGAAGCCCCAAGAACCACAATGATACACAAGAACAAGATTTTATAATTCAACTTGCAAAAGAATCCATCAAGACAAAAGAGGTAGATCCACAAAATAGTATTTTTATTCCAATCTTCAAGAGCTCCAAAGGTGCTTTTACAATAGGGGGGTCTCCTACTTTTATAAGATAACAAAGACCAAAACCCTAAACCACAAAACCACTTTTTAAAACCAGTGGTTGAGATCAAAAGATATAACAATCTAATCAACGACTAAGATGAGCCAATACAATATTTCACATGGATCACTCAAAAGGAGGGTGACGTCATACATAAAATGTCTCTAAGGAGGGTGACGTCACACCTAAAGGGTGGCTAGATAACATGGACCCACAACATATGACATGGACAAGTCACCTAAAGCACATGGTGGGGCTAGGAGGCATTAATCTCCTTCACTAGCTTGTCCCCATGGCACAATAATATAAAATATAAGTCTATGACATGTCCAAGTAACACAAATGATCAAATCCCGTCCCCATAATCTGAGAGAGACATGCAGTAAAAGACCTTCTGTAGCCACTGTGGACCCCATTGACTGGTGCAAACTGATATGGAAGAAGGTGGGTTCACCATGGATGACCTCAGAGCAAACCAAGTGCCAAAACCTTGCCTCAATTTCCCAAATCGAATTCCTCAGTGACCTTTTTATTCCATTTTTTAATCCTCCTGAAAACCCTGAAAGTGCTAAAAACTGTCTCTAAGGTGCCTGCGCTGTCAAACTAAAGGTGCCATCATGTCCAGAAGGGGGGTATAATGGTAAAAAAACTTGGCTGGACCACCCCCTTCCCCTGTAGCGCCCTAGGAAACGACTTTCCTCCAATGCTCCTGCTGGACAGGTTGGATCAACATGCCCAAACTGGTCAACAGGTGGATAACTGCAACTATCATGCCCAGAAGTGCCTGGAATTGAAAGATAAATGTCTCAATGGATCCAGAAGACCCAAATCCACTAGAGATGAGTACTCATACACCTTATGATAACCTGAGGGGTCATCTGTAGGGTCCACCATACCAGGTTAGTGTAAAATATGATGATCTGGAAATAATAATAAAACTGACCAACTGCATCAATCATCATCTGAAGCATATGTCCAACATATGGAATCATCAATACGTGTATGTGGGATCATAGATCAACATTAATAAGCACATGTGGTCCATCTCATCACGGATCCCAAGAATGACCATGGTCAAACTATGTTTGACTAGCTCAAAATACAACCAAAGACTAGATTATAACAAATAACTAAGACATGTTCCTTTAATCATATTCACAGCTTAACTTAAAGTATAAACATCATTCAGTGGCAGTTAATACATATATATTTCAAATGTTGTTTATAGTTTACTTGCACAAAAGCTTTAAAGACATACTCATCCAATGGACATTGCCCAACTGCTAACAAAGGGTGTAGGCTAAGGACAAGGCTAGGAAAAAGGGATGACGTGATCAACTCAACTAAGTGACACTTTGTACGGGAAAATGGGAAGCTACACTCTGTGCTGGACAAAATAACAGAGGGAATGGCAGTGCCTCACAAATGGATAAGTTGTTTAGAGAGTGCTTATTCAACATAGGCATCATGTCCACATCAAGTTGATCCAGGTTCATTAGGATCATTCATTTAATTTCCATGTCCTTTTTGGCCTATATGACCCCTCTGAGATTTTGCATGCGCTAAAAAGCACAACTAATCGCAGCTTGCATCCGGGGCATATTTACATTTATAAAGTCAACAATATTTAGATATGGCATTTGTTTAACCATTGCTTTTTGGACCTTTCTATACCCTTCATGGGGTATTTTAGCACTTCATTGCTTTAGCCTTAATTCATCGTGTGTTGAGAAACACATTCTAGAATTTTTAAGTTCATAGGCTTTTATAAGAGATTTCCAATATAAGTAGTACATGTGCTTTCAATTTTAGCCAACAACAACTCATGTGACTAGAGGGAATTCTGCGCTAAGCCAAACATCGAGGCAACCGACTAGAGTGATCTAGGCATAAAATGCAGCTCACCAAAGGCAAGTTCTGTCACCAACTCAGAGCTGAGACACAAAACAAACGTGGATGCGATCCAACACAGAGGTAGGAGTGGGGAAGTCCTCCATATCAAACAATCAAGAAGGCACGTCAAGGTGAAAGCCAAAACAAGGAAGGGCATGGATGGATGGAGTCAAGTGAATGTGGTGCCTAGGCTAGCAAACAAAGATGGCAGGAAAAACCATATCCATGCTCACAGGAGGGTAATGAAACCAATGAGTATTGTCAGAAAACCTTAGAGTGCAATTAATACATCCAATTTTATATTTATAAAACCATCCAAGATATTTCATTTCATTTATTAAATAGTACTGCCACATCATGAGTTATATACCAAGTCAATGCTATGAAGATGACTAAAGCAACAAGATAATAGTCTAATGTTAACAATCATAAGTCTAAATGGTCATATCAATGCACATCATAAATAACCATCATATAGAACCACTGAAACACTGCTGCAACAGTACAACTGGAACTCTAGGCACTGAACTGAAACTGTATGGAACAAAAGGTCACATCGGTCCTCAAATCTAAGCTCTCAAGGCTCAGCCTTGGCACGAGATCTACTCAATGTCTTATATATACTGCTCTGATCTGTAAGTGATCCCAAATAATACTGCTCATCATAGTTGATCTCTGTAAAAGCAAAGCTTTGAAAAGTGCAGATATCTGCTCAGCAAGAATAGTAGCCCAGCTACTATGGTGTGATAACAGGTCCTATCCTTCATATCAGTCAAACCATCTGACATCACTGTGCATCCTGTTAACTGCCATGATTTTCGAAGATCCTCCAACCTATGAGTGTAATCGGCCTTTTCATCCTGGAGGATGGGCCCTCTCAACTCCTCATAAGTGGGGGGCTTATACCCCGGTCCAACAACAGCACCCGCCTCAAACATGGACACATAAAATAGGTTCTTGGCAAAGTTGAATGGAATATCTCTCCATAGCAAGCATCGACTCACAAGTCTGTCTGCTTCTTTTTTCTCCTTTACTTTCACAATGGACCTTAGAGAAAGTTGTCCACCAGGTGTGCATCTCGACACAAAAAAAGGTGATGGTGATGCAGTTGAAGGTGAAGGCATTGGGGACTGCTGCGTGGAGAAGGTTTCCAGACTTGTCCCACTAGCCCCCACTCCTATTCCGGACTGGATCTTGATGCAATTTGATTTCTCATAGCTTCCTTGTATTGTTTCTTTAGCTTCTTTCCCTCAATTGCTTTTTTGGCCTTGTCAATGTGATCCTCGCTTGCTGCAGTGCAAGGACTCACATCATGCCCCGGTATTTGTGCAATGTGATATTTCGGCCTGCTTATCCCACCTGTCATTCTTTTCCCACATAGATTGCAAGTGAGAGTTTGTCAATTTTCTAGCTCAACAGCTGTGCCATATTCCCAAAGTGGATCCAAAGTCTTCGACATCTTATATATGGAAAATATGAAGTTTCAAGTTGAACCTAGGGCAAAAAAAACCATTTTTTTAGCATATGTGATTAATGGAAATAAAAAAAAACAAAAAATCAAAGATACATTGAGTCTTTGAGCATTCAAACTTTGATTTGATGAGGGAAAATAAATGGACATTTTTTAATTTTTGTGAGGTTTTCCAAGGACCTAGGGCAAGAAAAATTTAAAAACGTTTTTTTTGGTTAACATAACTGCTGCAAATTACAAACAGGTGGAAAAAAATTGTTTAAGAGCCTTTACAAAACAATAATGAAGATGGAGAAATCATTGCCAATGCAAACCAACATGAACCCTCTTGTAAAAGTGAGAAATGATGGGCAATTTTTTTTACATACCTTTAGCTGTGATAAATTTGGAAAAAACTCCAAATGCAAAGCTCCAATCTTCAATTCTGATAGTTGATGGCAAGTTAAATGATGAATAAAATCTCCCTTGGGAAAAATAGAAGCTCTCTTAGTCTCCTTGGCTGTAGTATCCAAATGAACCAAAAGACAATCAATCCGTGGCCTTAAAATTCCTTTTCCGGCCACTAACACGCCCAGTCAAAAAATCAGTCGACTCAGGATAAATCAACAAAAAATCGGCTCAAAATCGGGTGATTTTTTGTTAAAAAATCTGGGCTCGAGAAAAATCGTGATTTATCGGGATATTGTGATAAATCAGCTGCGGTTGGTAACACTGGTTTAGACTGGTTAGATCTTTGGTTCTTTGTTATTGCGTTTACTTCCTAATCTAACATGGTATCAGAGTTGGTTACTGAGCTCTAACTCCTTGAATAAACTTGTTATCACACAACTCGTAGTTGCCCTAGTGGATAATCCTATACAGGACGGTAGAGGGGACGAACAACCAAAGAGGTGACATGAGAGGGCCTCGATCCCCAAGATGGATTGGTTGTCACGGCAATCGAGGCACTCTTCACTTTGTACTATCCGAGCTACATATAGTAAAGGGGGAGACCTTGATCTACTCCCGACAAGAGAGATCTAACCCAATCACCAGATCAAGCTATGAAATAGGGTACGTAAGGTGAAGGGTGGAGAACCCTAGATTTAAGGAAGCAAGGTCATTGTGGAGGCTTAAGAGAGATAAGATTTGACTTATGATTAATTAAACATAGTGACTTGATATTAAGTATGATTCCAGGATTCATGTGCTAGGACAAATGATCAAAATCAACTACCTTGGGAAATGTGACCCTCAAAACAGGGAAAGTGGCCCAAGGAGTAGATCTGATAGTTTAGGATTTCTGGCACAGCTTGGATGAGAGATCTGACAGTATCAAAGTATGCAAGCTCAACAAACGAGGGTTACACAACCCATAAACATACCAACCAGGGAGGGAACAAGGGTTAGAGACCAGTGCCTAGGCATAAAGGGTAGATGGAGTTGTCATAGCATGACGTCCTTGAGAACCCACTCGGGGTTTGGTCATAAGATAAAAACCCAGAAATGGTTTGCCAGTAAACCAAGAAATGAAACCCAGGGATTTTTCCAAAAGATTTAGAGTTAGGGTTTGAATGAAAATGACAGATGGGTAAGATAAAAGAATAGATCACGTACCTTGCAAGCCTACCTAGATCATGGAAATTGATGAAAGTATGTGAAGGATTGCTCCCGCAAAGATCAAGTGAAGATTTGATGCTTTATCTTGCCTCTACGAATTTGCCCAGTTCCACTGATGTACCCCTCTCTTCCTGCAAAACCAAGGAGATAAACTCAATTAGCAAGCAACAATGAAGGTAAATGCAAATGATGAGAATGATCACAAAGAATGAAAGGTACAAAGACAGTAACAGTCCCTGAACCAAACCAAAACAAGAGAGAGAGGCAAGGTGAGTCTCCTCAGCCAGTGCGTCCCTCCTTCAATTCGCCCTCTTCACCTGCAGATAAAAACGTGGATCGAAATATGTGCAAGACAATCACCAATATCCTCAACGCAATGGAAAAGCAGTTTCAATTGACATATCAATCACCTAGAATCATATCACAAGGGATTTGCAAAATGTTTTTCTATTCCAGTAGCCAAGAGCCAAAAGTCCCTTTACAATTGGGGGGGTCTCTCCTTTAAATAGCAATGGGAGAGACCAAAACCCTAACCACCTTTTTAACGTGGTTGAGATCAAAAGATACATAAGTGAAAATCAATGGCTAAGATGAGCCCAAATATAAAGTACATGGATCAACTCCAGCATAGAGGGGGTGCACTAGCAAAGTCGCCCTAGGGGGGCCGTACCACCTAAACGTGACTAGACAACCTGACATAAGCTCATGGTGGGGATAGGAGGTGTACTCATCCTTCTCTAGCATGTCCCCATGGCACAATAACATAAAATACATCATGATGATACAATACTGTGACCACATGGCCAAATCGTGCCCCCTCAATGACACAATAAAATCATAATATATTAGCCTGGAGAGTGTGTGGGCCCCACTGAATGCTGCAACCTGCTTTGGAAGGTGTGGGAAGCATCACACACATCATCAAAATCAACTTCATGCCATTTCCTTGCCTCAATAGCCCAAATCGAATTCCTCTGTAGCCATTTTTACCATTTTTTATTCTTCAGAAAATCACCTGTGAAAGAATAAAATGCCTATAGCTCACTGCCTGGTAACTGGGGGCCAAAAATGATTGCACCAACATGTCCGGACGCATGGTAATATAGTAATAACAAGTGACTGGACCCCATGCTTCCTCTGTAGCGCCCTAGGTGAACCAAATAAAAAGTCAAACTGTGCCGCTAGGCCATTTTAAATGGCAAATCTGCAATAAAGTGATAAAATGAAAAATATCTCAACTGAAAATGCCTGAAACTGCAAACTGAGTATCCCAATGGACTCAGAAGGTTCAAATGCACTAAGGATGAGTACCCATACACCATGTGATCATCTGAATAATCATCTGAAACCATGACCATGCTCAGACAAATAAAAATAAATGATCTATAATAATAATAATAACCATGAAAATCATCAAACCATCATCTGAAAGTTGTGTTTGCTGCATGTATCCATCAAATGGGTATACAAGGACCATAGATCATCGATCTCACACATCACTGGTCTGACTCACCTCAGGTCCTCCGATTTACTTGGTCAATTTAAGTTTGACCAGGTCAAAACTAACCAAAATATGACCCAGGCCTAAACTGCTTGCTGCTGCAAATGCAAATGGTTAAAGCATGCTCCTTTCAATCATTCTAATAGCAAAACTTAAAGCATAAAGTAGCATATCACTGGCTGTTTAAGCAATAATAATAACATCCAATATATAAAAACAATCAATTACTCTAAATAGAATTTCAAGAAATACTCACTTCATGGCCGGATCATTTTGCTAGGATTGGGTGAAGGTGAAAAATGCAAGGTTAGGCTAAGGGGATGACTATACTGAATCAACACTGTGATACTTTGGATAAGGGGAAATGGAATACACACTTAAGCTTATGTTGGATAAAAATATACACAGGGGATGACAGTGTCTCACAAATGGGTAAGTTATTTAGAGAAGTGTTTATTCAACCTTTGCAAATGTCTACTGCTCACATCCAAGCTGAAACAACTCCGTGAGGATCTTTTCTAGAACTGCCATGACTAGGTGCCCGATCAATCGTAACTTGAGGTTCTAAGGGACACTTAGAATTAGCTATCCCTTACTCCATCTCACATCACAACTCGTAGGCTCTGTGAGGAATTGATCATTACATTTTAGTTTCCAGGCCAATAGTCTTTGGATTTAGCATATATTTAACCACTGCTTTCTTTAGGCCTTTATTGAACCTTTTGGGGATTTTACATGTGCTTAGAAGCACAACCGCTAAGGCTTTCATCCAGGGTATTTCATTTCATTGATTTCATAGCCCTCTTTCCATTGTGCTTAGAAGCACAGTTTTAGTTTAATTTCAATGGGCTTGCACAAGAGATATACAATAATTTCCATATACATGTAGTGATGGTAGTACTATTCGCTTAAGGTTTTAGCCAACACAACTCAATCGGCAACTCAGAGCCGAGACACAAACTATCAGGGATGCTTATCCAACAAAAGAGGCAAAAGCGGGGAGGTCCTCCATATCACAGGCTAAAGTGTAATTCATGGTAAAAACAAGAAGTGGAAGAGAACAGATGGATGGGGAAAGTGAAAGGTGATGCCAAAACTAGCAAGCCATGAAAGGTGGAATGATCACATCCATTCTCCTAAGGAGGGTAAACCAATGAGTATTAACAAGAATTTCACATTCAGAGTAAATTAGATCATTTTAGATAAGAATTGAAACACACATATCCATGTAACATATATAGACCACTAGATCATAACTACAAGATACCAAGCTAAGCTATCATAATGAGCTAAGGAGCAAGACATCATAACCAATGCATATCAATATACCTGTTGGGTAAATATACCTGTACCAACCATCTGAACTATCAACTGTCAACTGGAATACTGCTACTACACATTTGGGCACTGCATACTGCTCTATATGGTAAAATGTCTAGATTGGTCATCGAATCTGAGATCATGAGGCTCAGTCATGACATACGGCTGTACTGTTTGCTCAGGGGTTGTTCTAAAAATAAGAGTGATCCTGGAATGAATGTTCATCTGATGCTGATCTCAAGCATCTCAATGTAAAGGACTGGTTGAAAAAAGGACTGGAATCTGATATGAAGATATGGTAGCCCCGACTACTATAAATGTGATAACATCTGGCTTCAATTGGGACAAGTGCTCTGCTGAATAGAGCACTTGAGAACCTCAGAATCTCTGGTCCTCATCACTCTGCTACTTGTATCCTTGATCATGCACTCTAGCTCCGCATCATCTTCAAAATGCCAAGAGCTATACCAAACTCGTAGACCGGTGTTCAAAAGCATGCATATATATACATAAATATCAAAACAACATAATCGAAATGAAATCCTGAAAGAAAACTAATCTACTAACAGAAATTCAAATTTCATTATTGTGCAGGAACAAATAAAAATAAAACACTCAAGACTAGCTACTAGCTTCGAAGGCGAGCTTAAGGACAAAAAGGTACCAGACTCAATGGCGAAAAAAACTAAACTACTGCTCAAGTGAGCTTATTCAGTTTCTACCTACTCTAATCTACCAGGCAAGCACAAAATCCATGACTAAGTCAAATCAGGGATATAATCCCTTAAATCCCTCGGATTGATAGGGAGTAATATACGTTGTCCACTACCAGTAGCTAAAAAGCACATGTCTCCAATACATTGCTCTACCGTGAAAGGTCCTACCCCATTGTCATCAGCCTGTCCGGATCTGATATATAATAAATGGTTCAGGATGATGACTTGACTTCCCGTAGAAAATATACTCCTGTTGACAGACTCAGGAATGACTTCAATGTTGCGAATGGGAATTGGATGGATCTTAGCATGGTTTTGCGGTTGCGGGGTGACAATTCTAGAGCTCCTTGTAGAAGGAACTTGTAATGTCCTCTTCTGCTTAAGCACAGAGGACCATCTCGCAAACCTATCCGATTCCCATAGGTTCGAGTGGGCACTGACATTCAGGGAATCAACTGAGGATTGATGCCATATGTACCCTAAGAAGATCTCTGGCATAGGTATTATATCATCAGTAGGTAAACAGGGGCCACCGGAACTGAAGGCCACCTGCATGCATGACATCCGAGCATTATTTCATGATGCATGCACTGATTGAGTCTCCAGACACACTGCATGCGAGCCAACTACGGATTAGAGGATAAAGTGACCTAATTAGGTCAAAAGTTAGGTCTGACAGGTGAATGTTATAAAGAAAGGTAAAGCTAGCGGAGAAGACCTGCTTATATGATTATTGATTTGTGGATTCGAATTGTAGAGCTCAGCGACCTAAGTTGGGGTTGAGTGCATGCACTCAGCTAACTAGTGCATTTCGGCAGCGAAATCTATCTGCCCTAGTCACTATCAGGTTGGATCATCCAGATCTAGCACAGCTTATCATCAGGTACTACTATTCTTCAGTTTCTACAGAGTTCGAGTTATATATTGGGCCAAGGGAGTTCGCCCTCTCTGCATGGGCGCATTGCTCAAAGAGGATCTCTTCGTATTTAATTATGCAGGCACCTATTCGTCTGCAAGTTGGTTCTAAACTTCTCAGAGCATCATTATTATACTATTGTTGGAAGAGGAGCTTCCCAATCATCCTGAGCATTTAGTTATCAGCATCTGAAGCTTTCAGAGGGTGCATTTATCTGCATGGGCGACTTTCTTTGAGGCTCTCACGTTTTCTACCCTAGAGCTAGTGAAAGCTCTGGATGCTGCTTCTATCTTCATCAGAGGGGCATTATAACCCTAGTACACCTTGTCTGGAGATTCTTTTGCTGACCATTATTTATTGAGGAGCATACTGAGCTTGAGGAGGGCTCATTATTACCAAGGGCGCATTTCTAGAGGAGGTTCAGTCATTATCTCTTGCACCCACCGGCCAAAGTCTAGCATGCTGGGCTTATATTGATGAGCATCATCTGATCTATCTATTGGTATGTACATGCATCACTTCTTCCTATTTTATAGCATTTCTTATTATATGGGTATTAGGGTTGCATGCAGGCGCATGCAATCTTAGATTAGTACATCATACATTACTGTGTTAAATCACATAGCAAACAAGAAAAAATAAAATTACCAGTTTGGGATATTACAGAATTGCATCAAATCTAGGTGGATCATCGTCAATGGGAATAACTATACTACCAATCAGGACTTCCCTAATCTCTCTTCTCGTTTCCTGAACATCTAGTTTAGGCTCTTCCTCTTGGGGGTGAATCATATACTTTGGTGTTTCCCAAAAATCTCTGTTTTCTTCGAAGGGAAAAGGAATATGTGAACTATCCTGGTTATGGCTAGTTCCTTCTCCTGAAGGTACTGGAATGCTCATACTTTCTAAACCATTGGCTGAAGCTTCTAAGTGAAAATCCGAAAAGGTGGGAATGTGAGAAGGATCATGATCTTGTTGCCTTCCCCTTGGAGACATGACGGACCTGTCTGGGATGACAAGCTAGGTGTTCTGCGAACTTAACCAACGAGTGCTCAGATTGGGTTGCCCGGCGCCACCAGTTAGGAACTTTGCCCACTACCTGAGTATTTCTTGTAAAATCAATGCCGGTTCGTTGGTTGTGGGGTGAAAATTTTATTATGTTATCACTTTCAAGATTAACAATTCCAATCACCATTCTGAGTATGAGTCCAACTTTTTTAAGGTTGGCAGAGCATACTAAGTGATGGAAAGCAACGAAATAGATTTTTAAGAGGGGAATGTGAGTTGAAATGTTTTAAAATTAAGAGCACACAGTTCAACTCCCCGATAGAGAGTGCTCTTAACTTTGTCTTAAGACGGAAGTTCAAGAGACTTTAATTAATCTATATGCTTGATGCAAGGAGAATGCATTGGGAATGCTTTCCGACAGAGAGTGCTCTTGACTTGGGTTATGGCAAGTTCAAGAGACTTTGGTTCATTTTTATAAGACAAGCAACTTGTAAACATAAACCAAATGATAGCTCAAGTAGATTGATAAAAGTGAAACAATGATATAGCAATGAATAAACTACTTGAAAAAATGAATTGAAAGAGCAACTAGTGTTCTACAACAAAAGAAACTAATCTAGCAAAGGAAGTCAAAAATGACTTCTACACATTGTTCATGAAACTTCTAGCTAGCTGGTCGTACGCAGTACACAGTGGGGAAAGAGGAGTAGCACGCAAGGTCAATGCGGCACTTGGGATCAAATCCCAAGACACTTCTCAGGTCAAAGCTAAAAAGACAACTAAAGATCTAAACACAAAATGAAATTATTCTAGAAACTCAAAGTAAATCTAAGCTAACCAATCAACCAAGCAAAGAAGGCTACAAGGCTTCCCCAAATGGGAGAAGTGAATGTGGGGGCTTAAAAACCCCACTTGCAAACTTTATTATGGGAGTACAAATGCCTTTGGGATTGAAACCCTTGTAAGGACTTTTGAAACTAAAATGAAAATCAAAACTTAGAAACCCTTAAGGGCTTTTACAAAGGAGAGTGTGTATAGTTTTGTCTTATTGGTTCAAGTCTTCTCTTTGGGTTCTAGATTTGATCTTCTTTGAGTTATGTTCTTCAAGTCTTCTCCTTGGTTCTTCTTTGGGCTGATTTCTCTTCTTTTCAATACCTATAACAAATGAAAGTCCAAACCACTCAAGCACCCATTAGTTATTAGCAAAATAAATCAACTAATCTAGGATCTAAAACTATAGAAATGAGATCTAATGCAGAAAATGAAACAAAGTGCAAGATCTAACTCAAAAAAATGAGATCTAAATAACTAACAAACGAACTAAAACAATGCTAACTAAGATCTAGATGCTTTCATGCAACCTTTTACAAAATGGGAACTAGCCTAGAATGTGTTACCAACTTTTTGTACCATAGTTGGATTCTCTGAAGAGCCGCCATTTGACAAACATGATGAATGTTTGTATTTCAGTGTATCAGATGATCCATCATTTGTGCCTAGTCAATTTTGTTTTTCAGTCGACATGACCATGGCCCCACGAGGTTTGTAATAAAGTCTGCTGGTAGGATTTTGAGTGTCTCGGTTCCCCATGACTTGATTAAGCAATTAAGGTATTCCAGGGAGTTTTTTCCCTTGTCAATTATACTTTGCCTATAGCTGAGCTATAATCGATGAGGTTTTCTCCCGCTTCCTCCAACGCTGGAATGCCCGATTTTGAAAATTTTAGCCATGGGGGGTTATTAGAGTCCAACTGATGTATTTAAGCCTACTAGACACTATTAGAATAGGTTTTGGTCATGTCCTAGGTCCCTAGAACCCTCAGAATAAATTTTAACGGTTCCTCCGGTTTTGGGTTTTTAATTATTTTTATTTATTTTTAATAAATTTTTCCATAGTTTAAATGGAAAAATTTCAATTTATAATATTTCAGTCATTCGGGATCCGAATTCAGTGATTGAAGGATCCAACCTTAAGCCAAAAATCATTCATGATCCCCAGACTAGTTTATCCTAAGTTTCAGATGTCAATTCAGCCTCATAATTAATAATTTCTCAAAAAAGCCACTTACAGAGAAATTATTAATTAAAATATTAAAAATTTGATATTTGGAGATAATCCAAATCTCTCCAAAATAATCCAAATGCATTAAAATAAAAGGCTAATTGACATGGCACTGGGCATTAATGAAGATTCCAATCATCCCAGTCATCATCCAGTCAAGTATCTAGTCACCAGCAGTGATTAACTCCAAGAGAATTTGCCCTCCATGCATGCAAGCTCGAATTAGTGATGTGGAATGGTTATTAAATGAGTTTTGGTTGGTGATGTGGAATTTGCCCTCCATCTTTTTCCTCTCTTCACCTAGCTCTCGTCTCCTCTAGCTTCCTTCTCTCTTTCGCTCCTCTTCTTCCTCCTTCCATTCGTCTTCCTCTTCCTTCTCCCTCTCGTCTCCTCTAGCTTCCTTCTTCCATTTGCTCCTCCTCCTCTCATCTTTTCTCTTCTTCCTCCTCTCGTCCTCCTATTCCTCTTCTTCCTTTCTCATCTTGCCTTCCCCTTCTTCCCTTCCATCTACAAAAGCACATAACAAAAACAAAGAGTAAGATTGTTTAGTGTTAGGATTTTTTCATGATTTAGATCTTGCACTTTTGCTATAGTTTAAATCTCATTTCAAGATCTAAGTTTTGCAATTGTTCATTAAAGTTTGTAGATTGGATCTTTAAGGTAGTTTTAGGCTTCATGTTTTGAAAAGTAGCATTAGGGTAGCTTAGATCTCATTTTATAACCTCAAAAGCTTGCATTGAAAAAGTTGTTTGCATATAGATTATATGTTAGTTCTTTACGCCTAGTTTCAAAGTTTGTTTTTACTAACATCTAATGGGTGCATTGTTGAGATGAGTTAAGCTTGTGTAGATCTCTTGAAAAGAGAAGAAAGTTTGGTAAGAACAATACTCAAAGAAGAGCAAAGTTACATTCAAGGAGAAGACTCAAACCAAATCATAGAACCAAAACCAATCTCCTTTTGTATTTAGTTGTCAAGGGCTTTCAAGTTTTGTTTCACCAAGTTATTTTTGCTTCTCTCAAAAAGACCTTTCAAGGGTTTAACTCCCAAAGGCAATTGTAATTCATTTAATAAAAATGCTAGGTGGGATAAGGCCTCCCACACATCTTTTCTCCTTCCCCATTTGGGGAAATTTGTTTCATGCATGCTTAGATTAGTTTTACTTCAAGTTATCTAGATTAAAGTTAAATTTCTGTACTTAGATTAGCTCTCTTCCAAGTCTTGACTTGAGATAGCAACCTTGGGATGAAATCCCAAGGGCCTCATCATTTTGTGGCAGCTCCTCTTTCCCCGTTAGCATCCTTGTGGACATCCAGCTAGCTGGATGGTTTTCGGGACTAGCGGTTCTAGTGGTCACCTTGTTCGGAGGTTGATCCCACGTTGTTGTTTATTTCTTAGTTAAGTGATTAATCTTGGCCTTAGAAAGCGTACTTCTGTTATCATCTGTTATCAATTGTTTTGCTTTAGAAAGTGCACTTTTTTTTATGCAAGCTGCTTCTATTATAATAAAACAAACAAAGTCTCTTGAACTTGAAATAATTCAAGTCAAGAGCATTCTCTGTCGGAGAGCATTTTAGGCTTGCATTTCCCCTTGCAATAGACATATAGATTAAATAAGTCTCTTGAACCTTGTCATAAGACAAAGTCAAGAGCATTCTATATCGGAGAGCTGAACTGTGTGCTTAAACAACAATAAAATATTTCAACTCACACTCCCATAATAATTTATCTTGGTTGCTATATAACACCCGTATGCTCTGCCAACCTGAAAAGGTTGGGCTAGTACTCAGAAATGTGTTAAATCTGATAAACTTCTATAACATAATAAAATTTTCACCCCATAACCAACGAACCGACATTGCCTTTCGATAAATACTTAAAGTGCTATTCTGGGAGGTAGAGCCGGAGTGCCATTGTTCAGACTTCGAGGGTGGTTTAAACAGTGGACACTTATTCTCTTGATAACTGGATGGTCTGTCAAATCATTGTGAATAGCCACTGAAAATATTACTTTCCGGTCTCTTTGCTTACCTTGTTGATCTTATTCTAATAATCAAGACCATTAAAACTTTCAGTAAACCAAGATAATCTGCAAAACGATCTCACAAACTTATCTTTTCGAACTCTTGTATCAAGCAACCCAAGCACTCAAGCAATTCTTTGACTCCATAAGGCACTGGTCCTTGATCTCATATTTTATTTGCTTATTATCTATCTGGAGTACTTGTGTTAATTTCCATATGTGAGTGACTTGTACTTAAAGATTCTTAAAGTGGTTGTGAATCAGTGTATCTTGTATCTTGAATTGCAACGTGAATTGCTCATTTATCTTGTGTCTTATTCAAGGTGTCATTGTGTCTTTCATTATTCAAAAAACTCCTAAAGAACACCCATCCGCATCACCACACATTAAAAACATTTAAAAAACACATTGAGCCATAGTTAAACTCTTTGTAGGGATTACCCCCCTTGGCTTCATTAGGAGTTAGCCTAAACGGAGGAGCTGAGATTCAGGTGACAGTACGTGGCTCATTGCTTGCCCCCAAGGCCACACCTTCTCCACTTGTAGTGAGGGAACAACTTTCGGAAGATTTCTGCTGTTGGTGTGCATCTCGGCGGACAACAGATTGCAACAATAAACTAAGATCTAACTAATGCAAAATATGAGACTTAACCACTAGCTTTTCAAAGAAATGAAACTAACTAACTTTTAACAAAGGTTATTGTTTTTGTGTTTTTTTTTTGTAGGGATTTTTTGGAGATGGACGAAAGGAGGGATTGAAGAAGTTAAAGGCAACAAAAGAAAGGGATGAGTGAAGGCAAGCTGCTGGTCACTTTTATGGGACAACGAAAAGCTAAAGAAAAGGGGCAGCAAAAGGAGTGCAGGGAGAGGATGCAAATGAAAGGAAGCTGCTGGTCAAAATGAGGGAGCAGCAGCAGTGAAGTAAAGGGACTGTGTTGACACTTTTAGGGCAGCGAAAGGAAGCTACAAACAGTAAACAAAAGGCAGCAAATGGAGGCTTCGAAAGTGAAAATGGAGGATGTGAATGGCGAATGGGAGAAGGCCAGTGGGTGGAGATCAAAGGCCAAACTCAAGTAACTAGAACAAAAATTTAAATAATCTTTGGAGATGAAGAAAATGCAAACTCTTCCAACTTAAAATGTAACTTTGATTGGATCTTTGGAAAGCCCTGAAATGCCAAATGTGTTAGAGAAAACAATACTGAAGTGGAGGAATATACGACCGAGTTCAAACTCCACTTCGTTACTTGGGGATCTGCACAAACACAACTCAAATAACGCTCGATCAAGCTTATGTATACTAAATAAAATGGGACAAGAAATACATCAGTATTACCGACTACAATTTGTACTTCTAAATCACATAAAACTTAGTATAAATGAACAAATTGCACCTTCAAATGATCATTCTATGGACTTGAAAAAGACTTCTAAGCTAAAGAGTGATTAAGCATTAATAAAAATGAGTAAGTGTAAAGAACAGTATCACCTCATCATCTTGAAAACATTTCTCATGAACACAAAAGGGCACACCATGTAGACCTCCAAAGTCACTTTTTATTTCAATATAGCAATTGCTATGAGCTGTTACAAAAATGCCAGAGTAATGTTGCACAAGAATTCCATGAGGAATGAGGAGACAATGCCCTCATTATATAGCAAAACAAGAGAACTCCTACCCTAATTTGAATTGGCATAGAGAAGAGAGCCAATGGCCTTGACACAATTCGAATTCCCAATCATATCCATGTCTAAAATCCAATCAACACAAAGCTTGGAGTTAATGCCACCAAAAAACTCGAGCTTGAAGTCCATGTGGATGGGGAGGTGGCCTCCACCTTGGCAAGGCGCCCCCCATCCCATCTTTGGAAGCTCCTCCATCAAGTAAACCATTGCCATGTGGCAAACTCGAACTCCAAAAGAAGATTGACGTGAGGGAGATGAGAAGTGCGTGAGCCTTTGTGGGAGACCAAGCACAAATGGTGATGAATGCTAACTCGAATTGTAAGGGAGCCAAGTCTATGTGATTGCACAAATCAAGGAGATCGTCCACCATTTAATAAATAACTCAAATCCTCCATTTATTACCAATCCCCATCACTAAATCATGATTTGCATGTAGGAGGGCGAGTTAGCTTGAAGGAGAGATCTCATTTGCTGACTGGATAGTTGATTGAGTGATGACTGAGATGATTGGAATCTTCATTAATGCCCAGTGCCATGTCAGTTAGCCTTTTATTTTAATCCATTTGGATTATTTTGGGGAGTTTTGGATTATCTCCAAATATTCATTTTTTAATATTTTAATTAATAATTTCTCTGTAAATGGGTTTTCTAAGAAATTATTAATTATGAGGCTGAATTGACATCCGAAACTTAGGATAAGTTGGTCCGAGGATCATGAATGATTTTTGGCTTAAGGTTCAAGCCTTCAATCTCTGAAATCGGATCCCGGATGACTGACATATTACAAATTGAAATTTTTCCATTTAAACTATGGAAAAATTTATTAAAAATTAAAAGATAATTAAAAACCCAAAACCAGAGGGCCTGGTAAAAATCTTTCGAAATTTTTTGAGGGTCCTAGTGACTTAGGACATGACCATCGTCTATTCTAATAGTGTCTAGTAGGCTTATATACATTAGTTGGACTCTAATAACCCCCCATGGCTCAAATTTTCAAAATCGGGCATTCCAGCTTTGGAGGAAGCGGGAGAAAACCTCGTCAATTATTACTCGGCTATAGGCAAAGCATAATTGAAAAGGGAAAAAACTCCCTGTAATACCTTAGTTGCTTAACCATATCATGGGGGACTGAGCCACTCAAAAATTCTACTAGCACACTTTATTACAAACCCCGTGGGGCCATGGTCATTTTGACTAAAAAATAAAACTGGTTAGGCACAAAGGATAGATCATCTAATACACTGGAACACAAACACTTATCATGTTTGTCAAATGGCGGCTCTTTAGATAATCCAACTATGGTACAAATAAGTTGGTAACAGGTCTTACTAGACCTTGGGACTCTTTTATTCAAACTATGTGTGAAAGAAAGGAAAGTCTACTATTTGAAGAAGTATGGGAAGAATGTGTCCAAGAGGAGGCTAGAGTGGCAAATCGAGAAGCACTACTCAGAGATGACGATCAAGGTCTAGCTACCCATACTAAGAGAGGAAAGGGAAATCCTCATTTCAAGAAGGAAAATCATAAGGAGTTTGGGTTTGTCTCTCTTATTTGTGAGACCTATTTTGGGCATTGTACTTTGATCATCAATATTGAGGAAGTTCTTGCTGGGTTTTCTTCCCCTTGAGGGTTTCCCAGGGTATATTGTTTTGTGCTTTGTGATTGTGTATCTTTCAGAGATCCTTATTATGCTGCTATTATGAATAATGTATTGAATGCTAATGAAATTGGAATCTAGTCTATAGTAGCATATACTCTCAACAAAGGTGGCTCCTCACGAAGACGTGTGGGTTGGAATGGAGTCTCTAGGGCAGTGTTCAACACTACACCAACAAGGGTGTACCCTAACTGTGCCCTGAGGTCGCCTCCCAGTTGTTCCCGCTTCTTTTGAGAAATTTGCCCACGCAAAACTTAATAATCTTAGTGCCGGATTTTCACTATGTGAGGGGTTGTTACTTTTATTAAGATGAATTATTAATTAATATGTGATAATTTAAAGAATGGTTACAACTCTTTCTGATTTCCCATAGGGCCAAGCAAATCCCCGCAAGGGGAAAGAGCATACTTTGAGTTGTAGACCAAATGTTTAGTCCAATTTACTTGCAGAAGCTAAATAACTGAAAACATAAAGGTTATGCTAATTACTACAAAAAGATTCTCTTTTCTGATCATCCAATCATGTACTCAGGCAAAGCCCTTTATGTGACGGCGAGAGCATACTTCGGGAAAGCAATGCCAATACGTTACTTTTAATCTACTTTGCGAAATAAAATAGAATTAAAGCATAAATGAATTATAAATAAGTATACAACCCTGTAGTGAAATGTGGTTTGAGTGTTTGTCAGAAAAAATCACACCACGAAAATTGACACTGCAAATCCCCAAGGGGGGATGGGGCGGGGCGCTGTGTAGCCCACTTGCTCTCGTTTAAAATATATTACAATATTTGCTCAAAGAAACTGCCACTTAGTCCATTTAAACTTGGATCTAAGGGCTTACAAAATTCTAGAATAAAAGCTTGAAGAAAGAGGGTCCACAAAATGTCTTTTTGGCACTTTCTGGGGAAAAACAACCATAACTTCCTCTAGTCTATGATCTTTTCATATAAACTAGGAATAGAACTATTGAAGTGTCTCAGGGATCCGTGAAACCTATTACCGTCCAATTTGTACGTAAGTGGAAAAGATTCCAATCCACTAACACAACCTAGGTGGCAAAAAAGGTTTCTCGTTATTGTCAACTCAACTCACAACCTCTAACTTCAGGCTTTATCTGTATACCTAAGCCTAAGGGGGGTATCCCAATTTAATTGATTATTTCTAAAATTTTGTGCCTTAGGAATTACATGGTTGTATTATGCAAAATGTTTGCTTAGCCTTTTGTTTATATGTGATGCTTATCGAAAAAGTTATCTTACTCTATTGTGTCATCATTACATAACATGTTTATTTCACTCATTTATAAATCAGTACGAGACTTTCATAGTTCTAACTTGGAATTTATTTCCAGTTTTGTGACAGCTGCCTCATTGCTCTCTGGATTGCTTTTATATGATGTTTTCTGGGTGTTTGGGTCTTCCCATGTCTTTGGTGACAATGTCATGGTTACTGTAAGTATCAACTGAAGACAGATCTTGATATTGAACATTCATCTGATACCTAGATACAATTTGCACACGTTTTAGTTTAGAATATAAATAATATTTCAATTTTTAGTGTTTATTTTAACGTAGTCCCTTGAGCATTTAGTATTGATAGGCAGAGGAAAATCATTGTGTGTGATTGGAAGATTGCCATGCTCGTTAAGGGTGCAGTGCCAGCTTTTTTGAATCTATTCATTTTTGTTTCTAGGTTCAGAAATACCTACAGATAATAGTGGTCTTGTTTAGGACTTCAAATTTCATATTGTTTATAATCCATCTAAAATATTAGGAAATGAACCTGTTAACTTTGATGTCCAATAGTACTTTGTAACTTCTGTATATAGAACGAAGATTGCTCTTGCATCACACGAGTTTGTGTTTTAATAGGAAGTTTGGAATGCTCACTCTTTCCAATGGCTTTGGATTTTATAGATCTGTGATATATCTGTTTATAACAAGCTGGTCCTGGATTCTGAGAAGTTGCAAATGGATGAAGTTTATTTGCAAATGTAACATCTAGTACATCTTAATTAAGCAGGGTAAAATTGCATTAACTGGTACATGTTAATTAATATTTTATCATTATGATTCAATGTTGCAAGTTGCTGAGTAGTAATGATTAGTTCTTTTCTTATGCATTGCTTCTGTGCTGTAGGTTGCAACTTCTTCTGCATTTGATGGCCCTATAAAACTGATTTTTCCTCACCTTGAGGTTAGCTTCTTCCTCCTCGTGTCATTGATATTTATGAAATTGCCAACAGTGTGTTGCTATGCAAAGGGGATTAATTGAACTGATGTGACATGGAGTAGATGGAATAATATGCATAATTGTTGTCTGCTTATAACTGTTACTCAATGTCACTCTAGGGAAACTCTACCTTTCCCTATTCCCTTTTAGGACTAGGGGATGTAGTTGTTCCAGGTCTCCTGACTGCTTTAATGCTGCGATTTGATCGGTCACGCCACTCAACAAGAATAGATGGAGCTATAGAGTGTTCCAGCACAGGTCTATTGACTAAGCCAGACAAGACGTACTTCTCAGCTTGCATTGCTTCCTATATTTTTGGCTTAGCTTTAACAGTTGGTATGTTTTCTTTCCTACCAGCTATCAATTTATAATGTTATGTAGAGTTGATAGCATACTTCAGTGTAAATTCATCAAAAAAAGAGGTGCCGCTATGTAAAAAGTCTGAAAAGCAGAAAGAGATCAGTATACCATTGTCTTGTCCTTGAGTACGGAACATATTCTTTGGAATCCAGAAAAAGGAGAAATGAGTGCAGGCAGTAATGATGGCTTCAACGCCAAAAAATACGTTTTTCATTTTCTCATACAACAAAATAACTTTTCATCTGAAGAAAATGAGTTGAAATAAACATCCAAAACTCTTCTGAAAGAATTCTGTCTTGAATACCGTTTAGTATGAAGTCATATCAGGATTCAGTATTGCACTTGAAATTAAACTTTTGTATACAAGTCTACTAAATACCAAAATAAGTGAATGCGACTAGAAAATACAGCCAGTAATAATAGTCAAATACAAGTGGAGTGCAAGAAGCCTCCCCTAAAAGTAAAAAAAGATGTACAAAAAACAACATGAAATGTATAAATATACATGAGGCTTATATTGAAAAGGTAAACCCTAGAAAATGGAGGGCCAACAGAGAGACATAGCCTGAAAATAAGGTGAAGCTGCCAAGAGGTGAGGAGAGATTTATCCTTGTTCATCATGCCAATTATTGGTGCAAATATCAACGCCAAGTGCCTATTGAATAATGTCCTCCGGTGAGTGCCTGGACTGATAGGGGCCTAGGGAGTAATCCTAGTTGGAATCAAAATGTGTAAATATTAGATCTAGAGATCACTACTCCCTTTGAATCGCCTTGAGATCTCAAGCGGTATGAGCCTCGATATCAATATATACTCATAAAAATATAGACTCAAACAACTAGATCTACATTTACCAACTGAAATGCAAATGCAATCACACACATAAACAACAGATATACCCTGGAACCCTTTCGGGAAAAACCAGCTAACTGTGGGGCTATCTTCTCTCTTGAGCCCTGTTGTCCTTCGAAATGGCATGCGTGTCGTTTGAAAGCCCAAAATGCAACACGCCAACCGAAATGACAACTCTCTCAGGAGAGAGGCCAATGTCACCACACTCCTCTCCTCTTCGCTTCAGGTTGGCTCTTCTCCAACACTAGGGGGGTATCCCTAAACTAGGATCGCTAAGGCAGGTTGTGTAACGGGCAAGGTGAATGGAAAAGGCTGCCTTAGGGAAACAGAAGTAACAAAAGATAATTTTCAAAATGGGTGATGGAAAAAGGAAGGGAAGATCAATCCTCAGGGAAAGACCAGTGCCAGTATCAGAAGGGGAAATGGAGTCAAAAGAGGGCTTATGGAGGCTTTATGCTTCATAAAAAGTGAGACGAATCTAGAATGCATAAACAATCAGATCTTAATCGGCATTTTGTACAACCGAATACTGATGTCCATTGAGAAAATAATTGTTCAAGCATAATTAACCAACTTAATCCTAAATGGCTAATCTATTGTGCTTGATAAAGCCCTAAGCTAGATTCATTCTACAATTTGAAATACATCACACAAGCACATGAAGGATACTCAAATCTGTCCACAAAACCGACTGATTTTTTCATTAAGCTCGACAGGGATAAAAACCCAAAAATTTTCCATCCTCTTACAATGAAAGAGGTTTTTCTCTTTATAGGCCAAAAAAGGCTCTAAAGAATGAAATAAAGAAAAAATAATAAAATAATAATAAAAAGTGAGATCCACTTTTTTTCTCCACTAATATCTAAACAGACTTTGTATAACTAAAGTGAATCATTCCCTTGGTAACTCCAAGCTGCCCAGAACTAAAGTCGACTCATCAAGCACTCACACTTTATCCAAATGGCTGTTAATGGAACAAGCGATATGCAGGGCACCTAGGCAATAGGTCGGCTGCTCCAAAAATGTGTTGCCAAATGAAATGACAGTAGAGAAAGCAACAGCTGGCCTGCTGCTCTCAAAACTCCACGTTGTCTCAGTGTAACTGCCAGAGAAACTCGAGAAGGGCCGCCCTATATCAGCAGCTGCTTATTTATCACCATGAAATATGACGCTGATTGCCATATCTGAGCACCACCTGTCATTTTTATGGCGACCACATCAATCAAAACTTCAGCTTACGATTAACTCCTGACGTGAATACCTTTGGCTACGCTAACAAATGTTCATCACAGTGGTGCCCATCGACCCATCTAGAAACAGCTAATAAAAAATCAACACGGGGTTTTAACAACTGTCAATCCAGCGATGCATGGGTCGTAGATTTTAACTCTTCCGCAACTGCTGTTCCAATATTTAGCTGCCAACGAGCATGACCCCCGATCAGTTCTAAATCCCGCCGTGCTAATCTAACTCGCTGAAAACCCCGAGCTACAACATGGAAGTAACCCTGATCATAATCGGCTGTGTATTGAAACGATGAGGGAGAAGGCAACAGTGGTGACCCTTTTGTTGAACACCGAGTTCATGTATACGATTTCTGCATCAGTGAGTCGGCTGCCAGAGGTGAACACGCAACCACCGGGTTGTCATTGGCGTTGTGAAACGAGTTAAGGTGGGTTTAAGCCACGTAATTCCGCCGATGGCTGAGATGTGGCCACTGATGAGAATAAGGGATCATGGCCGACCTAGGAGGGAACGTTGCCCATTTATCACCACAAAGAGAGGACATCGATGCCCGAAGATCCGTTCGTCCATGTGCCCGATTCAAACGAGATCAGAGAGTTCATGCGATTTGTCAAAATGGCAGATAACTAAAGATTGGCGGCCTTGCATCAACATCCGGTCTTTTAGTGGGCACGTCCCTTTACAGAAAAACTGAGTTTTTTTTTTTTTTTTTTTTATGTCGCGTTGATCGCCCTTTAGCACTGCTCTGTCTCTATAATAAGATGCGTGTCCATGGCTTTCCCCTACATCAGTACATAAACCAAATACATAGCAGTAGTTTACAGCACGACTTCGTTACAGAATTTTTTATACACATTCGCCTGCACATCATACGTCGGCAACGACCACGGTGCTGTGATGTTTAGTCGGAGGCTTTGGATTTCAGCTACAATCAGTTAAGTGGCCACATTTCATCATTTTTGGCATTAGTGTGCTCTATCTGCAACATAATTACTTAACATAGTTTGACATAAAATAGAACCCCACATCCAAGTAATCATTCTGCACCAATTGGTGATACAGCGTTGCTAGCTGCGGCAGCTTCAGAATTTGCATTGTTCCCATATCATACCTTCCCTCTAAAAGAGGCCCCATGCACACCATTTCACAATCTCGATAACCTGAGCCTTTAAAAGAATCATAGATATCCTGGCGTACATAGAACTTCCCGGCACTAGCACAGTTCTTCCCACATGACTGTGAAGGGGCCCTCACAGTCATTTATCAACATTATCACAAACAATGAATGCATCTTCTCCACCAAGTTCAAGTGTTACTGGGGTCAATGTCTGATGCATTTTCCATGACCAACAACAGTAGATCAAACAAATATCTCTTTGTCAACAGAAGAGACAAGACCTCCTCCAGTTTCACCAAAACCTGCTATGACATGAACCAGATCTGAAGGTGCTCCTGCTGCCAGCCCTGTTTGAATAACCCGAAAATAGAAACAACCAGACCAGCTTGCATGCTCTAATACTTCCTCAACTCTGTTTTAATGAGATGTCATGGTCTGCAACACAACAACCTGCCTTACAAGGCATCACCCTACTGAAAGACGCGAGAGCACCTTCACATGTGGACACCCCTGTCAATATGGGGGGGTAACAAGCCCAGAGCATATATATAAGAATGACAATACTATACAGGATTACCTCAGCAGGTAACTCAATCCCTCTGAAACAAGACAGACTCTAGATCTGCATGCATCCAGATCTGAGTGCTCTGAAGGTGCCTCTGACTGATCCGCCCTCTCTGTATCTCACTGCTCTGATTTGCACGCTCTGAAGACTGCCCTCTGATGAATTCGGCCTCCTCTGCATGCACAAGTGCGCCCTCTCCTCTGGATGTCAAATGCTCGTACCGGTCCGGATCTCAGCAGATTTGAGCTCTGATCGTCCCTAACCTTCCTCCAATGCTGAGGCAAGGCTATCCTGGAAGTCTCAGATTCCGAATCAGTCAATCCAGCTCAAAACGAGCTTCTCCCTCCTTGGGAAATGCGCCCTCCTCCAAACTAATCAGAAAGCACACTGATGAGCTATCTCAGCTCACAGTAATGGGTGTCTAGCAACTTTGGAACTGAAGGTCACTGATGTAGCTCAGATCTGACCTTCCTAGCTCCTGCAGCAGCTCCTCTCTCTCTCTCAGATAGTCGCCCTACATGCACAGCTATGCCCTCCTCACTCTAGCAGTATCTCTCTCTGACAATGCAACTGAATAACCTCATCTGGGGACCCCCTGCCTCTATAAATAATCTCACCGATGAATTAGGTTTGCCAAAAGCCTACATGCACAACTATGCCCTCCTCACTCTAGCAGTATCTCTCTCTGACAATGCAACTGAGTAACCTCATCTGGGGACCCCCTGCCTCTATAAATAATCTCACCGATGAATTAGGTTTGCCAAAACCCTAATTCTCGGTGCATGCAAAAGTCACTTTTGCATGCAATCACTGATCGTTGACAGGTCATGCAAAACTCATGCATGCAAAGGTCAATCTCCCCGGAAGCTCCACATGCAGCCCCCACTGGACTCATGCCACTGAGTAGAGTGCATCTCACCCTCTACTCCATCCTGATGCCTATGCAGCTAATGTACCTCCATGTAAGGCATCTGAACCATGGAGGACATCCCGAAGTTACCACAATCTAACAAAATGCTCTTGGAAGTGGCTGAGGTAGAGTTTGAAGATGTCAAAGTAGTGACTCCTTGCATCCAAGGCCAAAGAAATCTTTGTAGTAGGAAGGAAGCTAGCAATGCATCTTTAAGTGGATGTACTACAATGGTGTTGTACCTAAGCGGTTCCGGTCATCCTAACAGCTCTTGATGTGGAATGGACCAGACCCTGGTTGGTGTGGGCTAGGGAACAATGTTGGGTGGTCCTTGTGTTGTTCAATTGAGTTGCTATAGGGTGCTTTCCCAAGTGTGTTGGACCTAGTGATAGGAGGATGTAATATGTGTGTCTACCCTAAAAAGATCTTTGAAGTAAAAGATGCTTAAGAGAAATTCCTTTGTAATGTACAAGGCAAGGCACCACTAGTTGGAGTATCATAAAAATGATGATAAGGATTTATCTAGACCCCTATAGAGACAATGGAACCTTCCTCTAGTTTCATAGTAAGATAGGGTGGCTAAAGATAAAGTGCTCCTTAGTGTCAACCTCATGCAATGGGCAAAGTTTGCATTTCCATTCTGCTACCTCCCAAGTTAGCATGTGAAATTAAAGCCCAAAAAACAATGCTAACTCAAGGGTAATGTTATCACATATATAGTAGTCGGGCTACCTTATTCTATTTTCAGATTCTAGTACACTTTTCAGCCAGTTCCCTTACATTTGAGATGCCGAGATGAGCATCTGCAGTGGATAACTATTTGATTATGGACAACAGTATTTCTCCCATGCCATGACTGAGTCTCAGGACACTCATATTTGATGACTGATGTAGCCATTTAGCCATTTACTGAGTAGTTGGTATTGCCTAGAGTTGCAGCAGCAGGTTCTCAGTGGACAGATGATGGTATAAATTATTATGCACAGGTATATGACCCAGCAGGTATTATCTTGTGTTATGGTTATATTGCTTTTATACTCATTCTTGTGATATATCTTAGCATTTAGTATCATGATCTGGCGATCATATAGATATGTGGACCTGGTTGCATCATTTATTATATATATGTCCTCACTCAGACTTAGAAGTTCTTGATCTATACTCATTGGTTTTACCCTCCTTAGGGAGAATAGAGGTGATCATTCCCACCATCCTTGGCTTGCTAGTGTTGGTCTCATTATTCATTGTCTCCACCCATCCATTACCTTCCAGTTTGTTGATTATCCCGACTTACTACTTGACTAGTGGCATGGAGGACCTTCCCCCACTATAGCCTCTTTGTTGGATGAGCTTCCCTGTTTTATTGTGTCTCGGCTCTGAGTTGCCTGAGTTGTGTTGGCTAAACCTAAAACAGATTGTGCTACCATCAATACAGTGTATATGGAAATGAAATGTATATCTTATGAAAGCCCATTCATGTAACAAGTGTTTTTGAACACACGTGAATGCAAGGCAAGCCTAATGAAATTGGCTTTGAAATGTAAATGTGAACTGTGAAATGTAAATCTATGTAACAAGTGTTTCTGAACACACGTAGATCATAAAAGCCTTAATAAATGTAAATCCATGTAACAAGTGTTTTTGAATACACGTGGATCAAGGCTGTGGAAAATCAAAGGCCCAAAAAGCAATGGTTCTTAAAAGCTATATCTAAATGATTGTTGGCCTCACTTGTATTTGATGTGGACTGTAGGCATTTGTCAAGGTGAATAAGCACTTCTGAAGTAACTTACCCATTTGTGAGACACGACCATTCCCCATGTTACTGCTTGTCCAACATATGCTAGAGTGTGTATCCCCTTTCCATATCCAAAGTGTCACAATTTCAAGTTAGTAGTCATCCTTTAGCCTAGCCCATTCAGTTTTAGCCTTCACCCTTCACTAGCAATTTGGTCACAACTATGAAGTGAGTATGGTCCTGAAAGTCTTGTCTGAGTTATAATAAATATTGGAAACACTTTATAATTTGTTATTAGATCGCCAGAGAAATGATTACTACTTGTTATAATTATCACTTGAATGATTTGTAAAGCATGTTTTAACCTCTAACACTTGCAGCAGTTTGATGTTAGCCCGGGTCATATTATTGGTCATGTTGACTTGGTCAAACCTAGTTTGACCAAATTCAACTACAGGACATGAGGTGGATAGACCTCGGATGATGCAGATATATGATATGTGGTCTATTACAGGTGACCAGATGGTTCTATGCACTGGGTACAGGTTTATGATGATGATTTCTGATTTTCAGCATTTACAGATTATTATTATTTTATCTGTCTGGGCATATTGGATATTTTATATGATCATGCAGAGATCCATAGGGTGTATGAGTACACACCTTAGATAGATTTGGGCTCTCTGAGTCCAATGAGACAATTGGTTTTCAGTTTCGGGCAGTTACAGTGATGATTTTCCTCAGCTTACCATTCTGGTGCAGTTTTGCCATGTTAAATGGCCTGTCAAAGCAGAGAGATGATGTGACTGGTTTGCCTAGGGCGCTATATGAGGAGGGGGTGGTCCAGCCACTTGATTTTACCATTATACCCGCCTCCCAGAGAGCCTGGTGGGCTTAGTTTGACAGTGCAGACACTCCAGGTATCAGTTTGGGCAGCTTCACAGTTACCGAGGCAGATTAAAAATGGTTAAATTGGCTACTGAGGAATTCAATTTGGGCTATTGAGGCAAGGAAATGGCATGGGATGAGTTTTGATGATGAGTGTGATGTCTTCCACCCCTTCTCCAGCAGTTTCAACATTCAGTGGGGCCCAGTTTCATGGTTTTCTGGAGCCTTTGGAGGCTCACGACTTTCCCAGAGGAGCACGGTTTGGTGCCTAGCTTTGTCATTAGATGTTATTGTGCCATGGGTACACACTAGAGGCGTTAGATATTACCCCCTAGACCCACCATGAGCTTTATTCATGTTTATTTCATTATGTTGAGTGGGACCCCCCTCTCCTAGGGCGATTTTGTCCATTGATATGTTATATTTTTGAGTTGATCCATGTACTTTATGTTGAGCTCATCTCAACTGTAGATTAGAACATTTTGATTTTTAATCTTAGCCATCCATTCAAAAGGTGGTTAGGGTTTGGTATCTCTCCATCCTATTTAAAGGAGAGAGCTTCTCATTGTAAAGGGACTTTTGGCTCTGTATTTCTGGAATAGAATATTTCTTTTGGAGAAACTTGTGTTGTGGGATGAATGCTATTGATGTTTGATTGAAAATATCTTTCCATTGCACTGGGATTATTGGTGATTTCCATATGCTATATTTTTTCCACGATTTTTATCTGCAAGTGAAGGGGCCGATTTGCTCAAGGAGGTCGCACTGGTTGGGGAAGACTCTCCTTGCCTCTCTCTTCGTCAAATTGGTTTGGTTCAGGGAGTATTACTGTCTATGACCTTCTACTTTCTGTATCTTTTCATCATTTGCATTTCCTTTAGCTTTTGTATTGCTGATTGATTTTATCCTTGGTTTTGCAGGAGCAAGGAGGGTAGACGTGTGGGACAAGGGCGTCAAGTTTGGCATTGGTCTTCATCAAATATTCCCATTTGATCTTTGTGGCCTCGGCATCATAACAACCATTTCCATCAATCAGGTATGCTCTAAAGGTAATATTTCTATTTCCTCAAACTACCCATCTGTCAAATTCAATTAAAACCCTAAGTTAAATTAATCGAAAAATTCCCTGGCTCAACAGACTTGGTTTACTGGGCGTTTAGTGCAAATATCTAAGTGGGTTCTCCAAGACGTCACACTTGGAGGACTCCATAGGCCCAAACTCCATCTTCGAATTGGGGGAAGATGGAAGGCTAGGGAAGGGAGGACACTTGGCAAATCTTGAGCACACACCCTAATTCCAATTGGCTTGAGTTTGTGGATGGATTGGCAACCATAGAAGGCTAAGGATGTTTATAAAATACAGGGATCAACCAAGAGAAGGGCTTTTGATCATTTTAGAAATTTGCATTGGTGAAGAGGGAGAGCTAGTGGATGACTAGTTTCTTGCCTTAGCCAATTTCGAGGGTGAAAGATTCCCATCCAAGTTGGTGTTTGGAGAGGCCACTCAAGTCTTTCATGGAGCTTTAATGGAGTTTGAATTTGCAGGTGTAGGCTACAGGGCAACTCGTGGTTACTTCTAATGCAACAGATCCTCTCAACCATTTCCACTTTTTATGGCATATTCTTGCTCCTTGCGGGAGGGCGCTTTTGGTGAGATATTGTACTCTTTGGGAGAGATTCTCATGATCTATTTTTGATTGTAATAAGCTTAATATACTCTGATCCGCATCTTCAGAAAGTCTCAGGTCGAAATACCAAGTGGTTGTATGTAAAAGTGATTATTAATGAGCAAATAATGACCATTTCCCCACTATATTGATGTATGCCATTATAATGCTGATGATTTCGAATGAAAGAATGTTTCTCTGATATATTTATGATGAATGGACTGCCATTGATGAGTATTACAAGTTTCATGTTCATCACTTAAGCATTTGAAGCCATCTTACTCAGTTTATTTGCATTTAGAAGAGATTTGGTGCCATTTCCCCAAGGGCCGAACTAGTGATTTTATCTGCTGCTTGGGAGAAGATTAGAATAGACTTAATTACTGATAAATGGTGCACATGAGACCTAAATAATGTCCCTTAGACATCCCCTACCTATGTTCAGAATTTCAAGTGGGTTTGGAGGCATTTGGAGAGCTATTTTTAGTGCTTACCCTGGGGGGATTGAACCCCAAATTGCTAGTAAAATACGATACATTAACCAGAATGTTAAACAAGTTTGCAGAAGTCTTTGGAGGGTCATAAATCATCCCTGCACTTCATATTCAAGTCTTAATATCAGTCATATACCTTCTCAGGAGATTTGGGACCAATTGGGTCAATTTGGAGACCTAGACATCAAAACTACTCAAAGGTTGAAATAGGAAAAAAAGTGAAAAATTGGTCATTTTAATAAAATTTCTTAAAAGGGACATTACACTATCTCTTGACTATACTGCCTAGATTGCTTCCAACTTTCCCTAGGAATAGCATGGATATCACCTACTGCATTGACAAAATCAGGCTCACTTGAAACCTGCTCACTGCTGCTACCCTCCGGAAACCCATGTTCTTGAACATAACATGCAAAGTAACAAGTGGATTCCTCATGGAAATCTTTATGTTCATGCAAAGTGAACATAAAATTTCTTAAAAGGGACATTACAAGTGGTATCAGAGCATGGTCTTGGCACCTGATGATCTCTTAATAAGGAGCCAAAGTAATAAGTCACCACCCTTAGAACCCAAAGTTGAAGAGGTTTTTGTTGAAGAAGTAGTAGGAGAAGACGAGCAAATTTTTGAAGAAATCATGACTAGGGATGAAAGAGGAAACTCAGAATCTAAGGAGGAATTTATTTCAGTCCTAAAACCTTTCTTTGAAGACATGAACAAATATATGATGAAGGGATTGGAATTAATGGCTAGTCAACTAGCAGGCCTTAAAGGAGAAATAGGAGGTAATAGTAGTTCACAATCAGAAGAAAATACGACAATAGGTGGGCATATTTTCTCAAGCATAGGACCCCATAATAGACCTGATGATTTCCAAAGCACACTAAGGCCTACTGCACCTAAATTTCTTATACCCAAAGAAGAGCCTAGCACTCAAACTGAACTTCAGACATTGACAAAAGACTGGGAGAAATTGGAAATAGATTGTAGGAAAAGTCTACCATTTGAACAGTACTTTATTGTTGCAAACAAACTCAAAAAGAGGGAGGACAATAGGGCTCTACTCCAGAACAAAGAATTAAATGGTGCTATTGGTAAAATGTCACTCCCCACTTTTGATGGTTCTCCTCAAAATTTTGCTAACACTTGGGTGCAAAAACTAGATGTGTATTTTCAGCTGAATCCAATGGTGGAAGAAAATGCTTTAAAAATGATTATTTTGCACTTGGAGGGAGATGCCAATGAATGATGGTTTCATGGACTGAAAATTTTGGGTCATGATCAATTTAAGACATATGGGGAATTTGTGGACAAGGTACTATTATCGCATATATAGTAGCCGGGCTACCATACATTATTTTTCAGATTCCAGTACACTATTCAGCCAGTTCCCTTGCATTGAGATGCTGAGATGAGCTTCTATTATGGATCACTATTAGATTATGGACAATAGTGTTGTTCCCCATGCCATGACTGAGTTTCAGGACACTCAGAGAGATGACCGATGTAGCCATTTAGCCATTATATACAGAGCAGTCAGTATTGCCCAGAGTTACAACAGCAGTTTCAGAGGACATATGTTGGTTCAGATGATGAGCATTCCGGTATATGACTCAGCATATATATTTTGGTGTTATGGTTATATTGCTTTTATATTCATTCTTGTAGCATGGCTTAGCATTTAGTATCATGATCTGGTGATCATATAGATATGTGGACTTGGTTGTACTTTATATATATATATATCATATTGTCCCTACCCAGACTTAGAAGTTCTTGACCTATACTCATCGGTTTTACACTCCTTAGGGAGATTAGAGGTGATCATTCCCACCATACTCTGGCTTGCTAGTGTTGGTCTCATTACTCATTGTCTTCATCCATCCATTACCTACCTAGTTTGTTATTTACCTTGACTTACTACTTGACTAGTGGCATGGAGGACCTTTCCCCGCTGTAGCCTTTGTATTGGATAAGCTTCCTTGTTTTTTGTGTCTCGGTTTTGAGTTGGTGACAAAAATTACCTTTGGTGAGTTGGATTGTAGGCCTCAATCATTCTGGTCGGTTGTCTCGATGTTTGGCTCTAGCACAAAGTCCCCCTAGTCACTAAAGATGTTGTTGGCTAAACCTGAAACAGATAGTGCTGCCATGAATACAAATTATGAAAATGAAATGTTATATCTATTGTGAAAAGCCAAATGAAACTGGCAAAGAAATATCAAATGTTATATCTATTGTGAAATGTAAATACTCAGGTAAACAAGTGCCTTAAAAACACACCTGCAGCAAGAAGCCTAATGAAATGTAAATCTATGCAATGTGTTTATAAACACACATAGATCAAAGGCTATGGAAACTATAGTCCCAAAAAGCAATGGAACTTAAACTTTATATAAAAAAGATTGCTGGCCTCATTTGTATTATGGATTGTGAGCATCTGCCAAGGTGAATAAACACTCTTTGAACAACTTACCCATTTGTGAGACATCGCCATTCCCTGTGTTATTGCTTGTATGGTATATGCTATGGTGTGTATTCTCTTTTCCATATCCAAAGTGTCACAGTGTTAAGTCAGTAAGTCATCCCTTGGCCTAACCATTTTATCTTTTAGCCTTCACCCTTCACTAGCAAAATGGTCACAACTATGAAGTGAGTATGGTCCTGAAAGTCTAGTCCGAGTTATAAATAATAATTAATGACCTTATATATTTGGATCTAGAATGCTAGTAATGATTACTTTTGTTATAATTGCTATTTGAATGGATTGTAAAGCATGCTTTAACCTTTGACACCTTCCAGCATTACGATGATAGCCTGAGTTATATTTTGGGTCATTGTTGACTTGGTCAAACACAGTTTGACCAAAAGTCAAACACAGGACATGAGGTGACAAACCTCAGATGATACAAAGATATGATATATGGTCTAGTACAGGTCACCATGATGGTTCTATGCAGTGGTTTCAGGCTTATGATGATGATTTGTGCTTTTCAGCAGTTTTACAGATTATTATTATTTGGCTTGCCGGATATGATGAGTATTTATTTTTGACCATGCAGAGGTCTATATGGTGTATGAGTACACATCTTAGATGGATTTGGACCTTCTGATTCCAATGGGATAGTCTGTTTTCAGTTCCTGGCAGTTACAGTGATTATTAGCCTTAGTTAGCTATCCTAGTGCAGTTTTGGCCTATCATAGGCCCTATTAGAGCAGAGCAGAGAATTTATGAGTTCACCTAGGGCGCTGTGCATGGAGGGGGTGGTCTAGCCACTTGATATTATCATATTACCCCCCCTCCCGGAGAGCGTGGTGGCCTCACCTTGACAACGCAGGCACTCCAGGAGGTAGTTTGAGCATGTTCACATTTCCCGAGGCAGTCCACAAATGGTGAAAATGGCTACTGAAGGATTCGGTTTGGCCTACCGAGGCAAAGTTATGGCATGGGATGACTTGTGATGATGAGTGGAGGTCTTCCACATCTTCTCCAGCAATTTCAGCTTTCAGTGGGACCCACACCCATTACATTTAGCATTTTATATGATTTTCTGGAGCCTCCTAATGCTCACGATTTTCCTAGAGAGGCACGATTTGGTGTCTAGCTTATTTATTTTTGGATGTTATGCCATAGGGATTGACCAAGGGTGTTAGAAATTACCCCTTGGACCCACCATGAGCTAGATCTTATGTTTTATCATTCACTTTTGTTGGGACCTGTTATCACATATGTAGTAGCTGGGCTACCACACATTATTTTTTAGATTCCAGAGCACTCTTCAGCCAGTTCCTTTACATTGAGATGATGAGATGAGCATCTATCTATGGATCACTATCAGATTTTGGACATCATATGTATTCCCCATGCCATGACTGAGTCTCAGGACACTTAGAGAGATGACCGATGTAGCCATTATACCATTTATGCAGAGCAGTCAGTAGTGCCCAAAGTTACAGTAGCAGTTTCAGAGGATAGATGATGGTTCAGAGGATGAGCATTCAGGTATATGACTCAGCAGGTATATCATGGTGTTATGGTTATATTTGCTTTTATATTCATTCTTATGGCATGTCTTAGCATTTAGTGTCATGATCTGGCGATCATATAGATATGTGGACCTGGTTGATCTTATTATATATATATTCTACTGTCCTTACTCAGACTTAGAAGTTCACTACTCATACTCATTGGTTTTACCCTCCCTAGGGAGAATAGAGGTGATCATTCCACCATTACCTTGGCTTGCTAGTGTTGGCTCCATTACTCATTGTCTTCATCCATCCATTACCTACCTTTTAGTCTATCACCCTGACTTACTACTTGATTAGTGGCATGGAGGATCTTTTCCCCACTGTAGCCTCTGTATTGGATGAGCTTCCCTGTTTATTGTGTCTCGGCTCTGAGTTGGTGACAAAACTTACCTCTGGTGAGTTGGATTGTAGGCCTAAATCATTCTGGTCGGTTGTCCCGATGTTTGGCATTGGCTTGAACTCCCCCTAGTCACTTGAGATGTTGGATAAAACTGAAAGCTCATGTACTACTTATGGAAACTTCTAAATTCGCCCATGGAAACTAAAAAGGGCAAGAGTGATGAACTGCTAAAAATACTCCTTGAAGAGTATAAAAGAAAGGTCCAAAAAGCAATGATTCTTAAAAGCTATATCTAAACAATTGTTGACCTTATGTATGTATAAAAAACATGCCCTGGATGCAAGCTGCAACTAGTTGTGCTTATCAGCACACCTGAGATCCGAAGGGTTATGTAGGCCAAAAAGGCCATGAAATGAAATTGAATGATCCTAATGAACCTGAATCAACTTGATGTAGACATGACACCTAAGTTGAATAAGCACTCTCTAAACAACTTATCCATTTGTGAGACACCGCCATTCCCTGTGTTGTTGTTCATTCAGTATATGCTATGTTGTGTATTCCCTTTCCCATATCCAAAGTGTCACAATGTTAAGTCAGTCAGTCACCCTTTAGCCTAGCCATTTTATTTTAGCCTTCACCCTTCACTAGCAAATTGATCACAATTATGAAGTGAGTATGGTCCTTAAAGTCTAGTCTAAGTCATATAAATAATTAATGACAATATATATTTGGATTTAGATCGCCAGTAATGATTACTTTGTGTTATAATTGCTATTTGAATGAGTTGTAGAGCATGCATTAACCTTTGACACTTTGCAGCAGCTTCAGATGGTAGTTTGAGTTATATTTGGTCAATATTGACCTGGTCAAACCTAGTTTGACCAAGGTCAATCACAGGACATGAGATTATTGGACCTTATGATGACACAGATAGATGATATATGGTCTATGTACATGTACATGATGGTTCTATGCATCAGATACAGGTTTATGATGATGATCTATGGTTTTTAGCATTATTTGATCATTTACAGATTATTATTATTTCACTTGTTCCGGTATATTGGATATATTATATGATCATGCAGAGATCTATATGGTGTATGAGTACACACCTTGAATAGTTTTGGACCTTTTGAGTCCAATGAGACAGTCTATTTCCAGTTCCAGGCAGTTACAGTGATGATTTAGCCTCAGTAGGCTGTCCTAGTGCAGTTTTGGGTCTGTCGGAGACCCTGTCAGAGCAGAGATGATATTTATTTGGTTCACCTAGGGTGCTGATGATGGAGGGGGTGGTCCAGCCAATTTTTTTTACCATATTACCCCCTTCCGGACACACTGGTGCCCTCACCTTGACAGCGCAGGCACTCCAGGAGGTAGTTTGGGACAGGTGCACGCTTCCCAAGGCAGTTTTGGATTGGTAGAAATGGCTACAAAGGAATTCGATTTGGGATACTGAGGCAAAGTTTTGGCATGAGATGATCAGTGATGATGAGTGGGATGTCTTCCGCACCTTCTTCAACAGTTTCAGCTTCATCGGGGCCCACATCCACCACTTATGGCACTTTCTGGTGATTTCTGAGGTCTATTGAGGCTTACGATTTGTCCATAGAGGCACGATTTGGTATATTGATGACTATTTTATTATTATTGTGCTATGGGGATTGACCAAGGGTGGCTAAAATTACCCCTTGGACCCACCATATGCTTATTGTTATATTTTGTCATCATGATTTGGTGGGATCCCCTCTCCTAGGGCGATTTTGTCCACTTATTGTTATATTTTATGGTTGATCCATGTATTTTATTGTTGAGCTCATCTCAACCATTGACTAGATCTTTTGATCTTTTAATCTTAGCCACTCATGTAAAAAGTGGTTAGGATTTTTCTCTCTCCCCATCCTATTTAAGGAGGGAGCCTCTCATTGTAAAATCATCTAGAGATTTTTGGCTCTTGGCTCTTGGAATAAAATTTCTATCTTTTGGAGTACATGCTTGGGTTGGAGTGGATGTTGGTTGTTTTGATTGTAAATGCTTTTGTCCATTGCACTAGAGGATTTATTGTAGCTATCTTGCATATTTGCCATATCTTTTTACAGGTGGAGAAGACTTCTTCAACAAGTGTGAATTGGTGGGGAGGCTTGCCCTTGAAGCTTGGAGGAGGATGTTTTGTGTTAAACAGGGAGTGGTTTTGTATTTGCACCAACTATTCTTTGCTTATCTCTTTCTTGCTTGTATCTACCTTCAACATGTTAAACTGATTGATGCTTTGCTCCTTGGTTTTGACAGGTTAGAGGGACACATATGTGGCTTGGAAAAATCGATTTTGCAAGAGGGCTTAAAAAATTCTCCATTTGATCTTTGGCAAAAGTAATCCTCATCTCAACTTGCATTTATGTCTTCATCCAGGTATGCTCCAAAGGTATGATCTTCTTCTTCTTTGAATCATCCATAATTTCTAGATCATAAAAACCCTAATTAATCAAAACCCTCATTTTGGTTTTTCTTAGATCTACTTAGATCTAGCCTTGCTCTTAAAGAGATTTTAAAAACCCACCTCTATAGCATTTCCTTGGAGAGGCTTGTTTGGTTAGATCTAGCACATGGGTAGGTGAGATCCCACTTGATTTGCAATCTACACACTTGATAACCTACCCCTAGACTCTTACTTTGGTGATTTCTACCTTGTGGGCATCATTCCACATTTTAAGGGATTAAAACCCCCTTTTGAACTACTTGGCACCTCAAAACTCAAATCTAGTAAGATCTAACCCTTGGATTGACTTGATTTTCTAGATCCACATAGATCATTGCCTAAGCTATCGGGATCTACAATTTGGTGGCCATTGGACTTGATTTGACACACCTTATCCACCTTTTAGCCCTCCTTGAGCAAGGTCGCACTTCCTTGGGTAACTGAGTTTGCCCACTTCTAGGACCTGGGTAGTTGAGATTTCAGTGGATTTGGAATGGGCATACCTTGAAACCTATATCTAGAGTATCAGTTTGTGACGATCTGCCTTGGGGGTAGCATTCCTTGTTTTAAGGGATTGTGGTCCACTTGGATCATTTCATGCAACCCTAGATCTAGTCTAATCCAACCATTCTATCCCAATTGGCCCACTTGATTTGACTTCTTGGTGTCCCGATCTACACTTTGACATATCATTTGACTCCATTAACCCATCCAACAAGGCACTAGTCTTCCTTAAGCAAGTCGCACTCCTTGGGAATTGTGTCAAACCTTAGATCCCATAGGTGGGTATTCCTAATTTCAACTTAGATCCATAGATCTACTCATTACATATCCTCTAGTGCCAATTGCATCCCTTAATTTCACCTTGTGGGTCCATATTAAGCCATTTCACATATCCCAAGGAAGTAGGTCCCATTTGTGTAATACATGGTACTAGATCTTGTCTTTTTAGCTCATCATGTGGCCTAAATCATACATTGGTTGAAACACTAAGCATCTCTCAAACCACCTTCAACCATAATCTAATTTCTAGGTCTACTTTGCCTTGCATTGGTTTCCGTAACTTACCATTTACTCATCCCTAGGAACCTTTGTTTGGGTCCAATCATGTTTGATTGGTAGTAGGGTCTCCCCTTAGGTCTTGATTTATCTAGATCTAAAGTGAAGAGTGCCTCGGTTGACGTGACTCCCACCTTGCATTGGGAACCGTGGCATCTCTTGGGTTACCTCTTTAGTTGTCCATCTCCTCTACCGTCCCGGATGGGATACCACTAAGGGACAACTACAAGTTGTGTGATAATAGGACCCCCTCTCCTAGGGCAATTTGGTCCATTGATGTATTATTTTATTAGTGATCCATGTATTGTATTGTATTGTTGAGCTCATCTTTTCCATTGATTAGATCATTTGATCTTTTAATCTTAGCCACTCATTCAAAAAGTGGTTAGGATTATGGTCTCTCTCCATCCTATTTAAAGGAGAGAGCTTCTCATTGTAAAGAGGTCTGTGGCTCTTGGAATCTTGATATAGAAAAACTTTTCTGTGGAAATTCTTGTGGTCTCCTTTAAAACTGGTGTTCTTAGATGGTGATTGGAAAGTCTATTGTATCCTAGCATTTAAGCATTTGTGGTAAGATCTATATTTTTGGAAACTTTTGTCTTGTCTACAGGAGGGTGACTTCACTTGGGTGTTTTTGCAAGGCTTCTTCAACTTGCTCCACTTGGCATTCGCTTGTATCAGGGGGTTATCATTAGTATCATTGTGATCTATGCTATCTTTCTGTTATTTTTCTTGTGGCATTAGCATTATCTCTTGTTTGTAGCAAATCTGATATAGTTGACGTTTGTTGTGCAGGAGAGAGGGCGCATTGGCTTCTTTGGACTAAATCGATCTCATAGAAAACTACTTCAAATCACTCCAAATTGATCGGGTTTGCATAGATTATCATCATCAAGGCATCTACAAGGTTATCCACGTAAGATCCACAGGTTTGTTCTTCTTGTCTTGGTTCCAATCCATTGGCACAACTACTTCATTGTTAAAACCCTTATATTTCAAACCCTCATTTTACATTTTCTCAGATCTACTAAGATCTACTTGGCTTTTGGGTAAAATATTTAAAACCTACCTCTATAACATCCACGACAATTCAGATCTATAGTTTAGTGTGGATTAGCCTTCATCCGACCCATTTCCCAAGGAAAATTAGCCTCTCCAAGTGAGGTCGCACTTCTTGGATGGGTGAGTTTTGCTAGATCTAGCACCTAGGTAGGTGAGATCCCACTTGATCCTTAATCTCCACAGTTGATAACCTACCCCTAGTGCTTCACCTTGTTGATTTCTGCCTGATGGGTCCCATTCCTCATTTTGACGGTTGAGCCTTACTTGGGTCACTTGGTGATGCATTTCAATCTCAGATCTACTGAGATCTAGCCATTGGATGATCCTAATCTTCAAGACCCACCTAGATTTACACCTCAACATCCCTGATCTACAGTTTGGTGGACATCCGACTCCATTTGGCCCACTTTCCAAGGCACTGATCCTTCTCCAAGCCCTCACGACTTTTCTGGTTTGTTGAGTTTGCTTGTGGTTTGGTCTTTGTCTTACTGCTTGAATACCTAGACATTGTCATATCCACTCATTAAGCCTATCTTTGGTACTGGTTAGCCCCAATTTGGACCTTAACTACCTTGCATCGGACACGGTTCCCAAGGCAGTGGATTTTCTCATATTTGACTAGTACCTTGATCTTAGATCTAGTTTTACATCTCATAAGTCACTCACATAACCAAGTTGGACCAAATCTACATTGCTTAAACATTTTGATCCAACCCATTACTCATTTGTTGACTTCATCCATATATCTAGGGTTTACCATACACCTTACGTACTTCATCCATACTTGCTTTGATCTGGTGTCTTGGTCTGATCTCTCCTATCAAGAGTAGATTGGGTCTCCCTCTTTGTTGTCTTGGGCTAGATAACATAAAGGGAATATTGCCTCGATTGGCGTGACAACCATCCATTAGGAGTCGAGGCTATCTTGGTTGCACCTTTTTGGTTGTCCATCCCCTCTACCATCCATCTTGGATCCATCTCTAGGGGCAACTACAAGTTAGGTGATAACATTTTGGTGCCGTTGCCGGGGAGGTAGAGGCTTACCTTCAGTGTCTGCGAGTGTCTGTGCGTTAACTCTTATCTTATCGCATCCGGTATTTTTCCTTGGTGTTTGCATTTCTAATTCCATAACTGTTTTAATCACCAACTTAATTCACTCATCTCACCTCCCCTACGACATACTTCATTTCGGTGAATTACTTGTGTGGTTCACCTGGTGACTCCACCCCGCGACTCTACTGAGGATCGAACCCAACGTATAAATCCTAAGTTCTTAGAACGCCTTAACCTTGAAGGATACCCTTTAACTTATATTCGGAACATAAGACAAATCAAAGAAGGATCATCCAATTTTCTTTAGAAGATCTATAATCACTCTTCTTCTCCAAATCACTCTTCGGGATCTCCTTCAACTTCAACTTCAACTAATCCAATGGTCGGAACAAACTCTGGTGGAAACCAGAATGTTCCTCCTCCCCCACAAAATCCCAAGATCTTCGGAAGGAAGGCTGAGCCATCTCCTTTAGATTTCTCTCAGATTTAGGGAGCACCTCATGACATGCGTGAGAAGTATTTTGAAAAGGTTCCCAAATTTGATGGAGTGTGCTATCTCTATTGAAGATCATGTTGATAAACTATGGGAGCACATGGACGCATATGGAGCATTTGAAGATGTTTTCATGAGGGGTCTCCTGGCATCTTTAGAAGGAGATGTTCGGAAGTGCTTTGACAGATTGCCTGCCTCATCCATTGATGGGTATGACAATTTTGTCAACAAGCTTAATAGTGAGTGGTCCCGCAAGTTAGATGGGAAATTTCTCTTACACCAATTATTTGACATTAAGAAAAGAGAAAATGAAATAGTCCATGAGTTTAACATAAGATTTGACAAGACTGCAGCCAATATCCCTGAAGAGATCAAACCAAAAGATCAAGCGATTATTATTCATTACTTGAATGCATTCAAAGGATAGCTTGGTTATCACTTGAAGGATAAGAACCCAGATGACTTAAAGACTGCCCAATTCAATGCAAAGATGGCTGAGCAGAATGCAGCATCTATGGGGAAACAAAACTTTTTCGATCACTTTACCCCATCCACTTCTAGATCTGACCCTAAACTCCGGAAGCCCAAAGAACCTGTGAGTGAGCCAAAGGAATCAAAGGACACGTTAGAAACCATGCAAGAAATGATGAGACAACTAACTGTCCTGACTAACAGTGTTGCCAGTTTAAATAATCCTTAGAGACACGGAAACCCTTATGGCCCTAAACCTTATTGGAACAACAATAGAAGGCCTAAGGGGGATAGAGATAGGCGACGACCTGAGTACCCATAAAATTATGAGAAAAAGAATGTTAATTGCTGTGATGAAACAGAAGGAGACCTTCTAACACCAACTACCCTGATGACCAACCGGAAAACATCAACTTTATTAATGACTTATCTTATGATGAAGATTTTGGAATAATCCTTTTAGAAGAAGAGCCTTGGGAGCAAGAAGAAGAAATAATCGAAGAACCTAGCTCCTCATGTTGTGCAATAGATCTCCCAGAACGTAAGGAACAACCAAAGTATCAAATCTATAAACGAGGAAATAACTCTCAACCTTCTTTCCTTGACAAACACAAAAAGATTAATGAAGATAAAAAGGAAGAAGAAGATCTTGCTATGAATGATTATGATCTAAAAATTGATATGAAGAAAGAGTTAAGCAAGATAATGTGCAATATCCCTATCACTGAGTTAATGGAGGTGCCCTCGGTTAGAAGCCAAGTAGAGGAGTTCTTTGATGGCATTGGCCATGAGAAGACTCCTGAAGTTGTCTTAGAATCCTGTCACATTCAAAACCTCAGTGGAACACAGCTTAGCAAAGTTGAAAAGGGTCCACCAATAAACATCCAATCTGCCATTTATGAGAGAAAGAACAGTGGTCACCCTCCCTTTTACCTTACCTTGCACATTCAAAATATGCTCCTCCACAACTACATGTTAGATTCTGGAGCAGCTATGAATGTCATGCCTTTACATGTTATGGAGGAAATGGGACTGGAAGTGACTAGACCTTATGGAAATGTCTGTGGTATAGATTCCCATTGAGTGCAGTCCTATGGTTTAATAAAAAACCTTAGAGTTGATCTTTTTGTATGTTCAGACATTTCTACCATGATGGATGTAGTAGTGATTGATTTGCCCCCAACATATGGAATGCTTTTATCTAGGAAGTGGGCAACCGGCTTAGGTGGATACCTTATGATGGACTTATCGTATATTTGTGTTCCTAACTTTGATGGAGCTTTGATTAGGGTGAACAGAGAATTTTGTTATAATGAACATTTGGAATCATTTGATGAAGGGATTAAAAACACATATGGGGATGAATTATTAAATAATGCAAAAACCAACTTTGTTGAGGATGAAAATGAACTTTGGGAAGATGATCAAATTAAAAATATGTTCATGGTAATGGAAGATTCTATTTCCTCTTTTGAAGAAGAACATATAGCTGAGTTAGCTAGAAGGATAAATCTGGACAGACTTAGAAATGAATTTGCTAAAGAAATAAGTGAATTGAGAGGAAGTGAGAATCAACCTCAGGTTCAAGAACAAAACAATGCAATAAATCAAGAACAAATTACTGAAAACCAAACACTTGAAGAGGTTGATGATGGTTTAGATGATATAAGAAGAGGTGAACGTTTACCCAGATCAGTCATTGAAATGAATGCACTCATTGATAATAATATAACAAGACAAAATCAAGGTCTGGAACCCATTCTCCCATGGGAGAATCATCTTGAGCAAACAAATGTTGAAGAAAATGACATTGATGATCCTATTCCTATAGTTGATGAGTTTGATGACATTAGACGTGGTGAGAAAATACCTTTTACTATTAGAGAATGGTTTTCCTTAATTGAGCATAATAGAGAAAGGGAAAGCCAAGGGCTTGAGCTCCTTCGTCCATGGGTCAACCGTCCTGAGTTAGTAAATCATGAAGTTAATGAAGAAGCAAGTAACTCACACTATTCTGATGTTGCTATCTCTTTATCTCATTTATTGTTTGAAGAAAATATGCGTAATTTGAATCATAATAATTCCCTAAGTAGGGAAGAGGATGCCTTAATTAATAATGCACCTGAAGGAGACTTTAATCCAAACAATCTTGCCATTTTTCAAACTCCTTTAGATTCTCAAAACCATGTTTTGTCTACATATCCTCCCGTCCCTGATTTTCTTTTACCACCTGAGTCATCTAATCATCATTTTCATGATCCTTCTCACATTCCTAGTACTTCTACATCTCATTCTGAGTTAGTTTCCACTGGGTTGGAAAACATGGTCATTCCAGTTCCTTCAGGGGAAGGTTCTAGTCATGATACTGTTATATTCCATGAGCCACCTCCCTTGGAAGAACATAGAGATTTATGGACTGTACGTGAAGTTGTTAAAAATGTTGTGTCTCCTCACAAACAAGAGCTAAATGAAGCAGTCCAAGAGACGAGAAGAGAGATTAGAGAAGTCCTTGTTGGCAGGATTGCTATTTCATCAGATGGTGGTCCACCTAGAGTTAATGCAGTTCCTTCTAGAAGGAGCTCAAGGATTATCACACCTCAACCGCAAAACCCTGCTGAAATCCATCCTATGCCTATTCGCAACTTTGGACTTATTCCTGAGTCTGTCAATAGAAACAGGTTTTCTATAGGAAGTCAAGTCATCATTCCCAACCATTTATTGCATATTAGATTGGAACAGGCTGATGATCTGTGGGTTTGACCTTTCACAGTAGAGCGATGCATTGATGGCATGTGCTTCCTGACCACTAGTAGTGGGCGACGTATTTTATATCTTGTAAATCAGAGGGATTTAAGGGATCACATCCCTGATCCCACCTAGTTGGGACTTCTCCGCTTGCCTTGCCTTGCCTGGTAGAAGAGAGTAGGTAGGAACTAAATAAGCCTGCTTGGCCAGTAGTTAGTTTTTTCAGCCATTGAGTCTGGCACCTTTTTCTTTTGTCTTAAGCTCCTTTTAAAGCTCTTAGTTTAAATGAGTACTTGTCATTTTTTTTTTCCTGCACAATAAAACCAAACTTTTTAAGTTATGTTAGTAGATTAGCTTTACTTTTCTGCACTTATATTTCATGCATTTTAGTTTCAGTATTGTTATTTATTTGAGTTTTATATATATATACACATGCGACGTTTTGATATCCGGTTTATGAGTTGGGTATAGCTCTGGCCATTTTGCAGATATTAGGTGATATGCTGGTAGCAGTTGCAGAGATAGAGTGTTGGATCAAGGATTCAAGTAGCAGAGTTCGAGGACCACAGATTCTGAGGTTCTCAAGCGCTCTTTTCAGCAGAGCACTTGTCCCAGCTGGAGCCAGATGTTATCGCATATATAGTAGCCGGGGTACCATACATTATTTTTCAGATTCCAGTACACTATTCAGTCAGTTCCCTTGCATTGAGATGCTGAGATGAGCATCTATTATGGATCACTATCAGATTATGGACAACAGTGTTGTTCCCCATGCCATGACTGAGTTTCAGGACACTCAGAGAGATGACCGATGTAGCCATTTAGCCATTTATACAGAGCAGTCAGTATTGCCCAAAGTTACAGCAGTAGTTTTAGAGGACAGATGTTGGTTCAGATGATGAGCATTCAGGTATATGACTCAGCAGGTATATTTTGGTGTTGTTGGTCGCAGCACTGTTCTAGAGGTTTTCCAATGTAGACCCAGGTAGTTCGCGGTACAAAATACCAACAAAACCCCTATTCACCGACGCTTTCGGCAACAGACTGCAAGCAGCCTGAGGTCTCACCCGAGGCGAAGTTGAGGGGGTGGTTGCAGAAGCAGGTTTCCACAACCTTCTGATGCGAGTGATTCAGCTGCTTAATGCGCAGCACGGTGACAGACATGTTATCACCTAAGTTCTAGTTACCCCTATGGATACATCCAATAATGGATGGCAATAGGGAAGGGCAACTCAAAGGTGCAACCACGATCACCTCGACCTCCAATATATGGTTGTCACGCCAGTCGAGGCAACCTTCACTTTATGTTATCTAGCCCAAACAACAAAGGGGGAGACCCGATCTACTCCCGACAGGAGAGATCAAAACCAAGACACCAAATCAGGGTGTTTCTAAGTGAAGTTAGGTGTATGTTTTATCCTAGACCTTAGGATGAAGTCACAAGCCAAGTGAGGGTTTCAATAAGTATAGCTTTGGTCCATAGTTGATGTGAGAGTGACTTATAATGTTTGAAATGAGATCTAGGATTAGAGTACTAGTTCAATGTTGGAAAATCTACTGCCTTGGGAACTGTGTCCAATGCAGGGTAGTTTAGGGGTTGTATTGGGGCTAACTAGTGCAAGTGACAAGCTTGATCATGACACATGATGGCTTCAAGGGTTTAGTTCACCATACTACGGTTACACCACAAGTTAATCCAACAATCTAAGAAAGTCGAATTGACTTGGAGAACAACCAGTGCCTTGGGAATTGGGATAATGGAGTCAAAGTAGGGTTGACTTGTGGTTAAGGACTCCTATGGCATGAGACAAGTGGGCAATTAAGGTCTTGATGGATGACTAGATCTAGATCTAGGTTTGACCAAAGTGGACCACAATCCCTTAAAATAAGGAATGCTATCCCCAAGGCAAGATTTGACAAGATGACACACTAGACCTAGGTTTTGAATTATTCCGGTTCCAAATCTCCAAAAATCTAAAGTACCCATGTCCTAGAAGTGAGTCAACTCACTTCTCCAAGGTGGTGCGACTTTACCCAAGGAGGCCTAAAAGTGGGGTAAGTGGGGTCAAGACAAGTCCGATGACATCCAAAACTTTAGATCTGGGTAGGTTAGTCAAGTAGGAGTGTGGATCTATAATTTTACGGCAATTCGACGGTTAGATCTTACTAGATTTGAGTTTAGGTACACCTAGTGGTCCAAAATGGGGATTAAATCCCTTAAAATGTGGAATAGGGCCCACAAGGTGAGAATCAGAAAAGTAACAATCTGGGGGTATGTTATTTGATGTGTAGATTATGGATCAAGCGGGATCTCAACTACCCACCACCTAGATCTAGGTCAACTCACAACCACCAAGAAGTGCGCTTTGCTTGGGAGAAGCTAAGTTGGCTTGGGAAGGGGGTCAAACGGAAGCCAATCCTCACCAAACTATAGATCCGGGATGACGTGGATGCTATAGAGGTGGGTTTTCAATATTATGCCCAAAAACCCACTAGATCTAAGTAGATCTGAAAAAATGTAAAAATGGGGGTTTTGAAATATTTAGGGTTTTAACAATTTATGAGCTATGTCAATGGATTGGATCAAGGTAAGAGAAACAAACCTGTGGATCTTACCTGGGTAACCTTGTAGATGCCTTGATGATGATGATCTATGCAGACCCGATCAATTTGAGAAGCTTTGAGGTAGTTTTCTATGTAAGTCGATTTGATCCAAGAAGCCAATGCGCCCTCTCTCCTGCACAACAAACGTCAACAATATTAGATTTGATGTAATCAAGAGATAAGACTAATGCCACAAGAGAAGTAACAGAAAGATAGCATAGATCACAATGATGCTAATGATAACCCCCTGATACAAGCGAATGCCAAAAAAGTCTATTTGAAGAAGCCTTGCAAAATCGCCCTTGTTGAAGTCGCCCTCCTGTAGACAAACAATGATTTCCAAAAAAGATAGATCTTACCACAAATTCCAAATGCTAGGTTGCAATAGACTTTCCAATCACCATCTAAGAACACCAAATGCAAAGGAGACCACAAGAATTTCCACAAGAAAGTTTTTCTATACCAATAATCCAAGAGCCAAAGACCCCTTACAATGAGAGGCTCTCTCCTTTAAATAGGAAGGAGAGGCACCAAAACCTTAACCACTTTTTGAATGAGTGGCTAAGATTAAAAGATACAAATGTCTAATCAATGGTTGAGATGAGCTCAACAATAAAATACATGGATCACTAATAAAATATTATATGAGTGGACAAAATTGCCCTAGAAGAGGGGAATCCCACCAAATCATGATGACAAAATATAATGAGGGGCTTATGGTGGGTCCAAGGGGTAATTTTATCCCTCCTTGGTCAATCCCCATAGCACAATAATCATCAAATAATCACCCATGTACCAAATCATGCCTCCATAGTCAAATCGTAGGCCTCAAAAAGACCTCAGAAATCCTCAGAAAGTGCCATAAGTGATGGATGTGGGCCCCGATGAAGCTGAAACTGCTGGAGAAGGTGTGGAGGACCCCGATCTATCATCACTGATCATCCCATGCCATAACATTGCCTCAGTAGCCCAAATCGATGTCCTCAATAGCCATTTCTACCAATCCTGAAATGCCTCGGGAAGCGTGAAACTGCCCCAAACTGCCTCCTGGAGTGCCTGCGCTGTCAAGGTGAGGGCACCAGTGTGTCCGGGAGGGGGGTAATATGGTAAAAACAAGTGGCTGGACCACCCCCTCCAAGCACAGCGCCCTAGGTCAACTGGATAAAAATCATATCTTCTCTGACAGGGCCTCCGACAGACCAAAACTGCACCGGGATAGCCTACTGAGGCTCAATCATCACTGTAAGTGCCCGGAACTGAAAACAAACTGTCTCATTGGACTCAGAAGGTCCAAATCCATCCAAGATGTGTACTCATACACCATATGAATCTCTGCATAATCAAAATATATATCCAATATACCGGAACAGGGCCAATAATAATAATCTGTAAATGACCAAACACTGTTGTAAACCAAGAATCATCATCATAACCCTGTAGCTGCTGCATAGAATCATCATGTATGTATACATAGACCATATATCATCTATCCATGTCATCATAAGGTCCAACCATCTCATGTCCTATGGTTGACCATGGTCAGACTAGGCCTCACCAAGTCAACATGACCCAATATAACTCAGACCATCATCATAAGCTGCTGCAAAGTGTCCAAAGTTAATGCATGCTCTACAACTTATTCAAACAACAATTATAGCACAAAGTAATCATTACTGGCGATCTAAATCCAAATATATAATGTCATTAATTATTATTATTACTCAGACTAGACTTTCAAGATCATACTCACTTCATAGCTGTGATCAATTTGCTAGTGAAGGGTGAAGGCTAAAATAACTGGCTAGGCTAAGGGATGACTTGACTGACTTAACTTTGTGACACTTTGGCAAAGGGAAAGGGAATACACACCATAGTATATACTGAATGAGCAATAACACAGGGAAAGGCAGTGTCTCACAAATGGATGAGTTGTTCAAAGAGGGTTTATTCACCTTCACAGATGCGCACAATCCATAATACAATTAAGGCTAGCAATTGTTTAGATATAGCATTTAAGTTCCATTGCTTTTGGGGCCTGAAGTTTCCATAGCCTTGATCTATGTGTGTTTATAAACACATTGCATCGATTTACATTTTTTTTAGGCTTTCTGCTGCAGGTGTGTTTTTAAGGCACTTGTTTACCTGAGCACTTCTAGGTGTGTCATGGACAACTTGTTTACCTAGGTATTTATTTTTCCAAAAGATATAACATTTTATTTTCATAGCCATTTTCATTTGGCATGCCTTTCATTCATGTGTGTTTAGAAACACATTGCATGAATGGGTTTTCATACAAAATATAGCATTTCATTTTTCCAGATTTTTTATTCATGGCAGCACTAAAAGTTTCAGGTTTAGCCAACACAACTTTAGTGACTAGGGGGAATTCATAAGGAACTCCAATTCACGATAGGCAAGTTTTGTCACCAACTCAGAGCCGAGACACAATAAACAGTGAAGCTCATCCAATACAGAGGCTATAGTGGGGAAAAGATCCTCCATGTCACTAGTCAAGTAGTAAGTCAGGGTGATAAACTAAGATGTAGGCAATGGATGGATGAAGACAATGAATAATGGAGCCGACACTAGCAAGCCAAGGTATGCTGGAATGATCACCTCTATTCTCCCTAAGGAGGGTAAAACCAACGAGTATGAATAGTGAACTTCTAAGTCTGAGTAGGGACAAAATAATATATATAATAAGATCAACCAGGTCCACATATCTATATGATCGCCAGATCATGAAACTAAGTGCTAAGACTATAAGAATAAATATAAAAGCAATATAACCATGACACAATGATATACCTGCTGAGTCATATACCTGAATGCTCATCAATCTGTACCATCATCTGTCCTCTGAAACTGTTGCTGTAACTCTGAGCACTACTGACTGCTCTGTACCAATGGTATAATGGCTACATCGGTCATCTCTCTGAGTGTCCTGAGACTCAGTCATGGCGTGGGGAATACATACTGCTGTCCACAATCTGATAGTGATCCAATGTAGATGCTCATCTCAGCATCTCAAATGCAAGGGAACTGGCTGAATAGTGTATTGGCATCAGAAAAATAATGTATGATAGCCCGGCTACTATATATGTGATAACAAGACCCTTTCGGCAACTGACTGCAAGCAGCCTGAGGTCTCACCCGAGGCGAAGTTGAGGGGGTGGTTGCAGAAGCAGGTTTCCACAACCTTGTGATGCGAGTGATTCAGCTGCTTAATGTGCAGCGCGGTGACAGACTACGCAACTGCGTTTGGCGATCGCACCGAGTCTCCTACTCCACGTCGATTATTTTCAGGAACAAGGATATTGGCACTCTCAGTGCGGGTCCTAAGCCGTGCAACGGGTTTATGAGATCTAATCACTTCTATTCACTTCCTAGTCGATAAACCTTAATCATTCATCATTACTTAGCTTGAGAAACAGCATAACTTATGCAAATATGTGAGATGCGTAGCGTTGTGAGCTTTGATACTGCGATTCAATCCTTAACAATTAACTGTGTAGTTATCTTATCGATCCATTCATTCGAGACTTATAGGTGCTTTACTGTTTAATATTCCTCCCTACATGAACTACTTAGCATCTTATTCCATCCTTTCCGCGGCGAATACAGATCACAGTAAACATATAACAAGCAATAATAACTTCATGCATGCATTGTAAGTAAATTAGATTACAAATTAATAAAATCATGCACAACAATCACATAACACAATGGTTTAACGTGGTTCACCCCCCCGGATGGGAAGCTACGTCCACAAGAACTGTTGTTTATTTATCTTGGAAATGGTACAACAGTTCTTCGCTTGCGCACTCAGCTGCAGACGCTCTTCTCTTTCTCCCTCAAAATTAGGTCTTTGCGCACTCAACTGTAGAGCCTTTACAATATTCAATATTAATTGACAAAATGAAGACTTAACATTAATAGTAACCCTTTCCCTTTACAAAATTGCCTTATTTATAAATCAAGACCCGTAGGTCATGTCTTTACATTTACGAAGGAAAAACCCTTAGGTTTACAAAAACTGTCGCAGTTTTCCCAAAACCGGACTACTGATATCTGGCAATGGATCTTCTGTTATATGCGCGCCAACCAGTTGCCTCTACCGAGCTATTCCTTCCTTTCCGGCCTTAGATGTCTGGTTCAAGTAGTAGTAGTGTTCTACCCGTTGTGATCAGTCACCTACCTCCGATCTGCACCTATCCACTGCTTGGTAGATATCGACGATCTTTGCCAAAAATAGGTCTTCTGTGACCTAACCAAAATAACTGCCTTTTATCCGTCCGTGCTCTGCTTAGCTGGATCTTTGTTGACATGGCACATTGCGGCGCTGTACTCCTTGCAGTACCAACCTCACAACTCCTCTGATACTATGCTGCGCGCAACTTCGCAGCATACCAAAACTTATCCCAAAAGTGTTCAAACTTAACCGCGCTTATCTTTGCAGTTCTCAAAATTCCACCTATTCAAAAATACCCCATCTGGGCCAGGCTCAACAGGCCCCTAACACTTACATGTGGCTCACCCCCGAGCCACTTGGAACTTCTTGAAGGTTTTCCGCTGCTTGTTGGCTGATCTTCGCAGCGAACTCGTTGAATCTTTCCATCAGCTTTTCAACCGCGACCTTCGTATCTTGTTCAATTTGCCCAACTGTGTCTACCATTTCAAGTGTTATCTCTTGGTCGATCTGGCTTTCGACTTGGTCTTGATTCTGGTTCAGTTCCTTTAACTTTTCTTTGATCTCCTGTGAGATCGTTTCGACGTCTTCTAATAATGGCTACGACTTATCACCCATTTCTGTTTCTTTCTCCCGCAATGCTTTAACTTCCTTCTTGAGGTTGTTGATTTCCCTGTACTTTAGGAGTTTCTCCCTTGCTGGCAGCGCCTTAACCTCCTCACTCATCTTTTCTAGTTCTTCTTGTTTTTCCTTCACTTCCTTCTTTACTTGCTGTAATTGTTCATCTTCTTCGAGGGCACTAAAGGCCTTCAATGTTGATTCTAGTAGACTCTGGCACTTAGTGACTTCGATAGCAATATTATGCATTGTGGTCTTCACTACTCCTTGTCTCAACTGCTGTTCATTTGGTGGAGTCTGTGGATTGAGCTGTGCTTTCAGGGCAACAATTTCATATTCATGGAGAATCTCCATGTCTTCCTTCTCATTCCTTAGGATATTGACCAAATCGCCAATCTTGACGATGGTATCTGCTGGTTCTGTTTGAATTTCAAAATCATCTATATTACTTGCAACCGCAGTGATCGTGCTTTCCAATCTCAGTCGACGATCTATTTCATCTTGTAATTTCATATAATTTCGTGAGCTCTGTTCCTCAAGTTGCCTTTGTAACTCTCCTTGGATTTTGTTCTGATTCCTTAACGATCTTCTTGTTTGGGGTTCTCATTAATTTGTCAATTCCTCCGTGTTGGAACAATCTCACAGTCTCTTCAACCGTGAACTCTTCTTCAAATAAAAATTTCTTAGGCATGCAAATAGTTTTAACGGTTGCAGACAGCTTATGAAAACTAGCTTAGACAGAAGTATTTGTAGAAAATTCTAAGTGTTTGATACGCCCGCGAGATGATAAGCAGTGTTATTTATAGGCACGACGGACCCTCCTCCGCGCCCTTGAACGACTAGATATGCATTTAATGGTGGTATCCGTTGGCTATGTCCGGCAGATTCTTGGGTCATTTCTGTCATTAAGTTGTTCAGAACAACTATTTGTTCTTTAAATGCTCGAGCGGTTGGTCGGAAAGCTACTGTATAATGACTATATTCCCAACGGACACTGCAACGACTATTTTCTGGATTCTTGCGTCGAACTGCGCGGTAGGTAATTTTTGGTTCTACGCAGTTACTTCGCGGCATATAGTTTTTTTTTCCCCAACGCGGTGCGTTGTATATATTTATCTTTATCACTCTATGTACAAACTCTTCTACAGTTTCTAGTGCCGAATTCTGACTTTATTTGGCACCTAGAAACTTTCCTTTCTTATTTATCATTCTGGATGCTGCGAAGTAGGACTATCGCAGTAAATCTTTAGTCTGCTTCCATTTATCAAATTGGGTAATGAATCACCAGCTAAAGTGGCTAACTGGACTGCGCCACCGTTAGTAACATCTATTACAGTATATGGTCCAAGCCAATGCATCTTAAATTTTCCAGGAAACTTCATGAATTTACTATCATACAGTAGGACTAGATCACCTACCTGAAAAGACTTATTCTTGATGTGGCGATCGTGCCGTGCTTTTTCTTGTTCTTTCTGCACTTGCTAGTGGAATCCCGTGATGAAGTGCTCTTCTTCCAACCCAACCAAGTGTGACAGCCTTTCTTCTAGTGCTGCGTGATCTGCCATCCCTGTAAATGCATCTATTCTCAAGCTGGGTATAATGTACTCCATAGGCATTATTGCTTCTTGTCCGTAAGCCAATCTGAAAGGTGTATGTCCAGTTAATTTCTTGCATGTCATTCTGTATGCCCATAATACTAAAGGAATGCGCAGGTCCTAGCCATCGCGGTTTACATTGCATACCTTGGTTAGCGCATTCTCAAGTACTTTATTAAATGCTTCAACAGTACCATTCACTTGTGGATGATAAGGTGTACTGCGCTGATGATGGATGTGGAATTCTTCAGTCAAAGCTTCAATAGTTCTGTTCAAAAAATGAGTGCCCTGATCACTCATCAAAATTTTTGGGCATCCAAATCGTGTAAGGATATTCTCAAAAATAAATTGTGCGGTTGTAGCCGTGCTACAGCCCTTTGACTGGTTTTGCTTCTGCCCATCTGGTGAGGTAGTCGGTTGCTGTAATAATGTACCTCGCACCAGTTCTTTTTGCTGGTGGGTTAATAGGTCGCACGAAATCAATTGCCCATTTCTGGAATGCCTGCAAGGTTAGCTGAGGGTTCAACGACATTTCATCTCTTCTTGACGGTTTCCCTGTCCTTTGACGGACATCACAGTTCTGGCAATGTTCTTTGGAGTCCTTATGAATCGTAGGCCACCATAGCCTTGCGCGCAATTTCTTCTGCGCAGTAGCCCTTCCTGCATAATGACCTCCTGCGACTCCTAAATGTGCATCAGCTAATATAAATGGCTTCTCATGTTCTAATACACATCTTTGCAGCACTTCATCAGGTCCTAACTTATATAGATGTCCTGCGATAATGGTGAAGTCTGCAGCTTTCACTATCAGTTGCTTCCTTTGCTGCGTAGTGAATTCAGTAGGTGCGAACCCGGTAGTTAGAAGGTGAATGATATCCTGATAGTAATCATTGGCAACCTGTATAGCAAATAATTGCGCATCGGGCAGATTGTCTTCTAGATTCGTTGGTTCTTCTCCTGAGTCGATCCTTGATAGATGATCAGGGCCTAGATTTAATCTGCCTGGTTTAACTATTATTTCAAAATCGTACTCCTGGAAGAGTAATAGCCATCTGCAAATTCGCCCCCCTAACAGTGGCTTATTGACCAGGTATTTTAATGCAGAATGGTTAGTAAACATTGAGAAGTGCGCACCAAGCAAATAATGTCTGAATTTCTGTAGTGCATATACCATTGCAAGTCCTTCCCTTTCGGTAGTGGTATAGTTTTTCTCAGCAGATGACAATTTTCTGCTGGAAAATGCAATGGGATGATCAATTCCTCTTTCTCTTGGCTGCGCAAGAATGATACCCAATGCTATACATGAAGCATCAACATGTACGTGAAATGGCTTTTCCTAGTCTGGAAAAACTAGGATCGGTGCAGTGACCATTGGGTTATCCATTCAGATTCTTCAACCGGCTCAATAATTCCTGCATCGAGCATCTTATCGAGTTCTGCTTTAACTCGTTCCTTGTAGCATGGATTCAGTCTATATGGCCTTTGTTTAATAGGTTTCGCTCCTAGCTTAAGAGGAATTCTCATCATTCCTAAGTCTCCCAGGATACCTTTCATTTCTGTGAACTTCGTTGGGAATACTTCCTGATATTCCTGTAATATAGCTGCGATCTTTGTAACTGTGTTATCATCCCAGTAGTCTCCTATTGCTGCGAACTTCGGCTCTTCAGGGGTGCCGATGTTCACTTTCTTTGTTTTAACCGGTCCATTCATATATGGAATTTCTAGTGGAGGTCCCTCTACCTCGTGTATACCTTTTGATTCTTGGATTTTTATGTTGTGCGGGTCCTCCACATCGCTATCTTCAACTTCTTCAGCTATGTTGTAGCAGTCTAAAGCCTGCTCTATCTGTTCTGACCAATCTGGTTGTAGACTCGCAAGTACATTGTTTGTGTCAAAAAACTCTTCTAGTGTTATATTTTCCTTCTTGCGATGTGGGCTAAATATCTTTTGCTTGATCAGTTGCAGTGCGTCATGTATAGTCGGAGAGTCATCTTGAAAATTAAAATCCTTCTGGAAGGTCGCAGTAAGGACGGACCAATCCGCGGTTCCTGTGCGCATCTCCTCCTCTAGATACCACTTTTTTGGAATAGGCTCCTCCAACGTATGCATAAAGAGATGTACCCATTCTGTCTGCGGTCTTCCCTTCCAAGTTTGTACACAAGCAGCGATATGATCTCCTGGATCCGTTTGGCCATTATATTTCTCAAATGGTAGCGTGACCTTGTCAGCAAATCTAATGTGTAGTTTTATTCTGCACTGGTCCCAAGTTGTCATTGTCTCTTTGTGTGTAGCCCACCATCTGGCAGGTGTTTCTCTGAGTGCCATGTCTAATGTTGAGATGCGATGTTCATCTACAACTGCAGCAGTGTATTCTTTGATAAATGAATAAACGTTAGTTGTACTATCATAAGTAGGGATTGGACTTACTTGCTTTCCAATCCAGCGGAGTGACTTTGTAATTGTCGCGCATCTCCTGGCAAATACTTCATGCATTTTTTGTTGCCAGTTTTCTAATCTTGCGTCTGAGTTTGAGATGCAAAAGCTATCGTAGCGTCAGCTGAGCATTCCATCCGCAATAAGATCAATATAATCCGCAGCATTTGTTGTCATTTGATAGATACGGTCAAGGTCTTGGGCTCTGTACTCTTCTTGAATAGGTTCAACATATCGCTCTCCCTGCAAAGGATCCAATGGTGGGACGACCCTTATGTCATTGCCTTCAAATATCATTTTCATTGTTTTCATATTGATGACAGTGGAGCTCGTCATTGCCCAATCGATGCCTAGTAGTGCTGGATAAGGATTGCTATCATCCACAATTTCAATTACTTCGAAGTCTGCATAACTTCGCACTCCATCAATGTCGACAATGGTATTGGTTAACCTTCCCAGCGGTATAACTATGCCTTGATTAGCCATTCTTAACTGTATAGGTGACCACTGTAACTTTGGTTTTCCCATCGCCTGCCATGTCTGCTTAGTTAAGACATTTACTTTAGATCCGAGATCAAGAATGATCTCGTCCATCTCATAGTCTCCTATCTGTGCAGTGAACCGCATTTCCCTTTCGGTTCTTTTGGGACTTCTAATGTTATGTACTGCGCCATGTGCTATTCCTTTCTTACTGCATGATTCGTACTGATTTATCAGTTTTTCAAATTCCATAAGAGTGTCCTTGTTTTTAAATAACTTGATGCAGCTTTGTAGAAACTGCACAACAAAATTAGAGGTATCTGGTGCAGTGCGCGTCTGATCATATGCCAGTGGCATGTCTTGTATTAGTGGTTCTTGACTTTGCAGCGGAATCCTTGGTGAAGTAGGTGGTGGTTGTTTCAACATGTCTCACGCTTCTTTGAATATTTCTTTGTTTTTCTGTAAGTTCATTGGAGGTGCTTTCCCAGGAGCTTTTCTTATCCCTATTGTTTCTCCAGGGTTTTTCTTAGGATCAATTGTTCCAGAAGTCGAGGCTTCTGCTCTTTTGTCTTTTCCTATATCAGTGCCACTTCGCGTCACTGTGTTGACACTCTGACCTGTAGGTCTGTTTTCTGATGTGATCAACTGGATGTTAGGGTTCGATGATTCTGTTCTTCTCCTCTTCTGCATTTCTACCTCAAGCACCGGGCAATCTTCAATCACATGATCAAATGATTTACAGTAGTTGCATGTGGTGCATGGATTAATACATTCTCTGGATACGTGACCTGGCTGGCCACAGTTATAGCATATTACCTGGCCTCGCCCTCTTCCTTGATTTTGACTAGTATTTCTTCCTCTCCCGCGATATCCACCACGGCGGCCTCTATATCCTCCTTGATCATAGTGGGTGTTTTCTTGCTTTGGTTGATTTTCCTCTTGAACGCGGTACATTCCAGCACCTCGCATTGCTTCCATATCTCGCTTTCTTTCATTCATCAGTTCATAAGCGCGACAGTTGGACTCATTATGTCCAACTAACTTACATAAATTGCAGTATAAGTTTTTAGGTGTCTTTACATATTTTTGTATCAGGTAGCAGTCTTCAGGTCTGTGTCCTTTGCTTCTACAAATTTCACACCACGGTGCCTGGTTCTGATTCATATTTATTGGGTTTGGTGCGCCATTGTTAAGGTATTCTTGAAATAAGGGGCAATGTTCTCTGGTGTGGCCCTCTCCTTTGCATCTTGTGCACCAAACTTCATGTCGTTGTTCATGTCTCTGCATTTTTCCATTCTTCATACCTTGTAATTCTAATGTCAAGGTAGCCAATTGGTTCTGAATTTGTATCATTCCAGAACTACTTTCCCCAATTGGTGAAGCTTCCAACTTCATTGCGATCTCCAACGCCTCAGCTTGAGATACAATCTTCTGTTGCATTAGTGGTTGTCTGATGTGGGGCAACATCGCAGCAATGAACCATTCTTGATGTTGTTGCAGAGCTATAACAAAGCTCACTTGGTCCAACAATGTTTTGAATTTTTGGTCGAATTCCCAAACTGATTCAGTAGGTTTTTGCTTGATTTCTTTCAACTCTGTTATGCATTGTGATTTTGATTTGGGTTTCTTAAACTTTGCTGTAGTCATGGTCTTGATATCTGCTAAGGTTCTTGGCTGTGCTTGAGAATACTTCATAAACCAATGCAGCGCTCTGTCTCTAAAAGTAGTTATGAGTTGCGCTCTCTTGATAGCATCATCTGTCACTTGCTTAACACTCCACACGGCTTTGCATAGAAACCAGTGCTGATTAGGGTCTTCCTGACCCGTTCCTTTGAATATCGACAGTTTTATATTGTTATCTGTCATTCTTCTTCCGGATTGTGTACTGTTCTGGAACTGATTCCTCGTGGCAAAATTAGATAGAGACTGTTGTATTGTACTAGGGACAGTATTTTGCGGAATAGTTTGAGTCGTAGTGATGTGAGCACTCGCTCCTGCGGTGTTACTAGTATTACTAATCTGTGGGATGGGCTGCGCGATACTCGCAGCGGGTGGGTTCTGGACTGATTGATTCTGAGGTATAATACGGTGGATTGTGGCTGATAATTGAGTGTTCGTATTATTGAGATCACATGGAATTTCAGTATCTATACGGTTTCTAGATGGTGTGGGTTTCTTTTCGTTAGTAGGCTTGTATCTCTTTCCACTTCTCAAAGTATGGTTTTCTTCGTCAGAATCAATGTATGTGTTCTCTACCATGACAGATTTAGGACAATTGCTGCATTCTTCAAACACCTTTCTCAGCTAAAAGCATTTTAATGTATAAACTGAGGTTTTTTAGGAACTTACCTCTGAATCCTTCGAAAAAGTATGCTTCAGCTTGGCTGTAAGACTTCAGTGTGTTTACAGCAAATTCGGTCACAAATCCTTTCTAATATGCTATCAACCCAGAAGTCAACTGCTTGTGACATTGGGTTGTCGATTGCTTTAAGTTGTTCGGTAAGCTCCGGACTCCACTCTGTAGGTACTCTGCCTTGGGAGCAATTCTTTCTTTCTACTAGGCGCGATATCCACTCGTGTAGCTCGTTTGGAAACGAAGTCAAAAAAATTTCGTGGATGTCTCTCCACAAGTATCTATTCAACCACTGTACGTCAGATAGACATGGATGTCTGTTTTCTTTCTTTGCGAAGTCTCTTTCGATCTTATCGCACCAAGCCCAGATTTCTTTCTGTTCTAGATGTCAACTGTCGGACATTACTTTTCTGAATACACTATCGCATCACTGGTCTTAGCGAGGCAACAAAACCATTTGTTGGTTGCTGCACTGTTCTAGAGATTTTCCAATATAGACCCAGGTATTTCGTGGTACAAAATACCAAGAAAACCCCTATTCACCGGCTCTTTCGGCAATAGACTGCAAGCAGCCTGAGGTCTCACCTGAGGCGAAGTTGAGGGGGTGGTTGCCGAAGCAGGTTTCCACAACCTTGTGATGTGAGTGATTCAACTGCTTAATGCGTAGCGCAGTGACAGACTACGCAGCTGCGTTTCGCAATCGTGCGGAGTCTCCTACTCCGCGTCGAGTATTTTCAGGAACAAGGATATTGGCACCCTCAGTGCGGGCCCTAAGCCGTGCAGCGGGTTTATGAGATCTGATCACTTCTATTCACTTCCTAGTTGATAAACCTTAATCATTCATCATTACTTAGCTTGATAAAAAACATAATTTATGCAAATATGTGAGATGCGCAGCGCTGTGAGCTTTGATACTGCGATTCAATCCTTAACAATTAACTGTGTAGTTATCTTATTGATCCATTCATTCGAGACTTATAGGTGCTTTACTGTTTAATATTCCTCCCTACATGGACTACTTAGCATCTTATTCCATCCTTTCCGCGGCGAATATAGATCACAGTAAACATATAACAAACAATAATAACTTCATGCATGCATTGTAAGTAAATTAGATGACAAATTAATAATAATCATGCACATCAATCACATAACACAATGGTTTAACGTGGTTCACCCCCCGGATGGGAAGCTACGTCCACAAGAACTGTTGTTTATTTATCTTGGAAAGGGTGCAACAGTTCTTCGCCTGTGCACTCAGCTGCAGACGCTCTTCTCTTTCTCCCTCAAAATTAGGTCTCTGCGCACTCAGCTGTAGAGCCTTTACAATATTCAATATTAATTAACAAAATGAAGACTTAACATTAACAGTAACCCTTTCCCTTTACAAAATTGCCTTATCTATAGATCAAGACCCGTAGGTCATGTCTTTACATTTACGAAGGCAAAACCCTTAGGTTTACAAAAACTGTTGCAGTTTTCCCAAAACTGGACTACTGATATCTGGCAACGGATCTTCTGTTATATGCACGCCAACCTGTTGCCTCCGCCGGGTTGTTCCTTCTTTTCCGGCCTTAGATGACTGGTTCGAGTAGTAGTAGTCTTCTGCCTGTTGTGATCAGTCACCTACCTCCGATCTGCACCTACCCACTGCTTGGTAGATATCGACGATCTTTGCCAAAAATAGGTCTTCTGTGACCTAACCAAAATAACTGTTTTGCTTAACTGGATCTTCGTTGACGTGGCACATCGCGGCGCTGTACTCCTCGCAGCTCCTTCGATACTATGTTGCGTGCAACTTCGCAGCATACCAAAACTTATTCCAAAATTGTTCAAACTTAACTACGCTTATCTCCGCAGTTCTCAAAATTCTTTCTGTTAAAAAATGCCCCATCTGGGCCAAGCCCAACATGTGTTATGGTTATATTGCTTTTATATTCATTCTTGTAGCATGTCTTAGCATTTAGTATCATGATCTGGCGATCATATAGATATGTGGACCTGGTTGTACTTTATATATATATCATATTGTCCCTACTCAGACTTAGAAGTTCTTGACCTATACTCATCGGTTTTACCCTCTTTAGGGAGATTATAGGTGATCATTCCCACCATACTCTGGCTTGTTAGTGTTGGTCTCATTACTCACTGTCTTTATCCATCCATTACCTACCCAGTTTGTTATTTACCTTGACTTACTACTTGACTAGTGGCATGGAGAACCTTTCCTTGCTGTAACCTCTGTATTGGATGAGCTTCCTTGTTTTTTGTGTCTCGGCTCTGAGTTGGTGACAAAATTTACCTTTGGTGAGTTGGATTGTAGCCCTAAATCATTATGGTTGGTTGTCCCGATGTTTGGCACTAGCACAAAGTCCCCCTAGTCATTAAAGATGTTGTTGGCTAAACCTGAAACAGATAGTGCTGCCATGAATAAAAATTATGAAAAAGAAATGTTATATATATTGTGAAAAGCCAAATGAAACTGGCAAAGAAATATCAAATGTTATATCTATTGTGAAATGTAAATACTCAGGTAAACAAGTGCCTTAAAAACACACCTGCAACAAGAAGCCTAATGAAATCTAAATCTATGCAATGTATTTATAAATACACATAGATCAAAGGCTATGGAAACTATAGGCCCAAAAAGCAATGGAACTTAAACTCTATATAAAAAAGATTGCTGGCCTCATTTGTATTGTGGATTGTGAGCATCTGCCAAGGTGAATAAACACTCTTTGAACAACTTACCCATTTGTGAGACATCGCCATTCCTTGTGTTATTGTTTGTCCGGTATATGCTGTGATGTGTATTCCCTTTTCCATATCCAAAGTGTCACAGTGTTAAGTCAGTAAGTCATCCCTTGGCCTGGCCATTTTATCTTTTAGCCTTCACCCTTCACTAGCAAAATGGTCACAACTATGAAGCGAGTATGGTCTTGAAAGTCTAGTCTGAGTTATAAATAATAATTAATGACCTTATATATTTGGATTTAGATTGCCAGTAATGATTACTTTTGTTATAATTGTTATTTGAATGGATTGTAAAGCATGCTTTAACCTTTGACACCTTGCAGCATTATGATGATAACCTGAGTTATATTTTGGGTCATTGTTGACTTGGTCAAACACAGGACATGAGGTGGCAGACCTCAGATGATACAGAGATATGATATATGGTCTGGTGCAGGTCATCATGATGGTTCTATGCAGTGGTTTCAGGCTTATGATGATGATTTGTGCTTTTCAGCACTTTTACATATTATTATTATTTGGCCTGCTGGATATGATGAGTATTTATTTTTGACTATGCAGAGGTCTATATGGTGTATGAGTACACATCTTAGATGGATTTGGACCTTCTGAGTCCAATGGAATAGTCTGTTTTCAGTTCGAGGTAGTTACAGTGATTATTAGCCTCAGTTGGCTATTCCAGTGCAGTTTTGGCCTATCAGAGGCCTTGTCAGAGCAGAGCAGAGAGTTGATGAGTTCACCTAGGGCGCTGTGCATGGAGGGGGTGGTCCAGCCACTTGATATTATCATATTACCCCCCTCCCAGAGAGTGTGGTGGCCTCACCTTGACAACGCAGGCACTCCAGGAGGCAGTTTGAGCATGTTCACATTTCCCGATGTAGTCCAGAAATGGTGTAAATGGCTGTTGAAGGATTCGATTTGGGCTACTGAGGCAAATTTATGGCATGGGATGACTAGTGATGATGAGTGGAGGTCTTCCACATCTTCTCCAGTAGTTTCAGCTTTCAGTGGGACCCACACCCATTACATTTGGCATTTTATATGATTTTCTGGAGCCTCCTAACTTTCCCAAAGAGGCACGATTTGGTGTCTAGCTTATTTATTTTTGGATATTGTGCCATGGGGATTGACCAAGGTTGTTAGAAATTACCCCTTGGACCCACCATGAGCTAGATCTTATGTTTTATCATTCACTTTTGGTGGGACCCCCCTCTCCTAGGGCGATTTGGTCCATTGATGTATTATTTTATTAGTGATCCATGTATTGTATTGTATTGTTGAGCTCATCTCAACCATTGATTAGATCATTTGATCTTTTAATCTTAACCACTCATTCAAAAAGTGGTTAGGATTATGGCCTCTCTCCATCCTATTTAAAGGAGAGAGCTTCTCATTGTAAAGGGGCCTTTGGCTCTTGGAATCTTGATATAGAAAAGCTTTTCTGTGGAAATTCTTGTGATCTCCTTTACATCTGGTGTTCTTAGATGGTGATTGGAAAGTCTATTGTATCCTAGCATTTGGGAATTTGTGGTAAGATCTATATTTTTGGAAACTTTTGTCTTGTCTACAGGAGGGCGACTTCACTTGGGCGTTTTTGCAAGGCTTCTTCAACCCGTTCCACTTGGCATTCGCTTGTATCAGGGGGTTATCATTAGTATCATTGTGATCTATGCTATCTTTCTATTATTTCTCTTGTGGCATTAGCATTATCTCTTGTTTGCAGCAAATTTGATATGGTTGACGTTTGTTGTGCAGGAAAGAGGGCGCATTGGCTTCTTTGGACTAAATTGATCTCATATAAAACTACTTCAAATCACTCAAAATTGATCGGGTTTGCATAGATCATCATCATCAAGGCATCTACAAGGTTTTCCAGGTAAGAGCGACAGGTTTGTTCTTCTTGTCTTGGTTCCAATCCATTAGCGCAACTACTTCATAATTAAAACCCTTATATTTCAAACCCTCATTTTACATTTTTTCAGATCTACTAAGATCTACTTGGATTTTGGGTAAAATATTTAAAACCCACCTCTATAGCATCCATGGCAATTCGGATCTATAGTTTGGTGTGGATTGGCCTTCATCTGACCCATTTCCCAAGGCAAATTAGCCTCTCCAAGTGAGGTTGCACTTCTTGGATGGGTGAGTTTTGCTAGATCTAGCACCTGGGTAGGTGAGATCCCGCTTGATCCTTAATCTCCACAATTGATAACCTACCCCTAGTGCTTCACCTTGTTGATTTCTGCCTTATGGGTCCCATTCCTCATTTTGACGGTTGAGCCTTACTTGGGTCACTTGGTGATGCATTTCAATCTCAGATCTACTGAGATCTAGCCATTGGATGATCCTAATCTTCAAGACCCACCTAGATTTACACCTCAACATCCCCGATCTACAGTTTGGTGGACATCCGACTGCACTTGGCCAAGGCACTGATCCTTCTCCAAGCCCTCACGTATTTTTTGGTTTGTTGAGTTTGCTTGTGGTTTGGTCTTTGTCTTACTGCTTGAACACCTAGACATTGTCATATCCACTCATCAAGCCTATCTTTGGTACTGGTTAGTCCCAATTTGGTCCTTAACTACCTTGCATTGGACACGGTTCCCAAGGCAGTGGATTTTCTCATATTTGACTAGTACCTTGATCTTAGATCTGGTTTTACATCCCATAAGTCACTTACATAACCGAGTTGGACCAAATCTACATTGCTTAAACATTTTGATCCAACCCATTATTCATCTGTTGACTTCATCCATAGATCTAGGGTTTACCATACACCTTACGTACTTCATCCATACTTGATTTGATCTGGTGTTTTGGTCTGATCTCTCCTATCGGGAGTAGATCTGGGTCTCCCCCTTTGTTGTCTTGGGCTAGATAACATAATGTGAAGATTGCCTCGATTGACGTGACAACCATCCATTGGGAGTTGAGGCTATCTTGGTTGCACCTCTTTGGTCTCCCATCCCCTCTGCCATCCGTCTTGGATCCATCTCTAGGGGCAACTACAAGTTAGGTGATAATAGGTACTATAGAGATTTGAGCAAAAAGATCCAGAATTGCCTTTCAAAGAACTAGCTCAATTGAATCAAGTGGGAACCTTTGCTGATTATATGATGGACTTTAAAAAATTATCAGTCAAGGTGGCTGATATATCTATGGGAAGGTTAGTATTGTTGTTCATTGAAGGTTTCGCTGAACCCTTAAGAGGGTAGGTCAAATCCCACAAGCCCACTACATTAAGAGATTCAATGAACTTAACTAGAGATCTCCAAAATGTACTTCCTATAACAAGATTTCCTCTGAAGCCTAACTTCAAATTTGAAAAGAAACTTTGGCAAAGAGATACATATGATAAGAAGCCTTGGCAAAGAGATTCATTTGAAAATAATAAAAAAGAAGGGTTAAACAGGGATGAATTTCGAAGAAAAAAATTGTGCTTCACATGCTTTCAACCATGGACACCGGGGCATAAATGTACTAAAGGAAAAGCTCAATACATAGAAGTATTTTCTGATAATAATGAATATGATAGGGGTATGGACGAAGATGGACATATTTCAGATCTAGAGGAGGCATATGAGACAACAATTGAAGAAGAAAGACAAGAAGAAAATCAACCTTCACTGGACAAAGCAAGAATGTTAGTACTTTCAGCAGACTTCGCTATCACACTATTCGATGCAAGGGTGTGGTACTAGGACAAAAAGCTTCAGTTTTGGTAGATGGAGGAGCCACACATAAGTTCATTGATGCAAAGATGGTGGAGAAAAGGAAGATACCTGTTGAACCATTCGATGGTTTCACAATTGTCATTCCCGGTCACAACACAATGTAGTGCCAAACATGGGTTCCAAAGCTGCAAGTCACCGTAGGTAACTATACTTTTGTTGATAGTTTTTATGTGGTTGATGTTGCTGATACTAATGTGGTTTTAGGAGTGAAATGGTTGTATTCTATAGGGGAGCATATAGTAAATTATCAAATTCTTGAGATGAAATTTCAAGATTCGAAAGGTGTACTAAGGGTTGTGAGAGGGCAACACACTTACCCAAATCAAGTAGTGACTTGCAATAGTATGAGATCTATATTGAGTCATGGGGACATAGAATGGACTGTTGAATGTTATATCACATCTCACAAGCCAAACATAAAGGTTGTTGAACACCCAAAGGAGATAGAGAGACTCTTGCAAAAGTATGAAAAAGTTTTTAGAGATCTTCGACATGGTAGACCACCCGATAGGGGGGTTGAGTACAACATTGTTTTGGAGGAGGGTACTTCACCCATTCAAATACCACCTTATAGACATCCCAAGCAATTCAGAGATGAGATTGAGAAGGCCATCCAAGAACTTTTAGAGTTGGGACTCATTAGACCAAGCTCTAGCCCTTATGCTTCTTCAGTAGTGTTGGTAACGAAAAAAGATGGAACCTTGAGGATGTGTATAGATTTTAGAGCCTTGAACAAGAAGACCTACAAGAATAGGTATCCTATTCCTAGGATTGATGAGCTCATGGATGAGCTATTTGGAGCCAAATATTTCTCCAAAATTGACCTTAGATCAGGTTATCACCAAATTCGAATGAAGGAAAAAGATGTGCAAAAGACTGCTTTTCGATGTCATTATGGTCACTTTGAGTTTTTTGTTATGCCATTTGGATTAACTAATGCTCCAACCACATTTCAAGCATGCATGAATAGAATCTTTTGCAAGCAGCTTATAAGGTTTGTTTTGGTCTTCTTTGATGATATTCTCATTTACAGTAAAACTTGGGAAGAGCACTTGCAACATCTAGAGACTGTGTTGAAAACTTTGCAAGAACAATCCTTGTTTGCTAAGATGTCTAAATGTGAATTTGGGATAAAGGAATTATTGTATCTTGGGCACATTATTGGGCAAGGAGTGAAAGTACACATCGAAAAAATCAGGGCTATCTTATAATGGCCATCACCAAAAAACATCACAAAATTGAAAGGATTCATTGGTATATGCACCTATTATAGAAATTTGTGAAAGGGTTTTCCAAGTTGACTTCTCCACTCACTGATTTGACTAAGAAGGATGCTTTCAAGTGGGATGAAGAGGCTGAAAAGGCCATCCAAAAAATGAAAGAGGTAATGAGTAGTTGTTCCATACTTGCATTTTTCTAAGCCTTTTGTTGTTGAATGTGATGCTTCAGGTGGAGGAATAGGGGTTGTCTTAAAGCAAGGCCAACACCCTATAGCCTTTGAGAGCAGAAAGTTGCAGCCTCATGAAAAGCTTTACTCCATTTATGACAAAGAGATGCTGGCCATCATGCATGCATTGTCCAAGTTTCGACAATACTTGGTAGGAAACAAGTTTGTGGTGAAAACTGACCACAATAGTCTAAGGCACTTCCTCACCCAAAAGGATCTAAATGAAAGGCAACAAAAGTGGGTAAGTAAGATCCAAGCTTATGATTTTGATATTGAATATGTGAAAGAAAAAATTAACATTGTAGCAAATGCATTATCCCGAAGACCTTTTTCTCTCATGGACATTGCCAAAGATTGAAAAAACATGCTACTAGTTGAATATGTCAAAGACAAATTTGCTTGTGATGTATGAGATGGAATCAAAGGGAATGATAACTACAAGATTTTGAATGGGATGATATATTATAAGGGCATAATTTATTTGGTTCAAGACTCAAAACTCAAGTACAAAATTTTGCAAAAAGCACATGATTCCCCACTAGCTAGCCATCCGGGGATCTTCAAAACTTATAGGCAATTGAGGCAAATATTTTTTTGGAAGGCGATGAAGGAAGATGTTCAGAAATATGTGAATGAATGTAAGGTATGTCAGCAAAACAAATCAGAACTTACATGCCCAGCTGGCCTATTGCAACCATTGCCCATTCCGGAGCAAAAATGGGATAGTATCTCAATGGACTTCATCACCGGTTTGCCCAAATCTTTGGGTAAGGATTGCATATATGTGGTAGTGGATAGGTTGACAAAATTTGCTCATTTCTTTGTTGATTCATCATCTTTTAGTGCTGCACAAGTGGCTGATATATTTTTTAACGAAATCTTCAAATTGCATGGGCTCTGTTGTCCGTCGAGATGCACACCGGCAGCGGAAATCTTTCGAAAGTTGTCTCCTCACTACAAGTGGGAGAAGTGTGGCCTTGGGGGCAAGCAATGAGCTAGGTACTTGTTATATAGTAGCCGGGCTACCATACATTCTTTTTCAGATTCCATAGCAATATTCAGCCAGTTCCTTTGCATTTGAGATGTTGAGATGAGCATATATTATGGATCATTATCAAATTTTGGACAGCAATTTTATTCCCTATGCCATGACAGAGTCTCAGGACACTCAGAGAGATGACCGATTTAGCTATTTAGTCATTTATACAGAGCAGTCAGTAGTGCCCAGAGTTGTAGCAACAGTTTCAGAGGACAGATGATGGTTCAGATGATGACCTTTTAGGTATATGACTCAGCAGGTATATTATGGTGTTGTGGTTATATTGCTTTTATCTCCATTCTCATAGCATGTCTTAGCATTTAGTATCATGATCTGACGATCATATAGATATGTGGACTTGGTTGTACTTATATATATCTTACTTGTACCTACTCAGACTTAGAAGTTCTTGGCCTATACTCATTGGTTTTACTCTCCCTAGGGAGAATAGAGGTGGTCAGTCCCGCGATACTTTGGCTTGCTAGTGTTGGTTTCATTATTCACTGTCTTCATCCATCCATGACTTACCCAGTTTGTTCATTACCTTGACTTACTACTTGACTAGTGGCATGGAGGACCTTCCCCCACTATAGCCTCTATATTGGATAAGCTTCCCTATTTATTGTGTCTCGGCTCTGAGTTGGTGACAAAACTTACCTTTGGTGAGTTGGATTTCCTTGAGAAGTCCCCCTAGTCACTAAAGATGTTGGCTAAACCTGAAACTTTTAGTGCTGCCATGAATACAAAATATGAAAATGAAATGTTATATTTTATATGAAAAATCCCATTCATGCAATGTGTTTTTCAACACACATGAATGAAAGGCAAGCCAAATGAAAATGGCTATAAAATATCAAATGTTATATCTTTTGTGAAATGTAAAATTCCTAGGTAAACAAGCTGTCTGTGAGACACCTACAAGTGCTCAGGTAAACAAGTGCCTTAAAAACACACCTGCAGTAAGAAGCCTAAATAAATGTAAATCTATGCAATGTGTTTGTAAACACACATAGATCAAAGGCTATGGAAACTCTAGGCCCAAAAAGCAATGGAACTTAAATTCTATATCAAAAAGATTGTTGGCCTCATTTGTATTATTGATTGTGCGCATCTGTGTAAGATGAATAAACACTCTTTGAACAACTTATCCACTTGTGAGACATCGCCATTCCCTGTGTTGTTGCTTGTCCACTATATGCTATGGTCTGCATTCCCTTTTCCATTTCCAGAGTGTCACAGTGTTAAGTCAGTAAGTCATCTTTTGACCTAGCCAATTGTTTCTTAGCCTTCACCCTTCACTAGCAAATTGATCACAACTATGAAGTGAGTATGACCTTGAAAGTCTTGTCTGAGTAATAAATAATAATTATGACTTATTATATTTCGATTTAGATCGCCAGTAATGATTACTTCTTGTTATAATTGCTAATTGAATGGATTGTAAAGCATGTTTTAACCTTGGACACCTTGCAGCAGCTTGATGACAGTTTGAGTCATATTATGGACATGTTGACTTGGTGAGACCTTAGTTTGACCAAAAGTCAACCACAGGACATGAGGTGGCAGACCTCAGATGTTACAGTAGATGATATATGGTCTGGTACAGGTCACCATGGTGGGCTTATGCAGTGGTTTCAGGCTTATGATTATGATTTGTGCTTTTCAACACTTTTACAGATTATTATTATTTGGTCTGTTGGATATGATGAGTATTTATTTTGGACCATGTAGAGGTTTATATGGTGTATGAGTACACATCTTAGAAGGATTTTGACCTTCTGAGTCCAATGAGACAGTCTATTTTCAGTTCCGGGTAGTTACAGTGATGATTGAACCTCAGTTGGCTATCCTAGTGCAGTTTTGGTCTGTCGGAGGCCCTGTCAAAGCAGTGATGAGATTTACTTGGTTCACCTAGGGCGCTGTGCATGGAGGGGGTGGTCCAGCCATTTGTTATTACCATATTACCCCCCTTTCAGACTCATTGGTGAGCTCACTTTGACAGCGCAGGCACTCCAAGAGGCAGTTTGGGCAATTTCACATTTCCCGAGGTAGTTCAGAAATGGTAAAAATGGCTATAGAGGAATTAGATTTGGGCTACTGAGGCAAGGTTATGGTATGGGATGATCAGTGATGATGAGTGGGATGTCTTCCACACCTTCTCCAGCAGTTTCAGCTTCATCGGGACCCACATCCATCACTTATGGCACTTTTTGATGATTTTTGGAGCCTCCTAAGGCTCACGACTTTCCCATAGAGGCACGATTTGGTGTCTAGATCATTTATTCTTGGATATTGTGCCATTGGGATTGACCAAGGGTGTTAGAAATTACCCCTTGGACCCACCATGAGCTATTTTTTATGTTTTATCGTCATGATTTGGTGGGACCCCTCTTCTAGGGTGAGTTTGTCCACATATTGTTATATTTTATTATTGATCCATGTTTTGTATTGTTGAGCTCATTTCAACCATTGATTAGATCTTTTGATCTTTTAATCTATGCCACTCATTCAAAAAGTGGTTAGGATTATGGCCTCTCTCCATCCTATTTAAAGGGGAGAGCTTTTCATTGTAAAATCATCTAGAGAATTTGGCTCTTGGCTCTTGGAATAAAATTTCTATCTTTTGGAGTATATGCTTGGGTTTTGGAGTGGATGTTGGTTGCTTTGATTGTAAATGCCTTTGTTCATTGCACTGAAGGATCTATTGTAGCTAGCTTGCATATTTTGCCATATATTTTTTTACAGGTGGAGAAGACTTCTTTGACAAGTGCAAATTGGTGGGGAGGCTTGCCCTTCAAGCTTGGAGGAGGACGTTTTGGTTAAACAGGGAGTGGTTTTATCTTTGTACCAACTATTCTTTGCTTATCTCTTTCTTGCTTGTATCTACCTTCAACATGTTAAACTGATTGATGCTTTGCTCCTTGGTTTTGATAGGTTAGAGGGACACACATGTGGCTTGGAGAAAATCGATTTGCCAAGAGGACTTCAAAAATTCTTCATTTGATCTTTGGCAAAAGTAATCCTCATCTCAACTAGCATTCATCTCTTCATCTAGGTGTGGTTTTCTTCTTCCTTGGCTTATCCATAACTTCTAGATCATAAAAACCCTAATTGATTAAAACCCTCATTTTGGTTTTTCTTAGATCTACTTAGATCTAGCCTAGCTTTTGGAAAGATATTGAAAACCCACCTCTATAGTATCCACAGCAATTCGGATCTATAGTTTGGTGGTGATTGGGTTCCATTTGACACACTTTCCAAGGCACCTAGCTCTCTTGAAGGCAATTCGCACCCCTTGGGAGAAGCAAGTTGGGTTGGTTCAAAGACATGGGTAGGTGAGATCCCACTTGATCTATAATCTCCATACTTGATAACCTACCCCTAGTGCCTCACTTCATTGATTTTTGCCATGTGGGCCTCATTCCTCATTTTGAGGGTTGTGCCCCACTTGGGTCAATTTGGTGATGCATGTTAAATCTCAGATCTATGGAGATCTAACCATTCGACCCACTTGATTTTCAAGATCCACATTTACACTTGCCTAAACTACTTGGATCTAAATTTTGGTGGCCTTTGGACTTGATTTGACACACTTTTCCATGCTTTTACCCTTCCTTGAGCAAAGTCGCACTTCTTGGGTGATTGAGTGGTCCCACTTTGAGAAACTGGGTCTTTGAGATCCCACTTGTTTTGGAAAGAGCATACCTTGAAACCTATATCTAGTGTCTCACTTTGTGAATTTCTGCCTTGGGGGTATCATTCCTCATTTTGGGGGTTGTTGTGCACTTAGGTCACTTAGTGAAACATTAGATCTAGTAAGATCTAACCATCATACCTTAAGTAGCCCACTTGATTTGCATCCTAGGTGTCCCGATCTATAAGTTGATATCCGTTTTTACTCCATTGCCCATCCATTTCAAGGCACTAGTCGACCTAGGGCAATTCGCACTTCTTGGGAATTGTGTCAAGTCTTAGATCCCATATGTGGGTATCTCTAATTCCATCCTAGATCCTTAGATCTAATCTTTACATACCCCTTAGTACCATTTTACACCCTTAACTTCACCTAGTGGGTCCCATTTGAACCATTTCCATATCGCAAGGAGGTGGGTCCCACTTGTGTATTTCATGGTACTAGATCTTGTCATTTGATCTCATTATGTGGCCTAAATCATTCATTGGTTGAAACACTAGCCACCCCTTAAGCCTCTTTCAACCATACTTAAACTTCTAGGTCCACCTAACCTTGCATTGGTTTCCATAACTCATCTTTCACACTACCCTAGAAACCTTTGCTTTGGTCCAATCATCTTTGATTAGCTATAGGGTCTCCCCCTTGTTCTTGATTCATCTTGATCTAAAGTGAAGAGTGCCTCGGTTGTCGTGACTCCCAGCTTGCATCGGGAACTGTGGCATCTCTTGGGTCACCTCTTTAGTTGTCCATCTCCTCTACCATCCCGGATGAGATACCTTTAGGGACAACTACAAGTTGTGTGATAACAGTGCTGTCACCTAAATCCCAGCTCTTCCGTTTAGGCTAATTCCTAACGAAGCCAAGGGGGGTTGTCCCTAACAAAGAGTTTTTCTATGGCTTTTGTGTTTTAAAGTGTTTTTGGTGTATGGTGATGTAGATGAGTGTTGTTTAGGAGTTTTTTAATGATGAAAGATCACAACTTTTTATAAATGAGACAAACACAAGGTAAAAGAGCAATCCACGTTGCGATACAAGATTATAGATCAACAATATAATAAAGACTTGCAAGATAAAAACATCTACTGATAAATAACTTAGACAAAAAGGACAAATGGCCCCAATTAATTAAAATGAAAGTGTAAATAGACCAGTGCCTTATGGAGTCTACAATTGTGTAGTACTTGGGGATGTTGATGATCAAGTCTTACAATAATGTTTGTGAGAACATTGTGCAAATTATCTTAGTAAATTCAAAAGTTTTAGTGATCTTGATTATTAGGCTAGCAAAAGCAACAAGGTATGCGTCCAACCGGAAGGAATACTTTTAGTGGCTACCCCGGCAAACTAACGAATTGTCCAGTATTTTTGACTAGGTGTCCAATGACTTAACCAACACTTAGAACTCTATGACAATGGTATGTTTCTGGCATCACCTCTAGGCATAGCACTTAGATTATTTATCAAAAATCAACACCGGTTCGTTGGTTATGGGGAAATATTTTATTAGGTTATCACTTGCAAGATTAACAAATCCAATCATCGTTCTGAGTACTAGTCCAACCTTTTAGGGTCGACAGAGCATATTGAGTGATGGATAGCAACAAAGTAAATTTTAAAGGGGGAATGTGAATTGGAATGTTTTAAATTAAAGAGCACACAGTTCAACTCTCCGACAGAGAATGCTCTTGACTTTGTCTTAAGACAGAAGTTCAAGAGACTTTAGCTAATCTATATGCTTGATGCAAGGAAATGCAGTGGGAATGCTCTCCAACAGAGAGTGCTCTTGACTTGTGTTATGGCAAATTCAAGAGACTTTGGTTCTTTTTAAGAAGATAATTAGCTTGTAAACAAAGAACACATGATAGCTCAATAGATTGATAAAAGATGAAACAATGATATAGCAAAATTATAAACCACTTGCAAATATGAAATGAAAGGGCAACTAGTGTTCTACAACAACATAAACTGATCTAGCAAATGAAGTAAAAAATGACTTCTACACACTGTTCATGAAACTTCCAGCTAGCTGGTCGTACGCAACACACAGTGGGGAGAGAGAAGTAGCACGCAAAGTCAATGCGACACTTGGGATCAAATCCCAAGACATTTCTTAGGTCAAAATTGAAAAGATAACTAAAAATTCTAAGTACATAAAAAACAAGTTGTTCTAGAAATTCAAAGCACATCTAAACTAAGAAAACAAGACACTCTTCCCCAAATGAGGAAGAAAAACCAAAATGTGGGAGGCCTTATCCCACTTAGCCTTATTTTATTAATGAAGTACAAGTGCCTTGGATTTAAACCCTTGTAAGGACTTTTGAGAGCAAATAAAATTTAGAAACTTGAAGCAAGCTCTTAAGAGCTATTACAAAGGATAATGAATGATGTTTTCAAGTTTTGGATCGTCCTTATGGTTTCTTGATATTTTGCTTAGCTTAGATCCTCTTACTTCAAAGCTTCTCAAGCTTCTTTCACTTTCAAGCACCTACACAACGATTCACTTCAAGGCACCCATTAGCATTAGCAAGCAAAATATGAGATCTAAACTAAGTATGAACTAGAAAAATGCCCAATCTCTTTGAAATGCAAACTTTTAACTTTTTTGATGAGATCTAAATGCCAAGATGCAAGTTAAAAATAAACTAGATGCAAGAATTGACTAAGATTAACAATGAAAAATAGGAAACTAAATGACAATGAACTAGATCCTAACTATGCAATACAAGGCGTGAGATCTAACCACTATTAACAAAGAAATGAAGCTAACAAACTACTAACTCTTTAATCAAATTTAATGCAACTAACTAATGCTAATGTTTAACAAGTTTTTGTTTTGTTGTTTATGTTGTGACTTTAGGGCTTTCGAAGGTGGACGAAAGGGAGACTTGGGGCAAACCCAAGGGGGAACGAGAGCAAAGGAGTGAAGGCAAAATGAAAGGGGTAAAAGGGTGGTTGAGGAGAGGAAGGATGAGAGTAGAGAGGGTTGTCTAAAGAAAAAGGCAAGTGGCTGCTAACGAAAATGAAGGACAGCAGCAAGAAGTGAGGAGAAGGGAAGCCAACAAAAGGAGAAGAATGTGGCTGCAAAACAAAGAAGTAGGGCAGCCAAAGAGAATGATAAAGGGACTGAGTTTTAGGGGGAGTAAAGAAAGGCATGGACTAAAACTAAGAAAGGACAGAGATGACTGAAAAGGGGCAGCGAATGCAAAGCTTGAGGAGAAAAGCGAATGGAGTGAAGGAGAGGAAGCCAACAAGTGGAAAAAAATTAAACTAGGCTTCTCAATGTAACCAGTAACCAAGAGTTTGAATGTCTTTTGTGGATGGATCTTAGAGAAAACTTCTCTAGCTCGAATTTGAACCACGGGTTTTGACTTTTGGAGAGCCCTGAAATGCAAAACTTGTTAGAGAAATATTTGTGAAGAGGAGAAAGATGCATCCGAGCTCAAGCTCCACTTCACCTTTGACAGAACTGCACAACATACATAACTCACAACAATACTTGATCAAGCTTAGTATGTTAAATAAAATGGGACAAGAAGATGCATAAGTATTATCGACTATAGTTTGCACTTCTAAATCACATAAAATCCAACATCAATGAACAATTTGTACCTTCAAATGCTCATCCTATGGTCTTAAGAAAGACTTCTAAGCTAAAGAATGACCAAATATTAACAATATGAGCAAATATAATAGCACAATATCATCTTATCATATGTGAAGCATTCCTCATAAACAAGTAGGGCACACCATGTAGACCTCCAAAGTCTCTTTTTATTCCAAAATAGCAATTGCTATGAGCTGTTACAAAATTGCCAGAGTAATGTTGCACAAAATTCCATGTGAAAGAATGAGGCAATGCCTTCCTTATATAACAAAACTAGACTACCTCTACCGTAATTCGAATTGGCTTGGAAGGAGCGAATGACATAAGTCTAAAATTGAAATCCTAATCAAGATCCAATCTAATTCATGTCAACTCATTGCTTGGAGTTAATCCCACCATACCACTCGAGCTTGAGGTTTATGTGGATGGGGAGGTGGCCTCCACCTTGGCAAGGTGCCCCCCATCCCATCTTTGGAAACTTCACCACCAAATAATGAGTTGCCAAGTGTAAAATGCGTGAGACTTCAAGAGATTGACGTGAGCTATTTGGGAGGTCGAGTGTGAGTTGCTTTGAATGCTAACTCAAATTTGTAAGGGAGCCAAGTCTTGGTGCTTGCTCAATTTTAGGAGGGCGCCCACTTTATAATAAATACAACTCAAACTTGACTCACTTTCCATTTAATCACTCCTCCACATCACCAAATTGAACTTTGCATGCAGGTGGTCGAATTTACTCGAAGGAGATCTCATTTGCTGACTGGATAGTTCACTGAAGTTGATTGGAGATGTCTGGAATGATAATTAATGCCTTGTGCCATGTCATTTAGCCACTGAAATAATCCAATTTGGATTATTTTGGAGAGAATTGGATTATCTCCAATTATTATTTTTTTGATTTTTTAATTAATTAATAATCCTCTTTATTGATTTTTTGAGGAATTATTAATTAAGTGGCTAAATAATGATCCGAAACTTAGGATAAAGGTGCCCGGGGTCTAAGTATGATTTTTTGGCTTAGGAATTAAGCCTCCAATCATTGAAAAACACCCCCGGACGATTGACATATTACAATTTGAATTTTTCCATTTAAACTATGGAAAAATTAATTATTAAAAAATAAAATAATTAACTGTCCAACGCGTCCGGTAAATTTTTTTCCGGACATTTAAAAAACACTACAGACCGGGGTCTAAGTATGATTTTTTGGTTTAGGAATTAAGCCTCCAATCATTGAAAACACCCCCGGACGACTGACATATTACAATTTGAATTTTTCCATTTAAACTATGGAAACATTAATTATTAAAAAATAAAATAATTAACTATCCAACACGTCCGGTAAATTTTTTTCCAGACAACGTTTAAAAAACACTACAGACGTAGGAAATGACCACTGACTCGACTCGTAGTGTCTAGTACGTTCATATTCATCATTTGGACTCTAATAAGCCCCCAAGGCCAGAATTTCAAAATCGGGCATTCCAGCTTTGGAGGAAGCGAGAGAAAACCTTGTTAATTATATCTCGGCCGTAGGCAAAGTATAATTAGTCAGGTTAAAAAAATCCCTGGAATACCTTAGTTGATAAACCAGTCATGGGTGACCGAGTCACTCAAACCCTACTAGCACACTTTTTACAAAAACCCCATGGGGCATGGTCATTTCAAGACAAAAAACAAACTGATTAGCCAAAACTGGCTATGCAAAAAGGATGGATCATCTGATACACTAGAACACAAACACTTATCATGTTTATCAAAAGGTGGCTCTTCAGATAAACCAACTTTGGTACAAATATGTTGGTAACAGGCTCCCCAAGAGCATTGTAAGTGATAGAGATAGTAGATTCATGGGTGTTTTTTGGCAAGAACTTTTTAGATTGATGGGCACCCAATTGGCTCCAAGTACAAGCTATCATCCACAAACTGATGGACAAACAGAGAGGGTGAATCAATGTTTGGAAGGGTACCTAAGAAACTATGTGGGAGAGCAACAAAAAATATGGGAAAAATGGCTACACTTGGGTGAGTTTTGCTACAACACCACTTATCATATGCAATAGGGATGTCTCCTTTCAAAGCTTTATATGGTTATGATGCACTTACCTTTGTTGAAATTATCTTTGGTGATAGTAGAGCCCCAAAAGCCAAAGATTGGGTGGAAGAGAGCCAAGAAATTTTAAAGCTTTTGAAAGACAATTTGCAGGTTGCTCAAAATTAGCAAAAACAATATGCAGATAGACATAGAGAAGAAAAGGCCTTTCAGGTTAATGATTTAGTATATTTGAGGTTGTAGCCATACAAACAAAGATCTCTCAAAAAGAATGGAGCAGAAAAGCTAAAACTAAGATACTATGGCCCATACAAGGTAGTTCGGAAGATTGGGGAGGTAGCATATGAATTAGAACTTCCGGAAGGGAGTGAAATCCACAATGTATTTCATGTTTCTTGTTTCAAGAAAGCTCTTGGTCACCAAATTGTCACTTCATAAATACTTCCTCCTTTGGATGATGAAGGTCAGCTCACACTTGTTCCGGAAAAGATTTTGAAGACAAGAGAAAGGAGATTGAGAAGCAGAACTATCAAAGAATACTTAGTACAATGGAAGGATCTACCAAGTGAAGATGCCACATGGGAAGAGGAGAAGATTTTGCAGCATCCAAATCTGAAATTGCTTGAGGACAAGCAATCTTGGGTGGGGAGGACTGTAATGTCCCCATTCAAATAATTGCATAGCAGGACAATTCCATCAATCCTACTAGTTCCCTAGGTTGGATGGATACATTTGGAATTTTAATAAGGGAGCTAATAAATGATGTCCAGACATTAGAATGGAATAAATATTTAATAATGAAGCTAATTCAATAAATACAAGAGAAAATTGAAGTGGCAATGGAGCATGGAGACACATGGATATTATGGGGCCCACACAAGCTAGAATTTTTGTGCCACATGGCATCCTCCTCTTGCAATTTCGAATCCATGGGAAGCCTAATGTTCTTGGATGAGTTAGAAGGCTAATACACTTGGCCATATGCATCATAGGTCAAATTTGGAAGGAAATGTAACTTACATGGGAGAGGAAGAGTCAAATGGGAGCTTCTTGGACACTTGGGCTAGATTCCCTAACATCTATGACATCTATGACACCAATGATGAAGATGCTATGACATTTATGACATATTGCAGACCTGAAGGATGACATCTGACCATTATGACATGTCAGGACTAAATATAACATCCAAGAAGGCGCTCATGTGAGTTGGGGAAGCTCAATGGGTTCCTGCTCAAATTGGGGGAAGATGGAAGGCTAGGGAAGGGAGGGCATTTGGCAAATCTTGAGCACACACCCTAATTCGAATTGGCTTGAGTTTGTGGATGGATTGGTAACCTTAGAAGGCTAAGGATGTTTATAAAATACAGGGATCAACCAAGAGAAGGGCTTTTGATCATTTGAGAAATTTGCATTTGTGAAGAGAGAGAGCTAGTGGATGACTAGTTTCTTGCCTTAGCCAATTTCGAGGGTGAAAGATTCCCATCCAAGTTGGTGTTTGGAGAGGCCACTCAGGTCTTTCATGGAGCTTAAATGGAGTTTGTATTTGCATATGTAAGCTACAAGGCAGCTCATAGTTTCTTCTAGTGCAACACATCCTCTCAACCATTTCCATTTTTCATGGCATATTCTTGCTCTTTGAGGGTGGGCGCTTTTGGTGAGCTATTGTACTCTTTGGGAGAGATTCTCATGATCTATTTTTAATTGTAATAAGCTTAATATACTCTGTTCTGCATCTTCAGAAAGTCTCAGTTCGAAATACCAAGTGGTTGTATGTAAAAGTGATTATTAATGAGCAAACAATGACCATTTCCCCACTATATTGATGTATGGCATTATAATGCTGATGATTTCGAATGAAATAACGTTTCTCTGATATATTTATGATGAATGGACTGCCATTGATGAGTATTACAAGTTTCATGTTCAACACTTAAGCATTTGAAGCCATCTTACTTAGTTTATTTGCATTTGGAAGAGATTTGGTGCCATTTCCCCAAGGGTCGAACTAGTGATTTTAGCTGTTGCTTGGGAGAAGATTAGAACAGACTTAATTACTGATAAATGGTGCACATGAGACCTAAATAATGTCCCTTAGACATCCCCTACCTCTGTTCAAAATTTCGAGTGGGTTTGGAGGCATTTGGAAAGCCATTTTCAGTGCTTACCCTGGGGGGATTTGAACCCCAAATTGCTAGTAAAATTCCATACATTGACCAAAATGTTAAACAAGTTTGCATAAGTCTTTGGAGGGTCATAAATCATCCCTTCATTTCATATTCAAGTTTTAATATCAGTCAGATACCTTCTCAGAAGATTTGGGATCAATTGGGTTAATTTGGAGACCTAGACATCAAAACTAGTCAAAGGTTGAAATAGGAAAAAAAGTGAAAAATTGGTCATTTTAACAAAATTTCTTAAAAGGGACATTACACTATCTCTTGACTATATTGCCTATCTTGCTTCCAACTTTCCCTAGGAATAGCGTGGATATCATCTATTGCATTGACAAAATCAGGCTCGCTTGAAACTTGCTGACTGTTGCTACCCTCCGGAAACCCATGTTCTTGAACATAACATGCAAAGTAACAAGTGGATTCCCCATGGAAATCTTTACAATGCAAAGTAACAAGTGGATTCCTCATGGAAATATTTACATGCCCTACATAAGGGTGTATAGTTCCCAACCATGTTAGCAGCTTCTAACTGGTTAGGAGGCCTCTTTTCATGGTTAGGACCCTTTTTTGGCCAATTTGTCTTTGGAAGGTAATTTCTTTGAATGGGTTGGGTCTGAGATCTCTCCATGGCTATGAACAGATTATGCATCTCTTTTATTTGAGCAAGATGTTTTATTTCCATGTTTTCCATTTTTTCGCTCATCTCTAACATCTTTCTATCATAAATATCCTGCTGGGAAAATGAAGCCTTTTCCTTGGGTTCAGTTTGCTTCCTAGGGGTCAAGGATCTTGAATAGCTAGGTTTGTTGGACTTACAAGATGATTGGATGTTTCTGTTAATTTTAACAACCATATCTTGGGCCATCAAAAGGGTGGTGGGCTCTTTGTCTCTAAGCTGATACTGCATTTCACCACTTAGTGCCTCAATGTAATAAACCAAAATGGACTGTGCTGGAGGCTTGAAGTCTGTATGTATGTTGTTTATTAAGTCCGTGAACTTCTTGTTAAACTCATCCATAGTTTCATTTTCGTTTCTCTTAATATTTTTTAAGGAAGCTAGCTGATGATGTGGCTCTTTCTTTTCCCCAAATTTGTTGGTGAAGGCTGTTTTGAAAGTTGCTAAAGTTGCAAAAGAGTTATTAGGTAAGTTGATGAACCAATCACCAGCATCTCCTTCTAAAGATAGGGCAAAAAGCTTCATATAGACATCTTCATGTTTAGTTGTTGGATCCCTGAGCCAAGTACTGAGACATTTGGAAAAATTCTTTAGATGATAACTTGTGGAAATGGCATCTATGCCATTGAAGTTAGGCAGTTTGTCGATAGCTTTGTCTAGCAAATCATGTCGTTGACCTGCTATCTAAGTAATGTTAAGGGGGCTAAAGAATTCACCCATTATGTCAGATAAACAATTATTATTTTCTATGAAAAGACAATGGATGTTTGAAACAGACTTTAACTCCCAAATTCTCAAGGATCCTATGAGAAGATAACCTGTTTAATCTCCTCCGATAAACCTTTTTCGGTTCAGGTATGAAATCAAACAAGCCTATAGAGTTCCTTCTTGTTGAATACCTTGGTAAGTTTAAAGGCAGTGGAGTTGCCAGATGGATCAAGTCTAATTTCAGAGAGTTATTTAGACTAAAAATCTATCAAAAAAGATTAAGGTAAAAAACTAAGAAAAAACAAGGTAAAGTCGTCCAGGAACAAAAAATTTGTCCCCAGCAACGACGCCAGAGATGTTGCCCGCCTATGTGCACACAACAGCGGAAATCTTTCGAAGCTGCTTTGGGGAATGTGTGGCCTTGAGGGCAAGCAAAGAGTCAGGTGCTGTCACCTGATCTCGACTCCTCTGTTTAGGCAAACTCCTAACAGATCCAAGCGGGGTAGACCCTACAAAGTGTTACTAAGGCTCTTAATTGTTTTATGGATTGGGATGGGTGTTTTTTAGGAGTTTTTAGGAAATTTGCAACAAAATTATATCCAAGTATAGATTTGTAAGATAAAGCACATCCATAATAAATGATGATAACTTATAAATTTAAAGAAGCATCCACAACATGATATGATAAAATAAATGACAACAATTTCAAGATGGATAATAAGCAAATAAAAGGATTGAACAATTGTAGTTGTTGAATGACTAGTGCCAATGGAGTCACCGTCTTTGGAATGCTTGGAGTGCTTGGAGATGTTTTGCAAATGTATCTTGGTAAATTTTATTATAAATTTTTAAAGTGAGGTGGTTTATTGTGGGAAAAAAGGGATCTCCAAGATACCTTTCGGTATAGGAGATATGTCCGGAATACAGTCTAAGTGGCTCCGTACAAGGACATGTGGGCTGGAACGGAGTATCGAGAGCGGTGTTCAACACTACACTAACAAGGATGTAGTCTAACTAGTGCTCCGAGGTCTCTTCCCAGTGGTTCTCGTGTCCCCAGTCAGAATTTGCCCACTTTTGACTGTAGCGATCAACGTCGGATTTTTGTTGGTTTTCTCGGGAGTTTATTTTATTAGGCTGAAGTTGGATTAGATGTGAGGAAATTAAATAAGCTACAACTATGTCTGGGTATCCCATAGCTCCGAGGGATTGTTGGTGGGTAGAGCATACGCAGTGTAGTAAATAGCTTCGTTCCAATTTTATTTATTAAATGATGAGCATGAGAACCATCGACTCTCCGATAGAGAGCACTCTTGATCCGCCTTATGGCGAGATTGAAAAGATTTTGAAATAAAAATGAATCTAAAACAACCTAATGAAATAAATCTCTCCGACAGAGAGTGCTCTTGATCCAATTTGTAGTGAGATTCAAGAGACTTTTTGTTATTTTTAAACAATTTATATCAAATAAAAAGTAAATCTAAGCAACTAAACAAAACTACAACTCTCCGATAGAGAGCGCTCTTGATCCACTTTGCAGTGAAATTCAAGAGACTTTGGGTTCCTTTTAGCAGTTTTAAATCAAAGCAATAAAATAAAAGATTTAACTAAACAAAGGCTAAAGCAATGAAAAGTATTGAAACTAATCTAAACTAACAACTATTTAACTTGTGTAGGTATAAATCAAATTAAAAGGACTCAAAGGATGATACATGCTTCCTCCAAATGGGGGAAGAAGGGTGTGGGAGCCATAATCCCACATGCTCTTTATTTATGCTTTACAAATGAAATGGTGCTAATCCTTTTGAAGGCATAATGATAGAAATGGGAATGAAGAAGGGGGAGAATAGAAGTTTTTGTGCCCTTTAGGTTTGCTTTGCTCTTCTTGTTTTCGCTTTAGCATTTGTGCTTTTTGCTTGGCCTTCTTGCTTTCTTGTAGATAAGAGCTTTTGAAGAAAATGCTAATTAATGGATTAGTATTTGTTAGTATATAAACAAATAAACAAAAACTAGATCTAGAAAAGATGACACTTTGGGAATTAAGATCTAGTCATTAAGTAGATCAACAAAGAATGAAACTTGAAAACTTTGAACTACTTAAGGAAGATGAGCGAAAGGAACAATAGGATAAAAATACTTGAACAAACAGATCCAACTCTAGATGAGAGAATGCAACTCAAGATGAGCGAATGCACTTAAGACAAGCTAATAGGTGAAAGATGGATAAAACATTAAGCTTGCAACCTACTAGCTTAAAACAAGAGCGAATAGGCCTAAATGATGAGACTTGAAGCGTAACTACCTATTTGCACTTGAAGAGCGAATGCATGAAAGAAAGAACCTTTTGAAGTAGATGATTCGCTTTGGTAACCAACAGAAAGGGAAAAAGTTTGATTTTAAGTTTGAAGAGGTGAAGAACGTAACCAATCTCAAGTTTGAAGACGCTGGAGGTTTGTAGAGATCTGCAAAACAATATTAGATCATGATCACTTGTTGGAGAGGAGAGAAGCCAACTTAGGTTCGCTTCCAAATCAACCTGAGAGATCCTGCATCAAACATTCATACACTTGCAAGACAAGGTGGATTAAATCTAGAAGATATGGTTAATAAAAAAGTATGAAGAGTACTTTGTATAACTGACGACGCATACTACTTCTTATTCTTTTAAAAGCATACAACTCAAAGCCTATGAATGTATACTTCTATGGGCTCAAAGGACTTCATAGCTAAACCATCCACAATAATAAAAATAGAAAATGCATAAACATGAGATACCAGATTACCTCAAATGAGAACATAAACCATAACACATATCTTGCACACCTCTTTGACTTCCAAAGTCTTCAACAAATTCTCATTAAAAAATACAGAATACAAGAGCAAAGGTTCGAAGCTAATCCACCCTGAATGATGGAGCTTGAGCTTGCTTAAATAGAGTTCATGAGGAGAGGGCAAGAGCTTGGAATGAGAGCGAATGGCACAAATCGTGGAGTGATCTACGCTTGATTGAAGAGAGATATACGTTGGAGCTTGGGTTGGTTGGTAGATGGATGAGGTGGCTGCCACCTCATGAGAGGGGCGCCCCTCTCCATTGTAACTCATGCCCACCACTTAGAAACCCTCGCCCACCAAACCCGTGAGCTGAATCCTCCCACGTAAGGGAGGCCCACGCTTTTCAAACCTTGAATCTTTATTCGCTTATCCTAAGTTTTATTTTAGCATGTGCTTTATATGCTAAGGTGGTCGTACATCACATTAGTACAATAACCACCCCTTCCCCAATGATTTTTTAATCATTTTTTGTCTTTTTTTATTTTATTTTTGTCCTTGGTGCAATTTTCTCCTTTTTAGCAATTAAATGCCAATTTGATGTATCTTTAGCAAATAATGCCCCCAGAGGTGACGTAATCGCCTGAAACATGAAGAAAGTGGGCACTAGGGTAAAGAGGATGCTCTGAGCGTCAAAACAAGCCCCCCCACGCCAAATTCCTCCTCCAGACGACACTTTTATTACATTTTGAATTTTTCCAATTAAACCATTAAAAATGGTTTAATTTACGGAAAAAATTATTTTTGCCGTAATGGAACCAAACTCCTAGGGGACCTAGTGCATGTCCATAGACTCAATTTAGATGGCTAACATTTAAAAAATCCTAGACACGAAGACTTTAATAACCTCCCTAGGTTCAACCACCATGAGAATACTCCAGTTTTGGAGGTGTGAGTGAAAAACTCAGGAATTATACGCCACTGAAGAGTAGCGCATAATTTTTAAGGAAAAAAACACTCTAGAGTATCCACCTGATAGCCAAACCTAAGTTAAGCCAAGTCTTTTATAGAAGGACCATGCTTAGAGCAACTTATTACAATTCCCCCAAGGGGGTATGAACATGCAGTTTATTACAAAAGTGGCAAAAATTTCCTGAAAATGACTTCTGACTTCTGAACTCTGAAGATGAACATGTGTCATGTTCATGAAATTGGCGGCTCACAATAAGTCCAACTATGGTACAAAATAGTTGGTAACAGGGTAGACACATAGATTAGTTCAATTTCATTGCAGCAAAACCTTAATCCCCTAAGTTAAAGAGAGACCTAAAATGTATTAAAATTTACAGGACCACTTACACAACTTTGTTGATATTGTTCTCAGTACTTCAATTCCAAAGCATTTCATTTATAGCTTAATCTTGTTACATGTACCTTTGATTCACTAAGTTGTTCATGTTCTACAATTTGATGTTTTATGTGACATTCTGATTACCTTATTGCAAGCACTTTACATTAATTTGTTCATTTACTAGAAATCATTATTTCTTGTTATATTTGGTTAAATGAATGAGTTAATTCTTTGGAAAAGTATTTGATTAATTGATTGTTGTGACTCCATAGCTCGAGTAGAGATGGCAGTGGTTTAGTTGGTTAATTTTGTCTTTCTCTCTTGCAATCTTCATTAGTTCATTGTAAAAGGTTTTGCTTGTCATTGAAAATTTTGCATTATTGCATGTTTGACTCTCATTCAAATTTTTGATAATTTATAACTCAAACAAAAACAAACTTTAAAAAGAACTTAGTAAGTAGGGACTACCCCCCTTGGCCTTTAGGAGCTGTGGTACAAACAAAGGAGTTTACGACCGAGGTGACATTGGGTTCTTAACTCATAGTTTCCCTTAGGAACACACGTAGCGGTTGGGAGACTTACCCATGATCAAGTGTGTTTTAGGTGGAAACAATGCCCAAAGTTTTTTACAACAGCAGTGTTTCCAGTGACTATTGATGATCTAGATGGTAGATACAAGTATATGGCCCAACATGTATATGGATGTGCATTGGTTATGATTGTTTTGCTCTTTTGCTCATCTTAGTAGCTTGACTTGGTATCTAGTGGTCATGATCTAGCGGTATATATATATATATTATGTAGACATGTTTGTTTTAATGATTATCTAAATGGTCTAATTACTCAGAATTAGCAGCTCTTGTTTATACTCATTGGTTTTACCCTCATAGTAGAATGGACGTGATCATTCCCTCCATTTATGGCTGCTAGTTTTGGCATCACCTTTCACTTTCCCCAGACATCCGTTCTCTCCCATTTTTGGTTTCACCTTGACTTACACCTCAGCCTGTGATATGGAGGACCTCCCCACTTTTGCCTCTGTGTTGGATATCATCCCTGTTGTTTTGTGTCTCGGCTCTGAGTTGGAAACATAAATTATTGAAGCTTTGATCCTTTTGGGCCAAGAGAACCCATTGGTGTTGGTTCCTGAGCTTAGGTGAGTTGGATTTGATGCCTTGACCTCTCTAGTCGGTTGCCCCGATGTTTGGTCCTGATTGTGGATAATCCCCCTAGTTGCCTAAGTTGTGTTGGCTAAAACCTGAAGCAAGTTGTACTACCATCATTACATGCATGAATGAACTATTGCTATATCTCTTGCACAAAGTCCATGGAAATATTTTAAAACTGTGTTTCTCAGCACAATGAAAGAGGGCTATGAAATGAAATGTAAAGTACCCTGGATAAAAGATGCAATTAGTTGTGCTTATAAGCACACAAGAAATCCAAAGGGTCATAAGGCCTAAAAAGCAGTGGTTAAATATATTTGATACCTAAAGACTGTTGGCCATGATATTATGTAATGATTTAATTCCTCACGGAGCCTACGGGTTGGGATGTGAGATGGAGTAAGGGACAGCTAATTCTAAGTGTCCCCTAGAACCTCAAGTTACGGTTAGCTATGCACCTTGTTACGACGGTTCTAGAGAAGATCCTCATGGAGTTGTTTTAGCTTGGATGTGAGCTATAGACATTTTCCAAGGTTGAATAAGCACCTCTCTAAACAACTCATTCCATTTGTGAGACACTGCCTTTCCCTGTGTGTGATTATCCAGCATATGCTTAAGTGTGTATTCCTTTTCCCTCATCCAAATTATCACAGTGTTGAGTCAGTAAAGTCATCCCCTTATCCTAGCCTTGCATTTTTTTACCTTCATCCACTTCTAACAAAATGATCACGTCCATGAAATGAGTATATTCTTGAGGTTTTGTTTTGAGTAATTAATTGTTTTAATATTGGTCTTATATCTTGATTGTTGTTTAACCGCCATTGAAATGACACTTTTTTCTTTAAGTCTTGCTATTAGAATGATTAAAAGAGCATACCTTGTCCATTTGCACTTGTAGCATCAGGCATTTTAAGCACGGGTCATATTTTGATCAGTCTTGACCTAGTCAAACCTAGTTTGACCAAGTCAACTGTAGGATCTGAGATTAGTTGGACCACTGATGTTCGAGGTTGATGATTTATGGTTCTTTGATGCCCATTTGATGTTTCCATGCAGCGGATACAGTTTTCATATGATGGTATGATATTTTTATGGTTATTATTATTTACAGACCATTATTTTTATATTGTCTGGGCATGGTCGAGACTACAGATGATTATACTGGTAGCCATAGGGTGTATGGGTACTCATCTCTAGTACATTTGGACCTTCTGCGTCCATTGTGACACTCAGATCTCAGTTACAGGCACTTCTAGATGAGATTTCACTCAGATTGCCACTTTTCTGTAGATTTGCCATTATAAAATGGCTTGACAACACACTTGGATTTTTTATTTGGTTCACCTAGGGCGCTACAAAGGTAGTATGGGGTCCAACCACTTGCTATTACCATATTTCCATGCCCACAGACACTTCTGTACAGTCAGATTTATGCCCCAGTCACCAGGCAAAGAGCTACATGCATTTTATTGATTTACAGGTGGTTTTCTGAGGAATAAAAATGGAATAAAATGGTCACTGAGGAAATCGATTTGGGTAATTGAGGCAAGGAATTGGAATGAGGTATGTTTAGAGGTCATTTGTGATGTATCCCACACCTTCTAGCACACCTTACAACATTCAGAGGGGTCCACACACTCTCTGGGTTATTATTTTGATGTATTATTCTGCTATTGAGGGGGCCACGATTTGGTCTCTTGGTCACTTTGACATGTTATTGAGTCATATCTTATATCATTGTGCCATGGGGTGATGCTAGTGAAGGACATTAATACCTCCTAGCCCCACCATGTGCTCCTTACACTTGTCCTAGTCATCTTTTATGTGGTGTGACCCCCCTAGGGCCACTTTAGTGAGTGCGCACCCCCTTTTAGTGAGTTGATCCATGTATTATCACTCTGACTCATCATAGCCATCAATTGTATTGTTTTTATCTTTTGATCTCCACCACTCGTTCATAAAGTGGTTAGGGTTTTGGTCTCTCTCATTCCTATTTAAGGAAAAGACCCCCTAATTGTAAAGGCACCTTTGGGCTCTTGGATTTTTGGCATAATAAAGAATATATTTTGTAAATATCTTGGGTGCTTTGATGAATGCTCTTGCAAGTGAATATATAATCTTTTCTTTGTGTTATCACTGTGGATCTTGTCTTTCTCCAATGTTTTTCTGCAGGGAGACCATGTGGTAGAAGAGGAGGACGATTTGAGGGAACGATATTGTATGGAAACCCCATATCTTACTTTTGGATTGGTCTTTGTCTCAGGGAGTATCTTTATTGTACCTTTTGGACATCTTGATGCTACTTGTTTCATCTTTTATTCCGTATAGTTTCTTCCATGCTTGATTGATTCTCATTACAGATCGTTTTTGGTAGGGAAGGGCACACTGGTCACTTGGAGGAATAGCGATTTCACTTGGGGGAGCTAGATCTCACTCTTGATTGCCTCACTTTAGGAATATTATCAACTAGAAAGGCACACGCAAGCATATCTAGGTACTTTTCTAAGTATTTTTGTTATTTTGGGATCCAATCCAATCGTCATCATTAAAATCCACTGTTAAAACCCTCACTAAAAACTTATAAAAATTCTCTAGCTCAAACAACTTCAAATCGTGGTGAACAATTTTTGGGTTTTCATTTTAATGCCAAGCATGAAGTGGGTTTCCTAGGGCGTCATGCTCTGTTGACTCCTTTTGGCCCAAATCCCAAGGCATTGATCCTTTGCCCTTTTCAGTTGTTTGACCGCCTTTTTTTTGCTTGTAAGCTTTGATATTGTCAGATCTACAGTCAAGCAATGTTAGGAAGCCTTTATCCATTCATATCTACCTCTTGGGACCATTTCCCCTAAATTAAGTACACGTTTCCCAAGGCGGTTGATTTTGATCATTTGCCCTAACACTTAGATCCTGGATTCACACTAAATTCTAAGCTATTGTAACTGAACTAATCAACTTTTATTATTTCATCTTCCTTAAGCCTAACAATAGTTCAATTCATTAAATATATGGTTCTTCACCCTTCACTTGATTTTCACTATTTGATTTGCATGTTTGAGTGTTTTGGTTAGATCTATCTTTTAAAGAGTAGATTAGGGTCTCCCCTTTTGTTATCCGCGGCTTGGATATCAAGAAGTGAAGAGTGCCTCGATTGGCGTGACAACCAATCTATCTAGTGAATCGAGGCCCTCTTAGGTGTCACTGGTTAGTTGTCTTCCTCTACCATCCTGGATAGGACCTTTCAAGTAGACAACTACACTCTGTGTGATAACAGGACAATCAACAATCGATGCATCCACTTCAGGAAAAGACAAGTCAATTCCACAAGGATTTGGGGTTGCTGCAAATAATAACTAACTCCCACAATATGCCTAGTGACAGTGAGTGTGCCCTATCTCTTTATCTCAGATTTGATGTAGAGATTGGAAATATTTCTCCTAAGAATATAATCCTTCACTAAGAAAGAGGAGAACAATGCGACCCCTTAGAACAGTTGGCAGGATTTTCCAAGAGGAACTAATAGATACCATGAGTAGTGTGTCTTTCCTCTTCACAGTAGATATGCCTTCGTGCTCCAACACTGAGAAATAACAAATAGGGAAGATAATACAACTGCGCCCTCCACCAAAGATGAAAACCACAAAGATGACTGCGCCCTCCCTTACAAACCACAGATATTTATTTGCACAATAAGATTTTGCTTAAGATCTGAAAGTAAGAGTGATTTCTAACCACGACATTAACAACACTTAAGAAATCTGAGATGATTCCTCCCTCTTAGATGGCTAGGGTAGATTGTCTCACTACCGAAACCATTTATCTCCTCCTAGTGTTTCGTCCAAGAGAAGCGTGAAGCTCAAGAGCTCTAGTTTTTGAAAATGCAATAGACAAGAATGGAGAGAATGAACTCTCATGTCCTTTTTATATTTTCTCATTGACCCCTTTGTGACTCTTCAACTTCCTTTGATCAATTCTTTCATTAAAATATTTAAAAAGTGACTTTATGGAGAAAATGACACTTTTGCCTTTTAATTTCACTTTGAATCCCCTTTTTACACTTTTCCATTACTTTTTGACTCAGATGTCTTTTGTAAAATCACTTTAGGAATTAATTATAATTGACACTTTATAAAACACATTTAAGCCTAGGTGACATTTTAATAATTAATTAATTCCCTTCTATTCTCGATTATAGTCTACAGGAACTGGATAGGCTAATAAGTCGTTCCCATGGAGGTCATCCGAAAAGGGACATGACAGTCCTCCCTTCCCGAAATCTATTGTCCTCAAGCAACTGCAAATTGGGGTGCTGTATAATTTGCTCTCTCTCCCACGTAGCATCCTCTACTGGCATATGCCTCCACTTGACCAAATATTCTGGGATCACCCTGTTTCTCAGTCTTCTCTCCCGCATATCCAGAATCTCCTCCGGATCTAGAATCAATTGGAGGCTATAACTTGTTGTCCTATTACCTTCTTGAGGCACGACACATGGAATACGTTATGAATCTTGCTTCCCTCCGGAAGCTCCTGCTCATATGCTACCTCTCCAATCCTCCTGACTACTCTATAAGGTCTGTAGAAACGAGGCTTCAGTTTTTATGCACCATTTTTCTTCAATGAAGACTGATGATAAGGCTGTAGTCTCATAAACACCAAATCCTCTACCTCAAAGCTGCACTCTGTCCAATTCCTATCTGCATATACCTTCTGCTGATTCTGGGCCACATGTAGTTTTTTTTTAAGAACTCAAAGGATGTCCTGATTTTCTTGTATCCAGTCTTTTTCTTAGGGAGCTTTGTTATCCCCAAAATCCAACTCCACCAATGATGGAGCATCATACCCGTATAGTGCTCTGAATGGGGTCGTGCTGATCGACATGTAATGGGTGGTGTTGTAGCAATGCTCACCCAAATGTAGCCACTTAATCCATGCTCTCTGTTGGCCAGATACATAATTCCACAAGTACCCCTCAATCCACTTATTCACAATCTTGGTTTGCCCATCGTTCTGAGGGTGGTAGCTGGTACTGGGAGTCAACTCAGTGCCGACCAATCTAAAAAGTTCCTGCTAGAAGGTCCCTAGAAATCTGTTGTCCCTATCGCTGACAATGTTCTTAGGTATCCCATGCAAATGAAATACCTCTCTAAAGAATACCTCTGCTACCTGGGATGCTGTGTAGTCTGACGAAATCACGAATAAGTATGAATTTCGTCAATTTGTCTACCATCACATCGATACAATCTCGGCCCTACACTCGTGGCATCTTGGTGATGAAGTCCATGGAGATACTCTCCCATTTTTGCTCCGGAATAGGTAATGGTTGCAGAAGTCTTGTCGAGGGAATCTGTTCGGTCTTGTTCTATTGACAGACCATGCACTCTCTCACGTGTCGTGGCACATCATCCTTGAGGCCCTTCCAATAGAACCTCTCCTTGACCTGCCTATATGTTTTGAAGAACCCTTGATGTCCTGCTTTAGGAGTGTCTTGAGTAGCCTGCAATATCTTCTCCTTCAGTTTGGACTCCGGTACCAAATATATCCGGTCTTTATATAAAATGACGTCATCAACCACCCGATATCTATCATCCTATACGATGCCATCCATTATTTCACAAGCAAATTTATTTTTGGAGTACACCAAAAGATGAGCCTTCCAATCCGATGAGATCTCCATCAAGGAACAAGCAGCCGGCTTCCTGGAAAGTGCATCAACAATAATGTTTTTCTTTCCCTTTACATATTCTATATCAAAATCATATGCCTGAATCCTATTGACCCACTTTTGTTGCCTCTCATTCAAGTCTTTTTGCTCTAGAAAATATTTCAAACTGTTGTGGTCCATCCTCACCACAAACCTGTTTTCCACCAAGAATTGTCTGAACTTCGCCAGTGCATGCATGATGGCGAGCATCTCTTTGTCATATATAGAGTAGAGCCTCTCTGGATCTCTAAGTTTCCTGCTCTTGAACGCTATGTGGTGTCTGTTCTACATCAAAACCGCCCCAATGCCAATGCCTGAAGCATCACATTCCAACAGGAAGGACTGGTTGAAATCTGGTAGTGCTAATACTGGGCAGGTGCTCATCACCTCCTTGAGCTTGTCAAACGCCTGTTGTGAATCATCCATCCATATAAAAGCCCCCTTTTTTGTAATATCGGTGAGGGTGCAACCAACTGTGAAAACCCCTTCACAAATCATCTGTAATACTGGCAAAATCCGAAGAATCCTCGCATCTCAGTGAGGGGCCTCGATGTAGGCCAATCCAAGATATCCTGGATCTTCTCCAAAAGAGCCTATAGGCCCTGTGCACTGATCAGGTGGCCCAAGTATGAGATCTTTGTGATCCCAACCTCACATTTGGATTTCTTTGCGTACAAGGACTGTTCCCTCATAATGCCTAGTATCTCATCTAGATGCCTCATGCGCTCCTCCCATGTCTGACTGCATATGAGAAGATCATCAACGAACACCAGCAGAAATTTTCTCAATTGCTTCCAGAAGATATGGTTCATGCACTACTGGAAAGTAGCTAGTGTGTTGGTTTGCCCAAACAACATAACTAAAAACTCGTAATGCCCATAGCGGCACTTGAACGTTATCTTGTGCACATCCTGCTGATGGACCCTGATCTGGTGGTAGCCTGACCTAAGTTCAATCTTGGAAAAATATACTGTTCCGTGCAGCTCATCCAACAACTCATCAATCCTGGGAATGGGATACCTGTTCTTGATGGTCTTCTTGTTCAAGGCCTTATAATCGATGGACATCCTCATAGTCCCATCCTTTTTTACCAGCACCACCGAAGATGTGAATGGACTATAGTTGGGTCTGATATGTCCGATAGTAGGAAACTCTTTGATCGCTTTTTTTTATCTCTGTTGATGTATATGTAACTTCGGAATGTATTTCATCTATGTATATTGTACTCCTATAGAGATGTGTTATTCCTCTATAAGGAAGTGTTTTCATTTGTATTGACAAGTGTCGCAAGTGTCGTAACTTGTCGATGGGTTATTAAACCACCATGTGTGGGGTCGGACCTAATTAAGTTAACCATGGGTTATTGTACTAAGCTAGACAAGTCGGCCCCATAAGTTTATTGGGCAGTCAGGACAAGTATAAATAGAGATCGGGAGATCTCTATTTGATCACTTCATTACTCACTTATCCATCACTTGGAAAGTGGCGCACATGTGAGGAGGAGGATCAGCTGTTAGGATGAGACTATCTTTGTGTACTTGGGTTGTACTTTGGTTGTACTATTGCTCTATCTATCTTTGAGGAAGTTGTAGGGTTTTTCACCTTAGGGTTTTCCCCACGGAAACTCTGTGTGTCTATTGTCTCTTATGTTTGCATCTTATGATGATTGATATGCATTGATATACTGTACATGTTATTCTCTCAGTAAAGATCCTAGAGTATATTGAATTAATGCTAAAAAATTAACATGGTATCAGAGTTAACCTGAGAAGAAGACATTGTGCAGTGGCGGAAACTAGGGTTTCTTGTTAATTGGGTTTCTCTCCACAGATTTTGGAAAAGCAATATGATAGATTGACTCTCCTCAGCAAGGTGAATCTTTCTGTCCAATCAGAATTCAGTTTTGAGCACTTTAAGTTTTGGCCCTAAAAATTAGGGTTTCCACAAAAATAGGAATTTCTGAAATCTGAAGACATAGCTGGAAGCTCCTTGGAAAAATTGAAGTTTAGAGCTTTGGATTGAGATTTTTGGTTGGGTGAAGCTCTAGGAAACTCAAACCCTAATTCAGGGTCCTCCCTAAGTTTTGGCCATAAAAATTAGGGTTTCCACAAAAATAGGAATTTCTGAAATCTGAAGACATAGCTAGAAGCTCCTTGGAAAAATCAAAGTTTAGAGCTTTGGATTGAGATTTTTGGTTGGGTGAAGCTCTAGGAAACTCAAACTCTAATTCAGGATCCTCCCTAGTGAACCCGGGAAGACTAAAAGGCATTTCTGAAGGGTGAAGCTTTGCATATCTCAAATTCTGAATACACCATGCTGATCAGCTCATCAAGGCGCGTCTTTCTATCCTTTCAAAAAGTTGAAATTCACATTTTGAATTTTTAGGGTTTCTCTTACAAACCCTAATCAGGATTAGATCCAGTTTTCAGCAAATCAAGTGGTAAGACCTAAATCTTTTCTATTTCCATTTGAAGTACTCTTTAAGATGTCTCACCACACCAAGCTTGAGGATAAGCTTGAAGGCACTGATAACTTCTGAGCATGGAAGTATATGATTGGGTTATTCCTGGAAGAAAATGAGTTGGACTCTTACATAAGGGAAGAGGTCCCTATCCCAGAGGAAGAAGAGGCTAAAGCCCTCCACAAGAAGAACTTGGTCAAGGTAAAGAGGATCATTGTTGATTCTACCAAGGACCATCTCATCCCACATGTGTCATCTCTAAAGACACCCAAAGAGATGTTTGATTCCCTAACCAAGCTATTTGAAGGGAAGAACATAAATCGAAAGATGACCCTGCGGAACCAATTGAAAGGGGTAAAGTTTTAGAATGGAGAAACCATTCAATTTTATTTTTCTAGGGTCTCTTAGATCAAGGAACAACTAGAAGCGGTAGATGAAATGGTGGAGAATGGTGAAGTTGTCATGACCACTCTGAATGGCCTACCCAAGTCATGGAATTCCTTTATTCAAGGAATTTGTGCAAGAAGGAAGTTGATCTCCTTCAATAGACTGCGGGAAGAATGTTCTCAAGAAGAAGCTAGGCTCGTGTCCCGAGAAGAAAAGATGGGAAATGAAGATCAAGCTTTCATAGCACATACCAAGAAAGGTAAGTTCAAGAAGGAGCCATCTCATAACAGAAGATCTTCTCACCACCATCACCAAAAGGGTAAGAAGGATCTGAGATGCTTCACCTGTAATGAGAAGGGACACTTTGCTATAGATTGTCCCAAGAACAAAAAGGGTTCCAACAACAACAAAAAGAAGGGAAACAAGAAGAGATATCATGCTCATGCTGCTGAGGATGATGAACCTCCCAAGAAGAAGGCTAGAGTAGAAAGTGATGATGACTCATCAAGCGAAGAAGAGTATGTTCTAATCTCTGCTCTCCCAAGTACTATTTCTCATGGTTGTAATGATTGGTTAATTGACAGTGGAGCTTTTAAACACATGACTAGGTTTAAAGAATCTTTGGTAAATTTCTCTGAACATGAATCACCCCATAAGGTGAAACTTGGGGATGATTATCAATACCCTATCAAAGGAAGTGGGGAACCTCCTACAACCTAGAATCTGGAAAATCTTTGAAGATGAAAGATGTGTTATTTGTACCTGGGCTTAAGAAGAACCTACTCTCCATCTCTGCATTAGATGCAAAGGGCATGAGGCTTGCATTTGTAGATGGCCAAGTCCTAATGTGGCCAAAAGGTAAAACTATTGATGAAGCAGTGGTGATTGGAGAGCAAGAGGGGGGATTGTATAAATTGAAAGGACAACTTGAACATGCCATGCTATATGAATCCATGGAGCCAAGTGAACTTTGGCATAGAAGGCTTGCTCATGTGCACTATAGAGCACTCCCAATTGCAAGCAAAGCTGTAGAGGGTCTTTTTGAAATCAAGACCAAACATGAAGGTGTTTGCAAAGGATGTGCAAAAGGAAAGAACATAAAGAAGGCATTTTCAAGCAGTGAAAGCAAGGCAAAAGGAATCTTGGAAATCATCCACTCTGATGTATGCGGTCCGATGTCATCCAGTTCTCTGAGTGGGTATGTTTACTATGTCTCTTTCATTGATGATTTCTCCGAGTAGACTTGGGTTTACTTCTTAAAAGGCAAGGATGAAGTGTTTGATAAATTCAAGGAATTCAAAACCCTGTTGGAGAATCAAACCGATAAGAAGATCAAGACATTCAGATCCGACAATGGCGGAGAATTCATTTCAGGAGATTTCAAGAAGTTATGCAGTGATTCAGGGATTAAGAGGGAGTTGACTGCTCCCTACAATCCACAACAGAATGGAGTTGCAGAAAGGAAGAATAGAACAATCATGGAAGCAACACGGGCAATGTTGCATGACCAAGATCTACCCATGCATCTATGGGCAGAAGCAGCTAGGACAGTTGTATATGTGCAGAACAAAACACCCTACAAGATATTGGACAACAAGACACCAGAAGAGGTCTTCTCTGGTAAGAAACCTGAAGTCAGCCATCTCAGAATATTTGGTTTTCCAGTATATACACATGTTCCAAAGGAAAAGAGGACAAAGCTAGATCCTTCAGGAAAGAAGGGTATCTTTGTGGGTTACAGTGAAAGCTCGAAGGCTTACAGAATATACTTTCCAGGGTTCAAGAAGATTGATGTCAACAGGGATGTAACATTTGATGAAAAATCAGCATTCATCAAATCAAGGAAGACACCTGTTGAAGATCATGAAGAACCAAAGGAAACCAGATTTCAAGACACTACTATCACTGGAGCAATTCCAGATGTTGATCGTGAAATTGAAGATCCGCAAGAACCTGTAGATCCACTTCGTGAGAAGGACTCTCACAAGAAGAAACCTGCATGGGCTAGAGAGCTCATTCAAGATGCAGAAATGTATGGCATTCCAGAAGAACACAGAGCAAAGAAGAGAACTAGATCACATACCAGCTATGTTGCTTTACTCTGTGATATCATGAACAAAGAACCTTCCAGTTATGAAGAGGCAGCGGAAAAGAAAGAATGGAAGGATGCCATGGTCGAGGAATACCAATCAATAATGAAAAATGATGTTTGGGATGTAGTCCCAAGACCTGAAGGGAAGTCTGTTGTGACTTCCAAATGGATCTACAAGATCAAGCATGTTGCAAATGGCAGCATAGAGAAATACAAAGCGATATTTGTAGCTCGTGGCTTCTCCAAGAAAGAAAAATTGACTATGAAGAAACTTTTGCTCTTGTAGCCAGGTACACTTCCATCAGATCAGTACTTGCTCTAGCTGCAGTGATGAAATGGAAGATACACTAGATGGATGTCAAGACAACTTTCTTGAATGGTGTAGTCGAGGAGGAAGTGTATGTGGAACAACCACTTGGTTTTGAGACACATGACAGGAAGTCATATGTGTGCAGATTGAAGAAAGCCTTGTATGGCTTGAAGCAAGCTCCTAGGACTTGGTATGGTAGGATGGATAGTTTTCTATCCAGTTTGGGCTTTACCAAGAGTAAAGCGGATTCCAACCTTTACTACAAGGTTGAGGAAGGCAATCCTGTGATACTACTCCTGTACGTGGATGACCTGTTTGTTACAGGTAATGATAGTTTGATTGCTAATACCAAGAAAAAGCTTGCTGCCGAGTTCGAGATGAAGGACTTGGGGATGATGCACTATTTTCTAGGCATGGAGGTGTGGCAGAGTGTAGATGGTATCTTCCTTGGACAAGGGAATTATGCAGTGGAGATCCTGAAGAGGTTCGGGATGATGGACTGCAAGGCCATGGCCACACCTATGGCATCAAACCTGAAGCTTCTGTGTGATGCTTCATCTGATCCGGTTGATGTCACTGTGTATCGTCAGATGATTGGGTCCCTGATGTACCTGACGAACACGAGGCCAAATATTTGCTTTGCGGTGAACACATTGAGCCAGTTCTTGATGGATCCCAGAGGTGTTCACCTGGTTGCTGTAAAGCATATTCTGAGTTACCTGAAGGGTACGGTTGACTATGGGCTCAAGTATGATGCGAATCAAAAGTTTAACCTGCAGGGTTATGTTGATTCGGACTGGGCAAGAAGTGTTGCAGATAGGAAGAGCACTTCTGGGTGTTGCTTCAGTATGGGATCATGTGTGATCTCTTGGTTTAGCAGGAAGCAGTCCTGTGTAGCACTGAGTACAGCTGAAGCAGAGTATGTTGCTGCTTGTTTAGCTAGTTGTGAGGCAGTATGGCTTCAGAAGCTACTATCTGACATGGGGGATTCACTCTATAAACCGCTATCATAGCACATTCGATCGTGGCATATGAAACAATACCCCTAATTTCACTAAATATTGGAAAATACCTTCCAAAATCATTTTTTTAACCCCCTCCCAATATGCCTTCCCAATTTAAAAAAACCCCTATTTTCACTAGATATTGTATTTATCAATTTTTTCATTGACATTTTTTATACCCCTTTATATTTCTACCTTGTGTATTGATATGATAGCCCTCTTATGATCCCACATGCATTCTACAATGCACCTTGCTTCTTTCGATGTATATTGTGGATGCACATTACTTCACCCACAATGCAATTACTCAACCACATATCATTATGATTTGTAACATATAATGGTCTAATGAAGAGATAGGAGATCACTTCTTGTATGTCACTAGAGCCAATGCACATAGTACAACATTTAGATTGCATGTTACAGTTCCCCAATCGCTGACTAAGCCTGTTGTGGGCTAGGTATCCAAGCCCCCAGGGCCTATAACAAGCTCTAAGAGGCTGACTAAACCTTCCAAGCCCTGTAATAGGCACGAGTGGTTGGGTATTCAAGCCCCCAAGGCCTATCAAGGGCCTATAACAGTCCTTGGAGTCTTAGAGCCTCCCAAGGCTATTGGTAACAACTGGCTAAGTGCTATTGGTAACAATTGGTTGTCAATGACCACTGTCTCTTGACTATGATCAACTGGAAACCCACTTCACCACGAAACCCCTTGGCCTCAAACATGCCTCAAGACGTGATTTCCCTGCGTACTGGTAAGCTCGAGCCTTGCCTCAACCCGTTTTCTCATCCGATTGTGATCCCACCATCTCCATTTGGCGGATATTTGTCAGCCCGCCCATATAAAAAGGACCCCAAAGTATTTTGTATTGTTACATTAAATAAAAAAACCCTTTGCCCCTTAATATATAAACAATATAATTTTTAGGTTTTCATAAATGCCCCTTAATATATAAACAATATAATTTTTAGGTTTTCATGGATATTTAATACTGCAATATGAATGAACGTGGTATTATATTGCCTTCTAGTGAAGCCCCCGTGCTGTCTGAGTTATTTGATCTCTTGCTGGAGGCTACTGGTATCTTTTGTGACAACCAGAGTTGTGTGAAGCTGTCTGAGAATCCGGTGTTCCACGACAGGTCAAAACACATTGAGATCAAATATCACTATATCAGGGATATGGTGCAGAGAGGAGCAGTGAAGCTCCTGTATGTTTTGACAGATGAGCAAGTTGCAGATGTACTGACGAAACCACTAGCCAGAGTGAAGTTTGAGTACTTCTGAGAGAGGCTTGGTGTTCTTCAGATTGATGACACTTCGAGGAAGAAGTGATGAACACATTTGCGGGAGCCATTCTGAGCATGGTGAGAGGAGGATCCTTCCATGGCTGTGGATATAAGAGCTGGATGATGAGCATCAGGACGATGCTCCAGTTACTGCTCTATATGTATATATATGCATCATGTTGGATGCTGGATATGATCAGTTGGATCATTTATATGTATATGTATGTACGCATCATGTTGGATGTTGGATATGATCAGTTGGATCATGTGTATGTATCTATAGATGTATCAGGTGGATACATTGTATGATCAGGTAGATCATGTATGTTGATATGTATCAGGTATGATCAGGTGGATCATGTATTTGTATATGTATCAGGTGGATACATTGTATGATCAGGTAGATCATGTATGATGATATGTATCAGGCAGATACTGTGTATGCATCAGGTGGATGCATTGTATGATCAGGATGATCATGGAAGACGAGCTTCAGGATGTTGCTCCAGATGACATGCAACAGGATGATGCAGTGTTGATGATCAGGATGATCATGTGTACATCAAGATGATGTATGGTGAGTATCAGGTTGATACTCTGTGGTCGTGGACAGGTTGTGCAGATGAGCATGTAAGTAGACCTAGGAGATCTGAACAGGATGAAAAAGGCCTCAGATACTCTTTCGAGGCATTGCTTTGGGAGGACATGTAAGTAGATCTGGGAGATCTGGACAGGATGAAAAAGGCCTCAGATGCTCTTTCGAGGCATTGTCATATGACATGTAAGTAGACCTGGGAGATCTAGATAGGATGAAAAAGGCCTCAGATGCTCTTTCGAGGCATTGCCATGACCACATGTAATCAGACCTGTAGATTTGGATAGGATGAAAAAGGCCTCAGATGCTCTTTAGGGTTCTTGCTTGGCAAGACACCCTTTTAAGGTTTTGTGGTAAGAGTCACATGTAATCAGACCTGGAGATCTGGATAGGATGAAAAAGGCCTCAGATGCTCTTTAGGGTTCTTGCTTGGCAAGACACCCTTTTAAGGTTTTGTGACTGTCACATGTAAAAGATCCTGGGAGATCCTATAGGTCGGAGTTGTGTACCCGTAACAGCCTAGGATGCTCTTTCGAGGTTTTGTGACGCACATAATAAGTCCCGAGGATTCCACAGTATGGCCAGTGATGATGAAGACCTGCAGGTGGTGGGCCTACACCCAGTATGAAAAAGGACTGGCTCTGTAGAACTTCCTATGACAAGTAGATTCAGAGATTAACTAAGATAACAGCAGCAGTGACGATGATTTGAGGATGATGATTCGCTAATGATGATCCAGAGAAGAAGACTTGTGCTAGCAGATCTGTGTCGAGAAATACCTTCCTAGTTAAGAGGGAATGTTGATGTATATGTAAATTCGAAATGTATTTCATCTATGTATATTGTACTCCTATAGAGATGTGTTATTCCTCTATAAGGAAGTGTCGTCATTTGTATTGACAAGTGTTGTAACTTGCCGATGGGTTATTAGACCATCATGTGTGGGGTCGGCCCTGATTAAGTTAACCATGGGTTATTGTACTAAGCTAGACAAGTTGGCCCCATAAGTTTATTGGGCAGTCAGGACAAGTATAAATAGAGATCGGGAAATCTCTACTTTATCACTTCATTACTCACTTATCCATCACTTGGAAAGTGGCGCACATGTGAGGAGGAGGATCAGCTGCTAGGAGGAGACTATCTCTATGTACTTGGGTTGTACTATTGCTCTATCTATCTCTGAGGAAGTTGTGGGGTTTTTTACCTTAGGGTTTTCCCAACAGAAACTCTATGTGTCTATTGTCTCTTATGTTTGCATCTTATGATGATTGATATGCTTGTTATGATTGATATGCATTGATATAATGTACATGTTATTCTCTCAGTAAAGATCCTAGAGTATATTGAATTAATGCTCAAAAATTAACAATCTCATCTTTAAATTTCTTCGAGTGTTGATAGGGGGTGGTGATCACTGGCTTCGCCCCATCCTCCAACTCTATGGTGTGTTCGAAGCTTTTATCTAGCGACCTACCTGGTGGAATCTCTCCGAACACCTTGCCATGCTTTTCTAATAAGTCTTGTATGTCAACATGGTACTGCTGGTTGTCATGAGATGTCTTCTGGGTGATGATCATGCACTCTGTTGCATAAGCTATATCCCCATGTCTGAATAGTGCCTCCATCTATTTGGCCAAGACAACTCTTGGGGCCCCATTGGACATACCCCGCAGAACTACTCTGGTGTCATCCGAAGCATTAAATCCCATCTCCATGGTTTCGTAGTTCGTCATGATAGGTCCCAAAGTGTCGAGCCACTGAACTCCTAATACCATATTGGTGTCTTCCAAATCAACAATATAGAAGTCATCTGTCAAACTGTAATTCCCCATCGTCACTGTCAATTGGGGGGCCTTGAATAGACAAGGCATCACTCGACCGCCAACCACCTCCACACCAAAACCCTCAAACTACTCGTCGTGGATACCTCTCTTGGCTACCAAGGCAGAGTCTATGAAGTTGTGGGTTTCCCCACCATCAATCAGGATCCCGATTCTTTGTCCCCGTATAACACCCCTAACCCAGAAGGTGTTGAACCTGGGAGTAGCTGAAAAAGTGGCAATAGTCCCCCTCTGTGATTGTACTTGTGGTTGTTGTTCTTGTGGTCCCTGTATCGGTGTCTATGGCGGCCCCTGTACTTGTGGCTGTTGCTCTAACCCAATGTCTTGCACATCGTCCTGTGTGTGCTCATCCACAACATCATCCTCCTCATCGCTATCGGATACTACCTCAATATAGTGGACCTTGCCTTTTCCCATGCACCTATGTCCTGGCTCCCACGGATCCCACAGTTCCTTGCAACTTAAACATAACTTCTTTCTCCTTAATTCATTCCTGGTCTCTGATGAGTATAGTTGTCATTGATGACAACACATTAATGACAAAGGACAAAGACATGATGATGACATGATAAACAAGCAAGCATTAATGACATGGAAAAGGACATAGGAGCATTAAGGTTGATATGACAAGCATGATAAAGATTGATGACATGGTAAAAGACTTGACAAAGATTGGTGACTTGGAAAGCATGGACAAGCATGACAAAGATTGAGGACAAGGCAATGACATGAAGAACAATGACAATGAAGGACAAGGCAATGACATGGAGGACAAAGTTTGGTGCCTTGGCAGGCATTTGAAGGATAGCTGTAGGCATCTCTAAAAGGCTTTGCGGGCATAACAGAGGACAATTGCGGGCATCCTTAAGAGCCCCTTGCGATCATGTAGTTGAGTTAATGCGGGCATATGAAGGAGCCCTTGCGGGCATCACAATTTGACAAGTAAAGGCCCTTGCAGACATTTCTAAAGGACCAGTTGCGAGCATATGAGGGCATGTGAATAAGGCCCTTGCGAGCATCTCATTAGAGCCCTTGTGGGCATGCAATGGAGCCCTTGCGTGATGGTCATATGAAGATTTGAAGTGTTGATGATATGGCAAGAAGGTTATATATATATATATATATATTTGAAGGAGATAAATTGGAGATAATATGATGAGGTTGACCATCCTAAATTAAATCTTATTTGATGATAAAAATAAAATATAATTTGACATGTCGGCCTCCAGAATTTATGGAGAAGAAAGGTATAAATAAAGGGCAATCCACCTCATTCTAAGATAATAGAATTTGGTGGTGAGATAGAGCAAAAAGTGAGCTCTGATTTTCGGGTTTGAAGAAAGGAGAGGTCTGAGATTTTCGGGCAACAACAGATCAGCAAGAGCAGCAATGAAGTAATTTTTGTCTCTCTGATCTTCGGGTGAAGAAGAGGCAGCCACAGATGGAAGTGAGACAACCACTGAGATATGCATTTTGATGTGTGTCTGAAGCTGATCTGAGGCAAAACAATATGAAGGGAGAAGTGCAGCAATGAAGGATCAATGAAGAAGAGTAACCAACAAAGGGAAGGCACAAATCTAAGAGAGTTTGTTGGAGCTCTGAGCTTCAATAATCTGGCCAACAAACAAGGGATACTTGTTTGGTCATTTGATGATGTATGTGATTGTTTTGGGTGTTTATTACAAACTCAAGGAAAGTTTAATATATCTTTTCTAAATTTGTATTGTTGGAGTGTTGGTGCATCTCAGTTAGTTGCAGCTGACAGAATCATCTGGTGTGTGGTGCCACCTTTGGGTTGTATCCCATTTTGGAGATTGAAGTCTCCAATCACAATATAAAAAGTTTACAAAGCTTATCTTGTGATGTGTCTTATGACTTATAGAAATGACATGTTTAATTTGATGAATGATGATGTATAGCTTATGGTGATTGATGATGTATAGCTTATTAATGATCCTTGATTAAGTTTTGAAGAAGTTGAAATTGTTATTAAGTGTTGGCCCACTGATTCACTTCCCCTCTCAGTGAGCCATTGTGTCCATCAATTGGTATTAGAGCCTGGCTTTCATCACAAGCCTAACCAGCTTGAAGGAGATCCTTGGACACACATGGATTATTCAGAAAATGGAGCACCTCTTTTTTATGAGAACAAATATGCAATATGGAGTGCAAAGATGAAGTGGTACCTGCAATCAGCTGGGTATGATTTATGGAGTTCAATTGTAAATGGTTATGTCCCTCCAAAGAAAGTGAAATCAACAATTCAGAAAGAAGCTAGAAGTTACAACTCAAAATCCAAGGAAATCATACTATCTACATATTACCTGATCTTGTCAAAGAAAGGGTAGGACAATGTGTCTCAGCTAAAGAGCTTTGGGACAAGCTAAAGGATCTATATTCAACCGAAGGACAAGAAACTAAAGCCAGTACGATCAAAGAATTGATGCAAAACTCAATCAACCATGAAGTTAAAGGCTCTCCTGAACATTCTGTCTGTAATACATAAGAATGTGATGATTGCTCTCATACAATTGAAGATGTTGATGAAGGTATTGTGGATTGTGAGGCTGAACTTGTAGCTGCACTAGAAGAGATTGATGACTTAAGAGAGATGATCAAAAGGCAAGCTGAAGAAAACTGTCAAGAAAGAAAAGCAGCACAGCTACTTGAAGAATCTATGTCAAGACAATTAATTGACACAGAAAAGGTATGTAATACTCAAAAAGCTGAAATTGATTCTCTGAAAGAAGAAGTAGCAAGGTTAATTATGTGTCAAACTCTAGTAGCTAAATATGAAGGAAGTCTTGAACAAAATGAGAAAGAACTCTCGGAACTTAGAGAAGAAAACCATTCTCTAAAGGATCAACTGCAAAAAACTCAAGAGGAATGTCAAGGCTTGATAAGACAAATGGAAAACAACCTTGAAGAAGATCTAAGAAGGCAACTCAATATGAAAGTTGAAACCTGCCAAAGACAGGAACATGAAATTCTTTTTTTAAAAGAAAGTTTGTTCAAGGCAAATGATGAATTAATGACTAAGTCAAAGTTTGGAAAAGGTACTATGGTTTTGGATCACATTCTTAGCCATCAGAGATCTCCACATGACAAGACAGGGATAGGTTTTGACAAGTCATAGAGGAATCCTGAAGAAGGAGAAAGTCCCCAGCCATACCAAAGGAAAAATCAGGACACAGAAAATGAAACAAAAGTCAAGACCTCTGAAGATGAAAATGAAGATTCGTTGAAAGTCAATAATGCATTTGCATGTACCCTATTGGATATTGATCTCAAATTCAATCCGAAGCTTAAGAAGAAAATTTTGGGGTCATTTGAAAAATACAAAAAGGAGACAAAGGCATTGCTCATGAGATTGAAACTCAAGAACAAAGATTTACAAGATGAGCTAGAAGATCAAAATGATGAAGTTAGAAGATTGAAGACTGAATTAGCAAAAGAACAAGAAGAGTCTGGAAAAGACCCTAAAGAGCTTGAAGAAACAAGAAGGGATAATATTGATTTGAAGACTTAGTTGGAGGAAGCCAAAATAATAAAAGAAATCATGAAGTTTCAGTTGGAAGAAAAAGAGAAGACAAACCAAAAGCTTGAGATGGAAGTTGTTGATCTCAGAAATAAGATTGAAAAGTCAAATGCTCATGTGAAGCTCAAAAATAGTTCAGTTATCTTGGATGAAATACTGAATTGACAAAAGTCTCCATTTGACACATCTGGTCTTGGGTACAAGAAGGAAGAAGAAAAATCAAAAGGTGGCACTTGGTCCCCAAGACTCCTAAAGTAGGATCCACATCCTTCAAAGGTGAAATTATATTACAATAATAACAAGAAAATTGAAAAACATTGGAGTCTATTGCTCCTTTCTCATAAAGAGATAAGGGACCCATATCAGTATGCAATGTTGTTACCTAAAAGCATAAATAAAACACAGTGTCTTAGAAACAACCAACATTGAAAAGAGGAAATAACATGCTTGAATTGCAAGGCAGTTTTCAAAACAAAGCCATACATAGTCAATTCAGTGCCACAAAGGGAATCCAATGTAAAAGTAGACTATGTTCCATAAGCACAAACCAAATATAAAATAAAGTCAATGCAATGCCATAGAAGGAATCCAATGTAAAACTACACCATTTCTCTATGTGCATGCAACATATATAAACTGCCAATGTAAAACTAGACTGTGTTCCATAAGCACAAACCAAATATAAAATACAGTCAATGTAATGCCATAGAAGGGATCCAATGTAAAACTACACCATGTCTCTATTTTCATGCAACATATATAGAGTGCCACATGTTGGTGAAAAACAATTGGAACAAGGTACAAATTATTTAACGCATTGATTCGCTGATACACTTTTTACTAAAAATAGTGCAACTTTTAGTTATGATGTGCATATATATGAGCATATGGTTTTGTTCATCGTTTATTATTCTTATCCATAACATAATCGTTTTTATTAATATTAAATATGTTGTCTCTGGTTTTCTTTGGAGTTTTCACCATATTTAAAATGAAAACTTACCTATTGTTTATTTTTATATACAGTGGCAAATGGAGTCTCCAAAGCAGCACAACCTGCACTTTTGTACCTTGTCCCCTCTCAACTTATTAGCATTTTCTTTGTGTCACTTAGAAGATCCGAGTTTGGCCTCTTGTTTAACTATAAAGAGGAGATTATAGATAACACAAGTGTTGTGGAGCAAGAAAATTGAGCATTATTTTACTTTCTTCTCTCATTCATTCAAGTTTAGATTGTATTTTATTATTTGGATTCAAAATTAGCCTATTTGAATATGCCAATGGAACTGTGAACAAGCACCTCATTTATACAAATCCAAGGAGGGAGTGGTTGTGATGAAGTATGCACAAATCATCACTATATCGTCATCATGGCATTCTAGATTTTTGTGTTTTATGCCATTAGTCCATGGTGTTTCACCTCTACAAAGTGGACATCTCAAATGAAATATTAAATATTAAAGTAAGACAAAAAAAATACCTACAAATATCTAAAAGACCACTACCTACATTCTAAAGACCACTACTTACAAATTAAACAAAAGTCGATAAAGGTTCATTATGAGGTCTTTATAAAGGTTCACTATGAGGTTCATTATTTTCAGTTTTAGTTTAGAAACATTCAATATATTCGACATGATTCTCCACCGTGCAATTTGAAGATAAATACTACATAGCCCTATATCTTGTGTAGTCCATACTGCAATTTTCAATTTTTGCTACTGTGAGCATGATTAGAATAGCACTATTGCAGACAATACAACCATTGAATAGTAGAAAGTTTGAGGAGTCATCACTTAGATTTAAGATGAAATATTATTTATAGTTTGTATTTATAAGCAGCAGCGAATGGAGTCACCACTTAGATTTAATATGAAAGATTATTTATAGTTTGTTTTATAAACAGCAGCAAATGGAGATTCCAAAACAACACAACCTGTGCTTTTTTACCTTTTCCCTTCTCAATTTATTGGCATTTTCCTTTTGTAAAAGGTCCAAATTTCACCCTTTGTTTAACTATAAATAGGAGATTATGGGTGCTATAAAGTGTTGTGGTGTGAGAAAATTGAGCATTATTTTACTTTCTTTTCCCGTTCATTTAGTTTATTGTTTTGTATTATTTGGATTCAAAATTAGTTTCTTTGTATATGCTAATGAAAGTGTGAATACACATCTCATTTAAATAACTCTAGTGAGTGAATAGTTATGATGAGGCATGCACAAATCATCTTAAACTTTATATTCTTGTGTTTTATAGTATTAGTTCATGTTGTTTCTCTACAGAGTGGACATTCTAATGAAATACAAAATGTAAAAAAAAAAGAAAACCATTATACAAAAAATACCTTTATTCTAAAAGTTCACCAACAAATTAAACAAAAAAAATGAATTCTAAAAGTTCACCAACAAATTAAACAAAAAAAAATGAATAAGTGAGATCTTTGTAATTAAGACCATAGTAAATAATTTCGAATATCAATTTAAAGCAAAGATATTTAATATATTGTACATGAGTTCATTTCAGTTTGAAGATAATGCAACATAGGTCTATCTGTTGCATAATTCATACTCCAATTTTGAAACTCTGCCACTATTGTCATTACTATACTTCTAACGTGGACAATATAGCCATTGAACATTAAAAGGTTTGAGTTATATATAAACACCATGCTTTTGAATCATCAAAGGAAATATAAAATGGACTTTGTCAAAAAACAAATATGGTTTATTAACCATGAAAACTGTTTAGTTTCAACAAATAGGATTGAGATGATAATGTCAATCCCATGGGTTGAGAAGACCCAAAAGAAAAAATCCAACTACATGTGTCACCTTCTAATTGAATAATAGTTAAACATGGTTAGACTTAGTGAAAACCCTTAATTCTTATTCAATGCAAAATAGTAAAATGTATTTCAAGAATATTTTGAAAGCTTTTGTGTAAAGTTGTGATATATTACAACACTTTTTTATAAATTTTGTGTAAAGTTTGATATACTAAAATTATCTAGATCATATTAAAATATAAAATTCATGGTGTTTAATAAAATTTTACGTTATTTAAACATCTTTTCTCTTATATCAAAAGAGGAAAGCTTTTGAAATTTTTAATTGAGTATTATCTTATTTATTTAATATAAAAAATTTACATTTATTATTAAACTAAACCAATCATTTTTTATATGTCTGAAATAATATGAGTTATTTATTATAACTTTACATTAGCACAACTTGCATGGAAATGCTCAATTTTAAGGAGATAACAAGTTCATCATAGTGTGGTGTGGCATATGCTTATATTATTTTATTGTTTTTTAAGCCCATTCTTGACCTGGAATTTCCATAATTGAGGATTTTGGATGAGACTAATACTTGATAACATTGGAATTATGCATGAGAGACTTGTTATCACATATTCTTGAGATGGGGCCTATATCTCATTTTGCTAGAGCAGACTATAGTCATGAGCCTAGTTCTTCCATTAGATGCAGTATTCCATCAGATGATATTCATGGTTAGAAGAGTATCTCATTATTCAGCAGCCAGATCATATAGTGGCATAGTAGCAAAGGGGCCACCTTAGTCATTATTGAGCCCTCTTCATGATCTTCCTTGTCATACATTTCAGACCTTGGTGCAAAGAGCCTTCATGATTATTCTTAGCAATTGGGATCTTCTTTTTCTTGCCTTCTAGAGTCAGCATAGTTAGCACAGGTAGATACATTTGCAGTTGCAGCTCAGAGCAAGTATATGGCAGAGGTATATATGGATTTCATGGTTTTATTGATGGAGTGACTTATGTTAGACTTTGTGAGGCAGTAGTGATCATATTTTTTTGTTGATTGACTATTAGTAGGAGTTGTGTTATGCGTGGTTTAGGTGCATTAGTGGCAGTTTCATGCACATATTTTTGTTGAAGCTAATTGCTTGTGTAATATGTAGATCATCATCCCTCTCTTGGTTTCGTACCTAACCTTATCCACTTATTTGTCTCATCCAATTGGTTGCCAAATTTCCTTTGACTTAGACATGACTGATGAACTTGAGGACCTTCCCCTATGTGACCTCTTTGTTAGAATGGCCTCCATGTTTTCCCTAGTGTCTCGACTCTTATATGTGTGATGAAACTATGTGAATCCCGAATGCTTCTTGTCAGATAGATACCGATGTTGAGTTCTGAGCCTAGGTAGTCTAGTCACCAGAAAAGTATCTCCTAGATTTAAAACAAGTGCTCCTCATACTTGAAGTTGGTTAGTGGTTGGAAGGGTAAGCAATTCTCCTAGTATGGGGTTAAACCTAGTTGCATTTAAAAATGCATTACTGTGGCAACTTCATCGCACCTATGGATGGTGAGGGTCGGAAGCAAAGCTAAGGTCATGTCATAATTGGGGCCTAGAGAGTTATCCATGTCCGGTACCTTTCAACCATTAGTCAATAAGAGGATTGAAAAAAAAAGGATTCTCAAAAGAAAGAAATATCAAAAGAAAAAAATAGAAAACAAAAGAAATAACACAAATAAAAGAAAAACAAAAGTTGTGAAGAAAAGGGGAGGCTTGCTAGAGTCAAAGGGGTGCCTTTTAAGCACCTCATCCATTTGTGAGACACCCTACTAGTGTTCGCCACTCCAACATATGTCATAGAGTGTCCTTCATTCCCATCTCTCCAAGATTAAATAAAGGCTATCATATGGTCAACTTCACTTCGATTAAACCCATGATTGACATCCATTCCACATCACCCAAGCGAAAGGTATGATATATGTATATTACATTTGTAATTATAGTCTAAACATAAATATGTATATGAAACTAGTTACTCTTGCCTTGAATTGTACTTAACATTTGTCTTACACTTGTTTTGGTTGAAATGATCACAATGTATGGAATTACATAGCATGTAGTTGTCCATCAATATTTATCATGATAAAGGCACTAACACGTCTTGCGAGAATTCTACATGGTTATTCCATCATCTTGAATCTTGGTCAAATTTTGAGCAAATTTTAACTTTTGACTTGCTCAAATGGTTTGACCTGGTCAAAGGGTCAATTCAGTAGCGAGATCTCACTATGGTTCATTATTAATCATATATTTTCCATTGGAGGCCAATTGGAACCCTCCAATATCATTTGAGGCATTATCAAATTAATAGGCTTAATTAAATTATTTTCCTAAGGTCTGCGGAAAATAATTAGCGTATATAATTAAAAGTATTTGGAGATGGCTCATAGGTTATATTTTATTGGTTATGGGAATATGGGTAGTGGACCTTATGTTTTTTTATGTCTACAAATCTATCAATGCAATCAAATTTACAATTTGGGCAAGGAATTGAGTAGTTCAATGATTTATTATTTTATTCCAGCAGAAAATTGATAATTAAAAAATGGCCAAGGTTTTCTCTGTATGATTTGGGATAAGTGAATGGTAAAATATGACTTGGATTATGTTATGATGTTCCCCTATACACATTTGAGACACTTTTCCTATCATTACAACATGTTGCTTGACACATTGTGTGTATCTTCATGGTGGGGTGCCTTTCTCCCTAGGGCGGGCGACTTCATCAATTTGTGACTTAGATCTTGAGCTAGGAAATAAAATAAAAGTGGAATGTAATCATATAGAGGATAAATTGAATCCACTAGGAAAACATTTAATGTATACATGTTGAATTTTGAGCATTGTATTTGGGCTATAGGAGGTAATCCCCCTCCTCCAAGAAATAGACATTTCCGGCTATGTAAAAAAAATGAGATTAAATCTCAACCATTAATCATGGATTGGCATCTTAGAATCTTAATCGTCTGTATAAGGATGAGTTAGGGATTTTGACTCTCTCAATCTTTAAAAGAGAGAGAACTCCTCATTTCTAAGGGACTCTTGGCTCATTTCAGAAGTGAATAATATCAAAAACTTCTTGTGGTGCAAATCTCTTGATTCTTGGATGAGTTTGATAGATATTCCTTTCTTTCTGAGATCCTTCTATTTACTAGATCTCGATTATTTCTCATCGTGGATATTTTATTTGTGATTTCGCTAGTAGGCAAGAGGGAAACTTGATCTGTTTTGGCAAGAGGTTTCTTCTGTGAATGAAATCGATTTGCATATTGTTATTAGTCAGATCGACACTTCTTCGTCTGTGACCACACTGCATTGTCGGTCACACAAAAGGACTTTTATGGATTGAAGATCCCCATTGACTATAGATGCACTTGATCCGAATCTTACATTATCTTCTTCAGTTTAGCTATTTTGTGAAGTATTTTTGAGACATAACCGTGACTCTTATATCTGTCAACTCGCAGGTCACCCGCAGGTTCTCCATTGACAACCCGCAGTTTTTCCCAAAAAAATTGCACCCACTAGTTGTTTGCATGATACTCGCGGGTTACTCATTGGGTCTCAAGTGTTATACCCACGGGTACCTCTTAAAATCACGAAAAAATATATTAAAAATCAAATTAGAGATAGTTATAGTAGTTACCCTAACCATCATAACTTCCCTAACCATTTACCTTTCAAACCTATCCTCTCAACCTTGCTATAAATACAAGGAGAAGGATTTAGGGAAAAGGGGGAGAACCATTTGTATAAGGAAATGTTGAAGACATATCCATTGAAGGAAGAGGAGCAAGGAGCCAAGGATCATGTTTCAACAGTGCAGGTCAGAGATCAAGTATAGCTTGTTGCCATTAATGTGAATAATGCAAAATATTTTCTTTCCCATAAGATAACTTGTCTACTTTATGAATCTAGTCCATTGAATATGTTATATCTTCTCTATATATGAGTTTCATGCTAGGTTATTTATATTTATGTAGTCAAAATCTTTGAGGAAGGTGTCTTGTTTATTGCAGGTTTCTCATTTGGAACTGTGGATTGGAGGAAGAAAGCTTAAAGCTTGGATCAAACTTTGTATATCCAAGGTATGTTCTTTTCGCGTATAACCCTAGCTTTTATTGATTAAAAGAATACTTTATGCTATACTTGTTTATCAGTTAGATTATGTACCTTCTTAGTAGTATGTTGATGATCTCTTTGAACTTCCCAATCATAGGTTGAATTACCGAACCACACATGTTATTTATTTCTTACTATTTCCTCTTGTTTCCTCTGCTTGCTAGTTCGATTTGCAAACAATGAGTTTATTTTTTGGTTAATGTGATCCACTTCTTTAATTGTTTTCTCATTTGTTTTGCAAGTTGAAGTTCATTGGACAAACAAGTGCACCTTGGCTAGAGATGAGATTGAGATCTATTTGGTGATGTTGGGCGAGGAGAAAGAACTCCACCAAACTTCTGGAACAAGGTGAGTACCAGGATATTTGATCATTTATCTCTGGAAACCATTTGTCACTTTAAATAAAATTTATCTTCCAAAACTTTTGTTAAATGCATGCTGGGGTTTATTGGGTAGTCTTCACTTGAGTCAAGTTTTATTGGCGAATCCATCTTGTTGAGATTTGCATATCTCGAGATGTCCTTCATGTAGTCATGCCTAGCATGGAGGGACATTAGTAGAGTAGGCATGGATGTAGGGTGTGAGAAACACTTTACTAGTCAATATGGCTTCAATGGTTGAAGCATATAGAGGTTCCAAAGACTTTTTCCTTTTGCATGCGATATTTTTTAATGCGGAATGTTATTTTTGCATGCACTCAAATTAAGGTTTTGGAAACCCTAATCAGTTAGTGAGTTATTAAAAGAAGGCAAGGGGAAAAGGAAAAAGGTTACTCAACAATACTTGTGTGATTCAGGTGATCCGAGTGAGAGGTGCGCATCATAGAGTCTGAGGGCGTACTTCTTGAACTGAGAGGGTTAAGTAGAGAGTGAGGATATAGATCCTTCAGAGACTGAGGGGGCGCATCATTCCAGTTGTGTGAGAGATCGTGACAATATCTCTTCAGATATTGAGGAGCAGAGGAAAGGGGCACATCAGTGAGGGGGTGAGGTGCACTTCTCCAGAGGGGTGCATTTTCTAAGTAGGAGAGGCACATCTCTTAAAGCCGGGAGATCTGAGAGAGACCATGTCTTCCATCAGAGATTGAGGAGGGCACAATCAGATCTCATCATTGATTGACTGGGATCTAGAGAGGGGTGCACTACTGAGTAGTGAGGACGCACTTCCAAAGCAAGGGCGCACTTCAGAGCTTGAGGTTGCAATTCTTCAGCTGTGAGAACAAATCAGAGCAGAGAGGAAGAGGGAGTACTTCTTCCAGAGATTGGTAGAAGCAGTTATTAAAGATTCATACAGTGTAGAGTAGAGGGCACATTCCTCAGAGCAGTAGTTGCAGCTACATGCAGATCTACGGATTGTCCCACCAGGTTTCTCTACTTGTATAATTTATGATTGTATTACTCTCTATATTTTTCTCTGGCTCGAGATTAAAGAAATCCCATAGTTGTTGGTTTTTACCCATTGGGGTTTTCCAGGGTATATAAATGTGTTTATGTGTTATTGATTTCCAGTTCCGTTATGCATTTAGAGACGAGTAGATTAGGTTTATTGTATTGTTGCTTATAGATCAGATCTGTTTATTCATGTATGTATCTGGGATTATATTGAAAGTAGTATATCAAAGTTAATCCCAACTCTTTTGATAAGAGTATGTTAAAATCTACATGGTATTAGAGCGTCATCTCTAAGAAGAAATCAAGGGTTAAGCACAACGGGATTGCTGAGAGTGCACGATTTATCAAATCTGTGGTAGATATATTAGATTTGAAGTGTATTGTTTAGATCTGTGAGAGCAAAGTCCAAATCTAAAGAGCAGAGTTTAGATCTGTGAGTGTAGAGGCCATATTTATCATATATGTGTGAGCAAAGTCCAGATTTGTGTCAGATTAGTCTGATTCAGGGTTGAATCATAGTCCTTCAAATCTACAGGGTCATGGCGACCAGACTGAGGTTTGAAGACAGGTTGGATGGGTTAACCAACTTCGGTGCATGGAAGGAGAGAATCATGTTGTTATTGGAATAGCAAGAGTTATGGGATATAGTGAACAACACTACAACAAATCCCTTGACAGTTCCAACAAATGTAACATACTTGGTCGTGTAGAATAAGAAGAAGGTGAAGGCCAACCACATCCTTCTTGATTCTGTGAAGGATCACATCATTCCACATGTGAGTGGAAATGATCATGCATATGAGATGCAGACAACTTTGACAAAGCATTTCCAGAGCGGCAATGAAAATCAAAAGATGGTATTGCGGGAAAAACTTTAGTGTATCAAGATGCTCAAGTATGAGCCAGTTGCAACATATCTAACTAGGGTGATGAGCTTGCAGCAGTAAAGGTTAAGATTGTAGATGTAGAGTTGATGAGGGAAGCATTAAAAGGCTTCTCAAATCCATGGGAGACCTTTGTGCGTTGTATAATCACCAAGGAGAACCTTCCCACCCAGGACAAGTTGTGGGAAAACTTCACCCAAGAGGAGTTGAGATTGGATTCGAGTCAGTCAAACCACAAAAATCGTGATGAGGAGGATGTGGCACTTGTGAGTAGGAGCAAGGGAAAAGGTAAGAAGAACTTTAGAGGGGGATCAACTTTGAAGGGTGTGAAGGATCTGAGTAAGGTCCGTTGCTATGCATGTAACAAGTTTGGCCACTATGCAGGCAAATGTCCTCACAAGAAGAAGAGTAAGAAGGAGAAATATTGTCATATTGTCGCCTCTGCTAAGATAGGAGAGTTCACTGCAAAGTTTGATAAAGAGTTCTCCCTTTGTTCTTTAGTATCAGGTTGTGACAGTAATCAACTTGAGGATAAGGTTGAGGAGAAGTGGATAGTTGAAAGTGGATATTGTAGTCACATGACAAGGATGCAAGATGCATTCCTCACTCAAGAGACAAGTCCAAATCATCTTATACAGAGTGTTGAGGGCACAGTGTATGCAGTTAAGGGAGATGGAAGAGTAATTTTCCTACTTGAGTTTGGAGAGCTTCTAGACTTATCATGAGTGCTCTATGTTCTAGGGATGAGGGAAAACCGACTCTCATCTTTAGCCTTGGAGGATGTAGGATATGTGGTGTTGTTCAAGAGAAAACACACCTTTATCTATGTATTAGGGTGGATCCAACAAATCCAATGTTGGTGGGTGTTACGTGGTACCAGTACCAGCACACCTGCAAAGGTCCCCAGGGAGAGGGGGTCAAATTTTTCTGACCAGGAGGGGTGTTTAGACAGCTTTTTCTAAGTAGGGGTTATGGCCAGACCCTCTAGTTTCTCTTTTGGAAGTACTATGTCTTAGTAGCATCGCTAACTACCTCATGAAAAGGCTTGAAGCCCTGAGGTTGGGTTCGGGGCTTCCAGGGGTGGATCATTGGGTCACATGACCCCGACCTTGATTTATCATTTTGGTGACAGTTGTTTTAGTACTGAGGCATATTCCTCTCTTCCAGGTCACCTCCCAGACCCTCCTGGCCCTCCATCTTACCAGCGCCCTCTCTCCTTGGGATCCTCTTGATGATGACATCATCCTCCAGGCTATGCTGCAGTGCTTGATTAGGGGGTGGCGTTGAGGGATTTTCACTACTGTTGGGGTTAGATGGGTCATGACGACCCCCCCCCCCCTCCACAGTCTGGCCTTCACAACGGACCGATATGCTCATTTTTAGCTATTTTAGCCATGTGTGGGTAAATTCTAGGGAAAATGCCCTAGATTACCCACAGATTTGATTATTTTATATTATTATTGTTTTAACTTTAAGTTGACAGTTATAATTTCAAATTGACATTTTAAAAAGGCATGTCAACCTGGATAATTTTTATTTTTGTAAAGTGAGTGTGAGAAAAGTATAAATACACGAGGCGATGGGTGCCCAAGTTATATTGGAGCATCTACTGATGGATTCTCAAGCCTCTATGTTGGTGACATAGAGATCACTTTGAAAGAAGTTGCTACAAGCAAAAATTCCCATGTGCTTGAAGACCTTGTAGCAGCAGAAGTATACCAAGGATCAATTTCACTTCACCACATGAGCATCATGAAGTTGATCCAATAGAGGAAGAAGACGAGGAGGTTCGCACTCATGAACCATCCTTCATTGAAGGGTCTTTGAGGATGAGCAAATGGAAGATAAAAGAGGCCCTACACATTCTACATTACACTACTACATTGGTGTCAAATTATTGTTGGAGAGCTACATCTATGGAAGATCAATCTTCCATTCAAGACTTGGAGGCCATTCGAGAACGAATGACAAATATCAAAGGTAAATTTTTGCATTTTCTTTCTGATAGATATCATTTGCTCGAGCTTGTGGAGATGTATCATGGTGCATATTTGAGGGATGCATAAGAGGTTGACAAGCTCACTCTTGAATTGGAGATCACCCAGGATCCTTTGAAGAGTACTCAATGTGCACTTCAAGAATCTAAGATTAAGATTGAGCAACTTCATGAGAAGTTGCTAAGATCACATTCTCCCTTCTACATTTATGACAGTCAATCTCATATGGCTGATTTCATTCATATCGTAGTGGAAGAACCTCATGTGATGGTGGTACATGAGTGACATTCAGAGTTTCATGCGTATGAGGAGAGGGATGACATGGAGGATGTGGACCAAGCATTTGTCTTGATTCCAAAGGAGGACATTCCATTCATATCTACAATCAAAAGCACTTGTTTGTATAAGGATAGAATATATAAGTACATAGCAGAGATGGAGATCCAAGGGTGCACTAGACTTGAATACTTTTGAAGAAGAAAAATTGGCATGTCTCTCAAAGAGCCACCTAGTGAACAAGAAGATCCACATGCATGGCATATGCATGAGGAGCATCCAGATCTACAAATGAAGAGGGTAGATGCATGCATGGTTGTTGGAACAACCAACAATGAACTATTTCCATTCACCATTTTGGTGGGTGTATCTTGTAGAAAGTTTGGAGTTCAATGGATGTTATCCATTAGGGAGCCTACTTTACACTACCAAGTTTCTAACTTGAGATATTTTATGAGGTCCGAGTACATTGAGAGGGCTGCAAAGTGCCTCATGACCATTCAAGGCACATCCATGAACATGTCTTATCATTTTGGAGACATTGGAGGTTTTCTATGAATGCATGAGAAGGGATTGGAAGGTCTCCCACTAGTTAGACCACCTGACAAGGTGAAGAAGCATAAGGCCGAATTGAGGATGGATGTACAATCCATCAATATATTTCATTACAAGCATTTGAAAAGGTTCAAGGAGGGAAGGGAAAGGGGCATCAATATTTCCTTTGACTTGGGACACATCAAACCAAGTCTTATGGCATTTCTTATGGGCCTAGTGAATATGAAGATTAGAATAGAGTGCATGTGCACAAGGAAAAAATTCCTTAACAAGGAGAACAAGGATGCTGAATTCCCCATTCCAGAATTGATGCAATGATGGAGGAGTTTCATGAAGTGAATTCCCCCCCCAAGGAAGACATTCATCATCAAATTAGGAGGAAGGAAGAAGACATGTGGATGCTAGTCTTCAAGTACCATTGTAGGCACGTTGAGTTTCTAGTCATGCTCCTTGGCTTGAATCATACACCTACTACATTTCTGCCTTGCATGTACACCATGGTGGATGAACAAATTTGTAAGTATGTTTCCAAATTTTATAATGATATGTTTGTTTGCAGCAAGGTTTGGGAAGAATGCTTGGATATTGTTCTAACCCGTATGGAAAAGATATATTTTCGTGAAAATGGATCCAAGCATGAGAGGGGAGAGATTGAGATCATGAATCTTAGATTCTTAATCATATGGATGTGCAAGATAGTACCAACTTGCATGATGGGATGATTTGGGATACTCATGGTGGACCAAGTTCAAGAAGCAACACAAGAGGCTTCTTTAGCTTCTCACAAGTAAGCATTAAGGAAGAAGTTTCTTGCTGGTTAGGAGAGGCAAAAATGATGATTCAAGAGATGATGGCAGTGAAGGATGGTTGCCTCATACCTGCACTACCAAGTTCCACTCACCCATTCGGCCTACAATGGGGTGTCACAAAAGAATACATGGAAGCAAATTTGATGAAGATCGGGCACTTCAATGCTTATGAAAGAAGAAGGTTGCATCCATATGAGAAGCATGACCTCATGACAACCATCATGCATGTTATGGCATGGTTCAAATTAGTTTCAAAGGAGAATAGATGGGTGGTCAAATCTGATCACAAAGGTTGGATGCACTTCTTGGTAAAGGGAGATTTCCATAACACAAAACAAGAATAAGATGGCAATGCCCAAGCCCATGTTTTTTATGAGGAGTACCATGAAGGAGGGTGGAAGCATGAAGATCAACTCATATTTTTCAAGGACATTCTTGTTCACATAGGCTAAATCCATTTGGTACCTATCACAAGGTTGAGAAAGAATATGTTTCCATCCCATGATCCACATAGGATTGTGAGAAAGGTGGAAGAAGTTAACCATGTGTTGTTAGAGGGATTGGTACATGGAGATCAGCTCATGGATCTCAAGGAGGTCTTCACACACATAGGTTGAATCTACTTGATGCATATATCATCCTTAAAGAGGATATTTGGGGAGGCTTCCCTTGTCTCACCCTTAGAAGGTCATCACGAATCCTTGAAGACTTGTAGGAGAAGAGAAGAGGGGTTTCCATGGGGATATATCAAGGAGGATGAATTGATACATGGAGGAGAACATCATGCATATCCACTAGACCGAATGAAAAGATGGGGAGGCATCCTACTATGCTTCATCATTGGTTTACTTTTGGCCCAAGGAGGAGATTTGCTTAGTAGAGAGGCAACTTTGGAGGGAGTACAAGTTTTGCAATGGCATTTTTTGCAACAGCATGGGATGAAGTTGCTTGAGGACAAGAAATATTGGGAGGGGAATACTATCATGTCCCCATCCCATTAGCACCTTGTTCAAGTCACTAGCCCATTATATTCCCATGGGAACTAGTGAAAATCATCAATAATTTGGGAATTAAGGCTTTTCCTAAGTTTTCCTAGCACCACATGGAAATACATTATTAAAGGAAAATTAATCTAAGTCAACTAAGGAATCCTAAGAAAGGTTGGGGAGGACAAAATGGAATCATAGGAATATTATCTAAGGTGTGGAAAGGTTCATTAAACATCAAGAATATTAGTGGAGGATTTTGGGTATGTAATTAATTGCTCGTGATTCTCATCAAATGTTGGACCAAGTCCACATAAGTGCTTGGAAGTTTGTTAGTATGGGAAGAAGGTGGTAATTAAGGCTTGACCAAGTAATAATGGAACCTAGGAGAGGTGGTTATGCTCGTTCCTTGAGATGGGAGAAATTTGGTGGAAGTTGGAAATTCCAAGATGCTAGTTAGCCCAGTTCCTTAAAACAGGGAAACTATGGTATTAGGAAATGGGGAATGTTTTGATGTGGAAAAAATGTCCACTATGATTGCATTTAATGTTTTGGATATGGAATTTGGTCAAATTAATGTGAATCCAAGTGGTTGGGTGAAATAATGGACCCACTTCAAAATAATGGACCAAATCCAATTAATGTGGGAGGAAATGCTAAGAATTGGTTGGAAATCATCATTAAGCAAGGTATCTAACCTCCCTTGAGGTAGTTAAAGATTTTAATGATAAATATTGGGTCAAAGAGGTCAGAGGCGCACTTGTGGAGATGTAGGTGTCCAAGGGGGTCTCACTTGTAGATTTCATTAATGATTTTACCAAATTCAAGGTTTCTTTGACTAGATCTCTTCCAAGGAGTTGGTTAGTGGTTGGTGGTCTTGGGGGAACTTGGTTTTGTTACTCCCATGGTATTTTCCAGTGTTTTTTTAGGTTTCTTTGAATCCATATAAACAACAGCAAGCACACTTCTTAGGGTTGGCTATTGTGTGGAATAAGTTGTATTGGATTGCATTGGCAATTCATGGCTTGGGTTATGCTCCCCATGCTTACCAAGAGGGTGATGGGCCCCTCATTCTTTTGAATCAAGGAGTGGAGTACTCGGGTCCATTCATAGATATTACTGCAGATTTTCTACATGTTGTGGTAGCCATTAAGTAGCTTGGTGGAGAAGCATATTCCCCATTTTAGCTTACAGCTATTAGTAGTGTGTTTTTGGTGTGTCTTTGGGTTTAGAGAGCTGGTCTATGGACACTATTGTCTCATATGGATGTAAAATTCCATCCCTGATGCAATACACTCTCTGATGTTCTCTGATAATAAAAACCCCAACTTTGTTATGCAGAAAATTATTTTTGTATTTCCATGTTTATGAACCTATGCTCTATGCCTTCCAATTTTGACCAATAGCCGTAATTCACATTAAAAAGAGTCTTTTGCTTGTCTATGTAAAAAAATGAATCCATATTCGTAAACTAGACAGAAAATTGTTCCAGAAACCACCTTCATACCGAATATTTGGGAGCCTTTACTAGTGTTTGAGTCTAGTTGAAAACAAGGCAACTACGTAGTCCCGATTTGGGAAATCTCACTCCTGGAGATCCAATTGACCAAATAGACCTCTGTAGTTTTCTGCGAACATTCCTACTGCATGCCCTGTCATAAAAGATACCATATACCTATTCCATAACCCTTCCATAAGTTCCATAGCATCATACCTTTCCGGAAGTCAATTGTTAGTGTCTTACTTGTCTCATTGAGCTACTGTGCCTATTTATTTTGCAATTATTGGCTTAGGTGCACTACACCTTGACTATGGAACTCCTTTCTTCTCTTCTCCATCACACCCAATCACTTTCCAGGTTTACCAGGGATATGATAACACATGCAAAGGGAAATATGGGATGGGGATAAATAGCATTATTCCTCCAGCATAACATTACTTGTGGGAAAAAATGTACTCTTCATGTACAACCATCCTTGTTTTTATAGTAGGTGAGGATATGAATACTCGGATGAGAGAAAGTTGTAACTGATAGGGAAGTTACCAGAATCACCCCAACTTCCCCAATTTCAAATTTTATTTTATCTTTTGGAAATTTTGGGGAAAACATTGGTCATAAAGGGGAAACCTACATTTGAAACACTCTTCAGGAAAAATCAGTGTGCATTTACAACTTTTTCTTGAAAATGTTTGTGGGACACAGGAAACCAGTGTGTGACACGCACGTTTCTATACTGTCAACTGCGTTTTTTTCATATCACAATGTTACAAAAATCATTTGTGCTAGAGAAGTAGTGAATGATTAAGGCCAAGGAATCAAATACAAATTCATGGCTCTTCCATCCATAGTGTCCTTTTGTGTGATCGAAAACTGAAGTGTTGTCACAGACATAGAAGTGTTGATTTGGGATATAACACAAGGTTTATGTCGCATATTATTATCCTCCATAGAAAGATCCCCAATCACTGGATCGCCTCTAGCGCATGGGTTTGGATGTGATCGTGACGAAACAACAAGTGAGAATATTGTTTCAGTAATTGGGATGTATTCTCCATAGTCTACAATTTCATCTTCCATTGTATACGACAACCTCAGGTTCATAGAACCATCCAATATATTACCAACCTTTGTAATGGACAATTTGCCTACCCCCTATGAAATATCTATCGTTAAATACAAAAGGGAAAGGATACGAGAATTCCCTAACTTCTTCATCCTAGCTCAAATACCTTTACAATGTTGAATCCATTTTAACACTCCTCGAATAAATAAGATCTCAAATAGATCAAGGTGTTTAGGTATAGTTTTAGCTTCTTTCCCTAAATATTTTTTGCATGCAAATATGTAGTTGATATATTCAACACAATAAATGTCTCCTCAATAAATATGAGATAAGTCAACCTATGAAACTTATATGAAAACGAAGCATCATTAGAAGTATAGGGGAAGAAGGGATCTTTATCTCCTTGTAATGGAGAACTATTGTATCAATAGGTTCATAGACAAGGTAACACTTTGAACCATAGACTATACAAATTTCATAGGAATGCAATTTAGATGTTGGATGCCAAGGGCTACATCATCAATGACAAGGACCTCAACACCACCCAACAATAGTTATTTTCCAAAATTGGGTAACACCATAGGTAAATGAAGGTGTTAAAGAGACAGGAAAAGCCATAGTCAATATAGACATTCGAAGGGATAGAGTTACTTATCCATGTAAAGGAGAATGTTCATGTAAGGACATCAAATACGAGAAAAAAATTTAGGGGTGAAATTTAGCCCATGGGATAATTTTTGACCTTTTTTTTCCAAAAATGGTTTGCCAATTTCCATTTTTTCTAAATTGATTCGCCCAAATTCCATGGGATAAACAATTTTAACTCCAAAAATCACTAAAATTGTCTATAAACTATATAAAATCCTTAGAAATTTGAATCCTTTTACCAAAATATTGACCAACATTTTATGATTGGAAATTTAAGAATTAGTAAGATTCACCAAGGTTTCTACACTTCAATAAAATTATGGATGCTTAAACTTTTCCCTATCAAATACTAATATTGGGAAAGAATAATGTGTTTCTAAATAATATGATCTGAAAGAGGGAGAGGTATTTTTGGCCAAAACCCTACCTTAACCAACTTTACAAGCATTTTATGGTTGTTATGTTTTTATAAGGATACCACCCATTGGTGAATTTGGCAATGTAATCCAAATTCATTTGGTTAAATGATAGTCTGTTGCAAGGCATAATGGTTTACAAGTGTATAATGTGTCTAGGGTCATAAGTGTTGTCTAATGTTCATTCGGCTCACTTTATGTTTGACTTAAATAATATGTACATGGTAATTTATTGAAGAAAAAAAATGGCAACGTTTATGTTGCCAATTTGATTTTCAATTATGTATGTTATGGATTTTTTTGAATCCTTTTTGCATTGTCAGAGGATTGAAAAAAATCCAACGGCATTTTTGCTTTTCGATACACACTTGAAAATAAAACCAACAACATAAATGTTGTCAGTTTAGGGTTTAGGGTTTATGGAATTCAAAATAAACTATTTTTTATTAAATTTTTATTTTAAATTTTAGATTATCATTCACTTTATTGAAAAGAAAAAACACAACGTCTATGTTTCCAGTTTTATTTTCAATTGTGTATATATTGGTTTTTTTCCAATCATCCATGCATTATAGAAGGATTGGAAAAAATCTGCTAGCATTTCAGCTTGTTGATACACATTTGAAAATAAAACCGACATCACAAACACTGTTGATTGATAAAAAATAAAAATAAAAATTATGATTGAAAATTGAAAAATTAATGAAATACAATTATAAGTTTAAATCAATGGCTCACCTCTAGGTTTAGATGCCATTGGGTGATGTTGAGATCATTTCCGTTGGTGGGTTGCAGCTGATTGGTTAATTGTGGTCACAAGTCGATGGTTGGTCATTTTCAATGGCTTGGTTGAGGGTTCAAATGATATACAGTTTACCCGCTAATTGTCTCATATATATTTTTTCATAAAAAACCTTTGATCGAGGTTTCGAAAAAAAAAACTAAATCAAGAGCTTAAAATTACCTTGATCGAATTAGCATTTTGGGCAATCCATGCCCGTTGCTTGCCAAAAAATGTTACCCATCTTCATAAAAACACTCTTTAAACTAATCAAATATCTAACAACATAATAACAATAATATAATCATTTATATTACAGTGATACGGTGAAGAGCACAAGTGTTTGGTCAAATAATGAATGGCATTGAATAGTTTTGAATATCTATATATATATATATATATATATATATATATATATATATATATAGCATTGGTATGGTGAAGCGCACAAATGTTTGGTCAAATAATCAATGGCATTGAATAGTTTTGAAAATATATAATTGACGTTGGTGGGTTGTAGCTGATTGGTTAATTGTGGTCACAGGTCGATGGTTGGTCATTTTTAATGGCTCGGTTGAGGGTTGAAATGATATATAGTTTACCCGCTAATTGTCTCATATATATTTTTTCATAAAAATCCTTTGATCAAGGTTTCGAAAAAAAACTAAATCAAGAGCTTAAAATTACCTTCATTGAATTAGTATTTTGAGCAATCCATACCTGTTGCTTACCAAAAAAGATGTTACCCATCTTCATAAAAACACTCTTTAAATTTTTTAAAACTAATCAAATATCTAACAACATAATAACAATAATATAATCATTTATATTACAATGATATGGTGAAGAGCACAAGTGTTTGGTCAAATAATGAATGGCATTGAATAGTTTTAAATTATATATATATATAGCAGTGATATGGTGAAGAGTACAAGTGTTTGGTCAAATAATCAATGGCATTGAATAGTTGGAAAACTATTCAATGCCATTGATTATTTGACCAAACACTTGTGCTCTTCACCATGTCACTGCAATTTGCTTTCCTTGTGCGTTTCGTGATGATTATGTTTTAACACTTTCGATTCTTTAAATTGAACACACACGAGAGCAACTACCCCACCGACCGTTATAGGAAAGAGATTTAATTATGTTACCTCTTTAAATAGTAACTCTTTGGGTCAAAGTGTTATCACTTTATTATTATTTTTTTCATTTTTAAATTATAGTTTGAATGATAATATAGGTTATTTCATATTTTTAATTACATTATCCCAATTAAAAAAGAAGAGGAGAACATACATATGATTAAATAAGTGTTAAAGTTGTCTTAGAGTTAAGTAGTGTGGAACAAATATAGTTACAGTCATTATATGATATATGATAACAACTAATAATAATAATAATATTAGTATGTAATATTAATATAATGTATTGGTTAATAGATCTAATGTAACTTATAAGTTATATTGAATTATTTTTATCCTTATCAGTATAAAAGTAGTTGATTAAAGTATATTATGACATATTTTCTTCAAAAATTTTAAAATATGATTCCAATTATTTCCCAAAAAAAATTAATCAGAAAAAAGGAACTTGTTATTCATCTGATAGAGAATCAAAGTTACATCTAGACTGTTTGATATGAACATCAAAGGATACATACTTGCTATCCCAATACAACACCAACAAATAAAAGTCCCCAATCTTTTTTCTCAAACTTACATATTAGCACTAAAATGTTTGCACTATCAATCTCGCAACCCATAGGAAGAGGTTACAAGAAAATCCATCAAGTCCGATATCATAAGACTCCACCATTTAAACAAGTGCTACAAGTCTTCCATAAAAAAACATAAGATTGATAAGTTCCCAATTGCAAAAGAACTAACTTTAAGAGAGATCACAATGCTAAAATATAGAGACAAACCCAGAGTCTATCAATGAATGCTCCACAAATTCCTCAAAGAGAATGAAACCATCCATATTACCAACCGCATCCTTAGATAGACTATCATCCTCATTATTAAACTCCCTATAAATATGAGTGAATTTTTTTCCTGAAAATCTCAAGATCAACTCCTTCACTCTTGAAGCCCATTGGTCCAGCTGTAGCACCTGCAAATTTGAAAATCCTGCTACCCACTCAATAATAACCCTGGAGTCACTTGCAATCTAAATACTGAAAACACCCCTCTTAAGAGAAAACCAAAGGAGTCCCCATAAGGCAAGCAACTCGGCCTTAGTGTTAGTTCCAGTCCCAAAACCCATTTTTAAATATATAATATGATCTATTTTGATTTTTAGGATCATTCCTACCCCACATTGACCATTTTTTTCAGCTCCATCAAAATAGCACAAGGAAATAGAATCATCCAACAATGGAAAATTATGAGTCCTGATCCTTTTGGTTTTCTCAACTTTGTGATAATCCTTAAACAAACTGATAACACTTGAACTGACAACGGAGATATAAGGATTTTCATTGTCAAATATGCATCTATTCCTGATTTCACACACTTCCCAAATAATAAATAGAGGTAGTTCTTTGAATTTAACTTTTTTACTAAACCAAGTAAGCATGTTGTCTTCAAAATTGCGAGTTTGCCAACCATCCTTGAAATCTAGTAATCTACAACATTCATTCCAAACATTTATGAAGAAAGGAAACCGAACAAATAAATGGGACACAGTTTCAACTTCATATCTACAAAGAACACATATACCCGGTCCACTAAAGCCCCGTTTGAGAAGATTGTTCCAAGTTAATACCTTTTTCTCCATGCAAAGACATAGGAAACATTGCAATTTTAGTGGTATTTTCCACTTCCAGAGATTTTTTACCACCATCTAGGATATATCTAAATAAGATCTCCAATGGCAGCTTCATAGGCTTCATTAGCTGATATAATCCCATTAGCATCCTTCCAGTCCCAAACCAACATGTCCTCCCTATCACATAGTCTAATACCTTCTCTATTCAGAATCATGACAAAGCTATTCCATTCATTAGCTAAGTAAGTAGGTAGCCCCAAATCAGAAGCCATATACCAATAAGACAAAGAGGATCCATACACAATCTATCTTCTAATATGAACAAGAACTTGTATATTGATAGAGTGGAGGTATAAAACAAGTTGCTGAGATAATTTGTATCCATTCATAGCACCAATAAAAGGGCCTATGCCTATAAAAAATTGAGTATCCCTGTCTATTTTCCAATTGAGCCACTTTCCTAAAATTGGAAAACTTTAGTAGGACCCCTCCAAATAAGAGAAGACAAAGAAGCATTAACCTGTGGATTTCGAATCCACTGTGAGACATAATTGATTTTTAAATATTTAGCTTTGATAACTTTACTCCAAAGACCCTCACTTAAAAGGACTCTCCACATACTTTTAGCACTTAAAGCAGAGTAAAACCAATCTAATTGCTTTATACCCCAACCTCCTCACTTTTTTGGAAGAAAAATACTTTTCCAGGAAGTCAAATGAAATTTTGAGTTATTCAAATTTCCAGATCACGAGAACTGAAAATTTCTCTTTTTTATACCATTTATGACAGACTTTAGAATCACTTCCATACAAAGCCAATAGACCGGGATACTCTCGAAAAAATATTTAGCAAGGACGAGTCTTCCTCCGATAGTTAAAAATATATATGTCCAAATATTGATTCTCTTCTCAATCTTTTTTAACAACCAGTTCTAGCCTTCCCTCCCAATTAGGTTTTATATAATAGCCAAGGTATTTGAAACCTTCACCCACCTTTAACATCGGATAAGGGAAAAGATGAAAGATTTGTTCACAAATATCATGGTCAAAACAGTTATGTAGGAACATAAAACATCATTGAATTATATATATAGTGCTATTATATATGTAGTGCTTTTTTAAAAGAAAAAAACCATTTTCTTTCTATTCCATTTGAATCAAAGAAAATATAAAACATACATCCATATATATACTTAGTGCCATCTCCCATGACTATGTAGCATACAAAAAACACTCTTAACGAGTCCAAACTTTAGAAGTAGATTAGACATTACTAGTTAACCGACAGAAAGAACTTGTCCCTCAAAAATGGAAATTATCAGGAAATACAGTTGCTAGAGTACCACTAAACAATCCACAACCAATTAACAGTACACAAAAACAAAATTCAGATATACTAATTTAACAAATCAACAAAACATATCCTTCAAATATAACTGAACCTTCCATAACTTCTTCAAAAAACAGAGTCCCATCAGGGAAATTCACTATTTTATTTATCAATGGGGAGGTATAAATCTCAAATTTGCAATAACACAGTGTAAATACACACTTTAACATGAGGGAAAGAGGTTTGAACCTTACACTTATTGATGACACAGTGGTGAGCACAAATATGAACCCAATTCTTTGAAATCTATATTATGTAGACTTAACCATACACTTTGCAAGACATGGGTTAGACTAAAGATATATTATAAAGAATAAATGCACATATAGGTAAATTAGAAAACATTCAAAACCACATCAAAGCTTAGGCAAAGTTTTACTCATTTTTATTTCATAATTAAGATAAATGGACATATTTATAGATTAGTGTTCTTTAGTGTTTTACTTTCAATGTTAGTTAACTTTCTACATTAATTGATTACTTCTTAGGACTTATTATACACACAATCGTTCCTATACAATCAACATTCTTCACATTAACCATTGTTGTTATGATTCAAAAATCAACATTCTTCACATTAACCATTATTGTTATGATTCAAAAATCAACATTCTTCACATTAACCATTGTTGTTACGATTCATTATTTTCGGTCATTTATACTTCATCCTTAAACTATTCATTTTCCCACTGCAACTCTTTGTGTCTATTTTATCACTTCAAATTAATTTGAGACTTTTCGGCATCCCTCGTGACTCTCCAACTTTCATTAACACGCTCGTTATCGTGCATGCTTATCATCATATGCCTACCATGTACATTTTTCTCAAACAGCCCTAAACCATGCTTGGCATGTCTAACTCCTATAAAGGCTCTCCTCTAGTGCACATTTCTTCTATATGTCCGCTTCTTGTTGGGCTCTCCTTTCAGTCATATGTCTCTAGACTCATTTTGTTAGCTTATCCTATAGGCACACCTACCATAGGCTTTCTTCCAGAGAGAATTTTAAGGGCAGAATTTAGCCAATGGGTTAATTTTCAAGGTTTTTTTGCAAAAATATATCCACCAATTTCTATTTTTTTCCAATATGATTTACTTAAATTCCATATTAATATTTTTTTACTCTAAAAAACGCCAAAATTGTCCAAAAACTATATAAAGCCCTTAGAAATTTGAATATTTAAAAAAAGAAATTGTCAAACATTGTTTGAAAATTTGGTAATTAGTATGATTAACCAAGGTTTTTACACTTTAACAATATTATAGATCCTTAAAATTTTCCTTACTCTCTACCGATAGATATTCATTCTATAAATATACTTCCTATTGTGTTTTTCTTTTCATTACAACTCTTTACAATGTAAATATTGTTAATTTGTTATCTATTATTTTGATTTCCCATCTCTTCAATTTATCTCTTACATTTTTCTTTTTCACTAAATTATTTACATCACACTCACTTATATCACACTTTACTATATATATACTTACTCAACACTTATAAACTTAAATGATCAACCCTTATAAACTTAAGTGCTTTAGATATTTATGCATAAAATAATCCCTTATACATCATCTATTCACTTTTAAGCTACGAAATTATATAATCTTATATACAAAATGAATGTCACAACCCTTATATTCCAACCATTCAAATCCCTCTTCGTCTCATTTAAAGGTAAACTTGATTTGAATAGGTTTCTTTTCAACCAATTCATATGATTGCCATGCGTTGTCATGAAAGTCACCTTACTTTTCCAACCCATCCTTCTCATCTTCAAATATTTCACGTGTAAATCGACAGAGGCCATCAATTCATCGGCCTTTTATAGATTCTAAATTCAAATCTCCAATCGCTTTTGGTGGCATCCCTCTTTTCAACAAAATTCTACATAATTGCAAAATAAAGCGAAAAAATATGTGTTAGTTAGTTTATGCAAAGTTCAAAAAGTTGGAAAAGAGTCCATGTGAAGTCGAATCCAAATATCTTCTTATAATTTATATAATTTTGTAAATCAAACTTGGTTTTAAAAGATGGATATAAAGTAATGGAAAATTTTGATTTTTTCAGCATGGTATGTATTTGTAGGTTGAAGTTCTTGTCCTGATAGTTGAAACTAAACCAACCTTATAGCAATGTAACAAAGGTTCATAGCCAAATTATATAAGTAATCATTTTGAAAGTGACTCAATGATGACACAGTATGTCTAGACACATTGCGCGAACACACACACACAGAATATAGTAATTGGGCATTGTCACTTTGAGGAGAAAAGAGTAGCAAAGTCTCATAACCAACATGACCAATGAATTACTTTAAATTGACTTGATAATAGTAGGTTAAGTTTGGACTATGTTGACTTATTTTAAAATTAAAGCTTTTGTCCTAAAAATTGAAATTGAAACATGTAGTAATGTAGCAAAGGTTTATAGCCAACTCAACAATGAATCACTTTAAAAGTGACTAAATGGTAACAAATTAATAGCCAACTCACCAATGAATCACTTTAAAAGTGCCTCAATGTGGTAAATTAAATCCAAATTATATTGATTTATGTTATTATTATACAATGTTTATAATTAAATTTTTAAATTTACAAATTTAGTATTAAAAATTTGACATGCTGCATTTACTTGAGTGATATAGCTAACTATTTTCAATAAAAATACAAAGTCACACATAATACAAAGTGTGATATCCTGTCATGTACAAGTATTAATATTTCTGACTAATTGTTTTCAAACAAATTCTTATAACTATAGCATCATTAAAACTATAAATCCATCAAAACTGTGGCTAGGTAATTGGGATGGAGTATCACCCTAAAAACCATTGAACTAATCCACAAATCTAATAAAAAATCAATGAAAATTCGAGGTGTGATAAAAGCTCCACCATAATTAAAGTTTCATGCATGGTGAAACAATGTCCTTAGAATGATCGTTTTGTTTGTTAAGCCTTGTAAGGTATCTTAATGTAGTTAGAACACAAAACCATAACATAAATGAAATGTTATGAAATTTTGTGGATGTATGAGGATGGGTGAAAATTAGATTGAGAGATAAAGTCAACTTACTAATTTCTTTTATCTTGATATAATTATATGTGAAGATATTATTCTATTTTAATAATAATTTTAAAATTCATTTTTTTTTTTTTTTTTTTTACAAAAATGGGTAAAGAGCTTTGATTAAAATAAAGAGTCAGAGATTACAGAAAAGGAGGAGAATGATTGCTCCCATAGAAGGACTGAGTCTGTGACTCCTTGTTCATCCTTAGCTAATCTAAAACTGCCATGGAACTTCCCCAATCTATGGAGTGTATATCTCCTTACAAACTGCCCGAGTAGAAGCAAAAAAAAACATAACATTGATGTATTTTCTGGAGTGTCATACTTTCTGGAAGAACAACTATAGTGCATCTACTTCCTACAAAATTTTTACAAAAACCTGCAGTAGGCTTCCCTATGGCCTGGAGCAAAATTCTTATAACATAACATGACGGGACTGAAAGACCATTACAAAGAAGAGTCATAACAAAAACAAGAAACATAAGAGAAGCCCTAGGATTACTGGTGGTACACCTTCATTTTCTCGGAGCTTCCATTTGCTGAGCCTTCACCAAATTTTGAACCCGAGATAATGCCCAATATCAACTCGAAGATTTTCCACTTTCTTTTCAACATCTTTGAAATTGTTGATAATATAGTCAAGTTTAGAATCCAGATGGACAGTTGAGGCATTTTCCTCGTTTTCACCTAGGTTGACAACCTTATTGTGACCATGGCTGCAACTGTTTTTCACCTCTGTATGCGTGGCTAGGGTGAGAGAGAAGAGGCGAGTGATTGCTCTCTTCAACTCTAAATTCTCGCTGCAAAGCGTTCTGACCTGGTCCTCCATTTCTTTGAGAAGAGCTAAAACCTCAACCAAGTTGGGGTTGCTGTCAAACTTCAGAGGGGGGCCGAGATTTCCATAGACTTTCTACTCCGAGGTAGGACTCCATTGACCTTCCAAATATATGTAATCAATGTTGCATGAGGTGTGACCAAAGGGACTTACCGGAATACCTGCAGTCGCTTGTTTATCTCTTTGAACCGTGAATGCTTTCATGAAGTCCTGGCCAGGAGTACCCTTGTGTTTCCATATATTTTTTCTACACCTTAGACATTGAGGTAGAGGAGGATCCCAAATGCAAACCAACGATAGACCCTTCTCACTGGTATTCTCCATATTGCAAGGAAGAAAACCTCGTTGCTTCCTCTTCAAGCGCCAAGCAAAATAAGGATCCAGATTAATGCATTCTACTCTCCTTCTCGCAGAATTAATAACATCCCGAGGTCTGAAAACCCCCAGGACCTGGCGCATGCTAAACATCTGTCTCATCCTTGAGACACTCCCCAAATCATTCAATGCATCTTGAGTGGAGATCCAACATATAGAGACTTCATAATTGTGTTTCATTAATGCTTCAGGACCCCAATCTGAAACCAAAACTATGCCATTAGAGTTTGAAGTATGAGTAATTACGCCATTAAGGAGTTGGGCATTCTTGCTACTCCAAGGATTTCGATACCCAAAAATTATTTTGACAAGGAACTCTAGCTTAAGGAATCCAAACTCTGTCATAGACTTTTTGATCGCACACCAGAACGCCACCATTTATAGGCTTGCTCCTTTGTTGGCCATTAAATCCGCCTGTTGATTTTGTATTCTCAGCACATGAAGGAAATTTATTGCTTTGAATTCTTTGACAATACATTTAAGGACATAGTGCGTCTTATTAGTTGGATTTTTGCGTTCTTCATTAAGTTTCTTTCTTCTCTTGTGACTATTAGCGAGTCTCCAATCACCACCAATTCTTCAATGCCATTGTCCCTTGCTAATTCCAGTACCTTGATTAATGCTAACCACTCTATGCCATTGTTGGTCTTCCTTCTAATTCCCCAGGCGTATTCCTTTTGCTTGTTTCCATTAGAGTCATATATGACTCCACCCACACCTGCCAACCCAGTGAATCCAACACGCAACCTTCTGATCTGGAGTCAGACGCATTACCATTGCCCCACGGATCCGTTCCCAATTAAAACTTTTGTTTATACAAAATTGAGCTTTTAATTAAAAAAACACAAGATTAAATAAGAATTTATATTTAAAAAATCAAATTGATATAAACTAGTATAGACTCATCTAACTTTGGTTTTACAAAGCTTCAAGATTGATCATATCTCCAAACCTTTAGCCACTAAATTACAACACACATCCCTCTCACCACTATGCAATTTTTTTTTAAAATTTTATGGGACAAACACTTCCCCTACTGTGCTAAAACACACCGATGCATGTATTTTTATTTTTTTATTTTTTATTTTTATGGGATGCACACTTACCCCACATGCATGCATTTATTTTATGATATGAAATATATGAACAATCAAACTTCACTATGCTACGATGCATACATTTTCTTAGTTTTCTCTACTCAATAAATATAAAATTTAATTTATATTTGATTAATAATATAATGATTATTAACATTAAGATCAACAAATGAGCATAAATATTGATTATAAATTTTAAATAGTTTTCTCTACTCAATAAATATAAAATTTAATCTATATTTGATTAATAATATAATGATTATTAACATTAAGATCAACAAATGAGCATAAATATTGATTATAAATTTTAAATACATCTAATGCCTGACTAGATAGAAAAATTTGCTTTGATTTAGTTTAGATTTCGGAATGAATCCAGAGTATCCTTCTACCGTCGTGACGTGGGTGGCGAGGGAACGTGTTCTCGTGGCATTCACGAGAGATGATTCCGACACTTAAATTTCACATTAATGAAAAGTAGAAATAATGATAATATTCACCCCCAAAAATATTACGTGGGGCGTCGTATTTATTCAAATTTGTTTCTCAACACGCAGTGGCGGAGGACTCGCAGATACGAAATCACCACCCGAATCAAGAACATCACTACAGAGACTCATAACTCCTTTCAATCCAAAACCATGCAACGAGACTGTGTGAGATCGAATCCCGCAGGCTCCACGATCCGACCCCTTCCATAACCATAACAACAACAGGACCGCGTTTTTTCATTGAATCCAAACGTACATCCAGAGTTCGAGTTCCCATGGATCATCACCATCACCAATATCAGAAAAGCTACCCGCTGGTCCCTTCAGAATACCAGCTGGTGGACGAGATCGGGCACGGTGGGAGCGCTACGGTGTACGAAGCCAAATGCCTCCCGCTGAACGAAACTGTGGCGATCAAGAGCATCGATCTGGAACGCCTGAACGCCACCCTGGATGACGTCCGCCGAGAAGCCCAGATGATGAGCCTCATCGACCACCCCAACGTCCTTAGAGCCCACTGTTCCTTCATCGTCCAGCAGAACCTCTGGGTCGTCATGCCCTTCATGGCGGGCGGGTCGTGTCTGAGCATAATGAAAACATCCTTCCCCAATGGATTCGAGGAGCCCGTAATAGCCCTAGTCCTAAAAGAGACCCTAAAGGCCCTGGAGTACCTACACCAGCAAGGGCACTTGCACAGAGACGTCAAGGCTGGGAATATTTTGATAGGCTCCAAAGGGGCGATCAAGGTTGGGGATTTTGGAGTCTCAGCTTGCGTGTTCGAGTCCCGGGATGGTCAGAGATTGAAGAGAAATACTTTCGTGGGAACCCCCTGCTGGATGGCTCCGGAGGTCATCGATCATGGGACTGGGTATGATCACAAGGCTGATATATGGTCGTTTGGGATTACTGCACTCGAGCTCGCGCATGGTCATGCCCCGTTCTCCAAGCTTTCGCCCATCAAAGCCCTGCTTATGCAGCTCCAGGGCGCCCCGCCAGGTTTGGACTATGAAACCGATAAGAAGTTTTCTAGATCTTTTAGGGAAATGGTGGGTCTGTGCCTGGTCAAGGACCCGGCTCGGAGGCCATCTGCTGAGAAGTTATTGAAGCATTCTTTCTTTAGGCATACTAAGAGTCCGGATTATATTATTAAGCATGTTTTGGAGAATTTGTCCAGTTTGGTTGAGAGGGTTAGGGTGATTATGGCTAAGGAGAGTCTCAGGGTTCAGGAGGAGGAGGAAGATGAGGATGGTCACATCGGGGCTCATCATGTCAGGATGAGGAGGATCAGTGGGTGGAATTTTAATGAAGATAATCTGAAATTTGAGCCCATGTATCCCTTTGATGAGAATGCGAGACTCTGTTCTAGTGAGATTGGGGATGGGGGATTTAAGACGAGGGAAGGACGAGAAAAATTCAATCCCAATGCCCAAGTTTATGCTGAGGCCAATTGTATTCCAGAGACCAAGGATACCCAACTTGTTTCTAAGACCAATTGTGTTCCAGAGCTTAAGTATACCCAAGTTGATTCTGAGAACATTTGTGGTCTAGAGCCTAAGAATACTCAAGTTGCTTCTAAGGTCAATTGCATTCCAGAGCCTAAGAATACCAAAGTTGACTCTGAGAACATTTGTGTTCCGGGGCCTAAGAATATCAAAGTTGCTTCTGAGGCCAATTGCATGCCAGAGCCTGAGAGCATAATTAGGTCTGGACATCATCCCCATAGTGATGCTGAATCCAACTCGATGTCAGATACTGGAAACACTAAATTCTATTCTGGAGATTTTGAGTGCGGTGAGGATCATCAAGGACTAGATATGGCTCAAGGCTTGCGGCATTGTGAAGAAGCAAACCCAAATCCAAATTCTTGCCCTGGTTCTGAGGCGAATGTGGGGGTGAAGACAAGTTCTGATTCAGAGTTCATGGGTGGAGACATGAAGGGGTTATCTGAGTCTAAACAGTGTGGCCATCTTGAGAATCAGAACCCAAAAGAGATTTCTTGTAAGAGTCAGGGTGCCAATTCAGAGGTACAATCAGCGAAGTGGCAGCAAAGAGAAAAAGAGGGCCTTCTCCATGCAGATGAAAAGCAGCATCCAAGAGGAATTTCTGATAGAAAGGATTGTAAGCATTTGGAGGGTTTATCAGAAAAAGCTCGGCCTGCAACAGATAAGTCTGCAACTGGTACAGAGCACAATAGCAAGTGTCAGGGTGGGCATGGACTGAAACCCACGGTAGTTCAAAAGAAGGGTCGTTTCTCTGTGACTGAAGAAGATGTTGTTATTATCAATAAGCCTATTGTGCATCCTCTTCCACCTCTGAGAAGAATACACAGCCTCTCCTCTCAGACTTCTTTATCATCTATGTTACAGGGTGGTCTTTCTTCTCCTACAAAACAGTCCCCTTTATTATCTATGTTACAGGGTGGTCTTTCTTCTCCTACAACAGAATCTCCTCCCCATCAGCTTCTGCATGATTTCAATTCACATTCTATACCCATACCTGTCCTTCTTCCACTGCTGCATAGCCTCCTGCAATCCACTAACACGCAACACGACATGTTGTTGCAGCTCATGAATACCGTGGGAGGAGATCACATCGGTTCAACTGCCAGTTCCCCCTCAAATCAGGCCATGGCCGTGCGACATAAAATGGCTTGGGAGAGAGAGTCTGAGCTTGTGCAGCAGATCAGTGATCTGCAAGGAAAGGTGTCCACCCTCTCTGATGAAGTGCATCTAATAAAGGGAAGGAATGCACAAATGGAGCATGAATTGAATGCTATCTACAATAAGGAAGAAGAAGAGAGGATAAGAAAGGAAGAAGCAGTGCAGAGTGAAAATTAGATAGATCAGTACTCAATTATCATTTCAAAAGTCCTTGAAGAAAGAAGAAGTATTTCAATTTGGTTAGCTTGTTTTTTGAGTAGATATTCTAATGTGGCTTTTGATCTTGGTTTCCAAATCAAGCAAGAAGAACCATGCAAGATCTTTTATGGGAAGCAAGTCCGGAAGCTAGTACTGTTATGTATTTTCTAGCAAAGCTTTCTAAATTGGTGATAAAACTGTAGTCAGCGAGGTTCAGATTAGGCAGAGTTCTTAGAAGGATTTAAACAATTTACTGATTGGTTTCAGGCCCATTTAGTACACTGCATTTCCTATGAGAAAACTGGATGCAGACTACTTATTCCTTCTTAAGAGTTAACTGCTGTATAAGACAATTTTAATGGCTATTTTTCTTGTCAGAAATCTCAGTAATTGTCATAGATTAGTCTATAAAATGCCCTCCATATGCAGGGTCATCAGCTGTATTCTACCGGGGCATTATATGAAGGTACTATTGTCATAAATTTATGGAACAGATTGGTGATTCTAATTGTGTACAGACAGCAAGAATGTGTACTTAAATATTCTGGTATGTTGTGCTCAGAACACAAGAAGAGCTGAAACGATTCAAAATTCTCTTTGTTTGGGCCAACTCAAAATTTAGAGACAAGTCTTTTGTCTTCATTTTGATAGATATAAAATGGAAAACATTTGTTTCTTACGATCTCAGGTTAAAGAAAAAAGGCCTAAAAATTTGCATCTTCGTTTTTTTCATCTCGTTCTTTGTATTTTCGACTTGTTTTTTAAATTTTGATTTTGAAGATTAAATTTTCTTATTGTTAACTAAATATTAAAAGAAATGGCTGTTTCTGTTTTCTGTGCAAGCTCTTAAATATGACCAGGAGTATATATAATGGTCATATTTATTTAAAATAGATTATTTTGGTAAAGTTTAATATAGAAAATTAAGTAGAAATTTATATGTTTGATATAGCTTTTTACTGGTTAAAATTATAAAGGTATAATTTCTTCAAATCTTAAAAGTGTTGAGGATCTCTGAAGCTACCCAAAACCTTGAAAAATTCTAAAACAATCTGAAACTATGCTAATTATGGATGTTTTGCTTAGCTAAATTCAAGGGAAAATTATTTCTTTAACAAAAACGTGCTTATGTGGTATCCCTGTTGTACATCTCTCTTCATCAAGCACTCAGCCCCACACCCTTGCAGAACCCTTTCTCAAGCCTTCTAAAGCCTTCATTAAGCATTTCTCAAGCCTTCTCAAGTACTTTCATCAAGCTCTCAGCCCCAACCCTTGAAGCCTTTCATTAAGCATTTCTCAAGCCTTCTCAAGCACTTTCATCAAGCACTCTGCCGGTACCTAAGGGTATAAGATTTTCAGTATTTAGTCTGTCTTTGTTGCTTTCTTAGGCAAGTAGTAATGCTATTTATATTCCATTAAGTACCTCTTATTAAGAATTGGATTAAATAATAAATTTGCAATTGAAAAACACAATTTATTGTGCAATATTAACATTTTATCAATCCAAAATTATTCATAATAGATTTCCAACAAAAAAATACTATTTTTTGAGTTACTTAATAAAATAGATCACTTGTCCACGTTCATGACTTTCAGTTTTAGTATCCAATATTGAATTAAAAATTAATTTATTTAAATATAATTGATAGATAAACATACTAATATCCAAATTGATTAGCCTAATAGACTTGGGATTAGTAGTGCAATGAGAAGCTTTTCATTAGTATTGAAGTTACATTTTCAAAAACTTTGCCTAGTACCTTAAAGTAGCCATGAGGACACTTGGAGGTAGGGGTTTAGCATTGAGAGGTGAAGACCTATGTATATATTATGGACCTAAGTTAACCTCCACAACTTTGTTAAGGTGAAAACTATTGATCATGTTCCATTTCTTTATTGATACCTTATAGTAGTTGCGAGGGCACATAGAGATTGGGGTTGAACTTATGAAACTAAGAGCTGATGACCCATCACCCATGCAGGATAACACAGATCCAAGCTCACCTTCATATTCTCCTTAAAGTGGATATCATTGACTATGGACCTATGGTTCATTCTCCAAAGGTTTACTTGACATCTTGATGTAACCATGTAGATACTTAGAGGTAGAGGTTGATCTTCTAACATTGGGAAGTGATGGTCCATGTGTACATATTACAAAGTCAATATCACCACTATGTTTTCCTTGAGGTTTGTGACAATTGTGGGGTCCAACGGGCTTGATATTTATAATTGGGAGCAAGGAATTTCTCCCTAGTGGTTAAGGGTCTATTCTTATTAGCTTTGATTGGCACCCTTAGTCATGGCAATCCCTAGAGTTAGAGGTTAAACTTGGAGGTGACTCAATGTACATATTATGGACCCAAACACATTCCATGCTCTCGAAGAAGATTCATACGACTACATTATAATTACCCCTTCATGCTAAGTAATTTTTTTCATAGAATTAAATTCTTATTTAGCCAAGGATGCAATTTTCATGAATGGTCATGAATTCAATCCATTAGTCCCATTAGCAATTGTGGAAGTCTATACCATAAAATCATTGGTCCAAATTCCTAAGTTGATGAAAACTAAATCATGTGTACTCATTGTTTAATCATTTCATTTAAAATTCAAGAACTTAAAAACTAAGATATGACATTGTTTTTTTATTCATAGGAAAAAAGTACATATTTTATTTTGAAGTATAATGAAATACACATTGTACACTTCACACATTATAAAAATGGATACATGTGTTTCACCATCCACATTTATTGAGCATCGTTCTTGATAGACATTTCTCTCTAATCACGTTCTCTCAGAATTCATAAATTCTTACTAGACTCAAAACTTAATAATCCAAAATTATATATTACAATGTTCCATGGATATGTGTGTTGTTCTCAAAAGAACAATCTTCAAAAGATATATAGTTTGTGTATTGTTCTAAAAAGGAAGTAAATATATCATCACTAATTAAATAGTAGATGAAAAGAAAGTAAAATTATAAAAGAAATGAAGAATTCCAACAATTAAGCATGTCCATATACTATTTGGAAGTCCTCTTTTGATAAATGAGGCAAAGTATTTGGTTTTCTATACACATGTCAAAATTTGATGTGTAGAAATAGTTTGAATTTTCTTTGAGTTGTCTTGTTAAAGCTATTACTACTAAATTTTGATATGTATTAGTTATTATTCATTTTATAATTACTTGTGAATCACCATAAATATGAATATGCAAAATGCCAAATGATCCAAAATTAATTTTATAAATTCTCTAAGGCTATCAACAACTCAAGAAATTTGATCTCTCTTGATTTATAGATCCACGTTTAAGTTTTAAGTTTTTATTTTAAAAATGGATATCTATTTTTTAATTACTTTTCATAATATTTTATTATATGAACCAACATGGATTTTTTTAAAATACTTTCCATAATTTTTTATTTTATGAACCGACATGAATTTTTTAATTATTTTTTAATTTAATTTTTTTTTTTACGTTTTATTAGATGTAACGCTACATACACGTTACAACATCTCCCCCATACTATACTGTAGAGCACCTCGTTTCACTTAGCTAATCGTAGCCTTCATAGATCCTATTAAAGAAAAGACATTGTAATATAAATATTTTGGCATTTAATAATCCATAACTACACTTTGGTGTTTTTTTAATATTTGTAATAACCATTCACTAAGACTTTTGTAATAGTCCTTTATATTTATTTTTCAAAATTAAGAAAAATTTAATTCATAAAAGGGTTTTGAGGAAATTCTTCATTCATCAATCCATAAAACTTTGTATTATTGTTTGCTTGTTTATGATTATTTTAAGACTTTTGTAATAGTTCTTTATATTTATTTTTCAAAATTAAGAAAAATTTAATTCATAAAAGGGTTTTGAGGAGATTCTTCATTCATCAATCCATAAAACTTTGTATTATTGTTTGCTTGTTTATGATTATTTTCTTAATATGAAAAATAAAATGAATGCAATATCTATCTATCTATCTATCTATCTATCTATCTATCTATCTATGAAAAGCGATTTTTAAATGTGGAAGGAGTGATAAAAGAGTTAGAGATTTCTTGAAGATGAGAGATAAAACTCATAAAATCAATTTTCAAGTTGAGGATGAAGTTACATTGGAATATTACTACAAGCCAAATCAAAGGTATAGAGTGGAGATTAACAATGGAAACCTATCATTTTATTTACAAGACTTAGTCATTTCCACGTTCCAGTGACAAGAGCCAACATTATGAAGGACATCAATCATTCTAATCCTTAGGATCCTTTCATGATTTGTTGGTGGAGGAATTTAGAGGAAATGCCACTTCTAGATTTATTGCATTTGTAGGTATTATTTATAGGACCCCATCGAAAGGGACAAAGGAGGAAATCAAGGTTCTCACAATTAAGGATTTGTAGGTGAACAATGAAGTCACTAGTATGAAGCATACATTAGTTGGCAAAGCACCAAATGAAGCTATGTGCACCCCATATGCATTCTTAAAGCGACAAAAACAGTTGTAAGTCGACTTCCTATTGGTACTAGGGTTCCACCCATTGGAGATGAGGTAGACTCTAAATTTCATGGAGAGATAGGATTTACATAAGGTGGTGGCCTAGGAACCTTAAGTCTAATTGAACTCTAGAGAGGTTTACTAGTTTCAAGAGGAGAAGTAAATAAACAAGCATAGAGAGGATTTAAAAGTAAGAAATGTGTCCAAGCCCATAAGGAATGAGTAAAACTAGTATTGGGAGGAGATGTACTGGCAGTGATGATGTTTGAACTTTAGGCAAAACAACACTAATTAGAAGTTTTTTAGGTAAGTTGGTTTCAAATAAATCATTGTAACCTTGACTAGAATGGGTATGGAAAGGATAGCTTAGGTATGTGCACCAGTTGCATGCCCTTAGAAGAGGATGGTGTACCTTTGAATTCCAATCCAAGGATGATGTAGAGAAGATTCTAATAGGGGATTGGCATAGAGTGTCATTAGATAAAATGATGCCATGTTGTGATTCTAGATGCAAATCAAAGACCTTTCAATCAATATGGATTAAGTTACCAAGGCTTCCCCTATAATTATAGATAAAAGGTACATTTTTATTAATATAGATTATTCTAAATGAAAGATGATATTGAGGGTTTACAATTATGTGATTGAAGGGAGAGGTGTTTATGTTGTAAAAATGATTCCCATATAGGTAGATAACGATTTTTTTGTTGTTGTTGTATTTTTGCATATAGAGAAAGGAAAGACCAAATAACAAACATATTCACCTTTCAACTAATCAACCATTATATCATAGAATTCACCTCTCAACTAATTAACCATTATATTAATAAAAAACATTTTTCCTTCAACTAATTACCCATTATATTAATAAAAAACATATTATTTCAGTAGAATTCACCTCTCAACTAATTAACCATTATATTAATAAAAAACATTTTTCCTTCAACTAATTAACCATTATATTAATAAAAAGCATTTTTCCTTCAATTAATTAACCATTATATTATTAGAAAGCATTTTTCCTTCCTAAGGATGGCGAAAGCTTAACATTGAGCTGCAGAGTATTAAAATGCAGCAGCTCAGTGCTTAGGGTACTTAGGATGTGGAGGACCCTAAACACTGAGCTGATAACTATAACCCTTACCAAAGCTTCCTACAAGAGTTAAATTATGAATAAAGGGATTTTTGGAAACAATTGGTAATGCCCTGGGCATTTCCAAGGGCATGGAAGTCAATACGTTCCCGTTGGCATGGAAGCTCATACGTTGTCCAAAATCAATAGAACAGTAGCCGAAACCCTGGTGGAAATGGACCTGCGACGCTATGGCTCCCAGCGGAAGTTGAAATTAAATCCAAGAAGTGGAACTTCAATGTAGTTGGTGGATTACTGGAAGATCGCCTTCAAAGGCGAATTGTGTTCCAGAGGCTAAGAATAATACCCACTTTCCTCCTGAGGCCAATTGCATGCCAGAGCCTGAGAGCACCATTGGGTTTGGACATAATCCCCACTGTGATTCTGAATCCAATTCAATGTCAGACACCGCAAACACTAAACTCTCCTCTGGAGATGTCGACAGCGGCGAGGATAATCAAGAACAAGATGTCGCTCAAGGTTTACAGCCTTCTGCTCTTCCTTCTCCTTCAATCCAATCTTCTCCCCATCAGCGGCCGCATGATTTCAATTCACATTCGATATCCATGTGTGCCCTTTTTCCACATCTGAGCAAGCTTGTGCAATCCACCAACAGTCAGCGCGTCATGTTGTCGCAGCTTGTGAACACCATAGTAGGAGATCACAAGGGTTCAACTGTCAGTTCCCCCTCAAGTCAGGCCAACAGCATGGCCATGCAACACAAAACGGCACAGGAGAGAGAGTCTGAGCTTCTGCAGCAGATCAGAGATTTGGGAGGAAAGGTGGCCACCCTCTCTGATGAATTGCATATAATAAAGGGCAAGAATGCACAATTGGAGCATCAATTGAATGTTATCTACAATAAGGAAGAAGAAGAGAGGATGAGAAAGGAAGATGCAGAAAAGTGAAAATTAGATAGATAGATTAGTACTTAATTAGCATTTCAATTTGGGTAGCTTGAACTCTTAGTAGAAGTATTTCAATTTGGGTTGCTTGAATTCTGAGTAGATATTCTAATGTGTCCTGTAAACTTGGTTACCAAATCAAGCCGGAAGAACCATGCAAGATCTTTTTATGGGATCAAGTACAGAAGCTAAGCTAAGCTATACTGTTATGTATTTTCTATTAAAGCTTTCTAAATTCTTAATAAAACTGTATTCAGCAGAGTTCAGATTGGGCATATTTTTGGAAGGATACTGATTAGTTTCAGACCCATTTATGACACTGCAATTCCTTTGAGAGAAACAATTTACTGATTAGTTTCAGACCCATATATGACACTGCAATTCCTTTGAGAGAACTGGATGCAGACTACTTATTCCTCCTTGTAGTCAGCTGCTGTAGAAGATAATTTACTGGCTATTTTGTTTAGAAGGATCTGATTAGTTTCAGACCCATTTATGACACTGCAATTTCTTTGAGAGAAACAATTTACTGATTAGTTTCAGACCCATTTATGACACTGCAATTCCTTTGAGAGAACTGGATGCAGACTACTTATTCCTCCTTAGAGTCAGCTGCTGTAGAAGATAATTTACTGGCTATTTTGTTTAGAAGGATCTAAACAATTGACTGATTAGTTTCAGACCCATTTATGACACTGCAATTCCTTTTAGAGAAACAATTGACTGATTAGTTTCAGACCCATTTATGATACTGCAATTCCTTTTAGAGAAACAATTTACTGATTAGTTTCAGACCCAGTTATGATACAGCAATTCCTTTTAGAGAACTGGATGCAGACTACTTATTCCTCCTTAGAGTCAGCTGCTGTAGAAGATAATTTATGGCTATTTTGTTATTGTCAGAACTCTCAATAAATGTCATCTATTTCTGGAAAATAAAATGCCCTCCATATGCAGAGTCATCAACTGTAATCTGCAAGGCATTATATGAAGGTATTATTGTCACAAATTCATTGAACAGATTGCATACAATCAGGTTAGTGATTTTAATTGTCTGCACACAGTAACAGTAACAATGGATACTCAAATATCCTGGCATGAACGATTAAAAGAATTCTTTGTTTCGGCCAACTCTAAATTTAGAAGACAAAATGGAAAAACAAATAATTTGCTTTTTACTTTTTTAATTATTTTCCAACCAGTCTAAATTTAAAGGACAAAATGAAAAACAAATTATTTGTATTTTTTTAATTATTTTCCAATTTTAATGGACAATTTTTTAAATAGTTAACTAAATGTTTAAAAAATAGCAATGTCTATTTTTTTATTTCTTTGAAATTGCTAAAATATTAGCAAGAATATATATTACCCCGGAAGATGATCAAGAATATATATATATATATATATATATAAAAGATAGCAATGTCTATTTTTCAATATTTGAAATTACTAAAATATTAGCAAGAATATATATCACCCCTAAAGATGATCAAGAATATATGTATCTCTTGAAGATGATCCCGGAATTGGGATCGAAAAGTTGAAGACAAAAAAACCTTGAACGCAGCTCCTTCGATTATTAACTAAATATTTAAAAGAGAGCGGTGGCTGTTTCTAATTTCTTTGCTGTTTCTTAAATAAATCTATATGATAGTTATATTTCTGTATTTTTAACTAGAAGAAAAGCTGTAAAAAAGCTGAAGTGCTTTATAGGTTTTCACCCTAAGGTTTTTAGGGTTGGAGCTTTTTGGATTAAGTTTCCTATTACCGAGGTTTGTATTTTGATTTTGATGTTTTTAAATTCTTTTATAAGATGAATGTAGTGCTATTTGACATTTTGTCCAAAGGGGGTGGATTTATTGGTGAAAAGCTAGGATGTCACCCAAGTGAGGAGTCCAACCTAAAGTTGGTGTGAGGTTTGTTATTTGATTTTGATTTTTTTTAATTTTTTTATAAGATTAATGTAATGTTATTGGACATTTTCCCAAAGGGGTTGGATTTATTAGTGAAAAGTGAGGATGTTACTCGACTGTGCGACATGTCCCAAACTCCACTCCCAAGAATGAGGTCAACTTGGGGTGAAGCTTGATAGACTACACCTATGTCTTATTCTTATGTGTAATTCTTAGTTAATGATATGTCATTACATAGTGCACCATTACAAGATTACATACACAAAGAATCAACATAAGTTTTGCAATGACGACACCTTAATTGGGTGCGCCCAAGAATTATATTAACAATATGATACAATAGAGTTTGGTTACAACAGCTCGGAGAGTACTCAACTACAACTTCTCCAAGAGTGTACCCAAACTAGTTGCGGCTCCTTTTACAAAGAAACCCCAAGATACAACTTCTCGTCGGACTTCTTTACCTTGTCGCATATGTAGGTCAACCTCCCGCGACACTTTTCTAGCTCTGCGTCTAAGTTTTCAGCTTCTCTCTTGGATGCACCCTTGCTGTTGTCTTTCCACACTTGCTTCCCTTTGCACTTGTTATGTTAGAGATGTGTTTGTGTTACTTCTTGCATGTTTCCTCCATGCCACTCTTTCCTTATATATATGCTTCCATGTGGTGCCCAAGGGATGTGTCCCTATTGACACCCCTCCACAAGTAACTTTTCACACATTAAGCCGACTCACATTTCAATAGCTTCTCCCATCTAGTAATTTCGTGACCTCCTTTCCATGCTCCACAACTAGCCTTCCCTTTGTTTCTGGTATGCTTACTTCCACAAGCTACCACAACACTTTCCTTGCCCAGGAACACCACTTGCCACACTACCATTGGGTGAGATTCTAGCCTTGCATGCCCTCCTAGTCGGTACATGCCTTTTACCACACTCCAACAAGTGAAATTCCTATCATGCACACCCTTCCTTGGCACGGGCACCTAACACCTTGCCAAGGCGAGAGTGCTTGACCATTTGTTGGGTGTTACACCTGCAACAAGGTCATTACCTCTACCACTCTATGTCAAATTGTCACCACGGTTCAACACTTCCTCAAGGTACCACTTCACGATCCCTTACTACAACTATAAGTCTTCAAAGTGCCTTCCGAGTCACTCGAGGACTCTTCTACCCACGCCAAAGGTAGTAGGCTGCTTTGCGGTCTGCATTTAGTGATGATGGGTGGGAAAGTGGCACCCATGATCGCCACCCTCATCATTACAGTCATCTGACTACCCCAAACAAGCCGCATTATATCTCTTGCTTAAGTACATCAAGAGAGGCACATTTGAGTTGATCTTGTTGTCTCCCTCATTTAGTAGCCTCACAACTTTAGGGTCACTCAACCAAATTTTCTCAAGCGTGCCGAAGGTTGGCTTGTCTGCTTCCTTCCAAGGATGTCGTGCTCCATCTTCCCTGACTTGGCCTGCCATCTTAGCTTGCCCTCGTTGATCGGAGGTTTTGGCCTGTCCGCCCGATTCCTCTTCCTGCTCATCCAAGTCTCCATGGTCTTGCATTGTCGTGGAAGTGTCGACTAATTCACCGACCATGATCACAACCAAATCCACTAGGTTCTCGAGCCTAGCCACCTGCTTTTCCAAGTTCTTCACCAATTTGTGACTTATTAGTTCCAAACTTTCATCTACCATTTCCTTTCCCTTCACCTTGCCTCTCTTCATGGTGAGTCTGCACTGTCTCTTGGCATGTTGTCGGTGTTGTGCTCAAGGATATCACCCTCTTGAATTTCTGTTGCTTCATCATGGTATGAACAATGATCAGATCCTGGCATGAAATAATTACTAAACAGTCTAAGTGAGGCATATGTGCTGCATTTTCTCTCCTTATAAATTTCTACCCTAAGACAACCTCAAAATTATCCATGGGTACCACAATGAAGTTCAAGTCTCCACTCCATTCTCGAGCTTCAAAGATACGTTGTTGGCCACACCAACCCCTTTCTCCACCCTAGAGTTCACTGCTTTGAAGGAAGTCTGTCTTAGCTCGAAGTGCAACTTGATCTTCTTTGCAACTTCTTCCTTTATGAAGTTCAGGGTTTCCCCATTGTCAGCCAATGCAATGAAAACCTACCAATCCAACTTCACATGAACGTAACAAATCTTGCTATAGTCTTGCTCCTGGAAAACCATAGGTTCCTCTAGCACCGCACCCAACACTTGGAATACACCAACCAAAGGTTTGTCTTTTTTCTCTACAACAGACAACTTTTGTTGTTTCAATGGACAATTATTCACATAGTGGTCCTTTTTGCAAATCCAACAAGACACGTGTTTGCTTTTTTCTTTGGATGCTTTCACTTTCTTGACCTTTTCCTCATCATGATTACCAAATGAATTTGGCTTCCCCTTGGTTCTCTTATTTTTCTTATTGAATGTATTTCCACTCGTAGCAACTTGGTCTTCCTTAGGCCCTCCCTTGGCTTCTAGACTATACCTAAGAGTTTGTATGCTATTGTTATAACTACTTCAAGGGTCTATACATTTTGGTGTCGTGGATCCATTTTCTCCCAAGGATACAATCCCTTCATGAAATGATATAAGCGGTCTTCGTGACTCATATATTTAATATCTAACATAAGGCTGGCATATGCCTTGATATAGGCTTGAACCTTTCTTATATGCTTGAGCTCCATGAGCTTGTTTCGTGCAACCCAACCTTGGTTCCCTGGGCCAAACTAAGCCTTTAAATTTGTCTTCATCTGCACCCAGTTCTCAATCCTCTCTGTTTCTCAGCCTTCTTCCATTTATTCCACTTGGTTCCTCCACCACAACTTCTCTATGTTGGTTAGAAACATTGCGGCAACATTAACCTTGGCTTCGTCTGAACTATCGTTCAACTACTCCAAGTATTCCTCAATAGCCCAATAGAATTTATTGAGTACCTTGGCATTTTGGTTCCATCATATGGATAGGTTTCTTTCATCTTGATTCTCATGGGAGTTTTCGAACCACTCCCTCTGGCAATAACTCGTTTCAATAGGTTGATGGTGTTGTCTTGGTCTCTAACTTGAGCTTGAAGCGCCTTCACCAATTCTTTCAACTTTGTGACCTTCCCATCATTGTTTCTCTTCATTAGCTCTGTTAGTAATTTTGTATTGGCTTGGCATTCACTCATGGCCCTATTGGACCCTTGTCGCATCCTGGACATTTCTTCCTCCAAGTTTTTGGTCTTCTCACCATGTTTAAAAATAGTTGTTGTCATGCGTTCAATGTTTCTTTCCAACGTCATGAGGTTGGATTTCATATTTGTATTTTTTGGAGCCTATCCATCATTTTTGTCTTCATGGTGTGAAGCAGTCTTTGCATCAAAACCAACCATTGGTTCTGCTTCCATGTCCAACAATTTACCAATAGAGTGTTTGCCCATATTTTCCTTCTTGTCAACCTGTCACGAAAGTGACAATGGCAAAGAGCTCACCAATGTCTTCTTCAAACTCTATTCTAGTTTCACCTTTTCTCACAAAAAAGTGGTTAAGAGTACCAAGGATTCCACCTATAATTATTCTTCCTTAGTATTTGTCGATGCGCTCCGGACGACACTCCTGATAGTCTACCCGGGACTCCTCCCAATGCGCTTCCAACACAAATTTGATACCACCTATTTTGACAGAAACAATGGTGAAATGTAATACCCCTAGTTTTGACTTGGAATGAATTTAACCAAAATTATGTAAATGATGTAAATATGCTAGTGTGAATTCCTAGTGTGGAGCTCAAGGCCAAGGCCCGACTAGTGAATGGATAGGAATGTATGATGTACATATTTTATTTGGATTGTTTGGTTGTCTTTTATGCTGATTTAGAATATATGTAAATATTATGTGCATAAATATTAAAATGGTCCAACAATGGCTATGTAAAGAGCACCAAAGGGGCTATGATTCCACCAGAGGGGGAGAGGAAAGGGGGTCTATGGGAGACTAAATCCTTGTTTCCAAGTTCCAACCTTAGAACTCACCTAAAATTCTATCATGTGCCTTGAATAATCCAATTATATCCCTTTTTTACTATTCTCCAATCATTAATGAATGTGTGAGGTTGGTGGGAAAAGTCACCTCATGTAGTTATTGAAGCATGGGACTGATTGCACTTTTGTGATAGTTCTGTCATGACAGAAGTCAATATGTAGCTTCCAGGAGTTCTTTCTTCTACCGTCAAAAGTGATGTCAGTTGTCTTTTCATTTTCTCATATCCCTTGGAGTCAACCCTCATTCTCTCATTATTTCATGCATATATACACTAGGCAGGGCTCTCCATTGTTGTCCATGAACATACCAAACTGTGTTGAACCCATAAATTCAAATTTGGAGACAATGGTGCAGATTTGGAAGTGAAAATTGATGGTTGTAGGTGAGCAGAGAGGTTCGGCAAGATAGGAACCCTTACCCATTGAGTTCTTCTGCTCATAGGTTCTTGAGAAGCCACAAATTGAAGCTATAGGTGATTCCATAACAACACATATCATATTGGACTTCTTCTATGCACACACTGGAAGCACCTAGAAAGATGGATCGCCCAAGAGAATCATGGATCGATGAAGGGGATGCCTGACCTAGAAGGGTGTTGTGTGGGGCAGGTATTGTGGAATCCAAGGCTGTGAAAGTTGAGTGAGACCCCTGTAGAGCTCTGTATGAGCATTTGGATAAGCATAGAGAAGAGAATGGGTTGTGGGATGAGAGATAGAATCCTGTAGGTGTTTCCTTTTCCCTGGTGGCCTCATAGCCCAGCTTGGGGGTGGCCTTCCAGCATAAAGAATATATGCTAGACAGAGTGGTTATGGTTGGGTGGAAAATCGTTTTTACACAACCAGTTGCTTAGATATGCATTGGATACAGATAAGTATTCTCATGCATTTGAATATGAAACGTTTTTATTTCATGCCTGTAATGTTTATGCTTGTATTTGCATGCTAGATGTGTGTGGATAGATTTTAATTCCGCCGTGTATGTTTATTTACGTTTTTGCACACATTTTATATGTTTAAAATCGTATTATGGATTTGGGGCGAAATTTGAGAGCACAAATTCAATTATTGTCCCCTCTCGATGGTCGGATTGGGTGAGGGGGACGTTACATGAAGAGTATGCCAAGCTTCATCCAATCTCAAGATTTGATACCACCTTTTCTTGTAGGAAAAGTGGTGAAGGTCCCCAAGATCACAACTCTAATACCATCTATCATAGACCTGGGGAGTCCAGCTTGAAACCACACAACAAAATTTGAACCCAAAATTCGACGAATTCTGACGAAATTGACTATGTCATCGGATTTCACCTTTATAATTACGAATTTTGCTTTATTTTTTTAAATTGACCTCTGAAGTTGTCGAATATCCGATGCCATTCGGATATCCGACGTTACTCGTCAGATAGCCGACGACTGTCGTTGGATTTATGACGTATACATTATATCAGTAACTATGATAACTTTGTCGGATCTCCAATGAGCATTTATTTTTAAAAACTATAGATATAGAAACATTCCGAGATGTTTGCTATACAAGCGATGGTTTGCGGAAATTATAACTTTTGCATGGATTGTTTTTCATACAAGAATCCACAATTATTTCAATTGTTATTGTGATTAAAAATAGTGAAGTGTGGATATTGATTTTTTAAGATCAATAATCACCAGTCAAGCTCTGTATCAGAAAATGTCACATAACAATATTCTGGATCCAGACGAACAAAATCGACAATTGCTTGCTAAATTGTGGGATGGACTGAAAAGAAAGGGTGATGGGAAATGTTATTGTCCATGTAGTCAATGCAGGGGATTTAAAAGGAGAAGGATAAAGATCACAACAGCCAAAATACATTGTAGGGAACATGGACATGCTGAGGGGGGACATGGATATCGTCCATTGGTAGGTTTTGCATTATATATGTCTTTATATTGATGGTTTTTGTAAATGTATGTATCATTTTAATATTTATTATAATAACTAATATCTATTGATGGTTTCATGTAATTATAAAGGAAAGACCTCCTGCGACATATCTCCTGGAGGATGTGCTTTCAGAACAAGTACCGGAGGAACATGGAGCTATGAATAATGGAGAACAAGTTAATGATCATATTGAAGAAGATGGTCATACTAATAACATAGTTGAAGATGATGGTACAAATACATTGATCCATGATACATTTAATGTTAGAATGGATGATGATGATGATGTTCATGATTTACCTCTTCTTGAGAAGGCATAAGAAACCATTTATGAGGGCTCCATCACAAATCTTCTCTCTGCTATATTGTTGATAATGAAATTGAAGGTTATGAATGTGTTGCAGCTACAACCTGATCCCCAAATTTTTTTATAAAATTGTAGGGGCCCTCCTTTTATTTTTTTATTTTACTTAGAGTTTGTTTCATCTTGGACATACTTACCTTTGACACTTAGTTTTTCCGACCTTCATAAATGGTTTCCGCAATCCCGCATTTCCGCAATCCTACGTTTCCGCAGCTCCGCATCCCGCATTTCCGAATTCCCACATTTTTTTATTGCGGATTGCAAATTGCGGGCTGCATTTCCTACTTTTGAAATTGTCTCCCGCATTTCCGCAGTTCCGCATCCTGCAGTTTCGATTGCAGATTGCAGATGGAATTTATGAGTTTTTGAAATTGTAATCTGCAATTTCGCACTCCCACATTCCCGCAATTACACATTCCACAGTTCTGAATCCCGCATTTCCGAATTCCTGCATTTCCGATTGCGGATTGTCGGTTGCATTTCCGACTTTTGAAATTGTCTCCCGCATTTCCGTAGTTCTTCATCCTACGGTTCCGATTGCGGATTGCGGATGGAATTTTTGACTTTCTGAAATTGTAATCCTCAATTCCGCACTCACGCATTTCCGCATTGCGGATTGCGGAAGGATGATTTTGGTCATTTTCGTAAACCTTTTCCGTATTTCTGCCTCCACGTTAGTTATCATTTTCACGCCGAAACAATATCGTGGAAGTATGAATCTCTTTTTTTGTAAACAATGTTGATAAATCATACCTCTGCTGATCCGGATTTATGTGGGAACGAAACAAAAGATAGCATATACAGAATCATATACAGAGATATATTGCAAATAACACAGAGATACAGTAAACACATATTCTATTAAATAGCGGAAATAGAACAGACTGTAAAATACAATAGCTAGAATGGTGGTAGCTATCTCTGAGAAGAGATGTGGCCGCTATGCTCATTCGTGCCAAGATGAATACAAAGAGAGGCCGAAAGGGCCTATTTATCATAAGCATGAGGGAAAGAATCCCAATCATCCAAAAACCTAACCCTAGAAGATGAACCGTCATAAAGTTTGTGGCCCCAAGGTGGTTAGTTGAACAGTCAACTTCCCGGGGTCATAACTTTTGCATACGATCTCCGTTTAGGGCGCTCGGTATCCCGTTGGAAAGATCTAACCGAGATTTACAACTTTCGACTGGGAAAAAAATGTCGTTTAGGGCCTCAAAATGGCTCCGGAAGTTCAGGACCCGAAAAACTGCTAAAAATAGTAATTTACCAAAATTGCCAGAACACTGTTTTTAGCCAGTTGGAAGAGGTGGGCTGCCACCGATATCCACCTGGATCATCTGCAAATTTTCTTATGTTCATTATCAATTTGCTTGGAAGAATTGTGTTAACAATGAATTATTCTTATACGTTGATTTTGTTGTTTCCTCAGGATGCAGAGGGAACTGAAAGGTTGCGAGAAGAAGAAGCGACAGACACAAAATACAAATTGGTAATCCAAAGGACGCAGAGAAGGCAAAAATAAGACGGGTGGAGGAAGCTGAAGGGTTGCGAGCAGAATAAATGACAGACACAAAAGACAAATTGGTAATTCGAAGGACGCAGAGGAAGTTGAAGTGATCAGTCATGTAAATATAAATTCTCTTGGAATATAAATATGGGGGGAAGGGTACTAGGAAAAGAGGACTTTTTCTAGTGAAATAGAGACTGGAAACATTATGTAAGAGAATTATTTTCCTGCTAATGGGGAAGGACCTATTCGCTAGGAAAAGCTTGCACATATTTTTACGTGGAATGTGTGACTAATAGATCAGAACTATTTCTTCTTATGTTCATGTTCATGCTGTGAGATATTTCTAATTTTGTTGAACTATTTCAATGGTGATGAATGATTTTACCTATCTATGTAAATGTCTGTGTGATAACAGAGTAATAAATTGGTTTAATCATAATCAAATCTATCTTTGTAATTTTCTACTGTGAGTGTGCATACTTTATCTTAATAGCTATCTGTTGGATTTGTATAAGCATTCTTAGATTATTACTCTTATTTAAACTCACTCCTTGCACGGATATTTTAGTTACTGTAGAATAGGGTTAGATAATTGATAAGGTAGAAGTGATAAGACAGGGGGGTAAGAACCTACACATCACTTGTGAGGATTATGCCTGTTAATTTTAGGTTAGTTGCATTAGTTAGATTAGAAGCACTTGCATAATCATACCCTAAACATAAAATATGAACAATGGGTTGGGCCGCAACCGGTACATAAATTAAACATACACACCTACTGTTAGTTTTTACTTGTTTAGAATATAAAAATAAACAATCAATCACTGAAAGTAATACAAGCACAACAAGAACACAATGAACGCAATATTTCTCTCAGTGAAACCACAAGGGAGAAAACCCCCAAAAAATCTTCCTCAATATAGAAATCACAAAGTACAAAATTAAACCCCAAGACAGAATTAACTACTCCTCCACTTGTGCGAACTTCTCCCTCTCTCCTATGCGAACTTGTGAGAGTGAATGAGTGAATATAAATGAGGAACTCATCCTCTATTTATATTCTTCCATTGGGGTGACTTTTCCTCAACTGGGCCGAATTCTCCTAACTGACTGGGCCGACTTTTCAAATAAAAAATATAATAACCTCTTTTGGGTTCTTCTAGGTCGACATAAGACCTTGGGTTTACATTGAATCTTTCAATGAATCTTACATTAATAATTACATCAATAGCATCTCCTGAAGGAGGAATGCAAATACAATAGACAAGTATCAAATAGAATATCTTCCGCAGTTACATTCTTTTAACACTCCCTCTTAACTAGGAAGGTATTATGCGGGTAACAATAACATCTGCACAACTGACTTGTGAAACTCTATATGTCGTAGGAATATTTTTGGATCATCATCTTTCTGGGGTATCATCTGTTGTATTAGCATCATCAACATCTATTGGAATCTCATCATCAACATTGTCATCATCATCTGCTAAAATATCATCATCAACAACATCCTCTGTATCGTCATCAGCAACATCCTCTGCTGGAACATCTTCTGCTGGATCAGCAACATCGTCAGATGGGACATATTCTACTGGAACATCCTCATCAACAACAGCGTCAAATGGAACATATTCTGTTGTCAGCAACATCATTAACTGGAACATCTTCCGTTGGAACATCCTCATCAGCAACATCGTCAGCTGGAACTTTATCAGTCAACTAGTACCAATCTTCTGTCCCCAGGATAGGCATCTATCCTTGCGGATAGGAACTCTATCAGTCAGCCAGTACTGATCTTCTTCCCCCTAGATAGGCATCTATCCTTTCAAATAGGAACTCTATCAGTCATCCAGTACTGATCTTCTGCCCCCAGGACATGTATCTATCCTTTCGGATAGGAATTCTATAAGTCAGCTAATACTGATCTTCTACCCCAGGAAAGGAATCTATCCTTTCGGAGAGGAACTCTATTAGTTATCCAGTACTGATATTATGCCCCCAGGACAGGAATCTATCCTTTCAGATAGGAAATTGATCATTCAACCAATACTGATCTTCTTCCCCCAGGACATGCATCTATCCTTTCAGATATGAACTCTATCATTCAGCCAGTACTGATCTTCTGCCCCCGGGACAAGCATCAGTTCCGAATAACTGAAACACTATCATTCTCTCTTTAGAGAGAGGTCCCTCTGGACCACACCAAGATTGTCTCGAAAGTATTCCAACTTTACGCGAGACAAAGGCTTAGTCAACACATCAGCAACTTGTTCCTCTGTAGGAACATACTTGAGCTTCACAGCTCCCTTCTGCACCATATCCCAGATATAGTGGAACTTGATCTCAATGTGCTTTGATCTATCATGGAACACAGGATTTTATGTCATCTTGATGCAACTCTGATTGTCATAGAGTACCTTCGTAGCATCGAACAATATTTCCAACATGTTACGAAGCCACACTGCTTCGATACAAGATGAACAAGCTGCTACATATTCAGCTTCCGCTGTACTGAGTGCAGCATAGGGCTGCTTTCTACTGAGCCATGAGATCATACCTGATCCCAAAATAAAGCAACATCCTAAAGTGCTTTTCCTATCTTCGGTACTTCCATCCCAATCTGAGTCTGTGTATCTGTAGAACCTGAAATCACTATTTGAATCATATCTGACTCCATAGTCCAATGTACCCTTTAGGTACATCATCACATGTTTTGTTGTAATCAGGTGAACAATCCTGGGCTCCACCATACACTGACTCAATGTGTTCACAGCAAAACATATATTTGGTCGAGTATTGGTCAAATGCACCAATGACTGAATAATATGTCTATACATGGTGACATCTACTACCTCTGATGAAGCATCGTTCAGGAGGTTCAGGTTTGTCACCATAGGAGTAGTCATGGCCTTACAATCCAACATCCCAAATCTATTTAGGATCTCAACTGTGTATTTTCCTTGACTCAGGAAAATCTCATCTGGAAACTGCCATACTTCAAGACCTAGAAAGTAATGCATCATACCAAGGTATTTCATCTCAAATTCTACTGAAAGCCTTATCTTACATTCAATGATGGGCTTGTCTTCTCCTATCAAGAACAAATCATCTACATATAGTAGTAGTATCATAGGTTCATCATCCATAATCTTGTAATAAAGATTAGAATCTACTTTACTCTTGGTAAAGCCCAAACTCATCAGGAAACTGTCAATTCTTCCATACCATGCTCTAGGTGATTTCTTCAACCCATACAATTCTTTCTTCAGTCTGCATACATGTGACTTCCTATCTTCTGTTTCAAATCCTTCTGGTTGCTCAATATATACTTCTTCTTCTATATTCCCATTCAGGAATGTCGTCTTTACATCCATATGATGTAACTTCCATTTCATCTTGGCTTCCAAGGAAAGAATGGTTCTAATTGAAGTATATCGGGCCACAGGAGAAAAGGTCTCCTCATAATAAATTCCTTCCTTTTGTGAGAATCCTCGTGCTACAAATATTTCCTTGTACTTTTCAATGCTTCCGTCTGCTGAGTGTTTTGTTTTGAAGATCCATTTTGACGATACAACTGATTTATCCTTCGGTCTTGGTACCACATCCCAAACATAATTCTTGGTGATGGATTGGTATTCTTCATTCATAACATCCAACCATTCCTTCTTCTTCACTGCATCTTCAAAACAAGTTGGCTCCTCTTCAACAATATTACACATCAAGCCTACATAACTAGAGTATGGCCTTGGTATTTTGCTCTCTCTACTGGTTCCTTCTAGGGAACCATACCTTCCTGCATCTTGAATTAATTCTCATACCCAAGATGGTCTTCTCTTTCGAGAAATATCCTCATGAGGTGTCTCCTTAGGTCTCTGAGGTTCTTCCATGTCATGATCCTCTGGAATAGGATCTTCTTCAATATTTCTGTCTGGTACTTTACTTGTTTCTGTAACTCTAGGAGCCTCCTAATCCTATTCATCCTCATGAGTCTTCTTGGATTTGTTGAAGGCTATGTCTTCATCAAATGAAAAATCTCGGCTGAGCTCGATCTGGAAGAATGCTGGGATGTATATACAGTAAGCATTAGATTGTTCACTATAGCCCACAAATATTCCCTTCTTTCTTGAAGGTTCCAATTTTGATATTTTCTCTCTTGGAATGTGAATGAACACCGGACATCCAAATATCTTTAGATGACTAACTTCAGTCTTCTTACCGGTGAACATCTATTCTGGGGTCTTGTTGCCAAGAGCACTGTGAGAGATTCTGTTCTGTACATATACTGCGGCTCTGGTTTATTCTACCCATAGATGCATGGGTAAATCTTGATCATGTATCATATCCTTCACTGCTTCTATGATCGTTCTATTCTTCCTTTCAGCTACACCATTCTGTTGTGGATTATAGGGAATAATAAGCTCCCTCTTAATCCCTGCTTATTTACAAAATTATTTAAAATCACCTGAAGTATATTCCCCTCCATTATCTGATCTTAAAACCTTTATCTTTTTCTCAGAGAGGTTTCCTACAAGAGCCTTTAACTCTTTAAACTTTTCAAAGACTTCATTCTTGTTCTTCAGAAAATAAATCCATGTTTTGTGGGAGTAATCATAAATAAAAGAGGCATAGTATACATACCCGTTTAGAGAAGTGGTGGACATAGGTCCACAGATATCTGAGTGAATGATATCCATAATACATTTTGATTTGTTGCCGCTACTTGGAAATGGATTCTTTGTACTCTTTCCTTGAGCACATGCCTTGCATACTCCTTCATGATTCACCTGGATTTTTGGTAGTCCAGTCACCACCTTACTTACTATAGGTAAGGCTTTGTAGTGTACAAGAGCTAGTATTCTATGCCATAGCTCACAAGGGATTATGGTACTGGTCATCAATGTTGCATTTGCATGACCCTTCAGTTTGTAAAGTCCTTCTTCTACTCCAATGACCACTGCATCGTCAATAATCTTCCCCTTTTTCCACATAAGAACTTCACCATCTATAAAAGCAATTATAAGACCTTTCTTATCTAATGTAGAAATAGATAGAAGGTTCTTCTTCAAACTTGGTACATAAAGTACATCTTTCATATTCATGGAATTTCCAAAGTCCAATTTATAAGAGGCTTCTCCCATTCATTTGATGGGATATTGATAATCATCTCCAAGTTTTACCTTGTGTGGATATTCCTTCTGAACAAGATGTGAGAGGGATTCTTTGTATCCCATCATGTGTTTTGAAGCTCCACTATCCACTAGACAAGTATCACTCCCATGAGATACTGAACCAGTGAGGGATGATATTAGAACATATTCTTCACTGGAGTCTTCATCATCTCTGGTTTCGACTTCTTCATCACTATCTTCTGTTGCATGTGCATGAAACCTTTTCTTCTGCTTCTTATGATGTATAGATTTGGATGGACAATTTCTTGCTAGGTGTCATGTCTTGTGACAAGAGTAACATTCAACGGAGGAGAGGTCTCTTTTGAATCTCTTGTTCTTTTGATGTCCTTGAGATCTTTTGGGAGAGTGGGTACGTACATCACTCTTCCTTTTCCTTCCACCTTTGCCATGGATGGCCAAAGCTTGATCTTCATTGTCGTTTAGTTTATCCTCTCTCACCGCTATTCTTTCTTCCTCTTGTGCACACTCTTCCCATAACTGTATGAACTGGATCAGTTTATTTGTAGCACAAATACCACGAACAAATGGTTCCCAATATCTGGGAAGACCATTCAGAGTAGTGTTCATCACAAATTCTGCACCCTCTACCATATATCCAATAGCCTCTAGGTGTTATTTTATCTGGGACACTCTGGTGAAGTATGAGTGCATGGACTCAGACTTCAAATTATTCACACCCTTGAGTTGGTTTCTCAGGGTCATCTTCCTATTGATATTCTTTCCTTCAAACAAGCTGGTCAAAGCATCAAACATTTATTTTGGTGTCTTCTTGGAAGACACATGGGGGATCAAGTGGTATTTGATGGAATCCACAATGATCCTCTTTGCTTTAACCATATTCTTCTTATGTCTTTCTTTGGCTTCATCTTCCTTAGGTTTTGTAAGTCCTTCCTTTACATAGTCTTCTAGGTCATGTTCTTCAAGGATGAGCATGACTCTATACTTCCATGCCCTGAAGTTCTTAGCCCCCTCAAGCTTATCATAAAGATTGGTATTGCTTGTAATATTGATATAATGAGTACTTCAAATGGAAATATAATAGATTTGAGACTTACCAGAAAAGTTGTCCTTCTGAAATCTGCTTCTTCCTTGACCTAGGGTTTGTTAGAGAAACCCTAATTTTCCAACTTCGGAATTTTGGAAATCTAATTGGATGAGAAAATTTTTCTCCTCAAGGTGAGTTGAGAAAATTACTCCTTCTCTCAATTCAGTGAGCAGATGATCCAAAAACTTGATGCCCTAGTTATCCTAGGCTGTAGTGGGGGACCAGAAAATGAAAATTCTCAGAATGAAAATCCGCTTCGACAGAAAGATCCACCCTAGTGAGGCGAGTTAGATGCACTATATTTTTCATCAAATATGTGGAGGGAGATCTCGGAACAAGAAACCCTAGTTTCTGCAGTTACAGAGGTTGTACAATGTATTCTTTTAGGCCAGCTCTGAAACCATGTTAGTTTCTACTTGTTTATCATATAAGAATAAAAAATCAATCACTGAAAGTAATACAAGCACATCAAGAACATAATGAACACATTATTTCTCTTGGAGAAACCATAAGGGAGAAAACCCCGACAAAATATTCCTCAATATAGAAATCACAAAGTAGAAAAGTAAAACCCGAGACAAAATCAACTACTCCTCCACTTGTGTGAACTTCTCTCTCTCTCTCTCTCTCTCTCTCTCTCTCCTATGCGAACTTGTGAGAGTGAATGACTGAATATACATGAGGAACTCATCCTCTATTTATATTCTTCCGTTGGGGTGACTTTTCCCCAACTGGGCCGACTTATCCTAATTGACTGGGATGATTTGTCAAATACAAAATATAATAACCTCTTTTGGATTCTTCTAGGCCGACATAAGACCTAGGGTTTACATTGACTCTTACATTAATAATTACAACAATAAAATCTCCCGAAGGAGGAATGAAAATACAATAGACAAGTATCAAATATAATATCTTTCGCAGTTATATTCTTTTAACACCTATGGTAGCCGGACCGTTAACCGGATGGATTCCCCACACCAAACAGTGAGTGATCTAATTGGGATTATTCAGTCATGCGGATGTTAAGGTATGCAATATATTCCATCACATATATATGATCGTGCAAAAGGTTATCACTGTTCATCTAATAGTTTTATTGTTAATTTATAAGTAAAATTAATATGGATGAAATGTGTTTCATTAATATTATTTATATATTATATTAACTAGTTTTTTATTTTAATTTGATGTAGCTTGATAGCTGAATTTTTGTTACCTCCGTCAAATATTTTACCTCGCACATATAGATATTTATCTTCCATCATGAAATAAATTGGAATACAATATGAAGCAATTGATGCATGCCCCGATGACCATGTTATATATTATAATCAACATGAATTTGAAACAGAATGTCCAAAATGTCATATCAGTAGATATCGAACAGATCAAGTAACAAAAAAGGTGCCTCGCAAGGTTCTTCGTTCTATTCCCATTATTCCATGTTTGCAACGACTGTTCAGGTGCAAAAACATAGCACAATTTATGGATTACCATGCACGGAACAAAAGTCAAGATGACATTATTTGAATTCATGCAGATGGGTCTGCATTTAGAGATATGGAGGAAAAATGGCCTCACTTTAAAGAAGAACCTCGTAATCTTAGGATTTCTTTGGCAGCATATGGTGTTAATCCATTTGGAGAGATGAGATCCATTTACTTAGTGTGGCCTATTTTTGTTATCAACAATAACATTCCTCCATGCTTGTCAATAAAGAGGGAGCACATAATGTTGGTAATGATTATTCCAGGTATGTGTCTACAACTTTTTTTTAAATGTAGTGGCATCTCATTTGTCGTATTTTGTTGCATAATGTCATATATATATATTTTATTTTTCTTTTGTATATGGTTTATATATCTAAATGGTTGTAATAATTATATATTTTATATGTTCAAATCAATCAGGTAAGTACCAAGTTAAAGATAGGAATGTATATATCGAACGTCTTATTGACGAGCTACTAAAGTTATGGAATGACATCACTATGTATGATGTATCTAGACCAATACGACAAAGGAAATTTCAATTCCATGCAATGCTTGTATGGACAATACATGATGCCCCAAGGTTAACCCATTTTTGCGGTTTGTAATTATAAGTTCCACTTTATTTGCATTTATTTTTATGAACTAGTTAATATATTATGCACGCACGTTTTTTTAAATAATCCATTCATTTTACATATAATTATAATTGACGTAGCTACTATCCATCTCTTTATGTAGGTCTTCAGACAAAGGGAAAATTTGCATGTCCAGTTTGTGGTCCTAAAATCAAATCTCGTGATTCAAAAAGTTTAGGAAAGGAGGTGTTTGATGAGTATAGGCACTTCCTCTCTAAGAATCATAGGTATCGAACTACCGAAAAACATCTATTCAATGGGAAGCAAGAGACTGCATTAAAACCGTAGAGAATGAAACCTCACCTATGGAAGTTTCAATATAATAGAAATCGTCAAGGTACGTATGGATCAAATTATCTATCTATCATCGTATATGAAATGCTATGATTTTTTTTATTGTGTGTTGTTTACTATAATTGACATTGATTTCTGTAATTTCTTTATAAACTATGATTCGTGATGGCCGTCATGATCATGAAGGCATTAATGGGCTTCCACGAGGAATGAAAATTTATCTTAAACAATTCAGTAGGTTTCCCTACTATGAGCACCTACAAATTGCTCATATGTTTGATACAATGCATATCGGAAAGAATGTGACTGAAACATTATGGAAAATATTGAATGGAAGGAGTGACAAAGAAAAAATTATCAAAATTTGCAATGACATTCAAGAAGCCAACCATGCAATGAAAGACATCATTCAATTACATAGCAATGGAGACCAAATTAATATAAACTCACTTCCATGGTTGTTAACTAAGCAGCAAAGTAATGTTGTAAAAGAAGTCATGCGAAAAATTAAATTTCCCACCGGATTTTGTTCGAACATGAAGAATATCATAACAAAGAAAGGTGAATTTGCAGGGGTAAAAACGCATGATTGACATATCTTCATCAAGGTAATTATTATGGTATGCATATAATTGCTATTTTTTTATTTTATTCTAGTGCATATTGTTGGTATTTTTTGGTCTAATTTTTGTAAAAAAAAATGAAACAATTTGTATTTTGTTACATTATGTTCTACCTCCCTTTCTCCCGGACAACTTCGACAACAATGTCAAACAAGTTATATATAATCTTGGGAAATACATGAGGTAAGTAGCGATTTTTTGCATGCGCTTAGTGTTTGTTTAATTCATTGCAAAACTTATATTTGACATTTGTGCACTAATTGTTATGTAATATAATGTTTTTTTGTTAAATGTCTTGATTGGTTTGCATCACTTGTAGATGGTTGTCATCTAAAGAAATCCATAAAGAAGATATAAAGTATCGGAGGAGAGAAATTACTCGTCTCATGTGGGAAATGCTGAATCATCTACCTTCGGCATTTTTCAATGCACAAGAACACTACCTCATACACCAAGTTAAGGAGATTGAATTGTGTGGAACTGTACACTCAAGGTCCATGTGGATGGTTGAGAGGCACTTGAAATTTTTGAAGGGTTTGGTTAGACAACGAGAACGTCTTGAGGGTTCTATGGTGGAGGGGTATATGGTATACCAGAAAATGATGTATATTAGTGAATATCTTACTAAATTAGCATCAAAGCTCAATTTAGGTCGCATTTGTGATCTAGACTCCCATAAGAATTTCGAAGGGGAGGACCTGAAGGGGAAAGGTAGATCAAGGAAGGTGAAAGGTAATTATTAGCTAGTGGAGATTAATTAATATAGTACATTTGACTGTTGATTTTTATGTATATGTCATACTTATTCTATTTTTAATATTCAATATGCATCAATTAAAAGTGTATACCGTGTTAAGTGAATATACATTTGTACTGAATTTTAGTTTTATTTTCATCAAGTAGTTGGTCGAGAGTGGGATGCACTTCATTTATACATCACAAACAATCTTGATTGGATGGAGGTATGGATTGAACAATGTGAACAATATGGTCATGGAATATCATGGGAAGGTGTGGCTTCATTAGTTAAAACAGCTCATCGCAATGGAGATACCAATCTTACATAAAGGGAAATCAATTTAGCATATGATTTAAAAGATAAGAAGGCAAGCATATTAATCAGCCATACTATTTATTTATTTTGCAAATATATTGATGTACACGTTGATTTTTTTCCCTGTAGGGCATAAACATGCACTTAATCATCAATTCATGATGTAATCTTTATGTGTATGGCTTGTTGTAGGTAAAACACCATAAGGCTATGTGGTGTAGTGGTTGTAAATTTCGCATCAAAAAGTTGCATGAAATGAATAAAACATCAGATTGTGGGATATCTGCAGTCTTTGAGGTGACCAATGTTTCCTCTAGAAGTGACAGACATCCAGAACTCTCAGAAAATCGATACTATGGGTATTTGGAAGATATTGTTCAGTGTGACTTTAACTCCTTCAAAGTAGTTATGTTCGTTGTCAAATGGTACAGGTTACGATTGAATCAATGTGATCTCGATAAAAATATTATTGAACATGATAATGGATTTACCATGGTTAATACAAGGTTGTTTCGGCCAGGAACATGGCCTTATGTTCTTCCAAGCCAATGTGAACAGGTATTTTACTCTGAGGTTCTAGGTAGATGGGGTTGGTCATTTGTTGTGAGACACGATCCAAGGGGAAGGCCAGTAAAGTATAATGTAGATGAAGGTAATGAAGAGGGTCTTGAAGAAGAAGACGATGTTGAAGATGATCAGCATGAGTTATATGATCATGTTCCATAGAAAGATGTCGAAGAATTAGTTGAATCAGATGATGTAGCAGACAATGTCCATGAAGATGATATCGACGATGACATGATGATCGTAACTGGCATCGATGACGATGATGATATGGCCAATCCTTACAATGTTGAATCTAGATTGGAGGATACAGATGATGACTTGGATGAAGAAGATGATGAAGTCCATTGAAGTGTATGAGGTATGCCTTAATATATCTACTCTATATATTTTGATTTAATATTGCGATAGAATTATTGAATTTTTTTGGTACGTATAAATTAATTGTTTCTTAGTGTTTTTTCCATTTTCCTGTATGTTGGCATATGTTATAATTAGAGACATTGCTTCTTAAGTATGAAAAAAAACACAATAAATTATTTTTTTGTACATAGATTTTGTCAAGTTATGGGGGATTGAGAGTGACATGAGGGGGGGGGGGGGTCAGATGAGCTTCCACCTTCACGCGGTTGGCTATGTTTAGTAGAGAATATTAAATTATTCTCGAAACAAAGAGAAGATCAGTAAGACAATGCACAATTATCATGCTAACCCAAATGGCGTGCTTGATCATGTACTGCATGGGGCCAACGTTGAATTTTTTCCAGTTTGTGCTTGCATGGACTGAAATTAGACTAGACGCATGCATTGACGGTGTGGGAGGGTTTCCAGACTCAAACATGACTGACACAAACAATTAGACAAAAAAAACCATACTTATAGATTAATTAATGTACTACACAGGGCCAACGTTGAAATTTTTTCAATTTGTGCTTGTATGGACTGAAATGTGGCATGGTTATACTATACGCATGCATTGACAGTGTGGGAGGGTTTCCAGACTCAAACATTACTGATACAAACAATTCGACAATAAAAAACCATACCTATAGATTAATTAATGTGCTACACGGGGCCAACGTTGATTTTTTTCAATTTGTGCTTGCATGGAATGAAATTTGGCATGGTTAGACTAGACGCATGCATTGACAGTGTGGGAGGGTTTCTAGACTCAAACATGACTAACACAAACAATTCGACAATCAAAAACCATACCTATAGATTAATTAATGTGCTACATGGGGCCAACATTGAAATTTTTTCAATTTGTGCTTGTATGGACTGAAATTTGGCATGGATAGACTAGATGCATGCATTGATGGTGTGGGAGGGTTTCCAAACTCAAACATGACTGAAAAAAATAATTATACAATCAAAAACCATACCTATAGATTAATTAATGTGCTACATGGGGCCAACGTTGAAATTTTTTCAATTTGTGCTTGAATGGACTGAAATTTGGCATGGTTAGACTAGACGCATGCATTGACGGTGTGGGAGGGTTTCTAGACTCAAACATGACTAACACAAACAATTCGACAATAACAAAAAATACCTATAGATTAATTAATGTGCTACACGGGGCCAACGTTGAAATTTTTTCAATTTGTGCTTGTATGGACTGAAATTTGGCATGGTTAGACTAGACGCATGCATTGAGGGTGTGGGAGGGTTTCCAGACTCAAACATGAGTCACAACATGAAATATGGAAACCACATGAAGACGAAGGAAGAGGGAAACAACATGAGGATCGAGATTTGGGTTCCAAGAAAAATATTTACAAACTATTGATTGAATTTTCTTAAGTTTGTAGATTTGGGACCATGGACCTTATTTGAAAATTCAAGTATGAGATTTCAAATCTAGTGATTTCCTGAATAGTGACAATATCAAGCCATTTTCTCATTCAAACATTGATTAAGTATAATATATCCTTGAAAAGCATGAAATCTAATTAAATCCTTTGTCATGGGAATAAAGAAATCATGATTTTTATTAAAAATTCCTCGATGTCACATAATTGTAATACGTATATGTGTGGCTTATTCCCACCGTAGTGGAAGGAAGTTTTAAATGTTATTGGCGGGATTAATTCATCAAATTATCATTTGATAAAATTTGAATTGGACTACTCCAATCATAGAATTTCCCATCCCATCTCTTTTCATATGTAGGTATCTTTGCATTGCACCAGTATATTAAAAAATGTGGTAAATGGAAATGATTAAACATGTGTTATGCCCATTTTATGTTGAAGTGCACTAGGATTTGTTGACATAGTTCCTTATTCCATAATGTTTAAAGCATTTGATGGCCATTCCTTTAAAACCCATGGTATTATTCCATCCTTCCTAGTCAATATTGGGGAAAGATAAATGTCAATTGAGTTTAAGTTCATTGATTCAATATTATTGACATTAAATTCATTGTATCCATTAAATCCATAGTGCACCCCATCTAGATCTTGTTGACATGCAATTGGATTCAGTTTGACATCGTTTGACTTGTTTCAATCACCTAGTATTGTGTCCTTTGGAGAGGCCATGCCAGTATTATTTTCGAGTTATAAAACTATCCCATATTAGGAAAGTATATTTTAAATCTAATTGGGTCAAATTTCATAAGATGCAAGGACAATTTCCAAAACTTTTAAAGTTGGCACCTTTCACTAGTCACTTGTAGGGTTCCATGTGAGTCGTGTCATGTAGTATATATTATGGAGGATTTTTTTCTCTCTTTCAACAAGATTTAATGATTGAAACCTATAGTTATATGTATAATATTTCCAACAAGCTATCATTTTTCCAGTTTTGGTTCTTTATGCTTAGTCTATGAAGGGCGCAAGTTGCAACATATAGTCTCGACCTAGAGGGGTGAAAATTTTCATAGTTGTGACTTCACTATCTATCCTTTTGATGTCTCATTATAGTTAGTTAAGCCTTATACTACAATGTGTTTTTTACAATAAATATCCATGGTATGCCTAACTTGCTTATGATATACAAGGCCGTAAATCCTCATTCCATATTTTCCAAGTGCACTACTCACCATTGAAAGAATTGATAACACAAATTAAGCATCCCCTAATCTATTTAAGTCAATGCAACCCTCCCCACAAAATATCTCTAATTCCATTTGACCATATACCGAAAATTTTCTTATAAATTGATAGCTTACTTATGATTTATCTTTTATATAGGGAATTATTTAAAACCCATCCCATTTCTTTGTTTACATCTACATCCCAATTTTCTTCCTCTTTGTAACATTTTATATTATAGTTAGATTGTGCTACACCTAGTTAATGGCATTTCACAGTTGAGAAAGTGATAAACCCTAGGTCCCCTATCATACATTTCTTCATCACGATATTGAAAGGGGATAATATAATTAATGTATTTTGTTCATTGTATTCATTAGGTAGAAAAGATAGATTATATAGTTATTTCCTTTTTTTCTTGCACCTCTTCATTTCATGAAAGTTACATTATATTACCTAGTTGTAGACATCTCAACTATATTACCATGCAAAATATGTAACATATGCCTATTCTGAACAACCAAAAAATGTTCCACGACTATGCAAAAACTTTGTGCCTCCCCGACATATTTCTCCACCCCTCAAGAAAATCTCACCTGCTGAGTTATCATTGCATGGAAAATCTATTGAAGAAGGGTCATTCATGAATTGATGCACAATTCAATGCCATCCATGCCTTAGAGAATGCTTCCAAATGAGTTTATATTGACATGTAGTTGGTTTGTAACAAACAAAAAAAGTTCTACAAATTTCCCCATAGATTGCCACTCCCATGTGGAGAGCATGATCATATAATTCTATTGATTCTAACCACCCAATGTGCACCAATATCAACATCCTATTACACACAAAAATGAGATACACTAGTTCATCTACGAATTGTTGGAAACATGTGTGGTCCATCCTAGTGCCAACCCCTACTCTCTACTCATTGTGGTTATAGAAGTATAAGGTGCTTCACCCCTATGTCCTAAATTTTACTAACGATGACAACGATGATGATTATGATGATGATGATGTTGTTGTTGTTTCTAATGAAAACCATGATGATGATAATGATTATCGTCCATATGACGACAATGATGGCCATGATGACGACGAGGACGATGGTAATGATGACTACGAAGATGACAATGATTTTGTTATCAACATCATCATAATAATCATCACTGATGATGATGATGATGGTGTTTATGATGATGATGATGGCGATGATGATTAATGACGACGAAAACATTAATCATGATGCTTATGATGATGATGATGATGATGATGATGGTGATGATTATGATGTTGTTGTTTATGATGATGAATAGTGATGATGAAAATTATGATGGGGTTGGTGATGATGATGATGATGATGATGATGATGATGATGACGATAATGAAGATGAAGATCATGATGATGATGATGGTGATGATGATAATGATGGTGATGATGATGGTAATGAAGATGATGATGATGACGATGCTGTTTTTTATGATGATTGTGCTGGTGAATAGTGATGACATCGACATTGATGATGATGATGATGATGATGGCAACAATGATGATGATAATGGTGTTGTTTATGATGATGATTATGATGACTAATGACAAAGACAACGTTAATGATGATGCTTATGATGATGATTAATGACGACGAAAACGTTAATGTTGATGCTCATGATGAAAAAAAGATGACGATGATGGTGATGATGATGATGTTGTTGTTTATGATGATTGTGGTGATGATGATGTTGTTGTTTATGATGATTGTGATGATGATGATGTTGTTGTTTATGATGATTGTGATGATGACGATTATGATGGGGATGGTGGTGGTGATGATGATGATGATGATGATGATGATGACGACGATAATGAAGATGAAGATGATGATGATGATGATGATGATGATGATGACAATAATGAAGATGAAGATGATGATGGTGATGATGGTGATGATGATAATGATGGTGATGATGATGACAATGAAGATGGTGATGATGACGATTTTGTTGTTTTTGATGATTGTGCTAATGAATAGTGATGACATCGATGTTGATGATGAGGATGATGATGATGACGACGATGATGATAGTGTTGTTTATGATGATGATGATGATTGATGACGACGATGACATTAATTATGATACTTATGACGAAATTGATGTTCTTGATGATGATGATGTTGATGATGATGATGACAATGATTATCATGACGATGACGATGACGATGATGATGATGATGATGATCAAGATGGTGGTAATGGTGATGATGATGATCATAATTGACACCGATGTCATCAACGCCATCATCACTAACATTGTCATTAAATTTTTAATTTTATTTTATTTATAAATTTTATAAATAAAATATTATTTTTAATTTTAAATTAAAATTTGTTTTTCAATATATATATATATATATTAAATACATAAAAAATAAAACAAATAAAAAAAATAATACAAAAAAAAACAAACAAACAAAGCTCACCTTTCTACCTCCCGGGCCAACATGTTTCATTTTCATCTGTAGCTTCTCGCGTGTGCACCCATTGAGTTCGTTGAGCTGTGAGAAGAGGATTCCGGCCAGGTATTATGTGCACCCATTGAGTTCAGTGAGCTATGAGCTGTGAGAGAAGTTGGCTTGTGGCCATGTAGGGGAGAGGGAGGCTGAGCAGAGCAACTTTGAGAGGAGGAAATGCCTACCAAATCTGTGAGTACCAAGCCCTAAATTTTATGGGGTCAATTTCATAGTTTGAAGGGTTGATTTCATTGTTGTTATGTTCCTTTTCCCTTATAAATCACTATAAATTCCAAATTGATTCATATTTGAAACCCATCTCTCTCCTTTGGCCACAAATTCATTGGGAGGGTTTCCGATTTTAGAAGTGTCGAAGATTTATCAAACGTAAATGCGAACATAAAATGTGGAAAAATTGGGGAATGGATATAATTTGCAAATTACCCCCCTACTAGGTTATTTTTTGCCATGTTCCTTCACCATGCCCGCTCTACCAGGTTTACAAGTTCGATGGGATTTTTCCACTTCCTCTATTCCTGTCATCTAACGACTAAACTGCTTGAGTTCACAGTCGACACACTGCTCGTTCCTCATATTCTTTCTTTCATTCATCCTCCTTATGTAATTTCCTTTACAATCCAATGAAATAGATAGAAAACTCAAGAATTAATTAATTCTCCATTATAAGCTTCTAGAAAAATGGCCAATAGTCTCTTGAAAATATCTGGTATTTAAAATATACTGAAAAAAGATGCAATAGGGTAAGTTTTAAAATCTTACCATAGGTGAGGATACAACAAGCCGTACAACTAAAGAATAAAAATCATAATTAGTGACTGGTGATATCTGATGGACATGTTTGGGAACATGCAAGAAATAGGGATTTAGATCATGAAGATACATTCCACCCTAAAAAGGCACATTACATAAAATTGTTAACCAACCAAGCATTTTATGGTAGCTACAGCCTAATGTATTCATTAGGAAACATTTTTGCATGCATAAAGAATACAATTTCATACTAGGTTTTTTGAGTGAAATGTTTTTACTTGGCGGAGTACTAAGAAGTAAGAACCCAATTTTTAAATTTCCATTATTAAGTTTGAATAAGAATTGAATATTTATTATTGGAAGGTTGGTTTTCTAACTAATTTGACTTTCTATTAGGCTTGTTGATTTGATAGAATACTATTCAAGTGAATGGCATAACCTATGTCATGATGTTGAATTGATAATTTATCTTGTGGTGTTTAGTTGTCTAAAAAATTTGTGGATGTAACAGGAAAGAGAATTAGATTTACCATCCTTTAAATATAATTTTGTACAAGTTAGATTCTTGCAATATAACTCTCATCTTGAATTGCTCCTTCTTGGGTTAGTGCGAGGTCACGGTGCAAATCCAAAGAAGGTGCCATTTACATGACAATCAAAATACATAATCCATCTTGTGGGAGCGGATCCATGTTAAATAAGTTAGAAGTGGCACATTTAAAGCTGTAATTGCATGTGATGAATATTTGAAGCAAATTTTATATGAAAGCTCAATCCAATTCACATTTCCAATCCAACAAAAGTGGATTTCGCATTCAAGAAGGGAGAATGGACCTATAGAGTAATTAGAACTTATTTTGAAGTAAGGAGAGTCTGCAATTAATTTGAGTAGGGGAAAGTTCCATAACACATGATATGAAATCCATGGAAGAGAGGAGAGACTTATAAAATTATTTTGGATTTGTACTAGAATAGTTAATACAAGAGTCTTGGACTAATGACATGGAAAGAGCAATGTAGGGATATCAGTGCTTTTATGTAATTAATATGCAATCAGAGGATTGTTTTCAGACCAGGTGCATAACAATGCTAGGCATGGTAAGATAGCACATATGGAAATTTCTACTAAAGGGTTCCTGGTTGGAGATGGGAACAAGGGTCTGGATTATACTCTATGTATTATTTTTTTTGTATGCATGCTCATATTGTATCATGTATAAACATCTGTAAAAGGCCACTAGTATGTTATAGGGGACTTATCACTTTTATTAGTAACTCAATATTCTTAGTAAAAGTTTTTTTAGGAGACCCTTGTGGGATTGACTTCAGAGTTTCTACACATTCTTCAATTGTATCTTTGATTTCCCTTTGTAACTGGGGGAAATATTTTGTGATGATAAAGTATTCTTCATGTAGAGGTTCAAGCCTATCAATTATATTTTGTTGTTCTTCTCAAATTCTATTTATTTCTTGCTGTTGCTTCTTGCATTCTCCCATTTTATTCATTTTCTCAATAGCTGGTAGGAAAGTCAAACTATCACAGATATTTTGTTCCAATTCTTGCACAACCTGCAACGTCTTACCTACTTCCTTCAACTTTTCATCTTCAACTAGTTTTTCCCATAGCCAAGAACTTTCTTCATGCAACTCTGTACATTCCAACTCTAAGGTCCCGGTGTTTTCAACTGTAATGTTTATTATTTTCAACCTATTTTCATGTTCGGCTCTGACCTCTGGAGGTGTTCATGGTGGTTGTTTTGGTAATATTTCTTCAACTTTAGTTTGTATCCCTTGAATGGCCTCACCAATCTTTACTACTTTTCTTTCTGGAGAAGTGTATTCATCGTCTTGAACTTCTAGAAGCGCATTGTACACTTATTCCACTACCTTTTGCATCTTTAAGGATTTTTGATGTAATTTCTCCACTTCCTGCTTCAACTGATCACTTCTTATGACTGCTTCTTCTGCTTTCTTCTCCACCTCATATGTCTTCTGCGCAGTCTTTTATTTTTCTGTCTACAACCAAGAGGATTCTTCATGTAGATCTTCCCTCTCATTTTTTATTTTGTACCATTCAACTGTAACAACCTCATGTACCCATCTAATTTCTTGCACTATTGATGTATGCAGTTCATGTAGCTCATTTAAAGGTTATTTCTACATGACTTATCGCTTTCTTCATCTCTTGAGTGTGAAGCGTTAGAGTTGTAGATTAAATATTCAGTCTTTGATGTAAATCTATTTCCTTCGTCTGTGTAATAGGGTGTGTTTGAGAACTATCCAGATATGCCTATGAGAATTATTCCTAGACATTTCTTCCTTCTCCTCTGGTTGTCTGCATCAATTGCTTCATTTCCACAAACTTTTCTTTTATCTATAGTAGGATTTCCTCTTGCTGTGTCGCAAGATCTTCAATATCACCCTTTGTAGCCATATTTTCCATGACTTCTTCAGTAACATTCCCGAATTTTATTCCAATTTGTTCAACATCATCTATAGTTAGTGTTTGAACAAGGCTGGGTTTGGGCATTTTTCTTTTCTTCTTTGAAGACCCTTTAGGATGAGTCGTCTCATTTCTCTAGTTGGCTCGCGCAGATTCCTATGTGGGTTTAGGGAATCTCTGTGTCGATAGTTTCCTCTTCTATGGGTGTTGGCTTATTTGGATGTTCCCACTGTGCAAATTCTTATTCTTCTAGTAATGGAATCTTCCACTTCGCATCCCATTCTTGGATGATTTGTGCAATATCGACATCTGTAACACCTCGATTTTGACCCCATTGCATTAAAAGTGTAAATGATGTAATATCGTTATAAAAATTGCAGCAAGGAGCTCAAGGCCAAGGCCCCGCCATCGATTTAGCTTTTTATGTATCGAAAATTAAAAATCGATGCATGTAGATTGCGTGCTATCCTGACATAATAGAAATTACAAATATCATGTAAATATGTATTTTAATAAAATACCCACACCTAGCTATGCAATGCAACAAGAGTACGGGGGCATGATTTTTACATGGAATAGGGATATAAATATTCAAACCCTTGAAACCAATAGTGTCAATCCAAGTTTCAATGAGAGAACCCATGAACCATCAACTACCCACATTGAATTTTGCACCCAATCATTTATTTCTTTTAAGAGGTGGTTGAGGTAGTTATTTTTTTAAGAAATGGAAGGGCTGATTGTCCATTTTCATGTATGGGCAAGCCACCATTTTTGGAAAATCGATTTTTTCTTCCTAGGAAAGAAAAGAGCCGTGAATTTTCTCCCCGTTTCATCATTCATCCATTGGATTTTCTCTCTCCCACAGTATGAGCTTGTTGGGCGTTTTCCTCCACGTTTTTCCTGGGTTTTTATCCATTTTCTCTAGTTGGGAAGTCGATTTTGAGTTGCAGAATGACTAGGAGGAAGGGAATCCCAATTTGGGGGTCTATAGAGGACGTTTTTTCCCTTTGAATGCCTATATACCTGTTGGAAACTCTATTTTGTTCCCTAGGGGTCGATTTCCATCCCACAATTTTTTTTTGGTGTGCCAGGATTTGGGAAAACCCATGGAAATCTCATTTTGTTCATCCCATAGTTAAAATCGTTTTTCCATGCCCACAATTTTTGTTTGTTGTGTGTGGGGGGGTAATGATGTGGTTTGGATGATGTGCATTCCTTGTTTGGCTTGAACTTGGATGTAAGCAACCAAGGGTAGAAGAGGATCCATAATTGGCTTAATAAACCTAGTGAAGAGTGTAACCTCACAAAAGATGATAGGGCTTTGGCTACCTTTCTATGCACACCCTAAAGAGCGATATAAGGGAAGGTATGGCCTTAGGGACTGTGGATCAGTGAAGGGGATACTTCCTTGTGTTGGGTGTGTAGGTATTGTGGGGGGGAATGTAGAAAAATCTGGTAGAGGTTCCGATCGCTATGAGGTTGAGCTCACTAGCTTAGCATTTATTTCCTTTCTTATTCCTTAATAGCCTGATAAACCCAATTGTGGATTGGCTTGGATGATTTGTTGTATATTTTTGGCTATGCATGAGTTGGTAGGTTCCCTTTCCATGTGGAAGTCATGCCTAGCTCGAGGGTGGAAGTTGTGCTGAGAGATTGATTAGCACAGTTGGCCTGTGGCTGGGTGGAACGTTGCAGTTGCATAGCCAGTTGCTCGGGACAACTTCACATCAAGATACGTATTCTCTCTTGTATTTCAATTATGCAATGTTTTTAATTTGATGCATATTATAAATATGCTAAAAATTTCATGCTATATGTATGTAGCAGAGTTTACTTCCGCTGTGTTTATTTGATTTATATATATGCACATGTTTTTACTTGAATGCATTCATGAAGTAATGTATGGGGCTAGATTTTTGTGAAAGCCCAAATTTTTAGTCATGTTACCTTCCTTGATTTGGATTGATGGGAGGGGATGTGACATCATCTCCGGAAAAAATAAACATGGTGGGAAACCACTTCCTATCAGGATCCATTTTGGCATGTATGTAAGTATGATGCATTCCAGTTTGACATGCATAATCCCCTTGTATGCTTGATATTGTATGTGTGGAGTCTCTCATAAAATGTACCTAATATCTTCATTGTACAGGTAAAAGTTGATGTTGTTTTCTATCTATCTATGCGCAATATTAGAAAACCACATGTTTGTATATTTGGATGCTAAGAAGGGTTTCTTGTTTATGTCAAATAATTGAATCCCCTCAGGCTCCCTGCATCCTGTGAGAGAAATACATATCAATAACCAAGTATATTGAAATGGGTTACCTTTTTCTTGCACTTCCAGGAAATATTCAAGAAATTCGTTCAACAAAAATGTTGACCAGTTCCTTTGTACTCCCTCCACACACTTTTTTGTAGTTGCAATGATTGTTGTAGAGACCTGTTCCTGGTGACTCTTTTGAAATAGATTGCATGCCAATAACTAGACAATAAATCTCATAGCATCATCTTTTATCTGCATGACCGAGAATCCTTTGCTGGCCCACTGAGTTCCATATTTTTCATCCATCTTCTTTCCAAGGGATTTATCTTGTCTTCTATCCATGAGAAGACTTAAATATTCCCCTATGGTAGGAAACCCTGCGATCATCTCAATCATCTTGGAATCAATGGAGACAGGCCTGGTTAGACACAGGTACTCACCATGCACTTGCGATAATAGCAATTTTCCACACATTTTCACCTCTGGGTACCTTCCAAAGTGAGGGATTTCCAACAAGTTCAATATTCCTGATTTTGACAGCCCATTTTCCCATGTCTTGAGCTCCATTACAGTTGGTGCCTTACAATCTGGGATGACCTTCCTATCCATGTAGTTGTCCATAACCAGTTCAAGAAATTTTTCATGGTCGGTGACATCATGATCTGCAAACGTGAACTTATATAGTTGTCCAAGCAGATTTTCTTCAACAGTTACACCTTCAGATGCCTTTCATGCTTGTATGTCTGTGTCTTCTACATTGGGAAATTTAATATGCAGTGCATCGAGTTTTTTGGATGGAATGTAGTCATGAGGTACCTTTATAGGATTTTATGAAGACACACCTAGGGTTTGTGCAAACTCTCCCTGCACATTCACTGATGGGATATTTGATCTACATTGTCTCTTGGGTTCCATGGTTTCCAAGATTCAATATTTAACTCCCAACAGTTCATTCTGTAGATAAATTTCTCAATAGACGCAGGGGAATTCAAGATGGAGATATTCACGACTTATAAGGATCTAGCGACCTTCCTTCGTCATTAATGAATTCCGTTCTCTGTGGATTTACCTAGATTTGGTCCGTTTTCAAAAAATGAAATGTTTAGATTTTCTCAATATTTTTATTGATCTTGTCCAAATTCAATTAACCAACCTCTACCACTAAATATTGATGCCTACCAATAATTAATTACCACCATGGTCACTACTCCATTAGTCATTAATTCTTACATTTTGTCGCAATTTACTTTTGCGCACAAATATTTTACTGCAATAGGTCTGTCTATATGTGAGTTAATTTTGTGTTGGAGTGGAGATAGATTGGTCTCCCAAGATCTCCACATTTTCATTTAGTACAAGGTACTTGACCATTTCTAAGTTATTACCTTCACCTGAAAACTTCCTTTTCAAAATCATTCTACATCGTTCTTTTCTTTGATTTGCGGGAGTATTGCTTCTTTTATAAATAATAGGTTGGGATTCCTCACTTGTTTTCTTCTTCCAATATTTGACAGATTTCCTTGAATCTCCAAATATATAATCTTTGTGGCCAATTTTATTACACTTGTAACATACCACATTGTTACAAAACTTTCCAATATGTCCAATCACTGTGCATTTCCAACATTGAGCAGTTCTGCATGAGCATAACTCCTTTAATTGTGCAATATTATTTTTATCTTGATTAGTTTCCTTGTTTTCTTTCTTGAAAGAGTGCTCTTCTTTCCTGATGATTCCACCCTCGTAGCCTACACCAGATTTATTAAATGGTGATCTCTACTTGCTTAGAATTTCATTCAATACTTATGTGCTTTTGGAAAACTTGTTATTTGTCCTTAGTGGAGTTTGCATTCTTTCCAAGTCTTGCTCCTTTTCCCGTAATTGAGTATTTTTTTCATCAAGCATTCTCTTATACTTAGAATTATTCTCCTACAGAGAGATGGTCTCAAGTTTCCATGTTTGAAGTTGAATTTGATGTTCATTGATTACCATGCATGCATTATCACTTTGATTATGGAGATGATCTTTCACTGACAGGATTTCTTCATTCGACCTAGCAAATTTTTCCTCCTTTTCTTGTTTAGTATCTTCCAATTCCTTCCCCAGAAGTATGATTTCATTGGGTAGCTTCTAATTCTCTGTAATTGATTTATTAAGTTTTATTTCTAGAGTATCTATCTTAAGCTTCTCAGTCTAACCGATTTTATCCATCTCATGTAATTGACTAGTAAAGTATGCTGCCAATCCTTTTGACTCTTCTTATTTCTTTTTCAGAGTTTGCTTGATGTTGGTTGCAAACCTTTTGACCTCTTCTATATTTTTTCTCTGTGAGCGAATAATATTCCTTGCTTCTGTGACAGAGAGATTTTCTAGGCTACCATTTTCTTGTAACCATGGTGCTTCGCTTTGAGAGAATTTTTTTTTCCCACCCATAACTGTGGAAGGATCTATCTTCCATATGTTAGGTTTTTATTGAAGACACCCTCTCTAATATACCAATTGTTGGATTCTTATTAATACTAAGAGGGGGGGGATCAATATTAGTGTAGTTATGACCAATTTTTTACTTCTTATCAATTAGAATTGAAACATTAAATTATGCATTCACGATAAAATGAAACATTCAACATCACATGCAAAATACACAGAACATACAATTTTTTACGTGGAAACCCAATCGAGAGAAAACCACATAATTATCTCTTATATTAAAAATATTACATTCAAGGAAGAACCAACTTCCGCAGTTCTCCATCACCAACTGGAAGGAGGCACCGACTCCCTAGTTTTACAGGCTATGACCTGAAGGAAGCACTGACTCCCTGATTTACCAGCTTCAACTGGAAGGAGGCTCCAACCCCTTGTTCTTTGCCATGTATTTCTGCCCTGATATAAATGTAGAAGATATTTATTTGTTATTCTACTAATCCGCACACACTTCATATAATATTCAGTTCATTCTGTTGTCCGCACCTTCTATATACTAAGATCTTGAAATCATTGTATCACTTATACCAACATTACACAACTGAATTCATACTTCACAAACTGTATGCCGCTTCATCATATTCTGCACTCTACACTCAGGTTCAGTATGTCATTCTATTTTTTAGCATATGCAAACTTAATTCATATTGTGCATTCAGTGCGGTGCTGCTATTCTAACTTTGTGCATCTGTATCAGATTAATCCGTACACCTTCTACTATATTACACTTATGTCTTGGTGCATCTGCCTTTAGATAATATGTGACCTTTTGTGCATCATCTACGATGCTGCCTTTTTTTTCTTCACACTTATCTCAGATCACCCTTGTCATACTGCGCATCATTTGTTGTGTTGCAACTCTCTCTTCGCGTATCTTTCTTAGATAAACTACTTCAATTCATGCATCACTGGATAGGCTTCAAGTCTATCTTCGCGCATCCGTCTTAGATCATCTGTGACTTTTTGTGTGTTATCTGCGATACTATCATTATGTTCTCAAGCACTAGCACATCATCTTTAGTCCTTCCTTTCTATCTTCATACAACTATCATAGATAAACTACATCATCATGCGCCCCATCAGCAATTATGTTATTCTGTTTGTGCACACTTGGATCTCTGCTAGATCATGTTGTTCCAGTTCCACGAGCCCTTCATGCCCAAAGAATTAGAATATTGTCAAATTGGTATCTTCCAGTTTCACCTACAAGCTTACTTTAACTCTCGAACTAGGCCTCTTACTTATACTTGTCCTGTGCGGATGGTATGTCCACAAGTTGGTCATATAATTCCTTCTTCCTTGCTTCATGGTTCCACTTACTTCATGCTTCTGCCACTTTTCATGTTCTACGCCACTGAGGTGTCATCCCTTGTGGGTCTTGCACGTACTTGGTACTTAGCATCGTGGTTCTTGTGCACTTTGGAACTGCTTCGTGTGGGGACTTGTGCCCTTGATGTACCATCACGTATGGGTCTTGCGCACTTAATTTTTTGACCACCACTTTCTTCTAGGACTACTTGCGCACTTCAACAACTTGTATACATCTCTGATTGGTGGATCGTACACACTTCTGGGGATTTCATACCTGTCCAACCACTTCTTGATCCCAAGCATCTTGCACACACTCGAACCTTGTCCAACCATATCTTTAGTGTTACCTTTGACTAATGTGGATGCTATCTTGCACACATACCTTATGCACTTCTTCAAACTGGATTCCATATACTTCTTCAAACTAGCACAAGCCTATACTGAATCTTCTTTGACATCAGTTGACATCAATGAAAACTAAAGTTCAACATATATATCCAAGCAGATAGGTATTGAGTTGTTTTGTATATTTAATCTCATGTTATTAATTTATATTCTTTAGTTATAAATTTAAAATCCTATAAATGAAATCATTGAAATTACAAGTGAAACTATAGAATATTGTTGCAATAAAAGAACATCAATGATGGTGTTATTCCAAGGGGGAAGGGATGTATTATCCTGAGTTTTAACCATTTTATTTTAAATTTGAACTATGCAATGTTGTGCATAGAATTCTTTATTATTGTACTTTACTTAAATACCACGATGAATATATGCCATGGTGATTTGAATAGTCACAAATAATGAAGTTAAGAAGATAACCAAGATTAATTGAGCACGAGCACCTAAAGGGGATATGATACCACAATAGGGGAAAAGTGAGGGGGGTCTAAGGGAATGTTAATACGTCTTATCCATTTTTCCATTACCAATGCCATCACTCTTTCATTATGTGGATCCCAACCTATAGTTCAAATAGAGATATAGATAGTGGATCCAACCATTTCCTAAATCTAGGCAACCATCTCCAACATTTATGGAAATTTGTCTCTCCTACATTATTGTAACCAAGAATATTTGAATTATGACTCTTATTGCCAACCTTTATGCATGTAAAGAAGGAGAAATTCAAAATCATTGGGAGAGATAGTTTTTGGAGATGGGTAGAATTGAGAAAAAGAGAGTTTAACTAGGGAAAAGGAGGATTCCTTAGTAAGGAACACAACAACCATGAAATAAAGCCATTAGAAGTTTGGAAGGATCCAATAGTCAAGAAAAAAACTTTGTTGTAAATTAATGGATAATGGTATGGACCTCTATATGTCACATTGAAGAGAACTATAGGGAGGGATCTTTGAGGGGCTGTTAAGCGAAGAAGGAATATTTTTTCCTTGTGTTGTGTGGGAAAGGATTGTGGGTGTCAAATAGTTGGTCTAACATAAATTTTTAGTAGTAGTGTACTTTGTAAATCCTCCCCTTTCCCTTGAGATTAAGAAATTTCTTTGATAATTTCACATTCAACTTCTTTGGGGGTGTCATAGCCTTGCTATGGGTTGGCATCTACAATAGATTGCCTATGGTTGGGTGGAAATCACTCATTTTCAATTAGTTTTTGGTATCCAATCTTTGGAAAAGACAAGTATCTCTTTATTGCTTTGAAATTTCTAGCTATATGTTGAGTAAAGTTCCTTGTTCTTGTGTTGAAATTTTAACTAGCTTGCTAGAAATTCTTAAGAAATTTTGATATCTCTACACTCAAGAAAACATAGAATCTCTTATAGTTTTGCATTCCTTGTGGCCATGCTTGATGCATATTGTAATTCTCCTATGTGTCACTCAAAAGGAGTGGGATGTTGGTGTTGATAGATAAAGCTTTCTCAACATGGTTTCTTTGGAATCGACAAAAGCAACATTTGATGGCGATTTCATTATCTTTAGTATTCCATTCTCTTAATGAATAACTCTTTGGATTTAACTAGGACTTGCTTTTACTATAGTCTTACCAATAATACGCGCCACACTAGAATATCCACAATGATTCATAAAATGCATTTAACCATCAATAATCCCTATGTTAGGGTTTCATATTTTGTTATGAGCAAATACAGTCATCTTCCTTATGGATTGAAAGACTAGTTTTTCAACATCCATTTGGGGGATTTGAGTTATAAATTCCTTCATGCAAATAAAAACCCTCTGTTCAAAATAAGTGGGGCTTAGGAGCACCACTGATATCATCTCTTGAGTTTGTTTCAAATTTGGATTCTCTACATAGGATTGAATATTGTACCTCCTTGATACAATAACTATTCGATTTGGCTTCTATATGAGAAAGAAGTGTGATGAAGACAAGACACTTGTGGAGTTCTTCATATTTAGAGACCATTTTCCATGCCTTGTTTAGGAGAGTCATTGGTTACACATTAAATTACTTCACATGTTGTAGCATAACTAAGGTTTGGTCTTTGCCAATGCAGGGTTTCTAATAGGTGCATTAATTACCTACAATTATTTCTTGGTATATTATGTCATGTATGGAAGTTTTCAATAGATATATCATGTACCTCAAGTCTGAAAATTCTTAGACACAAGTATTAGGGTTAGAGACAATGACTTTATAAACATGATGCTCAAAGGGACCACTATGTTGTCATTGTCACTCTTGTTTATGATTAGTGTGTTGGGTGTTGGGTTAATATTGACTTGGTCATAGCGAAAGTTAACCAAAATTGGATATTGTTGTTATGAAACCATGGTATTGGGAAAACCGTGTATTTTCCCGTGGTATTGTTGTGGTATTTTCCCATGGTATTCTTGTGATCAAAGCTTATAAAGAGTTTGGTCTTACTCCATTGTATGATGTACTAAATAACTGATGGTACAAGCTACATTCATGGTGGTAGATCCATGCTTGACCTATCTTGGATGGATTTAGACAAGGGTCTTAATGAAGATATTTTGTTGGTTTTTCTTAGTCAAGGGTTTCCATGATAAAATCATGGTGTCTATCATGTGCATGATTTTATGGTTTGATTTACTATCCTGTATTTCTATTGTACATAATTATGTTTGTTGTGTCTTGGATCTAACATATGGTATAATAGCTTGGCAAACACTCACTCTCCAACAAGAGAAATATGATCAAGTATGGGTTAACTGGATCTACATGGTAGAATGTAGATTGGGTTGTTGTTATATGAGATCGGTTCAAGGAAGTTTTTCAATCGCACAGATTTGCATGGTGGACTGTGAGTCAGTGTGGGTGGATCCATTAGAAGGATGGGTCGGTGTGAGAATCAACAAAAGCACCAGATATGAGGTTTGATAAAGAAACATGGAGTGAAGGTATACATATATGTTTTATAGCATATTAGAGAATGTATGTTTTTGTTTTTTCTCATTTTCTGAGGATAGATTCAAATCTAAGAATAAATAGGTTCCTTGAGACAAAAAAAATTGCTCCATTTTTTGTCTATGTTGTGTTTTTCGTTCTTTCAAAATGTGGCATGATGGAGGCGATTGAAAAAATAAATAAACTATGATATGCACGATCTAGCTTGAGGTTACATAGGATGTTTTAGAAGGTTCAAATATAAAGGGAAAGACCTATGGTTGATGCATTCAAAGTCGAAAATAGTCACAGATGGTCGACTAGGTACAATCAATGGAGCGGTTAACAGTTGATAAGAGTCGTGGTCTATCTACATGGTATATTCAAAGTCTATAAGAGTTAAAATTTTCAAATCGCTAATGGTGATCCACTGATCAACCAAGCAGGCGAGTTGGTCATATTTTGAGTCGACAAATCAACCAGTGGTCAATGAAACATGGATTGACTAAGGGTTGATGGGAATATGAATTGACTAATGGTTGAAAAATCGATGGGTGGGTCGATATAAAAAGTGATCGACCAAGTAGTCGAGGAGACCGTTTGGTCGGTTAAGGATATGGTCGACTAGTCAACTAGGGATGGGTCGAATAAGGATATGGTTGATGGGGCAACTGAGTATTGCAGATCGAGGTTAATATATGCTTCAAAAAAAAGGATTAGGTCAATATCAACTAAGGATTCATGGAAGGTTGAATGGGTGTACAAGCTCAGGTCGACTGAGCAGTTGTGGTTAAGATCAACTGGGTAGTCAGTTGGTCGATTGCTCGACTACACAACAAATTTGTTTTGGATTCAGAGGGACGCATGTGTTTATGAGGGTTAGACTATGTTGAAAACTATTGTGATTCTTGATCCAGATGCAGACGTGATTGCAGAGGATGTGCTAGCTACAAGCAAGGAAATAATTGAACCAGCATGGAGACAAATCTATTGGAGTAGATGGTGGAGTCTGTAGTTGAATTTGTAGAGAGATTTGTTGTAGCAGGTGGTGAATTATGTGGTTGAATGTGTATATAGGTTGACTGGATAGCCGTTTGAGCTGTAGAATTTGATTACTTAGTTCAAGAGTGCTAGTTTTATTATTGTATTTGCAGGTAGATGCTTATATAGAATTTTTTCCAAGCAATGTTTCATTAATGGATTTGTAATCACTATGACTGGGCATGTGCAGCTGCAATACCAATAAAGGCATGCATACCCATATATTAAATATGAAGTGGGGAAGTCATGTGACACTCTGTTGATAAAATTGAGGAGGGGGAAGGTGTCATTCCCAAGTCAAGTTTAAAGGGGGGGGGGATGTTGGGTTAATCTTGAATCATTCATAGAGCAAGAACCAAAATTGGCTATTGATATTATGAAACCTTGGTATTGGTAAAACCATGTATTTTCCCATGGTATTCCATGGGGTCTTCACTCAGTTAAACTATGCCATATCACCTTCGTTCATGGGATATTAAAAAATACCCATAATTTCACTAGATATTGATAAATACCTACCAAAATATTTTTTTGACCCCCCCAATATATGTTTCCAATTAAAAAAACCTTATTTTTACAAGATATTCCCTAGTTTTACGAGATACCCCTCCAATACTTATAAACCCCCCATACCCTACTCCCCAACCCCCAATACCTACAATATATTGACCTTATTTTTCATAGTTTAAAAACCCCCCTTTATGAATGAACATGATAATATATTGGTCAACAAGGTGAATTCCCTATGTGGTATTCTTTCGGTATTTTCCCATGGTATTATTGTGATAAAATCCTATAAAGAGTATGGTTGTACTCCATTGTATAATGTACTAACTCACTGATGGTATAGGGTACAACCGTGGTGGTAGAGTCACACTTGACGTATCTTGGTCAGATTTGGCAAAGGGGAATAATGAATATCTTCTACTGGTTTTTCTTAGTTAAGGGTTTCCATGATAAAATTAGGGTGTCTATCATGTGCATGAATTTATGGTTTTCTTTACTATTCCATATTTCTACTATGTATAATTGTGTTTATTGCATCATGGAACTAACATAGGGGACCTATTATGGAAAAACAATTATCTAATATGAATTGATCTAGTCTACTTTAATGTCATTAGTCTTATATTGATGCTATGGAACTTGTTTTGTATAAACTCTCCAGACATGGATTAACTCTATAAATATCATGCGAAGAGACTACATGGAATGTGAAGTTGCAATTACATGTTTCTTTATTAGTAATGGAAATATATTTTCCAAGCCAAATTTTTGTTTATAAAAGGCCCTTTTGGGATCAGTTCATTGAGTTCTTATTTCAAAATTTTGTTGTAGGAAACATTGACAAGATGGTAGACTCATATTTGGATATTTAGAAAAAAAAAACTGCTATTTTATTGGGAGTTGTTGGAAACAATAACACCCATGAAAAGTTTCAAGACAATGTCACACCACTCATGAAAAGTAGCTTATATGTGTGTGTGTGTGTGTTAAAACAAGTGGGTGTGTATTCAATAATAGCAAAAATCAGTTTTAATGTTTCTCTTTCTGGTGTCATTATCAAAAGGATGGTATAAACTCCAAGCATATTTGTCCCATAAAATTATCTAGAAGAGATCACAAATCATTCCATTTCTTGATGCAAAGCCTAATGTTGGAGTCATTTCAATTTTTAGTGGAAAATATAGAGACAGACATTCAAGGAATTACAAGTTGGTGTAAGCATTCCTCTATGCATATCATGTAGTGGATTTGGCATTTGCATTGGGTTTTTTGTATTAAGCATTGCTTATCTAGAATATTTACATAAGTAGTCTTAAAGGGGATCCTATGAAGGCACCATGTATTACATCCAAGAATTTTATTGGTGTAATATTTTTTGAAGTTGGTCCCATATACATAGTTATTGCCTTTATTATACAAACACATACTATCAATCTATCACTGAGTAGGGGAAAATCATTACTTTGATGAGTAGCACACATCAAATTGAAGCAACCAATCTTGATCAATGTGCATCAATCAGTTTGAGGATTTGAATCTCATGGAGAATTTTGGCATCTATAGGATCCTTTCAATTGATATGGATTTCTAAAGCTACATACAAAGAGTATGTTCATGCAATAGTTCAAATATTTAGTGTCAAAGTTATAGATCTAGCTAAACTAGCTTACCTATATAAGCAACTAATAACATATCAACATAAATAAGAACAGAAAGATAACAAGGAAAATAATACACTAGATATACGTGGTTCACCCAATTGGGATACGTCCACGGGAAGGTTGTCTTCTATTATCTCCAGAAATCTCCTTCAATCTTACAAAGAGAGAAACTCCAAATAACCCCAATACAATATAACAAAGAGCTTGTGAGTACAATACAATGTGTTGTGATAGTATGATGGATGATGTAATGTGACTCCCTTGACCCTATTATATACCAAGAGATGTGGAGCAATTACTCTCACATATTGCATTTGGGATAATATAATTCTCCATAATAAAACCTCGTTATATAACAATGGATATCAAGAGTATACTTTACCATATTAAATATGGGATATGATGTATTAATATTTTACATAAGATTGTGGATAACTTCCGACATAATACAAAGATGTTATTACCTTCCAAGGAATACAATATATTCCAACACTCCCCCTTAATAATGGATGGGAGAAAATCCCACACTAACACTAAGGAAGGAAGGAGTCATTATTGCTCCCCCTTGATGACAACTTCCTTCATCCCAAGCAAGGAATGAAGATGCACATACTTCATTGTTGTTAAGGATTTGGTGCATATATCAACTACCTGTTGCTCGATAGGACAATACTTAAGAGAAAGAATACCATCTGTGACGAGACCTTGAACATAATGAGCATCAATGTAGAGATGCTTTGTCTTGGAGTGATATACCAGATTATAAGCAAGCTAAATTTCACCCTGATTGTCACATTTCAACATAGTGGATGATTTCGGAACTAGACCAAGCTCAGTGAGAACATGCCGTAACCAAACTACTTCGTTAGCTGCTTCTTTGGCTACTCTATACTCTTCTTCTCACAAATATAAAGAAAGAGTCTTCACCTTCTTGCTGGACCAAGAAATATGACCTGAACCAAGTTGAAATATATAACCAGAAGTTGATCGTCGATCATAATTGTCACCTGCCCAGTCAAAATATGTATATCCATAAAGTGAAGTTTTAGCACCGCTCGAATAAAATACACCATAGTACAATGTCCCATGTAAATATCTCATAAATCTTTTAGCTGCCTGCCAATTAATTTCATGAGGTTGTTGCATGAACCGAGAAACCATACTGACGGAAAAAGAGAGATATGGTCTACTGTGAGTTAAATATATCAAATTTCCCATGAGCTAACGATAAAGAGTAGCATCAACAAGAGGAGTGGTACACTCAACAATTAACTTTACACCGCATTGAAATGGCATAGGAGCAGGTTTACAATCACTCATATGGAAACGATCCAATAAGTGTGTAGCATACGTCGACTGAGAGAGAAAAATACCATCTGCCATATGCTAGATCTGAAGACCCAAGAAATAATGCAATATACTGAGATTAGTCATTTCAAACTGCTTTTGAAGTTCACTTTTCATACTTTGAATTAATACAAGCTGGCTGCCAATGATGATAAGATCATCCACATATAACACAATAATGAGGATATTATCACCAAAGTCCTTAACATATAGATTTGGATCAGATATACAATGATTAAAACCATTGTTCAAGAAATATGCATCAATTTTATCATACCAAGCCCTAGGTGCTTGTTTGAGACCATATAAAGACTTTTGTACTTTGCATACTAAACTTGATGATTCAACATAAATAAAACCAGGAGGATGTTGCCTATAAATGTTTTCATGAATATCACCATTTAAAAAAGCACTTTTAACATCCATTTGGTGTACTTCCCATTTATAAGATGCAACATGAGATAAGTTGGTTCTTATTGTATTCATTTTAGCAATAGGAGCAAAAGTTTCATTATAATCAATACCTTCAAGTTGATTAAAATCTTTTGCAACTAATATAGCTTTATATTTTTCAATCTATCCTTCTGCAGTGAAGTTAGTTTAATAAACCCATTTGCAACCAACTAAATTCTTTCCTGAAGGAAGAGGAACATAAGACCAAGTCTTGTTCTTCATAAGAGATTCATACTTAGTAGACATGGCTTGTTATCAATGAGGCTTACCCTTAGCTTGAGCATAAGAAGTAGGATCATCTGTGGCCAAAACTTTGGTCATAAGAGAAAAGTTAGATCTAGTTCTATGAGTATCGAAAGGATTATTGATCTCACTACCTGCAAATTCAAGAGTTTTTTGGGTCCAAACAGGAAGGTTAGAAGGAACAGAAGTCACTTCAAGAGCTTTGGGACATTGAGGTGGAACACTTGAAGAAGAGGGTTAACTAAGATCAACAACAAACACAAAACTGGAAGAAGGAGTAAAAGATATAGGAGTAATAGGAGACAATGGAATATTCAGGGTAACATGAGGTTCTACAGACTCAAGTGGTGGAGAGACTTCAGTAAATTGAACATCTCTTTGGATTATGACACTTTGATTAGAAGGATCAAATAACCTGTAAGCCTTGGAATCCTCAACATAACCAATGAATACACACTTGTGAGACTTGGGTTCCAAATTTTTCTGTTTGTCATTAGGAATATGAACCCAACATTCACAACCAAACACCTTAAAGTTACTAATATATGGATTTATACCATTCTATTTTTCCTCAAGGGTAACATGATTAAAATTTTTTATAGGAACTCTATTTAAAATAAAATTAGCACAAATGATGGCTTCAACCCAAAATTTCTTGTGTAATCCTTTAGAATAAAGCATACATCTAGCCATTTCAACTAAAGTTTTGTTTTTTCCTTTCAGCAACACCATTTTGTTGAGGTGTGTAAGGAATAGACTTTTGATGTTGAATTCCATGTTTAGATAAAAAAGCTTCAAATTATTTCTTAACAAATTCCCCCCCATTATCAGATCTCAAAGTCTTAATCCTTTTACCAGAACCATCCTCAACCAAGGATTTAAATGCTTGAAACTTAGAAAATGTGTCACTTTTATTTTTCAAAAAATAAACCCATGATTTTCTACTAAAGTCATCAATAAAAGTAAGAAAATAGACTGCATGAGAGATAGAGGGAAATTCAAGAGGACCACAAATTTCGCTATGAATTAATTGCAAAGGTGATTTAGAACGCCAAGCTTTACCCTTATAAAAAATTTCTCTATGATGTTTACCAAGAACACAACCTTCACAAACACCTTTAGTAGACGAAATATTAGGCAAGCCATGTACCATTTTAGTTAACATTTGCATTTTACCATAATTCAAATGACCCAATCTTTCATGCCATAATTTACTTAGTTCATTAGCATGAGCAACATAGGAATAAAAGGGTTGTCTCTTAGTTGAATTAAAACCAACAAATTTATATAAACCAACAGTATGATCAACATGACCAGAATAAACTACTTTCAAATTATGGTTGATATCTTTAAGAACATATTTATTAGGCCAAGCTTCAAATTTATATCCTTTTTGACATGCACGATAAATAGAAATCAAGTTGATGGGCATGTGTTCAACATGAAAAACATCTTCCAATTGACCGTTAGCAACATTATCATTACTAGAACCAATTACAGAAATTTGCTTACCATCACCTATATATACTTTCTCAGATGTGTACTTATTATTGTTATAATATGTAAATAAAGAAGCATTACCAGTCATATGTTTAGAAGCACCAGAATCCATTATCCATTCCACATTAGAAGAAGAACTACTAGACGAAACAACAAATGCACATAAAGCTACTTGTGATTCATCATAACCTTTCTTTTTAGCCTTAGACATTAAACGTTTCTCTTTAAAGCAATTCTTTTTCAGCATGGTTAGTTTTACCACAATGCTTACAAGGATAATACACTTTCTTCTTCTTACTAGTTTCATGATGTGCATGAGAAGCATGACCAAAATTATTAGTATGATTTGAAGTGTGTGAACAAGAACCTTTAGCATTATTAAAAAATTTCATAGGATTCTTATTGTATGCCATAAGAGCTTTAATAGGTGAGACTTTTCCTGAAACAATCAACCTTTCTTGCTCATTTATCAACCCTTCACAAAAATCATCAAAAGTAGGTTTTGTGGTATTTTGAGACAATTCAAGAGCCCTATTCCTAGTCTGGATGAACATGTAAAAACAAGATGGCAATTTTGGTTCTACAAGAATTATAAGAGTGGTATCTGTCTTCTTGTAATATTACCACAATTATTTAATTTTTCATTTAAATTTTTCACTTCAGCAAGATATAATTATACTCTTTCAAAGTTAGTAGGATCTAGCTCAAAAAACCTCTTTTCAAGGTAATAAGCAGAAACATCATCAGATTTATCAAATAAAGAAGCAAGAATATTCCATACCTCAACCGGGCTATCTTCTGCCTCAATACTTACCTGAAGACTATCTGAAACCATTTGACCAATGAGCCCGCTTTCTTGATCACATTTATCTTCCCATATAGCCACATCTTTAGTATCAATAGGTTTCTTGTGTTCACCATTAACCATCCTCCATAGATTCTTAATCCTAAGAACATTAATCATTTTTATTTTCCATGCAAGATAGTTAGAACCAACAAGTTCAGGAACAAAATCTACTTTTGAAGTCATAATGATAGAAATTTTGACAAGAAAATTGAACCCAAATGCTAGAAATGACAAGAGAAAAAAGGTGAATAACAGAAAAATGATAAACTTTACTGATCTGATCTGGGAAAAAAATAGAAACTTTACTTACAGCCATTAAAAAAATCCAAATAAAGTTACTCGTGGGTCTTCCACAGGAAACTTGCGCGTAGATTTGATACTCACGGGTTCTATACAGTGAAGTCATGGTTAGATTGGATAAACGCAGGATTTGCACAGTTAAGTTGCGTGTATGCCGAAGGACACATGGGTTCTGCATAGGAGGGTCGCGTGTATACTAAAGTACGCACAGGTTTGCAGTAGATCAGGTGCGGGTATGCCGTAGCACACGTAGGTCTGTACAATGAAATCCGCGGGTCTGCAGTTTACATGCGGGTTCGCAGTAAGCAAGTCGCGGCTACATGCGCTGTCTGCGAAGAAAAGTCACGACTGTCCTGTTTTAGGTTGAAAACAGTGCCGATTAATTCGATGACGGAAACATGCACAAAGTCTACCAAACTTGGATGAAAATGACAGATTTGAAAACTAGAAGAAATATCTCCTTGAGGAGAATCCAAAAAAATATAGATCTACAAAAAAAACATCAAGATACCCTTGAAAAAATCCTGCAAAAATCTACACAACAAAGTTAGGGTCATAAGAGAAAAATCTCAAATATGTAGAATCATGCCCAAAACTGAAGAGAAGCCTAATGGCTACTAGATATAAAGCAAATCTACAAAAAATAAAGAGTGCCCAGATGCAGATAATAATTATTAGTTGAAAGCTATAGAAGGAGCTAGATCATAGCAACCAACTCCGATACCATGTCAGAGTTATAGATCTAGCTAAACTAGCTTACCTATCTAAGCAACCAATAACATATCAACATAAATAAGAACAAAAAGAGAACAAGGAAAAGAATACACCAGATATACGTGGTTCACCCAATTGGGCTACGTCCACGGGAAGGTTGTCTTCTATTATATACATAAATCTCCTTCAAACTTACAAAGAGAGCAACTCCAAATAACCCCAATACAATATAGCTCTCTGCTATATTGTATTGGGGTTATTTGGAGTTGCTCTCTTTGTAATATTGAAGGAGATTTATGGATATAATAGAAGACAACCTTCCCGTGGACGTAGCCCAATTGGGTGAACCACGTATATCTGGTGAATTCTTTTCCTTGTTCTCTTTCTATTCTTATTTATGTTGATATTTTATTGGTTGCTTAGATAGGTAATCTAGTATACTTTACCATATTAAATATGGGATATAATGTATTACTCTTTTACATAAGATTGTGGATAATTTCCGACATAATGCAAAGACATTATTACCTTCCAAGGAATATAATATATTCCAAAATTTAGCCCCAATAAAGATGTAGTGATTAATCATGTATGAAAATTGCAAGGAAACTTTGTAAGTTACACGATATAGCAATTCCAGTTCCTACATATATGGTTAGATATCTCTAAATTCCTTCATAAATATTTTAATCCTAGAATTGACAATATCACAAAACATACAAACTTTTCATCAATATCATTTGATGAAGTCAATCTTGAATTGGAATTTGAATCTGAGCTAAAGTGATTTATACTGAGATGTATTGTTATGTTCTTGATTCACATGTATATTAGGCCTTTTGGGCTAGTGCTGAGGAAAAGTATTCCCCAATGTATTTTGATTACTTGGAGAACTGCACAATGTGTTACAATGAATACAAAAAACAAAAGGATCACTTCATATCGCATGTCACTTGTAGGGTCATTTCTTCCAAGGACCAATTGAAGTGCTTTCACATCAGACCATGTGTGTATGGTCATCCTCTAAGGATTCAATTGGGTTTTGTATCAATCTTAATAAGTATCAATTGGAAATGGTTTGTCATGGTATCCAAAGCCTTTCAATGAACTAGTTATTTTAAAATTTCGAGTCTTATGGTGATGTTAAATATGGAAAACTAGATTCAGGTATCTTTTGGAAAAAATCCTACCTATTTGATGAAATAACTATGCAGTGTTACAACTCTTAGGATCATGTTTTTTTTATAGGAGAAGATTTGAATACCTTAATATTGGACTTAAAAGAGATAGGGGAGAAAATCCTTAAAAAAATTTAATGATAATGATAATGGGAATGTTTCAATCATTAAGGCTAGGTAGAGGTCATGTGGTATCAATTATTGATTAGGAATTAGCTCCATACATAAAGCACTAGATTGTAATTGTACCTCTTTCCCAAAGGACCTATTTTTTGGAACGTATTCTCAATGTTTCTTTCTAATCAACTTAGGTAATTAAATTCCTAACTTTTAAGAATTGGAATAAATAATAATTTTATAATTGAAAAAACAATTTATTATGAAGGTAAAACATTTTAATCTAATTCTTAAAAATTTCATTATGATGAATTTCAAACAAAATATACTTATTTTGAGTTACCTAAAAAGCACCACTTCTTAGAGCATTTATACAACTCCATCCATTAATAAGTGATTCATGACTTTCAATTTTTATATAGAATATTGAATAAAAATTAAATTTAAATACAAATCACAAATTAGCGTTCTAATATCCCAATTATTTCACCAAATAGACTTTGGACTAGTACTGTAGTGAAAAGATTCTCATTGGTGTTGAAGTTCCATTTTCAAAACATTTTCCTACTACTTTAAAGTAGTCATGAGGGCACCTAGATAGTATGGGTTTGGGATTGAGAGGTGATGACTTGTGTACATATTATGGACCTATGTCTACCTCACAACCTCATTAAGTTGAACAGTATTGACCATGTTCCATTTCCACAAGCTTCGTCGATACCTTAAGGTAATTGTGGGGGTGCATAAAGATAGGGGTTGAATTTATGGCACTAAGAGGTGATGACCCATCATCTATGCATCTAACATAGATCCAATATCACCTTCGTATTCTCTTTAAAGTGGATACCACTGACTTGGATCCATTCTCAAAGGGTTTACTTGACACCTTGATTGTTACCATGTAGACACCTAGAGGTAGAGGTTGATCTTATAACATTGGGATGCGATTATCCATGTGTGCATATTGTAAAATCAATCCCACCACTATTTTTTCCTTGAGGATTTCCAAATTTGTGGGGCCCAATGGGCTTGGGATTAATCACTAGGTGCAAGGAGTTTCTTCCTAGTGGTCAAGGGTCTATTCTCGTGAGCTTTGACTAATACCCTTAGGTAGTCATGACAACCCCTAGAGGTAGGGGTTAAACTTATGGAACTTAGAGTGATGATTTGTACGTGCATATTATGGACCCAAACACATTCTATTCTCTCGAAGCTCCACTAATGATTCATTCGACTATAATGTAAGTACAACTTCATGAAAAGAAATTGTTTTTAATAGAATTAAAGTCTCATTTTTGCTCAATAGCCAAGGATTCCATTTTCATGAATGATCATGAGTTCAATCCATTAGTACCATTACCAATTGTGGAACCTTATACTATAAAACTATTGGTCCAAACTCTCAAGTTGTGGAAAACCAAATCATGTGTGCCCATAGTTACTATTTACACATTAAATCATCCGATTTAATATTTAAGAACTTAAAAATCAAGACATGGCATTATTATTTTTTTTGTTTTCAAAGGAAAAAAGTGCATATTTATTTTTAAGTAGAATGAAATGCACATTCTAAAGGTGCACTTAGCACATTACAAAATATATTGGGTACATTGAGTTCCTCCATCCACATTTACTAAACATTTTCCTTGATAGACATTACTCTCATAATCACATTCTCTCAAGATTAGTATATTCTTATGAGACTCAAAACTAAATAGTCTCCAAAAAGTGATCTATTACAACGTTCCATGGATTTGTGCAATGCTTTCAAAACAATAGTATGTGAAAGTACATACATCTTGAACTCAGTCAGGCTACCCTCGAAGAATTCCAACAAATAAGCATGCCAAGATACCATTTACGAATTCCTCATTTGTTAAAGTGTTAGGAAAAGTGTTCAGTTCCTTGTAAAGTGTGGGAATTTGATGTGTAAAAATAGCTTTGAATTTTCTTTGGGTTGTCTTAGCAATGCTAATATGTAGTTCGTTGTTCATCCATTTTATAGTAGTTGTCAATTACCATAAATATGAATATATAAAATGCCTCAAACCAAAACCAACTTCATAAGTGCTCTCAAGGCCATCAACACAACATATAATTGGTTGTTTCAAAACCAACATTTGATTTAAAGTTTATATGATGATTGTCATTTAAGTACAAGATGCCTCTAATATTACTGATCTAATCTTGGCCTTGATAAGTGACATCAAATAAACCTAAAAAAATTGATTTGTAAATTAAAAGTTCACCTATTTGTCTAAAATAAGGCACATAGAGAGCCACCTTACACAATTGGAATCAAGCACAAACTTGTAAAAATAGGTGAAAGAAAATACATTGTTATATAAGTATTTTGGCATTTTGTAATGTTTCGTGACTACAGTTTGGCGTTTTATTTTTTTTTAACATTTTTTGTATTTATTTCCCATGATAATAACCACTTATTAAGACTTTTGTAATACTTATCTATGTTCATTTCTCAAAATTAAGAAAATATTAATTCATAAAAGAAAACTTAATTAGTCTTTTGAGAAGGTTCCTCATCCATCAACCAAAGCCTTGTATTGTTCTTGGCATGTTTATAATTCTTTCTCTAATATGAAAATGAAATCAATGTAATATATATATATATGATTTTTGAATGGGGAGGGAGTGATAGAAGAGGAATTGGTAATTTTTTTGGAGAAGGAAGAGAAAGAACTCTTAAATCAAATTGTCAGCTACTAGGCTATAAGGCCACTTATCCGAAGAGGAAAAAAAGGAAATCAAAGCTCTCACAATTAAGGATCTATTGGTAAACAATGAAGTCACTCGTACAAAGCATGCATCACTTGGAAAAGCTCCAAGTGAAAGTAAGTGCATCCAATATTCTATCTTAAAGTGACATAAATGGTTGTAGGTGGGCTTGTATCAGGTACTAAGGTCCCACCCATTGCAGATGAGCTAGACCCTAAGAACATGGACATATAGGATTTAGATAAGGTGGTGGTTTGGGAATGCTAAGTCTTGGGAGGTTTACTAGTTTCAAGAGGAGAAGTAAATAAGCAAGCATAGAGAGGATTTAAAAGTAAGAAATGTGTCCAAATCCATAAAGAAAGAGTAAAATTAGTATGGAGAGAAGATGTACGAATGGTAGAACTTTGAAATTTGAGTAAAACAACGACAACAATGATTATAAGGTTTTATGGTAAGTTGGTTTAAATATCATTATATCCATAGATGTAATCAACATGGAAAGGGAGTTCATATATGTGTCCAAATTGCATGTCTTAAGTAAAATATTAAAGAGATGAATATAATGTTTTGATTGTACAGGGAACTAAAAAAAACCTTTAAATAAATATGGATTAAATGAATAAGACTTTCCCTATAATTATGGAGAAATATACATTTTTATTATTGATATAAAAAATTCTAAATAGAAAATCATATTAAGAGTTTACACTTATATTATTGAAGAAATAGATATCATTTTTTAATCTAAACATAAAAGCGGACCTCTTAACCAATTTAGATTAGTCTAAAAGAATTATGTAAAAAGAGATTTAAAACATGGGTTGAGTTACCAAAGCTTCAATAGTTACTCTATGATCTTTCATTGTGATATATATATGGGGTAGGAATTTTCATGGGCATGCAAGTTACTTCTAAAATCTTTGTTTTTTAAACCGTGGAATAACAATTTCTCAGAGTATATAACAACCCACAAACCAAATATACCAGTAATTCAAAACTTGTTTTTGGAAGCCATAGATAATGCCTTAAGAAGTTTCACTGGCGTGGAAGTTGATACGTTTTCATTGCCAAAGTTGATACGTTTTCATTGCCAGGGAAGTTTATACGTTGTCCAGCATCAATAGAAACCCTGGCGGAAATGGAGCTGCGACGCTCGGGCTGCCAGCGGAAGTTGAAATTGAATCCAAGAAGTGGAACTGCTGGAAGATACCCTTCAAATATCAGTTGTGTATATAACCCAAGTTGCTTTGAGGCCAATTGCATGCCAGAGCCTGAGAGCACCATTGGGTTTGGACATAATCCCCACTGTCATTCTGAATCCAATTCAATGTCAGACACCACAAACACCAAACTCTCCTCTGGAGATGTCGACAGCGGCGAGGATCATCAAGAACTAGATGTCGCTCAAGGCTCGCGGCCTGCTGCTCTTCCTTCTCCTACAATACAATCTTCTCCCCATGAGCCGCTGCAGGATTCGATACCCATATCTGCCATTCTTCCACATCTGCAGAACCTCCTGCAATCCATCAACAACAACAGGCAACGCGACACTTTGTCGCAGGTCCTGAACATTTTTGCAGCAGGTAATAAAACGGCATGGGAGAGAGATCCTCAGCTTCTGCAGATGGTCAGTGATTTGGAAGGCATGGTGTCCACCCTCCATGCTGAACTGCAAGAAATAGAGAGCAAGAATGCACAGCTGGAGCATCAATTGAATGCTATGAACAAAAAGGAAGAAGAAACGGCATGGGAGAGAGATCCTGAGCTTCTGCAGATGGTCAGTGGTTTGGAAGGCATGGTATCCACCCTCCATGCTGAAGTGCAAGAAATAGAGAGCAAGAATGCACAGCTGGAGCATCAATTGAATGCTATGAACAAAAAGGAAGAAGAAGAGAAGATGAGAAAGAAGGAAGAAGAAGAGAAGATGAGAAAGGGAAAAGCAAAAGAGTGAAAAGTAGATAGTTCAGTACTTAATAGTGAGCAGATATTCTAATGTGTCCTTTGAACTTGGTTACCAAATCAAGCAAGAAGAACCATGAAAGGTATTTTCTATCAAAACTTTCTAAATTCGTAATAACACTGTACTCAGCAGAGTTCAGAATGTGCAGATATTTTTAGACGGATCTAACCAATTTTTTAGTTTCTTCTGTCAAATTTTCTCATCCATACAGTATTATATATTATACTTAGTTCAATACTCTTAATAGGTCTCACACCATTCAATCTCACCAAGAGAGAGCTGTGGATCTGAGGCATAAATCCTAAAGTAAATGTTGTGCATAAATTAATATTCAGCGATAATCAATAAATAACCAATATAATATTGTTTTTTTTTCCATTAAAAAAAACACACATTTTTATTTACAAAATAGTAAACTAAAACACTTTCTTCCGGTATAGTGGGCACTAATCAACTTTCAAAACTGCTATCTTTTCATCAAATTCACCATTTTTGTTTCTTGTGTAAGTTATGGATCCTAAAGCAAAAGTCCTTTCTTCGAGAGTAGATCTCCCTTTTGGAAATATATATCGATTTCTGCGTTGGGTCATGCATATCTTGGAAATGTTTGGAATCATAAAATGCACTCCAGTCATGAGATATCAATAGAAGTAGGAATGATCTTCCAGTAGGCATGATGATCCGTACACGCCCAGGTGCACGACGGGGACAACAGTTCGATTGAATGAATCGGTATTGTTATGGCGGAAGCATAATAAGAAGCAAAGCAGGAAATACACTACACACATAAACAAACAAACATAGACAAGATGTAAGAATGCAAACTAATCTCTTGATTCTTCTCTACTCTATATTAAAATATTTTACATGCTTAAATAGAGTGTTGAGAGTGCTTGAGTTGTCTGCCCGTTATGTTCAGTTACAAGAGAAGTTAGAACGGTTTCAGAAGTTCAGAAGTCGAACTTGTCAAAGTTGCTAAACTTGTCGAAGTCGATATTGGCATCCGACAATAATGCCAACTGCTGGGTGGATCATACCTCCGTCCTTAAGAAACAATGGTCCCCATTGTTTGCTCGTACAGATGAGGAAATTTGTTGGTCAATTCAGTAGCAGAGTACCATTTTCCTTGTGCTGGGATTTGTCTAGATTTGGCCACTTGAAACAAAGAAATTGTGTTCATCCTTGTATGGCGTACTCGTCGTCCCACAATGGTGTCGCAAGGAAGAGGCTCCTAAACATTTGGATGGATGTCTTCGGGTTCTTCTTTCTACAAGTCGTTATGTTCCAACAATGGTGCATCATATGGTCGAAGTAGATCCACATCAAATACTAGATGCATACCCATGCATGAAGGAATGCCGAGCTGGAAAGCGTTTTCTCCAATCTGTTCAAGAATACAGTACGAACCATATCACAAAGGCTTCAACTTCTTATATGGTCCAGTGAAACGTTCCTTCTTGAGATGCAACCAGACCTGATCCCCAATTTGAAATGAATGAGGGATACAATGCTTATCGTGTTGGGCCTTAGCTTTCGCATTAGCTTGTTGCAACATTTCCTATGCTTGTTTCTGGATGTCGCAGATTTGATCTCGAAACTTCAATGCTTTGTCGACTTCTCGCCAGTTATAGTTGGTGTCGTTCGATTGTGTCGAGGAACTAATCAAGTCAATAGGTGCCGAAGGTTGAAATCCATAACAATCTCAAATGGACTCTTTCCCGTAGAGATGTGCTGAGCATGATTGTAGCTGTGTTGTGTATATGGAAGACTTTCATCCCATGTTCGTTGATGCTTGTGGTTGTACAGACGAAGTAGTTGTACTACCACACGATTCACAACTTCCATCTCTCCGTCTGTCTGAGGATGGAAAGCTGTTGATAAGTAGAGTCTTGTGTCGATCTGTTGCCAGAGAGTCTTCCAAAAGATTCTAACAAATCTGGCATCTTTATCAGAAATAATGGTTGTCAGTAAACCATAATGTTTCCAGACATGTTCAAAGAAGAGCTGAGCGGTCTGTTGCGTTGCCGTAGTCTTGTTGCATGGAATGAGAATGACCATCTTGGAAAATCTGTCGATTACTACTAAGATTGTGTCATGTTAATGTTTGGTAGTAAGATATCCTATCAAGTAGTCCATAGAAATAGATTCCCATGGTCGACTAGGAACTGGAAAATGTGTGTACAATCCATGTCGTCGATCAGGAGGTTTAGCAATGGCACAAACCACTCATGATCGAATGTACTTGTTGACGTCAGTTTTAAGTGAAGGCCAAAAGATATACTTTTGGAGAATAGTAAGGGTCTTTGCTACTCCAAAGTGTCCTGCAGTCTTGCTATAGTGCGCGTCCCAAATGAGCTGTTGTCGATGCTCACCTGTCGGTACACAAAGCTGTCCAAGCTTGTATAGCAAGGTGTCTTTCAAGAAATAGCCGGAGGTCGACGACTTGTTGATCTGAATTTGTTGATAGACTGATGAAAAGTCATTGTCTTCTTGATACAACTGAGGCCAAGTGGTGGTGTCATAACCGTGCATACTCATCACTGTAAGGAGAATAATGGGTGGTCGACTCAGACAATCGGCGACGACATTGGATTTACCTTTCTGATACTTAATTACCAACTGAAATTGTTGCAGGTAATTAATCCACTTGATTTTTCGAGTTGTTTGTAACTTTGATTGGGACATAGCGAACTGTAAAGGCTTGTGGTCAGTGAGAATGATTGTCTCATTTCCAAGAATATAATGTCTCCATTGCTTAAGAGCTTGAACAATGGCGTATAGTTATTTTTCATACATCGAATATCTTCTAACAATGTCGTTAAAGTTTCCGAATGAAAAGCGATTGGGTGACTTGACTGAGTGATCACTGTGCCCAAGGCATAGTCCGATGCGTCCATCTCAATCTAAAAGGGCTGATGCAAATCATGTAACACAAGTACTGGTGCAGTACAAAGCTTGTGTTTGAGATTCTCGAAAGCTTCTTGTTGTGTCGATGTCCATTTGAAGATAGTTTTCCCATTTCCCTTGGTCAACTGATTCAAAGGCCAGGCTATGTGATTGAAGCTGAGTATGAATCGTCGATAAAAATCTCGCCAAACCAAGAAAACTTCTTAGTTCATGAATTCTTTGAGGAATGGGCCACTCTTTAAGGATTTTCACTTTCTCAGGATCGACGTGAATGCCTACAGAGTCAATTACATACCCCAAATATTTGATGTTGGTCATCGCAAAGTAACATTTGTCCATGTTCAAGTAGATTCGATGTTGTCGGAGAGTGTCGAGGACTTGTCAAAATTGTTTGACATGTTCTTCCCATTGTCGACTAAAAATAAATATATCTTTGAGGTAGACAATGACACATTTGCCGATGAAAGGTTGAAGAATGTTATCCATATACCCAATGAAGGTTGCAGGTGCATTGGTTAAGCCGAAAGGCATGACTAACCATTCAAACAATCCTTCCTTAGTCTTGAAAGTAGTTTTCCATACATCTGCGGGCTTGATTGGAATATGATGATATCTCGACTTGAGGTCGAGCTTAGTAAACAATTTAGCACCTTTCAGATAGTCGATGAGCTCGTCTATCCGTGGCAGAGGGTATTTATTCTTTATCGAAATTTTTTTGAGGGCTCGGTAGTCGACGAAAATGCACCAAGTCCCATATTTATTTGGAACGAGGACGAATGGACTTCCACAAGTAGAGGAGTTGGGTAGGATATGACCTTTGTTGATCAAATCTTGAATTTGTCTGCGAATCTCTTCATTTTCGATAATGGATCTTCTGTAAAAACATGCGTTAGGTAATGAAGAACTAGGAGCAATTTCAATAGAGTGTTTTACCTGGGAATGTAGAGGTACTCCGTCTGGCTCTTGGAATAGGTTCCAATACTCATCAAGAATATTGTCGATCTGCTGCTTTTGTCGGGAGATGCACTGGTTAGTGAGTCGACTGGTTGCTGCATTCTTCCTGGAATGTTGCGGCTTAACCATGATCAATGCGAACTTCTGAGCATGGTTGATGAGATTCTTCGTCTGTTTAGCATATATCATTGCAACCATTGGTGTAGGTCGTCACTCTGGTATGTCATACCATTGGTTCCTAATTCTGACAATCACCTTATGAGGTCGTGACTGGTAACTTCCATGTCAATCCCACAAGTAAGGTTTCCCAAACAAGGCGTCGGCTACAGAGAGCGGTGCCACGTTGTAGAGTACTTCATCTTCAAAAGGCTTAATGAAAAAGGTGATTTTTCATTATCGGGTGATCCTTAGTTCCTGCCCATCCTTCATCCAACCGATGTTATAGGGTTGAGGATGTGGAGTGGTAACAAGACCTAGTTTCTTCACGAGATATTCAGAAACAAATTTCTTCGGGATACCATTATCCACAATCAGATACAATGGATTGTTGTGAACTCATATCTGTGTATGGAATAGGTGCTCTCGTTCCTCCTCGTCGACGATAGTTGAGGCTGCTGGAGTGGTCGATGTCGATGTCAAAAGGGTCATTGCTTCTGGGTCAGATTCTACCAGAGTCTTGTCGAACAAGTCGGATGTCGACACTTTTTCCAAAAATGTCTTTTGAGCTTTGCATTTAGACGTATCATGCCATGATGAATTATGGTAATCACACCATTTCCCAGTAGAGGGTTGTTTTCTATGTTCCCTTTTGTCTTTATGAGAATGCTTTTTTCCACGATATTTCTTAGGAGGATTTGGCTGAGAAGATCTTGACTTGTCGAAGTTGGCTAGTTCCTTCTTGTCGGGTGGTCGTCTTGTCGGATTGGTCTTGAAGCATGCTTTTCCTTTCTGTTTGGATTCAAGCTTACTGGAATAGTGGAATGCATTCGCAATCATATTGATAGTCAGAAACTCCATCTCCTGCTGAATGTACGGGGAAAATCCACCGACGTACTTCGGAACAAGCAATTTCTCTTCTTCTTGAACGCCAAGTCTAGCCATTAGTTGATAGAACTCGTCGGTGTAACTCTGTACAAACTGGTCTTTCCATTTCCTTAGTTGCTGCCACTTCTTATATTGTTGTTCAATGTACTTGGGTGGGTAGAACTCCTTTCAGACATATTCGACACATTTCTCCCATGTCTTTATGGGGTCTCCACTTTTCTCCATATTTGTTGATAGGTTCTCCCACGAGAAGTGCACAGATGTTGACATTTTTGAGGATGCAATGGTGATATTTTCAGTTTCTGAGAATTGATTCACAGAGTTATAGGATTCCAATTATTGTACCCAATTGTCGATGGATTCCGTGTCAATATTGCCTTCTAGATTCGGTATGTCCAAATTCATTTGCACCTTGAATGGACTGATTTTGTCGGAGTTAGATCTTGTCAGAAATCCTCCTGATGTCGAAGCAAATCGTGTGAGAATCTCACTAAATTGGGAAAAAATTTCAGTTCATAGTCGAGCCAGCGCCTTCTCTATGAGTTGCTCTTTCTCTTCAATTGCATGTCTATTGTCTATTTCTCCTGTCATCTTTGAAGGTAGTGTCTGCTTGGATTGCTGAGTTTGCGAGCGTGTTTGAACATGCATAAGTCAGGTAACTTCGATGGAAGTGTCTACACACAACTTAAGCATGAACAAAGCTTTAAATGAAATAAGCTCTGAATGAAGCTTTGATACCAATGATCCATATGCGCCCAGGTGCACGACGGGGACAACAGTTCGATTGAATGAATCAGTACTGTTATGGCGGAAGCATAATAATAAGCAAAGCAGGAAATACACTACACACATAAATAAACACACACAGACAATATGCAAGAATGTGAACTAATCCCTTGATTCTTCTCTGCTCTATATTATAATATTTTACATGCTTAAACAGAGTGTTTCCAAACACTTGGGTTGTCTACCCGTTACGTTCAGTTATAAGAGAAGTTAGAATGGTTTCAGAATTTCAACCGTTGCGGTCGATTGGAAGACACAAAGACAATCTGTCGTGGTTTATCAGTTGCAAATGTCGACGATGCATGTCGAATTCAATGAACTTGTTGAAGTCGATGAACTTGTCGAAGTCGCTAAATTCGTCGAAGTCGATGAACTTGTCGAAGTTGTTGAACTTGTCGAAGTCGATGTTGGCATCCGACAATAATGCCAATTGCTGGGTCGATCACATGACTGATACTGAAAACATTATGAATAATATATACTTTAGATATGTAAACATTGCTCCTTTCTTGTGATTATTCAGTATTTTTATTTTCATATATAGAGATACTGAAATGAGAAGGAACAAAGATAGTTAATGTACGTCATTCACACTTCAATGTAAATGCAATGTACATTTTAATGTGAATTCGGTGTACAATCACTCCCAATTTCAAAGAAAAAAAATAGTTAATGTGCATAGTCAACCGTTTAATGGTTATATGCAAAAACAAGTTTTTCATTATTGGACTTCAGTTTTATGATCACTACCTCAATGGTGTTAATGAAATTCTTCATCCCTTCTAAAAAAAATACAACCTTTTTGGTATCCTATCACGGAGTAAGGTAGATTTTTACATTATGATCTAAACACCAATCTCTCTAATTTGAAATCTATGCATTGGGAAAGGCATTATATATGTTTTTACTGTTGCATTGGATTTCACACCTTTTTTAATATATTTTCAAGATGCATTGATTTCAGTGATATTAAAATTTGTATGTCATTATTGTTGAATTATTATTTAAAATTATTAATTAGATACATTGGATTCAATGATTAAAATTTGTATGACATCTTCCTACGGTGCATTGATTTACGTGATTTTCTATGGTGCATTGATTTTAATGTTTACTTCTATGTTACAAGGTTTTCAATATAATCATGTCTCTTCCTATTGAAAGTACTATTTATGACGAGGTTGAACGACTAAGAAGGTCAATGAGACAACACGCTAGAAAACATAGAGAGAATGAATCACTTGGACAAATGGAAGAATGGAAAATAAAAGATCGTGAACAACATAGATTGCAAAGGGAATACCAAAAAAAACATATGACTCCATAACAAAAGGAAGACCAAACAAAACATAATGTTGAAATAAAAAGGGCAGAACAAAATAATCAGAGAAAAACAAGTGCTAAAGATATATTGAATGACCCTGCATCTGGTGTCCATACCAATAGAATAAATTCAGTGTCAAGGGAAGAATTTCAAACTTCTACATTAAATAACAAAGAACATCAAATAATGCAACAAATGAGAAAGAATTTCAAACTGCAACAATAAGCTATACAGAGTAAGTTATTGCACATGGAAATTTTCATAAAAGAATTGATCAATTGGCTCATCCACAAATGTGTTATTTTTGTGAAGAGTCTTATGTTGGAATTCATGTGGTCAATACAAATACAAGTCCAATGTGTACAAGATGTAAACAATAGGGGAGTAGACACATATTTTCAACTCAAAATCATATGGCCCCAAGAGTACAACCACTAGTCCTTGCAGATCTAACACAAGTTGAAGAGATGTTGATAGCACGTGTCACTCCAAATTTGCAAGTTATGCATTCAATAGGTGGCCAATTCAAATACAGAGGACACACCATTAGCTTTCCTTGGGAAATAAAATTTTGTTTGCCAATGTAGTTCCACGACATATTAAAGAGCTTGATATAATGATCATTGTTCGCAAAAAAGGACGGCAAGGAACAATTTATAATTTCACAATCAGAAAGAAGAATGTATAATGCATTGTTATATAAGATTGAATGTGATCCTTTTTATTGTGATGTTCGAATTGATTACAGTGCACTTCACGAGTCACTAAAAACTCCAATTGATGTATCACAGATTATTAATACTGTTACATTACCAGAATTGGACAAAGACACATAATTGGCTATGTTTGAAGGAATTCAAGGGGTTGATGAGATATTAGATGGTTATCGAACGACTTATTTTGCTTCAAAGCCTCCAAATTCTCTAAGAAAAATTGAACTTATTAGAGCTTGGGAAAATAACCCTAATCGAGAGGAAGCAAACTCAAATGGTGAATCAACATATGTCATTGATTGACCCAACATTGGTTCATCTCCCATGAATGAATATAACATTGAGGGGTTGTTTGTTGTGGAATTTCCAACATTGTTCCCTATGCATCTTTATGAGTGTGCAGAACATCTTCTTAGATATCATGACAACATGTTTGGAAAAAACCCTTGATTTAGATTTTTTTGCTTAATATCATCATGAGACATTGTGCTCAGGCTTCGTTTACATTGTTTATTAATAAAAATATGATAGAACTACTTACAATTATTGATGAGTAACGAGAAAATTCCAACAAAATTTGTTCGATTATGAAATTACTTGTTGGAAATATTGTTGTCATTGATGTCAAAGACAAGGGGAAATTGCAGATATCCAAGATGAAGATTGTTGAAGATATTGTTGTCATTAATGTCAAAGACAAAGGAAGATTGGAAATGATATTGATATTAAAAAATAAACTAAGGTGCCAAATGAACATAAACAAATGAAGTCAAGATGCCAAATGAAGAGAAAGAATTTTAAAATGGCCTTGCTGGAGTGTTAGGTCATCCCTATAAGAATATTGATCAGTGTTAGGTCAACCCTGCCAGTTTTATAGTTCGATCCATAAAAGTGACATAAAAAAGTATAAATATACATAAAGGGGCACTTTTTCAAGGAGAATGAAACAAGATTGGATTTTAAATAATGCAGTGCGCACTTTATGAGAGGGAGGCAAGCTTGGTGATGTTTTAAAGGATTATTATGGAGCAAATTTCAAGGTGATCTTATAATGTTTTAAGGGATGATTTTGGAGCAGATTTGAAAATGATTATGTGCCAGTATAGAGGGCTGATGTAAAGATGATTTTGGGGAAGATTTGAAGGTGATTATGTGACAATATAGAGGGTTGTTGTAAGGATGATTTTGGGACATATTTGAAGGTAATTATGTGACACTATAAAGGGATGATATAGGGATGAGTATGGAATAGATTTCGAGGTGATCTTGTGACAGTTTTGAAGGTTGATATAGAATTGAGTATGGCACAAATTTTTAGGTGATCTTATGACAGTTTTGAGGGTTGCGTATGCCACATATTTTGAGGAGACCTTATGACAGCGTTAAGGACATATTATGGTGCGATCTTTGAGGTGATTATATCAACATTATTGTACATATTTCCTCAATTGGTTGGTTCCTGCAAAATATATTATTGAGTTGGTGCTCAATTGAGGAGATTGTTGCCTACAGATCTTACTGAGTTGGTGATCAATTGAGGATATTGGTGTCTTTAGTAAGATGGTGCCTACATATCTTGTTGATTTGGCGCTTAGTTGGGGTGATTGGTGTCTCAAGTAGGTTGGTGCTTAGTTGAGGAGATTGGTGTCTTAAGTAGGTTGGTGCCTACAGATCTTGCTTAGTTGGTACTTAGTTGAGGGGATTGTTGTCTCCAATAGGTTGGTTCCTACAAACTATGTAACAATAGGTTGATGCCTACATGAATTTGTAAAGATAATATTTTTTGGTTTTCTCCCAAAAGGTTTTCCACTTTAACTTCTGTGTATTGTGATTTAATTTTATGTGTATTTACTATTTTGAAGTTAATAAATGATTGATGAATACTTACTGAAAGAAAAAATATCTTATAATGATTCACCCCCCCTTAGTATAAGTGTAAGTTCAACAATTGAAATCAGAGCAGGTTCCTTCGAAAATATTCTAACCAATAGAAGTTAAAGATCTTGGGAGAACACATGGCTATTTGGGAAGGTTTCTCCATAAACATGGCTTCTTTGTTTTATTTAACAAACTATGCATTTTGGAGCATAATGATACGAACATATTTGAGGGATATTGGGTTTTATATTTGGAAATCAATTGTAATTGGTTATATAGCTCCAAAAGCACCACCAATAGGTAAGGATGGAAATACACTTAGTGAAAACAATCCAAAGATAAAGGATATCATCTTGAGTGGCCTATCATATTTTGTGATTGTCAAGGTGAAGTAGTGCACATCAGCTAAATAGATTTGGTACTATCTACAAAATATTTATAAAGAAGAATCTCCCTTCATGGCCACGGATACAAAGTATGTTGATGAAGAAAAAGAAGATAATCAGAAATAAAATTTAGATTAAGAAGATGAGATATTGATGGAGAAATGCGTACAAAGTTTGTTGATGAAGAAAATAAAGATAATCAGAAAGAAAAGTCAGATTCAAAGAAGAAGACATTAAAGCAAGTCTAAAAATAGACAGACTTAAGAAAATTATAAAGAAAAAGGAGCAATTGCATAAACATAAAAAGAATAATCCATATCTTTATGAGTTAGAGAAGACAATTATCATCCTGAAGACTTAGTTAAAAAAGGAAAAAAAGGATAGAAGGAGTAGTGAGAAGTCGGCTCAAAGAAAATGAATAAATAGGTGAGAAGCTAGAATCTGAAGTTGTTTGATTAAGAAAGGAATTGGAACTTTCAAATGCCCAATTACACATAAGCTTGGAGAGCACTGAAACTTTGAATAAGATTCTCAGTTACCAAAGGTCAACATTCATCAAAATGAGTCTTGGCTATGATGAGAATCAAAATACCCCTAAAGAAGATGGAAGCAAGCAAAATGAAGAAAATCCTAAAAGCTATGCCAATATTCTCAAAGGCTCCATTAACAATGAAAGTAACAACAAAGGAAATTTTGACCAACAACAACTTGATTCTTCTCACAAGAACATAAAGAATGGGTTTAGAAGAGTTGTTCCACCAAAAATACCTTTCACACCACGGTACCAAAATCTCTTCTTTGGCTATTGTTTTTCTTGTAATAATTTTGGTCATAAAGCTATAAATTATAGAGCTTATGCAAGAAGTGACCATGTGAAAAATAGAAATAGAGGTCCTTACAAGACATCAAAGGATGATTATGTCAGCAACAAAACCAGAAGTTCTTATGGGTTTGCTGATAGAAACTACAATTAATTTGCTCTCCTACGTGATTATAATATTAAATGCTATAAGTGTAATAACTATGGGAATATACCACATTACTGTAGAAGCAACATAGGAGGATGTCCTAAACAAAACAGGTAAGGAAATATTCTTTCCAAACATAAATATGCAGATTTGGAAGCAAAAAGAACACAATAAGGAAGAATGTGGACTTGCACTCTAGTATGCTCAAAATATGGGGAATCAATGGTATGTTGATAGTGGATGCTCAAAACACATGACAAGGGACTAGAACAAGTTTCTGAACCTAAAGAAAAAAAAAGGAGGCATTGCTACTTTTGGGGATAATGCTTCTACGAAGATTGTTGGAAAACGTACTATTAGTCTTATGTAGTGCCCCTAGACTGATGTAGACTTGTAGGGAACTTGTCGAGTGACCTGGATGACTAAAACTTTAATAAAATGACCATTTGATTATATATTTTGAATAATTGTGAAACACCTAATTATGTGCAATACAACAAATTGATGAGTGAAAACAATGAATTGAACGACACTAATGGAAAAGGATACTTTATCTAAATTTGATGAATAAATGTATGTTTTCTTAATGATTAGTTGTTTTATGAAATATATGATGTGTTTACATGAATATGCTGCTTAACAGTTAGCTATGTTATGGAATATGTGATGTGAAGGAAAGAAATGCATGTTGGCTTAATGATTAGCAGATTGATGAAATATATGATGTTATGAGTAAATTATGGTTGCTTAACGATTAGTATATTACGAAGTGAATTATGATAAATGAGAACATAGCTACTAATGTGTGTAGTGGCAGGTGAAATGATTCACTGACGGAATCACAAAGGAAATAAATGGGTCGTAGAGTACGAATGAAATCACAGATGGAAGAACGACGATGGCGTCAACTTCCTACGGATTCCATGCACGAGTTAAAAAGTACCTACCCGCTTACTCGGAGAAGCGTGAAGTTGTGCGAAGTGGACCATGACGGATTTGGTCACGTATGAGGTTGGGGGGCGTCCAGTAAGAATAAAATTACTCATTAGCGCCATTAGTCTCCAATAGAGTGTAGACAGAGGATTGAAGGTAATGAATCCTAAATCACTACATAAAGTTCCTGCAAATAAGATGCAACATAGAATTACTAATGAAAGGACCCAACGATGTGGTACCATGTTGATAAAAATAAAAAGAGGGATGGATGGACCCGACGAAGTGGTACCTAGACCCAAGACGAGAGCAATTGATGAATATTATGCATTAAGCATATAGGTTTGCATTTAGGCCATCTGCATATGAAATAATTATTTGTATTTAAAATAATGGAGAATATTTGTTTAGGAGCAAATAGTATACTAAAACATTAGCATGTAGACATCTCCACTTGCACCCACAAAAATAGAAACTAGATTGAAGCATCAGGGGGGACAAACTTGAGTAAATCTAGGAATGTAGGTGCACTCTCTTAGGAATTGGACACATGGTTGGGTGAGCTAATTATATTTAAATAATTAAAATATTAGGAATATTTGCATGAAGCAACATGTGTCGCAGAGGAATTTCCTATTTAAGGAAGGCTAGAGGAAAGGGGAGGATACCCTATGGCTGGATGGTTACCGTAATGATTGTAAGACATTGATTTGCTTCTATTGTGAGTTTGTAAAGAGGTCTTGGTGGGGGGGAATACCACTTCTGGATCTCTAGTTTTGTGTGTGAACAACCCGATTTCTCGAGGGTTCGGGAGGAAGAAGAGTACTCCTGATATGGTCGAGAGGTCAATCGAGGTGTCCGCCGGTGAATTCTGAAGATGTGGAAAAGGATCGAGAATTACTTTATCTTCGGTACCACCGTCAACAAGTTGAGCATTCGTACGGTCAGGTAAAATTTATTTAGTTTGAATATATGTGAAAAGTTGCAAGTGATTTTAGATAGTAGTTACATATATTACACGGCTATCATTATTTGTAATTTGTATTAACTGTATGAATGTTTATTATAGAACTAAATTGAGTTATATTTCCGTGGTAATGGAAGTAATCATGAACCTCACGATTCAACCATGGTATGCACATAACCTTTTATAATTTCGTGTTATTTTTGGGCTTGCGTAAGGCACCCATGACAATGCTTGGATCTGCTTGATAATATTTTAAATTGTTCCTCTTTGTTTCGAGTCGGCAATCCGAGAAAAGGATTATGAAATTGTTGAAAATAACCTCTACTGCATTTTAAGTTTCCTTCTGTTGGACGACCCATCCATGATGACGCCCTTACTTCACCATCAATGGGATCACTATTTATTAAACTTGTTTATTATTTAAAAGTTGTACATACAACTCGTTGAAAGGAAGGAGATTGATCTCTTAGATAGATGCTGGATCATTGTTCATATACTTGCATTATTGTTTAAATGTTTACATACAGTTCATTGGAAGGAAGGCGATTGATCTCTTAGATCGATGCTGGATCACTTTTCATATACTTGCATTGTTGTTTAAATGTTTACAAACAACTCGTTGAAAGGAAGGCAATCGATCTCTTAGATTGATGTCAGATCGTTGTTCATACGCTTGCATTGTTGTTTAAATGTTTACATATAGCTCGTTGAAAGGAAGGCGATCGATCTCTTAGATTGATGCCATATTGTTGTTCATATGCTTGCATTGTTGTTTAATTATTTACATACAACTCATTGAAAGGGAAAGGCGATCGATCTCTGTAGATCGATGCTGGATCACTGTACCCATTCCTATGCTTACAATTTGGTTTAATATTTTGCATACATCTTATTGAAGGAGGAAGGCGATCGATCTCTGTAGATCAATGCCAGATCACTGAAACCATTCATACGTTGGTATGTTGTTAAATTTTATACTTAGTAATTGTGAAGGAGGACGACGATCGATCTTTGTAGATCGATGCAGGATCATGGTATTGCTTCTTATGATTGTATATGTTTACATGTCCATACCCACCACTCGTTTGAAGGAGGATGGTGATCAATCTCTGTAGATCGATACTGTCTTGGGGTGATATTTCATATGTTTGCACTTTGTTTAAATATTATGCATGCAACTCGCTTGAAGGTAGATAACGATCGATCTTAGTAGATCGATGCCTAACTACCGTAGCACTGCGTTTTACTTGTAGTTTTTTTAATTATGAGAGGCGATCGATTTCTGTAGATCGATGCCAAAGTATTTGTAACATGTTCTTATCTCTGCATTGCGTTTGATGTGGATGGTGTTTGGCCCCAATAGATCAATGCTGAAATAATCATATCATTTTATCATACATGATCATCATTGCACTTGGACGGCAATCGATTTCTATCGATCGATGCCATAGTCCCTCATACCGATGTATATTGTTTAATGGTGGATGACGATCAATCTGTGGATCGATACCAAATTACATTCGAAAGTAGATAGCATACCACAGTTCGTATGCTTACATACTGTGTAAACCTTGATGGTGATTGATCTCTGTAGATCGATGCCACATGGCTGTAATAGTTTCTTGCGTTTGCATTTCATTAGATATGGATCGATCAACCTGTGGATTGATGGTGAGTCGGCGTGTATAGTATTCATTTTATTTGATTACATGTGAATGGTAGAGCATGCACACGATCTATGGATCGGCATCATGCAATGCATGTAGTGTTCCATTAATTGTTTTCTGGTTGGCAGCGAGTGCATATGGCCTCAATGTGAACAATGCGAGTTTATGGAAGTGGAGACACTTCCCATATACCTCATGCAAACCATATTACGTTCGAAATTCAAGTTGATTAACCATTTAATTATATGTTGTTGATTCAAGCTCATATCTTCACCGATCGAGCGACTCCGAGTTAATAAATTAATTTTTTTGTCTAAAATTGTGTTGGATAGTCGTAGATTGAGTCAACCCTATGTTGACTACGAGCGATCCACTAGAAGTCAATTGCTTAAGTGTTGGGTAACATGCAATGTATTAAATAGAGTATGAGAATAGGTAGAATCACATTATTGTGTCGATGTTTTTTTAAGTGGGCTTATAGTATAAAAATGATATATTCATGTTAACTCATGTTTCAGATTATCATGCATTGTATATTTTATATTCATATTAACTTGTTTTCGGAACTATCATGCATTGTATATTTAATACTCAAATTAACTTGTGTTCAGGATTATGATATGATGAATATTAATATTCATATCAATTTATTCTCAAGATGTCCATATGTTGTATAATTAATTCATATTAACGTGATCTCATGAATTTCTTATGTTGTATATTTAATTGCCGAACAAACAAAGGAATTGTAATGATGAACAGTCTAGCTCATGAATAAATAGAGTTGATCAATTATAGCGACATGGTTTCTTAGAAGAATTAAATGTTGTTAAGAATTACTGTAATTTAAAATTCAAGGTCAACACATATGAATGTACGTAGATGGTGGAATGTGTAGCTTATTCTGTTTTGATGTGGATTAGATTAGGGTTATGGTTAGGGTTATGGTTAGGGATATGAGACTTTCTATACAATTAAGTTAAGATATTATTACCTTGAATTATGTTTTCAGAAAAGAAATTGATCTCTTATCATTAACCACGATACAAAACTGACACATTACTTGTTTACAAAAAAAAATCCTAACCAAGCTGGACCCTACATTTGGTATCAGAGCGGGTCGAACCTTAACTGGACCAAGAAAACTTGTATATCATCTTCTGCAGAAACATTCGACTGATTTTACTTAAATTAATTTGTCACAATTACAAATTATTATAACATGTTGAAATCTAATGAATTTCCCATCGAATCCAGGACATGGATCGTCGCGGACGAAGAGGGAGAGGAAGGGGCGGGTGAGGACGAATTAGACGTCCTCCACCCACTTCATCTCCGTCAGCCACTCCACCGTGATTATAAGAGAAGGAAACCATTCCTGCCGGAGAAGTGGTTTCCATGATGAGAAGATTCCAATGGATGTTGTAAGCCTTGGTTACGAGATTAGATCGCGAGAACGACAACTCACAAGTAGTCATCGTACCACCAACTCCACTGCCAGTCAACATACACTAAGAACTGGAAAATATCATATTTCTAGAATTTTGGGGTTCCAGTGAAGGAACTGATGGTGAGGCATGGTTTAAAAACATGGCTATGTGTTTCTCACTAAGGGAATACACCTCAAACATGAAAGTTCGCATGGTAGTTCTGCAGCTAAAGGGAGAAGCTCTTCTATGGTGGAAAACTTTGTGACCACAGCTAGGTTTGGAGTAGGAGGTGGTTTCTTGGGAATTGTTTGACAAGCATTTCCGTCAACATTATCTATCCATTGAGTTCATCAAACGACAGTTAAATGAATTCAACGCCTTAATACAAGGGAAACGAGTGGTGCAAGAATATGAAATCCGTTTCATGGAATTGTAAGATATGCATCTCACATTTCGACAGAAAAGTTAAAGGTTAACAAGTTCGTTTTTGGGATGAACCAAAATATTAGGGATAAGGTTCACATATTAATCATGCCCTCTACCTTACATGACGTGGTCCAAAAGGATCTCATAGCCAAAGAAGAGCTTGCATGTAAATGACCACCCAATAGGAACTTTGTCAGTGTTGACCGAGGCAGTCAATTTTCTCTTGCACCCAAGCATCACAATGGAAAAAAGAATATTGGGAAGGGATCATTTAGTGGAATGTCTCAAAGAGATGATAGAGAACCCTACCTACCACCACCATCGAGAAATGATTAAGTAAAACCTTTTGGGAAACCAACACAGTTCAAACTGCGACGGAACAATGTACCAACCAAAATGTCATGTCCCAAATTTGGAATTGGGTCACAAGGGCCTAATCACATTAGCCATATTCATTAGAGTTTGTAAAATTGATGTTAATGGTCAAATAATTGCCAAGGAGGAAAATTACTAGTTTCCTAGGTTTGGGGTGGAAGCTTTGGGATTTGGAATAAGGGGGATAATAAATGATGTTTAGACATTAGAAGGGTTCAAGTATTTAATAAATAGAGTGAATAAAGAAATTCAAGAGAAATCCTAAGTGACAAATGGTTTTGGAGACATATGGAGGATGTGGGACCCACACTAGCTTGATTTTTCATAATACATGGTATCTCTCTTTTGCAAATTCGAATTAATGGGAATGTGAACACTCTTGGGTGAGTTGGTAAGTCATAACACATGTCATTGAGCATCTTAGGTCGAATTGGGAAGGATTGGTAACCTCCATGGAAGATAAAGAGTCAAAGTGGAAGTTTGTGGACACTTGGGCTAGATTCCCTAGCCCCTATGACACCAATGATGGAGAATCTATGACAACTATGACAAATTGCAGACCTGACCTCTGACATCTGACCACTATGACATGTCAGCCCCAAAAATAGGCTCAAAGAAGGCGAATTTGGGAGTTGGAGAAGCCAAAGAGACTCAAAATCGAATTTGGGTGAAGATGGAAGGTTGGAACTAGGAGACAAGTGGCAAATGTGGAATATTTCCTAAATGAAAATCTATTGAATCTATTGAGAGGATTTCGACCCTTAGAAGGATAATGTTGGTTATAAAATGTAGAAATGAAGTATGAGAATGGCTTTTGATCACTTGTAGAATTTGCAATTGCATTTGTGAAGAGGGAGAGCTAGTGGATGACTAGTTTCTTGCCTTAGCCAATTTCGAGGGTGAAAGATTCCCATCCAAGTTGGTAATTGGAAAGGCCATTCAGACCTTTCATTTGGAGCTTTAATGGAGTCTTTATTTGCAGGTGTAAGCTACAGGGAAGCTCATGGTTTCTTCTATTGCAGCTCACTCCTTCAACCATTTCCAATTTTGATGGCATATTCTTGATCCTTGAGGGAGGGAATTTTTGGTGAGCTATTGTACTCTTTGGGGAAGCTTTTAATGCCCCATTTATTTTGTAATATGAATTAAATACTCTGTTCTTCATCTCCAAAAAGTTTCAGGTCGAAATTCCAAGTAGAAATGTATAAATCACATTTTTAATGGAAGAACAATGCCATTTCCCCACTACCTTGTTGTGAGCCAATGTATTGATGATGATTTCGAATGAATGGATGATTCTATGATATATTTGTGATCAATATACTGCCATGGATGTCTTCTAAAAGTTTCATGTACTGTACTTGAGCATTTGAAGCATTTTTACTCAATTTAGTTGTATTGGGAGGTGAAATAGTGCCATTCCCCCAAGGGTCGAATTGAGGATTTTTGCAGTTGAATGGGAGAGGGTGAGAACAGTTGTAATAATCCATTAATGGTGCATATGAGAATTTAATAAAATAATTAACACATTACATACCTCTGTTCATAAATTTGAGTGGGTTTGGAGGCATTTGGGAAGCCATTTTCAGTACTTGCCCCAAGGGGATTTGAACCCCAAATTACTAGTAAAATTGCATAATTGGTCCAGAATCTTAAGAGAGTTTTCAGAGGTCTTTTGGTGGAAATATGTCATCCATAAACATAATATTCAAGTTCTAATATCATTCATACACCTTCCTTGAAGATTTGAAGGCATTTGGAGTCAATTTGAGACCTAGAGACCAATACTAGTCAAAGGAAAATCACTAGTAAAGTTACCTACATTGATCAGAATTGAAAGAGGATTTGCAGAAGTATTTTAAAGGTCCAAAGGCATCCCTGAAACATATATTTATGTTCTAATATCATTCATATACCTTCTCAGAATATTTGGGATCATTTGGGGCAAATTTGGGACCTAGAGATCAAAACTAGTCAAAGGTCGAACTAGGGAAAAAAAGTGGAAAATTGCAATTTTAATAAAATTCCTAATAAGGGACATTACAGTGGTATCAGAGCATGGTCCTTGCACCTGTGTATTAGGTACATACATTCAAGAATAATTGGCAGCCATGTCTTACTATTATGATGAATCCTATGAGTACAATTCTTATGAGGAATATGCAGATGCTTATGAGCAATATGAAGTAGAATGTGAATGGTATGAGGAAGAGGTGCCATCATGCAACACTTCTTACAATTTCAAGAGAAATGAATATTATTCTTATGACTTTAAATTTGATGAATATGAGTGTGTCACACAAACCAAGGATAATTCTATGAGTGAGTTCCAAAGATGGAGAGCAAAATATAAAACCTTGCCCCAACAATATAAAAAATATCAAGAATATCTTGCTTTTAGCAAAAATACACAAAATTCCATGTCTTTTGAGTACTATGCTGAACATGTTTTTGAAAATAGGCCCAAAAATGAAGATGTGGAGTTAGTGAAGAAAGGTTTATGCCCTTCTTGTAAAAACCCTTGGAGCGAGTATCATATATGTGTGCATGAAATGATGTCCTCCATGAGGAGAGCTTTTGAGATTTATTCAAGAAGAGATTCCAAATATATTGATCCTAAGGAAAACAAGGGGAAAAATGCATCAGCTTGCTTTAAGGAGCAAAAGGAAGAGACATCACAAGAGCATGAAGAAGATTCTATTGAAAATATGGAAGATCATTTCGAGACACCTTCTAGCTTAGACATGAACCAAAGAGCATCTACTGATGGATGCTTAAACTATGAAGGAGTACCTACTGATGGGTGCTCACACCTCTATGTTGGTGACATAGAGATCACTTTTGAAAGTGTTTATACAAGTACAAGTTTGATTAAGCATGATAATGAAGACCTTGTAGCAGTTGAAGAAGAACCAAGATCAACTTCCCCATCACCACTTGAGCCTCATGAAGTTGGTCCAAGCAAAATTGAAGAAGATGAGGAGGTTCATTTGCAAGAGCCTCATTTTCTTGAAGGGTCCTTAAATATGAATGAAAATAAGATCCAAGAGTCCCTCAGCATTCTCCATGACACTCAAGCATTGGTGTCAAATTCTTGTTGGAGAGCTACTTCATTGGAGGAAACATCCTTCCTTGAAGACATGGAGAAGATTCAAAGAGCAATGTGCCACATCAAAGGTAATTTCATGTCTTTGCTTTTTGATAGAAACCATTTGTTTGAGCTTAATGAATTGTTACATGATGCATACTTGAAGAATAATGAGGATCTTCATAAGCTCACAATTCAAAATGAGCAACTTCTTGAAAAGTTGCAAGATACTTGTTTTTCCTCCTATGTTTCAGATTGTCAAATGGTAGATTGTTTGGAGGATTCTCATGACATGGTGGATCATGAGAAATGTGGGAATTTGAATGTGCTTAATGTGTTTGAAGATGAACTTGAGGAGATCGAAACACTTGATGTGGTGGAAGATGAACTTGAATTGTCTCTTGATGAAGCTTATGCAATTTTTAAAGAAGAGCATGATTCCTCTACATTGGAACCAATCTATGACAAAGGTTTCCCACTTTTGAAGGAGCTGCATGATACTACCCACATGGATCCTTCCCATGATGAAACTCCTGAAATTTTTGATCATTTGGGTGAGTTAGTACATTCTCCTACATCCTACAATTCCATGTTTTGCAGTATTAGTCTCAATGAAGTATGGGTGAAAGGGTTCTTTTTGATGGTGCCACATGAGGAGTATGGAACTCCTAGATTTAAATTTTATGATGACATGGTTGGAGCACATTCTTATTCACATTTGCAGCAGCATAATTTGTCACTTTATGATGATTCACATCTACATGGATGCACCTATGATATGGATTTAAGTCACTTGAAGACTCATGGTTTTTCTTGCTCAACACTGGGTTCATTTGATGTTAGAGGAACTTCATCCAACACTTGGATGAATAGATTTATGATGGGAGAACATTTTTGTTGGAAGCCACATACTTTGTTACATCTTTATGATTCTCACATTCATGGATGTATGTGTGATACTTCTTTGAGTCATTTGAAGTCTCCTTGTTTTTTCTGCTCATTATTTGGTTCAGATTTTAGTGGAGATTCTTCATTCACTTCTTGGATGAAAGAATACATGGTTGAATATTTTGATGCATATCACATCCTTTTGGAGCAGCATTATAGGACATGAGATCCTCACATATGTCATTGGAGCAAATTTGATTGGTCACTTGAAGCTTGTATGCACTTGGAAAATTGTGGTCTACTTGCTTGGAGGTACAAGCACTTTCATGATTCTTTGATGAAGCACCTCCTTGATGTACATTTTCATTATGTAGTTATGTACTTTGATGATATATATTTTGTACTCATGATGTTTGGAAGAATGCATACAAGAAAATGGGATCCAGGAATCATCTTATCTGATGGTATGGGTTGGAGAGCACTCTTCATTGTTGGGGTGCAATACAAGCAATGGGACCCTGGAATAATTTTTATCTCATTGGTTTTAATTTTTTGGGGGAAACAAGAAGTATGGGAGATGGATTTCCCAGTTAATAAAGTGATTTTTATCAGAGTAGTGCAGCAGCAAGCATGGTGGTTCCTCTCTAAAATCTTCATGGAAACTCAAAGACTCAAGGTTTGGCAATTCAATGGCAACTTCAAAGAATTATACAGAAAGCAGGTTCTTCAACACCCATGTTTGAAATTGCTTGAGGACAAGCAATATTGGGAAGGGAGGATTTGTCATGTCCCAAATTTGGAATTGGGTCACAAGGGCCTAATCACATTAGCCATATTCATTAGAGTTTGTAAAATTGATGTTAAGGGTCAAATAATTGCCAAGGAGGAAAATTACTAGTTTCCTAGGTTTTGGGTGGAAGCTTTGGGATTTGGAATAAGGGGGATAATAAATGATGTTTAGACATTAGAAGGGTTCAAGTATTTAATAAATAGAGTGAATAAATAAATTCAAGATAAATCCTAAGTGACAAATGGTTTTGGAGACATATGGAGGATGTGGGACCCACACTAGCTTGATTTTTCATAATACATGGTATCTCTCTTTTGCAAATTCGAATTAATGGGAATGTGAACACTCTTGGGTGAGTTGGTAAGTCATAACACATGTCATTGAGCATCTTAGGTCGAATTGGGAAGGATTGGTAACCTCCATGGAAGATAAAGAGTCAAAGTGGAAGTTTGTGGACACTTGGGCTAGATTCCCTAGCCCCTATGACACCAATGATGGAGAATCTATGACAACTATGACAAATTGCAGACCTGACCTCTGACATCTGACCACTATGACATGTCAGCCCCAAAAATAGGCTCAAAGAAGGCGAATTTGGGAGTTGGAGAAGCCAAAGAGACTCAAAATCGAATTTGGGAGAAGATGGAAGGTTGGAACTAGGAGACAAGTGGCAAATGTGGAATATTTCCTAAATGAAAATCTATTGAATCTATTGAATCTATTGAGAGGATTTCGACCCTTAGAAGGCTAATTTTGGTTATAAAATGTAGAAATGAAGTATGATAATGGATTTTGATCACTTTTAGAATTTGCAATTGCATTTGTGAAGAGGGAGAGCTAGTGGATGACTAGTTTCTTGCCTTAGCCAATTTTGAGGGTGAAAGATTCCCATCCAAGTTGGTAATTGGAAAGGCCATTCAGAACTTTCATTTGGAGCTTTAATGGAGTCTTTATTTGCAGGTGTAAGCTACAGGGAAGCTCATGGTTTCTTCTATTGCAGCTCACTCCTTCAACCATTTCCAGTTTTGATGGCATATTCTTGATCCTTGAGGGAGGGCATTTTTGGTGAGCTATTGTACTCTTTGGGGAAGCTTTTAATGCCCCATTTATTTTTTAATATGAAGTAAATACTCTGTTCTTCATCTCCAAAAAGTTTCAGGTCGAAATTCCAAGTAGAAATGTATAAATCTCATTTTTAATGGAAGAACAATGCCATTTCCCCACTACCTTGTTGTGAGCCAATGTATTGATGATGATTTCGAATGAATGGATGATTCTCTGATATATTTGTGATCAATATACTGCCATGGATGTATTCTAAAAGTTTCATGTACTGTACTTGAGCATTTGAAGCATTTTTACTCAATTTAGTTGTATTGGGAGGTGAAATAGTGCCATTCCCCCAAGGGTCGAATTGGGGATTTTTGCAGTTGAATGGGAGAGGGTGAGAACAGTTGTAATAATCCATTAATGGTGCATATGAGAATTTAATAAAATAATTAACACATTACATACCTCTGTTCATAAATTTGAGTGGGTTTGGAGGCATTTGGGAAGCCATTTTCAGTACTTACCCCAAGGGGATTTGAACCCCAAATTACTAGTAAAATTGCATAATTGGTCCAGAATCTTAAGAGAGTTTTCAGAGGTCTTTTGGTGGAAATATGTCATCCATAAACATAATATTCAAGTTCTAATATCATTCATACACCTTCCTTGAAGATTTGAAGGCATTTGGAGTCAATTTGAGACCTAGAGACCAATACTAGTCAAAGGAAAATCACTAGTAAAGTTACCTACATTGATCAGAATTGAAAGATGATTTGCAGAAGTATTTTAAAGGTCCAAAGGCATCCCTGAAACATATATTTATGTTCTAATATCATTCATAGACCTTCTCAGAATATTTGGGATCATTTGGGGCAAATTTGGGACCTAGAGATCAAAACTAGTCAAAGGTCGAACTAGGAAAAAAAAGTGGAAAATTGCAATTTTAATAAAATTCCTAATAAGGGACATTACAGTGGTATCAGAGCATGGTCCTTGCACCTGTGTATTAGGTACATACATTCAAGAATAATTGGCAGCCATGTCTTACTATTATGATGAATCCTATGAGTACAATTCTTATGAGGAATATGCAGATGCTTATGAGCAATATGAAGTAGAATGTGAATGGTATGAGGAAGAGATGCCATCATGCAACACTTCTTACAATTTCAAGAGAAATGAATATTATTCTTATGACTTTAAATTTGATGAATATGAGTTTGTCACACAAACCAAGGATAATTCTATGAGTGAGTTCCAAAGATGGAGAGCAAAATATAAAACCTTGCCCCAACAATATCAAAAATATCAAGAATATCTTGCTTTTAGCAAAAAGACACAAAATTCCGTGTCTTTTGAGTACTATGCTGAACATGTTTTTGAAAATAGGCCCAAAAATGAAGATGTGGAGTTAGTGAAGAAAGGTTTATGCCCTTCTTGTAAAAACCCTTGGAGCGAGTATCATATATGTGTGCATGAAATGATGTCCTCCTTGAGGAGAGCTTTTGAGATTTATTCAAGAAGAGATTCCAAATATATTGATCCTAAGGAAAACAAGAGGCAAAATGCATCAGCTTGCTTTAAGGAGCAAAAGGAAGAGACATCACAAGAGCATGAAGAAGATTCTATTGAAAATATGGAAGATCATTTCGAGACACCTTCTAGCTTAGACATGAACCAAAGAGCATCTACTGATGGATGCTTAAACTATGAAGGAGTACCTACTGATGGGTGCTCACACCTCTATGTTGGTGACATAGAGATCACTTTTGAAAGTGTTTATACAAGTACAAGTTTGATTAAGCATGATAATGAAGACCTTGTAGCAGTTGAAGAAGAACCAAGATCAACTTCCCCATCACCACTTGAGCTTCATGAAGTTGGTCCAAGCAAAATTGAAGAAGATGAGGAGGTTCATTTGCAAGAGCCTCATTTTCTTGAAGGGTCCTTAAAGATGAATGAAAATAAGATCTAAGAGTCCCTCAGCATTCTCCATGACACTCAAGCATTGGTGTCAAATTCTTGTTGGAGAGCTACTTCATTGGAGGAAACATCCTTCCTTGAAGACATGGAGAAGATTCAAAGAGCAATGTGCCACATCAAAGGTAATTTCATGTCTTTGCTTTTTGATAGAAACCATTTGTTTGAGCTTAATGAATTGTTACATGATGCATACTTGAAGAATAATGAGGATCTTCATAAGCTCACAATTCAAAATGAGCAACTTCTTGAAAAGTTGCAAGATACTTGTTTTTCCTCCTATGTTTCAGATTGTCAAATGGTAGATTGTTTGGAGGATTCTCATGACATGGTGGATCATGAGAAATGTGGGAATTTGAATGTGCTTAATGTGTTTGAAGATGAACTTGAAGAGATCCAAACACTTGATGTGGTGGAAGAGGAACTTGAATTGTCTCTTGATGAAGCTTATGCAATTTTTAAAGAAGAGCATGATTCCTCTACATTGGAACCAATCTATGACAAAGGTTTCCCACTTTTGAAGGATCTGCATGATACTACCCACATGGATCCTTCCCATGATGAAAATCCTGAAATTTTTGATCATTTGGGTGAGTTAGTACATTCTCCTACATCCTACAATTCCATGTTTTGCAGTATTAGTCTCAATGAAGTATGGGTGAAAGGGTTCTTTTTGATGGTGCCACATGAGGAGTATGGAACTCCTAGATTTAAATTTTATGATGACATGGTTGGAGAACATTCTTATTCACATTTGCAGCAGCATAATTTGTCACTTTATGATAATTCACATCTACATGGGTGCACCTATGATATGGATTTAAGTCACTTGAAGACTCATGGTTTTTCTTGCTCAACACTGGGTTCATTTGATGTTAGAGGAACTTCATCCAACACTTGGATGAATAGATTTATGATGGGAGAACATTTTTGTTGGAAGCCACATACTTTGTTACATCTTTATGATTCTCACATTCATGGATGTATGGGTGATACTTCTTTGAGTCATTTGAAGTCTCCTTGTTTTTTCTGCTCATTATTTGGTTCAGATTTTAGTGGAGATTCTTCATTCACTTCTTGGATGAAAGAATACATGGTTGAATATTTTGATGCATATAACATCCTTTTGGAGCAGCATTATAGGACATGGGATCCTCACATATGTCATTGGAGAAAATTTGATTGGTCACTTGAAGCTTGTATGCACTTGAAAAATTGTGGTCTACTTGCTTGGAGGTACAAGCACTTTCATGATTCTTTGATGAAGCACCTCCTTGATGTACATTTTCATTATGTAGTTATGTACTTTGATGATATATATTTTGTACTCATGATGTTTGGAAGAATGCATACAAGAAAATGGGATCCAGGAATCATCTTATCTGATGGTATGGGTTGGAGAGCACTCTTCATTGTTGGGGTGCAATACAAGCAATGGGACCCTGGAATAATTTTTATCTCATTGGTTTCAATTTTTTGGGGGAAACAAGAAGTATAGGAGATGGATTTCCCACTTAATAAAGTGATTTTTATCAGAGTAGTGCAGCAGCAAGCATGGTGGTTCCTCTCTAAAATCTTCATGGAAACTCAAAGACTCAAGGTTTGGCAATTCAATGGCAACTTCAAAGAATTATACAGAAAGCAGGTTCTTCAACACCCATGTTTGAAATTGCTTGAGGACAAGCAATATTGGGAAGGGTGGATTTGTCATGTCCCAAATTTGGAATTGGGTCACAAGGGCCTAATCACATTAGCCATATTCATTAGAGTTTGTAAAATTGATGTTAAGGGTCAAATAATTGCCAAGGAGGAAAATTACTAGTTTCCTAGGTTTGGGGTGGAAGCTTTGGGATTTGGAATAAGGGGGATAATAAATGATGTTTAGACATTAGAAGGATTCAAGTATTTAATAAATAGAGTGAATAAATAAATTCAAGAGAAATCCTAAGTGACAAATGGTTTTGGAGACATATGGAGGATGTGGGACCCACACTAGCTTGATTTTTCATAATACATGGTATCTCTCTTTTGCAAATTCGAATTAATGGGAATGTGAACACTCTTGGGTGAGTTGGTAAGTCATAACACATGTCATTGAGCATCTTAGGTCGAATTGGGAAGGATTGGTAACCTCCATGGAAGATAAAGAGTCAAAGTGGAAGTTTGTGGACACTTGGGCTAGATTCCCTAGCCCCTATGACACCAATGATGGAGAATCTATGACAACTATGACAAATTGCAGACCTGACCTCTGACATCTGACCACTATGACATGTCAGCCCCAAAAATAGGCTCAAAGAAGGCGAATTTGGGAGTTGGAGAAGCCAAAGAGACTCAAAATCGAATTTGGGAGAAGATGGAAGGTTGGAACTAGGAGACAAGTGGCAAATGTGGAATATTTCCTAAATGAAAATCTATTGAATCTATTGAGAGGATTTCGACCCTTAGAAGGCTAATGTTGGTTATAAAATGTAGAAATGAAGTTTGAGAATGGCTTTTGATCACTTGTAGAATTTGCAATTGCATTTGTGAAGAGGGAGAGCTAGTGGATGACTAGTTTCTTGCCTTAGCCAATTTCGAGGGTGAAAGATTCCCATCCAAGTTGGTAATTGGAAAGGCCATTCAGACCTTTCATTTGGAGCTTTAATGGAGTCTTTATTTGCAGGTGTAAGCTACAGGGAAGCTCATGGTTTCTTCTATTGCAGCTCACTCCTTCAACCATTTCCAGTTTTGATGGCATATTCTTGATCCTTGAGGGAGGGCATTTTTGGTGAGCTATTGTACTCTTTGGGGAAGCTTTTAATGCCCCATTTATTTTGTAATATGAATTAAATACTCTGTTCTTCATCTCCAAAAAGTTTCAGGTCGAAATTCCAAGTAGAAATGTATAAATCTCATTTTTAATGGAAGAACAATGCCATTTCCCCACTACCTTGTTGTGAGCCAATGTATTGATGATGATTTCGAATGAATGGATGATTCTCTGATATATTTGTGATCAATATACTGCCATGGATGTCTTCTAAAAGTTTCATGTACTGTACTTGAGCATTTGAATCATTTTTACTCAATTTAGTTGTATTGGGAGGTGAAATAGTGCCATTCCCCCAAGGGTCGAATTGGGGATTTTTGCAGTTGAATGGGAGAGGGTGAGAACAGTTGTAATAATCCATTAATGGTGCATATGAGAATTTAATAAAATAATTAACACATTACATACCTCTGTTCATAAATTTGAGTGGGTTTGGAGGCATTTGGGAAGCCATTTTCAGTACTTACCCCAAGGGGATTTGAACCCCAAATTACTAGTAAAATTGCATAATTGGTCCAGAATCTTAAGAGAGTTTTCAGAGATCTTTTGGTGGACATATGTCATCCATAAACATAATATTCAAGTTCTAATATCATTCATACACCTTCCTTGAATATTTGAAGGCATTTGGAGTCAATTTGAGACCTAGAGACCAATACTAGTCAAAGGAAAATCACTAGTAAAGTTACCTACATTGATCAGAATTGAAAGAGGATTTGAAGAAATATTTTAAAGGTCCAAAGGTATCCCTGAAACATATATTTATGTTCTAATATCATTCATATACCTTCTCAGAATATTTGGGATCATTTGGGGCAAATTTGGGACCTAGAGATCAAAACTAGTCAAAGGTCGAACTAGGGAAAAAAAGTGGAAAATTGCAATTTTAATAAAATTCATAATAAGGGACATTACAGTGGTATCAGAGCATGGTCCTTGCACCTGTGTATTAGGTACATACATTCAAGAATAATTGGCAGCCATGTCTTACTATTATGATGAATCCTATGAGTACAATTCTTATGAGGAATATGCAGATGCTTATGAGCAATATGAAGTAGAATGTGAATGGTATGAGGAAGAGGTGCCATCATGCAACACTTCTTACAATTTCAAGAGAAATGAATATTATTCTTATGACTTTAAATTTGAGAATATGAGTGTGTCACACAAACCAAGGATAATTCTATGAGTGAGTTCCAAAGATGGAGAGCAAAATATAAAACCTTGCCCCAACAATATCAAAAAATATCAAGAATATCTTGCTTTTAGCAAAAATACACAAAATTCCATGTCTTTTGAGTACTATGCTGAACATGTTTTTGAAAATAGGCCCAAAAATGAAGATGTGGAGTTAGTGAAGAAAGGTTTATGCCCTTCTTGTAAAAACCCTTGGAGCGAGTATCATATATGTGTGCATGAAATGATGTCCTCCTTGAGGAGAGCTTTTGAGATTTATTCAAGAAGAGATTCCAAATATATTGATCCTAAGGAAAACAAGGGGCAAAATGCATCAGCTTGCTTTAATGAGCAAAAGGAAGAGACATCACAAGAGCATGAAGAAGATTCTATTGAAAATATGGAAGATCATTTCGAGACACCTTCTAGCTTAGACATGAACCAAAGAGCATCTACTGATGGATGCTTAAACTATGAAGGAGTACCTACTGATGGGTGCTCACACCTCTATGTTGGTGACATAGAGATCACTTTTGAAAGTGTTTATACAAGTACAAGTTTGATTAAGCATGATAATGAAGACCTTGTAGCAGTTGAAGAAGAACCAAGATCAACTTCCCCATCACCACTTGAGCTTCATGAAGTTGGTCCAAGCAAAATTGAAGAAGATGAGGAGGTTTATTTGCAAGAGCCTCATTTTCTTGAAGGGTCCTTAAAGATGAATGAAAATAAGATCCAAGAGTCCCTCAGCATTCTCCATGACACTCAAGCATTGGTGTCAAATTCTTGTTGGAGAGCTACTTCATTGGAGGAAACATCCTTCCTTGAAGACATGGAGAAGATTCAAAGAGCAATGTGCCACATCAAAGGTAATTTCATGTCTTTGCTTTTTGATAGAAACCATTTGTTTGAGCTTAATGAATTGTTACATGATGCATACTTGAAGAATAATGAGGATCTTCATAAGCTCACAATTCAAAATGAGCAACTTCTTGAAAAGTTGCAAGATACTTGTTTTTCCTCCTATGTTTCAGATTGTCAAATGGTAGATTGTTTGGAGGATTCTCATGACATGGTGGATCATGAGAAATGTGGGAATTTGAATGTGCTTAATGTGTTTGAAGATGAACTTGAAGAGATCCAAACACTTGATGTGGTGGAAGAGGAACTTGAATTGTCTCTTGATGAAGCTTATGCAATTTTTAAAGAAGAGCATGATTCCTCTACATTGGAACCAATCTATGACAAAGGTTTCCCACTTTTGAAGGAGCTGCATGATACTACCCACATGGATCCTTCCCATGATGAAACTTCTGAAATTTTTGATCATTTGGGTGAGTTAGTACATTCTCCTACATCCTACAATTCCATGTTTTGCAGTATTAGTCTCAATGAAGTATGGGTGAAAGGGTTCTTTTTGATGGTGCCACATGAGGAGTATGGAACTCCTAGATTTAAATTTTATGATGACATGGTTGGAGCACATTCTTATTCACATTTGCAGCAGCATAATTTGTCACTTTATGATGATTCACATCTACATGGATGCACCTATGATATGGATTTAAGTCACTTGAAGACTCATGGTTTTTCTTGCTCAACAGTGGGTTCATTTGATGTTAGAGGAACTTCATCCAACACTTGGATGAATAGATTTATGATGGGAGAACATTTTTGTTGGAAGCCACATACTTTGTTACATCTTTATGATTCTCACATTCATGGATGTATGTGTGATACTTCTTTGAGTCATTTGAAGTCTCCTTGTTTTTTCTGCTCATTATTTGGTTCAGATTTTAGTGGAGATTCTTCATTCACTTCTTGGATGAAAGAATACATGGTTGAATATTTTGATGCATATCACATCCTTTTGGAGCAGCATTATAGGACATGAGATCCTCACATATGTCATTGGAGCAAATTTGATTGGTCACTTGAAGCTTGTATGCACTTGGAAAATTGTGGTCTACTTGCTTGGAGGTACAAGCACTTTCATGATTCTTTGATGAAGCACCTCCTTGATGTACATTTTCATTATGTAGTTATGTACTTTGATGATATATATTTTGTACTCATGATGTTTGGAAGAATGCATACAAGAAAATGGGATCCAGGAATCATCTTATCTGATGGTATGGGTTGGAGAGCACTCTTCATTGTTGGGGTGCAATACAAGCAATGGGACCCTGGAATAATTTTTATCTCATTGGTTTCAATTTTTTGGGGGAAACAAGAAGTATGGGAGATGGATTTCCCAGTTAATAAAGTGATTTTTATCAGAGTAGTGCAGCAACAAGCATGGTGGTTCCTCTCTAAAATCTTCATGGAAACTCAAAGACTCAAGGTTTGGCAATTCAATGGCAACTTCAAAGAATTATATAGAAAGCAGGTTCTTCAACACCCATGTTTGAAATTGCTTGAGGACAAGCAATATTGGGAAGGGAGGATTTGTCATGTCCCAAATTTGGAATTGGGTCACAAGGGCCTAATCACATTAGCCATATTCATTAGAGTTTGTAAAATTGATGTTAAGGGTCAAATAATTGCCAAGGAGGAAAATTACTAGTTTCCTAGGTTTGGGGTGGAAGCTTTGGGATTTGGAATAAGGGGGATAATAAATGATGTTTAGACATTAGAAGGGTTCAAGTATTTAATAAATAGAGTGAATAAAGAAATTCAAGAGAAATCCTAAGTGACAAATGGTTTTGGAGACATATGGAGGATGTGGGACCCACACTAGCTTGATTTTTCATAATACATGGTATCTCTCTTTTGCAAATTCGAATTAATGGGAATGTGAACACTCTTGGGTGAGTTGGTAAGTCATAACACATGTCATTGAGCATCTTAGGTCGAATTGGGAAGGATTGGTAACCTCCATGGAAGATAAAGAGTCAAAGTGGAAGTTTGTGGACACTTGGGCTAGATTCCCTAGCCCCTATGACACCAATGATGGAGAATCTATGACAACTATGACAAATTGCAGACCTGACCTCTGACATCTGACCACTATGACATGTCAGCCCCAAAAATAGGCTCAAAGAAGGCGAATTTGGGAGTTGTAGAAGCCAAAGAGACTCAAAATCGAATTTGGGAGAAGATGGAAGGTTGGAACTAGGAGACAAGTGGCAAATGTGGAATATTTCCTAAATGAAAATCTATTGAATCTATTGAGAGGATTTCGACCCTTATAAGGCTAATGTTGGTTATAAAATGTAGAAATGAAGTATGAGAATGGCTTTTGATCACTTGTAGAATTTGCAATTGCATTTGTGAAGAGGGAGAGCTAGTGGATGACTAGTTTCTTGCCTTAGCCAATTTCGAGGGTGAAAGATTCCCATCCAAGTTGGTAATTGGAAAGGCCATTCAGACCTTTCATTTGGAGATTTAATGGAGTATTTATTTTCAGGTGTAAGCTACAGGGCAGCTCATGGTTTCTTCTATTGCAGCTCACTCCTTCAACCATTTCCAGTTTTGATGGCATATTCTTGATCCTTGAGGGAGGGCGTTTTTGGTGAGCTATTGTACTCTTTGGGGAAGCTTTTAATGCCCCATTTCTTTTGTAATATGAATTAAATACTCTGTTCTTCATATCCAAAAAATTTCAGGTCGAAATTCCAAGTAGAAATGTATAAATCTCATTTTTAATGGAAAAACAATGCCATTTCCCCACTACCTTGTTGTGAGCCAATGTATTGATGATGATTTCGAATGAATGGATGATTCTCTGATATATTTGTGATCAATATACTGCCATGGATGTCTTCTAAAAGTTTCATGTACTGTACTTGAGCATTTGAAGCATTTTTACTCAATTTAGTTGTATTGGGAGGTGAAATAGTGCCATTCCCCCAAGGGTCGAATTGGGGATTTTTGCAGTTGAATGGGAGAGGGTGAGAACAGTTGTAATAATCCATTAATGGTGCATATGAGAATTTAATAAAATACTTAACACATTACATACCTCTGTTCATAAATTTGAGTGGGTTTGGAGGCATTTGGGAAGCCATTTTCAGTACTTACCCCAGGGGGATTTGAACCCCAAATTACTAGTAAAATTGCATAATTGGTCCAGAATCTTAAGAGAGTTTGCAGTGGTCTTTTGGTGGACATATTTCATCCATAAAAATAATATTCAAGTTCTAATATCATTCATACACCTTCCTTGAAGATTTGAAGGCATTTGGAGTCAATTTGAGACCTAGAGACCAATACTAGTCAAAGGAAAATCACTAGTAAAGTTACCTACATTGATCAGAATTGAAAGAGGATTTGCAGAAGTATTTTAAAGGTCCAAAGGAATCCTTGAAACATATATTTATGTTCTAATATCATTCATATACCTTCTTAGAAGATTTGGGATCATTTGGGGCAAATTTGGGACCTAGAGATCAAAACTAGTCAAACGTCGAACTAGGGAAAAAAAGTGGAAAATTGCAATTTTAATAAAATTCCTAATAAGGGACATTACACAAAAATACTACTAGAGGTCCAAAGTGTGGATGTTGGAAATGTGGAGGTCCACACATCCAAAGAGAATTCCCTCAGCTGAACCAAGGGAACCGAATAATTCAAGGACCTTGACAACCCATTGCGGCTGATCTAGGACGAGCACATCGCATTCATGAGATTTTCAACAATCGCCAAGTCGAACACCAATCTACAGTCCTCGATACCACTGGTAAGATAAACGGTAATGTATTCTCCTTATTGGTAGAACCTGGTGCCACTAAAAGTTTGATTTCATTTAAAGCTTTAGAACGTATTAAGATGATGGCAATTAGTCAAGGGGATTTCGACACTGTTGAAATGGCCTCCAGAAGTATCCAAATAGTGGATCTCAAAGTAGAATATTGCGAAGTTGACTGAGGGGTATGCTCTACTAAAGTGTCATTCTATGCTACAGAGTTAGGCACTTATGATATAATCCTAGGAATGGATTGGCTAGAGGCACATTCAATAGTAATGGATTGCCGAAGTAAGGAGTTAACCTTTTACGATGATGAATGTTACAAGAGAGTACTTACGGGAAGGAAAATGAAAGTTTCCTTAAGGATGATTTTGACCATGCAATTGAAGAAGAGTATGAGAAAGGGATGCCAAATTTGTGCGGTAATAGCTATGAACATGGAAGGAGATAAAGTGGAAGTAATCAACCATCCTATATTTTCGGAGTACATGGATGTATTTCTAGATGCTCTACCTAGTCTACTACCGCAATGTGAATTAGATTTCACTATTGAACTGAAACTAGGGACTGAACCTATTGCAAGAACTCCTTACTGAATGTCGGTGTCGGAATTGAAGGAATTACAAATCCAAATTCAAGAGTTATTAGATTTGGGGTTGATTAGACCCAGCGTATCTCGATGGGGAGCACCTGTGATATTTGTCAAGAATAAAGATGTATCATGGAGGTTATGCATTGATTACTTTCAACTAAACAAGGAAAATATAAGAAATCAATACCCTCTACCGATGATAGATGACCTTTTTGACCAAATGAAAGGGGTGACAATATTTTCAAAGATAGATTTGAGGTTGGGATATCACCAGTTAAGCATTAAAGATGAAGATATCCCTAAGACTACCTTCAAGAAAATATTTGGACACTTCGAGTTTGTAGTGGTACCGTTTGGATTGACGAATGCACCAAGCGTATTTATGAACTTAATGAATGGTGTGTTTCGTCAATACCTATACAAGTTTGTGCAAGTATTTCTGGACGACATTTTGATATATTCTAGAATGCTGGAAGAACATGAGGAACACTGCATGAAGAGAACTATGCAAACCATGATATGGAAATGAATGCGGTGCTTCATGAATTAAGGTTATGGCGACACTACTTGGTCGGAAGGAAATTTGAACTAAAGACATACCACTGTGGGATACAACATATATTTACTCAAAGCGACTTAAATGCTAGACATAGACATTACTCAGTGAGTACGATTTAGACATTACTTATGTGAAGGGAACCTTAAACAAAGTAGTTGATGCACTCAGTCGGAGACCTGAATATTCTCAGTTATAACGATGAAAACCAACCTAAGAATAAGATTCTAGCACTACAATAGGATGACACGTGGTATAATGAAGTAAAAATGGAATTGGAGACTGAGAAAATGAGGATTCCCGAGTGTGAAGCGTACTCCTTGGACATGGGAGGTTACTGAGGTATAACAACCGTATCTATGTACCATAAAATGAAGAGATTCAAAATTTGATTTTGATAGAAACCCATAGGGCGGTTTATAGAGCTCATCCGAGAGTAAAGAAAATGCATGCATATCTGAAACCTTTATTCTTTTTTAAAGGAATGAAGAGGGATGTGGTTAGTGTCGTAGCGAAATGTATGGAATGTCAGATGGTGAAAGAAGAAAACCGACAACCCGTCGGATTACTCCAACCTCATGCGATTCCTGAATCTAAATGGGAAGTCATCTCCATGGACTTGATAGTTGGTTCACTTTGACCAACAAAATACATGAAACCATTTTTGTAGTAGTCGGCACTCTTAGCAAGAGTTCCCACTTCCTACCAATCAAGAACATGTATCAAGCTCCTGAAATTGCTAAAGTTTTAATGAATGAAGTTGTAAGATTGCACGGAATAACGAAAAAGATTATATCAGATAGAGGTTTGGTATTTACCGAAAGGTTTTGGACAAGCTTCCAAGAAGCCCTAGGTACTCAACTCAACTTTAGTACAGATTATCACCCAGAGACAGATGGAAAAACCCAAATGGTGAACCAAGTTTTGGAGGACATGTTAAGGATGTACGTAATGGATCAACAAAAAAGGTGGGAAGAATACATTCCTTTAGTGTATTTTTATTACAATAACATTTATCAAAGTTCAATTCAAATGGAACCTTTCGATTTTATCTACGGACGACCTTCTAGAACTCCCATAACTTGGGATAGATTGGAAGATAGGGCATTGTTAGGCCCATAAGTGATATAGGAAATGGAATATCAGATGGTGACCATTCGTGCTCGACTGAAGGAAGCACATGATCGACAGAAGATCTAGCAGCAGATCCGCATAGGACAGATTGAAGTTATGATACTGGGGATAAGGTATTTCTGCGAGTGAAACCACATAAGAGTTCGATAAAATTTGGCAAGGAAGCCAAGTTATCTCCTAGGTTTGTAGGACCTTTGGGATCTTGGAACGGATAGGACCGGTTTCGATAAAATTTGGCAAGGAAGCCAAGTTATCTCCTAGGTTTGTAGGACCTTTGGGATCTTGGAACGGATAGGACCGGTTTCCTATCGTCTTGAATTTCCGTTATCTTTGAGTAGGATTCACAATGTTTTTCACGTTTCAGTATTACGTCATTATGTTCTCGATACTTCACATGTTATTGATCTGAGAAATGTATAGATAACGTATGACGAGGCCATGATGGCCGAGTCGATTCGGGTATTGTACCAACAAACACGAAAGCTTAGGAACCGTGTGATTGATCAAGTCAAAGTGCAGTGGGACAGTTATAGTCCTAGCTCTGCAACTTGGGAGGATGCATGGGGGCTTCACTAGAAGGAAATATAATATAACGTTCATTCATATTGCGGTATTAAGGGGCAATTGGTTTTTATTTATTTAATGTAACAATACAAAAATACTTTGGGGTCTTTTTTATATGGGTGGGCTGACAAATATCCTCCAAATGGAGATGGTGGGATCACGGTCGGATGAGAAATTGGGTTGAGGCTAGGATTGGGCTTACTAGTACACAGGGAAATCACGTCTTGAGGCATGCTTGAGGCCAGGGGTTTCATGGTGAAGTGGGTTTCCAGTCAATCATAGTCGAGAGACAGTGGTCATTGATAACCAATTGTTACCAATAACACTCAGCCAGTTGTTACCAATAGCCTTGGGAGGCTGTAAGCCTCCAGGGCCTGTTATAGGCACTTGATAGGCCTTGGGGGCTTGAAGACCCAACCACTCGTTCCTATTACAGGCCTTGGGAGGTTTAGTCAGCCTCCTAGAGCTTGTTACAGGCCCTGGGGGCTTGGATACCTATCCCACAACAAGCTTAGTCATCGATTGGGGAACTGTAACATGCAATCTAAATGTTGTACTATGTACATTGGCTCTAGTGACATACAATAAGTGATCTCCTTGTTATCACACAACTTGTAGTTGCCCCTAGAGGTATCCCATCCGGGACGATAGAGGAGTTAGGCAACTAAAGAGGTGACCTAAGAGATGCCACGGTTGCCAATGCAATGCGGGAGTCACGTCAACCGAGGCACTCTTCGCTTTAGGTCAAGGTATAGCTAGACCAAGGGGGAGACCCTATACCCCAATCACAGTTGATTGGTCTCAAGCAAAAAGTTTCAAAGGGTGAGTTACGGAAACCAATGCAAGGCTAAGTGGACCTAATGTTTAAGGTATGGTTGAAGGTGGTATCATGGATAGTTAGTGTTTCAACCTATGTATGGTTTAGGCCACTTGATGGGGTATGATTATTAAGTATAGTACCATGTGTTTACACAAGTGGGTCTTGTTGCCTTGGGAAGTGCAAAATGGTTCTAGGTGGGCCCACAAGGTGAAGTTAAGTGTGAAGATGGTACTATAGGCTAGATCTAGGTTAGATCTACAAGTTAGAGTTGGTTCTAGGATTACCCATGTGCTAGATCTAGGGTTTGACACTAATCCCAAGAAGTGCGCCTTGCTTGGAGAAGGACTAGTGCCTTGTTTAGTGGGCTAATGGAGTCAAGAAAGATGTCAAAGTGTAGATCGGGACACCTAGAAGCCAAGTCAAGTGAAATGGATGTGATCCAATGGTTAGATCTTACTAGATCTAGGTTTTTGAGTGATGACCAAAAGTGGACCACAATTCCTTAAAACAAGGAATGCAATCCCCAAGGTAGATCGGGACAAAAGGATAGTCTAGACCTAGGTTTCAAGGCATGGGCATTCCAAATCCACGAAAATCTCCAACACCCACTTCCTAGAAGTGGTCCAACTCAAAACTCCAAAGGGGTGCGACTTTCTCAAGGAGAGGCAAAAAGTGGGTTTGGTAGACCAAACCAAGTCCAATGGCCACCAAAATGTAGATCCGGGGTGTTAGTACCCCGATCTATGTTCCTTCAAAGTTTCAAGTGAATCCAATGGGTAGATCTTAGTAGATCTAAGTTTTAAGGTACCAAGAAAATCAAAAGGGGGTTTCAACCCCTCAAAACATGGAGAGATGTCCACAAGGTAGTTTTCACCAAAGTAAGGATATGGGTATAGGTGATCAAGTGTCTAGATGTCAAACCAAGTGGGATCTCACCTACCCATGTACTAGATCTTACCCAACAAGCTTCTCTTAGGAAAATCGATTTAGGTTCAAGAAGGCTTTATGCATTGAAAGGTGTGTTAATTTTTAGCCAATCACCACCAAACTATAGATCCAACTAGGGGTGGATCCTATAGAGGTGGGTTCTTAATATCTTTTCAATTGCAAGGGTAGATCTAAGTAGATCTAAAAAAATACCAAAATTAGGGTTTTATGACCAATGGAGATAGAATGGATGAAAGAGGCACATACCTTGTAGATCTTACCTCAATTTCTTATGGCCACCTTGCAAGTTGATAGCATTCTCCTATGTTTATATTCAAGAGTGAGATCCAAGTGCTCCAACCAAATCGCCCTTCTCCAAGATAGCCAAATCGTCCTCCTCCTACAAGACAAGATCAAAGAAACAAGTCAAGCAAGATGATTATGAAAATGGTAGAAAGATGTAATAGAAAGCATCAACTATGTCACGAAGATACAATAATGATACTCCCTGTCACAAGATCAACCCAAGAGAGAATATGTGGATCCCTCCAACAATAACCCTCAAAAAGTCGCCCTCCTCTCTCCAATTCGACTTTCCTGTCAAAAGGTTAGCAAAAACACCAAAATCCACAATGATACATAGAAGAGATACTTTATATTCAATATGCAAGAGAATCCACAAGCCAAGAGAGATGTGCTCCACAAAAAATCTTCTATTCCAATATTCCAGAGCTCCAAAGGTGAGCTATACAATGGGGGGTCTCCTCCTTATATAGGATAATAAAGACCAAAACCCTATACCACTCTACAATACTACATCAAATGAGTGGTTGAGATTATAAGATCTCATCATACAATCAATGGCTAGGATGAATCCATAACAATATATCACATGGATCACTCAACATAACAATAGCGCCCTCACTAAATGGTACACTAGAGGGTGACGTCATCCCACAAGAGGGGTATAAAGTACAATAATCCACCTCATGATGACTAGGACATGATAAAATAAGCACATGGTGGGGCTAGGAGGTATAAATCCTTGCTAGCTCACCCCAAGGCACAATAAAATAATAAAATATGTCCAATATAATAATAATGACCAAAACTGTCCTCAGAATCCATGACAGTCAAGCAGTAAATGTCCTCCTGTGATCAATCTGGAGATACCCACATGGTGAAAACTGACTGGAAGATAGTGAGATCACCCTGGAAGACCTCTGTGAAAACCAAATGCCAAAACCTTGCCTCAATTTCCCAAATCGATTTCCTCAGTGACCACTTTATCCCATTTTTTAACTGCCTCGGGAACTGTGAAAATGCCAAAACTGCCTCCTAGGGTGCTAGCGCTGTCAATCTGAGCCTACCAGGCTCTCCGGGAGGGGGGATAAATGGTAATAACAAGTGGTTGGACCACCCCCTCCATCATCAGCGCCCTAGGTGAACTGGCCTCTCGGGGCCCCTGCTGCTCAGGCTGGGAAATCAGCCCCAAATCTGGTCAACAAGTGTAAAACTGCATCAATCACTGCCAGAAGTGCCCGGAACTGAAAGATAAGTGTCTCAATGGATCCAGAAGACCCAAATCCACTAGGAATGAGTACTCATACACCCTGGGTTGCCCTAACGGGCCAGCTGTAGGGTCCACCATATATGGACAATGTATAATCTGCTGATCTGAAATAATAATAACCTGCTGAACTGGATCAAACATCATCTGTATCATATGTCCATCATATGATATCATCATCAAACATGTGGGACCATAAATCATCATCAATAATCATCATACATGGTCCACATCATCACGGATCAGGATAAATCACATCAGTAGACTAAGACAATGTTTCTTTAATCATTCCATAGCTAAGCTCAAAGTACAAATTCCATTCAGTGGCATTAATTATATTAACATATTCCGTTGTTATGATAAATTACTTGCACCATAGTTCAAATGACAAACTCACCCATTGGACATGGTCAAACTGCTAGTGAAGGATGAAGGCTAGGAGCAAGGTTGGGCCAAGGGTTTGACTTGTCTAACTTAACTCAAAAATACTTTGGACTGGGAAAAAGGGGGAAGCTACAAACTCTGTGTTGGACAAAAGAACACGGGGGATGGCTGTGCCTCACAAATGGATAAGTTGTTTAGAGAGTGCTTATTAAACTTAGGCATCATGTCTACATCAAGTTGATCCAAGTTCATTAGGATCATTCAATTTATTTCCATGGCCTTTTTGGCCTACATAACCCTTCGGATTTCAGATGTGCTGAGAAGCACAACTAGTTGCAGCTTGCATCCAGGGCATGTTTTTCATATATTTACAAGGTCAGCAATTGTTTAGATATAGCTTTTAAGAACTATTGCTTTTTGGACCTTTCTTATACTCTTCGAGGAGTATTTTTAGCTGTTCACTGCTCTTGCCCTTTTTTTTTGTTTCCATGGGCGAATTTTTAGTTTCCATATATAGAACATGAGCTTTCAGTTTTAGCCAACAACATCTCAAGTGACTAGGGGGAGTTCGAGCCAAGGCCTACAATCCAACTCACCAAAGGCAAGTTCTGTCACCAACTCAGAGCCGAGACACTGAATAAACAGGGATGCGGTCCAAACACAGAGGTAGAAAAATGGGGAAGTCCTCAGTATCAGAAAGTCAAATGAGACATGTCAGGGTTTAAAGTCAAACAGGAAGGTCATGTATGGATGGAGGCAAGTGAATATGGAGCCTATACTAGCAGACAACTGGTGTCGGGGAAAGACCATGTCTATGTAAGGTAAAATACCAGTAAGTTTTGTTAAATGACCTAAAAAATGCAAGCAATTGTCCATTTTAAGATTTACAGTTCATTTTAAATAGTTTGCCACATCAGGAATAATATACCAAGCACATGCTATGATTATGACTAAATCAACAAGATAATAATCCACAGTCAGTGAGAACATATCCATAGATCATACAACATCATCATAATAATCATCATCATGCAACATCTGAAACACATCTGAAGTACATCTCTAGGCACTGAACTGAAACTGTAATGGGATAAGTGGTCACATCAGTCATCAAATCTGAACTCTCAAGGCTCAGCCTTGACACAAGGTCATAAAATCTGAATAATGTACTGCTCTGATCATAAGTGATCCAAAATATATAGCCATGCTCTGGAATAAGGAAGCTCTGGAATGTGCAGATATCTGCTGTACAAGAATAGTAGCCCTGCTACTATGGTGTGATAACATCTGGCTCCAGCTGGGACAAGTGCTCTAAGGGAGAGAGCGCTTGAGAACCTCAGAATCTCTGGTCTCGAACTGCTCTGCATCAATCTTCAATCCAGCACTGCACCATCCTTGCTTTCAGCTTTTATCTTGCACCTGTTCCTGCTCTCACAAAAACTAGAATACCATCATGGAGCATGTATGGGATAAAAACAAAACAAAACTGAAAACTAATCTAAAGCATAAACTGAAAATGCGTCAAAATATAAATTTAAACTAACATGGCATATATTATTATCATTTATCATTTTTATTTACTGTGCAGGAGGACAAGAGTACTTCTTTTAATCAGGCAATCTCAACTTGCACAGGCAGTCAACAATATAAATGCTAACTATAATTTCTTAAATGTATGCAGGAGAAGAGACAAGCTTAGGAAGGAGCAAGACTCAACTCAGGCAGAAACAAGGAAAAAGGGACAATACTCGGCACACAGAAAAAGAAAAATCACACAAATCCTACTGCTCAAGTGAGCTTATTCAGAACCTACCTACTCTAAACAGGCAAGGCAAGGTTAGTCATTCGAAAGGGATAAGGGGGTAGTAGTGTTTCAATAGTACCCCATTTACTGGCAGCTCCAATTCATACCCATCCAATGTTTCCAACCAAAAGGAATTTTTACCTGCAACTCTACTTATTTGATAGGGACCCATCCATATCTTTTCAAACTTGCCATGGTTTCCAGGTTTTTCTTTGTTCTTATCCCACAGTAGAACTATATCACCAACTCCAAAATTTATGTCCCTGCTCCGTTGATCAAAGGTTCCTTTTATTCTTTCTTGTTCCAACACCATCTTATCCCATGCTTCCCTTCTGTTTTCATCTAGTTCTACTAACTTGTCAATTCTTGCTTGCATGGCTTCTTGCTCAGTGGAACATTGTCGCAGTAGTTCATACACAGGGATTTGAAGATTGATCGGAAGCCTACAGTTTTGTCCATATACTATTTCAAAAGGAGCTTTTCCTGTTATTCTTTTAACTGTTGTTCGATCTGCCCAGAGGGCATACTTAAGCTTGACATCCCAAGTCCTTTTGTTTTCACCGACCATTCTTTTCAGAAGTCTGATTAGGTTCTTGTTGCTTGACTCAGCCAATCCATTTCCCTGGGGGTAATAATTGGAGGAGTGGGATAGAGTGATGCCATGGTCCGAACAAAAGGTTGTCATTTCCGTCTTGCTAAAAGCTGGGGCATTATCGGTTGTGATTTTACAAGGGCAACCATATCTGGAAACGATGTTTTCTTCTAAAAATTTGACCACTACTTCTGTGGTGCATTTCTTGGTAGGGACAGCTTCAACCCAGCGAGTAAAATAATCTGTGCAGGTCAAGATGTATTTATATCCCCCTGAAGAGCTTGGGTTTATTGGTCCTACAAAATCCATTCCCCATTGTTGGAAGGGAGCTTCTATAATGACTGGGGTCAAAGGCAAGGAAGGTAGTCTAGGCTTTCCTGAATAAAATTGACACTCTTGACATGTTCTAACAAATGTGTGCACATCTTTGAACAAGGATGGCCAATAATACCCAGCTCTCATGATCTTAGCAGCTGTGGTTCTAGGTGCATAATGTCCTCCGCATAATCCAGAATGCATTTCCTTGATGATTCTCTGGGAGTCATCATGATTTACACATTTGAGTATGATTCCATCTGGATTCTTCCAACCCAAACCATCTTCAGTTAAAACATACTTAGATGCTTTTAGCCTCAAAGCTCTTCTTTGGTGGTCTACAAGGTGGTCTGGACAGGTCATATGTTTAAGGTAGAAGATAATGTCTTTGTACCACTCGTGATCTTCATTAATATAAAGGATCATGTTATTTTGCTGCTGTTTGGAATCAGTTAATAGCTGTGCCAACCCTTGCCCTTTCACTATCTTGATTGGTTTGATTTCAATGTCATACTCTTGAATCCTAGAAATCCAGTTTCCCCTAACACCTATGCCATCAGGCTGAGATAAGACATCTTTTACCGCTTGATAAGGGACGTAAGCCATAATTTTGGAGTATCCGATATATGTCCTAAAATGTTTTAACGATTTGACCAAAGCATAGGCTTGTTTTTCAGTGGTTGTGTAGTTTAGTTCCGCATCTCTAAGGTTTTTACTCATAAAGGCAACCGGTTGTTCATGGTTTTCTTCATTCTTTTGCAACAACACACCTGCTATGGTGTCCTCGGAAGCATAGGAATAAATCAAAAACTCCTTATTGTAGTTTGGGCTTACTAGGACAGGGGCAGAAGCAATGGCTTTCTTTAGAGATTCGAATGAAACATCACATTTCTTATCCCAAACAAATTTCACATCCTTTTTCAGCAAATTATTTAAAGGCTTGGCCAATTCAGCTAAATTAGGGATGAATCTCCTTACGAAGTTTATTTTTCCGAAAAATGATCGTAACGAGCTGACATCCTTTGGGGGAGTTATGGCTTGGATTCCTTGCACTCTCTCTGGATCAATTCTAATGCCTTCTTTGGACACAATGTGACCTAACAACTTCCCCTCATCCACCCCGAAGGTAGACTTTTTAGGATTCAAGGATATTCCAAATTTCCGACATCTTTCAAAGATTCTCCTTAAATGTTTTACGTGGTCTCCCCTGTCTTTCGAGAAGACAGTTAGATCATCTTGATAAATTGCAATGATTTTGCCAATTAGACCCTCAAATGCATGATCCATTGCCCTTTGGAAGGTTGATCCTGCATTCAAAAGCCCAAATGGCATTCTTATATATTCGAAGGTTCCCCACGGGGTGGTGAAGGTTGTCTTCCCACGATCTTCCTTCTTGATTTGGACCTGGTTGTAACCAGAAAATCCATCAAGCAAGGATAACATGCCAGCCCCTGTTACACTTTGCAATAAATTTTCCATATTGGGCAAAGGATAGTTGTCTTTTAGAGATGCTTGATTCAGGTTCCTAAAGTCAATGCAAATTCTAATCTCCCCGTTTTTCTTCCTTACGATTACAGGATTGGACACCCATGTTGTATGCCTAACTGGTCTAATGATGCCTGCTGCCAACATCTTTTCCAATTCCTTTTTAACTAAGGGAGCTAGCTTAGGGTTCATGTTTCGCAACTTTTGTCGATATGGCTTGGCTCCCTCTTTGAGAGGAATAGTGTGTTCTATAATGGACTGATCATAAGTTTTTAAATCATCATAGACCCATGCAAAGATATCTTTATACTCTCTGATTAATTCAATAATTCTTCTTCTTTCTTCTCCTGAGGCATTTATCCCAATTCTGATCATTTTTGGGGAACAAGCAGACCCTACATTTATTTCGATGACCCCATCTACAGGTTCAGATCTCTTACCCTTGTATTCATCATGCCTGTTAAAGTTTCTCTCAAGGGGGAAAGCTATTTCTGTGACATCCATACCTTCAATTGAATCACCTTTTATTTCATCCTCAAAATTCACCATTGGGGTTTTAGAAGCGTTTAAAAATCGTATGATTTGGGCATCACTGTCGAAAACTTGCCAATGGTCTTCATTATCAGGGACAGAGGGTCTGAATAAAACTTCAAGTTTGCAGTTTTCTTGTTTTAGAGACTCAGACGTTTGAAGAGTACTGGCCATCACGGATAGCTCATCAGCAAGAGTATTTTGTTCTCAGGGAACAGCCTTAATCCCAAAGGCATCAAAGCATTCAATGGTGTCCCAAACTGCATTCCTATAGTCCCTAAGTCTATTATTTTTAGCGGCGAATTTGTTTTTTATCTGGGACACAATGAGGTCAGAATCTCCTGTGACAGATATTGATTTGATTTTTCTTTCTCTGGCAATTTCCAAGCCCAGAAGCAATGCTTCATACTCTGCCACATTGTTAGTGCACTCAAACTCTAAACGGAAAGAAAACAGACTCTTTTCTCCCGATGGTGAAATTAAAACTATACCGGCTCCTCCACCATGTCGGGAACGGGCCCCATCAAAATGCATTTTCCATACTTGTTCATGTGAAAAGGGCTGCTTTTTAACCTCCTCCCAGTAATTTGCTAGAATCATGAAGTTTCCAATTTCATCACTTGAATACATTGCCTCAGTGAATAAGTGTTCAGGTGTTTCAACATGCTCTTGCATAGATGGTTCATTAAACAGAGTTATGAATGAACCTTCTTTGGTTGGGATCGTGGCATATGATAAATCCATTTGGACACTTCCCCCCAATCTTTCCGACCACTCTCTGGATAGCAACATTCCCCACGCGTCAGGGATATCTAGGACTAAAACATCCATTGAGAGTTCAATATCAGAGCAGGCAGCCAACCTAACAGGCAGGTTTTCAATTATCCCAATAGATTTCACAGTCTTGGAATCCATGCCACATACATTTCTGTAGGGTCTTGTGGGTACTAACTCAAGTTGTTCCATGACTCTTAAGGGCATGACACTTACTTCAGCTCCTGAGTCCAACATGCAATTATGTAATATCAAACCATTCACTTCCAATGCAACATAAAAAGGTGGGAACTTTCCAGAGTTGTCACCAGAGACACTTTGGATCATGACAGGGGAATCCCTAATTTCTGCAGAAGCTTTCTTAGGAGCTTGCTTCCTTGTTTGAATCCCAAGATGATCAGTAGCTCTTTTGTGGAATGAAGGGATCTTGAAAATTTCACAAAATGGAACAGGCATGTTTATTTTTTCTAGGAAACTTGTAATATCTATGTTTAGGTTGTGAGGGTTTTCCTTGTCCTTTTCATTCGTACCTAAACCTAGGAATTTCATAATGTCATGTTTAACAGCCGGGATCTTGATTAGGTCTTTTAGGGAAACCAAAGCAGACGAATTGGCTAGCTTACTTGGAATGTTTGTTCTAGGGAGTTCCTTATTAGGTTTTAGAATCGTGGGGGGTTTTGGTTGTTTTCTCCAAAGGGTTGCTTTGGGAATGTTAGTTTTAGGGGGAGGATCAATTTTTATTGCTTGATCTGTCTTTTTGTTTGCAGGAGGAGATTGGCTAGTGTTGGTCACAGTTTTACCCTTCGAGATGGCCTCAGGAGAAAGCTTTGGAGCTTTTGGCAAGATTCTTCGGACAGGTTGATGCACTGTCTTGCTAGGCTGCGGGTCAGTTTTTTTAGGTTGCTGAGTCTTGGGAGGACTAGCCTTCGGAGGGATTGAATTGCTACAGATGGATTTTAACATCTCTTTGGTTTGTTGATCACGTCTTTTGAAATCCTCATCTTGATTTTTAAGATATGTAGCAATGTTGGTAACCATTTCACACATGTTTGTCATAAATTCCATGGTCATTTCGGGAGATATGTTATTTGGAGTAGACATCTCTTTGTGGGTTCTCTTCTCAGCGGAGTCACAATTAGGAGTCGCCAGGTAGATTTTTAATCTCTTCTACCAAGAGGTATGTCGTTTAAAGTGCAGAAAGGTAGTGAGACACAAAGGTGTGTTGAACCAAGGTAGGCCCCTACCTCCCCGGCAGCGGCGCCAAAAATGTTATCACACAACTTGTAGTTGCCCCTAGAGGTATCCCATCCGGGACGATAGAGGAGTTAGGCAACTAAAGAGGTGACCTAAGAGATGCCACGGTTCCCAATGCAATGCGGGAGTCACGTCAACCGAGGCACTCTTCGCTTTAGGTCAAGGTATAGCTAGACCAAGGGGGAGACCCTATACCCCAATCACAGTTGATTGGTCTCAAGCAAAAAGTTTCAAAGGGTGAGTTACGGAAACCAATGCAAGGCTAAGTGGACCTAATGTTTAAGGTATGGTTGAAGGTGGTATCATGGATAGTTAGTGTTTCAACCTATGTATGGTTTAGGCCACTTGATGGGGTATGATTATTAAGTATAGTACCATGTGTTTACACAAGTGGGTCTTGTTGCCTTGGGAAGTGCGAAATGGTTCTAGGTGGGCCCACAAGGTGAAGTTAAGTGTGAAGATGGTACTATAGGCTAGATCTAGGTTAGATCTACAAGTTAGAGTTGGTTCTAGGATTACCCATGTGCTAGATCTAGGGTTTGACACTAATCCCAAGAAGTGCGCCTTGCTTGGAGAAGGACTAGTGCCTTGTTTAGTGGGCTAATGGAGTCAAGAAAGATGTCAACGTGTAGATCGGGACACCTAGAAGCCAAGTCAAGTGAAATGGATGTGATCCAATGGTTAGATCTTACTAGATCTAGGTTTTTGAGTGATGACCAAAAGTGGACCACAATTCCTTAAAACAAGGAATGCAATCCCCAAGGTAGATCGGGACAAAAGGATAGTCTAGACCTAGGTTTCAAGGCATGGGCATTCCAAATCCACGAAAATCTCCAACACCCACTTCCTAGAAGTGGTCCAACTCAAAACTCCAAAGGGGTGCGACTTTCTCAAGGAGAGGCAAAAAGTGGGTTTGGTAGACCAAACCAAGTCCAATGGCCACCAAAATGTAGATCCGGGGTGTTAGTACCCCGATCTATGTTCCTTCAAAGTTTCAAGTGAATCCAATGGGTAGATCTTAGTAGATCTAAGTTTTAAGGTACCAAGAAAATCAAAAGGGGGTTTCAACCCCTCAAAACATGGAGAGATGTCCACAAGGTAGTTTTCACCAAAGTAAGGATATGGGTATAGGTGATCAAGTGTCTAGATGTCAAACCAAGTGGGATCTCACCTACCCATGTACTAGATCTTACCCAACAAGCTTCTCTTAGGAAAATCGATTTAGGTTCAAGAAGGCTTTATGCATTGAAAGGTGTGTTAATTTTTAGCCAATCACCACCAAACTATAGATCCAACTAGGGGTGGATCCTATAGAGGTGGGTTCTTAATATCTTTTCAATTGCAAGGGTAGATCTAAGTAGATCTAAAAAAATACCAAAATTAGGGTTTTGATTTAATTAGGGTTTTATGACCAATGGAGATAGAATGGATGAAAGAGGCACATACCTTGTAGATCTTACCTCAATTGCTTATGGCCACCTTGCAAGTTGATAGCATTCTCCTATGTTTATATTCAAGAGTGAGATCCAAGTGCTCCAACCAAATCGCCCTTCTCCAAGATAGCCAAATCGCCCTCCTCCTACAAGACAAGATCAAAGAAACAAGTCAAGCAAGATGATTATGAAAATGGTAGAAAGATGTAATAGAAAGCATCAACTATGTCACGAAGATACAATAATGATACTCCCTGTCACAAGATCAACCCAAGAGAGAATATGTGGATCCCTCCAACAATAACCCTCAAAAAGTCGCCCTCCTCTCTCCAATTCGACTTTCCTGTCAAAAGGTTAGCAAAAACACCAAAATCCACAGTGATACATAGAAGAGATACTTTATATTCAATATGCAAGAGAATCCACAAGCCAAGAGAGATGTGCTCCACAAAAAATATTCTATTCCAATATTCCAGAGCTCCAAAGGTGAGCTATACAATGGGGGGTCTCCTCCTTATATAGGATAATAAAGACCAAAACCCTATACCACTCTACAATACTACATCAAATGAGTGGTTGAGATTATAAGATCTCATCATACAATCAATGGCTAGGATGAATCCATAACAATATATCACATGGATCACTCAACATAACAATAGCGCCCTCACTAAATGGTACACTAGAGGGTGACGTCATCCCACAAGAGGGGTATAAAGTACAATAATCCACCTCATGATGACTAGGACATGATAAAATAAGCACATGGTGGGGCTAGGAGGTATAAATCCTTGCTAGATCACCCCAAGGCACAATAAAATAATAAAATATGTCCAATATAATAATAATGACCAAAACTGTCCTCAGAATCCATGACAGTCAAGCAGTAAATGTCCTCCTGTGATCAATCTGGAGATACCCACATGGTGAAAACTGACTGGAAGATAGTGAGATCACCCTGGAAGACCTCTGTGAAAACCAAATGCCAAAACCTTGCCTCAATTGCCCAAATCGATTTCCTCAGTGACCACTTTATCCCATTTTTTAACTGCCTCGGGAACTGTGAAAATGCCAAAACTGCCTCCTAGGGTGCTAGCGCTGTCAATCTGAGCCTACCAGGCTCTCCGGGAGGGGGGATAAATGGTAATAACAAGTGGTTGGACCACCCCCTCCATCATCAGCGCCCTAGGTGAACTGGCCTCTCGGGGCCCCTGCTGCTCAGGCTGGGAAATCAGCCCCAAATCTGGTCAACAAGTGTAAAACTGCATCAATCACTGCCAGAAGTGCCCGGAACTGAAAGATAAGTGTCTCAATGGATCCAGAAGACCCAAATCCACTAGGAATGAGTACTCATACACCCTGGGTTGCCCTAACGGGACAGCTGTAGGGTCCACCATATATGGACAATGTATAATCTGCTGATCTGAAATAATAATAACCTGCTGAACTGGATCAAACATCATCTGTATCATATGTCCATCATATGATATCATCATCAAACATGTGGGACCATAAATCATCATCAATAATCATCATACATGGTCCACATCATCACGGATCAGGATAAATCACATCAGTAGACTAAGACAATGTTTCTTTAATCATTCCATAGCTAAGCTCAAAGTACAAATTCCATTCAGTGGCATTAATTATATTAACATATTCCGTTGTTATGATAAATTACTTGCACCATAGTTCAAATGACAAACTCACCCATTGGACATGGTCAAACTGCTAGTGAAGGATGAAGGCTAGGAGCAAGGTTGGGCCAAGGGTTTGACTTGTCTAACTTAACTCAAAAATACTTTGGACTGGGAAAAAGGGGGAAGCTACAAACTCTGTGTTGGACAAAAGAACACGGGGGATGGCTGTGCCTCACAAATGGATAAGTTGTTTAGAGAGTGCTTATTAAACTTAGGCATCATGTCTACATCAAGTTGATCCAAGTTCATTAGGATCATTCAATTTATTTCCATGGCCTTTTTGGCCTACATAACCCTTCGGATTTTAGATGTGCTGAGAAGCACAACTAGTTGCAGCTTGCATCCAGGGCATGTTTTTCATATATTTACAAGGTCAGCAATTGTTTAGATATAGCTTTTAAGAACTATTGCTTTTTGGACCTTTCTTATACTCTTCGAGGAGTATTTTTAGCTTTTCACTGCTCTTGCCCTTTTTTTTTGTTTCCATGGGCGAATTTTTAGTTTCCATATATAGAACATGAGCTTTCAGTTTTAGCCAACAACATCTCAAGTGACTAGGGGGAGTTCGAGCCAAGGCCTACAATCCAACTCACCAAAGGCAAGTTCTGTCACCAACTCAGAGCCGAGACACTGAATAAACAGGGATGCGGTCCAAACACAGAGGTAGAAAAATGGGGAAGTCCTCAGTATCAGAAAGTCAAATGAGACATGTCAGGGTTTAAAGTCAAACAGGAAGGTCATGTATGGATGGAGGCAAGTGAATATGGAGCCTATACTAGCAGACAACTGGTGTCGGGGAAAGACCATGTCTATGTAAGGTAAAATACCAGTAAGTTTTGTTAAATGACCTAAAAAATGCAAGCAATTGTCCATTTTAAGATTTACAGTTCATTTTAAATAGTTTGCCACATCAGGAATAATATACCAAGCACATGCTATGATTATGACTAAATCAACAAGATAATAATCCACAGTCAGTGAGAACATATCCATAGATCATACAACATCATCATAATAATCATCATCATGCAACATCTGAAACACATCTGAAGTACATCTCTAGGCACTGAACTGAAACTGTAATGGGATAAGTGGTCACATCAGTCATCAAATCTGAACTCTCAAGGCTCAGCCTTGACACAAGGTCATAAAATCTGAATAATGTACTGCTCTGATCATAAGTGATCCAAAATATATAGCCATGCTCTGGAATAAGGAAGCTCTGGAATGTGCAGATATCTGCTGTACAAGAATAGTAGCCCTGCTACTATGGTGTGATAACACTCCTATCTCTTCATTAGATCATTAGATGTTGCAAATCATAATGATATGTGGTTGAGTAATTGCATTGTGGGTGAAGTAATGTGCATCCACAATATACATCGAAAGAAGCAAGGTGAATTGTATAATGCATGTGGAGTCATAAGAGGGGTATCATATCAATATACTAGGTAGAAATATAAAGGGGTATAAAAAATGTTAATGAAAAAATTGATACATACAATATCTAGTGAAAATAAGGGTATTTTTAAATTGGGAAGGCATATTGGGAGGGGGTTAAAAAAATGATTTTGGAAGGTATTTTCCAATATTTAGTGAAATTAGGGGTATTGTTTCATATGCCACGAACGAATGTGCTATGATAGCAGTTTATTGAGTGAAGCCCCCATGGGAGGATGCAACTGATATGCATCGTAGCTTTCCGTATTTATTTTGAACTTCGGGATGAAGTTCTAAATAAGAATGGGTGTATGTAGTGCCCCTAGACTAATGTAGACTTTTAGGGCACTTGTCGAGTGACTTGACTGATTAAAACTTTAATAAAATGACCCTTTGATTATATAGTTTGAATAATTGTGAAACACTCGATGAGGTGCATGATGACAAATTGATGAATGAAAACAATGAATTGAATGACACTAGTGGAAAAGGATACTTTATCAAAATTTGATGAAAAAATGTATGTTTGATTAATGATTAGCTTTTTTATGAAATATATGATGTGTATACATGAATATGCTTCTTAACGGTTAACTATGTTATGGAATATGTGCTCTGAAGGAAAGAAATGCATCTTGGCTTAATGATTAGCAGATTGACGAAATATACGATGTTATGAGTAAATTATGGTTTCTTAATGATTAGTAGATTATGAAGTGAATTATGATAAATGAGAACAGAGCTACTAATGTGTTCTTTGGAGCATGTGTGTAGCGGCAGGTGAAACGATTCACCGACGGACTCACAAAAGAAATAAATGGGTCATAGAGTACGAATAAAATCACACACGGAAGAACGACGACGGTGTCGACTTCCTATGGATTCCACGCACGAGTTAAAAGAACCTACCCACTTACTCGAGGAAGCGTGAAGTCGTGCGAAGTGGACCATGAAGGATTTGGTCATGTACGAGGTTGGGGGCATGCAATAAGAACATACTTACTCCTCAGCGCCATTAGTCTCCAATAGAGTGCAGACGGAGGATTGAAGGTAACTAATCCTAAATCCCTACATAAAGTTCCTGCAAATCAGATGCAACAGATAAGTACTAACGAAAGGATCCGATGATGCGGTACCATGTTGATAAAAAGAACATGAGGGATGGATGGAACCGACGAAGTGGTACCTAGACCCAAGACGAGAAAAATTGATGAATATTGTGCATTAAGCATATAGGTTTGCATTTACGCCATTTGCACATGAAATAAATATTTGTAATTAAAATAATGGAGAATATTTGTTTAGGAGAAAATAGTACACTAAAACATTAGCATGTAGACATCTCCACTTTCACCCACAAAAATAGAAACTAGATTGAAGCATCAGGGGGGACAAACTTGAGTAAATCTAGGAATGTAGGTGCACTCTCTTAGGAATTGGACACATGGCTAGGTGAGCTAATTATATTTAAATAATTAAAATATTAGGCTTATTTGCATGAAGTGACATATGTCACAGAGGAATTTCCTATTTAAGGAAGGCTAGAGGAAAGGGGAAGATACCCTATGCCTGGATGGTTACTGCAATGATTGTAAGACATTGATTTGCTTCTATTATGAGTTTGGAAAGAGGTCTTGGTGGGGGGGAAGCCCACTTCTGGTTCTCTAGTTTTGTGTGTGATCTCCACGACTTGATTTCTCAGGGGTTCAATAGGAAGAAGAGTACTCCCGATATGGTCGGGAGTTCAACCGAGGTGTACGCCGGTGAATTCTGAAGCCGTGGAAAAGGATCAAGAAGTAATTTAGCTCTGGTACCACCGTCAACAACTTGAGCATTCATACGGTCAGGTAAAATTTATTTAGTTTGAATATATGTGAAAAGTTGCAAGTGATTTTAGATAGTAGTTACATATATTACACAGATATCATTATTTGTAATTCGTATTAACTGTATGAATGTTTATTATGGAAATAAATTGAGTTAGATTTCCGTGGTAATGGAATTAATCGTGAACCTCACGATTCAACCATGGTATGCATATAACCTTGTATAATTTCGTGTTATTTATGGGCTTGCGTAAGGCACCCATGGCAATGCGTGAGTCTTCTTGATAATAATTTAAATTGTTCCTCTTTGTTTCGAGTTGGAAATCCGAGAAAATGATTCTGACATTGTTGAAAATAACCTCTACTTCATTTTAAGTTTCCTTTTGTTGGATGAGACCTTGGTTTATACGTGGGTATAAACCAAGTTATTTGAATTAACATTTTTAGATGTCTTATTTAATTCTATTTTACTTTTCTCAGCCGGTCATGTTCAATAGCTTCTTCAAATTCCTATTCTACTACAACTTCAAATAAAGAGCACACTCAGGTATCGTCCAATAAAATTATAGTATCTGATGACGACATTGAATGCAATGGAGAATCCACAAAGAACTACCAAACTGGAGAACAATATGGACAAGAAGGTAAAAATTTATGTTTCAAAGATCCTGATTAAATTAACTAAATTATGAACGGGGATAGTGACCTTGAATACTTGCAAAAAGTTATATAAAATGTATACCTGCAAATTTCATGGTCAAGATGATTGGATTTCAATTCAACATGTGGATCATCCCCAACCAAAGCTAGGATCGACAATGTCCGTGGATATTAGCCAACAAATCACATTGGATAATAATGAACCAAGCGACAGCTTGGATAATAATGAACTAGGCGAGGGCTTGGTGTCAAAACATGGTATATCCAGCAATGTTACTCACCACTCAAATGTTGGCATGGCATTGACAGGTAAAAGACAAAGATTATTTTCTACTTACATTGATGAAACAAATTTATTCTAAAATATATAATGACAAGCAATATTTCTGTGCATCTCCCCATACAAAAATGTTATTGATATTAGAAATGGAAGGTTTTCTATTTTGCAAGAAAGTCACAGAAAATGAATCCAAAAGAGAAAAAAAGGGAAATAAAAAAAATATTGTTGGAGGGAAAAAAGTAAAAAAGGGGGAAGAAAGTACTGTTGGTGAATTTGAATTTAAACACAAAGAAACTTCATATGACTCACAAGCATATGCCATACAATTTTTGGGATTATGTCTTTCCAAATTCAATGTTGGGATTTGGTCATCTAAATGTGGGGTCAATGAGGGGAAGTCATTGTTTACAAAAATTGAGGGTACGTAGTGCAGAAAATACATATGGGGAACAAATTTTATTTTTATGGTTTCGAGAGAGATGTACCAACGATAAAGAAGGAAATACACAAAAAAATATGGAGAGTGTGTGGGAGGAGTTCCCAATGAAATCTTTGAAAAGTAATACATCAATGATTGTTTTGTAGGGTGATGATGTGAAAGCACATCCATGTGAAAACTGTATTTTGAGTAATCCCTTTATTGCATCGTCCACTACGATAGATAGTGAATTGGTACATTGACTCGAGCAGGGTTTTAGTAAAATGCATGAATCAACTGATATCAAAACCTTAAATGCCTTATTCTAGTTGAGTGTCAGCCATCAAATGTACCATATCATTGCCTCTTTCAAGAGCGGGAAACACTAGATGTAACCTATGGAGATTTTAAATCATTTAATGTGTTTCTGTTTTTTTCGGTGGTGTTGCTATTTTCATCTGAATCTAACATATTATTAGTTCAGTGTGATTCTTTTATTAAATCATTTGAATCTGTGAAATTTTGGGTGATTTTTGTATTAATCTTTGGAAATCAAAATATTCATTTACATTTGCATGTTTGTGATCATTAACTTCATGAACGCAGTGTTTTTGTGTGGTTATATATATAGTCACGGTTTTTGTATGCAGTCTGGATATTACCGCAAAAGAAACTATTAGTCCTGGGAGTAGAGGGATTGCTCTTCGGAGTTCAGATGTTATCCAACATTGAATATTTTTCCAAACAACCTCATTTTATCCATAATTGCTATTGTTATTATGCACGGATGTTCAGCCCCAATATTATCAGTGTTTCCTGAGAACATTTTGACGTTGCTCTGTGATTTTCCTCACTCGAAAACATGGAAATTAAAAAATTCCTTGGTATATTTGAATGGTTGAAGAATGAAGACTTTGTATTTATTTGGGGTCGAGAGCAATGTAAACATAGTACTATTTATAATTACTCAATGCCTGCATATTATAATGTTGGTGAAGTACTGCACAGAATGGTGAAGTACTGCACAGAAGAAGAAAAAAAAAAATCGTTCAAGGATGTACTTATCCAATATGAATATATATATATATATATATATATATATATATAAAAGGACATGTTGTTTATAGATGAAGGGCAATATCATTTAGCAGATAATAACAAGGAAAACTGCTTGAAAATGCCAACTAGTTGGACATTTGATGGTTCACAAGAGAGATAAATAACTATAAAAACAATGGTGTGTTCTCTGTTGAATTATCTCGGGCCTCGTTAAAAAATGGGGTGCTGGTTAAAGACAGTCAACTTCAAATGACCGTCATATTATACAAACAACAATTCATTTAGTGACTTTGTATATTTTTGACAAATTCTACATTTGATTGATGTAAATTTTATTGGACAATTCTCATATTATTTATGGACATCGTATCATGTATCTGGTGATGTGTTTCAAAAATTGCAGAACATGAAAGCAATATACATTGAAACATTGAAACTAGTAAAACATTGATTATTTTCGATTTCAATGGAGTTTTGTTACACGCAATTCATAAAAAAAAAGAAATTTGGATTTCCACGAACACCAAATATTGAATCAACCAAAAAGTATTATTTTATACGTCCAGGATTTAGGGAATTTTGTGAAAAATGATTTAGTATATTTGAAGTTGGGGTATGGACATTTGCACAACAAAAAAATGTTGACAAGTTTTTTCCAACATTATTACAAAGAACATGATTGCAAAGGGAACAATTTAGAGTAATTTTAACACAAGAATATTGTTCTTGCATAGCCAGAGAGGGTTATCAGGGTGATGGAAATCCTTATGTATTTCTCAAGCCTTTAAACAAAGTTTGGGACATTTTGATCCATGGTTGGGATGCTACAAATACAATGATTGTAGATGAATCGAAAGAAAAACATGTTTGTAACAAGGAAGGGAACTTTATTATAACAAAAACGTATACTTGTCAAGATGTCAATGACACATTCTTGTTAGATCGATTATGGCCTTGCTTGCTGCACCTGAATGGCATGAGTGATGTGAGGCCAATTGTGAATAAAATCAAAATGAAAGTATTTTTTTAAATAATACACTTGAATGTTTGTTTGTACTAGTATGTTCAATTTCACTGTGATTATAATACTTGTAAAGTGTCAAGTTTGGTTTTCGAAAATGTAAAATCAGATCTTGAAAGTGCCAAGATTGGTTTTCAAAATTGCAAATTTAAGTATTGGAAGTGTCAGAAGTAGCCTTCCAAAAGGGAAAAATCAGGTTCTAAAAGTGCCATTATCATATTTATCATATCATAAAAGCGCAAAAAACCAATTTCAAAAGTGGCGATATCAAAATAAAAAGTATGCTTTTGGAACCTGGATTTGGCACTTTTGGAACCGGATTTGGAACTTTTGGAACCATATTTTGCACTTTAGAAACCTTGATTTTGGGGTTTAGAAAGGTTTTTTTTGACCCGTCTTCAGAGTGACTTGGACTAGAATATGTCCAAGTTTAATGAAATAGGCGTTTCACCTTCATATAAGTGGATACCACTGACTTGGATCCATTCTCAAAGGGTTTACCTAACACCTTGATTGTTACCATGTAGACACCTAGAGGTAGAGGTTGATATTATAACATTGGGATGTGATTATCCATGTGTACATATTGTAAAATCAATCCCACCACTATTTTTTCCTTGAGGATTTCCAAATTTGTGGGGCCCAATGGGCTTGGGATTAATCACTAGGTGCAAGGATTTTCTTCCTAGTGGTCAAGGGTCTATTCTCGTGAGCTTTGAATAATATCCTTAGGTAGTCATGAAAACCCCTAGAGGTAGGGGTTAAACTTATGGAACTTAGAGTGATGATTTGTACGTGCATATTATGGACCTAAACACATTCCATTCTCTTGAAGCTCCACTAATGATTCATTCGACTATAATCTAAATACACCTTCATGAAAAGTAATTGTTTTTAATACAGTTAAAGTCTCATTTTTGCTCAATAGCCAAGGATTTCATTTTCATGAATCATCATGAGTTCAATCCATTGGTACCATTACCAATTGTAGAACCTTATACTATAAAACTATTGGTCCAAACTCTCATGTGTGCCCATTGTTACTATTTACACATTAAATCATCCCATTTAATATTTAAGAACTTAAAAATCAAGACATGGAATTAATTTTTTTGTTTTCAAAGGAAAAAAATGCATATTTATTTTTAAGTAGAATGAAATGCACATCCTGAAGGTGCACTTAGCACATTGCAAAAGATATTGGGTGCATTGAGTTCCTCCATCCACACTTACTAAACATTTTCCTTGATAAACATTAGTCTCATAATCACATTCTCTCAAGATTAGTAGATTCTTACGAGACTCAAAACTAAATAGTCTCCAAAAGTGATCTGTTACAGCATTCCATGGATTTGTGCAATGTTTTCAAAACAATAGTATGTGAAATATATATATTACTATGTTCCATGGATATAACTGTTGTGTACTATTCTAAAAAATCATTAAACTTATCATCACTAACTAAATAGTAAATGAAAATAAAATAAAATTAAAAAGACATCTAGAACTCAGTTAAGCTACCCTCGAAGAATTCCAACAAATGAGCATGCCAAGATACCATTTATAATTCCTCATTTGTTAAAGTGTTAGGAAAAGTGTTCAGTTCCTTGTACACGTATGGGAATTTGATGTGTGTAAATAGTTTTGAATTTTCTTTGGGTTTTCCTAGCAATGCTAATATGTAGTTCGTTGTTCATCCATTTTAAAGCTAGTTGTCAATTACCATAAATATGAATATGTAAAATGCCTCAAACCAAAACCAACTTCATAAGTGCTCTCAAGGCCATCAACACAACATATAATTGGTTGTTTCAAAACCAACATCTGATTTAAAGTTTATATGATGATTGCCATTGAAGTACAAGATGCCTCTAATATTACTAATCTAATCCTAGCCTTGATAAGCGACATCAAAGAAACCTAAAAAAATGATTTGTAAATTAAAAGTTCACCCATTTGTCTAAAATAAGGCACATAGAGAGTCACCTTATACAATTGGAATCAAGCACAAACTTGTAAAAATCAAATCAATGTAAATATATATATATATATATATTTATATATGATATTTGACTGAGGAGGGAGTGATAGAAGAGGAATTAGTAATGTTTTTTTGGAGAAAGGAGAGAAAGAACTCTTAAAGTCAAATTTTCAGCTACTAGGTTATAGGGCCAATTATCCAAAGAGGAAAAGGAGGAAATCAAAGCTCTCACAATTAAGGATCTATTGGTAAACAATGAAGTCACTCGTACAAAGCATGCATCAGTTGGAAAAGCTCCAAGTGAAAGTAAGTGCATCCGATATTCTATCTTAAAGTGACATAAATGGTTGTAGGTGGGCTTCTATTAGGTACTAAGGTCCCACCCATTGCAGATGAGCTAGACCCTAAGAACATGGACATATACGATTTAGAAAAGGTGGTGGTTTGGGTATGTTAAGTCTAATCAAATTGTTGAGAGATTTACTAGTTTCAAGAGGAGAAGTAAATAAGCAAGCATACATAGGATTTAAAAGTAAGAAATGTGTCCAAATCCACAAGAAAAGAGTAAAATTAGTATGGGGAGAGATGTACGAATGGTAGAACTTTGAACTTTGAGCAAAACAACGACAACAATGATTATAAGGTTTTATGAAGTTTTATGGTAAGTTGGTTTAAATATCATTATATTTATAGATGTAATCAACATGGAAAGGGAGTTCATATATGTGTCCAAATTGCATGTCTTCAAAAGAGGATGGGAGACCTTTGAATTCAGATCCAAAAATGATGTAAGTAAAATATTAAAGAGATGAATGTAATGTTTTGATTGTAGACAGAAGCGAAAATACCCTTTAAATAAATATAGATTAAATGACTAAGACTTTCCCTATAATTATGGAAAAATATACATTTTTATTATTGATATAAAAAATTCTAAATAGAAAATCATATTAAGAGTTTGCACGGAAATGGAGCTGCGACGCTCGGGCTCCCAGCGGAAGTTGAAATTGAATCCGAGAAGTGGAACGGCTGGAAGATCCCCTTCAAATATCAGTTGTGTTCCAGGGTCTAAGAATATAACCCAAGTTGCTTCTGAGGCCAATTGCATGCCAGAGCCTGAGAGCACCACTGGGTTTGGACATAATCCCCACTTTGATTCTGAATCCAATTCAATGTCAGACACTGCAAACACTAAACTCTCCTCTGTAGATGTCGACAGCGGCGAGGATCATCAAGAACTAGATGTCGCTCAAGGCTCGCGGCCTGCTGCTCTTCCTTCTCCTTCAATACAATCTTCTCCCCATGAGCCGCTGCAGGATTCGATACCCGTATCGGCCCTTCTTCCACAGCTGCAGGTCCTCCTGCAATCCAACAACAGGCAGCGCGACACTTTGTCGCAGGTCCTGAACATTTTAACAGGTAATAAAACGGCAAGGGAGAGAGAGTCTGAGCTTCTGCAGATGCTCAGTGATTTGGAAGGGATGGTGTCCACCCTCTCTGCTGAACTGCAAGAAATAGAGAGCAAGAATGCACAGCTGGAGCATCAATTGAATGCTATCAACAAAAAGGAAGAAGAAGAGAAGATGAGAAATGAAAAAGCAGAAGAGTGAAAATTAGATAGTTCAGTTCTTAATAGTGAGTAGATATTCTAATGTGTCCTTTGAACTTGGTTACCAAATCAAGCAAGAAGATCCATGAAAGGTATTTTCTATCCAAGCTTTCTAAATTCGTAATAAAACTGTACTCAGCAGAGTTCAGATCTGCTCAGAATGTGCAGATATTTTTAGAAGGATCTAACCAATTTTTTAGTTTCTTCTGTCAAATTTTCTATCCATACAGTATTATATATTATACTTAGTTCAATACTCTTAATTTGTCTCAGCAGCGTTCAGAATGTGCAGATATTTTTCGACGGATCTAACCAATTTTTTAGTTTCTTCTGTCAAATTTTCTCATCCATACAGTATTATATATTATACTTAGTTCAATACTTAGTTCACACCATTCAATCTCACCAAGAGAGAGCTGTGGATCTGAGGCACATATCATTCTCACACACATGGCTGGAATGTAGCAATTGAGCAATATCATTCTCACACACATGGCTGGAATGTAATGTTTCGCATAAATCCTAAAGTAAATGTTTTGCATAAATTATGTTTGATACTAGTAATATATCTACCTGTTACAGTGTTTTTCAAAATGCAACATTATCAAATGAGCCTTTAAGTGTTCTCTCCCTGTTACATTTCTGTAAACAAAGGTTTTACTTGTATAACAAAACCTATCAAAAAATTGTAACAATAATGATTACAACAAAACAAAATACAGTTATCTTCATATATAATAAAAAACGGCTATCTTTTCATCAAATTCGCCATTTTTGTTTCTTATGTAAGTTATGGATCCTGAAGGTAGCAAAAGTCCCTTCATCGAGAGTAGATCTCCATTTTGGAAATATATATTCAATTTCTACGTTGGGTCATGCATATCCTGGAAATGTTTGGAATCATAAAATGCACCCAGTCATGAGATATCAATAGAGGTAGGAATGATCTTCCAGTAGGCATGACTAATACTGAAAACATTATGATCAATATATACTTTAGAGTTGTAAACATTGTTCCTTTTTTTGGGGGGTGATTATTCAATATTTTTATTTGCATATATAGACATACTAAATGAGCAGGAACAGAATTAGTTAATGTAGTCATTCCCACTTCAATGTAAATGCAATGTACATTTTAATGTGAATGTGGTGTATAATCATTCCTAATTTCAAAAAAAAAAAAATAGTTAATGTGCATAGTCAAAACAGGTTTTTCATTATTGGACTTCAGTTTTATGATCACTACTGCAATGGTGTTAATGAAATTCTTTATCCCTTCTTAAAAAAAATACAACTTTTTTGATATCATATCATGGAGTAAGGTGGAGATTTACGTTATGATCTAAAAACAATCTTTCTAATTTGAGATCTATGCATTGGGAAATGCAATATGAGATGAGAAGAAATCTTACAAATATATATATATGTTTTTACTGTTGCATTGGATTTCACACCTTTTTTAATAGTATTTTCAAGATGCATTGCTTGCAGTGATATTAAAATTTGTATGGCATTATTGTTGAATTATTATTTAAAATTATTGATTAGATACATTGAATTCGGTGATAGTAAAATTTGTATGACATCTTCCTATGGTGCATTGATTTATGTGATTTTCTATGGTGCATTGATTTTAATGTTTACTTCTATGTTACAAGGTTTTCAATATAATCATGTCTCTTCCTAATGAAAGTACTATTTATGATGAGGTTGAACGCCTAAGAAGGTCAACGAGACAACAAGCTAGAAAACATAGAGAGAATGAATCACTTCGACAAATGGAAGAATGGAAAAGAAAAGATCGTGAACAACATAGATTGCAAAGGGAATACCAAAAAAAACATATGAATCCAGAAAAAAAAAAGGAAGACCAAAGAAAACATAATGTTGAAATAAAAAGGGTCGGACGAAATAATCAGAGAAAAACTTGAATGACCTGGAAATTTTCATACAAGAATTGATCGATTGGATCATCCACAAATGTGTTATGTGTGTGAAGAGTCTTATGTTGGAATTCATGTGATCAATACAAATACAAGTCCAATGTGTACAAGATGTAAACAATAGGGGAGTAGACACATATTTTCAACTCAAAATCATATGGACCCAAGAGTACAACCACTAGTCCTTGCAGATCTAACACAAGTTGAAGAGATGTTGATAGCACGTGCCAGTCCAAATTTGCAAGTTATGCATTCAATAGGTGGTCAATTCAAATACAGAGGACACGCCATTAGCTTTCCTTGGGAAATAAAAAAATGCTTGCCAATGTATTGCCACGACATATTAAAGAGCTTGATATAATGATCATTGTTCGCAAAAAAGGACGGCAAGGAACAAGTTATGATTTCACAATCAGAAAGAAGAATGTATATAATGAATCGTTATATAAAATTGAACGTGATCCATTTTATCGTGATGTTCGAATTGATTACAGTGCACTTCATGAGTCACTAAAAACTCCAATTGATGTATCACAAATTATTAATATTGTTACATTACCGGAATTGGACAAAGACACATAATTGGATATGTTTGAAGGCATTCAAGGGGTTGATGAGATATTAGATGGTTATCGAATGACTTATTTTGCTTCAAAGCCTCCAAATGCTCTAAGAAAAATTGAACTTATTAGAGCTTGGGAAAATAACCCTAATCGAGAGGAAGAAAACTCAAATGGTGAATCAACAAATGTCATTGATTGGCCCAACATTGGTTCATCTCCTATAAATGAATATAACATTGAGGGGTTGTTTGTTATGGAATTTCCAACATTGTTCCCTATGCATCTTTATGAGTGTGCAAAACATATTCTTAGATATCGTGACAACAAGTTTGGAAAACACCCTTGATTTAGATATTTTTTTGCTTAATATCATCATGAGACATTGTGCTCAGGTTTCGTCTACATTGTTTATTAAAAAAATATGATAGAACTACTTACAATTATTGATGAGTTACGAGAACATTCCAATAAACTTTGTTCGATTATCTAATTGCTTGTTGGAAATATTGTTGTCATTGATGTCAAAGACAAGGGGAAATTGCATGTCCAAGATGAAGATTGTTGTCATTAATGTCAAAGGAAAAGGAAGATTGAAAATGATATTGATATTAAAAAATAACTAAGATTCCAAATGAAGATAAACATATGAAGTCAAGATGCCAAATGAAAAGAAAGAATTTTAAAATAGCCATGCCAGAGTGTTAGGTCATCCCTACAAGAATATTGAACAGTGTTAGGTCGACCTTGCCAGTTTTACAGGTCGGTCCAAAAACGTGACATAAGAAGTATAAATATACATAAAGGGGTACATTTTTCAAGGAGAATGAAACAAGACTGGATTTGAAATAAGGCAGTGTGCACTTTATGAGAGGGAGGCAAGTTTGGAGATGTTTTAAAGGTTGATTATGGATCATATTTCAAGGTGATCTTATAATGCTTTAAGGGTTGATTTTGGAGTAGATTTGAAGATGATTATGTGCTAGTATAGAGGGCTGATGTAAAGCTGATTTTGGGGAAGATTTGAAGGTGATTGTGTGGCAACATAGAGGGTGTAAGGCTTATTTTGGGACAAATTTGAAGGTAATTATGTGACACTATAAAGGGATGATATAGGGATGAGTATGGAACATATTTCGAGGTGATCTTGTGACAGTTTTGAAGGTCGATATAGAATTGAATATGGCACAAATTTTGAGGTGATCTTGTGACAGTTTTGAGGGTTGATATAGGGTTGAGTATGGCGCATATTTTGAGGAGACCTTATGACAGTGTTAAGGACATATTATGGTGTGATATTTGAGGTGATTATATCAACATTATTGTACCCATTTCCTCAATTGGTTGGTGCCCGCAAAAGATCTTATTGAGTTGGTGCTCAATTGAGGAGATTGGTGCCTACGGATCTTACTGAGTTGGTGATCAGTTGAGGAGATTGGTGTCTTTAGTAAGATGGTGCCTACATATCTTGTTGATTTGGTGCTTAGTTGAGGTGATTGGTGTCTCTAGTAGGTTGGTGCTTAATTGAGGAGATTGATGCCTTAAGTAGGTTGGTGACTACAGATCTTGCTTAGTTGGTACTTAGTTGAGGGGATTGTTGTCCTCAATAGGTTGGTTCCTATAAACTATGTAATAGTAGGTTGGTGCCTACAAACTATGTAATAGTAGGTTGGTGCCTACATGAATTTATAAAGGTAATATTGTTTGGTTTTCTCCCAAAATGGTTTCCACTTTAACATCTTTGTATTGTTATTTAATTTTAATATGTATTTACTATTTTGAAGTTAATAAATGATTGATGAATACTTACTAAAAGAAAAAATATCTTATAATGATTCACCCCCCCTCAGTATAAGCATAAGTTCAACAATATAAATCAGAGAAGGTTCCTTTGAAAATAGTCTAACCACTAGAAGTTAAAGATCTCGGGAGAACACATGGCTATTTAAGAAGGTTTCTCCATAAACAGGGCTTTGTTGTTTGATTTAAAAAACTATGCATTTTGGAACATAAGCATGCCAACATATTTGAGGGATCTTGGGTTTGATATTTGGAAATCAATTGTAATTGGTTATACAGCTCCAAAAACACCACCAGCGGGTAAGGATGGAAAGACGCTTAGTGAAACAATCCAAAGAAAAAGGATGTCATCTTGAGTGGCCTCTCAGATTTTGTGATTTTCAAGGTAAAGTAGTGCACATCAACTAAAGAGATTTGGTACAAGCTACACAATATTTATAAAGAAGAATCTCCCTTCATGGCCATGGATACAAATTCCGTTGATGAAGAAAATGAAGATAATCGGAAAGAAAATTTAGATTAAGAAGAAGAATATATTGATGGAGAAATGCGTAGAAGTTTTTTTGATGAAGAAAATAAAGTTAATCATAAAGAAAAGTCAGTTTCAAAGAAGAAGACATTAAAGAAAGTCTAAAAATAGGCAGACTTAAGAAAATTATAAAGAAAAAGGAGCACTTGCATAAACATGAAAAGAATGATCCATATCTTGATGAATTAGAGAAGACAATTATCATCCTGAAGACTCAGTTAAAAAAGAAAAAAAGGATAGAATGAGTAGTGAGAAGTCAGCTCAAAGAAAATCAATAAATATGTGAGAAGCTAGAATCTGAAGTTGCCTCATTAAGAAAGGAATTGTAACTTTCAAATGTTCAATTACATGGAATTTTGGAGAGCACTGAAACTTTGAATGAGATTCTCAGTTACCAAAGGTCAACATTCATCAAAATGAGTCTTGTCTACGATGAGAATCAAAATACCCCTAAAGAAGATGGAAGCAAGGAAAATGAAGAAAATCCTAAAAGCTATGCCAATATTCTCAAAGGTTCCATTAACAATGAAAGCAACAACAAAGGAAATGTTGAGCAACAACAACTTGATTCTTCTCACAAGAACATAAAGAATGATTATAGAAGAGTTGTTCCACCAAAAATACCTTTCACACCACAGTACCAAAATCTCTTCTTTGGCTATTGTTTTTCTTGTAATAATTTTGGTCATAAAGCTATAAATTATAGAGCTTATGAAAGAAGTGACCATGTGAAAAATAGAAATAGAGGTCCTTACAAGACATCAAAGGATGATTATGTGAGCAACAATACTGGAAGTTCTTATGGGTTTGCTGACATAAACTACAATTAATTTGCTCCCCTACGTGATTACAATATTAAATGATACAAGTGTAATAACTATAGGAATATAGCATGTATTATTGTAGAAGCAACATAGGAGGATCTCCTAAACAAAACAAGAATATTTTCTTGCCAAACATAAATATGCAGGTTTGGAAGCAAAAAGAACAAAATAAGGAAGAATGTGGACTTGCACTCTAGTATGCTCAAAATATAAGGAATCAATGGTATGTTGACAGTGGATTCCCAAAACACATGACAAGGGACTAGAACAAGTTTCTAACCCTAAAGAAAGAAAAAGGAGGCAATGTTACTTTTGGGGATAATGCTTCTACGAAGATTGTTGGAAAAGGTATTGTTAGTCTTGATAATGGAAAGACTAAAATACACGATGTCTTGTACATTGAAGGTATAAAACATAATATTTTTAGTGTACTTAGTCAAATGTGTGATCAAGGTTACAACCTCATATTTGATTCTAAAGGGTGTGAGATAAGGAAAGTAGGTTCAGGAAGATTACTGGAAAATGCAAACAGAACCTTAAGCAATGTATACATACTCGATGAAGTCAAAGAAGAAAGATGTTATATGGGAGTGATATCCCTCTCATCTCACCACTAAATTCTTGAGGAGAACCACAAGCTCAGGGGGAGTAGTTCCTTTTCATTGATGTCAAAGGGGGAGAGTTACAAACAAAGAAAGAATTGCAAACAGATGGAGAGTTGCATACGAGGGGATTTATTATAGGATTACCAGTATTATCATTGCAAAATGGTTTCCATCAATGAAAAAAGGGGAGATTGTTGGAAATATTGGTGTCATTGATGTCAAAGACAAGGGGAGACTGCATATGTCCAAGATGAATATTGCAAGATGAAGCTTGTTGAAGATATTGTTGTCATTAATGTCAAAGAGAGACGGAGATTGCAAATGATAGTGATATCCAAGAAAATGCTAAGGTTTCGAATGAAGATAAACATATGAATTCAATATGCCAAATGAAGAGAAAGAATGTTAAAATAGCCTTTCTAGAGTGTCAGGCTAGCCCTGCCATAATATTGAACAATGTTAGGCATCCCTACCAGTTTTACAAGTCAACCTAGAAAAGTGACTTAAAACAATATAAATATACATAACGAGGGCACATTTTTCAAGGAAAATGAAGCAAGACTGGATCTAAAATAAGGAAGTGCACACTTTATGAGAGGGAGACAAATTTGGAGATGTTTTAAGGATTGATTATGGAACATATTTCAAGGTGATCTTATGATTTTTAAGGGTTGATCTTGGAGCATATTCCAAGGGGATATTATGATGTTTTAAGGACTAATTTTGGAGCATATTTGAAGGTGATTATGTGATAGCATAGAGGAATGATGTAAGGATTATTTTGGATAAGATTTTAAGGTGATTATGTGGCAATATAGAAGGCTGATGTAAGGCTTATTTTGGGGCAGACTTGAAGGTGATTATGTGACAATATAAAGGGTTGATATAGAGATGAATATGGCACATATTTCAAGGTGATATTATGAAAGTTTTGAGGGTTGATATAGAGTTGAGTATGGCATATATTTCGAGGTGATATTATGGAAGTTTTGAGGGATAATATAGGGTTGAGTATGGAAAAAAATTTGAGGATATCTTATGAAATTCTTAAGGACAAACTATGGCACAATCCTTGAGGTGACTATATCAACATTATTGTACCTATTTCTTCAGTTGTTTGGTTCCTACACAAGATCTTACTGAGTTGGTGATGCAGGAGCATCCAGCCTACCCGAATCAAATCGACTCATGACCTTCCAGAACTCGAAGAGGTGGACATACGTGGTCAAATAACGTGATTTCATCAGATTCAATCATGTTTGTTATCTATTTGTGGCAATTAGTTAGCATGGTGAATGATATTCTCGATTTCCTTAAGGATGGATCAGATCCTTTCAGTGATCTGATCTACATTGTATTGTATCGTATTATTTAAATATAGCCCGCCGAGAGAGTTGAATATTACTGTGTGTATCAGTTTGAAGAAAATGCGTTACTGGAAGATGAAGAGTGATTCTTTCATACGTTAGCATTGAGGTTGTTATTATTAGCAACACGTTGTAGAATTGTAGGAAATTATTGATGCATTGGAGGTTTATCTTCAGCTATATAATGTAACCCGTGAGTATTTGAAAGGGCGGCCAATGAAATGTAACACCAGGCCAGGCCCATAGAGGCCATATGATGTAATTCAAAGCTTGAATTTTTGTATAAATCGAGTGTTATTTTAATCTTGTGCAACATGTGCGTTGTTTGGGGTTGCGAGTGTTGAATTGTTTTATGAGATTGTCTGATATCTGTATTGTTTGCAAAGACTACAATATCTCCTTGCTGTGTGGCAGATCGTGACTCATTTTGGGATCGCAGAGTTCACATGAGTTTGATTTGGGCTTACCATATTTATATCATGATCCAGATTTACGATGAAGTGTGCATTTTTGGATGTAGCACAAACCCCATAGTTGAAAAGTGGTGGGTTTAGATCCGGAAGTGGAGATTCCAGGTGATCCGTCTGTATTTTTGTGGAATTCCTTAATGATCCGTGGGCTCTGTTTCATCATGTTGTACATGAGGGTGAATGAGTCTCCATCAAATGTCTTGTGCATCAATGTTGAAGATCAATGATCTATAAACACCATTGAAGGAACTGTGGCTACTGTGAGGACTATATGTTTGAAACTGCCGATGTGTGAAGTCGTGCATTGGAGCATTGCTTTAGTCGCTGTGTGAGAGAGGTACTATAGGTACTTCACCATTGATCACAGAATGGATCTAAGATTGTAGAATGAAATTTCCGCTATGGACACATTTCAGTCCATATTGTGGGCCCATAACCCACAGGTCCAGGAATTTGAAGGACCCCAGAATTCGTCTTCATCAGTTGGTTCTTAGTTGAGGAGACTGGTGTATTCAATAGGTTGGTTCTTATATATCTTGTTGATTTGGTGCTCAGTTGAGGAGATTGGTGTTTCCAGTAGGTTGGTGCCTAGAGAGCTTACTTAGTTGGTTCTCAATTGAGGGGATTGTTGTCTCCAGTAAGTTGGTGCCTACAAACTTTGTAACAGTAGGTTGGCACCTACATGAATTTATAAAGATAAGATTCTGTGGTTTTCTCCCGAAAGTGTTTCCACATTAACGCTTATGTATTGTGATTTAATTTTATTTGCATTTACTATTTTGAAGTTAATGAATGATTGATGAATTCTTACTGAAAGAAAAAGTATCCTATATTGATTCACCCCCTACACTCTTAATATAAGCATAAGTTCAACATTATTGATAAACTTATGATATTTGGTATAGTACTAAGAGGCACACGTGTATACTGGAGCAAGCGTCATGTATAATTATGTGACTTGATTCAAAAAAATTGGGTGTCCCAAAATATTCTTCACCCTAAATGCAACAAATATATAATTGAGATATTTTTCGCGCAAAAGTAAAAAAAAAAACTTTGTTGTAACTTGTAAATTAATTGACAATGGTCTAGACCTCTATATGTCACATTGAAGAGCAGTGTAGGTAGGGAATTTTGAGGGACTACTAGAAGCGGAGAAGGAAATTTTTTTCTTTATGTAGTGTGGGAAAGTATTGTGGGTGTAAAATAGTTGATCCAACATAAAATTTTAGTAGTAGTATACTTGGTAAATCCTCCCCTTTCTCTTGAGATTAAAAATTTTCCTTGATAATTTTGCATTCAACTTCTTCACTTTGGTGGTATCATATCCTAGGGGTTGGTATCTACAACATATTTCCTATGGTTGGGCGAAATAACTCATTCTTTGTTAGTTGTTGGTATCTAGTCATTGGAAAAGATAAGTATCTCTTCATTTCATTGAAATTTATAGCCATGCATTGAGCAAAGTTCCTTGTTCTTATGGTTGAATATATCTTAATTATACTACACAAATGAGATGGAATTTTAACTAGCTTGTTAGAAATTCTTGAGAAATTGTGATAACTCTATGCTCAAGAAAACATATAATCTCTTATAGTTATGCATTCCTTGTGGCCATGCTTGATGCATATTGTATTTCTCCTATGTGTCACTCAAAAGGAGTGGGATGTTATTTTCGATAGATCAATCTTTCTCAACATGGTTTCTTTGGAATCAACAAAAACAATATTTGATGGTGATTTCATTATCTTTAGTATTTTATTACCTTAATGAATAAATATTTGGATTTAACTCGGGATTTCTCTTACTATAGTATTACCAATAATATGCACCACACTAGAATATACACAATCATTCATAAAATGCATTTAACCATCAATAATCCTCATGTTAGGGTTTCATATTCTTCTACAAGACAATACACTCATCTTCCTCGTGGAATGAAAGATTGATTTTTTAACATCCATTCAAGGGATTTGATATAGAAATTCCGTCATGTAAATAATAAAACTCTCTTCAAAATAAGTGGGGCTTAGGAGCCACCACAGATATCATATCTTGAGTTTGTTTCGAATTTGGATTCTCTACATAGGATTCAATATTGGACCTCTTTAATACAATAACTGTTCGATTTGGATTATATATGAGAAAGAAGCACAATCAATACAAGACACCTGTGGAGTTCTTCAAATTTAGAGACCATTTAACATGCCTTTCTCAAGAGAATCATTGATTACACCTTAAATTACTTCATGTGTTGTAGCATAACTACGGTTTGGTCATTTCCAATCCAGGGCTTCTAACAAGTGCATCATTACCTACAATTGTTGCATGTTATATTATGTTCTATATGGAAGTATTCAATAGAGACATCATGTAATTCAAGTCCGATAATTCTTATACACAAGTATTAGGATTAGAGACAATTACTTTGTAAACATGTTTCTCAAAGGGACCACTATGTTGGCATTGTTAGTACTCTTGTTTATGATTAATGTGCAGGGGAAAACAATTATCTAATATTAATTGATCTAGTCTACTTTGGCATTAGTCTTCTCTTGATGCTATGGAACTTGTTTTGTATAAAATCACTAAACACGGCTGAACTCTATAAATGCCATGCAGAGACTACATAGAATGTGAAGTTACAATAACATGTTTCTTTATTAATAATGGAAATATCCTTTCCAAGCTCAAGTTTTGTTTATAAAAGGTCCTTTTGGGACCAGTTCATTGAGTTTTTCTTTCAAAATTTTGTTATATGAAACAATGAAAAGATGGTAGATTCATATTTGGATATTTAGAAAGAAACTATTATTTTGTTGGGAATTGTTGGAAACAATAAAACCCATGAAAAGTTTCAAGCCAAAGTTGTTAATTTATCCATAGATCACTACTCCCTCTGGATGCTCTGAGAACTCAAGCGGTTTGAGTCTGTATAAATTAGATATGAAAGAATGACTTAAGATACAAACACAACAGTTCTCTTAACACTTCTATAATCAACCACAATAATCACACAACTCAGTATGTACCCTAGAAACCCCAAACGGGGAAAACCAGCAATCTATGGGGCTTTCTTCTATCTTGATCCCAGAGAAAAGTAAGTAGAACATAAATACATACAAGATACCTCGGATGAAACAACCGAACTTGATGGGTATCAAGACCCTAGATCTGGATGCAAATACTGATGCATGCACTGGGGAAATGTGCCCTAACTGTAAATCCGGATATGGATTTGTCTACAAGTCACTCTCTTTTGGTACTATCTCTCTCACAACACTACTCTAATCTACTCAGTCAAAGAAGAAGGCCAACTTCTAGATTTGATGAATGCGCCCTTCCTCTGCATGGAAAAGTGTGCCCTCCCTCAAGATGTCAGATGCTCGTACCGAATCAGATATCAACAAATCCGAGATCTGATCATCATAGTCCTTCCTCAAACATTGAGCCAAGGATAATTCAAATGTCTCAGTTTCTCAATCGGTCAATCGGATCCAAAAAGATCTCCTCTCTCCTCTAGTAATGTGCCCCTCTCTTCTCTGGAATTCGTCCTCTCTCAATCTTTGGAGAAAGCACTCTGATGAACTCTCTATGTCCACAGAACTGGGTGCCAAGTTCCTTTGATCAAGTGGTGTCTGATCCAGCTCAGATCACCCCACTCTTCCTATTGTAGAAGATCCTCTCTCTCTCTGAAAGTCGTCGTCTGCATGCACAATGCGCCCTCCTCACTCTAACTTATCTCTCTCTGATAATCCAACTGAGTAACCTCATTCGGGGACCTCCTTCCTCCTTATATCATCTCACTGATCAATTAGGTTTACCAAAAACCTAATATTAGTTCATGCAAAAAGTCACTTTTGCATGCATTTTTAATTATCAGTTGTACATGCAAAACTCATGCATGCATGAGGCAAAACACCCTGGAAGGTCCGCATGCATCCACTACTGGATTCATGCCACTAAGTAGAGTGCATCTCACCCTCTACTACATATTGATTCCTATACTGTTGATGTACCTCCATGTAAGGCATATGAATCATGGAGGACATCCCAAGATACGACTATCTCTAACAAATGTTACACCACTCATGCCAAGTAGGGTGTGTGTGTGTGTGTGTGCGTGTTATAAAACAAATGGGTGTGTATTCAATAATAGAAAAATTCAATGTCAATGTTTCTCTTTTTGGTGTCATTATCGAAAGGATGGTATAAACTCCAAGTAAATTTGTCCCATAAAATTATCTAGAAGAGATAAAAAATCATTCCATTTTTTTATGCAAAGGATGTTGAGGTCATTGCAATTTATAGTGGAAAATGTAGAGATGGTCATTCAAGGCATTACAAGTTGATGTAATCATTCCTCTATGTGTATCATGTAGTGGATTTGGCATTTGCATTGGGTTTGGGTGTTGGGTGTTTCCTAGCGAATATTTTACATAAGTAGTATTAAAGGGGATTCTATGAAGGCACCATGTATTACATCCAAGAATTTTATTGGTGTAATTTTTTGTGAAGTTGTGGCCATATATAGAGTTATTGCCTTTATTATACAAACACATGATATCAATGAGTAGGGGGGAATCATTAATTTGATGAGGAGCATACATGAAAATAAAGCAACCAATCTCGGTCAATGTACCTCAATCAGTGTGAGGATATGAATCTCACACAAAATTTTGGCATCTTTGGGATCCTTTCAATGGATATGAATTTCTAAAGCTACATACGAAGAGGATATTCATGTAATTATGGCCCCAATGAAGATTTAGTGATTAATCATGAATGAAAGTTGCAAGGAAACTTTGTAAGCTCTATGATATAGCAATTCCAGTTCCTACATATTCACAAATATGGTCAAATATCTTTAAATTCCTTGATAAATCTCTTAATCCTATAATTGACAATACCACGAAAAATACAAACTTTTTGATGAAGTCAATCTTGAGTTGGCATTTGAATATGAGTTGGAAGTGATTTAAATTGAGATGTATTGTTATGTTCTTGCTTCACATTTATATTAGGCCTTTTGGACTAGTGTTTAGGCAAAGTTTTCCCCAATAGATTTTGATTACTTGGAGAACTACATTTTGTGCTACAATGAATATATAAAATAAAAGGATCACTTCATATCGCATATCGCTTGCAGGGCCATTTCTTCTAAGGACCAATTGAGATGTTTTCACATCAAACCATGTTTGTAGCATCCTCTAATGATTCAGTTGGGTTTTTTGTATCAATCTTAATAAGTATCAATTGGAAATTTTTTTGTCATGGTAGCCAATTCCTATCAATGAGTTATTTATTTTAAAATTTTGAGGCTCACGGTGATGTTAAATAAGGAAAACTAGATTTGGGTATCCATTGGAAAAATGTCTACCTATTTGATAAAAACATTATATGCACTGTTACAACTCCTAGGACCATGTTTTTTCTATAGGAGAAGATGTGAAGACGGGTTAATATTGGAATTAAAAGAGACAAGGGTGAAAATCCTTAAAGAATAATGATAATAATAATGGAAATATTTCAATTGCTAAGAATAGGTAGAGTTCATATGGTATCAAGTATTCATTAAGATGTAGATCCATACATAAAGCTAAGAAGTTGCACCCATTGTTTCTTTCTAATGAATATAAATAATTAAATTCCTAACTTTTAAGAATTGAATTAAATAATAATTTTAGAGTTGAAAAAAATAATTTATCAAGAAAGTGAAACATTTTAATCAAATTCTTTAAAAGTGATTGATGATGAATTTCAAACAAAAAATAGCTATTTTTTAGTTTAGAAAAAAATATCACTTCGAAAATTTAAACAATTCCATTCATTAATAAGAGATTCACGAATTTTAGTTTTGATATAGAATATTGTAATACTTTAAAGTAATTCACGAATTTTAGTTTTGATATAGAATATTGTAATACTTTAAAGTAGTTAAGAGGGCACTTGGAGGTAGGGGTTTGGAATTGAGAGATGATGACTTGTTTACATATTATAAATCTAAGTCTACCTCACAACATTTTTAAGGAACACTATTGACTATGTTTAATTTTGACAAGTTTCTTTGATACTTTAAGTTAGTTGTGGGAAGCATAAAAATAAGGGTTGAATTTATAGTATTAAGAGGTTACTTTCACTATAATTATAAAGAAAATAAACATTTTTATTGATATAAAAAATTCTAAAATAAAAAATTATATTAAAATTTTACACTCATGTGATTGAATAAATAAATATCATTTTTTTATTCTAAACATTAAAAAAAACTTTTAAACCACTTTAAGTCACCCTAAAATAATTAGGTAAAAAGAGATTTAATACCTCATTCGATATTGAGTTACCAAAGCTTCTCTAAAATATTATGGAAAAAGGGATTTTGAAAGCAATAGGTAATGCCCTATAAACTTTCATTAATTAGATTTTGAAAATAATAAGGGATTTTGAAAGCAATAGGTAATGCCCTATAAACTTTCATTAATTAGATTTTGAAAATAATAGGTAATATTCTCTTAATTTTCATTGACATGTCCTAGGAACTCTCACATTATGGAAAGGGGATTTTGAAAACAAAAGGTGTAGATTGCATACACCTCCTTAGGGTCAGGTGTTGTGTAAGATGATTTACTGAATTTTTTTTATTGTTAGAACTTTGAATAATTATTATTTATTAAGCTATTTTTGCAAAATAAAATGGCCTTTATATGTAGAGTCATCAGGTGTAATCTACAATATATGAAGGTACTAGTTTCACAAATTCATTGAATAGATTGCTTATAATCAAATTAATTATTAAAATTGTTTGCAGATAGCAAGAATGGATACTGAGATATTTTGGCATGCAATGTGTTCAACATACAAGAAAAATTGAAACGATTAAAAAAAATTGGACCATTTATAGAATTTAAGATGGAAAAAATTTGATTTCTTATGATCTAACGTAAAAGAAAATAAAACTAAATAGTTAACTGAATGTTTTTAAGAAAGCAATGGATGTTTTCCAATTTCTTTGCAATTGCTTAGATATTACTAGGGATATATAAGCTGCTAATTTTTCTTTATGCAATTTTCAAGTAATTAATTAAATATTCATATTCACTGCAAAAACAATGGATCTAGAAAAGCTAGTCTTTTATAGGTTTGTAGCATTTTTGGATTAAGATGGCATATTTGTATTTTGAATTTTTGAATTTTTATTTCAAGTTTGATTTGTATTTTATTTTTTTTTGTTCCAAGTCTTCTGCCATTACGGGTCTTATGGTATTATTGTAGTTTGATATTTCAAGTATTTTTAATTCTTTATTAAGATAGATATAGTATTATGGGCCATTGTATTTTGACTTATTTTTTATTTCAAGTATTTTTAATTCTTTTTTAAGATAGATATAGTCTTTTGAGACATTTTGTTTGTAAATAATGGTTTATTGTATCTAGAGGAGGAAGGTGCTCTGTCAAAATAAAATATAGTTTTGGATACAAACATTACAATCCCAAATACTAAATTTGGTATTTTTGGATTTTGAAAGAATTTAATATCTATTAACATATAATAAATTTAATGATAAAATATTTTCTTGATATTTATTTATTGATATATTACTTTTAATGATAATATAATATAAGTTGGATTTTGTGTGATACCATTTGAAAAAAATAAGTTGGGTGTGGATAGTTAATTGATAATATATATCTTTTTGAACCTATTCTCAAAGCTTTTGCATGTTCAATTTAATTAATTAATGTTTAAATTATTAAAAATTAAATTAAATAATAATATTGTAGACTATTGATTCATGTCCTTGAAATCACGTCCTTGACATATTTCAGATATGAGGCTAAGGTAAGTACTACTTAATAAGCACATAATCTTATTGGAAGTTTCCTCAGCAATGAATTTTATGGAGTATTAGCAAGGGGAAGAGAATTGGAGTCGGATCCAAGCCACCATCGGAGAATGGATCCTCCATACTTCCACCAACACCAACGATACAGCTCCTTCTCAAGGAGTGGACATTGAATTTGACTGCAATCATGTGGGGATTTATGTTAATAATATTTCTTCGATGGCAGCCTATTCGTTACAAAGCAATCGGTTTCTACTTCTTCTCAACTGCAATTTTTATTGTAGATTCAATGAGATTTTTGAAAATCTGGAGTATGGTTTTAAGAAATTTCAGTGAAATGTATGACGAATGCATTGATTATATTTTTGGAGGTAAGGTATTTTTTAAAAATTCTAATAGTATACTTAAGTGTAGTATTCTAGGAAATTATTTTGGATTGGATAAAACATATATATGGATTGGATAAAACATATATATAAATAGGTAGACGAATATCAAATATGAAACATACAATTTACTCCTGAAACTTGTAAATTTTGGAGAATATTATGATAAAAAAACATATTTTATGTAAATATAGGTGAAGACCAAATACCAAATTTATTTTCTCTAAAAAAAACCCCAAAATCCATTGATTTAACCAATAAAGACCTATAATCCACTAATTTAACCAATGAACACATGTCCAATGGAACCACAATTCTCAAAGCTTCCTGTATCAGAGAGATGGGCTTGGAGGTGCCAAATCACGTTGAGGGTCTTGTGAAAGTAGTAATCATTTGCATTTCCCTTTTCCAAGACCTGCATTCCATCTGCCACTCACTGTGCTTAGGCTCAGGCCAGCTCCATCTCTAACAACTTAGTACGAGGCGTCATGAAGATTATGACGAGGAAGAATAGAAGAAGAATATTCATCTCATAAGTATGACACTTGAGCAAGGGATCTTCTTAATTAATTGTATAGTGATAGCTGATGAAGAAAAAAATATTTTGTCTCTGACTGGAAAGAAACACCGCAAAGATTGAATTACTAAAAGACGGGTGGAACTTGTCCTTTTAGGTATCAAATTCTTCAACTCGTCACAACTGCGATTAGGTTTAAATATTACTGCATCACTTTGTCGAGAAAGCAGATTTAGCAATATGATCAGAAACAACACTGCTAAAGTTTGTGGAGATTTTCTAGGAAACAATTATGTGGTTGAATACGATACAAGCAACTGCTTAACCCGTGTATCGTATTCAACCACAGAATCACTTCCAAGAAAATTTCCACAAAATTTAGCAACATTGTTTCTCGTCATCTCGCTAACTCTGCCTTCTCGACAAAGTGATGCCATAATATTTAAACCTAATCGTAGTTGTGATGAGTTGAATAATTTGATACTTCAAAGGTCAAATTCCATCATTCTCACAATGTCTTTTGCTAGATCCAATCTTTGCAGCGTTTCTTTCCACTCAGAGACAAAATATTATGTTTCTTCATCAACCATCACTATACAATTAATTAAGAAGAGCCCTTTCTCAAATGCCATACTTATGAGATGAATATTCTTATTCTCTTCTTCCTCGTCATAATCTTCATAACGCCTCGTACTAACACTATTAGAGATGGACGTACTAACACTATTAGAGATGGATCTGACATGAGCTTGAGCCTGAGTGCGATGAGTGGCAGCTGCATGCAGGTCTTGGAAATGAGAAATGAAAATGATTACTACTTTCACAAGACTGGCAACATAATTTGGCACCTCCAAGTCCATCTCTCGGATACATAAACCTTTGAGAATTGTGGTTCCATTGTACAGGTATTCATTGGTTAAATCAGCTGAGTACAAATATTCATTGGTTAAATCAATGGAGTTTGGGCACCCAAGTAATTTATAGAGAGCAACTCGAAAGTTGAGAATAACATAAAGTCCTCGGCAGCATTCGTCATACATTCGACGGAAAGTTCTTAAAACCGTTACTCTGGATTTTCGAAAACCACATTGAATCTATAGTAAAAATTGCAGAAGAGAAGAAGTAGAAACCGATTGCTTGGTAATGAATAGGTCGTCATACAAGAAATATTATTGACATAAATCCCCACACGATTGCTTTCAAATTCAATGGCCACTCCCTGAGAAGGATTTGAACCGTTGGTGGAAAAGGATTTGTACAGTTGGTGGAAGTATGGAGGATCCATTCGCTTGTGGTTGCTTGGATCCGAATGGAGCCATGAAGAAAGCAAGCCGGTACTTATCACCTACTACTCCTTTGTCTCTATTGAACTCAAAGTGGGATTGAAAGCTGTCGAGCAACTAAAAGAGAGATTTGAGGTTGTAAATGAAAATGTGTCAAAGAAAAGAGGAAAGCACAAATGCGCTTTGTTACTGGGCAAATGGCAGGGCTAGTTCCTGATAAGAAAAAAGAAGAAAAGTGATCCAATGTCACCTCGATCACAATTCTAACTTTTCCGGAGTGTCGGAACTTCCAAGGAGAAGTACCCTTGTGATAACCTGTAGAACACTAATGCAACCAAAAGACTATGTTCTCTATGCAATTTGCAGTTAGACTAGTGCCTAAATGGAGTCAATATGAATATAACATAATGATTAATCATCCAATGTCATTAGGTGCAAATTAGGCAAAGCATATGATCAAGGAATCACCAAGGATTATTAACCAACATAGATCATTCAATGAAAGTGCAAGGTCAATCCAAGATCATCATATGTGAAAGATCGTTTATTACATTCACCATATAAAAGATAAGAACTCTTCACCAAAGGCAGTTTATGACTATTCACCAATTAAATAGGTATCATCATTAATTGTAACTAGTTCAATGTATTGATAACCAATCACATAAATGTTCAAACAATAACTAGCAATGGATTTAATCACCAAATCACCTTCTAACTGACTGTGTGTAAGACAACTCATATTTACTGTGCATATAATCCAGACTTCCAAAATCATACCTTAGTTTAGATTACAAATTACTAATTCATTGATTAAAATATTTGTTTTCTGTGTGTGCAGGGAATTGTTGGAATATTCAAAAATACTGAGAGGGGGGGGGGGGGGGGGGGTGAATCAGTATTGTCTTCTTTTTCCTTTTATTAAAACAATTAGTACAAGACACACAAATAATCAAACAAGTTAGGACACAAGATTTTATCGTGGAAACCTCAAAGAGAAAAATACAAACTCATACTCATTAGTAAGTTGAATTTTACAAAATTGTTTATCTGCTTCTACAGAAAGGATGCAACTACACCCCAGGTTTTTCCTGCTGCTACAGACGATGATGCTACAACACCTCTGATATTTTTCCTACTGCTATAGGAAAGGATGCAACGACACCATGTTCTCCATCTTCTGTTGGATGGAGGCTACGACTCCCAGCAGGCTTCCTACCTGCCCTAGCACCACCCTGCCACCCTAATTTGAATTCATCATACTTCCAGATTTTCTTTATGTTTTCAAACCTGTCACGGGTTTTCCTTCTTTGGTCTTTGTTTACAGCTGCTGCTACATAGATCTGGATCACAGAGACGACTTCTTTCACTCAACACTCTGTCTATAAATACCTTCTGACACGTTTTCTACGAATGCATCTTCTCACAGTTGCACCTTTTCATTCTTAGATCGTACCTCTTCATGAAAACACAATTCTTCATTTTAATAATTCTTTGACTCTATTTAGTTTTATCAATCATGAATTTCCGCAACAAAAATATTTCCAAAATTTCCTCTCCGCAATTTGATAATTCTGCACCAGAATTCCTTCCGTATTTTCCTTTTTTTCCGCAATGATATTTACGCAACAAAAATCATTCCGCAACGATCTTTCCGCAATTACCTTTCCACAGTGACCTTTCCGCAATTTCCTTTCCGCGATGACTTTTCCGCAGTGATCGTGGACCTTCTGATATTGATCAACGGTGGATTCTCTTTCCGCAGCTTGCAGATTGCGGAACTATATTTCGAGTTTTACAAACTAGTTTCCGCAATTTGTCTCCCACAAGTCTCATTCTGCAAGGTTCTTTCCGCAGCGATCGTGGACCGTCGGATCTTGATCAACAGTGGATTCTCTTTCCGTAGCTTGCGGATTGTGGAACTGTATTTCGACTTTTACAAATTGTCTTCCACAATTTATCTTTCTGCAATTCTATTTCCGCAGTCGGGTTGCAGATTGCGGATTGCAGACGTGCCTTCAAATTTTCCTGAAAAGGGCTTCCGCAATTCCCTCCCACAATTCCTTTTCCGCAAATATTTACAACCGTCGATTTCTTGCGGGTTCTTTCCTAACCGTCGATCTGAGATCAGATGCGGATATCACCTTATCTTTGTGGATCCTTTATCTTCCTTACACATTTCTCTTGCAGAATTTCTCTAGGGCGTCAAATCTCTTGCGGCTTTTATCTTGTCCGTCGATCTGCTGTCTCCGGTGCAACTTCATTTAATCTTGCGGATTTCTTATCTTTCGTTCATGTTCACCTCGTGATCTCTTTCCCATCGTTGATCCATCTTTTCTCCTTTAATCTGGATCATCCAAATCTTTGCAAACTTCAATCATTGGAACTCTACGATTCTACATTGATTGATCAGAGAATCAATCAATCACTCAATCGATCATCACCGGACTTGATTCCCTTGCTGGATATGCACATCAACTCCATGGTTTTACACACACAGAGATCATTCATACATCCACTGCAACATCCAATCCTCAAGATCCCCCTAGACATACTCTTCATAATGATGCCATGCCATATCATCATCCATGCCATGTCATCACTGCTTTTGTCTTTCACTGAGTTCACCTTGTCATCATGTCCTTGGTTATTCCTTTGTCATTATTGAACTCCTTTGACATCAATGACAACCATATCCAACAGGAAGAGCGCAGCTTAGGGGGGCATGAACAAGGTCTACAATTTTATTGCATACCTGTTGTGAGAGAAGGAAGAGGTCATGGAAGAAGAAGACAAAGGGATGGAGAAGAGAGGAAAGGAGGGAAAGAGGGATGGAAGGATGGAGCAGAAAGGAGAGGAGTGGAGGATAAGGGAAAGGGGACGGATGGAAAAGGAAGGAGAGCATAGGGCTACGATCAGCAAAAGGGACAGATCCGAGCTTTTGAAAGGAGCATCGAGAGGGTTTAGAGGCGATCGGAGGAAGAGGAAAGGGAGGTCAAGGGTATAGGATAGGATAGGGAGTGATGGAGAGGAGGTATGGATGTAGAGCGAAGGTAAGGAAGGGAACTGGAGGAGGCCTCCAAAGGGAAAAAGGATTGATGTTAGGGTTAGCACATAAATTTAGGGCTTTTGTTTAGGGTTTAATAAATCATAAAAATGCTTAAAACATTAACATAATATCTACAAACTCAGAAAATTTATAACTAATCTAACATAACAATTACAAAGATAAAAATTCAGAAATTAGTTCAGAAATGTAGATGAACAACCTAGGGTTTGCATGAGAAATTCACCCTGGACCTAGGCATCAAGGAGGACAACCTCCCCTTGAGATGGCACTTGCCAATTTTGGAATACTAGGGCTTGCTCAACAACTTCAAGAGTTGGTTGATGATGCCCTATCTAAGACACTTTGGAGACCTAAAGCTCAAGTTGACAATGCTGGGGTAACTAAAGGCTGAAAATGACTTATGCTAGGGAAAAATGCAATATCAATGGCTACCATTCAACCTTAGACAATAATATTCTAACATTTAACAAAGAAATATCAAGAGAAAAAAGACTTTGATACCTTCTTTTGCATGTGTTAAGAAAACAACTCTTAGCATCACCTTAGCAAAGAAACAAGAGCAAAGACTTCAAATATTTTTCCCCAAACTAGAAAGCTTATCTGTCCTCAAGAGGTGTGCATCACACCATTGAGCCCAAGAAGGGTAAAAATCATAAAAGTTAATGTAATCCCATAAGTTGATGTCTAAAAATGAAGTGAGGAAAATTTATTTATACCTTTTCACACTCACTTTACAAAAATAAAATAAAATCCAGGCCTACATGCCTTTTTAAAATGTCAATTTGAAATTAGAAATGTCAACTTAAAATTAAAACAAAAATAATATAAAATAATCAAAATAGTGGGTAAATTGGGATGTTTTCCCCATATTTGACCCAGACATGAGAAAAATGGATAATAATGAGCATATTGTTTCGTTCTGAAGGCCAGACTAAGGAGGGGGGGGTCATCATGCCCCAACTAACCCCAACATAAGTGAATATCCCTCAACGCCCCCCTTATCAAGCATCACAGTTAAGCATCAAGGATGACATCATCATCTCAAGGAGGGCCCAGAGAGAGGGAATTGGTGAACTAGAGGGCCAAGAAGATGCTGGAGGTGACCTGGAGGAGAAATATATGCCTCAGTGCTGCAAGATATGTCACCGAATTGTTGAATCATGGTTGGGTTCATGTGACCCAGTGATCCACCCATGGAAGCCCCAGACACCAACCTCGGGGCTTCAATCCCTTTCATGAGGCAGTCAACTATGCCACTAAGCTATAGTACTTCCAAGGGAGAAACCATAGGGTCTATCCATAACCCCTACTTCAAAAAAGCTGGCTAAACACCCCTCGTGGCACGAAAAATGACCCCCTCTCCCTAGGGCACCTCTGCAGGTGCACTGGTACTGGTACCATCGTAACACTGGATCCAACTGCGGGATGAGTACTCCTCCTGAGGGTGATCAATAATCCAAGAATCAACTGGGTACCTGTAGACCTACATACATGTTAAATAATCAAGGACATCAAACTACCATGAGGCAAACACTTTCGTCCTGCCTTGCTCATCATATGAAAATAAATGCATAAACCAGTGACTAACCTACGTAGACATGAATAACGTCAAATGCAATGCATGGGTAACCATATATGCCTAAATAAACCTACCTATTCTAAACATAAAAAATTAGAAATATTAAGTGAAATCATACCACCAATGTAACCATTTGAGTAAGCAATTCATACCTGGTGCTTTACCTTTGTCTTTAGAATGAATCCACGACAAGCTCTTATTAAGCAAAAAGAAAATAAGTACCAATGTCTCCGTTATGATAGGATATGAGGGTTGGATCGCTACAGGGACCTGGAATCTTTGATATTGTTGCCACAGAGAAGGGTTTCTTCCACAATATCCATTTATCCAGGCTTCCATCAGGCTAAGGTATGGACCATCCTCATCATATATTGATATTGAGAAAAAAATTTGCATGAAAATTGCTTGACTGTCAATTCAAGAGAGCATTGTTGGAGGTCGATTTTGCAAATCTTCATATATCAGCAGCAACCTATTTGAACAATCTTTTGGAAATACAAGCATATTGTTCTTCTCTATAATTATCATGTTAGTACCCCCACTGATCTTTAAAATTTTGAAATTGTCAACCACATAATTGATGCTTTCACATTTCAAATGAGAAGATAAACAATAAAAATCCTGACAATGTGAGAAGGATGTCATACTTGTCCACATACCTGTATTGGCTTTACTGAAAATCATCGTTGAAAACTTATTGATACTAGACAATAAGGGTTGAACACTTCTTGTAGAATGTTGTTGGCTAGGGCGTATATGGCTATTGGCAACATGTACCACATATTGCACTATTGTATCATTGAGCAAAGAAAAAGGGTTGATTCATTCTTCATTGATGGAAGAGTAAGCTTCTTCATCCACTACGTACTTGGGAGATGATATACCATGATGCTACAAGGTCGTGAAGAATCGTACATTGGTGGACCAAGGAACTTCCAATAATTGTCGTCTTCTACAAACCTGTAATTTTCTTCCAAGAGAGCCAAAATATCATAAGAAAGCATAATCTGGGGGCACGTAGAATTCACCTTTTATTTATATCCTTTAGTTTATTCAATTAAATATTCTTTCTCTTCATCTTCAGGAGTCACTCCATCTCCAGTCACAAGGGCCATGACGTCATTTACCCGGTCCATAACAATATTTTCTTCAAGTAAACCTTCTAAGAATTGATCTTCGTCAGGGACTGTCTCTTACTCCTCTAATATTTGTTCATCAACATCCGCATGATCGTCCTTCACAATCTTCATGATTTATTCTTTAGCATAGGGACCCCATTGATCGTTGAATACTTCAACCAGTTGGAAAAATGAAGATATCCCATTAGGAGGGAGTCCTTCGTACCAAGAATCCATATCTTGATCACCTCCTAGCTCAAAGGACATTACGAACAACTGTAAATGTTTTCCTCATCTGTTATATCCCATGCCATAAAAAATTCTTTGAATTTTATGACATGTGCTTTTAGCAGTATCCTTTTCCTTGTGGATCATCAGGATAGGCTTCAGGAAGCGATGCTTGTTAAACCTATTCGAGTATCCCAAAATATTTGAGAAGTCAAACGGATCGAGGATCCCCATATCTCTTGACTTTCAGTTGTGTAGGGTACTTCCTTTTTATTTCTTCAGCCGTAGTCGCCAGGAGAGACCTGCCAAGTTAGACTTAAACAAATCTCACCGAAATCACTAAACAAATATGTACCTGAGATGATGGTGATTGTCCTAAATTTCTTCTTGAAGAGTGGAGTCTCTTTAAATGAGTGGAGTCACCAGATAATTCCTATGGGGTTATTCCTTTATAGATATTTTAAAAATATAAGGAAGAAGGACTGACCTTTGAGTTCTTACCAAATGTCGTTTTCCAAGGATGTAATGACTCTGGATAAACCACTTCAATCATTTAAATTTCCCCGGCAATGGCGCCAAAAATGTTACCGAGCAAAATGGCAGGGCTAGTTCCCGATAAGCAAAAATAAGAAAATTCATCCAATGTCACCTCGATCACAATTATAACTTCTTCAGAGAGTCGGAACCTCCAAGGAGAAGTACCCTTGTGATAACCTGTATAACACTGATGCAACCAAAATACTATGTTCTCTATGCAATTTGTGGTTAGACCAGTGCCTAAATGGAGTCAATATGAAGATAATATAACGATTAATCATCCAATGTCAGTAGGTGAAAATTAGGCAAAGCATATGATCAAGGAATCACCAAGGATTATTAACCAACATAGATCATTCAATGAAAGTGCAAGGTCAATCCAAGATCATCATATATGAAATATAGTTTATTACATTCACCATATAAAAGATAAGAACTCTTCACCAAAGGTAGTTTATGACTATTCACCAATTCAATAGGTGTTGGACTATTTAATTTAATACATTGGTAGCATTAATTAATCATTTTATGATTAATTCCTATGTATTAGACTAGATAATTGCCATTTGTGCCATTGTGTGTACCACAAGGAAACTTTGGGGGGACCACAAGACTTCCTAGTGTGGACCACAAGTTTCTAAAACCACTTGGGCGCACTCCTAAATATTCTGGTGAAAAATGTGCTCCACTGATTTTTAATGCTTTTCACTGCTTTTTGCCTTAGGGGGGGAAGCTAGTCAACTAGGGAAACTTGATTTTGGGACCACACATCCTCTATGATGTTTATTCTTTCCATTTTGGGGATTTGGAATTTTTTTCATTACACATCACTCTCAGGTCACTAATTAAAAAATTCATGAGCCTTTCGAGTGACTTGGACAACACACTTGCCACCTAGGGGGGATTTGCATAGTTTTAGTAAGTCTGATTTTTTGATGATCCAAATGGCATCTTTATCCATTCGAATCTCTGTTTTAATGTTATATATTGACATCCTATTACTTTCCAAAGGTTTTCTGATGTATTTTATTCATGAGAGTTGATACAGTTTGTATCTATTGTGAGTAATTTTCTGTGTTCTTGACTAGTTGTGTGAGATCTTTGTGAGAGTGTGTAATTTCTTAATCAGATCTTGGTGTGAACTGAATTTTAATCAGAGCTATCAAGCTATTCCTTTATCCTTGTGTGAACTGAATTTTAATCAGATCTTAATCAGAGCTATCAAGCTATTCCTTTATCCTTCTATTGTCTTGTAGGATCCAACCAGTCTCAAGGAGGGCGCAGTAATTCATCCACATGGCGCATTCTATCATCAAGAAGGCGCAACAAGCAAGCTTTGGGCACACCCAAATCATTCCAAAATTAATTTTAGAGCTGCCATGGATCAGTCACAGAATATCATCCTCACTCCATTCAATTATTTTGACTAGAAGGCGCAGATGTAGATCATACTTAGGAGCAAAGGGCTCTATAAGGTGACTATGGCAACTAAAGCTTAGCCAACCTCAGCAGTTGAGAAATCAAAGTGGCATAATCGAAGAGATGAAGATTATGGGATGCTGTGTCTCACTACATCCAGAGATATTCTATTCCATCTCGATGGTCTTACCTCTCCCAATGAATTTTGGCTAAAGCTTCAAGAATTGTTCAGAAAGACCGATGAATTAAGAGGCCACCAACTGGATAATGAACTAGTTTCATTGAGTCCACATAATTTCGATAATCTACAAGATTTATTCTCCAAATTCAAATCACTTGTGTTGCAGCTGAAGCAATGTGGTATTAACAAAAAATATGATCAGTTAGTCTTGGCCATTCTCTCCAAACTTGGACCCAACTACTCAGTCTTTGTTTCGACCTTCCATTCCACAAGGAAGGAAGTTAAACATTGGAAGAGCCCGACACTTTCAGAATTCATGGAGTCTTTGACACAAGAACAAGACAAATTTGTCTTAATGGGAGCCATTAAAAATCCATCCAAAGACCACTGTCTGAATGTTATAGATTCAAAGGGTTCGAAAGGGAAGAAGAAGGGAAATTACAAGAAGCCCAATGAACAGAGAAAAGATAAGCAGAAAGTTCATGAAGACTCCTCGAATTTCAAGAGGAATCCAAATAAAAAGAATGAGAGGACAAAGTGCAATTATTGCAGCAAGGGCTTTCATCCTGAAAGCTCCTGCATGAAGAAAACCATTGACCAAATGGCTCAAATCCTGGAGAAAGCCAACATTCCTCTTCCAGAGAGCGCAAGGAGGAAGGATGGAGGACAAAATTATGATGATAAGGAGAGAGTACATGCACTAATGGTAAGAAAATCCAAACCTACCTCATTCATTATTGATTCCAGAGCTTCAAGACACATGGTGTCTACAAGTAAGTTTTTTACTTCACTTGACTCTTCCAGTGGTCCAAATATTGTATTGGGTGACAATTCTGAAACATCTAGCAAAGGCAAGGGTAGCATAGATCTTGAGTTTGGTTCATTCAATAATGTCTTGTGTGTTCCTGGACTTGCTGCAAACCTATTGTCACTCTATCAAATGACCCACACAGGTATTCCCAAGAGGGTAACCTTCACCCCAAATGATGTTGAGATATATGAAATATCAATAGGCCGAATTGTTGCATTAGGCACTGTTGATCACAGCTCTAGAATCTACAAGTTTTCTCACTTGTGCCATATCCCTCACCTTCTGCTCTTTTAACCCATGCCAATGAGTCAAGTAAATTATTGCATGAAATAATTGGCCATCTGAACTATAAATATCTTTCCCAACTTCATGAGAAAGAAATGGTCATAGGGCTTCCCAATATCATATTTTCTAAAGGTGTCTATCAATCTTGCATCCTAGGAAAACACCCTAAGCATAAGTATGGGAGATCCAAAACTGAGAGAACCTCTCCACCACTGGAGCTTATTCACACTGATATATCAGTTCCATTCCCTCATGAGTCTTTGAAGCATGCCAAATACATCCTCACTTTCATAGATGACTTTAGCAGGTAATGTTGGATTTATTTCATCAAGCTAAAATCTGAAGTTTTTGGTCTGTTCAAGCTATTCAAAGCCTCAGCTGAGAACCAATCTGGTATACATATAAAAATTATCAGATCTGATAATGGTGGTGAATATGTGAAATCATAGTTTCAGCAAGTTTTTCCTCTTCAGGCATTCAGATGCAACACACAGTTCCATATACACCTCAACATAATGGGGTTATTGAGAGGAAAAACAGGTCACTTAACGAGATGGCCACATGTATGCTTGAGGCAAATTCATTGTCTCCCAAGCTATGGGATGAGGCAATAAATTGTGCCACATATATTCAGAATAGAGTGCCACACAAATCTCTCAAAGGTATCACTCCTTTTGAGGCTTGGACAGGGCACAACCTGATATCTCTCATTTCAGGATTTTTGGCTCAAAGGCTTGGGCTAGGATTCCACTTGAGAAGAGGAGGGATATGCAGCCCCAAATCCAACCATGTATTTTTGTTGGATATTCAAAGGACTCCAAAGGGTATAAGTTTCTGAACATGAGCACTCAAAAATCCTTCATAGAAAGAAGTGTCCAGTTTGAAGAAGAGCCCTCTCAGAGTGTTGAAATTGGAGAACCATCTTCACCACCACCTGAAGAAGTAAGTGATGCTCCTATTGAAATTTTTTATTCTGGTATTTCTGATGATGAGGACCATTTTATTGTAGATTCTAATTCACCAACAAAGCCTAAATGGGCTACTAATACTTTGCAAGCAGAAGGTGAACTAGTGGGAAATCCTCAGGACATAAGGAGGACTAGATCACAATTTGAGATTGCTCTCAATGTGAATGACCCCTACCTATCTGAGAGATGTTATATGATGATGGATTCTGATCCTCAGACATATGAGGAAGCCTCACATGACCCAATATGGAATGATTCCATGGATGAGGAGTTTCACTCATTGCAAAAGAATGAAACATGGGAGCTAGTCAAGCTCCCCACATGCAGAAAATTGGTAAGGTGTAAGTGGATCTACAAAACGAAGTGTTAAGCTGATGGTACAGAAGTGAAATATAAGGCTAGGATGGTAGAAAAGGGCTTCTCCCAAGTCCAAGGCCTTGACTACAATGAGACTTTTGCACCAGTTGCACAGAAGGATTCGATAAGACTAGTTCTGGCAATTTCTGCATCCAAGCGCTGGGAAGTGCACCATATGGATGTCAAGAGTGAATTCCTCCATGGGTATCTTGAGGAGGATATTTATATGCAGCATCCAGAAGGGTATACATCAGATCCTAACTATGTGTGTAGGTTGAGGAAGTCCTTATATGGGATTAAACAAGCCCCCAGGGCTTGGTATGCCAAAATGGACAACTTTCTCTTGTCACAATCTTATGTTCGATCCAAATATGATCCTAATGTTTATATGAAGCTGATTGATGGTTCAATAATGATTATAGTGTTGTATGTTAATTATTTTCTAATCATGGGTAGCTCTACTGATCAAATAGATTCATTGAAGACTGCTTTGCATCAAGCTTTTTCCATGAGTGACTTGGGAATTCTTAAGCATTTTTTGGGTCTTGAGATTTCTCAAATAGAGAATGGAACAAAGGTATCTCATTCCAAATATGCATCTGATCTATTAAAGAATTTCAATATGGTTGATTGCAAGCCTTCAAAGACTCCATTCCGTTCAGGAGTTAGAATGGAGAAGCAGAATCTACACCCTTGGTTGACATCACCTTGTATAGGCAGCTTGTTGGCAGCTTTCTATACTTGACTCACACTCGAACTGATCTTGCTTATGCTGTGAGTGTGGCATCAAGATACATGGAGAAGCCACATGAGCTCCATTGGAGGGCTGCCAAAATAATTTTGCACTATGTGCAAGGCACCAAGACTGATGGGATTCACTATGTTGCAGATTCTAGCCTAGATCTTCTTGGATTTACTGATTCAGATTGGGCTAATGATAGCCTTGATAGGAAATCCACATCTGGATTTGTATTCATGCTTGGAGGTGGTCTTGTTTGTTGGTCTAGCAAGAAACATAGTGCCATTGCACTATCTTCAGCAGAGGCCGAATACAAAGGAGCAGTGAATGCTGCTACTTAGTGTGTGTGGTTGTAGGGTATTCTTTCAGAGTTTTAGATTTCCTTTAGTACTCCTACTGTCATATTTTGTGAAAACCAAAGTGCTATAAGGGTCTCAAGTGATCCATTATAGAGACAGAGGACCAATCATATTGAGATACATATGCACTGCATCAGAGGATTAGTGCATGACCAGATCATTGATTTGCAGTATTTCCCAATAGGTGAGCAAACTGCAGACATCTTCACCATACTGAGAAGGCATTCAGTTATCTTAGATCACTTCTTGGGATGGATGAACATGTGGTGGAGTGAAGGATTGATCAGCAATCTTTCAATTTTGATATGTCCATTTTTTGAGGGAAGGTTTTTCCCATGAGGTTTTCCTTCTTTCCTTGTTTTGTGGACCGACAATATTGTACAGGGTGACCAAGTCTTATTACCTTCCTAGTGTGGACCACAAGTTTCTAAAATCACTTGGGCACATTCCTAAAGATTCTGGATAAGATTCTGGTGAAAAATGGCTCCACTGATTTTTACTGCTTTTCACTACTTTTTGCCTTAGGGGGGAAAGCTAGTCAACTAGGGAAACTTTATTTTGGGACCACACATCCTATATGATGTTTCTTCTTTCCATTTTTGGGATTTGGATTTTTTTTCATTACACATCACTCTCAGGTCACTAATTCAGAAATTCATGATCCTTTGGAGTGACTTGGAGAACACACTTGCCTCCTAGGGGGGATTTCCATAGTTTTAGTAGGTCTGATTTTATGATGAACCAAATGGAATATTTAGCCATTCGAATCTCTGTCGTAATGTTATATATTGACATCCTATTACTTTTCAAAGGTTGGTTGATGTGTTTTATTCATGAGAGTTAATACGGTTTGTATCTATTGTGAGTAATTTTATGTGTTCTTGACTAGTTGTGTGAGATCTTTGTGAGAGTGTGTAATATCTTGATCAGATGTTGGTGTGAAATGAATTTCACAATAGGTATCATCAATTAAGTGTAACTAGTTCAATGTGTTGTTGCAAGTATCCACATTTAGGTGCCTTCAAATATCATTCAAATATCACGTTAAAGTCTAGAAAAAAGGGATCATTCCTCAATAACCAGCATTAACCATTAGAAGATCACATATAATTCAAACTAATGTAATTTTCAGACCTCTAGTAGAGTTAGTATGAAAATTGTGGCAAGAAGACTAATATGGAAATCAACAAACCACCAATACAAGATATAACCAATAACATAAATGTTCAAACAATAACTAGCAATGGATTTAATCACTAAATCACCTTCTAACTGACTTTGTGTAAGACAACTCAGATTTACTGTGCATATAATCCAAACTTCCAAAATTAGACTTTAGTTCAGATTACAAATTACTAACTCATTGATTAAAATCTTTGTTTTATGTGTGTGTAGGGAAGAGGGCGGCTTAGGGGGGCACGAACAAGGTCTGCAATTTTATTGCATACCTGTTGTGAGAGAAGGAAGAGGTCGTGGAAGAAGAATACAAAGGGATGGAGAAGAGAGGAAAGGAGGTAAAGAGGGATGGAAGGATGGAGGATAAAGGAGAGGAGTGGAGGACAAGGGAAAGGGGACAGATGGAAAAGGAAGGAGAGGACAGGGCTACGGTCATAAAAAAGGACAGATCCGAGCTTTTGAAAGGAGCAGCAAGAGGGTTTAGAGGGGATCCGAGGAAGAGGAAAGGGAGGTTGAGGGTATAGGATAGTATAGGGAGTAATGGAGATGAGGTATGGATGTAGAGCAAAGGTAAGGAAGGGAACTGGAGGAGGCCGCCAAAGGGAAAAAGGACTGATGTTAGGGTTACCACATAAATTTAGGGCTTTATTTTAGGGTTTAATAAATCATAAAAATGCTTAAAACATTAACATAATATCTACAAACTCAGAAAATTTATAACTAATCTAAAATAATAATTACAAAGATACAAATTCAGAAATTAGGTTAGAAATGTAGATGAACAACCTAGGGTTTGCATGAGAAATTCACCCTATCCCTAGGCATCAAGGAGGACAACCTCCCCTTGAGATGGAACTTTCCAAGTTTGGAATACTAGGGCTTGCTCAACAACTTCAAGAGTTGGTTGATGATGCCCTAGCTAAGATAAACTTTGGAGACCTAAAGCTCAAGTTGACAATGCTAAGGTAACTAAAGGCTGAAAATGACTTATGCTAGGGAAAAATGCAACATCAACGGCTACCATTCAACCTTAGAAAAGACAATTCCAACATTTAAAAAAGAAATATCAAGAGAAAAAAATACTTGGATACGTCCTTGTGCATGTGTTAAGCAAACAAATCTTAGCATCACCTTAGCAAAAAAACAAGAGCAAAGACTTCAAATATCTTCCCCCAAACTAGCAAGCTTATCCATCCTTAAGAGGTGCGCATCACTCCATTGAGACCAAGAAGGGTAAAAATCAGAAAAGTTAGTGTAATCCCATAAGTTGATGTCTAAAAATGAAGTGAGGAAAATTTATTTATACCTTTTCACACTCACTTTACAAAAATAAAATAAAATACAGGCCGACATGCCTTTTTAAAATGTCAATTTGAAATTAGAAATGTCAACTTGAAATTAAAACAAAAATATATAAAATAATCAAAGTAGTGAGTAAATTGGAATGTTTTCCCGAGATTTGACCCATACATGAGCAAAATGGCTAATGATGAGCATATCGGTTCGTTCTGAAGGCCAACTAAGGAGGGGGGGGGTCGTCATGCCCCAACTAACCCAAACAGAAGTGAATATCCCTCAATGCCCCCCCCCCTTATCAAGCATCACATTCAAGCATCAAGGATGACGCCATCATCTGAAGGAGGGCCCAGAGAGAGGGCATTGGTGAACTGGAGGGCCAGGAGGATGCTGGAGGTGACCTAGAAGAGAAAGAGATTCCTTGGTGCCGCAAGATCTGTCACTGGAATGTTGAATCATGGTTGGGGTCATGTACTGACCCAATGATCCACCCATGGAAGCACTAGACACCAACCTCAGGGCTTCAAGCACTTTCATGAGGCAGCCAGCGATGCCACCAAGCCATAGTACTTCCAAGGGAGAAACCATAGGGTCTGTCCATAACCCCTACTCAGAAAAAGATGGCTAAACACCCCTCCTGGCGAGAAAAATGACCCCCTCTCCCTGGGGCACCTCTGCAAGCGCGCTAGTACTGGTACCATCATAACACACTCATTAACCTTACACTTCCTCATCTAATAATAAAGTGTGAGAAGTTGGTTAATGCTCAATGCTCATGGCAGTCAACCAATAATAAGAGTGACCTTGCGAAGTCCCAAGCAGGCCATCCAATCTGATGCAAAACAAGGATGTGTGCCCTAGAATCATGTTCATCAACCTCTTTTCACTCACAATGCTTGGCATCATAAGGAAGTCAATTGAAGAATGTTTTCACTCTTTTTGACAGAAAACAGGTTCGCTCAGCTTCCTTCGAGAAGGATGGGAAACAACTCTAGTTCTCTTCCTGAGCTAGGTTATTTATGTGTCTAAGCGTAAATCCTCTCGCTCAAACTTTGAATTTACATTAAATGAACACAAGAAACAAATTGATAATACATAATAGCCAAGACAAAAACAAAAATACAAAACAAGGGAAGACACCTAAGAAGGGAAGGAAGGATATACTTACATAGGACCTTCATATCCATTCTTGACAGGTTTTTTTTCTTCTTGATTAGCGGTAACCATCTCTCACTTATTTCAAAACCCCCATCCATGTTCAGGTTGTTTGGATGTTTTATAATTTCCAAGGATTCTATAATTCTTCTTTTATAATAGTGTTCTTCTTTTGCAAGTAGCTCTATGTTTTCCAAGCACACATGGTGCTTAGTTTTCTGAGAATGCTCAACTAGTGCAAAAGTGTGTGTCCAATCCTTTCTAATGTCAGCTCCATGTTCCTTAATTCTTACTTGAAATGAGGACCCACTCTCCGCAATGCAACATTTCCCACATGATCAATCTACCTTGTAAACTCCTTTTCATTGATGCTAATCAATCTTGTCTTTAACCAAACTCATTTTCTATATGATGGTTTCCATTGGCTTGAATGAATTCCACACTTACTTTTTTTTGTAATTATTTTGCAATCTTGTTAGATACTCCTTGGATGTATGGGAGAAATTCCTTGAACCTACAAGTCTTATTGCCACTAGGAAAAGTCTAGTTTTCAACCTTCTCCAATCCTTTCTTGATGTCTTTACTCTTATATCCTATGCTCTTGAAGATGGAGGTTAGGTGACCTTTTTATTGCCCAAGGTGCTCTTCGTCTGATATTCCGAAAGCTCTCATATCTAGGGTAATGATTACTCCAATTTTCTAAGAGGGATGGTGATGCGAGTCTGCATGGAGGTAACTCTTAGAGTGGGTTTTATTCCTAAATACTTCATGGCCCAGGCTTCCATCTTGTTTTTTTGTTGATTAATACATCAAGGATTAAAGGGATGCTTCCAGTCTCCTCCATTTCCATGGTAAAATTTATTTCATTGGAGATATGATTAAGGTGTTCAAGGAATTTTTTAAGTTCACTAATCCCATGGGGCCATCTCACATTGGTGTCATCCACATATCTTCCATTTAGTAGGTTTTAGGGGGGAAGTTAAGATCCTTCTTCTCAAATTGATCCATAAAAAGGTTAGCAGCAATGGATGAGAAAGAGGATCCCATTGCCACTCCATTAGTTTGTTCATATAATTCTCCTTTAAAGTTAAATAATGTTGAACAAAGAGATACCTCAGCTAGCCTTGTTTTCCCTGGGTCTACAACCTCATAGATCACATGTACAACTTCATTGAGAGGGATTTTGGTAAAAAGTAATACCACATCAAAATGATAAACATATCTTCTGAATTTGATTTCTTATTATTAATAATATTTATGAAGTCGCTAGAGTCTTTGATGAAGGAATCTGTCTTTCCCACAAGGGGACCCAATAACTTTGCTACACATTTCGTGGATACTCCAAAAACCTCCTCTTTAGAAATTATCCACCACGGAAATCTTAAATCTATAAATAAATAAACATTAAAAAAACATACACACATATATAAATTAATTAATAAAAAATTTAAATAAATAAAGAAACATTTAAAAACACATATATAAAAAAAGGGTGGTGATTATTAACATTCACTAAAATCAAATTTGATTTAACATTTAAGAAACATAAAGAGTCACTTTATTTTTTAAATTTTATTTTTATGTTTAAAAACTTAAAAATTACATTCCTAAATCACTAAAATTAAAAATTGATTTTTTTCAAGAAGAAAAAAGCGTACTTTTTCTATTACTTTAAATCAAAAAGTACATTCCCACAGTTTTAGAACTTTTACAATGATACTTAGCACAAAAAATATATGCAGATGCCCCACAATGCAATAGCTATGAAAAACCCAAAACAATGGATAACATAACTACAAAAATTCCATCAAAAAAACGCTACAGACCAGTAGAAAATGACACAAAGAAATAGTCTTCAAACATCAACATAGATCCCTCATCATATTTGATACCCTCAGACCATTCTTACCAATGTATCCAACCTTCCTCTCCATCCAAATCTTCCTTTAAGAGAGCATCTGCCACATCATTCAGTTCACTGTATATATGGTTAATAGTCCAGTCAAAGAAATAATCCAGCAGCACTTCAACCCTATAACACCAGTGATATAATCGAATCTGGTTAAGGAAAAAAAAATCTTTTCCCATTGCACTATCACCAAAGAGTCACCAAAAATACAGAGGGAGTCAATACCAAAAAGCTTTGCAATTTTTAGTAAACCCCACAGGGCAAGAATTTCTGATCTGGTATGGGATCCAACCTCGTAATTCATGCGCATTTCAAAGTGTAAGTCCTCATTTAAAATGAGAAAACATCCAGTGCCGCATCTACCATTTACTGATGCCCCATCAAAATATCTCGTAGACCTGTTAGATTAAGGAATATTCAGAATAAATCGAGGCACCTTTGTTTTCAGTTGACCAGTATTGTAATCATTGAACATGTTTACAACATTTTTCATAGTTACATAAACAAAAGGAATTTTTTTGTTCGAAAATAGCCATGTTACGACACTTCCACAATTCCCAAGAAACATAAGTAGGAAGAAAATTAACAGATCCATGTGATTGAAGACATATTTAGAAAGAAATTTTGAAGCTTTCCTTATCCCAATCATTTGTGATTTTGAAAAGAGAGCAAATCTGATTCCAAATAGATTTAGCAAAGCTACAGGAAACAAAAAGATGATATATTGATTCTCCATCACACCTGCATAAAATACATATGTTCGGGCCAACTCTTCCTCTGCGGAGAAGATTATTCCACGTCAAGATCTTTTTTTCAAAGCAAAGCCAAATAAACACTTTAATTTAAGAGGTAAGATCCATTTCCATAATTGTGTGAACCACATTTAATAGGACCATCAAAATTCTTATTGATAATAGCAGAATAAGAAGATTTTGTTGTAATCTACCATGTATCCTTATTATCACACCAAACCAAAGAGTGCTCAACAGAATTCAACCTGATCCCTGCAGCATTTAATTTTGAGACATACATGTTCCACTCCTCAACCCACACGCTACCCAATTCAATATTCTTAGCTTCCAACCAATAATAATGTGAGACTGGTAACCATTTTGGACATTTAATATCAGCCAGGGTAAAGAAGCCGAAGTCTGCAAGTTGATCACGGATAAGAGGAGAAAGAATGAAATCAGCTTCATTGCCAATAAAGGGGTCAATCCCAACAAGGATTTTTTCCCCATTCCCCACCTTCTACACAAGACTGCATTTAATCCATGGAAAAACACGCATAAATCCACGCCAAAAGAAAGAACCAATTCCATAATATTTAGTAGGGGATCTGATCCATGAAGTAAGATCCTTCTTGATATATTTGGCATGAATAACAATAGACCACAAACCTGTACCAAATAGTCCACGCTACAGACTCTTAGACAAAGAGTCGAGTTGAACCAATATAAATTCTTGATGTTCCAACCTACATGCTTCTTTGGCATAGAAATACGATCCCAATTGACTGCATGATAACATTTCCCATCCAGATTACCAAACCACAGAAACGAAATATGAGAGAAGTTAACTTCTTTAGTGTTGACTAAGGTAGTTGTGCCATAAAAAAACAATACATTGGCATTCCAGTGAGCACCGATTTCAGCAATGTGAGTCTTGCACCAATAAAAAGGAACTTATGACACCACAGCTTTATTTTCTTTTCAAATTTCCTGACAATACATAACCAGTCATTTGGCCCATCACCATTCTGTTTAATGTAATACCCCAAATATTTAAAACCGTCATCAATAAAAGTCAAACCGAAGGGAAGAAATCTGGTAATATGTTCAAGCATATCATCTTCCACATTATTACACAGGAAATCATACTTGTTAATGTTAGCTTCCATCCCTGTTGAAGACAAAAAAAAACTAAATAATATCTGCAAAAAGTTTCCATTCCTTCACATTGCCTCTACCAAAGAGAACAACGTCATCCACATAGAGTAAATGGGTGATGAAGACTTTGGGAGAAATTTTAATTCCAATCAGCTTACCTTCATTCCTCGCTGCACAAATCATTCTACTGAGAACCTCAATAACCAAAAGGAAAAGCATAGGGTAAAGGGGGCACCCTTTCCTCAATCCCCTAGAACTACGAAAAAAAATAGAAGGAATACCATTTATCAGCACTGCAAAGTTTGCAGACATCACGTCACATGCCAAAATCCAGTTCGTAACAATAAGAGGGAGACCAATTTGTAGAAGCAGAAGTCTCAAAAACACCCAATTAAATTGATCATAGGCCTTAACAAGATCCATTTTGAGTATCAAAGCACTCATCTTTTAAGTTTTTATAGTGTGAAGGCATTCCTAAGAAATACCAACTGCATCAAGAATATGCATGTTTGCCAGGAAGCCTAATTGTTCTTTTGACATCAATTCAGACAACTTAGGCTTAATTATGTTAGCTATAATTTTTGAAATAATATTAGAATCCAATTTACATAAGGCAATAGGCTTGAACTCATTGAAGGTATTTGGCCTACCACACTTTGGTATGAGTGCCAAAAAAATTGCATTCAAACCTCTAGAAATCCAACCTCCATTCTAGATAATTCAATCATTTGCAAGAGGTCTTCACCCATAATATCAAGAAAAACAAGGAACAATTCAACTATCCACCCATCAGGGCCTGGGCTCTTGTCCTTAGAAAAATTCCAAAGGACCTTCTTTATTTCCTCCAAAGTAACTACTCAGCCCACCTCCATGCCTTCCTTGGGAGAGAAAAACGAAGGATAATACTTGAGGATATTTAACTGATCATCAATATTATTAGTACCAGGATCAGAGAAAATTTTCAAGAAATGATCTTTAGCAGATTTTTCCAATTCATCATGATCACTTATCTTATTCCCATTCTGATCAAGTAGGTCCCATATGGCATTGATATTTCGTCTATGAGAAGCATATTTGTGGGCAAAAAAAAATTCTCATCTCCCAAGGCCATCCACATGGCTTTACTCTTTAAGCGCCAACAACTTTCTTCATGTTTCAAGAGATAGGTCTATTTTTCTTCTAAAGATTGTAATTCTAACTTTTCCTCTTTAGTGAAAATCCCCTTTGCATTATGCCTGAAAATATCCTTCAACCAAGACTCAATAAATTTCAAATCCTCTCTGTCCATGGATTTTTTAGCCTTCTCCCACTCAATAGTCTTCTGCTTTAGCTTCTTTAACTTAAAAAGCAGAGCTTCCATTGGATTTAAATATTCAGGAATAGTAACAGAAACCTAGGAGTCACGGACAAGACAACAGAAATCTTGTTCTTTCATCCAAGAACAATTAAATTTAAAAGTAAGTTTCCTTTTGAAAATAAAGGCATCGATTTGAAGTATGATCGCCTGATGGTCTAAAATTTGAGAGTATTCAATCCAAGATCAAAATTTCTTAAAGGTGTTAACCTAGGACTCAGCTAGAAGAAACATATCTAGTCTCTTCCCAATGCCATTTGAACCAGTTTTCTTATTACTCCAAGTTGCCCCCAATTTGAGAGGAGGAACATCCACAAGATTTGACCTCCGAATCAGACTAGAAAAATAATCAAAAAGGTCATCTTCCTTAGCAAATGACCCTCAAATATCCGAAGCCGAGAGGGTAAAATTGAGATCACCTGCAATAATCAGATTCGGGATGTTCAATAGGACATCCCTTTCCAAAGCATCCCAAAAAGGAACTCTATCCTTATATGGACCATATAGATTTAAAACGGCAAGATTCTGATTGTTGGAAAGAAATTTTCCTTCGAGAAGTAAACCCCCGATTGTTTTAAAGGCCTCAAAATCCGTAGTTAACGGATTCCATCCAAAATGCAATCCACCAGACATACCACACGTATCGATTGCACTAAAATTCCACCCAGGAAACATTTTGGAGAACACCTCAATCACTTGTTGTGAAGAGAAAATAGTCTCCTGAATTAAGATTATGTCAAAGCTAGTAGCTTTGAAAGCTAGTAGCTTTGATAAAATTGGAGATGGCCCTAACCTTCTTAGCCCCTCCAATCCCATGGACATTAAAAGATAAAAAAGACATTAAGTAACAGGGAAACCAGGAAAGCTAGATCTAAGTTCCCGAAGAGAAGGGGAGCGAGGGGAAATAACCTGGTTATCATAATCATTCAGTCGAACAGAAAGGGGTTTATAGGGTAAATCAGAGTTTTCCCCTTTTTCCAGTTTTTCTTCCTTATAGTGACATTTTGACAGCGAATGGAGGAAGTAGGCATTTGTACCTCCACCGAGGACGGGGATTTAGAAAAAACCTCAAGTGGGGCTTTAAAAACACTAGAGTGGTCCTGAGTAAATGAGAAAAAAAAAAATTTATACTATAATGTAAGTATATACACATTAATAAGAGGAAAACATAATATACACACAAAACATTGAAAACAACCCCTCCCCTTCCCTCTGTTTATTTTTCTTTTCATCTCAACATGTCCCCTTCCCATGTTGCTTTTTTTACCTAGCCCAAGCTCCTGCTCTTTTCTTGGAATCCACCCCCTTAGCACTTCCATTATTTTGTTACGTCGGGAGCTAAAACCACAACAATTTTCCCCTTTTCCGGTGGTTTTTTATTGCAAAGTTCCTCTATAAATCCAACGAAATTCCAGGTGGGGGCAGAGCTCCAAGGGTTTGGTGGCAGAGTTCCTATATGGAACTTACACATTGTGGGTTTTAGTCCATTTTAAACTGACCCAGATGCTCAAAAAATCGATCAGAGTTCTGGATCGATGGGAACTCTGCTAGAATTGAGTTGTCGAATTCCGGCCACCAAGGTACAAATCGTTGTGGTTTTAGACAACATCTTTTGTTACACACATCACTTATAATTTGTATATTTTCTTTCTTATAATTAAATTTTCTTTTCTCTTTAATTCGTTTTTCTTTGTGTTTTATTTGAGTTATTTTTAAGCTTTATTTTTTTGTATGTATTTGATTGTTTTCATCTAAATATAATATATGTTTTTCTAAAGGATGTGTGTTTTCTTTTTTGTGAGGGTGAGAAAGAAATAGGGGTGGATAAAGCATCACGGTATTTTTTTAAGGATGTTTTTTTATATATTTAAAATTGTTATATAATAAGTTTAAAAAAAAATTGTTTGAAAAATATTCTTAAAATAAAAATAAAACATGTTTTTATTTTACAATAGTATATAGGTAATGGTGCAAAAGCATATGACATGGTTAGTAATTTTTGTCTAAAAAGAATGTTAATTCATGTTGGAATGAGCCTTCATATAGTAAATTGAATGATTGGTTTTTTTATCATGAGTTTCTTATTTAGTGGATTAATATCCAAATTCTTCCTTCAATATAGGGAATTTTGAGAGGGATGCTTTATTTCATGTTTACTCTTCTTAGTAGTAGTTGAAGATTTGAGCAAGATTGTATCAAAATTTAAGGGGGGAAGGGGTTATAAAAGGGATTAAAGAGGGTAGATTATTTTCTTTGTCTCACATACTTTGTTGATGATGTTGTTTTGTTTGTTTTAAACATAATTAGGGAAGAAGGAAAATATAAATAGATTTTAAATTTATACTATAGAGCAATAGGGATGGAGGTAAATGCTTATAAATCCACTATTTTTTTTTTATGAAATATCAAAAGATCAAAAAAGAAGGATAACACAAATCCTCCCTTTTAATATATCATCCTTTGACAATGGGGTCAAGTATCTAGTTATATGTTGAAACCAAATGTTTAAAGGTTTAAGGATTTGAATTAGTTATATGAAAAAATAAAAGAGTCTCAAAAAGGTGTTATATAGGGTTGTTTAGAGGAGGAATATTGACTTTTGTAAAATCATTCTTGGAAGTGATCCTAGTATATTAGCATTCTTTAATATATCTACTAGAAGGTATGATGCAAAAAATCAGGAAGTGATCCTTTCATGTTGGGAAGTTCTTCCCCTTGATGAAGTACTTAGTAATTACTCAATTTCACAGTTGATTGATCCTTATGTTAATGATTGTTTTAGGCTCTAATATCAATTTCCCTTCGTCATTAATCTCTAGTAAAATAGTCTGGACCGAGATCTTGTTACCAATTGCATTTTTTAGGAAAGAAACATGGATTCAGATTGGATATGCACATGAAGATGGAGGCAACTATAATTTAAAGGCCATACTTCCAATCCTCTACAACACCTTATAAGGACCATAGTACTTAAGTGCTAATTTATTGTCTTTCTTTTGTTGCTTGAGGGACATCTGTTTGTTTGGTTATAGCCTGAAAATGCCCAATGTCCCACTTCAAATTTCCTTTCACTACGATGTTGATCTGCTTGTTGCTTCATCCTATTTTGTGTTATAGCCATGTTATATTTCAATAGTTGGAGAACCTCTTGTTGGTGCTCCATATGATCCTCCACTACTTGAACCTTAACTTTCTATTTCAAGAATGATGTCATTTGATGGTGACATTTTAATGAAGGATGGAAATATGTGTTGTACCACCATTATACTAAGGGAACCACTTAACTCATTGTATTTTTTATCATATGCAAATCAACAAAGATACCCTTCTAGGAATTTATTCACATTCTCGGTTTGTACAAGAGATTGAGGATGGTAAGAGGAGTTGCAAGCCAATTGAGTTCCCAAATTACAAGAAAATATTTCCTTCCAAAAATTACTTTTTGATTTGATCCACTACTACCATGATGACAGTCTTTCCTTCTTAATTTGATAGACCTCTAGTAAAATCCATTGAGACCTCTTCCCAATGTTGACTTGGTATGGCTAATGGATGTAAAATACATGTTGTCTTGATTGTCTCTCATTTGTTTTGTTGGCAAACCAAGCATTATGCCACAAAATTTTGGACATTAGTTTTAAGACCTTCCAAAAAAAAATATTTCTTGATCATGTGGTAAGTTTTCAAGAACCTTGAATGTCCTCCTAGAGGAGAAGTGTGCAATTCCAAAAGGAACTTCTTTTTGAGTTGAGAAGTTTTACATAAATATAGGCAATCATGGTACCATTGTAAATCTTTCTTCCACACAAATTTATATAACGAACTATTGTCCTCTTGTAGTTGTTGAATTATCCTTCATGCTTTATGATCCTCTTTCCATTCTATCATTTTCTCTTCCACCCAATTAGATTGCATAATGAAAATACCACATAGTAAGCCCTTTGTGTCATCTTCTTTTCTTGAAAGCACATCTACCACCAATTATGTTTTCCTTTTGTGTAGATAATTTCAAAGTCATAATCGAGCATCTTTGTAACCTATTTTTGTTGCTCTTATGAGAATAATAATCGATGTTCCAATAAGTACTTACGACTTTCTTGATATGTTTTTACCTTGAAGTGTATTCATGTTAGGTAAGGGTGCCATTTCTTGACTTCATGCACTATGGCCAACATTTGCTTTTCATAAATTGGTTTGAGTAAGTTTTTTTCTTTAAGTTGGAAACTTCCAAAGGAAAGGGGTCTTCCTTATTGCATTAAAATTGCACCAATTCCATGACCCAAGGCATCACATTCCACAACATATGTTTTTTGTGAAGTCATGCATGGATAATACAAGAGCTGTACACAACCACTTAAAGTTTTTCAAAATATTTGGTTTCTTCTTGAGTCCAAGAGAATGCCTCTTTTTCAATAACCTTGTTAGAGGTGTTTCTATTTGACCATAATTCTAGATGAACTTGCGGTGGAAATATTTTAGGACTTGGCTTCAAAGTTCTACTTGTTTTTCGTTAAACAACTAAACATTTTAATATCCTAATTAATTCACCCGATAGACTTGGGACTAGTAGTGTAGTGAGAAGCTTCTCACTATTGTTGAATTTTCGTTTTCAAAACCTTTGCTTGGTACTTTAAAGTAGTCATGAGGGCACTTGGAGACAAGGGTTTGGAATTGATAGGTGATGACTTCGGTAAACATTATGGACCTAAGTCTACCTCCACAACCTCGGTATGGTGAACACTATTGACCATGTTCCATTTGCACAGAAATTGTTGACGTCTTATGGTAGTTGTGGGGGCACATAGAGATAGGGGTTGAATTTATGGCACTAAGAGGTGATGACCCATCATCCATGCATCTAACACAAATCCAAGCTCACCTCCATATTCTCCTTAAAGTGGATACCATTAACTTTGATCCATTCTCAAAGGTTTTACCTAACATCTTGATGTAACCATGCAGACACTTAGAGGCAGAGGTTGATCTTATAACATTGGGAGGTGATGGTCCATGTGTACATATTGCAAGGTCAATCCCACCACTATGTTTTCCTTGATTCTTGCGAAATTTGTTGGGCCCAATGGGTTTGGGATTAATCACCAAGAGCATGAAGTTTCTCTCCAGTGGTCTTCTCATGAAGCTTTGACCAATACCCTTAGGTAGTCATGGCAAGCCCTAGAGGTAGGGGTTAAACTTAAGGCACTTGGAAGTGGTGATTTGCATGTGCATATTATGGACCTAAACACATTCCATGCTCTTGAATATCCACTAACGATTCATATGACTATGATATAACACCCCTTCATGATAAGTAAATTTTTTTAAAGAATTAAATTCTCATTTTTAGTCAATAGACAAGGATGCCATTTTCATGAATGATTATGAGCACAATCCATTGGTACCATTACCAAATTCGGAAGCATATGTACTGTAAAACTGTTGGTTCAAATTCTCAAGTTGTTGAAAACTAAATTGTGTGCCCATTGTTACTATTTACACATTAAATCATCCCATTTAAATTTTAAAATTTAAGAATTTAAAAATCAAGACATGACATTGTTTTTTTTCAAAGGAAAAAAGTGCATATTGTATTCCAAAGTAAAATGAAATACACATTCTGAAAGTGCACTTAGCACATTAGAAAAGATATTGGGTACATTGTGTTCCACCATCCACATTTACTAAACATTGTCCTTGAGTGACATTACTCTTGTCATCACATTCTCTCAAGATTTGGAAATTCTTACTGGACTCAAAACTAAATAGTCTCCAAAAGTTATCTAGTGCAATGTTCCATGCCATTTTTGCTCTAGGAACTTTCATTGCCATGGAAAATATGTAACTTTAAAAGGAAAAGTCCCGAGGAACTTTCATTGCATGTAAACTTTCATTGGCATGGAAGTCAATATGTAGCTTAAAAAACAAGTCCCTAGGAACCTTTAATTGCATGTAAACTTCACCATGGAATTTTGCCCCAAGGAACTTTCATTGCCATGGAAGTTCATACGCTGTCGAGATCAATAGAACGGCAGATGAAACCCTGGCGGAAATGGACCTGCGACGCTTGGGCTCCCAGCGGAAGTTGAAATTGAATCCGAGAAGTGGAACTGCTGAAAGATCCCCATCACATATCAATATTGTTTCAGGGTCTAAGAATAATAGCCAAGTTGCAAGTTGCTTCTGAGGCCAATTGCATGCCAGAGCCTGAGAGCACCATTGGGTTTGGACATAATCCCCACTGTCATTCTGAATCCAATTCAATGTCAGACACTGCAAACACTAAACTCTCCTCTGGAGATGTCGACTGCGGCGAGGATCATCCAGAACTAGAAGTCGCTCAAGGTTTGCGGGCTGTTGCTCTTTCTTCTCCTTCAATACAATCTTCTCCCCATGAGCCACTGCAGGATTCGATACCCATATCTGCCCTTGTTCCACAGCTGCACAGCCTCCTGGAATCCACCAACATGCAGCGCGAAATGTTGTTGGAGCTCCTGAACACCATAGCAGGAAATCAAATGGGTTCAACTGTCAGTTCCCCCTCAAGTCAGGCCAACAACAGCATGGCCACGCAACATAAAACTGCATGGGAGAGAGAATCTGAGCTTCTGCAGGAGATCAGTGATTTGGAAGGGATGGTGTGCACCCTCTCTGCTGAACTGCAAGAATTAGAGAGCAAGAATGCACAGCTGGAGCATCAATTGAACGCTATCTACAATAAGAAAGAAAAGAAGACGAGAAATGAAAAGGCAGAAGAGTGAAAATTAGATAGATCAGTACTCAATTATCATTCCAACATATTGCTTGAAGAGAGTAGAAGTATTCCAATTTGGTATCTTGATTTCTGAGTAGATACTATAATGGGTCGTTTGAACTTGGTTACCAAATCAAGCAAGAAGAACCATGCAATGATGCAAGATCTCTTTATGGGATGAAAGTCCGGAAGCTATTACTGTTATGTATTTTCTGTCAAAGCTTTCTAAATTCGTAATAAGACCGTAGTCAGCAGAGTTCAGATTGTGCAGGTTTTTTAGAAAGATCTAAACAATTTACTGGTTAGTTTCAGGCCCATTTTTGACACTGCAATTCCCATGAGAGATCTGGATGCAGATTACTTACACCTCCTACTTACACCTCCTTAGGGTCAGCTGCTGTGTAAGATTATTTGCTTAATGTTAGAACTCTAAATAATTTTCATGTGTGAAGCTATTTTTGTAAAACAAAATCCTCACACATTCAAAAAAAAAAAAAAAAATTAGATTGTAATTTTTGTTGGAATATATTTCCCAAAAAACTTGAGTAAGGAAGATAACAATCATTTTCATTAAGGCAATTTTTCAAATAGTTAACTAAAATTTTAAAGAAAGCAATGGCTGTTTTCCAATTTCTTTGCAATTGCTTAAATGTTACAAGGTATATATAAATAAGATGCTAATATTTCTATATGCCAAAAAACTTGAGTAAGGAGGATAACAATCATTTTCATTAAGGCAATTTTTCAAAAAGTTAACTAAAATTTTAAAGAAAGCAATGGCTGTTTTTCGATTTCTTTGCAATTGCTTAAATGTTACCAAATATATATAAATAAAATGCTAATATTTCTATATGAAATTTTCAAATAATTAATAAAATATTTAAAAGAGAGCAGTGGCTGTTTCTAATTTCTTTGCTATTTCTTAAATATTACAGAATCTATATGATGGTCATATTTCTGTATTTTACTATGAAAAAAGCAAGGCACTTCGTATTTACTCCAAATAACAGTGGATATATAGAAGCTAAAATGCTTAATAGGTTTGAGCTTTTTAATTGTTAAGAGTTTGGAGCTTTTTTAGTTTAAGATGGCAGGTTTGTATTATATATTTTTTATTTTTTTATTTTATGGTTTTTTATATTGAGAGGCGTTTTTTGCAGCTTAAAGTGGATGAGATGTGTTAGGTTTCTGGTGGTGATGTGGCACATATAAACTTCAAAAACTAAATTTATAAAAAAATTATAAAACCAAGCACATGTGGGCTCCAAATTTAAATTGGCTAGATTGGAAATTACATATATATATATATATAGAATTTCAATTTCAATTTTCATTCATGGATCCTCACATTTTAAATCAATCTTTGGATAAATAGTTATAAGACAACTAAATCTTTGTGTATTAGTTAGTTTTTCTTAATCAATTTTTGCAATTTGTAGGATCCCAAATTGGAATAGTTGGCACTTGGATGATTATGATGAAAACTATATATGATTATGTATTGTTAAGTTATTAATATAACAATAAGTTAAATATTAGTTTTGTGATAATTACAAATTAATCAATAATTAGGTAAATTGCAAGTATTTTATTTCATAATTAATTAATTAATGCATATTTTGCCCATTTGTCTATTTTTCCTTTCACTACATTATTTCACATGTATTATAACTTAACATGATTATTACTTATTACAAATACTTAAAAAAATATTTGGATGAGATTATTTCAATGTGGTAATTTTTGTTTTTAATCAGCCTTGTTTTGATGTGACCTTCTTATGTATGTTCAATTTAAATAATTAATGTATAATGATTAAGAATTGGATTAAATAATAATATTATGTATGTTAAATTTAATTAATTAATATATAATGATTAAGAATTGGATTAAATAATAATATTGAATCAAGCTCTTGGCATCTTTCATATATGAGGCTTAATATATAATGATTAAGAATTGGATTAAATAATAATATTGAATCAAGCTCTTGGCATCTTTCATATATGAGGCTAAGGTAAGTACTACTTTTAAGCACATGATCCTATTAGAAGTTTCTTCAATGATGAATTCTATGGATTATTGGCTTACTTGTGGATGTAGAGTTGGCATAAACCATCTTTGGTCCTAGTATGACTTTAAATTGCCTTTCATTAGTTAAGAACTTGTTTTTCTTGGACATTAAGAACCTGTTAATGGCACAAGACCCAAAGGCATTCGACAATAGTAAAACTATGCTCCCTTATGGACTACTAAGACAAGGTCTTGATATTGTAGGGCCATATAGGCTAAGTTGGTACTCTCTCTCTCTCTCTCTCTCTCTCTCTATATATATATATATATATATATATATATTATTGATTAAAAATGTAATTTTAGTCTTGGAACAAATAGTGTAGTTAAAAGTTTGTCACTAGTGTTGAAGTTTCATGTCAAAAAAATTTCCCTATGCCTTAAACTAGTCACAAGAGCACTTGGAGGTATGGGTTTGGCACCGAGAGTTGTTGACCATGTTCCATTTCCACAATCTTTGTTGGTACCTTAAGGTAGTTGTGGGGCACATAGAGATAAGGGTTGAACTTATGGCACTAAGAGATGATGGCATATCACCCATGCATCCATGCATAACATAGATTGAATCTCACCTCAACATTCTCCTTAAAGTGGATGCCATCGACTACGGTCCATTTTCAAAGGGCTTACTTGACATATTGAAATAACCATGTAGACACTTAGAGGTAGAGGTTGATCTTATAACAATGGGAGGTGACAGTCCATGTGTACACATTACAAATTAAATCTCATCACTATGTTTTTCATTTTGTTTGCCAAATTTGTGGGGGAAATGGGCTAAGGATTTATCAAACGCTAAAGATAGGTGTTGACCTTATGAAACTTGGAAGTGGTGATTTGTATGTACATATTATAAGTTGAAGTACACTCGTGTTTTGCTTAAGACACCTAACAATAAGGATTAAATATGATGTTTATGATAACTTATAACTTACATATACATATTATAAAACCAAGACCACTCCCATATTCTCCTTTATGAAAACATCATTGACCAAGTTATGTTCCCAAGCCAACCCATGTTCCCTTTCAAGGCAAACCTATTGACCAAATCTCATTAACATGGGAATTTCGGGACACCTCTTTGAAGTAATAATGGAACACCTAAATAGAGAGGTGAACTTATAACACCAAATTATGATGAATTATGTAAAAATATTATATATCGAGTTCTTTAAGTGTGCCAAAATTTACTTATCTAGATTGTGGTGAAGTATAATCAAGTGATTCGTTCAAAACACTTTTAATTTTCAAACTCGAATTCAAACTTATACAAAATAGTACATATTACCATATGATGATGATATAAATATCCCTTCATGACTACAGTAGTGTTTTATTTATTAGTCATGCTTGCCAAGTAGCAGGGACTATAGAAATCGGTTTTGAATTTTGTATTAATTCGTGCACAATTTCTTAGGCATTATATACTAAGTTTTTTTTTATATCTTTCGTTCCCGATCAATAGGTGTTTTGGAAGCCTTATTTCACCTTTTTTTAGGCATTAGGCATGAGCTCCATTTTAACTCTGCGGTTGGGTATGTAATCTAAAATCTTAGGCATAAATGCTTTGATTATGATGTGAATGCATTGAAACCGTGCTGGAGACATGTGTGAGACATGCACTTGATGACGAGTTGTGACCTATACGTTGGTACAAATGCCTCCCTCTGCCTACTCACCTACCCTCTCTCTTGTTTATGTTTTAAACATTTATGAATTTTTCGTGGTGCTAGTAACCACATACTACGGGTGTTGTAATAGTTATCCATGTTCATTTTGTAAATTAATAAAATCTTAATTCATAAAAGAAAACTTATCTGGTCTCTAAGAAATTTTTCCTCATCCATCAATTCACAAATCCTTCTATTGATTGATTTTGTTTATCATTATTTGTTTAATATGAAAAAGGAAATGAATTTAATACATGTAATTTTAAATTTATATTTTCAACGCACATACATATATCATTTTTTTGGAAAAGTCATTCTTGAATGTAGAGGGATTGATGGAGGAGGAGGTGTTAGTAGAGTTCGTGGAAGAGGGAGAGAACAAGCTCCTTAACGTCATTTTTCAATTTTAGATATGAGCTTATTCAACATTGGAATATGAATAGGATGCAAGTCAAAAGTATAGAATGGAGATCGACAATGGGAAACATGTCACTCTATCTACAAGCTCTAGTAATTTCCATGGTCTAGGTGACAAGAGGGGACATTATAAAGGAAACCAGTCATTCCAGTCCTTAGGATCCATTCATAATTTCTTGCCAAAGTAATAAAGAGGAAAGGTCATTTCTATTTTTATTACATCTGTAGGTACCAAGGTACAGGGCCAATCCTCAAAAGAAGTAAAGGTGGAAATCAAGGATCTCATGATTAAGGACCTATATGTGAACAATGAAGTCATTGGTACAAAGCATGTATGCGTTTTCAAATCCCCAAACAAAGTTAAGTGCACCCCATGATTTGGAATTCTTAAAATGACAAAAATGATTGTAGGTTGGTGTTAACACCCAAAAAGTGCTCATTAGCTCATTCCCTTATTCACATGACCCATTTGTCCACTTTTCCACCATCTGAGCCTCTGAAGCCAACAAAAGGTCACCAAAAGACCTTGGTACACCCCTTTTTCCCACTCAAAAAGATTATTTTTCCTAAAAAGCATAAAAAACCCTCAAAAAGGGTCCAAAATTCCCAAAATATTAAAAAGGGAATAAAAATATTAATTTTATTCAAAAAAAGGAAAAATGAGGGAAAAGTACCTAAACCATGTTGGTCAATACCATTTGGTTTCCACAAAACCACAAATGGTATTCCCCACCACCAAAACCTATAAAAAGGTGGTAGGGGCTCCTCATTTCACATCCATGCATATTCCTATCCTCATGCTGCCAAAATCTCCCTTGAGTTTTGGCCATTGTAGCAACCTTGGAGAAATGACCCATTGGAGATTGGAGCTGCTCACCATTGGAGCCATTCAAACAACCTTCATCATTTGGAGGTATTGTTCTTGCAAGCATTTGCTTGCCCCATTGTCAATACAAAAATTATTTTTTATCTTTCTTGTTCTTGTTCTTTAATTCAAAATGCACATGCTAGTTTAGTTTAGTTTAGATTTAGTTTATTGTTATTTGCTTTACATTGAAACTGCTGCTACTAGTTAGCAAGTGCCCATAGCACTAAGCTTGGTTGCAAAACCAAGCCAACAGTTTTTGGTGACTCCGCTGTTTTTTGAACAATAGATCTCTAGTTTTGCTTTTAATCTTAGTTTTTTATTAGTTTTTAACCTTTAGATCCATAGATCTGCCATCCTAGACAGCAGATCCATTGCTGATCTAGGTCTTGGCCCATTTTTTAGCCATTAACAGCCCGAAATTCTCAATTTTCGGCGTCGTTTTTCGGCATCCGCATACGGCTTTCGCCTCGCGGCTTTTTTTCCAATAGTCGCGCGGCTCATCGCGACTGCGCGGATTTTTTCCGCGCGGTTCACCGCGGCTTCGTGGCCATTTAGCGCGTTGCACATCGCGGCTTCGCGGACCTTTTCCGCGCTGCACATCGCGACTGTGTGACGAAATACCGCGCTGCACATCGCGGCTTCGCGGCCAAAACCCACGCTGCACATCGCAGCTTCGCGGTCAAAACTCGCGCTGCCCATCGTGACTGTGCGACAAAAACCCGTGCGGTCCATCGCGGCTTTTCTATTAGAACCCGCGATGCTAATTTTTTCATTCGGCCGAATCGTTTAAAAAATTAATTTCTTACTATACTTTCTGCCCACATAGCACATTTTTCAGTATTAGAAATTCTGCATATTTTACAGCCATAGGAAAATTTTGACTATTTAGAATGCACATGTGAAAGAAGTCTTTTTTAAAAATTTCATCAATTGAAAGAAGGATCTATTTTTGCATTTTATCTAGATTTAAAATTTTTTGCTGTTTGCTTCTTTAATATTTTTCCCATAGCAATTATTGAAAACGAAATCCATTTATTTCGAAAAGAAGTTTATTATTTGCTTTCCTGTTTGAAAGATCCTTCGTTTTTTGAATAGTCCTTGAAAATCATTTAATTTTCATTTATTGAAAAAGTCATAATATTTGCTTTGTTCAAAAGATCCTTTGTTTTTTGAGTACTTAGCATTTACTTTTTCATTTTCAGTTTAAAATATCACACGTGCACCCAATCAAACACTAATTTTAAACTGAGCCTTAAAACTTACCCTAATTTCAACCCACTTTTAACCCCACTTGGGGAACACTAAAAGAACTTTGTAGCTAGGTAGTATTGAGGGGATAGGTGTTCCAATAACACCCCTCAGTTATTACATCTGAGACATAGTTGTTGTCCTTTAGGGAGCTAAAATCTCTTAGTATTTATTGGCATGATCACAACCGGTTTATGGGAAGGCCTCTCCCCTAGGAGGGTTGAAGTCGCGAGGATGGTTCCGGAAGCCTGAGTGGAATACCGAAATCCATTCAGTAACCGAAGGGATACCATTCGCAGTTCTCGGGATATCCCTGTATTGGGATATTGCGATCAAGGACCAAACGACAAATTTACCTTTTCTCGACGTGTCATGAACGGAGTATCCTAGTAGCCATTCTTTAGGATTGATTACCCGGTGTCCCTCCCGGTAGGGGGATATCTAGCCGTGGATTCAACACTCAATATTGTCTTACTTGGATTTCATCACCTTGCAGAGAATATAGTTTGTTGATTCACAATACTTTTAGTTAGGTGTTTGCATGATTCAACCCACCTTTGGTCTAGTTACACCTATTTTTTCTAGAAGCTGTTTGCATGTTGGTACTCTAACCATTTGTTTCATCCCTCCACTTATTGTAGCACAGCTGCTAGAATAAGTGCATTTTTTTAGGTTGATTTTTTTGGCCTGAGAGCCTTCATTTTCACTCCCCTTCTTGCACCCTTGGTTGCATTAGGGTTTTGAGTTTTTCATATATTACCATTTTAAACATACAGATTTTTCCACAAAAACTTATTTTCTCACCATTGAGAATTTTAGACGCTCTCGTCGTCTACAAGGCGAACTCCCAGAGTTCAGTCTACTTGGCTCACCGCGTCACAGACGCCGAGCCTTATCCCTTGACTCGACACATCGTCGGTCAACTAGATAGTCATCCGATTCTGACACGCCTCGCTTCACCTCTGATTCTGAGGCAGAATCCGAAAACCCCACTGCGTTATTCCCAACCAACCTTATGGCTGGAACTCCATTTGACCCACTTTTTACCAGCACCATAGGAGAGACGTCCACAGAACCTTCTACTACGGTGCCATCCATGGAAACCACCACCCCCCTAGGTATTCCTAATATGGCGGACACTCCACATTTAGGAATGCCCAACACAGGGCCACCACCTGTTATGGGTATGCCCAACATAGGGGTCACACCCCCTCTGATTCCCACAACCCAGATTCTGGGAATCACCACTACTATTCCTAACCCAAGTGTAACCCATGTTGCACTTGGAAGCGCTGGCCCCTATCAGACCACACCTATTGCAGGACACATACCTACAATACCTAGCATACCTTTAGGCGCTACTGGACCCCTACATCATACCACCATGACTAGGCATGTCCCAGTCCCAGTCACTACATCTGCTAGCTTACCGTACATGGCGAGTCTGAACTTGCCAGACTTAGCCAGGCTCACCAATGACCCTATCAGACACGATCCTGCGTGGCCTCACATGCCCACCAAACTCCCCTCCGACATCCCTAAGTTTGAGGGCAAGGCAGGTGAGGACCCCCAGAACTATATCATGTCCTTCCATCTATGGTGTTCCTCCAACTCCATAGTGGACGACTCTGTCCGCCTCCGTCTATTACAGCGCACCTTCACTGGCTCTGTAGCCAAGTTGTATATCGAACAGCCCCATGGGACGCATGCCACCTTTACCTCCCTTGCCTCGACCTTCCTGCAGTTCTTTCAGTTACCTGTCCACTATGATGCGGGCGTCGAGATCCTACTATCTTGCAGACAAAACACGGCCACCCACATCACTGACCACATTCATGAGTGGCGTCGACGCCGAAGCCTCTGCAAAATAAAGTTAGACGACCGTATCTTCCTAGATTGGTTTCTAAAATCCCTTCTCCCTCTCATTGCGAAGGATGTGGCATCCGAAAGACCCCAGTCTGAAGAAGAGGCCATCCTCAAAGCCCAACAGTTTGATCTCATTTACGCCCAATCGGGTTACCTGTATACCATTATTCCAGACGCCCCTCGGGGCGAGTCATCCCAACATGATGCGCCGGGGGCATCCCATGCCGCTGATGGCATCATTGGTCGTATGGCCTCGCATCCCCAACCCTTTTCCATTACACATCCTAGCCATGGTCTCGACCTTTCGTGGGCTACATCTCAGTCTGGAGCAACCAGTTCATATGCTCCCATGGCACATCACCACCATACCCATGGACCTTCATGTCCACCTCAGTGTTTTGGTCATGCACCATCTGCATACGCCACACCAGCTGCACCTCAACTAGTATACTACCCACAGCAAGTTGTGGCAGCTAACCCAACACCTCCAATAGCTCAGGGTTACCAACAACCCAAGCAGGCAACTGGACCACCTCCATCCCCACAGGCTTATTATCCACCACAACCTGCTCCCGCACCTGCGGTGAACCAAAATCCTCCCACTGCTCAAGGGAAAGTGTACACATAGCACAACCAGCCCCAGAACCAAAACAACCAGTGCAACCAAGGTGCGCAACAGAACCGTGGTAGAGGTCGCAACCGCGGTAATAACCAACAACATCAGCAAGGTCCTCCACCTCCCAATTCTCCACAGAATAACAATGCTGCTCCTCCCAACCGCAATCCGGATCAGAATCCCAAGCAGCCTAGAAATAATAACCTCAGAAAAAACCACCCTTGTTCTATCTGCGGGGTCTATGGTCATTATACGCATTCTTGCCCACATTTGGAGCGAGCTCGGCAACTCTGGACCGACGATGCCCATCGTCAAGGGCAAGCGGCTCCTCAGCCGCCACCCAACCCTCCACCACCTCAACATCAACCTTTGGTGCTGCAAAACCCCTTCCCAAACCAGGGTGTAGTGAACACTCAGCCGTTAGCTCCCCCTCAGGGAAACGTGCCAACACAACAGATCACTTATGCAGCCCCTGATCAACCCATGTTCGAATCAGGTACTCACCATTTGTTGATGATGTCAACTGCCGATGCCAACCTCCAAACCCGTCGGAACCAATATGGCTCCACTTCTAAAGCCCCTCCCGCCGACAAGAACACTAACGTTAATACCATAGATCAAACGTTACGTATACCTCCGGCTCCACTTGATGGCGCTTCCAAAGCACCTCGCTTCCCACTTCGTCGCATCAATAGTAATCCCAATGCTCGCGCTGCGTCGAATTACAACATTGTCGACGACTTAGCCCAGTCCCCTGCAGCCATGTCTGCTTTAGAAGTTTTGAAAAACTGTCCTTCACAGCGCAAGACTTTACTCTCTGCCATTGGCGCCATTGACCCCAATGATTCACAGCTGATCGCATTCGATTCAGACCAGTCTGAACCACGCCTGCCTTCCTCTTTAGCATTCCAAGTTTTCGTTTCTGTTCGGAATCTTGTTATCCATCGATGCATTATCGATGAAGGGGCCTCTACATGCGTCATGTCCACATTTGTTTGGCAGAAGTTGGGATCCCCTACTCTCCAGCAGTCCACCACTGCATTACGAGCCTACGACGGTCGTTCGGCTCAACCCCAAGGTCTATTAGCTAATGTCCCCGTCCAGCTGGCGGGTAAAACTATCCTCATTGACATTGAGGTCATCAATGCCCAACTAGACTATAACCTTTTACTTGGTCGCAGCTACATGTATGCCATGCGGGCTGTTGCCTCATCCGTATTTCGCACCATGCAGTTCCCCCATGAGGGACGCGTGATCAAGGTCGACCAGCTCACCTATTACGATCCCAAGGCCCCCGCCACACCTGAAAATGTTCTCCCCATGGTTGAGCAACCTGTTTGTGGTGCAACTACCTCATTCATTTCCTCAGTAGGACCCGGACTTTACTCCGAGGCGCCGATGACCTCTACATTCCAGGCCATTCCACCACCGTCACCGGAGAGCCACGTCATTAATCTCTGCACCCTTTCACAAACACCCGGTAATCAACCCTCCTTGTTACCCAAACCACCATTAGTCCCTAGTCACATTGGGGTTACACCCATCCACACAATCCCCTTTCTATTTCCTCCTTTGGGTGTAGTAAGCGCCCCGGTTATGGCTACCCTTAGTCTTCCCGGGTTAACATTGGGATTACCCGTGTGGTATATTACACCTCCCGTTCCTCCACCGACACCAAATGTCATCCTGCAACCGGTGCAACCCATTGTCACTTCTACCCAACCACCTCCCAGTATCACGACTCCTTCGTCGTCGACGAATCCCCCTCCATTCGTCAGGCCCACTGGGGGCAGAGGCCCACAACCATACACTGCGGTACCCCCACCCAAAGCAGTTAAACCTCCTCCCGTGTTTCGTGCTCCTCCTAAATGCTCGTTGTGTGATGAGTTAGGCCATCCAACTCATCAATGTCCACAATTACCCGCATTACAGGAACACATGCAAATGCTTGACGACGACCCCAACATCCCGGTTGTCAAAATTGACCCAAACACCAAGCCTCGTGATAAATCACTGCGTACCAACCACCCTTGTGCGATATGCGGTATTTACGGCCATTACTCACATCATTGTCCTGATATCCCAAATTACAGAGCAGCTCTCTACGAGATGAATAATTTGGACCTTGAGACGGCGCCCCCCACAATTGAGGAAATTCATCCCCCACCATCTTCCTCCTTGGAAGAAATTAACACCATTTACACGGTTTCCACTGGATACCCCTCTGTCCGGTCGGCCCCTTCAATTGATCCCTTAGACACACATGTTCAACCCTTTCAAATCGACGAGGAAACCACATATCCACAACATGGGGGCAGGCCCAAAACCTTGCTTACTCATCATCATCGTGATTCTTGTCGGAGATACTGGGGGAATCCATCCCACAAAGGGAATCCCCCATCATCATATCATCACTTCAGTATGCCACCACAGCCCACAGCCTCATGGTATAACACCCCGCCAGTAGTTGCTCAATGCCCTATTGATCTCTCTCTGAGACAACATCTGCACCACATTGACACCTCTGAGTTAGGGGGCATAATAGATTACCTCGACCCCGGGATAGGGGGCATGATCAATCATTTTGAACCTTCCCCATCATCTCTATCTCAACACCTCAATGAGCCCATCGTTCAAACCAGCACATATGTGATCCACAATCACAAACCCCATGCACATAGCATGGGGGCAGTAACCCTGCTCACTTTTTCATATTCGTGATCTCAACCATTTTTGAGGTCACGTGTCACTTGTATATTTGAGTTGATTTTATGCAGATAGTATTTCCCCCCGCGGGTCATCATTTCTCCCCATCACTGCATCATTGGCTTGATGGGCTCACCTTTATTTGTAGCAATTTTTTAACCTAGTTATTTGCTTTCACCATTCCGGAGTCCTTATGACCTTCGTTTTTCGCACCATTTGCACTGCCGGATTCATATTTCCGCACTCGTGATGATGCTTGAGATCATTTCTCGCTCTCACGCCTAGATTTTTTGGGCATTTTTCCCATGCCCCCCTCGTCGCCTCGATTTGCGTGCCACATCGGCCATCGTCCATTTTTAGCGAATCTTTATATTATCGAATTCAGTTTTCCGCGCTCGTAATGATGCTTGAGATCATTTCTCGCTCTCACCTCCAGAGTTTTCGTACATTTTTCCCATGACCCCTCATCGCCTCGATTTGCGTGCCACATTGGCCGTTGCCCCTTTTTGACAATCTTTATGTCACCGGATCTAGTATCCTGCACACATGATGACGCTTGAGACCCTTTTTCTCGCTCCCATCAATCCCTCTTTGTTCGGTATAATTTTATCCCTTTTTCGGGCCGAGCAATCCCTTTTACGAAAAAGGCACTTAGGGAGTTTTCGTTAAGCTCTTTTCTAACTCCTAAAACAATGAAAAGATCGTCGAGCAACCTTGCTTCCTTTCATGCTCGCTAAACGTATCTGAAAGGGCATCTACCTGGTATAAGTTTAACCCTTTTCCAGACCTTATAGACTAATTACGAAAAATGTATACTCTAGTCACATCGGCTAGAAGAGTTCTCCATCTGCATCATTTTATGCTTTTTCGGGCCTTGTAGACTAAACTTACGAAAAGAACACCAATGGAGTCCCCTTACCGCTTTCAGACTCTCTAAACATGAAAGCGACCACGAGCAATCACCATCCTGGGCTCGTAAAACCAACAGGACAGTAGTCATAACCACTGCAGAGTCTTCTTATCGTTTTCAGACTCCTTAAAAATGAAAGCACCAATGAGCACGAACAGTCCTGGGCTCACGAATCCACAGGACGGTACCATTTTAGAGCACACTTTTATCCCTTCTTGGAGCTCATTAAAACTACGAAGAAGGACCCAATGGTGCTTCTCGGTGCCACAACAGATCACGTCTACTCATATGACAACTTCCCCATTTTGGTCGCCTTTGTTCAGAGTATTTTGCAGTATGTCACCCTGAGAACCCCTCGACAGCACCCATCAGCTTGGTTCCCCACCAGAGTCATACATAACCTTCAGTCCTTAAAAGCTATGATCCTCAAACCTATAAGTCAGTTCCCTACGCTGCTAGGTCAACCATGTCATCATGCTTTGAACAAAGGAAGTTTGAGTCTACCCACTATATGACCCCAGATACTTCCCATCCCCACAAGTATGTCAGTCCTACCATCAGTACTACCACACTTCAGTTCTACACCTCACGCTCCTATCAAGGAAACATCATTGCCTTGTTAGTTGCTGGTCTCCCTCTGTCGACGACAACCAAATTTATTCCAGAGGATAGACCTAGAGGTCCCTGTGTCTTGGACTCATCAACATTTATGATGTGTGCTTACGAATCATTTCGAGAAGAGTCCTCAGTGCCTCTCCAAATGGTTGTTTCTCACATGCTCGACTTCAACACCTTGATCGCATCGTTGAGACTCGCATAGGGCATTGGTCCGCTCAGTTATTAGTCGAAGACCCCGGATACCTTTTGACTCCTCCACATTTGAGAGTCTACCTATGGATACAACCAGTTACACTGTTCCTATAGATATCCGGGTTGCGTATGGCGACAGTATTCAGATGTACCCCAGTTTTATACTCCCTCGAGTATACAGTTACAGATACTTCCCAGAGATGGCTCACAGTCATTACGTAGTTACAGATGTTGGACACCTTCAGTTCCAACAGTTCATCAGTTATTCCAGTGTATCAGTTATTGAGATCAGCCATGTCATGATCATGATTACATCCCAAAATAATGTACCCTCTGGACCATTATGATGTACCAGTATATTTTTATGTATTAGATCCCCCTTCTTGGGACTAATTGTTATGTATATGTCTTGATACGAGCATGGGTATGCCCGCCTCGTCCATTATCAGAGATTATCCCTCATTCATATTGAGGCAATGTAATATTTGTTTATTTTTTGCAGCTTCCATGGGACACGGATCCAGTCTCCAATCGGTGTCTTCTCCTCCCTACAACCCCAGAAAAAAGACAAAAGAACTATGATGTCTATCGGCCATACGATGAGCTCCTGCCCTCACACATCAGGGGGCAATCTGTTAACACCCAAAAAGTGCTCACTAGCTCATTCCCTTATTCACATGACCCATTTGTCCACTTTTCCACCATCTGAGCCTCTGAAGCCAACAAAAGGTCACCAAAAGACCTTGGTACACCCCTTTTTCCCACTCAAAAAGATTATTTTTCCTAAAAAGCATAAAAAAACCCTCAAAAAGGGTCCAAAATTCCCAAAATATTAAAAAGGGAATAAAAATATTAATTTTATTCAAAAAAGGAAAGAGGAGGGAAAAGTACCTAAACCATGTTGGTCAATACCATTTGGTTTCCACAAAACCACAAATGGTATTCCCCACCACCAAAACCTATAAAAAGGTGGTAGGGGCTCCTCATTTCACATCCATCCATATTCCTATCCTCATGCTGCCAAAATCTCCCTTGAGTTTTGGCCATTGTAGCAACTTTGGAGAAAGGACCCATTGGAGATTGGAGCTGCTCACCATTGGAGCCATTCAAACAACCTTCATCATTTGGAGGTATTGTTCTTGCAAGCATTTGCTTGCCCCATTGTCAATACAAAAATTATTTTTTATCTTTCTTGTTCTTGTTCTTTAATTCAAAATGCACATGCTAGTTTAGTTTAGTTTAGATTTAGTTTATTGTTATTTTCTTTACATTGAAACTGCTGCTACTAGTTAGCAGGTGCCCATAGCACTAAGCTTCGTTGCAAAACCAAGCCAACAGTTGGATTCCCCCTAGTACTAGGGTTCCATCCATTGGACATGAACCAAACCCTAAGTTTAATGGACATATAGGGTTGAGGGAAGGAGTTGGCTTGGGAACCTTAGTCCTAATAGAATTGTTCGGAGATTCATTGGTTTCAAGAGAAGTAAATAAGAAAGCATAGAGAGGAGTTAAAAGTAAGAAATGTGTCCAATCCCATAAGGAAAGAGTAAAATTGGTAATGGGAGAAGATGTAGTGATGGAGGATAACCTAACTTTGAGCAAAACAATGTTAATTTAGAGGTTATTTAATAACTCAATTTCAAATAAATCATTGTATTCTTGAATGCAATTGGTATGGAAAGGACAACTTAGGTATGTGCCCACATTTCATATCCTTGTAATAGGATGGTACATTCTTAATGAAATATGGTATTAGGGGCCTACAATGATGTCATTGAAAATATGGACACAATTCTTTGATCCTAGATGGAAAGAAAAGACCTATAAACCAATTTGGGTTAAGGTACCAAGGTTTCCCATAGAATTATGGATAAAGGGATTTTGGAAACAATAAGTAATTCCCTAGGAAATTCCATCGACATGGAAGTTAATATGTTCTTTAAATCAATAAAAAGATAGGTAAATCTTGGTGGAAATGGACATGTGAGACTCGATCTCTCAATAGAAGTTGGAATTTAATTTGAGAAGTGGAAATTCATCTCGTTGGTGTCTTATTAGATCCCCTTTAGAGATCAATTATGCCATGTACACGACCATGTGATCAAATACTACTCAAGAGTTGATAGTAAAAAACAATGGAGAAAGGTCTCGAAATTGGGACAGCATAATCAAGAAAGAAAGTCTGTGGAAATTAAAAAGTATTGGGCTATTCATCAAGGGGTAGAAAAGAATGGATCTAGGAGATGATAGAAATGGAAATTTTTTCAAACAAAGGTTTGGCTCAAGAGAAAATGTTGATAGAACTTGTGGGGAGATTAGTAGAGGTATGCCTCTTTGAGAGGGTGACTAATCTAGGTGGATATTGGTGGCCACCCACTTGTTCCATTGATTTATAATGATTCCACATCTTGGTAGTTTTTCTATAGTTTCTTATGGCCCAAATTTTTGGTTTATTTTTAGTCCCTAAATAGTGTTTTTTGGCCCTACGACGACTTAGGGTTTCTATAGGCTTACCTTATCCTTAACCAAAAAACTGGTCTTCTCATCGAGATATTTTGAATGGGATAATGTGCACCTCAAATGGATTTTGTATGTGGAAGTTATAGCCCCAAGAATTTGATGCATTAACTAGACTCCTTGGAACCCACATTCCTTTTGCTACTTTATTTCCTAGGGTAGTTTTGTATATTTAGGGGTTTTTCCTCTTAGGGTTTCACACTTTATGTTAAAAGGAACTTTTGGCCTCTTGTAATGTCTTCTTGCAAAGTAACATAGCCGACGCATTTCTCTTCAAAGATAAGCTACCACCATATTCTAGTTACACTACAAGGAAAACACCTTATAGCAGAGGTTTTTGTGGAGGTTTCTAGTGTTACAGGATTGGGAAAAACTTTTTAAAAACCTATGATACAATCTACGCAATTAGTAGAGGAGGTATTTGCAAATGTTCATTATAACTAATAAATTTTGGGCGAGCGAAGGTTTTTTTCGGTGCATATATTGTAGAAACGCACTAGTGTGTGTTATTAATACAAGTATCAGTGCTTATAAGCTAAAAAAAATCAGTTATTGTATAAGTATTAAGCATCGGCTTCATTTTTTTTATATGTCGCACCGGTACTCGTATCATTATTATGCACTGGGTTTTCTAGGGTTTATCGGTGCTTGTATAATGTTAGAGAACCAGTGCTCTTATGAAAAATTATGCACTATTTTCTCTCTTTTCTGTTGCAGGGATTTCTAGTGCTCGTATAAATAGTAACCACCGATACATACATAAATTTTAATGCACTGATGCATATAATATATAAAAAGCATCGGAGCATATTTTTATTATGGGCACCGTAATATTTTGGACTGATAAATATAATTGTATGTTGTCGGTTAAATCAACGGTATTTTTGAACAACTGTTAGCATACGTGCTTATTTTAAATTAATAAGCAACAATTCTTCTACATCATAAGAATGCATTGGTGCGTATAATTAATAAAATGCACCGGTTGTCGTATTTTTATGGCACACATTGTATAGCCACTTCAAACGAATACAATGCACCAATATATATATATATATATATATATTGTTTTTTTTACAAATTTTCTTTCATGATCTAGAAATCAAATTTATTTCTAAAATAATATTTTATTTTTATATTTTAATAATTGTCTTTGCATATAATGATTGCATCAATGTGTTATCCAATGAATTACACCTATGGTATTTGTAACACAGTGAATGATCCATATAGAATATAATCAATAGTGCAACAGTTTACAACATTGGACATTACAATAAAGTAAGAAACCCATTTTATTAATATCAATAAGAAATCCATCGTTATAAAAAAAATGGACAATGTAAAGGTCCACAATAATCAAAATGCATCCAATATGTAATTGTTACACATATTGGTAAACTGACGGCATCCAATTAGGACAAATGTCCAATACATTAAAAAAAATGTCAATATGTAATTGTTACACTTATTGGTAACATATCCTCATGCAATTGGAACAATATGTCAATACATTAAACAAATATTTGATTTTCATAGTAGACAAATATTCCAAAACATACTACTTCAGTAACAGTGAATTATATTGATTGTCATTCACCACTTGAACTATTGTCATCGCTCGAGTTGAGTGCATGCCTCATTTATTCTTCACTTGTAGGTGATATTGTAGTTTAGTTGGGTTATTTAACCTAATGTTTTGTTCTTCATCTTGTTTTTTTCGATGCTCCTCCTCTTCATCTTCCACTTATAATCATAGAAATAAAGTGTAATAGGTATATGTACATTTTTATAGTATAATATACATGTTTGTGTAAATAAAAAATCATACCATATCAACGATTGTTTCATAAACAATGCACATTATTTTGAATCCATGCACCATGTCATTTCTTAAAATATCTTATGTTGCCTCCACTCCATACTTTGTTTCCTGCAAGCTTAATACGCCATGATAAAGCATAGATATAATTAATATAAAGCATTGTTGTTGTTCCATTAATTATAAAATAAGGGAAGTTAAATTGCGACATCGATACTTACAAATTGTTCAATTAACCCTTGATACTACAACATATACTCACAACCCATACTTACCCAATGTCGATCAATTCTTAGAATGGATCTTCTTTGTATTCTACCACCTATTAGAATACATCCATGGATGATTGTAAATCAACTATTTAAATATAAAGATCACAACAAATGTGAAATCTTTAGTAAGGTCGAAAACATAAGTACTCACAAACTTTGCTATCAACCCTTTTCTTCCTTATCGTCTTGTCTTATGTGTTTTTTTTTTTCCTCGGAAAAAATCGTAATTTTATTTCAAGTAGATGAACAAAATTACATTCTGCACATGTAGTAGAATCACTTAGATCCCTACATTGTCACATCTTAACAGTCCCATATTATCATCTTGTCTATTGTCCCATACATTCAGCAAAAAAACTGTTGTCCATACAACCCACATATATCCTATTACATAATATCAGTAAAAACCATCATTGATCATCAAAAACTGAGCTGTAGCTCAGTGCTGTGCCTCAATATCATCATAAAAAGGTCTATGATAATAGCTGAATGTGCCCCCCAGAGAATGAATAGTAATCCTCCATGTTCCAAGTACTAATTCCTGCTGCATCGCTTCCTTGGAGAGTTTATCGGCCAACCCATTCCTCTCCCTGTAGATATGTGTAAAAGTAATGTGGTTGAAAGACAGCTTTAACCGGATCACCTCCTCCAGAATAGGTAGTAGTACCATCACATGACATTGAGTGATCTCCTTTTCCCAGTTGATAACAATCATGGAGTCGCCGAAAATCTGAAGCGATAGGCATCCTTGTTCAAGTGCGAATAACATCAGCAGTTTCAGAGCCATGAGTTCAGCAAAGTTATTTGTTCCTCTCCCCAAGCCAGCCACGAGATGGAAGAAATGGGACTCAGATTTGTAAAGGGCTCCCCCCCCTCCACACACCGCATGATGGTTTGATGAGGCGCCATCGAAGAATGCCCACGGCATGGAATGGTCAATTTGTTCTACCCTCACAGATCGTGTTCGGCTCACATGGACTGGAGCCTCGAATTGATGTAATACAACCACAGCTTGAGCCACTAGAGACTCCAATGGAACCCTGCAATCATGGAAAATCAACCTGTTGCGTGTAATCCAAATGCCCCATGCAAATATACACGGGAAGGCCCGAATGGGATTGGTTTTATGAAAAGACCACCACTCATGGAAAGCTTCCAGGACGCCCTCGCCCCTCCACGGCACCTGCAGATCCAAATATCTGCTGGTAGCATGCCAAACAGCCTGTGAAAAACGACAGTGAATGAAAATATGAGCAATGGTCTCTTCCGCATCCCGGCAAAGTGGACATATCCCCGACCCCTGGAGGAAACGTTTTTGCAGGATGTCCCAGGTAGGAGCCTTATTTTCCAGTAGAGCCCAGAAGAGTAATTTTGCTTTACCCGGACATCGTAACTTCCACAGAATATTCCACCACCACACCAATTCCCTGTTATGAACTTCCACATTCAGCTGGATATATCCATTTTTAGGTGAGTAGATTCCCGAGGGATGATGATCCCAGATAAGTTCATCAACCCTGTTGGTCAGGCGAATATTAGTATGTCTTAAGATCCGTATATAATCCTCCCAGTCCCCCTGCAGTTCTACAGAGATCTCAAGTCGCCGTGCAGAGATCCACCCCTGTTTCCATAGGGTAGATGCTCCCGGATCCTCTATATCTGCCAGAAAATGACATCCTCTAGCAGCCAAAATAGTCCTCAATTCCACAGAAAGGACATGACCTCCCCTGCAGCCAACCCAAGGGTCCAACCCGATACGAAGGAGACGCCCATTGCCGATCCTCCACATTAATCCAGAACCGACCAAAGAGAAATGATGCACCATCGCTTTCCAGACCAAAGAGCAATTTGCCCTCGACTTATTGCCCATCCGGATCCATTCGAGAAGAGTAAGAGGGGCAATATATTTATGATAAACCACTCTAGTCCAAAGACTCTGTGTATGTATCAGACGCCACGACACCTTGGCCCCCAAGGCTTTTGCAAACAGAAAAATATTCTTTAACCCCCAGCCTCCCAATGCTTTTGGGACAACAATTTTATCCCATCTGACCCACACCAAAGCTTGATGCTCACTCGAACCCTTCCAAAGAAAGGCAAAACACAATCTCTGGATCTGCTCCAGAACGCCAATGGGAATCCAAGCAAGAGACATCCAATACACCGGAATTGCTTCCAAGACTGATTTAATCAGGACCAGCCTCCCAGCCCTAGAGAGCCATTCATGGCTCCATCCATTAAGGCCCTGTTCTAATTTTCCTATTAGCCAGTTCCAATCAGCCTTCAGATAAGCATTCGGTTTCAGTTGAAAGCCAAGGTACTTTAATCCATCGTCAATATCCAAAATCCTGTAGGGTAGTTTGTTAACCATTCTATGAATTTCCTGCTCGGTTAAATTCGAACAAGTGATAGTAGATTTGTCAATATTCACTAACATACCCGCTGCAACTTGCACTAATTGGAGGCCTTCAACCACCTTGTCAATATCCTGTCGCGTGCCATCACAGAATATCAGAATGTCATCAACAAAAAGCAGATGTGTAATAAACAATACCTGGGAAATGGATATGCCACGAAAGGAACCATCAGCTTTTGCATTCAGAATAAAATGGCTGAGTCCTTCAGCAACAAGAAGAAATAGCAGCGGAGAGAGGGGACATCCCTGTCGTAGCCCCCTTCCCGCCTGGAAGAATGGGCTAGCAGAACCATTGATCAGTACAGCAAAGCTCACCGTTGTGAGGCAGGCCATAATCCATCTAATAAATTCGTAGCAGAACCCCAGATGAGTTAAAAGCATCCGGATATATAGCCAACTAACCCTATCAAATGCTTTTGATAGATCAATCTTAATCATAGCCCCCTTCTGCTTCCGCACTTTCAGAGTGTGTAATCCTTCTTGTGCAACCCCAATGGCCTCATGAATTTGGCGGCCTTCCAAGAAGCCAAATTGCTCACAAGAAATATGCTTGGACAAAATAATCTTGAGTCTCCTCGCCATAACCTTAGAGATGATCTTATAGATACAATTGCAGAGGGAAATAGGTCTGAATTCATCAAAGCTGACAGGCTTGTCCTTCTTCGGTATAAGAGCTAAAAAGGTGGAGTTGAAGGGGCCATGTACAAACCCAGCCTTTCGCGATTCTTCCACCACATTCAAAATTTCCTCCCCGAAGAAGTCATAGAATCCTAAGAAGAATTCTATAGGCCAGCCATCTGGCCCCGGGCTTTTATCTTTTTGAAAGGATTGCATTACCAGCAAGAGCTCCATCGGCGTCACCTCCTCCATCAGCATTCTATTATCATCCTCCCCCACAAAACGTGGAAAAAGCTGAGTCACCCGAATGACCTCAGCAATGGAGACACCAGGTTGTGCAGTGAATAAATCGCCAAAATGTCGAACCCCCATCTCCGCTAATCCATCAAAGCTGGAAACCTGTTCCCCTACTTCTGAAGATAGTTCCCAAATAGAGTTAGTGAATTTTCTCCCCTTAGCATACGCTTGAAAAAAATTTGTATTCTCATCACCGCACTGAAGCCAAATCGCCCTACTTTTCATTTGCCACACCTCTTCTCGCTCACACAGGATCACATTCCTGCGTCTCTCCCACTCCAACAGCTCACCTTTCTGCTGTTCATCCAAAAATTCCATACCCAGACTAATTAGAATCCTATCGATGTTCAGCTCAGCATCCCGCAAAGTCTGATCATCAATCACCCTTTTGTCATGAGCCCAGGAGATAGTTGCCTCTTTTATTCGCTTAAGATTGTGATGAAAGTGTGCACCCACATGCATCTGAGAATCATTTGGACGATGAACCCATTGTTCCTGAATCAGCTTAATAAAAGCCTCCTCCTTCATCCAACTAGGATTGAATTTGAAAGGGCTTGGAGGTTTTTTCCTATTACCTCTTAACTCCAGGAAGATGGGACAATGGTCAGATATCCCTCCTGACCCTACCCACTGTCTGACAACATCTAGTCCCAGTGCCAATACTTCAGCAACCAGAAACCTATCCAGTCGTTTTGCCACCCTATGTTCCCCAGCTCTCTTATTCCTCCAAGTTGGAGTTAACTTGGATGGTAAAATGTCCAGAAGATCCTTCCTGAAAAAGGATTGAATGAAATGATTTGCTAATGAGTCCGGAGCAGCCCGAGGCCCCCAAACTTCAAATGCCCCCAGATATAGATTGAAATCCCCACCCATAATCACATCCCTTCCATCAAAAAGATCCATACATAACAAGGAGTCCCAGTAGCCCACCCTATTTAAATAGGGCCCATATATATTCAAAACCGTGATCATCCGACCAATCTCAGCATCCCAAACTTCCAAACTGATACCAGAGGAGATTCCCCAAGAACAATCACAACGACAGCTCTTAACCTTCCACCCCAAGGCCAGCCCTCCAGAACGCCCACGAGCATCCACTCCAACAAATTTCCAACCAGGAAGCAAAGATTCTAAAGCTCGTACAACCTCCTCACTGCCACCCAAAGTTTCTTGCAGCAATAATACATCCGGCTGATTTATGTCAACCAACCTCCTAAGTGACGATTTTTTTAAGGAACTCGCCAACCCACGACAGTTGAAGGACATAAGTTTCATAAAAAATCCCCATCCTGGGCTTTCACTGCTCTAAGTGCCCACTCTATAGAAGATTGTGTACCCATCACTAAATCCACTTTAGCCCGATCTTGAGCTTTAGACAAAAGGGATTTGCGGCCCCGTCCTTTCCCCCCAACACTATAGGCCAATTCAGGAAGTCCCTTGCCCCCCATTCCATCAGCAGGTATCTCTCGACTACGAAGAGCGTATCGGATACATCTACCCTCGGAGCTGATAGAGTGATTGGTGGAGACAATTGACGGCGTGACAATACTATCCACATCAGACCGCAAACAAGGAGCATCCGGGCGAGGAGGAGACCCAAGACTTCCCCCCCCATTACAATAGAGTCATCAAAAAGGGAAGCAGCAGGAGAAAGGGAAAGAGATATACCCAAGGAGTTTGCAGATGTACCCCGACGATTGGGCAGCTCCTGGAGTAATGTGGTGGTGGCTCGAGTAGTAGAAATCACGGAACACATAGAATCCCCCTCAGCTACAGGAGGCGCACTTCCATTAATATCCTATTCATTGTTCACCAACGGTGTCAATGTTTCCTCGGATCCAATCCGCCCACAGAAATCTGATGGTACCACCGAATCGAAAATCAGCCCCCCGTCTAAAACAAGCCTACTCCCATCAGCCACCACCGCTTGAGAGTTTACCATCGACACTGGATCTGTGACTACTTCAGCTGTTTCATCAGTCAAAGGCTTACAAGTCCGAAACGATAATGGGAAACAAGCTACCAGATGTCCAAGAGCGTGGCAGCGATGACACCTAAATGGCACACCCACATAATCCAGTTTTTGCACAAATTCCCCATCCTTGTAATGAACTTTTATCTTAGCAGAAAGTACGATCCGCAGATCGATATTAACCAAGATCTTAGCTACCGTATAGATTCCAGTCTTAATATAGGAGGAATCTGAACATACATAATCACCGAGAAAATTTCCAATCTCAGCAAACCGAGTTTCATTCCACATATGCATGGGAAGCCCAGGAAGCTTCACCCACAGCGGTTCTTTAGCAATTTTCTCCGATTTTGAGTCGAAGAAAGGGGACCAGCTTTTCAGAACAAGAGGGACTCCTAGAATCGACCATTGTCTTCGTAAAACAGCATTGACCTCCCCACTGTTCATAAAGATGAATGAAAACCATCCTTTCGTCAATACACGAACCTCAGGGGCTGATGACACCAAGTGCGTCCACTGCTCATCCGCCCAACGCCGAAGAAAACCACGACCAAATCTTCTTCCCCTAACATGACCAACCACAGCAGTGTGAGAGAAGTCCTCCGCCTCTTCCAACGTTACATCCACCCCCAGTACCAACAAGTCCTGTCTCTGTCTTTCTTTGACCCTCTTAACAGTGTTTTTGAGTGAGTCATCCTTAGCAGTGTTCCCTGATCTAAGCTGGGAATTGTTAACATGCAAATAAACTCCTCCCCCCGGGGCAGCCATCAGTACTCCACACGACGCCAAGAAACAATCCCAGAATCAGCTAAACAGGACTAAATCACCATAATCCAGATGCCCGCAATCTGTGTGCAGAATCCCAAATTCCCATACCAATGTTGCATGCGTCCAAGAAAATCATCCACAGTTCCCAATCCTAAAAATGCTCATCGGTAATCACTCAGAACATCAGCAGCAGAGATCATCATTTCCCCTATAATTATGCTCATGGCCTTCCATCAATTCGGTCTTGATGTTCCAATACGGGTTGTGGAATCTTGAATCCAATTACTAGCTAGCATGAGTCTCCTCCATCCTTCTGCTCAAATCCACCATGTATCCGCTCTGCAATCACAAATCCATAATATGACAAACAGCATCAATCTATGACTATCTCGCACGCCACCGGCCAATTCCAGAATCAAAATTACAAGCTGAGTAGGGTGAAAAGATTGTAGATGACAAACTTGCGGGATGTAGTAGCTTGCTCATCGGCAAATCAATATCGTGCCATAATCAAATGTCAAGGGTGCTCCGCTCAGTATCAATAGTGCTCAGCTCTGATGCGCCCAGCTAAGTAGTTTCTCCTCATCTTCACCAGAAGTCCGCACTGGAATCGCAGATCTTGATACAACGTACTTCAACCTGCGATGAATCATGCTCCTCTCTGTATCTTGCCCTTCCCACAGCGGATGCCCCTCTTGTCTTATGTGTTGAATGGGTTCCATTTTGTTTTGTTTTCTACAAAAAAACGATTGAAAAATAGGATTTCATGCAACAATTATATTAGATGTACAGAATAAATCAATGATTACATATACCTTTAATGCACGTTGTTGTTGGGTTGGCTCCTCTTGCGATGCAATTATGTTCATTTATTTTACCATCTCTTTGTACAGTACCTGTAATAATACTTTTTAAATTATTCTTTTTTGTTATTGTAAGTTTTTGCTATTACAAGTCTCCTGGGTCTTATTAACCACTGCTCCAGAAATGCTTGTTGTAGTTTATATTTAACCTAATTCTTCGAGTCAATGGATTGATTTTTGTACTGTAAGTGGAAACTACATCTATAAGTTCTTTCCACTATATCACTCATGATTTTGTAAAAAAAAATCCCCTCTTGTTAACTTCCAACACAACTACAGATGAACTAAGGACCAACTCATCATCATTTACATCATAATTTTTATCTTCTTAGGATGACATTCCATTACCTAGTATCCATCCCTTTAGAACATTAAAAATTTGTGAAATCAAGCATTTAAAACATGCTGACTATTAATATTAAGAAATTCATTTTTAGTACAAATTCAAAGAAAAACTTCATGTCAATTACCTTTTGATCCACCTAATTCCTCTCTTTGCAACATTTCCATAAATATTTTAATCTCTTCTGCACTCAGAATGTGAACAATCTTATCAGTTTTTTTCTCTGCATGACACACATTAACCAATACACATCATTAATTCAAACCTATAAATAATTCAAATGTATTAAATTTCTAATAAAACTGAAAGAATTTGCCTTGTTCTTTTGTTGGGATGAACTAGCATTGTGCTCACTGCAATAATTCGTTTTCCTTGAACTTCTATCAGTCATCTTCTTTAAAAAAAAAGAATTAAAAATTCAAGAATTATTAGGTATATAAATTATGAAATAATTTTGCAAAAAATATAATGGTGCACATAATATAAATAAGCATCGGTGCGATATACATACATAAGCGCACTGGTGTGGTATACATAAATGTGCACACCAATGTAGTATACATACATGTACACACTGACATATCATTGATGTGATTTTAAAAATTCAAATACATTTTGTTTACAAATTTTATATTCACCCAATGCTCTAATATAAAATACTAAACGCCCTAGTGCCTCATAAATGTTTATACGCACAACCAAACCTGTGAACAAATTCAAAATGTAACCTTTTTTGCAAAAAACAATTATTTTACTTTACAAATTAAGTGATGCCGATCGTAGAAACATGATCACTAGTTTGACATTACATATGTATGCATCGATGCGCATTATGTAGGTACATGCTAGTGCAATATTTTTGTATATATGCACCGGTACGGTATTTATGCACAGTGTGCACCACAAACCATGAAAGCATTTTTTTAAACTGATAGTGACCAGTTTTTGTATCCAATGCAATAAGTGGTCCTATTGCAATGGATACAAAACACCCCCATATACAATAAAAAAACTCTATAAAATTCTATTGCTTGGAAGGGAAAATGTAATACCCTGACTTTTAAGCCCTGGACATATGTAATTGTTATTTGTTTATTATTGTGGTACTAGGTGCTCGCACAATGGCCTTTAAGGACCGAGACACTATTATCTAATTAATAAAATGATTGGCTCAACATGGACAACAAACGAGATTGGAGGGAAATGGATTCCACTAGGTGAGGGGGAATGGGTACTAGGAGTTTTGGGTCACCCAAATAGTATAGATTGGACCTTGGAGTTACTATTGCACCTTATTCATGGTTTAGTGTACCCCACTTGCACTAGTGCGCCCTCATGAAGGTTTGGTGGGTCCCACTTGGTGAATGTGCCCTCCTTGAATGAAATATGCTCTTTTGTGGACCCCACTTGGACTAAGGTTCCCTATCCCTATATTCTAGGAGATGGAAGCATGATTTTAGCTTCCACCTACTTGATTTTAGCCTCCACCTCCACAAGTGTGCTTCACTCCTCTATTCATGGAAGGTGCTCCCATTTTTGTGCTTCGGGCCATTTATGACTCCAATTGGGTCCTCTCTCTCACCTCCCTTGACTAGTGTTCCTTCCTTGAGATATTATTGGCCTCCACTCCTTTATTTGCGCTAGCCCCTCATTATGGTTCTATTTTGAGTAAATGAATCCCCTCATTTTAGCCTCCACTTCATGAATTCGAGTTAGTGAACCTAACCACACTATATCTCTCTCTAACCAATTCAATTTGGTCTCTTTGGGTTCAAGTTGGCCTCTTTGTGCTATAAATCCATGTGTCACCTTATTTTGAACTAGATCTTGTGAACTAGTGTGTGAAGAAGAGGAAGCCTTGTTAGATTCTTGGCTAGACTTGTGATGTGAGAGCTTATCTCATCTCATTGTGCCTATGTGCTGGGTGTGAGACTAGGTGTTGAGATATTGTGATTAGGTTATGATACCAGAGGATTTTTTGTTTTGCTTCTACAACAAGAGTTCCTCTTCTCCATTGCTTATCTCTATCCAATCCTTCACGTGAAGCCTGAAGGTGGCCCGGTGATGTCCTAAGGGACTTGTGTAGTGAAGGGAGTGTCATTGCACCGGGTAGTGGGGATGGAAGGGAAAGTATATGGGGAGGGAATGAGTTGTGTTTTCTTAGGTTGTGTGGCCTGATTTTTTCCTATTGCTTATAGCTGAGAGTACATCTACCTGTGGAATACATGGCCTCAACTCAAGGATGACTGTCATGCTAAGAGATTGATGAGCATGACATCTATATTGTTGGGTGGAACATTGTCTTGTTGCAACCAGCCGCACTTCATTGAGATAAGTGTTTATTTTATGTTTATTCATTATATTTGTATTATGCTAATCCATCCTTAGAGGCTGAATTGGTCTATGTTTATGTTTATGGATGTTATATTAATAGTTTATGTTACGGTCCTAATGCTTATCTATGTTATATGGATTATTTTGTTAATAGTTGAATGTAGGATGGATGGTATTCATTTCGAAATATTGAAATCTGATTTTTTTCAAGTCTTTATGGCAACTTTCTCTTTCTCTCTCTCTATCACAGATTCTATGGCTATAGTGGCATCCATCTCTTTTATCTCTCTCATGGATCTTCTAGCTGTATATGGAATCCTTTTCTTCTTCTTTTTTATGATTTTAATGGTTGTAGGTGGAAGCCATGTATTCTGATTTTAGCATTGCTTAGATGGATGTAAGTGGAAGCCATGATTTTTTATTTTAGTATTGTTGAGATGGTTGTATGTGGCATCCATTTATTTTGATTTTAGTTTTGATTAGATGGTTGTAGGTGGTAGCCATTATTCTGATTTTAATATTGCTTAGATAGTTGTAAATGGTAGCTTTAGATTTGATTGTGCTGATGTTTATGTGGTTGTAGGTGGAAGCCTATAGATCTGCTTTAGTATGGTTTATGTTGTGATTTTTGTTGGAATATTATCACCATCATTTTTCAGATTTGCATGTCTGCATGCATTTTGCATGCATCCAGTCATCATGCATGCATTTGCATGAAAGTGCATGCATCCAGTCATCATTTTGGTGGTCTCCCCAACACCTAGAGCCTAATTTCAACTCCCTAGAGCCTATCTTCATCCCCCAATAGCCCTCCTACCACCTACCTGATGCGCCCTGTTTGACTCACCTACATGACATGTGTGCCTTTTCTCACCTACCAGGAGTTATCATTAAGTTATAGCGCCTTATCTCACCTACCAGGAGTCTGACAGTTAGTTAGAGCATTGATTAAGCAATTCTTCCACTGATTGCTCATCCTAACTGCATGTAGCTCCTAGTCAGCTAGTTCTGGAGTGCCACTTGATCTTCTGACAGCCTCATGTGCCCTCCTTGGAGTCTCCATCCCCTAATTCATGCCTAGATGGTTTTGTTAGACTTAGTTAGACTCATTTGACTGACCTTTGACCATTTATGACTGATACTACTGATTGGATGATGTCTCCAATGTTGTCCAAGCCACACTTTGAGCATGATTCGAATGAACTCCTTGTTTAATTCGAATTCTCTTGATAGTTATTGTATTGTATTAATTATTCACAGTGCCAGCTCACAGCTGATGTATGATTATACTGCTATTCTCCATTTTCTGTGTTCATGAGTGATTATTGACTACTTTCTTCTCTTCTTCTCTACACTTCTTGAGTGATTTTTGTGTGAGGCTTGTTACAGCTGTCAGATCCTACTACATATTATCACATGGTATCAGAGCTTGCAGCATCTATTCGAATTGCATCCATTGTAGCAGTTGCAACATTTCATTGAGCAATTATCTTTCAATTGAGCACCAGAAGCCTCTAAGTTTCCACAACAAATCCTGGTGCCATTACCTTGAATTCACTGGAGCAATCCAGTGAGGTCTATTCAGGTGTGAAGGACTTAGTCATATGTGCTTAGTGTCCTAAGGCATTTTTCATTCGAAGTGTATCAAATCTCCATCAACAAAATTCTTCTTGTTTTGCAGGTTTATTCATCCATTCGAATTCCTCTTCAATTCAACCTCCGCTGCTCAGATGGATCTACAACTCAATTCTTCCAACTATGTCGAATGGAAGGCCAAGATGACCATCTTCATGAGGTCCAAGAGCTTCACCGGGATACTAAATGGAACTATGGTCGAACCCCTTAGTGCAGTAGAGAAATACAAGTAATTAGATAGGCTTGATGAAGTAGTAGGCTTACTTCTTCTCTGAATTTATGAAGATCTTCACTTCCATGTCATCAATCTAACATCTCCAAAAGATGTTTGGGACAAGATCGAATCCCTCTTTGGACAGAAATATGATTTGAAAGGTCATAAATTGGAGAATGAACTCATCTCATTGAGTCCTGAAAGCTTTGAACCCATAAATTCTTTCCTAACCAAGTTCAAAAGCTTGATTTCACAATTGAAGAGATATGAGGTAGTGAAATAAGACAAACAACTCATACTTGTCATTCTCTCAAAATTGGGGCCAAACTTGTTAGTTTTTGTCTCCACATTTCAGTCAGCTAAGATGTCCATTCCAAAATGGAAGTTTCCTACATTTGATGACCTCATCCAATCTATCACACAAGATGAGGAGAAGTTAATCTCCATGGGAATGATAAAACCAAAGTTGGATTCGGCCCTTACAGCTGCTGAGGCAAAAAGAGAAAATGAAAAGGGAAAGCAAAAGGTTTCTGAAAAGAGATCGAATGATACAAATCCAAAAGATGTTCCATATCAGTCAGATGGCGCTTCGAATTCAAAGAAGAACAAGCAATATCAGAAAGAGAGATCCAAGTGCACATATTGTCATCGAGTATTTCATCCTGAGAGTTATTGTATGAGGAAAGCTATAGATTTGATGGCTCAGTTACTTGAGAAGAACAATATCCTTGTACTTGCATGTGCAAGGAAGCAAGATACTAAACCCTCTCAATCTGAGGACAAAGAAAGATGCCATGCTCTCATGGAAAGTGCATATAAAGAATCCTCATTCATCATAGATTTAGGAGCATCAAGACATATGTCTTCCTCAAAGGATCTCTTCTCCAACTTTGAATGCTCAGTTGGCCCTTCCATCATGTTGGGCAATGATTTTGAAGTCTCCTCTAAGGGGATTGGAAGGATCAATCTTGACCATGGCTACTTCTCATATGTGCTTTATGTTCCATCTCTCACAACAAATATACTTTCAGTGTACCAAATGAATCATATTGGAGATCCCAAGAGAGTGATCTTCTCTCCAAATGAAGTCGAGATACAACACATGGTTTTAGGGAAAATCATTGCAAAGGGAGTTGCAAATCACACTTCAAAACTCTATGATTTTTCACACTTATTACCTCTCTCAAAACCATGTTCTCTCCATAATCATGCCAATGAAGAAAGCAGATTGTGGCATGAGAGATTTGGACATCTCGATTACAAGCATTTGCAAGACATGCAAGCTCAAAATGTGGTTGAAGGTCTTCCAAATGACAAGTTTGCTCATGGCACTTGCAAAGGTTGCCTGAAAGGCAAGGATCCACCAAATAAAATTGAGAAAAAGAGGACTCTTGAAGAAATGTGAATGCTAGATCCAGATCCACAAGAACCTGAAGATATAGCACCTAAAGTTTCATCTCCTATTGCTACATGGGCCACCACTACTCCAGTCTCCACCATTGATCTTGTCAAAGATAGATTTGATCTTCATGATACAAGAACTGCACTCTCTCCCTCAGATCCATTTCTAGTTGAGAGATGCTTTCTTATGATTGGATCTGATCCGAAGACATACTTTGAAGCCTCCCAAGATCCGAGATGGGTAGCTGTTATGGAAAAAGAGTATCAATCTCTTCAAAGAAATGAGACTTGGGAGCTTGTTTCTCTCCCACCTAGAAGGAAACTTGTTCAATGCAAGTGGATCTATAGAACTAAGATGGGTTCATATGGAGTCTCCAAAAAGTACAAGGATAGATTTGTTGCAAGAGGCTTTTCCCAAGTTCATGGGATTGACTATTCTGAGACATTCACTCTTGTTGCTAAGATGGATTCCATCCATCTTGCTCTTGCTCTTGCTGCATCCAAGCACTGGGAAGTGCATCATATGGATGTCAAGAGTGATTTCCTTCATGGAGATCTAGAGGAGGAGATCTACATGAAGAAACCTAAGGTGTATATTGATGATCCTTCACTTGTTTGCAGATTGAGGAAGTCCTTGTATGGGCTTAAGAAAGCTCCCCGAGCTTGGTATGCCAAGATGGATTCCTTCTTGCTCTCGCAATATTTTCAGAGGTGCAAATCAGATTCGAATGTCTACATGAGACATGATGGTAACTCCTTACTTCTCACTGTACTTTATGTTGATGATTTGTTGATTACAGGGAGCAATTTTTCATGTATTAGATCTATAAAAATTGCTTTGCACAAATCCTTCTCCATGTCAGTCATGGGATTGGTGAAGCAATTTCTTAGTCTTGAATTCACCCAGAGTGATTCATGAATCAAAGTTGCTCAATCCAATTATGTTTCAGATCTGCTTGATAGGTTCCATATGAGCGAATGTAAACCAGTTTCATTCCCCTTTCTTTCATGGATCAGTCTTGAAGATGGATCTTCTACACCTTTGGTAGATAGTACCTTGTATTGGCAGTTGATTGGTAGCCTATTGTTTCTTACACACACTCGGCCTAATCTATCCTATGCAGTTAGTGTTGTCTCCAGATACATGCAGGAGCCTCATGAGCTTCACTGGAAGGAAGCAAAGAGGATCTTGAATTATGTGCAAGGTACCAAGACTCATGGTATTCACTATTCAGCTGGGTGTCCTTTGAACCTAGTTGGATATACTGACTCTAATTGGGATGGAGATAGCTTAGATAGGAATTCTACATCTGGTTTTGTCTTCATGATTGGATCTGAACCTATATGTTGGTCAATCAAAAAGTAGACTGCTTTAGCTCTTTCTTTAGTAGAGGCCGAGTACAGAGGTGCAGTAAATGCAGCCACATAGTGCATTTGGTTGCGGGGCATCTTATTGGAGTTTGGGATTAGATTCAGTACTCCACATGTCATCTATTGTGACAATCAGAGTGCCATCAGGATCTCCACAGATCCGGTTCTGAGACAGAGAACCAAACACATTGAGATACATATGCATTACATCAGGGGATTAGTGCATGATCGGATCATATCACTGCTCTACCGTCTGACAGAAGAGTAGATTTCATATATCTTCACCAAGACCTTCACGGTGAAGAGGTTCACTTACCTTAGATATCTTCTTGGGGTGAGTGATGACATGCTACATTAGCATCCTTCAGTCTATTTTGAGGGAGGGATTTCTTCCCACTGGGTTTTCCCTCTTTCCTCATTTATTATTTAGATTGTTGTATGGGGTGACCTTTGGTCTCAGTCACCGGGGCCCTATTTTTCAGTTTTCAATTATCACCTCATAGTATAGCTTGAGGGGGGGTGTTGGAATATTCTCACCATCATTTTTCAGATTTGCATGCCTGCATGCATCCAATCATCATGCATTCATTTGCATGCATCCAGTCGTCATTTTGGTGGTCTCCCCAGCACCTAGAGTCTAATTTCAGCTCCCTAAATCCTGTCTTCAGACCCCAGTAGCCCTCCTACCTACCTGATGTGACCTGTTTGACTCACCTGCATGAAATGTGCACCTTTTCTCACCTACTAGGAGTTATCATCCAGTTAGAGCGCCTTATCTCACCTACAAGGAGTCTGATAGTCAATTAGAGCATTGATTGAGCAGTTCTTCCACTGATTGCTCATCCTAACTGCCTGTAGCTCCTAGTCAGCTAGTTATGGAGTGCCACTTGATCTTCTGACAGCCTCATGCAACCTCATTGGAGTCTCCATCCCCTGATTCATGCCTAGATGGTTCTGTTAGACTTAGTTAGACTCATTTGAATGAACTTTGACCATTTATGACTGATACTACTGATTGGATGATGTCTCCAATGTTGTCCAAGCCACACTTTGAGCATGATTCGAATGACCTTGGTTAATTTGAATTCTCTTAACAATTATTGTATTGTATTCATTATTCACAGTGCCAACTCACAGCTGATGTATGATTATACTGCTATTCTCCATTTTATGTGTTCATGAGTGATTATTGACTACTTTCTTCTCTTCTTCTCTGCACTTCTTGAGTGAGTTTTGTGTGAGGCTTGTTACAACTGTTAGATCCTACTGCATTTTATCACAATTTTGAAGCTTAGAAATGTAGTATGTTAATGTGAACTAATAATGCATTGCACATTCTTAATGGACACAACTTTCAAAAAAGATAAATCAATGCATTATCTAAACCATGTTTTCTTAACAAGTTGAAGATTGTAAACGGGAACAATTACAATTGAGAATGAGGCATATGCAGTCAGATTGATGATGAAAGACTCACAACTTAGATCAAATCCTCAGTTTAAATATTTGTTCAAGTATTATGTTCAAATTTGCATTGCCTTAGCATGTGCATTAGGGAAATGTTATGCATTTGTATACTTGCATTTCATTTTAAAGGGCTGAATTATTACTTTGATGGATTTTGGCATGATGGCCTACACTTAGTTACATGTATTTCCGTTGTGCATTACCTCTAATCAGCCTCCCCTTGGATGTTTTGGTGTATTTGGCTTTGGTGTTGGGGTCGAGTACACCACACAAAAAAAAACATTTTGTGAAATATAGAGAGGGTAACCAAGAGAAAACAAAAAAAAAAGATAGTGCTTCCAATACTGAAGGTAAGTATGAAAAAAAAATTAGGATACACTGAAAATTGTTTGAATCAAACAGGGGAAATATTGAAATGCTCAATAAAAAGAAGTGGCACACCTTAAATTTCTCCTCTGTAAATTTAAATGTGACCTACAATGATCCCATACAAATTTGTCTCTTCAAAAAAATCACCCCACTCCAAAGTCTTTGCTAGTAACTATATCTTGCAAAAATATCCTCTCTAAATATTGTCAAAAGATTGAAATTAGGATTAGGGTTTTATTTTATAAACAGACATTTAAGAAAATGAAATTTCCGCTCATTTTTTTGTTGTTTATTTGTCCCATTGATGATAAACATGCACACTATTTTTTTTTAACTTACATTTTTCTATGTGCTTTATGGTAAGGCACATTGGTGGATTATTGTGAGTGAAAAGGACTGGTACACTTTACGTTGTATAGAGCACCCAAAAAAGTAAATATTTGACAAAATGCAAACCTCCGTAATTTATTTTTTCATAGGTTTTTCTTTGCAAAGGAAATTTTGGATTATGATAAGGGGTGTGTTTCTTGATAATGTGCACCAGTGCTTGTTTTATGTATAGATGCACTGGTGCATCAAAAAATAATACAGTGCACCTATACCTTTATAATCCTTTTGGAATTCTTCTTGAAGTTATATTGTTCTATCCTACCCAACATTTCTTTTAAGAATTTATTCACATATTGATAATGTTTTTGGCTCAAATGCAGGGAAAAAAATATTATAATATCAAATGGCCAATTCTTAATATTTCCAACTTATTCCATATCGTTGCAAGTTCTTCAAGTTCTCCCCCTCTGGTTGTAGTAAGTTCAATTTATTATTTATTATTCATTTATCTGATTTAATTTATGTTATTTATGTATGTGCATTTTAATAATTGTTCATTTAACGTTGTAGGATCATGATTCATGATTGAGTTTGGATGCGTAACATATTCTTCCAATCCAAAAATGTCGCAAGATCTTATAAGGATAAATATATCGTAGATATATGTTTGAAAAAAATGGACAGACGCTTTAGCCTACCAATTGTAACATGCCATATTCTAGCAACAAACGGAGGTCAATGATACTACACTATGAATCAGATCTATTTTATGACACCCCAGTAGTATGCGGTTATTCAAAATGTAAAGGGTTGAAGGAAAACCTGGGATGTGTCACATTGTCCCATCATATTAATGATCAACTACTCTAAGTCGATGTTCTAATACCTCCCATCGAAGTCAAGAATCCAATAGTTGATATAGAAAATACAAGTAGGAATACTTCCATATCCTCCTTTTTTGAAATATTGGATGTCAGATCAACTAAATTTCATCCTAAATTGACCAACCTATCTCCTTATGTTGAGTCAACTAAGAGTTCTAGTAGGTCAAAGTATGATATTGATACTACCCAAAACATCTCTACTAGAAGATCCATAAATTTGTATGAGATGAGAGCAAAAATTTCCAAGTACACACCAAGGTCGGTTCAATTGTTGGAAGGCAGTGATGACTTCTCTCTTCCTATCCATCTACAATGTAAATACCAAACCTATTACAAACACACTTTGTATGGCACTTGGCCATATTCGATGCATATGCCCAATGTTGGAACCAAATTGTCCTTTTGTGGTAATAGTTATATGGTTTCCAAGCCTAAAATAGATGTTGCAAATCTTGAGTTGTTTATCCTTTCACATGTATTCATTCCTCCCAAACAGTTAGTAGCACTTATGTTTTTTTGTGGTCCTATTTATAGTTGATTTGATTACTTGGATATTCTTAAATACAAACATAGCATTTCCATGAATAGTGTTAAAACCCTTATCAATGTTCTCGCCAAAGAAGGAAAGGGCATCCCCCTACTGGAGCCCCAAGCATGCCCATTGACCTCTTATTCCAAAGAAAGAACCAGAAAACCCAAAAAATGGCTAAGTGTCAAGCAAATCCAAGCCAAATGATCGAGCCGCGGTGAGAAAATGGGAAAAACAAGGCACTGGAATGCTTTTGCAATCTACAGAGGTTGAACAAACAGAATTGATTAATATCCAAAGCGGTCGTAGAAGTCCCGATCCGATGGCCCAAAACAGCTGCAGAAGGCCCATTTGATCGATTGATTTTCCGCTTTCAAAGAGAAATTGGACGGTCGGGATTGAAGAGTAAGGCCAGATTTCCAATTTCCGCAACCTGCATTGCGGAATGCGGATTGCGGAGGCATAATTTTTCTGGGGGCGCAAATTCAGGTTTTCGATATCCACATCCCGCATTGTGGAATGCGGATTGCGGAGGTAATTTCCATGAAGTTGGAAAATGGATTTCTGATTTCCGCAACCCACATTGCGGAATGCGGATTGTGAAAGTGACATTTTTCCAGAGGCATAAAATTGGGTTTTCGCTTCCCGAAACCCGCATTGTGGAATGCGGATTGTTAGGATATTTAGACACTTAGGAGTTAGTTAAGATCAACTTGTGTAATATATCTGTTAGGGATAGTGTGTTTCTTTAGTATGCATTAGTATGCATTTGTAAATACTTAATCCGACGGTCACGATATGTTTCCGACATAGAGTGATCCGACGGCTCAACTTCTCTTAGATCAAACCTAACCTTGATTCGTGGCTTAACACCCGATTGGTCCATGATCTCTATTTAAAGAGCATGGAGGGTCATTGTTTAGTTGATCGATTATGAGAAGCTCATTTGTAACTTTCTTTCTTTGCATAATAAATTGTCCCGTAGAAGCTATTTGGTCGGGGCCGTGGAGTGTTTCCGTCAAGAGGGTTTAAACCACGTCAAAACATCGGTGTGTTGATCTGTGATCTGTTTGTGTGAAGCTATTGCTCTTGGTGTTCGGTCCTTTGGTAGTACCCTGTGTACCCGAACATGGTATCAGAGCTTTTATGAAGTGCTGCTTCCGGTTATGATCTAGATCTTGAACTGTTGTTGCCGAAACTCGAAAGGGTTTCTAGTTCTAGTATTTTTGTGCATTTTTGGGTTGTGGGAGGTGTTCCATTGCGTCCGGAGCGTCGTTTCCATTGGGAAATAGTTTTTGTTTGATCGAAAACGGTTCCCGGTTGCTCCAGAAACGCGTATTTCATCAGATCTGAAGGTATAATGTTACAGTGATGCATTTTTTTTATTTTGTTTTTTGAAAACAAAAAATCTCATATTTCATTTTTTTTACTGTTATATTTTTTTTTTGTTCGGATTGTTGCTTTCCCTTCTGCGTATGCTCTTTGCCGTGCACCTTGAGCGATCTCGGCAAATTAGAAACAGAAAGGGAAAGGGTTTTTTCGGCTGCGTATGCTCTTTGCCGTGCACTTTGCGCGATCTCGGCAAATCAGAAACAGAGAGAAAACGTAGACATTCCGAGCAAGATAACAAGATCTAACTCCACAAGTGTGGAAAAGTTTTTTTGTTTCGATTTGTGCTCTATTTTGCAGGAAAAATGGCAAGCATGCAAATCGAGCAAAAAGAGTTTAAAAAAAAAAAAAACCCTTCCTCATTCCCATATTTTACATACCTTTTAATCTAGCTCACTTGGTTCAAAGTTGCTTTATTCCTTAATAGGTCTTGAGTTCAAGTCTTAGGAAGTTACTTTTAAAAAGAAAAATGCATGCAATTTCTATTTTCAAGTTACTTTATTGTAAAAGTGCATCTCACTTAAATAATAAAAAATAAAAGTACAAGTGAGTCATTTAAGGTTTTTATTTATTGTTGCACTAGTTAAAGGTAATATCATTGTAAAAGTGAAATCACTTATTTTACAAAAGTGGTTCACTTAAAGCAACTTTTTTGTAAAGTGATTGTCAAAAGGTTTATCTTGGGAAGAGGGGGGTTATTTTTTTGCTGGACATTCTCTAGCTGCCACGTCACTATTGGGGACATCTTCAACAGTTTATTTGTTCAAGCATAACTTCATCATACAGAGACAGTTTTCAGTGCCATTTTTTTTGAAACCGCCTATTTTTTCGAGTTCTTCACATCCAAACTATTGGTTTCTGCTTTTACAGCCATTAATTTACAAATATGGCCGCCCCTTGTGATATTCTACTTAATAGTTCCAACTATTTCTCATGGAAATCTCGTATGGAGGATGTTCTACGAAGTAGGGGACTTTTCAGAATTACAACAGGGAAAGAAAAAGAACCCACTGATGATGATAAGAAAATAAAATGGGAAAATAGATGTGATGAAGCTCATGGATTGATTGGGATATCAATCTCTACTGATTTGCGATTCCACATATCTGGAATTGATGAACCTAATGCTGCTTGGGACAAGTTGGAAACTGTGTTTGGTAAACACAATGAAATTCGAGGTCATCAACTCGAAAATGAGTTGATTTCTTTAAATCCAAGTGACTTTTCATGCATTCAAGATTATTTATCTAAGTACAAAACTCTTAAACTCTTATGTGCAGAATGTAAGATTGAGAGGAAAGACAAACAGTGCATTTATCATATTCTTTCCAAACTTGGACCTGCATATTCTGTTTTTGTATCTACATTTTACTCCATGAAAGCATCCTTGAATGCAGCTAGCTATCAAGAGCCTAGTCTTGAATCCTTTTGTGATTCCCTGATTAGAGAACAAGATAAACTCATTCATCTTGGAATAATCAACAATGCAGATACATCTGGGAAAGCCTTATTGTCCCAACAGAAAGAAAAGTCCAAGCCTCCCAAGAAACAAAATTTTTGCAATAATAAGTCAAACAAGGGTCCCAAACCCTCTCAGTCAGCTCCTTCTTTAAAAAATGACAAAGGATCCAAGCCAAAAGGCAAGAAGACTGAGCGTCATTGCAACTATTACAGGAAAGATAATCATGATGAATCTAAGTGTTTCAAGAAGATGGCAGCCTTGGAAGCAACAATGAAGAAGCACCACATCAGCCTAGATTCGCCTTCAGAATCTACCTCTCATGGACATGCACTTTGTGCTTCTGGTTATTCTTATAATGCATCTTCTTCTTCTACTTCAAATGAATGGCTCATTGATTCTGGAGCATCTTATCATATGGCTAAGGATCAAGCCATCTTTTCTACTATGCATGAATGTAGCACCAAACAAATATTTGTTGGTGATGATAGATCTCTAAATGTTGTAGGAGCTGGAACAGTTCCAGTAGATAATGGTCATTTTAGTGATGTACTATGTGTTCCAAGAATTTCCTGCAATTTGTTATCAGTCTATCAGATCACTCATTCTGGTGAAGGTAAAACTGTGACCTTTACACCTCACCAAGTTGTAATCAAGGATTTTAAAGATCCTCAACATGTCCTAGCTACCGGAATTGTTGATGATATTACCAGGTTGTACAAGTTTAACAACTTTGGGTCATCACCTTTCCCTTCAATTTTTGTTGCTCATAGTGATAACTTGAGCAAACTTTGGCATGAGCGATTTGGTCACTTAAATTATCGCTCATTGCAACAACTATGTAAAGAAAATATGGTGACAGGTCTTCCGATGGTATCTTGCAGAGATGGTGTTTGCTCCGGTTGTGTACTCGGAAAACATCATCGGGACAGTTTTGACAAACGTGCCTCTTGGCACGCCTCGGTTCCCTTGGAGCTTGTGCATAGTGACTTGTGTGGTCCTCTTCCATCTGCTTCTTTTTCTGGTTTCAAGTATTTCTTAACTTTCATTGATGATTACACCAAACGCACTTGGGTTTATTTCCTAAAACTTAAGAGTGAAGTATTTAACATGTTCTTGGCCTACAAAGCCCTTGTTGAAAAACAATCTGGTCATCAAATTGTTAAGTTAAGATCTGACAATGGAGGAGAATATGTTAACAAACAGTTCACTACTTTCTGCACTGAACAAGGCATCCAACAACAGCACACTGTTCCATATACACCACAACAAAATGGTGTAGTTGAGCGGAAGAACCGCACTTTAAAAGAAATGGCTAATTGTATGATCCAATCTAAGGGACTAAGTCTTCAATTTTGGGCTGAAGCCATTAATTGTGCAAATTACATAGTTAATCGCACCCCCACTAAAGCATTACAAGGTATAACACCGGAAGAAGCATGGAGTAAAACTAAACCTGATGTAAGTCACTTCCGTGTGTTTGGTAGTGAAGCATGGGCTCACATTCCGGATGAAAAACGGAAAGCATTGCAGCCTAAAAGTGAAAAGTGCATATTTGTTGGATATTCTGAAGATGTAAAAGGTTATAGACTTCTTCAACCACATTCTCATGATGTAATCATTAGAAGAGATGTTAAATTTGATGAAAATATCTTGGCCTGCGAGCCTAACTCGGCGATTGTGCCATCTTTGGCCTGCGAGCCTGATTCGGCGTTTGTGCCTTCTTCTTCTTCTTCCAACTTCCTTGATAGGTTTCCAACTCCAGTTTCTGATGATGACAGTGAGGATGAAAATCCACCTTCGCCTGCTCATGTTCCTCCAGTTGCACCAACACATGTGCTTCCTCGATGGGTCCGTTCAACATGTGAAGCAGCTGGTGATCTTGCCGGTGATCCTAGAGATCAACGTCGAACACGTTCTCAGTTTCAGCGAGCCTCTTCTCTTTTGGCTCAAGTTTCCGAGAATCATGATCCAGAAACTTTTGCAGAAGCTTGAGGGAATCCAGATTGGGATGCAACCATGGATGAAGAATATCGTTCCTTAATGGCAAACGATACTTGGGATCTTGTACCTCTTCCAAAAGGAAGAAAACTTGTCAGATGTAAATGGGTCTACAGAACTAAGTATGCATCAGATGGAAGTGTTGAAAGACTTAAGGCAAGGTTAGTTGCCAAAGGTTTTTCCCAAGTTGAAGGGATCGACTACAATGAAACCTTTGCTCCCGTCGCCAAAATGAACTCCATCCGCCTTGTTATGTCCCTTGCAGCCTTACACAACTGGGAAGTCCATCAAATGGATGTCAAGTCTGCCTTCTTACATGGTGATTTACAAGAGGAAATTTACATGGAACAACCTCCTGGCTATGTTCAGAATAAATCTAGCCTTGTCTGCCGCCTTAAGAAATCCTTATATGGCCTTAAGCAAGCTCCTAGAGCTTGGTATGCCAAAATGGATAACTTTCTCCTTGACACTGGTTTTTCTAGATGCCATTCTGACCCCAATGTCTATACCAAGAAAGTAGGCAACGATCTCATCATACTTGTTCTATATGTTGATGACCTTATTCTTATTGGTAGTGACCCTAAGCTTATAACCCATGTGAAATCCAGTCTTAAACAAACCTTTAAAATGTCAGACTTAGGAAATTTGCATTATTTTCTTGGTCTCCAAGTTCTGCAAACCAAAGAAGGAATCTTTCTTTCTCAGTCTAAGTATGCTTGTGACCTTCTTCGTCGCTTTCACATGGAAGATTGTACACCAGCCCCTTCTCCCTTCCAGTCTGGAGTCAAACTTTCTGCCACTTGTACTTCACCTGAAGTAGATGCCACCTTGTATCGTCAGCTTGTTGGTAGTCTTTTATACTTGACTCATTCCCGTCCTGACCTTTCCTTTGCCGTTGGTCGAGTTGCCCGTTATATGTAGACACCTCATGAAAGTCACTGGAAAGCAGCTAAAAGAATACTTCGATATATTCGAGGTACAGTTCAGTTTGGGATTCATTACAGTACAGGGGGGAAACCTTTGTTGGTTGGTTTCACTGATTCAGATTGGGCCGGCGATCTTGATGATCGAAAGACTACTGCAGGTTATGTTTTCAGTCTGGGATCTGGACCTATTACTTGGGCTTGTAAGAAACAACAAGCTCTTGCTCTTTCTTCAGCAGAGGCAGAATATTGAGCAGCAATTAATGCCAGTCAGGAAGATTTATGGCTTCGACAGATCCTTTTAGAGTTTGGATTCTAGCAGCACCAGCCTACTCCACTTTGGTGCGACAATCAAAGTTCAATCAAGCTTGCCAAAGATCCAATTCTACATCAACGCAGCAAACACATTGAGCTACATATGCACTTCATCAGAAATCTTGTTCATGATCGTGTTCTTGAAGTGCTCTTTTTCCCTACAGATGATCAAGTTGCAGACATTTTCACCAAGTCTCTTACAGAAGCGAAGTTTTCTAAACTTCGATCTATGTTAGGAGTTCAGGAACTTGTCATTAAGGGGGGATAGGCTCTAATGCCTCCTTCCTTCTCCTAATAGTGTCACTTTTGTAAATCCTTCAATCCTATCCCAAGTTGTTCTTAAGGGGGGATGTTAGGATATTTAGACACTTAAGAGTTAGTTAAGATCAACTTGTGTAATATATCCATTAGGGATAGTGTGTTTCTTTAGTATGCATTAGTATGCATTTGTAAATACTTAATCCGACGGTCACGATATGTTTCCGACATAGAGTGATCCGACGGCTCAACTTCTCTTAGATCAAACCTAACCTTGATCCGTGGCTTAACACCCGATTGGTCCATGATATCTATTTAAAGAGCATGGAGGGTCATTGTTTAGTTGATCGATTATGAGAAGCTCATTTGTAACTTTCTTTCTTTGCATAATAAATTGTCCCGTAGAAGCTATTTGGCCGGGGGCCGTGGATTGTTTCCCTCAAGAGGGTTTAAACCACGTCAAAACATCGATGTGTTGATCTGTGATCTGTTTGTGTGAAGCTGTTGCTCTTGGTGTTCGGTCCTTTGGTAGTACCATGTGTACCCGAACACGGATTGCGGGAGGATGATTGCGTATCTGAGACGTTTTACAAGGAAAATTACGACTGAAACTGAAGAATTTCACAGGGAAATGGCACGATGGGGAGCCGATTTGGAAGCCAAAGAGAAGCACTGCCTGGTTACCTATCTAAATCAACCTAAAATGACCCAATCCAAATGAAAAAAAGGTGGTTTCCAAGGCCCAAATGCACACTGACAGCGCACAAAGTTTCCCACCTGCTCGTTCCAGACTATTGTCAGTTAGTTAGAAGTTGTTTTATGTTTTGTAAGCCTATAAAGGAAGATTTTGAATTAAATCAAAGGGTTGGATGTTTTCTGGATTCTAAGAGATTAAAATCTCTGCGTATGTATCAAACTCGGTATTTCAATTCATGAGAAGACCCAATTCTCGACTAGAGACTCATGTGGTGAGTTTTTGATGTCTGTTACTTCATGTGCATGTGTTCTTCATTTGTATTTCCATTGATTGTTTGCTTTTGCGATATCTAGATCAAGACCTCAGGGTATGAAATTCATATTTTATGCTTCAGATGCATATGACTAGGTATTCCACCCTTTCCTCTTGAAGTTGCAGGTTAGAATTCATTTGCAAATGCTCTAGCTCTGTGATGGAATGTGTTTCCCTTTCTCCCTTCATCTGCTGATATCTTTGACTTGAAGAAACCTCATATACCTTTCATCTACTTCTTAAATTGTGGTCTAAATCAGTCTTTTGTGACTATAAATCCACTGAAGTTTGACTCCATGCCCAATGGTGCTCTTGTCCTTAAACCCAACCAGCTGAAAAATCCCTATAAGTCATTATTCAAAGGTCTAGCCACCACTTTACCTATAACCAGCTTGTGCAAATAATATTCTAAAAGTTGAGTGAATTGTGAAACAGAGAGCCCTCTCTATGGTTGAAAAGGCTAGTTTTCATCCACCAAAGCTTGGTTTGAAACAGTTACCTCATGATCCCTTCTGCTACAACCCAGGAGAATCTTGAGTGATAACACATAGTATGTGCTTGAATGGTTATTCTTTTCGAAACATTGACAAGAAAAATCTGTTATATATTGATGTTCGTCCACGAGCTCATGGGAACATTGCAGGGTTCATAAATAGCTATATGATTTTTTTTTATGTTTTATGTTTTATAATTGGCCCCATGGTAGACAAAGCTAAAATGACTTTCTAGATCACCTGAACAACAGTCTGACCACATAAAATTTACCATGGAGGTAGAAAACAATAACCAAATTCCATTCCTTGATGTCATCATATCTAAGAGAAATGTTGGATCCCTAGGACACCAGGTTTATCGAAAGAAAACACTTATGGATAGGTATTTGTGTTGCTTGGTTTTGAAACCAAGCATGTGCTAAAGAGCACCTACTAACTTGTAGTAGCAGTCTCAATAGAAATAAATAAAAAGTAAAGTAAAAAAGCAGATTTAATCTAAGATATGAAGAAGTAAAAAGTTAATCTAGCATGTTCATGTAAAAACTTGGAAGTAAATGGTAAAAAGAACTCAGATCTATGTGTAAAACAAATTCTTTATTTCTGAAAAAATAGCTTTACAATAATCATGTTACCTCAAATGGTGAGGATGGTGAGTTTGAGCAGCTCCAAGATTGAAGTTCTCCAATGTCCAATGGTCTCTTCTTCTCCAATGCTCTAATGGGGATCTTCAAACTCGAAAAGGGAGGCAAGGGCTCTCAAAGGGAATTTGGCATCATAAGGATAGGATGAAATGTGGATGAATAGTGAGGAGCTCCTATCACATTTTTATAGTTTTTTGGTGATGGGGAATATCATTATGGTTTAAGGAAACCAATGGTATTGACCAAAATAGTTTAGGTTTCTTTTTCCCTCTTTTTCATTTTTTGAATATATTTTATATTTTTATTCCCTTTTAATTTTGGGAATTTTGAGCCCCTTTTGAGAGTTTTTTGTATTTTTTGAGGAAAATTACATATTTTGAGTGGAAAAAGATGGGTTTTGGTCTTTTTGGTGACCTTTTGAAAGTTTTAGAGGCTCAAATGGTGGAAAAAGTGGACAAATGGGTCATGTGAATAGAGAAATGAGCTAGTGAGCACTTTTTGGGTGTTAACAGATTGCCCCCTGATGTGTGAGGGAGGGAGCTCATCGTATGGCCGATAGACATCATATTTCTTTTATCTTTTTCCTGGGGTTTGGAGGAGATAAGAGACCGTTTGGATACTAGAACATTGGGCCCATGAAAACTGCACAAACTAAAAATACATGTCCTCAAAGTGAATGAGGAATAATCTCTGATAATGGACGAGGTGGGCATATGCATGCTCGTATCAAGACATGACAATGAGGCCCAAAAAGGAGGACCTGAATAATACATATAAACCTATTGTGTACATCATAATAGTCCAGAGGGGACAAAATGTTGGGACATACACATGGTCATACCATGACTGATCTGAAGAACTGATAAAGTGGAAAAGAGCAATCAACCATTCTGAATAAGGTGTCAGAAGGGTTGATGAACTGCTGAAACTGAAGGTATCCAACAGCTGTAGGGACTCAATAACTATGAGTCAACTTCTGAAAAGTATATATGGAACTATATACTCGAGGGAGTATAAAACTGTGGTACTTTTGAATACTGTCATCAAGCGCAACCCGGATATCCATATGAACATGTAACTGGTTATTTCCACAAGTATACTCAAAATATGTGCTGGAGTCAGGTGATATTCGGGGTCTTCAACAAATAACTGAAAGGACCAATACCATGTACGAATCCCAACGATGCAATCAAGGTGTTGATGTCGAGCATGTGAGAAACAATCATTTGGAGAGGCACTAATGACTCCTTTCAGAATGATCTATAGGCACTCACCGATGATGGTGATGAGTCCAAGGCACAGGGACCTTTGGGTCTATCCTCTGGAATAGATTTGGTTGGCGTCGATAGAGAGAGACCGAAAACTACCAAGGCAATGATGTTTCCTTGATCGGAGCACGAGGTGTACAACCGAAGTGTGATAGTACTGATGGTAGTACTGACATACTGTGGGGATGGGAACAACTAGGGTTATAAAGTGGGTGGACTCAAACTTCCTTTGTTCAGAGCATGATCACATGGTTGACCTGGAAGCATATGACACTGACTTTGGGTACGGGAATCATAGCTTAAGGGATCAGGGGTATGTACTGCAGATCGGAGTGACTCTGGGAGATCAACTGATGGATGTTTATTGGGGAGACTCTCGGGGTGATATATTGCAGAATACTCTTAACAAAGGCGACCATATTAGGGAAGCCGCCATGTGAGTATACAAGATCTGTTGTGGCACCGACAGGAACTATTGGGGCCTTCTTCATGGTTTTAATGAGCTCCAAGAAGGGATAAAAGTGTGCTCTAAAATGGTACTATCCTGTGGATTTGTGCGAGCCCAATACTGTGCATGCTCGTGATTGCTTTCATTTCTAAGGAGTTTGCAAACAATAAGAAGACTCTGAATTGGTGGAGGATCACCATTGTGTGGATTTATACGATCCCAAGACGGTCATTGCTCGTGGTTGCTTTAAATTTTAGAGAGTCTGAAAGTGGTAAGTAGACTCCATTAGTAGTATTTTTCGTATGTTAGTCTCCAAGGCCCGAAAAAGCATAAAATGATGCAAATGGAGAACTCTTCTAGTCGATGTGACTAGAGTATTCATTTTTCGTAATTAGTATACAAGGTCCGAAAAAGGGGTAAACTTATACCAGGTAGATGCCCTTTCAGATACATTTAGCGAGCATGAAAGGAAGCAAGATTGTTCGGCGATCTTTTCATTGTTTTAGGAGTCATAAAAGAGCTTAACAGAAACTCCCTAAGTGCCTTTTTCGTAAAAGGATTGCTCGAACCAAAAAAGGGGTAAAACTATACCAAACAAAAAGGTATTGGTGAGAGCGATAAATTATCTCAAGCCTCATCACGAGCGTGGAAAAATGAATCCGGTGATATAAAAAATGTTTAAAAAAGGGTAACAACCGATGTGGCATGCAAACCAAGGCAATGAGAGGCATGGAAAAAATGCCTTGAAAATATGGTGGTGAGAGTGAGAAATGATCTCAAGAATCATCACGAGCACGAAAAATTGAATCCGGAGATATAAAATTTGTCAAAAACGAACAATGGCCGATGTGGCACGCAAATCGAGGCGACGAGTGTGTGTGAAAAAATGCCTGAAAATGGGACTGGTGGATTTGGGAAATTGACTAGACCATTGTGAAGTTCGCGCTGTGCTGAAACCAATGGTGTCAACGGTTTGAAAAATGGACTTCGTATGGCTCTGGAATGGCTGATTGAAAATTGGTCAAATGTCTATAAATAGTGAGTGGACCCATAGGGACATGTGTCATTTTCACGGTTGAGTTTCATAAGAGATTTGATTTGGTCATATCACTTTCTTCATTTCTGGGAGATTTGACCATTGGTTTTTCATTCTACGAGTTCCAGGTAATCCCATTAGCCTTAGCCTTTAATTTTATTTATTTTAGGGGGGGAAACTGGGTCTCGGAAGTGGTGTATACACCACGTTGGCTTGCCAAAGTGGAATATCGCGGATTTTGATCCTTTTTACGCGATCTAGATCACAACTGTGGGCCACCACAGGCGCGATCTGCATCGCGGTTGTGGGCCACCACAGGCGCGATTTGCATCGCGGCTGTGGGCCACTACAGGCGCAATGTGGATTGTGGCTATGGGCCACCACAGGCACAATGTGGATCGTGACTGTGGGCCTTTACATGCGCAATGTGGATTGTGGATTTGGGGCTCCACATCCACGATGTGGATTGCGACTGTGGACCCCCAAAGCCGCGATCTGGATCATTTGCTTGGGGAATTTTGTTTCATTTTTCTAGATTTTATTTTTTCGTGTTGACTTGGCAGGATGCTCATGCAACCGAGGGCGTCATGGCGGGAGAGAGAGATTCTGGAGGCTCAGATGGAGATCATCCGGGGTAACCATCATGCAAAGGTGGCTTTGGATTTGGGCGGATTGATGAAGTTCGCTTAGATTCCTCTCATGCGTTCAACAAACTTTTTGCTGAACAAGTTGATTGATTTCTGGGATGTGGGTATGCAGGATTTTATGGTTCAAGGTGAGAGACTTGATCTCACCTTGACTGATGTTTATTTTTTGACTGGGATGCCTCATTTGGGAGAGATAGGGGATACCCAGCCCAAGATACCGGCTGATGTTGACATAGAGGATCTCCTTGAGATATTTTTTCGTCGGGGGTCTGAGGTGCATGCCAGTGCTTTATATGTTCGAGATTTGTGGGATCCGATGATGTAGGCGGTTTCGGCCGCTGTACTTCGGGTGCTTGGGGCACAGGCGCCCCACCTATTATCGGGTGGGAAGGTATTGATGGTTCATCGGGTGATGACTAGTACTTACTTACTGGGATCTGAGTAGTAGTGGTGATGATAGGTGTAGGTCCCATATTGGGCATACCTAAGGTGGGTTTGGGTCCCATGTTGGGCATACCTAAGGGAGGTGTGGTAGTTGTGGCTACCATGGTGGCCATTGTGGTGGCGGGGGTGGTTGATGTTCCACCCATAGTCCCCGTGAAGAAAGGGTCAAAAGCTGTACCATCCATGTGGCTAGTGGGTGCGGTGTAGATGGGATTTTCGGATTCTTCCTCAGAGTCAGATGTGAAATGAGGTGCGTCAGAATCGGATGACGGGGCTCTATGTCGATGACGTGTGGAGTCAAGTGACAATGCTCTTTGTCTATGACGAGTGGTGTCAATTAAACCATATTGTGGGGGTTCACCCCGAAAACGTCGAGAACGTCTCGAGGACTCAATGGTGATAGTTGTCTATTAAAATTAAAGGGTGGTGGTGAGTGGAAAGCTCGAAAACCCTAATGCAACCGTGTGTGCGGGAGGGGAGCGTAAAAAACAATGGCATTCAGGCCAACAACCAAACTCGAAACACTTACTATAACAGTTGTGCTATATTAAGTGGAGTAATAAAAAAATGTGGTCAGAATACCAACTTGCAAACGGCTCCTAAAAATAGAAAATGGTGGACTCACTGACCAAGGGGAGGTAATAGAGCATGCAAACACCTAACTAAAATTTATTATGATTCAACGAGAATATCCTCTGCAAGGTGATGAAATCCAAGTCAGACAATATGAATTGTAGAACCAAAGGCTAGATTTCCCCCTACCGGGAGGGACACCGGGTAGACAATCCTAGAAGATGTGCCACTAAGATACCCCGTTCATGACACGTCCAGAAAGGTGAATCTGCAGCTCTTGTTCTATCACCGTTGTACTCCCACAAGGGTGGTACAACAAGAACATTGAGTAGGTATCCTTCGGTGACTTAATGGATTGCGGTATTCCACTCAGTCCTCTGAAACCAGTCTGGCTACTTCAACCCTCCTAAGGGAGAGGCCTTTCCGACGAATTGGTTTTAAACCGTGCCAATAAATACTAAGGGATTTTGGTACCCTAAATGTCAACCACTATGTCTCGAAATGTAAGTGAGTGAGGGGTATTATTTGGATACTTATCCCCTCAATCCTACCTAACTACAATATTCTTTTCGTGTTCCCCAAATGGGGTTAGAATATTGGTTGAGTTAAGAGAATTTTAAGGCTCACTTGGATTTATTGTGATAGATTGTGTGATGGTGTGGTTATGTACTACAACAAAGATGCCTCGCTTGGGCGAAAAATTCACAAATTAAAATAAGGATTTCAACTTGCAAAATATGACAGCAATGTAAATATGAAAATGATTTAAATGTAAATGTTTTTAAAAAAATTTCAAACAATATGTGAAATTCTTTAAAATGTTTAAGGTAAAGCAAATAGCATAAAATCGAACTCGCTTGGGCGAAATATAAAACAAATCAAAATTATGGTTTTTAATTTGTAAAATATAAAATTTCTAATTGAAAAATGCTTCACTCTTTTTTCTTTCACTGAACTGAAAATTTTTAAAAATAATTTAGCAAAGCAAAAAACAGGGAATAAAGATGAGTTTTTAATGCTACAAAAAATAAAACAGTAGGCTGTCCAAAAATGTAGGGGAGATGGCTGGAAAAAATGGGATGAAATGAGAAAAACTCAGAAAAAACGAATCGGACTTCACAGGATGAAATCGCGGTTGTCTGTCGTGAAAGTCACGATCTGGATCGTGGATTTCGGACTAAAAGCCGCGATGTGAATCGCGGCGATATGGGAAAAACCTGTGATGTGAATCGCCGCTGTCAGGCTATAAACCCACAATGCGAATCGCGGCTGTCGGGCAGTAAACCCGCGATGCGGATCGCGATTGTCAGGCTAAAAACTCGCGATCTGAAATCATGGCAAAGAGGCTAAAATCCACGATGTGAATCGTGGCTGTGGGTGCTGAAAGATGCGATGTGCCGGACGAAAAACGTCGCCGAAAACGAACCCAAAAATTGAAATTTTAGGCTGTTCATGCTGCAGAAAAGGCCAATAGCTATGGCAGTAAGCTAAGGACTTAGAAGCAGGCCAGATCTACACTATTAAAGGGAAAAACAACTAAAATATAGATCCTAAATCAAAGATTCAAAGATTCAAAAAGAATTGGAGTCGCCAATAACTATTGCTTGGTTTTGCAACCAAGCATGTGCTAAAGAGCACCTACTAACTTGTAGTAGCAGTCTCAATGGAAATAAATAAAAACTAAAGTAAAAAAGAAAATTTAATCTAAGATATGAAGAGGTAAAAAATTAATCTAGCATGTTCATGTAAAAACTTGGAAGTAAATGGTAAAAAGAACTCAGATCTATGTGTAAAACAAATTCTTTATTTCTGAAAAAATAGTTTTACAATAATCATGTTACCTCAAATGGTGAGGATGGTGAGTTTGAGCAGCTCCAAGGTTGAGGTGCTCCAATGTCCAATGGTCTCTTCTTCTCCAATGCTCTATGGGGATCTTCAAACTCGAAAAGAGAGGCAAAGGCTCTCAAAGAGAATTTGGCAGCATAAGGATAGGATAAAATGTGGATGAATAGTGAGGAGCCCCTATCACCTTTTTATATTTTTTGGTGATGGGGAACACCATTATGGTTTAAGGAAACCAATGGTATTGACCAAAATGGTTTAGGTTTCTTTTTCGCTCTTTTTCCTTTTTTGAATATATTTTATATTTTTATTCCCTTTTAATTTTGGGAATTTTGGGCCCCTTTTGAGGGTTTTTTGTATTTTTTGAGGAAAATTACATATTTTGAGTGGAAAAAGATGGGTTTTGGTCTTTTTGGTGACCTTTTGAAGGTTTTAGAGGCTAAAATGGTGGAAAAAGTGGACAAATGGGTCATGTGAATAGGGAAATGAGCTAGTGAGCACTTTTTGGGTGTTAACAATTTGCACTCGGACTCACACCACCACCCTGCTCAAAAAGAAGGGTTCATAAATACCCTAGTAACTATAGCCATAAGGTTTCAGATAATGAACATTTAGAACAAGAAATAAAACATTTATCAAGTGTTTTAAGAAGAATGGGTATAATGAAAGGCACATTAATAGGATCATTGGGAAAGCACGTAGGGGAGTTCGAAATCGGAAAAAGGATAGCAGTGGAAGCAATATAACCCTTCCATACATCAAAAGAACAACCGATGTAATATCTAGTATCTTAAAGAATAAGTACATTAGGGTAAGAAATATGGCCTCCAGAAGGATACCTACCAGAAGTCAGCCAGATCCTGAACTAGCAAAGTTTGTATTAGAACCTGAGAATATCATCAGGAAAGCAAAGAAAGAACAAATAGGTATTTCCCCATTAACTAGGTCTTTTTCTCTACCTAAAGAAGAGGCACATGCTATATAGATTGGCTCTTGGGATTTAAAAACTGAACAGTCCTCATTTAGGTCTAAATCTGAATCAGATCTAAAGAAAACCCTGTTTTACCAAAGAAAATTCCAAACACATTGTCTAAATGCTTTGTGGGAAAATTCCCAAGATAAAGAAGAAAACAATGATTTATTTCTCTTCACCAAAGATGCTAGCCAAAATACCCAAGTCCTGATTACTCCCCCTACTGTTCCAAGCCATAATTTTGTAATACCTATTGTTACTCCTGCTCCTAAGCAAAATCTAAGAGTAATGACTGCCAGATTTGCTCCTTTAGCTCTCCCTTCTAATATCCATGACTTACCTGTGGGATATGCCCAATGCCTTATGAGATTTGATGGGGAAGGAAATGGTTCTGCAAAACAACATGTATACCCCTTTATTTATTTTATAGACCTAGAAGAGGTGGATGAAGATGATGTTAAGATGAGGCTATTTGCCCAAATTCTAGCAGGAGAAGTGAAGAAGTGGTTCAAAGCCCTCCCAAATGGAGGAGTTGCTACCTATGAGAGATTTGAACAAGATTTGATGGCCAGATGGCAGGATAAACAAAATCCTCTCCAAATTCTCTCTCATTATGAAAATACAAAGAAAACCAATGTTGATACTATCCAAGAGTTTTCAGCTAGATTCATGAGAATGTATAATTCTATCCCTGTGGACATCAAGCCTCTCGTGGGAGCATCCAAGCTTCATTATGCTAATTGTTTTGACAATGAATTTGCTCTCATGTTGAGAGAAAGGATATTTTACACTCTACCTGGTATGTTAAAATATGTTGTAGAAGTAGAAGCTAAGTTGATGGCCTTAGGTAAAATGAAGCACATAAATGAAGCTGTGAAAAAGAGATCTAATGATGTAGCCCAACCTTCCACATCCCAATCCATTGATACCAAATTTGAACAGATGATGAGGACTATGCAAAGGATGGTAGATAGGATTTCCCTTGACAATAGTCCTCCTTCCAGAGAAAACCCAGAGCCTCAAGCTCAAAATAACAATTATAGGAGACCTCCTACCCCACAGGGAAGACCAAGAGAGCTAAGAGATCCTAGAAATGCTGAGAATCATCCAATCATACCACCTTTTGCTAAGAACTTAATATCAGGAGAGGAAGAAGATGGAAAACCTGATGATCAAATCCACCTTTTTTATCAAATCAAACCCTATTTCTATTTAACTAAAGAGGAACATGACCAATCCTCCTTGCAGTTAAATAGTAGCCAAGAAAAAGCAGAATCTGATCAATATCAAAGAGGCTTCCAAAATGCAATCTATGAATTTCATAGGCAACATAATTTGAGAGGTAGGAAGGTAATATTGGACCAAGGGAAGGCTATTGTTGAGCCATATTCTTCACAGCCACAAAGAAAAGAAACACCTAGGAAGGGTGACCCAAAAAATGTAACCTGTGATAAGGCAGCTGGGAAGGGAGTAGAAGCTCCTAAAAAGGGTCCAGAAGGGAGAGATGAAGGTAATGTATAGACAATAGAAAAGATCCATTATGCTTTCAGTTTAGAGAATGAAATATCTAAGATTAAAATATCAATTCCTTTAAATGAGTTGGTCAAAAACTCAAAGTACAAAGATCATATTTTGAAAGTAGTGAATGGAGAAGAAGGAAAGAAGCCCGATACTCTAAATTTGCATGATGACAAACCCACTCTTCTGTTTGGTCCCCATGTTGAAAGTGCTCCAGAGGATGATGTTCCTCCCTTCTATATAAGTCTAAACATACATGACCATATATTACATAATGCTATGTTAGATTCTTGAGCTTCACATAACCTCATGCCAAGATCAGTGGTGGAAAGTATGGGGTTAGAAATCAGAAGGCCCTATAAATATCTATTCTCCTTTGATTCTAGAAGAGTCCAATGTTTAGGTTTGATTAAAGACATGGTGGTCTCATTAACTCAAATACCTCAGAAGAATGTAATCATGGATGTGGTAGTGGTTGATATTCAACCTAAATTTGGGATGTTATTATCTAGGTCTTGGGAATCAAAATTAAAAGGAACTCTACAAATGGACATGTATTATGATACCATCCCTGTTTTTGGGGAAAACATAATATTATATAGAGATCATAGAGTATCCTATGTAGTAAGCAGTAATATTAAGCCTGGTAACCATCCCATTTTTGTTGTAGACACTGATATAGGCACCTTAGTTTTCTGTTATGATCTTGGTTCAGAAGAGAAAGGTGTGAAAATTACTAATCTGCCTGAAACAAATGATAAGTCTAGTAATGAGCAAGAGATACAATGCATTGACAGCTCAGTAGACCTAGAAGGCAGTGGTCAGCAAATGAAGAAAGACAGTGATGAAAAAATCAGAATTAGAAATGGAAATTACAACCACATTCCAAAGAGAAGAGCATTGGACTATGAGGTTTGATGGATCTGTAAACAAAGAAGGAGTTGGGGAAGGGGTATGGATCATCCCTCCAGATGAAGGAAGTCAATGCACCATATTAAATACCTTCAAACTAATGTTTGAATGTTCTAATAATGTGGCAGAATATGAAGCTCTATTGTTGGGCCTGAATGCACTCAAAGATATAAGAGCTAAAAAGATCAAAGTTTATGGAGATGCAGAGTTAATAATCCAACAGGTGAATGGAAATTATGAGACTAAACATCCCAGAATGAGGGATTACAGAAATATTTTTTGGGATATGTTTGATAATTTCTTCACAGAGCATGATATTTCTTTCATCCCTAGAGAGAAAAATACAATAGCAAGCATTTTGGCCAACTCTGCTAGTAGATTTCAACTCCCTGCCTATCCTACCAAAGCTTACATGATCAATATAAGGCATAGATCTTATGTTCCAAACAATACCAAACATTGGAAAATATTTGAATATGATCAGAAGATCAAGATATTCTTAGACATGACTGAGGAATTTTCCAATATCCAGATTGATCAAGAGGACTGTTCATGTTATGAATGGGATCCTGACCCACCAGAGATCCTAACCACTTTGGGAGACAAAGAGATCATGCATCTGAAGAGAAATTATATACCCCAAGGATTGATGCCATTGGAAAATCTTTTTGATGAAAATTATGTGGCCAAAAATCACAAGGTTGCTCCAAACCACAGTGAAGTGGAAGACTGTAACATTGGGGATGATGAAGAGCCCAAAATTGTCGAACTATCAAAGTCTTACCCCCCAGGCACTAAAGATGACTATGTGGATTTAATGAGAAAGTTTTCTGATGTGTTTGCATTGTGCTATGATGACTTGAAAGAATATGACACTACTATCATCTAGCATAACATACCAGTCAAGATAGGGGAGAAACCATTCAGGAAAAAACTGAGAAGGATGAATCCCATGCTTCTCCCAATGATAGAAAGAGGTGAAGAGGTTGTATGAAGCCAAAATCATAGTCTCCTTAATTTTTTCCAAGTGGGTAGCTAACATAGTCCCAAGGAGGAAGAAAAATGGTGAAATCAAACTGTGTATTGACTTTAGAAATATGAACAAAGTGTCCCTAAAGGACAACTACCCCCTACCCAAAATGGACCACATTTTACATAAGGTTGTAGGGCCAGCAAGAATGTCCATGCTTGATGTATTTTCAGGATACAATCAGATTAAGGTACATCCAGAAGACCAAAACAAGACAGCCTTTACCACACCTTGGGGGACCTTCATGTATGCAAAAATGTCTTTTGGTCCGTTGAATGCAGGAGCTACCTTCCAAAGAGCTATGGATATAGCTTTTGCAGAAGAGAAAGACAAATTTGTGGTAATATACATGGATGACATCACTATGTATTCTAAGTCTGATACAAAGCATTTGAAGCATTTGCATCAAGTGTTTTCCAAGTGCATAAAATTTGGAATCTCTTTGAACCCTAAAAATTCCACCTTTTCCATGCAAGAAGGAAAGCTGCTAGGTCACATAATAACTAAATATGGGATCAAAATTGACCCAGACAGATTTGACACAATACAGAAAATTGAAATCCCCAAGAGTAAAAAAGAGGTTCAATCCTTTCTTGGCACAGTGAATTTCTTAAGAAGGTTCATCCCAAAATTTGCGGAGATCATGAGGTCAGTCACAAACATGCTTAAGAAGGACACTCAGATTAGGTGGAATGATGAAGCCAAACAATCATTTGGAGACATAAAAAGGGCAATTGTTGAAGCACATGTACTAATCAGTCTGTATTTTTACAAAGAGTTTCTTATGTTTTCTTTTGCCTCTGAGCATTCCATAGCTCGAGTGGTTTTGCGGAAAAATCAAGAAGGAGATGAGCATCCCATAGCCTTCTTTAGCAGAGCTATTATAGATGTTGAAATCAAATACAACATCATGGAGAAGCAAGCATATGCCATGATTAAAACTTTGAAATATTTCATAGTTTACATTCTGCATTCCCATGTGATTTCTTATGTTCCTAATGTTGTTGTAAAGGATATATTGACACAAACTGATCCAGAAGTTAGAAGGGCTAAGTGGATAGTTGTGCTTTTGGAATATGACTTGGAGATCAAACCTACAAATCTTATCAAAGGAAAAGGATTGGTCAGGCTCTAGGATGAATCAAATTGGGATTCACTAAGTGTGAACTTGCTTTCACACATGCTGGAAGAAACTGCCCAAGACCCACTGTCATAGGTATCAAACAAGTTCTTGTCTTCTCCTTGGTATTCTGATGCTATATATGTTTTTCAGAACTGACAAGCACCCCCTGAGATGGGTAAAAGCAAATCTAGTTCAACCAAGATGAAGGCTGCAAAGTTTTTCATATTGAATGGATGCCTTTATTGGAAAGACCCTGGAGGTGTTCTATTGAACTGTATAGTGGAATATGAAGCCAAAATAACCTTGAAATAATTTCACAAAGGTGTTTGTGGTGGGCATCACTACTGGAAGGCCACTGTCAAAACAATTCTCGATGAAGGGTTTTATTGGCCCACCATATTCAAAGATGCATATAAGGAAATAGCTACTTGCCATGAATGCCAAATCTTTGAAGGGAAGAGGAAGCTCTTATCCTTTCCTTTAAAACCAATATCTATAGAAGCCCCTTTCCAGTAGTGGGGGCTTGACTTCATTGGTGAAATTTTCCCCAACTCCTCTGGACAACACAGGTGGATATTGACTACCACTAATTATTTCACTAAATGGATTGAGGCCATACCAACCAGGAAAGCCACAGACACATTCATCATAAAATTTCTATAAGAGAATATCATGTCCAATTTTGGTTTCCCTATTAAAATAATCATTGATAATGCTCAAGCCTTCAAATCCCATAAAATGGTCAAATTTTGTGACAAATTTCACATAAAATTGGGCCATTCTACTAATTATCCCCGGGGAAATGGACTAGCTGATTTATCCAACAAAAGTTTGGTTAGGATCATCACGAAGCTGCTGCAAGAAAACAAAATGGCTTGGCACACCAAGCTGACCTTACCTTTGTGGGATGATAGGATCACTTCCAAGAGGTCCATTGGAACTTCACCTTTTAAATTGGTATATAGGACAGAGGTGATATTTCTTGATTCCATCAAAGGGCCTACAATGAGGCTACTACAGGAGCAATAAGAGGAGCCAAACCCTGAGCTAAGGAGGACCAACTAGTTGGTTGAAATACAGGAAGTCAGAGAGAGAGAGTATACGTTGAAGCTATGCTCGCTCAAGAGGGGTTTAAGAATACTTTTGACAAGAAGACCAAGGATGATGATTTCCAAGTGGGAGATATAGTGTTGAAATGGGATGCTAGAAGAGAAGACCACGCCCAAAATTTTGATAACCTCTGGAAGGGGCCCTATACAGTCATCACCTGTCATGGAAACAACGCTTTCTTCTTGCATGATGAGGATGGTGAACCAATTGGGAAGAGACCCGTCAATGGGAGGTTCTTGAAGTGCTATCTCCAGTAAAAAATAAGTCGGCTGACCCACCCGCACTGTACAAATTTGTTTTTGTTGAGTTTCAGTTAGCCGTTTTTTAAAATTGTTTGAATAAAGGAAAAAAGAGAAGGGCCACTAGTCTACTGTTCTTTCTACCTCATAGGGAGGATATCATCCCCAGTTGGAGCTGTTATTAACACCCCTATCAATGTTCCCGCCAAAGAAGGAAACGAAATCCCCTACCAGATCCCCAAGAATGCCCATTGACCTCTTACGCCAAAGGAAGAACCATGAAGCCTAAAAAATGGCTAAGTGTCAAGCAAATCCAAGCCAAATGATCGAGCCGCGGTGAGAAAATGGGAAAAACAAGGTAGTGGAATGCTTCCGCAATCTACAGAGGTTGAATAGACATGATTGATTAATAGTCAAATCGGTCATAGAAGTCCTGATCCGACGGCCCAAAATAGTTGCGGAAGACCCATTTGATCGACTGATTTTCCGCTTTCAAAGAGAAATTGGACGGTCGAGATGGAAGAGCAGAGCCAGATCCAAAGCATACCCGATCAAGATATTTTTCACTTTCCCGCAGGTCCTACTTTAAGACTTTCTATACCCGCATTGCGGAATGTGGAAGTCGGAATGGTATTTTTTCAAGTGCGCAGATTTGGGTTTATGATTTCCACAACCCGCATTGCGGAATGTGGATCGTGGAGGCATAATATTTCTGTGGGTGCAAATTCAGGTTTCCGATATCCACAACCCGCATTGTGGAATGCGGATTGCGGAGGTGATTTCCAAGAATTTGTAAAGTGGCTTTCCGATTTCCGCAACCCACATTGCGGATTGCGGAAGTGACATTTTTCCACAGGCATAGAATTGGATTTTGTCTTCCCGAAACCCGCATTGCAGAACACATATTACAGGAGGATGATTACGGATCTGAGACATTTTACAAGGAAAATTATGGTTGAAAATGAAGAATTTCACAGTGAAATGGCATGATGGGGAGCCGATTTGTAATCCAAAGAGAAGCACAGCCTGGTTACATGTCCAAATCAACCTAAAACGGCCCAATCCAAAGGACAAACAGGTGGTTTCCAAGGCCCAAATGCACACTGACAACGCACAAATTTTCCCACCTGCGCATCTAACATACTCAAAGACAATTGGTTCAAGCATTTTGGCGTGAACGACATCATCCTTTCCAGTTCCAGACTGTTTTCAGTTAGTTAGAAGTTGTTTGATGTTTTGTAAGCCTATAAAGGCACATTTTGAATTAAATCAAAGGGTTGGATGTTTTCTGGATTCTAAGAGATTGAAAGCTCTGCGTATGTATCAAACTCAGTCTTTCAATTCATGAGAAGACCCAATTCTGGAGCAGATATTCATGTGATGAGTGTTTTGATGTCTGTTACTTCCTGTGCATGTGTTATTCATTTGTATTTCCATTGATTGTTTGCATCTGTAGTATCTATATCAAGACTACATGGTCTGAAATTCATATTTTATTCTTCAAATGCATATGACTAGGTATTCCACCCTTTCCTCTTGAAGTTGCAGGTTAGAATTCATTTGCAAATGCTCTAGATCTGTGATGGAATGTGTTTCCCTTTCTCCCTTCATCTTCTAATATCTTTGACTTGAAGAAACCTCATCTACCTTGCCTCTGCTTCTTAAATTATGGTCTAAATCAGTATTTTGTGACTATAAATCCACTGAAGTTTGACTCCATGCCCAATGGTGCTCTTTTTCTTAACCCCAACCAGGGTAATTTTTAGGGGCGAAATTTCGCCGATTGGCTATTTTTTGGGCTTTTTTTCAAAAAATAAATTTGCTATTTGGTCATTTTTAGTCTCTAATATCGCCTATGTTTACATAAAGTATTTTTTTAACATAATATTCGGCAAAATTTACACGTTTCAGTAGTAAATTGTAGGTTTTCTATTTAATATTCGCCTACCTATCTATATCTATGTTTTTTCCAATCCAAAATAATCGCCTAGACTACTATACTTAAGTGTAATATTAAAATCCTTAAAAAATACCCTCACCCCAACCAGCTGAAAAATACCTATAAGTCATTATTCGAAGGTATAGCCACCACTTTACCTATAACCATCTTGTGCAAATAATATTCTAAGTGTTGAGTGAATTGTGAAAGAGAGAGCCCTCTCTGTGGTTGGAAAGGCTAGTTTCCATCCACCAAAGCTTGGTTTGAAACAGTTGCATCATGATCCCTTCTGTTGCAAACCAGGAGAATCTTGAGTGATAACACATAGTATGTGCTTGAATGGTTATTCTTTTGGAAACGTTGTGTCACCTACCCAAATTTTGAGACTAAAATACATTATGTTAAATTTTAATTACAAAGTTTTGTAATTATGACCAAATCTAGTCAAGGATGATTGTAATGACTTAGTATTATTATTTAATAAATTAATCAGGAGACAAACACCCAAGGGAACTGTTAAATGAGTGTTCACTGACCCACTAGGAGGAATGGAAGCTAGTGGAAGGCATGGGACAGATGGCAGCATTTGCACTCCACCACTAGTTGTTGGTTATGGGACAACTACCCCTAAATTTGTGGCATTATCCCCCAGGTGGGTGGAAGAGAGCTGTTAGCTCATTAATGACCAGGTTAACCACTAAAAGGCCTAGGCAACTTAGATAAGGCAATTCGAATTGAGCAAACAACTCCACAATATTTTCTGCAGAAATATTTCCTCAAGTGTATCAGGTGATCACTGAGAGATTCTAATAGGGAGGCTAAGTGGAAGTGCATTGTGAGTCTGCTAGTTATTCTGAGAAGGAAACCAGAGGTGCTAGTGCAGGTCTCTTTGACTGCCGAATCTTTATGATTGGATGATCTATATTTTTATTGCAAGTTGATGAACTAAGGCTTCTATAGACTCTTCTTCTTCCTGGTGGTTCAGTGAACAGGCTCGGGGGTCCTAAGGCAAGTAATTTGACTGTCTTCAGGAATAGGTTGGGTGGAACAAGTTCCTTGGGCTGTTTGTTTCTCCTACAGTCAAGCAAGTTCTACTTTTCTAACTTATTGTTTACAGTTAAATGATTTTCTGCATTGTAGATTTATTATTTATAGTTATACAGAAGAAACTGTTTCAATTCCTGACCTAGAGATGATTTGGCATAAGGATGGTTAAGTAAATTAAATGAATGATTAAATTATTTTCTATATTTTTCCCATACTGTTATCTGTATAGTACTCTAGTACAGAAAAGTAAAATTAATAGAGATGAATGATAGGCAGAATGCCATTTGAATGATTAGATAAACACTATAGTATTTCTTTTAAATTCTGAAGTATCGATTAAGTATGTTTAAACTAAGAATGTAGAACAACACATCATAAAATAATTATTTAGCATTTCCTGTACTTAGTTACAAAAGAAAGACATGTCATCTCTGCACCAAGCTAGGTTTTCAATAATCACTATCCATTGTCAACAGTTAATACTATGTATTCTAATTCAATAGTAAGGTGTTATAAATTCAATTGTTACAGGCATTTTATATTCTAGAAATATAGCAGCTGCAAATATTCTTCTATACAGAGTTGTTACTTACAAACGATGAATAAACACTTATTATTTTCATCACTAAATATCACTATTCTATTTTAGTACTCATTTCTCATATTCTGATTTTAGTGTCAACTTCAATCATTAATTTGAACACATTCATTATAGATAGAATCCCTACTTTGTACTTTTGTTATTTTTTTAATTTTTCTTTGCAAAACGTTAAACTTAGAATCGAAACCCTTCATAGGGAAAAGCAAATCTTTTCAGGTTCATAACTGGTTCGATGGTAAAAACCTCTTATTCATAATGGTAATACAATTACCATCAGTTTCCAGTTAGATTGCGAATTCATTCTCAAAATCATGGATTACATACTCGAAACTTTCAATGAAAACAAAACATAGAAATACATAAATGCTGGATCTTAGTTCCAAGTTGACGAAACAAAATCATGGAGTTGGCTCTCGGCCACTAACAGACGTTAGCATAGACTTTTGTTAACATAGTAAAAGGCCAAAAATCGAAACCTACAGGGTAGGGTTTCGACTGTTGGAACAAGGTTGAACTGGTGGTAAATAGCCATTGTAAACAAATAACATTTCAGGATTTCACATTTTCATTTTTCCAAGTCCACACTTAAATCACTACAAGCACAGGGTTTACCTGTCGAGGATTAGTTAACCTATAGCTCTCGGCCGGAGTCAGCATTCGTTGTTCTAAACCAAATCACCAGCTTATACAAACAAATTTTCCATTTCAATATTCAAATAAAATTATAACATTTCGATACAAGACTTGCCCATGTTTTGTAGAAGCGAGTGAACCCTCAGCTCTTGGATTTCATGTTCAGCAGTATAGTCAAAATTTTGACAGAGTTTACATTGAAAGCCATTCAAGGTTCCAAAACCACATAGGGTCGTTCCCTTAACAACCAACATCATAAAAACAAGTTCAAAGTCATTTTTAAACGCCACAGCAAAACATTACTGAGTCGAATAGCAACATAAAAACTGAGGATTTAACCTCTTACATTACTGTTCAAAATAAAACTTAAACTCAGCCATTACTCCGGACAAGGACTTGTTTCCAACTCTCGTCACACTGTATTCACAGGCTAAATCATTCCAAAGGTACCTACGAGGTTTTAAGAACCACCAAGGCTTACCAAGAGGTTGTTGCAGCATCCTCATTCCGAGTTTCACTCATAGAAATCCTTCAATGAAGTATCACCTGCCAGTTACAGTTTGAAAAGGTTAAAAAAAAAGAAAAACGCAGGTATAACTTAAACATTACAATATTATTACCATTGTTATTTGAAAAACTTTACCTTAGCGTCGAAGCTCCTGGATTGAGACACCTCACGCAATCAAGACGACGAAGCCTTATAGAAATTGCAGAAAATACGAGTTTTGAATTCAGAGAACAATCATTTATGGCTAGGAGAATCGAACTCCAGTTCAATTTGCACTCAAATAAACTGACAGAGAAACCTCACAACTAATTCAAGGACTATGTCGTGACTCCATTCCACAAGGAATACAAATCCTGTAACATATAAATTTCCCTTACAGGTCCAAGGTTCGAAACCGAGGAAGGAATCCTCCTAACAACCAAATTCCAAACCCTACTTTGCAGTAGGACTGTCGGCTCCTCTACCTTGCCACTAAACGTGAAATGAAGGCCAGTAAACATTTCATTGTTACTTACAATGAAAGACTAGGGTTTCTTCCCAAGCCCTAGATATTGTAAGATCAACGATGGAAGAGCTGTCGGTCGGGCACGTTCAAATTCGGGCAACCATTGCAATCAATACCATATTGATTATTGCATCTACCACGTCGCCAAATCACTAGACCAAGGGATAATGTATGGCACAGCTCAGCATCGTATTGTGCATTGTTGTAAACTCTTTCACGTGAAGACAATCCACCTAAGCTTCCACTTCACATAACAGGTAGGCGACGTTAATGCTAGGACCAGGTATCGACAGACTGAAAGCATGCTAAGTACCAAGACTTTAATGCCCTGTCATTATCATATTCAATGCAATGTTTAGAATCGTAGTTCATATTTCATTTTAATCCCAAATTTTATATTAGGCATCATGATAATAGTAATACATTCTAATGTATGGTGTGTGTAATGAATAGTTACTATATGTTGTACATTTTCTTCTCTATGGCATAAGTATAGTCATATAGGAAATAGTGGATTATAGGGTAAAGTTTATATATTTCATGCATTGCTAACAATTCATAAAGGTGAGACTTTAGTTACTTAAGGTATAGTCTAAGTTCTTTTGGTGCACATTATAATGCTAGTTCATTTTGAAATAGCATAAGCATTACATTTACAAGATTTCAAATAAAGTTACAAATTGACAATGGTATCACCGTATTGATGTTAATAATAATTGTCATATTAGAATGATTTTCATAGATGATAAATATAGAAATGTAAAAGAAAAATGACGACGGGATTCTAATAACTCTTAAAAGCTTGTAAGGTAGCACGTAAACAAGAAATGGAACCAAAAATCCATACCTCCAATAACTTGCTTGCAAGAAAGTACTTAGAATTTTTCATATTACAATTGACGATGAATTGAAAGACACATTTACTCTTAACTCTTGTTTTGTCGTAAAATTCTTACCTACATTCTGCACATTGAAACAGGTTCAAATGCCTTAGCTAAGCGTATCTAAGTAAACCTCAGGGTACCTCGTAGGACCCCTTCGTCATCATTCAAAAACAAACTGTCAGCACTTTACCAAGAAATTTATCATAAATACAAACCTATGTACAACATGTAGTTTAAATTTAAACTTAAGCAGATCTGAAGATGTATTATTGTGTTATGATTGTAAAATGTCTTTTGTTAAAAGATTAACATCCATTTAGTATGTATTAGCAAATACAACTAGCATCATATTTTGTTTTGAGAATTTCAATGTGTTGTTATCATTAATTATTTTAGTTACGAGATTTAACTATTATTATATGTTCTGCATTACCAAATTCAGTAATTATTGCTATTTTAAAAAAATTTAAATTTTTGTAAATTTATAGGATGTTACACGTTGACAAGAAAAATCTCTTATATTTTGATGTTCGTCCACGAGCTCATGGGAACATTGCAGGGTTCATAAATAGCTTAATGATTCTTTTATGTTTTATGTTTTATGTTTTATGTTTTATGTTTTATAATTGCTCCCATGGTAGACAAAGCTTAAATGACTTTCTAGGTCACCTGAACAGCAGGTCTAACCACATAAAATTTACCATGGAGGTAGAAAACAATAACCAAATTCCATTCCTTGATGTCCTCATATCTAAGAGAAATGATGGATCCCAAGGACACCAGGTTTATCGAAAGAAAACACATACAGATAGGTATTTGCACTCAGACTCACACCACTACCCTACTAAAAGATCATGGGTCATAAATACCCTAGTAACTATAGCCATAAAGGTTTCAGATAATGAACATTTAGAACAAGAAATAGAACATTTATCAAGTGTTTTTAAGAAGAATGGGTATAATGAAAGGCACATTAATAGGATCCTTGGGAAAGTGTGTAGGGGAGTTAGAAATTGGAAAAAGGATAGAAGTGGAAGCAAGATAACCCTTACATACATCAAAGGAACAACCGATGTAATATCTAGGATATTAAAGAAGAAGGACATTAGGGTAACCTTCTCTCCTCCAAATTCAATTGGTAGAATGTTAGATTCCTCAAAAGACACCTTTGACCCAAGAAATCATAAAGGGGTATCCAATATCCCTTTCTATTGTGGATTACCCTACAATAGGGAAACTTGACGCTCTATCCTAGCAAGACTTAGGGAGCATGGTGCAGACATTAGACATGATATAGATAAGAAGTCTACTCTAGCAGAACATGCCCATACCTCAAAAAACAACATTTTCATTGAGGATTCCAGGTTCGTCATAAGGGAGGATCACTACCGAAGAAGGAAAATCCGTGAGGCTATTGAAATCGAAAAACAACCCCTAAACCTAAGTAGGGATAATGGTATAAAGTTGGGTGAATGTTGGCAGCCTATCATCCACCTCCTTAAAAATAAAACCAATAACATGAAAATTAATAACTAGAGTAACATACCCTTCCTCATTTCATTAGGCCTCTAGGGTTATTATTATATAAAGAAAGGATCATAAATTTTTCATTAATAAATTAGAAATAATAATCATTAAATTTTCATTAATAATATTATTATTAATTTATCATTATTATTATTAAACCTACCTATGATTGCCCCTCATTACCTTTGGTAGGAACATTATTAAGAAGGAAATCCATTAATAATAATAATAGGATTGTTTTTGTTCTAATATTAATTTATTAATATCTTCACATAAAAAATCCTTAGCATTATTAAAACCTTTATAGTAAAACCCTAGAAAACTAATGTCAACGTTCAAATGAGCCATTTTAGAGGATTTTCAATGCATATAAATAACTATTATTTTCTCACCATAAACCTTGAGACAATTCTTCTCCTGAAGATGGGCCTGACTTAGAGGTTTTTAAACGTCGAGATAATCCACCAAGTAATGCAGCTTTCCTCCATCCCGACAATGTTTTAACTATGTTTGATCAAAGAATAAAAAAACCAATGAATTATTTTTATGATTATTTTAGTATTTTAATAAGAAATATGTTATCATCAATATTTCCAATATTAATAATATGAATTATTATCATCTAGATCACTTTTATTTCAACAAAAAAAAAACCCATTTCCTTGTTATTCCATTCAATCAAAGAAAATGAGGCAATTACAAAAATACAATCCTCCAAACATAACATAACCTCCTACAAAGATATTTTTCACCTCAGAACAGCTAAGTCAGAATTACATATTTTCATCCTTCAAAACCACACTTTCAAAACACCAACACAAAACCATAGGATAGATGACATCCCTCAAATGTCCATACAAAATCTAGAAAGAAAAAAAAAACAAAAATTCCAATAAACAAACCTATACCCATCAAGTTAAATAAAGTCAACCACCCATTGCTAATAATAGAGCCTTCTATATGTTCTTCAAAATATAACTTTCCCACCTCACAGTGAATAGCATGCTTCGATAAATTATCAACTTTGACATTGAAGGATCTAGATATATGAGATAGAGAGATATTTGAGAATGATCCAATCAAAATGTGTACCCTGTCACACCAATGTAGTAGTTGTAATACCTGAAGATTAAAACTGCCATTTTCCTACTCAATAGTTACCTTTGAATATCCAAATATTTGGATTGAGTCAATCCCATTTAGAAAATCAACATTAAACCACTCCATAAACCAATCAATTTGGATTTGGTGTTACTGCCCTTCCCACATCCCAACCATCACTTAAAAGAGTGATCATGGTTAACCATAAGTACCATACCACTGCCACAAAAATCATCAGAACAAGCACCATCGAAAAAGCCAATTGTCGAAGAAAAAGAGTAGCTAGGACCAGTTAGATCTTTGGATAATTGGATTTTCCCCTTTATAAAACTCCTTATATAATATGATGCATTTCATGCTACAAAGGTGGATATTACTGAACAATATTTTCAAAAAGATCCTTATTTCTCATGTTCCAGACTGCTCAGCAGACAAATATAGGAAGAAGCTTGTGTTTAACAGATGTCATAAACCACTTTCTGAAACTATCTTCTAAATTTGAATCACCCCAGAATATATAGCATTTTAAATCATCGCACACCAATTTCCACACATTTTTTATAGAAAACACAATATATGAGCAAATGTTCAACAAAATCCATATATTTTTTGCATAATACACAATAACTTGGACCAAACCAACCCCTTCTCATCAGATTTTGCAATAACAATCAAAATTAAATGATTTCATAAAACTAAATTTAAACAACTCAAACAACATCAACATCAATGATATACATACCAAATATACACATATATCAATATACATTTCACATATACATCTCATCAAAAACAATAAACATACATTTTATAAATCAAACAACAACAACATCAACATGAAATGAAAAAAAAAACATAATATACATGAGCAATATACATATCAATATACATCTCAAATATACATATCATCTAAATCAATAAACATGTCATACATATATATCTCAAGTGAAATATACAATGCCGAATATACATGTCAAGTACCAATATTTCTAGCTAGGCATATCTCGCCATGTCAAATATAATATCTCTCCATCAAGAGGAGGAGGTGGTGGTGGATTGACTGATGATGATGTTAATGACACATGTGGATCAAGAGAAGGAGATGGTGGATCGATCGATGGTGATGCTAGTGACACATGTGGATCATGAGGAGGAGGTGGATAGGTCTATGGTGATTCTAGTGACACATCTGGATGGGGAGGAGGAGGAGGTAGATCCACCAATGGTGATGTTAATGACACATGTGGATCAAGAGGAATAGGTGGTGGATAGGTCGATGGTGTTTCTTGTGATGTATGATTAGGAGGAGAAGGAAGAGGAGGAGGGGATGTTGGTCGCTTTGGTGGAGGAGTGGGTGGTGGAGAACCATGTTGTCCACTAGGTACAGAAGCATCATCCTCAATAGATGAGCTAGAATAAGAGGAATCAGTGCCATTCCTCAAAATTTGGATGAATTTGAGGGCACTAACAACATGACACATCAGTAACCTCATGTTGTGGGGAAGGGTAACCCATATCTCTAATAGCTCTGGGACTCGTAGAATGTCCTAAACATGGACCGATACCACTCCCTAGGTAGCCATCACATGACATATGAGGTATACCACATCAATTTGAACATTGTGATCCAGCCTATGTGGCACGCAGTGTTGGAACATTCTAACCATCTCAACAGTGTTTTTGCATTCATGCATTCCATGCAGTGGTAGTTGAGTCTCCTAGAACCTAGTCCTTGTTTTGGCCCCCTAGTGCTTCATTTTGGTCATCATTATCCTCATTATCCACTCAGATCACCTTATCCACATCACTGAAGTGTAAATGCACCCTCGTGCATGATTTTAGGAATCTACACAGTCAGTTCCATGAATTAAGGAACCTTGTCCCCTTGATTTTCCAGTTAACTGACTGTTACACCTAGTTTCATTGCTTCTAAGTGTAGGAGTTCGATTTTTACCACTGTCAGTCATATATGCACCTCATTGGAGTATTATACCCTATTTTCTATCCCCAATGACTCAGTCATGCGCCAATCCACCTCAATTGACTAGCCATTGAGTGTCAGTGGACACTCGACCTTATAGGGTAATGGTTCCAATGCAAACTAAGCCTACTTGAGGTGAATTCGAATCCTACCATAGGATATCAAATTATCTCCATTGTATCATCTTTTTTTACTAACTTATTGTTGAATGATAGTGTAACAACAGTTTTTCATCTATGTTTCAGTTTCATGAGTGAATTGATCAGTTCTTGTTCTTAATTCTTTTCAATGAAAGCATTGTGAAATTAGTGAGGTTTGTCACAAGCTTTGCGATTTGTCCTGTGGAATTTCACATGGTATTAGAGCTTGTGACAACTTTGTATATTCAGCAACATCCTCCAAGATACATTTCCAATTGTTTTTGCAAGTTATTCCACCATCAGTAGCACATTCTATCACCTACACTGGATCTATCTTCAATATTGAAACTCACTCCCTTCAATCTCTTTGAATGGAAGGATCAAATGGGTATCTTCATGCATAGAATAGGTCTCTACAGGGTGATAAAGGGTCTTGAAGTGGAACCAAAAGGTACATTAGATAAAGCCAAGTATCTAAAGAAGCTTGATGAAGCATTTGTATTGTTGTGTCTCAACATCTCTAGAGATTTTCTCTTCCATCTATCCATTCTGAAAACTCCCAAGGAGGTTTGGAAAAAGCTTGAATCCTTATTTGGGATACAACATGATATGAGAGGGATTCAATTAGAGAATGGGTTGATCTCTTTGAGCCGCAGCAGTTTCGAATCCCTCTCAAACTTCTTCACAAAGTTCAAGAATTTGGTTGTGCAACTAAAACTGTGTGGTATTGAGAAGAAGGATGAATAGTTGATTCTCTCAATTATTTCAAAATTGGGTTCAGACTAATATGTATTTGTATCCACCTTCCAAATAGCAAAATTATCCATCCCAAATTGGAAAATTCCCTCTCTAGATGCTTTCATTCTGTCTCTCACAAAGGAGCAGGATAAATTGGTGCAAATGGGAGTCATAAAATCATCCAGAGATCAATCTCTTACTGCAGGAGAAGGAAAGATCAAAGGAAAGGAGAAGAAACAATATGAGCAAAAGCAAAGGGAGTCTCCCAAACAATTAGAGGGAAATTCAAATTCCAAGTGAAGCAAGAAAAATAAAAAGGAGAATACCAAATGTCCATATTGCAATAGAGGTTTTCATCCTGAAAGTGGTTGCATGAAGAAGACAATAGATCTTATGGCTCATATTTTAGAGAAAAAAAAACTTCCAGTACCTACAGGTGCCAAGAGGAAAGAAGTTGATTCTAAATCAGAAGATAAGGAGAGATTTCATGCACTCATGGTTGGCACCTCGATTGCATCTTTCTTCATCATAGATTCTGGATCCTCCAGACACATGTTTGCATCCAGAGATCTCTTCTCAGAATTCGAACCTACTGTTGGGCCTTCCATCCTAATGGAAGATGATTCAGAATTTCCTTCAAAACGAATTGGAAGGATCAATCTTGATCATGGATACTTAAATGATGTGATCTATGTTCCTACCTTGGCATCCAATCTCCTTTCAGTCTATCAAATGACACATACATGAGTTCCAAAACAAGTAATTTTTACTCCTAATGCAGTTGAGATAAAAGAGATCTCTTATGGAAAAATCATTGCACAAGGCATTGCAAATCATCATTCCAAGCTTTATGAGTTCTCTCATTTCATTCCTTATTCAACTCAAAGTGAACTTCTTACCCATGCTAATGAAGTTAGTAGGATTTTGCATGAGAGGTTTGGGCACCTCAACTACAAATATTTGCAAGAACTGCACAATAAGAAAATGGTTGAAGGCCTCCCAAACATCAGATTTGTTAAAGGTACATGTCAAGGTTGCTTGATTGGCAAGCATTCAGAGCACAAGTTTGAAAAATGAAAGGCAAAGAGAGCCTCATATACTATCGAGTTGATTCACAGTGACATATCAATACCTCTTCCTCACATTTCTCTGAATAATGCTAGATACATCTTAACATTCATAGATGACTATTCAAGATTCAGTTGGGTCTATTTTCTAAAGTTGGAATCAGAAGTCTTTGAATATTTCAAATTTGTTATAGAAAATTTCATTGACAAGAAGATCAATGTCCTTCGTAGTGACAATGGAGGAGAGTATGTAAAGAATGAGTTTCATCTATTTTGTGTAGATGAAGGTATTGAAATGTAGCACAATGTTCCATACACACCACAACATAATGGTGTGGCTGAAAGAAGGAACAAAACCCTAAAAGAGATGTCTACATGCATGCTTGAGTCTAAATTATTGGCTCCTAGACTTTGGGCAAAAACTGTCAATTGTGCTACATAACTCGAGAACAGAGTTCCACACAAAGGCCTAAAAGGAAAAACCCCTTTCGAATCTTGGATGGGATACAAGCTATATGTGTCTCATCTCAAAGTCTTTGGTTCAAAAGCTTAGGCAAGGATTCCTTCATAGAAGAGGAGAGCCTTAGAGCCTCAAAGAAAAGAGTGCATATTGGTTTCTTGTGCACAAAATGAAAAAGCATATAAACTGTTGGATCTATCTACCATATAGACCTTCCTTGAAACAAGTGCCCATTTTTAAGAATGGCCATTGCATGATGCCCACCATGTTGAAGCAGAATGCTTACCAACTAATTCACCACAATATGTTGAACATGATAGCGAATCATCTTCCCATGAAATTTCAGAATCTGATTTAGAAAGTGAATATGAGCACATGCTAGATCCAGATCCACAAGATACAATAGATCCTACAGATCCAACACCACTTCCAATATGGGCTACAAATACCATAGAAGTTGCCGGTGAGCTTGCTAGCAATCCACAAGATCCAAGAAGAACCAGATCTCAATTTCAAAGTGAAAGCTTTGCACTCTCTCATACATATCCCTTTCTTCCTAACATATGCTTTATTATGGTTGGATCAGATCCAAAAAATCTCTTTGAGGCCTCTCAAGATCCAATATGGATAACAGCTATAGATGAATAGTACCAATCTCTTCAGAAAAATGAGACTTGGGAGCTTGTTTCTCTCCCTCCTGGAAGGAATCTTGTTCAGTGTAAGCGGTTATACATAACAAAGATGGGATTAGATGGTGTAACAAGCAAGTTAAAGGCTCGCTTGGTTTCTAAAGGATTCTCTCAGGTTCAATGGATTAACTATACAGATACCTTCAATCCAGTTGCAAATATGGACTCCACCAGTCTTTTTTGGGCTCTAGATGCATCCAAGCACTGGGAGGTGCATCACATGGATCTGAAGAGTGCATTCCTTCATGGATATATAGAGGAGGATATCTACATGAAGCAACCTGAAGGATGCATTGAGGATTATTCATTAGTGTGCAGATTAAGGAAGTCTTTATATGGGCTCCAGCAGGCTCCCTTAGCATGGTATGCAAAGATGGACTCCTTTCTATTGTCACAAGATTTCCAAAGATGCAAGTCTGATTCGAATGTCTACGTGAATACTGATGGTAACTCTCTTCTCCTTATTGTCCTATATGTTGATGATTTACTGATCACATGGAGTCTACCTTCATGCAGTAGTTCTATCAAATCATCTTTGTACAATGCTTTCTTTATGTCAAATTTGGGACTGCTAAAGCAGTTTCTTGGTCTTGAAGTTAGGGGAGTCTACCTTCATGCGGTAGTTCTATCAAATCAGCTTTGCACAATGATTTCTCTATGTCAAATTTGGGACTGCTAAAGTAGTTTCAGGAATCAAGATTGCACAGTCCAAATATGCATCAGATCTACTTGACAAGTTTCACATGACAGAATGCAAACCAGCAGCATTTCCTTTTCTTTTAGGTGTTAGTATCGAAGATGGTTCTTTCTCACCATTGGTGGATAGCACATTATATCGGAAACTGATCAGGAGTATTTTTTTTCTTACACATACTCCCCTTGATATGTCCTATGCAGTGAGTTTTGTTTACAGATACATGCAAGAACCTCATGAGCTTCACTAGAAGGAAACTAAAAGAATCTTGAACTATGTGCAAGGGACAAAGACCTGTGGTTTTCACTATGCAGTTAGGTCTCCATTGGACCTTGTTGGGTACATAGATTCAGATTGGGCTAGAGACAAATCAGATCGGAAGTCTACATCAGGGTATGTTTTTATGTTTGGATCTAGTCATATCTGTTGGTCGAGCAAAAGCAACCAGCTCTTGCTCTTTCATTAGCTAAATCCAAGTATAGAGGTGCAGTGAATGCAGCCACACAGTGCATTTGGTTGTAGGGAATCTTATCATATTTTGGTATTCTCTACAGTACTCCACCAATCATCTTCAGTTACAATTAGAGTACTATCCGAGGATTGGTGCATGTTCGTACCATCACACTACTTTACTGTTCATCAAAAGATCAGATTGCAGATATTTTCACCAAAAAAAATTCAGTGAAAAAGTTCACTCATCTCCAATCCCTTCTTAGGGTGAGTTATACTTTGGTTATTAGATTTTTTTTACAATCTATTTTGATGGGTGGGTTTATTCGCACTGGGTTTTCCCTCTTTCCTCAGTTATTTTATATTGTTGTACGAGGTGACCATTGGTCTCAGTAACTTGGGCCCTATTTTTCATTTATTTACTTATCTTTTTCCTCATAGATAGGCTTAAGGGGGGGTGTTGAAACATTCTAACCATCTCAAAAGTGTTTTTGCATGCATTCCATGCAATGGTAGTTGAGTCTCCTAGCACCTAGTCCTTGTTTTTTGTCCCCTAGTGCTTCATTTTGGTCATCATTATCCTCCTTATCCACACAGAACACCTTATCCACATCACTGAAGTGTAAATGCACCCTCATGCATGATTTTATGAGTCTACACATCCAGTTCCATGAATTAAGGTGCCTTGTCCCCTTGATTGCCCAGTTAACTTACTGTTACCACCTAGTTTCATTGCTTCTGAGTATAGGAGCGCCCTTTTTTACCATTGTCAGTGACATCTATGCACCTCCTTGGACTCTTCTCCCTTATTTTCTAGACCCAATGACTCAGTCATGCGCCATTCCACCTTAGTTGACTAGCCATTGAGCATTAGTGGCCACTAGACCTTATCGGGTGATGGTTCCAATGCAAACTAAGCCTAGACTTGAGATGAATTCGAATCATACCATAGGCTATCGAATTCTCTCCATTGTATCATCTTTTTTTTACCATCTTATTGGTTAATGATAGTGTAACAAGAGTTTTTTATTTGTGTTTCAGTTTCATGAGTGAATTGATCATTCTTTCTTCCTGATTCTTTTTAGTGAAAGCATTGTGAAATTAGTGAGGTTTGTTCAAGATTTGTGATCTATCTTGTGGAATTTCACACACAGGTCCTATATACTAGAGGATGTTCATAGTGATAATTCATCTCATCCATATCCTCATCATCCCGCTAGGCGTGTCCCCAACATATTTACCAATATCTGCAAAACAATAGAGAATAATAATCAAAAAATAATTGAAACAAAATGTTACAATAAATTACATGTGAATTAATAAGACACAAAATATGCAACTATATTTATCAAAATATAACAATACTAATACCTCTCTCATCGGGTAGCTCATCTTGAGTAAAAATAATTTTATGACATCATCTCCAATCCATCCTTGTATATGGATATTATTCAAGATTGAGGATGGGATCGTCCTCTCCAGCCAAAAAAATGCAAATATATTGACCAACCAAACTACACGGCCACTCTTGGCCAACAACTACCCCCACATGTGCATGTGTGCATCAATCATAGGCATAGGAGGGAGGCTTTTGGTTTATGTAGGTTGAGTGGCTTGAAACCTCTCAAAAAATAAGGTAAATATCTCTAATGCAAAATGGAATAATCCCTTTCCATAAAAAACTGAGTGATAACAATCTAAAGAAAAACAAAACTATCTCAAAAATATCACTAACCACCTAATCATTTGAATCCTCTGTACTAAACTATCAACATAGTACATCAATGAGCAACTAATGCACCACCCATCGAAGGTAGAGTGTGCCAATGTTGTGAGAATAAGAGATAGGAACCTAACATCATCTACACCAAATACATGTAACTACAACTAGTTGCGAGCACCTTGGAATTGCATGGCATTTACAATGTCAAGGTTGATATCTTTGCACGTATGCTAGCTAGATTTCTCCTGCAATGTCGAGCGGTAGATATGAGAACATCCTCCTCTAATGTGGTATAATACCAAAGATAAAGACCAACCCAAAAATTATGCCTGCCATTATCCCAACGACGGATTAACTACTGTAAAAACAAGAAGTTCCCCCTAAGGGATGCAGCCTCCTCATAAAACTTGAAGAGGCCAACAATACTCTGAAGGGAATGTTTGTGGCCCGTAAAAGGGAAAGGAAGCATCTATCTCTCCCTCTCTCTAGCCTCCCACTAAAGCAAAAAGTTGTATGGGTTGGGATGTTGTTGCTCCTGTGCGCCTCATCGTTGTCTTTGATTCACATAAAATTATTCTTAGGCACATATATAGATATAAAAAAAATTGAAAATATAACACAAACACACATATATAATCATTTTGTATTTATCAATTATTGAAACTAATTTATTTTTGAAAAAATATGTGGTAAAGTAACTAATGTGCCTAAAATAAAGTATCCACACCATGGTCGGTGCACTACAATAGAAAAGAAGCAGCGTAACAGTTATGGTGTTGCATGTTTTATTGTGCACTAGAGTTGTTTTTTATCATGACAAGCACTGGTGCAACAATTTTTACACAAATTAATTGTAAGTTTGGCCTATGTTGCTATGATAATCGGTGCGTTTAGTTTTAAAACGCATATCTAACGGTGTGTTACAAGAAAATCGACACATCGGTAAGGTTTTTTATTTTTATTTTTAATAAGGTGGTGTGTTGCATTCTACAATGCACCAGTTTTGGTTCTAGTCTATTTTTTAAAGTAGTGGTGTGGTGTTCTTTATAACACACCAATAACAATGCCTTACATGGGATGGAACGCACCAGTTTTTTTCTTTATATTTTGGTTGTGGTGGTGCATTATATTTTTGAATGCAACAAAAAAAAATGTTTTATGGGCGGTGCGTTGTTTAAAAATGCACCAGTCTCGATGCGACATATGGGTTGTAACACACTGGTGATGTTTTTTTGTTCTATGTTTGTGTTACATAATGCACTATTAATGGTATATTTCGGTGGCATGGATGCACCATTTAGTTTACATGAAAAAAATCAATATTTTTAGATGGATGACTTGAACACACTGTTGTGTTGTAAATAAAGATGCAATGGAGATATTTGGTTCTAAATGTAAAAATTCTATTTTCCGGTCCTATTGTGTTCACCAATGTACCCATTTATTATTTGCACAAGTGTTGTTATAGTTTTAAGCACACCACTTAGGGAATTTTTAATGGCTTTTAAATTAATTCTATATCGAATAACCAATTCTTGTATCCACATGAATCGTTTCTTTCTCACGAGCACAAATACTATTTTGTCTTGCAGAGCACCAATGTGTGGTTTTTAAAATAAAAACGATTTTTTAGTGTTTTGTAATATTAAAGTTCATTGGTGTGCATAGTAATTTATGCATTTGTGTGTTATGTTATAAATAGAATTGATGCGTCTCTGTGATTAAGGCACGTTGATTTAAAAACCTTCAACCACCTTTCTGCACTAGAAACCTCTGCTATAAACGAAGAGGAAAAAAAATTGACGAGATTTCGCAATAGCCTTCACTACAAGGTGTTCTCCTTGTAGTGTTAGTTTGTATTGCTTTGAATTTTATAGTATTTTTCCATTTCATTCATTTATATAAATTGGGTTTTATTGTACTAATGTGATCTCTACAATATCTTTGTGTGATGTGTCCATTTTCTATGTCTACCTTCATTTCAAATCTCTAGATACTAATGCGATCTCTACAATATCTTTGTGTGATGTGTCCATTTTCTATGTCTACCTTCATTTCAATCTCTATATAATCTAGATCAGTGGTATAATCAAAGAAATCTTCTCTTTGTTGTTTCTTGGTGCACATCCCCAATGAGATAAGAGTATCGAGAGTTGGGTCTTGAATTAATTAAGCTTGGGGAAAGTTACTTTATTTGGCCCAATCAGCCTCACAAGGCAGAAGAAAAGAGAGATGATGGAGTGGGATATCCTATTAAGTTATTTCACGAGGAATCCCTCACACAATAAAGGAATGATATGATGGATGATTTCACCCATATACTTTGATGAATGAAAACAACGATAGAGACACCTTCAACCAACAATCATTTCGAAGGTGCAACACCCTTCAAGGTACAAGTTAACTTTCATATTCCTTTATTTAGAGGCCAAATACATGCATATGCTTTGGAGAAATGGTTAGATCTATTAGAGGTTTAGAAAAAAATTGACAACGAAAAGATCACCTTCACACTCCTAAAGTCCCTCCCCATGTCAAATATTGGTGGAAATATTTTTTGATGCCCTCGAGGGGGAATTTTAGTTATGTACCTTAATAGTAGAATAGGAAATTTAGAGAAAAATAGAAAAATAAAGAAATATTTTAGAATGAAAATAGAATAATTATCATAGCAATAGACAATTGTAGATAACCAATTATCGCAATAGCAATACCTTTATTGATGGAAAAGCAATGTTCACTTTCCTTTTGAGGGGGAAACCTCCAAATGAGTAGATTGCAATTACAATATACTTCACAAGACATCTTATTGTATTGCTTCTACTCCTTTATATAATTTCTAGGAAGGAACTTTCTAGTAGGAAAAACCTTCTAGTAAGATTTCTTACAAATTTTGATTTCATGCTATATCTACTTTATCATCCATATTTGATATAGATGACCTCAATATATAAAAACTTATCTATTTGGTTAGGGAAAGACCCTAACATGCCCTCCACCTTAAAAAACAACATTGTCCTCAAGGCTCGAGATGAGTAAATTGTTCAAGTATCTCTATTGGTTCCCATGTAGTATCCTCGAAATGGGTATATTTCCACTGGATCAATACCTCTTGTATGATGTGCTAGCGAAGACAATATTCATGTTTGTCGAGGATGGACTTAGGTTGAAATCAAATGAATATTTCAATTCATTCAATTATGGAAGGCTAGTTTGAATATGGCAATGAGGGTTGACCACTTTCTTCAAGAAAGAGACATGAAATATGGGATGAATATTAAAGTGGTTAGCTAGCTCCAATTTGTAGCCATGAGGACCACATGATTAAGGACCTTATAGGGCCCATAAAGTTTGGGAGAAATATTCTAGTGGTAGTTGGACTTAAGTGTGGTATGATTATAGGGTTTTAAGAGGAGAAATACTTGATCCCCCTTCTATAAAATGGAAATATAAACAATTCTAATCATCATATTTATGCATCCTTGTTGTTGGTGTTTTCACACCAGCACGTTCCAAAAGGAACCTACTAAGGTTTGGAGAAACCAAAGTAGGTGCCTTTTGGCACGTGCTAGTGTGAAAACACCAGCAACCGTTTTGGCGACTCCACTGGGGATTTACTAACTTCCCTCTTTTTGTGGAAAAGGGGGAATATCCAAAATACATTAATTATGGGCCAAATTAACTTGCAACTTTGGTATTTTTGAATATGTGAAGGTTACAATGGTAGGAATGAAAGTGTTCATGATGTAGGGATATGGTGTGACTAGGGGGATGAGCAAGGTGAACAATTTTTAGATGTTAACAATCATATTCTAAGACATTAAAATATTATCCTTAAGAGTGCAGAGATTATTGGCTTGAATTGTCAGTGTTTTTTTAACCTCTTGTACTCTAGAGATTCCTAGTAACTAGGATAGTACTGAGGGGGAATGTTGGCCATAGAAAAATTCAAAAGGATTCATTCTAGTGGCAGTATGATAAGTTGTATTATACCACCATTATGCTAAAGGTAACCACTAATCCCATTTGGATTGGCACTCCGAAGTAAAACACCACAAATATGCTTCCAAGAAATTGTTAATAGCTTTAGTTTGACCATTAGTTTGGGGGTGATAGGTGGTGTTGAGATTCGATTGAGTGCCCTAGATTTGAAACAATTATTGCCATAAATGTTTAGTGAACATGGGATCACATTCCAAGAGTATAGACTACGACATACCATGGGTTTTGAATATATTATCCATGAATACTTGAGTTACCATAGAGGCATTGAAAGGGTGTTGTAGGGCACAAAAATGAGCATATTTGGAAAGGAAATCAACCATAACCATGATTACAGAATTATTTCCAAATTTTGGTAACCCCACATTGAAATCCATAGAAATGTCAATCCATACCACAATTGGAATTGGAAGTGGTTGAAGTTCACTTGGAGGTTTCATTTTCTCACCTTTATGCTTTTGGTCAATGTCACATTCTGCCACAAATTAATGTGTGGATGTCCTTCTTCATGCCTTCCTAGAAAAATGATTATTTGCTCCTTTCATATGTTTTATGAAATCTTGAAGTACTGATTATGGTGGATGAATGTAGCTCAGATAACACTCAAGATTTCATTGTTGACTTCTTGTGAAAATATAGATGCACTTTATAGCAAAGTTCATCATTGTTCCAAGTGTATCTTGGATTTGCATGGGGTTCTTGTTAAAGTTGTTGGATTATGGTAGCCTAACATGGGATCTATCAACCATTCATTATGGTTTCCATTCAACCAATTTTTTATGATGAGGGGGGATAAAAAATAGGGAACCATCTTCTTCAAACTATCAGGAGAGAGAATCTACTAGCTCATTATCCTTGACCTTCTAGTAAATTATCTCATAGTCATATCCCAACATTTTGGTGACCCATTTTTGTTTCTCAAAAGAAGAATTTATTTGTTCCAGAAAGTATTTCAAGCTATGATGATTGGTTTTGATCTATAATTTTTTTATGAGTAGGTATGGACGTCAAATGTCCATAGCATGCAATATGGCCATCATCTCTTTTTCATAAGTCTATTTCCCAAGTGCCAGTCATAGATATATTTTCTCGTAAAATCCAATGGTATGCCTTCTTGCACGAGGACTTCTTTGATTCCTTTACCCAAGGAATCACATTCCAAGACAAATTTTTTAGTGAACTCAAGCAAACTGGGTACCAAAATGGTATAGCCTCCTTTAAGTCCCGGAAATCCTTTTCTACTGCATCATTCCAATTAAAAGGTTTTTTTTAGAAAAGTTGTGAGTGGAGCTGCAATCTTACCATAGTTATGGGTGAACTTCATGCAATAACCAATGAGACCCGAAAAACCTATTAGTATTTTAAGAGTTTTAGGGCAATGCCAATTCTTCATTGCTTCAATTTTGTTCAAATCCACATGCACACCCTCATGGTTAACAATATGGCCCAAATATTACACTTAATAGACACCAAATGCACATTTGGACATTTTGAGAAAGAATTGATGATCCTCAAGTAGTCATAAGACTTTATTCACATGGGTTAGATGGGTTTGTCAAATCTTACTACAAATCAATATGTCATCATAAAATATGAGGAAAATATTTACACATAAAGGGTTTAAATCTTGTGTCCATGAGACTTTGGAAGGTAGAGGGTGCATTGCAAAGGTTAAGGGCATCACAAAGAACTCATAATGTCATTCATGAGTGTGAAAAAATATTTTGGGGATATTTTCCTCCTTCACGTGAATTTGATGATAGCTTGAGCAAAGATCAAATTTGGTGAAGAATTGAACACCCTTGGGCTCATCCAAAAGGTCATCAATGAAATGAATGGGAAACTTATCCTTGATGGTCAACTTGTTCAAAGAATGAAAGTTGGGACACACGCACACCAAGAAAATTCTTTCTTAAGGACCATAACAACAAGGGGGGAATAAGGGATGATATTAGGGAAAATAACACTAGTAGCTAGCAACTCCTAAATGATCTTTTTAGTTTCATTGTTTTGGGTAAATGGATGTTTATGCAGGCATTAATTAGGTGGGATGCTACCAGGTATGAGTGGAATGAACTGATCCTTCTTGCAATGGGAAGGGGGGAATCCTTTGGGATTTTCAAATATGGATTGGTGTTTATTCAAGACTAACTGCATGTTAGAAGGAATGGATTGACAAGAGGTCTCAAAATATTGAATGGAATGGAATCGAGCCACAATGCCTCAATGGCCCGTTTTAAGCAATTTTCCATATGGTACAAGCTGATGATATATGTATATCTAGCTATAATTCCTTTGAGAGTGTAGTTATGCCTTGCATATTGGAAACCCATGTATAAGGCATCGAAATCCATGGTGATAGGGCCTAATGTTCATAAGCATTCAACACCCAAGTCAAAATCACAACCACGCATTCAATACCAAATATGTGGGTTTTTAGGGAATAATCACCCATTTGAAGGCACACTTTCAAAATGACCACCACATTACATAACTCCTCCATTTGCAATTATGTTGTTCACGACATGGATATATCATTGTGTTGCTTAGGCTACCAAATCATGAATACAGTTATGCATGCTACAACTATCAATTAAGATGATGACCTTGTGATGTTTTAGGTAGCCAATCAATTTGAGGGTTTATGGAGTAAAAAGAGCAGTCAAGGCATGCAAAGATATCTTAGGTTCCTCCTCTGGAAAATTAGGCTAGGGAATTTCTTCCATAGGTGGATGAGGTAACTCATGGGTGCTAGAATCAAATTCATAATTATAAATGTCTTCTAAAATGGCCATAAATATTTGTTTCATCATACATTTATGGCCATGGAATATTTGTGATGATATTTGTAGAAAATACCTTTGAGTTGGCACTCTACCATTTCAAATTCAGTTAACTTTTGGATATTGAGAGGTGGATAGGATGCAGAGGGATTAGTGGAAGGTAATATAGGTGGATGGGATGGGGAACAATTGGATCCCTTTTAATTTGATCATTCATAATGTTTTGGGATTATCTAGCTCTTTCATGGGAATCCAACCAAGTAGAACTGAGCCATTAATACTTACACGCATATCTCTTCTTTCAAACCACTATTGAAACATTCCTTGTAAAAATTATCAAAGATGCCTTCAATGTGGATTGCTAGCTGTACAAACCATGAGATGAAATTTTTCATTGTACAAGATTGTTTGGGCTTGGTCAGTTGCCCCAATTAATGAGTGTTTGTTTCAAAATTTTCATAGAGATTTGAAACAAATTGTGTCTAGGAAATATACCCCTTGTAGTTTTCTTTGTGCCATTTCCACCATCGCAACATTCAGGATCTAAAAATAACACACACACTCAAAGTTTCAACCTATCATATGTGATTCCATGTGAGGAAAATTAATGTTTCATCAAGTGACCCATCCTATGTAGTTTGACCATCGAACATGGCGATATTGAATTTAGGAATTTTGTGCCATATTTGACTCATTGGATCATGGACAAGCATACTGGAGTGAGGCCCATTGGGATTGGATGTTTCAACCACTTCCTTGTGGGAAGGATATTCTAGTTAATTTTGTCCCAAATATGATGAAGGAAATAGTATCATGAAGTGGGTTATCCATTTAGAAAGCGACTCCAATTTGGTAATATTTCCACGAATGTCATCAAGAATATTTTGAGTAAAGGAGTGGTTGTGGTCTAGCTTGTTTTGAAACTCATCATATAGTGTTTCCAGGTGGGAAACTCATTATATAGATCAACTTGATGAAAGGATTCTATTAATATGGGTTTCGAATCAGGGTTTGAAGATGTGTGTCCACAGACATGGTTACCAAAAAGTGGTATCGATGTGATCAACACAACACAAGGAATGTTGTGAGATAGGTATGAAATAAGGGTGCAAAGGGATTTTTTTTTCATTTTCATCTTCATGTCTCAGTTTTTGAAGGAAAATGCAAGTTGATATTACAAAATTTCCCAAGAAATCCATGAATTTGTGTAAAATTTTAATTTTTCTACGAACTGGATTGATTTCTGAGTTTTCCCTTTATGCTTTGGTTTTGGTTTCAATTTTGGTTGGCACATTAGAGTTGGATATCTATTTGATTCCCATTACTTGTTGTATCAGTTGTTTGTTGTCTTATATTAGGGAATGTAGACAAATAAAATGTTGGAATACCATAGTATTTATTGCCTTTAAGATCTCAAATTAGGATACTTTTCAGTGTCTTTCTTCTTCAACATTTAAATTCCAGAATTGATTGTAAGCTCATTTTTTCATTTTCTTAAAAACCCTTTGGTTGGTGGAGATTTGCATCTTTTTTTCGTTGCAAACATATAAAAATTGACTTACCTACTTTTTGTGTTAGAAATAATTTAGCTAAGAAAAGTTTTCAATCGTATTCTTAGTATTGGCTATTAATATTTCTTTCATCTCTTTTATAGATTGTACTAGTCTTTAACCATATTTCATTTGGGTTGTTGTTGTTGAAAATTTGAAATTGTTTCTTTTCTTATTAAGGAAAGTGTTTAATTTTCTTTAAAGAAAAAGAAACAATAATTCTTGAGTATTAAATATTAATATTATTTCCTTGCACTTTTTATTTTAAACATTTACTTTTCAAAGCAATCTCATTTTTGTTCTACACACCACCTGTGCACACAAATCACATTTTAAATCAAACAACACTTGCTTCATGATGCCAAGTTAAGCCTAAAATCAACCTTTAAGCTAACTCACTAAAAATGCTCACTTGAGAAACCAAAAGAATGTTTAAGTTATTTTAGGATTGTGGGGATACACATCCAAATAACTCCCCTCAAACCATTCACATTTGAAACTTAGTGTTTGTCCTTTCGGGATCTTTAAATCCTTTATATCAAGTGTGATTCAAAACATTTTCAAAAACATGTTGGCCTTTTGGATTGGATAATACTAATGTTGGGACCAGATTTTTTATTGAGATTCCTAGCTCTTTCAATATTGAATATCCCCCAACCATTTGATTTCAGAATGAAGACAAGGTAACCTATTGCACATACATGTGAAGAGCTAACTTCGTGTCCAATATTTTAGGTACCTACCTAGGTGGATGTTGCAAGAGGGAGGGCACATGAGATAGATAGATGTATATTGAATGGAGTTGTTTCCAGTGTCCTACACCATAAGTGTCTCATTCACACCTTCACTCACTTCCTTGGTGGACTCGACATTTCATCAAATGGAGTGTTTGGAAGGCCCTTTCTCAATTTTCTACTTTTTCCCAACTAGTGTACTTTTCTATACCACTTTTTGAGGAAGACTTGAGAAATTTTTTATTTGTTTTCACATTATTTTTTCATTATCCTCCTAGGTCTAGTGAGCCATTTCTTTCCAAGGTACTTTCTTAAATCACTTGTTGCACCCACATTGTACCTGTTTTTAATTAATTAATATTTAGAATTAGTGTTATTTGATTTAAACCCCTCCCATTATCCTTACAAAGATATTATTTTAGATAGTGGTTATACCCCTTCATCAATATTGCAACTCCTAGATGTTTTATATGAATTCGAGGATTTCCTCCCACCCTTGGGATTCCTAGTTGTTTTGTTCTCCCACCTCAATGTGTGAGAATAAAAAATAAACAACATCCCCCATTACCTAGTTCCCCATAAGGATCATCATATCTAGGCTCCTCTTCGCCCATATCGACAACCTTTACCTAGTATCACTACCCCATTTAGAAATCCAACAGTCAACATGTCTGGAGTTTCTTCCCCCAACTCTCCTAATCACCCCCATGTTAATGTTAAATCGAATGCGAATGAAAACATAGTTGTGAACACATTTCTAATTCCAAACCTCCCTTGTATGGATTGTCTGACACATCCCAAGTTTGTGTCATTAACCTCCGCTTTTCTCACATTCTTCCAATTACCCATCTATTATGACAAGGGAGTAGAAATTATTTAGCCATGTCATCATAATATAGTTACCCATATCATAGTTCACATCCATGAGTGGAAAAGGAAAAGAATCTTTTGCAATATCAAGCTACATGATTTCTTGTTTCTAGATTGTTTCTTGAATTTGTCTTACTGGCCATAGCTAAGGATGTCGTTATTGAATGACCACAAATGGAAGAGTAAGCTATTTTGAATGCTTAACAATATTATTTGATCTATTATCAATATAGATATTTGTATTCTACCATCCCATATGAATCCCATAGTGACTCATCATGAAGAGACCAACAGAGGGCCTCCAATTCTCAGGATGGTGTGATTGGTTTAGTTGCATCTACCTCTCACCCATACTCCCAAATTCCACTTTCTATTGGAACTAGTCCATATGGTAATAACCCTAGTGATAAGCACTCTAACTCAAGGAAACCACATATTCCCTATTTCCCTCCTCATCCCTTGTAGTCATCCCTGCATGCAGGAATGAGTACCTCATACTCAATCCCACTCCATTCATCCCATATCCATGGTCCTTCATGTAGTGGCACCATGTGTAGTAGTGATTCTACCACATATGTGGATCCACCTACCCATAATCCTTACTACCCATTCATTGGCCCTCCATTAGGACCTCCAGTCCAACAACACCCTTGCCCTTCCCTTTTTCCACAATGGAATATTTTTTCTCAACAAAACATGCCCAACCAACCTAGAACCAACAATCAAAATGTGCATTCTAATCCCAACAAGAAGAAAAATAAGGAGAAGATTAAAGGGAATAACTAAAATCAAGAAGGTAGGGGCTAACTCCCTAACCCTCTTGTTAACACTAGAGGTAATCCTAACCCCACTAATCAAGATCCTAATAAACCCACCAAATAGGGTAACAACCCTTAATTATAGAGTAACCATATGTGTTCCTTTTATAGAGATTATCAGCATTATGCTCACCATGTCACACACCAGCTTGCTTTACCTCATTATCCATGGGATGAGGCCAATAAACATAGCACTATCAATACCCTCAAGTTACACACAAAACTCATTGCACTAATCCCCCTACTACATAACCTTTAGTGCTACAAAATAATTTCCACCACATAACCTTTAGTGCTACAAAATAATTTCCACCACATAACCTTTAGTGCTACAAAATAATTTCCACCAAAAGGATTAGTAACAACACAATTAATGATACTCCACCCTAATCAACCATATACACTCTATAGTATCGATGACCCTTCTTTCTAGAATATATTCATGACCTCCAATGATGTTAATTTTCAAACTTTACGTAATCAATATGGTATGGCAGCTCAACCTATCATTTTCGATAAGTAAAAGGATTCACCTTTACCAAAAGGACTTTTATACATCCCGCAACATAATATCGACCCTAATTCAAAGGTACCCAAGATGCCCTTATGTCACACAACCCATAATTTGAATCCTAGAGTTGCATGTTACCTCAAAAACTAGCACTCTTCCACGACTTAAGATAAGAGGACCAAAATGGAATATGTGGACCCAGTGCTTTGATTGTAAACTCTTCAAGGAGGTACACCCAATGTCACCTCAATGTAACCCCCTTCCTCTTTAGGCATTACTCCTTGGGCCATGAGAGTCTCCCTAAAACAATGTTAAGGATAATCCTGTAAGAAACACAACATAAAGTACTTATATCCCTACAAGAACTTCCCACTATTAGTAGAGTAGTGCCTAATGGATTCAATGATATATGTCTAAAATAAACAATTTGAATTGCAAGATTAGAATCAATGATGAATATGAAATATTCTAATGTTATTTTCTGCATTAAAATCCAACAAGATAAAATATGAAATATTCTAATGTTATTTTCTGCATTAAAATCCAACAAGATAAAATGTGAAATATCTCTCAAATTAACCACGAGAATTGCACAAAATTTACCTTTCAATGAACCCTACCTCGAGGAGCTTCAACCCCCCACTAGGGCACACCTGATTGGTAAAATCTAAGTTTTATTTTGGGGATGATTTATTATACATGTTTTTGTTTTTCTACAATCAAGCCAAACCAGAAATACTCTTGACCTCGAATCCCCCAAGGTCACCCTGGGTGACCTAGGAATTGAGCAAATCTAACTCAAACCCCTAGGGTTTGATTTCTTTGTCAAAATGAGCTTGAAATAACACTTCCAAAAGATCTGAAAATGACCCTAAGGGATGAAGTCACCTAACCCTAGAATGACTTCACCTCGATTAGGGCACTTCTAGGGCTAAAACTGGCCTTTTTTGCAAGATTTTTTAACTTATTAGGATTTTTCAATACTTTATGAAGATATGCAATTTATTGTTGCAATTAACTACTTCAGAAAATCAGAATTAAATAACTAAGGCACAAAAATATTTTTTTTGGTATTTTTGCAAAAATATAATATTTTTAGGGTTTTTCACAATATTTGATTTCTTTGTATTTTTGCAATATATTGTACAAGAATTTCCTTTTAAAAAAAGACACACAATTTCACTCCTCTAGGCTGACCTACCTAAAATGTCTTAAAATGATTTTTGTAGGGTATGTCACCCACAAACCGAGGGACCAAACCTCATAAGACATAAAATAATAATAAAAAAGATGAATCGATGCAACCTGATGAAACGTTGAGCAGGAGAGGAGGATTTAATGCCCCAACTAGCCCCAATGATTTGTTTTTCCCCTCAACACACTCCTCCTATAAGTGGTATGACCTCTTCAAAAGGATGATTTCATCATCAATCTGGATCACATGAGCAAAGAGTCGGGTAAATACATGATAGAAATATGTCCAAGTGGGCGTAAATGAGGTGTGCTAAGATGGGTATGAAAACCCTTACATGCACAATCACCTTCTACAAAGCATAACTATGAGTGTGGTTGGGATCCCCTAAGCCATGTGTCCTAATGGAGTCATCCCAAGAAGCACTGGACACCAACCCAAGGCACAAATGGCCCAACATGATAGGGGACCTCCACCCATCCAGGGGTAGTTATAAATTCCACTAATCCAACACTTCCTAAAATAAAAACCAAGAGGACCTTCCATGACTAGTTCATGGTTCTTGAGCCCCATGAGACAAGTACTTTCACATAAACAAGCCCCAAACTTGACCTTTACAATGAAAAAAAGACCCCTCCTCTCTGGAATAACTAGTATGGCACACTATAGAACATTTGGAGGGTACCAGCTGGCTCCAAATATGGGACATGCACTTCTCTCGAAAGTGTGTGATAGCTTATGAATCTTATGGGACCTACAAACCTACATATACTTCAATTAACAACAAATGCATCGGAGGTAGTCACTTCCATCCTTCCTTGTTCAAATCAAAATGAAATGTTGTAAATAACAAGTGCGATCCATGGGTAAAAGTAAATGATGAAATCAAATTCTTATGCAATATATTATGTGACCTACCTACCTACTCTAAGCATGATGAGAGAGAAAAGTCAAGTGAAATCATACCACCATTGAAGCCACCTTAGCATATTATTCATTCTAGGGATTCTCCCTTTGTCTTTGGCAATAATCCAAAACAAAACCATGTCAATGATGAACTTAGTAGAAGTCATTACCTTCATCAAAATGTTTCTATAATGATATAAGAGATCATGGAACTGCAAGCCTTCAAAATCTTGTAACAAAGAACTGCTTTTCTCACAAACACTTTCTATCCATTCTTAGACTGGGATTAAGTACAAACTACCTTGATCATATACATGTTATCCAAAATATGTTTTCTCTCGCAAATGTATTTTAAAACCAGTAAGAAACCATGAAATATATGACTAGACACAAGATCTCAAATATGCCCTAGGAGAGGGCACATTGTGATGCTCTAATCTTGCAATAAAACCATATTATTGCTATCTAGAACCTACATTACTCCCTGAGGGACATGGATTTGAATGATAGTCAATATCTATCCTAGGAGAGGTTAAACCCAAATATTCAACTTCTGCAACATAAATATCCATATGTAACCCATAGAATCATTAATGGTGAGTAAGTATAGATGAAACAAATCCTAAGAGATTTCACCAAAGGTAGGATTTCCAAAGTATTCAAATTTTAAACTTTCCTCATTGGAAATATCATATATGGGCTTTCCAACAAATTTCCAAGAATACATACCCATATTATTCTCATCAAGAAAATGTACATTATCACATATGTGGCGATCATCATCAATGGAAAAAATATACCCACACCTATCATCCTCAAAAAATTTGTCTTCAAGAGTAAAATAGAGAGGAAAGATCACAAAACCTTCATTATCCTAAGAGAACAAAGAGATGCATCAATCGTTTATTCATCATACTTTCAATCAAGAATGGATTTTCAAGAGATTCTTTCTTTTGTTCTGAATATGCATAAAAAATCGGCTCTTCTTATCCAAACGGACACCCTCTTCACTTTCGCACAGCAGGAAGAAAATCACGGGAATCTACTTCAGAACCTATGTGCCCAAAAGGATTAAGAACAATACTCTTGGCCCTCAAAGAATCATAAATTTGAGGTCCAAGAAAGCTTCAATAATCATTTCCTTCTTTGTCACACATATAAATCCTTCCATTTTCTTCCAAAAGGCCCAAGACATCTTCTGAAACATGGTAAGGAGAACTCACAATTTCTTCACTTTCTTCAATTAGGGATTCTTGTTCTTCCTACACTTTGTGATTTCTGACATGGATTCCATGGACTTCGCCTTTTAGGTAACCTTCATATTTATTTTCAAGAGTACTTCATGCTTGGATCATAGGACTCGAGATGTTGACGTCTTTAGCTTCCATAACAATATCTTAAGTGGAAGACCCTTCAATAATGGATCCCACATGAGAGCTTTCTATTGGTTGATATTCACCACTATCTTCACCTGATGAGCTAAAAGTTTCATTATCCATAATATATCCAATATCCCCTTTGAAATAATGATCCCATCTCTCATGAAAAAACCTAATAAATTCTTTTAGCAAGTGAACTCCTTTCTCATCATGCATCAGGTCGAAAGACAACATGGCCATATTAATATTGACATCTTCATGAACCACTTTTAAGTTTGAAATAGACTTCATAAATTATATAACATGCCAGTAACCTAAATACTCGTCTTCATAAAATTTTGGGATGTATTTATGCCAATCATCCTTGTACGAATCAAATCCATGGAGTTGATTAGGATATCCCAAGACCCCCGAGAAATCCAGTGGACAAAACCAATCCTTTACCCATTCTTCATCATAAAATGACATACCATATTTTTATTGATGCCAAAATGTGTGGAGTCACCAAAATTCATTTTTAGTCTTGATTGACAAATGTGCTCTCCCCCACACCTGACAATGTGATCAATAGTTGAGAGCTCTATTTCACAATGTACTTCTTTGTTGTTTTTTATTCAGTGGAGTTTCCAGATAAGACCTACCAAGTTAGTACTCAAAAATAGTTGACTTACCAAAGTACAAAACAAAAATTTACCTCAACCTTCTTACCAAATCTATCATTCTTTCCAAAGAGATAGGGATTTGACCCAACAACTTCAAAAATCCCTAGAAATGGCACCAAAAAATGTTGTAGAGTTGTCAAACTTCACGAAATGATTTTTAATTGGATTCCCTAGATAAGATCTACAAAGTTATCCCTTTAACAATAATCTCATTGAATACAAAACAAGAACTCACCTAGACTTTGGATGTCCAAATTATTGAGATATTTCATTGAAATCAACCGAACAACTACTTGGTCACCGACAACGGCACCAAAATATGTTACCTCAAAAACTAGCACTCTTCCATGACCGGAGATTAGTGGACCCAAATGGAATATGTGGACCATGTGCTATGATTGGAAATACTTCAATGAGGTACACCCAATGTCACCTCAATGTAACCCCCTTCATATTTAGGCCTTTCTCCTTGGGCCACAGGAGGCTCCCAAAAATGATGGTAAGGATAAATGTGTAAGAAACACAATAGAAAGTACTTTTATCCCTACAAGACCTTCCCAATGTTAGTAGACTAGTGCATAAGGGATTCAAATATATGTCTACAATAAACCCTTTGACTTGGAAATTTAGGAAAAATAATGAATATGTAATTTTTTATTTTATTTTCTATAGTAAAAATCTGCAAGATAAAACATGAAATATCTCCCAAATTAACCACATTAATTGCACAAAATTTACCTTTCAGCGAACTCTACCCTGAGAATCTTCAATCCCTCCTGGGGAGCACTTGATTGAGAAACTATAAGGTTTATTTTGGGGATTATTTCTTATATAGGTATGTGGTTTTATACAATGAATAAGAAATACTCTTGACCTCAAATCCCCCAGGGTCACCCTGGATGACCTAGGAATTGAACAAATCTCCATGCAATGACACTTCCAACATATCTGAAATTAACCCTAAGGGATGATGCCACCTAACCCTAGTATGACTTCACCTCCTTTAGGGAACTTTTAGGGCTAAAAATTGACCTTTTTTGTAAGATTTTATAACTTTTTAGGAGTTTTTCAATACTTCATCAAGATCTGAAATTTATTGTTGTAATTAACTACCTAAGAAATCATAATTAAATAACTAAGGAACAAAATTACTTTTTGGATTTTTGCAAAAATATAAGATTTTTAGTGTTTTTCATGATATTTGATTCCTTTGTATTTTTTTCAATATATACTACAAGAATTTCTTTTTCTAAAAGATGCATATTTTCACTCCTCTAGGCCAACCTACCTAAAAGCTTTTAAAATGAACTAAAATGGTTTTTTTTAGGGTTTGCCATCCACATGTTCGGGACTAAACCTCAAAAGACATAAAATAATAATAAAAATGATGAACCTCTACAACTTGATGAAATGTTGAGCATGGGAGGAAGGTGTCATGCCCCAACTAACCCCAACAATGTGCCTTTTCCCTCAACTCCCTCGTCCTTCAGGGGTCACGACCTCTTCAAAATGATGGAATCATCATAAAATTGGCTTGCTTGAGCCAATAGGAGGGTAAATACATGATAAAAATAGGTTCAAGTGGGCATAAATGAGGTGTTCTAAGATGGGTATGACAACCCTTACACATGCAATCAACTTCTACAAAGCATAAACATGAGTGTGGATAGGATCCCTTAATCCATGTGTCTTAATGGAGTCATCCCAATAAGCATCGAACACCAACCTAGGGCACAAATGGCCCAACATCACAGGGGACCTCCACCCATCAAGGGGCAGTTTGCAATGCCACTAAGCCAACACTTCCTGGAATGGAAACCAAGAGGACCTTCCATGAGTAGACCATGGGTATTGAGCCCCATGAGACCAACACTGTTACATTAACAAGCCCTAAACATGGAATTTACAATGAAAAAAAGACCCCTCCTCTTTGGCATAACTAATATGGCACACTGCACAACATCTAGAGGGTAACAGTTGGCTCCAACTGCAGAACATGTGCTTCTCCTGAAAGTGCATGAGAGCCTCTGAATCTTCCGGGACCTGCAAACCTACACACACTTCCAACTACAAATTAATCAAACGCATCAAACACAAACACTTATGTCCTTCCTTGTTCAAATAAAAATGAAATGTTGTAAATAACAAGCGCAATGCATTGGTAAATGTAAATGAAGGAATCAAATGATTATTCAATAGATTATGCAACCTACCTACCTACTCTAAGCATCATGAGAGAGATAAATCAAGTGAAATCATACCACTAGTGAAGCCACCCTAGCATATTATTCATGATAGGGATTCTTCCTTTGTATTTGGAAATAATCCAAGACAAAACCATGTCAATGATGAACTTAGTAGAAGTCATTACCTTCATCGGAATGTAGTTGTAATGATAGAAGAGATCACGGACCTAGAAGCCTTCAAAATCGCAGTGAATAATTTCTTTCCTCACAAGAAATTTATATCCATGATTGGACTAGGATTAAATACAAATTGACTTGATCATATACTTATTCTCCAAAATATGTTTGCTTCCCCAAATGTCTTTGAAAACCAACAAGAAACCCTAAAAGATATGACTAGACACAAGATCTCAAATCTTCCCTGGGAGAGGGCGCACTGTGTTGCTTTGATATTGGTTTAAAACCATCTTTTTTATGTCCAAAACCTACATCACTCCTTGAGGGAGATGGCTATTGATGATAGTCGAGATCTACCCCAAGAGAGGGTAAGCCTAGTTGTTCAACTTCTGCGACAGAAATCTCCATATGTAACCCCATAGCATCATCAATGGTGAGCAAGTATAGATGAAACAATGTTGACGTATTAGTTCTCAAGTGCGGACACGAGTGAACCTCCCTAGTTCAAATGAGTCAAAACTAGAACAAAATGAGACAATGCATGCACACCTTTACCTAGATCAATGAAACATTCACAAGAGATGAAGTAGAGAAATATTACCTCTGATATGAAGTTCATCCTTGTTATCTTTAAGTCATTGCCATCCAATAGTTTCCAACTCCGCGTATGAAAGGAACCTATTACGGATCCAACACAAACAAGCAACAAGCAGATTGAACTAGAAACAATATTAATGATCTAAGCAAATGACCAAGGAGATTTGATTTGCATTATAATAACAATCAATTATGGGAAGGAAGTGCATCATTGTATTAAATATGACAAAAATAAATACAATCATAAGCCTTGGTGCCGTAGTCTCCTTCTAGTAGATTCCTCCTATTCCAATGTCACCCTTGTCTTAAAAGGAAGCACATCAAGAGGTTAATGCTTCCGGGATAATTTCTCCAACAATTCCTTACTACCAATCCCTCCTCCTACACCCATTCCCAAAGGTCTCTTTTATAGGATACTAAGGATAAGAGAGGGGTGAGAATATTATGGAAAGTGGATGAGATATGATCCCAATAGTTTTTGAGCTCGAGCTAGATCCATATAAATAGGAAGGAAAGGTTATCCAATGATATTTCTCTCTAGAAGCTTCTTGAAAACTTAATTTTTTGCTCGTAGAGAGATCAACACACTTTGTAATGGAGCAACATGCACCAATATGGATCGACACGGGTTTCTCTAAAGGCAAGCTGCAGCATCGACACAAGTTGCCAATGGGACATACTGCGTTGATGATATTTTGATGCGGTTTGCTAGTGCAGCAAGGAGCGTCGAAGTTGCAAAACAAGCAAAGTTGCAAGACAAGGAAATCAAGGACCATCCACTATGAAAGTGACTTCAGGGATTGTGGCAACATGAGGTCACAAGGTTTGATCTTGTTGACGAAAATTACATGTAACAAATTTCCCCCCAAAGTAAAAAGCTAGAGAAAAATGATAGGTGATGTACTTTGATGTGACTATCGGAAAGAGGAATCACCAGTCGGATAACTAACAACAAAAATCAAGTACTTTGCAATACAATTTTTCACATATATGAACTAGACATTTCAATGACTAAAGACATGGTTGTCGACCAATAAATTGCAAATGCATGTTGATACTGATTGAGGATATGGCCACCAAAATACAGCGTGGATCCATACCTGAATGACTGAACACAATCATGGCTACTAATATACAAGCATAGATCTATGATGAAATAATGACACATCCATGACCAATACAAGAGTGGATCTGTGTGACGGTACATCAATAACATCTATGTGGAAACCTACTAAAAATATCCATCGCAACCTGGGTATGATAATAAGACATCAGAGTAACCCAGGGTCTTCCACCCGTTCTCAAAATGATATGAATCTAACCATGTGACTACAATGTGTTGAGGAAGAACATGGTAGAAACCACTTGATTACCGGTCAATGATGTGAACCGTTAACAAGTGCAAGGGAAATCACCAATTATGACAATGATCCCCGAGGTATCTCAGTACATTCCAATGAATGTGAATGAATGAGTTGGATTCGATCATCCACATAATCATTTGATCAGAGTTAAATTATGTAAAACTACTACCGAAGGCGAGAAAACCTGCCATTGAGGCATGCAGGCTTCAAGGTACTAGGTAGTCTCTAAATATAATCCTTGGATGATGCGCTGGTGTCGGGGGGGATACATTTGTCAAAGGAGGGCTATGATGTATCCCCCATCATCGACATGAAACTGATATAGGAATATGATTTTGGATTGTAGAGTATGGACTGACACAAGGTGTATGGACAAGTGATGTTGAGATACTATTTCAGGGATGACATGACATAAAGGATATCTTGACGACTGTAAAGTTTGACTCAAATGAAGGACTTTCCTTGAACATTTTGTGGCATGACGAATTACCTAGTAGCATTGATTTGGAGAGACTGAAATCAAGACATAATGCAACATGAACGAAGCATTCTTCAGATGACCCAAAGGAGTAGAGAGACTCATGGACTTGACACAACTCGCATACAATCTGATTACCCAACTATTTGGATGAAATACAAACATGTGCGATGTTCAAGGGCGACTATAAGATGTCATAAATGCAGATTTGGACACATTTCCCTTCACTTATTCCCCATCATGATTGACGAGTACCTATTTGCTTATCAACGAGCTTGAGGATGATAACAGATGCTCGGTATAGCTCGTCCTTTGGACGAGTCCAATCTCACATGTTTTATGAACCTGAGAAAGGAGGGGTTCGATCCCAAAAGGGTCCTTCCATGTATAATTACGAGTCCAAAGAAGGTAAAATCAGTGACGTTTCACATTTAGAGAGTCTGAAATGGTCAAAAGAAGACTCCAAGGTGAACTTTTTCGTAAAGTTAGTCCCTTAGGCCCAAAAATGTAAAATAATGCCAAGAATAAATCTCTTAGTCAATGGTTGACTAAGGTATTCCTTTTTCAGAATCAGTCTACATGGTCCGAAAAATGGGTAAACTATAACCAGATAGACGACCTTTGAAACCCTTTTACAAGCGTGAAAGAGACAAGTTCGCTTGGCAATCTTTTCCTATTTAGGGAGTTTGAAAAGAGCTTAAAGGAAACTCCAAGGGGTTCCTTTTTCGTAATAACTTTTACAAGCCCAAAAAAGCGATAAACGTATACTCGGTGACTTATTCCCATGTATTCATGAGCACGAGAAATAACAAAGACTAAGATCGATACCTTTTTACTAGGTTTTTAATTAGTACGATAATGGTATCAACAACACTCGGAATCTTTTTCATATTTGCATCCAGAGCACAAAAAAGGAAAAAGTAAGCTCAAACCACTTTTCATGTTTTTTACCAAAGCACGAAAAAGTGAAAAGTAAGCTCGACACCATCTTACTATTTTTAATGAGCTCAAAGATAGGTTGGAAGAATGCTCATGGTATTTGCTTCATTTTTTAACGAGCTTGTAACAGAAAATGAACTATGCTCGGGATGATTTTCATGTTTTAACGAGATCGAAACCAAAAAGAAAGTATACTCGAAAATATTCCCATTAGCGAATGTTTTCCAAACATGATATCCAGAGATTGGTACATGCCCCCAGCATAATTTCTAGAAGTAAGCAACTTAGTTCTAACATTGTGTGGAAACTTTATCAACATGATGACCAGAGGTTGAATACATGCCCCCCAAGCTTCGTTTCATTCGCCTAATCTACTTCTTCACTCGATTGGATACTAATAGAAATATGTTCACCAAAGATAGAGGAGGGAGAAGGATCAAATGACATAGGAGGATGAAAAGAAGGTTCAAGTACTAAGCCTAGTGGAAGACTCGACTCAATGGGAGAGGAATCCATTTCATTTTTTAACGAGCTTGACACAAAAAAGGAACTATGCTCATGATGACTTTTTTCATTCGTTAATGAGATCAACACAGAAATGGAACTATGCTCATAGTTGTTCGTTTCATTTTTTAATGATCTTGACACAGGAATAGAACTCTGCTCATGACCAGTTTCATTTTTACACAAGCTCGAAACCAAAAAGAAATTATGCTTGATACCGGTTTCAATTTTAAAGGAGATTGAAGTTGAAAATAAACTATGCTCGGAATGAGGCCCATTGACGTGTTCCTTCCCAACATGATGTCCAGAGGTTGGTATTTTTGGTGATACCCATTAGAAAATTTTTCCCCAACATGATGTACAGAGGTTGGAAAATTTACCCCAACATTATCAGCAAAACCTAGCGGCTTGACATGCCCCCCAAGCTTCGTTTCCTCTAACTAATCCTCTTCTTCACCCAATTAAATTACTAGATACTAATAGGAAAAGGTTCACGAGAGGGGTAGGAAGACTGAGGATCACGTGACACGGGCAGATGAAATGACAGTTTGAGTCCTAAATATGGTGGAAGACATGGCTCAATGGGAGGAGTATCTATTTCATTTTTTAATGAGATTGACATAGAAAGGGAACTATGCTCATGGTCATCTGTTTCATTTTTTAACGAGCTTGAAAGTGGAAGAGAGCGTTGCTCATAACCAGTATCATTTTACATGAGCTTGAAACCAAAAAGAAAGAATTCATGAGACTGGTTTCATTTTACACAAGCTTGAAACCAAAGGTAAACTATGCTTGGAACTAAGTCCTACCCAACATGATTTCCATAGGTTGGTAGTGTGCCCCCTAGCATAAGAATATAAGGGGATAACTCCAGCATGATGTCCAGGGGCTGGAGACATGACCCCCATCCCTAAGGGGAAGAAACCACTAAAACATGCGAAAAATTTAGGGAAGTCAAATGACTGGAATTCATGCGATGATTGGGTGTAACAAAGGAAAGCTTATCAATGGTCACTATGTTTCCATGATGAGGAAAATACATCACTCGAAAGAGTGTGGACACTACATCTTTCATGGAATAGACATAATCTCATCCAAGTAGTAGATTAAAATATAAGGGACCTTGGACTACTATAATATCAATACATACATTTTTCCCTCCTAAGGTAATAGGTAACTGAGGAAGGATCCCTAAAGGTCCAGTAGGTCTTCTATTAAAATCTAGTATATGATCAATTGAGGAGAACCTATAGCTTGCCAAGCAGTTGAGGATAAAATACTAATAGAAGCTCCTTCATCAACTATAGTGTGAAATATTTCCTTATTGGAAACTCCTACATATATCTGGAGAGGAACACCCGAAGGAAGATAATATTTTGTTAGACTATTCCAATCAAAGGAAACGACAACGGTACTTGGAGGAGGTCCTATTGAAATGGACATAATTTCCCCTTGCCTAGAACAATTTGAACTGACTAGGAAAACATGAATGGTTTTCGATTCACTCTCAATTGGAAGAGTAGAATGAGACGAACATTGTGTCATGGTGACTGCTTTAGTATTAGCATTCTCCAATAAAAAATTGGGATCGAGTGGAGATGACATTGAATCGACCACTTCAACTTCACTCTTCAAAGGAAGAGCGAGATGAACTACTTGTTTCTCACTCTTTGAGGAAAGAGGGGGATCGACCGAGGATGAAGCTAGATCAACCACTTCATCAACTAGTGGGGGGTCAAGAGGTAACTTATGATAACCTATTGGAAGGTGTTTCTAGGATACAGTAATGTCTTCCAACAACTGCAAATATTCATCCATGCGTGGACAAAGGTAAGTAAGGTGCATGCCTTTGCATAACAAACAAGGATTCTTGACTTTACCTTTCTGATCCTTAACCATAGAGTCACTAGTTGATGGGGTATCATCACTATGATGTCCAGAGGCTAATGATATAGATTGTTTGGAGACTTTGGACCACTCTTCTAACACTTTGGAAAAACCAGGACAATCCTTAAGAAGGTGATCACTCTTGCAAAGCTTGCAAGGGAACTTGGGTCTAGGATGTGTTTTTATATAATGAGTACCATTAGAGGCAACCGGTTGATGCTTGGTCTCTTTCTTATCCTTCTTCTTCTTAATATTCCTTTTCTTCTTCTTGTTATCCTTTTGATTACTAACACTACTAATTTGATCATGCGAGGAAGAATAGACAAAAGAAGATACATCCGATGAAGAAGGGGAAGGATCAATTTTGGATTGACACTCTCGTGATGGAGAGTTAACATTTGAAACATTGTGTACAGTGGGAATCACTAGATTGAATAACCATACTAGCAATCCTATGGTTAATCCAGGAAGATTTAAAGTGGAAATAAAGGGATGACCAATATCTCCAACTGGAGGAAAAACAAAAGGTGCCCCTTGAAAAGGGGTCTCTTGATTGGTAGTCCCAAAATAGGTTGCCATATCTAAACTCTCTAAGGCCGTCTAATTATCACGCGCAGCAAACACTACTCAAACTAAAAGCAACAAGAAAAATTGTGATAGGTGGGATTTACAAGTTGGATTCTCACAAGATTGTCAAATCGTCGCAACTCGCGATATATTGTAGGGTCCAATAGTTATACTCGGAAAAAAAAATTCAAAGCACTAACCAAGGAGTATTGGGACCGTACCCTTGGCCGTATAACCCGAATGCCTAATAGTACATGTGTAGTAATCTCCCCGAGTGTTCTTCTCGGTGTACTGAAATAGTAGGGCGGTCGATAGTTACTCGGTTGGTTTTAGGATCCTAAAAGGTTCTCCCGATATACACAAGGTACATGGGAACTCCAATCCGTAGTAGTGTTGTCTAATGCACAATCATTCGACAGGGGCCTTCCTATATACCATCAAGTACGTGAAAGAACGTTTCTATATACCGTGAAGTATGTGAAAGGTCCTTCTATATACCGACTAGAACGTGGAAGAACCACACAGTCCCCAGGATGTAGTGAAGGAAAATAATGATAGCTCCTACGCTTAAAGACATCGGAACACGTCTATAGCCTATCACACCAAGTTGCTAAAATATTTTAACTTAACTAGCGCTTCATTTTATCTTATGCATTAAGTGGATAGATGAAATTTGGACTTGACTCAAAATCATGCAAGTATGAGATGCAGATCTTCTTTTCTATGAAGTCCCACCTAAGAAGGAAAGAGAGGTAAATTTTCTTCCCAAATGCACAACCCTATGCAAATAAAATTTTATCTTTTTCAAAATCATAGAAAGAAGTAAAAAATTCAAAATCATGCACCCAAAACTATCCTAAAGTGACAAAAGAGATATTTCTATAAAAACCAAATGCAAGAACTATAATTCGTTTCCTATCTTTTTACACTTGAAAAAGACGCATCTAAGCTATGGAAAGAAGGATTCCACAAACATTTTTCAATCAAATGCAAGACAAATAAAAACAATCAATAATCTTGTCTAACTCAAATGCACACAAATTTGAAACAAGCCTTTTTTCTTCTTATGAGTGTAATACCAAGAATGTCAAATGATCAAACCAAGGCAAGAAGAATATTTATGTTTTCCAAGTTTGTGAATCTAGCAAAAGAGGGACAAAATTAAGCTTCTCTTTGAACTAAAGTGGAAACAAAGAATCAATATTTTCCAACAATCAATAGGTATCTCAACCTGTAAAGGAAACAAGATGCATGAACCATGAAAATGAGGCTCAAAAAGACATGGATATCACACACGTTTCAAGTCTTTAAAACAAGCCAATCCACAACAAACCAAAAATTATTTTGAAACCTTAATATGGGTGAAAGAGACTGTAGGATACATTATCCATGGCCCCCCTAGCCATGAGGGGGAATTTTTTTTCAAAAAAGAAATTCATTTCGCTTAAAAATACAAGCAAAACACTAGTTTTGACTCAAAGGGCCAAACATGGCTCCAAATCTCAAGAAGACCCAAGAAAAGAAGCAAATGATAGATCTAGACTGAGGCTGTGACTGACATGATCAGAAGAAAAATATCATAGGAACACCTAATCCAACCCTAAGAGGGGATCTTGACCCCATTGAAAAAAAATTGCACAGAGTCTCGATTTGCTGTGGGGCACAGCACGCCAACCAAGATCGACGCAATCCAGTATATTGCATAGGAGCATGGTCGACACATTGTATCTGAACATAGGGTGCGTCGATAACAACAGGGAGCGATTTTTCAAAAAGAAAAAAGAAAAAAAAACAGGCCCAACCCCAAAGGATATAGATAGCTCTTAGGTGTCAAATCCAATCTAGATCACCCAGTGACTCAAGAATGCTAAAATTGCAATAAAAAAGACAAGATAAGTAACAAGATCTAAAATAATCCCAAGTAAATGGAAATATATTAGTGAGCTTCTCCCCAATGGAGTCGCCAATTTTGTTGATGGATTAGTTCTCAAGGTTGGACATGAGTGAACCTCCCTAGTTCGAATGAGTTGAAACTAGAACAAAACAGGACAGTGCATGCACACCTTCACCTAGATCAATTAAACATTCACGGGAGATGAAGTATAGAAATATTACCTCTTATACGAAGTTCGTCCCTGCTATCTTTAAGTCGTTTCAATCCAACTTCGTGTATGAAATAACTTGTTACGGATCCAGCACAAACAAGTAACAAGCAGATTGAACTAGAAACAAGATTAATTATCTAAGAAAATGACCAAGGAGATTTTCTATGCATTAGAATAACAATCAAGTATGGGAAGGAAGTGCATCATTGTATTAAAGATGACAAAAATAAATACAAACGTAATCCTTGGTGTTATAGTCTCCTTCTGGAAGATTCCTCCTATTCCAACATGTCACCCTTGTCTTGAAAGGAAGCACATCAAGAGCTTAATGCTTCTGGGATAATTTCTCCAGCAATTCCTTACTACCAATCCCTCCTCCTACACCCATGCCCAAAGGTCTCTTTTATAGGACGCTAAAGATAAGAGAGTGGTGAGAATATTATGGAAAGTGGATGAGATATGATCCCAACATTTTTGGAGCTCGAGCTAGATCCATATAAATAGGAAGGAAAGGTTATCCAATGAGATTTCACTCTAGAAGCTTCTCGAAAACATAATTTTTTTCCCTTAGAGAGATTGGTGCCCTTTGTAATGGAGAAACATGCACCAATATGGGTCGACGCGGGTTGCCCTGAAGGCAAGTTGCCTCATCGACATGAGTTTCCAATGGGAAATCCTACGTCAATGAGATTCCAGCGTAGTTTGCAAGTGAAGAAAGGCGCGTCGAAGTTGCAAAACAAGCAAAGTTGCAGGACAAGGAAATCAAGGACCATCCACTATGAAAGTGACTTCAGGGATTGTGGCAACATGAGGTCACAAGGTTTGATGTTGATGACAAAAAAAATTTGTAACAACCAAATCCCGAGAGACTTCATCAAAAGTAGGAGTTCCAAGGTCTTCAAAATTTACACTTTCCTCATTGGAAAAATCATATAAAGGATTTCCAACAAATTTTCAAGAATCCATACCCATATTACGCTCATCAAGAAAATGTACATTATCACATCTGTGGTGTTCATCATCAATGGAAAAAAGGTCCCCACACCTATCATACTAAAAAAATTGTCTTTAAGAGTAAAATATAGGACAAATATCAGAAAACCTTTGTTATCCTGAATAGAAAGAAGAGATGCATCAACCATTGTTAGGATATTTAGACACTTACGAGTTAGTTAAGATCAACTTGTGTAATATATCTGTTAGGTAAAGTGTGTTTCTTTAGTATGCATTAGTATGCATTTGTAAATATTTAATCCGATGGTCACGATATGTTCTAGACATTGAGTGATCTGACGGTTCAACTTCTCTTAGATCATACCTACCCTTGATCCGTGGCTGAACACTCGATTGGTCCATGATCCCTATTTAAAGAGCATGGAGGGTCATTGGTTAGTTGATCGATTATGAGAAGCTCATTTGTAACTTTCTTTCTTTTGCATAATAAACTGCTCCATAGAAGTTATTTGGTCGGGGACGTGGACTATTTCTCTCTAGAGGGTTTTAACCACGTCAAAACATCGGTGTGTCGATCTGTGATCTATTTGTGTGAAGTGGTTGATCTAGGTGTTTGGTCTTTTGGGAGTACCCTGTGTACCCGAACATGGTATGAGAGCTTGTATAAAGAGCCGCTTCTGGTTATGATCTAGATCTTAAACTGGTGTTGCCGAAACTTGAAAGGGTTTCTGGTTCTGGAATTTCTGTGCATTTCTGGGTTGTGGGAGGTGTTCCATTACATCCGGAGCGTCGTTTCCATTGGGAAATAGTTTTCACTTGATTGAAAACAGTTTTCAGTTGCTTCAGAAATGCGTATTTCATCAGATCTGAAGGTATAATGTTATAGTGACGTTTTTTTTTTTTTAAATATCTCATATTTTATCAGTTTTTATTATTAGATTTTTTTGTTTCGGATTGTTTCATTCCCTGTCTACGTATGCTATTTTATGTGCACCTCGTGTGATCGCGACAAATCAAAAACAAAAAGGGAAAGGGTTTTTCTCGACTGCGTATTCTCTTTGTCGTGCACCTTGTACGATCTCGGCAAATCAGAAACAAAGAGAAAACGAAGACTTTCCGAGAAAGCTAACGAGATCTAACCCCACACGTGTGGAAAAGTTTTTTTATTTTGGTTTATGGTGTGATTTGCAGGAAAAAAGATAAGCACGGAAACCGAGAGAAAAGAGTAAAAAAAAAAATCCCCTTCCTCCTTCCCTTCTTTTACATACCTTTTAATATTAGCTCACTTGGTTCAAAGTTGTTTTATTCCATAATAGGCTTTGAGTTCAAGTCTTATTAAGTTACTTTTAACAAACATGCATGCAATTTCTATTTTTACTTTACTTTATTGTAAAAGTGCATCTCACTTAAATAATAAAATATATATATATAAAAAGTGAGTCACTTAAGTTCATTTTTTTTGTTGCACTATTTAAAGTAACATCATTGTAAAAGTGAAAATCACTTATTTTACAAAAGTGATTCACTTAAAACAACTTTCTTGTAAAGTGATTTTCAAAGGTTCATCTTGGGAAGAAGGGGGTTCCTTTTTTTAGCTGGTCATTCTCTATCTGTCACGTCACTATTGGGGACATCTTCAACATTTTCTTGGATCAAGCATAACTTCATCATACGAAGTCAGTTTTTAGTGCCATTTTTTTTAAACCGCCTGTTTTTTCGAGCTCTTCGCATCCAGACTATTGGGTTTTGTTTTTACAGCCATTAATTTGCAATATGGCCGCCCCTTGTGATATTCTACTTACCAGTTCCAACTATTTTTCATGGAAATCTCGTATGGAGGATGTTTTACAAAGTAGGGGACTTTTCAGAATTACCTCAAGGAAAGAAACAGAACCCACTGATCATAATAAGAAAATAAAATGGAAAAATAGATGTGATGAATCTCGTGGATTGATTGGGATGTCGATCTCTACTGATTTGCAATTCCACATATATGGAATTGATGAATTTGATATAGCTTGGGACAAGTTGGAAGCTGTATTTGGTAAACATAATGAAATTCAAGGTCATTAACTCGAAAATGAGTTGATTTCTTTAAATCCAAGTGATTTTTCATGCATTCAAGATTATTTATCTAAGTACAAAACTCTTAAACTCTTATGTGAAAAATGCAAGATTAAGAGGGAAGACAAACAATGCATTTATCATATTCTTTCAAAACTTGGATCTGCATATTCTATTTTTGTATCTACATTTTACTCCATGGAAGAATCCTTGAATGCAGCTAGCTATCAAGAGCCTAGTCTTGAATCCTTTTGTGATTCCTTGATTAGAGAGCAAGATAAGCTCATCCATCTTGGAATGATCAACAATGCAGATACATCTGGGAAAGCCTTATTGTCCCAATAGAAAGAAAAGTCCAAGCCTCCCAAGAAACAAAATTTTTGCAATAATAAGTCAAACAAGGGTCCCAAACCCTCTCAGATAGCTCTTTCTTTAAAAAATGACAAAGGTTCCAAGCCAAAAGGAAAGAAGACTAAGCGTCATTGCAACTATTGTGGGAAAGATAATCATGATTAATCTAAGTGTTTCAAGAAGATGGAAGCCTTGGAAGCAGCAATGAAGAAGCACCTCATAAGCCTAGATTCGCCTTCAGAATCTAACTCTCATAGACATGCACTTTGTGCTTCTGGTTATTCTTATAATGTATCTTCTTCTTCTACTTCAAATGAATGGCTCATTGATTCTGGAGCACCTTATCATAAGGCTAAGGATCAAGCCATCTTTTCTACTATGTATGAATGTAACACCAAACAAATATTTGTTGGTGATGATAGATCTCTAAGTGTTGTAGGATCTGGAACAGTTCCAGTAGATAATGGTCATTTTAGTGATGTACTATGTGTTCCAAGAATTTCTTGCAATTTGTTATTAGTCTATCAAATCACTCATTCTGGTGAAGGTAAAACTGTGACGTTTACACCTCACCAAGTTGTAATCAAGGATTTTAAAGATCCTCAACATATCCTATCTACCGGAATTGTTGATGATATTACTAGGTTGTACAAATTTAACAACTTTGGGTCATCATCTTTTCCTTCAGTTTTTGTTGCTCATAGTGATAACTTGAGCAAACTTTGGCATGAGCGATTTGGTCACTTAAATTATCGCTCATTGCAACAACTATGTAAAGACAATATGGTGATATGTCTTCCGATGGTATCTTGCAGGGATGGTATTTGTTCCGGCTATGTACTCGAAAACATCATCGAGACAATTTTTACAAACGTGCCTCTTGGCACGCCTCGATTCCCTTGGAGCTTATGCATAGTGACTTGTGTGGTCCTCTTCCATCTGCTTCCTTTTCTGGTTTCAAATATTTCTTAACTTTCATTGATGATTACTCCAGATACACTTGGGTTTATTTCCTTAAACTTAAGAGCGAAGTATTTAACATGTTCTTGGCCTACAAGGCCCTTGTTGAAAAACAAACTGGTCATCAAATTATTAAGTTAAGAATCAACAATGGGAGAGAATATGTTAACAAAAAGTTCACTACTTTATGCACTAAACAAGTAATCCAACAACAACACATTGTTCCATATACACCACAACAAAATGGTGTAGCTGAACGGAAGAACCTCACTTTAAAAGAAATGGCTAATTGTATGATCCAATCTAAGGGACTAAGTCTTCAATTTTGGGTTGAATCCATAAATTGTGCAAATTACATAGTTAATCGCACCCCCACTAAAGCTTTACAAGGTATTGCACCGGAAGAAGCATGGAGTAAAACTAAACCCGATGTAAGTCACTTCCGTGTGTTTGGTAGTGAAGCATGGGCTCACATTCCGGATGAAAAATGGAAAGCATTGCAGCCTAAAAGTGAAAAGTGCATATTTGTTGGATATTCTGAAGATGTAAAAGGTTATAGAATTCTTCAACCACATTCTCATGATATAATCATTAGAAGATATGTTAAATTTGATGAAAATATCTTGGCCTGCGAGCCTAACTCGGCGATTGTGCCATCTTTGGCCTGCGAGCCTGATTCAGCGATTGTGCCTTCTTCTACTTCCAACTTCTTTGACATATTTCCAACTCCAGTTTCTGATGATGACAATGAGGATGAAAATCCACCTCCACCTGCTCATGTTCCTCCAGTTGCACCAGCACAAGCGCTTCCTCGATGGGTTCGTTCAACATATGAAGCAGCTGGTGATCTTGCCGGTGATTCTAGAGATCAACGTCGAACATGTTCTTAGTTTCAACGAGCCTCTTCTCTTTTGGCTCAAGTTTCTAAGAATCATGATCCAAAAACTTTTGCAGAAGCTTCAGGAAATCAAGATTGGGATGCAACTATAGATGAAGAATATCATTCCTTAATGACGATACTTGGGATCTTGTACCTCTTCCAAAAGGAAGAAAACTTGTCAGATGTAAATCGGTCTATAGAACTAAGTATGCATCAGATGGAAGTGTTGAACAACTTAAGGCAAGGTTAGTTGCCAAAGGTTTTTCACAAGTTGAAGGGATTGACTACAATGAAACCTTTTCTCTCATCTCCAAAATGAACTCCATCTGCCTTGTTCTTTCCCTTGCAGCCTGACATAAATGGGAAGTCCATCAAATGGATGTCAAGTCTGCTTTCTTACATGGTGATTTACAGGAGAAATTTACATGGAACAACCTCCTGGATATGTTAAGAATAACTCTATCCTTGTCTGTCACCTTAAGAAATCCTTATATGGCCTTAAGTAAGCTCCTAGAGATTGGTATGCCAAAATGGATAGCTTTATCCTTGACACTGGTTTTTCTAGATGCCATTCTGACCCCAATGTCTATACCAAGAAAGTAGGAAACCATCTCATCATACTTGTTCTATATGTTGATGACCTTATTCTTACTGGTAGTGACCCTAAGCTTTTAACCCATGTGAACTCTAGTCTTAAGCAAAATTTTGAAATGTCAGACTTAGGACATTTGCATTATTTTCTTGGTCTCCAAGTCCTGTAAACCAAAGAAGGAATCTTTCTTTCTCAGTCTAAGTATGCTTGTTACCTTCTTCGTCGCTTTCACATGGAAGATTGTACACCGACCCCTTATCCCTTCCAGTCTGAAGTCAAACTTTTTTCCACTTATACTTCACCTGAAGTATATGCCACCATATATCGTCAGCTTGTTGGTAGTCTCTTATACTTGACTCATTCCCATCCTGACCTTTCCTTTTCTGTTGGTCGTGTTTCCCGTTATATGCAAACACCTCATGAAAGTCACTGGAAAGCAGCTAAAAGAATACTTCGATATATTCAAGGTACAATTCAGTTTGGAATTCATTATAGTACAAGGGGGGAACCTTTGTTGGTTGTTTTCACTGAGTCAAATTGGGTCGGTGATCCTGATGATCGAAAGTCTACTGCAGGTTATGTTTTCATTCTGGGATCTGAACCTGTCACTTGGGCTTGTAATAAACAACAAGCTCTTTCTCTTTCTTCAGCAGAGGCAGAATATCAAGCCACATTTAATGCCAGTCAGGAAGCTTTATGGCTTCTACAGATCCTTTCAGAGTTTGGATTCAAGCAGCAACAACCTACTCCACTTTGGTGCAACAATCAAAGTGCCATCAAGCTTGCCAAAGATCCAGTTCTACATCAACACAACACATTGAGCTACATATGCACTTAATCAGAAATCTTGTTCATGATCGTGTTCTTGAAGTGCTCTTTTTCCCTACAAATGATCAAGTTTCCGACATTTTCACCAAGTCTCTCACAGAAGCGAAGTTTTCTAAACTTCGATCTATGTTAGGAGTTCAGGAATTTGTTATTAAGGGGGTATAGGCTCTAATGCCTCATTCCTTCTCCTAATAGTGTCACTTTTGTAAATCCTTCAATCCTATCCCAAGTTGTTCTTAAGGGGGGATGTTAGGATATTTAGACACTTAGGAGTTAGTTAAGATCAACTTGTGTAATATATCCATTAGGTAAAGTGTGTTTCTTTAGTATGCATTTGTAAATATTTAATCTGACGGTCACGATATGTTCTAGACATTGAGTGATCCAACGGTTCAACTTATCTTAGATCATACCTACCCTTGATCCATGGCTTAACACCCGAATGGTCCATGATCTCTATTTAAAGAGCATGGAGGGTCATTGGCTAGTTGATCGATTATGAGAAGCTCATTTGTAACTTTATTTCTTTTGCATAATAAACTGCTCCGTAGAAGCTATTTGGCCGGGGCCGTGGACTGTTTCCCTCTAGAGGGTTTTAACCACGTCAAAACATCAGTGTGTCGATCTGTGATCTATTTGTGTGAAGTTGTTGCTCTAGGTGTTCGGTCTTTTGGGAGTACCCTGTGTACCTGAATAGTTATGTGTTTATCATTCTTTTGAATGGAGAATGTATTTTCAAGAGCTTCTTCCTTTTGTTGTGAATCTGCATAAAAAAATCAACTATGTCTTATCCAAACTGGCACCCTCTTCACTTTCACTTGGTGGGAAAAAATCATGGGCATCTACTTCAAAACATGTGTGCCCCAAAGTCTCAAGAAAACTATTCCCAACCCTCAAAGAATCATAAATGGGATGGACAAGAAAGCTCCAATAATCATCCCCTTCTTTGTCACACACAAAAATCCTTCCATTTTCTTCCAAAAGGCCTAACACATCTTCTTAAACATGGTAAGGATAACTCGCCATTTCTTCACTTTATTCAATTAGGGACTCTTGTTCTTCATACACTTCATGATTTCTAACATGGATTCCCTGGACTTCACTTTCTGGGGACCTTCATATTTATTTTCAAAATTACTTCCTTCTTGGATCATGTGACTCGAGACATCGTTGTCTTTAGCTTCCTCAACAAAACCTTGAGCGGAAGACCCTTCAATAATGGCTCCCACATGAGAGCTTTCTAGGGGTTGATATTCATCACTATCTTCACCTAGTGAGCTAAAAGTGTCATCATCCATGAGATATCCAATATCCCCTTTGAGATAAGGATCCCATCTCCCACAAAAAACCTTGATAAATTCTTTAAACAAGTGAACTCCTTTCTTTGGAAGCCCTTCATACCATTTGTATACATAATCGCCCGTCAGGTCGAAAGAAAACATGAAAATATTCATCTGGACATCTTCATGAACCACTTTTAAGTCTGAAATAGCCTTCATAAATAACATAACATGCCATTAAGCTAAATACTTATCTTCATAAAAAAATTGGAGTTATTTCTTCCAATAATTTTGTTATGGATCAAAGCCATGGAGTTGATCGAGATATCCCGAGACCCCCAAGAAATCCAATGAACCAAACCAATCCTTTACCCATTCTTCATAATAAAATAACATATCATCTTTGTATTGATTCCAAAATGTGTGGATTCTTCATAATTATCTTTTCTTCTTGATTAACAGATGTGCTCACCCCCACACCCAATAATGTGATCAGTAGGTGAGGAATTTATTTTCCAATGTAATTATTTGTTGTTTTTTCTTCAGTGGAGTTGCCCGATAAGAACTTCCAAGTTAGTAATTAACAATAATCATAACAAAGTACAAAACCAAAAAGTAACTCAATAGTCTAACCAAATATGTCGTTCTTTCCAGATAGATAGGACTTTGACCCAATAGCTTCAAACCTCCCCGTTACTGGCATAAAAAAATGTTATAGCATTGACGAACTTCACGAAATGATTTTTAATTGGAGTCTCCAGATAATACTTGCAAAGTTAGTCCTTTAAAAATAATCTTATTGATTGCAAAACAAGAACTCACATGGACTTTGATCGTCTAAAGTGTTTAGATATGTGATGCAGGAGCATCGACATAAATTCTATGTTTTCTTATTAAAGTAGTTAATGCTATTTTCCTTGTAATAGTTCTAGAATATCTAGGGTTAGTTGTTGATTAGTTTTCATTTGGTTTTGATTGTAATAATGGAAAATTTCCACAGATGTCCTTGAATCTTGCAAGGGATAGCTCGAGGATAGGGTTTGTTGTGTATTTGTTGTTTGTAGGAGTCCAGATCCTACTTAATCGGATCGGAGAGGCCTGTAGGGTCCTTATTTGATCATTGTATGTAATCGAGCAAAGGGTTGTTGATGAAATGAAGAACATAGCTTTTAGTCTCTGCGTTTGATTGAGTATTTATTGTCTTCTTTCAATAACCAGAACTTATGTAAATTCTATACATATGTGTGAATTGAGTGTATTAACAGAGATCCCCAGAAGCGAATCCTGTGACATCTTCATCCAAACATACAGATAGAGAAATTGATCGTTTCACTGATCAATTTACGAAGACACGGTCTGATCGATCCGTGGAGTGAGCATTGGATGGTCGATATCAGATCCAAGGAGGAGGATCAACGGTCCAAGACAGTTTCCACAAATCCCAAGTATAAGTTTGTTAAATTTGGGGCAAGCCGAGATCATATGGTGGAGATCGAGCCCGATTTCGAACGGGAAAGATAAACGGCAGGGAAATCCCATCACTGGGTGAAGTTGTGCAAAAGGTAGACCTCTATAATCCTTGAGTGGATGTTCGACGTTCATCACCGATCAACGGATAGGAGAGAAGTTGCAAGAGATCGACGACTCGGACGGTTCTGGAGATCCAAATCCAGTTGCGGAAGCCACCTTGCAGAGGGAAATTGCGGGGAGTAATTGCGGAAAGGCGACTGCGGAAAGGTGAATTGCGGAAATAATTTTTTTTGACATTCCGCAATCAGGTGAGCTTCGCAACCCGCAATTGTGGAAATTCGTCTTTCAAAGGGCCCTACGGAAGAAAGACTTAACTTTTTTGGGCTAAGTTTGGAGGTTCCGCCATAGTTGGAACCTAACTACTCTTGGGTTTGCGGATTGGATTGGGTTTTTTTATCCTTTACCGCATCAATTGGTATCAGAGCACGTTCATAACAAGGAGAAACATGCCACCAAGACGAGGCTGAGCAGTGCAAGGTAGAGTTACAAATTGGTAACTACAAAGATGTGGTGTTATGTGATGTAATTCCTATGGATGTGTTCCATATACTCTTACGAAGGCCATGGAAATTTGACAGAAAGGCTATTCATGATGGAAGAAGAAACAATTATTCTCTGGAAAAAGATGGAAAGGAGCATGTGTTGCTACCTTTGCAGGATGAAGCAGTTCAAGATTTGTGGGACCTAGCATTTTGTTGATGACTAGGAAAGAGTTGTTACAAGAAATCAAGAAGGATGAGGAGCTACATTTTTCCCTTATTGGTAAACCAAAGGTAAATTTAACTGCCGCAAACTTAGATGATTTTCCTACTGAATTTAGAATTTTGCTTGATGATTTTACTGATATTATTGTGGATGAGTTACCAAATGCTTTAACTCCTGTGAGAAGTATTAGCCATCATATTGACTTAATACCTAGTGCAATATTACCCAATAAGGCAGCTTATAGATTGACACCTCAAGGGAATGAAGAGATTAAATAGCAGGTACATGATTTAATGGATAAAGGTTTGGTGAAAGAAATTTTGAGTCCCTTTGCAGTGCCTACAGTGTTGAGCCCAAAGAAATATGGTGCATGGCGTATGTGTATTGATTCCCGAGCAATCAATAAAATCACTATTAGGTACAGATTTCCCTTACCTCGTATTGATGATTTCATGGATTGTTTGAGTGGGTCCAATTATTTTCAAAGATATATTTGAAGAGTGGTTATCATCAGATAAGAATTAGAGAAGGGGAGAATGGAAAACTGCATTCAAGACCAATAATGGGTTGTATGAATGGCTAGTAATGCCCTTTGGTATTACTAATGCACGTAGTACTTTTATGATATTAATGAATGGATTTTTGAAGGAATACACTAGAAATTTTGTGATAGTGTACCTAGATGATATTCTGATCTTCATTCAGAGTAAAGAAGAACATCTGAGACATCTCAAATTGGTGTTGAATACCCTACAGAAGGATAAACTGCTGATCAATTTGAAAAAGTGTAGTTTCGTGAAGAATGAGTTGATTTAATTGGGTTTTGTAGTCTCATAAGAAGGGTTAAAGATGGATCCGGAAAAGATACAAACAATTATCAGTTGGCCAATCCTGAAGAGTAATTTTGAGGCCAGAAGTTTTCATGGTCTTGCAAGTTTTTATAGAAAATTCATCAGGAATCTTAGTCAAATTTGTGCACCCATAATAGACACCTTGAAGGAAATAGACAACCTTTCAAGTGGACAGAAGGAACTGATAGAAATTTCAATCTGTTGAAAAAGAAGATCACTGAGAAGCCTATTTTGGATTTACCAAGTTTTGATAAAGTCTTGCAAGTGGAGACAAATGCTAGTGGGACAGCAATAGGAGTTGTTCTGAGCCAAGAGCATAGACCGGTAGCATATTTCAGTGAGAATTTAAATGAAGAAAAACAAAAATATTCCTCATATGACAAAGAATTGTATGTTGTTGTGCAGGCTCTTAAGAAGTGGAGGCATCACTTGATGCCCAAAGAGTTTATTTTATATTCAGGTAATCATGCTTTGCAATTTATAAATAGTCAACCTAAGTTGAATTAGAAACATGCTAAGTGGGTGGAATTTTTATAGAATTTTAATTTTGTGATCATGCATACAAGTGGAAAATCTAATAAGGTAGATCATGCCTTAAGCAGAGTGAATTTAATCTTACAGGAAATGAAGGTCAGTAATTTGGGATTTGAAAATTTGGTTAATATGTATAAGGAAGATGTGGATTTCAAGGATATATATGCATCCTGTGAGAATCCAGTTGTCGACAATAGAATCCAATGGTTGGAATACATGCTACAAGAAGGACTGGTGTTCAAAAATAGTAAATTGTGCATTCCTAAATGTTCTATGAGAGAAAATTTGATAAAGGAGAAGCATAGTGGAGGTTTGTCAGGTCACTTTGGACAGGACAAAACATTTGCTCAAGTGAGTACTTTTTTATTTTTGGCCAGGAATGCAACAGGATGTAAAGAAGTTTGTTGAGACATGCAGGATATGTCAACATGCCAAAGGAAGGATCCAAAACACTGGATTGTATCAACCCCTACCTATTCCAACTACACCTTGGGATCCCATCAGTATGGATTTTGTTCTAGGATTGCCTAAAAATCAGAGAGGAAATGATTCTATTTATGTAGTAGTGGATAGATTTTCAAAAATGGCTCATTTCATTGCTTGTAAAAAGACCAATGATGCAACAAATGTTGCTAATCTGTTCTTTTGAGAAGTTGTTAAGTTACATGGTCTGCCTTTGAGCATTGTATCAGATAGAGACACTAAATTTGTTGGTCATTTTTGGAGAACTTTATGGAAGAAATTGGGAACCAATATTATTTTTAGCTCTACTTATCATCCTCAAACTAATGGTTAGACTGAAGTGGTAAATATAAGCTTGGGGGATATATTGGGAAGTCTTGTTTATGAAAATCCAAAGCAGTGGGATTTATCTCTTGCTCAAGCTGAATTTGCTTATAATGATTCACCTAACAGAAGTACAGGTATGATCCCATTTCAGATTGTGTATGGGATGCATCCAAGAGGGGTGTATTGACTCAGAAATTTGGGAGAGTTGGTAATGAGGAGTGCAGAAGGTGAATACTCTGCATATAGTATGCAGGAGCTACAGGAAAATGTCAAGAAGAAGTTGCAGGAGAGTGCTAACAAGTACAAACAGAGAGCAGATTTGAAGAGAAGGGAATTTTATCTTCAGGTCGGAGATTTAGTGATGACATATCTCAGGAAGGAAATGTTTCCTAAGGGAACCTATAATAAACTGAAACTCAAGAAAATTGGGCACTGTAAAATTTCGAGGAATTTTTCTGCAAATGCTTATGAAATCGAACTTCCTTCTGAACTTGGAATTTCTCCAATTTTTAATGTTTCATATTTATATCCTTTTAAATATTTAGGTGTTCAAACATAAGAGATGCTTTCAGGTAAGGATGGTCAAGTGGTAGATTGGAAAGAACAGTTACCTCAGAAGGAGAAGCCACAGATTGAAGCTATACTAGACAAGAAGATTTCAAAGAGAACCAAGAACGGGGATTACTTCCAGTACTTAGTCAAATGAAAAGGAAAGCCATCTGAAGATGCAATGTGGATGACAGCAATGGAGATTTCTAAGTTCAATGTGGACCCTGAAGACTTATTGAAGAATTATTTTTCTCCCCTGGAGTATGATGCAGGAGCATCGGCCTAAGTTCTATGTTTTCTGATTAAAGTCGTTAATGTTATTTGCCTTGTAATAGTTCTAGAATGGCTAGGGTTAGTTGTTGATTAGTTGTCATTTGATTTTGATTGTAATAATGGCGAATTGCCATAGATGTTCTCGAATCTTGCAAGGGATAGCTTGAGGATAGGGTTTGTTGGTTATTTGTCGTCTATAGGAGTCCAGATCCTACTTAATCGAATCTGACAGGTCTGTAGAGTCCTTACTTAATCATTGTATGTAACCGAGCAAAGGGTTGTTGATGAAATGAAGAACAAATATTTTAGTCTCTGCATTTGATTGAGTATTTATTGTCTTCTTTAAATAACCAGAACCTATGTGAATTCTTTGTGTATGTGTGAATTGAGTGTACTAACAAAGATCTCCATAAGAGAATCTTGTGACATCTTCATATGAACATACAGAGAGTGAAACTGATCATTTCACTAATCAATTTATGAAGACACAGTCTAATCGATTCGTGGAGTGAGCATTGGATGGTCAAGATCATATCCAAGGAGGAGGATCAACAGTCCATGACAGTTTTCACAAATCCCAAGTATAAGTTTGTTAAATTCGGGGAAATCCGATATCATACAGTGGATATCGAGCCCGAGTTTGCGCGGGAAAGATCAACCACTGGTAAATCCCATCGCGGGACGAAGTTGTCCAGAATTTAGACCTTCACAATCCCTAAGTGAATGTTCGACGTTGATCACAGATCAACGGATAGTAGAGAAGTCGCAAGAGATCGACGACTCAGACGGTTCCAGCGATCCAAATCCAATTGCGGAAGCCACCTTGTGGAGGGTAATTGCGGGGATTAATTGCAGAAAGGAAACTATGGAAAGGTGAATTGCAATACAGAATTGTTGAAAGAATTATGTTCAGCATTCTGCAATCAGGTGAGCTCCGCAACCCACAATTACGGAAGTTCGTCTTTCAAAGGGCACTACAGAATAAATACTTGGAACGTAACTACTCCTGGGTTTGCGGATTGGATTGGGTTTTCTAATCCTTTACTACATCAATATTTCATTGAAATCAACGAAGGAACTACTTGGTCCCCAACAACAACACCAAAAAATGTTACCTCAAAAACTAGCACTCTTTGATGACCATAGATAAGTGGACCCAAATAAGATGTGTGGACCCTATGATATGATAGGAAACTCTTCAAGGAGGTACACCCAATCTCAAGTCAATGTAACCCCCAAATTAACCATAGGAATGTGGGCGAACCCTACCCTGAGGAGATTCAATATCCCCAGGGTGCAATTGATTGGGAAACTCTAAGGTTTATTTAGGTGTTGATTTCTTATATAGGTCCTTGTTTTTCTATAGTCAAGATGAATCAAAAATTCTCTTGACCTAAAATCCTCCCAGGGTCACCCTAGGTGACCTAGGAATTGAGAAAATATTCCTCAAACCCCTAGGGTTTGATTTCTTTTTCAAAATGAGCCTGCAATAACACTTCTAACAGATCTAAAATTAACCTAGCGGGATGGAGTCACCTAACCCTAGGATGAATTCACCTCCTTTAGGGCACTTTTAGGGCTAACAATTGACCTTTTTTGCAAAAAAAATTAACTTTTTAGGATTTTTGCAATACTTTATTAAGATATGAAAATTATTGTTGCAATTAAATACTTCAAAAAATCAAAATTGAATAACTAAGACACAAAAAATAAATATTTTGGGATTTTTGAAATAATATAAGGTTTTTAGGGTTTTTCACAATATTTGGTTTCTTTGTATTTTTTGCAATATATAGTACAAGAATTTTGATAAAAGAGAGATTGGTGAAGAAAAGGGAAATAAGACCTAGGTCTTATCCCTTTGGGAACCAAGCAATCGTGATCAACGTACCTCTAAGAATTTGGAAAATCAATTTTGTATGAGTTAGGGAAAAATCAAGAAACCCTAGGTTGTGTTGATCTTGACCTAACTAGAGACAAATAAAGAATCCAAGGCCGAATACAAGAGAGGCTATCCAAGGAGAGACATCTCACTTACAAGATTATATTATTTTTCATAAAAACCCTAGATTACACTTACCTTATATGCCTTTGGCAGTGCAAGACAAGAAACAAGAGAGATGGCCACAATTGAAGAGAAAAGAGAAGAAAGTAACCCTCCAAAAAATCCTTTCACCTTTAACAAGCCTTGAAAAGATAGTAAACAAGCCTCCACATCACATTCAACCCTTAGAAACCAAATATTTTCTAAAAGAGAGACGTCACACCACTTAGCCAAGAATACACAAGGAGAAATAAGAATAAGACTTTATTTTATCCCATGATCTTGTGTTACAAATGAATGAGCGTTTTATTTATATGTGATGAGGCATGCATTTCAAAAAGACAGACATTTTCACTCCTCAAGACCGACCTACCTAAAATGTCTTTAAATGATTTTTTTAGGGTTTGTCACCCACAAGTCGGGGACTAAACCTCATAAGCATAAAATAATAATAAAAATGAATAATTGTTGCAACTTGATGAAACATTGAGCATGGGAGGAGGGTTTCATTCCCCAACTAACCCCAACAATGTGCTTTTTCCATCAACGCCCTCCTCCTTTAGGTGGTATGACCTCTTCAAAAGGATGATGTCATTATCAATTTGGATTTATTGAGACAAGAGGGTAAATACATGATAAAATAGGTACTAGTGGGAATAAATGAGTTCTTCTAAAACAAGTATGACAACCTTTACATGCACAATCACCTTCAACAAAGCATAAACATGAGTGTAGTTGGGAGCCCCTAAGCCATGTATCCTAAAGGAGTCATCCCAAGAAGCATCGGACGCCAACCCAAGGTACAAATGGCCCAACATGGCGGGGGACCTCCACCCATAAAGGGGCATTCAACAATGCCATTAATCCAACACTTCCTGGAATGAAAACTAAGAGTACCTTCCATGACCAAACCACAGATCTCGAGCCCTATGATACTAGAAATTTTACATAAACAAGCCCCAAACTTGACCTTTACAATGAAAAAATAACCCCTCCTCTTTGGCATAATTGGTATGGCACACTAAATAACATATGGAGGGTAAAACTACCAACATCTATAGTTTTTTGGATTTACTTAGCTCAGCCCCTACAACCATGTCTCCTTGGAATTTATATAGAATTGTGTTGTGCAATGTAAGTCCCTTTTGGCTGCATTAGGTTTTATTTGATCCTTTTGATGTTTGTCTGATCACTTTTCATTTGGATAAAGTCGAACCTTACATGGATTCTTTAGTATCCTTCTAGGTTCCTATCATAATCAAGAATTTAATTATCCATTGATGCATTATTGATGAAGGGACCTCCACATGTGTCATGTTGACACATATTTAGAAGAAGCTTGGATCCTGTAATTTGGCCCCATTCCTTATGATGTTATGTGCATATGACAATCAACCTTCCTAGTTGCAAGGCTTTAACTAGAATGTTCTTGTTGAACTAGGATTTAAAATTTTCCTGGTAGATATTTAAATTGTAGACACCCGGCTATACTACAACACCTTGTTTGATCATAGTTATATGTACACTATCAAAGAGGTCACCTCCATTTTTTTCTTACTCGCGATGTTCCCTCATAACAAGAATATCATTATGCTTGATCAACTCACATACCATTGTTAGTTTTTCATCATTTAATTCAATCTGATCTAGGATCTTAACTGAGACAACAACATGTACATCATATCAAACATAAGAGACAAGAGACACAAAGCATTTCACTGGGGAAAACCAAGAAGGTGAAAAACCTCGCAACTTCCTCAGAGATAGAATGAGCATCAATACAAAGATCACAAAGATCAAACCCCGTAACAAGAGATAGTCTCCTAGCAGCTGCTCCTCCTCCACTTGTGCACACTATTCCTCTCTCTCACTAATGTGAAGTGAGTGAGTGTATGAATGAATAAATGAGAGAGTCACACTCTCTATTTCTACTTTACTTTGACTTTCCTTTTACTCTAACTAGGCCGAACTCCCTTAGGAGAGTCTAATAACCCATTACCACTTGTCACTGGGCCAACCCCACTAGGATGGTCTAATAACCCTTTGAGCCAAACAACTCATAGAGGGATGACCCCACCAAGGTGGTCTAATAACTCATCAAATATAAGTTATGACACTTACAATAATACTTGCGACACTTGCAAATACAAATGACGACACTTCCAATCAGAGGAATAATACATCTCCGTTGGGGATACATTAAAGTACAAATGTAATACATACAATATACAAGTGAATATCTTCTGAAGCTAAAAATACATCAACACTCCGTCTTAACTAGGAATTTATTCTCTTGACACAAGTCATCAATACATATAGACACAAGTCTTCAATACTGGAGTTGGATCATCGTCACTAGATCACTGGAGCATCATCGTCACTGCTGATGTACTCTTCATCTCGATCACTGGTGCTATCTCTCAATTATTCTCGTCATAGGAAGTTCTACAGATCCATCCCTTTTTCATTCTGGATGTAGGCCTAGCCTCCTATAGGTCTTCATCATCTCTGGCCATCCTGTGGAATGTGCGTCAACAAAACCTCAATAGAGCATCCCAGCACTTTTACGAGCACACAGCTCAACCCATCGGATCTCCCAGGATATTTTACATGTGGCGACCACAAAACCTAGAAAGAGCATCCAAGCTCAAACTATCGGATCTCCCAGGATCTTTTCTATGTGGTCAAGCAGAACCTTAAAAGAGTGTCTTGCAACCTGCAAGATATCTAAAGAGCATCCCAGGACTTTTACGAGCACATAGCTCAACCTATCGGATCTCCAGGACTAATTACATGCCTCCTGTATCAAAACCTTGAAAGAGCATCCGAGCTCAAACTATCGGATCTCCCAAGATCTTTTCTATGCTACCTGTAGAAAAACCTCGAAAGAGTATCTGAGCTCAAACTATCGGATCTCCCAGGATCTTTCCTATGCTACCTGCACAATCTGTCCACGTCCACGGAGTATCGACCTGATACTCATGATCCACCTAATCATCCTCGCACGGAGCATCCTCCTGAAGCTCATGATCGTATTGATCATCATCATACAATACATCATTCTGATGTACAACATCTGGAACATCGACCTGATGCTCATCACATATGATCATCCTGATCATCATCATACAATACATCATCCTGATGTACAACATCTGGAGCATCAATCTGATTCTCACCACACATGATCGTCCTGATCATCATCATAGCATCATCCTGATACATATCATCACATGATCATCCTGATCATCATCACAGCATCATCTTGATTCATATCATCTAGAGCACCGTCTTGATGCTCATCACACATGATCGTCCTCTTCAGATCATCTCATCATCCACGGAGCACGGCCTAAATGCACATCATATAGCACTTACACCACCGACATGAGAGAACACATCTACCACCATTCGGGGAAGGCTCTAGCCCTTACTTCTTCACCATGGGAGAACACATCTACCACCATGTGAAAAATGGCTTCAGCCCTTACATCTACACCATGGGAGAACACATCTACCACCATGTGAGAATGGCTCCAGCCCTTACATCTCCACCATGGGAGAACACATCTACCACCATGTGAGAATGGCTCAGCAATTACATCACGACCATGGGAGAACACATCTACAACCATGTTAGAAAATCCCATGTGCATCTGCATCTTCCGGACTCATCACTTCCCCTTGGAAGGAACCTCAATCTGAAGTACACCAAGCCTCTTTCTGAAGTACTTGAACTTCACTCTGGCTAGTGGTTTGGTCAACACATCTTCAATCTACTCATCCGTCGCAACATACAAGAGCTTCACTGCTCCTCTCTGCACCATATCCCTGATATAGTGATATTTGATCTCGATATGCTTCGACTTGTCATGGAACACTGGGTTCTCTGAAAACTTCACACAACTTTGGTTTTCTAGCATCCAACTAGAGATCAAATAAATCAGACAGTAGCATCCTTATCCATACTGCCTCACAACTAGCCGAACAAGTTGCGACATACTCTGCTTTAGTTGTACATAGTGCTACGTAGGACTGCTTCCTGCTAAACCAAGAGATCACACCTGATCCCATACTGAAGCAGCACCCTGAAGTGCTCTTCCTATCTGCAGCATTGCCTGCCCAATCTGAATCAACATAAACATCCAGGTTAACCTTTTGATTCGCATCATACTTGAGCCCATAATCAACCATACCCTTCAGGTACCTCAGAATATGCTTTACAACAATTAGGTGAACATGTTTAGGATCCGTTAGGAATTGGCTCAAGGTGTTCACCGCAAAGAAAATATCTGGTCTCGTGTTCGTCAAGTACATCAAGGACCCAATCATCTGACGATACATCGTGGCATCAACTGACTCTGATGAAGAATCACTCAATAGCTTCAGGTTCGATGCCATAGGTGTGGCCATGGCCTTGCAATCTACTGCATACTTCCCTTTTCCAAGGAAGATTTCGTCCATACTCTGCCACACCTCCATACCTAGAAAGTAATGCATCATACCCAAGTCCTTCATCTCAAACTCGGCAGCAATCTTCCTCTTCATGTCGGCAATCAACCTATCCTCACTTGTCACAAACAGATCATCCATATACAATAGGAGTATCACTAGATTGCCTTCCTCAACCTTGTAGTGAAGGTTGGAATCTGCTTTACTCTTGGTAAAGCCCAAACTGGACAAGAAGCTGTCTATCTTGTCGTACCATGTCCTGGGTGCTTTCTTTAAGCCATACAAGGCTTTCTTCAATCTGCACACATATGACTCCCTGTCATGTGTCTCAAAACAGAGTGGTTGCTTCACATACCCTTCCTCTTCGACTACACCATTCAAGAAAGCTATCTTGACATCCATCTGGTGTATCTTCCATTTCATTACTGCAGCCAGGGAAAGTATTGTTCTGATGGAAGTGTATCTGGCTACAGGTGCGAAATTTTCTTCATAATCTATCCCCTCTTTCTGGGAGAAGCCACGATCCACAAATATTGCCTTGTATTTCTCTACGCTGCCATCCGCAGCATGCTTGATCTTGTAGATCCACTTGGAAGTCACAACAGACTTCCCATCTGGTCTCTGGACCACATCCCAGATATTATTCTTCATGATCGACTGGTATTCCTCGATCATGGCATTCTTCCATTACTTCATCCCAGATCCTGGGAACTTCATATTCTTCAATATCTTCAATAGATAGTTTTCTTTGAACTTTGTTGTTGGAACAAATGTTGTAGTCCTTCTTTTGTAGGTGATTGTACACGATCTTTCCTACAAGTCAAATTCAATTGCATGATTATAGATTTCAGAACAAATTCTTATACATAAAGATATATGTCATACATTCATGCAATTATCTTAGCCAATGCTTCAATACAACATTTATCCATATCCCGTAACTTTCTACATGTCTTCCATCTCTACCAGAACATTTGTTAAGAGTGTGCACAACTCCCAACATGTCAGCAAAGAGGTTTCATTCTAGATAAGTAGCAATGGAATGTTGTATAGTACCATAGGCCACTTACCCATTACTTGCATATTAGTAGTATCTTGTTCATTAATGCAACTTTTCTAATATGCATAATATACATCCTAAATCTAGGAACATAAGAATGTACATGACTGGACAACATCATTTAAGTAATCAAATATATAATAAATAAAAATTCAAATACTTATCTTTGTTTGGTTGTTGGGTGGACTCCCTCTCAATCTTTGCTTCCTCGCAGGAACAACTGGAGTTAGCTCCCTCTCGGTCTTTGCTTCCTTGCAGGAACTACTGGAGTGAGCTCCCTCTTGATCTTTGCTTCCTGGATTATCTGTATTTGAACTTATATCCATCCTGGACCACTATGCATGCTTAAGTGTGCACTAGTGTCATCCTCAAGATCTCATACATAATCATACATGCATTAGTATAATCTCAATACTATCAAAAAATTATGATTCTAAATAATCTTAAACATGTATGGTTATGGTCATTTCATACATAGGTAATTTATCACAAGTGTTAGTATTCAAGGTTTCAGGGAGGACTTCTTTTACTCATGCATATTCTTATATGACCATAGGACTCTTCATTAAGAATCATAATATGCATAAACCCATGATGACTCAAACTTATAACTTCATGAATAATCATTATCAATCATACAAAAAGTATATTTACATAAGATCCTAACACAAGGTAGGATTCTAACTCAATATAGGAAAACATACCTGGATTATCATGTTTGCTAGTTATGTCGAACATACCCAAACAATGTCTTCTTTGTTCTTGTCCATGATTTGTGCTAGTAACCTGCATATCTCATAAGTTAAGCATTGTAGAACCAAATTATACATACCTTGTAAGTAGAGATTTTGTGTGATCAATGGACCACAGTGCATTAGTACAATCATAAGTATCATAACCTTAATCAATGAATGTCTTCTATTATTCACATGCATTCATACTTTTACTAAGGTGATAAGACAAGTCTAAAATTAATCAATATTGTACTAACTTCAATAATATGAAGACAAACATATCATAAACTTAATCATGAACAGATTTCAAAACATACCTGAATCTCCTCAAGTCATACCTGTTGGGATTGCTTGTAGTATTCTTATGTAAGGCCTTAGCCTCATCTCCCTTTGGAACTGGAATCTCTTCACTTATGTAGGTGTCCAAATCATTCTCTTCTAGGATTAACCTAATCCACTTTGTTTTGATGAATATGGATCTGGAGATGGCTAGGGTTTGACAGAGAAACCCTAAAAATCGAAACTTTGAATTTCAAACTTCTGATTGGATGAAAAGATGCGCCTTGCTGAGCTGATCAAGTTGGCATACTTCAATTTTTAAATCTCCAAAATTTGACCCCTCAAAATTGACTTTGAAAGTTTCGGATATGCAGCTTCTGTCAAATTCTGGTTTTCTGGTTTTCTAGTCAAAATCCTGAACTAGGGTTTGATAGAGCCCGGGGTTCTACCGAACCAAAAACTTCGATCTTGGTCTCTAAATTTTGATTTTTCTAAGGAGCATCCAGCCGTGGTCTCAGATTCAAGAAATTCCAACTTTCTCCGAAACCCTGAATTCCCATAGCAGTGACAAACCAAAAATGAAAGTGCTCAAAATCCAATTCTGTTTGGAAAGAAATATATGCCATATTGTTTCTAATGTATCTCTAAAGTTTCGGATCCTCAGGGTCTGAAACTTCAACCTGTGGTAGACTAACCTGTCATATTTCCAACCCCACAGATTTGAGCTCAAATGGATTCTCTAAGAGAGAGATATGTTGTTTCAACGTGACCTATTTATAGGATGAAACAATATAGAGAACTTGTATGGCATGCCACGTGCCACTGTTTCAACTTCGACCTCTAAAACCCAGACCTGTGAAACTAAAGTCAGTGCCCTAACTTTCACTTTTTACAGAATTCCATAGGGAGCTTCCTAGCCCGAGATATGACCTTTTTTCCTAGGTCACCTGTTTAGGACTGCATTTTGGAAAAGTCAAAAACCCTTACTTGTACGGATCATATATCACAAAGTACAACAAATCTGAGGATGTTCTTCAGACACAAGGTACATGGACATTTCATATTCGACCTGTAAAAGTTTCATATCCTGAACCTTCGCCAAAACGGATTTATAGCGAAAGTTCCATGATGACTAGTTTTTACTATACCAAGCCCTAACTTCCAATTTGTCGCAAGTGCAACAAGTGTCATAAATGCCATACCATGCCTTCCTTCAGGCTAGCTCTGATATCATGTTAGTTTTTCACCTTTTAATTCAATCTGATCTAGGATCTTAACTGAGAGAACAACATGTATAGCATATCAAACACAAGAGACAAGAGACACAAAGCATTTCACTAGGGAAAACCAAGAAGGTGAAAAACCCTGCAACTTCCTCAGAGATAGAATGAGCATCAATACAAAGATCACAAAGATAAAACCCCACAACAAGAGATGGTATCCTAGCAGCTGCTCCTCCTCCACTTGTGCACACTCCTTGTCTCTCTCACTAATGTGAAGTGAGTGAGTGTATGCCTGAATAAATGAGAGAGTCACACTCTTTATTTATACTTTACTTTGACTTGCCTTTTACTCTAACTGGGACGACCTCCCTTAGGAGAGTCTAATAACCCATTACCACTTGTCACTGGGCCAACCCCACTAGGGTGTTCTAATAACCCTTTGACCCACACAACTCATACAGGGCTGACCCCACCAAGGTGGTCTAATAACCCATCAAATATAATTTGCGACACTTACAATAATACTTGCGAAACTTACAATAATACTTGAGACACTTGCAAATACAACTGACGACACTTCTAATCGGAGGAATAATACATCTTCGTTGGGGATACATTAAAGTACAAATGTAATACATACAATATACAAGTGAATATCTTTCGAAGTTACAAATACATCAATAACCATGATCCCAATTTTACTTCTAACCCAAAGAACATGTTTCCTATCATTGAGGTCAACCTATCTATGTCCTTGTTCACTAGATTTAACCTCGGGACATTCCAAGACTCAACGTTAAATGGAAATTTTTTAGGGCCTCCCCTCCTTACCACCCAAGAGCATATTTCATAGTTATCTACAAGCATATTTGGACATCCTTCTTCCCTGTAATAGAAATCCTTGAATCCTACACCTATATCAAGACACACCTAGGTGAAAGGTACTATTCATCAAGAGCCCTTCCTCTTGCAACATCCAGTTTTGTTTACAACCCTTGTGATGTCCAAACTTAACCTTTTATGGATTACTTTAGGTCTCCTCATTTTTTATCTCACACCATCAACCCACCCCTCAAGTGGTTTTAACCCCCATCTAGTTTATCATTAATTCTAATGCCCCATATCCCTTGGTTAATAAGGAATCCAACACTTCCACCCAACCTACTCCCAAAAAGAATGATGGGAGAAAAACCAAGAATGTAACAGTCCCAACTTGCCTCAGACACGATCATCATATCCCCTCTACAAAACCCAATGAATATCCCATGCTTTGTTCCACTTATGATATCCTTGGTCATGCCACCCATCAATGTTTGGAGTTTCCTATCTTGCATATTCATATCCACATTCAAGAACAAAATGATAACTCGATCATTCCTATAGTTAATATTGTTATCCCTAATTCTACCAAACAACATAATAAGTAATTGCATACCAATAACCCATGTGAGTTATGTGGCATCTATCATCACTATTCTAACGATTGCACAAACCTCCAAGTGTTTCATACAACATTGGTTGGACCTATCATGCGGTCCTTAGAACCTCGAGTCATATTCATTGAAGAGATACCACCACTTGACCAACCAAGTGAAGGAATTGTCTTTATGTATTACATTTATTCTTCAGGTGTTCATCATATTTAGCACTATCTCCATCCTCATCACCTCTAGTGGGATCGGACCTTCATGATATTTCTACCCCTACTTTTCAAAGCAATGAATAAATTCTTGGAACTCTCGTCAATCTTGAGTACCCATGCGATGATATGCACCAACATTCTTATTTCCTCCCATAGGAATCCCCTACATCGACTTAGTCTTCAAACCAATTATCTATTGGATGGGAAGACTTTATTCCTGTAATGCCCGCCTCGGTACTTTAACTGATTAGGCTAATGAGGGTACTAGTTTTGAAATGAACCGGCTAAGTAAAACACAAACCATTTGAATTTACTTTGAGAATGCTTTAAAATGAAAATGAAGAATAGTGTATATGCTCGATTGACTGAGACATGATGATAAATGATGAATAATTTGTATGCTCAACTGACTGAGATACTAAAATGCATGATGTAAATATTTTATATAATGTAGCACTACTAATGTGTGCTTGAGTGTGTGCAGTGGCAGGTAAGACGATATACCGATTGACCCACAATGGAAATTTAGGGGTCGTAAGAACGGAAAGAACACATAGGGGTACGACGACTGACTGTCGACCCTGGATTAGCAATCCATGCATGGGTGAAGCCATTTCATCTCACCAGGGCAAGCGTATGCCGTACGGGCAAGGCCATAATGATTTGGTCGCGTACGATGAGTTGAGGGGCACGCAATAAGGAGAGACTTATCCCTCAACATCCCTTAATCTCCAAGGAGCATAATTGAGAGATCGTGGTAATGGTTCCTGGTCGCTACACAGTACTCCCCATAAGAAGGAAGAAATGAAACTGTCAGAAGGGCCCACTGAAGAGGTACCTAGACAAAGAACGAGAGGAAGAAAATTAATCAATGGTATAAATGAAAATTTCACATAAGATTAAAGAAATACTTTATTTCATTTTGTTCTATTTTATTAATTTGAATAATTCTATTCAAGATTTTATTTTTAATTGATTTCATTAATTTGAATTATTCATTTTAATTGTTTTTATTAACTTGAAAAAGAATTGAAGAAATTGATTTTATTCAATATTAAATTTGATTAATTATGCTGATTGAAAAAGATTAATAATAAGATAATTATTTTTATTCAAAGATTTTATAGATTTTATTATTTTAAATCATTCTATTAAAGATTCTATTTTATTGACTTCATTATTTTGAGAAAGAATTGAAATAGGTCATTAATAAAAGAATTGTTTTTCTTTTATTATTATTCAAGATTTTACTTTAATTAATTTTATTATTCATTTAAATTATTTTATAAAGAAGAAATTTAAAATAGATTATACTTTTAGTAAAAGGAATCATCTTTTAATTCAATCTTAATATTAGGACAAGAAAGAAAAATAGAAAGCAATAAGTCTAACTAAAAGATTGTTAAGTAAACTAAATGAGAACCAAAAGAGAAGTAGAACTCTTCTACACCTAACTCCCACTGATCTAAGGATTTAGGTGCACATTAAAGACATTAAGAAGACACATGTGTTTGAGAATATTGAAAATTAAAATATTAAATTAAATTAAATATGTGCATGGACAGACACATGGCACACAGGATTTTGCTATATAATGAGGGAGGAGAAGGAGAGAAGGAGATCTCTTGCTCCCTAATGCTGGATGGTCATCATAATCTCGGATTATGTTATGATCCTTGGAGTTGGGATTAGCCGGAACGGGGATTGGGAGATCCTTTTGGGAGGCTAGCTGGTGTGTTCTTGCGACCCCGTTTGCTCGAGGGTTCGGGGTGAAGAAGAATAACCCCGATACGGTAGGGAGGTCAACCGAGGGGTCACTCAGTACTTTGTCAAAAAATTTGATTGGATCGTGCGGGAACCACTTCGAGGACTCCATCGATTCGCTGGACCAACCGTCGAAAACAGGTTTGAAATATTTAGTTTATTTATTTTGCTAATTCTTGTGGTGGAATGAATAAATCTGGGTATATAGTTTTATTTATTTGACATTCATGTACTACAATAGATAGAACTAGATCTGTGGCCTCTACATCTTCTTTTGAAAAATCGTACTGGAAGTTCTACAATTAATTATACTTATATTTTCAAATTCCGTGGAAGTCTTTTTGGGGAACTCGAAATGGGGGTCCCTACATTTGGTATCAGAGCCGGTCGAGCCTTGAGGGCACCGAACTCATAATTTGTTTTATGAGGGGTCTTGTCAGTGATTCGTAGTGATCGAGTTGGAGCTGCGATCTTCGTGGAATCGCCTATTCGAGCAGCCATTTTATACAAGTTCTTAATTTTATTTGCTTGAGCAATTCATATTTATCTCTGTTTTGTTTAGAAATTGCAGATTCAAATTTTAAAATGTGATTCGAAAATGCTGTCAGTATGTTGAAAAATCTTTATTACTGTTTATTTGTTTCTAGAAAAGTCAGAGTGCCAATATTGATCTTAGATCTGAGAATTTAGATAAACTTCTCTATATGTTGTCGTACCTTAAGAATTTTTCTGTCTCTTCTAATGCTGATCGTAATCCTTGTGAGGATCCAAACTTTAGGGAGAAGATTTTCACCTATTTAGCATTATTTGAAAATCCTTGGTAAGCTCTGTGTTGCCCTTAGAAAAACGAAGTACAGATCCCCTCGATCTCTGCATAACCCTTTTAAAACAAAGATTTTAATCATATCTTGACCTTTGTCTTATATCCAAAACATATATATATATATAGGTTCCGGGCTTAAACCTGGAACATGAAGTTTAGTTGTTTATTTCCTATCGATTTCGGAAAGGTAACTCATATTTCATTTCAAGATTTATGCCCAAATTTGAAATCATAAATTCTTTTATGGCTCTCTGTATGCATGCAGAAGAGGAATTATAATTGGTTTCATGTCTTATCCTGAGATCTGACTATCATTTCGATAGGATGCATTGTTAAAATCTGAGATCTAAATCCCAGAAATGACTGCGGGATCATTTTATTTCGGGTTACTTTCTATTTAAATTCCTGAAAATATTTATACTGCAAGAACAGTGTGATTTCTCTCTTTAAATTCGATATGTTGAGTGTTTAAATACCTGAAGATATTATACCTATAATAAAAGCGCGATCCCTTCTTGAAGTTCCATAAGCTTCATGTTTTAAGTTCTTGAAATCTGAATCTTGACTTAAGTAACCGAAATCATCTCTAATTCGGAGTCATCTCTCGATTTTTCTCCTGAGCTCTCGGTTTATTCGTAAGAGCCACGAGAACCCATTCCGGCCCTGAACTCTTGGATCATGACACCTCCGCCCTGAGATTGAAATCGTTTCATAATTACAACCAGCGACCTAGAACCTGGAAGATGTGGCAATCTTGGACTCTAGGCACCGACAATCCGAGGATATATCCAGATCCATACTTTGGGCTTCAGACTTAGGGCTTCTGCAGATGCTTGGCGAAGTCCTTAATTATCTCTCTGTCCAGATTGACAGATTCATTATGATCGGACTCGAATTTACAGTTAAGGTCAACCAATATCCATGGACTCAGCTTACCAATTCGATTCTGCGTTTTAGAGATCAAAAAGCTGAGGAGGCCGGGTAACAGGGATGTGTACGTTGCATTCCAATTAAAATATTATTTAATTAAGTGAATCAGAGTTTATCAGAGTCACGATTAATACCTATGACTAAATACACGATTAATAAATAAAATTTTAATCGGATATGTATCATCAAGAATCTGATGCGACTGACGTATAAGAATTGTATTGGCATATGCCACCGCAACATACTTATACCTTCGGCCCTGTCATTAAATGGAAGTTGGGCGCTAATCTCTTTCAATTCTACCCACTGAATAGTAGGCAAATCTTGTTGCTACTTGGGCGCCGAATGGACAGTGGGATCATTAAAACCTTGGGTAACTGCTCCATAACCTATTAGATTGCGGTGAACCTGTGATCTCATCCAGATCTCCTTTCAGGAGCTTGTCCAACCGTAAATATTATTTATGTAACTAAACGATATTTATGTAACCGCACTGATATATGTGTAATCATGTTGGACTTTACGTGATATGCATCGATAGGTGATATCGATTTCCAGATGGTATCCTTGGTTCTCATTATGTCTATTCCTGACTAATAATCCCTAGAGCTATAAATTTTTAACCCAACGAACATATATCCAACTAATCACTCACTAACGACTTCGTCCGATCTGGAATCATTCACGCCCTTATCATCTGTCTCATTGAGGTTTCTCCACCTACCTACTTATGCAGTACCGGCCCAATTAATTCTAATCCAAAATTAAAATCTGTCTAGGATCGTATGTTTGCACAGCTAAAATGGATCTTATTTATATTCCTATCGCCGTAATGCTGCCAAGTAAGTCATTGGAAGGAGTTAGGTGTTAATTCGAATTCTTATATCTTTGTAGATGCGTCATCATGGGTAATCGATGCACTTGATGAGGATCTATTATACGATCTTAATAGTAGGAATTTAGAAGGGAACGCTGGTATATCATTATTTTCCACATGTATAATTTTATTAAGAATTTGACTGTTGATATAACGCAACTCATCTCATGTGGTAGTTAAATGGTATGATATCTACGCTTCAATAGTTTAGTTATATCATATTCATTCATGTAAAGTTATAGTTATAGTGCATATATCATGCATTCTATTATTTTATTTCTTAATAAACTAGTCACGTGATAAGGAATCACTTAAAAATTTCAATGTTTATGTGTTCAACAGTTGTACTGCAGTTGTACCAAATGCTTGTGTTAGAGATCATGTAGAGAGACAGTCATCCTTAAGCTGCGCTAGCTGTCTACAAATATAAATGATGTTAAGATTGGTGATATATTATATTTTATGTAAATCATAGTCCAATTAATAGTGTCGACCAGCCACATGTTATGCAAATATACATGGTATGTTGTTAAACTTTCCAAACAGATTAGCAAAATATCTTTGCGAAAATGACAGCCGATTTGTAGTATAGATAATCGTTATTGGTATGGGTTAGTCATGATGTCGATTTAGACCTTAAACCTTTAAATTAAGTCATGTGTTTAATATTGAATTCGAATGATACTTCCTTAAAGAGTAGTGGGAAATATTTGTACTTATATATATAATATATATATAAATATTTGATGACAATAGGTGTAATCATACTATACATAATGTGATTTATATATATAATATATATATATAAAGATTTGGTATTAAAAGTCTCTCTGTTTTCGATCATAGAAATGACAAGGCGTTTTCCTAGAGAGCATATGATGAAAAAAATGTATTTCGATTATTAAAAGTCTCTCTGTCTTTGATCTTAAAAATGGAAAAGCATTTTCCTAGAGCAATTCCTCTACCTTCCAATTCGAAATCCGAATAGCAGCTGCAGGATTCACGACTTGATTTTAAATCCCATCTTTAAATTCCTCTGCGATCCATCCTGTATGGAAACCCCATGCATTGTGGCGTCTTCCAGATATTGAAACGAAATGAAATGCAATCGCCCCTTCCTTCTGTTGTGGATCGGTTTTCTAAATGTTTTTTTTTCAAAATTGTTTCTCTTTTCTTTCTGGTATTGGAAGAGAAATTTCAGTTCTATTTCAAAAGAAGTTATAAGAGTTGATCTAGTTTTATTTATGAAAACTCTATTATATTTGTTTCTATTATTTATCTTATGGATAGGGTTTCCTGTGAAATTAAGCGAAGAGAATCGAATTCAAGATTATGGATGGATATGCTGCTACTATTTTAGCTCTGTTTTATTACAGAATTCTATATTCTTTTAAATGATGTTCAGAATGATATATTGTTATGGAATGACCCTGTATCTTCAAACTCTGTCTACGTTTATTGCATTTATTATATTTTCTTTAAAATGATTTGTAAAGTGGCTCTGCATTTTAATCCACGGTGGATCGGCATATTCCCGAGATTCATATCGAATCGGAATGATCCTTGTTTGTGGAAGTGTTATTGTTTTTAATTGTTCAATTGAAGAGTACTATATACTCTATGTTCAACTGAGAATTTGAGTGGAGGAGTTAAATCTACTGAAACAAATGGATCCACTGCTTAGCTATCAAACTCTGTTTAACATCCCATTGAGATTCGATTTCAGTATTATCCCATTGAAATACGATTTCTAGATTTTCATTATTGTTTAAACTTTTGAATCTTATCACCATTGAAAGTGGATCTGCGTCCTGACGTGATTGGTGAATGCTCTGTATATATATTCGATTGAAAATCGATTTCAGGATCTCTAGTATTGTTTCTAATTCTTAAAATTTCTTATTAATTCTTTTTCATCTTAGCGAAATCAACAGACAGGGCAACTCGCCGTTGAACTCGATCTCAGTTCTCTATTATTGTTTATAATTCTTAGAAATTTTGTCACTACGAATGTAGATCTGGATTATTAAACCCTGTGTTACATTTCAAAGTCAAATGGCTTATTGAGCCTTTTTAAATTCTCTGCATACTGAATTCAATCGGAATTGGCATTTCATACTCAAATCGTATTTGATCTCTGAAACCTATGCATTTGATTCCATTTCGGATCGGCATCTTCACACTCAGAAAAGAATCTCAATTTTTTAAACCCTTTGCGCTAACTCCTGACTCTGCCACAAGAATTTGCTCCAGATCCTATCAATCGGTTTATAAAAAGTTCTTTAAGGATCCTTGTAGATCCATTTCTTGATCGTTTCTAGAACTCATTAACTTGTTCCTTAACTTTTGGTATTCTATTTTAAGGTTTGGAATGGTGTTTTCAGTTCATATCCAGAAGAGTATCTTGTCTCTGCATCTGATTCAATTGTAAAGGCGTTTTAATTCCAGAATATGAATGGAACCAGAATACATGCTATGGACTCTTTAGTTATTGGTTATGTATTTGAACTTTGCGAGAGAACGATTGTGACATTCTTGTATGATCTTTTACCTATGTAATTGCCTTATAAAAATAAGAGAATAGTTAATGGCAAGAAAATGATATTCTTTTATTTAAATTGCTTACATGTATAATATTAATATTGTAGTATGATGTTAGAAGTCAACAACCCTATCTTAGTCACCTCTTAAGTGTAGATTGGATAAAAAGGGTTATCAATTAGTCAATGATGATTGTAAGGTTATAAGTATACCTATATATGACTTAAAATATTGATTAAGGAATGATCGAATATCTATATTGTTTATGTGTTAGTATTGGATACGGATGAGCTAATGACAGGAAAATGAAGGTCGGCTTATAATACATTTTGGTGATGACAAAAAGGTGAGAGCTAGTATTCATTTATTTATTTAATTAGGGAATGGAAGTGACCAGTTAGTATAAGATATTTTTGAGTTAGTTAAGAAAGTTAAGTTTCCATACACTTTTAAAAGTATTTAATCTAAGTATGGTGGTAAGAAACTGGATTAAATATGACCTTGAAGTATTAAGTGAATTGTTGATATTATGGCCCTAAGTAAATAAATCAGGAGTTATTTGTTTCCATAATTATTGTTCTATAATAAGATTGGATACGAATGGTGATAATTGCCTCCTAACCTAAGTCTATGACATACACTTGTTGTTAAGGTTATTAGTACAAAAAAATTCACTTGCTCAGGTTGAGAGTCCCTACATTTGGTATCAGCATGACAACGTATCATGCTCACTTGCTTATGATTTACTATCAAGAAGGAATGAAAATATAATGTTTAATAATGGGAGATTGTGACTTATGGTGAGTGATGCATGGAGATCGACGCGAAAAAATCAGAGTTGCGGTTTTACTTCTTCTCCTTCGGCAAGGATACTTCCAACTTCTTGAACAGGTTAGAATTCTTCTTCTCTAAATTTGCTAGTATGAAATATTGAATGGAATTCAGGGTTCATATACTTTGATGGAGGGTCTTGCGTCTAGAATTATTTTTTTCGATTGGTTTTAAATGCTTAGTTTCTAAATCAAGGCGATGGCTTCACGGGTATGCACTACTAGTTTGTAATCATGCTTTGGATTGTGAAAAGAGAGAAGTTATACTTACGATGAACTATAGAATTTTAGCTGTACTTGAGCTAGGAAGAGAAGAAAACTTCATATAAACTTTGTTTATAAAAAAAAATTGATATTATACTTTTAACTATACTAAGTGGATGGCACGCCAGTATTTAAATTATAAGAAGAGAGAGGTTGCATGTCAGTTTAGCTTATGAATGGTTAAGGTATGTATTTAAGAATAGAATTTGGAAGGGCTAATTCCTATTTTGAAAATCAAAATATTGTTTTAAATATATGATAGTTATGCGTAACTATAGAAAAGGGAGAAATTGGAATTGAAGATTCTAACCCTTATGTTGAAATGTGTTAGTGCTTTAAGGATTTTCATAAATGATACAATTATAGTTTTGTTGAATGAAAAGAATTTGTTGTAGACGATTTCAACCCCGGTTACAATTAGTGAATCAAGAGAGAACTGTTGTGGGGATTACTACACTATGAAAGGTGCGATTTAGTTATATTATCAATTATGCGATTTAAACTTATATGAGGGTATAAAAGAAGAAATGAAATGTTATTATCAATTGTGGTTATGTTGAAGAAATGAATGTGGAAAGAAAGTGAAAACTCACCGTGGGAGCACATGAGACTTAACTTCGGGACGAAGTTTTAATAAGAGGGGGTGTATGTAATGCCCGCCTCGGTACTTTAACTGATTAGACTAATGAGGGTACTAGTTTTGAAATGAACCGGCTAAGTAAAACACGAACCATTTGAATTTACTTTGAGAATGCTTTAAAATGAAAATGAAGAATAGTGTATATGCTCGATTAACTGAGACGTGATGATGAATGATGAATAATTTGTATGCTCGACTGACTGAGATACTAGAATGCATGATGTAAATATTTTATATAGTGCAGCGCTACTAATGTGCGCTTGAGTGTGTGCAGTGGTAGGTAAGATGATATACCGACTAACCCACAATGGAAATTTAGGGGTCGTAAGAATGGAAAGAACACATAGGGGTACGACGACTGACTGTCGACCCTGGATTAGCAATCCATGCACGGGTGAAGTTGTTTCAACTCACTCGGGGAAGCGTATGCCGTACGGGCAAGGCCATAATGATTTAGTCGTGTACGATGAGTTGAGGGGCACGCAATAAGGAGATCCTTATCCCTCAACATCCCTTAGTCTCCAAGGAGCGTAGTTGAGAGATTGTGGTAACAGTTCCCGGTCACTACGCAGTACTCCCCATAAGAAGGAAGAAATGAAACTGTCAGAAAGGCCCGCCGAAGAGGTACCTAGACAAAGAATGAGAGGAAGAAAATTAATCAATGGTATAAATGAAAATTTCACATAAGATTAAAGAAATATTGTATTTCATTTTGTTCTATTTTATTAATTTGAATAATTCTATTCAAGATTTTATTTTTAATTGATTTCATTAATTTGAATTATTCATTTTAATTGATTTTATTAACTTGAAAAAGAATTGAAGAGATTGATTTTATTCAATATTAAATTTGATTAATTATGTTGATTGAAAAAGATTAATAATAAGAGAATTATTTTTATTCAAAGATTTTATAGATTTTATTATTTTAAATCATTCTATTAAAGATTCTATTTTATTGACTTCATTATTTTGAGAAAGAATTGAAAAAGGTCATTAATAAAAGAATTGTTTTTCTTTTATTATTATTCAAGATTTTACTTTAATTAATTTTATTATTCATTTAAATTATTTTATAAAGAGGAAATTTAAAATAGATTATAATTTTAGTAAAAGGAATCATCTTTTAATTCAATCTTAATATTAGGAAAAGGAAGAAAAGTAGAAAGCAATAAGTCTAACTAAAAGATTGTTAAGTAAATTAAATAAGAACCAAAAGAGAAGTAGAACTCTTCTACACCTAACTCCCACTGATCTAGGGATTTAGGTGCACATTAAAGACATTAAGAAGACACATGTGTTTGATAATATTGGAAATTAAAATATTAAATTAAATTAAATATGTGCATGGACAAACACATGGCACACAGGATTTTGCTATATAATGAGGGAGGAGAAGGAGAGAAGGAGATCTCTTGCTCCCTAATGCTGGATGGTCATCATAATCTTGGATTATGTTATGATCCTTGGAGTTGGGATTAGCCGGAACGGGGATTGGGAGATCCTTTCGGGAGGCTAGCTGGTGTGTTCTTGCGAACCCATTTGCTCGGGGGTTTGGGGTGAAGAAGAATAACCCCAATACGGTAGGGAGGTCAACCGAGGGGTCACTCGGTACTTCGTCAGGAAATTTGATTGGATCGTGTGGGAACCACTTCGAGGACTCCATCGATTCGCTGGACCAACCATCGAAAACAGGTTTGAAATATTTAGTTTATTTATTTTGCTAATTCTTGTGGTGGAATGAATAAATATGGGTATATAGTTTTATTTATTTGACATTCATGTACTGCAATAGATAGAACTAGATCTGTGGCCTCTATATCTTCTTTTGAAAAATCGTACTGGAAGTTCTGCAATTAATTATACTTATATTTTCAAATTTCGTGGAAGTCTTTTTGGGGAACCCGAAATGGGGGTCCCTACAATTCCTCCAGGACATGTTGATTGGATTAAAATTCTAAATCCTATTATGGATTCCTTTGAAGAGGGGAATATGGTCAACATGTCACCCATTATCAAAGTGGATGATTTGATTAAACCTACTGTTATTGAAAACATCCTACTTGGCGCTTCTTGCAACTCATAAGAGGTCACAACCTACAAAAATCATTGATACCTCCTTATGGGAAACATTTTATACTAGCGAGGAGTTGACACAATTCTATGACAATGCCTCACTTTTGAGAAGGTTTAATAGGTCTTAAATGACTATCATAGTGGAGCATGCAAAGGCTATCTCTCTGGAATGACCACTACCCCAAAAATCATCCTCATTGGTTATTTTTTTCCCACTTTATCTTTTTAATGCAATCATGGAATTGAATCATTACCAAAATCGCCAACTTTTTCCCCCAAAGTTAAGGGCACCTCCTACCCCCTTACACCTTGTTGTCACCACTGATCCATTTTGAAAATGGGATATAGACTTCATGGAGTGTAATACCATGTCCTACGATGGATATAAATAAATTGTTGTGTATTTTTCTTATTTCAAAAAATGGATCGAAGCCAAGCCGACATATAACAACACTATCACTAGTTTTTCTTTAACTAGGTCATCACTAGATTTGGTGTTCCAAAAAAATTATTTTATGATCATGAAACTCACTTTGAAGACACAATATGTGAATGTCTTTCTTACCATTTAAAATTTGAGAACCAATTTTCATCCACCTATTACCCACAATGGAATGAAAAAGTTGAGTCCGTCAATAAAGTCCTCAAAACCATGCTCTAGCAGATGGTTGATAAGCACAAGTCCAATTGGAATCTCATGATTTTCCCTACTTTATGGGCCTATAAAATATCAACCAAAACTACCACAATATTTATTACATTCCACCTTTTCCATGGCATGGATTCGATGTTACCAATCAAGTGTCAAATCCCCTCCTTTCATCTAGCAATCAAAATTTTTCTAGACACCTCTGTTTTGGAGAAAATATATATCACTTTGGAACTAGTAGATGAGGATTATTGTGTTTCTTCGTATAATATTGAAGAATCCAATACATTCTCAAAACCCCATTACAATAATCATGTCTACACCCACACATTCCATGATGGTGATTTATTCCTCATCTACAACCAATCCCATGATAAGTTTGGTCAAGAAAAGTTTGAATATTTATGGTAAGGCCCTTATGTCATCAAACTTTGTTCGAGAAATGGTTTATGCATACTGTTGGTCTAGATGGCCAAATCCTCAAGAACCATCGTAATGGGTTATACATATAGATAAGACTAGCATCCTTTTATGTTTTGTACCATTGATATTTTATATCCCTACCCCTTTTGGATGAGGCTTATTATTTTTGTTCTTTCCCTTTCTAGATGAATCATTTATCTCAATTTTATTTTGGTTACATCGATGGCACAAGTATGTACACTCGAAATATCACCTTGAGAGCGTGGGCCATATATTCCCTATCACACTCCCTCATCTATGTCAGTGGTGTGTGTGTGCTGGTGCTACCACCAATAATCAAGCGGAATATGATGTTCTGATCTTGTCGATACCATCCAATTACTCATTTTTCACCTTTTTGTTTATCTTGATTCTCGGTTGCTTGATGCATAGTTGAATAACTATGATCAGGTATGTGATCCCTGCCTCCTTAAAAAATATTTGTGATATAGACAATTAGTTACACAATTTGAATTCATTACAATCATTCATATACCCAAGAATCTCAATAGTTTCATAGATAGTATTGCGAAATAGATTCTAGATCGATATATCATTCATTAAATATCAATAAATTAAATCATACATGTATATATCACCGTAACCATTAGTACAACAATGTGTACATAAGAATCCATAAAGCATACATAACATTGCATCAAATATAAGGCTCATGCATATAAAATATGATATGTATATATCTATATATCATCCAAAAAATAAGGAATGTTTACATCAAAGAGTCAACAACTCTATCAAAATATATATGTCATAGCAAGGGGTAGGTTCCACAGACTATCTACTCATCATCATCATCACTAAAATCATCCCCCATATTATTGGCCTTGTCATCACTATTAGGACCAATGATACGGGGGACATTAACCTTTATCATGTCTTTGATGGATTGGGCAGCCATAACGATCCTCTTTATGATTTAACACCACTTAAGTGGTACCTAAAAGAAAATCACAATCAGCTCCTCATCTAGGTACTGTCATCCCTCCTTTATGACCCTAGCAAACAATTGATCTATGTCTCTGTTAGAAAAATGGGATTGTAGCGCAATAACAATAAACAAGATGCAAATATAAATCACATAAACACTATACAACAGAGACACTAATATAACGTGGTTCACCCAATCTGGGCTTCGTCCACAGATAAATTGCTAGTCCTTTTATTATTATACCATCCAACAAATGAAGGGATACAACCTGCAGCACATCCGCTGCAACTTCCTCTTCAATCTCTCTATGTCTCTCTTACACAATCACAAATATATTTACAATGCTACAATACACTACACATTCGTATTACAATGTCTTCCTTTTAAAGGGAATTACCATGGAAAAAATACTACCGGCTAACCAATATCATGGGCATGTAAACTGTTGTCCAACAAAACAACCCATAAAATTTCTTTCGAGGGCTTCACCCCCAAACCCCTGTCAGGGCCCCACTGGCCCCCGAACCCCTGTAGGAGAGCGATTCCCCCCCATTGGGATGAGTATAAATTCCACATGCATATATAAAACTAGGGTACAAACATGGTTGAAACAAAAACATATCTGAATTAAGAAGATCAAGCTCCACAACCAACAATATCCCACTTGGAGACAGATCACAACAACTCCACTGTTGCTGGACTATGTTTTAAACCTTGGATCTAGAAAATTTATCATCTTCACCTTCATACTAGAAGGCCAACTGAAATCAAGAGGAACTCAGTTTCTCTTTGGTTACTACCTTTTTCAACATGTCTGCAGGATTTTGGCTAGTGTGTATCTTTTCCAGCTTCAACAGTTCATCTTCTAGAACAGACCATATGAAATGGTACTGCAGATGTATATGTTTAGTCTTAGGATGGAAGGATGAGTTATTTGCAATATGAATGGAACTCTACATTTCACTATACAATATGCTATCCTCCTGCTCCTTACCCAATTCCTCCATGAACCTCTGCAACCAAATCATCTCGTTACTAGCCTCTGTAGAAGCAACATACTCTACTTATGTTGTTGAAAGTTAAACAACCTTTTGCATCTTCAAAATCCAACTTACTGTTGTTCCACTTACAGTAAACACATACCCTGTGGTGCTCCTCCTGCTATCTTTATCATCTGCCATATCTACATCAACATATCTCTGTAGAACAGTGTCTGAACCTCCAAAACATAATGCATGAGTGGTAGTACCTCTCAAATACCTAAGAACCCATTGTACTGCCTTCCAATGTTCTTTACCTAGATTGTTCATATACATGCTGACAACTCCCACTGCATGTGCAATATATGGTTTTGTTCACACCATGGCATACATCAAGTTGCAAACTGCTAATGAATAGGAAACCCTGGACATGTAATCTATCTCTTCCTGTGTCTTGGGACACATCTCCTTCCTTAGTTTGAAATGGCTAGCCAAAGGTGTACTAATTGATTTTGAATTTTGCATTCTAAACCTCTCCAACACCTTTTCTATGTACTCACCCTGAGAAAATTTCAATTTGTGATTTTTCATGTCTCTTTTTATTCTCATACCAAGGATTTGCTTTGCAACACCCAAATCCTTCATCGCAAATGAATTAGCTAACTTCCTCTTGAGCACATTTATATCTTTCATGTTAGACCCTGCAACAAGTATGTCATCCACATACAATAACAAGATAATATATCTTCCATTATCTAACCTCTTGAAATAAACACAATGATCATAATGATATCTACTATAACCGTGTCCTGTCATAAACCTGTCAAATTTCAAATACCACTTCCTTGGAGCTTGCTTCAATCCATACAATCTCTTCTTCAACCTACATACCAAATTCTCCTTTCCTTTGACCTCATACCCTTGTGTTTGTTGCATATAAATCTCTTCCTCCAAATCCCCATGGAAAAATGTTGTTTTTACATCTAACTATTCAAGATGCAAATATTCTACTGCCACTAGACTTAAAACAGTCCTAATTGAAGTCATTTTAACAACAGGAGAAAATATTTCATCAAAATCTATACCTTTCTTCTATGCAAACCCCTTTACAACAAGTCTGGCCTTGTATCGCTTCTTGCCTCCATCTTCTTCCTTCAACCTGTAAACCCATTTGTTCTGCAATTCTCTTTTACCTGCAGGAAATTGAACCAAATCCCAAGTCTGGTTTCTTACCAATGAGTCCATCTCCTCATTCATGCCTTGCTCCCATTTCTTTCTAGTTTCCACCTGCATTGCTTCTTCATAAAATTATAGTTCACCAGAATTAGTCATCAATAAATAATACATTGAAGGAGAGTATCATTCAAGGGGTCTCCTTAACCTGGTAGATCTTCTAACATTTACAGGAGTTTGAGGTACCTATTGTTGTTCTTGATTTTCTAGCACCTTTGGAACTTCATTTTCTTTTATTTCATCAAGCACTGTGTACTCTGTGTTTTCCTTTTCCTGTTTATTTTCCTACAACTGATCTTTATACATGACCTTTTCATTGAATACCACATCTCTAATCCTAATGATTTTGTTACTTTCATAATCCCATAAGAGATAACCAAAATCATCAACCTCGTATCCAATAAAGGTACATTTCTTGGATTTAGCCTCAATATTTGTTTTATTTTTTATCAATATGGAGAAATGCTTCACAACCAAAATTTCTCATAAATAAGTAATTTACCTTTTTACCTGTCCATGCCTCCTCTGGAATCCCACCATCCAAAGCGCTTGAAGGCCCTTTTTTTATTAAGTAAACAACAGTATCTACAGCATCTACCAAAAACTGTAAGGGCAACCCTGTTGGCAATCTCATACACTTTGCATGCTCCATGATCGTCATATTCATCATTTATGACACACCCTTTTCTTGTGGTGTTCATGGGACTGTATTCTCTCTTAGAATCCCATGGTATGGACGGTAACTATCAAACTCCTTGCCGCAATACTCACCTCCATTATCCGATCTGAGACACTTCAACTTTTTTTCTATCTCATTCTCAACCAAATATTTCCATTTCTTAAAAGTAGAAAACACATCAGATTTATGTCTAATGCAATAAACCCAAGTTTTTCTAGTTGCATCATCAATAAAAGTAACATAATAAAGAGAGCCACCAAGAGATTATACCTGATCCAGTATCCATACATCTGTGTGTACAAGCTCTAACTTTTCACTCTTCTTATGTTTCCCAACCATGAGAAATCTGACTCTCTTCTATTTTCCATAACAAAAGTTCTCACAGAATTCCAAACTTACTTGCTTTAGATCTGGCAGCAACTTCCTTGAGTGGATAATTTGCATCCCCTTCTCACTCATGTGGCCAAGCATATGATGCCACAATGTTGTATATGTTCATGTGGAAGCTGAAGAGATAGAACAGACAGTATTATGAGGGCATAAATACAACGTACCTATCCTTTCTCATTTTGCTATCACCATTGATCCTTTAGTGATTTTCCACCACGTTTCTCCAAATGTGGATAAACAACCACCATCTCCCAACTTCCATGTTGAGATCAAATTTATTTTCATAGCAGGAATATTCCTTACATATTTCAACAGCCATTCAGTTCCATTCTTTAATTTTATCCATACCTTACCCATTCCAACAATTTTACATGGCTCATCATCACCCAATAAAACATGTGCAAAATCGTCTGGAACAAAATCATGAAAACATTTCCTATGGGGTATAGCATGACATGAATCCCATGAATCTACTACCCAGTAATCACTAGTATTATCTAATGCAATAATCAAGGCATATTGTAACACATCACCTTCTACATTTGCTTCCTAAGTAGTATCTTGCTATCCATCTCCTTTCTCCCTTATAGATTTGCAGTATTTCTTCTGATGTCCTGTCTTTCCACAGTTCTAACACTCTATCTTTCCCACTCTGGACTTGGATCTGCCCTTCCTGGACTTGCTGCGATTATCTAGGCTCTTTCCTCTCTCCCTTTGTCTTCCCCTACTCTCCATGGTCAATGCATTACCTGATGTCTCACCTATGTTTTTCCTTCGCATTTCCTCACTCAGAATAGTACCAACAACATGATCAAATTTCAAAGTGTTTGAACCAGAGACAAAGTTACTTACACCCATGACCAATCAATTCCAGCTTTATGGCAATGAACACAAGATTAGAAGATCCCTAACCTCATCATCAAAGTTCACTTTTACAGAACTTAGCCGATTTGTATCCATATTAAATTCATTTAAATTGTCAGCAACAAATCCACCTTCTGACATATTCATATTAAATAAATGCTTCATTAGAAATACCTTGTTGGAGCCCGAGGTTTTTTCATACAACTTACCCAATGCGCTCATCAGACCCTCTGTTGTATTTTCTTTTGAAATATTGAAAGCCACCGACAAAGCCAGGCACAGCCGTATTGTTCCCAGTGCCTTTCTGTAAAGAACCTCCCATTATTTTCCCTTCATAGTCATCGACTTTTTTTCTTTTCCTCCCAATCGTAGGAATAGATCCTTATGATACAGATAGTCCTCCATTTGCATCTTCCATAAATTGTAGTTTTGCCCGTTAAATTTCTCGACCTTAAACTTTCCTTCTTCTGCCATTGCTCCCACTCGAACGAGGAACCCTTCTTTCATGTGAGTTTATATGCCAAATAAACCTTTGGCTCTAATACCAATTGTTAGAGAAACCGGATCGCGAAGCAATAAAAATAAACAAGATGCGAATATAAATCACATAAACACAATACAAGAGAGACACCAATATAATGTAGTTCACCCAATCTAGGCCACGTCCACGGAGAAATTTCTAGTCCTTTTATTATTATACCATCCAACAAATGAAGGGATACAACCTGTAGCACATCTGCTGCAACTTCCTCTTCAATCTCTCTTAGTCTCTCTTACACAATCAAAGATATCTTTACAATTCTACAGTACATTACACAGCCGTATTGCAATGTCTTCCTTTGAAAGGGAATTACCATGGGAAAATACTACGGACTATCCAATACCATGGGCCCGTAAACTATTGGGCAACAAAACAACCCATAAAATTTATTTTGGGGGCCCGCTGACCCCTGGACCCCTGTGGGAGGGTGATCCCCCCATTGGGATGAGTGTACAGTCCACCTGCATATATAAAACTGGGGTACAAACACGGTTGAAACAACAACATCTCTAAATTAAGAAGATCGGGCTCCACAACCAATAGTCTCAACATAGATCAGCTAGGACCACCTTATCTCCTCATCATCAACTCTACGTTTGGGGGGTATGATTGGCATCCTTGACCCTATTTCATCATCTATGGTGTCCTTGAGGATGGATTGGTCCAATAACTACACACACATGATAGGAGAGTAATTACTAACATGCATAATATAAATCAAGCTATATACCATCTATTCTAGTATGTAAACATAACTTTAAAAACTCAATCAAAATATTATCTACCCTTAGGCCCCCATGCTTGTCCTAGTGGTTTGGATATATCCAAGTACCCTTGTTATTCCATCCCTACATATGGATAATCCTTAATCACCACGGGGAATTGGAACCACTTAGCAAATAAATCTTACTAAAAGATGTTTCCTATGGCACTGCCCCTCCCCCTTAGCATAAGATCTCCCCACCTTTGCATCTAGAGCTCCATAAGCCTTATTTACTGGACTTGATGGTAGGTTAATCGTGTAGGAACTCTCTCAAATAACTAAATGCAAATAAATTTCCTGAACCCATAACCTCTTCCTAATCGACTCCATTAATACAATTGGCACCGCACTATAGCGAGGAACATTTGGGCCCATCCGAAGTAAGTCCCACCCAAATCCTACTCAATGAACATCATATGACAGTCTATAATTTGATTGTGTCCTCTTGACCTCAGTACTTGAACCACTCCTTCTACCACTGCATGATCTCTAGGAGTTCTATGTCCTCCATCTAAATGGAGGATTCATGCAATGATGAGCCCTCCTTGCATTGGGCGTTTAGGTAGTCCTTTATGGCTACATCTTATCGCTACACTGGTTGACTATTTATTGCCAAAAAATATATGGGTAATATAATCATGAATGTTATCAATCAAATTGTCACTTCTCCATCTGTGACGACACTGAAATGTCGCTCATACAAAAGGACATTATCGATTGAAGAACCCTAATTTGCTATAGATTCATGTGACCTTGATCTTCATTGTTTCTCTAGTTCATTATATTTTTGTGATACACCTTTAGAACCTAACCGCGACTCCCTAACTGACATCTCATGGGTCACAGTGCTCCACAAACCACTTGTGGTTTTCCTTAAAAATGTTGCACCCACTACTTTCCTGTAGTGTACTCACGGGTCACCCGCCTGTTGTTAGGTTTATACTCACGGGTTCCTCTTAAAATCATGAAAAATAAAAAATAAAATCAAATTTGGGGTGGTTTGGGGAGTTTCTGTTGTTCGGAAATAAATCCTATGACTGGGAATTTACTGAGGTCACCAACGTACTATCTAAGACTTACAGAATATGAGCCAATTGGCTATCATACAACAAGATATTTCTTAATGAAAAAGAACTAGGGTTAATAAGTTAGAAAAAGAGTACCTTGGAAACTAGAAGGTTGATCCAAGATTGAAACCCCCATTTCTCGATCTACAATCTTGAGTAAAGAACCTGCAAAAAAGAGATACCCTCCTCAAAACATTTGGCTAAATAAACATGAATAATCAAATATGAAATTAATACATAAGAAAAACATGAAAGGTTCACTAGATCCAATTCACACATTAGACACAATTGTTTATGGGAAAGAAAAGCCTCGTTTATTGATCATATAAATGACAACAAATATCTATACTTGATTCTGTAGTAGCACTGATGAAACCAAGTTCTGGGCTCTTGCTCCTCTCCTTCAGTATAAATTCCTCCATCATTTCAATACATCAAAATTTATCTCTCTCTCCTATGGACTTGCCCTTGTATTTATAACAAGTTTGGGAAGATAGCTTCAAGAGGAAAGCAGTTGGGGAAGGTATGGAAGTTAAAGAAACTCCCCTAACTACCCCAAATTCGATTTTAGTTTTTATTTTTCGTGATTTTAAGAGGAAACCGTGAGTATAAACCTAATAATGGGTGGGTGACCTACGAGTAGACTACAGGAAAGTAGCGGGTGCAACATTTTTAGGGAAAACCACAAATGGTCGGTGGAGCACCAGTGGGTGACCCACGAGATTTTATTTAGGGAGTCGCGTTAGGTCCTAAAGGTGTATCACAAAAATAGAATTAACTAGAGAAACAATGAATGATCAAGGTCACATGCATCTATAGAAAATTAGGGCTCTTCAATCCATAATGTACTTTTGTGTGAGAGACATTTCAGTGTCGTCATGGACAGAGAAGTGTCAATTTGACTGATAACAATGAAGTATACCTCAGCAAGGTTTATTTTGATGTCCTTATCATGTAAAATTAACACTCTTGTGTCTACATCCTAGTACTGGATTATATTCATCAATAGAATATTGCCCACCCTAGTCAATGGGTTCTCAATGAACTTTATTAGCCCATATTTTCTTTATCGAGATCCCTCTCCATTTTATTTCTTTATCATGAAAAAATATGCCAAACTCTCTTCATATGGGAAATTTTCAAAAATATATCACAATATATTAGTGGACCTCCATGACCAGAGACCACTAGGAGGATCACCTCTTTCTTTGTTATTGCCTCATTTGCTCAAGGAAATAAAGTATAGGCAAATTTTCACACCACTTCAATGACAACATTAATCAGATCCTAAGTTTCCTCTCCGTTGATGTATATGTAACTTCGGAATGTATTTCATATATATATTTATTGTACCCTTATAAGAGATGTGTTATTCCTCTATAAGGAAGTGTCGTCATGTGTATTGACAAGTGTCGCAAGTGTGTGTACTTGGCAACGGTTTATTAGACCACCATGTGTGGGGTTGGCCCTGAAATATATATTATATTGTGGATGTACCTAGCTAGACAAGTCGGCCCCATAGTGTAACTGGGAAAACAGGTTAGTATAAATAGAGATCGGGATATCTCTATTTTGATCACTCGGAAACTCACACTTCTCTCACTCAGAAAGTGGCACACTAGTGAGGAGGAGGATCATCTGCTACTAGGAGACTATCTTAGTGTATTTTGGTTGTACTTTGGTTGAGCCATTTCTCTCTCTATCTCTGAGGAAGTTGTGGGGTTTTTCACCTTAGGGTTTTCCCCACGGAAACTCTGTGTCTCTTGTCTCTCATGCTTTTGATTCTTGTGATGCTTGTCATGCTTATTGTGATTGTTATGCATTGATATACTGTATATGTTATTCTCTCAGTGAAGAACCTAGAGTATTGTGAATTAATGCTCAAAATTTAACATGGTATCAGAGCTAACCTGAGAAGAAGACATTTTGCAGTGACAGAAACTTGAGTTTCTTGTTTATTGGGTTTCTCTCCACAGATTTTGGAAAAGAAGTATAGTAGATTGACTCTAATCATCAAGGAGAATCTATATGTCCAATCAGAATTCAAACTGAGCATTTTCATATTTAGCCCTAAAAATTAGGGTTTCCATAAAAATAGGAATTTCTAAAATCTGAAGACATAGCTGGAAGCTCCTTGAAAAAATCGAAGTTTAGAGCTTTGGATCGAGATTTTTGGCTGGGTAGATCTCCGCGAAATGCAAACCCTACTTTAGGGCTCTCCCTAGTGAACCCAGGAGGACAAAAAGACAAATCTGAAGGGTAAAGCTTTGCTGATCTCAAATTCTAAATACACCAGGCTGATCAGCTCTTCAAGGCGCATCTTTCTATCCTTTCAGAAAGTTGAAATTCACATTTTGAATTTTTAGGGTTTTTTCGACAAACCCTAATCCGGGACCAGATCCAATTTTCAGCATTTCAAGTGGTATGACCTAAATCTTTTCTATTTCCATTTGAAGTACTCTTTAAGATGTCTCTCCACACCAAGCTTGAGTATAAGCTTGAAGGGGCTGATAACTTCCGAGCTTGGAAGTATAGGATTGGGTTAATCTTGGAAGAGAATGAGTTGGACTCATATATAAAAGAAGACATCCCTATCCCAGAGGATGAAGAGGCTAAAGTATTGCATAAGAAGAACTTGGTAAAGACAAAGAGAATCATTGTTGACTCTATCAAAGACCATCTCGTACCCCATGTGTCTTCTCTAAAGACACCCAAGGAGATGTTCGACTCTTTGACCAAGCTATTTGAAGGGAAGAACATAAATCGTAAGATGACCCTGTAGAACCAATTAAAAGGAGTAAAGTTTCAGAATGGAGAAACCATTCAATCTTATTTTTCAAGGGTCTCCCAGATCAAGGAAAAACTAGAAGTAGTGGATGAAATGGTGGAGAATGGTGAAGTTGTCATGACCACTCTGAATGGCCTACCTAGGTCATGGGACTCCTTCATTCAAGGAATCTGTGCAAGAAAGAAGTTGGTATCCTTCAGCATACTACGGGAAGAATGCTCACAAGAAGAAGCAAGGCTTGTGGCACGAGAAGAAAATATGGGGAATGAAGATCAAGCTCTCACAGCTCACACCAAGAAAGGGAAGTCCAAGAGAGATCCATCTCACTCCAAGAAATATTCACATCACTATAAAGAAAGAAGAATATGCTTCAAGGACATATTGCCATAAATTGTCCCAAGAACAAGAAGAACAACAACTTCAACAAGAAGAAGAAGGGCAGCAAAAGAAGGTTTCATGCTCATGCTGCCGAGGATGATGAACTACCCAAGAAGAAGGCTAGGGCAGAAAGTGATGATAGTAATGATGACTCATCAAGTGAAGAAGAGTATGTTCTAATCTCTGCTCTCACAGGTACTATCTCCCATGGTTGTAATGATTGGTTAATTGACAGTGGGGCTTCCAAACACATGACTGGGTTTAAGGAATCTTTTGTGAACCTATCTGAACATGAATCACACCATAAGGTGAAACTTGGGGATGATTATCAATACCCAATCAAAGGAAGTGGTGAAGCCTCCTACAACCTAGATTCTGGAAAATATTTGAAGATGAAAGAAGTCCTTTATGTACCTGGGCTCAAGAAGAATCTTCTCTCCATCTCTGCATTGGATGCAAAAGGCACGAGGGTTGCATTTGTAGATGGCCAAGTCCTAATGTGGCCAAAGGGTAAAACAATCGATGATGCAGTAGCGATTGGAGAGTAAGAGGGAGGTTTGTATAAATTGAAGGGTCAACCTGAACATGCCATGGTACATGAATCCATGGAGCCAAGTGAACTTTGGCATAGAAGACTTGCTCATATGCATTATAGGGCACTTCCAATTGCAAGCAAGGCTGTAGAGGGTCTTCCTGAAATCAAGACCAAACATGAAGGTGTTTGCAAAGGATGTGCAAAAGGTAAGAACATTAAGAAGGCCTTCCCAAGCAGTGAAAGCAAGGCAAAAGATATCTTGGAAATCATCCACTCAGATGTATGTGGTCCTATGTCATCCAGTTCTCTAAGTGGGTATGTTTACTATGTCTCGTTTATTGATGACTTATCCAGGAAGACTTGGGTATACTTCTTGAAGAACAAAGATGAGGTGTTTGATAAGTTCAAGGAATTCAAAACCTTGATGGAGAATCAAACTGACAAGAAGATTAAAACATTCAGATCCGACAATGGTGGAGAATTCACCTCAGGTGACTTCAAGAAGCTTTGCAGTGATTCAGGGATTAAGAGGGAGTTGATTTCTCCTTATAATCCTCAACAGAATGGAGTTGCAGAAAGGAAGAACAGAACAATCATGGAAGCAGCAAGGGCAATTTTGCATGACCAGGATCTACCTATGCATCTATGGACAGAAGCAGCTAGAACAGTTGTATATGTGCAAAACAGAACTCCCCACAAGATATTGGACAACAAGACACCAGAAGAGGTATTTTCTGGTAAGAAACCTGAAATTAGCCATCTCAGAATATTTGGTTGTCCAATATACACACATGTCCCAAAGGAAAAGAGGACCAAGCTAGATCCTTCAGGAAAGAAGGGTATCTTTGTGGGTTACAGTGAAAGCTCGAAGGCTTACAAAATATATTTTCCAGGGTTCAAGAAGATTGATGTAAGCAGGGATGTAACATTTGATGAAAAATCAGCATTCATCAAATTAAGGAAGGCACCTATCGAAGTTTATGAAGAACCTAAGGAAATTAGATTTCAAGACACTTCCATGACTGAAGCAGTTCCAGAAGTTGTTCGTGAGTTTGAAGATCCGCAAGAACCTATAGATCCACCCCCTGAAGATAACTCTCACAAGAGGAAACCTGCATGGTCTAGAGAGCTCATTCAAGATGCAGAAAGATTTGGCATTCCAGAAGAAGAACATAGAGCAAAGAAGAGAACCAGATCACATACCAGCTATGTTTCTTTACTCTGTGACATCATGAATAAAGAACCTTCCAGTTATGAAGAAGCAGCGAAGAAGAAAAAATGGAAGGATGCCACGGTTGAGGAATACCAATCAATAATGAAGAATGATGTTTGGGATGTTGTACCAAGACCTAAAGAGAAGTCTGTTGTGACTTCTAAATGGATCTACAAAATCAAGCATGCTGTAGATGGCAGTGTAGAGAAATACAAAGCAAGATTCGTAGCTCGTGGCTTCTCTCAGAAAGAGGGAATAGATTATGAAGAAACTTTTTCACCTGTATCTAGGTATACTTCCATCAGAACAGTACTTGCCCTGGCCACAACGATGAAATGGAAAATACACCAGATGGATGTCAAGACTGCTTTCTTGAATGGTGTAGTTGAAGAGGAAGTATATGTGGAGAAACCACTCGGTTTTGAAATACATGACAGGGAGTCATATGTGTGCAGATTGAAGCCTTGTATGGCTTGAAGCAAGCTCCCAGAAATTGGTATGGTAGGATGGACAGTTTCCTATCTAGTTTGGGCTTTACCAAGAGTAAAGCGGATTCCAACCTTTACTACAAGGTTGAGGAAGGGAATCCTGTGATTCTACTCCTGTATGTGGATGACTTATTTATAACAGGAGATGACAGATTGATTGCAGATACTAAGAGGAAGCTTGCTACTGAGTTTGATATGAAATATTTGGGAATGATGCATTATTTTCTAGGTATGGAGGTGTGGCAGAATGCAGGTGGGATCTTCCTTGGTCAAGGGAAGTACACATTAGATATTCTGAAGAGATTCGGGATGATGGATTGCAAGGCCATGGCCACACCCATGGCATTGAATCTGAAGCTTCTATGTGATGCTTCATCTGAGCCAGTTGATATCTCTATGTATCGTCAAATGATTGGGTCCTTGATGTACCTGATGAACACGAGACCAGATATTTGCTTTGCTGTGAACACATTGAGTCAGTTCCTGACAGATCCGAGGAGTGTTCACCTGGTTGCTGTAAAGCATGTTCTGAGGTACCTGAAGGGTACAGTGGATTATGGGCTCAAGTATGAAGTGAATCAAAAGTTTAACCTGCAAGGTTATGTTGATTCAGATTGGGATGCCAGTGGTACAGATAGGAAGAGCACATCTGGGTGCTGCTTCAATATGGGATCAGGTGTGATCTCTTGGTTTAGCAGGAAGTAGTCCTGCATAGCACTGAGTACAGCTGAGGCAGAGTATGTTGTATCCTGTTCAGCTAGTTGTGAGGTAGTATGGTTACGAAAGCTACTGTCTGAGTTATTTGATCTCCCATTGGATGCTACTGGTATTTTCAGCGATAACCAGAGTTGTGTAAAGCTGTCTGAGAACCCAATGTTTCATGACAGGTCGAAACACATAGAGATCAAATATCACTATATCAGGGATATGGTGCAGAGAGGAGCTGTGAAGCTCCTGTACGTTGCGACGGACGAGCAGATTGCAGATGTGCTGACGAAGCTGCTAGCCAAGGTGAAGTTCGAGTACTTCAGGGAGAGGCTTGGCGTTCTTCAGATTGATGACACTTCGAGGAAGAAGTGATGGACACATTTGTTGAAGCCATTCCAAGCATGTTGGAAGGAGGATCCTTCACATGGATGTGGATGTAAGCGCTGGATGATGAGCATCAGGATGATGTTCTGGTTTCTGCTTTGTATGATCAGTTGGATCATTTATATGTATATGTATGTACGCATCATGTTGGATGTTGGATATGATCAGTTGGATCATTTATATGTATGTATGCATCATGTTGGATGTTGGATATGATCAGGTAGATCATGTATGTTGATATGTATCAGGTATGATCAGGTAGATCATGTATGTTGATGGATACATTGTGTGGATCATGTGTCTATGTATCAGGTGAATGCACTGTGTATGATGATATGTATCAGGTAGATACTTGGTATGCATCAGGTAGATGCATTGTATGATCAGGATGATCCTGCATGACGAGTTTCTCTAGATGACATGCAGCAGGATGCTACAGTGATGATGATCAGGATGATCATGTGTACATCAGGATGATGTATGGTGAGTATCAGGATGATACTTTGTGGCCGTGGATCAAGTTGTGCAGATGAGCATGTCTGGGAGATCCTATAGGTCGGAGTTGTGTACTCGTAACAGCCTGGGATGCTCTTTCGATACATTGCTCTGGGAGGACATGTAATTTGTGCCCTGGGAGATTTCAGGTCGGAGTTGTGTACCCATAAAATCCTAAGATGCTCTTGAGAGGTTTTGTCCTATGGCATGTAATTTGCTCCTGGGAGATCTGGACAGGATGAAAAGGGCCTCAGATGCTTCAGCCAGGTTTTTCCATGACCACATGTAAACTGCTCCTGGGAGATCTGGACATGATGAAAAAGGCCTCAGATGCTTCAGCCAGGTTTTGTGGTGGACCACATGTAATTTTCTCCGGGGAGATCTGGACAGGATGAAAAAGGCCTCATATGTTTCAGCCAGGTTTTGTGGTGAGATCACATGTAATGTGCTCATGGGAGATCCGACAGGTAGAGCTGCATGCTCGTAATAGCCTGGGATGCTTCAGCCAGGTTTTGTGATGGGTCACATGTAATGTGCTCCTGGGAGATCTGACAAGTAGAGCTGAGTGCTCGTAATAGCCTGGGATGCTACAGCCAGGTTTTGTGACGCACGTAATAAGTCCTGAGGATTCCACAGTATGGCCAATGATGATGAAGACCTGCAGGTGGTGGGACTACATCCAGTATGAAAAAGGACTGGCTCTGTAGAACTTCCTATGACAAGTAGAGTCAGATATTGGTTGAGATAGCAGCAGCAGTGACGATGATGATGACGATGATCCTGAGAAGAAGACTTGTCTAGCAGAACTGTGTCGAGAAATACCTTCCTAGTTAAGAGGGAGTGTTGATGTATATGTAACTTCGGAATGTATTTCATCTATGTATTTCATATATATATATTTATTGTACCCTTATAAGAGATGTGTTATTCCTCTATAAGGAAGTGTCATCATGTGTATTGACAAGTGTCGCAAGTGTGTGTACATGGCGACGGATTATTAGACCACCATGTGTGGGGTCGGCCCTGAAATATATATTATATTGTGGATGTACCTAGCTAGACAAGTCGGCCCCATAATGTAACTGGGCAAACAGGTTAGTATAAATAGAGATCGGGAGATCTCTATTTTGATCACTCGGAAACTCACACTTCTCTCACTCAGAAAGTGGCGCACTAGTGAGGAGGAGGATCATCTTCTACTAGGAGACTATCTTAGTGTATTTTGGTTGTACATTGGTTGAGCCATTGCTCTCTCTATCTCTGAGGAAGTTGTGAGGTTTTTCACCTTAGGGTTTTCCCCACGAAAACTCTGTGTCTCTTGTCTCTCATGCTTTTGATTCTTGTGATGCTTGTCATGCTTATTGTGATTGTTATGCATTGATATACTGTATATGTTATTCTCTCAGTGAAGATCCTAGAGTATTTTGAATTAATGCTCAAAATTTAACACTCTCAATGTCCCCCCTTGATGGGTCAATCAAATTCCTTGAGACATATAAGGAGATATTGCTCCAAACCCTAGGACATACACCATCAGAATAATTGACAATTCAACATAGGAGGTCCTAGATTCTAATGTTCTCTTTCCAGAGCATTACTCTATAGGTTCAATTGAGTAGCCAATTTTCCATTCAAATATTCTTCACCTCATCATTGGATGTTAAGAATGACGGACCACCTTTCCCTAGGGATCCACAAAATATTACATAGTAGGCCTTATCTACCATGGGTAATCTCAAGATACCATTATTAGTTAGTATTTCAACCCCTTCATAGTGATTATCTACTTGCATTCGATTTATTTTGAAAATTGTTATTTATTTTTGTAGTACTTTTAGATATATAATAAGTGTTTTCTCTGCTCTTGCTTGGAATTTGTTGGTTCATCCAGTGTTGCCACTCTTTTTTATTGTTCATAATGTTAGTGTTTTCACTTTAATTCAATTATGTTAGATCTTTAAACTAAAAGATAGACAAGCACAACAATACACAAGAACACAAGAAATTTCCTCGGGGAAACCATAAAGGATAAAACCCCACAACTTCCTTGGAAGTAGATTTGTCACTAAGTACAATATCAACCAAGATAGAAAAACCCAAAGATAAGATGTCTTCTGCATCTTCCCTCTTTCTTCTCCAACGAACTTGTCTTCTCTCTCACTTGGTGCGAACTTGCTTGGTGAGTGTGATATCCAAATGAAAGGGGGAGCCTCTCTATTTATACTTTAAGTGAGACTGACCTTTTTCCCAATGGGGCTGACCTGTCTTACCTAAATGGGCCGACCTATCCTAGGGAGACTCAAAAATACATTTTACATTTGACCTTTGGGGAACTATTGCCCCAACTTACAATGGAGGTTTTACCTTGATATTCTTGCATGACCAAATACAACAATGACATCCCCGAATGGAGGAAAAAAATCTCCGATGAAGGTACAATAAAAGTACAATAATAATAATATACAAAAGATTATCTTTCAAAGTTACATTTACAAGAACACTCCCTCTTAACTAGGAAGGTGTTCTCTCAACACAGTTGTCATCACAGCTGGACACAATTTCTAGACAACGCCATCATCATCATTGTTGCATCAATTCTCATCGTGTTAATCATTGATTAGTGACATCTCTTGAATCTATCTGTCATGAGAAGTTATACAGATCCAACCCTTTTTCATGTTGGATGTAGGCCTAGATCTCATCTAGGTCCTCATCATATTCTACGAGCAATCCATCAAGTAGGTATAGCCCAAGACCACATATTGCGTTGCCTTAGCAATCACTTGCCTCTCCTACTATCATCTCATTGTATCTGTATCATCTCATCATCTCATGCGGAGAGCAGCCCAGGTGCATATGCCATGTCCATCAGACAACCTGCGTCTTCCACCCAATGGATACATCCCAGGAACATCTGCGTCTTCCACCTAGTGGATACATCCCAGATGTATTATGTCTCTCTCTCAGTCAACCTGTGTCTTCCACCCAGTGGATACAGCCCAGGAACATTTGCGTATTCCACCCTGTGGATACATCCCAAATGTATTACGACTCTCTCGGTCAACCTGTGTCTTCAAACATGTGGATACATCCCAGATGCACTACGTCCTTTCAGACCACCTATGTCTTCCACCATGTAAGATACATCCCAGGTGCATCCTAGATGCTTTATGAGCCATGGACCTACCAACGTCTTCAAACATGTGGATACAACCCAAGAGCATCCCATATGCATTACATCCTTTCGGACCACCTGTGTCTTCCACCATGTAAGATACAGCCCTGGTGCATCTGTGTCTTCCAGTCACATCACTCCCTCTTTCGAGGAACCTTGATATGGATAACACCAAGCTTCTCTCTTAAGTACACGAAATTCACTCTCACTAATGGCTTGGTCAACACATCATCTACCTTCTCGTATGTCGCCACATACTGGAGCTTCACTGCTCCTCTCTGCACCATATCCCGGATATAGTGGTACTTGATCTCAATATTCTTCGACTTGTCATGGAACACAGGGTTCCTAGACAAATTCACACAACTTTGGTTGTCACAAAAGATACAAGTCACCTTTAACTCGCGATCAAACAAATATGACAGTAGCTTCTAAAGCCATACTGCCTCACAACTAGCTGAATAGGATGCAACATACTATGCTTCGGATGTACTCAATGCCACACATTTCTGCTTCCTCCTAAACCAAGAGATCATACCGGATCCCAAACTGAAGCAACATCTTGAAGTGCTCTTCCTATCTGTGGCACTACCTTCCCAATATGAATCAACATAACCATGCATTAATCTTCTTATTCATATCATATTTGATCCCATACTCAATTGTAGCCTTCAAATACCTCAATATATGCTTTGTAGAAATCAAGAGAACATGTCTCGGATCCATTAGGAACTGGCTCAGGGTGTTCACAGCAAAGCATATGTCTAGTCTTGTGTTCTTCAAGTACATCAACGAACCAATCATCTGCATGTACATCATGGCATCAACTGTCTCTGATGAAGTGTCACACAATAGCTTCAATTTCGATGCCATTGGTGTGTCCATTTCCTTGCATTCCATCATTCTGAACCTCTTCAGAATCTTGACTGCATACTTTCCTTGACCAAGGAAAATCCCATCTATACTCTGCCACACCTCCATGCCTAAGAAGTAGTGCATCATTCCCAAGTCCTTCATCTCGAACTCTACAGCAAGCCTTCTCTTTGTTTCTGCAATGAGCTCATACTCTCCTGTTACGAACAAGTCATCTACATATAGCAGTAATATAACTGGTCTTCCACCCTCAACCTTGAAGTAAAGGTTGAAATCTTCTTTACTCTTGGAAAATCCTAAGCTCATCATAAATTTGTCCATCCTGTCATACCATGCCCTGGGTTCCTACTTCAAACAATGCAAGGATTTCTTTAGCTTGCACACATGAGTCTGTCTGTCATGTGTCTCGAATCCCAGTGGCTACTCCACATACACTTCCTCTTCGACTACAGCATTCAAGAATATTGTCTTGACATTCATTTGGTGTACCTTCCATTTCATTACTGCAACTAAGGAAAGTATAGATCTGATGGAAGTGTATCTTGCTACACGTGCAAATGTCTCCTCGTAGTCTATGCCTTCTTTCTGGGAGAAACCACATGCCACTAATCTTTCCTTTTGTTTTTCAATGCTAACATCTGCAGCATGCTTGATCTTATAGATCCACTTTGAAATCACAACATACTTCCCTACTAGTCTCGGAACTATCTCCTAGACTTCATTCTTCATAATCGACTGGTACTCTTCAATCATGGCATCCTTCCATTCCTTCTTTTCTATTGCTTCCTCATACTTGGAAGGTTCTTTATCAATAATGTCACATAGTAGGGCCACATAATTAGAGTATAGTCTGGGTCTCTTTATTTCTCTATGTGTCCCATTTGGAGCACCATAATTTTCTACATCTTGTATTGCTTCACGCGCCCATTTTGGTCTTCTCTTGTGGGAGTTGTTCATATGAGGTGGATCTAAAGGTTCTTGTGGTTTTTTCATGTCATGGTCTTGGTGATATTCTTGGAGTGTCTCTTCCATAACTGTGTCTCTGGTTCTAGGAACTTCAGGTTCTTTAGTTTCTTCAATAGGTAGTTGTCTTGATTTGTTATATGTTGAGTCTTCATCAAAAGTTATGTCTTTGTTGATTTTAATCTTCTTAAATACTGGGAAGTATATTTAGGAAGCTTTCGATGTGTTACTGTATCCCACAAATATGCACTTCTTCCCTGAAGGGTCTATTTGTTTTCTATTTTCTTTTCTAATCTGTATGTACACAGGGTAGCCGAATATTCTGAAATGGCTGACTTTTGGTTTCTCTCCTGAGAAAAATTATTCTGGAGTCTCGTTGTTCAATACACGGTGAGGTGTACGGTTTTGTACATACACGGTTGTTCTTGTTGCTTCTGCCCATAATTGCATTGGAAGATCTTGATCATGGATCATTTCCTTTGCTGCTTTCATTATTGTTCTATTCGTACGTTCTACAATGCCATTTTTTTAAGGATTGTGAGTGCTCAACTCCATCTTAATCCCATATTCTCTGCAAAGGTCCTTGAAGTCTTCTGAGGTGAATTCTCCGCCATTGTCTAATCGTAAAGTCTTGATCTTTTTTTCAGTATGATTTTCTACCAAGGCTTTGAATTCCTTGAATTTTATAAACACTTCATATTTTCCTTTCAAGAATTAAATCCATGACTTACAAGAAAAATTATCTATGAAAGAAACATCGTTTACATACCCGCTTCAGGAGCTGGAAGACATGGGGACACACACATCTGAGTCAATTATTTCCGAGATCCCTTTTGCCTTGCTTTCACTGCTAGGAAATGACTTCTTCACATTCTTCCCTCATGCAAATCCCTTGCAAATGCCTTCATACTTTGTTTGAATTTTCGGTAGACCTGATACTGCTTTGCTTGCAATTGGTAGTGCTCTATAGTGTACATGTGCAAGCCTCCTGTTCCATAATTCACTTGGTTCCATGGAGTCATGAACCAAGGCTTGTTCTGGTTGTACTTTCAACTTGTATAGGCCTCCCTCTTGCTCTCCAATTACTATTGCATCATTTATTGCTTTCCCTCTTGGCCACATTAGAACTTGGCCATCAATAAATGCAACACGAATTCCTTTAGAATCTAAGGCTGAAATGGAGAGAATATTTTTCTTCAAACCTGGTACATAGAGAACATCCTTCATCTTTAATGATTTTCCTGAATCTAGTTTGTAAGAGGATTACCCACTTCCTTTGATAGGATACCGATAATCGTCTCCAAGTTTCACCTTGTGAGGTGACTCATGTTCTGCTAGGTTGACAAAAGATTCTTTGTACCATGTCATGTGCTTGGATGATCCACTATCTACAAGCCAATCATTGCTTCCATGGGTGAAGGTACCTGTAAGAGTTGATATCAAAACATATTCTTCATCACTTGAAGAATCATCCCTTTCTTCCCTGTTTTTCTTTCTTTACCGGTTCATCATATTCAACGGTGTGAGCATGATGCCTCTTCTTGTTGATTCTCCTAGAGGATCCTTGGCTTCTGGGACAGTTTGCTGAGTAGTATTCTTTCTCATCACATGTGAAGCACCTAATACTGGAGAGGTCTCTTATGGTTCCATGATTCCTATGGGATCTTCTGGGATTCCTGTGATGGTGGTCCTCCCTTTTGTGTTGATTTTTCTTAGCATGAGTAGTTAGGGGTTGGTCATCATTAGCCCCAATATTTTGTTCTCTTGCTACTAATCGAGCTTCTTCTTGGGTGAATTCCTCCCATAATCTGTTGAATGTGGTTAGCTTCTTCCTAGCGCATATCCCTTGAATGAATGAATCTCATGATATTGGGAGACCATTCAAGGTATTCATCACAATCTCTCCTTCTTCAACATTGTCTTCAATTGCCTTAAGTTGTTCCTTGATCTGAGAGACTCTTGTGAAGTAAGATAGTATAGTTTCTGAGTGTTGAATCTTCACATTCTTGAGTTGGTTCCTTAGAGTCATCTTCTGATTGATGTTCTTCCCTTCAAATATATTGGTCAAATCATCGAATGTCTTCTTTGGAGTCTTCAAGGATGATACATGAGGGATGAGGTGATCTTTGATAGAGTATGCAATGATCCTCTTTTCCTTGATCATGTTCTTCTTTTGAATTGATTCTGCACCTTCTCCCTCTGGTTCTGGAACCTCCTCATTGACATACTTATCCAAGTCATTTTCTTTTAGGACAAGAGAAATTCTATACTTCCATGCTCAGAAGTTATCATCTCCTTCAAGCTTATCCTCAAGATTGGTGTGATTTTTCATTTTGAAATGAGAACCTCGAATGGAAATAGAAAGTAATTAGATCTTACCAATTTTAGATGCCTCACCTGGTTCTGGATTTGGCTAACCTAGGGTTTGATAAAGAAACCCTAATTTTTCAAACTTAGAATTTTGAACTTCTACTTGGATATAAAGATGCGCCTCCTCAAGGTGAGTTTTCCAGTGCACTCCTTTTCCCGCATTGGTGGATGGAAGATCCAACAGTTTGATGCCCTATTTTTTCTCTTGACATTAGTGACTGGGTAAAAAATGAAAATTCTCCAAACTGAATTATGCTTCCACCCAAAGTTGTGCCCTCCTAGGGCGAGTTAGCCTAGCCCTCTTTTCTTGATGATCTATGGAGAGAAGACCTTGAAATAGGAATCCCTAGTTTCCTGCTGCAGCATAGTGCCTTCTTTCAGGATGGCTCTGATACCATGTTAGTGTTTCTACTTTAATTCAATTATGTTATATCTTTACACTGAAATATAGACAAGCACGGCAATACACAAGAACACAAGAAATTTCCTCGAGGAAACCATAAAGGATAAATCCCCACAACTTCCTCAGAAATAGATTTGTAACTAAGTACAATATCAACCAAGATAGAAAAAACCAAATATAAGATATCTTCTACAACTTCCCTCTTTCTTCTCCAGCGAACTTGTCTTCTCTCTCACTTGGTGTGAACTTGCTTGGTGAGTGTGATATCAAAATGAGAGGGAGAGACTCTCTACTTATACTTTAAGTGAGACTGACCTTTTTCCCAATGGAGCCGACCTATCTTACCTAGCTGGTCTGACCTATCCTAGGGAGACTCAAAAATACATTTTACATTTGACCTTTGGGGGACTATTTCCCCGACCTACACAGGAGGTTTTACCTCGATATTCTTGCATCACCATATACAATAATGACATCCCTGAACGGAGGAAAAAAATCTCCAGCGGAGGTACAATAAAAGTACAATAATAATAATATACAAAAGAATATATTTCGAAGTTACATTTACAACAACACATAGTTCCCTTTATCAGGGCAATTTTTTCATCTTCCTTTCCTTTCCCTGCTTCCCTTAGGGTAAGAATTTCCTAATTTACTTACCCCCTCAAGGAAAGATACTAAAATCGTGTTCAATTTTTTGTTTCACAAGGAGTAATTCTTGTTGAATGGCCACTCAATTTATGTTTAGGTTATGTCAGCCACTAGAGACAATATGGTTGTTTGAATTAAGAAGAATGAATCCCCGAAGGAGAAAAAAGTTTTACATGTTAAATGAAGAAGGAAAAACTGTAGAAGTAAAAGGTAACCCTTAGACAGATTTCAGCCACGCAAGTTAAGAGCGCAGTTAGGAAAGGATGTTAGTTGTTTGCAGTAAATGTAGTAAAAGATGAGTTTGTCGGTAAAGAGAACAAACTGAAATTAGAAGACATACCTGTCCTAAGATATTTTAAGGATGTATTTCCTGAGGAGATTCCAGGATTACCTCCTAAAAGAGATTTAGATTCTACCATCGAGTTAATACCAGGAGCAGTACCAAATTCTAAAGATCCATACAGAATGAATATACTGGAATTAAACGAATTGAAATCATAGTTGAAGGAACTGATTGATAAGAATTATATAAGACCCAGCATGTCTCCTTGGGGAGAACCTGTCATCTTTGTTAAGAAGAAAGATGGAACCTTAAGACTGTGCATAGATTATCGCCAGCTTAATAAGATGACAATCAAGAATCGGTATCCGTTGCCCCGCATAGACGATCTATTTGATCAGCTGCGTGGAGCAAAGATATTTTCAAAGATTGATCTAAGGTCAGGATATCATCAACTACGGGGTAAGGATGAAGATATTTTCAAGACATCTTTCAGAACTCGGTATGGACATTACGAGTTCGTAGTCATGCCATTTGGCTTGACTAATGCCCCGGCTGTATTTATGTGTTTGATGAATAATATTCTGCACAAATACTTAGACAAGTTTGTTGTTGTGTTTATAGACGACATTTTAGTGTATTCTAAAGGTAAAGAAGAGCATGATGAACATTTACGGATTATCTTACAAGTTCTGAGAGATCATCAACTATACACTAAGTTGAGTAAGTGTGACTTCCACAAAGATAAAATTCAGTATTTAGGACACATAATTTCTAAGGAAGGAATCTCGGTTGACCCCAACAAGATAAGGGCCATTAATGACTGGCCGGTTCCAAAGGATGTGTCGGATGTAAGATCATTTATGGGCATTACTGGATATTACAGAAAATTGATAGAGGGTTTTTCGAGGATTTCCAACCCCATAACTTCCTTGCAGAAGAAAGGTAGGAAGTTTTTGTGGAATCAGAAATGTTCGGATAGTTTCAAAAAGTTAAAAGAATTATTGACTACAGCACCTATCTTGAGGATAGCAGATCCTAACACGGATTTTATAGTTTGTACAGACGTATGCAATGACAGACTCGGTGGAGTCCTAACACAGGAAGGGCATGCGGTAGCATATGAATCTAGAAAGCTGAAAATACATGAGAAGAACTACTATACTTATGATTTAGAATTATTGGCAGTATTTCATGCCTTAAAAATGTGGCGTCATCACCTTATTGGAAGAAAATTCACATTGTTGACAGATAATATGGGTCTGAAATATTTATTAGATCAGACAAATCTAAGCGCTAGACAAGCTAGATGGTTGACCTTCTTAAGTGAGTATGATTTTGAAATTCAGCATTTTAAAGGGAAGGAGAACAAGGTTGCAGATGCCTTGAGTTGTAAGGAAAAACTGAATTTTATTTCATCCATCAGCACTTACTCCATTGATTTGGAAAATCGAATTCTTAAAAAGAGTGAAACAGATGAAGAATACAGAAAAATGAAGGAAAAGACAGCAAACAACAGTTCTGAAAATTTTATGACAGATTACAGCATGAAGGAAAATGGGTTATTGCTATATAAGAACAGATTGTATGTACCAGACATACCAGAAATAAAAATTCGGATATTAAATTAGATGCATAAAAGTCATTATTCTGGTCATCCAGGTTATTAAAAGACCATTACTATGCTAAGGAAAGAATATTATTGGCCCAGAATGAAGGATGAAGTAGCAGAGTACATAGCTAAATGTTTGGATTGTCAAAAAGTGAAGATTGAACACCAACATCCTGTTGGATTGTTGCAACCATTACCTATACCGAGTTGGAAATGGGAAGTGATAAGCATATACTTTATTACTGGATTACCCAAAAACAAGAAACAAAATGACACTATTATGGTGGTAGTGGACAAACTCAGCAAAGTAGCACACTTTATACCTGTAAAGACTACTCATAAAGCTCCAGACATTGCAAAAATCTTCATGAAGCAGATTTTTCGACTACATGGTATACCAAAAGTTATAATTTCAGATCGTGACACTAAGTTTACTGGAAAATTTTGGAGATCATTATTTAAAGGGTTGAATACAACCTTAAACTTCAACACCGCATTTCATCCACAAACGGATGGATAGACAGAAAGAGTAAATCAAGTTTTAGAAGATTTATTAAGAATGTATGTTAAGGATCAGCCTGGTAAGTGGGAAGACTACTTGCACTTAACAAAATTTGCTTATAATAATCATTACCATGCATCATCCAGACTTAGTCCTTTTGAAATTCTTTATGGTAGGAAATGTGATACACCTGTTTCGTGGAATCATCCAATAAATAGAGTTGTTTTAGGTCCGGAATTATTGCAGGAGTTAGAACTAATTGTGAAACAGGTACAAGAAAACTTGAAAGTTGCCCAAGATAGGCAAAAACGTCAAGCAGATTTAAAAAGGACTCATAGAGAGTTCGAGGTTGGCGAACATGTATTTCTCAAGGTAAGACCGAAAAAGAGTTCATTGAAATTGGGAAGCTATGCCAAGTTGGCACCCAGGTATTGTGGTCCTTTTGAAATATTGTCAAAGGTTGGACCAATGGCATACCAACTGGCCTTGCCACCAAATTTAAAAATACATAATGTTTTTCATATATCATTTTTAAAGAAGTATGTACACGATGCTACTCATGTTGTAAACTGGAATGATGTACAGGTGGGACAAGACAGAGATTTTCAGGTGGAACCGGACTGTATCCTCGAAAGGAGCGAAATTCTGCTCCAAAATCGCACCATTGGGCAAGTGAAGGAGCAATGGAAGCACCTTAGCCCGGATGAGGCAACCTGGGAGTTGGAGATTAGTATGCAGGCAGCATACCCAACTCTGTTTCAGGAACACTCAAGGAGTGATTAACCAACATCGAGGACGATGTTGAGGCTTAAGGGGGGCTGTATGTCACCTACCCAAATTTCTGAAATTATTATTTTATTAGCAAAATACTTTATGTTAAATTTAATTACAAAGTTTTGTAATTATGATCAATTTTGATCAAGGATGAATGTAATTACTAATTATTATTATTTAAATTAATTAATTAGGAGACAAACAACCAAGGGAACTGTTAAATGAGTGTTCACTGACCCACTAGGAGGAATGGAAGCTATTGGAAGGTATGGAACAGATGGCAGCAATTGCACTTCACCACTAGCTGTTGGTTTTGGGACAACTCCCCCCCATCAATGTGGCATTATACCCCAGGTGGTGGGAGTGGGAAGGCAGCTCATTTAATGACCCAGTAACTACTGAAAAGGCCTTGCAGCCTAAATAAGCCAAATTCGAATTGAGCAAGCAGCTCTTACACAATATTTTCTGCAGAAGTATTTCCTCATGTGCATCAGGTGATCACTGAGAGATTCGAATAGGGAGGCTAGTTGTGAGTGCAATCATAAGTCTACATACTATTTTGATAAGAGAACCAGAGGTGCTGGTGCAGGTCCTTTGGACTAGTAGTTTCAAAGATTGGACAACTATTGCTAATGCAAGTGGAGATCCTAAACTTCTAAGTTTCTTCCTCCTGGTGGTTCAGTGAACAGGCTCGGGGTCCTAAGGAAAGTAACTTGGCTGTCTTCAGGAATTGGTTAGGTGGAACAGGCTCCTTGGGCTATTTGTTTCCCTACAGATTGACCAGGTTTTACAGTTTCCTATTTGTTTACAATTTAATAATTATGTTTAGTGAAATCATCAAACTCTGTTTTGAAAATGAATTTATTTTTTATCTTTGTTTAAATCTGAATGATAAACTTGTTTAAAATCTGATTAGAAAATCAACTCTATATTTTTCCACATGCTATTATATGCATCGTACTCCAGTATAGAGAACCAAATTAAATAATAGATTAGAGATAGGCATATTGCCATTTGATTGGATAAATAATTATAGTAAGTGATTTGTTTGCCATTCTGACCTATATCTAAACAGAGTAAGAATTTACTGTATAATTATAAATAATGTTATAGGATTCTTTTGTTATCTCAAAATATAAATTTAGTTTAATTTCTGAACAGTCATGTATTCCCCTCATATCTATATCCTATTCAAATAGCAAGCAAATTCATTCAGTATTAAACATTTCGAATTGTCATAGAACAGGAATTTTGTAAAAATATAACAGCTGCAAATTCATTCCAAACAAAATTGGTTATAAGTGAATAGTTTTCATTTGTCATAAAGCATTTCCATTATAACTATAATTGTTTTCATTAATTAGTTTCACACTAGTCTAATACAACCATTCATGTTTTATTTCTGTTTCATAAAGATTTATTCTAACAGTAGCCAAATACACATTTTACATACTCTTGTATAAACTGTAGTTCACACCTTAACATTTCAACAATTACACTATCGAGATTTCTCTCTTCACAACAAATAAGTCTGTTTTATAAACCCTAGCTTCAAAACTCATTCATGTCTGGATTTTTAAGTTACAGTGTTCATTTTCAAAACTAGAACGCGGAGGTCAAACCCTCTCAACGTTTTGTTAAAACGATCAAACTACTACAGTAAATTTTAGACGTTTATACCAATAATGAAACCAAAACACAACCTTATAGTTTTCCCTCTCAGTACAAGCAAGACTGCCATTAAAACCTACAGGTAGGGTTTGTATTCTTTGAACCCTGTGGCATTTCCATTTTATAAAATATAAAGACCAAAACTTTGCTTACAATTCAAACGATACATAGCAAAGTATCTATCAACCTACAGTCAAGCAACGAGTAACTGTAAACCATAAATCAACTTAGTTGCTTTAATTTTCCTTTCCAAACTTTTTCATTACAAATTGTAAAGGTTTCTCAAGGCACGGGACTTGCCCCTTTTCAACCAAAAACTCAAACAACTAGAGTCGTGAAGCATTGAAATTACACAGGGTTTTTACCCATGAAACATCTGGAAGAATAAACGTTGACATCTCTATCAACAACTTAGCCAGGCATCAAAAAAAAAAAAAGGCATCGTAAAAGACTGAGAGGCTACCCTCTAAACAGTTTTGCATCAAACCAAAAACAAATTTAAAAACTCTGTTTCAGCCATCATTGAAACTTTCGAAAGTTTTTCCAACTCTCAACATATAGGAAGCATCATCAAAGGCACCTACGAGGCCCTGCGAGAAACCACCGGAGCTTACCAGGAAACCGAAGTATATCCAGTTTCTCTTTCTTCAACCTTCAACTTCTTTCAAGCGGGTACCTGCCAAGCAAACATTGCAAAGGTCAAAACAAGTTTTGCAGAATCAAATCAAGTATTACAACCTCTTGTACAGTATCGAATTTCTACCTTTGATTTTGGATTTTCGAAGAAACAAGCTTATACTTTATCAAAATGACAAAGCAAGTTGACATTTCACCACGACCCTAAAACCTTTTTACAGTAAACTTTCTTCTAACCGTGGAAGATTCGAACTCTGTCCGAAATTCTATTACAACACTAGAAGAAGTTAAACCCTGCCACTATTCGGTTAACATAGTTCAAGTGCAGGAGGCTATCGGCCTGTATATTATTTAATAATTTTATCACTCACAGGTCGCATGATCGAACCCTGAGAAACTTTCTCACCAAACCCTACTTTTTGGGAAGCCTGTCGGCCATACCCTAATGTAACAATGAAGATTGGAAAATTTTCAATGCAATACATACAGCGAGGTTTAGAGTAGCAACATCAACGGTTGAGAATTGATAAGATCAACGAGCACGAAGATTCCAATGGCGTAACCTTGGAGACCGAGCTACCTTGTATTGATAGCCATTAATTACATCAACCACATCATCGCCAATAAGGCCTGCCAAGAGGGTATTGCAGTGTACAGATCGGAAGTGAAGCATCATATTAACCTTGCCAGCCAGGCGTTCCAGTGTTTAAACCAATCAAGGTTATCATGGGCGAGCTATGTGGGTTGAAAACCAACCTTCCACTATGGATTTCGATTAAGGCATTTAATACATAATCATAGTTCTATCAACCTATCAATTAACACATTTAAGGCACATCAACTCAGCACTTCATTCACGAGCTAGGGTAAATTCAAAGCTCATGATAGTCATATTTAGGTTAAGATTTTTGCAATATTATGTTTTAATATAATGTTTGTATTATCATATTGCATCGTATCCAATGGTTTGGCATATGTCAAAGCCCGACAGTGCCAACATGTAGATAGACTCATATTATTCAATCTAGCATATGATCATATAGTTAGGATTGCAATTCGTTTAAGCTTATAAATGTAATTTGTAGTGTAAGTCTTATATAGTTTCAAGCCTAAGGTTAGACATTGTAATAATTGAATTACATAGTAGTATGTAAAGGCATAGGAACAATAAATGTATCTATTTCATTTCTACCTTTTATATAGGCTTTAAAATGAAGTTTGATAATGCTAATCCATAGTATAAATACTATATTTACGATCACTTCCTTTTGTTTAGCCATGCAACGCAAGGATCGTTGTATCATCATAGATATTGTTTAAGTATTGATGAGATACACTTTAAAGCTACGATCTTAGTACAAACACTAGTCGATAAGCTTTATTTATGTTAACTGTGTATTCATTTATAAATTACATGACTTAGAGTAGTCTGAGTTTATTCAAGATACAATATTATTTCTATATGTTCCTAGTAGCATCGTAAATAGATATTGGAAGTACTATTTTGTTAACATTGACGTTATTCATATGAGATTAATTGCAGCAAGAGAACAAGTACTTGGACGACCTGAATTCATAACACTGAAGAATTTTGAAATCTAGCTTACAAACTAGTTTTAGAGCTAGGTATCCATACCTTCAGTTTTTAATGTCGCAAGGAAGCACTTAACATTATATATTGACGACGTTATGAAAAACACAAGTACTCTAATTTTTAAGTTGTCATGAAGATTTCTTACCTGCGTTCTGCACATGGAAACAAGTTCAATTTCCTTAGCTAAACGTAGCTAAGTAAGCTCCAAGGTGCCTCATAGGACCCCTTTTATCAAACAAACAAACTGTCAGCATTCCATCAATATTTTAAAATCAGTACCAATTGTAGAAGCATGTATATTTAATCAAGAACCTAAACAAATCTTGAATTGTACTAGTTTTCATAAACATACAAAGATCTCTCGTTTAAGAAGTTAACAATCGTTAATATCTGAAGTAGAAATTATGATTATTTAATTAAGATTGATGACGTGTCATTATGATTAACTTACCGTAATTAAGTGTTAAATTTAGTTATCTCATTTCCGCATTAGATAAATTATGATAAATATTGCTATTATAAAAAATTAAAAAAAATATTTGTATTTTCGGGATGTTACATGTGGTATCAGAGCTCATGTTCGAACTCTAGCCCTGAAAAAGGTCCAAGAACATGCAGCAAAAAATTTTATACAGTAGAAAATTTTACTAATTTGAATTTGAATTATGATATTGTTCAGAAATTATTTTAAGCTACAGGTATGGAGAATTCAGCTGATCATGTAGAAGACAAATTTCAACCAAACAGCCACAGCTCGGGAGAGCACTATGCAGAAGAAGGTCACAGTGAACTAAATAACAATTCGTCAGAATTGTTACGTGCTTTTCAGAAATTAAATCCAGAAATGAAATCTATGAAACAAGACAATGAAAGAATTCTGCAAGCACAAGAACAATTAAACCAAGTGTTGTTTGAACAGTGCCCAACTGAGGAGCAAGAGAGAGATAATGAAGATATCTCCAAAATTGAGGATATGCCTCATGCTAGTAAAAATAAGAAAATGAAAACCAGTGAAGTGAACAACAGTTCAAGCTCATTGGGAGATGCTATTGAAGTGCGTAGAAAGAAACATAACTACACCAGTGATAGCAGCGAAGGAGATTTCAAACCCAGAAGGAAAAATCATAAGGAATATGAGCAAATTTCTGGGGAGTTCAAAAATATTAGACCTCTAAATTTCAATGGAGAAACTGAGAAGGGTGACACCGCTGAAGCTTGGTTGTCTGGTATGAAGAAATACTTCCAGATTTATAACTATTCAGAGTCCTTGAAGGAAAAAATGGCTATATATAACTTGACCGGAAAAGCGGATATTTGGTGGCAGGACATCAAAAGAGTAAAGGGCATCAAAGATAAAGATGTAAGTTGGAGTACTTTTAAACGATACTTTAAAAAGAAGTATTTATCTAAACAGTACTATGAAGAAAAATCCAAAGAGTTCTACGATTTGAAGCTGGGAGGTATGAACATGAAGGAAATGAACAGTAAATTTCTGAACTTACTAAGATATGTGCCATACCTCATAGAAAAAAAACCGAAAATTCAAAGATACTTGAGCTGCCTACCTTTCAGTATTAAGGACAGAATCAAGTACGACAGTCCTAAATAATTGGAAGAGGCTATGAGAAAGGAAGTTTTCTGTTATGACATGAATCGGAAAAGAGAAGGAATGTCAAACTGGAAGAATCATAAGCCCAACACTTTTGAGCTGAAAAAGAAAAATTTCAGGTTCAGTGGAAATTCCGGTTTCCAAAAGAAAAATTTACAGAATTGGAATTTTCAAGGGAATAACTTCAGAAACGGTCAACATCAGAATTCTACAGCACCCAGAAATGCACCTAATAATATCAAAACCAATGAGAAAAAGGCACCTATCAAATGTTTTGAATATCAAGGTCCCCATTATGCATCAAAATGTCCCTTGAGGAAGTGAAAAACTAACAACATCAACTCTATTCATACTGAACCCACTATTGGAGATGTGGCGAGCGAAATGCCCAGAATCAATGTAGCACTCGACAACAGGCAAGCAGATCATCAAATCTCCATGGTAGAGATTGAAGGTATGCTGCAAAATCATCCTGTTGCTGTTTTAATTGACCCAGGTGCTAGCTTAAGTTATATATCACCAGATATTGTGGAAAGTCTTAAATTGAAAACAGAAAAGTTTAGTAAATCTTGGTTAGTTAGACTAGCAACTAGAACAAAGCGGAAAGTATCAGATTTTATCGAAAGTTGTGCTTTATCCATGAATCAATTACAGACACAAATTAAGTTGAATATTTTACCTTTAGGATCTTATGATATTATAGTCGGGATGGACTGGTTAGAAGCCCATCATGTCATTCTGAACTGTTACGAAAAAAAATTTACATGTTTAACTGAAGAAGGAAAAACTGTAGAAGTAAAAGGTATCCCAAGAAAGGTAACCCTTAGACAGATTTCATCCATGCAAGTTAAGAGGGCAATTAGGAAAGGATGTCAATTGTTTGCAGTAAATGTAGTAAAAGATGAGTTTATCGGTAAAGAGGACAAACTGAAATTAGAATAAATACCTGTCCTAAGAGATTTTAAGGATGTATTTTCTGAGGAGATTCCAGGATTACCTCCTAAAATAGATTTAGATTTTACCATCGAGTTAATACCAGGAGCAGTACCAAATTCTAAAGCTCCATACAAAATGAATATACTGAAATTAAATGAATTGAAATCAAAGTTGAAGGAACTGATTGATAAGAATTATATAACACCCAGCGTGTCTCCTTGGGGAGCACATGTCATCTTTGTTAAGAAGAAAGATGGAACCTTAAGACTGTGCATAGATTATTGCCAGCTTAATAAGATGACAATCAAGAATCGGTATCCGTTGCCCCGCATAGACGATCTTTTTGATCAGCTGCGTGGAGCAACAATATTTTCAAAGACTGATCTAAGGTCAAGATATCATCAAGTACGGGTTAAGGATGAAGATATTTTCAAGACATATTTCAGAACTCGGTATGGACATTACGAGTTCGTAGTCATGCCATTTGGCTTGACTAATGCCCCGGCTATATTTATGTGTTTGATGAATAATATTCTGCACAAATACTTAGACAAGTTTGATGTTGTGTTTATAGATGAAATTTTAGTGTATTCTAAAAATAAAGAAGAGCATGATGAATATTTACGGATTATCTCACAAGTTCTGAGAGATCATCAACTATATGCTAAGTTGAGTAAGTGTGACTTCCACAAAGATAAAATTCAGTATTTAGGACACATAATTTCTAAGGAAGGAATCTCGGTTGACCCCGACAAGATAAGGGCCATTAATGATTTGTCGGTTCCAAAGGATGTGTCGGATGTAAGATCATTTGTGGGCATTACTGGATATTACAGAAAATTTATAGAGGGTTTTTCTAGGATTGCCAACCCCATAACTTACTTGCAGAAGAAAGGTAGGAAGTTTGTGTGGGATCAGAAATGTTCGGACAGTTTCAAAAAGTTAAAAGAATTATTAACTATAGCACCTATCTTGAGGATAGCAGATCCTAACAAGGATTTTATAGTTTGTACAGACGCATGCAATGACGGACTCGGTGGAGTCCTAACATAGGAAGGGCATGCGGTAGCATATGAATCTAGAAAGCTGAAAATACATGAGAAGAACTACTCTACTTATGATTTTGAATTATTCGTAATAATTCATTCCTTAAAAATGTGGTGTCATCACCTTATTCGCAGAAAATTCACATTGTTGACAAATAATATGGGTCTGAAATATTTATTAGATCAGACAAATCTGAGCGCTAGACAAGCTAGATGGTTGACCTTCTTAAGTGAGTATGATTTTGAAATTCAACATATTAAAGGGAAGGAGAACAAGGTTGCATATGCCTTGAGTCGTAAGGCAAAACTGAATTTTATTTTAGCCATCAGCACTTACTCCATAGATTTGGAAAATCAAATTCTTGAAAAGAGTGAAACAGATGAAGAATACAGAAAAATGAAGGAAAAGATAGCAAACAACAGTTCTGAAAATTTTATGACAAATTACAGCATGAAGGAAAATGGGTTATTGCTGTATAAGAATAGATTGTATGTACCAGACATACCAGAAATAAAAATTCTGATATTAAATGAGATGCATAAAAGTCATTATTCTAGTCATCCAGGTTATCAAAAGACCATTACTATTTGGTTGCTCATTACTCCACAGTTTTGTAACTAGTAAATGAATGGAAATCTGTGGAAGATTTTTTAAAATCAATAGTTTCGAACCTCGCTAAGGAAAGAATATTATTGGCCCAGAATGAAGGATGAAGTAGTAGAGTACATAGCTAAATGTTTGGATTGTCAAAAAGTGAAGATTGAACACCAACATCCTGTTGGATTGTTGCAACCATTACCTATACCGAGTTGGAAATGAGAAGTCATAAGCATAGACTTTATTACTGGATTACCCAAAAACCAGAAACAAAATGACTCTATTATGGTGGTAGTGGACAAACTCAGCAAAGCAACACACTTTATACCTATAAAGACTACTCATAAAGCTCCAGACATTGCAGAAATCTTCATGAAGCAGATTTTTTGACTACATGGTATACCAAAAGTTATAATTTCAGATCGTGACTCTAAGTTTATTGGAAACTTTTGGAGATCATTATTTAAAGAGATGAATACAACCTTAAACTTCAGCACCACATTTCATCCACAAACGGATGGATAGACAGAAAGGGTAAATCAAGTTTTAGAAGATTTATTAAGAATGTATGTTAAGGATCGGCCTGGTAAGTGGGAAGACTACTTGCACTTAGCATAATTTGCTTATAATAATCATTATCATGCATCAGCCAGACTTAGTCCTTTTGAAATTCTTTATGGTAGGAAATGTGATACACCTGTTTCGTGGAATGATCCAGTAAATAGAATTGTTTTAGGACCAGAATTATTGCAGGAGTTAGAACTAATTGTGAAACAGGTAAAAGAAAACTTGAAAGTTGCCCAAGATAGGCAGAAAATTCGAGCAGATTTAAAAAGGACTCATAAAGAGTTCCAGGTTGGCGAACATGTATTTCTCAAGGTAAGACCGAAAAATAGTTCATTGAAATTGGGAAGCTGTGCCAAGTTGGCACCCAGGTATTGTGGTCCTTTTGAAATATTGTCCAAGGTTGGACCAATGGCATACCAACTGGCCTTGCCACCAAATTTAAAAATACATAATGTTTTTCATATATCATTTTTAAAGAATTATGTACACGATGCTACTCATGTTGTAAACTGGAATGATGTATAGGTGGGACAAGACGGAGATTTTCAGGTGGAACCGGACTGTATCCTCGAAAGGAGGGAAACTCTGCTCCGGAATCGCACCATTGGGCAAGTGAAGGTGCAATGGAAGCACCTTAGCCTGGAAGAGGCAACCAGGGAGTTGGAGAGTAGTATGCAGGCAGCATACCCAACTTTGTTTCAGGAACACTCAATGAGTGATTAACCAACATCAAGGACGATGTTGAGGCTTAAGGGGGGGTGTATGTCACCTACCCAAATTTCTGAAATTATTATTTTATTAGAAAAATACTTTATGTTAAATTTAATTACAAAGTTTTGTAATTATGATCAATTTTGATCAAGGATGAATGTAATTATTGATTATTATTATTTAAATAAATTAATTAGGAGACAAACACCCAAGGGAACTATTAAATGAGTGTTCCCTGACCCACTAGGAGGAATGGAAGTTGTTGGAAGGTTTGGGATAGATGGCAGCAATTGCACTTCACCACTAGCTGTTGGTTATGTGACAACTCCCCGTAAAAATGTGGGATTATCCCCCAGGTGGTGGGAGTGGGCAGGCAGCTCATTTAATGACCCAGTAACAACTGAAAAGTCCTAGGCATCCTACATAAGGCAAATTCGAATTGAGCAGGCAGCTCTTACACAATATTTTGTGCATCAGGTGATCACTGAGAGATTCGAATAGGGAGGCTAGTTGTGAGTGCAATCATAAGTCTTCATACTATTTTGATAAGAGAACCAGAGGTGTTGGTGCATGTCCTTTGGACTAGTAGTTTCGAAGATTGGACAACTATTGCTACTGCAAGTGGAGATCCTAAACTTCTAAGTTTCTTCCTCTTGGTGGTTCAGTGAACAGGCTCGGGGTCCTAAGGCAAGTAACTTAGCTGTCTTCAGGAATTGGTTGGGTGGAACGGGCTCCTTGGGCTGTTTGTTTCCCTACAGATTAACCAGGTTTTATAGTTTCCCATTTGTTTACAGCTTAATCATTCTGTTTAGTGAAATCATCAAACTCTGTTTTGCAAAAGAATTTATTTCTGATCTTTGTTTAAATCTGAATGATAAACTTGTTTAAATATGAATGATAAACTTGTTTAAAATCTGATTAGAAAATCAACTCTATATTTTTCCACATGCTGTTATATGCATCGTACTCCAGTATAGAGAAGCAAATTAAATAATAGATTAGAGATAGGCATATTGCCATTTGATTGGATAAATAATTATAGTAAGTGATTTGTCTTCCATTCTAACCTATATCTAAACAGAGTAAGAATTTACTGTATAATTATAAATAATGTTATAGGATTCTTTTGTTATCTCAAAATATAAATCTAGTTTAATTTCTGAAGAGTCATGTATTCCCCTCGTATCTATATCCTATTCAAATAGCAAGCAAATGCATTCAGTATTAAACATTTCGAATTGTCATAGAACAGGAATTTTGTAAAAATATAACATCTGCAAATTAGATCCATACAAAATTGGTTATAAGTGAATACTTTTCATTTGTCATAAAGCATTTCCATTGTAACTATAATTGTTTTAATTAATTAGTTTCATACTAGTCTAATACAACCATTCATGTTTTATTTATGTTTCATAAAGATTTATTCTAACAGTAGCCAAATACACATTTTACATACTCTTGTATAAACTGTAGTTCACACCTTAACATTTCAGCAAATACACTATCGAGATTTCTCTCTTCACAACAAATAAGTCTGGTTTATAAACCCTAGCTTCAAAACTCATTCATGCCTGTATTTTTAAGTTACAGTGTTCATCTTCAAAACTAGAACGCAAAGGTCAAACCCTCTCAACGTTTTGTTAAAACGATCAAACTACTACAGTAAATTTTAGACGTTTGTACCAATAACAAAACCAAAACACAAGCTTACAGTTTTCCCTCTCAGTACAAGCAAGCCTGCCATTAAAACCTACAAGTAGGGTTTGTATTCTTTGAACCCTGTGGAATTGCCATTTTATAAAATATAAAGACCAAAACTTTGCTTACAATTCAAACGATACATAGCAAAGTATCTATCAACCAACAGTAAAGCAACGAGTAACTGTAAACCATAAATCAACTTAGTTGCTTTAAGTTTCCTTTCCAATTTTTTTCATTACAAATTGTGAAGGTTTCTCAAGGCACGGGACTTGCCCCTTTTCATCCAAAAACTCAAACAACTAGAGTCATGAAGCATTGAAATTACACAGGCTTTCTACCCTTGAAACATCTGGAAAAATAAACGTTGACATCTCTATCAACAACTTAGCCAGGCATCAAAAAAAAAAAAAAAGGCATCGTAAAAGACTGAGAGGCTACCCTCTAAACAGTTTTGCATCAAAACAAAAACAAACTTAAAAACTCTATTTCGGCCATCATTGAAACTTTCGAAGGTTTTTCCAACTCTCAACATATAGGAAGCATCATCAAAGGCACCTACGAGGCCTTGCGAGAAACCACCGGAGCTTACCAGGAAACCGAAGCATTTCCATTTTCCCTTTCTTCAACCTTCAACTTCTTTCAAGCGGGTACCTGCCAAGCAAACATTGCAAAGGTCAAAACAAGTTTTGCAGAATCGAATCAAGTATTACAAACTCTTGTACAATATCAAATTTCTACCTTTGATTTTGGCTTTTCGAAGAAACAAGCTTATACTTTATCAAAATGACGAAGCAAGTTGACATTTCACCACGACCCTAAAACCTTTTTACAGTAAACTTTCTTCTAACCGTGGAAGATTTGAACTCTGTCCGAAATTCTATTACATCACTGGAAGAAGTTAAACCTTGCCACTATTCGGTTAACACAGTTCAAGTGCAGGAGGCTATCATCCTATATATTATTTAAGAATTTTATCACTCATAGGTCGCGTGATCTAACCCTGAGAGACTTTCTCACCAGACCCTACTTTTTGGGAAACCTATCGGCCATACCCTAACGTAACAATGAAGACTGGAAAATTTGCAATGCAATACATACAGCGAGGTTTAGAGTAGCAACATCAACGGTCGAGAATTGATAAGATCAACGAGCACGAAGATGCCAATGGCGTAACCTTGGAGACCGAACTACCTTGTATTGATAGCCATTAATTACATTAACTACACCATCACCAGCAAGGCCTGCCAAGAGGGTATTGCAGTGTACAGATCGGAAGTGAAGCATCGTATTAACCTTTCCAGCCAGGCGTTCCAATGTTTAAACCAATCAAGGTTATCATGGGCGAACTACGTGGGTTGACAACCAACCTTCCACTATGGAGTTCGATCAAGGCATTTAATACATAATCGTATTTCTATCAACCTGTCAATTAACACATTTAAGGCACATCAACTCAGCACTTCATTCACGAGCGAGGGTAAATTCAAAGCTCATGATAGTCATATTTAGGTTAAGAGTTTTTTAATATAATGTTTGTATTATCATAATGCATCATATCCAATGGTTTGGCATATGTCAAAGCCCGGCAGTGCCAACATGTAGATAGATTCATATTATTCAATCTAGCATATGATCATATAGTTAGGATTGCAATTCGTTTAAGCTTATAAATGTAATTTGTAGTGTAAGTCTTATATAGTTTCAAGCCTAAGGTTAGACATTGTAATAATTAAATTACATAGTAGTATGTAAAGGCATAGTAACAATAAATGTATCTATTTCATTTCTACCTTTTATATAGGCTTTAAAATGAAATTTGATAATGCTAATCCATAGTATAAATACTATATTTACGATCACTTCCTTTTGTTTAGCCATGCAACGCAAGGATCGTTGTATCATCATAGATATTGTTTAAGTATTGATGAGATACACTTTAAAGCTACGATCTTAGTACAAACACTAGTCGATAATCTTTATTTATGTTAACTGTGTATTCATTTATAAATTACATGACTTAGAGTAGTCTGAGTTTATTCAAGATACAATACTATTTCTATGTGTTCCTAATAGCATCATCAATAGATATTGGAAGTACCATTTTGTTAGCATTGACGTTTTTCATATGAGATTAATTGCAGCATGATAACAAGTACTTGGATGACGTGAATTCATAACACTGAAGAATTTTGAAAGCCAGCTTACAAACTAGTTTTAGAGCTAGGTATCCATACCTTCAGTTTTTAATGTCGCAAGGAAGCACTTAACATTATATATTGACGACGTTATGAAAAACACAAGTACTCTAATTTTTATGTTGTCATGAAGATTTCTTACCTGTGGTCTGCACATGGAAACAAGTTCAATTGCCTTAGCTTAACGTAGCTAAGTAAGCTCCAGGGTGCCTCATAGGACACCTTTTATCAAACAAACAAACTGTTAGCATTCCATCAATATTTTAAAAGCAGTACCAATTGTAGAAGCATATATATTTAATCAAGAACCTAAACAAATCTTGAATTGTGCTAGTTTTCATAAGCATACAAAGATCTCTCGTTTAAGAAGTTAACAATCGTTAATATCTGAAGTAGAAATTATGATTATTTAATTAAGATTGATGACGTGTCATTATGATTAACTTACCTTAATTAAGTGTTAAATTTAGTTATCTCATTTTCGCATTAGATAAATTCTGATAAATATTGCTATTATAAAAATAAATAAATAAATTGGTATTTTTGAGATGTTACAACCCTCCAGTTGTTTTTTGGGTGAAAACTGATGTTTAAAACCTCAAAATGGCCCCAGAAGGTTTTAGACTATTTTTTTACCCCAAATATAAAAGTGAGATTTGCCCCTTAAATAGGCCCTACAGGACAATTCATCCAATCTTCTAACCTCAAAATCTCCAAATAGGTGAAAAATTATATATTTATCCATTTCGAATCATGCCTCCCCATTTTCAGAGGCTTTTGGTCCCAAAAATATTTTACTGATTGAGGGGGGGGATTTTTCCTCTACCTTCTCCTTTAAGTACCATTTAGCCTTTCCTAGAATTTTTCCTTCCAACCCCACTTGCCATAGTTCATATTGTACCTGCCTAGTAGTTATAGACTTCTTCTGCAACATTGTGTCTTCTGCTAACTATGGTTGAGCCTTTGGTGCTAAGTCCTCTACATAAGGTAAAACCTTCTCAGGTTCATGATCCAATATGGAAGGTTCATAGAGTTTTAGATTTTCCACATTCGCCACGGAGTAAATGCGCATGTATGGGTGTAGAAGGAGTCTGTAGTCATTATCTCCCACATTATCCAATACCTCAAAAGGGACATACCTTATATCCTTGATCTTCTTACGAGGACCCTATAGTATTTCCTTGTTCAGGTGTAACCATACTTTTTCTCCCACTTTGAATGATTTTTCAACCCTATGTTGGTCATGTCTTGCCTTGTACTTTTCCTGTGACTCCTTCAGTTCCTCCTTTACTTGTAAAAGGATCTTCCTAATCTCATCAATGAATTTTTCATCTCTTATTGATTCACCTGTGGTGTCTTCCCTCACTCCCCCTCATTGTCCATAAAAAGAATCTAGAGGTGAAGGTGGCAAGTGTCCAAAACAAGTTTCATAAGGGGACTTCCCAATGGAAGTGTGGACTTCTCTGTTATAAGAGTGCTGGATGTAGATCACATCTTCATCCCAAGTCTTTAGATGCTTCTTATCATAACCCCACAGAAGTTGTACCAAGTATTGACTACTTTTGTCTACCCATCTGTTTTTGGATGGAATGTTGTAGATCTCTTCAACTTAGTGTCCATATTTTCCCAAAGGGTATTCCAAAGTGTATTGAGAAATATGTTATCCATGTCTAAGAAGATACTCCTTGGTATCCCAAAGTGCACCCAAACATGTTCAAAGAACATGTTTGTTGCTTCTTGTCCTTTGATGGTCTTTTTACAAGGCATAAGAATGCACATCTTGTTGGATCTATCAAATACCACAAATAAATAGTCATGTCCCTTCCTAGTGATTGGAATAACACCCACAAAATCCATGGAGATGCTCTCCCATGGTCTCATAGGAACAGGTAAGGGATGGTATAGACCTTGGCTTCCTATTACTGGGTTTTCTTGTGCAGCAAAGTATTCATCCTCTGATCAACCAAGCTACATATTCTTGCATTCTAGGACAATAAATACACATCTATAAGTTTTCAAATGTATTCCCTACACCAAAATGCCCTACAACTTTGGAGGTGTGTGCCTCTATGATAATTTGTTATATTTCTCCTTTAGGGACATAGAGCTTGTCCATCTTATAGAGAAACCCATCCTAGAGATGGTAGTTAGCCTTGTCATCACCTTCTTCTACACGGAATCATCCTTGTAGCTACTGAAATACCTCCTTTAAGTCCTCATCTTCTATGTATTCCTCCTTGTATGAATCATGGGTGAAAGTATCCATATGCATAAGAGTTCCCAAAGTTGTAATATTGGTTGTAGGTGGTCTTAAGAGCATGTATGCTAGGTTGTTTGTACTTCCCTTCTTATACTTAATGATTAGATGGAATTGTTGTAAGAATCCCCTCCACTTATAATGTATGGTGTGTTGTAGCTTATTTTGGGCCTGTGAATACTGCAATGGCTGGTGATTAGTGTGAATGATGGTCTCCTTTCCCATCAAATAGTGCTTCCACTTCTTAACAGCTTGAACTAGGTCATAGATTTCCTTATCATATGTAGTGTAGTTTAGGACTACCCCATGAAACATTTCAGAATGATAGCATGTTGGCCTCCCTCCTTGTATCAAAACCACTCCCTTAGCATACCCACTTGCATCTGTCTCCAATTGGAAAGGCTTCTGCAAATTAGGCATTGAGAGAAATGGTGCCTAGATGATCTTTTGCTTGAGCTCTTCAAAGGATTTATGTTGATTCTTCCCTCGTTGGAACCCCTTGATGTTGGATGTTATAGCATGGAGAAGCGCAGCCATATCCAAAAAGGAAGCTATGAACTTATAAAGGTATTGTGCTTCCCCCATGAAGATCCTAACTTCAAATACATTGGTAGGAGTAGGCCACTTAGTAATGGCCTCCATCTTTTCAGGATAAATCCTAAGTTCTCCTTCACTAATCACATACCCAAAATACACCAAGTACTGTTGGAGATATTCACATTTCTTCAGGTTTGTTGAGATATTGTAACTTCTAAGAATATTATATTTGTACTTTATTATTCCGGAGATGTTTCATTCCTCCGTGAAGATTTTATTGTATATCCGAAGATGTTTATTCCTCCGTTGGAATGTGGTAACTTGGGTTATTAGACTACCCTAGTGGGGGTCGGCCCTGTATGTGTTATGTGGGTGAAAGGGTTATTAGACCACCCTAGAGGGGTCGGCCCAGCCATTTGTAGTGGGGTGTTTAACCCAGTAATTAAGTTGGGGCTGACCTAGCTTGTGTAAAAGTCATTCGGGGAACAAGTATAAGTAGATGAGGATGTTCCTCACTTATCTCACTCATTCATTCACTTGTGAGTGGCGCACTTGTGTGGGATAGGTCTGATATGGAGGAGGAGGAGCTCATATCTTTGGTTTACATATTTGTATTTTCTGATCATCTATATTGAGGAAGCTTTGCTGGGTTTTCTACCCCATGAGGGTTTCCCAGGATAAATCTATGTCTTTTGGGTTTATGTTGTGCTTGTTGTTTCTTCAGTGATCCTGTATATGCTATTATTGTGAAATGGAATGTAATGCTGATATTTTCTATCTTAGAATATTGAATCTTAACATGTTATCAGAGCTAACTGAAGGAAGGCAATGTATGGCACTTACGACACTTGCTTCACTTGCGACAATTTGAAGGTTAGGGTTTTATATAGCAAAAACTAGTCATCGTGGAACTTTCGCTATAAATTTATTTTGGAGAATTTTCAGGATCTGAAACATTTACAGGTCGTAGATAACATCCCCATGTACCTTTTTTCCAAAGGACACCCTCAGATTCGTTGTACTTTATGAGTTATGATCAATACAAGTTAGGGTTTCTGCCTCTTCCAGATCTCATTCATAATCAGGTGACCTAGGAAAAAAGGTCATAAATTTGATAGGAAGCTCCAAATGAAATTTTGTAAAAATTGACAGGTAGTGCACATACTGTACTATCTCAGGAAACTATTTTAGAGGCCAAAGTTGAACCAGTGACACGTGGAACGCCGTACAAGTTCGCTCTCCTTTTTTATCCCATAAATAGGTCACGTTGTGACACTTGGCATAACTCTCTCTCAGAAAATCCAATTGAGGTTAGACCTGTCGGGATGGAAAGATGACAGGTCATGCTACCACAAAAAACGTTTTCAGACCCTGTGGATCGAAAATTTCGGAGTTACAGCAGAAACAATCAGGTACATATTTCTGTCAAAACAGAATTATTTTTGGAGCACCTTCATGCATGGCTTCCGGAATTTAGGGTTTCGGATAAAGTTGGAATTTTTTGGAATCAGAGTCCACAGCTGAATGCTACTTAGAAAAATTGAAATTTAGAGACCAAGATTGAATTTTTTGATTGGGTAGAAGACCGGGCTTGATCAAACCCCAGTTCGGGATTTTGATCGGAAAGATGAAAAATTAGGGCTTCAGTAAAAGTTGGAATTCTTGAAGTCTGTGACCACGGCTGGAAGCTCCTCAGAAAAATAAGAGTTTAGAGCCTTGGATCGAACCTTTTTATTGGGAAGAAGGGTGGCCTTCATCAAACCTTAGTTCGGGATCCTGTCCACAAGATCCAGAAGTTTCGAAGGCAATTTTGAGGGGTCAAATTTTGTTGATTTCAAAATTGAAGTATGATAGTTTGATCAGCTCAGCAAGACACATCCTTCCATACATTCAGAAGTGTGAAAGTCAAAGTTTGAATTTTTAGGGTTTCTCTAACAAACCCTAATCAAGCTCCAGAAGGCCTTACATAAGAAGACTACAAGAAGTCTCGACGGGTATGACTTAAGAAGATACAGGTATGTCTTAAAATCTGATTCTTGATTAAGTTCATAATATGTTTGTCTTCATATTATTTATTAGTACAATATTGATTAATGTTAGAATTATCTTATCACCCTAGTAAAAGTATGTGAATGACAGAAGACATTCATTGATTAGGGCTATATGATTGTACTAATGCACTGTGGTGTTGTATGAGGTTGATGTTGTCTGCTAACAAGATACAGGTACATCACGAAAGAAAAATCAAGTTCCATGACCATGACAACATGAAAACAAATACTCCTCCATAATCTTTGATCACATAGAAGTTCTACTTACGAGGTATGTATGACTTTGTTCTATTATGCTTAAACTATGAGATATGCAGGTTCTAGCACAGGATCTCTAAATCATTGAAGAGAACAAAGAAGATATTGTTTAGGTATGTTAGACATAACTAAGCAGGTATACTAATCCAGGTATGTTTTTCCTATGTCAAGTTAGAATCCTACTTTGTGCTAGGATCTTAGTATACCCATGTATTGAATATGACCATACATATTCAAGATTATTTAGAATTATAATATTTTGATAATATTGAGATTATACTAATGAATGTATGTTTGTGTATGAGATCATGAGGATGACACTAGTGCACACTTGAGCATGCACACTGGTACAGAATGAATAGAAGTTCAAAAGACATATAGAAGATCAAGCGGGAGGCAACCACACAAACATAAAAGATAAGTATTTGAGTTGTTGTTTGAATCTCTGAAATAGTAAATGATATTGCTTGTAATGGTTGTATGCATATTTGTATTTCTATAATATATCATGCTCAGTGTAAACACTCATATAGCATTGAACAGTATACTACTAATATGCATATGATTGATAAGTTGGGCAAAAATTCCATTGTTGAGTGTCTAGAACGAAACCTCTTTGCTAACATGCTGAGAGTTGTGCACGCTCTTGATAGTATGTTCTGGTAAAGATGGAAGGCATCTAGATAGCCACTGTATGCATACAAGATATGGAAAAGTGTTGTGCCAAAGTATTGGTCAAGATTGTTGCATAAGTATAAAAATCATATTTGTATGCATAATAGGTTATCATGTCAACATGATTTGATGATTATGAAGTATTACTAATCATGTACTTAATTTTGATTTGTAGGAAAGATCATGAAGAATGATGAACACTGAACAAGTGATGGATGTTCAACAACAAGACTTACAAATCAAACATACTATACCAAGCTCGTGGCTAGAAGATTCTCTTAGAAAGAGGAAGAGGATCATGACAAGATGTTTTGCTCCAAGTGGCTAGATAAGACCATTCTCTTAATGGTGTAATTGAAGAAGAAGTGTGAATCAGGCTCTGTATGGGTACTCAGGATCGATAGTCATTTGATGAGCTTAATGATCACCATGGATGATGTGGATCTCAACCTTTGCTACAAGGTTGAATATGGTTTCTATATACAGATGACATGGATTCAAGAAGGAACTCACCACAGAGTTCGAATGATCTCGAGGCTCATTTCAGTAGACACATCTGACGAGAGATGGCACAGATAGATTTGTAGAAGATCACTCAATGCAGAGTGTTAATGATGTTCAGTCACAGAGGAAGAACTGACAGTTTCTTGACAAGCTTGGGTTTTACCAGAAGTAAAGTTGTTCCTAACCTTTACCTTAAGGTTATGGATGATACTATGTGGATGATCTCTTTCTGACAAGATATGAGAAACAGATCAGCGAAAGCCAGAAGAAGCTAGATGAATGATCTCAGATTAATGCATTACCTCCTAGAGCTAGAAGTATGAAAAGACTTAGAAGGAATCTTTCTCAAAAGTATGCTATGAAAATCTTAAGAAGAATTGATCTGTTCAAATGTACAACCATGGCCACTCTCATGGGTTCCAACTTGAAGTTGTTAGTTTATGACTCATCATAGTTAGTAGATGTGACTCTATGCAGATAGAGTATTGGTTCATTGATGTATCTGACGAATACCAGGCCAAATATATGCCTTGATGTGAACACCTTGAGTCAATGGAAACTAGATGTGTTCACCTAATAGCTACAAAGCATGTGATGAGGGTATGCTAGACTTTGGTTCTTGGATATCATGACTTCAGATTATATGTCTACACAGAGGTTGATTGAGCAGGAAGTGTATCAGACAGGAAGATCACATCGAGAGGATGTTATTTTCTGGGATCGGCCATGATCTCATGGTTTAGCAGGAAGCAGTCTAGTGTGGCTCTCAGCACAAGCGGAATATATGGCTGCTTGCTCTACTAGTTGTGAAGCGGTATGGCTTCAGGATTGTTTGACTTAGAGATAGACCCAGCTATGATCATGTGTGACAAACAAAGTTGCATCAAGATGGCAGAGAATCCAGTGCTCCATGATAAGTCATAACACATAGAAATATGATATTTCTATATACGAGATATGGTGCAAAAAGGAATTATAAAGATCGAATTTGTAGGAACTGATGAACAAGTTACTGATGTACTAACCAAACCTCTACCTCAAGTAAACAAGTTACCGATATACTAACCAAACCTCTACCTCAAGTAAAGTTTGAGTATTTTCGATACAAGCTTGGTAGGACCCTCCTCGAAAGGGGGAGTGATGTGGTCACTTATGATGAGATTTCCTGCATCGACAGTGAGGTCGATGATGTGGATACCTATATTGGTGATGTCGACAGAGAGGTTGGTGGATGGTCCTTAGACAGGGTTTAAGTTGACAAGGGGATTGCATCATCCTTGAACACATGTTCTAAAAGGATCCATAGACATATGTCTCCAAGAAAGAAGAGGGATTGCATCATCCTTGAACACATGTTCTAAAAGGATCCGTAAACAATTGTCTTCGAGAATGAAGTCCTTAGTGGAAAGGTGGGGATTGTATCGTCCCCGAACTTCGGTCCCTTGAATTGATCCGTAGACAGATGTCTCTAAGAATGAAGTCCTGAGTGGATAGTAGGGGATTGTATCTTCCTCGGACTCCGGTCCCAGAATTGATCTATAGACAGATGTCTTCGAGAATGAAGTCTTGAGTGGACAGGTGGGGATTGTATCTTCCCCGGACTTTGGTCCCAAAATTGATCCGTAGACAAATGTCTCCGCGAATTGAAGATAGGACTGCATTGTCCCTGGAACTCAGTTCAAAAGGTACGTGAGAGGAAGGCATCGTCCGTGAACATTTGGTTCAAAAGGTACGTGATAGGACTGCATCGTCCCTGGACCTTGGTTCAAAATGTACGTGAGAGGACTGCATCGTCCGTGAACTTTGGTTCAAATGTACGTGATGGGATTGCATCATCCCTAGACATGAGACTTGTCTTAAAGTGATAAGGAATGATCATCTTAGAAGTTGATCGGGATTGCATTGTCCCTAGACATGAGACTTGTCTTAAAGTGATAAGGAATGATCCTCCTGGAAGTTGATCGGGATTGCATCGTCCCTAGACATGAGACTTGTCTTAAAGTGATAAGGAATGATCCTCTTGGAAGCTGATCAGGATTGCATCGTCCCAAGACATGAGACTTGTCTTAAAGTGATAAGGAATGATCCTCCTGGAAGTTGATCGGGATTGCATCATCCCTAGACATGAGACTTGTCTTAAAGTGATAAGGAATGATCCTCCTGGAAGTTGATCAGGATTGCATCATCCCTAGACATGAGACTTGTCTTAAAATTATAAGGATTGATCATCCTGGAACTTGATCTGGATTGTATCATCCATGGACCTATGTCCTAAAGAGAGCGGGATTGATCATCCTGTAATATGATCGTGTGTATTGCAGAGTATGTTGTAGATCGAGATGATGATCCAGATGTTGTTGATCGAGATGATGATCCAGATGTTGTTGATTGAGATGATGATCCAGATGTTGTTGATCGAGATGATGATCCAGATGTTGTTGATTGAGATGATGATCCAGATGTTGTAGATCAAGATGATGATCCAGATGCTGTTGATCGAGATGATGATCCAAATGTTATTAATCGAGATGATGATCCAGATGCTGTTGATCGAGATGATGATCCAAATGTTGTTGATCGAGATGATGATCCAAATGTTGTTGATCGAGAAGATGATCCAGATGCTGTAGATCGAGATGATCCGGATGCTGTAGATCGAGATGATCTGGATGCTGTAAATCGAGATGTTGATCGTATGATGACGATGCTGATGATCGTGTGATGACGATGTTGATGATCGCATGATGACGATGTTGATGATCGTATGATGACAATGTTGATGATCGTGTGATGGCGATGTTGATGATCGTGAGGATCTAGATGATGATTTTGATGATGCTGTAGCTGTTCGGGTGTTTCAGAAGATGAAGACTCAATACTGATGATGCTGATTGACTATGTTCCAGTATTGAAGATCTTGAAGATATTCCAGTAACTGGTTGGGTTACTGATGATGTTGAGAAAACTTCCAATGATTTATAGATGTATCATGTACGATGTTGATGACTCCTTGCTCCTGCAGATGTTGTTATAATATCCTTCTCATTAAGGGGGAGTGTTGAGATATTGTAACTTCTAAGAATATTATATTTGTACTTTATTATTCCAGAGATGTTTCATTCCTCCGTGAAGATCTTATTGTATATCCGAAGATGTTTATTCCTCCGTCAGAATGTGGTAACTTGGGTTATTTATTCCCTAGTGGGGGTCGGCCCTATATGTGTTATGTGGGTCAAAGGGTTATTAGACCACCCTAGAGGGGTCGGCCCAGTCGGTTGTAGTGGCGTGTTTAAACCAGTAATTAAGTTGGGGCCGACCTAGCTTGTGTAAAAGTAAGTCGGGGAACAAGTATAAGTAGAGGAGGATGTTCCTCACTTATCTCACTCATTCATTCACTTGTGAGTGGCGCACTTGTGTGGGAGAGGTCTACTATGGAGGAGGAGGAGCTCATGTCTTTGGTTTACATCTTTGTATTTGCTGATCATCTATATTGAGGAAGCTTTGTTGGGTTTTCTACCCCATGAGGGTTTCCCAGGATAAATCTGTGTCTTTTGGGTTTATGTTGTGCTTGTTGTTTCTTCAGTGATCCTGTATATGCTATTATTGTGAAATGGAATGTAATGCTGATATTTTCTATCTTAGCATATTGAATCTTAACAAGGTTTTCTATCAATTGGTGGTTTTTCAAGGTGTTCAACACCTGCTCGAGATGTGATATATGTTCTTCCCAATTACCACTATAAACCAATATGTCATCTAGATATACTATAACTAATGAATCTAAGAAATGGCATAATACATCATTCATCAAATGCATAAATGTAACTGGTGCATTTCATAAACCAAACGACATTATTAACCATTCATGTAGACCTTTCCTAGTTTTGAAGGCGGTCTTCCAGATGGCTTCTTCCTTCACCTGGTGGTATCACGATTTGAGATCCAACTTGGTATCTCAACAAGTCCAACATATCATCGATCTTGTTCAGAGGGTACCGATTCTTGAGTGTGATATTTTTCAATGCTCTATAGTCAATGCATATCCTCTAATTCTCATCCTTATTGGGTACTATGATGATAGGTGAGCCACAAGGTGAGGTGCTTGGTCATATCACACCCTGCTCCAACAATTGTTGCAACTGCTTCTTCACTTCATCTGCATCTATCACAAAATGTCTATATATTTTGATGTTCGGCAATGAAGAATCCAGCAATAATAGTATCCCATGCTCCACCTCCCTCTTAGGATGTATCCCCTTAGGATTATGGAACACTTCTCTATATTCCTGCAAAAGGATCTGCAACTGGTGTTTCTGCTCTTTGCTACATCCCTCTAGAGATGCCTTCAGTTTTACTGATTCACCTTCTTGTTGATTTTGTCTTAAGAAAAGCAATACAAAATTCCTACTTGAATTGATCAACTTTTTCACTTGGTTGGCACATACCAGTGAGATCTTCAATTTACCTTTTTGTGCGTTGTTGATGAAGGATTTCTCGTCCTTGATCAAGCGGTATTGTTTGGATATCCTCATGAAGATCACATCCATCATATATATGTAGGGGACTTCAAAAACTAAACCACAAACATCCAGGGGTACTACGTCTACCTCCACTTCATCAACATACTCTTCACTTATGTAAAACTTGATCTTGAACTATTTTGTGACTCTAAGTTATGCATCCTTATTTATGAATCCCATTGGGTAGGGACCGGCATGATCATGTACTTCCAATCCAATATTATGTACCAAATCCTCTGCTCTGATGTTTTCCTGTGAACCGGAATCAAATAGAGCGTCAATCTTGGTATTCTTGGCCTAGATATTGATATGGAATAGTTTCGTCGTATCTTTCTCTTCATTAGGGTGAATTATACTCAAAATCACCTCCTTCTGCACTGTGTTATAGATAATATTCTCATACACATCTAACATACTTTTTAACTCCTTGCTTGACTTTGTGGATAAAAGGTTCTTTTTCTTAGCATCTTTCTTGCAATTCTTGGGGTTTAGCTCTGGATGTAGATTCCAACACTTTTCCTCAGTGTAACCATCGATGTTACAATGGCTACAGTGGTTTTTCAAATATTATCATTGATGTTCCATGGATGTATTCTACTTTTCATTTCCCTTCCACTTCTTTTTCCCCTCCTTAGTAGCATCTTGGCCTCTTTTTGTTTCAAACCACTTGGTTGTCCTTTATTTTGGCCAATGTTTTCTAGGTATTGTGCTTATACACATGCTTCATCAATTGACCTAGGCATTAATAGAATCATCTGTCTCTGTATGTGACTATGTGAACCGCCGAGATACTTGAGTACATATAGGTTCTTGGGTGAGATACCTATTATGATAGCCATCTTCATGGACTCAGTGGTGTATTCTTGCACACTCCACCCCTGCCTTTGTTTAAAGTATGCCAATGGATCCATTGGTCCTCTACATACCCAATAGGGTAGAACTGGGACTTGATGAGAGTTTTAAAGTCCTCCCACATAGTTACTAGTGAATCACCCTCCATCCTAAGTTCTTCTGTGCGTATTTCACACTAGCTTAATGCATTCCCCTCTAACTTCAGTTGGGAAAATAAGATATTTTTGTATCCTCGGCTATTTGATTGATGCTAAAATAATACTCCAAGTACTACAACCAATGATTCAATTTTAGAGCATTAATCTCACCTTGATATAGCTTGATGATGACTTTTGCTTCCGTCTTGAAGAGAGACTGGGGAGGAATATTGGTACTGGAACTCGGCTGCTCTCTCTCGGGCTCTTTTGTTGGCTCCTTTTTTAGGTCACTTTTATCTTTTGGTTTCCCCTCATATCCAAAATCTGGGTTAGAGAATCCAAAATTCCTTAAAGGTATGAACTTTCTCTCCATAGCCTCCATGAGGATTGACATCTTGTGTGAGATATCGACAACCTATATTTCAAGTGTTGAAAATCGATGCTCATATTTTTCCACCACTTCTTGAACAGTTGCATCCACCATGGCTAGGGTTTCAAGACTTTTTTTTCAACAAATACTAGATCTTGCAATTACCCACAAAACCCAAAAGAAAAACTGATATGATACCAATATGATCCATAAACTGGCGTGGATATTCCACTGGATCAGTTCGTCATAATGGATCTTACAACTTAATTCATTGTGTTAATTTAATTCCATAAAATATTGAATACAATGGAACTGAAAGAGAATTAACTAGAGAAAATAAGTACACAATAACACAAGATATGCCCTTTGAAAACCCACTATGGGGAAAACCCATCCACAAATGTGGACTATGCCTTTCTCTTCATATCTTAATGCAAATACAAAATTAATGGTACTCTCTATGGAGTTACCTATGACTCTGCAGCCAGAATGGTTGCTACAAGATCTCCTACCTCCTTTGTTTTGCTCTAATAACTGCTCCCCAATGTTGTTTTCTCAATTATGGAACAATACAATACCTCAAATAAATGGAACCCCCTTCTTCTCCTAACGGTACAGTATTTAACATAGCCTAATAGTCATCTAGGGTTAATTTTAGGGTTTTTGTATGCTCCAACTACTGATAAGGATAGGGTTTTGGACCTTCTATAATGTTCTTTAAATTCCGCATGTGACTAGATCCACTTGCATGGGAAATGAAAGCTGACGTGGAATCCACTCAGCACCATGGTGGTCAACTGGTTAGTTCAACTAGTGGGAAGAATAACTTCTTCATACGGACACAGATTGAGGCGATTCTTGCACCATCAGTGTAAAATTAAAAAAACTCCTATTTTTTTAAGGTGAAAACTGACGTTTAAAACCTCAAAATGGCCCCGAAAGGTTTCAGATAGTTTTTTACCCCAAATCTAAAAGTGAGACATGCCCTTTAAATGGGACCTACAAGCCAATTCATCCAATCTTCTAACACCAAAAGCTCCAAATAGGTGACAAATTATATTTTGATCCATTTCGAATCAATCCACCTCATTCTTCTTCTCACTAGTGACATTAACCACTTGTTTATCTATGGTTTAAATTTAGGCCTGAATTTCTTTATGGATTTCGTATTTTCTCCTTTTTGAATGGGATTGGTAGTTGTATAACTATCATGGGTCCTTTTCTTTTCCAATGGCTTATTGATAAGTATTTGAAGCATTTGATTTAAATCTATGAAGTCATATATTACCTACTTTAAAGAAAAAGTTTTTATCATCCCTGGGAGAATCATAAGCATTTTAATCCCCTATTGTTCAAGAGGGTCACTAGATGACCCCACTACTTATGAGGACCTTGCAACTCCTTAATTGATCCTAGATATTATAGTTCCATCCTGTTAATTATTTCTTTTATGTGACCCATGAACTAGAATAAGTAGTTGATAATAATAATAATTTTTTGTTGAATAAGGGTGTTATTGGAAATTGAGCAGCAGTGGTGCCCTAAGAATTTTGAACAATTTTTACACCAAGACACCTCATAATTTATTTGTGAACATCATCAGGAGTAGTTAAAATAAAAAGTAATTCTTACACATCAACATTTTGGTCTACTCCCAGCGTGATAGTACCACAATATAAGTTTTTGCAAGTCACTTCAAACCTCACCCATTGTTGATAGTAAACGATGAGTTTAATAGTGAATTATAACCTTGTGTATATTGTTAATATTATATGCTACCCTCAAGGGGAATAAAACCCAGCAAGAACTTCCTCAATATAGATGATCAAGTGCAATGCCCCAAAAATATGTCTCACAAATAAGAGAGACAAAAAGACCAAACTCTGGACTCAAGCCACTCCTCCTTCTCCTTCGTAGATATCTCTCTCTCTCCTCTAATGCGAATTGCACACTGTGAGTGAGTGAATAAATGAGAGGAACTCACTCTCTATCTATACATTACTTTTCACTTAACCTTTAACTCAGCTAGGTCAGCCTCAATAATCCTAACTGGGCCGACTTCTATAGGGAGACTCAATTACCACTTATATTATATTCACTTGGGTGCTAACGACCTGAATTACAATGGAGGTTTAACCTCATGACTTTTACATGATGAAATATAATAATGACATCCCTGACGGAGGTAAAACATCCCCGATGGAGTTACAATAATAAAGTACAAGTAGAATATTCTTTGAAGTTACATTAATTTAACACTCCCCCTTAACAAGAAGGGTATTCTACTAACAACAACATTTGCATGTGTAACTCTACACAACAACATTGGAGGGAGGAGGGCATCAAAAATAACATCATTTGATACATCTATAAATCATTGGAAGTTCTTCAACATCATCAGCAGCAACTAGAACAGCTGCTATAACATCATCAACAACATCTTCAGTACAGAGCTGAATTATCATCATCTGCAGCACTAGAGCATCCTTATCTTCAGTACTGGAACATCATCATCTGCGGCACTGAAGCATCCTCATCTTTAGCACTAGAACATCATCATTTGCAGCATTGGATCATCCCGGAACCTCATAATCTACATCACTGGAGCATCCTCATCTACAGTACTGGGACATCATTAGGAGCATAACCTGCAGCACACATGATCCTTCCTTTCGGAACTAGGGATCGTGGAAAATCCTTCCTTTTGAAACTCGGGATTCAATACAAACAACTCTGGTGATCCTTCCTTTCGGAACGGGAATCATGGACAATCCTTCTTTTCAGAACCAGAAATTAAGTCCAACAATAGATCAACATTTAAGACTATCCTTCCTTTCAGAACTCGGGATCTCTGTCTAGGGATGATCGATCCCAACACAATAATTTAAGGCTATCTCAATCTAGGGACGATCGATCCCAACACAATCATTTAATACTATCGCAGTATAGGGACGATCGATCCCAACACAATCATTTAAGACTATCTCAGTCTAGGGACGATTGATCCCAACACAATCATTTAATACTATCTCAGTCTAGGTACGATCGATCCCAACACAATCATTTAAGACTATCTCATTTTAGGGACGATTGATCCCAACACAATCATTTAATACTATATCAGTCTAGGGACGATCGATCCCAACAAAATCATTCAAGACTATCTCAGTCTAGGGACGATCGATCCCACTACACCACAGTATCATCAGCACTACTCCCCCTTTCGAGGGAAGTCCTTACGGACTACACCAAGCTTGTCATGGAAGTGCTCAAACTTTACTCAAGACAAAGGCTCAGTCAACACATATGCAACCTACTCATCGGTGCTCACATATTGGAGCTTTATAGCTCCCTTCTGCACCATATCGCGGATGTAGAAATACCATATTTCTACGTGTTTTGACTTATCATGGAACACTGGGTTCTCTGTTATCTTTATAAAAATCTAGTTGTCACATAGAATCACTATGGTATCCAACTCTAGATCAAACAGACCTAATAACAACTTCTGAATCCATATAGCTTCACAACTTGCAGAACAAGCTGCAATATACTCTGCCTCTGCAGTGTTGAGAGCCACACTGGACTACTTCCTGCTTAGCCATGAGATCATCGCTGACCCCAAACTGTAACATCCACCTAAAGTTCTCTTCCTATCTGAGACACTTCCTGCCCAATTGGAATCTATATAACCATACAGTCTGAACTCATGATCTCTAGAATAATTGATACCATAATCTATTGTACCTTTTAGATACCTCATCACATGCTTTGCAGCTACAATGTGAACACGTCTGGGCTCAACCAGATACTGAATCAAGGTGTTCACAACAAAGCATATATCTGGCCTCGTATTTGTCAGATACATCAACCACCCAATAATCTGCCTATATAGAATCACATCCACTAATTCTGACGAAGTATCAGATAATAACTTCAAGTTGGTATCCATGGGTGTGGCCATGGCTTTGCACTCCAACATATCAAATCTTTTCAATATTTATACTGCATACTTCCCTTGATTAAGGAATATTCTCTTTGGACTCGACTATACCTCGAGACCTAGAAAATAATGCATTAAGTCAAGGTCTTTCATCTCGAATTCTGCGCGAACTTCTCTTTGCACTCTTAGATTATCTTCTCATTACCTGTTAGGAACAAGTCATCCACCTATAGCAATAATATGATGGTTCATCATCCATAACCTTGAAGTAAAGGTTAGGATCATCTTTACTCTTAGTAAATCCCAAGCTCGTCAAAAAACTATCAATTCTTCCATACTAAGCTCTTGGAGCTTGTTTCAACCCATACTAAGCTCTTGGAGCTTGTTTCAACCCATACAAAGCCTTCTTCAATTTACAGACATGCGTCTCTTTGTTTTCTACCTCAAAACCTTGTGGTTGTTCTATGTACACTTCCTCCTCAATAACACCATTCGAGAAAGTTGTCTTCACATCCATCTGCTGTAACTTCCACTTCATCGTGGCTGCAAGTGCCATGATGGTTCTAATTGAAGTATACCTTGCTACATGAGAAAATGTTTCCTCATAATCGATTCCTTCCTTTTGAGAGAATCCTCAAGCCACAAACATAGCTTTGTATTTCTCAATACTTCCATCCGCAGCATTATTTACCTTGTATATCCATTTAGAAGATACCACACTTTTACCTTCTGGTTTGGGAACTATTTCCCACAATCATTCTTCATTATTGACCAATATTCTTCTGTCATACCTTCTACCCATTCTTTCCTTTGAATGGCCTCTTCGAAGCAAGTATTTTCTTTGTCTACAAGATCACACATCAAAGCCACATAACTGGAAAATGGCTTTGGCCTCTTCATTTCTCTTGTGGAACCTTCTGGAGCTCCATACTTCTCAGGATCTTGAATAATTTCACGATCCCAAGCTATTTTTCTCTTGCGAGAAATAGTCATGGATGGAGGTTATTGGGGCTCCAACATATCATGATCTTCCGGAGTCTCATCATCGAGAGAGGGTGCAACCTCTACAACTCTAGGTGCTACATCTTCTTCATATACTTCTTCATGTTGGCACTTTCTCGATCTCTTGAGAGATGCATCTTCGTCAAATGTTACATCTCTTCTAATATCCATGTGATGATAGCCTAGTATATATATTCTGAAGGCCTTGGAGACCTTACAGTATCCAACAAAGATTTCTCTCTTTCCGGAAGCATGCAACTTGGTCCTTTTCTCTTTTGGAATATGAACAAAAACTGGACAACCAAATATCTCGAACTTTGTTGCAAGTTCTCTCTTGCACCCATCTTCTCATTTTCAACCTTGTATCAAAGGTTGATGTCTTATCACTCTAGGTGACCCTTGATCTCATCATTCTATCTTGTAGAAAGTCTTCTTCAATCTGCACACATATGGTCTTCTAAGTTCTGGAGGTTGCTTGATATCTTGATCACACCATGAATCTGGCTACATATCATCATGGCCAAATTCCTCTACTTGATTTCATAAGTTTTGTTTATAGTTGAACCATGTCACTTGTTCTCATCATTCTTCATTTGTAGGTGATCGTTGTATGATACTTCCTACAAGTCAATAGCATGGTTAGAAACATTTCATGGTTTCCAAAACATATGCATAAAGCATAAGTCATACTGTCATAATGCTATTAATAACACAACATTTATTCATACCCCACATTCATATGGTAACTTTCTAGATTCCTTCCATCTCTACCAAGACATTATTAAGAGTGTGCACTACTCCCAATATGTAACGTCCCCTTCCATCAATCCGATGCAAGGAAGGAAACGTTAACCAAACTACCGGACTTATTGGCAAAACTCGGACCCAGTCAATTTCTTTACAAATGCATGGTTAAATAAAACTTGTGCATACCTATTCATACTCAACAAGCATAGCGGAATTAAACACTATGTATGCACACAGTTTCATCATGCAATCAACATGTAAACAACAGTCATTAATTAATACTTTGCGGAACATGGAATTAATACAACTCAATTAGTAAACACAGCAAAATAACCATATTGACACACACACGGACTGGAATGCATCAGCATATTTATTTCAGGCATAATGTTGAAACATTCATACAATAATCAATCTCATTCTCATGCTATGCACAGGCTTCATGCCAACTAGTTTGAGATAATCATTTCATTCAACTCTCATGAATAATTAGACCTGCAGAACATAACACATAAGGATCATAATTTAAACCACAGAGAACACTTAGCTGGGAGATGAAGTTGTCCAAACGACTAGCTATGTGAGAGCAACGTTCCACCCAACCATAGATCTTTGTCCAACTTATATTCTTTCAGCTGAGAGATCACCCCCAAGCTGGGTTGTGCATCCACTAAGGAGGAACTAGACAGGCTCACTCACATCCATGGGTTCACTCAAATGGTCATGCTAAGCCAGCACATAGCTGGTTTTATCAAGCATGCAAATAGAATAGGAGGAGGGTGCTAAGCCAATGAACTCAACCACAGAGCTACAAACATCTCGAGCTAAATTCAAGCAATCCAATCCTTTGTTCCAACATCCACACTTGGATTTCTCACCATTCTGTCAACGAATAACTCAAATCCGTCACTGGTTTTCTAGGCTGCAAAAACTTGGTTTTCCTATGGATTTCGGGGTAGCTAATGTTCCCAAATTCGCCCCAAGGTTCATACCTATGGATCCCCCATTGGATTTCACTGTTGAATACCAAATCTGGGCATTTTTTGCTCTTCAAAATGTGGGTTCTTGCACAGTTGCGATTTCTGGTTTTTCTCCCTGCTGGGAATTCGTTTTTGGATGGAAAATGATGCTGGTCCCTTTCACAATGGAATGGGGATGAGGAAGAAGAAATCCCAATGAGGTAGAGTGACTTGTGGTACAAGAAAACAGAGCCCATACTCTGCCATATGAATTTCTGGGCTGCCCATGCTCCATTAAAGACATGGACCGTTTTCTTCAACCACCTCCTTACAACATAATTAAATGCTAGCAAGGTAAGTCAAATGGGTTCTCAAGGTGACATTTAGAAACCTATGGTTCAATCCCACAGCCCCCTCACCACTCCCTAGTGGATACACATGGCCCCTTCTCATTTGTTGCCTCCATAGCTAGTTTTGGTATTTTATTGCATGATGTTTATTTACATCATTTTTACAATGTTTCATGGCTAAATAGCACATGGACAACATAATGTCCAATGCTTTGCCACTTTAAATAAAATATGAACATACACTAGCGAGGGCCTTGGCCTTGAGCTCCACGCTAGGTAAACATACATCACATGTATACAATATTTACATTGAAAACTAATATATCCTAAGGGTCAAAATGGGGTATTACAATCCCCTCCCCCTTAGAATAACATCGTCCTCGCTGTTCCAAGACTTAGGAATACATATACAATTTACACATCCAAAATTTTCAAAGTTTTTGCAAATCTGCCCTACATTCTAGCCTTTACTTTGAACTTTCAGGACCAAGTCCCTTGGCTTCCACGAGCTTCTCCTGCTGGTTCTGATTTTTCAACCCATCCACAAGTCTGAAAACTTTACGGCTGCTACCCTCTTGGTGTTCCCTTGTTGGGCAGTTGCGGAGGCAATGTTGTCCTCCACATTTCCAACATTTCACTGGTTGCTTCATCTTTATCTGCTCAATTCCCTTTGAGTCTTCATGCCTAGAACGTTTCTTAATGGACCGATTGGACAAATGCCTCATCATTGATCCATTTTCCTTTCCCTTACCGATTGCTCTCATAATGCTTTTTACCTCTCTTTGCAGGCAAATAGAGTTCTGCAAAACCTTGTGGTTCATTTCATTTGCCTCTTCTGTACCTTGAGCATTTCTCCAAGATTTTCTTGGGTCTTGTAAATTGTCTGAAGAAGACTTTCAGCCAATTCCAGCAGCCTATGGTCTGCTGCCATGGTCACTATGCACAGCTAGTTCTCAGTTTGCTCACAAGCAGCACTTGCTCGTAACAGTTACAACTAATGGATTTAATTTTCACCTGTGAAATTCATCATTACAAATCTTGTTAGGTCAAGCATAACCTAACATTAAAAATCAGTCAATTGTTTTTCTCCAATTGACATGAAGAGCCCATGCTCTATTCATGAGACTTTCACACTTTTCATGCTTGCCCAGCATACACATGAATTCTTTCATATTCATCCATTCACAAGAAATTAACTACTTCAGCATTCACAATTTATTTCAAGCAAATAAACACACTCTACTTTCAGCCATACATGCATTCAACAATTTTCTGTTTTTTTTTTTTATAAATGCATCAATAAAAAGGGAAGAGAGAGCAGTAAGAGTTTTCTTCGCTTAGTCTTGTTTCATTCTGGAACCCACACCACCATTGTGGTTTTCATGCTCCTAGCCTCTTTCACTTCAATGTGAATGCTTGACCTGCCCTTCTTGGCTATGACACTTAATGTATATGGTCTATTTTAGACCTCTCAACCATGAAGTCCCTCCACATGGTTTATCTACAACTCTTGGTTGCTAGGACTCACATAGTCCCACTAGCCCCTTCTTCCATTACTGCTCATGCTGAGCTCTTTAGGACGGTTACATGTCCACACGCATCCTTAAGATGCTTTCATAGTCATTGCTTCCAGCAATACCTACACTCAAACATTGAATTAATTCACATGTTTATTTTATTTTCATAGGAAATCATAACCAAATCATATACACATGTATATTCATAAGCAAGGAATTACAAGATAATCAAATACTTATCTGCATTGGATATCTTCACTTTATTCCATAGGGTCCTTCTTTGCTTTACAAGCCTTGGAATCGCCTATGGAATTGGGTGTTTGGCCAGCGCGCAAGTTTCCCCTCAATCATCAAATGATCTTGTATGTTCGGCCAGCACGCAGGCTGCTCCACAACATCAATAATCTTGTATGTTTGGCCAGCACACAGGCTGCTCCACAACATCAATCTTCTTGTATGTTTGGCCAGCACGCAGGCTGCTCCACAACATCAATATTCTATGCCCCACTAGTCACTCTCTGGATTTACCAAGCAATTTATAGTTCTTTTAGGTTCCTTGCTTCCTGTATGACCAAGGTTTCCAACAAAGAAACAATAGTGCATTAGCTTAACTGTTACAAGACTTATTCTTGAAATCTTCATTATTCCAAACAAGAAATAAATGAAATTGAATACTTATCTATAATGTGCATTTCCTCTCTAGTCCACAGGGTCCTGCTTTTACTTTATAAGCCTTGGGATCCTCCTGCGGACTGGGATGTTTGGCAAGCACGTAGGTTGCTCCAAACCATCAATAATTAAAGTCCAACCAGTACACCTTCACGCCGACTTGGAAGGAAACTTCATTATGACCATTTCTAGGTCAAGGCTCTACTATGGAGCCATAGGCATATAACAGTCTTTTCATCAACACCTTTACTACCTTTCATCAAAATCCCCACAACATCCTTTCATACACATTAACCCTTCCACCACAACCCCTCACAACAACCTTTTACTTTGTTCTTTTAGTGTATAACACCAAATTGTATCTGTTTAAGGTGACAACACAAGTAGTATAGGCAAACTTGTCAGCGTTGTTATTCATGAATTATAACCATAATTCATATCATTCACTATCAAGTATTGAAACACCAGGAATGAATCCATTCCTTTAGGGCGTAATCAATATTGACATCCCTAACATAAATCATCATCAGAAAGGCGTGCACTCCTTATTGATGGGAGCTATGCAAGTCCTAATCATACTTCAAGTAGTCTGAATAATGTACATAGATAAAGTATGTTTTGCATAGTAATTCTAACAATTAGACTTCCACACATATATGTATATATCAGTCAAGGTTTACAGGACACTTATCCATTTGCAGGTGTAGTTCTTTCTTGATTAATGAGGAATGGGGGCTCCTTCTCTGAGTTGACAGTCCCTCGGTTTACCATCCCAATTCATTTTGATGTTACGTAACCCTCATATGTCTTACTGACATAATCTTTATCATCTCACTCATATTTTTTACCAATCATGTAGTGAAGATGAGACATTAATAATGTCTAATGGCATTTCACCCGAAACCCATTTCCAAATCATGGAATCTCTTCCCATGAAGTTTGGCTTCTACAGGCCCTCTCTCTTGGTCTTACTGCAATGTGTCTTCCTGGCACACTAATTAAATAGCCAAACAGTCAGCAACATTTAACAATAAAATTCAATTATGATTGTTCCATAACCAATCCATGGTACTAATAATTAAATTCAATATGAATTAGCAACTCTGTCTACTACAGAAATTGATTTCCTTAGCCATGAGGCTATCCTCATATTGCTTGGCTCTTGTAAGTGGTACCATTCTGTCCATTATGGATTTATGTTTGCTGCCATACATGGACATCCACCTACAACATGTCCTCCTGACACAATTTTACATAAGACAAACAGTCATTAGGAATTATTAGCAAATTTCCAAATAAGAGATTTACAAATCTGAGATTTTCAATCCTTCTTTCTAACAGAGCTTAGATTTCTCGACCATGAGATTCCTTCTCATAAGCTCTAAATCGAATTTTCAAATCTGCTCCCTACAGAAATTAGATTTGCAACAATGATATTATTCTCATAACCTTTGGCTTTTGCACATGGTAGATTCCATCCTTCATCATGGACTTACCCACATTGCCATGCCCAGAACAATCTACGGCAGAAATCTGAAACTTCAATAAGACAAACACTTGTAAGTCTCATTGCATATAATATTTCATTGCTGCAACAGTCACTGAAGCATTTTTCAAAATTATAACACTCCATAATTCAAACGTTCTCCACTACTAATATTTCAAATGCAATGAAATGTATAGGGCTATGTTATATGCACCCGGAGCACAATAAAATTATAGGAAACCATCCATGCAATCAACTTAAAGCTTTTAAATACTCATTAATCCATAGCCATATCATTTATACAACTTTGTCCTTCCCACGGAGCATTCTGGAAGCCTGTCAATCATGACTACCTTCATGCAATTCTTCCCCTGCATTCATAGCAGCTCATGAAATGATCCCAGAATTATCATGAATTCATCATTTCATCTATTGTTCAATTGTAATGAAACATATACATATATCACAATCATGCATGCACACAATACAACTCCTCAGGTGTAACTACCCACATGCAAGCATACTCACAACATTTACTCAAGTTTTTCATATGCATTCACTCAATGCCACCTTGCATTGGTTCATGAATGTTCTGCATTCAAACATATTATGACTTAATCATTACTATCTCGTATAACATGCATTACCATAATCAGGACCACCTGTCGTCACTTGCTCTGGTTGTTAAACTCACAATTGACATACTCAAATGGCATGATATAATTTCATATGAATGCATTGAGATTTCTAAGCAATTATAGGGTGTAAGGATCATTGCCTTCACTTACCCACACCTCACCATACTCGATAGGTTAACATTCCCATTCGGGCACTCAATACCACATGCAAACCAAATCAATATAGTTCAAACATAGTCAAAGGGATCTTACCAAATTCTCTTTCAACATTCATGCAATTATGCATCAATAACCATTACTTGCATGGTTGTCGTTAACATCACTTGATGTTACCTGATCGGTTGGCCTCTTAGCAAGGCTACACAACCCTTTTTCCAACCTCATGATCACAGATTTGTTGCACCATCCTTTCTTCATAAGGTTGTTCACTTTATGCAACAACATCATCATCTTTAGCCATGCTTCCGTTGTCTTTGGTCCTACAACCAAAACCAATCACCAACGGTGATTATCAACCACAATATTTATCATTAGTGGTTCATTGCATATGTGAAATCTCACTACTTTTACCAATATGCAATGTCATACGCATGCAAAACATATACTCATGCACTGTGTAATGTTTATTAATATGTCAATCGATGCATCTTCATGCCACTCATCTAATCTCTTGCATTTTCAACATTCTCATGCCATCATTTTATGCACATAAAGCTTATAAAATATAAATGCAGTTAGCAAGATAGGGGTTAAGGAATTCTCCATTTACAATCCCTCATATTTGCATGAACTTCATCTTCCACATCATAGCTGGTTTGATTTCATGGCATGCAATTCTAGAATCTGCCCATATTGACAACAATTTTCCAAACAGCCACTGGCACTTTTCTGCTCCAGTTATCTATGATGCATGATAGCTCCATTCGAATTTTGATTATGTGCCATTATTCCCTGTTGGACAAGATTTCCAATTCCTGTCCCCTTGCTCAATTCCGACATCGGTTGTGGAAACTACATTACTTCAAAAATGACAACTTTCACCCCAATTCTGCACATTTTACACAGTTGTATTTTGGTCCGGAAAGCCAACTTCAGCCACCTGTGGAAGACAATCTATGAAGAAGCACGAAAACTTTTCTACCGGGAGAGGTTAGCCCCTATAACAAGGAATGCTAAGCATCTTGCAGATATCTGTTCCGATGCACCATTCATCTTCTATGAATTTCTGGGTTTTAGTATTTCTCACTTTTCACTTTTTCCCAAAAATCTCAAAATTTGACCAAAAATGGCTATCTCCCAAACTATGCATTTCTGGAAAATCTTCGTCTAACGAAAACTGTCCGTCTTAATGAGAATATGAAATGTCCAGTTCAGTAGAATTTTTTATTCCAACATCTAGGGTCACTTTTACTGTCCACAAGCTTTTCAGAATCCCGAAAAAGTGGCCCGGAACAGTGCTTTTTGGCCTTCTTGCTCACCCCGACTCCACATCCTTTGGATTTTGGCTCCAAGATTCCAAAATTAACACTGTGCCTACTCCATGGCCATGCCATATCGATTTAGGCCCAAACCAACCTTCTGTTGAGCCTCGGAACACCCTTTTGCAAAAGTCACTATTCCCCATTTTTTGTCAAATTGGAGCATACTGGGTTTGGAGCTCTCTCTAGCTCTTTCATGGCCTTCGTTGATGGCCTCCGAACCCCACAGGAATCATCCCAATCTAAGCCCGATTACTCCTTCTACCCAAAAATCAAGTTTTTGGCACTTTTTTTTTTCGCTCCTCCCATCGCTGGTCGCGGCTCAACTTCTGCGACCATCGCCGGATTTGACCTTAACTTCCCCATCGCAACGTAGGTTTTATCATTAGAATTGCCGCCAATGCCGCGCCAAAACTTAGCGCTAACTCTGATGCCAACGCCGCGCCAAAACTTAGCACTAACTCTGCCGCCAGCGCCGCGCAAAACTTAGTGCTAACTCTGCCGCCATCGCCACGCGAAACTTAGCACTAACTCTGCCGCCAGCGCCGTGCAAAACTTAGCGCTAACTCTGCCGCCAGCGCCACGCGAAACTTAGTGCTAACTCTGCTATCAAGGCCACGCGAAACTTAGCGCTAACCCTGCCGCCAACGCAACGCAGAAATTAACGCTAACTCTACTGCCAGCACCATGCGAAACTTAGCGCTAACTCTGCCGCCAGCGCCACACGAAACTTAGCGCTAACTCTGCTGCCAATGCCGCGCGAAACTTAGCGCTAACCCTACCGCTAGCATAGCGCAGAAATTAACACTAACTCTGCCGCCAGCGCAGCGTAGAAATTAACGCTAACTCTGCAGCCAGCGCAGCGCAGAAATTAACGCTAAAATCGCCGACAGAGCCTTTAGCAGAACTCATAAATACTTAGAAAAATTGCAAATTTTCACAGACAGCCAGAAATTTTCACAAACAGTTAGAAAATTTTCTGGAATGTTCCCTTCATTCTTTACAAAGGTGAGTTACTACTGATCAAACTTGCATAAAAACAGTAAGATAATGGCAAGAACTTGCATCTCTAAAAAGGGATTTTCTTTTCATTTCAAATTCAACAATCCAACCAATGGATTCACAATTAATCTGCAAGCATCCAACAAGCATGGGAAAGGAAAACTCATAAGCATAAGGGCATAATTCGCAAGCTTTCCTCACTTCTGAAAGCTATCAATCGGCCACCTAAATGTTGGTTCATTGTAATTAACAACATCATTAAGATATGGGGCTGTAATAACCAACTGTTCAGACTTTCAATCATGAAATTAACACACAGAAACTCATTTCCAACCATGCTCAACATTCAATTTCATGCATTCAAAACATCATGGACATCCAAGGGACAAGGAGTCATAATTAATCAAGGCCTCAAGCACATGATGCGTTATCTCATATGCACAGCAATTAGCAACAAACAATAACCAATACACAACAATATGCCATGTGCACAACACACAAAAATCATATTTTTCCTAATCTGCTGTGTGGATGTCGGCCCAACAGCCGTAGTGTTGAACCTTAAGCTGTGATACCACTCTGTAACGTCCCCTTCCATCAATTCGATGCAAGGAAGGAAACGTTAACCAAACTATCGGGCTTATTGGCAAAACTCAGACCCAGTCAATTTCTTTACAAATGCATGGTTAAATAAAACTTGTGCATACCTATTCATACTCAACAAGCACAGCGGAATTAAACACTATGTATGCACATAGTTTCATCATGCAATCAGCATGTAAACAGTAGTCATTAATTAAGACTTTGCAGAACATGGAATTAATACAACTCAATTAGTAAACACAGCAGAATAACCATATTGACACACACACGGACTGGAATGCATCAGCATATTTCTTTCAGGAATAATGTTGAAACAGTCATACAATAATCAATCTCATTCTCATGCTATGCAAAGGCTTCATGCCAACAAGTTTGAGATAATAATTTCATTCAACTCTCATGAATAATTAGACCTGCAGAACATAACATATAAGGATCATAATTTAAACCACAAAGAACACTTATCTGGGACATGAAGCTTTCCAAAGGACTGGCTATGTGAGAGCAACGTTCCACCCAACCATAGATCTCTGTCCAACCTATATTCTTTTAGCTGAGAGATCACCCCCGAGCTGGGTTGTGCATCCACTAAGGAGGAACTAGACAGGCTCACTCACAGCCATGGGTTCACTCAAATGGTCATGCTAAGCCAGCACACAGCTGGGTTTATCAAGCATGCAAATAGAATAGGAGGAGGGTGCTAAGCCAATGAACTCAACCACAAAGCTACAGACATCTCGGGCTAAATTCAAGCAATCCAATCCTTTGTTCCAACATCCACACTTGGATTTCTCACCATTCTGTCAACGAATAACTCAAATCCGTCACTGGTTTTCTGGGATGCAAAAACTGGGTTTTCCTGTGGATTTCAGGGTAGCTAATGCTCCCAAATTCGTCCCAAGGTTCATACATATGGATCCCCCATTGGATTTCACTGTCAAATACCAAATCTGGGCATTTTTTGCTCTTCAAAACGTGGGTTCTTGCACAGTTGCGATTTCTGGTTTTTCTCCCTGCTGGGAAATCGTTTTTGGATGGAAAATGATGTTGGTCCCTTCTACAATGGAATGGGGATGAGGAAGAAGCAATCCCCATGAGGTAGAGTGACTTGTGGTACAAGAAAACAGATCCCATACTCTACGATACAAATTTCTGGGCTGCCCATGCTCCATTAAAGCCATGGATTGTTTTCTTCAACCACCTCCTTACAACAGAATTAAATGCCAGGAAGGTAAGTCAAATGGGTTCTCAAGGTGACATTTAGAAACCTATGGTTCAATCCCACAGCCCCCTCACCACTCCCTAGTGGATACACATGGCCCCTTCTCATTCGTTGCCTCCATAGTCAGTTTTGGTATTTTATTACATGATGTTTATTTACATCACTTTATTACATGATGTTTCATTTTTACAATGTTTATTTACATCATAGCACATGGGAAACATAATATCCAATGCTTTGCCACTTTAAATAAAATACGAACATACACTAGCGAGGGCCTTGGCCTTGAGCTCCACGCTAGGTAAACATACATCACATATATACAATATTTACATTGAAAACTAATATATCCTAAGGGTCAAAATGGGGTATTACACAATATGTTAGCAAAGAGGTTTCACTCTAGATAAGTAGCAATGGAATGTTGCACCATAGGCTACTTACCCATCACATGCATATCAATTCAAACATGCATAACACACATCCTAGATAAATGTGTACACAACTAGACACTATCATTTAAACAATTTGATAGAAATGAAAATTCAAATACTTATCTTTGTTTGTTTGGTAGGATCTCTTTTGATCCTAGTCTCCTTGCAGGGATTACTGGAGTGTCTAAAGGTGAGCTCTACTTCATCATCAGAGTTCCTGAACCAATCTTGTATGTTGCTTCTCCTATTCTCCTAGTGAATCTTTCTGAGGGGGGTCCTTTTCTTCAAGATTGGAGAGAGTGCTTTGAAGCACCACTGTTACAAGACATATTCTTCGATTTCTTCCTTTAGTAACTTCCAGGGAGGTTCTTCTTCTTTGTTTTCTTCTTCTTCATCTTCGGAAAAATGAGCATGATGTCTTTTATTGCTCTTCTTCTTGTTTTCTTCTTTTCTATCTTTTATTTATGGACAATCTTTGGCAATATGTCCCATCTTATCACAACAGAAACATTGATAAGAAGAGTAGTCTTTTCACTTGTAGTTTCATTTCTTATACTTTTGAAACTTCTTTGGAGGATGGAACTCCTTATGATTTTCCTTCTTGAAATGAGGTTTTCCTTTTCTTCACTTTGTATGGGTAGCTAGAGCTTGATCATCATCCCTGGTTAGTGCTTTTCGATTTGCTACTCTAGCTTCCTCCTCGACACATTCTTCCCATACAACTTCGAATAGTAGACTTTCCTTTCTTGCACACATAGTTTTGATAAAGGAGTCCCAAGGTCTAGTAAGACCATTGAGGGCAGTCATTACCAACTCATCTTCATAAAGGGTGTATCCAATAGCTTCTAGTTGTTCCTTGAATTGGGTAACCCTTGTAAAATATTCTTGGTTAGATTCTCCTTAGCTCATCTTTGTGCTTTTGATTCGAGCTCTCAAATTCATCTTCTGATTTATGTTTCTTCCTTCATACATTCTAGTTAGGGCATCAAACATATCCTTTGGAGTTTTCTTGGAGGACACTTGAGGAATCAAGTGATCTTTAATGGATTCTGCTATGATCCTCATAGCCCTAATCATATCCTTCTTCTACTTCTCCTTAGCTTCAACTTCTTCGGGTTCAGGTACAACTTCTTTAACAAACTTGCTAAGATCATTCTCTTCCAGAATGAGTCCAATCCTATACTTCCAAGCACGGAAGTTCTCTATGCCTTCCAACTTGTCATCAAGCTTGGTGCTTGGTGCCATCTTAACCCGGGGAGAAAAGAATAACCAAAAATCAAAATTTCTTAAAATAAAAAATGAACTCACAAAAAGATGCGCTTGACTGAAGCGAGTATGTTGGTACACTTGGTTTCTGAAGATTCCAAAATTTCACCCTTCAAAATTGACTTGCGAATTTTGGATCTGTAGTTTCTGTCTTTTTCTGGTTTTCTAGTTTTCTAGTTTTCTGTATTTTTTGGTCCAAATTCAAACTAGGGTTTGACTTTCTGGGAGTTTCACCCACTCAAAAATTTCGATCTTGGTACCAAAATTTCGATCTTGGAGAGGCGCACTTCCCTATGCCAATTGCACTCCAAAATTCCAAATTTGTGAGAAGCCCTAATTGTTCACTTCCGAAGAGAGAGGGAGAATTTTACCTTATGAAAGTTGCTCTTTTCAGGCTAGACCTGATACCATGTTAAGATTATATGCTACCATAGACTAGATTTAAAATTCATTAGCATTCAATACATTATTCACAATAGCAGCATAATAAGGATCTATGAAAGATACACAATCACAAAGCATAAAACAATTTATCCTAGGAAACCCTCAAGGGGAAGAAAACCCAGCAAGAACTTACTCAATATAGATGATAAAGTACAATGCCCCAAAAATATGTCTCATAAATAAGAGATACAAAAAGACCAAACTCTGGACTCAATCCACTCCTCCTTGTCCTTCACAAATATATCTCTCTCTCCGCTAATGCAAATTGCACAAGTGAGTGGATGAATAAATGAGAGGAACTCACTCTCTATTTATACATTACTTTTCACTTAACCTTTAACTCAGCTAGGTCGGCCTCAATAATCCTAAATGGGACGAATTATCTAGGGAGACTCAATTACCACTTATATTACATTCACTTGGGTGTTAAAAACTCGACTTATAATGGAGGTTTAACCTCATGGCTTTTACATGACCAAATATAATAATGACATCCCTGACGGAGGTAAAACATTCCCGACGGAGTTACAATAATAAAGTACTAGTAGAATATTCTTGGAAGTTACATTAATTTAACAGCTATTGGAGTGAGCATATTTGCATGCCAATTTACAAATGTATCTTCATTTGATGTATTTATTCTCTCTAAAATGATGAACTGAACACTTGAGTTACCACATCTCCAAAATTTATCAGGCCTAGTTCCCTTCTATATGGTCATGGTTATTGTTTCTTCTTTACAAAAGGAACTAGGAATTAGCATTCATAGCTAAAATGATGATTCACCTTGTCATGTGAATCCTTCCTTTTTCCCACGTAGAAATTCATTAATCCCTTTCTGTTACTTTTTTCTATTCATTTTACTTTTGTTACCATCATGCAAATATATTTTCTATACTTCTAGATCCATTGATTGGCCTCATTGTTTCTAAAATTGCAATTAAAAAGGCAATCAAATGCTTCTTTTTTCCAAAGAGATAGAGATTCCTCTAAAGCAAAAAAGGCCAACTTACTTTTCCCCTATTTTCTTTTGGCCAACTTGCAAAGAAAAAACCATAGATGGTGTGTGTGTGTATATATATATATACATATATATATAGGCCTGATGGGTTAGCTCAAGTGGTTGAGAGTTGTGAGTTGTAAGCAAAAGATCTCAATGTCAAATCCTCGGGTGGCTATGCATAGATATATAAGGGACTCACTTGATGTCCCCACCGGGTTAGGCTCCGTAATCAGAGCTAGCGAGGTGTGGCCCCTTTGGGTAGGCCCTCTATGAATTATTCCCGTGGACATAGAAACTCCTCTTCGGATTTGTGAACCAAATTGAATATATATATATATTGGAAAATAATCTAAAACCAAAGGAAAATTTACCTTCTCCCAATTTGTGAATTGATCAACACTTCACCTTCTTCAATTTTGTGATGTCAAATTTCATCTTCTCCCAATTTGTGATCTCAACAAATGAAGTGTATTTTTGGCCCGACTGCTTTTTGAATGCCACAGACAAATAGAAACATTTAGCTCTATCCAAGCATCAGTCATTCATCGAAAATGGTGGAAAAAATGTTGAACTTATGTTTATACTGAGAGGGGGGTGAATTAGCATAAGACTTCTTTTTTACTTTAGACAAGCATTCATCAATCATTCATTGTTTATAAAATAGTAATCATATCTAAACACAAATCATAGCACATATAATTTAATGTGGAAACTCTTTCAATAGAAAACCATAAAAACTAATCTTTATAAATGTATGTAGGAACCAACCTATTGTTACAAAGTTTGCAGGAAACAACCTACTAGAGACACCAATACCCTTTGTTGAGCACCAACTCAGTAATATATGTAGGCACCCACCTACTAGAGACACCAATCTCCTCAATTGAGCACCAACTCAACAATATTTGTAGGCACCAACCTAATCGAGGAACAGGTGTAATAATGTTGATATAATCATCGCAAATCTGTGCCACAATCATCCTTATATAATCCCTCAAAACTGTTAGATTATGACCTCATAATATATGCCATAATCATCCCTATATCAGCCCTCAAAATTGTCATGTGACCACCTCAGAATATATGCCATAATCATATTCAAATTTGCTCCATAATTTGCATCAGATCAACTCCATAATCTGTTTCAAATCTGCTATAAGGTCACCTTTAAATTAGCTCCATAATCTAACATGATGACCTTCTACATTGGCCTCATCCAGAGAAAAACCCTTAGAAAAATATTCCAAGATCACATCTCAAAGCAAGCCTTCATTTTCCATAAGTGTGCCTCCTCCTCCTTAGAGAACCCTAAAAAACCCTTAGAAAAACTTTCGAGAGAACACCTTCAAATATCCTTAGAAACCCTTCAAGAGACACATCTTCAAATAACCCTAGAAATCCTTCAAGAGACGCATCTTCTAGTTTTCCTACAATTGTGCACTTCCTAAGAGGAGATCTCCAAGTGATGAATGGATGAACAAAATGAGGAGCACCTCCTTCTATTTATATTATTTTTAAGTCACCTTTCTGGGCCGACCTGACATTGTTCAATATGTTGGAAGGCTGACTTAACACTCTGGAAGGGCTATTTTAACACTTCATATCTCCCCAATCTTATGGAGTTAGAGGGAGTGTCATATACCATTGGAAAGGTATTAGAATAAGAATTTCAAACATATATCATATGCTCCTAATTGATATAGTTCTTTATAGAAAAAATCCCTCAAAGACAATGTATCCAAATTGGGCATCAATGACACAATATTTCCAACAATCTTCATCTTGGACATATGTAGTCTCCCCTTGTCTTTGACATTAATGACAAAAATATTTCCAAAAATCTCTCCCTTTTTCATTGATGGCAACCCTTTAGTCAAATCTACAACAATCTTGTAATTACTCCCCCTATCTGCAACTCTCCTTGTGTCTACAATTCTTCCTTTGTCTATAACTCTCCTCCTGTCTACAAATTCTCTCCCTTTGACATCAATGGAAAAGGATTGCTTCCCCTGAGCCTGTGATACTCCTCAAGCACTTAGTGGTGAGATGAGAAGGATATCGCTCCCACCTTTATCTATTTTTTCCATACAACATTTTTCTTATTTGACTTTATTGAGTATGTATACATTTCTTGAGGTTCTAGTTGCATTTGCCACTAATCTTCTTGAATATTATTTCCTTATCTCACACCCATTAGAATCAAATGTGATTTTTTAAACTTGATAACACATTTGGATAACACTTGGGATATTATGTTTTAGCCCTTCAACAAGCAAGACATTGTATGTTTTAGTCTTTCCATTATCAAGACTAACAGTAACACTATCTCCAAAAGTAACACTACATCCTTTTTCTTCTTTTAAGGTGAGAAACTTGGTTTGATCCCCTGTCATGTTGAACATCCATTGTTAACATACCATTGGTTCCCTTTATCTTGAGCGTAGAGTGCAAGTCCACATTCTTCCTTCTTCTATATTCTTCCATGTTTTGTTTAGGATATCGTGTTATGCTACTTCTATAGTAACATGCTATGTTCCCATAGTTATTACACTTATAGCATTTAGTATCAAGTAGGGGAGCAAATGAATTGTACCTTATGTCAACAAACCCATCAGAACTTCTAGTTTTTTTGCTCACGTAATCATCATTTGAGGTCTTATAAAGACCTCTATTTCCCACATGATCACTTCTTTCATATGCTCTACAATTTATTTCTTTATGACCAAAATTATTACAAGAAAAACAATATCCAAAGAAGAAATGGTGGTACTGAGGTGTGAAAGGTCTTCTTGGTGGAGCTACTCTTCTAAACTCATCCTTTGAGGTCTTATAAGAAGAATCTGGTTGTTGTTGGTTATCATTTCCATTCTTGGAGCCTTTGAGAACATTAGCATAGCTTTTAGAATTTTCATCATTTTCCTTGATTCCATCTTCTTTGGGGGTCTTCTAATTCTCATCATAGACCAGACTTGTTTTGATGAATGGTGACCTTTGATAATTGAGAATCTCATTCAAAGTTTTAATTCTCTTCAAGCTTCTATGTAATTGGGCATTTTAATTTTCCAATTCCTTTCTTAATGAGACAACTTTAGACTCTGGATTCTCATATATTTCTTCCTTTTCCTTGAGTTGACTTCTCACTACTTATTTTATCCTTTTTTACTCTTCTAGTTGAGTCTTCGGGCTAACAATTATCTTCCCTATTCCATCAATACCATGATCCTTCCTTTCATATTGCTGCAATTTCTCATTCTGCTCTATATTATATTTCCTTAGTTTGTCAGTTTCTTCTAAGACACTGACAAGTTTTGCTCCAAGATCCATATCAATATCTTCTTAATCTAACTTTGTATCCATGTCCATGAAGAGATATTCTTCTTCTTCTTCTTCTCATTATGAATCTAATTTTTTTTATTATCTTCATTTTCTTCATCAATATATTATTCTTCTTAATCTAACTTTTATTTCTGATTATCTTCATTTTCTTCATCAATATATTATTCTTCTTAATCTAACTTTTATTTCTGATTATCTTCATTTTCTTCCTCAACGGGCTTTGTATCCATGGCCATGAAGGGAGATTTGTATTCATAAATCTCTTGTAGCTTGTCCCAAATTTATTTAGTTGATGTGCACTTATTTACCTTGACAATCACAGAATTTGCTAGGGCACTCAAGATGACATCCATTGCTTTTGTATTATTTTCTCTTGACTTCTTTGTAGTTGCATCTATTGGTGAAGTTTTTGGGGTTGTACAACTTGTCATGAATGAATCCCATATATCAGACCCAATGACCATCAAATATATCTTCATTCTTATACTCCATATCATATGTTTTGTTCCATCAAACAAAGGAGCTATGTATGTGCAAAGACCAAATTCCTCACAAGCCATGTGTGCTCGAGATCTACCTTCCAGTGGTTAAAATTCTTTTGAAGGAACCTAATTTGACACCAATTGTTGAACTTATGTTTATTCTGAGATGGGGGATGAATCAGTATAAGGATTCCTTTTACTTTAGACAAGCATTCATCAATCATTCATTGATTATGAAATAGTAAACACATCTAAACACAAATCATAACACATAGAATTTAATGTGGAAACTCTTTCGAGAGAGAACCATAAAAACATATATTTATAAATGTATGTAGGAACCAACCTATTGTTACAAATTTTTTAGGCACCAACCTACTGGAGACACCAATCCCCTTAGATGAGCACCAACTCAACAAAATCTGTAAACACCCACCTAATGGAGACACCAATATCCTTATTTGAGCACCAACTCAGCAATATTTGTAGGCACTAACCCACTAGAGGAACAGGTACAATAATGTTGATATAGACACCTAAAATTTGTGCCACAATCATCCCTATGTCAGCCCTCAAAATTGTCATATGATCACCATAGAATCTGTGCCATAGTCATCCCTATATCAGCCTTCAAAACTTTCATATGATCACCTCAGAATATGTGTCATAATCATCTTCAAATCTGCTCCATAATCTGCTTCATATATGCTCCACAATCTGCTTCAAATATTCTATAAGGTAACCTTCAAATCGGCTCCATAATCTGACATGATCACCTTCACGGGGGCTTCACTCAATAAACCACTATCATAGCACGTTCGTTCGTGGCATATGAAACAATACCCCTAATTTCACTAAATATTGGAAAATACCTTCCAATATGCCTACCCAATTTTTAAAAACCCCCTCCTAATATGCCTTCCCAATTTAAAAAAACCCCTATTTTCACTAGATATTGTATGTATCAATTTTTTCATTAACATTTTTTATACCCCTTTATATTTCTACCTATTATATTGATATGATACCCCTCTTATGACCCCACATGCATTCTACAATGCACCTTGCTTCTTTTGATGTATATTGTGGATGCACATTACTTCACCCACAATGCAATTACTCAACCACATATCATTATTATTTGCAACATTTAATGGTCTAATGAAGAGATAGGAGATCACTTCTTGTATGTCACTAGAGCCAATGCACATAGTACCACATTTAGATTGCATGTTGCAGTTCCCCAATCGCTGACTAAGCCTGTTGTGGGCTAGGTATCCAAGCCCCCGGGGCCTGTAACAAGCTCTAGGAGGATGAATAAACCTCCCAAGGCATGTAATAGGCACGAGTGGTTGGGTATTCAAGCCCCCAAGGCCTATTGAGGGCCTATAACAGGCCCTGGAGGCTTAGAGCCTCCCAAGGCTATTGGTAACAACTGGTTGAGTGTTATTGGTAACAATTGGCTGTCAATGACCACTGTCTCTTGACTATGATCGACTAGAAACCCACTTCACCACGAAACCCCTCGCCTCAAGCATGCCTCAAGACGCGATTTCCCTGCGCAGTGGTAACCCCGAGCCTTGCCTCAACCTGATTTCTCATCCGGCCATGATCCCGCCATCTCCATTTGGCAGATATTTGTCAGCCCGCCCATATAAAAAAGACCCCAAAGTATTTTTTTATTGTTACATTAAATTAAAAAAACCTTTGCCCCTTAATATATAAGCAATATAATTTTTAGGTTTTCATGAATATTTAATACCGTAATATGAATGAACGTGATATTATATTGCCTTCTAGTGAAGCCCCCGTGATCACCTTCTACCTTGGCCTCATCCAAAGAAGAACCCCTAGAAAAATATTCCAAGATCACATCTCAAAGCAAGCCTTCCTCTTCCATAAGTGTGCATCCTCATCTTTAGAGAACCCTAGAAAACCCTTAGAAAAACTTTCAAGAGAAAACCTTCAAATATCCTTAGAAACCCTTCAAGAGACACATCTTCAAATGTGCTTCAATTAACCTAGAAACCCTTCAAAAGACACATCTTCTAGTCTTCTTACAAGTGCACACTTCCTGAGAGGATATCTCCAAGTGATGAATGAATGAACAAAATGAGGAGCACCTCCTTCTATTTATATTATTTTCAATTTACTTTTCTGGGTCGATCTGACATTGTTCAATATCCTGGCAGGGCTATTTTAACACTTCATATTTCCCCAGTCCTATGGAGTTAGAGGAAGTGTCATAACATTGGAAAGGTCTCTATATAATATTTTCAACCATATATCATATACTCCCATATGATCAAGGTATTGAGAGATTCAAAGATGGTATCCAAGCTAGGAATCAATGACACAATATTTCCATCAATCTTCATCTTGGACATCTACGGTCTCCCCTTGTCTTTGACTTCAATGACAACAATATTTCCAACAAAAAATGAATGTCGCTTAGATCCACATGAAATATTATCGTCGATTGTTCATCAAATTTTGCACCTAGTGCACTTCATTTCAATTTGGAAAGGTGGATTTTCAATGGAACATCAATTGAAACATTGAATTCAAACCCAAAATGTAGTAGTGGTTAATAGATTTTGAAAACATTGATATAATAGTGAAAAATGGTAGACCAATTCCTATAGTCCCTATCAACCTGAAAGGTCGTGACTAATAAGAGTTGGGTAGGATCCAAAGTACATCCTTTAGCCATGATCAAATCCAAAGTATATAGGCATCACTCATAGGCTTGAGCCTTAGCAGGTATAATATTTCCTTAGTTTCCCTTATCATTGATTTTCATTTTTTTTACATTGTTGTAGATTCATTGTTACAACTATCACTCAACTTGTTGGAAGACTATTTTTTGTTGATTTAATTGTTATTAACGTTATAAGGAGGTGGATCTATTTGAAACTCTTCTCGATTACAGCTTTAGTTCATTTTCTTGTTCATTAATTTTTTGGTCGTCATAAGCATTTGCTCTATGAAAAGAGTAAGTTGTTTCTCTGGATTTACATCATGGATACAACTAGCTTATTCTTCGTGCGGGTTTATCACAATAGTATCAAGAAAGAATTTCAATAAGGTTTTGGTAGCCATTGGTTATGTTGAATCTCCACGTTATCATCACACTTAATACTCCATTATTGAGAAGAATGTTTCCATCATTCACATCTCTTCACCGAGAGGTTGTGGAACAAGAGGAATTTAAATATGTCCATGTATTTGTGGGTTATTCATTATGGGGTGATTTTCCTAAGGATAGGGAGTGCACCCTTCATTTGAAGTCGTGGGTTTTAGAGTGTGTTGTCTTATGCATGACACCATGTTACCCTACCTTCAATTCCTCTTAAAATACTTTTAACTTAAAATCCAATGTGGGTCAAACTTCCCAACTCGCCTTTACACTTGTGGGCACTTTCTCTAGCATCCATTGAAAATGTTGGGGGGGAGTTTCACCATTGTTCCCCTAAAACCCTTAAATTGCATATCTTATCATATGCTACATTTTTTTGTTCAAATGGGTTTCACAAAGTGTATGCTTAAGGAAACTTAGAGTGAGATGGTTGATAAGGAATGAAAGTAAAAATTGCACTATGAATATGTTTCCTTTAGAGGAAGAGCACGTTTTACTCATGTGCACTTGGTAGCTTCCTAACCTGAAAAGTATATTGAGGTTGTTAAGGATCCATATAAACCTGATGAGGGTGGGAGAAAGGTGAAATAATTGTAGGCCCACTCTATAGAACACACATCACCATCCATTTAAGGTTTTGGACTCCACCTAGGGTGTGGAGCCTAAACACATGGAAAAAGAAATTATCAAAATCAATGACTTCACAAAGGAGGAAATAATTGTTGGTAAATTTTTCCTAAGGATAGGGAGTACGCCCTTCATTTGAAGCCGTGGGTTTTAGGGTGTGTTGGTTTATGCATGAAACCATGTTACCCTATCTTCAATGCCTCTTAAAATGTGTTTAACTTAAAATCCAATGTGGGTCAAGCTTCCCAACTCGCCTTTACACTTGTGGGCACTTTATCTAGCATCCATTGAAAATGTTGGGGGGAGTTTCATTGTTGTTTCCCTAAAACTCTTAAAATACATATCATAGCATATGCTACATTGTGTGTTTAAGTGGGTTTCACATAAGGTATACATAAGGAAATTTAGAGTGACATGGTCGAAAAGGAAATAAAGTGAAAATTACGCTATGAACATGTTTCATTTAGAGGAAGGGCATGTCTTACCCTTGTGCACTTGATAGCTTCCTAACCTAGAAATTATGTTGAGATTGTTAAGGATCCATAGAAACCTAATGAGGATGGGAAAAAGGTGAAATAATTGTAGGCCCACTCTATAGAACACATCACCGTCCACTGGAGGTTGGAAGGATAAAGCATGAAGATAGATAGAGTATTCATGGAAGGATAATTTTGGTTGTTTTCACTAATAAATAAAATCAATAGAGTATTTTGTAGATAAGTTTAAGGAAATATTTTTTGTTAATAACAAGTCTACCAAAATCCAAATATTAGAGTCAATGTCAACCCTATAAGGCCATAAGATCATAATGTAATATAGTAAACTAAGTATAAAAAAAATCATCATCAATAAATAAAAAACTAGGTTATCTAACGCAACATGATCAAAGTGTAATATTAGAATATTTCCATAGTTTCCCTTATCATTGGTTTTCAATTATCTTTTTACAGTGTTGTAGGTTCATTGTTACAATTATCACTCAACTTGTTGGAAGACTATTTTTTATTTAGTTGTTATTATGGTTATAAGGAGGTGGATATATTTGAAACTCTTCATGATTGCGAATTTAGTTCATTTTCTTGTTTGTTACTTCTGTGGACTTCATAAACATTTTCTCTATGAAAAGAGTAAGTTGTTTCTTTGAGTTTATATCATGGCTACAACTAGCTTATTCTTCGTGGGAGTTTCTCACCCCATAGGCTCAAGAAAGAATTTCAAGGAGGTTTTGGTAGCCACTGGTTATGTTGAAGTTCCACGTTGGAATCCCACTTAATGCTCCATTATTGAGAAGGTTTTTTATGTCCTTCACATCTCTTCAGGAATTTAAATCGGTCCATGTGCTTGTGGGTTATTCATTATCGGTTGATTTTCCTAAGGATAGGGAGTACACCCTTCATTTGAAGCCATGGGTTTTGGGGTGTGTTGGATTATGCATGAAACCATGTTACCCTACCTTCAATGCCTCTAAAAATACTTTTAACTTAAAATCCAATGTGGGTCAGGCTTACCAACTTGTCTTTACATTTGTGCGCACTTTCTCTAGCATCCATTGAAAATGTTGGGGGAAATTTTCATCAGTGTTCCCATAGAACTCTTAAAATACATATCATAGCATATGCTACATTGTGTGTTCAAATGGGTTTCATAAAAGCTCTTCTTAAAAAAAATCTAGTTCAATAAGGTGGTTGATAAGGAATCAAAGCAGAAATTGCACTATGAAAATATTTAATTTAGAGGAAGGGCATGTTTTACCCATGTGCACTTGGTAGCATCCTAAACTGAAAAATATGTTGATTTTGTTAACTATCCTTAGAAACCTAATGAGAATGAGCAAACGGTGAAATAATTGCAGGCCCACTCTATAACGCACACATCACCATCCACTAGAGGTTGTGGACTCTACCTAGGGTGTGGAGCCTAAACACATGAAAAAAAATCAAAATCAATGACTTTACAAAGGTCACAATAATTGTTGATACCTTGGAACAAGATTTGTTGGTACCCTCACTTGGTATCCCTTCCATGGGGAGGTTAACGGGTGGAATTGATGTATCAAATGGAAATGGGAAGACAAATAATTTCTTTCAAAAAATTGAATTATGAGAAACAATCAACACACTATTGGAGGGCCCCCTATTATATAGTTAAAAAATAACAAGTGGAATATGGTAAATAAAAGAAATTAAAATAAGGACAACAATATTATGTTGGACATGATTGTTTGGTTAAGTCAAGCAAAGGGTTTTCCATGGCTCTTTGGAGAGAGTCTACCTTAAATTTTTGAGTTTTTGATGTTTACAATAATTACATTACCCATCATGGAAGGATAAAGCATGAAGATAGATAGAGTCAGGTTAATATAATTTTGGTTGTTTTCACTAATAAAGAAAATCGATAGAGCATTTTATCAATAAGTTTAAGGCAATATTGCTTGTTAATAACAAGCTTACCAAAACCCAAATATTAGAGTCAATGTCAACCCTACAAGGCAATAAGATCATAATGTAATATAATAAATTAAGTATAATCCAATTTATTTTTCAATTATCAAAAAATATTAGAATCAATGTCACGAGAAAATAAGATCATAATGTAATATAGTAAACTAAGTAGAATAGAATTTATTTTTCAATCATCAAAAAATTATATATAAAAAACAAAAAACCTAAAAAAATAAAACAAAACAAAACTAGGTTCTATGACACAACATGATAAGTATAATATTGTAAACTAGGTACTTTTAATAAAAATTAGTGACCAAAAAAGAAAAAAATAGGTTTTTACTTTCCAATATTGAAACAAAAGCTCTCAATCCTCTTATATAAAGAATAAAATTAAGAAATATTGAGGGAATGATGCTTAACCTAATTAGATCATAAGATTCACATTAATCTCTTTCAAAGATTCAAGGATATTGTTGTCATATTAAAACTTTCAACTTTCTTGATATAGAAACAAAATAAATTGAATAATATGTTGAAGCAACCTCTATTTAGTTAAGAAATAAAGAATTCTAAAATTAACAAGACACAAAGATGCTTGTATCTTCTTTTTTCTTGGGAGTGAAGCTTTAAATCAATAAATATCCTCACATTGAGTAACCTCTTATTGAGTTTTTCAATGATGATGCAAATGATTAAGGAAGTCCATTCCAAAACATATGAAGAGTTCATCCTTGATTAGTACAACCATTTTCCTAATTAAGTGAGGCAACCTTTCTTTGCCTACTATCCATTATACTTGATTATTTTTTAAGAATTTTATCATTAAGGCGAGGCTCGTTTATGACCAAGGTAATCTCAAATCACCAAATAGATCATCCTTGGGATGGAGATCATGAGTAATGCCACAGTGGAAACATAATATCTTCATTCCATCACATATATTAAAGATCCAACCATGTTCTTGAAAGTTGATATGGAGGCTTAAGGCCTATAAAAATTGGACTCCCTTAGCTACCTTATCAATGAAACGAGCATCTAACCTTTTATAAATGGTGTTCCTCTTCTAAAGATGTCCTTATGAATGTTAGACTAATAAGTTTACTTCCTATTATTTCCTATCTCAAGGAGGCAGTCTTCTAGAAGGTCGCAATGCAACTTTGTTTTTGCATAATGAAAGGTTGACAAAGTGTCGAACATTATTTTATAGTTGAAAAAACTAGCAATAAAGAGAAGTCCAATATCTGTTAAGTTTAAGGTTAATGGAGTGTCAAGCATCATATCATGGTTAGAAAAACTAACAATAAGGGAAAATACAATATCCATTAAGTTTAAAGCCAACAAGGAGTATGTGCAAGTATAAAATGTTTTTCTGTTTAAATGGATACCAAGTTCCAACTCAAAACTCATGAACCCTTCACAATAACCAAAAATCAGTAAAGAAGCAACGATGAAATGGAAGGATGGCCTCATAGCCTTCTTCATAAATTAATTGTATGATGAGTTATATATCTTCTTTCAAGTTCATAAATACACATGTTAAATTAAGGAAGTATTAGTCAAAATTTTTTGGTTTTTCCTTGTAACATTATCGGCGTGTTCTAAATATTTAGAGTGAATGTAACCATTGTGAAGATTCTATGGGGATTTTAAATACATTGTGTTTTCCTTTTTCCTTTTTTCACATGGAAAATTTAGTGTTTGATCTTTGAAAATTTTCATGTGTGAAATTTCATCACCTCTTTTTCAATTGAAGAATTCCCTTGTTTTTTAACATGGAAAAGCTAGTTTTTAATCTTTCAATTTTTTTTATTTATGGAATTTTTTCATGCTCCTCTTTAATTGAAGATTCTCCATGTGTTTGATCTGAATCAAATTTGTCTACAAACATTTCTTCATTCTCTACTATTGTCCTTATCCAATTACACTTTCACTTCTTTCATTTCTAAATATCTGTTGTGTTCTTCTTCATCTCTAAATATTTGTTGGGCTTGAACACAAAGAGACATAACCAAATTCTATGCATGATCTACTACTATATGTTATACGTTATATTTGGGATTTGCTTCCAAGTATGATTTTTGAACTAGATTGCCATACTCATCTAAAACCCATTAGCAATGTCCATTTCGAGCAAAATTTAAAATACGAGTACACCTCATTCTCATTGATGTAATACATTGGAATAATATCACCAAGATGATTTCCTACATTTTGGAGTCTCTTCATTCAATAAGCAAAAAATTACGTTAGGTTAAAAGATTAACATAGATGTCATAATTTTATACACAAACAAAATCTTCCAAAAATTAAGGCTAATTTGGAAGACTATACTACAACTTGCTTATAAATAGAAATAATACGAAAGGAAGCTCAAAGTGAGCATGCTAATATTTTGGTAAGCATTTATCTAGTCTACGTAGCTCTTCTAGAGTTTGCTCTTCTAAAGTCTTTCACTTTGAGAAGCTCAAAGTGGGTGACCTTTTCAAATCTATGCATTGATCTTTTGTTGGAAAACTATTTTACAAAAGAATCAAGGGACAAATCTAACATGCCCAAACAAGATTTGTTGCGCCGAGAGGCGCTCTACAACCCAGTATGAGGGAGATCTTGTAACATGTGTCGAGTTTGTCGAGTGTTTGTCGAGTAACAAAATAATACAAAGTAAACAAAAAAGAATAATACAAAGTAAAAAGTAATAATTATTATGTCGGCCATAAACAAAAAAGAATAATACAAAGTAAAAAGTAAATATGAGACTTAAACTAGAGACTTTAGAGCTTAGGATTAGGTGATAAATATTATGTCGTCATAAACAAAAAAGAATAATATAAAGTAAAAAGTAAATATGAGACTTAAACTAGAGACTTTACTTTTTACCTTTAATACAAAGTAAAAAGTAAATACGAGATTTTAGAGTGTTTGTAGAGTTTGTCGAGTAACAAAATAATACAAAGTAAACAAAAAGGAATAATACAAAGTAAAAAGTAATAAATATTATGTCGACCATAAACAAAAAAGAATAATACAAAGTAAAACGTAAATATGATACTTAAACTAGAGACTTTAGAACTTAGGATTAGGTGGCTCAGGTATTACACTCAAGGAGCTATTCAAGAAGAGGTTTGCACCTCGAGAGATTTGATCCCACTCGGCGCTTGATAGAGCCTAGGATTTGGATCTAGGCTGGTTATATTTCAAACATGTGGGGATTTACAGTGGTAGGGTTGGAGGTAAGGCTTCTCCCTATGTTGAGAGGAAGCTTTCACAAGGGTGGTAGTGGGAAGGCAACAACATCAACAAAATCCCAACTGAAAAAATTGATGAGATAACTTCATGTGCACCAATTGGCAAAAAACAATGAGAATGTGCACTAACAACCATAAAAGATTTGCTTGAGCACTTGAAACACCTTCCAAAAGCAAAAAAACACAAATTCCATGGATAGAACCATGTAATTCTCAAAAAACAAGAATAGGCAACCAAAGAGGACTATAAGCATAATAGAACAATCAAGAGGGGGGCTAATACCCAACCCATAATTATCACCTTTTAAACAAGACTTTAGAATGGTAAGGTTGGAAGCAAGATTTCCCACTAAGTTGATGGGGAAGTTTTTATTACAAGAGGGCTATAGAATGGTTGGGTCAAAAGCAAGATTAGCCACTAAGTTGGTAGGAATATTTTGTTGGGAGAATGGAAGGGCAACCACACACCATCATTTATTGCCATGTTCCAATTATCAAATCTAACCAATAAAACATCAAAGAAAAGAGAATCATAAAACAATTAGAACCATCTTAGTACACGCAGTAGGAAAACCCTCCCTTACTTAAGGTGCATCATTACTTACCCCACAAATCCTTGAATAAGATCTAATTATGCTTCCTAGAACCTATTTCATCTATGATGTATGCTTTCATTGCTCATTATGTCATCCATTTAAATTTAAATCAAGTTAAATTCAATTACCAAAATTCCAAAAAAAACAATTAAACTAGAACCACTATAATAAATTCCAAAGACACCTCAACTTACAACAAATACCTCATTACATACCTAACAAGTCAAAGAAAAACCCCACTTACATGAGGTGCCTCATTCCTCACCCCCGAATTCTTTAATCAAATCTAATCATACATCATAAAAGGTCCTCAATCCTCACCCCCTAATTCTTGAATGAGATCTAATTATACATCATGAAAAGTCCTCAATCCTCACCCCTTAATTCTCGAGTGAGATCTAATTATACATCATGAAAAGTCCTCAATCCTCACCCCTTAATTCTTGAGTGAGATCTAATTATACATCATAAAAAGTCCTCACTCCTCACCCCCTAATTCTTGAGTGAGATCTAATTATACATCATAAAAAGTCCTCACTCCTCACCCCCTAATTCTTGAGTGAGATTTAATTATACATCATAAAAAGTCCTCACTCCTCACCCCCTAATTATTGAATGAGATCTAATTATACATCATAAAAAGTCTCCACTCGTCACCCACGAATTCTTGAGTGAGATTTAATTATACTTCATAAAAAGCCCTCACTCCTCACCCCCTAATTCTTAAGTGAGATCTAATTATACATCATGAAAAGTCCTCACTCCTCACCCCCTAATTCTTGAGTAAGATTTAACCATAAAAAGTCCTCACTCCTCACCCCCTAATTCTTGAGTAAGATTTAACCATAAAAAGTCCCCACTCCGCACCCCTTTCACCCCTTAATTCTTTGGAGTGAGATTTAATTATACTTATACATCACAAAAGGTCCTCAATTCTCACCCCTAAATTATTGAGTAAAGCCTACTTATACATCATAAAAAGTCCGCAATTCTCACCCCTAAATTATTGAGTAAAGTCTAATTATACATCATAAAAGGTTAAGTTACTTCATTTATGGTTCAAGCATGGCTTTCATTCCTCATCAAGTCATCCACATTTATGGTTAGAGTCATGTAGGTCTTAAGTTTCAATGATAATGGGACAAGGAAATTTGAAGCATCATGGTTATGTTGTAACCAATTTAGTTGGTTCAATTTTCATGGTTACATTGTAACAATCTGGCTGCATAACAATTCATTTGGTTAAATTTTCATGGTTACATTGCAACAATCTGGTTGAATTTTTATGATTACATTGTAATATTTGATTGAAATGAACTTTCCTTGTTACATTGTAACATATTGGTTGAATTTTTCAAATTACATTGTAACAATCTGGTAAAAATTCCATGGTTTACACTGTAACAATTTGGTTGAATTTTTATAGTTACAATGTAACAATTTGGTTGAATTTTCATGGTTTACATTGTAACAACTTCACCACTTAGTTCATTCGAATGAGAATTAAATATACTTATACATCATAAAAGGTCCTAATTCTCACCCTAAATTATTTAATAAAGTCTATTATACATTATAAAAGGTAAGTTACTTCATTTATGGTTCAAGTATGCTTTCCTTCCTCATCAAGTCGTCCACATTTATGGGTTAGTTATGTAGGTTTTAAGTTTCAATGATAATGGGTCAAGGAATTTGAAGCATCATGGTTATGTTCTAACAAATTTAGTTGGTTGAATTTTCATGGATACCTTGTAACAATCTGGTTGTATAACAATTTATTTGGTTGAATTTTCATGGTTACATTGTAACATTTGAAGCATCATGGTTATGTTGGTTATGTTATAACAAATTTAATTAGTTGAATTTTTCATGGATACCTTGTAACAATCTGGTTGTATAACAATTCATTTAGTTGAATTTTCATAGTTACATTGTAACATTAAGTTGATTTTCATGATTACATTGTAAATTTATTTGATTGAAATGAATTTTCAATGCTACATTGTAACAATCTGGTTGATTTTTCATGGTGTACCCAATTATCCGCACAATTAGGTAGGATTCCTGCTAATGCATTGTAAGCTTTCCTGGATGTTTTCAAAACTTACTCACCAAGTCCCTAAGGTACACCCATGGAATAGCAGAGAGAACAAAGAGTGAACGTAAGAACGTTAAATCGTGCAGTGGCTACATTAAAAGTGACAGCGTCGGTGCATGGCTTATCTGGTTGAATTTTCATGGATACCTTGTAACAATCTGGTTGTATAACAATTCATTTGGTTGAATTTTCATGGTTACATTGTAACATTTAAAGCATCATGGTTATGTTGGTTATGTTATAACAAATTTAATTAGTTGAATTTTTCATGGATACCTTGTAACAATCTGGTTGTATAACAATTCATTTAGTTGAATTTTCAGTTACATTGTAACATTTTGGTTGAATTTTCATGATTACATTGTAAATTTAACATTTTGGTTGAATTTTCATGATTACATTGTAAATTTATTTGATTGAAATGAATTTTCCTTGCTACATTGTAACAATCTGGTTGATTTTTCATGGTGTACCAATCTGGTTCATGCTTTACAATTGCAATATATGTTGAATTTTCATGTTTACATTGTAACAATATATTTGGTTGAGGTTGAATTTTTTTTAAAAGAAAGACTTTGATAACTAACTGGTTACAATCAAATACAATATCCCTCTTACCAATGAAAATCTTCATAATGGCTTCAACATTATGCAAAATCCTCCTCGTAATCACTTTCAACATTAATCAAGCAAGTATTTGCTGCGCACTGGTTTTCTTCTGAGCTCATGATTGTCAATTTCATAATCACTTTCAACACCAGAAAAGCGTGTTTTCTTGTCACCTCACGATTCTCAATTTCATAATTTTGTTTTCCAGTGAGCTCATGATTCTCAATTTCATAATCACTTTCAACATGAGAAAAGCAAGCACTTCAGAACATTAATCAAGTGTTTGCTGCGCACTGGTTTTATTGTGAGCTCGTGATTATCAATTTCATAATCACTTTCAACATCAGAAAAGCTTGTTTTCTTGTTAGCTCAGGATTCTCAATTTCATAATTACTTCCAACATCAAAAAAGCAAGTGCTTGCTTGGGCATTGGTTTGCTTGTGTACCACTTTCAAAATCAACGAAGCAAGTGCTTGCTTGAGCATTGGTTTGCTTGTGAACCCATTTTATGGGATTGAAAGGTTTACCACAATAAGTAGTTTTACATCCATGAAAATAAAGTTGGGATTGCACAACCAAGAGTTAATCAACAATACATTGGGGCCGAATTTCAGTGCTCAGAGAGAATGATATGGCAAAATCCAAAAGCAAACCTAATTGGTCTGAAATTAGAACAGTTTTTGAAGAAAAAAAAACCGTCAAACATTTCATACCAACTGTCATTCCTTAATATCAATTCTATTATTTAGTCTGAAAGGGTGCACCAATGCATTAGGTATAGCCACCAACATGCATTAAACATTGGAATAACAACAGCTCACCAAAGTGCCACCATATTTATAAAAGGTAGAGGTGGTCTCTTTTTCATCTACAAAAACAACCAGCACCTTTAGTAGGCATGGCACCATTTAAATTTTTCATCCAATCAACTTCACTGAATCATTACTCAGATAATGACATTTGCGTATGAAGCCAACTCACTATGGATATGTATTTAGCATTTACATCACCATGTAATAATAAACAAAATTAGTTTTAGTTATAATGTTAAGATGAGATGAGGCTTGGTCATGGACTATTTCAAAATTGGAGTTGGCAGGAATGGACTTTATAATACACTGGAGGAGAATAAGCAAATGAAAGGAGGTCTCTGTAATAGAGAACCTCTTTCTAAAATATTAGGGGTGATGAAAGGACATAACATATCATCCAAAACATTACTCAATGATAGAATATTAACAGTGGGATAGTAATTTACAGTCACCATAAGTTATGAAACCAATCTCACTATGGATATGTATTTAGCATTTACATCACCATGTAATAATAAACAAAATTAGTAATGTTAAGATGAGATGAGGCTTGGTCATGGGCTATTTCAAAATTGGAGTTGGCAGGAATGGACTTTATACTACACTGGAGGAGAATAAGCAAATGAAAGGAGGTCTCTGTAATAGAGAACCTCTTTCTAAAAAATTAGGGGTGATGAAAGGACATCACATATCATCCAAAACATTACTCAATGATAGAATATTAACAGTGGAATAGTAATTTAAAACATTACTCAATGATAGAATATTAACAGTGGAATAGTAATTTACAGTCACCATAAGCTATGAAACCAATCTCACTATGGATATGTATTTAGCATTTAAATCACCATGTAATAATAAACAAAATTAGTTTTAGTTATAATGTTAAGATGAGATGAGGCTTGGTCATGGACTATTTCAAAATTGGAGTTGGCAGGAATGGACTGTATACTACACTGGAGGAGAATAAGCAAATGAAAGGAGGTCTCTGTAATAGAGAACCTCTTTCTAAAACAACTAGGGGCGATGAAAGGACATCACATTTCATCCAAAACATTACTCAATGATAGAATATTAACAGTGGAATAGTAATTTACAGTCACCATAAGTTATGTTATGGTTTGTGTTTGGACTGGCCTGGTGTCATACAATCTACAGAACTAAATTCATTTGAAATAATGTTTATGATGGGAAAGTTACTATATGGCAATGAAGACAATAGAGATGAAAACTCTGAAGAAATCAAGAAACAAAGAAATTTATTTCCAAGAAACCAGTCACTGGTGAACTTTGCTACAAACCCTAATATGTAAAAATATGATAACTATACATTCTCTCTCTGCATGCCCATGAAATACATGGATGGCCCAATGCCAAAAGTACATGAAATTACAGACTCAGAATATAGTGGACAACAACCCTAGAAACTTCTGCTAAAGATTGAAAGAAACAATGAGCCCTACAGAGATCCCAAATCCTTATTAAGTAATCTTTTCAAAATATCAGTTGATCTACAATGTCATCAATCCATTCATCAAGAAGACCAGAAGCTATCATGGCGATAGAAACTACATACTTATTAACAGAAATAACACATACAGAACAAAAAAAGAAGATGGAGCGCTCTGTGAGATCCAGATCTGCATGTGGGTCCTCCATTTCTCCACTTGGGTATTCATTTCTGACCTCCAAAGAGATAACCAAGTGAAGATCCACCTCCTGGTGCAGAATGCACCTTCGTCGAGGGCCGGTCCTGAATTAAAACAACAGCCTCTCAGAGACACAAGAAACTGATCCAAAGACCCACTAAAACGCAAGAAAATACTGAAAGAGCACACAAATAACATATGAAAAAAGGAAAAAAAAAGATTAAAACCCACTTACAGTAATGAAATTGCCGCTGTTCTGCCCATCAGCCCTATGATAATTATTAGAGTTTCTACTCGCTTGTCCTTCAGGCTGTGCAGCAGCAGCAGGAGGAGGAGGCTGAGCCACCTTGGGAGCCACTACCACCTGCGGTGGGGGCTCTGGTCTCTCAACGGGCCTTGTGGGTGGTGGCGCATCCGACCCAAACAGATACCCCAAAGAACTCTGGCCCCCTCCACTGCTCACACCACGACCCATGATTGACTGAAACCTCTCTCGCTGGGATCCAAGAAACTTAAAAATGGCTCCTCTGCAACTAAAATGCAAAATACCAAATACCAAAGATGGAACTTGAGCTTCTGCTCCTGTTGTTATAACAGACTGGAAGAGATGTAAGCCACCCAAGAGAGAAGAGAGGCGAGATGAAGCGAATGTGCTAGAGTCTCTCAATAAGTGTTGATATTTGTAGGAATTTTTATTTGAATAATGAGGTGGGGGCACCTATAATAGCCCAACCGACTGATAAGGCCACATCAAATCTTGCACAAGTTGTGCCAAGGATTGTTTCTGATATTTTTTAATTTATTTGGACATGGACAGCTCATCCCTACGAAGATGCGCTATCGTGAGTGTGTTGTGAGAGTGACTCAAGTAAATTGGAGGACGTGTGTAGTGGGAGGGCACCATGGGAATCAATTGAAGGAGGTTTCATGTGATGGGCATACTCACTCACTTGCTTGGAAATTGTGCCCCATTAGGTTTGCCCAACACATATGAGGAGTTGGAAGATTTGCTTTGCTATGCTCTACTGTTAAATTGACATAAAATTGATCAAAGATCTTATGACGAGTTTGTTCAAAGTGCCAAGTGGGACCATACAAAAAAAGAAAAAGGACCGTTTACAACAATTTCAAAAAAAAGTAAAAAGAGGGAAGTAAGCATATTGACGTATTTCAAAAAAAGAAAAGGAACATGAGCGTATTTCAAAAAGTGGGGATGGTTTCATGAGGAGTTTGGAGAAAAATACATGGAAATAGTACACTCTCTTAGTATTTAAATTTTTACAAGGGTGGTAAGTGCGAGGTCCTTTGCATGGGCCTTAGGGTAAAATCCATGCTTTATATCTGGGACCACTCATCTTCGTTCTCAATAAATAAGGCCCGTTTTGATTTTTGGTGATTTCTCCTTTTTTATAGGTTTAGCAAAAAAAGGGTAAGGATGGCACAATTTTGACTAAAATGTTGCCAAGGATTCACAATCATTTTGTATTTTTTGAATCGATTAATCTTTTCTAAATTCAAAGGAATAATAATTTTATAATTGATAATAAGGTAAATCAAGCAATTTATTTGGACAAAGGCGTCATTGTCCAAAATGGGGAATCACCACAAGGTTTTGTCTCCCCTAACAATTGTTTAACATGGTTTCAACCTCCATAGCAACCAAACTTTTGAATGTGTTTTGCAAATTGCATAGTGGATTAATGAAGGTGGCAGACAAGTGTCTCAGAGTGGAGTTCAAGGGAGCTCTTGTATCCCTTCCCCGTGCCTCCATTGACCTCACACATTTGAACTCAACCTAGTCTGTGGGGGCATTTAAATCAAGATTGATGGCGATGCAACTTGTAGGTGGGATAGTGAATCTAGGGTGTGGTAAGGTTTTGTTATGTTCCATAAGCTTAGGGCATAATGTTGTCCGTTTGTATGCTCTTGGCTTCAATGATAAAATGATTGCTTCAGGGAGGAACGTGTTGCCCGTTAGCGATCAGGAGGCTCTCTTGGGTGGTCGACTCAACCGCAACAACATTTGGGACAAGGGTAAGTGGTATGGATTATTGAGCACAACATTGTTCTTTTGCCTTTGACAATTGTGGGCGCTGTGTTGGTTTTTTAAAGTGAATTGTTTGTTATGAGGGGTTTCTCTGTTGGGGAAGTGAGACTCTATAATTTCCTTGTTTTGCTTTTGGTTTACTTGGTTGTTGAGACACTGGTAAAATAATGGGTAATTGGTGACCAGGTAACCAAAAAATTTGGTCACCATGTGAAATAAATGACTAAACCACCGAAGAAGTTGGTCACCACGGTTTTTTAAAATGAAATAGGACCAAATTTGAACAATTTAAAGTGACCACAACTAAAAATGACGAAAATAAATGACTAATTTAGTCATGGAATAAAAAGACGACTAATTTAGTCACTAATTAACGAGTAATTGATCAAGCAAAAACTAAGAAAACTTGCACACAGTTATCTCGAATCGAGAAGGATCTCAATGTTATTCAAAAAAACAAATGAAATTGAATATATCATTTTTACTTTGGGTTTGTGCGTACCCGCCAAACAAGGCATACACGAACTTTGGGCCTGTACTCGAACATGATGAAGTCCTTAGTTGCAAGTTGCATGGCTCTAGACGACTGCGTATAATAATATTGTAGGCTGGCAATTATATTTAGTTCCAGGATCGAGGAGATAGGAAACCCATCAGTGGAGGGTCGCTTGGCTCGTGTGGAGGAGAGAATTAGGTGCCTGGCATATAATCAAGTGAGCGATGATGAAAACATCAATGCTAAATTGGATGCTCTGGCCAAAGAATATTAAATCACACGCAAGTGGTTCAACAACTCGGAGTAGGCGTAGTTGGTCTTCAAGCGCTGCCCCGAAGCAGTGGCTCGAGCGACGATAGAGACTACTCCAGGTTCTAATTCCATTAAAGCTTATGTTTCTATGTTTGATGACGACTAGTCCCTCCTGGTTTTATATATTATGCTTTCTGGTTAAGGTCGGGTCTATCAATTATTATTAGCTCCTTTTTGTGAAAATTATGGCCATAACTGGCCCTGGCCTATGTGGAATCCATACTCAATCTGCTGAACTCTCTACCTAATTGTCATGTTAAACACATGCTAGCTAGAAAATCATCATCATTTACATGCGATAAGTTATCATATTATAGTCTCTAAATTATTACTTTTTATTTATGGTGTTGCACCACTAATATACCCTAACATTTTGCATGAATGCATCGGTACCCCACCTTGATTCAATGTAGGTGAATTATTTATATATTGATTGTGGGTTCATATTCCACACACACACACACACACACACACACACATATATAACTCACAAATATAATACATTATATGCACCTACTGTATTAACCCCCCCACTCAACACACAAACAAGTTATACCTTATACCTTGGTGCATGTTTGACAACTATATTAATGTTAGAATATATAACATGAAATAACAAAAATTGCAAAATTTATAACACATTAACCCAAAATTTTGATTGTTTGTAGCAATGTGACCAAAGTAGTGGTCGCCTATCAAGGAGAAAATGAGACACATTATTCATTTCACACCAGTGTTACCCCGAGAGCGCTAGTATTACTCCGATGGCGATGACTTCTAGTTTTCCTCTGCAAGGAGAGGGCTCCAAACTTCCATTTCAAGGAGAGGGTGTGACCCATTCAACCTAGAATGTTGGCGCCAAGAGTTTTTCTTTGGAAAGAATGGATTCGTTTTGGGGTTTGAGAGGTTAACTCGTAGTGCAATTTTTGAAGCTGTTGGTTGACTTCCCTACTTGGTTGGTGCTAAATATTTCGTTTTGGTGGGATGGAGGGTGTCTGGAGGGTTTAGATAGGTATTTAGAAACGAATGGAAGGGTTTAATGTCTATTGATAGCGTCGTTTCAAAGAAATTGGGGTTCGAAATAGTATTTATACATAGACTAGTTCTTTCTATTGGGAGTTTGGAGGTATCCTATGTTGGGGGTGTAAACCGAAGCTTTCATGAGACTAGGCCTACCCTTACTCATTTGCTTTGGTACTTGGAATGGCATGTGGGTGACAATTATTAGAACTTAATAGTTAGGAATTTGAGGCAGTTCTCAAGGTGGGATAAGAATATGGATAGACCACCAATCCTTGGGGGCAATAGAAATGACGATACTTATGAAATTAAGAATATATTAAGACATTTCTCTAGTAAGCTAGAGGGAATGAGGCAGGTTATTGAGTATTTAAGTTTGCATGTAGAAAAGCAGGAAGTAAGAAGGAAGTGTTGGAAAATTAGCTTGGGGTACTAAGGACTAGAGCTGATAAAATGACAATAGACCTTGAGATGTTGTGCAACATGATACTAGAATTTGTTCGGAGCTCCCAATCGATCGTCGTGATTCCTCAAGTTTCCATAGGCTCAACAAGAGACCAACCTGTTGATGAGGCATTTTTGCATCAAGCAAAAGTAGTCTCAACAGAGAAGCAAGGAGTAGTTGGTGTCCCTAGTTCTTACAAGGAAGATATTTAAATGGAATAGGCCCGCAGTGGCCATGTCTTCGATCATAACTAGCTTGTGTTAATTGTGTTTAGATATATTTTTATTTTGGGTCAGTATGTAAGGAAATATAAGCATCAATTTGATATGCTTGATTTAGATCCTGCATGTAATAGATTCATTTATAGTGTTTTGATTTGCTTCTGCAAGACTATTTTGTGTACAATTTTGAATTGATTGTACTCTTGGATGTTTGGATTTCCAACAAAAAAATGTTTAACTCCCCTAGAAGGGTTGATAATGAAGAATGATGTCATTGTAATCATTACAATTAAGTGATGTTTCCATCATGCATTAGTTCATTACAACAAGCATGTTTCATTTATGTGCAAGAGTAGAGGAGACTTCAAGGATGAGACCCATTCATAATAGTTTGGATTTGCCTTCGAATGAGGGGCATCAGGGAATGATGAAGAAGGTAGGACACAATGGGGAATATGAATAATTATGGCTCTCTTTCTGGACAACCTCGTGACCACCCCCATGATTGATCAAATGGATTATGTTGAACTTTGGATTGCGCTTCATCTCTACAACAAGCAATGGAGGAACAATGTGAATCTGAAGAGCATTATGGAAATCAAGGCTTAAAGAGTAAAGCGCTTGGTGGTAAAGATAGATTACAAGGTACCTATCTTGTTCGATGAGGCAAAAAATTGAAGGAAAAAGAGGAGGTGACAAAGCTAGACCCATTATATATAAAAGGTAGAGGTAGAGCTCCTAAGGACAAGGTCTGTGGGGATGGCACTAAAAAAGACTTTCTCCAATGGCTAAAAATTATATTTTTTTGTGTAACCTAGAGTTTCATTGGTAGGCTCAAGGCTGCCACAATGTAGAAACTAGAAAAGTTAGAGGATAAGGTTTGGGCTAGAAGAATTTCCACAAACATTGAACAAAGTGATAAGGAATTAGAGCCACTATCTGAGGCATAAGGTTCTCAAGGAGTCAAACCACCAAATTAATACTCGCTCACTCTAGACCTGTACTAACACACAAGGGAGATGATATCTTTCCACATGGACTTTGTCTCAAAGAAAGACAACTCTATACTACATACCATACTAGAAGAGTTGCACCAACTCAACGACAAGTATTATGGTATTTTAAATGTTGTCCAAGATTAACAAGGGCTATAATATAGAGGGGAACTAGAGAATGAGGAGGAGGATGAAGAGAATCAAGCTAGAGCCATTCTCAACACCTCATCTCCCTTGCAAGTAATTAAAATTATCATAGAATCCTTTTGGTTTATGCCTATCTATAAGGTTCCAATCTATATTTTTTTCAATTATTATTATTATGCTAGAATAAGGCATAATGCCTAGAGGCCAGTTATTCCTCCTAGTATGAAGTTGTGCATATTATTATTTTTTGAAACATTCTTAAACATTTTCCAATTTTGAATATGACTTGCTTAAGATTTTAGGATTGAATGATTGTCCAAAGGAAAAAAAATCTTATATTTCAACGAAATGAAATATACATGTTGTACAAGACCGGTCTCCATTGAGGCCCTGACTGGAGAAAAAAAAATTGACTTCAACGGGTATGTCCAGCATCCCTCAAGGATTACAACATCAGGATCCAAAAGCAACAAAACATATATGTCCTAACATATCTAACACATAACAGACATAGTTTCCCAAGTGGCTACACACCTTGATACCTTAACCATACAGGCTATGAGTGTATGAGCTCTTTTCGGACTACTCATAAAAGTGACATGCATGAAAACATTGAACTTAGAAATGAAAATCCCCGGACTCAACTTCTTGGTCGTCCATGAATTCTTGGAAGATGAAGGAGCCCATATATGGAGAACGCTTCCTTAAAAAATTGATCCACTTTTTCATTCAATTCCCTGAAGATATGCATGAAAGAGGACCATTTAAGATTTTGGATGTCTTCTCGAATTTGATCTAGGAGAGAAGTTAGCCTTGCAATCTAGATGACATTTTTCTATTCACCTAGTCCACCACTACTTTCGAATCACCTAGAATCTGCAATTTATGTACCCCATGTGAAAGTGCAAAATGAAGAAGAGTCCAAAATGCAACAAACTTTGCTTTCATATTAGAACCTCTCCTAGAAGCATATCGAATGTGAAAATAATGATGAGTATTAATGTATAAAACCACCCCAATCCCTATGTGAGTTGGATGTCCCTGGATAACCCCGTCAAAATATCCATATGGCACCTCCATGTCCAGTTGCAGCATGACTGACTCTCTGGTCTTTTTTTTCTTTGGCTCCACTTTAAATTCTCGTGATATTTTTTCAGTTAGACCTGTGATTACTTCTTCCGGGACTAATTTATCCTAAAAAATGTTCAAATTGCGAGACCTCCAAATAAAATAAACAAAGAAATAAGGGAGGGATCTGTATTATGCCACCAATGCATCAGTCCACCAATCTTTGAAACATTCGTATAGACCAACCCCTCTCCACATTGCTTTAGGATGAAACAAATTTTCTACAACCTTCCAAACTCGAACTGTATAGGGACATGGGATGAAAATATTGTTGATTGATTATTCATCTAATTTGTAGAGAATGCATCTGCTTGGCTTGATATAGCCATGCTTAAGTCCATTGTCCCACATTAAGAGCTTGTTGGACAAAGCTAGCCACAATATAATCTTGGATTTTAAACTACCTGTTAGTTTCCATATGCTTTCCCACTACCAAACCTTGTTTCCGTCGAAGTCCAATTCTACTTTAGCCTTGTACCCCAACTTAATCATGTACATACCTATAGCCAGATTTAGGGACCAGACCATGGAATCTTCCACCTCTTCGCCAAGCTTAATGAAGCTAGTACTAAGCATTAACACGTAACTCATCCATTCCTCTGCTAGTTGATCCTGCAATTTGATCTCCTCCATGGATTTCCATCCTGATTTGCCAAAAAATTCATGGGTAAAATCCCATGCTTTCCATAAGTGGAATATGTCTCTGTCATGGAGTGTCCTGAGCAGGGCATTTAAATTTTTGTATTTTTCATAATCTCCCAACCAAGGATCCTCTCCAATCCATGCTCTTTTTCCATTTCCAATCTTTCAAACCATCCAGGGACCCACCAAAGGGAATACTTCAACAAAATCATTCCATACTATTGAAACATTCTTTGCCTCATTGCGAGGACTGCAAAATTAGTCCTCCAATCATGAATTGTCAAGATACTTTGAGAGTATCATGTGCCTCCATAGAGAGTCTCCTTGCGTGAGACACCAAATGTTTTTTTCCATCAAAGAATGAGTAAACATATGGATCTTTTTTATCCCCCAACCTCCAATACTTTTAGGAGAGAAAATTTTGGACCAACGTACCAAGGGGATGCCTTCTTTTTCTTTACTGCCTTTCCACAAGAAACTGAATCATTTTTTTTGGATTTTGGTCAAGATCCCTTTTGTTTTTTTAACTATGGAATCTTAGTACACTAGAATGCTTTCCAGCATTGACTTTAGCAACACTAGCCTTCTACCCCTTGATAGCCAATGCTTCACCCATGGAGATATAAGTGCTTCAATTTTTTTTAAGAGCTAGGTCCAATCTGTGATCCTATAAGAGTTGGGCTTCAAATGGAACCCTAAGTACTTCAACCCTTCATTTAGACTTTTCCAAGGAAAGGGGAGCAATCTTTCTAGAGCATGCATTGCTTCGTAAGATAGTTGGTTATGCACCACACACCATTTGAGAATATTAATTTCCATACCCGTCGCTTTGCAATATAGATCAAGGATGGACTTTAAGCCTTGGATTTATGACTTCTCACCAAAAAAGAGCACGTCATCAACAAAAAGCAAATGTGAAATGCATTCTGATGTTGAAATTTTAAACCCTGATAGGATCCTTCTATTTCAGGCGTCCTTCATCAACTTGTTTAAGACTTCAGCCACTATCAAGAATAGAAAAAACAATAATGGACAACCTTGTCTTAAACCTTGAGAAGCTATGAAAAAGGATAAGGGTATTTGTTGTTAAGAATAGCAAATGACAAAGAATCTAAACAACCCATTATCCAATTTACAACATTGAGGATCATTCTCATTTGAATATGAATCAACTGCAAATACGTCCAACTAACATTGTCCTGCAAATACATTCAACTAACATTGTCATAGGCTTTGGACAAGTCGTGTTTGACAACCACATTCTGGGAGTTAGCACGATTGATCGAATGCAAGGCTTCTTGCTCGATAGACATGACGTCGTGAATTTGGCGACCGAATATAAATCCAAATTATTCTTCAGAGATGATGTCATTAAGGATTGGCTTAAGCCTATTATCCAAAATCTTAGAAATGATCTTGTATATCACATTGCAACAAGGGATAGGGTGATAATCCTCAAAAGAAATAGCTCCTCGTTGTTTGTGAATGAGAGCCAGAAACGTGGAATTAATTAAGGGTGCCCAAGACTCTCCAAGGACTCTTGGATTCTTACACCACTTTAAGGATACCATTCTTGAGAAGATAATAGAAACCCAAGTAAAATTCAATGGTGAGTCCATCTGGCCTAAGCTTTTTTCATTCTTCATGGAGGACATGACTAACAAAAATTTAGCCTAGGTAACATCTACATCCAGAGAGGCGTTCATCTCCTTCGTGAAAAGTTGAGGTGTCAAACTTATGACCTTCAAAATATCCTAAATTGGGAACCTAAAGGGTTTTGAAAAAAGGTTACGAAAATGAAGTTTTGTAGCTTCCGCCTTTTCCTTAAATGAATTTGATACTACTCCACTCGGGCCCGATACCTCCTAGATAGAATTCAATTTTTTACTAAGGTTAGCAAAATGGTGAAAATTTGTAGTCTTGTTATCTCCTTTGCCGAGCCAAATTGCTCTTATTTTCAGTCTCCAAGCATATTCCTCCTTAACTAGAAGGTCATGTCTTCGAGTCTCCAGAGATTTTAGGGTTGAAAGGCCCTCCTCGCTCCATTCAACTTTTATATTTTTATCATCAATCTCATGGATATTACTCTGTTTCTAGAAGGAGCACTTGTGTCCAACAATTGTGATCCTCCAACCATCCTTTGATTTTCTACTTAACTCTTTTCATATTTTCAGAGAATTGTTGCATTTGTGAGACTCTAGGGGAGTGTTGTAAAGGGACCCAAGAGGAGGGAATTAAATATCTTTAGTCTTCGTCACACAACCATATGTGGTCAAATTTGAGGGGGGTAGGAGGTTTACATTCAGGACTTTCCAGTATCAAAAGAACTGGAAGGTGGTAAAGCATGCCCCTCGAACCCACCCTTGAATTCATTAACCAATTCCCCTCTAGCAGATCATCTGATATTAAAAATATTTCGAGTCTCTTTGAAATTCATTCGACACCTTTACGTCCATTTTTCCATGTAGGGAAAAAATTTAGCAGTTCAAGGTCGGCTAAGTGCACACTCTCAAACAAGTGCTAGAAAAAACCCATTAACGAGTATTTTCTAGCATGCTCCCCCCATATATGTGAGAGGGTGAGATTCAATTCCCATCCCAACACTAGATTGTGACTTGCAAATACCCTCGAGGAAACCAGATACTTACAGAAGGTACACTTGTCCAGATAAGCACCATGAAGATATAATATTTTAAGGGTAAGCCCCAGGTCTTTTACCTCCACTTCCACCTAAATGCTCAACCTGGGGGAAGAGGAATAAACAAATTTTACATGGATGCTCCAAACCGTTAAGAGGCCTCCTGACTAACCATCCATGTATAGGGATAAGAATGACCCTTTTTTTCAACCACGGAGAGAAAATCTCCACCACTTTTTCCCATGAGCACATGGTTTCCTGAATAAAAAGAACATCAAGTGAGCATACTTTTACAAGTATTTTGAGGGATAACATCTTGGAGGCACCCCCACCCCTCTAGCACTAAGAAAAAGGAAAATCATGATTGACAATTTCCTAGGGCCTTCCATCCTATAAGGGCCCATGCGGTGGTAGATTGCTTATTGCTTTTTATGTCTTGTTTCACTTGCAATTGGGTTAAGGAAATATTAGATTTTCTACTCACTTGCGAACTTGGAGCCTTATTTAAATCCAAGCCCCCCTTAATTGCCTCATTCTCCTTTCCCTACTTCCAAGAACACAGGAGATAACCAGGTCTCAAGGGAATCTTAGAGCCATATGCTGACAAGTCCAAAGAGGAGGCCATGCTAGCACGTAGGGTTTGGACTTCTTTCTTGACACGTGATTCTAACGTCTTTATAGGAGAATGAGGAGGGGCGTCGAACGCCATATTCAAGACTAGGAGAGAAGGGATTGGAGTAGGCAAAGAAGAGGAGGGAAGGAGCTTCCCATCCTTTTCTACTAGTGTGATTACCTCCCCCCGTAGGGAAGACTTCCCCTACAACTGAAGGCTGCTTTGTCACGCCTTCCAACTTCAAAACATGAGGAGCATTAAGAAGAGAAGAATGAGATAATATCATACCCAAAACTTCTTCTTCGCGTGTGATAGACCTTGGGATCATTCTTTCCATCTCCCAAACCTAGACCTGGATGGATTCCGATGACCTCTTGGCCTCTAAATGGATCTCGTCAACTTCTAAAACCTTAGGAGCACTAAATCCTTGTGTCGTTACCAGTTTATTGGAATCCATATAATTTTTGGAGGACCCCCTACACTAGTCATCTTTGGGCACTCAGAATGAATGTTCCCCACCTCATGACAACCAAAATATCTAAAGGGAATTTTCCAAAAATCAATCCTCTGAGTCCACTTGAAATTTCCAAACTCCAACTCTATTTCCTCCAGAAAGCTATCTTTTAGGTCGACTTCTACTAACACCCAAGCCCATATGCGATCCGACTTTGTGTTCCAATTGCCTTCAAGTTTAATGAGCCTTCCTATTTTGTTCCCTATGAATTCTAAGAACTCCTTCTACCATAAATAAATGGTAACCCAAGAAGAATAATCCACACCTGCTACACCAATGCTGGTTCTCTTAATGGGTTGAAACTAACTTTTCATTCACTTAGGACTAGTCCAGAGGGACCCATCCCCAGTTTTTCCCGAGGAATTTCTCCATATATTCTTTGCATTTGAACATGAAACACAACCACCCTCTAGTCATAACGTGGAAGATAGGGAGATAGCTCAGTAATGACACCCATTGATCATTTAGCCAATTCTCTGAATAATTTGGCCTAACCATTTTACTACCAAAATGGCCTATCGCGGTCTTTCCCATCAGCTCTTGGACTTTTGTTGCCTGCATGTCCTTCCCTACTACCATTTTCACCTTATCCTTTCAAGCTTGAATGCACCATTTTTTAGGACGCTCTAGAGGAGAGGAGGTTGACTTACCTATACCTTTCTCCTTCTCCTTCTCCCTTCTCATAGAGATAACAAAGGAAGGATTATTCTTTTGAGAACCATCCAAAGAAATTTGGCCATCCTTTCCTTTGCTTGGAGAATTGAATCCAAAAAACTGTTAGATCACCAACAAAACCATAGAAATTTACTTCACCTTGCATGGGACTAACTGGAACCCCATATCTCCCTTTCTTTTCTTTCAAACGTCCACCATGTGTGATCCTTATGGGCCCTCTTCACGTGCTTTGTTAAAAGCTTGAAGGGATCGAAACTCTTTATCAGATCGCCACAATCCACGTGGGCTCTAGATCTCCCCTTCATCATTCAAGAGCTTCCACCTCCATTGAAGCGGAGAGGACTGACTTTTTAAAATTGATCCCCAGAAAGGTCGTCAAATGGGACGTGTCTAGAACACCAAACAACCGTTGGAAAGACAAGGCCATAACTTCCTTTGGAAGCAAAATTCAAATCATATCATATTTAAATTAATACCATATCATATAAGAATCAAATCAAACGTAATAATGATAATACTAATAATACTAATAATATTAATAATATATTTTTAAGGTCATAGCCAAGCTAGACACCAATTTGGTGTATGAGACCCCCTTGTTTGTGGGACAAGGGACACCCCTCTGCACAACGATGTAACTGTTAAAGTCTACAGAGGTGTATATACCCCACCCCCTTTGAATTTGAACCTATGACATACTAGGAGGAAAGACATGTTCTTAGCTGTTAGGCATGCATACAACTATTTAAATAAAAACAAAGCGAAAAGAAACCTAACTTTCAATAATTACTTTTAGAATGAAATCTACATATACCCACTCTTTTATTATATAAAATAAATATAAATATAAATTAATATAACATCTTTAAATATACATGATGATGATGATAGTTAACGTCCACTTAGGCCAGTTTTAGTCTATCGGACCTTAAGAAAGAAAAGTAAGGAACTACTTGGTTTGCTTTAGAGTTTTATTTATGTGCTCAAAAAGCTTGGAGAGAAGCATTCCTAGATTACTATAATTTTGATGAGATAGAAGGTTGGGAAGGTTCATATTGTAACATTTTTTTTGAAAATGAGATCATATGTGGGTGTACACATGGCAATCTAAGAGGAAATGATTTTCATCCTCAACACTCATAGTCTCAAATATCAAGTATATTTTCAAATATTTTTTTAAACAAAAAATGTTCGAAATTTGTATTATAAAGCTGAGCACAATGATTCTTTACAGAGGTTTATACATCATTAAAATTATAACAAAAAATAGCAAAGTCCATTCCATGTACTTCTCTGCTATATACAAAAATTTTCCTACAATTTTTTCATCTACTTCTATTGCATGTGTGCTATAAAATACTTACAAACCGCTTACATAACAGAGAAAAAAAACACGACCAAAGATGTTGAAGGCGACTACCATCTGGAAACCTATATTTTCCTGTATCTTCCATGAACTGACTGAAACATAGAAATTTCATCCATGGGCCTGGCTTCATTCAAAGGAGACATTTGGCAATGGTTGCATTGGTTCATTTTGACCAATTGATCAACATCTTTCCCGACTTCGTACATTAAGGCTATTTTCTCCCTCATGTTGATGTCCAAATCATTGATTCTAGATTCCACACATGCTATGTTGGTTTGATTGAGTTGCGCCTCCTTTTTCAGGCTCACAATCCTTGCATTCACACCCCCAATCCCTACATTCACACCCCCAATCCCCTCATGTACCACACGCAACATTCTTCTGAAATCCTCAAGGTAGCTCCTAAAACTTGCATAAATCTCACGCCAGTAAGGCATAGTGCCTCTTTTCGCCAAAGAGGAGGGCCTCCTACCTTCTGAATATTTCCTATTTCCTCAACACCAGAGCTAACGGGATGCCCAACTGGCTGCAAATGAGAGCGATGAGGGATTTTTCCTCCTATTGCCACTGGAAATTGCAGCAAAGGCGTAACCTCCTCCCCCGAAGGGAAACTATTACTCAGGAAATAAGAACAATCACTCTCCAAGATTGCAATTCCTATGGTGGACTGGTGAAGGCAAAGATTTTCCTTTTCAGTTTGATTCTCATGTTGGGCCTACCCCCATTCCATAATCTTATTCTGGCAATCACCAAGAGGTTGTTGCTTGTATTCTCCCATCATAGCCTCCAAAGCCTTTGCGCTTGTGCAAGACTTAACAAACCAAAAGATTATAGCTGGCATCTTGTGGAGAGTCTGCGGTAGGTGAATTTATGTTGTCTACGTTTCGAGCCATCCTTGGCTCATCATCAGGACATAAGCGATGCTTGATGATGAGCCAAGGATGGCTCGAAACGTAGACAACATAAATTCACCTACCGCAGACTCTCCACAAGATGCCAGCTATAATTCTCACTGCGGATTCTCAGCCATTTCAAAACCAAAAGATGGAAAGGACCTCCCTTGCGGTGGCCTTAATGTTACTGCCATCGTGAATGCCCATACCATTAATTCCTAAGAGTGCATATCGCTTCTTCTTTCTGCCACCTATCTCCTGCGTAAATGAACCATCATTACTGCTGATTATAGGGGGGTGCCAAGCTATACCCCTCATGGTCCTCTTGTTCCATTTTTTTAGCACGCTATTTCCTTGGGTTTTCTTTGGGATGATGATCCCTTTGTTTGCTATTAGTATGGAACCCATTTCCTTTTTGGGGATTGAGAATCATATACAAGCATGCCTTGGTCTAACCTGGCCCCTTGATTTTCTAGGTCGTCATCAATCCTATTATTATGTTGCTTAATATGGAAAAAAGACACAAAGCTTGGGCTTGTGAGGAGGAAGAGAATTCTTTGTTGCGTTCTTCCATATTTAGAGGAATTGGCCTTGTAGTGATTGCACATTTTTTGAATCACAATTTTGGAGTCACCAAAGATAAGAGTCTTCAATATCTTTAAATGGATAATCGTTTCAATTCATCGTAATAAGGCATGTCATTCCACTTGGTTGTTTGTTTGTTTTCCCAATCCCCAAGCAAACAATTTCACTTTATTTCCTTCAAGGTCAAATAAGACCCCTCCCGCTCCTACTAGTCCAACAAATACTAATTTAAACTAAATATCAAGTATAAATTCAAATACTAATTTGTGAAATAATTATTGATTTATGTAATGTAATAATTATTAAATTATGTAATGTAATAGTGGAATGGAAAGATTTTATGAAATATAATAATTATGCCGAAGGTGTTTATTCAACGCCTACACTTTGCTGGCAATATTCACGATAGACTTATGTAATGTAATAGTGGAGTGGAAAAGGAAGCTTGGTCATAAGGGATATTAAGGTTATGGAATTTTATTAATTTTCTTATAGTGATGGATTTGAGAATTTTAAAATTACAATATTGTTTATTTCAAATGAGATTTTAATTATTTAAGTCAATTTAGAAATTGCAAATTCTTGTAATTAAAGATTATAAATTTGAATTGTTGGGATTATTAATATTATGAATGCTTTACTTCTAATTGCAAATTCTTGTAATTAAGATTATAAATTTGAATTGTTAGGATTATTAATATTATTAATGCTTTACTCCATGTGTTAAAAAATACTTAATTCACATCATACTAATAGATGTTAATTGGTTTTTTATATTAATGGTCTATTAAATTATTTTTTAAATAAAAAATATAAATAATTATGCTTTTATAAAATTAAAATTATAAATTGGGTGGTTGAAGGTTTTGGTTGTGATACTTCTCATTTAAATTCAAATTTAATTTACGACATATTATACTAAATATTGGAAATAGCTTAATTTTTCATAAATAACAAGTATATATATTTCTATAAATGTAACTCTTAACTCTTAACAACGATAAACCACACAATATATATATATATATGATCAATAAAATGATTAAAACTATATATATATATATAGTTCTAATCATTGATATTAATATTGATTATATATATATGAAATGATTAAAACAATATAAAAATACAAATACACAATAAAAAAGTCTTCGAATACATTAAACAACTTTCAACCACATCCTCAAATCATATATATTTATTGATATTATTAGTCGTGGCCATCAATATTTTTGATTTATTAAAGTTTTTTTTTTTATAAGAGATACATATATATAATGAATGAAATGATTAAAGACAATATAAAAATGCAAATATAATTCCAAAAGATTTTGGAATAAATTAACAAACTTTCAACCACATCCTCACATCATATATATTTATTGATATTGTTAGTCGTGTCCATCAATATTTAATTCGTTAGTTTTTTAATATTTTTAAAAATGTATTATTACTTTATAGGTTATTGTCATTAATTTATAGGTTATTGTTATTAATTTTTAAATATATTTATTAAAAATATTATTAAAGTTTTCAAGTAAATATTATTATTAATTTTATATGTTTTTGAATTGTTTTTTATTAAATGAAAGGTATTGATTTGCCTCTTATTTGGGTGTTCCATCAAGGAGGGGAAGAGTTGAGAGTGCCCTTGTACCAAGACATGGCATCTCATGCCACACTTACGCCTTAAAGTAATGGAGACAAGACAACCAGTGTAGATGCAAGACACTTAGCTATTAAATCCATCGCCCACCATGCATAAGGGATATTGGGAGATGGTTTGTGAATACAGGAGAGGTCTAGTCATGATTGCACCTTGGTGTGGCTTACTGACCAAGGATGATGCAATGTTAATGCACTACCAATATGCTCCTAGTCATGATGGATATAAGGATTGGGATAAACACCCAGAAAGGGCCTATCGATACGTATAGAAGAAACATTCTACAACACTTGCGAATTTGCAAACTATTGTGCTTTCATGGATTTTATCATGTGTAGAATCCTATTGTTGGTGGATTCTGAGTAAAGCCTTAGCTAAGGAAAGAGGTAGGAGTGAAGCTTAGTGTTTTAGGAATCACGGTGAGACTTGGATCTGTGGGGGAACTAGAAGACCGAGGGTAAAGGCAATCATGGTTTGTAAAACGCATGGAGCAAATGGTTGAGGCAGATGCAAGGAGTGGAGCTTCAGCCACCATCTAGGCATAATGTAGGATGCCAAGGTCGTTGCAACTCATTTTCGCAGGCACACTCAGAAGATAATTCAAAAGGAAATTTAGGAAGCTGAGGAATGGGCTAAACATGAAAAGGAGGTAATGGATGACGATGAAATTTATTAGGACATGCAGTCCTAGATCCCCGACATGAGGAATTTCTGCACTAGAGATACCAAATACTTCCAGACAATTTTACTCTACTAGCATACAAAATCTTTACTGTGAAAAGTTATTTTGGGTCACAAAGAGGAAATGAAGGAAATACTCTGGAGAGTTGATGAGCTCCAAGTCCAACTGAGGCAATTGAAGAAATATTTCAGGGATCAAATGAAGCATATGACAACCAAGATCAATCTGATAGCCAAGGCTACCACATGCTTTGTATTTGCTAAGAAAGATGCTAAGGATGAGGACCCCCCATTTACCTTAGCCCAAGAGGTGCCTCTTGTTGGTGTTTCTAATGATGAAGAGCATTCCCCTTAGGCTTGGACATTCTCTATTTTTTTTTTTGCTTATTCCTGCTATCGTAGTTATGATTTGAAATTTTGTCTTAGAAAATGCCGCAATCCTCAGAATAGATATAGGATAGCTAGATAGAGGATTCTCATAAACTCTACTTATAGAGTTTTGAATATCCATATTGACAAACTTGCATTTTATTATTGGTTGGGTTTCCCAAGTGGCCAACCAACCTAAATGACTATACATTTTTCCTTCTTTAATACAAATAACTATCTTTCAAAAAAATGAAAGGTATAAATTTGATGTCTTTTACCATTATCAAATCATAAATATTAATTAAAAACACATTAAATAAGTGTGGGAATGGAGAGTCATCATGAATAAATTAAAGGTATTGATTTGATGTTTTTAACCATGATCGAATCATAAATATTTATTTGAAAAATTCAATAAAACAAGAGCGGCATGCAACTTAGCCCCTACCTTTTAATTAAAAATAAAAATTAAATCTAAGCAAAATTTTATTTATAACATAAAAATCATTATATTATATCTCTACCAATAAATATTAAATATTAAACGTTAATATTTAATATTTAATATATATATTGGTAAAGAACTCCCTCCCTTTGTTATTTGGAGTGTTTGGAAAGCTAGAACATGGCCATATTCTAAGAAATTAAACCATCTGTATATTCTGTGTGCTCCAGGACCATTGGTTATTTTATTGATTTCTACAAGGAAAAAAAACACATAAATGTTAGAAAACTTCTTATGCTTGTTTTTGAAGATGATATACCTAATGGTTTTTTTTATGGTGCAACTTTGTCTAGTCTATGTGGGGTGGGTATACTATTAAAATTGAATTTCAATCATCTTTTCCATCTTTGGATGGGATGTGGTAGGGGAACCAATACTAAAGTTAAATTACTTGCTCTATGGGGTCTTCTCTAGTTTGCAAATTATAAAGGTATTGATCAACTACAGGTGACTAGAGATTCAAGGGTGATTGTGGATTGGTTTGTGGAAAAATCAAAGTTATAGGTCTTGAATTTGGAACAATGGTGCTATCGAGTTTTAGAATTAAAGAAGCAGTTTACTCATATCTCTTTCTCACATGTTTTCCGACAGTTCAACATGGTTGCTGATATATTTTCGAAGAAGGATGTGGGCCTGATGGATGGGTATATTCATTTTGAAGAAATTGTGGGAAACACTTTGGTTTTCAGAGGATTGGTGCACCTGTTCTAAGTCTTGGTCAGTTTCAAAATTTTTGATAGATTGTAGTACTTATGGAAGTACAAATCTTGGACTAAATCTTAGTTTGGAAAGTTGTTTCTTAGTATAAGTATTTGATAGCCAGATAGAATGGACTGTTAGGACAAACAATTTATTGAAAGGATGTATTTGGATTGTTATCTTTGATTCTCCCTTTAGATGAATAAAAAGTTAACTGTTTTTTCTTATTGAAAAAAATTAAATGTTAATATTTAAAAGTATAAGTATCTTAAAAATTATAAAGATGTAAATTTCGAAAAAGATAAATTGTAAACATATAATTATAATTTAAATAAATAAAGTATGTGAATCTAAATAAATTAAATATATTAAATATTGAAAGAATATTATAAACTATTAATTACAATATTAATTACAATATAAATAGATTAAATATTAAAAATAAGAAATAATAAGCATATGTATATGCCATCTAAAATTTTAACTTGTAAAATAAATAAAATGTATTGTAAGATAAATAAAAGAAAGTAATTAAAATTTCTGATTGTTAATGTACAACTTGAAAGATCTTGTAAACCCATACTTTGTGAAGCTTCAACTATATATATATATATATATATATATGATGGTGGTGGTGGTGGTGGTTAACATCCACTGAGACCAACTTTGGTCTATCGGACCTTAAGAAGAAAGAAAGAAATTACTTGGTTTGTTGTAAAACTTTATTCATATCCTCAAAAAGCTTAGAAAGAATCATATCGAGGTCACCATAGTTTTCACAAGTTAGATGATTAGGGAGGTTAGTATTGTAATAAAGATTGTGAAACTCCGATCTAATGTGGGTGTACGCAGGGTACTTTAAGAGAAAGCGACTTTCATCCTCAACGATCTTAGTCTCACAGAGATGGCAAGTCCTTTCCATGACATCGTCATCTAATATCATTAATACACGAACCATGCTTAAATTACTATTTTTTTTTTCAAAATGCCAAATTTAACAATTTCATATATCACTAAAAGTTCAAATTCAAATTTCAAACTTAAATCATAAATACAAGAATTAATAAAACAACTATATAGATAAATTAAAAAATTGTAAAAAAAATTCTTCTGTACAATAAAGAAGAAGATTGATTATATATATATATATATATATAAAACTCTAAATTTATTAAATGTAATTACAAATATTATAGTAACTTGTAATAAGTGAATTGTTTCAACTCCTAGCATTAAACCCTAGCCTCAATTCTTGCACCGTCCTCTTGTTCGCCGTGGCGGATGCTCTTGACTAGCGTCCTCCTCCTGCCCTGGAAGAGCTTTCACTCCCTGGTTTCTTCATTGACTCCCCCTGGACCAAAATCCCCTCCTTCAAAATTCATTAAAAATCTCTCAGAGATTTGTGTTGTGGAGCTTCCATCCAATACTTTGATATCTATGGCTTTGTCTCTCTATGATCGAGGTCTTCTTGGTCAATTTACTGGAATATGCTCATCTCCGCGTTCATCGGAAAATTGGGTGGAGAACAATCAATGCCCCCTAATCAAAAGTAGATTATCTACATATTTCTGTGGAAGAGGCTTCTATGCATTTCTTTTTGAAACCAAGGAAGACAGGGATTTAATCTTCCATGGAGGACCATATTTTTTTAGTAACAGAGGAATGTATTTAAACCAATGGACCCCATACTTTAACCCAGAGCTGGATGTTCCATCAGCGGTCCCTGTTTGGGTGAGACTTCCCCATCACCTCTGCACTTTTGGGGACAAAGATGCGATGAGGAATATGAACAACAAACTTGGTAAATATCTAGATAGAGCTTAAATGAAAGCAAAGATGTTCACATTTGCAAGAATATGTGTTGAAGTAGATCTAGAAAATGGTCTTCCATAATCCATCCTTCTTAAACTCGACAACTAGAAACATGTTCAACAATTGAACTATGAACAATTGCCCTTAAAATGTAAGGCATGCCATGAATATGGTCATTTTTTCAAATATTGTAAACATGTGCAACAACTAGCAGTTACCCCTTCGCTTGAAACACAATGGCATCAAATGCAAAATAAAATGATTAAAAAACAAACAAGTCAAGTGAGAGTTGTAGGAGCAGGACCTTCAAGCTCAAGTAATCCTCCTTTGACCTCAGCCCACTTAGTATCTATTAATGAGCCCATGAGAAACCCTTCTCCAAGTCCTATTCTTCCTCCCAAAGTCTAGATCTCCAATAGATTTGAATCCCTTGAAGTGTTTTATGATGAGGGAACGGAGAACACTTCCTCTTGCCACAATCAGTCGCTTTTATCACAAACATCGATCCCTTGAACCTTTATGGAAGTGGTTTCCTTGAATTTTGTATCGTCGGGCTCTTCCTTCCCTCCTAGAGCTCCCTTCTTCCTGTCATTGTTGTTTAATAGCCAAGAAAATCCTCAAGTAAATTTGAGCTCGCAACTAGACCCGAGTGAGTATGAAGATAAAGTCACAAAATATGGCCCACCTATGGGATTCCTCACATGAAAGCAAGCACAACAAGGTCTCAACGAACCAAAGGAGGAGGAAGAAGAAGAATTCATGGCCAGGAAAAAGGTAGGTAGGAGATCAGTGAAAGAAACCAAGGAAGATAAGGCTAACAAGGAAAAAATGATGGGACAACAAACAACTTTGGAACAAACAATTCCTAGTTTTGGGGAAAATGCAACTAGGAAAAGCACTGGTGATTTCTTTATGAGCACGATGCTTCCCTCTACGCATAAAGATTCACAGACGCAACCACAAGACTTGCTTCTGACAGAACAAGGTTTTCACTCTTACACACAGTTTAATATAACAGAGACACGACCTGTATCAATTTCAATGCATGATAATAACTATAAACATACAAAAATTGTTAATTTCATTCACCGTCAGCTAGAAAATCATCAATTTCATTTATCCAAAGCAAGAAAAACACACAGCCAGTCGATTTGTCTCTGATTTCCGTCAACTCTATTCAATGAAACTAACACGATGCTCGGTCTGTAATTGGCTTAAGTGTTCTTAACTGTACATGGAGATTATTCAAGTACGAAAATAGAGATTCATTCACATAGAATTCAGGTTATCTCTTGCACACAACTTTACCTGATAGAATCTCATCTTACCCCTAATTCAAATGTGCAGTAACACTATTAAACACACAAAAATTGCTAATTTCATTAATTGATAGCAAGAAATCCCACCGGGTCTCCCCCACCAAGTTCCTATCTCCCCCCTTTTACCCATTCGAAATCCCAAAATAGAATAGCTAAACATAAAATCTAACTAACTCCCCTCCACAATGAAGGAGTCCCCATCACTATTCAACAAACTGTCTATTTGGCTTGATCTCCTCGCAGGGAGCATCAACTTGCCACTTTGTCCCGTTTTTCCTCAAAAACTGACAACACACTAATCGGTTACATATTTTTCAAATAATAAAATACTTATAAAACAAATTCTCTTCCCCACTTCAGGACAACTTGTCCCCTTGCTAGCCACCACATGTGAACGCTCAATCATATTGTTGGCTTAACCTTGATGCTCCTGCATCATTATTCCATATACAATCTCTAATAATAAACCCATCAAGTTGCCAATGGAATAGATTTGAAAATACAACCCCCTTACTTTTATATTCAACCCCCTATGGCTCCAATCCCTAGAAGGGATTAATATGATAAGGTAGATTTGGACTAAAAGAGTTGGCTGAAACTGGTAAAAAATTATTTAAAAATGTGGTCAAAGACTTACTATATGGAATGAGAAGTAGAAAGGAAAGCGCTATAGGTATGTCTAGAAGCTCTGCACTAGAACATGGAAACAAAAGAGATAGATTTTGATATGTCGAGATAGGAGGAGTAGTTAAATAAAAAAATCATAAAGCTTTTAGAAATGAGGAGGAACATTGTAGACTCAAATCTAGAAGTCTTTGGCTAATATCATGGGACATAAATACTACCTTCTTCCACAAGCAAGCAAAGGTTAGACAAGAACAAAACAATGTGAAAGAAATAAAATCGACATATGGAGAAAAGCTAAAAGAGATAGAAGCCATCAAGAAGGGAGACTTTAGTCATTTTAAATCTTTTCTCTCCAGATGTGAGAATGAAGATGCTCCTTTGATGGAGTATTTCATTTAGCAAATCCCATAGTTAATCACGACAAATGATAATGCAACACTCATAGATGAAATATTGAAACAGAGATTCGCAAGGTTGTTTGGGGTCTGGAACCTCATAAGTGTCTTGGGCCTGATCGTTTCTCTATTTTTTTAGATATTTATGGGAGCTATTAAAATATGATCTCCTTGGGATGCTTCAGTGGTCCAAGTCAAAGTGTGTTGTGGGGAGGTCCACCAATTCCTTCTTTCTTTCTCTTATCCCAAAGGAATCAAACCCGATCTCCTTCTCCATATTTAGACCCATCTTCCTCTGTAACTCCACCTACAAAATACTAACTAAAATCATTTCTAATAGGTTAAAGGCTCTTCTCCCTAGAATCATATATGAAAACCAAGTGGGGTTCATTAGAAAATGACAGATCATCAACAACATTCTCCTTGTTCAAGAAGTCATTCACTCAAGTAAAGTAAGGAAAGAAAGTGGAATGGTAATCAAATTGGATATGCAAAACGTGTTCAATCAGGTACGTCATTCCTTTCTTTTTGCAGTTTTGAGCAAATTTGGATTTTCTAACCACTTTGTTCAATGGATAAAAGCTTGTATCGGAGGACCATGGATAGCTCCCTTGGTCAATGGAAGGCCTGTAGGTTTCTTCAAAAGCAGTTCATGGCTCTGCCATGGGTGTTCGCTTTCCCCTCTTCTTAATATGATTATGGTTGACTCTTTGAGTATGAAATTTGAGATTGAAAGAAGATCGGGATCAGTTCTAGGAATTTTGATTATTAGAGGGACTAAGGAGTTGAATCATTGCCAAGTCATGGATGATACTCTTCTACTAGGAGGGGCTCTCAAATAATTGCAACTCGATACAAAAGAGTTTTGGACCGTTATCTCAATGTTTTAGGGGAGTAGTGAACAAGGGGAAGTGTTGTATATACAGATGGAATGTGACCTCTAGAAGACTCAGATTAATAGATTCTAATTTAAAATTCAAGTGGTTTGCATATTGATGCTCCTTCAATTATATGAGTATCCCGATATTTAAAGGAAACCCTAAATCTATAGACTGACAAATAATAGTTAATAAAATTAAAAAATAATGGAACAATGGGCTACAAAATGGCTAAACCCAGTTCGAAGAATTATTCTTTTAAAACCGCTTCTCTCAGCCCTACCTTTATTTCAAAGTTATGCCCTTTTGGCCCATGTTAGAGTGCTCCATCAGATCTCTTTGTGTCTCATAAAAAAAATTATGACAAGGGGGGAAATCCAATTCTGAGAGATTTCATTTGATAAAATGGGGAACAGTCCTAGCTCCATACGAATAGGGAGGTCTAGCAATAAAATATCCTATTTTAATGAATAAGGCCCTAGGTGATAAGATACTTTGGCGTCTGGTCTCTGGCTAGAAGGCTTGGTGGAAATCCATTATAACAAAAAATATCTCATCCCAAACAGGTTGAGAATTCTTGATAAAGGCATAAAGTCTAATCCCCACTCTCTGATTTGGAATCTATGCAAGTCAACCTTCTCCACCATCAAAGATCATCTCACATGGATTCTAGGAAATGCATCAAAAACAATATTATGGACAATTCACATCTCAAGAAGTGAACCTATAAACACATTAGAGGAACTTTCCTCGTTGAAACAATGGATGGAGAGAAATGGAATCAACACATTATGTAATATCTCCCAGTGGGATTCTCAAGTATTTTGGACAAATTGAAGAGGGGACGCTCTCCCCAAAGAGTTGGCTGATCTATGGTTGTCCTTGATCACACATTTAAGGGATAAATTTCCCATAAAAATTTCAGCTATCGATAGAAGGGGTTGGGGATCAAAAGGGGGTGAATACTCAATGAAAGCAGGATAAAATCTTCAAATGAGATCGAGACTTGCTTTACCAAAATCAACCACCTGGAAGGCAATCGTATGGACGAGTGAAGCTATTCCCAAAATAAAAGCCTTCTGTTGGATCATAAATCATGGGAGAACACTCACAAAAGACAATCTCAAAAGGAGAGGTTTTCAAGGACCTTCAAGATGTCATCTTTGCAAGCAGGCAAAATAAACGATATCTCATTTATTTGTGGAGTGTGAATTTTCCCAAGTAGTCTAGAGACATATCTAGTCCAATCTCCTTTAGAACTTTGTTTCGCCTACAATCTAGAAGGAAGAATTCACTATGTGGCATAAGAAATATCCAAAGGGTTTTGATAAAAAAAACCGCTTCTAAAGTAAGTCTAGAAGGCCCTCCCCTTATTTTTTTATTGGAAAATATGGATAGCCAGAAATTTTGTTGTTTTCATAAATGAAGATATTTCAACAAACATAGTAGCAATTCAAGGTTGGGGTCTCATGACTGAATCCATATGATAGAAAGGGCATTCCCATCAAGCATTTTCAAACCTAGATGCAGAGGAAAAGGAGTGGCTTTCCTCTATTCTGCATTCCCCTTCTTTTTCTTTGAAGCTAAGTGGGAACCCCCCCCCCATCAGGATTGGATCTTAAGAATTCTAGGAAAGGAGATAAACTATTGGAATAAGGGAAGAAAACAAAGTATTCTCTTCTTTGACTTGGCCTTGAAAGGAAATTCAGAGGTGTCAGGTGCTGGGGGGAGGGTCCTTTTCTACCCTGGAGGAAAAAAGGAAATGAATTATTCTTGGGGTCTAGGAGTGTCAACAAATAATCAACCTGAGGTGCTTGCCCTATGGAAAGGCCTGAATCTAGCTCGAGAAAAAGGAATTACAAAGATTACAATGGCAGGTGATTCAAAATTATTAATTCAAGGCCTCATTAGAAAGTGTGTTCCTATAGACACGATCATAGGCAGAATAGTAGAGAGAATTCATCAGTTGGTTGAAAGATTTGAGGAAGTCTAGCTCGTTCATCTCAAAAAGATCCTAAACTCTAAAGCAGATAAGCAAGGAAACTTAGCTTCTAGTCTAAACATAGGAGAAATTAATGTGGAGGGGGATTACTATCTTGCCCCTATTTTGTAAGTCCCCTTAACTTAATGAGCAATCATGAATCCAAAAGGTGGCATTAAAAGGATCATACGTGGCCATCTCAACATTTATGGGAAACACTTGAGGCCTTCACATCCCTGTGCAAGCATCCCATTGAAGTACTAGGATGCGATTGGTTTGTAAACACTCACCGCGACTTAAAAGTGCGAGGGAGAGTTATGAAGGATTAGAGGATTGTAGCGTGTGAGGGAGCATCATGGAGAATGTATCCCCTACGTGAAGCAAGTTGATTTGATACAATTGAAATGATGCAATGGGAGAGGGGGACATGGTTTTTAAGGTGGCGAACCTCATCAAGTTGGATGGTGTTGAATTGGTGGAGAATGATTTTTAATTCCCAAATGGAAGCAGATAAAGGATTGAATTAGGACAGGAGTGGAGATTCAGGGCTTTCATCTTGCAGTTATTGGAGAAGGTTTGAGCATAGGATTGATGAAGTGCAAGAATCAATTGGATTCTTCTCAAGCCACTTAGAAGGCTAGAAATGGGACATGGAAAGGTGAACATAATAATAATTGTAGACCATAAGGCAAAAACAAAACAATTTAAGCAACCAATTGGAGAGACGTGGGAGAGACAAATAATGAAGAACATGCTAATGGCGTCGAAAGTTCGCATCCTGAAAGGAAAGCTCATAGAGCAGGAGGAGCAGTCACAACATTTGCAGAGAGAAGTAAGGTATATGAAGCAAGAACTGGCCCCAAAGGTTTGCAAAAACAATCCATATGCTCAATCTTCAGCTTGATCTCTTTAGGACATGCCGTGAACATACAAAGAAGAAGACTTTGTAAATCATCACCGGAAGAAGCACTCATAGATCATTTGCTCCAACAACAAATCCCATACATCCCGGTACAAAAAACTACCATATTTTCCTTTGATCTCTGTTTTGCAAAGTTAAGTTTTTAGGGAACGTTTTTGTTAGAATTTACACAAGCCAGATAGGTAGCAAAAACATGGATAAAAGTAGTATCTTTGAAAAAGATAGGGACTTCATAAACTTTGAATTTTGGCAGTCGATAAGGTGATATGTTATCTAATTTTGTAACATTAGCTGGACGTTCCAAATGCAACTCCTTTCTAATATAAATTCTAATCTCTTTGGTTTTGGTTTAAATTTTTTTTACAAATATTATAGAAATAATCATATAAATAAATCTTCTACACAATTAAAAAATGAATATATATGATGGTGATGGTTTATATATATATATAGCCCAGTGGGTTAGCTCAAGCGATTGAGTGTTGTAAGTTGTGAGCAAAAGGTCTCGGGGTCAAATCCTCGGGTGGCCATTGCTATGTAAGGGCCTCACTTGATGTCCCCACCGGGGTAGGCCCCATAGTCAGGGCCGATGGTTTACCTTGGGTACCATCCTCAAAATGAGGAGAAGTACTCTAGGGTTTCCCATGACATGTTCCTTATATATATATATATATATATAATTCTTAAGAGAAAATTATATATATAACTCAACATATCACATTTTATATATGTAAGTATAATAATGATCATAACCATAAAATAAAAACTAGTTTTATTTATTGATTGTGTGTATTTCTTAAGTACATGTCTCTCACTCTCTCTCTCTCACACACATATATTACCGAATATATTTTTCTTTACATTAAAATGAAATGATATTATGTTTATTTTGTAATTCAACATTAACTATATTATATCAAAGCAAAGATCAACATGGCTGTACATATACAATTCCAAACTTCAGGTGTGTTGCAAAAATACAATCCATTTGACTCCATCAAAAACTTGTAACATGAACTAGACTCTTTAAATGGTCCATACAATATTCCATAGTGAAACAAAAACATAAACATTTGCTCGACTATAGATAGACCTATACTAACCAAGACTAAGTCCAGAACACTCGACCCCTTCTCAGGAGCAGCACATAAAGAATTGGAACATTGAGCAGATTTGAAAGGAAATCGGCTAACCTAAATTTGTACCTTGAACACCCATCCTTTCATCTGCTTGATGGCACCCATCCGAGGAAAATGAAATGATATTATTAAAAAAATTGCTGAACCGAAATAATTTTAAATATATGAAATTTATAAACATTAAAAACAACAAAAACATATATTAACCAAAAATAAAATTTATTTAATAAAGCCATTTCAAAATGTTAAAACAAACCAAAAAATAAAATAAACCTAATAAACACATAAACATAATAAGCATTACCCTCCGTGTCACAGCTCCCAGCTGAACAAATTCTCCTCTATGTATGTGTCATTTATATTCAACGCGTCATATTATATATTAATTTATTAAACTATAGATGACATATGTATAAGACAATAATACTAAACATTTTATAATACATGGTGTATAAGTAACATACTAAAGTTATTTATATATTTTTAAATTTTTTTGTTTGACAAAAATAGTTGTTAAAGGTAGAAATTAGTGTTATCAAAAAATTTAGTCAATCACAAATTAAATAAAAAGAAATAAATTTATTTTTATTTATTTAGATAATTGAAAATAAATATAAATTTTTACCAAACATTATAAAACTTTAAGAAATAAACTTTGATTTTTATGCCGAAGGTGTTTCACCACGGAGAAGCGTGACCTTCCACCTCGGAAAGATTCCTTGTTTATGGATCCAATGGAATCCTGCCACGTGTTTTGCTGCTTTCGCGTACGACGACTAGATCAAGCCGACCAAACCATGCCGACCTTTCCATGTTTTTCCGCTTTAGCATGTTTTTCCGTGCTTTTCCGCTTCTGATATTAATTCGACCATTTCGTTTCCAGGCAAGAAACATTTACAGTGGCAAATAAGGTATTTAAGAGACATGAAACATTTATAGTCGCAAATAAAGCATTTAAGCGACAAGAAGTTAGTGTGACGAACTATTGAATCCGAGATCAACTGAATTCGCTCTGAAAATATTACGCACAGGCTTGAAGTGTTGCAAGACAAAGAAGTTGATTTGTTCTCTGCGTCCTCCATTGTATTGAGATGCTGCATGAATACAAGATGGTGGCAATGGAATACAAGATGGTGCCAAACCCTTTGCATTAGAGCTGAGTGGACTCTGAAGTTGCCTTCGACACTTGCCTTCGTCGATGTGTATGCTGCATAAAAGCTACGTGGAGATTACGACCTGAAGTTGTAAGCGGTCTGTTATGCCAAAGCAGTGGGCATTCAGCAGCCGACTGGAAGCCGACCATTCCTGTTGATACGTAGCCGACCAAATAGCCTAATTGGACTGTTACGAAAAATCGATTTTTGATTGGTATTGTCGAAGCAATGTATTGAGGGTTGAATGGAAGCTTGTATATTTGTATGTGAAAACCAATTTTCCTTGTATTCCTTTGCGTCATTTGAGGTAAATATTTTGGCATGTAGATGATAAAAGCGTTGTCAATTTTTGGGAGAAAATGCTTGTTTTTCAATGTTGCTGGGATGTCCGAGTTAGAAGAGCTACCAACAGTGACAAATGCAGTGACGTGAAGGTTTGGGTGCTTTGTCGATGGAACCTCTGGAAGATGCCGACCAATATTAGAGCTCTACAAAAAATACAATATTAACCACAATTAAAAGGTCATCCAAAAGCATGTCGACTTATTGAAGAACTCACGTGGTCACATTGGAATATCAACCTTCATGCAGCCAAACTTACTACTTGAAAATTTAATACTTCTAACGAGAAGATCTTCTGGGGGGTCCATCTTCTGTGAAAAATCTTGACAGGTTCGTCCTCGACCGGCCAACAATTCCTCAGGCATTTCCCGATCGCAAAGAAGTGGCAACAATCCCCACAGTTGACACATGATTGTAGGTGTAGTTCTGTCCCTACAGTGGTCATGTTTCTTGCACAACAAATCTTAGCAGCAGTGTACATGATAACATATTCAGAGTAGATCAATCTGAATTTTTTCTGAAGGGCATGGCCAACAGAGAAACTGCGAACATAACACTGGAAATACTCCAAAAACATGACGTTGTACTTGGTCGACCCGACAATAAAATAATTTTCTGTTTGAAATAAATTATGGATATCATAAAATAATTTTATGTTTGAAATAAATTGTTATTGTCGATCTTCATCAATAATAAATATATAATTCAAGCTTCAATGCAGCTTAATAGACATAGGGAATCAGAGAGTCGCTTAAGTGTTCCGGGCATCCAACGGGCAAGCATCATTACGATATCTTCCACATTCGATCAATCGCCATAAATCGCCAGAGAACTCATGGAATTCATTGGACTGGTTGTAGAAGAACTCACGTGGTCACATTGGACTTATTGGTCGACCATTGACAATGTTTTAAAAATTCGACTTTGTATAATGGCGGCTGTTCTTTCCACTTCTACAAATCAACCCCAGCTGAAAAAATATGGACGAATCGACCCGTCCATGCGCTCCCAGATCTTCTCGGCTGTAACATCCCGAAAATACAAAATAAATAAATAAATTATAGTAGCAATAATTATCAGAATTATTTAATGCGAAACATATAAACTAAATCAAAATCTTAACTAAGATAAATTAATGACAATGACATGTCATCATCCTCAAATAAATATAGTTGTAATATCTACTTCAGGTATAAATGGATGTTAACCCCTTTAACGAAAGATCTTTGTATGCTTATGTAAACAAGTACAGTTTACAATTTTGTTTAAGTTCTTGGTTAATATTACATACTGATACAATTTGTATTGCTTTAAAATTCTTGATGGATTGCTGATAGTTTGTTTGTTTGTTAATAAAGGGGTCCTATGAGGCACCCTGGAGCTTACTTAGCTACGTTTAGCTAAGGCATTTGAAACTTGTTTCCATGTGCAGACCGCAGGTAAGAAATCTACAAGACAACATAATATTTAGAGTACTTGTGCTTTTCAATTCATCGTCAATGTAAAATGTTAAGTGCTTCCTTGCGACATTAAAAACTGAAGGTATGGATACAAGGATTCTACTCCTAGATTAAGTACTGTTTTACAAAGCTCCTTAATGTTATCAATCCATGTCATCCAAGCTTTCTGTTATGATGTTACATTTATCATCATGAGACTACTGTCAGTGATATTAATACAACAATACTATTATCTATTTAAGTGTGCAATTATGAGATTTGTAGGAATTTACACCTTCGAACTATCATTATAGTTGGCGTCTTACAAAATCTTAGACTATTTTATGTCCTGTATTTAGCATTTCAGTACACATACAAACTATAGAGATGAAGTAGCTATGTATGTTATAGCTACCATTTATTTACATAATGCATGGCATAATACTCGATTATTTCGATACCAATTTAAACTTTGGGATTATATAAAACATGCACTACATATTACTATATATTATGATGTGGTTTTTACTATACCAAGCTATGAAAAACAAAAGCAATATTGTGCTTTACTATAAGAAATCCTAACTATACCCTTAGCACCATAGGATATTATCCTATGCCAACCACGAATATGATCATAACAACTTTATTAAGATCGTGGCTTAAGTGGTAGTTTGAACTATGCTGTAAGTATGAGCTCGTTCCCTAAGTGTTAATGTTAAAAGTAAATGTATTTTCCCAAGTCTCGACGTTAATGTGATGAAATGACGGGTATTAACTTCTGTTTGTAGGTTGACAGAGTTACGGTTTGTGAATTAAATGCACTCCATAGTGGAATGGGTGGCTGTAATCCCATGTAGTCTAACTTCGTGAACTTCGATTGATATTGTAGTTGGGAGTTCTAGCTGGCAATGATGCCTTGTCGCCTCTCCTCCACGCTGTACACCGTATCGTTCCTTGGCATGCAGGGTTGGCAACTCTGATGGTTGTTGGAATTTAATGAGATATTAATGTGAGGTTGCACGGCTTTCAACATAGCAATGTTGGCTCTTTTCTATCCGTTGATCGCTCTAGATATTGGTCGTTGGTTTGTGTAACCCTAATCCGTGTTGTTTGCATTGATGGCAAGTTTCTCGGCCCTTCATTGTTTTGTTGTAATGAGGCCGACAGGATGCCAAATTTTTAGGGTTAGAGGAGGTGTTCTTCCAGGGTTTTGACCTTGTGACTTATGAGAGCAAAATTTTAAGTGTTGCAGGCTTGGCTTCGTGCCATATAGCCGTGATGTCGTAGTATGAAGGGTAGATAATCATCAGCTGTTGAGAGTAGTTGGTAGTTTTCCCTTTGGCTCTTTCGAATGGTGGTAACGCCTTCTGGTTTTTCCTGCATGTATGAAAGATTATAGTCGACCTCTGGTTTCGCCATTGATATTTGGAATAACACTCTACAGGGTAAGTAAGTAAGAAATTGCACGAATGTTGATGACGTAGATTTTGCATTCTGAAATGTGTTATCAGTTTTTAACCACTCGCATTGTGCTTTGGCAGGTGCTTGCTTCGTTAGAGGGTTTCTATGCCACAATTTTGGAAAGGAAAGCTACTACGGCTTCCTGGTAAGCTCCAGTGGTTCTTACATGCCTTGTAGTACCTTGATGTGTTTTCTGTGTGCCGAGAAATGGAAATATTCGACTTGTAATAGTGATGGCCGCAAGCAAGGTTTTAAGCTTGTCTTGTTTTGTTTTATTTTGTACAGAGGATAAGCTCTCAGTAATTTAAGTTACCTATTGGATATTTGATGCCTGGTTATGTTTTCGATAGAGACTCCGAACCTTCGTTTGTTCTGCTAGTTATGTTAAGGGAAAAAACCCTGTACAGTCTTCGTTATTTCACGATTCTATATTACGTTTTTTAGTTGATGAGAGCAAGTCCCATGTACTGTGAAACCTTGACAGGTTCAAAGTGTAATTTTTGGTTATAGTTTTAAATGGAAGTCAAGAACCAAGGGTTCTCTTTGTACTTATAAACTATGGTTCGTTTTTCTTGAAATAAAACATTATAATTTTTGAAAAATGTTGTCGAGAACACTGTGTAAAAGAATGTTAAGTTTTGCCGAGCCACAATGGTTGTCTTTTGGCCGAGGGTTTGTAGTTGCAAATCTGTATGCATGTACTTTGTTCTCGTTGTTGGTAAAAATGTTTGGAAAACAGTTGTAGTAGTTTGACTGTTAAAAGTGTTGAGAGGGATTTGCCTCCGTGTACTAGTTTTCGTTGATGGACACTCTACCTGTAATATCCAATTGCTATCGGGTTTGTGCTAGGGTTTGTATCCAAGGCTTAATCATTGTGATGAAAATCTCGATAATGTATTTGTTTAAATGTTAGGATGTGAGCTAATGTTTAAACATGAATATGTAAACATGCCTTCGGTTAACTGTTAGATAATTCTTAGATAGTAAAATTTCCATAAATAAAAGATAGTATGGTTCTGGAAAGTAATGTCTAGGGTTTGATAAGTCATAAAAGTTATCATTCTTTGAATAATGTCTACAGTTGTCTTTGAAATAGAAATATAACGTATGAATACAAAACTAGGGTTTGCAATGTATTAGGTTTTGATACTATTGAAATAAATAATTGATACGTGAAATCAAACAGGAACCGGTGAAGAAATAAAGTATGTATAAAGATAAGAAAACTATATATTGATTAATTCTTGCAACTGTTAAAATCCTTGGAAATACTATTACTTGGAAAACATGATATGTATGATTTTTAATTGCATTTGTTTGCTATTTTAAATGAATAGAGATACACAAGTTAGACTATATTTTTCTTTTATGAAGTAACAACAGAATCCTATTTTACCGTCGATACTATACAGTAAATTTTTACTATGTTAGATCTAGGACAGAATTGTGAATATAGAGCTTACTGTAATTATTTGTCCAATCAATGGCAATCTGCCTATCTCTCATCTATCATTTAATTTGCTTCTCTATACTAGAGTATGATGCAAATAACAGCATGTGGAAAAATATAGAGATGATTATCTAATCAGATCTTTAACAAGCTTTATCATTCATACTTAAACATAAATCATAAAATAAATTCATTACAAAATAGAGTTTTATAATTTTACTAAACAGAAACATTAAACTGTAAACAAAATAGGAACAACAAAACTTGGTTAATATGTAGGGAAACAAACAACCCAAGGAGCCTGTTCCACCCAACCAATTCCTAAAGACAACCAAGTTACTTGCCTTAGGACCCCCGAGCCTGTTCACTGAACCACCAGGAGGAAGAAACTTAGAAGCTTAGGACCTCAACTTGCAGTAGCAATAGTTATCCAGTCTTTAAGACTTAGCAGTCGAAGGGACCTGCACTAGCACCTATGGTTCTCCTTCTCAGAATAATTTGCAGACTTACAGTTGCACTCTCACATAGCCTCCCTATTCGAATCTCTCAGTGATCACCTGATGCACATGAGGAATATTTCTGCAGAAAATAATGTGTAAGAGCTGCCTGCTCAATTCGAATTTGCCTTATGTAGGCTGCCTAGGCCTTTCAGTTGTTAACTGGTCATTAAATGAGCTACCTGCTCACTCCCTCCACCTGGGGAATGATGCCACATTTGTAGGGGTTGTTGTCCCATAACCAACATCTAGTGGTGAAGTGCAATTGATGCCATCTGTCCCATGCCTTCTAACAGCTTCCATTCCTCCTAGTGGGTTAGTGAACACTCATTTAACAGTTCCCTTGGGTGTTTTTCTCCTACTTTAATTTATTAAATAATAATAATCAATAATTACATTCATCCTTGACCAAACTTGGTCATAATTACAAAAATTTTGTAATTAAAATTTAACATAAAGTATTTTGCCAATAAAATAATATTTTCAGAATTTGGGTAGGTGACATCGGCTTCATTATCTTCATCACCTAAGGACACAATTCCCGAAAATGATTCATTACCACGATGTGATTCTGTAAATTCTTGGCATACTAGATTTTGTTTAATGTATAATAGTGTGAGCATATTTCATGTCACAGCAGTCTGCATATGTGAGAATTGAAAATATTTCATTCTTTACATCTAAATACCTCCGACAAGTTACCTGACATGCTTCTTCGCAGGTGTTTTTCTGAAGGAAGGTACTGCTTAAGTTCCAAGTTGTTATATTTGATGATCTAATTGCTACCTTGTTTATCTACTGTTCACGAGTTTGAAAAATCGTTTGTTTGGCTTAGGAATCTGTTAGAGGTATGCCTTAAAAGCATAAGCTTGTATTCAGATTACTGGGTGGAAAAAGGTTGGGTTTTATGCTGAAATTGGAACCTCGACCATTGGAGACATAGTCTATTGAGGTTCAACCATTTTGTTCAACTTCATGTCGAACCTAGACAGACTATGTCTCCAACGACCATTGGAGACATAGTCTGTCGAGGTTCGACAGGAAGTTGAACAAAATGATCTCTTCATTGCTTAAGTCTCAATTGTGGGATATGTCCCAAACCCAATTTTCGACACCATAATTCTCAACTATACTGGAAGACTTCTTACTGGGTGGAAAAGGTTAGGTTTTATGCTAACATTGGAACCTCGACCATTGGAGACATAGTCTGTCGAGGTTCGATAGGAAGTTGAACAAAATGGTCGATGGTTCCATCGACCATTTTGTTCGACTTCCTGTCTAACTTCGATAGACTATGTCTCCAACGACCATTGAAGACATAGTCTGTCGAGGTTCGACATGAAGTTGAACAAAATGATCTCTTCATTGCTTAAGTCTCAATTGTGGGATATGTCCCAAACCCAATTTTCGACACCATAATTCTCAACTGTACTGGAAGACTTCTTACAACACACACCAAAAGACCGAATCAGGGTTTTCACCGTTGCCTTCAGAGAGACTTCCCACCCATGATTCCCTGCAAGCTATAAAAACAATAAAAACTAAAAAAAAAACAAGATTAAACCAGATTAAACCGACCTACGATTTCTCGTAGTTATTCATAGTCGCCTGTAATTACACAAATTTTTCGAGGAATTCTATTTTAAAATGTTGTGTGACATATTTTTGATATCTCATAGGATTAAAATCTGGCCTGCACTTCAAATTAGAAATTCAAAATTCGTCCCATCCTGGAAGTAACCACAGATTGTGCCAAGCTCGTCGAAGGCCATTACTGGAATCATAGAACTTTTCTATAGTGCCCCTCCATTTATCAATGGTTCTTCCAATGTCAACTCGTTAGCTCGTGCATGTTCTAATTGGCAGAGAATTACAGGGCAGGTTTATTCTTTAATGGAGAATTAAGTTTGGCAGATAATTATAGCAGATGCTTATTCTTTAATGGGTTGAAAATATTTTTTTTTTGCATTTTTTTAAGAGTTTAGTTAATTTATACTTATCAATTGAAGTACAATTATTTATATACTCTTCATATTTGAAGGAATCAAAGAATATATGGCCTTCCAATTGAAATTAAGACCCACCCTTCAATGATCACTGATGGGCATCATACCAGACTCAAAGTTACTGAACTTACGTCATTGATTAGATCAACCCATGTTTTTGTCGTTGTATTCACTTGATATGTCCCTATCTCATGTGCTCACTTGATTATTTTATAGCTATAAGCTATACAATAAGGCTTGGGTTGAGAGGCCGCATCACTTCCTCGTCTTCAATCACTAGGCGAACCGCGAATCTACAAAATGGACTAGAGAACTCAGTAGGCCAATCGACCAAGGTTCACATGCCCTCCAACCAATGCATCGATCATCATGTCACATACCAACTTGGAGCAGTCGCCACCTACAAAAAAATCATCCTGGAGTAGTCGTTGATTAGAGAAAATGTTTTTGGCTATGATACATCTTGATGCAGTCCACCAACTAAAGGAGAAGGGTTATTTGTTGAATTACACCGACTGATTGGTTGAATTTATTTTGTCTGACTATCACTTGAAGGCCAACCACATGAAGAGGATGTCCACTATTGTAGTTGTTGTTTAATTTGACATTGAGTCGACTATCATAGTCGACCAAATCATTGGTTATGAAATGATGTTTGAAACCTCTAGCTGAGATAATCGACCACAATAACTTGTCTTTGGTAATTATGATATTTTTTGAAAACCGACTTTTAATATTGTTGATACTTATCATGGTTGATCCTGGTATCAAAATATGTAATCGATGTTAATATTTAATCAATCTCAATATTGGGTGATTCAACCAGTGGTCGATACTCATCTTAGGTGGAGACATATTTCTGAAGTAGGGGACAATACTACAACACATTAAACTGTCACATGTTAGATGTTGAAGCCTGCAAGTCGACTACAACAAAATCTAAGCGATATATTGAGTATTAGGTAACCTGTCTAAATAAGTGACTTGCAGTTTTAATAAGAAGTCGACTATCAATCACCATTCGATCAGTGGATAACAACAGAAAACTATATTTTTGATCGATTGTGATAGGCCATTCGACATAGTATACGAGAAAGAGAATTATCGTTGACAGTAGAATAAGCATCAGCATAACCAAGTGATCGACCATAACAGCGTCCATAGCTTTCAAAAAGATGACACGTAAGCATCTAGTCGATGATAAACTCTCATGTACTAAGTCGATTTTTTGTATGTAACTGAATTGTTGCTCGAATATTACATATGATCAACGGATAAAATTATTGTGGAATAACCCTTCTTTGGTCAACGCATCCATTCGACCTATCTTCGGAATTTACCTTCATTTTTCGCAGCAGCAATTACTTCGGTCAATTGCATTGATCAACAACAGAATGGTCAGCTATGCCCACGACTGGAATGGTCAGTCGCCAACTGCTTCGCACTTCCCCGACAGCTTCATCCTCAACAAGTTGGCGACGACAGGGTCATCTCGACATGTCGGGGATCTCGAGACTGGATATGCTGCCTGATAGTGTATTATAGCCGAGATCCAGGGTCTTCAATTGCTTCAACATGCCGATTAAAGAGGGTATCTCTCCGTTGAGAGAATTGTGGGATAGAAGCAACCGTTCCATGCTATTCTGATCGCCTGCAATAGGAGGTATTGAACCAGTGAATCTGTTGTGGGACAAGTGCAAGATTCTTACAGGTTCTGGGTTCGACTTAGACAACTCAACCCCGACAGGTTCTGGGTTCGACATGAACTCTTATGAATTTTTGGGAGGCATTTCTACTGCTCAGCGACCACCTATCACCGTCGAACTGGAAATTTCATTGGCCGCATATCAATTGAATAGCATTCTTTCCACCTGCAGCCATCGAAAAACTTATAAATTGGTTTTTATAATGATGAGAGAGTATATTTAGAATGCAGAGATCCATATTCTTCATTTAATTGTGGGGAGAGATGTTAAAACAAAATTTGAACCAAGTGGAAAGTTGCATTCAAACTCTATTTAGTTCAAACACACCCTCGTATAGTAGCAATGAGTTCGAGTTTGCATAAATGGCCGTCTAGAATTTGATATACAATGCCTTTGGAAGAGGAATTACCTCGACCAAAGGGTTTTATAGGGGAAGGATTCTCTCGTCATTGAGGGTGGCAGTCTTAAGGGAGAGGAACCAATCGAACTCTCTCCAATGGCCTGTCGGAGCTATAACTGATCTGACATGCCGATAATTTACAGAATCACATTGTGGTATGAAAAGTAGTGTATACATGAAGAAGAACAGAATTATTGGAGAAATTTGCATTATTGCAATAAACGTAAGAGATGCCCGGCCTGCAGAAAAACCAAATACATATCTTTGCGTTTGGCATTAATGCATTCAGAACATTGCAAACACTAAATTACTTTGAAAGGATGCTGCTTTAATCACTAAAGAAGAAATACCAATGCTCTGTGGGATCGAAGGTGTAGTCCGCCATGAACGAGCAAACTAATGGTCATCTACACAAATCCTGACAATATATCTAATACCCCATGGTCATGTGTGGTAGATGAATGTGTTCTTCTTAAAGTCGGATGCCTATAAAATAAATGGGCCATGTGTACTGGCAATGGCACAACCACATATTTGTAGAGTTTCCAATAGATGAGCGTTCAAAATCATCAAAAACCATAACAAAAACGCATAAAGAATAGGGTATGAATTACAAAAAGGAATCATGTTTCCTTGAGTATGCATGAGCCTCCAGAAGCATAATTGAACCCTTTAAAATCGTCGTTTTTGGATGATGAAGAAAGGCAGGCTGGTGGGGAATGTAAACCCATTCTATCCGCTGCAAAGTACAGTGAAGTCCACAGTCAGTTAATAAAATTCGAAGCAGGTTTACACAACAATAATAATTGTCACTAAATTGAAGTATGAGGGGATGGTAGATGGAAAGATGTTTATAAGAACCGATGATATCACTGATGGTGCGCCCATTGGTAAATCGGATTTTGCTAAACAATATTTCAGGTGATTTTTATTTCCCACATCTATCAAGGAGTCTCCAAACTGGAACATCACTGTCTCCGCTGCCATGTGACTGATTACCAACGACGACAGAATGAGATTTTACTCTTATGCCTTTCTACAAAATGACACAATTAGGTCATCTCATTCCAGAGTTGACAACCTATGGCAACTTCAAGCACATGATATTAGTCTCGCTTGCAATTTTCTATGGTAGTTGGACCAACCTTATTTCTCAATTCATCCAATTACAGTTTGTTTATTGAGGCAGAAAATTGGATCTAAGAAGATTGAAGACTGTTAACAATATGCATCCAGAATGTTATTGACAAATTGACTATTAAACCTAAATAGTTAGATATAAAGAAAACTACTGTTTACCAAAAAGTGGTAAAAGTTGCACACTTAAACATACCATAACCATACATTCAGATAAGCTCTCAACGTTCAAGTAAATAGGAGATCTTTCACGAGAAATTTTATGATGTTGTCTGCTATAACGACCAATGTAGTCGACTATAACGTATAATATTTGATGTGGTAGTCGTCTGGATGATAGAAAATGTCTCCATAGTATGTCGAGGTTCTGTTTAGTATAACTGATCTAGCATGCCGAGAATTTACAGAATCACGTTGTGAACCATTTTCAGACTATTTGCATGTAACGTTAGTTCAGGAAATTCATGTTTCAATCTCGACAGGTTCCAATTCGACAAGTTTCAACTCGACCAACCCTGACAAGTTCCAGTTCGACAAGTCTCGACAGGTTCCAATTCGACAAGTTTCAACTTGACCAACCCCGACAGGTTCCGGTTCGACAAGTCTCGAGTTCGGCAGACATACAACACTTCGACGGATTCGACAACCTCCGACGAAGTTGGTCGAGTTGAAACTTGTCGAACCGGAACCTGTCCAAGTTTGTTGAGGCAAGACTTGAGATCGATCTTGTCGAAGATCGATGGTGGAAAAAGAATATCGTTGGAAGGTCATGCTTTTGATATGTTTTGATGTTTCCAAATTTGATGTTTCCGATATTGTTACAACTTTTATCTTTTCCTACCGGCGTTCACTTTTGCACCTCCTGGTGCAAATGCTAGTTATATAGTTTACAAAATAACAAAAATATCAAAACATATAATCTCTACCTACCATAGGGACTAAAAAGTTTGTAAGTGGAAAGTTATTATGAACATTAAAAACATTAAAAGTGTATCGATGATTTCATAAGTCACATTCTTTTTCTAAATTCCCAAGCTGATAATTCTGAAGTTTAACTTATTAAATGCTTTTAAATAGTTATATATCAGCTTTTCCCACATATTCATTTTCATTTTTTACCCAACCTCTCATCCTATTTCCATGGGTTTGTCAAAGGATTTGGAGGCTTTTCATTACATTCCTTTCTTAGCAAAGACATATGTGTTGCAAGAAGGGTGACAAATTGAGCTTAAATAAATTAGTAGAAGATGCTTATATTTACGAGGGAAGTTTAAAGGGAGTTGTTAGGTTAATTTTGTTATGGTTAAAAGTGAGTTTATAGGTGGTTTGTTGTGGCAATGGTTTTAGTTTATGATTTTCTTGTGAAGGAAGTTTATTTAAATGTCATATTTTTGTCATTATAAAGAGTTTTAAGTGGTCAATCTTGGTTGACTTGGCCAATGACAATAAAGATAGCTTTATTCATTTTTTCGAGTTTAAGATTTCATGTTAGATTTGATCTTTAATTTTTTTCCAAAGAAAAAAGCATATGTTTATTTCAAGTAGAAAATAAGTACATTCCTTATTTGCTTAGCAAGGTCATAAAAAAGAGAGGACCAACATTTCCTAGCATTATATACCAAAATATGTTCACTATTTGTGCCACATGCACCAGAAACTAACTCAGAAAATCATTCCTCTACACGGTTACAAAACCCTTCCGTTGATTAGGTACACTTTTTTGAATCAACACAATAAAAACTACTTAAAACAACAACCATTGTAATCATAAATGAAAAACATATGACAAACACCATTAAAATTCATAGAGATTCCCACGGATTTGGGATTCGACATTGTCAACCTTATGCTCCAAAACATAAGTATTCAAAGGCAACTCCAAGCCATGTTTTGTTAACAAATCCATAACAGAGTTTAATTCCATGAAAATATGTCGATCTTCAATGAGACAGAAGAATGAGCAATTTCTTGAATTTGATCAACTAGTGCAGACAGGGATATGTTGTGTATCTGAGATTTTCCATGAACGAATTTGATTACTAGGGAAGAATTGTCGAATATTTTTAGGGCCTGAACCTCTCTTTGTTTGGCCAGCTTAAGTAAATAAAAGAGCACTAGTAGCTCTTCCCTATTATTTGTACCTGGACCTGCGTTTTCTCTAAAACTGTATGATTCAGAAATTGAGAGGTGAAGGAAAAAACCCAACCCACAGATTCTATCAACATTTTGGCAGGTTCCATAACAAAAAGACCATGGCTCATCCGTATAAAAAACCAACACTACGCGGGGGGCTTTAGGAATCACATCTACTTTGAACTCTTTAATTCTTACCTCTGCTACCTTGGCCACGATTAGGGGAGGAAGTATCGATGTTCAAACACTGTTGAATTGAGAGCCAACCAAATACTCCAACAAACAATAAAGGGGATGCCCTCCATTTCTTTAAGCCCTATTATTGAATGAAGTCATCCATACATTTTCCTAATGAATCTTTGAGCCAGATACGTTGCCGATGGATTTCCCTCCTGATCTCTACCCATACATCATATGTGAACGAACATGTGAGAAAAATATGTGTTGTATCATCAATATTTGCAAGACAGAGTGAACACCTACTCAGACCCTCGAAACTTCTTCTTTGCAATGCATTCCACATCAACACTTTGTCATGAAGTATTAACCGCATAAGAAGAGCACCCTTAGGATGTGCCTTTAGTCTCTAGAACTTTCTCCACCAAATCTCTCTTCCTATAGGAATATTTGGCAAAGTAGACTTATACCAAGATTTAAGGAGTAAGAACCCTCCAACTCATTATAAACCCATACTAATTCATTAATTTTACCAACCAATCTAATATGTGCGCAAGCCAGTTCATCCAGATAGCTTTCCCAGTGACCCACCACTCCTTCAGAATGCCCAACTGAGGAGATGAGAGCCACTCGTGTTTCCACAATGTAGTCGAGGTTGGGTCCTCAATTTTAACCAAACTAATTTTTCCAGTCTGTTGCAAAAAGAGAATTAGACACTCTAGGAGAAAAACACTATCCCTACAACCCATAATCTCGTCTACCCCAATCCTCACTTTCGATTTGGTCTCAACTCTCCATGCCAAATACTTACCTATAATCCAAAGAGAAGAAAACAAAAAACAAAACAAAACAAAACAAAACCAAAACACAAAAACAAAAACACTTTCCAATTTTTTAAAACATTTGTGATACTTTTGTTCTAGGCTCGAATCCAATCCAACATCAAGTCGTTTTTTTTTTTTGACAAAAACGGTTAAGATTTATATTAAAGATCTGTGGCAGAGCCACCCACTGTTTTACAAGCCAAAATTACAGCAGGTCTATCAGTCATGCTACCGATAATTACAAATGCCTGTAACTGATCAGGACTTTTTTGATTTTAAAACTGAAAACAGTAAAACTAAAAACAGACAGATAAACAGAGAAGAACCTAGCTAGGATTTAACGGTGGCGCGCCCCTGCAGACGAGTTTGCCTTAGGAGGATTCTTGCTCGAACTTGAATTTCCGGCTCCTCGGAGGTTCTCCATAGCTAATTCCAGGTTCTGTAGCCTTTGGTCCAGGTTCTCTATGGCAGCCATGATTTTCATCTCCAGGTTCTCCAGGGCTACCGCAAACTCTTCGCGGGTGCTCCCAACTTCATCATCCAGCCTATCCAGTCGCCTTCCTCCTTGCGCGTCCATACGGTTCATAAGTTCACCCTGTCTTCTAACTCGACGACGGAGCACTCGAATTTCCGCCTCCAATTCCAGCAATGGGTCCGGGGAAGAGGCCGCAGAGTCTCCAGTATCGGCCATGATTTTAAGCAGGTGCCAAATGCTAACCGGGTTACACAGATTAACGTCGAGGAATAACAACTTCCACCTTCCTGTAGAGACCTCTTTTATCACAAGACTGGTAAATCTTTTAGTGCCAGAGCAATGGAAATTGCCGTTTATGATGCTGATGTCCACTCCATGAATTGAATTAGGCATAATTACCCTTAAATCCTCGCATGCCGCCGAGTCCTTCAGCCTTGTTCGGATGGATCCATTACCCAGAATCGTACTATTCCTTAAATAACAACTCGTACTGCTGAGATTTGTAACCTCCTGAGAATCATGCACCAACATGTTGTAATAATTAGACGAGGCTTTGAAAACCCCTGTGGCGATGTCATGCAGGCTGAGCTGGGATGATGAAAGCCAACCCCCGCGCATGGAGACGTCCAGGTGGTAAAATGAAGGCAAGCAAATCTTTCTCCATTGAACACCTTGATCCCTGGTACGAAGACTGGTACCATTCATCATCAGCCTTGGCGAAGCTGCCGTCACCCTTGCTGATGAGGGGCGTGCGGAGGAGAGAGGGAGATAATGAATGCTGGTGTGGAGGAAGATGTCCTCGAGGGAGAACTTATCACACCCCCATACGAAATCCATCCGGCATAGATGGCACAAAACACGTGCCTGATTATTCCCATGCCAAATGCCCATAACATGCATGTTCGGAGACGAGCTCATGGAGCTACGGGATAGAGACCCAATTAATTTCTTCATTCACTTTAAGAAATCCTTTCCTTAGTTTAATTGATTCGTTTGCTGCTTTGTCAGCCTTTCCATTATTCTTCCGGAGCACGTGGAAGAATTCGATGTTTTGGAAAAGAGGGATGAGCAGAGCTATTCTTTGGAGAACCTGACGAAGTCGCATGGATGCTGGTAAATTCATAGTGTTAATGCATTGGATAACCATCCTGGAGTCCCCTACTACCGTTACTTGCTTTGCGCCATGAAGAAGAGCTTGGTTTAAGCCTTGCCAAAGGGCCAGGGCTTCCGCCATGTTGTTGGATTCTACTCCTAAATTCCAGGAATAAGTGAATATCTGATGTCCATCGGGGCTAATGAGAACCCCTCCCCCTCCTGCCTCCCCTGGGTTTCCTTTTGAAGCTCCATCGAAGTACAAAAGGTTTCCACGATTTTTACACCACTGGTCATACTCTTCCCCCGTGAGTCTGATATCCCACTTGTGCAACACCGGGTCTCTGATCGGAAGGTTAGCTACAGTGCCAGGAATACTCTGAATCCAGTTGGCTTCTTCAATCGATAAAGCCGAATTTAGGCAACAGGGGGTTCTTGAACTTATGAAGTCCCCTAACAGGGCTTTTATTTTGACCACCACCTGTAGAGGAGAAGATCTGGTTCCACGGAATATTCGACTGTTTCGTTCAAGCCAAAGCTTCCAGCATATGAACTTGGGGAGGGCCGACCAGGCAATAGCAAGAGGGTCCTTAGGCTGGGTTCTGACAGGAGAAGACGGCAGCCATCGGCAAAGAAGGGAGGGGACATCCTCACATTTCAGGGGAATATGCCATGGGAGAGTCGTCAGCTTCCAGACAAGAGTAGAGAAGGGACAAGAAATAAACAGATGGGGGGACGTTTCTTCAGCAGCGAGGTATAGGGGGCAACGAGATGGGCCTTCCCATCCTTTCCTTCGCAGGACTTCAGTGGTTAGGGCACTATTATGGGCTAGAGTCCATATAAAGTGGTCGATTTTGGGTAGCGTTTTGTTAGACCAGATATACTTCCAGGCTGCAGGGTTTCGAGGAACAATGGGGAAGGCTTTAACACTTCTGTACCCTTGGGCGACAGAGTAATGGCCGGAGATGGAGCCCCACCCTCTTACATCTTTATATCTTTTGGCAACCGGGGATTTCCCATCCAGGCACCGAAGAAGGAGACCTTTTTCCTCAGCTAAGGTTGGAGGGCAATCAATGACCCAACCTATCCATCTTTGTTGACCGTCCGGATGCCATTTTGATATGTCCCAAAGTTTGGAGATTCCATTGCTTGATAGAAACCTCCGGATTCCATCCATCCCTTCATTGTTTCCGATTGGGGGGTTGCCATAGATGGAGTCTTCCCAGATTCTGATTTTCTTTCTGTTTCCAGGGATCCACATGAGATCCTCAGCAAGGAGGGGATAGGCTTTAGAACAGAGAGCAAAGAGGGGAGAACCTTTTATCACCTTCGGACCCTGATCCAAGCACCTGAGTCTAGTCCCTGAAAAGTACTTTTTCCATAGCACCTGTTTACTCCATGATGACTCCCCTGACACTAAATTCCACAATAGCTTAGCCCCCAGAGCAAGATTTTGGGCCCTAATATCTCGCATGTGCAGTCCACCTTCATGATAAGAGGCTGTGACTTTTTCCCATTTGACCAGGGGAAGTTTGTTTTCATTCTGTTTCCCTCCTTTCCACAGGAATCTCCGTAGAAGAGCTTCAATCTTTTTGAGGACAGTTATAGGGGCCAAAAGCAGGGAGCTTTGAAAGACAGGCATGCTAGCCAGAACAGATTTGATGAGCACTGATTTCCCTGCGAGATTTAGCCATGAGGCTCCCCAGGCTTTGATTTTCAGATTCAACTTTTCGATCAACGGTTCCCAACTGGAGACTTTTGGCTTATCCTTGAATATTGGAACTCCAATATATTTAAAGTCCGTCCAGTGGTATTTACCTTCTATCCTGAGAATTCTGGATATAACTTGCAATTCAATAGGGGAGCAGTTCCAGCTGTAAATTTGGCTCTTGGTATAGTTTATTTTGCTTCCGGAAACATCTTGATAGATGTCAAGTACCTCTTTAAACTTTCTAGCAGTGGTTGGACTTGCTCCACTCATGAGGAGAGTGTCATCCGCAAATTGGGAATGATTAACTTCTTTAACCCCACGCACAATTTTTAACCCCAGAAGATCTTCATGAGTTCTATAATGATCCAGAATATAGCTGAGAGAGGCCGCTTGGATGGCGTAGAGAAGAGGTGACAGAAGGCATCCTTGCCTGAGGCCCCTTGAAGCTTGAAAAAAGTCAGCAGCTCTCCCATTCACCAGGGGGGCGATCCATGGAGTGCTGATACAGGCTTTAATCCAAGAGATCAGCTTTGGAGCAAACCCAAATCTGGTCATAACCTGAAACAGAAAGCTATGGCGGACTCTATCGAAGGCATTGGCAAGATCTAGTTTGACAACCATTCCTTTTTCTTTTCTAGTCACACTAGAGTGAATGGCCTCTTGGACTAGGATGATATTGTCAGAGATTTGCCTGCCTTTGATAAAGCCTCCTTGATTCTCAGGAATAATGAGCGGGAGGATAGCTTTCAGTCTGTTGGCAATGAATTTTGTGGTTACCTTATAGACAATATTGCAGAGGGATATAGGACGGAAGCGAGAAAAGGATGAGGCTCCTTTTTCTTTGGGAATGAGGGCAAGGAAGGAAGAGTTAGTTCCTCCGCCAAGTTTGAGACAGGACAGGGATTTCTTTACCATCCGGAACAAATCAGGGTGGATGAGGGACCAACAAGATGTGAGGAATCTTGCTGTGAAACCATCCGGTCCAGGGGCTTTGTCAGGGCTCATTCCATCAACAGCTGATTTGACTTCTTCAAGAGATATAGGGAGAAGGAGCTGAAGATTCATTTGGTCAGAAACCAGAAGCGGGATATTATTAAGGGACTCAGATTGATTGAAATCCCTCCCTGGTGAAGTTTCGGTATACAGATCTTGAAAATGTTCATGAGCTGCTTTTTTGATTTCGTCAAACTCAGAAAGCTGCTTCCCCCAATGCTCAATCTTGGTGACAGTCTTGAAATGTTTCCTGATCTCTGCTTGCTTGTGGAAAAACTTGGTATTTTTGTCCCCTTCCTGCAACCACGTGTTTCTTGATTTAATTTTCCAGTAGTTTTCTTCCAGCCTACATGCTTCATGCAGCTTATTGTGAAGATAGGTTTCTTTATCCAGAGAAGTTTGCGATAGTTTCCCTTCATTACCTATGAGATGATCCTCCAGGGCTGTTTCTGCTTCGGTCCTTTGCTGTTTCGGAGACTTCAGACGTTTTTCCCAGTCCTTAAGTGCCTTTTTCACCAGCCGCAATTTTGCTTCCCAGACAAAAGAGGGAGACCCTTTGATATTAGTTTCCCAGGTAGTTGCCACAGTCTCCTCAAAGCCTTCCAAACGGATCCAGGCTGGGTTGAACCTGAAGGGAATAGGTCCAAGGTTCTGATCTTTAATAAAGGAGAGAGAGATAGGCTTATGGTCCGAGGCACAAAAGGGAAGAATGGAGGAAGACATGTCGTACCCATGAATATGGATAGAATGCTGGACCAGGAACCTGTCAAGTCTGGCGGCAATGTGGCCCGGTCCTATCCTTTTGTTCGTCCAGGTATACTTCCCTTTGGCAGGTTTGATGTCTTCCAGGTCCCATTCCGAGATAATGTCCTCCACCCATTCCCTGGCAGGGTCTCTAACAATATTACCTCCTTTTTTTTCCACTGAGGAGAGAGTAAGATTAAGATCCCCCGCGATAACAAAGTTTTCTAAATGGGGGGTTGTCATATGTTCATTCAAGCTAGCCCAGCATGACTGCTTCTCAGAGACATTTATAGGAGCATAAACGTTAAAGAGGCTTAGATGGAGATTAGCATCTTTAAACAGAAATTCAGTAAAAACCCAGTGGGGTGATGTAGCATTACTTACCATTTCAATCTTAGAGGGATCCCAGAGCGTTGCTATGCCACCAGACGCCCCTCTTGAACTGACCGCAATGCATTCTGCATGGTTCCAAAAGGAAGGAGCAGCCAGAAGGCAGGCCTGCTCTTCCATTTTAGTCTCCTGGATCAGGAGGATATAGGGATTCGAGATTTTGATTAAATATTTCATTGATAATGTTTTCGACTTACTTCCTAACCCCCTACAATTCCAGGAGACAATCTGCATTACTTACCTTTGGTTGTAGTGGTTGCCCCTTTTGAGGCATTTCCTTGCTGTCTGGTATTTCTAGGATTGAGATGCTTCTCCAGAGTGGTCTGGACTCCTGTTAACCTAACCTTATATGTGGCTACTTCCCTTCGCTCCCTTTCCGTTTTCCTTCCTCTACGATCCTTTTTAGCAGGCTTTGGTGACTCAGGATCATCTTCATCTGTATCCTCTTCTTCTGTGCCTTCATCAGTTACAGGATTTTGCGGGATGCCATCCTTTGTTGGGTTTGTTGCTTCTTTTTCCACATCCAGATGTTCTGCGGATCTAGCATCCTTTCCTTTGGCCAAGGGGGGGGTCACCGCAGGCGAGAGTTCCTCAAGCTCACTTGGTTTTGTCAATGGCGTCTGGTCTTCGAGAATGACGAAGCTATTCCCAGATCTAGGGTTTGGATTGATTTCTTGGATTTTTGAAGACTCCGGGCCTGCGGTCGATGGGTCCTTCATGGCGCCGTTTAGGGGGTTCCCCTTGGGACCTTTTCTTCTTGGGTTAGCTTTATGCTTCTTGGCTTGCTTCCAGTCTTCTTCCAGGTTCTTCTCTGTTTCGTATTTTTGGGATTTTGGACAATTTCTCTGGAAATGGCCATATTCATGGCAATGCCTGCACTTAAATGGTAACTGCTCATAGTCCAGTTGCTGGAAATGTTTCCATCCTTTGATTGAAAGTTTAACAGCTTCAGGAAGCCCTGCTTCTAGGTCAACTTCCACACAGATACGTGCAAAGGAGTATTGACCTTTAGGGTCAGCTTTATCTATATATTTCCCCAGTCCGTTTCCAATGGTTCTTAGAGATTCTTCACTCCAGCAATGCATGGGAAGGTTTGGCAGTCGAACCCAGACAGGAACTGCTTTGGGCACATCCATAGCAGGGTCAAAATCTGGAGTCCATCTATTCAGGTACAAGCCCTGAGGTCCCATAAAATATGGCCCATTTCTGAAAATCAGGTCCCTGTCCTCTTTCGAAGCGAAGTCAAATAGGAAGTACCCTCTACCAATCGCATAGCTGGTGACTCCTTGGGATATCAGGGGGCACCAGTTGTTTTGGATCCAGGTTTCCGTTGACCGAGGAGATGGCCACAATCCCGTAAACTGCCCTATGAGGGCCCTGTCAGCAAGAGAGACAGCCAGATGAATGGGTTTCTCCGGTGGCAGTTCTATTTCAGGTATGGCCTCCAACTTCTTGACAAACTTCGGAGGTGGGGCGGTCTCCATCTTTTTCCCATATTCATTAATCAACCGGGTGAAAGCATCTTCCTCGGCAGACGATGGAGGAGGAGAGGGGTGCCCTCCTTCAGAGGCACCCATCCTCAGCAGAGACGCGCAGCGGCGCGTGCGCAGGAAACCCTAGCTTGCAGATTGTTGCCGAGCTCAGTCGACTCGCAGATATGTTATGAATGTATGTATCATGAATAAGATTAAATTGCTGATTGCTAAGCACTCCTTATTTTGCTAATCCAACATCAAGTCGTTACCAATATATTTATCCACTAATAACTTCCCTAACTTGATCTTTAATCTATATATTCATACTTATATTTATCCCTCTTGCACTTTTTGTTTTTTTTTACCATCCTTTTACCTCCATTCATATTATTATTAAATTGGAAATATGAATTGGATTGGATTTGACATGTTCAAGTTTTGGAAATACTCAACGGAACAATTTCCACTTAAATGAAGGTTTAGTCTTTCTTTTAAATATATTGTTTTAATTGTCCTTTTTCGTATATCATTATATATAAAGAAATTTCCACCTTTTTTTTTTCCACAGAAAAAAAAATCCCTTGCTATTCATTAACTTGAATCAAAGGAACTTACAAGTATATCCTATCCCAGGGATAGATTCAGTGTTACTAAAACTAGAACGTTCATCCGGTATTTCAAAATGCTATTTAGATTTGTACCCTATGTTCATATGCAACTGAATATTACACCAAAAAACCAATGATACATTTCACATCAAAAACAGTAGTCCAGCCTCCTATCCAAACATAACAAAACTTCAGAAGTGCGTGCTCTATTTAATATAGACACATATGATATGTCTCCCCCACAAGATGATTCACATAAGGAGTGACCTGGAGCATGCCTTCAGCCAATAATAAACCCTGCTTAGACAAGAAATCAACACGTTGGTTGGTTGTATGCTTGAGATATATGCTGAAATGTATAGTCCTGGAAATGTTCCAAAAGAATTGTAATACGTTGCTTCCAGTGGTGGAGGGAGGACACGTTCAGGAAACTCTTTCCCATAGCCCAGCCAATGATCACATTTGAATCACCGAAGATCTGCAGCGAGGATAACTGTTTGGAGCGGGAAAAATGTAATATGTTCCACAATGCCAATAATTCCGCACGGGTGTTGTTGCCCCGCCTCCCACCGAGAGAGAGTTCATAATATATATTTTCATCAATAAATACTAAACCCCCAATGCCAGCATTACCCTCCTTTGTTGCGCCATCAAAAAATACAAAAGGGCTCAAATGAGACAGGTTAGGCTCATATAAGGCATGTATTTTCTGTCTGTTCATTTTAGGGACAACATCCACAAGGACCTTCATGATGTAGGATAAGGCCCCAACAAAGTGATGTTCCACACCGTCGAAGAGTATTATGTTCCTCCACTACTAGATGCCCCATATAAAAAAAACCGAGATGGATATGTTGTTCCTGTACTTGTTGTGCCAGAAAAGTAAGATATCCACAAGGTTGTCCTTATTCCAACAAAAATCCACCTTTCTCAGTTGCGCGATATTATCCTAGAGCTAGAGAGTAGTTGGACAATGCACAAATAGATGTTCAATGGTTTCAGCACTCTGTAAACATAACAGGAAAACGTTTGGGCCCATGCCACCCCGACGAATATAGTTATCCATCGTTTGAACCTTGTTCATCAATATGAGCCACATAAAGCACAGGATTTTTAGAGGTGAATTCCACTTCCATAAAACCGTGTGCCACCACTGATGAGAGTCCACTTGCAAAGTTGCTGCATATGCAAGATATGCCGTCTTAGTAGTGGGTTCGCCACCGCTATCACACCAAGACCACTGGAGCATATCCAACTGAGATGTAAGGGTTATGCCGGCGCTCGATAGACCAGCCACATATGTGTTCCAATCCATGCCATCCATTCCCATGAATCCAATGTCATCCTCCCTGAGCCAATAATTTCTCTGATCCGATGAGAAAGGATTCTTAGCTTGGTTAAGGAAAAATAAATCCCGTGAATGTAAGGCCTGAACTGTGGCCGGTTTAAGAATAGCAGTACATCCATAAAGTGGATCGACCCCTACACGAACCTGAAAACTGTCCCCCACCAGCCATCCAGTGAAAGAATTGAGCATAGGGAAAGTTTCAAGGAGGCCACTCTAGACATTTGAAGAAATATGAGTTTTCTTGATAGGCTTCCTGAACCATTCGATAATAGACAGACCATGAAGATATTTGTCTCGAATGACCCTTCCCCACAGTCCCTCACTATACAAAGCACGCCACAAGCTTTTTAGATGAAGAGCATGATATACCCAATATATATTTATGATCCCCCATCCGCCTTCGGCCTTTGGGCGAGCAATAGAATGCCAAGCAGTAAGATGTAGACCCGGCTATTCTTTATGGGCACTCCATAGAAAATTAAAAGTAATCCTTCGAATCTGATGCAGAACAGTAGATGGCACCTTGGCCAAAGAGAGCCAATATATGGGCAGGTTGGCTAATACCGAGTTTATCAAAATCAAGCGCCCACCAAGAGATAAACAACGTTAGTACTAGGGATGAATCTTTTTTTCAAATTTACCAATCAGCCAATGCCAATCCGAGATCCTATAAGCATTAGGCTTGAGAAAAAATCCTAAATATTTGAAGCCCTCCTCCAATGCCTTAAACTCATAAGGGAGAATACTTCGGATAAGGTCACAGGTCCTTGCATTCAACTGGATGTGATAGAAACAAGACTTTGATATACTAATACTCATACCTGTAGCCGAGCAGAAAAGATCAAGAATCTTCTTATAATGACTCCATTCCTCCATAGTATCGGCTCCAAATATCAGGAAATCATCCACAAAGAGTAGGTGTGTGATGAAGAAATGCCTTGAAGTCTTGATGCCAGTGATCGACCCATGCGCCTTTGCCAAAAGGATGAGTCTGCTCAAACCCTCTATCACCATAAGAAAAAGTAGGGGCGATAAAGGGCCACCCTGCCTCAGGCCACGAGAGGCTTTGAATAAGGGAGATGGTTGCCCATTGACAAGAACAACAAAATTGACAGAGGTGATGCAACCAAGAATCCAGTTTGTAATCCCTAGATTCATCCCAGCATTCAAAAGAAGAAGGCGAAGAAAAGACCAATCCACAAGGTCATAAGCCTTTACAAGATCGATTTTAAAAACCAAAGATGAACCAAAACTAGTTTTAGTAGAATGAATAGTTTCCTGTGCAGTTCCAATAGCATCAAAAATTAAACATTTCTTAAGGAAGCCAAACTGTTCGGAAGAAATACCTCTGGACAATCCATCCCAGATACGATCAGCGATAACCTTGGAGATGATCTTATACAGTAGGTTACAAAGGGATATCGGACGATAATCCTGGAATGTAGAAGGCTCGAAAACCTTGGAATAAGTGATATAAAAGTCGAGTTCAGGACACCATTCACCCTACCAGTCGTTCGAGCCTCCTTAACCAATTTGACCAACTCATTCCCCAATAAGTCGAAAAACTGAATATAGAACTCGATAGTCCACCCGCCAGGCCTCGGGCTTTTATCTTTAGCCATCTTCTTAAGAAGATTAGCTACCTCATCGAAAGTGACCGGTCTCCCAATATATTCATTATCATCATCGGTGAAAAAACAGGGCATGCATTGTAGAACCTCCATTTGGGAATGCAGGTTGAGATTAACCAATTTAGTATAAATTTTCTCAAAGTGGTCCCGAGCCACCCTTTCCAAATCAGGTTGTGATGAAACCCCACACCCATTCGGCTCATAGATTTCCCAAATGGTATTTACCTTTCACCTCATATTCACAAAATTATGAAATTTTTTTGAATTATGATCTCCTGCACTGATCCATAGAGCTTGACTCTTAAGCCAAATGATCTCCTCCTCCGTGCGCAAGATGACAACCAATTCATTCTCCAAAGAACGAATGATAATTCCCCCAGGGTCATTTAACATACCAAAAAAGGGATCAGAATGATAATCCTGAATCTTCTCCTCTATAATGAGCAGATTAGCTTTCTGAATAATAGCCCGAGTACGAAGCCAGGGTATTACCAACACCTTCAATGATCTAAGGAAGGATGGTAATGCCACCATCGTCCTCCCATGAGGGGTAGACCAGAAAAACGCCCAATGGTCACGAACCAGAGAGATGAAAGCAGATTCAGTGGACCATACATGACAATACTTGAAGGGAAAGCGATAAAGGGGAAGGCCAATCTGCAACCGAAGAAGAATAGGTTCATGGTCAGAGATACCAACAGGAGAAATGCATGAGGAGCACTTGTCCACCTCTTGAAATAAAGATTCACTCACAAGGAAACGGTCAATCCGCTTTGCAATAAAATCTGCACCCTTACGGCCATTATTCCAAGTTGGAGCCACCGGTTTGGGGAGTACATCGATGAGACCATGACCCGAGAAAAAGTTAAAAAACCATGACTGTAGAGGATCCCCCCTGGCCCGTAAACCCCAAATATCTTCAGCATTCATAGCAAGATTAGTGTCGCCTGCAATGATTAGAGATTTACAGGCCAACAAACCACAATCCTCCGATGCATTCCAAAAGACCTGTCTATCCAGAAAAGGAGCATAACAGTTGTACAACTGTAAATCCACTCCCAACTCCCGATGTTTCCCTATCAAAAAAATGCCACCTCCAACCATGAAAGAGCGAAGGGATAGAGATCTAGGATTCCATGTAGCTAGCAGTCCCCCGGAAAGACCAGTAGAGTCGGTAACAACACAGTCCCAGTCAGGTAGAAAACGCCAAAGAAACTCCCGTGCCTTGAGTCCAGTAGTCATAGTTTCTTGCAAGAAAATGATATTAGGATTATGAATCTTTAAAAGTCTACGTAGGGCTAGCAATTTCGGGGCACCCCCAACCCCTATGAGATTAAGAGACAGTAGGAGCATCAATGGACCTTTGATGGGGCCGAATCTGCTCTAAGAGGCCCAAAGGATTTAGAAATGTTGTATGAAGAAGCTCCAGCCCGTTCCTCAACAAAAATCCCACTACCCACAGCACATGCATCACCCCCCAATCCTGACCTCCTAGCCAGGTCCTTTGGGCGACGACCCCCATTCTTCTTTCTGATCGTGACATTAGGGTTTTCCGTCGAGATAGATGTAGATCTATCTTTACTACCCGAGTAAATAGGAAGTACCTCCTTCAACAGCCCCATCCCATGCGTGGTATCCTGTAAAAACCTGTCAGAGCCCAGTTGTGCCATGACCTCCTGCTCATCAGCCAGTAGCTGTGTTTCCGGTGATAACATAGGAGCCCCATTCAACTGATGGTCAAGTATAATTGGGGGAACCCCACACACCTTCAAAGAAAAGGTAGAAAAATCTTCCACAGTAAGCCCATCACCAAGCTGTAACATTGCCATATCCTGATGCGAAAGGGTGTCATAATAAAAAGGAAGAAAAGCATCATGCATACCCAAAGAAGTCTCAGCAATGTTCACCATCCCCGCAGTAGGAATACTGCCCTCCTCCAGTGGCAAAACATGATCAGGGTTCACACTCCGAGTGCAAGTCTGCGACTGTGTCCCCGCGTGCCTAGCTTTCTCAGGGCATTTAGCCTTTAGATGTCCAGCCTCACCGCAGAAATGGCACCTAAAGGGGACCCTCCAATAAAAAAGAGGTTGCCTGAATACCTTTGACCCCCACTTAACAATGATAAAATCCAGTAGACCCGACGAAGTATCCATTTCTGCCAGCACCCAAGCTATCTATTTATCTTCATGAAAGAGGGATTTTTCATCGAAATAAATAAACCTCCCAAGATTATTAGCGAGATCAGAAAAGATGGTCTTGGACCAGAGTTCAAGCGGGAAACCATTTAGAAGCACCCATAGATGTGTGGTCAGGGCCACCTCGTTCCTAGGATTGAAATTCGAGTGCCGTCGCTTTAGAAAAAGTGAACCTCTGCCAAAAACCCAGGTCTGCCCAAGGATCAATGAAGCATGTTCCTCATCCAAAAAATGGAAGACCACCCAGTTGTTGACAAGTATATGAACACATGGATAGTAGGTGAGAAAGGGTTTCCAGTATTCATTGACCCAGCTCAGTATAGTGGTTCGGTTAACTTCAGCATAGCACACCTTCCCAACCAGAGCCCTTGCCGACAAGCTAAGAACCCTACCCAGTTGAACATCGCTTCCAACCATCATTTCAGGCTCAATGTCTCTAATCTTATAACCTTTTTGAGCTCGATGTTTCCTGGTAGCAATTCCCTTGCTTCGAGAAGAGCCCCCACCCCGTATATAAAGAATGTCAGGCACAAAGAATGGACTCTCACCCGAATCCTCTTTCGACGAGAACCTCTCCTCCCCAGAAATTGAAAAAAGAGGGTCTTCCCCATTATTTGTAGAATGAGGGTTAGTGACAGGATGATTCCCAGCACACTGTCCCCCACCAGAGGACCCTGCCAAGGGATCCACCATTAGAACTAGGCCCCACACAACCAACCAAACAAGAAACCACAAGCTTCAGAAGCACCGACATGACCTCCACACAATAGCGATCAGACCCCACATAGTAATCACAAATGATGAAAAACAGCAGAGAAATGACAGCCCTGTCAGTGTGAACTAACTCAAAGAAATGGTGGTCAAAACGGGGTCATAAACACTCCAATTTAAGCACATTTCATCCATCAGCACCCATATAACCTCCATTCCAGGTGCTCTAAAACAACAGCAGATGCTGCTACCTCACTATTCTAGAATCCATTCTTCATCGCTACTGTTCCTGCACCTCCAAAGAAATTTCCACTTAAATGAAGGTTTAGTCTTTCTTTTAAATATATTGTTTTAAGTGTCCTTTTTCATATATCATTATATATAAAGAAAAATCATTTTAAGTACTCGTTTCACTTCAAGTTATCTTTTCATAATTTTTAATTCTATTTTTAAAACCTTGACATTACCTTAGCATAGTTGGTAGCACTATCTTATTACTTTTGTTTTTAAATTGAACAAGATTACTTTTACTACATTTCAAAGTTGTCTTCATAATTTTTAGTTCTATTTTTAAGCCTTGATATTACCTTATTAGAGTTGGTAGCACTATCTTATTACTTTTATTGTAACTTGAACAAAATTACTTTTACTACATTTCAAGGTTCTACTTGAGATGTTATCATATTTGCTATTAATAAGCATGGCCTTGATCATGGATATGTTTTACTCTCATTTTAACATAATTGCAAGAGCATTTGTAAAATGCTCATCTTTTGAGGAATGTGGATCTGATTTGTATGAAGACAATCACTTAGTTGATTTGATTTAACTTATGTTAAGATATTTTATAATGTGTTTTTAGTGTTGGTATTTCTTAGTCTAATCCATTAGATATAATGCTTTTTAATTAACCTTTTTAATTAGGTTAATGTCTTTTTTTTATAATCAATTAAAATTTTAGAATGTGATTTTACTATTGACATTTTTTAGTCTAATCCATGGCATGGAATGCTTTCTAATTGGGTTGATGTCTTTTCTCACAACTAATTGAGAAATGCTTAGAGGAAGAGTAAGAGTAGCAAGTGTAGGTAGTTGACACTCACAATCTTCATATGTTTTGTTGGACTTTAACTATTTCTAAGCATTCAAGATGGGTTTTGGGTCAAGGTGAATTTTGGGTTCCTAGAAGAATTACAAAGGTTTGATTTCCCTTCTCTGTAAAAAACTTTCCCCTCTAGGATTGGAATCACTTTTATCTTTATTATATCATGGTGAGAAAGATTTGAAAGAGTATGAATAGTAAGTGCATGCAGTCCACACTTGCATTCCTCTATTTCGTTAGGCTTTAATTATTTATATTAAAAGCATTGGTAATGATTTTAATCCTTGGAACAATTACATATATCTTCTTTTCTTTCCCGATAAGAAATACCCCCTTTTAGGATTGTGTTAAGTCAGTAAATTTTTCTCCATTTTTGATTTATTTTCTCCAGTTTTGGTTTGTTTTTCAATTTACCTCAGTTAAATTTTTGGTTTTAAGTTTTAGTTTTAGTCTCCTTAGAAACTCTATGGGTGATTGAATAAGTTTTGAGCCCATTCTTTTTAGGTTTTATTTGATTTTTGTTGATCTTTTATATTTTAAAGGGGGTTAAAGAAGGTCATATTTTCAAAAGTTGATTCATTAATGTGTTTAGAGAGCAGTTAGACTTGTTTCTTAAACCAAGTAACTTTTAAAACCTCCGACAAATTAGCAGAAAGTTGAAAAACTGCGAAATTCTGGCATGGCAGCTATTCTTGTAGCGCTAGACAAAATTTTAACAAAGGGCGCGCTACAAGAACATCGCGGTCCTTTGTTTTTTCAAATTTCAAACAGATTTCAATCATGATTGCAGTATGTGAGTGACTAATCGCCTTGTGTGAGTGTTTTAACACGTGTTTACTGCAGTTTAAGCATGATTTTAGTTGGTTATCAGTCACAAAGCAGAGCAGGCTCATCATTACATATTATGCGGAATCAGTTGGACAAAAACCAGCAAATCCCGGTCTAAGCTGTCAAATTTCTCTTTCTACACGCATTATTATAGGAGAGGAGTGTTCGTGAAGAAGAGTTAACTGCTAAAAAGGTGGATTGTGTTGATGTGAAGAGAAGACAGTGTTTTTAACGCCAGCGAGAATTAGGGGTTCCAAATTCATTTACCAGCAGTCAAAGAGATGATATGAAGACACCTATTCTCATAAGAAGATACCCTTGATACCCCAAAACGAAGCTTTAAGCCATGACAGATGAGTAATTGACAGGTATTCCGATACAAACCCTTATAACTGGAAAATTTGGGTCTTTCTCGCTACACGATTATCTGGAGAAATTGGTTGCTGGAGATGATAGAATAGGTCATAAAGTAAACACTTCACCACAGAAATAGCTATCTGAAGCTACTATGAGGAATTTGCATGAACAGAGCAGCAAAGTAGTCTTAAGTTTAAAGTATTCAGCCTGTGAAATTTTAATGACAGTTTGAACGAAGATCGTTTATCATTTGCTCTCCTATACATTCAAAAACTCTGATAGTGATGCAGATTGGTTATAATGAGCTAATTGAATGGATTCTTCTCATGACCTAATGCCATTGTAAATCAGAATCTACAGGAAATAACATTGAAAGGACTCACAGATTGATTTGTTATGCTCATTTTTTACACAGAAGGTGTTTTGTTAGTTTGTTTAAGTGGTGAAACCTAAAGCCAGACTGTTTCTGTTTTCTGAAAGAAGAATATGGGAAAAAGTGGCAAAGTGGTAAGGTCAACAGGGCTGAGCCCACAGACCTAACCTGGATTCAGAAGCTTCCTGACTGTGCAGAACTGTTTCAGCAAGCAGGTTGGTTGAAGTTTTTAAAGAAGATAGATGGTTTCAATGCTCAGGCGTCCTGCAAGTTTGCTAAGGGACTTAAAAATGATATGATTATGATGGATGATTTGAAATTTAAATTGACCGTGGAGTTAATAGCAGAAGCTACTGAGATCAGCAATGAGGGTGAGCACTGGTTTAAAAAATTGCCTTTTGAGTTTGAACCCCAAAGGTACCTGTTGCCTAATGTGACTCCTGACTGGAACAAGGGTATCCTCATTCAAAATTTCAGGAAGGAGTGGATTGAGCCCATAAGGATACTTCAAAGTTATGTGACCTGTGAAGGAAGATATTCACTTGTATTTAAATATCATTTCAGGTTCCTTCAACACATAGCAGGAGTTTCTAAAATGAACCTGCCCTTCTTTTTCTTAAAAATCCTGCAGAAGATGTCAAGCAAGATAAAGCAACATGATGATCACACTTCCCAGTCACTTTTTCACCATGGTCTCATTAAACTGATCATCACCACAGTGTTGCAACATGAGGGAAGGACTTGGGATTTCTTTTTGTTCTGGTCAAATGTCCATCCTAAAAAAGAAGACCAGCAACCAAAGAGACAGACTGACAAGGGGAAGGTAATGATGAAAAAGTTAGGTCACTCAGTCAAATCTACAAGTAAAGATGATGTTAAAGCCAAAAAGGTGATAGAGCAGGTAGCAGGACAGAGACAGGATGACATTCAGATCAAAGTGGTTTCAGATTACCCTAAAAGCAAGTTCACACTGTTTGAAGACAAAAAGGAATTGCTTGAAAAGAACCCAGCACCTATAACAGATCCTCAGGAGAAGAAAAAGGTTGACATTAAAATGGTTCCTGTAGCTAAAGAAGAGATCCACATTCAGCCAAAAAGTCCCATCACAATTCTTTCAGATGATGAAGGATATCTGTTAGAAGAAGAACAACCTATTTCTGAGATAAAAGTCAAAACTGAAATTGAAGAAGTTCAAGTTTCAGATGGCAAAACCACAAGGCTTAACAGGAAAAGAAACAAGCTGGAAGTGGTGGAATTAGCTGCTGTTCAGTACCAAGGGAAAGAACTGAAGATGATGGGAGAGGCAGCTACATTCTGGAGACCTAAAACTAGGTCGAAAAATAAGTTGAGGTTAAACATGAAGAAGTTGCTAAATCCTAAATTAAACACAGATAAGGTGACTATCTTAGATGAAGAGTCCATGGATGATGACAAATCAGAAATAGATAAATTGCAGCCATGTTTAAAAGAAGAGATTAATTCAGTGGAAGCAGCAGATGAAGAAGATCCAAAGCCCAACATTGAGGACACTTCTGAGAAGCTGTTGACAGAAGAAGCATAAATCTTCAAGAAGTTTGACATTCCTTGGAAACCTAATGAAGAGCAAGATTCTGCAATAGAGAAAATGGTTAATTCTGACAAGGAAAATTTACAGAAGACTGTCAAGCAATATAAGCACCAAATGAATTATATGCAGGAGGTCAACGATGGTTTGATGATGGCCAATAGAAGATTAAGAGAAGATCTCCAGGATGTTCATGACAATTTTCAGGAACTAGTGGCTGATGCAAAAGAAGCACTTAAAAGGAAAAGGGCTTCTGACAGGCACTGTTCAATGTTGGAAAAGACAGTTGAAAGTTTACAGCAGGAAAATGAAGACCTTCAGAAAAAGATAGCTGATATGGAGAAGAAGCATAAAAGAGCAAAGAAGAGGTCTTCAAGTCTAGATGGTATATCTCTTCTTGTGGAGGCATTGAAGGATATATGAGGCCGTTATTAGTTAGGGGTTATTTAAGATAAGCATTTTGGTTTTGGTTAAGAATTTGCTATTTTAGCAACCTTGTAATTTTGTAAAAACTGTAAATTTTACTTTACCTAGCCTAGTGATTCGATGGAGAGTTAGGAGGAAAAACCTAACTGTTTTTGAGAAGAGAACTATTTAGAAAGGTGAGAAAAATATTGTGAGGGTTCTGATTTTTGGGAGCATCAGGAGGTCTGCTAGCTGCTTGTACTTTCAGACTTATTCAGAGATAGGTACTGCAACTCTTATATGCATTTACTGATGAAATTATGAATATATGACTCTTTCCCCTTCATTTGGTCTGTGTTGGCTTCATGTTTGAACTTGTTTAGTTTCATGAATGACAAATTCATTGCTGGTTAATGTGTATTTTCTAGTAGTGCTTGTCCTTTATGTGTGAACTTCAGTACAGTCTTTTGTTGGATTTTTGTGATATATATGCATCTTTATCGGTATATGTGTATGATTCAGTTGTTGCTTATCTGCTGAATGTATTCCCTGTATGTTTTTGAAGTTTATGACCAAAAAACACATAAAACAAAACCCTAAACCCTAGTTTGATTTGAGTTTTATTCTTGAGATTGTGTTAGCTTGTTACCCTATCCTTGGTAACAATTTCTGGCACAAACATCTTTGGTGCCGTTGCCAGGGACGAAGCTGAAGCATATCTTCCCTGGGATACTCATCATTTTCCTGGTTTAAGAGGTGGACTTGAACCAGCATTTTTTGAAGGCTATTTTCACTAGCAAGTTGTCACATTGGCTTCTAACAGAATTGGAACCAGGAGCAGACCTACTTCTCCATTACAGCTGGGTGTGACAGACCCTGAAAAGATCATAAAAACAGCAAGAAAGCTCAGAAGGTCTCAATCTTTACCAGTCTCTTGTGACTCTCACCAGTTGGGTGAATCATTAGACCCAGCTGAGAACTCACCTTGGATAAAACCAACCATTCCTGAAGATACTTTCCAAGTGTTTACAAATCCTGAAACCTTTTTGAAAGCAAAGACTGCTTCTCCTGGAAAAATCCCTCTTTTTCAGTTGAAAATAGGAAAGAGCCCTTTCCAAGCAAGTTCCAGTCAAATTTCTTTCTCTTCAAAACCTTATTCAAAACCTCAGTCTAAACCTCAGTCCACAATGGCAGCCCAAAATCCACCTATGGATATGATGGACAGAATGGTAGCAGCTAGGTATGCACCATTAGTATTACCCCAGCCTTTACATGCCTTGCCTACACATGATTACCAAAAGTATATGCCCCGATTTAATGGACAAGGTGAAACAACTGCAGAAGAACATTGGGAGGCTTTCGAGAGTTATGCAGACAATCAGAACATTGAAATTAAAGATGTATGGATGAGAGTATTTGTACAAAGTCTTGATGGGGATGTGAGAAAATGGTTCAGAGAACTGCCTGCTAATTCTATCACCATAATTGAAGAACTCAAAGATCTTTTTCTGAGACAGTGGGGAGACACCAAAGATCACACTTATTACATAACTGAGTTTGGAGCTTTGAGAAGAAAGAAGGATGAGACTATTTCTGACTTTTCCAAAAGATTTAACAAGATGTATAGTAGGATTCCTGCAGAAATCAAACCCACTGAAACATCAGCCAAGTTGACCTATGCAAATGCCTTTGATCATGAATTCTCTTTATTACTCAGAGAAAGAAGACCTATCACCTTGCTGAACATGCAAGAGGCAGCATTGGAGGTAGAGTCCAATTTGCTGGCTTCCAACATACTCAAGAAAGAAACACCTCAGCAGCAGTATGAAAGAAAGGGAAAGAAGGAAGCTGTTTCCACAAGTGCTGCACCTCAGTCTGCTGAAGCTAAAATAGATGAAATGGCTAAGCTTGTAAAGATTCTCACTGCCAAGTTGAACAAACTAGAACTTGAAAAGAATTCTGCTAAACCCACCCCAGAAGCTGATCGAAATCCAAATAACCAAAATCAGTTCAGGAGGCAATTTGCTCCTAGATTCATGCCAAGAGAGCGTAGAAATAATGATATTCAGCGAGAAAGGAGGGAGAATGAGGATCAAAAAGTACCCCCACCTTTTCAAAATAATTTGGTGGATGAAGAAGAAATTGATCAACAGTTACTGTTTGAAGAAACTGAAACAGATCAGGATGTGAACCATTTTGGAGATGGTTTATCTGGAGGTTTTGTAACAGAAGAAGATTTTCTAAATTCTGAGTACTATGATGCAGATTTGTATGAAGTTGAAGATGACTTGGAGTTTGAAAAAACTGCTGTAAATGCTGCTGCTAATCAGAATGGAATTAAGAAAACTATTAATCTCAGATCTGGCCCGAAACAGGTAGTCCAAGCTCCTAAGAAGAAAGCTGCTGTTCCTGCTCCAGTTATTCCTGATAAACTAGTTGCTGATCCTGTAACAGAAAAGAAGCAACCTGCAGAAAAGTTCAAGAAGAATGTAGAAATTGAGGAGGTAAACAAGTCAGTTCAAAATTTCAGTTTGGAAAATGAGTTAGGTAAACTAAAAATTCCTGTGCCATTTTCTGAGCTTATCAAAAATCCATCATATAAACAAACAGTCCTAAAAGTTATGAATTCTGCTAGTGGCCAGCCTGTTTCAGATATTGTCAATTTGCAAGAAGAAAGCCCAAAGATATTCATTGGATCTGCCTTAGCTGAGAAAACAGAAAATGAAGCTGGTGCTTCTCCTCCATTCTATGTTACCTTGACTGTACACGAGTAGATGATTCATAATTGCCTGCTAGATTCAGGAGCATCCCATAATCTAATGCCCAAAACTGTGATGGAAGCCCTGGGTCTCAGTATTACCAAACCTTACCATGACTTATATGCCTTTGACTCCCGAGCTGTCAAGTGTCTAGGAGTGATTAAAGATATGGTTGTCAGCCTTGCTCAGTTGCCAATGAAGAGTGTCATAATGGATGTTGTAGTGGCTGATGTCACCCCAAAATTTGGCTTGCTTCTTTCAAGATCCTGGGCAAAGAAGGTTGGAGGAACCTTACAGATGGACCTCTCTTATGCCACCATTCCTGTTTTTGGTGGAGAAAATAGAAGACTTTACAGAGAGCTACAGCTTGCTTACATAGTCACAGATGATAAAAATCCCACCAATCACCCAATGTACTCTGTGGATAAAGACCTTGGTTCATGCATATTACAGTTTAGTGAAGAGGATAATTCTGCTGGTCTGTTACAAGTGGAAAAAGATCAGCCAATAAAACATAGCATAGACGAAAAAGATGCAGTGTGGCAGTTGTATTTTGATGGATCCTCATGCAGAGAGGGTGCTGGAGCTGGAGTTTTACTCATTTCCCCTGGGGGTGAAACAGTGAAACTTATGTATAAATTGGAGTTTGTTACCACTAACAACACTGCTGAGTATGAGGCTTTGCTATTAGGATTGAAGGCTGCTAAAGATTTGGGAATTCAGCAGATTTCTGCATTTGGCGACTCCGAACTAGTTGTTCAACAGGTGAAGAACAAATATCAAGTAAAGCAGGGTTTGCTGAAAGTATATCGAAATGAGGTATGGGATATGCTGGAAAATTACTTCATAGCATTTAATATTACTCATATTCCAAGGAATCATAACGAAACAGCTGATTCATTGGCTCTAGCAGCCTCATATTTAAACATTCCTAAGACTACTCAGTTAAGGTATCCTATAGAAGTGAGGTACAGGCCTTGTGTACCTGATAATGTTAAGCATTGGAGGGTCTTCAAAGATGACATTGAAATCAAGAAATTTCTTGAGCTAACAGATGAGTTTGCAAATGCTCAGATTGATCAGGATGAAGGAGAAGAACAAGATAATGATCTTACTGAAAGTGAAGCTGCTGAGAATGAGTTTACTGCACAAGAAATAGCAGGCCATAAGATCATTGAGTTGAAGAGTAACTTTATTCCAAAAGGTCTAGTACCTTTAGAAAGAATATTCACCAAAGATGATACACCTTCAAAGCCAGTAATTCAATCTTCGGAAGACAATGTAGAAGACTACAATATTGGTTCAGCAGAACATCCCAGAATGGTAAAACTTTCTAAAGTCTTAACAGTGGAGCAAAGAAGTAGATATATTAAGCTGTTGAAAAAATATATAGATGCATTTGCATGGTCTTATAAGGAACTAAAAACTTATGATACAGCAATTATTCAGCACAAGGTTCCTTTGAAACCAAATGTCAAGCCTTTCAGACAGAAACTAAGAAGAATCAATCCAGCCTTGTTCCCTGCAATTGAAAAAGAACTAAAGAAGTTGTTGGATGCAAAGATAATAGTGCCTCTCAGGTATTCTTCTTGGGTGGCTAATCTGGTTCCTGTTAGAAAGAAGAATGGGGAAATTCGATTATGTGTTGACTTCAGAAATCTGAATCGATCATCATTAAAAGACAATTACCCTCTCCCCAAGATTGAACAGGTTTTGCAGCAGGTAGTTGGAGCTCAGAGGATTTCTATGCTAGATGGTTTCTCAGGTTACAATCAGATTGCCATGCACCCTGATGACAAAGAAAATACAGCTTTTACAACCCCCTGGGGGACGTTTATGTATGACAAGATGCCTTTTGGCTTAATGAATGCTGGAGCAACCTTTCAGAGAGCCATGGACATTGCATTTGTGGGTGAGAAAGATAAGTTTGTGGTTATCTATCTGGATGATATTACTGTCTTCTCAAAATATGATGATGAACACTTGAAGCATTTGGAGCAAACCTTCATCAAATGCAGAAAATTTGGTTTATCTCTGAACCCCAAAAAATCACATTTTGCTGTGCAAGAAGGTAAATTACTGGGTCACTTGGTGTCTGCTGATGGCATCAGAATAGATCCTGAAAGGGTGAAAGCAATACTGAAGATTAGCTTACCTCGGAGTAAAAAGGATGTTCAATCTTTCATTGGCAAGATAAACTTTCTGCGGTGGTTTATTCCCAACTTTGCTGAAACCATTAAACAAATCACAGCCATGTTAAAGAAAGATCAGGAAGTCAGGTGGACTGTTGAAGCAAAGGCAGCTTTTGAGAAAATCAAGGTGGCTCTGACTGAAGCACCTGTTCTGGTAAGTCCTGATTTTGCCAAAGAATTCCTTACTTTTTCTTTTGCTTCAGAGGATACTATTGCTGCTGTCCTACTTCAGAAGAATAATGAGGGATTGGAGCAACCAATTGCCTTTTTCAGTAAAACACTTAGAGATTCAGAGCTGAAATACAGTATCTTGGAGAAACAAGCGTATGCTCTGGTGAAGGCTTTAAAATTTTTCAGAATTTATATCTTACATTCCAAGGTTATTTCATTTGTTCCAAATGCTGCAGTGAAAGACATTTTGACACAGCCTGATAGTGAAGGAAAGAGGGGAAAGTGGATTGCCAAAATTATGGAATATGAAGTGGAAATCAGACCTACTAAGCTGGTCAAAGGACAAGGATTGGCCAAACTGCTGGCTGACTCAAATTGTCAAGCATTAGGATTACATTTTATGGCAGAAGAATCAGCACCTGAAGAAAAGCAAGCATTCCTGGAGAAAGAAAGAATCATGGACTCGTATTCATCTTCAGATTGGTATGTTGATATTGTTCATTTCTTGTTATTTTTGCAATGCCCAGAACACTTAGATAGGAAGGCTGCCAGATCTCTGAAATTGAAAGCTACTAAATACTGTTTGATAGAAGATCAATTGTTTTGGAAAGACCCAGGAGGAATCTTGTTAAGATGTTTGGATCAGGCTGAAATAGAAGAAGTAATTTCAGAATCTCATGAAGGAGCTTGTGGAGGACATAAATACTGGAAAACAACAGCCTATAAAATTTTGAGAGCTAGTTACTATTGGCCTTCCCTCTTCTCAGATGTTTACCAGCAGGTAAGAGCTTGCATACCCTGTCAGAAATTTGCAGGTAAACATAAATTATTATCTTTGCCTTTGAAGCCTATTGCAGTCAATGCCCCTTTTCAGCAGTGGGGTCTGTATTTTATTGGAGAAATAAATCCAGCATCTTCAGGCCAGCATCATTGGATTTTGACTGCTACAGATTTCTTTACAAAATGGGTGGAAGCTATTCCAACAAGAAATGCTACAGATAAGGTGATTATGGAGTTCATTGAAGATAATATTCTGAGTAGATTTGGCTGTCCACAAAGATTGATTACTGATAATTCCAAAGCATTCAAATCCAAGGCAATGGTGGCCTTCTGTGAGAAAAATGGCATTATTCTGAAGCACTCAACTCCCTATTACCCTCAGGGAAATGGTTAGGCTGAATCATCTAACAAGAATATCATTCAAAGCATCAAGAAGCTGCTGAAACATAATAAAAGGTCTTGGGATTCAATGCTGAAATATGCATTGTGGGCAGATATGATTACTGTGAAGCAAGCCATTGGTACTTCTCCCTTTCAGCTGGTGTATGGAACAGAAGCAGTATTCCCAGTTCAGTTGGGGATTCCAGTAATGAAGTTTCTTCAGAACTCTCAAGAGGAACCGGATGATATGCAAAGGAGAATCTTCGAAATGATTGAGTTACATCAAAATAGAGAGAAGGTAGACAAAGAAGCACAGCTGTACAAAGCTAAAATGAAAAACATGTTTGACAGAAATATTAAAGAGCATACTTTTTCAGAAGGTGAGTTGGTTTTAAGATGGGATGCAAGAAAGGAACAGAAGGGTAAGCATGGCAAATTTGATAATCTATGGTTTGGCCCTTTTCTGATATCTAAAGTTTTGGAAAATAATACATTCATCTTGCAGTCCTTGGAAGGTGAGGAGTTGCTTAGCCCTGTCAATGGGCGATTCCTCAAGCATTTTTACAGTTAATGAGGATCATTGTCACTTTTCATTGTATATACCGGTGTGAGTGAGATTGAATAAAGACTCCATAGCCCAATGGAAGTTTGCAGGCAGTTAGATTGAAGACAGAAGGCACTAGTCTACAGGTTCTTGAAGCCTCACAGGGAGGACTTCATCCCGCAGCTGGAGCCAGATGTTAAGTCAGTAAATTTTTCTCCATTTTTGATTTATTTTCTCTAGTTTTGGTTTGTTTTTCAATCTACCTCAGTTAAATTTTTGGTTTTAAGTTTTAGTTTTAGTCTCCTTAGAAACTCTATGGGTGATTGAATAAGTTTTGAGCACATTCTTTTTAGGTTTTATTTGATTTTTGTTGATCTTTTATATTTTAAAGGGGGTTAAAGAAGGTCATATTTTCAAAAGTTGATTCATTAATGTGTTTAGAGAGCAGTTAGACTTGTTTCTTAAACCAAGTAACTTTTAAAACCTCCGACAAATTAGCAGAAAGTTGAAAAACTGCGAAATTCTGGCATGGCAGCTATTCTTGTAGCGCTAGACAAAATTTTAACAAAGGGCGCGCTACAAGAACATCGCGGTCCTTTGTTTTTTCAAATTTCAAACAGATTTCAATCATGATTGCAGTATGTGAGTGACTAATCGCCTTGTGTGAGTGTTTTAACACGTGTTTACTGCAGTTTAAGCATGATTTTAGTTGGTTATCAGTCACGAAGCAGAGCAGGCTCATCATTACATATTATGCGGAATCAGTTGGACAAAAACCAGCAAATCCCGGTCTAAGCTGTCAAATTTCTCTTTCTACACGCATTATTATAGGAGAGGAGTGTTCGTGAAAAAGAGTTAACTGCTAAAAAGGTGGATTGTGTTGCTGTGAAGAGAATACAGTGTTTTTAACGCCAGCGAGAATTAGGGGTTCCAAATTCATTTACCAGCAGTCAAAGAGATGATATGAAGAAACCTATTCTCATAAGAAGATACCGTTGATACCCCAAAACGAAGCTTTAAGCCATGACAGATGAGTAATTGACAGGTATTCCGATACAAACCCTTATAACTGGAAAATTTGGGTCTTTCTCGCTGCACGATTATCTGGAGAAATTGGTTGCTGGAGATGATAGAATAGGTCATAAAGTAAACACTTCACCACATAAATAGCTATCTGAAGCTACTATGAGGAATTTGCATGAACAGAGCAGCAAAGTAGTCTTAAGTTTAAAGTATTCAGCCTGTGAAATTTTAATGACAGTTTGAACGAAGATCGTTTATCATTTGCTCTCCTATACATTCAAAAACTCTGATAGTGATGCAAATTGGTTATAATGAGCTAATTGAATGGATTCTTCTCATGACCTAATGCCATTGTAAATCAGAATCTACAGGAAATAACATTGAAAGGACTCACAGATTGATTTGTTATGCTCATTTTTTACACAGAAGGTGTTTTGTTAGTTTGTTTAAGTGGTGAAACCTAAAGCCAGACTGTTTCTGTTTTCTGAAAGAAGAATATGGGAAAAAGTGGCAAAAGTGGTAAGGTCAACAGGGCTGAGCCCACAGACCTAACCTGGATTCAGAAGCTTCCTGACTGTGCAGAACTGTTTCAGCAAGCAGGTTGGTTGAAGTTTTTCAAGAAGATAGATGGTTTCAATGCTCAGGCGTCCTGCAAGTTTGCTAAGGGAATTAAAAATGATATGATTATGATGGATGCTTTGAAATTTAAATTGACCGTGGAGTTAATAGCAGAAGCTACTGAGATCAGCAATGAGGGTGAGCACTGGTTTAAAAAATTGCCTTTTGAGTTTGAACCCCAAAGGTACCTGTTGCCTAATGTGACTCCTGACTGGAACAAGGGTATCCTCATTCAAAATTTCAGGAAGGAGTGGATTGAGCCCAAAAGAATACTTCAAAGTTATGTGACCTGTGAAGGAAGATATTCACTTGTATTTAAATATCATTTCAGGTTCCTTCAACACATAGCAGGAGTTTCTAAAATGAACCTGCCCTTCTTTTTCTTAAAATGCCTGCAGAAGATGTCAAGCAAGATAAAGCAACATGATGATCACACTTCCCAGTCACTTTTTCACCATGGTCTCATTAAACTGATCATCACCACAGTGTTGCAACATGAGGGAAGGACTTGGGATTTCTTTTTGTTCTGGTCAAATGTCCATCCTAAAAAAGAAGACCAGCAACCAAAGAGATAGGCTGACAAGGGGAAGGTAATGATGAAAAAGTTAGGTCACTCAGTCAAATCTACAAGTAAAGATGATGTTAAAGCCAAAAAGGTGATAGAGCAGGTAGCAGGACAGAGACAGGATGACAGTCAGATCAAAGTGGTTTCAGATTACCCTAAAAGCAAGTTCACACTGTTTGAAGACAAAAAGGAATTGCTTGAAAAGAACCCAGCACCTATAACAGATCCTCAGGAGAAGAAAAAGGTTGACATTAAAATGGTTCCTGTAGCTAAAGAAGAGATCCACATTCAGCCAAAAAGTCCCATCACAATTCTTTCAGATGATGAAGGATATCTGTTAGAAGAAGAACAACCTATTTCTGAGATAAAAGTCAAAACTGAAATTGAAGAAGTTCAAGTTTCAGATGGCAAAACCACAAGGCTTAACAGGAAAAGAAACAAGCTGGAAGTGGTGGAATTAGCTGCTGTTCAGTACCAAGGGAAAGAACTGAAGATGATGGGAGAGGCAGCTACATTCTGGAGACCTAAAACTAGGTCGAAAAATAAGTTGAGGTTAAACATGAAGAAGTTGCTAAATCCTAAATTAAACACAGATAAGGTGACTATCTTAGATGAAGAGTCCATGGATGATGACAAATCAGAAATAGATAAATTGCAGCCATGTTTAAAAGAAGAGATTAATTCAGTGGAAGCAGCAGATGAAGAAGATCCAAAGCCCAGCATTGAGGACACTTCTGAGAAGCTGTTGACAGAAGAAGCAGAAATCTTCAAGAAGTTTGACATTCCTTGGAAACCTAATGAAGAGCAAGATTCTGCAATAGAGAAAATGGTTAATTCTGACAGGGAAAATTTACAGAAGACTGTCAAGCAATATAAGCACCAAATGAATTATATGCAGGAGGTCAACGATGGTTTGATGATGGCCAATAGAAGATTAAGAGAAGATCTCCAGGATGTTCATGACAATTTTCGGGGAACTAGTGGCTGATGCAAAAGAAGCACTTAAAAGGAAAAGGGCTTCTGACAGGCACTGTTCAATGTTGGAAAAGACAGTTGAAAGTTTACAGCAGGAAAATGAAGACCTTCAGAAAAAGATAGCTGATATGGAGAAGAAGCATAAAAGAGCAAAGAAGAGGTCTTCAAGTCTAGATGGTATATCTCTTCTTGTGGAGGCAGCGAAGGATATATGAGGCAGTTATTAGTTAGGGGTTATTTAAGATAAGCATTTTGGTTTTGGTTAAGAATTTGCTATTTTTAGCAACCTTGTAATTTTGTAAAAACTGTAAATTTTACTTTATCTAGCCTAGTGATTCGATGGAGAGTTAGGAGGAAAAACCTAACTGTTTTTGAGAAGAGAACTATTTAGAAAGGTGAGAAAAATATTGTGAGGGTTCTGATTTTGGGAGCATCAGGAGGTCTGCTAGCTGCTTGTACTTTCAGACTTATTCAGAGATAGGTACTGCAACTCTTATATGCATTTACTGTTGAAATTATGAATATATGACTCTTTCCCCTTCATTTGGTCTGTGTTGGCTTCATGTTTGAACTTGTTTAGTTTCATGAATGACAAATTCATTGCTGGTTAATGTGTATTTTCTAGTAGTGCTTGTCCTTTATGTGTGAACTTCAGTATAGTCTTTTGTTGGATTTTTGTGATATATATGCATCTTTATCGGTATATGTGTATGATTCAGTTGTTGCTTATCTGCTGAATGTATTCCCTGTATGTTTTTGAAGTTTATGACAAAAAAACACATAAAACAAAACCCTAAACCCTAGTTTGATTTGAGTTTTATTCTTGAGATTGTGTTAGCTTGTTACCCTAGGCTTAGTAACAATTTCTGGCACAAACAGATTGGAAGCGCTTTTAGCTTTGCTATATTATGGTGAGAAATACTTAAAAGAGTTATAGAATGCCACTCCTAAAAAGTAGGTCTTTTGTTACTATTCAATAAGTACAACCGACTTCAAAATGTTTATTTGGTTAGAAGCATATAGGATTTAAAATCCATGGAGGTTAAGAAGTATTATGCTATTTTTTTATTGCATCATTTTGTACCATCATGGAATTATTTGCAATTATGTTAACGAGAAATTGTAAACTTTTATTGTGTGTATGTTTAATCTTATTGCAATGGATCATTCAATACCATTTTGAAAGCTAAAATGCTTTTACTAGTATTTTTTTAGTAAAATGACCATAGTAGGAGAACCTTTCTCAAGAGCTGGTTGGAAAAAGACTTGAATTAGAGTAGTTAGAATTTTTTACACAGTTACAAAGATAAGTAGCCATTGCAATGTATACCAATTTGAATTTTATTTTATGTTTCAAGAAGAAGTTTTAAAACTTATGCACGACATTTTAGTTTCTAAGGGAGTATAATGGTGCATTCCTTCAAATGAGACTATCCTACATCCCAAATGCACGCTTGTTCCTTCTCCTCATGTGTTGGATTGATTCTAACCTTACAAGTAATTTGGTTTGTTATGCATATTCATATATACAATTAATTTATCCTCCATACTTTCCATTCTATACATAGAGTCTAAATTGATAGACCCGTGACATATCATTACCATTATAAGGTGGAGAAGCTTTTAAGTCTTATGGTTCATATGCAATAGTTTTCTTTCAAATTTTATCTCTATGCCTACGTTATATGATATGTAACAAAGTAGAAATTTTACAAGTGTATGTGGATGGTACCACACCAATGCCAACTTATGAAAGAAATGATAGCCCTAGAGAATTTTATGGTAGATTATCATTTTGAATTTAATTTGTTTTTTTGTTTAAATAAGATAACTAATTTAAATTGTTTTAGTTTTTTTTCTAAATTCTCCCATTTCAATACATGTAAACAAATTCCATGTATATATTTGCATTTTATCCTAGGAGATATCTTATTATGCATTTGTCTTCAAATATGTGATATTTCCTTCTTTACTGCAACTTCATTAAAGAATAACTAAAATGAACATTATAATAAAAACGTTGATGAACAACGGAGACAACATTATAACATTGATTTGGAGTGAGAAGAAAAATGTGGAATATTTATAGAGACAAGTAGTAAAATTAATTTTGTAAATTGTGATGATGCCATATGCACATAATGCTATCTTGATTGTTAGTAAAGTTGTTGCTTTCTATTTATATGTTTTTTCCTATTGTTTAGGTAGTTACAAAGACAGATGAAATCCAAATAAAAGTTAGCACGCCTAAACACAATCATGCCCATTTTGTCATGTTATTTTGAAGAGTGTAATTCAAGGGATTTGTGGATATGTATAGATAATATAGAGGTCATTGGCATGACAACATTAGCCAAAATAAAACTTAAAAAAAACAGATTGTTTTTCTATGTTAATAAATTGCTACTCCTAAGTCCAAAACTTATGTTCAATATTTATAATAGTCATTATAATTCTCACATCAAGTAAATATTGTGAAAGTTGTTATAATATTTCATTAGCATTCATTAAAAATGAATTATGTTCTTTTTTTCCTTTTCTTATGTTCTACTACCTTATTGTTGATACCTTGTTGTTGATAGTACTAAGTAAATATGATAAGAATTAAGAAACAAACATTTTATAAAAGTCTAATTAAAGTAGATGAAGATGTTTCATCATGTAAGGATCTCTTTGACTCCTTATTTGTTTTATGAAAAAGAAAACCTTCTTGAAATGTCTTTGCTCTCATTAGTATTAGATATTTATCTTTATTATAATTGTGTTTATATTATTATAAGCATTTTCAATATTAATTTGGTTCTTCTCGTCTAAATCTTTAATAAATGTTATATTATTTTGTTTCTTTCAAATTTCTCAGTAATATAGGAAAAATTGTGTATCCAACTAGTGTTCACATTCGAAATTTGAATAAACTTACAAGGATATAAGTTGAAAATACTCTAGAAAAAAAAGTTTATCCTTTCTTTCCTATATTGTTTACCTTTATATTTGGCATCATCATCTTAAATCCTATTGGTTCTTATAAAATTGGTTTATTGATGATACATTTTTTGTATTGAGATCCATTTTTTACTTTAAAATTCCTTTAATGTCAACTTACTAGTTTTTTGCAATTTTATTAATTCCATCTAAAGTCCATAACCCACTTCTATCCTTTGTACATAAACAATATGTTGAGATTTAATAAAAATATTGTACAAAGCATTGTTTTTAAAAATAAGTACTCTGAAATCTTAAGTTTATTCATACTTTTTCTTTATAATTTTCACACCATGTAAAATAAAAACAGATCACTTTTTTACCTCTTCTCAAATCTAAAATAATTTCCTCTCTCACAGATAAAAGACTAAATCTATGTAAAATAAAAACATATCACTTTTTTACCTTCTTCCCAAATCTAAGGCAATTTCCTCTATAAAAGACTAAATCTAAATTAAGATCTTTTTAAAATACTAAATCTAAATTAGGATCTTTTTCTTAATTCACCTTGGTCACTTTTCCCTTGGTACCATTATGACATCTCGTCAATTTACACACAAATTCACCACATTATGCAAATTTATTAATAATTTCTTATATCTACTTGTTACATACAACTCTATAATGGCTTCTCACTACCCAATTTTCGCCTAAACTCCATATATGACTTGATTTTTGCACCCTTTACTTGTGTAAACAAAATACTATCATCAATTCAAAATTCAAGTTAAACAACAAACTTGTACACAACATGTTTGTATCTAAGATTCCATGTATGTGTTATGGAAAACTAAGATTATGTTTTCCATTTGTTTTCAAGTTCCATGCTATCTAACAGGGATTTCCCTTCCATCTCATGTCCCTTAATCACATGTTTACTCAGGTTGGAAACTTACTTTATTCATTTGGTTTAAATGTACTTTTCTTAACAGGCTAATCTTATTTGTATCTTTACACTATTCATGGTCTTCATGGTTTGGATTTTTTCTTTATTTTCATGTCCCGGCCTCCATGGTTTGGATCTTTTTCTTTATTTTCATGTCCTGCCTCCATGGTTTGGATCTTTTTCTTTATTTTCATGTCCTTTATGGCATGTTTTTAGTTTGTTTTTTTTTTTTTATGTCATGCTTAGACTTACTTTTCCTAAGAGGCAGTATGGTTTAATCCCACACCTTAGGCATGAGAGGTTAAGTTCTTCTATTTTGAAAGGTATATGTTTTTTTTTTGTTTTTTTTGTTTTTTTTATTTTTATATTAACATTATTGTGGTGTTTGTATTCTCACCTTTGAAACATGAAGGGGAAAGGTTATTTTTCTTTGTTAAGGTTCTTGTCTAATCCCTTTAAATAGATAGGTTGTTATGTATTAAAGTCATCTATATTAAACATGGTCTATAAAGTAAATATAGGGTGAAATCAATATTTGTAAGAAGATTTACTAGAAGGTTCCGCCTACTAAAAAATTACTTCACTAAAAACTATATAAAGGAGTAAAAGCAATGTAATAAGATGTCCTACAAAGTATATTGCAATTGGAGCTCTGTTCATTTGGAGGTTGCCCCTTTGAAGAGGCAAGTGAACATTGCTTTCATCAATAAAAGTATTGCTATTGTGATATTTGATTATCTACAATTATCTATTGTTGTGGTATTTTTTTCCTTTCATTATGAAATCTTTATTTATTTTGTTATTTCTACTCTAAATATCCTATTATGCTATTAAGGTACATAACATCTTATATCAGAGTGCTTTTCCGAAGTCAACAAGTTTGGATTTTTTTGTTAAGGCTAGATGTGTTTTGGCATCTATAAATAACACAATGGTCTATCATTCAATGTGTGAATCTATCTCCAAAGAAGACTACACACATGAAACACAAGAGGCATCACCTAATTAGACACCCGTGTAACCACTGTTGGTACCCCTTCATGTAGTACTACATCACACAACACCTATATATATATAATTTCACTTCCATGTACCCTCGAGTATATTGAAAGTCCTTGATATGACCTAAAACCAAATTTAGATAATCCAATTGACAACCTTGCTGCTATAGTGGCATTAAGCACGACACCCAAGAAGATTACTCTCTTGTACCTCAGTAGTTGAGTAGTACAACTAAAGGAGCGATCGAGCCTCCTTAGTTAGTGCCCTGCGAGATTGGGTCAAGTATGACTATTGGATCCTACAAGTATCTTAGAGAGTTGTAGTACGTGGCACTCCCTTACCCTTAAGACCTTAGAATTATTTCCCTTTATGACCATTCCATGAAATTCCTACATAATCTGCAGTATTAAGAATTTGGGAATTTTGTCAATGCAATGATATTCAAGCATGAGTACAACTCTACTAATAGTAGCAAAAACAAATATGGGTCTTGCCTCAAACCTCATTGGATACTTGTCTCACCACAACCCTTTCATTGTGTTGATTTTGTTGGTACAAATCTCTAACAACCCTTTCTATGGACCCACATCTTTAGACCCTTATTTCCAACCCATCTCAACATAATACTTACAATGAGATGATCACATTGGCACTACTCTTTTTTTCCCCTTTGGTGGTGCCCATTTTCTCTATGGATAACGCTCGAGGAGATGAGCTCTTCCACAAAGTTTCCCAATTGTAAGCACTATAGGATGAGTTGAAACACATGTTAGACCACAACCACTCCTCTACTTAGCAAAATATTGATGACATCCATCACAAGCTTACCAATTGGAATAATTTTTTTATCAGATAACCCAATTCAAAACACTCTTTCCTTCATCATCTTCGGGCTATACTAAACCAAACCAACCTTCCCCATAAGAAAGGAGCTAAATCATCAAATCCCAATGGGTCTCACTCCAATATGTTTTTCTGTGATCTGATGACTCAAATGTGGCACAAACTTCCTAAAGTCGATATCATAAAATTCAATGGGTCAAACCTCATAGGAGGGGTCATTCAGATAAAACATTACTTTTCCTTGCATGATATAAAAGATGATATGATGAAACTTAGAGTGGATGTATTATATTTAGATCCTAAACACTGGAAATGGTGGTAATGGCAGAAGAAATCCTACAATTGTTATATTGCTTGGACATGATTTGTTTCATCTCTCTATAAATATTTTGAAATAAACACTCATTATTTGGGGCAAATGACCAAGCTCAAACAATAAGGCACAATCAAAGATTTCATCTGTTCTTTTGAGAAGCTAGCCATCCTCACCAAAGACATGTCTGATACTTTTTACAAGGAATGTTTCATCAGTGGCTCAAAAGAATAGATACATGAATAGGTCTTAATGGCCCATCCTACTACTTGGTTAGTGGCTTAAAAGAATAGATACATGCATAGGTCTTAATGGCCCATCCTACTACTTGGTTGGATGCCACTCAAAGAGCTAGATAATCCCAAAGGGTGATGAATGATCAAATTAAAAAGGGCCCATTTATTCATTGTCCCCATCCACCTCCCCTCTCTTCCACTAATCCCTCATCCTCTCCACCTCTAAAGATCCAAAAGTTAACCCAAGCTAAAATGGAAGAGTGCTAACTCAAAGGTCTCTCCTACAACTGTAATGGGAAATATTCCCCTCGACATAAATGTAAGAAGAAAAAACTACTTATGGTCATTTCAAAGGACATTTTTTATGAGGAAGTTGATTCCAGAACCTATGAAGTCCCTCATCCACCTATAGAAGAAATTGCCCAACCTAATATAATAGACGAGGAACCCTATATCTCTTTGCATGCTATCAGGAACCCATGTCAACCCTTCTCTTTACTTTGTTAGTATATTGTTGTTGGACGCATATGATTTGTAAACCGTCCCGTAGTATTTGTTGATCCATAGTTTGTATTAGCCCATGGTATTGACCCATAGTATTAGACACATATGTTTTGTAAGTCGTCCCGTAGTATTATATGTCCCATGGTATTGACCCACAGTATTGGGAATAGACTTAGTATATAAGTGTGTGTTGAGGCCAATGAAGGCATCGTGAAGTTATTTGTATTGAGCTTTCTCAAAGGAGGTTTCCCCCTCGAAGTGGCCTGCGATCAATAAAGCGATTCTGAGTTCTGTTATTTCTGCTATCTTGTGTATTTTCATTAATTAATTGCTGTAGGTTCTTCACCTTTGGTATCAAAGCACTTTCTTGGGCTCGTTGGGTGAAATTTCTGCCAATTTTTTTTTTGCATCTGTTGCAGGTTCGGATCTGGGAATAATCCCTATCCGCTTAACTGTGGGAAGTACTTGGGCATAAGCCCTAAAACTCATTGTGAGGAGTGCCACAGGAACCCCCGAAGTAGCTTGCCCATTGAGAGGAACTTCCAGTGAAAAGGGAAATGACCCCTACCCGATTGATTATTTCCCACCCATGAGGTAAACCAAGAACTATTGTTTGTGGCAAAGCGGTTATCAGTTTTACCTGAGCCGTGGAGTGAGGGGTACTGCCCCAATACGCAAGCCGTCAGACAACATTGGTGGCCAAGTGAATCCCATGAACCTTTAGGAATCCGAGCATACCTAGGGTCCATATCTATTTTCAGCTGATAAATCACAGATTTCCTCTGTCCAGAACTGTTACCGATCACTTCCGCGCCGTTGTAGATCCGTCTGTTACCAATCACTTCTGCGTCATTGCAGATCCATCTGTTTTCGATCCCTTCGCCATATCTCCCTTGTTTTCACTTCGTTTCCCTTGAAACTTCCTTGACACCCTTGTAATCCCATTCTGCATCTTTCATTCTTGGGGATCCTATCCCAAATTCCACTTCCCAAAGCCAGAAATCCCACATTTGTCTATTTTTAGCGTTTGCCATAACTTCTTTAATTTTCACCCAATCGCCTTCAAATTTTGCCACCTTGTTCATTCCCTATTTCTACTTCTTTATCCCTCTCTGACAAATTTTCCCATTCTTTCACCCCGCTTTTGAAATCCTCATTTTTTGCTTGCCTGCCCATTCGAAAGTATCCAAAACCTAGTCAAACCCCAATTACCCATCAGAGTTTTTCCCAAATCCAAATTTCCCTTTACTAAATAAGCTTTTGTTTGTGTTTTTCTACCCATTCACAAAAAAAAAACTCCTGGTTATGGTTGTCACTCGTGCAGGAGCAAAAACCATGGAGGAAGCACTTGTAGCCATCCAAACCAAACTCCACGATATGGATGAAAAATTTCTCGGCCTCTGTCTTTAGCATTCAGCCGTGAACAACAAACGACAGTCCAAGTCTTCATCAGACAATGGGTTCTATTCTTCCAACAATTTCTGTGGTCCGAAGCTTGATTTTCCTCACTTCAATGGTACTGATCCGACTGGATGGATCTATCGTGCTGAATAGTATTTCAGTCCGCATAATACTTTTGATGTCAACAAAGTTCCACTTGCATCCTTTCATTTCGAATAGGAAGCTCTTCAATGGTACCGTTGGTACATCAAGGCTCATGAAGAGCCAAAATGGCCAAATTTTTGCCAGCTCCTTTTGCAACGATTTGGTCCTAGTGCTTTTGATGACTTCACAGGAGCCCTCACTAAACTTCACCAAATTGGCATTGTGAGAGAGTATGAGATAGAATTTGAGAAACTAGCCAATCACACAGAAGGATTGTCTGATGAATTCTACAGGAGTTGTTTTATCAATGGTCTTAAGGATGAAATCCGCTTAGAGGTTAAAATGTTCTGTCCCAACACAATGATGAAAGATTTGGGGTTGGCTAAGTTGGCAGAAGACAAGATTGCATCCCAACAACGCTCCAAACCCACTTTTGTTCCCTTCCGAAATATGGGTTCTCAATGACCTCCCATCCCTCCCACTCCTTGACCAACTCCTATCAAGCATTTGTCTGAAACAGAGATGCAGGCATGCAGAGAAAAATGGCTTTGTTATAATTGTGATGAGAAATTCACTCGGGGACATAAATGTGATCAACAAAAGCTCTATCTCTTGGATGTGGATTCTCCGCCTGCCTCTGAAATTGGTGAAGAAGCTCCAGATACAATGGATGATCAGGACGACATTCAGGATCCACCTATTGACCCTCTGTCTCAGGAAGACCACCCAGAGATATCTCTTGGCCCCATCTTATGGTATTTTGCTAAACTTTGGATGCAGTTCTCAGTTAATGGGAAACACCACACATTTACGGGCTTACAACCAGGGTCTCTCCACATCATCAGTTCACATCGCTTGGAAAAGATCCTTAAGAAGAATTCACATGGTGTCATCGCTCAACTCCATTCCATTCAGATGCACCCATAAACGATCTCCACTACTTCCTTGGCTAGATATGCAGGTGTCTTTGCTGAACCAGTGGGATTGCCGCCTTCAAGAGACCTTTCCGGTAAGAATTTAGCCGCATCTACATTTGAGAAGGAAATGATGGCTATTTTGCATGCAGTACAGAAGTGGATGCCATACCTATTAGGGAATTATTTATGCATCAAGACTGATCACCAGAGTTTGGAAACTTTTTTGGAACAACGGGTCTCCTCCCCAGCACACCTGAAATGGGTTATCCAACTCATGGTTTATGCCTATGCGATAACTTACAAGAAGGGTAAGGACAATATGGCGGAGGATTCTCCTTCTCGCACATTTGATAACCAAGTTTCTCATACAACTATTTCTCTTCTTGTTCAAATTGGTTGCAATATGTTCAACAGGGCTATGTCTTCTATGAACGCCATGCTTCTCCATCGGCAGGGCACTCTAGGTTCCTCAAAACGTATGACCAGGAACAATGTAACTTCTTTTGGCAGGGACTGAAAATAACAATTCAACAGATGGTGGTTGACTGTGATACTTTCCAAGTCAACAAGGGTGAAACGACACTCCTTTCGGGACTGCTTGAACCCTTGCCCATCCCTACACAGATTTGGGCAGCTATTTATATGGATTTCCTTGAAGCACTATGGTGGTACAATACCACATATAAAATGACACCATATGAAGCAATCTATGGATAGGCACCGCCAGTTCTTCTTCCATACACCCTCAACAGTTCCCTAATTCAAGAAATTGACTCGGTTCTTCGAAACCGCGATCAAATTCTTATCACTTTGTAGGACAATCTTCAAATGCAAGAATTCAAATGAAACAACAAGCCGATCAACACTGTTCTGAGCGCACTTTTCAAGCCAATGATATGGTTCTTCTTGGTCTACATCCTTCCAAGCAATCCTCCCTGAAACTGAAACGACATTAGCTTCTCTCTCAATCTATCACAGAGGTATTAATTCAGTGGCACGAAATGCAACCTGAGGATGCTACAGGGGAACCACTTCTTCATATTCCGCATCAATTTCCACATCTCAAGCTTTGAGGACAAAGCTTTTTCTAAGGGAGAGGGGATGTTAGGAACCCATGTCAACCCTTCTCTTTACTTTGTTAGTATATTGTTGTTGGACGCATATGCTTTGTAAGTCGTCCTGTAGTATTTGTTGATCCATAGTTTGTATTAGCACATGGTATTGACCCATAGTATTGGGCATAGAATTAGTATATAAGTGTGTGTTGAGGCCAATGAAGGCCCCATGAAGTTATTTGTATTGAGCTTGCTCAAAGGAAGTTTCCCCCTCGAAGTGGCCTGCAATCAATAAAGTGATTATGAGTTCTGTTATTTCTGCTATCTTGTGTATTTTCATTAATTAATTGTTGTAGGTTCTTCACACATGCATTGATTAGTCTTTCTACTCCCCAAACCCTCAAATTGATTGGATACCTCAAACATCACAAGGTCATTGTCTTAATTGATTGGATACCTCCACATCTCAAGCTTTGAGGACAAAGCTTTTTCTTAGGACACTGTTCAATAGATAATTTAACTCCTACAGGAATAGGGACCTTAACTAGTTTGCACTCCTGCATGTTGAAGCGTTTCAAAACTATCTCAACATATTTACTCTGATTTAACCAAAGCCTTCTACCTGCTTGATCTCTTTTGATTTCCATTCCAAGAATGAAATGAGATGCACCAAGATCCTTCATGTCGAACTTGGAGGACAATTGTAGTTTCACCTCCCTGATCAAATCCACGTTGTTTCTGACCAACAACATATCGTCGACATACAAAATTACATATATAAAATTATCACCGAATTTCTTGCTATACACACAGTGATCAACTTGACTTCTCAAAAATCCTAGCTATTGGACATACATATCAAACATTTGGTACCACATCCTGAGTGATTGATTTAAATCATAGAGGGACTTCTTGAGCTTGCGGACCAACTCTTTTATGCTTTCACTGTGAATCCTTCAAGTTTCTTCATATAAATTTATTCTTCAAGATCACCATGAATAAATGATGTATTCATTTCCATCTGTTATATCTCAAGATCAAATGTTGTAGCTAAAGACATTAGTACCCTGATGGAAGTTAACTTTGTAACATGAGATAAGATCTCACCAAAGTCGATGTTGCATAGTGAAAGCTTAAAATATTAAAAGTTAATTGTTCAAAGATTATATATATATATATATATATATATATATATATGATAGAATAATAAATGAATGATGATTACAATGAGCCTCATGACGATGCATGTATACACATTGAATGGTCACAAGGTGAAGGGGTATATACCCTCTGAATTTTCGTTAATTACTAAGTGTATTTATTAAGTATTAATTAATTATATTATTTATGTATTATTATTATTACTCTTTTATTTATTATTGTTACACTCGACTCCCTCGACTTGGGAATATCCCTTCACTACTAGTTAATCTTTGTACTTCTCGACTAGACCTACTGCATTCATGTTTTTCTTAAATACCCACTTACTATAGACGAGTTTCCTTCTATATGGTAATGTGACCAGATCCCATGTTTCATTCTTCTGCAAGGACTTCATTTCTTCTTCCATGTCCTTTTTCCAGAGTTCACCCTCTGTCGAGTCGATCACTCCCTTTATCGACTTGGGATCCTCTTCTATAGTAGTTAATGAAAATTAGAGTGGAAATGTGGTGGACTGTACCTTTCAAGTTGTTTCTTCGCTCGACCATACCTTTTGATGACCCAAGTCTACTGTTCCACCTCTTCCTTAGATTCAGTCGACTCAACTAAATCATGTCTTTTTCCATTCCATTCAAACTCTATCTTTTCTCGATCCTTTTCTCTTCTATTCTCTTCAACCTTGAAAGTACCTCCAACTTAACTAAATATCACATCTCTACTATAAACTACCTTCCTTGTGACCAGATTCCACATCTTATACCCTTTCACTCCATACTTGTACCCGATGAAGATGCATTTTAGACTTGCTAGCGAGTTTGCTTCTTTTCCCCTTTGGGACATGCACAAAAGCATCACACCCAAAGACTCTGAGATGTACAAGAGAAGGCCTTTCACTATCCCATGCCTCATATGGAGTCTTGTTGACCAGAGTTGTCAACAGTGAACTATTCACTAGGTAACATGCCATGTTGACTGCTTCTACCCAGAATTTGTGTGCAGTTCCTACACCACTTAGCATGCTCCTTGCTTATAACAACATCATCGCTCTATTCATTCTTTCATCAACTTAGTTATGTGGAGGTGTGTATGGAGTTGTGTTTTTTAGAGCTATATTATGCTATCTACAGAACTGGTCAAACACTTTACTACAAAACTCTCCTCCATTACCAGTTCTCAACTCCTCGATCTTTATGCCAGTTTGATTTTCTAAAAGAGCTTTGAACTCTTGGAACTTTTCAAAAATTTCATATTTATTTTTTAGAAAATAGAACCATGTCATTCTAGAGAAATCATCTATGAAAGAGACGTAATACTGGCATCCTCCAAGTGAAGGGACTAGTACTGCTCCAAACACATCACTATGTTCTAACTCTAGTATTTCCTTATCCCTTGTGGCCCCATATGGGAAACTTACATGAGTGTTTATCATAAATACAATGTTCACATAAGTCTACATCTAAATAAAAATCAAGAAGACCTTCAACCATACCTTTATTGTGCATAACACGAAGACCTTTCTCACCAATATGTCCCATCCGCTAATGCCAAAACATGGTCAAATCAACTAGATAAGAAAATATCTTGTTGGATTCTGGAAAGACTGTATTCGCACATTTGTTAGTATATGTTCTTCCTAATAGCTTATACAATGTTCCAATCCAAAATCTTGTCATCAGTACCTCTCCTCGCACCATTTTACATGAATATTTCTCCAAACATAGAATACACACTTTGATTTCCCATCTTGCTAACAAATATCAGGTTTTGAGCCAAACCTGGGATATGCAACACCTATGGAAGAGTTCCCATCCTTTCATCTTTCAATATCAATTGAACTTTACCTTGCCCGACAATCCTAGTTAGTGAATCATCTCCTAGAAGAACATCATCGCCATCATATTTCTCATATTCACATAACCACTATGTGTAGCGTGTCATATGATATGATGTATCGTAGTCGGTCTACCAAGAGTCATGATTTGAATGTGTACTTGTTGAGGCGAAATACACATCTCCTTTCTCTTCAATCGAAGGCTTACTTTTAGTTTACTACGCTTCCTCATTTCCTTTGTTCTTCTCAACTCCCGCTGACTTAAAATATTTCTTATAATTCCCGACTTTACCACATTGCCAAATTTTTCTCATCATGGGACCAGGGTATTTAGATCTAGTCTTAGATATACCCCTTAAATTTGATTTTCTACTAGAAATTTTCCCTTTTCCTTTGTCTAAGAGTCGACTTCTTACCATTAAGGCATCATGGGTCGATCCTTCCATGTTCTTCTACCTCATCTCTTATGACAGCAAATATGCAACCACATCATCGATATTCAATGTGGTATTATTGCTTCCAATAGCCACGACCAGGCTATCCCATGAGTCTGGAAAAGAACACAATAGACCGATACATTTATCCTCCTCTATGATTTTGATATCCACAGACAACGACTGACTAACAACAATGTTGAACACATTCAAGTGCTCTGTGATCGAGTCACCCTCATTCATCCTTAGAAGATATAGATTCTTTCAAATAAACAATTTGTTAACCAGATATTTCAACTGGTACAAGTTCCCCAACTTTTCCCACAATTTATTTATAGTGTCTTATCTTGAGATATCCAACAGTACAAAATCTGTTAAACAAATTCAGATAGTAGTCCCTGCTTTCATGTTGAGTTTCTACCAATCTTCCAATGACATGCATGTCAAATTTGTTCTAGGGCTTACAAAAACCCACTGTTCTCAATCTACAAGGAGATACTCCGTTTTGAGCCTCCAAAGCTCAAATTTATGTCCATTAAACTTTTCAATTTCTATCCTTGAACTGTTGGACATTCCAACTAAGAATCAATGTTCTAGAACTCCCACTGAAACTAGGTATTCTCCATATCTAGGATCAAACTAAAAAACCCTCGGAAACAAAGGAGTCCCCTTGAATCCAAATATAGCTATGATACCATGTAAAGGATATCAATACCTCATATAGTGATTATGCCACTAAAAGGAAAAGACCCTTGTAGCATAGGTCATAGCAGAAGTTTTTAGTGTTACAAGATTAGCCAAAATTGTCAAAAAATCCTCCACTACAACCTCCACCAATGGTATCGAATGTTTTAGTGAAGGTTTTTACGGAAATTTATTATAACTAAAAAACTCGGTGGCCAGAGGCTTCAGCAGAGATTTTTTATCAATGTACTTTATTCAAACAAACGCATTGGTGCTAACAAATGCAAAACACACTGGTGCTTTTAAAGGAAACATATGCACCAGTGTGCCCAAAAATTTGAAGGCATTATATGCACCAATGCTTGATAAGACATATAGCACTAATGCACACCAAAATTTTTAACTAAACTAGTGCTTTATAACAATATATGCACTGGTGCATTATACCAAAAATAGCATCGGTGCTTACGAACTATTAAAACTCACGAGTGCTTGCAAACTATTAAAAAGCATAGGTGCAAACTAACTATTACAAAGCACCGGTGCGATAAGTGAATGAAAACACACCGGTAAAGTTGATTGAGACATCGATTGTCGCTATATTTTTAAAATTTAACGGTGCTATTAATATATAGTAGTGCATTGGAGCGTAATAATAAAAAAGCATAGGGACATGCAATGAGTATTTGTTGCACCAGGCCTTTGTTGTTTTCAATGCATTGGTGCTACATTGTCTCAAATGCACCGGTGTGATTGAAACGATCGAAAGCACCAGATATTATTTTATGTTTGGTGAACAATGACTACTGACATTGCACTGGAATATCTATATTCTATTTTTGTATTGTTTAATTCCATTATTCATCATAAATTGAAATATTTTTTATAAGTATTCATTTCAATTTTAATATTGTGTTTGGATATTTTATTTGGATTAATTTGTTATATCATAAATTTCTGCATCTGTTGTAATATTTAGTCATCCATATATTTAATTAGTGACGTAATTTTTCACAACGACATTGGAGAATGCAATAGAGTCAACAACTTTTATTATTATTATATATCAATAAGAGGCCCTTTGTCATACAAAATAGGACAACATAAACTCTACAATAATCAAAATGTCAACATGCATGTAATTGTTACACTTATTGGTAACCCGTTGTCTTTCAATTGGGACACTATGTCCAGTACATTATACAAAATGTCTGATTTTCACATGCAATAATTTCAAAATATACAACAAATTGCATTAACATCCAAAATATATGGATCATCATTCTTCGCTGGAATTGTTGTCAATGCTCAAGCCAATTGCATGACTTGGGTTATTTGGACGAATGTTTTGTTGACTGCCTTGATTGTTTTCCTCTTCTTCAGCTTCCATCTACAAACATAAAAATAAAGCGTAATGAGTGTATATATATTGTTTGGAATAATGAAAATTAAATAGATAATATACATGAATGTAAATTGAAAATCGATGTATCATGGAAAGATTTGAGTCCTGAATGATACACATTATTTCAAAACCAAATATCATGCCTTCTTTCAACAACTCTTCAGTTGGATCCACTCCATACTTTGTTTCTTGCAAGTTTTATACCCCATAAAAAAACATAGATTTAATATAAAGGATTTTTATTGTTCTATTACTTATAAAATGAGAGAAGTAAAACAACATAGTTACTTACAAATTCCACAATTAATTTTTTATATACCAAGATATACTCACAACCCTTACTTAACCCAATGGTAATCAATTCTTCTTATGGCTCTTATTTGTATGTTAACACTGGTTTGAAGACAACCAATATGAAATCTTAAGTTGTTGTAAGGAAATCACAACTACTCACAAACTTTTATATCAACCCCTTTTTTCCTTGTTGTCCTGTCTTATGTGCTGAATGGGTTCTATTTTGTTTTATTTTCTATAACAAAACAATTGAAAATTAATATTTAATGCTAAATTAATTAATTAGATGTACATAATAGAAAAATTCAATGATTTCATACATTTGAAGCATGATGTTGTTTAAATGGCTCCTCCTGTGATGCAATTATGTCCATTTCCTTAACCATTCTCCTTGTACACTTTTTTGGACATCCCTATTGGCATATTTTGGATATCACCTCGTTTATCCTTTGGGATTTTAATAATCTTCCTGAAAGTGTAAAATGAAATTAAACTATTTTTATGCTGATATGAAAAATAAATATAACACAATTAATATTAAAAAAGGAATGCTTTGTAATCATAGATACATATTCTATAAAAAAATGTTTAGGAATATTACGTTTTGAATGATTCTTTTTTGTTGTTGTATGTTTTTGGTATTGCAAGTTTGACAGGTCTCAATGACCATTGCTCTGGAAACGCTTCCTACAGTTTTAGATATAACCTAATTCTTGGAATCATTGGATTGATTTTTGTATTGTAAGTGTAAAGTACGTCGATATGTTCTTTCCACTATATCCCTCATAGTTTTATGAAATTTTTTCCCCCTTTCATTAACTTCCCACACCACTCCAGATGAGCTAAGGACCAATTCACCATCATTTAAATCATCCATAATTTGTTTTTTCTTATGATGAATCCTATTGCTATCAGTTCCTACATAACACTCAACATATGTGAATTGGATTGTTTGAAACATATTAGTGAATATTTTTAAGTACAATATTACTCAAAATTCAAAAAAAAAATCATATTGTTTTCCTTTTTATTCACCTAATTCATCCATTTGCAACTTTTTCATCAATGTTTTACGCTCACTTAGATTGCAAAGAATCTTATTGAGCTTCTTCATTTTTTCGCTCTGCATGTCACACATTAACGAATACATATTAGTTAAATTTATAAATAATTCAAACTTATTAATTTAATATAGAATTTACAAAGAACTTGCCTTCTTCACAATTTTGGATGTACTCGATCATGTCGACTAGAATTGTTGTTCATTTAACCTTTATCATGCATTTTCTATCAATAAACAACCTGGACCATTAAATAGAGAAGCTATTAAGTATAGTATATAAATAAATTATACATGTCTTCAAAATATTGATTTTTTTTAATTAATATACATTAAATAGTCACAACTTCATTTTTTCTCTATTAATATGTGTCAATCAAATCTATTAATTTGTGTTTTCATTTAAGTTCCATCTTTGTTGAAATAGCCACTAACTTTTGAAAAATAGTGCTCTCTAATGCTAGGCACGACATACCAAATAATTGGTATTCTGATTAAAAATGATTATGGTGTTTTAAATATGAGTTTCGAAATGAATCCTAATAACAAAAAATATTTATCAGGCATTGGAAGATTAAGGATTCTGTGGGTTCTCTCATAATTTGCACGTACATCCACCTATACCATTCATATCCTTTTTTAGTACATGATGTTGAAACCACCTCTTCAATGACTTAAGTAAAACATCTGGCAGTTGGAATCAAATGCATCGATAGAGGGTAGAAGATTTATAATTATCATGGAACATGTGCTTAGAACAAATACGCTTAGTAAATACAATCTAGACATGGTAGCAGAAGCATGCCTCTCTCTGCAATGTAAAAGTTTCAACCTAAAAATTAATAAATAATATTCACTCATAATATATAGAACTATACATAAGAACATATCATATCTAATTTGAAATTGCCATAGTGACATTAGTTGAGATATAGTCATGCACCAAAAAGCAGAAAGCACCACTCATTACGATACCAAAGCTAGTGAGGTTTTGCATGGCACTTATTTTAGATTTGCATGGAACATAGCTTTTGAAAAAGTGTTTTAATTTGTTACAAAATGAAGGTTTTTCAACCCATAAAACTCGATTCTGAAATAATTTTTAATTGTTAGATCTTTAGAATATGAAAATAACTAGTGTTTTGATCAAACATGAATAATGAATATCTGAAAAAATGAATTTCATAATGGAGTTTGTTGTTTGCCTTTTATTTTAGAAGTAAAATAATCAATCTTATTCGATGTCTCCTTCACATCGTGGCCCAATTGTATTGGGTGGACAAAATTCTCGTACACTCCCATTTGCAATAATGCATGTAAGTCGTATTTTAGCAACAAATTTTCTTTTGATCACACCTTTAATCAATGGAATTTTTATGGTTAAAAGTTGGTGGAAAGTAGCAAAGTAGTTCATACTATATATAAAAAATTCATTTAAGATGTAAGTATATATATGAGTTCCTTAGAGTAAAAACCCACCAAACAAATCATGCAGGAAAGTTAAAAAATAAAGGTTCAATGATTCCAACATTTTACATCTAATAAAAGGCTCATTCAAATCAACGACGTCAAAGTTGCATGGGCAATCAACATTTATATCACTCGAATCCCCTTCATCTGAGCATGTAGCATTTATCTCAAATGTGCACAACCCGATTAGGCAGGGTGTAACGGCTATGTGCGGAGGCACTTAGCCAACCCACTTCACCTAAGATGGGAGCTCGCCCAAGAGACCAAGTGAGATTGGAAACCTAGCTTGGGCGCCCCTTGGCTCATCTGCGAGCGAACAGGAGACTTGAGCAGGAAAGCAGACCAAGTAGTGTGGAGGGCAAGTGGCATCGCAAGATTCAACGAGAGGCTATCATGACGCACCAGCAAACCAGTAGACACTTGGAAGCAGTGGCATCCAAAGCTCCGTAGGGTGGGATGCCTGCGGAAAACTCAAACATGTTGTAACTTGCATATTTTATATATGAACTTAGGCACTCCTGACTTTGGGGTGCCAACTCTACTTCTTATGTCTCTTGTGTAATTTGGCTCAGTGTGGAATGTTAAAGTGTTAACAATATAACTTGCTAAGTAATAACACAAGTAATATAAGCTTAAGTGTAGATTAAGCATGTTATTTGAAGGTAGACATAGTCTGATGGAAGTCCTGTTAAGCTAGTCTCACCCTCGTCCAGGCTTTGGGTAGTGTCGCATGGGTAACCAGGGTTCAGTTTGATGTGCGTTGGTTATCCTCGCGACAGGTGGTATCATAGCAGCTCATGTGTAGAAATGCTCTTGGAGTAGGTAAGATTTGGTGTGAATTGGTGGGAAGGTTCTCTTTGTGTTGCAAAGCATCTTGGTGAATGAGTAGGTAAAGGGTGTAGGTGGAATGCCTAGGATTACCACAGGTTGTTGAGATGGTGTGAGCTAGTAGAGCACTCTGGAAGGAGAGCACCCATCCTACCAAACATTGGAAGGGAGAGCGCGTGTAATTTAGAGAAGTGTTGGGAGTTTGGTTAGTGCGTCAGCTGGTGCCGCATAGGGAGACGGTTGGCGGAGCGCTCTGTTGGTGCCAGTGAACGTGTGTTGGAGTAAATCCCCCAACACCACTAAAATTCGACTGAAATGAAACTTGGACGAAGTCTAGAAGTCTGGCGAGAGAGGTGTCCATGACGGGATTTCCCAAGTGTGCGATGCGCTTAGCAGAAGTGCACCTAGACTTGCGGATTGAGGAAGACTTATTTCGAGAAGAACGTGTCCAGAATTCATTTGGGACATTTTGGTGCATAATTAGAGAAGTGGTGAGCATGGAGACACCGAGACTTTGATTGTGTTGATGACAATGAAGAGGAAGTTGGGGCACATGCTCGAGATGTTCTCCATGCAATGGAGTGAGACATTGTTGTGCCCACAGATGTATCTCATAGGATCGCAAGGAGACAATAAGTGTTAGGTTCACACACTAAAGAGACCTGTGGTTCAGGCAAAAGGACCTCCAACATAGATGAGATAGTTGATCATTTGGAACAAAGGTTGGCGTCATTGGATTTGTGGGAAAGGTCAATTATAGAGAGAAGTAAATGATTGTACCTTTTGAATAACCAAGGTAAACAAGGTGGAGGTAAGCCTTACATATTGCACCCACGACAACAACATTGGTTGGAAAGGAGAATGCATCCAAGGAGCTAGCATGCAAACAAAGTGGTCAAGGCAAGACTTGCGAAGTCTTGAGGCTGGGAAGAATGGCAGAAAGTTGGCCCAACAAGATGCTCAAATGGTGGAAATCGTGGTGGATGAGGAAAAGGAGCCTGAGGTGACGGAAGACACCTTGAGTGGACGCGATGGTAGATCTTAATGAGGGTAGAAGTGAAAACTCCCTAGAACATGATGCTGCAAAGATCGTGAAATTTTTCATACATGCTATTGGGATTTCAGAGAACCAATTGACGCCTGAAAAGTTAAAATACATAGGTTGTAGTCCAGTTGAGATGGACGCAGTACTGTGTTACTTAGAAGCTAAGTTCCACTTGCAGTATGGTGGGTCAATTGAAAGGAAGGACGAGGAGGGTGAAACCAACTTGAACTCCCTACGATGGAATGATGAGTGGAAGGCTGAGAAAATTGAATTTGTGAGCTAGCCAAACCATAGGGGTAGTGGAAAGACTCGCCCACCTTTTGTTGGGATGAGCAAAGGGGGAAAATGAAGGGCCAAGATGAGGCAGCAGTGTGCTAAGAAGGAAGGAACGATTTCAGAAGCAACTAGCGTGAAAGACCCTTGGAAAAACATAATAGTGCGAGGTGTATATCACCTCATTAACCATGCGGCGAATGTGTGTAAATTGGCTTTCAGAATCGCAGAATTCGAACTAATGAAACCCAATTGGAAGAGTTGGGTTGTATCTCTTCGAGAGTTGAAGTGGCACTTAGGTACTTCAGTGGTGAGCCCAAGATGGATGGATGACCTATAAGAAGCACATTTAGAGGTGGTGGCCTCGGGCGTCACTTTCCATTCAATCTAGGTTGAATCATGAGCAACTTGGCTCACTACCTTTGGCAGGGCAATGAGGTTGTAGGCACCTTGTGGAGGTTTCCTTAGAAAAATTCAACCAAGTATATGTGGAAGCATGTAGACAGACCATGAAGTGGTGCTATAATTCGAATTGTAGAAGACAATTTGGCATGGTGTGGAAAAGGTGATGAATTTTCCTGGTTGTAGTAGGCTTGCACGAGGAAAACTAAAATGCAGACACGAAAACACAGTTTTCCTTGAGGAAGTTCGTTCTCATTGGGTTGAGCATGATGGTTGGACTAGCTACCCAACTAGCTCGGCACATGGGAGAGCTCAATGAATGGAGACTTGATAGGATTTGTTGAGTACCGCGGTAGTAGTAGGTGGAGCAGGTGCATTTGTTGGAAGGAATTTCTTAGGAAGATCAGGTTTCAATAGCAACTAGTAGTGGCAACAATTGTAACATATGGTTTTTGGAGGTGATTGATGTCTTGGAGACGTTGTTGAGGATGACAACTACTTGAGGTGGGGGAGGATGTAACGTTTATGTGCAGAGGCACTTAGCCAACCCACTTCACCCGGGATAAGCTTGGAATGGGAGCTCACCCAAGATACCAAGTGGTCTTGGAAACTCGACTTAGGATCCCATTGGCTCATCTGCGGGAGGACGAGATCAAGAACTCTGTTTTTTCATCTACTCTTATCATTTTACAGGGTTTTGTTTGCTACTTTTTTTTTTTTTTGGACGAGCTAATTTTCTTTGAAAATTATTTTAGCGGTAGATATTTTTGTAACCTGACACACCATGAATTCGCGTTGTTGTCTCCTAGTTCATGTACATTCACACCGGAAATAAGGGTTCTATACATCTACAAATTTAACATTTTTATATCAAGAGGAAAAACAATAAAAGGTAAGTAATTACCATCGCCATTTGACAACACCATAGCTATTGTTAGAACAGTAATCCATACTTAGTACCATAGTCCATAACCATAGTCAAATTTTTATTGCGCATGTGCTTCATTACACCATAGTTTGGACTAGGTGACTTTAGTTGGTCAAATACCCACATTTGAGAGTGTTCACACCCACTTCCAAGCAAACTAGTTCACCCAACCTCCTGTTTTTTCCATAAGTGCACCCTCATTAAATGTTGGAGCGCTCTCTCTCCTTGATTTGGGGAATTTCTATTGACTAGGGGCGCTAGGGTGGATTTTGCCCAATTTTGGCTAGATTTGGAGCATTTATTGCTCCCTTGGTCCTCCCAAACACCTCTACTTGCTCACCCACGCCTGCCTTGGCCTCATTTATGACCCAGCATGCTTCAGCCATCTTCACACCTAAATTCGTGACTATTTGTGATGATTAGGACTGAGTTGGACCCACCTAGGGGGGATTGAGGCCAATTTGGCAATTTTGACTTGTACACTCATCTTGAGCTATCTAATGCTCTCGAATTTCTCATGGATGTAATAAAAACCTGTTCTTAACATTTTCACATGTTAGACATTCAGTTAATGCAAATATTAAGCTCACATTGTGTGTAAAATTGTCTCCTTTTCCAAGCTTTTTCACTGGTTTTGCAAATAATTCGATTTTGTGAGGTTCTCCATAGCTCCTAGATCTTACTGTGATCAAACTAATCACATGTTATTAGAGCCATTGTGGAGTTAGTGAGTTGCAGGTCAATATTGAGCATTGAACTGCATTCTAGAGAGGATTTCCAGATAAAAATTGAGTGTTTTTTTGCAGGTGTTTCAGTAGTTTTCTCACCATTAACGCTAGCAGTAATGGAAGCAAACCAAATTTTGCTCACATCCTTCAATTTATTCGATTGGAAGGCTGAAATGGTTATGAAGCTGAGATCTAAGGGTCTCTATAGAGTAACCATGGGCACAGAAGTGGAGCCAAACTCTGCTGTGGAGAAAGCAAAGTACTACAATCGACTTGATGAAGCTTATGGATTGCTATGCCTGAGCATTTCGAGGGAACTCTTGTTTCATACAGATAGTTTGACAACCCCCAATGAAGTATGGGTGAAGCTAGAATCACTCTTTGGGAAAACTGATGAACTGAGAGGCCACCAGCTTGAAAACGAGCTCATTAGCTTGAGCCCAGCGCATTTTGAAACCATCCAGGAGTTCTTCACTAAGTTCAAGTCACTAGTGCTTCAACTGCAACAATGTGGAATTGTTAAGAAGGAGGAACAACTGATTCTGTCCATCCTTTCGAAGCTAGGCCCAGAATTTTTTGTATTTGTTAGCACATTTCACTCAGCCAAGATGACCCTTCGAAATTGGCAAATGCCATCACTAGCTACCTTCATGGAGTGTCTCACTCAGGAGCAGGACAAACTAGTTCAGATGGGCACCATAAAATCAAAGGACCAAGCACTGGAAATGGGTGTTTCAAATGCCAACAAAGGCAAGCAGAAAGCCAAGAATTCGAAGCAGCCAGAGAAGAGGAAGTTTGACAAGACCAAGTCTGCAGATGGAGGTTCGAATCTATCAAAGGAGAAGGACAAGAAGGGAAAGGAAAATACCAAATGCACATATTGTCATAAGGGATGGCATCCAGAGAGCTCATGCATGAAGAAAACCATTGACTCAATGGCGCAACTACTGGAGAAGAACAACATCCCAGTCCATGAGGGCGCAAGGAAGAAAGAGAGCACCTCAAATCTTGACAATAAGGAGAAATGTCATGCTTTGGTAGCAGGTATTTCGAATCCCTCATCCTTCATCATTGATTCGGGAGCTTCCAGACATATGGTTTCATCTAGAGAGCTCTTCTCTTCTATGCATTCGAATGGTGGCCCAACAGTTCGAATGGGAGATGATTCAGAAATCCAGACCAAGGGGATTGGTAGGATTAACATGGAGCATGGCTATTTCAGTGATGTGCTCTATGTACCTTCATTGGCTACAAATTTGCTATCAGTTTATCAAATGACCCATACAGGAGAAGCCAAGAGAGTAACATTTACTCCAGATTTGGTAGAAATCTCAGAAATTTCTTCAAATCAAGTTGTGGCAGTGGGGTATGTTGATCATGAAGAGAGAATGTTCAAATTATCCAAATTCTAGTGACCATGCTCTTGTCTCTCATGCCAACGAGACCTCCAAGTTGTGGCATGAAATATTTGGCCACATGAACTACAAATATCTCCAGACATTGCACAAGGACGAGATGGTGGAAGGGCTTCCAGAAATCAAATCTTCAAATGGTGCATGCATTGGTTGTGTAGTTGGAAAGCATCCTGAGTGCAACTATGAGAAGGGAATGGCAAGGAGAGCCACTCAACCACTTGGATTGGTGCATTCAGACCTCGTTGGTCCTCTTCCCACTCCATCATATGGTGGATCAAGGTATGTACTCACATTCATAGATGACTACTCTCGATTCTGCTGGGTTTACTTCCTTAAATTGAAATCAGAAGTGTTTGAGAAATTGAAGATTTGGAAGGCCTTAGTGGAGAATCATAGTGGTCATAAGATAAACATCCTTAGGACTGATAATGGAAAGGAGTATGTGAATAATAACATTCAGCATCTTTGTGAGGAATGTGGCATCCAAATGCAACATTCAATCCCCTACACACCTCAACAAAATGGTGTGGTAGAGAGGAAAAATAGATCTCTCAAAGAGATGGCCACTTGCATGATTGAAGCTAGGGATCTAAGCCCTAAGCTATGGGATGAAGCCATCAATTGTGCTGCTCATATTCAGAACAGATCCTTTCACAAATCAATCAAAGGAAAAACCCCCTATGAGGCATGGTTTGGCCAAAAACCAAATGTGTCAAATTTCAGAATTTTTGGGTCTAGAGCATGGGCTCGAATTCCATCAGAAAAGAGGAAGGCTTTGGAGCCACAGAGAAGAGAATGTATCATGGTTGGATATGGTGAAGACACAAAGGGCTACAAGCTCTTTGACACATCCACACTCAAAACTTTCATTGAGAGAAGTGTGCAATTCGAAGAAGAACCAATTCCTAATTTTGAGCTTGCACCGGGGGAAAGCTCTTCTCCTCCACACCTTAATGAAATTAGTGATGATTCCACTTCTGATTTTTCTGACATGGCTGAATATGACATTGCTATACATGAGTCACCATCAAGGCCCAAGTGGTCTGAAAAAATCATACAAGCTGCATGAGAATTGGCAGGCAATCCCCAAGAGCCTAGGAAGACTAGATCTCAAACAATCAATGCTTCCTTTGCAAATGAAAGTGAACTTGCTGATCACTGTTATATGATGATTGGATCTGATCCAACATCATATCAAGAAGCTCATCATGATCCAAGGTGGAGAACAACAATGCAAGAAGAATTCCAATCTCTCAAAGAGAACAAAACATGGGATTTGGTGCCTCTTCCTCCCAAGAGGAAACTTGTGCAATGTAAGTGGATTTTTCGAACCAAACCTGTTGCTGATGGTTATGATCTGAAGTAAAAGGATAGGTTAGTGGCTAAGGGCTACTCACAGATCCATGGTGTGGATTATACAGAGACCTTTGCACCGGTTGCAAAGATGGACTCAATTAGACTAGCTCTAGCCATGGCAGCTAGTAAGGGTTGGGAAGTTCACCATATGGATGTTAAAAGTGCATTCTTACATGGTGAGCTACAGGAAGAGATCTACATGCAGCAACCTGAAGGATTCCAAGAGGATCCCACACTTTTTTGCAGGTTGAAGAAGTCACTCTATGGACTCAAGCAAGCCCCCAGGGCTTGGTATGCCAAAATGGATGCTTTTTTGCTCTCAATTGTCGATGCAAGTCTGATCCAAATGTTTATTTTCAGCAATGTGGTGATAATTTGCAGGTCATTGTACTGTATGTTGATGATCTTTTAATTACAGGGAGCTGCAACAAACAAATTGGTTCAATTAAAGCTTCTTTGCACGGTGAATTTGCCATGAGTGAACTAGGATTGCTAAGGCAATTTTTGGGTTTGGAAATTGAGCAATCTGAGAGAGGTATATTGCTGAGTCAACCTAAGTATGCTTCAGACCTGTTATTGGAGTTTAAAATGGCTGAATGTAAGGCATCCAAGTGCCCATTCCTTTCAGGCATAAAACTAGGTGAATTTGAAGGCTCTCCATTGGTGGATTGCACACTCTACAGGCAGCTAGTTGGAAGCTTGTTGTACCTTACACATACAAGACCTGATTTGTCTTATGCTGTAAGTGTTGTAGCAAGGTGTATGCAGCAGCCACATGAGATCCATTGGAAGGCATCCAAAAGGATCCTTCAATATGTCCAAGGAACAAAGAGCTTTGGGGTACACTATGCAGCTGGTTCTTCACTACAACTAGTTGGATTTTCTGATTCCGATTTGGCTGGAGATCCCATCGATAGAAAGTCCACTTCAGGTTTTGTTTTTATGTTTGTTGAAGGTCCCATTTGCTGGTCAAGTAAGAAATAGCATACCATTTCACTTTCATCAGCAGAGGCCGAGTACAGGGCAGCAGTGAATGCAACCACACAGTGTGTTTGGTTGCAAGGCATTCTTCGGGAGTTTGGTGTTGCTATTGATTCTCCAACCAACATTTGGGTGGATAATTAAAGTTCCATCAAGATATCTACTAATCCAATACAAAGGCAAAGAACAAAGCACATTGAAATCCATATGCACTACATTCGGGGCTTGGTGCATGACAGGGTGATTTCCTTGCAGTATTGCCCATCCACCGAGCAAATTGCAGATATTTTCACCAAGTGTTTTACTGAGAAGACCTTCACTCACTTGAGAGATTTGCTTGGAGTGAGTGATGGATGGTGATTGCTACAATTTAATTGCAAGTTCAGCCCCATGTCCATTTTAGAGGGAATTTTTTATCCCATGTGGTTTTACTTCTTGTCCTCGGTTTATATGGACAAATAAAAATTATGTTTGTAATGAGGTGACTTGAGCCTTTGTTGCCAAGGCCTCCCACTTATTTTCATGAGTTGTACTAAGTTCTAGTTAAGGGGGGTGTTAGAACAGTAATCCATACTTAGTACCATAGTCCATAACCATAGTCAAATTTTTATTGCGCATGTGCTTCATTACACCATAGTTTGGACTAGGTGACTTTAGTTGGTCAAATACCCACATTTGAGAGTGTTCACACCCACTTCCAAGCAAACCAGTTCACCCAACCTCCTGTTTTTTCCACAAGTGCACCCTCATTAAATGCTGGAGTGCTCTCTCTCCTTGATTTGGGGAATTTCTGTTGACTAGGGGCGCTAGGGTGGATTTTGCCCAATTTTGGCTAGATTTGGAGCATTTATTGCTCCCTTGGTCCTCCCAAACACATCTACTTGCTCACCCACGCCTTCCTTGGCCTCATTTATGACCCAGCATGCTTCAGCCACCTTCACACCTGAAGTCGTGACTATTTGGGATGATTAGGACTGAGTTGGACCCACCTAGTGGGGATTGAACCCAATTTGGCAATTTTGACTTGTACACTCATCTTGAGCTATCTAATGCTCTCGAATTTCTCATGGATGTAATAAAAACCTGTTCTTAACATTTTCACATGTTAGACAGTCAGTTAATGCAAAGATTAAGCTCACATTGTGTGTAAAATTGTCTCCTTTTCCAAGCTTTTTCACTGGTTTTGCAAATAATTCGATTTTGTGAGGTTCTCCATAGCTCCTAGATCTTACTGTGATCAAAATACTCACAGCTATAAACACCATTTCCATTTGCAAATTTTTGAAAAAATATGGAAAAGTAAGAAAATTCCCATGCCCCAAAAGACCAATTGTGATACATTAATGTTTTAATGAGGTTCTTATAAGGTTAATTTTGAATGCAAGTTCATTGGAGGAACAACAATAACAACTTTGGGTAAAAATTGCAGGCTAAATGAATAAAACTATTGAAATACACCTGTGTTATGGGGATAATCTACGCACATCAAACAGACCCCCGATTACCAATGTGACATTGCTCAGAGCCTGGTCGATGTTAAGACCATCTCAGCAAGACTTCCGATAGACTACACCTACTTGTGGATAACATGTTTACTCTACACTTAAACTTATATTACTTATGTTCTTACTTAGCAAGTTATCTTGTTAAGAATTTATCATTCCACACTTAACTAAATTACACAGGAGACACAAGAAGTAGAGTTGGAACCCTGAAATTGGCTATGCCTGACTTCATATATAAAATGTGCAACTTACAATAGATACAACAGATCGGGGTTTCCTGCAAGCCAACTCACCCGATGGAGCACTTGAATTGGAAAACTCCCAAAGGGACCCCAAGATAGTGTTCACAAAGCCGAACTCTTCCTTGCCAGACTTCATTTCTACTGTTGTCGCAAGTATCAACATGTGAACCTATCATTGTGCACAAACTCTACCCAAACCTCACCTAAGATGCACTCCCAAGGTGTGTTAGGTGTGCCCCTGCAGCCTGCACCCGACCTATTGTATCCCCTTGGTCGCGGCTCACTTGGTTTCCTTCTTGCTTGGAATCCCTTGAGTATTCCTTGGTTGACATCTTGCTCGGGTAATATATAGGTGTGTTCATCTTATGAGTGCGACCCAAGCATGGTCACACTCCTCTTCAAGATGACATCTAATATTTCCCAACACGCTAAATCTTTCCACCTTGTTGCGGTGTCCACCTTGCTCGTGCAACCAATCGATGTGTGCATGCTTACCATACCATGGCAGTCATTGGTGTGGGCGCACACCCCATCACTTTGCGATGTGCCCCAATCTTCTGGAGTATGCCCAGCTTGTGCTCTAGCCTACCCACCTCGTTGTGTTGTGCTCACCAAGCTTCCCCATTCTTGTTCACCACCATGCCCCCATCCTGGGAATTCCAACAGGTGCGCATCCAATTCCACGCCTTGCCAACTCATGCTAGCCCACATTGCATTTACCCTCGTCAATATTGGCATGCCACTGCTACCAAGCATCTACGCTTGTATGACGGTGAACCATGCTATCCTCTCCTTGAAACCTGTGATGCCACCTGCCCTCCACACAATTTGGTATTCTTTCCTGCACAAGCCTCTGGTACTATGTTTTGAGGGTCCTTTCATTACTACATTTGGAATCAACCTCAAACCTCTCGATTGATGCTCCGCAATGACCTATTCTACAATCCACTTGATAAATCATTAGAACCTCAACATCCTCTTCAGAAACTTAGTCTAATGTACATTCAACATTCTATCATGTACTTATCCTCTATATCACTAATAATTTATGTGTTTTTCACAATTAAAACCAATACATGTGTGACCCCTGTAAATCTATCATTTGCACATTTTTGTGGCACACCAATGCTCAAAGTCACCCAAATTTATTGGGAAAGGAATACACTTCTATTCTTTGGGTCCTTTATCATTAATGGAATTGTCCTTGGCCATCCTTTATGTTTCCTCAAGCACATGGGTGCTCATACTTTAGCTTCAAGCATTTAGAGTTGGACTAGTTCCTCTTTTACCCCAACTTCAACCTATAAATACAAGCCTCCATTAATTAATTTGATATATAGCTTCTAGAAGGGTGAGAGAACTAAATTAATTCCACTCACACCTATTGACTATTATGGATGATCACATAAGGTTGTGGGTTTAGTTCATTTTCTAGATCTTGTTAGATCTTCACATGTGGAAGGAATACTAATTTTTTTGCGATGTATTAGGATATGGTCAATTAATTGTAAATATTGTGACACATTAGATTTGTTGTTTGTCACAGATTTATATATGTATATATGGATCGAGAGGATTCATTGGCTCATTCTTCGAGGTATAAACATCCTAAGCAATCCAATGAGATAAGGACATATAGTCAAACACGTACATGTGTTGGTACTTAGAGATTGTCTTATTCATCTAGAGAATCTAGTGTATTGTATTGAGATAATGGTATGTATATTTATGCACATGTAAAATTGTGCATACATGCGTAGTTATCTTGGTTTAATCAAACATTGAAATTGTTAACTTAATATTTCTCTCTTTTCAGAGACATCTTTGAACAGATTGTCTTGTGAGAGTGCACATGCATCTTCATGTGGTCTCTGATCAGATTCATTATATGATCGATTGTAGACATATGGATGTCATTCAAGGAAAATGGATAATGATAATTTGAACATGGATAATTCTCACATGTCATCTAATGCACAACATCCATCAAATTGACCACTTTTTGTCAATAAAATTTTGTGTATAATTTATTATGTTTGTATAAATCAATTGCAGATGCACATGTATATATGTTTGTGTGTGTGTCTTTATAAACAATTGTGTTTGTGTCTGTAGAGGATCATGGTTTTACTGAGGGCTATAGTGAGGCAAGGGGGAAAGATCAACATGATGCCAATGTTCAGGTACGGGGTGAAGTTCAAGTGAGGGTCATTATTGAACAAGAGGATGGTTGTATGCCCATAATCACCTATCCCTCAGATATACCTATGGATATTCCTTGGGAAAATGATATTCAAAAACTGCCCTTCAACATTGCACATGCCACCACGCAAAATTGAAGGGTGATATTGTTGATTTGGAACTCGCTATTCAGAGTCGACAAAGCTTGGAAATATTTTTTCACTATTTACGCAAATTCATTGATATATATGAAATTTTTGGGCCAACCACAGATGATTTCATTCACTTGAGATGGAGGAACAAGGCAAAGATGATGGGTCCTGACAAGTGGCTCGAGATAGAGAAGAAGGTATCAAAACAAGAAACAATTTAAATGTTTGATTTTAAAGAAGGACCAAAGAGGTCGACATTGAAGGTGCAATATTTCAAACACCCTCACTTTGTGCACTATCTCTATGATTGATTTCTCGCGAGCTACGATATATTTCCATGGAATGATGAGGTGCCCCATTATTTTGTGAGAATTTTTTATGATGATATTTTTTAGAACACAAGGCCAAATTATATAGACCGTCCATCCAAATATTATCGGGTTGGAAAAGGTCGAACATATAACCAGAGATATGTCTTTCAGGATCCCGCATTGCCTCGACCTCCACCTCCCTTGGTATCTTTTCCACAAAGGCTTGTTTTTTTACATTTAGAGATAGAGGATACCTCTCAGGTTGGTCGAGAGGCAAGGGATGCCATAGCAGATAGCTTAATGTCATCTTTTGTGGGGATTGATGTCAGCTTGAACGAAGAGATAGTATGAGCTAGTTCTCGCGAAAGATGTTTTTATAAAAAAAATGAGGAGGTAGATTCTATGAGCCTTGAATATGTTAGTGCTTGTGCAAAGAGTTGTTGTAGTGGGTGGTTTGGTTTACTCTCTCATGAGAGATAAGATGGGGGAGAGGTTTATGTTATATTTAATTGATGATTGTTTCATGTATTATGAGAATTTTTTGTTATTAGATCCACATCTTTGCAAGTTTAGAGATATAAAAATGAATATTTTAAATGTTTATTAATTGCAGTTCTCTCAAATTTTGAATGAACATGATTTTACAGTGTCATCAAGTGTAAACTTGGAAGGAATTAAAGAGGTCATTTGCTTAAATATCCATATTTATGCTTTAATTGTATTGATACCTTGTTCCATGTTCAATTCAACAAATTTATATCATGTCATTAATGTGGATGATTTTTTCTAAAATTGAAATTGGTTGTGTTCACATATTCCATTTCTCTCTCCAAGGACTATGGCTATTGGGTGACTCTCCTCATCCACCTTGGGAAATATTCCAGATGTACCAAATATCGAGACTTCAGAGTTATTGCATGTTTCAAAAAATTTAGTTATGTTTTGAAGTGTCAGTCAATTTTAATTTATTTTATATATGAAATGTATTAGAATTAAAAACTTTAAATTTCAGGTTGGTGGGGGTATTTTTCAGTCTCCTTTAGGTATGGTGCTCACTACTTAGGTAATGATTCACAATTTATTATCATTTCCAATTTTATTTTTATAAGTTTATTTTAGTATTACAATCAAGTTTAAAGTTGTAATTATTTATAATTAAATATTTGCATTTATATATGCATGGACATGTTATAGGAAAATCGAGAGGAGAGAGTGTTGGACAAGGACATTCACACAGTTGATATTGCATAGATTTTCATACATGTCTTTGGTGATGTTTAGATTAGAACTTTACTTTTATCATTTCAACTTATGTATGTACATGTATCAAGTACATAATTTATTCATTTTTGGATGAGAACTTTATTTTTGGACTGGATATAATAATTTTGTATGATGCATATTAATGTAGATTATTTATTTATTTTTTATGTTTACCTAATAATTATGAATAGAACATAAATATAATACAATTCCAATTACTAGATTAATACTATAGTTTCGATAACATAAATACAATTTCAATTCTTAGAATAATAATATAGTTTAATTTTGTTAGAAGTAAATTTTAAAAACCTATAACAAAGAAACCTCATGTTAGAATTACTTACTGCCAATTTTTTGTGTAATCTGGTATACATGGATTTTTTACTTTTCTTCATCAAACATGTTTGGGTTATTTTCTTGTATAAATTCATTATTTTCAATGGGCCTTCAAAGCTTCAATGCTATTTTTCAACTAAAATATTGCTTCTAGTAGAGTCTTAATCTATCTTTTCTTGATAGAGATGTTGCAAGCTATAAGCCTTATTTTCTTTCCCCTATAGTTTCCCATGCTCAGTAAGTGAATTCAGGCAAATATCTTTGTGTACTTTTTGAAACTTTTTGAAACTTTTTGAAACTTTTGGACACTGTCATGCACCTTTGTGTCACCCATTGTGTAATTTTTGAATTTTTTAAACACTGGTGTAATTTCTGAAATTACTTGTGTAATTTTTTAAATATTCAAAACTTTTGGGCACTTCCTTGTATCTTCGTGTCACCCATTGTTGGCTTCAAATGTTCATTATTTTCATAACACACATTCATCAACATAAACCTCATGAGAAACTTCTTAACAATGCCTCCATTATATTGTTGAGCCAACGGGCATGGCATGTAACTGTTTCAAAATAGAATCTCCCTTTTGACTTAACCCTCAAAAATAGGGAAACATCCTCATAGTTTATAAGTGTCACAAACAATCCCACCAATCGAATCATTTCTTGAGTAGGATTGAATTGCATAACTGTCCTGGACACAGTGCTTTCCAGCACTAGTCCTTTATTATCATGTAAAACATGAATCTCATAAATGTTCAAAAGTTTCACAAATTGGGTATATGTCCTAACCCTATACTTTCTAGTAATAATATCCCACTTTTAGGAGTGATGACAGTTATCTATGTTTCCTCTAAGTGCTAGAAAGACATTGATTGATATGATATAAGTTATTTAATATATATTCCATAACATTGTAGTCGGTTAGACAAGTTCCCAACCATTTATGCAACCAATGCTTTCATAGGTGCAACATAAACAACTTTGAAATTGCTCAAATCAACAAAACCATCTACACCCCTATTGAGAGCAATCTATTGAAGTATGGTTAACATGGCAACATTAGTCTTCCCAACACCTATGAGTGCACACAAGAGCAAATTCTCATGCGTAAATAGGGCAATTTCATATACTTTGTCTGCACTTTGTTTAGTTCCTTCATCCCATAAAATGCAAGTTGTGCTCAACCAATCCATGTTTATGAATCAATAATGCTCACTTTGAATTTCTATTTTACTTTGATTTGGTTTTGATATTGTGACATGGGTAGTGACAAATTGGTATCTAATATATTTTATAAGTTTCAAAGGATTTATTAAGTTTCAATGGTTAATTTTGATGACTTGTAGTATTTCTTATTCGAAAATTAATGACTTTTTATGCTATGTGTAATTGTTATCTAATGATGAGAATGCATCTTAGGATGTTTATCTAATTTCTTATGTGATGATGGCAATGTAAAGACTAATAATGTTGTTAAGCAAGTGGAAATTATAGAAGATTTGATGGTGATGCAAGACTCTTAGATGGAGAAGTTTGATATTGACCTAGGATAAAGGTCACAAGGCTAGATAAGCCAATGGACTTGAAACTCCTTATTGATTATATATAAACATTGGAATGTTTAGAAAGCATAATTGCGTAAGCACATTGAACTAATGTAGGGATATTGTGAAAGCAATTTGTCATAAATATGTTGAGATGATATTTGATTATGTTGTATAAATTCATATGTATATGTTATGTTATGTTTTCGCTTATCTTAGTGATGTAGGTGGACAATCCCTTCAATAATGTGGAATGTCTGGGAGAACTTCAGGTTCGGAGCCTAACAATAAGACCCATTGAGAGTAACTTGTGAAATGAAACATTTTGATTTAGATCATGTTATGCATATTTCATTAATCTATTTGATGTGTGTAAATGCAAATCTAGTTTTCATATGGTGATGGAAATTGTATGTTAATGTTGTTTGTTTAATGTAATATCCTTGGGAAGATTCATCCAAGATATTAACTCAACTCCAAAAACTTTTATGAACTTTACTAGTAAAAATTTTGTCAACTTCTCGAACAGTGCAGGAGGTAAGTGAGGGGTACTGAGGTTAGGAATGAGGATGGTGGGAAGAATATTTAATTCAGTAAAATGTATGAGGTTAGGTGCAGCAGCAGGTCAGGAGATCAGATCAGATTTTTCTTATGCACAAGGTACCAATACCATTCACTTTTCAACATAGAGCAAGTCTATGCCTACTTCGAGGCTTCCTGGGCAGCTGGCATATGCATACTGGACATGTGGGGATACTGGAAGTTAATAGCATAGGTATTAACAATCAAATGATTGTTGGTTATGTTCAGGAAATTGTTCGAGCAGATTTGGGAGATTTTATGAAGAATTGGGGTTTCTGGGCTCTCCCGGGATTGCTAAGCTAGTAATTGTCCAATCTTTACAAACAGAGTCTAAAGGCTTCAAAGTTCTGAATTTAAGGACTGATATGGATACTAGACTTAGTTAATGACCTTCTCCAATTGACAGAATGTAAAAATAGTGATTAAAATAGATTTAGCAGGAAAAGTGGTGAAACTAGTCTAGAATTGTCATCAATCTAGCTAGTCTTGCATTTTAACTTCACAAACTTCTTTTAAGAATTAAAAACTCTACTATAATATTAATTTCAACTATTATATAACATATTCCATCCATAAAACTTGAACTCTGACATTCAGAATATTCCTTCTTTTATTAATGCTAGCTTTTCAAACCATGATGCCTCACGGGCTATTTTTTTGTTACAAAAGTGGAGAAATAGAGAAAAGAAGAGAGAAGTTACTTTGGATATGTAATGGATATTATTATAAGTCCATCTACTGATTAAATGGCTGAACTTGCTGCATTTTGAACATATTGGTCTTCAATGGATGCCATCTTCAACTGGTTCTCTCCTTTAGGAAAATCACCTCCAAAACTGGCTGAGGGAGAAGTAGGAGTAGGAGAAGATTAGAGATTCAATATGAACTTTGATTTCTAGAATACAGAAGAATCTAATGTCTGCAATATTCAACTGATAGACTTCACTGGAGGTTCGGAGAACATCTCTCCATAATTATCTTATTCCACTGGTGTTCCTCCACTAAATCTAGTTGCAAATCTCCTTCAATGGTGGCCTCCTCTTCAATCTAACATTAGATCTTCATGGATGAACTGTACTGAATGTTACTAGCTATAATATTGATTGTTGAACCTGCATAACATTCTTAGTAAACTCATGGGGCCTTGGGGAACATCACCCAAGCATAAATTGTTGAGGCACAACACTCAACTTGGAGGGCTCAGAGCTCTCACTCACAAATTCTGATAATGATCAAAAGTTGTCAAATGGAGTTGGTTGGATTATTTTATAAACTTCATGATGACCTGATGAGCAAGTTCTTGGCTTGGTGACCTGTGAGAGTAGGTTACTCACTTTCCCATTCTACTCCAAAGCCATGAGGACGCATTTCTTGAGGAGAATAGCAACTTCTGAGCTTTCAAAACTTTCTTTCCTTCACCTCCTTCACTGAATTTGGGCAAGTGCGCTTTAGGTAGCTTTTCTAGTTGTTGCTATTTTCTTTCTGAAAGATTTTCTGAATCTTTCCACTTTCTTTACTTTCCTCTTTTCTGCTTTTGCCATTTTTTTTGTTTGCTTTTGTTAGTGTCCATTTTGTTTCATCTTGCCAACTTGTCTCCACTAGATTCCTTAGCTTTTATGAGATTTATCACTTAAGTAAGTTTGGCCTACTTGACCAATTCGAATTTCCTATACAATTCATCAACCACTTGGCACATTTATTAGTAATAAACATTTAAATGACAATAATACAACTCATAAATAATTTATCTAAGCAATTAATTAATTATCCAATAATTAATTAACTACTATGGTGTAATTGCCTCAAAACTTCCCCAATTAATTAATTTCTCAATTAATTAATAAATCACCTTAGCACTTAAATTGGAGGTTAATAACTTCATGGGGCACCCTCCTTATCCATTTAATTCCTCAAATTCACCCTTAGGAATCTTCCTTCATCCACTCATTAATTATTTAATTAATGCCTAGGTGACTTAGGCTAAAATCATCCCCATGGACCATAGGAAAATTTGGGAACATGACAGTCCTCCCTTCCCAAGATTGCTTGCCCTCAAGCAATGTCAGGATTCCACCAAGCTGCTGCTGCACCAACTCTGATTATCATTGTCCCCATCCATTGAACAATCTGCAAATTAGACTTGGGCCTTCAGGAAAAAAAATGTCTATGTAAAACAAACTACACTGTAATTTATATCTGTAATTAGCCAACAAATGACAGAATTTTAACCCAGTTAGGATAACTTAGTAGAATTCCTGGGTCCCATTGATTCTCCTGCAAGGAGCATAATTCCCCTGTCATCTTTGGCAATCTGTCACTCAAGTGTATGCCAGGATCCCAAAGTATCAGCTGCATTTTCCCCATCATCGGAATAATTTTAAAAAATCTGTCATCAAACATGTGCCTTTTCATACGGGGAATAACTGCTAGGGCATTGCTTCCAACCAAACCAAGTGGGGAGCAGAATGTCTCTTCCAGTGAAAACATCCAATGGCTCAACTCTCTACCATTGGAGAAAAATTTCAAGCATCCCTCCCAGCATGTGGATTCCCTCCACATAGGCCAACCTCTGCAAGTAAAATGTTCCATTAATTTAACTTGGCAACTTGCCTGCTTAGCTACCTTCCCTTGACCATAAGCATAAAAAAAATTGCAAGGAAGTTTCATGCTTATCAGGTAATCTTTCACCCAATCCATATGTGGATGAGTTACATCAAATGGTTGCAAAATATACTTTTGCTACTGCTCACAATTCAAGACAATGTCAGTTATAATAAGAAATTTATTGCAGAAACAAGTGAACTTTTTACCTTCCAGATTTTCTTTTCTAGTGAGGACTCTATCTATCCATCTGGTGGGTGAATCAGAGATCTTGCTTGCTAATTTATATGAGCTATACTCAGCCATCTCTTCTGCAATAGGATCCATCTCCCATGGCGATAGATCATGATCCTCCTGCTGAACATGTGACACAAACCAGAAAAAATGTCTTCACCCACTGCTCATTCCCCATTGGTGTTGTTGAATCTAGGACATGCGGGAAAGAACTGTGAACCTTCTTTGCATGTCTGCAACCTTCAATAATCAAACTTATGGCTGCAAATTCTTCATTACTAGTTGTCCCAAATTGGGTTCTCTCATCCCACTCTTTCATGGGGGAGTGTTTGTCTTCAAGGAACAGCTCAAGTTCCCTTGGAAAAAAATCATTTGCTTGGTTCTCATCAAACTATTCTGCACACCCTTCAAGCACATATAAAAATGAATGATCCTCATGATCCACCATCCCATGATGTTCCTCCCTATGTTCAAGAATTCTTTCAGCGGAATGAAGTTGACTGAATGGTGTGTAGGAGGGTAGGGGGGATCTTTGCAACTTTTCATGAAGTTGCAATATTTCCGTCTTGGATTCTTGGAGGGCACCTTGAGCACTTCTCAAAGAATCTTAGGTGGCCATTAATTCATCATTGAGCTTGCTGATCTCTTCATCATCCCTCAAGGATGTACCATGAAACAATTCTACAAGCTCCAATAAACTATCTCTATCAAAAAGTAGGTTCAAGAATTTACCTTTTATGCTCACCATGGCTTTATGAAATTCTTCCATGTCTCTCATGGAAGACTGCTCCCCCAAATTCCAACAAAGGTTATTCATTAAGGAATGTGTGTAATTGAGGGTTTGAAGGGCTTCTTGGATCTTATGTTCATCCATCTTTAAAGATCCTGCAAGAAGATGAGGTTCTTGTAGATGTTCATCCTCTTCATTTTCCATCGTCGGATCAATTCCATGCAATGCACTTGAAGTTTTGAAATCTGATCTATATGTTCCTGCTGCAATATTTTCATCTTTCAGGCCCTCAAAAACATAATTTGGGCTGCAACATAAGTGCTCATTCATCCTTGATGCAACAGAAAGATCGTCTCTTAAAGTTTCATCCTTCATACTGCTTTCATTTTTAACACCAGAATTCTGAACCTCATCACTATGGGGGTCAACCATTCTAAATTTTTCAATAGAAATGGATGCCATATCAGATTGACATAATGGCACATAATGTTAATGTATATGTAACTTCAGAATGTATATTGTATTCCTATAGAGATGTTATTATTCCTCTATACGGAAGTGTCGTTATTTATATTGTAAGTGTCGTAACTTATACTTGATGGGTTATTAGACCACCTTGTTTGGGGTCGGCCATGTGGGTCGAAGGGTTATTAGACCACCCTATTGGGGTTCGGCCCAGTCAGCATTATGTTATGTGGTTAAGTTCGAGCCTACATGAGTTAGGTAAAAAGGCAAGTCAAGTCAAGTATAAATAGAGTGCGGGAGTATAAATAGAGTGCGGGAGGCACTCTATTTACTCACTCACTTCTCACTGATGCACTCAAGGAGGAGTGGCGCACTTATGGAGGAGGAGGATCTGCTGCTAGTTTGTGTCTATCTCTCATGGTTGGTTGTATCATTGCTCTATCTATCTCTGAGGAAGTTATTGGGGTTTTTCACCTTTATGGTTTTCCCCAAGTAAATCTTTGTGTCTCTTGTGTGCTTGCATTATTGTCTCCATGATTGATATGTTGTACATGTTGTTATCTCAGTTAAGATCCTAGATCAGATTGAAGTAAATTCTGAAAATTTAACATGGTATCAGAGCTATCCTGAAAGAAGGCATGATATGGCATGTATGACACTTGTTGCACTTACGATGCTAGGGCTTGATATAGCAAAAACCAGTCATCGTAGCACTTTCGCTATAAATCCGTTTTGGCAAATTTTTCGGATCTAAAATTGTTACAGGAAGAAGACTAAATCTCCAGGTACCTTGTGTCCAAAGGACAACCTCTAATTCGTTGTACTCTGTGATTTATGATATGTACAATATAGGGTTTCTGCCTCTTCCAGATCTGAGTCAAAATCAGGTGACCTTGGGAAAAAGGTCATAACCTGGGCTAGGAAGCTCCAAATGAAATTTCGTAAAAAGTGACAGGTAGTACACATATCGTACTATCTCAGGCAACGTTTTTAGAGGCTGAAGTTGAACCAGTGACACGTGGCACGCCGTACAAGTTCGCTCTCTTGTATTATCCCATAAACAGGTCACGTTGCGACACTTGGAATAACTCTCTCTCAGAGAGTCCAATTGAGTTCATACTTGTCAGGATGGAAATATAACAGGGAGAGATATCTCAGAAAAAGTTTTCAGAGGCCGAAGTTGAAACAGTGACATGTGGCACGCCGTACAAGTTCTCACTCCTGTATTATCCCAAAACAGGTCACGTTGCGACATTTAGCATAACTCTCTCTCAGAGAATCCAATTGAGGTCAGAACTGTCAGGATGGAAAGATAACAGGTCAAAATATCTCAAGAAACTTTTTCAGACCCTGTGGATCGAAAAGTTCAGAGTTTCACCAGAAACAATCAGGTACACATTTCTGTCAAAACAGAATTATTTTTGAGTTCCTTCATTCATGGCTTCCAGAATTTAGGGCTTTGGAGAAAGTTGGAATTTTTGTAATCGGAGACCACGGCTGGATGCTACTCATCAAAATAGAAATTTAGAGACCAAGATCAGAATTTTTGGTTGGGAAGAAGGCCGGGCTTGATCAAACCCTAGTTTGGGACTTTGATCAGAAAAGTGGAAAATTAGGGCTTCTGTAAAAATGGGAATTTTTTAAATTTGTGACCACGGCTGGAAGCTCCTCAGAAAAATAGAAGCTTAGAGCTTTGGTTCAAAACTTTTGATTGGGTAGAAGACTGGACTTCATCAAACCCCATTTTAGGGTCATGTCCAGTGAATCCGAAAGTTTCAAAGGCAAAATTGAGGAGTGAAACTTTGCAGTTTTCAAATTCTAAATATACTAGCTTGATCAGCTCATCAAGGCGCATATTTCTATTCTTTCGGAAGTTTGAAATTCAAATTTTGAATTTTTGGGGTTTCTCTGACAAACCCATATCCAGCTCCAGGTCCAGTTCTTGCAAATCAAGTGGATTGGGTTAATCCTAGAAGAAGATGGATTGATCATCTGCATGAGTGAAGAAGTTCCTGTTTCAGAGGGAGATGAGGCTAAGGCCTTACATAAGAAGATTACAAGCGATCTCGACAGGTATGACTCATCGAGGTATGTTTTGAGATTTGTTCATGATTAAGTTTATGGTATGTTTGTCTTCATGTTATTACGGTTAGTACAAGCTTGATTTTAGATTTGTCGTATCACCTTAACAAAATTATGAATGCATGATAGAAGATATTCATTGGTTAGGGTGTTGACACTTATGATTGTACTAATGCATTATGGTGTTGTATGAGTTTTATGTTGTCTACTAACATGAAAGGTACACCAAGAAAGACAAATCATGTTCTGGTCCAAGAACATATGATCATGATAACATGAGGACAAAGATTCATCCATTGTCATGGATCTCATAGAAGATCCATTTACGAGGTATGTATAACTTGGTTTTGTAATAGTTGACCTATGAGATATACAGGTTACTAGCACAAGTCATTGAAGAAGAACATGAAGACATCATGTGAGTATGTTAGACATAAATAGCTAGCATGCTAATCCAGGTATGTTTTTCCTATATCAAGCTAGAATCCTACCTTGTGTTAGGATCTTATACTGTTGTTGATAATGATTATTCATGAAGTCATAGGTTTGAATAATCATGGTTGTATGCATATTATGTTTCTTACCATAATTGATGATATGACTAACCAGAAGAATCATGAAGGTATAGGTTTGAATAATCACAGGTTTTATGCATATTATATCTCTTATCTTGATTGCTGATTCAACTAACCTGAAGAGTCATAGGTTTGAGTAATTACAGGTTTATACATGTTATGTTTCTTATGATTTGACTAACCTCAAGAATCCTACATAAACCTTGAATGCTAATGCTTATTATTTTCTGTTTGAAATGATCATGACTATACATGCTTGAGATTATTGTGTTTTAATAGTATACTAATGAATGTATGATTTCATATGAGATCACAAGGATAACACAATCATGATACTAATAAGCATGCATAGGGACCAAGGATGAATGTAAGTTCAAGGACAGGTAATCCAGGAAGCAAAGATCAAGAGGGAGCACACTCCAGTTGTTCCTGCAAGAAAGCAAAGGAGCACACTTCAATAGTTTCTGCAAGGATGCAGATATTCAGAGGGAGTTGAACATCTTTCTACATTCCACAACAGAAAGGTGTAGAAGAAGCTACTTCTGCAGCTCCTACAAGGAAGCAAAGACTCAGAGGGAGTCCACCCAGTAACCAAACAAAGATAAGTATTTTTAATTATCATTTCTTGCATATTTGTTTGTTTAAATAATACTGTTCACTGATGTATATACTGATGTTCCTAGAATTAGGTTGTGAATTATGCATATTAGAATAATTGCATTGATGAACAATATACTACTAATATGCATGGGTAAGTGGCCTATGGCACTGTACAACATTCCATTGCTACTTATCTAGAATGAAACCTCTTTGCTGACATGTTGGGAGTTGTGCACACTCTTAACAATGTTCTGGTAGAGATTGGAAGGCATCTAGAAAGTTACGGGATATGGATAAATGTTGTATTGAAGCATTGGCTAAGATAATTGCATGACTGTATGACATATTTCTTTATGTGTAAGAATTTGCTCTGAAAACTATGAGATGTTTTCTAATCATGCAATTTAACTTGTTGTGTAGGAAAGATCATATGCCATCTCCTACAAAAGAAGAACTACAACGTTTGTTCAATAACAAAATTATCTATTGAAAATATTGAAGTTCCCAGGATCTGGGATGAAGAAATGGAATGCCATGATCCGTCGATCATGAAGGACGATGTTTGGGATGTAGTCCCAAGACCTGAAGGGAAGTTTGTTATGAATTCCAGATGAAACTATCAGATCAAGCATGTTACAGATGGCAGCATTAAGAAATATAAAAGTGATGAAATAGAAGATGCACCAGATGGATTTCAAGACAGCATGGTGTAGTCATATATGTGTGCAGAACTTGGTATGGTAGGATAGACATCCTTCTATCCAATTTGGTCTTTACCAAGAGTAAAGTGGGTTCCAGCCTTTACTACAAGGTTGAGGAAGGCAATCCAGTGATACTACTTTTGTATGTGGATAACCTGCTTGTATCAGGTGAAGATAGATTGATTGCCGACACGCAGCGGAAGCTTACTACCGAGTTCAAGATGAAGAACTTGGGGATGATGCACTATTTGTTTTTGGCATGGAGGTGTGGCAGAGTGTAGATGGAATCTTCCTTGGTCAAGGGAAGTACACAGTTGATATCCTGAAGAGATTTGGGATGATGGATTGCAAGGCCATGGCCACACCTATGGCATCGAATCTGAAGCTTCTATGTGATGCTTCATCTGATCCAGTTGATGTCTCTATGTATCGTCAGATGATTGGGTCCTTGATGTACCTGACGAACACGAGACCAGACATTTGCTTTGCTGTGAACACATTGAGCCAGTTCCTGATGGATCTGAGGAGTGTTCACCAGGTTGCTGTAAAGCATGTTCTGAGGTACCTGAAGGGTACAGTGAATTATGGGCTCAAGTATGAAGCGAATCAAAAGTTTAACCTGCAGGGTTATGTTGATTCAGATTGGGCTGGCAGTGCTGCAGACAGGAAGAGCACATCTGGGTGTTGCTTCAGTATGGGATCAGGTGTGATCTCTTGGTTTAGCAGGAAGCAGTCCTGTGTAGCACTGAGTACAGCTGAGACAGAGTATGTTGCAGCCTGTTCAGCTAGTTGTGAGGCAGTATGGCTACGGAAGCTACTGTCTGAGCTATTTGATCTCCCGTTGGAGGCTACTGGTATCTTCTGTGATAACCAGAGTTGTGTAAAGTTGTCCGAGAACCCAGTGTTTCATGACAAGTCGAAACACATAGAGATCAAATATCACTATATCAGGGATATGGTGCAGAGAGGAGCTGTGAAGCTCCTGTATGTTGCGACGGACGAGCAGATTGCAGATGTGCTGACGAAGCCATTAGCCAGGGTGAAGTTCGAGTACTTCAGAGAGAGGCTTGGCGTTCTTCAGATCGATGAAAATTCGAGGAAGAAGTGATGGACACATTTGCTGAAGCCATTCCAAGCATGTTGGAAGGAGGATCCTTCACATGGCTATGGAAGTAAGCGCTGGATGATGAGCATCAGGATGATGTTCTGGTTTCTGCTTTGATATGATCAGTTGGATCATTTATATGTATCATGTTGGATGCTGGATATGATCAGTTGGATCATTTATATGTATGTACGCATCATGTTGGATGCTGGATATGATCAGTTGGATCATGTGTATGTGTTTTTTTATATGCATCATGTTGGATGCTTGGACCATGTATTTGTATATGTATCAGGTGGATACATTGTATGATCAGGTGGATCATGTATGGTGATATGTATCATGTATTTGTATTTGTATCAGGTGGATACATTGTATGATCAGGTAGATACTTGGTATGCATCAGGTAGATGCATTATATAATCAGGATGATCATGGATGACGAGCTTCAGGATGTTGCTCCAGATGACATGCAGCAGGATGTTGCAGTGATGATGATCAGGATGATCATGGATGACAAGCTTTAGGATGTTGCTCTAGATGACATGCAGCAGGATGTTGCAGTGATGATGATCAGGATGATCATGGATGACGAGCTTCAGGATGTTGCTCCAGATGATATGCAGCAGGATGTTGCAGTGATGATGATCAGGATGATCATGAGTACATCAGGATGATGTATGGTGAGTATCAGGTTGATACTCTATGGCCGTGGATCAGGTTGTGCAGATGAGCATGTAATTCGGTGCCCTAGGAGATTTGCAGATAGTCTTTCGAGGTTTTGCCTATGGCATGTAATTCGGTTCCCTGGGATATCTGGCAAATGCTCTTTCGAGGTTTTGCTCTGGAAGGACATGTAATTCGGTGCCCTGGGAGATCTGCAGATAGTCTTTCGAGGTTTTTCCTATGGCATGTAATTCGGTGCCCTGGGATATCTGGCAGATGCTCTTTCGAGTTTTTGTCCTATGGCATGTAATTCGTTTCCATGGGAGATCCGATAGGTTGGGCTGTGTGCCCGTAATCAGTCCTGGGATGCTCTTGCGAGGTTTTGCCATGACCACATGTAATTCATTGCCCTGGGAGATCCTATAGGTAGAGTTGTGTGCTCGTAACATCCCGGGATGCTCTTGCGAGTTTTTGTGGTGAGGTCACATGGAATTCAGTTCCCTAGGAGATCCTATAGGTAGAGATGTGTGCTCGTAACAGCCTGGGATGCTCTTTCGAGGTTTTGTGACGCACGTAATAAGTCCTGAGGATTCCACAGTATGGCCAGTGATGATGAAGACCTGCAGGTGGTGGGCCTACATCCAGTATGAAAAAGGACTGGCTCTATAGAACTTCCTATGACGAGTAGATTCAGAGATTGATTGAGATAGCAGCAGCAGTGACGATGATGATGACTCGATGACGATTATCCAGTGACGATGATCCAGAGAAGATGACTTGTGCTAGAAGAACTGTGCTGAGAAATACCTTCCTAGTTAAGAGGGAGTGTTAATGTATATGTAACTTCATAATGTATTTCACATATATGTATATTGTATTCCTATAGAGATGTTATTATTCCTCTATACGGAAGTGTCGTTATTTATATTGTAAGTGTCGTAACTTATACTTGATGGGTTATTAGACCACCTTGTTTGGGGTCGGCCATGTGGGTCGAAGGGTTATTAGACCACCCTATTGGGGGTCGGCCCAGTCAGCATTATGTTATGTGGTTAAGTTCGAGCCTACATGAGTTAGGTAAAAAGGCAAGTCAAGTCAAGTATAAATAGAGTGCGGGAGGCACTCTATTTACTCACTCACTTCTCATTGATGCACTCAAGGAGGAGTGGCACACTTATGGAGGAGGAGGATCTGCTGCTAGTTTGTGTCTATCTCTCATGGTTGGTTGTATCATTGCTCTATCTATCTCTGAGGAAGTTATTGGGGTTTTTCACCTTTATGGTTTTCCCCAAGTAAATCTTTGTGTCTCTTGTGTGCTTGCATTATTGTCTCCATGATTGATATGCTGTAGATATGCTGTACATGTTGTTCTCTCAGTTAAGATCCTAGATCAGATTGAAATAAATTCTGAAAATTTAACACATAAAAATCAGAATTTACTAATTCACCATGTGTCATTTTCTCCTCCTTATGTGGTGGAATTTTGATGGCTTGTTCATACACCCATTTCTCTGCTTCACACCCAACTGAGATGTGCTCAATTTCTGCTTCCTGGCGAGGATCCAGGGGTGAGTGTAAATCTGAATCATGTTCCTCCTTTGGATCAGATCCAAAAGATGTCTCACCTTCATCAATCGTCCCATTTCTTTTGCACTTGTTTTGAAATCAACCATTAAAAGATCGAGAGTGATTTTACCTCCCTCGTCACCAACAATCAAATGTTTGACTGCTGGATCTTCTATTGTGCATTGACCTTCTTCATCCGCTTCTTGGAGTAATGGGACACCAACAAGGTCTTCTTGGTCATTTCTTTCCAAGAAACTTGATGTCTCTCCACATTGCGTGGTGCTTAGATCACAACCTTTGGACTTCCTTCTTGAAGAAAAACCAAACAGTCTCGCAATGCTTGGCCCTGCCAATGGCCTTGCTGAAACTTTCTTCTTGATTCAATTTCCCTGAGATTGGGATGGATCCATATGTAGGGCTGCAACTTCATCTTTATTTTTCCCTACTTCTTCTCCGCCTAAAGAACTGGGTGGCTCTTGGTTTCCTCCCTTGATTCTTCCTGGATGTGAGGACACAGCTTTATCCCTCCTTTCCATCTTAGCTCCTAGGGTTAAAGATCTTGCCTCAACTTCTTTGCACACACCATCAACCATATGGGCAATCCTTCTTTTGCTATCACTATTGTAGGGGTCTTTGAAAAACCTCTGAATCTCCAAATCACAATAGTCTCTAAAGGTCAGGGACTTCTAAACCTCCTTCTTCAAAGCAGAGTACTCCCTGAAGTACTGATAGGATTTCTTTGGGTTCTCTCTTTTGAGTATTCCTTCATAATCCCAATTAGTCATAGGTATGTCAGTTCCTATGTCCTCTTCAAACATTGGTTCAATAAGGAAATCATCTTCAACTTTGTGCAAATAAAAATTTCCAACAGGGGTTAAAGGCTCCGCTTCATATGGCTCAAAAATAAATTCTTCTTCTTCACTGACTGGTAGGAGCCACATTTTGTATTTATGACAAGATTTTCAATATTCCTTCAATCATTGAGTTAATTTCTTTCCACATGGTCAGCCAAGGAAAGATCTCTGATACCACTATAATATCCTTGGGAAGATTCATCCAAGATATTAACTCAACTCCAAAAACTTTTACGAACTTTACTAGTAAAAATTCTATCAACTTCTCGAACAGTGCAGGAAGTAAGTGAGGGGTACTGAGGTTAGGAATGAGGATGGTGGGAAGAATATTTAATTTTGGAAAATGTATGAGGTTAGGTGCACCATCCGGTCAGGATATCAGATCAGATTTGTCTTATGCACAAGGTGCCAGTACCATTCACTTTTCAACATAGAGCAAGTCTATGCCTACTTTGAGGCTTCCTGGACAGCTGGCATATGCATACTGGACATGTGGGGATACTGGAAGTTAATAGCAGAGGTATTAATAGTCAAATGAGTTCTAGTTATGTTCAGGAAATGTTTCGAACAGATTTGGGATATTTTTTGAAGAATTGAGGTTTTTGGGCTCTCCCAGGATTGTTGAGCTAGTAATTGTCCAATCTTTAAAAACAGAGTCTAAAGGCTTCAAAGTTATGAATTTAAGGACTGATATGGATACGAGACTGAGTTAATGACCTTCTCCAACTGAAAGAATGTAAAAATAGTGATTAAAATGGATTTAGCAAGAAAAGTGGTGAAACTAGTCTAGAATTGTCATCAATCTAGCTAGTCTTGCATTTTAACTTCACAAACTACTTTGAAGAATTAAAAAATATGCTATGATATTAATTTAAACTATGATATAACATATTCCATCCATAAAACTCGAAATCTGACATTCAGAATATTCCTTCTTTTATTAATGCTAGCTTTTCAAATCATGATGCCTCACAGGCTAGTTTTTTGTGACAATAGTGGAGAAATAGAGAAGAGAAGAGAGAAGTTACTTCGGATCTGTAATGGAGGTTATTATCAGTCCATCTACTAATTAGATGGCTGAACTTGCTGCATTTTGAACATGCTGGTCTTCAATGGATGCCATCTTCAACTGGTTCTCTCCTTTAAGAAAATCACCTCCAAAACTGGTTGAGGGAGAAGTAGGAGTAGGAGAAGATTAGAGATTCGATCTGAACTTTGATTTTTGGAATATAGAAGAATCTAATGTCTGCAATATTCAGCTGATAGACTTCACTGGAGGTCCGGAGAACATCTCTCCATAATTATCTTATTCCACTGGTGTTCCTCCACTAAATCTAGCTGCAAATCTCCTTCAATGGTGGCCTCCTCTTCAATCTAACATTAGATATTCATGGATGAAATGTACTGAATGTTACTGGCTATAATATTGATTGTTGGACCTGCATAACACTCTCAGGAAACTCATGGGGCCTTGGGGCACATCACCCAAGCATAAATTATTGAGGCACAACACTCAACTTAGAGGGCTCAGAGCTCTCACTCACAAATTCCAATAATGATCAAAAGTTGTCAAATGGAGTTGGTTGGATTATTTTATAAACTTCATGATGACATGATGAGCAAGTTATTGGCTTGGTGACCTGTGAGAGTAGGTTACCCACTTTCCCATTCTACTCCAAAGCCATGAGGGCGCATTTCTTGAGGAGAATAGCAACTTCTGAGCTTTCAAAACTTTCTTTCCTTCACCTCCTTCACTGAATTTGGGCAAGTGCGCTTTAGGTAGATTTTCTAGTTGTTGCTATTTTCTTTCTGAAATCTTTTCTGAATCTTTCCACTTTCTTTACTTTCCTCTTTTCTGCTTTTGCCATTTTTTCTGTTTGCTTTTGTCAGTTTCCATTTTGTTTCATCTTGCCAACTTGTCTCCACTAGATTCTTTAGCTTTTCTGAGATTTATCACTTAAGCAAGTTTGGCCTACTTGACCAATTCGAATTTCCTATCCAAGTCATCAACCACTTGGCACATTTATTAGTAATAAACATTTAAATGACAATAATACAACTTAGAAATAATTTAGCTAAGCAATTAATTAATTATCCAGTAATTAATTAACTACTATGGTGTAATTGCCTCAAAACTTCCCCAATTAATTAATAAATCACCTTAGAACTTAAATTGGGGGTTAATAACTTCATGGGGGGCCCTCCTTATCCATTTAATTCCTCAAATTCACCCTTAGGAATCTTCCTTCATCCATTCATTAATTATTTAATTAATGCCTAAGTGACTTAGGCTAAAATCATCCCCATGGACCATAGGAAAATTTGGGAACATGACATTTAATGCTAAAACTAGAAATGGGGTTGGTAAATTGCATAGTTAAGGGTATTGAATGTGGATTATATATTATATTTCTTAAGATGTTATGAGTTAACTAACTTGATGTTAGAAAGCATTAGAGACTCAAGATTTTGAGTGTGTTAAACATGTGAAACTTTTGTAAATATTACCCATGAAATGCTTGGATATGCATGTTGTAGTTCAATGAAAGGTATCTTTGGGAAGTTGTGGAAGTTTTTTATTTTTTTGGAAAGGCAAAAGTTGGACATGAAGAACTAGCATTTCTATGGATTTTTCCCCTTCTAGTTATGGTAAAGGTTAATTATAGAATAGAGGATTAATTATGAGTTTTGTTTTGTTTATTTAGTATTTAAAGGTTATCTGAATTTTTTTAAATAAATGTTTAAATGCTTCAGGTGTATGACTTAATAATGTTCACTTTGAATTTTTGTTTTACTTTACTTTGGTTTTGGTTTATGAATTTATAATGTTCACTTGGAATTTTAGTTTTACGTTGCTTTGGTATTATGACATCAGTAGTAACAAATTGGTATCTAATTTATTATATAAGTTTCAAAGGATTTATTAAAATTAAATTGTGATCTTCTCTTATGGATTGGTAATTTCTTTTATAATTTTCAAGGGATTTATTAAAATGAAATTGTGATCTTCTCTTATGGATTGGTAATTTTTGTATAATTTTCAAAGGATTTATTAAAATGAAATTGTGAAATCGCTATATTAGATCAACTGGCACAAAAAGAAGATCTATCATGTGTACAACATCATAATTCAACAATTTTGAAGTTGTAAAGTCGGTATTCAAAGGGATGAAAGGAACATAGTTGATTAAATGGTCAACTAGCACAAAAAGAGAAATATTAAAGTTGCAAGCAGCATGATAAACAATATTATATCATTAATTCATTTTTCTTTATCTTTAGAATTAAGAATTATATATACCAACTTTATTATAATAAAACAAAATTTTCATTAAAACATCGAGGTTAGTAGATTTTTGTATACTAGAATAGAATAAATTTTTCATTTTCGAAAAAAGTGTTATTCATATCATTATAAACCAAAACCAAATATAACCAAACAACAATATGGGAAAGAAATGTTTCTAGAGAGAGGTTAGTTAAGGCACCAAATTGGATTAAAGGTTAAAATAATAAAGACAACCATATACATGTAGTATAAAAAATTACTCATAAATATCATGAAAATGATTCATATAACCCATATGACCAATATAAAACAATTATTCATGAATATCAAGTAAATTGATTTATATAACCCATATATTGCATTTTCTAAATATTTACTCTACATTCTAGTCATCATCTATTGTTATCAATAAATCTCGTAGGTATATAAACAAGAATCCACCTCCTATAAACAAACAAATATAATTACATTCATTACCAAGAAAATTAGTATCCACTTAAAGACAAATAAATCATTGACATTTAACAACATAGCATCGATTTCTCTTTCAGACAAAATCCTATATTTAATGCAAATATTAGTTTTTAATCATTATTTTATGTATAACTTATAAACTAGAATTATACTTATGTAGACTACAATTCATACAACAATCCAACAACAATGTACATAAAAAATAAACAATATGACGGGCCATAAAAAATCACTATGTTAGGGTGTCACAATACAAAACCAATCAAGATGGAACACTACATATCCATATATATATATATATATCTATTGCAAATATAAAATATTGGAATGTTGATTAGAAACAACATTGCAATGGAATGGTGTCTTCAACTATTCACTCATGATCAACTTTCGTCATTTTCCATCTTCTAGCTTTCAATTTTTTTCTTCGATGGAACTTCTATTAACTTTATGTGATTTGTGCATACCAAATGACTATATTGGCATCATATGACATTGGGTTCATAGTCTTGAAAGTGAATATAACTTTCAGTTTGATGGGTTCCTTGAAAAATAACCTTTCATTATAATGGATCATCTTTCATATATTAAGCATTTATCATTATAGTCCTCCAATAACTCCATCTTCCTCTATGTGCATCACATCAACTAATATTTAAATTTTTCTTTGTTGTCTATGGGTGCAACCACGGTGAATACATCTCTTGCATACAAGGCCATTTGTCAAATTCATCTTCATTAACAAATAGTTCATTATCAATGTGCAATTTACTATATATGTTATACACAATGAACAATGTTTAAAAATAAAAAAATATTCTTGGACATTTGCAATGTTACATTCTCTAACAACATCAAAAATTCTCTCAGCATTAACTGATATTGTAACATTCTCTAATTCCAACTCCCCCAAGCTTGCGAGTGGCATTTTCCACTTTTGATTAATTTTTGTATGTTTCAAGGTGTAGCATAATTGTCAATTATGTTTTCACAAACCTATGTGTATTATGTGTCCTTTATGCAAATTGGACAAAAGCATCACTGCTTCCTACTATCAACTGCAAACACATTTGGAAAGGATTTTGTTCTAATTGAGTGCAAATATTTAGTCTCATGTATGGTGCCAACGTCATATGGGATTGATTTGTTTACATCTTGGATTCCAATATGACAAAAAAACCTATGGTGTGAACAATTCATATAGGTAAATAAAAGGTTAGTTTATATGTTAGAGTCAAATTGAACTATTGTAAATGTTTTTTTTAATTTAAAATTAATAAAAATTTCAGAACAAAATATATACACACGTGTGCACATCCCTTCACTGTTTATTGTATTAATGGATTACATTTAAATGACACCAGTGAACAACTTGATCATCCAATACAAATCGGTCAACATAATGGTTCATCGCCACCTTCGATGTGCTCGTTTTACACATGCCTCTACACCATCATGCTCTCATTTTCCATGACTAGTCTCAAAGAAATTCTAACAATGTTTAATGTTTGATTTCCTATGAAAGCGACATAGCCATAAGAATTATCATGAATATTTAAATTTCCCTACACATCCCTTTTACCATATCCAATGTTCATTGAATTCAACTCCATGTTTTTTCAATGAATCATAAATAATATCAAAAGAATGTTGTACAAAATGTGTATCATGTGTACGATCATCACTGATATAAAAGTGATATTCTTTGATCACATGTCGATTTCCATTGGTGCTTTCTATATCATCAACATTTTGTTGAGAGTGTCTATATAGAACTTGGACGAATAAGAAACTTTGTCAGAATGATAATATTCACTATGTATCCCTCTTTGTGTGTGAGGAACCTGAAACAATTAATTAATGAAAATACACGAGATAACATAAATAACAGAACTCAGAATCGCTTTTATTGATCACAGGCCACTTCGAAGGGGCAACCTCCTTTGAGCAAGCTCAATACAAATAACTTCACGGTAACTTCATTGGCCTCAACACACACTTATATACTAAGTATATGCCCAATACTATGGGTCAATACCATGGGACATATAATACTAGGGGATGACATACAGAGCATATGCGTCCAATACTATGGGTCAATACCATGGGCTGATACAAACTATGGATCAACAAATACTACAGGATGACTTACAAAGCATATGCGTCCAACAACAATATACTAACAAAGTAAAGAGAAGGGTTGACATGGGTTCCTAACATCCCCTCTCCCTTAGAGAAAGCTTTGTCCTCAAAGCTTTAGATGTGAAAATTGATGTGGAATCTGAAGGAGTAGTTGCCCTAGTGGAGCATCCTCGGGTTGCATTTTGTTCCACTCAATGAATACTTTTGTGATAGATGGAGAGAAAAGTTGATGCCTTATGAGTTTCAAGGAGGATTGCGTGGAAGGTTGTAGATGAAGAAGAACCATATCAGCTACGTGAAAAGTGCGCTCAGAACGGTGTTGATCGGCTTGTTGTTTCAATCGAATTCTTTCCATGTGAAGATTGTCCTGCAGAATGAGAAGAATCCGATCGCGGTTTCGAAGAACCAAGTCAATTTCCTAAACTGTGGAACTGCTGAGGGTGTATGGAAGAAGAACTGGCGGTGCCTGTCCATAGACTGCTTTATATGGTGTAATTTTAGATGTGGTATTGTAACACCAGAGCGCTTCAAGGAAATCCATAGAAATAGCTGTCCAGATCTGTGTAGGGATAGGCAAGGGTTCGAGCAGTCCCGAAAGGAGTGGTGTTTCACCCTCGTTTCTCTGGCAAGTATCACGACAGCCACCATTTGTTGAATTGTCATTTTCAGTCCCTGCCAAAAGAAGTTACAATGTTCCCGGTCATACGGTTTGAGGAACCCAGAGTGCCCTGCCGATGGAGAAGCATAGATTTCATAGAAGAGATTGCCCTGTTGAACATATTGCAACCAAGTTGGAACAAGTAGAGAAATAGTTGTAAGAGAAATTGGATCATCAAATGTGTGAGAAGGAGCATCTGCCACCAGATTGTCCTTACCCTTCTTGTAAGTGATCGCATAGGCATAACCCATGAGTTGGATAACCCATTTCAGGTGTGCTAGGGAGGAGACATGTTGTTCCAGGAAATTTTCTAGACTTTGGAGATCAGTCTTGATGCAGGAATAATTCCCTAATAGGTATGACTGCCACTTCTGTACTGCATGCAAAATAGCCATCATGTCCTTCTGAGATGTAGATGCGACTAAATTCTTACCGAAAAGGTCTCTTGAAGGCGGCAAGCCCACTGGTTCAACAAAGACACCTGCATATATATCCAAGGAAGTAGTGGAGACCGGTGATGGGTGCATATGAATGGAATGGAGCTGAGCGATGACAAATTCTTCTTAAGGATCTTTTCCAGGTGATGTGAACTGATGATGCGGAGAGACCCTAGTTGTAAGCCCGTAAATTTGTGTTGTTTCCCATTGACTGAAAACTGCATCCAAAGTTCAGCAAAATCCCATAAGATGGGGTCAAGAGTGCATAACCATTAAACACCCAAAACCACATCACATACGCCTAAGGAAAAGGCAAACATGTCAGAGCGCAGGTTATAATATTCCAAAGAGATACGCACATTGTGACACTTCCCCTTGCAAGGTAAGGTGCCCCCATTGGCAATCATGACTTCAAAGTTGGAGAAAGGATGGACAAAATAATTAGCCTGTTTGGTGATCTGATGGTCAATGAAATTATGAGTACTACCAGAATCAATGAGTATTGTAAGAGGGATCTTCTTGAAATAACCCCTGACCCGCATTGTTTGGGGGGTGGTGATTCCGGCTAGAGCATGGAGAGATATCTCGGGCTGGTCGTCCTAAGACGGAGGGTCAATAAGTGGCTCCTGAATGTCAATCTGATCATCTATTGTATCTGGAGCTTCTTCACCAATTTCAGAGGCAGGCTGAGAATCCACATCCAAGAGATAGAGCTTTTTCTCAACACATCTATGTCCCCGAGTGAATTTCTCATCACAATTATAACAAAGCCCTTTTTCTCTATGTGCCCGCATCTCTCTTTCAGAAAAATGCTCGATAGGAGTTGGTCGAGGAGCTGGCGGGATGGGAGGTCGTTGAGAACCCATATTTCTGAAGGGAACAAAAGTGGGTTTGGAGCATTGTTGGGATGCAATCTTGTCTTCTGCCAACTTAGCCACCCAAGGGCTTCCATCATTGTGTTGGGACAGAACATTTTGACCTCTGAGCGGATTTCAGCCTTAAGACCACTGATAAAACAACTCCTGTAGAATTCATCAGACAATCCTTCTGTGGGATTGGCTAGTTTCTCAAATTTTGTCTGATACTCTCTCACAGTGCCAAATTGGTGAAGTTTAGTGAGTACTCCTGTGAAGTCATCAAAAGCACTAGGACCAAATCATTGCAAAAGGAGTTGGCAAAAATATGTCCATTTTGGCTCGTCATGAGCCTTGATGTACCAACGGTACCATTGAAGGGCTTCATGTTCCAAATGAAAGGATGCAAGTGGAACTTTTTGGACATCAAAAGTATTATGCAGACTGAAATATTGTTATGCATGATAGATCCATCCAGTCGGATCGGTACCATTGAAGCGAGGAAAATCAAGCTTCGGACCACGAAAATTGTTGGAAGAAGAGAACCCATTGTCTGATGAAGACTCGGATTGTCCTTTGTTGTTCATGGTTGAATGCTCAAGATGAAGGCCAAGAAATTTTTCAGCCAGATCCTGGAGTTTGGTTTGGATGGTTGCAAGTGCTTCCTCCATGGTTTTTGCTCCTGCGTGGGTGACAACCATAACCAGGAGTTTTTTTTTTGAGTGGGTAGAAAAACAAAAACAAAAACTATTTTGGTAAAGGAAAATTTGGATTTGGGAAAAACTTAGATGGGTAATTTGGGTTTGACTAGGTTTTGGACAATGTCTGATGGACAGGGAAGCAAAAAATGGGGATTTCAAAAGCGGGGTGAAAGAATGAGAAAATTTCGCAGAAAGGGACAAAGAAGCAAAAATAGAAAATGAACACGATGGTAAAATTTGAAGGCGAGTGGGTGAAAATTGAAGAATTTATGGCAAACCCTAAAAATAGACAAATGTGGGATTTTCGGCTTTGGGAAATGGAATTTGGGATAGGTTCCTCAAGAATGAAATATGCAGAATGGGATTGTAGGGGTGTCAGGAAAATTTCAAGGGAAACGGAGTCAAAACAAGGGAGAATTTTTATTTTATTTTTTTAATTTTTTTTCAGAAATGGATCTGCAACGACGCGGAAGGGATCGAAAACAGATGTATCTGAAACGGCGCAGAAGGGATCGACAATAGATGGATCTGAAACGGCGCGGAAGGGATCGGCAACAGATGGATCTGAAATGGCGCGGAAGTGATTGGCAATAGTTCTGGACAGAGAAAATCTGCGAGTTATCAGCTGAAAATAAATATGGACCCCGTATGCTTGGCTTACTAACGGTTTAGGGGATTCAATCGACCACCAATGTTGTCTAATGGCTTGCGTATTGGGGCAGTACCCCTCACTCCACGGCTCAGGTAAAACTGATAACCGCTTTGCCACAAACGACAGCTCTTGGTTTACCTCATGGGTGGGAACTAGTCAATTAGGTAGGGTTCGTTGCCCTTTTCGCTGGCAGGTCCTCTCAATGGGCCAGCTGCTTTGGGGTTCATGTAGTACTCCTCACGATGAGTTTTAGGGCTTATTCCCAAGTACTTCCCACAGTTGAGCGGATAGGGAGTATTCCCAGATCCAAACCTGCAATAGATGCGAAAAAAAATTTGGCAGAAATTTCACCCAACGAGCCCAAGAAAGTGCTATGATACCAGATGTGAGGAACCTGCAACAATTAATTAATGAAAATACACGAGATAGAAGAAATAACATAACTCATAATCGCTTTTATTGATCGCAGGCCACTTCGAGGGGGCAACCTCCTTTGAGCAAGCTCAATACAAATAACTTCACGGTACCTTCATTGGCCTCAACACACACTTATATACTAAGTCTATGCCCAATACTATGGGTCAATACCATGGGACATATAATACTATGGGACCACTTACAAAGCATATGCGTCCAATACTATGGGTCAATACCATGGGCTAATACAAACTATGGATCAACAAATAATACATGACGACTTACAAAGCATATGCGTCCAATAACAATATACTAACAAAGTAAAGAGAAGGGTTGACATGGGTTCCTAACATTGTGCAGCAAATGTGTAATTCTTTGCAAAATCAACCACCAACAAAATTGTCTCTAGTGGAAAAACTTCCTGAAATTGTTTGAATTGTAGGTCTTCCCCTCGTTCCCTATTCGAATGCTTGGTGTATTTATAATTTTGTCTTTCAAACTTCTTCAAAAAATATGTCACAGATTTTATCCTCTTGCAAATCAATCCTTTTGGAAATAACATTTGTAGAACTTGTAGCATTGTGAACATAATTGATATATGCATATCTCTTCCAATCAATGGTTATATTTGACAATGACTGATCATTATCAATACGATATTTGGAGTGGAATAAAGCTTCCACAATGATCACATTTCTTTCCACTTTCTCTTTCACATAGAATTTGGGATATGAAAGCACCGATTATGGAAGGAGGAGGTGAATTTGGCCAAAATGTTTGACCAAACCAAAGAACTGTGTCATAATATAATTCAAATTCCACATGATAACAACAACAACAACAACATGTTCCATGAACAACGATAATCCTAACATACCATGGCTTTTGTTGTACAAATGTATTGATTGGCATATTAGTTGCACTATGATCAGCTTTGAATTTATTGAAGAATTGTAATTGAGTCATCTCCAATATATGTTTTGCATGGGTTTTGTACTAATTTCGTGATATTCTTCATCGTATCACATCCCTTACATTTGGTGAAACCTAAAAATTTGTCACACAATATTCATGCACTATAGCTTCAACACTTTCTCCAAGTCTATCTTTGTAGGGTTGCCTACAAATAATTGCCCAACAAGCAAGCTCATCATTTTCATCTATTTGCAATCGGAATTTGTTATATTTGTATAATATTTTCCGCGAGGTTCCAATTACTTTTTCCATCTGTCTTGTCAAATGTTTTTTTCTAGTACTAGATGAAATAATTGTTGTTTGTATTGCTCTATGTGCACCAATAATATCTTTTTTTTATCTTCCAAAAGTTTTTATTGCACTGACTATATTTTCAAACACATTTTGTTTCACCTTTGAATCTTTTGTTTCCTTTTGAATACCCAATAATTATGTAGCATCTTTTAACTTCTTGGACACTAACAAACATCTCAAAATTTGAGTTTGTGTTGTCATTGATTTATTTTTTAGAAAAGATTCATAAATTCGATGAGCACGATATCATATAATATGGTTAGTTTTTTTATCCCGAATTTGTTGTTATCGACATTTTTGTAACATTTCATCTTCAATGTTTTTTTTAACAGAAACTGGAAAAGAGATTATATTATTAAAAAGGTTGTGCACAACCATTCATTACAAAATTGAGCATAATTCTAATCTCATAAGTAGTCTGCAAAGATGATACCAAAAATTGCACTAGCTTGGATATACAGAAGCTTCTAATATGCTTCCAAGATTTTACCATAACAAAGGAGGGATAAACCCTTACAAACTGTAAATTGAGAAAAATGCAAAAAAACATTCAGACAAGAAGAAGAGGACCAACCCTTCTATTCCTGATTGCCTTGCAGTCCATACATTGGTTGTTGAACATAAGCTTCTTCCATTGGTCTCACATCTTCAACTGGAGATTCTTGATAATGGTTGCATTGGGTCATCTTTGCCATCTTCAAAATTTCCTCTTTAATGATGTCCACATAACCCATCAATTCGTTTAGGTTTCTCTCCATCATCTATGCATGAATCCTGGCAAGTTAGTTGCTGCAAGATGTATCTCATGTCTTTGGAGGTCTCTATGTTAGCCTTTATACCAACATAGAATGCTCTTTATACTTTGCGAAGATGGTGCTTGAAGTCCTCAATGATAACCTTCAAGAAGGCCATTCCTTCTGCTAAACCCGCCATAGAACCAAGGAAATAATGTTGAATGTGAACAGAGTCGCCAGATAGCCAGGTCGAAAGAGAAGGTGCTTCCAAATGCTCACAACTCTTCTGTGTCGGACTGTCCTCTGTATCCCTGCCTTCCTCACTAGCTGTAATGAGGAAATAAAGGCTTCCTAATTTCTCCCAGATCTGCTGCGATAAGCCTTCCTCAGAGACCCTGTCGTCTATGCTCGTAGGAATGGGCGATGTGCTTGGAGTTCTGGGCATTTTGGCTTAAATTAAACTCCCGAGGTAGTAAACTTATCCCAAAAGACTCGCATTTAATGTGTTTGCAGAACATCTTCCAGCGAAGTGACATGTAAGGGACAATCCATGTGAATGCCCATGTGTCCCCCCACAATGTGGAGCTCAGAACTCCAAGTTCATATGGCACCAGCAGAGCATTTTATTTTTAATGTGACCAACGTAACCAAGGAGCTTAGGGAATGAACTTAATCCTTTGGATACCATCTCCACATTGCACCACTCCAAGAACAAGGTTGACACCTTGATTTGTTAGCACATCAACATGCTTGTTTTTTTCTCTTAAGACATGGAGGAAAGACACCTCAGGTGGGTTGTTTAGAAGGAAAATTATTCTGTAAATTCTTTTACATATGGGGGTCCTTTTGCATATACAATTCTCATTTTTGGATGACTTGTCTAGAGTATCCAAAAACCATTAGATTGACAATGTTTAAATTTGAAGCGATTTCCATGTCGTGAAGAAGGGATAGCCATTATGATTCATTGTTTGAATTTTTCTCCAATCCTCAAGCAAAAGAGATAAATATTTTTCCTCTGGCATCAAAGATGATCCCACCTGCACCTGCCTCCCCTGGATTTCCTTTGAAATCCTCGTACAAAAAAAAGGAGTGGCAATGCTGCCCCTCCCACCACTGCTTGAAATCTTTACTATTTTTTCTTATTTCCCATTCTATGATGACCTTCTGGTTTTTGGACTGAAGTGAGCTCATCTGCACAAATTCTTGACACCGTAAGAGTTCCTTCATGGATAGGTATTCCAAGTTGGGTAGGGATATGCCTTTGGAATTTAGGCTTTCAAATATCAAGTTTATAGCTCTGAAGGCGGCTCTATTGTGATCAACCTTTTTGTACTCAAAGATGCTTTTGTTTCTTTCTATCCAAACCTGCCAGCAAATATTCATAGCTATCGTTTTCTAGATTATTAAAAGGGTAGGCTTCTTTTGGAGTGAGCTCAGAAAAAAGCTTCTTCATTTATCAATCATCTCAATAACCTGCTCAGGAATTGTGAAGTTTTCACAAAGAATCCCCACAACTTTCCCCCAAAATTGGGAAGAGAAGTCATATTCTAAAAAGAGATGTTGAGCATTTTATGAGGAGCCTCTGCATAAAACACAACGTGAAGGGCCTTCAATCCCTCGCTTAAGAACATTATCAGCCATAAGGAGCTTATTATGTTCTAGAAGCCAAAAGACAAAGTTAATCTTTGGGATGCAATCTGAGTTTCATACCTTTGACCAAATCTTTGAGAAGGGGTTTATGTTGTTGCTTTCCAAAGTCATATATCCTTCCTTGACCGAGTAATAGACAACGCGACCCCATCCTCTGTTTTCTTTGATGCAAAGATGAATGGGAGCTTTCCCATGAAGGAGAGATTGTAGGGAGGAGTACTCTTGTTGTAATTGATAGGGAGGATCCAAAGGAAGCCATCCATTCCATGCTCTAGAGCTCTTCCAAACAGAGATATCCTTCAAACTATGGTAACCAGAATTTTGCATCCATTCGCGTATGCCTGCTAGATCTTGAAAATATTCGAGGGGAGGGGAGCCAAGAATATTGTCTAACCAAATTTTTATTTTTTCCCATTTCCAGGGATCCAAAAGAGATTGTCTCTAATTAGACCAGCATAGGCTTTGCATAATTCCCATATATTGGTGCCTTTCCCTACCAGCGAGCAATCCAAACTTCTTAAACATTGTATTTTCACATATTTCTTCCTGAGCACTTCTTTCCACCATTCCTTATTTCTGGATATCATCCTCCAAATTAGTTTGGCTCCTATGGATTTATTCATTTGATTGTTTTCTCTAATACCAAGCCCACATTTCCCTTTAAACTCCTTAATTGTATTCCAATTCACTAAATGGAATTTTTTACTTTGGGTTCTCCCTCCTTGCCAAAGGAATTTCTGAATGTCAATACTGATATTACGCATTACATTCTTTGGAGCAAGGAGCATTGCACTTATAAAAACAAGATAGGAGGAGAGAACAAATTTTATTAAAGTGACCTTACCTGCCATATTTAACCACCGCATTTCCCAGGATTGAATCTTATTTTTTATTTTATGAATAATAGGGGTCCATGAGGAAGAGTTGATTTTGTTCCTGGTGATAGGAACTCCCAAGTATTTGAAGGAGGCCCAATCGATATTTACCTTAAACTCAAGAGCAGCTGCTAAATCTCTTAAAATATTTGGTTTGCAATTCCAGCCATAAAGACTACTCTTCCCAGCATTGGCTTGACCTCCTGAGGCCCGAAGATAGAGGTCTAAGGTGATTTTGAAACTTCTATCTATTTGCACTGAAGCACATCCCAGGAAGATCATGGCATCTGCAAACTAGTTATGATTTATCGGTTGAACTCCTCTTTCCGTATTGTTAAACCAGGAATGATTCCTTACATCATTAATCTTTTGAGTCTCCTGCTAAGGGAGTCTGCCACAAGGATGTAGAGGAAAGGATACATAGGACAACCTTGTTGCAGCCCCTTGGAGATGCTAAAAAAGGTTGTGGGCTTTCCATTCATAAGAGGCACAATCCAAGGGGCTCCAATACAAGATTTAATCCATTTTATGAAATTACCATAAATACCAAATTTTTCAAGAATCAAGTATATGAAGTCATGTCTAACTCTATCAAAGGCATTAGCTAGGTCGAGTTTAATTGACATACCTGCTTCTTTTCTCTTTTGGCTGAAGTGGATTGCCTCTTGAACTAGCATGATGTTATCATAAATTTTCCTACCTAAGATGAAGCCACCTTGATTTGTTGATATTAACTTCGGAAGATTCCTTTTCATCGTTTTGGATATAATTTTGGTCAAAATATTATAACAGAAGTTGCAAAGAGAGATGGGGCGAAATCTGCTTATTGCAGTGGGATTCTTTTCATTGGGAACAAAAGCAATGACGAAGGAATTGGTAGATCCTCCTATTCGATCTCTGCATCTTGTCCAATTAAGCATTCTGATGAGGTATTTCTTGAAAAAGGGCCAACATTTCCTGTAAAAGTGGATTGGGAAGCCATATGGTTCGGGATCCTTGATCGGATGAAGGGAGCAAACAACTTTTTGAACTTCCTCCTCAAATATTGGCCTACATAGAACAACATTATCTTCTTCAGAAATGAGGAGAGGGATATCCTCACACATTTGCTCCATTTCATCCTTAGTCACCTCTTCTTCTTCATAGTAGATATTTTCAAAGAATTCCCTAATCTCTCTTTTAATCTCTTGATGATCAGTTTTTTTTCTCCATTACCTTTACTTAGCTCCATAATAGTATTTTTCTTCTACTTCTCTTTACACTAATTATGAAAAAAAATTGTGTTCATGTCTCCTCCCTTTAACCAGAGGCTTCTAGAGCGTATGCGCCATTCCTCTTCTTCCTTTCTAGAAATTCCTTGAATTATCCTATCCAGCTCTTTTTATTTTGTCAGAATTTATTCACTAACTGGGGACCCCTCCATATTTTCTTGCAGCTGCTCCAGTTCTGCTTGTGCTTGTTTTTTTTTCGACCATGGGTCTTTATAATTACCTGCTACCCACTTCTTTAAGGCCGACTTGACACTTCTTAACTTTGACTCCCATATAAATCCTAGTGAGTCGATTACATAGTGGTTCCAAGCCTCTCTTATCACTTCCAGACATCCTTCAGATTTCAACCAAATCGGATTGAATATGAAGGGGATGGGACCGATATTACCTGGAGTCATGAATAAAAGGGCTATAGGCCTATGATCGAAGATTGCTACGGCCAAAATTTTGGAATCTAGAATTAAGTGCTTATTAAGAAAGGAAGAACTCACTAGGAACTTGTCAAACCTTGCTGCAATGTGCCCCGGCTTTGAACGCTTGTTATTCGAGGTGAACTTCCCTTTTTTTGGTTTGGTATCTATTAGATTCCAAGAAGTTTAAATATCTTCAATCCTTTCTACAAAGGGATCCCTCACTTTGGAACCTCCTCTTCTCTCATCAGCTGAGATTGTAACATTGAAGCCCCCTGCGATAATACAGGGATTATTCATCTTCCCTTCCGACTAAGAGACTAAAGAATTCCATAAGTCTTATTTCTAACCTGAGACTGTAGGGCCATACACATTTCCAAGACAAAAAATCCCATGATTGTTTAAGTCTTCAAGTTCAACAAATAGCCAGTGCTTGTTATGAATGGAAGAGCGAAGGCGAAAGTGACCTTTGTCCCACCAAGTAATAAGGCCACCAAAGGCTCCTCGTGTGCTAACTACTTTACCTTCTCCATTTATCCAAAACCTGTTCATGACATCGATACTATCCTCCTCTTGCATTTTAGTCTCCTGGATCATGAAGATTGAGGTGCTTTCCATTTTCTTTATTCTTCTTATTGCTTCCATTTTTTTCTTTCCCCCTAACCCTCTGTAGTTACAGGAGACAACTTTCATTATTTCTTCTGTGACTGAAGTGAGGCCTTCTCCTTCTTTTCCTCTATTACTCCTTGTATCTGTTTTCCTGTTGAGATTATCCTAATATGTTGGTCTAGACTGGCTTGCTTACCCGTCGCTTTCTCCCGAGATGCTTCCTGATCTCTTAGTCTTTTGTTGGGATTATTCCTTTTTTTGCATGAGGCTCTGCTTCCTCTTTCTTTTTTTTCGAAGTCTCTTCCATATTTGCTCTAGATTTGGACCTTGTCACCGAGCCCCCAAAACTGAGAGAGGCTTCAAACCGTATTTCAACATATGGTTACGTTGGTAAGGTGGGAACATGGTTCTCTTCTTGTCTTGTTTCTATCAGGACATGTGAAGATTCCATAATTGTGTTTCCTTCCTTGGTTTTTTCCTTGGATGGCCCTTTCTCTTCCTCATTAGCTTCATTGGAGAGGACTTAAACAGTTTGAGACTAGTTTCCTCTTACTTCGAGATTGAGGAGGGTTAGGATTTGGTTTGTTCCCTTTTTTTCTAGACACCTCATTCCATTATTCTCCCTGGCCTTCTTCATATTCATGTTGCTTCCTTTTTGGGCATAACCTTGCAAAGTGGCCATATTCATGGCAGGATTTGCATTTGAAAGGGATTTGCTAATAGTCCATTGTTTGCAGATGATTCCATATGTCCATAGAGAGGTTTATAGCTTCTGGCAGGACCTTCTCTACTACTACCACACAGATTCTTGCACATGAGAACATTAGAGGCTTAGGCTCTCACTTGTCTATGTATTTCGCTAGATAATTCTCGATTGCTCTCAAGTCTTCATCATTACAACAATGTAGAGGAAGATGTGGAAGTTTGACCCAAACTGGTACGACAGAGGGGATGTATTTTTCAGGATCAAAGGAGAGGTCCCATTTGTTGATGTGCATGCCTCTAGGGCCCATGAAGTATGGTCCATTTCTGAAAATCAAGTCACAATCTTCCTTTTTCTTAAACAGGAAGACAAAAAATCCTTTCCCACATAAGATTTGTTGCATTTCTCCTTGTATTAAGGGTCTCCAGTTCTTATTTAACCATTTCTCGATAGCTAGAGGAGACGACCATAGACCAATGAAATGGCCAGCTAAACCTTTCTTCGTCAAGGAAACCGCTTTGCATTTGGAAGCTATGGACAAGTGCTTCACTTCTGGAACTGCGGCTTTCTTGACGAACTTGGAGTCGTTCACAGAGGGGGTCTTACTGGAGGCGGGTTGACTCGCCACAATCCTTTGAAAGCTTTCTTCTATGAGCTTTCGTCACTCCTCTGGATCAGGGTCCAACGGAGGAGGAGGATCCATCAAAATCAAACGCATAGAAACCCTAGCTACAGACACTCAGAAACCCTATGAGATAAGGGCCAATACTACTTAATCTATGTGAATGCTACACATTTCATCTTCAATGTTGATATCACCTATATATTTGAATTTGGTTTAATTTAACATATCAAATATACTAAATTAAAAACATAAGAAACATAGATATCAAATTTATTAAATTGTATTAAAAAACTAAAACTCAATCATAAATTAAAATAAATTCACTAAAATTGTGTATTTAATATTAAAAAAATGATAAATCGGCTAATTTAAAATATTGAAATAATAAAAAAATAGTTTTGCATGGTTTATATATATATATATATATATATATATAATCTGCTTCATTTTGGGCTTCAACATATTGATTAACATTAGGAGGGAAATCTCTATCTATTTGTTGTGAAGTATTTTCAAAATTATAATCAAGTATAAACAATAATTTAATGAATTGTAAACATTTATAATATATACATACCTAGTTTAATTTCTTGTTCTTGTATTTGATTTTCAACATTCATTTCATCAACATTAAGATGCAAATCCCTATTTACATCATCATCAAGTATCTCTTCAATATTTGCAAACTTTTGTTTCTATTTTTGGTAGAAGAGTCTTTGCGTTTCATTATGGAGAGCATCATGTCGAGTGCGATCATATTTCTTTTGGCGTTCTCTTTTATTTCCCCTGATTATTCAATCTATATAGGTTTTCAAAAAATCAACGTCTTATAACGAAAAATAAAAATTCCATCTTCAAAACAAATTGCAAGTTATTCAAGTTTAACTCAAATTTTATAAAATTTTACATTTAAAAATGGATAACTTGGAACCTTGAAACTCTATCTAGCTCAAAAGAAATCTATATTAAAGAAATTGAAAAGATAATTTCATAATCTTACCTTGATAAACTTGCAAGAAATTGGCCAAGAGAACCTTCACCTTAGAAGAAATTGATCAAGAGAACCTTTAAGAAGATTTCATCATAAAAGAAATTGGCCAATAGAACTTTCGCCATAAAAGAAATTGGCTAAGAAAACCTTTGTCATAAAGAAATTGCAAAGAAAACCTTCACCATAAAAGAAATTGGCTAAGAAAACCTTAACCTTAAAAGAAATTACCTATGAAACCCTTTATTTGTAAAAACCACTATGAAAATGTGTTATGTTTTAAAAAATATGAAATTGTGTTTTTTATTTAATGTATAAGTACGAATTGCATCTATCGAAGGTGGTCGCTTGTTTCTCTGGTAGACGAAAGTTTTGAATATCATGTTTTCGGCCGAAATAATTTTTCAACCAAAACACTTCTTTTTTCGTTAAATATAACTTTCGGCTTAAAAAATAGCTTTCGGCCAAAACCCAGCAAATTTGCAAAAAGTGACAAACCATCATTTCTCTCTAGCTTTCTCCAACTTTGAAAGGATTAGACCATGTGAAATACTAAAAATCTACTTTCTGAACTAATAGGATTACTTTCATAATTGAATCTACTTTCAATATATGCAAATTTTGTTGAATTTGGTTGCGATCTGCTAATTTTAATTAATTTTATATTAAAATGTGTATGTATTTTTTATATGCTATTAAAATTCAATGAAATGAAAATTCAATAACTTCAACAACAACAACAACAAAAAATGAAAAAATTATGATATGGAGCCTTGGAGTGTCTCCTTCGAAAGGGTATTTTTAGATTTTTTGTTTTTAACTGAAAATTAGGGAAGGCGTTGAGTCTAAATAAATGTGTTTATATTATGCAACTTTTTTGCATTGATCCAATTCAAAAAAATTAAATAATTATTGTATCAAGCTGTTAGGTACAAATTTATAGTCATAAGTTAATAAAATCCATCTAGATTGACATAACATATTTTGTTTTTAATAAACAAATTTTAATAATGAATTTTTTTTTTGTAAGTTGGAGTCTAGATTATATTAACAAAAGTATAGATACATATGCTTATAGTCGGCACTAAGCTTTCAAAACATGGAAGAGGCTCAAGCACTAAGTCAAAATGAGTCTACTGTCAACCATTTGAAGAGAAATTCCTACATGCCACTATTGGGCCGAGTACAAAGACTAGCAAAACTGCTAAATTCACCAAACTAAACATCCAAACCATTGAGTACAAAGACTAGCAAAACTACTAAATTTGCCAAACTAAACATCCAAACCACTGCATACAAAATATTTGGAGACTACCATGAGATAATACCAGGTCACACAAGGTGCCAATCCCGTGCTAACTAGTCTTAGGGACCAATTTCAGTTTGGCACCGTTTTTGGGGAGGCTCCACGTCACCCCACTCATTGGTTCCATGAGGAGACACATTGGGATTCACCTCCGCTGTAGGATTTACATCTTTCGCTTGCATTGGATCTGTTGCTCTAAATTCTACTGCATCCATCTCCTTAGGCTCCTCCTTAGGGTCCTGGTTTTCCATTTCTAAAGTCTACACCTCCTCCAGATTCTTGATTTTACCCCCATCCTCGTCTCTATATTATCTTAAATCTATTAAAAAGGAATACTATGTTTCTATCCATGATCATGCATCTCAACCATATCTATAATAACATAACAATGTATCAAAACTAAACCATAACCAACATCAACTCTATCAATGTTTCACTAACAACACCAGACTTGTCGATAGTGGAGAGAAACTATAATGATGAACAACAACAATGTAATATCAACAACCTTTTCATGAGCCCTTATATAGAAAAATGGACACCTCAACTAACTTTCCACTATTTACCTATTTTTCATTAATTACATTTCTGATTATCATGGGATAAATTATTAGTATTTGTATTTCACTCTCCAAAGCAACTAATTAATTCATCACAACCACAAAGCCCACGGAAAGTAAGAAAATAATAGGGGACGAGGCCACTAGAGCCATAAAATTTATATAAAAAAATTGAAAAGAAGAGCATGAGGAATGAAACTATCATGGAAGAAGAAAAGGAAACAAAGAGCATGAAGAAAAGGAAACAAAGAGCATGAGACAAGGCTATGATGGCCAAGAATGTGGATAAAATATTAGCAACAAAAAGAAAGAGCAAGAGAAATCTAATTTGTAGTGATTACAAGAGGAGTGTGCCTCTAATTTTGAAGGGGGTCACAAGGGAAAGAAAGGGGTTAATATAGAAAGCATCAAAAGGTTAGGAGGAACGTTGAGATGGACTTGTATAAGAGAAAGAAGAAGGAACAATGGCAAATAAGGAATACCATGGTTGGGGTGAAGAAGGGAAAGGGATTTTTCCTGAGCAATGCATGGCAGGAGGAAGAGAAGGGATTTTCCTAAGCAACGAAGGGAAATGGAAAGTAAAAAGAGGAAATCAAACAATAGCATGTTTTGATACTTTCCAAAATCTCAATGATCCAAGGAGGAAGCATGCATACTGGAACAACAGTGCATCTTCACACCTCCTATAGGGTGGAATAGGGCATGAAAAAGGAGAGTAACCTAATTGGGGAGCCATGTGAAACAAGCCAAGAAAAGGAAGGGATTAAGGATAGAGTGGGGAATGAAAGATAAGCCTCAAGTGGGAAGGACAAGGTTGCGGGGGGAGGTAGGTCCAAAATCAAAGGCTAGTTGTAAGGGGTGCTTTGAGGAAAAGCATTTTGCAAAGGAGAAAAAAAGGTTCAATGGAAAAGGAGAATCAATAGTGTGAGGGATCGCAGGCATAAGGTATATCTTGGTCACATTTACTCAACATAATTAAAGTCTAAGAAACAAGGTTTAGATTATAAGTTTGAAGTTTCAAGAGGGACCACGTTGATGCATCTAATCATGTATGTCTAAGTGTCAAGTGACACATGACCCAAAGGTTGAGTTGGGGAAAGTGGTCCAAAAGTTTCAATTTTAGTTTGATAGGTAGATTTTGTTGAGATGTTGATACTTGTCTAAGTTTAGGGTGCTCAACATTTGTCTAGGAAGATCAAGTGATCTTTTGGGTAATCTTATTAGCATATTTATTTGTAAGAGAGTGACAATATTTTGATTTATGAGTGTTTCGCTTGTGAAATTGACATCACATGTCAAGTTTAGGTGAAGGAGAAGGTGAGGATTCAATTTATTTGTGAATCTATTGGATGAGAACTTAACCAAGGGATGTCTTCCAAATCCTGGAAAGGCCTTATCATGTGGCTAGAGGACCCATGACAATGTAAGATTGGGAAAACATTGTGTTACTAACAGTAGGCTCATCTTCAAGCACCTTGGTAGAAGTTTTAGGTTTCATTTTAGTTACATGTTGGGAAAGGTTTTGTTTGCTTAGGATGTTCCAAAGGCTCCTAATCTTAGTTTCTAAAGTTTGTTGAAGTCGAGAGACTTGTTTAGTTAATTTTCTCACATAGGGCATGGATTTGCTCCAAGTCATACATGTTGTGTTTTGAGAGTGTTGGAGGTTGGATGCCAAATTGGTTCAAAGGAAATGCCAGAAGTTGGATGCATTTCTAGTTTGCCCAAATATTGGGGAAAAGTTGCATGATAAACTTAATTTAGACTAGCTTGTTTGAAGTTGTAAAGAAGTGTTGGAGGTCCTCCATGGTTAAATAAATTTATGCTCAAGCAAGGGAAAAGGTTTTCTATGTTTTGAGGTGGCATTTGAGGTATTGGTTGAGGTGTCATTTGAGTATGTAAACCTAATTGGTTATACGGAATCCCTCATGGATTTATTGAATTTACACTTGGATAGTTGTTTGGAGAAACATTTACATGCCCATTTGTGTCACATTTAGGTGGAGAAAAAGATTTAGATTGTTTATAAGATAGTGGTTAAAATGAGTTGAAGGGGTTTTGTTGCAAATGGCATACCTTGGTTTAGGTTTGACAAGTTTTGAGGGTAAACTTGGTTGTGCCAAGACAGATGGAGCTAGAGTTGGAAGCCTCATAGCAAGGAACCTCGGTGACTAAAGAAATCAAGGGAGGAGGAAAGCCTTCAATTGAGAAAGGGAAGGGATTACAAGAAATCCCTATTTGAGTTGCAAAACTATAATGTCATAGATAGAGTGAGGCACTATACTACCATAAGAAGGCTCGGGCTCAATCTTAACTTCTTGGAGGGGAATTAGTGGAGTCAAAACTTGGTTTTTGGGAGAAACTAACAAAACAAGGATGGGAGAAGAAGGTAAGAAAGAGGTAGGCCACTAACTTCTAAGTTACTTGGAAGATTAATTATCTCAATGAACGAGGGTTCTTATAAGAGTTTATGTGTGATTCTATTATGTTTATTGCAACATGCAATAACTAACAAGAGAATTAATAAAGGAAAGAAGATAAATGCAAGGTTTATTGGCATGTTTCACTTTGGTGATTTAATTAGCTACTTGCATAAAAGGAGAGAGAGTTGGGAATGAAAGAATATGCAACCTATCTAACCCTTTTCCCACCTAACCAAAGCAACAAACAACAAACATTAGGTAGATTAACTTATTTCTTGTGGTGATCAAGCAAACTAGGAATGGGCCTAGGGTTTATTCACCTCCTAGATGAGAGAGAGCCCTTAACTAGGCTTTGTATCTAATCTAACCCTAACATAAACTAAATCTACAAAAAACTACAAGGGATTAAATGAAAAAGGGCGAACAACAAGCAACATAGATGGTTAAAGCCTTTTCTACATACCTACATGGTGTTTTTCCTTGGGTAAAGCAAGTTAGGATATGTTATCTCCAAATGAAATGAAAGCAAAAACGCAAGCAAACCACACAAAAATAAATATAAATCAAATAATCCATCTATGTATTGTTGATGTTTCTCGAGGTTGCAGCATCGGGCAGACATTCACTTACAGGAAATGGTTGGCCAGTGGTGAATGAGACATTCACTCATAGGAAATGGCTAGCTAGTAGTGAATGATACATTCACTCACAAGAAATGGCCATTTGGCTAGTGGTGAATGGCCCAGGCAAGGGCAGTGCTTCTCCTAGGTCATATGGTAAGGATATGGGCCCCAAGGTTCTCTCACATTGCCTGCTCCAGGATGGAGTGATCTAATCTATATTAGGGTGAATTGACTTGTTTATTTGATAGGGGATTTCATCCCCTTGTGAAATATACAAGTCTAATCTAATGTTGAATTTGACATAAGCTCTAAGAAGTGTCTAAGACTTCTTAGTGTTGGTCAAATCGACATTAGAGTTATATGGGCGAATAAACGTGCATGTGAGGAGATGTTCATCAACAAGGACAACTTTTCTATAATGAAGAAATAACCAAGAAGTCAAGACATACCATTGAAGAAGTTCCAGATAGCATTGAAGAAGTTACAGAGAAGATTGAAGACAAGAAGACAAGTCATCCTAGAAGAAAGAACAAGTCTTCCCCATCAAAAAGACAAGTTGGCCACACTAGTGAAAAATCAAGTGAACTAGAGAATATAAATAAAGTGCTCCAGCATTTCATTTGTTCACTCATTATCCAACATCATCTCTGCTACATTGGTGCACACTTTTCAAGGAGGGATAGTGAAGATCACAAGGAGTAGTTTTTGGGGTTCCTTATTTTTTCTAGAATTTCGCCACCCTTGTCTAGATTTTCTTGTGAAGAAGGGCGCACCTTTCCATGTACAAGGGTTTCTCTTCATGATTGGTATTGTACTTGAATTGGATTGATTTCTTCAAAGAAAATTTGGTTGGGTTTTCTCCCTTATTGGGTTTCCCAGGGTAAAATTTTTGTGTCTATTGTGCATGGTTGTGTTTCTATGATCCTTTGTTTCTGCTGCAATTTAAGTTGAAATTTTTAGTGTGCAATTATTCAATGAAAAATTGTGGGATGAAATGAATGCTTGAAATCATTGTGAAATAATTGTCAAGATTTAGACATAGTTTAAAATTCAACATGGTATCAGAGCAGTTTTGAAAGACAACCATTTAGCAGCTTTTTGCCCTAAGTTTGGAAGTTAGGGATTCCAAGTTTGGACTCTTCTAGCTTAACATTGGACTCAATATTTGTGTTATGGAGGTTGTCTTGGTAGGGCGCATCTTCTATGAAGCCAGATTTCAGTTTTGACCAAATTCAATTTTGACCTAATTTTTGTTGGTACTAGGGTTTCTAGTTCAGATTTCATAATTTTGTCAAGGTGGTGATAGGTCTCAGAGTAGAAGACGGGATGGATGGTGCTACAAATTTCAGATCCTAGAAGACCAGGATACTCTTCATCTTGGATGAAAATGAGATTCAGAATTATGTGAAGGAAGATTGCTCAGAACCAAAAGATAATGAGGAGAAAGCCAAACACAAGAAGGATGAAGCTAAAGCTAAGCGGATCTTGATAGATTCCATAAAAGATCATCTGATTCCACATGTTGCTGAGTTGAAGGTTTCCAAAGCAATGATTGATGACTTGGTGGGATTATTTGAGAGCAAGAACAAAAGCAGAAAAATAGCCTTGAGGAATTGGCTCCGTTATATCAGCATGACCAATTCATATTCAGTTGCTACTTATCTTATAAAAGTATCTCAATTGAGAGATCAACTTAAAGCCATTGGAGATACAATTGATGATGCAGAACTTGTTAAAATAAATCTTAATGGACTTCCTTCCTCATGGGAGTCATTTTTTCAGAGCATTTGTGGAAGAGAAGTGTTACCAAAATTTGATTGACTATGGGATGATTGTGTTCAAGAGGAGGCCAGATTTTTGTCCAAGAATAGTTTGCAAAGACCTCAAAATGAAGAAAATCAAGATCTTGCAACTCATGCTAGAAAAGGAAAAGTAAGAAGAAATTTTGAGAAGAAGAAAAATAGAGGTGGAGAATCATCTCCTATTCAAGAACAAAAGAAGAAGGGTCTTTCAAAGATCAAGTGCTAAGATTATCATAAATTTGGTCACTATGCTTCTCAATGTCCTCAGAAGAAAAGAAAGCAGCATGCATCAACAACTGATGTCGATGAGCTTCCACCACAAAAGAAGACAAAAGAAGATAAACTTGATGAGATTGCAGATGAACTTCGGAAAGAGTATTTCTTCTAGTACATTCAAATGAATGCGCACTAATGACAATATCATCTCTAAATGGTTTCTTGTACTATGTGACTGTCATTAGTGATCTACTTCATGAAGACCAAGGACGAAGTCTTCAATAAGTTCCAGGAGTTCAAGGCTCAGGTAGAGAACCTAACAGGAAAGAAGATCAAGGACCTAAGGTCGGATAGTGGAGGAGAGTATACATCCAAGGACTTCAGTAATTTCTACAAGGAAGCAGGAATCAAGAGGGAGTCAACAACAAAGATAAGTATTTAATGCTTTTGTGCAATGAGTTTTATTTACTTAAGTTGAATTGATATTTTGTTGATGAATAGAATAGTTGTTAACTCTTGTGGACAAAAATTTTCATGTATTAGGACAAGTCCATTATGGAAGCTGTCAATATGAGGCATCCAATACGACAGTTTATGCTCACAAGAGTAAGTCATATCTCTTGTGAATGATAGGAGTCATATCTCTTGAATGGAAAGGAGTGATTTATATCACTTATGGTGGTCAGTACACAGTGAGAGTCAAGATTCTGAGATCCAGTGAGTCATATTCGGAGGTCTGTCAGGATGTAGAGAGGCATGCAACTCGGAATAGTACTTTCAGGGAGATAGTTTCGAGATCAAAGGGGAAGTCAGTGGTGACTTCCAAGTGGATCTATACGATCAAACATGCAGTCCAGATGACACATTATATAGGCTATGGAGTCATCCAGTTTGTAGGCTCAAAGAGAGTCACAGATGGTATTCATTTTTCTAGAGGGAGCAACAAGCTCGGCTCAGTAGACCCACTTGGTGGGAGATGACATAGATGGATACACAGGGATCAATAGTGCAGAAGTCAACAAATTGCTTCAATACAGGATACTCAGATGCAGAGGGAGATGAATACTTAGATGTAGAAGGAGTAGAGTGTCCAGATGTAGAGGGAGCATGATACATAGGTGTAGAGGGAGTAGGGTGCTCACACACAGAGGGAGTAGCTACATCACAATTTGTTAATGATGGAGGAGGCACTCCGGTCAGGAGTACCTCAAAGTTCGAGATGAAGGATCTTGGCATGATACATTAATTCTTGGGATTAGAGGTGTGGTAGATACCAGATGAGATATTCCTCAGTCAAGGGAAGTACACAGTCGAGATCTTGAGAGATTCAAGATGAAGGATTGAAAATCCATGGCTACACCCATGGAGATAAATCTAAAGAAGCTAAGTGATTTTGATTCAGATTCAAATTCGGTGGATCCCACTATGTACAAGAAGTTGATTGGATCCTTGATGTACATGGTTAACATCAGGCCATATATTTGCCTTGTAGTGAGCACCTTGAGTCAAAGTCGAGGCATGTACATTGGGTTGTGGCATGTGTTGAGGTACCTACATGGTACAGTTGGATATGGTCTGAGATATGTCTCAGGTGGTGAAGTGAGGTCGCAGAGATATACAGATTCTGACTGATCATGGAGTGCAGTGGACAGAAAGAATACCTCAAGGTGTTGCTTCAACTTGGGATCAGCTATGATATCTTGGTTTAGCAAGAAGCAGACTTTTGTAGCACTCGGTACATCTAATGCAGAGTATATCGCAGCCAGTGTCGCAAGTCGCCAAGCAGTGTGGCTTCAAAAGCTTCTTACATGACTATTTGATTAGGAGATCAAATATCACTTCATTCGAGACATGGTGCAGAAGGGAGCAATGCAGCTCCAGCACATATCAACAAATGAGTAGTATGGGGTAGACATTCACTCACGGGAAATGGCCATATGATTTGGCTAGTGGTGAATGGCCCAAACATATAGATGAGAAACATCGGGCATATATTTATCAATGGGAAATGGCCATGTTGATTTGGCTAGTGGCAAATGATATATCCACTCATGAGAAATGGCCATGTTGATTTGGCTAGTGGTGAATGGCCTAGGTGCAGTCTTTATCTAGATAGCCATGTTGATCTGGATAGGAGTGAAAGACTCGAGATGCAGATGCAGCACATATCCAAGATGGATTACAAACATTCTCACCAAGTGTGATGCTTGGAAGTGATGAAAAATGTCTCTCACGGACATTCTCACCAAGTGTGATGCTTTTCAGTGATGCGTACTATCTCCCTTTCTAAGAGGGAGTGTTGATGTTTCTCTAGGTTGCAGCATCAAGCAGACATTCACTTACGGGAAATGCCTGGCTAGTGGTGAATGAGACATTCACTCACAGGAAATGGCTGGCTAGTAGTGAATAATATATTCACTCACGGGAAATGGCCATTTGGCTAGTGGTGAATGAACCATGTAGGGGTAGTGCTTCTCTCGGGTCATATGGGGTGGAGATGGGCCCCAGGGTGCTCTCACATTGCCTGCTCCAGGATGGAGTGATCTATTTTATATTAGAGTGAGTTGACTTGTTTATTTGATAGGGGATTTCATCCCCTTGTAAAATCTAGAAGTCTAATCTAATTTTGAATTTGAGATAGGCTCTAAGAAGTGTCTAGAACTTCTTAGTGTTGGTCAAATCAACATTAGAGCTCTATGGGTGAATGGATGTGCATGTGAGGAGATGATCATCAACAAGGACAATTTTTCTGTGATGAAGAAATAACCAAGAAGTCAAGACAAACCATTAAAGAAGTTACAGAGAAGATTAAAGACAAGAAGACAAGTAGGAGACCTAGAAGAAAGAACAAGTCTGCCCCAGCAAAAAGACAAGTCCGCCCCATTAGTGAAAAATCCAGTGAACTAAAGAATATAAATCAAGTTCTCCAACATTTCATTTGTTCAGTCATCATCCAACATCATCTCTACTACATTGGTGCACACTTTTCAAGGAGGTCTAGTGAAGATCACAAGGAGTAATTTTTGGGGTTCCTTATTGCTTCTAGAAGTTCGCCACCCGTGTCTAGGGTTTCTTGTGAAGAAGGGCACCCCTTTCCATGTGCTAGGGTTTCTCTTCATGATTGGTATTGTACTTGAATTGGATTGATTTCTTCTAAGAAAATTTGGTTGGGTTTTCTCCCTTATTGGGTTTCCCAGGGTAAAATTCTTGTGTCTATTATGCATGGTTTTGTTTCTACGATCCTTTTTTTCTACTGCAATTTAAGTTGAAATGTTCAGTGTGCAATTATTCAATGAAAAACTGTGGGATGAAATGAATGCTTGAAATCATTGTAAAATAATTGTCAAGATCTAGAAATAGTTTAATATTCAACATGTATGACCTAAGTTCCCTTGGTTGAGAAGGTTACCTCCTTAACCATAGACTTGTGTCGAATCTCCCTTTGAGGAGGAGAGGTTGGGTGGATGGATGAGAACAAGTGACCAAGCCTAACATCTCAATTGAACCAACAAATGAAAAAAAGGAAGATATAAGACAAATGGAGAGGTAAGCACAAACTTTAGCATCCTCCAAATAGGTGGAGGATTGACGAATACAATAAATCTCATCAAGCTCAAGATGGAAGGGGATCACAAGGTTTCTAAAGAATGTCCAATTTGAAAGTGTTTCAGTATCTAAGATGTTAAGATTGAGACCGTTGATAACGAGATTGAGACCGTTTATAATGAGTAAAAAAGCAACATACATAGATTTGGGGATAAGTGAGGACCATAACCAACTATTGCAATGACCATTGGGTAGGTAGATTTTCCCAAAAATTCAAAATGTAGGTTAGAACCTAGTATACCGCATTTAGATGAGAAAACCATAACTAATTTCTAGAATCCCACACTCACTACAACAAGAAAGTGTGAATCATTGGAAAAAAGAGCAATGGGGTTTAAAGAACCAATAGTTTAAAATGTATGCCAAGAGCACTCACGTTAGCGGAGCTTAAATAAGTGCGTGCCTCAAAAATCATGGCTTAATAGATTAGTAGGGGGTGTTTGGGGAACCAAGAGAAGATCCTTGACTAACCATTTCCCCAACTAGTGCACGGGGCCCAAGAGAGATCTTGATTAGCAAAGGATGGAGACAAATGGATTGTTAAAAACACCTACAATAACCAAACTAGAAACCAATGAAGGCCAAAGATGAATGGGGACCCTACTATGGCGCTAGATACCAAATGGGAAGCCACAATCACACATCTAGACCAAGGCCGTAAGTGACTCAAAAGGAGAGACTTCAACAAACTATGAGCCATCACTCGGATGGATAAGAGGACCTAGTTGTCATCCTAGGGCAAGTCATGTATGGGCAAAGCATCATGAAATATACCATACATCGATATTTGATGGGATATGTGTATGGTTTATACAAAGTGTAGAAACCATATATTACAGTCATATCCTTATGTTGGGATTTCATTCCACATTAATACTTTTCAAAAAATGTGTGTACTATTAATAATGCCACATATATAACAATTTTGAGATGGAGATGGTCTATAAGGCACTACCTACACCAAAGTTTTGGCATATATGGATGTTGGTTTCAGGTGCAAATAATGGGGCTAATGTGATCGCATCCTCCCTCTTTTTAGTACTTACATCTTCGATGATTTCAATGCCATGCCTTTGGGTTTCCTTTGTCTTGTGGTTGTTATCTATGTGATGTTATAGGCCATCTTGCTATGGTGGCATATCTCTATGTTGGGATTACATTTCACATTAATCCTCCTCTTCTAAAAGTGTGCTTGTACATGTGTGAACATTGTCATTGGAAGGGTAGGCGATGTCAATAATTCCACATGCATAAAAGTTGTGAGACAAATATAGTCTACAAGGAATTACACTAACCAAAAGCTTTGCCAATCTAGAAGTTGGCTTTGGGGTATAATTCCCCAATTTGATGTCATAACATCCTCCCTCACCATGGTACTAACATTGTTGAGACTTTCGGCGTCATGCAATGTGGGTTGCCTTTGGCTTGTGGTTGTTATCCATAAAGTTACATGCCATCTTGTTAAATTGGCATGTCCCTATGCTAGAATTTTGTTCCATATTAATGCTCATCTTCTTCTTTTCTTCTTTTAAACACCCTCATTAATGGTATAGCCTTGATGCATTTAATTTGTGGCCTCTCAAAGGAGTTTATGCATTTCTAGCACTCAAACATGGAGTTTGACAAGTAAACATCATTGCTTGCTTCACCTTGCAATGTACACAACTCTTGTCCGTTGGTTAAATTATCCTAGTAGCATAGTTAAACCATGTTATTAAAGATTACAAGAAGAAGAAGAAAAATCTTCTCTGGACGATGCCTTCAACTAATAACCTAATTATTTCATGATTGTGTCGTCTCAGAAGAAACATGACAATCACCTTTATTCTTAGGTAAAAATAGTCCATGGAAGGAACAAGATTCATCATGTATTAATTTACTGGTATAAGAAGCCTTACAAAGTAATATGAAGGAAACAAATGCTCAACCTTTTGTTCACACTATCCATTATGTTGACACTAATGAATATATTTCCAATACATGCTTTTAGGTAAATCTTTAGGTATACTTTACCTCGTGTCTTAGATACACTATCTTTAGTTGGTGATACGAGTTGAATGATGCCTACGGTTTGGTGATTGTCATTATATATATAGCAATCACATAGATAAATCATAGTTACATGTATAAGGTAACATCACTATGTGCAAGAATAAGTGAAGAATATGTGAAGTGTGTGCACCAAACCATTTTCACAAATTGTTTTTCTTCTAATCAAGTAATTTTCTTTTAGAATGTTAAATTTCTTCACATCATGAGATCCTAATGCATCTCCATTAGTTAGATCCACATTGGTTAGAATACCAATATACAGGAATTTTTATTAAATGATAATTTATATGATTATATTTTAGAATATATTAAACAAATTGAAGTACATTTTTTGATTGAATATAATGATGCACATGATGGTCTTCACTATTTCACTCGATATACTGATGCACGTTATGATATTCAATAGGGATGTTCAATATGTTGGATAAAGAAAATGATCGTATTACAACAAACTTATTGAAGTCCATTCACCAATTTGGATGAAAGTTGTAGTCACAAACTTTGAGAAGATGTGGAGGTGGCAATATAAAGAATGGCATTCTAACCATGGTTTAAGGTTTGATTTATGTAATGATACCATTTCCTAGATTTACGAATAAGTACTTTGAAGTTGGTCAATGCCTTTGATAGGGTAATGTTTACACGAGAACCATAACTCTTGGTAGCATCACTTACTAAGGGACATTGGATATGTAATATGGCAATTTAAGATTTTAACAAGATTTGGCTGAATGATTATCATGATGTTTCTAATTGTAAATGGGCACTTCCATGTTTTGTTATAATCATCTTATTTTGGTCTTTTAAGGCTATTAAAGGGTACATTTTATGGGCAAGAATTGTTATTAATGTCTTGCATTCAATTTTGAATCCTTCTTCCCGTTATTTGTGATTGTCCTTTTCTTTTCTAAGGAAAACCTTGTGAGGAAATCCAAAAGGTGCTTCCCCACATTCGTGGATGGTATATCTAGTAAATCTATCCACATAGACTAGTGCAACTCAGTTGACTAGTGCAACTCAGTTAAAGGGATTTGAATTGGGCACCTACTGGCATGGAACTAACCAAATGCCCAATAACATTGGCGACCACTAATTGAACTAACCCCTTGAGTTTTATGATTTATCTATGATTTTCCTTATTTTGTTGTCAGCACTCTTTCAAATTCCAAGATTGCAACCTCCTTATATGCGTTTTTATAGTGTATGTTTTATGTGATAATAATGACATTCTGAAATATAAATGCAAACCATAATCCCAAGGTTTTAATACAATGTACATATTCAATCCCAGGCAGTAAAACATCGGTTTTTACGTGATCCCTTAAACATTTGTAAAAGTTTAATTGTGCTTCAAACCCAGATTGCAAAACCAGTTTGTGTTGCAACCGTCACATTTTTATGTGATCTACTCATTTTGTTTGTTGAAGGAAAATTCTGTTGATATTTTTATGTGATCTACTCCTTTTGTTTGTTGAAAGAAAATGTAGATCTAATATGTATGCACAGAATTACTTTGATATTCACTTGGGTTCAAACATAACTCCGCACTATTAGTTACACAAAACCGCACAAGAGTTGGCTTATCCCATTATGCCATCCGTTTTACTAAACTGAATGCAATTCTTTCAAACTAAGATAACAGGCCTTTATAAAGAAAAGAACAAATAGTTCAACAAGTTATAACATATTAGACTTCAAAAATACAGAACAACAACCGAAATTTGAGAACTGGAGTTCTTATTAGCGAGTCCATGAAGCGTGAACTTAAAGTTCTTATTAGTGAGTCAGGATGTGTAAAAATGAATTTCTTATTAGTAAGTCGAAGATGTGTACCTTGATAGGCAGTCTTGCAAAATTTCTGGGCTTTAAGTTGTTCAACCACCAATGGATAAACATAGTTCACAGGATTGCTAAGTATGCAGCCATTTAATAACACCCAACTGTTTTATAGGGTGGGATCCCAAGAAAATGATAGACTGCATAGAATTGGATTTCTGTTGTTTGTTTGGGCCATTATGTTTTGTTAGCACATGATCCAACTGACATACATTGTGCAATGTTTGACATGAACATGTTTTGCAATGTTGAAAATGCCCTGTGTCACGGGCTCACTCCTACCCTGACCATTACACCCTGCTTCATCAAATACCCTCTGGGTCTGTACCAAGCGTTGGTCTGCATGAATTTGGGACATAATCTGGCCTGAAGTTCCGTACCATTCAAAATGTCCATTGACACTGCTGTTGTGCACAACCTGTAACTTTCCCATCCGTATTGTGCAACTCCCAATTGTTTTCACTTAATTTCTTATAATGCTTTGGGCATTTCAAAAGACCAACAGATCATCGAAGCTTTTTTAGACTCATAATAGAATCCTGATTGATTACTTCCTGCCTCAAAGGGCTTTCCGATCATAGCTTTCAAAACCTTCCTTGAAATCCCGATTCAATACTTCCTGTTAGACGGGCTTCTCAGATTGTCACCTGAATTCCACTGCTTGCTGCAACTTTAGATATTCTTTGTCCTAAAATTATGTGCCCCATCTAAGAATTATCACCCTGAGTCGGCTGACTAATTGTAGGTTCCTTTAGAGTTTAAAATAAATGATATTTACTCTCGTTTAAAATCCAAAACTTACTGCAACAAAAATGAGAGATTTCAAATTCCCCAGATTACCTGACAATATCAGAAACAACTTTAGAGTTAGACACTGATATAGTAACTCAATTCCGTATTAAATTAAAAAGACATTGGCGCTCTTAGAATTCAGTGCATGCAACCAAATCCTTCTCTGTTTGTTGCTAGTTAATCAAAGCATCACCAATAATCTGCACAAGAACATAGGCCATCCTTGAAATGATGGAACCGGCTAGCATCCCTTACAATAATTTCTCGCTCAGTAATCTTTGAGATGAACTTGGTGGCAACATGACAATCACCACACACCCTAAGGTTCTTGAAGATCCGCAGTGGGGTCCTCATGGGTGTGCTAATAAGGCCTAAACTAATGGCCAACTTTTCACTATGATGGCAGAGCAATAGTTTCTTTTGGTCTTCCTCTACATCATGCAGTATAAAATTAGTGTCAGGCACATACCCTGCCTTTTTAATCTGTTCCATTATTTCCTCTAGTTTTGCATAGATCTCCTCTGTTTGCGGATGTGATCTGTCTCTGACAGCAAAGGTGTGCAGGCTTCCATTCACCTTGATCCAGCTGCGTCCTGGTTCCTTTCTAACCCTATTGTCTTTCATTAACTTTCTCACCTTTGCTACATCATCCCATCTGCCAGCTGCAGCAAAGATGTTTGATAACAGCACATATGCAGAAGCATCTTGTGGTTCCAGTGCAAGAATGCATTCTGCTGCGTGTTTTCCTAGTTCTACATTCTGATGGATTCTGCAGGCGCCAAGCAGGATCCGCCAAACCAAGGCACCAGGTTCAATTGCCATTTCATTTATAAAGTTCTTTGCCTCATCCAATAGCCCAGCACGGCCGAGGAGATCAACCATGCAAGCATAATGCTCTATGCCTGGCTTGATGCCATGATCCTGACTCATAGAATTAAAGTAGTAATAACCTTCATCCACCAATCCCACATGGCTGCATGCAGAGATAACTCCAACAAATGTAATGTGGTTTGGCTTCATCCCTGCCTGTTGCATTCTTTCAAAAAGTTGCAAAGCTTCTTTGCCACAACCATGATGGGCATATCCTGCAATCATCGAAGTCCAAGAGATAACATTTCGTTCAGGCATTTTGTGAAAAGCCATAAATGCATCCTCGATACTTCCACATTTGGCGTACATGGTAATCAGGGAATTCCATACAGCGACATCTAACTCAAACCCAAATTTGAGGATATAAGCATGGATCTGCCTCCCAAATTCCAGGGATTCTAGGTCTGCAAATGCCCCAATAAGAATGGCAAAACTATAATTATCCGGTGTCATTCCTTCCTCTTGCATCTGACAAAACAATTTCAGAGCCTTATGACCATTTCCATTCTGTGTATATCCTACAAGCATGGCATTCCATGAGATCACATCCCTTTCATGCATTCTATCAAACAATTGGCACGCATCTTCTAAGCTACCGCATTTGGCATACAGGTCAACCAGAGCACTTCCTGTAAACTTATCTGACTCATATCCCATCTTGATGATGCCCACATGAGTTTTTTTTCCTTTTTCCAGATCTGCTAACCTAGAACATGCACCTAAGGCACTAACAAAGCTGAACTGATCAGGCTTGACACCTGCCTGTTGCATTTCGTTGAAGATTCTTAGGGTTTCCTCACCATGTCCATTCTGTAGATAACCTGCAATCAATGCATTCCATGATATAACATCCTGTTTGAATATTTTGTCAAAAACTTTGTGCGAATCCTCAACATTTTTGCAGTTTGCATACATGGTAACAAGGGCATTTCCAGCAGCATTGTCTGAGTGAAATCCAGCTTTTACAATGCTCGCATGGACTTGTTTGCCCTCCTCCAAAGCTGCCGGACTGCTCAACACCTTAAGAACACTGGAAAACATAAACGGATTTGGCGTTTGTGCAGGTTGCACTTGGCAATATAGTTTCAAGGCCTCCTCAACTTGCCCTTCCTGTGCATAGCCTGCAATCATAGCATTCCACGAGACAATGTTACGTTGAGGAATTTCATCAAACACAGCCCTCGCATACTTTGTGCTCCCACATTTTGCATACATGTCAACAAGGGCACTTCCGACAAAAATATCGAATTCAAATCCACTTTTAACGACATGGGCATGGACCTCTTTGCCATATCTTAAAGCTGCCAGGTTGGAACATGCCATGAGAATACTGCCAAAGGTGAACTGATCTGGCTTCACATTCTGAAGTTTCAATTGATACATTTGGCAATAAAGATTCAGGGCCTCCTCAGGAAAATCATTCTGGGCAGTTGCAGCAATAATTGCATTCCATGAAACCTCATCTCTTTCAGGAATTTGGCAGAACGCTTTCTGAGCATCTTCTAAGCTGCTACATTTGGCATACATTGTAATAGTCGCATTTGCAATTAAGATATCTGAACCAAATCCATATTTGATACAGTGGGCATGGACCAGTTTAACCCATTCCAAAGATTCCACTCCAGCACATGCCCTCAGAACACTGACAAAGGTGGAGCGACTAAGCTGTATACCTGTTAAACACATCTCATAAAATACTCTAAGCGCATCCTCACCGCACTCATTATGTGTATGCCCAGCAATCATTGCATTCCATGAGACCACATTTTTTCTTGGCATTTTATCAAACACTTGGCGTGCAATCTCTATAACCCCACATTTGGCATACATATTAACAAGGTGGTTTCTTAAATATGTATCGGACTTGATCCCCATTTTGATCACGTGAGCATGCACATACATCCCTTCAGAAAGGGCTTTCAACTTTGCACAACACTGCAAGAGGGTTGCGTAAACTCTGGAGTCTGCTAAAATCCCTTGTTGGCTCATTAAATTGAATAATTCTAGGGCTTCCTCCAAGTCTCCCTCATTACAGAGCGCCTCCAAATTCTTCCAGACGGTATCTGACCTAGTGTTCCCACTCTGCATCATGGGTTGTTTGAATGATTCAAGGCCCAATTGTGTGGACTGTTGTACTACTCTAAGGACCTCGGCATTACCAAAGTTTTGTCCTATAAATGCCTGTAAATTTAACGGTATTAAGTTAGTTATTAAGCACTGAATCCAACATCGCTCACAGTGTTTTAGCATTGCTCAAGTCTGCATTTATATATCCAAGGTTTTAAAATGCTGGGTAATTATTTTGATACAAATATAGAACAAAATTAGACACCTGCCAGGCTTATATATTTCCTGACAACATGCTAATTCAATAAGTATGAATGCTCCTCTGCATATATTTTGACAGTGGAGACATCCAAATCGATGCCCAATTCTAATTTTGATTAAAGAATGGCATAAATTGAGTGTGCGAAAAATTAAAAATACCCAATCCAGCTATCAATCAGATAAGATTATTTTTATTTTGAAATACAATGCTAGAAAAGTGCAGGTTATGCATTTGGGATGGCTTGTACCTTCTTTAAAGAGTGGCGGTGTGCAGATTCGGGGGTCCTTTGATCCAATTCAATCCGAGCCATTCTGAAATTGGAAGAAGAAATGAAGCGGGCGGGTGTAGCTGCCATTGTAGCCATGCGATCGAGACTGATACAATGTGTTATTTGGATTTTGGGTTTAACAAATTAGTACTTAAGCATAACTTCCTAGTATGGATGGAGTGGAGCATAGATTTTACATTTGTACTTGTGTTTGTTAATTTGGATAGCTATATATTTGATCATTTAACTAATTATCGATTTTGAAATCAAGATTGTATGAGTGTAGATCTCTTTGCAATAGTATGTTGTAACATTGATTATTGAGTTACTTTTCTTTTTGGTTGAAAGAGAAATTATGCGCCATTTATCATTAAGGTTTGTTTCTTTACAAGGTATAATTCTTTTCAACATATAAGTTTTATGTCTCATAGTCTATAGAGGTGTTTTTATAGAGGGTCCTATGTATGTTTCATTCATGTTTTCATAGAGGTAATGGTCCTATGTGTGTTTCATTCCTTTTATGTATGTGTGATATGTTATGTAAGTGAGTGTTTTTACTATAATAAACATTGAATAGTTTGGCATAATGAAATAGTTTTATAATTTTAAAATCTCCTCTCCTCTCTTGTGCTAATTGATATTGGTTTTGAGGTTTGATTTGCAAAAATATATAACTCCTAGTATACCATGATCCTTATGTTAATGAGGAGTCTACAAAAGAACTAGCCCTCATAATTGATTAGATGAAGGCCTCCCCCTCCTTTGTGGTACATGTGGATCCATCCCCCTCCTTTTATGTGGGGCGTGCCTTAGAGGCCTCCTCTCCTCCCCTATGTTTGGAACATGTTATGTGAGTGCAAAATCTATAATACCTATATGTGAGTGCAAAATCTATAAATAAAATCGATAATACCTGCACTAAACCAAGCAAAATTAGTTCCCTCATTATAGTAATATTCCAAATGCAAATGCAGTAGTGAACACATGTGTTGTGTTGGAATCTATTTAATACTAAGAAGGGGGGTGAATCAGTATTAGTGCAGTTATGAACAATTTTAACTTCTTTAACAGATTAATCTGAACTCAATATTGATCTTCAATTATGCATCCATCATAAATAAAACATTCATCCACATATGCATCAAAACACATAACACAGAATACACAAAATTTTTACATGGAAACCCAAACGGGAGAAAACCACATAATGCTCTTTTATAATGAAAAGATTACATTCGAGGAAGCACTGACTTCCTATGTTTACCAGCACCAACTGGAATGAGGCACCTACCCCCTGGTTTTACAAGAACCAACCTGAAGGAAGCTACAACTCCCTGAGTTCTCCAGCACCAACTGGAAGAAGGCTATGACCCCCTGCTCCTTGCCCCATCCTGCCGCCCAGATATATAAGAATAAGATGTTTCTCTGTTGAACTTCCGATCCATGCACACTTCAGATATACTGCAGTTCTTTATGATGTGTGCACCTTTTGTATGTTGTAATATTGTTGTCACTATGCTGCATATATTACTTCACTTCAACCTCAACACTTCACTTCAACTGACGTTGCACTTCATATACTGTGTGTTGCTTCAACTATTGTAGCCTGCCCCAATATTCAATATTATGTTCTGCAACTGCGCATCTGCAATCTCAATTGATGTTGCGCATCAATTGATAACTTGTTGTTCTGATATTGCGATGGAACTGGGCACCCTCAAAGATATGTCCATTCTGTTTAGGTGCTATAGTCTTCAAACAATCTGCGACATTCTGTGCATCAAATGATTCATCCTTTCAATTTAACACACTTGTCTCAGATCATCCTCATCATGATGCACATCTCTCACTGTGTTGTAACTTTGTCTTTGTGCATCTGATGGACTGCCTTACTTCGCACACTTCAACTCAATCTTAGTGCATCAGAAAAACTTCTTTACTTCACGCATCACAAAATATACTTCAGGTTTATCTCTGCACTACTGTCTTAAAACATATGTGACTATTTGCGTGTTGTCTGTGATTATGTCATTCAGTCCTCACTCACTTCTGCATCTTCTGTTATTCTGCATTTCTATCTTTGCGCAACTGTCACAAATCTATAGCATCATTTTGCGCACCATCAGCTATTCCATTCCTTTGCTTGTGCACACTCAACTCTCTGCTAGATCATGTCGTATTGATTCCACGAGCCCTTGATGCTCCAAAAACTCTAAATCTGTATCTGCTATCTTTCCACTTATCAAATCTTCATCCTTCAAGCTTACTTCAAATTTCCATCACCTCTTCTTATTTATACGTGTTATGCGTGGATGGTGATGTCCACAAGTTAGTTGTGGCGTCCTTGCTTTCTTTATGCTTACTTCATTCTCCCACCACTTGGCATATTTTGCGCTGCTGAGGTGTCATCTCTTGTGGGTCTTGCGCATATATGGTCCCTGACTTAGCGAGACTTTCACCCTTGTAGTGTGGTCTTTCACCCTTGATGTACCATTTCCTATGGAATTTGCGCATATACCATCTTCAACCGCTACACCCTTCTTGGTGCTTGTGCGCGCTTCAACAACTAAGAGCTTCTTCCGATTGGTGAGACTTGCGCACATTCAAGGACTTGCTCAACTGAACGACCACTCCTTTGTTCCATGTTGCTTGCGCACTCCAATTAACTCTTTGGCATGTTGGCGCACTCCCAAACCTTTGCCCAATCAACTCTTTGACTTTCTTGTGCACTCTTCGAGCTTTTTTCCAACTAACTCTTTGACTTGCTTGTGCACTCCTGAACCTTTGTCTAATCAACTTTAGCTTTTTCATTGAGTAACTATGACTTGATGGACTTTAGTCCTGCTCATGTACCACGTGTACTGGATGTATTCCTTATGTACTTCTTTAAACTGGATATGTTTGATGTTCCTCTAGATATACTTCTTCAAAGTGGCTTCCATGTACTTCTTCAAAGTATCTTTCATATACTTATTCAAACTAGCATAGGAATACTGAATCCTCTTTTACATCAGTTGACATCAATGACAATTAGCTGAATCAATCAACATCAATGACAACCAAAGTTCAACAATCTACCCCTTTGGCATTGATCTCAACACCTTATGAAGCTGTGCATAATTGTCTTTTGAATTTATGTGCTTCATCTGTGCTTGTCGCAGTACTCCCCCTATGTTCTTTGCCAGTTTGGACCTTTGACATCTGCACATTCTTCCGTTAATGCTCCTTCTACTTTATGTTACTTTTGCGTGGATCGCATGCTTCATGATCATTCTCACTGCGTTGTTGCATGCTTTATGATTAGCTTCATGCTCCTTTAATGATCGGCTTCATTATCTTTCTCAACTTTGTTGCTACATGTTTCATGATCAGCTTCATGTTCTTCAATGATCAGCTTCGTTATTGCATGCTTCATGATTACATTCATGCTCTTTAATGATCAGCTTCTCATCAGCTTCATTCTCTTGCTTCTTAGCTTCATGCTTTTTCTCCCCCTTTGACATCAATGGAAAAGAGGTGCCATTGCTGCGCAAATATAGGTTCTCCTTTCTTCTGTTTGCGCTGGCCTTCACTTACTACTCACAAGGATAACTCCCCTTATCTTCATACTTCAATCTCTTGCTGAAATTTCTGTGTTGGTACCATGCAATCTATACATTATTTTCATAGCCATCTCAGATCAAATTTCTTATCTCGATCTTCTATTCCTGTCAAAAAATCATCAGTTGAACTCATCAATCCTTGCGCAAATCATCAAGCTATGGTTGTGCACTATCTTTCTTGCTAACTTCCTTATGTGTTTTGATCTTTCGTTCATGTTCACAATACATCATCACTCCTTACGCATATATTTATGCAATCTTCCAGTTGTGCCAACTGCGCAGTCCCGAGTTCTAGTTTTTTACTAGTTTTGCACTATCTTTCTCGTTGATTTCCTTCTACGTCTGACTGTTACATTCGCCGTATTTACTGCGTTGTTTCCAAGCCTCGTTGCCTTTACTGATGTCGCATCCTTTGCCACAACAACCAAATATTTGGCACATTTTTCCACCTATCATCTAGCTCATCATTAAAAAGTATAAGGCAATCAGTTCGTGTGGAAACTATGACGTGTCGCATCCGTACATGTGCTTTTGGGGAAACCTCATTCATTGCACATGGCAATGAATTGGATTTCCTCTTTTTTTACTTCTTCCCAAATTCATTAACTCCAGCATTTAATTTTGGTGACTCCATCAGCTTCTTCTAATCGCGCGATCCTGAATGCACATCTCTTCAACTTAACTCCATGTGTGCGAACAACTGCTATTCAATCCTATAAGAGCTTTGTGAAATACCTGGTTCATCACCCTTTTTCTCTTCTGCTATTTTACTCTGTGTCACACTGCCTCCTGATTTCTCATCTTTCTTGGCCATGGATTCCTTCTACAAGAGGATGGACGATTCCCTTGACAATGTGCGCCTTGCCATCTAATCTCGGCAATCTGAGTTCACTCGTTTAAGAGTAGACATCAGAATTTGGCAGGGCTGAATGGAAGAATCAGAATTCAATCACCAGTATGCCCAATCGCAGGTGAACCGAGCCATGTTGAACGATTGACTAGTCTAAGAAACCGGATCGACATCCTGGAGCGGCAACAACAACAAATTCTAAATGAACTATCTTCAATTCAGGGTGAGCATTCTGCCGAAAAACCAACGTCTACAACTATGCAACTTCTTCCTTTGCAGCCAACTTCCGATAATCACAAACTGGTTCCAATAGACTTGGAGCTTCGACTCTAACAGTAGTCGGACATGGAGTTGGACCTTGAATTGCGACTTTAAATTATTCTGCACTTCTCAATTTTTCCTAATACATATTCAATCATTTTCTTGAACTCACCTTTTTGGCCTTCGCATGAAGTCTCTTTTGATGTTCACTTTGTAGAAGACTCGTGCATTTTGTAAAAACACGAATTTTGAATACAATATACGATTATGTATCTATGTTTCTGTGTAGACACATGTTTTATTTCACAGTACCATATGTTTGTACTTTGCATGTATGTGCCCTATGTGTGATAACTTGCCATAACTCAGCAACTAACTGTATGCACACATCTTTGCTTATCTGAAATACTGAATCTCTTTTCTGTGATAATCTAACTTAACACATATGACCTTTTGCAACTTTAATAATTTATGCGACAAACACTTTAAAACCATAATATTCACTAACATACTCCTTGAATCCCTAAGATGCATCGTGTTGAATTCAAGGATCTTACTTAATATTATTGAGCTTAATATTATTGAGATCAACAAGAGGAGCAACAATTGCTTGATGCTTTAGATGTACCTGGATTGTCTGCTTCTTCTACGCAATTTTGAAGAGATTTCCTTACTTGTGTTTTCATGTGCGCGCTTTTATTCTAATTCTACGCTTGAATAACTTCACTACTGACCCTTCTATTGTGATTGCTTTTGTGCAACATAATTTCATTAGGACAATTTACTATTTTTCAACAATACATAGCCTTATGCCCAAAGCCATCACATGCATAGCATCTGATAGTTTGGTAATACTTTGCAATATGATCAATGCGATTGCACCTTGCGCACTTCATCTTGTTAATCCTTCTTCGGTTAGTGTAATAGAATGAGTTGTAGTCATAGAAGGAGTTGTCATACCTTAACATCTTCAATTGACTTGGAGAATGTTCACTATCGCAAACCTTCTTTGATGCTTTCTCATAACCAAGTCCAGACTTGTCTTCTGGTGTTCTATGATCATTCAGAATCTTGTTCAAAATAGATGTGTTTCCTTTGAATTTGTTCAACACTTCTTCTTCATATTCATCCTTGTTACTTCCTGGATGTGTGCAATTTGGAATGTCACTTATGATAGGATATTGACCTTGTTTCTTTCCTTTTATCTTGATCAACTTCGCTTCTAGGCGAGAGATCTCTCTGTCTTTTAGTTCAATCTGACTTGACAGTATCTTTTTTTTTTGTGCTAACTCTTCCGAAGAATCCTTCAATGTAATTGTATCTTCTTCAAGTACTTTGACCTTGCCGATTGCACAATTTAGTTCTTTTTCACAGCTCATCACCTTTTCACAAACTTTTTTATCAAGAGACTCTTGAAACTCTTTAGTTAGCTTGTCATGTTCTTCATACTTCGATAGTTGTTCCTGTAAGAATTTATTCTTCTTTCTTAGCTTCTTCAATTCATCCAAAGCACTTATCAATTCACCTTCCCAATCAACTTCTACAGCTTCTTCTTCTTCAGATTGATTATTAGTATTAACTTCTGCAACTGCCTTTGGAGGTGTATTGAAGGACCCACTAAATAAGTATTTATCTAGTGATCTTGGTTTGCTTTGCGCAATTGGAGTATTCTTCTTGACAGTCAAAAATCTCTTTTTCTTTTCATTGCTGCGTTCTTCTTCCACAAAATCCATGAATAGTACCTCTTTTGGATTTTCGTCACAGTCACTTTCTTCAGACAAGTTGTTTTCTTCCTTAGTATACAGACTCTTCCTCTATTTTGGAATCTTCTTTCTATTTTTTGCTTTGTGTTGAGTATGTGCAATTCTTAGTTCATGGGAACTAGCTTCTTCCTCGTTGTCGATGTCTCCATATTCCCTATAAGGACACTTAGAAGCAAATGGCATATTACTACACCTTTGAAACATTTGAAGGGAAATTTGTTTTTGTGCTTGCCACGTCCTCTTTTCAGCTTCCTTACGAAGTTTGTATCCTCTTTATCTGATTCATTGCAAGAGCCATAATCATGCTTAGCCTCTTCAGTGGATTTATAAGTTGTTTCCTTCCTGATGGGATTTTCTTTCTCGGTCCTCATTTCATATGCATTCAAGATCCCTTGAAGCTCATCCTTCTTTAGGTCTTCAAGATTGGCTCTATCTTCTAACACATATACCTTTGCATGAAATCTGGAAGGCATAGTTCTCAGTATCTTCTGTACAACTGACTCCCCTTCTAGAGTAACTCCAAGACTCTTGATAGCATTAAATATCTCATTAACTCATAAGAAGTAAGAGGCAATATTATCTTCATCTTTCATTTTCAGGGATTCAAACAACCCAAAGTAATTCTGCAGCTTTGCCTTTTTTACCTTCTCCTCACCTTCATAAACACCTTTGAGCTTATCCAATAAATCCTTGGATGAGGTGCAATGCATGACCTTGATAAATTCAGTATCCTTTAACCCACATAACAGTGTGTCTCTGGATCTTACATTGCATTCATATAGTATCATTTATGTTGGGTCAATTAGTGTGACTGTTGGGGCATTGTAACCATCCACAATGGAATACCAAACATCAGCTCCTAGCAATTGCAGATACACTTCCATCCTAACCTTTTAGAAGGTATAGTTGGTGCCATCAAACCTTGGTGCTTTGTTGGTGGAGAGACCTTCATGTTTTTCCATATTTGCACATAGATCTATCATCCATATGTTAAGTTGTTACTGAAGACACCCTCTTTGATACCAATTGTTGGAATCTATTTAATACTGAGAGGGGGGGTGAATCAGTATTAGCATCGTTATGAACAATTTTAACTTCTTTAATAGATTAATCTGAACTTAATCTTAATATTCAATTATGCATCCATCATAAATAATGTTGGATTAGTAGTTGTGTGAGGCATCACCTCATAGGTCGACCCGAGAAAGAATAAAATTAGAATATTGTGTCTGAAGAATACCTTGTTAAGAGGGAGTGTTGGAAATAATGTAACTTCGGAAGTTATTCTTATCTTTATTGTACCTCCTTCAGGAACAATTATTAATATAATTGATCATGTAAAATATCATGAAAGAATCAATGTAAACATTGGGTTGGAATTACCCAAAGAAAGCATTTATTAGATGTAATTTTTGTATTCCCCAGGACAAGTCGGACCAATGGGTAAACTTCCCCAAAACAGTGGGCAATTTTCCCCAAACAATGGGAAGAATTTCCCCAGTCAGGTCGGCCCAGTTAGGGAAAGTCAGGTCAGCCCAGTAAGGGAAAAAAATTCACCTCTTAATGTGTATAAATAGAGAGGTCGAACCTCTCATTTGGTCATTCACTCAATACAAGTTCGCTCTAGCCAAGGAAGGTTCGCTACTACAGCTATGAGACTGATTTTTTGGGTTCTCCACTTTGGAGAAGTTTCTCTCTTGTTTTCTTGGGTTTGTGCTACTACTATATGGATGTACATCATTCTCTATTGGAAGGTGTGAGCTCAGGGGAGACAAATAGCTTTGTCTATGGTTGGAAGATGATTGTTCTTATCATCATGGTTAAACGAGCTCCACACTCATTTTTTTTCTGTGATTTTCCATTCTTTTAGTGATCCTGGTTATGTTACTATAAAATCTAACATGGTTTAAGAGCAATGCTAAAAGAAGCCATTTCTGGAAACTAGGGTTTCACATTTTGGGGCCTTCCCTCATCACTTTGGCTTGAAAAGAGCACTAGAAACTTTTCCTATAGAAGGCACATCTTTTGGTGAAGGAAAATTCTAGTTTTGAGAAGTTTCATTTTTTACCTAATTTTGCAGCTGCTGCAGTTACTACATAAATTAGGGTTTCAAGTTCTGTGTTGTTCAGTCCATAGTTTTGGCTTGATCATACCTTCTCTCAACTGGCCTTGATAGGGCGCGTCTATCTATGGTATCAGTTTTGCAAGAGTCCAAACTTCATTTTGACCTAGCTTCTGTTAGGGTTTATGGTCGAGATCTGCAGTCAAGATTATTGGAATGAAGCTTGATGATCGACTTCATGGGGCTTCCAAATTCATCTCTTGGAAGTCTAGGGTTCTTCTTATATTAGAATAAAATGATCTCTTGAATTTTGTCAATGAGAAGATACCAGAACCAGAAGCTGAAGACGACAATTTTCAATGGAGGAAGAATGATGCAGAAGCACAAAGAATCTTGGTGGGTTCAATAAAAGATCATTTGGTTCCTCAAATATCTCAAAATAATACAGCTAGGAAGATGTCCAAAACCCTAAATAAGTTGTTTGAACACAGTAGCATCACTGTTACTCTCACATTGAGGAATCAACTATCGAATCTGAATATTTCAAAGTCAGAATCGATTCCTGAGTACTTCATGAGGATCCCAAAACTAAGGGACAAACTAAGTTCTAGTGGAGAATCCCTTGATGAAAATGAGCTTGTCATAACCAATTTAAATGGTCTCTCGCCCTCTTGGGAATCATTTATTGAAAGTATAAGTGGACAAACCAAGTTTCCCAAATTTGACAAGTTATGGGCAGATTGCACTAAGGAAGAGACGAGGATTGCAGAAGGAAGAAACTTCATGGCCCTCGATCTGAAGAAAATAAAGCATTTATATATCATGCTAAGAAAGGAAGAGGAAAAGGAAGAAAGTTTTATAACCATAAGAACCAAGAGAGGAGATCAAGCCCGTCTCCAGATCAGAAGAAGAAGAAGAAGAAGGATCTCTCGCATATACAATGCTTCAAGTGCAAGACATATGTCCATTACGCCAATAATTGTCGAAGCTCAAACAAAAGGAAGCATGAAGCCTCAACTATTGATGTTGATGAAGACACTCCTCACAAGAATTCAAGGAATGATGATTCTGAGGTAGAAGCAAAAGACAGTCGAAAGGAGTTCTTCTTCTAGTACTCCTCATGATTAAGATGATGTGACTATTATGAATATCCAAATTGTGATGGGCTTCCAGAAAGAAGATGAAGATTAGAGGACTCTCATGACTCATACAAGGATACAGTAGGAGCCCACCCACAAAACAATAAAAGATAAGTATTTGGATGTATTGCTCTTGTAGATTAGATATGTTGTCTTAGAATATGTTTCCATAACAATTTGTATGGAGATCTATAGGATGTAGAGCAATGTGAGCTAGTTCCTTCATTAATGAACATTAGGTTCATATAGTAATTTTTATGTATATGATTGTTTAAATAGCAGTAATGTTGCACAACTTTTATGAACCCATCTTGGATGATATCTCCTTCTAACATGCTTAGAGTAGTACACACTCTTGATAGTATGTTCTAACGGAGATAGCATACATCCATATAGTTATCATATATATGTTGTGCCAAAGCATTAGCTAAGATTCCTACATACCTGTATAAACTATTGCCATTGCATTGAAATACAAATTGGTTATAAATTTGATTATGCAATGTCGCTAATCATCTGACGGGATTTGACTTGTAGGGAAAATACCATATGATATGGCCTACAAGAGTAGGATGATGAGACTTGTTCCGATGAACAAGTGATGGAAACATGAATCTCGTTGATGTTCAAATTAATCAAAAGCATGAAGCTTCTAGGAGCATGACTCTCAGCATAGAAGGATGACTCCTAGACAAAGAAGTTAGAAGGATGTCATGAATGTTCAGTAGTAATAGCAGATAAACAAGGACCTAATACATCCATCCATATGTGGACACATGACCCACAGGTCTAGAGGATCTCATAGAGTCTGTTAATTGGGAGTAGAAGGATCCAACGAATGTTGGTTTCTCTACAACTAATGATCGTTTCTTAGATGATTATGGAAAGAAGTTTAATTCCAGTTAGAGTCATGACATGAGATTTAGAGTATGTTAGTCCTAGAGGACATGAGTTACTCAGTTGGTTTCTGAGGAGGTACACATCCATTCAATTAGAGTTGTGTGTCAGGATTCAGAACATATTACTAATGATGATCCCCTATTCGTGATATCGTATATTGGTGATCTATTCCTCACCAAGGCAGAGAGACTGATTGCCAGATATAGAGGGAGTTAGAGAATCTTGGCTTATTGCATCACTGATTGGCGTGGTAGAAACTTGATGAGGTCTTCCTAGGATAAGGAAGAACACAGTTCAGATCCTGAACAAATATAGCATGATGAATGTGATTACATAGCTACACTGATGATGATGCTATTGACATTCGAGAGGATCTTTGATGTACCTGGTCATCACCAGGACGAATACTTATGCTCCAGAGAGGAAGCAAGATGCTCAACTACAAAAGGAGCAAGATTCTTAGATGCAGAGGGAGCAGAGCACTCCAGCACAGAGGGAGATGTGATGGACATGATTGAAATATCGAACAAGTATAAGCCATGTATCTTGGCTAAGGGTGAGTGGTCCGATGGTAGTGCCACATATTCTCCCAGAAACCCTATGATGGGGTGGGGAGACTAGTCCCTTGATACTCTCCCATACAAGTGCATGAATTATGTTATGTGATTTGTTATTATTATTTCTAGAATAGGACAGGACAGAAATATCCACCCAGATCTATTTGATGCCTCTGTTAGCTGATATGTGTGTAAGCCTATAGGTTCTCAGAATATTCTACGAGAACACGTTAGTACATGTATGATACACAATGGGACTGTACTTTTCTACCGGACACCATGTGATGGGGTGGGGAGATTGGCCCTTGATGAGTAGTGATGATGCATCGAGCATGTGTTCCCCCAGTATTAGCCATGAAATTTGGCTAGGGGTGAATGGCTCAAGGTGGGACAGTGCCTTCTCCCAGTCATCCTGAGATGGGATGGGGATATTGGTTCCTAGTTGCACACACTATCCTCCTATAGGTTGAGCATCGGGCATTCCTTCAGTATTGGCCTCTGTAACTTGGCTAGAAGTGAATGACCTAGGGTGAGACAGTTCCTTCTCCCAGTCATCCTGAGATAGGATGGGGAGATTAGTCCCTAGTTGATCACTCATCAGAATGGGGCAATTCCCTGTCTCAACCATCTTGTGAAGGAATGGAGAGATTGGTCCCATAATTGAATCCCTCAGTAAAAGGGAAGGTTGACTTTTCTCTCATACATTCTAAGAAGGAGTGGGGAGATTATATCCATGATTATACTCCCTCGATAAGAGGGAAGGATGATGATACAGAGACCAGGCATTCTCCGGATCACTCTAAGATAAAGTGAGGAGATATCTCAGACATCCTGGTTGGATGGAGAGGCCACTGCATTCTCCCGATCACTCTGGAATAGAGTGAGGAGATCTCTCGGACATCCTGATAGGATGGAGAGGCCACTGCATTCTCCGGATCACTCTGGGGATAGAGTGAGGAGATCTACCGAACCTCCTGATAGGATGGAGATGCCACTGCATTCTTCGAATCACTCTGGGATAGAGTGAGTAGATCTCTCAGACATCCTGATAGGATGGAGAGTCCAGCGCACACTCCCGGAAACTCTATAGAGTGGGGATATCTCTCGGACATCATGGGACTTGATGGAGAGATTTTGTGCATTCTCCATATCACTCTGAAAATACTGGGGAGATATCTCAAACATCCTGAGACAGGATGGAGAAGCTGATGCACACTGGTATTTTTGTATGGACTCACCGATGGACTGGTTGAGTTGGTGCATGTTCCCCGATGGACTGGGTTGATTTGATGCATGATGGACTCTCCACTGGACTTTGCAGAGTTGTTGAGCTGATGCATGATGAACTCTCTGATGGACTATGCAGAGTTGTTGAGCTGAGGCATGAGTGACTCCCCTATGGATAGGGAAGGGTTGTGGAGCTAGTGCATGTTCTCTGATGGACTAAATTGAGATTATGCATGAATATTGATTTGTTGACACTTCTCGACGGACTAAGATTATGTTGGAAGACCTTCCTTATGATATAGATAGGTTAGAGATAAATGTGATGTACAGATGATATCCAAGTGTGTTCCAGTATGATGATGCCTCTATGGCTAAGAGGGAGTGTTGGAGTAGTAGTTGCATGAGTCATCTCATAGGTCGACCCAAGAAAGAATAAAATTAGAATAGCGTGTCCGAAGAATACCTTCCTTGTTAAGAGGGTGTGTTGGAAATAATGTAAATTCAGAAGTTATTCTTATCTTTATTGTACCTCCTCTGGAGCAATTATTAATATAATTGATCATGTAAAATATCATGAAAGAATCAATGTAAACATTGGGTTGGAATTACCCAAAGAAAGTATTTCTTAAATGTATTTTTTGTATTCCCCGAGACAATTTGGCCCAGTGAGTAAACTGCCCCAAAACAGTGGGCAGTCTGCCCCAAACAATGGGCAGAACTGCCCCAGTCAGGTCGTCCCAGTTAGGGAAATTCAGGTCGGCCCAGTAAGGGAAAAAAGTCACATTTTTAATGTGTATAAATAGAGAGGCCGAACCTCTCATTTGGTCATTCACTCAAGACAAGTTCATTCTAGCCAAGGAAGGTTCACTACTACATCTAGGAGACTGATTTTTGGGGTTCTCCACTTTGGAGAAGTTTCTCTCTTGTTTTCTTGGGTTTTTACTACTACTATCTGGATGTACATCATTCTCTATTGGAAGGTGTGAGCTCGGGGGAGACAAATAGATTTGTCTATGGTTGGGAGATGATTGTTCTTATCATCGTGGTTAAACGAGCTCCACACTCATTTTTTCTTCTTTGCTTTTCCATTCTTTTAGTGATCCTGGTTATGCCTCTATAAAATCTAACAAATAAAACATTCATACACATATGCACCAAAACACAGAACACAAAACACACATAATTTTTACGTGGAAATCCAAACAAGAGAAAACCACAGAATGCTCTTTTATAATGCAAATATTACATTCAAGGAAGCATCGATTTCCTATGTTTAACAGCACTAACTAGAAGGAGGCACAAACCCCTTGGTTTTACAGGAACCAACCTAAAGGAAGCTACAACTCCTTGAGTTCTCCAACACCAACTGGAAGGAGGCTACGACTTTTTTCTCCTTGCCCTGTCTTGCCGCCCAGATATATAAGAATAAGATGTTTCTCTTCTAAACTTTTGATCTGTGCATACTTCAGATATACTGCAGTTCTTTATGATGTGTGCTCCTTCTGTATGATGTAATATTGTTGGCATTGTTCTGCATACATTACTTCACTTCAACCTCAACAGTTCACTTCAACTTCAACACTTCACTTCAACTGACGTTGCACTTCATATACTGTGTGTTGCTTCAATTGTTGTATTCTACGCCAATTTTCAATATTATGTTCTGCAACTGCGCATCTATAATCTCAACTGATACTGCACATCAACTGATAACTTGGTGTTATGATATTGCGCATCAGTATCGGATGGAACTACGCACCCTCAAAGATATGTCCGTTATGTTTAGGTGCTACAGTCTTCAGACAATCTGTGACCTTCTGTGCATCAAATGGTTCGTCCTTTCGGTTTAACGCACTTGTCTCAGATCATCCTCATCATGATGTGCATATCTCACTGTGATGTAACTCTGTCTTTATGCATCTGATGAACTACCTTACTTCGTACACTTCAACTCAATCTTAGTGAATCAAAAAAACTTATTTACTTCACGCATCACAAAATATACTTCAGGTCTATCTCTGCGCTATTGTCTTAGAACATATGTGACTATCTACATGTTGTATGTGATTATGTCATTCAATCCTCATGCACTTGCGCATCTTCTTTTATTTTGTCTTTCTATATTCGTACAACTGTCACATATCTACAACATCATTTTGTGCACCATCAACTATTCCATTCCTTTGCTTGTGCGCACTCGGATCTCTGCTAGATCATGTTGTTTTGATTCCACAAGCCCTTGATGCCACGAAAACTATAAATATGTATCTTCCAGCTTTCCACTTATCATATCTTCATCCTTCAAGCTTACTTCAAATCTACATCACCTTTTCTTATCTATACTTGTTCTGCACGGATGGTGATGTCCACAAGTTAGTTGTGGCGTCCTTGCTTTCTTGCTTCATGTTTCTGCTTACTTCATGCTTCCGCCACTTGTCATCTTCTGTGTTGCTGAGGTGTCATATCTTGTGGATCTTGCACATATATGGTCCCTGACTTAGTGGGACTTCCACCCTTGTAGTGTGGTCTTGCACCCTTGATGTACCATTGCCTGTGGAATTTGCGCATATACCATCTTCAACCGCTACACCCTTCTTGGTGCTTGTGTGTGCTTCAACAACTGAGAGCTTCTTCCGATTAGTGAGCCTTGTGTGCATTCAGGGACTTTATCAACTGAACGACCACTCCTTTGTTCCATGATGCTTGTGCACTCCAATTAACTCTTTGGCATGCTAGCGCACTCCCAAACCTTTATCCAATCAACTCTTTGACTTTCTTGCACACTCTTCGATCTTTTTTCCAACTAACTCTTTGACTTGCTTTTTCACTCCCAAACCTTTGTCCAATCAACTTTATCTTTTTCCTTGAGGAACTATTACTTGATGGACTTGAGTCTTGCTCATGTACCACATGTATTGGGTGTATTCCTTATGTACTTCTTTAAATTGGATATGCTTGAGGTTCCTCTAGATATACTTCTTCAAAGTGGATTCCATGTACTTATTCAAAGTATCTTTCATATACTTCTTCAAACTGGCACATGAATACTGAATCCTCTTTGACATGAGTTGACATCAATGACAATTAACTGAATCAATTCAAATCAGTGACAACCAAAGTTCAACATGTTGAAATTTTGTGAGCAAGACCACACCCTTTACAAATTGGTATTATCATTTGGCAAATTGGTAATGTCTTTTGGGCTAAGCCAACACACATTAAAAATTTCTATATTTACAAAACTTTGTGAGTAACATCACAGCCATTACAAGATTGGTATTGTCATTTGGCATATCGGTAATTGCATTTGGGGTGGGATTGCTTATAAGAGCTTTGGCTAATTAGAAGCTTAACATGTCATATAAAACATTAACTCTTTACAAAGTTAGAAGCTCTCGCTGGGAAACCAAATTCGCTTCAAATATTGAAAAACATTGAGAAGTGGTTCAAAGAAAAGCCTATAATTCATCTTTGTAAGACTCTAACAATCTCAATACTCTACATGCAATTTTTCCCTAGTGATTGTGTTGTTCTTTATAACTTCTACATGACTAATGTCTTCCATTTTTGGCATAAAATTTTGAATTTACCTTGGCAACAAGACATTACATAATCAACTTTGTTACTACAAGTACAAGAAAATGAAGAGGGGTAACCCCTACTATTGGGATGTGTTTTAGTAGTTGGGATGGTGCATTTCCATGAAAATAGCTCAAGTTTAAATCATAGTTGGTGCATATCCCTTGTTTGTGTGAGGGAACATGTTTGACCTCCCATAGTTAGTTTCCCTTCAACATCAAAGGGACTTAACACGTGTCCCACTAGAAAAAATGGTTTAAGTGGGCATTAATAAGATATTTTATTCTTTGAGAACTCAAAAGAATTACCCAAAAAGTAAATAAAGTTGCAATGTGATGGCACCACCATAATCTAATTATCTTCCACACATGCAACCATAAACTATGATGGGATCATTATACTTAGGCTTTTTCCTTGTTTGTCATTCAAAACACCAACGTTTGCAAACTTTGAAAAAAATTATCTCTTCATATTTGTTATAAACTTCATAGGTCTCTCATGTCTTTATAAGAAACATCAATGATAGTCATTTTTCAGGGACAATTTAGAAGTCTCTCCAAATATTAAGGAACTTTTGATATTATATCATCTTCCCATCCATAGTCTTTAATTTGGTTTTTTCACAAAATTTTACAATTTGAAATCTTAGAATATTGAAATTGCACTTATCTTCTTGAAGCTTAAATTTGATTTGCAATCCATAAGCTTAAATTTGATTTGCAATCGATAAGCTTAAATTTGGTTTGCAATCCATAAACTAACGGTTACATCTCTTCACACAACATTATAAATATCTCTCTTTTCTCTGCATCTTGACATATTTTCTCCTTATGGTTTCTCCATAAACTTCTCATTGGTTCAACTTCCTTGAAGATGAGCACGGTTTCTACTCAAAACATCGGTTTCAAATTCAAAACGTAGTAAAAAATCCAAAACATCATTGAGTATTTAGGTAACTACGAAAGCCTGAATCATCTTATCCATAATCTTGTTATTTCCTAAACATCACTACATTGCAAATTACCATTAATCATTTTATATTCATAGCTTTACATATTGAGATTGAGTCTTCATAGAATCCTCTTCAAGTGAGTTCCTAAACTAGTAGATGTATAAAAATTATAAAACTAATGTTAAGGAACTATGAATGGAATCAATTCAAGGGAGATTAGAAACATTTGTAGAGCAAAGATATGATGGAAATAATAATTTTAGTTGGAGTTCATGAACTAGTAGATGTATAAAAAATATAGAATTAGCAGTTGGAACTATGAATGGTGTCAATTCAAGGGAGATTAAAAACCTTTCTAGAATGAATGTATGATGGAAATAATATTTTTAGTTGAATCGCTCAATTGAGCAATGGAAATCATTAAAGGAAGCCCAATATCCCTCTTCGAAGAAAATAGGTTTTGCTTAGGCAATGGAGACACAAGCATGTGTTGTGGAGTGTCAAAGTCCTCTCTTCCTCTATTTACTAGCATAGATCCATCTTAAACCCGTATCTATCAAGCACCGAGAGGGATCCAATTTCTTGAGGTGTATTTCTTTTTTTAAATTTAAACTCAAGAAATTTGATCTCTCTTGATTGATAGATCCGGGTTTAAGTTTTAAGTTTTGATTTTATAAACGAACATCTATTTTTTAATTACTTTTCATAATATTTTATTTTATGAACCAACATGGATTTTTTTTAAGTACTTTCCATAATTTTTTATTTTATGAGTCGACATGAATTTTTTTAATTATTTTGTTACAAACGTTATATCACGTTACAACATCTCCCCCATACTGAACTGTAGAGCACCTCGTTTCACTCGGTACAATAAGGAAAATTTAGGGATGAATCAACTCACAAGAGGTTGAAAACCTTTCTTTCAAGTTTTTAATAAATATTATATAGATAACAACATCCTAGTAGGAGAATAATAAGATAGGCGTTGAGAGTAAGTTGAGAAAGGATGAGGATTCGGGAAGATGATGAGGACGATGTGGAAGCGAGGCTACAATGGAGGTAGGGTTACGCAACTGAGAAGGGTAGCTGGGAGCTACCAGACGCGGTAGGGGAGAGGTCCTATGGACCAATCCTCTCCCTGTCACCTCAACGAAGACTGTACTGGAAAACGATGGAAGGAGGGCGTTTCTTGGGGTAGGGTTTGATTATTCTATTGTGCCGTTGCTCGTTTTGGTTTGTTTTGTCAGGGTTTTGGAGCTTGTGTCGGTGAACTGGGGTTATTGGTAGGGTTTGCAGCTGTTCTCAGGGTTTATGGATTCGGTGGAGGAAGTGGACATGGCAGACTTCTCTGGTGACCAGCTGGAGGCACATGGTGTTTGGGGGGTGCCAGGTGGAGGGCAGATGGAGGGCCTAGAAGGAAACCCATTGCTAGGGCATGTTGGTACTGATACAGCCGGTTTGGGGCAGGTGAGGTCGGTTAATGGATTCTCACCCTCGGAATACTTAACATTCTCCCCTCAATGCTTGTTGTCGGAAAACCTGGAAAATGATGGAATGTCAGTGGATTTTCTGGGTAGTTCGAGTTGGAGGGAGGCTGGAGACTTTTTTGCTCGGAACCTAGGGTTCCGGACGTCTGGTTTGCAGGCTGGTTTTGAAGAGGCGGTCGGTTTTGAACTGATTGCGGAGGAGGGTGTGGCTCGACAGGTACAGCAGTTGGTTGGGACGGTTGGTGGTGGAACTGAAGTGGATGTGAGAGTGCCACTGGAGATTTTTGAACATCGTGGTTGTGGTAGCCCTACTGATTTTGTTGGGTCTCCGCGGGAAAAGGTGGGGGTTGTATCCGGGGTCGGGGCTGCTCGTAAGGGACCTAGAAGGCGTCGTAGGAGGAGCTGGATTAAAACCTGCATTGTGGGTAGTTATGCTATATGCGAGGATATTGCCTGGGAACGTATCCTTGAGATGTCTCGTCTGACGCTGGTGGGTAGGGTTATGGGCAGAAATTTCGCCCGACCTACTGTGATGGAATGGGTGGATTCACACTGGCGCGAGGTGTTAGGCTACACACCTGAGGTGGATATGCTGCTCCGGGGGTGGTTTGCGGTGGTGCTACATTCGGAGGTAGATGTGCACAAAATTCTTCACAGGAATTGGCACTTGAATCATTCGTCGGTATTGTTGAAGCCCTGGCACCCACTCTTTGATGCTAGTCGGGAGAGAGTTGATTTGACTCCGGTGTGGGTTAGATTTCCGGGTCTTCCTCTGCATTTCTGGGATATTTTCCATTTTCGTAAGATTGGGGATATTTTGGGAAACTTTCTGGAAGCTGATCTCTCCTTTATGGAGACGCATTACAAGCAGGTTGCAAGGATTTTGGTAAATTTAAATATTCGTGAAGGACTACCGGAGTTCATAAATCTGGAATGGGGGCCTGTTAGTATTCCCCAGATGCTGGATTATGAGAATGTACCCTTCAGATGTCGGCGATGTCATGTCTATGGACACCCGGTGACTGATTGTCATCTATCGGTTCGCACTCTAAATGGGGGGAAGGAAAACCCTTCTGGTATGGCAGTTATGGAAGAACCACTGGACCTGTTGAACAAAGAATCGACTGTGAAGACGAACTCGGGGGGGACCGGATTGACGAGGGTTTGGAACCTTCTGGGCAGGAATCAGATGCGGTTCGGGACATTCTTGCTGGATACATCAATACTCCTGCGGATGACATACTTGGTTCCGCTTCAGTAGCTGTGGCTGAAGTGCTGGGACCTTCTTATTCGGGTATTCCTTCTTTCTCATTAACATCCTCTGTACATTTTTATATCAATCGGTGCTCTGTGGTTGGGCTTGATTGGGTAGAGGGACTAAAAAATTTATCAATTTCGGGACATTCTGAGACTACTCCCCTTACATTTATTTCGCCCCCTTGTGGGAGCTTCAATTGCTCGGTGGGTGAACCTTCTGTTCACAACCCTAAATTTCCTCCTCTTCTTTTGGAGGACAAAATGACACCTATTGAACCGGATCCTGGGAAAGTGGATGTGTTTTCTGAGCCCTCCTCACCCGAATCATCTGCTTCAGGATATAACCTTCGTTCATGCACTAAGATTTCTGGAGGGGGTTTGGGAAAAGTGAAGGTGCCAGTTCGGAGAGGCAGAGGACGTAGGTCTCATTTATCTAAGGCACAGAACAGAGCCAGAATGGATCTTCGGGATGGGAAACAAGTCTCGATTGAGAGGGCACTTAGAGCAGTGAATGCCCGGACGAATGTTCGGATATGAAGATCATGTCCTTTAATTGTCGAGGTCTGGCTGGGCCTAAAAAGAAATCAGCCTTCATGAGGGTGCTTACTCTTGAACACCCTGATGTGATTCTGCTACAAGAGACATTAGGGTTAGGTGCTATCATCAAGGAGAAATTGGAACTTTGGTTGGCAGGTTGGACCTTTGTGACTCTGGATGTTAGGGGTCGCTCTGGGGGGTTAACTGTGGGATGGAAGAATTATGCGATTAAACTGATTAATGCTTGGGGGATGGCTTCTGTGTTGGGAGCTGATTTTCTCTCTGTTGACTTGGGTACTTGCTTCATTGTGGTTAATGTCTGCGGGCCCTATGTAAATAGAGCTCCTTTCTGGGATTCTCTACTGCAGGATCAGCTCTTGGATGGTGAATCGGTTGTGGTGGGGGGTGATTTAAATTTCACATTGGGGCAATCAGAAATTTGGGGCCCTCAAGCACATGTGGATCCATTGGCAGGATACTTTCAACAGAAGTTGGTTCGTAAGAACCTTTTGGATATTGAACCTATCAAGCTGAAACCCACTTGGAGGAATAACAGGAGTGGAGAGGCTTGGGTGGCAAAGAGACTGGACCAGTTCCTGGTGGCTGAACAGCTGTTGGACAGGTTTCTACAAATCAGGCAGTGGGTAGGGAGCGGAGGGGATTCTGATCACTTCCCTATCTTTCTTGAGATCAGAAGAGGACCTATCAATCCACCTAGCTCTCTTAAGTTTAATAAAAATTGGCTCAGTGATGATTCCTTCAAAAGTCTCTTTCTGGACCTTTGGAGGTCGTATGATGTGGATCATGAACGTACTGGGGCATTTCAGTTCGCTGAGAACATTCAACGTTTAAAAGGAGCTGTCAAAATTTGGGCTATTGCAAAGAAAATCAGGGAGGATATTGAATTGAAACAGATAGAGGATGAACTATTACAGATCTATGATGGGGATGGAGGGGGTCTTTTGACTCTGGATTCCAAGGTTGAAATGGCCAGGCTGGAAGGCATAAGAAATAACCTTTTGATGGAAAAGGAGGAAACCTGGAGACTCAAGAGTAGGGCGATCTGGCTGGAATGTGGGGATGAGAATACTAAATTTTTCCATGCATACGCAAGGGGGAGGAAGGCGGTCAATACTATTTGGAGCTTGAAAGATGAAGCAGGCACGGAACACTTTGATTTTGAAGGCAAAGCTCGTTGCGGGGTGGGACATTTCCAGAACTTATTTAAGGCTCCAGCACAGGCCTCTATTGCAGAAGTTATTAGGATCGCTCAATTATTTCCTCGTTTTGCTGAGGAGGAGGATAACAGGAGACTGATGCGGGCAGTAACTGAGGAGGAGTTGAAGGAGGTCCTTGGAAGTTTTCAGAAAGACAAGAGCCCCGGGCCGGATGGATGGACAGTTGAATTCTTTATGGAACTATATGAGATTGTGGGGCTGGATCTCTTACAGGTGGTAGAAGATACTCGATTGAATGGGAAGTTACCTGCATGTTTCAATTCTACCTTTATAGCCCTCATACCAAAGACTGATAATCCGGTTACTCTCTCCGAGTTCAGACCTATTTCTCTGTGTAATTGTATCTACAAGATTGTTTCGAAGGTCATTGCTCGGAGACTCAAGGTATCACTTTCTGAGCATATTTCAGCTGAACAATTTGTTTTTCTTGAAGGTCGGCAGATACATGAGGCTATAGGGGTGGCACAGGAAGGACTACACAGCATGAAGAATCGGCATATCAAAGGAGCTATTCTTAAAATTGATTTGTCCAAAGCATACGACAAGGTGAGTTGGATTTATATCCGGCTTCTACTAACACATTTGGGTTTTGGTATCAATTTTATTAGATGGATCATGTCTTGTATAACTACTGTATCATTCTCTGTGCTATTGAATGGAGCGGCCACTCCTTTTTTTTCATGCGGAAAGAGGCCTTAGGCAAGGCTGTCCACTTTCCCCACTACTCTTTCTGCTGGTGGCAGAAGGTTTGAGCAGGGCTATACTTGATGCTAAATTACAGGGTAGATTTAATGGCATTAGCATTGGGGAGCAGTTATTTGTTACTCACCTATTATTTGTGGACGACATTATCATCTTCTGCTCAGGAGATAGAAGGGATCTCGGGCTTTGAAGGAGATCTTGGAACTTTTCTCTAAAGCTACAGGGATGGATATCAATGCTGATAAGTCCACTCTATCTATCCATCTGCTTCGGCCGGATGAGGAGCGTGCACTTGTCGAGAATTTCCCATTTAAATTATCTAATCTTGATGAGGGATTGAAATATCTGGGATTCTCCCTAAAAGCAAATGTATATTTAAAGAAGGATTGGAGATGGCTAATAGGTAAGGTGGATAAAAGATTGAATGTTTGGAGTCACAAGTGGATGTCGAGAGCTGGCAGGCTGGTTCTGGTTAAGGCTGTCTTGGAAGTCATTCCAGTTTATTGGATGTCTTTGTCGTGGATACCTAAAGGAATCCTTGAACATATCAGGCGGTTGTGCTTTAGATTCCTGTGGAGTGGTAAGAAGGAAGGGCAGGTAACCCCTTGGGTCAACTGGAAGCGGATTGCAGTACCTAAAGGTCTTGGGGGTTGGGGATTAAAAAACATCTTTCTGTTTGCTCAGGCGTTGGCAGCTAAGGGAGGTTGGAGACTTATCAAGACTAACAGTTTATGGACCAGGGTTATAAAAGGGAAGTATCTATCAGACATGACTCTGGATGAATGGATTAGGAGCCCTCAGAAATCACATGCTGGGGGATCCATGATCTGGAAGGCAGTGGTAAAATCCTTTTCACTGGTGGAGAATAACCTGGCTTGGCATGTGGGTAATGGAGAAAAGGTGAGAGTTGGCAGAGATCCATGGATCGGGAGTGAACAATTACATTTGTTGCCTGATAATGTTGTTTATACTTTGGAATATAGGGGTATTACCACACTTAATCATTTGGCCGATCAGCGACCTGATGACCCGTGGATACAACATTGGAAAACTTCGGATATGTTGGGCTTGGGGGATCCTACGACGGTTTATCTGAATAACTACATCCGTGGATTGAACAGGGCTGGTATACACCTCTCGAACCAGGAGGATGAACTGACTTGGGAACTTGATCCGGCAGGGATTTATACACCAAAGATGGGATATCTTGTGCTTAGTGCTGGAGCAGCTAATCGGGAGGAGGTCTGGTGGTGGAGATCACTGTGGAAACTTAAATGCCCATCAAAAAACAGACTATTTATGTGGTGTGCTTTAGAGAATCGGGTTTCGACCTGGGATATTCTGCAGAAGAGAAATTTCCAGGGCCCGGGATGGTGTGTATTGTGTAAGATGGATTTGGAAACTTCAACACACCTCTTCATCTCGTGTTCATTCACGAATGTTGTCTGGAAGGAATGCATTAAATTGGTCGTTTATGACTGTAGATGGGAAGGAATCTCTGTGGAAGATGCATGGGTGAACTGGTGGAGACGGGCAAATAATAAAAAACAGAAGACTCTTCCTTTGCTGATCATATGGGGGATCTGGCTGGCAAGGAATGGGGCCATATTTCAGGATAAACCATGTACACCGTAAATTTTATGTGCAAAGGCGGTGGGCATATATCAAGCAAGTCCCGAATATGTAAGGGCTGCTAAACAGAGACGTAACATGGAGGTGGAGATTGATAGAACATATCCATGGGGTTTTTTTGACGGAGCTGCTAGTAATGAGATTTGTGGTGGGGGAGCTATCTTATATATTTCCGATTCACACTTCTTTACACTCACTATGGGTCTTGGAATGGGATCCAATAACTTTGTTGAAGTCATGAGTTTAAAGTTACTACTCATCTTTGCTTCTGAGAGGGGTATCTCTAGGCTGGCGGTTTATGGAGATTCTATGAATGCTATAAATTGGACCAATCAAACTCAAGCATGCAGAGTTCTTAGACTTTCAAATGTTCTTAATACTATTCAGCTAATCAAACAATCCTTTGACACATTCACATGCCGGCATGTTTACAGGGAAAATAACCAAAAAGCGGACCAGGCATCCAAAGAAGGGCAGCTCATGGTTTTCGGCACTTGGAAAGTAGTTGAAGAGAATGATGGACAGAGAACTGTGTTCTACCACAGACCTTACATTGAATAAAGCACTATATGAAGATGTTATATTTATATTTTGAAAAACCATATTAAAGTGTTGATTTACATTTTAGGCATAGATGGTTTTTGTATAAATCTTATGAAGTTGTAAAAGCAAAATAGTCCGGTGGGACAGAACTAGCTTTTTTTTGGATAAAACAGCGAAGTAACAAAAATTGCATTTTGACAGAAGACGTAACAGTCTCATCAAGTGAACCATACTTATGGATTTGGATAATTCACTGATACAGTGAATACTGAATGTAATTCTGATCTCTTTGGATGAATGGAATTATGCTTTTTTCTTTTGGAAAAAACAACATCCTAGTAGATCGGGTAATTGTTTTTGGCAAGGATTTTCCTATATGTTATCCCTCTATAATGCAACCTCCAAAGTTGTTCTAGTTATGTCAAAGAATTCAAGACATCATTAAACTTATAATTACAATAGTAAATATTAACTCCACACAGAATTGGGAAGATAGAATTCACTACAAGAAATAAGAACTTCAAAGAGAAAGAGCTTACAAACGTTAAAGAGAGGTTTATGCTAAATGAATTAGACTCGAAGGAGGTTAATGATTCACTTGGTCCAACTAAAGGAAAAGTAGTAATTTCAGACTTTCCTCGATTAAATAAAGTTTACTTCTTTAATGCCAACGATATAAAGTATTTAATAAATAATCCTATAAAATATAATATTCTTTTTTATTTTAATTGTCAATTTATTAAAAATAATAATAATATTATTATTTTAAATAATTAAAATAGTTTTTAAAAAAAAATCTCAAATATATTCATCTTTCCAACATATCAAAATGTATCCAAATCAAAATAAAAGTTTTTTCTTGGACTCCTTGAAAGTAAATGGAGTGAGCTAAACTTTAGATGATTTGCACTTTCTTTGGTGGTTTTTGTCGGAATCCAGCGATGGGGAAATCACTGAAATTCTATTTGGGTTGTTGGAATTGCAAATTTGACAAGAATGGATTCAATGACCTTGATCACCCCCAGGGCACCCCATTTATGCAATTCCAACAACCCAAAACTACCATTTCAACAATTTCCATCGGATTTTGGTCAGAAAAACCATCGGAACCTGTGCAAATCGTCTAGAGTTTAGCTTACTCCATTTACTTTCAAGAAGTCCAAAAAAAAAATCTAAATTTGATTAATTTAGAATTAGAATTTTAAAAAGCTCTACAAAATTCAAAAGTTTCTTAATTTAGAATTAGAATTTTAAAAAGCTCTATAAAATTCAAAAGTTTCTTAATTTAGAATTAGAATTTTTAGGAATAAATTTCTTCAACTAAAATAAAAAATAAATTAAAATAAAGAATACGACTTATATACACACAAAAAAATTAACAATATATTTAAATTTTGATATTTTTAATTATTAATTATAACAATGATATTTTTGAAAACCAACTATTAATTAATAAACCATTCTTTGAGGCCTTTATGGATCTTTTTGATTCAGACATTCTTGCGGTTATAGAGGAATCACGGATCAAGGGGCGGATTTTAGCAGCTAGTAACGCTACCTTCATAGCATTAATTCCCAAAACTTATAAGGGGCAATCCTTTGGCGATTATAGGTCCATCTCACTCTGTAATGCTTTTTACAAGATTACTGCGAAGGTGGTGGCCAACAGGATTAAGTGTATACTGTCTTCTGGTATATCGATGGAGCAACATGCTTTTTGAAAAGGAAGACTGATTCATGATGCCATAGGATCTACGCAGGATATTATTCATTCAACTAAGACTAAAAGGATCCCGTCTGCTATCCTGAAGATCGATATTTGAAGGGCATATGATCAGGTAAACTGGACTTTCCTACGGTTGGCTCTCTTCCAATGGGGTTTCCATTGAACACTATTAATTGGATTATGGCTATTGTTCAGTCTAGGTCATTTGCTGTGCTTATTAATGCTTCTACATCTTCATTCTTCCGTCCGGAGCACGGGCTTCATCAGGTTTTCCCTCTCGCCCCATTACTTTTCCTCTTGGTTGTCGAGGGCCTTGGATGTACCTTGCATAAGGCATTGGACCGTCGAACTTTTATGGGTTTTCGGCTCTCGCCTGGACTGGTCTTTACCCATCTATTTTTCATCGATGACATACTGATTTTCACGAATGGCTCTAGAGGTGACATTCTATGTTTGAATGATATTCTTTCTTCTTTCACGGGGGCCACTGGCATGTCTATCAATGTCACCAAATCTACTATATCATTCTACAACTTGGAGAATGATACGGAGGATTGGATTGCCAGGATTTTCCCCTTCACCATTGTTGATGCAGATGATGGCCTGCCCTATTTGGGTTTTACCATATGACCTAACTCATATGGTATAAAGGATTGGGTCTGGCTTATTGAGCGCATTGAAAGGTGGATTCATCTCTGGTGCAACCACTGGTTGTCAAAAGGAGGTCGACTCAATCTTATTAAATCTATCCTGGAAGCGACTCCAGTCTATTGGTTATCTATGGCATGCATTCCTGCCAATACGCTCAACATAATTCATAAAATTTGCAGCAACTTTCTGTGGAAGGGAAGCAATATCCAATCATTCCACTGGATTGCATGGGATAAGGTTTCTTTGCCCAAATCATGGGGATGGATGGGTATCAAAAGGCTTGGGATCTTCGGACAGGCCTTAGTGGCTAAAAATATTTGGCGTTTAATCTCAGTAAACAACCTATGGACTAAGATCATTATACACAAGTACATTCAACCATTGACTGTTGAGGATTGGTTCAGGACAGGGGGGTTCTGTTTTCGCTCTTCATCTATGATGTGGAAGGCCACTCTTTCTACCTTTGGAGTTATTGCAAAGGGCCTTCAATGGAAGGTTGGCGATGGCATGCGTTTACGTATTGGCAACGACCCATGGATTGGGTGTAGGGATATCTATTGCCTTCCGAACCACATGATTACGGTGCTTCAATGTTCAGGTATTTACTTTCTTGCTCAGATTGCAGAACCAATCACCACCAACATTCATCAACAGGGATGGATGACAGCTGCTAATTTCCATTTCCGGGGTGAGGATCAGGTTTCATGGGATCGATATATTCTATCTTTAAAGAATAACTTCATTCGTATCTCACAGAATCTGGATGTTCTGCTATGGTCACTTAATCTTAATGGTGGAACTTATTCCTCCAGCATCAGTTATTCAATCCTTCTTCGAATGAAAGTTCTGGATTTGGTTCAATGTTGGTGGCATGAAGCTTTCTAGGCTATCAACTGCCCTCTCAAGATCAAGATCTTTTTCTGGGAAGCCATACAAGATCGCATTCCTGTCTGGGATCGTTTGCAGTGATTTATTTTCGCGGGACCTAGGAGATGTCCTCTCTACAGAATTCATAATGAATCGGCCACCCATCTCCTCATCAACTGCTTATATGTTCAACAATTATGGTTATATATTCTAAAGATATCTGGCATTCGGCATCTTTGGTCAGGTTCTACGCTCTCGGAGGCCTTTCAACGATGGAATTCTTCTCCATTTGCTCTTCGATTCCTAGCTCTTCCTTTTATCACCATATGGCACACTTGGAAGTCTTGGAATCATGCTATTTTCCAGGACTGTTTCACTTCGCCTGAGTCCACTGTCATCCGTTGTATGGGAATGGTCCATGTCCTTCCACATATTAACAGGACCATGCACACTCGGGTTGTTTCGGAGGTTAATATCAATAGGGACATCCCATGGGGATTTTTTTACGGAGATGCCCAAGGAACACGATCTCGCAGCGGTGCTGGAGGTATCATTTTCTTTTCCCCTACTCAATGGTTCAAATTTGTTGCATCCACTGGATTTAGTACCAACAATTGAGCTGAGCTATTGGCTCTGAAATTTCTTTTACATGTGGCCATTGTGAGGGATATTAAGACTCTACAGGTCTTTGGAGATTCATCTCTCATAATCCAATGGATGAAGTCGAGGTGGAAGCCCATGAACATTTTATTGTTGCCTATCTATGAGGAGGTCGCAAGAATGGCTACATCTTTTTCTTAGATCTCCTTCTGTCACATTTACAGGGAACGGAATCAAGTGGCGGACGAGTTATCGAAAATTGGGCTTGATTTTGGTGATGACATATGGCAGACTTGGATGCATGTTCCTGGTCAGCTATATGGCCCTGGGCCAATTCAATTTTGATTTTATGTCTTATGCTTATGTTTTAGGCATGATGCCATGAACTATGATATGTTTTATGAACTTATAGTACACAGCATGACCATACTGTTGGACTTTTATGGATGTTTAAACACATTGGCCATTTTGTTGTAATGAAATTGATGAAAATCTATTTCGAGAGACCTATGAGGTCATGTAAAATGTCGCTCCTTTATATATAAAGCAGATACACCTTTTTTCTCAGGGGAAAAAAAATAATAAAAATCCATCTTAAAGTTGAACCTAGAAGCATTCCAATTGACCCATACCAAGACAAGTTGACGACACTCCAAATAACCCATCTTCAAATTCTAAGTCATATTTATTATCCCTGCCAAGGCAGGGATATACTTTTCATTGAGAAATCAACCTTAGTTGACTTGCATTAGTTTGCTTTTTGAAAACAAAGTTTTATAATGTTATACATAACTTTTTTAATATTAAACTTAATATTTGCAAAAATTAAAATAAATTTTAGAATTTCTAAATTACAATAATTTGATTTTATGATTGGTTAAGGACCACTTCGATGGGACATAAATCCTTGCAGGAGTGATTTTAATTATCAAAATTTAAAAATAAATAAAAATCATTTATAAAACTAAAATTCTTAAAAAAGCCACATGTTATCTAGTAGTAGGCCCTGCTCTGACGATTAAAGTACAGTGATTATGTCTTCACTCGGCAACCCAAATCAACCCTCAAGACTCCTTAAAGCGACCGCACTAAAGGGTTCCCTCAACAGATTGATGGATATAAGCTACATATAGTATTATTGTTACTGTTTATAGAAGATACGAAGTAGGTTAACATTTTTTTGCATATGTAGATTTGTTATGACCCTCAATTTTTTTACAAAACTTGGTCCCTGACTCCAAATTTATATTCTATTGGACTGTGGTCAAAAGTAGATTTTTAACATTTTAATTTCTGAGTAGTTGGTGGCCCGTTCACTTGGCTTCCTTTAAAGTTTTAATTTTTCAATGATCATAAATTTTTGGGCCCGTGGGAATATAAATTTGAAAAAAAAACAGTTGCAACAACTGCATAAGAACGTGGAGGCTTTTTCGTCAATGCTTTCCTATCTTCCTAGGGCAAGGATATGCTGCAACGCAACTTTGTCTTGTTTTATTTATTTTTTAAAGAAAGTCGCATTTATTTTGTTATATTTGTTTTCCTATTACTAAAAGATAAAGATTTGAATGATTTCAATATTGAGAGTCCGTTAATTATAAAATCATGGTGAAGATTTTAGCAAATTCCATTTGTGGTTGGCATTTTTATACATCCAACAAGTTTCATCTCGGGAAGGAACCTCGGAAAGATATGGAGAAGACCTAAAGAGGGCGGAGTTTGGATTTTATAAGAATTTAATGGTGAAAAAAACATTGGGAAACATTTTCTATATTATTAATATTGAAGTTTTGGTTGATGGGTCTAATTGGAATTATAACTATATTTTTATAAAAATTAAATGAGAATTTGTTAACTGAGTTTAGTTGGTTGTGGGATGGATTGTTATAGTCCCCACTCAGATTCTATTCACGTAAGTGAAAGTTAAATTCGTAATGAATATATTGTTGTAATGGCTTTAAGCCATATTGTTGACATGACCTTGTCTCCTGAAGAATCTAGATTTTGCACCCATCATCATAATAAAAAGAAGTACTCGAAAAGTTTCCTCAAAATATGTTACTTGGATTTTTTTAAAGTAAAAAAAGGGAATTAGACAAAAATGCCTATGTCTCTTTTCTCTATATTTTAATCTTTGAAGGCATTTATATCATCTTATCCTAGCTAAAGGTGCAAATGAATTAAGGAAACTCTTCAATACCAATAATTTTTTATTGAAACAATTTTAATGGGTTAAGTTCGACTATGAACATTGGAAAACATCTACGTTTATCTTGGTAGATTGTTGTAGGTTTGCATGATAATGAGCCAAGGAATAATAAATGTTAAGCGTGTTATTAACACTAAAAAGGAACGGTAAATTAAGTCGAGATTGAGAAATTATTTAACTGATTAATCCTCATAGTATGCATGGCTACTAGGAAGCATAAGAAAATAAAATTTCAAGCACGTGACACGATGAGCTTAAAGAAAACACTAGATTATTTATTAGCATAATAGATTACAGTAGTGAAGTACTCAATTATTACCAAATATTTTTTTATAAGGATGGCATGAGTATATATATAAAATGTGTTCCTCGAAGTTAATTAATGAAAATACAACAATAAATATTAACTAGTAGCACATGGAGCACAAAACGTAGTTAGATTCAAACAAAAGGCAATAGGCATGTCCTAAAAATCATATTCACTAGTAGCACATGGAGCACAATACCATGCTCTAACGTAGTTAGATTCAAACAAAAAGGCAATAGGCATGTCCTAAAAATCTCGCTTACAGTAGCCACGAAATATCATGTTAGAGATACCCACAAGCTTGGTGACATTAACATATGAATGAATTGATTCCACCAATAAAAATGATTCCAAACATCCTATCAAAAATCAACTCACATGTGTTAGCATGTTCTTTCCAAAGAACATGCATATAGAGATCAACTAAGTGTTGTTGTTGAGTTGATGTGTTAACTAGAAATGGTGCATTATGTAATATCTCCATTTTGACCCTTAGCATATATTGGATTTTAATGTAAATATTGTATACATGCGATATAGTTTTCCTAGTGTGGAACTCAAGGCCAAGGCCCCGCTAGTGGATGCTCGGATTTTATTTAAAAATGCAAGTATTTGATATTATGGTATCCATGTGCTATTAAACCATGGAAATTATAAAAATGATGTAAATAAACATTATGCAATAAATACAAAAAAAAACTAGCTATGGAAGCAACTAATAAGAGGAGGCCATGTGTATCCACTAGAGAGTGGTGAGGGGGTTGTGGAGTTGAACCATATGTTTCCAAATGTCACTTTGAGAACTCATTTGACTTTCTTTGCTGATATTTAATTTTGTTGTAAGGAAGTGGTTGAAGAAATCAGTCCATGGCTTCAATGGAGCATGGGCAACTCAGAAATTCGTATGGCAGGTATGGGCTCTGTTTTCTTGACCCACAATTCACTCTACCTCAGGGGAATTCGTTCTTCCTCATTCCCATTCCATTGTGGAACATGTAGGCATCAATTTTCATCCATTACACATTCCCAACAGTGAGAAAAAACCAAAAATCACAACTCTGAATTAAGCCACATTTTGAAGTGCCAAGAACGCCTAAAAATTTGTGTGGACAGTGAAATCCAATGGGGGATCCATAGAGTTGAACCTTGGGGCGAATTTGAGAGTGTAAGATGCCCAGAAATCCATAGGAAAACCAAGATTTGATATCCCGAAAATCCAGTGACGGGACAGAGTCATTTGGCCACAAAAACTGAGAAAAATCCAAGCGTTAATGATAGAGAAGAAGATAGAACATAGGTTGGAATTGCTTGATAAACCCAACTATGTGTTGGCTCGGCATGACTGTTTGTGTGAAACCATGGCTATGAGTGAGCATTTTTAGTTCCTCCTTAGTGGATACACAACCCAGCTCGGGAGTGGTCTCTCAGCTGAAAGAATATAGGCTGGACAGAGACCTATGGATGGGTGGAATGTTGCTCTCACATAGCCAGTTGCTTGGACAGCTTCATATTAAAAGATAAGTGCTCGCTGTGGTTTAAAGTATGTCCATTATGTTTTCTGTTAAGAATGGTTAATTATTCATGTTAATTGAATGAAATGATTACCTTAAGTAAGTCAGTATAAAGCCTATGCATAGCATGAGAAGGGGATTAATTCTCTGTATGTTGTTTCCTCATTCTACCTATGAGAAATAAGCAGATGCATCACATTCTGTGTGTATGTTATTATGATTTAGTTCCCTTGTGTAATTTTATTTAAATTGTAAATTTTGTCATATGGCTCTGGGGGAGAAATAGACACCCCCCCTGTTGTGTTTATGTTCCTTCTGTGGGTCGAGATGACGGGAGGGGACGCGACAGAGTGGTATCAGAGCCCATGTTGCAGCACTGGGGCTGCTTGGGCCAAACTATGAGTTTACAGGCAGATATCAGAATGTTTAAAGGAGGTATTGATGAAGTTGGGCAACATTTTGATTGAAAGAATGACAGAATCAGAGTTCTCAGGTGTGGTAGAGGATCACACCGTTGCATAGAGCTCTCCAAGAGATTTCCAACAGTACAGGACTTGCCTTATTTGGTTAAAGGATGAGGGAGATCTCTGAAATTTTGCAGGAACAGAGGAGGTGTTTCCGCAATTCTGCATTGTGGATTGCGGATTGCGGAGACGTAAATTTTCAAATTTACGTTTTGGACTTTCGCATTTCCGAACCCGCATTGTGGATTGCGGATTGCGAAGACGTAAAATCTTCAAATTTGCGTTTTGGCGTTCCGCATTTCCGACTTCTGCATTATGCATTGCGGAAGTGACATTTTCCGGAACTGGAAAATTGACGTTCCGCATTTCCGACTTCCGCGTTGTGGATTACGGAAGTGACATTTTCCGGAGTTGGAAAATTGGTGTTCCGCATTTCCGACTTCCGCATTGCGGATTGCGGAAGTGACATTTTCTGGAGTTGAAAAATTGGCATTTCAGACTTCCGCATTGCGGATTGTGGAAGTGATATTTTTCGGAGTTGGAAAATTGACATTTCTGACTTCCGCATTGCGGACTGCGAATTGAGGGTTGCGGATTGCGGGTTCAAAAAAATAAGTATAGAGCTCGAAACTCAATTTTTGGATAGCAGGAGCATTCAGACTCAGAATTGGATAAGTCTTGTGATGTCCTGAGGCCATTAATGAAGGCCATGAAAGAACCAGTGAGGGTCCCAAGCCCATTATGCTCCAATTTAGCATAAAATTAGAATGAATGACTTTTATAAATCAGTGTCCCGAAGCTTGGTAGAAGGTCGGATTGAGTTGAAATCGCAATGGAGCGGCCATGGAGTAGGAACAGTGTTAATTTTGGAAGCTTGGAGCCAAACTCCAAAGGATGTAAAGATGGGGTGAGCGAAAATGCCAAAAAGCACTATTTCGGGCCACTTTTTGAGAATTTTGAAAAGCTTGCAGTGGATAAAAGTGACTCTAGATGTCGGATTCAAGAAATTTACTGAACTCGACATTTCATCCTCTCATTAAAACATACAATTTACGTGAGACAAATATTTCCCATAAAGGCTCAGCTTGGAAGATAGCCATTTTTGGCCAAAATTTTGAAATTTGGGAAAAGTTAAAAGTTTAAAATAGTCAAACCCAAAATCTTATAGAAGTTGACTGGTGCATCGGAACGAGGATACGAATGTTGTTGAGTGATCCTTGTTATATGGAATAACTTCTCTCGATAGAAACGTTTTCATGATGCTTCCTAGATTTGCTTCTATAAGTAACTAAAGTTGGCATTTCATAATAAATTGCAGTTGTGTAAAAGTGCAGAATTTTGGTAAAAGATGTCATTTTTGAAGTAATGTAATTTCCACACCCGAAGTCAGAATGAAACATGTAGATAGGCATTGGAAAACTTATCCAGCAAGGAACAATGTTGCATCACCAGAATTGAATGAGGTTTTCATATATCATAGATATTTAGAGTAGAAAAAGTGCCAGCGGTTGTTTTGACAAAAAAAAATGTTGTCAATATGGGCAATTTCTAGAATTGCATGCCTGGAAAGTAGCAAGTTGGAATATTATGCATGAGTACATGTATTGAATTGTTGCTTGGTGAGAAAATCATAGCTAGTGATTCCTTATGTGCTTGCTAGAGGCCATGAAATCGGACCAGCTATGATGTGGAAGAGGAATTCCATGCTATGATGAGGGATTGGAAAGGGAGAATTCCTTAACCCCTGTCTTGCTACTGTATTTATATTTTATGAGCTTGATGTATAGAAAATTAGGGCATGGGAATGTTGAAAATGCAAGAGATTAGATGGATGGCATGAATATGCATTAATTGGCATATTGATAAACATTGCACAGTGCGTGAGAAGATGTTTTTGCACGCATTTGATATTACATATTGGTAAAAGTAGTGAGGTTTTACATATGCAATGAACCGCTAATGGTAAATATTGTGGTTGATAATCACTATTGGCGTTGGTATTGGTTGTAGGATCAAAGACAACAGAAGCATGGCTAAAATGTACATGATGTTGTTGCATGTGACCAGCAACCCTATGAGAAAGGTCAGTGCAGCAAATCTGTGATCATGAGGATTGATGGAAGGACTGTGTAGTCCTTGGTAAGAGGCCAGATCGATGAGGTAAAACCAAAGATGCTAATGGGATCCATGCAAGTATGTTTCCTTGTGCAAATGGTACAAGTGTTGAAAGGGGATTGGGTAAGAATCCCTTGAGCCATGTTTAATAATTGTAAAATGGTATGCATGTAAGATGAAGGCATTAATATGAAAGTAGATCATGCCATGTGTATGTTGGTTATGGGTTGATAACCAAGCAAGTGAGAACTTATGGTCCTGTTATAGTAGTGCTTGTTATGTGAGGTAGTCTTGGTTAGGTCATAATATGTTTGGATGCATAGTATTCATGAATCAATGCAAGGTGGCATTGAGTGGATATGCATTAAGAGATTTTATAAATCTTGTGGTTGCATTGAGTAAATGCACATTAAAAGATAAGGTAAATGTTGTAAATGTGCATGCATGAGTGTGGGTGCACATGTTGTGATGCATTGCATGAATGCATGGGGGTGGTGTATGTATTATTGCAAACTATATAATGGATGAGATGATGAATTGATGATAATTCTAGGATCATTTCATGAGCTTCTATGCATGCAGGATAGTAAGTGCATGAAGAAGGTAGTCATGATTGATGGGATGTCGGAATGCTCTGGGGAAGGGCACAGTTGTATAAATGCTATGGCTATGAATTAATGAGTATCTAAAGTTTCATTTAAATTGCATGAATGATGTGGTTGTACCTTGCAATTTTAGTATGATAATGATTCACATGAAGTAAATGAGTTTTGGTGATATTGAGATGTTAACAACTGGAAGTGTTTGAATTGTGGAGTGTTATAATTCTTAAAATGCTTCAGTGATTGTTGCAGCAATGAAATATTATATGCATAGAGACTTACAAAGTGTTTGGCTGATTGAAGTTTCAGATTTCAGGTAGATTGTTTTGGGCATGGCAATGTGGGTAAGTCCATGATGAAGGTTGGAATCTACCATGTGAAAGAGCCAAACCTCATGAGAAGGATCTCATGGTTGTAAAAATAGTTTATGTGCAGAACAGATTGTCAATTTCGGACTTGTAGATTTCAGATTTGAGAATTTGTTGATAATTGCTAATCATCGTTGGCTTGCATAGAACTATGTCAGGAGGACATGTTGTAAGTGGATGTTCATGTTATGGTAGCAAGCATAAAACCCTAATGGGAAGATTGGTGCCACTTACAAGAGACAAACAATATGAGGATAGCCTCATGACTAAGCAAATCGATTTCTGTAGTAGACAGAATTGCAAATTCATATTGAATTTAATTATTAGTGCCATTGATTGGTTATGGAACAATCAGATTTGAATTTTATTGTTAAATGTTGCTGATTGTTTGGCTATTTGATGAGTGTGCCAGGAAGACACATTACAGGAATACCATGTGTGATGGCCTGCAAAATCCAAACTCCATGGGAAAGACCGCATGATTTGGAAATAGGTTTCGGGTGAAACACCATTGCATATTTTAAGGATGACATCTCAACTGAACTGCATGTTGGAAAACCATGTGAGTGAGATGGGAAAATTATGCCAAGAAGGTATATGTGGGTTATGAAACTTGAAAATATTGGGGTGGAATACCGAAGGACTGTCGACTCAGAGAAGGGATCCCCCATTCTTCGCAAATGAAGAGAGAATACATCTAAAAAGGGATAAGTATTATGTAACCCTAGCTAAGAACATGCATGTCTAATTATGAGAGTTAATATGCAGAGCATGTTTTATTTTATTTATATTATTTCAAATTGCTTAAGTAGGATTAAGGCTTACATGGCTCACATCGGGAAGGGGTGCACACTTTTATGGTGATGGGCTATGATAGGGTTGTCAATATTGACTACACCCTAAGGGAATGGACGCATTCCTGGTGTTTCAATATTTGATAGTGAATGTTATGAAATATGCTTGCAATTTTGGAATAGCAATACTAATGAGCTTGCTTATCCATTTTGTGTTGTGATCCTGAACAGATGCGATTGGTGTTGCACACTAAGGAAGCAAAGTAAATAGGTTGTTGTGGAGGTATTGATGAAGGGTTGTTGTATGCCTAATAAACCCAGTCGGTGTACTGGTTTGGCATTAGTTACTTGGATGTTGTGGAGGTATTGGTGAAGGGATGTTATATGCCTATGGCTCTATAGTAGATCCTTGACCTAGAAATGGTCGTAGTGCAGTTTCCTTGCATTGGTTGATGACCCAGACGGATGTGTTGGATTGGCAATGGAGAGGGAAAACTAGGTATGGGACTGGTTTGGCACCACCAATGCCTAATAAACCCAGTCGAAGTACTAGTTCGACATTGACTATTTGGATGGCCTGGAGTAGCATGTGTGCTAGCCAACATCCAATTCCACAAGTGATCCCAAGGCTTGTAAAGTAAAGCAGGACCCTGTGGACCAAAGAGGAAATGTCCAATACATATAAGTATTTAATTTTCATTCATTTCTTATTTTGGATAATGAAAATTTCATGAACAATCTTATGACAACCAAGTTGATACACTATTGTTTCTATGTTGGAAAATTGGGTCATTGCAGGAAGCAAGAAGCCTTGAAGGCATCCTAGGGATGCATTCGGACATGTGACTGTCCTAGAAAGCTCAGTATGAGAAGCAATGACAAGAATGGTGTTAGTGGACATGTGTGGGTCCTAGCAGCCAAAGGTTCTATGGAAAAAACATGGGGAGGGGATTCCCTGATGGAGAAAGCCTTGGACAGACCTTAGACACTAAGTGTCATATCCAAAACAAGAAAGGGCAAGTCAAGCATTCACATTGAAGTGAAAGAGGCTAAGGAGCATAGAACCACAGTGATGATGTGGCTCTAGATTGGAACAAGACTAAGAGGGGGAAACACCTACTATTCTCTTTCCTTTTTACTGATGCATCTTAAAAACGAAAAATTGTTGAATGCATGTTATGACTAGAAGTTGATTGTGTTTATTTTCTTGAAATAAATTGTGAATGTTGAAATAGTTAATTCCCTGAGAAAAGATGAACATGAATGTGTTCATGTGTATATTGGGAAAGCATAAAAAGTGTGGAATTCTCTTGAATAGAGCATAGGCTCTGCATGTTAATAGGGCAAATAATTGACTGATTTTTAATGTTTATGTTATGCTTGGCCTAACAATATTTGTAATGATGAACTTCACAAGTGAAAATTGAAGCAATTGGTTGCAGTTGTTACAAACAAGTGTTGCTAGTAAGCAAAGTGTGGTCAGCTATGCACATTGACCATGGCAGCAGACCAAAAGCTATTTGATTTGGTTGAAAACATTCTCCAAACAATTGCCAAGACCCAATAAAATCTTGGAGAAATGTTCAAGCTACAAAAGCAACAAAATGAGATGAACCACAAGGTTTGCAAGAATCTATTTGTCTGCAAAAGCAGGTAAAAAGCATTCTGGAAGCAATCAGCAGTAGAAAGGATAGTGGATCAATGAAGAGGCATTCATCCAATCATTCCATTAAGAAACGTTCCAAGTGGGAAGACTCAAAGGAAACTGAGCAGGTAAAGAAGAAGCAACCACTGAAATGTTGGGAATGTGGAGGAAACCATTGCCTCCGCAACTGCCCAACAAGGAACAGCAAGAGGGATAACATCCATGAAGTTTACAAACTTGTAGATCAGCTGGAAGGTGAAGAAAAGGAAGGGATTGTTGTGGAGCAATGCCCACATGTGGATCTGGAAGGTCAAAACCAGCAGGAGCAGCTTGTGGAATCCAAAGGAATTGATCCTGAAATTTCAAATTAAAGGATGAAATGCAGGGCATACCTGTAACATTTTTGTAAATTTTGAACAGGTGTAAACTGTGTAAATATTCCCCAAGTATTGGAACACCGAGGACGGTGTTATTCTAAGGGGGAGGGGATTGTAATACCCCCATTTTGCCCCTTAGGATATATTGGATTTTAATGTAAATATTGTATACATGCGATGTATGTTTTCCTAGCGTGGAGCTCAAGGCCAAGTTCTCGCTATTAAGCCATGGAAATTGTAAAAATGATGTAAATAAGCATCATGCAATAAATTACCAAAAAAAACTAGCTATGGAAGCAACTAATAAGAGGGGTCCATGTGTATCCACTAGGGAGTGGTGAGGGGGTTGTGGGGTTGAACCATATGCTGTCAAATGTCATCTTGAGAACCCATTTGACTTTCTTTGCCGACATTTAATTCTGTTGTAAGGACGTGGTTGAAGAAATCAGTCTATGGTTTCAATGGAGCATGGGCAGCCCAGAAATTCATATGGCAGGTATGGGCTCTATTTTTTTGACCCACAAGTCACTCTACCTCATGGGAATTCGTTCTTCCTCATTCCCATTCCATTGTGGAACATGTAGGCACCAGTTTTCATCCATTGCACATGCCCAACAGTGAGAAAAAACCAAAAATCGCAACTCTGAATTAAGCCACGTTTTAAAGTGCCAAGAACGTCCATAAATTTGTGTGGAAATTGAAATCCAATGGGGGATCCATAAAGCTGAACCTTGGGGAGAATTTGAGAGTGTTAGATGCCCAGAAATCCATAGGAAAACCCAGATTTGATAGCCCGAAAATCTAGTGACAAGACATAGTCATTTGGCCACAAAAACTGAGAAAAATCCAAGCGTTAATGATAGAGAAGAAGATAGAACAAAGGTTGGAATTGCTTGATAAACTCAACTGTGTGTTGGCTTAGCATAACTGTTTGTGTGAAACTAGGGTTGTGAGTGAGCCTGTTTAGTTCCTCCTTAGTGGATACACAGCCCAGCTCGGGGGTGGTCTCTCAGCTGAAAGAATATAGGCTGGACAGAGACCCATGGATGGGTGGAACGTTGCTCTGACATAGCTAGTTTCTTGGACAACTTCATATTAAAAGATAAGTTTTCTCTGTGGTTTAAATTATGTCCATTATGTGTTATGTTATGAATGTTTAATTATTCATGTTAATTGAATGAAATGATTACCTTAAGTTAGTCAGTATAAAGCCTATGCATAGCATGATAAGGGGATTAATTCTCTGTATGTTGTTTCCTCATTCTACCTAGGAGAAATAGGTAGATGCATCCCATTCTATGTGTATGTTATTATGATTTAGTTTCGTTGTGTGATTTTATTTAAACTGTAAATTTTGTCATATGGATTTGGGGGATAAATAGACACCCCCCCTGTTGTGTTCATGTTCCTTCTGTGGGTCGGGATGACGGGAGGAGACATGACACATTAAGACTAGGCACTGATCTTAATCATTCTAAGAGATATGGGCTAGTTTATAAGTGTTAACTCTAGTAAGTGCATGTTATCCAAGCTCAACAATATCTAACCCTTAAATGGTGCTTCATCCTCAAAGCTTTTCTCAACATTATCTAGTGCTTAGGTTTGCAAGTATTAGAAGTCTAGGTAGCTTGCATAGGTTAGTTGGAAGCCAATGGTACGGTTGTAAGTGACACATAGATAATTTTGGATTTACTCACAAGAGACTTCAAAAAAATCCAAAAGCAAGACCAACGTTACTTTAATAATGGGGAACTGGACAATGGTGGGGTCAATGGTGCGGTACTAAGTAGGGGGGAGATATGGCATCAAACTTGAAAAATATTTGACGCATTCCAATATCCTATAGGATTCCTTGCAACAATAACTTATTAAAAGTCTGGAGGTCCTCCCAAAGGTAGTAGTAAACCATGTACTACTTGGAGAGTAGTAATGACCTCAACAAGAATATAGGTCATGGTGAGGAGTTATAACGATTGGGGATAACATTGGTTTTGGAGATGCCCCATTGAGTAGGTTATTCTAGCAAGGGTAGGAGTTTGATGGTATTTAAGAGTGTTAATCATGTTATTTAGGCTTGTGCTCAACCTTGGTTGTCCATGTTTTCTAAGTTTTCAACCTAAGTGTATGTGTTGTCCCGAATTTGGATGTACTAGTGAAATTTTCCATTGAAGGGATTTCCATGCCTTAGGATTGGAGTAACGCATCTAGGGTGATCTATCAAGAGTTAATCTAGTACCACCCTCCATGGTTTCTTAGCTACCATGTACTCTAAAGTACATGCAGTCGATAGTCTACTTCATAGTAAAGATGTCACTCTTTATGCACTTAAGGAAAATTTGGCAATGGCTCAAAATCACATGAAGCAACAAGTAGACCAACACCGCTCAGAGCGTTCATTTGTAGAAGGAGACCATGTGTTCCTTCGCCTCCAAACTTATAAGCATACCTCTCTCAAAATTAAATGCTATTAGAAGCTTGCACCCAAGTTTTATGGGCCATATCAGATTTCTCAATGCATTGGTGAAGTGACCTGCAAATTATCACTCCAAGCACACTCCCAGATCCACCCAATATTTAATCATGTGTCTTGTTTGAAGAAGGTAGTGGGTCATAAATGTTACGTACAAACTACATTACTAGAACTAGATGAAGAAGGCTCAATTTAGATCCAACCAGAAGTAGTTTTGGACACTCAAGAGAGTTAGTTAAGTCAACGCACTATCTGTGAAGTTTTGATTCAGTGGAAGTATACCTCACTAGAAGATGCTACTTGGGAACCATCAATTGTTTTGTATTAATTTCCCCATCTCCAACCTTGAAATGTTTCTTTTGAAGGGGTAGGACATGTTAGATTCCTACCGTAATCCCCCTACTTTATCAATGTACAAGACCATCAAGCCCATTAGATAAATAGTGGACAGTGACTTAATGTAAAAGGCCCCTAGGTGGTTGACCCTCATTAATAGCGGGACCAGGAATAGTTAGGACTTTGGCTATTGAAGCACTATATATAGACTAGTAAGATATTTAATGTTTAGTAAAAATTTGTCATTGTATTTGAAGCTTTGCTCTTAGAGGTTGCCCCCTTACAAAGGCAAGTGAACATTGATATCTATTTTATCTATTGCCTCTTGTATTTTTCTATCTTTTCTATGTATTTTGGGGTTTAAGCATACTACACAGATCATGTTGGTAGTAGGTATATAATAATCAAACCTAATGTTATTGGTCAATTTGTTATATGGTTCCTTTTTTTGCAAGAATTTGTTATCTCTATACTTGATAAGCCTATTGGAAGTAGAATAATCCTCTCCTTAGCTTCATTCTCCCACCTAGTGACTTAGACTATGATTTCATGATTCTAGTGGGCCAAATCTCATTCAGTTTGACCACCTAATTCACCATGGAGTTTACTTCTAAACTCTAAGGGTCCTAAACTACCTTATCTACCTTTTGTTGGAACTCTTGAAGTATATTTTGACATATGAAGGTGAATTCCTTCAATTAGGACTAATTTTCCTTGATTTTAGGGTCCCACATTGCAAGTTTGAGTTGTGGAGTGAATATGGGGAGTTTACTCCACTGTTCAGGGACTCCATGCACCTATTTTTTAGCTATTATGAGACAGTAGGGCCCTCCATGAGTGTTTTTAGGGATGTGCACCTCATGCATGTTCCTTCAGTCAGTTGCATGTGCATTCAATCAGTTGCATGTTCCTTCTGTCAATTGCAGTCAGTTGCTCCTAGCATTTAGGGAGATAAGTCCACTTATGGAAGTCATGAGTCGATTAAACTCATCTTGAAGAGTGTGCATGGATAACTAAGGGTCTTTATCTCTAGTTAAGGATAACTAGCATCTCATGCATTGCATGAACAATTCAAATTTCCTCCATGACCTATTCTAATTGTCTTGCCTTTTTATACTTTCTACTTCACTCGTTAAAGCTTAATGTATTACAACATTCTCTCTTGTTATTGACTTCTCTCTTTTGTGTAATGATTAATGTTTAGCACATTTATTGCATTAATTTGTTAGATTGTTGATCTCTTTCACAGTATTGCTATGTTGATTAGTATTTGTATCTACATGCTCAAATTCTACATGTTATCAGTGCTACAGGGGTGATAAACAAGTTGGTATACTAGTTTTTATAGCAATCCAGTCTTACCGAAGGTTGAAGGATGTCCTAGATGCTTCATAACATATGCCCTACGAGGACATATTAAAATCTGTTAACAAGTTGAAAAAGGACCCAAAAGCTTTGCAAAATATGGCCTACGAGGACATATTCACATCCATTAAAACTTACACAAACCCTACCAAATTAGGAGATGCACTAGTTCTGATCCACCACTCAGCTAAGGAAGACCCTTTTATAGGCCTAGAAGAAGAGGTGAACATTTTTTTACTATCCAATGGAGAACTTGTCCCAATTCAGGTTCTCATTGAAGAAGACCTCCAAAATGCCTCTTCATACTCAAGATCTATGAGATAACTTGCCCCAAATCATGTTCTCATTGAAGAAGACCTCCAGAACATCTCTTCGTACTCCGGATCTACAACTTTTTCTCCTACAATTCACCAAGTTTCGCAGAAAAGCTTCAAGGGGTTTCCTCCATTCGAAGCAAGGAGTGGTCAAGAACCATCATTCAAGCACTTCAAAGTGTTTGGATCTAGTGAATGGGGTCACTTGCACCTCAAGAGAAAGATGAGTTCATAAAATTTTACAGGTATCGTCACACAACCCTTCATTGAGAAGCAGTTCAACAAGTTATGAGTTGCCTTGAAATTGAAGACACATTTTGAGTAGTCTCTTTAGCCTTATTATTTACATTCTCTTTAATGGGGGATTCCAATGTGGTTTTTTCTGCTTACTCAATTTTAGAGAAATTTTGTACATGGGTACTTGACATGGCTACAAATTGTCATGACCCATTTTTCTTGCATTTATTTCACTTAATTCTTCTTATGGGGGGGTCTTGGAGCATAATAACCCTCTCCTTAGCTTCATTATCGTACTTAGTGACTTATACTATGATTTCATGATTCTAGTGAGCCAAATATCATTCAATTTGACCACTTGAGTCACCCTAGAGCTTACTTTTAAATTCAAGTGTCCTAAACTACCTTATCTGCCTTTTTTAGAGCTACTGAAATCTATTTTGGAATATGAGGGAAAATTCCTTCAATTAGGGCTTATTTTCCTTGATTTTAGGGTCCCATGTTGATAGTTTGAGTTATGGAGTGAATATGGGGTGTGTACTCCACTGTTCAAGGACTCCATGCACCTCTTTTTAAGCTATTATGAGACATTAGTGCCCTCCCTAAGTGTTTTTAGGGATGTTCACCTCATGCATATCCCTTCCATCAGTTGCATGTGCCTTCTCTCAGTTACATTCAGTTGCTCTTAGCGTGTAGGGAGAAATTCCACTTAGGGAAGTCATGAGTCAGTTAAACTCATCTTGGAGAGTGTGCATGGATAACTAAGAGTCGTTGGCTCTAGTTAGGCCTAGCTAGCATATCATGCATTGCATCAGCAATTCAAATTGCCTCCATGACCTATTCAAATTGCCTTGCCTATTTATACTTTCTATTTCATTCATTGAAGCTTAATGTAATACAACATTCTCTCTTGTTATTGACATCTCACTTTTGTGCAATGATTAATGTTTAGCACATTTATTGCATGAATTTGTTAGATTGTTGATCACTTTCATAGTATTGCTATGTTGATCATTATCTAGATCTACATGGTATCAAAGTTGTAAGGGTGCTAAAAAAGTTGGTATACTAGTTTTTACAAGGATCTAGTCTCATTGAAGGTTGAAGGAGGCACCAGAAGATTAGCAACATATGCCTTACAAGGACATATTCAAATCCATTAACAGGTTGAAAGAGTCTCTAGAAGCTTTGCAACATATGGCCTATGAGGACATATTCACATCGATTGAGCCTTGCACAAACCCTACCACAATGGGAGATGCACCAGTTGTGATCCACCACTTAACTGAGGAAGACCCTTTTATAGACCTAGAAGAAGAGGTGACCAACATTTTTTTACTATCAATGGGAGAGCTTGTCCCAAATTAAGTTCTCATTGAATAAGACATCCAAAATGTGTCTCCATACTCAGGATCTACGAGATAACTTGTCCCAATTTAGGTTCTCATTGAAGAAGAACTCCGAAATGTCTCCTCATACTCTAGATTTACAACTTTTGCTCTTACAATTCACCAAGTTCCACACAAAATCTTCAAGGGGTTTACTCTATTCGAAGTGAGTGGTCGTGAACTGTCATTTAAGCACTTCAAAGTGTTTGGATCTCATGAATGGTCTCACTTGCACCTTAGGAGAAGGAGGAGTTCATAAAAGTTTACAAGGATCTCTGTGAATCCCTTCATCGATAAGCAATCCAACAAGTTACGAGTTGCCTTGAAATTGAAGGCTCTTTTAGATTAGTCTCTTTAGATTTCCCATTTACATTATCTCTTATGGGGGGTTTGGGGTTGGGGGGGTTCCCATGTAATTTTTCCCTTTTACTCAATTTTAGAGAATCTTTTGTATATGGGTACCTAACTTGGATGCAAATTGTCGGGACCCATTTTTCTTGCATTTATTTCACCTAGTTTGGGTTGGGGAGGGGGGTGGGTTGTTGGAGTCGAATAACCCTCTCCTTAGATTCATTCTCCTACCTAGTGACTTCAACTATGATTTCATTATTCTAGTGGGACAAATGTCATTCAATTTGACCACCTGAGTCACCCTAGAGCTTACTTCTAAACTCTAAGGGTCCTAAACTACCCTTTCTGCCTTTTTTAGAACTCTTGAAGTCTATTTTGGCATATGAGGGTGAATTCCTTCAATTAGGGCTTATTTGTATTGATTTTAGGGTCCCACATTCAAATTTTGAGTTATGGAGTGAATCTGGGGCATTTACTCCATTGTTCAGGGACTCCATGCACCTCTTTCTTAGATATTATGAGACAGTAGCGCCCTCTTTGAGTGTTTTTAGGGATGTGCACCTCATTTATGTTCCTTCGGTAAGTTGCATGTGCCTTCTGTCAGTTACATTCAGTTTCCCCTAGCATGTATGGAACTAATTCCACTTAGGGAATTCATGAGTCAGTTAAACTCGTCCTGGAGAGTGTGCATGGCTAACTAAGGATCTCTGGCTCTAGTTAAGCCTAACTAGCATCTCATGCATTGCATGAGAAATTCAAATCCCCCCCATGACCTATTCAAATTGCCTTGCCTATTTATACTTTCTATTTCATTCATTGAATCTGTATTGTACAACATTCTCTCTTGTTATTGACTTCTCTATTTTGTGTAATGATTAATCTTTAGCACATTTATTGCATGAATTTGTTAGATTGTTGATCTCTTTCACAATATTGCTATGTTGATTAGTATCTAGATATACATGCTCGAATTATACATGGTATCAAAGTTGCATGGGTGCTAAACAATTTGGTATAATAGTTTTTACAGGGATCTGGTCTTATTGAAGGTTGGACGAGGCCCCAGAATCTTCGCAACACATGCCCTACGAGGACATATTCAAATCCATTAATGGGTTGAAAGAGGCCCTATAAGCTTCGCAATATATGGCCTATGAGGACATATTCACATCCATTGAGCCTTGCAAAAACCCTACCACAAAGGGAGATGCGTCAATTTTGATCCACCACTCAGCTGAGGAAGTGTTACACCAAAATCTCGTCATCATGAGTCATGTGTCAACTCCATGCATTAATCCCTGAAGTTCCCTTGGTTAAAAACATCAAAGTAGGTTGTTGTCCTTGTGTTTCCACAATTTCTAGTTGCACTGGCGCATCCTGCTTTCCAAGAAGAGGCACCATACCATGGCTGTCGCATGATGTTCTTTGGCAGAGTGAGCCACTGGCTCTTGCTGACCTTATGCAAGTTGCGCTGACCCCTTCCTGGTGCCAGTTTCCTTCATGTAAGGTGCGCCAGGGTTGGTTAATGTGGATAATAAGGAGCTTCGAGCGACTTCTCAAAGCTTGGTGACATGAAGGTCTATCCCTGGTTGGTAGGAAGGATGGTATTCTGTCCCCTAACCTAATGGGAAGATCCCTTAGACCTCTCCCCTTAATACTCAACTTACTCTATCCATTTGGCCTTATAAATAAGACCTCTCTCTCCATTGAGAAGGGGAGGAAGGACTATAGTTCTCTCATGCTGGTGGAATTATCCTAGGTGATCCCTACTCATCCTTTGGAGGCTTGGCTTGGATTGTTGGATGGAAGTTGCAGCACTGAGGCTTAGGTTGTGACTATCTTTCTCTATGCATTTCCCATCATTACAGTAATACAAACTCTTTCCATAAATATTGTTGTTTTGATAATATTTAGAGCTTTCTTCCTTAACTGTTAGCTTAGATCAGTTCATATTTAGATATGCTTTTACTGTTTGCTTGTTTCCATATGCTTGACAAGGTTTTGCAGCTCAAGATCTGAAGGCCCTGGAGCTTGGAACAACAAAGAGGAAAGGATTTGCAGATCTGAGGTAAGTCATCTACCTGTTCCCTTGAATCTCTATTGATCTAGGAAAGTAGATTGTGTTATGTATTTATTTGTTCTAGATCCACTTGGACTAGGGAGATCTTGCTTGAGTCTAATTGAGTAGATTGTCCATAAACAAATCTGGCAACTCCGCCGAGGAAAGAACATAGCTTTGATTTCAGTTTAGTTTGATTTCATTGATTTTTGTTAATCCATTTTCTAGCCTCCTAAGCTCCTCCCATCTTTGGATTTTGTTATTAAAGAGACGGTTGGCTTGCCTTGACTCTGCCTGGGATCAATATTAGACCTCTTACCTTTCAGTGTTGGAGATATTTTTATTTTTTGGTACTTGTTATTTGCCTGACGCACCTGGGTAATATATTCCCCGCGCCACTGTGCTCTTGGCGCTCATATCTAGTGAGCGCCTGATTGCAGCCTGCGCCATTGGCACCATTAGCCTGTGTACAGAGTGCGCATGTCGCACTGGTGCATAACAACAGAGTGCGCCAACATTTCTTGCTTGGTGTCTAGCACAATTTTCTCCATTTTTGGTTTTTGGGTGTGATTGATAGAGTTCTATGTACTGCATGATACAATCATAGAACCCCTAGGCCCAGTTTGTTTGTGTTTGGATTTGATTTGGTTGATTTTGGGTTCTAAGCTAGTCAAGTGAGCAACTTGGTAGTGGTGGGAAATTTCGATCCCCCGTCTATCCGCTTGATCTTATAATCCCTAATCACATTACCATATCTATTCGGGTCGTTAGATCTGATTCCTAAATCCTTCCTGCATTGAGTCATTGATTTTTTATTGCGATTTGTTGTTATGACTTTGCGTGTGTTTGAGTGCTTTTTGAGTTTTGGGTGATCTCTTTTCTTTGGGAATTTCCAACTTAATTTAACTGGTCGTGATATAGTCTTTGATTTTCTAAATAGTAGATCTAAGGAACTTTGTAATTCTCATATCCATTGTGAGTACTTGAGTAGGAAAACAAACTTCTTATTATCCCTCATTTCGAGTTTGATTCTTGTAATTATTGGGAATAGTTTTTCCATGCTTTGGAGTAAATGATAAAAATCTTTGGAAAGCTTAAAAGGGTATCTTGTAGTTTCTTGGTTATGTGAACTTGTTCGTCATTTCTTGGTAAGTTATAAGCACATTTGAGTTTTTTCAAAGCATTTATGAAGACTGAATATTCTTACTTTTTTATTTTCCTTCATTATTTAGATCATTGTTTCGAAAGTTAGAGATCATTGCATTTGAAAGCGAAATTCTTCTTTCCATGTTTCATCAATTCGTTTGACTTGAAAAGATAAAAAACAAAATCTTTATAATTTGGTGTTTGTTATTTTGTGATTTTTGTTGGCATAGTGAAGAGAGTCTTCATTTCTCTTTTTTTATTGATTTTGAGTTATAGGGGTATTTGTATTTTTCTACCATCGAAAACAAAGGAATTTCTCCTTACCTTAGATAGATTTCATCGAAACGGAAAAGAAAAAATTTGCATTTTGCATATAGATTAGGATTGCATTCTGTTTAAATTCCTGTATACACTCCATGCATTCACCTAACCATGAAAGATCAAATTTACGGTAGTGTTAGGTTAAAACCTGCTAGTAACTTGTGTGATAAGTTAGTGACGTGTTCCAACGTGGCAGCTGTCGTTATCTTCCTGCACTGCATTCCAGGGGCATGCAGTTATTCCATGTACCAACCGGTATATTGAACGACCTTTCATGTACCCTTGGGTATATATAAAGGTACTTCATGTACTCGGTAGTATATCGGAAGGCTCTTGTCGTACGGTTGTGCATTACACAACACCACTACGAATTGGAGCTCCCATGTACCTTGAGTATATCGGGAGACCCTACTAGGATTCCTATACCAACTAAGTTAACCTATTGGTCGTCTTGGCATGGAAATACACCAAGAACAGCACTCGGGGAGCTACTACGCATGTGCTTCAGGTAGTAGGGTTATACAGTCAGGGGTACGGTCCTAATCCTCCCTGGTTAGTGCTCTGAAATATTGGGCCGAGTATAACTGTTGGAACCCGAGGTATATCGCAAGTTGCACCGCCTTGACAAGCTTGTGAGGTTCCGTACTTTTGAATACCCTCCTGTCACATAAGTTTTCTTGCGGCTTTAACTTGTGTAGATTTTGGATTGTACTTTTTCTCTTTTTGTAGGTTACACTTAGGATAAATTTTGATTCGATCACACTGGCTGATCAACCTTTGAGAAGATCCCGAAGGATTTTAAATTTTTCGCCTGAATATCCCCTTAACCAGGAGGGGAACTCATGAGAAAGAATGGATCAACCTACTGCATCTGTGCCACGCAAAGAAGATGCTTCTACCCTAGAGTCGGGAACGAACTATTCATCTCCCATCAACCCACCTATCTCTGATCTTGCAGGACCTTTGATAGGGAAGAAACCTGCTTCATATGGCACATCCTTCCATCATTCGATGGAGGGAAATCTTGGAGCTATGGATTGGATTTTCATCCAACCCCAGGATGAATCTGTATCAACAACATTTGGTCCGTCCGCATCTTTTTGGGACACATCTGTAGGTCGACATGTCACTGAGTTTGGGTCAATTCCCATGGAAGAAACCATACCTCGTCGTTGGATTCCTAATGATGAATTTATTGCGCCACTTTATGAGCACATGAATTATCTGCGCATGACTGGAAAAGAACTTAGACAACAGAGTCTCTCGCGACGAGCAAACATCCCGGATACACCCATTTTTCAATATTCCCCTGTACGCTCTTTATCATTCACTTCACCGGAAACATCCATACCTAACTCGACCACTTACGAACCAGGTCAACGCTCGTTTCCTATGAGTACACCTCTAAGTCGGGCAACTAGTTCTATACCTCCCGTGACCTCAACCTCTGAAGGGAAACCTTCAACCTTTGTTAACTATGGGACATTACCTCCACCTCCCACACCTCAAAACTCGAGGGGAGGATATAACCTTCATGTTAGTCTACTGTTAGGCGGAAGTAATCCTTTCGTTAGCAGTCAACCCTTGGTCACGGGCCAACCTAGCATTAATGGTCAACACTTGGTCACCGGGCACATTCCAGTATGTGGACAACTTTCGGCTGGGGGGCAACCCCTAGCCGGTGGACCTAACTTGACTGGGGGACATCACTCAATCGACATTCATACCATGAGTGGAGGATACACTTCTCATACAAGTTATAGTATGGTTGGCACTCTGCACTCCGCTTCCAACCATGGGACAACCCACGTGGACACATCATACGGGGGGGGGGCATCCATTTGGACCCAACCCCCATGGGGGCACCTCTTTCCAGGACATCATAATCCCAACATTGGACAAAACTCTCTAGGGACTCTTTTTCCAAGATTAACCTACCCTGTAAACCCGAACACCCCATGGGGGCACCATAATGTCCCATCGTCCGGCGTACTACCCCCACCACCTCCACTAGTTGTCCCGCCACCTCCACCACCATCTGGTCCACCACCACCCCATTCTGGAGGAGGAGGAGCCCCGCGTTACGGGGGTGGACCACCCCATTCTGGAGGAGGCAGACCCCCGCCTTATGGCGGCTGCCCACCCCAATTTGGAGGAGGTGGGCCCCCACCTTCTAGCGAAGGACCACCCCACTCCGAAGGAAGAATACCACCTTACTCTAGAGGGGGAGGGCCCCCCCTTCTGGTGGAGGGCCACCCCATTCTGGAGGAGGAGGAGCCTCCCCACCTTTCGGTGGCGGGCCACCTCATTCTGGCATAGGCGGACCTCCTTCCGGTCCCCCTCTTAACCCCAACGACCCACCCCCATATGGCCAATTCCCTATGGGAGGACTCTACGGCCAATCGGTCCATGGTCCTACTAGTACACCGATGCCATATCAATATTACCAATATCCACAGTCCAACCAACAATTACCTTTTCTAGCTACACTCGATCTGCCAGATTTATCACGGTTGACCAACGATCCCATCTACCATAGCACTAATTGGCCAGCTATTTCGGTGAAGTTACCATCGTGCATACCGAAGTTTGATGGAAAACTGGGTGAGGATCCCAAAAACCATGTAATGACTTATCATTTATGGTGTTCGTCTAACTCCCTAATGGATGATTCCATCTGTTTGCGGTTATTCCAGCGAACCGTCACCGGCACTGCTTACAAGTGGTACATCGAATTACCACCACACTCTTTTCCTGATTTTCGATCCTTGGCCATGTCATTTTTGACACATTTTCAGTTACCAATCTGTTGCAAGACCAGTATGGATCTTTTGACATCTCTTCAACAAACTATCGCCACTCATATTTCCGATCATATTCACGAGTGGAGGCGAAGACGATGTTTGATTAAAGCTCCCATTCCGTACTAACTCCTTGTAGATTGGTTTACTAAGTCACTCCTACCCATCGTGGCCAAATATGTTGCCATGGGTGGGGACGTCACCGAAGAGGAAGCTATAGTACATGCCCAGTATTTAGACTTAGTCTACGCTCAATCTGGCACTATATACGATATTGTCCCCGACTCACCTCGCCCTACCTACGACCCAACAAAACCACCCTCGGGACCTCATGCCGACGGCATCATCGATTTCGTCCAAAACCATCATGTTTCCCAATCCAATGGACTGCATAGACATGCTAGTTCCACTTTGTCCCCATCATAACCAGGGAACAACACCAACCGATCATCCAGTCCTGCTGCCACTGATGAAGTAAATTCAGTCCAATCTGCTTCACCTCATAAATCCAGTGGTAAAAAGAAGAACATGGGGAAAGGAAAGATTTTGTATTTCACTGTAATTACAGCAGTACATAGTCACTCTTGAACATGGAACTCATTTGCATATGCATTCAGTACTTGGGTAATATGTTTGTCGTCGAGTCACTGGTCCCACGAGTCTTTCCACTTCTTTGGGTCATCCAAAGAATGCTTCCAACATCAATTGCATTAGGGGGGTAGGTATCATTCTCATCATGTCAATACTGCCAAGTCATTCCATTCCCATGTTCAAGAGGAGTTTTGGTCATTCATTCACTATCTACAATCATTTCACCTTCCATCATGTCGGTCGTCCTTGAGTCAGTCTCACACACTACTATCTGATTCATTCCAAACATCTGTGATTGCGTTTTGTGTCGATGATGGGGGATTCATCATGGACCTCCTTCGATGGATTCATCCTCGTCGACTTCAACACATCATCCAGGGATTGAATCTAGAAACCAATCGAGTACCTTGGGCCTGCATGCCTCAATGGCAGGTTACCTCGCTTTCAACATGAGTTCACATCATTGGCTCTTGATTGAAAGATTCCATCGATTGTTTGACCTTCGATCATTGATTCACATTCGATGGTATGTACTATGATACCTTGAGAATCATTTACATCAATGGTGATTTCCCTCACGCTTGTTAACGGTATACATTAATGACCGATAATCAAGTGGTTTCTACCATATTTGACTCCAAGACATTGTAATCACATGGTTAGATTTTGTATCATTGCGGGTTCGGCCTGAAGACCCTGGGTTAAGTCATAAATCTCACCCAAGTTACGATGGAGATTGTTTTGAGTCATATTACATGGATCCACTTTGTATTGGTTGTGGTTGTGTTATCATCTCATCATGGATCTACGATTGTGTCCAATAGCCATGATTGTGTCCAGTCGATCTCCACTACCATGGATCTGCAGTGTATTGGTCGGAGCCATGTTATGAGTCATGTGAGACTAGTATCTCAAAGTCGGTTGTACTGAAGTAGTTTCTTCCAGCCAACAAGTCCTTGTCGTCGATCCTTCACATTACAAAGCATTTCACCTGTCTTATTTTACCATCTTCATGCTTTGAGGGGCATTCTGTTACACCAAAATCTCGTCATCATGAGTCATGTGTCAACTCCATGCCTTAATCCCTGAAGTTCCCTTGGTTAAAAACATTGGAGCAAGTTGTTGTCCTTGTGTTTCCACAATTTCTAGTTGCACTGGTGCATCCTGCTTTCCAGCAAGAGGCACCATACAATGGTTGGCGCATGATGCTCTCTGGCAGAGTGCGCCACTGGCTCTTGTTGACCTTATGCAAGTTGGGCTAACCCCTTCTTGGTGCTAGTTTCCTTCATGCAAGGTGCGCCAAGGTTGGTTAATGTGGATAACAAGGAGCTTCGAGCAACTTCTTGAAGCTTGGTGACTTGGAGGTCTATCCCTAGTTGGTAGGAAGACTGGTATTCGATCCCCTAACCTAATGGGAAGATCCCTTAGACCTATCCCCTTAATCCTCAACTTACTCTATCCATTTGGCCTTATAAATAAGACCTCTCTCTCCATTGAGAAGGGGAGGAAGGACTATAGTACTCTCATGCTGGTGGAATTATCCTCGGTGACCCTTACTCATCCTTTGGGAGGAAAACATCATCCTTTGGAGGCTTGGCTTGGAATGTTGGATGGAAGTTGCAGCGCTGAGGCTTAGGTTGTGACTATCTTTCTCTATGTATTTCCCATCATTACAGTAATACAAACTCTTTCTATAAATATTTTGTGTTGATAATATTTAGAGCTTTCTTCCTTAACTGTTAGCTTAGATCAGTTCATATTTAGATATGCTTTTACTGTTTGCTTGTTTCCATATGCTTGACAAGGTTTTGCAGCTCAAGATCTTAAGGCCTTGGAGCTTGGAACAACAAAGAGGAAAGGATTTGTAGATCTGAGGTAAGTCATCTCCCTGTTCCCTTGCATCTCTATTGATCTAGGAAAGTAGATTGTGTTATGTATTTATTTGTTCTAGATCCACTTGGGCTAAGGAGATCTTGCTTGAGTCCACTTGAGTAGATTGTCCATAAACAGGAAGACCCTTTTACAGGTCTAGCAGAAGAGGTGATCAACATTTTTTTACTACACATTGGAGAACTTGTCCCAAGTCAAGTTCTCATTGAATAAGACCTTCAAAATGTCTCTTCATACTTAGTATCTACGAGAGAAATTTTTCCAAATCAATATTTCATTGAAGAATACCTCTATAATGTCTCCTCATACCCCCGATCTACAACTTGTTACCCTACAATTCACCAAGTTCTGCACAAAATATTTAAGGGGTTTCCTCCATTCAAAGTAAGGAGTGGTCAAGAACCATCATTCAAGCGCTTCAAAGTTTTTGGATCTCGTGAATGGGCTCATATGCACCTCAAGACAAGGAGGATTTCACAAAATTTTACAGGGATCTTCGCAAAGCCCTTCATTGAAACGCAGTTCAACAAGTTACAAGTTGCCTTGAAATTGAAGGCTCCTTTTGAGCAGTCTCTTTAGCCTTCTCATCTACATCATCTTTTATGTGGGGGGTTAGGGAGGGAGAGGGGGGTTCCCATGTAGTTTTTACCTCTTACTTAGTTTTAGAGAATCTTTTGTACATGGGTGACTAACATGGTTGCAAATTGTCGAGACCCATTTTCTTGGATTCATTCACCTAGTTCAGGTTATGGGGGGGTGTTGGATCATAATAACCCTCTCCTTAGCTTCATTCTCATACCTAGTGACTTATACTATGATTTCATTATTCTAGTGAGACAAATCTCATTCAATTTGACCACTTCAATCACCCTAGAGATTACTTTTAAACTCTAAAGGTCCTAAACTACCTTATCTTCCTTTTTTAGAACTCCTGAAGTCTATTTTGTCATACGAGAGAGAATTCCTTTAATCAAAGCTCAGTTTCCTTGATTTTAGGGTCCCACATTGAAATTTTGAGTTATGGAGTGAATATGGGGAGTTTACTCCATTGTTCAAGGACTCCATGCACCTCGTTTTTAGCTATTATGAGACAATGGCACCCTCCTTGAGTGTTTTTAGGGATGTCCACCTCATGCATGTTGCTTCATTCGGTTGCATGTGCATTCAATTAGTTACATGTGCCTTTTCTCAGTTGCAATCAGTTGCTCCTAGCATGTAGGGAGCTAAGTCCACTTAGGGAAGTCATGAGTCAGTTAAACTCATCCTGGAGAGTGTGCATGGATAACTAAGGGTCTCCTACTCTACTTTAGCCCAACTAGAATTTCATGCATTGCATGAGAAATTTAAATTTCCTCCATAACCTATTTGAATTGCCTTACCTATTTATACTTTCTACTTCATTCTATTTGACGGACAATCTACCAATAGTGGACTCGAGGCCTGATCTCCCTAGCTCAACGTGAGTCTAGAACAAATAGAAAAAGAACATAAATGACTCTCCTAGATCTAATTAGAGATCAAGGAACTAGATGCTTTACCTTTTAGATCGCTAATCCTTTCTCCTTGAATGTTGATCCAAGCTTGATGGTCTTCAGATCTTAGCTGCAAAACCTGTCAAGACAACACAAGCAGTAAAATGCACCTACACAATAATAGATCTAAGTAAGCAATTAAGCAGGCAAACTACACGAAATATCATTAACGCAATGAGATTCGGTGGAAAGCACTTATAATACTGTATTAAAAGGGAAATACATAGGATGAAGAGATTACAACCAATGACTTAACGTAGCAATCCTTCTCCGATCAAGCCAATTCCAAAGCCTCCCAAGGAAGTGTGAGTCTCCCAATAGATGAGTAGAGATCTCTCCTAGACCGATTTCACTAGCATGTAGATACTATAGACTTCCTCTCTTTGGAATGGGAGTGAGCTTCACTTATATAGGACTAAGTGGATAGGGTAGGTTGAGATATGGTAGGAGAGAGATAGGGGATCCTTCCAAGAGGCTAGGAACCGAATGCTAGCTCCCCTAAAGGCTAGGGATCGGGATCCACATCAACTACCTTCGAGAATGGGCTCGAAGATGCTATTTTAGTCTATTAACTGACATCGTCGCATTTTGCAAGAAGACAACTTGCGACGTCGCATGTTGCATTAGGACAACCTGCCACGACCTCTCAAAACCTAGTATAAAAGGGTTTGCATCTCTTCCAAGTGGATGATTCAGTCAAAGGAACTTCAGGGATGTTTACACTGATTATCATGATGGCCAATATTTAGGTGTAACAAAATGCCCCCCAAAGCATGAAGCTGTTTGAAAATTGGACAGGTGAAATGCTTTGACAGAAGGAATGGCAATTGCTCATTGGATGAAGGATGCTGCTGCAGTACAACTGACTCTGAGTATACAATCTCATATGATGCACAACATGGCTATCGACCAATACATTGCAGATCCATGGTAGTAATGATCGACTGAACACAATCATGGCTACTAGACACAAGCATAGATCCATGATGAGATGGTAACACAGCCACGACCAATACAAATGTGTATCCGTGTGATATGACTCAAAACAATCTCCATTGCAACCTGGGTAAGAAATGATTCCTCGTGGTGTTCAAGCTGAACCCGCAATGATACGAATATATCCATGTGATTACAAATGTCTTGACATCGAACATGGTAGAAACCACTTAATTACCGATCATTGATGTATACCGTTAACAAGTGTGAGGGTAATCACCATCAATGTCAATGATCCCCAAGGTATCATAGTACATATCATCAAGCTTGAATAAATGAGTTGAAGTTGAACGCATGATGAAATCTTTCAATCAAGAATCAATGATGTAAACTCATGTTGAAAGTGAGGTAACCTGCCATTGAGGCATGCAGGCCCAAGGTACTCGATTGGTTTCTAGATTCAATCCTCGGATAATGATTTGAGATCGACAAGAATGAATCCGTTGAAAGAGGGCCATGATGAATCCCCCATCATCGACATGAAACTCGATAACAGATGTTGAGAGTAGATCGGATGGTACAGTAACATACAAGACTAACTCAAAATAGACCGACATGGTGGAAGGTGTACTAACTGCAGAAAATGAGTGGTGAAAATATTCTCGAACATGGGCATGGCATGACTTGGCAGTATTGACATGACGAGTATGATACCGAATCCTAATGCAACTGATGATGGAAGCGTTCTTTGAATGACTCAAAGGAGTGACAAGACTCAAGAAGTAGGTAAAACTCGAGGACAAACGGATGATCCAAGTACTGTATCCAAATGCAAATGAGTGCCATGTTCAAGAATGACTAGGTATTGCCACAGATAAAGAGTGTAACATAAAAGCTTTCCTTTTTCCCCATCATGAATGATGAGTGCCTCACTTGTTTTTTAACGAGCTTGATGAGGGTAACCAGATGCTCGGTATAGCTCATCTCATAGATGAGTCCAATTCCAAATATTTTTCGAACCTGGGAGAAGATGGGTTCGTCCCGTAGCGGGCCCTTCAATGTTAAATTTTTAACGAGTCCATAGAAGGGAAACTCGGTCGTCATTTCATGTTTAGAGAGTCTGAAAAGAACTAAAGAAGACTCCAATGGTCTTTTTTCGTAAAGTTAGCCTCATCACCCGAAAAAGGGTAAAACAACGCGGGAGAGGACTCTTCCAGTCATGATTGGCTGGAGTATTCCTTTTTCGTAAATAGTGCCCCCTGGTCCGAAAAAGGGGTAAACTATCACCAGGGAGACGATCATTCAAATCCTTTTACAAGCGTGAACGAATCAATTTCGCTTGGCCATATTTTTCTATTTCAGGAGTATGAAAAGAACTTAAAAAGGACTCCATGAACAACTTTGTCATGGTTGATAACCGAGTACAACAAAGGAAAAAGTAAACTCGGCACGGTTCCTTTTCCATAAATAGTCTAGCGAGGCCGGATAAAGTGATAAACCTATACTTGTTAGACACACCGTTTTACTCAATTTTTAACGAGCACGGGAATGGTATCAAAAGCACTCGAAATCTTTTTCATATTTGAACCAGAGCACGAAAAAGTAAAAACTAAGCTCAAACCACTTCTCATGTTTTAACCAGAGCACGAAAAAAGTGAAAAGTAAGCTCAAACCACTTTTCGTGTTTTAACTAGAGCACAAAAAAAGTGAAAAGTAAGCTCAAATACCATCTTACTGTTTTTAACGAGCTCAAATACAGGTGAAAATAATGCTCATGATGTTTGCTTCATTTTTTAACGAGCTTGTAACAGAAAATGAACTATGCTCGAGATTATTTTCATGGTTTACTGAGCTCGAAAACCAAAAAGAAAGTATGCTAAAAAAAAATCCCATTGGTGGATTATTCCTCAACATGGTATCCAGATATTGGTACATGCCCCCAGCATGATTGCTAGAAGTAAGTGACTTAGCTCCAACATGGTGTGGAGAGGCGATCGAGTTGACTTCAACATAACATCCAGAGGTTGAAGACATGCCCCCCAAGATTCATTTCATTCGCCTAAGGCATAGGGGGATGAAAAGAAGGTTCAGGTACTAAGTCAATGGAAAGACTCGACTCAATGGAAAAGGATTTGTTTCATTTTTTAACGAGCTTGACACAGGAATAGAACGTTGCTCGTATGAACTGTTTCATTTTTTAGCGAGCTTGACACAGAAAGGGAACCATGCTCATGGGAACCTATTTCATTTTTTAACGAGCTTGACATAGAAATAGAACTATGCTCATAGGGAGATGGTTTCATATTCCCACAAGCTTGAAACCAAAGGTAAACTATGCTTGGGGATGGTTTCATTTTGTGACACAAGCTTGAAACCAAAGGTAAACCATGCTTGGGGCTGGTTTCATTTTTACACGAGCTTGAAACCAAAAGGGAAACTTTGCTTGGGAATGGTTTCATTTTTACACAAGCTTGAAACCAAAAGGGAAACTTTGCTTGGAAATTACCCAACATGATGACCAAAGGTTGGTAGAGTGCCCCCAGCATAATAAGCTAGGGGAACTACTCCAACATGATGCCCAAAGGCTGGAGACCTGCCCCCCATCACGAGGGGGAAGAAACCACTAAAACATGTGGAACATTTAGGGAAGTTTGATGACTAGGAGTCATGTGATGAGTGGGTGTCACGTAGGAAAGTTGATCAATGGTCACAATCCTCCCATCATAGGGAAAATACATCACTCGAAAGAGTGTGGACACTATGGCTCTCATAGCATAAACATAATCACGTCCAAGGAGCAGATTGAAATCTAAAGGACCTTGGACAACCATGGCATCAACATAAACAGTTTTACCTCCCAAGGTGACAGGTAACTATGGAAGAATCCCTAAGGGTCTGGTAGGCCTTCTATTAAAAGCCAAAATATGGCCGGTGATCGACACGAGCCGAGGAGACCCTATAGCTTGCCAAGCAGTTGAGGATAAAATACTAACAAAAGCTCCCTCGTCAGCTATAGTGCGAAAGATTTCCTTATCTACAACTCCTACAGATATCTGGAAAGGAACATCTAAGGGGAGACGAGATTCTGCTAGACTATTCTAATAAAATGAAATAACCTCAGTACTTGGTGGAGGTCCCATGGACGAGACTTCTCCTTGCCCCCCATGATGGGAAATGACTAGAAAAACATCTGTGGTTATCAATCCACTCTCATCGAGGAGAGTAGGATGAGATGAAGACTGTGTCAAGGTGACAGTTGCAGTCTGAATGCTCTCTGATAAAAGAGCAGGATCAAGTGGAGATGACAGCGACTCGATCACTTCACTCTCGGAAGGAAGAGTGGGATCAATTACAGATGAAACTGAATTGATCGCTTGGTCAACCAGCGGGGGGTCGAGGGACAACTCACTATCACTTGTTGGAAGCACCTGTTGAGGACTATTAATATTTCCAACCACCGTGAAGCTTCATCCATGCTTGGACAAAGGAAAGTACGGTGCATACCCTTGCATATCAAATAGGGATACATGACTTTACCCTTCCGACCCTTCAACAATGGGTCACTGGTTGAGGGAGTGTCATCAACATGATGGTCATAGGTTGACGATACAAGCGGTTTGGGGTTTTTAGACCACACTTCTAACACACGGGAAAGACCGGAACAATCCTTGAGAAGGTGATCACCCTTGCAAAGCTTGCAAGGGAACTTGGGCTTACGAGGTGTTCTCATAGAATGAGTGCATCATAGGCAGATGGTTGAAGCTTGGTCTCTTTCTTATCCTTCTTCTTCTTTATCTTCCTTTTCTTCTTCTTCTTATCCACCCGATTACTAACCGTACTGCTTTGATCAGGTGAGGAAGGAGAAATGGAAGAAGACGCACCTGAGAAAGAAGGGGAAGGATCATTTTGGGGTTGAACCTCTCGTGGTGGAGAGTTAACATTTGATAGAGTGGGTATAGCCGAAATCACCGGGATGAATAACCATACCAGTAATCCTATGGTTAATCCAAGAAGATTCAACGTAGCCATAAAGGGAGGACCAACAATTACACAAGGGGGAATAACAAATGGCACACCCTGGAAAGGGGCGCCTTGGTTGGTAGTCCTGGAAGAATCTTCCATATTCGAACTCCCTAAGAGCCTCTAAAGTACCACACAAGTCAAACACTACTCAAGTCTAAAAGCAACAAGCAAAATGTGTGAATAGGAGTGGATGAAAAGTCAGGATCCTCACAGGATTATCACGGCTTCGCAACTCACTATATACTGCAGGGTCCAACAGTAAAACACGACAAGGAGGATTGGGATCGTACCCTTGCCTGAATACCCGACTACTTGGACAGTACGTGCATAGTAATCTCCCCAAGTGTTGTTCTCGGTGTATTGCCATGCCAAGACGACCAAATGGTTAACTCGATTGGTTTCAGGAATCCTAATGGTGTCTCCCAATATACGCAAGGTACATGGGAGCTCAAATCCGTAGTGGTGTTGTCTAATGCACAACCGTATGGCACGAGACCTTCCTATATACTACCGAGTACATGAAACACCTTCCTATATACTACCGAGTACGTGAAACACCTTTCTATATACTCCAAGTACATGAAACACCTTTCGATATACGCCAAGTACGCGAAGTACTTGGTGGGTACGTGAAAGAGCTTCGATATACCCGGTTGGTACGTGAAAGAGATTCGATATACCCGGTTGGTACGTGAAAGAGCTTCGATATACCAGTTGGTACATGGAAGACTACAATACCCCCATAATACAGTGCTGGAAAGTAACGACAGCTGCCACGTATTACGACGCCGGAACACATCTCTAACTTACACAGAGTTACTAAATGATTTTAACCTAAGCTAGCATTAATTTTATCTTGTACGGTTAGGTGGATGCATGAGGTGTAGACAGGAAATGTAAAAACAATGCAAATCCTAACTACATGACAATGCACATTTTCCTTTCCTTTTCAATGAAAAACTACTTAAGGTAAGGAGAGATTTTTCTTTTTTTCAAACCAAAAAGTACTTAAGTAGTAATGAGAATAATTCCTATCTAGAATGCGTACACTCTAACTTTCCGTTATAATGGGCTAAAAAGGCAAGGAAATCAAAGATGCAACAAAATATTGTCCTTGAAAACAAACTAATGAAGCACTTTGATTTTCATATGCATGTATCAAGATGAAATTTGATAACTAAGTACTTTTCAGATCAACAAGCAGAAAATGAGAGAATGTCTAATAGCACTCTAATCACCCAGAAATTCCCAAAGAAAAAATGAGAGCACCCACAAACTTTATGACACTCAAAGGTCATTCAAAGCAAACCAAATGCAATAATTCTAATCCGCTTCCTATGTTTTTACACTTGAAAAAGACACATCCAATCTACGGAAAGAAAATTTCCACAAACGTTTCCAATCAAATGCAAGACAAAGGAAAGCACTTAACAGTCTTATCTAACTCAAACGCACACAAATCTGAAACAATCCTTTCTTCTTCTTATGAATGTGAGACTAAGAATTTCAAATGATCAAATTAAAGCAAGAAGAATACTTATGTTTTCCAATTTCATGAATATAGCAAAAGAGTGACAAAACCAAGCTTCTCTTTGAACTAAAGTGGAGACAAAGAATCAATCTTTTCAAACAATCATTAGATATGATGTAAAGGAAATAAGATGCATAACCCAAGAAAGAGAGGCTCAAAAAGACATGGATATCCCACACTTTTCAAGTCTTTAAAACAAGCCAATCACACCAAACCAAAAATGATCTCAAAACCTTAATATGGATCAAAACGACTGTAGGATACACGATTCATGGCCCGATTTTTTTTTTCAAAAATAGAATCCATTTCGCTTAGAAATGCAATCAAAACACTAGTTTTTACTGAAGGGGCCAAACATGGATCCAAATCTCAAAAAGACCCAAAAAACCAACACAAGCAAAACCAAGCAAAATACTGCTGAACAAAAAGGTCTCTGACAAGAAGATACAGTACAGAGGGGTCTACACACCAAAACACAACTCAAATAAAAAAAAAATGGAGGGGGGATGCCCTTATACCAATTCTAACAGATCGACGCAGTCTGTGTGCATACACAGAGCGACCGTCGCAGGTCACCAGTGCGGGAATTGCGACGATGTCACAGAACACTAGTGGACGGGTTGCGATGACAAGCCAAAACACAAAGAACAGAGATCAAATCAACGCTCTGGTTCCACTGCCCAGGTGTGATGGGCGAGATCCAAACTCTAGGATCAACAAATCTCTAAGAAATTAGCACTAAAATGGCTTAAAGATGATGAGTACAGACTCATAGGAGGACTACAGACTCTTCAAAATGAAGATCTGATGGTGAAAAAGACTTAGGAGACAAAATAAGATGGCTTGCAAAAGAAATCAACTGAAAATGGAATTCAAATTGAAAACTACAAACAACATTTTCCCTAGTATGGTCGCCAGATTTGTTTGACAGACAATCTACCAAGAGCGGACTCGAGGCCTGATCTCCCTAGCTCAACGTGAGTCTAGAACAAATAGAAAAAGAACATAAATGACTCTCCTAGATCTAATTAGAGATCAAGAAACTAGATGCTTTACCTTTTAGATCACTGATCCTTTCTCCTTGAATGCTGCTCCAAGCTTGATGGTCTTCAAATCTCAGCTGCAAAACCTATCAAGACAGCACAACAACACAAGCAGTAAAACAACACAATAATAGATCTAAGTAAGCAGTTAAGCAGGTAAATTACACGAAATATCATTAACGCAATGAGATTCGGTGGAAAGCACTTATAATACTGTATTAAAAGGAAAATACATTGGATGAAGAGATTACAACCAATGACTTAATGTAGCAATCCTTCTTCGATCAAGCCAATGCCAAAGCCTCCCAAGGAAGTGTGAGTCTCCCAATAGATGAGTAGAGATCTCTCCTAGACTGATTTCACCAGCATGTAGATACTATAGACTTCCTCTCTTTGGAATGGGAGTGAGCTTCACTTATATAGGACTAAGTGGATAGGGTAGGTTGAGATATGGTAGGAGAGAGATAGGGGATCCTTCCAAGAGGCTAGGAACCGAATGCCATCTCCCCTAAAGGCTAGGGATAGGGATCCACATCATCTACCTTCGAGAATGGGCTCGAAGATGCTATTTTAGTCTATTAACTGACATCGTCGCAGTCTGCAAGAAGACAACCTGCGACGTCGCATGTTGCATTAGGACAACCTGTGACGACCTCTCAAAACCTAGTATAAAAGGGTTTGCATCTCTTCCAAGTGGATGATTCAATCAAAGGAACTTCAGGGATGTTTACACCGATTATCATGATGGCCAAGATTTAGGTGTAACACATTCCTTGAAGCTTAATGTGATACAACATTCTCTATTGTTATTGACTTCTCTCTTTTGTGTAATGATTAATGTTTAGCACATTAATTACATTAATTTGTTAGATTGTTGATCTCTTTCATAGTATTGCTATGTTGATTAGTATCTAGATATACATGATCAAATTTTACATGGTATTAGAGCTACAAGGGTGCTAAACATGTTGGTATACTAGTTTTTACAAGAATCCAATTTTACTGAAGGTTGAAGGAGGCCCCAGAAGCTTCACAACATATGCCCTACGAGGAAATGTTCAAATCCATTAACAGGTTGAAAGAGGTCCAAGAATATTCCTAGTATATGGCCTGCGAGGACATATTCACATCCAATAAGCCTTGCACAAACCCTACCATAATGGGATATGCACCAGTTCTTATGCGCCACTCAGCTAAGGAAGACCCTTATACAGGCCTAAAAGAAGAGGTGAACGGTTTTTAACTATCCATTGGAGAACTTGTCCCAAATCAAGTTCTCATTGAAAAAGAACTCCATAATATATCTTCATACTTTGGATTTACAACTTGTGCTCCTACAATTCACCAAGTTCCACACAAAATCTTCAAGGGGTTTCCTCCAGTTGAAGCGAGAAGTTGTCAAGAACCATCATCAAGCACTTAAAATTGTTTGGATCTCGTGAATGGGCTCGCATGCACCTCAATAAAAGGAGGATTTCATAAAATTTTACAGGGATCTTCATAAATTCCTTCATCAAGAAGGAGTTCAACAAGTTACGAGTTTCCTTGAAATTGAAGGCGCCTTCTAAGTAGTCTCTTTATCCTTCTCATTTACATTCTCTTTTATTGGGGAGGGGGGGTTTCCCATGTGGTTTTTTCCTCTTACTCAGTTTTATAGAATTTTTTTTACATCGGTACCTAACATGGCTGCAAATTATCGGGACCCATTTTTCTTACATTTATTTCACCTAGTTTGTCTTATGGGGGGGTGTTGGAGCATAATAACCCTCTTCTTAGCTTCATTCTCCTACCTAGTGACTTAGACTATGATTTAATGATTCTAGTGGACCAAATATCATTCAATTTGACCACCTGAGTCACCCTAGAGATTTCTTCTAAACTTTAAGGGTACTAAATTACCTTATCTACCTTTTTTAGAGCTCTTGAAGTCTCATACGAGGGTGAATTCCTTCAATTAGGGATTATTTTCCTTGATTTTAGGGTCCCACATTTCAAGTTTGAGTTATGGACTGAATTTGGGGAGTTTACTCCATTGTTCAGGACTCCATGCACCTCTATTTTAGCTATTATGAGACAGCAATGCCCTCCTTGAGTGTTTTTAGGGATGTGCACCTCATGCATGTTCCTTCAATCATTTGCATGTGCCTTATGTTAGTTGTAGTTAGTTTCTCTTAGCATGTAGGGAGTTAAATCCATTTACGGAAGTCATGAGTTAGTTAAACTCATCTTGGAGAGTGTGCATGGAAAACAAAGGATCTTCGGCCCTCGTTAAGCCTTACAAGCATCTCATTCATTGCATGATCAATTCAAATTGCCTCTGTGACCTATTCGAATTTCCTTGCCTATTTATAATTTCCACTTCATTCATTGAAGCTTAATATAATACAACATTCTCTCTTGTTATTGACTTCTCTCTTTTGTGTAATGATTAATGCTTAGCACATTTATTGCATGAAATTATTAGATTTTTGATTTATTTCACAATATTGCTATGTTGATTAGTATATAGATCTACATGTTCAAATTCTACATGGTATCAGAGTTGTAGGGGTTCCAAACAAGTTGGTATACTAGTTTTTACAAGGACCCAATCTTATTGAAGGTTGAATGAGGCCCTAGAAGCTTTGCAACATATGGCCTATGAGGACATATTCAAATCCATTAACAGGTTGAAAGAGGCCCCAAAATATTCACAACATATGGCCTATGAGGAAATATTCACATCCATTGAGCCTTCCACAAACCCTACCACAATGGGAGATGCACCAATTCTAATCCACCACTCAGCCGAGGAAGACCCTTTTATAGGCCTAGAAGAAGTGGTGATCAACAATTTTTTACTATCCATTGGAGAACTTGTCCCAAATCAAGTTCTCATTGAATAAGACCTCAAGAATGTCTCTTCATACTCAAGATCTATGAGAGAAATTGTCCCAAATTAGGTTATCATTGAAGAATAGCTCCAGAATGTCTCCTCATACTCTAGATCTACAACTTTTTCTCCTACAATTCACCAAGTTCCACACAAAATATTCAAGGGGTTTCCTCCATTTGAAGTAAGGAGTGGTCAAGAACCATCATTCAAGCACTTCAGAGTGTTTGGATCTCATGAATGGGCTCACATGCACCTCAAGAGGAGGATTTCACAAAAGTTTATAGGGATCTTGGCAAAGCCCTTCATCGAGAAGCAATTCAACAAGTTACGAGTTGCCTTGAAATTGAAGGCTCCTTTTGAGCAATCCCTTTAGCCTTCTCATTTATATTCTCTCGTATGGGGGGGTTCCATGTGGTTTTTCCTCTTACCTAGTTTTAGAGAATATTTTGTACATGGATACCTAACATAGCTGCAAATTGTCAAGGCCCATTTTTCTTGCATTTATTTCACCTAGTTCAACTTATGGGGGGTGTTGGAGCATAATAACCTTAGATTCATTCTTGTACCTAGTGACTTAGACTATGATTTCATTATTATAGTGGGCCAAATATCATTCAATTTGACCACTCAAGTCACCTTATATCTTACTTATAAACTCTAAGGGTCCTAAACTACCTTATATGCCTTTTTTAGAACACCTAACGTCTATTTTGGCATACAAGGGTGAATTCCTTCAATTAAGACTTATTTTCCTTGATTTTTAGGGTCCCACATTGCAAGTTTGATTTATGGAGTGAATCTGGGGAGTTTACTCCACTGTTCAGGGATTCCATGCACCTATTTTTCATCTATTATGAGACAGCAGCGCCCTCCTTGATTATTTTAAGGGATGTTCACCTCATGCATTTTTCTTGAGTTAGTTGCATGTGCCTTCAGTTAGTTGCAAGTTCCTTCTATTAGTTGCATGTGCCTTCTGTTGGTTTCATGTGCCTTGTGTCAGTTGTAGTCAGTTGCTCTTAGCATGTAGGGAGATAAGTCCACTTAGGTAATTCAAGAGTCAATTAAACTCATCTTAAAGAGTGTTCATGGATAACTAAGGGTCTCTGGCTCTAGTTAAGCCTAACTAGCATCTCATGCATTGCATGAGCAATTCAAATTACCTCCATGACCTATTTGAATCGCCTTGCTTATTTATACTTTCTACTTCATTCATTGAAGTTTAATGTAATACAACATTATCTCTTGTTATTGCCTTCTCTCATTTGTATCATGATTAATTTTTAGCACATTTATTGCATGAATTTGTTGGAGTGTTGATCTCTTTCATAGTATTGCTATGTTTATTAGTATCTAGTTCTACATGCTCAAATTCTACAAAGCCTAGTCAAGAAAATGTGGTTATAGATTTCTTGTAGAAGGCCTTGTAGAAAAAATTTCATGATGAACACTTATTAGTTATTCCTTGAAAACCCCATGATTTGCTCACATTGCAAAATTCTTGTTGCTGGAAAGTTTCCTTGGCACATCCCTTAGAAAGAATGTTGTGGAATCATAAAAAAGTGTCCAGATAGTTTTATTCAAGGGTATATGATTAAAATTGAACTATATCATGCGCTTCAATGTTTCCTAAGTGAGGGGCTAGAAGGTGTTTTCCTTGTAGTGAATACTAGTGTGCATGTGCAGGGTATGTGTGTGTAACTAGTAGAAAAATAACTTGTTGTGTACTAATAATAATAATCACTACTTCCATGTTACTCTTTGAAAAGGATCATAAGTTCGAAGTGATTTAATAGGAGCTATATAGTTGGTCAGATATAGTTTTGCAGAGTTTTTGTCAGCCTGTTCCCGCCATGGAGGAGTTAGGGGGAGATACCCCCTCCATATTCGCAAGAAGGTGCATCTTTCTATAGGCTCGCAGAGGCGCAAGGGAAGAAGTAGTTGGTGGCGCCTTAGTTGAAATTTGTAAAGTGGATGGAGGTGATATTGGAGATTGCATTGACTATAGAAAGGCCTCGCAAAATAGCGCAATCCCTAGCTGAGAAAGGTCTGATAAGATAGTTCATAAGCCTCTGGCCAACCCCTAGGGAAATGGAGGCATGGGTTTGGAAGAACTGGAAGCCCCTTATCAAATGGGATTTGGGAACCTTCTTTGTGGGAAAAGGTTTTCTCATTTTTCATTTTGCAGAAAAGGCATATTGGGACTTGATCTTTAGAACGAATGGCCATTTTTACCAGAATCCAACGATTTTTTTATTTTACAAAATCAAAATTTAACTGTGTTTTATCGGTATTTTTGATGGTAGAAATTGATTCAACACCCTCAAAAACCCTTGGGGCACCCACAATTTTAGAATTTAATAGTTGTAATATGGATTTTGAAAAATTATGGCCGTATTTTTTCAAAATCCTACTCGGAAAATTCATCTATTTCGATTCAAATCATAGAATTTTTAGACTACGCATTTAAATTATAGTTTTTAATGGATAAATGGATTCAACACCATCAAATATTCCTATTACATTCATATTATGCAATTTTAACAACTTATATTTACAATTCCAACAATTCTTCTCAATTTCTTATTAGATTTCGAGTCAATATAACCAAAAATATATTAAAAAATCGAAATTGTAACAACCTTAGACCACTACTATTAATTTAATTTAATTAAAGCAAATCTATAAAAAATTTACCAAATCACTAAAAGTTAAAAGAAAAATATGCTTTGAAATACATTAAATACAAGTTTTACATTTAAGTTTACCAACAAAATAGATTATAAAATAAAACATAAAACAACCCATTAAAGTGTGGTATAATAGTAAATTAAAAAAATCAAACCCAGAAGTAAAGCCTAGTAGAAAGTTAATCTAAGATTCGGTGAAGTGTCAACTACCCTAACTCATATATTAAATTGCTATGGCACTAATCATTAGGATATTATAGTTCATATAGACTATCATTGCCGAGTGAAATCTTTTTTATTATTATGATGCTTTATCCTCTTTATTATACGACTAAAATAATTCGGTAATTCCCTTTTTTTTCGCTTTATCGTTTTTATCGATTTGTTTAAGCCATGATCGCTTGTTTGGTTGAATTTGGAAACACGCTTTCCAAAGGTCGGTGAAATAGACATAAAGATATAACCACGTTAACAATATAAATGGAGGAAAATCAACAACGCTTTTCCTCCTCCACAAGATATCTCAGCGTAAGTTAGATGGGTCCACAAGATTTCTCAGCCTGAGTTAAAATATTTGTAATTAGGGTTGGTGTCTAGTTTCATGTATGGGTTAAGGTATAATGTATAATGTTCAATGGCGTCTTCACCTTGCATGTGTGTGCCAATTATTCTACCAGTCTGAAAAGGTATAATGTATAATATCTTAAACAGGGAACTTATTACTTCGATAGTCTTCGATAGTCTGGACATTATTTTTTAGGGATGCATAATGGTAATGTTAATCATCCATTTATAATTTAATGAAAATGATCCATGCTTAAACTTTAATAGATGGGGCCTTCTAAATTTATGTGTTAATTGACTTTAATGGTCCTTCTATGAAGATACATTACTAAAATTATGCAAAGTCAAAGTTTATAACTCCTTTTTCATTAACAAAATATGGTATTTTTCCATAGATTATAGACACTATTTTAAGAAGAAGAAAGCTACGATGGAATCCACCTTCATCGAGATGGATCAAGGTGAACTTTTATGGTACCCCTTAATGGCAACTTAGGAATACCATGCACCAAAAGCATAATAAGGAATACTAAGGGCTAAGTATGAAAGGTGTACAATAGTTTCTTGTGAAATGACATTAATAATTAGACAAAACACAAGGCAATGATCATTAGAATAACATAAGCCCTTAATATGAAAGCAAAGAATGTGATTGTCAAAGGAGATTCCAGGTTGATAATCAGTGTGCTTAATTAACAAAGCTTGAGATCTTCATGACAAATTGGAAGCAATATCCAATGGTGCGAGAAAGCAACTAAAGCTCTCGACAAGGTTAAGTATGTTCACATGACAATCTAGGCAATGCAATACAAAAATATAGCTTCATTAAACATGACGCAACACTTTTACAGTGGATAATAAACAAATAAGCCCAATAACAATTGAAGTATCACTCTTTTTTCAACCAAATAAGAGGATCCACTCTATCATTCACATAATGTCATTAGTTAATTTAATTAAAAATCCCTCCAACTTTAAATTTGACATTCCATTTAATAACTAAAGCCGGGAAGTTCTTGGACGGGCGATTGAAGTTCTTGGTGCCCTAGCTGTTCTCTGCGTTTAGCCTGGGCGGCCAGGGCTTGGCCCAGCCGCCCTGTCTCCACTGTACTCAGCGTGTTTTTTTTTTTGCAGGTTTTGGAACTTATCTTTCGGTGGTGCGTCCCGTGGACTCTTCAGGATCTGCTCTGTTTCTTGAGATGGCGTCGGAGATGGCCCTGACTGCTGCTGGACGTGCCGACGAGGATCACATCTCGAATCAGCTTCGTGGAGTCGCTCGGGAAGCTGAGGAATGACAAGGGAATTCATGGTCCCACATACATGAATCCTGAGTTTGGGAAAGCAGGAAGCGCCGTCGTCTTTCAGCCGATTAGAGAAGTTCTGAGGTGCCCTCGTCTTCCACCGAAGCGAATCTGAGGCGCCATCGAGCAGACAGAACCCCAGTCGAGCATTAAAATCGCAGAATATTTCAGAGGATCTTATATAACCTTGAGCTTTTACATCGCTGAAACTTTACAGAGGAGGATATAAATAAGACTGGTTCCTGCCGATCGAACCTTTTCTCGGCCAGAGCGTCAGACTGCGGTCCTGCCGATCACGTCCAACATGCCCTGAACCAGACTGGCCGCTTTGCCTTTCTCGGCAGTATGGAATGGAGACGCAGATTCAAGAACCTGAGCAGAGGTTTCTTTATTTTCTGCTCTCCTTTCTTTTCAGGCACCATCCTCTTCGCTCCATTTTCAGGGATGCCCCCAGCGTCTCTCGCAGCTAGCCGCCCGGATTCGCAGGTCCTGGTGCGTAGGGTGTCTGGCCGTTTTTCTTCATCAGTAGTTGCTGGCTGAGTTCGCCGGTTTGGGAGATCCAGAGTTTGCTGCCTGTCCACAGACTTGGATCTGCTGTTTCTTCTGCTGAGGGTTTCGGTTTCACCTGTCTTGTGGCAACGTTTGGGTTTCTCTTTACTGTTCACGATTCATCTTCTTGTGGTGAAGTTTTATTGGGTTTATCTTTTTTTTGGTTCAGCTCTTTACAAGCTGTTGTATCTGCTAATATGTGACAGAAATATGTGAAAATGTAGGGATCCTTGTGATTCTACTACATCTGCAGAATGTAATTTTAATCATCTTTTTGAAATAAAATTACGGACATTTTCCCAGGAAAATCCTTGAAAAAAAACTAAAGCCAAAAAATACTTCAATGGACAAAGTTTTCAATTTATGAAAAGTAGTGTGAAAGCAACTTTTAAACAAATTCTTTTTTACTTTAATAATCTCAAAAGTCTTTGATTTATTAAATTAATTATTAAATTAAGTAATTAATCAAAATCATTGATTAACAACCTTATATCCATAAAATTATATATATCATTATTATTATTTTATATATTAATAAATTTAAAAAACATTTAATATATAAATAAATACTTGAATGTGAGTACCAAACTAACACACCTACAAAGTCTTTAGGCATTAGATAAATTGATATGTGTTCAAAGAAAGGAAGAAAGGCCTATCTACAAATAATTTTGGGCATTAATGTAGCATGGTTATCGCACGATCTCCAATAACTTTAATTTGTCAATAACCACCTACTATCCATCCCATCAACCTTGATCAAACACACATGGTGGGCTCATCCCTAGACTTGATCAAACACACATGGTGGGCCCATCCCTAATGCCCATCCTCCTAAACAACCAAATCAACTTTTGTCCATTGACTCTGTAGTAGGATCGCCTACCTTCCTTGGAAGAGAAAACTTTAGTTCAAGTAAAGGTTTTTTATTGATATTAGTTATAAAAAATTATAAATTGGTTTTTAAAGTTGAACATTGAAACTAGTTACATTAAAAAAATATTTATCTATTATATTTTATTTACATTGATAAGATTATTTTTATGTAGTTTTATTATTTATTATTATATTAAATTTTCAAATAAAAAATTAAAAAACCATCTAACCTTCTACATTAAATTGGCATTATTTATCTTTGTAAGAGTATTATTTTAAGTTCCCCATATGGGGTGATAGGCAGCGCATGATGAGGTCCACGTAGAGAAAGGTCGGGATGGGTGGGAGAATGTCTTTAATATGGCCCGTCCCTGGTTTGATGTGCCACCTTGTGGCTATGCAAGAACTCTGTCGTATCACATGATCTGGGCGTTTAATGTGGTGTCCTTCTCAAAAGTTCTGCACTGGTTCACGGTAGATGACTTTAAATTTGCATGCGGAAGATGTGATTTCTACCTGCTAAGGATCATGTCACCTGGTTTTTGGTGTACTTCAACTATGAATTTGACGGGGAAATTATGGCTTTGGGGGCTTATTTCTTGTGGGCACTCTAGTCGGCCTCCTGAAGGCATTGTCAAGTTATCTGAGGAATTGCAGGGCATTGGGTTTGCTCAGCTCTGGTTTTGGAGCATGTTTGTTCTTAGGCTCAGGGGACGCTCTCGTCATGGGCATGGTGGTTGTCCTTAGGCTCGAGCAGCTCCGGATTTCCCTACCATGTTTGTTGTTTCAAGCGAGGGGTGGTCTTCGAGGGACATGGATCTTTTGGCGGATGAGGGGACGTTTCAGGCTGGCCAGAAGGAAAATGAATAGTCCTGTTTAGTGGAATGGTTCGACGACATGGGAAACTCACTTGGATTTTGGGAATGCATGACACCACCTTGGCCTCAATTTGGTATGTCGCCTCCACAACTAAGTTCGGGTAAGCCCTTTTGTGCTCATTGCTTCGAGGCTGTGCCTTTGAATTTTGAGGACAAATCGCCCTTGGTGCATGCCTTGTGTGATATGCATTTTGAACATCGCCATCATATGGAAGATGTTTCCTTCAGATTGGAATTAATGGACAAGAAAATTTCTGTTATTCTCTCTATCCTCTCTGGTCATGGTTCGGGATCGTCGTTGATGGATATTGTCAACCATGATACCATAATTGTGCAGGATGGAGCTCCCAATCAGGAAATCGGTCATCAGAATATTCATGACAACTCTTAGTTTTTATGTCAGCTCTGCTTCTTTGCTTTTGGTCTTCTCTCAACTATTGGACATGTATAGTGCTATCAGTTTTGCTTACTGGCTTAGGAACCCATTTTTGTAAGATGTATAAGTGTAAGTCTCTTTTGAAAGCCCAGGATTTGAGCTATCAGAGCGCCTCGATCATGGACCTCATACTCTGTTATGTATTTCTTTTTTTGATATAATATAATGTTGTTCTTACTTCTTTTTTTTAAAAGAGTATTATTTTAAGTTAAACTTTCTTATTTTACAATTTTTATTCATGTATAATGTTTTGTTTTTCGTTTTTTTTAATTAATTTACATATGTAAGTGTTTAAGTTTAGCCTTAAGGGTTAGTTCAAGTAGTCATGAACCAAATGTGAGATCTCTCACCCTCGAAGTTGAGGAGGTCATGGGTTTGACTCTCTTGATCCACTTAGAGCTAAGCTCTCTAATTATGGTGAACAATTTCCCCCTTTAACCATCCATGAATCATAGGAAGTGCTCTTAGATCGTAAAAAAAATAATATATATATATATATATATATTGTTTAAATGGAGATAATAATAGTTTGAAAATATTTATTGGAGGTCATGGGTTTGACTCTCTTGATCCGCTTAGAGCTAAGCTCTCTAATTATGGTGAACAATTTCCCCCTTTAACCATCCATGAATCATAGGAAGTGCTCTCAGATTTTTTTGCATTCATTCCATCGTAAAATATATATATATATATATATATATATATATATATATATATATATATATATATATATATATATATTGTTTAAATGAAGATAATAATACTTTGTAAATATTTATTGGAGTTTCTCTTCTCCAAATTTTTAATGAAAAATTATAATAATCCTTAATTAAAATATTAATAATTCAATAAATTCACTAAATTAAAAAATATATTGGTTAGAGTAATTCTGATTGATTTTTATTAATTTTCATAGTTGTTAATAAACATCTAAACCATATTTAACCAATGACAAGAAATAGAGATGCATAGTGGCTAAGTCCCCACCTATGTTGGAAGAGAATTAAGTAGAGATATGAATTTATCTGCTAAAAGTTGTATGATAGTGATATGATGTGTTGAAAAGAGTTTCTGTGCAATATGGTTTATATTCATGACAAATTGTTGAATTGAGAAATAATATCGATATTGAGATCTCAACATATGGTGCAAACGTAGAGAGGAGGTTGTGGGAGGAGATGACGATGTAGTCTGCAAACCAAGAAATGCGACATGACTAATTGACACACATGTTGGGAGATAATGGTAAAGAGGATATTAAGTCATGTGTTGGGTATATAAATTGTTAAAGTAAATGAGACATTGTAAAAAATATAGAGAGAGAGAGAATTTGTCACATTAATAAGCTTGAGTTGGCCTAGCGGTAAAAAGCATGTGTTTCCTACTGGGAGGTCACGGGTTCAAATCCAGAGGAGGGTAGGGTATGTGCACCTCCATAGACTTTAGAAGTCAAATTGTTGTGAGGAGGGATCCCTTGTCCCGCGAACAAAGAGGTCTCATACACCAATTTGATTCTCTGACTTGTTGTGACCTTACAATTAGATTATTATTATTATTATAAAAACATTAAAATTAAAATACATAGAATTTATCACATCAAAATCAAAACAACACATAATAAAAAGTGACAATTTTTTATAAAAAAAAGAGTCAACAATGGCATGTGAAAGTTGCCACGTGACACTTTCACAAAATTCCATGTTGAATGTCTTTAATTTTATTTATTGTGTTTTAAAAATAAAACCACACCTTTAAGGATCTATGCACTATCATTAATCTCTTTTACCAAATGGAATGGGTGAAATTTAAAAACTTTGAAATTTATTTTTAGTTTTCAAAATTTTCACTTTAATAAATTGTTTTTTAAAAATATTGGAAAACTTTATGACATGAAATTGAATTAATGTATAGTCAAAGCACTTTAACTTGCAAATGAAAAATATACTCATGCTTTCACAGTGATTAAAAATTATAAACTTATAAATAATATGAAAATAAAGCATTGTTAAGCATTTTAAATTCAATCTTTATTTTTTTCATATTCAACAATAAACATCTAAACAAAATACTAACAAGAGAGCCATATAAACTTATAAGCTAACAACAAAATGAATAATTTGTTGTGAAAATACATTTTTTTTTTAACAGAAACAGAAAAGGAAACATATATTAACAGGCTATGCACAGCCATTCATTACAGAGGAAGCAAAAAATATATAATGCCGGCAGATCTAAATTGCTACACAACTGGCTTGTCCTGAAAGTTTTCCATAGAGCAATGCATATGATCATTCCAAAATTGCTATTTCCTCGGGTAGTATATACCCTCACAAACTGGTTACATAGAAATATGCAAAGAAACATTATCCATACAAAACTAAAACAGAAAAGCCAAGATATATAAGTTAAGGGTTGCCTCTGAGAGCCCTGGGCTGCACTACCGATTCTTCTTCCATGGGATGATCAGCTGCTTCATTGAACCTGTTAACCCTGCTTCCCTGATTCATGGTGATGAGCTTCTCATTGTCTTCCTGAGTTCTGTCCACCTTGCCCAGCAGCTTGCGCAGGTTGCTCTCATTATCATCTATACGGGCATCATTATCATCACTCATGCATTTGATTTCCTTGGCCATTTCTTTATTGTCCATAACCCCATTCGCTGTCATCTCATACAGCCTGCTCAGGTTCTTTTTTATGTCGAGCAACCCATTATTATCACCAGCTTGGGCCATCCCCCCAGCATAGGTCCCGTCCCCAAATCTATCTGTGCTAGGCAACGTTCCCTCTATGCCTCTCTTCCAACCAATACTTGTTGTGAAAATACATTTTAATTCAATCTTTATTAAGGATTTTTCTAACTTTTAGCCATTTACCAAGTCTAATGATAATAAATTTGTTTCCCACAAAAAAATTGCAATTTTTATTCATAAATAAGAATGGAAATCACATTCTTCAAGTGTTTATAACACATTACATATACGTGCTTTTAAAGCATTCAAATACAAACAATCAAATGGATCCTTAAGTGACACGAAAGAAATGTTCTACAAAGAGGCAAGATTTAAAGAAATCTTAAATGCCTTTCTTCTCCACTTTTTGTTTTGCTTACCTCGATTCATTCTCTTGGTGATGGATCATCACTACCATCTGTAAGTCAACGCCCAAAGACCCATTATTCACCAAAGGAAATTGATCCTTACCTTAATCAAAACTCTCAATTTCACGGGCTCTCTTCATTCCTCTTGATGAAGTATCCATAGTTATCATAGTCATTGGAGAAGAGAAAACGAAAGATTGTACACTGAATGTTGTCTATTTTATATCATCATTCTTTATTGACTTTTTCAACCTCATTTGTGGGTAAATATTCCTTAATCTCCTCTTCTTTATCCTCCCAGGAAGGAGGATCATATGTTTGCCAACTTTTAGATTTGAAAAAATGACCCTTTTTTCTTTTTAGAAAGGCTTCTTGGTCGTGGACAAAGGTGGCATATTCGATGGTAGTGCTGACACTTGAAAATTGTATTTTCATAATCCAAACTCTAAATGAATTTGTAGTTTCCATGTTTCAACACCATTTTGTTTGGAAGACCTTTAGTAAGGTTAATCTCTACACAAATATGAGCATATGTGAAAAAAACTTATCGGGTCCACTCCCTATCATACTTAAAAAATATGCCCAAAATATTTCCAATGTCTTGTAACACTGTATGGTGCCAAAAGGGGAGAGACATATTTGGGAGCCGCACCTAGACCAACATTTTGGATACCACCATGGTAGTGGGATCAAAATCCAGAATCCATGGAGTAATAAAGAGCCATGCGCTCCCCAAAACCAAGGAACCCCATCAAATATTTTATTGTAATCCTCTTGAGAATAGGATCATACTACAAAGAAACCTTTGGAGGAAAAAACTATCTCACATTTTTTGGTCCAAATATAATATATCCGTTGGTGTAGATCTTTTGATCATGGCCAAAAACCATTAAATCTACATATGATTACTTTGTATTGAAGCATTAAAAAAAATCAGATGCCTTTGAATTCTCGATCTCCAAAACTAGCACCTTGTCCAATTTATCAACAATATATAGATTTGGTAGAATTGGTGTTTTTTGTTAATGAAGGAGATGTTTTGAATCCAACCATATCCTTATAAGAAAATTGAATATGGAAGAAGTTAGGCCAGAACCCACTACCCCCCCATGTAAATACAAGGCCAAATGTATGGTAGAGTCCTTATAAATGTTGTAATTGGACAAACCGAGTACATAAAGTAATCATTGTAAATCTCCAAGGATCCCCAATTTGTCCAGAAGATTTTGTTTGAGAATAATGATGTGATCTTAATTTTATCCCATTGAAATGATTGTCTTACCATGTCAATTAAATAACCAAGCATATCATGACAAAAAAAAATCCCAGATAGTAGGAGTTTCTTATTATTATTTACAATTTATCTATTTAAATATTGTTTATTATATTTATTTAATTATATTAACGTGGTTTTTTTCATGATTTATTGAGAATTATTAACTTCATACATTTATATTAACGTAGCGTGTGTATATATATATACCAAAGGAGGCAGGTGCAAGAGGGATCATTTTTTATCCTAGAGGAAATCAAATCTCAACTATATCATGTGGATTGGGCATAAACACTAATAATCAAGCATAGAGATATGCGCTCTTATTGAGTTTGGAATGAGATTTGAGCTTGGGGATCATATATGTAGTCATGATTGGTGACTCTCTTTTGGTGATTTCTCAAGCTAGGAACTAGACAAAATATTCAAATAAGGTGAAGGGCCAACTACAATTCAGGATAATTCGGTTATTCAACAGTTTAACAGAATTCAATTTTTCCACGTAAGGCATGAACACAATAGGCATGCGAACTAGTTGGAAAATGTGGTTGCTCGCCTACCAAGCGGCCATGAAATGATTGATGGAGTTGGGCCATTACATTGGATTCCCTAAGTTAGTATTGATATGCCTCACATTTCAAAATTAATGGAGGGTGTAATTGCCTATCTCAATCGACATCTATTGGCACGAGGATGGACGTCATGCTCGTCCTCCTGCATGGCTAAACTCGTGTTGCTTCATGGTGTAGAGCTGGTAGTCTTTAATACCCTATAGTACTGGAAAGTATCTGATTTAAGAGCCTTGGAACCGATGTCCCTCCTCACGCATAATAGAACTCAACTCTAGTTTTCATTTCTCCATTTCAAGTGTCGCTCAATAGGGAAGAGGGTCTGCAATTTCTCTGGAATGTTGCATCATATAGTTAATTTTTTGAATGGCCATCCCTACTTCTCAAGGATTTGGCATTCAAAGGACCACTAGTACTATTGGGAAGAGATAATGCCCTGGACTGTCCGGTTAAATATCAGGGGGGAACTTGGGGAGAAGGGTAAGAAAGTGTTTATTCATTTTTTAGCAAATATGATGAGCTTTGAACTTTAAAACTTTTAAGTGCGGAAATACCGAATACTTGAATCAATGAACCATTCAATCACATGAAACATTCAACCATAACATAAGATGTACCATGGGGAAAACCCTCATAGCAATGAAGATGAAAAAATCCAGCAAATATTCATAGTATAATTATGGTAGGTATCGGAGAATGTCTTTTACAAAAATAGCAGATTGCTTTCGGCACCCCAAGTGCTAGATAAGAGAGAATACTGAACAATAGATAATAGAGATCAACTGTATCAACTTGTCATGTGCCCAACACATTAATAAAAACCAAGAATCACTGCCATGTAAGCTGTAGCGAATGGTTGCATGGGTAATGGTGCATCACATGCAAAAACTATGAATTTCCTTCTTGGAGAATTATCATGTGCATAAGTTTCTTCAATCCTGCATAACATATGCATCATGCCTTTCATCTTTGATATTAAATGATGCTTAATTGACTCTAGAGTGAACTCGCCCTCTAATTGATTGCATGACCACTTAGTTAGGAAGCTAACTTAAGTGTTGTCTTTTAGTTTAACTAAAATGTAATCAATGCAAAACACTTTAGTTAACTAGTCCTTCTTTATTAACACTTAGTTAACTATTATTAATTGAAATCATGTTGATTGATTTACTTGTAGTGACCACTGTGAGTTCTTTAATTAACTGAGGCATACATTGTGGCTTTAACTGAAGCTTAACAATTTGAGTTCACTTGGTCATCTCATGAGCAATTTGAATTCTCTTTTTTCTCTATGCATTTAACTTTATCTCTCATCTTTACTGCATGGTCAATATGTGTTAACTTTAATTATTTATCATATTAGATTATACCCATAATATTTGTTAGATGTTGTGATCATATTATATTACTCTCGGACCAAATGATCATATGCTAAAGTAATTCACTCTAGAGGTGGCCAGTCTCTAAAGAATACTTAATAGCAATCGGTGACCATGGTTAGTAATACATCACACAACATTAATGCTTCAACATGCAAAGCATCTACCTCTATAACTGGATTTCCACCCCATGGGTACCTACTATAACTGGAGGTCCACATGAGAATTTGACTTAACACACAAGTCTTGAGCCTTGTCCAACAAGGATTTACAACATCATCACTTTGATACATCAAAGCATTCACCTCAACACATGAGGAATAACCTTTTACAACTGAAGGCTTAGTCATTCTTGAGTCCAAATCAAGAATCTACTCCAAGTTCCTGAGTCCAACTCAGTCTCCCTACCTCAACACATGAGGCCCAATCCTGGCTGCACAAGATTGGCTTGGAGAATGACTCACGACGATGTACATTTAACACTCTCTCTTAGCGAGGGAGGCATTCTCTACCATACCAAGCTTGTCTCGGAAGTATCCGAACTTTGTCACTGACAGAGGCTTTGTTAACACATCTCTAATATGACCATTAGTAGCAATGTACTGAAGTTTCATTGTACCTTTCTGGACCATGTCTCCGATGAAATGATACTTCATTTCAATGTGCTTCGACTTATCACGAAACACATGATTTTCATAAATCTTGATGCAACTTTGATTGTCACACCGAATGACTGTAGACTCAAGCTTCTCACCGAACAACCCAACAAGTAGCTTCATGAGCCACATTGCTTCTCGGCAGGCAGTACTAGTAGCAATATACTATGCTTTTGTAGTACTATGGGCTATAGAGCCCTGCTTCTTGTTGGACCAATAGATCATAGCATAACCCAAGCTAAAACAATAGTCGGATGTACTCTTTCGGTCCACAATGCTACCACCCCAATCAGAGTCATTATAACCAAGTAACAACACCCCTCCACTAGAGGCATATTTGATTCCATAAGTAATCGTACATTGAAGGTACCTAAGTACATGCTTAGCAGCAACCCAATGTATGTGTCTCAGATCAGACATAAAATGACTCATAATACTCATAGCATAACATATATATGGTCTCGAGTGTATCAAGTACATCAATGAACCAATAATTTGTCTATACAAATTAGTGGGGTCCACTGGAACCGATCTAGAATCTGACTCATGTAGTTTCCTCAAATTAGAAACCATCGGAGTACTCATGGATTTGCAATCCATCATGCCAAACCTGCGTAATATATCAGTAGTGTTCTTCCCTTGAGAAAGAAATATCTCATCTTTTCTTTTCCAAATCTCAAGGCCAAGAAAGTAGTGCATAAGACCTAAGTCTTTCATCTCGAACTCATAATTGAGCTCCCTCTTGCACCAAGCAATCAATTGTTCCTCTCCAGTAAGGAACAAATCATCAACATATAGAACCAATATCAACGGTTGGTTCTTCACTACTTTGAAGTGAAATTTTGGATTAGCTTCGCTCTTAGAGAAGCCCAGTCTCTAAAGATAGTTGTCAATTCTCAAATATCAAGCTCTGGGAACTTGCTTAATCCTATACAAGGCTTTCTTCAATTTGCACACATGGGACTCCTTCCCACAAACCACAAACCCCTCAGGTTGTTGAATATAAACCTCTTCCTCAACCTCACCATTGAGGAAGGTTGTCTTCACATCCATCTGGTGAAGATTCCATCCTATAACAGATGCAAGTGAGATCACAACTCGAATAGTGGTGTACCTGGCCACATGAGTGAATGTCTCCTCATAGTCTATGCCTTCTTTATGAGAGAAACCTTGGGCAACAAATCTAGCTTTATACTTTTCAATACTGCCATCAACAACATGCTTGATCTTGGTAAAGCCATTTGGAAGTAACTATGGACTTCCCTTAAGGTTTAGGAACAATTTCCCAAACATCATTCTTCATAGTAGACTTGTATTCATCTACCATTGCATCTTTTCCTACTTGCTTCTTTGCAGCTTCTTCATAGGTGGAAGGCTCTGAATCACTGATGTGACTCATATGTGCAACATACCCTGGATATCTGTCATGTTGCTTTCGCTCTTTGGAAGATCCTAATGGTGCTCCATGCCTCTCTACATCTTGTAGTATATCTCGGCACCATGCATACATCCTCTTGGCAAGAGGATCATTAACCAGTTTTACTGGTTCATCGGGAGCTAGCGAATTTGAGAACCCTGCTGGATTCTCCCTCTGAACATCTAAATGAGGAGAATCAACATTCGGGTCCTCCATCATAGGATTTTCATGCTCCTCTGCATCTGTATCATACTAAAGCTCTTTCGATCGCTTGAATGTTGCCTCTTCATGGAAGGTCACATCTCGGCTGACCTCAATGTGTCTTTCACCTGGCACATATATTATGTAGGCTTTGGATAATTCGCTATCACAAAAAAAGGTTCCCTTCTTTCCCGATGATTCCATTTTTGTCCTATTTTCTTTCGACACATGAATGTATGCATGATTCCCAAAGATCCTCATGTGTGAAATATTTGGTTTTTCACTAGCGAACACTTCTTCATGTGTCTTCTCATCCAAAATGGCATGAGGACTTCTATTCTATATATATATACTACTGTACTAGTGGCCTCTACCCATAATGAGGTAGACAGGTCTTGATCATGCATCGTGGCTTTTGCAACCTCACATATGGTTCTATTCTTCCTTTCGACAACCCCATTTTGTTGAGGGTATAGGGTACAATTAACTGTCTACAAATTCTTGCATCACTACATAACTCATTAAATGCATGTGAATCAAATTCACCTTCATTGTTAGATCTCAAAGCATGGATGTGCTTTCCTTCCTGATTCTCAACTAGGGATTTGAATTCCTGAAACTTGCTAAAGGTTTCGCTCTTAACCTCCAGGAAATAAATCCATGACTTTTAAGAGAAGTCATCTATAAACAGTACATAATATAAATATCCACTCGGGGAAGGGGATGACAAGGGACCACATACATCATAATGTATTAAATCTAAAATCCCTGTAGATCTAGTAGTACTGCTAGAGAAACTATTTTTATCATTCTTCCCAAGTGCACAGCTCCTACAGACACTATCATGCTCAAAATCAAATACAGGCATACCTTTCACCATTTGTTGTAATCCTGGTAGCGCTTTGTAGTGGAGGTAACCAAGACTCCTATGCCATAGCTCACATTGACTGATAATGTTGTGATTCATAGCTTGAATGTACTTCATGAGTACCTTGCAGAGACCTCCCTCTCTAACTCCAATCATTGTTGCATATTTAAAGTCTTTGTTCTTCGGCCATAATAGTGCTTGATTATCCATGAAGATAACTCAGAAGCCCTTGTCTTCAAGAACCGAAAATGATAGGAGTTTCTTCTTCAAGATTGGAACATAAAGAATGTCCTCCACATGTAAAATATCTTATGAACTCAAATGGAAGGTGGTGGGTCCAACTCCTTGATCCGAAGGTGGTGGGTCCAACTCCTTGGATCAAATAGGTTGTGTTGTCTCCCAAATCTACCTTACATGCAAACTTTTTCTCCTTGAGATTGGTGATAGTGCTCTTATAACCAGTCATATGTTTGGATGCACCACTGTCAACCAAACACGTGTCCTCACTTGTGATAACAGATCCAGAAAGTGCTGAGACTAGGTAATACCCCCTCCTTGTGTCCTTTTGATCGGGTGCATTCTTCTGAGTAGTTTTGTCTTCTACAGTGGTAGAAGCATGAAACCTTTCTTTTCCCTTTTTCTTTGCTTTTCACTCCCTTGCATAATGGCCCTTCTTGTCACAGTTGTAGCATCTAACCTTCGACTTGTCAAAGTCCTTGTTGTATACCTTCTTCTTCGAATGGGAAAACTTCTTTTGAGAGAAGTTATTCTTGCCTTTCTTCATCCTTGCCACGGGGGAAAGGTTTTCTTCTTTGACTTGCTCTGGATTCTCCCCTCCTATTCAAGGCAGTCATGCCACAACCTTTCGAAGTTAGGTTGTACCTCTCGACCATTTACCGCAGCCAAGAATGTCTCCCATGAGGATGGGAGACCATCAATAGCGGTTTGGTCTTCATCCACCACTACTCCAATACTAGCAAGTTGATCTCTTACCTAAGAGATCTTGGTGAAGAAGGAGGCCACTATCTCTTCCTTCTCCAACTTTAGGTTTCGAATCTTATTCTTCAATGCCCTCTTTTGACTCAGTGCCTTCTTCTCATATAGGTTTGTCAATGTATCAAAACACTCCTTTGTGGTCTTCAACGGAGTGATCACAGACACCAAATTGTCCTTTACCCAAATCATAGATGATCCATTTGGATTTAGCTTGGTTCTTCTTGAAGTTGATGCGCCTTGCATTAGATGTAGGCTCCTCCACCACAGGGGATATGTAGCCATCCAAATCATGTTCCTCCAAGATGTTCAACACCCTCACCTTCCAAGTGTTGAAATTCGAAGTGCCCTCAAGACGGTCTTCCTGTCTAACAGAGATCGATGCCATGACTCTCAAGTATCGTGCTCAACTCCTCAAGATATACGTAGGATCAAGTTTGCTTGACAAATATTAGCTCCTTCACGCCCTGAGCTCTGATACCATGCTAATTTTTTAGCAGATATGATGCGCTTTGAACTTTAAAACTTTAAGTGCATAAATACTGAATACTTTAACCAATGAACCATTCAATCACATGAAACATTCAACCATAACACAAGATGTACCCTGGGGAAAACCCTCAAAACAATGAGGATGAAAAACCCCAACAAATCTTCAAAGTATAATTATGATAGATAACAGAGAATGTCTTTTACAAAAATAGCAGATTGCTTTCGGCACCCCAGGTGCTAGATAAGAGAGAATACTAAGCAATAGAGAATAAAGATCAACTGTATCAACTTGTCATGTCCCCAACACATTAATAACAACCAAGAATCACTACCATGCAAGCTGTAGTGAATGACTGCATGGGTAATGGTGCATCACATGCAAAAACTGCAAATTGCCTTCTTGGAGAATTATCATGTGCATCAATTTCTTCAATCATGCATAACATATGCGCAATGCCTTTCATCTTAGACATTAAATGATGCCTAACCGACTCCAGAGTGAACTCACACTCTAACTGATTGCATGACCACTTAATTAGGAAGCTAACTCAAGTGTCGTAATGCAATAACTCAAGTGTCATCATGCAAACACTTAATTAACTAAAGTGTCGTCTTTTGGTTTAACTAACGTGTAATTAATGCAAAACACTATAGTTAACTAGTCATTCTTTATTAACACTTGGCTAACTATTATTAACTAAAATCATGTTGATTGATTTACTTGTAGTGACCACTGTGAGTTCTTTAATTAACTGAGGCATACATTGTGGCTTTAACTGAAGCTTAACAATTTGAGTTCACTCAGTCATCTCATGAGCAATTTGAATTCTCTTTTACTCTATGTATTTATCTTTATCTCTTATCTTTATTGCATGTTCAATATGTGTTAACTTTAATTATATATCATATCAAATTATACTCAGAAGATTTGTCAGATGGTGTGATCATATTATATTACTCTCGGACCAAATGATCATATGCTAAAGTAATCCACTCTAGAGGTGGCCAATCTCTAAAGGAGACTTAATAGCAATTGGTGACATTGGTTAGTAATACATCACACAACATTAATGGTTCAACATGCAAAGCATCTACCTCTATAACTGGAGGTCCACCCCATGGGTACCTACTATAACTGGAGGTCCACATGAGAATCTGACTTAACACACAAGTCATGAGCCTTGTCCAACAAGACTTTACAACATCATCACTTTGATACATCAAAGTGTTCACCTCAACACGTGAGGAATAACCTTTTACAACTGAAGGCTTGGTCATATTTTAGTCCAACTCAAGAATCTACTCTAAGTTCCTGAGTCCAACTAAGGCTCCCTACCTCAACACACGAGGCCCAATCCTGGCTGCACAAGATTGGGTTGGAGAATGACTCGAGATGCTGTACATTTAACACTGTTGTTCCCTCATGTATTTTCTCGGCTTGGATAAGGCTGGTTGGTATCTGTTCGTGGCTTCCAGTTGAATAAGACTTACTAATAAGAATCCAACCAACGATGAACCCAAAGGATCTGTTCAGGGAAATTCATAACCGCTCCATGAGGAATCAAGAGGACATTGCAGATATTTGTATGCAACTAAATTGGGTAAATTTAAAGCTAAATTAGATAGTTGATGATGTTCACCATCTACTGGAAAGAGACCATGAAACTCGTTTGAGGGAACTGGAAAATATATTGGCCTAATTCTTGACCTTTGCTTTCTCCTTGAGTGATTGGGTCGATGAGGTTGAGGAAAACAATCAGGATGTGGTAACACAGGTTCAAGATTTATTTCAAAAAGTGGTGAAAATTGGCGATATAGACAATTTGTCTCAACATAACACATTACAAATCTTGTGCATGGATATTCGTCTAGATGCTGCTGAGGATACGGTTTTTTAGCAAAAAGAACAGAGCGAGAAACTAAAAAAGAAGCTGGATAATTTGGAAACTCTCTTGGGTGTGCAGGAGTCAGGTACCTGGATGTATGAAGGTTATAAAGAATCTGAAGGATCAGGAGTCTGTCAACCCACTCCTCTTGTTAATATTTCAATCTCAGATGGTGCCAAGGACGAAGAAGAGGAAGCTGAAGGAAATCCTAAAGACAATGCTCAGGATTAAACTGGTTCAAATTTAAATGCTCTTTTTTGTAGTTTTTTTTAGGATAGTTTATTCGAATATATAGTAGTCTAGATGCATTCGTTAGATTATGACAATTGAGGAAGGTCTTCCTGCATGCAGAAGACGAAAATTGAGGAAGCCAATAAAATGTATTTAATTAACTTTTCCTAAGTTTACTTGGGAAAATTAATTAAAGTGACCTATTTAATTATCGACTTAATGAAATTACTTTTTATAAAGTATGAGCAGAAAATTAAAGTAAATGGCAAGATCTAATCTTGGCCATTGATCTCACCAGAGGATCTCATTCATTGATCCATAGTGAGATTAGGTTATTCACTTAGCATTGAGTTATAAAGGAAAGGTCAATTCGTTGAGAGGACACACATTCATTCCGACAGAGATTGAGAGAGCAGATTTGGGAGAGAGAGACTTTAAGAAGAAGACGGAGAAGTAAGATTTGAAAAGACACTTGAATCAACATAGAGAGAGAGAGGGCAGAAAGAGGCGGAGGTGTTCAGCCCAACAACAGCAGCAAGGCCGTATGGATTTCGTACAGCAGCAGGTCGTACAACAGCTACAGCTGCCTTGGTTACCGTGCCCATCCCACAGTTTTTCTCAGTTGATTTATGTGTTTCGATTTTGCCATTGTTGGCTGAAAATCAAATTTTTGTTTTGTAAAAGAGCTCCATATTTTCTAATAAAATATTTCTCCTGTTGTTGCACCGGTTTTCGCATCTTGGGTTTTTCCGGGGGTTTATACCTGAAAATATTGTGTCGTTTCTATTGGTGTGAATGATTGGTATATCTCTCAGTGTTTTATTTCCGCTGCAAATTTATGAGTGAAGAAACCCTTGGGTGATTGAAAGTAATTAATTGCATGCTTTTAGTCTTGATTGGGTACTAAGGAAAATTTACATGGTATCAGAGCTCTCCTGAGCAGACTGAGAGATAGAAGCAGAGTGCTTGGATAGATCACTGCATATCTATCCAAGGGTTTATTGGAACTATTCACTATGGTCGTACAATTGAGAGTTGAGGATAGATTCCAGGGGGCACAGAACTTTCCTACTTGGAAAGAGAGGATCACCAGGATCACCAAGATCTTGGATGTCAGTGATGCTGAAGAGCACATTGACAGTACTAAGGCTGCTCCCACAGATCCGATAGGTTTAACTACTTGGAAGAATATTGACTCCAGGGCAATGTTGATCATTTTAGATGGAGTGAAGGACCACATAGTCCCTCACTTATATGGGAAGAAAACCGCATTAGAGATGTGGAAGGCTTTGGAGAGTCTCTACTGGAGTAAGAATGAAAACCGAAAGATGGTGCTACATGAGAGATTGCGCAATACCAATATGGCCAAGGGTGAAGGAGTGGTGCCTTATCTTACAAGGCTCACACAGATTAGGGATGAGCTTGGAGCAGTGGGCTCTAAGACTGAGGATGAGGAGCTTGTTTGTATAGCTCTCAATGGTTTCTCTAAGCCGTGCGACGCCTTTGTTAAAGGCATTGTGGTTCGAGAGAATCTCCCTGACCGGCAGAGATTGTGGGATGACTTCGCACAGGAAAAGACCTGGATGGGTCAAGGTACAACTTCATCCAACGGTACTACACAGATCGTGGATGAAGAGGCTCTAGCCCTAACAAGCAAAGGTAAGGGGAAGGCAAAGAAGAGAAAGGGTGGCAAGAAGAACTTGGACATGGAAAAAGTCAAGTGCTTCATTTTCCACAAGCATGGACACTTTGCTTCCCAGTTCCCAGACAAGAAAAAGAAGAACAACAACACACAGATGGCAGGATCTGCACAAGTGGATGATTTCAGCACTAGTTTTGAGGAAGACTATTGTTTGGTAGCTTGCATGGCAAGTTCCGTCAACAACAGTGTCTGGTATGTTGATAGTGGTGCATCTTGTCACATGACAGGGCACAGAGGGTTCTTCAAGAGCTTGCAGGAGGGTGGAGTGAATCTCCATGTTGAGTTAGGAGATGATGCGCGCTATCAGGCACAGGGTGTTGGCACTGTAATATCATTTCAGAGGGAGTCTGGAAAACCTATCAGCTTTGCTGATGTGCTATATGTCCCAGGGATGACCAAGAATCTCATATCAGTTTCCACACTATAAGACAAGGGTTTTCTAGTGACTTTCTGTGACAGGAAAGTATATATCAAACCTAATGGGTCAGATCAGAGATTGGATAGAGTGATTGGGGTTCGGAGCGGGAAGGTTTACAGACTACAGTTTGAGCCTGCAAAGGCTCTGGTTAGTAGCAACAATAGTGATTGTGAGTTGTGGCATAGGAGGATGGCACACTTACACCATGGTGCACTGAGGCATCTGAGATAGGTGGTCAGTGGAGTTCCTTCAATTTAGGAGGACAAGCACAACCACTGCAAGGGTTATGCGTTGGGGAAGAACATCAGGAATCCTTTCCCACATAGTGAGCACAAGTCTGAGAGAGTATTAGACTTGGTGCATTCAGATGTATGCGGATTGATGAGTGTTAGTTCTTTCAGTGGTTACAATTACTGTGTCACATTCATTGATGACTATTCCAGGAAAACCTGGATCTATTTTATGAAGGCTAAGTCAAAGGTATTCGATCGGTTCGGAGAGTTCAAAACTCTCATGGAGAACCAAACAGGGAAGAAGATTCAGATATTGAGGACAGACAACAGTGGTGAGTACATCGGTAGAGAGTTCATGAAGTACTGTTCATCAGAGGGGATCAAGAAGGAACACATTGTTCCTCATACCCCGCAGCAGAATGGGGTGGCAGAGATGAAGAACAGGACACTGGTGAGTGCAACCAAGGCCATGTTATTTGATCAGGGATTACCATTATTCCTATGGGTCGAGGCATGTCGGACTACAGTATATGTCCAAAACAGGTGTCCCCACATTGCATTGGGGAGGAAGACACCTGAGGAGGTATTTACAGGTACTAGACCAGACGTGAGTCATTTGCGTATATTTGGGAGTATCTGCTATTGTCACATTCATGCTGACACTAGGAAGAAGATGCATCCTTCTGGAGAGAAGGGGCTTCTAGTTGGGTATAGTGAGACTTCCAAGGCTTATAGAGTATGTATCCCACTCGCAAGAGGATAATTGTGAGCAGGGATGTCCAGTTTGACAAGGACAGAGCCTTGAGAAGATCTATGGACTTACCAGCATAGGAGCAGCCAACACAAGAATCAGGAGGAGTCAAGTTGGAGGAGTCACAGGTACAGGTTCAGATACAGAGCACAGGCTCTAATAGTCAGAGGGAGTTGAGTGGATAGGATCCTCCTATGTTTGATAAGCAGGATGAGCAGCAGCAGGAGGAGGACATCCAACAGTCGCATCAGGCAGACACTAGGCCACGACCTAAGTGGTATAGGTCCATAGTTAAGGATTCCAAACAGGTGAGTCTTCCTCAGAGATCTTTCAGACGTAGAATACCACCAGATAGACTGAGTTATATGGCACTGATGACAGAGTTGATTGATTATGAACCTTCTAGTTTGGAGGAGGTCGCACAACATGATGTGTGGCAAGAGGCCATGGTTGAGGAGTATGACTCAATCATGAAGAATTAGGTATGGGAGGTTGTTCATAGACCACAGGATAAGAAGGTTGTGGGTTCTAAATGGATCTACAAGGTAAAGCATGCAGCAAACGGAAGTGTGGAGAAGTACAAGGCACGCGTCGTGGAGAAGGGGTATTCCCAGAAGGAAGGTATTGACTATGAGGAAACCTTCGCCCCTGTCGCTAGATATTCTCCTATTCGGACTATCCTATCATTGGAAACAAAGATGGGTTGGTGCGTTCATCAGATGGACGTGAAGACAACCTTCCTCAATGGAGTGATTGAGGAAGAGGTTTATATTGAGCAACCAGAGGGGTTTGAGGTGGAGAGTAGAGAGTCTCATGTATGCAGACTGCAAAGAGCTCTTTATGGGCTCAAGCAAGCACCTCGAGCATGGTACTCGAGGATTGAGAGTTATCTACGAGAGATGGGGTTCCAGCGGAGTGAGACAGACCATAACTTGTACTTCTTGGCAGGTGAGGTACCTCTCATACTGGTTCTATATGTGGATGATCTCTTTCTTACAGGAGATGAGTAGTTGATCAGGGAATGCAAGTCCAATCTTGCAGTAGAGTTTGAGATGAAAGACCTTGGGTTGATGCATTACTTTTTGGGTCTCGAGGTTTGGTAGAGAGATGGGTGCTTCCTCATTGGACAGGGGAAGTATGCAGTTGAGATCTTGAAGAGATTCAGGATGGAGGACTGTAAGTCTATGGCTATACCTCTAGTTTCCAACTGGAGGAAGATTGATGCATCAGGATCAGAGGAGTTTGATCCTACTCTATATAGGCAGCTTATCAGGTCGCTTATGTATCTCGTCAACACTCGACCAAACATTAGATTTGCAGTCAACTCTTTGAGTCAGTTCATGGTGAACCCTTGAAGAGTACATTGGATAGCTGCGAAGCACATACTTCGCTACATCAGAGGTACAGTGGAGTATGGATTGGTTTATGAGCACAGTGGGAGTTTTTAGTTGGCAGGGTTTACAGATGCTAACTGGGCAGGATGTGTAGAGGATCGGAAGAGCACTTCATGTTGCTGCTTCAACATTGGATCAGGGGTTGTCTCTTGGTTCAGTAGGAAGAAGAAGTCAGTTGCATTGAGCTCAATTAAGGCTGAGTACATGGCAGCCAGCATGGCTGCATGTGAGGGGATGTGGCTGAGGAAGTTGCTCTCAGGATTGTTCGAGAGTGAGATAGAGACTACTATAGTTCACTGTGATAATCAGAGTGGTATCAACCTTTCCGAGAATCCAGTGTTCCATGATAGGAGTAAACACATTGACATCCGGTATCACTTCCTCAGAGATTGTGTTCAAAGAGGAACCATTCGGTTGGAGTACATTCAGACAGATGAGCAGGTGGCAAACATATTCACCAAGGCACTTTGCAAACTCAAGTTTGTGAAGTTCAGAGACAAGTTGGGGTTGTTCTCAGTTGATTTATGTGTGTTGATTTTGCCATTGTTGGCTGAAAATCGAATTTCTGTTTTGTAAAAGAGCTCCATATTTTCTAATAAAATATTTCTCCTACTGCTGCAGCGGTTTTCCCATCTTGGGTTTTTTAGGGGGTTTATACCCGAAAATATTGTGTTGTTTCTATTGGTGTGAATGATTGGTATATCTCTCAGTGTTTTATTTCCGCTGCAAATTTATGAGTGAAGAAACCCTTGGGTGATTGAAAGTAATTAATTGCATGCTTTTAGTCCTAGCTGGGTTTTAAGGAAAATTTACAGTATTTAGACATATAAATGGTTCAACATCATTTTGGATGACCGTAATCAGTTTATGCACAAGATCTTGGGATTGTAGAAACAATGCATTTCATGGCATCTTGTAAATATTATTTTTTTATGCTAATTAAATTCAACCTTATAAATATAAAAACCTTACTCGTTTATGTTCAAAAAAATTAATGTACACACACACACATAGCAACACTGACCTTTCTAACCGTCTAACTTCAAAACTATGGTAAGTTAGGAACACTTATCTCTAGGCTTTTTTAGCATAGGAATAAAATATTAAACCAAACCAAATAATTCCTTTCTTTTCTTTTCTCTCAAGGTTCTATAGATCAAATTTGGTCTTAGTGGACGTTAACCATCTCATCATCATCATCATCATCATCACACACACACAAAAAAAAAACCCAAAGCTTTCATGAGGATGAAACTCCAAGGGAAAAAGGAAAAGGGAGGAGGAGGGAAGAGAGAAAGAGAGGAAACGAGAAAATCACGAAATAGTAGGCATTAAGGTTTTTTATGAGGGAAATTAAGAGACTATAATTAAAATAGAATAAATTTGCTCACACTCTCGAGGATTGAGACAAGTGGCCTAATTTGAGCCCTTAATCTTCTCGAAATTTTATTTTGAAAAGTTTTCCCTGCTTTTATTTGGTTACTTAGGGCTCTAAAGTCGAAGCTAAAAAGGAAGCTAAAGTCGATGCTAAAAAGGAAGCTAAAGTCGACGCTAAAAAAGAAGTTGAACTAGGTGCTAAAAAGGAAGCTAAACCAGGCATTACAAATGAAGTTAAACTTGGCGCTAAAAAAAAATCTATTCCTGGTGCTAAAAAGGAAGCTAATAGTGTAACACCCCGTTTTGACATTACTACCTGAACTACTATTATATGTTGTATTTGTTTGATTGTGAGACCTCGTCGGTTTGGTGACACTGTGGACATATGGTTCTATTATTTTGCCGATATATATATGTGTGTGTGTGATGATAGTATTATGATCGGTAGTCATGTTTAGATATGTATCATGTGTTAATTATGTCAAATATATGGAAATTACTGAATGATGGGTACGTGGATACCGTTACAGTTAAATGTTGAAATAATGAATGTTATGCCAGGTGCATGGCGAATGAATGAGTTTATTGTTGTTACGTTATGATGAAATATATGTGTACATATCGAGGATTTATGCACGATATTCTATACTGTATGTCGAGGACTGACTTACAGGTTGAAACGGCTAAGTGATAGCTGGATCCTACGAGGTAGGAGGACCTCAGGGACATGGACTTCGAAAGATAAAATGGTATGCGAGTGATGCATTATTTACTTTCGTGTGGTTATTATGTTGTTTATTATGATGTATGTTATGACATGGGTGGGGTAGGGTTTCAGGAAACTCAACCGCCCAGATTGGTTATACGATGATAGACCGAGTACAAGTGCAACACTGTTGTTATGTCGAGTAGACATAGTCCCTTGTTCCATTAGGGGGGTGGAGGCTTTACCCACCATTTATCCTCGAAACCCAAAGTCATGGGAGGGTTGTGCTATGGCGCGCTCCCCAAGGTGTGTGATGATGACTGGTGGTTGCCTGTTGGGGAAGCTTGGTCGATATAGTCGACACTTCCGCTTACGGGTTCTAGCTGGAATCGATCATGACTTGACATTTCAGGGTAGTCCAACAGAGGACAGGATAGGATGTGGAAGTTAGTGATGATGTAGGTAGATAGGTGTAGCGTGAAGTAGGGGTGAAAACAAGATCTCACTGTAGGTGTGTAAAACCCTTGGTTAGTATGTGTCGTAAATCAGTGATGTATGAATTGTCATAACTTGGATTTCAGTTAGTTAATGGATTTGTACCTTGCAAATTATGTTTAGAACTTGTGTCAGTAAACAACAAGTTTCATGATTATGATTGATGTATGTGAATTATTACTGTTAGTGTACTTACGCGGGGTATGTAAGCAGTAGCTACGCTTACATAACTCGCCTACATATTTATGAATTTTGTGAAATCTTGTTGAATAATAATGTTAATTATTGTTGATTAATGTTAAAAATGTCGATTAAGGTTAATAATGATGATTAATGTTAATAATGTAGATTAATGATTAATTATTGTGGATTAAGGTTAATTACTGTCGATTAAGTTATTAATGTTAATTATTGTGCACTAATGATTAATTATTACTGATTAATTAACAAGTTACGGTTAAAACTAGGTGTAAACAGTGCAATTTGGTTAGTAATGCTTAAATGAATATTAATGAACTTGATTAGTTAAGACCTTGGTTAAGATATTAAATGTGATTGTAATGTTAATTAAGGTAGTAATAACTTATAGGTTAATATTAATTGTGTCCTAAACAATGTTAATTAATTAGTTAAAATTATAAGGATACGATAGAAATTATAATTACTTAATTGTGAAGGTTGTGTCGAAGTTATATAGGACATGTCATAAACTATAAATGTTGTCGTACACCATTATTAAACAAAGTGTTAAAAATGTATTTTAAGTTAATCAATAAACAAATTAATTAATAATAAATGAAGCATTGAATTATGAAACACTAAAGGATGACTAGTAATTAATGTGTTAAAACATGTAAGTGTAAAACCACTTACGGTTGGTGGGTGAACCAACCCCAAATTTAAACTATATAATATATATATAACATTTATTATTTATTAATTAAAATTTTATTAACAAGAAATAATATAAAAGTTATGCCGAGAAGGCTGTCGGTTGAGTGTGAAATGACTAGTGATTATTTAAATAAATAAATATTAAACAAATGTTATCATTATGGTATATCGAATATAGATTTATATCAAGTGAAGTTTACATTAAACAAAGGGAAAAAACCCTGACATGGTAGATGGAAGGGGGTGGAAACATTTATGTTAGTGATAGGGGTAGCAATGAGGGAAAGAGTCGGCAAGTGAAGGGGGGGGGGATAAGGTCGAGAATAGAAGGGAGATGGGGGATCTTTTTACCTGGGAGTTTTTGGAGAGCAGAGCTGAAAAGAGGGTTCTTGTTGGAGATTGTTTTTCGGAAGGGATACAACAGCTTGGGCTTGTACTCGATTTGGGCTCGGGGGTCCAAAAGGGTACCTTTGGAGCTGGGTGGTCGGCGAGACCTCGCCAGTTGGCAGGGTGGCAAGACAGTTTTGGGATGGTTGAGTTTCAGAACTTTGGGGAAGGCTTTTGGGTGCAGGGAAAAGCAAGGAGAAACAACAAACGGGGACAACAACAAGGGTGGATCTACTAGCTATCTACAGGTATTTTTCAGTCAGGTATAAATGGCTGGTAACTCTATAAATTTTGCTTCTAAAATATCAGGTAACTTAATAGATTAGTATGGTAAATTACGTGCTTATATGTTTGCTGCTGAGAATGAAAACCTGTATTTGATGTTAGAACAATAACTAGTAAATATATATTTATTTTGAAACTGTAAATATTGTTTTTACAACCAATAGAAACAACAGAAACTAGAAAACATAAATATAAAACAAAACGTAAACAATAGAAGACAGATTTTTATTGAGAGTTGTAAAACAAACAGAGGACCCAGGTTAGGGTACCTACAAATAGCGTTGATTTTAGATAAAGTAGGTGCTAAAAAAATCTAAAATCGACGCTAAAATTGGAGCTCAAAAGGAAGCTAAACATGGTGGTAAAAAGGAAGCTAAAATAGGTGCTAAAAAGGAAGCTAAAATAGGTGCTAAAAAGGAAGCTAATTCCTAGTGTTGAAAATGAAGTTATTCTTGGCGCTAAAAAGGAATCTATTCATGGTGCTAAAAGGGAAGCTATTAACTTTGATTTTAGCCAAAGTAGGTGCTAAAAGGGAAGCCAAACCCAATGCTAAAATGGAAGCTAAAGTCGGTGCTAAAAAGGAAGTTATTCCTAGCACTAAAGTTGACGCTAATAGTGTTCTCATTTGTGCCAATTTTAGCACCAACCTATGAAATAATGACGATTTTTTAAAAAATACAAAAAAACACTAAAAGGGTTAATGGAAGCTAAAAAGGAAGCTAATCGCGAGGTTTTGTTGTAGTGATCAAATTTTTGTAAGGAATAATGAGGGGAGACCCATTTCTTTATTGGCAAAAATTTAAGTTCATATCGTTATTCTCAAGCAAAAACTTCAGGACAAATTGAGAATCCTTGAAGATTTACAATGATTACTTTTTGTGGGTAAGCAATTGAAAGATTTACTCAATTTGTCCAATTACAACATTTATAAGGACTCTACCATACATTTGGTCTCATGGTTACATGGTGGGGGGGAGTAGTGGGCTTTGGCTTGCCTTCTTCCATATTCCATATTCTTATAAGGATGCAGTTGGATCCAAATCATCTCCTTCATTAACACAAATACCAATTCTACCAAATCCATATATTGTTGATAAATTGGACAAGGTGCTACCTTTGGAGATAAAGAATTCAAAGGTAAATAGTTTTTTTAACACTTTAATACAAAGCAGTCATATGCAGATTTAATGTTTTTTTTTAAAGCAAATCGACTACTTTGCTTAGAATCTTATCTAACATACCTATGTATATTATAAATTGAAATTGCTAATGTTAATTCTTAGCCTATGTCCAAACATGCTATAGCCTATTAACAAAATCTAGGGGAGATGTGCACCTTGCACTGTAAGGTTTGGGAGTCACTTCTCTTGGTTTTAGTCCACTTCAATGGGAGTGCTTGGGGTGCCTTGTGCCATCAACGTTTGTAGCCTGGTAAGCATCCCCACGCTCCTCTAAATTTTACTCCTTTGTTTCTAGTTCAATTTCCTAGATGTTATTGATAAAGTCATATTTGGAGTGTAGTTGGTTAAGCCTTTATATCATCAAATGCTATTAACACCCTCCTTTATGTCTCCGCTTAATTCCACATGCAACAATTTCCTTTATATGCTAGAAGAAATCCACAATCTTGTTGTACTTAGACTCTCGACTCTTAGAGAAACAAATATCTAGTATGAGATGTTGAATTCCCTCATCTACATCTACGTTAGAGGTCCTAACTATCTCTTGCCTAACATTGTCTTTAATCTCCTCTGCCTCCTTATTGATAGTTGGAGAGTGCTTGGATCGATAGGTTGCAACTATGATTGTCACATCCCTAATCCCCCCATAGAGGGTGACATATTTCTACATGTAGTCCTCCTATAGGCAATTTTCCCCTTCTCCCCCCCCTTTAAATCAACCCATAAGTCATTTTCCATTCTAATGGATGGCGTGAGTTCCTAGAGAGGAGGTCTTAGCAAACCACTTGTGTCTCGCATTGAAACAAGCTCCAATATTGTCCAACATTCTAATGAACTATCCAAACACATTCTTCCATACTCCGATTTGAGCCTCTAATGAATGGCATGTGAGTTATAAAAGAGGAGGTCTAAAGAACCACCAATGCTCCACATTGAAACAAGCTCCAATGTTGTCCAACATTATAATGAATTGTCCAAACACGTTCTTTCATACTTCGAGCCCCATCCTCCCACCTTACCTCCCATAATGGTAAATGGTTGTAATCATAGGAGACCTTCTGCAATGAAAACCACAATACCCTCCCCTTGTATAAAATGTCGTCATAAACCTTTGTATGACATGATCTTGCAATGATGTGACCCCCCTTGACACTTGCTTACAACTTTGACATTTGGCGTGAGCTCTTCTATATACAAGGCAACATCCATTGTTTCTAACATGACACCCCATCTAGGAGAAATTTAACCATATCTTAATTGGTGTATTTTTTTTCAAAGATAATATTTTTTATTATGTAATTAATTGTTTAAACTATACATATATTAATATGCAACATGTAATTTAAGATTACTATAATAATGTCTAATAATTTTTATTAGATAATTAGTTTAATGGGTTAACTTGAGTGATTGAGCATTGTGAATTGCAAGTAGGAGGTCATGGGGTCAAGGGTCTCACTTGATGTCCCCACTAGGTTAGGCTACCGAAATTGCAATTAGCCAATTTACCTTGTGTAACATCCTCAAAATGAAGGGAAGAAGGCTAAACATTCTATGTTTTCCATCTTTTTTCCGATTTGCCATCACTAAATCCCGTCAAACAACTTTTTATCAAAATTATGATTTTCCAACACCCTCAAATACCTTTACTGCCATAATGTACAATGTTAACATATGATATTTACAATTCCATCAATATAAAATGTTCATACTAAAATTTCATACACAAAATGTCAACTTCCCTTACATTATTTTAAGAAAAAAAAACAATTCACAATATATTTAAATTACAAATATAATAAATGTTTTCACATTCAACTCATTGAAATAAAAAAATATAAACTAAAAACACAAACAAAATAAAATAAAAACACAAACAAGGAAATTGGTTGATAGAAAACTCTCCCAACTCACTTAATATTATTTTATTCACAAAGCACCATTTTCACTCCAAATTATATACTACATTTTATAATAATATTTAAAAAATTGAGAATAATTGGCGAAATTACTTCAATTTGGGTCATTAGTATACATGATTGAGCACATGCCATGTGATAAGAGGGAAAACTTGCTCAAATGATAATAAATAATAAGGCTTTTTAGATACATGTCATAAGTCCTATGCATTATGGTTAATGGTGGTAAACTTATAGCCTTTCATTGACTTATCAACTAACATAGATCCATCTAAAAGGAGATTTACCAAACGTCGAGAGGGATCAAAACTCTTAGAGATGCAAACTCCTTTTTAGACTGGAAATGTTGACTAAGTATGCAATGCAATGCTTATAGTTTTAATTTATCTCATTTATGTAGTTTTATACATATGTCATTTCAAATATTTTAAATTTGATCTCAGTCGACATGTTATTTTTTTTAATATTTTATTATTTTTTATAAAAGACACGTGTCATTTACAAGATGAGCACATAAGGAGTTACACATCTCCCTCCTACTTGGCTGTAGAATGCGCCTCTTCGAGGCAATGAACTATAATTTAGATTTTACAAAATCATCATTAAAACATAATTAAATTAATATTTTGTAAAATAAAAATTCTCATAAAAAGTTTTTGTAAGAACGTCAAAATTTTAGACAACTTCTAATACAATTAGACTTATAAAAGTCCATCTACATTTTACTAGATTTACTAAGGTATTCATACATACATGATTAGAGTAAAAGTGAGGTTGTAATTATAAACATATAGATAGCAACAAGTTAATATAGAAGATTCAAATCTAGAGGAGTAGGGTATGTACACCTTCATAAATTTTTGCAGTCAAATGAGATTCTTTGTCCCACAAACAAGAGTGTCTCATACACCAAATTAATGTTACTTGGATATAGATTATTATTATTATAGAAGATAAGTAAAAGAAAGAAGAAACATAATCCCTCCCAACCAATTTAACTACTTAACTATCTCCTTTAAAACAATTTTACAATTATATATAAATAACAATCATAAAATAAAAATATTAATATAAAAATTAAAGAGAATGTGTCACAAAAACAATGCAAAGTAATTTCACAACACAAATTACTATAACATTAAAATTACCCATAATTCAAACCTTTTTCAATTATTAATTTTTTTTTAATAAAATAAAATCTTAAAATCTTGTCATAACCACAAATTACTGTAACATTATAACATTAAAATCAGCCAAAACAAAACTTACACTGGACTCTAACCACTAAAAACACACCTTCGTAATATCTTGTTATTATTAATATTATACTCTATCCCAATAATAATAAAAAACAAATTTTATGTTTTGTCCTTTTATTTTTATTATATTTTAATTCAAGTAATATTTAGTGAACATGTTCTTCAATAGTCCCCGCCTCCTTCGTTCATTTGCAACGCGTCGTGTGCTTTGCTGCGTCTGCCTCGCCTCTCCCTCAACTACGGTTCTTTTATTCGAGGGCTCATCTACCGTATGAACGAAGAGCGGCTCAGTCTCCGACCGCCATTAATGGACATCATCGAATACCCAACTGCTGTATATGGCGCTCTCTAAGCTTTCTGACACTCGCTGGCTCTGTTTTCTGAGGTAGGGTTTTGATCGAGCCCCCCCCCAAAAAAAAAATTCCTCGACACAGATTATTACCAGATTCTGCCAATTTTGATCTCCTCAGAACCGTTGCTCTGCAATTAGACATTTTATGTTCGGCTACAATCGTTTTATGAATATTTTACGTTGATCCAGCTAGGGTTTTATTATGCATTCGATCGGACATCTGGGTTTCGGTCCATGAAAAGTACAAGTGAGCCCTTCGCAAAATCCCACTGGCATATGCCGTTCCGATCCTTGTGAAATCCATCGAGGACGTTGCTCAAAGACCCTTTTGCTGCTTCATTTTCATAAAATTCACTGAATCCTCGGCGCTGCTTCAACATATATCCTTATCGCTGCCATCTGGAGTAGAGTCTCAGCTAGTGCAAATATCCTTATTCTTTATCATAAAGAAGCTTTCGGAAATAGTCTGTTTGAAATTCTCCAATAATGAAATCTTCCTTGTTGGGCGGGTCATCTGCAAACCTTCGATCTTCGTTGTCTTTGTAGAAAGCTTGTGCAATTTCTCTTATCGCATGTATCCTGTAAGCTTTTAGCGAAGTTTTCCATCATTGTCCTCCTGGGTTTTTGTTGTATTTTGAGGAAATGGCGTGTACGATTTGATACTGCATCAAATAAAATAATACAGATACAGTATAGAAAGAGAAGAACATAATTTTCTTGTTCGGTGTATTCGTTGTGCCCACCAGTGCGACTGGGGCATACTGTATTGGCTGCTAGAGAAGAACATAATTTTCTTGTTCGGTGTATTTGTTGTGCCCACCAGTGCGACTGGAGCATACTGTATTGGCTGCTAGGAACGATACTTTCTGGTCTGGCAGCAGTGGACGATTTTAGGTGATTGGAAATATTTTACTGAGGACAGTGGTTGATTTTAGTGGGGACGGATTTATGTTTCTTGGATAAAGCCAATGTAGCTGTTAAGGTGGATTGATCTATATTAAATGTATCTGTTTTGTCCCAGTTTAGCATCAACTCCTTGTCAAGCATAAGATGCTTAAGTGTTTATGAATTCTTAGAGTGGACTTTCTTCCAACTGTCCGACAATAGTGTTCAGGTGTGTTTTGGCATCAGTAGGTTTTTTAATGATAGAGTTGAATGTGGAAGCTGTATGGATGAGTCCAAGCATCTTCGATGAACATTGTAATAGTCAACTCGTGGCAGCAGAGTAAAATTATAGAAGTGGTTTATATCAATTCAATAGCGACACTAAAGTTCAGATAAGTTTTCCACTTTCTGCTGGGAAGCCTGGTATTGACTGATATTTTGGTTGCTTTACATTAATCTCTGGGATTTAATGTCATTCTCAAAGTGTCCATACAAAGCTAGAGAAGGGGAGAAATAAAGAGGGTCCCCTCTTCTTCATATACTAGTCATTAGTGACCATTACTCGTGAAGTAGTGAAAGCTTCTGTTTCCATGCACTGGGTTCACTGCTTTCTTTACATGCGGCTGAAGTGAAGCCGAGACCACTGTTACATTCAAGGAGCAGAGTATGTTACTTTTTACAGGCTACTGAATTTATTTCTTGCAGCCAGATAAAAAATGCAGTAAAGTTTGGGTTCAGTTTTTCTGCTGGTTAGACCTTCTTCAAAGCTTCCAATAACGTGTAGTTGAAAATTGGATTTCAAAGATATTTTCAGTTCAATAGAGAGCTGGGAGGTCAAATCCTGATTTGCTGCTAGGTGCTGGCGTGAATTTCAAATGTGATTTCTCTGATTGAAACAGTGTGGAATCTCCTTAGTTTTTCAAAATGGGGCAAGAGCTCGATGATGTAGCTTTGAAGGGTTCTCTTGATTCGAATACAGCTGTTCCTTCCAAGTATCCTTAAATCTATTCTGTGTAAACTTTACACTGTAATTTCTAAATGATGTGAAATGTTTTGATACCTGTGTAGTCCTTTTTTATGAGAAAGTTTGAATTCTTAACTCTGTCTAGAAATGCCAAACACTCTTATACAAGAGAGTTTCTATTATCCTTCGCTGAATTGGATAGTTGCAATAATCAGCCAAGTGGGCTTGATCCCCAGATTCTAAGGTACATCCTTTTTATTTGGTCAAGGAAGATACAGTAGTGATATTGCTAGTTCATGAATGGTTTTTATCATTTTGGAAAACCTGTTAGATGAAATGGGGAAGCTTTAGAAAATTTTTCTTTGTGCAGAAATCATGTTGTGGAAGGAGTAAATACTGCATCATCATCTTCAACAAGAGGTTTGATTCGCAGAGACAGGTATGAGTACATTCTGATTTAAGAACATGAGCATAACTTTTGGCTTGGTGTTGACATTTGAAGTAAATATGATGTTTCCTTGTTTCCATGCTATTCCTTATTCTGGATATTTTATTTTGATGATAACTCTTCACAGTGATGGAAGTGGAGAAGCCCTTCAAAACATTCCGGAATGGCGAAGAGCTCCAGGTAACCCAGGGGGTGTTATCCTTTCTCAAGGTTCGAAAAGGAGTGATCAAGGTGGAACTTCCTTTACTGACAACTTCTCTTCAAGAACAGGCCCAAATTGGGGGGAGAACAGTCATTCATGGAACAACTATGACAGGTCTGGGCGGCAGGGTTCTGGAAGTCAGGGAAGATGGGAACACAGATTGGGAGGCAATGACAAAGAAAGGGATCGTCCAAGGCATGATCGAGATGTACCAGAACAAGGTTATTCTTTTTTTTTGTGTATAGAAAGAGATTTTGATTATAGATTGAAGTCCATTATGTTTTCATTTATGCTATGGTATTTTATAAATCTTTGTTCCAGATTTGATTGACTTTCTGCATACCAGAACTCTCTCTATATATTATGTTGTTTTTCTGTATTGAGGGAGAAGTTGTCCATGCTTGATTAGTTCTCTCGATGTTTACACAAACCCACTTTACAGATGGAGAAATCCTTGGGATGTGGGGGTTGCATTCTACTGTAAGTACCATAAAATAATAAGGAATTTAGCAGTAGGTTGCATGATTATAGTCTCCATAAGCATTAGTGCAACACATAGAGCTGAATGTAGAAAATTGAACTTAGAGGGAGAGGGAGAAGGGGAGGGAGAGGGGGAAAGAATAGAAATTATTATAGAATAGAATATAAATATTTTTCTATTGCACTGTCTGTGAGGCACAGTTGCCTATGTGGCAAAGATGTTTGCATACAAAGCTATCGATATAAGAATTCCCATATAACCAAACAATAGCAAAGGAAAGCAGCAAAAGAGAAAAGTGCAGGACAGAGTAAAGGTCTGATTACGGTGCAAAACATACTGGACTCATCTGGATGTTGCCTCCCTTGGCCTGCCCCAGCCATTGTTTATTTTTCCATTGCAGATCTCTTTATCTTTTCTCTGGTCCAGACTATTATTGCAATCATAGTTGCTGTCACTCCTGCTGTCTGCCCCTGAAAAGCTGTCTCCCAGCTGCTGGTTTGGGGGACATTTTAGGGTGGACATTTGATGCGGGTTGTATGTTTTGGAGGGCTCTCTATGTTTTCTTAGACATATTTTCTTTTTTAAAATATCTTTTCTCCAGAGAAATAATTTTCCCCACCCTCGCCCACTTAAGTGAAGAAAGAGGAAGCTGGTACCATGCCAGTGCCAATCCATGGATTCTCCCCCACTTCCATGGGTTTCTGGATGGAGGTTGATATTAACTGCCAGCCACAATAGCAGTTGGCAACCCCACAGGACTCAGTGGGAATGAATCCTGCAACTCCTTGGGCAGTGCACCTTAGCGGAAAGGGTTGAACCAACTGAGCTATCCCTTGGGGCTATTATTTTTTCTTTTTAAAATATTATCTCTATCCTATTATCCAAGGAAAAAGACTACTTTCTGTGTAGAGGACAAGGAATTTGAGTTGAATTGTAGAGGACGAGAAGGGTTGTTTGGAGATCACTGATTTACATAGAAATTTATATACTAAAACTTGAGTTTATTTAGATGATGCATCATGTGCTGCATATTTCAATAGTCTTGTTAATGTGTTTGAAACTTTGAACCAAGAAACCATGTGCCATTTTCTGTCTACTTGTATCAACTCACATGCTTATCTCATTGTTCTTTCATCATTTTATGCACATCTAAACTAAACTGCACTTTATCCCGTTGCCTTTTGTCCTTAACTAAACTGTGCAACCTTTTGTCTTTCTTGCCATATGAGGTTACTTCTTAGGAAGTCATACGGTCATGAGTATTGGAAATATAAATTCAAAATTATATTATAAGCTAATTTAAGTTAATTCAACCACTTTTCCACATGGATGCATCCCGCAGGGTCAAAGGTGTGCCCCCCCACGCTTCCCATTCCCTAGGGTGGGTTGGGGGGGGGGGGCGCCTGGTGAAATGTCTTGCCATGCCCCCATTTTGTTAAATGCACAGCAAAACGTTTTGCCAATGCGTGGGATGCATTTCACAAAATGGCGGGCTTGTGGGTGCCCCTCTCATAAAAAGTGGGATGCGTTTTGCAAAATAAGTCGCTAGCGGACACGCCCTCCTGAAAAGTAGGTATTCTGGGCACCCCCCCATTTTGTGTTTTTCAAAACCCTAAAAACTATAAAAAACATAAAAAAGTTAAGAGAACAAAAACCCCAAAACCCAACTAATAACTATGGTGATTGATGAATTGTGTTTGTATCATTTCGCCATTTTGAATTTAGCATTTACATTGCATGATTGCACAGCAATGAATTTACATGAGATGGATTGTTTTGTTGGGTTTTTTATTTTTTATTTATTTTTATAAGTTTAGAGATGCCCCCCTTATGCTAGGGACCCCTCCATCCCTCTGTCCCCCATGAATTTTCCTAAAATTAGGGGCGTGTCTTCACATGTACCCCATGTGCATTTTTCTGCCCCCGTGTCCTGGAAACTTGGTGGAATACTGAATTCAATAGCTAGAATATGAAAATTTTGCTCTTCTGCTTTTCTCTAAATAGTTTCTGATGGCCACTAGCCCTTAGTTACACTAATGCCTTCATTCAATTACTTGGCATTCACCAAACTGTTTATCTTATCTCCTTGGGGGGTTTGAGCTTTCTCTGCCAGCCTCTCATTCCAGTACCTTTTTGTCATGTCTGTTGTCACAATTCCAGCTAGAGATTTTCATTTTATGTTATTCAATATGGCAAGTTCTGATGCAAATGGTAAAATAATGTTTGTGTACTTTAAGGATGCATGGGACTCTCATAACCCTTTGTTTAAATGAAATGTTTTTGGTCAAGGGGTCACTGTGATAGACTTTTTATAATAGGACAGTGGCAAATCAAAACATTGAAAGTTCTCACACAAATGGTAGAATTACACTACTGTATGTAGAGAATGTGGTGAATCTGTAATGGAAAACCTCAAAACCCTTTGTTCAAACAGAATATTCTGATAATGTGTGGGTCTCTTTTCAGATTAACTTTTTACAATAGGAAAAATTCAAACTTAAAAAAGAAGGGAAACTGCAGTTTATCACTGACAACCACTAATGTTATTTAATAGTTTCTCTTTGAAGTCGAATTTTCTTTATTATTATATAGATTGCTTTTCTGTGGACATTTCTTTCTTTGCAATCTCTATCTATAGCTTATAAAGTCATATATTATTGTTTGCAAAATCCTGATCACTGACAACCACTGATGTTATTTAATAGTTTCTCTTTGAAGTCGAATTTTCTTTATTATTATATAGATTGCTTTTCTGTGGACATTTCTTTCTTTGCAATCTCTATCTATAGCTTATAAAGTCATATATTATTGTTTGCAAAATCCTGATTTTGCAGCTTTTGCTATAATCCTCTTGCTCTCTTTTCACTCTATTCACCGAATCACCAATATACCTGCTTTCCTTTCTTCTTCCTATTGAGTGCCATGGAAGGCACATTTGTTTCTTAGTAAGGCCTCTCTAAATACTTGTTTTTAAAATTCATTTGATTTCAACTGAAAATTTAAGCAATTCCCAATTATGGTATTTGTCTAGTCAAAAAATGAATGTCCAAAGTGGTTGATTTCACTACTGTAGTGCTAGTAAAGGCCATGGCATGTGAGCTCTTTGTTCGGATTTTATATCTTTCTTCCAGGTGATTTCTTTTAGTGGCCTTCCTGAGGTAACATTTGTGAATTTTCCAAATTGATCATTCTTCAAACTCAAAAAGCTATAGCATTCTTTATTAAATACGCACACATTTGCTTATTTCATTACATTGGTATTGACTTTCTTTAAAAAACTTGACAATGTCTGACAAAACAGCAGCAATGCTCTTAGATGTAGCATATCGAGTCATTTTACATTCTTGAGTTGTGAATCTGGGATGCAGACTCTGGAAGGCGGTTTCATGGTGGTGACCATCTCGCCCGGCATGGAATGTCATCTGAACATGATGGCCTTTTAGGAAGTGGGGCTGGTCCAAGATCATCAAGGTCATCAGGAGGATCTATCATCCCAAATACTCGGGGGCATGATCGCCATCATTCTGGTCGAACAAATAATGCAAATGATGCATATCAGCCTCTTCGTTCATCTAAGGTTTGTACCCTTAGTCAATTTTAGCGTACCCTTAGTCAATTTTAGCTGCACCATGTATAATTCTTTGAAGAAGGCAAGTTTGTTAATAATGTTTTTGCTTTTTTCCAGGTTGGTACTCATTCAAGATCAGAGATAACAGACTTCTATAATGATGAAACTTTTGGTACTGATGAGATATCCAATCAAGAAAGAATTGAACAAGAGAGAAGAAGAAGAGGTATGCCACACTTTTTCTGATTTGTGACAAACCTAGAATATGTTTGGTGTAGATTCCATTCTCAGTGCAAATGTTCTGATTGCTTGAAGCTTTGCAAGGGAATTGGAGATTTTTCTGTAAATTATTTCCATGCTCATAATTTTGTGTTTGTCTCTGTAAACTTGTCTGAGATGTTGATGAAAGTTTGACAATTCTGCACTTTGCTAATTATTTTTCAATTATTTTTCTAAGATTCTTTCGAGCAGATGAGGAAGGAACAACAAAAGGTGCTTCAGGAAAAACAGACACTTAAAGCTCAGAAGCAAGTTGAACATCATGCAAGTCATTCGGGAAATACTTCTAATATGAAGTATGATGAACAATTTATTCTGGAGGATGGGGAGAAATTAGAAGATCACTCAGCTATTCTCCCTCTTCCAGATCAATCAACATCCTCTGCATCTGCCAAAACTAGTTTGCCTGTAGTCTCAATGCCACCAAGACCTTTGGTACCTCCAGGATTTTCCAAAATTTTGCTTGAAAAAAGCATATCTGTGAAAGCTGCAAATAAAGAAGTTGCATCAGAGGTAACACCTGTGATTTTCTGCTTCTACAGTTCTACTTGAGTTCCCCTCTTCAAAAGATTATTTTGAAAACATTGTAAAGACAGTAGATTGTTTCTTATTGCTCATTTCATTAATGAGTGGTCATTTGTTGGGTATTAATAAAATTATCTTATTTTATCTTATTATCTATAAATGAGGACAATTTTTTGTTGTTTTGCACCATTATTTGTTTATGCAGATATTACATTGCTTGAATGACATTCAATGTTAACCTTGTATAATTTTTGTTAAATGGTTTAACAGTGTATAATTTTTTCCAGGTTGTTAATACTGAAATAGCCAAAATTTCCAGTGATGCTACCAAAACAAATTCCCCTTTGGATGGTAAAGGAAACCAAATGAAAGAGGGGCAACTAATCAAATCAACCAGTGGCACCAATAAGTATGGACCACAGGCATCGGGTCAGGATACTTATGGTATATTGGCATCTGCAGAAGATGACAAGGGTCATCTGCAGGTGTCAGGCAATGTTGATTGTTATCAAGCCACTGCCAGCTTAGATGTAGCTCCTAATTTACTGATAGCTGATAGAACTGTCAGCCTACCAGAAAGTGAGCATGATGGTTGCAGTCTAGATTCCAAGAGAGCCAGAGAAGATGAGGCAAGAAGTGATGCCAGCAAAGAAACACCAGAGTGTATCCTGGATAGGCTGTTTGGAAAGGCCTCTGCCGATTTTGATAAACAAGATGTTTCCATTCCAGATGAGGTTAGTATTGTGGAAATTTCTATCATCCGTCAGTTCAAAAGAGAAAGGGATTTTAAGCAAGAGACATGTTTATTTTATATTGGCAGAAAGATAAATCGGGTAAAGCAAACTTATTAAGAATTTCGAAGCAGGCATCAACAACTGTTGTCCGTTAAACCATTTTCCTTCTCAAATAAAATTTGTTTTTTTATGATTATACTGTTGGTTATTGCTTTTGATGCTGTAGTTCAGTTTATATAATTGACCTTGAATTTGAAAGACTGTTCATTGTCAGAAATGGTTGCTCTATATTATTATTGATTAATATAAAGTTTGTAACCTAATTGTTAATTTGAGGTGAAATGACAAATTTAAAAGGTCAAAGCATATAGATTTCGGCTGCTTATATGATATCTACTATAGGATTTCAACTGCTGTTGCATCACCTATTCATTCTGATATTATCGAAGGCATTTGTGACTCTTTTGGACCACTTGCCGATCAATATTTTTCACATTTGGGAGTGTCCAGTACTATTGTTTGTCTGATCTCATCTTTAATCTTATCACATAATGTCACAAAGAGGCCTACCTCGAGGAGCAGGACCAGTCGAGATTAGGTGGGGATACTCTAAAGAGGGTCTATACTGTGTCGTAGAGGGCTAGAAGGTTAAAATCTCCTCTGCCAGAAAGAAGAAGAATGTTCTGGGAGTTGGTCTTATTGCTGATCCACTCTAATGTGGCCAAAAGTTGGGACTTCTGCCTGGATGGCAATAAAATACGATTCAACTGCCAAAAAGAGGATATCGAGGCCCCTTCTATTTCGCCCCATGCATGGAAGCAGAAGAAACAAACTCAACATTTACTTTGCTGTTGTCACTTCAGGGAGACAGTTTGTGAACTAGGTAAAAAAAGTCTAACTTGTGAACATGTTAATGCACCCCAAGCAGGATCTATTTGGGATTGGTGTAAAGAGTGGATCAAAAGAGCCAAAATGTTATTTAATGAGAGTCACACACTCCAACGAATAATAGAGTTATTTGTGATTTTTTCTTGGATGACAATAAAATTTATGATTTTAACAGGACAAAAGTGTCAATTTTTGAACCATGGTAAGTAGATTCTGCATTTAGAAAGAATAACTTAAATACTAGGTAGATGAAAACTTGAAAGCTTCAATAAAAACAGCAGATCTAAGTACGCCAATCTACAAATACAGAATATTGAATATTTGAACAATGGATACACAGATTTAAATTCTCAATCACATCTAACCTTCTATTGAATACTGAAGGAAGAAACACACTGCAATAGCCCAAACCAAAAACTTGCTGTAGCCAACACAATGGTGCACCCTGCATCTCCTTTATAGAATAGGAAGAGGAGGGGAAATATAATGAATCTGGACACATGAAAGAGCCTACTTGGTTTCACTGTGTCAAACCCTAGCAGTGTAGCACTAATCTGATCACCTAGTGGGCCCTAGTTGCATGGAAGAGTGCCAAGTAAGTGCACCTCAACTAGAAGATGAAGAGGAGCATGCAAGCAATGCATCCTTTCCTTGAGAAAAGGCTCTCTACCTAAATTGGAATCTTCATATGTATGAGTGCTCTAGATAACGAGGGTTCTGCGCCTCCCATTGACAATCGATCATGCATGCTAATATTAACGAAAGCAAAGCTGTAATATTAACATTCTCATGGTGGGACACATGTTCTCGAAGTTGTATGCTACGGTTCTCCATATGAGGCTCTCTAGTGACCTTGAGCAAAGACATCTCAGAGCTAGGGGACATGTTTTCGACCTGCGCATCAGACTATTAATCACATCTTCACTCTCTAGTCCATCATTGAGGAGGCACGACATCGCTCTTCGAAGGTTTACTGCTGTTTTGTAGATTTTCGGAAAGCTTTCGACTTTGTCTTGCGGGAAAGCCTTATTTCAGAGACTCATAGATATTGACATCTCCACCACCTTATTGACGACCATCACGTGCCTATATGAGTTGGTCATTGGCCGTCTCCGCACAACTCACAGGGTGTTCGACTTCATCCAAAGTACTATTGGGGTTAAATAGGCTTGCTCGCTATCCCCCACATTGTTTGGGATTTATATTGATGAGTTGGAGGCCTTTCTTCATGAGCATATCTGGGGTAGTGATGGGTGTCTCCTTCACCAGGTTTTGATAATCTATCCTACTCTTTTTCGACAGTGTGGTCTTCCTATCCTCATCCCTAGAGGGTTTACAGAGATAGTTGGATGCTTTAGCTTTTGTTCTATGACCTCCGACAATTGACCATCAACTTGAGTAAAACTAAGGTTATGATTTTCAACGGGCTGAAGAAAAATTCAGACATTCATTTATTCTTCTGAGGAGATGAGATTGAGATTATCAGTTCCTACACTTATTTGGTGGTGCAATTTTCAGGACCTCGCTTAAGTTTGCGACTAAATCTCCAACCTCGGATTGACAAGGGATACAAATCCTTAGCCCTCCTCGAGAGACAGTGCTTTCAACACCATTTCAAGGATATTTCATCCAAGATGACCCTCATGGATTCTTTGATTAGGCCCACTGTTCTATATGGCTCAAAGATTTGGGGACCTTTACTAGAGCCGGATTAGGCCTCAACCGAGAGAGTCTAGATTCTTCTTCTTCGCCACATCATTAGATGCAAGTAGATAGTACCTTAGCACATCATACTTGCAAAGTTTGGGGCTCGACCCTTCCGGCTTGAGGCAATGTTTAGATTGCTTTCCTTTTTGCATTGGATTTGGATATTCGTTGACTCGGTGAAGGGACGAGACCAGTACTCGTATTTAGCCTATTGTTCTTTAGAAACCATTGTCCTTTCTAGTCCTTTGGGTTAGGCTAGAGGTTGGTTCGTAGGGGTTTCATATCTTCTAGCGTTAGTGGGCATTTAGTTGGATTGCCTCCCTCCGTTCAAATACTCCTTAGATGCACCTGGTTAACTTTTGCCCACTAGACATGAGTTGAGGATCATCAGGGATGACATATATAGGCAGTTCGTCCAGATCACCTAGGTCAACCCTCATGGAGGGTTGCGCCCAAAGATGGCCTTTTATGCTTGAGCACTTCTTGGAGTTGAGAGATGGGCTCATTGTTCGACCCTAGTATACACTTCGTCATGGATGCATGCCCTTCGCATTCACTTAGGTCAGTTTAGAGTGGGTTCTCATAGACTTCGGGTAGAGACATACCACTAGATGGATAGATCAAACAAAATTTGCTAGTTGTGCCATTGATAGGAGGTGGAGACCAAGGTGCACCTTGTTTTCCGTTGCCCTATTTACTATGAGATCAAAGGAAGGTTCCATTGCTTGTTCAGAGGGTCTTAGACCCTCATCGACTTCTTCATATACCCTGATCAGAGATGTTTGGCCTTATATATGCAGGAGGCCTTAGGTTCCGAGCACATACTCTTCAACCTCACATCAGACCAGATTCTACGCAGAGGATCACTTCATTTTTCATAGTGATACCTTCAGAAAGGGGCACCAAGTGATCCATCGACATTAGTATAGATCTAGACTCTAGGTCAGTGCGGACTCGTGGTGCCCATTCCACGAGAGTAGAACCATATCATATCTCCCTCCGGGAGACAGACGAGATCACCCAGCGTAAGCGGTAGGCAAAACCCTTGAAACAATGGTGCAGAGGACAGTTTGGGCCTCCCACCAGTTTTTCTTCTTCTTCTTTTGGTCAATAGACTTTATTGTGTTTTCTTCTTTTGGCCTCGGATGTTGGGAGAGATAGTTCCACTCGATAGTAAATCTAGGTGCTCCTGGATCTTCTCCTCCTGCACATCTCCGCCTCGTTGCAAAATTTTGGGCTTGCATTTGTGGTTGATGGTTCTCCATAGTTTAGCCCAACTAGCATTTTTTGCTTTATTGTACTTTACTTCATGCATCTTGTCTTTTATAGGAGACTGTTTGGTACTCTTGCTTTGTAATGTCATCATTGTACTCAACAGTCCCTTTGACCTACTTTTGTGGTCATTAGTTGGACATTAATAAAATTATCTTGTCTTATCTCACCCATGTGGTGACTCTCCCTTGTAACTCATGTTTGCCCTTTTTTGGATCTGACATGTAATGACTCAATTGTTTTAGGGACTTTGACTGTGACATGTTTGTAACTCTGTGTACCCTCCTTTAGTCTGTAAGTATACATACATCGGAGTGGTGGGATTTGTTTGTTTTTGCAGGGGCATGGAAAGATAGAAAAGATGGTTTCGTGGTTTAAATTAAGGCATCAATGCTTCTCCATTGACATGTATTACATGTTACAATACACCAAATGACCTTATTAGTCATGGGAAAATTTACATAAAATTCCCCTGAATTAGAACTTCAAGGCTTAAAGTACGTGAACTCGGGTTATAATCTATGTCAAGTGGTTTGGTCGTGTTCAAATTCGGTGACCATGAAATTCAGATAAAATTCCTGTGTGACAAAAACTGATAAAATTCGCCATCAAGTTCTTCCATATATTTCAAGATTTTCCCATACATTTCTAAGTAACAAGGTTCAATTTTGAGTTTGGGTTTGGCAACCTTTAAGTTTAATTCGGGTTCAAATTTTCTGATGAGGTTTGCTGTTACATTTGTCTATTGACATATGAGGTTTGTCTATAGATGTTTGTCTGATGAGGTTCGCTGTTACGTTTGTCTATGGACATATGAGGTTTGTCTATAGACGTTTGTCTGATGAGGTTCACTGTTACGTTTGTCTATGGACATATGAGGTTTGTCTATAGACGTTTGTCTGATGAGGTTCGCTGTTACGTTTGTTATATATATATATATATATTAGAAGGAAATATAACATAAAATACTTAGAGATCAATGTCAATAAACATACATGAGTAAGAATTCTGATCGATAAACATATACGATTCATTATTATTTTAGTCATGATAAAATCCATTCATCAAGGCTCTTATTAAAATTTAAACATACAGTGCAACTACAAATTGCAAAAAGTAGAACATATTCTTCAAACTTCAAAATTTGAAAGGATGTCCATAATGTCAAATACTTATATCCCTAAAAAATTCACAAAAATTTAAAACATGATCAAAATTTGAACACATAATGCATTATTCAATAATTGCAAAATGAAGTAGAACATAGTCTTCAAATTTCAAAGTTTAAAAAGGAAATCGATAATGTCAAATAGTTATAATCCATACAATTGTTTCACAAAATTTAAAACATGGTCAGAATTTCTATTCTTGTGGCCTACTTGTAACATCATAAAGCTCTAAATCATCAAGAGCACATGGAGTAGTAAATGCACTAGAATTGTCATCATCATATTCATTAACAAATGGAGCTCTCATCACTAAGCTTATCACCAATGCCAGATCATCTTCGTCTATCATCACTAGGCTCATCCCATTGCCATCATCAATGCCAAGATCATCTTCTTCTGCACTCAGAATAGGTTCTAACCATGGGTGAGAGGAACTAGATGAGTCTTTGGTCAATTGCAAACCACTGCAAACATAAACAAGGTCTTTGAACCATGGAGATAGGTTCAATTCCCTGGGAAATGAATTATTTATATAGGTTGAATTCCCAATTTCCACAAATGACATGTTGAGCTCTTAAATGAATATATTGTTGACAAAGCCTCGAGTTTTTGCAGAATCCAGTGTACCATCCTTAGAATGAGGGGAAGTTGCCCTGCAGATTTCCCCTGGACATGTTTTCCACGAAATATATATATATATATATATATATATATATCATAGTTGAATGAGTACTGCTCCCAGGACTTGGGAAACTTGTACCCAATGTTTCCTTGTTCTAGGGAGCTTGGTATGAAACAGTCCCTTTTTGTTGGTAGTTTCTTTGGGAGCTTGGGAGATTTTCGGGAACTTGCCCTGGCTGCTCCCTCTTTTTTGGGAGGTTGTAGAAGCTCCCTGTTTGTTTGTTAGCTTTAAGAAGCTCCTTGACAGGCAGGGAGCTTCTACAAGCTCTTGACCATGTGGGGTCCAAAATCATAAGAAAAGTGCCAAAATCAATTGAATGATCATTGTTTCTTGTGCCAAGAAATCACCAACAGTAAAAAAAATCAATTGAATCTATCAATCATGCCATTTTAAATTTTTTATAGGTTATATAAATTAAAAGGCCTCATGCCTCTTAGCCTCTTAAGATCCGATCACACTCAAAATATAAGATGCCAATGTACTTAAGTGAATAAACATGGGTCTTTCTAGATCAGTACTAAGATATTGGAGAATTATAACTCGTGTCTCAAATGTTTATAGCTAGCTTACATTATTCCTATTGATTATTGATATAGCAATTTAGGGTCATAGACAACGTCAAACTCAAAATATCACATACTTTGAAAGTTTGATGTGTGTTGAAACATGAAATAATCAAGGTCATTCACACGAGAATTAACTATTAAGCAGTAGTTACCATAAAAAAATGTAGAGGCACACACATACTAAGCACTCCTGGGATCAATAATAGAGATGGAGTTGGAACTAGGAATTAGAAAACGATTGAATCTCATGGTTTATGAAATTATTGGTGTTTCGTACATCTATAGATTTGCAATTTGCCTTTACAAACTCATTGAATGGGATGTTGTAGGTCAAATTTACAAAACATACCATAGTGTTAGAGCCATGCATAGTTAGTGAAGGGTTGACACTTCAAGTCACACAAAGCCAATTTATCTATAGCATAGACCTAGGGGTGTGAGCAAATTTTAGAAGGATTACTTTAATAAATTCAGAAATGCAGACTGCTATGAAAAGTTCAGATTTGTTTGTTTTAAGATGGGGGGAGGGCCTATTTTATAGGCCACTTGTGGGAATTGAACCTGGGTAGGGAGGATAACACTCCTATTCACAACTGCCTAGGCCAAACCCAGTTGATATATATATATATATATATAGAGAGAGAGAGAGAGAGAGCCATGAACTGGAAGCATAAAAAATTCAAATCTCCGAATATATTTTGCTCCAAATGGCTTTCACAAACTCAGAAATGCAGACTGCTATTAAAAGCTCAGATTTGTGTGTTTTAATATGGGGGGAGGGTCTATTTTCTAGGAAAAAGTTAGGGTTTTAGGGCCCCTCACTTTGCCCCTTTTTATAGCTTCACATTCAATTTGGTAAAGTATTGTTCATCCTGAAATTGATCAATTAGGCCAGTGGTTCTTGACAGGAGCTACATGCTTTTGATTGTATTTTTGTTCAAGACTTCTATTCTACTTTCATTTAGCATGTTGTCTCTGTACCATTACCATAGCTGAATTGCATGGAAATTCACTTTGCCTGGTGGTGCCATATTTCACGAGCTTTTGTGCATGTTTCTTAATTTCTTCACTTTACAACAGTGATTCCTTCCACATTTTAGTATTTAGCAAAACTGGTTCATGCATTGTAGCTGAATTGCTCCGTTAGGGCTCAGAACCTTTGATTCAAGGAAGATATCCTTGTGCTGTATCTTTGCTTTGGAGTATGTTAGAACTGGGGATCTCTCTTCCATTTTTTCGGTCTGATTTGTCTTGGGCTAAGAAACATGACACATCCTCCTGTCCCTATGTGTTGCATGTCCACATGTTGGACAATTGAATACGCAGGACATTTGATGACAGAGTTTCAGACATGTGAAATGTGTCCTGTGCCAGGGCATGTGTCCCATGCATCTCCAACACTCTCATCCCATGTCCCAATGCATCGATCAGGACAACAAAAGAACTAAATTTTTTTCACACATTCAAAAAAGAGTACCAGGGCATATGTCCCATGTGTGCCTGACACTATGTCATCATGTGCCCCATTGTGTTGAAACTTTTTTTTTTTTTAACAGTAACAGAGAAAAAGATTGTATTTATAAAAGCTGTGCACAGCTATTCATTACATGCATTCAAAAGATTTATAACGGAAGAGGAGATGTCTGGAAAGACTGTAACTATGATTTCTAACAACATGACTTTGCAAGCTCTGAGTTTTGTCTTTCTATAACTATCCAAAATGGAGCTGGAGTAAACCCTGATAAATTGTCTGTTGAGAATTATGCAGAAATGCATTGACAAAATAGATACAAGATTTTGAAACCTGGGCTACGCTGTAAATTAGCCATAATTCTTTAACTGGGCAGAAGCTGCGTCCACCATTTCCTGGTTGATTTCCTGATTGACCGTGGGGGTTTCGTGCACTCAACTTCCCTGAGTTTTCCCTGTAAGAACTGCCATGTCTTCCTGCAGCATGTCCACTTTCCCCATCAACTCGAACAAATTCTTCTCCAGGTCATCTATCCTCGAGTCCTGGCAAGAAAGCTGGGAGACCATAAAACTTAAATTTTTTTTCAGAAAAATTCAAAAAACTTAAAAAGTGTGCAGATGTGTCCCGACATGTCAATAATTGTGTCCTGATGTGTGATTGATGTATTTTTATCTTCTAAATGTTCAAACAATTTACATCTTTGTCTATGTTTCATCTCTGTAATTTTAATATTTTTGAAAATTATATATATGTGTGTGTGTGTGTGTGTGTGTGCGTGTCCCCTCATGTCGTGTTTGGGAGGTTTACGTGTCCCATGTCAGACACCCTTGTATGTGCATCCCTATGTCACCATGTTTGGGCCTTAAAGCCATTAAAACAAACTTTTTAGTTTCATTAATTAGTCGTTTACCTTGTGTTGATATCAAGAAGGTTATGGAAGCTTTCTTCAGTCTTTACTTGTTGTCACATGTTGCGAAAATAGCAATCTCAGTTGGCAGCATATACATATTGGAGCAATCTCTCTTGCCTGGAAACTGCCTTCTCTTTCATCTTTGTAAAGATTGGTTGACCACTAGCTGACCGTGTGGTCGGAACACCCTCTTTTCTTCATCCTTGATTATTCTGTTGCCCAGGTACTAATGCATAGTCTGAGTACTTTTATTGTTGCCGATAATTAACCTGTCACATGGAAGCTTATTTACATGGTCTAGACTTGTTGCTAGCAACATGCATTCTTTCAGCTATATTATCATGGCATGGTAATAAAAGATAATTAACCTGTCACATGGAAGCTTATTTACATGGTCTAGACTTGTTGCTAGCAACATGCATTCTTTCAGCTATATTATCATGGCATGGTAATAAAAGATAATAATTGTTTCATTTAATAGTGTGTTCCATCATTTAGGGATGAAAACATATCAATACAAGATACAGGGTCATGCATGTTGGTTTGATGATCCTAATTTTTAACATTGTGAATGGACCTGTGAGTTTTTAATGATAAATTAAAAAAATTTAAATTTATTTTGAGGTTGAAATATTGGTTTTGACATTAGGGTCATGCATGTTGGTTTGATAATCCTAATTTTTAACATTGTGACCTGTGAGTTTTTAATTATAAAGTAAAAAAAATTTAAATTTACTATGAGATATTTTGAGGTTGAAATATTGGTTTTGACATTAGTATTGCAATATATCATCTTGAATTTATATGTTTGATACCTTTGATACCTTGTCATAATTATTTGCATGTGTGTGTACGTATGTCATAGGATGGTATTGTAGACATTAACAAATTTCATATATGCATCCTTGTCAGCAGTCCAACTGAAAATATCTCCTTGCCATTCATTTTGCAAGGATGGATAGTTTATTGTTTCATCAATCTGATAAATGCATTAATGTGCTTATTTTAAGAAATTTCAATTAGTTATTTCCACTTTCTTATAAAAAATAGAATAATTTGGCAACTTTATATTGTAATAACATATATCGAGTGGGAACACCAAGGGTAATATATTATCTACTCTATATCAAGTTATAAAATATAATAAGTCGATTTTGTTTGTGAAACCAAACTTTTAGTGTGAACATAGACGGTAATTTATAAGCTCTATGATAGTATTATTTATTGTAACAGGATGCTTTTAATTTAGGTTAATCTGTGTTGAGAAAAGAAAGAACTGAGAGAGTACTTTGTATGAAGATTCTCCATTGGTATTAAAAGGTTTTTTTGTCCAGTCAGATTCAATTAGACATTGTACCATGCACATGGAGTTTCAGTTGTAGTTCCTTGTTTAAGGGTTTTTTTTGCTTGCTTTGTAAAAGCAGTACGAGGTAATCAATGGAGACAGCACAAGGGCCCCTAAAAGTTCCAAGTTTGCTCGCTGGTTTCATACAGAAGGTATGCAATTAGCTAGGCAGTATTATGTGGCGGCTTTGTATTCTATACTGGAATTTCGTCTGAAGCAACTATGAAAGATTGAAACACAGTGTTTTCTACATAGTTGCTCTTGTTGATACTTGTTTTATATATTTTATTTTGCACTAAACTACTTTTGTTGGTCCTCAGAGGAGAAACCCAGTGATGATATATCTATTCGAGATGCTTCAAATATAATGTCCCTATTATCAAGGAATGAAAAGGCTATGCCTTCAACTGCTCTCTCTGAAGAGAAAATATCAGTACATGATGTGCCAAATAGTCCATTGAGCTCTATTTTTCCTCTTCGGAACTCAGTCAGGGTGCTCCCAATGCCTGCTGGGCCATCCTTGGAGGATGTTGAAAAGGTTATGACAGCTACTGTAAAAGCAAATGTTCATGATGAAATTGGTAGATTACATGTGCCTGGCAATCAGAAATCAGATTCCTTGGACTTGCAATTCAATTCTGATGTTGTTAATTCCTCAAATAAGAAAGATCATCAATATTCCAATGCATCTCGGTTGCCAGGGATGGTCCTTACCTGTGAAGACCTCGAACAGTCCATTATTGCTGAAGCCAGTGAAAGTGTTTCCAAATTGCAAATTCATTCTGATGAGAGTACAGATTCAGATGGGAATATATTGGCCAATGGGCAGAAGTTACAGAAGGACGACCAGGCATCTCAGCATCTCCTGTCGTTGTTGCAGAAAGGAGATCAGAAGTCATCTATGAATCAAGATCTCAGGGAAAAGTATGTTGCTCCTAAAGGTGGAGATCAACACGAGGATACTGGTAATGCTGAGAAAGTTGGATATCCAGAGAAAATTGGGGAAGCTCAGACACTGGAATTGCTATTTGGAAAAGCATTCATGAAGGAGTTGCGTTCTGCAGATGCCCCTGTTTCAGTAAAACCACCTGTTTCAGGAAAATCATTTTCCAACGATGTATCTCTAGGAGGTAATGGACTAGAACCATTGTTTACAGTGTCTCTGAATCCACAAAAGTCACTTCCAAATGCAGAATTTGAGACAGGTATTGACAAACTTGATGTCAGTTCATCATCTATGAAAATGAACATGAAGGATGGTAAAAGAGTAGTTTTACAATCACAACAGTTGTCATTAGATGGAAATGCATATGGACCTGATCAGGATCTGTGGCCCAACTCATCGAATCTAAACATTGAGATTCAGGGCAGCATTGTTAATTCCCAGTTTGAAAATGCAAAGGGAAATTTTGCTCTATTAGGGACGGTGGCTAAAGCTAAGTCAAATGCCATGGATGAAGGAGAATATTCTGGTAGTTTGATTTCTGATTTTGGAAGTAACTTGGAAAAGGAGGGCAATTCAAGTATTAGAGGTGTTTTTGATTCTGGAAGCAAGAAACCTATGTTTGATGCGGGGAACATGGCCATTGGTCACTCATTCACTGGGCAGAGTGACTCCATTGGGAGGTCAGCTTTTCTTAGAAGATCACAGAGCAATGGGAGCTCTTCCCCATTGCCTGTTTTTGATGAGTTTCTTACTACACGTTTAAATGGATCACAGATGCCTGATAAATTTATTGGTTCAGATGTTCCGAGATCAATGCCTGAAATTGTTCAGAAATCTATGGCTTTCAAAGATGAAAAGAGTAGATATGAAGATCATAATACAAGCATGATTGATGCAGCCATTCAGCACTTTCGAGCTGCCGATGCACGTGCCTTGGAATCTAGAACCTCTATAAATGGAATGGTGGGAACTTCATATCCTCCATTTGCCAGTACAGCATATCAGTCAGGGGGTGTTGAGCCAACGAACTTGCCTAACAGCAGTGGAATCCAGCAGTTACTTGGCTTGTTACCTCCGCAAACGTCTCATTCATCACAGCAGCAGTTGCTAGGGCCAACAGATCTTCCTTTCAACTCACATTCTCTTCCTGGGCCACAAGGCCGGCCACCTCCTCCATTCTTCCCGTTTTCCCATGGGCCTGGACATTATGACTTGAATCTGGGAGGTATGAATGCCATACCTAATCAACAGATGAATCATCAGCAAACCCCACAAAATCGACAATTGAAGTTGTTTGATCATGGTAACTCCCTGGATCCACAGCATCCTGGTTCTGACATCTGGTCAGATCATTTGAATGGAAGACCATTCCCTCCAGAGCAATCTGGGCAAATGTTATACCCACTTCATGGTGGGCCTCCAATGAACCAGCCCGTTTATCACTCTTTGACGCCTCATGGTTTTCCACCAAATCACTTAATGCAGCCTGTTCCAGTACCGCAGAGAGGGCTTTCTTCAATGAACAACTTTCCTTATATTCCAGAACAACTACCACATGGTCCTCGTGGCCTCCCTTCCAATTATCCACATGTTCCTGGCCCTTTTATGCCTGAAATCCCTATGCATTCCATGCAGGGTCGACCATTTCATCTTCAGCCCAGCCACACTTCTGTAGGAACTCCCCATAATCAATTACGACCGGTATTTGGTGCTTCAGATATTAATGTTCCAGGAGATGGACGCAGGCATATAGGTGCAATGGGAAATGACGTAACAGTACTGGACATGTTGTTTCCGAAAGATCTGAAGAGACAGCCATCTGGATCGGTCCCTGCTAATCAATATCCAGGCCGAAACATGGGATATGGGTAAATCTTCAAGTCTACTGAATGAGTGGGATTGGTGGTCAGGCGGCGGCAGTCTCTTAAGGAAAATATAATTTCATGTTTTACAACCAGACAGGAATATATGCTACCAAGTAGGTTATTAGTAAGTTGCTTAATATGAGAGTGAGAAGACTGTCATTCTTTTGCCGAGCCTCTTGTAGATTAATGTCCTGGTTTGTAGATATTGAATATTCTAAAGCATGTATTGGGGGTGGATTTTGCAATTTATTTGCCGAGTAAATAGTGTTTTTTACATTTAAAAAAATCTGTAGAATTGTTTGCGAGGCCCCTTGAATACAGATTACTTCGACTCTCTGCTGTTGCCCTGAAAGTGTAGGACTATTTTTGAATACTATGCAGGCTGTAAAGCATTGTTAGCTTTTTAAGGAAGACAGTAAAGCTTTGTGTCTCATCTGTTAATGAATTTCTTCAAAGCGGGTTACCAAACATAAATTTCATATGTTCTGTTTAAAGCTGGATTGACATTGAATTGCTTTCTTTTCCAGCCCAAGTGGAGTAAAATGATATGGAGAAATATAAATGGCTTGAATTTCAGTAAAACCAGATGTACCAGCTTCTATCCCCTTTTTTTAGTTGTTAGCTAATGGGCAGTTGTACCTGTGATGGACGTTTTGCATAAGTCGCTCAGATTACTGATCCTGGATGAGTCCTAAAGTGCTGCATGACAAACGCAAAACAGAAGTATAGAGACCAGGTTTATGCATTTCACTAGTGTGGAGAACAACGTGGGAACCAAAAAAAAGATGCCTGTTTATTCTCATGGCAAATGCGACCTTTTGATGTAAGATTTGTGGAATAAATCTTTTGATCTCACAGATTTTTGTCGATATTCTTCGCTCATATCAACTGTTGGAATTTCCTTTGGAAATTGAAGTTCTAGTTCTGTTAATTTCAGGTAACCAAAAGCATTCAACGGGGGCAATTAAAGACGAATCAATATGTAATGTAGAATTAAATAGGGAAATGGTTGAAGCTATGTAATATCATATATCACAAAACAATATAAACGACCAGGAGAGAGAAACCGGAAACAATATTTAATACAACCGATGTGAAGCATTCAGTTATGTTTGCAACTATCCCGGAATAGACATTGGGTTATTTTACATTAATTATTGTTTCTGTCACTCGTTTAGGGAGACACAAATTTGAACAATCTTTGGAAGAAACTAGTTTAGTTTTGAAACTGCCCTAGTTTTGTTTGGTGGAAATGAATATGCCCGTAATACAGCAATGTGAAGTTTATCTTTGCTGTCCTCCACAGAACGTTTAAAAACAAGATCAGCAGGCCTTGATGACAATGATTGTTAGGGTTTGGTTATGGTAACAAGTGTTGCAAATAATGATTTTGGCCACTTGCAGATGAAAATTGATGATAATTCTTGCACATCCAACCATCGATTGCAAATATTTATCCAGTGCTGGATACTCTTTTAGATCGCTACAGATAGTTTAAAGTTTTCACTCCAGGATATTTTGCTGACGAGGCGAGGAAAAGGAAATTTTAGTGGTATTTTTGGGCATTTCAAGTGCATTTTTGGAAAATCAATTAGGTTCGAAATTTGTTAATAACGTAGTAAACTTTTCTTATAGTCGTTTTTCAAGATAAAATTTATATCAAAACTAGTTTACTCGTTTTATTTATCTATGTTTTTTCTCACACGCTATTTAAACGCTTTATTGATGTGTGTTTGCACTATTTAAAAATATCAAAATGTTATATCTTAGCTACCTATTTGAGGAATTCGAGAATTTTTTATTTGGTTTAAAAACGAAGTGTGTTTTTTTGTGTTTGCATTATTTTAAAATATTAATGATCCATTTCTTAGCTATCAATTTGAGTAATTCAAGAATTCATTATTTTGCTTAAAAAAGAATTAAAAATTGTTTTAATATGAGAAATATTCTCAATGGAAGATATTAAACTGATATTCATTATTTTGCTTAAAAAAGAACTAAAAATTGTTTTAATATGAGAAATATTCTCAATGGAAGATATTAAACTGATATTCATTATTTTGCTTAAAAAAGAACTAAAAATTGTTTTAATATGAGAAATATTCTCAATGGAAGATATTAAACTGATATTCATTATTTTGCTTAAAAAAGAACTAAAAATTGTTTTAATATGAGAAATATTCTCAATGGAAGATATTAAACTGATATTCATTATTTTGCTTAAAAAAGAACTAAAAATTGTTTTAATATGAGAAATATTCTCAATGGAAGATATTAAACTGATATTCATTATTTTGCTTAAAAAAGAAATAAAAATTGTTTTAATATGAGAAATATTCTCAATGGAAGATATTAAACTGATGAAAAATGATAATAATGATCCGATGAGAAATGATACTATACTAGTATATAGATTGAAGTAATGTTTTGCTAAAAAAATGTATAGAGATTGAAGTAATGTTTTGCTAAAAAAATGTATAGAGATTGAAGTAATGTTTTGCTAAAAAAATGATGTATATAGATTGAAGTAATGTTTTGCTAAAAAAAATTATATTACTCAAGATTTTTTATTTATTTTGCATAATAACGAATTGTGTTTTTGTTGTGTTTGCACTATTTTAAAATATTAATGAATTATTTCTTAGCTATTTATTGGAGTAACTAAAGAATTTCTATCTATTGGAGTAATTCAAGAATTTATTATTTTGCTTAAAAATGAACTAAAATTTGTTTTAATATGAGAAATATCCTCAATGGAAGATATTAAACTGATGAGAAATGATAATGATCCGATGAGAAATGATAATAGTATATAAATGAGAAATGATAATGATCGGATGAGAAATGATAATAGTATATAGATTGAAGTAATGTTTTGAAAAAAAAAAGTATTATAGATTTGTTTTAATATGAGAAATATTATGAAGATATTGAGAAATGATAATATATTGATGAAAAAATGATAATACTTTATTGGATAAGTAATGTTATAGATTTGTTTTAATATGAGAAATATCACGAAGGTATTGAGACATGATAATATACTGATAAAAATGATAATAATATAATTAATCAGTAATGTTTAATTTAATAATTTGCTTAAAAAATATTATAGATTTGTTTTAATATGAAAAATATCATATATTTAAGAAGATTTATTTAAAAAATATTATAGATTTGTTTTAATATGAAAATATCATATACTGACGAAAAATGACAATAATATATTGGACAGAAATAATATTTAATTTATAAAAAAAATCATAAATTTGTTTTAATATAAGAAATATCATCTTAAAGAAGATATTAAATTGATGTAAGGATCTGATGTAAGGGTTGTAAAAATGATAATAATATATAGGACAAAGTATTGAGTAAGATTATCCAGATTGATAAAGGATCTGATGTAAGGATTGTAAAAATTATAATAATATAGAGGATAAAATATTGAGTGAGATTATCTAGATTGATGTAAGGATTGTAAAAATGATAATAATATACAAGACACAATATTGAGTGAGATTATCCAGAAGTAATGATTAATGCTAATAATTGCATCGGGAGTAACTAAGGTGCTGCTCTACAGTCCAGTATGGTAGAGATGTTACTTTCCTAACAAAATAAAAAATAATTAAAAAAATTAATGTCGGCTTATAAAATAAAATAAATAAAACCAAATAAAAAGTAGGCTCATAAAATACAAAATTAAAGCCAAATAAAAAGTTATTAAAAAAATACATGTTGGCTTATAAAATAAAAAATAAAAAGCATATATCAATCTTAAACACAACAAAATAAAAAAAATAATTAAAAAAATTAATGTCTGCTTATAAAATAAAATAAATAAAGCCAAATAAAAAGTAGGCTCATAAAACACAAAATTAAAGCCAAATAAAAAGTTATTAAAAAAATCCATGTTGGCTTATAAAATAAAAAATAAAAAGCATATATCAATCTTAAACACAACAAAATAAAAAAAAATAAAAAAATTAATGTCCGCTTATAAAATAAAATAAATAAAACCAAATAAAAAGTAGGCTCATAAAATACAAAATTAAAGCCAAATAAAAAAGTTATTAAAAAAATCCATGTTGGCTTATAAAATAAAAAATAAAAAGCATATATCAATCTTAAACACGATCTATTAAGCAATTACACCTTAAGAAATTGTCCCTCTCGATGCTTGATAAATCTGGGTTTGAGATGGATCTATGTTGTTATATATGACAAAATATTGAGTGAGATTATCAAGAAGTAATGACAAACAATTATTAGAAGGCCTCCAAAGGTTAGTATATTCTGCATGACATTGAACATTTTATAACATAATATAAAATTACTAAACATGAAATGAATAAAATTATCATTTGAATATGAATATTCCACATTGCCATAATTATGATATATTTTTGATATTGAATTATAAGAGTTTTAGACACTCCACCATCATTATGGGATCCAAAAGAAGCTTTAGTAAGATATAAAAGAGGGAGATTTGAATAAACTAAATAAAATGTAATAGAATTAGACGTAAAAAATAATAATAATATCAATCCAAAACACTCAATCAATTAGGTTACAATTTTTTTACCATTTTCCAAGAGTTTTTTATTAGTGCTTTCAAGCTCCATAATTCTAACTTATCTTCTTTAAATGAATTTTTCATATAACATGTTAGACCATGTTGAATAGGTCAAATAACATTTGTTTGAGGTTAAAATAATATCATTTCAAAACACAATCAATTAGGCTACAAAATTTTTACCATTTTCCAAGGAGTTTTTTTATTAGTGCTTTCAAGCTCCTTAATTCTAATTTGTCTTCTTTAAATGTATTTTTCATATAACATGTTAGACCACATTGAATAGGTCAAATAACATTTATTTGAGGTTAAAATTATTGCATTAAGAGTAGCAAGGTGCTCTGTTTTGTAATGTTATACAAAATAAAAAGTAATATTCCTTCGGTCGAGGATGTCATTATTACATTTGGTCATGTAAAGTCATTGAGGTAAATCCTCCTTTGGAAGTCGGAGCAATAGTTCCCCTAGAGTCAGTTGTATTAGGGTTATTGAGTCCCCTAGAGAAGTCGACCCACTCAGGTTTAGCTGGGGCTGACCTAGCAAGTGAAAAAGGTCAAGTGAAAGTAAAGTATAAAGAGAGAGATTGGCTCTCTCATTTGAAAACACTCACTCACACAAGTTCGCATTAGTGAGAGAGAGAGGACAAGTTCACATAGGAGAAAGAGAGGAGCTGCAGAAGACCATCTTTGTTTTGAGATTTTACTTTTGTGATATTGTATTGGTGATGATTCTATCTTTGAGGAAGTTGTGAGGTTTTCTCCTTTAAGGTTTCCTCGAGGAAAATCTATGTCTATTGTATTACGCTGTGCATGTTATTCTTTCAGTTAAGATCCTAGATAATATTGATTAAAAGTAGAAAATCCAACATTTCCTCTATTGTGTAATGAAATTGTTAGGAAGCACTACACTTAGTTAAGACCTTTCATAAATAACTATCATTCATAATCTTGAGTTGAAAGTTTCACCTCGAGACTTGTAGCTTAGGAGACAAATCTTCTATTTCTATTGCTATATGCCTTACTGAGAGAACACCTTGATTTCTGTAGTGCTGTTAATTTTATATGAAAGTCACATTTATAGTGATAACATCCAATGTAGGCTCATTGATAATTGATTTGCATGTCCTTATGTGGAAAATAACTAAGTTAAGGGCATTCTAATTTTGACTTATTTATTGTAGAAGAAGATTGCAGCTGTCAAGTAACTGAGAAGTCTTTTAACATATATAAACATCTTTTATTCTATGTTAGTTCAAATTATTGTTTACATCATCAACAATTTATATATATGGTAAACACTACCTTGTTTTGGATGATATTTATTCATGTGAAAGTAATCAACAAGTAGAGGTGTAAATTCTAGAAGTATATATGAAGCAAGTTACCAAAGGACTGTCTTAAGCGTAGAAGGGAATAAGTTATAAAATTGTAGCTAGATGGTAGAACATTGTTCCTATTGGGAGATTAAGCTCTTGTATTCTTCAATAAAGGCTCTCTTGTTGCGCCGAGAGGCGCTTTACAACCCAGTATGGGGGAGATCTTGTAACGGATGTCACATGTAACGTTTGTCGAACATAATAAAATGTAAAAAGTAATAGTATGGGGGAGATCTTGTAATGGATGTCACATGTAACATTTTCGAAAGTAATAAAATGTAAAAAGTAATATCTTGTAACGGATGTCACATGTGAAAGTAACAAAATGTAAAAAGTAATAGTATGGGAGAGATATTGTAATGGATGTCACATGTAACGTTTTCGAAAGTAATAAAATGTAATAAGATATATTATGTCGGCCATTAATTTCGAAACGACGTGTATTTTCGTTTCGAAATCAATAGATATATAATAGAAATCAAAACAACATAAAAAAATATAATACAAAGTAAACAAAAAAGAATAATACAAAGTAAAAAGTAATAAATATTATGTCGGCCATAAACAAAAAATAATAATACAAACTAAAAAGTAAATATGAGACTTAAACTAGAGACTTTAGAGCTTAGGATTAGGTGATAAATATTATGTTGGTCATAAGCAAAAAAGAATAATACAAAGTAAAAAGTAAATATGAGACTTAAACTAGAGACTTTACTTTTTACTTTTAATACAAAGTAAAAAGTAAATATGAGATTTTAGAGTGTTTGTGTTTGTCGAGTAACAAAATAATACGAAGTAAACAAAAAAGAATAATACAAAGTAAAAAGTAAATATGAGACTTAAACTAGAGACTTTAAAGCTTAGGATTAGGTGGCTCAGGTATTGCACTCAAGGAGCTATTCAAGGAGAGGTTTGCACCTCGGGAGATTTGATCCCTCTCGGCTCTTGATAGAGCCTAGGATTTGGATCTATGCTAGTGTTTTATCATAATTGAATCTTGAATTGATTATGACTATCTATTATTCTTTAATGAGTAAAAGGAAGGGGTATGAATATATTTTACATTGTGCACTTGTGAAGGAATTATGAAGATAATTGTTCTTGTATTGGTTTTTCTTGAATATGTGTGTATATGTGTGAGTTACCAAAAAAATATAGCTTCATTTTGAATAATAGTGTACTTACATAACATAGTGCTTAGAGGTGCACGACAATCATGATTTCACTATCAAAGACATCAAATTTGATGTAATGACTATTGCAAAGCAAAAGACTAAAGGCATCAAAGCATATCAAGGATAAATTTTAAATATTGGTAGCTCTAATCTTATTCCTCATTTCCACAACCTTTCCACTCTACTAATTAAGCAATATTTTCCTAAGCTTTGGATAATAGAGCCTTATTGTCCTTATTTTAAAAGTGGCTATAAAATAACCACTCAAATTATAGGACCATCATGATTATCCTCTTGTGCTAAGTTGTATGGTATAATTTTAGAAAACAAGATTAGCTTGTGGCTGGAAAATACAATTCCTTGAAATAACCTTTGGAAGAGATTAGGATCTCGTTAGAGTTGAGAGTTGTAGTTATAAGGTTATATGATAAATATGTTGCCAAATTTAGAAGCAAAGGTGGATAATAAGAAATTAGTAGTAATATAGGGGTCAAGCAAGGATGTCCTTTGTCCCTTACTATTTTCTAGATTTATATAGACAAGTTAGAATATTTCCTAGAGGAAGTAGGTTGTGTGGGGCATGGACCTTAGGAGGTTGCTTATCAACATTCTCCTATATGCAAATGGCACTATTCTTTTAGCAAGGAACCCCTTTGACCTCAAAAAACATCTTAAAATTCTTAAATATTGTTGCTTTAACTCTAGAATGATTATGAGTACCTATAAAACAAAGATAATGATCATCAACTTTATAAGTATCAAATACCTAAAGTTTGTTTATGATAACCACAACTTGGAAGAAGTTTACTCAAATCAACAATGTTATATAAAATAGAGCATGTCCCCCATTTATTCTGCCCTAGTTCATTGCTTGAAATACAATTGGGTAGTCGTCATTAGATTCCTCATTTACGATTTTTTTCTCAATTTTTCTCTGGGATGGAATCTTTACTAACTCTAAGATAGAAATTGGACCTTTTACTTTTGACAGGTCATTGACTAAATCAATGTTCAATTCCACATCCAAATCAATGACTTGCTTTCCTGACATAATGCCTTTGACATTGCATTCTGATGCAACAAGTGGTCTATTAATTGACACCCTTGATGGTGACTTATGAATCAACATAATTTCTCTTCTGATATGTCTTGTTACTTTTTCCCCTGATTATCCAACTAATCTCTTCTTGGTATGGTATCAAGCCATACATCCTTGTGAGTTTGTCAGATTCTATGCTATTCCTTTTGATATGTTCCATTTGTTCATCATTCATTGGAAAAGCTTTTACCTAGACATTGTGTCCAGACTCATTTGCAACAAAGTTGAGATTAGCATTGGTACAAAGATCTTGATCACCTATGGCTCCTTCTCCCTGCAATACCATGAACAAAGATTCTTCATCTCAATCATTGCACTTCTTACATAGGAAAATGCTCTTCATTGACCATATTTGGCTAATTCAATGGAACATGAGGTCTTTGATCTTGAGGAGCTCTAGGTCTATCCCAACCCACATTCCTTCTTTGGAATTGATTTTGTAAGGACCTTTCTAGACAAAGGAACTTATCATTTGTAATTGTTTGTTGTTGTGTGAGAGTAGAGGTTACTTCTTTCAATTTTATAGCTAAAGTAATCATCGCATTAGGGATAGGATCCATGGAATTTAGAGTCCTTGTCTTTGTTTTTGCTTTAGATGTAGATGCATTTGAAGAGCCAAAATCCACCATGCTAGAAGCAAAGAAATTTTCTTCTATCTGGCTTGTGGTATCCTAGGCTCCTTTTAGTGTAGAAAGCTTTATCCCTTAAATAGAAACCAAAAGGACCTTCAAATGCCTTAGTAAAATATAAAAGAACATCTTTATTATGAGGCTTGATGCCTTGGGGTATCTTTTCAAGAAGTTTCCGAAATTAGAGGTTGAACTCCCTTACAATTTCATTTTCATTTTTCTTAATCTCATGTAACTTATTTATAAGGGTTTTTTCATCATTTTTGACCTCTCACTGCTCCATGGATGTATTTCTAAACTCTTTTGAATTTGTTATGCTACCATCATATGAACCTCTCAACCACATCCTAGCATCTTCATCCAATGATAGTGCAATTTTTTTTAATACAACATCCTCATGCTCATCTTCTAACCCATGCTCTTCCATAACATCTTGAAATTTAGACACATGTTCTTTAGCTATTATAACATTGTTTCATGAAAACTTAGGAAGCAACCAACTGTATTTATCATACATATCATGAGGTGCACCTTGAATAGATGATATAGCCAAGGACTTGTAAAGACCACTCTTATGTGCGACCATCACTAGGGCAGGACCTTGATCTCTTGAATCTAGAAGTAGAACTCTATGTTTTGGATAATATCAAGGTTTCGTTTAATGGAAACTTCATAAACCATGTTTAATCTCCTTCTGTAAACCTTTTTCAAATCAACAAATCCAAAAAAAGTCTTTGGGATGAAATCCTGGTGGAGTATCTCCTAGTTCATGTGTTCACTTTTGGTGGAGTTTCCAGATGAGCCTCTAATGTATTTCGTTGGCTTAAGACTCATGAAAATGCTAAAGCATATTCTTCAAGATCAAGGAATTGGAATTTATCCCTGATAATGACATCAAAATGTTGCAAATTAATTCCTCACCTAAAACATGAAAAGCCCTAACACACAAGATGAAGAGTCAAGGGTAACTAAGAGGGAGGTCACTATCACCTCACCAATCCCTCTTCTAATTTTTAGGCTAAAAAATATTCCAACACATTGAAGGCTTCCCTAAAGACAATATTGAGGATTTGAAAAGAGTTGATAGTCTCTTTTTTTGTTTGCTCTAATGTCCCTAACTTGCAGGAGTGGCTCGTGGTTCGAGAAACTATGACCTAGGGGTATCTAAGCCGTCAAAATCACCCAGGTATTGCACCCAACCTAGACCGCACCAACCTCAACTTGGCTGAATTTTGGGTGTCTCCTCCCAACTAAGTCATCCCAGGGGAATTGAACTCAGGTCGCCTTGCAGACAAGACCCACACCTTAATCGAGTGAGCTAGCGGAAATTGATAGAAAAGACTTGATAGTCTCAAAACACTCTCACCAATACATAATTTTTGCTAAATCATCCTTAGAAGCTCTGGTGCAATGCATCAATCCACCAATGCTATCCTACACACTCAAGGGGTATATACCAATCTATTTGTAGTTGAACACTTTTCTCAAGGCACCACACCCCACACCATCTAAGCCGTGAAACAACTAAAACCATTAAGCCAGTGCTACGAAAAGTGTGTGCATCCATAACAACCCCTGAGCATCAATATAATCAATCCATTAAAAATATTCCAACTAAACTACATCAATGGCAATGAGCATCATGGAAATAACTCATCATGTAACAAACGGATGTGACACTAAAGATTAATCTTTTTTATGGATCTTTTGCCTAATAAATTAATTTAGACAAACCGTTCTCAAGTGATCCAAATGCATATAGACTAGGGTTTAATACAAATGTTCACATATAAATAAGGGTTAATAATATACCTTTTAAATGATTTATTGTTTATACAATGTACTTAAAACTTTAATTGTGTTAATAATATGTACATTGAGCCTATATAACAATAATAATGTGTAGAAATTAAAAAAATGTATGATATAAAATAAAGCATCTACAATATATACAAACATCAACACGATCAAGATATATATAAACATCAACCCTTAAGGAAGGAAACTTTTTTTTAAATATGAATGTTAACCCATTTTGAATAGTTAAGACTGTTCTGTATATGAATGTACCAAATCTATTGACCTCTAATAAGCAAGTTAACATGATATACTGTATGAAAAATATGTGATAAGTTTACGAATTAGAAGAATTAGATAATTTGTTTATAACTATTCACAAGCACAATAGGGTGCATAAAAGCATTTGATAACTGATATGTCCACTCATTCTCCATCCGTTTACATGTAATAATAATGATTGAGAAAAAATTATAATATATAATATATAAATATTTACAAGGCTCTATGGTAGGGATTTTATATCATAGATCATTGAAATTAGGAGAACTTTAGAATGTGATAAACAAAATAAATAAACAAATAATTTATAATTTTAAGACATTGCAGAGGAAAGTATAATGATGAATTACACTTGTAAATTTACAACAATTTAATTAGAAGGATTTTAGTAAAAAAAAGAAACAAATACATTTAGATTTTGTTAATTCTAGTGTATTGATATTACAATGGACTATGACAATCATGTTGTGACATTTTGGTAAAAATTAAAAACAAATATAATTGTTTAACAATAATAATTAATAGTTTACATACTCAAAATACCCAAAATAAGCAATGGTGAAGAATTATGTTCATTGGGTAAAATATAGATCTACATAACATTCTTATTATTAAGTTAGGGTTGATGACAATTTAGTAAAAATTAGAAACACATGTTCAAGTGTTGAGCAATAATAGTTATTAGTTTACTTATTTGGAATAAGCAATGGTAAACAATTATAGCCATTTGGCACAATATAAATCCAAAAATCATATTATTCATTATTAAATAATGATACAATGAACAAAGTTAGTTATATTAAACAACTTTGTAAGTTTTGGAACCACAAGTTTGATAAAATTTAAACACATATCCTTCTTATCATTATATTTCAACTATAATGGTGTCAATATTTCAAATATACTGGTGTCAAAATGAACTATTGTTGATGATGTCATGAACAATGAAAACAAGCATTCAAGAGTTGAACACTAAAAGCAAGTATTCAAGAGTTGAACAATAATCAATAGATTACATATTCAAAATAAGCATTAACAAAGTTTAGCAAGTCATCTTATATTAACATGTGCAAATGAATTAGCCAAATTCATAGATTTAGATTTCAAGTAAAAAATGTCTTCGCAATTGTACACAACAATTGACATGGACAAATCAAATTATATAGAAGGAATCCATATCTCTCGTTACAACCCCTATTAATGTTGCAAGTATATAGATATTTATAAATATGCGTTACCAAATTTGAATTCCATGCTAGCATAGATTCATTTTAAGCCTTAACATGCCAAGCATCAAGATGGATAAAAAATCTCAAGGCCCAAACCTCAATATGGTTAAATGGACTTTGAAGGTGCCATAACATTAAGATTTGCAACTCAAGTTTTTTATCCCCTCTCAATGCTTAATAAATCAAGGGTTTGGATGGATATATGTTACCGTAGTCTTTGAGTAAGTTCGAGGTTTTGTCCTTGATGAACTTGTGTGGAGAATACCTCTACGTGGAACCCTACACAAGCTTTTTGTAGAGGTGAGAATTCCCTAGTTGTTCGATAGTTGGGTTTCTTTCATTGTGGCATAATAGTGACAACATATATATATCCCTATGCAACAAATCCATACCTCGAGATGAATGCAAAGCATGGATGATTGATGGTGCTAGATGCAAAATCAATTGGTTAGGGAGACAAGATGTTATGTAGGGGTGAGTTAGGAAGGGGCATGCACGAGTTGGTATATACTTTAGATCGAGTTCATTGGAGTCTTTAGTTCAATTTCAAATCAATAGTTCAACATGCATTTTTATAATTAGCTAGAGTGCACATGCTTGAGGAGGTTTCCCATTTTGGAAAAGGGTGCAAATCTCTCCAACTCATACTCCAATTGAGGTGCACTTTACTTGGCACTCTTATCCATGCAAGGAGGTTGCACTAGGTGAGTGAATTAGAGCTCAATATTGATACGATGAACCTAAGTAGGCTTTAGCATGTGTCCAAATTCATTGTACCTTTCCTCTTATTTCTATTCTATAAAGGAGATGAAAGGTGCACCACTATGCTGGTTAGTGAGTTTTAGGCTTGAGCTTGTCAACTGTAATTTATGTTTTATCATTCATAAAATACAAATGTAGTATTGACTGGTTGAGTTTTGTGGTTTTGTTGTTCATATTCTTCAGCGGTGTGTGTTTGTAGATTGGCATACTTAGATTTGATGTTTTTATTAAAGTTTTCATTTTCAACGATGAAGAATTTTAAGTTATTCTTTATAAGTGTAGAATATACTTACCATGATTTGAGAATGTAACATGGTATCGAAACACATTTTCTTATATCCTCTAGATTTGGGTATGGAAGTTGCCAACACCTATGAGAGGGCATTGTCAAAGGGTTTTAGAAGGTGTGATGGACGACCTTCAATGATTTAAGCAAATCTATGCTAGAGTGTGTGGCCCTACAATAGGTTGAGGATGTGATTCCTTAGTTTTCTGCACATATTGGAGCATGACATGTGTCCCTGAGAGAGGTGATCTATACATGTCACAAGTTGCAAAGATAATTTATTTTCAATGATTCAACTATTGAGTTTGATTATTTATTTGCAAGATGGCATCTCTCAATTTTAAGAGTGTGACATATTAGATGTTGCTTTCAACATTACATTCAGAATGTTGATTGTAGATGCTCTTAGAGGAAGTAGATGTATGGGACTTTGTTGAGAAGGTCATGCTTCCTACCAATGCTGTTCTATTGATTGGACATAATAAGAAAGCAATGAATGTGAAGCAAGACATTTTCAATTGGATGAAGGATCACTTAATACCTTACATAGCATATAAGAAGATAGAAAAAGACACATATGATGCCCTGGACACCTTATACTAGTGTGAATTTGTCTCTAAAAATGCCTCTAAAAAACAAGCTCACAAGTACTAGCATTAACAAAATTGATAGAGCTTTGAGTTATCTAAGGAAGATCACTGAGTTGAGGGATCAACACACACCTATTGGAGACAATATCAAATACGATGATCTACTTTGGATTGTACCCTAAATGGCTTAAGTCCATGTTGACATCATTGTGTAGTCAATTTGTCCTCGTCAAAAGTTACCCACTTCTAAGAAACTATGGGATGGCTTCATTGGAGATGAGATGAGATTAGAGATAGTTTCCGTGAGTTTCAAAAAGGCTCAAAAGCTAGCCCTCATCTAGAAGGTGGGCATAGGAGGCAAGACATGCGGATCTAGGAAGGGCCACATAAGGAAGAAAAAAGGCTTAAGGTCCTTGAACTAAGGGAAGAAAGACCTAAGTCACAAAGTACTTCAAGTGCCACCAATTTGGCTCATATGCCTCTTAGTGTCATGAGAAGGAGGGGAAGGGCTAATAGCAACGACAAAAACAATTTGTAGGGTGTAGAAGATTCCGAGGGAGTTGATGAGCTTGCATCCAAATTCGAGACAACCTTCTCCATGGTGTCTTATGTTTCCAATAGCATTGTTTTTGGTTTGTGTGTATTGGTATGTGGAGCTTCTAGACCAATGAAAACCAACATATCAACTTTCTATAGATTACTTCCTTTTCGAGACCCTGTTATAGGTTCTATCCAGAGCCATTTGGATCGACGATTCATAAAAAATTGTATTCAATTCCATCCTATTGAAGTTGAGGGAATAGCCAACTTTTTTATCCTTTGGTTCCCAAACTCTTATGAACTAGCTATCCATATACATAGATAACATTTCCGTAAAGTCAGCCAAGTATATCTTCTTGTCCATTCTTACCATCCATTTCAAAAAGGTCCTTCCTTAATTTATCAATTTGAGAAACAACACTGGATCAGTGCAGTATCAATATCTACAGGAATAGATATATATACCATATAAAAAATATAACCGACAATATTAACATATTGATCAATACCTATCTATTGAAACATGCGTATTATTATCCAATATGTATATGGATATGAATAGATATCCAAATTATCTATATATAAAATAGAATGGTAAAATCTATCCATATACTAGAAGAATGAGATTTTGACATGCAAGTGGAGCTTGGTGATGATTGCAAGTACTTGGGTTCTATACCATTATGCATACCAACAAGAGAGGCCCTTGAGCTACATGAGGTATTGTATGTCCCTATTTTAACCAAAAATATTATTTTTGTTTCATGTCACATATGTAAAAATATATCGCAGAGATTGATGATCAACAAGTGATCATAAAAAAGCACAACCTTTATCAAAACCGAATTTTAACCAAAGTTGTTTGTGAGAGTGGCCTTTACTAATTGCCCGCAAATCCTATGAAGCACAAAGCTTGAAGCATTGCATTAACAATCTATGTAAGTTTTGGAGCAAACATTTAGATAACTTGCAATATGGAGCTTTGCCTATCTTTAAAGACCTAGTGGTGACACCACTAGGGAGTTGTTTAATGCAAATTGAAAAAATTCACCTCAACCTTAAGGTTCCTCGAATCTGTCCTGTTAACTTTCAACCTTAGGGTTGAATCTAAGATATAAACCACATTAATATATATTTGGCTTATGTCCAACAGAATACACAAGGCAACACAAGAAAATAAACATTGAACAACTGTACTTCAAGGGAATTATGTATCTAGCCCTTAGGACACAATTCCAACATATAAGATCTAAAATATCTTATCTAGCCCTCTTAACTTCTATATGCTTTTTAAATCACTCAACAAAATCTATTAATAGTTTATGATAAATTAGCATACCAAACAACCCTAGAAACGATTCATTCACCATAAGAATATAAGCTAGAAATGATGAAAAATGCTAAAATAAGCAAGGTAAGGCCTCACTGTGATGGCAAGAGTGAGCATAAGGAGGACGCCATGCCCCTACTAACCCTAGAGTGATAAGAAAAAGTCCCTTAACGCCCCCCTTGCCTTAGCTTGAGGCTTGATCAACATGATGATGTCATAGGATCGATTTGGTCATAGAGGGTCTAAAGAGCTGTAGAGAAGGTCCAAGCAGGGTGTGAGAGAGTTGCTAGGCTAGAGATGACCTCCCTAGATGAAACATAGTCACCCTCAAGGCAAAAAAAAACATGGTGGTCATGTGACCTAATGGCCCACACTTGACAGCTCCAAACACCAACCCCAAAGCTAAAAGCCCCATAAAGGGCAGTGAGCAATGTCACTAAGCCATAGTACTTCCAAGAGCAAAACCAAGGGGCCTGGCCATGGCCAACCATAGACTTACAACCCCACACTTGGCCTTTTGAAATTTTTTATCCCTTCTTTACCAAACGATCTGCTGGAACGCTGCAGATTGTAGAAGCGTAACACTGGATCCTATTGCAGGACATATGCTCTTCATGGGAGTATATGAGAACCCCCTAGAATCCTCTGGGTACCTGTAGACTTGCTACACATATCTAACACACAAGGACATTAAATGCATCGGAGGCAGACGCTTCCGTCCTACCTTGTTCAAAATGAAATGCAAATAACTCAACATGAAAGAAGAACAAGTGCAATGCATGGGTAACAGTAGATGCTGAAATCAAATGAAACTAAACCTACCTACCCTAATCATGATAATAGAAAATGGTCAAGTGAAATCATACCACCAATGTAGACACCTAAGCATATCATTCATATCAGACCTTTTTCCTTTGTCTTTATAGATAATCCAAGGCAAGATCTCATCAAGGATAAGCTGAGTACATACTAGTATCTTTGCCAACATGGAGATGTAATAATGACTAAACATGGGAACCTAAAAACCTTGAAATTCTTGCCACGAAGTATGATTACTTTCACAAGCTTTATCTATCCAGGCCTGTACTGGGCTCAAGTATACACGGTCTCTATCATATATTTGTGTTGAGAAATTTTTTCGCATAGAATTGGTTGTCTGATTATAGACTTGGGGGATCATTTGTAAGGGTGAGCCTTGGAAATCTTCATGAGTATCTTTGAAGGCTAGTTGTAACATATCCTTGCACCTGCTCAAGCATTCTTTTGGACATGCAAACATGCTATTCATCTTTGTAATAATCATGTTAGTATCCCCAATAATCTTGAAATTTTTTAAATTGTCAGCCACAAAATTCATACCTTCACATTTCAAGCAAAAAGATAAATAATAAATATCATGGAAATGAGAAGTGAATATTATACCTGTCTACATACCTGTCTTGGTTCCGTCGAAATACATCATTGAAGACTTACCGATACCAGATAGAAAGGGTTGATCAACTTCTACAATACTTCTTGAGGGACATTGCTGGGAATGATGATCAGGGCCCACTATCGACTGAATGAATGTACATGAACTCTTTGCATGATATCCCATAGCGTCCTTGATGCTAGGTAGGCACGACTGAACTAAGCCCTGTTGATGTATTTGTAACTTCGAAAGATATTCACTTATATATTGTATTTGTACTTTATTGTATCCCCAACGAAGATGTATTATTCCTCCGATTGGAAGTGTCGTCATTTGTATTTGCAAGTGTCGCAAGTATTATTGTAAGTGTCGCAACTTATATTTGATGGGTTATTAGACCACCTTGTTGGGGTCGGCCCTGTATGAGTTGTGTGGGTCAAAGGGTTATTAGACCACCCTAGTGGGGTCAGCCCAGAGTTAGTTTAAGTTAAGTTGTTAAGCTGGGGCCAACCTAGTTGAGTAAAGGTCCTGTGAAAGCAAAAGTATAAATAGAGAGTGTGACTCTCTCATTTGACACATTCTCTCATTCACTCACTTCGCATTAGTGAGATAGAGGAGAAGTACGCACAAGTGGAGGAGGAGTAGCTACTGCAGTCATCTATCTCTTGGGGTTTGATCTTTGTGATCTTTGTATTGGTGCTTATTCTATCTCTGAGGAAGTTGCGGGGTTTTTCACCTTCTTGGTTTTCCCCGGTGAAATGTTTTGTGTCTCTTGTCTCTTGTCTCTTATGCTTGATATGCTGTATATGTTGTTCTTTCAGTTAAGATCCTAGATCTATTGAATTAAATGATGAAAATCTAACAAGCCCAAAGGAATCTCATAGGAGATGTGGCTTCCAAAGTCTTCCAAACCTTTATGGAATAGCTGCATATAGTGATCGTCTATAATATAATCCATATCTAGAGGGGCTTCATCAAATGTAATTGCAAATGGATTGATCCAATCCTCATCGTCGACACCACTAAGAAAAGGAACAATTATATCATTATCAATTGTAGTTTCAATGTCCTTCCTCAAGATAATCAAGAATTATTCATTCAAACATGTGCAACTGATGGCCTCATAAATAATACTGCTCGATCTTGAAGAATCATATATTGGTGGACCCATGAACTTCAAATAATCCTAATCTTCAAGGATCATGTTATTTCCCTCCAAGAGACCCAAGATATCATAAGAAACTGTAATATGCTGGTAAGGAGAACTCACCATTTCCTTCTGTCCTTCAATTCCTTCAACTAGGGATTCTTGGTCTTCATTTCTTACATCACGATCATATTCATTTTCAGGAGAACCTTCATCTTCAGACATAGGGTTTAAGATATCATTGACAAGGTCTTGAACAATAGTTTCTTCAAGTAATCCTTTTGAGGCTTGATCTTCATCAAGAACTTCTTCGTCAAGGATCGCTTCATGCTTTTTTGGTACATGCTCAACAATATCCACATGTTCTTCCTTCTCAAGAAGAACATGGTGATCACACTCATTGCAGAAGCCTTAACCAATTGTAAGAGGGAAGATATCCCCCTAGGAGGAAGTCTATCATACCAATTGTCGATGTTTTGATTGCCTCCCAAACCAAGGGACATTACAAATAAGCTCATTCTAATATCCTCGTCTATGATACCCCATGCCACAATAAATTCTTTTAACTTAGTAATGTGTTCTGCAACTGTATCTTCACATTCACGAAATATTGGGACATACTTAAGACAAGAAGGTTTATCTAACTTATTCAGATATTATGGGATGTTTGAGAAATCCATCAAATCAAGGATCCCCATATCTTCTACTTATTAATAGCTGAGATTGCTTGCTTTGATTTGCACTTCCTTAATTTGCTTTCCTTAGTGGAGTCGCTAGATATGACCTATGGGGTTAGCCTTTAGCAAAATCTTATCAAAGAACAAAACCATGCTTACCACTTGATCTTGTTTTTGTAGAGTACCTCTTTTAATTTCTTCAGTGGGAGTTGTCAAGAGAGATCTATCAAATAAATCTCACCAAACTACAAAACAAGAACATACTTGAAATGTCTCGAAGAAAGCACTTGCCAATGGAGTCACCAGATACGACCTACAAGGTTAGTCCTTTTAAAATAATACACTTCAAAATGTAGAGAGGAGTCACCTTGAGTTCTTACCAAGTGTCGCTCTTGATAAGGGTATGACTCAGAATAAACCACTTCAATTGCTTTGAAATGTCCCCGGCCACAACACCAAAAATGTTACCGCTCAAACTAACAGTCATAAATAAGCAACACGATGTAGACTAAATGCTAGTGATTGGTATGCATGTGGAAGAGGTCTAGGCCCAAATGTCACCACAACCCAACCTCTTAACTTCTTCGGGTAACCCCTAAACCCAGAGGAGAGCCCTAAATGATACCTGCAAACATCACACATGCAAATACCTTTCCACGACCTTGTAACTAGATTAGTGCCTTGTATGGAGTCAAACAATATATAAATAAGACAACTTGACCCACTTAAGGAGTTAGTTCAACAGCTAATCATGTATATCATCAATCACCTTTCCAATTTCATAGATTCTAATGCAACTCACATATACCAATGCACCACCACACATCCCAAGGCAACCCTCAAAAAGGTGCGCTCTAAGGAAAAGAGGAAGGAGGAGGCTAGGGCAAAGCCCTAGGTGAAGTCAAAACACTAACGTGGCCTAAGGTATTTGAGATATAGGGTTTTCACATTTCCCAAGATAGGTGTCCAGATTGGGACGCCCTTCAAGATTCATGGATAAATCCACTAGGGTAAAATTAATGGATGGACCAAAATTTCCAAATTGCAAATATTTTTAGGTTTTAGAAATTATGTAAAATTTTAGTTTTTTTTTGACAATATATGATTTTTAGGGGTTTTTATACAATAAAATGAGGACACTCTTCAAGATCTGTGGATAAATCCACTAGGGCGAATTTGTAGGGAGAAGTAGAATTACAAACTCACGACTATTTTTGGAGTTATGAATTTTCTAATTTTTAGGGTTTTTCTAGGGTTTTCTGATTTTTAGGGTTTTTGTGGATAAAAATGCAGCCTAACTATAATACATTAAATGCTGAAATTTTGAGTAAAAAAAGTTACAAGAGAAGGGAATTATGATGTCATCTCAATCCCTAGGGCTTTGAGAGATCATGGCTAGTGTCCCTCTCGTAGAATGTCCCTCTAGTATTTGCAAGCTAGGGCATCATATATCGACCTCTAGGGTTTGGTAGGTGAGGCTAACCAAAGCAAATGGAGAAGTCCAAGGCCCTAAAAGCAAAAGGAAACCCTAGTACAATGTGTTTCCTTCACACCAAGTTGAGAGAATATTGATAAAAAATCCCTAATTCAAAAAAAATGCAGCAATACACCACCATTCAATCCACATAGAAGCATTGACTTACCAATATTCACCAAGACATGAGCAAAGAAAGAGCTTTAGGTCATTCTTGAGCATGTGTTTTAACAAGCAATTCTAGCACCAACCATAACATGTGCAAAAAGAAGCCTTAGACTCATCCACCATTCACCATTCAAGCAAGAAAAGACATCCAAGAGAAGTGCACATCACCAAGAGAGCTCATAAAGTAAGAGAAAAAGAAGAATAATCATTTGATCCCAAGTCTTGTGCTTTACAAATGAATTTGGAATGGATATTTATATCCATCATAGCACAAGATTTATTTTTTATCAAGCCTACATGTCTTAATTTGTCAATTTAAAATTAAAACAATAAAAAAACATAAATTAAGACAAAATTAGGGAATGCCACTCACATGTTGGGGACTAGACCCTAAAACTAACATGAAATGATGAAAAATGCTAAAATAAGCAAGCTAAGGCCTCATTGTGACGACAAGAGTGAGCCTACGGAGGACGTCATGCCCCTACTAACCCCAAAGTGTTAAGAAAAAGTCCCTCAACGTCCCCCTTGCCTTAGCTTGAGGCTTGATCAACATGATGATGTCATAGGGTCGATTTGTTCCGAGATGGTCTAAACAGCTGCAGAGAAGGTCCAAGTGGGGTGTAAAAGGGTTGATAGGCTAGGGATGGCCTCCCTAGATGAAACATAGTCACCCTTAAGGCAGAAAAAACATGGTGGTCATGTGACCCAATGGCCCACACTTGAAAGCCACAGACACCAACCTCGGGGCTAAAAGCCCCATAAAGGGCAGTCATCAATGTCACTAAGCCATAGTACTTCCAAGAGCAAAACCAAGGGGCCTGGCTATGGCCAACCATACACGGATAGCCCCACACTTGGCCTTTTGAAAAAATTTAGCCCTTCTCTACCAAACGACCCGTTGGAATGCCGTAGATTGCAGAAGCATAACACTCTCTAAGCATGGGCTCCAAGTGTCAAGCACTCCTCGTGACAAGGCTTCTGGCTCTCTAATACCAACATCCAATGTTCCAACACTCCTCAACATATGTGCCCCTAGTCCACATACAACCCCAAGCGATGTGCCCTCAACCTAAGTGTCCTCAAATCAAGCACTCATCCTCCTAAGGCATGCCAAGTGGTCCCAATGATCCTAGGGCTAAGTGCCCTGCCTCCTAGTGCTCAATACTCCTCCAAGATAGATCCAACATCCATGCAAGCAACCGTCGTCCTCAACATGCGTTCCATGTAGAAGATATCAATGCCACATCAGATACCCACCTCATCAAGGAGTGTTCCACATCTAGCACGAAGTCCAAGGTCAAGCAACCACCTATAGAAAGCTCACCAAATTTTATCAACTGAAACATCTAAGATACAACTAAGGGGCTAGGGTTTCACCATGCACCCCACCTCACATGAAGGCACCCTTCACATGGTGAAAACAATTTTGGAGCAACCCAACAACTAACAAATTTTGATTGCCATTATAAGCCGAATGTTCAACTCACGTTGTCATATAGAATCATATGATATCACTGTGATACGAATAATATGGTAACAATAAGCTCATATTCGCAATGCACACATATTAAAAAGTCAATTTAAATCAAAGTTATCAGAACTGGAACCAAAATACTCCAACAGTATGAATTAGATTGGAACTGGCCAAAAATATGGTATATGCACTGATCAAATAAAAAAAACTAGGGCTCTAAATGGCCTCTAGAATCCAGAAATCATCATACCATGATCAAATGAGTATATAACTCATTTAAAGTCAGGCTCATAAGGCTGACTCGACCAAGTTTAAGAATATGAAGTTTGATTGATTTCTCTTGGTGAACGATTTTAACAATGACTATCATTTTGTTGTTGTTGTTGTCGTTGTGTGAGGTATCCCCACACAGGTAGACCTAGTAAAAGGGGCAGGTTGGCCTAGTAAAAGGGGCGGTAAAAGACGCAGGTCGACCTAGTAAAAGAGACAAGTTGGCCCAGTAGAAGAGACAAGTTAGCCCAATAAAAGAGACAAGTCGGCCAGTAAAAGAGACAAGTCGGCCCAGTTGGGAAAAATCATTCCAAAGTCATGTATAAATAGAAGGTGACGTGCACCTCATTTAGACACCAAGCAAGTTTGCTAAAGCTATCTGATCTAGTGCGCAGGAGCAGGAGAGAGAAGCAACAACAACAGAGGAAGTCTATCTTTGGGTTTTGAGATTGCTCTTGTATCTGATATATCTTTGGTGTATTTGTATTATGTACTAATTCTTTGAGTAAGAAAGGTTTGTTGGGTTTTTCTCGAGTTTGTGTTTTCCCAGGGTAAACTATTGTGTCTCTTGTGTTTCCGTGCATGATTATGTGTTGTTAAAGTTGAAAGAGATGAAAATTATACCGCTATACCACTAAAATCCAACAGGTTATGGGCCCACTCCACGCTCCTGCTGCACAATTGCTAGAAACTAGGGTTTCTTGTTTTCTCATCTTCCATCCATAGATTAGGCTTGCCCTCAGCATTATTGAGCTTGCCCTAGGAAGGCAGATCTTCCTATGGAAGCAGATTTTCATTTTGAGAATTTTCAATTTTTGACCTGATTACTACAGGGTTCAAGAATTAGGATTTGCAGTTTTAAATTGTTCCGGCCACAGATCAGGAAGAAAAGGAGGCTCATTCAACTTGCCTTGGAAGGACGCATTCATCTGTGGAAGCAGTTTTCTCAAAATCCAAAGTTCAATTTTGACCTAGCTTCTGCTAGGGTTTCTGATCATGTTCCTACATGTAGTCAAGATGGTGACCAGTGTCAGAGTTGAGGATAGATTATAAGGAGCCTTTACAGGTGTGACGAGTTTGGTCACTATGCTTCAGATTGTCCTCAGAGAAAGAGAGGGAAACAACATGCATCAACAACCCATGTTGACGAGGAGCCTTCACCGAAAAAGGTAAAACCTGGCGAGATGCCAACAAAATATCTCTTTTGATTTCCTTTTATTGTAAGTTGGACCATTTTCCTTGGTACGGGAGTCCAACATAATTTATTATTCATTAGTTAGTCATCATTGTAATTGGGTCATTTCCCTGGTACGGGAGCCCAACATTTTTTTTATTCATTAGTTAGGATCATTATTGTAATTGGGTCATTTTCCTTGGTACGGGAGCCCAAAAGATTTGTTTTTAGTTTCCTCTGGTTCAAGAAAAAGTGTCAAGACTCAGTAGGAGTCGAAATACATAGAAGGCACGAAGGATTGCTTCCATGACAAAGAGGGAGCAATCTCAGAGCTTTGTGATAAATGGGATGACATCCCATATTTGTAGATATTATACATACTCCAAGATTAATGATTGACAAAATGAGTCTAGTACTCCAGGATTGATGATTGTCAAGGGGAGCTAGCTTCAGATGCAGAGCAAGTAAAGGCAAAGGGAGCAAGATGCTCAGATGCAAAGCAAGTAAGATGCTCAGATGTAGAGGGAGCAAGATGCTCAAATGCAGAGCAAGCCGAGGCAAGGGGAGCAATATGCTCGGATGCAGAGCAAGTAAGATGCTCGGATGCAAAGGGAGCAAGATGCTTAGGTGTAGAGCAAGCAAGATGCTCATATGCAGAGGGAGCAAGATGCTCATATGCAGAGGGAGCAAGATGCTCAGACTCAAGGGGAGCATGATGCTCAAATGCAGAGGGAGTAGGGCGCTCTACCACAGAGGGAGATGATGTGATGAGCTTGAAAATGGATGTTTGCAGCAGCGGGCGGACAATTCCCTAGTATTATCCATGTGACTTGGCTAGGGGTGAATGGTCAGGTGGCAGGGGAGTATTAGCTCCCAGCCACCCTGTGACGGGGTGGGGAGACTGGCCCTTGATGACTAGTGTTGATGCATTGAGCATTCCCTCAGTGTTAGCTATGTGACTTGGCTAGAGGTGAATAGCTCAGAGTAGGGAAGTGCCTTCTTCCGGTCATCCTGTGAGGGGATGGGGAGATTAGTCCCTAGTTGCTCACACATCAACTCATGACTCAGAATGAGGCAGTGCCTTCTCACAACCATCCGGTGAGGGGATGGGGAGATTAGTCCCTAGATGCTCATGCAAGCTTATGATCTACCTCTCCAGTGCAAGAAGAATATGTTGATACTTCAGGATGTATTCATGAGAATGCCTCCCTCATTGAGAGGGAGTGCTGATGATTGCAACATCGATGAGACATTGATGCGACTCTCTCTTGAGAGGGAGAGAGAGGGAGATTGACACTTCTCGACGGACTGAGTTGTGATGAAGACCTTTCTTATGATGACGAGATGTATGAGACAAGCCATGACGATCAAGATGATGCTCAAATGTGTTCCAGCGTGATGATACCTCTCTAGCTAAGAGGGAGTGTTGTTGTAGTTGTGTGAGGTATCCTCACACAGGTTGGCCTAGTAAAAGGGCAGGTCAGCCCAGTAAAAGGGGCAGTAAAAGAGGCAGGTCAGCCTAGTAAAAGAGGCAGGTCAGCCCATTAAAAGAGACAAGTAGACCTAGTTGGGAAAAATCACTCCAAAGTCATGTATAAATAGAAGGTGATGTGCACCTCATTTAGACACCAAGCAAGTTCGCTAAAGCTATCTGATCTAGTGCACAGGAGCAAGACAGAGAAGAAGCAACAGTAGAGGAAGTCTATCTTTGGGTTTTGACTTTTGAGATTGCTCTTGTATCTGATATATCTTTGGTGTACTTGTATTATGTACTAGTTCTCTGAGTAAGAAAGGTTTGCTGGGTTTTTTCCAAGTTTGGGTTTTCCTAGGGTAAACTATTGTGTCTCGTGTTTCCGTGCATGATTATGTGTAGTTAAAGTTGAAAGAGATGAAAATTATACTGCTATACCACTAAAATTCAACACATTTGATGTCTAAAATCAGTTGGCGCCAATGGGCTGCGTATAGGCCCGATTTCTGTCTTCTCTATGTGAGGTCTGATGGGTCTAATTCCATCACCAAACATCTTGAAATGGGGGGTCCCAGTTCTCACTTTAACCTTTAATGTTAAAATTTGCTTTTAATGAGAATAAAAGCAATTAAAGCTAAATGTCATATTAAAAGTGTCTTCTTTGGTAAAGTAAAACAAGGAATTTATATTGCTAATATTGTATAAGAGGTTACAAAGCCAATAACAAAAGGTCCGAGACCTTTAATTTTGTTCTAGGGTCCAATGTCACATCTTGCTAGAACCAAAAAAACACTGTTAGCACCATAATGCAGTTCATTCATTGCCAAAGATTTCCGGGATATTGAAAATTGTTCCTAATCTACCATAGGCATGCCAAAAAATGTTATCCCTGTAACTATATCGGTATCCTGTTGATGACTAATACCGCTACTTGTATTATATGCCATATAGCTCAATAAGACATACATAGGTTGTTCAAGAAACAGAGCTTATCTGTCCAAAAGTGTACGTTCTCCTAATCATTGCCTGTCTAGTCTATCTGCCCTGGGATGGGAAATTTGATCCTATTCCAGGGGGCAACGTCAAACCTCCTCAACCTTGGCTCCTGCTAGTGTGCCCACACGCCTGCCTTTGCCTTCAGAAAAGTGAGGCTGATACTATGCTCCCTTCATTTCCTTAAAAGCCGTAGGAACTCTGCCAGGGTCGTTCTCTTTTCTTAGTGACAGATGTCTTTGATTCTGCTTCCACAGATTTTATGCCATGAGTTGGTTGAGGGAGGGCAGACACAAGTGGATCATACCAACTATGCACCAAAGAAAGCCCGGAAATGAGAGAAGACAGTGCTAAACTGGAAAGAAGGGAGGAAAGAAAAAATTAAGTCAACATTAAAAATTAAATACAAATCCTAAAAGAGAACTTTTTCTTATGTTTTTATCTGGTGCATTCTTCTGGGTTATTGGCCTGCAGGTCGAGGCAGTACAGAACCAGACGAACCAGCTGATTGGACCAATCTATACTGGAATTCCTCCAAACTGGTCCTAACCGGCCTGTTCAGAACCAAACTGACCAGTTATGATAACTATGACTTAAATACCTGGCCGCACTGAGGATGGCTTCCAGCAAAGCATTTAATAAATTGCCTACAATGCCTTGTAGGTACCAATTGCAAAGAAAAGTACAACAGAAAATGCTGCAAATATACAAACTGAAAGTCGTAAAAAAATGAATTTCATTTGAACTGTTACTACTATCATGACCAATTTGTTCTTTACATGATATCAAGCATCCATGTGTCCAGTTGCCACCAATATCATTTCATTTAGACTGCTACCAATATTGTGACCAATTTGTTCTTTACACGACATCAAGTATCCATGTGTCCAGTTATACCTTAATAAACAAGGTTTTGTTCTACATTTGAGTAACTATACATGTTGTTGAGAATCTTCACATGATAGTTTCAAAACCGAGAACTTAAAGATCTCTATGTCAGATTTTTCACTCTTCACAACAATTAGAACATGCTCATGTACATAAGAAAACTGAAGGGTATCTGCACTACTGCTAGCATATTTAGACATAGACAAGTTTTCTAGCAAGAGATAACCACAAGACATTATAACAAGATAACATTATCTATGAGAGAACCGATTCAAATAGTATGTCATAGTGATGAATTTGGGATTTGCATACAGACAGCAGCTCCAGAAGTCCTCACTAGACTGGATAACTACCTTGATAACAGGAGAAGCTAAACCTGACTCCTGAGAAAGCCTGCTGAAATGAATCTCTGAGCATATATTTTCTCTGGAGTGAAATGTTTGCCGAGGCATTTATTCATTTTTTGATTCATCATAAACCTGTAGACATCACTTTATTAGAAATATCTCCCATTTCAAGAAGCCCTCTATTGAACACTTTATCGACACAGGTTTGTTTTGATGTAAATTTTTCATTAAAAAAAATAAAATCTAACAAGTGTTTGCAAGATTGGAAGTTATATTTGCAAAATAAATCATGTGTCTCAAGACATGAACATAATAACATCATAGACTATGCTTTACTCCAAAAGCAATATAGTTGACATCTGTATCATCAGATAATCTCCAATCATTCCTTAAAGGGTCGTACACAAGTCCTGCCACTTCATGAACCTGTATTTGCCAAGAAAGTATAGTATTATGTCTTCCAAGAAAAAATTCTAGGATATAGATGACTTTGGTTTTCATTTAATTTTAATGTGAAGTGGCTCAAACAAAATGTCAAGACCTTGTGAGTATTTGGTCTTTACCGAAATAGAAGCGCGTTTGATGAGCAAAACAAGCTCGACAGGAGTAATTAAATTGGACCAATCATGTGTTCCTCTTGGCAGCTGCAAATTATTAAACAAATCTCCATGTCAGGAATAAATCAAATAGAAAGCTAATGTTGATTCAGCAGTGTTGATTGCTTGTAGACAATCTTAGAAAGGGTTCTAATGTTGACAATGGATTCAGGAAATCATCTTCAAATATTTCCGTGCTTTAACTTTCCATGCCCCTCAAGCTTGATGGCTTTGTTTGTTTTGAGAACCATTGAACACTTTCAGTTTGGAGTTGCTATGAACCAGAACAAGAAACATGTTTAAATTCGTTTGGTTTGAAACTTTGAAACAGTGTATAACTCATGTTCGCTTGTCAAGATAACTAGTGTTAACAGCATGAATGAGTTTCACCTTTGAACTTTCATTGCCTTCTTTATAGTATTAGTTTTGCTATTCTTCAATAAGAACCATGGTTGCAAAGAATTAATTCTCTAGTGTTTCTTAATTTAAAAAAAATGAAGGTTTAACTCTCTTCTAAAATGTTTGTGTAAGCATATTAAACAATAAAATTTTATGAAAAGTGGCATCTCCATATCCTGTTTAGTTCTTTTGACTATATTTCACTCAGAGCAAGAAGTGTTTCACGCTCTCTTACCTTACTCTCTAGACATTGAACATTTTCTACTGCCCCTTTGAAAACAACAAGCACATTAACACTGCTGTGGATAAGTTGAGTTTTGTAAGAAGTTATATCCATACCTCTGGATAAGCATCAATGCAATGAACACTAGCATAAGACAACAGTTTCACTAGCAAAGAAGAATAGATAATCTAAAAAGCAGCGAGAAACACACTGTACTAGTAATGCCAATTCAGGGAAAGAAAATAGATGCATGCATGCTGAAATACCATCAAGTGGTTACTTTATCCTAATATATGCTAGGTACTAAATTACGTTCAATATTCTTGTCAGCAATATTCATGCAAAGATCATCACTTTGGTAAAGGCAGCAGAGCTGCATGACCAGGGTCAACCAATTCATGGTCTCACATTATCTCTTAACAATTATGTGAAAAACAAACGAGTATTAAAGGAATGCAAAAACATACCCAGCCTAGTATGTATTCAGCTGCAACAATGGCCATAAAATATGATCGCATTGTCCTATTAATGGTTGAAATAAGTACAGCACCATTATCGACAGTCAATTCCGCCAGCGACTTAACAAATTCCTGTGGATCTGCAACATGCTCAATTACCTGCAAGGAAATTTAATCACACAAAAAGAGTTTATATGGTCTGAATATAATCTCTCTTATTCAGAAGATATGACTAACATTTCTTCGTTCTCTTGATTATTTCACTGATTTCTCTACTCTAGTTTTAAATTCCATCTTTGGCCACTTTCTTTCAAGTAATGGGCATCTTGACTTTCAGTGCTAAGAGAACCTTATCATTATTATTAATATTATTAAAGGTGCTACTCAAGTTTGGATTGCATTCCTCATTTTCCACCACTATGGATGACAAAAACGATAATCAATAGAACAATAATAGAAACAATGCAAAAGTTGATTCCCTCTTACCAAGAACTTTTCCTCAATTTAAATTAGAAATGCAGCTCTACATCGTACATAAATTATTATACTTTAACAGATAATGTGAAAAGTGTTATCACTCAAAATGGCACTTGAGGAATTTAATCCCAAGGGAACTGAATGAACACTTTGTGGGAAGTGCCAATGCCACCTCTCAGTCCCTCTTGCTTTGGGCTAGTGCTTGTTAGCCTCGGGGGGGATCCCTAGTGATGTGAAGTCTAAAATCTTCAAGTATGCCCTGCGAAAGATTTCGAATCTGCAAAATATACTCGCTGAAATCTCCAAAATTATGCAGAGTCTGCCCCTAAACACTTGAGAACAGCAAATAAAGTTCAGATTTACATGCAATCATATTGAATCAGACTTTGTCCCTTGTAAATCTGTAACAAAACACTTCAGATCTGCAACAACAAAGTTGCAAATCGGCGAGTAAAATACTAAAAAATCAGTTAAGTAAATAATTATTTTTATCCATTTTTTGGACTAGTATCTTCTAAGGGCATGCCATCAGAAGAGAAGAAAATTGACGAGGCAAGGATTACTTGAAGCTCATAAATTCAGACAGTTCCACATCAAACCATCAAATACATTCATAACAAAGAGTTGGTCGCTAAAAGAGTTACTCTTTTATTTCAAAGTTGTAGATGCAAAGTCTAGGAATATTAGATTGACAGTGACACCATAAGAACTCGAGCAGATGTGAAGTCACTCCACAAGTGCTTTACCCCCACAATACTCAGCGACAATGTCATGTGACCACTATGGGAGCAACATCCAAGACTCAATCACAAACTAACTCAAAGATTTGACATGAAAAGACTCTAAAAGTGGAGTATGGAAGTGGAAGAATGAAGAATGAGAGGATTCAAAAGTCACTGATCCCTATCTCGATCAAATTTTCATCTCTTATAGAACGTGAATGGATCAATCCAAAGGAATTGTACTAGAATATCACAAGACCCAGAATAGAAACCCCTAAAAGATGCTAAATCGGTCCAGAAGAGAGTGCCTAGCTTTAAGTAGTAAGAACCTCACCCAAGCTTTGAAGAATCAACACAAGTGTGTTAGGTTAATCTTGACTTGGTTACAGAGTAATTAAGATAACCTTGATTTAGTCATTAATGGGTTTACTAAGACCCATAATAGAAACCCTAAAAGATGCTAAATCGGTCTAGAAGAGAGTGCCTAGCTTTAAGTAGTAAGATCCTCACCCAAGCTTTGAAGAATCAACACAAGTGTGTTAGGTTAATCTTGACTTGGTTATAGAGTAATTAATATAACCTTGATTTGGTCATTAATGGGTTTACTATTGGCGGTTTATGGTCCCATGATTTTCGGTAGCCCATAGTATTAGTATGTGACGTAGTTATTTAGAGGCTTGAGTAACTCCATTGTAAAATGCCTAATGTGGCCGGTGTTGGCTGGATTGGCCATGGCTTGGTCGGATTGAACAAGGGTTATGAACGATATCTTTTGATGGTTGGTTTTTTGTTAAGCCCTATACATTGTGAAATTACATTTCTATTATCATATTAGTATTATCTTTATTAGTCGGCTAGGACCGTAATTATGTAGGCTCTAGATTGGTAATGGTACCCTCTCTCTCTCTCTCTCTCTATATATATATATATATATATATATATATACACAGACACACACACATATATATATATATATACCAAGGAGATCTAGTTTGGAATCATCTTATATCATCTCATCTTGTTTTGTATCTGAAATACATTGTAAAGGAAGTTGCCTCCTCGAAGAGGATGGTTATTCATCTTTTTATTGCATTCTTAAGGCGTTGGAATACTATCTCTTCTTGTTTTTATACTATTATTGGGAATTTGGTGCATAACATTTGGTGTCTGATCCATTTTCACTATAACTTTTCTTCTAGGACGTTTCAGACAACGAAACTTGGAGGAAACATAGAGGATATATTGAACTAGAGGTGGTACGATTTTTAGGTCTTGATTCATTATAGGTACAGAGGTATACCTTGTGGAAGTTAAGGTTTTTTACTAGTCCAAAAACTAGTCTCAAATAGGTGTTTTGGGCAAAACTATTATATCTAAATTTTTAAAGATCCGAATTGAATGAGACCTATTGCATCAGAAAGAAGACATACCATAGTATTTGTGGTAGCAATTTCAGAATCAAATCCTAAAAACTGGACACGTTGTAGGTCGTACACTTTCGATCTCCTGGAAGGGACAAAAATAACAAGTTTTGGGGAACATACCATAACTTTTTATTAACACATCAAAATTAAGTCAGATCTGTGGCATTGCAGAGAAGAAATATTAGGCTACTACAGAAAAAAAAAATTCAGACTTAGAGGGGCCAAAATTTTAGAGTTACCTCAGTTGAAAGGACGACTAGCAAGACAGTCTTCAAATCAGGGTTTTAAAAGGTATGCTATTTTGAATTTTGCATAAATTTTGATTGGAAGGTCTGATTTGGGTGATTCAAAAGGTGGGATAGAAATAGAGAGGAACTCTATTAAATATTAGTGGGATAAAATGGCAAGAGGTGGAGCAAAAGTTTCTACTCCCCTTAAACCTCCTGAAGGCTCAACTATGACACAAGAGGAGAAGGAAGAAGTGAACTATGATTTGTCCAAGTTTTCCAACCAATTAGGAAACTTTGAAAATAAAATTATGGTAAATAATGCTGAATTCCTAAAATTCAAAGAGGATATACAAAAGAAGATTGAAAATATGGCTAGTAAAGAGGATTTGGTAAAGATGGCTAGTAAAGTGGATCATCAAGAGGTGAAGGCAATGCTGAATAAGATAAGGCATATCTTTATTCCTCATTCATCTACTCAAGAAGAGGATAATGAGGAAAAGAAGGACTTGTTCTAGTCAAAGATTCAAAAAGTTGAAAAACAATTGGAGAATAAAAGGTTTGATTCTCCAACACAAGATCATTCATCACTACATAATCCACATCATCATGGGTTCAACTTTGGTCCAAGGAACTACTTCATTCCCAAGATTGAAATGAGAAAGTTTGATGGCAATGATCCAATCACATGGTTATTCTAGATGGAGCAATTGTTTGATTTACACCAAGTCCCAACTTTGCAAAAGGTAACTATTGCATCCTTGTATTTAGAGCCTAATCAATTTGTATGGTACCAATGGCTTTGTGACCGTAAAAATGACTCTACTGTCTCTTGGTCTATATTTATGGATGAATTGATTGCACATTATGGGGATATTAAAAGCAACTCATTCTTTAGCCAAATAATAAATCTCAGGCAAAAAGGTCCAGTTATAGAGCACATTGAGCAGTTTCAGAAGTTAAGTCTTAGAGTGAAGAACATTCCAGAAGATAATTTGTTGGATCTCTTTATGGGCACTTTAAAGGAGAATATTCAACAAGAGGTACGTATCTTTGAACCTAAATCAATGGAGAATGCTTTTAGCTTGGAAAAGAAAATTGAAAGTAAAAATATGGCGCTAGGAGGGCATGAAAATAAAAAATATGGCTACTAGAAGAATTGCCACTAACACCTATAGAGAGGGAAATGTTTCCCCTCCCAACTCCACTCAGCTTAAGCTTACAAGGTTAACACTTCAACAAGTGGTGGTGTTGCCGCCTAATACACACCTGGGGGGAACGCGACATGAAACCTTCAAACCGCTTGGTGTGTCCTTGGGGGCAAGTCAGAGTCAAGTGCCGTCACTTGATTACTCGACTCCTCCGCCTAGGCTACTCCTGCGAAGCCAAGGGGGGTGGTCCCTATGAAAAGTAAATCTAAAGCTTTTACACTACGAAAGATAAAAGCAAATCTAGGAGTTAATGATGGATATGAAAATATTTAAATAAGGAAACAATTTGCAATTTAGTTTAAGTACAACAACACATGATACTAACGATATTCACAATATTTTATGAATTTAATTTAAACAATGATAACGTGTGATGACCAGTCCCGAGATTGTGGGTATAATGCTGCTATGTTGTGTCGTGAAAGTATTGCAAAGTCTCATTGTCAATTTTAATTTATTAATGACTATTAAGGAGTGGGTTGATTTTTTGTTTGGCACAATTCAGAATTGCTCCTTCGAACTGGGCGTTGTGATGGCTATACCAAGTGTCCAACCAGGCGAGGATGAACTTGCTTACGGCAGCCTGTTGACTCTATAGTTAGCCTCACTCGACCTCCCGAGCTCTAAAGATTTAATCGTTGTAGGATTATCCTATTAAGACTAGTCACTTAAAAATCTCCTTTCTGATTGACCCAACTGTTCAGACAAAGCTGTAGCAGCCAAGAGCATACTCAGATCTTTCAAGTCTTGGTAACTTTTATTAAGTGTTTGAAATGTGAGTTGTTTAACTAATCTACAGCCCAAGAGTCTCTTTTCCACACACCAAAGGGTGCAGTACTTCGGGAAAGCAAGGGCTCAAATTTTACTGCAAAATTGTAAAATTTGTAAAAAATGACAAAAGGCATGAAATGGTAAATCTAATCTATATAGCCCTCTGTGGACGGATTGTGTGCTCGTGATGTTGTTTAATTACTAATTGCATAATAGAACTAAGCTAAAGCAGAAAATTAAAAAAAATGCAAAAAACGCAGATCCCCCCGGGGGGATGGGGGTAGGTGCTAGAATAGCCTGCTTTGCTCTTTTTATTTTTTGTTACAACATGCCCAATAAAAGAAATACTGCTGGTCCTTTATGATTTAGGCACCAAACAACTTACAAATGCTAGAAAGAAATGAGAGAAAGGTAAAACCGGTTCTCCGAATGGTCACGAAAGGTTCCAAATCTTAGTTTTTGACCAATAAATTCTTCAAACCTGCTAAAAAATCAGAAAACTAGTGAGCTTATTTTGATCAAATACAGTCCTAAACACTTTAGGAGTGTTGGGAAAAAAGCCTAAAAAATGCTCAAAAATTTCGAAGTAAAAAGCATGAATAAAAGATACAAAAAATGAACTAGTAAGATAAGCTAGAAAGCTTGTCTTGCTAGGATCTTTGGCTGCCCTCTTTCGAGTTAGCAAACCAAATCTTGCAAGCACTAATATGCTAGATCTATCTTTCACACACTTAAAATAAAACCACTCTTCCCTAACTAATGAGATTTTCAACTTTTAAGTGCAAAAAGGAAGAGACATTTCACTTATGTTAAATATGAGATTTAGATTTGATAATATGATAACATTAGCGAAAAAAAACTAGATCTACTTCTTTAAGATTTCAAATTTTGAGATCTAGAAAAATATGGAACAAGTAACCAAGAAAGAATGAAAATATGTTGAACTTAAGGTAAGAAGAACTAAGTTGTGAGTTAGAAAGAGATGGACGAATGGAGCCTGCATGAGAGTGGGAACAAGAGGGACTATGCTTCTGTTGAAGTGGCTTGGGAAATGGCAAAGCTAACATGCATGCCTCCTCCTTAAGCTCCGATAACATGCAAAAAAGATCTCACACAAGAACTTTGCACAATAGGATTAAATAGCACTGATATAAACAATATAAAAGACTACTAAATACAAGCATTCAAGCAAGAGATGCAAAATATTCGAAATATTTCATACTATTATCAAATAAGAAGCAAGCATTAGATCTTATTTCCTACCCTATTGAAATATAAATTCCCTTACAAGGTCAATTACGATCCCAACAATAAACAAAATACTTATGCAAAAATACAGGTTACCTCCATGGGTTTTGAAGCATCAAGCATCAACACATGACATGCAACCACAATGTAGCCTCCAAAGCCTTCTCTTTATTAACTCAAGAACTCAAAAAATATTACAACACAGAGGAGCGGAGGTTCCACCTTCAGATGAAGAATGAAGGAACAATGCTCTTCTTAAATAGAAAATACAAGCAAGGTAGGGCGCAAATCCCAAGAGAGGGGTGCATGAGATGATGAGGGAGTTAACTGAGTGCTGAAGATCCTGATTGGAATGTGATTGAGTGCCAAAAGAAGGAGATTGCGCCACCTCTAGATGAGGTAGGCGACCTTAACCTTGAAGTTATCACATCCAACCACAAATTGCCATGTGTGAAAGTCGCCCAAGCTCAAGGATGGCACATTCCTATTAGACACAATGGTTCACTAAGAGGGGGGGGTGAATCAGTGAGCCTATACTTAATCCAAATTTCAACTTCTTCAATCACTAAATCTTAAACCATTAATTCATATTCATTTCAATATTATATTCATCAATGTACTATCAACATAAACACTTCAACACATTGCAAGAGACAAGATATAAGCTCTATAAGTTATGTATAAATGGAGACTTCAATCTCCAATATGGGCTGCAACCCATTAGGTGGCACCACCCACCAGAATGATTCAGTCAGCTACTACTGACTGGGATGCTACACACCCCCAACTAACATAGTTTTACAAATGATGTTTCAGACTCTTCCCAAGTCTACAAATTCAGACATTCTCAAACAAGAAACCCTTGTTTGTTTCAACTAATTCTCTCATCAACATATAGCATGTAATTATCCATGCATTTCTGACTGCCCTAGATTATTTTGTCCACATTAGACTGTCCTTACTACTGCCCAAAAATTCAATGTGTCAATTCTGTCCACATACCAGCATCATGATCATTACACAATCTTTATAAGCCATCAACATCTTCAACATAATATCCAACTTCATGTCCTTCAACATGTCATCGTTTTTTTCTTAACCATCTCTGTCCAGTCAGGCCGAAAATCATGTCCACATGTCTTGGTCTTCATGCTGAGCACTCTTGTTCATGATCTCATCATTATCATATAAATATCAACGGTCTGTCCAACAAATAATCTCCATCTTCCTATCCATCATCAACATCATGACTTCATTCCAGCAGCCTTAGATTAACCCTGAAAAATTAAAGAATTACCTTTGTCATGCTGCTGCTCCTCTGCTTCTCACCAAACTGTCCTCATCTGCACAGACCGAAAACAGACTTACTGTCTTGTCCGAATTCTCTCCACACTGCTCCACCGAATTCTCCACTTCCATTATGCTTAAAACAACAAATTTGATCTTGTATTTATACTTGATTTTTCCATACTCTAAGGAAGCCGACTTGTCCAATTTAAAACAAATAATATTTTTATTTCCATGTTTTGCTCAGCAAACTTAGGAGGCCGACTTGAATCAAATTGATGTCATCATTAATAATTAAATGATATTTTTGCTTCCTCTTCCACGATTTACTCAATCAAATATAAATATATATTTGATTTACTTTTCACATCATCATCATTTTAACTCATTTTAGTTTTATGCCAAGACTTAGCCTTCTCTCATGCCCGCATACCCTTCTTCAACTGCCCGCATGGGGGTCTTTGGCATGCCTCCAGGATGCCCGCAATAGACCGTCTGGAGAAACCCGCATTGTCTCTTTTAAATGCCCGCTGGGCTGTCCATCTAATGCCTGCATGTTTGTCCATAAGATGTGCTCGCATAACCTTGAAGAGATACCCGCAGCTGGTTGTAGAAGATGCCTGCCATGTTTCTTGGTCCTTCAAGTTTGTCAACCTTGTTTCAGATCATGTCATCATTGTCTCTTGCTTGCTTGCCCAATTCATCTTCAAATGTGCTTTAACCTTTATGCCATCCACATTATCTTCAAATGACCACAGTATGGGTCATTTGGCTCATTCGGTGTTCCAATGCCCATCACCTTGTCCACTTTGTCTTTTCTCTTGTCTTCTTTAAGTCCTTGTCAAAGCCATGTCATCAATCTTAATCTTTTTCATTAATGTTGTCATCAATGAAAATCCTATTCATCAATCTCCCCCTTTGTCATTGATGGCAACCTACATTTCTCTCCCCCTTTGACATTAATGACAAAGGGTCAAGTAGCCATTTAAGGCTTCACTATGCCCCCAAAAAATGTTTTCTTTGAATGCTTTCAAGAGATCATTTTAATTTCTGATCTGAGCTTTTGATCACCACTTGCCATCTTCAAATTTCACATAAGTGCTCCCCCTTTTTTGTAGAGATTTATGCTTCAGAAATTCTTTTACAGCTGGTACCTTGTGACATGACCTTTTTGTAAACCTTATCATTATCATATTCCATTTTGAATTGTGTTTTCTTCAATAGTCTTCAGTCATGCTTCTTGCCAATCCTTTCCAAATTGTTGTTTTGCAAAGCATGTTCACAATAGTAACCGAACCTTTAACTTCTTATTGAGCTGGCAGCTCTCCCTATTAACCAACTAATGTAGCAATGATCACAAGTTCTGCTTTCCATATCAGATGTACTGCAGTAGTCCATTTTTTTGAACATTTCAAGCTCCCCCTAAGAACTTGTTGATTCAAATTACATCAAGTTTTTCTTTAGTAAATTCATAAAAGGTAAGCATGCATCAGATCATCATACACCCCTATCTTTGAACAATTTTTTCTTCAATGGCCTGCTGTTCACTGATCATGCCAAATCACCTCATAGTATACAACATCATCATCATATGGTGCATCGTCAAGAAGAATGCATCAGGTGTATGAGGTTTACTCCACAAATCTTTAACTTCTTCAATGTATGCTGAATGATCACATTTTTCAGTGAATGTCATTTGAGCATAGGTGAGCATCATGTCATAGCATGTATGTTCATCATAGAGTAGCATGTAATGGTCTTATCAATATACCACTGTATTGCTGTACCTTCATTGTATATATATCACTGTCAATTTCTAGTCTGCTCATCAAAAGGTATTGTCCATATACTCATCATAAAGTCTTGCTAGTCAATGTCGATCTGCTCATCATTGTTATCAGGATCATGTCACTCTATCCACTATCAACCAATCAACTTATCAAAACACTGTTACTGTCATGTCAACTGCAGTCACTATCTAGTGTTTGTTCAATATCATGCTGCTCATCTATTTTGCTCATCAAACATCAATTACTGCTGGTCAAACTGGATCCATATCACTGTATATATGTTCATTATGCATCATAGTGTCACTCTTGCACATATTCTCAAACATTTACAAGCTATGGATTCAGCTCTGGCTGCTTCATCACTTCTTCTTCATACCCAAATTTAAAAGAAGAAATAGAACCACAACTTCCAGCTGCTGCTACAGCTGTCTTAATTCATCAAAACTCTTCGGCTGCTTATACACAAATTTCAGTGTTGTAGATGTCCAAGGTAATCTTCTTTTCGGATCTTGATAGAATACTTGTAAACAACCCCGAAATTTGAATGGTCTCCTAGAAGGCTAGAATTGGTGTTCATGCATATCATTTTCTTCATCTAAGTGTACGTCTAGTCAGGTTCTTCATACCACATGGAATTGTATCCACCACAACTACATCATCCTCAAGATATCATTTACAAACTCCCCCTTACACATGCATATCTTGATTTATACGATCCTTGGATTTGATTTGCTTGGAGTGGTCATGATCATTCTTTGAGTTCATCCTCCAATTTCATGGACTCAAGATATACTCAAAGTCTTTTGAAAGACTTCAAGTATGGCTTGCCATATGGCAGCCATCATCTCCTTTTGTGTATTGATCCTCAACCTCATTTAGATCCAGCAAAATATTTTTTCTTACCCATACCTTAGAGTGTCCTTGGGTGAGATTGTTTGTCTTATGATCTTCAATTTTGTCTTCGTTATACTTCTTCCATGATTCATTGGTTCTCCTTGCTGATGTATATGATGGGCTCTTCAAATGTTGTCTTCTAGGACTTGTACAAGTTTGGGCTTTATGACCAAACCCACTGCAATTGTAGCATCTTAAGGTGTGGCAGTTGGCAGCTACGTGTCCAATTTGGTCACATGTCCAGCATCTAATATTGTGTTTTCCATAGGATCTACAATCCATGGCCTTGTGACCAAAATTAGAGCAGGAAAAACAATAGCCATTAAATCTATTTTCATACCTTGGACTTGGATTCCATCTTGAAGTTGTTTCTCTTCTTGATTTGCTTGGAGGTGCAAAACTAACTCCTTGATGCATACTTGTTCTTCCAACTTCTTTGTTGTCATGTGCAGGTACATGAGGAGCTTTGCTTTCTTCTTTGGAGGATGTGGATCCAACTTCAGGGGTCTTGGGGAACCACATGTCTTCTTCTGATTTGCCTTCTACCTTTTTGTGCCCAAGGCCAGATTTGTCAAAGGGAGACCTTTGGCAATCCAATAATTTATCCAACATGACCATGTTGCTGTTGAAATTCATATGATAGTTTGATTTTTCGATCTTCTTTCTAAGACCAACAATTTCCATTTCAAGCTCTTGATTTTTCTTCTCCTTTTCTTCTAGCTGGATCTTCATAGTTTCTTCTCTTCTTTTAGCTTCCTCCAACTGAATTTTTAGATCAATATTAGCCCATCTTGCTTCTTCAAGTTCTTTAGGATCTACACCAATCTCTTCTTGCTCTCTTGCTAATCCAATCTTTAGTTCTTTGATTTCATCATTTTGATCTTCCAACTTATCTTGCAAGTCTTTGTTCTTGACTTTCAGTTTCATGACCAAGGCCTTTGTCTCCTTTTGGTATTTTTCAAATGCTCCCAAAATCTTCTTTTTAAGCCTTATATTGGGTTTGACATCCTTATCCAATAGAGAAATTGCAAATGCCTCTTTGATTTTCAATAACTCATCTTCTTCATCCTTTACAAGTGCAACTTCATCATCATTAATTTCAGAATTATTGCCAATAGAAGAGTTCTTACCTTCACTAGTGCTTGATGCTAGAGCCTCCTTCTCTTCATGTTTTTCATCTTCGGATGTCTTGACTTCTTTTTCTTTGTCAATGTCTTGAACTTTCCTTTTGTGCTCACTTTCTAGTGTGATCCAAAGATCTTTGGTTGAAGTGTACTTTCCAAGATTCAACCTTTCCTTCTCTGATTGAGGCAAACTTCTCATGATCAAGTTTAGTGCCTTTTCATTGTTTTCCCGTGGCTTCTTAGTTGCTGCAACTTCATCATCATTAATTTCAAAATTATTGCCAATAGAAGTGTTCTTACCTTCATTAGTGCTTGATGCTAGAGCCTCCTTCTCTTCATGTTTTTCATCTTCGGATGTCTTGAATTCCTTTTCTTTGTCAATGTCTTGAACTTTCCTTTTGTGCTCACTTTCTAGTGTGATCCAAAGATCTTTGGCTGAAGTGTACTTTCCAAGATTCAACCTTTCCTTCTCTGATTGAGGCAAACTCTTCATGATCAAGTTTAGTGCCTTTTCATTGTTTTCCCCGTGGCTTCTTAGTTGCTGCTCCTTCAACTGATTTCCAAATGTCAACCCCTTGTCCCTGTAAGTAAAACTTCATTATGAACAATGGAATATTTTCTTCCGAATTAACCTCCATGACTTTCCTTCACTTGTGTCTACAAGTCCCTTCAAGTTTGTTAGGCTTATGCTGAAGGCTTGCTCTGATACCAATTGTTAGACACAATAGCTCACTGAGAGGGGGGGGGGGGGTGAATCAGTGAGCCTATACTTAATCCAAATTTCAACTTCTTCAATCACTAAATCTTAAACTATTAATTCATATTCATTTCAAAATTATATTCATCAATGTGCTATCAACATAAACACTTCAACACATTGCAAGAGACAAGATATAAGATTTGTAAGTTATGTATAAATGGAGACTTCAATCTCCAATATGGGCTACAACCCATTAGGTGGCACCACCCACCATAATGATTCAGTCAGCTACTACTGACTGGGATGCTACAACACCCCCAACTAACATAGTTTTACAAATGATGTTTCAGACTCTTCCTGAGTCTACAAATTCACACATTCTCAAACAAGAAACCCTTGTTTGTTTCAACTACTTCATAGCATGTAATTATCCATGCATTTCTGACTGCCCTAGATTATTTTGTCCACATTGGATTGTCCTTACTACTACCCAGAAATTCAACGTGTCAATTCTGTCCACATACCAGCATCATGATCATTACACAATCTTTATAAGCCATCAACATCTTCAGCATAATGTCCAGCTCCATGTCCTTCAACATGTCATCATTTTGTTCTTAACCATCTCTGTTCAGTTAGGCCGAAAATTATGTCCACATGTCTTGGCCTTCATGCTGAGCACTCTTGTTCATGATCTCATCATTATCATATAAATATCAATAGTCTGTCCAACACATAATCTCCATCTTCCTATCCATCATTAACATCATGACTTCATTCCAGCAGCCTTAGATTAACCCTTAAAAATTAAAGAATTACCTTTGTCATGTTGCTACCAATGTTATCGGAACCGGACTGGTCATCGAACCGGCAAAGCCCAAAATGTGAACCGGACCGGTCATCGAACCGACAAAGCCCAAAATGTGAACCGGACTGGAACCAGCAAAAAACCGGGTAAAAAACCGGCCGACTAAAAAATACAGAAAATATTCATATTTTGTAAAAAAACATATATATTCATGTGCATACATATGAATCGAAACCATTAATACACAAATATGCAAAGTTTCTCATATATATAGCAAATATGGGTGCAAATAACCAAAATAGCACCTAGATTCACTGGCTAATTTAAATGTCAACCCAGGGCTCGTGATAAGGTTACGAGACATTAGTGCTGCATGTACATAGCAAGTTGCTTGAATTTGACTGGTTACTATGGTTTCCTATGATTATTTTACATAGTGTATCCAAGGTTTATGCTTGAGAGTTTGTAAGGTTAAGTGACTATTTGATTTGTTTGATGTCTATGCAGTTTTTCTCATTTCATGTTCTCTTCAATTTGGAATTTATATATATACAATCATTTCTTTAGTCTTTTAAATAGTGTTCAAGCATGTACCATGGACATTAAAAAGGTTAAAACTATGCAAGTAACTAAGTATTAAAGATTATAAACTAAGTAATGTGACTTAACCTATCAATAAAGTAATGTGACAAGCCCATTACCTATATGATAAATGATTAACTAAGGTTTAAAGATTTACAAAATTAAGTAATGTTATTTCAAAATAAAGTGAGAGTTCTAATAATAAAAATTCAGTGAATTATATCACATAGAGAGCATTACGAGCAAGCCATGCTACAAGAATCAAGGTGAAGTGATTAATACCTTGTTTGATTTACAGTTCTATGCAAACAGAGCAACGCTATCTATGCTATCAATGGTAGATATTTACACGAACCACAACAAAGTATTGCTACAGGAAATAGAATAAAAGCAACGCTATAGCAAATGGTGATTTCTTTTAACAAATTACAATCTGGCTATGCTATAGAAATCGGACCGGCCGGTTCCGTACGGAACCAGTCAAAACTGGCCGGTTCGGCGGTTTTGACCGATTCCGTACAGAACCGGCCGGTTTTCTGGCCGGTCTGATGCAAAATCCGGTTTTCAAATTTTTTTTGTCGGACCAGACCGACCAAGCCTGTGAACCGGTATGACCGGCCGGTTTTGCCGGTTCCAATAACATTGGTTGCTGCTCCTCTGCTTCTCACCAAATTGTCCTGATCTGCATAGACCGAAAACAGACTTACTGTCTTGTCCAAATTCTCTCCACACTGCTCCACCGAATTCTCCACTTCCACTATGTTTAAAACAACAAATTTGATCTTGTATTTATACTTGATTTTTCCATACTCTAAGGAAGTTGAATTGTCCAATTTAAAACAAATAATATTTTTATTTCCATGTTTTGCTCAACAAACTTAGGAGGCCGACTTGAATCAAATTGATGTCATCATTAATAATTAAATGATATTTTTACTTCCTCTTCCACGATTTACTCAATCAAATATAAATATATATTTGATTTACTTTTCACATCATCATCATTTTAATTCATTTTATTTTTATGCCAAGACTTAGCCTTCTCTCATGCCCGCATACCCTTCTTCAACTGCCCACATGGGGGTCTTTGGCATGCCTCCAGGATGCCCGCAATAGACCGTCTGGAGAAACCCGCATTGTCTCTTTTAAATGCCCGCTGGGATGTCCATCTAATGCCCACATTTTTGTCCATAAGATGTGCTCGCATAACCTTGAAGAGATGCTCGTAGCTGGTTGTAGAAGATGCCTGCCATGTTTCTTGGTCCTTCAAGTTTGTCAACCTTGTTTCAGATCATGTCATCATTGTCTCTTGCTTGCTTGCCCAATTCATCTTCAAATGTGCTTTAACCTTTATGCCATCCACATTCTTCAAATGACCATAGTATGGGTCATTTGGCTCATTCGGTGTTCCAATGCCCATCACCTTGTCCACTTTGTCTTTTCTCTTGTCTTGTTTAAGCCCTTGTCAAAGCCATGTCATCAATCTTAATCTTTGTCATTAATGTTGTCATCAATGACAATCCTATTCATCAATTCCTTCATCTCTTGTTAACTGGATCTTCTCTGAAATAGATTGAAATCACCTTTTTGGAGCTTAGATGACTTAGTGTTGACTAATCAATCACTTTAGTTCAACCCCATATCAACTCTGGACACTTTCCACTGATTTAGGAATTTGTCTTTTCCTTTATTATGTCTTAATTTGACATTTATTTTGTCTTTTTTGGATTTTTCGAGTACATATCATTTTTTGAGATAAATACTTAGTTGAAACTTAGGAAAAGTGGGTTTATGGGTTAAATGGGTGCTCTGGCTTAGAAAACGAGCATCCCATTGTCAAATTTTGTCCACAAAGCACTTAATTATTACATTTTGAAATTTTCCAATTAAACCATTAAAAAATGGCCTAATTTATGGGAAAATTTAATTTTTTCAAAACATTAAAAAAACACCTAGGGACCTAGAACATGCCCATATGACTTTATTGTTAAAATTACAGGTTATGCAAGTTTATCACATATAAAAACCTTGATGCAAGAACATGTAAACAATTGTACTGCATAATTTAAATTTAAGCTGATTCAAAACATAAATAACATAATTTTCATCTCTTTCAACTTAATGCTCCATTTAGTCACTGCATTAATGTTGGTCCTCGAGAATCATCAAATACTAAGTTCAGAAAAATAAAATAAATGAACTATAGTAAAAATAAACATGAACTGCATTAAAGAATTAAAACAACCATTTGGATTCAACTTATACTCAGATAGTTTTGATCTTGTCACTGAAAGGACAAGTCAAACTAGATAAACCATATACGTATCTTAAGAGAGAGAAGGTTCAGGTAGAATAAAACAGATCTTGAGTTCTTCAATCAATAAGCAAATGACAGGGATACAAGAAACACATAGGTGCAGCAGTCAAGCACGTAAATAAATCCCACACATAAGAACTCACACAGACAGAGACAAGTCAATCACAGCTGAAGTAAATTGCAGAGATCAATCAGTCCTGAATAAGATAAAATGAATTATGCAGAAATAAATCTGAGTAGAGATCAATCATGAAGGACAAGCTGAGAAAGCATAACCCGTGAAGCAATCCGAGGAGAGATTGAGGCAAACAGTGAGACAGCCGTGAAGGCAACCCGTGAAGGAATAGAGAGACAGCCGTGGAGAGAGATATGTGAGACTGCTATACCAGTGAGACAAATAAAATCGTGAGACTGAGAGAAATAAAATCGTGAGCCAGATACAGAGACAAAACCGTGAGACTGCTCGAAATAACAATTACTGAGTTAACTCGAGAGATGGGTTGTGGAAGAAAGAAACCGTGAGACAACCCAGAAATAACAAAATCTGAGATAAAAGAAATAAACCGTGAGACAACCCAGAAATAACAAAATCTGAGATAAAAGAAATAAACCGTGAGACAACCCAGAAATAACAAAATCTGAGATAAAAGAATTAAACCGTGAGACAACCCAGAAATAACAAAATCTGAGATAAAAGAAATAAACCGTGAGACAACCCAGAAATAACAAAATCTGAGATAAAAGAAATAAACCGTGAGACAACCCAGATGTCACCCGAATGCTGAGATAAAAGAAGGAAGCTGTGAGGCAGAGAATGTCACCCGAATGCCAAATGCCGAATGCTGAATGCCGAGATAAAAGAAGGAACCGGTCAGACAGCCCGAATGTCACCCAAATGCTCACGTCAAGTTTTTCTTTCACGAATTGTTGAATTAGAGCTCACGTTTATATATAGTTTTAGATTTAGAAAAACTTAGGATTAAAATAATAAATAAAAACTTAGGATTAAAAATAATAATAAAAACTTAGGATTAAAAATAATAAAAAAACTTAGGATTAAAAAAAGAAGAATAATAAGAAATAAATAAATAACAAATAAAATAAAAGTAGGGTACCAATGGTCCAAGGGATTTTAAATAAAAAAGGTAAGACTTTAAAATAAAAATTTATTAATAAACTCATAAAGTCTTTATTAATAAAGATTTTATTAATAAGACTAAAAATAAATAATTAATGAATTTAACATAAAGTAGAAATCCAAAGGTCCAACAAAAGGTAAAAAGACCAAAATCATAAGTGGGTCAAGGGTCCTATATCCAATGGTCTTTAATAAATCAAATAGATAAATACACTCCATAAAGTAGGAGTCATCAGGGTCAAATGAGCACATAAGTGAGAGTGCTAGGACCAAGTAAGAAAAGGACCATGAGTCAACAACCACAAGACCAAGGTGGACAAACAATCACATAGGACCAATAAAGACCAAAGACTTTTCTCTCTCTCAAGATACATAGTTTATATATTTTGTCATCACTGTATAAGGGAGAAGATCCAAACGGATGGTGCAAACCTTTGGTCCTTAACGCTGCTCCTAAGAGTTAGATACTAGGGACATCGTCAAGGGGTGGCCAGTCCCTTGAGAAGCAACCTAGCAATAACTGATTAGGAGAGGGGACAACAATATCTTCCATTCTCAATGAATGGCTTTCAGCTCAAGGCTGAACCTCAGTCCTAGACTGGGACATGTTGATCAACCATCTGGTCTATGACCAGGATCTCCATTCTCCCAGAGAATGGTCCTCAGCCTCAAGCTGAGCATTCAGTCCTAGGCTGAATGTTGATCAACCATCTGCAGGACCTAGGAAGTCTCTGTCTCAACTTGCAGGATCTGCTTGGTCATCATGACCAAGAAACCGTCTGGTTCTAGACCAGAATACCCTAGAGACAAATAGGGGCCCTAGCCAAATGCTAGGGACTTTGCCATGGCATCAATCTGCTTGGTCCTAGACCAAGAACCCCAGGAGACAGCTGGGGGCCCTAGGGTACCTTCTAGGGTCTTACTCATACTCTGCCTGGTTAACTTGACCAGGAACCCTAGTCAAATGACTAGGGTACCATTCTCTCTGAGAATGGGTCTCGCAGCTGCACTAAAAATCAACATTTATTATAGTGTTTAGCATGTTTATATACATTGACACATGAAATTTAATAACCCCCCAAGGCCTAACCACAAACTTGAGCATTCCAGCTTTGGAGGTGTAGGAGAAACTCGAAAATTATACTCGGCTAAAACGCAAAGCATAATTAACAAGGGAAAAATCTCCTTGGAATACCCAGATTGGTTGCCAAGTCTTAGGGAGCCAAGTTCTTTACAAGACCACCATGCTAGCACACTTTATTACAAACCCCGTGGGGCATGAACATGCGATAAAAAATTAAAAAAGGGCCCCTGAAAAGGCCCGATTTGAACTTCTGAACACTGAAATGCACAAGTACTTGTGCAAACATTAGCGGCTCTCTGGAAGTCCAACTGTGTGCAACTCAGTTGGTAACAGGAGGAAAGAAGAGCAAAGGGACTATGTTTTAATTGTGACAACAAGTACAGTAAGGGGCATAAGTGTAGTGAGAAGAAATTATTCTACATGTGACTGTGAAGAGGAATATGATCCAAATCTAGGACAACCACAAGAGGTAAATATTAGAAGATACTAATCCAACCATATCTTGTCATGCATTGACCGACATTAGCACTCCTCAAACTCTCAAGATAGAAGGATATATCAAAAAGAGAAAGGTAATAGTGTTAATTGATTCTGGTAGTAACCATAACTTCATTGATTGCAGATTAGGTAAACATCTCAATTGCTTTCTATATCCTGAACCAGAACATCAAGTAATGATTGCAGATGGAGGTACCATCAGTGAAGCATGACTCGCAGAAGACTCGCGAGTCTGGGCGAGTGGAACCCTACCGCGAGTAACCAGCAGAGATTCGTCCAAAACTCGGGAGAACTCGGAAACTCGCTGGACTCGTATGACCCGGCTCAGACTCGCTTGGAAATGGACCCCGCGGATGTGCAATGGACCCCGCAGACGTGGAATGAACCCCTCAGACGCGAAATGGACGCGACGTGAAATGAACGCCGTGGACGTGAAAAACAACGTTGCAGAGGTTATAAAGGGCCAATCAATCATCAATCTTCAAACTTTAAGTCGTTGAGAAGGAAACTTCGATCAATCGTGGAGGAGGTCGCTGTGAAGGAGGTTTGCAGTGCACTATGCTCGCTACTCATTCGCTGGTCGGGAGTCTGGACTCTCCACTCTCAAGTTTAAACTTCAAAGGAGCTCGCGAGTGGCAACTTCCAGGTTAGTAAATTATAGTTTTTTTAAATTATAATATGTAATTTTTTTAAAATTTCATTTGATTTTAATTTTTAAATATCTTCTAAACTCTAAGTTCCAAGTTTCGAAGGGAAAATGCCCTGTGGCTGAGTATCTCAGCCACACAGGGGACTGGGCTAAGAAGATGTTGCAAAGACTGCTTTCCGAACTCACGAAGGTCACTACGAATTCAAGGTGATGCCATTCGGTTTAACCAATGCACCTACTAATTTTCAAGCAACTATGAATGGACTCTTTTGACCCTACCTAAGGAAGTTTGTGCTAGTTTTTTTTTATGATATTCTTATATATAGTAAAACATGGAAGGAGCATCTTATGCACCTAGAACAAGTACTCTCTCTACAAGTAGAAAATCAGTTTCATGCAAAAATGTCAAAATGCACTTTAGACAGAGAAGAAGTGGAATACCTAGGTCATGTCATATCCAGGGAAACGATCAAGGTAGATCCACAAAATCAAAGCATTCATAGAATCGAAGAAACCAAACAACATATCAAAATTAAGGGCATTTTTGGGGTTAACAGGATACTACAGAAGGCTTATAAAAAATTATGCACAGTTGATGACACCATTATCAGACTTGCTAAAGAAGAATTCCTTTTAGTGGAATAATAGGGTAGAGGAATGCTTTGAGGATTTAAAAAGGGTTATGCCATCTACATCCGTGTTAGCTACCCTTGATTTTACAAAACCTTTCGTGGTAGATTGTGATGCTTCACGTTTGGGAATTGGTGCAATGCTAATGCAAGAGGACCTTCGAAAGCCAAAAGCTCAACAATGACAAAGAGATGCTTGCTATCATACATGCATTAGCTAAATGGAGACAATACCTATTGGGTAGTAAATTCTTGATATGTACTGATCACAATAGTCTTCAGTACTTACTTCGACAAGAAACCTTATCCATGGAGCAACATAAGTGGATAGAAAATATTTATGCTTTTGATATGGATATATTACACAAAAAGGGAAAGGATAATGTAGTTGCTGATGTGTTGTCAACAAAAGATGACGAGGTAACAACATATGTAGTATCTGCCGTAATCCCTGAATGGTTGGATGAGATACGAGTAGAATATGCCAAGGATCCAAAAGCTTGTTCCATCATCAATAGCCCAAGACAACATTCAAAATTTGAAATTTTGAATGGAGAAATGACATTCTTTGGCACAAAGTAAGAATTTATTTCACACCAACTAAGAAGTTCAAAATAAAAATCTTAAAAAAATCACACGACTCACCTACTGCGGGACATGTAGGTTGTCTTTAAAACTTATTACAATGCATGTCAATCATTTTACTGGAAGGGAATGAGAAAAGACATCCAGAAGTATGTCTCTGAGTGTGACACTTGCTAAAGAAAATAAATGAAAATGTTATGCCATCGAGGTTACTTTATCCTCTACACATTCCAAATCAGAAGTGGGAAGAAATTTTGATGGAATTCAACGAGGGGTTGCCCATGTCTGATGGATAACATAAAATTTTTGTAGTGGTTGTCAGACTTACTAAGTACGCTCACTTCGTGGGGGTAAAAATAGATTCAGGAAATCAAATAGCTGAAGTTTTCTGCCAGAATATTTATAAATTACATGGGTTTCTGAAGGTCATTATCAGCGACAAGGATGCAAAATTTAAGGGAAATTTTTGGAAAGACTTTAGTAAACAAACAAGGATATCCCTTAATATGAGTTCGACATATCACCCCCAAACTGATGGACATGCAGAGATAGTGAATAAATGTTGTTGAATATTGTAACTTCTAAGAATATTATATTTGTATATTATTTATTCCGGAGATGTTCCATACCTCCGATGTGATTATACTATGAATCCGGAGATGTTTATTCCTCCGAATTGGTTGTGGTAACTAGGGTTATTAGACCCACCATGTGGGGGTCGGCCCAGTCAGTTATAATAGAGTATTTAACCTAATGGTTAAATACGAACCTACATGTACTTGTGTAAAATACATGTCAGTGTAATGTATAAATAGAGGAGGTATGTTCCTCATTTGACATATACACTCACTCACTTGAGAGAGGCGCACTTGTGGAGGAGAGGTCTGCTATGGTGGAGGAGGAGATCATGTCTTTGTGATCTTGTATATGCTATTATTGTGAAATGGAATGTAATGCTGCTATTTTCTGTCTTAGCATATTAAATGTTAACATGGTATCAGAGCTAAACTGAAGGAAGGCAAGGTATGGCACTTATGACACTTGCTTTACTTACGACAATTTGAAGGTTAGGGTTTTATATAGCAAAAACCAGTCATCGTGGAACTTTCGCTATAAATCCATTTTGGCGAAGGTTCAGGATCTGAAACCTTTACAGTTCGTAGATAACATCTCCAGGTATCTTTTGTCCAAAGGGCACCCTCAGATTCGTTGTACTTTGTAAGTTATGATCAGTACAAGTTAGGGTTTCTGCCTCTTCCAGATCTCAGTCAAAATCAGGTGACCTAGGCAAAAAGGTCATAACTTGGGCTAGGAAGCTCCAAATGAAATTTCGTAAAAAGTGACAGGTAGTACACAGACTTTACTATCTCAGGAAACTTTTTCAGAGGCCGAAGCTGAACCAGTGACACGTGGCATGCCGTACAAGTTTGCTCTCCTGTTTTATCCCATAAACAGGTCACGTTGCGACACTTGGCATAACTCTCTCTCAGAGAGTCCAATTGAGGTCAGACCTGTCAGGATAGAAAGATAACAGGGCGAGATATCTCAGGAAAAGTTTTCAGAGGCCGAAGTGCAAACAGTGACACGTGGCACGCCATACAAGTTCGCTCTCCTGTATTATCCCAAAACAGGTCACGTTGCAACATTTGGCATAACTCTCTCTCAGAAAATCCAATTGAGGTCAGACCTGTCAGGATGGAAAGATGACAGGTCAGGCTACTGCAGAAAAAGTTTTCAGTCCCTGTGGAGTGAAAAATTAGGAGTTATAGCAGGAACAATCAGGTACATATTTCTGTCAAAACAGAATTATTTTTGGAGCACCTTTATTCATGGCTTTCGGAATTTAGGGTTTCGAAGAAAGTTAGAATTTTTGAAGTCTGTAACCACGGCTGGAAGCTCCTCAGAAAAATAAGAGTTTAGAGCCTTGGATAAAACCTTTTGATTGAGCAGAAGGGTGGGCTTCATCAAACCGTAGTTCGGGATCCTGTCCAGAAGATCCAGAAGTTTCAAAGGCAATTTTGAGGGGTCAAATTTTGGAATTGAAGTATGCTAGTTTGATCAGCTCAGCAAGACACATCCTTCCATTCATTCGGAAGTGTGAAAGTCAAAGATTGAATTTTTAGGGTTTCTCTAGAAAACCCTAATCAAGCTCCAGATCAAGTTTCAGGGGGAGTTGAGGCTAAGGCCTTACATAAGAAGACTACAAGAAGTCTCGACAGGTATGACTTAAGGAGGTTCAGGGATGTCTTGAAATCTGATTCTTGATTAAGTTCATGATGTGTTTGTCTTCATATTATTTATTAGTACAATCTTGATTAATGTTAGAATTGTCTTATCACCCTAGTAACAGTATGAATGCATGTGAATGATCGAAGACATTCATTGATTAGGGCTATATGATTGTACTAATGCATTATGGTGTTGTGTGAGGTTGATGTTGTCTACTAACAAGATACAGGTACATCACAAAAGACAAATCAAGTTCCATGACCATGACAACATGAAGACAAAGACTCACGAGGTATGTATGACTTTGTTATATTATGTTTAACCTATGAGACATGCAGGTTCTAGCTCAAGATCTCTAAATCATTGAAGAGATTGTTTAGGTATGTTGTACATAACTAAGCAGGTATACTAATCCAGGTATGTTTTCCTATGTCATGTTAGAATCTTACCTTGTGTTAGGATCCCTTATGTAAGTATACTTGGTATGATTGGTTAGTAATCAAGGGTTTATGCATATTATGTCTCTTATCTTGGTTGATGATTTAACTAACTAGATCAAACAAGAATATGCATGAGTAAAAGAAGACTTCCTTGAAACCCTGAATACTAATGATCATGACTGTACATATTCAAGATTATTTAGAATTAGAATGTTTTGATAATATTGAGAATATACTAATGAATATATGTTTGTGTATGAGATCATGAGGATGACACTAGTGTAAACTTGAGCATGCACAGTGGTACAGAATGAATAGAAGTTCAGGAGACATACAGAAGATCAAGCGGGAGGCAACCACACAAACATAAAAGATAAGTATTTGAGTTGTTATTAGAAATAGTAAATGATATTGCTTGTATGCATATTTGTATTCCTAGAATATATCATGCTGAGTGTAAACATTCATAAAGCATTGAACAGTATACTACTAATATGCATATGATTGGTAAGTTGGACAAACATTCCATTGTTGCTTGTCTAGAATGAAACCTCTTTGCTGACATGCTGAGAGCTGTGCACACTCTCGATAGTATGCTCTAGTAGAGATGGAAGGCATCTAGATAGCTACTGTATGCATACAGGGTATGGGAAAGTGTTGTGCCAAAGTATTGGTCAAAATAGTTGCATAACTATGTAAATGATATCTGTATGCATAATAGGTTATCATGTCAATATGATTTGATGATTATGAAGTATTACTAATCATGTACTTAATTTTGATTTGTAGGAAGAGAATCATGATGAGATGTTTTGCTCCAAGGAACTAGATAAGACCATTCTCTTAATGATGTAATTAAAGAAGAAGTGTGAATCGGGTTCTGTATGGATACCCAAGATCAGTAGTTAATTGATGAGCTTAATGATCATCATGGGTGATGTGGATCTCAACCTTTGCTACAAGGTTGAATATGGCTTCTATACACATATGACACGGATGCAAGAAGGAACTCACCACAGAGTTCGAATGATTTTGAGGCTCATATTAGTAGACCCATCTGATGAGAGATGGCACAGATAGATATGCAGAAATGCAGAGTGTGAATAATGGACAATTGACATCTTCATGACAAAGCTCAGAAGTAAAGTTGTTCCTAACCTTTACCTTAAGGTTGTGGATGATGAACCTATCATACCATTATTGTATGACGATGATCTCTTTCTGACAAGGAATGAGAAACAAGTCATGAAAATGGCTGCAGAAATGAAAATGAAAGATCTCAGATTAATGCACTACTTCTTAGGTCTAGAAGTATGGCAAGATCCAAAAGGAATCTTTTAAATCAAGGTAAGTATGCTGTGAAGTTTCTAAAAAGATTTGATATGTTGGAGTATAAAGCCATGGCCACTCCCATGGACTCCAACTTGAAGTTATTAGTTAATGACTCATCGTATTTAGTGGACCTAACCCTATATAGACAAATCATTGGGTCATTGATGTATTTAACAAATACTAGGCCAGATATATGCTACAAAGCATGTAGTGAGGTACCTAAAAGGTACATTAGATTTTTGGTCTATATTATCTTGGAGGTCATGAACTCCGTTTACATGGTTACTCAGATTCTGATTGGGCAGGAAGTGTCTCAGACAGAAAGAGTACATCAGGTGGATGTTATAGTCTTGAATCTGCCATGATCTCATGGTTCAGCAAGAAACAATCTAGTGTGGCTCTCAGTATTGCTGAAGCAGAATTTATGGCTGTTTGCTCTGCCAGTTGTGAAGCAGTATGGCTTCAGAAGCTTTTATATGGAGTGTTTGACTTAGAAATGGATCCCACTGTGATTATGTGTGACAATCAAAGCTGCATTAAGATGACTCAAAATCCCGTGTTCCACGATAAGTCAAAACACATAGAGATCCGATACTTCTATATACGAGATATGGTGCAAAGAGGAGTTATCAAGCTCGAATATATAAGCACTGAGGATCAGATTGCTGATATCTTGACTAAACCTCTGTCTCGAGTGAAGTTTGAATACTTTCGAGACAAGCTTGGTATAGTTCAAAAGAACTCTCCTCGAAAGGGGGAGTAGCATAGTATTTGATAACAAGTCTGTCTCATCAATGATGAGGTTACCTATTTACTGCACTTAGTTACTTAGAATTATTTTTAGGACCCTTATATTTTTACTTTTGATGATAGATGTATTAGTAAGAATACATGCTTTTGATGATAGATGTATTAGTGAGTATACATGCTTTTGATGATAGATGTATACATGCCTTTAATGATATATGTATTTGATGCTATTGATGAGGATACATGTTTTGATATACATGTTTTGATGATGAAGATACATGATGCCTTGATGTACTTGTATGGATGAAGATACTTGTACCCATGATTGACATACGAGGGGATTGGATCATCCCTGGACTTCAGTCCTAAAGAGAGCCGTAGACGTATGTCTTCGAGAATGAAGTCCTTGGTGGACTTGAGGGGATTGGATCATCCCTGGACTTCAGTCCTAAAGAGAGCCGTAGACGTATGTCTTCGAGAATGAAGTCCTTGGTGGACTTGAGGGGATTGGATCATCCCTGGACTTCAGTCCTAAAGAGAGCCGTAGATGTATGTCTTCGAGAATGAAGTCCTTGGTGGACTTGAGGGGATTGGATCATCCCTGGACTTCAGTCCTAAAGAGAGCCGTAGACGTATGTCTTCGAGAATGAAGTCCTTGGTGGACTTGAGGGGATTGGATCATCCCTGGACTTCAGTCCTAAAGAGAGCCGTAGACATATGTCTCTGAGAACAAAATCCTGAATGAACAGGTAAGGGGATTGGATCGTCCTCAGACTTTAGTCCTTTGAATTGAGCCGTAGACATGATGTCTCCGAGAACAAAATCCTGAATGAACAGGTAAGGGGATTGGATCGTCCTCGGACTTTAGTCCTTTGAATTGAGCCGTAGACATATGTCTCCGAGAACAAAATCCTGAATGAACAGGTAAGGGGATTGGATCGTCCTTGGACTTTAGTCCTTTGAATTGAGCCGTAGACATGATGTCTCCGAGAACTAAATCCTGAATGAACAGGTAAGGGGATTGGATCGTCCTCGGACTATGGTCCTTTGAATTGAGCCGTAGACATGAGGTCTCCGAGAATTGAATGATAGGACTGGATCGTCCCTGGACTTCGGTTCAAAAGGTACATGATAGGACTGGATCGTCCCTGGACTTCGGTTCAAAAGGTACATGATAGGACTGGATCGTCCCTGGACTTCGGTTCAAAAGGTACATGATAGGACTGGATCGTCCCTGGACTTCGGTTCAAAAGGTACATGATAGGACTGGATCGTCCCTGGACCTCGATTCAAAATGTACGTGACAAATCCTAGAATTGTTCTAGGTTACATCCAGCATGAAACAGGGATGGCTCTGTAGATGTGATACATCCAGCATGAAACAGGGCTGGCTCTGTAGATGTGATACATCCAGCATGAAATAGGGCTGGCTCTGTAGACGTGACACATCCAGTATGAAAGAGGACTGGCTCTGCGGCGGTAAATCCTAGATCTGATCTAGGTCACATCCAGTATGAAAAAGGACTGGCACTGTGGTTGGGATTAGATCGTCCCTAGACATGAGACTTGTCTTAAAGAGATAAGGATTGATCATCCTGGAACTTGATCTGGATTGTATCATCCATGGACCTATGTCCTAAAGAGAGCAGGATTGATCATCCTGTAATATGATCGTGTGATGTCGATGCTGATGATTGTGTGATGACGATGTTGATCGTGTGATGGCGATGCTGATGATCGTGTGATGACGATGCTGATGATCGTATGATGACGATGCTGATGATCGTGTGATGACGATGCTGATCGTGTGATGTCGATGCTGATGATCGTGTGATGGCGATGTTGATGATCGTGTGATGACGATGCTGATGATCGTGTGATGACGATGCTGATGATCGTATGATGACGACGCTGATGATTGTGTGATGACGATGCTGATGATCGAGTGATGTCGATGTTCTAGTAACTAGTTGAGTTACTGATGATGATGAACTGAAGAAAGCTTCCGATGATATATAGATGTATCATGTATGATGTATGACTCGTTGCTCCTGCGGATGTTGTTATAATATCCTTCTCATTAAGGGGGAGTGTTGAATATTGTAACTTCTAAGAATATTATATTTGTATATTATTTATTCCGGAGATGTTCCATACCTCCGATGTGATTATACTATGAATCCGAAGATGTTTATTCCTCCGAATTGGTTGTGGTAACTAGGGTTATTAGACCCACCATGTGGGGGTCGGCCCAGTCAGTTATAATAGGGTATTTAACCTAATGGTTAAATACGAGCCTACATGTACTTGTGTAAAATACATGTCAGTGTAGTGTATAAATAGAGGAGGTATGTTCCTCATTTGACATATACACTCACTCACTTGAGAGAGACGCACTTGTGGAGGAGAGGTCTGCTATGGTGGAGGAGGAGATCATGTCTTTGTGATCCTGTATATGCTATTATTGTGAAATGGAATGTAATGCTGCTATTTTCTGTCTTAGCATATTAAATGTTAACAAATGTTTGGGAAAATACCTTCGTTGTTTTGTCACAGACAAGCAAAACAAATGGTTCCAATGGCTGCATTTGGCCGAGTGGTGGTATAACGCTACTTACCATACTTCAACTAAAATGACTCCCTTCCAAGCTTTATATGGATATGAACCACCCAAATGGAAAGAATTTGTATTATTTAACTCTAAAGTGCCAGTGGTAAGGAATCAACTAGAGGAATATCAAACGACCATCCAATTATTAAAGGAGAATTTAACAAATGCTTGAAATCGAATGAAGCAACAAGCAGATTTATGAATATTAGAAAGAGAGTTCGAAGAAGGTGACTAGGTGTTCATAAGACTTCAGCCCTACAAACAATTGTCACTCAAGCAACAAGGCAAGAACAAGTTGGCTCCAAAATTCTATGGGCCATATTAGATCAACAAAAAAATTAGTCCAGTAGCATATGGATTAACATTACTTGATAATTGCCGCATTCACAACGTGTTTCATGGGTCAAGTCCCAAGAAGGTGCTAGGAAAACACCAAATAGCACAATCTAAACTGCCTATATTGGACGAGGAAGGACGAATTATTTTAGAACCTAAAGGCATACTATCTATTAAGGAAATAAAACTTCATTCCAGGAATATTAAAGAATATTTTATTAAATGGAAGAACGTGCCAGAGGAAGATTCATCATGGGAGCCCAAAAGTTTCTTTCAACATCCTTCTCTACCCTTGCTTTGAGGACAAAGCAATTTTTAAGGAGTGGGAAATATAATAGATCAAATAATAATAAAGTTAAGAAGCTAATATATAATAAATAAATAAAACATTTAATGGGTGAAGTGCATATTTAATAAAAGTTGATTATTTAATGTAGTCAAGGGACGTGTCTTTTTATTTGAAAAGGTATGAGTGGCCTTATTTAAAGGTTCGACGTGATTGTAATTTATACACTTTCATCTATCAATAAAATATATATATATATATATATATATATATATATATATATATTTATTATCTCAAACGTTGAGTAAACAATTAAATTGAAGTTTTGTTGTGCACCGGGCGCTATCATGAATCTAGAAATAAAGCTCAACGTAACTCAAATATAAGATATATCAAGCTTCCTACTAGCTCCATATAGACTGACTCATTAACTATTTCAGAGTTGGTCTTGGCTAAAAGTTTCAACCCTTTCTCCACAGGTGTAGACAAGATATTGCAATACGTCTTTCTAAACTTGTCAAGCAAACTCCTAGCATATTTTGTTTGTGAGGAAAAAATAATGCTACCTATTTTCCAACTTCTACCCAAACAATAATCAGTCATGTCAAAAGATTTACTCATATTGGATTTTATTTGTTCAATCATGCTTGCCTCATTACCTACAATAATGATGTCATTTACATAAATGACTAGTAGGACAATATCATTACCAATGCTTTTGACATATAGGTTGGCATCTGAAGGACTCTGTTGGAATCCCTGTTCAATAAAGTACCTGTCAATTTTAATGTACCATGCCTTGGGTGCCTACTTTAGGCCATATAGAGCCTTCTTGGATCGAAGTATGCGAACAAAATGGTCCTTCCCTAAAACCTCAAATCCATATGGTCACTTCCGACTTTATGTTATTTTGAGGTTCACGTCCATCTAATGGACATTCCAGCCACATTGTGTTTCCATGGCTAGAACCAATCCAATAGTGCTCATCTTTGTTGTAGGTGCAAAGGTCTCCTCATAATCATTGTCCTCTCACTGAGTGAACCCTTTTGCTCCCAATTGTGCCTTGTACCTATCAAGTGTGCCATCTGCCTTGTACTTGACCTTGTACACCCATTTGCAGCCAATTTTTCCCTAGTGGAAGTACAATGAGATCCCAAGTCTGATTTTTCATCAAACTTCCATGTTCATCTATCATGGCCTTCTCCCATGCAGGTCTCCCTTTTGCTTCTTCAAACACTTGTGGTTTGACTTTGTATACTTCCTGAACATTGGCCACCAGAGCAAATTGATTTTTTATCAAACTTCCATGTTCATCTTGTTGCCGCCTGGTTCCACACCTGGGGAAAACGCAGCAAAAGTCTTCAAGCTGCTGGTGTGGCCTTGGGGGCAAGTCAGAGTCAAGTGCCGTCACTTGGGACTCGACTCCTCCGTCTAGGCTTTCCTAGCGAAGCCAAGGGGGTGGACCCTAAAAATAAAAACTAAGGTGTCTAATCTAGGAGTTAGAAAAAATATTTTTGATAACCAAGATAAAAGCAGCATATACTTATATAAAGCAAGACAATCATTCATCAATACATCATTTGCTCCCATTCACTATTATCATCATTCATTTGCAACATTTGTCAATAACATGAAATAATATCAATATAGACCAGTGCCTTATAATGGAGTCGAAATAGATGCATGAGCAGAAAAGTAAATGTTGTGCGAGTGTTCTTGGTTTATTTTAGAATTAATGTGAAAGTGATCTTTTTATTATGGCTGGTGGGTTCCCAATATACGCAAAGGTACGGGGAACATGTCCGGAATTTTGATGTGTGGCTTCCCTCTCAGACTTGGACTGAATCGGAGTCTCAAGGAGGTGTTCAGATGCTGTACCAACGAGGGCAAGCCTAACGGTTTCCAAGAGGTCACTACTCAGTTTTGTCCCAAGCCTTCTGAGAAATTTCCCCACGACAACAAAATGTTCGCGATGTGCCGGATTTTCACATAAAGGTTTTTTTATTCGGGGCGGTGTTAGATCCTATTACTAGCCATCTCCCCCTTTCTGATGCGTACCAACTGGGTCAGACTGAGCTGCAAGTTGACCACAGAGCATACGAGAGAAGACCTTGGTATTTTTAGAAGATTTTATGAACCAAAATTTTATCTTTTTAAACCCCAAGAGTCTCTTTTCAGGCACGTACTCGGGCAAGCCCTTGTACAGAAACCCTAATTCGGGAAAGCAAAGGGGGCATTTGAGTTTGTAAAAAAAAATGATAAAACTATGTTTTGAGTGAACTTGTGGCCCGCCAGTGGAACGGACCAACAAGGTTAATTTTAAGCCTAGTTCGATTTTATTAAGTGCGGAAATGAAATCTAAACTAAAAAAAATTGTAAACCACGAAAATTGAGTCAACACAGTTTTCCCCCCTGGGGGGATGGGGTGTGGGCGCTTGGTTAGCCCACTTGCTCTCGTTTAATACTTTAGATACAATGCAGTAGAAATGCGCCAGTCTTAATTGACTCAGTGGCTTACAAAAATTGGAGAGAAAAAAGGTATCCGGTTTGCAAAAATTCAATAATGGTCCTTCGGATTGCCTGGATCTTTGAAATTTTGGCAGCACCTCCTCCTACCTGATCGTCTTTTGCTGCAAACCAGCAAGCAAACGTCAGTATAAGATGCCCAAAAACACTTTAAGAGTGTCTTTGGAACACCTCCTAAAAAACCCAGAAAATACTAAGTGTAAAAACTAGTTAAAATGACGGAATTTAACCAAGTAAAACAAGCATTTGGGGCCTTGTTACTTGGGATCTTTGCAAGCTTTTAAGGGCTGCAAATTATCAGCTCTTTTAAATCAGCCAAATGAACTTTCAAATCAGATCTAACACTACTCAAATTTTTTAAAGATTTGACAATTTTTTACAAGTTGAGAAAAGTAAAATGCTAGATAAATGAAAAGATCTAATCTATTAAAGATGAACATTTTGTAAATGGAATAGATCAGACATTTAGAATAATAAATCAGAATGTAAAGTTCAGATTGCAAACCACTATACTCTTTCAAAAAGTAACCAGTAACCAAGGTGAAAGTACGAAGTAGAAGAGAAGGAGATATGGAGAGTTTTTATCAATTTATCAATTTTTTCCTTGAAGAAGCCTTGGAGCCTTCTTGGTGGAGAACTGAGGGGCTACGTTTGCAAAAAGATGTTAGAAAAGTAAAGGAAACAAACAAGATCCTCCACTCATCCACTTGAAATAACCTGCAAATCACATCAACTTGAAACCAAATGATCAAATCTAGAAATATACATATGAGAAATCAAAAGGAAATGCTCATAAACAAATCACACATTTAAATCAGATCTCTACACTTGCATAGATAAAAGACTAAATAATAAACATATTATCTAATCCTCCTTATAAATCAATACTGATCCTTCCCAAAGGTAGATTTAGATGCAAAAAAAAACAAGTAGCTCAAATACATGTTACCTCAATGAAAACCATGACATTCACCCACTCATCAAAAGCACTACACCAAGCTTGACCTCCAAAGTCTCTTTATTCATTAAGCAAAATGACAAGTACAAAATCGAATTACAAGTGCCAGCTCTAACTCCCAAACTCCAACTAGAGAAAATGGAGTGGGCAGCCATGCTTAAATAGCCAAAGATGGAGAGAAATGGGTGGAATGAGTGGCATAACTCGTGGAGAAAATGGGGCTGCTCACTCCCATGTAGTGGGCTGCCAAAATCAGCCCCAAATCAGCTAAAAATCAGCCATGTGACAGCCCATAAACATAGCTGCAAATTCCATGATTGAAGGGGCCCAATTTTGGGAAATATGCCTCCCTCAAATGGGGAAGTAATCCCAATAATATAGCTGCACGGAATCTTTCCAAAATCAACTCTTACAACTCCTAAAACATAGCTGAAAAAATCAGTCCATAAATCACTCCCAAAATTAAATATTTTTATGAGTCATTTTTTCACTTTTTTATTTTTTCATGACTTTTTTGGGTTTTTTGGCCATAGGGAAAATTTTAAGCACCCAAACATTAGGAAAAGTGGGTTTAGGGGTTATGGGGGTGCTCTGAGTTAGAAAACGAGCACCCCTAAGGCATAAAAGACCTCCAGACGCCACTTCAAGGCCAATTACAAATTTTTTTAATTGAACCATTAAAAAAATGGCTCAATTTACGGAAAAAATAAACTTCGCCGAAAATTTAAAAACAACCTAGGGGGACTTAGCACATGTCCATATGACTCAAAAATAACGCCTAGCATGTTCATATACATTGACCCATAGACTTTAACAATCCTCTAAGGCCCGTCAGCCTCCCCAGGCATTCCAGCTTTGGAGGAGCAGGAAAAAACCCAAAAATTATGTTATGCACTAATGCAAGACATAATAACTAGGTGAAAAAACTCAAAAACCCAAAAATTATGTTATGCACTAATGCAAGACATAATAACTAGGTGAAAAAACTCCTTGGAATACCTGACTTAGCCAAAAAGTCCTAGGGAACCAAGTCTTTTACAAAACATCATGCTAGTACGTTTTATTACAAACCCCGCAGGGCCATGGACATGTGGAAAAAAGTTAAAACGGGGGCCCTTTAAAAGGCCAGCTGGATATCAAATCATCGAAAAAAGAACATTGAAATGTTCAACTTTGCCCGCTCGCTTGATAGTCCATCAAAGTACAACTTAGCTGGCAACACATCTATCATGGCCTTCTCCTGTGCAGGTCTCCCTTTTGCTTCTTCGAACACCTGTGGTTCGTATACTTCCTGAACATTGCCCATAAGAGCAAAGTTAACCATGTTGGGTTTCTGTTTGTTCTTACCTCTCCATGATCGTCCTTCGATCATTTCTGCTGCTCGAAGGTCTCCAATGGTGTTGTGCCACCACTTGGGTCTCTTCTTGGGAACCTCCTCATCCAAGTCAATGCCATCACTATAACTTGGGCTACTTGCACCTATGTCATCCGAGTGCTGATTTGGGCTATCTGCATCAGAAATTACTGGCCTAGGTCTAGTTGACTCAGAATGTTCAGAATCTTCCACCCTTTTAGGTGGAGTTACATGAATCTTTACACCTAAATCCTGAGCCATGATGGGTGGCTCCACAGTAATTTTGAACTCTAAAGAAGATTGGAAAGGTCCAAATTCCTCATCAACTACAACATCTCTATTAAAGTAGAGCAAATGTTGCAAAAGCATTGGATAATCCCAATCAAGATGTACAATGGCAGGGAAGGCAAATAGAAAGTCAGTTGGTCAAGAGTTGAGAAGACTAGCATTTCATGTCCAAATTCCATAACTGCTTATTGTTAAGAGCTTCAAGCCCCAGTGCAAGAGGAAATTCATAGATTCAAGCCCCAATAAAAAATAAAACCAATAAGGGATTTAAGTGAATTGCTCAATTCTGTAAGGTTGATAAGGAAGACAATTCTGTTTGGTTCACATATATATATACCATTTTGAAAACTTTAAGAAAAACCATAATCGCAAGTAGAAAACTGTTGACACAGCAACCTATGTATTTAGTATCTATTGATTGCACAATCCATTTGTATCTTCTCTTTCTGCATATTTATGAGCAAATATATGATAGCCATTTTATGACCATCGTTGGAGAAAAGAATTCAATTTGAAATGATCATTTTTGCTCTGCCTTACAACAAAATATACCTCGAGTGAAATTACAGCATCGAAATGTTCTTTCTGTTGTACCAATTGCTCTGTCCAAATAACATGCATACAAATTAGCTCTCTTTGACAAACTCTCGTGAAAATATTACTCCAACCATGGATAAAAATGATACTGATCGGATAAGATAATCATATTGATATTCCTTGTTACTATACCATCAACAATTTGTATTACAAATTATGACCAAAAGAAGATACTTTAGGCATGCATATTATTAAAATCAGCATGGTTATTTGAAACAAAAATGACAGAAAATTATACACTGATTCCATTATTTTCATATCAAATTTTAACATATGGGTTTAGGCAACAACTAATGAATTGATCAGTCTATTCAACATACAAGAAAACCGTTTTTTTGCATTTAACAAATTTAAAGGCTAATTGATTGGAATCCTGTCCCTTATTTCAATTTGTAAAGTCTCTGCATGTGCCATGCTCACAGTCTTCATCATATTGATATTAGTTAAAAAATATATATGTTTCTTTATTTTGATTCTTTTTTCTTGTAGAACTTTTGCTTCATTTTTATTGTAGAACATAGAAGATTATCAATGAAATAAAAGGGTCAAGCACCATCTAAAGAAATTACAGTCCAATTAGGTGAGATAAATGTTGTTGACAAAAATGAGCACATCAGGATAAATTACACAACTGGCACATTCCCCAAGTAGAGAGATTCAATAAAACAAGTAGAGTGGATACTCAATACCAAGACTCAAGACCAACTATGACCTTTGGATATGGGTTCTTAACCAAAATGCCAGACCAGGGCATTCCGCAAGGTACCCAGGTCATTTGTAGAAATTCAACCCATGGAGTTGCGTGCAGAGTTCTAGCGATGCACAGGGATCACTGGTGGGATTGAACTCAAGACCAACTACCTATGGATATGGCTCCTTATCCAAAATGACAGACTAAGGCATTTGGCAAGGTACCAATGTCATTTGTAGAAATTCAACCCATGGAGTTGCGTGCAGAGTTCTAGCGATGCACAGGGATCACTGGTGGGATTGAACTCAAGACCAACTACCTATGGATATGGCTCCTTATCCAAAATGACAGACTAAGGCATTTGGCAAGGTACCAATGTCATTAGTAGAAATTCAACCCATGGAGTTGTAGCAAACCACAAGCACTGCTGGGTCCTTATTGAAAATGATAGACTATAACTTGAACAGGATGTTCAAGTATCATGCCTATCCTTTGGAAACCTCCTCTATAGAATGAACACCTATTAGCCAAGCCCATGCTTAACCAACAGCCTATAGCTTACAAACTTCCAGTTCCTGGGAAGCAAATAATTCATAAGAATATGATGATTTCAACAGAGTATAACAATGCTCATCAAAAGATGTTGCATGCTATATTTTTATTGGTATTCTGCATGTGTTTTCTGTCTGATTGTGCGTATTCAGTTAGGTGAATCATTTCACAGGGTTGTATTTTTATTAAGGTTTTAAAGGAATTGTAAATGCATCTCAGTGTTGGCATTTTTCACCTTGGAGTTTGACACCAGTGTCACATACCCCTATTTAACCAAAATCTACAATGACAAGTGGGATCGCTAGAGCATAACTTTAACAAGACATTCCAGTGGATAATATATTCTCTGGGAACTCCCATTATAAAGAAATAGCTCTGCACTGTACAATATGTTATATTTTATATAATTCTAGCAGTATAATTTAATTGCAGATAAATAAACAGGATCACTAAAAGAATAACCAAGCACATAAACAATAGACACAGAATTTTATCCTGGGCAACCCAACAGGGAGAAAACCGAGCAACTTTCTTATAGAGATAATCAGTTCAGAGATCAGTGTACATCCAGATATCAAGAATGAGAGAGAGAAGGACAAACTTCTCCAAGTGTAGTAACCAAAAAAGACTTCTCCTAGCTGCAGTAGCGAACTTCTTCCTCTCTAGAGCGAACTTGCTTGTGTTGAGTGAGTGACAAAATGAGAGGAGCGCATCCTCTATTTATACTCATCAAAAGTGACCTTTTCCCTCAACTGGCCGACTTCTCTAACTGACTGGGTCGACTTGTCTTGGGGAAATATAAAATTTTACAATTATTAACTTTTTCCTTTGGGTAATTCTAACCCAAGGTTTACATTGATTCTTTCATGATATTTTACATGATCAAATACATCAATAGCTTCTCCTGAAGGAGGTACAACAATAATATAATACGGTACAATAAAATACCATAAGAATAACCTCCAAAGTTACATTATTTCCAACACTCCCTCTTAACAAGGAAGGTATTCTTCGGACACGGTTATCATCAGCATCATTGAACATGATCATCTGGATCTCAACTGTACATAACAACTATCTCGAACATCTCTATACATACGGAAGGTCTTCAACACAATCTCAGTACGTCGAGAAGTGTCATCATGCATCTACTCCACTCAGTCCATTGGTGGGTCCATACATCAGCTCAACAACTCTGCACAATCCATCGGAGAGTCCATCATGCATCAGCTCAACCCAGTCCATCAAGGAACATGCACCAACTCAACCAGTCCATACAAGAGTACCAGTATGCACCAGGCTCTCCATCCCATCTCAGGATGTCTGAGAGATCTCCTCACTCTTTTCAGAGTGATTGGGGGAATGCATTAAATCTTTCCATCTCAAGATGTATGAGAGATCTCCTCACTCCTTTCAGAGTGATCGGGAGTATGCGCTGGACTCTCCATCCTATCTTAGGATGTCCGAGAGATCTCCTCACTCCATTTCAAAGTGATCGGGAGAATGCAGTGGCCTCTCTATCCCATCTTAGGATGTCCGAGAGATCTCCTCACTCCATCTCAGAGTGATTGGGAGAATGCAGTGGCATCTCCATCCTATCTCAGGATGTTCGAGAGATCTCCTCACTCCTTTCAGAGTGATCGGGAGAATGCATTGGTCTCTATATAATCATCCTTCCCTCTCAAGGAGGAACACATTCTCTGCCACACCAATCCTTTCACGAAAGTATGCAAACTTTATATTGGGAAGAGGCTTGGTAAGAATGTTTGCAGTTTGGTCATTTTTCGGAACATATTGTAGCTTGAACGCACCTTTCTGCACCATATCACGAATGTAGTGACACTAAATCTCAATATGTTTCGACTTGTCGTTGAATATGAGATTCATTGACATCTGCACACAGCTTTGGTTATCACAGTGAATCACAGTTGACTCTATAATCTGGCCAGACAAACCCGTAAGGAGTTTCTGAAGCCACACAGCTTCCCGAGCTACAATGCTTGTGGCCATATACTCGGCCTTTGCAGTACTAAGTGGTACTAAGGTCTACTTCCTGCTGCACCAGGAAATTACGGCAGATCCCAAGTTGAAGCAACACCCGGAGGTGCTCTTCCTATCCATAACACTCCTGGCTCAATCAGAATCGGAAAATCCCTGCAATCTCAAGTCACAATCTGAAGCATATCTTAGGCCATATCCCACAATGCCATGCAGGTATCTCAACACATGTTTTGCAGCAACACAATGAATCTGTCTTGGCTCGCACATAAACTAGCTAAGGGCACCCACTGTAAAAAACATATATCTGATCTAGTGTTGACCAGATACATCAATGATCCAATCAGCTGACGGTACATGGTGGGATCTATCAAATCTGAATTGGAAGCAGAGTTTCTCAGCTTCTTCAAATTCGCATCCATCGGCGTGGCCATGGACTTACAATCTAACCTTTCGAATCTCTTCAGTATGTCAATGGTGTATTTTCTTTGGCATAGGAAAATCTCATCATGCCTCTTCCATACTTCTAATCCCAAGAAGTAGTGCATTAATCCAAGGTCCTTCATTTCAAATTCAGAGGCAAGCTTCTTTTTACACCATACAATAAGTTTCTTATTTCCAGTGAGAAACAAATAATCAACATAGAGTACCAAAATCAGTGGCTCACCATCCACAACCTTGTAGTAAAGGTTGGGGTCCACATCATTCTTGGTGAATCCCAAGCTCACCAAGTATCCATCTATCCGACCATACCAAGCACATGGTGCTTGCTTAAGTCCATATAAGGCCTTTTTCAGCCTGCATACGTGGGACTCCTTTCCATGAGTCACAAAACCCTTTGGTTGTTCAATATATACTTCTTCCTTGATTACACCGTTGAGGAAGGCGGTTTTGACATCCATCTGATGTAACTTCCATCCCATGGCTGAAGCAATAGCAATGATCGTCCTTATGGAAGTATATCGAGCCAGAGGAGCAAATGTCTCATCATAATCAATTCCCTCTTTTGAGAGAATCCTCTAGCAAGAAATCTAGCCTTTTGTTTCTCAACACTGCCATCTGCTCCATGCTTGATTTTGTAAATCCACTTGGAAGTCACTACCAACTTCCCCTTAGGTCTCGGCACAAACTCCCACACATCATTTTTCATGATGGATTGATATTCTTCCATCATGGCATCCTTCCATACTTGGTGTCTGGAGGCCTCCTCATAGGTGGAGGGTTCTAAGTCAATAATGTGACTCATCAATGCTACATAAATCGAGAATCTATGAGGTCTCTTACTTTCTAGGAAAGTACCATGGGGAGCTTCATGCCCCTTTGCATCCTGCAATGTCTGTTGTGCCCATCTAGGCCTCTTTCGGCCTACTGCAACATCTATGGGAACATCAATGGGATCAATCGGCTCATCCTTCTCATCCAACTGCCTCTGAACTACTAGAGGGGGAGATGATACCATCTCCTTTGGATCTATCAGCTCCTACTCATCAATCTCCATATCGGATCCTCTAGCTCTTCTGATAGCCATCTCCTCTTCAAAGGACACATCCCTGCTGACCTCGATCTGTCTCGATCCTGGGATGTAGATTCTATAAGCCTTTGAAGACTCACTGTATCCCACAAATGTTCCCTTCTTGCTTGAAGGCTCTAACTTCGTCTTCTTTTCCTTGGGCACATGAATGTAGACTGGACAACCAAAGATACGAAGATGACCCACTTCTGGTTTCACTCCTGTGAAAGCTTCTTCTGGAGTCATGTTCTTCAAAATTTTATGAGGGCATCTATTTTGCACATAGACAACTGTTCTGGAAGTTTCTTCCCATAAGAACATAGTCATAATCTGGTCATGTATCATGGCTTTGGCTGCCTCAACAATCCTCTTGTTCTTCCTTTCCGCAACCCCATTTTGTTGAGGGTTGTAAGGAACTATGTACTCCCTCTTAATTCCTGCTTCCTTGCATAAATAATTGAAATCTATAGAGGTGTATTCTCCACCATTGTTTGACCTTAAGATCTTAATCCCCTTTCCTGACAAGTTCTCGAATTGTGCCTTGAATTCTTTGAATCTGCATAACACCTCTTCGGATTCCTTGGTCTTGAGAAAGTATATCCAAGTCTTCCAAGAAGAATCATTAATAAATGTCACATAGTAGTAGTAGCCACCCCATGATGCAACTGTTGAAAAGTTTTGGATTTCCAACCCGGTTTCATGTTTAGAATTTCACATGAAGTTTAATGCCCAAACCCCATAGCTGCAAAATCACTTTGCATGCATAAAAATAAACTTTTGCTTGAAACACATGGAAATCTTTCAACTTTAAACAACTCATAAATTTTATGACAGCCAAACCATAAAATTTAAAGACTCAAAATTTTGGTCAAATAGGCTCAGGAAAAACCCCGAAGGGAAAACTTGATAGGAGAAATAACTTAAAGACTCAAAATTTTACAAACAGAACAACAGTACTTATCTCAACTTTTCATCTCGAAAAGCGTGCCAAAACTTCAGCAGAAATTATGTACCCTTCTGACAGCAGTACGACCCACACGTGTGAGTAAGTAATGCTGTTGTACACCTCGAAAATCGTGCCCAAAATTTAGTTCCTCGAATTTTGCGTTGTATGACTTGCCTGGAAATGTGTGCCAACCCTGATAGAACCCTCCTCGATTTCTGTGTTGTACGACCTCCTCGAAATTCATGCCAAACTCAACCTGGACGGATTGCAATAAATATAGTACGACCCCTGTTAAGTGGTACCAGTACCAGCGCACCTGCAGAGGTTTCCTGGGAGAGGGGGTCATTTTTCTGACCAAGAGGGGTGTTTAGCCAGCTTTTTCTGAGTAGGGGTTATGGCCTGACCTTCTGGTTTCTCCCTTGGAAGTACTATGGCTTAGTGGCATTGCTGACTACCTCATGAAAGGGCTTGAAGCCCTGAGGTTGGTGTCCGAGGCTTCCAGGGGTGGGTCACTGGGTCACATGACCCCAACCTTGATTTATTACTCCAGCGGCAGATCTTTCAGTACTGAGGGACATGTCTGTCCTCCAGATCACCTTCCACACCCTCCTGGTCCTCCAACTTACCAGCGCCCTCCCTCCTTGGGCTCCTCTTGATGATGACGTCATCCTCCAGTCCAGGCTGCAGTGCTTGATTAGGAGGGGGCGTTGAGGGATTTTCACAACTGTTGGGGTTAGATGGGGCATGACGACCCCCCCCCTCCACAGTCTGGCCTTCAGAACAGGCTGATTTGCTCATTTTTAGCCATTTTAGTCATGTGGGTAAAGACTGAGGAAAATACCCCAAATTACCCACAATTTTGATTATTTTATATTATTATTGTTTTAATTTTAAGTTGACATTTATAATTTCAAATTGACATTTTAAAAAGGCATGTCGGCTTGGATATTTTTATTTTTGTAAAGTGAGTGTGAGAAAAATATAAATACACTTCTCCTCACTTCATTTTAACACAACAACTTATGGGATAAAAAAACACTATGCATTTATTCTACTCAACTAGGGCTCTTTGAAGTGATGCGCCACTCTTGAGGAAGTATTTTTCTGGGTTTTGATGACAAATGCTTGAAGTTTCTTTGGTTCAATACTCTTGCAAAGGTGATGCTTTGATTTGTTTGTTAAACACTGCACGAGGAGGTATCTAGGTTTTTTCTTTGATCTCTCTTTGTTAATTGTTGATGAATGATGTATGTATATGGATTAAATGGTGGCCATTAAGGTTATATTTTGTCTTGGCTAGGTCTTTTGTCAACTTTTAGTCACCTTTGTTGTAGAAGTATGTCCTTTTAGGAGTCCTTCTATGGTTAGAACCTTAAGGCTTCTCTACAACTTGGTTAGTCACTCCTTAGATGCCCTAGGTCGTGGTAGGGTTTTGCTAGGGTTTTCCTCTCTCTTCCCTAGCTCGCCTTCCCTTCTCCTTTCCTTTCTCCACCTTCGGTCCTCTTTTTCCCTAACTCAGCCCCCTTTCTTTTCCTTCTCTGTACCTTCGGTCTCCCACCTTTTTCTTCCTTCCCTCTTCGCTGTCATCTCCTAACCCTCGCTCCCTCTCCTTCCATCACTCCTACACTTCGCATCCCTTTTTCTCACCATTTCTACCTTCGCTCTCCTCTTTGTCCTACTCGCCCCCCTCTACTCCTTTTCCTTAGACCTTCGCTCCATCACTCCTACACCTCGCCTCAACTCCTTTTATCCTTCCCTACCTTCATCTCCTTCCCTCATCACTCTCGCAGCCCCTTCTTCTCTCTGCTGCCAGCTCCTTTTTTTATCATCCCTTCCTCTCCTCATTATCCACTACACTTTCCTTGACCTCTCCTCCCACTACCCTTTTAAGGCCTTCCCTTACCCGCGGCCCTCTTCCAAGGCTCCATCCTAAGGCTCGGTCTCATAGGCAGCCCTAATTCTTGGACCAAACCTCCTCCCTTCCATGGTTTTGTTTAGGTCTGCAACTTCTGGCTGTCCCAAAATCCTTAACACCTGTACACACAGAAACAAACGACAGAGGTACTTTTCTTCATTACTTCTGGGCAGCCAAGTCATAAGTGAAGTCTGAATTTTAGGTCTGAAAAGGTAATCTTTTACAGTTTAATACATTTGATGACATGCATATTATATACATCGATATTTTATGCTCCTATAAAATTCTGATATCATACCGCTGTTAATGCTCAACTATTGTATGCAAAAGTATAAGGCGTGGAGAGATTGATTCTGGTTTTCTGAAGCTTACATGTTGACTTACCTAATTATTGGATCTTGAAGATCACTACAAGGCTAATGATATGTTGGATGCTATTCATATTTCTGATTTGCTGATATAAAGTCATTTGAATATCGAATTTCAAGTTGATAATATTATTATTCTGCTGCTATACAGTGCCAATATACTGATCTGAAACTAATATTTTGGTCACTTTGAAGCAAGATATATTTGAGCTTATATTGTGGTATTCATGGTCATAACCCTAGCAGTAATCACGCCTACCTATCATTGATATCTTATTTACATGGTTGATGTGTTAGACACAATGGGTCACTGAGAGGGGGGGGGGTGAATCAGTGACCATACACTTTATCTCGATTTCCACTTAAATTTCTATCTCTTATCAATAAATCTTAAATCATCATTTCATATTCACTTAAGCATCTTATTCATCAATGAATTGTATATAATATATATATCAGCAGTCATTTAATCACATATTATTCATCAATAAAACATATCAACATATCAACACATTGCAAGAGAGACAAGATATGATTTTGTAATCTTTTTGTATTTGGTCAACGGCTACAACTGTGAGGTCAATCAGCACCAACTGATATACCAACTGATATACAAGAGCACCAACTCTTATCTAGGACCCAGCCTAGTATTTCTTAGACCCAGCCAAGAAAATGATACAAGACCTTGCTTGTATTTACAAGTACATTTCTGTACAAGACCCAGCTTGTCAGCAAACACACATTACATCACAATTATCAGCATCTCTGTCTATGTCATTTACAATAAGCAATCAACCAATACATCATTACAATTCTGTCCCAACCAAGCATTCTGTCCCTGTAACATCATCAAACTGTCCATTATCAACATCATACACATATCAGCATCATCGATTTCATCTAGCAGTCATATCAGCATTCAGTCTTGTCAACATTAAGTTTTTGCCTGCTGCCCTAGCAATCATTCTGTCCCTGTTTCATCATGGCCAGCATTTTCTTAAACACATCAAACTGTCATTAACCAACATCATGTTCATTCTGTCCAGTATCAATCAACATATCATTTTAATCTTCAGTATTTGGCTGTCTCTAATGTTACCCAAAACATATCCACTGTCCATGTCATACAGCTGCCCAGAAAATCATATCTTCATCATGCTGTTCACCAGTATGACCCAGAAAAATCAATGATATAAAAATGACATCAACACTCTGTCCATGCTGCTCCAATGCATCCACCGAGCTGTCCTGAACATACGAATTGTCTCCACTGCTCCACCGAATCTCTCACCACTTTCTTTTCTCCTAAAACAACAAATTTGACTTTTGATTTATAATTGATTTTGTTCTTATCTTAAGGAGGCCGACATCACTTTTAATTATTTGTCAAATGATATTTATTCCAATTAAATGATTGAGCCGACTTTCATGATATCAAATATAAATATATATATATATTTAAATTCGATTTTTATGCCCACATCATTTTTTTGTTTTATGCCATGGCATTACTTTCTCTCAGGCCCACACTGGTTCTCCACGTGTATTTATACTGGTTTGTGACCATGAATTAGGGGCCGACCTGTCCAATAAATAATATTTTATTAAAATAAAATATTCATTCTTATTTCCATGATTTACTTGGAGGCCAGCTTCATTATAATTTTTGTTTCACATATCACATATTAAATATATTATTATGGCATTTATGCCCATATTATCTGCATCTTTTATGCCATCTTTGTTCTTCAGATTATGCCCGCCAAGGCTTATATTCCTTCACCAAATGCACGCTCATATGCATGCCCATATGCATGTCCTCTTTCAGATGCAAGAGCTTATCAACACTGCCCACAATGGCCACATGTCAATGCCCACAAAAGCCATTTAACTTGCCCGCAAGGAGAGTGTTGCTTATGCCCGTTGTTCTTCATAAAAGGTGCCATTGGGCTTGTACTCAGCATGCCCGCAAACTGCCTTAATTATGCCCGCAGTTATCTTGGAGTGATGCCCGCAAGCTTATGCTTGCTTGGCATATTGCCATGTCATATTTGCTTGTACTTGTCCATCTTGTTCATCTTGCCTTTGTCTTGCCCGTATGACCTCAAGAGACATGCCCACATGATCGCAATTTAGTGCAACACCTTGTCTAGGGTATTAGGCCCAATTCCAAATGTCTTTTTCACCTTTGTCATTAATGTTGTCATCAATGACAACCAGACATATTCATCAATCTCCCCCTTTGTCATTGATGGCAACCAACCAACTTCTTCTTCTCCCCCTTTGACATTAATGACAAAGGGTCAGTGAGCCATTAATGGCTTCACAAAAAAAAAAAAAATTAAAAAAAAAATTTCAACCTTGAATGCTGCATGAACTTTTGACTGATCTTTGACTGAGCTTGGTGTTGTTTCTTGCAAATCATTCCTGTGTCTTTTCACTTGTCACACACATACTATCCATGAAATTCTTGCTGCTGAATTTTTTTATGTCTAATTGCTCCCCCTATCAGATGTACTGCTATATCCTTTGAATAGGTTGTTTCCTTTCGAGACTTTGACTTCGATTCACTATGATTATATGCCTGAATGTTTCTTCCTTCAAAAAAACTGTAGTAGAAGCTTGCATGCCCATATTTACATGTTCTTTCTGATGCCAATATCTTTTCTGGATATGCTTTGTGTATGTACTCCCCCTTTCTGGCTGCCAAGATGTAAGGGAATTTTGTATCGCATCATACTTCTTATGTTGTCAGACCATAGAAATAAAGTTTGTTCCACTTGACTCTATCCTACAATCTGTCCAACTATAGTAAGTTCATAAAAGGTAAGCATGCATAAAGTCATCATCCAGCTCAGTACTTAAACAAGTCTGTCCTTAACTGTCAAATCTACCCTTACTGTACCATTGAGCAGTCCTTAACATCTCAGCCTAGATCTGTCACAAAATTGTCCTCAGATCTGCTCCAAATTAGTCACAATAACTGTCTTCTAGCTGTAGCAAATACCCTTCAAAACTTGTCCAAAACCAGCTCTCAACAGTCATAAGGTCAGCACCTAAAGTCCTTGGAATGCATGCTAAAAAGGAATCTGCTCAAGGCAACAAGGAATCAGCTTATGCACATCATGCCATCACCAGAATCTGCTCATCATTCACAAACTGCTTCAGCTACTCAATCTTCAACTTCATATCTTCCTTGGATGCTTGATTGCATACTTCCTGCTCCCCCTTTCAAACTGAGTTTATGCTGCTGCTTTCATCGTGTCCAGATGTTTCAATGATCTAACATTTACATTTGCCATTTTCAAATTTTAATAAGTGTGCAGACCCCCAAAAAAATTTCTTAAGTTCTTCCATGTCAGCTTTATCATTTCTCACACACAACTGTATGTACTTATGCATCATCATAGCTCTTACGCCTCAATTTTTCAAACTTCATGCATTATGTTCAAAATCGGACTGTGCAAGACTGGCAATATTGTGTGAAGATGATGACTTCAAGTTAAAATGTCAATTTTTAATGGAAATGTCGCTTATCATCATCAGCTTGTAACTTCAAGTCAACGTAGATGAACAAGCTTCCCTGATCTGATATGTTTCTTCAAACTTACGTACTTCTTCTTTGGCTGCTCAGCATGCAGCAAAACATAGTCCATACTCCACCGTACATTCTGCCTTCGTCATCTCAAATAGATCCCAGAAATCTTTGTCATCAATTTCAAAACTTGATCAACTTCTAAATAACTCAGTATTTGAAGGATATGTGAGGCAAGTGCTTTGGCTTCCACGAGTGTCTTCAAGATTGATATTACTTCCTTCTTCCTTTCATATGATTGCTAGGAGTTGTCTTCATACAATGGTAAAAATCTCGATAACCAGCTTCCTTCATTCATCATCATATCATATGAGATAATTTTTGCTCCCCTTATCACCTGGTCATCACTCAGATTGTCATCATCAAGCTTCTTTTCTGATCGGGCTGAAAGGTATTCTTTTCAACAATTCATTTGTAAAAAGCAACAAGTCTGATCTTGTCATCTTCAAATTTCACATATATACTCCCCCTGAGCTTGTGCTGCTTTACTTCATCAAGAAGATTCAATCTGAAACTTCATCACTGTATGTATAACTTGTCAATGTATAGGAACTAGGGCATCAACATCAAGCATCAAGTACAGGAGTTAAACTGTTTATGTATCCAGATTCGGGTCCTTGCATGCTAATGAAAATTTTAACCATTGTTGCTGCTGTTCAAACCATCACTGAGAGCTTTTTAAAAACAAGTCCACTGCTGCAAAAGATTGTTATTATACTGCTGTTAAATCAGTCCTGAACATCCTCAGTCTGAATCCATTGTGCCCCGATCCTTGGACCTGATTATACACTTGGAGCACTCACCAAACATCATTGAGTTCATCCTCCAGCATAATGAACTCATGGTGTGCCAAGGTCTTTAAGAGACCTCAAACTTGGCTTTCCATATGGTAGCCATTATCATCATGATCCTCTACTTCATTTAGATCCAACAAGATATTTTTCTTCACCCATACCTTAGAGCTTCCTTGGCCGAGTTGACTGAGATTGTTTGTCTTTTGATCTTTAACTCTGCTGGTGACATTCTTCTTCCAAGCTTCATTGGATCTCCTTGCTGATGTGTATGAAAAGCTTCCCATATACTGTCTTCTTGGGCTTGCACACACATTGGCTTTATGGCCAATACCACCACGTGTGTAACACCTCATGGTGTGACAGTTGGCAGCTATATGTCCTTTTTGATTGCATGTCCAGCACCTTGCCTTGTCATGTAGACTTCCAGCATTTCCACAATTCACAACCTTATGACCAAGGTTAGAACAAGCAAAAAGGACATACCATTAAATTTGTTTTCATACCTTGGACCTTGATTCAATCTTGGAGTTGTTTCTCCTCTTGTCTTGCCTTGAGGACTGGACCTGTCTTCTTGATGCATTCTTGAGCTTTCAACTTCTTGGTTGTCATGTGCAGGTGTATGAGGAACATCCTTGGTCATTGATGGACCAGATTCCGAAGTCTTGGGATATAGTAAGTCACCCTCGGATTTCTCTTCTTCTTTCTTGTACCGAAGGCCAGATTTGTCAAGGGGAGACCTTTGACAATCTAAGATTTCATCTAGGATAGTTGAGCTGTGTTTGAACTTGCCATATGCATTCAACTTTTCATTTTTCTTCTTGAGTCCAACAACTTCCATTTCAAGCTCTTTATTTTTCTTCTCCTTTTCATCCAAGTGACTTCTCAATATTTCTTCTCTTCTTTTAGCTTCTTCCACTTGAATCTTCAAGTCAAGATTTGCCCATCTTATCTCTTCAAATTCTCTAGAATCCACATCAATTTTTTCTTGTTCATTTCCTAGTTCATCCTTTAACTTTTTGATCTCAAGATGTTTATCTTCTAATTCACTTTGCAATTTTTTGTTCTTGAGTTTCAAACTCATGAACAATGCTTTTGTCTCCTCTTGGTATTTTTCAAAAGCTCCCATAATCTTCTTTTTGAGCCTTATGTTGGATTTGACATCCTTATCCAATAAGGTTTTTGCAAATGCCTCATTGATTTTCAATAACTCATCTTCTTTTATAAGTACAACTTCATCATTAACTTCAGAATTATTGTCAATAGAGGAATTCTTACCTTCATTGGAGCTTGAAGCACGAGCCTCCTTCTTTTCTTGTTCTTCATCTTCGAATGTCTTGGCTTCTTTGTCTTGACTTCTTCTTTGATATTCTTCCTCTAGCTTGAGCCAAAGATCTTTGGCTGAGATGTACTCACAAACATTCAATCTTTCCTTCTCGATCTGAGATAAGCCACTTATGATCAAGCTTAGAGCCTTTTCATTTGCTTCATGTAGTTTTCTACCTGCTACTTCCTTCAATTTGTTTTTTGAAGGAGTGTAGCCATCCTTGACTGATTTCCAAATAAGAAATCCCTCTGCTTGTATATGAGTTCTCATTCTGATGTTCCAAGTATCATAATTTGAGCCATTGAATACTGGAATTCCATCTTCCGAATAATCCTCCATGACTTGTGTCTACTGAATTCCTTCAAGCTTGTTAGGTTTCTGTTGAAGGCCGGCTTTGATACCAATTGTTAGACACAATGGGTCACTGAGAGGGGGGGGTGAATCAGTGACCATACACTTTATCTCGATTTCCACTTAAATTTCTATCTCTTATCAATAAATCTTAAATCATCATTTCATATTCACTTAAGCATCTTATTCATCAATGAATTGTATATATATCAGCAGTCATTTAATCACACATCATTCATCAATAAAACATATCAACATATCAACACATTGCAAGAGAGACAAGATATGATTTTGTAATCTTTTTGTATTTGGTCAACGACTACAACCGTGAGGTCAATCAACACCAACTGATATACAAGAGCACCAACTCTTATCTAGGACCCAACCTAGTATTTCTTAGGCCTAGCCAAGAAAATGATACAAGACCCTGCTTGTATTTACAAGTACATTTCTGTACAAGACCCAGCTTGTCAGCAAACATACATTACATCACAATTATCAGCATCTTTGTCTATGTCATTTACAATAAGCAATCAACCAATACATCATTACAATTCTGTCCCAACCAAGCATTCTGTCCCTGTAACATCATCAAACTGTCCATTATCAACATCATACACATATCAACATCATCGATTTCATCTAGCAGTCATATCAGCATTCAGTCTTGTCAACATTAAGTTTTTGCCTGCTGCCCTAGCAATCATTCTGTCCCTGTTTCATCATGGCCAACATTTTCTTAAACACATCAAACTGTCATTAACCAACATCATGTTCATTCTGTCCAGTATCAATCAGCATATCATTTTAATCTTCAGTATTTGGCTGTCTCTAATGTTACCCAAAACATATCCACTATCCATGTCATACAGCTGCCTAGAAAATCATATCTTCATCATGCTGTTCACTAGTATGACCCAGAAAAATCAATGATATAAAAATGACATCAACATTCTGTCCATGCTGCTCCAATGCATCCACCGAGCTGTCCTGAACATACGAATTGTCTCCACTGCTCCACCGAATCTCTCACCACTTTCTTTTCTCCTAAAACAACGAATTTGACTTTTGATTTATAATTGATTTTGTTTTTATCTTAAGGAGGCCAACATCACTTTTAATTATTTGTCAAATGATATTTATTCCAATTAAATGATTGAGCCGACTTTCATGATATCAAATATAAATATATATATATTTAAATTCGATTTTTATGCCCACATCATTTTTTTGTTTTATGCCATGGCATTGCTTCTCTCAGGCCCGCACTGGTTCTCCGCGTGTATTTATACTGGTTTGTGACCATGAATTAGGGGCCGACCTGTCTAATAAATAATATTTTATTAAAATAAAATATTCATTCTTATTTCCATGATTTACTTGGAGGCCGGCTTCATCATAATTTTTGTTTCACATATCACATATCAAATATATTATTATGGCCTTTATGCCCATAAGATCTGCATCTTTTATGCCATCTTTGTTCTTCAGATTATGCCCGCCAAGGCTTATATTCCTTCACCAAATGCACGCTCATATGCATGCCCATATGCATGTCCTCTTTCAGATGCAAGAGCTTATCAACACTGCCCACAATGGCCACATGCCAATGCCCACAAAAGCCATTTAACTTGCCCGCAAGGAGAGTGTTGCTTATGCCCGTTGTTCTTCATAAAAGGTGCCATTGGGCTTGTACTCAGCATGCCCGCAAACTGCCTTAATTATGCCCGCAGTTATCTTGGAGTGATGCCCGCAAGCTTATGCTTGCTTGGCATATTGCCATGTCATATTTGCTTGTACTTGTCCATCTTGCCTTTGTCTTGCCCGTATGACCTCAAGAGACATGCCCACATGATCGCAATTTAGTGCAACACCTTGTCTAGGGTATTAGGCCCAATTCCAAATGTCTTTTTCACCTTTGTCATTAGTGTTGTCATCAATGACAACCAGACATATTCATCATGATGTGTTAGTTGGTAAACATTAGTACGATATCTCCTTTATACATTGGTGATTATTTCGTCTCTTGTTAAGCAAGCTGTATCTTACAATGACACTTACTACTATTGGTGTTCGATGACTGGTTACACTAGCACTCTTACATCTGATTGTTACATTATATGGCATACGCGATTGCTTGTTAGTTAACATTTACCCTAATGATCTATGTTTGACTCCATAAAGGCACTGGTCACTGGTATCTTTTGCATAGGCATATTTGTGCTTTGTGGTGTATTTTGCTTCAGGTGATTAATCAGAGGGCTCTCCCCTTGGAGGTCTTGACTTCCGAAGAAGTAGCATGTTCTATCCGAGGTGACATTGGGATATGCTGTTGCATTTGCTTATTGGAGAATTAATCCTGCTAATTCGTTCGGTAACAACCTCCTTGGAATTCATGCTTGTACAGCCTCCTTTATGGCTGTCTCTGCTGCTGTATGAATTTGTCTAGGAATTTGTGCCCTTCCTCTTGGAATTCGTGCTCATGCTCAACCTGCAATTTCTTCAAGGGTTTCTTCTCTCTTTCTCCTCTCTTGCTCTTCACTTCTTCCTCTCCAAAATCTCTTTGTGAAAGTGAATGATAGTGCCTTCAATCCCTAACCTCTCCCTTTTTGTTCATGGTTACTTCTTGTCTCAAAATCAATGGCCAAGATTAGATCTTGACTTAATGAGATCTAAGGCTCACATAAAAGGCTCATTAATAAATTATTAAATGAATTTAATGCACTTTTCACTTAAGTACATTAATGACCCTTTTAATTTCTCATCCACTTTATTTCTCATAAAATTAATTAAAAATTAGAACCATGAGCAAACTTTATAAAGTGACTTTAAAAATATAAAGTGCTTCTCACTTTAATAAAGTGACTAGGGACCAAATTTAATGTTTTATCCACCCTTACGCATCACAAGGTGGAAAAACACTTCCTTGGTACTTTTTCAACAATTGTCATGGGTCTGCACAAGTTAGAATGTACTAGATCCAAATTCCCTTTGGATATGCTCTCACTGTTCAGGAAAGAGCCCTTGGCATTCTTGTCAAGTGCACATCCTCTACATATGCCATCATGGTCTACATGGAGTATTGGTACACCTGTCACCATATTCCTTAATGACGGAAGAGGTCTATAGTTAAGATGAGCAAGTCTTTTGTGCCATAGCTCACCCATACTGGTAGAATCATGTACCAGATCCTGAGCTGGTGGTGTGCTCAACTTGTATAAGCTCTCCTCTTGTACACCAATCACCCGTGCTGAATTCATGCTTGAGTTCTTGTGCCATGCAAGAACCTTCCCATCAAAGAATGCATCTTTATAACCTTTGTCCTCTAAAGCTGATATGGAGACAAGATTCCTTTTCATCCTAGGCACATATAATACATCACTCAGGAGTATGATATCATTGGATTCCAATTGAAGGGAGGTGGCCCTAGATCCCTTCACAGTGTATTTAGCATCATCCCCAAGTACAACATGTAGATGGGATTCTTTCTCAATCAATTCTGAAACATTTTCTTTATAACCAGTCATATGTCTAGATGCACCACTATCTATTAACCAAGTATCACTAGTGGTGGGAATAGTACCTGATAGAGCTGATACGAAGTATCCTTGGCTTCTTGTGAGGGGTGTCTTCATCAACATCAACGGTTGAGGCTTCATGCTTCCTTTTGTTTGAACTTCAACAATTTCTGGCATAATGGCCATACTTATTGCATTTTAAGCATTGAATATGAGAGAGATCCTTCTTCTTCTTCTTTTGAACTGGCGGTAGGCTTGATCTCCTATCTTTGTCCCTATTGTTATGAAACTTTCTTCCTTTTCCTTTGCCATTCTTGGCATGAGATGTAAATGCTTGATTCTCCTTGGATTAAGTGCCATGTAGTTTATTCCGTGCTGCAATTCGTGTTTCTTTTGGGATGCAATCTGCCTATAATCGATCAAATTTGGGCAACTTGGTTCGTCCACTTAGACTGTGGATGAATGGTTCCCAAGAGGAAGGGAGACCATTAAGAGTTGTTATAACAAGTTCTCTATCTTCAAGAGACTCTCCACTAGTGCTTAGTTTGTCCCTTAGTTCAGAGATCCCCATGAAGTAAGAAGCAATTGATTTTGACTTTGACATCTTGAGATTTGGTAGTTGATTCCTCAATGCAAGAGTACGATTGATGCTACTATGTTCAAATAGCTTCTTCAAGGTTTTCAACATCTTTTTGGCTCTCTTCTTTTGGGAGATCTGAGGAACCAAATGATCTTTTATTGAATCTACCAAGATTCTTCTTGCTTTGGCATCATTCTTTCTCCATTGAGTCTTGTCATATTCCGCTTCTGGTTCTGGAACCTTCTCATTGGCGAACTTTAAGAGAGAATTTAAGAACTCTAGACTTCCAAGAGCTGAAGTTGGAAGCCCCATCAATTTTATCTTCAACCTTCATTCCAATCATCTTGACTTTAGTGCTGGACGAGAAACCCTAGCAGGAGCTAGGTCAAAAATGAAGTTTGGACTTTTGCAAAACTGATTCCATAGAAAGATGCGCTCTATCAAGGTGAGTTGAGAAGAGGTAAAATCAAACCAAATCCTTGGACAGAAGGGCTTGATCCAAGAAGCCCTAGTTTTGGCCCCAACACAGTATTAGGTCAAAAAATGAAATTTCACCAATCTGGATTTGGCCTCCACAGAAAGATGCACCTTCCCTAGGGAGAAATTCCCAATGCTCTTTTCAAGGCAAACTGAGGTGGGAAGCCTTCAAAATATGAAACCCTAATTTTCGGCAATGGCTTCTTTTAGCACTGCTATGATACCATGTTAGATTTTATGCAATTCTAGCCGTATAATTTAATTGTAGATAATAAAACATGATCACTAAAAGAATAACCAAGCACATAAACAATAGACACATAATTTTATCCTAGGAAACCCAACAGGGAGAAAACCCACCAACCTTCATATCGAGATAATCAGTTCAGAGATCAATGTACATCCAGATATCAAGAATGAGAGAGAGAAGGACAAACTTCTCAAGTTGTAGTAACCAAAAAAGACTTCTCCTAGCTGCAATAGCGAACTTCTTCCTCTCTAGAGCGAACTTGCTTGTGTTGAGTGAGTGACAAAATGAGAGGAGCGCATCCTCTATTTATACTCATCAAAAGTGACCTTTTCCCTCAACTGGGTCGACTTGTCTTGGGGAAATATAAAATTACATTTATTAAATTTTTCCTTTGGGTAATTCTAACCCAAGGTTTACATTGATTCTTTCATGATCTTTTACATGATCAAATACATCAATAACTTCTCCGAAAGGAGGTGCAACAATAATATAATAAGGTACAATAAAATACAATAAGAATAACTTCCGAAGTTACATTATTTCTAACACAACATAGCCAAGCTTAGACAACTTTTACTTTGCAGGACAATCAAGCATATTCTAAGACACATGTCATCTAATGATCCATAAAATTTCACATGCTTTATAAGATGAACCAAAATGAAATCTCAAGACCATAGGCAGAAGATATCTAGGTGTTGATTTGATCGCAAGGAAGATTTTATTTTCCAGCCTATGGTGGCATACTCTATTCAAGTATGCAAAAAATGTGGGCAGGAAAGATCCGTCCTATCAGAAGACAAGAGGTCCTTTAACAAGAGATTTTATGCCCCTCCATCCAACACTGCATAAAGAATTATTAAGAATCGAGGATTAGATTTTATGGATGATCTAATAATGAAATGAAGAAATGGCAATGCTAAGATATCAAAATGGCTACTAAATATTAGACAAAATGGGATAACGAAGATAATGATAACGAGTGACTGAAGAACATTTTGTAAATAAGGCTATTGAAAATACACCAGAATAATTAGGTATTGAACATTCTCTATCCAGTGCACATTATTCTTATGCAAATAATTAGGCAGAGTCAACCAATAAATAATTAAAAACTGTTCTTCAAAGATTTGTGGCATTTAGGGGGACTGGGAGAAGATGTTAAACATAATTTTACGGGCTAATAAAGGAAACCATCAAGCATACCCTTTTTCAAATGATATATGGAAAGAAGTGTTAATGTTCTCCATGGTTCCAGCATCGGGCAAACATTCTGCAGATCGTTCTCCTAGATGGGTTCACAACCCAGGTAGAGAATGGCCCCGTCATAAACCTAATTAGTCATATGTATTGACTTAAGTGTCTTGAGGCTCGGATACTTAGCCTTTATCCAGTCATGTGGATTTGGATGGAGTGATAGAAGGCTAGAGGTCACATTGCATTCTTCGAGAAGGAGTACTCTTGATGAGTGATCTATTCTTATAGAGTGAGATGACTTGTCTATGTTACAAAGGGATCTTATCCTTTTGTATATTAGACAAAGTCTAATCTAATGTTAAATTTGACACTGGCTCTAAGAAGTGTCCGAGAATTTTTAGAGTATGGTATGGAAGCATGTGATTTGCATGTGAGGAGATATCAACAAGGAGAACCTTTCTATGATGAAGAAATAACCAAGGAGTCAAGACAATCCATTGAAGAAGTCCCAGAGAAAGTGGAAGGAAAGAAAGTGCACAACTACCCCAACAAAAGGGGTAAATTGACCCTAGAAAATAAAGATAAATAAAAAATAAATATTAAACTAGCAAGTCGACCCCAATGGAGAAAAGACAAGTTCATATCTCTCAATTGGTGCACACATCTCAAGGAGGAAAAATGAAGATCACTAGAAGTAATTTTGGGTTATCTTATTATCTCTACAAGTTTGCTATCTCTCTCAAAGGTTCGCTAGGGTTTCTTGTGGAAGAAGGGCAGACTCTTGTGCTAGGGCTTAATCTTCATGATTGGTATTGTTCTTGTATTGGATTAATTTCTTTTGAGAAAAGTATCTTGGGTTTTCTCATGTTTGGGTTTCCCAGGATAAAATCTTTGTCTCTTGTGCATGGTTATCTTTCAGTGATCCTTGTTTTATTTTCTACTGCAAATAAATGATGATATAATTGTGGGATGAAATGAATTATGAAATTAAAGTTGAAAGAGATGAAAAATTATACTACTAAGTTAAAAACTCAACATGGGATCAGAGCAGTACTGAACAAGAACCATTGCCAGAGACTGTTTATGCCCTAATCTAGAAACTAGGGCTTCCACGTTTGGACACTTCCCTCCATAGTTTGGAATTGAAAAGAGCATTGTGGATTTCACCCTAGGAGGGTACACTTATCTGTGGAAGCAGATCTCAGTTTTGTGAAGTTTCATTTTTGACCTAATTTCTGTTGGGAATAAGAAACTACAAATTCCGGTTTTTAACCTTTCTGACCACACATTAGGTTCGATCTTAGCCTTTTGGAGCTCACCCTAGGAGGGCGCATCCACTTGCGGAGTCCGTTTACATATTTGACAAAGTTCAGTTTTGATCTGCTTTTGCCAGGGTTTCTGGATCAAAATTTCAAAATGGTGTCCAGTCTTAGAGTGGAAAACATACAAGAAGACTTTTCATCTTGGAAGAAAATGAGATCTAGGATCATGTAAAGAAGGATGTCCCAGAACCAGAAGATGCTGAGGAAAATGCCAAACATAAGAAGAATGCAACAAGGGCAAAGAGGATCTTGATAGATTTTGTAAATGACCACTTGATTCCTCATACTGCTGAACTAAAGACAACCAAAACAATGTATGATGCCTTAGTAGGGTTGTTCGAAAGCAAAACTACCAACAAAAGACTAGCCTCGAGGAATCAACTCCGTTGCATAAAGATGTCAAACTCAGATTTTGTTGCTACTTACTTCATGAAGGTCTCCTAGTTGAGAGATCAACTTAAAGCCATTGGAGACATTATTGAGGATGCATAACTTGTTATACTTATGATGACCCTTTATGGATTTCCTTCCACATGGGAATCATTTATTCAGAGTGTTTTTGGAAGAGAAGAGTTAACCAAATTTGATCGACTATGGGTTGATTGTGTTCAAGAAGAGGCCAGAGTATTATCAAAGAAACCTCAGGAAGAAGAAAATCAAGCTCTTGCAGCTCATGCAAGAAAAGGAAAAGGAAGAAGAAAGTTCGAAAAGAAGAGAAACACAAGTGAAGTATCAGCCTCAGCCCCGTTGAATTTTAAATTAGCAGTATAATTTTCATCTCTTTCAACTTTAATATCATAATTCATTTCATCCCACAATTACAACATCATTCATTTGCAGCGGAAAATAAAACAAGGATCACTGAAGGATAACCATGCACAAGAGACACACAGATTTATCATGGGAAACCCTAATGGATGGAAACCCAGGAAACTTTTCTCAGAAGAAATTAATCCAATACAAGAACAATACCAATCATGAAGTTGAACCCTAGCACAAGATAGGTTCGACCTCCACAATAAACCCTAGCGAGGGTAGATAATCTTCCAAGAGAATAAGAGAAACCCCAAAATTATGCTTCTAGTGAATTTCACTTGTCTTCCTTGAGAAATGCCAACCAATTGGGAGAGATGAGCTTCTTGAATGTGTCAAAGACTCAAATGAAGTGTGATAACACTTCTATTTATATTCTTCAGTTGACTTGATTTTTACTCTTGAGGCTGACTTGTACTTTTATTTATTCTTTATTTATCTTTCAAGCCGACTTGTCATTTTGTCTTCTAGGGTCAATTTACCCCTTTTATTGGGGCGATTGTGCTCTTTCTTTCTTTCCACTTTCTCTGGGACTTCTTCAATGGATTGTCTTGACTCTTTGGTTATTTCTTCATCACAGAAAAATTCTCCTCGTTGATATCTCCACATATGTGGTCACATTCTTCACTAGAGCTCTAATGTTGATTTGACCATACTATATGAAGTCCCAAACACTTCTTAGAGCCAATTATCAAATTCAACATTATCCTTCAAGTTTCAACATATAATATTTGCAATCAACAGAGTCTAACAAATAACATCAACCAAGAAATGAAACAAAACATCATATTCATTACCAAAGAGTTGTAAGATAAAGGAAAAGTTCCTACATCTGAAAACCTACTAGTGATTGGGGGTGTGGCATCTCTGTTGTATGAATTTGATCACCATCCTGATCACCCAATAGTTCAACCTCCAAGCGCTCTAATGTTATGGCTCCATCCTCCAAATTAGCCTCCTTTGGATTGTTGTCCCAAGTCAAAAAAGTTCTATCATTCTTGGCCGCATCACAATAATGAGACAACAATGTCAAGTTGTAGTGCACATAAACCAAGCTTTTTGCTCGATCTACATTAAAATTGTTTCTCTTCACATTGTGGATGAAGTTGTAGTTGCTCCAACACCTCTCTGCAAAAGAAGTGTTAACAACCTATGGAAGGACTCTCACCACCAATTTATGTAGATATGTGGTAGAGGAGCAATACATGTTCCACCATTCGATACGAATTAACCTATCTCGATCTTTGGTTGCATGTAGGTTACTAAAGACTCCATGTTCACTGATGTATTTGCTCAATTCACTCCGTATTTGAGCACACTCCTCCTATGCCCGATCTACATTCAAACTGTTTCTCTTCATGTTGTGGATGAAGTTGTAGGTGCTCCAACACCTCTCTACAAAAGAAAAGTTAACAACCTATGAAAGCACCCTCACTGCTAATTTATGCAAATATGTGGTAGAGGAGCAATACATGTTCCGCCATTCGATAGGACTCAACCTATCTCGATCTTTGGTTGTATGCAAGTTACCAAAGACTCCATGTTCACTAAAGTATTTGCTCAAAAATTCACTTTGTACTTGAGCACACTCCTCCTCATCAAGGACCAACTTGTCTAATGCAAGCATATAACCATTCTGCACCTCCACCCCCAGGTGCTAGTTGGGCCAACCAAGATGTAGAATAATATTTGGTGTAAGGACATATGCTAGGGCATGGAGTGGAAAATTCAGGTAGAAAAAGCTTTCCATGCTTAATAAGTGATTTTGCTTGATTGAAGGGTACATTTATATTAAGGTCATAACAAAGGAGTTCAATCAACTTCAACAATTAGGCATCAACACCACCAACATCAAGGTACATATAGAGGTTTATATGCTTGATTAAATTCCAATCCATTCCTCTCATACATGATAGAATCCAATGGAAATGTTGCAATCCTGAAATTCTGAAAACTATTAAGTCTACTGAATTTTGAATGGGATATAAAATTCTAGTTTTTGCATATGAAGTCCGATGAGGTTGGAACCACTCTCAAACATCCCAAAACCATTAATGGTAATGTTAAAAATTTAAGTAAAAGGACAGAAAATGAAATATAAGGAGAATGCCACTTTTACTTTAAGAATTTAACATTACCATTTAATAAATTCCCTAAATGAACCCTAACCACCCCAAACATCAAAGTGGAACCATGTCTTGGTTCCAAAAATCCAAAAAAGTAAAAAAAATTGCCTCAATTCCTGGGAGCGGTGAGGGAGCGATTAGGTAGTGTTTTTTTTGCTCCAAGGAGCGATGAGGGAGCGCTCTGGGAACGACGCTCCCTGAAAAACTAGGGATTGTTTTTTTCCATCAAGGAGTGCGCTCCCTAATATCGCTCCCAGAAGGGAGCGCGCTTTGGGAGCGAAGCATTAGGGGGTAGGGCGCTTCCAGGTAGCATAGGCCTATATAATGTGTCATCCCTTATGCTAATCTAGACTGCATGCTTGATCTTATAGATCCACTTGGAAGTCACCACTAACTTCCCCTCTGGTCTTAGAACTATCTCCCACACGTCATTCTTCATCATGGATTGATACTCTTCCATCATGACATCCTTCCAAACATGCTAGCCTACTGCTTCCTCACAACTGGAAGGCTCGGAATCAATGATGTGACTCATCAATGCCATATAACTCGAGAGCCTCTTAGGTGGTTTATTCTCCCTGAAAGTACCACTAGGAGTTGCATGCCCCTCTACATCCTGCAAAGTATCACAAAGCCATGTTAGCCTCTTCTTAATAAATAAAAACCTCTAGGTAGATCCAGTGGCTCTACTGACTCTTCCTGATAGTCTAAAGGATGAACAACTGGACTAGAGGGATCTGTACCATCATACTTTAGAGTTCCTGCTCTGCACTATCAATCTCCATATGAGTCTCTCTATGTTAGAGATAGTGGTATCTCGAGATGTCCTCTATGATTCCGATGCCTTGCATGGAGGTACATCAATAGTATCATTAGGATGGAGTAAAGGGTGAGATGCACTCTACTCAGTGGCATGAATCCATTGGCGGATGCATGCATACCTTCCGGGGTGTTTTGCCTCATGCATACATGAGATTTGCATGTACAGATGTTAATTAAAAGAAGCATGCAAAAGTGACTTTTTGCATGCACAGATATTAGGTTTTTGGTAAACCTATTTGATCAGTGAGATGATATAAGGAGGCAGGAGGTCCCCAGATGAGGTTACTCAGTTGGCTTATCAGAGAGAGATCAGTCAGAGTGAGGAGGGTGCATTGTGCATGCATATGGCAACTTTTTGAGAGAGAGAGAAGCTTATGCAGTAGGGAGAGTGGGGTGAGAGAGTTCATCAAAGTGGTTTCTGTAGAGATTGCGAGAGGGTGACTTCTAGAGGAGAGAGGAGCTTGTTCTGGATCCGATTGACCGATTGAGCAGCTGAGACTTTCGTAGTATCCTTGCCTCAGTGTTTGAGGAAGGACTTGTTATCACACACATAGTAGTTGGGCTACCATGTGAGCAGAGGAGATATCTGCACTTTCCAGAGCTTTGCTTTTACACTTTCTTAGTGAGATCAGCTATGATGAGCAACATTATTTATGATCACTAACACATCAAAGCATCTTTGTATCAGACATTTAGTAGACCTTATGCCAAGGATGAGCCTTGAGACCTCAGATTTGATGACCGATATGGCCTTTTATTCCATACAGTTGCAGTGCAGTTCTTCAGTATTTCAGATACAGTGTTCTCAGTGGTTATAGTTGGTTCAGATTACAGATGTTGATTGATGACCCAGTATATATATGATGTGCATTGGTGTTATTACCTTGCTGTTTAGGTCATTTTGATAGCATTGACTTGGTATAAAGTAATTATGATCTGGCAGTGTATTAAAATTGAAATGAATTTGGTTATGGATTATATGAATTGGTTGTACTACTGACATTTGGAAACTCTTGTTTTATACTTGTTGGTCCTTACCTTCATATGAATGTGAACATGATCATTTAGTGTCTTCCTAACCTGTTAGCTTAGGCACCATTTTCACTTGTCTCCATCCATCCATATGTCATTCACCATATATTGATCTTCACCCTGACTTACACCTTGACTTGTGATATGGAGGATCTTTCTCGCTTCCGCCTCTATGTTGGACTTGCATCCATGTTTATATTGTGTCTCGGCTCTGAGTTGGCAACAAAACTTGCCTTTGTTGAGTTGGATTGTATGCCTTTATCATTCTAGTCGGTTGCCCCGATGTGTGGTTTAGATTTGGGGAAGTCCCCCTAGTTGATTGAGTTGTGTTGGCTAAAACCTGAAGCAAAGTTGTACTATATATGGAAATTATTGTATATCTTGTGCAACCCAATGAAAAAGGCTATGAAATTGAAGTGAAATTCAAATGTTATGAGATGTAAATGCACCCCAGATGTAAGTTGCGATTAGTTGTGCTGATCAACACATGTGAAATCCCAGAGGGGTCATATTAGGCCTAAAAAGCAATGGATAAATGTATGCTAAATCTAAAGATTGTTGGCCATGAAATGTAATGAAATGAAAGGTCCTAAAGAGCAGTGGCTAAATGTATGCTAAATCTAAAGACTGCTGACCTTATGTGAAACTTTCCTCATTGAGCCTGCGGGTTATGATATGAGATGGAGCAAGGGACAGCTAATTCTAAGTGTCCCCTAGAACCTCAAGTTACGGTTAGTCGGGCACCTAGTTCACGGCGGTTCTAGTAGTAGACAACTTTTGCGAAGGTTGAATAAGCACTTCTCTGAACAACTTATCCATTTGTGAGACACTGCCATTCCTTGTGAACTCCTTGTCCAACACATGCTTAAGTGTATAATACCATGTCCCTCATCCAAAGTATCACAGTGTCAAGTCAGTCAAGTCATCGCTTCAGCCTAACCTTGCGTCTTTAGCATTCACCCTTTGCTAGCAATTTGATCATGTTTACAAACAAGTATATTCTCAAGATTCTTCTTGGAAGTAGATTATTCAACTAACCTATTTACTATTTATTAACTGCCAGTGAAATAATGCTTAATACTTTAGAGTCTGGCTATGAAAATGATCTAAAGAGCATGTCTTAATTATTTGCACTTGCAGCAGCTTGGCTTCTTTAGCCAGGGTCATTTTTTATCAGTTTGACTGGTCAAACCTAGTTTGACCAAGGTCAACCTTGGGATCCGTGATGAGATGGACCATTTATATTGCATGATGATGATCTATGGTCCTTTATATACCTTTTGATGATTCCATATGATGGGCACAGGTTTCAGATGATGATTGATGCAGTTTCATGAAATTTATTATTTCCAGATCATCATATTTTTACACTGTCCGGGTATGGTGGACCCTACAGATGATCTTACAGGTTATCAGGAGGTGTATGAGTACTCATCTCTAGTGGATTTGAGTCTTATGGATCCATTGAGACACTTATCTATTAGTTTCAGGCACTCCCAGGCATGTTATGAGCAATTTTCCACCTGTTGACCAGCTTGGCCATGTTGGTGAGGCATGTCCAGTCAGATCATTGGAGGCCAGTTGTTGCTTAGGGCGCTACAGGGAAAGGGGGTGGTCCAACCACTTGTTATTACCATATTACCCCCCTTCCGAACATGATGCACTCAGTTTGACAGCGCAGGCACTTGACAGTTAGTTATGGGCAGTTTCAGGAGGATAGAAAATGGAATAAAAAGGTCATAAAGGAATTCGATTTGGGCAATTGAGGCAAGGTTTTGGCATGAGGTTTGCTTTGAGGTCATTTATGGTGTATCCCACTCCTTCCAAATCAGGTTGCAGTAGTTAGTGGGGTCCACACAATTAGCAGGATGTCTTTTGATGCATTTTTCTCTTAGATTGGGGGGATAGGATTTGATCATTTGTGTACTTGGACATGTCATTGAGTCTCATGTTATATTATTGTGCCATGGGGTGATGCTAGTGAAGGGAAATAATACCTCCTAACCCCACCATGTGCTCCTAGTCACTTGTCCTAGTCATCTTATGTGAGACACACATGTATTAGTCTTCCCTAGTCATGACGTCATCCCCCCTAGGGTCTTTTTAGGCATGAAGTCATCCCTATAGTGGCTGATCCATGTCATATGTTGTATTGGCTCATCTTAGCCATTGCTTATATTGTTGTATCTTTTGATCTCAATGTCATATGTTGTATTGGCTCATCTTAGCCATTGTTTATATTGTTGTGTCTTTTGATCTCAACCACTCATTTCAAAAGTGGTTTAGGGTTTTGTTCTTCCTCATCCTATTTAAAGAGGAGACCCCCCCATTGTAAAGGCACCTTTTGGGCTCTGGAAAACTTGCAATAAAATACTATTTTTGCAGATCTACTTCTTGGCTTTGATTGGGATGCTCTTGTACATGATTATACATCTTTTGCTTTAGACATCTTTGCTTGTAACAAGTGATTTTGATAGCTATAGAGGGAGGCCGAATTGACTTGGGCAAGGAAGGCGAATTGCTTGAAGGGAAGATTGTGGGCTTCTCACATCACCCTTGGGAATGGCGTTTCATCTTGAAAGGAGTTTTTCAATTGTGCTTTGTCCATTGATTTGCTTCTTTTGATATGGCATGCTTAGATGTCATTTATTTGTGGATCAAATCTAACTTATGGTAGTTTGTTTGACAGGTTGAGTGAGACGTTTTTCCTCCCAGGGCTTGGACGTTTTTGCTTGGAATCACTTGGATCTAGCTTGGAATTGTAACTAAAATGCAAGGATCATCTATGTGCAAGGTAGCCACAAGCTTTTGAGGTAATATCTATTAGGTGCGTATCCACTTCGCTTGTTTTCTATCCTATTGGTCATAAAACCCTTAAAATCAAAACCCTAGTATTTTTATTTTTCAGATCTATGGAGATCTAGCAATCAATTGGGCTTAATAATTAAAACCCACCTTAATAATTGTCTTAACTATCCCGATCTATAATTTGGTGGACATTGGACTCCATTTACCCCCCAATCTAAGGCACTAGTCCTCCTTGAGGCAAGTCACACTCCTTGGGTAGGCGGTCTTTTGCTAGATCCCACACGTGGGTATTGCTCATTCCTTCTCAAATCCATAGATCTATGCTATAGCATACCCCCTAGTGCCATCTCACTTTGATTTTGACCTTGTGGGCCCCATTTGGACCATTTTCCACTTTTTAAGGGTGGGCCCCACTTGGGTACTTTTCTTTGGCATTAGATCTATCTAGATCTACTATTCCTAATCCATAAGTGACCCTATCTTATACTTGGTTGAATTTTTTTCACCTCCCTAAGCCTCTTCAACCAAGCCCTAACCACCTTGGGTCCACTTATCATCCTAGATCTAGATCTTGTTTCATCTTGGTCTCCTACTCTTTCATCACCACATTTCCCTAGGAGGTCTAGACTCTAGATTGAGTTCGCTAGCCTTCATTGGCTATGCTAGGGTCTCCCCCTTGGTCTTGTTTAGGCTTGATCTAAAGTGAAGAGTGCCTCGGTAAACGTGACACCCATCTTGCATTGGGAATCGTGGCATCTCTTGGGTCACCTCTTTAGTTGTCTACACCTCTACCGTCCTGGATAGGATACCTTTAGAGACAACTACAAGTTGTGTGATAACAGGACTGTGACAATCAGAGCTTAGATCTGTTGAGATCTGATTCTGTATGAACATCTGACATCTTAAGGGAGGGCGCACTTTTCCATGTAGAGGAAGGGCGCATTCATCAGATCTAGCAGTTGGCCTTCTTCCTTGATTGAGCAGATCATGTTAATTTATCTAGAGATCACTACTCCCTCTAGATGCCCTGAGATCTCAAGTGGTTTGAGTCTCTATAAATCATAAATACAATAATGACTTAAGATACAAACACTATAGATCTCTTAACACTTCCACAAAGAAAAAACATAGCAATCACACAACTTAGTATTTTACCCTGGAAACTCCAATCGGGGAAAACCAGCTATCCGTGGGGCTTTCTTCTATCTCGAGCCCAGAGCAAAGTAAGCAGAATACAAGTATGTACAAAATACCTCAGAAGGAACAACCGAACTTGACAAGGTCAAAACCCTAGATCTGTATGCAACAAGCCGATGCATCCACAGAGGAAATTTGCTCTAACTGTCAACTGGATCTGGATCTGTCTGCAGGTAAGTCTATTGATACTGTCTCTCTCATAGCACTGCTCTGATCTGCTCAGCCAAAGAAGAAGGCCATCTGCTGAATGCGCCCCTCCTCTGCATGGACAAGTGCGCCCTCCCTCAAGATGTCAGATGTTTGTACGAAATCAGATCTCAACAGATCTGAGCTTTGATCGTCACAGTCCTTCCTCAATCGTTGAGACAAGGATACTCTGAAAGTCTCATCTGCTCAATCGGTCAACCAGAAGCAGAACGAGCTTCTCTCTCCTCAAAGAATGCGCCCTTCTTTCTTAGGACAGTCGCCCACCTCTCAAACAGATCTATCTCAGATCAGTTTGCTCGGTAACTACAGTTAGGGAACTCCTGCCTTCTTATAATATCTCACTGGCAAATTAGGTTTACCAAAAACCTAAAGTGAGTGCATGCAAAATTCACTTTTGAATGCAGTTGTTTATGCAAAACTCACTTTGGCATGCAGTTGTGCATGCCAAAAATTTCATGCCCTCTAGACAACACCTTCCCTGGTTAACTTCTCAACACTCCCTCTTAACCAGGAAAGTATTCTGAACCACTCCCATCTTCTCCCTGAGTACTCGAACTTGTTTCTCATCAAGGACTTTGTGAGTATGTTTGCAACCTGCTCATCTGTAGATATGTACTGCAGCTCAACTGCTCCTCTTTGAACATGATCTCGAATGAAATAATATCTCATCTCTATGTGCTTGGATCTATCATGAAATACTGGATTCTACGAGAGTTTGAAACAACTCTGATTATCACAGTGAATCACGGCAGGCTCGAACTGCTGATCAAATAGGCTCACCAACATTTTGCGAATCCAAATGGCCTCGCAACTGTCTAAACTAGCCGCCATATATTCTGCCTCTGCAGAGCTTAGTGCTACAGACTTCCATTTCCTATTGAACCACGACACTATTGCTGAACCCAAACTGAAACAACAATCGGAGGTGCTTTTCCTGTCACCTGCACTGCCTACCCAACCAGAATCAGTAAAACCAATTAGTTGTACTCCACCTTTCCTCACATAATTCAACCCATACTCTATTGTTCCATTGACATACCTAAGAAAATGCTTTGTTGCCACCCAATGCACATCTTTAGGCTCTACCATGTACTAACTCAAGGTATTGACAACAAAACTCAAATCTGGCCTTGTGTTGGCTAAGTACTTCAAGGATCCAATGAGCTGTCGGTACCTAGTGGGATCAACCAACTTACTCTCAGAAGCCACTTGCTTCTTCCAGTTGGTTGTCATCGATGTAGTCATGGGCTTGCAATCTTGCATCTGAAATCTCTTCAGTATGTCCATTGCATACTTGCCCCGACTTAGGAAGATATGCCCATCCTTCTGCCAGACCTCCATGCCTAAGAAGTAGTGCATCAATCCTATGTCTTTCATTTCAAACTCTGAAGCAAGATCTTTCTTGCAACCAATGATAAGTTTTTCCGCTCCTGTAATGAATAAGTCATCTACATACAACACGAGAATAAGAGGATCCCCATTCACTACGATGAAGTAGAGATTGGGATCAACTTCGCTCTTTTGAAAACCTAACTGCTGCAAGTAAGTATCTATCCTAGAATACCAAGCTTTAGGTGCTTGTTTCAAGCTGTATAGAGATTTCTTTAGTCTGCATAGATGAGACTCTCTCTCAAGTATCTCAAAGCCCTCTGGTTGCTCAATGTACACCTCCTCCTCTATGATTCCATTGAGAAAAGTTGTCTTCACATCCATCTGGTGAATCTTCCATCCCAGCTCTGCTGCTACAGAGATCAAAGTCCTAATGGAAGTATATCGGGCCACACGAGCAAACGTCTCATCATAGTCAACTCCCTCTATCTGTGAGAACCCTCTAGCCACAAATCTGGCTTTGTATTTCTCAATGCTGCCATCTGCAACATGTTTAAACTTATAGAGCCATTTGGAGGTGACAACTAACTTTCCCTTTGGTCTGGGCACAACTTCCCAGACATCATTCTTCATGATGGAAGCATACTCTTCCAACATGGCATCTCTACAAGCCTGTTCACTTGCTGCTTGCTCATATGAGGATGGCTCTAACTCACTGATACTCATCACCATAGCCAAGTAACTGCAGAACCTCTGTGGTGCCTTCCTCTCTCTTACACTCTTCTTGGGAGTTCCCTCTGCTTGGGCTCCCTTCAAGGTATCTTGAAGCCACTTAGGCTTCCTCTTCCCTGAAGTAACATCCTGTGAGGAGAACTCCTCATCCTCGTCCCAATCAATCGTATGAGAATGAATGCCTCCAGTAGAGGTACCTGCAGTTGTCGATCCTGTAACTCGAGAGCCTGTAATCTGAGACCTTGATCCTGGTTGACTGCCAACTTGAGATCCTGTGCCAGTTCCTGTTTCTATGCTTGTGGAACCTGTTATCTGAGAATCCGTCACCTCAGATACTTGGGACCCTGTTGGCTATGGAATAGGACTCTGACCTGTGTCGTCCAGAGATGTAGCGACTTGATGTTTTCCCTTCTCTGACTCACATGACTTCCGGAAAGCCTGATCCACCTCAAATTTCACATCCTTCCTCACAACAATTTTCTTGAGAGCAGGAATGTAAATGCGATAGGCTTTCGAAGTCTCATCATATCCAACAAGAATTCCCCTCTCAGCCGTGGGTTCTAGTTTTGTCCTTTTCTCTGAAGGAACATGCGAGTAGGTAAGGCATCCAAAAATCATGAAATGCCCAACCTTAGGTTTCTTTCCAAAGAAAGCTTCTTCTTGATTTTTGTTCCCCAAGACCTTATGAGGACTCCTATTCTATATATAAGCTGCATTTTTACATGCCTCGGCCCAAAGGAAAAATGGCAAACCCTGGTCATGGAACATAGATCTAGCAGCACCAACAATAGCCTTGTTTTTCCTCTCAGCAACCCCATTCTGTTGAGGTGTATAGGGAACTGTTAACTGCCTCTTGATGCCCCCCTGGATGCAAAACTCATTGAACTCTTTGAAGGTATATTCACCTCCATTATCTGATCTGAGGATCTTGATCTTCCTTTCAGTGTAATTTTCCACAAGTGCTTTGAATTCTTGAAACTTTTGCAATACTTTAGATTCTTTACTCTTTAAAAAATAAATCCAGGTCTTCCTAGAGTAGTCGTCAATGAAGGATACATAGTACATGTAGCCCTTCAAAGTTGTGGTGGACATCAGACCATAGAGGTCAGGATGAATCAAATCAAGTGCTCCTGTAGATTTGTTGTCACTCTTGGGAAAGACTGTCTTGACGTACTTCCTGAGAGCACACCCTTTGAACACATCTTTGTGCTCTGTGCTAAACTCATGCACTCCTGTCACAATCTCCCTTAGGATCTTCAGAGCACGATGATGTAGATGAGCCATCCTCCTGTGCCAAAGCTAACATGGATCATAATCATCATCCTGATGCCCTGAGATCTCAAGCGGTTTGAGTCTCTATAAATTAGAAATACAATAATGACTTAAGATATAAACACTATAGATCTCTTAATACTTCCACAAAGAAAAAACATAGCAATCACATAACTCAGTGTTTTACCCTGGAAACCCCAATCGGGGAAAACCAGTTATTTGTGGGGCTTTCTTCTATCTCGAGCCCATGGCAAAGTAAGAAGAATACAAGTACGTATAAAATACCTCAGAAGGAACAACCGAACCTGACAAGGTCAAAACCCTAGATCTGTATGCAACAAGCCGATGCATACACAGAGGAAATGTGCCCTAACTGTCAACTGGATATGGATTTATCTGCAGGTAATTCTATCGGTATTGTCTCTCTCATAGCATTGCTCTGATCTGCTCAGCCAAAGAAGAAGGCCAACTGCTGAATGCGACCCTCCTCTGCATGGACAAGTGCGCCCTCCCTCAAGATGTCAAATGCTCGTACGGATTCAGATCTCAACATATTTGAGCTTTGATTGTCACAGTCCTTCCTCAATCGCTGAGACCTGTGATTTAAAAATCGGTGAAATCGGTTTGTAAATCGGCCGATTCACCGATTTATCCCCTGCCCGGTTCAAATCGGCCTCCAAACCGGTTTGTTGGACCGATTTAACCGATTTAACCAATAAATCGCACCGATTTATCTTGAAAAACCGGTTTGACCGATTCAAGTAAAAAATCGGACCGATTTTTTGCGTGTGGGTTTTTATTATTTTTTTAATTTTTATAAGTTAAATTTTAAACCTAAACTACCTCTAACCTACCCAACCCGACCCCTATTGCACCTATTGCACTTGGAAGAAGAATCGGCCGGCGTGAAACTTAGAACAAGAATCCTTTGGAAGAATATTTTACAAGAAATAGAAATTAATATTTTCATAGAAATTACTGACTTGCCATTAGATTAGTATATCTGGTTTAGAAGAAAGATATTCTGTAAGTAGAAATCTGCATTGTCATGGAACATTGCTCATAGTATCATCCACTATTATATACCTTGTAGCCATGAGAGCGGGTTTGCTATATCCAGAATTTGATCCTAATTTCTGGGTCTGTTATTCAGATTTTCATCCTAATGTTAAATATCTGCATTGTTCTGGGATAGTTTTTCAATTTCCAAAGATTTTAGTGCTGTAGATATTACATTCCGTCTCTCTTTCTTGTCGTTCCTTGGAGGCTTTTATTACTCGCAGGCTTGACATTGGGTCTGAATTTGACGTAGTTTTTTCTATTTATAATCTCATTTTTCAAATAACAACAATCATTTATTAATGGTTTTCCCAAGTATTGTATAAGATCACTTTAAGCTTGACTTCTGAAATCCTTTTATAATTGTTTTTGGGTCCTTCCGTATTTTTATGAGTGGGAACATTACTTCAGTGTACCCTTTTGAGTGTGATGGTTCCCGATATCTAGAATGAATAATAATCTACAAGGTTGCTAAACAACCATACTACTTTACTGGTCTAATACAGGATTATGTATAACCTTGCTGATCTAATACATGTTATGAATACAACTGTTTTTTGCAGATTTAATACAATATTTTATGTTCAGGAATCGACTCTTGTACAACTTTTGTAGGGGCAGTTGTTTCTAATGATTCCATAATTTTAAAGTTATTCTAAAGTTGTCCTTGTCACAATTTTTTTTTTTAATTTTAAATCCATTTTTTTAAACAAGAACGATCATAATTTGTATTAATAAATTGTTGCATCTGCTCTTTTCATCACAGTGATACAAATTTAAGAGTCTGAACTGTAGCTAATTTCAACAAAAGTCCCCAAAAGGATTTCCATACTACGAAAACTAGTCTTCTTTCCTTCATAAAGGATTTCCATATTTGTTACTAGTGTAGATTCTACAAAAAACCCCTAGATATTGCTCAGATTTACAAAATATACCGATAACTGAACTTCAAAGAAAAATATTACTGCTTTGGACTTCAATGCGAAGGTCATCTATATATATTTTAGGCTTAATTAAGGGTTTTACAAGAGCTTTGTTTACATATGGGTAGCTAAGACTAAGATAGTTAAGCTTAATGCCGCCAGCATATCCCCCCACATCATGGCATGTGATAGCCCTACGGCATAAGAAAGATGTAGTAGATAATTTCCTAGGAAGGCATAAGAAAGATGTAGCAGATAATTTCCTAGAAAGGGTTATTATTTTACAATTCACGTCTTGGTGGAGATCTATATTCATTGTTTACACACCAATGCAAATGTAGCAGATAATTTCCTAGAAAGGGTTATTCTATTATAATTCACATCTCGATGGAGATCTGTGTTCATTGTTTACACACCAGAGCAACAGTTTATGAACAGATGCAATTGATTATATAGGTTCCAATCCTTTCTTCCAGTTTGATATGTCTAGGGGAATATTTTGTTTCTAATGCTATGGAATCATGAATTAGAATCTTGAAAATATTATTTTTCTTAAAAAAATTAAATATTGTATGTATTTTTGAGCAAACCGATTCATTAAATTCAAATCGACTGATTTATTACCGATTCCGATTCCGATTCCGAGTTGACCCTCGACCGATTCCGAGTCCGATTCCGATTTTTAAAACCTTGGCTGAGACAAGGATACTCTGAAAGTCTTAGTTGCTCAATCGGTCAACTGGAAGCAGAACGAGCTTCTCTCTCCTCAAAGAATGCACCCTCCTTTCTCAGTTAAGTCGCCCAGCTCTCAAATAGGTCTATCTCGGATCGGTTTGCTTAGTAACTATAGTTAGGGACCTCCTGCCTTGTTATAATGTCTCACTGGCAAATTAGGTGTACCAAAAAGCTAAGGTGAGTGCATGCAAAACTTTTCATGCCGTCCAGAGAACACCTTCCTTGGTTAACTTTTCAACAGATCAGAGCAGTGTTGTGAGAGAGACAGTACCGACAGATTTTTACCTTCAGACAGATCATATCCAGTTGACAATTAGGGCACATTTCCTCTGTGCATGCATCAGTTGTTGCATGCAGATCTAGGGTTTTGACCCTGTTAGGTTCGTTGGGCTCGAGATAGAAGAAAGCCCCACAGATAGCTGGTTTTCCCCGTTTGGGGTTTCCAGGGCACATCCTAAGTTGTGTGATTGTTGTGCTTTATTGTTGAAGTGCTAAGAGAATTGTTGTGTTTTACATGCCTTAGGTTTCTTTCCAAAGAAAGCTTCTTCTTAAGTTTTGTTCCCCAAGACCTTATGAGGACTCCTATTCTATATATAAGCTATAGTTTTACATGCCTCGGCCCAAAGGAAAAATGGCAAACCCTGGTCATGCAACATAGATCTAGCAGCACCAACAATAGCCTTGTTTTTCCTCTCAACAACCCCATTCTCGAACCGCTTGAGTTCTCAGGGCATCTAGAGGGAGTAGTGATCTCTGGATAAATTAACAATCTGGACCTCCTGAAGGCTACTTCCTCATCAAAAGTAACATCCCGACTAACCACAATCTAACATTGTCATGTAATGTAGATCCTGTAGGCCTTCGATGTCTTGCTATATCCCACAAAAGTATCCCTCTTCCTAGAAGGTTCTAACTTCGTCCTCTTCTCCTTGGGCACGCGGATGTATACTGGACAACCAAAGATCCTCAAATGACTGACCTTTGGCTTCACTCCTATGAATGCCTCTTCAAGAGTCTTGTCACCCAATATCTGCTGAGGACTCATGTTCTAACTTCTGAACATAAATTGTTGTACTGGATGCCTCTTCCCATAAGAACATGGGTAAATCCTGATCATGGATCATCGCCTTGACAACCTCCAAAATGGACTTTTCCTGCAATACATGACAAAATTTGTCCACAAGAGTTAGCCAATACCAACCAAACAGTTATGCTATTCATCAACAAAATATCAATTCAATTTAAGTAAATAAAACTCATTGCTTAAAGCATTAAATACTTATCTTGCTGTCGACTTCCTCTTGATCCTTGCCTCTTTGCAGAAATCACTGAAGTCCTTGGAGGTATACTCTCCTCCATTATTTGACCTTAAAACCTTGATCTTTTTCCCCGTCAAGTTCCTTGTCTGATCCCTAAACTCCTGGAACCTGCTGAAGACTTCATCCTTGGTCTTCATGAAGTAGATCCATGTCTTCCGAAAGAAATCATCATGAATGTTACATAGTACAAGAAGCCATCGAAAGATGATATTTTCATTTTTGTGCATACATCTGAATGCACTAGATGAAATATTCTTTCTGAAGTTCATCTACAATCTCATCAAGTTTAGATTCCTTTTCCTTCTTTTGTGGTGGATGCTCATCAACATCAACTACTGATGCATGCTACTTTGCCTTCCTTTTTTTCTGAGGACACTGAGAAGCATAGTGACCAAATGTATGACAATTGAAACACTTAATCTTTGAAAGATCCTTCTTCTTCTGTTCTTGAATAGTTGTTGATCCTTTACCTGTATTTTTCTTCCCAAAAGTTTTTCCTTTTTCTTTTCTTGCATGAGCTGCAAGAGCTTGATTTTCTTCAGTTTGAGGTCTTTGTAAGCTATTATTGGACAATATTCTAGCCTCCTCTTGGACACAATCAGTCCATAGCCTATCAAACTTGGGTAACTCCTCTTGTCCACAAATGCTTTGAACAATCCCACCAAGGCATCAAACATTTCTTTGGCAGTCTTCAACTCAACAATGTGTGGAATCAAATGATCTTTTATGGAATCTATCAAGATCCTCTTAGCCTTTGCTTCATTCTTCTTATGCTTGGCTTTTTCCTCCGCACTTTCTAGTTTCGAAACACCTTTTACATAATCCTGAATCTCATTTTCATCCAAGATGAAGAGTATCCTGGTCTTCTAGGATCTTAAGTTTGTAGCACCATCCAATCTATCTTCTACTCTGCGACTGGACACCATTTTGAAAAGAAGTCTGAAATCTGAATCAGAAAAACCTTAGCACCGGCAAAATATGTCAAAATTGAACTTTGACAAAACTGGGAAATGACTCCACCAATAGGTGCACCCAACTAAGGCGACCTTGAGGATACAAAATTCAAGCCCAATGTTCAACCAAAAAGGGTCCAAGCTTGAAACCCTAAAACTTCAACCTTGACCAAATGACAAACTGAGAGCACCAGTAGGTGTGCTACGGCAAGGCGAGTTCATCTATAGCAAAATTTTGCCCCAATGCTGAGCAATAAATTCCCAATGAACTTTAGAGAAAGTTCAGATCTGTGACTGTGCAATAGTAGAGTTCAACAAGTCTTTGATACCATCTTGAATGTTTCTTATAGTAGTAGAAAACCAATTTTCAGATCAGATAATTACTTCCTAATGGTAAACAGTAATTTCATCCCATTGTTTTCATTGAATAATTACACACTAAAAATTTCAACTTTAAATTGCAGCGGAAACAAAAGATCATAGAAGAATAGCCATGCACAGTAAACACAAAGATTTTTACCCTGGGAAACCCAACCTCGAGAGAAAACCCAACAACTTTTCTAGAAGAAATTAGTCGAAGCATATTACAAGTACATCATTACCATGAAGATGAAACCCTAACACATAGGGAAGTTCGTCCTCTTTCATGAGGAAACCCTAGCCATCAACTTCATCCTATTGCATGAGGAAACACTATCCAAGATAGTGAACCCTAGGCAATGATAAGAACCTTAAAAAATTTGCTCCTTGTAATTTCGCTAGGTCTCCCTAAAGTGCACATTAGCTGAGAAGAGAAGATGTGTTGTGTGTTGTAAAAATGAAATGTTAGCTGCTTATTTATACACTTCAAGTCACTTTGATTTTTCTCTTGGGGCTGGCTTGTCTTTTCTTCTAGGGCCGACTTGTCCTCTCTTTGTCTTCAATATTTCTTGGGCTTCTTCAATGCTTTCCGAGACTTCTTCAATGATTCAATGGCTTTGACTTGCCTTCTTGGTTATTTCTTCTTTACTGGAAAAGTTGTCCATGAGCCTTGTTGATGTTATTCTTCTCCTCACATGCACGTCTATTAATATAGAGCTGTAATGTTGAATAGACCCACTAAGAAGCCTCAGACACTTCTTAGAGTCTACGTCAATTCAACACTAGACTAGACTTGTGAACAAGTAAAACCTGCTCATATATAAAATAGATCACTCCATCCTGGAGCAGGAAATGTGAGAGCATCTCAAGCCTATTCACTCTTAGCCAAATCAGCATGGCTAAGAAGGCTGTGCCTGGGCCATTCACCACTAGCCAAATTAGCATGGCCCCGTGAGTGAATGTATCATCTCCTCCCTTGGTCAAATCAGCATGACCAATCTGGGAGAATGTTTGCTTGATGTTGCTAACTGGAGAAACATCAACATTTTCTGCCTTGGCTCCCTACCCTTTTTTGTTTTTTCCTTTTTTATATCCTTCCCCTTGCCTTTAATTCTTAAAAGGCTTATCTTTTTATTATTTGTTATACTTTTATTTTTACTGATTCTTATAACCCCCTTTTATAACTTACTCTCACATCTTTTAATCTCCGCTCGCCTTTGTTTAATTATTTAATTTGTATGAATTCACCCATGGTCTTTTGACTTCCTTACTATTATTTAATCTATATTCTCCCTTTCCTTTCCTTTAATTCCTATTCTTATCTCTTTTTTACCTATTTCACTTATGTTTATTACTTAATTCTTCACCTTTCTTTTACTTTTCTCTTGACTTTCTCGAACGGCTCAACCCTAACGGCTATTTCCATTTTTCCTATATAATCAACACCGCTCTACTCTTTTCAGCTTATTACAGCTTCTTCTTGTTCCCCTAATGATGGGTGGAGTGTCCACCTGAAACGTTAATTTTATTGGGTATTCTAAACTCTAACAAAGTGAAATCCAAAAACATACATGATACATCACAATGAATATCCACCGTGAAAACCCCCATTCTTAGAACCCTTTCCAATTTTGATTATCCTTGGACTTGCTTCTGATCCCAAATTTATCTCCACCACATCACCAAGTTTGCGGAGTTCCTTTGATTTTTTATATATATCATCCCGATCAAAACCCTTTTCTAATGGAACCAAACCAACAGAATAATAATTTTCTATTTTAAAAATCTGAAATATAAATTGTAAAAAACCACAAAATCAGGATTGTGTATTTGAGTCTTAAACCATCCTCAAAGCATCCTTAGTTAGACTCTGTTTTGGTCTAGAAACCCTAGTATTTTATCATCTCTAACTAGATCAAAGATATACATTTATAAATCTGCCCATGTATGCTGTATTTTATTTTCTAAAATAGATTTAAAAATTTGAAATTCAAGCTAAGTCATATCCTCTTTTCTTATTTGTTAGACTTAGCTTGCCTTAAGGAAGCTCCCCTTGTGCTAGTATTTAGTTGGCCTAAAGTGAGGGAATTGTCATTGAGGTGAATTATCTCGCCCAGGTGATTAGGACTTTTTCACCTCAAGCAAGAGTTTTAGCAGTAATATTTATAGCGTTGTTGGGATATGTATTATAAGAAGAAGGAGCTCCTCATTTGTAATGTTGTTAATGGAATAAAATTATAAATAAGACTCTTTCTCTTTGGTTTTGTCTTATGCTCATGTTCTTGAATGGTTATGAGATTGTGAGACTTTATTATGTGTTGGCTGCTCATCTTCATCAAACTGTTGGTTGATAGCGTTGGATCTTTCATTTATTTGCAAGCTACAACAAAGGTTCCAGGTACATGGTAGTCATACTTCTTGGAGGAACCATTCGACAAGGTGCCTATTTCCAATACTTTTTGTTTCTATTACTAGTTAAAATGTCTATTGTTAAGAAATCTGTCCTAAACTCAGCCACAGATTTCGTCAAACACTTAACAATACTCTGATCTCAGTCTTCTACAATCATAGAAAATCAAAGCATATCACATGCACACATTCCCATGTAACAGTAAGCTGAAACACACATGTTAAGAGCACATTTGCAGTGGAAAATAACTCATGGACAGCAGACATTACATTCACATTTGACACAGGAAACTTTTGGTCAAATGACCTTGGAAAAACCCCAAAGGGTAAACCAGCCAAGAGAGAAATTATATTATGAAGCCCACAGAGAAAATACAGCAGTACACTTTCCAGCATTTAATACAGGCTACTTATCTCAAGATACTCACTGAAATACTCCTAGAAAACAGTGCCCAGCATTGAACAACGTGCCCACATGACAGTACAGGCTGTGCGGCCTCTTCTACAGCATATCCTTCTCGGTTTTTGTGCACAGAAATACACCAGCAGTCTGTTGTACTGTACATGTACACTGTACGGTCACCTACAGCAGCAATAACCTCAAAACAACAGCAAATCTATTGCCTTGTAAACTATGCCACCTTTCTGCGGTATGGCCTGCTCAAAATCCATACTGTACGACCTCCATTATTGTTGTACAGATCTGCATTAATTACTGAAACTTTTCTTGGGAAGCGTGTCCTCTTCCCAACTTGAAAAGTGTGCCCCTCTCACTGTTGCACAGACAGTATTAACTCAGTTGTCTTCTTCCTTGAAGTGCATGCCCTTCTTCCCTCCTTGGAATGCATGCCCTTCCTCTCACTTGCTCAGCTCTTCACTTTCTCAAAACTCTCTCTTGGAAATTGTGCCAATGAGTCTCACTCAAGCTTCTTTTATTTTTCACTTTAGGGTAATTGCGGAACTCTTCATCTTCAACGGCCAAGATTGAATCTTAGCCCACAAGATTGATGGACGTGATTTAATCTCAAGTTTACATGACTTAAGTCACTTAAGTCATAAAACTATATAAAAAATCACTCAGTCTTCTACAATCATAGAAAATAAAAGCATATCACATGCACACATTCCCATGTAACAGTAAGCTGAAATACACATGTTACGGACACATTTGCAGCGGAAAATAACTCATGGACAGCAGACAGTACATTCACATTTGACACAGGAAACTGTTGGTCAAATGACCTTGGAAAAGGGGGAAAACCAGCCAAGAGAGAAATTGTATTAAGAAGCCCACAGAGAAAATACAGTTGTACACTTTCCAGCATTTATTACAGGGTACTTATCTCAAGATACCCACTGAAATACTCCTAGAAAACAGTGCCCAGCATCGAACAATGTGCCCACATGACAGTACAGGCTGTCCGGCCACTTCTACAGCATATCCTTTTTGGTTTATGTGCACAGAAATACACCAGCAGTCTGCTGTACTGTACAAGTACACTGTACGGTCACCTACAGCAGCAACAACCTCAAAACACCAGCAAATCTCTTGCCTCGTAAACTATGCCACCTTTCTGCTGTATGGCCTGCTCAAAATCCATGCTGTATGGCCTCCATTAATGTTGTACGGACCTGCATTAATTACTGAAACTTTTCTTGGGAAGTGTGCCCCTCTCACTGCTGTACAGACAACATTAACTCAGTTGTCTTCTTCCTTGAAGTGCATGCCCCTCTTTCCTCCTTGGAATGTGTGCCCTTCCTCTCACTTGCTCAGCTCTTCACTTTCTCAAAACTCTCTTGGAAATTGTGCCTATGAGCCTCACTCAAGCTTCTTTTATTTTTCATTTTAGGGTAATTTCCCTAACTCTTCGTCTTCTATGATTGAGATCGAATTTTGTCCCACAAGATCGATGGCCGTGATTTAATCTCAAGTTTACATGACTTAAGTCACTTAACTCATAAAAGATAAAACTATATAAAAAATCACTTTCCTCTCGAAAATGTCACTTTACCCCAAAATAATAAAAGACCCCAACTTTACCTTTATAAAAATCACTTTTATAAAGTTACTTTATAAATGCACTTTATAAAGTCACTTAAATGAGATATCTTACTCGAACCTCTACACCTTGGCACAATAAGTGCATAAGTACCTCCGAGCTACAAAATCTAATAGTCCCTCTTAGCGAGGGAGGTACTGCTAGCACCTCCACCTAGATCTGTCTCCAACCCCATCACTCTACTCGCTGCTATAGATGCTCCCTCTGAACCAAAAAGCCTCTATGTTACCTGCGCTGAACCCTGTGCTGAAGACAGGTTCCCATCACCTCTGACCTGAGAGTTCACCTCACCCTCCTGCTCATCCTCCAATGTCATCTCGTACCAACTCGATCTCCTCACTAAACTGGAAGAAGTTTCTCCCCCAAGAGTCTCTGACACTACCACTGAGCTTGATATCCATCCAGATTCACCATCCATAGGATGCCCCAACACCTTGTAAATCCCGCTGCATCCAAGCTCTCCCCCATCGAATAGATAATAACATGTCCATTGTAGTATAGAACCACATATCCATCGTCCTCTAGAGCTGACACTAAGAGCAAGTTCTTCCTCAGCTCTGGTACAAACAACACTTTATCCACCTCTAGATATCCCCTTGACTAAAGCTGGAACCTGACCCATCCAACTCCCTCTACTGCATGCATAATGTCAAACCCAGTCTACATGCATCCCTTTGTCGATATCTGCCAAGTACAGGAACATAGCTCGTATCCGAGTCATGTGGCATGCTGCTCCACTGTCCACATACCATGCACTAGTATCCAGACTCTCGACAACACTACTACTCGAGACATGACTCACTAAGGAGAACTCCTGCTCGAAGTTCTTAGTGTACTCCTCCACTTCAGTTGATGCTACACTGTTGCCTATGTCTCGTCCTTCTTCTTTCCTTTCTTCTTGTTTGGACACTGGCCTCCATAGTGGCCAAATTTCTAACATGCAAGGCATCTCACTTTGCTCATGTCCTTCTTCGACGTAGCTCCACTGCTCGAGCCCTTCTTCTTCTTGCCCTTTGTTGAAAGGGCCACATCCTGCTCATCAATACCAACCTTTGTCTTCTCTTGAGACCCCTCCCGGATCTCCTACTGCATAAATTCATCCCATAACCTTTCCCACAATGGAAAGTTCTTCCGACCCACCACACATTTCACGAACACATCCCAGTCTTTGGTGAATCCCTTTAGGGCTATACGCACCAGCTCTTGGTCAGCAATGATCTCAACCACAACACTCAACTCATCCTTCACCTGCTGGCTGCCTGAGATGGGTGAGATAAGAGGCCACATTTTCTCCTTTGGCCATCCTCGTGTTGTGGATCTTGTCTTTCAATGCCATCTTCATGTTCTCATTTTTGTTCTCATACAGGCTCTTCAGTGTGTCCCACATCTCCTTGGCTGTCTGCTTTTCAACCAAATGTGGAATAAGGTGGTCCCTCACTCCATCTAGGAGTATTCTCTGAGTCCTTGCCTCCTTCACTTCATGCATCTCCAGGGAAATGGGATCTGACGAAGGTGGTACCACTGTGGTACTAACGAACAACCATAGCTTGTTCTCTCTCAGAACAGTTGCAATCCGAGCCTTCCGTTGTAGGTAGTTCGAGATCCCCTACAACCAATACTTGTACTTGATACTGGAAGTCATCTTTCCCCTTTCTTCTTTCCAAGCAAACCACTTGCAACCCAAGGGCCAAAAATCAGTACTCAACTGTACCAACTAGCAAAGCTCTTACCAAACAGCTTTCCTCTACTGTCCACTAAACCTCAAAGCCCTAGCTCTGATACCATGTTAAGAAATATGTCCTAAACTCAGCCACAGATTTTGTCAAACACTTAACAATACTCTAATCTTAGTCTTCTACAATCATAGAAAATCAAAGCATATTACATGCACACATTCCCATGTAACATTAAGCTGAAACACACATGTTAACAACACATTTGCAGCGGAAAATAACTCATGGACAGCAGACAGTACATTCACAATTGACACATAAAACTTTTGGTCAAATAACCCTAGAAAATCCCCAAAGGGGAAAACTAGCCAAGAGAAGAATTATATTATGAAGCTCACAGAGAAAATACAGCAGTACACTTTCCAGTATTAATACAAGGTGCTTATCTCAAGATACCCAATGGAATAGTCCTAGAAAACAGTGCCTAGAACAATCTGCCCACATGATAGTACAGGTTGTATGGCCTCTTCTACAACATATCCTTCTCGGTTTATATGCATAAAAATACACCAGTGGTCTGTTGTACTATACTGTACAGTTACCTACAGCAACAACAACCTCAAAACATCAGCAAATCTCTTGCCTCGTAAACTGCGCCACCTTTCTTTTGTACGGCCTGCTCAAAATCCATACAGTATGGACTCCATTAATGTTGTATGGACCTGCATTAATTACTGAAACTTTTCTTGGGAAGTGTGCCTCTTCCCACCTTGAAAAGTGCACCCCCCTCACTTCTGTACAGACATAATTAACTCAGTTGTCTTCTTCCTTCAAGTACGTGCTCCTCTTCCCTCCTTGGAATGTGTGCCCTTCCTCTCTCTTGCTTAACTCTTCACTTTCTCAAAACTCTCTTGGAAATCGTGCCAATGAGTCTCACTCAAGCTTCTTTTATTTTTCATTTTAGACTAACTGCCCTAACTCTTCATCTTCTACGGTCAATATCGAATCTTGGCCCACAAGATCAATGGTCGTGATTTAATCTCAAGTTTATATGACTCAAGTCACTTAAGTCATAAAACGATATAAAAAATCACTTTTCTCTCAAAAATGTCACTTTACCCCAAAATAATAAAAGATCCCAACTTTACCTTTATAAAAATCACTTTTATAAAGTCACTTTACAAATGCACTTTATAAAGTCACTTAAGTGAGACATCTTGCTTGGACCCTTGCACCTAGGCACAATAAGTGCAGAAGTACCTCCGAGCTACAAAATCTAACATCTATGTGATGCCATATTGATAATAGATTGCACAATCATTTCAACCGGCTTCTAGGATCATTCTTTGTTGAGTTTGTAGGAACATGCACATCACTTACGTAAGGGATTTGCATGCAGATTTCTCTAGTCTTATCAATTAGCCTTCATTTCTGTTTATTGCATATCTGTAACAGCCTTAATAAAATCCATTTCATCCCATTTTATCAGCCAATGCTTGATCTTTGAATGACCCCATTAGCCCATGGAATATTGACACTAGTCTTGCCCCATTAACCAACCAAAAACATTTTATTTTCAGACTTTTAATTTCTGTTTTACAAATATGGAATTTAGATCATATACAATCACAAAATCAGATTTGTTTATTTGAGTTTAAAACCATCCTCGAAGCATCCTTAGTTAGACTCTGTTTTGGTCTAGAAACCCTTGTATTTTATCATCTCTAGCTAGATCAAAGCTTTATGTTTATAAATCTGCCCATGCATGCTGTAATTTTATTTTCTAAAACAGATTTATAAATTTGAAATTCAAGCCAAGTCATATTTATCCTCTTTTCATATATGTTATAGACTTAGCTTGCCTTAGCGAAGCCCCCCCTTGTGCTAGTATTTAGCCGGCCTAAAGCAAGGGAATTGTTGCTACGGTGACAGCCGTAATAATTCCACATTCCCTTGAAGTCTTTCCCAGGTGGTTAGGACTTTTTCACTTCAAGCAAGAGTTTAATCGGTAACAATCACCAAACTCAGGAATTTGTAAGAATTTGGTTTGAGTTGTTTTGACTACTAATACATATTAGTCCCAACACATTAGAATTACCTCTTGGCACCTTGCGAACACATACAAGCTGATAGACCTAAATGCACTACTCATGTAGAATAGACTCATAGAGTATATATGCCTCCAGATTCCAGATGGCTTCACCTACATAAATGGAATATTATTGTCACATTTCCAAACCATCTTGATACATGTCAACCAGTTTGTGAGAGGCCAAATTCACAATAATTTTTGATGGTGCAAAACTATAAATCATCTAGCTTTAGAAAAATTCATTGTTAACTTCATATGATTATTTATGGCATAGACAATGGTACAGCCATCAGCGATTGGAAGGTATTTAATTCTTGGACATAGGAACCTTAACTTTAATTTCTAAAGAAAATGACAAAACCTGACCACCTTGGCAACAGAATATACTCACTGAAAACAACAATTGCTATATAGTATAAATTCAAAGGGTTAACAAAGGAATATTTGAGACAGCCTGAACAATAATCTTGGCATTTCAGTATGAATGTGGTCTTAACAGTTCTAAGGATTTTGCACACGGAATAGATGCTATGATCTGAAGCAATGGTACTTCTATCTTAAAGAGAAAGGAAAAATTCAATGAAAGAATAGATAATAAATAACAATATAACAATGACTAATCATAAGAGATACAAAATCAGATATGCAGCATGCAGGACTAAGAATAATTTGCCGCATACCAGCTGTTGTGCACCGATAATCTATAGATGCAGTCAAAGGATCTCGCACCTGCATTGTGAAATGTAAATCCATAATCATTCCCAAGACACGTTATACTTGACAATGTAAACTTGAATGTAGACATTTTATAATTTAAAAATTTATTTGGTAGCCCATGGCCCATGGAATAGTGACTAGGATTCCATTTTAGTGCTATAGGCCCATATGATAAGTCCTGAGCCTTTTAATTGAACGCATCAAAGGGAAATTTCCTATGTAGCATGGGTAAGTTGGTATGGGGATATGTTGGGTACAGGTGAAGATCCACAAAAGGTACACCAGTACAGGGGTACGATGTGCTTGCATGCTTTACATGAAGTGGAAAACTTTGCCCGCAGTTGAAAACACAGATTAGATAAGAAAAATGCATTCAACAAGCGATTCCACGAAAAATAATATATTGGAAAAAAAAACTCTTCCTAGATGAGGAGTGTTACTGTTCAAACTAGCAGGCTAGGCTTGCTAATGAAATGCAATCACATAAGAGACTTGGACTACTGTCACCTTTGTCCAATTTCCTAACTTCTTCGGGATCCAATGTTGTCCCAAGGGTACCTGCCAAGTAGATGCCAAATTACTTCCAAACACCCTAAAGCATAGATCAGTGTCTCTAATGGAGTCAAACACAGAGTAATAGATAGAGTTGGGATGGTGCTTGTATAGTAGTTTTGGCAGTTTTGCAGGTCTGTTTAGGGTTAAAAAGGCAGAAGATTTCGGGCCAAAATTTTGGGGCAGCGGGAATTTAGGGCCGAAATTTTGTGGTCATGGAAATTTGGGGGCGAGATTTTAGAGCCGGAATTTTAAGGCTGAACTTTTAGGGGCGAGGGTTTAGGGCCGATATTTTAGGGAGGCCCAAAAATTCAAAAAATTTAATTTTTTTTATTTTTCTGATTTTGTTATATTTTTAAGACTTTTTGATATAAAATTGCAGACCTAAAATTTAACCTAATCCTACCATGAAAATGCATGAAATTTTGAACAAAAAGGTGACGAGAAGGGATATGATTCTTGTCTCAATCCTAGGGCATGAGGGATCGATGATCAACATCCCTACAAGAAGAGTTCCTCTAGGCTTGCAAATTAGGGCATCCACCACCAACCCCTAGGGTTCATTGGGAGAGCCTAACAAATAGCAAAGTAGAGATCCAAGGCCCTTTACAAAGAAGAATTCTTCAAGAGAATGTCTTCTAACCATACAAAATTAACAAAATCTTAATAATTAAGCCCTACATCAACAAATAGAATGCACTAGCATAGCACCATTCAACAGAGATAGAGATATTCTTACCAAGATTCAACAAAGATGAACAAAGAAAGACCATAGATCACCTTTGTGCATGAGTTCCATCCAACCATTCTAGCATCAACATGTATGTGTAAAATAAAAACCCCGGCATTCATCCACATTTCACTTCACAAGCCAAAGAAGAGACTCTCGAAGAGGTGTGCATCACATCATAAACACATATAACAAGAGAAAAAGAAGTATCATATCTGATCCCAAGTCTTGTGATTTACAAATGAATTAAGATGGTCTATTTATACCCATCTTATCACAAGACTTTTAATTTATCCAAGCCTACATGTCAATTTGAAATTAAAACAAAAGTAATATTAAAATATTCTAATACATGGCTAACTTGGGGTATTTTCCCCATAGTTTACCAAAACTGATGAAAATAGCTAAAACTGAACAAATGGCTCCACTCTGAAGGATGGAGTGACTAGGGGGGGAACGACATGCCCCATCTAACCCCAAATATGTTGTAATATTCCGTTTTGATAAGGCCTAAACAACTGACATGCAGAGCATGCGATCCATAACTCAAGAGCATGCAAGCATGCATCAATTAAGTTGCATGCATGCAAAAAGTGAGTTGCATGCAACCTCAACTTAATAAAGGAAAGAAGAGCAAGTCATGGCATGCAATCTCAACATGATAAAAGAAGGAAACAACAACTTGCTCATCATCTATTGTTAATATTCATGATTGAGAATTGGTCTGAGAGCTCTGAAAGATAATTTAGGGTTGAGGGCGAATTGTGTTGATTAGTTAACCAAGAAAGTTATCCTCCATGATTCAGATTCCTTGCATGGAAGTACATTTGCAGTATAGGCATCAGGAGGAGGTAGAGGGTGAGATACACTCTACCTAGTGGCATGAATCCATCGGTGGATGCATGCAAACCTTTCAGGGTGATTTGCCTCATGCATGCACAACTGTTAATTAAAAAGCATGCAAAAGTGAGATTTTTGCATGCACTCACTTTAGGGTTTTGGCAACCCTAATCGGACAGTGAGTTATTACAAGGAGGCACGAGGTCACTAGCAGAGGTTACTCAGCAGACATATAAGAGAGATCAGTTGGAGAGGTGGGCGACTTTGCTCAGAGAGGGGGCACACTTCCTGAGGAGAGAAGGACGTTGTGGATCCAGTTTGAGGATTGAGCAGCTGAGAATTCCGGAGTAGATCTTCTTCAGTGATTGAAGAATAATTGTGATGATTGGAGATCAGATCGGCTGAGATCTGACCTAGGGCGACTTTCTAGTGTTGGAGGAGGGCGCACTTTTCCATGCAGAGAGGGGCGCATTCTTTAGATCTCGGTTACAGGATTTCATCTTTAATAGAGCAAATCAGGGCTGTGGAGTGAGAGAGTTAGTGTAGGCTGAGACAGACCTGCATAATGATCCAGATCCGAACAAACAGCAGGGGCTCACTTCCCATGTGCATGCAGCAGCTATTGCATGCAGATCTAGGGTTTTGATACCCGTCAAGTTCGGTTGTATTCTTCGGAAGTGTTGTATGTAACTATCCTCTTCTTGTTTTGCTTTGGGCTCGAGAAAGAAGAAATCCCCCATCGAAGTTGGTTTTCCCCATTGGGGTTTCTAGGGTATATTGTGAGTTCATCTATGTGATTGCTATTTTATTGGTTAAGTGTTAAGAGATCCAGTAGTACTTTTTGTTACAAGTCTTTATTTTTCATTTGGCTTATAGAAACTCAAAGTCATTGAGATCTCAGGGTTTCCAGACTGACTAGTGACCTCTGGATAATATTAACAAATTGCCCTAGCCAACATTGGTTTCAATGGTGAAATCTATCCGTCCTAGTCAATTTTTAGGATAGATCACTCAGGTCTATCATTGTGGGCTTCATCAAGGGAGAATTTAATGAGTTTGTGAACAGGGATCAAGTTACCTTAAAGTTGGCCGAATTATCATCATAGGGACTGGTGATTGGCAGCGTTTCTCTTTACAATCCAAGGTGCATTCATCAAGCATTCAAGGCAGCGAATCTCTATAAGCTGCTGCATGGTCTTTCTTGAGGACGTGATCATCATTATTCTCAAGGATAGGCACATTCAGCCATTGGGAGAACAGATCATCTTTTATTAGGCTGCGTGGGCAATAGAGAAGGCGCGGGGCTGTCTCATTCATCCAAACCAAGCGTGCAGTCACTCTCAACTCAAGGGAAGAGATCGCAGACACTGTGGAAGCATATGATTCATACACAAACTAAGTTGTGGTCACTCAAGGGAAGAGATCGCAGACACTGTTGAAGCATATGATTCATACACAAACTAAGTTGTCGTCACTCAAGGAAGTTTTTCACTGCTGCATATTGCCTTGAGGAACGTTTCTTGTTGAAGAATAAATTGTCCAAGAGCACCACCACTTACAGGATTCTTTATATCAGCCGCTGCTTCCTTATTAAGTCTGGATATATGCTCTTGTCCTGAGAATCTCACCCCTTATTGTAGGGCAGCTAATTACCTCTGTTGATGGTCATCCAAGCGTGCAGTCACTCTCAACTCAAGGGAAGAGATCGCAGACACTGTGGAAGCATATGATTCATACACAAACTAAGTTGTGGTCACTCAAGGAAGTTTTTCACTGCTGCATATTGCCTTGAGGAACGTTTCATGTTGAAGAATAAATTGTCCAAGAGCACCATCACTTACAGGATTCTTTATATCAGCTGCTGCTTCCTTATTAAGTCTGGATATATGCTCGTCCTGAGAATCTCACCCCTTATTGTAGGTCAGCTAATTACCTCTGTTGATGGTCATCCACAACAAGAAATAAATTATTATTTTGTGTCTTGGAGCAGTCCTCATCTCAGATCTGCATTGGTGCACTTTCAGGCCTGCTATTGGGATAATAAATCTCAGATCTGATCATTTATCATAGCTGGGCGCAATACACCACTGAATCGTCATCTCTATAGGGCGGAACACACCAAGGAAGCTGCCAACTACCTAGGATAACTTGTGAGATCATGTCAAAACTATTTACTGCTGTTATAAAAGAGTTCAAAATCATTTCAAGGCAGTGTATTAACAGCAAGCTCGCTACATAAATCTGGAGTGTCCTTGCAGCTGTTACAACCATCAAATGTCCACTGTCATCATTTCTTAAGGTCAGATTCACTACATCTCAGAGGTCTGATTGTTATTGGGTTATTTGAAGCATCTTTATCTCCAGAATTGAATAAACAGCCAAGTATATTTTGCTGGTGTTTCCAAGCTTGTTATCATTGAATTTGTGATAATCATTTATTAAATATGGGGCATGCAATTGCCATTTGAATAATCAAACCATCATGCAATACCATGCGATGTTACTTTTGTTCATGCAAACACATTATATATAAGCTTTGGGTACCAAATTGCTAGACAAACACCTAATATCTCCACAAACCCTACACAATAGCGGAATATAGCAGTTTGGGATATTACATATGCTGAAAAACCCTCAACGTCCCCCCTCAATTATGCTTGCAGGCCTGGGCATCAAGGATGACGTCATCATAATTCTGGGCCCAAGGAGAGAGGGCGTTGTGCTGAAAGGAGGCCAGGAGGGGTGCCTGGGGTGACTGGAAGAGGAGGCAAGTGCCTCCAAGTAGTGTTGAACTTAGAGGAAATATGCACTAAAATATTTCCTCAATCCTTGCTTCACAAAATGACTTAGATTTTTCTGAGTTATTAAAACTGAAATAACTTTAAATGCAAGTACTCAATGAAGCATTTAAAACACTATCTCTGCAATAAATGAACACAGGAAGTTTAGGGCCAATGCCCAGGGCAAAACCTCAGGTGGGGGAAAAAACCCAGAGAGAGATCTTCTTTTATTATTCTGGAGCAAAATCAGAATTCTTCTACAAAGAATTTTTAGTGTCTTAGCTCTGCAAACTCTGAAGGTAAAAACACTTTTACTTCTGTCTTTTCCTCTTCAACTGTAAGAACAGAAATAAAAACAAACTGTCCACAGGTGTAGCACAACTCAGCAGCCTGGGAACTTGTGCCAAACTGACAGTGATATACCAGCAACAGACATAAATACAATAGCAGAAACCCAGAACAAAAATACCTTTCAATCCGTGCCTGGATAGTACAGTACGGCCTGCAATCTGGATAGCAGATTTCTGTACGGATTTGCTGCAAGGAAATACCTCGGGATTCGTGCCTGAAGCTGCTGCAAATTTCTGCATGTACCTCGTGCTGTACGGATGCTAGAAAACACTGTACGGACTTTGTGCTACTGCCTTGGAAACTGTGCCTTTCAGTTTGATAACACAAATGCTCTTAATAAAATGTCTCTCTCACTCTTTGTTTCTCTCGCTGTGTATTTTCTCTTCCTCTAAGCATGTATTTGTACTCTTTCCCTTCCAAAACCCTAAGTGAAAACCCAACTGACCCTTTTAATCTAAGGGCTGAGATCACTTTAATCTGAGGGTTGTTATTTAATGCATCCTTTTTAAATAGGATAAATAACTTAAGGAGACAAAAATACATTCACTTAAGTAACTTTACAAAAGTGCTTTTATAAAAGTCACTTTTAAGTTATAACATGCTAAGAAAAAGACACTTTATGTCCCCCCCAATGACAAACACAAAACATGGGTGGAGGACATTTCTCATTAAATTTTAACACTCCCTCTTAATGAGGGATGTCCTACTGCCATTACCAGGATCATTCCTGGATTCCATGCTGCTTGGAGTAGCTGCTCCTTCCTTGTCTGGAATCTGATCAGGACTGATGGATCCGATGCTTGAAGCATCTTCTGACTGGCATATCTCATACCAGGTTAACTTTCTGCTAGCACTAGATTTCAGATCTGAGGATTGTTTACAGGGTGCACCTTCAATCCTTTGAGCATGTTGCTCTCCGTCCGAGTCTGATAACCAACCAGACTTACCTACAATAGTAAGGCCACGTACTATGTATAGGTTTTCTCTCCTATCTCCTAGAAGTACTGCCTCATCTTTAGCCTTCCTATCAATGAACACATGTCCCTTCCGGAACATTACTGTGTATCCATCATCTTCCAAATCTGCTACTGAGAGTACATTAACTCTTAGACTTGGATTGTACAAGACTCCATTTACTTCATGAGTCTTACCCAGATCAAGTTGGAATTTAACTGTTCCAACTCCTTTCACTTCATGAGTCCCATTCACAATACATCCAGAACTAATTTCTTTCAGATACTGAAATGAATCCAGTATTCCAGTCATATGATTAGTGGCTCCACTATCCACTATCCAGGTTCTGTCAAATTCATAGCTATTGCTAATGCCACAAGAAACAATAGAAACTAGAGCAAATTCCTTTTCAAAATCAAAATTTGCCAAATCAGCAGTGGCTGCAACTTGCTTCTCAGTCTCAGTGGTCTTCTTCTTCTTATGAGGACACTGTGTTGCATAGTGGCCATATTCATTACATGCAAAGCAACGAACTTTACTGATGTCAACCTTGGGATTCTTCTTCTTCTTATGCCCCTTTGCAATAAGGGCAACATTCTCTTCACTGGTTCCTTCTGCTTCTTCTCTCATCTCTCCCATTCGGATTTCTTCTTGAGTGAAGTCATCCCACAATCTGCTCCAATCAGGGAGCTTCTCTCGTCCCACAATGCATTTCACAAATACTGACCATTCTTTGGAGAAGCCCTTCAAGGCAATCCTAACAAGTTCCGGATCTGATACAACCTCTCCTACAACATACAACTCATCTTTAACCTTAGATAACCGAGTAAGATAAGAAACAACATTCTCACCTTTACTCATCTTTATGACATGAAGTTTGTCTTTGAGAGCCATCTTTCGGTTCTCGTTCTTTGCCTCATACAGATTTTTAAGTATCTCCCACATCTCATCAGCAGTCTTTTTCTCTGCCAAATGAGGAATGAGAGCATCCCTCACACCGTCTAAAATGATTCTTTGAGCTCTGGCTTTCTTCACCTCGTACACATCCAAAGCAATGGGATCTACTGGTGGTACTGAAGCAGTGCTGACAAATGACCAAATCTTGTTCTCTTTGAGAATAGCACTTAACCTCACCTTCCATTGAAGAAAGTTGCAAACACCGTCCAATCTATCCTCATACTTGATGGAAGCAGCCATTTAAATAGTCATTTGTTCTAGACAAAGAAAGAAATCAGATTTCCCCTTACTGTCTTGAAACCCCAACAGCAAAAATAAACTGCCCAACTGTTCTTGACCTCTTCAAGAACCTTCAAGGTTCAGAAATTTACAGATCCTAGCTCTGATACCATGTTGAACTTAGAGGAAATATGCACTAAAATATTTCCTCAATCCTTGCTTCACAAAATGACTTAGATTTTTCTGAGTTATTAAAACTGAAATAACTTTAAATGCAAGTACTCAAAGAAGCATTTAAAACACTATCTCTGCAATAAATGAACACAGGAAGTTTAGGGCAAAAGCCCAGTTGGGTAAAAAACCCAGAGAGAGATCTTCTTTTATTATTCTGGAGCAAAATCAAAATTCTTCTACAAAGAACTTTTAGTGTCTTAGCTCTGCAAACTCTGAAGGTAAAAACACTTTTACTTCTGTCTTTTCCTCTTCAACTGTAAGAACAGAAATAAAAACAATCTGTCCACAGGTGTAGCACAACTCAGCAGCCTGGGAACTCGTGCCAAACTGACAGTGATATACCAGCAACAAACATAAATACAATAGCAGAAACCCAGAACAAAATTACCTTTCAATCCGTGCCTGGATAGTACAGTACGGCCTGCAATCTGGATAGCAGATTTCTGTACGGATTTGCTACAAGGAAATACCTCAGGATTCGTGCTTGAAGCTGCTGCAAATTTCTGCGTGTACCTCGTGCTGTACGGATGCTAGAAAACACTGTACGGACTTTGTGCTACTGCCTTGGAAACTGTGCCTTTTAGTTTGATAACACAAATGCTCTTAATAAAATGTCTCTCTCATTCTTTGTTTCTCTCACTGTGTATTTTCTCTTCCTCTAAGCATGTATGTGTATTCTTTCCCTTCCAAAACCCTAAGTGAAAACCTAACTGACCCTTTTAATCTAAGGGCTGAGATCACTTTAATTTGAGGGTTGTTATTTAATGCATCCTTTTTAAATAGGATAAATAAATTAAGGAGACAAAAATACATTAACTTAAGTAACTTTATAAAAGTGCTTTTATAAAAGTCACTTTCAAGTTATAACATGCTAAGAAAAAAACACTTTATGTCCCCCCCATGACACACACAAAACATGGGTGGAGGACATTTCTCATTAAATTTTAACAAGTAGAACATTGTCACCTGTGTGGAGATCAAGTAGGAGGGTCATGTGACCCAGTGACCTACCTCTAGGAGCCGCGGACACCAACCTCAGGGCTTCAAGCCCTAAAATGAGGCAGTCAGCAATGCCACTAAGCCATAGTACTCCTGAAGGAAGAATCAAGGGGTATGGCCATAACCACCCCTCAAAAGGTGCAGATAACACCCCCATCTTGGCCTTGAAGAAGAAAAAACGACCCCTCTCCTTAGGCAGATATCTAAAAGTGAACTACTACTGGTACAACGTAACAAGGAGAATACAGTTGATAGAAGCAAAAAAAAACAGCCCACGTGACTGTTGAAATGATGGTGTAATCTTCACATGCGGTCATGGCCGACTTCACTTTTGTTAATTTCACAAAGTCTCCTCAGACACAATTCCATTAATCGGGAAACATAAAATTTACATAATAGGTGAGAGACGAAGTGTATATATAACCTTTGAAGCATTATCACAAAATGCCATGTTTCCTTGACCAATAATATGCAAGGATGATTAACAAAAATATGACAAGGATAATCTATCTTCTAGGAAATACCTATCTTCTAGAATTACATTATTCTAGAAAACTATACTTCAGGATTAAGAGGTTAACATTCCCCACTTTAATCCTAAAGTTTATTTTTACAAATGCCAAATTCATCTTTGAACTTAATGAAATTTATTTTACCAAGCTGTTTGGTGAAAATATATGAAGTTTGATCTTCAAATGGACAATATTGTGGCTTGATGATGTTATTGTTGATGTGTGTTTTGATGAAGTGATACTTGTTGTCGACATGCTTGGTCTTAGAATGAAATACTGGATTCTCGGACATCTTTATTGCAGAATTCCAAGCAAATGTTTGTAGCTAGTACTGTTCACCAATTCCACCCCTCCAAATTTTTAAAGTTTTAAATTTTGCTCCATAGGTGCAAAAGAGGATTTGCAATTCTCCAAGCCAAATTTCTTCAACAATTATGTTGCATAAATGGTTTCACTAAGGAAGATTTGATAAGGTTGTTGAATAAATTCCACTCCAAGATAGTATTGAAGTGGCTTTGTTGTCACATCCATAATAGCTAGGCTACCATGATATTGCATATCAGTTTTGTACCAGACCTGGGCTGGTCCTACATTGAGATGAGCATTTTTTAGCATAGTCATGACCAGTGGCTGAGTACTTTTCAAAGCTAGCCAGATCCTTCAGAGCAACACATCAGTACCCCTTGTCATGACCGAGCCCTGCATGACACCTTTGAGAGGACTTGGTTGGGTCATGGTTCACTTGGCAGAGTAGCAGAGCAGGCAGCTTATACACTTCCCTTGCCCTTTTGCAGTCAGAGATGGTCTTCATGGTCACATTTAGAGACAGGTATATCACTGAGCAACTATACATCATGTGCATATGGGTATTATTATTTGCTTCTCTTGTTGCACCGAGAGGCACTCCACAGCCCAGTATGGGGGAGATCTTGTGAGTCGAGTGTTTGTCGAGTAACAAAATAATACAAAGTAAACAAAAAAGGAATAATATAAAGTAAAAAGTAATAAATATTATGTCGACCATAAACAGAAAAGAAAAATACAAAGTAAAAAGTAAATATGAGACTTAAACTAAAGACTTTAGAGCTTAGGATTAGGTGGTAAATATTATGTCGGCCATAAACAAAAAAGAATAATACAAAGTAAAAAGTAAATATGAGACTTTAGAGTGTTTTTCGAATGTTTGTCTAGTAACAAAATAATACAAAGTAAACAAAAAATAATAATACAAAGTAAAAAGTAATAAATATTATGTCGGCCATAGACAAAAAATAATAATACAAAGTAAAAAGTAAATATGAGACTTAAACTAGAGACTTTAGAGCTTAGGATTACGTGGCTCAGGTATTGCACTCAAGGAGCTATTCAAGGAGAGGTCTGCAACCCGGGAGATTTGATCCCTCTCGGCGCTTGATAGAGCCTAGGATTTGGATCTAAGCTGGTTTTTCTTAATGGCTTTGACTAGGCATAGGTGACTAGCAGTGGAGATTTGGTTTTATTGGCTACTATTGTAGACTTGTTATTATGAGTGGTTAAATGGTCTCGAATGTCAAGACCTTGGTATACGCTCACTAGTATGGCCTACCTTATACAAACTTGACCACTCTCCTACTATGTCTAGCACCATTTCTCACTTCCTCCGTCCATTCGTTGCTTAGATCTTTGAGATTTTACCCTTGACTTGGACCCAGACTTGTGAGATTGATTATTTCACCATGATTATTATTTCACCATGATTATTTCACTTGATTATTATTTCACCATGATTATTATTTGAGATTGATTATTTCACCATGATTATTTCACTTGTTGGGGACCACATGTTATATTCCCTCACTAGGGAGTGCGACTTCTCCATGGGGGTGACTTCATTGTTCTAGGAACTTTAGTTATGTTATTGTTATATCCCGATGTTGTATTTGGGGCATCTTAGGGAGACTTAGACCCCTAAATGACCCCCTTTGCTCTTGTATCATGTTATATGATGTACCACGCTTGTACTTGGGCGTACTAGGGAAACTTGTCCCCCCTGCTTTGCTAGATCATGATGTAGTGTTGAGATTCAATCTCAATCGTTGATCACTTCACTTGAGGATTAGATCCTAGTCGTTGCTATTATGAGGCTAGGGATTTTGATTAGAGAGCTCTATATATTGGATAGCAGTCTCATTGTACAGGACTCTTGGCTCTTGGATTGAATAACATAGCGAAAAAATTTCGGCAAAAACTTGTGTTATTGATAGTGATTGTTGGAGAGATCAAAGATCTATTGTATGTTGTTCTTCTTTTGCACTAAAGGATTGTGTGGCTGTCCATTAGCAAATTTTTGTGGTGAATTTTTAACTTGCAGGAAAGGAGCAGCAATTTTGGAGGGGGCGCATTAGTGGAATCTCCTTTCTTCTCCTCTTCCAAATCGTTGGGCATCAAGGGAATAATCTTTGTATCTTATGTCAACGATTTTCTCTTCAAATTCCTTGTTTGTAGTTGCTTCTTTTGTTTGTAAATCAAACTGATATTTTTATCGTTTGCTTGACAGCTGGAGGGCGCATTGGTTCACTTGGGCGTTTTGGTTCGAAATTGGGACTCCACAACTCTCTTCATAGTTGATCTTTACGGGAACAAATTGTCATCTCTTCAACATCTCTTCGGGAAACAAGTAAGTTCTTATAACATTTCTCTTGTTTTTCATTCCATCCATTTGTCACCAAAAGTAATTTAACTAGCTAAACCCCTACATAATATTTGGCAAGTTATTTACTAGGAGTTTTAAAATTCTAGCATTTGGGTATTTTGTACATATCCTAAAACCTCTAGAAGTTTGTTCCTATTTCATTTTGACTCCATTTACCCTCTAAGCTTGGCACTGATCATTTAGCTAATGCGCCCCCCTTTTGCTAGTAACCTAGGGCTTCATGTAAGTGACTTGTATCAATGATTTTAAGGCATTGGTTTCTCCCCTCATTTTTGTGTTCTCTCCTCTCCTCTCATCATTTATGCTACTACTTAAAAACTTCTATTTCACCATTGTAACTATCCATAAGCTAGATTCACCTTCTTGAGAAAGCGCTACACATGCCTTTCCTTGTTGTACCTAAACACAAGATCTAAATCTATGTTGCACGAAACTCCTAATATGCCCACATACCAGTACCGGAAACTCGGAAACTTCTCAGAAACTTCTAGGAAACCCCCAAGGGCCCATGAGCAACTTAGGACCCATGGGAAGCCTAAAAAAACCCTAGTTTATGGAAAATAAAAACAAAGTAACCTCTAAATTGTTTCTAAACCTACCTAGAAATTGACCTATCATTCGTATTGTATTGTAAGATAATGTGTTATATATATATATATATATATATATATATATATATACCACGTTTCCTCTAACGTACCCATTTTTTTGGGGGGGGGGTTATTCGGGGTTATGATATTTTAAGGCTCATGACTCATGAGTCATTACTTAGGACAGAATTCAATATTGATGTGTGATGTATCATTAGACATCGTATATATCAGTTTCTTTTCATATTTATGTGGCAATGTGTTTATTTAATGTTTTTGTTGCTTTAGATGTATAAAAATTTGGAAAAAAACGAATAATCTTGTATTGTTCAATGTTTGTTGATATTTTTCAATATTTTCCCCATGTGGCCAATAAGTTGTTTTCCTGACCCTCAGTAACTTTTCGCCAACACGACATTTGCAACAGGCACATGATAACTCATCCATTAGACCACCATCAACACAATAGAACATCTCTTCTGACACTTAATAGCAACCATGATAGCATCAACTCAACCATAAGAAAGGAGCATCTGTAAGCCAAAACACAAATGTACCGCATGTCCATCAAAATATCTAGCAGTGTGATCCTATAAGCTCGATCCTTGTGACAAAAATCATGTGCTGTGATGGAAACCACAAGTGCGAACCTCATGAGGGGTAACACTCATCACTAGCAGCAATGATGACTTCATTATTAAAATCAAGCTAAAACTAAGTGAGTCCTTCAATATGATTGCTCTTGGATTGCTTCATTATTTTCTTGGAACGAGAGCCATAGGAAAAAAATAGAATATTTAACTCCCCATCTAAATATACATTAGATCTAATAAAAAAATTGAACATGCAATATTGCAAATATGTTGCCACATCCTTTGAATCTTGTGTCAAACTGAGTGCTTGTTGTTCTAATAAAAAATTGGATAATATATTGTACATGCAATTGGTGGGTAGCCATTTATACCAGTGTTCCACGGGGACGCGTCCCGCAGGGTCGGGGACGCGTTTCCCACGTTTCCTGCGTCCCGACATCCCGGGGACTCCTGACGAAACGTTTCCCCCCACCCATGCCCCTTAGAATTTTTTTTTATGTTTTTCCATTATTTTCACTTTTTACAATCCCTACTTAGTACTACTTAGAAAATAAATCAATATATTTAGTATTTACATTGCACAATCATGAATATACATCAAATGAAATATTATTTTTGGTATTTTATTTTATTTTTATAATTTTAAGGACATCCCTCCGTCCCCCCTGAATTTCCCTAAAATTTGGGGGTGGTTCCCACGCATCTCGAATGTGCGTTTCCCCACTCCCACGTCCCCCTGTCCCAAAAACTTGGGGGAACATTGATTTATACCTCACTATCACTAAAACTAAAATTCATTTGTTGTTGGTACTGTTTCTAGATTCATGTTAAGAATTAGAAAGATGCAAAAGGATTTTATGGCATATTAATGGCACATATGATTTTGGTATTGAATATGTTTCAAATTCTAACTTTAAACTTATTCGTTATATTGATTCTTATTGTCTTGGTGACTATGATGATAGGATATCAACATTTGCCTACATGTTTCATCTTGGTTCAAGTGTTATTATTAGAGCAATAAAAAGCAATCCACCATTGCACTTTATTCTAGTGAAGTTGAACATAAAGGTTCCACACTTCAACTCAAAAAAATATGTGACAAAGGAAGGATACTTGGGGAGTTACACTTACCACAAAGAGAAGGCAGCACTCTAATTTGTGATCATCAAAGTTCCATTGCATTGGCTAAAACTCTAGCCTTTCATCAAAGAATAAAGCATATTGAAGTGCAAGATCACTTTGTTCATGAAAAAGTACATGGGAAAACAATTTTGAAATATTGTGGCACAAATCACCAAGTTGTCAATATATTCACCAAAGCACTTGCCAAACCCATGTTTGTTAGGTTGTTGACCATGATGCAAATGGAGGAGTTGCCATCAAGGGGGAATGTGGACGTAATGTCAAACCCTTCTAATTCTATCTCTCAGTGTTACAAATATCGTATCGGCGAATATATCGCCGAGGGTCCAAAAAGAAATTATCTGATTTATCGGCGAAAGTGTTGACAAACATTGGCAATATATCGGTAGACTTAAAAAAATACAAAAACATTCATTTTTTTTCAATGTTCTAAACATCTAAAGCAACAAGAACATCAAATAAACACATTACCACATGAATATGGAAAGAAAACCGATATATAAGATGTATAAGACATCTAGTGATAGATCACACATAAAAAAATGAATAGTGTCCTGGATCTTGAGTCCCCGACTATTGAATCACCAAAAAAATACAATCAATGTATCTTATATACAATGAAATCAAGTAAATAAACAATTGATTCCCTCTACCCCTTTTACAAGCAAAAATAATTGCTCTAGTAATGGCTTTGCCTCTAGAGCTAGAAGGCCCTAGTAGTCATGGGGGTTGTAGTGGACTCTCTGTGTATTTTAAATTGCTATGTATGTATATGCATATTTTTAATTAATAAATGAGCAAGGACATTTAAAAAAATGAATGTGAAACATAAACCATAAATAATACATGTCGGCGAATCATTGCCTATATTGGGATCCTATTCATCAATAACACCCTATGCCTCCCTCCTCTAGGCTCTAGTCCTTGCCTCTACGTTAAATCTCAAAGTTGATCCTCCAAGGACATTAGTCAACAATTCAACACCTTACAATTTTGATGAAACTTCCTAATCCAATCGTTAAAATAAGGTAGAAAAAACTTCCCATGCTTAATAAGTGATTTTGCTTGAGTGAAGAGTAAATTTTTATTAAGGTCATGACAAAGGAGTTCAACAATCAACACGACCAACATCAAGGTACATTGAGGGGTTGATGTTGTTAGATTATGGTAACTTCGGGATGTCCTCCATGGTTCAGATGCCTTACATGGCGGTATATTAGTTGCATAGGCATCAAGATGGAGTAGAGGGTGAGATGCACTCTACTAAGTGGCATGAGCCCAGCGGGGGCTGCATGCGGAGCTTCAGGGGAGATTGACCTTTGCATGCATGAGTATTGCATGACCTGTCAGCATTCAGTGACTGCATGCAAAAGTGACCTCTTGCATGCATGCATGCAAAAGTGACTTTTTCCATGCACCGGGAATTAGGGTTTTGGTAAACCTAATTCATCGGTGAGATTATTTATAGAGGCAGGGGGTCCCCAGATGAGGTTACTCAGTTGTATCATCAGAGAGAGATACTGCTAGAGTGAGGAGGACGAATCTGCACATGTGGGGCGACTTTCTGAGATAGAGAGGAGTTGCTGCAGGAGCTAGGAAGGTCAGATCTGAGCTAGATCAGTGACCTTCAGTTCCAGAGAGGCTAGATACCCATTCCTGTGAGCTGAGAGAGCTCAACAGTGAGATTACTGTGGAGATTGGAGGAGGCCGAGTTCTCTTGGAGGACGTTTTTCCTGAGGGAGGAGAAGCTCGTTGTGAGCTAGATTGACCGATTCAAGGTCTGTGACTTCCAGGATAGCCTTGCCTCAAGATTTGAGGAAGGTTAGGGACGATCAGAGCTCAGATCTGTTGAGATCTGGAGTAGTACGAACATTTGACATCTAGAGGGGAGGGCGCACTTGTGCATATAGAGAGGGACAATTTCATCAGTGGGCAGTCTTCAGAGCGAGCAAATCAAAGCAAAGAGATCTAGAGAGGGCAAATCTAACAGAGGCACCGTTAGAGCACTCAGATCCAGATTGGCAGTTAGGGCATACTTCTTCAGTGCATGCATCAGCTGGATGCATGCAAATTTGAGGTCTGTCATGTTTCAAAGGGATTGAGTTACCGACTGAGGTAATTCTGTATTGTACTGTCTTTTATACATCTATATGCTCTAGGCTTGAGAGAGAAGATAGCCCCATAGTTAGTTGGTTTTTCCCAAAAGGATTCTAGGGTATATCTGTTGTCTATGTGGTTGATAGCATTTATCTTCAGTTGGTAAATGCAGATCTAGTTGTTTGAGTTTATTTCTTTATGAGCATATATTGATTTAGAGACTCATACCACTTGAGATCTCAAGGCGATCCAGAGGGAGTAGTGATCTCTGCATCTATATGTATTTACAAATGTGCTTGATTAAATGCCAATCCCATACCCTCATACATGATAAAATCCAGTGGAAACTTTGTAATCCTTAACTCCTGAAAAACTACTAAGTCTGTTGAATTTTGAATGGGATCTAAAACTCTACTTTTTGCATATGAAGTCCGATGAGGTTGGAACCACTCTCAAACATCCTGAAACAATTAATGGTAATGTTAAAAATTTAAGTAAAAGGATAGAAAATGAAAGATGAGGAGAATGTCACTTTTACTTAATATGACCATTTAATACGACCAATTACTAATGAAGAAGGCAACATTTTTTATGGGCACGACAATTTGTTTTTCAAAACACGGCAAATGAGCAAAAAAAAGGCAAAAAATCGTGATATATTCCAAAAAATTGGCAAAAAACGGCAAAAAATCAAGGAAAATATCGGTCGATATATTCCTGATATATCATCGAAGGATTAGCATCGCGATATATCGCGATGTTGCCGATATATCGGCGATGTTTGTAACACTATCTCTTGAGATTATTTTTCTATCATTTGACGTAACCCTTAATAAGATCTTCAATTTTGATGTAACCCTTGATGGGAGCATTCACTCCTCTCTAGTCTTTCTCTCCTCTCTTATGATTGAAACCCTTGATGTGGCAATGTGTATTGTGAAGACCCTTGAGATGGACATGTATATTGCAAAGTACCCAAAAAAATGCATGGCATTTGTCCTAGAAAGGTATGTAGCCATATGTTGTATCCCAAGAGAGAGAAATATGTATTCTAGTCATCCATGGACATGTTGTAAAGACCCTAGTAAAAAGGATGTGTTGTAAGGAGATTAGAAAAGAGGATGTTGTCAAGGCCCTTATTGCCCATGTTGATTTGGTCCAAAAGGAAAAGTGTTGAAAGTGTTAGATTATGGTAACTTCGGGATGTCCTCCATGGTTCAGATGCTTTACATGGAGGTACATCAGCTGCATAGGCATCAGGATGGAGTAGAGAGTGAGATGCACTCTACTCAATGGCATAAGCCCAGCAGGGGATGCATGCGGAGCTTCAGGGGAGATTGACCTTTGCATGCATGACCTGCCAGCATTCAGTGACTACATGCAAAAGTGACTTTTTGCATGCACCGGGAATTAGGGTTTTGGAAAACCTAATTCATCGGTGAGATTATTTATAGAGGCAGGGGGTCACCAGATGGGGTTACTCAGTTGTATCATCAAAGAGAGATACTGCCAGAGTGAGGGGGACAAATCTGTCCATGTGGGGTGACTTTCTGAGATAGAGAGGAGTTGATGTAGGAGCTAGGAAGGTCAGATCTGAGCTAGATCAGTGACCTTTAGTTCCAGAGAGGCTAGATACCCAGATCTGTGAGCTGAGAGAGCTCATCAGTGAGTTTACTGTGGAGATTGGGGGAGGCTGAGTTTTCCCAAAGGAGGACGTTTTTCCTGAGGAGGAGAAGCTCATTGTGAGCTGGATTGACCGATTAGGTGTCCGAGACTTCCAGGATAGCCTTGCCTCGAGATTTGAGGAAGGTTAGGGACAATCGAAGCTCAGATCTGTTGAGATCCGGAGCAGTACGAGCATTTGACATCTAGAGGGGAGGGCGCACTTGTGCATACAGAGAGGGTCGATTTCATCAGTGGGCAGTCTTCAGAGCGAGCAGATCAGAGCAGAGAGATCTAGAGAGGGTAGATCTATCAAAGGCACCGTCAGAGCACTCAGATCCAGTTTGACAGTTAGGGCATACTTCGTCAGTGCATGCATCAGCTGGATGCATGCAAGTAAGAGGTTGTCCTGTTCAGAGAGGGATTGAGTTACCGACTGAGGTAATTTTGTATTGTACTGTCTTTTATACTTCTATATGCTCTGGGCTCGAGAGAGAAGATAGCCCCCTAGTTAGTTGTTTTTTCCCGAAAGGGTTCCAGGGTATATCTGTTGTCTATTGTGGTTGATTGCATTTATATGTTGTTGGTAGATGTAGATCTAGTGGTTTGAGTCTATGTTTTTATGAGTATATACTGACATTGAGATTCATACTACTTGAGGTCTCGGACTGATCCAGAGGGAGTAGTGATCTCTGGATCTATATATATTTACAGAAAGACCCTCAATGGGCATGTTGACTTTATATGAAAAGGACAAGTGTTAAAAGGGCTTTGAACATGTTGACTTGGTTTGAAAAGAACAAGTGCTTTTCAACAGGCTTGAGATTTGGTCTACAAAGGACATGTATGATGATGAACCATGATGCATATGAGATAAAATCTAGCCAGAAAGTATCCTCAATAAGCATTAAGGGGAAATGTTGAAAGTACAATGTTTATTGTGGCTAAGAAAAGAATCAACCCATGATGCCACTAACTGATCAAGTGCCCACTCAACCTTAGTGAGAGAGCAAATTAAATTAAACTTCTATTAGTATGATTATTATAGGGTAAGTTTAATATATAACTTACAGTGAGATCAAGGGTTGAGATATAAAGTAAAGATCAAGGGCTAAGAATAAAATGCAACTATAGTTATGATCAAGAGCTCAAATTAAAATAGGACACGATCAATAATATAGATTGGTAGTCAGTTAGCCAGAAACTGATCACTTCCCATCATTTAGTTACCTTTGTATTGTTATTGTGAACATTTGTTATGTGGCAAATCCACTCTTGAAAGAGAGCATTTTCAAAATGGATTCTCTACCACAAGAGGGGGTTTCCCACTATATACAGTTTGTCACTTAATGGTAAGTCTTCTTGTGTAATTACCAATTTCTTTCTGCTACTTATTTTCATGTTTATGTGAATAGTGCATCGCTCTTCCCCACTTTGTTTTAATAAATCATTTAATAGTACTGAATAGCAAATTTCTAACACTCAAAATCTACTTTTTGATGGTGTTAGATTGTTTCTAGTGGAGCCTCTTGTCAAAAGTTATTGCTTCTGCAATTTATAGGCTTTTATGCACACTACACAAAGAATCATTGATCGAATACCACTTGTGGTATTCCTAAGCTGCAAACGGACACCACATAGGTGAATGCTATCAATTTGCAAGGTGGCCATAAGCAATTGAGGTAAGTTCTACAAGGTATGTGCCTAGATCCATCCATTCTTCTTCATTGGTCAATAAACCCTTAAAATCAAAACCCTTGGTTTCACTTTTTCTTAGATCTACAAAGATCTAGCTTGGCTTTGGGTATAATAAAAAGAACCCACCTCTATAGTATCCACGGCAATTTGGATCTAGAGTTTGGTGGCATTTGGACTTCATTTGACCCTTCCCCCAAGGCACTTAGCCTTCCTTGAGTGAGGTCGCCCTCCTTGGGTAGGTGAGTTAAGCTAGTTCCATCACATGGGTAGGTGAGATCCCACTTGATTCATACTCCTCTCACTTGATAACCTACCCCTAGTGCTTCACTTCATTGATTTTCACCTTGTGGGCCCTGTTATCACACCATAGTAGCAGGGCTACTATTCTTGTTCAGCAGATATCTGCACATTCCAGAGCTTCCATTATTCAAAGCATGGCTATGATGATTGTATATTTTGTGATCACTCATGATCAGAGCAGTGTATTATTCAGACTTATGTTAGACCTTGTGTCAAGGCTGAGCCTTGAAAGTTCAGATTTGATGACCGATGTGACCCTTTATCCCATACAGTTTCAGTTCAGTGCTTAGATATGTATTGCAGCAGTGTTTCAGATGGTATATGATGTTTCTTACTATGATGATGTTATATGATCTATGGATGCTTTATCATTGACTGTGGATTATTATCTTGTTGATTTAGTCATATTCGCAGCATCTGCTTGGTATATTATTCCTGATGTGGCAAACTGTTTAAAATGAACTATAAATCATAAAATGGACAATTGCTTGCACAGTTAGGTCATTTAACAAACCCACTGGTTTTCCACCTTACATAGATATGGTCTTTCCCGACACCAGTTGTCTGCTAGTGTAGGCTCCATATTCACTTGACTCCATCCATATATGACTTTCCTATTTGACTTTAAACCTTGACCTGTCTCATTTGACTTTCTGATACTGAGGACTTCCCCATTTTTCTACCTCTGTGTTTGGACCGCATCCCTGTATGTTCAGTGTCTCGGCTCTAAGTTGGTGACAAAACTTGCCTTTGGTGAGTTGGATTGTAGGCCTAAATCATTCTAGTCAGTTGTCCTGATGTTTGGCATTGGCTCGAACTCCCCCTAGTCACTTGAGATGTTGTTGGCTAAAACTGAAAGCTCATGTTCTACTTATGGAAACTTATAAATTCGCCCATGGAAACTAAAAAAAAAGGGGCAAGAGCAATGAACAGCTAAAAATACTCCTCGAAGAGTATAAGAAAGGTCCCAAAAAAGCAATGGTTCTTAAAAGCTATATCTAAACAATTGCTGACCTTATATGTATTTGAAAAACATGCCCTGGATGCAAGCTGCAACTAGTTGTGCTTATCAGCACACCTGAGATCCGAAGGGTTATGTAGGCCAAAAAGGCCATGAAATGAAATTGAATGATCCTAATGAACCTAGATCAACTTGATGTAGACATGATGCCTAAGTTGAATAAGCACTCTCTGAACAACTTATCCATTTGTGAGGCACAACCATTCCCCGTGTTATTTTGTCCAGCACAGAGTTTGTAGCTTCCCCCTTCTCCCAGTCCAAAGTATTTTTGAGTTAAGTTAGACAAGTCAACCCCTTGGCCCAACCTTGTTCCTAGCCTTCATCCTTCACTAGCAGTTTGACCATGTCCAATGAGTTAGTTTGACATATGAACTATTGTGCAAGTAATTTTATATAACAAAGGAATATGCTAACTTGATTAATGCCACTGAATGGATGTTATACTTTGATCTTGGCTGTGAGAATGATTAGAGAAGCATGTCTTAGTCTACTGATGCGATTTATCCTTGGTTGTATATTATTGGGATCCGTGATGATGTGGGCCATATATATATGCCTATTGATGATGATTGATGGTCCCACATACTTTGGTGATGATATCATATGATGGACAGATGGTTCAGATGATGATGGATGCAGTTCAGCAGGTTTTATTATTACTTCAGATCAGCAGATTATGCATTGTCCATATATGGTGGACCCTACAGCTAGCCCATTAGGGCAACCCACGGTGTATGAGTACACATTCCTAGTGGATTTGGGTCTTCTGGATCCAATGAGACACTTATCTTTCAGTTCCGGGGACTTCTGACAGTGATTGATGCAGTTTTACACTTGTTGACCAGATTTGGGGTTGATTTCCCAGCCTGAGCAGCAGGGGCCATGAGAGGCCAGTTCACCTAGGGCGCTGTATGAGGAGGGGGTGGTCCAGCCACTTGTTTTTACCATTTACCCCCCCTTCTGGAGAACCTGGTGGGCTCAGATGGACAACGCAGATGCCCTAGGAAGCAGTTTTGGCACTTTCACAGTTACCGAGGCAGTTAAAAAATGGGATAAAGTGGTCAGTGAGGAATTCGATTTGGGCAATTGAGGCAAGGTTTTGGCATTTGGTTTTCACAGAGGTTTTCCAGGATGATCCCACTATCTTCCAGCCAGTTTTCACCATGTGGGTAGGCCTACAGCGATCACAGGAGGTCTTTTACTGCTTGTCTGTCACGGATTTTGAGGACATATTTGATCATTTATAATATCTTGGACATATTTTATTATTGTGCCTTGGGGATGAGCTAGTAAGGATTGATGCCTCCTAGCCCCACCATGTGCTTATCTTGTTATGTCCTAGTCATTATGAGGTGGATTTTTGTACTTTTACCCCTCTAGTGGATGATGTCATACTCCCTTTGTACCATTTAGTTAGGACGTCATCATTATATTGGGTGATCCATGTGATGTATTGTTATGATTTATTATTAGCCGTTGATTAGATCTTTTGATCTTTTAATCTTAGCCACTCATGTAAAAAGTGGTTAGGATTGTACTCTCTCCCCATCCTATTTAAAGAGGGAGACTCTCATTGTAAAATCATCTAGAGATTTTTGGCTCTTGGCTCTTGGAATAAAATTTCTACCTTTTGGAGTACATGCTTGGATTGGAGTGGATGTTGGTTGTTTCGATTGTAAATGCTTTTGTCCATTGCACTAGAGGATCTATTGTAGCTATCTTGCATATTTGCCATTTTTTTTTACAGGTGGAGAAGACTTCTTCAACAAGTGCGAATTGGTGGGGAGGCTTGCCCTTCAAGCTTGGAGGAGGACGTTTTGGGTTAAACAGGGAGTGGTTTTGTCTTTGCACCAACTATTCTTTGCTTATCTCTTTCTTGCTTGTATCTACCCTCAACATGTTAAACTGATTGATGCTTTGCTCCTTGGTTTTGACAGGTTAGAGGGACTCATATGTGGCTTGGAAAAATCGATTTGGCAAGAGGGCTCCAAAAATTCTCCATTTGATCTTTGGCAAAAGTAATCCTCGTCTCAACTAGCATTCATCTCTTCATCCAGGTATGCTCCAAAGGTATGATCTTCTTCTTCCTTGAGTCATCCATAATTTCTAGATCATAAAAACCCTAATTGATTAAAACCCTCATTTTTTTTGTTTTTCTTAGATCTACTTAGATCTAGCCTTGCTTTTGAAGAGATATTAGAAACCCACCTCTATAGCATCCACCCCTAGTGGGATCTATAGTTTGGTGGTGATTGGGTTAAAATTTACACACTTTTCAAGGCAAGAAAGCCCTCTTGAACCAAATCGCACTTCCTTAAGAGAGGCTTGTTTGGTTAGATCTAGCACATGGGTAGGTGAGATCCCACTTGATTTGCAATCTACACACTTGATAACCTACCCCCAGACTCTTACTTTGGTGATTTCTACCTTGTGGGCATCATTCCACGTTTTAAGGGGATTAAAACCCCTTTTGAATTTCTTGGCACCTTAAAACTCAGATCTAGTAAGATCTAACCCTTGGATTGACTTGATTTTCTAGATCCACATAGATCGGTGCACAAGCTACCTGGATCCACAATTTGGTGGCCATTGGAATTGATTTGGTCCACTTAATCCACCTTTTAGCCCTCCTTGAGCAAGGTCGCACTCCCTTGGGTGAGTGAGTTTGCCCACTTTGAGGAAGTGGGTGGTTGAGATTTTTGTGGATTTGAAACGGCCATACCTTGAAACCTAGGTCTAGAGTATCATTTTGTGACGATCTGCCTTGGGGGTAGCATTCCTTGTTTTAAGGGATTGTGGTCCACTTGGGTCATTTCATGAAAACCTAGATCTAACAAGATCCAACCATTCTATCTCAATTAGCCCACTTGACTTGGCTCCTAGGTGTCCCGATCTACACTTTGACATACCTTTTGACTCCATTAGCCCATCCAACAAGGCACTAGTTCTCCTCAAAGCAAGTCGCACTCCTTGGGAATTGTGTCAAACCCTAGATCCGGTGCATGGGTACACCTAAAATCAACTTAGATCCATAGATCTATTCATTATATATCCTCTAGTGCCAATTGCATCCCTTAACTTCACCTTGTGGGTCCACTTCAAGCCCATTTCCCATATCCCTAGAAAGTAGGATCCACTTGTGTAGCACATGGTACTATACCTTATCATTATACCTAATTAGGTGGCCTAAAGCATACATTGGTTGAAAACACTAACCATCTCTCAAACCACCTTCAACCATACTTTAACTTCTAGGTCCACTCAACCTTGCATTGGTTTCCGTAACTCATCATTTACTTATCCTTAGGAACCTTTGTTTGGGTCCAATCATCTGTGATTGGTTATAGGGTCTCCCCCTAGGTCTTGTTTCACCTTTATCTAAAGCGAAGAGTGCCTCGGTTGACGTGACTCCCACCTTGCATTGGGAACCGTGGCATCTCTTGGGTCACCTCTTTAGTTGCTTATCTCCTCTACCGTCACGGATGGGATACCACTAGGGGCAACTACAAGTTGTGTGATAACAGGCCCCATTCCTCATTTTGAGGGTTGTGCCCCATTTGGGTCAATTTGGTGATGCATTTTCAATCTTAGATCTATGGAGATCTAGCCATTGGATGCCTTTGATCTTCAAAACCCACTTTGATAATTGCCTAAACTACCTCGATCTATAATTTGGCATACTTTGGACTCCATTTACCCATCCATCTTAAGGCACTAGTCCACCTAAGGCAAATCGCACTTCTTGGGATTAGTGTCATGTGCTAGATCCCATATGTGGGTATCTTCAATTTCATCCTAGATCCATAGATCTACTCCTTGCATACCCCTTGGTACCATTTGCACCCCTAATCTCACCTTGTGGGCCCCATTTGGACCATTTCCATATTCTAAGGAAGTGGGCCCCACTTGTGTATTTCATGGTACTAGATCTTGTCATTTGATCTCATTATGTGGCCTAAATCATTCATTGGTTGAAACACTAGTCATCCCTTAAGCCTCTTTCAACCATACTAAAACTTCACACTTCCCTAGAAACCTTTGCTTTGGTCCAATCACCTTTGATTGGCTATAGGGTCTCCCCCTTGGTCTTGATTCATCTTGATCTAAAGTGAAGAGTGCCTCAGTTGACGTGACTCCCAGCTTGCATTGGGAACCGTGGCATCTCTTGGGTCACCTCTTTAGTTGTCCATCTCCTCTACCATTCTGGATGGGATACCATTAAGGACAACTACAAGTTGTGTGATAACAGATACAATAAAAGTACTGTCATAAAATATTTCTAAGAAAAAACCACTTTTAATTGATCCTACAAGACTAATAAAGTTCATATGACACCTTACACTTGGTTCTTTCTACAAAAATTTCTTTAAACATCTCACTTCCCTCTATGACAAGGATGGGTAATGATAATTAGGGAGAATGCTTCCATCTTTCGTTCTAGGGCATCAAAGCAAAGATTCAACTCTTTCATACACTTGTCACCATGAATTATTGTTTTGTGATCTGGGGTCCCAACTTCAAATAGCCAAGTTGGTATCACATTAGAGGATCCTTGGCTTCTTGACAACGAAACTTTCTCTGTATTCCCTATATAGTCAAAGAAAATAGTAGGGTGGGGCATAAGCTGAATGCCATTTTCATGAATCCAAATATACACATAAAACAAATGAGGCACAATAGAAACTAAAATAGGTACCTAGTTACACAGCCATCCAAGGTGAGAATATGCATATACCATTATTAAAAAATAACACAGCAATTGAGAGATGCTCACCGCATGTAGTAAAGCAACGTTGATATTTTTTTCTACTGCATCAATTCCAGTCACCTGTGCTCCCATTCTTGATAAGGGCTGTAGCAGATAACAAGTTAGAACAGTCGCTCCTACAACTCTAAACAATATGCAAAACAAACAAAACATCTATCTCAACTTTCAAGAACTCGTGTCTGTAGTGATTAACAATAACTTTAGATTATTAACACAGCAATTTGAAGATTCTTCATTACCTTATTATAATAAAACAATTTCTTTGTTTCGTATCCTTTTCTTTCAGCATATGTTCAAATGTATTGTACATGATCTTTTTAATTAACCACCTAGATTCCCAAGTTCTACCTAGAGGCAACTAAACTAACCCAAGAATTGTTACATCCATAACATAGATAAGTACAAATGGAAATAGAGATTTTATCAATTTTTCAAATGGGCAACAAAAAATGCTAAAAGCAGGAATTTATCATAACTGAAAATGTGAAATACTTTGCCCATCTTTTGCCTATGAAAAAAAATCCAATTATGGCACATTTCAACCATAATCCAAGTTGCACAACATCCTTTTGGAAAGCTGCACCAGCCTTAGGTTCTCTAGAACGGATTTACCATTTGTATTTGTACATCTTCTAGAATAAGGTCGGTTGCTCAAGATAATCTAGGACTCTTTGGGAACCTTTTGGTCGTAAAACAAGCCAAAAACACGATTCTTGAAGTGTAGGTAAACCACTACAGCAGGTCTGCACTAACACTGAGAACATGAATCCATGGAGATCCATAAAGTTGTAGAAAAATAAAGAGTACAAGTTCTATATTGCAATAAGATAGCTTGTACCCTTATTTTTATTTGGTGCCAGATCCCCTTATATGCTCATTGCAAATTTGTGTGGATCTTAACAATCTACTCTACAAGGAGGTGATTTATTTCACTTTAACAATGAACGATGTGAAAATACTATCTTCAAAGCACAAGTACGCTCCTACAATGGGTCTGATCCAAAGCAGAGGGTATGAACTAGCAAACAAATATATTATGGTTTAGAAGTACAGCCTACAAGTTGTATATTGCAATGAAATACATTTTACAACAATTTATATAGAGTGCCAAAAATGTATACAAATCTTAATCTAAGTTGCAGGAAATGTGGAAACATGCACAAGTTTCTGAAATGGGAACATCTGGAAACATGACCCCCTCAAAATGGGTACGCGTGGGAAACACGGTATATAAACAATACAAAATATATCGATATATGGTATTTTAAATCAATCTTTCAAAACTCAGACTCAGACTCCGAATTGGCTAAGGGGCAACTTGGACTTGGACTCAGACTTAGCCATGACTTGGAACAGCTTGAATTTAATGATTTGGTTAAGTAAAAAATGCATAAAATATTGAAATTTTAAAGGAAAAATTTTATTTTAAAGATTCCAAACCATTAGAGACAATAAGCAAAATCTGCTCATGTAATGGTGTAAGGGTGAATATATCAAAATGGCACCGAGTGTAACACATATGTGAAACAAAATACATAATAAGCAAAGTTTTAAATGGCCTCTAGAACCCAAAACACAACATGCTACAAGCTACTAGCCTACTTCATATCACTGATCAACATGATCAATCATGAAAGCTATTACCACTGTAGGAAATGGGATCCTCGGCATGAGCTACAAGATCATCCTCCAACATGTCTATTTTTTAAAAGGTCTATATATTTTGTTGGTGGCATGTAGTTAATGAGTAGGGTGACATTTGGCATCTTTTGATGGTTTAGAGGACTTGTCTTTGGTTTGCTACAGTTCAATTAACTGGAATTCTGAAAACTACTAACTCTGTTGAATTTTGTGTTAGAATTTTGATACTTCCAGGATGGTTATGTTAGATCTTCAAACAATTTCTATATTATCACAATAACCATATGCAATACAATCACTGAAAGATAGACAAGCACATCATAAACAAGAGAACACAAATATTTACCCTGGGAAAACCCTCTCACGGAAAAAACCCAGCAAAACTTCTTCAATATAGATTTGTCACAAGTACAATGCCAATCTAGTACATCAAGAGCTAAAGGCTCTTACACAAAGATCCCGAGAATAAGATAAGATAGAAAACCCAAACATAAGCTTCCTCCAGCTGCAGCTACTCTCCTATGCGCACTTGTTCACTTGCTTGAGCGAAATTGTGATGTTTCAAATGAGGAATTCGACCCCCTTATTTATACACATGTCTGGCTGACTTTTTCACTATAGGGCCGACTTCACTAGGGCAGCTTTGCCCATAGTTTGGGGAAGACTGCCCATTGTTTGGGGCAGTTTACCCACTGACTTCTGTTGAGCCGACTTGTCTATTTTGACTTTTTCTTTTAGGGTTTTTATATAATCAATCGCAATATGAATATCTTCTGAAAAAATATAATAAGAATACAATAAAAATATCTTCCAAAGTTACATTCTTCAACACTCCCTTTGAACAAGGAAGGTATTCTTCTGGCGCTATCATCATCATCACCGCTGCTGCAACTTTGTACTTTGACCATTGACTTGTGACATGTCTCTCAAATCTATACATCACTAGAAGTTTCTCAATGAGCAAGCCATCAAGTGGGTCCAGCCCAAGAGCACACATTACGTCACCAAAGCGACCACCTGCGTTACCACACTATGTGTCCAGATCATCTCGTGAGTGTAGCCTAGGAAACTCAATTATGTCACCGAAGTGACTACCCGCTAGCATGTCACATCTCATCATGTGGAGACCAGCCCAGGACCATCATTACATCACCCAGTGACCACCTGCATCTTCGCACATCTCGGCAACACGAACCTCATGAGTGGAGCCTAGGAACACACATTACGTCACCCAGTGACCACTCGCTACCACGTCACATCATGTGGAGAACAGCCCAGGACCATCATTACATCACCCAGTGACCACCTGTGTCTTCGCACATGTGTTGCAAAACATAGCACCAACAGTCAGGAGACTCAATTATGTCACCAGTTTGACTACCTACTGCATCCTCGTGAGTGTAGTCCGGGAGTGCACATTAAGTCACCGAAGTGACCACCCACTACAACATCACCTCAAGTGAAGACTCGCCTAGGAGTGCACATTACGTCACCAAAGTGACCACCTGCATCTTCCACATGCTATGTTGCTCATCACTCCCTCTTTCGAGGAACCTTGACCTAGATAACTCCAATCTTGTCCCTGAAGTACTCAAACTTCACTATTGACAGAGGCTTGCTCAACACATCGGCTATTTGCTCGTCTGTCGCCACATATTGGAGCCTCACTGCTCCTCTCTGCACCATATCCCTAATATAGTGGTACCTGATCTCGATGTGCTTTGACTTGTCATGAAACACTAGGTTCTCGGACAACTTCACACAACTCTGGTTGTCACAGAAAATACAAGTCGCCTCTACCTTGAGATCAAACAATCCTGAAAGTAACTTTCGAAGCCACAATGCTTCGCAGCTAGCTGAACAAGCTGCCATGTACTCTGCTTCGACTGTACTGAGTGCCACACTCGTCTGCTTCCTACTAAACCAGGAGATCATACCTGATCCCAAACTGAAGCAACATCCTAAAGTGCTCTTCCTGTCTATGACACTACCGGCCCAATCTACATCAACATAACCCTGCAAGTTAATCTTCTGATTTGTCGCATATATGAGCCCATAATCAATCGCACCCCTCAGGTACCTCAACACATGCTTTGCCGCAATCAGGTGAACACATCTCCGCTCTACCATGTACTGACTCAATGTGTTCACCGTAAAGCATATATTTGGCCTCGTGTTCATTAAGTACATCAACGAACCAATCATCTATCTGTATACAGTGGCATCCACTATCTCTGAAGAAGTATTACACAACAACTTCAATTCGATGCCATTGGCGTGGCCATGGTCTTGCAATCCATCATCACGACTCTCTCCAGGATCTCTACTGTATATTTTCCTCAGCTAAGGAAAGTCTCTTCTAAATTCTACCACACCTCAAGACCTAAGAAGTAGTGCATCATACCTAGGTCTTTCATCTCGAATTCTGTGGCAAGTTTCTTCTTCGTTTTTGCAATGAGCTTCTAGTCACTTGTCAGGAACAAGTCACCTACATACAAAAGTAGCATCATTGGTTTTCCATCCTCAACCTTCAAGTAAAGGTTGGAATCTGCTTTACTTTTGGTAAAGCACAAGCTCGTCGGAAATCCGTCAATCCTGCCGTACCACGTCCTGGGTGTTATTTTTTCACAATTTAATCAATATTAATCTAGGATCTTACTGAGAGAATAACAAGCACAGCATAAACACAAGAGACACAAAGATTTTCCTTGGGGAAACCATAAAGGAGAAAACCCCGCAACTTCCTCAAAGATAGAATGAGCAACAATACAATAGCAGAAAAGTAAACCCCAAATATAGAGATGGTCTTCAACAGCTTCTCTCTTCTCCACTTGTGCGAACTCCTCTCTCTCACTAATGTGAATTGAGTGAGTGAGTGAATGATCCAAATGAGAGAGGCACCCTCTCTATTTATACTTTAACTTTCACTTGACCTTTACCTAACTAGGTCGGCCCCTAGTTGTACTTGACTGGGCCGACTTCTCTAGGAGAGTCTAATAACCCATAGACAACTTAACTCTGGGGTCTAATGCCTCGACATACAAAGGAGGGTTAACCTCAATGACTTTACATGACCTAAATACAATAATGACTTCTCCGACCGAAGGAATAAACATCTTCGTCGGAGGTACAATAATAAAATACAAATACGATATAAAATATACAAGTGAATATCTTCCGAAGTTACAATTACATTAACACTCCCTCTTAACTGGGAAGGTATTCTCTAGACATAGACACAAGTCTTCAGCGTGGATCATCATCAAAGTTGGATCGTCATCGTCACTGTTGTTGCTATCCTCATCATCTAGATCATCAATCTCCAATCTACTCGTCATAGGAAGTTCTACAGAGCCAGCCCTTTTTCATGCTGGATGTAGGCCTAGCATCCATGTAGGTCTTCATCATCTCTGCGAGCAAGCTATCAAGTAGGTACAGCTCAGGACTTATTACATTGCCTCTGCAAAACCTATGCACATCTCAGGACTTATTTCATTGCCTTTGCAAAACCTGTGTACATCGCACGACTGATTACATTGCCTTGCAAAACCTGTGTACATCGCAAGACTGATTACATTGCTTTGCAAAACCTGTGTACATCACAGGACTGATTACATTGCCTTGCAAAACCTGTGTACATCGCAGGACTGATTACATTCCCTTGCAAAACCTGTGTACATCGCAGGACTGATTACACTGCCTTGCAAAACCTGTGTACATCGCAGGACTGATTGCATTGCCTTTGCAAAACCTGTGTACATCGCAAGACTGATTACATTGCCTTGCAAAACCTGTGTACATCGCAAGACTGATTACATTGCCTTGCAAAACCTGTGTACCCTACTATCACCTCATCATGTCCAGATCATCTCATCGTCAATGAAGCACAGCCCAGATGCATGTCCCACGTCTACCGGCATGGGAAGACACATCTACAACCATGCAAGACTGATTCTACAATAATGAATTCTCCAACTGGAGGAATAAACATCTCCGTCGGAGGTACAATAATAAAATACAAATACAATATAAAATATACAAGTGAATATCTTCCGAAGTTACAATTACATTAACACTGGTGCCTATTTCAAACCGTACAGGGCCTTCTTCAACTTGCACACGTGTCTGCCTATTTTGTGTCTCGAATCCCTATGGTTGCTCCACGTACACTTCTTCTTCTACTACACCATTCAGAAAAGTTGTCTTCACGTCCATCTGGTGTACCTTCCACTTCTTCATTGCAACTATTGCAAGTATAGCTCTGATCAAAGTGTATCTTGCTACAGGAGAACACGTCTCGTCATAATCGTCTCCCTCTTTCTGAGAGAAACCATGAACCTTGCCTTGTACTTCTGTAGTATGCTTGAATTTGTAAATCTTCTTGAAGGTCAATGCTGAACAATCATCATTTGTTCTTCGGAACAAGTATCATCATCCATCTCTTGTAGGTCATAGCACACGATTTTTCCTATAAGTCAAATTTAGTCATATGATTAGCAACATTACATACTCATCAATCAATTCAATGTAATGACAACTTCTTATGCATAATGTACACAGTCATGTAACCAATACATCTTAGCCAATGCTTTAGCACAACACTCATCCATATCCCGTGTACACACGATAACTATCTAGATGCCTTCCATCTCTACTAGAACATACTATTAAGAGGGTGCACTGCCCTTAACATGTTAGCAAAGAGGCTTCATCCTATACTAGCTCCATTAAGGGCTCACGGTATATTGTGTAGTACTATAGGTCGCTTACCCATAACATGCACTACATGAGCCTACTGCTGGTCAATCTTAGTCATATATAAGTGCATAAAAGAAAATTGTATCACATATATACATGTAACTATTATGAACAATATCCTTCTAAAATACTCAGGAATTCAAACGACAATAAATACTTATCTTTCGTGTGTTTTGTAGGCTCCCTCTTAGTTTTTGCCTCCTGGAGTTTCTGGAAGCGTACTCTGCTCCATCATCTGATTCTGAAGACCTTGATCTTCTTCTTCGTCTAGTATGGAACATTCTGAAGTCTTCATCCTTGGTCCTCAAGTACTAGATTCGAGATCTCCTTTTGCTTGGAAACAGATTCTTCTCATCCTTTACATACACCATCATGTCTTGTCTAGATCTCAGCTAGACCAATCACCATTTTTGCTTACAATCGGTAAATCCTTGTAGTGTTTATATATACAAGCCTTCTATGCCATAGTTCACTTGGTTTCATAGTGTCATGAACCAATGCTTGATCTGATTGGCCTTTTAATTCGTAAAAGCCTCCCTCTTGCTCTCAAATTACTATTGTATCATCAAAAGTTTTACCTTGTGAATGCTGAAGTCAAGACATATTCTTCATCACTTGAGGAATCTTCCCTCGCTCTCTTCTTAATTGGTTCATCATCTTCTGCAACATGAGCATGATACCTCTTCTTATTTCCTTTCTTGTTATGCTCTTTGTTTATGGTGCAATCTCTTGCAAGATGACCCTTTTCATCACAATTGTAACATCTGTAGTCTGAGTAGTCCTTATGAGGTCTATGATTCTTTTGGAGTCTTCTAGGCCTCTTGTGAGATTGTTCTTCTTTCTTGCTCTTTTCCTTCTTTGTATGAGCTGCTAAGGCTTGATTATCTTCTTCACCCATCTTCTCTTCTTTGGCTTCAATTTTGGCTTCCTCTTGAGTACAATTTTCCCATAGCCTACTGACTTTGGTGAGCTTCCTTCTAGAACAAATTCTTTGAATGAATGATTCCCATGATCTTAGGAGACCATTCAATGTAGTCATCACCAATTTTGCTTCTTCAACATGTTCTTCAGTAGCTTCTAATTGTTGTTTGATTTGGGAGACCCTTGTGAAATAAGATTGGATGCTTCTGAATTCTGCATCTTCACACCCTTGAGTTGAGTTCTCAATGTCATTTTCCTATTAATGTTCTTTCCTTCATATAGTCTCTTCAATACATCAAACATCTCCTTGGGAGTCTTCAGTGATGAGATATGGAGGATCAAATGATCCTTAATGGAGTCGGAATGATCCTCATGGCCCTAATCAAATTCTTCTTGTGTTTAGCCTTGTCTTCATCTCCCTCTGGCTTTGCAACTTCCTCTTTAACATAGTTGTCCAAATCATTCTCTTCTAGAATGAGGATCACTCTATACTTCCAGGCTTGGAAGTTATCAACTCCTTCAAGCTTATCCTCAAGCTTGGTATTGTTTGTCATCTTGATAAAATGAGAGCCTCAAATGGAAATAAGGATAATAGTACTTTACCAATCAAGATGCTTCAATGCCTTTTGAAATCTGCTACCTAGTTGACCTAGGGGTTGTCAAAGAAACTCTAATTTTCCAACTTTGAAATCTCGCAAATCTGAGTTGAGGGAAAGATGTGCCTCCCTAAGGCGAGTTGAGAAAACCCCTCCTTCAGCCAAATCTATGGACGAAAGTATGAAAAATCGGATGCCCTAGTTTTCCTGAGCAACAGTCACAAAGTCAAAATTCAAATTCTCGGATCTAGAAACTTCCTCCACAAAAAAATACGCCCTCCTAGGGCGAGTTGCTTTGTCCTCCTTTTCAGGCCAATCTATGTTGAAAACCCTTCGGAACAATAAACCCTAGTGTTCACTTCCGGCAGTTTCTGCTACTACACCAAGTCTTCTTTCAGGCTAGCTTTGAAACCATGTTAGAATTTTGATACTTCCAGGATGGTTATGTTAGATCTTCAAACAATTTACATATAATCACAATAACCATATGCAATAGAATCACTGAAAGATAGACAAGCACAGTATAAACAAGAGAACACAAAGATTTACCCTGGGAAAACCCTCTCACGAGAAAAACCCAACAAAACTTCTTCAATATAGATTCGTCACAAGTACAATGACAATCTAGTACATCAAGAGTTGAAGGCTCTTACACAAAGATCCCGAGAATAAGATAAGATTGAAAACCCAAACATAAGCTTCCTCCAGCTGCAGCTACTCTCCTTTGCGCACTTGTTCACTTGCTTGAGCGAAATTGTGATGTTTCGAATGAGGAATTCGACCCCCTTATTTATACACATGTCTGGCTGACTTTTTTACCTATAGGGCAGACTTCACTAGGGCAGTTTTTCCCATAGTTTGGGGCAGACTGCCCATTGTTTGGGGCAATTTACCCACTGAATTTTGTTGAGCCGACTTGTCTATTTTGACTTATTATTTTAGGGTCTTTACATAATCAGTTACAATATGAATATCTTCCGAAAGAATATACTAAGAATACAATAAGAATATCTTCCGAAGTTACATTCTTCAACATTTTGGATGGGATGTGAAATTCTATTTTCATCATATGAGGTCCGATAAGGTTGGAACCCCTTTAAAACATCCTGAAAGAATTAATGATAATATAAAAAAATTAAGTAAAAGAGTACCCTTTTTAAGAATTATATATTATCATTCCAGGTTAGCTTGTGTCACTACAAAGCATGTTGCTTTTTACCCCCAATAGGGATACAATCTATAGGAATCCTACAAAGCAGGTTGAATCGACAATGAAGCAAGTTTAGAGTCTCAAGGTTTAGGTTTTCATGTCTATTTTAAAAAAAAATGAATTTAAATGTCATGTGTGCAACCTGTCTAGTCCCACATTGACCTGGCCAAGTCGGTACAGACTCGCCCAAGTAGATCAGTTTGGTACCAAATCGATTGAGTCAAGGTTTGACTCAACCGGCTCGGTACCAACCAGTCACCCAAACCAATGCAAGGCCAAGTCGACTCGATTGACGGTCAATTCAATCGAGTCCAAGTCCGACTTAACCGTTTTTTCAAAAATTGTTTTAAATAACATATTATCTTGCAAAAAAATAAGAATGTTACATACAACATTTAGAAGGAAACCCATGTCTATATTAACTCTCATAGATGATTCCATGATGCAAAATCCTATAGCTTGGTGGTCTTGAATAATGCCAATCCCATACCCTCATACATGGTAGAATCTAATGGAAACGCTAGAATCCTACCAACCCCGAAATCTGTTAAGTCTGCTAAATTCTGAATGGGATATGAAATTATATTTTCTCCATATGAAGTCCAATGAGGTTGGAACCACTCTCAAACATCCTAAAACAATTAATGGTAATGTTAAAAATTTAAGTGAAAGTTGACCTTACCTTTTCTATCTCAAACATCCTAAAACAACTAATGGTAATGTTAAAACTTTAAGTGAAAGTTAACATTTTCCTTTATCTTACCTTTTATATCCTTCTCCTTCATCTTACCGTTGGTAACGTTAAAAATTTAAGTAAAAGTTGACACTCTCCTTTATCTTATACTTTCTACCCTTCTCCTTTATCTTACTTTTCTGGAGATATGATAAAGGAGAATGTTCACTTTATCTCCGTGTCCATGACAATGACCCTTTGAGACAAAACAAAGATAGAGGATTGAGCTCTAAGGATTTTGTCGCCTTGTAATTAATGGTGACAACCTGACAAGGTGACAAAGGACAAGGCAATATCTTCCTAAGGGTCCCCTGGACCTAAGGGGCACTTGTGTGGGCACAAAAACTTCCAAAAAGTGTCATAAACTATCAAGAAAAAAAACCATAAGACAAGAGACAGAACCATACACAATAGAATAAAAAGGCATCAAATATTTTGTGCATTAGATATAATAGTTCTTCTTACATTTATACAAGTGAAGAAGGGAAGAGGTTACATATATTATTTCCCATTTAACTTCATTTATTAACTTAAAGCACTTTTTAACATACCTTTTATTTATTAAATATAAACTCCTATTTATTAAGAATGGCCATGTTATTAATTAATACTAATTACACTAACATCCGCCCTTAATGGTCATTCTAGAAAATACATTAAGCTTGTCTCTAAATTTAACAAACTTATCTAGACCAAGTGGCTCGGTAATATGTCTGCAGTGTGTTCTTGTGTGGTACAATATTAAGGTTCAACTTTGTCATCCTCTATAACGTGTTTGATGAAATGACAACGTACATCAATGTGTTTAGTGTGCTCATGAAAAACTGGATTCTTTGCTAATTTTAGAACACCCTAATTGTCACAAAAAAGAACCATTCCCTTGGTTTGCTCAACCATCAAATCTCCAAGTATTCTTCTAAGACAAACTACCTCACATGCTCCTTTTGTTGTTGCCAAGTATTCTACATCGGTAGAACAAAGAGAAGTAGCGTGTAGTTTCTTGCTAGCCCATGAAATTGCGCCTATTCCAAGACTGAATACATAACCAGATGTTGATTTTCGATCATCCATTGATCATGCCCAATCAGAATTTGTGTAACCTATTAACTAAAATGCATCACTTTCACCATATAAAATTCCATAGTCTATTGTACCTTTAACATATCTCAGAATCCTTTTTGCTCCTACCCAATGTTCTACTTTAGGATTTGTCATGAATCTAGATATGTAGCTGACTACAAAGCTTAAGATCTAGCCTAGTGGTTGTAAGATAAAGTAGATTTCCCACTAGTTGCCTGAAAATTGACTCATTGGCTGATTTTGGGTAAATTTTGGCTGAAAGTTTCAGCCCTTTCTCCATAGGTGTAGATGAACTTTTATAGTCAGGCATCCTATATGTGTCTAATGGGCCTTTGGCATACTTAGTTTGTGAAGCAAAAAAACATGTTAGTCTGCCAAATCTCTACACCTAGACAATAATGTAGGAGGCCTAAATTCATCATGTCAAAAGAAGAACATACTTCAGATTTTACCTTGGAAATTGCTTCGACATCACTACTTGTGATGATGATGTCATATACATATATCATCAATAATACCAGATCACCATCCTCGCTTTTGGCGTAGAGATTGGAATCAGAGAAACTTCTTTGGATGTCACGTCCCCATCCATCAATCCGACCAAGAAAGGGGGACATGAACGAATTAAGGGCTTCTAAATTTCGCCTCATAGCCATATTACAAATTCATAACATTTAAAATGCAGGTGCAGATGCATAATAAAAATACACAGCAGAAATAAACTCTATCCACACACACATAACATGCATATACAAGCATAATCACCGCAGGCATCAAATAAAAACATTGCATATTCAAATATAAGGGAGCACTTATCTTTAAACAAAGAAAATCCAAGCAACTAGTTGTGTAAGAGCGATTTTCCACACAACTATAGGCAATATGTCCAGCATATACTCTTTCTGCTGAGAGGCCACCTCCAAGCTGGGCTATGAGGCAACTAGGGCGAAGGAAACACCTACAAGCTTCTCTCTCTTAGCCCACAACCTGTTCTGCTCTCTATGTTTAGCCAAATGCTCATCCAGAGCTCTACAAGGGTCTCACTCAACCATCACGGCCATGGTAGTCCTTCCAACTGTCCCACACAACACAAGGAGGGCATTTCCCTTCATCGATCCACAATTCCCTCAAGAAATCCATCCCTTATAGTGCTTACTAGTGTGTGTAGTAAGAGTCCAGCCTGTTGTATGTTATTGGAGAACCTCCTATAATGTTAAATCATGGCTTCTCAAGCATATGTGAGTAGAACAATTCAATGGGTAAAGGTTCCTATCTTTCCCAACCTCTACGCTCACCTACAGCCATCTGTTTTCCCTTAAAATCTGCAACCCTGTCTCTAAATTCGAATTTTTGGGTTATACACAATCTGATAATGGTCATGCATAGCAATAGGGAGCTCTACGTAGTGTAGATCCGCATGAGAGAATAAGAGAATGAGTGTTGACTCCAAAGGATAAGAGATGATGGTGAAAAGCGAACATACATGATGTTTGACCATAGAAGAAAAGGACTTCTGACGACTGCAGAACTGACATTTGACAAAACCATCACAAAACTGCATTCAGCCCCATGCTTCAATAACTACATGAAGTGACTTTTCCCACCAACCTCACGCATGCATTCAATGATTGGATTTAATAGTCAAAAGGAAGTAATTGGCTTATTTAAAGCTCATGGAAGAAATTGGATGAGTTCTAAGGTTGACACTTGGCAACAAAGGATTTAGTCTCCCATAGGCCCCCTTTCCTCATCCCCTCTAGTGGAATCATATCCCCTCTAGTGCTCTTTACATAGCCATCTTGGACCATTTTATTATTTTTGCAACATAATATTTACATAGCTTTCGAGTTAGCATGACAAGCCAACCATACGGCCCAAATAAAAACATTTACATGACACATGCCTGGGCATTCACTAGTTGGGCCTTGGCCTTGAGCTCCGCACTAGGAATCCACACTAGCATATTTACATCATTTACATAATTTTGATTAAATACATTCCAAGTCAAAACTGGGGGTATTACATTGGAATCCACGATCCTGCAAATATTTGTCAATTTTGATGTACCAATCTCTTGGTGCATGTTTAAGAACATAAAGAGATTTAACCAATCTGCAAACCATATGTTCCTTTCCAAGAACCTAAAAACCTTAGGCTTAATACACATAAACTTCTTGTTAATGTTTATAGTATCATAACCAAGATCACTAAAAGAATGGCAAAGCACAGAAACAAAATGAGTGTGGAGCTCGTTTAACCATGATGATAAGAACAATCATCTCCCAGCCATAGACAAAGCTATTTGTCTCCGCCGAGCTCAGACCTTCCAATAGAGAACGATGCACATCCAAATAGTAGTAGCGCAAACCCAAGAAAACAAGAGAGAAACTTCTCCAATAGTGGAGAACCCCAAAAAATCAGTCTCCTAGCTGCAATAGCGAACCTTTCTTGACTAGTGCAAACTTGTTTGACTGAATGACCAAATGATAGGTCGAACTTTCTATTTATACACATCAAAAGGTGACTTTTTCCCTTAATGGGACGACCTAACTTTCCCTAACTGGGCCGACCTGGCTAGGGTAGTTCTACCCATTGTTTGGGGCAGACTGCCCACTGTTTTGGGGCAGTTTACCCACTAGGCCGACATGTCTTGGGGGAATACAAAAATCCACATTAATGAATCTTTTCTTTGTGATTTCATCCCAAGGTTTACATTGATTCTTTCAAGGGTTTTACATGATCAAATACATTGATATCTTGTCCCGTAGGAGGTACAAGAATAACTTCCGAAGTTGCACTATTTCCAACACTCCCTCTCAACAAGGAAGGTATTCTTCGGACACTGTATTCTAATCTTATTCTTTCTTTGGTCGACCTATGAGGTGATACCCCACGCATCTACTACTCCAACACGCCCTCTTAACCAGGGAGGTATCATCAGTATTATCATACTGAAACACATCTAGATATCATCTATACATCACGGTTATCTCTAACCTCTCTATATCATAAGGAAGGTCTTACAACACAATCTCAGTCCGTCGAGAAGTGTCAATCTTCGTGCATCTGCTCAATCCAGTCCATCGGAGAACATGCACTAGCTCCACAACTCTGCCCTATCCATAGGGAAGTCACTCGTGCCTTAACTCAACAACTCTACACAATCCATCGGAGAGTCGATCATGCATCAACACAATGTGCCACAGTTCAACCCAGTCCATCGGGTGCCTACATAATCAACAATCCCTCTTAGCTAGAGAGCTATCATCACATCGAAACACATCTGATCATCGTGTCTAAGCACGTATGATCATCACATAGGAACACATCCGATCATTTCGTCTGAGCATGTACGATCATCACATCGGAACACATCCGATCATCTCGTCTGAACACGTATGATCATCACATCGGAACACATCTGATCATCTCGTCTGAGCACATATGATCATCACATCGGAACACATTCGATCATCTCGCCTGAGCACGTATGATCATCACATCGAAACCAATCTTGTTATCATAAGAAGGTCCATTCCCACACAGGGATACACTCCACAAAGGAGTACTCTCAACAAAGGAGAACGTTCCACAAAGGAACCATCCACAAAGAAACGCGTTCCACAAACGAACCATCCCACAAAGAGACACACTCCACAAAGGAGCATGTTCCACAAAGAAACCATCCCACAAAGGGACCCACTCCACAAAGGAGCACATTCCACAAAGGAACCATCCCACAAATAGACACACTCCACGAAGGAGCACATTTCACAAAAAAACCATCCCTCAAAGGGAACCACTCCACAAAGGAGCACGTTCCACAAAGGAACCATCCCACAAAGAGACACACTCCACGAAGGAGCACGTTCCACAAAGGAACCATCCCACAAAGGAACATGTTATCACCAATCTTGTAGTTGCCCCTACAGATGGATCCAAGGTGGATGGTAGAGGGGACAAGCAACTAAAGTGGTGAACCAAGAGAGCCCTAGTTCCCAAAAGGATGGTTGTCACGCCAACCAAGGCACTCTTCGCTTTAGCTATCAAAGCCAAGATAGCAAGGGGGAGACCCAAATCTACTCCCGATAGGAGAGATCAACCCAATCACCAGATCAAATCAATTAGAGGAAGTACGTAGGGTGACAGGTATGGAACCCTAGAATTAAGGAGTTAGGACCACTGTGGAGGCTTAGGAAAGGTATGAAATGACAGGGAAAGATAACACACAGTGATTCTATGATTAGGTATGATTCCAGGATTAAAAGCTAGTTCAAAATGGTCAAAATAAACTACCTTGGGAAACGTGACCCTTAAAATAGGGAAAGTGTCCCAAAACGTAGATCTGACAGTTAGGGCTTTCTAGCTATGCTTGATGAAGGGATATGACAATGTCTAAGTGTGCAAGCAACCAAACAGGGATCAACCCACAGGGAAATTAGACAACCCAGAAAAGTTATGAGGGCTTGGAGAGATTAGTGCCTTGGGGTTTGGGCCTATGGAGTCACACAAGTAAGACATTTTTGAGAACCCACTTCACAATGTGCCCGATCTACAATACCCAAAAAGGATTTGCCAATTGACCAAGGGATTTGATCAATAGAATTTTTCTTAGAATTTAAGTTGATTTTAAATGAGGGTTTTGAATGACTTAGACAAATCGATAGATCAATGGAATGAGAAACTTACCTTCAGATCATACCTGAGTGTTGGATGAGGTTGCCATGTTGTTGAGGAATGTTCCCGCAGAGATCAAATGAGAGATCTTTGATTTTTATTGCCCCGATATGATGCCATAGTCCACACATGCGCCCTCCTCTTCCTGTCAAACCAAGGAAAGTCTATTCAATCAGTGAGATCAAGAATGGAGGAAATACAAGCAAATAGCAATAACAACCTGAAGTAGAAGGTACTAAGACAGTAATACTCCCTGTTACCGATGAAAAGACCCCAAAGAAGAGGCAAGGAGAGTCTCCCCTACCAATGCAACCTCCTTGAAGCAAATCGGCCTCCACCTGTAGATGAAAAATACATGGAACAAAATGATAACAAGATAATCTCCAATAACAAAACGGAGAACAAACAGTCGAACTCCAAAAGCATTCACCACGACACAACAAGTAGATGCAATAATAATTATCTATTCCAATAATTCAGAGCCAAAAGTCCCTTTACAATGAGGAGCTCTCTCCTTTAAATAGGATGGAGAGACACCAAAACCCTAACCACCTTTTCAATGGATGGCTAAGATTAAAAGATCAAAGTGATCTAATCAATGGTTGAGATGAGCTCAACATAAAGTACATGGATCAATATAACAATATGATACATCAATGGACCAAATCGCCCTAGGAGAGGGGGTCCCACCAAATGTCAATGATAAAACATAAGATCTAGCTCATGGTGGGTCTAGGGGGTCATGACTTGCCTCCCTAGTGTGTCCCCATGGAACAATAACATAAAATAACCAACCTAGACACCAAATCGTGTCTCTCTGGGAAAGTCGTGAGCCTTAGGAGGCCCCAGAAAATCATAAAAAGTGTCGAAGAGCTGAGTGTAGGCCCCACTGAAAGCTGAAACTATTGGAGAAGATGTGGAAGACATCACTCTCATCATCAAAACTCATCCCATGCCAATCCCTTGCCTCAGTAGCCCAAATCGAATCCTTCAGTAGCCATTTTCAACATTTTTAATCTGCCTTGGGAAGTGTGAAACTGCCCAAACTACCTCCTCGAGTGCCTACGCTGTCAAGGTGAGCCCACCAGGCTCTCTGGGATGGGGGTAATATGGTAATAACAAGTGGCTGGACCACCCCGTCCATGCACAGAGCCCTAGGTGAACCAATCAAATCGAACCCCTGCTCTGACAGGCCAAAATTGCACTAGGATGCCCAACTGACGCCGATCATCACTGTAACTGCCCGGAACTGAACACAAACTGTCTCATTGGACTCAGAGAGCCCGAATCCAGCTAAGGTGTGTACTCATACACCCTATGGATCTCTGCATGATCATATAAAACATCCAATATACCCGACAGACCAAATAATAATAATCTGTAAAAGTGCTGAAAAGCACAAATCATCATTATAGGCCTGAAACCACTGCATAGAACCATCTGGTGACCTGTACCAGACCATATATCATATCTCTGCATCATCTGAGGTCTAACACCTCATGTCCTATGGTTGACTTTTGGTCAAACTAGGTTAGACCAAGTCAACATGACCAATAATATAACTCAGGCTATCATCAAACTGCTGCAAGTGCCAAAGGTTAAAACATGCTCTATAATTCATTCAAGTAACAATTATAACAAGAAGTAATCATTTACTCGCGATCTACAATCAAGTATATAAGGCTTTTAATTATTATTATGACTCAGACCAGACTTTCAAGACCATACTCACTTCATAGTTGTGATCAATTTGCTAGTGAAGGGTGACGGCTAAAAATTAAAGGCTAGGCTAAAGGATGACTACTAACTTGACATTGTGACACTTTGGAAATGGAAAGGGGATACCCACTCTAACATATGTTGGACAAGCAGAAACACAGGGAATGGCAGTGTCGCATAGATGGGTAAGTTGTTTAAAGAGTGCTTATTCGACTTAGGCATCATGTCTACTTTTATAAAAGATGATCCAAGTTCATTAGGATCCATTGATTTCACTTTATGGCCTTTTTGGCCTACATAACCCTTCGGATCTCAGGCGTGCTAAGAAGCACAACTAATTGCAGCTTGCATCCAGGGCATGTTTATACATTTACATAAGGTCAACAATCGTTTAGATATAGAGTTTAAGAACCATTGCTTTTTGGACCTTTCTTATACTCTTCAAGGAGTATTTATAGCTTTTCATTGCTCTTGCCCTTTACTCACGTTTGTTGAGAAACACATTCTAGAGTTTACAATTTCCATAGGCGAATTTACATAAGTTTCCATAAGTAGTACATGAGCTTTCAGTTTTAGCCAACACATCTTAAGTGACTAGGGGGACTCATACCAGTGCCAAACATCGGGACAACCAACCAGAATGATTTAGGACTACAATCCAACTCACCAAAGGTAAGTTTTGTCACCAACTCAGAGTCGAGACACAAGAAATAGGAAAGCTCATCCAACATAGAGGCTAAAGCGGGGGAAGGTCCTCCATGCCACTAGTCAAGTAGTAAGTCAAGGTAATAAACAAACTGGTAGGTAACGGATGGGTGAAGACAGTGAATAATGAGACCAACACTAGCAAGCCAAGGATGGTGGGAATGATCACCTCTATTCTCCCTAGGGAGGGTAAAACCAATGAGTATGGATAGTCAACTTCTAAGTCCTAGTGGGCACAATATAATATATATAAAGATACAACCAGGTCCACATATCTATATGATCGCCAGATCATGATACTAAATGCTAAGACATGCTACAAGAATGAATATAAAAGCAATATAACCATAACACAAGAATATACCTGCTGAGTCATACACCTGAATGCACATAATCTGAACCAACAGCTGTCCTCTGAAACTCTGCTGCTGCAACTCTGGGCAATACCTTCCGCTCTGTATACATGGCTAAATGGCTACATCAGTCATCTCTCTGAGTGTCCTGAAACTTAGTCATGGCATGGGGAATAAAACTGATGTCCATAGTATATTCATGATCCATAATAGATGCTCATATCGACATCTCAATGTAAGGGAACTGGCAGAAAAGTGTACTGGAATCTGAAAAATAGAGTATGGTAGCCTGGCTACTATATATGTGATAACATCTAGCTCCAGCTGGGACAAGTGCTCTACAGAAAAGAGCGCTTAAGAACCTCAGAATCTTTGGTCCTCACACTCTACTACTCGTATCCTCAATCTTACACTCTAGCTCTGCAACTACTACCAGCATATCACCTGTTATCTACAAAATGTCCAGAGCTATACCAAACTCACAGACCGGTCGTCAAAACAATGCATGTATATATATAAATCTCAAATAAACAACAATACTGAAACTGAAATGCATGAAATATAAATGTGGAAATTAAAATCTAAACTACTAACAAAACTTTGAAAAAGTTTTATTTTATTGTGTAGGAAAAGAAAATGGCAAGTACTTAGGGCTAAACTAGGAGCTTCAAAAGTGAGCTTAAGAAAAGAAAAAGGTGCCAAACTCAATGGCTGAAAAGACTAACTACTGCCCAAGCAGGCTTATTCAGTTCCTACCTACTCTAACCTACTAGGCAAGCAAGTACTAAGTGAAGTCATAAATCCAATGTAACCATTCATTAAATTGATCAATGATTATTGTTTGATGCCTTTTAACAAAACAAATCAGGACTAGATTAAAGATTAATGAATTTAAAATCAATATGCTCTTGGACTTGTTCAAAATTTATGAAGGCAATGGAATGGTGCAAAATGAAAACATGCCAAGGGGAAGTTTGATTGATGTAAACATCCTCCATCAGAATATTAATCGGATCATAAAAATTATGCAAGTTAACGTTCAACATGTGCGGAGGGAAAAGATGCGATAGCAAATTCAACTCCCCTTGTTTCAAACTACTTTCCTCATCGACCTGACTAGGACACTCAATTCTGACTACTCCAGGAATGATGCATAAACCAAGTGGGGATGAATTGTAATCCAATGAGAATGAGATTAACCCCACTTGTTGTTTAAGGATGGAGAAATGATGAAATTGATCTTTATATACCCCTTCCAGCCACCAAGAAAAAGGATTAATAAATTGAAGAATGTTATTCATCAAAGATGACTGAAAGGGAAAATGAAGCGCTTTATCTCCATTTATGCACCAATATATAGAAAAATAAAAGATTGACCAAACCACAAACTCAAAGAAGATTCGAAAACCTGGGATGGGAGGGTGGATTGAAAATGCATAGTTTCTCCCAGATGGCTTAGATTGATTGAAATTTGACAAAAGGGAAAAAACTCAATGTGAACACCCAACCTCAAGAATCGAAAAAGGTTATCCTAATCAAAAATTGAATTGGGAAAAGTTTCAAATTTAGATGAGTTAAGTGAAGGATTGGTTCTGAGCTTCCCATAAACATTAAGATATTGGTTTAAGGACTTTATTAAGGAAAACTCTTGATTAGTTCGATTCACCAACCCATCCTCATCATGAGACTTTTCTTCAATTGATTTATCACTAAATTCATATGATGATAATTTATCAGGGATCACATCGACAAATTGATTAACAACCACTTGATCATTTTCATAATATTGATCTCTAAAAACAAAATGATCATCAATTTCTAAAAATACTTGGTTGTTGTCCCTATTTTCTTCTTCTTCAATATCATGATCAGAAAAATCATTAATTACACAAGGATTATGAAAAGGGATCTCAAGACTATTTTCAAAAGACTCACTAATGGAAGACTCAACCATGGATGCTTCTTGATGGAAATCATTTGTATCATCCTCTTCATCTGAGACTTCTTCAGGTAATGATGACAAGACTCTCATAAGTTCCCCTCTTATATCAATATTAAGGCAATAATCCTGAGGCATTGAAATTTGCTCACTGTCATTCATTACCTTTTCACGAGACTCAATTGGCTCAAGAAAAGAGGAATCAAATTGATAAGGATAACCATTAGTTAATTCATTATCGATGTTTTGATCATCTTCATCAAGTTGATTTTCATCAAGACACTCATTTTCTGATTGTTCTTCCATAGTTTCATTAATGTTTTCTCCCCACTCATTTATTAGCAAATCCATGAACATGTCATACCCAGTGATGGATCCTGGGCTAAATGATCAAACCATAGTTGGGCATCCCCTTCTAGGGAAGCACCAAGGGCTTGCATATAGACATCCTCACCATAACCACCCAAAAATTCCATATGGTCCCAGACGGCATCCAAATGACTTTCAATAGATGTTCTATTACTTCCATCAAAATGAGGCAACCCCCTGATGTATCCATTTGGCATAAGATGAGGTGCCCCATATATTTCTGAAAAAATCAAAAGGGGATAGCTTGGGTTTCCTAAAGGTTCTAGTTGCTTGAGTTGGGCGAGGATCATTTACCAAAAGCCTTGGCTAGGTTTGATAATTTCTAATTGCTTCATACGGGATATTTAAGGAAAAATTACTAGATGGATGAGGTGAATGATGGGTATCATAAGAATCTTGATATGCAAGTTCATACCCATAATCATTTTGATAATTATCCTCATACCTAAATTTCAAATTTCTTTCATTAATCTCTGTTATAATTTTTAATTTTTGCTTCAGATCTCGAAGAAGATCCTCATCCATTATGAATTATTAGGATTCTCAATGGAGTATATACATGGGTTCGCTGTCCAGCAGAGTCACGATTTAAGATTTTAAAATTTATGAGTTGGGCTCGTCCCTTAGTAGTGTCATGGGGTGGAGTCGCAAGGTGAACCACACAAGTGATTCACCGAAATGAAATATGTCGTAGGAGAGGTGAGATGAGTGAATTAAAATGGTGATTGAAGTAATTATGAAATTGAAAATGTAATCACCAAGGCAAAATACCGAATGCGATAAGATATGGATTAACGCACGGACACTTGTAGACACCGAAGGTAACCCTCTACCTCCCCGGCAACGGCGCCAAAATGTTATCACCAATCTTGTAGTTGCCCCTACAGATGGATCCAAGGTGGATGGTAGAGGGGACAAGCAACTAAAGTGGTGAACCAAGAGAGCCCTAGTTCCCAAAAGGATGGTTGTCACACCAACCAAGGCACTCTTCGCTTTAGCTATCAAAGCCAAGATAGCAAGGGGGAGACCCAGATCTACTCCTGAATTATGAAATTGAAAATGTAATCACCAAGGCAAAATACCGAATGCGATAAGATATGGATTAACGCACGGACACTCGTAGACAACGAAGGTAACCCTCTACCTCCCCGGCAACGGCGCCAAAATGTTATCACCAATCTTGTAGTTGCCCCTACAGATGGATCCAAGGTGGATGGTAGAGGGGACAAGCAACTAAAGTGGTGAACCAAGAGAGCCCTAGTTCCCAAAAGGATGGTTGTCACACCAACCAAGGCACTCTTCGCTTTAGCTATCAAAGCCAAGATAGCAAGGGGGAGACCCAGATCTACTCCTGATAGGAGAGATCAACCCGATCACCAGATCAAATCAATCAAATGAAGTACGTAGAGTGACAGGTATGGAACCCTAGAATTAAGGAGTTAGGACCACTGTGGAGACATAGGAAAGGTATGAAATGACAGGGAAAGATAACACACAGCGATTCTATGATTATGTATGATTCCAGGATTAAAAGCTAGTTCAAAATGGTCAAAATCAACTACCTTGGGAAACGTGACCCTTAAAACAGGGAAAGTGTCCCAAAACGTAGATCTGATAGTTAGGGCTTTCTAGCTATGCTTGATGAAGGGATATGACAATGTCTAAATGCGCAAGCAACCAAACAGGGATCAACCCACAAGGAAATTGGACAACCCAGGAAAGTCGTGAGGGCTTGGAGAGATCAGTGCCTTGGCGTTTGGGCCTATCGAGTCACCCAAGTAAGACGTTTTTGAGAACCCACTTCACAATGTGCACGATCTACAATACCCAGAAAGGATTTGCCAATTGACCAAGGGATTTGATCAATAGAATTTTTCTTAGAATTTTAGTTGATTTTAAATGAGGGTTTTGAATGACTTATACAAATTGATAGATCAATGGAATGAGAAACTTACCTTAAGATCATACCTGAGTGATGAATGAGGTTGCCATGTTGTTGAGGAATGTTCCCGCAAAGATCAAATGAGAGATCTTTGATTTTTCTTGCCACGATATGATGCCCTAGTCCACATGTGCGCCCTCCTCTTCCTATCAAACCAAGGAAAGTCTATTCAATCAGTGAGATCAAAGAATGGAGGAAATACAAGCAAATAGCAATAGCAACATGAAGTAGAAGGTACTAAGACAGTAATACTCCCTGTTACCGATGAAGAGACCCCAAAGAAGAGGCAGGGAGAGTCTCCCCTACCAATGCGACCTCCTTGAAGCAAATCGACCTCCACCTGTAGATGAAAAATACATGGAACAAAATGATAGCAAGATAATCTCCAATAACCCAATGCAAAGGAAGAACAAACAATCGAACTCCAAAAGCATTCACCACAACGCAACAAGTAGATGCAATAATAATTTTCTATTCCAATAATTCAGAGCCAAAAGTCCCTTTACAATGAGGAGCTCTCTCCTTTAAATAGGATGGAGAGACACCGAAACCCTAACCACCTTTTCAATGGATGGCTAAGATTAAAAGATCTAAGTGGTTTAATCAATGGTTGAGATGAGCTCAACATAAAGTACATGGATCAATATAACAATATAATACATCAATGGACCAAATCACCTAGGAGAGCGGGTCCCACCAAATGTCAATGATAAAACATAAGATCTAACTCATGGTGGGTCTAGGGGGTCATGACTTGCCTCCCTAGTGTGTCCCCATGGAACAATAACATAAAATAACCAACCTAGACACCAAATCGTGTCTCTCTGGGAAAGTCGTGAGCCTTAGGAGGCCCCAGAAAATCATAAAAAGTGTCGAAGAGCTGAGTGTAGGCCCCACTGAAAGCTGAAACTGTTGGAGAAGGTGTGGAAGACATCACTCTCATCATCAAAACTCATCCCATGCCAATCCCTTGCCTCAGTAGCCCAAATCGAATCCTTCAGTAGCCATTTTCACCATTTTTTATCTGCCTTGGGAAGTGTGAAACTGCCCAAACTGCCTCCTGGAGTGCCTGCACTGTCAAGTTGAGCCCACCAGGCTCTCTGGGAGGGGTGTAATATGGTAATAACAAGTGGCTGGACCACCCTGTTCATGCATAGAGCCCTAGGTGAACCAATCAAATCTAACCCCTACTCTGACAGGCCAAAATTGCACTAGGATGCCCAACTGACACCGATCATCACTGTAATTGCCCGGAACTGAACACAAACTGTCTCATTGGACTCAGACAGCCCAAATCCATCTAAGGTGTGTACTCATACACCCTATGGATCTATGCATGATCATATAAAACATCCAATATACCCGACAGACCAAATACTAATAATTTGTAAAAGCGCTGAAAAGCACAAATCATCATCATAATCCTGAAACCACTGCATAGAACCATTTGGTAACCTGTACCAGACCATATATCATATCTCTGCATCATCTGAAGTCTGCCACCTAATGTCCTATGGTTGACTTTTGATCAAACTAGGTTTGACCAAGTCAACATGAACAATAATATAACTCAGGCTATCATCAAACTGTTGCAAGTGCCAAAGGTTAAAACATGCTCTATAATTCATTCAAGTAACAATTATAACAAGAAGTAATCATTTACTGGCGATCTACAATCAAGTACTCAAGGCTTTTAATTATTATTATGACTCAGACCAGACTTTCAAAACCATACTCAATTCATAGTTGTGATCAATTTGCTAGTGAAGGGTGAGGGCTAAAAATTAAAAGGTTAGGCTAAAGGATGACTACTAACTTGATATTGTGACACTTTGGAAATGGAAAGGGGATACACACTTTAACATATGTTGGACAAGCAGAAACACGGGGAATGGCAGTGTCTCACAGATGGGTAAGTTGTTTAAAGAGTGCTTATTCAACTTAGGCATCATGTCTACTTTTATAAAAAATGATCCAAGTTCATTAGGATCCATTGATTTCACTTTATGGTCTTTTGGGCCTACATAACCCTTCGGATCTCAGGTGTGCTAAGAAGCACAACTAATTGTAGCTTGCATCCAGGGCATGTTTATACATATACATAAGGTCGGCAATCATTTAGATATAGAGTTTAAGAAGCATTGCTTTTTGGACCTTTCTTATACTCTTCAAGGTGTATTTATAACTTTTCATTGCTCTTGCCCTTTACTCACGTGTGTTGAAAAACACATTCTAGAGTTTACAATTTCCATGGGCGAATTTACATAAGTTTCCATAAGTAGTACATGAGCTTTCAGTTTTAGCCAACACATCTTAATTGACTAGGGGGACTCATACCAGTGAGAAACACATTCTAGAGTTTACAATTTCCATGGGCAAATTTACATAAGTTTCCATAAGTAGTACATGAGCTTTCAGTTTTAGCCAACACATCTTAATTGACTAGGGGAACTCATACCAGTGCCAAACATCGGGACAACCGACTAAAATGATTTAGGACTACAATCCAACTCACCAAAGGTAAGTTTTGTCACCAACTCAGAGCCGAGACACAAGAAACAGGGAAGCTCATCCAACACAGAGGCTAAGGCGGGGGAAGGTCCTCCATGCCACTAGTCAAGTAGTAAGTCAGGGTAATAAACAAACTGGTAAGTAATGGATGGGTGAAGACAGTGAATAATGAGACCAACACTAGCAAGCCAAGGATGGTGGGAATGATCACCTCTATTCTCCCTATGGAGGGTAAAACCAATGAGTATGGATAGTTAATTCTAAGTCTGAGTGGGAGCAATATAATATATATAAAGATACAACCAGGTCCACATATCTATATGATCGCCAGATCATGATACTAAATGCTAAGAGATGCTACAAGAATGAATATAAAAGCACTATAACCATAACACAAGAATATACCTGCTGATTCATACACCTAAATGCACATAATCTGAACCAACATCTGTCCTCTGAAACTCTGCTGCTGCAACTCTGGGCAATATTGTCCGCTCTGTATACATGGCTAAATGGCTACATCGGTCATCTCTCTGAGAGTCCTGAAACTTAGTCATGGCATGGGGAATAAAACTGTTGTCCATAGTATAATCATGATCCATAATAGATGCTCGTCTCGGCATCTCAATGTAAGGGAACTGGCCGAAAAGTGTACTGGAATCTGAAAAATAGAGTATGGTAGCCCGGCTATTGTATATGTGATAACAGAACCCATTCCACAAAGGAGCACATTCCACAAAGGAACCATCCCACAAAGGGACCCACTCCACAAAGGAACCATCCCACAAAGAGACACACTCCACGAAGGAGCACGTTCCACAAAGGAACCATCCCACAAAGGGGCCCACTCCACAAAGGAGCACGTTCCACAAAGGAACTATCCCACAAAGGGACCCACTCCACAAAGTAGCATGTTCCACAAAGGAACCATCCCACAAAGGGGCCATATCATCTTTTCAAAGAAGATATCTGATCTACCTGATCAGCTTGGTCATTCTAGACCACGGAGGATTACTTCTTCATGCAGTTTATCGATCTCAAATCGAACGGAGGCTACACTCCCCATGAAGACACTTCTTCCAAGCACTTTATCGATCTCAAATCAAAAGGAGGCTACAATCCCTAGGAAGACACTTCTTCCAATCACTTTATCGATCTCAAATCGAAAGGAGGCTACACTCCCAGGAAGACACTTCTTCCAAACACTTTATCGATCTCAAATCGAAAGGAGGCTACGCTCCCTAGAAAGACACTTCTTCCAATTTACCAGTCATTACAACTGTAAGGTGATGATAACTACAGCTAGTTCACCCCTCTGGGCCCACAGTCCACACGGGAGCACTCTCCACATAGGAGAACATTCCACAAAGGGACAGACTCCACAAAGGAGTTCGTTCACAAAGGAACCATCCCACATAGGGACACACTCCACAAAGGAGTCCGTTCACAAAGGAACCATCCCACACAGGGACACACTCCACAAAGGAGTCCATTCCATAAAGGAACCATCCCACACAGGAACACACTCCATAAAGCAGTCAGGCACAAGTCTCAGCTGATGCCTCATCTATAGCCACACTGGTCATCAATCTTCCTTCCTGAGGAAGGGAATCTACACCACTCCAAGCTTTTATTCTACAAGGTCTTGATAAGGATATCTACGATCTGCTCATCTGTAGAGATATACTGGAGCTTCACTGCTCACTTCTGTCACAGAATATTTTTGTCACATCAAGCTCATGACCATACAAATTTGCAAGCAGCTTTCGAAGCCATATTGTTTCCTTACTAGCTGTACTGGTTGTGATGTACTCTGCCTCGGCTGTACTGAGTGCCACAGAAATCTGTTTCTTGCTAATTCAAGAAACCATAGCTGATCTCAAGCTAAGACAACATCCAGAGGTGCTCCTTTTGTCAACCACACTACTGGCCCAATCTGAATCTATGAAGACTACTAGTTTCACTCCATTTTCTTAGGCATATCTCAATCCATAACCAATAGTACCGCGAAGATATCTCTGCATAGCAAATATCTAGCCTGGTATTAACCAGGTACAACAACGAGCCAATCAACTGATGATACATGGTGGGATCTACTAAATATGAAGATATGGCAGAAGCAAGTAACTTCTTCAGATTTGCTTCCATAGGTGTAGCCATGGACTTACAGTCCATCATACCAAATCTGTGCAAGATCTCAACGGTATACTTCCCTTGTCTAAGAAAGATCTCATCAGGTCCTTGCCACACCTCTAAGTCCAAGAAATAATGCATCAACCCCCAAATCTCTCTTTTCAAATTCACGGATCATCTCCCTCTGTGTTGCAAACTCCCTCTGCAACTTTGCCTCTTGCTCTCAATCGTCAATCTCCATATGAGATCCTTTGGACCTGTAGGTTATGGGTTCACATATGACTGAATGTGCATCAATAATTATCAAGAACAAGTCTCATCATCCTTCTCTTGTAGGGCATGGCACATGATCTTTCCTACAAGTCAGATTCAGTCAAATAGCTAGTAATATTACATGATCATGAAATTCAATCAACTCGTATTGACATTTTAATGCAATGACAATTTCTTATGCACAGTTATGTAACCAACTTAGCCAATGCTTCAATCACAACACCCATCCAACGGGATGTTGTGCAGCGTTATAGTCTACTTACTCATCATATGCATTATGCACTACATGAGCCTACAGCTTTGTCAATCATATATAGGTGCATAATAGAAAACTATATAAGTCTAATGCACAATTTCATGATCATATGACAAAGACTTAAAAAAATATTAAATACTTATCTTTTGTTCGTTTATGTGGACTCCCACTCGATCTCTGTCAAGGACACTTTCATCAATAGTTGCTAGTTGATCTCTGAATTGGGCAATCCTCAAGAAATAAGAAGAAACTGAATCATCTTTTGTAAACTTCACTTGACGAAGTTGATCTTTTAGAGATAAAATTCTGCTAGGATTCTCATTCTCATATGGATTCTTCAAGGCATCATACATCTTCTTGGTTGAATCCTAGCTTGCAATGAGAGGTACAAGATGATCTTTTACTGAGTCCATCAATATCCTCATAGTTGTGGCTTCATTCTTCTTGAATCTTGATTCCTCTTTGGCTCCCTCTGGTTCTGGAATATTTCTGAGTATATGATCCTTGAGATCATGTTCATTTACGAGCATGAGCATTTTGCTTTTCCAAGATCGGAAGTTTGAGACTCCCTCTAATCTATCTTCTACTCTGAGTCCAACAACCATCTTGACTGAAGACTGAAAAGTTGAAACCTGTTTCAGAAACCCTAGCAGGAGAGGGTCAAAAAATCAAGTTTGGAATCTTGCAAAACTGACTCCACAGATAGATGTGCCCTATCAAGGCGTATTGAGAGAAGGTAGGATCGAGCCAAATCTGTGGACCAGACAACACAAAACTTGAAACCCTAATTTCTGCAGTAACTGCACCAATTGCAGAATTAGGTCAAAAAATGAAACTTCTCAGAACTAGAATTTTCCTTCACCAAAAGATGCACCTTCCCTAGGGCGAAATTTCCAATGCACTTTTCAAGCCAAACTGAGAGGGGAAGGCCCCGAAATGTGAAACCCTAGTTTCTTGTCCCAAAAACAAATTAGGTCAGATTTGAAAGTTCTCTGAATGAAAATATTCCTCCACAGATAACTGCGCCTTCCCAGGGCGAATTGAGTACAGGTCTTTCCGGATCAATTATGTGGTTGGAAACCCAAAATTCGGGAAGCCCTAGTTTCTGGCACTTGTCTCTTTCAGCACTGCTCTAATACCATGTTAATGTTTATAGCGGCATAACCAGGATCACTAAAAGAACAGCAAAGCACAAAAACAAAATGAGTGTGGAGCTCTTTTAACCACGATGATAAGAACAATCATCTCTCAGCCATAGACAAAGCTATTTGTCTCCCCCGAGCTCAGACCTTCCAATAGAGAATGATGTACATCCAGATAGTAGTAGCGCAAACCCAAGAAAACAAGAGAGAAACTTCTCCAATAGTGGAGAACCCCAAAAAATCAGTCTCCTAGCTGCAATAGCGAACCTCTCTTGACTAGTGCAAACTTGCTTGAGTGAATAACCAAATGAGAGGTTGAACTTTCTATTTATACACATCAAAAGGTGACTTTTTCCCTTACTGGGCCAACCTAACTTTACCTAACTGGACCAACCTGACTGGGGCAATTCTGCCCATTGTTTGGGGCAGACTGCCCACTGTTTTGGGGCAGTTTACCCACTGGGTCGACTTGTCTTGGGGGAATACAAAAATCCACATTAATGAATCTTTTCTTTGTGATTTCATCCCAAGGTTTACATTGATTCTTTCAAGGGTTTTACATGATCAAATACATTGATATCTTGTCCCGTAGGAGGCACAAGAATAACTTCCGAAGTTGCACTATTTCCAACACTTCTTCCTCCAAATGACCATTGAGGAAGGCACATTCAACATCCATTTGAGAAATAGTCCAACCAAAATGAGTAGCAAGAGACAAGAATAACCTGATTGTGACCATCTTGATAGTAGGAGTAAACATCTCCTCATAATTGATCCCTTCCTATTGAGCAAATCCCTTTGCGACCAGCCTTGCTTTGTGGTTGTCAAGAGAACATATACCTTGTTGTTCACCTTATACACCCAGTTACAACCAACAGGCTTTTTCTTAGCAGAAAGATCCTCCAACACCCAAGTCTGATTTAGGCATCATATCGAACTTGCATAGCTTTCTCCCATTCAATACATCTTTTGGCTTCTTCATAGCTTTGAGGTTCAAAAGAATGTTAAATGTTAGCAAGTAAAGCGTAATTGCAAGAATCAAACTTTTTATCTTTGTTTCTTAACAACCTTCCTTCCTTCCCCGATTCAAGAATCTCATCCACGCAAACCTCATCAAGTGTTTTATAAAACCACTCGGGATGTCATTTCAGCTGTGAATCAACGATGATTTCATGCTGATTGGGACTGTTTTCAGCACAAATATGATGCCGAGTTTTACATTTTCAGCAATCACATTACTACATGAGGTTTTCCCTACCTTATGGTTAGTAGACCTATGCAAAAAGGGTAGTTTTTCAGCAGTATCACAATCTTCTGAAAAGAAATTCAGACCTGATTTCTGACATAGTATCAAAGCCAATGTGAACTCTTCCCTCCCTATCCAACGGTGTTTTAACTGATGTTTGAGGTCTGAAACTAGGGTTTTTTAGCACTTTTTGGGATGGTAACAGATTTCTAGGCCTTTTTTTAACCTTTCTTTCACTGGTGCTCTCCTTTTTTTAGCAGTTTTTTTACTTTTCAGCAGATTTAAAGGGGAGGATTTGCAAATCTGTGCCTTTTTCTGGGGGAAAGCACTCCTCTCTCTTTTCAGCCAAAATACTACATATTGTTTAGGGCTGCGCTGCTATCTTGTGCATCTCTGTAAGGAAAATGTTTTTTCTCCATCTTAATGTGACTGACTACCATCTTTGGGTGGATCAAATGACAGCCCTTCTTTCAGAACAAATATTTATGGATGTATTTGGAGAAACACCTTCCAGCCCCCGATGAAGACAACTATGCCTTAGTTTGCTTGAGAAAGGACAAAGCCTTAGATTGAATACTCTATGTGGAGTTGCACATTGTTCATCACACCGAGAATAACAATAGTAGTGTTCCACCAAGTTTCCGGGATGTGGGAGCACGGGAGCGGGGAAATGCACATTGGGGACGTGTGGAGAGTCGGAGACCACCCCCAAATTTAGGAAAATTTAGGAGATGGGAGGATGTTGAGGCCTTTAAAATTATTAAAAATATATAATTTATATAAATCCTAACATATTAACATATAAATTCCTCATCACATCACCATTTACATACTAAACTTAAAAGTAAATAGTAAATACAAAATAGTAAATTCATCATAGTAAACATGGTTGTCAATTCATCATTGATTTACGAATCTTTTATCATTTGAGTATTTGAATTTCACATTGATAAATTCTAAATTTATAATATATGCACATCTTCCATTATAAATTTGAATTATAAACATAAATAGTAGATGAAAGTTTAAAATATTAAAATCACAAAACTGAATCATAGACATGTCACATAAAGTCTTAAACACCTTCAAATTTAAAGAGTCAAAAGAGTGATGAGACAAAGACTTAGTCTAAGGTCATCAATGACAATATCTACTTCTAGAGTCACAAGTTAAACTGAAAACTAACAATGGACAATGAACATTGAAAATAAAAGTAGCGAAAAGAAAGTTGAAACCATCAAAAGAGCATCAAGGAGATAGTTCCATGGAGTGGTCCTCCCCATGTATCCACTGCGTGAAGCCATTAGGACCATCAATGGGAGTGTCACTATCTGAGTCAAAGTCACTCTCATGAGTGACCAATGGCACACCAACCGAACCATGCATTTTTTTTGTTTTTCAAGTTAAGAAAAAAAAAATTGAAAATCGCGTGGGGGCGTATGGGAGTCCCCCTTTTTTGTGAGGGGACACCCGGATGCCCCCCACCTCTCTAGGACATTCATTGTGTGTTTCCTCGAGTTTTCGAGAAAAGGGGACATGGGGAAATGTTTCCCAAGGAGCCCCCAAATCCCCGGGGCATAGGAAACGAGGGGAGCGCGCCCCCGACCCTAAGGGACGCATCCCCATGGAACACTGACTTACAATAGTGCAAAGCAAATTTGGGATTCTTTTGAAAGTTGAAACCTTATTAGGCACAGTGAACAATACTCAATTCAAGCGACTTGAAACTGAGCTCTCCAATCTCAAGATGGATAACTTTATTGGCAACAAATAGTACATTCCAAGGCTCAAGAACATAAAACCTGGCATTATCACATCTGGTGGCACAGAAAAATTTGACTCTGAATATGTAAGCATTGTTCTAAATAATCATTCTCAACAATTCTAAATAATTTCTATCATTTTCTACAGCATTCATCTCTTTATCAAGGCACTTGTTTCTCCCTCTATTTCTCCCTCTTTAGGGGATGTATTTTCAAACCTTGTCCAACATCAAATCACCTTGTGGAATTTAGGAGACCTACCTCCTCATGATCAAGCCCATTCTAAGACTACCTCATCATCATGTAAGCGTGAGTCTACAAGAGAAACTCCCAAATCCTCCAAGAAAAGGAGGATGGTGTGCTCTTATTGCCATAAGGAGGTGCATTCCATCAAAACTTGTCTCCTTTGTCTTAAAAAGATTGATGATATTTCCAGGCAAACAACTAGCAACAATGATCACTTTGAAGACAATGTTGGTACCTCTAATACTGCACATCTAGCTATGAACTTTGCTTTATGGCCTTCAACTTCTTAACATGAATGGATTGCAAATTATGGGACAACTAGACATATGATGAAGCACAAGCATCTTCTCTCTAACTACATTGGGTAACTATCACTAATGACTCACTCTCCTAGTTTCTAGTTGTGTCATTGTTGTGATTGATAATATGAAGTATGGGGATGTTCTCCATGTTCCTAGTGGGGAACCAAATCCTCTATTTGTTCATTTCATCACACCCACCAATAAAAAGGTAGAATTTTGGTCAGGCAAATGGGTTGTTAAAGAAATAAAAGACGGGTTTAATGTTGGTCCTCCTAAATATTGTGATGAATCTGAACATATTTACAAGTTAGGAAAGTACTGTTCACCTCCAACTATGAATAAATTCATTGCAATGGTGACCAATGCAAATTATCATTGTAAGTTATCACACTTCCATTAGGTCACACCAATTATGGAGCCTTGAGACACAAGTCTTCGCTTCATTGAGGGTCTTCCACAGATCAATCCTCCTAGTGGTGTTTGTGAGGGTAAACATCACCAACAGACTAACAGTCCTTTCCAAAGGACAACTCAAGGTGTGCCTCTAACCCCCTTGAATTAGTTCATAGTGATATTTGTGGTTCCATGGCCACTTCTTGGGGGAGCTAAGTACTTCCTCACTTTTATTAATGATTATTCTCAAGTTTTAGGGACCCACACCATTAAATCCAAGGATCAAGTGTTTGGTGAATTCCACGAATTCAAAACTCGTGTTGAAGTGCAATGCAAATAGAAGATCAAGTGTCTCTAGACAGATGACGGAGACAAGTATATTGGTAATGCTTTCTTATAGTTTCTCTACCCTCATGGCATTTCTTTGTAGAAAAGACTCTTCCCTATACCCTTCACCAAAATGGAGTGGTTGAGTGTAATAATAGGGTAATCATGGAAATTTCTTGTTGCATGCTTCATTCTCATAATATGAAGTTGTCTTTTGGGGAGAGATCATTGTTTGTCCAGCATCCATCATCAATCGCATCACTACACATCCAGTCAATCACATCACTAAACATCCAGTCACTCGTATGACTTCTTATGAGAAGTTGCATAGGTAGAAGCCTTCTATCTCACACTTCCATATCTTTGGATCAAGTGCTTGGGTCCACCCACCTCATCATAGGCGAGATATATCACCTGTCCATTATACTCCTCACAAGTCTCCAGTTGGCTACAAAGAGACTTTTCAAGGGTATCATTCTTATAACCCCACTTCTAACCAAGTGACTAAATATCGTGATGTTATCTTTGATGAACCTTTTCCTCATGGTCCACAAAGGTCTCTTACATCACTTCTTGCCAATTATGATTCCAATAATGGTGCTCAGCATGTATCCATGGATCATGTTTGAATTTTTACCACAAATAAATAAAATCGCCCTATAATTGAAGAGCTTGATAAGCCTATGTAAGAAAAGCAATACCAAATAGAATCTCGAACACAAGAATTCACAATGGCTCACACGGATTTACCCTAGAAACCCTTGATCGAGAAAACCAACCTACCTAAGAGTTTCTCCATTCTCTATCTCATCGTATTATCTTCATTGTTTACAATAAAATATTGCAGCATCCAAAACGAACCCATTAACCCAAATTGGATTACAACCCTAATTCCTTAACTGCAATTAGTTTACAATGGGCTGAAAAAGCTCAAAACAAACCAAAATTGGACCCAAAATTTTCTTTCTGGGGCTCCACCCCGAAACCGCTAGCCCCCGTGCCCCCCAACCAAGGGGGTGATCAACCCGTGGACTCTCTTTGCTCTAGGAACTATTATCACATACATAATAGTTGGGCTACCATGTTAGCAGAGCAAATATCTGCACTTTTTTGAGCTTTGCCTTGCATATTTTCAGTGAGATCAGCTATGATGAGCAGCATTATTTATGATCACTCACACATCAGAGCATCTTCATATCAGACATTTAGTAGACCTTATGCCAAGGTTGAGCCTTGAGACCTCAGATTTGATGACCGATATGACCTTTTGTTCCATACAGTTATAGGGCAGTGTTCAGTGCTTCAGATATAGTGTTTTCAATGGTTATAGTTGGTTCAAATTACAGATGTTGATATATGACCCGGTATATATATGATGTGCATTGATGTTATTACCTTGTTGTTTAGGTCATTTTGATAGCATTGACTTGGTATATAGTAATTATGATCTGGCAGTATATTAATATTGAAATGAAATTGGTTGTTATGGATTATATGCATGATTGTATTACTGACATTTGGAAACTCTTGCTTTATACTTGTTGGTCGTTACCTTCTTATGAATGTGAAGATGATCATTTATTGTCTCTTTGACTTGCTAGCCTAGGCACCATTTCCACTTGTCTTCGTCCATCCATTCATCCTTCCTCATTTGTTGATCTTCACCCTGACTTACATCTTGACTTGTGATATGGAGGACCTCCCCGCTTTTGCCTCTGTGTTGGACATGCATCCATGTTTATTTTGTGTCTCGGCTTTGAGTTGGAAACAAAACTTGCTTTTAGTAAGTTGGATTTTATGCCTTTATCACTCTAGTCAGTTGCCCTGATGTGTGGTTTTGATTTGCGGAAGTCCCCCTAGTTGCTTGAGTTGTGTTGACTAAAACCTGAAGCAAATTGTACTACATTTGGAAACTATTGTTATATCTTGTAAGCACATGCAAAATCCCAGAGGGGGCATATTAGGACTAAAAGGCAATGGATAAATGTATGCTAAATCTAAAGATTGCTAGCCATGAAATTTTGTGAAAAGAAATGAAAGATCCTAAAAAGCAATGGTTAAATATATGCCAAATCTAAAGACTGATGACCTTATGTGAAACTTTCCTCATTGAGCCTGCGGGTTATGATATGAGATGGAGCAAGGGGCAGCTAATTCTAAGTGTCCCCTAGAACCTCAAGTTACGGTTAGTCGAGCACCTAGTTCACAGTAGTTCTAGTAGTAGACATTTTGCCAAGGTTGAATAAGCACTTCTCTGAACAACTTATCCATTTGTGAGACACCACCATTCCTTGTGTATTCTTTGTCCAACACATGCTTAAGTGTGTAACACCATGTCCCTCATCCCAAGTATCACAGTGTCAAGTCAGTCAAGTCATCCCCATTCAGCCTAGCCTTGCATCCTTAGCCTTCACCCTTTGCTAGCAATTTGATCATGTTTACAAACGAGTATATTCTTGAGATTCTTCTTGAAAGTAAGTTATTTAGCTAACCTATTGTTATTTATTAACTGCTAGTGAAATGATGCTTAATACTTTAGAGTCTTGCTATGAAAATGATTTAAAGAGCATGTCTTAACCATTTGCACTTGCAGCAGCATGGCCTCTTTGGCCAGGGTCATATTTTGATCAGTTTAACCGGTCAAACTTAGTTTGACCAAGGTCAACCTTGGGATCCACGATGAGTTGGACCACCTTTATTGTATGATGTTGATCTATGATCCTTGGTATACCTCTTGATGATTCCATATGATGGGCACAGACTTCAGATGATGATTGATGCAGTTTTTTATGATTATTATTATTTCCAGATCATCATATTTTCACTTGTCCGGGTATGGTGGACCCTACAGATGATCTTACAAGTTGCCATGAGGTGTATGAGTACTCATCTCTAGTGGATTTCAGTCTTATGGATCCATTGAGACACTTATCTTTCAGTTTCAAGCACTCCCGGGCATGATTTAAGCAGTCTTCCACCTGTTGACCAATTTGGCCACGCTGATGTGGCCTGTCCAGCTAGAGCATTGGAGGCTAGTCGTTGCCTAGGGTGCTACAGAGGGAGGGGGTGATCCAGCCACTTGTTTTTACCATATTACCCCCCTTCCAGACATGATGGCACAGTCAGTTTCTCAGCGCAGGCATCAGACAGTGAGCTATGGGCAATTTGATGGTTTTTCAGGAGGATTAAAAATGGAATAAAAAGGTCATAAAGGAATTCGATTTGGGCAATTGAGGCAAGGTTTTGGCATGAGGTCTGCTCTGAGGTCATCTATGGTGTATCCCACTCCTAGATCAGTTTGCAGCAGTCGGTGGGGTCCACACAGTCATCAAGATGTGATTTGATGTATTCTTCTCTTAGTTAAGGGGGCCAAGATTTGATCATTTGTGTACTTGGACATGTCATTGAGTCTCCTGTTATATTATTATGCCATGGGGTGATGCTAATGAAGGGGAATAATACCTCCTAGCCCCACCATAAGCTCCTAGTCCCTTGTCCTAGTCATCTTATGTGGCACACATGTGTTTTAGTCATCCTTATGTTGTGCGCCATCCCCCCTAGGGCGTCTTAGTCATGTGCACCCTCCTTTTAGTGAGTGAGCCATGTCATATTTGTACCGGCTCATCTTAGCCATTGATTATATTATTGCATCTTTTGATCTCAACCACTAGCTTTCAAAAGTGGTTAAGGGTTTTGGTCTCCCTCATCCTATTTAACGAAGAGACCCCCCTATTGTAAAGGCATATTTGGAGCTCTTCAAACTTGGAATAAAAATATTGTTTTGTGGATCTTCTTCTCTTGTATTGATGGATTCATTTGCAAGTTGAATATACAACTTTTCTCTGTGTATAATTTGTGGATCTTGGGGTTTCAAACGTTTTTCTATAGGGAGGCCGAATTGGTGAAGAGGAGGACGATTTTGAGGGAGGCTATTGTGGGGAAACCCCATATCTTACCTTTGGTTTGGCTTTTTGTCTCATGGAGTATCATTATTGTATCTTAGTGACATAGTTGGTGCTTTCTATTTCATCTTTTCATCATTATTGTCATTCTTTTGCTAGATCGGTTCTCATATAGATCTTTTCTTGCAGGAGGAGGGCAAATTAGCCAACTTGGAGGGAGTGCGATTTCACTTGGAGCTTTGGATCTCACTCTTGAATATACACACAGGGGGGAAATTATCAATTTGCAAAGCGGCCACAAGCTTTTGAGGTATGTTCCACAAGGTATGTATCTAGTTCCATGCATTTTCATCCATTGATCATCTCAAACCCTAAAAGTCAAAACCCTTACATTTTTATTTTTCAGATCTATGGAGATCTAGCAAATATTTGGGCTTAATAATCAACACAACATTCCCGATCTAAAGTTTGGTGGACATCCGACTCCATTTGCCCCCAATCTAAGGCACTAGTCCTCTCTTAAGGAAGCCGCACTCCTTGGGTAAGTGGCCATTTGCTAGATCTCACACGTGGGTATTGCTATTTTCTTCTCAAATCCATAGATCCATGCTATAGCATACCCCCTAATGCCATTTCATTTTGATTTTGACCTTGTGGACCCCATTTGGACCATTTTCCACTTTTTAAGGGTGGGCCTTCCTTGGGTACTATTTCTTGGCATTAGATCTATCTAGATCTACTATTCTTAATCCACAAGTGACCTTATCTTATACTTGGTTGAACATTTGTCCTTCCCCTAAGTCTCTTCAACCAAGCCCTAACCATCTTGGGTCCACTTATCATCCTAGATCTAGATCTTGTTTCATCTTGGTCTCCTACTCTTTCATCATCACATTTCCCTAGGAGGTCTAGATTGAGTTCGCTAGCCTTCATTGGCTAAGCTAGAGTCTCCCCCTTGGTCTTGCTTAGGCTTGATCTAAAGTGAAGAGTTCCTCGGTTAACGTGACACCCAACTTGCATTGGGAACCATGGCATCTCTTGGGTCACCTCTTTAGTTGTCTACACCTCTAACGTCCTAGATAGGATACCTTTAGAGACAACTACAAGTTGTGTGATAACAAGAACCTACAAAGAATAGGACCCATGTCCAACAATAATGTTATAATGCCACAAATGACACATTTGCCAAAATAATTCTATCCATTGCTTTATATGGTTATGCTCCTCCCAAAGACACAAATTGCATAATTTCTAGCATCAAGGCTCTAGCAATAAAAGTTCATACCAAACAATCTAATAAAAACATTTGAATCATGAAGGAGCACTTAGGTACAACAAGAAATGAAATGTAGCGAGAAGGAAGATCAGCAATGACCTAGGTAATATGAAAAATGAAATGAAGCAACAAGGAACATCAACATCAATCTGCAAAAAAAATTCAGATGGAGATTATTATTGTGCAACTTCAACTTTGCAAACAAACTTTCACTGGAAAATAGCAATATATAGAATTAATCACCCAACTTGTATTGGTCATATAAGATTCAAAGAAGCGTGAGCCCAATTGCATATGCCACAGCCCTGTTATCACATTTATAGTAGCTGGGGCTACCATATATTTTTTCCAGATTCCAGTATTTTTTTCAGCCAGTCCTTTACACTGAGATGCTTGAGATGAGCATCTATTTTGGATCACTCCTATGATTATGAGCAGCAGTATATTCCTTTGCCATGACTGAGTCTCAGGAAACTCAGATTAGATGATCGATGTAGCGATTTTGCCATTACAGAGCAGTATGCAATGCCCAGAGTTGTAGCAGCAGGTTCTCAGTGGATAGATGATGATTCAGATGTTTTGCACAAGTATATGATCCAGCAGGTATTATCTTGTTCCTTGGTTATGTTGCTTTTATAGTCATTCTAGTGGCATGTTCTAGCATTTAGTGTCATGATCCGACGATCATATATATAGTATTGGACTTCATTGTTATTATATATCTATCTATTGTCCTGCTTAAGTTTAGAGCTTCTTGTCTATACTCATTGGTTTCACCCTCCTAGGAGAATGGATGTGATCATTCCCACCATTATTTGGCTTGCTAGTGTTGGCATCATTTTCACTATCTCCATCCACCCATTACCTTCCAGTTATTGTTTTACCTTGACTTACTACTTGACTTGTGACATGGAGGATTTCCCCCCACTCTAGCCTCTTTGTTGGATGAGCTTCCCTGTTGTATTGTGTCTCGGCTCTGAGTTGCCTAAGTTGTGCTGGCTACACCTGAAACAGATAGTACTACCATCATTACATGTATCTGGAAACATTATTGTATATCTTAAATGAAAGCCCATTCTAGAATGTGTTTTTCAACACATGTGAAATGAATGTAAATCCAAGAATGTGTTTCTCAACACACACGGATCAAAAATCCTAATAAATGTAAATCCAAGAATGTGTTTTTCAACACACACAGAGCAAGGCTATGGAAATGAATGAAAGGCCCAAAAAGTAGTGGTTAAATGTATGCTATATCTAATGATCTGCTGGCCTTATACTGTAATGATTTATTCTTCATTGCCTGCAGGTTGTGATATGAGATGGAGCAAGGGATAGCTAATTCTAAGTGCCCCCTAGAGTCTTGAGTTACGGTTGCCTGCCACTTGGTCATGGCGGCTCTAGAAAAAATCCTCATGGAGCTGTATCAGCTTGGATGTGAGTTGTAGGCATCTCTCAAGGTTGAATAAGCACTTCCCAAACAGCTTACCCATTTGTGAGACACTGCCACCCCTGTGTTATTGCTTGTCCAGCATATGCTTTAGTGTATCCCCTTTCCCACTTCCAAAGTGTCACAATGTTGAGTCAGTACAATCATCCCTTAGCCTAGCCTTGCATTTATACACCCTCACCCATCACTAGCAAATTGATCACAGCCATGAAGTGAGGATAGTCTTGAGGTTCTAGTCTGAGCTATTATTATTATTGAAAATCCTGAATATCTTGGTTTAGATCGCCAGTGAAATGATTACTTTATGTTTATATTGCTATTGGAATGATTTATGAAGCATGCTTTAACCAGTTACACTTGCAGCATCTTGATGTTTATTGTTTGGATCATATTTTGGGTTAGTTTGACTTGGTCGAACCCAGTTTGACCAAAGTCAACCACAGGACATGAGATGAGTTAGACCCTAGATGATAGCTATTGATGATATGCGGTCTATTGTTGGTCACCAGATGATCCCATGCAGTTTTTACAGGCTCAGATAATCATCTTTGGTATTTTAATGATTTTGATCATTTGCAGATTACTACTATTTTCATTATGTTCGGGCATGGTATTGATTTTATATGATTATCCAGTCATCCATATGGTGTATGAGTATGCATCTCTAGTGCATTTGAGCTCTCTGAGTCCATTGGGATAGTCAGTTTTTAGTTCCGAGTAGTTTCAATTGGTGTATGTCTCAGTTTATAAATTCAGTGCAGATTTGCCATTAAAAATGCCCTGTCAGAGCAATGTCATGGTTTGATTGTTTCACCTAGGGCGCTACAGAGGGAGTATGGGGTCCAGCCACTTGCTTTTACTATATTTCCATACTCCCAGACATGATGGTGCAGTCACATTTGGCCCCGGGTGACCAGGCAGAGAGTTACAGGCATTTTAATCTTTTACAGGTTATTTACAGAGGCATAAAAAATGGTAAAATTGGCTACAGAGGAATTCGATTTGGGCTACTGAGGCAAGGAAATGGCATAGGAATGGTTTTGATTATGTGTATGATGTCTCCCACACCTTCCACAACAGTTTCATCAGTCAATGGGGCCCACACATTTTGCTCCGGCACATTTGTATGGTTTCAGGGTGCCTTTGGAGGCTCACGACTTTCTTACTTGGGCATGATTTTATGCTTTGATTATATATTTGATGTTATTGTGCCATGGGGACACACTAGGGAGGTTATATGTCACCCCCTAGACCCACCAAGAGCTTCATGTTATGTTTTCCTAGTCACTTTATGAGGACGTCCTCCCTAGGGCGATTTGACTAGTGGGTTTCTTATGTTTTGGAGTTGATCCATGTACTTTATTTGTTGAGCTCATCTCAACCGTAGATTATAACTTATGTATCTTTTAATCTTAGCCATCCATTTAAAAGGTGGTTAGGGTTTTGGTCTCTCCCATTCCTATTTAAAGGAGAGACCCTCTCATTGTAAAGTGACTTTTGGCTCTTGGCTTCTGGAATAAAATATATTCTTGCATATCTTGTCTTGTGGTTGTGGATGATATTGATGTTGATTGAAATTGTTCTTCCTTTGCACTGAGAGTATTGGTGAAGATCCTTTGCATATTTTTCTCCACGTTTTGATCTACAAGTGAAGAAGTCGATTTGGTGAGGAGGGCACATTGGCTGGGGAGACTCACCCTGCTACTTTCTCTTCTCTTCGTCGGTTACAGGGAGTATCACTGCCTTAGTACCTCCTACTCTTTGTTATCATGTTCATCACTTGTATTTCTTCCATTCTTGCTTTGAACTGATTGATCGTACTGTCCTTAGTTCAACAGGAAGAGGAGGGCGCACTTGTGGAGCAGGGCAATTCGCATGGGCAAGGAAACTCTTCAAACTTTCATTTGATCTCTACGGGAACAATCCTCGACATCATAGCAATCATCTCCATGACTCAGGTACGCTTGTGAGGTATGTAATTTATTCTTCTAACCTACCCATCTGTCATTTCATATTAAAACCCTAAGTAAAATTAATAGGAAAATTCTCTGGCTCAAAAGACTTGGTTTACTGGCAAACCATTTCTGGGTTTTTGGTCTCTTGCAAATCCCTAGGTGGGTTCTCCAAGGCATCATACTTGGAGGACTCCATTGGCCCAAATCCCAAGGCACTAGTTCTCTTGAACCTTTGTGCATTCCCTGAGAGAGTCAATTTGCTCGTCTTTTGATCCTTCTTACTGAGCTTGTGTGCTTACCGTAACATCCAACTACCAAGTTGTGCTAGAAAGCCCTAATTTCTCAGATCCACTCTTTGGGACACTTTCCCTATTTTAAGGGTCACGTTTCCCAAGGTAGTTGAATTTGATCATTTACACTAGCACCTCAATCCTGGAACGACTTTTAATTATTGAATCACTGTTACATCTTTCCTAAGCCTCCACAGTGGTTTCATTTCCTTAAATCTAGCGTTCCATACCTGTCACCTTACGTACCCTATCCTATAGCTTGATCTGGTGATCTGGTTAGATCTCTCCTGTCGGGAGTAGATCAGGGTCTCCCCCTTTGTTATCGTGGCTTTGATAACATAAAGTGAAGGGTGCCTCGATTGGCGTGCAAACCAATCCTTTGGAGATCGAGGCTCTTGAGGTTCACCACTTTGGTTGCCTATCCCCTCTACCATCCTAGATCCATCTTTAGGGGCAACTACAAGATTGGTGTTAACAAGACCTACAAATAAAAGGAAAATGCATAATGCCTTTCTTGAGTTTATTTCAAAGTAGTTTGCACAATGTCCACTTAGGCCAAGTTGTTGATTCTCACCAAGGAACTAAAGATGGTATTTGTACCTAAAAGGCATTTTGGACCAGTGTTGCGCATATCGTCTCAGGGAAAGTATCGGCGAGGATCCGGAATATAACTTCTCGGTGGTCTTGGCCGAAAATATCGGAAAATACTGGAAGACCTCAAAAAAATACAAAAATTATCATTTTGTTTCAATTTTTAAAACATATAAAGCAACAACAACATCAAATAGACACACTACTACATAAATATGATGATACAACTAATAAATAAGATGCATAAGATGTCAAGGGGTCACATATCGTTACTAAACTGAAAATTCTGAAACATGTTCTTGAGAGGATGATACAAAATCACATCAAATGCTCAAAATAAATGTATATCATAAGATGAAACATCATGAGGCATCTAGATAATAAATAGTACATAATACAATGAAAATGATAGATCATAGGAATCCGAATCATTGATTCCCTCTACCCCTTTTACGGGTAAAGGGAACCACTCTTCCTTTGGAAGCAGTAGGTGGTCATGGAGTTACTCGGGATGAGGTTGGAGTGGAAGCTCCAGAGCCTCTAGCTACTCTAGCTAAGGTGGAAGGTGATGGGGTTGAGGTGGAAGAAAAAGTGAGTTGTCTCCTCCCAGTCCCAAGTCCAACTACAAGTCTTCGTGGAGGTGGTGGTGGCATTAGCTACAGCGGAGGATCAATCTCCTCCTCAACATCGGTATCCACTGGAAGTGGATCATCCTTCTGCTCCTCTTCTCCTCCTCCTCCACTGTCGTCGCCTCCCCCAAATCATCTACAAGCTCCTCCTCTTCCAACCACTCAGTTGCCTCCTCCATCTCCACCCTCCACCAAGTAGTGGCTTCAATGGCATCCAATGAAATGGCCTCTATATCAAGTTCTTTGTCAAGCTACATCACCCATAGCCTTAGATTGTAGTAGACACACACAGTCATTAAGGCATTGGGTACCTAACCTGTGTGAACGTTGAGGGCCATAGTTAGTAATGGTAAATTGTAGTAAATTAAAATTAAAAATTAACAAGATATAAACAATTTAAATTCTGATTGTTGCATTTTTGAACATTTCTAACATGATGCGCTTCTTGGAGTGTATATTTTCAAAGACACTCCAATTGCGCTCACACCCTAAAGAACTGCAAGTTTGGATAAGCACCCGAATGGCAAGTTTCTGCAATTCTAGGAGCTTTCCACCATAGTGTTTCCACCAGACATTTACAATGAATAAAATTAAAGGATTCAAAGGAAGACAACAAATTATACTTCCATCAAGTAATAAATGTCAGATATATAGAAAGGAAAAAACAAATTCTGAAATTGAAGCTTACCTGGCATCTTTGTGGTCCTATCTTGGACAGCCATCTCATAACCCAAAACCTCGAATGCCATCCTATATATCTCCATTTGTCTAGAAACCTCTAAGCATCCAGCTGGAGTGTGCACCATCTTCTGAACACACTAGAAAAAACCATCCATGACCTCACCATCAAAATTAAATCCACAAGCATAAGCGAATGCAGGGTTGAGGTAGAGCCTTGCTGTATGAATGGGACGATAGAGAGTGTTATTCCATCGCTCATCAATCACACCCCATATATGAGCTCTCTTGGTGAATCCTTCCTCCCCCTTGCCATCATAGTATTGGTAGATAGCTTCCTTGGCCCTATCCATGGCCTCATACAAGTATCCCATTCCGGGCTTGTCACCATCAACCAATCGAAGAACCTTTACCAAAGGTTCACTAACGGTACATACCTCACCTACTCCACTCCAAAATCTTTGGTCATGTACCACTTGTTGGGCTATGGCTTGCCCATCTTGTTTGGTGCTATAGACACAAGTAGTCCACTCATCAGAAAGAAACATCCTATGTAACTCCAACATACTATTGAGGAGTGACTGAAGAGAAATGAAGTTGGTGGAGAAACGTGTGATCACGGGACACACCAACTCTCTGTTCCTTGTGAACGGTCTCATGAGTGAAAGAACAAATGTGTGATTATATATATATTTGGTCACACTCCGAGCTTAATCAATGATTTCCTTGATCCAAGGAATTTTGCCCATGTCCTCTAGGATCAAATCAATGCAATGGGAGGCACAAGGACTCCAGTACAAGGTTGGATACCTCTCCATGAGCAACCTACTAGCAACAACATAATTAGCAGTGTTGACCGTGATGACTTGGACAACATACTGCAGGCCTATCTCTCAGATAAAGCCATTTAGCAACTCACATAATAATTGTGCATCTTGTGCATATGCACTTGCATCAACACTTTTGATAAACATTGTCCCCCTGGGACATTTAACCAAGAAATTTAGAATTGACCTATCCTTCCCATCAGCCCACCCATCTAACATCACAATGCATCCGGTGTCTCCCCTGATTCCCTACGCTTAACTAATATTTCTATGCAATCGAGATTTTCCCCTTGAAGGAGATGCCCTCTCAAATCATTATAGGAAGGCCCCTATACCCTGGGCAACAATAGCAGCAGCTTCAAACATGGAATGGTAGAAGGGGTTCTTGGCAATGTTAAATGGTATATCACTCCAAAGAAAACATTTGATCATGTTACGCGCTTGAGCAGCTATAGTGGTCCAATGAGGTTGAGGCTAGAGCAAGGGGCCAAAAAAATTATTGTACAGGCCAAATTGGGATTTATTGTATGGATATTTGGTTTTGGGGTTGTTTACCCCCTAGATTGGACATGGCCATCCCCCTTGGTTTCACTCTCAGAAGTACGTGGCTTAGTGGCTTTGCTAACTGCCCCTTCGGTGTGATGATATCTCCACCATGCAGAGCTTTATGCCCGTGGGTTGGTGTTTCGGGGCTTCTGGGGGTGACCCACTCGGGCACATCCCCATCCTGGTTATTTGACTTGCAGAGGTGATTGTGCTTTGTAAAGGATTGTTGTCTCCTCCTAGCACACCTTCTTGCACCCGCTTGGACCTATTTCAGCTTCCAGAGACCCCTCCTCTCATGCCTCCAGCCCAGTGTGCCCTTTGTCCAACTGTTGCAACTTTTGCACACCAGTCAAGCCTACAATGGCTTGGAGGGGGGGCGTTGAGGGATTTTCACCATTTTGGGGTTACATGCGGCATAACATCCCCCCAGCTCACTACTTCATCAAGTGAAGCCATCTAGCAACTTATTTAGGCTTATTTTTATCATTTTTCTTTTTCTACTTTTTGGGGTAAAATTCCTTTGTTGTGTAAAATTTACCCTAAAAATAATATTATTTTATGTTTTAGACTTGTAAGCTAAAATTAAAATATTCAAGAGAGAGCTATAAATAAACCTCCTCTCCACATTGTAAAATCATAAGACAAGGGTTCTAATATGAAATTATTTCTTTTTCTCCTACTCTTTGAGTCTCTTTGGCGATGCTCTCTTCTCTTGGGATGATCTTCTTTGCTTGATGGTGGATGGATGAATGATCTAGGGCTTCTTTCTTGCACATGTTATGGTTAATGCTAGACTTGTCAGACTAGCACTTGCACAAGTGTGACCTAAAGGTATCTTCTTTGCTCATCTCTTGTTGAATGTTGGTGAATAATGTTACTATGTTGGATTGAATGGCAGGGCTTTTTACCAATATTCTATCAACTTTATATGAAGGAAACGTCTTGCATAAGTGTTTCCTATTGCTTTTAGGGCCTTGGACTTCTCCATTTTCCTTAGTTAGTCTCACCTACCAAACCCTAGAGGTTGCTAGGTGATGCCCTAGCTTGCAAGTGCTAGAGGAACATCTTAAGAGAGGGACGTTAACCATAGAATCATAGATCTCTATTGCTTTGGGAGCCTTGGACTTCTCCATTTGCCTTAGTTAGTCTCACCTACCAAACCCTGGAGGTTGCTAGGTGATGCCCTAGTTTGCAAGTGCTAGAGGAACATCTTAAGAGAGGGACGTTAACCATAGAATCATAGATCTCTCAATGCCCTAGGGATTGAGACAAAAATCATATCCCCTTTCTTGTCATTTTTACTCTATTTTTTAGCATTTATTGTATTATATTTGTGGCTGCAATTTTATGCATAAAAAGACCTAAAAATCTGAAAAAATTCCAAAACCCTAAAAATTAGAAAATTCATAACTCCAAAAATAGTCGTGAGTTTGTAATTCTAGTCCTCCCTACAAATTCTCCCTAGTGGATTCATCCATAGATCTTGAAGGGCATCCTCATTTTATGTGTAAAAAACCCTAAAAATCATATATTGTCAAAAAAGCCATAAAAAATTACATAAATTCTAAAACCTAAAAATATTCAGACTTTGGTAAATCTGGTCCACCCCTTATTTTCACCCTAGTTGATTGGTCCATAGATCTTGAAGGGCGTCCTCATTCTTGGAGTTGCATTGGGAAACGTGAAAAACCTATCTCCCAAACCCAGGATAGTGTTTTCCTTCTAAGGCCTCCTAGGGCCTCACTTTGCCCTACTTGTCCATCTCCTCCTGAGGGCGCACTCTTCTGAGGTGTCCCTTGGGTTGTGTAAAATTCATTGGTAAACGTGAAATTGCACTAGAAATCATTGATATTTGTTATTTTGGGCAAGTAGTTGTTTGCACTAACTCCTCAATAAATCTGGTTGTCTTTTTATATCATTGTTTGACTCTAGTTAAGGCACTGATCTATGCTATTAGGTTGTAGAAAGGTATCTATTTGTTGGTGACAGCAGGTATCTGATAGGGCTCTCCCCTAGGTTTAGGAGTTACTCGAATTAGTTGAAAGACTAAGCTGAGGTGACATTGGGTTTAGATCTTTCCCATGCTTACCATTCACTAGCTTATTGCATCACATTGTGCTACAAATCCTAGACTGCTAGTTTGAGCAATAATACATCACAAGCTTATCGGCCTTCTCCTTCTCGTTTGTTTTAACCAATGACTGAATAGAAGGTTTCCCCCCAGTGTTGACCTTGGCACAAAGAAAGGTGAGGTTGATGAGGGGATCCCAAAAGTTGTGGGCCGTGTGGATGAGGACTGGGATTGTGGTCTCCCCACTGAGGCACTTGTTCCAGTGTTTGTACTTGCAAGTTCATTTTTGCGAGCCTCCTTCACATCCCTCTTATTAGTAATATCAATGATGGATTGGTTTGCAGTACGCATAATTTCCGGGGTGGTTTTGTCACAAGCATCCACATCAAACCCACTAAGTTTGGCAAGGTGGTATTTCAAGCAGCTAATTCCTCCATAAATATTTTTGCCACAAAGATTGCATGTCAATATTTGTCTATTGGGAAGTTCTACTAGTTCAGCATACACCCACATTGGATCCAGTGGCTTTGGCATTTTGTTGAGGAGAAAACCCTAAGTTGCCAGGAAACTTGGGGACGAGGACGGGGACGCCACTTTTTGAAACAGGGACTTGGGTAAGTCGAGGTACTAAAGATAGATATATATATATATATGAATACATATGAAATCAAAAATTCAAATTATTTTCACTAATATCCATTGTTCAATAAGTAACATGCACATTGCTTCAAAGTTCATGAATCATTGATATAAAGTGGAAATTACATATGAACCTTAAGTCTAAACATGATATCAGATAATCATAAACCAAGTGGAAATTCAAATCATTGTTTGCATATTGATATGAATCATGATTCAGCAATCATGATATATGTCCAATGTCATACAACATAGAGTATCCTACATCCAAAATTCAAAATGCAAAAAACATTGAACAATGAACAATGAAGAATGAACATCAACTACATAGCTAAGTTAAAAACATAGAATGAAATGTCAAATGGGTTGGGGAGGGCAGGGCTCGTAGGTGCTAAGAGGGTAGAGGGACCTACGCCCACCCTATCCCTCTACAAAAATGCAAAAAATAATTAAAACATTTTATTTTGCTTAATTATCAGTCTTCGAAGTTTCCTCGATGTCCCCAAAATCGGGGGATGGAGTCCCCAAACCAAGCCAAGTTTCCTTTTTTCTTGCCATAAGTTTTTGGTTCGCGTGTACTTCGACGAAGACTTCAGGAGACGTCTAAGAAGTCCCTAACCTGGTTTTCGAGATGGGGGGACCGTACCTAGGACGAGGATGGGTACCCTTGCTACACAGAAAATATTAAACCTATGGCACAAAAAAACCCAAAATAAACACATGATAATGCAAAGCTTAAATAATGAGAACTAGATGAATGTGGAATGATTGAATCTTTCGTTCAAAAACAACAACAAGAGGCACATTTCAAACCCTAGCCTAAGTCTAGAAAAACAAACAAATGAAGCCAAAACGTTTTATACATATGTGGAAATCTTGATGGTTTGGTCACTTTGGAATCCCCACTCCACGATCTCTCTGCTAATGGCAACAAGATCCTTGGCTATCTCCTTCTTTGATGGATGCACAATTTTCTCCCAAACCTCTCTAGCTCTCTCATGCTTTTGGAAACAAACAATGAAACATAAAAAGCCAACCCGCAAACTTAAACACAATTTCGAGCAATTTTTTAGCAATTTCGGTCAACGGTCAGATATTTTCCTTCAACTCAAGATATATTCCCAATTTATCGCAATGTATTCATTGTATCGTGACACATTGAAAATATTGGAAATCTTGCAATATTTAAGATCTGATTTATCGGATGGGGGTTTAACTCGGCGATATATTCGATATATCACCGATAAGTGCAACACTATTTTGGACATTAAAACAAAAGCACTTGATCCAAATTCTAGAAATATCACAAATATTTAATTAAGTGGAGAAACTTGCTTATTCAGAAAGTAACATGGAAAAATAGTCCTTTCAACCACAACATTTGTACCTACTACTTGCTCATGTGCTTTGAAAACATCATCTAATGAAAGGGAGCCCTTTATATACCTATGATATTGAATAGCCAATAAACTAAAAAATAAGACAAGTCCAAACTAACTACCAATTAATACATAAACGAAGTCATTAATCAAATGTTAAATAGACATAGTCATATATATTGAGTGATGTTACCAATCCAGCAATATATGCACTCATAAAAACATTGTTCTCTCCGCTTGTTCCATTTGATAGAAACTACCCCGAACATCAATGGCTCCATTGTTGGTGTTTGTGCATTCCAAATTGACATACAAAGTCATAAGATCACTAGATATATACATATACCTTTTTCTTCTCCTCTCATTTTCATACTCATTCTCTCTCATGCAAAATTATTTATTGTAACTTTTATGGGTCTTTAGGCTAAAAAAATTGGTGTCCTTCTTCACTACTGTGTTGCATTTATTGTTAAAGAAATGTAACTGCGGAAGATATTCTAAATGTATTTGTTTATTATATTATTGTTATTCCTCCTTCGGGAGATGTCATTGATGTAATTGATCATGTCAGAGTCATTGGAAGAGTCAATGTTATTCCTCCTTCAGGAGATGTCATTGATGTAATTGATCATGTAGGAGTCAATGTAAACCCTAGGAGTTGTGTCGGCGTAGAAGAATCCAAAAAAAAAAAAAAGATATTTTATTATGTAATTGATAGGTCAGCCCAGTAAACTAGGAGAGGTCGGTCCAGTTAGGGTAAAAAGTCACCCAGCTGAACAATATAAATCGAGAGGTCGAGTTTGTCATTTGCACCACTCATTCACTCACTCAATCTCGCATAGGAGAGAGAGAGAGAAGTTCGCTAGTGAAGGAGAGAAGTTGTTTTGTCTTGGATCTTTTATTTTGTATTGGTGAATTCTATATTGAGGAAGTTTTGTCAGGGTTTTCTCCCTTGTAGTTTCCCCGAGAGAAATTTTGTGTTCTTGTGTTGTTGTGCTTGTATTTCTTTCAATGATCCTATTGTTTAATGTTATTATGCTAAACAAAGTAAAAACTTAACATGGTTTCAAAGTAGGCCTGAAAGAAAACATTGTACAGCTTCTACATTTGCAGAAACTAGGGTTTCTTGTTCCGGGAGCTCTCTCCACAGATCAGCTGAAAAAGAGAGTGCATCTAACTCGCCTCACTAGGGCACATCTTTCTGTCGAAGCCAAATTCAATTCCGAGAACTTTCATTTATGGGTCCACCACTACAGCCCGGAGAACTAGGGCATCACGTTTTTGGAAGATCTGCTCACAGATTTTGGAGAATGAGTACATTGCTCAACTCGCCTTGAGGAGGCGCATCTTTTCCTCCAGTCAGTTTTCCAAGATCTAGAAGTTGGAAAATTAGGGTTTCTCTGTCAAACCCTAAATCAAGGTAGAAGCAATCTTTTCAAAAGGACGACTTTACTGGTAAGTACTATCTCCATTCTATTTCCATTTGAGGTACTCATATTATCAAAATGACAAGCACTGTCAAGCTTGATGAGAAGCTTGAAGGAGTTGAGAACTTCAGGGCATGGAAATATTGAGTCATGCTCATTCTTGAAGAACATGACCTAGAAGACTTTATAAAGGAAGAAACTACAGAACCAGAAGGAGATGAGGCCAAAGCAAGACACAAGAATAATATGATCAAGGCTAAGAGGATCATAGTTGACTGTATCAAGGATCACTTGATTCCTCAAGTGTCCTCAAAGAAGACTCCAAAAGAAATGTTTGATGCTTTGACCAGTCTGTTTGAAGGAAAAAACATTAATAGAAGATGACCTTGAGAAATTAACTCAAGGGTGTGAAAGTTCAGAAGTCAGAGACTATGTAGTCATATTTCACTAGAGTAAATTAGATCAAAGAACAATTAGAAGCTATTGGAGACATGATAGAAGAAGCAGAAGTTGTGATGATCACCTTGAATGGTCTTCCAAGAGATTGGGAACCTTTCGTTCGTGGCATATGCTCTAGAAAGAGATTGATCAAGTTTAGACAATTATGGGAAGAATGTGTGCAAGAAGAAGAAAGGATAGTAGTAAGAGAAGAGAAACTAAATGATAATGAAGATCAAGCCTTGGCATCCCATGCCAAAGGAAGAAACAAAAGAAAGAATAATGTACGTTCTCATGATCACTCTCCTAGAAGATCTCAAAGATTTCAAAGGAACAAAAGGATCGAGAAAGACTTCTCCTCCTTTGAATGTTTTACTTGTCACAAGATGGGACACATTGCAAGAAATTGTCCTCTCAGAGCTGAACAATTCAAGAAGCAAAATAAAAGATTTCATGCCCATGCAGCTGAAGAAGATGAACATGAAGATGAAAGGAAGGCCAAAGAAGATTCCTCCAATGATGAGGAATATGTACTTTAATCCAAACCAGGAAGATAGAAGAACCTCTTATCTATCTCAGCATTGGATAAGAAGGGATGCAGTTGTGATTGGAATTGAAGAAGGAGGACTCCACAAATTGAAGGGACATGCAGACTCGAGCCTAATATCTAGGACCATGAGTCCTTGTAAGTTGTGGTATAGAAGACTTGTTCAGCATTGTCGGTCATAAGCAGGGCACATTGTCAAAGACTCCGGTAATTCCTGTAGGGAGACAAGGATAAAGAGAGATCCTACCAAACAAACAAAGATAAGTATTTGAATTGTCATTTCCTATATATCCAATTACTTAAATGATTTTGTTTAGTTGTGTACATACTTATGTTCCTAGAGTTAGGATGTGTATTATGCATGTTAGATGGTTTGCATTAATTAACAGAATACTACTAATATGTATGTGATGGATAAGTGGCCTATGGTGCTATACAACATTACAATGCTACTTATGTAGAATGAAACCTCTTTGTTGACATATTGGGAGTAGTGCGCGATCTTAATAATGTTCTGGTAGAGATGGAAGGCATCTAGAAAGTTACTATATGAATGCAGGATATGGAATCTGAATGAATGTTGTGTTCAAGCATTGGCTAAGATAGTTGCATGACTGTGTGACCTATATTTGTATGCATAAGAATTTATCATTATTAATATGTTTTGGAAACTATGAAATGTTTCTAACCATGCAACTGAATTTGACTTGTAGGAAATATCGTGTACGATCACCTACAAATGAAGAATGATGAGACTTGACGATGGTTCAACTATAACATTCAACAAGATTTATGAAATCAAGCATACTAAAGAAGTACAAAGCAAGGGTTCTCTCAGAAAGAGGTAGTTGACTATGACGAGATGTTACTCTAGTGGCCAAACACATTTCCTCATTGATGGATATTACACTAGATAGATGGTGTAATCGAAGTAGAAGAAGATATTGAGCAACCTCCAGGACTCAGGACTCTCTACAGAGAACCACATGGTGCAGATTGAAGAAGACTTTGTACGGGCTCAAAAGGCACCCTTGGGATAGGATGATCACCTAGAGTGATGAGATATCAACCTTTGCTACAAGGTTGAAGATGAGGAGCTCATGGATGGGTGCAAGAGAGAACTTGCAACAGAGTTTGAGATCTAGGTATCTAGTGACCTAGAGAGATGACATAGATGGATACCCAAAAGATTAACAGAAGAGAAGGCTACCAGTCACTCCAATGCAGAATATATCGATGCAGAGAGTACAATATGAAGAGGGAGGATAGTGCTTAGTTAGAGAGGGAGCAGGGAAGCTCCGCTTCAGAGAGAGTGACTACAGCATAGATGGAGAAGGTTGTCTGCCTCAGTATCTCAAGGATATGCTTAGAGTGATACCAGATGTCTCCCCTCACGAAGAAGAAGCTTGCTGCAGAATTTAAGATGAAAGACCTTGGAATGATGCATTACTTTCTAGGTGTTGAGGTGTGGCAGTTCCCATATGAGATTTTCCTAAATCAAGGAAAATATGTTTTTGAGATCCTAAAAGGATTTGGGATGTTGGACTGTAAGACCATACCTACTCCGATGGTGACAAACTTGAAGGTCTTAAATGATGCTTCATCAGAAACAATAAATGTTATATTGTATAGAGCGACTATTGGCTCATTGATGCATTTGACCAATACTAGACCAGATATATGTTTTATTGTGAACACCTTGAGCCAGTATATGGTGGATCCTAGACATGTTCACTTGGTTGCAACAAAACAAGTGATGAGGTACCTAAAGGGTACACTGGATTATGGACTCAGATATGTATCAAACAGTTAGTTCAGATTGCACGGTTATACAGACTCAGATTGGGTAGGAAGTGCTAAAGACAGAAAGAGCACTTCAGGATGTTGTTTTAGTTTGGGATCAAGTATGATCTCATGGCTCAACAAAAAGCAGAGCATAATTGCTCTCAGTACGGCGAAAACTAAATACATTGTAGCATGTTCAGCTTGTAGCTAAGCAGTTTGGCTTCACAAGATATTGGTAGAATTGTTCGATGCAGAGATAGATGTGACTAATGTCCTTTGTGGTAATCAAGAGTTGTATCAAGATGTCAGAGAAACCGGTGTTTCATGATAGATCGAAGCATATCAAAATTAAGTATCACTACATCTGGGATATGGTGTAGAAGGGAGCCGTAAAGCTCAAGTATGTTCCTACAGAGGAACAAGTTGTTGATGTGTTGACTAAGCTTATGTCTTGTGTAAAGTTTGAATACTTTCGAGACAAGCTTGGTGTGGTCCGAAAGGACCTCCCTCAAAAGAGGGAGTGATGATGATGAGTCCGAAAGGACCTTCTTCGAAAGAAGGAGTGATGATGATGATGAATCCAAAAGGGCCTCCTTCGAAAGCAGTGAGGATGATGACGAGTCTGAAGGGACCTCCTTCGAAAGAAGTGATGATGATGATGGGTCCGAAAGGATCATCCTCGAAAGAAGGAATTGTTTCATGGAGCCTTGGTGTGGCAGCTCAGTCTAGGATTGGTACGTCGGCCTGACAAGGCCTGGTTGATCCGCCTGACAAGGCCTGGTTGATCCGAAAGGATTGGTATATCATCCTGGCTAGATCCTAGGGGGATTGGTATGTCTGGATAGGTTTGTTTGGTCTGAAAGGATTAGTAAGCCAGACAAGGCCTGTTTGATCCCTGGGTAGATTGGTTTGTCTAACAAGGCTTGTTTGGTCCGAAAGGATTAGTAAGTCAACATCGTCTACTAGAATGCCCACCATAGTGCATATTCCAGATGATGATGTTGTTCCAGTATTTCTATATTGATGGTTCAAGCATTCCCATGTTGATGATGATGGTGTTCCAGTATTTCTATACTGATGGTTCCAGCATTTCACATGTTGATGATGATGTTCCAGTATTTCTATATTGATGGTTCCAACATTCACATGCTGATGATGATGATGTTCCAGTATCCACATACTGATGGTTGATGATGTTCCAGCATTTACATGTTGATGATGATGTTCCAGTATCCACATACTGATGGTTGATGATGTTCCAGCATTTACATGTTGATGATGATGTTCCAGTATTTACTTACCGATGTTTGATGTTGTTCCAGTATTTACTTACTGATGTTTGATGTTGTCGTTCCAGTATTTACTTACTGATGGTTGATGTTGTTATTTGATTTCAGTATCCATGTACTGATGATTGATGATGTTGTTGTTCCAGTATTTACATACTGATGATGATGATGATGTTGATGTTCTAGCAGTTTCTTGTTGATGATGATGATGTTGATGTTCCAGCAATTTCTTGTTGGCGATGATGATGTTGATGTTGCAACAGTTTCTTGCTAATGATGATGATGTTGATGTTCCAACAGTTTCTCGTTGACGATGATGATGTTAATGTTCCAGCAGTTTCTTGTCGATGATGATGATGTTGATGTTCCAGCAGTTTCTTGCTGACGATGATGATGTTGATGTTCCAGCAGTTTCTTGCTGACCATGATGTTGCTGACGATGATGATGTTAATGTTCCAGCAGTTCCTTGCTAATGCAATGATGTTGATGCTCCAACAGTTCAATGTTGATGAAGACCATGATGATGATGCTGATGATGATATTCCAGCAGATGATGTTGATGATGACAATGATGTTGATGCTCCAGCAGTTCCATGTTGATGATGACCATGATGATGATGTTGATGATATTCGAGCAGATGATGTTGATGATGCCCCAGATATATGATGATGTTCCAAAAACTTCCTACGACATATAGAGTTTCACTAGACATTTGTACAGTTGTTGATGATGATGATGATGCCTGTAGAATATCTTCCTAGTTAAGAGGGAGTGTTAAACAAATGTAACTGCAAAAGATATTCTAAATGTATTTGTTTATTATATTATTGTTATTCCTCCTTCGGGAGATGTCATTGATGTAATTGATCATGTAAGAGTCATTGAAAGAGTTAATGTAAACCCTAGGAGTTGTGTCAGCCTAAGGATCCAGAATAAAAATATAAAAAAAAAAAAAGTCGGTCGGCCCAATTACGGTAAAAAGTCACCCAACTAAACAATATAAATAGAGAGGTCGGCCCAGTTACGGTAAAAAGTCACCCAACTGAACAATATAAATAGAGAGGTCAAGTTTGTCATTTGCACCACTCATTCACTCACTCAATCTCGCATAGGAGAGAGAGAGAAGCTCACTGGTGAAGGAGAGAAGTTGTTTTGTCTTGGGGCTTTTATCTTGTATTGGTGAATTCTATATTGAGGAAGTTTTGTTGGGGGTTTCTCCCTTGTGGTTTCCCCGAGAGAAATTTTGTGTTATTGTGTTGTTGTGCTTGTATTTCTTTCAATGATCCTATTGTTTAACGTTATTATGCTAAACAAAGTAAAAATTTAACATTTATGATCATGTTAGTTGACATTTATTGTTAATTCTCAGCAAATTTTCAATTTCTCGAGGACAATAATCATTATTCTACTGTAAGAACTTGCACTTGCATTCCTTTTATTATTGTTTATGAAGATTGTTAGCATTATAACGTACAACAAATGACTTATGAATAATGACCGCCTTTAACTATAAAATTTAAAATAGCCAACTTGCCATTATGCATGCTTAGTACAATGCTTTCATATCTAGCAAATTATTCTTCTCCCCAATATTGCACATTTATAGGGACTTCACCTAGTGGAATAAGACTATAGTTCTTCAATATTGTTAGAATTTGCACGATGGCCTTCATATTTGGCAAGATTCCAACGAAAGGACTCGGAATTTAGGTCATAGCATTTCATATTATTGAAAGCATCGATTTGGACAAAAAGTTTATTTATTGACATTTCATTGTCTATGTATATCTTCTTGTGTAAGAATGGTCTATGTATATCTTCTTGTGTAGGAATGGAATGAATGTTCTAGTACATACTCTCTTAGTGTGGGATAGATATGGGTATCCCTTGACAACCTATTGCATGATTATTCTAGTTTGTTTATGGTCAATTCCCTTGTCCTTATCAATGATTGTTAACATGATGATAGTGCATGTCATTTATTTTTGGTGCGTGGTTGATGTGACTATTGGATGAATAATTTTATCCTCATGAGCCTTTGAGGGTGATGTATTTTGAAATGCATTTTGGACATGGATTGATCATAATAGGTTCCATATACATTACATGAACCTAGCTCGTCAAAACCGACACGTTCATGTTATTATGTATATGATTTCAACTACAATTGGATGGGATTTGCTATTGGTTTTTATATCATATACATATTAGCTTGACCTGCCAAAGATGGTAAATAGTAACTCTACTTAAGTTAGTAGTGTTCCTTCTTTGAACAAAATCTACTAGTCCTTACTCCTACTAGAGTAAGGGCTCTATTGCAATGTGAATACTCATGATATGACATTATCTATATATGGTGAACAAGTGGAGTGACATAGAAGACATCTCACGATGTGGGATGCATTACGACCATGTGGCACTAACCTTTGAAGGAGGCTCTCCATTGGGAGTTTTGAGTTCAATGTATTAATAGGGTAGTCTACTATTAAAACAATGGATAACCTGGTCAACATGTTTCTTTAGTTTGTTCAATTAGGTCCTACATGCCAGCTAATCATTATAATTAGTTGTTTCTCCTTTGTGCTTGTGTTTCCAATGTTAAAGAGTAAGACCATGACACAAATATTCAAATTATATAATTCCTCCTTTGATCATTCTCACACCCAAATATCAATATACTTCAAAAAAATTATTCACATTTTTAAAGACATTGTTGAAGCCTTAAACTATATACACATCCAAACTTTACATTGAACTAGATTCTCATCCCAATGCCTATTTTCAAATAACCCTCAACTAGAAGTTGAGCAATGTAGTTGAGACACTCATTTTTAGTTCTTTGTTTTACCATGGAATAGAAGGCATAAAATGTTCATTTTTGGAATAAATTAGCCCCTCTGCAACCTTTCCTATGATGTTCATCATAAATATCTAGCCCATGTCACCTATAATTTTCCTTCAAAAATACATCCTAAACAATGGTTAATAAAGATCATCCTAAACATAATACATAATCGTAAATAAGCTTTCATAGTCTTTCAAAGTTTTAATTCATATGAACTAAGACATGACACACTGAAGCTCCAAAACACTATGACAAAGCTTCATTGATATTTTCTTCATGATAAGTTATGGAATTTGACATTGAAGTTTGTGAAAGACACTCAATATTCAAATAGGATCGAGACAATCATTTAAGCACAACTATGGGATTCTAGCACTAGTCTTCTTCATCACATTATAAATAGAACAAATGGGAGAATGCCCTCTGCATGGAAGACTCATCTTCAAAGGTGGCTCAGAATTTATTATTATTCATCAAAGCTTAGGTGACTTTCTAACTATAGATAATAAGGGAAAATGGAGTCGATCCATGCACTTTAGGATGTTGTTCTCAATAAGTTGTCACATGCTAGTTTTGTGTTGTCAACTCATTATTCCCCCCCACGAATTCTAAGGATATGAAGTGTGCATCATATAACATATGCTTTTGTTTTGGTAGTAAAGGACCCTTGTGGGCCACAATCAACTCTACAATCCCCTTAGAAGCCACAAGACTTGCACCAGGCCTAATCCATTGAGATACATTGCATCCTTGGCCTATCAAGATTGTTAGGACTTCCACCCAATCTAGGGTGCAATAGTTAACTCTAACAATTGGTTGCATTAGCACAAGAACATTTCTCAAGGAGTTTTTCGACCAAATTCTTTGCATTAAAAGTGCAATTGATTTACCAAATCACCACAACCCATTGATATATATATCCTATAACATTAACATTACTATCCTTCATCACTTTATTCATATGGATAAGGCATAGGTAGGAATGTACATGAGATATTGTATCCACATATCTAATATAAAATTAAATGTTGTTAGCATCTCTGTCATAATGGTTAACTTAGGTATTTTCTAGAAGCTAGTGCACCACTTTATTTCTCTTCCATTTTCTTCAGAAATGTAAAAATAAGATAACTCTATGGATGAGGAAACTTAGAATATAAGCCTACACATTCACCTATTACAAATTTGCTTCTTTGCAACCATATTTTCTTTTATTCTTTTTTTCTATAGCAACATTGTTCAGCTACTAGCAACATTGCTAACTACCAATGTTGGGAAACGTGCAGCCTTTCTATATTCCAACTTAAACTACATAATATTAACTCACATTGCTTCAGTGCCTTGAAAGTGAACATCTTCCAAATTATCATCCAATCCACTTATCATAACAACCATATTATTATTAGAATCAAAAAGGAAAATTATTTTAAAAGTACCTCACAAAGAAGACCACCTCCACAACCAACATCAATTATTCTCAATCCTTCAAAAGGTCTTGAACTATTTGGATCTTTTCTGAAGATGGGCAAAGAATAAAAAAGATGCTTATGTTAGAATATATTGAACATGGGAACTATTTCATTATATCATTCCATAAGACAAGAAAAAAAGTAAATGCATTGCACAAACTAAACGTTCAAAGAGTTTAACATAAGTAATAACCCTTCGTGGCCTCCAAAAGACATTTTGTGGACAACAAATTTAACTTTAATGGACAATGTTTACCTATGATGCCTGGAATAATCCAAGCTATTTGAAATTTAGAAGAAAAAAAATTATTATTACCATCAAATGAAAATTTGAATGTTTTCAGTCATAAAAGATGCAAAGACTTCAATATGACAACCAACAAAAACACTACACAAAATGTACCATTCAAAATGTTATGAACCAGATATATTCTGATCTCTCTGGCCATTAATGAAAAAGTACTGCTGCATAGACAAGAAGCCAATCTCTGTGAACTTGGGAAATGACACACGATGCCCTCAAGCAAGAATCTAGAAAGTGAGATCTTTATCAAACATGTATCCTTAAGGCACAAATAGATAGGATCAAGGTGAAGCTAATAATTTAAAAAGCATTATCTAACCCATACATTATAAATTTATAATGCAGCTAGAAGTAAAGGCTATAAATTGTTAGTTTTGTTTCTCTGAGCCTTCTTCGTTGATTTTTCTGTAGTCTTTATTCACTGATATGGTGCTGGGAATGACCTTAGGAATTCGCTGAAAGGTCCTCTTTATATGAATGAAATAGGAGTGCTAGATGTGGGTGTGGCTTTGGCACCTCATAATACATCCTTTACTGATCAGGTTCAAGTTTTCAACCATTCAGTCTTCAGGAAATCAATCTATAATAGACAACCTTCTACTGGAAAACACACCTTCAGCCACCTCATTCTTGCCATTCAGAAGCTCATCCCCTTCATCCTTTTAATATAACTGACTCAAATATTTCCACAAAATGAATCAGGCATTGCATCATATTTGCATTCCTGTAGCTTCCTTATTTGTGTTGTGATTCTTGCACCGATTGAAAACACCCTTTGCTGGTGGTGTTTCAAATTTTTGGACTGGAATCCATTTTGTACTTCATAATTTATTTATCCTACGCGAAACCAATGACTCAGCCCATCATGGTAAAGCTGCACAACACTCAGCCCATACAGGGCCAATTTGAAAACCTTGAAGGGTTCTGTTGTCATCTTCACCAACAGCACGGTATCATATTCATAATGAAGAACTATTGAACTGCATAATGCTTTTTACCTTCAAAAATACGTCAACTGCTTGTTATAGGGTCTTTGTCATAATACAGAGTAGTTCTTCTTCTTCAGGACTAAGATATAGAGAATGAGAAGAATTGCTCCCAGTCATGCAGTCTGGTTATTTATTTGTCAACTATCATATCTACAAATACGAGCACAGATAGGTATTACTATTCATACATCAATGCTGATGCAAAATATTACCTTTATACCAAATGCTTCTGACTTCAGAGTTGTAATAAATTAATCTTATTGCTGTAGGTGAAGCTTATTTGGGTGCTCCAATCCTCCAAAAAAATATGTGAATGATGACAAGGAAGGGGAGCAATCCATCCCCTCAAGAGGTCAATCATTAGGACAATTCTAAGGTGCTCACAACCAAACCAAAAGATATCTGTCAAATAACCAATAAAAGGCTGATCCAAGATATAGAGTGTAATATAAGGAATGCACCAATCGAATATAAGAATCCATCCAAAAGGATAAGTGAATCTCCCCAAATCACAATACCAACTCCATCAAAACCATATCTAAGGGTATAAAAGGAAAATCTCCATGAAACAGCTCCATAGGAACCAGGCTGCAAACCCATCCATTGTGATGAAAATCACAAGCCCTCATATTGTATGAGGGTTACACTTAGCTTTCTTTGCCTAAAACCCCTTCGGTTTCTTGATGAATATCAAACCGCAGTACCTCATCTGTCACTGATCTATGTACTCTCTAGGCCTTCACCCGCTTCGACTTCCCTTCACCGTAGTCTGATACCATACTACAAAAACAAAAATGAACACAAAGAAACCAAGAACGAAAGATAACTTGGAAGAGAGAAATATTTGTTGGATAATAAAATGAAGAGAGCACATGTCCTTTTATAGTAAAAGAATGATATAAACCATAAGTGCATAAATCGTAAAATGACTTAATTATACTCAAGTCATTAGTACAACACTAAAGCATGAATTAGACTTAAATCAACAAGTGACTTTTTTAATATGCCTAAGTGTATAATCGAGATGACCACTACGAGCTAAATAATCCTAACACTACTCAAGTTCATCTGACACGTCAATAAAACATTGTCTCGTGTAGGGCAACCTTCCTACAATAGCCAATGTGTCAGTTTAGGAGAGCTAAGTGTCTTTTACTATCATTCTTTATCTATCAGTTGGTTTCTTCTGCCATTTGGTTTCTTGAAATGAGCATGCGGCCAGTTAGAGGACAAGCTGACTTGAGAAAACTCACCCACGTGAAGCGCCTACCTTCAGAGGGTGTTTCTCTCTTGTTTTGTATCATTGTGATCATTCATTTGAGGTTAATAAGAAGTAATGTGCTGCCCGTGGGGGTCAGCTCAAGTGGTAAAGATGAGAAGTTGTAATCGGTTGTAAGTGGAAGGTCACGTGTTTGAATCCCCCCAAACTTACCCGTGCGCCATGGTTCGGGGCCTGTGGATGCACCTAGGGGTGTAGTGGTAGAGAGATTGGATCCCTGGACCCCGAGTCACGCGAGTACCAGCCCAACTCCAGTTGCCAATTCCCCTAGTCAAAAAAAAAAAAGAGTAATGTGCTTGCTGTTATAGACTTCAAGCTTGCTGGTTTTGAATTTCAGAATTAATATTTTTCAGATCTACACTTCATGAATTGGTGAATTGCTCAGAAATTCAGATGTATTGTGTCTCTACTCCCGATGTATACTTCTATGGTTTTAGTTTTAGAAAATCCAAACCATTGATTGGTGTTTCGTAAGATTTCAGATTTCAGCTTTAGGTTAAATCTTGAGTTCAGATCTGCATATCATGAACTGAAATTTTTAAATTGTAACAGAGCTGTTTTACTGAAAATCTTTCATCAAGTGATTTGTCAATTTGTTTAGTGATGTAGGCCCTATGTTCTGGAGGGGCTGCTGCACGTGGGTCTTCAGGTCAGTCAACCACCTCAGGGGAAGAGTCAAGATGTAATGCCAACTTCCATAAGGATGAGATAACAATGTCTAAAACACAAAGCAATTCAACATTTACCCATAGAAATTCTTAACATCACATAAGAAAAAATACTTGTCTGTCATAACAACAATATTTATATGCCTTAACATGGATGCATGACCCATATGATCACAAACACAAAAATATGATTCCAAGCATGGCACATGCTGGAAGAATGAAGTCACCATCACTTGTCAGTATGTTACATCTTAAAAAGCATCTCTTGTAATAAGAAAGTTCTCTATAAAAAAAATGTATACGAACGATAAGGGTATGTTTTCTAGTCTCATACTAATAGGGCACTAATACACAAAATTGCCTTCAAAATCCACCTCTAGAGACAAGATAGGAAAATATGTTCATCTTTGTCACTAGGTATTTAGGCTCAATTTACTTTCAATGTGGACAAGCTATTAGTCAACCCGTAGGATATTGTAACCTAAAGATGTTTAAGCCATGAAAATAATGAAGATCTTTCTCAAATTAACAAGATAACCTTGAAGTCAATTCCAGCTAGCTCACTCGGTTAAGGTGTGGGTCTCATCAACAAGGCGACCCGAGTTCAATTCCCCTTAGGGGTGACTTAGTTGGGAGGCGACACCCAAAAAAACCACTCAAGTTGAGGCTGGTGCGGTCCAGGCCGGGTGCGATCCCCGGGTGATTTTGACAGCTTAGATGGCCCTGGGTCGTGGTTTCTCAAACCACAAGCCACTCCTGCAAGTCAGAGAGATTCGAGCAAACCAAAAAAAACAAGATAACCTTCAAAAAGGTCACTAGGGAAATAGATTTGTGAAAAGTGTATCTATGATCTAAAGGTCCCATTAGCACTTTTATTGGATCTCTAAGTGTATCAAAGTTGATTCATGGGTATAATATGAGATGCACTAGTTGGTCAATCCATCAATCGACATCAACAGTTCATGGAGTGCCTTTCAAACTTGGAACATGGTAGTAGGTTTTTGTTCTTTAGGGGTTGATAGTAGGAGAAGTTTCTTGAGGAGGTAGCTTATACATGTATATCCAGAGGACATATCATGCTTATATCAAATGGACAAGTTTCCTCAGCATATTCAATGTTATTTATAAAAATTTCATCCAAATCTATTTTTAGTAGGGAGGCCCATGCATATTTGTGACATGCAAATTATGGATTATGCATTGGGGGGCGATGACAGTGAGATGGGAACTAAGATTTTTTAATTTGGCTATGTTTAGAAAGTTTCTACTTTTAAAAACATGATCATTTTCAGCTGCTGATCAGTGATGACAATGTTGGGCACCTATTATTAAGTTCTCCAAAAGGGTACTTTCAAATTTTCAAGATTCTCAATCTTGGAAAATTTATACTTTTAAAAATTTTATCTTTCTTGAAATCTGATTGTAGATCGGATACCTTCTTGGGAGATAAGCTTGTGCATCCAACTTTCGTGAAATTGCAAGATGTCTAAGGGCGATGTTACATTTATCTTCTCAACGAATTTATTGGCAAGGGTCCAAAATCTAACTTATCGGCACCACTGGGGAAAATATCGGATATTATTGGAAATTATCAAGAAACTTAAAAAAAATACAAACATAATATTTTGTTTTTCAATTTTTTAAGCATCTAAAGCAACAACATCAAACACACACATTGTTACATAAATATGAAAATAAAATTGATATATAAGATGTATAAGATCATGTCAAGTTATATCATACATTGATACTCAAATATGATATCTATCCCGACTCCTCAGTCATAAGTCTTAACAAGATGATACAAAATCACATCAAAACAAAAATAAGTGTATCTCATGATATGAATAATCATGAGGCATCTAGATACTACAACCACAATGAATCAACAATTCCCTCTACCCCTTTTATAGGCAAAGGTCACCACTGGCGCCCTTCCTCTAGAAGCAGCAGGTGGTCGTGTTGAGGCTTACCCTGAGGTGGAAGGTGATGGTGCCACTACTAGGACTGAGGTGGAGGGTGATAGGGCGAATCTCAAAGCTAAAGTGGGATGTCTTCCACCTCTTCCCCTAGTTGGTAGTCTCTGTGGAGGTGGTTGCATTGGTTGCGATGCATTCTCAATCCCATCCAAATTTGTTTGTGCTAAAAGTGGATCTTCCTCCTACTACTCCTCCAGTAGTACATCATCATGCTCCAACCACTCAAGGACTTCCCCCATGACAAGCCTCTCGACCTCCACCCTCCACGAACCTATGGTGTTAATCTCATCTAATTTAATGACATCCGTGTCAGGTGCTTTGTCAATATGCTTCACCTATAGCCTCAGATTGTAGTTAACATAGACCATGTCATTGAGGCCATGGACATTTAAATTGTATGGGGCCAATTTGTAATTAGAATATAATGGCCCATCAGCATAAATTAAAATTAATGAAACTAATAACTATAAAAAATTTGAATTTTTATATGAACATTACTAAATTCTAACCTGTTGCGCTTCTTGGAGTGATTTTTTCAAAGACACTCCAATTGCGATCACACCCTGATGAGATGCAAGTTTGACTCAGCACCCGAATGGCAAGTTTTTGTAATTCTGGGACTCTTCTGCCATAGTTTGTCCACCAAACATCTGCACAAATACATGAAAAGCAAAGAGTCAACACAACAAATTATATTTCAATTTTCCATCAAGTAACAAATAGATAGAAAGGAAAGACATTACAATTTGAAAGTTTGAAACAAATTGTACTTGAAGCTTACCTGGCATCCTAGCGGTCCTGTCTTGGATAGCCATCTCAAAACAAAATGTCCCAACAACCAACCTATATATCTCCATTTGTTTGGAAATCTATGAGCCTTCAGCAAGAGTCAACACCATCCCCTGAACACATTGGAAAAATCCATCCATCACCTCAGCATCAAATCTAAAACCACCTACATAAGAGTATGTAGGGTTGACTACATAAAAGTATGTAGGGTTAACATAGAGCCTTGCTACATTAATCGGACAATGGAGAGTATTGTTCCATCACTCATCAATCACACTCCATATCTAGGCTCGTTTGGTGAATCTCTCCTCCCCATTGTCCTCATAGTATCGATGCTAGCTTCCTTAGCCCTATCCATGGCCTCATACAAGTAGCCCATTGCGGGCTTGTGACCATTGACCAGGCGAAGAACCTTTACCAAAGGTTCGCTAATGGCACACAACTCTTGTACTCCCATCCAAAAACTCCGATCGTGTCTCACAAGTTGGGCTATGGCTTACCCATCTGCTCTAGTGTTGTAGACACAAGCATTCCACTCATCTTAAATAAACATCCTTTGGAATGCAAGCATAGAATTGTGGAGAGACGGAAGAGAAATGAAGCCAGTGGTGTTTGCGAAACGTGTCATTGCAAGATGGACCAACTCCCTATCCCCTATGAATTGTATCATAAGTGTTAGATCATATGTATAATTATGTATATATTTTGCAACACTCCTAGCTTAATCAACAATTTCCTTAACCCAAGAAATTTTGTCGATGTCCTCTAACATCAAATCAATGCAATGGCCAGCACAAGGAGTCCAATACAAGGTTCGATACCTCTCCATAACCCACTTGCTAGCAACAACTTAATTAGCAGCATTATCCGTAATGACTTGGACAACATATTGCAGACCTATCTCCCAGATGAGCCCATCCAAAAACTCACATAGTAATTGTGCATCTTTAACATATGCAAATGCATCAATAGATTTGATAAACATTGTATCCCTGGGACAATTAACCAAGAAATTCAAAATGGACCTACCCTTCCCATCTGTCCAACTATTTCACATAACGGTGCACCCAATGATCCCCCATGAATTCCTAAGCTCAGCCAATCTCTAAGTGCAATCAGCCTTCTCCCCTTGAAGGATAGGCCCTCTCAAGTCATTATAGGAAGGGCCCTTGCACCCCAAGCCAACAATAGCAAAAATGTCAAACATGGAATGGTAGAATGGATTGTTCTTGGCAATGTTGAAAGGAATGTCACTCATTAGAAAATATTTGGCCAAAATTTTGTCGGCCTCTTCCTTCTCCCTTGTTTTAATTATTGCCTTTAGAGAAGGTTGTCCCCCAGACATTGACCTCCACACAAAGAAGGTGAGGATGGTGAGGGCATTGTGGAAGTTGTGGCCAATGATTGGGTTTCCCTTGCCCCTAAGTAGTTTGTGGTTCCCATGTTTCTCGCAGCTTTATCTGCATGCACAATCCTCAATTCTTCCTTCTACTCTCTTCCTAATCATATCAAGGATGGATTGATTTGCAACATGGACAATTTCTGGGGTAGAGGCATTACAAATATCCACATCATATCGTAGGATTTTGGCAAAATGGTATTGCAAGTGGCTAATTCCATGAAAAATTATTGCTTTACATAGCTTGCAGCTCAACTCCAATCTATAACAACCTCAAATAGTTCACCATACTCCAACATCAGGTCCAATGGCTTTGCCACTTTCTGATTAAAATTTAAACCTATGGCAGAAGTGACAAAACAAATGGGGAAATTTAATGAATAATCAAAGATTCAACACAAAATAATGTTGTCAGCTGCATATACAATTTATATCTCCCATTAAAAATAAAAAACGCAAGAATAGGTATATCTAAGTCTTAAGATTCTAAAGGACATTGCACAATAGAGTGCAAAGCACAAACCCTATACTAGATCTTGCAAGCAACAAAACAAAGAAAATAGAATCATAAATTGTTTTACATACTTGGGAATTTGGATATGGTAGATTGGAATAAATATCCACTCCACAATTGCTCAGTTGATGGCTATAAAAACCACATATTTCTCCTTGTTTTTTAGGCTGCAAATGCTCACAGAATCCCTAGAGCTCAAACCCACTCATTTGCAAAATGAATCCAAAAAAACCCAAAAATTAGTTTTATTGTGCATTTGAGAGACGAGCCAATAATTTCCATCGGCTTGCAATAAATACCAAATTTATCACGATAAATTCACTTAGTGGCAATTATCGCAATAAATTGCGGCGATATTAATGTCAAGCTTGAAAACTGTAAATTCATCACCTTATTAGTGATAAGTGCGACACTGGTCTAGAGCCTTAGTCAAAGCTAGTCAAACCTAGGTCTAAAAAATAGACAATTTGTGTTTCCAAAGACAATCACGTTTTTTGATACTCAATATTGAGTACAACATGGGGGTGGAATTTGGTGGTCATCCGAGACTATGAATATTTGGTCCAAATTAGGGTTTTGACATTTTTAGAATGTGGTCAAATTTTTAGAGTCCCAATATGGCAAGCAACATTAGGGTCAAATTTCACATCATTCCAAGAAGTTTTGATTTTGGACAAATTTGTCGTTTGGGTCTTTTGGATTGTTCTAGAAGGTTATTGGTGGTTGATGAGTTGGCATACTATTTTTGTGTTTCACTTAAGTCAAAAGTTCATTGTTATTTATGGTTGTGGTTGACTTTGAGAGCAATTACTATTCAAGGGTGGAGCACTTCAACTAGAATACAGTCTTTACTACTATTAACACTTCAACCCTCTTACTATTCTTATACCTAAGCCACCTTTCTAGCTATACAACTATCTATGATCAAGGCCTATTTTAGCTATTGTTATCACACCATAGTAGCTAGGCTACTATTCTTACTGAGCAGATATCTACACTTTCCAGAGCTTAGTTTTTACAGAGATCAGTTATGATGAGCAGAGTTATTTGAGATAACTCACAGATCAGAGCAGTATATATCAAACATTGAGTAGACCTTGTGCCAAGGCTAAGCCTTGAGAGCTTAGATTTGATGACCGATGTGACCTCTGTTCCTTACAGTTTCAGTTCAGTGCCTAGAGTTCCAGATGTTATTATTGCAGCAGTGTTTCAGTTGTTTGTGGATGATGATTATTGACATGATATGATGTGACCTATGGACTTGTGATTGTTATCATGGATTATTATCTTGTTGCTTTAGTCATCTTCATAGCACTGACTTGGTATATAACTCATGATGTGGCAGTACTATCTATATAGTAAAATGAAATATCTTGGATGATTTTATAAAATATAAAATTGGATGTATTACTTGCACTCTAAGGTTTTCTGACAATACTCATTGGTTTCACTACCCTCCTATGAGCATGGACATGGTCTTTCATGACATCTTTGTTTGCTAGCCTAGGCACCACATGCACCTGACTCCATCCATCCATGACCTTCCTTATTTTGGCTTTCACGTTGACTTGCCTTCTTGATTGTTTGATATGGAGGACTTCCCCATTTCTACCACTGTGTTGGACCGCATCCACGTTTGTTTTGTGTCTCGGCTCTGAGTTGGTGACAAAACTTGCCTTTGGTGAGTTGGATTTTATGCCTAGATCACTCTAGTCGGTTGCCCCGATGTTTGGCTTAGCGCGGAATTCCCTCTAGTCACATGAGTTGTTGTTGGCTAAAACTGAAAGCACATGTACTACTTGTATTGGAAATCTATTATGAAAGCCTGTGAACTTAAAATTCTAGAATGTGTTTTTCAACACACGTGAATAAAGGCTATGCTAAAATACCCCGCGAAGGATATAGAAATGTCTAAAAAGCAATGGTTAAACAAATGTTATATCTAAATATTGTTGACCTCCTAAATGTAAGTATGCCCCGGATGCAAGCTGCGATTAGTTGTGCTTCTCAGCACATGTGAAATCCTAGAGGGGTCATATAGGCCAAAAAGGCCATGGAAAGTAAATGAATGATCCTAATGAACCTGGATCAACTTGATGTAGACATGATGCCTAAGTTGAATAAGCACTCTGTAAACAACTTATCCATTTGTGAGGCACTGCCCTTCCCTTTGTTATTTTGTCCAGCACAGAGTGTAGCTTCCCCTTTCCTTGTCCAAAGTGTCACGTAGTTGAGTTGGTCAAGTCATCCCTTGTTGCCTAGCCTTCTTCTTAGCCTTCACCCTTTGCTACCAGTTAGGTCATGTCCGTTGAATGAGTATGTCTTTAAAGCTTTTGTGCAAGTGAACTATAAATAAAACTAAATATATATGTATTAACTACACCTAAATGATGTTTATACTTTAAGTTAAGTTGTGAATATGATTAAAGGAACATGTCTTGGTCTTATGTTATAATCTAGTCTTTGGTTATATTTTGACCTAGTCAAACATAGTTTGACCATGGTCATTCTTGGGATCCGTGATGAGGTGGAACACATGTGCTTACTGATGTTGATCTATGGTCCCACATACACCTTTTGATGTTTCCATATGTTGGATATATGCTTCAGAGGATGACTAATGCAGTTGATCAGTTTTATTATTATTTCCAGATCATCATATTTTACATTGTCTGGGTATGGTGGACCCTACAGATGACCCCACAAGTTATCATATGGTGTATGAGTACTTATCTCTAGTGGATTTGGGTCTTCTGGATCCATTGAGACACTTATCTTTCAGTTACGGGCACTCTTGGGCATGATAGCAGCAGTTATCCACCTGTTGACCAGTTTGGGCATGTTGATCCAGCCTGTCCAACAGAAGCATTGGAGACCAGTCGTTGCCTAGGGCGCTACAGAGGAAGGGGGTGGTCCAGCCACTTGTTTTTACCATTATACCCCCCTTCCAGACAGCCTGGTGCATTCAGTATGAGAGCACAGGCACCCCGGGTGGCAGTTTGGGGCACTTTCAAGGTTTTCAGGAGGATTAAAAAATGGAATAGAAAGGTCACTGAGGAATTGATTTGGGCAATTGAGGCAAGGTTTTGGCACTTGGTCTGCTCTGAGGTCATCCAAGGTGAACCCCCCATCTTCCAGATCAATTAGCATCAGTCAGTGGGGTCCACATTGGCTACAGGAGGTCTTTTACTACATGTGTCTCTTAGATTTTGAGGACAGGATTTGATCATTTGTGTTATTTGGACGTCATAGACTTATATTTTATATTATTGTGCCATGGGGACATGCTAGTGAAGGAGATTAATGCCTCCTAGTCCCACCATGTGCTTTTAGTGACTTGTCTTGGTCTTGTTGATGTGGCACATGTATTTTTAGCCACCCCATGTATGACGTCACCCTCATTGAGTCACTTTTAGCTATGACGTCCTCACTTAGTGAGTGATCCATGTGATATATTGTATTGGCTCATCTTAGCCGTTGATTAGATTGTTATATCTTTGATCTCAACCACTAGTTTCAAAAAGTGGTTTTGTGGTTTAGGGTTTTGGTCTTTATTATCCTATAAAAGGAAGAGACCCCCTATTGTAAAAACTATCTAGAGATTTTTGGCTCTTGGCTATTGGAATAAAAATACTTTCTTGGGCATCTTGGATCTTGGAGTTGGAATGCTTGTGGTGATTGTAAATGCTTCTTCCTCTGCACTGACAAACATTGGTGGCCATCTTGGATTTTATCTTCACTAACACTTTTTGCAGGCAAAGAAGACGTCTTGGGGGAATTCGCATTGGTGGGGAGGCCTACCCTACTCACTTCAACAAGTCGTTTTGGGATTCAGGGAGCTATTTTGTTTTTGCACCAACAATTTCATGTTATTCATCTCCTTTGTTTGCATCTACTTCCATTTGTGTCAATTGATTGATCTTTGTGTCCTTGATTGACAGGAATAGGGAGGCTGATTTGGGTGAAGGAGGCAAAACGTCGGCAAGAAGGGCTTCATCAAGTTTGGCATTTGATCTTTGTGGGAAGTAATCCTCGTCACAAGCAACCTCCATCTTCATTTTCCAGGTACGCTCAAGGAGGTATGATATTCTTCTATCTTAACCATCTATTCTCTTAGATCACAAAACCCTCATTGATTAAAACCCTCTTTTTCACTTTTTTCTAGATCTACTTGGATCTAGCAAGATTTTGGGGATAATCTTTAAGACCCACCTCTATAGCATCCACGACAATTTGAATCTATAGTTTGGTGGTGATTGGCCTCCATTTGACCCACTTCCCAAGGCACCTAGCCCTCCTTGAGGCAATTCGCACTCCTTGAGGAAGGCTAGTTTGGCTAGTTCCTTGATGTGGGTAGGTGAGATACCACTGGATTCAGATAGATCAACCTTGATAACCTACCCTTCGTGCTTCACCTTGTGGGCCCCATTCCTCATTTTGAGGGTTGAGCCCCACTTGGGTCACTTGGTCATGCATTTTAAATCTCAGATCTATGGAGATCTAGCAAGCATTTGGATTTAATAATTTAAACCCACCTTGTTAATTGCCTTAACTACCCCGATCTATAATTTGGTGTAATTTGGACTCCATTTGCCCCCTCAATTTAAGGCACTAGTCTCCCTTGGGTAAATCGCACTCCTTGGGTTAGTGGTCTTTTGCTAGATCCCACATGTGGGTAATGCCTCTTGTTAAAATATTAACCAGGAAAATGATTGGAGAAAAATGCATGCAAGGGTTTGCATGCATGCATGCAAAAGTGAGTTTTGCATGCAGCCATTTTAGGGTTTTGGTAAACCTAACTTGGGGATGAGATGTTATAAGGAAGACAGGAGGTGACTGTCTTCATCAGAGTGATCATTGATCTGAGATAGATCAAGAGAGAGGAGGACGACTTCACATGTGAAGGAGGGTGCATTCTTCAAGGAGGGAGAAGCTCATACCGCATCCGGTAGAGCATTTGAGTGTGTAACTTACAGAGTATCTTTGTCTTAGAGATTGAGGAAGATCAGTGAGGATCAGAGCTCAGATCTGCTGAGATTTGATTCAGTACGAGTCTTTCATTGTTGGAGGGAGGGCACACTTGTGCATGCAAGAAGAGGACATTTTTAGTCACCGGGCAGTCTTCTGAGCGAGCAGAGCAGATCTGAGGATAGAGACAGATAGATCGGGGAGAGGCGGATACAGGGACATTCAGATCCAGTTTTCCATTTCGGGCTTATCTCTTCCGTGCATGCATCAGCTAGATGCATGCAAATCTTGAGTTGGCCAGAAAAGATTATTGAGGTAACCCTGTATTGTACTTGTCTCTTTTCCTATATGCTCTAGGCTTCAAAATGAAGATAGCCCCACAGTTTGCTGGTTTCTCCCGAAAGGGTTCCAGGGTACATTTGGTGTTTATGTATGATTGCATTCATATTGTTCAGTTGGTAAATGCAGATCTAGTTGTTTGAGTTCATGTTAATGTTGTATTGATATCAAGACTCATCCCACTTGAGATCTCAGGGCGATCCAGAGAGTGATCTCTGGATCAAATATTTACATGGTATTAGAGCCCTGGTAAGGGTCAGGGAGTGCTTTCATACTCAGATCTACATCATGGGGGAAGAGCAAATTGTTTGCACCTCTTGCTCCGCTGCGGATATTGATGAGCGTACTACAGACGGGATTGACAGGGAGATGGCTCTTAACTCCTGTCAATCGTTGATGGCCTCCACTTCTAGTGTATGGCACATAGACAGTGGAGCTTCGAGTCATATGACAGGTGTTCGCGGATATTTTTCTGACTTAGCAGAGGATGGGATAGATCTTGAGATTGTCCTCAGAGACAACTCCACGGTCAAGGCTATAGGACAAGGAACTGTGTCCTTCCAGAAAGACTCTGGAGAACATATGAGAGTTTGTGATGTCCTATATGTTCCAGGTCTTAAGAAAAACTTGATCTTCGTTTCCACCATTGAAGATCAAGGGCTATGGGTGATGTTCAGAGATGGAAATGTACTAGTTCATCCCAAGGGATCCAATGTTGCCTCAGTCGAGAGGATTGGAGTCTGCAGCGAGAAACTATACAAGCTAAGTTTCCAACTACATCATGCCCTAAGTCATAGTAGTCGGGATGAGGGATGTGATCCCTGTGAGCTTTGGCACGGAAGGATGGCTCATCTGCACCATCCAACTCTAAAGATTCTAAGGGAGATTGTGACAGGAGTACCTGAGTTCAGCACGGAGCACATTGATGTGTGTAAGGGGTGTGCTCTCGGAAAGTACATCAAGACAGCATTTCCCAAGAGCGACACTAGAGCTACAGGAGCTCTTGATTTGATTCATTCTGACCTTTGTGGTTCGATGTCCACCACATCACTGAAAGGATACAAGTACTATGCGTCTTTCATTGATGACTACTCCAAGAAGACCTGGATCTACTTCCTGAAGAGCAAAGAGTCTAAGGAACTTTTGCAGAAGTTTCAGGAGTTCAAGGCCCTTGTGGAAAAGCAGACAAAAAGGAAGATTAAGATCTTCAGATCAGATAATGGGGGAGAGTACACCTCAGTTGAGTTCAATAAGTTCTGCACTCAGGAAGGCATCAAGAAGCAGTTGACTGTTCCTTATACACCTCAACAGAATGGGGTGGCTGAGAGGAAGAATAGGGCCATTATTGGAGCTGCGAGATCCATGTTGCATGATCAGGGATTGCCATTTTTTCTTTGGGCGGAGGCATGCAACACTGCAGCCTACATTCAGAACAGGAGCCCCCATAAGGCTTTGGGGGACAGGAACCCCGAGGAAACCTTCTCTGGGAAGAAACCTGAAGTTGGGCACTTTAGGATTTTTGGATGCCTCACCTATTCTCATGTTCCTTCAGAGAAAAGGACAAAGCTAGAACCCACTACAGAAAGAGGAATTCTGGTTGGGTACAATGAGACTTCCAAGGCCTACCGCATTTACATCCCTGCTCTCAAAAAGACTGTTGTGAGACGGGATGTGAAGTTTGAGGAGGATCGGGCCTTTCGGAAGTCATGTGAGTCAGAGAAGGGAAAACAACAAGTTGCTACATCACCACTTGACACAGGACAGAGTACTGCTCAGCAGGCAACAGGGTCCCAAGTGTCCGGAGTGACAGATACACAGGATACGGTTTCCACAGGCACAGGAGCAAGGACTGGCACAGGATCTCAGGTTGGTGATCAACTGAGATCAGGCTCCTAGATTACAGGTTCTCGAGCTACAGGATCAACAGCTACCGGCACCTCTACTGGAGGTACTCACTCACATACAGGATATTGGGATGAGGATGAGGAGTTCTCATCTCAAGATGTCACTTCAGGAAAGAGGAAGCCTAAGTGGCTTCAAGACACCCTGAAGGATGCTCAGGCAGTAGGAACTCCCAAGAAAGATGTGAGAGAAAGAAAGGCTCCACCGGGATTCTGCAGTTACTTAGCATTAGTATGCAGCATTAGTGAGTCAGAGCCTTCCTCATACGAACCAAGAAAGATGTGAGAGAAAGAAAGGCTCCACAGGGATTCTGCAGTTACTTAGCATTAGTATGCAGCATTAGTGAGTCAGAGCCTTCCTCATACGAACAAGCAACAGGAAAGCAGGCTTGGAGAGATGCCATGTTGGAAGAGTATGCTTCCATCATGAAGAATGATGTCTGGGAAGTGGTACCCAGACCAGAGGGAAAATCAGTAGTCACCTCCACATGGCTCTATAAGATCAAGTATGCAGCAGATGGCAGCATTGAGAAATACAAAGCCAAGTTTGTGGCTAGAGGGTTCTCACAGATAGAGCGAGTTGACTATGAGGAGACGTTTGCTCCTGTGGCCAGGTATTCTTCCATTAGGACTGTCATTTCTGTTGCAGCAGAGATGGGATGGAAGATTCATCAGATGGGTGTCAAGATAGCCTTCCTAAATGGACTCATCGAGGAGGAAGTTTACATTGAGCAGCCTGAGGGCTTTGAGGTACTTGAGAGAGAATCTCATGTGTGCAGATTGAAGAAAGCTCTATATGGCCTGAAGCAGGCACTGAGAGCTTGGTATCCTAGGATAGATACCTATTTGCAGCAGCTAGGGTTTCAGAAGAGTGAAGTAGATCCAAATCTCTACTTCATTGTCGTGAGAGGGGATCCTCTTATTCTTGTGCTTTATGTAAATGACCTGTTTATTACAGGAGCAGAGAAACTCATTAGTGGGTGCAAGAAGGATCTTACATCTGAGTTTGAAATGAAAGATATTGGCCTTATGCATTACTTCCTAGGAATGGAAGTCTGGCAGGAGGATGGGCATATCTTTCTCAGTCAGGGCAAGTATGCAATGGACATTCTAAAGAGATTTCAGATGCAGGATTGCAAGCCTATGACTACCCCTATGACAACCAATTGGAAGAAGCAAGTGGCTTCTGAGAGTAAGTTGGTCGATTCCAGTAAGTATAGACAGCTCATCGGTTCCTTGATGTACTTGGTCAACACCAAACCAGATTTGAGCTTTGCAGTCAACACCTTGAGTCAGTACATGGTTAAACCCAAAGATGTGCACTGGGTAGCAGCAAAGCATGTTTTGAGATACATCAGTGGAACTGTAGAGTATGGACTGAATTATGTGAGACAGGGAGAAGTCCAGCTTGTAGGGTTCACAAATTCAAACGGGGCAGGGAATGCAAGTGACAGGAAAAGCACCTTCGGGTGTTGCTTCAGCTTAGGTTCGGCAGTTGTGTCATGGTTCAGCAGGAAGCAGAAGTCTGTTGCATTGAGCTTTGTTGAGGCAGAATATATGGGGGCTAGCTTAGCCAGTTGTGAAGCCATCTAGCTTCGCAAGATGTTGGTGAGTCTATTTGATCAGCAGTTGGAGCCTATGGTGATTCACTATGACAATCAGAGTTGTATCTAGCTCTCTAAGAATCCAATGTTTCATGATCGATCCAAACACATTGAGATCAGATATCACTTCATTCGTGATCATGTGCAGAAGGGAGCAGTTGAGCTCCAGTACATTTCTACAGATGAGCAGGTTGCAGACATTTTGACTAAGTCCTTGATGAAGACTAAGTTTGAGTACTTCAGGGAGAAGATGGGAGTGGTGCAGAATCCTTTTATGGTTAAGAGGGAGTGTTAAAATATTAACCAAGAAAATGATTGCAGAAAAATGCATGCAAGGGTTTGCATGCAGCCATTTTACGGTTTTGGTAAACCTAACTTGGTGATGAGATGTTATAAGGAAGACAGGAGGTGACTGTCTTCATCAAAGTGATCATTGATCTGAGATAGATCAAGAGAGAGGAGGACGACTTCACATGTGAAGTAAAGCGCATTCTTCAAGGAGGGAGAAGCTCGTACCGCATCCGGTAGAGCATTTGAGTGTATATAACTTACAGAGTATCTTCGTCTCATAGATTGATGAAGATTAGTGACGATCAGAGCTCAGATCTGCTGAGATCTGATTCAGTACGAGTCTTTCATTGTTGGAGGGAGGGCGCACTTGTGCATGCAAGAAGAGGACGTTTTCAGTCACCGGGCATCCTTCTGAGCAAGCAGAGCAGATCTAAGGATAGAGACAGATAGATCAGGCAGAGGCGGATACAGGGACATTAAGATCCAGTTTTCCATTTAGGGCTTATCTCTTCCGTGCATGCATCAACTAGATGCATGCAAATCTTGAGTTGGCCAGAAAAGATTACTGAGGTAACCCTGTATTGTACTTGTCTCTTTTCCTATATGCTCTGGGCTCGAGAATGAAAATAGCCCCACAGTTTGTTGTTTTCTCCCGAAAGGGTTCCAGGGTACATTTGGTGTTTATGTATGATTGCATTTATATTGTTCAGTTGGTAAATGCAGATCTAGTTGTTTGAGTTCATGTTAATGTTGTATTGATATCGAGACTCATCCCACTTGAGATCTCAACGCGATCCAGAGGGAGTAGTGATCTCTGGATCAAATATTTACACCTCTTTCATCTTGACATCATAGATCCATCCTTTGCATACCCCTTAGTACCATTTTTTAACTCTAACTTGACCTTGCGGGCACCATTTGAACCATTTTCCACTTTTTAAGGAGTGGGCCCCACTTGTGTAATTTTCATGATATTGGATCTCTTTAGATCTATCTAAACCTCATAAGTGGCCCTAGTCATTCATTGGTTGAAACATTTGTCACCCCTTAAGCCTCTTCAACCACACTTAAACCCTTGGGGGTCCACTTAATTTTCATAGATCTAACTTACACATTTCCCTAGGAACCTTTGGGTTAGCTAGTATTCATTGATTGGCTAGGGTCTCCCCCTTGATCTTGATTAGTCTTGATCTAAAGTGAAGAGTGCCTCGGTTATCGTGACACCCAGCATGCATTGGGAAGCGTGGCATCTCTTGGGTCACCTCTTTAGTTGTCCATCTCCTCTACCATCCCGGATGGGATACCTTTAGGGACAACTACAAGTTGTGTGATAACAGCTATATTGTATTAAAAGAGGAAATCGGCTACTTGGAGAATGGGTGTGCTCTAGAAAAAGGCGATCTTGGGATATTTGGTATTTGAACCTTGCAAGCAAATCTTATCTTGGAAAAATGGCACTTTGTTGGAGACATATTTAGTATGTGTCCATTCTATTTTCTCAAAAAAGATGGAGCACTTCACTCAAAGGAGATTCTTGATTATATTTAGAGGATTTCAGTCTATTATTATTATCTCTCTCTATTCTTATTCTTCTCTTCTATATAATAATATTGTACAAGCTAAAGGGATGCAACTTTTTATGATTGAACGATTGAGATCAAGAGTTTAGTGCTATTGCCTTGTACCTTTCATGGCTTCCATACTTCTTTCTTGAGAGACTGTAATTGAGAGTTTGCATCAAGTACTTATGATAGTTGGATTCCCACCTTGCTGCATTGTGATTGTACCTATCCCATCTTGTAGAGGAAATGTATATCTTGACTCCCCAAGATCTTGTTGAATTATTGGTCTACCTATCAAGGGCTTTGCTCATCTAACAACCCTTGGTAATAAAGACATTCAAGCACTTTCTTGGAAACTACCCTTGTTTATCTCGTGTGTGTAAGAATTTCTATCTTCCTTAGACTCTTGCTTTAGATTACGTTTTTTATGTTAGCTTTTATAAACCCTTAGAAAATCTGGTTACAGCTTTCCATTTTATTATTCTATTCAGATTTAGGAAATTTCTCTCATTGCACATTTGAAAATAAAATACTGAAACACACTGCTAAGCTCACCAATAGATGAACAACGAAAACAAACAGGAAATCATCACACCATTTGACACATTAAGATTTACCCTAGAAACCCCAATCCTTGGGGAGAACCAGCAACAGATTTGTCTTTTATTGCAGATTTGTTAAACAGCACTTACATCTTCAATCTTCGGATATGACACACCAGATCTCAAACTCCTGACTCTCACTATGCCCAAACCCTCAGCAGTAAAGACAAACTCCATCTTGTGTGAATCCCTCACTCCCAAGCCTCTAAGAGACTCCCTATCTCAGATCTGATCACTCACTGATCACAAACCATCGTAAGAGATATGACTCACTCCTGTAACTGTGGTAATTAGAACACTCTCCTTAGACTCCTTTTATAACTTTCACTTTATGCAAATACCATGGGACACCCAATACAACTGACTATTTTACAAAAAGTATTATAAAAAATAATTTTACAATTATTGTCTAGAGAGTCTATCTCGGCCCCTTCTATGTTGCTAGACACCCCCAACGTAGAAGTACCTGTCGAGCTACATAAACTAACACTCCCTCCTAGCGAGGGAGGTACTTCTGGAGACACCACCTCCTCCATGACCGACATGGTCCTCTGTTTCTACTGCTCCCTCTGAATTGGAAGAACCTGATCCCTCTGAACTGGAAGAACTTGCCCCCTCAGAACTGGAAGTCCTTGCTCCCTCTGAACTCGAAGACCTTGTTGCTGCCTCTAAAGGACTCTGATCAAGATCCTTGTACTCCTCCTCCATCAATGTCATCTCATACCACATAGGCCTGTTGAGATGAGCTTCACGCTCCCTCTAAAACACTGATCCAAACTTCAGACTCCCTCTGGAACTCTGCTCCAAACTTCCTTTGAAGCTTACAACAAGCTATCCCAACAACCTATACAACTTGCCCTCCCTGATGCCAAGCATCACTACTACCTCTTAGGCACTTGGTCTCACTGCACGTATGAGTACTACTCCATCCCAGAACTCTACCTCATACCCCTCATCCTCCAAGGCTGATACTAAGAGGAAACTGACCCTCAACTTTGGAACATGCATCACTCCTGCCACCTCAAGTAGACCTTCTGACTCCAGTTGGAACATCACCGAACCAATTCTCCTCATTGCTAATCTGGTGTGAGCCCCACACCTCACATAGCGGTCTAAGTCTATCTCTGAAACACTAAGGAGCATCGACCTCACTCATGTCATGTCGCTAGATGCACCACTGTCAAGTCCTTCTGCCTAAAGTTGCATAGGACTACCTGCAACCTTCTGCTGCTACCCGAGTACATTTGCAGTCTACCCAACTATTGTTTTGGGTTTCCCAAGTCCTTCTGCGCCTGCCCAGCTCTTTTACATGGCTGCCCAAAATTTCCTAGGCAACTGCCCTACCACCCAAAAAAAATTTCCTAGCGGCTACAGTCATCACTCCTGTCGGCTCACTCAGCTTGCGGGTCCTCTCTGCCACGATTTCTACTTGAGTGTGCCTCAAAGCAACGACCCGCACCCTTTTTGGTCGACCCCTTTCCTGTTGTCGCACTTCCATGCGGCTTTCACTAAGTCTTTCTTTGAAACACTAAGGAGCATCAACCTCACTACCCTCATATGGTTGGATGCACCACTGTCATGTACTTATGCCTGAAGCTGCCCGGGGCTGCCTGCAGCCTTCTGCTGCTACCCGGGTACATCTGCAGTCTACCCGACTGCTTTTCTGGGCTACCCAAGTCCTTCTGGGCTTGCCCAGCTCATTTACAGGGCTACCCAAAATTTCCTGGGGAACGACCTTACTGCTCGAAATTTTCTGCCCCTTGCCTGTGCCTACCCAGTTGCTTCTGCAGCTACCCACTTTTCCGGCAGCTGCAGTCATCACTCCTGTCGACTCACTCAGCTCGCGGCTCCTCTCTGTCGCAATATATGCCTGAGCATTCCTCACAGCAATGACCTGCGCCCTTTTTGGTCGACCCATTTCCTGCTGTCACACTTCCGCACAGCTTTCGCTGATGCTACCACCTCCCGTGACAGTTCTCTCCCAACTCCGGCATCAACTCCATGCCAACACTTTCGCCATTGGCCTCACTTCTGCAAATGCCATGCTTGATTCACAATCCCATGACCTCACGTCCAACTCCTGTACGCAACGGCTCTCTCTGTCGGCTCCAACACCTACAGCCCCCCCTGCAGCCTCGACCCGATCCATCGTTTCCTGCACCGTCGACAACAACCTGTGCTCACGAGCCCCGATCTGCAACTCTAATCCACAACCACCAGATCCACTATCGCTCAAGCTCCCATCCGCCCAATTGGCTCGAGCCTTCACCGCTTTGCTGGCACTCAACCTCCCTGCTCCACATCCACCGACGCCTGCCTTTCCCTACCGCTGCTCCACCTAGCTCGCCTGAGCTTCAACTTTCTCCTCAGCTTGTTTCGACAGCCCTATGGCTCTACCGACATTGATCTTCCCTACAACTCTTCTGTCTCGATCGACCTGCACTGCAACTCTCGCGTGGGCATCCTGCCGTAGTGTCGTCCTAGCCCGGATCCACTATTGACATGGCCCGATCGCACCTCTCTCGCATGGTTGCTCCCCTATAGAGCTCCACACATGACCCAGAACTACACGTGCACTTTTAGTGGCTATGCGGCCGTACATAGTATGGTGCTCGTACAGCCTGTACCGTGGTCGTACGGTCCCTTCCCTTTTTTTTAATTCTCGTAAATCCAGTCAAATCGTCGATTTCCCACTCAGCACGAACCGAGCTCTGATACCATGTTAACTTTTATAAACCCTTAACAGCAGCTTTCCATTTTATTATTCACTTCATATTTAGCAAATTTTTCTCATTGCACATATGAAAATAAAATACTGAAACACTGCTAATCTAACCAATAGATTCACAGCGGAACCAAACAGGAAATCATCACACCATTTGAAACATTAAGATTTACCGTCGAAACCCCAATCCCTAAGGAAAGCCAGCGATAGATTTGTCTTTATTGCAGATTTGTTAAACAACACTTACAGCTTCAGACTCTGGATATGACACACTGAATCTTAGACTCCTGACTATCACTGTGCCCAAACCCTCAGCAGTAAAGACAAACCCTAGCTTGAGTGAATCCCTCACTCCCAAGCCGCAAAGTGACTCCCCTCTCTCAGATCTGATCACTCACTGATCACCAACCACCACAAGAGATATGACTCACTTCTATAACTGTGGTAATTAGAACACTCTCCTTAGACTCATTTTATAACTTTGCAAATACCATGGGACATCCAATACAAGGCACTAATTAATTCATTTTTTACTTCATAAAGGCACTAATTAATTCATTTAAGCTATTAAAATACTCAAAAAAGCAAAAACTACTTATTCACCTCAATTTTGTCCATTCTAGGCATATTTAATTAGTTTTTAGGTCATTTTCTATCATAAAACAGCAAGATTACCTGCTTGTTTTTTCAATTTTCCTTCAGAAAGAGAATGAAACTATGCTTCTTTCTCAATTTACGTGCATTAGTCATAAAATATTTAAAAAGTACATTAAAACAGCATTATAATTGCATTTACAGCCATCAAGAGAATCTGTACAGCCTGCTGTACCTATTGTTTCTCTGCAGTTTAATTACGCATTTTCAGTTTAGATTTGTATTGGGTTGCAAACCCAACATAGCACTAAATTTCTACATCATTTTCCGCACATTTATGACAGTTTTAAATACTTTCCAGCTTGCTGTTTTTAATATTTTACTGCAGATTTAAAACAGAACAACACTGTTTTTTGTTAGATTTAAGGTACTTTATTCGTTATTTGACTTTGTAAGTAATACCTTAGATCGTTTAGGGATACCCCTCTTAAGCTAGCAAGCACTAATTCGAAGTGAAAGAGGTCAAGCAGAGTGACAATGGCTTGATTTCAAATGTTATCCTGACAATGGCTTAACTTCTTATGTTTTGAGGAAGTGGGAATTTCCGGGTGAAAACAGGTTCCATCTAAAATTATCAGAACCAGAACCAGACTGTAACAGAATTCCTAAAATCACGAACCAAACCAGAAGAAGACCAGAACTGCTCGAAAAACCAGGTTGAAGAACCATTCGATTAATAATACATAAAATATTCAAATTTTTATTAAAAAAATTATATATTCATGTACATCAATCTAAATCCAAACCATTAGACCCGACATTTGTAAAGTTTGCTCATGTATATAACATGTAGAAGGGTGAATATAGCAAAATGCCATCAAGATAAAAGTTCTAAGATACATATAGTTAAAGTTCTGGGAGAAAATACATAATCATTGAGGCTTTAAATGGCCTCTAGAGTCAAGATCCCATCATACTATAATCAACTAAGTACATAGATAATCTAAACTATTAACACATTAGAGTATTAACACATTAATATGTATTCTCATTATCTAACAATAAGCATAAACACATTAAAATTTAAACACACATATAGTAATCAATATCATATATTTCAAAAACATTGCAAGTCTGCATCTTGTTCAAAATTTAAAAGCATGTCCATGAGATGAAACATAATATTAAAATGTTATACAAAATTTAGCATCCAAAAAAAACTAGAAGTCTAGAACAAGAATACAAGCTATTCTTAGTGTTCTTGTGGCCTACTTGTTACATCAAACAACTCTAAATCATCAAGAGCACTCGGGGCAGTGAAACCACTAGAAGCATGATCAGTATCACTAGTTTCTCTATCACTATCAAAGTCAAGATCATCTTGACCTCCTGATGCATCTGGAAGTGGAACAGACTCGAACCATGGAGTAGAATAATTGGATGAGTCTTTAGCCACATTGCTTAAAGCCAACTGCAAGTTGTTGCGGACTTAAAGAAGGTGTTCTAGCTTCCCAGATAACAACCTATTTCTTTTCTTGGAATGAATATGCTCAAAGGCACTCCAATTCCTTTCACAAGCTGATGCATTTGCTCCCTGGCTGAAGACACGAATTGCAAAATTTTGCAATTCTGGGGCCCCTGGTGCATAAAAATTCCACCAAACTGCTGAATCAACATTACCCTTATCATGCTTTGCAGCAGCAGCTCCAAAGCAACCTTCTTCTAACCTGTATGCCTGAAGCTGGGATCCAACCAAAGCTGCAACAGATGGAACTGGGTGCATCCTATCAATAGCCTCATAAAGGCCAGTCATTACTTCTTCATCTTGATGTCTTGGAACCCCAAACAATCTAGGGTCCAAATAACATGCTGCTGCATGTAATGGGCTATACCACATTTTCCATCTTTGATCAATTACCTCCCATATGTCTCGGTAATCAGCTTCCACATTATTCAAAGCACTTGCAATCTTTTCCATGCAACGATCCATGGCCTCATAAATGAAACCCATACAAGGTTTGTCACCATCAACCATGCAAAGCACCTCAACAATTGGACCACAAATTTTTAAAACTTTTTTAGCATTTTCCCAAAAGCCATGGTTGCTTAGCATTGTCTCTTCGACATGCTTTCCCTTTGATTCTTTTGAAAGACGAGATGTCTCCCACTCATGAGTGCAAAAAATAGTTCTCCTGCTTGTTTTTTCCTCAAGAACTCTATTCAGATTAATGTAAAATGTGGCAAACCTTGTATCACAAGGCCTCAACAACTGTCTAGATGCATTTTTCCTATATAGGCTCAAAGTGAGATGATGATTAATGATAAAGTTTGCAGCTGTTTTGGCTCTTTGAATTGTCACATTGATCCATGGATTTTTTGCTAAATCATGCAGCAATAGATCCAAGCAGTGAGCTGCACATGGGGTCCAATAAATGGTATTATACTTCTCCATAATCATCTTTCCTGCACCGACACAATTTTAGGCATTGTCGGTGACAACTTGGACAACATTTTTCTCTCCAACTTCTTGAATTGCCTGATCCAAAATGTTGAAAATATACTCTGTTGTTTTCATATGATCCATTGCATCAACCCCATTCAAAAAATATACCCCACGGGTACAAGAAACAATCACATTAACCAATGGTTGATGACATGAATCCGACCATCCATCACTCAAAATTGTGCAACCTGTAGTGGTCCAAGACTCTTTAATATCTGCCAACCTGTTTGTCACTCTTTCCTTTGTTTTCCTTAACAAAGTGGTCCTTAAAGCCTCAGATCCAGGAGGAGCATACCCCTTGCCATATGCAGCAGCCTTGCTAATTGTAGCTTTAAAGTATGGGTTTCTTGCCACATTAAAAGGAATTGCACATGCATAAAACATTTCAGCAAAAGCATTGTCGACTTCTTGTTTCTCTACAGGCTTCCAAAATGTATTTAATGTTGGTGTTCCACCTGTTTTTGATGGGGTGGAACTTGAGCCACATCCATTTGAGGTGAAACTAGGAGTGCTTGGTAAAGAAGACATAATGATCTCCCTCATAATTCGCTGCCTTTTAATTTCCTTTTTCCCCCTTTCTACTTTTGATTTATCAGTCTTTTCTCACAACATCCTTCTGCTCGTCAGATATTCCTTGGCATCCTTCCACACCACCTCCATTTCCATTACTGATAGAAAGAAGATGGTCCACTACTCTTGTTAATGTACCAGTGAATTTGTGCCCACATAACTGACATATAACCTCTGACCCTTCCTTCTTCACATTTTGCCATGCCAAAGCAGTAGATCTTTGAGGTGCCATTTGATTGATGTTTCTGCATTTGGTTTTTATGTTTTCAGCATTTGCAAGCGTGATATTTAGGTATAAAAACTATAACTAAACGACATATTTGTATGTTAATTTTTCAGAATAACAGTGATCATTTGATAAATTTCTAACAGACTTACCTGTGAACCTGTGTTTGAAAGATGGGGCTGGACAGTGGACACTGGGAGTTTGGGACAGTGGAGACTCAACTTGAGGCTTCAGCCAACAACCTAATAGGATGATCGGGAAACTTGGCTCTGTGCATTGTACAACGATTGGAATAAATATAATGATGCAATGATAAAAATAAAAATGAATGCAGTGATAAAAAAAATTAAAAATAAAGACAATCTAGACCCTGGAGTTGAAACTTCAAAGCTTGAAAAATAGATCATTATCCTATGGCCAAGTCCAACCGGCCAAGGCCTTTAAAATCCAATCCACAGACTGCACTAATTGATGAAGATGACTGTTTGCAGGGCCGCACTCACAATGGAAGCAGCCGCAACTGTTAGTCTTCACTGTTCAGATGAGGATCGATGCTGCACCATGCAAGTGCCAAGTCCAACCTCCATGTTTCCAGGCTTCCACTGTTCTAGCAATGCAACGCTGTATGGTGTCTTCTGTCACTCTGATTGAAGTCTTCCCTGAATTTTGTGTTCACTTGCTGCGTGCAGTCTACAGAAACCAAACAACTCTCCAAAAATTCGCGACCTAGTAGTGGAGAATCATGAATGATGAAAAGCGAACCGATGGGTGGACTCCCGAGCTGCAACACCAAGCAGTGAATCGTGGTGATGGGAATCAGAGCTAGTTGATTCGCCGGTCGCTGATGGGAATCAGGATGTGGATCATACGATCGCAGATTTGCAGAGTGCAGTGATTCGGGAGCACTCAGCACAGAACTTCAACTCGAAAACTCGAAACACCGTTGTGACTTGTCGCCGCAGCACCAGTCACCAAGGAAAATGAAAAGAGCTTCCAAACAAACACCGACCAAGCGTTAACGCGGGCTAGGCGCCCAGGGTTTTCGATGGCGGGAAAAAAATCGATTTTCAAAACGATTTTCAACAATCTTCTGCCGATTTTAAACGATTAAATTCGACCCTAAATTCGAAATCGAATTCGCCATTAAATTCGCCAAGAAGTTCGGCGAATTTAATCGAATTATCGTGCCCTCAAAAAAATCGCCGAATTTCGATTTTTTTCCTTGGAAATCGACGAATGCGGTGACACAGGTCCAACACCTCTACCATCCTAGATGAGATACCTTTAGGGACAACTACAAGTTGTGTGATAACAGTTACACAGGGAGTAATTTTGTCTTTGTATCAATTATTCTCCATCTTTTACTTCTTATTTGCATCTACCCTCATTGTTGCTTGCTAATTGGGCTTTGTTTCCTCGGTTTTACAGGAAGAGAGGGGCGCACTAGTGGACTTGAGCAAATTGTATAAGCAAGAGAAACAACCAAAACTTCATTTGATCTTTGCGGGAGTAATCCTCGTCATACCGACATTCATTCTCATAATCCAGGTATGCTCATAAGGTACGTATTTAATTCCTTTAACTTACCCATCTGTCATTTACTTTAAAACCCTAACACCCGAAACTTCTAAATATTCTCTAGGATTAATTACTTGGTTTATTGGCAAACCATTTCTCGGTTTTTATCCTTTGGCCTAGCCCCAAGTGTGTTCTCAAGGGCGTCTAGCTCTGAGGACTCCATCTACCCGTTTTCCTAGGCACTGATCTCTCCATGCTTGCACTCTCTCTGGTTTGTTGGTCTTCTTAGTGGTTAAGCCCCCTTTTCCGAGCTTGTGTGCTGTGATATTGTCAGATCTACTATCAAGCTGTGCTAGAAAGCCTAAACTTGTCAGATCTACTCCTTGGGACCATTTTTCATCTTTTAAGTACAAGTTTCCCAAGACAGTTGATTTTGATCATTTACTCTAGCACCTATATCCTAGATTCACTTATAAACTTGAGTTACTGTAATTGAACTAATTAACTTTCACATTTCATCTTACCTAAGCCTCTACAATAGCTCTTTCCTTAAATCTAGGGATCATCACTTTTCATCTTTGAATATCTTGACTTAGTGTTTGATTTGGATCTCTCTCTCTGAGAGTAGATCAGGGTCCCCCCCTTTGTTATCCGGGGCTTGGATAGCAAGAAGTGAATAGTGCCTCGATTGGCGTGACAACCAATCCATCTTGAGAATTGAGGCCCTCTTGGGTCACCTCTTTAGTTGCCTAGCACCTCTACTGTCCTGGATAGGATCACCTTTAGGGGTGCCACGTCAGCACCGTACAGGCCATGTGGCACCCTTTCAATGGTGTAGTGGTGCCATGTGGCACCTTTTGTTTTTGCCATTATGCACTTCTTAAAAATGTCGTTCTGTCGAAACTTCTAAAGTTGATATCTTCTTCATCCAAATCCCCTTTGACGCGATTCAAGCCTCATTGGAATCATCTTGACAAGCTCTTCACAATGATGCCATCTTTGTTGAGTTTTGAGGACTCTTAATTTTTGGCCTTGTAAGATCCTCCTGGATCATTCCTTCCCACTGAGGGACTTTTGGTCCCCAAAAGTTTACATACAGAGATCATACATGTTTCTTTGCTTTACAACAGAACCCATACCCTTTTCTACAAAAGGCCTAAAATATCACTATGTTGCATGAATAAGTGATGTTATACAACTCACTACTTTTACAAATGTGCCCTTCTATGGGGTATTAGAAGCAAAAAGTGATTTACAATGATGGCCACTATCGACTAGCTCAAAAAGTCTACCAATCCTTTCAGTCAACAAGACGAATAGGTTCTCCTTCTCGAGTTGTTTCTTTTTCTGTAGCTGGTCTTCTTCCTATAGCTGGCTTCCTTTCTGAGTTGCTTCGTCAGATGGTTCCTTCACAGGTGCTTGCCCAACTTTCATGTCCTTCTTGGGACGTAGCTCTGGATGGAGCGTCCAACATGTGGCTTCCTGATGTCTAGCTTTTTTATAGTGGGTGCAATGGTTCTTCTTTATCCATATTTTCTTTACCTTCTTTTTCTCCTGATGTGGAGAAGGGTCTTCTTGTCTTGGCTTCTTCCTGGTTGCCATAACCTTCCTATACAAAGCTGTTCTTTTTCAACACTTGGCAATAACGTGGTTATTCTTACCAGAAAATGTACATGGTTTTCTATGCCATAAACTTTGCTTTACATTGCCAATTTTCTTATAATCAAAAGGAATGTTTGAATAATGAGACTTTTTATACCTTGCTTGGTTGTCTCTGGTGCAAGTCAGGCACGGAAAACTTGCTTTAGCTCCTCTTTTGTAATGCTCATCTCCCTTTGGAGATGAATCGTAATCATAATCATCGGAATGGTATGATATGTTCTTAGCCTGCACTGATTTAGACTTGCACTCACTCTCATCATGGAGCATTGTGTCACCTTCTGGTACTGGCTTGGGCTATTCTTTTTAAGCTTTGCTTGCTTCAACTGCTTTGGAGCATTCTCCAACCTCGTATGTACCATATCTCAAACCGGCAAGTCGAGGTCTTTCTACCACTTGGATGAGATTCATAATGCCTTGGCCATTAGCTCCAAGGCCTTTTCCTTCATATCCCATTCGCTTCAACAACTTCATTCCAATTCCCTTAGTGTGTTTTTCGAAAGCACCAAAATCATTATCAAGGGAAGAACATTGTAATGTCCTCTTCTGTTTAAGCACAGAGGACCATCCCGCTAACCTATGATTCCCACAGGTTCGAGTGGGCACTGACATTCAGGGAATCAACTGAGGATTGATGCCATATGCACCCTAAGAAGATCTCTGGCATAGGTATTATATCATCAGTAGGTAAACAGGGGCCACTGGAGTTGAAGGCCACATGCATGCATGACATCCGGGCATTATTTCATGATGCATGCACCTAATTGGGTCTCCAGACACCTGCATGCAAGTCAACTGCGAATTAGAAGGTAAAGTGACCTAATTAGGTCAAAAGTTAGGTCTGACAGGTGAAAGTTATAAAAGAAAGGTAAAGCTAATGGAGAAGACCGGCTTATATGATTATTGATTTGTGGATTCGAATTGGAGAGCTTAGCGAGCTAAGTTGGGGTTGAGTACATGCACTCAGCTAACTGGTGTATGTCGGCAGCGAAATCTATCTGCCCTAGTCGCCATCAGGTTGGATCATCTAGATTCAACATTGCTTCATCATCAGGTATTACTATCATTCAGATTCAACAGAGTTTTAGTTTATGATATATTGTGGGGTTTGCCCTCTCTTGCATGGGCGCATTGTCCAAAGACCTTTCTATTCGCAGTACAGTCTACAGTGAGCATATCTTCTGCATGCTGCTCTCATCTTCTTCAAAGCATTGATATTACCTTTCCCCTGGAAGAAGGGCTTCTCAGCTTGAGTTCCGAGCTATTTATCAGCATTCTTCATTAGTGGAGGACATCTTCTCTTCATGTGGGGTTCACGTTTTGGGCTTATGAGCCACCCTTCTGTTTGCATGCTGCTTCTATCTTCACCAGAGGGGCATTATAACCCTACTACACATTATCTGGGCATTCATTGGTGAACTATTATTTATTAAGGAGCATTCTGAGCTTGGAGGAGGGCGCATTTATTCTCTGGAGGGCGTCTAGCTTTATCCTCCTATTCCATCGGCACAATTCTTGCATGTTGGGATTATATTGATCTACATCAACCGATCTATCTACTGGTATGTACATGCATTGATTCCTCCTATTTTATAGCATTTCAGTTTATCTGGGTTATAGATCTGCATGCAAATGCATGTATGCAGAGATCAGTGCACACTTTCATACTTTATTGAGATGTCAGTCTACTAGCCAACACAAAAAAAGAAAAAATATCAATTTGGGATATTATAAACATGAAACTAAAGAATTACTGACACTGTTTACCTTAGTGAAAGTTTCTACATAGGGTGGAGGATGGCTTCTTTGGTCTCTTCCATGGCTTGTAACTAAAGTTGCAATCTCTGCTTCTCAACCCAACATTATTTGCTTGAATGGTCTAGTTGATTTCTTCGAGCTCTTTGAGCCATGCATTCTTCGATGCTTTTCCCATTTTTGATTCAACACTTGTAATCCCTGTTAATCCTGCTCTGATACCAAACTTGATCTGATTCGGGGTGACCTTGATATCAACATGATCTGATTTTAGGCTCACTTAACAAAAGGATAAGTTATAGGACCTGTTATCACACAACTTGTAGTTGTCCCTAAAGGTTATCCTATCTAGGACGCTAGAGGTGTTGGACAACTAAAGAGGTGACCCAAGAGATGCCACGGTTCCCAATGCAATTGGGTGTCACGTTAACCGAGGCACTCTTCACTTTAGATCAAGCCTAAGCAAGACTAAGGGGGAGACCCTAGCTTAGCCAGTGAAGGCTAGCAAACCCAATCAAGACCTCCTAGGGAAATGTGATGATGATAAAGGAGAAGATCAAGATAGGATTAGATCTAGATCTAGAATGGATAAGTGGACCCAGTGAGTTAGGGCTTGGTTGAAGAGGCTTAAGGAAGGACAAATGTTCAACCAAGGATGAATAAGGGTCACTTATAGGTTTAAACAAGTAGATCTAGATGGATCTAATGCCAATATAATAGATCCAAGTGGGACCCACCCTTAAAATATGGGAAATGGTCCAAATGGGGCCCACAAGGTGAAAATCAAAGTAAAATGGTACTAGGCGGTTTGCTACACAATGGATCTATGACTTTGAGGAAGAAATAACAACACCCACGATGTAGATCTAGCAAAAGACCACCTACCCAACAGGTGCGACCTCCGTAAGAGAGGCCCAATGCCTTAGATGGAGGGGCAAATGGAATCGGATATCCACCAAACTTTAGATCGGGAATGTTAAAGTAATTCTTAAGGTGGGTTTTAATTATTAAGCCCAAGTGATTGCTAGATCTCCACAGATCTCAAAAATAAAAATGCAAGGTTTTGACTTTTAGGGTTTGATATGATCAATGGGTGAAAATGCATGAAACAAACTACTAACCTTGTAGATCTTACCTCTAGAGCTTGAGAGTACTTTGCGAAAGTTTTTCATAACCCAACCCAGTTTCAAGCTTAGAAGCTTCTTTGCATGCTTTAATGCCCAAACCCCAGTGTGCACATTTTAATTCATAAAAATGACTTCAACTTGAAACACATGAGATATTTTTCAATTCTTTAAAACTCAAAAACTTAATTTTCAGCCAACAATTTCAAACTCATAAATTATGACAAACATTCAACCATAAAAAATTAACACAAGAAATTTTGACCAATGGTCCAGGATAAAACCCCGAAGGGAAAACCTGTTTCTGAGAGAGATTTTTATTGAAAATTTCCGAGACAAATAACAACCAACAGCAGCAATACTTATCTCTGTTTTTCTTCTCGAAAAACGTGCCCAATATAAACAACATTAAAAACAACAGTACAACCTTGGGAAATGTGCCTAGAAAAAATCAGCAAGATAAATACCTCGGAATTCGTGCCAAATAAGAAACTGACAGACCTCAAAACCAGTGCCGAAACAGATTGTACGGAACTCGAAATCTGTGCCAAAATTAAATGTTGTGCGGATTCTGGAAATACAGTTAATTAATTGCCTCGAAATTCGTGCCTTCTCTCTCCTGCTGTACGGATGAATCTTCCTCAATTTCTGTGCCCTTCACGCTGCTATACGGATTGCATTAATTGATCTCCAAACGCATTGGGAATTGTGCCCTGCTCCTCAAAACCTCTTCCTCGATTTCTATGCAAGGTTTCTCTTCCACTTCTCTTGTTCAAACTCTCTTCAAACCCCCTCTCTTTCTCTTCTTCTCTCCAAAATTTCTCTCTTGGATGTGAATAATGAATTAGAAAAGCCTTGCCCTAGCCCTTTTTGTTCATGATAACTTCCTTTTTCAATCTAATGGTCAAGATTAGATTAGATGTGGGGTTCTCATTAAATGCTCATTTAATAATTAATAAATGACATTTAGTGCACCTCATGTCATTTAATAAAGTAAGAGCACCCCCTTTTAATTAATCACTCACTTAACTTTTATTTAACTTGAACTTAGGATAAATCATGACATTAACTTTTAATGAAGTCACTTTAAAATTATAAAGTGCATCTCACTTCATTAATAAAATATGACTAGGGGTCACCATTTAAAGTGTTCTCGTCCACCCCAAGGCAATACTAGGTGAACAAACACTTTCTAGGTAACTTTTCAACACTCCCTCTTACCGAGGAAGGTGTTCTTCACCACTCCCAACTTGTCTCTGAAATAGACATGCTTCCCTCTACCTAAAGACTTCGTGAGAATGTCAGCCACCTGCTCATCAGTAGAAATATACTGCAACTGTACTGCTCCTCTCTGAACATAACCCCTGATGAAGTGATACATGATCTCAATGTGTTTAGACCTGTCGTGAAATACTGGATTCTCAAGAGTCTAATGCAACTCCGATTATCACAATGTATCACAGTAGGTCCCATCTCCTGACCAAATAAATCAACCATCAACTTGCAAAGCCACAAGGCTTCACAATTGGCCTAACTGGCAGCCATATACTCACCCTTTATAGAACTCAATGCTACGGACTTTTGTTTCCGACTGAACCAAGACACAACTGCTGAGCCCAAACTGAAACAACAACCGGAAGTGCTCTTCGGTCCGAAACACTACTTGCCCAATTTGAATCTGTAAAGCCAACCAATCCCACTCCATCATATCTCCTGTAGTCCAAACCAAAATTTACTGTACCTACAAGGTATCTCAACACATGTTTTGCAGCTATCCAGTGCACTCTCCTGGGCTCCACCATGAACTGACTGAGAGTGTTAACTGCAAAACTCATATCTGGTCTAGTGTTGACCAAATACATCAACGAACCAATCAACTGAGGATATAAATTAGGATCCACCAACTCTCCCTCAGAAGCATGAAGCTTTGTCCAGTTGGTGGTCATGGGTGTAGACATCGGTCTGCAATCATCCATCCGAAATCTCTTCAGAACATTTGCAACATATTTTCCCTGACTCAGGAAAACATGTCCATCCTCCTGCCATATCTCCATCCCCAAATAATAGTGCATCAGTCCAAGGTCAGTCATCTCAAACTCTGAGCAAGATCTTTCTTGCATGCTTCAATCAGGTGGTCTCCTCTTGTAATGAACATGTCATCAACATATAGTAGAAGAATGAGCGGAACACCACCAACCACAATGTAGTATAGGTTGGGATCCACCTCACTCTTCTGAAACCCAATCAATAGCAAGTAAGTGTCAATCCTGGAATACCAAGCCCGAGGGGCTTGCTTCAGACCATACAAGGCCTTTTTCATCCTGCAAACATGTGAATCTCTCCCATGAATCTCAAAGCCCTGAGGCTGCTCTAGATATACCTCACTCTTCTGAAACCCAATCAATAGCAAGTGTCAATCCTGGAATAACAAGCCCGAGGGGCTTGCTTCAGACCATACAAGGCCCTTTTCAGCCTGCAAACATGTGAATCTCTCCCATGAATCTCAAAGCCCTGAGGCTGCTCCAGATATACCTCCTCCTGTAGAAAACCGTTCAGAAAATTGGTTTTCACATCCATCTGATGAATCCTCCAACCCATCTCTACCACAATGGAGATCACTGCTCTGATCGAAGAAAATCTAGCAACCGGTGCAAAGGTCTCATAGTAGTCAACTCCCTCTACCTGTGAGAACCCACGTTCAGCAAATTGAGCTTTGTACTTGTCGATGTTGCCATCCGCAGCACGCTTGATTTTATAGAGCCACTTCAAAGTCACCACTGACTTCCCCTCTGGTCTCGGAACAACCTCCCACACTCCATTCTTCATGATGGATTTGTACTCTTCCATCATGGCATCTCTCCATACCTGGTGTGGGGTAGCCTCCTCAAATGTAGTAGGCTCGGAATCACTCAAGCTAGTCACCATCACCATAGAACTGGAAAATCTCTTTGGTGCTTTGCTCTCCCTAACCTTCCTCTTGGGCGGCCCCACTGACTCCTCAACTTCCTTCACAAGATCCTTAAGCCAACTTGGCTTACGTTTTCTGGAAGTAGTTTCCTGTCGTAGGTCCTCCTCCATAACCTCCTTATCTGACAACTGTCTACCTAAAGATGCACCTGTGGCCTAAGATCCTATGCCTGGTGATCCTAAACCTATACCACCCGAATCACATGAAGGTGAAACCTGTACTTGTTCCAGAACTCCTTGTAGACTGAGTCCTACCTGGTGAACCTGTAACCAGTGACCTCGTCACACCTGAAACCTGTGACCCTGTGCTCTGACTCTGTGACCCTGTCACCTGTGGAGATACAATCTGCTGCTCCACCTCTAAATCATAAGACTTCCTGAAGGCTTTCTCCTCCTCAAATTTGACCTCCCTCCTAACCACAACTTTCCTCTGTGTAGGAAGGTATATGCGAAAAGCCTTCGAAGTCTCGTCATATCCAACAAAAATGCTTCTCTCCGCTGTAGGCTCTAACTTTGTCCTCTTCTCAGAAGGGACATGAGAGTATGTAAGGAATCCAAATATACGAAAGTGGCCTATCTCAGGTCTCTTCCCCGTGAACATCTACTCAGGAGTTTTACACCCCAATGCTCGGTGTGGACTCTTGTTCTGAACATAAACTACCTTGCTACAGGCCTCTGCCCATAGAAAGAACGGAAGACTCTGATCATGTAGCATGGCTCTAGCTGCTCCCACTATCGCTCTGTTCTTCCTTTCCGCAACTCCATTCTGCTGTGGAGTGTATGGAACTGTCAACTGCCTCCTGTCTGCAAAACTCATCAAACTCCTTGGAGGTATACTCACCCCCATTGTCTGACCTGAGTGCCCGAATCCTCCTACCTGTTTGGTTCTCCACAAGAGCTTTGAACTCTTGGAACCTCTGCAAGACTTCCTGAGATTTTTTACTTCTCATAAAGTAGATCCAGGTCTTCCTGGAGTGGTCATCAATGAAGCTGATATAGTACTCAAATCCCGTCAACGATGCAGAAGACATAGGTCCACACAAGTTTGAATGAATCAAGTCCAGTATGCCACCTGATGTCGTGTCACTGCTCGGAAAAGCAGTCTTGGTGTACTTTCCCAAAGCACACCCTCTGCACACACCACCCTGCTCTGTGCTGAACTGAGGCAATCCTGTAGACATCTCCCTCAGCAATCTCAAAGCTGAATGATGAAGGTGGCCCATCCTCATGTGCCACAACTCACACATCTTAGTACTACTACTCACATGGGCTAATGCATGATGAGGCTGGAAGAGAAGCTTGTACAGTTTCCCGCATCTAACTCCAATGGTACTTGAAGTGGATGGTCCTGCTGCTCTGGGAAACACATACACTTTCCCACCTAGGACATATACTCCAAATCCCCTGTCCTTAATGGCGGAAACTGAAACGAGGTTCTTCTTCAGCCCAGGGACATGCAAGACATCCCTCAACAACATAGGCTGCATGGACTCCCTCTCAAAGGTGACAATCCCTCGTCCAACTACTCTCACAACAGTATCATCACCCAATACTACTTCGAGACTCAAGCCAGTCTCGGTCATCTCGGAAAACATATCACGAGTGCCTATCATGTGGCGCGAAGCCCCACTGTCAATATACCATGTCGAAGTAGTGGCAGAAGCACTCAAAGAGTGTCCAACCAATAAGGAACATTGATCCTGATCATCCATGTCTTCCTCCATATCACTGCTGGTGAAAGATATCCTCTCTGTACACCCAATATAGAGAGAAAACTGTCCCTCAAAACGAGAAGCAAAATCATCAACATCTGCTGCTGCTGCTATTTGTTGTCCTTTCTTCTTCTTGTTTGGGCACTGTCCAGCATAAGGTCTACTGCATGTCTGATATAAGGCTGCTCTGATGTGTAAATGATCACAAATAACATTGCTCATCATAGCTGATCTCACTGAAGATGTGTAAAGGCAAGGCTAAAAAATAAGCAGATATCTGCTTTGCAATCACGGTAGCCTAGCTACTATGGATGTGATAACAGGACCATTTTAATTGAACCCGATTACATTTAAGGCTTGAATTCAATTTGCATATTAAACTTTACGAATATCATCACTTAATGCATTTAATGGACATAATTGCTGGAATAACATGCATAAGAAAACATGGGACAAGAGATCAACACATGAGGCGAGAGATCACCGAGTTGTTAACAGAGTTAACCCAGTGTGGGCTACGTCATCGGGCTCCGCTCAACTGTGTATCCGCTTCATTCTCTTCTTCAAAGATACTCTCCTTTACAAAGGGCTAAATTCCCACATCATCAAGTGGTAGTAGAATCCCCACAACATGTGGCAATATCGAAGAGATGCTCTCATACAATGCAGAGAGCTGATTCTCACACGCGTGTGACTATGTCTCTCTTACAAAGAGACAATATCCTCTGACAAAGGCTGATCTCTCACAAGCATGTGGCTATAAGCCCATTAGAACATGGCGAATATTCATCTTCAAGTCACAATGCGACAATAGAAAGTGCACTTCGTGGAAGACTTCATGGTCTTAAAATCCACCTCAACATGTGTGCACCTGTACAAGTCAACATATCGAATGCAAGCATTTGGTGGCAGACTCAATGGTCTTCAATACCACCATAAAATGTACAAACGACCACTTCTCTTGCTTACAAACATTATCATGGGCTTTCAATAGTTACATGAAAAACTATAATCACAAACAACCCATAAAAAGTGCACCAACATAAAGGCATAATTCAAACTTAGATTTGTTACCCAAAGTTTGATGCCCACTCCATAATGTGCTAAGCCTGCTCCATGCCTCGACCCTTGGCCACGATGGCCTCCTCGAGACTTGTCCTCCATAATGACTTGTCACAATGACTTCTGATTGAATGACTTGTCTCCCCTTGGCTCGATTATGAGAGCATTTAAATAATGGAAGGGTAGCAAGGGGGTCAAACCCCATGTTTTCCAACCATATGACACTTTTGTCATTTGTTACAACCGTTGTTTGTTAAAAATATAACATATGGTTTGTTGCAATTTTTTTAATATAAAATACAACATGTGGTTGGCGGCTGTTGTAACAAACATATATATGTTATGTGTTTGTTGTTGGGCAGGATACCCGGGGTCAAACCTGCGGCTCTTGTCCCTTTTACCATTTTTGAGCACCTTCCAACACAAATAGAATGTTCGCCATTCTTACAACAAAGTGAAAACCGTGGCATAGTGGTAATTCGTTGGAGTTGTGGGGTGGAGGTCACGGGTTCAATGTCAGTAGACGCTCAATTGTTTTGGCATATGGTTATAATATATGTCCTTTAAATAAAGTTGTTCCCAATAGTTGTTATGAAAGACCCGCTGGGTATAGTGGTTAGGCTCGTTGAATATGGTTGGGGAGGTCGGCTGTTCAAACCGTCGACCCCCCATTTTAATATATACCACATTTAAATAGACCGTTGACCAATTGTTTTGGACCTTAAGCCAACTTGGCCAAATCCAACGAGGACACGTGTCATGCCATGATTGGCCCATATCACGCCCAGTTAGCGCCAACTCGACTGCCATATCACCTGCCACGCTAACTACCATGTCGTCCAACTTGCCATGTGGCACTATGTTGGGGTTCCACCCCAGCATTGTACAGGCCATGTGGTACCTTTTTTTGCCAGTCTGCACTTATGTCGAAACTTCAGAAGTTGATATCTTCTTCATTTGTGCAGCAGAAAACCTAGGACACAAGATCCATATTTGAATAAAAGATATATTATTGAATTGATAAGATAATTAATGTATTACAAGAGCTCGCCTTTTATAAGGTTTGAGCGGGCTTAAGGAAGGGTTACGTCCCTTCAATTAACTAATTAATAATTTACTAATTAATTTAATACATCATTTTAATAGTCATAGCATTGCCACTCCCTTTTAAGGAGCTTTGTCCTCAAAGCAATAGTAATGAGGGTTGTAGCTATCGAAATTGTTCTGATTCCCATGTTGCGTCTTCTTCGGGAAGATTTTTCCATTTTATGAGGTACGCTTTTATGACTCACGTTCTTAATATTTTCTCTCTAGTAGCAATGATAGATTTTGGCTCGAATATTATTCTTCCTTCTTCATCTAACAAGGGAAGTATTGTTTGTGCCTTCTGGTGTTGCAACACCTATCATCTTTTTCAAGCATGAAACGTGAAAAACATTGTGGATGCAACTTATAGTTGGCAATTCCAACACATATGCCACCTGACTAATTTTCTTATTGATTTGATATGGGCCATAAAAACGTGGAGCCAATTTATTCTTTCCACCTTGTTTAAGTGATAATTGCTTGTAGGGTTGTGGTCTTACAAATACCCAATCTCCAACTTCAAATTCTTGTTCCGTTCGGTGTCAATCTTCTTGTTGTCTCATTCTATTTCTGGCAGTATTCAGATTCTCTTTAAGTACTTGGACAACCTTTTGGTTTTCTTCTAAATGGACATTTAGTGATGTGACCCTAGCTTGGTTGGTAATGAAATCCTTCCACTTTGGGGGTTCATATCCATATAGGGCTTGAAATGGTGTCATCCTTGCAGATGTATGATAAGTAGAATTATACCACCATTCCGCAAGATGTAGCCATTGGAACCATTTATTTTGCTTATCAGTTACAAAGCAATAGAGGTAGGTTTCTAAGCATTTATTGACGACTTCTGTCTGTCCATCTGTTTGGGGATGATAAGCTGAACTCATGTTAAGTGACGTCCCAATTTGCTTGCAAAACTCTCTCCAAAATTTCGCTTTAAACTTGGCATCCCTATCACTTACGATAATCTTGGGAAAACCATGTAACTTGTAGACATTTTTACAGAAATCTTCGGCTGTTTCTTTTGCTGAATCAGTTTTCTTCACTCCCACAAAATGTGCATATTTGGTTAACCTGTCTACCACAACTAATATTTTATCTTTTCCATCTGATATGGGTAGACCTTCAATGAAATCCATTGAAATTTCCTCCCATTTCTGATTTGGGATATGTACTGGATGGAGTAACCCCGGACTTGATATATTCTCAGTTTTATTCCTTTGACAAATGTCACATTCTGCAACATACTTGCAAATGTCGGCATTCATACCCTTCCAAAAGAATGACTGCCTTGCATTATAGTAGGTTTTAAAAAATCGTACATGTCCAGCAGCTGGGCAGTCATGTGACTCTTTAAGTGCCTTGGTCTTAAAACTGGAGTTGGAACTTAAGTAAATACGTCCTTTGTGCCATAAGAGGTCATTCTTCCATTCAAACTTCGGATACTGATTTATGTTGTTAATTATGGAGCAAACCTCTGAATTCTTGGCATATTCCTTGCGAATTTCATCCAAAAATTCTGGGATCACCATGGATACGGCGTAGACTTGTACCTCTTCATCTTTCCTTGATAGAGCATCAGCTACTACATTGTCCTTCCCCTTTTTATGTAGGATCTCCATATCGAAGGTAGATATTTTCTCGATCCACTTTTGTTGTTCGGTTGTTAATGTCTTTCGCTGTAATAAGTGTTGTAGACTATTATGATCTGTTCGGATTAGGAATTTACTTCCCAAAAGGTATTGTCGCCATTTAGTTAATGCATGCATGATGGCAAGCATTTCCTTATTGTATGTAGACTGTAGGTATTCTCTTTTGTTTAACTTCCTACTTTCCAAAGCGATCGGATGACCTTCTTGCATTAGCACAGCTCCTATCTCAAACCCTGAAGCATCACATTCGATTACGAATGGTTTTGCAAAATCAGGTGTTGCCAAAACGGGAGTTGATGACATAATTTGTTTCAACGTTTCAAAGCATCTTCTTGCTTCATCATCCCATTGAAAAGAATTCCTTTTTAGGAGAATTGTTAGCGAAGCAGTGACGTGTGCATAGTTCCTAATGAATCTTCAATAGTAACCTGTTAATCCCAAAAATCCTCACAATTTTGAAACATTCTTTGGTTCGGGCCACTCCTTCATCGCTCGAATCTTCCTCGGGTCCACCTTAACTCCTTCCTTTGAGATTATATGACCGAGATACTCCACTTCTTGCTTCCCAAATGTGCATTTTGATTTTTTTGCATAGAACTGGTTTTCCTTCAGAAGAGCTAGAACCTTTTCCAGATCCGTCAAATGTTCCTTCCATGTCTTGCTATATATAAGGATGTCATCAAAGAATACTAACACAAATTTCCTTAGGTATGGCTGAAATAGTTCATTCATAGTTGCTTGGAACGTGGCGGGGGCATTAGTTAACCCAAAAGGCATTACTTTGAATTCATAATGTCCTTCATGAGTTTGGAAAGCAGTCTTTGCGATATCTTCTAATCTGACCCTGATTTGATAGTACCCTAACCTTAAATCGAGTTTTGAAAAATATTTTGCGTCATGAAGTTCATCCAGCATATCATCGATGAAAGGGATTGGAAACTTGTCTTTAATCGTTATTTTGTTTAATCCTCTATAATCTATACATAATCTAAACAATCCATCCTTCTTCCGTACTAACACGACTGGAGCTGCATAAGGGCTTCTACTCTTGGTGATGACACCACAATTCAGTAGGTCTTGAACCAACCTTTCTATTTCTGTTTTGTGGTGGTGGGGATACCTATAGGGTTTAACCTTGACAAGATTTGATCCAGGTTTAACCTCGATTATGTGTTCTATACTCCTTTCTGGTGGTAGCTGCATGGGTAAGTCTTGAAATATGTGTTCATGTTTATGGAGTAAAATTTGGATTTCCTTTTTGAACTCATTTGGTTCCTCCTCTTTTCCTTCCAGTTGATGGCATTGGATTATGTATGCTGATGCTCCTTTTCGAATGAGTTTTTCCATATGCTGAGATGAAACTACTTGTGTGTCTGGTGGTTGAAAACCATATAGCTTAAAAATTTTCCCTTGCCATTTAAACTTGATGAAATGTTTTTGGTGATTGGCGGAATATGTTCCCAATGTTTGTAACCAATGGACTCCCAAAACGATGTCTACTCCTCCCAACGGTAAGGTGTAGAGTTCTGATTCCAGTTCGAAGTCTTGTATTTGATGTCTCACCTTGTGGCACTTTCCAACTTTTTCGATCTTCTTGCCATCTACAACCATCACCTTCATGTCTGGAACTGGATGTACAAACAACTTGAGTTTTCTTGCAACTCTTATATCAAGAAAGTTGTGAGTGCTTCCGGTGTCTACTAGCACTGTAACATTCTCATTTTTTATATGCCCTTTTAACTTGAGAGTCTGTGGTTGGCTAATGCTTGTCATGGCTGCTAGGGAGATTTTGGGGGTCTCGTCGTTTCCGGATGCCATATTTGCGGTCGCCTCCTCTTCATCTTCTAACTCTTCTTCTTCTTCTGATTCACTATTCTCCTCTACTTCACAAGTATATAATTTCTTTGAGCTGTCCTCGGGGCGACACCTATGTTTAGGATTCCATTTGTCTCCACATCGTCGACATTTTCCTTCACTCATTTGTTGATTCTCGAGGCTCTTCCTGTCGTCCCTTCTAGGTGGAGGGATGTATTTGTTTGTATCGTCCTTTGGAGTCGACTGGATGTTTCTTTGTGAGTATGACTTCCCTTTATTTGATTGGAAACTGTCAAATTTGGCCTCGGCTGCTTTTGCTTTTCGTCTTGCTGCTTCGACATTCGGTATGTCATGCATTTTTAACTCTTTTTGTATGTATGGTTTTAGCCCACCCAAGTAAGTTTCTAGTCGTTGTTTGTCTGATAGCCCAAATACTCTGGTAGCGAGTGATTCCCATTGGTGTGTGAATTCTTCGACGTTTCCTTTTTGTTGTAACTTGGTAAGCTTCGAGAAAAATTCGTCTTCGTTGATTCCTTGAAACCTTTTTAGGAAATCATTTTTAAACAAATTCCATGTGTATGTGAATTGGTCACCTTTCCACCACATATACCAGTTGTAGGCATATCCTTCAAGGTGCATAGATGCATACTTCACTTTTTCTTCATCTGTTGTGATGTTATAGATATCGAAGTATTCCTCTGCTTTATTTAACCACGCAATGCATTGTTTGTCATTTCCATTGAACTTTGACATTTCTATTTTTGCTTTGGGGGGATACACTACATAATGCTGATAATGATTGCCTCTTGTCTTGTTGTGTGGTGATCCAGAATTGTTGGTTGAAGCACTCGACATATCTGAGTCGTCTTTTGGTTTGCCATGATCATTTGTCTCATTCTGTCCCATCCTTTCCATGAACTTGTTTAACTTGTCGCTCAGTTGGTCTTGTTTTTCCTTCATCTCCTCCAATTTATCGTCTAGCCTTTTTTCTAAAACTGAAACGACTTCCACTCTGATTTCATTTTTCAGCTTTGCATTGGAATTTTTTATTTCTTCCTTTAAATCTTCTTGAAACACTTTGTCAAGTTTGTCCATTCTGGAGTTTAGGCCTTTGAGGATTTTTAAATCTCTAATTTGGTCTTTTTCTAATTTTTCTAGTCGGTCTCGTAACTCGGCCATGGTTCTTGACCTGGTGTGGGGAGGTGAATATTTGGAATCAATCTTGGAGTAAGGATTAGAGTTAGGGTTAGGGATAAAATACTAATACAATAAGTATTATTAAATTATAATAATAATTTATTATATATATTAAAAATAATAATACAATAATTATTATTTAAATTATAATAATTAATTATTATGTATAAAAAAAAATTTATCAATTTTTTTTTTGTTTGAATGTGTGCAGGTCGTTGGGGATGGCGGGAAGTGATGGTGGGGAGGCGGCGGTGGAAGAGTGCAAAGGGAGGGACGGCGTTGGTGGGAAGAGGAACGGCGCAGCAGAAATGGGAGGGACGGCGTTGGTGGGAAGAGGAGCGCAGGCAGAGAGGTGTGCAAGCGAAGGGAAACAAGGGTTGGCGTGGAGGCAGCGAGGGTTGGCGCACTAGAGGAGTGAGATGGAAGAGCAGGGAGGAGAGGGAAAGGCGTGGGTGGGAGGGGGCGAGAGAGAGGAGTGGAAGATGGATTGGAATATGGGAACGAAGGGGGGGTAGTGAGAAGCGCAGAGGGTGGGTGTCAGGAGAGAAGTGCAGAGTGAGGACGTGAATAGGACGATGAGAACAAAGGAGAAGGCGCAAAGGAGGAAACGACGGTGAAGGAGTAATGTAGTGGAGTGAGCAGCATGTGAGAGGTGATGGAGCGAATGGAGCGAATGGAAGAGTGTATGCAACCTGGAAATTGAGTGAGCCGAGAAGAGCCGAAACCGTGCTCTGATACCAAATGCAGCAGAAAACCTAGGACATGAGATCCATATTTGAATAAAAGATATATTATTGAATTGATAAGATGATTAATGTGTTGCAAGAGCTCGCCTTTTATAAGGTTTGAGCGGGCTTAAGGAAGGGTTACGTCCCTCCAATTAACTAATTAAAAATTTACTGCTTAATTTAATACATCATTTTAATATTCATAGCAATTTGAAGCCTGTTTGACACAATTCAAGAGGCGTTGGAATCGTCTCGACGAGCTCTTCGCGATGATGCCATCTTTGCTGAGATTTGAGGACTCTGAATTTTTGGCCTTTTAAGATCCTCCTGGATCAACTTTTTGTGCTTGCAGATCTAATCTTCAGCTTATATTACATGGTGATTGAGTAGTTTCTAACTTTCTAGAGCTGGTTATGGATGTTGATTTAACATATCAGTGAGCAAATTTTGTTGAGTTATTTGACAAGGAAACAAAAGCTAAGAGGGAAGATTTGTGGTTGTAACAAATCGTCTGTTCATACTTCGTAAGTAATTTTTAGATCTGTTATATGTTGGGGATTCTGCCCTTAGGGCTGTGAATCTTTTTACCTTGAACTACATTGTTTCAGTGTTTATTTCCTTGTGTTTCCCTATGTATTTTGGTTGGACAGAAGTGAAATATATGCCACTGTAATCAGTAATGTCATTAAGGTATGTAAGGTGTGGGCCACTTCCCCCTCATGCAGATTGATCTGTGTAGGATTTCTTATTGACCTCGTTTGTCCCTTGAGACAATACATTCTAATTCATCTACATATGCATGCAATTCAATGTGAGTTGGAATTGGAACCAATAGTAGAATGATTTCCTACTTGCTCGTAGGTAGAGGATTTTGAGACCATAACGTGGTACACACCTTTTCGTGAAGTGTGATATATTTTAGATTCAGCCATAAGGCGGAAAGTTCATAGGGAATAGATCCAGGAATTCTCAAGTTTTGAGGAGAAATTTCGAAGTTTGTCTTAAGTAAAGATTTCATGAAATTTCCACTTTAACATAGTTAATGGTTTTTTCAGCATTTCAAAATATATTCAAAACAAAACTCTGTACCCCTTCCTCCTGCACCTGTTGAGCTGGGAATTGTGGGATTCTAAGATTGAAACCTAGGAGGGGAATGCACAATTGAATGGTGCCCACTAATTGAAAACCTAAATGTTGTCCAATGTTGCCATCTTCAATGGTAGAAACTGTTGAAGCCTTTCACCTAGTGAAAGCAAACTTAAGATTCTTGGACTTGGCCAAGTCAGACTAATGAGACTAACTTTAGACTCTAGAGCAGTGTTATAAAAACCGACCAGGAACCGGCAAAACCGGCCGGTCCAACCAGTTCCAAGGGTTTTCTGGTCCGACCGTTTGATTCAACCCGTTTATTACCGATTATGTACGGAACTGGCCAGTTTCCACCAGGAACCGCCTGGTTCCGTACAGAACCGACCAGTTTTCTCAAACCGGCCGGGTTCCGTACGGAACCGGCCGGTTCCATATCGGGTCTTTCTAGGGCAAAAAATCTATGTTTTGAATTTCTTTTTAATTAAAAACCAAAACTTTTGGGCACATCGACCACATCCGCTAACCTACTTACTGTACAATCACTCTATATTGACACGGGGACCCTCAATTGCAATCATGATTCACAATCATCTTTCGATTTTTCTAGGCTGAGCATACGAATTACGGAGTTGGGGCAACAGGGCGTTCGGGAGTCTGGAATCAAATCTCAATTGTGGGCCATGGCACAACCAAATTTTGGTTTTATACACTCTTACTCGCTATTTACATGAGAAACTTTGCCGATTTGTGTATAATGGTTTGAATTCACATGAATATATATTTATTTTTTGAAAATATGAATATTTTATGTATTTTTGCTCAACCGGTCTTTTGATCCGGTTTTTTTCCCGGTTTTAGTCCGGTTCCAGTCCGGGTTCGGGTCCTGGGGCCGACCGGTTTGACCACCGGTCCGGTTCTGATAACATTGGTCTAGAGAAATTTGGAAACAAGCTAAAGAAATGGCACAGGAAAAGGATAATGTGACTAAGATTTTTGGAGAAAAACCTACCCCTGAAGAGATTAGAGAATTGGCGAATTTCAAAGGCTTCACTTATCGGAGAAGGAAGACTTCCATTCCAACCAAGTCGGATCTGCATATTCCAAAGGTAACTCATCTTCCTTCCCCAGATTTGAATATTGATGTGGTTAGCCGGATGGCTAATGCTAAAATGCTTGTTTCTGTAACTGAGATCCTTAAGATCCCAAGTCAAAAGGATAAACTGATAAAAGCACTAGAAGCCACTAGTGAAAATGTTGTTGAAGAGCCCAGGGAAACTATTTGTGAGAAACCTAAAGAAAAGGTCCCAAATAAAACTAACGATAAAATTCAAGAAAAGCCTAAAGAGGTCATCCCTGAGAAACCAAAAGAGGTCATTCTCGATGTTCCTAAAAAAGTAAATGAAGACCTTCCTGTTATATTGCATAGCATGGATCCTCGTAAAGAAGTTCATCCCCCATTCTATATATCCTTAGTGGTCAACAACATGTTGCTTCATAATTGCATGCTTGACTCGGGTGCTGCATCCAACATCATGACCAGAAAAGTCATGGAACAACTGAACCTGCAAATCACAAGGCTGTATCAGAATGTATGTGCAATGGATTCCAGAGAGATTGATGTCATAGGTATAATCATGAATTTTCCTATCAAGCTAGCAGCCTGTCCTGACATAAATTTGACTATGGATGTAGTAGTGATCGATGTTCCAAGCACATGGGGCATGTTATTATCTAGAAAGTGGGCCGCTTCCCTTGGTGGTTGCATTCAAATGGATTGGACCTATGCCATGGTCCCAACTAATGAAGATGCTCATGTCAGGTTGTATAGGGATAAGGAAAGGAAGTTTCATGTCGAAGACCCTAATGTGTTAGATAATGAATATGTTCACGTGTTGGATAGTTCTGGCAATTATTCCATTTTCGCAAACACATTAGCTCCTATTAAAGAGAAAATCAATGATGACAAAATCAATGGAGTTTGGAAAATGAGTTTTGATGGTGCATTTTTTAAATCAGGCAAAGGGACTGGAATTGTCATTACCTCTCCATCTCAACAAACTTTTAACTTTGCTTTCAAACTTGAGTTTGATGCTTCAAACAATGTTGCTGAGTATGAAGCACTCTTACAAGGACTAGAAATAGCTAAAGACATGGGCATAAGAATCCTCTGACTTAGTTGTTTCTCAAATTAAGAAGATCTTTGCATGCAAGAGTGAAAGGTTAAAAAAGTATAGAAATGCTTGCTGGGATACCATGGAACTGTTTGATGCCCTAAACATCATAGCAATACCTAGAGACGAGAATAAAGAAGCAAATCAATTAGCAGTAGCAGTCTCAACCCTCCAACCAACGGAAGAGTTAATCAAAGGACATGGAAAATTTAAGATCAATTTCAGGCCATCCATCTCGGATAATGCAGATCATTGGCAAGTATTCAAAGATGACAAGCAAATCCTTAAATTTATACATAATGTCCAAGAGTTCACTGATTGCAAAATAAGTTTTAAGGAGGAAAAGTATGACTACACTGAGAAAGAGGATCAGCTTAGGAACACTGTCCCAAAGAGCATAGTAGAATGGGAGCACATTTTTTACAGACAGGAAAGGCATAAACCCGAAAAGGAAATATTGAAAGCTAGAAACCATATAAAGATCAATATTGGAACTAAAATAGAACCTAAGCTAATAAAAATTGGTAAAGGAACAAGTGAAAAAGAAAGAAATGACCTTATAAGCTTAGTTCAGGAATATCGAGATGTTTTTGCCTTTTCATATGATGAGCTCAAATCATATCGGGAAGATGTTTTCCAGCACACTATCCCTTTAAAAGAAGATGCCAAGCCCTTTCGCCAGAAGCTGAGACAGATTAATCCCAAGGTGGCCTCCATTGTGTTAAAAGAGCTTCAGAAGATGCTAGTAGCAGGAATCATAGCCCCAACTAGACATTCCTCATGGTGTTCAAATCTAGTGGTTGTAAGAAAAATAAATGGAAACCTAAGGCTCTGCATTGACTTTAGAAACTTGAACTGTGCTTGCTTAAAGGACAACTACCCTCTCCCAAATATGGAAACCTTGTTGCAAAAGGGTAACTGGTGCCAAAATGATGTCAATGCTTGATGGTTTTTCGGGATACAACCAGGTGTTGGTAAATAAAGAAGATAGACATAAAACAACTTTCACCACTCCTTGGGGTACTTTTGAATATCTCAGGATGCCTTTTGGATGCTTAATGCCGATGCAACCTTCCAAAGATAGGATTTGCCATTATTGATTTGGTCATAATTGATAGGGTTCAAATCATAGGGTCCTACTATTGATATAGATAAAAGATTTTTTGGGGCAATGTTTGACAAGTAAGGAATTTTCCACACAAACATAAGATTAAAGTGTTTGAATTGGATGTAATAATGAGATTCTTGATCAATAATCTTTTAAGTGCTAGTTCAAGACTTGATGAAGCATAAATCGTCAAGGGATTTCCCATATAATTTAAGGTTTAAGTGGATGCATCTGAGTGCTTGCACAAGTGAAAGTTACCTATTGATTGTGGAGATCAGGGGATCGGTCTTGGGCTTAATGTTTCATAATTAGTAGATTTTGTCTCATTGGAATGTATCGAAGGCTCTAAAATGATAATGTTTTGACAAGAACACATATTTGAATCTTTCGTTTGTTGATATTGTCTGGTCATTCTTAACATTCTTAGAATCATCTTCAAAATGCTTCCCCATTGTCTTTATCCTCCCCCCCCCCTTAGAATTGCTTTAACATGGTCTTTATCACTTTTCTAAAGAAAGTTGGACAAATTCACATAGCTCTATCTTCTTATAAGTTAAGCCTTGAGATATGCTATTTGAGATTGTGCATATTATATTGGTGAACTATTGCATAAGACATGTATAACATCCTCTTGTGCTTATACTATCACCAAGCGATGATACATATTTGCTACTATGTTTTTATTGCTATTCCAAAATGTTAGTTATTATCACTCGAAACTGGAAGGAATCGAATGAAACATATAGTGAATTTTCCAATGTCACCTCACATAGTCTCTCTCACTTTGGGCTATTGCTTGCTAGCCTCAAAGGCAATCCCTTGTAATCTTAACAAATTTAAGTAAGTGATTGGTGCCTTAAGTCCAGTGGGCATGGAAAGAAATAAACAAAAGAGAAAGTTGATTGGGTAGGTGATATAAAAAAGGGCAATCAACTTAGAATTCTATCAAGCCACTTACAAAATTCCACGAACACGTGTTAAATTGGCCTCCAAGAAATTTATATCATCTTTTTACCAAAGTTGTTAATTACAAGGTCTAGTACATTAGATAAAACTGCAAATCTAGAAGGGACATGAAGTCACTCAACAAGATCTCTCTCTCACACTAATCAAGGGTAGATACATTCACGTGACTAACAATAAGAGGGACTGATACGAAGCCTCCAATGAGCTCTACAGTTTGGCATGAAAGTGAATAGAATGTGAAGAATGGAAGTGGAAGAATGAGAACTAGCAGGACTCACGAATAACCAATGTTTCTCTCTTTGAATTCTCCATCTCTTATACATGAGAATGGTACCATACAATAAAAACATACAATAGTATCTTAATACCAAGAATAAGTCCCATACAAGGTCATCTTTGAAACCTTAAAAGAATGCTAAATTTATCTAAAATAATCCCTAGCTTTGGGTGGTTAGATCCTCACCCATGTACAAGAATGTCAACCAAGAGAATGTGCCCAACATGTGCATGAAAATCTATCTTGAAATCACAAAGAAGCTCTAAGTAGCTTGCCCTACTTAGCCTGGAATAGAATGGATGAAGAAGAGAGACAATTTCCTGGAAAAGCAATGAGAACTGATGGAAGAAACTCCATGAGTAGTGCACATGAGTCAACTAAAGAATAGAAGATATACCTGTTGAGAACAACCACCAAAACTTGCCAAGAATAAACCATAAAAAAACACTCAATTCTTGTTAATGTTTGCACTTTAATTCAATTATGTTAGATCTTTAAACTGAAAGATAGACAAGCACATCAATACACAAAAGACACAAGAAATTTCCTTGGGGAAACCATAAAGTAGAAAACCACGCAACTTCTTCAGTAATAGATTCATCACTAGTACAATATCAAACCAAGATAGAAAACCCAAAGATAAGATAACTTTTGCAACATCCTTCTTTCTTCTCCAGCAAACTTGTCTTTTCTCCTCGGTGCGAACTTGCTTGAGTGGGAATGATATCCAAATGAGAGAGGGTGCCTCTCTATTTATACTTTAAGTGTGATTGACCTAATTCCCCAATGGGGCCGACTTCCTTTAACTGACTGGGCCGACCTCTCCTAGGGAGACTCAAAATACATTTTACATTTATTCTTTTCGGGACTATTGCCCCGACTCACAATGGAGGTTTTACCTCGATATTCTTACATGACCAAATACAATAATGACATCCCCGAATGGAGGAAAAACATCTCCGACGGAGGTACAATAAAAGTACAATAATAATATAATAATAATATACAAAAGAATATCTTCCGAAGTTACATTTACAACAACACTCCCTCTTAACTAGGAAGGTATTCTCTCGACACAGTCATCATCACAGCTAGACACAATCTCTGGAAAATGTCATCATCATCACTGGATCATCATCATCGTTGCTGCAACAATTCTCATCTTGTTGATCATTGACTAGTGACATCTCTCGAATCTACCCATCACGAGAAGTTCTACAGAGCCAACCCTTTTTCATGTTGGGTGTAGGCCTAGCTCTCATCTAGGACTTCATCATCTATACGAGCAAGCCATCATGTAGGTACAGCCCAGGACCACATATTACATTGCCACAACAATCACCTACGTCTCCTACTATCATCTCATCATATCCAGATCATCTCATCATCTCATGTGGAGAGCAGCCCAGGTGCATATACCATGTCCACCAGACAACCTGCGTCTTCCACCTAGTGGATACAGCCCAGGGACATCTACGTCTTCCACCCAATGGATACAACCCAAATGTATTATGTCTCTCTCTCAGTCAACCTGCGTCTTCCACCCAATGGATACAGCCCAGGAACATTTGCGTCTTCCACCCTGTGGATACAGCCCAGATGTATTACGCCTCTCTCAGTCAACCTACGTCTTCAAACATGTGGATACAACCCAGGAGCATCTTAGATGCATTACGTCCCTTCAAACCACCTACGTCTTCCACCATGTAAGATACAACGTAGGCGCATCCCAGATGCTTTATGACCTGTGGACCACCAGCGTCCTCAAACATGTGGATACAGCCCAGGAACATCCCAGATGTATTACGTCCTTGCAGACTACCTGCGTCTTCCAAGATGTAAGATACAGCCCTGGTGCACCTGCGTCTTCCACGATGTAAGATACAGCCCTGGTGCACCTGCGTCTTCTGGATATGTCACATCGCTCCCTCTTTCGAGGAACATCGATCTAGATAACACCAAGATTCTCTCTGAAGTACTCGAACTTCACTCTTGCTAACGACTTGGTCAATACATCGGCTATCTGCTTGTTTGTCGCCGCATACTAGAGCTTCACTACTCCTCTCTGCACCATATCCCGGATATCGTGGTACTTGATCTCAATATGCTTCGACTTGTCATGGAACACCGGGTTCTCATACAACTTTACACAACTCTAGTTGTCACAAAAGATACAAATCGCTTCTAGCTCGAGATCAAATAAATATGACAGTAGCTTCCGGAGCCATACTGCCTCACAACTAGCCGAACGGGCTGCAATATACTCTGCCTCGGCTGTACTCAAGTCCACACTTGACTGCTTCCTGCTAAACCAAGAGATCATACCGAATCCCAAACTGAAGCAACATCCTGAAGTGCTCTTCCTGTCTGTGGCACTGCCTGCCCAATCTGAATCAACATAACCATGTAGGTTAATCTTCTGATTCGTCGCATATTTGAGCCCATACTCAATTGTACCCTTCAGGTACCTCAATACATGCTTTGCAGCAATCAGGTGAACATGTCTCGGATCTGTCAGGAACTGGCTTAGGGTGTTCACAGCAAAGCATATGTCTGGTCTCGTGTTCGTCAAGTACATTAACGAACCAATCATCTGTCTGTACATCATGGCATCAACTGTCTCTGAAGAAGCATCACACAGTAGCTTCAAGTTCGATGCCATTGGTGTGGCCATTGCCTTGCAGTCCATCATTCTGAATCTCTTCAGAATTTCCACTGCATACTTTCCTTTACCAAGGAAAATCCCATCTGCACTCTACCACAGCTCCATACCTAAGAAGTAGTGTATCATTCCCAGGTCCTTCATCTCAAACTTTGTGGCAAGCCTTCTCTTCGTTTCTGCAATGAGCTCATCCTCTCCTGTTACGAACAGGTCATCTACATATAGCAGTAATATTACTGGTCTTTCGCCCTCAACCTTGAAGTAAAGGTTGGAATCTACTTTACTTTTGGTAAAGCCTAAGCTCATCAAAAAACTATCCATCCTGTCGTACCACATCTCGGGTTCCTGCTTCAACCCATACAAGGCTTTCTTTAGCTTGCACACATGAGTCTGTCTGTCATGTGTCTCGAATCCCAGTGGCTGCTCCACATACACTTCCTCTTTGACTACACCATTCAAGAATACTGTCTTGACATCCATTTGGTGTACCTTCCATTTCATTACTGCGACTAAGGCAAGTTTAGATATGATGGAAGTGTATCTTGCTACAGGTGCAAATGTCTCCTCGTAGTCTATGCCTTCTTTCTGGGAGAAGCCACGTGCCACTAATCTTGCCTTGTGTTTTTCGATGCTACCATCTGCAGCATGCTTGATCTTGTAGATCCACTTTGAAGTCACAAAAAACTTCCCTTCTGGTCTCGGAACTATCTCCTAGACATCATTCTTCATAATTGACTGGTACTCTTCGATCATGGCATCCTTCCATTTCTTCTTTTCTACTACTTCCTCATAGTTGGAAGGTTCTTTATCAATGATGTCGCATCATAGGGCCACATAGCTGGAGTATGGTCTGGGTCTCTTTCTTTCTATGAGTGTCCCATCTGGAGCACCATACTTCTCTGCATCTTGTATTGCTTCACGTGCCCATGCTGGTCTTCTCTTGTGGGAGTTCTTCTCACGAGGTAGATCTATAAGTTCTTGTAGTTTTGTTATGTCATGGTCTTCGTGATCTTCTTGGATTGTCTCTTCCATAACTATGTCTTTGGTTCTGGGAACTTCAGGTTATTTAGTTTCTTTAGTGGGTAATTGTCTTGACTTGTTGTAGGATGAGTCTTCATCAAAAGTTACGTCTTTGCGGACTTCGATCTTCTTGAATCCTGGGAAGTATATTCGGTAAGCTTTTGTTGTGTCACTGTATCCCACGAATATGCCCTTCTTCCCTGAAGGATCTAGTTTTGTTCTCTTTTCTTTCGGGATGTGTATTTACACAAGGCAGCCAAATATTTTGAGATGGCTGACTTCTGGTTTCTCTCCTAAGAAAGCTTCTTCTGGAGTCTTGTTGTTCAATACACGGTGAGGTGTACGGTTTTGTACATACACTGCTATTCTTGTTGCTTCAGCCCATAAGTGCATTGGGAGTTCTTAATCATGGAGCATTACCTTCGCTACTTCCATTATTGTTCTGTTCTTACGTTCTGCAGTGCCATTTTGTTGAGGATTGTAAGGAGAGCTCAACTCCCTCTTAATCCCTGATTCTCTGCAAAGGTCCTTGAATTCTTCTGAGGTGAATTCTTCGCCATTGTCTGGTCGTAAAGTCTTGATCTTCTTTTCAGTATGATTTTCGATCAAAGCTTTGAATTCCTTGAATTTGCTAAACACTTCATCTTTTCCTTTCAAGAAATAAATCCATGTCTTACGAGAAAAGTCATCTATGAAAGAAACATAGTATACATACCCGCTTAATGAGCTGGAAGACATGGGGCCACACACATCTGAGTGGATTATCTCCAAGATTCCTTTTGTCTTGCTTTCACAGCTAGGAAATGACTTCTTCACATTCTTCCCTTGTGCACATCCCTTGCAAATGCCTTCATACTTTGTTTGAATTTCAGGTAGTCCTAATACTGCTTTGCTTGCAATTGGTAGAGCTCTATAGTGTACATGTGCAAGCCTTCTATGCCATAATTCGCTTGGTTCCATGGGGTCATGAACCAACGCCTGTTCTGGTTGCCCTTTTAACTTGTACAGACCTCCCTCTTGCTCTCCAATTATTGTCGCATCATTTATTGTCTTTCCTCTTGGCCACACTAGAACTTGGCCATCAACAAATGCAACACGAATTCCTTTAGCATCTACGGCTGAAATAGAGAAGATTTTTCTTCGAACTTGGTACGTAGAGAACATCCTTCATCTTTAATGATTTGCCTGAATCTAGTTTGTAAAAGGCTTCTCCACTTCCTTTGATAGGATATTGATAATCGTCTCCAAGTTTCACCATGTGGGGTGACTCATGTTCTGATAAGTTGATAAAAGATTCTTTGTACCCTGTCATATTCTTGGATGCTCCATTATCCACAAGCCAATCATTGCTTCCATGGGTGACGGTACCTGCAAGGGCTGAGATTAAAACATATTCTTCATCACCTGAAGAATCATCCCTTTCTCCTCTGGTTTTCTTCCTTACTGGTTCATCATCTTCAGCGATGTGAGCATGATGCCTCTTCTTGTTGGTTAATCTGGAGGATCCTTGGTTTCTGGGACAGTCTCTTGAATAATGTCCTTTCTCATCACATGTGAAGCACCTAATACTGGAGAGGTCTCTTCTAGGTCCACGATTCCTATGGGATCTTCTAGACTTCTTATGATGGTGGTCCTCCCTCTTGTTTTGATTCTTCTTGGTATGAGCAGTTAGGGCTTGGTCATCATTAGCCCCCATCTTTTCTTCTCTTACTACTAATCGAGCTTCTTCTTGGGTGCATTCTTCCCATAATCTGTTGAATGTGATTAGCTTCTTTCTAGTGCATATTCCTTGAATAAATGAGTCCCGTGATCTTGGGAGACCATTCAAGGTTGTCATCACAATCTCTCCTTCAACATTGTCTTCAATTGCTTCAATTGCTTCAAGTTGTTCCTTGATCCGAGCGACTCTTGTGAAGTAAGATTGAATGGTTTCTGATTGTTGAATCTTCACATTCTTGAGTTGGTTCCTCAGAGTCATCTTGCGGTTGATGTTCTTCCCTTCATATAACTTTGTCAAAGCATCGAACATCTTCTTCGGAGTCTTCAAGGATGATACATGAGGGATGAGGTGATCTTTGATGGAGTCTGCAATAATCCTTTTGGCCTTGACCATGTTCTTCTTGTAGATTGCCCTTGCCTCTTCTCCCTTGGTTTTGGAACCTCCTCATTGAGGTGATCTTTGATGGAGTCTGCAATAATCCTTTTGGCCTTGACCATGTTCTTCTTGTAGATTGCCCTTGCCTCTTCTCCCTTGGTTTTGGAACCTCCTCATTGACATACTTGTCGAAGTCATTCTCTTCTAGGACAAGAGAAATTCTATATTTCCATGCCCAGAAGTTATTAGCTCCTTCAAGCTTATCCTCGAGCTTGGTGTGATTTGTCATATTTAATATGAGAACCTCAAATGGAAATAACAAGGAATTAGATCTTACCAATTTGAGATTCCCAACCTGGTTGTGGAGCTGGCTGATCTAGGGTTTGACAGAGAAACCCTAATTTTCCAAACTTGGAATTTTGAACTTCTGCTTGGATAGAAAGATGCGCCTCCTCAAGGCGAGTTGTCCGGTATACTCCTTTTCTCGGATTGGTGGATGGAAGCTCCAAAAATTTGATGCCCTAGTTTCTCTCGGCACCAGTGGTAGTGACTGGGTCAAAAATGAAAATTCTCCAAATTGAATTCTGCTTCCACCAAAAGATGCACCTCCTTGAGGTGAGTTATCCTAGCCCTCTTTTCTTGATGATCTGTGGAAAGAAGTGCCTGGAACAAGAAGCCCTAGTTTTCTGCTGCTGCACAGTGCCTTCTTTCAAAGTGGCTCTGATACCATGTTAATGTTTGCACTTTAATTCAATTATGTTAGATCTTTAAACTGAAAGATAGACAAGCACAGCAATACACAAAAGACACAAGAAATTTCCTCAAGGAAACCATAAAGGAGAAAACTCCGCAACTTCTTCAGTAATAGATTCATCACTAGTACAATATCAAACCCAAAGATAAGATAACTTCTGCAGCTTTCTTCTTTCTTCTCCAGCAAACTTGTCTTTTCTCCTCCTTGGTGCGAACTTACTTGAGTGAGAGTGATATCCAAATGAGAGAGGGTGCCTCTCTATTTATACTTTAAGTGTGATTGACCTAATTCCCCAATGGGGCCGACTTCCTTTAACTGATTGGGCCAACCTCTCCTAGGGAGACTCAAAATATATTTTACATTTATTCTTTTGGGGACTATTGCCCCGACTTACAATACAATAATGACATCCCCGAACGGAGGAAAAACATCTCTGACGGAGGTACAAAAAAAGTACAATAATAATATAATGATAATATAGAAAAGAATATCTTCCGAAGTTGCATTTACAACAACAATTCTCTCCTTACGTGCAGTGCCTAGCTTTTCCTGAAATAACATTCAGACTGGAGAAGATAAAGATGAGAGTAGAACTCCCAAGCTGGGCGCCTACCATTACCAAGAATAAATCCAGTAACTGATGAAAATAACTCTCAAGTGAAGCAACCTTTTTTGGCTCAGCTTAGATAAGATGACTTCTAGAAAAAGCACCAAGGATAAGATTCTCAAAATGCACAACGGATAAGATTCCCTCTGCCCAAAAATATCTCCCTATGTGGGGTTCCCTCATGCTAGGCACTTTGACTGGTCAAGAATAGAGACTTGCCTGCTGGTCAAGCAACCTCTCAATACCCAAAATTGATGTGGTTTTGTTATGAAAAAGCATTAGATGTTTCTTGTTAGCTCCCAAGTCTGCACTGCACAGTATGAAGTCCCTGAAACCAATCATGGCTGCTCTGTTGCCACCTTGGAGGTTTCCCACTGTCACCATAGTAGCTCTCCTCACACTTTAGGTGGGTTCTTTTCCAGCTCAAAAGAGGAATCCCTTAATGTTGTCTCTGATTCAGGCTTTAAGCCCAAAGAAAATGTCAGATCAGGAAACATAAATAGTTACAGCCTACAGGTTTATCTTTCAATAACTGGCCAGATGTAAGAAAGCTGCTGCCTAACCAATGGGCAATGGAGTCTTTATGCAAAACATCAGGCTTGAAAAGAGTGGTGAAGAAGCTTAGCAGGGTCAAGTATGGATCTTGCTAAGCAGATCAACAAGATTCAATACAAAAATGCTGAAGAAGGCATTCTTATCAACAAAATTGTCCCTCTTATACAATCATCAATTCACAAATAATAGCCCCTCTTATACAATCATCATTTCATCAATTCCGAGAGATCATAAACCAAAACATCAGATGCAGAGTCATCTGGCCACAAGACTCTCCTAACACTTCCAATTTACAAAGATAGTAAAAGACAAACAATCATAATGCTAGCCTTTATTCATCTCATACTGTCAAGGAAATTACATGTGAAAGATAGAGAATAAAACTTTGCTATGATTGCAACATCAATGCATAAATCTGATTTACAGAATGAGAATAGAGGGTAAAGGCACAACTGGTGTTATGTGGTTCCTCACAATCCCCAAAAATAGTACATTTATCTCGGGGGTCCAACCATTTGTCCATCTTCATTTCTTATTTAAATAGTCTATCGATAGGTTGATTATCATTGACTGTGTTAAATATGATCAATCCTGTTACAATTAATATCATTATTTTATCTTCCTGCATATAAAAGTACATTGCCAAGAGCTCATTTGACATGGTGAACATTGATCTTCATTTCTCGACTAACATTGTTGAAGAAGAAAAACCTCCTTCTCTGTCTTAAAGTTAAAATCATTGCCTTTCATTTTTGCACTTCCTTGATTTCATGGATTTTCCTCTCCATTCATGAGCTGCCTTCATTATTTTAATATTTTCTTAATTATTGGCAATAGGCATAAATGACCATTCATGCTTAATCTTGTAACCACAGGATCTTCCAGGTAGGTCCATAATCTCTATTAAATGCATCTGCCATTTCCACATGCTCCCCAAACAATCCTCAAAACCTACAATGGACAGAGTGTGTCAAACCAGGTTTTTACTTGAACCTTTCATCTTCTGGATACATGGCATGCTGCAATTGGATAATGCTCCCTTTACAATGCATCCTTGTTCGCTAAAATAAGCAATAATTAGCCAAGATAGGGCCTGTTGAAGGCTATGCTACAACTGTCATTAGATTCATGCCCAGTTGACCACAACCGTTATATTTTCCCTTGATTATTAATACGATATGCACTCAAGAAGTAAAGAGTCCGATTTTTGTAAGCCGCAATGCAAACCCATTACATTGTGCGATAAAGATGAATTCTATGCACATGTATACTTGTCCAAGTCCTGGGTTAGTTTTAGGTAATTGTGCCACGTCACCATCTGAAATTGAGAGCCCTTCCACCTATCACCCTAAGTCCCTGTGGCATTCTTCCGTTGGTCCTTGCACCATCTGTCCACGTGCCAATGATTTCCTTGCCACATGGTGTTGTCTCTTAAGTGGTCCTGCCACCTGTCTCAGGTCAAGTCTTAGGTCTTGATGTGGAGGTGGAGGGAAGGAAAATATGGAATGATGGCTGGAGGCTCTGCACTCTGCATTCTGCATCAAAGGACAATGTATGCAAATGTGGAAGGTGAAGGATGATGCGGATGCAGAGGTAGTGATGTAGAGAGAAGAGAAGGTGTGAAGGAAAGTGATCTCCGCACTTTGCGATTGGAGAGATGGTTAAGTCCTCAAGGTAATACAGAGGGAGTAGGCTTGGCCAATGTTGAGAGAATGAATGTTGAGGGTGGACAAGGTAGTATGGAGCTCCACACTTTGCATTTTGGAAATTGACTAAGTCCTGAGAAGGGAATAAAATGTAAAGGTTATGAAGAAGAAAATCTAAGGAGGTAGGGGAAAGACAAAAAAGATGACAAATCAGAAGATGAAAGATGATTGGTGTCAACAAAATTACATTTTGCTGACCTTATGTAAAGAAATCCCAGGAAAAACTTACTATGTCATTTTAGGGGATAATAGTTGGCTCCACACTTTTGCATTTTGGAAATTGACTAAGTCCTGAGAAGGGAATAAAATGTAAAGGTTATGAAGAAGAAAATCTAAGGAGGTAGGGGAAAGACAAAAAAGATGACAAATCAGAAGATGAAAGATGATTGGTGTCAACAAAATTACATTTTGCTGACCTTATGTAAAGAAATCCCAGAAAAAACTTACTATGTCATTTTAGGGGATAATAGTTGGCTCCATTTCTGGGAGAGCATCCCCCCTGTGGGGTGGATGAGAGCCTTAGACTTCCCTAGATTAGTAGACCATCCCTTGGCAACCAACTCTTCAAACTCATTCTGGCTTCCTCTTTCCTTGCTTTTCTCCTCTCTCTCTCTCTCTCTCTCTCTTCCTTTTTTTTTTTTTTTTTTTAATGTATCTGTGCTTGCTTGGCAAATGCTTTTCTTCATGTACATTATTTTTTTTGCTCCATATTATGCCAATCTCATCTCTATCTCCAAAGACTCAAAATTGTTATTGCATCTATTACAGAGAAAGACTACAATATGAGAAATGGGCTGCCAGGCAAGGACTCAAAATCCCAGGCAGTCATTACTACACTAAACTATTCTTAATCATGAGGATCATACTTAACTATCCTACCTTAACCTACATATAACACTGCTTGCTATTTGAAGTCATACCTTCAATGCAACCTTTCATGGACCAATCAATGGATATAGACTCTGCCCTTATGTTTGATGATGAGCGAAAATAGGGCTATTGTTAGACACCTCCAAAGATAGGTTGGTCCTTCAAACAATCTCCTTCTATGGAGTAGGGGTAAAACTTCTAATCTCATACCTGTTATAACATCCATAGTAGCCGGGCTACCATGATTGCAGAGCAGTTCTTTGTATATTTTTGAGCCAGGCCTTTACAGAATTTTTATGAGATCAGCCTATGATGAGCAGTACTTTTGGTGATCACTCACCTGTCAGAGCAGCCCCAGATCAGATTATGATGAACCTTATGCCAAGACTGACCCTCATGACCTCAGATTTGATGACCGAGGTGACCAATTTTGTCCCATGCAAAGCAGTGTGATAGTACCCAGGGCTTATAGCAGTAGTGTTCCAGTGACTATTGATGATCCAGATGGTAGATACAGGTATATGGCCCAGCAGGTATATGGTTGTGCATTGGATATATGTGCTTTGCTCTTTTGTTTATCTTAGTAGCTTGACTAGGTATTTGGTGGTCATGATCTGGCGATATATATATATATATATATGGTTGTTTTGATGATTATCTAAATGGTCTAATTACTCAGAATAAAAAGTTCTTGTTTATACTCATTGGTTTTATACCCTCTTTAGTAGTATGGACGTGGTCATTCCCACCATTTATGGCTTGCTAGTTTTGGCATCACCTTTCACTTTCCCCATCCATCCGTTCTCTCCCACTTTTGGTTTTACCTTGACTTACACCTCAGCCTGTGATATGGAGGACCTCCCCACTTTTGCCTCTGTGTTGGATAGTTTCCCTATTGATTTTGTGTCTCGGCTCTGAGTTGGCAACATAACTCACCGAGGCCTTGATCCTTTTGGGCCAGTAGAACCCGCTGGTGTTCGTTCCTGAGCTTAGGTGAGTTGGATTTGATGCCTTGACCTCTCTGGTTGGTTGCCCCCGATGTTTGGTCCTGATTCTGGATGATCCCCCTGGTTGCCTGAGTTGTGCTCGCTAGACCTGAAGCAAACTATACTACCATCATGTGTGAATTATTATTATATCTTATGTGCAAGCCCATGGAAACAAACTAAAACTGTGCTTCTCAGCACAATGAAAGAGGGCTATGAAATGAAATGGAAAATACCCTGGATAAAAAGTTGCAATTAGCTATGCTTCTAAGCACACGAGAAATCCAAAGGGTCAAAAGGCCTAAAAAGCAGTGGTTAAATATATGCTAAATCTAAAGACTGATGGCCATAACATTATGTAATGATTAATTCCTCACGGAGCCTACGGGTTGGGATGTGAGATGGAGTAAGGGGCAGCTAATTCTAAGTGTCCCCTAGAACCTCAAGTTACGGTTAGCTGTGCACCTAGTTACGGCGGTTCTAGAGAAGATCCTCACGGAGCTGGTTCCAGCTTGGATGTGAGTTGTAGACGTTTGCTATAGGTTGAATAAGCACCTCTCAAAACAACTTATTCCATTTGTGAGACACTGCCATTCCCTATGTGTATATTATCCAACATATGCTTGAGTGTGTATTCCTTTTCCCTTATCCAAAGTATCACAGTGTTGATTGTTGTAAAGTCATTCCCTTATCCTAGCCTTGTATTTTTCACCCTCACCCATTCCTAGCAAAGTGGTCACGTCCATTAAATGAATATATTCCCGAGGTTCTATTTTGAGTAATTGATTGTTTGACTTATATTTGATGTGTTGACTGCTTAATCGCCAGTGAAAATGCTACTTTATACTTTAGTTGTTAGTTTTTCAGAATCTGCTTCAATCTGATCTAGGATCTTAACTGAGAGAACAACATGTACAACATATCTACAGCATATCAAACATAGACATAATAATGCAAGCACACAAGAGACAATAGACACACAGAGTTTCACTAGGGAAAACCATAAAGGTGAAAAACCCCACAACTTCCTCAGAGATAGATAGAGCAATGATACAACCCAAGCATAAGAGATAGTCTTCTCCTAGCAGCAACTTCTCCTCCTCAAGAAGTGCGCCACTCTCCAATGAGAGTATGAGTGAGAAAGTGAATGATCAAATAGAGTGCCTCCCGCACTCTATTTATACTTGACTCTACTTGCCTAGTAACCTTTACTAGGTCGGCCTTAACTTAACCACATAACATAATGCTAACAGGGCCGACCCCTGATAGGGTGGTCTAATAACCCTTTGACCCACATGACTTATACAGGGCCGACCCCACTAAGGTGGTCTAATAACCCATCAAGTATAAGTTACGACACTTACAATATAAATGACGACACTTCCGTATAGAGGAATAATAACATCTCTATAGGAATACAATATACATATATGAAATACATTCCGAAGTTACAAATACATCAACATTAGTCTTGCTATTAGAATAATTAAAAGAGCATGTCTTATCCATTTGCACCTGTAGAATCAGGCATTTTAGCCTGGGTCATTATTTTGGTCAATCTTAACCTGGTCAACCGAGTTTGACCAAGTCAACCGCAGGATTTGAGATGAGTTGGACCAATGATGTTCGAGGTTGATTATTTATGGTCGTATGGTGTCCACTTGATGATTCCATGCAGGAGACACATGTTTCACATGATGGTTTGGAGGATTATTATTGTTATTATTATTTACAGACCATTATTTTTATTTGTCCGACCATGGTTGGGACTACAGATGATTATCCAGGTGGCCAAAGGGTGTACGAGTACTCATCTCTAGTACATTTTGACCTTCTGAGTCCATTGACACACTCAGATATCAGTTACAGGCACTTCCATATGAGATTTCACTCAGATGGTCACTTTATTGTAGGTTTGCCATTATAAAATGGCCTAACAACACAGTTGGATGTTTACTTGGTTCTCCTAGGGCGCTATTGAGGGAGTATGGGATCTAGCCACTTGTTATTACCATATTACCATACCCCAGACACGCTGGTACAGTCAGATTTGTGCCCAGGGCATCAGGGAGAAAGCTACAGGCATTTTATTACTTTACAGGTGATTTTCTAAGGATTAAAAATGGGATAAAATGGTCACCGAGGAAATCATTTTGGGAAAATGAGGCAAGGAATTGGCATGAGGTTTGCTTAGAGGTTATTTGTGATGCATCCCACACCTTCCGACACAACTTGCAACATTCAGTGGAGTCCATGCACACTCCGGGGCATTATTTTGATGTTTTATCATGCTTTTGAGGGGGCCACGATTTGGTCACTTGATCACTTTGTGATGTTATAGAGTCATATCATTTATCATTATGCCATGGGGTGATGCTAGTGAAGGATATAAACACCTCCTAGCCCCACCATGTGCTTTCTACACTTGTCCTATTCATTTGTTATGTGGTGCGACCCCCCTAGGGCCACTTAGTGAGTGCGCACCCCCTCTTTTAGTGAGTTGATCCATGTATTGTATTTTCGGCTCATCTTAGCCGTTGATTATTATTGTTTTATCTTTTGATCTCCACCACTCATTCAAAAAGTGGTTAGGGTTTTGGTCTCTCTCATTCCTATTAAAGGAAGAGGCCCCATCATTGTAAGGCACCTTTGGGCACTTGGATTTCCGGCATAATAAAAATATTTTCGCAAAAACTCTTGGATGCTTTGATGAATGTTCTTGCAAGTGATTGTAAAGTCTTTTCCCTTCAACATCATTGTGGATATAGCTTTCTCCATAACATTTTTCTGCAGGGGCCGTGTAGTAGAGAAGGATGACGTTTTTGAAGGGGGCGCTATTGTGGGGAGACTTCATCTCTCCTCCTCAAGACGTTTTGGCATCAGGGAGTATTTATATTGTATCTTGTGATCATATTTATGCTCTTTGGTTCATCTTTCTTACCTTATAGTCCTTTTCTTGTCTAGATCGATTCTAATTGAAGATCGTTTTGGCAGGGAAGGGCACATTGGTCACCTTGGAGGCATAGCGATTTCACTTGGGGAGGCTAGATCTCACTCTAGATTGCTTCGTTTTGGGAAGATCATCATTTTGCAAGTCGGCCGCAAGCATATCTAGGTGTGTTTCAAATTGTTTTTATTGTCGTGGGATCCATTCCAATCGTCACCATTAAAACCCTCATTGTTAAAACCCTAGTTTTATAGATCTGATAGATCTGGCGATAATTTGGGCTTAATAACTAAAACCCACTTCTTAATTAATTAATAAACCTTAGAGACCAAGTTTGGTGGAAATCCGACTCCATTTACCCTTCGAACCAAGCACTGACCATCTCTAGGGGAGGATTCACTTGTGGGTTCTTAGTCATTTTTGCAGATCTATCATCTGGGTGTTGCTATTTTGTCCTTTAAACTTCATATCTATCACTTACCCACCCTCCTAGTGCCTTTCCTATCCTAATTTCACTAAGTGGGCCCTAACTCACTCCACTTTGACTAAATCAAAGGTGGGCCCCACTTGGGTCTTCTAGATTGGCATTAGATCCATCTAGATCTACTCATCTAACTCCTTTAGTGGCATAATCATACTTTGGTTGAGCATTTTCTTCTTGCATAAGCCTCCTCAACCAAGCCCTAACTCCATTGGCCACTTGTCTTCCCTAGATCTAGATCTACTTACTCTTGATCCCTCTCTCTTTCTCACTTCACATCTCCCTAGAGTGTCTAGAGTAGGTTCGCTAGCCTTCATTAGCTAGCTAGGGTCTCCCCCTTGATCTTGCATTTGCTAGATCTAAAGTGAAGAGTGCCTCGATTTACATGACAACCATTTTTCCTTGGGAATCGTGGCCCTCTTAGGTCACCTCTTTAGTTTCCCAACATCTCTACCATCCTGGATAGGATCACCATTTGGGGCAACTACAAGTTGTGTGATAACATTTTTGGCGTCGTTGCCGAGGTGGTAGAGGCTTACCTCAGGTGTCTGCGAGTGTCCATGCGATTACATATGGTCACTTTATTGCAGATTTGCCATTATAAAATGGCCTGACAGCACAGTTGGATGTTTACTTGGTTCTCCTAGGGCGCTACAGAGGGAGTATGGGGTCCAGCCACTTGTTATTACCATATTACGATACCCCCAGACACTCTGGTACAGTCAGATTTGTGCCCAAGGCATCAAGCAGAGAGCTACAAACATTTTATTGCTTTACAGGTGATTTTCTAAGGATTAAAAATGGGATAAAATGGTAACTGACGAAATCAATTTGGGCAAATGAGGCAAGGAATTGGCATGTGGTTTTTTCATAGGTTATTTGTGATGCAACCCACACCCTCCAACACCGCTTGCAACATTCAGTGGGGTCCATGCACACATCCGGGCCATTATTTTGATGTTTTATCATGCTTGAGGGGGCCATGATTTGGTCACTTGGTCATTTTGTGATTTTATAGAGTCATATCATTTATCATTGTGCCATGGGGTGATGCTAGTGAAGGATATAAACACCTCCTAGCCCCACCATGTGCTTTCTACACTTGTCCTATTCATTTGTCATGTGGTGCGACCCCCCTAGGGCCACTTAGTGACTGCGCACCCCCTCTTTTAGTGACTTGATCCATGTATTGTATAACCGGCTCATGTTAACCGTTGATTATTATTGTTTTATCTTTTGATCTCCACCGCTCATTCAAAAAGTGGTTAGGGTTTTGGTCTCTCTCATTCCTATTTAAGGAAGAGATCCCCCTCATTGTAAAAGGACTTTTGGCTCTTGGTTATTGGATTACAAAAGAAATATTTAACGAGTAAATGCTTGTGATCTTGGATTGAATGCTTGGCTATGGTGATTGAAACTACTTTTCCATTGCACTGAAGGATCTCGGCAGCTATCTTGTATATTTTATTCCACCATTTCGATTTGCAGGTGAAGAAGACGATTTGGAGAGGGGCGCATTGGTGGGGAGGCTCGCCCTGCTACCTTCCGTCAGATCTTGGGTTTCTGTTATCACACCATAGTAGCTGGGCTACTATATTTGCTCAGTAGATATCTGCACTTTTCAGAGCTTTGCCTTTACACAATTTCAGTGAGATCAGTCATGATGAGCATCATCATTTACAATCACGTACACTTTAGAGCAGCTAATATCAGACAGTGTGTAGACCTTGTGCCAAGGATGAGCCTTGAGAGCTTAGATTTGATGACCAATATGACCTTTTGTTCCATACAGATTCAGTTCAGTGCCCAGAGTTCCAAATGTTATTGTTGCAACAGTGTTTCATTGGTTCTAGATGATGAGATATATAGTGATATGACCATTAGACTTGTGATTGTTAGCATTGATTATTATCCTGTTGTTTTAGTCATCTTCATAGCATTAACTTGGTATATAACTCATGATGTGGCAGTATTATTTAAATAAATGAAATGAACTATCTTGGTTGGATTTAAATAATGAATTGGATGTATTACTTGCACTTAAAGGTTTATTGACTATACTCGTTGGTTTCATTTACCCTCCTATGAGCATGGACATGGTTTTCCCTGACAATTATGTTTGCTAGCTTAGGCTCCACTTTCACTTGACTCCATCCATCCATGACCTTCCCTGTTTTGGCTTTCACCTTGACTTGCCTTTTTGACTTTTTGATATGGAGGACTTCCCCGCTTCTACCTCTGTGTTGGATAGCATCCATGTTTGTTTTGTGTCTCGGCTTTGAGTTGGTGATAGAACTTGCCTTTGGTGAGCTGGATTTTATGCCTTTATCATTCTAGTCGGTCTCCCTGATGTGTGGTTTAGATTGCGGAATTCCCCCTATTCACATGAGATGTTGTTGGCTAAAACCTGAAGCACATGTACTGCTTGTATGGAAACTATTGGAAATCTCTTATGAAAGCCCATGGAAATAAATGAAATGTAAAACTGTGATTTTCATCACAATGAAAAAGGGCTAAAGCAATGAAATGCTAAAGTACCCCATGAAGGGTCCAAATAAAAAAGGTCTAAAAAGCAATGGCTAAATGTATGCGAAATCTAAAGATTGCTGACCTCAAATTGTTAAAAATGAAAGGCCAAATAAAAGCAGTGGTTAAATGTATGCCAAATCCAAAGACTACTGGCCATGGAAATGAAATGAATGATCCTAATGAACTTGGATCAACTTGATGTAGACATGATGCCAAGGTTGAATAAGCACTCTCTAAACAACTTATCCATTTGTGAGGCACTGCCATTCCCTTTGTTTATCTTGTCCAACACAGTGTGTAGCTCCCCTTTTCCCCCATCCAAAGTATCACTTAGTTGAGTTGGTCAAGTCATCCCTTCTAACTAGCCTCGTCCTTAGCCTTCACCCTATGCTAGCAGTTAGGCCATGTCCATTGGATGAAGTATGTTTTTAAAGATTTGGTGCAAGTTAAGTTATAAATAACATTGAATATCTATGTATTAAATGCCACTTGATCGATATTTATACTTTAAGTTAAGCCGTGAATATGGTTAAAGGAACATGTCTTAGTCATTTGTTATAATCTAGTCTTTGGTTGTATTTTGACCTAGTCAAACATAGTTTGACCATGGTCATTCTTAGGATCCGTGATGAGATGGACCACTTATGCTTTATGATGTTGATCTATGGTCCCACATGCACTTATTGATGATTTCATATGTTGGACACATGCTCCAGATTATGATTGATGCAGTTGGTCATTTTTATTATTATTTCCAGATCATCATATTTTACACTGTCTGGGTATGGTGAACCTTACAAATGATTCTACAGGTTATCATGAGGTGTATGAGTACTCATCTCTAGTGGATTTGGGTCTTTTGGATCCATTGAGACACCAATCTTTGAGTTTCAAGCACTCTTGGGCATGATATTAGCAGTTTTCCACATGTTGACCAGTTTGGGCATGCTGATGTGGCCTGTCTAGTAGGAGCATTATGGGCAAGTCGTTGCCTAGGGCGCTACAGAGGAAGGGGGTGGTCCAGCCACTTGTTTTTACCATATTACCCCCCTTCCAGACATGATGGTACACTCAGTTTGACAACGCAGGCACCCTAGAGGCAGTTTCAGGGTTTTCAGGAGGATTAAAAAAATGGAATAAAAAGTTCATAGAGGAATTCGATTTGGGCAATTGAGGCAAGGTTTTGGCACTTGGTTTGCTCAAAGGTCATCCATGGTGTATGCCCCTTCTTCCAGACCAATTGGCACTAGTCAGTGGGGTCCACATGGGTTGCAAGAGGTCTTTTATTGTATTTCTCTCTTTGATGATGGGGACAAGATTTGATCATTTGTATACTTGGACATGTCATTGAGTCATATTTTATATTATTGTGCCATGGGGTCATGCTAGTGAAGGGGAATAATACCTCCTAGCCCCACCATGTGCTTCTAGTCACTTGTCCTTGTCTTTATGTTGTGGCACCTATGTTATTAGCCACCCCTCATGTATGACATCACCCCTCCTAGAGGCTTTTTAGCCATGACGTCATCCTCTATTTGAGTGATCCATGTCTATTGTTATGTTGGCTCATCTTAGCCATTAATTACATTGTTATATCTTTTGATCTCAACCACTAGTTTTCAAAAGTGGTTTAGGGTTTTGGTCTTTCTCTCCTATAAAAGGAGGATACCCCCTCACTGTAAAGGTATCTAGAGATTTTTGGCTCTTGGCTATTGGAATAAAGTATTTTTCTTGGGCATCTTGGATCATGGAGTTGAATGCTTATTTGTGGTGATTGTAAATGCTTCTTCCTCTGCAGTGACAGACATTGGTGGCCATCTTTGATTTTATCTTCACTAACACGATTTGCAGGCAAGGAGGACGTTTTGGAGGAGTGCGTATTGGTGGGGAGCCCTACCCTACTATCTTCATCAAGACGTTTTAGGTCTACAGGGAGTTGTTTTATCTTTGCACCAACAATTTCATGTTTATTCATCTTTTGTTTGCATCTACCTCCATTTCTCTTGATTGATTGATTTTTGTGTCCTTGGTTGATAGGAAGAGGAGGGCGATTTGGTTGATGGAGGCAAAACGCATAGCAAGAAGGGCTTCATCAAGTTTGGCATTTGATCTTTGTGGGAAGTAATCCTCGTCACAAGCTACATTCTTCTTCATTTTCCAGGTACGCTCAAGGAGTTATGTTATTCTTCTACCTTGCCGATCTATTCTCTTAGAACTACAAACCCTCATTGTTAAAACCCTCATTTTACATTTTTTAAGATCTACTTGGATATAGCATGCTTTTGGGGATCAAATTTAAAACCCACCTTAATAATATTCACGGTAATCTCGATCTATAGTTTGGTGGTGTTTGGACCCATTTGGCCCATTTCCCAAGGCACATTGATCTCTCCAAGGGAAGTCACATTCCTTAAGGGAAGCCTTTTGCTAGGTTCTAGTACGTGGGTAGTTGAGATTGTTGCTCCATTGGATAGATCATCCCTCAAAACCTACCCCTAGTGCTTTACCCCATTGATTTTCACCTTGTGGACCCCATTCCTTATTTTAAGGGAAGAGCTCCACTTGGGTCATTGGGTAATGCATTAGCTCATTCTTAGATCTACTTTTTTAACTTCTTAAGTGGCCTTAATCAAACACTTGGTTGACTCATTTGTCCGTTTCTTAAGCCTCTCAATTAAGCCCTAACCACCTTGGGTCCACTTACTTTTCTAGATCTAAAATCTTGCACCATTGATCTCCTTGCATAACTTTACACATTTCCCTAGGAATCTTTGGGGTAGCTATTCTTCATAGATTGGCTAGGGTCTCCTCCTTGATCTTGATTCTTCTTGATCTAAAGTGAAGGTTGCCTCGGTTATCGTGACACCCACTTGCATTGGGAACCATGGCAAGCCTTGGGTCACCTCTTTAGTTGTCCAACACTGTGTCACCTGGTTCGAATTCGTGTTCGAATTCGACAACCTTGAAATTTGTCAAAAAATCGGCAATAAAAATATTGCCGATAAAATTCGGCATTAAATTCAGCAAGACTATAAAACTTGAAAAATAAAAAATATATGAATTTTTTTAATAAAATACAATCATTAAACATCTTGATCATCATCTAGCATTAATTTTTAAGCGAAAATATGCATCATCATTAAACATTATCTAGAGACTAGCATTAACACATAAATCATCATTATCTAGATTAAGAGAATAGCATTGAGTCTAGACACAGTGTGAGTTTTACCAACATTGTTGATGTATTCTAGTTGATTTGGATATCCTACAAAATTGTTGGTTTCAGGAGGACCTTGTTCATTGATGTAGTTGAATTTAGGACAAGTTGCTTCATCATGGAATTCATTACAAGCTCTGCAAAAAGGAGGAACCTCTTCCATGACCATGTTGGCTGACTCGAGTTGATTAGGAATCCTCTGATTGTTGGGTGGATATTTTGCTTTCCATTCATTATTTTGTCTGGGAGGAAACCTATGAGCAGGAATGTGAGACTTGTCTCTTTCCATGGCAATAAGTCTATTTTGCATGGCATTAATCTGTGCAGCATGATTAGCTTCCATGGCTTTGTTGACATATGTTAGCTCTCTCAAAGGGTCTTTTGTTAGGTCCTTACTGTCTGTTGCTACTGACTTATACTTGCTATTTGACTATCTTGATGAAGAAGTACCTCTGGCAAAACCTGGGATGTTAGACTTTCCTGAAGACTGCATGTTTTTATCAATCTTTTCAGATATGACTTGGGCTTTCTTTAGATCACCAGGTTCCTTGTCTCTAAGTTGATATCGCATCTCTCCATTGAAAGATTCGATGTAATGTATGAGGATTGAGCCATCAGGAGGCTTAATCTCGACATGGAGGTTAGAGATGAGATTGTTGAATCTTTTATTAAATTCTTCCATGGTCTCGTTCTCATTCTTCTTCATGTTGTTAAGGGAGGCCAATAGGTATCTATCCTCTTTCTTATCTCCCCATTTGGTTAAGAAACCCTTCTCAAATTCTTTGAAGTTCTTGTAGTTGTTGTCATCTAGATCTGAGAACCAGTCAAAAGCGTCTTCTTCTAAAGATAGTGCAAACAGCTTCATCTGCACATCTTCAAATTTAGCATTTAAGCACCATTTGTTAAAACATTGTGAAAAAAGTTTCAGATGTGCCTTGGCACTTATTGCATTATTACCATGAAATGAAGGTAATTTTTCAATTTCCTTCTCAGTTACAACATGGGGGTAACCAACTATTGCAGTACAATCTAAGGGACTGAAAAAATCACCCATATTATCTTCTTCTAAATCAAATTCTTGAAATAAATGGTGAAGATCTAAAATTGACTCAAGTCCGAGATTTTCGAGGATTCTCTGAGAGTTTTGTTTATTCAATCTTCTCCTATAAACCTTTTCAGGTTCAGGGATGAAATTGAATAACCCTTCAGAATTTCTTCTTATTGAATACCTCGTTGAATTATTTAAAAGTGGAGTCGCCAGATGGACCGAGTAAATTTTAAAGGTTCACAAGATACATCAAACAAAGTAAAAACAACAAAAAGAAGCAAAGGTCGTGACCAAAGAAGCAAAGGTTGTGACTCGGGAATAGAAAGGTTTATCCCCGGCAACGACGCCAAAATGTTGCTGCCTAATACACACCTAGGGGGGAAGCGGCAGGGAACCTTCAAGCCGCTCGGTGTGTCCTTGGGGGCAAGTGAGAGTCAAATGTTGTCACCTGGTTACTCGACTCCTCCATCTAGGCTACTCCTAACAAGCCAAGGGGGGTGGTCCCTATAAAAGAAATTATGGCTTTTAAACTATGAAAACGAGTAAAAGCTATTCTAGGAGTTATGAAATGGAAAATACTGGAACAAAGAAATAATTGCAATTGAATTTAAGTACAACAACACATAAGATTGAAACCATTCACGACATTTCGAAGATTAACTTAACCATGATAACACATAATGACCAGTGCCGATATTGTACGTGTGATGCAGTTGTGTTGTGTCGTGAAAGTATTGCAAAATCTTGTTTCCAATTTTAAAATTATTAGTGTGTATTAAAGGAGTGGGTTTATTGGGGGTTTGGCCCAAAATAAACTTAACCTCTTGAACTGAGTGCTATAGCGATTTAACCAAGTGTCCAACAAGGCGAGGCATAACCTGCTTACAGTAGCCTTCTAACTCTATGGTGTCAATCCACGCAACCTCCCGAGTTCTTGAAATTCAGTTTAATTGGATTTTCTTATTAAACTAGTGCTTATCTTCTTTTCTAGTTGACCAACTGATCAGAGTAAGCTGCAGAGGCCAGGAGTATAGTCGGATTTTAAGCGTTGGTTTATTTTATTTAAACAAGATAGATTTTCTACTTGATTAGATCTACCTGCAAGAATCTCTTTTCCGGTCGAATTCCAGTACTCGACAAAGCTCTTTCTGTGGCACCATACTTTGGGAAAGCAAGGACCAAATTACTATAAAAGCAAGGAATTAGTAAAAAATGAGAAAAACTAAGTCCTGAGAACTCTTGTGGCCCACCGTTGAAACGGATCCAACAAGTTAAATTTTAGTCCTATGTTTATTTTATTAGAAGCGAAAACTGAAAATAAAGCAAAAGTAAATGTGAGGTCCTGAGAAAAATTGTGATCCGTCATTGAAACGGAACCAACACGGTTAATTTTAGTTTGTTATTTTTATTAAGAGCGGAAAAATAAAAATCTAAACTAACAAAGCAAAACACAAAAAAATGAGACGACACTGATCCCCCCTAGGGGGATGGGGTGTGAGCGCTGGTTATCCCACTTGCTCTCGTTTTAAAATCTTTTACAATGCTCTTCAGAAGTACTTGTATTCCCTTGAAGATTTGGGAGTAACAAGTTTACAATAAATTCAAAGAGAATGAACTAGATAAAGAGGGGGGTTCCCAAAATGCTCCAGAAGGCCTCAGAAGCCTCCAGATCTCAGATTTCAGTCACTTTAAAGTTTAAAACCTGCTAAAAAACAATAAAAACCAGCAAGCTTATTTAGATCAAATGTGGCCAAAAAAACTTTAAGAATGTTCTTGGCAATACTACAAAATTGCTACAAAAATTTCTAAGCAAACTAGTCAAAAAAAACACAAATTTAACTAAGGCAGGCAAGCTAAAAAGCTTGCCTTCCTAGGATCTTTGCTTGCCTCTTTAAGAGATGGCAAGCAAATCAGTGGCACTAGATTTGCTTGATAAGAACTTTAACTTCAAAATTTCTTCTATTTTGCTCTCTTAGATCTACGATTTATGAAGAAAAACAATCTAGATCTAGAATATTAGATAAGCTTTTTATAACTTTTAGATTGCAAACATTTAGATCTACTTTAAAAATAAAATTTGAATCAAGATCTAAATAGAAAACAAAACCAGTAACCAGAAGAGATGAGAGAAATTGGATCGAGAAGTTATGAACCCATGGGGGTTGAGCACTGAAGATGGGCTATGGAGTCTGCTTCCTGATGCACCGGTGGGATCAATCGCTTTGTTCAGATCTACTGAATGAAAAGAAGAGCTAACATGCTCATCCACTCCTCCATCTTAAGCAACCTGCAAGATCATTACAACACTAGCAAAGGGGATTAAATGCATTTGTGTGAATGACTAAAAGAAAACATGAGAAATAATAGATTCAAGCAAGAAATCGTACTACCTATAGCATTCTAGTATCATTAACAGAGCGAGTAATCTATAAAGCATTACTTACTATTCTTTATGAAAATAATTTCCCTTCAAAAACAAATGAATCCCAACAATTACCAGCATGTAACAATGATATAGATTACCTCATATTAGCAAAGCATGGAACATCCAACACCACAGAAAACACCAAGGTAGCCTCCAAAGCCTCTTATTAACTCAATGAAAAATATTACAATAGCAAGCAGAGGTTCGACCTTCTGATGAGAAGAGAGGTGAACAATGCTCTCTTAAATAGATAAATACATGCACAAAGAGGGCGCAATTCCCAAGGAGGGCGCACCACGCTGATGAGGGAGATAACTGATCCTGATTAGATCTTGATTGATCCATGATTGAAAGCCAAGTAAGTTGCACCACATCTAAACCTGGTTGGCAGCCCCAACCTCGTAGTTATCTCAACCAATCACAAACCTCCATCTCCAGAAGTCTCCCATGCATGGAGAGGGCGCATTCTTCAAGGCTCAGATGACTAGATCTTCAAGGAAATAGATTGAAATCACCCATTCGAAGTTCAGATCACCTTCAGTTGACTGTATATTGACTTTAGTTGATCCTCGGTTCAACTCTGGACACTTTCCATGGATTTAGGAATTTGTCTTTTTATTTAATACGTCTTTATTTGACATTTATTTTGTTTTTTTTTGTTGTTTCGAGCAAATATTATTTTATGGGATAAATAATTGCTCGAAACTTAGGAAAAGTGGGTTTATGGATTAAACGAGTGCTCTGGCTTAGAAAACAAACACCCCATCGTCAAATTTCACCCACAAACCACTTAATTATTACATTTTGAATTTTTTCAATTAAACCATTAAAAAATGCTCTAATTATTGAAAAAAATATTTTTTTCAAAACATTAAAAAAACACCTAGGGACCTAGTACATGACCATATGACTTTATTTAAGTGTCTAGAATGTTTATATATGTTGACACATGAACTTTAATACCCCCCCAAGGCCTAACCACCAACTTAGGCATTCCATCTTTGGAGGTGTAGGAGAAAAACTCGTTAATTATACTCAGCTAAAGGCAAAGCATAATTGACAAGGGAAAAAACTCCTTGGAATACCCTCATTAGTTGCCAAGTCCTAAGAAGCCAAGTTACTCAAAAGAACACCATGCGAGCACACTTTATTACAAACCCCATGGGGCATGGACATGCTTTAAAAATTAAAAAGGGGCCCTGAAAAGGCCTGATTTGAACTTCTAAACACTCAAATGCACAAGTATTTGTGCAAACTTTGGCGGCTCTCTGGAAGTCCAACTGATGTGGAACTCAATTGGTAATAGGACCAAAGAAGCGTGTTGAAAGGTAAGATAAAATAATGCATATCACCTTGTATTTACAAAGTAAAATTTAGTCATGAAGAAAGAGGTGTTTAAAACTATATCCTTAATCGTAATAAAATTGGGACTAAAATTTTTTCCAAGGAAAACCTTCCCCGCATTTGTGGCTAGCATCCCTAGTAAACCTGTTGGCATAGACTAGTGCACCTAAACTGAGGGGGATCCAAACCAGGCACTTGCTGGCACAGAGCTAGCCAAATGCCCAACAACATCGATGACAATCGATTGAGCATTTGTCAAAAGAACCCTACAAGTTTTAAAACAAACCCCTTCGGCTAAATGGCACTATAGTTACATTTTAAAACAAAAAATATCAAAAGAATCCTACAAGTTTTATAGTCCCTATTTGGTATCGAACAAAACAACATTGTTTTAAAAGTGATAAAGAGATATCAAACTATCATGCAAAAGGATTTCATTCTCTTCAAAATTGATCCTTTTGGGTGTTGTTCAAGTGCATCTATGTATAGTTTGAACCATGAAAAATGTAACGAGCGTCTTTTCTTGAGTCCTATACCATACATATCTAGATAAAGCTTCTTTATGTGATACATGTGCAACATACCTATTTCATGTAATGTAATAATTTTGGTAATGCATTCTTTAAAATGCCAAACATACAACATCTCTATCAACATATGATAGGGAACTATTAAGGTTCTTCTAGCATTGCAAAAAACAACAAAGGATTCTCAAACGATGTCTAGCTTCTTCCATAAAGGAATTGAGTGCATAAATGTGGCTCCAAAGACATACTTGCACTTTGGCTTAGATTGCATACGATTTAAACCTCTCATATATGCAATTTAGAAAAATGACATAAGAAAGTTTGCAATATTACATTCTTTCATGATGATTATTAGCTATAAGAATAGAGTGTATAAAATTTGCAGTCTAGTGGGAATCCAAAGCAAACAATATCAATGAAGAAATCATAATCTGATATCTATCAAAGTTACTTTCGTCTCACGTGATATAGTTATGCCTAGTTTCAAAATTCTTAGCGTTCGATATTAAAAATGCATTGACATGTATATTTCAAGTTTGTTTCTAATTTAAACTTTTATTTAGAACGTTAAGATTCAAATAAATTTTCTTCATGGAAGACGCTTGTAAGTTATGGGCTATGCAATGTAAGTTCTCTACAAGGATATGCAAGAAAAATTTAAACCAGAATTCCACTAGTAATAAAGACGCGAGATGGTGGAAAAGAACATAATAGTCTTACTAAAGAAAACAAGAATCACTGAAACCCTCATGAAAGGCTCAAAATAAAAACAACATATTGCCCAAACCTGAAGTGTTGACAAAGTGCTGAGCGAATGAAGGAAATTCTAGTAGGGTTCATTAAATGCAGTGGCTTGAAAGGTCCTTCATGATCCCACCTAATCATTATATAGCCAACATTATATTTAAAAGCATGCTTCATTACGATGTGAGAAAACACACAACACTAGCATGGCATTCAATATTTCAAGCACCATAGATATTTATCTAAGCAGATATTTTTATGATATAAACTCTTCAAATTCAAAACAAATTCATAGATTTTTGTGACATTAACCTAAGACAGAGTTGATAACTTAAAATTCACCTTATCAACAAAAGAACTTTAATCCATACAAAATATGAGCTTAGTTGAATCTACTGACTCACCTTTGGATATCGGTAATATGGAAAGAATCCTATTCCCAGTAAAGTTATTAAAGTAACGATATTCTTTGATCCTCTGTATTGCATTGTTCATACCATTTTCCCAATTTGGTAACAAAGAACACAAGTCATTACAATCCTCAACCTTATTATGCATTTCCCATGATTATCTTGGCATGCTGATTTGAACATCCTATCATTTAAAAACCATAAAAATTTATTCCCCTTCTCTAATAAACACTATCTAGCTTCCTTTACAATCAAATTCCATACTTGTCTTTTTTCTATTTTTTGGTTCCCATCATTCCCAAGATCTTTAATTTGATTTTCATCTCCCACAATTACTAACTCCGTATTGATACCACACCCTTAACCACCTCCAACCATCTCCATAAATTTTCCAAGCCAAGTAATGTTTGAAAATCACCTAATAAATGTGGTTTTGAGTTATCTAGTATATGATATATGATATCAATGGGCTATGAAAAAAAAAACAATACAGGGACACATCAAACTTATGTGTGTGTGTTTCTACAAAGTAACTAAATAGTCGAAACATGAGCATCTATAAGAAACCATGAAATCATTAGTGTAAAAACCTTTGAACAGTCATCTCTATATAAATGCCATTACAATCACCTACTCATCAATGAGCCCATATACGTTTCCATGAGAACTCCTCTATACCATGGGCCTTCTCTCATTATATTCTCCATGCTTGCTTTCATCTCAAAGAGGAGAGTCAAACAAGCCAAAAGTTGTTTGAGTGTGATGGATAGGTGCAAGAGACATGAATTTTATACTTGCACTCTTCCTTTCTTATGTTAGACTATTTACATTGTTGTTTGTTGTGTCTGTAGACACAACAAATTTTGTCATGAAATTCGTAAAAATAAAATCTATGTAATTTGCCTGTTTTGTTTGTAAGCCCATACTTAAGTTGCAGTTCTAAGTCTTAAGATACTTGTAAAAGGCCATTTATGAAAAATAAGGCCTTAGCGTCCAAAATAATGTTATGTGGGTACCCTATTTAGTGTGGTACACTGTACCTTGTCAATTATGATGATGTCAAAATACTTTTAGTCCCATTGACCTATTTGTGGTCATTCGTTAGGCATTAATAAGAATATCTTATCTTCTCTTATCTTATCTGAAGCCAAAAGACATTCACCAATTATCGGTCATGAATGATTGATTCAAAATTGACCGCTAATGGCGCTAATTCTTGATTGACAACCTTCTCCTTTGTATTAGGTTCCCCAAGAGCTTTCCTAATGCAAGTCTGAGTTCGGATGAGAGAGATATGGTCATTTTACTACTACAATCCAACTCTGTCCTCAGTGTAGTTTAATTAATCAATCAACTTTCAAGCTAAGCTATTCCTAATTGGCTGTCGATTTCAACCTATAATCACTTCCTGTATGTATTTTTTAAACTAGTTTTGAGCAAAAATCAAGACAAGAATCTGATATTATAAGACAACATTATACTGATCTTACCGCAAAGGGATCAGTTTCGTATGGAAACCTGCTGCCGCCTTCTCCCTGTTGAAACGTTACCTAGGAAGTGTTGTTCACCTAGTGTTGCCTTGGGGTGGACAAGAACGCTTTAAATGGTGACCCCTAGTCATTATTAATTAATAAAGTGAGATGTGCTTTATAATTTTAAAGTCAATTTATTAAAGGTTAAAGTCACGGTTTATCTTAAGTTCACATTTAATGAAAACTCAAGTGAGTGATTAATTTAAAAGGGGTGCTCACTTTATTAAATGACACGAAGTGCACTAAATGTCATTTATTAATTATTTAATTGAGCATTTAATGAGAACCCCTCATCTAATCTAATCTGGACCATTAGATTGAAAGAGGAAGTTACCATGAACAAAAAGGACTTGGGCAAGGCAAACTATTTCATTATTCACTTTTCAAGAGAGGACTTTTGGAGAGGAGGAGAAGGAGAAAAGAGAAGTCGACTTTGGGAGAAAGAAGACAAACCCTAGCACAGAAATCGAGGAGGTTGATGTTGGGCACAAATTCCAAGGTGAAAGTACAGCATTGAAGGAATCCGTACAGGCACAGATTTCGAGGAAGACTGCTGCACATTTATGGCAGTCCATACAGCTTGAGTTTAGCACAGAAATCGAGGGCGCTTAATGCTGGTCGCACAGCACGGTTTTCAAGACAGGTCGTACAGCAATTAATGCTGGTCGTTCAGCATGGGTTTCTAGACAGTCCATACAGCAGTCAATCAGACCGTACAGCACAGAATTTGAGGCAAAATTCTGGGCACAGTTTTCGAGGCATTCAACAGCAATAACTTCTCACACATGTGGGCCGTACTGCTGGGAAACAGGTTCAGATTTTATGTTGTATTTGTGGCACGTTTTTCGAGATGAAAAACTGAGATAAGTACTGCTGTTATGTTTTGTAATTTGTTGAAGAAATAATATCTCTCTCTCTCAGTCAAGTTTTCCCTTGGGAGTTTTATCCTGGACCAATTTGGTCAAAAATATCAGTGTTAATTTTTCATGTGATTGGCTGATTTAAATATCTAAGTATGAGTTTATTGGCTGAAAGTTAAAAATTTCTGAGTTGTTTGAATTTGAAAAAGAATATCATGTGTTTCAGTTTGGTCATTTTTATGTTAAAAAAGTGCATGTTGGGGTTTGGGCATTAAACCATGCAGAGAAGCTATCAAGCTTGAAACCGGGTTGGGATTTCAAAAACTTTCATGGTATCAGAGCGGAGTAAAAGATCAGAAATTTAAACACTCAGAAAATTTTCAGATTTGAAGAAAACAGGGGTTTTGAGAAAAAAATTCAAATTTGAAGAAAATTAAGGTTTTGAGAAAAATTCCAGTTTTGTGAAAAGATTCTTGAACAGATTGCTTGATCAGTACAAGTTGTAGCCATGGTGTTTGGACTTAGGGTTGAGAACAGATTAAATGGGGCTACAAATTTTAGCCCATGGAAGGCTAGAATGAAGTTGATACTTGAGGAGAATGAGCTATGAGATATAGTGAATAGTACAACAGCAAATCCTGTCACACTTCCTACCGATGCTACTGATAAGGCAGCCTTCATGAAAAGGGATGTTAAGGCAAGAAGGATCATACTTGATGTTGTGAAGGCAAGAAGGATCATACTTGATGTTGTGAAGGATCATGTGATCCCACATATTTCAGCAAAGGACAATGCATTTCAGATGTGGGCAGCTTTGACTAACTTACACCAAAGCTCCAATGAGAACAGGAAGATGGCGTTGCGAGAGAACTTGAAGGATGTGCACATGGGGAAGAATGAGGGCATGGCATCCTATCTTACTAGGATAACACAGGTTAGAGATAAGCTTGCAGCTGTTGGTGAAATCATATCAGGCAGTGAGTTGGTACGTACAGCCTTAAATGGCGTGACTCCACCATGGAGTGTGTTTGTGCAGACAGTGGTTGCTCGTGAGAACATGCCATCATGGGATCGTCTTTGGGATGATTTCATACAGGAGGAGACACGTAGAGGTTACCTACAGGGCAGTTCATCACATCATAGAAATGATGAGGAGGATGTAGCATTGACAGCAAAAGGTAAGAAGAAGAAGAAGTTCAAGAAGGGTCCTAAGGGTGGGGCCAAACAGTATACAGGTGAACAAAAGAAAGACCTGAGTAAAATCAAGTGTTTCACATGTCAGAAGTTTGGACACTATGCTAAACAGTGCCCAAACAAGAAGAAGAAAGGACAGCAGACAGCAACAGCTGCAGATGTTGATGACTTTGCTTCTCGTTTTGAGGGAGAGTTTTCTCTCTATGCTAGGTGTACAAAGAGGATATCTTTCACCAGCAGTGATATGGAGGATGACATGGATGATCAAGATCAGTGTTCCTTATTGGTTGGCCACTCCTTGAGTGCTTCTGCCACTACTTCTACATGGTATATTGATAGTGGGGCTTTGAGCCACATGACAGGTACTCGTGATATGTTTTCCGAGATGACCAAGACTGGCTTGAGTCTCAAGGTAGTATTGGGTGATGATACTGTTGTGAGAGCAGTTGGGCGTGGGACTATCATGTTTGAGAGGGAGTCCATATAGCCTATGTCATTGAGGGATGTCTTGTATGTCCTTCGGCTGAAGAAGAACCTTGTTTCAGTTTCCGCTATTGAGGACAGAGGATTTGGAGTATATGTCCTAAGTGGGAAAGTGTATGTGTTTCCCAGAGCAGCGGGACCATCTACTTCATGTGCCATTGGAGTTAGATGCAGAAAATTGTACAAGCTTCTCTTCCAGCCTCATCATGCATTAGCCCATACGAGCAGTAGTACTGAGATGTGTGAGTTGTGGCACAGGAGGATGGGCCACCTTCATCATTCCGCTTTGAGATTGTTGAGGGAGATGTCTACAGGTTTGCCTCAGTTCAACACAGAGCAGGGTGGTGTGTGCAGAGGGTGTGCTTTGGGAAAGTACACCAAGACTGCTTTTCCGAGCAGTGACACGAGATCAAGTGGCATACTAGACTTGATTCATTCAGACCAATGTGGACCTATGTCTTCTGCATCATTGACAGAATTTGAGTACTATATCAGTTTCATTGATGATCATTCCAGGAAGACCGGGATCTACTTTCTGAGAAGTAAAAAATCTCAGGAAGTCTTGCAGAGGTTCCAAGAGTTCAAAGCTCTTGTGGAAAACCAAACAGGGAGGAAGATCCGGGCACTCAGGTCAGACAATGGGGGTGAGTATACCTCCAAGGAGTTTGATGAGTTTTGCAGACAGGAGGGCATCAGGAGGCAGTTGACGGTTCCATATACTCCACAGTAGAACGGGGTAGCTGAAATGAAGAACAGAGCGATAGTGGGAGCAGCTAGAGCCATGATGCATGATCAAAGTCTTCCTTTATTTCTATGGGATGAGGCCTGTAGTACTGTTGTTTATGTTCAAAACAGGAGTCCACACCGAGCATTGGGGTGTAAAACTCCTGAGGAGATGTTCACCGGGAAGAGACCTGAGATAGGTAACTTTCACATATTTGGATGCCTTACATACTCTCATGTCCCTTCTAAGAAGAGGACAAAGTTAGAGCCCACGGTGGAGAGAGGCATTTTTGTTGGTTATGACGAGACTTCGAAGGCTTTTCACTTATACCTTCCTACACAGAGGAAAGTTGTGGTGAGGAGGGAGGTCAAATTTGAGGAGGAGAAAGCCTTCAGGAAGTCATATGATTCAGACGTGGTGGAGCAGCAGGTTGATACTCCACAGGTACCTTCACAGAGTTCAGCAAGTCAGAGTACAAGGTCACAGGTTTCTGGTGTGACTGGGTCACAAGTTACAGGCACTGAGTCTAGAAGAACTTCTGGTACAGGAACAGGTTCATGGGTCACAAGTTCACAGATTTCACCTTCATGTGATTCGGGTGGTACAGGTTCAGGGTCACCAGGTACAGGATCTCAAGCCATAGGTACTTCTTCAGGGAGACAGTTGTCAGATGAGGAGGTTCAGGAGGAGGGCCTAACACAGGAAGCTACTTCCAGGAAACATAAGCCAAGTTGGCTTAAAGATCTTGTGAAGGAAGTTGAGGAGTTTGTGGGGCCACCCAGGAGGGAGGTCAGAGAGAGCGGGACACCAGAGAGATTTTCCAGTTATATGGCGATGGTGACTAGCTTGAGTGATTTCGAGCCTACTACATTTGAGGAGGCTACCCCACACCAGGTTTGGAGAGATGCCATGATGGAAGAGTACAATTCCATCATGAAGAATGGAGTGTGGGAGATTGTTTCGAGATCGGAGGGGAAGTCAGTGGTGACTTCCAAGTGGCTCTATAAAATCAAGCGTGCTGCAGATGGAAGCATCGACAAGTGCAAAGCTCATTTTATTGCACGGGGATTCTCATAGGTAGAGGGAGTTGACTAATATGAGACCTTTGCACCGGTTGCTAGATTTTCTTCGATCAGAGCAGTGATCTCCATTGTAGCAGAGATGGGTTGGAGGATTCATCAGATGGATGTGAAAACCGCTTTTCTGAACGGTTTTCTATAGGAGGTATATCTAGAGCAGCCTCAGGGTTTTGAGATTCACGGGAGAGATTCACATGTTTGCAAGCTGAAAAAGGCCTTGTATGGTCTGAAGCAAGCCCCTCGGGCTTGGTATTCCAGGATTGATACTTATTTGCTATCAATTGGGTTTCAGAAGAGTGAGGCGGATCCCAACCTATACTACATTGTTCATTACAGGAGGAGAGCACCTGATTGAAGCATGTAAGAAATATCTTGCTTCAGAGTTTCAGATGACTGACCTTGGATTGATGCATGACTGACATGTTTTCCTGAGGCAAGGAAAATATGTTGCAAATGTTTTGAAGAGATTTCGGATGGAGGATTGTAGACCCATGTCCACACCCATGACCACCAACTGGACGAAGCTTCATGCTTCTGAGGGAGAGTTGGTGGATCCTACTTTGTATTGTCAATTGATTGGTTCATTGATGTATTTGGTCAACACCAAACCAGATATGAGTTTTGCAATTAACACTCTCAATCAGTTCATGGTGGAGCCCAGGAGAGTGCATTGAACAGCCGCAAAACACATATTGAGATATCTTGCAAGCACAGTAGATTTTGGTTTGGACTACAGGAGATCTGATGGAGTGGGATTGGTTGGCTTCACGGATTCAGATTGGGCAAGTAGTGTTTCGGACCGGAAGAGCACTTCCGGTTGTTGCTTCAGTTTGGGCTCAACAGTTGTGTCATGGTTCAGTTGGAAGCAAAAGTCCGTTGCATTGAGTTCTGCAGAGGCTGAGTACATGGCAGCTAGTCAGGCCAGTTGTGAAGCCTTGTGGCTTTGCAAGTTGATGGTTGATTTATTTAGTTAGGAGATGAGACCTACAGTGATACATTGTGATAATCAGAGTTGCATTAGACTCTCTGAGAATCTGGTATTTCATGACAGGTCAAAACACATTGAGATCAGGTATCACTTCATCAGGGATTATGTTCAGAGAGGAGCAGTACAGTTGCAGTACATTTCTACTAATAAGCAGGTGGCTGACATTCTCACGAAGTCTTTGGGTAGAGGGAAGCATGTATATTTCAGAGACAAGTTGGGAGTGGTGAAGAACACCTTCCTCGGTAAGAGGGAGCAGTGTAGTTTCACTCGGCCAAGACTCGCGAGTCTCGCCGAGTCTGGCCGAGTCAACTGCCAGCCGCATAACCGCAGACTCGGAGCCCTAACTCAGCACTCGCGGGTTTAGGGCACAATCTTTGAAACTCGACGAAAATTGCACACTCGTTCAAACTCGTGGATACTTGTCCGCCGGTTTTCCATCCCTCGTGGCGGTTAATGGGTCGTATTTGACCACCGCGGGCTTTCTTATTGGCAGCAAAAGAATGGCGCAAAAGTTTGGCGCCGGTTTGAGCCTTTAAGAAGGCGTTCAGGGTCCTCCTCCACTCACAGCAAGCCGAGAAGTGACTGAGAGTGAGCCGCGAAGTGTGAGACGCGAAGTGACTGAGAGTGAGTGAGTTCCGAGTTGAGGGTTCACTTCACAGTGATTTCCGAGTTGAGGATGAACTTCACAGTGATTTCCGAGTTGAGGGTTTGTGAGTTGAGGGTTCAAGTTGCCATTGCCATCAACGGGCTACATTCCGGATGGGCTGCCATTCAAGAGAGTCGAGACTCGAGACGTTGCTACGTTTGATGCGTCGCTGTTGTTGTTTGAACTTTTGAAGAGATGCTGCTGGGTGCTGGGTTCCGGAGTTTGGTCAACATCCTGCTATGTTTGGTTGAGTCGTCGACATCAGCTGCCATCGACCAGAGCCTCAGGTTGGTCGACATTTTTTTTATTTATTTATTTTAAATTAAAATAAATAATGGTATTTGAAAATGTAATGTATATTTTATATATGTTCTACATCTAAATTTTATTAATGTTTTAAATTTTATATATGTTATTAATAATATATGTTTTATATTATGTTATTTTATAAATGTTATTAAATTTTATATATGTTATTTTATGTTTTAAATTTTAATTTTATATATGTTTTTTTTAAGTTTTAATTTTAATTTTTAAATTACAATGTAATATATGTACATATATTACATTGTAATTTAAAAATTAAAATTAAAACTTAAAAAAAACATATATAAAATTAAAATTTAAAACATAATAACATATAATATATGTTAATTTATGTCATACATATTTGAATTTTTTATGTTAATTTATGTTTTTGAGATTTGTTTTAAATTTCATTTTAAATTTTGTATTTGAATTTTTTGAATTTGTTAAGTTTATTTTTTGATTTTAAGTTTTTAATGGTTTCTTTTGGCTGCTGCCATGACTGCCTACAAGGCATGTAAGCTGCCACTGGGCAGCCTGTAGGATGCCACTGTGGCAGCCTACATGCCTATAGGCAGTCATGGCATCAGCATGAAATTTAACCATTAAAAACTTAAAATAAAATAAAAATAAATTTAACAAATTAAAAAAAATCAAATACAAAATTGAAAATGAAATTTAAAACAAATCTCAAAAACATAAAAAAATTATAAATTTATTTGAATTTTGTTTTTTAATTTTTTAAATTTGTTAAGTTGTTTTTTTTTTTTTAAGTTTTATTTTCATTTTTTAATTGTTTGGCCTTGGCATGTTGATGCCATGACTGCCTACAGGCATTACACTGCCACAGTGGCAGCCTACAGGCTGCCCAGTGGCAGCCTACAGGCTGCCCAGTGGCAGCCTACATGCCTTGTAGGCAGTCATGGCCGCAGCATGCCAAGGCCAAACCATTAAAAAATGAAAATAAAACTTAAAATAAAAAAACAACTTAACAAATTTAATTTAATTTAACAAATTACATTTAATTTTAATTCATAAATAAAATTTCATTTTAATTGTTTTTAACTTTTTCCACTCAGATCATCATCCATGGCACTTAAGGGGAAATCTGAAAGGGCTCTTGATAAAGCATAGGAACATTGTGTCCGGGTGGTCCCAGGGCAAGACAATCAAGTCAAGTGCAAGTACTGTCCAACGACTATGTATGGGGGCATAAACAGGTTAAAACACCACTTAGCTCGAGTTGTGTGCAAAGATGTCATAGTTTGTGATGGCTGCCCTGAAGAAGTCACAGCGGAAATGAACGTTGCTTTGGAAAGCATCAAAGACCAAAATGCCAAAAGATCTAGGCTGAGGTTTGAAACTGCAGGGATGGGCAGATCTCCAATGGGACCCCCAAGTAGTTGTTCATCAAGTTTTGCACCAGGTGCTGCAGCAAGTCCATCTATCACCTCTCATTTCCTCCTTCCTCGTACGACCTTGGGATCTCAACCAACCTTGGACAGCTTTAATGAAAGGTAAAGGAAGGAGGCAGATATGGTAGTGAGGAGGTTTTGGTACCATGACAGCCTATCCTTCAACATTGCAAGGTCTCCATTTTATCAGCCCATGGTAGATGCTATTGCAAGCGCTGGCCCTGGATACAAAGCCCCCTCATACAGTGCACTTAGGGGGAAAGATCTAGATGAGGAGTAGCAGTGTGTCAAGGAACAGTTGGAGAGAATTAAAAGCTCATGGGAGTTTATAGGTTGCACAATCTTTTCAGATGGGTGGACAAATCAGAGGAATAGAACGATCATAAATTTTCTTGTGGCTTGCCCTAAGGGAACCATGTTCCTGAAATCTGTTGATGCATCCTCACATGTGAAAGATGCAAATCTGATATTTACATTGTTAGCAGAGGTTGTTGAAGAAGTGGGGGCCAAAAATGTTATCCAAGTAATCACCGACAACGCAGCAAATTATGTGGCAGCCAGTAAATTGCTTTGTGCAAAATACCCTTCTCTTTTTTGGACCCCTTGTGCTGCCCATTGTATAGATTTGATTTTGGAGGACATTGGGAAGTTGGAGTGGGTGCAAGATGTGGTTCATGAGTGCAAACAAATCACCAAGTACATTTATAACCATGCTTGGGTGCTAAGTCTTATGAGAGAGCACACAGAAGGTGAGCTCTGTCACACGGTTTGCAACCAACTTTCTCTCCCTCCAAAGCCTTCTTAATGAGAAACAAGCATTGAGACGGATGGTCAGTAGTAGGGAATGGATACATTATAAGGACAGCACAAAACCAGATGCAATGGCTATGAGCTTGTCTGTTCATAGAGATAGTTTATGGGAGGAAGTCACTGAGATTGTCAACATGACAGAACCACTTGTGAGAGTGTTGAGGATCATGGATGGTGACAAACCACCAATGGGGTATGTTTATGAGGGGATGGACAGGGCCAAAGAGGCCATCAAGGTCTTCTATAAGGGGGATGAATCAAAATATCGTCCTATATGGGATATTATTGATTCCAGGTGGGACAGGCAACTGCATTCACCATTACATGCAGCAGGGGCATATCTCAATCCGAGCATATTCTATAATGCAAGGTCTAAAATTCAAAAGGATCCTAAGGTGATGAGAGGTATGATGATATGCATTGAGAGGATGTACCCCAATCAAGAAACTCAAGACTTGATCAATATGCAGCGAGATATGTACAAGGAATCATCTGGCATGTTTGGATTTAGCTCAACACAACGTCTCAGGGAGAAGAAAATGCCATGTAAGATTCAATTTGTAATTCGTTAAAATTTATTTTGCTAGTTTTATTTTTAAAGTTTGACATTGCAAAACTTGTAATCTTTGTTTTTTTTTTTTTATAACAGCCCAATGGTGGGTAGATTGTGGCGCTGAGGCACCACAACTACAGGAATTCGCCATCAAAATATTGAGTCAGCCTTGCAGCGCTTCAGGTTGTGAGCGCAATTGGTCAGTATTCGAGCACATCCACACCAAAAAGCACAACAGGTTGGAGCATGAGAGATTGGAGAAGTTGGTCTACATATACTACAACCTTCGGATGCTCACAAAATAGTTGCGGGGAAAGGATTTGGATCAAATTGATCTAGTCTCTGATTGGGTAGTGGAGGATGAAGCTCCTCCTGATTTGGCTTGGCTTGATGAAGAGACCGAGGGTCCTGTTATCACATATATAGTAGCCGGGCTACCATACATTATTTTTCTGATTCCAGTACACTATTCAGCCAGTTCCCTTACATTTGAGATGCTGAGATGAGCATCTATATTGGATCACTATCAGATTGTGGACAGCAGTGTATATTCCCCATGCCATGACTGAGTCTCAGGACACTCAGAGAGATGACCGATGTAGCCATTATACCATTGGTACAAAGCAGTCAGTAGTGCCCAAAGTTACAGCAGCAGTTTCGGAGGACAGATGATGGTACAGGTTGATGAGCATTCAGGTATATGACTCAGCAGGTATATCATTGTGTCATGGTTATATTGCTTTTATATTTATTCTTATAGCATGTCTTAGCACTTAGTGTCATGATCTGGCGATCATATAGATATGTGGACCTGGTTGATCTTATTATATATTATATTGTCCCTACTCAGACTTAGAAGTTCACTATTCATACTCATTGGTTTTACCCTCCTTAGGGAGAATAGAGGTGATCATTCAACCATACTTTGGCTTGCTAGTGTCGGCTCCATTATTCATTGTCTTCATCCATCCATGGCCTACCTTTTAGTTTATCACCCTGACTTACTACTTGACTAGTGACATGGAGGATCTTTCCCCCACTATAGCCTCTGTATTGGATGAGCTTCCCTGTTTATTGTGTCTCGGCTCTGAGTTGGTGACAAAACTTGCCTATGGTGAGTTGGAGTTCCTTGTGAATTCCCCCTAGTCACTAAAGTTGTGTTGGCTAAACCTGAAACTTTTAGTGCTGCCATGAATACAAAATCTGGAAAAATGAAATGTTATATCTTGTATGAAAAGCCCATTCATGCAATGTGTTTCTAAACACACATGAATGAAAGGCATGCCAAATGAAAATGGCCATGAAAATAAAATGTTATATCTTTTGGAAAAATAAATACCTAGGTAAACAAGCTGTCCATGACACACCTAGAAGTGCTCAGGTAAACAAGTGCCTTAAAAACACACCTGCAGCAGAAAGCCTAAAATAAATGTAAATCTATGCAATGTGTTTATAAACACACATAGATCAAGGCTATGGAAACTTCAGGCCCAAAAAGCAATGGAACTTAAATGCTATATCTAAACAATTGCTGGCCTTATTTGTATTATGGATTGTGCGCATCTGTGAAGGTGAATAAACCCTCTTTGAACAGCTCATCCATTTGTGAGACACCGCCATTCCCTGTGTTATTGCTCATTCAGTATATACTATGGTGTGTATTCCCTTTCCCTTGCCAAAGTGTCACAAAGTTAAGTCAGTTAAGTCATCCCTTAGCCTAGCCAGTTATTTTAGCCTTCACCCTTCACTAGCAAATTGATCACAGCTATGAAGTGAGTATGATCTTGAAAGTCTAGTCTGAGTAATAATAATAATTAACGACATTATATATTTGGATTTAGATCGCCAGTAATGATTACTTTGTGCTATAATTGTTATTTGAATAAGTTGTAAAGCATGCATTAACCTTGGACACTTTGCAGCAGCTTATGATGATGGTCTGAGTTATATGGGGTCATGTTGACTTGGTTAGGCCTAGTCTGACCATGGTCAACCAGAGGACATGAGATGGTTGGACCTTATGATGACATGGATAGATGATATATGGTCTATGTATACATACATGATGATTCTATGCAGCAGCTACAGGGTTATGATGATGATTCTTGGTTTACAGCAGTGTTTGGTTATTTACAGATTATTATTATTGGCCCTGTTCCGGTATATTGGATATATATTTTGATCATGCAGAGACTCATATGGTGTATGAGTACACATCTTGGATGGATTTTGACCTTCTGAGTCCAATGAGACAGTTTGTTTTCAGTTCCGGGCACTTACAGTGATGATTTTGCCTCAGTAGGCTGTCCTAGTGCAGTTTTGGTCTGTCGGAGGCCCTGTCAGAGCAGATGTGATTTTTATCCGGTTGACCTAGGGCGCTGATGATGGAGGGGGTGGTCCAGCCACTTGTTTTTACCATATTACCCCCCCTCCCGGACACACTGGTGCCCTCACCATGACAGCGCAGGCACTCCAGGAGGCATTTTGGTGCAGTTTCACGCTTCCCGAGGCATTTCAGGATTGGTAGAAATGGCTATTGAGGAAATCGATTTGGGCTACTGAGGCAAGGTTATGGCATGGGATGATCAGTGATGATAGATCGGGGTCATCCACACCTCCGCCAGCAGTTTCAGCTTCATTGGGGCCCGCATCCATCACTTATGGCACTTTCTGAGGATTTTTGAGGTCTTTTTGAGGCCTACGATTTGATCATGGAGGCACGATTTGGTACATTGATGATTATTTATTGATTATTGTGCTATGGGGATTGACCAAGGAGGGATAAAATTACCCCTTGGACCCACCATAAGCCCCTTATTATATTTTGTCATCATGATTTGGTGGGATTCCCCTCTTCTAGGGCAATTTTGTCCATTCACATAATATTTTATTAGTGATCCATGTATTTTATTGTTGAGCTCATCTCAACCATTGATTAGACATTTGTATCTTTTAATCTTAGCCACTCATTCAAAAAGTGGTTAGGGTTTTGGTGCCTCTCCTTCCTATTTAAAGGAGAGAGCCTCTCATTGTAAAGGGGACTTTTGGCTCTGGATTATTGGAATAGAAATTATTATTGCATCTATCTCCAGTGTTGTGGTGAATGTTTTTGGTGTTCGTTCGTTGGTTCTTCCTTTGCACTGAGTTATTGGAGATCTTGTTTGCCATATATTTTGTACCACGTTTTTGCATCTACAGGTGGAGGCCGATTTGCTTTGAGGAGGAAGTATTGGTAGGGGAAGACTCTCCCTACTTCTTCTTTGGATCTCTTCGTTGGTAACAGGGAGTATTACTGTCCCAGGACCTTCTATTTCATGTTACTATTGTATTTCTCCTGTATTTCCTTCATACTTGATCTTACTGATTGAATCGCTATTCCTTGGTTGGACAGGTAGAGGAGGTCGCACTTGTGGGCTAGGGCATCATTTTGGCAAGCAAAATCAACAATTTCTCATTTGATCTCTGCGGGAATCTTCCTCAACATCAAGACATCTCATTCACATCACTCAGGTATGATCTCAAGGTAAGTTCTATCTCCATGATCTATCCAATTGTCTAAAACAATTAAAACCCTAATTAATCAAAACCCCATTTTTACATTTTCTCAGATCTACTTAGATCTAGTGGGTTGTTGGGCATAATATTGAAAACCCACCTCTACAGCATCCACGGCATCCCGGATCTATAGTTTGGTGAGGATTGGCTTCCGTTTGACCCCCTTCCCAAGCCAACTTAGCTTCTCCCAAGCAAGGCGCACTTCTTGGTGGTTGTGAATTGACCTAGATCTAGGTGGTGGGTAGTTGAGATCTCGCTTGATCCATAATCTACACATCGGATAACATACCCCCAGATTGTCACTTTTCTGATTTTCACCTTGTGGGCCCTATTCCACATTTTAAGGGATTTAATCCCCATTTTGGACCACTAGGTGTACATAAACTCAGATCTAGTAAGATCTAACCGTTAGATTGCCGTGAAATTATAGATCCACACTCCTACTTGACCAACCTACCCGGATCTAAAGTTTGGATGCCATCGGACTTGTCTTGACCCACCTAACCCACATTTTTTGCCTCCTTGGGTAAAGTCGCACCACCTTGGAGAAGTGAGTTGACTCACTTCTAGGACATGGGTACTTGAGATTTTTGGAGATTTGGAACCGGAATAATTCAAAACCTAGGTCTAGTGTGTCATCTTGTCAAATCTTGCCTTGGAGACAACATTCCTTATTTTAAGGGATTGTGGTCCACTTTGGTCAAACCTAGATCTAGACCTATTCATCCATCAAGGCCTTAATTGCCCACTTGTCTCATGCTATAGGAGTCCTTAACCACAAGTCAACCCCACTTTGACTCCATTTACCCAATTCCCAAGGCACTGGTTTCTCTCCAAGTCAATTCGACTTTCCTAGATTGTTGGATTAACTTGTGGTTTGACTTTAGCATGGTGAACTAAACCCTTGAAGCCATCATGTATCATGATCAAGCTTGTCACTGGTACTAGTTAGCCCCAATACAACCCTGCATTGGACACAGTTCCCAAGGCAGTGGATTTTCCAACATTGAACTAGTACTCTAATCCTAGATCTCATTTCAAATATTATAAGTCACTCTCACATCAACAATGAACCAAAGCTACACTCTTTGAATCCCTCACTTGTCTTGTGACTCCATCCTAAGGTCTAGGATAAACCATACACCTTACTTCACTTAGAAATAACCTGATTTGGTGTCTTGGTTTTGATCTCTCCTGTCGGGAGTAGATCGGGTCTCCCCCTTTGTTGTCTGGGCTAAATAACATAAAGTGAAGGTTGCCTCGACTGGCGTGACAACCATATATTGGAGGTCGAGGTGATCGTGGTTGCACCTTTTGAGTTGCCCTTCCCTATTGCCATCCATGACTGGATATATCCATAGGGGTAACTACAGCTTAGGTGAAAACAGGTCCCTATGGTGTACCATTTTATGAAATGGAAACACCAAACACATTTGCATCACAGTTGATTTTTCCATCTAGTGATGTTGTCACTAGCTCTAGTAGGGCCTATACTAGGCGTTCCACTGCTCGTAGTCATGCATGAGAATCGAGTTTGGACTTGAAGACACTATTTTTTTTTATTTTCTAGTTATGTTTACCTATGTATTTGAACTTGGTTCTATCAACTATGTATTTGAACTTGGTACAATTTTGGAATGTGTTCAAGGAATCTTTCAGTTCACTATTTTGCATGCAAATATGAAGTGTCAAATGTTGTATTATTAATTTTTATAAGATGATCTTATGAATTTCTGCATAGAATTGTTTTTATAACTTATATGGATTAGAAATGTCATTATCTATGTTTTTTGTGCTTAAAAGTTACCACATTTTTAATTTTTTTCATATTTTTCATATTTGCCGAGTCTTATCCGAGTCTGCCCAGTCCTAGGCCAGCCGAGTATTTGCCGAGTCCGAGTCTGCCCAGTCCCAGGCCAGCCGAGTATTTGCCGAGTCCGAGTCTGACTACATTGAGAGGGAGTGTTGAAAAGTTACCTAGGAAGTGTTGTTCACCTAGTGTTGCCTTGGGGTGGACAGAAACACTTTAAATGGTGACCCCTAGTCATTATTAATTAATAAAGTGAGATGTACTTTATAATTTTAAAGTCAATTTATTAAAAGTTAAAGTCATGGTTTATCCTAAGTTCACATTTAATGAAAAGTCAAGTGAGTGATTAATTAAAAGGGGTGCTCACTTTATTAAATGACATGAAGTGCACTAAATGTCATTTATTAATTATTTAATTGAGCATTTAATGAGAACCCCTTATCTAATCTAATCTGAACCATTAAATTGAAAGAGGAAGTTACCATGAACAAAAAGGACTTGGGCAAGGCAAACTATTTCATTATTCACTTTTCAAGAGAGGAGTTTTGGAGAGGAGGAGAATGAGAGAAGAGAAGTCGACTTTGGGAGAAAGAAGATAAACCCTAGCACAGAAATCGAGGAGGTTGATGTTGGGCACAAATTCCAAGGTGAAAGTACAGCATTGAAGGAATCCGTACAGGCACAGATTTCGAGGAAGACTGCTGCACATTTATTGCAGTCCATACAGCTTGAGTTTAGCACAGAAATCGAGGGCATTTAATGCTGTCCGTACAGCATGGTTTTCAAGACAGACCGTTCAGCACGGATTTCTTGACAGTCCGTACAGCAGTCAAATCAGACCATACAGCATGGAATTTGAGGCAAAATTCTGGGCACAGTTTTTGAGGCATTCAGCAGCAATAACTTCTCACACATGTGGACCATACTGCTGGGAAACAGGTTCAGATTTTCTGTTGTATTTTTGGCAGGTTTTTCGAGATGAAAAACTTAGATAAGTACTGCTGTTCTGTTTTGTAATTTGTTGAAGAAATAATATCTTTCTCTCTCAATCAGGTTTTCCCTTAGGGGTTTTATCCTGGACCCATTTGGTCAAAAATATTGGTGTTAATTTTTCATGTGATTGGCTGATTTAAATTTCTGAGTATGAGTTTATTGGCTGAAAGTTAAAAATTTCTGAGTTGTTTGAATTTGAAAAAGAATCTCATGTGTTTCAGTTTAATCATTTTTATGTTAAAAATGTGCATACTGGGATTTGGGCATTAAACCATGCAGAGAAGCTATCGAGCTTGAAACCGGGTTGGGATTCCAAAAACATTCACTCCCTACACACAATTTGTAAATGGGGCTTGAGTACCATTTGCAAGTACCACAAATGAATATTATGGATTCTTGATCAGAAAAATGAGGATTGTAGACCATTTGCACGTACCACAAATGAACATCATGGGGTCCTTTGAGCAGAAAAATGGGGCATGCGGATCATTTGCCAGTCATGCAAACGAGGGTTGCACAGTATTTGTCATTCACATAGATGAAAGTTATGCTCCCCATAGAACATAAAGGCAACTTTAGAATGCCCTGGCTTTATCATTTCTCGACAAATTTGGATGATTTAACATATCAAACCGATCGGCAATATATGTACTTTCCAATGGACCAAGTTTCAAATACAAATTCAAAGTCGTTAAGGCACAGCAATCAACAGAAAACAGAAAGGATCATTTTGCAAATTCCAACAAATGTGGACATTTTAAATGGTACTAATTCAAATTCAGGCTATTTGTATTTGTCATTCAAATTCAGTAATCATAGCTTTATCAATCCTCGGCAGAATGGAGCATGCCATACCTCGTTGGAAAGCTTAGAAACTCTTATTTCCAATGGTACTAATTTCAGATGATTTTCAGAAGTAGTTTCCACTTACTACTAGCTAAGGGCATTACTGTCCTAGTAATGAAAATTTTCACACTTTGTTCTACAAATTCAACTATTTTCTCCTGATTAATGCTTTGGCAATAGAAATAACTGAATATTGCAACCTAGAGCCTTGTATTTCTCGTCTTTGTGAAGTCGGACAGGCCTGTTTTTATCTCAGGCTATTTTGTACCCCTGGTTATTTTATTTTGATAGAAGAAAAACAGAAACTTCAATTTGCCACCCTTTTTTTCAAAAATTGCTATTTGTACATATTGTTGTGCTTTACGGAATAATCACCCAAAAAACATATAAACTAAAATCTAATTGAATCCATTGTTTTGATAGAATGTCATTTAACATACCATGTATCTGCCATAGCAGCGAATTTGGCGGCTTCAGTGGCTTTCAAGGAGCTCTTGAAGGGCACCTTCTCATTACCGGCAGCAGACGATGCGTTCGAACCGGCAGCAGTTGCAAATTTCCGTGCGTGGGAGATTGCAGATTCGAATCCATTTCTAAACACTGGGAATCGACCGGTAAATAACTCAACCAAGGAGTTTCTGTTGAAGAGAAAACGAGAGCCTTGACGTGTTAAACCGCCGGATTTAGATACCCTGAACATCGCCATTGCCCAAAACGTACAAAGTTTGCCGACACTATTTACGCGATTTATAAATAAAAGTTAAATTGAGACGATGGTACTTTGGATGCAGAGTTTTCCTCTGGAGGAAGTTTGTTTTTTGGGTTTTTCCTTTTTTTTAAATAATGAGGACTCGGTTTTGGGAGGTGTTCACAAAAGAAATGAAGAATCAATGTAAATCGTGTTAGTATGAGTGTCATTATCTTTATGGAAACTCACATTCATATAAAGAGCAAGGCATATTTAAGTATTTACTTTGCTATGGACCAAATTTCACAATCATAGTTATGTTTGTTTATGTTAATATTGTGTGTGATTCCATGAATACCATCTGTAGTTCAATACATGTTGTTTCTGTGCGGGAATGTGTTTATGGTGTTAAACTCTTGATGTTAGTGGGACAAATTAAAACTGAAGACTTTCTTATATGCAAGTTAGGCTATGGCATTGTTGATTGTGTTGATCCACAAGGGGACCCTGCAAGTTGTAAGCGTGGTCGTGAGGTTTGCAAAGGTATATAGGATGTGTGGGAAGATCTTGTGGATGTGGGTGGTTGTTGCATGTGGCGTGCATAGGGCTTGCATGGAAGTACCCCTTTACAACACCAATGCGCATTAGCTTCAACATATATGCAACATTTCTTTGGCACACCCTATGCACTTTTTTTTAAATTAGAATTTGGCTCCTTGCACTAAAACTCGAACTTGTGCATGTGCTTAGATCAATGCCCTGGTTGAGTTAGCAATGGCCATCATTACTTCTAATTACAAGTGCGAAGACTTATTTTGTATATGATATGTGATTGATCATTCATCATGCATACATTGTAGCATTAGCATTGCTTAATAACATAAAATTAAAAAAATGGCCTTGTTGTGTGTGTGTGTGTTTAATCTTCATGTCTACAACATAATCCCTCTATATTGTTGTGTTAAACCCTAGATCAATATCAATTGGGAGTTTAGGCTACATTGTGAACCCCTAAAATAAAAATGCATTGTAAGGTCGTGGTGTTTCCACGTTGATGGTCATATCAATTTTAGTTATGGTGATAAGTCTAACCCACTTGCATTGTCACTAACCTATTTGGTGATGGCGTAAGGATAATAGCAAGACAAATGTAGTTTTCTAAGAGGCCCTTTTAATCTCTCTTTCTAGCTATGCAACTACATTTTGTCACTAATGTTGTAACTATGAATGACACAATGTTTGTCGTGGTGTTGCATATACTTAATGATTGTTTGCCCCAAAAAGTTATGAACTTAGTGTTGCACATGCTTAAGTTGCTCAACAAAGATGGTTACCTCAACAACCTCCTTATGTGATAAAGTTGAAGTGCCTACGATGAGCTACATTAATTAACATTGTAGACTAGACATCGATATAAGCTTCAAAATGGTTGCACATAGTAGAGATGCATTAAGCTGTATTATAAATGTGTTGAATAAATGCCAAGGTATTATCCTATGCGCATGAGCGCTTATTATTTTACATGTGTAGTGATGTGAAATGGTTCTATTTACTATTTATCTCTTACCATATATGTATGTGTGGATGTAAAGTTGTTAATATCTCAAGCTTTATATCCCATGTTTTTTACAATAATTTAAGTGTTACGAAACTTTGAATCTTGATCTAAAACTATAGATACATATAGGTCAAAGTGAACCTACACATGTGTTAAGAAGAACTTGGTTGTGTCTTGCATAAAATCAATATTCTGTCAAGGCACGAGTATTGCAATTTTCAAGAACCTATCAAGTGCATAAGAAACAATGTTGTAGTTGCACCTAGGAAGCTGATGTAGCCAATAAACTTTAATTCATTCACGAGATCTAAAAAAACCATGCAAACACATGAGAGTGGAAAAATAAAAATGTTTTATTCCTTCTCCATTCTAACTATTATAATGGAGGTTCAACATCTTATAACTCATATCTGAGATTTTTGAAAATTGCTAATTTTAGAAAATTCTCGCATGAATCTAAAACTGATCACTAACTTAAAGCTAACTAGAGCAATACTAGTTGTCAACTCACTTTTTCTGATTAGGTGCATAAAGTAACAGATAATTGATATATGAGATATTCGAAAATTGCTAATTTTAGAAAATTATCGCATGAATCGAAAACTAACCACTAACTTCAAGCTAACTAAAGTGACACTAGTTGTCAACTCGCTTTTCTTATTAGGTACATAAACTAACAGATAATTGATAATTACAAATTTAAAAATCCCTCAAAAACACTAAAACCTCAAATTGAGGCACTAAATGAAAGAATTAGGCCCCCAAAGAGGTATCAAAAAAAGGTCCAATCAGAAGGTTCTTATCGGTCACTGCAGTGAACTCTTCGAAACGCAACTTTCAGTTAAATTTGAGCCCAAACGGATAAACGAGTCAAAAGTTATGACCCTCGGAAATCCCTGCATTATTTCTTCTTCTTTTTTTTCTTTTTTTTTTTTATTTCAGGTTGCAGAAACTCCTACATCATTCTCCTCTGGTTGAAAAGAACGCAAATCCTACAAGTTACTGTCTTCAAATTGCTTCCACTTAACGGAGTCTAGATTCAGCAAGTCTCCCTATGTAATCCATGTACTCTTTGTTGGTTATAAGCCTTCCCATTGGACCAGATAACTGTTGTGTTGGCCTTGTCGAGTATGAAGGGTCTTCTTATTTACAACACGTGAAATATTTTCCCCTTTTTTGCTTGGAATGGCCTATTTCCAATCCACCTCCGGCTCATTGTCATTGTTAAGATTATATGCTACTAAAGACTAAATTCTAACTTCATGAGCATTTAATACATTTTCACAATAGCAGCATAACAAGGATCTCTGAAAGATACACAATCACAAGGTACAAAACAATATATCCTGGGAAACCCTCCAGGGAAAGAAAACCCAACAATAACTTCCTCAATATAAATTACCAAAGTACAATGCCCAAAAAAGTCTCACAAAGAAGAGAGACGAAAACCCAAACTCTAGAGCCAAGCCAATCCTCCTCCTCCTTCGCAAACTTCCTCTCTCCTCTAATGCGCAATGCATGAGTGAGTGAATGGTGCAAATGAGGGAAAGACTCCCTCTATTTATACTTTACTTTTCACTTGACAAATAACCTAATTAGGTTGGCCTCACTTTAAATTGGTTGGTCCGACCTCTCTAGAAAGACTCAATTAATAATAATAATAAACTCTTTTGGGTACTATCGACCCCACTTACAATGGAGATTTTACCTCATGACTTTTACATGACCAAATATAATAATGACATCCCCGAATGGAGGTAAAACATCCACGACGGAGTTACAATAATAAAGTACAAGTAGAATATTCTTCGAAGTTACATTAATTCAACACTCCCCCTTAACAAGAAGGGTATTCTACTGATAACAACAACAACAGCATGTGTGGCTCTACACAACATCATCAGAAGGAGGGAGGAGGGGCATCATCAACAACATCATCTGGAACATTGGTTGGTACATCTATAAATCATTGGAAGTTCTTCAACAACAGCAATATCAACAACTAGAATAACTTGTTGTAACATCATCATCTTCAGTATAGAGTTGAAGTATCATCATCTTCAATACTGGAGCATCATCATCTTCAATACTGGAGCATCCTCATCTTCAACATTGGAGCATCATCTTCTGCAGCACTGGAGCATCCTCATCTACAGTACTGGAACATCATCTTCTGCAGCACTGGAGCATCCTCATCTACAGTACTGGAACATCATCTTCTGTAGCACTGGAGCATCATTACCTTCAGCACACATGATCCTTCCTTTCAGAATTACAGGATCGTCGACAGTCCTTCCTTTCGGAATTACGGGACCCAGTCCAACAACTCTGGTGATCCTTCCTTTCAGAATTCCGGGATTCTAGTCCAATAACTTTGGTGATCCTTCCTTTCAGAATTACGGGATCATGGACAGTCCTTCCTTTCAGAATTATGGGACTCTAGTCCATCAACACTAGTGATCCTTCCTTTCGAAATTACGGGATCATGGACAGTCCTTCCTTTCGGAATTACGGGACTCTAGTCCATCAACGCTGGTGGTGCTCAGACAATCCTTCCTTTTAGAATTACGGGACCCAGTCTTTACGGAGCTACCACACTTGGATGATCCTTCCTTTCGGAATTACGGGATCCTTGTCCACTACTCACATATTAGACAATCCTTCCTTTCGGAATTACATGATTCTAGTCTAAGGATCAACATTTAAGACTATCCTTCCTTTCGGAATTACAGGATCATTGTCTAGGAATGATCAATCCCACTGCAATCTAAGGATAAACATTTAAGACTATCCTTCCTTTCGGAATTGCGGGATCACTGTCTATGGATGATCAATCCCACCACAATTTAAGGATCAACATTTAAGACTATCCTTCCTTTCAGAATTACGGGATCATTATCTAGGGATGATCAATCCCACTGCAATTTAGGATCAACATTTAGACTATCCTTTCTTTCGAAATTACGGGATCACTGTCTAGGGATGACTAATCCCACTACACCACAATATCATCAGCACTACTCCCAGTTTCGAGGGAAGTCCTTACGGACTACACCAAGCTTGTCACGGAAATACTCAAACTTCACACAAGACAGTGGCTTAGTCAACACATATGCAACCTGCTCATCGGTGCTCACATATTGGAGCTTTATAGCTCCCTTCTGCACCATATCTCGAATGTAGAAATATCGGATTTCTATGTGCTCCGACTTATCATGGAACACGGGGTTCTTTGTCATCTTTATACAACTCTGGTTATGACATAGAATCACTGTGGTATCTAACTCCAGATCAAATAGACCTGATAACAACTTCTGAAGCCGTATGGCTTCACAACTAACAGAACAGGCTGCAATATATTTTGCTTCTGCAGTGTTGAGGGAAACACTGGACTGCTTCTGCTTAGCCATGAGATCATGGTTGACCCCAGACTGTAACATTCGCTTGAAGTGCTCTTTCTATCTGAGACACTTCCTGCCCAATCTGAATCTGTGTAACCAAACAGTCTGAAGTCATGATCTCTAGTATAATTGAGACCATAGTGTATTGTACCTTTTGTTAGTTTTTCATCATTTAATTCAATATGATCTAGGATCTTAACCGAGAGAACAACATGTACATCATATCAAACATAGGAGACAAGAGACACAAATCATTTCACCGAGGAAAACCAAGAAGGTGAAAAACCCCGCAACTTCCTCAGAGATAGAATGAGCACCAATACAAAGATCACAAAGATAAAACCCCAAAACAAGAGATAGTCTCCTAGCAGCTTCTCCTCCTCCACTTGTGCGCACTCCTCCTCTCTCTCACTAATGCGAAGTGAGTGAGTGAATGAATGGATAAATCGAGAGGTGCTCCTCTCTATTTATACTTTACCTTTACTTGCCTTTTACTCTAACTGGGCTGACCTCCCTTAGGAGAGTCTAATAACCCATTACCACTTGTTACTAGCCCAACCCTACTAGGGTGGTCTAATAACCCTTTAACTCATACTAGGCTGAACCCTCTAAGGTGGTCTAATAACCCATCAAATATAAGTTACGACACTTACAATGTAACTTGCGACACTTGCAAATGCAAATGACGACACTTCCAATCGGAGGAATAATACATCTTCGTTGGGGATACAATGAAGTACAAATGTAATACATACAATATACAAGTGAATATCTTCTGAAGTTACAAATACATCAACAACTGGCAGAATAGGCTAGGGATGATCAATCCCACTGCAATTCAGGATCAACATTTAAGACTATCATTTATTTCGAAATTACGGGATCACTGTCTAGGGATGATCAATCCCACTGCACCACAATATCATCAGCACTACTCCCCGTTTCGAGGGAAGTCCTTACGGACTACACTAAGCTTGTCACGGAAATGCTCAAACTTCACACAAGACAGTGGCTTAGTCAACACATATGCAACTTGCTCATCGGTGCTCACATATTGGAGCTTTATAGCTACCTTCTGCACCATATCTCGAATGTAGAAATACCGGATTTCTATGTGCTTCGACTTATCATGGAACAAGGGGTTCTCTGTCATCTTTATACAACTTTGGTTATGACATAGAATCACTGTGGTATCTAACTCCAGATCAAATAGACCCGATAACAACTTCTGAAACCGTATGGCTTCACAACTAGCAGAACAGGCTGCAAAATATTATGCTTCTACAGTGTTGAGGGCAACACTGGACTGCTTCTTGCTTAGCCATGAGATCATGGTTGACCCTAGACTATAACATCCGCCTGAAGTGCTCTTTCTGCCTGAGACACTTCCTGCCCAATCTAAATCTGTGTAACCAAACAGTCTGAAGTCATGATCTCTAGTATAATTGAGACCATAGTCTATTGTACCTTTTAGGTACCTCATCACATGCTTTGCAACTACAAGGTGAACATGTCTAGGCTCAACCAGATACTAACTCAAGGTGTTCATAGCAAATCATATATCTGGCTTGGTATTCGTCGGATACATCAATGACCCAATAATCTGCTTATACAGTGTCATATCCACCAATTATGACGAAGCATCAAATATCAACTTCAAATTTGTATCCATGGGCATGGTCATGGATTTACACTCCAACATATCAAATCTTTTCAAGATTTATACTGCATACTTCCCTTGGTTAAGGAAGATTCCTTCTAGGCCCTGCCATACTTCAAGACCTAGAAAATAATGCATCAAGCCAAGGTCTTTCATCACGAATTTTGCAGCGAGCTTCTTCTTGCACTCTGAAATTTGCTTCTCATTACCTGTCAGGAATAAGTCGTCCACATATAGCAATAATATGACAAGGTCATCATCCATAATCTTGAAGTAAAGGTTAGGATAAACTTTACCCTTGGTAAAGCCCAAGCTCGTCAGAAAACTATCAATTCTTCCATACCAAGCTCTTGGAGCTTGCTTCAACCCATATAGAGCCTTCTTCAGTTTGCAGACATGTGTCAACTTCAAATCCTTGTGGTTGTTATATGTACACTTCTTCTTCAATGACACCATTCAGGACGGTTGTTTTCACATCCATCTGGTGTAGCTTCCACTTCATCGTGGCTGCAAATGCCATGATGGTTCTAATTGAAGTGTACCTTGCTACTGGTGCAAATGTTTCTTCATAATCGATTCCTCCCTTTTGAGAGAATCAACGAGCCACAAATCTAGCTTTTTATTTTTCAATACTTCCATCCACTGCATGTTTGATCTTGTATATCCATTTATTTCATCTTTCTAAGTCACTGGATACTAAGATCTCGAACTCTGTTGCAAGTTCTCTCTTGCACCCATCTATGAGATTATCATCTTCAACCTTGTAGCAAAGGTTGATGTCTCATCACTCTACGTGATCCTTGATCCCATCATTCTATCCATGGGTGACTTCTGAGCCCGTACAAAGTCTTCTTCAATCTGCATACATGTGGTTCTCTGAGTGCTGTAGGTTGCTTGATATCTTTTCCTACTTTGATTACACCATGAGTCTGGTTACTAGAGCAACATCTCATCATAGTCGACTTCCTCTGCTTGATTTCATAAGTATTGTTTATAGTTGAACCATCGTCACTTGTTCTACGGAACAAGTCTCATCATTGTTCATTTGTAGGTGATCGTGTACGATACTTCCTACAAGTCAAATTTAGTAGCATGGTTAGAAACATTTTGTACTTTCCAAAACATAGGTCATACTGTCATAATGCTATGTTAGCCAATAACACAACATTCATCCATATCCCACATTCATATGGTAACTTTCTAGATTCCTTCCATCTCTACTAGAACATTATTAAGAGCGTGCACTACTCCCAATATGTCAGCAAAGAGGTTTCACTCTAGATAAGTAGCAATGGAATGTTGTATAGCAGCATAGGCTACTTACCCATCACATGCATATTAGTAGTAAACTGCTCATTGATGCAATTGTTTTAACATGCATACTATACTTCCTAAATCTAGGAATATAATTATGTACACAACTGAACAATATCATTTAAACAATTTGATAAAAATGAAAATTCAAATACTTATCTTTGTTTGTTTGGTAGGATCTCTTTTGATCCTAGTCTCCTTGCAAGGATTACTGGAATGTCTGACATTGAGCTCTACTCCATCATCTGATTTTGAGGTCCTGTGCCTTTCTTGCTTATGATCTATAATGTTGATCAAGTCTTCTACCATAGATCAAAGTTGTTTCTAAGCGATCTTATGTGAGCGACCTTCTTTTGACCCAATAACAACTGCTTCTTATATAAAAGCAATTCTAAAGCTGAGATATAGTACATCCTTCTTCATCATCAGAGTTCCTGAATCAAGCTTGTATGTTACTTCTCCTATTCTCCTAGTGAAACTTTCTGAGGGGAGTCCTTTTCTTCAAAATTGGAGAGAGTGCTTTGAAGCACCACCATTATAGGACATATTCTTAAATTTCTTCTTTTGGTAACTTCCTAGGAGGTCCTTCGTCTTCTTCTTCTTATTCTTCTTCTACTAAATGAGCATGATGTCTTTTGTTACTCTTCTTCTTGTATTCTTCTTTTGTCACTGGACAATCTTTGGCAATATGTCCCATCTTATCACAATAATAACATTGATAAGAAGAGAAGCATTTCTGCTTGTAGTTTCCTTTCTTGTACTTTTGAAACTTCTTAGGTGGATGAAATTCCTTATGAGTTTCCTTCTTGAAATGGGATTTTCCCTTTGCTCTTTTAGTATGAGTAGCTAGGGCTTGATCATCTTCTCTAAGTAGTGCTTCTCGATTTGCCACTCTAACTTCCTCTTGAACACATTCTTCCCATACTACTTCAAATAGTAGACTTTCATTTCTTGCACACATTGTTTGGATAAAAGAGTCCCAAGGTCTAGTGAGACCATTGAGAGCAGTCATCACAATTTTATCTTTGTCAAGCTTATCTCCAATTGCTTCTAGTTATTCTTTGAATTGAGAAACCATAGTAAAGTAATCTTGGATAGATTCACCTTGATTCATCTTCGTGCTTTTGAGTTGGGTTCTCAAATTCATCTTTCGATTGATGTTCTTTCCTTCATACATCCTTGATAGGGCATCAAACATTTCCTTAGTTGTTTTCTTGGAGGACACTTGAGGAATCAAGTGACCCTTGATGGAATTTGCTACGATCCTCTTGGTCCTAATCATGTCCTTCTTGTGCTTTTCCTTTGCTTCAGCTTCTTTGGGTTCTGGTACATTCTCTTTAACAAACTGAAAGATCATTCTCTTCTAGAATGAGTCCAATACTATACTTCTAAGCACAGAAGTTCTCTATGCCTTCCAACTTGTCATCAAGCTTAGTGCTAGGGGCCATCTCATCCCGGAGAGCAGAGAATAACCAAAAATTAAAATTTCTCAAAATTGAAAACTGAACTCACCAAAAGATGCACTTGACTGAGACGAGTATGTTGGTACACTTGTTTTCTGAAGATTCCAGAATTTCACCCTTGAAATTTGAGTTGCGAAATTTTGTTCCGGCTTTTTCTGGTTTTCTGATTTTTTGGTCCAAAGTCAAACTAGGGTTTGACTTTCTAGAATATTCACCCACTGAAAAATTTTGATCTTGGTTCCAATAGATGCGCCTAGAAGGGGCGCACTTACCTATGCCACTTGCACTAAAAAATTCCACTTTTGTAAGAAGCCCTGATTTGTATGCTCAGAGAGAGAGAGAGAGATTTACCCTGTGAAAGTTGCTCTTTTCAGGCTAGCTCTGATACCATGTTAAGATTATATGGTACCAAAGACTAAATTCTAACTTCATGAGCATTTAATACATTTTCACAATAGCAGCATAACAAGGATCTCTGAAAGATACACAATCACAAGGTACACAACAATATATCCTGGGAAATCCTTAAGGGGAAGAAAACCCAACAAGAAATTCCACAATATAGATTACCAAAGTACAATGCACAAAAATAAGTCTCACAAAGAAGAGAGACAAAAACCCAAACTCCAGAGCCAAGCCAATTCTCCTCCTCCTTCACAAACTTCCTCTATCCTCTAATGCGCAATGCACGAGTGAGTGAATTGTGCAAATGAGGGAAAGACTCCCTCTATTTATACTTTACTTTTCACTTGACAAATAACCTAACTAGGTCGGCCTCACTTTAACTTGACTGGGCCGACCTCTCTAGAAAGACTCAATTAATAATAATAATAAACTATTTTGGGTACTATCGACCCAATTTACAATGGAAGTTTTACCTCATGACTTTTACATGACCAAATATAATAATGACATCCCCGAACGGAGGTAAAACATCCCTGACAGAGTTAAAATATTAAGTACAAGTAGAATATTCTTCGAAGTTACATTAATTCAATAGTCATCACCCAGGTCGACCCATAGAAGATATATAAATCAGAAACATTAAACATGGGGGTCAAGATCAGCTGGTAAATCGACCTTATAAGCATTGTTGGTAATTCTCTTAATAATCTTGCAAGGACCAATTTTCCTATACTTCAATTTGTGGTAGGTTCCTCTAGGAAACCGCTCTTTCCGTAAATAAACCATCACCAAATCACCTTCATTGAATACCTGATGTTGCCGGTGAGCATCTTTTATAATTTTGTTCTGCTCATTACTGGCTTGCAGCTTTCATCTCACTTGTTGCTGTAACTATTGAATGTGTTCTGCAAATGCTTCCCCATTATCATTGATTCTATCTCCAAGCGGTAGTTGCACCAAATATAGGACAACCATAGGATTTCTACCGTAGACAATCTGAAATGGAGATTTACCCGTAGATTTGTTCACTGAACTATTGTAGAGCTTGAGGTAAATCCAAATCCCACTGCTTGGGATTCTCTCCAACAATGCTCCGTAACAGGTTTTCCAAACTCCAATTTACTACCTAGGTTTGCCCATCTGTTTGGGGATGATAGGCACTATTAAACTGTAATTTAGTCCCCATTTTATTCCATAAAGTCCTACAAAAATCACCCAAGAACTGACTATCTCTATCAGAGGTAATAGTTTTTGGAACACCATGCAATCTAACAATTTCTTGAAAAAAAAAACAATTATGCCACCCTTCATGCATCACTAGTTTTATTACAAGCAATGAAATGAGCCATTTTGGAGAACCTATCAACAACCACAAAAATAGAATCATTACCTCACTGTGTGTTTGGGATCCCTAACACAGAGTCCATGCTCAAATCTATCCATGTGTATGTGGGCACTGGTAATGGCATGTACAGCCCTATATTTTGTGAGTGTCCCTAGGCCATTTGACAAATCCTGCATTGTGCCACATACCCAGTTATAACTTTTTTCATCTTCGGCCAATAACATTTATCTTCGATTAAGGATAGTGTCTTATCCTTTCCAAAATGTCCTACCAAGCCACTACTATGAAGTTCTCAGATAATATTTTCTCTCGTAGAACCAATTGGAATGCATTATTGTTTTCCATTGAAGAGGTAGCCATCTTGCATAAAATATTCACCCTGAATAAGATCCATGTTTCCAGTGACTGGATTCTTCAAATGTTCCAAAATCTCCCCAAAATTGTTATCACACATATAGAGATTCTTCAATGCAACAAACCCAATTACTTGATTTTCCATGGTTGTCAAAAGAACAGTGCGCCGACTCAAAGCATCTGCAACCTAATTTTGCCTTCTTGATTTGTGCTTCAGAACAAAGGTGTATCCTTGTAAGAAAGAGACCCATTTTGCATGTCTACTGTTCAATTTCTTTTGGGTTTTATATACTTTAATGCAATGTGATCGGTAAAAACACAAACTCTTTTGGCACTAAATAATACCTCCAATGTCGCGATGGATGCACAATTGCATAAAATTCTACATAATATGTGGAGTAGTTCTTTCTTACCTCATTCAGCTTCTCGCTAAGAAATGCAATTGGTCTACCTACTCAACTAAGTACAGCTCCAATGCCTACATGTGAGGCATCACAGTCTACCTCAAACACTTTATCACAAATTGGTAAGGCTAATATGGGTGCCTCAGTTACCTTCTTCTTCAGAAACTTGAAGCTTTCCTCAGCTTCATTGGTCCACTTGAATGTCATGCCTTTTGTGCAATATGTTATGGGTGCTACAATGCTGCTAAAATTTTGAATAAATTTTCGGTAAAAGGTGGCCAGCCCATGAAAACTTCTTATGCTCCTAGGACTAGGCCATTCCAAAATTGCTCTGACCTTCTCTGAATACATCTTGACTCCTTCTGTTGAGATGACAAAACCCATAAATACCAAACTTTCTTGCATGAACCTACATTTCTTCAGGTTTTCATAAAGCTGATGTTTTCTCAACACATCCAATATAATCTTTAAATCCTGCAAGTGATCTTCTTTGTTGTTACTGAAAACTAGAATGTCATCAAAATAAATGACAACAAACTTACCAATATAAGGTCATAGCACAGTATTCATCAACCGCATGAAGGTACTAGGTGCATTGGATAGTCCGAATGGAATCAACATCCATTCATTAGTCCATCACTGGTCTTGAAAGCAGTTTTCCATTCATCCCCTTCACGAATCCAGATCTGGTGGTATCCACTGCGCAAATCATATTTACTAAAATACTAAGATCTAGCTAGCACATCCATCATGTCGTCCAAGCGCGTTATAGGAAACCGATATTTGAAGGTAGTTTTATTCATTCATATGCTATCTGTGCACATCCTCCACGTATTACATTTTTTTGGAGTCAACAATGCTGGTACAACACAGGGGCTCATGCTTTCTCTTACCAGACCTTTCTTTATAAGCTTTGTTACTTGCCAGTTGAGCTCTGCATGTTGTGGAGGATTGATCCCATAGGCTGCTTAATTAGGTAAAGATGATACCGGGATTAGATAAATGTGATGTTGAATATCCCTCTTCGGTGGAAGACCATCACGTCGTTCATCAAGGATAACATCAACATATTCTTCTAGTACCTTCACCACTTTAGTAGGTATTGGTATGTCTTACTCGAATCCTTTTTGCACTATTAATGCATAGCAGAATCTAGTTGCCTTCATTTCCTTAACAAGCTCTCTTCCTGACAACATAATCTCAGCTTTCCGTTCATCCTTAAGGGGAAATAAGACAACTTTGGATCCATCCTTCCAAAAGGTGTAGGTATTATTTTCTCCATCATGCATGAATTTTATGTCATATTGCCAAGGCCTACTAAATAACAGATGACATGCATCCATCGGAATGACATCACACCATACTTCATCTTTATAAGTCTCACTGATGGAAAACTTGATCAAACATCTTTTATTAATGGTGACTCCGTTCCCTTTTTTAAACCATGTAATTCTGTAAGGATAGGGATGTGTTTCACGACGTAATTTCAACTTATCTACCATCTCTTAATTTGGAAACCGTGTTTTCACAACTGCCACTATCAACAATAACTTGACATACCTTTCCCCCGAAAGTGCACCTTGTTCGAAAAATATTTGTCCATAGCCATGAATCTTCATTGTTGTTATGTTGTTTTTGCTCTTTTTCGGGAATCACCATTGACCTCTGTATCATGAGATTCTCCCCCATATCGGGTGGGACTTCAGATTCAGCTCCTTCTGCTTCATTCTCAGCTTAGTCCAAGTTTAAACTAGGCTTTTGTCCATGCTTCAACTCTTGCATGTTATAACTTGGGCATTCAAATGCTTGATGGCCCTCTACACCACACCTGAAACACATATAAGGTATTCCTTTACCACCACCGTAACCTCTGCCCCTCTAAAATCCCCTTCCTCGTGGTTGATTCAATTTATCTTGTCGAGCATCTTCTGCTTTCTTAGCTCCTTGGGATGATTGACCTCTACCATAGTTAAAACCGCCCCATGAGGCAAACGATGTACCCCTAGTTGCCCCTCTATTCCTTTGAGCAAATTGTCAGTTTTTCTTTTCCTCAACTTTTAAGGCTAATTTGTATGCCTCTTCCACGTTGTGAACCCCATGCATGCTCAATTCATCTTGAATAGAAAATTTCAAGCAATTCACATACCTTGCATTAAGTTGTTCATCAATTTCATGGTGATCCACACTAATGGACAACTGATCAAATTCGTGTGTGAGTTCCTCCATGGTGGACAAGTTTTGCTTCAAATTCTTAAATCCGCGAAAAAGGGTTTATGCATAGTCTAAAGGTAAAAAAATTCTTGCAATTTTTTCTCCATCTTATTCCATGTCTTTATTTGTCATTTCCTTTTTTTGTTCTTTCCTTTTGCATATGATCCCACCAAATCATGGCGTGAACCTTCAACTTGGTGAATGCAAATTTCACCTTATTTTCCTCTGTCAGAGGCTTCCATTCAAAAAAATAATCCATGGTTTTCAACCAATCTATTAACTCCTCTGGTTTAAGACCCCCTGCATATTCTGAAACTTCTATTTTGATCCCATCATTGCTCCCTTCTAGAGCCTTGCGCATCATTTCTTCAAAAGACAAGCACTCTATTTGTTCTTCTTCATGTTTTATATGTTGATTCATATCTCCTTGGTCTGTCTCCTCATCAGACACTTCTCTTCATATGATTCTCTGATTAGCTAACACGTTTGTAAGATCCACTACTAAACTTTGGAGGTTTTGCATATCTCTACGCATCTGAGCAAGACCTACTCTTCCCCTTCCTCTCCCAACCATCTTCCAGCTCTTATACCATATGATTAGCCACTAAACTCTAATTCATTCACAAGATCTAAAAAAACATGCAAACACATGCGAGTGGAAAAATAACAATCTTTTATTCTCTCTCCATCCTAACTATTACAATGGAGGTTCAACCTCTTAAACTGATATCTGAGATTTTAGAAAATTGCTAATTTTAGAAAATTCTCGCTTGAATCTAAAACTGACCACTAACCTAAAGCTAACTAGAGCGACACTAGCTGTCAAATCGTTTTTTCTGATTAGGTACATAAACTAACAAATAACTGATATCTAAGATTTTCGAAAATTGCTAATTTTAGAAAATTCTCGCATGAATCTAAAACTAACCACTAACTTAAATCTAACTAGAGTGACACTAGCTGTCAACTCACTTTTCTGATTAGGGGCATAAACTAATAGACAACTAATAATTACAAATTTAAAAAATCTGTTAGGAACCCATGTCTTTACTTTGTTAGTATGTTGTTGTTGGACGCATATGCTTTGTAAGTCGTCCCATAGTATTTGTTGATCAATAGTTTGTGTTATTGTTGTTGGCACATATGCTTTGTAAGTCGCCCGTAGTATTGTTGATCCATAGTTTGTAACGGCCCATGGTTTTGACCCATAGTATTGGCGCCTAGAATTAGTATATAAGTGTGTGTTGAGACCTATGAAGGCACCGTGAAGTTATTTGTATTGAGCTTGCTCATAGGAGGTTGCCCCCTCGAAGTGGCCTGTGATCAATATAAAAGTGATTCTGAGTTCTGTCATTTCTGCTATTTCGCATATTCGTATTAATAATTGTTGCAGGTGCCTCACATCTGGTATCAGAGCACTTTCATGGGCTCGCTGGGTGAAATTTCTGCCAAATTTTTTTTTCGCATATGTTGCAGGTTCGGATTTGGGAATAATCCCTATCCGCTTAAATGTGGGAAGTACTTGGGCATAAGCCCTAAAACTCATTGTGAGGAGTACCACAGGAACCCCGAAGTAGCTGGCCCATTGAGAGGACCTGCCAGCGAAAAGGGCAACGACCCCTACCTGATTGACTAGTTCCACCCGTGAGGTAAACCAAGAGCTGTCGTTTGTGGCAAAGCGGTTATCAGTTTTACCTGAGTCGTGGAGTGAGGGGTACTGCCCCAATACGCAAGCCGTCAGACAGCATTGGTGGCCGAGTAAAACCCTTGAACTGTTAGGAAGCCGCACATACCTGGGGTCCATATCTAATTTCAGCTGAACTGCCGTCGATCGTTGCTGCGCCATTTTACATCCAGTCGTTCAAATCCATTTTGCAAGCCGTTCCAAAGCCAACCATTTTCAATCCATTCGGCGCCGTTTCAGATCCCTTTCGAGCCGTAGCCACTTCAGTCTGGGAAAAAAAAAAAAGACCAGTTTTTTCTCCATATCTCCCTTGTTTTCACTCTGTTTCCCTTGAAATTTTCGGGGAACCCCTCTAACCCCATTCTGCATATTTCATTCCTGAGGACCCTATCCAAAATTCCCCTTCCCAAAGCCCGAAATCCCACATTTGTCTATTTTTAGGGTTTGCCATAACTTCCTCAGATTTCACCCAATCACCCTCAAATTTTACCAGAAAGTTCATTTCTGAATTCTGCTTCTTTGTTCCCCTCTGCCAAATTTTCACATTCTTTCACCCCGCTTCTGGAATCCTCATTTTTGTTTTCCTGTCTATTCAACAGTGTCCAAAACCTAGTCAAACCCCAATTACCCTTTAGATTTTTTCCCTAGTCCAGATTTTCCCTTATTGAAGTAGTTTCTGTTTTTGTTTTCCTACCCAGTCAATCGAAAAAAAAAAAAACTTCCTGGTTATGGTTGTCACCCGTGCAGGAGCAAAAACCATGGAGGAAGCACTTGCAGCCATCCAAGCCAAACTCCAGGATCTAGATGAAAAATTTCTCGGCCTCCATCTTGAACATTCAGCTATGAACAACAAACGACAGTCCGAGTCTTCATCAGACAATGGGTTCTCCTCTTCCAGCAATTTTCGTGGTCCGAAGCTTGATTTTCCTCGCTTCAATGGTACTGATCCAACTGGATGGATCTATCGTGCAGAACAGTATTTCAGTCTGCATAATAATTTTGATGTCAACAAAGTTCCGCTGGCATCCTTTCACTTGGAACAGGAAGCTCTTCAATGGTACCGTTGGTACATCCAGGCTCATCCAGAGCCCAAATGGCCAGACTTTTGCCAGCTCCTTTTGCAACGATTTGGTCCTAGTGCTTTTGATAACTTCACAGGAGCCCTCACTAAACTTTGCCAAATTGGCACGGTGAGAGAGTATCAAACCGAATTTGAGAATCTAGCCAACCACACCGAAGGATTGTCTGATGACTTTTACCGGAGTTGTTTTATCAGTGGTCTAAAGGATGCCATCCGCTCTGAGGTAAAAATGTTCTGTCCCAACACAATGATGGAAGCCCTAGGGTTGGCCAAGTTGGCAGAAGACAAGATTGCAGCCCAACAACGCTCTAAGCCCACTTTTGTTCCCTTCCGAAATATGGGTTCTCAGCGACCACCTATACCGCAGGCTCCTCGACCCACTCCTATCAAGCGTTTGTCTGAAACAGAGATGCAAGCACGTAGAGAAAAGGGGCTTTGCTATAATTGTGATGAGAAATTCACTCGGGGACATAGATGTGTTCAGCAAAAACTCTATCTCTTGGATGTGGAGTCTCTGCCTGCCTCTGAAATTGGTGACGAAGATCCAGAAACACTGGATGCTCCGGTCGACATTCAGGAACCGCCTATTGACCCTCCGTCTTAGGATGACCAGCCAGAGATATCTCTCCATGCTTTAGCTGGAATCACCACCCCCCAAACAATGCGGGTCAGGGGTTACTTCAAGAAGCTTCCTCTTACAATACTCATTGATTCTGGTAGCACTCATAATTTCATTGACCCTCGGATCGCCAAACAAGCTGATTGTTTTATCCATCCTTGCTCCAACTTTGAAGTCATGGTTGCCAATGGGGGCACCTTACCTTGCAAAGGGAAGTGTCGAAATGTGCGTATCTCTATGGGAGATTATACCTTGCGCTCTGACATGTTTGCCTTGCCCTTAGGCGGATGTGATGTGGTTTTGGGCGCTCAATGGCTACGCACACTTGGCCCTATCTTATGGGATTTTGCTGAACTTTGGATGCAGTTTTTCCTCAATGGACAAAAACACACATTGACAGGACTACAACCAGGTTCTCTCAGCATCATTAGTTCACATCGCATGGAAAAATTCCTCAAGAATAATTCACATGGTGTCATCGCTCAGATCCATTCCATCCAGATGCAACCATCAGCGGTCTCCACTACTCCTTTGGATCTACAACAAATTTTGGATTGATATACAGGTATCTTTGTTGAACCAGTGGGATTGCCACCTTCCAGGCCAGAATACCATCGTATTCAGCTCCTTCCTGGCAGCGTTCCTCCCAACATCAGGCCCTATCGCTACCCATTTCACCAAAAAACGGAGATTGAAATGCTCGTTCGGGACTTATTGAAGCAAGGTATTATTCGCCCAAGCACTAGTTCCTTTTCTTCTCCAGCTATTCTTGTCCGCAAAAAAGATGGGTCATGGCGCCTCTGCATTGACTTCCGAGCACTTAATCACCTCACCATCAAGGATAAGTTTCCAATTCCTGTTGTTGATGAACTTCTTGATGAGCTTCATGGGGCTCACTTTTTCTCCAAGTTGGAACTTCATTTTGGGTATCATCAAATTCGAGTTCATGAGGATGATATTCCTAAAACAGCTTTCCGCACACATGATGGCCATTATGAGTTTTTGGTCATGCCCTTTGGCCTCACTAATGCTCCTTCCACATTCCAGGCCTTAATGAATAAAATATTTCGACCCTACTTGCGAAAATTCATTCTGGTATTCTTTGATGATATCCTCATCTACAGTCAAACATGGGATGAACATCTCCAGCATCTGGATCTTGTCATGCAACTTTTCTCTGACCATCATCTCCATGCCAAGCAGTCTAAATGTGTTTTTGGATAGAAGGAAGTTGAGTATCTCGGGCACATTATCTCAGCACAAGGGGTTCGCATGGATCCTGCCAAAATCAATGCCATGAACAATTGGCCGCATCCTCAGACACTCAAGAGCCTTCGTGGTTTTTTGGGGTTGACTGACTACTACCGCATGTTTGTCAAGGATTATGGGAAGATTGCAGCTCCATTAACTGCTCTATTGAAAAAGGATGCTTTTACATGGACACCTGCTGCTCAGTGTGCATTTGACAAGCTAAAACAAGCTATGTGTACTACACTTGTGCTAGCTATGCCCGATTTTTCCAAGCCCTTCACTATTGAGAGTGATGCTTGCGGCAATGGACTTGGTGTTGTTCTCCTTCAAGATGAACACCCCATTGCGTTCACCAGCAAAGCCCTTTTAGGTAAGAATTTAGCTGCCTCTACCAATGAGAAGGAAATGATGGCTATTTTGCATGCAGTACAGAAGTGGCGCCCATACCTATTAGGGAATCATTTCTGCATCAAGACTGATCACTAGAGTCTGAAATATTTCTTGGACCAACGTGTCTCCTCCCCGGCACAACAGAAATGGGTTAGCAAACTCATGGGTTATGACTATGAGATCACTTACAAGAAGGGTAAAGACAATATTGTGGCAGATGCTCTTTCTCGCACATTTGATGCCCAAGGTTCTCTTTCAGCTATTTCTATGCCTGTTCCAAATTGGTTGCAATTTGTTCAACAGGGTTATGTCAATGACTCTTTCTTATCTCAAATCATCCAACGCTTGACCAACAACCCTTCTGCTATACCACATTACTCTTGGGATGGTGCTTCTCTGCGATACAAGGGTCGTCTGGTGCTTCCCCAGAGCACAGATCTTCAACAGGCTGTCTTCTATGAACTCCATGCTTCTCCATCGACAGGGCACTCTGGGTTCCTCAAAACGTATGAACGAGCACAGCGTAACTTCTTTTGGCAGGGCATGAAAAGGACAATTCAACAGATGGTGGCCGAATGTGATACCTGCCAGCGCAATAAGGGTGAAACAACACTCCTTCCAGGATTGCTGGAACCCTTGCCCATACCTACACGGATTTGGACAGATATTTCTATGGATTTCATTGAAGGGCTCCCTAAATCTGGCGGGAAGACAGTGATTCTCGTTGTGGTTGATCGCCTCTCCAAATATAGTCATTTTTGTGCTCTCAACCATCCCTATATAGCCTCCTCTGTCGCTCAAATTTTTCTGGACCAGATCTTTCGTCTTCATGGCATCCCTTCTTCCATTGTCTCGGATCGTGATGCAACTTTCACCAGTCATTTTTGGACAGAACTATTTCGCCACACTGGCACCAAACTAAAGATGAGTTCAGGGTATCACCCACAAACAGATGGTCAGACTGAAATTATCAATAAATGCTTGGAAACTTATCTTCGTTGCTTCACCTCGGAACAACAACATCAGCGGGCAAAGTGGCTCCCTCTCGCTGAATGGTGGTACAATGCCTCTTACCACACTGCCTCTAAAATGACCCCATATGAAGCAGTCTATGGTCAGGCACCTCCAGCTCTTCTTCCATACACCCCCACCAGTTCACCAGTTCAAGAAGTTGACACGGTCCTTCGAAACCGCGATCAGATTCTTCGCATTTTGCGGGACAATCTTCACATGGCAAGAAATCACATGAAGCAACAAGCTGATCAGCACCGTTCGGAGCGCACTTTTCAAGTCGGCGATATGGTTTTTCTTCGTCTCCAGTCGTATAAACAATCTTCCTTGAAACTCAAAGGGCGTCATAAGCTTGCTCCAAATTTCTATGGGCCATATCGGATTCTTCAGAAGATTGGGTCTGTTGCTTATAAATTGGAACTTCCTCCTTCTTCCCGCATTCATCCAGTCTTTCATGTCTCTTGTCTGAAGAAAGTTCTTGGCACCAACATCATAGGACAAACGATTTTACCCGAACTGGATAATGAAGGATCCATCCTTTTGGAGCCAGAGGCCATCCTCAATCGGCGCATGCGTCAGCTTCGCTCTCGCTCTATCACAAAGGTCTTAATTCAGTGGCACGGCATGCAACCAGAGGATGCTACATGGGAACCACTCCTTTAGATTCAACAACAATTTCCACATCTAAAGCTTTGAGGACAAAGCTTTTTTTAAGAGGGAGGGGATGTTAGGAACCCATGTCTTTACTTTGTTAGTATGTTGTTGTTGGACGCATATGCTTTGTAAGTCGTCCCGTAGTATTTGTTGATCAATAGTTTGTGTTATTGTTGTTGGCGCATATGTTTTGTAAGTCGCCCGTAGTATTGTTGATCCATAGTTTGTAACGGCCCATGGTTTCGACCCATAGTATTGGCGCCTAGAATTAGTATATAAGTGTGTGTTGAGACCTATGAAGGCACCGTGAAGTTATTTGTATTGAGCTTGCTCATAGGAGGTTGCCCCCTCGAAGTGGCCTGTGATCAATATAAAAGTGATTCTGAGTTCTGTCATTTCTGCTATTTCGCATATTCGTATTAATTAATTGTTGCAGGTGCCTCACAAAATCCCGCAAAAAAACTAAAACCCCAATTTGAGGCGCTATACGAAGGAATTAGGCCTTAGAAAGTTAAAAAAAAGGCATGTTCAAAGGGGTTTGATTGATCACTGTAGTGAACTCTTCTAAGCACAATTTCCTGTTAAATTTGATCCCAAACGAATAAATGAGTCAAAATTTATGACCCTCAGAAATCCTGCATTATTTCTTCTTCTTCTTTTTCTTTTTTTCTTTTAAATTTCAGCCCACAAAAATTTCTACATCATTCTCATCTGGATGAAAAGAACACAGCTCCTGCAGGTTACTGTCTTCAAATTGCTTCCACTTAATGGGATCTAGATTCATCAATTCTCCCTCTATAATCCATGTACTCCCTGTTGGTGCTAAGGCTTCCCACTAGACTAGATATTGTTGTGTTGGCCTTGTCGAGTATGAAGGGTCTTGTAAGTTCTTATCTAAAACATGTGCAATATTTTCATTTTTCTTTCTCAGAATGACATGTTGCCAATCCACCTCCGCCTCACTGTCATCACCCAGGTCGTCCCCATGGAAGATATATAAATCAGAAACCTTAAAAATGGGGGAAATATCAATATCAGCTGGTAAATCGACCTTATAAGCACCATCGTTAATTTTCTTGAGAATATTGCAAGGACCAATTTTCTTACACTTCAATCAGTGGTAGGTTCCTATAGGAAACCCCTCTTTACATAAATAAACCATCACCAAATCACCTTCACTAAATACATGATGTTGTCGGTGAGCATCTTTTATGAAAAAATTCTACTTGTTACTGACTTGCAGCTTTTGTCTCACTTGTTGATGTAACTGTTGAATGTGTTATGCAAATGCTTCCCCATCATCACTAATTTTATCTCCAAGTGGTAGCTGCACCAAATCTAGGACACTCGTAGGATTTCTATTGTAAACAATATGAAATGGAGATTTACCTGTAGATCTTTTCACTAAACTATTGTAGGCAAATTCTGCTTGAGGTAAAGCCAAATCCCATTGCTTGGGATTCTCTCCAACAATGATCCATAACAGGTTTCCAAAACTATGATTTACTACCTAGTTTTTCCCATCTGTTTGGGGGTGATAGGCACTGCTGAACTGTAATTTAGTCCCCATTTTCTTGCATAAAATCCTCCAAAACTGACCCAAGAACCGAGTATATCTATCAAAGGTAATAGTTTTTGGAGCACCATGCAATCTAACAATTTCTGAAAAAAAACAATTATGTCGCCCTTGATGCAACACTAGTTTTCTTGCAAGCAAAGAAATGAGCCATTTTAGAGAACCTATCAGCAACCACAATAATAGAATCATTCACTTGTTATGTGTTTGGGAGCCCTAACACAAAGTTTATGCTCAGATCTATCCATGGGTCTATGGGAATTGGTAATGGCATTTACAACCCTGTATTCTATGAGTGTCCCTTAGCCATTTGACAAATCGCGCACCATGCCACATACCTGCATATATCTTTTTTCATCTCCGGCCATTAATATTTATCTTCGATTAAGGCTAGTGTCTTATCCTTCCCAAAATTTCCTTCCAAGCCACTACTGTGAAGTTCTCCGATAATATTTTCTCTCATAGAACCAATTGGAATGCATAGTTGTTTTCCTTTGAAGAGGTAGCCATCTTGCATAAAATATTCACTTGAATAAGATCCATGTTCCCAGTGACTAGATTCTTCAACTGTTCCACAATCTCCTCAAAATTGTTATCACACATATAGAGATCCTTTAATGCAGCAAGCCTAATTACTTGATTTTCCATGGTTGTCAAAAGAACAGTGTGCCGACTCAAAGCATCTGCAACCTAATTTTGCCTTTCTGATTTGTGCTTCATAACAAAGGTGTAGCCTTGTAAGAATGAGACCCATTTTGTATGTCTACTATTCAATTTCTTTTGGGTGTTTATATACTTTAATGCAATGTGATCGGTAAATAACACAAACTCTTTCGGCACAAAATAATGCCTCCAATTTCGCAATGCTTGCACAATTGCATAAAATTCTACATCATATGTAGAGCAGTTCTTTCTTACCTCATTCAACTTCTCGCTAAAAAATGCAATTGGTCTACTTTCTTGGCTAAGTACAGCTCCAATTCCTACATGTGAGGCATCACAGCCTACCTCAAACACTTTATCAAAATCTGGTAAGGCTAATATGGGTGCCTTAGTTACTTTCTTCTTTAGAAACTTGAAGCTTTCCTCACCTTCATTGGTCCACTTGATTGTCGCTCCTTTGGTGCAATCTATTATGGGTGCTACAATGCTTTTAAAATTTTGAATAAACTTTCGGTAAAAGGTGTCCAACCCATGAAAACTTCTTACCTCTGTCGTGCTCCTAGGATGAGGCCATTCCAAAATCGCTCTGACCTTCTTTGAATCCATCTTGACTCCTTCTGCTGAGATGAAAAAACCCCAAAATACCAAACTTTCTTGCAAGAATCTACATTTCTTCAGGTTTGCATAAAGTTGATGTTTTCTCAACAAATCCAATATAATATTTAAATGTTGCAAGTGAACTTCTTTGTTGTTATTGAAAACTAGAAATTCACCAAAATAAACGACAACAAACTTACCAATATAAGGTTGTAGGAGAGTATTCATCAACCGCATGAAGGTACTAGGTGCATTGGATAGACCGAATGGCATCAAAATCCATTAATTAGTCCATCCCTAGTCTTGAATGTAGTTTTCCATTCATCCCCTTCGCAAATCTAGATTTGGTGGTATCCACTGCGCAAACAAATTTACTAAAATACTTAGCTTCGGCTAGCACATCCATTATGTCGTCCAAGCGCGGTATAGGAAACCGATATTTAATGGTAATTTTATTTATTGCTCTATTATCTGTGCAAATCCGCCATGAATTATCTTTTTTTGGAGTCAACAATGCTAGTATGGCACAGGGACTCATGCTTTCTCTTACCAAACCTTTCTTTATAAAATATGTTACTTGTCGGTTGAGCTTTGCATGTTGTGTAGGAATCATCCTATAGGCTACCTGATTAGGTAAAGATGATCCCGAGATTAGATCAACGTGATGTTAAATATCCCTCTTCAGTGGAAGACCATCAGGTAGTTCATCAGGGATAACATCAACATATTCTTCTAGTTCCTTGGCCACTTCAGTAGGTATTTGTATGTCTTCCTCGACTCCTTTTTGCACTATTAATGCATAGCAGAATCCAGTTGCCTTCATTTCCATAACAAGCTCTCTTTATGGCAACATATTCTCAGCTTTCCCTTCATCCTTAAGGGGCAATAAGACAACTTTTGATCCATCCTTCCAAAAGCTGTAGTTATTCCTTTCTCCATCATGCATGACTTTTCTATCATATTGCCAAGGCCTCCCCAATAATAGATGACATGCATCCATCAGAATGACATCACACCATACTTCATATTTATAAGTCTTACCGATGGAAAACTTGATCAAACATATTTTATTAATGGTGACTTCATTCCCTTTTTTGAACCTTGCAATTTTCTAAGGATGGGGATGTGTTTCACAACGTAATTTCAACTTCTCTACCATCTCTTTAGAAACCATATTTTCATAACTGCCATATCAACAATAACTTGACATACCTTTCCCCAGGAAGCACACCTCGTTCGAAAAATATTTGTCCGTTTCCACGAATCTTCATTGCTGCTACGCTATTTTTGCTCTTTTTCAGGAATCACCATTGACCTCCATATCATGAGATTCTCCCCCATGTCAGGCGGGACTTTAGATTTAACTCCTTCTTCATTATCAGCTTGGTCCAAGTTTAAACTAGGTTGTTCTCCTTGCTTCAACTCTTGCATGTTATAACTTGGGCATTCAAATGTTCACAATTGCTAATTTTAGAAAATTCTCGCATGGATCTAAAACTGACCACTAACTTAAATCTATCTAGAGTGACACTAGTTGTCAACTCGCTTTTCTGACTAGGTGCATAAACTAATAGACAACTAATAATTACAAATTTAAAAAATCCCGCAAAAACACTAAAACCCCAATTTGAGGCACTATACTAAGGAATTAGGCCCTAGAAAAGTATTGAAAAAAGGTCCAATCAAAAGGATATGATCGGCCATTGCAGTGAACTCTTCGAAACATAATTTCCTATTAACTTTAAGCCCAAATGGATAAACAAGTCAAAAGTTAGGACCCTCGGAAATCCCTACATTATTTCTTCTTATTTTTTTCTCTCTCTCTTTTTTTTTAATTCCAGCCCACGGAAACTCCTGCATTAGAAGCCTTCGAGGAATCCATCAAGATAGACTTTCAAGGTCACTACAACACTACTTGAGGTGAAAACAACCATTATTTATTATTGGTTGGCTTAATGCTTGTGCATCCAACATAAGAGTTTATGGTCATTCTACTTTTGTCAAATAAAAGTACCATTGTTGGATAAAAGAGTTTTGTGAACATCAAATTGACATGTTCACATGCAAAAATGTGCCTCCTTCTAGTGTTGTTCACCATCTAGTACACAAAAATGTCAAAGGTAATAAAAAAGCTCCTTTGAAAAGTAATTTGCATTCAAATGTTTAAGCAAACATTTTGATAAAATTTTGAAGAATGGTTCAAGAAAGATAGGGAGTCTTCTCAAAGAGGTTCTATTGTATGGAGAGCCTTTGTAAGGGCTTTCCCTTTAATTCCAAAATGGGTAGCCTAAGAGATTAGAAGAGGTAATAACGTGAGAATAAGTGAAGATCCCTATATTGGGTGTAGAGGAGATATTAGACTATCAAAAGCATTGTTAGATTATCTTCATTTCAAAGGGATTTATTCTTTGGAAGAGTTGGCAAAGGATCTGAATTTCCAAGGTGCAAAAGATGAGTAATGGATACTCTTTCTAAAAGCTTTAACTACAAATACACTGAAACTATTTGATCAATACAATCAATGGTCTAAAAATCTAAGATATGGCGAGTATATAACAAAATTAGGGTATTTAGCAATAATGGAAGAAGGTCAAATTAGAGAAAGAGTTTGGTGGTAGCAAGTGGTTTGGAAGTTAGACCTCCTTTTCAAAGATTAAAAAAATTATATGGTTAGCATTAGATAACAAGATTATGACATTAGAAAATTGTCAAAAAAGGAACATGCAGGTCCCTAGGAGATGTGCTATGTGTAAGGGCAGCTTGGACACTATGGATCACTTGCTTGTTTTATGTGCCTTTGATAGAACAGTCTAGTCTAAAATACTCTAGATTTCAAGTGGTAAAAACAAGTACGAGCATAGATCCTTGGTAGAGGGTTTTCACTCTTTGATTACAAACCAATAAGAAAAATCCTATTAGGGCTTTACCATTTGAAGTGATTTGGGGTATTTGGAGTCCCAAGAACAAAATGATCTTTCAAGGTATGGATCTAACTCCAACATAGGAATCACATAAAATCAAGAATTCTTGTGAGTTGTTGGAATACACCAAAAAAATGGAAACAAAACTCATAAAGGAAACCTCTATTGACTAAGATAATGCTCGAGGATCTTTTTTATGGAGGCTATCAAGGCTCTTTGAGATCTTGTCGGGTTCATGTTTTGTTATTCCTCAACCAATCTCATTATTTTAAGTTGGAGCTAGCAACTGGGTATGGTACAAAGAATCACGTTGATATCTTTGCTTTATGTTTATCTTCAAAGATAGAGACTAATAAAGGCATAATTGAAATTTTTTGGAGACTCTAAGCCTATGGTGTATTGGGAAACTAAGTCGTTTTACCATGTTAAGTGATTTGGGGTATTTGGATGACTTCCAAGAACAAAATGATATTGCAAGGTATGGAGCTAACTCCAGCATAAGCAACACATAAAAGTATGAATGCTTGTGAGTTGTTGGAATACACCAAAAGAAAAGGCAACAAAACTCATAAAGGGGCCCTTTAGCGACTATGATTTGGCTTGGGGTATTTTTTATGGAGGTTATCAAGGCTCTCCGAGATTTGTGGGGTTCATATTCTGGTTTTTTTTTTCCTCGGAAAAAATCGTAATTTTATTTCAAATAGATGAATAAAATTACATTCTGCACATGTAGTAGAATCACTGAGATCCCTACATTGTCACATATTTACTGTCCCATATTATCATCATATCTGATGTCCCATACATACAACAACAAAAAACTGCTACTGCTGTCCATACAACACACATATATCCTATTACAAAAGATCGAATATTGTAACAAAAATGGAAGAAATCATTGATCAACAAAAGCGTGCTGTTGCTCAATGCTGTGCCTCAATATCATCAAGAAAAGATCTGTGGTAATAGCTGAAAGTGTCCCCCGGTGAATGATTAGTAATCCTCCAAGTGCCAAATGCTATATCCTGCTGCGTAGCTTCCTTGGAGAGCTGATCTGCCAGCCCATTCCTCTCCCTATAAACGTGTGTAAAAGTAATGTGGTTAAAGGACTGCTTTAACTGGATCACCTCCTCCAAGATGGGTAATAGGACCATCACATGACAAAATGAGATCTCCTTTTCCCAGTTGATTACTAACAGGGAGTCGCCGAAAATCTGTAGAGATATACATCCTTGTTCAAGTGCAAATAACATCAGCAGTTTAAGTGACATAAGTTCCGCATAGTTATTTGATCCTCTCCCCAGACCAGCCACGAGATGGAAGTAATGGGACGTTGTTTTGTAGAGGACACCTCCCCCACCACACACCGATTGATGTTCCAAAGAGGCACCATCAAAAAATGCCCACGGCATAGTAGTGTCAATCTGTTCAATCCGCACAGGTCGTGTGCTACTCATATTCTGTTATTCCTCAACCAATCTTATTATTTTAAGTTGGACCTAACAACTGGGCATGGTACAAACAATCATGTTGAGCTCTTTTCTTTATGTTTTCCTTTGAAGACAACAACTGATAAAGGAATTAAAAAATTGCAATTTTTTGAAGACTCCAAGCTTATGGTGGACTGGGCAAATAATCTGTGCAAAGTTGATAATTTCGCTTTGAACCTATTATGAACCAAGTATTGGAGGTGAAACTTTCTTTTGAAGAAGTTTCTTTTGCTCATGTCTATTGAGAGTTCAACTCTCATGCTAACCATCTTTCTAAAGAAGCACTCACTGTGTAGGAGGGTCTCCTTTCTAAGCTAGAAATCATAGGAGGTTCTCTAGTCAGGGATTCTGGAAAATGCCTCTTTTGTTGTAGGGTTTTTTCTTGAGTTTTAAAGATTTGATCCGATGTGTTTTTGTATGGAGCCTTCAATAAAACAATAGGATTTCAATGTCTCTTTTTTAAGGCCACCTTCCAAGTACCTAGGATAAATGTAATATGTAGTGATAGGTTAGAAACATAACTTTTTGCAAGATAGCCACAAGATTGTTATTTTTTTAGCATGTACGAGAAATATGATGTATATTCTAATTTCACACTTGAAATATCAATATGAAGATTTTTTTATTGAAACAAATAAAAAGGTTTAAAATGCAAATCTTCCCCGTACAAATCCAATTAGCTATAAGAGTCAATGCCATAAGCATCCATAATAGCAAGCAATTTGACAATCATCAACCATACTTGTTGCAACTTTCATGCTCTCAATAGCCAATTGGAATTGTTGCATGAATGCAAAATGCACTTAACACTCTATCTTGTGTTTGCACAAAGTAAATTTTTTTATGGTCAAGGTGAATTAGAGTCTTCTTACATATTTTGTAATGCTTCCATTTGTAAAATGCTTGCATCATCACATATATATCTCAACCACGGTCTATTTATTTTCTAACAATGATGTTCAATTTTTTTAGTGATATAATGAGATGTATGGATTGAATCAAGACCACTCCCTAATCATACTTATATGCAATTGCATTCCTTTCAATTTTAAACGATTGGTGCAAGAATGGGAATCTTAAGACTAACAATAACATAACTTGTTCTTAAGTTCCTCAAATGATGTTTGTTGTGCTTGAGTCCATTATAATGTTTTTTTTTATATTATTGTACAAAATTTGATTAAGCGTCCATGTGACAGAGGAGAATCCCCAAACAAACATGTAATCAAAAATCGCTAAATCAAATAAGTTGCGAGGTTATGTTAGCTTTGTTAGAGTTGGTCAATCACAAATAACTTGTATCTTCTCTAAATCTACATAGACACCTATTCAATCAACAATGTAACACATATACTTTATTCTCTTCATATCAAAGGAACGCTTGGTAATGTTGGTGCACAATCCATGTTTGTATGAAGTCTTACTTAAAGTGATCCAAATACTCACTTATGCTATTGGGATTTTTTCTTTAAATGAAATGGGTTGTGTATATATTAAAGGAGAGTTACAACTACACCATACATCATTTTAATACAAACATAACAAGATTCTAACTTTGAGATTTTAAAAAAGCACAAAAATTACAAGAGAGCTTATAAAGTATTGTCTCACTCTAACATTTTTTTTTCCAAATAGCTATCACTCCTAGTACTATAGATTCTAGTGAATTGTGCTAACATACACTTTGAAGTGCAAAACATTAAAGGCTATAAATTTTATTTGAAAATTTGTCCATGTTAGACATTCTCCATATTCTCCTCCACTTCCATGAACTGCCAAGCTTGGTGAACTGTAGCCTCTTCCATAGCTTCATCTTCGAGGGAGCCAACTGAAGTTTTGGGGCTTCTTGTGGTGTTAGGAATTAATTGTGCAAATGTTAGTGATCCAGGTGGATATTGGTGGCCACCCACCTTTCCAACTGGCTCAAAACAGTTTTATGGCAATTTTGGTATTGTACTATTTTTAGCAGTTTTTTGGGCCCTAAACTTCTGGGGCCATTTTGAGGCCCTAAACGACCTTTTTTGGTGAGTTGGGGGGCCAAATGGTTGCTTCAGGCATGAATTTGGTCCCAGTCAAAAGTTGTAAATCTCGGATAGACCTTTCCAACGGGCTACCGAGCGCCCCAAACGGAGATCGTATGCAAAAGTTACGACCCCGGGAAGTTGATGTACTAACTTACCCAAACGGGGCCCACATGACTTTTGGCGCTTCATCTCCTAGGGTTAGGTTTTTGGATGTCTAGGGTTTTTGACATTCTGTCTATTGTAAAAGGCCTTGCGAGCTTCATTGTAACCATCTTCTTGCAAAATGAGCGCAGCCGTCACATCTCTTCTCAGAGATAAGCCGCCACCATTCCAACAAGCTTGTTTTTCGCTACATTTTACAGTTCTAGCTTATTTCCTTATTGAATAGAAAACCAGTTTTACTGTATCTCTATTATTTTGTGTTAAGCATCTGATAATAATCTGTATTCATTTCGTTCTGCTCATAAAATCCGGATCAGTTAGCCTCTCTATCCGAGTGGTTTTCACTGCCATTTTCAATTGCAACTCTTCAAATTTTGCTTTCAAGGTTTTAAATTGGCTATGTATTATGTCATTGAGAAGAGAATTTGTTGTCTTAAGATCCCCATTATCTCTTTCCAACATTCTAACAACTTTTATGAATTATTCCAAGTTGTAAGGATCACAACCACTTGGTTTTGTCATACTGAAAACCTCATGGTGCCAAAGAACAAAATTATACTTGCAAATGAAACCGCTATGATCTACAACATTGAATAGCCACAAATTGATGGAATTCCATATCCCACTATGGAATTCCTCCTCACCTCCAATACGAGACCAACATAATAGTTTTGAACTAGACAATAACCTCTATATATCCTCTGGAGAGAGACTTCACGATCGTTCGACCTGGGAATTGAAAAAATAAAATACATGAGGAAGAGAACATATATTATTACTTATGGACCTCTGTGTAAAGGCCAAATCCAAGAATATGTCATTTGTTCTACCTACTCCTCTCCAAATTGACAAATTTAGAATCCAAAGTCCAAATTAATCCACCTTCATTGCACCAAATGAAACTCGGATCCATTAAACTCTACCTTTGTTAAAGTAAGCAAGTGTATGGTCATGTACGAGGGGAAGGTAAGATTTGATATCCCACCATAATTCATGCATTAAAGCATGTTGCCACTTGTCCATTCCAATAAAGTGACTATTGAACTTTGGGTTCCTAACTTCAATGTTCATGGGAGACATATAAATGATGAAACCCCCACATTTTTTACTAATCAAACCTTGTTCTAGTGTTGTTCCTTGGTTGGCCATTGAATTTGCTTCCATAGTTTGATTGTGGAGGATGTGATAGCATTCTATCCTTTCAAACTGCTTAGGTATCCTTTGTATTTTAGAAATTAACCCATAAAGGGGAGTGGATGGAGTGATTGAGGTGCTTCTTATTTTTATAATAATAAGCAAAGAGTCACTAATGGTGATAATAATCTTTGTTTGCCTTTCTTGTACTAGCTTGAGACCCTGATATAATGCTATAGCTTCCACCTGCTTATCGAAGCCTCACCTAATCCCAAAGTAAATGTTAATTTACATTGTCCTTTGAGGTTGTAAACAACCCCCCCACTCTACACTTGACACCCCTGGTGGTAGTGTGATGTTAATAATGAATTGAATGTAATTAAATTTCAGTTAGTAGATACTAGGTTAACAATTAGAACAATCATTGTAATAAACAACCAAGTATCAAACACTGTCTCTTTTATTTAATGCAAATCATGATTAATAAAAACATCAAACAAGTATATTCTTTTCTCTCAATATATTTATCTTTCTTCTCTTATAAATTTAACATGTACAATAACTTTAGATTAACTCTTCTAGTGGACATAAACATACAATAAATGCAAACAAATTATCATATCATTACTCATATTTTCCATTTGGTTCTAGCCCAAGCAGTTCAAAAGGAGAAGTGTTATCTTCCTCGCTTAGGAACAATTCTCACAGGTGACATGTTGAAATATTAATGAGTATATTGTTGTATAGGCCTTGAACCATGAAGGATCCATTTTACCCTGGGTATCATTGTTAGAATGTCGAGGAAGTGCTCGATGGGTTTCATTGGGATATATATTACATGAAAAATAAATACTCACATTACCTCCCTAATACAATATCACAATTATATAGTTTTTTTGTAAGCTATGCAGTATAATTGAATTAAAATAAAGAGAAAAACTATACAGAGACTTTGTTGGCTGGCCTACCACTAGGGAAACCAAGCCAACCACAAAAAAAGAGTTTATCATGTCATATTGTATGAGATAAGTTCCAAATAGTGCTTATTGTCCTAGAAAGTTTGAGATTACTAGCATAACCTAGGATAACAATGGATAAACTATCACGACTGAATAAAAAAAAAAAAAAAAGTAATATGGACATAGAGCTTAAATTGCCTTATCTACATCATGGATCATTGTTTTGTCTGTTATAGGGACACAATAAAGAGTTTGATTCATATTCATGGAGGAGTTTGTTTTGGCTTGTCCCAAACAATTCCCTTGCTCATAGTTTGATATCTTGAAAACAATTCCACAAGCTGAGTTTGCAATTAAGTCCAGCTTCACATCCATGGTCCACATGAGAATCAAGAGTTCATCAAACTATAATAGAACTTCGTTTTGTGTGTTTGATTGATTGGGGGAGGTAGAGGTTGGCTACTTATGTCGTGGATGAGTAGACCACCCTCCTCCTCTTCGGCCTCTACATCCTCGATTGCTTTTGATATCCATTTTAATAGTCTCCCAATCCAGAGAAATCACCCACTTGGTCGCCTTCGAACATAAACTACTACAACACGAATTCCACAAGCAAACATAGGTGACAAGACCTTGAATCACCAACACAATGTTTCCTTCTCTGTTTATCACAATCTTATGCTAGAGAAGCAGAGGGTGGTCCCCATTACACCATCCATTATGAAGTCCATATGTGTTTTCTTCCATACCACCATCTCTGTTGATGCCAATATTGTCCCGCCTCTCAAGCCTGGTCATGGATTCCCCCTTCATCCACTTCACCCTTTCAGTATCATCCTGCCCCATTAAAACTACCATGAATGTATTTCGCCTCTACCTCCTCGAGCCTCCTCCCAACCATCTCATCCTGACCTTCGACATTTAACATCTCCTACCATCTATCACGTGGCCTAGTATAGGCCATTCCACCCCTCCCCGACATCCCATTTGGGTGATCACAATGATATAGTTAAATACACATGCACAAGGATCAATGCTAAAAACCATAGTTGTTATAGAATAAATATTCTACTATTAGTTTTTAAAATCAATACACATAAAGTATCAATATTAAAAAACATGGTGCATTTGGAATACAGATTCTACCGTTAGTTTTTAAAATCAATGTGACATTATGGTTCCTAGATGAACACTCAATGGAAAAAAGTACAAGCTTGATAATCCACTAATTGCTCTTATGTCAAAACAATTTGTATAACTAAGTATGCAACTTGCACAATTAAATTTTTTACCCTCATATATATAGAAAAAATACCACAAAACTTTTATGGAGAAAAATTAAGAAAAACTAAATATTCTATCACTTTCTTTTAAAAATACCATGATATTAGGGTCTCCAAATGAATTAGTGGGTCCCAAGGGTTAGCTCAAGCGGTCATAAGCCAAACATGATATATCCCCCACAAAAAGTTGGGGAGTTCACGGGTTTAACACTCTTGATCCCCTCGGCGTTAGAATTTGTAATCAAAACCAATGGTTTACCCTGTTTACCATCCATGAATCATGGGGAAATACTCGAAGTGTTTTCCGTGAACGAATTAGTGGACAAAAATGCAAGCTCTATAATCCACTCATTACAATTATGTCAAAACAATTTGGTGTTTGGCTAGATTGTGACATTAAATTAAATTACTATTGTTGTTATTATGCGCATAGTTGGGTATGCAACTTATAAGGTCAAAGTTGTGCCCCTATCATATTAATAGTAAAAAATACCATGAAATTTAAAAAAACAAAACTACAATATTTAAGTAAAAATATCTATTTCAAACCACTATACCTAATATAGATAATGTTCTTGATATTTCTTGTTTTTTAAATATTTAAATGGTTGTGGCAACTAAAGGAAATCCAAGGAGAGGTTGTAATTAAGTCCACATACGAATGGACCTAGGCATAAGCACAATAAACAAGTAAATGTTCATGTACTACAAAAAGGTTTAGAACTTTCCTTAAATGGAGCCAATATCCAATTTGCATCACATAGGGGATTTACCAACTTAATTATTGTATTATTTAGGACAAAATTAAGAGTACCAAAGAAAAACATATCCTCATTTAAAAATTGATTCGTTGTGAAATATGTTTATATTTATTGTAAAAAACTTGAGAGCGTTATCTTCAATGGTTAGCTCAATTGGTAGATGCCTGCATGTGAAAGTTCATAGAGGTCTTAGTATTAAATCTCATTGAGTCCCTTGGGGTTACCAGTTGGTATTCAAATTGGCAGTTACTACCATCCACCCACTACAAGGAAGATATCATGTAGAAGAAGTCATACTTGAGGTTTTTAGTGTTACAAGATTGACCAAAATTATCAAAAAAGCTTTGCTACAACCTCTACCAATGCTACCGAATGTTTTGGCGGAGGCTTTTACTGAAATTTAATTAACTAAAAGTAAATATAGCATAATTAATATTAATAAAGGAATGCTTTGTAGTAGTATCTACATATTCTATAAAAGTATGTTTAGGAATATTACTTTTTGAATGATTATTTTTTGTCATTGTATGTTTATGTTTTTGCTATTACAATTCTGACAGGTCTCATTGACCATTTCTCTGGAAACGTCTCATGTAGTTTAGATATAACTTGATTCTTGGAATCATTGGATTGATTTATGTACTGTAATTGGAAAGTATGCTTATACAGTCTTTCCACTATATCCCTCATAGTCTTATAAATTTTTTTCCCTTTCATTAACTTCCATCACCACTCCAAATGAGCTAAGGAACAATTCATCATCATTTACATCTTCCATAGTTTGGTTTTTCTCATGATGACATTCCCTTCTGGTGTTGCCAATCCCTATAGAACATTCAACATATGTAAAATAGATTGTTTGAAACATGTTAGAGAATATTCTTAAGTACGATATTACTGATAATTCAAGAAAAAATCCATATTGATTACTTTTTTATTCACCTCATTCATCCCTCAACAACTTTTCCATCAAGGTTTTAGTCTCTTATGCACTTAGATTGCAAATAATCTTATCGAGCTTCCTCATTTTTGGATTTGCATGACAAACATTAACCAATACATACTAGTTAAGCTTACATATAATTCAAGCATTTAAATTTAATACATAAATTACAAAGAACTTGCCTTCTTCACATTTTTGGATGTGGTCCCATCACACCGATTGGAATTATTGCTCCTTGAACTCTTATCACACATTTTTTTTATCAATAAACAATGTGAAACATTAAATAGAGAATCTATTAAATATATTATACAAATAAATTACATAACTTCCAGCTAAAAGAGTAGTATGCCATCTCGGTTTGTTTTAAGAATACAAACACCATAGTGCATTTACATAGTGTATGCATCAGTGCGTCATAGTTGAACACATTGTTAACGAAAAATAAATTAATGATTTAAGAAATGCCTTTTTTGGTGTGCTTTTATTCCAAGTGCACCGGTGCATTATACGAAACAACTGCACGAAAAAATATGAAAGTGTTTTTAGAAAAAAAAATGGTAGGGACAGGGTTTTGGATCCGACGCAATAAGTGGTCCCATTGAAACTAATGACGTATATATAAAACCACAAACCCATTAAATATAAAATGCCTAAAAAGAAAAAAAAACCCAAATTATGAAATAATAGAGGGAGTTAAACCATGATGTGAAATTTTGCAGCGACATAAAACAAAAGGAAGCAATAAGAAAGCAAGGGTTCCAACATTGAAGGTAACTATGAAATCTTTTTTTTTTAAAATTTAGTTTAAATATTGACAGGAAAATAAATAAATCATGCATTGAGATCAATAGTAAGAATTTACATACTTGAAATTTCTACTATGCAAGGTTTTATGTGATTCACCATACCTTGCAAATTTCGATCTTTAGAATAATCTGGTTGCTCCAAACTCCTCATCGGTAAGTCTCTCTCACAAAACTCTCCCCTCAAAATTTTGACAAAACAATGAAATAGTTATTAGTTATTTTTAAAAAAAACTTGATGAAATTAGAATTAGTTTTTTGGAAAATAAATCCCTGGTCTTTTTTTAGTTCACGAGAAAAAAATTCATGCGTTTTTTTAGTTTTGATTTTCCGCACATCGGTGCGCTTGTATTTATAGGTGCATCGATGTGACATAACAGACAACGCACCATTCCCATATAAGGTCGTTTAATTTTTCCGAAAAATTGGTGCACCAGTAAGATATGCATGTACCAGTGCACTATATCTTTTACAATGCACCATATTGGCATACAATAGAGAAATAAAATAAAAATTCATTCACGGTGCATGTGGAAAATATGATTGCATCGGTGCACTTTTATATACTCAGCGCACTAATGTCAATAATATTGAAGAATGCATAGTTAAATATCTACTATCAAATATAGCAGATATTTTATTTTGCAGACATTTTTGTGAATGTTTCAAGGCGATGCGGAAGTGTTCTAGTCACACCGATGTGTTTAGTTAGTTAGGACACATCCGTGCATTTGCATTTTATTTCAATTAAAACAAATAGATTGTATTATAAACAATTGATAAAATCGGCTTCAAAAGATACACTGCAATAGTTCAAAAGATGTCTTACAGAGTCTCCAATGGTACTGTCAATACCATATATAGTCATCCAAATTCTAAAGAGTATTTCAAATGACTAACTATTACTACGATGCTGACAAACTATCCTAATAACTTTTGACAAAATTGAAACATGTAAAATTGAGGATTAAGCAATACTATTTCCACTTTCCATGGCCTGGTGTTCTGGTTATTCGTTTGCACTGGAAATATTAACATCTTCATCAAGATCTTCTTCAACTCGCTCTCTTGAGCTCGAGATATCAACACGAGAGGGTTGGAAGACCATTGTTGTTCTCACTCGCTGAATTGTCTGCCATTCTGGAATTCTTTCCTACTATTAAATCTTCATGCTTAGCCAAAATTGTTCAAATTTATTTGACTTGAGCATCACAGGCCTGAACTGTTCCTTCAACTTCGTCTAAGCGGATATAAAAACAAGAGAAATTGGCATTAAGTTGGTGAGAAGCTTGTTCTACATCTTCGACGCGAGTATCCAAAATAGGCACATGATCAGTAATTTGGTGAACCACTGTTATCAAATCTTCCATTTGTGACTTCATCCATCTTATTTGTTGACAGATATCTTGAATATCATCTTGGGCGGTGCCAATTCTCACAGAGATATCTTCAACCTGTTTTTCCATACTATGCTCCAAACTTTACTTCACCACAATCCCACACCAACCTTAAAGACCCCGAGACTTGAAAACCCAATTTATGCACAGGGCGGACCTTGTGCCTTGCCCAATATAATTAACCAAAGGATCTTCCACTTGATTCTCAGCATTGTCCACACAAAAATAAAAATCTCCAAAGGCAAAAATAAAAATTACTGCTTCATAAAACATCCCTGAATCCCAAACTTTCCAAATTAGCGAAAGGGCAGAGTCCAAGCGATGTTTACAGAAAGTTACTTGTAAATGAGAATTGTAGGTTGTACCACTTAAAATTCGAAGCCACTTTCCTAGTGCATAGTAAAAGGCATCAAAACCCACCAAGGTCCACACCACCTTTCTAGAATCCATGTTCCCTCCAAACCAACTCCCTCTGATATTGTTCGCGAATTGATAATGTTGACACAATCTATTCCTTAAACTCAAGAAAACATCATGGTTGAACGTAAATCCAATAGGTGATATATAAAATACACGTAGGAACACTTCCATATGCTCATGTTTTGCAAAGCGAGAATCCAAAACAACTATGTTTCATCCTAAATTGACCAATTCCTCTGCTTTTGTTCAATCAATTGAAAGTTAAAGTGATCCAAATCATGATATCAATACCACCCAAAACATCTCTACTAGGGAATCCAAAAAGCTGTATGAGTTGAGAGGAAAAATGTCAAAGTACACACCAAGGTCGGTCCAATTCTTGGTAGGTAGTGATGGCTTCTCTCTTCCTGTCCATTCGCAAAGTAAATACCAAACTTGTTATAACCACACTTTGGATGGCGCTTGGTTGTCTTCTCTTCTTGTTCTTAATGTTGGAATTGGATTCTCCTTTTGTGGTAATAATTTTATGATTGTCAAGTATAAGATAGATGCTGCAAATATTGTGTTGTTTATCCTTTCACATGTAGTCGTTCCTCCCAAACAATTAGTAGCACTTATGCCATTTTGTGGTCCTATTTATTGTCGGCTCGATTACTTGAATATTGTTAAATACAAACATAACATTTCCATGTATAGTATGTGCATGAATGGTTGTGCTTCTGTAAACTTTAACGGGAAGAACCTGTTGTATATCGATGGTCGTCCAAGCACTCATGGGAACATTGAAGGGTTCATAAATAATTCTAGGTACTCTTTATTTTATGCAAATTGTTCATTTGAGGAACACTCCAATGACCAAGAGGTCTTTATGAATAGGAAAGCGTCCATATTTGTTGTTGTGCATGCAATACGTAGTTTGTCTCTTGGTGACGAGTTGTTAATAGACTGTAACTTTTGTAGACCACCAATCGCTCATCAAAGATGCTTTGCATTGAGACTAACTTTAGACGCCCCCTTAGGGCGTAAGACAAAAATCATTAATTAATTGTATTTTATTATTTTCAATGGGATTAATGTAAATGTATTGCTCAATTTGAACTTTTGTTTTATAAATTGTTTGCAGTTGGACATTTACTATTGCAAAAAATTCCTATGCTTTTATAATAATTGTTCGGTATAATGTTTGAACAAATCAATTGCATTGTGCTTACTAATGTCATCATTGTAATGTTCAATATTTTTGAAATATGGATTTTGATGATGAGAGACTTGTCTACCATCTTCCGTTGCACCCCACTACAATGTCAAATTGAGAGAAGGCTGCAAAATGAGCGCAAATCGGAGAGGAAGCATACCAAGCATGGTTGAATCAACCACCTATTCAATTCCCACTACGTACAAACTCACCAATTAGGAATGCTTACAATAACAATAGTTCTTCACATGTTGGAAATGGAGGCAATGGAATAGAGGTTGGTATGGATGACTTCTTACGATATAAGGGTTCCATGGAGGCAATGTTGTTAGATGTATTCCAGGAGGATGATCTAGGGGATGATGCTCATAGCATTGATACCTTCTTCAAAATCCTTAACTCTGCTTCCACCACCCCTCTCTTTGGACCTGGTCAATCAAAGTCTACCCAAATGGGGACAACAATGTTACTATACAACTTGAAAGCAATGTATGGCATGTCAAACATGTGTTTCTTGACACTTTTGAAGTAATTGACCATCAATTCCCTTGTATTTTGAGGAATCTTGTCACACAATCAACATTGAAAATGGTCGATTTTATGAACGTTAAATGACCTTGTACATTTCTATTTCCTACTAATTGTAGGTTATTCAAAGATAAGGTACTTCCGAGTGATAATGCCTTGATTGATAGCTACAAAGAGGCAAAGCAAATGTTGAAAATGTTGGGGGTTGAGTACATATCATATCACGCATGTCCGAATGATTGTATTATATATAGAGGTGAATATGTAGACAAAGAGATATGTCCAAAATGTGGGCATGAAAGGTTCCATAAATCAAGAAGCAAGGGTAAAGCACATGGTCCTCCTCATAAGATATTGAGGCACGTGCCTATAATCCTAAGGATTCAAAGGCTCTTTCATTGCAAAGAATTAGCTATGTTGTAGGGATGACATGCCTTGCACCGAAGTGAGTTAGGATTTATGTGAATCCCAACATATTCGATAGCCATGAAGCATATAGAGGATACATGGCCCAATAAATTCATTGATGAAGTACAAAGCCTTTGATTAAGCATAGCTATGGATGGCATCAACCCATATTCCCTCCAATACACCAACTATTATGTTTGGCATGTAGTATAGATCAATAACAATATCCCCCCACGGTTGTCCGTGAAGAATGAACATCTTATGCTGGATGTTGTAGTCCTTAGTAGAAGACAAGTGAAGAATATGTTTATCTTCAACAATTGATCAACGAATTGAAGGAATTATGGGAAGGGATACATGTATACAATGTATTAAGACCCATTCCAACATAGAGGAGTTGTGCGTTGTATGGCATATGTGTGAACACGACACATGATTATCCGAGATTGCGATTTTGCTATGGTAAACATGTTGATTTATTTGTTTATATTTGTAACAATATTTGTTGTCATAGTTGATTCAGTGCGACTGTATTGATATTCAACACTAATGTGTTATGTATACAATAAGACCATAGGTATCGCAACAAAAGGGTATCATGGATGTACATGTTGTGGACCCTTCATGAAGGCCAGGTGGTCCAACCACCTATGAAATCCATTGCACAATTGCTCCAAGGTATTCCTCCTAGAAGACCACCCTTATATAAGAGCAACATATGCTTTCAATGGTAAACCATAAAGAACCCAAAGGCCTGAAATAATGACACTGACTCACTGGCTTAAGGCATATGACAGAGAGGAGGATAAGGAAATTGCATAAATGTTTGATTCAAATGGGGAACCTATGTTCGATTATCCTGGATTCTTCGACACCTATGTTGATAAAATGCCCATTCAAATGAAAAGGAAATCGATATTTTAAGAGCTCCCATATTGGGAGCATCTTAAGATTGTCCACTTATTAGATCCCATGCATATATTTGAAATGTTTCATCTTCTTTGTGGAGGCACATATCATCGAAACAAAGTGACACGTTGGCTGTCACTATGGTCTTTTAAAGAAGGTGATGTCCCATGGGTTTTGAAGAAAGATGTTCTTTCTTTGGAAAATGAAGTTATATTGGGTGTGAAGGTGCCTTATTTATATGGGTATACTCTATAATGCTACTTCATTGTAAATGAACATTTGTTGCGGTTGAAATCACATGACCATCTAAACCTTCTAAGGGTACATATGTCAAACAAATGTTTTTATTTTTTGTTTTCATCTTTTACCCTACAAGTTAAAACACAATTAAATTTTTATGGGTTTATTTTATAGTGTCGTTATCCTTTGATCGTGCATAGGTGTGTGAACCATGACTTCCTCGAGGACCTACGACGTGCCATATCTAAATTATATGCATTTGTAAGGTGGATCACATAAGAGGAGATTCATATGGCTAGCATTCCATGGTGGCATCAAAAGATAGTTGAGATCGTTTGTATGTTTGAGAAGGAACTGCCGACGAGTTTCATGGACTTGCACATTCATCATCTAATTCACCTAGTCGACAAGGTTGAATTATTCGGGGTGATCTCATGTCGTTGGATGTTCTTCTTAGAGAGGTACATGAAAAAATTGAAGGGATTTTGTTTGACAAAGGGAAAAACCCGAGGGGTCTATGAAAAAGGGGTATATAGTAATGAGTCATTCTATTATGCCAATGAGTACATGAAGCAAATTGACCACACACCATGCGCAATGATTTGGGATGACCAAAGGGACGAGGACAAAAGGGAAGTGGAGCTACTCTAAATGAACAGAAAAAGGCGCATGATAAAGAGCAAGTCACTTATATTTCATCACATTTCCACATAGTAACTATTCACACTGAACGTCATAATTTATATTTGATCTCATACGTACTATATGTCGATTTGATTTCATGAATACAATAGCAAATTCATAAATTGATGCCATCAATAAATTCATTCGTTTCAACATGGAGGAAACACAACTATGGGTCGCATTGTACGAAGAGAAGAGGAGGAAATGGGATATTGACAATAAATAATTTAGATGGCTGAACGGTAGAAGCATGCCTTATCCCGATCATTTGAGAGAAATGATGCCAATGATTTTTCCCAATAGTTGGGTTGGTGACCAAGTCAGAGAGAAATACAGTGCATCTGGTCATTACCCGATTGCTGAAGAGGATGCGCTAAATATAGGGATCGGGTGTAGCAACTCGGCAATAATATCTTTGTGTACATTTTTAACTTTATAATGCGCCTTTGAATCATAACATCAACATTTTATATATTAATGGTCAATTTATTAGACATATGACATCGTCAGTTGTTCACTCTTTTGCAGGGCCGTTTGTTCCCATCTATGTTGGCATATGGGCATCATTTTCGCATCGAGGATTCCAATTATGGACGTGCCACACAAGGTTGTGGAGTGGAAATCGAGTTTGACCAATATAGTTGTGCCAGCCACTGCGATGAAAATGTAATAGGGGTAAGTTAGGTTACATCGAAAAGATACAAGATATCAATCAAGTGGTCTTCTCATCTTTCCAATGTGTTACTTTTAGGTGCAAGTGGTGAGACACCTTCGACTGGAATAATTCAAAGGAAGATCGTGATAGTGGGATGATATGTATCAACTCTAGAAAGATGTGGGATGAAACTAAGGAGCCTTATGTTTTCCCAAAATACTACAACCAAGTGTTTTCTTACCCGGATGTGTTGGATAGGGATTGGTTGTTCGTATTAAGACACGACCCTAGATCAAAACCTATTTTTGAGAAAAAACATTGCTATCATGCCAAGTGAGGAATATAATTAGGGTGATGGCAACATAGAGTGATATGTACATTTTTTTTCATAATTATTTTTAGATCTGGTTATTGGCTAACAAGTTGCCCTAGAAGGGCTGAAAACTTATGTCTTGGTTTGGTATCTTTTCTCCTTGAATTGTCATAAAGTTTGGGGTTGTTAAAAATGAATTATTGCAGTCTTTCTAATGTTGTTTTACACTTTAATTTACAACAGTCCCCAAGGTTAAAAATTATAGGGCTAAGATCTAGGAAACATTCTAGGAAGAAGGAGAAATTTCAGATTTGCATTAATTGCTTGAGTGCATCAAATTTCCACATGGCATCAAAGCTTGTTATGGTTGAGATCACTTTTAAGAGGGAGTTTGTGTTTTATCTAAAGATTACTTGGGATAAGTACTTGACCTAGTTAAGGACATTGAGCGAGAAACCTAGTTTTCTATGGAGAATCACTTGGACTCAATAAATGTGTTTGTCCTCTTCATTCATTGATGATTTGCGCTTGAGATGAGTACTTGTACTTATGATATGTTCTGGTGATTTTTCTCTCGTGATGAGAAATGATGGATCTATTACATTGATGGTTATTGTGGATGTATTTTTCAGCTTGTGTGATGCTTAGGATGACCGATGATAGGTAGTTGATTGTGTTCTAGTGGTTTCCAACAACAGGTGATAGATCTACGTGATTATTGATTGGCATGGTTTTAATTTTAGTGGGTGAGATACTTTGGAGGACCTGGAATAGGTGGTTGATTTGTTCCAGTAGATGGAAGTTTGTTTTTTCACCTGTGATAGTTGGAGAATCTTGTTTATATTATAGACTTACTGATATGGATATATATTTGGTATCCTTTTTATCTTCTAACACCTTTCTAATGTTGGTTGGTATGTGGACAACAGATCCCCGAGACATATGACATATGAGAGATCATTATTCAATATATTTCAAGAGGGTATCATGATATTGGACCTTGGTGATGATGCCACCTATCCTATGAGAGGAGTTGGCTCCATCTCATTTCAAATGCCTTTAGGTGATGTTCTTGAGTTGGATTTTGTTTTTGTTTTTTCTCAATTTTAAGAAGCATTTTCTTTCAGTATCCTATATGATAGATTTACAGTGGATAGTTTCTTTTGAGGGAAAAAAATGCACCATCAATGGTTATGTACTAACAAGTCTGAATAATCTGGATATAGGGGTGGGAGAGGGTGACTTTTATAGGTTACTTGTTGATCCAATGGCACGTGTACATTCTAGTGAGAGGCTGGTAAGGCTTCTAGTTCTTAGGAGGCACATGCATGTTGAGATGACATAGACTCAAGTTCAACATTAATCCAAGATGTTGTGATAACATATTTTGTTGATGGATACAATGATACTTATACAACTTACACGATCGAGATTATGACACGGTGGGAGACCATGGTGAGAAAAAATGTGATATTTGATGAGGATGTGAGATCTTTTATTTTAGAATATTCTCCTTCGGTGGTTGAGGAGAATGTTGAGGTCATTGTTCTAGAGATTGATTCAAAGACTCGAGATGAGTCAGATTCATAGATTTGAGATGAATTGGATGTAGAGGGATTTGAGGTGAGATTGAGTATGGATATTTCCTCACCCAATCTAGGTTGCAAGAGGTTGAGATGCGCCACTCATACATTGCAACATGTATGCCAAGATGTCATTGAGCTAGGTTGTGATCCAAGCAATGACACTCTAATTGTATATCACGTATATGTGAGATATTTCAGTTCCTATGTTCTCATTCCGTGATCGGGGAGAATATGGAGATTGTTGATCTATTGGATTAGGACTATATAGAAGCAATGTGTACCTCCTAGGAGATATGCTAGTCATATAGATTTGGTTTCTCCCATCCATGAGAATTCTAGTTGTACAGAGGAAGAGAGGCATGATAATGAGATTCACTTCACCCATGTGCCTTCTAGTTGTTCATTAAAAGAGAGGTGTGATGCCCTGATGGATGATGTTGCTGATATTTATTCTATAGATGAAGATGATGGGAGAATTATAGATAAAAAAGATAGGGATATTAGATTCTCTCAGATGGAGGGAGTTTCCCTTCATGATACTCTTTCTTTATGATTCTCTTAAGATGAGGGAGTTGAAGTACTTCAAATTATTTCAGTTTCTGAGGATTTGAGTTACATGAGAGGGATTCTCATGTTGACAGGGTGATGGTGACCTTGCATGATTTGGTCGATATTCCATGAGATTTGTATTCTAGAATTGACTTGATCTTGTATGGAGATGTGATTGTCTTTGCAGGATGTCTTGGAGACTTTATGATGTGGTTTCCATTGATGTTGGCCCGTGATGTTGATTTCAAGGATCTTGGAGGTTGGAAATTAGTTTTTTCTCCAAGGAGATATTTCTTCATATTCACAGGTGGTCATTATTCATTGGAGGATCAAGATGTCGTGATAGCATGGTTGACAATTTTGTTGCAGATGATAGTGTAATTATAGGAATGCAACTAGTATAGATTTGTAGATAGCATATTTCTAAGAGTCGTGGAGGGAGTTGACAGGTGTTAGTGTAAACACTTTCCTCACAAAGAGGGAGTGTTTTACTTTTGGGTTATTCTTAAAGTATTTACACCATGTTTGGGGGTGCTTCACGAGATTTGGGGTACATGGTGTATGATTATCCCCTAGATGGTCCGATATGGATTATAGCATGAGAGATGGTCCATGATGGACATGCATAGATGATATAGTTTTATAAGTGGATGATTGCCTTAGAACGATGTTGGTTGTCTTTCTTCCCTTAGGTGTTGTAGATCACTTGTTAGTTTCATGGACACCCTTCATTGAGGCCTCGTGGAGGAGCCACTTACTTAGAGAGCACACTTTAGGGGATGCATAGCATTTTGCATCATGGAAGAGGGATTCAACCCCAATATGGCATGTGGTATCTTGGTTTCTTGTTCAAATCATTGAAGATGGATTGGGGATTCTTGAGGCTTTGATAGTGTTCTTGGTTGGGGTAGCTGACCCAATGGAGTACTTTGATTTGGAGGAGTCTTTGGAGACTGGTGATGGAGTGGTGTGGACTTTCCTTGTATAGCTACATAGCCTCAGAGTCATTATCAGACATGAAATGATCATTGGAGTGTGTCGCTTGTACACTTAAGTGGACATCTCACTTTTGTGGCATACAAAGGCTCATGTAGGTTGCTTGTAAGGGATTAGGACCACATAGTATTGTTTGTATCCTTTAACTTGCATATAAATAGAGAAATGAGATATTCCTATTACATAATCATCACATCATCAATTGTACAATTCTCTTTATACTTGTCTTCTAAGAGAGATTTGCTAGGGTTTCCTCATGAACCCTAGGATAAGCTAATGGAAGGGAAGGAGGATGTCATAGTTGGAGTTTGCTCTTGTGATTATGGTTTTCTTTTGTGGAGGAGACATTGGTGTTGATATTGGATTTATCTCTCTCTTGGTGCCAAGGTTTCTTGGTCTTTGTTGAAACTAGGATTTTAACACAAAATTCAATATGAGACTACATTGCAGAAAATACACACATACACACATGAATACTCAAAAGATTGATGTGAAAGGATAACCAACCAAGTCCTTTTTCACGTCACATCCCCATCCATCATTCTGACCATAGGAGGGGGTATTTACGAATTTCAAGTTTCGAAATTTTGCCCCACAAGCCATTTTACGAATTCATAAATATGAAATGTATGTGGAAATGCATAAATGTAAAACACAACATAAATAAAACTCTATACACACATACATCATGCATAAATAAGAATATTTATCATAGGAATACAATAAAATCATTCTACATTCATATATAAAAGAATACTTATCTTTTAACAAAGAATATCCAAGCAAATGGCTATGTAAGAGAGATTTTCCACCAAACCGTAGGTATTGGCTACATATACCACCCTCAAGATGGACTATGAGGCCAGGGTGAAGTAAACACCTACAAGCTTTTGTCTCTCAGCCCACAACCCATTTTCTCTCATCCTTATCCAAACTACTCATCTCTCAACATTTACAGGGATATCCCTCAACCATCCCAACCATGGCACTCTTTTCTACTGCCCCACACAACATAAGGAAGGCATTTCCCTTCACTGGTCCATAGTTCCCTCACGAAATCCATCCCTTACAATCCTTACCAGTGTGCACAAAAAGAGTCCAACCTGCTGTATGCTATTGGAGAACTCCCTGTAACATCAATCCATGGCTTCTCAAACATTTAGAAGTAGCAAAACATAATGGGTAAAGGTTATTATATTGCCTAGCCTCTGTGCTCACCAACAATCATCTATTTTCTCTAATGTCTACAATTCTCTATTCACAATTCAATTTTTTGGCTATTTTTCATTCTGGTAATGGTAATGGAAATGGAATGAAAAACTCTAGGTAGTGTAAAATCTATATGAGAAAAATGGGTGATAGACCTCAAAAGATATGAGAGGATGGTGAAAAGACAACTGACATCACTTCTAACCATATAAGAAAGGACTCTTACAACTGTCATAAAAGTATATTCATCCCATGCTTCCATAACTACATTAGAAGACTTTCCCCACCAATCTCACACATGCATTGAATGATTGAATTTAATAGTTTAAATGAAGTAATTAGCTCATTTAAGGAATAAGGCAGCAAATGGATGAGTTATAAGTTTGACACTTGCCAATAGAGGATTTAATCTCCCATAGGGCTCCTTTCCTCTTCCCCTCTAGTGGAATCATAGCCCCTCTAGTGCTCTTTACACAACCAAGTTGGACCATTTCACTATTAATTTTTCAATATAATATTACATAGCTTTCGAGTTAGCAAGGCAATCTAACCACATGGTCCATATATAAATATTTATATTAGACATGCCTAGCCCTTCACTAGTCGGGCCTTGGCCTTGAGCTTCACACTAAGAATCCATACTAGCACATTTACATAATTTACATAATTTTGATTTAATACATTCCAAGTAAAAAATGGGGGTATTACAATTCATCTTCATGAGTATTTATACAATGAAACAGATGGTTGGAGCAATTGTGCTCACTCCAGCTAATCATTTGTTGTGTTCACTTTATATGTTGCTTTATTACATATTCACTCACGTATCCATTTTATCTAATGTCTAATGTATTATTACATTTGCATTATGACTTTAACAAGGGTGTAAGAGACCCTCAACATCTCTCCCACCCTCAATGTCTTACTCCACCTCGAAGCAATTGTGCAACAACATCCTGGGTCTTTGCTCCTGCCAGAGTATCTTTATTGTGTATCGACCATGCATATTGGTTTGCAGGGGTAAATCAACAACAACAAATACCAATCATATAGGAAGATGCACGTTTACAAGGTTCTATTGTGACCCATTACTCTCTAGCCTCCATCATCAATCTGGTAAGTGCTTGTGCAATTAGAGAGTCTCGAGTGTTTTTCTCCCAACCAACAATGATCGTCTTGGTCCTATCATTACACCATTCTCTCTTTGTTTACTCTGAGGTGGTGATTGGATCGTCTTGTGCTTATCTCATACCTACACAACACTCACGACCTGGTTGGTTCCTCTAGTAATGTGAGTGACTTACTATGTGCTCTACTTACCTACCATTTATCTTCCTTCTAGCCTCCAAGGTCACAACCCAAGGAGTTGCTCTGCAACTCAAAATACCAAAGGGTTTTAATCATTTCATTGTTATTATGCCATCATATTTTTATAATCTCTTTTTGTGTGTGTTGTCTAATGTCTTTTTCTTGAATGTTTTCTTCTCTTGTCATTGTAATGAGAATCTTAGGATCATTAATATGTGCAAGTTTTTTTATCAAATGTGTCACGTCCCCTCCCATCAATCCGATGCAAGGGAGGAAACATGACCAAACATACCGGGTTTATTTGACAATCCCAGCCCCATACATTACTAAGAAATTCATGGATAAATAAAAACTTATGTATACATATTCATACTCAACAAATACAATAGAATTAAACACTATATATACACACAGTTTTATCATGCATATAACAGTCATCAATTTTCACATTGCATAAAACAAGATGCCTTTCATTTCATCAACATTAACAGTTATCATTTAGAACAAAACACAAAATGATCATAGCTTAACCACAGAGAATACTTATCTTGAAATGTAAATGTCCAAACAACTGGCTATGTGAGAGCAACGTTCCACCCAACCATATGTCTCTATCCAGCCTGTATTCTTTCAGCTGAGAGACCACCCTCGAGTTGGGTTGTGTATCCACTAAGGAGGAACTAAATGGGTTCACTCACAACCATGGTTTCACTCAACAACTATGCTAAGACAACACACAGTTGGGTTTATCAAGCATACAAAAGACAAAGGAGGGAAATGCTAAGCCAGTGAGCTCAACCACAGAGCTACATGCATCTCAAGATAATTCAAACAGTCAAGGCACCCATAGTACCTATCACACCCAACACAAGGAAGGTCCCCTTCTCTGATGCACAGTCCCTTAGGCATCCCTTCCCTCCAGTGCTATTCATGGTGGGCATAGAAAGGTCCAGCTGGTAATTCCTTGAGACTCCAGCCTTCACTGGGTTTATCAAGCAAACCCAACCTCTGTTCAATCATTCACACTTGGATTTCTCACAATACTGTCATCAAATAACTCAATCCTGTCACTAGATTCCTGGGATATAAAAACTGGGTTTTCCAATGGATTTCGGGGTATCTAATACTCTCAAATTCGCCCCAAGGTTCATATCTATGGATCCCCCATTGGATTTCACTGTCAATACCAAATTCTCGGCGTTTATGGCACTTCAAAACATGGGTTCTTGCAAAGTTGAGATTTCTGGTTTTTCTCACTGCTGGGCATTCATAATGGATGAAAACTGATGCTGGGATCTTCCACAATGGAATGGGAATGAGAAAGAACCAATTCCCATGAGGTAGAGTGACTTGTGGTACAAGAAAAATAGATCCCACACCTGCCATACGAATTTATGGGCTGCCCATGATCCATTGAAGCCATGGACTGAATTCTTCAACAACTTCCTTACCACAAAATTAAATGTCAGCAAGGAAAGTCAAATGGGTTCACAAGATGACATTTGGCAGCATATGGTTCATCCCCACAACCTCCTCACCACTCCCTAGTGGAATACACATGGCCCCTTCTCATTCATTGCTTCCATAGCCAGTTTTGGTATTTTATTGAAATATTAAATATTTACAGCATTTACAATGTTCCATGGCTTAATAGCACACGGATGGAAAAATGTCAAATACTTGTCCATTTTAAATAAAATACAAACATACACTAGCAGGGCCTTGGCCTTGAGCTCCACGCTAGGAAAATATACATCGCATGTACACAATATTTGCATAAAAATCAATATATCACAAGGGCCAAAATTGGGGTATTACATTCCCCTCCCCCTTAGAACAACACCGTCCTCGGTGTTCTCAAAACTGAACAAAAATGGGAATGCCTCTCTCAAGGCATCCTCCAGCTCCCACGTAGCCTCATCGGGACTAAGGTCCTCCCATTGGACCTTTACCTGCCCGATGGCTCTGTTCCGGAGCAAAGTGACCTTCTTGTCGAGGATGTGCATAGGTTCTACTTGGAACTCTCCCTCGGGTTCCACCTGTATCACATTCCAATCAATCATATGATTAGGATCATGTACATACTTCTTAAGCAAAGATACATGGAAAACATTATGAGCTCTTATGTTAGCAGGCAATGCAACTCTATATGCAACTGGCCCTATTCTATCTAGGACTTCAAATGGCCCATAATATCTTGGTGCCAACTTGGCACAACTCCCCAACTTGAGAGAATTTTTCCTTGGTTTTACTCTCAAATAAACATGATCCCCAATCTGAAATTCCTTATGCACTCTTTTCAAATATGCATAACTCTTCTGCATGTCTTGAGTTGCCTTTAAATTCTGCCTGATATTAACAACTTCCTGTTCCATTTCCTTGATCATCTCTGACCCAAGCACTACCCTGTTCACCGGACTATCCCAATTCACTGGAGTCCTGAATCCTTGCCATACAATGCCTCAAATGGACTCATTCCCAATGATGCATGATGTCCATTATTGTATGCAAACTCTACCAAGTGTAGGTAATCTTCCCACTTGGATGGTTTATCCATCACATACATTCTCAACATGTCTTCAAGAACCTGATTCACTCTCTCAGTTTGGCCATCTGTTTGAGGATGATATGCTGTACTGAAATTCAATTTAGTTCCCAATTCCTGAAATAGTCCCTTCCAAAAATTGGAAGTGAACTTCGTATCACGATCAGAAACTATTTCCTTGGGAAATCCATGCAATCTGAATATCTCTCTCATGAAGTTATTTGCAATGTCATTAGCCTTGTGAGTGGACTTGACTGGAATAAAGTGAGCTACCTTTGATAGCTTGTCCACCACAACCATGATTGAATCACGCTTCTTCACTGTCATGGGAAGACCTGTTATAAAATCCATAGAGATCACTTCCCACTTCCACTCCGGAATGGGTAAGGGTTGCAACAATCCTGTTGGATGTTGGTGCTCTGCCTTGACTTGTTGGCACTTTTGACACCTAGCAATGTACTCAGCTATGTATTTCTTCATACCATGCCAAAAGTATTGCTTTCTTGCTGCTGTTATAGTTTTCTGATATCCTGGGTGTCCAGAATATGGCATTTGATGTAATTCATCCATCACAAGATTCTTCAAATCTGCACTATTTGGAATGTACAGTCTGGTACCATGATAAATGAGAACATCATCATCACTTAGCTGATATCTTGTACATTCTTCATCCACATTACCCTGCTGCAACTTTTCTTTAATTTGAATGCAAGTTTCATCACTGTTTTGGGCTTCAAGAACTCTTGTCTTCAAATCTGATTTACACACACTTAATGCTGCAACATGAAATTTTCTGCTAAGAGCATCTGCAACCTTATTCTCTTTCCCTTTTACATGCTTAATTTCAAAATCAAATTCACAAAGGAATTCCATCCACCTAGCTTGCCTAGCATTCAAGTTTGGTTGATCAAACATATACTTCAAGCTCATGTGGCTTGTTCTAAGTTCGAATCTTCTTCCCATCAATAATGTCTCCACATCTTGAGAGCATGTACTATGGTTGCTAATTCTAAATCATGTGTAGCGTAGTTATTTTCATGCTCTTTTAATTTCCTTGACTCATAGCAAATCACAAATCCTTCTTGCATGAGCACTCCACCTAGCCCTTCAATGCAAGCATCTGTGCACACTACAAAATCCTTCTTTGGATATGCTATCTTCAAAACAGGAGCGCTGGTAAGTAACTCCTTTAACTGCTGAAAACTTTTCTCACATTTTTCAGACCATACAAATTTGATATTCTTTCTTTGCAATGAAGTTATTAGTTGAGCTATCTTGGAGAAGCCTTCAATAAACCTTTTGTAGTAACCAGCAAGACCCATGAAAGATCTAACATCTGAAACATTCTTTGGAGTAGACCAATCCATGATGGAATTAATCTTCTCCGCATCCACTGCAATTCCTTCTTCATAAATAATATGACCCAAATATTTCACCTTCTTTTGGTAAAACTCACACTTGCTTAACTTGGCATACAACTGATGTTCTTTAAGGACTTGCAACACTATCCTTAGATGCTACTCATGTTCTTCTTCATTCCTTGAATAGACAAGAATGTCATCCAAGAACACAATCGCAAACTTATCCAAATATTTGCTGAATACACTATTCATGAGACACATGAATGTAGCAGGTGCATTGGTAAGACCAAATGGCACCACAGTGAACTCATAATGACCATATCTAGTTCTGAAAGCTGTCTTGTGGATGCCTTCCTCCTTAATCCTCACTTGATGGTACCTAGACCTCAAGTCAATCTTGGAAAACACTTTAGCTTCCTTCATTTGATCAAATAAGTCATCAATCCTTGGCAATGGATACTTATTCTTGACTGTCACTTTATTTAGCTGCCTGTAATCAATACACAACCTTAAAGTCCCATCCTTCTTCTTAACAAATAACACCGGTGCTCCCCAAGGAGACACACTAGGCCTGATATAACTCTTGTCCATTAACTCTTGTAGCTGCATCTTCAACTCCACCAATTCCGGTGTGCTCATTCTATAAGGAGCTTTGGAATTTGGTGCTGCCCTTGGGACAAGATCGATGGTAAAATCAATATCTTTTTTTGGTAGTAGTTGTTGATGTATTTGTAACTTCGGAATGTATTTCATATATGTATATTGTATTCCTATAGAGATGTTATTATTCCTCTATACGAAAGTGTTTGTATTCATATAGAGATGTTATTATTCCTCTATATGGAAGTGTCGTCATTTATATTGTAAGTGTCATAACTTATACTTGATGGGTTATTAGACCACCTTGTTGGGGTCGGCCATGTATAAGTCATGTGGGTTAAAGGGTTATTAGACCACCCTATTGGGGGTCGGCCTTGTCAGCATTATGTTATGTGGTTAAGTTAAGGCCGACCTGGTAAAGGTTATTAGGCAAGTCAAGTCAAGTATAAATAGAGTGCGGGAGGCACTCTATTTGATCATTCACTTTCTCACTCACACACTCATTGGAGAGTGGCGCACTAGTGGAGGAGGAGAAGCTGCTTCTAGGAGGACTATCTCTCGTACTTGGGTTGTATCATTGCTCTATTTATCTCTTAGGAAGTTGCGGGGTTTTTCACCTTCTTGGTTTTTCCTGGTGAGACTCTATGTCTCTTGTGTGGTGTCCATGATTGATATGCTGTAGATATGCTGTACATGTTATTCTCTCAGTTAAGATCCTAGATCAGATTTAAATTTATGAAAAACTAACATGGTATCAGAGCTAGCCTGAAAGAAGGCATGGTATGGCATTTATGACACTTGTTGCAGTTGCGAAGCTAGGGCTTGATATAGCAAAAACCAGTCATCGTAGCACTTTCGCTATAAATCCATTTTGGCAAAGTTTCTGGATCTAAACATTTTACAGTTCTAAGATAAGATCCCAATGTACCTTGTGTTCAATGTACAACATCTAATTCGTTGTACTTTTTGTTTTTATGGTCCGTACAATCTAGGGTTTCTGCCTCTTCCAGATCTCAGTCATAAACAGGTGACCTAGGAAAAAAGGTCACAACTTGGGCTAGGAAGCTCCAAATGAAATTTCATAAAAAGTGGCAAGTAGGGAACGGACTGTACTTTCACAGGTTTGATTTTTCAGAGGCCGAAATTGAACCAGGGACACGTGGAACTCCGTACAATTTCGCTCTCCTGTTTTATCCTATAAACAGGTCACGTTGCGACACTTGGCATAAATTTCACTCAGAGAATCTATTTGAGGTTAGACCTGTGGGGTTGGAAAGATAACAGGTCAAGCTACCACAGGAAGAAGTTTCAGACCCTGTAGATATGAAATTTCAGAGTTGCACCAGAAACAATCAGGTGCATATTTCCGTCAAAACATAATTGGATTTTGAGCACCTTCATTCATGGTTCCGGGAAATTAGGGTTTCGGAGAAAGTTGGAATTTTTGTAATCAGAGACCACGGCTGGATGCTCCTCATCAAAATCAAAATTTAGAGACCAAGATCAAAATTTTTGGTTGGGCAGAAGGCCGGGCTTGATCAAACCCTAGTTCGAGACTTTGATTAGAAAGGTGGAAAATTAGGGCTTCTGCAAAAATGGGAATTTTTGAAATCTGTGACCATAGCTGGAAGCTCCTTGGAAAAATCAAATTTTAGAGCTTTGGATCAAACCTTTTGGTTGGGTGAAGCTCCGAGAAAATCAAACCCTAATTCAGAGTCCTCCCTAGTGAATGCATAAGATTGAAAAACAAGTTTGAGGGGTGAAACTTTGCAGTTTTCAAATTCTGAGTATACTAGGTTGATCAGCTCATCAAGGCACATCTTTCTATCCTTTCAGAAGTTTGAAATTCAAAGTTTGAAATTTTAGGATTTCCCTGACAAACCCTAATCTAGCTCCAGATCCAGTTTCTGCAAATCAAGTGGATTGGGCTAATCTTAGAAGAGAATGGATTGGTCACCTGCATAAGTGAAGAAGTTCCAGTTTCAGAGGGAGATGAGGCTAAGGCCATACATAAGAAGATTACAAGCAAACTCGATAGGTATGACTTATGGGTAGGTTTCGAAATCTGTTCATGATTAAGTTTATGATATGTTTGTCTTCATTAAGATTAGTACAATCTTGATTAATTTTAGACTTGTCGTATCACCTTAATAAAAATATGAATGCATGATAGAAGATATTCATTGATTAGGGTTTTGACACTTATGATTGTACTAATGCATTGTGGTGTTGTATGAGGTTGATGTTTTTCGCTAACATGAAAGGTACATCAAGAAAGACAAATCATGTTCTAGTTCAAGAACATATGACCATGGTGACATGAAGACAAAGATTCATCCATTGTCATGGATCCCATAAATGATCTACTTACGAGGTATGTATAACTTGGTTCTATAATGATTAACCTATGAGATATGTAGGTTACTAGCACAAGTCATTGAAGAGAACAAGAAGACATTATGCAGGTATGTTAGACATAACTAGCTAGCATGCTAATCCAGGTATGTTTTTCCTATATCAAGTTAGAATCCTACCTTGTGTTATGATATTTTATATAAGTATACATGGCATGATTGATAATGATTATTCATTGAAGTTAGTAATCATGGGTTTAGGCATATTATGCTTCTTACTTTGATTGATGATATGACTAACCAAAAAATTCCTATGGTCAAATAGGAATATGCATGAGTAAAAGAATTGTGATAAATTATCTGTGTATGAAATGATCATGACTATACATGTTTAAGATTATTTTGTTTTGATAGTATTGAGATTATACTAATGAATGTATGATTGTGTATGAGATCTTGAGGACGACACCATGATGATACTAGTGTACACTTAAGCATGCAGAGTGGTCGAGGATGGATATAAGTTCAAAGACAGGTAATCCAGGAAGCAAAGATCAAGAGGGAGCACACTCCAGTAGTTCCTGCAAGGAAGCGAATATTGAGAGGGAGTCAACCCTACAACCAAACAAAGATAAGTATTTGAATTGTCATTTCTTGCATACTTGTTTGTTTAAATAATATTGTTCAATGATGTATATGCTTATGTTCCTAGACTTAGGGTGTGTATTATGCATATTAGAATAATTGCATTAATGAACACCATACTACTAATATGCATGTGATGGGTAAGTGGCCTATGGCACTGCACAACATTCCATTGCTACTTATCCAGAATGAAACCTCTTTGCTGACATGTTGGGAGTTGTGCACACTCTTAACAATGTTCTGGTAGAGATTGGAAGGCATCTAGAAAGTTACGGGATATGGATAAATGTTGTATTGAAGCATTGGATAAAATAGTTGCATGACTGTATGACATATTTCTTTATGTATGAGATGTTTCTAATCATGCAATTTAACTTTCTTTGTAGGAAAGATCGTATACCATCACCTACAAAAGAAGGACCACGACATTTGTTCCAGCAACAAAGCTATCTATTGAAGATATTGAAGTTCCTAGGATCCGGGATGAAGTAATGGAAGAATACCATGATCCATCGATCATGAAGAAAGATATTTGGGATGTGGTCTCAAGACCAGATGGGAAGTCTGTTGTGACTTCCAAAGATCAAGCATGCTGCAGATGGAAGCATAGAGAAATACAAAGCAAGATTTGTAGCTCGTGGTTTCTCCCAGAAAGAAGGAATAGACTATGAAGAAACTTTTGCTCCTGTATCTAGGTACACTTCCATTAGATCAGTAATTGCTCTGGCTGCAGTGATGAAATGGAAGATACACCAGATGGATGTCAAGACAACTTTCTTGAATGGTGTAGTCAAGGAGGAAGTGTATGTGGAGCAGCCACTTGGTTTTGAGACACATGATAGGGAGTCATATGTGTGCAGGTTGAAGAAAGCCTTCTATGGCTTGAAGCAAGCTCCTAGGACTTGGTATGGTAGGATAGACAACTTTCTATCCAGTTTGGGATTTACTAAGAGTAAAGTAGATTCCAACCTTTATTACAAGGTTGAGGAAGGCAATCCTGTAATACTACTTCTGTATGTGGATGACTTGTCTGTTACAGGTGAGGATGGATTGATTTCCGATACCAAGAGGAAGCTTGCTGCCGAGTTTGAGATGAAGGACTTGAGGATGATGCACTATTTTCTAGGCATGGAGGTGTGGTAGAGTGTAGATGGGATCTTCCTTGGACAAGGGAAGTATGCAGTAGAGATCCTGAAGAGGTTCGGGATGATGGAATGCAAGGCCATGGCCACACCTATGGCATCGAACCTGAAGCTTCTGTGTGATGCTTCATCTGAGCCGGTTGATGTCATGATGTATCGTCAGATGATTGGGTCCTTGATGTACCTGATGAACACGAGACCATATATTTGCTTTGCGGTGAACACATTGAGCCAATACTTGACGGATGCCGGAGGTGTTCACCTGGTTGCTGTAAAGCATATTCTGAGGTACCTGAAGGGTACAATTGATTATGGGCTCAAGTATGTTGCGAATCAAAAGTTTAACCTGCAGGGTTATGTTGATTCGGACTGGGCATGCACTGCTGCAGATAGGAAGAGCACTTATGGGTGCTGCTTCAGTATGGGATTCGGTGTGATCTCTTGGTTTAGCAGGAAGCAGTCCCGTGCAGCACTGAGTACAGCTAAAGCAGAGTATGTTGCAGCTTGTTCAGCTAGTTGTGAGGTACTATGGCTGAGGAAGCTACTGTCTGAGTTATTTGATCTCCCATTGGATGCTACTGGTATATTTTGTGAAACATAGAGTTGTGTGAAGCTGTCTGAGAACCCGGTGTTCCACGATAGGTCGAAGCACATAGAGATCAAATATCACTATATTAGGGATATGGTGCAGAGAGGAGCAGTGAAGCTCTTGTATGTTGCGACGGATGAGCAGGTTGCAGATGTGTTGACGAAACCACTAGCCATAGTGAAGTTCGAATACTTCAGGGAGAGGCTTGGTGTTCTTCAGATTGACGACACTTCGAGGAAGAAGTGATGGACACATTTGGTGGATCCATTCCAAGCATGGTGAGAGGAGGATCCTTCCCATGGCTGTGAATGTAAGCGCTGGATGATGAGCATCAAGATGATGCTCCAGTTACTGCTCTGTATATGCATCATGTTGGATGCTTGTTATGATCAGTTGGATCATGTATATGTATATGCATCATGTTGGATGCTCTGTATGATCAGGTAGATCATGTATGTTGATATGTATCAGGTGGATCATGTATTTGGTTATGTATCAGGCGGATACATTGTATGATCAGGTAGATCATGTATGATGATATGTATTAGGTAGATACTATGTATGTATAAGGTGGATAAATTGTATGATCAGGTAGATCATGTATGATGATATGTATAAGGTAGATACTATGTATGCATCAGGTGGATGCATTGTATGATCAGGATGATCATGGATGATGAGCTTCAGGATGTTGCTCCAGATGATATGCATCAGGATGATGCAGTGATGATGATCAGGATGATGTATGGTGAGTATCAGGTTGATACTTTGTGGCCGTGGACAAATTGTGCTTGAGAGGACTTGTAAGACCTGGGAGATCCGAGAGGTTGGGTTGTGTGCCTGTAATAAGTCCTGGGATGCTCTTTCGAGGGTTTGTCCTATGACCACATATAAGACCTGGAAGATCCAAGAGGTTGAGTTGTGTGCCCGTAATAAGTCCTGGGATGCTCTTTCGAGGGTTTGTGGTGGTGATTACATGTAAGTCCTGGGAGATCCGATAGGTTGGGCTGTGTGCCCGTAATAAGTCTTGGGATGCTCTTTCGAGGGTTTGTAGTGGAGATCACATGTAAGTCCTGGGAGATTCGATAGGTTGGGTTGTGTGCCCGTAATAAGTCCTGGGATGCTCTTTTGAGGGTTTTTGATGAGGATCACATGTAAGTTCTGGGAGGTCTGTTAGGTTGGGATGTGTGCCCATAATAAGTCCTGGGATGCTCTTTCGAGGGTTTGTGATGAGGGTCACATATAAGACTTGGGAGATCCGATAGGTTGGGCTGTGTGCCCATAATCAGTCCTAGGATGCTCTTACAAGGGTTTGTGACGCACGTAATAAGTCCCGAGGATTCCACAGCATGGCTAGTGATGATGAAGACCTGCAGAACGTGGGCTTACATCTAGTATGAAAAAGGACTGGCTCTGTAGAACTTCCTATGACGAGTAGATCGGAGATTGATTGAGATAGCAGCAGTAGTGACGATGACGATGATCCAGAGAAGAAGACTTGTGCTAGAAGATCTGTGTCGAGAAATACCTTCCTAGTAAAGAGGGAGTGTTGATGTATTTGTAACTTCGGAATGTATTTCATATATGTATATTGTATTCCTATAGAGATGTTATTATTCCTCTATACGGAAGTGTTTGTATTCCTATAGAGATGTTATTATTCCTCTATACGGAAGTGTCATCATTTATATTGTAAGTGTCATAACTTATACTTGATGGGTTATTAGACCACCTTGTTGGGGTCGGCCCTGTATAAGTCATGTGGGTTAAAGGGTTATTAGACCACCCTCTTGGGGGTCGGCCCTGTCAGCATTATGTTATGTGGTTAAGTTAAGGCCGACCTAGTAAAGGTTATTAGGAAAGTCAAGTCAAGTATAAATAGTGTGCAGGAGGCACTCTATTTGATCATTCACTTTCTCACTCACACACTCATTGGAGAGTGGCGCACTAGTGGAGGAGGAGAAGTTTCTACTAGGAGGACTATATCTTGTACTTGGGTTGTATCATTGCTTTATCTATCTCTGAGGAAGTTGCGGGGTTTTTCACCTTCTTGGTTTTCCCCGGTGAAACTCTGTGTCTCTTGTGTGCTTGCATTACTGTGTCCATGATTGATATGCTGTAGATATGCTATACATATTATTCTCTCAGTTAATATCCTAGATCAGATTGAAATTTCTGAAAAATTAACAGTAGTCTCGACACTTCATCCAGAAATACATATTGGAATTCTTGCAACAATGGGAAGTATTATATCCTTGGTCCTTTGTCCTCTGACGAATCTGATATATGAACTGCACATAATTGACAACCTTTCTTATAAAACTTTTTCAACTATAAGGCTGAAATCTGTCTTACTGAAACCTGCTTGGGAATTCCTCTTACCAATCTTGGTCTTCCCTCTTCATCAATACATTCAAGTGCTTTCTCATAACAATCCAACTTGGCCCTGTGCTTTTCCAACCAATCCATGCCAATTAAGGCATCATAAGATCCTAATGGTAGTACATTTAAATCTGCATGTGTGTGGAGTCCATTCAATTCTATGGGGCACTCCACCACTACATCACTAACTTTTCTCTTGGTCCCTGTGGCTAATTGAACTAACCAAGACTTATTGTGCTTCACTTTTCTAAGGGAACAACTTTCAACCACTTTTGGAGAAACATAACTATGGGTAGACCCTGGATCAATCAAAATAGAAATAGATTGCTTAGCAATCTTACATTCAACTTCCACCATTGATGATTGATGATTTGCCTGATGATTATCCAACGCTGCATAAATTCGAGGCATTTCCCTTGCCATGTCCTCCACTGTTGCTGCTCCCTTTAAATTGTGCAACCTTCGGGGATTCTCCTTTCGATGTGGACAATCCTTTAGCATGTGGTTTTCTCCACATCCCTAACATTGAAGTGGCCCTTTTGATGTCTTATCTGCTGCTACTGCTGGCTTGAATCCACTCCTTGCTTGCTGCCCCTGTGGAAAGGTTCTAGGGTGACTTTTGAATGGTGGTTTGAAGCCACTTTTCTTTTGCTCAAACCTCCCTCTTGGATTTCCTCTCCATGCTGGGTTAACCTCCGATTTTCCTTTATTCTGCTCATAGCAATGCATTGCCATTCTAATGGCTTCATCAAGACTTGATGGATTAACAAACTCAATTCTTTCTCTGAAAATTTGAGGTAGAATCCCAAGGAAGCATTGGATTTTTACTCTCTCATCTTTAATGTAATCCACATACCTTAGTAATTCCAAAAATTTATGGACATATTCTTCCATAGATTTTTTTCCCAACCTAAGTTCATTGAACTCTTTTATCTTACTATCATAATACCTAGCAGAAAGGTATTTTTTTTTGAAGTACTTCTTAAATCTCTTCCAGTTGATCTTCCTTTCACTGATTCCTTTCACTTACAAGAGGTTATACCACCAAATTGAAGCTCTACCATTTAGATTTTAAATGACAATTCTGGCCTTTTCATTTCCTGAGTAGTCCTGAATTCTGAAATATTTCTTCATTCCAAGAAGCCATGCCTCTGCCTCTTGGCTAGTCTTGTTTTCTCCATAAAATGTGGGAGGCGCCTTCCTGAATTCTCCCTGTGGGATGCCTTGAACTTCTTTCTTCCATCAAATCTCCTGGGCATATGCCTTGGACTTCTTTGAGAACCTCTAGAGTCACATGATCTGCTAGAAGAAGATATAGAGGAAAGTGTTCTAGGCTTCTTTCTCACAGAACTCTTCTTTCGGCTTGGAGTCCTCTTCTTTGAATGACCTTTAGAGCGACTCTCTGCATCTCTTCCTTCTTCACCTACATTGCTTGGGTTGGACCCAAGGTTTATCTTCTACTGCATATTAGTGAGGCTTTGAAAAATATAAGCATTGAGTTGGTTTTGTTCTTCTTGAGCCTTCACCAACCTTTCATTGAAGCTCACCATGGTTTCAACCAAATTCTGAGGAGTTACTTGCTCCCTTCTCCCATTGGATTCAGTTTCAGCATTCCCTTCTTGCACATTTTCTCCTAGCACATATTCTTCATGCTCATAAGGATCCTGAGCATCATTTATGGTCACCATTTTTCTTCGGAGACTCTCTTCCCTGTATGCTACTTCTGCTACACTATTAAATCTTATAAGCTGCAAGCACTGTGCATTATGAAAATATTTGTTAGACATCTTAGGAATGCTTATAGAAACATAAACAATCAATATTTAACATAATCAAACTCATGGAATCATTTACAGAGTTAATATGTCTTCATTTCTTTTTCCCATTCATGCAATTCTGGAAATTGCCCATATTGTCAACAATATGTCAAAACAGTCACTGGCACTTTTCTACTCTAATTATATATGGGGTATGATAACCTCATTCAAATTCTGGTCATGCACCATTGTTTCCTGCTAGATAAGCTTTCCAATGCCTATCCACGTGCTCCATTCCGACTTCGGGTGTGGAAACTACATCACTTCAAAAATGACAATTTTCACCACAATTCTGCACTTTTTACATAGTTGCAAAATATCCTGAACTGCCAACTTCAACCACATGTAGGAGCAAATCTAGAAAGATTCAGAAAAAAATTTCTACCAGGTGAAGTTAGTCCATACAACAAGGAACACTCATCAACTCGCGGATCTCTGTTCTGATGCACCATTCATCTTTTATAAAATTCTGGGTTTGACTACTTTTCACTTTTAACATTTTTCCAAAATTTCAAATTTTGGGCCAAAAATGGCTATTTCCCAAACGGTGCATTTCTGGAAAATATCTGTCTAACGTGAATTGGTTTGTTTTAATGAGAATATGAAATGTTGAGTTCAATAAATTTCTTGAATCCTTCATCTAAGGTCTCGTTCATCCACTGCAAGCTTTTTGAAATTCCAAAAACGTGGTCCGGAATAGTGCTTTTTGGCCTTCTTACACACCCCGACTCCACATCCTTTGGAGTTGGCTCCAAAATTCCAAACTTAACACTGTGCCTGCTCCATATCAGTTTCAGCTCAATCCGACCTTCTGTCAAGCGTCCAGACACCGATTTGTAAAAGCCATTAATCCCAAATTTATGCCAAACTGGAGCATAATAGGCTCGGGATCTTCACCGGTTCATTCATGGCCTTCATCAATGGCCTCAGAATGCCACTGAAATCATCCAATTCTGATTCCGCGTGCTCCTGTAATCCAAAAATCAATCATCGGGCTCTATACTTTTTTTTTTACCCAAAACCCGCAACCTGAAATCCGAAATGCGGAAACCAAAACGCAATTTTTCAAAAATGTTGCGTTCCCACAACCTGCAACCTGAAATCCCAAATGCGGAACTGGTATTGCGGAAATTCCAAAATGCAAATTTCAAATTTTTGCGTGTCCGCAATCCGCAACTCGAAATCCGAAATGCGGAACCAGGATTGCGGAAATTCCAAAACGCAAATTTCAAATTTTTGCGTTTCTGCAACCCGCAACTTGAAATCCGAAATGGGGAACCGGAATTGCGGAAATTCCAAAACGCGAATTTCAAATTTTTGCATTTCTGTAACCCACAAACCGTAATCCCGCAATTGCGAAAATCCCAAACGTAAAATTTGGAAATCTTCGTTCCTGCAATCCGCAACTGTGGAACACCTCCGTCCCTGCAAACTGCGGGGTTCATATCTCCTTTGTCCCTTAGCCAAATGAGGCGAGTCTGGTACCGTTGGAAAGCTCTTGCAGATATCTATGCAATGGTATGATCCCCTTCCCCACCTGAGAACTATGTTTTTTCCATTTTTCCAAATCAAAATGACGCCCCAACTTCACCAATACCACGTTAAAACATTCTGGTATATGCCTGTAACTCACAGTTTGGACCAAGCAACCCCAGTGCCGAAACGTGGACTTTGATACCACTCTGTCACGTCCCCTCCCATCAATCCAATGCAAGGGAGGAAACATGACCAAACATACCGGGCTTGTTTGACAATCCCAACCCCATACATTGCTAAGAAATTCATGGATAAATAAAAACTTATGTATACATATTCATACTCAACAAACACAATGGAATTAAACACTATATATACACATAGTTTCATCATGCATATAACAGTCATCAATTATCACGGTGCATAAAATAGGATGCCTTTCATTTCATCAACATTAATAGTTATAATTCAGAACAGAACACATAATGATCATAGCTTAACCACAGAGAATACTTATCTTGAAATGTAAATGTCCAAACAACTGGCTATGTAAGAGCAATGTTCCACCCAACCATAGTTCTCTGTCTAGCCTGTATTCTTTCAGCTGAGAGACCACCCCTGAGCTGGGTTGTGTATCCACTAAGGAGGAACTAGATGGGCTCACTCACAACCATGGTTTCACTCAACAGCTATGCTAAGCCAACACACAATTGGGTTGATCAAGCATACAAAAGACAAAGGAGGGCAATGCTAAGTTAGTGAGCTCAACCACAGAGCTACAAGCATCTTAAGATAATTCAAACAGTCAAGGCACCCATAGTACCTATCACACTAACACAAAGAAGGTCCCCTTCTCTGCTGCACATTCCCTCAGGCGTCCCTTCCCTCCAGTGCGATTCAGTGTGGGTATAGAAAGGTCCAGCTGCTAATTCCTTGAGACTCCAGCCTTCACTGGGTTTATCAAGCAAACCCAACCTCTGTTCAATCATTCACACTTGGATTTTTCACAATACTGTCATCAAATAACTCAATCCCGTCACTGGATTCCTAGGCTATAAAAACTGGGTTTTCCAATGGATTTCGGGGTATCTAATACTCTCAAATTCGCCCCAAGGTTCATATCTATGGATCCCCCATTGGATTTCATTGTCAATACCAGATTCTGGGTGTTTATGGCACTTCAAAACGTGGGTTCTTGCAAAGTTGCGATTTCTGGTTTTTCTCACTGCTGGGCATCCGTAATGGATGAAAACTGATGCTGGGATCTTCCACAATGGAATGGGAATGAGGAAGAACCAATTCCCATGAGGTAGAGTGACTTGTGGTACAAGAAAAACATAGCCCATACCTGCTATACGAATTTTTGGGATTCCCATGCTCCATTGAAGCCATGGACTGAAGTCTTCAACAACTTCCTTACAACAGAATTAAATGTCAGCAAGGAAAGTCAAATGGGTTCACAAGATGACATTTGATAGCATATGGTTCATCCCCACAACCCCCTCACCACTCCCTAGTGGAATACACATGGCCCCTTCTCATTCGTTGCTTCCATAGCCAGCTTTGGTATTTTATTGAAATATTAAATATTTACAGCATTTACAATGTTCCATGGCTTAATAGCACATGGTTGAAAAAATGTCAAATACTTGTCCATTTTAAATAAAATACAAACATACACTAGCGGGGCCTTGGCCTTGAGCTCCACGCTAGGGAAATATACATCGCATGTACACAATATTTGCATAAAAGCCAATATATCACAAGGGCCAAAATTGGGGTATTACAAAATGCTTAATCAAGTGTCGTATGAAATGATCAGTTGCTCATGTGCTCAGTTATGTGCCCATTCGAATGATCAATGTGTATGTGTTCACTCTATGTTATATGTATAAATATATTCTTATGCTTAATCAATCATAAATGTTCTCACTAGGTGCTCTACCATGAATCTTCAAATCTTTATCAAACTCTATATTCCGTTTCTTTGTCATCACGGGTGTTCTTATGGTCTCTAGAACTACTTTGATGCCTTCAATTTAGAGAGTCTTATTCAATTTGATGGAGTTTAAAATATGCAACATGAAGGATGATACTAACTATAACTTAATTATAGGTCTCTAATTTGTAATCACAACTAGACTCAACTAGATTAGGTCATGATTCAATGTCTAACTCGATGACAAATGTCTAACTATTAGTAAGACACAAAAACTCTTTTCTCACAACGAGGTTTACCTAACTCAACCAAAATGTTGTCGATTGGAGATCAAATGATGTCAGCAAGGAACTGATTTAGTCAACTAGAAACCGACTTACATTAAAAATTCACCAACTCAATTGATTCAAACACATAACTGATAATTTTACTTTTTCCTTGATTCAATTGCTTTAGTTGAGCAACATTTACAAGCAATCAACAAATATCCATGAGAAATCATTCAAAAATTATCAGCACTGACATCAATTTTCCTCAATATATTTTCTCATGCATCTCCAATCTTAAATCAACAGGCTTTTAAGTTTTCATCTACAAACAAATCTTTCCACTTGTAGATCTTCTTGATCTCGCTATATTTCTTTTCAGGTTCAAACCACCCTTTATTCACTATTGCTTGTTCTTGTCATCCAAACCAAATGAAGGAGGCGACAATGCCAAAGTGTTGAGACTAGAGTTTTAACACATATTCAAGAAGAGACTACATAGTAGCCAATACACACATATACAAATAAATAATCAAGATATTTATGTGGGAAGGTTAACTAATCGGGTTCTTATTCATCTTCATGAGTATCCCCTCCAACTAATCATTCATTATGTTCTCTTTATACATTGATTTATTACATATTCATTCATGTGTCCACTCTATCTAACGTCTAATGTTTTATCACATTTGTATGATGACTTTCAAAAGGGACTAAGAGGCCCTCCAACAATATTCTTGTGCATCTTAAAGTTCCAGGGTTAGGGTTTTACCCTTGGAGATTGGATATTAGGGTTTTGGACAAAACCCTAGGGTGGGTTTGTGAAAAAGAAGAAGAGGAGGAGGAAGTCTTGCCTTCGAGATAGTGTTGGAGAGATTCTTGCAGTTGGATCTTCTTGGTTGACTTAGGGTTTGATGAGTTACCCTAGCTAGGAATATTTGGATGGTTGGATTCTTGTACTAGCCATGATAGAAGGCTATGGTATGTGATTTTACTTCAACTTAAGATTATATATGAAGTTTCAAGTTTTCCATATCTTGTGTCATTCATAGATTTGAATTTCTAGTGATATGTTCTTTATGATTTGATATTTACAGTGATTTATGTCTTGTTGATTTGACATAAGTAAAAGAACAAATTATTAAGTGATTCAAAATCAAAAGGAAGAAAAATAATATATTTATTGTTATTAAAGTGCATTTTCAGATTTGATTGGTGGCTGATAAGTTTCCCTTTGGTTGTTAGTTTGATATATGTTATCCTTGAATTGTTGTAAATTTTGGGGCTATTAGAAATGAATTATTGCGGTCTTTATATTGTTGTTTTACACTTTAATTTGCAACAATATTAAAGGCTGAAAAATGTGGGGCTAATATTTGAGAAACCTTCTAGGAAGAAGGTGAAATTTTAGTTTTGCATTAATTGCTCGAGTGCATAGAATTTCCACAAGAGGTGACTACATTAAAATCCATATGAAAGGTACAAGAAATTACAAGTGGAACAAAAGACTTGGATTTATTAGTGAAGAGGACCATGGCAACTCTTAAAGAGGGTGAGTTGTAAGGGACAAGTGGGAAGTGTTGGGAGAAAGAATTGAAACAATGGAAGAAGAAGAACAATAATTAAAGTAAGAAGTGGGATGGCATAGGAAATGAAGGCCATAGAGGTTGAATGTGCATAATATGGAAGTAGTGTACTCAATACCTATGCTAGAGACACAAATTCAAAATAGTTATATATGCCATGGTTTCTTGTGAATTGTGTCAATATAATTTGAATTTGAAACAATTTCGATAGAAAAAATTGAATTCTCAATTATTTTTGTCATTATGCAAACATAATCCTCAACACTAGATAATGAAATGATTTAATTGGATTAGGAAGCTCTACTTTCCTTCCAAGGATCCACATTAGATATGCTATGAGCCATTGCAAAATTTGAATATAGAGCTAGATATAACATTTATTGTTGCTTTATAAAGTTTTGTTTTTCACAAGGACATTTATCTTTTGCATTATAGAAGCATGTGGTCAATCCAAACATAGGTGGAATCCAACAACCGATAGGAAGGCCATAAGCAACCACAAGAGAAATACGATTTTGCATCCAAAATTTACCATACATGACCCTACTATCAATCCATACGAGTTGTCCTAGAAGGTACACTGCTCTACAAACTAGAATAACAAGACTTTTACATGACAAAGCATAATAACAATTAAAACATATATTAAAAATTAGTGTTTTTTCCCATATGGTTCGACCTACGTCTCCATTGTCATGCCTTCATTGTGTATGCCCACTACAGTTTGGTTTGTAGGGTTGGAAACTCTTATAATATATTCCATAGCTAGGCTAGGGGCGCATTGAACTAAATGATTTCCACCTTGAGTCTAAGAGAAACCACTATGAGATGGGTTTCTTATTGACATAGAAGCTCGAGGAGAGTGGGGCGGTGAATTTTCCCTTGAGTAATCTGAATATATCACTCGACTATGGCAATTAGAGCCTTCAATTCCTCAAGTTGAGCATGTAGTTCTAGATATTGCTTGCATGAAATGATTGTGAAGGAAAATAATTCATTCTCTGCTTCTCTCAACTCCACCAATTGAATCATTGTGTCCAAAGAACGTTTAATGTAGAGTATATTCATCCGTCAACTTACTTGTATTCCTCTTGCCAATGAACCCATTTGGAGGTTGATTTTGCCACCCTACACTAAGATTAGACTACTTATTTTTCACCTCTTAAGGTTGTGTTGCACTTCATGTAGGTCACACAATACACAACATCTATGGTGACAATGATAGTGTCCCATAATGGAAAAAAGAGGTGAAAAGTTTTGAACATATGGGAATATATTTAAGGTTTCACCCAAATTTGTGCTTAGCCAAAGAATCCCACTATCCTAACGCCCTTGCAATACAATAACTAGGATTGAGAATGATGGGAACAAAATAAACCACAACGAGGAATACCACAAATACATAACCGACAATGAAACACTCTAGAGAGTTCTCCATAGTAAAACCACATTCAATCACCTACATTCCTAAAGTACCCTTGATTAATTCGCATGCCAAGGAGGAGATGGAAAGGAATAAGGCATGCTTGTGAATTAATTTTCCATCATTTCCAAGGTACATTAATGGCATTGGAGTTTGAAAATTCCCCATCATTAACGTAGGTATTTGTAACGAACATAAATAAAGAAATAATTAAATAATTAAATAGTTAATAGTTAGGAAAAGACGTGTCTTCTCGTCTTAAAGGTTTGGACATATTTAAAGGCGACCAAACCTATGTAATAATCATCTCTTACATTATCATTTATTCTATTATATTCCTATATGGATTATTTACATTATTTACACTGGGTATTTCCCTAGAAGACAAAATTATCTGCTTCAAGACCAAGTTATCATCCCAAGCCAGGAATTATGGCGAATTTTAAAGCAGAATTGCAGTCCGGACTAAAAGAAGCATTGGATAAAGCATTTGACATGATGAAGCGGGATATGTATAAGAGCTTAATAGAACAAGAGAATCATTATCTAAAAATCCATATTGAGAGATTATCTACGCAAATTGAGGAATTAAAAAATGAAAACGATTTCAATCAGAGATTGAAAAATCAAGATATAAAGAAAGAAATAAACGATTACAAAGCAGAAATAATACGCTTGAACAAAATCGTTAGCGACAAGGATGAAGAAATAATGCAGATACGACATAAATTAGAAAGTCAAGAATCAGAGGTTGGCCAATGTCAACAACAGATAAAAATTCTTCAACAACAAAATGAGGACTCTAAAAAGGCACACAAGCTGGAGATCACAAAAAGTAATAAAACAATATCCAACAATTTTGAAGAAATTTTCAGATTAAGAAATCATAACAAGACACTAATCACAAAAATTAAGAAGTTGAAAAATAGTCGAAAGGTAGATCAATCTACGGAAGACATTGAAGGAAAACTTCTAGACACGCAGAAAGAAAATAGGTGCATCAGAAGTCATAACTCAGATCTTAAGGAACAACTTAAGAAGTTTGAAGATGATAGAAAATTGCAAGTAGTGATTAAGAAGTTTCAAAATGATAACATATAGTTGGAAAAGCTACAAAACGAAACCTTAAAGCCTCAAGGGACAAAAGTACAACTTCCAGCTCAGATCAACGCTTAAAAGACGACACTCGTAAAAGAAAATGACATTATGAAAATTCCTTATCGACACCCCAACCATAAAAACCGATATTCTAAAAAGTGGGAAATGTCGAAAGATAATGGTACTAATGTGATCAAAGCTCCTGTCGAGAGATCAATAGGGAATCCCAGCAGTCAGCAACAAATCAATTTGGGATGGATTGATCCATCCACATATTAGAAGTTATGCTCTACACTTTGCAATTCGTATCGACATATTTCGTCAGCCACAACATCGCAAAGAACAATGCGACAAAATTATAAGGCTTTGAGGGCAAAGCCTTTCTAAGAGAGTGGCAATGTAACGAACATAAATAAAGAAATAATTAAATAGTTAGGAAAAGACGTGTCTTCTCATCTTAAAGTGCCGTCCATATTTAAAGGCAACCAAACCTATGTAATAATCATCTCTTACATTATCATTTGTTCTATTATATTCCTATATGGATTATTTACATTATTTACATTGGGTATTTCCCTAGAAGATAGAATTATCTGCTTCAGTATTATGGGAGGGGCGCGAAGTTTGGGACCCCCCATTAACCTTTTTAAACCAACTTTTAATGAAATTATATGCTAGCTTGGACATCCACTGGTGTGTTCAAAGCTCACAACACCTTCTATTAAGAATTTTTTTGCAAACCCTTGGCACACCGTAATGTGTTAGTTTTTCAGAATTTACTTCAATCTGATCTAGGATCTTAACTGAGAGAACAACATGTACATCATATCTACAACATATCAATCATGGACATAATAATGCAAGCACATAAGAGACAATAGATACACAGAGTTTCACTGGGGAAAACCATAAAGGTGAAAAACCCCACAACTTCCTCAGAGATAGATAGAGCAACGATACAACCCAAGCATAAGAGATAGTCTGCTCCTAGCAGTAGCTTCTCCTCCTCCACAAGTGCGCCACTCTCCAATGAGAGTATGAGTGAGAAAGTGAATGATCAAATAGAGTGCCTCCCGCACTCTATTTATACTTGACTTGACTTGCCTAATAACCTTTAATAGGCTGGCCTTAACTTAACCACATAACATAATGCTAATAGGGCCGACCCCCAATAAGGTGGTCTAATAACCCTTTAACCCACATGACTTATATAGGGCCGACCCCAACAAGGTGGTCTAATAACCCATCAAGTATAAGTTACGACACTTACAATATAAATGATGACACTTCTGTATAGAGGAATAATAACATCTCTATAGGAATACAAACACTTCCTTATAGAGGAATAATAACATCTCTATAGGAATACAATATACATACATGAAATACATTCCGAAGTTACAAATACATCAACACTCCCTCTTAACTAGGAAGGTATTTCTCGACACAGATCTGTTAGCACAAGTATTCTTCTCTGGATCATTGTCACTGACAATCATCGTCATCATCACTGCTGCTGCTATCTCAATCAATCTCTCATCTAATCGTCATAGGAAGTTCTACAGAGCCAGTCCTTTTTCATACTGGATGTAGGCCCACCACCAGCAGGTCTTCATCATCTACAGAGCTAGCCCTTTTTCATGTTGGATGTAGGCCTAGCCTCCATGTAGGTCTTCAACATCTCTACGAGCAAGCCATCAAGTAGGTACACCTTAGGACTGATTACACTGCCTCTGCAAAACCTGCAAGATCTCCTAGGACTGATTACACTGCCTCTGCAAAACCTGCAAGAGCATCTCAGGGCTGATCATATGCCTCTACAAAACCTGTGTACCATACTGTCACATCATTGTCTTCAGATCATCGTCATCGTCCACAGAGCACAACCCAGATGCACATCACAATGTATCCAGTATGGGAGGACTTTCCTACCACCATACGAGACCCAGTCTAACAACATGCGAGGACTTTCCTACTAGCATGTGAGACATAGTACTTACATCAACCGACATGGGAGGACTTTCCTACCACCATTCGGGAAAGGCTCACATCACTTACATCAACGACCATGGGAGGACCAACCTACCACCATGTCGGAATGGCACGACACTTACATCAACGACCATGGGAGGACCAACCTACCACCATGTCGGAAAGGAACATCACTTACATCAACGTCCATGGGAGGACCAACCTACCACCATGTCGGAATGCCCCCAACCCTTACATCTTACTATGGGAGGACTTTCCTACCACCATGTAAGAATGGCTCCAGGCCTTACATCTACACCATAGGAGGAATTTCCTACCACTATGTGAGAATGGTTCGTGTGCATCTGTGTCTCCAGACTCATCACTTCCCCTTGGAAGGTATCTTGATCTGAAGTACACCAAGTCTCCCTCTGAAGTATTCAAACTTCACTCTGGCTAGCGGCTTGGTCAACACATCGGCTATCTGCTCGTCTATCGCAACATACAGGAGATTCACTGCTCCTCTCTACACCATATCCCTGATATAGTGATACTTGATCTCAATGTGCTTCAACTTGTCATGGAACACTGGATTCTCCGACAACTCTGGTTGTCGCAATATATACAAGTAGCACTTAGCTGGATATCAAACAAATCAGACAGTAGCTTCCTAAGCCACACTGCCTCACAACTAGCCGAACAAGTTGCGACATACTCTGCTTCGGCTGTACTCAGTGCCACACAGGACTGCTTCCTGCTAAACCAAGAGATCATACCAGATCCCATACTGAAGTAGCACCCCGAAGTGCTCTTCCGATCAATGGCACTGCATGCCCAATCCGAATCAACATAACCCTCCAGGTTAAACTTTTGATTTGCCTCATACTTGAGCCCATAGTCAACTGTACCCTTCAGGTACCTCAGAATATGCTTTGCAGCTATCAGGTGAACATGTCTCGGATCTGTCAAGTACTGGCTCAAGATGTTCACCGCAAAGCAGATATCCAGTCTTGTATTCGTCAGGTACATCAAGGACCCAATCATTTGACGATACATCATAGCATCAACCGGCTCAAATGAAGCATCACACAGAAGCTTCAGGTTCGATGCCATAGGTGTGGCCATGGCCTTGCAGTCCATCATCCCGAACCTCTTCAGGATCTCTACTACATACTTCCCTTGTCCAAGGAAGATTCCATCTGCACTCTGCCACACCTCCATACCAAGAAAGTAGTGCATCATACCCAATTCCTTCATCTCAAACTCGACAGCAAACTTCCTCTTCGTGTCGGCAATCAATCTATCCTCACCTGTTACAAACAGGTCATCCACATAAAATAGTAGTATCACTGGATTGCCTTCCTCAACCTTGTAGTAAAGGTTGGAATCCGCTTTACTCTTGGTAAAGCCCAAATAGGATAGAAAGATGTCTATCCTACCATACCAAGTCCTAGGAGCTTGCTTCAAGCCATACAAGGTTTTCTTCAACCTGCACACATATGACTCTTTGTCATGTGTCTCAAAACCAAGTGGCCGCTCCACATACACTTCCTCTTCAACTACACCATTCAATAAAGCTGTCTTGACATCCATCTGGTGTACCTTTCATTTCATCATTGTAGCCAGAGCAAGTACTGATCTAATGGAAGTGTATCTGGCCACAGGAGCAAAGGTCTCTTCATAATCAATCCCTTCTTTCTGGGAGAAGCCACAAGTTACAAACCTTGCTTTATATTTCTATATGCTTCCTTTTGTAGCATGCTTGATCTTATAGATCCACTTGGAAGTTACAACAGACTTCCCTTCAGGTCTTGGAACCACATCCCAAACATCATTCTTCATGATCGACGGATCATGGCATCCTTCCATTACTGCATCCCGTATCTTGGAAACTTCAGATTCTTCAATATCTTCAATAGATACATTTCTTTAAACTTCATTGCAGGAACAAATGTTGTAGTCCTTCTTTTGTAGGTGATTGTATACGATCTTTCCTACAAAGCAAGTTAAATTGCATGATTAGAAACATCTCATAGTTTTCAGAACAAATTCTTACACATAAAGAAATATGTCAACTAGTCATGCAATTATTTTATCCAATGCTTCAATACAACATTTATCCATATCCCGTAACTTTCTAGATGCCTTCCAATCTCTACCAGAACATTGTTAAGAGTGTGCACAACTCCCAACATGTCAGCAAAGAGGTTTCATTCTAGATAAGTAGCAATGGAATGTTGTACAGTGCCATAGGCCACTTACCCATCACATGCATATTAGTAGTATACTGTTCATTAATGCAATTATTCTAATATGCATAATACACACCCTAAGTCTAGGAACATAAGCATATACATCATTGAACAATATTATTTAAACAAACAAATATGCAAGAAATGACAATTCAAATACTTATCTTTGTTTGGTTTGTAGGGTGGACTCCCTCTCAATATTTGCTTCCTTGCAGGAACTACTGGAGTGTGCTCCCTCTTGATCTTTGCTTCCTGGATTACATGTCCTTGAACTTATATCCATCCTCTATCACTTATGCATACTTACTAGTATCATCACTGTGTTACCCTCGAGATCTCATACATAATCATACATTGATTAGTATAATCTCAATACTATCAAAACACAATAATCTTAAACATGTAGAGTCATGATCATTTCAAACATAGATAATAAGCATTAGCATTCAAAGTTTCAGGGAAGACTTCTCTTACTCATGCATATTCATATTTGACCATAGAACTCTTTTGGTTAGTCATATCATCAATCAAGGTAAGAGACATAATATGCATAAACCCTAGATTACTTAAATTTCTAACTTAATAATTATCAATCATGCCATGTATATTTATATAAGATATCCTAACACAAGGTAGGATTCCAACTTGATATAGGAAAAACATACCTGGATTAGTATGCTAGCTAGTTATGTCTAACATACCTGCATAATGTCTTCTTGTTCTCTTCAATGACTTGTGCTAGTAACCTGCATATCTCATAGGTTAACCATTATAGAACTAAGTTATACATACCTCGTAATTAGATCTTCTATGTGATCCATGACAATGGATGAATCTTTGTCTTCATGTCACCATGGTCATATGTTCTTGAACTAGAACATGGTTTGTCTTTCTTGATGTACCTTTCATGTTAGTGGACAACATCAACCTCATACAACACCACAATGCATTAGTACAATCATAAGTGTCAAAACCCTAATCAATGAATATCTTCTATCATGCATTCATATTTTATTAAGGTGATACAACAAGTCTAAAATTAATCAGGATTGTACTAATATTAATGAAGACAAACATAAACTTAATCATGAATAGATTTTGAAACATACCTGTAAGTCATACCTGTCGAGATTGCTTGTAATCTTCTTATGTAAGGCCTTAGCCTCATCTCCCTCTGAAACAGGAACTTCTTCACTGATGCAGGTGACCAATCCATTCCCTTATAGGATTAACCCAATCCACTTTGATTTGCTGAAACTGGATCTGGAGCTAGATTAGGGTTTGTCAGAGAAACCCTAAAAATTCAAATTTTGAATTTCAAACTTCTGAAAGGATAGAAAGATGCGCCTTGATGAGTTGATCAACTTGCTATACTCAGAATTTGAAAATTGCAAAGTTTCACCCCTCAAATTTGTTTTTCAATCTTTCAGATTCACTGGGGAGGACCCTGAATTAGGGTTTGAGTTTCCCGGAGCTTCACCCAACCAAATAGTTTGATCCAAAGCTCTAAACTTCGATTTTTCCAAGGAGCTTCCAGCTATGGTCACAGATTTCAAAAATTCCCATTTTTGCAGAAGCACTAATTTTTCACCTTTCCGATCAAAATCCTGAACTAGGGTTTGATCAAGCCCGGCCTTCTGCTCAACCAAAAAATTTGATCTTGGTCTCTAAATTTCGATTTTGATGAGGAGAATTGAGCCGTGGTATCCGATACAAAAATTCCAACATTCTCCGAAACCCTAAATTCCCGGAGGCATTAATGAAGGTGCTCAAAATCCAATTCCGTTTTGACAGAAATATGCACCTGATTGTTTCTAGTGTAACTCCGAAATTACGAATCCAAAGGTTTTGAAACTATGACCTGTGGTATCTTGACCTATCATCTTTCCAACCCCACAGGTCTGACCTCAATTGGATTCTTTGAGAGAGAGTTATTCCAAGTGTCGCAACATGACCTGTTTATGAGATAAAACAGGAGAGCAAACTTGTACAAAGTGCCACGTGTCACTGGTTCACTTTTAGCCTCTGAACCTTTGGCCTATGAAATTAAAGTCTGTGCCCTACCTGTCACTTTTAAAAAAAATTCATTTGGAGCTTCCTAGCCCAAGTTGTGACCCTTTTTCTCAGGTCACCTGTTTATGACTGAGATCTGGAAGAGGCAGAAACCCTAGATTGTACAGATCATAAAACACAACGTACAATGAATTAGAAGTTGTGCTTCGGACACAAGGTACATTGGGATCTTATCTTCGACCTGTAAAAGTTTCATATCCTGAAACTTATCCAAAATGGATTTATAGCGAAAGTTCTACGATGACAGGTTTTTGCTATATCAAGCCCTAGCTTCGCAAGTGCAACAAGTGTCATAAATTGCATACCATGCCTTCTTTCAGGCTAGCTCTGATACCATGTTAGTTTTTTAGAATTTACTTCAATCTGATCTAGGATATTAACTGAGAGAACAACATGTACAACATATCTACATTATATCAATCATGGACATAATTATGCAAGCACACAAAAGACAATAGACACACAGAGTTTCACTGGAGAAAACCATAAAGGTGAAAAACCCCACAACTTCCTCAGAGATGGATAGAGAAATGATACAACCCAAGCATAAGAGATAGTATTCTCCTAGAAGCAGCTTCTCCTCCTCCACAAGTGCCCCACTCTCCAATGAGAGTATGAGTGAGAAAGTGAATGATCAAATAGAGTGCCTCCCGCACTCTATTTATACTTGAATTGACTTGACTAATAACCTTTACTAGGTCGGCCTTAACTTAACCACATAACATAATGCTGACAGGGCCGACCCCCAATAGGGTGGTCTAATAAACCTTTAACCCACATGACTTATACAGGGCCGACCCCAACAAGGTGGTCTAATAACCCATCAAGTATAAGTTACAACACTTACAATATAAATGATGACACTTCCGTATAGAGGAATAATAACATATCTATAGGAATACAAACACTTTCGTATAGAGGAATAATAACATCTCTATAGGAATACAATATACATATATGAAATACATTCCGAAGTTACAAATACACCAACATAATGATCATTTGCATAAACTATAACAAGTGAAGGTTTTTCAATGGTAACTTCTAATATAACGATTTGACGATAATGGATTAATCACCGATAATAATTACCTTATTGACTCCTTTATCCTTAAGGAGGCCATGCCCTTGGTAAATTGATAATGCCTTTGCTTTAATATTTGAGGCTATCCCTAATTCCCATGCATACTCTAATTCTTTATGTCTTTCAAGTTTATAAGCCCCCCCTCATTCTCGCCCAACAACTGCCATCCTTGGTTTCTCTATATAGAGTTAAGAAGGTAATTGCCTTGCATTTATTTGCAACTGAGAGTTCAAATCCTATATTAAAAGGAAGGGGACCTTGTTGATTGTACATATCCAAAAATCCATTCCATTGAGTAATTCAAAACATGCATACATTTAGTGCATGCTATATTTAAATCTCCTAGCTAAGGCACCAAATAATTATCATTGATTAGTGGTCACAAAACAAAATTGAAGGATGGAAAATTTTGCATGACGAATATTTATAACAAATTGCATCAAATACCTCTTAAAATAGGGTGTTGGAAAATTGTGTGTATGTGCTCGGATAATAGTAAAAGGGGTTCCTACACGAACGAACATGGGACTTGAGATCTATGGTAGAGATATCGTCACAAGATTTGGTAAAAAGTAAATTCGGCAGAGAATACCATGCCATGAATAGTCAAGATCACATCAGGAAACATAGATTTGATCACTTGCAATATTCTTTTCTAGAGTGAGAATTTTTACTGTGGAAATATTTAGTGGCAAGATGACATGTATGGAGGCCAAAGAGAATATGGCATGGTCGAACTAGGGGATACCACATAGGGTCCATGTGGGGTGCAGTGCCACATCATCTCTTTCCATGTGACATGCCATGTTAGTAGATGAAAATTAATTCGGAGTTGTTTTCTTGTTTTGGGAAAAATAGGAGCATATTTAGTTGAATTGGATGATTTTTTTTGGGTATGTCTGTAGTGATGATGGATGCAAAAATTCTAGTGAGGAGTATTCGCTTGTTTAGATCCGAATTTTATGAAATGGGGAATTAATGACTTATGAATACCCAAATCTAGTTTTTGACAAAGGCCTTGTTGGGGTTGAAATCTTAACAGTGAAATCTATGACCAGGCACATAGATAACTAGTGGAGATTTTGGCCAAATTGCAAGGGGTTTGGTGTGGATATGCAAAAATAGGCCAAAATCCACTATTATGAGACTTTTTGGTGATTTTAGAAAACTTGGAGGTAAAAGTGACACAAGATATAAAAAATGGAAATTTTTTATTTTCTAGACTTTTTGTCTTCACAACAATCTAAACAACTTTGTTAAAGTGATGTTTTTCTCATTTTTCTCTATTTGTGAGATAACCATTTTTGCCAAAAAAATTATGTATGGAAGAAGTGAAAAAAGTAAAAGTTGACAATCACATAATTATGTAGAAATTGGTTGGAGCATCATATTAGTGATCAAGAAGTTATTGTGTACTCAACATTTTATGTTCTATTAGTACATGATACAAAAGTTTTCTTGATTCTTCCCGTATTTTCTTCTATAGGTATTAGAACTTGGTCCCTGAGATTAATTGCAGCTACATGAACAATCAGAATTGGGCAAAAGTGCTAACTTTAGAAGGTTGTAACTTTCAACTCTAAGTTCATAACTAGGTATGGTTATAATTGTTTGAAAGCTAATCAATGGGAATATATATATATATATATATATTCTCAAACATAATCTTATATATATATATATATATATATATATATATATATATATATATATATATATATATATATAAGATTATGTTTGAGAAGATATATATATATATATATATATATAGAAGATATATATATATATATATATATATATATATATCTTCTCAAACATAATCTTATATATATATATATATATATAAGATTATGTTTGAGAAACTGCTTAAGATTTTTCCAGAAATTAGACAAAAAATGGGTTTGTAGCTCTGATTAATTTTGAGAAAGTTGTGAAATGGATAGTTTCCAAAACAAATTTAATTTTATGAACACACTGCATATACAATATTTCATTATATATAATTGCAGACCGGAGTTTTCATATCGGCACTGAGGAAGAAAATAGAAGAAGGGAAGAATCCATCCAACCAAGAAGAGAAAGTCAAAGGTTTAAATATCATTGTTAGAAATTAAGAAACATAATATAATGGGCACATAGGAAATATTTAACCATCGGAATCGGTAGAGATAATGAAGAGCTTGAATATGGACATGCATAGCTATAGAGTTGATAATGATAGAATGCTTAAAGCTTAGTAGCGGAAAAATCAACTAAATACTCAGCTAATGCAAAGCTTAAATCTGCTATAGAGACAAATTTAGATTGTATCATGTACATATCATGAGAAAGAATATAGAGAATATTCAAGGAGAATATCCCGTGAAATATCTAGGCAGTCTACAAGTGTTGCTAGAATTCATAGACATCACTACTCACCACCTCTAGAAAATAGGAAGTCATGTACCTATGAGGAATCAAGGAATAGTCCATAAGTGTCCCCAATCATACATCATAAAAGAAGACATGTGGAAGAAAAGCATGTATTCTACGAACAAAATACTGAAGTTGATGGACTCTCGGAGGCTAGTCTACTTCTTGAGAAAGACAATTTCACTTTGGAACACTTCATTGATGATAATATTGAGTCCAATAAGACAAATCTACTAGTAAAAATTTAAATTTCAAGGCAATACTGTAAATTTAGTGGTTATTTGTTTGTTTTATGTAAGGGCCTTTGAGTTCTAAAGACTTGGGTGTAGTTTTGTTAATAGGGATATTGGTTAGAACCAAAATATGAACAATTTAGTAAGACATGTTCTATTGGCATTACCGAGTACGTGAAGATTTTATTTTGTTTTCATATGAAATATGAAATACATTTTTCTTATTGTATAAAAATATGGAAGCCATAATTTCCATTTAGAACTTGCAGGGCAAGGCTTCAATTTGGTGGGATCAACTAATGGAAGTTAAACATATCAATGAAAAGAGGATTTCATGGAGGCATTTCAAAAAGTATTTTTAGTGGAAGTACCTATCTAAACATCACTATGAGAAGAAGATGGAAGAGTTCTTTGAAATCAAGATGGGAAATATGAGCATGGAAGAGTATTAGAGGAATTTTTTAGAAACATTGAGATATGTTGAGTTTGAACAAGAAGAGAAGGTAAAGATATAAAGGTTCCTTAATGGGTTGCTTGCATTTTATAAATATAAATTTAGTTTGATGAGCCCAAGACTCTTGAAGAAACAATTTGGAAAGCAAAATACATATATGATCAGAACAACGGAAGGACAAATTTTAGAAGTCCTCAAGAGATAAGAAGAAAGATAAGCAAGATCAAGGGAAGAGAAGATTTAAACCTCGTTTCTTTAGGAACGAACCAGTTTCATATTAGCAAAGCAATCCAACTCAAAATGGACCTTGGATGACAACGTTTTAGGGAAAAAGAACAAGGCATCAAATCAAATGTCAGAGATGTGAAGGAGATAATTTGTATATAGTTTGTCCTTGAAGGGAAGAAAGAATGAGGATTGTGCACAACATAGAAGAATCCAATACTATGGAAGATGTGGCCAAAAAAATTCCCAGAATATATGTAACCTTGGACAATCGATATACATACCACTAGTCCAACATGATTGAGGTTTAGGTTAAGATTTCTAATCAATATATTTCCATTTTAACTGATTAAGGAGCAAGTCATAGTTATATTGATCCTAATTGTTGGAATATTCACCAATACCAAGGTGGGGTGAATCAATATTGGCCACCTTTTACCATTTCAAACTTTAATATCAGATGTAAACATTAACCATTAACAATAACATTCATCATCACATAAACCATACACAGTACACAAGCGATTTTACGTGGAAATCCAAATGGGAGAAAATCATAGAATGCTTTTCTTATATAATATAAATATTACATTCAATTGATTTACCATCTCCAACTAGAAGGAGGCTACAACCCCCTAGTTTATCGGCTCCAATTGAAAGGAGGATACAACCCCTTGGTTTTACCACAAGTTCCTGTAGAGAGGACTCCAATCCTCATTGAGCTCCAACTCACTAAATTTACCAACATCAATCGGAAGGAGGCTAGAACCCCCTTTCCTTGCCATGTCCTTCCACCGATATATGAATAAGAGAATTAACCTATCACTACCATTATATCTGTCAACCTGTACCTGTATCATTGTCTCTATCAACCTGTACCTGTATCAATGTATTTTTCAATCGGTATCACTGTCTCTGTTAACCTATACCTGTATCACTGTCCCTGTCACTCTATCATTTTCTTTGTCATTGTCTCTATGTCAACCTATATCATGCCTCAAATCTATCTTTCCAAGAATTCCCAAAAACAATCATCCATAGATTTCATTTGCATCTTCATACTTTTACATCATAGACATTTCCAAACCCTAGGATATTCCAAGATAATCACCATGATCTATGAAAAGATCATCACCATAATCACCATAACATATATACGCAAGATCACCAAATAAAAGGCTCTGGCAAATACATAATATCCCTACCATTTTCAAGACAAGAAGATGGAACCTTGTCCATGAGAGGCATGTATCATCACAAGAGAAACCCATAAGCAAGAACCATACCTTTTACAAGATGAAGAAAAAAGAAATAAAATCTTCACAAAAATAAATCCTAGATCATGTCATAACATAGCCCTTCCAATAATCTTTCTAATGATCAAAGAATTTTGTAATTCCGATATCGTATGAGAAAGTTATGACAATTTTACCAATCTTCACCAAAGAACAAAAATGATCCCAAAACATTCCACACTAGCTCCTCCACAAAAGTTCGCAACTTTTTCTCTAAAAGTTGCGCAATGTAGAAGAGAGACTTCAAGACCTTGAATGATGACGAAATGAGAAGTTTCATCTCTTAATTATACCCTCCAAGATGCCTTTATTTTTCTCTAGGGTCGACGTTTCACTTATCCTTAGATTTAAGATCTCCATAATTTAAGGGGTAGTTGAATGGGTTAATGCCCCACTTTAAGGATTCATCATGGAACTTTTACTTGCCTTCATGATCACTTCATATATTCATCAAAGGGTATTTGGGGCTTCTCCTCATCATACTTAGTGGACACATCATTATTCCCTTCAGGGTTTCTTTCCTCTTTATGTGGTCCCATCATCAATACTTTGGGGGATTCTTCATACTTCACACCAATGTTACTTTGGACCAAATTTAGGGGCTATTTAGTGCCTTCTTCATCATGGGTCATGTGACCCCAACATAATGGTCATGTGGACCCAACACCATTATGCTGGGGGTTTCTTCACCTTTCTCACCAAAATTGTTTAGGGGCAACCTTAGGGACTTCTTTAGGGGTTTGTACCATATGTGTACAACCCAAAGTGTCTTCTTGTGAGGGCCTTGCTTAAAGCTATGCCATAAGGGGACCTCTTTGGAGTTATATGCACTAGGATTTTGACTTTAATTGTCATGTTCCCATTTTGTCAAGCACCAGGAAGCAACCAATGTCACCTTAAAACCCCATGGATCCCAATGAAAGTCAATTAATTAATTGATAAGGGGGATAACATTGGTAAAGTACCCTAGGCAATTAAATTAACTAGGAATACAAATTCAGACTATAGTTGTTTCAATTAATTAAATTGAAGAGGATGTAATTATTATTTTTGCATTTAATTATTATTTACATGTGATGATGAGTTGGTTGATGACAAGGGTGCATAAGGATATAAGGTTGGCTTAGTGAGTTGTCAACCAAAGAGGAAAGTGAAAGAAAAAGCAGAGCAAAGAAAAAGAGAGGAAATTGACTAAAGCAGTGCATAAAGCAAGCAAGTGCACAAAGCAGGCAAGTGAGGAAAAGAAGGAAACATCCAGAAAGCTAAGGAGGGCGTAGTTTCCAAAAAGAACAAAATCCAACCAATTGTAAAAATAAGGAAACATTCAGAAAAACCAGGAGGGTGCAGTTTCCAAAAAAGAGGAAAAGCTAGTCAGTAAAAAAGATGGAAAGTGAAAACTCAATCAAGGAAGGCGCATTAGAGGAGGCCAAGGAGGTTTATTGGAAAGTTAACTTTCTCATCATGTCACCCAGTCTATAAAAGAAGGAGGGCAGACCACATTCATATCTTTTAACAATTTATTGTTTGTGTATGAATAAGCTCAAGCCTATCTAGGATTTGGTGATGCACCCTTAGCCACCTATGGGAGATGTGCCCCATAGTTTATGTTCCAGTCTTATGCACATGATCGAATGAAGCCATTGATGTCAAATTGCAGATTTGATCCAGCTCTATGATTACTTCCTCTCTTCTTTCTATCTTCTGAAGCATTCTTCTCATTCGGTGGAAACAACATTGAAGGGACGAAATGGAGGTTATATGTTCAAATTTTTTGAGCATTTCTGGGTTGTGAGACCTATTCCATTACGTCTGGAGGGTCATTTCCAGTAATAAACACCTTTTGTATTGTTGAAAAAGGTGTCTGGATGACCAAGATACAACCACTCTCATCAGAGCCAAGGTTTCAATGTTGAGGAGCGCACGTGTGCAAATTGGAGAAGTTTCAGTTGATGAATGCGCCCTCTATGAGTAGTCACTGAGATATGGTGCACCTTCCAAGAGAAGACATTTTCTGTGTATTCATCTATTGCAGATCCAGAGAAGATCCTACTTCTTCTCTTCTCAGACTCCTTCTACACTCAGTATTGTAAGAATTCCATGGTTAGAGATTCTCTGTAAAGTCTGAGATCAAAATATATTCATTTTTTGCTTAGGCTTCTCTAATATATCATGCTTATGTTCTTTTATATGTATCTGAGCCATATTTTTCATCATAAGGAGAACTCAAGAGCCTTAGAGGCTGATTGTACTTACCTTTCATAAGACTAGCTCTTTATGCAATTTTTATTGACTAGTTTCGAGAAATTTGAAATCTACTAAGGTCTGTAAAATCAGAGATTCATGACCTTCTCTGGCTGTTTGAGTCCATAATTATCAAGTCTAGCTCATTGGGCACCCGAATTTGAATAGTTTTGCAGTTTGATTAATTAAAAAGTATCTGTATACTCAATTTCGGTTCTGTCAGTCGTGATGGGTCCTTGAGACATTTCTAAATATCATCCCACCATCAGATTGAGAATTCGTGACCATATCAGTGCGTTTGGAAGAGCCTAGAAACAAGCTAGTGGAGCAATCCTACATATCGCTTTTTCTCTCCTTACCTCCAAACATTGACAGATCCTCCCAAATCATCGGTAACTTTTTTCCATCATAATATCAGGGGTTTAATGACATTCCATCCACCTCTGGTTGATTTCAAGTGTAAGTGGAAGAGTTTAGTAGGCATATGTTGGTGTGCCTAGGAAGCCTTGGAGTGGACTTCAGGCTGGTTGATGTTCGAAACATAAATGGCACCAGTACATTGTGCTTAGAAATCAGAATCTTGTCTTTATTTTGATGTCATTGTTTCTGCACACTCCCCAGTACATTTTGCAGATCTAAAAGTGTCCAACAGTCAAGCTCTAGGTGGGTTAACCAATGACCAGTTCTAGTTCCTTCTTCACTAGTTTTGAGAACTAGTTACTGTTTGCAATTTTCTGATTTTTAAAGTTATATTTGAGATAATATCATTTGATATCATATCAGGGATATTAAATCAATGACAACCTTATTCAACACTAATTTGGTTGAAAGATTTGATCTGAAGAGAAGGAAGCATGACAGATCATGGATGGTCAGTTGACTACTAGAACACAAATTAAAATCATTGAGTTAGTAAATGGTTGACCATTAGATATGAATGGATTCAATAACTTTACAAATTTTAACATAATACCTTTTGGCTCATATGATGTGCTTATCGAGATGGATTGGTTAGATGCATGTCATGTGGTATTAGATTGACACAATAAGTCCTTTACTTGTATTGAAAAACAAGGAGAGTGAAAGACAATGAAAGACATTCCAAGACCTATTTCCACAAGGGGAATTTAATCTGTGTAGTTGAAAAGATGCTAGTTGTATACAACTCATGTGGAAGAGCTAGAAAAGTGTAAATCCCAAGCTTGGAGGACTTTCCAGTATTGAAAGGGTTTGCAAATGTGTTTGAAGAAATACTAGGATTGCCACTAAAAAGAGAAATTGATTTCTCTATTGATTTGGTCACTGGAGCTACCCCAATTTCCAAAATTCCAAACAAAATGAGTAGATCTGAGTTGAAGAAGTTACAGATGTAGATAGAAGAATTATTGAAGAAAAATACATATGCCCAAGTCCATTTCTTTGTGGAGGACCAATACTTTCTGTGAAGAAAAAGGATGGAACTATGAGGTTGTGAATTGACTTCAGACAATTGAACATAGTCACTATGAGGAATACATATCCTCTACTTAGAATCAATGATTTATCAACTAAGAGGAGCAAATATTTTCTCAAAGATAGATTTGAGATAATGCTAACATCCGGGAAAGATAAAATAAGAAGACATTAGCAAGACAACTTTTAGAACTAGAAATGGTCACTATGAGTTTGTAGTGGTGCCATTTGCTTTGACAAATGCACTAGCTACTTTTATGTTTTTGATGAATGGAATCTTTAGGAAATATTTGGATAAAATTTTCATTATGTTCCTTGATGACATTTTTGTTCACTTAAAATCAGAGGAGGATTGCGAAGAGCACTTGAGATTAGTACTATAGGTGTTAAGAGAACATCAACTATATGCTGAACTAAGTAAATGCTCCCTTTACCAGAGGCAAATTCATTATTTGGGACACATAATTTTTGAAGAAGGAATATAAGTATATCCATAGAAGATTGAAACTATTATGGAAAGGCATACACCCTGAAAAGTATTAGAATTAAGATCATTTATGATTTTTTTTGGATGCTACAAAAGATTTATAGAAGGATTCTCAGAAGTGGAGGTTACTTCTATTGTAGATGCATTGAAGATGTGGAGACATCGTCTCATGTATAGAAAAATTGAGTTAAGAATAGATCACAATGCATTGCAATATTTGTTCGAAAAGAGAATTTTGATTTCCAGACAGACAAGATGGCTATAATTTCTTTGTGAGTTTGATTTTGATATCAAACATATTAAAGGTAAAAATAACCAAGGTTGTTGATGCACTAAACAAAAAAGTATATGCAATGAATGCTACAACCATTAGAGTGTGTAATCATATTTGAGAACAAAATTCCTGAGATTGTTATCTCACATGAACATTACCTTTAAATAAAAGAAAGACTATGCCAGGAACATGTACAACACAAATATGAAGGTTACAAGTTGGAAAGGGATTGAATTATCATTCATAACAATAGGGTTTATGTTTAAGATTCTAGTGAGTTAAGGAAATTGGTAAATGAATGAGATGGATAAGATTCCATATGTTGGACATCCTGGATACCAAAAGACAATTGCAATAGTAATAAGTCAATAATTTTGGCCAGGAATGGAGAAAGACATTGTTTAGTATGTATCCGGGTGTATGGAATGTCAAAGAGTAAAGGTGGAGCACATACATCCAATGGGATTTCTATAGTCATTGTTAATCCCTAAGTAGAAATGGGAACTGGTAACTATTGATTTTATCACTAAGTTTCCTAGGACAACAAAGCAACATGATTCAATCATGGTAGTGGTGGACAAGTTGATAGAAGTTGCTCTCTTTATTCCAATCAAATCATCTCACAAGGCAACTAATATAGTAGAAATTTACATGAAATAGATTGCCAGGTTGCATGGGATACCTAAGGCAATTGTTTCATACAAATATTCAAAGTTTACTTTAATCTTTTGGAAAGGACTATTCAAAGGATTTGGCACAAATCTGAATTTAAGTATAACATTCATCCAAAGATAGATGGATAGATTGAGAGAGTGAATCAACTCAAGAATGAAGATATGTTAAGAAAGTATGTGATGGACCAATCATCCAAATGAGAGGATTACTTGTGCTTAGTGGAGCTTGCATGTGATAATGTATATCATGCTTCTATGAAGATGATTCCATTTGAAGATTTGTATAGTAGAAAGTTCAATACCGTAATTAGTTGGGACAATCCATTGGAGATAGTAGTAATTGGACCAGAGTTACTTAAATAAATGGAAGAGTAAATTGTTTAGATTAGGGATAATTTGAAAACAACATAGGACAAGTAGAGGAGTTATGTAGCTGGGGGTGCAGTATCAAATGAATTCAGAAAAAGGGAGCATGTATACTTGAAAGTAAGCCCGAAGAAGAGGTCTCTAAAGCCAGTAATTTGTCCTAATCCAACAATTAGATATTGTGGACAATTTGATATTTTAGCTAGGATAGGGATTGTTGCATATGAACTTGCATTGCCTTCTTGAATAAAAGTTCTTAATGTGTTTCATGTGTCATTGTTGAAATGTCTGTACCTTTTCCTAACCATATTATTCAGTGGACTTTGATTTAGATGGAACCCGAATGAGATATGTCGGTGTAAGACAAGGAGGTCATGTTTCTTTGGAACAAATCAATAGGGTAGGTAAACGTCCAATGGACCCACTACGACCCTAAAGAATAAATGTGGGAGCTTGAGGATTCTATGAGGGATGCATACTTGCATATTTTTTATGCAAATTTTTGTACAGGTACATAGTGCTGATATACACCAAGGACGACACATAAATTAAGGGGGAGATAAATGTAAGTACTAATTTTGTAACCCTAAAATGTAATTATCTATGTAATGATGAAATGGCTAGAATCCAACCACAAATGGTCTAGGATGACCAAAGATGATATGAATATTTACATTTGCATATAGTATAAAGATCCTTGATGATTGCAAATGAAGAAGGATGAATACGAAATGGGGGGATATGGTTCCACAAGTGAGGGAAATGAAAGGGGGATCTAAGGGGGAGATTACCTTAGTGACTTATTAATATAAACCATCAACCTTGTAAAATTTAGTGAGAAATATACCATAAGGTCCATAAAACCATGTTTATGAGAGGATCTCAATTAAACTTATTAATTATCCTAAGCTAGGATTAGAAGGGGAAAAGTGGGGTCCTCATGAGTGCCACATGGAAAGTTTTGAACATGTATACAAAAGTTTTGGAATTGAGTTTAGGGTATCATTCTTACAATTTTTTTTCATAATCCTTCATGATGGTACACGAAAAAAAAGAAAATAGAGGAAACTAGAGATTCCATACCCGTTGATGCCATTTGCCATGGGAAATATGTGTTAATGGCTAATGTGATTCCGTGATAGATGGAAACCTGGCCTACAATTGTGGTTCCTTGTAAATATTATGTTAAAGCACTGGAAGAGAATTGGGATAGGTTGAGGCATTGTGTGTAGAGAAGGGGATCCCATTCATTGTGTTGTGTAGGCTAAGGGAGAAAATGCTAGTTGATTGGGATAGTTGTAGAGGGAGTTTTGGCATCATGAAGTTGTTTAAGTTATGGGATAAGAACAAGACTTAGGAGCATCACCTTTGTGCATGTGGGATAATATCCATGGCTTTGGGGTGGCCTCTATTCTAGAATGAATAAGTGTGATGGCGGGAGGAACATCCTTTATTTGCAACCAGTTGGAGTGCATCCACTCGAAGGAATATTTCTCTCAGAAAGATAAGTTCCTTATTTGTGTTATGAATGGTTTCATTATGTATTTATATTCTAAATATATTTAATTACAACTATGGACAAATTCATTGTAGGAATGTATGCATATTTCAAGACAAAAATTAGTTAATTGGATGTTATAGTTTAATTGCGTTCATAAAATTCTATAGTGAGTTATTGAAAAAAAAATTCGATATTAGAGTAAAATTTTCAAGGTGATATTAAGTACCCTATAGTATGGAAAGTGTGTAAGAGGCTATCGTGTACGTGACAATGTCCCAGCACTCACCCTTCCATTGCATGTGCATTCCCTCACTCCTCCACTGCTCACCCTCTCGGGGGTGAAGGTGGATTGTGGGGGTGAGGGTGTGGATATGTGCACATGTAGGGTGTTACCCTCTAAAGGGTGAAGGTGGATGGTGGGGGTGAGTGTGTGCATATGTACACATGAGAGTGAATTACCCTCCTATGGGTGAAGGTGGATGGTGTGGGTGAGGGTGTGCACAAGCAGGGTGTTAGGGAGTGATGTGTACGGTGTGGAGATGTCCACATGTTCAAATTCCCACCCTCACCCCCCTCACACCATCTTCAACCTCAGTGTACATGCATGTTTATATATGCATACCCTCAATCCCCACTCACCCACTTTCCCAAGCATGTGCACACATACACATGCAAACCTTCATGATATTCCCCCAACTACCACCACTTACACTTATAGGTTGAAGGTGGGTGGGGGAGGTAAGGATGTGTATATGCTAGTGGGAATGATCCTCAATGGCTTAGGGTTAACCGTTGAAAAAGAGGAAAGAAGACAATAGTTTGTTTACCAATATCATAAATTTATATAATAATAACTACCTAAAAGAAAGAGGGATGAAGAAAATTGTATTTGATCAATTGTCCTGCAAGGTTTCTTTGTACATTGATTTAATCCAACTCTTCATTCATCCGAGTGCTCTTCTAATAACTTGCACACAAATAAAACACAACCTTCCTCAAGATTTTATTGTTATAACAACAAATATATAAAGAAATTAAAAGTAGTTATAACTGATCTCAATTACTCAATCATAAAGATGATTCATATCCCAAACAAACATTCAATTGCAATATTATTCAATATTTATGCTTATATTTGGGAGGGGGGAAGTCTAAAGATATTCATATTTATTAATAAAAAAACAACAAGAATATGGTTACATGATTGTCTTGCTACCGACACCTTCATCCCTTGGATCTGGGTTCCTCTGTCTTAGACCAATTATCACTTGGGACTTTGGTGTGTAATCCTTTGCTATTATGGAATGGGTGGCCCTTGGAATAGACAATTCTCAATCCTCAACGAACTTATCACAAACTTAGAATTAGGGGTTATGAGGCTCCTTTTGATAAAATCCTCACAAACCTCTCTAAAATTATATAGAATTAAGGTGCTCACTCAGTCTCCCCTCCCATTCCCAATCAACGTCTTTTTTTTATACAAACAAAAAATAGTTTAAACAATTGGGCGAGGAAGTTAGGGCTTGTATAGGTGTACGATACCTACACCTTTCGTTTAGAAGCACACATTTAATGCACATTCAATATTTTTTTTACGTTTTTAACATTGCATAGACTCCTTGTATGAAGGGAAAACATGTATTTATGTGTGTTTCCTTTTAAAATGGCATATAGGTATGCTCCTTTTGTTGAGAGAAAGTGCCCTATATATAGAAAAAAGTATTTTTTAAGAGCAATTTTTGGACAATGATCTCTGCAAGTGTCCATGTCATAGTCATCAAGGAAATACTAGTGGTCAAGACAACACAATAATGCTATAATAGACCCCCCCAATCTAGGAGGTCATAAGGGATGTTGATGGCCAAATACTGTCCAAGGATTTGATAAGTGGGACTAGGTGGAGTGCATTGAAAACATGATCATAAAGCTACACGTGAGCAATAAACACAATGTAAAATTAGTACTTTCCCCAAGGTAGGTATACCCATGATCAAGTTTGAAACAATCATGGCCACCCAATCAAGTACAATACTAAGGATCCATGAGGTATATAGAATGAAGAATCATGGCCACAAAAATATACACAATGGATCCATGTCAAATAAAAATCATAGCCACAATCAAATACAAAGAGGATTTATGTCAATGTTCATCAAGGGAACATCTAAAAATGAATAATATCAAAATTTAACTAGTTCTCCAAAATAGTACAAATTTCATGTAGGTATGTGGTATTTTATGCTCAACGTGGGTAACATCATAGAAGGGATATGCTACCACAACACAAAGCCTTCAATCCAAATCCACTTAATGTACACATATTTTCCATGTGAATAAATGATATGCTGTAAAACATTGGGTCACTAACAAAGAACATACCATCATTAGATCCCAACATCTTGACCTGGTTTATTCCTGATCAAGGGTTCTTTATGTTATTTTACCCAATGCACTATGGGTCGAAATAGAACTGACCAAACCGAGACCTAGACCTCACACTGATGGCGTGATTGGTTCCATTTGAAAATATTGCAGATAGTAAGTTCTTGAATCAGATGGGACAAATGTATTTATATTTGAATACACCTACTATTGCTCAAGAGACTACTTGCACCTTAGACCCCTTGTAAACCTCTAACGTCCTTTAAGTTCATGCTTCTGACCAGAAAAGGACCTAGCAAACCGAAGGGAAGAATGAAGGAATAAAAAAAGTTCCAAGCAAGGTCCTATAAATAATAATAATAAAAATAATGCTCTTTGGGGCAAAATGGGAAAGAAAAAGGCCAAATTTCCCTGTAAATTATGTAAATATGACTATATGATCCATCAATGCTCCAATTAATTAGAGGAATCTCAATGTTTCTTATCACAATGGAAAGTTGTACAACAACCCATTTTTCTCATCAATCCATTCCCTCCTCAAGGCAACTAATTGATTCTTGGCATCTTGAATAATCTTGTACCTTTGCAAGGGGGTAATCAAGGATCCCATCCCAAAGGGGTCAATCCATTGAAAGCAAATGTATACATGTGTAAGAGAGAAATTGATATTCAGGCCATGGCTTATAACTATGATGCTTCTGACTCTTTATCAAAGGAAAAATAAGTGTATGCATTGCAACTACCTCCCCCTCTTAAGATAGAGAAATCGATAGTTTATATGGCGCCTCACCCTCCCAAGGGAGTGTTGAAAAATGTTGCAAATAATCTTCATGCCCTATATTCCCAAAACTATAGTCTAGGTGAAGATTTATTCCATGCCCCGTGTGCTATGTCAACCTTATAAGTTATCCAAAAATGACTTGTGCAACAAAAGACATTTTTTTATCCATTAGTGGTTTCGATCAGTCCAATGCTCATTTGATAACTTTTTCTATTGACGAATTTAAGCCATGTCTCCCCCATCATGTCGCATTTCATATTCAAATATTGTTGTGCAAAACGAACATCTTTAGGACTATTGTTGATGAATGATCCCCTATATGCATTATGTTTTAGTCATGTTGGAGAGCTTTAGGTTCTCCAATTTTTTTTCCTTCACCTACCATTTTTATGGTATTTGAGAGTCATTCTTTTAGACCTCATGAAATCATTCACTCATTCGTTGTTGAATTGGGGGGAAAAACCATTTTGGAGGAGTTTGTCAATGCCTCGTTGGATTATAAACTCTTCCTAGATGTAGCTGGACTTATGCTATGATTGTTGTAGTATTGTTGGTATTTGGATTGGTTCATTTCCCTCATTAGGACATATCGTCACAATTGACCAGTTGTAGCATTGTAGGCTTGATCTATCTATTGCCATGGAATCCAATGACCCATTGGTATATAATTCGATGATGACATGTGAGAATTTCGGTGTGGGAATTCATTCCATGTTGATGGGAAATTTTAATCTCCCTTCACCCATTTCTTATATTGAATCTAATCCAATATATTTGATGTCATAAGTTTCCATAGATTCCACAAATGTCTCTTTGAATTGTTGTTCAAATGAAAATACTGAGACACAATCCTTGGTCTCATTTAAAAGATCATATTTCGAAAATGACCCATGAATAATGTTGAAGCTATCTTATTTTGTAGATGGAAACAAATATATTAGTTTGGCTATGTCATTCTCTATAGTCGAGATCACTTATCAGGCTATCCAATTGGCCATTGTAGACGCTCATCAAAATTCTCCATCTTGGGAGGAACATGATCAATTTACATCGCCCATATTGGCCTTTATCTCTCCCACTTCATGATATCTATTAGACGCGTTCCTACCATCTAATTAGGCCATCCTCAAAGTGATGAATTATTTTCAAAGAGCTTGGGAAGATACACATCATTGATCATGCTTCCTTCTCGAGTTGAGGAAGTTGGGCGTTGAAGCTATCTAATCCAATATATTTGATATCGTAAGTTTCCATAGATTCCACAAATGTCTCTTTGAATTGTTGTTCAAATGAAAATACTGAGACACAATCCTTGGTCTCATTTAAAAGATCATATTTCGAAAATGACCCATGAATAATGTTGAAGCTATCTTCTTTTGTAGATGGAAACACATATATTAGTTTTGCTATGTCATTCTCTATAGTCGAGATCACTTATCAGGTAATCCAATTGGCCATTGCAGACGCTCATCAAAATTCTCCACCTTGGGAGGAACACGATCAATTTACATCGCCCATATTGGCATTTATCTCTCCCACTTCATGATATTTATTAGACACGTTCCTACCATCTAATGAGGCCATCCTCAAAGCGATGACTTATTTTCAGAGAGCTTGGGAATACACACATCATTGATCATGCTTCCTTATCGAGTTGAGGAAGTTGGGCGTTGAAGAGAAAATATTAACGACTTCTAGAGACTTTAGTTGGTAATAAGGGTCTCCTCCCATCAGATCATGTGTATGCAGAAGGGAACACATCGAACATTTAAAAAACCATGCTAATTAACATCTCTCGCAAACCTAACATTATGGAACATCTTATGATCGAAGCATATTGTTTTCTTGAGGAAGCCAAAATTTACATTGCCCTTTTCAAAGAGCTTCACAATGTTTTTGCTTGGACATATACTGGGAATGCCATTGACCCTTGGATCATCAAACATGAAAAAAAAACTTATGATAATGGGAAGGTAATGTTTGATTGAAGCTAAGATTTGTAAATCCTCACAAGGCAACTACCATCAAGGCAAAAGTGGGAAAGTTATTAAAACTTGTCTTTATCTAATTTGTCCCTCTGATTGAATGGGTATCAAACCACATTCCCATGGATAAGAAGGAAGGGACCATTCGCATCTGCACCGCCTTCTATGATTTGAACAAAGCTTATCCAATGGATAACTACCCCACATCATTCATCGACCAAATTATCAATGAGTGTGCTGGAAATGATTTTTTTTGGTTTATGGATCGATTTTCCGGCTACAATCAAATTTAGATTAGTCCAAAAGATCAATAGAAGTCCACCTTTATCTTTCCTTGGGGTACATTTTCCTATAGAAAAAATTCATTTTCCCTTAAAAATGCTAAAGCCACTTTTCAGCGGGCTATGTCTTATGCCTAGAAAAATGTCATTTTTCCTTGAGAATGCTATCGCCAGTTTTCATCGGGATATGCCTTATTCTTTCCATGACATAAAACAAATCATCGAAGCTTACCTCAATTATTTGGCTGCTATATCGAAAAGAAGAGCCGAACATCTAGCCCATCTTCATTTGGTTTTTGATCGGTGCCATTTTTACAAGATTCGTTTAAACCTGCATATGTGCATCTTCTATGCCGTGACTAGAATGTTCCTTAGATTCATAGTATCCACTCAGGAGTAGATATCATAGTTGATCCTTTCAATGTTGAGGCATTAGTTCAGTTTCCTCCCTTGCATAACATTCAACAACTCCAAAGTCTTCATGGAAAAGTGAACTTGTTGTGAAGATTTGTCACCAATTAAGCTAAGGTAACGAAAGGTTTCATGCGCCTTTTCTAAAAGGGGAGTTTGAAACTATCCCTAGAGCTCTTGTTGAATAATGTTTCTGAAGAAAAGCACATCATTTACTTAGATCAACTTGATGATCATCACAAAGATGCAGATATCATGAATGCGACACATCAAAAGTGTATTAAGGCTCAATATCACAAGTTTTTCCACCTTAGGAACTTTTTTAAAGGAGACTTGGTTCTAGTTTATGACCAAGATAAAGGTAAGTTGGGGGTAGGCAAGTGTAATCCTATGTAGTACGGTCTTTACATCATGAGGGGTTCCCTTAATAAGGGATATTATTAGTTAGAGGATTATTAAAGGAACATTTTGGATAAGACTAAAAACATGTTCTATCTAAATAGGTATTATGTCTAGTCAACAATGACAAGGAAATTGAGCTGTATGGAAGGCCCACACTCCCCATTTTGATATTAATTTCAATATTCTAAGGTTTAATGTATTAAAGATAATATTAGATATCATGAATGCGACACATCAAAAGTGTATTAAGGCTCAATATCACAAGTTTTTCCACCTTAGGAACTTTTTTAAAGGAGACTTGGTTCTAGTTTATGACCAAGATAAAGGTAAGTTGGGGGTAGGCAAGTGTAATCCTATGTAGTACGGTCTTTACATCATGAGGGGTTCCCTTAATAAGGGATATTATTAGTTAGAGGATTATTAAAGGAACATTTTGGATAAGACTAAAAACATGTTCTATCTAAATAGGTATTATGTCTAGTCAACAATGACAAGGAAATTGAGCTGTATGGAAGGCCCACACTCCCCATTTTGATATTAATTTCAATATTCTAAGGTTTAATGTATTAAAGATAATATTAGATTACACATAATAAGGAATAACATTTATTATACTCTCTCTTTGTGATCTATATATAAAAAAAAACTCCTTGCCTCATACTACCAAAAATACAAGTTTATTGTGTGCCAATCTTGTGTAACTTAGTTTTGTTTTATGGCTTTTCACTCAGGGAACAAAACCACTGAAACAATGGAGTGTTGCAGCACCACGCGTCCTCCCCTGGTTTCTTCTTTCGTCTGCCCTACCCCTCAATGGACGCCCAGAAGGACAAGGTTCAGGGATCGAGTCTCGATGTCACTACCGTTGCCTCCGCGCAACCCCAATGACCCTTCCCTCTCCAATCAAGCATTCACAGCTTCCGGTCCCCAAACAAAGCCCCGCTCGGATGACACACCTCCGCTCCTCGACCTGGTGGCCAATATCACCCTAGGCTCATGGCAGGCCCCGCTCAGGTTGAATGTGCGTCTTACAACGAGCACAGGCCCAGAAGGCCTCCACCGGACCTGCGTTCATTGCTTCTCAACAGTCGAATTGTCTTCATAGGCATGCCTTTGGTTCCAGCTGTCACAGAGCTTGTTATAGCAGAGGTTCTTTATTTGCAATGGTTAAATCCACGACAGCCAACTTATGTGCACATCACTCCCCCATAACTCCCCTCTCCCCCATTAACGCTTCCCTATCACGCTGCTACACCTCAATACACTCAGCTCCACGCAGTCATTCTCCACGCTGCATTATCTTCCACATTCTATTGCTTAACTTCAGCTCCACTCCTACCACCTTCTGCTGTGCCCTAGCCTCTCCAGCATCCACGCATCCCCTTCTGCATTCCATTCCCACGCAGCCTGCTGCTTACAATCCCTAGCATCCACGCCTGGCCCATCTATCACGCTGCCCTCCAAAACTCCCGCCTGCCTGGTCCAATCCCTTGCCTTCTCTGCCACCTACGCCCAACATTCCCCACAACATACACCCCTTCCCACCATCCTGCTCACGGAGTCTGCTACACACACAAAATTGCCAGGCTTGAGGTTGCAACGAAGAAAACCACAAAATTTATTTCTGGAGAAGCATTGAAGCCAAAGTTTCATAAGAATTTATCACAAGAGAGTTGCTTCTCCCAAAGTCGCCGAATTCTCCCGTGACACAGACTCCAGAATAGCAGTTAAACCGCTGAAACGAACTGCTGAAGTGTCTCTTAGCTAGAGGAAGTCGGCACTATGTATGGAGTGATGAAGTTGCAGCTATAGTTCTTGATCTGGGGTCTCATACATGTAAAGCTGGTTATGCAGGTGAAGATGCCCCAAAGGCAGTTTTTCATTCTGTCGTGGGATCTATTGAACAAACAAGGGTGGCCGATGCAATCAAAGCTGAAGGAGATTTAGAATCTTCCTCAGATGCCAAAATGAGTGTCAACCTAGAATCTGAGAAGTCCAAATCCAAGCGGAAATTGTATGTTGGTTCTCAAGCTCTTGGCTACCGACGTGATTTTATGGAGGTGATTCTAGCTTTGAAGGATGGTATTGTTGCTAATTGGGACGTCGTGGATAGCTTATGGGACCATGCTTTGAGGGAGCGCTTGCTAATTGATCCGAAGGAGCATCCTATATTGTTAGCTGAACCATCCTCCAATTCGCAACAACAAAGGGAGAGAACAGCAGAGCTTATGTTTGAGAGTCACAAGGTACCAGCCCTGTTCTTAGCAAAGAATGCGGTATTAACTTCCTTTGCTTCAGGACGCCCCACTTCTTTAGTTGTTGATTGTGGTGGTGGATCGACAACTGTTGCTGCAGTCCATGATGGTCATGTTCTTCAAAAGGCTGTGGTGTCTTCTCCCATCGGCAGTGAGGTTTTAACTGACTGCCTTATGAGGACGTTGGAGACTAAAGGGATTTTGGTCAGGCCTCGATATTCATTCAAGAGAAAGGAGGTTCGACCGGGAGAATTTCAAATTGTAGACCTTGATTTTCCTAACACAACTGCGAGTTATAAAAGATACTCACAGAGGATTATTGCAAATGATTTCAAAGAAGCTGTCTGCCGTGTACCTGACACACCCTTTGATGAAACGGCTTATTCTAACATTCCGATATCACCTTATGAGCTCCCTACACGGCCAGCTTGGCTCCCTTCACGCCCAGCGAACCTTAGCACTCATGCGCAGCTCTCCTTCACGCCCAGGCCTGCTCCCTTCTTCCCAACACTCCCTAGCACTCACACGCTGCTCCCTCATGCCTGCAGCCTCACGCTGCATCCCCATCTCCATCTCACGCTCAACCAGCTCCAACGCTGCCCCCATCTGCGCCTCCTCTCCCTTCAACCTTCACGACTGTCCCAACTCCAGCAGTCACACTCACGCTGTCCAAATATCCCATTTAATCTTCACTCCGGTGCTCTCCCACTCAACAAACCTAGAGTTTCAACGTTCAGCTCTTCAGCAGCAATATATTCAGAAGTTCATTTCGCGTGGCATCTTCAACATCTTCAACATGGCATCTTCAACACTATGCAGAAGTTCATTTGGCAATCTCCAGCAAGCCATCTTCAACATGACATCTTCAGCATCATTCAGAAGTTTATTTTGCATTCTCCAGCAAGCCATCTTCAACATGGCCTCTTTAGCATTTTTCAGAAGTTCATTTCGCATTCACCAGCGAGTCATCTTCAACATGGCATCTTCAGCATTATTCAGAAGTTTATTTCGCACTCTCCAGCAAGCCATTTTCAACATGGCGTCTTCAACAATATGCAGTTTCAAGGTTCAACTTGGATTGCCTTTTTGGTGGCTCTCGCTCCTTCGGCTTCCTCAACATTTCATAGGGACACATTCCCTTTTTTAAGCCCAAGCTCAGCCCTGGTTTCACATTTTTGGTTCAAAGTTTTACTTTGCAGCAGTATTAGTTCTCTTCCAATATTAATTCTCTTTCGGTTCCATTTTTGCTATTTCCTCCCGCAGTAATCTACAACACTTCACATAGTTTTGTTTGCAAAGAAGGCCTTCATAGGTTTTTGAGGTAGCTTCAAGCTTTGTATCAATCCAGATCACACCCTTGTCAGGGTTTCAGTATCAGTTCATTTGCCGGTGGAAACACAGATCTCCACCACGTAGAGAGGAGGTACACAAATCTAAAACAGTACAGATCTCTCCCTCTAGTTTATTTTTTGTAAGATGATGCACAGTAGCTGTATGGTCACGCCACCTGCCCGCATCTTACACCAACTCTACACCCACAGAGAGAGGAGGTACACAAATCTACAACAATATAGATCTCTCCCTCTAGTTTATTTTCATAAGATGTTCAGTAGCAGCTATACATCATCAGGATCTTCATCAAGTTGCAACATCGGCATCTCTTCTACATGTGGTTTCTCTTCTTTGCAAACATGGCTTCAAACTTCATCCGGGAGGCAGGAAAGCAGGGATGCTTTCCACTTCAACCGGGACGCTTTCCACTTCAACCGGGAGGAATGATTTGTATGGGAAGCCCACACTCCCCATTTTGGTATTAATTACAATATTCTAAGGTTTAATGTATTAGAGATAATATTAGATTATATATTATAATAAGGAATAACATTTATTATGCTCTTTCTTTGTAATCTATAAAAATGCACCTTACCTCATAATACAAACAAGTTTATTGTGTGCCAATCTTGTGTCTCTTAGTTTTGTTTTATGGCTTTTGGCTCTGAGAGCTCTCTTGGGTTTTTTCATTGAGAGGCAAGGCTCTCTTAGTCTCACCTTCCATCTTCTTATTCAGATTTGTCTTAGTATTTCAGATCTTGCCTCTTTACATGCAGATCAGAAATGCCCTTGGACATCTTGTATATAAGTAGATTTCCCACTTTCTTTTTGTTTTTATATCCTTTTTAATTTTCCAGTCTATTTCTTATCATGTTTCATGCTTGATTGAAATATGTCATTAGACATACCTGTATATGTGGGATTCATAAATGGTGCTAGTTATCACACTCGGAACATCGCTTCCCCAACTTGAGTAATTTATTCTCGCACAAGTGAACTTGTGAGCTCAATAAGAGTTTGTATTGGACATGCAACCAATAATGTTGTTGAGTTTAGTTCAATTATTAAACTGCTATTGGAATCTGTTAGACTCGGAGTTGACACACGATTGTTCACATGGACTTTCAATTGGTAGTGTTACAGTTGAATAGCATTTATGGTGTCCACGACCTCATGCTTCTAAAGAATAATTTACAGGTGAAATTTCTTGAACAAAGTTTTCAATTTATTACATACATTCTTATTCTGAAAAGGCTTAATGATTTAACTAATGCATTAACTAATTATGTGTTGGATTGACATTTGTCACATTAAAAAAATGCATGTATAATATCATTGAAAGCAATCACATATCATTCGTTGCACATAAGTAGAATAAAAAACTATCAGTGTATAATAATTATGTCCAAAAATTGTATAACTAATATACAAATTGGGATTCCCATCCCTCGATGGTGTGGTGTACATCTATATAAAAAAGTACCCTCGTGGATCTAGTCCTTGTCCTTAGGACTTTCATGAGCATCATGGGTCAACATCCATTAATAGCTTTTTGAAATCTATTAATTATTATTTTTAGTTGGATGAAGCAAGTGGAGACAAAAAATTATTCCCTCATGTTGTAGTTTGAATTTTTATAACTAAGAAATAATTTAAAAAACAAATTCAAATGATAAATGGGGAAGGTACCATGTCGCTATTTTCTGTTGAATTCATTAACTATTAATTGATAAGAGGCATTCACATTACCTTGTTGTGTTGAATGCATTGACGATAAACTAACATGAGGCATGGGCATCTACTGACTCACCAATCCGATGGGAAATTAATAGAATGATAAAAGATAAAGTATCATATTTACATTCCCTTAAACCAATTTTCACTTAAACACAAAAATATTCTACAATAGTTGAAGTTTGAAATTGGGTTGTTTGCATAGAAGCACTCCATCCCAATTGTTAAGTCGCAACATGAAAACATAAATTGTAATTCCTTTCTAGTAAAAATAAATTATTACAAGAGCCACTAGGTGGCAATGTCCTCGATGTTGTCAATAGCTCTTGTTATAAGATGGTAGCTAATAAATAAAATTGTAGACATAAAAGCATGTTTGGATTAGTTTGCCATTCTAAAAAGCAGAACATGAGTGTTTGACATTCTCAAATCTAAATATGTTAGAATTTACAAGTGAACTCGTTCAAACAGTTAAGTTCTATTTTCTTGAATCTTCTAAGGTCAAAGTTGTGCCATGGCTAGGGATATAGGGATATGATGGATACAATCCACCTCTCCTCACATGCAAAGAATAAGCTCTCCCTGTAACTAGCAGTCGATTCTCTTGAAACCCCCCCTTTCAACAAGCCTTGACAAACAAGCCTTGAAAAAAGAATTATAACCCTATGATTATCTATTTAGAATTATGCTATAATAGAGGGAACCGATCTCCTCAACTTGTCTTTACAAGGACACATACTATTAAATTGAGTTAACCAACGAGAAGTGGAGGAGCGGTTACCCTGACTAGTACCGACTCCATTCAATATACTCACTTTTATTTTATTATCTTGGCATTGAAGGGAATGTGAGTGTGAATGCTTTGGTGTTTCTTGATACATTGTTAATTACTATAATATATATACAGTGAAGAAAAGAGAAGCCAAAACTCGAATTCCTCACATCTTATATGATGCTATTCACGTATAGAAGGAGACTGTCTCATGCATAAAAATCCAAGACTCAAACCCTTTATATACTATTTGTAGAGGATGTGAAGATGCTAAGCAACAAATATTTAAATTATAAGTGCATTGTCTCTAATTCATATTTGCATTTATCTTTTATCTACCAGAAATGACTGCATCGATCAAACATTAGGGTTTTGGTCACAATTTAGAATCTATATTATAAATAATACAACCCATTTTCAGAATTTAACAGTGAAAGTTTCAAACATGGTTTAAAATATTACATATTGTAATGAGATCGTTGGTATGGCCATACTGGACCAAGCAAGTTTTTCAAACTTGTAAATGTAAAATATATGAGACGCGAGAGCTTGTTGGGTTAAGAACCCTGAGTCAAGAAACCTCTCGAAATTTCTTCAGACTTCCACTCAAGTTAAACTTTGATCATAGCTGGACCATTACGCCCAAGAAATATAAGTCTGAACTAGAGCTTGTGTGGTATATCTTGCATTCAGAAAAAACAAAAACTAAAGAAAACATATGGTAGTTGTTGGTGCATTAAATCTACAAGGATGAAAACATAATATAGCACTCGTTGTTTATTCTATTACCTTAAATGACAAATTATTAACCAAAGAATTCGCTTGGAGAACTTCTTTCTTTCCCTGCACAAAAAACAAAGAAGAGAAATACTCTTTATAAACCTGAAGAACTTCTGAAAAGATAATATCAACAAATACTAATCTAGATGATTATAGTTACTTGGGAAATCTGTAGCACGTTGTTGTATAATCTTAGAGTTCATAGTAAATGATCCAAAAACTAACAAAAGCCGGAAGGAGTAGTTAATTTAAGACAGAAGAAAGGGAGCTTGAACTAAATCCTATCCTTTAGAGTTCTTCTCAGAAAATAATATTCAAGTAAAAGCAATTGGAAGACTTTCTACATGGAGAAAAATAGTTTCAAAACTCTATCCCCTTCCAAACAAGAATAGAGGAGCTTGAACTAAATCCTATCCTTTAGAGTTCTTCTCATAAAAGAATATTTAAGTAGAAGCTATTGGAAGACTTTCTGCGTGGGAAAAAATAGTTTCAAAACTCTTTCCCCTTCCAAACAAGAATAGAGGAGGGTAAATCCTCATTTGGAAACCCTACCCCCTTAGTACAAAAGTGAAATAAACAACCCTTGGGAACTTGATAGAAGGAAAATCATACCCCTAGGTCAACAATGGAATTGTTATTACTGCTAGTAGCATTGTCCTTCATTAATAACAAATGTACATGTCACCAAATGGAAGGAAAAGGGTAAACAAACACTCATGACACAGCATAGGCTGTATCACCCTCTTTATAATCTTGCCTACGCTTTATGACAAGCTAACCAAGGTTGTACCATCAACAATGTTTTGTGAATTTACGACTAGACCATTGATTGATGTCACAACGAATTAATGATGAATAACGTTTTCCCACCGCCCTCATTGAGGCATCCGTCACCAAAACCACAACCAATAAGAAATTAAATAAATGCAAAAATTTTAATATAAAAATTACATACCATAGTCTTGACCTTCTAAATGCCAAACATCTACTCCCACCGACACTAACTAATACCACCTTGGTGAAACATATATGTCCCCCGTCGGGGACATAATTATAGGTGCATAATAATATGCATATAAAGTAGATACATAATAGGCAAATATTCATAAAATGAGAAATAAATTAGGTGCATAATTTTAGATACATTAAGCTAAGAGGGGGATTAGTGCATGGATGACAAGTGTCATCCATGCTAATAGACCTTATTTTTAATAATAAGAAAAAGGTGTTTATAAGGGGGGAGGAGGACTACATGGGGGTTCTTCTCCTTGCAAATTTTGGGGGGCTTTGTTAGTCAGATTGCTACTTGTGAGGGGTCTATGACTGAAAATGTTGTGAGGATTTCCTTTTGCAATGTGGATATATTGAGGGAAAGGAGAGTTGATCCAATCAAGATTATGAGGGAGTTAAGACGATTATCTGTCATAGTTTTACTAATTGAGGGACCGGGGGATCTCAACCTTTGAATGAGGGGTAGGTTGGGTGGAGATTTGTTCCCACACATTATTTCCCACTACTATTGTTATGCCTAGAGCCGGTGGTTGAGTTGTTGAATACAATTTAGTTGTTGTCCAAATAGAATTTTCTGGAAAATTGGATGAATTTACTTAGGCTTATTTTAATTCTCAGTATTTGTGAATATGGTAGTAACTTATCTTGCTTTGGGATCACATCTTGTATCAGAGCACATGCTCAAACCTTAGGGCCTCTAGATCCTCTTGACATTTTAGGAACTGTCAGATATGCAATAGATTGCTTGTATCCAATCATGTATTTGTGATTGGTCTAGACGTCGAAAGACATGGGTTGGTTGCCACATCACCATCCCATAGAAGACTCATATACATTTGTGGGGAAATACATGGAGAGCATTCATGGTGGGAGTCCATTCTCATTTCGGTCTATTGGAGGGATTGGACCCTGGACTTTTCTCATTTGGGTTTTGAGGGGTGATTGATTTGTTTTTGGAGGCCCGATGTTTAATTTACATATGCAATCCTCAGGTGGTGGTTGAGGATCTAGTTCTAAAATGAGTGATTTCAAGTGGTCACTTTGGATTCTTTCTCTTTGAAGTGGAGTTCTAGGTGGGTTTTCGTTCTTTGGTCTTGGAATAGTTGGGTTAGTGGTAATTTCTCCATTTAATAGGTTTAGGTTTAGCCATGGGATGTTTGATATCCGGGGCATATGGGATATGAATATGGTGTAATTGGTTGCAGATTATTCTAGATGATATGGATATGGATCTAGGTGTGACAAGAAACATCACGTTTAGCATGTAAATGAGGGAAATGTATTCCCCCAATTGGGTTGATTCTCCTAGCAGATAGGCTTCGATCCTTTGGCATCCTCTTTTCCAAGCCAAGGTAATCTAAAAATGAAGTCTCAGTTTGGGTGAAGGCTATTAGTGATCTGAAGCTCTTTCTGCCTAGCTGAAGGGTGCACCTATTCATCAACGATGTTCGCTTTATTCCTTTGACTTTGTGCATTTTGATCAAATATGCACAGTTTCCTTAACGAGTAGAAGTGTTTTCGTTATGTAACCAAGTCCCATAAATAGAATAAAAAGAGAAGAAATAGACCATAAGAAAGTAATCCATGACTAGGCCTCCTTTTAATAACTTTAGTTGAGTCGTTTACCTCCTTAGAACTCAAATTATCTCCTAATTACTCATGAAATTCGAATTAGTGGGGGTTATGACCCTTCATTGCCCCACATGACACTTGGATCATCTTTTGTCTCCAACTCCTCCATTAATTCGACTTGGGGAATCTTTTGGATGATTTGGAGATGTGTAACTCCTCTCATGCTCCCTCTTAGCCTATTTTTAGCTCTTACATTGTCATAGATGTCATAGAATTTGTCATAAGTGTCATAGAATCTGTCATAAGTGTCATAATGCTCATCATAGTTGTCATAGAATCTGTCATTGCCTATTTTTATCCCTACGAATCTTCCTCTTCTTTCATGAATGTTACCTCTTCCCTTCCAGCTTGAATTTAGGTATGGATCCATGTTTAAAGGAGGAATATTCTCTCATGTGGACCACACATGTTCACTTATGTGCCCCCAAGTCCAACTAGGACCTAATGCCACTTCATTTTGGAGCATTTAACATTTATTCCATAATTTATTGGCCTATTTTTCCACCATCAATTTAGAATATTGAATTTTCATGAGAAACTATAGACCTTGGGGTTAAATGTCAATATTTTAATTCTTCCACATAACCTTAGGAATTGGGTAGGCCAACTTAATTATTTATCTGAAAATCATTTAATTGGAGACATGACAGTCCTCCCCACCCAGTATTGCTTGTCCTCAAGCAATTTCAAACATGTATGTTGAAGAACCTGCTTTCTTTCTGTTACTTTTTCATCATTTAATTCAATAGATCTAGGATCTTAACTGAAAGAACAACATGTGCAGCATATCAAGCATAAGAGACAAGAGACAAGAGACACAAAACATTTCACTGGGGAAAACCAAGAAGGTGAAAAAGCCCGCAACTTCCTCAGAGATAGAATAAGAATCAATACAAGGATCACAATGATCAAACCCAAGAGATAGATATCTTCAGCAGCATGCTCCTCCTCCACTTGTGTGCACTCCTCCTCTCTCTCACTAATGCGAAGTGAGTGAATAATAGAATGTATAAAATGAGAGAGATACACTCTCTATTTATACACTACTTCACTTGTCTTTTAACTTTAGCTAGGTGGGCCCCAACTTAACCACTTAACATAATGCCGACCCCCACTAGTGTGGTCTAATAACCCTTTAACCCACATGACTCATACAGGGCCGACCCCATCAAGGTGGTCTAATAACCCATCAAGTATAAGTTACGACACTTACAATATAACTTGCGACACATGCAAGTACAACTAACGACACTTCCAATCAGAGGAATAATACATCTCCGTTGGGGATACAATAAAGTACAAATACAATATACAAGTGAATATCTTCCGAAGTTACAAATACATCAACACTCCCTCTTAACTAGGAAGGTATTCTCTTGACACAAGTCATCATTACATATAGGCACAAGTCTTCAATTCTAGAGTTGGATCATCGTCACTGGATCACAGAGCATCATCATCATTACTACTACTGTACTCGGCATTTCGATCACTGGGCTATCTCTGAATTCTTCTCGTCATAGGAAGTTCTACAGAGCCAGCCCTTTTTCATGCTGGATGTAGGCCTAGCCTCCATGTAGGTCTTCATCATCTCTGCGAGCAAGCCATCAAGTAAGTACACCTCAGGACTGATTACATTGCCTCTGCAAAACTTGCAAGATCTCCCAGGACTGATTACACTGCCTCTGCAAAACCTGCAAGAGCATCTCAAGATTGATTATATGCCTTTGCAAAACCTGTGTACCCTACTGTCACATCATCATCTTTAGATCACCTCATAGTCCATGGAGCACAACCCAGATGCACACATAACACAACACTTACACTCACTGGCATGGAAGGACTTTCCTCTGACCATCCGGGAAAGGCTCAACACTTACATCAATGACCATGGAAGGACTTTCCTCTGACCATGTTAGAAAGGATACAACAATTACATCATGACCATGGAAGGACTTTCCTCTAACCATGTGAGAATGGCCCAACCCTTACATCTCACCATGGAAGGACTTTCCTCTAACCATGTGAGAATGGCCCAGCCCTTACATCTGCACCATGGGAGGACTTTCCTACTACCATGTGAGAATGGCCCCAACCCTTACATCTACACCATAGGAGGACTTTCCTACCACTATGTGAGAATGGCTCGTGTGCATCTGTGTCTCCGGACTCATCACTTCCCCTTGGAAGGAATCTCGATCTGAAGTACACCAAGTCTCTCTCTGAAGTAATCAAACTTCACTTTGGCCAGCGTCTTGGTCAACACATCGGCTATCTGCTCGTCCGTTGCAACATACAGGAGCTTCATTGCTCCTCTCTGCACCATATCCCTGATATAGTGAGACTTGATCTCAATGTTATTCGACTTGTCATGGAACACCGGGTTCTTTGACAAATTCACACAACTCTGGTTGTTGCAATATATACAAGTAGCATCCTACTGGAGATCAAATAAATCAGACAGTAGCTTCGTAAGCCATACTGCCTCACAACTAGTCAAACAAGCTGCAACATACTCTGTTTTGGCTGTACTCAGTGCCACACAGGACTGCTTCCTGCTAAACCAAGAGATCATACCAAATCCCATACTGAAGCAGCACTCCAAAGTGCTCTTCCGATCAATGGCACTGCCTGCCCAATCTGAATCAACATAACCCTCTAGGTTAAACTTTTGATTCGCATCGTATTTGAACCCATAGTCAACTGTACCCTTCAGGTACCTCAGAATATGCTTTACAACAACTAGGTGAACACTTCTCGGATCCATCAGGAACTAGCTCAATGTGTTCACCGCAAATCAAATATCTGGTCTCGTGTTCGTCAGGTACATCAAGGACCCAATCATCGAACGATACACCGTGACATCAACTGACTCAGATGAAGCATCACACAGTAGCTTCAGGTTCGATGCCATAGGTGTGGCCATGGCCTTGCAATCCATCATCCCAAACCACTTGAGGATCTCTACTACATACTTCCCTTGTCCAAGTAAGATCCCATCTGCACTCTGCCACACCTCCATGCCTAGAAAGTAATGCATCATCCTTAATTCCTTCATCTTGAACTCGACAACCAGCTTCCTCTTTGTGTCGGCAATCAATCTATCATTACCTGTCACAAATAGGTCATCCACATACAATAGTAGTATCACTGGATTGCCTTCCTCAACCTTGTAGTAAAGGTTGGAATCTGCTTTACTCTTGGTAAAGCCCAAATTGGATAGAAAGTTGTCTATCCTCCCATACCAAGTCACAGGAGCTTGCTTCAATCCATACAAGGCTTTCTTCAACCTGCACACATGTGACTCCTTGTCATGTGTCTCAAAACCGAGTGGCTGCTACACATACACTTCCTCTTCGACTACACCATTCAAGAAAGCTATCTTGACATCCATATGGTGTATCTTCCACTTCATCACTTGTATTTCTCTATGCTACTGTCTGCAGCATGCTTGATCTTATAGATCCACTTGGAAGTCACAACAGACTTCCCTTCTGGTCTACATCCCAGACATCATTCTTCATGATCGACTGGTACTCCTGGATCACGACATCCTTTCATTACTTCATCCCGAATCCTGGGAACTTCAGATTCTTCAATATCTTCAATAGATACTTTTCTTGAACTTCGTTGCTGGAAAAAATGTTGTTGTCTTTGTAGGTGATTGTACACGATCTTTCCTACAAGTCAAATTCAACTGCATGATTAGAAACTTCTCATAGTTTTTTTTCAAAAAACACATTCTTATGCATAAAGACATATGTCATACAATCATGCAATTATCTTCGCCAATGCTTCAATACAACATTTATCCATATCTCGTAACTTTCTAGATGCCTTCCATCTCTACCAGAACATTTGTTAAGAGTGTGCACAACTCTCAACTTGTTAACAAAGAGGTTTCATTCTAGATAAGTAGCAATGGAATGTTGTACAGTACCATAGGCCACTTACCCATTACTTGCATATTAGTAGTATCTTGTTCATTAATGCAACTTTTCTAATATGCAAAATACATATCCTAAATCTAGGAACATAAGTATGTACATGACTGGACAACATCATTTAAGCAATCATATATATAAGAAATGACAATTAAAATATTTATCTTTGTTTGGTTGTAGGGTGGATTCCCTCTCAATATTTGCTTTCTTGCAGGAACTACTGGAGTGTGCCCCCTCTTGATCTTTGCTTCCTTGCAGGAACTTTTGGAGTGTGCTCCCTCTTGATCTTTGCTTCCTAGATTACCTGTCCTTGAACTTATATCCATCCTGGACCACTATGCATGCTTAAGTGTGCACTAGTGTCATCATTGTGTTATCCTCAAGATCTCATACATAACCATACATACATTAGTATAACCTCGATATATTATGATCCTAAATAATCTTATGTATGGTCATGATCATTTCACAAACAGGTAATTTACCACAAGCATTAGTATTCAAGGTTTCAGGGAGGACTTCTATTACTCATGCATATTCTTATTTGACCATAGGAGTCTTCTAGTTTTTCATATCATTAATCAAACTAAGAAGCATAATATGCATAAACCCTTGATTACTTAAACTTCTAACTTCAAGAATAATCATTATCATTCATAGAAAAGTATAATATCCTAACATAAGGATTCTAACTTGATATAGGAAAAACATACCTAGATTATCATGCTTGCTAGTTATGTCTAACATACCCATATAATGTCTTTTTGTTCTTCTTCAAAGACTTGTGCTAGTAACCTGCATAACTCATAAGTTAACCATTGTAGAACAAAAATTATACATACCTTGTAAGTAGAGATTCTATGTGATCCTTGAATATGGATGAGTCTTTGTCTTCATGTCACCATGGTCATATGTTCTTGATCTAGAACTTGATTTGTCTTTCTTGATGTACCTTTCATGTTAGCGGACAATATCATCCTCATACAACACCACAGTGCATTAGTACAATCATAAGTGTCATAACCCTAATCAATGAATGTATTCTATCATTCACATTCATTCATACTTTTACTAGGGTGATAAGACAAGTCTAACATTAATCAAGATTGTACTAACCTAAATAATATGAAGACAAACATATCACAAACTTAATCATGAACAGATTTCAACACATACTTGTATCTCCTCAAGTCATACCTGTCAAGATTGTTTGTAGTCTTCTCATGTAAGGCCTTATCCTCATCTCCCTCTGGAACTGGAACTTCTTCACTTATGCAGGTGTCCAATTTATTCTCTTCTAGGAATAACCCAATCCACTTTGATTTGCTGAGACTGGATCTGGAGCTGGATTAGGGTTTGTCAGAGAAACCCTAAAAATTCAAATTTTGAATTTCAAACTTCTGAATGGATGGAAAGATGTGTCTTGTTGAGCTGATCAAGCTGGTATACTTCAATTTTGAAATCTCCAAAATTTGACCCCTCAATATTGCCTTTGAAACTTCCGAATCTTCTAGACAAGATCCCGAACTAGGGTTGATAAAGCCCGGTCTTAAGCCCATCCAAAAGGTTCAATTTTTTGTTCTAAACTTTGATTTTTCTGAGGAGCTTCCAGCCGTGGTCACAAATTTCAAAAATTCCAACTTTTGCAGAAGCCCTAATTTTCCACCTTTCCGATCAAAATCCTGAACTAGGGTTTGATCAAGCCCGACCTTCTACCCAACCAAAAAATTCGATCTTGGTCTCTAAATTTTGATTTTGATGAGGAGCATTCAACCATCGACTCCGATTCCAAAAATTCCAACTTTCTCCAAAGCCCTAAATTCCCACAGCAGTGACAAGCCAAGTATGAAGGTGCTCAGAATCCAATTCTGTTTTGACAGAAATATGCACTTGATTGTTTCTAGTGCATATCTCAAATTACGAATCCACAGGGTCTGAAACTTCGGCCTATGTTAGCCTGACCTGTCATCTTTCCAATCCCATAGGTCCGACCTCAATTGGATTCTCTGAGAGAGAGTTCTTCCAAGTGTCGAAACGTGGCTTGTTTACGGGATAAAACATGACAGAGATAACTTGTACGGAGTGCCACATGTCATTGGTTCGACTTCAGCCTCTGAAAAGAGGACCTGTGAAAGTACAGTCCGTTCCCTACCTGTCACTTTTTACTAAATTTCATTTGGAGCTTCCTAGTCCAAGTTGTGACCTTTTTTCCTAGGTCACCTGTTTATGATTGAGATCTGGAAGAGCCATAAATCCTAGATTGTACAAGTCATAAAACAGAAAGTATGGAGAATTAGATATTTTGCTTCGGACACAAGGTACATGGGGATGTCATGTATGACTTGTAGATGTTTTAGAACCTGAACCTTCTTCAAAATGGATTTAGAGTGAAAGTTCCATAATGACTGGTTTTTGCTATACCAAGCCCTAGCCTCCAATTTGTCGCAAGTGCAACAAGTCTCATAAATGCCATATCATGCCTTCCTTCAGGCTAGCTCTGAAACCATGTTACTTTTTCATCATTTATTTCAATAGATCTAGGATCTTAACTGAAAGAACAACATGTACAACATATCAAGCATAAGAGACAAGAGACAAGAGACACAAAACATTTCACCGGGGAAAACCAAGAAGGTGAAAAACCCCGCAACTTCCTCAGAGATAGAATAAGAATCAATACAAGGATCACAATGATCAAACCCAAGAGATAGATATCTTCAACAACATGCTCCTCCTCCACTTGTGCACACTCCTCCTCTCTCTCACTAATGCGAAGTGAGTGAATAATAAAATGTATAAAATGAGAGAGATACACTCTCTATTTATACACTATTTCACTTGTCTTTTAGCTTTAGCTAGGTGGACCCCAACTTAACCACTTAACATAATGTTGACTGGGCCGACCCCCACTAATGTGGTCTAATAACCCTTTAACCCACATGACTCATATAGGGCCGACCCCATCAAGGTGGTCTAATAACCCATCAAGTATGAGTTATGACACTTACAATATAACTTGCAACACATGCAAGTACAACTGATGACACTTCCAATCTGAGGAATAATACATCTCCGTTCGGGATACAATAAAGTACAAATACAATATACAAGTGAATATCTTCCAAAGTTACAAATACATTAACACTTTCCAAAACTTTGCTTCCAAAACTCTGAGTAGTGGCACTCATGTACTGCAATTGTGTGTTTCCAAAAGCAAGGAGATGTGGGTTTTCTTTCTCATATTGATATCCCCTGTGACATCACCACTAAACACCAAAAGATTAATTAAATCCATCAAAACAAAGTTTTCACAATTACTATTTACCTCTTTCATATTTTGGAAACCCTTTCTCATACCATTGTATAATTCTTTGAAGTTTCCACTTAGTTGCCCAACTTTGAGTCTTTAAGATTCCATGAAAATTTTAGAGAGGAACCACCATGCTTGTTGCTGCACTACTCTGATTACAATCACCTTCTCAAGTGGTGACTCAATCTCCCATACTACTTGTTTGCCCCCAAAATTGAAACCAATGAGAATAAAAAATATCCTAGGGTCCCATTGCTTGTATTGCACTCCAACAATTAAGAGTGCTCTCCAATCCATACCATCAGGAAAGATAATTCCTAGATCCCATTGCCTTGTATGAATTCTTTCAAACATCATAAGTACAAAATATAGATCATCAAAGTACATAAAAACATAATACAAATGTACGTAAAGGAAGTGCCTCATCAAAGAATCATGAAAGTGCTTGTACCTCCAAGTAAGTAGACCACCATTTGCCAAGTGCATACAAGCATCAAGTGACCAATCAAATCTGCTCCAATGACATAGGTGAGGATCCCATGTCCTATAATTCTGATCCAAAAGGATGTAAGATGCATTAAAATAATCATCCATGTGTTCTTTCATCCAAGAAGTGAATGAAGAACCTCCACTAAAATCTGAACCAATTAGGGAGCAAAGAAAACAATGAGCCTTCAAGGGGCTCACAGAAGTACCATTTTTGCATCCATGGATATGTGTATCATCAAGAAATAACAAAGGATGTTGCTGCCAATAAAAATGTGCTCCAATCATATATATCTTCACCCAAGTATTGGATGAAGTTCCTCCAACATCAATTGAACTAAGAAAGGAACAGGGAAAATCATGAGTCTTCAAGTGACTCAAGTGAACATCATAGGTGCATCCATGTAGATATGTATCATCATAAGGTAACAAAGGATGCTGCTGTAAATGTAAATAATAAGGTTCTCTATTCATGTCATCATCAAAATGAGAGATAGGAGTTTCATACTCCTCATATGGCACCATTAGAAAGAAACCTTTCACCCAATTTTCATCCCCAATTGATGTGGCTAAAAAAGAAGTAGGGGGTGAAGAATTGTGAACCAACCTTAAATCTTTGCAACTCTTAACCATCAAATTTTTTAATGCATCTTCTCCATAATTGGCTGGTCCAACTATTGTGAGATCATGTGCCTCCTCCAAGGCTCTACAACTCTCGCCATGAGGTAACTCATAATCCCTCTGAACAAGAACAAGTGCTTGTCTTCCTTATTGTTTGAATGTAGCCTCTTCAAGCACCTTCATATAAACATGTAAATCATGTTCAACCATCACATGAGATTCATCCTTTGTAGCATAAATTCTTTTATCCATTGAATGACTTTATGATATGTAGGAGGGTGTAAAGGACCTTTGCAACTTCTCTTAAAGTTGCTCAATCTGCACCATAGATTTTTGGAGTGTATTTTGGGTGGAATCCAACTCATTTGAGAGATTGTCATTATATTCTACATCCTTCAAGGTTATTCCATGATACAAACCAACAAGCTGAATTAAATAATCTCTATCAAAAAGAAAATTCAAAAAATTACCTTTGGTGTCCAACATTGCCTTCTGGATTTTCTCCATGTCTTCAAGGGAAGATTTATCCTCCACACACAAAACAAATTTCGAAACCAATGCATGTGTGTCATGGAGAGTTTTCAAGGCCTCTTGAATCTTCTTTTCATACATCTTCAAGGACCCTTCAAGAAAATGAGGCTCTTGCAAATGAACCTCCTCATCTTCTTCCTTCTTGCTTGTACCAACTTCATGAAGCTTCAGTGGTGATGGGGAAGTTGATCTTGGTTCTTCTTCAAATGCTACAAGGTCTTCATCTCCATGGTAAATGGAACTTTGGCTTGCAGAAACACTTTCAAAAGTGATCTCTATGTCACCAACATAGAGGTGTGAGCACCCATCAATAGGTACTCCTTCATAGTTCAAACATCCATCAATAGATGCTCTTTGATTCATGTCCAAAGTAGAGTGTTTCTCAGAATGATATTCAGTATTTTCAATGGAATATTCGTCATGCTCATGTGATGTTTCTTCATCTTTTTCAGAGTCACTTGGGAGTGACTTTCGATCCTCTTCATGTAATGCTTCTTCTATTTCACCATCTTCAGAACTAGGTGGCTCATTGGTCTCCTCATTTTCACTCAAACATATATGAGTTGTTGTCCAAGGTATTTTTCAAGAAGGGCATAGACCTTTCTTCACTAACTCCACATATTCATTTTTGGGCCTATTTTCAAACACCCAATCAACAAAGTCTTCAAAAGGCATGGCCTTTTGTGTATCTCCCTTATACAGATCAAGATATGCTTGATATTGTTGGGGCAAGGTTTTACATGTTGCTCTCAATATTTTTAATTCATTCATAGAATTATCCTTTGGTGGTTCATCACATACATATTCATCATACATAGGGTCATAAGAATAACCTTCATTCCCTATGAAATTGTAAGAAGTGTTGCATGATGGCACCTCTTCCTCCTACCATTCACATTCTTCTTCAAATTGCTCACAATCATCTTCATACTGCTCATAAGCATTGTGCTCATAGGAGTAATAATAATAGTAATAAATGGCTGAAAATTATTATTCAATGTATGATATTAAAGCACATGTGCAAGTACCATGCTATGATACCACTGTAATATCCCCAATTTGAAAATTTACCCAATTTGGCCAATTTTCGAACCTTGGACTAGTGAAACCCCAAACTGTCCCAAATGATCCCAAATGGTTTCAAATTATATATAGAGTGGATTGATGTGTATTAGTACACACTAATGCATCTATTAGATTATTGGGCACTTGCTAAATACTTCCTCAAATTGCATTTACAACTGGAGAATGAAAGGCAAAAATACTAGGAAAATCGATGTTAAAACCCCCAGGGGTAGATGACTATTTTGGCTTCCCAAATGTTGTACGGCCCTCCAAAATTTCAGAAACGAAAGTTGGATAATATCAAGGACCTCCAAAACAACCTAGGTGCATCATTTATTCAGATTTATAGCTTTCTAAGGTACTCTTAAAACAGGCAGTTACAAAGCACATTCATTGATTGGAAATTGTGAGCAATATAGCAAAGATTTTTACATGGAATTATAAGCAAATGCAAAAAAGGGTATGCATAAAATTTATGTCTCATGTACAGTAAATAATAGGCTTCTAAAACAACTACATAACTCTTAATAAGTGTGGTGCAAAACTGATATATAAATGCAAAGGTTTCATGAATGTATACAAGGGCGCAATGGCTCAAAATGGTGGTTTTTGCTTGAGTTTTCTTATATGGTCCAAGGGATTTCGAGTTGTGGATCCCAAGATATGAATATTACAGAGTTATGTAGCAACTAACATTTCCATAAGGTCGAAATATCAATCCTCCATTAGCTATATGCAACAAGAAGTGCAACATCACACTTTTACATGACATTGAGAGAAAGAGGAAACTAGCTCGAATATCAATGTTACTTGGGGAAATAGTACATGAAGTGCTTAGTATTTCGAGATGTGGATCTCATGATATATCCATTACATATTTATGAATACATTAACAAGTTCATAAGGTTGAAACAACAACCTTCCATTATCTATATGCAACAAAGAGTTCGCTATCTCACTTTATATGAACATTGAGAGAAAGATAGGAGAATGATAGTAGAGAAGGAAGAGAGAATATGAACTTGAACTCAGATGGGGGTTGAAACTACATAATAACATATCAATGAATCTCTATTGAGAGGTCTGAATGGCCTCTCCATCAACCAACTTGGATGGGAATCTTGCACCCTCAAAATTGGTACTAAGGCAGGGAGGATGAACATCCACCGTGCAAGGACAAGCTTGAATCTCTCCAAATTGCAAAGATGCAAATAAAAATTTATCAAAAGCTACTCCATTTTGACTTGGCCTCCTTTTAATAAATTTAGTTGAGTCATTTAACTCCTTAGAACTCAAATTATCTCCTAATTACTCATGAAATTCAAATTAGTGGGGGTTATGACACGTCATTGGCCCCATATGACACCTGGCTCATCTTTTGTCTCCAACTCCTCCATGATTTCGACTTGGAGAATATTTTGGATGATTTGGATACGTGTAACTCCTCTCATGCTCCCTCTTGGTCTATTTTTAGCTCTTACATTTTCATAGATGTCATAGAATTTGTCATAAGTGTCATAGGTGTCATAGAATCTGTCATAAGTGTCATAATGCTTGTCATAGTTTTCATAGAATTTGTCATTCCATATTTTGATCCCTATGAATCTTCCTCTTCCTTCATGAATGTTACCTCTTCCCTTCCAACTCGAATTTGGGGATTGATCCATGTTTAAAGGGGGGATATTCTCTCATGTGGACCCCACATGTCCACTTATGCACCCCCAAGTCCAACTAGGACCTAATGCCACTTCACTTTGGAGCATTTAACATTTATTCCATAATTTATTGGCCTATTTTTCCACCATCAATTTAGATTGAGAAACTATAGACATTGGGGATAAATGTCAATATTTTAATTCTTCCACATAACCCTTAGGAATTGGGTAGGCCAACTTAATTATTTATCTGAAAATCATATAATTGGGGACATGACAGTCCTCCCCACCCAATATTGCTTTTCCTGACATGTATGTTGAATAACTTGCTTTCTTTCCAAAACTTTGCTTCCAAAACTCTGAGTAGTGGAACTCATGTACTACGATTGTGTGTTTCCAAAAGCAAGGAGACGTGGGTTTTATTTCTCATATTGATATCCCCCGTGACATCACCACTAAACACCAAAAGATTAAATAAATCCATCAAAACAAAGTTTTCACAATTACTCTTTACCTCTTTCATATTTTGGAAACCCTTTCTGATACCACTGTATAATTCTTTGAAGTTTCCACTGAGTTGCCCAACTTTGATTTTTTAAGATTCCATGAAAATTTTAGAGAGGAACCACCATGCTTGCTGCTGCACTACTTTGATTACAAACACCTTTTCAATTATGAACCAAACATGGTCCCATACTACTTGTTTCCCCCCAAAATTGAAACCAATGAGACTAAAAATTATCCCAGGGTCCCATTGCTTGTATTGCACTCCAACAATTAGGAGTGCTCTCCAATCCGTACCATCAAGAAAGAGAATTCCTGGATCCCATTGCCTTGTATGAATTCTTTCAAACATCATAAGTACAAAATATAGATAATCAAAATACATAAAATCATAATACAAATGTACATCAAGGAAGTGCCTCATCAAAGAATCATGAAAGTGCTTGTACCTCCAAGTAAGTAGACCACCATTTGCCAAGTGCATACAAGCATCAAGTGACCAATCAAATCTGCTCCAATGACATAGGTGAGGATCCCATGTCCTATAATGCTGCTCCAAAAGGATGTAAGATGAATCAAAATAATCAGCCATGTGCTCTTTCATCCAAGAATTGAATGAAGAACCTCCACTAAAATATGAACCAATTAGGGAGCAAAGAAAACAATGAGCCTTCAAGGGGATCACAAAAGTACCATTTTTCCATCCATGGATATGTGTATCATCAAGAAATAACAAAGGATGTTGCTGCCAATAAAAATGTGCTCCAATCATATATATCTTCACCCAAGTATTGGATGAAGTTCCTCCAACATCAATTGAACTAAGAAAGGAGCAAGGAAAATCACGAGTCTTCAAGTGACTCAAGTGAACATCATAGGTGCATCCATGTAGATATGTATCATCATAAGGTAACAAAGGATGCTGCTGTAAATGTAAATAATAAGGTTCTCTAGTCATGTCATCATCAAAAGGAGAGATAGGAGTTTCATGCTCCTCATGTGGCACCATTAGAAAGAAACCTTTCACCCAGTTTTCATCCCCAATTGATGTGTTTGAAAAAGAAGTAGGGGGTGACTAATTGTGAACCAACCTTAACTCTTTGCAACTCTTACCCATCAAAATTTTTAATGCATCTTCTCCATAATTGGCTGGTCCAACTATTGTGATATCATGTTCCTCCTCCAAGGCTCTACAACTTTCGCCATGAGGCAACTCATAATCCCTCTGAACAAGAACAAGTGCTTGTCTTCCTTATTGATTGAATGTATCCTCTTCAAGAACCCGCATATCAACATGTACATCATGTTCAACCATCACATGAGATTCCTCCTTTGTAGCATAAATTCTTTTAGACATTGAATGACTTTATGATATGTGGGAGGGTGTAAAGGACCTTTGCAACTTCTCTTGAAGTTGCTCAATTTGCACCATAGATTTTTGGAGTGTATTTTGGGTGGACTCCAACTCATTTGAGAGCTTGTCATTCTCTTCTTCATCCTTAAAGGTTATTCCATGATACAAACCAACAAGCTGAATTAAATAATCTCTATCAGAAAGAAAATTCAAAAAATTACCTTTGGTGTCCAACATTGCCTTCTGGATTTTCTCCATGTCTTCAAGGGAAGATTTCTCCTCCACACACAAACAAAATTTCGAAACCAATGCATGTGTGTCCTAGAGAGTTTTAAATGCCTCTTGACTCTTATTTTCATCCATCTTCAAGGACCCTTCAAGAAAACGAGTCTCTTGCAAATTAACCTCCTCATCTTCTTCCTTCTTGCTTGGACCAACTTCATGAAGCTCCAGTGGTGATGGGGAAGTTGATCTTGGTTCTTCTTCAAATTATATAAGGTATTCATCTCCATGGTCAATGGAAATTTGGCTTGCAACAAAACTTTCAAAAGTGATCTCTATGTCACCAACATAGAGGATCTGAGCACCCATCAGTAGGTACTCCTTCACAGTTCAAACATCCATCAATAGATGCTCTTTGATTCATGTCCAAAGTAGAGTGTTTCTCAGAATGATATTAAATATTTTCAATGGAATCTTGTTCATGCTCATGTGATGTTTCTTCATCTTTTTCAGAGTCACTTGGGAGTGAATTTCGATCCTCTTCATGTAATGCTTCTTCTACTTCACCACCTTCAGAACTAGGTGGCTCATGGGTGTCCTCATTTTCACTCAAACATATATGAGTTGCTCTCCATGATATTTTGCAAGAAGGGCATAGACCTTTATTCACTAACTCCACACCTTCATTTTGGGCCTATTTTCAAACACCCAATCAGCAAAGTCTTCAAAAGGAATGGTCTTTTGTGTATCTCCCTTATACATATCAAGATATGCCTGAAATTGTTGGGGCAAGGTTTTACATGTAGCTCTCAATATTTGTAATTCATTCATAGAATTATACTTTGGTGGTTCAGCACATACATATTCATCATACATAGGTTCATAAGAATAACCTTCATTCCTTATGAAATTCTAAGAAGTGTTGCATGATGGCACCTCTTCCTCATACCATTCACATTCTTCTTCATATTGCTCACAATCATTTTCATACTGCTCATAAGAATTATACTCATAGGAGTCTTCATAATAGTGAGACATGGCTTCAAATTATTCTTCAATGTATGATATTAATGCACAGGTTCAAGGACCATGCTTTTATACCATTGTAATATCCCCAATTTGAAAATTTAACCAATTTGACCAATTTTCAAACCTTGGACCAGTGAAACCCCAAACTGTCCCAAATGATCCCAAATGGTTTCGAATTATGTCTAGAGTGCATTAAGGTGTATTAGTACACACTAATGCAGCTATTAGATGCTTGTACACTTGCTAAATACTTCCACAACTTGCATTTACAATTGAATAATGAAAGGCAAAAATACTAGGAAAATCGATGTTAAAACCCCAAGGGTAGATGACTCTTTTGGCTTCCCAAATGCTGTACGAACCTCCCAACTTTCATAACAGAAACTTGGATCATATAAAGGACCTCCAAAACAACCCAGGTGTAGCATTGATTCATATTTATAACTTGCTAAGGTACTCTTAAAACATAAGGTTACAAAACACACTCATTGCTTGGAAATTGTGAGCAATATAGCAGAGATTTTTACATGGAATTCTAAGCAAATGAAAAAAGGGGTCTACATAAAATTTATGTCTCATGTACAGTAAAAAAATAGGCTTCTAAAACAGCTACAAAACTCAGAATAAGTCTGGTGCAAAACTGATATAAATTCTCAAGGTTTCATAAATGTATACAAGGGTACAATGGCTCAAAATGGTGGTTTTTGCTTGAGTTTTCTTATATGGTCCAAGGGATTTCGAGCTGTGGCTCTCATGATATGAATATTACAGAGTTATGCAACAAATAATATGTCCATAAGTTCTATATAGAAATCCTCCATTATCTATAACCAACAAGAAGTGTGCCATCAGACTTTTACATGACATTGAGAGAAAGAGGAAACTGGCTCGAATATCAATGTTACTTGGAGAAATAGTACATGAAGTGCTTAGTATTTCAAGTTTTGGATCTAATGATCTATCCATTACAGATTTATTCATCCATTAACAAGTTCATAAAGCCGAAACAACAACCTTCCATTATCTATATGCAACAAAGAGTGCGCTATCTCACTTTATATGAACATTGAGAGAAAGATAGGAGAATGATAGTAGAGAAGGAAGAGAGAACATGAACTTGAACTCAGATGGGGTTTGAACCTGCATAAAACATGAAGCTATGTTTAGATGTATGAATGGCCTCTCCATCAACCAACTTGAATGGGAATCGCGCACCCTTGAAATTGGTACTAAGGCAGGGAGGATGAACATCCACCGTGCAAGGACAAGCTTGAAGCTCTCCAAATTGCAAAGATGCAAATAAAAAATGATCAAAAGATACTCCATTTCGAATTGGCCTCCTTTTAATAACTTTAGTTGAGTCATTTACCTCCTTAGAACTCAAATTATCTCCTAATTACTCATGAAATTCGAATTAGTGAGGGTTATGACCCTTCATTGGCCTCACATGACACCTGGCTCATCTTTTGTCTCCAATTCCTCCATGAATTCTACTTGGGGAATATGTTGGATTATTTGGAGATGTGTAAATCCTCTCATTCTCCCTCTTGGTCTATTTTTAGCTCTTACATTGTCATAGATGTCATAGAATCTGTCATAAGTGTCATAGGTGTCATAGAATCTGTCATAAGTGTCATAATGCTTGTCATAGTTGTCATAGAATCTTTCATTGCCTATTTTTATCTTTATGAATCTTCCTCTTCCTTTATGAATGTTAAATCTTCCCTTCCAACTCGAATTTGGGGATGGCTCCATGTTTAAAGGAGGAATATTCTCTCATTTGGACCCCACATGTCCACTTATGCGCCCCCAAGTCCAACTAGTACCTAATGCCACTTAATTTTGGAGCATTTAACATTTATTCCATAATTTATTGGCCTATTTTTCCACCATCAATTTAGAATATTGAATTTTCACGAGAAACTATAGACCTTGGGGTTAAATGTCAATATTTTAATTCTTCCACATAACCGTTAGGAATTGGGTAGGCCAACTTAATTATTTGTCTAAAAATCATTTAATTTGGGACATGACATCCTCATGTGCTTGGATTAATTGAATGGCCCCCCTTTGTGTACTTTGGAGCTATATCAAGGAGTTAATGAGTCCACATTTGGATCTAGTTATTTATTGGCCACCACTTGGCCTATAAAAGGAAGCCATGGGCATGCATCTAGTAAGGAGAAATTAGAGCAAGGTTATGCTGTTGGAATTGTGATGGAACTTCTTCCACCTCTTCCCATACCTACTAGCATCCTTCAATATCCCTTGCCACCTTCCTCCAAGGGGCAAGTGTTCCTCCATTGCACACTCTTATTTCATTAGCAGTTTTGTTAGCAAGCACCATTAGCATCTTTTAGAGTTGAAGTTAAATATCCAATTGCAGTTAATTTCAAGCTCTTTAGTTAATTGCAACAATCAATTTTCTTATCTCACATATGTTTGCACCACTAGCACACACTAAGGGACCTAAAAACTCTTATACTCCGAGTATGCTCTTCACCTTGCATTACTTGTGATCTTGGTGAATAAAAAAGGAAGGGACTTTTGAAATACCTCCCTTACACTCCTTAAGTGAATTTAGGCCCTTAAAATCAACACTTGTAATTTACAACCAACTAAAATCCTCCACATGAGGTCAAAAAATAACATTTTAGTTAGGTAGGGTTGATTGGGCTAGGCATCGATTAATGCCCACCAATCTAGTTTCATTATGTTTTTGAAACATAGCATTGTTGACTTATAGGGTGCTATTAAATCCTGCTATCAACAAGTGTTAAAAGAAAACACATATAAGAAGTGCACCATGCCCAAGGAGTTCAATGCCAAGGTATAGTTTCCCTGCCCTATCCAAAGAGCCACTCATCTTTTTGTGGATGCAACACTATACCTCCTAGGAAGAACCACTTATTCACACTAGACACGGGTATCTTAGCGGCCAAAATTAGGATATCACCAAGGAGAAATTGTGAGTGAAATTGACTCTTGAAGTCAGATATTTTTGTTGGGAAGTGTTTCCAATCCTTTCGAAACATAGCCCCATCGCCGACATAACTGATTCTTTGTTACCTTCACTAGTCAATCATTGTATGGATCCCATTATCAACATTGATTTTGCTTTTGGATGGCCCATTTACATTTGAGAGGACGTTATGTTTTTAGGAAATTTACATTTATTTTATTTTTAAATACAAGTTCACTAACTCGTAATTAAAAAGAACCTACATCTGGGAACTCTTGCACTAAACCGACATAACACATATCACTCACTTTGCACCATTTTTGCATTTGTTGTGGTTGGCATATTTTTGCATTTGTTCAATTGTGTTTATTTCCATCATCACTCTCACTTGTCACTAAGCTTCCACCATTGAGGAACAAAACCCCCTAAGTAAGTCCCATAGACTACAAGGCCTTTCCCCTCTCTCGAGGGGAGTTTTTCCACTTTCTCCCCATGGTTCACGTAGCAGATACTCTAGCCGAGGCCACTCCCAGGCCACATTGATAGGATTATTAGGGCGAGGTCGATCCTTTCATGAGTCATTTTCTCCCCTTGGAGAAAGAGTATATCCTTTTACTTCATCCTCTTGTGGAAGATTCATCCCTTAATTTTCTCCCCTTCGATATAGTTTAGAGCCATTTGGTTCCTCCTCTCACGGAAGAGGTCCCCCTTATTTCCCCCCTCAGTAGAAATACACATATTTCTTCTCCCCCTTCGGGAGGCAGGAATACAACATCCTTGTATTCCCATAAGATACATAGATCTCTACCACATATACCATGCTCTCCCCTTAGAGGAAACAACACACATCATATGATGGCAGGACTCAACCTACCTTTCATGACGAGCTTAAATCTCCCCGATTGTCCAAATTGATTAATGACCCTATAGCAGATGATCAAGCATGGCCAACTATGCTTGAAAATATCCCCTCAAATATCCCTATGTTTGAAAGTTAACAAGGAGATTATCCAACCAACCATGTCATGTCTTTTCACCTATGGTGTTCCTCTAATAACATAATAGAATATTCAGTGAGGATTCTCCTCTTTCAACAAACCCTTATCGGAACAACAACAAAATTGTATGTGAACTTACCAAGAACGACCTATGCCACCTTAGGGACATTAGCCACCACATTTCTCACATACTTTCAACTTCCCATTCGCCATGACCTTGGTCTCAAAATTCTCACAGAATTTCGACAGAATACTTCTACCCACATAGCGGACCACATCCATGAGTGGCGTAGACGTCACACATTTTGAAAAATAAAAATAAAACCCCATTTCTTGTTGGATTGGTTCATAAAATCACTCCAACCTGCAATTGCAAAAGATGTGGCAACCTCAATGCCCCAAATTGAGGAACAAGCCGTCCAAAAGGCCCAGCATTTCAACCTCATCTATGCACAATCCAGTTACCAATATACCATCGTACTTGATGCCCCTCGACATCGATCATTTCATCCCACACCTGTGGGTTCATCACATTCAACGGATGGGATTATTGGTTCCATTTACCAACAAGGAAAGGTTCCTCCTCCTCCTCCTCCTCCTCTTCCATTCAACATGGAACCATAGTACCCAACCATCCCTCCCATGTCGACACCCCCCGCTCCTATACCAAATGCTCAGTTTGGTCAGCTACAATATGGACCTTATAGTCCTGCATATCCCAATGCAATCCAAACAACAACAGTACCTCCACTACAAATGGTGCAAGCAACTCCTATTTCCTCATCGTATGGAGTGCAAACCACATATATCCCAACTCTAAGGTATGACCCTTATTACCCATTTCCATGTCCTCCTAGCACTGCCCCCATGCAACACACGTGGGTTAATTTAGTTCAACCTTATTTTGCACAACAAGCTCAATAGTTTGAGTAGTTGAACTCCGCAAATCCCCATAATCCTCAAAATCACAGGAAGAATAAAGGTAAGAACAAACAGAACCAACAATAGGGGCAAGGGGGAAACCCCCCTCCCAAACAAAACCAGAACTAGGGTAACCAGCTCGCGGGATCTAATAACCCCCCCAAACAAGGGAAGAACACCAACCTAAGGACCAATTATTCTTGTTGGATCTGTGACAATTATGGTCACTATACTCACCATTGTCCATTCATCCCCGACTGTCAAAAAATGGTGTAAGCCAAGAAAAATACAACCGTGAATCTCCTCGAGCACCTAATGTTCCACAACCCCAAAAAATAATCTTACAACAACCCTTTTCCAATCAAGGGGTTGTCACTCAGCACCAGGAGCCCCGCCCCCTAGGCGATGGCTCCTTTCAAAACATCTACATGAACATGGAAGATGTCAACCTTTAGACTCAATCCAAAGGCTATGGTGGGCCTGAAACCCCCCAAGTGGAAGATGAACCTACCCCCTCAGGGGGGACTTTGCAAATACCAATCCCAAGTGGTGAACAAATCCCACGGATCCCAAAGGTACCACTTCAGTGCACCCCCCCATAACCCTCATATGAAATTCTCCCACAACTATAGTATTGTGGATGACCTAGCTCAATCACCAGCTGCCATTTCCACATTAGAAGTGCTACAGTCTTTCCCAACCCAACGGAAGGCATTAATCAATGCAGTTGGTGATGTCAACCCTTCACACTTGCACCTCATGACCTTTGATCTTGATAAAGGTGAACCACTTGAATCACATTCCAAGTTCCAATTACGGTTAAAAAAATTATGATTCATTGATGAAGGTGCATCTGCATGGGTCATGTCATCTAATGTCTGGAAACGATTGGGTTCACTTGAGTTAATCCCCTCGTCTATCGCCCTTCACGCATATGATGGGAGACCATCACAACCTAGGGGATTGTACCAAAATGTAATGTCCCCACTTTTGATAGCACCATGGTCCACCACTAACCCATTCAACTTACATGGGTCCAAGTGGAAAATAATTAAATAAATTACTAAGGGGGTTAAGTTTGACCAAACAAAATTACCTTATCTAAATAATTGATTAATGGTGGGCGTAAATTTTGTTTTATTTAATATTTATAATAACTATTTATGGGTTCTCCATGGATTAGGTGTCCCAATAGGGCACATAGGATGAGTATAATGGAGATGAGTTGTCTCCTCAGAAAAACCTGGACAAAAAGCAGGAAAAGCAGGAAAATCAACAGAAAAGCTAAAACAACTGAAGTTTCCTAATTTTGGGAGAGAAGGTTCAGGAAAGTTTAGTAAAAGCATAAAGCTAGCAAAAAGGCTCCAAGAAAGCTACATAGTCCAATTTGATCTAGTGAGGGAAAATTCATGAAGACAAGTAGGTCCAAGGAAAAATCAACTTGCCTAAACAAACATACATTCACCTATGGTTCAAAATTCCTAGATGGAAAGTCCAAAAAGGGAGGCAAAAAAGATAACAGAGGTTAATAAAAGAAGGTTGAACACACCCATTCACATCTTTTGTCACTTTGAGATTTTTTCTTGAGAGCTCTGTGCATCTCAGAGGCTTGGGTGATGTTCCCCTCGCCATGCATTGGGTGATGTGCCCCTTTGCAATCCTTGATCCAGTTGAGTAATTGAGAGATATTTCCGTTGGATGCTTGAGGAAGAGGATGTCCAGTCTTCCTCACAGAGCTTAATGAATCCATTAGAGAGTTAACTGAAGGTATGATATGATCCATAGTATACTGTGTTCGAATCTCAAGTGGATGTAAAGAGTTAGTAGTAGTAGAGTCTAAAGTGTGGTGTGTTTTGTCCAATGAAGATGGAGAATTGAGTATTTGTGCCCCCTATGAGTTAATGTAGTTGTTCATGCACCTTCAGTGAGATATAATATGATGTCATCTTGCTCATGGTTCTGATCCAGTAGTGATAAAATCTTCCTTTTACTCTCAGATTCTATATTATTGTTTCTATGTTGTAAAATATCAAGGATTTTGGCATTCTATTATTTTGGCTTCAATAGATTGTCATTTGCAGCTCTAAAAGTATGATATAATTCAAAGGCATACTGTTAGCTTCATCCATGATGTATATTGAATAAATTGTGATAATTAAGGGTTGTTTGTGAATCCTTGTTTTCTCTAGTTGCGCAATGGTAAAGAAAATTAACTAGTTTTATGTTTGATGATTCCTAATTGTCAACTGTGCATCTAATTTCTGATCTGGAGGTGGAGATAGTAAAATCAGATGTATTAGATTCCCTCCACTTCCTCATAACAGAAATTATGAAGCTTTATAGGCCATTTGAAATCATCTGGAAATTACCCCCTTCTCTAGTCCAAGGCTCTCCCTTTTGCTTCTAGTTAGAATTTTTACTAGTGAATCTTTTCTACCAAGTCAAATTGAGTTCATATCAGGATGGGGACAGTCATAATAGCCTACCTAAGGTTTAGTTACTCCTAGTGCACACCAGAAGTAGTGGAGGTTCCAAAACATTCTCGGGGACATCACATTGAATCCTTTGGTTTATCCAAAGGAATCTACCCAGGCATGATGCACTCCGGAATGTGCCACTATTGAAGTAAGGACCTTGAATCCATCTTATTTTCAGCCTTGTAAGTGTGTCAATCCTATCCTCTGTATGCCCAAGATGTTAAATTTGATTTAGTGTGCCTAATAGGGGTTTGGGTACATTACAGTGGTATCAGAGCATGGTCCTTTGCACCTGTGAGTAGCAAGACCAAGCACCATAAACTGCCAATTGAAGAGATATTGCAGGTCACATCTTCAAGTTACAACCATGTCCTTTTTCAGTGAAGAATATTTCGATTGGGATGAGGAATAAGAGGTAATATACATAGATGGAGGATTTCATATGTCACAGGAGGAGGATAAATTCTTCTATGAATCAATATACAAAAATGACAGAAGACATGATACACCAATGGCTAGCCTTGAGGAGGAATTAGAGAAAAGGTTAGCAACAAGTGCTAACATGCCTCACCGCTATCAGGAGTATCTAGCTTTGGGTGAGAGGATATGTGCAGCTATTCCCTTCAAAGATGATTCCATTTGCAAGTATTTATTTTGGCCTCAGGGTGTTGACGAGTATTATTTTGAGAGAAGAAAACCACCCATAGATGTTCCGCCTCTCTAAATAAAGAAGAAGAAAAAGGAACCAAAGGTGAAGATTCGTCAAAGCCATTTGTATATTCAAACATCATGAGATTATTTGGTTCTTCTTCAAGTAGAGTCTCCAAAAGACTTGATCCTCATGTCACTCAAAATGTAGAAGCCTCAATCTGCATGGAGGAGAATAACAAAGAAGTAGAAGAAAGTTGTGTAGAAGAATAAGGAGAGGATGTTAGTCCTCTAGAGCCACACTTCCTTGCATTTCCATTGAATATGAGCGAAAAGGATATTAGGAAGGCCCTGAGCTATATGCATGGAACCAATGTATTGGTGTCACACTGTTGTTGGAGAATGGAGGATAAATATTCCATTGAAAACTTGGAGAATATTCTAAAAGTAGTGACATACATAAGAGGTGAATTTTTGTAGTTGCTTTCCAATAGAGATCATCTTCTTGAGCTTGTGAAGATGTATCATAGTGCCTCTCTAGAAGATGAAGATAATATTGACAAGCTCACTCATGAGTTCGAGACTACACATGATTCTTTGAGGAGCACTCAAGAAGCCCTTCAATAATCAAGGTTGTAGATTGATCAGCTTCATAGAGAGCTAAGCATGCCACGTCCTCCATCCAACATAGAAAATGATCATGTGCACATGGAAGGAAACAATTTGAATGTGATGGAGGAACATCATTTGGGGGATGAATGATGAGGAAAGTTCAAACTTGCAGGTGTTTGTGAAGGAATATGTTATAGAATATTTTGGCCAAACACTTGTCTTGATGCAGAAGGACATTCAAGAGGACATACCATTTGAATCTGCAAGCAAAGGTACTTATTTATCCAAGGATTGGGTAGATGAGTACATAATATAAATGGAGAGGCAAGGATTCACCAGGCTTTCTGGATTTGGTAGAAGACTCTTTGTTACAGATATTTCTCCATATGGATAAAGAGAAACTCTCTTAGGTCAGAGAAGTATGAATCAACTCTAAACTAGGACAAAAAAGAAACAAATTCTACCTTATTCCCTAGATCTTAAACTAGTGTTTTCAACCTCAATATCTAAGAGATGAGAAAGAAGATAAATGACCTTTTGTTCCGATGTTTATCCAATTGAGTCTTTGATCCTGAAGCTCTTGCGATGAACCTATGAGGATCAAAACAACAAACGAGTGCACAATATCTTCCAAATAATTTGAATCACAAGTTAGATCTATATTCTACTGAATACAATTTATGTAAATGAATCATGATCAAAACACATAAATAGGGAAACGAGACAAGTTATACTTTTATTGAGAAGTCAAGAGTGCTTACAGAATAGTTGCTTGATATCCAATCCAACTCCAGCTCCAAGTTCTTCCACCTCTTAGCTATCTCTGTAAAAGGCTTATGACCATAGGTTTGACGCCCCAAAAGTCCTCCCTTTGGCTCATGGAAGGATTCTCTCTTATAGTGTATGGATTAGTTAACAAACTAGAGAGTAATATGGATCTATGGAGTATTTAGTGGATCAAACCCACTAGAAAGAGATAGGAGTTGAGATCGCACGAAAGCTGGCAATCCCAAAGATACCTCTTGAAAGTCAGGATCCCAAAATCCAAGGCAAAAGGATAAAATTGGATTACCGTGCCCCAGGTTCTGTGCATAACGCGGTACTACCGCGCCACAGGGAAGGAGCAAAACGCGGTAACCCTAACTATCATGCCCTAGTGGATGTGCAGGGCACGGTAGTGTTTGCAAATAGGGTCAAACTGGGTGACACATGGCAGAAAAAGGTTTGTCTTCGGTGTTCAGTCAATAGTCTTCAATCTTGGGTGTTCATATGATCTTTAAGGGGAAGTGTCATTTTTAGGTTACTGATGCAAGGATGCGACACTAGGATGTAATGTGCAATATTGAGGTATAACAGATGCCCCCTAAAGTGTGAGGTCAGAAGAGACTGATGGCCGAAAGACTTTACAAATATTTTGCGGAGATAGAATCGAGGGGAGCAACAAGGAGCTGAAACAAAAACAAAGTGTTAGATATACCACCGAGGCAGGCATTCCCATGCTCGGAAACAATTGACTCAAAGCATGGTTGCCGACCAATACATTGCAAATCCATGAGTACTGAGATGATATAGACTGTAGACAAATCATGGCTACTATGAACAATCATAGATCCATGAGACAATAATGACACAACCACGACCAATACATAAGTGGATCTGTGTGACAATATAAGGATAAGGTCTTCCACATAATGACTAGGTGGAAACCTGATCGGAAAATCACCATCGCAACCTGGACATAATCGAGATACAAAAAGGTGCCCAGGGTCTTCTTCCCGATCCAAAACGATACGAATCTAGCCATGTGATTAAAAGGTGTTGAATTTGAACATGGTAGAAACCATTTCATTACTGGTCAATGATGTGAACCGTTAACAAATGCGAGGGAAATCACCAATGATGACAATGATCCCCAACGTATCAACAGTACATCCCAATGAAATGCGAATAAATGAGTTGATGTCGATCATCTGAGATATCATTCAATCAGAGGTCAATGATGAAAACCTACTGTCGAATATGAGGAAACCTGCCATTGAGGCATGCAGGTACCAAGGTACTAGTGGTTGAATCGTAAGCCTAATTCCTGGATAGTGATTTGGCATCGATAGGAATAGACTCGTCGAAAGTGGGCCATAATGATTCCCACATCATCGACACGAAATCAGAACGATAGATAGTATGAAACGATGAAACAATAGATCACGTATTGACACAATGGAAGTCTTGATTCAATGAATGACTTAGAACAAATGCAAACCCTTTGAACATATAACGGCATGAAGCAGAACCTGGCAGCATGGATTATTGGTAGCAGAGGATGAACACATGACGAGTGGGCTCGTGGCCAAGGCAACGACTTGAGATGATGACTATGACTTAGCAAGAACAAATGAATACCCAAAAATAGACAAGGGACAGATGCATGCGATGTTCAAAGGTGGCGATTGACGAGCTGCCAACAGAATAAACTTGACTCATTTTCCATTTTCCCCCGACATGATGGACGAGTACCTCTTTGTTGCTTTACGAGCTTGAGGAGGATAATAGATGCTCGATATAGCTCATCTCATAGATGAGTCCAATCTCACATGTTTTACGAACCTGAGAAAGGAGGGGTTTGTCCCAAAGTGGGTCCTTCCATGTTGTATTTTAACGAGTCTAAGGAAGGAAAATTCGGTCGTCATTTCATGTTTAGAGAGTCTGAAAAGAACTAAAGAAGACTCCAACGGTCCTTTTTCGTAAAGTTAGCCTCATCGCCCAAAAAAGGGTAAAACAACGCGGGAGAGGACTCTTCCAGTCATGATTGGCTGGAGTATTCCTTTTTCGTAAGTAGTGCCCCCTGGTCCGAAAAAGGGGTAAACTATCACCAAGGAGACGATCATTCAAATCCTTTTACAAGCGTGAATGAATCAATTTCGTTTGGCCATCTTTTCCTATTTTAGGAGTCTGAAAAGAGCTAAAAAATGACTCCATGAACAACTTTGTCATGGTTGATAACCGAGTACGACAAAGGAAAAAGTAAACTCGGCACAGTTCCTTTTCTGTAAATAGTCTAGCGAGGAGGGATAAAGTGATAAACCTATACTCGTTAGACACACCTTTTTACTCAAATTTTTAACGAGCACGATAATGGTATAAAAAAGCACTCGGAATCTTTTTCATATTTGAACTAGAGCACAAAAAAGTAAAAACTAAGCTCAAACCACTTTTCATATTTTTAACCAGAGCACGAAAAAAGTGAAAAGTAAGCTCAAATACCATCTTACTATTTTTAACGAGCTCAAAGATAGGTTGGAAGAATGCTCATGACATCTGCTTCATTTTTTAACGAGCTTGTAACAGAAAATTAACTATGCTCGGACTACTGGTTTCATTTTTTAATGAGCTTGAAGCCAAAGGTAAACTCTGCTCACGGTTAAGGCCCGTTGACGGGTTCCTTCCCAACATGATGACCAGAGGTTGGTAAATGCCCCCAGCATGATTGCTAGTGGCTAAACATGCCCCCCAAGCTTCATTTCGTCTGACTACTCTTCTTCCTTACCCAAATATCCTAGCTACTAATATGAATGTGTACGCCAGGGGGGGTAGGTAGAACCAGGACCAAGTGACCCAGGCAGATGAAATGAAGGTTCAAATCCTAACTCTAGCGAGAGACTCGAACAAATGGAAGGGAGATCTATTTAATTTTTACACAAGCTTGAAATAGACAATAACAATGCTTGAAAGGGTCCTTTTTATTGTTTAACGAGCTTAAAACAGAAAGAAATTATGCTCGAAGGTAGTTTCATTTTTTACGCGAGCTTGAAACCAAAAGTAAACTATGCTTGGGATTGGTTTGATTTTTACACAAGCTCAAAACCAACTGTAAACTGTGCTTGAGGGTTGGTTTCATTTTTTAACGAGCTTGAAACATAGAATAACCTATGCTCGTAGGAACCTATTTCATTTTTTAATGAGCTTGACATAGAAAGGGAACTATGCTCATACCCCCCCCCCCCCCCGTTCTTAGGGGGAAGAAACCACTAAAACATGTGGAATATTTAGGGAAGTCTGGTGACTAGGATTCATATGATGAGTGGGTGTCAAAAAGGAAAGCTAATCAATGGTCACCATATTCCCATGATGGGGAAAATACATCACTCGAAAGAGTGTGGACACTACAGCTTTCATAGCATGGACATAATCACGTCCAAGGAGCAGATTAAAATCTAAGGGACCTTGGACTACCATAACATCAATACAGACAGTTTTCCCTCCCAAAGTGATAGGTAACTGAGGAAGGATCCCTAAAGGTCGAGTAGGCCTTCGGTTAAAAGCCAATATCTGGTCAGTTACTGGCATAAGCTGAGGGGAACCTATAGCTTGCCAAGCAGTTGAGGATAAAATACTAACAAAAGCTCCCTCATCAACTATCATACGAAAAATTTCTTTATCAGAAACTCCTACAGATATTTGAAAAGGAACACTCGAAGGAAGACGAGATTCTGTTAACCCATTCCAATCAAATGAAATGACCTCGGTACTTGGAGGGGGTCCTATGGAAATGGGCTCTTTCCCACCATGATCGGAACTGACTAGAAAAACATCAGTGGTTATCAATCCACTCTCATCGGGGAGAGTAGAATGAGATGAAGACTGTGTCAAGGTGACAGTTGCAGTCAGAACGCTCTTTGATAGCAGAACGAGATTGAGCGGAGATGATAGAAACTCGATCAATTCACTCTTAGACGGAAGAGTGGGATCAATTATAGATGCAACTGAATTGATCACTTGGTCAACAAGTAGGGGGGTCCAGGGATAACTTGCTATCGCTTGTTAGAATCACCTATTGAGGACTAGTAATATCTTCCAACCACCGTGAAGCTTCATCCATGTTTGGACAAAGGAACATACGGTGCATACCCTTGCATATCAAATAGGGATACAAGACTTTACCCTTCCGACCCTTTAACAATGGGTCACTGGTCGAGGGAGTGTCATCAAAATGATGGTCAGAGGTTGACGATACAAGAGGTTTGGGGTTTTTAGACCACACTTCTAACACACGAGAAAGATCGGGGCAATCCTTGAGAAGGTGATCACCCTTGCAAAGCTTGCAAGGGAACTTGGGTTTACGAGCTGTTCGAATGGGATGAGTGTTATTAGAGGCAACTGGTTGATGCTTGGTCTCTTTCTTATCCTTCTTCTTCTTAACTTTCTTTTTCTTCTTCTTCTTATCCTCCTGATTACTAACACTATTGCTTTGATCAGGCGAGGAAGAAGGAACAGAAGAAGATCCATCTGATGAAGAAGGGGAAGGATCAGTTTGGGGTTGATTCTCTCATGATGGAGAGTTAGCATTTGAAACACTGGGTACAGCCGGAATCACCGGATTGAATAACCACACAGGTAATCCTATGGTTAATCCAGGAAGATTTAAAATGGCAATAAAGGGAGGACCAATATCTCCAACTGGAGGAAAGACAAAAGGTACCCCTTGAAAAGGGGTCTCTTGATTGGTAGTCTCAGAAGGAGCTTGGGTGCATGGAGATGGATTCTCCATGGAACAAGACCAAGTGATGTGGATGAAGTCTTGCTAAAAAGAACTCAAAAACCCTCAATCAACTGAACATGCAAAAGGGGACCTAGAAGAAAAAGAGGCACACAGGACAAAAGAGCAAGCTCAAAAAAATTTACTGTAACCGATGCCATAGTAAGCGAGATATAACAAAGAGGCTAGAAACCCAACAACCAGCACTAAAAATAAAAAGACCCTCTACAAGGTAAAAGAGCAAGCAGTCCTCCTAACTAAGAGCTGAAGACCTCAACAAGTTGTATCCTTCGCAAGGTTATGAAATCCAAGTCGAACAATACAAAATGAGAGACCAATAATGGAAGGATATCCGTCTACCGAAAGGGATTCGGGGTAAAGAGCCCTAGAAGAAAAGTTACTAAGATACCTCGTTCATGGTACGTCGGAGAAGGATACTGGCACTTATGCCTTATCACCCTTGTATCACCATTATGGTGGCCAGAAAATACAAGGAATGCAATGGATCGATATGCCTTAGGAGCTAAGTGGAGTGCGGCATTCCACAAAGTCCGTCTGGAACCAATCCTTGCGGCTTACACTCGAAACGACGAGAGGCCCTCTCCACAAACTAGTCGATGATCGTGTCAATAAATACTAGAGGATTTTAGTACCCTAGAAGACAACAACTATGTCTTAGATGATAATGACAAGGGGGAATTATTTGGATGCCTATCCCCGGTGTCCTACCTAACTAACAAATTATTTTTCTCCTCAAGTGAGGTTATAGTGTGTTGAGTTAGGGAGTGTAAATTTTAGTGGTTGTATTACTCAATCGGGTAAATGGAAGTGAAACTTGTGATTTTGTGACGACTCAAACCATGCAAATGAGAATGAATCAAAATGAGCCTTTCTATTCGAATAAATATAGCTAAAGTAAAGGGAGAATTCTTTTCGTTCCCAATATGTACAACCCAATACAAATGCAATTTTAGCCTTTTAATGAATGATAACCAATCATGTAAACCATACCCAAACTATCCTAAAATGACAAAAAGAGATCTTTCTATCAATGACAAATGCAAAAATTCTAATTTGTTTCCTATCTTTTTACACTTGAAAAAGACACATCCAATCTATGGAAGGAAAAACTCCAATAACGTTTCCAATCAAATGCAAGACAAAGAAAAGCACTTAACAGTCTTATCTAACTCAAACACACACAAATCTGAAACAAGCCTTTCTTCTTCTTATGAATGTGAGACCAAGAATTGAAAATGATCAAATTAAAGCAAGAAGAACACCTATGTGTTTCAATTTCATGAATATAGCAAAAGAGTGACAAAATCAAGCTTCTCTTTGAACTGAAGTGGAGACCAGGAATCAATCTTTTCAAACAATCATTAGATAGGATGTAAAGGAAATCAAATGCCAAACAATCCAAACACACCAAACCAAAAATGATCTCAAAACCTTAATATGGGTCAAAATGACTGTAGGATACACGATTCATGGCCGCCCCCAGCCATGAGGAGGAATTTTTTTTTTCAAAAATAGAACCCATTTCGCTTAAAAATGCAAGCAAAACACTAGTTTTTAATCAAAGGGCCAAACATGGATCCAAATCTCAAAAGGACCCAAAAACAACCAAGCAAACTGAGAAAATTTCCTTGTGGCAGAGATTATCGTGTGGCTAACATAGGCCCAGGCGTGGTACTGAGGTATTATCGCATTCCAGGAAGGGTAAAGGGCGCGGTAAACTATATATTACCGCTCCGTGGGCAGTATCTGGGGCGCGGTAATCCTCAAAAAGATGAAAAAGGGCGCTAGTTTAAGAAAAGTTTTAGGCTTTTCAAGGGTTGGCAGACCTAGAGGACTGACTAATCAAAGGAAGGGATCTAATGCAGAGGAAAAAGGGGTGAATGGGGGTCAAAAAGATCAATATTTCACTGCTGGTTTGAAGAGAATAGCAAATTCACAATCAACAAATGACTGAAAGTAAAAGAACTCAATCAAAAAGGGGTTCAAACCAGCGGAGTGACCAGTTTTTGTTACAGATATTTCTCCCTACGGATAAAGAGAAACTCTCTTAGGTCAAAGAGGTATGGATCAACTCTAAACTAAGACAAAAAATAAACAAATGCTACCTTATTCCCTAGATCTTAAACTAGTGTTTTCAACCTCAATATCTAAGAGATGAGAAAGAAGATAATTGACCTTTTGTTCCAATGTTTCTCCAATTGAGTCTTTGATCCTGAAGCTCTCACAATGAACCTGTGAGGATAAAAACAACAAACAAGTGCACAATATCTTCCAAATAATTTGAATCACAAGTTAGATCTATATTCTACTGAATACAATTTATGTAAATGAATCATGATCAAAACACATACATAGGGAAACAAGACAAGTTATACTTTTATTGAGAACTCAAGAGTGCTTACAGAATAGTTGCTTGATATCCAAGCCAACTCTAGCTCCAAGTTCTTCCACCTCTCAGCTATCTCTGCAAAAAGCTTATGACCATAGGTTTGATGCCCCAAAATTCCTCCCTTTGGCTCATGGAAGGCTTCTCTCTTATAGTGTATGGAAGAGTTAACCAACTAGAGAGTAAGATCGATCTATGGAGTTAGTGGATCAAACCCACTAAACAGAGATAGGAGTTGAGATCGCACGAAAGCTGGCAATCCCAAAGATACCTCTCGAAAGTTAGGATCCCAAAATCCAAGGCAAAATGATAAAATTGGATTATCGCGCCCCAGGGTCTGTGCATAACGCGGTACTGCCGCACCATAGGGAAGGAGAAAAATGCGGTAACCCTAACTATTGCGCCCTAGTGGATGTGCAGGGCGCGGTAGTGTTTGCAAACAAGGTCAAACTGGGTGACACATGGCAAAAAAAGGTTTGTATTCAGTGTTCAGTCAATAGTCTTCACTCTTAGGTGTTCAGATGATCTTTAAGGGGAAGTGTCATTTTTAGGTCGATGATGCAAGGATGCGACACTAGGATGTAATGTGAAATATTGAGGTATAACACTCTTTGACACATTAATCATTGGGGAATCTAGTGAGCAAGAAGTTCAATTCGAAATGCACGTGCTTGAGAGAAGAATTGTCATGGAGAAGGTTAGACAAGCACTAGATGCACATCATAAGGATTGTAAGTTTTCGTTATGGGAGAAAGAGATGATTTTGGAGGAGGTAGCTACATTCGCTCCTCTCAGACCATCCAATAAGGGTGATGATTCATCCATGGATTGGGTGGATAACTACAGCTCAGAGATGGATGCACATGGATGTAAGAGTTTTGTTTACAACAAAAGAAAGTTAAATGAGACCTCTTTTACTTTCCAATCATATGAGCAACAATAGACATATATTTTATTATCACATGATGCATTCAGTATGCATAGTGGGACTTGGAAGTTCAAATTGATTCAGTGGGATGGAGCATATGGCATTAATTCTCAAGAGGAGTTTCTCTTCCTATTGAAAATATTCCTAAAAATTCCAACAAGCACTTGGAAGAGTGTACTTCCAATTTGGTTATGGGATCCTTGCATCACTTGGAATGACACATTGTTTCAAATGATCAAGTTGTTCGATAGGATGCTGCATAAACCATGGGATCCTGGCGTTCCTTTGAGTGACAGTTTGTTCCTAATGGAATCAGATTTTGGGAGTCATCACAAGGCTCTTTATGTAGACACTGAGTAGTGTAGAGGAGGAAGTAAAAGACACTTCCCAATTCTTAGGTTCATTTGGGATCCAGGAATCATTCTTGGTCTCAAATATTTTAGCTGGAATATTCATGTAGAAGTATGTAGGACAGAGACATCCCTTAAGAGGGATGAGATGCATAAGGTCAAGTACCTTCCCAAGATTGACCTCCACCTTGATCATCATCATTAGGTTCGCTTGGAATTAGTAGTTATGTAAAAGACATCTCCTTGCGTCAAATGTGCTTATTCAATATTTTCATGCATGAGCATTGTCTTGGATAATGCACTTATGGCTTCACCACCTTACACGAGTAGAGCATACATCCAACACTTTGGTAAGATTGTGTTGGTTCCTCAAGTATTTGGGTAGAGCCATCATTGCATATCATTTTGTTTGAATGTGCAATTGGAAGGGTTGAGATATTGAATTTCAACTCTATGGTTGAGCATGGTAAAGTTGGTGCCTACATCAAGAGGATTTCGTCCATCTCTATTTGGATCAATACCATAGATATGAACAAGTTGGATAATGGTGTACCATGTAGAGGATCCTTCCAATTCATAACACATGTGGTTTCCCAAGGAAGGAAATAAGTCTCTTGTGGGGATGAGGACTCTCAAAGAGTTTTCAAAGGGATGAAGAAAGTGAGGGATCTCGTTCAATGTTTGCCACACCTGGTTTCTCTCCATCATTTTTTCTTAGAGGAGATGCTTCCAAAGAAGGCATAAGAATAGTTTTGTTGCAGTATGGCCACCCTTTTAGCTTGAAGATTCAAAGAAGGGTGAGTGGCAGGCTTTCACGGAATTGCCTCAAGAATGAAGGATTAAAGTACGAGAAAGGGTGCAACACATATCCAAGTTATATTTCAGGAAATATTATTGTAAGAGTCCTTAAGCAAGTCCATATCTTATTACTCATGCGAATATAAGTTTACCGATTCATAATCATTCCTATTCCAATTGCTACAAGGAAAGATTGGCCAAATTGCATGCCTTGGTCAAATTCAATCCGCATATTGCAACTCAATTAGCCATGGAGAGTTACAAAGGCATGATCATTATTGAGTTTATGGAAAAGGATTACCAATGCAAGATTATCCCATGGGTCATCTATGTTGGAGATGACATTCAAATGGTTTTTGAAGCATCCTTTCAAAGTTTTGTGAGAAAAGTGTACAGGTTCTTCATCAACCATATTTTCAATTGCTTAAGGACAAGAAATTTTGGGTGGGAAAGATTGCAATATCCCCATTTTTTATAGCACCATGGTCCACCACTAACCCATTCAACTTACATGGGTCCTAGTGGAAAATAATTAAATAAATTACTAAGGGGGTTAAGTTTGACAAAAAAAATCACCTTATGCAAATAATTAATTAATGGTGGGCCTAAATTTTGTTTTATTTAATATTTATAATAATTATTTATGAGTTTTCCATGGATTAGGTGGTCCGAGAGGGAACATAGGATGAGGATAAGGGAGATGAGTTGTCTCCTCAGAAAAATCTAGACAGAAAGCAGCCAAAAGCATGAAAAGCATTAGAAAAGCTAAAAGGACAGAAGTTTCCTGATTTTGGAAGATAAGGTTCATGAAAGTTTAGCAAAAGCATAAATCTAGCAAAAAGGATCCAAGAATGCTACAGAGGCCAATTTTATCTAGTGATTTGGAATTCATGAAGGCAAGTAGGTCCAAGGAAAAATCAACTTTTCTAAACGAGCATACATGCACCTATGGTTCAAAATTCCTAGGTGGAAAGTCCAAAAAGGGAGGCATAAAAGCTAATACAGGTTATTAAAAGAAGTTTGAACACACCCATTCACATATTTTGTCACTTTGAGAATTTGTCTTGGGAGCTTTGCGCATCTCATAGGCTTGGGTGACGTGCCCCTTTCCATGCATTGGGTGATGTGCCCCTTTGCAAACCTTGATCCAGCTGAGTGATTGAGAGATATTTTTGTTGGATGCTTGATGAAGAGGATGCCCAATATTCATAGAGTTTAATTCATCCATTAGAGAGTTAATTTCAGGTTTGATATGTTCCATGGTATACTGTGTTCGAATCTCAAGTGGATGTGAAAAGTTAGTAGCAGTAGAGTCTAAGGTGTGGTGTGTTTTGGCCAATGAAGAGGGAGAACAAAGTATTTGCACCCCTTGTAAGTTAATGTAGTTGTTCATGCGCCTTCAATGAGTTTTAATATGATGTCATCCTGCTCATGGTTCTGATCCAATAGTGATGAAATATTCCTTTTACTCTCAGATGCTATATTATTTTTCTATATTGTAAAATCTCAAGGATTTTGGACATTATGTTATTTTGGCTTCAATAGACTGTCATTTGCAGCTCTAAAAGTGTGATTAAAGTCTTATATAATTAAAAGGAATACTGTTAGCTTCATCCATGATGTATATTGAATAAATTGTGATCATTAAGGGTTGTTTGTCAATCCTTGTTTTCTCTAGTTGCACAATGGTAAAGAAAATTAAATAGTTTTATGTTTGATGGTTCCTAACTGTCAATTGTGCATATAATTTATGATTTGAAGGTGTATATGTTAAAATAAGATGTATTATATTCCATCCACTTCCCTGGAATATAAATTAGGAAGCTTTAGAGGCCATTTGAAATCTTCTGGAAATTACCCCCTTCTCTAGTCCATGGCTGGCCCTTTTGCTTCTAGTTAGAATTTTTACTGTTGAATATTTTCTACCAAGTCAAATTGAGTTCATATTAGGTTGGGGATAGTAATAATATCCTACCTAAGGTTTAGTTACTCCCAGTGCACACCATAAGTAGTGGAGGTTCCACATAAGTGTTGGGATATCACCTTGAAGCCTTTGGTTTAGCCAAAGGAGTCTACCCAGGTGCGATGCACTCCCGAATGTGCCACTGTCGAAGTAAGGACCTTGAACCCATATTATTTTCATCCTTGTAAGTGTTTCAATCCTATCCTCTATATTCCCAAGCTGTTAGAATTGAGTTAGTGTGCCTAATAGGTATTTGGGTGCATTACATAGAATGTCCCCATTGAGCTAGGGGGGAAATGGTAATGATCGATATCGAAGTAGTCGATGCATAGCTCATTTACAATATCTTGTTGGGTCATAGTTATATGTATGCCATGAAGGCGCTTGAATCTTCGGGTTTCCACATAATGATGTTTCCAACATTAACCCTGATAACATGCTACTGACTTTTGTTAGAACCAATAAACCCCCTTACGTTGACATATTCCCTGGAGTGTACAATGACTCCAACTTGCTAGGGGTATATTCAAGTTCACCGCCTGAAATTCTTGCATCGACTGATGGCTTTATGTGCACCATTTTCACCTCTGAGAAAGTATCCACCACCTGTTCGGCATCCTCATCAACCCCTCCAATGAGTCATGGTGTGGAACAGACTTTGAGTCCATCATTACCTCCCATATTCCAAATACCAATCGTGTACCCTCCCATGCGAGTGAAAGGGATGTTAGTTATTGCTCAGCTGACTCTACTTGGGCTCACTTTGGGTATACCTGTGTGGTACCTTACTCCACCCTACCCAGAAATGGCCTCAAATCCTGTAGCCCATTATGATTTTGTCCTTGTCTCGACTATGATTCCATCTAGGTTGATTACACCATCTGTACCGAACGTCAATTCTACGACACATGTGACTAAACCACTGCCAGCTATCACTAAACTCACCAATGGGGGGAATAAACAAACTAAGTTGAAATCCCCCATTATTAACAACCCTCTCCCTGAATCATCATCAGTGATCACCAAGCCAAAATCAAGGGAATAACCCAATAATGGTTAAAATCCCTAGTATTGACAACCACTACTCCTACAACTAAGGTGACTCCACCATGTTCCCTATGCGGGAAACAAGGCCACGTGACCAACCTATGCCACACTTTGTTGAAGCTTAGGAATCCTCTCAATACCCCTCTTAGTGTGATGCATGCAGCACATACAATAGCAAGGGGCACACCCTCCCACTCTTCTTCACCCACTATGAAACCTAAATCCAAATCGTTGCATACCAATCGCACGTGTTCAATTTGTTCTCAGTTTGTGCATTACATGCACCATTGTCCCGACCTCCCTCGATTTAGAGACGCTTTAGAAACCATTCACCTCACCCTACCTTTGGTTGATATTTATTCACCTCAACTCTAGGAAACATCTTCCATAAATTTTGTCACTACTAGCAATAACACATGTTGCATCTACCACAACACCAACCATTGTGGCAGTACCCACCACTGATCCTACCACACCGCAAGAACCCCCACATACATATCTTACACCGACAACATAACATGATGGATGCACATCTTGTAGGGATCATACTAACATGATTCCACTAAGAGTAGCACAATCATCCCTAACTCTGCCATCCCAAACCTAACTTCGGCACATGCTCCTATTAGTTCGAGGATCCCACGTCCATGTCGGTCATGTGGAGACACTTCTCACTTGTTGTTTCAGTGTCCCATCATACCTGTCGAATGAGAATCTCTCCTTGAACTTATGCAGCTACAAGATCAACCTACCCACCTAAGGGTATTCTTGCAAGGATTACCCGCAGAGGAAATTGTTTCTCCCCACCATATACCATCGATAACACATCATCCATGGCTGGCTTACTTACCAATGACTATTCATCATCTTCCAACAAAGACCATGATCCACCACATCAATCACATGTCACCTAGAAACTAGGAGATATCTTTTCAAGTGTTGGATACCCGTCAATACATATGAGTATACTACCACCCAGATATAACTCGAGATTCCAACACAGGGAGGCCCCCATTAGTAGAAGGGTGGAACAGTCTTTCACCCTTTAAATTTCCCATTTGCACCAATTTTATGCGCGCTCCTCAAGTGCACTATGTTTTGGTTGTTATTTCTTCCTTGTCAATACCTTTTTCATGACCTCTATTACACTTGGGTACTAGAATCATGTGTGCAGGAGAATGACCAAGACACCGAAACTCCAACCATTTCAACAATGGACAAAGACTTGTATCATAGGTATCACTCCCCAACTAGCATATAGGCAATGTCTCCCCTCTTTTTAAATTTCATTTACTAGTATACCTGTTGATAACCACAGGGTCCTAATTCCCAGTAATGATATGACATCAATGTTGTTACTGGGAATAACACGTTTCCCCCATGGGTGTGCACACCATTGCAAACCACGCCATAATTTGGCACCAATGATGTCGATCCCCCACAAGTATGAGGAATTTGATCTCGTTTGAAAATATCAACCCATTGTTCATCGTTTTATAGTTGTGCATTTACTCCCCCACCTTCAGCAGTTGATGCCCTCAGATTCCTTGGCACGTGTTATGATCAAGACTCACAATTAGACACTCATACCTTCATGAGCAATTTACCATATGAAATCTTCTTCATATCATCATCCCCATGAAGACAACAATGGGGCCCCCACCCTATGCAAAAACCAATTCTATTCAATTATTCCCGCAAGAGCAATCTGCATGGAATTGATTCATGGGGCACTCGTCTTCACATTTGCAAAAAAAATCACATCTTCATGGAAAAGGTTCCTCGACCCACTCAAAACCGTGGGAACTTCACCCATCATCAAATTGATTCCTTGATTCACCCAAAATTGTGGGAATCCCACCTATCATCAAATTGGTCCCCCAACACCCTCAAAACAGTGGGGACCCCACCAATTAGTCTTTATGTACAAACGGTTCCCCAATCCACTCAAAACCATGGGAATGTCACTATTCTTTTGGAATCAACCCCCTAGTCACCTTTGATCGATGTAGTTGAGTCTCTATATCCCCAACATTGTTATTTTTCTCAGTCAACATCACACTCAGTGTCATGTCTGGAACAAATCCCTTCATCTGCAGTTTGTCTCCCTCCATTACATTCTATACCTCTCTTTGGATAATGCTTCCATCAATTACTCCCCAATTTTATATCGACCAAAGGAAGTTCTGAGCCCCACGCTTATCAGTGATTATTATAGTTGGTTACAACATGATCTTGGTTCTTAGGATAAGACCCTCATCTTATCATGTACTTTAGCTCTCATCGAAATCAAATCACCATATTCTGAGAATTGCAGTAGTTACAGTTGTACCTTGGGGTCCCTTACAATAAATATAAGAGATTGCCTTGAACTAAGTAGGGAGTGTCCTCAGTGCTCCCTAACTTAGTACTCTCTCCTATGCTCGAAGTCAACACCTCCATCGCATCAGGAAGAGTCGTGTGTTTTGAAGGTAGTAGTGTCTGTTACACCCACAACCTACACCTATGTAACCTTAGTGCCTAAATCCCTGAAGTTCCATGATCAAGTTAGTTATTATGAGTAAGTTGATGGCCTTTATCTACACTCCTAATTAGGCCGACGCAGGTTGTTTTTGAGCAATATGCGCCGACGTAGGTTTCCTTCATGCAACATGTGCTGAAGTCAGTTTAAAGAGATAAACGTAGCTTTCGAGCGAATTCTAGAAGTTGGATGAGGTGGATCCCTATCCCTAACTCTTAGGTGAGCTGGATTTCGGTTCCCTAACCTAATGGGAGGATCCCTTAACCCTCTCCCCATGATCCTCAACCTACTCTATCCACTTGGCCCTATAAATGCAAGAGCCCTCTCCATCCCAAGGAGAGGAATTCTATGGTACTCTTATGCTGGTGAAATTAACTCAGTAGTTCAGCACCCTAGTCTTGGAGGCACCTACTTCTCTCTAGGAGCTTTGGTTTGGCTTATCGAAAGGAGATTGCGACATTGAGGCATCGGTTGTAATCCTGTCTTCTATTGTACTTCCCACTTTTTATACAGTAATATAAATGCTTTCCATAAATGTTATTGTGTTAATGATATTTATAGTTCACCTCCTCAACTGTTTACTTAGACTAGTTAGTGTTTAGGCATGTTTTACTGGTTGTATTGTTCCTATGTGCTATGACAGGTCTTACAGGCCAAATATGGCGACCGCGGGACTCGGAACAACAACGAGGAGAAAGATCTACGAATCTGAGGTAAGATTTCTTAATTACTCGATCTCTAACTAGATCTAGGAGAGTAGTTTTATATTCTGTCTCATTTGGTCTAGACTTGCATTAAGCTAGAGAGATCACGCCTTAAGTCCGCTTTTGGTAGATTATCTGATAACAGTGTCCACATTTATAAATCACGGTAGAAACAACACAATGAGGTCCTTCATCCAGCAACCTCACTGGGATTCTGATCCCCCACCCCCATGGGATTATCATGGTCATCAACAATTCTACTTCTTTGGAACCTATACCAACATCTCCAGGCTCATTCACTCTTACATGTATTGAAGCTGCCTTCGTCCATGTACCAACAATATTATGAGTTGACCCCTCGATCTTCTCCCATTGTAGTCATCTTGACAACTTTTCATGAGCATGGGTATGCCCACCTCGTTTGCATAAAACACTATTCTTTGTTACAGCTTCACCATTTTTCACCAGCAACCTTCCCCAAAGGGAACCTTCCGTCCACACTTGAGCTTCCAAGAGAAAGGGAAAACACAAAAAGAAATGATGATGCATTATTGGCTCTATAGTGCCTTCCAAACCACGTACATCAGGGGGCATCTGTTAACGCCTAAATTTTGCACACATGTGACATTTTGGCTAATCTTGCAATAAGGCACCATTAACATATAGCATGCATCCCACCGAAGACATCCTCGTCAGATCCAGAAAGAAGCATGAGTCCAAAAATGCCAAAAATACATTCAAAATAAAAGGTAGCACAGTTACACCCATGATGGACTGTGTTATAGTGTGTATTATCAGTTGTTTGCCCATGCTATAATAGCCCGTATTTTCCTTCGAAATCCGTGCGATTGACAAAACGGTGGCACCAAAACTACCCACGACGCATTGAAGGTTCATGAAAGCTCCATCACCTCCAAGAATTCGAATTTGGATCCTCGTGTACTTGGGTTCATTAAATGGCCCCCCTTTGTGTACTTTGGAGCTAGATCAGGGAGTTAATGAGTCCAAATTTGGATCTAGTTATTTCTTGGCCACCTCTTGGCATATAAAAGGAAGCCATGGGAATGCATCTAGTAAGGAGAAATTAGAGAAAGGTTATGTTGTTGGAATTGTTTTTGAACTTCTTCCACCTCTTCCCATACCTACTAGCATTCTTCAAGCTCCCTTGCCACCTTCCTCCAAGTGGCAAGTGTTTCTCCCATTGTTCTTTCAAGTTATTTAGCATTTAGTGTGGACAAAAAGGACCTCCCTAAGGGAGATTGTTGGATTTCCTTGAAGCCCACACCTCCTAGGTGACACTACATGTAACAGATTAACCATTGGAAAATCTAAATCGGTTCTAGCATTTGCTTCTTGCTGTGGTTTGCATCCTCACTCCCTTTCAAGTTATTTTCAAGTTTTGTTTTATTTTTCTTTTGTTTTGCTAACAAGAACCTTGAAGGATAAATTTGGGGTCATTCAAATTTGCTTTATGTACTATAATATTGAGCCTTGTTGAAAACCTCAAAGGCTTAACCTCCAAAGTGGGAAGGATTGCACACCTTTGTGCAAATTTTCCCACAACATCCCACTACCAAATCTAAGGACTCGTACAAACCCAACTACAAGTCCACTTCTAACATAATACAAGCATAAGAGCGAGACTATGACAACATTACACTTTCATGTAGAGCCACAAACTTACCCATTGTGTTTAATATCACCCTAAGTTCCTCCAATGACCAAAATTCCAAAGGAAAACACGGAAGCTTTGTCCAAATAGGGATAGTGGTCATCAATTCCTGACGCAAATCAAATAGGGGGCACCATTGTTTCAGAATGGACATATTCTTATCTATAATCTAGCATCCATGACGAGTTTTACTTACATTTGTGAGAACCTGAAACCTAAACCCCATCCAACCTTGCACAATCACCTAATTTTTTGGGTAGTAACCAAGCATGGGTTTTCACTCTTCTAAGATCCATCTCTCCAACTGTTTCAAATTGAAACAACGCCCATAAAAATTACCCGCAAGGGTTCGACCCTCAATATTGGGTATTTCCATAACAAGAATGTCCCTCCCCACTTGAGACTACAAAAAATATTCCAAATAGAGATGAATACCAATGAAACCTCTCGAGAATAACTCAGAATTTCCATAATCCAATCAATTTTTCTGCTACACCATCATGTCATGTTGCAAACCCTTATCGAGTTTCATAACCATATGAATTGAACTGGAAAAATTTGCAATCCTTGTGTTTGAAATCGTCGCCTCTGGTACAGAATCCACACCAGAGTCATTATTTCCCATGGGCACAGGCATGCAACCTTGAGGAAATATTGAGCTACCCACGTCATCATCTCGAGACTCATTAAACTTTTTTCCTTCAGAGGATGAGTCGACGACGCGGTAACCCCTCTTGATAGCTTTGAAATCCATCTCTAATACAAAAATGTATGCATCGGACAGGGAATCCTCAGAGCAGTACACCAATTGGACCTTTGGTTCCATGTCCGCACGAGCATTGACAAAGCAAATTTATTTGCCAAGGATTATGATGAGCCCTAGATAGATCTAAAAAACCCTAGCCAAAACTCCTCTCTACCCATCTACTTGTAACTTCACCTTATGTATATATGAAGCATGATCTGTTGTTAAACTTTGTGTACTTGCAGATTTTATTTTCATCTTATGTTATCATGATGGTTAATTAGTTTCCAAGAGTTGGTTATGCATGTTGATTTAACATAACAGTGCACAAATTTTGTTAAGTGATTTTACAAACATATATACACTAAGTGGAAATGATTATGGCCGTAATGAACATACTATAATAAGTGATTTTTAGATTTATTTTATGTTGGGAAGTGTACCTAAGGATTGGAAACATTACTCCCTTGAAGTACAATTGTTCAGTGTTTATTTTCTTGAGATTCCTTGTGAAGTTGGTTGGATGAAATTGAAATATATATTGTTGTAAATTATATTTCATATTCATCGCTATGGCTAAAATTTCACAAGAAATAGATCCAAGGAACCTTAAGATTGAGGGGAAATTTTTGAATTTTCATTGACCAATGATTTTTGATATTTCAACATGGTATTAGTGTTGATTTGAATGAGATCACTTTACTGGAAAAGAGGAATTGGGTATTTTAGTGGTACCATACCTACGAGAGGTGCTTGACCTAGTGCAGATTATTGGGCGTGAAACCGTAATGTGCTTTGGAGTAAGTGATTGAACCCTAGAAGGGTTTTTTACTTGATTTATTATTCATTTTTTATTTCGGGTTATGACTTGCAAGGATGACAACTCTTAGTCTTAGGAAGTGTGACAAATTGGAACAAATTGGAAGGTGCTTCCAATTTTACACCTTAAAAGTGCATGCTAGAAATGATATTGGAGGAGGTTAATATTTGGGAGCATATTGAGAATGTGATTTCTACACCTACCAATGTAAAAATTTTGGGTGGGAATTTTGAGGAGGACAATGCAAAGATAATCATTCTTGATTTAGCTAAGGATCATTTGATCAGTGATACTGTATGGAAGAGAACTACTAAGGAGATGTATGATTCCTTGGTGGGATTATATGAAAGTGAGAATGTTTTTAGGAGGGTGTTCCTAATAAACAGTATTTTAGTGATTTGCATAAGTAACATAGATATAGTGGTGAGATACTTAGCAAATATCATAGAGTTGAGAGATTAGTTTGCTTCCATAGGGATGATGTTAGGATATTCCTATACTCCATCCTAGTCCTACTAGCTTTTCAGTCATTTTCATTTTCAGTATTTTAGGGTTTGCATGCATTTCCAGTCATCAGTCCCAGCACCTATCCCTCAGTTAGCTAGCCCCTGGAGCTTCTTCCTGATCAGTTTCAGCCCTCCTAGTGCCTAGTGCACCCTCCTTTCACCTATTACATGAGAGAGGCGCACTTCTTCACCTACCAGTCCAGTTATGTTCAATTAACAAGAGTTCTCTCCCTAATTTTAGGCTTGACTCACTCTTTACTGACCTTATCACTCCGATGGACCTCCAGTGTGACTAGATAGGTTGTTTTGACTCCAGTTAGCTCCATGAGCGCACTCCACGGAGCCTCCTTCACTACATTAGTGCTTCCATGTGCCAGTTACACCTACCACATTCAGTGAGACTTAGTTTGACTTCTGGTTGACTATTTCTTGTGCATTGATGACTTCACTGATGATGAGTTGGACTCCTAGTTATGACTTGACGACACTCCACTGATTATGGATCTATCCATGCAGACTAATTCGAATCACACCTAGTGTATTTGAATCTTGAGAATTGTATATTTACCTTTTTACTATTTAGATTAATGTAACATGTGTAATTATTCTGCCTCTATCTGAGCTCCTTTGGATCTTTGTTCATCTGCTCTATTCTTCTTCTGTCATTCCTAAATTCTTTCATTGTGAGGTTTACATCATCTCTTTGGATCTACTGTGAGGATCTTCACATGATATCAGAGCCATTTGAGAGTATATTCTACCTCCATTCTTGAGAGTTTTTTGCAGGTATTTCGAAGTTCCAGCAATTGCAGCAACAATATCAGCAGTTTCTTTTTGCACTCGTTCCAGCAGTCAAGATGAGCAATTCGAATGCTCCTTCTTCTCCTATGATTCTCACTCCCTTCAATTACTTTGAATGGAAGAGTAGGATGAGATTACACTTGCATAATAGACAGCTAAATCAAATAGTATTTGAAAAAGATGCCATACCACATCAAGCTGTAGAGAGAATCAAGCATTTAAATATAATGGATGAAACTTTTGGATTCATATGCCTTCATATGTCAGAAGATCTACTATTTCATGTTGAAGGATTGAAGTCTCCAAATGAGTTATGGACAAAATTGGAGAGTCTGTTTGGAAAACAAGATGGGCTAAGAGGCCACATTCTCGAAAATGAATTGGTTACCCTACAACCTAGCAATTTCGAGAGCATTCAAGAATTCTTCTCAAAATTTCATAAATTGGTTTTACAATGCAAGCATTGTGGCATCACTAAAAGTGATGAGCAATTGGTACTCTCCGTATTGAGCAAACTTGGATCTCAATTTTCTGTCTTTGTATCTACTTTCCATTATGTTCGAATGTCAATCCCTCGATGGAAGTTTCCCACCTTAAAAGACTTTTCTGAAGCTCTCATTCAAGAAGAGGACAAACTGATTCAAATGGGTGCCATCAAGGCCTCCAAAGATCTAGCTCTTCTAGCTTGAGAAGCAAGTGGAGCGAATGCAAAGGGGAGGAAAAAAGACAAGGACAAGAAGCCATCTAAATCCAAAAGTGACGAACACAAGAGACCTAATTGCTCCTACTGCAAGAGAGGAAACCGTCCTGAAAAAGCTTGCATGCACAAGAAAATAGACCTACTAACCAAGCTTCTTGAACAAAACAAAATTGTTGTTCCAAAAGAAGCAAAGATGCCTAATCCTAGAAGTGGATTTGATGATTGCCATGCATTGATGGCTGGTTTTTCAAAATCACAAGCCCTCCTCATAGATTCTGGAGCCTCCAACCACATGGTTGCCTCTGAAGAATCTTTCTCCTCTTTATATGTCAAAGATGGGCCTACTATTCACATGGGAGACAACTCTCATATTTCTACCAAAGGATTGGGTACATTACATATGGAGCATGGTAAGTTCAAAAATGTTTTATTTGTTCCTTCTCTAACAGCAAATTTGTTATCAGTATATTAGATGACTCATACAGGATCACCAAAGCAAGTAACTTTTAGTCCAAACACAATAGAGATTACAGAGATCTCCACTGGAAAGATTATAACGAATGGGGTTGCTAATCATGCCTCTAAGGCATATGAGTTCTCTCACTTCATGCCCTTCTCTCTGACTATTCCTTCAGATTCTGATCAAGATCAGAGTGACTCCTCTTATGATGAAGAAGAAGATCAAGATTTTGATGTTGAGATCATAGTTCAAGAAGATTCAGATCCAGAACCAACACATATTCTCAGTCCAGACTCGAGATCAATATGGGCTCACACAGTCCTTGCTACTACTGAGAACACAGTTGAGGATTCATCTGTTCACTGAACTACCAGACTTTAGCATCATGCCAACCTTGCATTATGCCATCTACCTCTCCATGAGAGATACAGCATGATGATGGGGTTCTCTCTTCCATCACTTGGGAAGACCCCTCATGTTCCATTCGCACCAGTCGCAGAAAGAATTCCTGAGAGACTTGCTTCGTCCAATCCATACTCTACATAGTGGAAGGCACATCAGAAGACTAGATCCACATCTAGCACCTGTTTTGGCATCCTAAAGGGGATCAACTTGTCAAGTTTTTTGCAAAAATTTTCACTGATGAAAGCTTCCTTCTTTTTTGCTTAGTATGATGGTTCTTTGAGTTATTTACTGTTCTTTTGAGGGGGGGTATTTTTCCCATGAGGTTTTCCCCATTTCCTCGGTTTATGGACAGTTATTTATTTTTCTATCTTATTTGATTGTATGGGTGACCTTTGGTCCTAGTTACCAGGGCCCATGATGGATTAAGGATGGGTGTTAGGATATTCCTATACTCCATCCTAGTCCTACTAGCTTTTCAGTCATTTTCATTTTCAGTCTTTTAGGGTTTGCATGCACTTTTAGGGTTTGCATGCTTTTCTAGTCATCAGTCCCAGCACCTAGCCCTCAGTTAGCTAGCCCCCGGAGCTTCTTCCTGATCAATTTCATCCCTCCTAGTGCCTAGTGTGCCCTCCTTTCACCCACTGCATGAGAGAGGCGCACTTCTTCACCTACCAGTCCAGTTATGTTCAGTTAACAAGAGTTCTCTCCCTGATTTTAGGCTTGACTTACTCTTTACTGACCTTATCACTCCGATGGACCTCCAGTGTGACTAGATAGGCTGTTCTGACTCCAATTAGCTCCATGAGCGCCCTCCACTAAGCCTCCTTCACTACATTAGTGCTTCCATGTGCCAGTTACACCTACCACATTCAGTGAGACTTAGTTTGACTTCTAGTTGACTATTACTTATGCATTGATTACTTCACTGATGATGAGTTGGACTCCTAGTTATGACTTGATGACACTCCACCGATTATGGATCTGTCCATGCAGGATAATTCGAATGACACCTAGTGTATTCGAATCCTGGGAATTGTATATTTACCTTTTTACTATTCAGATTAATGTAACATGTGTAATTATTCTGCCTCTATTTGAGCTCCTTTGGATCTGTGTTCTTCTGCTCTATTCTTCTTCTGTCATTCCTAAATTCTTTCATTGTGAGGTTTACATCATCTCTTTGGATCTACTGTGAGCATCTTCACAGATGAAAGTCGAGGATAAGAAGTTGTTTCCCATTACCTTGAATGGGTTCACTACATATTGGAAGCCTTTTGTCCAGTATGTTTGTGCTCATGATAGTTTACCTAGTTATCATAAGCTTTGGGATGACATTGTGTTAGAAGACAAGGTTATAATCTTGTTCAACAAATTAAAAGGAAGTAGAAGACCTAGCCATTGTAGAGGGGTTGAGGAAGGAAAATGAAAGGACACAAGAAGAGTAAGAAGGAAGATTCAAACTAAGGTAAAAAGGATTTGGGTAATGTGAAATGTTTTAGGCATCACTAAATGTGACATTATGACAACCAATATCCAGAGAAGAAGACTCAATTATGGAAGATCAAGCAATAGAAAACTATTGTGGGAAGTGCACGTACGATGTAGCAAGAGTGGATGAGTTATAATTCCATATTGAGATTGCTTTCTCCATGGACTCTTGCTTATATTCCAATATTGTGTTAGTTTTTGGGTGGTATGTAAACATTGAGACATCAAAGCATATGTCTTATAGAAGGAAACTCTTCAATGGGATTTAGGAACAAGAGGTAGAAATGGGTGTGGGGTTGGGTGATGACACTACATATCATATAAAAGGAGTGAGATTCATTTCCTTCATATGCTATTAGATGATGTTCTTGAGTTGAATGATGTTATGTTTGTTCCTATTTTAAGGAAAACATTCTTTCAATTTCTTGTATGAAAAATTTTCAGTATAGAGTTGCATTTGAAGGACAACAATGCATTATCAATTAATATTGTATTCTAGCAAGTCTAAGGACTTTGGATAGAGGTATGAAAGATGTCGGCCTTTACATGTTTATTGTTGATCATGTGCAACTTATACATGTTAGTGAGAATTTGGGTGATGGTTCTAGTTTTGAAGATGCATATGAAAAGAATGTATGGAAGGATGCCAAGGAGATAGTATTAAAACCTATTATGAAATAAGTGATTGATTCCAAGCTTACAGCTTATGGGAGTATTGAAGAATACTAGGATAGGGTTGTTAGATTCTCTCAAAAAGAGGGAGTTGGCCTTAATAGTACTATTTCTCTAGTACCCAAGAATTCTCTCAAAATGAGGGATTTGAGACTATTGATTCTTTTGCTTCAATTACCATAGGTTTTGAGGTACATAGACAAGATACCCATGTTTACACTTTACTGGAAGCCCTATGTGGGTTGTTAATTGCACTATGAGATTGGTATATCAACATGGACGAAATTTGTGTAGATTTTTATCGATGTATTTGATATATCTAATATATGTGTCTTGGTCTTATATGGAGATGTGATCATCTCTACATGAATGAGTTTTGAATATCTCATGATGTGGTGTCTAAATATTTTGGCCTATGAAGTTAATATGAAGGATGTTGGAATTTGGCAGGTTGTTGATGGTCCAAGATTATGTTGCTTCATATTCACAAGTGGTCAAGACCCTAACAACGGGGAGGTTTGAGATGTTGTGATATGTATCTTGTCTTCTTGGATATAGTGAGACTTCCAAGGCTTATAGGATTTATATTCCAATGGAGCAGAAGATTGTGGTGATTCAAGATGTGAAGTTTGATAAGGATGCATGGTCCTTTAGATCATAGGTATTTCTTTCATTGAATGAATGGAGTGAAGAAGTCATTGTCCAAATAAGTGGGTGTTATTTTTGGGGGTTAATCCAAAAGTTTTTACACCACACTTGGGGGTGCTTTATGCGATGTGGTGGTATGTTGACTACCCTTGCTTCGACCATGATGGACATTCACTTTGGGTATAGCTTACTCATGGATTATTATATCTTGACTTGATGTTTATGTGATACACATCCTTATGAGGTTGGAGACCCATGTGGCATGTTAGCATTATTCATGAGATGCACATAGAGGGATTGGTTGATTAACTACTTATTTGGAGGATCATTGGGAATTTAAGAGGGCATTGATCCCTAGATAGCATGGGTCCACTTGGATGCTTACAAGTAGACTTTCACTTGACTTGACAACGCTTGGTTTGAGGAGTGTTCATGGAGGTGTGGTGTACCTAGAGGTGTGCACACTTAGGAGGGAGAGTTGGAGTGTTGGAAATATTTGGAGAAGGAACATTGGAGCATTGGATACCTTTAGAGGATGATAATTAGACATTTAATGTGGAGTACTCACCTTCGAAACCTTGCTTGATGGATGTTCCTACCATGGAGCTTGAAACGTGTCACTTAGAGTGTTGCAAATGTGGACCTATCTAGTGTTTAATTAGGTTGCTTTCTAGGGAAATCAACCTTATTATTGATGGCCTCCCTTACCTATAATACATATAAAGCAAAGGGAGAGTATTTTCATTCAAACAACATCATCTTTAGAGCATGATGTACTTTGCTTAGGGACTTCTTCTTTTTAGTACTTTGCTCTCTTGTCTTGAGCACTAGGGTTCTTGTATCGAAGCAAGTTATGCATTAGGTTTAGGGTTTTTCCTAAAAAAAGGTTATCTAGGTTTTAGAAGAAACCATAGAGGATGAAATGGAGCACTTTCTCTTATGGTTCATGTGAGATAAGATGACTAGGGTTTTATGGCATTGGAAACCCTTGTACTACTTGAAGTACTTGATGTGGTGAATATAGAGAGAGGCTATTTTGTTTTCTCTTGTACACTTTTGTGATGTAATTGTAGGTGCCAAAGAGTACTTGCCGATGTATATGCTTGGTGGTTGTGTATTTTGGTGGAGCAACGAACTTTGATTGGGAGTGATCCCTAGACAAGAGTTGGTGGCAAGGGTTTTCTATTCCTAGTGCATGTTATATCTAGGGTTTGGAGAGCATGAGTTGTACTAAGTTACTAACTTGTATTAATTTGTTGGTATGTACTTATAACTTCAACTTATGTATATATGAAGCATTCTATGTAGTCCAAACTATGTGTACTTTCACCACTAATTTTCAACTTATGTTCTCATGATGATTGAGTAGTTTCTAAGAGCTAGTTATGCATATTGATTTTACATAACAATGATCATATTTTGTTAAGTGATTTTACAAACATATATAAGTTAAGTGGGTTTTCTATTGTGTCTATCCAGGGTGGTTGAGAGGAATGATATCCTCCCCACCTAGGTTCACTTCCCACAAGTGACATGTTGATCTCTTAATGAGCATGATGTTGGAATGGCTTGAGCCATATTGTCAACTTGACCTTATGCCCCAAAGAATCTTGGGTTTACCCTAGGTATCATCCTTGGAATGAGGGGAACTTCTTGGGGGTTTTCCCCAAGATATGGTGCTTGGGCCAAAAAAAATATTTGAGTGTGCAAATTTATGGTTGTAATAAATCTTTTATAATAAGTAATTTTCAAGTGTTTTTAATGTTGGGAAGTGTGCCTTGAGAGGATGGAAACATTGTTACCTTGAAGTATAATTGTTTGATGTTTATTTTGTTGTGTTACCTTGCGTAATTAGTTGGAAATAAGTGAAATACATATTGTTATAATGTATAAATCAAATTCAACCCTAAGGTTGAAATTTCATAGGAAATAGATTCAAAGAACCAAGAGATTGAGGTGAAATTATTGAATTTGTATCATACAACAATTCTTAAAATTTCAACACTTGTCCTATGTCTCTTATCTATATTCCTAGTTTTATGTAAAGTGTTGAAGTATTCAAATGAAACAACATTGATCTGCTCAAAATGCATAATTATGTCCCCATTATGGAGTGTGATTTATGAGATATTATTCCTAATTCTTCTTCCATTAGATTGGAAGTGGGTGAATTTTTTACTTACATCCCCTTCTCTTAACTATATACTCATGTATTTGAGTCTCCAATGTCCCTACTCTTCCCATTGTTATTTAACAAAGTTTGCGTATATGACCTTCGTGTGGTTGAAAGAGCCTCATCAGTTAGGATTGATACCTCAATTTCTAGTTGAATTACTTCAAGTTGATTTTCAATCTTCTACTTTCTTTGTCGGGTTTGAATCCACAAGTTTCTACAAACTCTTTATGTTTATTGTTAGGTTCTTCCATTTTTTATCCCATGTATAATATGCAAAGCCATTAATAGGGTGGACCCAGATATCTAAACCAATGATCTGAATCTTTCTTGGGTTTTGTCAATCGATAGGGTTCAACTTTGTACCCTAGTATGGGATTAATTAGAATGAATAAGGCTAAGGAGGCCTACTCTACTAGGAAAGTCTCGAACCAAGGATTCGTGCAACCTTTCTTCCAAAAATCCTAGACCCATACTTTTGTTTGGCCATGTGAATTTCCCTCTAGGTCTTATATCTAGTGATTGCAATTAGAGATTATATCTACTATGATATATTGGCATGGGTCTACAATGTATGCAACCCTCAAACTCTTTCTCCTTTGAATCCAAAGTGAGATTGAATTAGACAATGATTCAATATTCATATCAAGAGTTCCTCCGATGAGAGTTTCAAAGACTTCCAACATGCTCTTTTTCCCCTTAAATAGTTTGGAGCATAGACATTAGTTATTTGGACCATATATTCTATTCCCTAAATAAGGAAAACCATAATAATCTAGAAAGTATCTTTCACTGCATGTTCCCTCCCCAAAATGCTAGCATCCTATAAGTATAAAGTTGCAATATTCCCCATGTTGCACATTGGATCTATATTTTCAATGTTGTCTTTCTAGAAAAAAATTGCATTCTCTAACCAAAGCTTATACAAGTTTTGGTTACAAGAGGAAGAATCATTGTGTGTTTTTATTCATATATTAACAATATTGGCTTTCCTTTTTTTAGAGCCCAACCCCACAATTTCATGGTAGAATTTCATACTTCATTTTTTTATACTCATCAGTAGCCCGGGTGAATCATAGATTGCTTGTTAATGGCTTTTGTGCAATTGTCTCTTTCTCTGAGTTTTCTTGATTTTTCACCCTAAAGTTACTATGGGGTCCTCTATATCAAATAAAAATTACAAGTGTCCCTCTCTAGCAATAGAGGGTTGAGTTGTCTAATCTCTAAGGGATATCACATAAACATTCCTAAGTGATCCTTCAATTTTTTTTGTCAAGGATTCTTCTAAAGTATCTTTGCAACCATCAAGGTTCTCATCAATGTTTGGATTTATCAAATATTTTTCTTATTATAAGCTATGTGTGCCTTGGGTTTGGAATTGGTTCCCTTGTTCTATTGGAGTGCCTTGCAGTTGTATTTCCCCTTCCTCCCTTTCAAGTCAAGGGGTTTGGAAATCTCCTTGTTGTTGGGTACACCATTTTCATTTTTTGAACCCAAAACATGTGAATATGTTGGTAATATTGTGTTTTGCTACATTTCCCATTTTTCTTTGTTGCCACTACCGTTGGGTCTGATTTTTTCCTCCATCATTTATACTTTGAATGAATATCTTGCTTTCCATTGTTTCTTTCACACGAGAATTGTTCAACCATCATGAATTAGTCATTGACATAATGTCCAAATTCACGACAAACATTGCATATAAATGGGAATCGTCCATAGTCAATTTTTTTAGGGGAATTTAGTCGTCCAATTGAATCTCAAAGGCTTCGAGCACCTTCTCCAAATTAACTTCTACATATAGGCGATCACAAGCAAACATGTCACCTTGTTCAACATTATCTAAGTATCTTCCCAAGGATTTACGCATCATCTCTAAAGATTTTGGATCTGTTAGATCAAGAAGCTAGGAGAGAAGATGGAACCATATAGGTGTAGTGCTTGGAAACTCCTCCTTTTGGTTGAAATCTAATTATGAATAATTCAATTAAAGGCCATAGAAGCTTAAGAACTAGGGTCAATTTCAAAAAATAAAATATTTTTTATCTTTCAACTAGGAAGTGAAAGGCATAATAACCTTCTCCATAGAAATAAAGAAGCCTTTAGCATTCAAATATAGTGCCCAATTCTTCTTAATCCAATGTGCTAACGTTCTAGTATTGTGCCACAAACTTGTAAATTTCAAAACCAAAATATATTCCACAAAATGCAAAGTCATCCTCTTTTAGTTGTGTTGAGGTTTCAACACACTCCAAGTTAACCGACTTGGAGACCCCTGTTTTTTAACTTTTAAAGCATGCCTTTTAGTCCAATTGTTGTTCTTCCAATCTTCATTCATTTGGATTCAACTGATGATTTTATGTTGATGACTTAGATTAAAATTTGCAAATGCATGTTTGGTTGCTTGGTTTTAATGTGTAATCATTAAGGCTTGCTTCAATTGCATTATCAAATTGTGTTTGCCCCTTAACTTTTATTTCTCGTGCTTGTTACATTGCACACATCTTTGTTTGTAGGTTACACTTTATGAATTTAATCATCTTTGATCCACGTAAGAGTATTTGTAGCATTATCCAAGCTTATTAAAATTCTCTTCCATGTCTGGTTAACTCATAATTTTGTTTTGGGAAGAATCAACAAGTTTGCTAGGTAGATGGTATTAGGTGATTTGAGTGTCAACTGACCACTTTCACATATTAAAACATTTTAGATGATAAAGGATTAAGCCAATGTTAGTAAGGCAAGATGACAGAATTCGATTTGGGCAAAGCAATGCTTTAAACGAGTCTTAAACTTTCATTAAAAAATGTGCAAATTTTTTGCTCCCGACTAAATATGAGAGTTTAACCTTTGAGATGGAGTACATATAATTTTTCATCAACTATGAACTCAACACAACTCTCTAAATCCAATTCCAACATCCCCAACTATGAAAATTGTGAAAACTTGTTGTTTGACTCTCTCACCAATGAAGCATGTTGGACTTTATCAATTATGAACACCGTGAAGCTTACATTGAACCTAAGATTGCAACCACTCGTTTGTAAGTTCTTTATATTATTTTCACGCTACAAAAGATAGTTTCTTGGTTGGTGTTTATATCTAGAAGTTATCATAATCTAAACTCAAGTAGCTCCCAAGGCCATGCATAAACCTTATTTAACTTGAAAACCTTCGAAGCAATTTGAAAAACTTTTACTTCAATTTGAAATGTTTTATCCTCATTCTATTAAGATTTTGGTTTTGGGATTAGCATTTTAGTTTTTAATTTTTGCAATAAGTTTTCAAAGGCTCATATTTTAACCTTGGGCTAAATTTTAAAAAACCATGCATTTTTTTTATTTTACAAACTCATTGGTTTTAAAAAAGATTTGTAGTCTTGTTTAAGAAAATCAACATATAATGTTTTAAAGAGTCTTCCAAACTTCACCACTTTTACTTTTAAGGTGGTTTTTCACTTGAAGTTTTGTTTTTTTTTTCCATTGCAATATAAAAGAAAATTTATAGTAAAGAAAATATTTACCATGAGAATGGTAAAAATAATGAAATATATTTTCAAGTTGTACTATAGTGTATTTCTATATTTTTGAGATACCCTTGTGAAATCAATTCAACTCATATTTCAACAACTACAATTGGTGAAGTGAATATATTTGTAAAATCAATAAAGAAATAAAGTCACATATTTGAACAATAAGGCATCCACTTTTCTGTCATGATGTATAAACTCAATCTCACATTCATGAGGAGAATGGAATTAAACAAATTTGTATTACCTTTCAAGTATAAAATGTATCATCAAACAAAGAACCTTAAGGGAAGTATAAAATATAAAAATACCCCTCTAGAAAGAGGCAGCTTCCGAAGTAAAATCCTAAATTGCCACATGGCAATAGAAAACCCTAAAAATTAAAATTTGAGAACAAAGAAAAGACTTTTGTACATGTCCTTGCTCTCTCTACTTTCAATGTTTGTTCTAGTTTGGATATAAAGATGTCACCTTCAATAACATCTGCAATCTATCCTCAACAAGTTGTTAGTAACTAGAATATATGTAACAATATTATGTAAACTAATTCATTTTATTGCTTGCATTTATTCATATTGGTTTCATAATAGTTTTGATAGGCTAGTTTAAGTCATATCGCATCGTACATTTTATTTTAAATGCATTTTTATTCATTTCATTTGAAAAAATCCTTAACAATGGACCACACCACTAGTAAAACCCCCAAAAAAGTCATGATTGTTGGACTAGAATCTGAATGGGTTTTTGTACACCAAACAAAAGATAGTTTAATTGGGCCTCTCTCCGAAGGATGACTCATGTTGTTGGTGGGCATTTTGTCCCATCAATAAGTGGTTAGAATGAACTTCAAATTTTGGCAATTCTTCCATTGTCTTGACCTACATTTAGAGCTTACTAGGTCAACAACAATGATCATTTTCTTTAAATCTATTGAGTTAGTTTCAAAGGAGTGATATAAGGGGGAGGAAAACCCTAGCCACTTATACTTGAAGAAAGCATTGTGAAACCAATTCCAAAAATAAAAACTGAATAATTATGGATCCAGCATTTCTATGCTTCACCATCAAAACATTTATGCATTGCCAAAAGTAACACCCATTTCTTGCAAGATCAAAACTATTATTAAAGGCTATCGCAAAAGCCATTTCTAAATGACATGATACTTTTCCAACATTTTAAATTATCAACGTAACCTTTTCTACATTCTATTAAAATGATAACATTGTTATAGATATTGAAAGATCACACATTTCAACCTTTTATTTCCTTTTTCAATTTTATTTAATTTCTTCCAATATCTAAAACCTTTGTGGCAATTGTTTGATGCCACGTGGAATCAAATAGCAGAGACTATATAAATCCTTAATTTGATTTACTTTCATTGTTGTGTTCTATGATGGTGGTAATTTATAATGACAACTTATTTTTCACTATGCAATTTCTAGCTTTAAACAAGTGGTAAGAGTGTGAGTGGGAACTTTCCTACAATTATAACATGTAATCTCTTCATTTTAGTATTTTCACTATTTGTTATCTCTTTAAATGACAATGAATATAAGGTGTATAAATTTTACTACAATGGTTAGGGACAATGTTTACTGCTACTATTCATCATAGAATACATATACATTTTGATTCACCTCGACATCATTCTTTGCAAATATTGTATGCCTTTGAAACGGAGGGCAAACAAGCTTAAGCAAGCACATTGTTCGAAACCCCAAACAAATCCAATTGTTGAGATTGAACCAAGGCTGCTGAAGATTAAAACACTCCCAATTAAAAGATATGAGTAAGTAGATGGCATATTATATTGTAATTTTGTGGTTTTATTGGCAACAATCTGCTTGTTAATGTCTTTTTATTTCATGCAACATTTTATTTACTTGTTATTTTATTTTAATTGGAAGCATTTTAACCTTTAGTGGCTTTAGTTTCAATTGGAATAATTGGATTTGTTTGATCTTCCCAGCCATGTGTGCTTGCTCACCCTCACCCACCGCCCTCCTCTCCAAGGCATGTTATGTAAATGTGCATACCAATAACAAACATGATAAACAATCTGATATATCATGTTTTGGCATCTTGAAATAGTTATTATGACTTAAAACTATTTTTCTACAATGCAGTATCCCATAATAGTTTTTGAAGTTCAATTTACAATAGCATATACATCTTAACATACCATGATCATTATGCTAATGAAGGTGTTCACAGAGATAGTGTCCCTTCTAACACAAGATTGATTGGTTGCAAGAAGAATGTGTGCTTGTTTGGTCTCTCCCTCCTCTCTACAATGGATGTGTCGTGTGGGTAGTGTCAATATCAAACAAGTCTCTCCTCTCCAACACACAACAAACAATATCATATGTCTAGAGCAGCTTTCAAACATTATTATCACTATTTTTTTAGGATGAGCACTCCCACAGCATTAATTTATTTTATTAATCGGGAAATGGATTAATGAAGAATGGGAACAAGGTGTAAAAGACCAATTCCAACATGAAATAAATAGTTGTGAGAAATAAAATACTTTAATTTTCATGTCACTAACATGTGAAATTGGAAGGCATGACTTGTAAAAGAAATAGGTGGGAGGGGTAAAAGACTTCTATAAGCGATATATACAATGTCAACATACCAAAAAAAGACCATACAAGTCACTTTAATATACATATATATCTAAAGAAACACAATATTAAAAAGGATGAGAACATCACATAAAAGGACCCCAAGGTCAAAACCCTAGAGCTCCCATACAATGCTAATACCACCTAGCATTTTAGAGAGTCCATTAGGCAATAAAAAACATAAAATACTTAGGCAATCTTTAATCTTGGATGACTGGAAGATGAACACACTATTTAATCTTGGAAGATTGGAAGGTTGTGACTACAACATGAGCGTGTATGCATACATGTGTGTGAGAGAGGGGGAGAGAGATGGTGTTTTAGAACAGAGATCTTTACTACTTCATCTATAAATGCTAAAGGGCAACATAAAAAATAATCAACCTGAGGGGAGTAAATGAAGTATCTTTGTTACTTTAGTAAAACCGAAAAAGTTATACTTCACGGGCAGACCTTTGATATTGTGTGGACACAAAAATAGTTTGGACCTAATGGTTGAAAACATGTTTTCCCTCTTTGAATGTCACAGGTCCAAATCCAAGGGAAGGTAGGGTGTGTACTCCTCCATAGGCTAAGCAGTGAAATCATTCTGAGAAGGAGGTCTCATACAGCAATTTGATCTCTCACAAGATTGTGATCTTAAAATTGGATTATTATTAAATTATTATTATATCTTAACTAGGTCTATTAAGATCCACAAGACTTGCACCTAAAGTTCTTTTATCCCTGAATCTTTAATGGATTTCAAATAAAATGGATCTGTGCTAGCTACAAGAGTGCCATATTATGAGTGCCTACACAAAACATGTACTTATATTAATACATAAAAATATTGATACCTAACAAATCTCTTCCTCATTTATATCCCTTAGTTTTGCATTTACTTCATTGTTAGCTTTATCGAGAATATCTACCTTGTTTCACAATCTCTTACAAATTGGCCATGCTCATGACCCCAACTATATATAAAGGAATCTTCTCTCAATCAAACATTTATATTCTCAACCAAATCACATCAAAGTAACTACTTCATTTATATCCCTTAGTTTTGCATTTACTTCATTGTTAGCTTTATCGAGAATATCTACCTTGTTTCACAATCTCTTACAAATTGGCCATGCTCATGACCCCAACTATATATAAAGGAATCTTCTCTCAATCAAACATTTATATTCTCAACCAAATCACATCAAAGTAACTACTTCTTGGTAACATTTTTGTCGCACTTGGACACAACTATGCACACATGATACATTGTGTTTGCACCGAGTGAAACGAGGTGCTCTATAATCCAGTATGGGAGAGATCCTCTATCGTGATATAACGTTATAACGCTAGTAACAAAATAATTAAAAAAATTCATGTGGGCTCATAAAATAAAAATATGGAAAAATATTTTTTTTAAAAATCCATGTTGGTTCATAAAATAAAATATTATGAAAAGTAATTAAAAAATAGATGTTCGTTTATAAAATAAAAACTTAAAACTTAAACCCGGATCTATCAAAAAAGAAAGATCAAATTTCTTGAGTTTAGATTTTATAAAAAAGACACACCTCAAGAAATTGGTTCCCTCTCGGTGCTTGATAGATACGAGTTTAAGATGGATCTATGCTGGTATTGAATGAAGCTACAACCACATATTTCCCAATAAATAGGCAAAATTTATTCTTTTGCATAAGTGGAAAGACAGGATACCCCAACCCAGAATGGTACAGCAAATTTTGGACCGCTTAGAAATTCCACATTGTGTTGCTTTCCTATTAGTTTCTTCATCTTGTTCTACCTTAATTTTCACTAGTTTACTGATATAAACTAATTTGTTTTCCTAGTTTTATTCTACACTTCCTTGCTAGTTTTCTCAACCAAAACACAAAGAAATTTTTGTAGCGATTGCTTCTATGTAACATTTTTGTTGGTAATTCTAGGTAAATATACACACCTGATACATTGTTATCCTTAAGGGAGGCTATAACCACATATTTCCCATTCTAATTACATTAAGGCAAAATGTCTTCTTTCTATAGGTGTAAAGAGACAAAGTATGCCCAACCCACATATTTCCCATTCAAATTACATTAAGGCAAAACTTCATCTTTCTAGAGGTGGAATGAGACAAAGTATGTACAACCCACATATTTCCCATTCTAATTACATTAAGGCAAAATTTCTTCTTTCTACAGGTGGAAAGAGAAAGTGTGCCCAACCCACATGTGGGTTCGGAATTTAAGACTTTCTCCAAAGTTTACAGAAACAAAATGATCTGTGAAACCAAGCACAACCCTGGAAAATTATTTCCAGGCTTTTTTTTCCAAAGTTAACAGAAACAAAAACAATTTAAATAGAGACAAAATGATCTGTGAAACCAAGGATATCCCTGGAAAATTATTTCCAGGTCGTCCCTATTTAAGTGGGTGACAAATCCTCTCCCAAAGAAATTCCCCATTTTATTCTAATTGTTAATGATCAAGAAGTTCATTGTCAAGGTTGGCCATGAATCCATGAATTTGTTGATAGTTCTAACAAAAAGGTAAATCCCCTTGAGCCTCTCTGTAGGAGTGCGGGGAACCAAAGCTCCCCCAAGCAAGGGCATTGTGACAAGTATGTTGAAAGCCAAAAAGACAAATTTGGGTGCCAAACCAATTATCTCTGTACTTCACAGAAGGTAGTTACTTTTATCTCATATTGACCTTGCAGTTAAAAAAAAGAAAACTATTTTTGGTGTTAATTCATAAGCTTGCAATTTGTGATTGAACTATATACTTCTGGCTGACTTGGTTCCATGTGATGAGAAATCATTTACGCACCAGTAAAATTTCCGTCGCACAGAATGTATTTTCTCAATCGTATTTGGAAGGGCGAATGGAAGGGACTATTTTCTTCCTTTTAATGCAATGCCATGTATAGAGGATGGCCATTTGTGTTTCCAAAATCTCTACTATTAGGAAGAATGTTTAGATAAATAGTGACTTTCATCTTTTAATCACCATGGGAGGCAGCAGCAACTGTATTACATCAACAAAAAGGCCCATTGATACAAGATCGACGGAAAGATAATGACCATTAAAACAGTCTAGGAAAGATTTAAATCCACTACCTGGAAATAAACCTCACAACACTGTTACAGCAATAATATAAAAACCGTGCGTGCCCAAGCTAATGAAAACCCCAGTAAATGGGTGGGTGTGAACCTTCTTTTCCAACCATAAATAATTTGATCCAGCAATAGATAATTTGCGTGATCTCGCATTACAAATCAAAATAACTATCTAGGAGCATTCCCCAGCGTTATTAATAGCAAAATTAAGCACTCAATCATTGCCATTAAATTTAATAAATATTGAAAGAAACTTACCTTTGAAGTCGGTACTCAAAAAGATACTCATCTTTTCACAAAACACCATGACTGCTATAAAGCAAAACATAGAATTGTATCAGAGACTATTCATGGCTTAACAACCAATCAACTAACCATCTAAAAAGAAAATGTATTAATTTATATCTCTCAAGTTAGACCTTGAGCTTTAGAAATATGTTTTTCTTCCCAATTCCAATCTTGAGCCATAGATTCTTATATTGGCAAAAATAATATAGAGATGCGAACCCAACTTCACTGCTATACATCTAAAGCTTAGACAGTCAGCTTTGGCTTAAGCCTCAAATTTATTAGCCATATAAGTTGTATTTCCACCCAAATGGAGTAGGCTAAAGTAAATAAGCACAGCTGCACTATTAGACTTGCAAAATAATAAAAAAAGTTCTTGTGGCATCTATCAAGCAAAATGATATCTCAGAGCATAAATATGATAAATAGGAAAAAGTATCCAAGGATTTTGACTGTTCACAGACATTAACACTGTTCACAGACCAGGCAAAAATGAATTTAACATGAACCAGAGGGCATAGATTGATATCTTGAGATTTGGTAGGTTGCACTGACAATTTCCATCAGTTTTCTATGGACTACCTTCTTTAACCATTGTAGGAGAAAGAAACTATGGTCTAGATAACGACTCAAAAAATAGCGAAGATGTATCATGGCATTACATCAAAAACATGCAATGTTTTCATGCAGCAATTTTTACAGGAGAGTTGGCATTAAAAGGGGAATCAGGTGGAGCAGCAAGACCAAGATGGCGCATAACTCTTAACTGACGCAACTTCTTCTCAGAACCATCTGTTGTAACATCCTGTTTCTAGCAAATTGAAAAGAAAGTTTTATCAGCTTCAACGCATTGCAAAGATTAACAATTCATTCAATAAACCACACATCCCATAACACAATCACATACAGCAATCATCCACATAGCTCTCTCTCTCTCTCTCTCTCTCTCTCTCTCTCACACACACACACACACACATGCACCACATAAGTTTCCCGGTAATGTACAAAGAAAATTGATTAGCTACATCAAACTAAGACACTTAGACAGATGTAATTCCAGAGACTATAATTCTTACCAATTCAAACATAAATATTACACAAACATCAAATTCATAGAATACTTCACACTCACATTGGAAGGGGTTTTCTCTTTCTGTTTTCCTTGACTACGACTTTGCTTAAGATCCTCGGGTTTTGTTCTCTTACGAGTAGCAGTTTTTATTGCAGGCTCCTCTGCATCAAAATTCATTGACCATAATGGCATAAAATTAAAAATTAGTATAAATTGCAGTATGTAAGATATTGTCAGAAAATAGGAAAGATGAGACATTGACACGTAATTGCAAAAGAAATCTGAATATAGATGCATCAACATCATTATCTAAGTTCAAGTACAAAGAATTCCCATCAGCAATGAAATTTCTCAATTGGGACTCACACAAACCCTAGGAATTACAATCCACAGGTACGTGTACCAAGAATACATTCCATGATAGATTCTAGATGACCTTAATGGACCCCAATTCAATGCAACTAAAATACACTAAAATAAACATAGAATCAATGTATTAACCGACACTTGACATTCTTCCACTCTTTATCGACTGCATCATGGTCTTGTAAATTGTCCATCTTTATTGTCAATTGGCAAAAAGATGTCAAGAAGAATTTATCGTCATCTTCTATGTAGCATCTTCTATGACTACAGTGCTAGGTGTAGTTCCTGTACCAATCTAAAGCATGTTCTGGATGCAGTCCATAATCTAAGATTTTAAAACAGCTCAATTAAAAATAAAACTCTTCCCAGCTTTGGTAGATCATGTATCCTGTTGGCTTTTAAGTTTTCGATAACAGGTAAACATTGCAAATGTTAGGCTGTGCCGTCACTAGGCAGACAATCAGTTACACAACAAACACAAAAGGATAGGTGTTAAAGCACTAATTCACATTGATCAAATGTACAATTTAATACATGAGATGACCCTTGGTTTCAACTTCCAAGGTGTCTCTTGGACTCATTTATGACTTTTCCTATTCACCTATGACTCTTGGTCTTCTTCTCACGTGAATAGGGAGATAATAACATAAATGTTTTCCTAACACCAAGGATTAGGTTCCAACAATTCCCCCCTTAATCCGAAGGGGTGTATATGAGTCCAAGAAAAGAGCAGAATAACTGAAGTGGACAGCTACCAACTGCTGAACATTTCCAACTTGACAATCCAAATTACCAAGCAAGTTAGCAGAAGCTGACATCTCCTACTAAATACAAGTGCTCTCCAAAGTGGTGGTTTTGGCTAACCACAAACCTAAAGGGCTAGCAGAAGCTGAAGTCTTCTACTAAGTGGGTGGTTTAAGGATGACTACAAACTCTCGAACTTGGCACGAAGGCTAAGAGGTTCTGTGTAAAATGGTGGTTTTGGGCTGACTCTCGAACTTGGCACGAAGGCTTCGAGATTCTATGTAAATGGTGGTTTTGGGTTGACCACAAACCAAGAGAGCTAAAAACAAGAAGTGAACAATTACCAACTCAGAAACAGGATTCGTTCAAAAATAGGCAAGTGTCGTGTCCCTATCGAATTGGACACGATTCGACCTGAGGTCGTGTCCGATTCGATTTTTCAACGAATCCCTTTTTCGGACACGAAATTTCGACGAGTCGAACACGAATTCGTAACGTGTCCCGACTGTCGAACACGCGTCCCTCAAACAGGACACGTTAAGTGCGCAAAAAAACAGGAAAGTGCGGCGGGGTAAGTTATAAAACCAAATTTTGAGTTTCTTTTTATCATTTGCAAGGAAAGGAGTTGGCTAAGAGTGATTGTATGTGCAGGTGAAGGCAATTTGAAGGCGATTTGAAGGCTATCCAAGCAATTCCAAGTGCATTCCGGTGGATTTGTGGAGAGGATTGCAAGCTCAACCATCACAAAAGAAAAGGAATGTCTCAATCAGCTAGGGCATGAGGTAGAGGGCAAAGGAGAGGGAGAAATGCACCATCTACGGCCTCCCCTCCTATTCCACCAAGCACAAGCGGTTCTCCTCCTCCGTCAAGTGCTCCATTTGCTGCTAGTGGAGCTCATTCTATGGCTCCACTTAACCCTGTTTTAGCAAGACAACAAGCCCAAGAAAAAAAATACCCTTTGTGGAAGTATGTGACAAGGAAAGATGGACCCGGGGCAAAGCTTGGTGGGGGAGGCAATGTGTCTTGGAAATGCAATTTTTGCAAGCATGAGTTCATGAGCACATATTTCCGGGTTAAGGGCCATTTGTTGGCCCTTCCTTCTTGTGGGATTTCTTCATGCAAAGCGGTGACTGTTCACCAAAGGAGGGATATGGAAAGAGAGGATCATGTTGGCTTAGGGAAGGTGGCAGCAGCAAGCAAGAAAAAAGAGGATGATCCTCTTCCATTCTTGAGGAAGTCCTCTAGCACCAAGCCTCCATTTCCACCTAGCATGCATGGGCGTGGGCGTGGGGATACTTATCAAACAAGAAAGAGGCAATCTACAGGTGGTCCAATGGATAGGATTTTCCAAAAAGAGGCACGAGAAGAGGTAGACCTTACTATTGCATTTTTCTTCTACCTCAACTTCATTTCATTCAATGTTGCACGGTCACCATTGTATTTTGAGACGGTTAAAACTATCTTGGAACGTGCTCCAAATGGTTATGTGCCTCCTAGTTCAGAGAAGCTTAGAACCACATTGTTGGTTAAAGCAAAGAAGGAGGTAGATAAAATTCTTGAGCCAATTAGATCAACATGGCCCTCATCCGGTGTGAGTATTGTTTCTGATGGATGGACGGATCCCGCACGCCATCCACTCATCAATTTCATGGTATCTTCCCAAAATGGACCGGTGTTCTTGAAAGCGGTTGATGCTCTTGGCGAATACAAGGATGCACAATTTATGGGTGATTTATTCATCAAAACCATTGAAGAAGTGGGTGTTGAGTCGTGTGTACAAATCATCACGGACAATGCACCTGTTTGCAAGGCTGCTGGCATGATTGTGGAAGCTAAATATCCACAGGTATGTTCATTTTGGACACCTTTCATTTCTAATTTGGTCATTGCAATGTTAGTGTTGTAGAGTCATTGATACATGCTTTTATTGCTCTTACAGGTTTTTTGGACACCTTGCATTGTCCATTCTTTGAATTTAGCACTGAAAGCCATTACTTCGGATGTGGCATGGATTGACAACCTTATTGAGGATGCACGCCATATCCGTAACTTTGTACAAAACCACACAAATGCCCTCACCATCTACAAACAGTACACACAGCTTTCATTGCTGAAGGTTGCAGATACTCGGTTTGCTTCCTCATTCATCATGCTCAAGAGGTTGAGGGAGGTCAAAACCGCTCTTGGGTCCATGGTGATTTCAGAGTTTTGGGCTTTTTGGAGAAAGACGGATCACGCTGCTTCACAAAAGGTGAAGGACTTGGTGTTAAATGATGGTTGGTGGGACACGGTGGATCTTACTATTAAGATCATGGAGCCAATCATTTCTTTGTTGCGGTATGCAGACACGGACCAGCCCATCCTAGCAGAGGTTTATGAGGGGTGGGATTCCATGATTGAGTCCATGAGGTCCATTGTCATAGAGAATGAGTATCCCGAGTATGGGACATCGACAGAGAACTTATGGACCATTATTCGGGATATTCTTATCTCCAGGTGGGATAAGAATTGCACACCTTTGCATTGCTTGGCCCACTCCTTGAACCTCAAGTTCTACACTCAGGAGTGGCTCACTGGTGGATCGGGGGCCTCACACAGAGTCCCTCCTCACATGGATGCAGAGATTGCAAATGGGAGGAAGATAGCACTTAGACGGCTATTTCAGGATAGAGACATGCTTGAGGAGGTGGAGGATGGCTTTGTAGATTTTTCCACTGGCACTGGGAGATTTGGAGGCTATGATGTGCTTACAGATAGGGAGGGTAAGACACCCTATCGTTGGTGGGCAACTCATGGGGCAACATCCCCTATTCTACAGAAGTTAGCCTTCAGGGTCATCTCTCAAGTTACATCATCCTCTTGTTGTGAGAGGAATTGGAGCACATATGGGAACTTGTACAGTGTGAAGAAGAGCAGGCTTGAGCAGTCCAGGGCAGAGTCCATGGTGTATGTGCACTCCAACCTTCGTCTTATTTACAGGAAGAGGGAGGAGTGGGTGAAGGGAAAGACAAAGATGTGGGATGTCTTTCCTGATGATATGGGTTTGGACAGCAGTACTGAGTTGGCATTAGCCAACATTGATCTTAATGATCCAGTGCTAGAGCCGGTCACTTTTGATGATAGTGATCGTACAGAGGGGTCATCCTCCACAGCAGCAGATGCAGATCGTCAGATGGGCAGAGAGGAGGAGGAGGGGGAGGAGGATGAGGATCAGGGCAGTGGCAGTGGCAGTGGCAATGATGAGTATGTTGATTCAGGCATGGAGGAGGACTACTGACATATGGGATTCTCCCATCTTGATCCACCCCTTTTTGTATTTACTATTAGTATTAGACTATTAGTCTATTTGGCATTTGCCAGTGGCCCAGTGCCCAGTGGCATTCCTACATATATGTATACATTTTGATTTTGATGACTTAATGAGAAATATGGTTCCGACATGCATCTGTGTCTCATTGTGATTTGTGAATGACAAATGTGTTGTGAATCGTGATTTGTGAATGACAAATGTGTAATCATTAATGTGTTTTTATTCTAATTTCTATTGAATATTTGTAAATGTTCTAGTTTCTAAATATTTTTGGATCTATATGTCTATATTTTTAAATTTTAATATATTTTTAAAAAAATATATATATGTATATAAAACGTATCCTACGTGTCCTGATTTCGGGGGTCACCGTGTCCGTGTCGGACTCTCGTATTTTCGTGTCCCGTGTCCCCGTGTCAGGTGACTTTGGTTACCAGTTGTTGAACGTTTCCAGCTTGACAATCATTTGCCAAGTAATTTAGATAGAATCTGGTAGCTTTTGGTAATAGAAGGTGCTCTCGAAATCGATGGTTTTAGGATAACCACAAACCAACTGGAGCTCATTCAAACATGGCTCTGAATTTGTTCAAGCTCGCTTGTTCTGGTTTGCTTGTTCTCGCTCACTTGTTTCTGAGTGTTCATCATCCCCCCTGTCAAGGAACAATGTGAGGAGTGGAAAGTCTCATGCTGGTTATGAGTGTCAGAACTAGACACAGAATACCACAAACACATGAGTACTCTAGAGCAAGGTTCTTTTTTGTCTTCTTGCTATATCTCTGAATATGACTCCAAAACTAGTTGTGGCTCATGCTCACTTGTTCTAGCTTACTTCAGGAAAGCCATGACTACTTGTTGTAAGAATGGCAAGGCTTCGAAACTTGAAGCCTAACATAATGCCCCCCTTGTCAGGTACAAGATAAGAAGCAGTAAAATTTTATGATGCAAGTTTCACTCTTGCAGGTTTCTTCAATGTCGAACATATATCTGAAGAATGGTTACGCTTCCTGCAATGCTGACAAAGATGAAGATCAAAACACTAATCTTTCATATGCCCAACTCGATCACAATGTTGGCATCTGGAACTCTGAACATCTTCTAACATTATTTCACTGTGTGCTGACAACTGATAGGAATCATCTTCAAAGAGGGTTAATTCTGAACAAACACTAGTTCAGAATGTTGATTCCTTTGCTTTACATCGTCCACTTTGGCTTTCAAATCTTACAGATGATTGATAACAATCTGGAGAGTTTCTTTTATGATTGTGATTGAATCATCTACAACAAGTATTAGAGTGTTCAACAGCTCTAATATTTCTTTAGTTTGAGACATTGTGAGGACTATGTGAGGCCTCCTTGTGCAGGTAGGACCAAGTAGAGTCAATCAACAAACTGAGGGCTTCTTGCAACTCTGCCCTTTACAAACAAGACTCAACAGACTCAAACTCAAAAAGTGAAGAGTGTTGGTCTCAGCCGAGAATGCACCCAAGTACAATGCAATTCAACTTTTCCTTCAATTTGATACTTTACAAAAACACATGCAAGTACCAAAAATGCACTAGAACTTACAAAAACAATTGTTTCTAAGTTACAATTCTAAATGTTGAATTTATGAATCTGCTATACCCTAGTCCTTGAATGATCTGCTATTGCAACTTCTTTTGGAGCAACTGTAACAACAAGCTGCAAACTTACTTGGACCAAACCAGGCCCAGATCTTCTCTGAAGGCTCAATACTATCAATTAGCTGCAACTTTCAAAATGCAAGGCAAAAAAATGCAGAGAGCTTCAAGATTTCAGAATATGTGCTCATTATTGCAATCACATTAAAGTGCCAAAGAAAAAAGCTTTCTCATGACACTCACGCCTCTTCTAGTGGAGTGATGTGCACAGCTGCAAGTTGAATCTTTCCATACAGATATGTAATGGCAGTTGCTCAAAAACCTAACTTGCACTGAAGCAGATACAGAAACATATACGGGGGGAAACAAATACGACAAATTTTCAAAAAAGCCAGATACGATATGGCAGGGAAACGACATATATATATATATATATATATATATCATCATCGTCATAAATATTAACATTGTCATCATAATCATCATAATATTATCATTGTACATCATCATCATCACCTGACACTACTATCGAATATCATATCATCATAAATATTATCATTGTCATCATAATCATCATAATATTATCATTGTACATCATCATCATCACCTGACACTACTATAGAATATCATTAATCATACATGTAACATGATACTATGAAAACTTTTAACTAATATCATCTGAATCCTCATGCTCAAAGTTAGAGTCACCATCTATGTCCTCAACAAAAGTAGACCGAAAATAGGGATCCTGAGCTTGGCTTGAGTCCACTGGGATTGAAGGCACTCATCCAACACCAATGCTCACAATGCACATCCTTTGGCTATGGAAGTGGGTCCAAGTCCATTCAAGACAAAGGAGTTCAACAATCAACACCACCAACATCAAGGTACATAGAAAGGTTGATGTGCTTGATTGAATGCCAATCCCATACCCTCATATATGATACAATCCAGTAGCAACGTTGCAATCCTGAAATCCTGAAAACTATTAAGTCTATTAAATTCGGAATGGGATTAAAAATTCTACTTTTTGTATATTAAATCCAATGAGGTTGGAACCACTCTCAAACATCTTGAAACAATTAATGGTAATGTTAAAAATTTAAGTAAAAGGATAGAAAATGAAATATAAGGAGAATGTCACTTTTACTTTAAGAATTTAATATTCTTTATAGCGTCCATGGAGAGGTCGTGGGCCCTTCATGGTTTCAATGTAGACTAGAGAAACAATTAAAAAGTCGACTTTAGGAATAAAAAATCGTTAGAAACATGGCCCTCTCTCTTTGATACGTTTCACAATTTCCCTGAAACGTATCACCTTTAGGCTGAAACGTATCCAAAACCCTTGAAACGTACCTATACCAATCTGATACGTATCAATGACGTTCCAGGGCCGTCTCCCCTCCATTTCAGGATCCGAAACGAGGAACGGCGTTTCACCAAGGTACTGGGACGTTTCCGGTAACTTAGTCAAAAACATGCACCAACAAAAACACTACAATGCCTCAAACGTAGCAGCTACAAATCTAGCATGTTCATAATCTATCTCATAGCAAAAACTAACTCATATATATGCAATAAAAGTCATTCGCTATTTTATGGTTAACAAAGCTAACAATGGACGTGGTAGTGGTGATATCAAGCAACTTCAAAAAAATGAAGTTGCCTGATCTCCAGGTAGGGCATAAGAGACCATTGATCTTGTTCATCACATATTTTCTATTATGAACTACCAAGCTAGATTATCTTGAGATACAAATTCTTGTGGATTTGTACAATTCTCCTTCAATTAAAGGAAGTGTCCTCCATTACCTTTTAAAGCCCAACGAGATGAATAGCTACAAGCTCAACGCATTTAGCAGCTTGTCCATTGCCTAGTGGCAGTCTTCTCAGTCACACACAACTCTTCAAGAAAAACATCTCTTGAAAACTTCATGTGCAAGTCTCCACTAGGTGATTCCAGGAAGAAACGCAGTCGTGTTGCAATACGGTTCAATAGTCTTCAACTTCAGGCTCCATGCACCAAACAAGAAGGAGCTAGGGTTTCTCCTGATATTTAGACTGGTTATCACTCATCCAACGCTCGACATACTAGTAGATGAATGCACAAGCAGCTCTTAAACGAACACCACAAGCAACTTCTTCAAAACATATTAGGGTTTAGGCTTTAATGAATGAGCTCACACACCGGTAAATAGAGAGCTCCACGCACCAGTAGATATGCAGCTCCAGTCTTACGTACTCGGAGCTCACCAATGCAAATGAAGAGAGGGCTCACGCAGGAGGAAATATCAACAAATGAAGGGAGTCACCATTCAACTTGTGACGGGAAACGACAATGGTAGCACTGGCTGCACATAATCACAAGCAGACTGTCACGAAGGCATCCAAAATGCCCACACCCACATCTTGCAAACCCTAGCAGAGCTAGCACTCCAAAGAATGGCATAGTTGGCAGAAAAGAATTGGTTCACAAGGGGAGAGCGTACACAGGAAAGCGATCGTTGGACAACATGAAGGGAAGATAACACACATACCCACGCGACCAACAAAGGGGAAGACATCCAGGAGTATTAACCAATAGGAAGGCTTTTACCGACACAGCAGAAGTATCGTAGCAGCTCCACAAGATACATCACACACCAATAAATGGGTGCCAATGCACAAAAAATATGACAGGTGAATAACCTATCCACAGCATAAACCCTAATTCTGAAATCAACCATGGGTTATATCTCAACGATCACCGCACCAATGGATGGTATTCACTTGAACATTCAACGGAGAGGTAGTTTGCACCAATAGATGGTCTTCATTCCAATGCAAAAAGTAAGAAGGGGCCTTCAATACAGCTCCATGATACCACTTCAATGCACCCCAAGAGGTAGAGAGCTCGCAACTCTCAAAAACTAGCACACACTCCAAAAAAAATTGCAAACAATCTCTACACAAGATTGGGGTTCACAGCACATTGAATGGAGAATCTAAGATAGGGATTAGGGTTCACGCATTCACAGTTCACAAGGCAAATATGCAGCAATAGCCTCAACGTTTTTCAATGTTGGAGGAGAAATGTTAAAGAATATGTCAAAAATAGGGCTTGCAGATGCGTTTCATGCCCTCATAGGTCTGAGGACTGAGGAGAGAGGTAAGCAGAGTGACAGGATATGCAAAGATGGGCTGCAGATGGGCAGAATACCAGGACTGAAGAGCAGGAGTTATGGGTAGAATTCTGAGCACAGGCCAGAGAACCAAGAATAGCTCTAATACCATTGTTAGGCTGCCATGACTAGGCAGACAAACACAAAAGGATAGGCATTAAAGCACTAATTCTCATTGAACAAATGAACAATATAATACATGAGATGACCCTTGGTTTGAACTTCCAAGGTGTCTCTTGGACTCACCTATGACTCTTCCTATTCACCTATGACTCTCTTGGTTTTCTTCTCACATGAATAGGGAGATAATAACATAAATGTTTTCCTAACACCAAGGATTAGGTTCCAACAGCAAATATATAAATTTCTAACGACTGTGGCACAGCAACTACAGCCTAAACATACAAAAGAATGTTGGGATGACTGTATTTTCATGCCCTCATAGGTCTGAGGACTGAGGAGAGAGGTAAGCAGAGTGACAGGATATGCAAAGATGGGCTGCAGATGGGCAGAATACCAGGACTGAAGAGCAGGAGTTATGGGTAGAATTCTGAGCACAGGCCAGAGAACCAAGAATAGCTCTAATACCATTGTTAGGCTGCCATGACTAGGCAGACAAACACAAAAGGATAGGCATTAAAGCACTAATTCTCATTGAACAAATGAACAATATAATACATGAGATGACCCTTGGTTTGAACTTCCAAGGTGTCTCTTGGACTCACCTATGACTCTTCCTATTCACCTATGACTCTCTTGGTTTTCTTCTCACATGAATAGGGAGATAATAACATAAATGTTTTCCTAACACCAAGGATTAGGTTCCAACAGCAAATATATAAATTTCTAACGACTGTGGCACAGCAACTACAGCCTAAACATACAAAAGAATGTTGGGATGACTGTATTTTCAATAACTATCTTATATATGTTTCCTCACAAATTTGTTTCCTTTCAACATTCAACAAAACAGGAAAATGTGTATGAATGGCCCTGTAATACGAGCTTGCATCCATGTCAGTCAGCAAAGTGAATGGCTGGTGTTTTCAGACTATATGCATCTATTATAAAGGGAACAGCAAATCCCTAAAACCTTCAATTACTCGAGTCCCATGATCCAAAAACCAGTTGTTGAAGTAATTAAGGTAGTCTTGATTGTGATGAACATATTTTCGACCCTTCTATCCTATGTGAAATATAACCTGGAAGTAGATAATGAACCTCACTGGCATATATGTTTATTGCTGACTAAGTACTAGTGTTATCAGAACCAGACCAGTTTTGCCAAAACTGGGCAGTTCAACTGGTTTACAACGATTTCCAGTTCGAGCCAGGGATCTAAACTGAAAATGGTTGATTTCATACAGAACCAGCCCTAAATGTTTGAACCAGCCAATTCCATACAGATCTGACCAGTTCCATATGCTGGTACATGGGACCACAAAATTGACCCCCGAAATTAAAATAATAGAAAAAACAAAACACTAAAATGAATCCTAGACCCTGAATTTGTCACCCTTGTACTTACTAGTAATATTAAATTATTTAAGTAAAAGTTCAGTCTTCTTTAATATCCTTTATCTTTCCTTTTGTATCCTTTTACTTAAATTTCTAACATTACCATTGACTGTTTCAAGATGTTTGAGAGTAGTTTCAACCTCATCAGACTTCATACGTATTATGGAGAAAGTAGAATTTCAGATCCCATTCAGAACCCAACAGACTTGACAGTTTGCAAGTTTTCAGGATTGGCATGATTGCGGCATTTCCACTGGATTCTATCCTGTATGAGGGTATGGGATTGCCATTTAATCAAGAGAAGCAAGTCCTATATGTATGTGGGATGATGCCAGTGCTGATTGTTGAACTCCTCTGTCATGACCTTAGGAAAAATGTACCCTTCACTCTAGGGTTGCCAGGTGTGGGGGGCAGGGGGAGCTCATCTTTGATCCTGAGGGACAAATGGAAACAAATTTTGAATGGGATTTTCAGGAAGTATCACACAACCAAGCAGAGACTATGGCGCTCTTCCAAGGGCCTAAGATACTTGATTCAAACTGCATTAGAGATCTGATAGTCATTGGAGATTCATCCCTCGTAATAAAACATATGAGAAACACAACTAGCCCAGATGATTTTTGGCAAGGATAATATCCTGAACACATCAAGAAGTAAGAAGATTCACATCTGTTGAATATTATCATGTGTTGCAGGCTCTACATCATCAAGCGGGACGAGCTTGATAATGCAGATTGGAAAACCCTTGTCTCTGTATTTGTAAGAGAAAATTTTGGGACTGATCTCTGTTGACCATTTCGGTTGTAACATAATTCAAGGATTAGATTGGAATTTGGTTCCCTGTAGCATCCTGGAGGTTGGTTCTGTTCGTTTTGTTCTTTTACCTTCTTGGGTTTCATTGGGACATGGACAGACATAGCCATCCAAGACGATGTGCCCTCTATGAGTTGAGCATCCGGCACGTTCTGAGGTGACATGAAAGCTTGATATCCCATCACTTTGCAACTTCTAGCATTACAAGTCATTTACATGCACAGGAGGAGACCCAGATTTAGGACAGACAGAAATTCTATAAACTGTTGTTAGACAAAGGAGGCAAATTAAGAAACTTGAAAAGGAATGCAACATGTTGCATCATATGGTAACAGCCAACAGGATTGACAAGGACTACTCAGTCTGGGGCATCTCAGAAAAGGATGTCAATTGATTCGGTTTGTGAGGAAGCTAAAGAAGAGGATTCAGTCCAGCAAGAGCTAGGAGAAGTGGTGATGGAACCTGTGGAGCTAGAGGGCAATCCCCTTCAGGAGTATCAGAATAAGGCCAACAGTAGCCATGCCTTTGTCTAAATTTCAGGTTTTATTATGATTTGCAAAACAATTTTGATTCTAGGTCACTTAATAGGGTTTATACAAGTAGATTTCTATGCCATTCCTCTGAAAAAAACAAAACAGTCTCTCCTATGAAGTCTTTGAAATTTTGTAATATTTCTGAAACTTTGACATCTGGACAGCCACATTTGTATTATCATGTTGAACAGTGAGGTTGCAGAACTTTTTTATTACAAAACTAACCGTTTCCATCAAAAAAAGAATTATACCCTTCACCTGATCAGAATCACCGATAAGGCATGTAAAGATTTTTCTACCTTATTTTAACACTTGGACTATGGAGTTTCATTGAAATTGGAGGGTGTTGACTGATGTCCCTGGAGGATAGAGGTAGAGGCAAGGGCTAGAGCCTAGAGGAGGGGGCAGAGGATTCTACTGATGATGAGAAACGCAATATAGGTATAGGTGATGATTTGATGATATGTAATTAATAATAATTTAATAATTTATTATAGCATGATGTTTTTGGACTCTAGAGACCATTTAGATCCTCTTTGTTTATGTATGTTAGTTCAGATATGGATTGCACTTGATGCTATTTTGGTTATAAGCACCCTTACTTGCAAGTTGCTATATACATGAGTAAGCTTCGCATATTTGTATCTAATGGTTTGGATTCACATGGATGTACATAAATAAATTTTTTAAAGAAAATCAAATATTTTATGTATTTTGGGTTGTCAGGTTTTTTTCCAGTACCAACCAGTTTTCGGTTCGTGGGATCCACCACTTCAGTGACCAGTCCGAATATGATAATATTGCTAATTACACATGCATAGTTGGCAGCAGTGCTCGAGGAGTTGAATTTATCCTTTTTGTACCATGCCATGAAAGTTTTCTGATATGAGATTTTTGAGTCATATTCTGTAGATCCAGTTGGTAAATTAAAGACATTTTCTAGAATTATGACTCAATTATTTTCTGAGGTTAGGTTCAAACATCTTAATAAATTGTGAGAAAAGAGCAACCAGACTTGGACATACTCAAATTAATCTTTACTGTGGAATGTTCTGTATCATAATCTTTTACAGCCTCTCTTTGTTCATGGCTTCACACCAACATTCCACTCACACCCCCACGCTACCTTCACTCACAGATTTTTGAAGTTCTTCTCTTTTATATATTATTTCTGCTAAGCGCATTTGCACCTGCCAGAAATGCATATCGACCTATAATTATGCAGGTGGGTGTGTTTCAACTTACATCCTGTCTTGTTAGAGCACCCAAACCATAAAACCATGATTTGAGTACACTTCTAAAATGTGAAAACATAAGTTCAAACATAAAAAGCAATTTGGGTGTGGATTTTGAATAATCCGGTAAAAATCGTCCATATCCATACAACCAAGCTAAATCAGGTGTTGGTGCAGAACCCCATACATGAAACCCAGAAAACAAAGGTTTAGAATGTATGTGGGTGGTTAACCTACTTTGTAGCGTACTATAATTAGGTTAGGTAGGTGACAGCAAGAGTTTGCTCCTTTTAGTTGGTTAAAAATCACATAATAAGCCCTAGGGGTACAACCGTACAAAGATAATCATACAAGAGTCCTATAGTTATGAGCATTTTCAATATGAAGAAAAAAAACAAGTGCTTAAAGCACTTTGTTACAAGGGCCACTACAAGTAGTATCAAAGCGGACTTACTAAATTGGAATGTGTGAACTCTTGAAAATTGAACATGTGAGCACCAAAAGTTGAACTCAATTGTCCACAGAAGAGGTGTATACCATATCCAGCTGACGCAAATCAAAGGAAGAAGCTTTCAAAGTGGCTCCATAACTACATTGTTTGACATTATACTGAACACTAAGAACTCTGAGGCAGCCAAAATCTCGAAGAAAAAGAGAACATAAAATATGGAACTAATGTTGAGGACTTGAGAACTCCAGTGAAAAATTCAATGATAGGAACAAGCTATCATACAAGGATGATAAAACTCCCAAGGGAATTTGGTCGAAACATTTATAAACTTGGAAGAAAATATGAATAAGAGAGATCCAAACTGTCATCTATCAAAAAGGAAATTGATATAAATCAATCAAAATTGAAGTCTAGTTCAGAGAAGTAGAAGATTATAAAACCAGAGGCTTACAAATTTGGTCTGTAGACTTCAATCAATTTTAAAGATGACGAAATATTTCTACAAAACTGTGACCAGGTTTAGAAACCAACAAAGGCTATTTTTGCTTTTAATCAAAAAGGAAGGCTAGAAAAAATGTTCAAAAATATGGTTAGTACCTGAAAATAATCCAAGAAATCTTGTACGAGCGTTCAGAGTAAAGGACTATGCTGTTGCAACAAAAGGATCTCTTGGGCAATAAAGAATGCAGACACAGCAAACTATGCCATTATCATTGACTGACATTAGACAGACCATTAACTAATGAGAAACTATATAGAGCCCTAAAAAGTATGGTCAATCACAAAACTCCAACAGATAACGGTGTCCCTAAAGAATTTTGCTAAGAAATATGGCACCTAAAGGACATTATTTATTCTTTACGATGCCAATGGTTGAAGATCCTATGAATCACAGATCGAAGGAAATTTATGACAATATATTATAATTGTAAACAGAAATCACACAATGTTCAACCCCTTAGCATGATCATGACCCTTGGACAATTTCACATATTGAAATTTAATAAAAAAATCATTGAAGACCCAAGTTGTTGGTGCTGAGACTAGAAATGAACATATGGACGAATCTTGCAAAGAATTGCTGTTAGAGCATCGACCGAATATGGACCTGAATATAAAATGGAATTGCCAACAGCACACTAGTTCACTGGTCAAGTCAACAATGTATCAAGTCATCTAACAAGATTCTATTTCTACTGAGGTATGCCAGATCCAAAGGGTAAGAATTTAAAAAGGAACAAGTTCAGGTCCTCAGTGATTTTGGTAGAATAGATACCCCTCAGACCTTGATTCTAAGTTAAAGGAGGTTTAATCCTTGTAGTGCAGCCTGACTTCCACCTGACAAGAAAAAACTTAGTGTTGAATTTAAAATGTCCAAGCACATACTGGAATTCCATATTCACACAAATCACGGAAATCGAAGTTTGATACAAATCTAAGTCTTTTCCTATGGTAAATCCTTCATCAAAGTCTTTACGATGAACACAGGATACTTGTGCATATGTGAAAAAGTATTTATGATCATCGTCCGTTGAGGACCTTGCAACATAATTTATTATTCTACCAATCAATACCTCCCAAGTAGAACTATTGGAATCCAATGGGTTTTAAAAGTTGACAAAGTTTTGTTGCATATATCAAATCAACGCCAATTCTAGGCATAGTGAGCTCCAGGCTTATAAGATAGTGATGTCAAATCTATGCCAAATCTAGAAGGAAAGATATCACTCAAGTTCATAGTACATAGTACATACACTGCAACAATTCAGCAGTGGAGAGAGACATGACAAATTCCTGAAGGGAGCTAAGAGAGAAACCATCTCAAGTTTCACTAACCTGGAAGACAACCATACAAAAGAAATATTTACAACTATCTTCTCTTAATATCATTTGTTCTCAAATAAGTCATGAATGATCTAGGAGGTAACAAACTCCCATGCAACATAAAGAGAGAAGATTGATCTTCTCCAAGTTTCCATGAACCTAGTCTAGGAAAACAACTTTAATGAAGTGACTAAGTCCCCACAATTACATTCACCCTCACTCAAAAACGTTATAAATTTTATTCACACCTTCCTTGTAGATACATTTTCCTGTTAAAAATAGCATTGTATATAAGCCATTTTCATGAAAAACATTACTAGAAATCCCCTTATGTTTTCTTCCCCAAGGATGAAAACTAATTTCTGGAATGGAAATAAATCGACAAGTTACATCAGTTCAGAAGATAATAAATGGAGAAGCTTGCCTTTTCTCTTTTAATACATTAAAATTTTACCAAAATATAAAAACTAAAAATTTTCAAAATATTCATTGATTTAGGTTCAGAGTTTTAACCTGTACCCTTTTAGTTCTCTTAGCAAGGTGATGTGGAGAGCAAACATGTGACAGAGTGATTAAGCTCACTGGGGTTCAAAATTAACCCCTTCTCCAAGATTGTATAAAATAGCTATTTGACAAGGGACAATATTCCATATATGGACACTTGAAATGAGATTCCAAATTGATTAAATAAAAAATCAACTTTGGAAAAATTAGAAACGGAACAGTGTCCAATTTGCAACTAAGCACACTATCCAATTTTCCATCATGGATTTCTCTAGAGGACAATAAATGAAAAAACGCTTCCACTACTGTTGATTTTTGTAGCATCAAACAGGTACTTCTGCATAGGCCAAGTGTCTGGCATGCAGGAGTTGTCCAGGAGACCTCTCAGACTTGGGAGTTTCACTTTAATTATGTGAACTATTAAAGTGAAAGTACTTTTGTTATTATCTTATGTAAAAGGTGAGGGCCCATGGTATTTGGCAGTCCATGGTATTTTCCCTAGGTGTTTGCATACTGTAAAGTTATAAAAGTCAACCTAGGTGAGAGGAGGTGACACAACAGTCACACAGAATGAGTGAACGAGATCTCATTGAGTGGGTGGAGAAGGACTTCCATCCAAGTGTGAGGGCAGGGGGCGAGGAACAGAGCAAAGGAGCAACAAAGGAAGTATCAACCAAGTGTGATAGGCTAGGCCACTTGCTGTTTTGTATATTCCTCAGAAGGGCATTATCCCAGGACAAGAGCCCGTGATTTTTATAATAAAATCGTTTGTTTCTGGTTTTTCCCCAATTGGGATTTTCCAGGGTAAATCCAGTGTTAAATGTGTGATTGATTTCCTGTTTATTATTTTGCTGCATAGTAGTTAAGATCTAGTGTGTTTTCCGTCAATTATTGTTGTAAAAGATTTGAGACTGTTAATCGAGCCCAGATATGGAAAATTAGCATTGGCATTAGAGCCTAGGTTTCAGCTCTGAGCGGGAGATCTTTGTTTGACAGTCGATTTACAACCCAAAAAAAAATACAGTTGTACAGCCGTATGTCGTATGGCTGCTGTACGTGGAGACCCGGAGCTCTGAGTGATGGTTGTGGGCACTGCGTTGTTGGATCAGACTCCGTGGGACGTGGATGCAATTGGTAGCAGGATGTGGGTTGTGGGCTGCTGCACAAGCAAAATGGGTCCGCGAGAGAGAACGGAACCGCGCAAAGCTAGAGCAATAAGCTCGGGCTTGGAACAAGCATGGACTACGGCGGTAGCTCAGTGCGGACGACTCGATAGCTACAGGCTGGGGGGCAGCAATGGTTGCAGAGTGACCCAAGCACATATAGCCGACAGAGGATGCACAGGAAGGCATGAGCAAAGGGCTACAGGCTGGCAAAACACGGCGGCAGGTCGGAGCCATGTTGACACCGACTCTGGAAGTGACAACAAGATGCGAGGGCAACAGGCACGCAGGCACAAATGAAGACAACACTGCCGACGGACATGGAGTGGCAGTGCTACTACTGAGTGATGTGGGGTCGAGCGTGCAATTGGGTGAGGTGAATCTATGCAGAGCAGTTCCATGGTCACACAGACCTGTGACACAGAGGAGTGACGCCAAGAAGCTAACATCAACAACCGACAGGTCGTAGACATGAAGCACGGGCAAATCAATTGTGGAGGTGCCAGCAGGATTGGAAAGGGCCATTGAAGCAACTGTCAAGTGTACGTTTGAGGAAAAACCGCCGAGCAATAGGCTATGTAGCAGCCGATGGCTGTAGGAGGATTCATGGGCGGAGTAGGCCGCCCGAAGTCAGAAAGAAGGGCCGTGGGTGGAGAAGCGGCCAGCAGGGCCGCTGGCAGATAGTCACCAAGGCAACTGCCACAAGTCTAACAACCACCAAGAGGGCGCATGAAGCCGCTAAGTGAAAAAGAAAGCCGTCGTCAACAGAGAAAGCCACCAGGGGAAAAGTAGACTACTGGGCAGCCGCCAAAGACACTTGAGTAGTCAAGCAGGACCTGGGCAGGGGAATGAAATTTTGGGCAGCCTCGTGAAGGAGTTGGGTAGCCCAGAAAAGCACTTGGGCAGACTGCAGAAGCTCCAAAAAGGATAAAACAATCCCTAGGCAGCACCCAAGAAGGCTCTAGCAACCCAGTAGGTGGTTGGGCAGCCAGCAGAAAAGGATGGACAGGCCTGAAAGGCTCCAAGAAGTTGCAGGGAGGTCAGGGAAGCCTTGGGCAGGCTAAAACATACCTCTAGCAATGAGCAGAAAGTCCAGGAAACAGTAAGCTGCAGATCCGGGCAGCAGGCAGGTTTGGGCAATGGTCAGTAGGGTCCGGGCAGCGAGCAGTAGGATCCGAGCAACCATCATGATCTCAAATGGGTGAAGGACTTTCATCTATAGATCAGGAGATTGCAGGAGATCAGTCCAAATGAGAAGAGAAGCCAACAAGTAAGCAGCAGACAGATCTAAGCAACAGGAGCTGCAGGTGTCGACAGTAACTTGTTTCTCAGTGGACAATGGTGCATCTAGCCATATGATGGGAACGAGGGATGTGTTCCTTAGTGTTTCAGACGTAGACTCAGACTGCCATGTGATTTGTGGGGTCAACACCATACATGCAGTAAATGAGGTTGGAACAGTGTTATTCCAGCTTGAGTCAGGAGGATCAGTAAGGTGGCAGGAGTGATGCATGTTCCAGAGCTGAAGATGACTTGATCTCAATCTCAGCTCTGGAGGACCGGGGTATGGGGTTGTGTTCCAGGATGGACAAGTACTCATACGGTCAGAGGGAGATACCTAGAATGCAGCAATGATGCTTGGTGTCAGACAGGGTAAGTTGTACAGGTTGTTGGGTCAGCCTGCATGTGGTTCCAAGGGGATCTTGGATTAACTAATGTCAGTGACACAGCAGAAGACTTTGAGGGGTGAGATGAGTTCACAGACTTCTAGTATGGGGAGTAAAGCTTCAGAGGGGAAGAGGGAGTTAGCTTCTTCCATTTCTTCCGGTACTGTCAAGACCAATTGGTATGAGCTAACATCGATGGATGCTTAAGAGCAGGAGGCTCCTAGGAGCATAGTTAGGAGGAACAAATCTTCAAAGCAGATTCCAAAGCAGGAGGCAGTGAAGTCTTCCAGTTCAGAGGGAGTAGCTATAGCAGCAGATGATGTGGTGGGATTGACGATAGATCCGAGTCATAGACAATTTGAAGGATCAATAGTTTTCTTAAAGTGTAGAAACCTTGGCGAATCTTATTAATTCTTAAATCTGTAACCATAAATGTTTGGCGATCTTTTTAAAGAAATCTTCAAATTTCCAAGGACATTATATAGTTTTTGGACAATTTTTGGTGATTTTTAGAGTAAAAAGAATTATCCCATGGAATTTGGGCAAATCAATTTTTTTTAAATGGAAACTAGGGAATCTTTTTTTAGAAAAAACCATCAAAAAATAGCTTATGGGCTAAATTTCACCCTTAAAATTTCCCCTAATCCAGGTGGAGGTTCTTCCAAAAGTATCTTCCTCGCTAAGAGGGGGTGCTGATTTTTGTAGCATAGGGAAAGTACTTTTGCATAGGCCAAGTGTTTGGCATGCGGTAGTCGTCCAGGAGACCTCTTAGACTTAGGAGTTTCACTTTAATTAAGTGAACAATTAAAGTAAAGTGAACGTACTTTTGTTATTACCTCATGCAAAAGGTGAGGGCCCATGGCATTTGGCAATCCATGGTATTGGCCCTAGGTATTTGCATACTGTAATGTTATAAAAGTAAGCCTAGGTGAGTGGAGGTGACACAACAGTCACATAGAATGAGTGAGTGAGATCTCATTGAGTGGGTCGAGAAGGACTTCTATCTAAGTGTGAGGGTATGGGGCGAGGAACGAAGCAAAGGGGCAGTAAAGTAAGCTAAATCCAGTGTGTTGATGTTCAGCCAAGTGCGATAAGCTAGGCTACTTGTTGTTTTGTATATTCCTCAAAAGGGCCATTATCCCAGGACGGGAGCCCGTGATTTTTACAATAAAATCATTTGTTGTTGGATTTCCCTTGTTGGGGTTTCCCAGGGTAAATCCAGTGTTAAATGTGATTGATTCCTATTTATTATTTCATTGCGTAGTTGTTAGGATCTAGCGTCTTTTCAATTAATTATTGTTGTAAATGATTTGAGACTATTAATCAAGCCTATATCTGGAAAATTAACAACTATTGGCTATGATTTGTCAAGAGGATTTTGATGATAGTCTTCTTTAAGGAAAGGCAGCTTGTCAAGTATAGTAATTGCAACATATTTTTAAGCATGAAACACTCTAATGTTGCATGGTAGGCTCTATGGAAACCGGTGGTCGAACCGGCCAACCTCAAGAATCGGAACCGGACCAAAACCGAGAAAAAAAACGGATCACAAAAACGATCCACCAAAAATACATAAAATGTTCAAATTTTGAAAAATTATATATATGTGTGTGTGTGTGTGTGTTGATGTTCAACCATGTGAATCAAAACCATTATATACAAATTTGCAAAAAAGGGCTCCTGTATGTATTTTGCTAGGTGCCATACTGAGCATATTTCACTTGAATCATATGTCTAACATGCCAAGGAAACTATTGTTGAAAAGGTTGTTTCAAGGCTACTGTAAAAGACTGTCACCTTGGAATATGCCCACAAAAGTTTCTTTTAACTACACAGTTAGCTCAAAGTTGTTGTTAGGGCTACTCAAAGCCTCTTTAATGCTATAGGTAACTACTATTAGGTGTATTTTATTTATGATGATATAACCAGGACTATTGTAGGTTAGCATACTCTTTCAAGGCTGCTACACTTCCCAGGAATGTCGAGAATGATTCTTAACTCAAAATACCCAAGTGAATAGTGTGAGAGAAATAGAGCAGTTGGGGTTGCTTTTATAGCTTTCTTAGGGGTTTAGGGTTATCTAGAACCTTCCCCACTCAACGAACTCTTTTTATTTTAAAAAATAAAAATAAAAAATGGCCTCTTAAGTGTCGTTGTATAGTTCTGTACTTAACCTGTCAAAACTGGAACCGAAACCGGAAAACCAGCCGAAACCGATAAAACCGATCGGTTCCGTGCGAAACCAGTCATTTCCGGTTTGAGACACCAGTTTGAACCGGTGAGGCCTCTGAACCGGTCAAACCGGCCGGTTTTGCCAAAACCGATCCGGTTTTTTGTAACATTGCGAAAAATACAAGCTTCACTACATATTACCTTGAAATTCAAATAAGCAACTACAATTCACAATGTAATAGCAAACACTAAAAAGCATTGTAAATAACACATGAATATAGTTAATATGATTCTTTTGTTGCAAAAGAAGCATCATTAGGGGTTTTCACTTGGACCCTACAAAACCAAAAGCATACTCAATCCTGACATTGCCACTAAACTCCTTCTTTCTACGTGCATCTATCAAATCACATTTTTTCCAGCCTTGAACACACCATACAATTAATGGAAGGAGTGAGATCTTTGTGCACAAGTATTGACAATGAAAAGAAATGCTCCATTCAACTTGATACAAATTCATAACAATAAGCCTAGTTCAGGAAAACATACAAGAAGCACACATATAACCATACAGAGAGATAGAGAGAGACACTAGGAGGGCCAAAAAAGAGTCGAATCTAAAAACCCTGATATCATTTATCTTCCATCCATGATAACATCACAAAATAATTTATATTACATTCATTATCATCGAAAAACTATTCATGTTGCTTAACTACATAGTTATGTGATATGTATACTATCATGGATATCCCATTGGATAGTTTGTCAAAGCAAATCTAAAAAGCGGCTACAAAATACCATGAGGTTATACTCTACTATGCAGTGTTTGTTTAAGATTAAATGTAATATTACAAGCATCACTCAAAATATTGAAATGAGCTAAGGATATAAAGAGAAAAGCTATAGTAACAAGATAAGCATACCACCACAAAATGAACACAAGATGTAGCTTGGGAAACCAGATGTGAGAAAACCTAACAAGAAGATGAGCATTGTGCCTTGCACTTTTCTTCTCAAATATATAATGCAAAGAAAGACTCACTATGGAATTGCAATAGACATTGTGCCTCATGAATGGCTACTATAAGGACTTCCTCTTCCTTTGTTCTATTCAAAAAAATACCACTCATTTTCTCTACTCAACTACGGAATAGTAGTTCATTACATTAGGAATGAAACCCTTTCCTTTCTTTGAAGCTCAGTTTTTAACATGTCCAAATAGTCATCTAGGGTTACACTTAAGATTAGGGATTTTGCATGCATCAACTCCCGATTAAGGTTTTGGACCCCTTTAGAACCTTCTTGAAAGTCCACACATGACTAATTCCACATGTGTAAACAATGAGGGATGATGTGGCATCCACTTGACAATACGTTGGTCAAAGTATAGGTCAACTTGCAAGAAGTATAACTTCCTCATACAAACTTCGATTGAGGTGCTCTTTGCACCATTGAAACTAAACTACATTCACAAAGTTTTGACCCCAAAAATGATTGTTTAAATCCCAAAACAAGCTCCAAAATTTTCGGGTTCCCAAATCATCAAAATGAGATATGCCCCTCAGCCTGACAATGCCAAGGCTTTGATTTTCCACCCCAAAAAGTACCAAAACAAAGCACAACTATATAGTGATCCATTTTGAATCATACCTTACCATTATAGGAGGCTTTTACTCCCATACAACTTTTACTAAAGGAGATGAGGGCATTTTTCCTAAACTTTCTCTCTTGAGTGCCATTTGACCATGGCTATAGCCTAGAAGTTGTCCTTTTAACCAACCTGCTAGAGTTCTTATTCATTACATCCAATGGTTCTAGACTACTATAAAGTAGTACAAACCATATCTTCTATTAACTATCCATGAGATTCTAGTGCTAAGTCCTCTATGGTAGGTAAGACTTGCCCTTCATTTTCCTCATCGAGCATGGATGGCTTATAGAGTTTCAAATTCTCCACATTCATTACTAAGTAAATGCACATGTATTGAGGCAGATAGAGGTGTACTTGTTCCACCACTTCAAAAGGACCATATCATAAAGCCCTCATATTCTTACAATGTTTGTGCAGCCTTTCTTTATTTAAGTGCAACCGAACTCAATATCCTACCATGAATGTTTTCTCCTCTAATTTCTTTTGTGAATTCTACTTGCAAATGGATATGCTTGATCTTGATGATAAATCTTTCAAATTTGAACGCTCCTCATGTGGTGTCTTCCTTTTTCCCTTCATGTTGTCCATATACCACATTTAGAGGTGATGGGGACAAATATCGAAAACAAGTTTCAAAAGAGAACTAGCTAGTATAAGTATGGATTTCTCTTTAATCTGAGTGTTGAACATATCTCAAACTCTTTTCCTAGGTTCTTGGATACTTCTTATTGTAACCACTCAAAAACTAAACCAAAGTCATGATCACCACCTCTATCTTCCCAATTTGTTTGTGGATGGAAAGTTGTAGGTTCTTGGATGCTTCTTATTGTAACCACACAAAAACTACACCATCGTCATGATCACCACCTCTATCTACCCAATCCATTTGTGGATGGAAAGTTGTAGATCGTCTCTTTAGCTTGGTGTCCATTTTCTCCCAAAGAGTAGTTCAATAGGCACCCAAAATTCTAATATCTCTATCCAAAATGATGCTCCTTGGTATAATCCCAAAAATGCACGCAAACCTTCCCAAAGAATAGGACTAGTGCATCTTGTTCCTTGATGAACTTTTTGGAAGGCATGAGATACCCATCTCACTAAATTTGTTCAGTACCATAAATAGTTAACCACATCCTTTAGCAAACCACCCACAAAATCCATGAAGATGCTCTCATGTACCCTAGTAGGTACAAGTAAGGGACACTATAAACCTTGTTTCTTATTGTTGAGCTTACTAGTACAGAAAAGAATGCATCCTCTAATAAACTAAGCTACATCTTCTTGCATTTTGGACTAATACACACACCTCTACGACTTGGCTATTGTTTTCTCAACACCAAAATGACTTGCAACTTTGGAGGTGTGCGCCTCTATAAGTTGTGTTCACTCACCTTTAGGCACATGTAGCTTATCTACCTTGTAGAGCAACCAACCTTGGAAATGCTAGTCCACCTTGTTGTCACCTTCTTCTTTGTGGACTTGGCCTTTCAGTATTGAAATACCTCCCTGAAGTTTCCATCTTTTGTGTATTAATCTTTGTATGCATTGTTATCCACTACATTGCACTTACTGGATTCCGAGTGAACCGTCGAAGACTTGAACAATCTAATTGTTCTAATTGTTCATAATCAGTGTTCTGAGATCCATCAGGCCAAGTTTTGGCCCCTTTTTTAATAATTGCATGTTCATACGCCCTTGGGGGATTTTGCAAAAATGTGCTAGCATGACAGTCTAGGTAAAGAGTTTGGCTTCCTAGGACTTGGACATCAAATGTGAACATTCCATGGTGTTTTTTCTCTTGTCAATTATGCACTGCTGAATAAGCGATGTATAATCGACGAGTTTTTCACCTGCTCCTCCAAAGCTGGAATGTCGTCTTGGTGCTTAGGCCTCAGAAGGTTATTAAAACTCAAGTGTCAATGTTTATGTGCATGCTAGACATCAAATTGAGTCATTATGGACATGCACTAGGTCCCCTAGGATTTTCGTTCAGTTTCGAGAAAATAATTTGTTCTTGTAAAATGGGCTCTCTTTTTAATATTTTAATTAAAAATCCAAAAATGTAATAAAAGTGTGGTTAGGAGGCCAATTTGGCCATGGGGGTGCTCATTTTCTAACTCAGAGCACCCACTTTACCCATAGACCCACTTTCCTAAGTGTTTAAGTGATTTATTTTTCACTTATTTCACTTTTACTCGAAAAAGTCAAAAAAGTGAAAAAAATGCCAAAAATATTGAAAAACAAAGTGAAAAAGTCCATTTCCTAATTTGGTGGGATTTGTAGGAGATCAAAGTCAGAAATTATGTAAGGGATGTAAGAGTTGTTTTTGGCATGATTTATGGAAGCATAAGTGAAGGAATCACTCCCCACAAAAGGGGGCGCATTTTCCCATAAGGGGGCGCATTTCCCCATAAGGGGGGCACATTTCCCCATGAGCAGGGGCCCATATTTCAAGGAATTTGGAGCTGATTTTTAGGCTGCCTTTGGGCTGATTTTTGGCAGCCCAAATAGTGGGGGCAGCCCCCTCCATTATGGCACGATCAAAGGCTTGCTTCGCTCCCTTAATGCGCCCCCATGTTCCCTCAACAAGTGCGCCCCCCTCTTCCTCATTTTTTTCTATTTAAGCAAGAGCTTTAGCTCTCTTTTGCTCATGGTCAAGGGACCGAAGGGCTGCTTTAGTTTGTAATGTATTGTATCATCTTTTGGAATAAAGAAGGCTTTGGAGGCAAATCTATGGTGTAATGTTTTTCATGTGTGGATGTTGATTGTCATGCACTTATAAGGTATAATATGCCTTGTTTTCTTGCTTATTGTGGTTAGATGTAGGCGTGCAATGGGAGTTATCTCTCAGTAGGGTAAGAGATTGTTCAAGCTTGATTCATGCTCTTAATGTTTGCTTGTCTTAGATCTCTTAGCTTGCATGTATTTTAAGTTTAATTGCATGCTTTCTAAGTTTCTCTTTCCGGCAGCACCTCTGTTTAATCATATGTGTGTGCAAGGATTTCTAAGTTGCAGATGACCTTACTTGGAGAAGTGGTTGGACTAGGTTGCATCTTCCTCATCTTCAAGATCTTATCAAGGACATAGTCCCTCAGTTTTCCACCAAAGCAGACTCCATGGCACAAAAGTTCCGAAGCTTATAGCACTCTTTATATCCCTCTTTCCTTCACTCTAAATTAAATTTCTTTGGGCTACGATTACTTGCATACATAGATAAATACGTTTCCCTTTGAAAAATAATATTTTAAAAGCTGATTTATTTAAGTATGTTGCTAGATTTGAGTTTAAAAGTTTTATTTTGAGTAGATCTAGGTTGCTAAAGTACTTGTGCATATTTTCTATCTTTCAGTACTTAGCCTTTTTATGCTTTTAATGTTTATTTGGGCACATTTGGTGCATTTCAAGTGGCTGGTTTTGTACTTTTATCGCCATAACAAGAGGAGGTGCTACCGGAAAATCGAAGATATAAAGCCATCCAAGGCTTCCTGGAGCAACACTCTTCTTTCTTCTTCATTTATAAAAACTTGTAAGCCTTTGGATCAAGATCTGTAAGGAACAAAGGCAGCCACCTTTTTTCACTTGTAATATAATAATAATAAGAAGAGCAAGTGGGATTTCCAAGCGCCCGCACCCCATCCCCCCTGGGGGGGTTTGTGTCACCTCCTTGATGGTTTGCTTTTCTGTGTCATTATTTTTTGCTTTAGATTAGTCTCCTTTTTTCTTATTTTGGTTAGTTTAATTTTTTTTGCATGGTCTTGGTAAAGTAATGAACACTAACCTGGCATTGCTCTACCGAACTACCCAAGAGAGCTTTCTCAATTGGGAAAAAGATACTATTTGCCGTAGTAATTAGTCTCACATTTTCCTTTTTGCATTTTAATCTCAATTGGAATAAACAATCCGCCCTTTCGTGTATGCTCTTGCCCATCGCAGGTTCGCCCTGATCTTTAGGATAACCAAAAGCGGAAGTGTGCACTTTTTAACTTTCCACATGTAATAAACAACTCACCTTATTAAAAACAACTTCCCCAATACATTGCGAAAATCCGACGTATCGGTTTATTGACATTGTCTGGGGAAATTCTTCAAAGGAAGTGGGAACCACTAGGTAGTGACCTCGAAATACCATTAGACTACACCCTCGTTTGGTGTAGTGTTGAACACCTCCCAGAAACTCCGATCCAGCCCACATTTCCAAATGAGGAGCCACCTTTGTCATAATCCAGACATATTTCCAGTACCCCATGGTATATCGGAAATCCCCCTTCCTAATAATCCACTCATCATCTTAATAAATTAAAACTGGCTAAGTACACTGCAAAACATTTACTATTTTTTCAACAGCATTCTGTTATTTTGACTCCATTGGCACTGGTACAATTTTCTTATTATTATTTGCTTTCAGTCAAATATGTTATGAATGATGTATATCTTTTTATGCTGTTGAATACAAATTTCACATTTGCAGTAGCGTGTTTCAGTAATCCATTTCGAAACTCCTAAATAACTTCACATCCACAACTAATAAATAATTGAAGAGCCTTAGAGACTCTTTCATAGGGACTACCCTCCTTGGCTTCGTTAGCAGTTATAGCCTAAACGGAGGAGTTAGGATCAGGTGACAGCCCTAACTTGATACTTGCCCCCAAGGATGCACCCGGTGGGCTTGAAGATTTCTGCCACGCCAACCCCCTTTTCCCCGAGGTGCGTATCCGACGGCAACATGCATCATGGATGAAAGGCTCTATGTGCATAAGAGTAACTAAACTTGTGTCTTGGGTGTTGATGGTTTTGACAACATGTCTGCCAACTTGTTAGTACTTCCCTTCTAATACTTGATGATTAGATGAAATTGTTGCAAAAATTGCCATTTATTTGTAGTGTCTTGCTTGTTGCAGATTGACAATCGATGTGGATGATAATCTGAATTCCTATCATATAAATTTCTTAATATCTTGCACTAAAGCATAGAGCTCCTTGTCATCTATGCATATGTGGGGCAGTTCATCATTGCTCCAAGAAACAATTCAAAATGTTAACAAAGTGGCTTACCTCCTTGCATGAAGACTACACCAATAGGATACCTATTTGCATTTGTCTCCACTTTGAAGTGCTTTTGCAACTTAAGCAGTGCAATAATTGGTGCTTGACTGTTAAAAATATTTGTGTAATTTGCAAATGTGGCCACAACATATTCATATATATCATTATGTACTTGTAATTATGGCTAAGGCCATATTCTTTAATATTTTATTGTATGACTAGCTATGGTTAAAGCTAACCTAGTCAAACTTGATATGTGGCTTAATAACCCTCTTGGGGTGTGCCCTTGTTTTGTGAACCCATAAACCCCTCTTAAAGGGACACCTCCCTTTTTTAAGGGGCAACTCAAGCTCTTATTTGTATATCTTACCTTGTGATCTTCTTGATCTTTGTTATAAAAATATATTCCTAACAGCACCTACATCTTTGGCATTGTCTTGTGCTTGGCATTCCTTTTTTAATATATACTTGTGCATTTCTAGTGTACCACAATTATACTTGGGTATATTTCTCTTTTTCTCTGGTGTATAAGGGTTATCTCCCTTTAGCACACTTGTGATTGAGTTACTGCAAAATTTGGGTTTCTTTTGGTTCTATTCGATTCCCTACTTCCTTTTTTTAAATCTCAACATGGCATTGAAGAGGGTGTGAACCTTACTTTTTCAATTCGTTTGGCTTATCCGGAAACTATTGGCTAGTGCCACCTTTGTTACAGTGCAAAACTATGATTTTCATGGATCATATCGTCTAGGGTTTCTCTAGGAATTCTAGAGATATAAACCCTAATCAAGGTTGTGCCTTCATTTTAAGGTGTTCTTTGGCAATTTTCATCCTTCTTTAAGGCCACCACCTTCATTCCTAGGGGTACCTAGAAATTTGTACCATTTGGATCTACAAAGACGAATTTCCAAGGTATTCATTCCAAAAGGGGCCTTCATCATGTTGTTGATGAGCCTATGGATTTAAATTAGATGTTTCCCATTTGAATGGGCCAACTATCATTCTTGGTTGGATCAAATCACTGCCCTACAATGAAGCAAAGGTCTATATATATACCTAGCAAGGTCACTTATGCTCAACGTGATGACAATTATGACCTTGTATGTTTGAAGAAGGATGAAGCTCTTGGGTTGAACACTATCTATGTTGAGCTTGATCCCAAACATCATACCAACGGGGGCAAAAAAGGTGCGAAGGGAATCCAGGATACATTCAAAACAATCTTTAGAACAATAAAAACCACTAAGGCCAACCAATTTGAAGCTAAACTCTACAACCTCAAGATCGATGACTTCAACACAGTTGATGAGTATATTGCAACATTTAAAACCCTAAGGCTGACATTATTCAAGTAGGGGAAAAAGGAAAATCAGAACCAAGACTTGTAAGTATTGTTCTGAATAATCTCTCTCCAACATTCAAATATTTTTCCCCTATATTCTACAACATGCCTCTATTTGTCCAAGATCATGTAACACCTACAATTGAAAAGGTTTTTATAATCTCATTTAGCATCAAGTTACTTTGAGGAATATGGATGAATTATTGCCTCCAGATTAATCCATGCAAAGGATATCTCAACCATGCTTAAATATAGATCCAACAGAGGTGAAGGGGAATATGTAGTGACCGTCAAAAAGAGGGCCATCCCTTCAAATCTTGCCTTCCTCACCTCACAAAATTGAAAAGCTTGATCTATAGTAAGCACTAGAGACCTTTTTTATGAGAATATTGGATCACATCATAGTGCACATTTAGCAACTCACTCTACACTTTTGTCCTCTTCTACTCAACAAGAGTAGGTTCTTGATTCTAGAGCTACCCAACACATGACCAAACAATGAACACCTCTCAAATTACAAACAAAACAATCAAGATAAAGTAGTTACTGGTGACAATTCAGCCATATAGATTGCAAGTTGTGGTGATGTCATCATTGGTACAACTAAGTTTTGAGATATTCTTCATGTTTTAGGAGTTGGACCAAATCTTCTTTATATTTACCGCATTACACACATCAATAAAAAGGTAGAATTCTAGTCAAATCAATGGGCCTGTTACCAACATATTTGTACCATAGTTGGATTATCTGAAGAGCCGCCATTTGACAAACATGATAAGTGTTTGTGCTCCAACGTATTAGATGATCCATCCTTTGTGCCTAGCCAGTTTTGGCTAGTCAGTTTGTTTTTTGTCTTGAAATGACCATGCCCCACGGGGTTTTTGTAAAAAGTGTACTAGTAGGGTTTGAGTGGCTCGATCACCCATGACTGGTTTGTCAACTAAGGTATTCCAGGGAGTTTTTTACCCTGACTAATTATACTTTGCCTACGGGCGAGGTATAATTGACAAGGTTTTCTCCCGCTTCCTCCAAAGCTGGAATGCCCGATTTTGAAATTATGGCCATGGGGGTTATTAGAGTCCAACTAATAAATATGAACCTACTAGACACTATGAGTCGAGTCATTGGTCATTTCCTAGGTCTATAGAGGTTTTTTAAACGTAATTTACCGGACGCGTTGGACAGTTAATTATTTTATTTTTCAATAATTAATTTTTCCACAGTTTAAATGGAAAAATTCAAGTTGTAATATGTTAGTCGTCCGGGGGTGTTTTTCAGTGATTGGAGGCTTGTTTCCTAAGCCAAAAAATCATACTTAGACCCCGGACACCTTTATCCTAAGTTTCGGATCGTTATTTAGCCACTTAATTAATAATTCCTCAAAAAATCAATAAGGAGGGTTATTAATTAAATTAAAAATCAAAAAAGTAATAATTGGAGATAATCCAATTCTCTCCAAAATAATCCAAATTGGATTATTTCAGTGGCTAAATGACATAGCACCTGGCATTAATGAAGATTCCAATCGTCTCAGTCATCATCCAGTCAACGATCCAGTCAGCAATCAGTGATTAACTCCAAGCTAATTCGCCCACCTTGCGTGCAGAACTCGATTTGGTTATGTGGCATGAGTATTAAATGGTTTTTGAGTTAAGTTTTGTGCATTGAATGGGATTGGGGGCGCCTTGCCTAGGTGGAGGCCACCTCCCTCTCTCAACCACCAAGATTCTCAACATATTCGAGTTAAACTCCAAGCCATCTACAAGAGTCTCGCGTATATATGCATGCAAATCTCGAATTAGCAATGTGTCAAGTAATTAAAGGGTTGGTTGATATGCATTAAAGCCTATGGTAGGCGCCTCCCTAGATCTATGCAAACACATGGCATTGGTTCCCTTTGAAGGCGATTTAGCATTGATTACAAGTTATGAGGAGATCTCCCATAAGGCTCACGCATTATCTCTTGTGTTCACGTGTTTGTGAGGTGGAGAGCTCCTATTCGCTTGATGTATATTACAAAGTGGTGGTGGAGTTAACAAGAGGGAGTGGGGGGCGCCTTGCCTAGGTGGAGGCCACCTCCCCACTCCTCATTCAATACCTACTCGAGTTATATGGTTGGATTCGAGCTCCAAGCTTGATCAAACTGATTTTTTATTGGATTTAGAAAGAGATTTGATGGAATTCGATTATGTCAAGTGCCATTGGCTTTCATGGATGCCAATTCGACTTAAAGTGTTAGGTTAGTCTAGTTTTGTTATAAAAGGATGGCATTGCCTCCTTGTTTCATATGGATTTTTGTGCAAAGAAACTCTGGTGAAAATTGTGAGCTCTTGTTTAATAAAATATTTTGAGACTTTGGAGGTCATTCGATTGGGCTTTTGGCATTGTGTCTTCACCTCATGTGAAGTAATATCTCTTTCACCCTACTCTTATTTTGCAAATTTGATTATGATGCTTATTGAAGACTAACAATCTAGTACTTAGGCTTCTAATCTCTTGCATTGAGTGTTTGTGTCTTCAGAGAATTCATCCATTGGGAGCTATTGGCATCTAATACCTTCACCAATCAAGTGTTCCATTTATCTTAATATTTTGTTTGCAGGGTTGCGAGCTTCTACAAGTACCTCTTGCCTTCTCAAACAAAGAACTACATTCAAACTATTGGTCACCTTGGTCTACGAGCTTCCATCTTCCAACTCTCTTTTTCTCCTTGAAATCTTTTGCCCTTGCCTTGCTAAGCCTTCTTCTTCTAGCCATTTTTATCTCCCTACCTTCCTCCCTCTCATCCTGGTTTTTCCTCCCTTCTCCTTGCTATCGTCTCTCCCAATCTTCCTCACCTTTCTCCCTTTCGTCCTACCCTCTTTTCATCCATCTCCTCCTTTCGTTTTTCCTCCTTTAGTTCCCCTTTCCTCTAGCTTTCGTCCTACCCCTATCTTCCCCTTCATCCCTTTCATTTTTTTTCCAAGTCTCCTCCCTCTTCTCCTTTTGTTTTTTCCTTTTCTTACCTCCTTTCATCCTACTTCATCCTACCTCTCCTTGCTCTCGTTTTCTTCCCTTTCTCTTCCCCTCAAGCTTCCTACCTTAGCTCTCATCTTACTTCTAGTCCCTTGTCTCCTTTCTTCCATCTTGCTTCCCTTCGTTTTTCTCCCTTCTTGCTTTTCGTTTTTATCCTCTCCCTCAATCCACTTCTCTAGTTTTCTTCCCTTTCGTCCATCCTCAAGAGACCCTAAAAATCACAACACAAAAAAACACAAACTTTTTGTTAAGAAGTTAGTAAGTTAGTTTCATTTTATTAGTGATTAGATCTCATAGGTTGCATTTTATAGCTAGTTTCATTCTAGTTTGAATTTATTTGTTAAGTTTGCTTATTAGTTTTTTTTGCACTTGCATTAGTTTAGGATCTAGTTCATGTTTGGATCTAGTTTTGCTTAACCATTTTACATCTTAGATTTCATTCTCAAGTTTAGATTTTATTTCATTAACATCTAATGGGTGCCTTGTTGAGTTGATTTGAGTTTTTGTAGGTGTCTTTTGAAGGAGAAAAGAAGTTTGAGAAACATTGAGACAAGAAGATCCAAACCAAGCAAAACTCAAAGAAACCATAAGGACGATCCAAAACTTGAACACTTTTATCCTTTGTAAAAGCAATTAGAGGCTTACTCCAATTTGTTTTTCCAAGTTTCATTTTCTCTCAAAAGTCCTTACAAGGGTTAACTTCCCAAGGCACTTATAATCGAATCATCGATTAATAAAAAAGGCTAAGTGGGATAAGGCCTCCCACATTTTGGTTCTTCTTCCCCATTTGGGGAAGACTGTTTTGTGCATGCTCAGTTAGATTTGCTTCAAGTTTCTAGAATAAGTTTCATTTTTTGTACTTAGAGTAAATTTTATTTCAAGTTTTGACCTGAGAAGCCTCTTGTGATTTGATCCCAAGTGCTGCTTCTCTTTCCACACCATGTACTGCGTAGGACTGGCTAACCTAGAAGTTTCATGAGTGGTGTGCAAAAGTCACTTTGACTTCACTTATTAGATTAGTCTCTGTTGTGGTAAAACACTAGTTTCATTTGCAAGTATTTCATTTATCTGCTACATCATTGTCTTTCATCATTTTACAATCATTTTGAGCTACCACTTGGTTTATGCTGATTTATCTACTTGTCTTATAAAATAAACCAAAGTCTCTTGAACTTGCAATAACCCAAGTCAAGAGCACTCTCTGTCGGAGAGCATTCCCACTGAATATCTCTGCATCAAGCATATAGATTAGCTAAGTCTCTTGAACTTCCGTCTTAAGACGAAGTCAAGAGCGCTCTCTGTCGGAGAGTTGAATTGCATGCTCTCAATAATAAAAACTTCCAACTCACACCCCCTTTAATAATTTATCTTCGTTGATATCCAACATCTGTATTCTTTGCCAACCCTAAAAGGTTGGGCTTGTACTCAAAAAGGTGTTGGATTTGTTAATTTTTGATAGCATAATAAAATTTTCACCCCACAACCAACGAACCGACGTTGATCATACGAGAAATACTTCAAGTGGTAGGCAAAGTTCCTAAACCTGGTGGGGTCGGAAACATACTATTGTCTTAGACTTTGAGGGTGGTTAAATCATTGGACACCTACCCTTTTGATAACTGGATGGTATGTCTTACCACCAGAGGGGAAGCCACTGAAGATATACTTTTCCGGTTGGACGCTTTATCCTTGCTTTGTTAGCCCTAATAATCAAGATCATTAAAATTTTCAATAAACCAAGATAATTTGCAAAACGATCTCACAAACGTTACCACTTTGAACTCTTGTATCAAGCAACCCAAGCACTCAAGACTATCTTTGACTCCATAAGGCACTGGTCCTTGTCATCATTTTCATTTGCTATTTATCTATTTGGAGCATTTACATTATCATGGTTGTCTTGCTTTAATTTATCAAGTGGTTGTTTCTTCAATCTACAATCTTGTTTCGCAACGTGGATTGCTTGTTATCTTGCGTTTATTTCATCCCAAACTGTGATCATCATCATTAAAAAACTCCTAAACAACACCCATTCGCATCACCAAATACAAAACCACTAAAAAACACACAGCCATAGACAACTCTTTGTGTAGGGACTACCCCCCTTGGCTTCGTTAGAAGTTAGCCTAAACAGAGGAGCTGGGATTTAGGTGACAGTACCTAGCTCATTGCTTGCCCCCAAGGCCACACCTCTCCCCACTTCCAATGAGGAAGACAACTTTCAAAAGATTTCCGCTGCCGGTGTGCATCTTGGCGAACAACAAGGCCCTTATGGATGTGAATGATGGCATCAAGGTGGTTGCCTCAAGATATTGTGACAAATCTAATATATGTACAAGTTGGGGAACATCCCTTCATCAAAGAAAAAGGGGTTCGATGTTGTGGTAGAAAATGCTAATGGCACCAACAGGATATGGCATCAACATCTCGATCACACCAATTATGGATCTTTGTGACATATGAGTTGATTATGAATGGTTGAAGACCTTCCACATATTGAACCCCTAATGGTCTCTGTGAGAGGTGTGTAACGAGGAACATGATCATGAATCATTTCCTAATGACAAATAGTGGTGAGCTTCTCAACCTCTTGCACTAATATCTATGGACCTATCGCTCTCTATAATTGGGGGAGTTAAGTACTTCCTCACCATCATTGATTATTTTTCTTGCTTTTTTTAGGTATACACCATTTAATCCAAGGATGAGGTGTTTAGAAAGTTCAAGGAATTTAAATCTACTGTGGAAAATCAAAGCAACAAGAAGACCAAATGTCTTAGCACTGATGGCAGAGGTGAAAATATGGCAATGCTTTCTAGTCAATTCCTGTATCTTAGAGCATCTCTTGGGAAACAATTGTTCCTTAAACTCTACAACAAAATGGAGTACTAGCATGGAAGAATATAGATATCATGTAGATGGCCAGTTGCATGCTTCACTTCAAGAAAATAAAGCTTTCATTCTAGGGAGGGGTGGTTGTTTCCATAGTCGTGACTAGTATGACTCCTAAGAAATGGTATGGCAACAAATTTTCTATTTCACATTTCAAAAATTTTGGATCTAGTGCATGGTTCCATGCTCCTAAAGAAAGTTGAAATTCTTTCACTTCTCCAAACTCCTACCACATATGGTTCGCTACAATGAAATTTTCCCAAGATAGCACCTGTATGACCCCACCACTCACAAGGTGGTTGAATATATAGAGGTTGTTTTTGACAAGGTTCCTTCTCACAGTTCGCCGAGATCCTTTCCATTACTTCTTTCAGAAAATTCTACTCAAGATGCTTCCATGTATCATGTTGCTTCTCATCATCATGTAGGCCCTCTTCTAAATGATTCCTATAATGTTTTAATGTACCCTACTCCTTCACAATATGATGTTGGCCCTCTCTCCACTTCTGGTACTGTCTCAAGTACTCCTACAGAATTGGGCAAGCTCCTATGGCTAATGTGGACCCTAATCATCCAAACATCCTATTGTTGGTGTCTCCACTTTTTCAAGATACTCTTGCCAATTGTTCATCCATATATCATGTTAAAGAAGACAATGCTCTTGTCAATGGCTCATTTAGTCCACAAATCATAGATCTTTGTGACAATTAGACTCCATTATTCAATGATGATGGCAATAACATGCATGATTCATTTGAACATTCAAGGCCTATACTTGAGTGGGACGTCCCTCTTGTTGATGCAGCAAAGTTTCATGTTGATCCTTCCATGTGCTATGAAGAGGAATCCCCTCCACCTAGGGCACATTTTGTTTAGATTGATGATTGTTTTGAGAACAAATATGATGCAGTTCAATTCCTTGATGGCCCAATTGAGCACTATCAAGTGGAATCTTTTACAATGCCAAACATTACTTAGCACTACGATGTCCTTGTCAAACTACAACATCTCCCACCTAAATCAATATAGAGCTCAATGTCAATCATTGATGATCATGATAGCTTTACAAAGGAGCAAGTGGATTTTCAAGGGGTGATCTAGTCCTTTGCTCAGCCTTGAGTGGGAATTAAATCTTGTAATCATGTAATCACTTCTTTGTGGCCCTTTGTCACCACAACCCATTCATATGTAACATTATGTACTTGCAATTATGGCTAAGTTCATATTTTTTAATCTTGTATTGTATTACTACTTCTAGTTGAGGTCGATCTAGTCAAACTTGATATGTAGGCTCCATAACCCACTCTGGGTGAGTGCCCTTGTTTTGTGGGCCCATTACCCCCTCTTGAATGGATGCCTCACATTAATGTGTATACACAACTCAAGCTCTTATTTGTATTATCTCATCTTTGGGATTCTCTTGTGCTTGACATTTCTTTCTTTTATATTTAGTTGTGCATTTTTTGTGTAGTACACTTATACTTAGGCAATATCTGCCCCCCCCTATCTCTCTCTAGCACACTAGGATCATCTCCCTTTAGGACACTTATTATTGAGCTACTGCAGAATTTGGGCTTGTTTTGGTTCCAATCACTTTCTTGCTTTCATTTGTGAATCTCAACATTTGGTTCATCATTTTTTTCCCTTGAAACTCTTGTCACTCACTATCATGTATGGTATGGTATGAATATTCAAACGTACTATGTTGTAAGCTTTCTTTATTAACATTGATAGGACTTGACCATTTGATGAGCACCTCCATCTTCACAACAACAATATCGAACAAATGTACATCAAGGACTACCAAGAAAACTCTCATTTTTTAAGCTTTACCAATAATTGAGGCTTTCTTGGAGTCTCTACTACCTGCATCACATGTGAGGTATGCTACTCCCAAGTAGAGATAAAGATTAATACATCATCCAAGTACACTAATACAAATGAATCTTAAATTGGAGGCAATACATCGTACATCAAACACACAAATATAGTCAAAGTCTTATATAAACCAAAAGGAATACCAACCACTCATATAAACCTTGCCTTGTCTTTCTCTTTGACTTGTACTTGTGGTATCCCAATTTGAGATCCAAATTGAAGTACTTTGATCCTATGGGTCATCAATCTAAGTTCTTGAGAGTGACATTATTTTAGAGTTTTGTAACCAATAGACATTATCCAAGTCCCATCCTTCTTGGCACATTGATGATAAGTGACCCAATAACTAAGGTGCTTCATCAAATTACTCCCTACTCTCGCAAATGCTAGAACTATTACTTCACTTCATCCACTTCTAGTATCGATTGTCTATACAATCCTATGTTTAGCAATAGACAATCAAGCAACAATTGCATCTCCTGCTCCATTTCCCTCTTAGGACGTAGCCCTTTAGGCTCTTGGAACACTTACTTGAATGCCTTCAAAAGCTTATGCAACTAGTGTTTCCACACTTTAGTACATCCCTCCAGAGATATCATTATTTCTATTGATTCATATCCTTGTTGATTATGTCTCAAGAAGAGCACTACAAAATTCCTACTAGAGCTAATCAATTTCTTGGCTTCAATGGCACTTACCAAGGAGATCTTGTATTTACCTTTGTGCACAATGATGATGAAGGATTTGCCATTGTTGACAAGGCAACATTGGTTTGCTCTCCTCATGAAGATCGTATCCCCCATGTACACAAAGGGGCCTCAAAACACTACACACATCGAGTGGCACCCCATCTAGCTCTAATTTGATATTGTAGTTTGCACTTATGGCAAATATGATCTTGCACTGAATAATAACTTTAAGTCTAACATCCTTATTACCATCCTAGTGGGAACGGGGAGCTAAAATCCTTATTTGTCCATCCCAATGGGTATGGGCGAGGATGATCACAAACTTCTAATCCAAGCTTGCTCACCAAATCCTCTGCTATGAAATTGCCCATTGAACCGAAGGAAAAAGAAAATTCACCTTTGCCTTCTTTACTTGGATCTTGATATAAAAGAGTTTAGTCATCTCCTTCTCTTCCTTGGGATGGAGGTTGCTCATGTTCACCTCCCTTTGCATTGTAGTGCAAAATATCTTCTCATCTACATATGAGTTGCTCTCTACTTGATTATCTAAATCCAAGCTTTGTATATGTTCTTCCTCTTCACCCCCTTACAAATCTTTGGATTTAACGCCAAATGTAGCTTTAAACACTTATCTTCAGTATGACCATCAATGTTACAATGGTTACAATGGTTGTTTGGATCCTTGCACCAATGTGGAATGGCAACGATCTTCTAACTATTTTGTTTCCACTTCTTTTCCTTATTGGAAGCGCCCTATTGATATGTCACCTTGGAACCACTAGAAATGAAACTACTATGTACAATGTAGATGCCTAAAGGGCATACTAGCAAAAGTATCGATTTAGGAATTAGCCTTTGGTTGAAAGGAGATCCATGTTTCCTTCCATGCTCTGTAATCGATATGTGCCAATGCCAATCTTTTCAACTACCTGACAAGGTCCAAGCTAAAGTTATTAAAACATCGTGTGCTTTACTTATGGCTAGTTTGCTTTGTCCCATCTTAGGCCAAAAATCGCCAACCTAAAAATCTTTGTTGCTTGAAGCATGCTTGTCCAACTAACACTTAACAATACTTTAGTGAGCCATAAATAGTATTTCAAATCATGCTACCACAATCCTTTTGTACATGTGTGAAGGTGATGTTTGTTGTATACAATGATGCTTCATTCCCCCAACCTACTTCTTCAATGTTAATTTGATCCTACCCCCAACTATTGTCTATATAACTCTTGTACACAAACAATGATTTCAAGATTGATATCAAGATTGTACTCCTACATGGCACTAGTTTCCTCACTTTTCATCAAGTTCCTTTTGTAAAAAAAGAGGTCTAACAGCAATTTCTTTTTGATGTTTCTTCAGGGTGCAAAATCGAGCAGACATTCTAACAGATTGGTCATGTGATTTAACCAAAGAGAATGATACATTCACTCGCAAGAAATGGCCATGTGATTTGGCTAATGGTGAATGGCCATGGCATAGTTAGATCCATGAGATTTGGCTAGGTGTAAATAAGGCTCGAGGTGCTTTCTCGAGCTTGCGTAGTCATGTGATTTGGTTAAGTGTGAATAAGGCTCAAGATCACATTGCATACTCTGTGACGGAGTGCTCCGCGAGGGGGTGCTCTATTCTATATTAGAGTGTTTGACTTGTTTATTTGAAAGGGGCCTTCATCCCCTTTTGGAATATACAAGTGTAGTCTAATGTTGAATTGACATACTAAGAAGTGTCTGGGAGATCTTAGTGGGTCTATTCAACATTAGAATTCTATGCGTGAATAGACGTGAATGTGAAGAGAAGAATAACATCATGGACAGCTTTTCTAGCAAAATAAGAAATAACCAAGAAGACAAGTGAACCATTAAAGAAGTCCCAAATAGCATTGAAGAAGCCCAGGTAAGATTGAAGACAAGAAAAGACAAGTTGACCCCAGCAGAAGTACAAGTCGGCCCCACAAAAGAGAAATCAAGGTCACTTGAAGTGTATAAAAAAAAGTGCTCACACTTTTCATTTTCATCATCATCGCATCACAACTTCTCTTCCCATCTTGTTTGCACTTTCCAAGAAGGCTTAGCAAAGGCACAAGGAGCAAATTACTTGGGTTCTCATCATCTTCTAGAGGTTCTCTCTCTCTCCCTAGAGGTTCACTAGGGTTTCCTCATGAAGGAGGGCTCATTGCTAGGGTTTCTTCATGAATGGTAATGTACATATTGGACTGGTTTCTTCTAAGAAAAGTTGGTTGGGTATTCTCCCAAGTTTGGGTTTCCTAGGGTAAAATCGTTGTGTCTATTGTGCATGGTTGTGTTTCTATGATCTTAGTTTCCGTTGCAATTTGAAGTTGAAATTTTCAGTGTATAATTATTCAATGATAACAATGGGATGAAATTAATGTTTGAAAATCATTAGGAAGTAATTATCAGATCTGAAAATTGTATCTCTAATGCTATATGAGAAAAATTCAACATGTCCAAAACAATTACCTTTGTGTGGCTTTCCAAGATGCAAGGGTTTGAACTACTTAGCTACTTAAACCATGGTGGTTACTTGTTTCTCAAACTTCAAATAATTAAGTTCAGAACCTTGAAGAACCATGCTCATAAATTATATCAAAAAATCAATCACTTCACCATCTCTCTAAGTGAACAAGGAATCAAGGGAGTGATCAAATGCAAACGTGTGTTCAAGGATAAAGTTTGGATTGTTCAAGGATAAAGTTTGGATTGTTCAAGGATGTAGTGGCATCAATGGCCAACTTGATTCTCTCAAATGCCTCTCACTCAACCCAATTCCACTGAAACACTGTGTCTAAAGATTTCTAGTGGCAGATGAATCTTACATCACTTTCACTAAAAGAAATTTATTCCTAGCTTGATAGGTATCACATGGTGTATAATCCCTGGTCCAAGCAAATATATCTCTATATCGCTTAAATACTTTGATGTAAGAGCTTTCAATTTTGAAACAAGAACCCAATTTTTGCAATCTTAAGTTCACTTCAACATTAAAATTTACAAACTCACACTTTATGGAGTTATCTACCTTCACACTAGATGCTTTCTCAAAATGGTTATGTAGATCAAACAACTTCTCCAAAGACATGACAATTTTGGACATCTTATTTATTTTTAATTGATCATACCATCTTTGCAACCATCCAAAGATTTCAGAAGCTCTTTATCACTAATGACCACATCCATGAATGTGCCTTCATTGATCAACAAATTCCATGATTCGTTGATCATCAATTATCTAGTACCACCTAAAAAAAAGTTCAACCAACAATTTGTAATTGTGGCATATGAGATGGAGTGCCTGCTACTACATCTACCTCTATGTTTTCTCTATGAAGAATGGAATATATATTGAACACTTGAAATTTCAAAAACAGACTCCATACCTCTCATTGGAAACATTAAAGTGAGGCAAATGACAGTGTATTAATTTGCTTACATACCTCACCAATGTCCTTTAATTACAAAAAATCTTTAATGATTCAAATTGATGACCTTCCCGAGTTGTAGGACCAAAGCCTCGTAATCAACAATATGTTTGTGTATTTGAACTTGAATTTGCAAGAAAGTAAGGTGCACCTATCTTTTGGGATCAACAAGCAAATAACAAACACCTACATCTTCCTACAATTTAGAACCATCATAAAACAAACTTACCGCTAAAGCAAGAAATTTACTCTATACATAAGACTAAAAGCAAAAAGAAAAAGACAAATAAAAACAAAATAAATTCCTACTCTACTCCTACCCCAAATACACTGACACCTCCAAGATCATGTGAAATCATAGAAATAGTGTAACCAACATCACTACCACCTAGATTTTCAATGACTAGCATAAGTACGTGACAATAGTATGTTGTTAAATGCAAGATTGAAAAGCCTAAAGCATTGACAATAGACAAAAGATGCTACCATTTCATGAAGGCATTGGAGAGAATACAATGATTCCATCAATACTCAATGACGTTGTAGGAGTTGTTGATGTAAATGTAACTTCGGAAGATATTCACTTATATTTTATATTGATACTATTATTGTATTTTATTTGTACTTCCGACGGAGATGTTTTATCTCCGTTCGAGAATGTCATTATTATGTTTGGTCATGCAAAGTCATTGAGGAAAAAACCTCCATTATAAGTCGGGGCATTAGATCCCCTAGAGTCAAATGTAAAAGGGTTTATTGAGTCTTCCTAGAGAAGTCGGCCCATTCAGTTTTACTGAGGTCGACCTAGTTAGGAAAAAGGTCAAGTCAAAAGTAAAGTATAAATAGAGAGCCTTGCTCTCTCATTTGGACACACTACTCACTCACACAAGTTCGCGTAGCAAGAGAGAGAAGACAAGTTCGTTGGTGGAGAAAGAGAGAAGCTGCAGAAGACATATTTTGGGTTTTCCATTTTTTGGCTTGATATTGTATTAGTGACAAATCTATCTTTGAGGAAGTTACGAGGTTTTCTCCTTTACGGTTTCCCCGAGGAAAACTATTGTGTCTATTGTGTTTTGTTGTGCTTGTTATTCTTTCATTTAAAGATCCTAGATAATATTGAATTAAAGTGCTAACATTAACATGGTATCAAAGCTAACCTAAAAAGAAGACATTGTGCAACAGCGGGAAACTAGGGCACCCTAGTTTGAGGTCTTCTCTCCACAGATCATCACAAAAAGACGGTTAGGTTAACTCGCCCTAGGAGGGCGTATCTTTTAGAGGAAGCAAAACTCAATTCTGAGAAGTTTGATTTTTGACCCAGTCACTAGGACCCGAATAAACTAGGGCTTCCTGTTTTGGGCACTTTCCTCCACAGATCATCTTGAAAAGGAGGTTATTCCAACTCGCCCCAAGAGGGCACATTTTCCTGTGAAGGCATCAATTATTTTGGGATTCTATCCACATATTTGGAAAAAGGAGTACATTGGACAACTCACCTTGAGGAGGCGCATCTTCCTGTCCAATCAGAAGTTCAAAATTCCAACTTTGGAAAATTAGGGTTTCTCTAACAAACCCTAGGCCAACCAGCTCGAGAACGAGGTTGGGCATCTCAAATTGGTAAGATCTAAATCTTTGCTATTTCCATTTGAGGTTCTCACTCAATATGTCTCACCACACCAAGCTTGGGATAAGCTTGAGGGAGCTGACAACTTCAAAGCATGGAAGTATAGGATTGCTCTTGTCCTTGAAGAAAATGATTTGGACAAATATGTTAATGAAGAGGTTCCAGCACCAGAGGGAGATGAGACTAAGGCTATTCACAAGAAGAACTTGGTTAAGGCGAAGAGAATTATTGCAGACTCCACTAAAGATCATCTCATCCCACATGTGTCATCCTTGAAGACACTCAAGGAGATGTTCGATGATTTGACGAAGCTATTCGAAGGGAAGAACATCAATCAAAAGATGACATTAAGGAACCAGCTCAAGAACGTGAAGATCTTGAACTTCGAGACCATGTAATCCTATTTCCCAAGCGTCTCCCAGATCAAGGAACAACTTGAAGCAGTTGAAGAAAAGGTAGAAGGAGAGATCGTTATGCCCACCTTGAATGGTCTCCCAAGATCATGGGACTCGTTCATTCAAGGGATATGTGCCAGGAAGAAGTTGATTACATTCAGCAGACTATGGAAAGAATGTACACAAGAAGAAGCTCGACTTGTGGCTCGAGAAGAGAAGATGGGAGCAAATGACGATCAAGCTTTCACAGTTCACGCTAGAAGAAATCACAACAATAGGGAGAACCACCATCAAAATAAGAGGGAGAACTACGATAAACAAAGAAGACCCAAAAGAGATCTATCCAACGTTAGATGTTATACATGTGATGAGAAGGGACACTACTCCAGAGATTGTCCCAGAAACAGAGGTTCCTCAAAGAAAACAAACAAGAAGAGACATCATGCTCACACCGCGAAAGATGATGAACTTGCAAGGAAAAGAACCAGAGAAGAAGAAAGAGATGATTCTTCAAGTGATGAAGAATATGTCCTGATCTCAGCAGTCACGGGCACTATTACACATGGGAGCAATGATTGGCTTGTAGATAGTGGAGCTTCCAAGCACATGACGAGATACAAATAATCATTCGTCAATCTATCTAAGTATGAGTCACCTCATAAGGTGAAAGTTGGGGATGATTACCAATACCCCATAAAAGGAAGTGGAGAAGCTTCCTACAAGCTAGACTTCGGCAAAGATTGAAAGATGTTCTATATGTTCCAGGATTAAAGAAGAACCTTCTCTCCATATCATCACTAGATGAAGGGAATGAGGGTTGTATTTGTTGATGGCCAAGTACTAATGTGGCCAAGAGGAAAGACAATAGATCATGCAACAGTGATTGAAGAGCAAGAGGGAGGCTTGTACAAGTTGAAGGGACAACCTGAACAAGCATTGGTTCATGATTCCATGAACCAAGTGAACTATGGCATAGGAGGCTTGCACATGTGGAAGTTTCAGGACCTCCAGAAATCCAGACTAAACATGAAGGCATTTGCAAGGGATGTGTGCAAGGAAAGAATCTGAAGAAGGCGTTTCCCAGCAGTGAAAGTAAAGCGAAAGGAATATTGTAGATAATCGACTCCATGTATGCGGTCCCATGTCATCCAGCTCACTTAGCGGGTATGTTTATTATGTTTCATTTATAGATGACTTTTCTCGTAAGACTCGGATTTACTTCTTGAAAAGTAAAGATGAGGTATTTTGTAAGTTCAAGGAATTCAAAGCCTTGGTCGAGAATCACACAGAGAAGAAGACCAAGACCCTTCGATCAGATAATGGCAGAGAATTCACCTCGAAAGAATTCAAGAACCTATGTAGGGAATCTGGGATTAAGAGGGAGTTGAGCACTCCCTTCAATCCTCAAACAGAATGGCGTTGCAGAACGAAAGAACAGAACAATAATGGAAGCAACGAAGGCAATGCTACATGACCAAGATCTTCCGATGCACTTATGGGCAGAACCTGCGAGGACAACGATGTATGTACAGAACCGTACTCCACACCGAGTACTAAACAACAAGACTCTCGAAGAAGCTTTCTCCGGTGGGAAACCAGAAGTCAGCCATCTCAGGATATTTGGTTGCCCAGTGTACATACACATCCCGAAGGAGAAGAGGACGAAGCTAGATCCTTCAAGAAAGAAGGGAATATTCGTAGGATGCAACAAAAATTCAAAGGCCTAGCGAATATACTTCCCAAGATTCAAGAAGATCGACATCAACAGAGATGTAACATTCGACGAAGACACGGCATACATCAAATCAAGAAAACTACCTATTGAAGAGATTGAAAAACCTGAAGTTCCCGGGATTAGAGATTCAGTGATGGAAGAAGCAATTCCAGAAGATCATGAAGACGGCAACATAGCAAAACCACAAGAACCTGTAGATCCACCACATGAGAGGAACTCCCACAAGAGGATACCAGCATGGTACGAGAGGCAATACAAGATGCAAAGAAGTATGGCGCTCCAGATGGGATGCACAGAGAAAGCAAGAGACCTAGACCATACTCCAGCTATGTGGCCCTGCTATGCGACATCATTGATAAAGAGCCTTCCAACTATGAGGAAGCAGCAGAGAAGAAAGAATGGAAGGATGGCATGATCGAGGAGTACAAGTCAATTATGAAGAATGATGTCTGAGAGATAGTTCCGAGACCAGAAGGGAAGTCTGTTGTGACTTCGAAGTGGATCTACAAGATCAAGCATGCTGCAAATGGTAGCATTGAAAAACACAAGGCAAGATTTGTGGCACGTGGCTTCTCCCAGAAAGAAGGCATAGACTACAAGGAGACGTTTGCACATGTAGCCAGATACACTTCCATCAGATCTATACTAGCATTGGTTGCAGTAATGAAATGGAAGGTACACCAGATGGACGTCAAGACAGCATTCTTGAATGGTGTAGTAGAAGAGGAAGTGTACATGGAACAGCCACTAGGATTTGAGACACATGATAGGCAGACTCGTGTGCAAGTTGAAGAAAGCCTTGTACAAATTGAAACAAGCACCTAGGACGTGGTACGACAGGATGGATAGCTTCTTGATGAGCTTAGGCTTTACCAAGAGTAAAGCAAATTCCAACCTTTACTTCAAGGTTGAAGGCGGAAGTCCAGTGATACTTCTGCTATATATAGATGACTTATTTCTGACAGGTGAGGATGAGCTCATTGTAGATGTGAAGAGGAGGCTTGCTGCAGTGTTCAAGATGAAGGACATCAGGATGATGCATTATTTCTTACACATGGAGGTGTGGCAGAGTGAGGATGGAATCTTCCTTGGACAAGGAAAGCATGCAGTAGAGATTCTGAAGAGGTTCGAAATGATGGACTACAAGGCTATGGCCACACCCATGGCATCGAACTTGAAGTTACTGTGTGATGCTTCATCAAAGTCAGTTGATGCCACGATGTACCGTCAAATGATTGGTTCGTTGATGTATTTTACGAACACGAGACCAAACATATGCTTTGCTGTGAACACCCTGAGCCAGTTCCTGACGGAACCGAGACATGTTAACCTAATTGCTGCAAAGCATGTATTGAGGTACCTGAAGAGTACAATTGACTATGGGTTCAAGCATGAGGCGAATCAGAAGATTAACCTACAGGGTTATGTTGATTCGAATTGGGCAGGCAGTGCCGCAGATAGGAAGAGCACTTCAGGATGTTGGTTCAATATGGGATCCGATATGATCTCTTGGTTTAGTAGGAAGCAGTCATGCATGGCACTGAGTACAGCCGAAGCAGAGTATGTTGCAGCTTGTTCAGCTAGTTGTGAGGCAATATGGCTCAAGAAGCTACTGTCATATTTGTTTGATCTCTGGTTAGAGGCGACTTGCATCTACTGTGACAACCAGAGCTGTGTGAAGTTGTTCGAGAACCCGGTGTTCCATGACAAGTCGAAGCACATTGAGATCAAGTACCACTATATCAAGGATATGGTGCAAAGAGGAGCAGTGAAGCTCCAGTATGTGGCGACCGACGAGCAGATAACCAATGTGTTGACCAAGTCGTTAGCCAAAGTGAAGTTTGAGTACTTCAGAGAGAAGCTTGGTGTTATCCAAATCAAGGTTCCTCCTAAGAGGGAGTGATGAGATCGGAAGACGCAGATGCACTAGAGCCGTTCTCGCATGGTTGCAGACCTAGGTGGTCCTTGGGACGTAATGCATCTGGGATGCTCCCGATTGTTCTTCCATGTTGGTAGATGTAAGGGTTGGTTCTCGTATGGCGGTAAGCGTAGATGGTCCTTAGGACGTAATGCATCTGGGATGCTCCTGATTGTCCTCCCATACTGGAGACGCTGAGAGGTCCACCGGTCATAAGACACTATGTGTGCACCTAAGAAGGATCTTGCATGGTGGAAGGCGTACATGGTCCTTGGGACGTAATGCACCTGGGGTGCTCCTGATTGTCCTCCCATGCTGGTAGACGCAGGCTGACCGTTGAGACGTAATGCACCTAGAGTGCTCCTAGGTTGTACCCACTGGGTGGGTGACGCATGTGATCAATGTGGCAATGTGATGACTGGTCCTAGGTTGCACCTACTTGATGGCTTGCTCGTTGAGATGATGAAGACCTACATGAGGGTTAGGCCTACATCCAACATGAAAAAGGGTTGGCTCTGTAGAACTTCCTATGACGAATAGATTCGAGAGATGTCACTAATCAATGATCAACGGAATGAGGATTGCTGCAACAGTGACGATGATGATCCAGTGTTGATGATGATGTTGCAGCATTGTGTCCAGGGTGATGATGACTGTGACGAGAGAATACCTTCCTAGTTAAGAGGGAGTATTGATGTAAATGTAACTTTGGAAGATATTCACTTATATTTTATATTGATATTATTATTGTATTTTATTTGTACTTCTTACGGAGATGTTTTTCCTCTGTTCGAGAATGTCATTATTATGTTTGATCATGCAAAGTCATTGAGGTAAAACCTCCATTGTAAGTTAGGGCATTAGATCCCCTAGAGTCAAATGTAAAAGGGTTTATTGAGTCTTCCTAGAGAGGTCGGCCCAGTCAGTTTTAGTGAGGCGGACCTAGTTAGGTAAAAGGTCAAGTCAAAAGTAAAGTATAAATAGAGAGCCATGCTCTCTCATTTGGACACACTACTTACTCAAACAAGTTCGCATAGCAAGAGAGAACAGACAAGTTTGTTGGTGGAGAAAGAGAGAAGCTGCAGAAGAAATATTCTGGGTTTTCCATTTTTTGGCTTGATATTGTATTAGTGACAAATCTATCTTTGAGGAAGTTGCGGGGTTTTCTCCTTTATGGTTTCCCCAAGGAAAACTATTATGTCTATTGTGTTTTGTTGTGCTTGTTATTCTTTCAGTTAAAGATCCTAGATAATATTGAATTAAAGTGCTAGCATTAGCAAGAGTTACTATTATAGTCTTTGAAAACATGAAGAGAGTTTAACTACCCACTTACCTTATGCTCTTGTTTGCTTGGTTGCTTTATAGTACTTGTTTCTATGGTTACCTTGTTGTCCAAGTCATCTTTACCTTGATATTTGCGTTTGTGAAAAGTTGTTCAACATAAAGGATTGCTCCTTCCATAGGTTCTCGTTGTTCCTTTGTTATATTGAAATCCTCATAATGAGCAAGGACCAAGGGTCATCCAAAATCAGATCTTGAACTACATATTCAACAATCTTAGGCTTGGTCTTTTCTTAGCTAAAATAAGAAAAGACCAAACCGTACCCATACCAGATACCCGTACCCACATACCTTGCGCAGCCTGGCATACCCAAAACTTGGTCGATGTACCTGAAACGTTTCTCACAGATTCAGGAGACATTGATTGCAAGGGGGATGGAGTACCCTTGTTTGGGGACGATTGGGGGATGCCTAAGCACCAGTTTTGTACAAGGTACCCCTGTTTTGGGGATGCCTAAGGACCAGTTTTGTACAAGGTACCCCTGTTTTGGGGACGCCTAGGGACCAGTTTGGTACAAGCCCAACCAGTTTTGTACAAGTGACATTAAAGTCAATAATTTTAAATGGTAATATTAAAACCTTAAAGTAAAAGGATAGAGAATGAAAGATAAGGAGAACATCACTTAAAAGGATAGAGAATGAAAGATAAGGAGAATGTCACTTTTACTTAAATTTTTAACATTACCATTAATTGTTTCATGATGTTTGAGAGTGGTTCCAACCTCATTGGACTTCATATGCAAAAAGTAAAATTTTAGATCCCATTAAGAATTCAACAAACTTAACAGTTTTTAGGATTTCAAGATTGCAACGTTTCTATTGGATTCTATCATGTATGGGGGTATGGAATTGGCATTTAATCAAGCACATCAAGCTCTCTATGTACCTTGATGTTGGTGGTGCTTATTGTTGAACTCCTTTGTCATGACCTTAGCAAAAATGTACCCTTCACTTGAGCAAAATCACTTATTACGGATGGGAAGCTTTTTCTACCTTATTTTAACACTTGAATTAAGAAGTTTCATCAAAACTATTGGGTGTTGACTAATGTCCTTGGAGGACCAACTTCGAGATTCAAGGTGGAGGCAAGGGCTAGAGCCTAGAGGAGGGAGCACAAAGTGTTATTGATGAATTGGATCCCATATAGGAAAGGATTTTGATATGTAATTATTTGTTGTGGCATGAAGTTTTTTGGACTTTATAGCCCAATTAACCTCTTTGTTTATGTATTTTTGGGTCAAATATGGATTGCACTTGATGTTTTTTTAGTTGTATGCACCCTTGCTATATACATGAGAAACTTGCATATTTGTGTATAATGGTTTGGATTCATATGCACATGAATATATATGTACAGTGAAAATGATTTAAATATCATATGTAATATAATTTATAAATTTATAATTATAAAAATTTCTAATTATAGAAAGAAAAGAAAATATATATATATAGTACCCCCGACATACCCATGTCCCCTGTTTCAAACAGTGGCATCGCCGTCCCCCGCACCTGTCCCCGTACCCAAGTTTCCTGGCAACTTAGTTTCTTAGTTAGAAGAAGAGTTGTCAAAAAGCAACAAGTCTCCATCTACGGTGTTTTCACCTTCTCGGACATTACACTTTGGATCTAGAAGTGGTGTATCCCCAGACATTGTTACCACAAATAGGTCAAAACATTCACCATATGTAGGCATGCTTAACAAATAAGTGTTATCGTAACATTCATCACTGAAATTTGCAATAGCATAATTTTCAACCTTTAAACAAGCTTGTGACTGGCACTTATAAGATATTAAACTTTTCTTCTATGTAATATTATGCTCATAGATTTCATCTTGTAAGAGCACAAACCAATGAAAAATCTCCTTAACCTAATCCTGTTATCTCTAATTCTAATGACTTACTTTCATCATGTGTTGAGCTATTGGAATCAAGAAAAGGAGGCAAGGACAAAAGATACTTCTACAAGTCTTTCTTCAAGTCACCATCTTCAGAAGAGTCATGCAATGGAGCGCAACAATTATTGATATCTTGTAATAGGTTAGTGTCTGCAATAAGCGAGTCTAAAGAATCTATCATTCCATCCTCCCTCTCTATACAAGAAACTTCATAAGAGCGTATGCCAATCTTTGTTCACTGATTTAATAATAGGTTCATCTTCTAGAACACACTCCATGGATATGGCAAGCTCATTACCATGATGGTTGTGTACATGACTATATCACAAACCAATGCTTTCTACATCATCGATTCCATCCTATGATAACAATTTCTCTACTAAATGCTCCACCCCGTTCAATGTTAAGTCCAATGACTTGAATTCACATAAAAATGAGGATGACAGGTTCAACTATGAATTCTCTTGTCCTCACAGATTTTGATGTCATGCCATCAATAGATCTTCCTCTTCCTCATTAGAGAAGACACACAAGTACCGTTTACACATTAGTTGCTCAGAAGGGCTATCACTTTTGCAAAACCAATGATATATTTGCACAAACCTCATACTAAAATCTTTAATTAGATTCATGTCTCTTTCTACGAAATTTGTCCAATTCATCAAGAAATGCCTCTAATTGATAATGATCATGCACAACTTCAAACATTTCATTCAATTGTTTCTATCCATGAATTAATTTGGTTGATAATGCCTTATTACCAATCTTGAATTCTTCCTTTGAAAGTGAAGGAAAATAATTTGCATGTCGTTGCCTCTCGTAGTAAATATTACATGACTACTTCATAAAGTCACTTTATAATTATTTAATGGGGTCCCAAAAGTGACTTTGGCTTTACAAAACCACTTCAATTAAAAGTTGAGTGGAAAAAACGTAAAAGTGGCGAGAAAAAAAGGTAAAAGTGGCCAAAAGGAGAAAAATGAGTTTAAAAGAGAGAATCGACCTCATTCTTATCCATTCATGATATTCTCATTTTCGAAAAGTTTTAGAGAGCTCTTGTGGCTTGTAACTCTTGGGACGAAAACCCTAAGAGAATATTGATTTTGGTGGTGAAACTATTCACCATAGTCAATTAGAGGGGAAGATCACTCAAATCTTCTTATTTTGCTTCAGTGTCGTGGATGGAAATGTATTTGCCATAGTTACATATATCGGCGATATATCGCCCATATCACAATATATCGCAAGGCATTCCCCTTGGCAATATATCGCCACTAAAAAATTGCGACATACGACATTTTCAATATATAGTGATATATTGAATGTGTCCCGATATATTGGGAATATACCGCAATGTTTTGGAAAATATCACCCTGCTAAAAAATGCATGGATTTTGGGAAATAAAGCCATCGGTTAAGTTTTTGGTAGTATTATTAGAGTCGAGCATATCAAATTCTTAAAGTAATAAATGGTAATATTAAATTCTTAAAAGTACAAGTGACATTCTCCTTATCTTTCATTTTCTATCCTTTTACTTAAATTTTTAACATTACCATTAATTGTTTCAAGATGTTTAAAAGTGGTTCCAACCTCATCGGACTTCATATGCAAAAAGTAGAATTTTAGATCCCATTCAAAATTCAACAAACTAAATAGTTTTCAAGATTGCAACGTTTCCACTAGATTCTATCATGTACGAGGGTATGGGACTGGCATTTAATCAAGCACATCAAGCCCTCTATCTACCTTGATGTTGGTGGTGTTGATTGTTGAACTCCTCTAACATGACCTTAATAAAAATGTACCCTTCACTCAAGCAAAACCACTTATTAAGCTTGGGAATCCTTTTCTACCTTATTTTAACAATTGGATTAGGAAGCTTCATCAAAATTGTAGGGTGTTGAGTCTATTGACTAATGTCCTTGGAGGATCAACTTCGAGATTCAAGGTAGACACAAGGGCACGATTCTAGAGGAGGGGGCATAGTGTGCTATTGATGGATAGGATCCCGATATAGGCAATGATTTTAATGATATGTAGTTATGGGAGGAGATGGCTCACATTGACTTCCACCTCAATCCCATTACCTTCCACCATAGCCCAAGCAATTGGAGCTTCCATTTCCACCCCAGTGTCATCCAAAGCACCTACAAGACCACTTACTGCTTCCAAGAGAATTTGGTGCCCCTTGCCCGTATAAAAGGGGTAGAGGGGATCGATGATTCGTATTATTTATCATTGTACTATGTAGTATCTAGATGCCTCATGAGTCATGATGATTCATCTCATGAGATACATTTATTTTAATCATTTGAGGTGATTTTGAATCATTCTATCAAGAACATATTTTAATATTTTCAGTTTATTGTCAATATGTGAGATCATGATCCACAATTTGACATCTTATGCATTTTATATATTAGTTGTATTTTCGTATTTATGTAGAAACATGTTATTTGATGTTGTTGTTGCTTTAGATGTTAAAAAAATTGAAAAAAATGGTTATTTTTGTATTTTTTGAGGTTTTACGACATTTGCCGATATTTTCCACTATTTTCGTCTATGTTGGTGATAAGTTCCATTCTGGACCCTCAGCGATATATTCGCCGACAAGGTATATGTAACTTTTGTATTTGCTTACATATTTCTGAAGACTTGTTAAGTTTCAGACATTCCTTGAGGGTGGAGGCACACTTGCTAAGGAGGGGGCACTGTGTTCTACTATTGATGGGCCAGATAACTCAAATCTGAATGTGAAGGAGAGAACAGAACCCAGAGGGCATGCCGCATACTCATTAATTCCAAGGGGGTCGCATTACTTGTAGAGAGGACGTGAGCACTTGTGGATGTGCCAAAAATGTGGGGGTTGAGACTATCACTGTATACTGCTACCCATTGTTGGAAAAGGGCCAAACTTCTCGATTGAGTATAGTTCGTTGCTCTAGCAGGATGCCATTGCAATTACACCACTAAAATGTGACCCTTGAAGGGCATTCTTATCACCCAAAGAGAGCTGCAAGTTCGTGGCAATCTACAGCACTTAGTGACAGTGAAGAGGGGGTCGTTTCATGGTATAAAATGGGCTGTAACAGCCAGCAAACTTCCAATCTAAAGCATCATCAAAATTGACTTTCCTGTACCTTGCTTACAGCTGAGATAACAACTATAGGCTACCAATCTACAGGTCAAACTATGCTCTTGTATAAGACTGTGTATTGTTGAGTTTGAACTGGCGTTATAACAGTTAGAATTAATCTTTTTATTTATATATTGAGGGTTGTTCGTGAGTCATTAAATGCAACCATTCCATATGTACACAATCCTTGTTAATCATTGTGTAAGTTGAGACTCAACTCCAAACCAATTCAAAACCAAAAAAAGTCAGTTAAACCAGATTCATAGCAGTGACCGTCAAAGTGTTTGATGGAAGTCCTAAAGCATTTTACATAATCAATTAGTGAAAATTTTAGTTCAGAATTGTTTGTGGATATTACAGAAATCCTTCTTGAAATTAGAGGATAACTCATTCATTTGAGTTTCAGCAGTGGCTGCTACCTGATTCTACTGTTACTTTCGTTTAACCACCTTCTTTCCCAACACTGTGATGCATAATGTTCGCGCTGATGACATATGAAACATTTGATTTTACTCAAGTCCTTCCCTGGCTGTGAGGATGACTCTTCACTCTTCACCTTACCCTTGTTGGGTCCTTTACCTCTTATCTTCCCTGGCTAGTCACTATCACCTCCCTTGCTTGTTGGCCTTTGACTCCATCAAGTCTGCTCCTGGATACAGTCATCCCACAACCTTTCAAAGGAGGGAAGATTCTAAATCACAAACACCCTAAACAAATGTTTCCCATTGTGACGAGAACCCATTTAGTGCTCAAATCACTGGCTCTTTGTCTTAAACATTCTCCCCAACTACTGCAATTTGATCATAGTTATGCATGACCTTCATCAAGTAACAAGTAATTGTGTCTGATTTGGTCATCTCTACAGATCTGAATTTGTTAGGCAGTATCATCTCCCTGATTATGTTCTCACTCCAATAAAGGCTAACCAAGGCATCGAACATATCCTTCATCGTCGTTTTCTCAAATATATGAGGGATCAAATGATACTTATAGCATCCATGATCATCCACTTGGCTTTCACTTCTTTCTTCTTGTGAACAACCAAATCCTGTGGATCTATCAACAGAGTCACTGCAATCCAGATGATATCCTAGAGATCATTTTCATCCAACACGAGAGCTACCATGACTTTCCATGATGGCAAATTTGAGGCACCTTCTAGTTTCTCCTCAAACCTAAGGCTAGTCTATACCATCTCTAAAGCTCAAACACACATAAACTCCCAAACTCTTAGGTAAGGAAGCACTACCTCAAAAACCCTCTAATTGTTGGTCCTAGTTCCCAAGAGTTGGTTTCGATAATTGATCCACTATTGTAAGCTCTTTAGATCCACAATCAAAGAAGCTCTGATACCATGTGAAATTTTCAAACCCTTGGTGATTGTTGTCCTTATGTTCTCAAATAAACAAATCTATTATTTAATTCCAGAAAATTAATGTATTCACATAGCAACAATCACACAAATAGTTGGAAAGTAAATAGCATAAGCGTAAAACAATTACACATACACAAGGAATTTCTCCTTCAAATCTAATAGGTAAGGAAGATCTATCCCTGAAACCCTCTAGCTATTGGTCCTAGCTCTGACAATTGGTTTTGGCAGTTGATCTACTGCCACAAACTCTCCATATTCTCAATCAAAGAAGCATTGATACCATGTGAATATTCCAAACTCTCGGTGATTGCCTGTCCTTGTGTTCTCAACTAAACAAGTCTATTATTTAATTGCAGAAAATTAACTTCTCCGCATAGCAACAATAACACAGATAGTTGGAAAGTAAATAACAAAAGCATAAAACAATTGCACACATACACAGGGAATTTCTCCTTCAAATCAGAATATCATTCAACTAATCAGAGCTTACAAGGCAACACCACAACTGCATACAACCAACAGCTACACAGTAAACAAAATCATCCCAACCTAAGGTGTACGACCTGCTGAGAAGATTATGGGTTGCATGGTTATGTCTATACAACAGTAATGATCTGTACTATACGGCCTTGCCTATATGCATGTACGAATCTGTCCGTACAATTGTACAAATTTGTTGTTGCACTACCCTTTTTTGACTTGCAATCTCTGCTTGTCAATCCCCTTCCTCCTGTCTCTATTTTGTCTCCTCTTCCGATTGTTGTCCCTCTCCAACAAAAAGTATATAAACTCTCTACCTTGACATGTTTTTATACTTGAGTTGAAACCCTAATTTCTCAATGAAATGTACAATTGAGACTAATCTTAGTCTAAATCATTAATGTAGTAAAAACACTTTATTAGGCTCAACATCTAAATATAAGACTTTCACTTTTTTCCTAAAATGAATTACAAAATAGAATTATCTCAAACTACTTCTGACACATTCACACTAAACCTGTGTGGAATTTCCTGTCCAAGCTACATTCTTCAACAAATAGCACTGCAACTATTTGTTTTGTGTACAACAAACAGCACTGCAACTATTTGTTTTGTTACACAATCAATTGTATGATGCAGTCTTGATCATTAGTTGCAATGTGATAAACAGGTAGGATCTAAGAAAATGCTTCACTAGCATTAGGGAATGCCTTTCTCAAATAAATGTTTCTCAATCTTACAAGTGGGTGAGTGTTTCACATCAAAGATGAGCTCCTTTGAATTGATTTGACAAGAACCAAAAAAATGACAAAAGAAACACCTAGTGCATGAGCTACCTAATGCTTTACTAGCTATAGAAAATTCATTGTCTCACTACAAGAGTGGAGGTTCACTTTCAAGATGCCCTACTCCAAATTGACTTTGAGAAAGACATAAAAATAAAAATCAGGAATGGCAAAAGCTAAATAAAGCATGAGAAAACATCTAGAATATGATATAATGAACTAACCACCACCAGACTTTTTGTGTTGAGTTGAAGTTTCTGGATATTGAGATTTCCCATTTGGTTCCACACAAGATTTCACAATCTTACTGCGAAGCAACATCTGAAAACACATTACAAAACTATAGTTTACAATCATTGTAGGGAATCCAAACTTCAGTTTCAAATTAGGCTACCTAAAATACCCCTTGAACTCTAGTATTTTGAGAGAACTGACAAATTCTAAAGAGATTTAACAAGGATACTAATAATGCTATCCAATCCTGAAGCTGCAGACTGACACACCTAATAACTCCTAAAAGAAATCATAGCTTAAGAAAAAAATCAGAGGAAGCACCTCCTCTTCCAAGGCCTTCTGAAAAGCACTTAGATTGGAACCCTTTTCCTTGAAACTCTGCATAATAATGTAAAGAAGGTTTTCAGAAATGAGAACTAATGTTTCAATTAAAGAACCATTGAAATAACATTGTCCGATACCTCTACATTCGTTTATTTCAAACAAACAAACAAAAATTCTAAAGTAAAGCAATCAACAGACTTGGCTTGAAACTAGATGATACTTACTTCCTGAAAGTGGGATACATATGCAAATGGATCCACCCAAGCACTGCAGCAAACAATTAACAGCATTTTTTACTCAAAAGCTAAGGTCGCCACACTACCTTAATATTGGAAGACTAAAATCAAGAACAATACTGATAAGTTCTTAAAATATCCTTTCTGAAACAAGGGACAAGAATACAAACTAAATGCAGCTCCCATAGAAGCGAGCTAGAACTCCACCCTTAATTGGATCGTTAAAAATGCAGTTTTGACTTACAGTTCTCTCATCCACAATCTGTAAAGCATCATTGAAAATAAAATTATATGTTTAATATGAAAATTAAGACTAACCATCATGCTGTGAAAATATCATCAAAAGAACGATATCACTTGCAAGCTACAAATTAAAAGCCATCCATAAAAACATATCCCATAAGATATACCTAAAGAAGCTAAAACTAACCTGTACAGGCCACCATGGAGACTGATCCATTTTGGCCCACAGGAGTCTCCCTGGGGCTAAGTGATTTTGATTCTGGATCTCACGTGTCCCTAAATCCATGCTTTCAGTCCTCTCTGAGTCGTTGTCTTCGATGAATGGCTGATGCTTCATTACTAACATTGTCCCAATACAAACATAATTCAAAAATTTATCTACACGTGTGCCTAAGCTAGACTCTTAATCTCAGCAAATTTGCTTCTTAATATCTGATCAAGTAGAAAATCTTGTCAGAAAGAATGTCAATGATTAACATGTTCCGATAATCAAAAAGCTAAATATAAAGTGTCAAGTTATTTTCATCATGCTGGAATTTTTTGCTTCCATGCCACCTTAAGCAAACAAACATTTAAATATACAATAAACATAAGCACCACCTAAAAAATTTCCACATAAGCATCTTAAAAGGATGTTTTTGATAAAATAATATTCATAAGGACATTTAACATGAGTGCACTCAAAATATGAGAGTCAATTGAGGACTGGCCCTCCACCCTGGGCCAATGTCATTTCAAGACAATGGGTGCCACTTCAATGGGGGGGAATGGATATTGGCACACAAACAGAAAAAAAAAAAGTATATGAAGAGGAGCTCCTGTCTGACATGCTTACCTTTAGAGGCAGTGGGATAGGTTGAAGGTAGGCATACACAGATGTTTCACAAACTATTATTCCAGTACAAAAGAAAACCCTGATAATGTCAATCAACTAAACAAAATGAGCCCTAGAAAGAGTGAATTTCAGAATAAGCAAATTTCACCAGAGTGAGGAATGTTTGGAAAGCAAAGATGATTTCAGAGTCAGTTGAGAGCAAATCAAGGCAATCAGATTCAAACCCCATTTATCGCATCACCCAGTTCAGTACTTGAAGAATTCCCCATTTATCACATCACCCAGTTCAGTACTTGAAGAATGTTTCAGACAAAGGATGAACCAACTGGGTGAAGGAAATCAAATATGCTTATGAAGCTTTCTTATTAAACTTTCAATAAATCTAAAGAATATCAATAGTTGATATTAATCTGTGTTGCAGTTGATATTAATCTGTGCTGCATGGGTACCCGTACTGGGGGGTCGAGTACACGAACCCGTACCAAGTACTTGGGTACTTCAATGGTACATACCCAGCCGTACCCAGCCATACCCAAATCCAACCTCACGTACCGGGTACTTCATTTATGAAAACAGGATACTTGCATGGATTTTGGTACATCGTACCGCATGTTTGGGTACGCGGGAGGTACGGCCATTGGGAAATTTACCTTAGCTCGCAGGTCGAGGAAGGTCGATTTGCAATGTTTGAAGTTTAAAATTTTAAAAATTAAAAATTAAAACACTGAAACACATGTTATGTGGGCACTTACCCCTTACCAAAACCTGCATGGCACTCCATTTCTCACTGCTAGTGCTCTGTGCTCACTACTTCAGCGATGCCTATCTAGAGAGCTTTCTGACAGAGGACCTTAGTGATGCTGATGCTATGTTGTTGGGAGCGAGAAGCGAGAGCAGGGAGCAGGGAGCGAAAAGCGAAATTTTCAAAAGCTTCCGTTTTGGGAGCGTTTTTTATATAGTATATATTTTGATATATTTTGATATATTTTTATGGATTTATATCTAGAAAACATGTAGGATGTTGAATTAGCTATAGAAAACATGGATTAAACCATATAACATCAATCATCTAGCAGTTATAACTTATAACATTATTATCAAATGATCAACCATAACTACCTTTATATGAGCCTAGCAATGAAGGGAGGTACCATAACATTGTCATCAAATGATTCGCCTGGTATAGGAGCTTTTAGTATAGTAGAGGTAGGGAGCACCTCGGGAGCGCCTTAGGAGCGTGCTCCCAAAACTGGGAGCATTTTGGGAGCGAGCTTCCGAAGGAAGTGAGCTTCGGGAGCGGGAACAAGAGCGAGGGGGTGGGGGGCGCTCCCACGCAACATAGTGCTGATGACATTGATCCAAATCAGCTATCTTGTTCATTGTTCAATGTTTATTGTTTTGAACTTTCTTTTTCATGTCTAGAAATGCCATTTAGTCTTCCAGTCTTCCACTTGATATCTACTATAAGTCTATGTCATATGATTTAGCAAATTTATTATTTTATGTTTCAAATTTTCAATGTGAATGTTCATATGAATCATTGAATTTAGAAATATCAAATATCCATGTATGATGTGACTGTGACATGTTTTATTTTTATAAATTTTAATATATATATATATATATATATACACTTTACCCCCAACGTACCCAAGTACCCTGTTTCAAAAAGTGGCGTCCCCGTCCCCAACCCCGTCTCCGTACCCACGTTTCCTGGCAACTTAGATATTAATAAAGCACAAGATTGTATGGGAAGGGGAAAATCCCAAATTTTAAAACCATGAAATGCAAAACACTTGAAGATACACTATAGCATATTTTAAAGACAGAATGAACCAACATCCTCAGAGTGGATGGATTGGTATTCATTCCCAAAAAGCAATCAAAGAACAGGAGAGACCATAACACCTGAAAGCACACCTAGAAGCAAAGGTAGCTCTACTGGCATACATATGACAGCATGCTCATTCCACTGGTTGATATCATCTCCTCAGAGGTATTCAACTATCTTTTATAGTTTGAGATTGAAACCGGTGTGTTGTGTGTGGTTGATTCCTTTGTTCTGTTGTTGCCAACCAGCCAGTTCCTTCTTGGTGAGGAGACCGCAGTTAGGAGGGGAGGGATTTGCTGCATGGAATGAATGAGATCACTCACCAGTATTATTATGATCAATTATTTGGTTCAGTGTCTGAAGAAGTAGTCTTATCCAAAGGTCTTTCACTTCCATACATCCATTCATTCTAACCAGTATCAAGTTATTCCTTCCCATCCAATCCTGGGCAGAAAAATTAAGATAGTTATGCTCCAGTGTAATGTCCTCTTCTGCTTAAGCATTGCGGACCATCCCGCTAACCTATTTGATTCCCATAGGTTCGAGCGGGCACTGACAGTCAAGGAATCAACTGAGGATTGATGCCATATAAAAAGATCTAGGGCATTGATATTATATCATCATTAGATAGACACGGTCCACCTAAGCCAAAGGCCACCTGCATGCATGACATCTGAGCATTATTTCATGATGCATGCACCTGATTGAGTCTCAAGGCACCTGCATGCAAGTCAACTGCGAATTAGAAGGTAAAGTGACCTAATTAGGTCAAAAGTTGGGTTATTTGCAGTTGAGTGTTATAAGAGAGGTAAAGTGAATAGAGAAAAACACGTATATGATTATTGACTTGAGGATTCCATTTGGAGAGCTCAGCGAGCTAAGTTGGGGTTGAGTGCATGCTCAGCTAACTGGTGTATTTCGGTAGCGAAATCTATCTGCCCTAGTTCATCATCAGGTTGGATCATCCAGATTCAGCATTGCTTCATCATCAAGTTCTATTCATCAGTTATTGCAGGAGATCGATTATTTATTGACTTGGAGGGAATTCGCTATCCTAGCTTGGACGTATTGTTCAGAGACATACCTATTCGCATTCTAGTCTACAGGAGGCAGAACTTCTACATGCAACCGTCATTCTTCCCAGAGCACCCCTATTACCCTTCCCCTGGAAGAAGGGCTTCTCAATTGGACAGTTGAGGGAGTAATCAGCACTCATCACTATTGGAGGACGTGTTTATATGCTTGGGCGTCTTTCCCAAGGAAGATCTTCACGTTTTGGGCATTGGAGCCATCAGACCTTCTGCATGCAGCTTCCATCTTATTCAGAAGGGCACTATAACCCTAGTCCACATCATATGGGCCTTCATCAGCTGAGTATTTATTATTGAGGGGCATTCCTAGCTTTGGAGGAGGGCGCATTCCTCATCTGGAGGACAACTTACCTTAGCATATTATTTATCCAGTATAATTTCCGCATGCGGGGACCATCCTCATCGACAACAGCAAATCTATATACTGGTATGTGCATGCACTAATTCCTCCTACTTTCTAGCATTCAGTATTATCTAGGTTACAGATCTGCATGCAAATGCATGCATGCAGAGATCAGGGTTTACTTTCATACTTGTTTGAGATATCAACCTACTAGACAACACAAAAAAGAAAAAATATCAGTTTAGGATATTACATCCAGCACATTCTTGGGCATCCCGAAACAGTATGGAAATAAAATAAAATACCTGAACCAATTACAAGCCTCGATAGACAGAATGGGACCTGAAACCATACCACTATAAAAAGGGCAGGCTGAAAAATATCAAGAAACTGCCAAAAGGGATAGAATCCTTTCAGCCACCAATAAAAAATGTTAAGCAATTTGAACTTGAAGTAATCCAGAAAAACTCAGTGTTTAGGGAATTTATAAAGCATAAAAGAGAAATAATATCAGAGAATAAAGGATGTTTTACTTCAATTGCTCATATTCAATCAGGAGAAATTTCAGAAGTAAATCTGAAGTGGGCAAAGAACCACTAAGCAGCAGACTCTTTTGTAGCAATATAAGTCTTTAATATACATGAGTTTCATTTAAAATATGGAACCACTTGCTAAATTTCAGAGTTGCTTCAAAGCATTCAGTCACTCCAAAAGTTCTAGACCAGCTTTCTGGCCTTTTAAATACACTTGGATATTTCCTTCGCACTTTTTATAGATTCCAAGTCCATCCTATGGACTTATCTGTGGTCCAATATTCAGCTTTGGTAAGTTTCCATTCACTTTGGGTTCAGACAACTGACAAATACCATTTTCAAATTTTGCAACCATCCAAGGTAAGCAAAATTTGTAGCTCACAAACATCGATGGATTCAAAAAGAAAGCTTCCAAAGGTAGATCCAGTATAAAACAGTTGAATGTTTGAATTGCAAGTCTTGGAAAACCACAATACAACCTGAATTCACATCCATTTACATGGTGCTCAAGTAGACTTATGTAAATAGAGTAGTTAATCACTGTGATTACCATTCACCATGAGAATTAAAAAGCGACCAGCAGAATAAGGACAGCAGGAAGAAACAAACAGATTTTATTAAAAGCCAGTTCATCCTAGACAATACAGCCTTGGGAATCCTTGAATGTGCAAGGGAAACCAGCTTGAATTCACATCCATTTACATGGTGTTCAAATAGAGTTATGTAAATAGAGTAGTTAATCATTATGATATACCATTCACCATGAGAAATAAAAAGCAACCAGCAGAATAAGAACAGCAAGAAGAAACATACAGATTTTATTAAAAGCCAGTTCATCCTTGACAATACAGCCTAGGAAAGCCTTGAATGTGCAAGGGAAACCAGTCAACAGGTACTCTTCTTGAAGCTTGACTACCATAGAGCCTCTGATAGGGTTGGGTGGAATGCATCCTTGCTATGCTCTCTTGGCTGGAACTTGGAAGTTTTTTACTTGAGATGTGGGCAATCTTTTCCCAACTGCCTCTACCAGAGTCTATATTAATGGCCAATAATCAAAGGCAATTGTGTTCTAGAATCCAGAGATCTATCAAATAAGGATGTCCCCTTGCTCCTTATCTATATATCAATGTTGCAAATATCATGTCAGGGAATATATCATCGAGGGTCTGGAAAGAAACTTATCAGAAATATCGAGGAAAATATCGGGAATTATCAGAAAATATCGGCAATAATAAACTTAGACCAGAAGAATTATGAAAATATCAGACAAATCAGCAACACAAAAAAATCAGGAGAAATCGGATATATTTGCAGCACTGCTATATATTATTAATACAGATGCACTAGAATGTCTCCTTGAAGTTGATCGGGTGCAAGCTCAGATTCAAGGAATTCTTTTTCCAAATGGTAAAGAGAATCAATGTTCATTTTGCTAATTATTCTGCTCTTACCTTGGAACTTGTGAAAAGCTTTGTTGAAGGAAAATAACAATGTTGCACGACTCGGACTCGGCAAAGACTCGGCTGGCATGTGACTCGTCAACTCGGGAAAGACTCGGGAAGGACTCGGCAAGACTCGGCAAATAGAAGAAAAACTTTAAATATGGTAAATTTTGGGCACAAAAAAGATAAGGAAAGTCAAACAATAAACGTATTCACACCAAGACCGATTATTTTTTATATTAATAGTAGATACCACTTTATTTGTGGAACAATAAGTGATTAATTTGTATATTATAGATAACACTTTATTTGTGGAACAATAAGCATATCCACACCATGACCCATTAATTTTTATAATAATAGTAGATACCACACTTTATCTGTAGGAGCCCCATAGACATAAAGACTTTTGGATCATATATATCTCAGTCAACATAAAATTAACTTTTATATAAAAAAAATTATATATTATAAAAACATTTTCAAAACTCTAATATTTGGAAAGGATTTATTACTAATTCGTTTCACCAACCACTAAAAACACTTAAACAATTCTTGGATGTGCATTTATCTCTGACAAGTAAAGTCTTCAACTTCCAACTTCTTATGAAGAATCGGATTAAAAAGAAAAACTGAGATGATAATTTAAAAATGTTGCTATCAACGGTGGAAATGAATAAAAAAATCCAACATATAAATTAGAAGAAAATAGAAGAGGGAAATTAAAAATAATTTATTTGAACTACCGGATTGCAACCTAATTAAAAACCCAGTTGCAGAATCCGTAGTAAAAAAAAACAATTTATTTGAGCAGCCGCCAGATCGTAACCTACTTACCACCCAGTTTTGGATTCCCCATTGAGCCACCAGATTGCAATATATTTACAAAAGGCGGAGTAGGAGGGAAAGAAGGGCATGATGGTATGTCAAAACGGCCATGATTTTCCTCACGATGTCCACCAGAACACAATCAATACTTACTTTACCGCTTAATAACAGTATTCACAAATTTCACTTGATCTACGTTCAAGAATTTCACTTGCTCCACATCCTTCTTTACTTACAAGACATTGCATGGCCGACAGGCAGGCAGATCTCATCACACTCCACTCCATGCGATGCATTTATGCGTGGTCTCTTTTGTGCATTTTAGCGAGTTCGGCCGAGTCCGACCTAGTAAGTGCTGGGTATGTGCGAGTCTGGACGATTTTAAGGAGGGAGGCGAGTATATACGTGTTTGGCAAGTCTGTGCCAAGTTTGGAACGGTTACTCGGCCTGGGATCTGACTCGGGCAGACTCGCGAGTACCCTCAAGTCTGCAACGAGTCGTGCTTCACTGGAATATACAGTGTCCAAACACCTATGCCAAAGCAGCTGGAGAAGTGGTGAGTTAGGAAAAGGAGCTCTTATTATTAGGCAAACATAATTTCCAAAATGATGTGTCAAACAGTGGAAGATAAATCAGGTAGGTCAGATTATAGATATTTCGTTATTCTTTTTGGCATTGATGTGCCTTGAGACACCAAATGTAACTAGGTCTTGAACCAATTCGAAAGCAAGCTTCTAAGGTGGTTTTCCTCATATATACCATTCGCAAAGCAAGGTGAGAATAGAATAGAACAAGGCCAATTGGTCTATGGGACAAAAATCTTACATCTCATTGTAGCATTCATGTACAAAAGTAAGAAAATCTGAATGCAAAAAGGATAAGAGGAAGAGAGATGATACCCCATATGTGGGTATCAATAGACTCAATAGAGGTGTTGCTCTACTTATCTAGGCATGCCCTATGAGGAGGGTCACTTGTTCCAGTTGGGTTGACTTGCAGCATCTTTTCCCTGAGATGCATCATCTTTGCTGCTATGTTTGCCACCCTCTTCCTATGAATTCCAAAAGATTGCGTCCTAATTGATGTCTTAAAATACTTAAACCTTTTTGATATAATTGTATGCTTTGCAATTAAGTAGGAAGTGTCGATTTGTTTCCAGCTCTTTTTTTCCCACACTTCTAGCATGTTCTACATTCCCACTCCTCCTTTGGTTCCTTCCATCTGGTCTTGCATCGTTAGCCTATATGAGCTTGTCCACAATTGGGCTAATAATTGTTTGTCTCCAAGGAATGTTTATTTCCAGATATTCTTGTACTTTGACTTTACTTGCCAAGTTGAAGTTGTCTATGTTGCATTGTTGTTTTCCACTTGCCATTTGTTTAATAAGCTTTCAGGTGTATTTTCAACTCTGTTGTCTCTAGCAAGCAATTCCCTTCTACTATATTCTAGCTTTCCAACCAATTTCCACATTGTAGTTCCCATGTGTTTTTTTATTCTTGAATGCATATATTGATTTTGCTAGGTATCCTTTTGTTCTCATGCTCGTCAATCTTTGCTATATAGAATCAACTTCCTAAATGCTACCAATTCTATCTAATATAATCGTATTTTTGCTATGAATAATTTCAATAGGAGTGGTTGCATTTATTTAAAGGAAGGCTTTTACCATGTGTTGTGCACTCTCTTTATATGATATTATGAATCCATTGGTTGGTTGATATGCTTGGCCCCCATATCTCACATACATACAACAACTCAAGTGTTACAAGTTTCTAAAAAAGTTAGTTCATCAAGCCCCAATCCCAAATCTATGTTGTCCTGCATCTAATTTGAAGTAGGAGTGTTTCCTTCCATCGACCTTTTAGTTGCATGTGCATGCTTTGCAACTTAGCTTTTCATTAAACTCTAAGTCTAGGTATTTTTAGTTCTTGATGATCTCCAAAGGCTTTTTTTAAGCTGATTTGAACTTGATTTGGCCTCCTTTTTAGTGGAAATAGCACCATCTTGGTCATGCTTATGTTGACTTCCATACCTACTACACAAAAATTTCAAGTGCTAATCGATGCTCCTACAAATTGTATAGTGTCCTTGTTAGAATGATAAAATCTACATATAGTAGGAATTTGATTATAGTGCCAGTTATATTCTCCTCCTCTTTCTCGTCAATAAAGTCTTCTAGTTTAACTATACAAAATGCGAGGCAAAGGGAGTGTTACCCTCCAAATTGTCTGCAATGCAACATACCAAATGTGCCAAAGAGGGGGGTCATTTTTTCATGCTAAAGACCAAGTTTGGGGCTTGTTTATGTAAAAAGTGTTGGTCTAGCAAGGTTCATGACCCTTGGCTTAGTCGTGGCAGGTACTCTTGGTTCTCATTTCAAGGAGAGTTGGTTTAGTGGCTTTGTTGACTGCCCTGATGGGTGGACATTCCTCATCATGTTGGGCATTTATGCCCTAGGTGGGTGCTTCGATGTTTATTGGGATGAATCCATTAGGACTCATGGCTTGGAGCTCCTAACCACACTTATGTTTTATGCTTTGTAGAGGTGATTGCGCTTGTAAAGATGGTCATACCCACCTTAGCACACCTCATGAGTACCCCCTTGGACCTATTTTTCTTGTATCATCCCTCCTTCTTGGCCATCTTGGTCTTCAAGAGCAAATCATCCACCTTCCAAGCAAGCAAGAAGAGGTCATACCAACCTAAGTAGGGTGTTGAGGGAAAAAGATACTTGTTAGGGTTAGATGGGGCATGACATCCTCCTTCCAAGCTCAACACATCATCAAGTTGAAGCACTTCATCTTATTTTCTCATTATTTTATGTTTATGAGGTTTAGTCACTGGATTGTGGGTGACAAACCCTAAAAGAATCATTAAACATCATTTTAAAAACAAATTAGGTAGGTCAGCTTAAAGGAGCTTTAAGTTAGCCTTTTCAAGTATAAATAAGGCAACTCCTCCTCATTTGTAATCAAGATCATGGAATCAAATAAGAAATTTCTTTTTCTTCTTGTGTACATGAGATTTCAAGTGGTACACACCTCCTTTCTTCGCAAGTGCTAGGGTTTTCAAGGATTGAAGTGGATGCATGAGGTTTCTTTACTATCTTTCAAGGCTTGTCTATGGTGGAAAGGATTCTTGAGACATTAATTTCTTCTCTTTTTCTCCTCAATTGTGGTAATATCTATGAGTCTCTTGTCTTGCACTATCGAAGGCATCCAAGGTAAGAGTAACCTAGGGTTTTTAAGCATAATAGTATAGTCTTGTAAGTGAGACAACCCTCTTGAAGGGTCTCTCTTGTTTGAGCCTTGGCATCTTTCTTTGCAGGTGAAACACACAAAAGCAAAGATGGATCCATTGACCTTTAACCATGTTTGAGTCAATGGACACGAGGAACACAATGATCCTTGGTATGTTCAAATCCACTGTCAATGTCTTCTAGTTCGAATAGGGGAGCCATTTCCGGCCCAAATTGTTTGAAGGAAATTCAAAGTTGTAGCTAAGTATAAGTGTCAAGTAAAGAGTCTTTGCTCAACACCCTTGCTTGTCGCAATGTGATCATCCAATGATCAAAAGAATGAAAAGGGTGTTGATTCAAAGGATCCCAAACAAAGCAAAAGCAAGGTCACCTAGTGAAGGAGGGAAATAAAACACAAAAATTCGACTAGGTATAGGGCAACAAGCAAAAGATCCTTGTTGGATGCACACTAAGCAAAGCATTCTTGCTCAACGTGTTAGTTTTTCTACTTTTAATCAATATTATCTAGGATCTTAACTAAAGGAATAACATGCACAACAAAGCCACCGAACACGTCCATATAGGCCTCCGTGTTCCATGTCATCGTGTTAGACATGGACGAGTCCCGACACGGTGTCGGACACGTGTTTTGGACGTGTCCTGTTTTAGGACACGTCCAAAAAACGTGTATGACACCGTGTCAGGACGTGTCCCAAAAAAAGGACACCATGTCCCAAAAACAAGACATCGTGTCCCAAAAACAGGACACTGTGTCCCTAAAACAAGACACTTCTAACCCAAAAATATTGTAAAAAACCAATTTTACCCTCATTCATTCACATTTTTCAGCGAGGCTTGAGCTCTAAGAGGGGTTTCTTTTGCAGGTGAAGAGCATTAGAAGGTTTTCCATCTTTATCTACCCCTTTTGTATTTGCCAGTGGCATTCTAACATCTATGTAATACATTTTGATTTCAATGACTTAATGACAAATATGATTCCGACATCTATGTAATACAACATTTTGATTTTGATGCCTTAATGAGAAATGTTACGAGTCTGTGAGAATCCATTGCACCGATGGAATTATAGCCCCCGTGTTTGTCATCCTTCTCTATCTACAGTTTGTGGTGTGTTTTTATTATTCTTCCATATACATTTACATATTACATTGTTTGATTCTTAGTTATGATGTATTTTTATTATTCTTCCATGTACATTTAGATATTACATTGTTTGGCTCTTAGCCTCTCAAATCAAGTCAGGGCGCACGCCAATAAGTATTATGTGTGGACATATTCCACAAACAACATCACAAGGGGATTCATTTCACATGGGGGAAGTTACCCCTTATTTCTATTCCTACCCATGACATTCAATCTTTAAGTGGCATCATCATTGTGAGTGGTATAATCTAAAATATAAAGGGTGTTTAGTAACGAGAAAAGATAATAATAGGGTGTGGCCCCCATCCGTGTAATCTAATCAAATAGAAATAGTCCTATTTTGGTTGGCTTTCTTATACCTCCCGCGTGCATCCAACAGTGGAGGCGGGCGGAACCAATCACCAGTCTTTTCCCTTGTTTCAATAGTGGAATGAAGACTATCCCTTTCCGCTAATGGGGGTTTCAGTTAGGTCTATCATTGACATATGCATTGTGATTTGTGAATGTGTAATGTGTATTGATTGTAATTTCTATTGAATATTTGTAAATTTTTTAGTTTCTACAAAAATTTGGATATATATATATAAAACATGTCCTCTGTGTCCTAATTCTGGGGGTCACCATGTCCGTGTCGGACACTCGTATTCCCGTGTCCTCGTGTCAAGTGACTTAGATGCACAGCATAACACAATAGACACAAAGATTTTCATCGGGGAAACCATAAAGGAGAAAACCCCACAACTTCCTCGGAGATAGAATCGTCACCAATACAATATCACAAAAGTAAAACCCCAAAACAAAGATGGTCTTCTGCAACTCCTCTCTCTTTCTCCTATGTGAACTTGTCCTCTCTCTCTCACTTATGCGAACTTATGTGAGTGAGTGTGTGTTCAAATGAGAGAGCTCCACTCTCTATTTATACTTTAACTTTCACTTGACCTTTTCACTTGCTAGGTCGGCCCCAACTATACCTGACTGGGCCGACTTCTCTAGGGGACTCAATAACCCTAATCTAACTGACTCTAGGGGGTTCTAATGCCCCGACTTACAATGGAGGATTTACCTCAATGTGTTTACATGACCAAATGTAATAATGACATCCCCGATCGGAGGAATAAACATCTTCGTCAGAGGTACAAATAAAATACAATAATAATAACAATATAAAATACAAGTGAATATCTTCTGAAGTTACAATTACATTAACACAACGAAGAGAGGAGACTATTGTGCTCAACTGAGAATAAGAGAAGGTGTGTGAGGAATTGTCAAACATGGAGGCCCATTGCTAGGCAAGCAAAGCCTAGTTACGTCAACTATGTAAAGGAAAGAAGCATGCAAATGGTGTGAAGATTGTTCAAGTATGGAATGTTGAGAAAAGGATCTTGGCTTGGCACACTGACTTGCGGAAACTAAGGACCAAGTGCTTGATGAAGCAAAGCCGAGGGCTTACCTCAAAGCACCCAACAAAGGAATTTTCAAACTGTCGAGCAAAGTAAAGGGTTGGGATATGGAGAAAAGGATAAAGAGGCCTGGTAGAACATTATCAAAGCATCCAAGTGCCGACTCACCCAATAAAGAAACATTTGCTCAACATCTTTACTCGAAATACAAGAGGACCGCTATGCTTAATAAAGAAGGAACAATACATCTCAAAGCATCAAGTGAGAGGATATCATGTTGTGGAACGAATAAACGAAGTAATAGAACATGGAGGGTAAGGGTCGTCAAGCAAAGCAACATTTGCCCGACAACCTAACACTCAAGGAACAAAAAAACAACAAGTGCCATTCACATACCAGGCAAGAAGAAGATTGGCACAACATGCATGAGATGACTCATGCATCAAGTAAGGAGATAGGACATGTGGCAAACAAAGATGCACAGGAACCCATTAGCACCTACCACATGGCACTGGAATCCAAGCAATTATCTTTATACAAATGGCATTCACTTAGCCCGTAAATTACATGCAAATCTCACATTATTCAACACCAAGGGGACCTCCCAATGACCAATTGCCAATTGGTCATCATGGAGATTGTTGTCTCATTTACCAAGAGAATGAAGCCAACCATGGATGCCAAGTAAGGATTTATAGGTACACACAAATGGTCAACTACATTTATGAACATGTTTCAAGATATCGATGACAATATCATGTCCTATACCATGACACAACTATATATCATGCATGCCCATACTCATATGTGACATATGCAAATGTATGCAGGTCCATAAGTTGAAATGGTGTTTGCCAATGCATATACTCAAGGAGTAGATGTCGCGATGGGGAGACAACCAAACAAGCCATGAGACCAAGACAAGAATGTTACAAGTTCAAAGGAAAGATCCATGCCTTTTTCTAAATGTACAGAGGTGTGACAATCATGGCCATTGGCCTAATGATGCCAGCACAAACTAGGGGCCAATGTGAGTCATAACGACAAAATTTTAGGTAATTGCAAAAGCAACATGTGAGATTTCATGTGCATTCCTCAAGCTCGATTGAACACCAAAGAGCTCATATCCACCATGATATTCACAAAGCAAGAATCTCTCGATGACCATTCTCCAAATGCTCACACAGACATTTAACATCTTGAACATCAAAGTAAACGAGATCACACACTAGCCCGTTGAATAGATAAACAAACACAAGGGTACCTTGTCGATACTAGACATGCAAAGAAGAGATTTCATAGACCGACTAGGTGAGTGTGCATCTATCTTCTACATAAGAGTGTACACACAAATGGTTGGCATTCCTCATATTCATACCTCTTAGCGTCATCTATGTTACCTTCCACTCCTACACTCAAAGATATTCAAGTCCTTGAATGAAGTACAACCCTAGAGGCACTGAGGAAGGTTTCACACTACCACCATAGCAACTCTTCCTCACACTTTAGGATGGTTCTTTTTTGACACAAGGGAGGAAACCCTAAAAAAGAAGTTTAAGATATTCTTTAAAATAAAGGGATGGTGGATTGTCAAGACTAGTGCCTATCCAATTGGGCAATGGAGTCTAGGTTTAAGAACAAGAGGGTTTGAATATTATGGAGAAGACATAATTAAGCCATTCATCGATGCATCATAATTAGTCCAAAACAGATTTTTAGATTATGCAAGAATAAGTGAGAGCCCTTAAACAAGATGCACTTTCACAACCATGAAATTATAGCCAAGAAATAACATGAAACCATACACATTTAAAGGACAACCACCACAATATGAAACAATAGATGAAGTAGACAAGTAGGACAACCTTCTTATAGAACGACAACCAACAATACATCAATTCTTCAATATGATTTCACAAGATTAAGAGAGCCATAGCGTGCCACACTTAATCTTCTTCCTTAGCTAAAATGGGGCTCAAACATAGAGTGAGCAACCCTAACAAGTAAATTACAACGACAAACACTTTCAATTATCCAAGGTTATATCAAGAGTTAGGGAGGGTTTCACCTCAACCCTAACGTCCTCTTATTGGAGCAAAACTACTCTTCTTCAAAGATTATTTCAATGACAAAAACAACGAAAATCCTTGCAAAACCTTAATCATCCATGAAAATGCAAAAGAGAGATGGAAAGCCTCACATTGACCTGATCCTTAACTTATTCCTCCCAAAAAATCTCCGACTAAGCTTGACGGGAAACTCCCACAACTCCAACCATGCCTTTAGCAAATGAATAATATTTCTTTTTAGAGGGAAGCTCCCACAACTCCTTTATTTATATCCTTTAAATCAAACACTAATTTATAAAACAATATTTATTTTTAGAACGCCCTAGAATCCTCCCTGAGCTTTCCTTTTGAGTAAATGTCACATGGCATCTCCTCATGCAAAGAAATTTCCTCCAAATATATAGAAAATGCCTCAAACAAAGTGTTTACACCCCAGAGCACTCCTCAAAGGTGAAACGCACCTCCAAATATGTAGAAAAGGCCTCGAACAATGTGTCTTTACTCCCAAATACCTCAAAAGGTGAAATATGCCTCTAATTATGTGAAAGTGGATTATTTAATGTACCTTACCCCCAAAACTTCACCTTAAAGGAGAAAACTGCCTCCAAATATGTGAAATACACCTTGAATAATGTGTAATGTCTTGTAAAGTCACTTTAATGTAATTTAAAATCCTTCTTGCACATAACATCCCTCTTAAAAGGAGTATATTCGTAATCAAGCAACCAGAATATTATTCTCTTTACCCATGGAGTGGGATGCTCCACATCAACTACCCCTTTTGACCATTCAAATGCCTTTAGCACCACATGTCATCATCTTAGGGAAGGTGCTCCTTTAGCTTCTTTCTTCACCACCTATCATGCCCCTAGCTTCCTCCAAGGTAGGGGATTTTGCTCCTCTAGGCTTTGTATTGACACATGCCATGCTCAGGTAATGTAGGGTGTTCCTTTGTTAGGCTATGTCCCATCCTTACCTTGCCATAAATCATACCTTGAACAATTCTTGAGGTAGGGGGTTCACCCTCTAGGGTTTGCTTGTGGATCACATCCTCCATCTACATGTTCTAGGGTCCTGAGTGCAACCAAGGAATAAGGCTCCTCATCAATGATGCAACAAAAGATACTGCAAGCTATGTAACCATGCCTCCAAATTAATGTCAAGTGTGCCCAAGTGGAACCTCATCATGAAGTGTCTCTAGAAAAGTCTCTATCAAAACCTACCAAGTCTCTTCCTGCAACTTGTCACTGCCACAGAACTATTAAGGATTTATTGTCCCACTGAGAGAAGAAAGGCCCGTGAAAATGGGAAATGAAGCATGCATCTTCAAGGGGTAACAACCTACAAATTAAAACAATTAAACCCATCAAACGTGAGATTGTATACCATCTCGGCCTCCCCATGGAGCACAATAAGCATGCATAAAAATGAATCAAGATGGTTCTTCTCAAAGAAGAGGGTGAATGAACATTAATGCAAGTAACAACACCCACCAACCAACAAATAAGACCAACACCTTTTTAAACATAAACATTTGAAGAAGAAAAGGCTCAATTATTTCTACCAATAAGACATAGTTATGGGCTTTGGTTTTATCATTGTATCACTCTACAAGTGTCCACTCCTTCCCTCTACTATGTATCTCTTCTATATCTTATGCTTCTCAATCCTTAACTACATCCATATATCTCAAGGAAATGCTCATGGTGATATTTGCTTGTGGATTAGTTCTACTTGTGAATTATATCCCCAGCAATAGTAATAATGAGGAAAAAATGATGAAGTAGCCCTTTTGAGGATCCCCAAACATCTTTTGTAAATGTTAATGATCAATAGTCAATTGCTTAGAGTATGTTTGATTAAATAGTTTCATATAGTAAAACTATGAGTTGTCCTCTTTATTGATTTGCCTATTTATTTGGATGTTACTAACTTATGATCCAATTACTTGGGTGCCTTCATTATCGTTATCATAACAAGTCGAGAAATCAATCTACAAGCTTCGATGAAGATCAACACCCTACCAAATTCTCCATCCTCATTTAGACCCACAATCAATGAATTCATTACATCAAAGCCCAATGATATGCAACAATATCCCAAAAGGTTTCCTTTGGTATTTCATCTACCCATCCATTAAACAACCACTTCTACTCCATTGCAAAATCTAGAGTACAAGTACCTCGACAAAGAATCCAGTAATATTTAGGGACATCCCACTCATGAGGCTAGAAAGACATCAATCTTAATTTGAGAGAGGCCCTACTCAATTGATAATGACCAATGCCTCTAAGATGACCTCTTAGGGATTCTTGTGATATTGTCTTTCAAAGGTCAACATTGCAAGGAGTAGCCCTGGGAGGCTGGGAGCCAATAAGTACATAAAATTGTTGGGCTCATACCAATGGGATCCCTAACAAATTAGGTTTATAACAAAATCATGCATCTACAAAGTCTTCACCAGTCTCATTGGACATCGACAATTTGCCAAGGAAAATTCGAGGACCTACTATGATTGATATATGAAAACAAAGGGCAATATTAGCAATTAAATGGATTGTTAGAGCAATTTGAGGGTAGATTCTTGTATGGCATCAAGTTGATGATGCTCCTCCTCTAAAGGGAAACAAAAGTGCTAATGAAATAATTGTTAAGAGTCACTACTTTCAAAATTTCTAGCTCAACTAACCTTAAGAAAGGGAAATAATGTCCAAAGCACTGCATTAGGACTCTCACAACTCAAGAAGTGTATGGGAAAGGCAACAAAAGTGCTAAAGAAATAATTGTTACGAGCCACTACTTTCAAATTTTCTAGCTCAACTAACCTTAAGAGAGGGAGTTAATGTCCAAAGCACTGCATTAGGACTCCCACAAACTAAGAAGTGGATGGGATCTAGCAGGGAGATCCATTGGTCCATACCCTTGACAAGGGGACAACTTGGTTTAATTCCTTTTTTCTAACAAGGGGCAGCTAAGAAGGGTTTCTACACTTGCGACGATTTGTTGAACAACAAATTCAATAACTGGCTAGTTTGGATAATTTCAACCCTTGTCAAAGATCATAAACTGTAGAAGTACACACTTTCGTAGAGCTTTGTAAGCTCCTTGATTCTAGCTTGGTCAAATCCTCCTATTACATATACCCTTAACAAAAAGTGGACAATTTAAGATAATGAAGGTAGGTGTCAAAATATCTAGAAATCCCACTCTTCCTGTAACACAAGAATGCCTAAATGGTTAATGCTTAATAGTTAATAACAATTGTGGTTAACAATAGTCTTCAATGCCCAAGCCTAACAAAGGGATTTTTTTTAATTATCCAAAAGAAGGGAGGATTAAACATGTATCTTTGGGTCGCAAAGTTGCCAATCTTCTAGGATTAGATTGACATTAAGTTCACCATTTTCTTTGTTGTCCACTTCATTGGAAAAGGATCATTGTTGGGGATGAATGGATAGTCAAACAATTTGAGCAAAGTGTTTGAAATCTGGATTGTCACAAGATATACCAATCTCTCCTTTTCATGGAAAAGATGATGTCAAGCCACATTTTTGCCGCCTTTTATTTAAGCAAGCTCAAAACTTTTAAATCAGATTCACCAACACACTTTTGCCAATATTGGCATTTTCAAAAAATATCCAAGGCATTTGAATATAAATTGCTCCCTTGTCTCTATCTCATGCCTATGGTAGAGCCAACACAATTTGACCTCCCATGGAATTTGGTGCTCAACTTCCACCCAAAGTTGATGGGAGCCCACTCGAAAGTGGTTTAAGGGGATCTTAAGCTCATGTATCTAGAGTAGAAAGTGTACAAGGGGGGCAAACTATGTGGTGGTACCTAATCTCCACGAAGTACTCTACATTAAAGGCCATCTTGGGTTTCAACCATCTAGGAAGGGCAATCCAAGTGGCCTAGATATACTCCCTATAAATATTCTCCCTAATCATCTCGTTCATCTCTTGCTTATTAGACAAGAGGTGGCTAGGAGCATCTAAAGGGTACTTGGACAAGGAAAAGCAATCCATAGATATGCCAATTGATTATGGGAAATGAAATCCTCTAAGAACCAACATCACACTCTCCATGAGGGGGGCGCAAATTAAGCAACGGCCTCCAAAAATTAGTAGGCAAGATACGGATACCAACCCTTGCAAGCTATTGAGCTAACAAATCCCCGAAGATAATGCAACAACTCTATTAGTATGAAGACTATCTCAATCTGGAAAGGGTGTGCCCAAACTCTACCTAAATGCTGGGCTACAGAATGATCCTCTTGCATATAATAATGCAACGAAGTGAGAGCATCTAAACTCTCTTGGGTTTGGACCCAATCCGACTCAAACAAGCTAGGCCACCAGACCTTTCAACCTTACAAAGTTGTGGATCAAACTATGGAGTTCAAGAGGTTTGCTTTGGAGAAGATGTCCTAAAAAATGCTACTGGAAACATTGTCTCTCTATAAGGGCAAAAGATTCATACCCCTTATTAACCTGGGGTGGGAGAGCCTATCACAACGCAAACCTAATCCCTAAAAACTTAACCCCTAGATAAGTGCACGTTGTGTAATCTCGGCCTCCTTCCCCATTAAGTGAAAGAAAAAGTATGAGAGGGTTTTCTTTGAGCAATTGAAGATCATAACCTTGGTTTTCCCAAGGTTGATCGTCAACTACCAAAGGTCAAAAATATCAAAAGAGCATCATGTTGTCTTGATTATTTGTAGACCCTCATGGCTAGAGGCTAAAGGAACCACATCATCAACAAAAAGGAGTATGAAGATCAAGATATCATGGAGGTGACAATTGTTGCCTAGTTGAATGCTCCAACTCATCTATGTCAACAATTATACAATTTATAAGTGTCCTTTCAAGCCAAAGTTCCCACCCTCTAGGCAACGTGGCCTATACGATTCATACCTCATATTCTAGCATGCATGTTTCTACAAGTCCTAAAGACTAATAGCACCCTTAAAGCAAAGGAACTTTTACCTAAAGGATTACAGCAAGGTGAAAACTGACAACAATTATGAACCTCTGATTGCTAGAAGTTAATGAATATATATCATTGCTTGTGTTGATTTTTGCCAACATGCTCTCCTTGGTTACTTTGTCAAAAAGGAACCCTCTTGGAGGATTTCAAGAAGCACCACTAAGTTTTATATAGCAATTCAGTACATAGATTTTAAGAGGAAATCCATGAGTTAGTATTTTATTTTCCTATGCCTAAGCTACATGTCATTGTGCAATTTCTGTAACATAATGTGCTTATGTTACTCATTAACAGGATCTCAAGGGCATCAAAAAGTTTGTTTCTCAAGTAAAGGAAGAGGAACTTGATGAGTAGGTGGGCACAAGCTATGCATATTATGATTTTACTAGTCTAAAAGTGGAGACATGAACATGAATATACATAAGAGAGGTATCATAGACCCACGTGTCCATATTATGCTTTCACTGGTCTAAAAGAAGAGACATCATGGATATAGATATACATAAAGAGGAACGTCATGGTCTCCCCCCCCCATTAACAGAAGGAGATATGTACAGTAATGAAATAAGGACCAGAAAAATAAATTAAGAACTGAACAACAAATCAAGTTGCCTATCTATTGGGAAAACGAAAACCAATCCAGACAGCCCATAGAAACAAGAAAATGCACCAAAAGCCAAATCAATACCTTGAAAGACCAACTAGACCTATCATATAACTAGCCACCAAAGCAGAACCAGTCAAGGTTAAGAAGTCTAAAACTAAAGAATGAAATTGCTGGCAGGTGGTAGTAAGGTCTCAGATCAAATAAAATGTTGTAAATATTAAATGTTTAATACTATTTTGAGTAGATTTAAAATAAATGAACAAGAATCTTATAAAAGTGTAGTAGTACTTACATTACCGATCCTTATTACAGTACTGTAATAATGACCTGAAAATTCAATTAAGAATTAAACAAAAAATTAAGTTGTCCATCTATAGGGAAAATCAATCCAGACAACCTAGAGAATCGACTAAGTAAAAATGAAGTGAAAGCCAAATCAGTACCTTGAAAGACCAACTAGATCTATCATTTATCTAGCCACCAAATCAAAACCAGGCAAGGTTAAGAATTATAAACTAAAGAATGGAATTGCTAGCAATTAGTGGCAAGGATCTGTTTATATCAGAATGGAATTGATCTATTTTCTAACTGTGATATCAGACATTCATGAATGGACCTTCTTACTGTGTATTCAATTACTTTAATAACATTGCCTTGGAATAGACAACACATTTTGATAATATACCAACTGTTTATAATAATAAAAATAATTACACAGGTACGCGTACCCAGGGGTAGGAAACACGCTTCCACGGCCCCACACGTCTCGGAGACTTGGAAACTCCATTTGAAACGTCCCCACATGACCCCGTCTGAAGCAAACTCAAGGAAACACAGAAGGGAAACGTTTCCTCCTAAAAATGGCGTCCCCATGTTTCCAAGGACTGTTTTTGACCAAAAAATTAAAAATAATAATAAAAAATTAAATGATAAAGGGCCATGCCATCCACTGTTTTCCTTCTCTCTAGCCTTTATTTCATTTTGCTGTTCAATATGGTTGTATTTTCGATTCTATGTTATCAGTCGTAGCTTATGTATGGTTGTATTTCATTTTATTTCACTTGATGTATGTTGTAAACTTGTATTAATCTTCAGATTATAAAATTAGAGACTTTAATGACTTCTGCTCCAACTTTCAATTTTTATGTATTCTAATGTAAATTTTGTAATATTTATGGCCGGCTCCCCTATGTTGAAGACCCCGACGTCCCCTTTAACATTTCCTAAAATTTGAGGGAAACTTCTATATAAGCCGCTCTTGTGTTTCCTCGCTCCCACATCCCCGCGTCCCGGGAACTTGGTGCAACATTGATAATAATCTAATTTTAAAGTCACGGCCTAGCTAGACACCACATTGACATATGAGACCCCTTTATTTGTGGAACAAAAAAACCCAGTTGTGCAACACTTTGACTGCCCAAATCTATGGAGGTGTGTATACCTATGGAGGTGTGTATACCCTACCCCCTCCAAATTTGAACTTATAATCTCTACAAAGGAAACACATGTTTCTACTCAAACTTATAATTTATCAACCTATCATTTTTTCTCTACTCCAAGTATGTGAATTTATAAATTATGAAATTCCAAACAATCTACAGCACCAACTAATGTTTGACATAACAATCCAAACTGGAAAGTTTCCAACATACTAATGCTTTTATCAATTGGGTTTACCCTCTCTTTGGAGCTCACACAGATGGACTAATGGGCTTTTTGCATTTACCCTCAGACCCCTTAGGCCAGCTTTGTTGGATCATCTTTGGAAGGGTGAGTTGGAGAATATTCCAGGTCACTCAGACTGTTATGAGAGAAATCATAAATGAATAGACCATGAAACGGAATATTTGTAAGTGGCCTCTAAACTTCCAAGCCATGGTGAGAACATGGGTGCCTAAAACATAACGCTAGATTTAAGTCCACGCTTTACCAACTCAACCTCTAAAAACATTAAAAAAAGAAGTAAGATAAAGATAATTCTACTTTATTAGTAACCAACGAGTGACCCAAAAGAGTTGGGTCATTGGAACTCAAGAGTACAGTGCGCAACTTCTATCACTAGTCTACTAAAATCAGAAAAAGACCTAACCAAAACCAAAAGAAATAAACACCTCCTGGGCACTTTTTGACGAGGAGGATAGCAATGCCTCTGTATTGCGTGTCTGTAAGCAGTTCAGCTTAAAATCAACCATCATCACAAACACGAAGTCATCGATAATGAGATTGTAAACCATCAACAGGTAGACCAGGATCAAATCCTTGCCATCCACTCTATATGGTATCTCAGAAACTTAACAAGCATGCTACACAATAGTCTTAAGAAAGTTATATTTAGCCTAAAGGCTTAAAATTTTCAATAGCGTTAGTCTTCTGCAGACATATTTGTTTTGCTTGCATGAATATTTCGCACTCAAAATGCAATTACTACATTCAACGGCTTATGTTTAATTCCTTTACGGTGCATTCTTAAACAAAATCCTGGCAGCATTGAATTATACTAAAACCCATATCACCATTCAACGCTGTGGGAATCAGCCCTCCGACCAACAAATTGAAAGCAACCCCCAAAAATATACTTGCATGCATGTAAACCAAACCGCGTAAAGATTAAAATTTGGGATCAACTCAAGCTAGCAAAGCACAAAACAGAATTATGAGCTACAGGCAGAGGCATACCTGTAGCGGCCATTTATCAAACGGTGTCGGCGCTCACCAAGCGCCCAATGGGTTACTTCAAAACCCCTCCCAGCAAAACCCCTAATTTCAAATTCCTCTGCAACGCTTCAGGCGGGCAACCGATTCTGAACTTCATAAAAGCCAAGTCGGTTGGCGGGCAATAAATATTGACATGAGATATATTTCATGTGTATATGTCAATTATGTGTATATCGTCTGTTGGATTTTGTTCCACGTTAATACTCTTGAGCATTTTGAAATGTGGTAAAAAATTAATGTAAAAAGAGGGAAGAGGATTATTAATGTAAAATTACATGGTAATTTGAGTATGAATGTTTTCACAGTATGAATGTTTTCAGAGTGTGATTAGGTTTTGGAGTTGAAATATGTGAGAATTTTGAAACATCTTATCTTATTTTAAGTATATAACAAAAAATTGGTAGATGGTGGGGAAACCACCCACCATCACGAGAAACAAAGAAGCTCCAAGTTCATCAGAGAACCACCCATCAAGTTTTAGTATATCAGGAACCAGGAACCACAGAAACTAAAAGAAATCACACACCCATTATCGAGAGAAATAAAAAATAAGTTGGACCAATTGAGAAACTAAAAGAAGTCACACTCCCATTATCAATTTTATGTATAAACACAATCACCTCACAATCAATTAACTAATTTGTTAACTTATAATCATTCATCTAATGGGCACTAACAATCTTTTTTAGAAAATTAACATGGAAACCACCCACCATCATGAGAAACAAAGAAGCTCCAAGTTAATCAGAGAACCACCCATCTAGTTTATCATATTTTTTTAGAAAATTACCACGGAAACCACCCACCATCATGAGAAACAAAGAAGCTCCAAGTTAATCAGAGAACCACCCATCCGCTCCAAGTTAATCAGAGAACCACCCATCCAGTTTCTAAAAGAAGTCACACTCCCTCCCTCATCCAGTTTATCAGGTAACCATTGAGAAACTAAAAGAAGTCACACTCCCATTATCTAGTGCATAAAAGAAAGAAAATTTATATCAATTTTATGTATAAACACAATCACCTCACAATTAATTAACTAATTTGTTAACTTATATTCATCTAAGAGATGTATTTTTTAGCACAAACTTCTAATCAACTCCACACAATAATCATTTAAGATATGTGAAGTACATAAGGTGAACTAAAAAGAAAGAAAATTTATATCAATTTTATGTATAAACACAATCACCTCACAATTAATTAACTAATTTGTTAACTTATATTCATTTAAGAGATTTTTTTTAGCAAAAGCTTCTAATCAATTCCACACAATAATCATTTAAGATATGTGAAGGTACAACATCCTATTAAAGTCCATTTACACTAATTTAACTTATCAAGCATGGATTAAGTATGATAGAGAGGCATTATCTCTATAAAAGTTGATAAGTTGATATTAACATGACTTGTATTCCCTTGTGAATTATGGGATATTAAAGATTATTTGTTGTTATAGACAAGCTTTCATGATCATACGAAGATGGTGCAATATGATGTCACCTCAACTTATAAACTACATTGAAGTGGTAAAAATGTAATTGTTATAAATACTTTAGCCATATAATCAACAAGTTCTCGCATTCCAAACAAACTAAGATATTATCACATCAATTTGGAAGTTTAAAATTAACAATAAAAACAAGAAGTTTAATACTTAATGAAAATACCATTCTCACACACTTCCCTCGTCATTTAAAGATAACATGGAAATAAAGATTGAATTTAATGCACATATGAGAGTTTATAGGGCAAATCTATTGCAAAGGGCTAAAACTTGCCCTTTACAATTAAATGATGTCACATATTTATATAGCTGAAAAATACAATGATCAAATAAAATAATTTGAAGTGTACGAAAAATTAAACCATGCAATTACATGTTTATGCAAATGAGGGATATAATGATAACCATTATAAGGGGGTGAAAATTTGTGCTACTAGGTATGTGAAACAATATAATTTTGTTTATTTGTGAAAGTTAAAGTTAAAAGTGATAAGTGTGGACATAAGATATAAGGAGTTGATTAGGTCTAGCCCGAGTGGTTGTGTGTAACATCTCGAAATTTCATAAAAATTTAAAATTTTTGATAACAGCATTAATTTTGATAATAATAATTGCGGAAATATTAAATTAGATTATGACAGCATTAGTTGTACAGTTGTTAGTACTAAGCATGCTTTATTTTCTGTTTTTAGCAGCAATAAGATAATGACAGTTGTTAACACATAATTAGTAAACATGATTATGACGACAATGAAATAAACAGGTTGGGAATATGATGCGACACTTTCTCCTTTGCGATGATACTAACAGTTTTGACTTTGCTGCATAAGGGTGTCCTACGAGGTACCCTAGAGCTTACTTAGCTGCAACGCTAAAGCTTATTGAATGTCCTATGTGCAAACGACAGGTAAGAAGTTCCAAGGCTACGTGTACAGTTTCAAATTCAACGTCGTAATTAATAAAATGTTATAATTCTGTTGCACTCCTCAAAAGTATGCAGGTATGAATTTCATAGCTAAAATTATTGTCTTCTAGATGTACGTCTTATGATTCTTCAATGTTATAGTAGCTGGCTTGTTGTCGTCTTGAGATAATTTATTACCTTCATCTTTCTAATGTAATCGATAAATTGCAATTATTAAATTTTGTAGTAAGAGGGTATGGTAAGCACACATAGAACTTAGTTAACTTTTATGTTAATCCTTGCCAATGTATTCATTGAAATGTCTATCCTATAGTCTATCTATAGAATTTATATAAATGCTAACAATATCACCAAGTTAGTGTTAAAGTCTATTGTGTATGGACCTCTCCAATTATAATTATATAATGTCGAGCATACATGATACTGGTAAGCTTTTATGGCTTATGTGAAGTATTCTTTATTAAAAATCTATATCAACTTGGTGCCTATTGCTATCCTAGCAACTATTATATACACCAAATATTTAATAATTAAAAAGAGACTACAAGGCTTACCTTTGGAGAAATAAACTTTTATATATTAATAGCAACCTAGACCTTTGAAACTTGGTGGACCGATATAACATTGTAAGTCAACACAACATATTAATATGTTGTATAACATGGCTTGAATCATATGTATTATAAAGTCGAATTAACGTAGCATAACAATAACGTTGTGAATTTATGAATAACCAATAGAACAATATCGAAATTCTCCAAGGTACTAACAGGCATTAATGTTGACAGGGTTCAGGTTGCTAGATCATTAATGTGATAAGAACGTCGAGCTGTAATGAAGATTGCCCTTCGATTCTGCATTGAAAGCTTGATATGAAATACAGGGTGACGAGGATTGTTATCATTCCACGTAGGAAATTTGAGGTAGTTGTTTCTGCAGTTGCCAAGGTGTAATGGTTTAAGATCTTGAACTATCTTCGAAATGGGTCGTTGATCTGTCCTCCATGTGCCATGGTAGCAATACCAAGTTGTACTATGGAGTGGACATTTAATGCAGTTGTTGCTTGTCCCAAAGCTATTTCGTTGGCGCGATGGTGATCGTTGATGGTATGGAGTTTGAACCGTTAGATTACAACCCTAATTTCCGTCGTGGATTTTGGTTTATGAGGTTGGAAAGTGGTTTAATGTTTCCATTGTTTTCGATCTGTGGCCGACAGGTTACCGAAATTTTGGTTTAGAAAGTGCATGAGGTTCAACCTCGAGACATCTAGTTTGGGAAGGTTACAATTCCCTTCCTTCTGCAATGGCGTCGTTTTGATAGACTGTGTATCTATTTTATATTGTCAATGGTTGATAGTTCTAGAACTCATCATTTTAGTTTGAGTCAAAGATTTGCCCTAGTGTAAATGGACCGAGGGTTTCTCGTCTCCTCTTCAGCGTGGAGTCATTGTTGAACTAGTGAAAGTGGAAAGCTTTGGTATTCTACAGCGAGGTAAGCTTCCCCGTAACGAAATAGTGATTCATTTAAAGTATCTCATCTTTCAATTTTTGAAAAGATATCAGTCGTCTAAGCCATCGTTTTTGTCAGTTACAGGTTGTGAAGTAGAGAATTCGAGCAAGGGTTTTACAAAGTTGGCGAGCTCTCAACTTGGTAAGCTCCGGGTCTTTCCAAAAACCCTCGTAGGTGCTCGTCATTTAAGGTTGAAGTGGTTTGCAAGAATGAGTAACTGGTCCTGCCGTGACTTGTCGTGGTTATTATTTGAAGAACTTCGAACCACCATTTGGAAATCAAATGATAACTGTTTCGTTGGTTTTGTGTCTTTCGTTTGGTTACAAGTTCTTTGGTTTCCTATTTTGTTATCTATCTTTGTTGAACTGGAAAATGTAAAGCTCGCCAATGTCGAGGTTGTTAAGGACTGGTTTCAGATGTTGGTCTTGGGAAAATAACCCTGTACAATTTATGTTTTTGGTAAACATTCTGTAACTATCGTTTATGGGCATAACGTCTTCGTTTTTCTGAAGTTGGGACTTGTAATGGCTTTGGCCATTGAGCCACGACCTGTTTGTTTAAGTTATAAGGAATGATTCAAAGAGCCGAGGCTCGTTTATGGTGAATACGATGATTCCCTTTTGGCAATGAACGAGTATGTTCTGTGTAAAAAAATCGTTTGTGTTAAAAAACGTAATGTTGTAGGATGTCATTACGATTTTCGTTCTAACCTTATAATATGTGAAACCTGTCTTAGATGATAGCTCTGTAATGTATGTTGTTTGAATGGTAGTCACATTCGTTGTAAAGGAAATGACAGGCCAAACCCTGGTTCGTAGATGGTCTTTGGAAATGAAACATATATAATATAGTTGTTTTCATAATAGTTCTTCATATGATAGGGTTTGTACTATAGAGTAATGTGGAAATAATATATGTTTATAATACTGTGGATAATGACATTGGATATTCAATGCGATCTTAGGTTTTACAGTGCTATAATACTATGTTTTTAATACTATAAACAGTTTGTAAAATAATGGAAAAATACAATATTGAGATTTGAAAGATACAAGTAATTTATGAAACTAAATGATAAGTGTGAAACACTATAAGTTTTCCATTGCTTCTGTTTACAGTTTGAATATTTATTGGATAAAATAATTCGTAGTAATAAAATGTTTATACTATTTTCATTATCTGTTTGTACTATAAATCATAGGAAATGGATATAGTAAGAAATGAAAACAGTGAGTGTATGTGCAATGTGAAAAACTGTGTAATGCATGTTAAGTACAGTCTTGATATGATGATCACAATCATTTATTTGTTGCTATGTTATTATAAAGTAAACACAATATAATGTATAAAAATATGATTTCTATCTATCCTCTATGTACACAGTAGTGATAAGAATAATGCCATGCAACTATACAGAATTTAAACGCTGTTTGTTTTTCATATAGCTAAGGAAACATTTATAATATATATATTAGATAATATACAGAACTTTCTACTATTATTTAACTATAGGGCAAAAAACTGATAATTATATAACTATCTATCTATCGTATTCCAAATGGCAATTTGCCTATCTTTAAGCTGTTCTTAATTTGCGTATCTATACTGGAGTACGATGCACAAAACAGCATGGGGAAAAATATAGATACTGATTTATCAATCACTTAAACTTTAACATTCATACTTCAACAATTTTAGAATTAGATTCTTTTTTGGAAACAAGAAACAAAAATTACTAAATATACAGAACAATTCTGCTAACTAAGATAAGGTATAAAATTTGTAAAAGCCTGGATAAATCTGTAGGGCAACAAACAGCCCAAGAAGACTGTTCCACCCAACCAATTCCTGAAAACAGTCAAGTACTGTCTTAGGACTCCCGAGCCTATTCACTGAACCACCAGGAGGAAGAAACTCAGGAAATAGGACTTCTTCTTGCAATAGCAAATAACTTTGAAATCTTCAATAGCTAGCAATCCAATAGACCTGCACCAGTAACTCTGGTTCTTCTCAACAATATGTAGACTTAAGATTGCATTCACAACTAGCCTCCCTATTCGAATCTCTCAGTGATCACCTGATGCACATGAGAAAAATATTCTGCAGAAATATTGATTAAGAGCTGCCTGCTCAATTCGAATTTTCCTTTATAGGCTGCCTAGGCCTTTTCAGATGTTACTGGGTCATTAAATGAGCTACCTGCTCACTCCCTCCACCTGGGGGATAATGCCCTATTTTTAGGGGTTGTTGTCCAATAACCAACAACTAGTGGTGTGATGCAATTGCTGCCATCTGTCCCATAGCTTCCAACAGCTTCCATTCCTCATAGTGGGTCAGTGAACACTCATTTAACAGTCCTCTTGGGTCTTTGTCTCCTAATTAATTTATTTAAATAATAATATTCAGTAATTACATTCATCCATGATCAAAACTAATCATAATTACAAAACTTTGTAATTGAATTTAACATAAAGTATTTTGCAAATAAAATGGTAATTTTCAGAAATTTGGGTAGGTGACATTGTGGGATGGAACATTACTCCCCCTATCCAGGTTATATTCCCATAAGTGATATGTTGGGCTCAAAATGAGTATATTGTTGTAATGGCTTTGAGTCGTGTTGTTGACTTGGCCTTGTGCCTGAAGAATGTAGGCTTTACCCTAGGTACCATCCTCAAAATAAGGGGAAGTGTCCAAGGATTTACCCCAAAATAATATACCTAGAAAAAAAAATATACAAAATGAAAAAAGAGAAAGGATGGGATCATGGGAAGTGTTATCTTTTATTTATTTTTAAATTTGTTTTATTGAATTTATTAAATAAAATATGCAAGTAGAAAGAAATTATGAAAAGAATAAGAGTGGAAAAAAGTAGATTTATCCTTTTACAATATTTTAAGTAATATGTAAAGAAATAACAATGTTCTTGAGCCCGATGGGCTAGCTCAAGTGTTGAGTGCTGTAAGTTGTGAGCAGAAGGTCTCGGGGTCAAATCCTCGGGGTGGCTATACATTGCTATATAAGGGCCTCACTTGATGTCCCCACCGGGTTAGGCCCTATAATCAGGGGCCGATGGTTTACCTTGGGTACCATCCTCAAAATGAGGGGAAGTACCTGAGGGTTTCCCCATGACATGTTCCAATTAAAAATAAAAATAAAAAACAATGTTCTTGGCAAAAAAAAAAATTAAAGACCTATCTCCATAGGTGATTGAAGGGATGAATTGGGAAAATTGCACCTCAAAGTATAACAAAACAAAAAAACCACAAAAATATCATCATACCAAGAAAACCCTAGAGTTGAGTAAAGCCTAACATAATTTATGAGAAACCCTTAAGATAAAAATTGTATTTAAACAACACATAGTGATCATTAGAGGTGCATTGATGTCAAGCTAAAGATGGAGACCACAAGCACCGTGCAAAATGTCTCAACCAAAACTCACCCATTTGGAAAATCAATATATTTTATTTAGAAAAATGATCACCAATAGGGACGTTATCTCTCTACACAACTATATATAATAAGTATAGCCACCTGTATCATTAAGAAAAATGCAACCAACAGGTGACAAGACCTAAGCAAAAATAACAACAACAAACCAACACCATATATCTCTATAAGCAAATATATATATATAGACACCTATGAGAGGATGTTGCCTTCGACAATAATAATAAAGGAATTACCATTGGTCCAAAGACCAATGCTTCGTTCATATTTTAAGTAACAAGCATTCACCACCTATCAAGAGGTTAAACATTGTTTACATTGAATGTGTCTACCACCCAAACCTTTTTTTATGGCCTTAATGTCTAAATGCAAAAGCAAAAACCCCATTGCAAAATGTGTCAGCTCCTCTAAGTAAACAAGATCCTAATGTGGGCTTTAACAATGACCTACTTTCACCAACTTGGGAAACTTATCATGGCTACCTTCAACACTAAACAAAATCATGACAAAGAATTACAAGGCAAAAAGGGATTGCCATCGCCTCCACACATCCATCTTGCACCCACACACCATAACCAATCCATGGGTAAATCTTTAAAGAGAAAAGACCATCACGGGGGTTCTATAACAAGGCACTAAAAAAAGCCTATGTTGTCCCACAGAAGCACGGATATGATCAAGTCTCAATCCCATATAACCTCCTCCCTTCCTCTTGTTTTATGCAAGTGAAACTCTGACAAGGCTTCATTTGTGCACTAATGGGGAGCAAGTCAACTCTCATCTCTCATCTTGCTCCATTCCTAGTCTAATATTAGGTTTGACTATTGTCCCTAGTATATTGGAAATTTGGGTTTACCCTTATTTGTAATGTCATATTGTGATTCATAAATAAATTTCATTTTGTCCATCTAGTTAATTGTTTATGGGGCTCGTTTAGTAACAAGCTATAAATTGTTAAAACTCACTAATTAAAATATATGTGACCATGTGCCAATGAGTTGTGAAGGCTTGGATGATCTTGGTTTAACCATGGGATTATTTAGCCCACATTGACCATAAAAACCAAAATTTCACCAAAAGAAACTTGTAGCACATGAATAGGGGTGGGGGATCATCCTACTGGAAAATCAACAAATAGGAATGAGAGAGTGGAATTGCCACTCAATTTTAGGGAAAATTGAGAAACATTAAGGGAGATTAAGAGTGGAATTAAAAAGGAGGGAAACAACTCCATTACAAAAATGTGTCAGCTCCTCTAGATAAACAATAACCCTAATGTGGGCTTTAACAATGCCCTAATTTCACCAACTTGGGAAACTTATCATGGCTACCTTCAACATTAAACAAAATCATAACAATAATTACAAGGCAAAAAGGGATTGCCATTGCCTCCGCAAATCCATCTTGCACCACACACCATAAACACTCCATCGGTAAATCTTTAGAAAGCCAAGACCATCGTAGGGTTCAGTAACAAGGCACCCAAAAAATTATATGGTGTCACACAAAAGCACTGATATGCTCAAGTCTCAATCCTATACAACCTCCTCCCCGCCTCTTGTTTTATGCATGTGAAACGCTAACAAGATTTCATTTGTGCACTGAAGGGGAGCAAGTCAACTCTCATCTCTCATCTTGCTCCATTCCCAGTCTAATCTTAGGTTTGATTATTGTCCCAGGTATATTGGAAATTTGGGTTTATCCTTCTTTGTAATACCACATTGTGATTCATAAATAAATTTCATTTTGACCATCTAGTTAATTTGTACGGGGTTGTTGAGTTGTAGCAAGCTATAAATTGTTAAAACTCACTAATTAAAATATGTGTGGCCATGTGCCAATGAACTATGAAGGCTTGGATGACCTTGGTTTAACCATTGGATTATTTAGCCCACATCTACCATAAAAACAAAAACTTCACCAAAAGAGACCTTGTAGCACATGAGTACTAGGGATGGGGAATCATCCTACTGGAAATCAACAAAGAGGAATGAGAAAGTGGAATTGCCACTCAATTTTAGGGGCAAACCAAGAAACACCAAGGGAGAGTAGGAGTGAAATAAAAAAGAGAGAGGAAGGCCACTAGATTAACTAGGGTTTTGATCTTAATTAATTATTTAGGGTTGGTTGATTAATTGGGTGCTTCAATTGGGGTTTCCAACAAGTAATTAGCATTATATGAAAAGAGGAAATCAAGCTAACCAAGGGTTAGTTCCCAATCTTCCTTTGGAAAACTAATTAAACTAAGCATTTAATTGAAAGATGGTAGAAAAGGAAAGAACTAAACCAAAAGAACATTGTTTTAGGTGATGCGCTTCTTGGGCTAAAGATAAGAGTTGTCATAAGCTCTAAGAAAGTGTTGTGACCTCTACATGATCATCCACATGCAACTCAAGCCTCTTGCAAAACAAACTTGCAATGATATCCTATACAATGTGATATAAACACTAGATCAACCATGTGTAATGATATAACATTGTGTACTAGTGGGGACCCCAAGTGTCCTCGTAAGGGTTTGATACCTCCCTTACCATAGCTATATATGTTGGAACCAATCTTGAATGTTGTAGGGTTGAATCATCCAAGGGATGAGAGGACTAAACCTTTGAATACGACATAGGATGAGATAAGAAACCTACAAAGTTGGGGCCAAACTAATAACAATAGATCACCATTGAGGTGCTAGAAAAGACAAGTACAAGCATTACAAGAACCTAGTAAAAGAATTACAATGTTAGATCAAGATTCGATGGCAATTTGAGTGTGTACTTGTAAGATAGGGTTTTTGAGATAGTAGATTCAAAGAGTTTTAGAGAGATTCCATATAGAGCTTTTACAAAGAGGGATTCAATGGTATAAATGGAGGGAACAACCTCAAGGCACAAGTGAATGGAAAATTAACCATGAGGGAGAGGGTGGGGGGGAGGGAGGGAGAGAGCAAGGGAGAGAGGAAAGGGTGAGGGGGAGAGCAAGGGAGAGAGCAAGGGTGAGGGAGAGAGAAAGGGAGAGAGGGAGAGAGAGGGAGGGGGAGGGGGAGATGGATAGGGAGTGGGAGAGGGAGAGAGAAAGGAAGAGAGCAAGGGAGAGGGGGAGGGGGAGAGGCAGAGGGAGTGGTAGAGAGCGAGGGAGAGGGAGAGAGAAAGGGAGATATGGAGAGAGCAAGGGAGGGAGGGGGAGAGAGAGAGGGGAGGAGGGGAGAGGGAGAGAGAGAGTGGTAGAGAGCGAGGGAGAGGGAGAGAGAAAGGGAGATATGGAGAGAGCAAGGGAGGGAGGGGGAGAGAGAGGGGAGGAGGGGAGGGGGAGAGAGAGGGGAGGAGGGGAGGGGGGGAGAGAGAGAGAGAACAAGGGAGGGAGGGGGAGAGAGAGCAAGGGAACAAGGGAGGGAGAGTGAGGGAGGGGGGAGGGAGGGAGAGTGAGGGAGGGGGGAGGGGGGGGAGGCGGGGGAGGGAGCAAAGTATAAGAGAGAAAGAGGGAGAGAGAGAGGGAGAGGGAGAGAGAGAGGGAGAGGGAGAGAGAAAGGAAGAGGGGGAGAGAGCAAGGGAGGGAGGGGGAGAGAGAGGGGGGGTAGAGAGAGAGAGAGGAGATAGGGGGGGGAGAGAGAGAGAGAGAGAGAGGGAGGGGGGAGAGAGAGAGAGAGAGAGAGAGAGAGAGAGGGGGGGGGGGGGAGAGAGAGAGAGAGAGAGAGAGAGAGAAGGAGGGGGGGGGGGGGAGAGAGAGAGAGAGCGGGGGGGGGGGGAGAGAGAGAGAGAGAGAGAGAGAGGGGGGGGGGGGGGGGAGAGAGAGAGAGAGAGAGAGAGAGAGATTTTACAAAGAGGGATTCAATGGTATAAATGGAGGGAACAACCTCAAGGCATAAGTGAATGGAAAACTAACCATGAGAGAGAGAGATATTTTTCCTATGCAGTGTGGTTTAATGGATGGGAGAGTCAAATATATAGATTTTTGTTAAAACCAAACAACTTCAAGTATGATGACTACTTTTGATTACACAAAAAAATGGAAGCAAGGATCACAACATGGTGTCATAGATGGTTCTTTGGGGATGATCCAACATGGTTTCATAGATGGTTCTTTGGGGATGGTAGACTAGTTAGAGCGCATCCCATATATTGGGTGTCCATTGCTCATATTCCAAAGGAAATCTAAGTAAAATAAGGAAGAAGTGCTTGTTGTCTATTACTTTGTTCTTTATCTTTCTTGTACTGATCCAGGTTCGACGTTGTTAGGGAACCAACAATACCACTTCTCCACCAGCCATTTCGGCAACAACCTGTGAGCAAGCTGAGGTCTCACCCGAGGCGAAGTTATGGGGGATTATAGATGCCAGATTTTTGTAACCAGGTGATGCGCGGTGATGGGACTGGCTCGGGTGAAGTTCTCCCGACTTCGCATATACTCGGTTATTACTGCGCACATATGGGACTACGCACCTCACAACTCCCACAATACAATACAATACAACAATGCAACTCCAGGACTGTGCTTCTAAGAAATCACACACATTACAGACTTCGCTGAGTTAGTGTTTATCCATATAACTTATGCATTCGGCCTACTCATAATTACTTGCACATTCAGTTATACATGTCCAATACTTAACATATTATTCTCATCAACCATACATGCGAAAATACTTATAAAAGGACGAACATACATAAACATGAACATAAACATAAGCAATCTCACAGATTCAATCACACAACACAAGTATTTACGTGGTTCACCCCCAGGATGGGAGCTACGTCTACGGGAACTGTTGTTTATATTAATGGGAAGGGTCAACAATTCCAGTCTGCGCACACAACTGCAGACTCTTCTCTCTACAATGGGTCTCTGTGCACTCTGCTACAGAGCCTCTTTCTCTCTTTGTCTTCTTACAATACAAAACTAAGACCAAAATTTACCCAAAAAGTGACCAACCCTTTCCTTACAAAATTGCCCCTTTTATAGATCGTGCCCGAGGGTCACGTCTTTACAATCATTGTGGGCCAAGATTCCTATAGTACCCAAAATCCCCCCAAAAGTGGAGGGGTGACCCTGCTAACCAGGCTTGTCGTAGTCGACAGCTACTTCACTTGACTTTGGCCGCCTTTCTGCGTCGCTTCTTCTGACAGCCGCAACTCTGACGAAACGACTCTAATTGCATACTGACATGTCCCTTTCCACTGCTCTGCCTCTTTTGTTGCTGTTGATTCGTCGTTCTGCTTCTAACGGTTTCTGTCGCCCTGGCTGTCTCAACTGTCCCGGTCGTCCTTAGTATTTCGTTTAACTAAGGCGACAAGTCCCTTTTACTCTGACAACACGTCATGCCATACCCTTCGCCCGAGAATTACTGAGACGCTTTCCCAAAAATAGGTCATTACCAACCTTCATTGAATCTGTACTGTCTTGAAGCTGCTTTAGTTTTACTTCGCTTCATCATAACTTCACTAATCCTCAATACTTAGCTTGTCCTCAAGCTATGCTTCGTCAAAACTACGCTTCTCTTGAGTCTCTTTGGCACAGTTGTGCGAACCTTGGAAAAATTGCGCACTTCTTGGGCCTCGCCCAATAGGCCCCTAACACTTACTTGTGGATCGTCCTCGATCCACATCCGCTGGGTGACTTCGACTACGCGCCTTCTGGGGCGCTCAAATTCGCAGTGGAATCCTTGCAGAGTTGTGCCGAGCTTCGCAACCGTATCCTTTGCCTCATTTTCAAACTCTGTAAATAGTCTCCAGCATCGTCTGCGAGACTCCTTCTTGGGATTTTTTCTTTGATTGTGCCCTCTGTTGCTTGAAGTTCTAGGAACTTCTCATCTATGTGCTCCAACAATGTGAGTGCTTCTTCCTACATTGGCTGCAACTTTGCTGAAGTGACAGCCTCTTTCTCCCTTAATGCTTTTAGTTCCTTCTGCATCTCCTTTGTCTCTGCGAACTTTTATATCTTTTGCCTTGGTGGCAAATTCTTCATTGTCACGTTCATGGAGTCTAACTCTTGTTGTCCGTGCTGCAGGTCCTCTTGTATTTTTTGTAGGTCTAGATCTTCTTGCAGTGTAGCCAACACTCTAGTGGCTTCCTCAAGCAAATCCTGACATCTTGCTACTTTCGCGGATATATTTTCTATTGTGACCTTTACCTCTTCACTTCGAGCTGCGCTGTCGTCCGGAGGAGTGCTAGGCTAATGAGATTCTAAATCAACAATCTTTTCCTTGTATGCAGTTTCCATATCCATCATCTCGGCCTTAATAGTTTCTACTGCGGCCCCAATCTAAAGTATAGTGGCCTCAACCTCAGGTTCTTCCTCGCACTCGGGTATTTTTGTGCAGACAGTCGACACTGTCTTTTTAAGTCTGCGATTCTTCTCCTAGACATTCATCAGTTCTCTGTTGCTTTGAGTAGAATCAAGCTTCAGCTTGTCGTAGCTCTTCTCTAGCTATATGTTCTTGTTGTAAGCAGTGATATCTCTGTCGCGGATCTCCTCCATAACCTGCAGGTGCAGATTGTGTAAGTCTTCAATGGGAAGCATCCCGACATTAAGGTCAAGGTGTGCCAACTTCTTTGTTTTTTTCGCTAGTCCGGTCGTGTTAGGATATTCCTATACTCCACCCTAGTCCTACCATCATTTCCATTATTTGCATTTTCAGTCTTGCATGCATTTCTGCATGCATGCAATTGAATGCATCCCAGTCATCAGTCCTAGCACCTAGCCCTCAGTTAGCCAGCCCTTGGGAGCTTCTCACTGATCAGTTTTAGCCCTACTAGAGCTTAGTGCGCCCTTCTTCCTTGATTTAAGGAAGCCACTCGTCCTCTCTCACCTACCAGTGAATTGCACTTCAGTTAGTTCAGTTATCTTAGTTCTTTCCTTGATTTAAGGCTAGACTGACTCTCAATTGGCTGTATCACTCCGATGAGACTAGACTTCCCATTCTGACTCCAGTTAGCTCCTCATGCGCCCTCCATTGAGCCTCCTTCATTCAGTTAGTGCCTCCATGTGCCAGTTACACCTAACACACTCAATTAGACTCATTTTGACTGATGGTTGACAGTTACTTGTGTGAAAATCAGATCACATCCAAGAACTATTCAAAAAATTACACTCTCTTATATGAAAAATCTCACACAACTAGTCAAAAGCACAAAAATTATGCACAAGAGTAGATTTCTGTATTAACTTCTCATGAATAAAATTACATCAGCCAACATATGAATGTAATAGGTTGTCATTAAATAAATTTTACAGCAGAAAATTGAATGGCTAAAGATGCCAAAAGAATCTCCACTCAATAAGACTTGCTAAATATGCCCATCCCCCCCTAGGTGGCAAGTTGACTTTCCAAATCAGCCCCAAAAGCTCACGAATTGCTAAATTAGTGAGCTGAAGGTGAAATATAGATAAAAACAAATCCAAATACAAATTTTGGGTGGAAAAAAACACTAAGGAAAGTTTTTGGTGTAAAAAAACAGTTTCCTAGGTAGACTAGCTTTTCCCTAATAGGGAAAAAGCAGTAAAAAAAGCTCTAAAACTCATAAATGCACACTTCCTTCTAATTCTAGTCTAAAATTAGTTATGAAAGCGCCCAAGTGGCCTAGATGACTTGTAGATCACACCTTGGAAGTATTCTTATCCTCCCATGTTTCCTTGTGGTCCACACAATGGCAATTTCCTAATTTATTATATGGAATTAACCACTAAATGATTAATTAATGTATCACATGTAAATAAATAAATGGTAGGAAGACTTAAATTATTCCAACACCCCCTCTTAAGTCTGACTTAAATGATCTAAATATCAGAAAATAAAATACTAAGGGCCCAGTAACAAGATTTGGTCACCCCGTACAAAATACTGCCACAAAATAAGGATAGAAGGAAAACCTCATGGGAAAACCTTCCCTCAAAACATGGACATATCAAAATTGAAAGGTTGCTGATCAACCCTTCACTCCACCACATGTTCAACCATCCCAAGCAGTGATCTAAGATAGCTGAATGTCTTCTTTGTGAAAGCCTTGGTGAAGATATTTGCAGTTTGCTCACTTGTGGGGCAATACTGCAAATCTATGATCTGATCATGCATTAGGCCTCTAATGTAGTGCATATGAATATCTATGTGCTTGGTCCTCTGCCTCTGTACTGGATCACATGAAACTCTAATGGCACTCTGGTTGTCACAATAAATGACAATAGGAGTACTGAAAGAAATCTCAAACTCAGACAAAATCCCCTGCAACCAAACACACTGTGTAGCAGCATTCACTGCTCCTCTGTACTCTGCCTCCGCTGAAGATGAGCTAGGGAATTTTGTTTCTTGCTGGACCAGCAAACAGGGCCACCTCCAAGCATGAATACAGATCATGATGTGGATTTCCTGTCAAGGCTATCACCATCCCAATCCGAATCTGTGAAACCCAAGAGATCTAAGCTTGAATCTGCCACATAGTGAATCCCATCACTCTTTGTGCCCTGCACATAATGAAGGATTCTTTTTGCAGCCCTCCAATGTAACTCATGTGGTTGATCCATATATCTAGATGCTACATTCACAGCATATGCAAGATCTGTTCGAGTGTGTGTCAAGTAGAGCAAGCTGCCAATCAACTGTCTATATAGAGTACTGTAAAAAATGGGTGTAGATTTTGCTTCTTTCATTCTAACTCCAGAAAGGAATGGAGTCTTAGAAGGTTTGCAATCAGCCATCTTAAACTTCTTTAACAGATCAGAAGCATACTTTGACTGACATACCTCGGTTCCTTCTTTTGTTTGAGAAATCTCAAGCCCCAAAAATTGTTTAAGAATTCCCAAGTCACTCATGGAGAATGCTTGGTGCATTGCGGTCTTTAGTGATGCTATTTGTTCAGTGCTATCACCCGTGATCAGCAAATCATTAACATACAACACTATTAACATAATAAAACCATCAACAAACTTCATATAGACATTTGGGTCAGATTTACACCGAACATAGGATTATGACAGCAGAAAACTGTCCATCTTTGCATACCAAGCCCTAGGGGCTTGCTTGAGTCCATACAAAGATTTTTTCAACCTGCAAACAAGGTTTGGATCTGATGTGTACCCCTGTGGCTGTTGCATATATATTTCTTCTTCAATCTCCCCATGGAGGAAAGCACTTTTCACATCCATGTGATGTACTTCCCACCACTTGGAAGCTACCACTGCCAAAACTAGACTAATGGAGTCTTTTTGAGCTACCGGTGCAAATGTTTCATTATAATCAAGTCCTTGGACCTGAGAGTACCCCTTTGATACCAGCCTTGCTTTGTACTTAATGGTTGTACCATCCGCTGCACATTTAGTCTTATAAATCCATTTGCATCTTACCAACTTTCGGCCTGCGGGGAGCTTGACTAGCTCCCAAGTTTCATTCTTCTGCAATGACTGAAACTCCTCATCCATAGAAATATGCCATCTAGGATCATGTGAGGCATCCTCATATTTTTGTGGATCAGAATCTATCATCATATAGCATTTCTCAGAAAGATAATGATCATTCACATTGAGAGCAGTCTCAAACTGTGATCTAGTCCTTCTTTGGTCCTAAGGGTTGCCTGCTAGTTCACCTGCTGCTTGCAAAGTTTTTGAAGCCCACTTAGGCCTTGTAGGTGAGATACCATCTGCAATAAATTGATCCTCATCATTAGAAATATCAGAAAAATAATAAAAACATCACTTACTTCTTCTTCAGTCGGTGGTGAAGATGAATCTCCAATTTCTGCGCTCTGAGAGGGCTCTTCCTCAAACTGCACACTTCTTTCGATGAATGCTTTATGAGTGGTCATGTTCAGCAGCTTATAAGCTTTGGAGTTCTCTGAATATCCAACAAATAAACATGGTTGGCTTTGGGGCTGCATAGCCCTCCTCTTCTCAATCGGAATCCTAGCCCAAGCCTTTGAGCCAAAAATCCTGAAATGAGAGATGTCAGGTTTGTGACCTGTCCAAGACTCGAAAGGAGTGATACCTTTGAGAGCTTTGTGTGGCACTCTATTCTGAATATAAGTGGCACACTTTATTGCCTAAGCCCATAGCTTAGGAGACAAAGCTTTTTCCTCAAGCATGCATGTGGCCATCTCCTTAAGAGATCTATTTTTCCTCTCAACAACCCCATTTTGCTGAGGTGTATATGGAACTGTATGTTGCATCTGTATGCCCGATGAAGTACAAAATTGCTGAAACTCTGATTTCACATACTCACCACCATTATCAAATCTTAACACTTTTATATGCCTACCAGACTGATTCTCAACTGAGGCTTTGAATAACTTGAATAACCCAAAAACTTCTGATTTAAGCTTAATGAAATAAATCCAACAATACCTGTTGAAATCATCTATGAATGTGAGAATATATTTTGCTGAATTCAATGACTCATGGGGAAATGGACCTGATATATCAGTGTGTATAAGTTCCAATGGTAATGGTGCAATGTTTCTCTCAATGGTAGATCTCCCATACTTATGCTCAGGATGTTTTCCTAGGATGCAGGATTGACAGACACCTTTGGAAAATTTGATATTGGGCAGCCCTATAACCATCTCTTCTCATGAGCTGGGAAAGGTTTTTGTAATTAAGGTGGACAAATATATCATGCCATAGTTTGCTGGACTCATTGGCATGAGTTAACAGAGCAGAAGGTGAGGAGTTTGCCACAAAATGAGAAAACTTGTAAATTCTAGAACAATGATCAGCAGTACTAAATGCAATAATTTTTCCTGTTGAAATTTTTGCTATCTCAACATCATTGGGGGTAAAGGTTACTCTCTTGGGTAGCCCTGTATCGGTCATCTGATAGACTGACAATAGGTTTGCAGCAAGTCCAGGGACATATAAAACATTATTAAATGGCCCAAACTTGAGATCTATGCTACCTTTGCCTTTGCTAGAAGTTTCAGAATTGTCTCCCAATACAATGTTCAGACCACTGGAAGAGTCAAGTGAAGTAAAATACTTACTTGCAGACACATGTGTCTTGAAGCACTGGAATCAATGATGAATGATGAAGACTTTGATGTGTTGGCCATCAATGCATGAACTCTCTCGTTATCATCGGAATTTTGTCCTCCATCCTTCCTCCTTGCGCTCTCTGGAAGATGAATGTTGGCTTTCTCCAAGAGTGAAATCCATTGGTCAATGGTTTTCTTCATGCAAGAGCTTCCAGGATGAAAGCCCTTGCTGCAATAATTGCACTTTGTCCTGTAATTCTTTTTGTTCGGATTCTTCTTGAAGTTTGATGACTCTCCATTAAAATTCTGCTTGTCTTTCCGCTCACCGGTGGGCTTCTTGAAGTTGCCTTTCTTCTTTCCTTTCGAATTCTTTGAGTCTCCAACATTTAGATAGTGGTCTTTGGATGGATTTTTAATGGCTCCCATTAAGACTAGCTTGTCTTGTTCTTGTGTTAATGACTCCATGAATTCTGAAAGTGACGGCCTCTTCCAATTTTAAATTGCTTTCCAGGTGGAAACAAAAATTGAATAGTCGGGGGCCAAGCTTGGAGATAATGGCCAAAACTAATTGCTCATTTTTCTTATCTATTCCACATTGCTTCAGCTGCAATACAAGAGACTTGAATTTGGAGAATAAGTCTTGTAGATTATCAAAATTTTGTGGACTCAAAGAGACTAGCTCATTATCCAATTGGTGGCCTCTCAATTCATTGGTTTTACCGAACAGTTCTTGAATTTTCAGCCATACTTCATTGGTTGAAGTGAGGCCATCAAGATGAAATAATTTTTCTCTGGATGTAGTGAGACATAACATCCCATAGGCTTCATCCCTTCGATTATTTCGTTTAGATTTCTCCACTGTTGAGGTTGGCTCAGCTTCTGTTGCCATGGTCACCCTGTAGAGCCCTTTGCTCCTCAGTAGAATCTCCATCTATGCTTTCCAATCAAAGTAATTGAAAGGAGTGAGGATGATCTGTTGTGTATGATCCATTGTTGCAACTGAAATAAACTTATGGACTGATTTTAGAACACTTATGGATTCCAAAATGCGCCCTGCAGAGAATAGAATTCACCCGATGAATGGACCAATGCGCCCTTCCTGAGACTGTTGGATCCTGCAAGACAATCAATAGATGAAAGGAATAGCTTGATGTCTCTGATACCATGTGAAAATCAGATCACATCCAAGAACTATTCAAGAAATTACACTCTCTCATATGAAAAATCTCACACAACTAGTCAAAAGCACAAAAATTATGCAAAAGAGTAGATTTCTGTATTAACTTCTCCTGAATAAAATTACATCAGCCAACATATGAATGTAATAGGCTGTCATTAAATAAATTTACAGCAAAAAATTGAATGACTAAAGATGCCAAAAGAATCTCCACTTAATAAGACTTGCTAATATGCCCATCCCCCCTAGGTGGCAAGTTGACTTTCCAAATCAGCCCAAAAGCTCACGAATTGCTAAATTAGTGAGTTGAAGGTGAAATATAGATAAAAACAAACCAAATACGAATTTTGGGAGGAAAAAACATTAAGGAAAGTTTTTGGTGTAAAAAACAGTTTCCTAGGTAGACTAGCTTTTCCCCAATAGGGAAAAAGCAGGTAAACAAGCTCTAAAACTCATAAATGTGCCCTTCCTTCTAATTCTGGTCTAAAATCAGTTAGGAAAGCACCCAAGTGGCCTAGATGACTTGTAGATCACACCTTGGAAGTATTCTTATCCTCCCATGTTGCCTTGTGGTCCACACAATGGCAATTTCCTAATTTATTACATGGAATTAACCACTAAATGATTAATTAATGTATCACATGCAAATAAATAAATGGTCGGAAGACTTAAATTATTCCAACAACTTGTGCATTGATGACTCCACTGATGATGATGACTTCTAGTTGTGCTCCAATGACACTCCAATGATCTTTTGATCTCTCCATGAAGGCTAATTCGAATCCTCATGCATTGTATTATTTATTTGTCCATTTGTGATTAATGAATTAGTGTGTGTGAAGTTATTTTGCTTCTATCCGAGTTCTACTGTATTATTATTTTGTTGCTCATTTTACTGCATTGACCACTCTTAATCTTATTTCCTAAATTCTTTCATTGTGAGGTATACATCAACTCTTAGATCTGTTGTGGAGATTTTCACATGGTATCAGAGCATGTTGAGAGTTTTGACTATCTCCATTCCTGAGAGTTTTTTTGCAGGTTATTATCAAGATTTCCAGTGCAGGCGAGTAGCAGCAATTTCTGCATTTTTGCAGCATTAGCAGTTGCAGATATTTTCTATTGTTTTTGCAGGTCTGCTACAGCTTCTATGTATTCAGAAGAAATCCCTCCTCTTTATCTATTCGACTATGATGAATGGAAACCAAAAATGATAGCATATTTGAAGAGACATGATCTCTTTGATTATTGTTTTGAAAGAGAGTTTGAATCCTCTGAAGAAGAGAATGTCTGGTTAAATGAAGGTGAAAGAGCCATTGCAACCATGTTGTATGCTATGTCTCGATACATGGTATTCCACTCCCTTGATGTTGAATCTACAAAAGAGATATGGGCCCACTGGATGAAAGATTTGGTAGACAGAATGAGGGATTGGTCCAAACCCTTTCGAGAGCAAGCCCAGTGATGCATTCGCTCCCCTTGATGGTCTCTTTGATCATGAATCATTATCAAACATATCTCATATTGAAGTTAGCCACAAAGAAGAAGAACTTGCAGATTCTACACTCATGCTCCAAATTTCTTCTATTTCGAATTCTGTGCCAACTCACACTCTACAAATTGCAAAGGTTCCTAAATCCTCTCTTGCACCAAAGGTCTGTTGGTTTGCATCATGATCTCATGAATGTTTTCGAAGGTAAAATCAACCATTGGAGGTAATGTATTCGCTCTCCTTGATCAATCACCTCTTATTTACTACTATATGATCATTATTTCATGCTTTCAGAAGGTTATTGAAGATGATGGCCATTGCCATTCGCTTGGGATAATTTCTCATGTAGTTACTGGTTTAGATCTCACCTCAAATGGCTCAAAGGAGATCTTAAGCAACCATGATTCAAGTCTTGGATCTGATTTGGATTTCAAGCAATCACTGATATTTGATGGTTCTTTTGAGCATAATTTCACCCATGATGGTTCGAAGGAGAAGACAAAAGACTATCTGCACATTCATAGATTTGATCCTACCTCAGCTGATTCGAATCACAGGTTCAAGGATCATCCTCATACTTTTGGATTTGTTCTCATCACATTTGATCTGAAGAGCAAGTACAAGCACATGCTTTTTGAGCATGATCCACTTCTTCCATCTTCCAAAGAAGAAGATACCTCCAGACATATGACCAAGCATCACACCTGCTTGAGTTTGGAGCATTTATTTTTGTGTGTGCCTTGCAGTCTATTTTTAGGGGGGGTATTTTTCCCATGAGGTTTTCCCCAATTCCTTGATTTATTGATTGTTATTATTCATTGTATTGGGTGACCTTGGTCTCAGTTACTAGGGCCCAGGATGGATTAAGGGGGGGTGTTAGGATATTCCTATACTCCACCCTAGTCCTACCAGCATTTCCATTATTTGCATTTTCAGTCTTGCATGCATTTCTGCATGCAGCATGCATGCATGCAATTGCATGCATGCAATTGCATGCATCCCAGTCATTAGTCCCAGCACCTATCCCTCAGTTAGCCAGCCCTAAGGAGATTCTCACTGATAAGTTTTAGCCCTCCTAGAGCTTAGTGCGCCCTTCTTCCTTGATTTAAGGAAGCCACTCGTCCTCTCTCACCTACCACTCAATTGCACTTCAGTTAGTTCAATTATCTTCAGTTCTTTCCTTGATTTAAGGCTAGACTGACTCTCAACTGGCTGTATCACTCCGATGGACCTCCGATGAGACTAGAATGCCCATTATGACTCAGTTAGCTCCTCATGCACCCTCCACTGAGCCTCCTTCATTCAGTTAGTGCCTCCATGTGCCAGTTACACCTACCACACTCAGTTAGACTCAATTTGACTGATGATTGATAGTTACTTGTGCATTGATGACTCCACTCATGATGATGAAGACTTCTAGTTATGCTCTGATGACACTCCAGTGATCTTTTGATCTCTCCATGAAGGTTAATTCAAATTGCCACCTTGGCATTCGAATCCTCATGCATTGTGTTATTTATTTGTCCATTTGTGATTAATGAATTAGTGTGTGTGAAGTTATTTTGCTTCGATCAGAGTTTTACTGTATTATTATTTTGTTGCTTATTTTACTGCATTGACCACTCTTAATCTTATTCCTAAATTCTTTCATTGTGAGGTATACATCATCTCTTAGATCTGCTGTGAGGATTTTCACACGTCGTTTGGAAAGATGATGTTTATTGGCTCAATATTTACCAAACAAGGTCACAAGGTCAAGGCATGTGACTTTCTTTTCTTTTTGCTGGACTCTCCCGACCTTCCCTCGGAGTCGAATTCCCGTACCAAGTCCTACTGGACTTGTTCAATCTTCGCGACCATAGTTCTTATCTCTGCAAGGTTCTGAATGAGGGTTTGCTTGCACCTCCTCACTTTTGGTTTCCTTTAAAGAGAACGCTTTATCCAAGTGCTCATTGACTTTCCTTGTGATGACCTCGTACTTGTCATCATACAACTGCACTTCGGGTGGCGGCTTACTGGCTTTATGCTTCTTTCTATGCACTTTCGCTGGTGATTGGCTTTCAGGTTCTTTTCTTTTCTCTCCCGATATTGTTGTACCAACGTCCTGTTGAGTTTCTTTTGGCTTCGCACCCGATGTTCCTTCGTCGTTTTTCTGATTCCCACCTCCGCTTTCCTCAGATGTGGTGTTGATTTCCTCCGGTGCATCCACCTTCCATTCCAGCGGCCAATCTTCCATGATTAGCTCAATCTTCGCAGCATCCAGCTGATAGAACCCTGGGTACCATAGTGTTTGTTCCTTATCAGCCCTTGGATGAATATATATAAAGTGCATGTCCGCTTTAAATTGGAGCCTTTGAATATATGCAGTTGTCACTTGCTTGGAGATGCGCGGTGTGCGCTGAATGACATCGCACAACTGCTCGTAATAGGTGTATAGTTGCTCATTGTTTTCCCGTTGCCTATCTGACTTCGCATTTGCCCACATGTTGGCAAACTACATTCCTTGACATTCTCCAGGGAAGACTGGAGCGCCTTGATGGTAAAGTAGCTCTTTCCAGCCCACAAATTCAATGAGTACCAATAGTCAACTGTAGTGGAATGCAGATCCACTTTCCTGAGTCTCTCGGACATAGTCCAAGAACTCGTTCAACAAGTATCTTGCCAATTATACGGGTTCCATCCTTAACTTTTGAAGCTAGGAGAACTGCTGGCGGCCGGCACCTTTGTTGGTTTGCATTTTTTGAGCACTTTCCCTGCTAGTAACTGAACAGTGAAGCACGTGGCGTCGTCCTTGATGCCAGTTGTGGTGTATCCACGAATTCCTTTTTGTAAGCCGATTTTTTCCTTCATCTTGGTCACAAGCTCTTTATCTTGAGACTTCCCCACGAACTCTGCTACAGGATCCGCACCTCGCTTACTGAGTAGCGTGATTCTGTATATGAGGTCAATGTTCAGGCCGATCTTGTGATCTAACCACAAGTAACTTGAGTGCATGCATGACAACAGAGTACGTACTACTGCTGTAAGCTCATAGCTTCTATCGAAGTGTGGGATGCATAGAAGGTTTAGCAACTCGGATGGCACTAACGGTTTGAGCCAATCCTGCACATTGCAAATCTTCGTTTCTCGTCTTCTCGTCAAGCTGGCGACACATATACTGGTCGGACTGGAACTGTGAGTACCTTGGCGCCTTGGAATCCTTCCCTTCTAACAAATCACGGTCTACAAACTTGAAATCTTGAATTCTTCCCAACAGGTTCTTGCAGATGCGCACATGACTTGAAATCGACGGCAATGGGATCGCATAGTGTGCATTCCTCATAAGCTGAATGAGTGGTGCATAATCTCTTCTTGGTGGGATGTATTCATGCATGAGATGAATGGGTTGGTTACAGGGTGGTTCTGGTGGTGGTGGCCTCGACACACTCGCTCTTTTCGGCTTCTCATGCTCACAGTTCGGTTGCTTGTCTTTCTTCTTCATCTATGTTGTGTGTCTCGGTGAGCTTCGGGACGGTGCACCTTTTTCTGGAACAGTCTTCTTGACAGGTGTTTTCATTAATCCCTCAAAACCAGACTGTTTGAAACCTCTCAAAATCTCTTGGAGCGTGAACTTCTCAGACATTCATGTGCAAAACGTTCGACGTACTCTTACCGGTAAACACTTGGAATTTACAACAATAGAATTTTAAAATCATGGTAAAACTGATAAACGCTCGGTTAATTCCATTTATAGGCATCACTTGACCCAAGGCGTGCCCATTAATGGCTAATTAGGCATTAAATGCCTTGTCCGTGGCCAAATCTCCGCTGAGACCTTGGTCCTTTCCTTCATTGATTATGCCCGAACGGACACAATTTCTTTAAATGTGGGAAATTTTGTCGGTTGTCGACAAACTGTATAACAGCTAATTTATCGACCGACAATTGTAACGGCTATCTTTCCGACCGACAATTGTAACGGGTAATTTTTCCTTCGAACTGCGCTAGCGATTATGTGATCGACGTGGTGCACTGGCGGATTTTCCTTCTGCTGTACATTTGACTTTGCAGTGTAAACCCTTTTTGGGTGGCTGACGTATGTGAATTGTGAGGTCAACTTCGCATTTGCCCTTCTCTTGTTCTTAACTTCGCAGCGTGAGTATTCTAATACTCCGCAATTCAGCTTCCTTTGCGTGCTTCGCAACACAGCTTCCATTTATGTAAACACTTCGCATTTTATCAAAATTGCATGCAGACTCATATTCTTGTATTCTAGTGTCCAATTTCAACTGCACTTGACACTTAGAATTTTTGTTCGTTGCTGACTCAACTGATGTAAGGCAAAGTGGGGATATCCCTGTAGGGTTTTAGTCTACTTCCATTAATAAGACGTGGGTACTAGATTTTGTCCCCTCAATGTGGCTAGATGAACTGTGCCACCATTAGTAACATTCTTGACAACATATGGCCCTAGCCAATGCATCTTAAATTTTTTGAGAAACTTCAAAAATTTACTGTCATAGAGGAGAACAAGATCTCCTACCTGGAAGAATTTTTACTTAATATGCCTATCATGCCATGCTTTTTCTCTGTCTTTCTGCACTTGTTGGTGAAAACCTGCAATGAAGTTATCTTCCTCCAGCCCAACTAAGTGTAGAAGCCTTTCTTCCATTGTCTCATCATCTGCCATGCCTATGAATGCTGCAATTCTCAAACTTTGTACTATGTATTCCATTGGGCATCACAACTTCCTGTCCATAAGCTAACGTGAAGGGTGTATAACCTGTCAACTTCTTGCAAGTTGTCCTATATGCCATAACACAGCTGGTATTCGCAGATCCCAATCATCCTTGTTTGTATTACATACCTTGGCCAACACATTTCCAATACTTTGTTAAAAGCTTCAACAGTGCCATTGGCCTGTGGATGATATGATGTGCTCTTATGATGGTAAATCTGAAATTCCTCAGTCAGGGCTTCAATAGTTCTATTCAAGAAGTGAGTTCCTTGATCGCTCATTAGGATATTTGGACATCCAAACCTTGTGAGGATGTGTTAAAAAAATGAACTGCGCGGGCAGTAATTGCGCTACAGTCCGTCATTGCTTTTGCCTATGCCCATCTAGTTAGGTAATCAGTAGTTGTAATGATGTATCTTGAACCAGTTCGCTTTCCTGGTGGGTTGATAGGTCCCACAAAATCAATAGCCCACTTATCAAAGGCTTACAATATAGCTGTGGCATCAATGGCATATCATCTCTACGAGATGGCTTCCCTATTATTTGGAAAACATCTCAACTACGGACAATGGCTCCTTTGAATCCTTGTGGAGTGTCGGCCACCATAGTCCTGCTCTAAAATTTTATGCGCACTGGCTCTTACTGTGTAGTGGCCTCCAGACACCCCTGGAATGTGCTTCAGCAAGTATCGATGGTTTCTCATGTGGCATGCATCTGCGCAGTACTTCATATGGTCCTAGCTTGTATAATTGTCCTGCAAATATGGTGAAGTCAACTGCTTTTAACTGCCAGTTGTTTCTTCTGCTGCGTAGTAAACTCTGTAGGTGCCAACATGTGGTCAAGAATTCTACAATATCCTTATAATAGTCATTTGTTATTTGGATAGCAAACAACTGCGCATTTGGTAGACTATCTTCCAGGTTGGTAGGTTCTTCGCCTAATTCAATTCTGGAAAGATGATCAGGTCCCGAGTTCAGCCTTCCTGGCCTAACAACGATTTCAAAGTCATACTCTTGAAAGAGTAACAACCATCTGCAGATTCTTCCCCCTAACACTGGTTTATTGACTAAGTATTTCAAATCTGAGTGGTCAGTAAACATACATAAGTGCGCACCCAACAAATAGTGTCTGAACTTCTGCAGTGCGTACACCATGGCTAAGCCTTCTCTTTCTGTTGTGGTATAATTCTTTTCTGCTGGTGACAAATTTCTGCTTGAGAATGCAATAGGATGGTCAATGCCTCCCTCACCTGGTTGAGCTAGCACAATTCCAAGTGCGATGGATGAAGCATCTACATGTACGTGGAATGGTTTACTCTAGTTTGGAAAAACTAAGATAGGCGCAGTTACCATCCTCTCTTTCAATGTGTCCAATCCTTTCTGACAATCCTCAGTCCAAATGAACTTCGCTTCCTTCTTCAACAATTTTTCCATAGGCGCAGTGATTTGTGCATATCCTTTGATGAACTTCCTGTAGTATCCTATGTGCCCCAATGTAGTGCGTAACTGTTTTACTGAATTAGGCGCTGGAAAATTCACAATAACTGCGATTTTAGCTCGATTGACTGATCGGTCCTTGTTTACAAACAATGTGTCCCAGTAGAATTCCATAGGGAACACATAAGACACTTTTCTTCAAGTTCAGGGAGATCTGATGTTTTCTACAATTTGCTAACATCAGTCTTAAGCTGGCATAGTGGTTCTTCAGTAACCCAAATATTGTCCAATCATCAAAATACACGTCTAAAAATTTATGGATAAAATCCTTGAATGCAACAACAACTACTCTTGAAAAAATAGCAGGTGCGTTCTTCAGGCCAAAGGGCATAACTGTGTAGGAAAAATTTTCATTTCGGAAAAATTTGTAGGAAATAAGTCTTCGTATTCGCGGATTAAATTTGCTATCTGCGCAACCGTCTCCTCATCCCATTAATCCCCTATAGAAGCGAACTTCGGTTCTTCAGTAGTTCCAATGTTCACTTTTTGAGTTTTTACAAGATTGCTTAGATTTGGAATTTCCAGTGGAGGTCCTTCTACTTCGCGCTCTCCTTCCGACTCGGGTATGTTAACATTGTGTGGATCATCGTCATCCTCGCTTTACCCTTCATCTTCATCTAGAGCGAAGTTATAACATTCCAGGGCATGTTCTAGCTGTCTTGCCCATTCTGGTTGTTGATACACAGTTTTCAGTGTGTCATTGAATACCTTCTTTTTAATGATCTGCAACGCCTCATTTATACTTGGATAGTCATCCTCGAAACAGAAAGTTGCTTGGTAGTTCTTAATCACGACAGACCATTCTACTGTTCCTCTGCGAAGTTCTGTGTCTGTGTACCAGTTCTTCGGGATTTGTTCCAATGTGTGCACAAACCGATGGACCCATTCTTCTTGCGGTACGTGTGTCCACGCTTTCGTGCAAAGGTCTATGTGAGCTCTAGGATCAGTTTGTCCATTATATTTCACTTGTACAAGTTCAGTTTGTTTTATATATTTGATCTGCATCATGTGCTTACATTCTTCCCATGTGGTCAGATTCTACTTATGCGTAGCCCACCATCTAGCAGGTGTAGTCGCAGTGTTGTATCCAATGCTGTTAATCTATGTTCATCTGAAACTGATATAATATATTCTTGAAAAAATGCATGAATATTACTCAAGCCATCGTAAGTAGGGATTGGACTTACCTCTTTTCCGACCCAGTGGAGTGATTTAGTGAGTTGTGCACATCTTCTTGTGGATACTTCGTGCATTTTGCTCTACTAGTTCTCTAGTCCTACATGTGATTCTAATATGCAAGAACCGTCACATCGCCAACTTAATGTTCCATCATCAGTTGGGTTGACGTAATATGCCTAATTGACCATCGTCTTTTAGATCTTATCCAGATCTTGAGCTTTGCACTCTTCTCTTATTGGTTCAGTGTATCTAGGTCCTTGTGTAGGGTCTAAAGTTGCGATGACCCTAATATTTGTTCCTTCGAATGTCATCTGCTTCTTTTTCAAATTGATAATCGCGAGGTTATCAATTGCCCAGTCTATCCCCAATAATGCAGGATATGGATTGCTATCATCTATAATCTCAATAACCTCGAAGTTTGCTCTACTTCGCACTCCATCAATGTTGACAAGGACATTTGATAATATCCCAAAGGGTAGAACCTTTTGTTGATTGGCTAGCCTCAACTGTATGGGTGACAATGATAACTTCGACTTTCCCATTTGTTCCCATGTCTGCTTTGTCAAAAACATTTACTTTTGAGCCTAAGTAAAGGATAATCTCGTCCATTTCAAATTCCCCGATCTGTGCACTTAGTCTCATTTCCCTGCCGGTTCTTTTGTGATTCTTAATATGATGAACCATTCTATGTGCTTCGTTCACCACATTACGCTGCTCGTAATGACTCAGTAGGATTTGTAACTCTGCCAAAGCATTTTCATGCTTTAACAACTTCGTGCAGCTCTGTAACAACTGCGCAACAGGACTCATCAGGTCTGTTGCAGTATGTGACTGATCATACGAAATTGACATATCCATCACAGGTGCGGTCTCACCTCGATGTAAATACGAATTTAATGAAAGATACCCACAACCAGCTACGCAATGCAACAAAGAGATGGGGGCATGATCTTTACAAGGAATAGGGAGGGAAAAATAACCAAACCCTTGAGCCATGGTGTTAAGCCATTTCATTGAGGAAACCCATGAACTCTCAACTACCCATTTGGTCTCATGCACCCAATCATTTAATTCTTCCAAGAATTTGTTGAGACAATAAATGCCTTGGGATGGGAGAGGTATGGCTGTCAATTTTCGTGCATGGGCAAGCCATCAACTTGGAAAATCGTGTTCTTGTTGGATGGGCAAGAAAACCCCCACAAAATTGACCCAAAGCCATTCTCCACCCATGGTATTCTTCCTCTCACGCAGTCGGAGCCTGTTGGGGTATTAACCTTCACGTTTTTCACCATTTCCTGCGTTTTTCCATGCCCAGAAACTCGTTTTGGTATTTTGCAGCAGCTGGGGAAGGAGGGGCGCGATTTTGGACTAAGGGAGAGGTCGTTTTTGCCCTTGGGGGCGGTTTTCTGGAATGGGTTGCTCTCCTAGTCGATTTTTCCTAGTTGCCAAATTCGCTTTGAGTCTACCCATGTTTTTTTGGAACTGGTAGAAACCCACTGTTGGGAATTCCACTGTATAGGCGTTTTTCTCCTGCCCAACACTTATGCTTTCGATGATACCTGCACCCATCTCTTAACAACCTGAGAAACCCAATTGTTGATTGGCTTGGCTGATTTTCATATACCTTTGGCTATGTGAGAGCCTGTTTTCCCCTTTTCCTTGTGGAGATCATGCCCAGCTCGGGGGTGGCAGTGGTGCTGCGAGATTTAGGAGCACACTGGCCTACGATTGGGTGGAACGTTGTAGAAGCGTAGCTGGTTGCTCAGGGACTGCTTGGTTTAAGATAAGTATTCTCATTTGATGACTTGATATTGCTTAATTGAGGAATGACATGAAAATCTGGAATGCATGAGGAATGTGAAATTAATATTACTTCCGCTGTGTTTTTCTTGTATTATACATTTCCATATGTTAGATGAATGCTTACTTAGTAAGTTCATGGGCTAGATGCCCGGTTTTAGCCTCACGATCCTCTCCATCTAGCTGGTATGATGGGTGGGGACGTGACACTCCATCCATTCCTCCTTATCCACCACCTCCTCCTTCTCCATAGGTCGACCGAACACCCTCTCCTCCACCACAGGAAAATCGACCACCCTCTCCCCCACCACAAGTCCTCTGACCATCCTTTCCTCTATCACATGCCATTTGACCACCCTCTCCTACTCACCCAGTCGAATGAACACCCTCTCCTCCTCACCCTGTTGACCTACCACAAGTCGTTCGACCACCATCTCCTACTCACTCTGTCGAACCACTACAGGTCGACCGACCATCCTCTTCTCCTCACCCAATCATCCCACACCCAATCGTCCCACCATCCTCTTCTCCTCACCCAATCGTCCCACCACCCTTTAAATAAAATTATTTTTTATTTAAAATAATCTGAAAATTATATAAATTTTAAATCATAATTTATTCTAGGTTCGTCATGTCTCAAATATATGTATTTTTAAGATTGATTAAGTTGAATTTAATGTTCATTCAAAATATTATGTGGAACAATAGTAACAAATTTCTTTAAAACGATTTCAATGTTTTTGTGTCATTTTTTACTTTTCCTTTCTCTAAAAGAAATTCTCTGCATATAAAAAAACATATCAGGTTTTAAGAATGAATAATTTGGTCATGGTAAAGTTACAAATAGTATGAGTTATTGACACTAGATGCTATCATTATAATTCCACTCTTTTATTAACAAGAGCCACATGGGGGCATGTCCTTGCTCTTTTGATGAGCATGCATTTTTTAATTGTGAATAAGAGATGTTGTTGATTGATTGATTATAATATGACCTAAACACACAAAAAAATAAAATAAAAAATGATGTGAACTGTAGACTTATGCTTGTATATTAAATCTCTAGTGATAATCATTCTTTTAATGGGAAAAGACCAACTTTTATAAGAATGTAATTTGCTTTTAATTTTAATTTGTAGATTTTGTAATGTTTTGGAATTTAATTAAAAAAACATTACTCAAAATAAAATAAAGTTTTTCAAAATTTTACGCCTCTTCAAATGAAAACACAATGGTTAGAGCATTCTAAATATATAACAATTTTGATCAAAATTATGAAGATTTTTTGCGCCAAAATATACACTTAAGAAAGCATTTTAAATTTGCAAATTTTATATCAAAATCATAAAATATTTAAATTAGATATTGTTACCCTTAATTCCATGATTTTAATTCAAGTATATAAATACCAACACATTTGGAAAGTTATCCCATAAATTTTTAATGTCCTACTTGAATTATACTCGGCATCTATATTGATTCAATAAAAGATGAGGTAAATGAGCTACCAAATTATTTTATGAGTTCAGGTCTTACAAATTATGTTCTCACTCCACTGGAGAAGAAAACATATACTTTAGTAATATTCATCTAATTTTACGTTAGATATATTGACAACCAACACCACAACATATGTATCTTTTTACCCTTTTTTTTTGGTGATATGAAGTCATAATATGTTGAGCAAAAGTTGGTCCAATTGACTCTCAATGTTATTGGAATACAATCTTGATCCCAAACCCCTCAAAAAGAAACTTTACTATACAAATATTCACCCTTATTTTGTTAACATTATGAATTCATTTAATTTATAGATATCTATTAGACTAAGGACAATATACACATTTCCAATATATATTGCAAATTTTTTATATTCAAATTTCCAATATATATATATATATATTGAATTCAAGTACACTAAGGAGAATATACAAATATTGAATAAATCCAAAAGGCCCTTAGTGATACATAAGGGCTTACTATCCAAAATATTGAGAAGGATTTCATAATTTATTTTTTTACTTTTGATATACAATATTTATGCCAAACCCCTAAAAAAGCAACTTTATGAGAATATTCACCCATATTTTGTTAATATTGTGAATTATTTTAATAGAATTGAAGGAGACTTGTCATAGACCCTCCCATCAGACCAAGCAAGGGAGAGAACATGACACTAAATCCGGGCATCTAGCCCCATGATCATTAACATAATTCACAGAATATAAAAGAAAGGGACATAAGCAGATATATATATGTATGTTGTAGAAACACAACGGAATTAAAATCATCTAAATGTCTAACATACATTCAACATTTTCATGACATCCATTAAATAAAGACATTGCAGAATTTATACAAGAGAGAGAGTACTTATCTTAAAACAAATCAGTCCTGAGCAATTGGCTGTGCAACTGCAACGTTCCACCCAACCGTAGGCCAATTGTGCTCATTAATCTCTCAACACAATGGCCACCCCCAAGCTGAGCATGATTCTACAAGGAGAAAGGGAACAACAGGCTCACACATAGCCACAATACACCAAAATCAGCCAAGCCAATCGACAGTTGGGTTTATCAGGCTGCTAGGAAACGGAAAGGAAGAATTGCTAAGCTAGTGAGCTCAACCACAGAGCTATGGATACCTCTACAAGATCTATCCAGCTTGGTTCCCCACAATTCCTACACACCTGAATCAAGGAAGTATTCCCTTCACTACTACACAGTCCCTCAGGCCATACCTTCCAATTCAGTGTTGTTCAAGGTGTGCATAGAAGAGTAGCCATACCTTTTGATCTTCTTGAGAGGTTATTTTCCCCACTAGGTTTATCAATCCAACTCAAGTCCACTTCCACTCCTAATTTCTTGCTCACAGTTCAAACTAAAACAGGGATGCACAAAACAACAAAAGTACAAGTGTTGGGCATGAAGAGAACGTTTTTACAGTGGGATGCCCAAAATGGGGTTTCCAATAGCTTCAGAAAAACGTGGGCAACCAAAAATGAATTGGTAGATGAGGAATTCGATCATGGGAGGGAAACTCGATTTCAGAAAACGTTTATGGGCATTCAAGGGACAAAAACGACCTCTATAAACCCTCAAATCGTGACTCCCTTCCTCCCAGCCACTGGGTAATACAAAAACGAGTTCCTAGCCATGGAAAATGCAGGAAATGATGAAAAACGTGATGGGGAAAACCCAGCTAGTTCCGACTGCATGTGAGAGCAAAGTCCATGGGTCAAGAATGGATTTGAGCACCATTTCGTGGGTGTTTTCTTGTCCCAGAAGACAAAATACGATTTCCCAGGTTGATGGCTTGCCCATACACGAAATTGGCTGCCATACCTCTCCATTCCCAAGGCATTAACTGCCTCAACCAACTCTTGGAAGAATTAAATAATTGGGGTGCATAAGCCAAAATGGGTAGTTGAGGGTTTATGGATTTTCTCATTGACACATGGATTAACACCATTGGCTTAAGGGTTTGAATAATTTCTCTCCCTATTCCTTGTAAAATCATGCCCCCGTCTCTTGTTGCATTGCATAGCTAGTTGTGGGTATTTTATTAAAATTCATATTTACGTGATGTCTTAATTTACATTGTGCATGTCTAGCACAAGAACCATATGTATCTATTTTTAATTGCCGATACATAAAACACTAAATCGATGGTGGGGCCTTGTCCTTGAGCTCCTCACCATGATTAAATAACGATATTTACACTATTTACAATTTTAATGCAATAGGGTAAAAAATGGGGATGTGACATTCCCCTCTCCTTACATTAGCACTGTCCTCAGTGCTCATCAAAATTGAACAAAAATGGATATGCCACTCTCATGGCATCCTCCAGCTTTCATGTAGCCTCATCGGTACCGTAGTGCTTCCATTGCACCTTTACCTGCCCGATGGCTCGATTCCGGAGCAATGTTACCTTCTTGTCTAGGATGCACAAGGTATCGATTTGGAACTCTCCCTCGGGTTCCACCTGGATCACATCCTAATTAATCACGTGGTTAGGATCATGTACATATTTCTTAAGCAAAGAGACATGAAAAAACATTATGAGCTCTAGTGCTAGCAGGCAATGCAAATCTATGTGCAATAGGACCTATTCTTTCAAGTACTTCAAATGGCCCACAATATCTGGGTGATAGCTTGGCACAACTCCCAAGCTTCAAGAAACCCTTCCTTGGCCTCACTCTAAGATACACATGATCCCCAACATTGAATTCCCTATGCACCCTATGCTTATCTGCATAGCTTTTGTGTCTATCCTGGGCTGATTTTAAATTATGCCTGATCTTTGCAACCTCTTGCTCCATTTCCTTAAGCAATTTTGGCCCAAGTACAATTCTGTTCACTGGATTGTCCCAAGTCACTGGTGTTCTACACCTTCTGCCGTACAAAACCTCATATGGACTCATTCCCAATGATTCTTGCTGCCCATTGTTATAGGCAAACTCTATCAGGTGTAGATAATCCTCCCACTTTGATGGTTTGTACATTACATACATGCAAAGCATGTCTTCAAGCACCTGATTTACTCTTTCTGTTTGCCCATCTGTTTGAGGATGGTAAGCGGTACTAAAGTTCAACTGTGTACCCAAATCTGCGAAGAGACCTTTCCAAAAATTGGAAGTCAACTTGGTATCCTTGTCAGAGATTATTGCCTTAGGAAATCCATGTAATCGGAAAATTTCTTTCATGAAAATATTTGCAATGGCATCGGTTTTATGTGTGGACTTAACCTGTATAGAATGTGCTGCCTTTGTTAACTTTTCCACCACAACCATGATGGAATCATGTTGTTTCACAGTCATTGGCAATCCTGTAATAAAATCTATGGAAATTACTTCCCATTTCAATTCTGGAATCGGCATTGGGTGTAATAAACCTGTTGGGTGTTGGTGTTCAACCTTCACCTGCTGACATTTCATGCACTTAGAAATGTATTCAGTGACGTCCTTCTTCATCCCTGGCCAGAAGTAATATTTTCTTACTGCAGCAATTGTTTTCGGATATCTTGGGTGACCAGAGTATGGAGTTTATGGATTTCATCCATAACAATCCTCCTCAAATCTGCCACATTTGGAATATAGGCTCTATTCTTATAAGTAAGAAGTCCGTCTTCTTCCAAATAGTATCCTTCGTACTTCTTTTCAAGGTCTTGCTGCTACATTTTGCCCTTTATCTGCACATACACATCATCCTCAACAATATGGTTAACAATCTACTGCCTCAAATCTAGTTGGCAAGTACTAAGCGCTGCCACATGCATTTCATGTACTTTCCTGCTGAGTGCATCGGCTACCTTGATTTCTTTCCCTTTTATGTGTTAGATTTCAAAATCAAATTCACACAAAAATTCCAATCATCTAGCTTGCCTAGCGTTTAAAGTTAGCTGATCAAACAAGTATTTCAGACCACAATGGTCTATCCTTAGCTCAAATTTCCTTCCCATTAAGTAATGCCTCCACATCTTCAAAGCATGTACTATGGCTGCAAGTTCTATATCATGAGTAGCATAGTTCTTCTCATGCTCTTTCAACTTTCTTGACTCATAGCATACCACGTGGTTGTCTTGCATAAGAACTCCTCCAAGTCCTTGATTGTATGCATCGGTACATACCATAAAGTCTTTTTCTGGGTCTGCGATTTTCAAAATTGGTGCACTCGTAAGAATATTTTTCAACCGTTGGAAACTTTCCTCACATTTTGGTGACCATTCAAACTTTATCCCCTTCTTTTGAAAAGAAGTGATCGGGTTTGTGACCTTGGAGAATCCTTCAATAAACCTCATGTAGTAACCAGCAAGGCCTATAAAAGATCTCACATCTGTCACATTTCTTGGAGTTGGCCAATTCCTAATGGCTTCAATCTTCTCAGGGTCCACAAATATTCCTTCATTTGAGATAATGTGACCCAAATAATGAATTCTATCTTTATAAAAGTCACATTTGCTTAGCTTTGCATACAAATTATGCTTCCTTAGCAATTGCAATGCCATTTGCAAGTGTTCTTCGTGCTCTTCTTCATTCTTGGAATAGATAAGTATTTCATCTAGAAATACAAGAGCAAACTTGTCCAAATACTTGCTAAAAACATTATTCATCAGACACGTGAATGTGGCTGGTGCATTTGTAAGACCAAATGGTACCACTACAAACTCATAGTGTCCATACCTTGTTCTAAAGGCTATCTTATGAATATCTTCCTCTTTGATTCTTACCTGATGGTAACCTGACCTTAAGTCAATCTTTGAAAATACCTTTGCTCCTTTCATTTGATCAAATCAATTCAGGGCAATGGGTATTTGTTCTTCACAGTGACCTTGTTCAATTGCCTGTAGTCAATACATAACCTGAGTGTTTCATCTTTCTTTTTCACAAATAGAACAGGTGCTCCCCACGGGGACACACTTGGCCTGATATATTTCTTTTCCAACAACTCTTGTAATTGCATTTTCAATTCTAGCAATTCCGGTGTACTCATCCTATAGGGTGTCTTAGACACTAGTGCAGATCCTGGCACAAGTTCAATTGTAAAATCAACATCTCTCTTTGGAGGAAGTCCAGGAATCTCATCAGGAAAAACATCCATGAATTCTTGCAATACATGATAGTCCTCCAACTTAAGAGTTTCATCCTTTACTGCCTCTAAAACATGGGCTGCATGCAATTGACAACCCTTTCTACAGAACTTCTTCAGCTGCATGGCTAAAACCTACCTAACAGAAGTCACCTTTGGAATTCATTTTACAACCCTTGGGTTTCCTTCTTCGTCCATGCATTCAAACGTCTTGTTGTAGCAGTCAAGTTTAACCCGGTGTGCTTCTAACCAATCCATTCCAATGAGAATATCATAGGAACCAAGTGGCAAAATATTCAAATCTGCATAAGTGAATAGCCCATCCATCTCTAATGGACATTTCTCTACAATTTCACTAACTTTTCTCTTGGTTCCAATGGCTAGTTGAACTAACCAAGATTTACTATGCTTTAATTTCTTAAAAGCACAAATCTCAACAATTTTAGGAGTGACATAACTGTGAGTAGATCTAGGATCAATTAAAATAGAAACAGATTACTTAGCAATCTTACCTTCAACCTCAACCACAGTTGACTGGTGATCTTCCTAGCGGTCGTCCAGTGCTGCATAGATTCTAGGGATTTTCCTCGCCACTTGAACCACAGTTTCAGCTCCCTGGATGTTGTGAACTTGATTTGAATTCCCATTCTGATGTGGATAGTTCCTAAGCATGTGGTTTCCTCCACAACCCCAACATTAAAGTGGTTCTCTTGGATCCTTTGGATCTCTTAGCTTGTCTCCCATCATCCTAGTTGGCTTAGTCACAACCTGTGATGGTTGCCTTTGTTGATTTCTGATATGAGGAGGTTTGAAACCTTTCTTCCTTTGGTCAAACTTCTCACTCTTCTTGTCCTTCCATGCCTTATGGAAATCAGGTTTGCTTTTGTTTTGATCATAGCAATACTTGGCCTTCCTTATTGCCTCCTCTAGAGTTCGAGGTTCATCAAATTCAATCCTATCTTTATACGACTGAGGTATCCCACTTAGGAAACGCTGAATTTTCACCTTATCATCTCGAATATACCTGACATACCTCAGCAGCTCCAAGAACTTGTTCGCATATTCTTCCATGGTCAATTGTCCCAATCTCAGCTCATGGAACTCTTTGATCTTATCATCATAGTACCTATCAGAGAGGTACTTCTGCTTGAAGTATTTCTTGAACTGCTTCAACACGATCTTTCTTTCATTGATCTTCCTCACTTGCCTAATGTGATCCCACCATATAGATGCGCTTCCATTCAAGTTGAAGATGGCGACCCTTGCCTTCATATTTCCAGAGTAGTCTTGGACTTGGAAATACTTTCTCATCCCAAGAAGCCAAGCTTCGGCTTCTTGACCAAACTTTACCTCTCCATCAAATGTAGGAGGTTTTGCCTTCTTAAATTACCCATGTGAGGTGTTCTTGTGATCTCTCTTCCTCTTAGTCCCGTGAGATGAAGAGCTTGAGCCTTCAATGGATTCTTCAGAGTCAGATGATCCACTGGAAGAGATTTCTGGAGTATATGTTTTGTCTCTAGAAACTCTTCTTGAGCTATTGGCCCTCTTGCGGGAATTCCTCCTTGAACTACTCCCACTCCTTTATGGATTTGATGTCTGATGCCCAGAGTTTATTTTCCTTTGGATGTCTGTCAAACTTTGTAGCATGGCGGCATTCAACTGATTTTGTTCTTCCCGAGCTTTAATCATCCTTTCATTATCCTCTCTACAACTTTGCAGCTCCACCCGTAGGCTTCTCATGGTGGCTGCAATGTCTGGGGGAGTCTCTTGATTTATTCTCCCATTAGATTATGTTTCAGCATTTTCAACATGTACGTTCTCTCCCATGGCATCTGTCTGAGGCTCATAGGGATCTTGTGCATAATCCATGATGTTGATATTCTTGGCCCAACCAAGACCAACACTTTCCAACTGCACTATCTGGAATGTTGCTTTGATGTGACTATTATTCTGCAAAATGTGTTTATAGACACAATTTTTAGCTGCATTATAATATCATAAATTGGTTGCATGTATATGGGAAAATCCTATATTGACAACTTTGTCCAATCATAGAATTTCTCATAATCAACGACTGTCTCAGGGAGACGACAGGGGTCAAGGGGACTTGCCCCCTTGCACCACTGTAGGGCGGGTCGAGGGCAGCGCCCTTGTTTTTTTTTTTTTTGTAATTCTTTTGATTCCGCGCAATATGACGCATAACTTTCATGGCGATTTTCTATTTTCGGCACCTGAAAATCTCAGTGAAAAGTTGTTGTATTTTCCCCGTTTGGCGGACTTATCGAATTCTCCTTCGACCGTGTCGCAACAATTTATGCTAAAATCGTCGATCGTCGCTCTCCAGTTGGTGACCCAACTTTTCCACTGCAACCGTTTCGCGAAATTAAGACTAAAAATACCGCCCGTGTCGCAGAATTTTAAGCTAAAATTTGTCGCCGGTGTCGCGAAATCTGAAGCTAAAATGAGCCGCCGCTGTCGCGGAATCTTAACATTATTTTCGCCATGCACGTTGCAGATTTTAACGTTAATTTCGCCGCTGCGTCGCAGAAAGTTAGACTAATTTTCGTCTTTTCGTCGCAGAAAATTAGCGTAACTTCCGTCATCGCGTCGCAAATATTTAACATAACTTTGCCGCCGCGTCGCAGAATTTAACATTATTTTCGCCGCGCACGTCGCAAAATTTTATATTAATTTAGCCACATGCGTCACAGAAATTAACATTAATTTCGCCGACACAGCCTTAGGCAAAATTTCAAAAACACTTAGAAAAATTTAAAATTTTTCCTTCTTCTTTCTTTCTGTGATGATCACTGCTATCATTGCTCAACAGGAGGGACCTTAACTTTGCAATCATTCAATCTTAGCCTGTTTAGGCCCAATGTTGCAACCTGTGGTGATTTAAAAAGGGGGTCTTCCCTTGTAACTGTGATTAGATTTTGCCCATAGAGACCCAATGCTGTAGCCTATGGATCTGATACCATTTTGTCATAGACCCTCCCATCAGACCAAGCAAGGGAGAGAACATGACACTAAATCCGAGCATCTAGCCCCATGATCATTAATAGAATTCACAGAATATAAAAGAAAGGGACATAAGCAGATATATATATGTATGTTATAGAAAAACAATGGAATTAAAATCATCTAAATGTCTAACATACATTCAACATTTTCATGACAACCATTAAATAAAGACATTGCAGAATTTATACAAGAGAGAGAGTACTTATCTTAAAACAAAGTAGTCTCAAGCAACTGGCTATGCAACTGCAATCTTCCACCCAACCGTAGGCCAATTGTTCTCATCAATCTCTCAAAACAATGGCCAACCCCAAGCTGAGCATGATTCTACAAGGAGAAAGTGAACAACAGGCTCACACATAGCCACAATACACCAAAATCAGCCAAGCCAATCGACAGTTGGGTTTATCAGGCTGTTAGGCAATGGAAATGAAGAATTGCTAAGCTAGTGAGCTCAACCACAGAGCTATGGATACCTCTACAAGATCTATCTAGCTTGGTTCCCCACAATTCCGACACACTTGACTCAAGGAAGTATTCCCTTCACTACTACACAATCCCTCGGGCCATACCTTCCAATTCATTGTTGTTCAAGGTGTGCATAGAAGAGTAGCCAGCTCTTTTGATCTTCTTGAGAGGTTATTTTCCCCACTAGGTTTATCAAGCCAACTCAGGTCCACTTCCACTCCTAATTTCTTGCTCACAGTTCAAACTAAAACAGGGATGCACAAAACAACAAAAGTACAAGTGCTGGGCATGAAGAGAACGTTTTTACAGTGGGATGTCCAAAATGGGGTTTCCAATAGCTTCAGAAAAATGTGGGCAACCAAAAACGAATTGGTAGATGAGGAATTCAATCATGGGAGGGAAAATCGATTTCAGAAAACATTTATGGACATTCAAGGGACAAAAACGACCTCCATAAACCCCCAAATCGTGACTCCCTTCCTCCTAGCCACTGGGTAATACAAAAGCGAGTTCCTAGCCATGGAAAATGCAGGAAAATGATGAAAAACATGATGGGGAAAGCCCAGCTAGTTCTGACTATGTGTGAGAGCAAAGCCCATGGGTCAAGAATGGCTTTGGGCACCATTTCGTGGGTGTTTTCTTGCCCCATAAGACAAAATACGATTTCCCAGGTTGATGGCTTACCCATACACTGATTCATGCCAAGTATAATGACCTTCCAACTCCCCCAAGAACATTAGACTCCACCTTGGATTCGAATGGGTGAGAATAAGATGCCATGTGGCATGGGGAATCTTACTTTGTGTGGGTCCCACACCACCAATGTGCCTTCATGACCAAGTGCCACTTTATTTTTCTATTGTAAATATTTATTTAGCCCCTTTTAATAAATTTATGTCAAGATAATGTCCATTTGAGGTTTATTAGCTCCTTTATTCCAAATCCAAATGTTTCCACCCCAACCTAGGGAACTAGTAGATTGGTGGAATTTTCCCTTCCAGTGATTTATCTAGATGGGGACATTACAAACAACATTAAAAACATTGGATATGCTAAAACAATTATTAAGCCTTTAAAATTATCTCATGTTGAATTAGGATCTTATTTGATGGTGATCCATCTGATTTCCCATAGTTAAGACCATTGTACTCTTGGATTTTATGATGGTCCGGTTCCCCAGGATTACATGGAACCCCAATCTTCTCCATCTCCTCCCAAATTTGAACAAATTTTGTTTTCCCAATCCCTCTTGTTGGATGAACATTGTCATAATCTTGTGCAATTATTTGAATTTCACGAAACATATTCAAAATAGTTCTAATTCTAGCATGGCGAGCACAATATACAAGATTGGACATTAAGCCAAGATTCAATTGTAATTGACAGCACATGTTTCACAGTAGGTATGAGTTACTTAAATAATAAGAATTTTCATTTATAATTAATAATTAATTATGAAAGTATGCACCTTTTGATTATATGTTCTATTCATGGGATACTTCTTGATAATATTGAATTTTATATTGAATAAGGCTAGTCGAATTTTTGTAACACCTAAGGATAATGTTGTGTTAAGATACCTAAGGATAAAACTTAGGCTTTCATTTTATTGAATTAAGCGGGAATTTCACAATTACAAGGAAATCTTCTATTATTTTTGCACAACATGAATTTTTTTAACTCAAATTAAAAAAGATGCACAGGAAGGTGTAATATAATACAAAACACTATATCCAATTGAGATTACTCAAAAATTCAAAAAAATGAGGTCTGAGCATGCATTTGACTGAACTGGAAATAAATAATTTCCAAGCGGAATCACTCAAAAAGACCCAAATATGAAGCCCCTGCATGTATTTTTCTATGATGGAGAATTTAATGTAAAGATACAAAAATTGCCAACTTTGTAGGTTTAATATAGACACTATACATTGAATTCTAGAAATATGAGAGAGATTTTTTTCAACCATACATCTATCTCCAAGAATGTACTTTTACTTTCATAAATGGTCATGTGTATGGAATACAATGGGCATTTTATTATGCCCAAATTTGAAAAATATGACTATGTTTTATATTGCATACTTAGATTTACCGCCAATAACTACAAGCATGACTCTCCATGCATTTTTCTATGATGGAGAATTTAATGTAAAAATACAAAAAATGTCGACTTGGCAGATTTAATACCGACACTATACATTGAATCCTAGAAATCCAAGAGAGGTTTTTGTCAACCATACATCTACCTCCAAGAATGTATGCTTACTTTCATAAAAGGCCATGTGCATGGAATATTGTAGGCATTTTATTATGACTAATTTTGAAAAAATATGATTGTTTTTTAATGCACAATTACCTTTACACCCAATAGCTACAAGTATGACTACGTGCATTTTTCTATGATGGCGAATTTAATTTAAAAATACAAAAAATTCCAACTTGGCAGGCCCTTAATACAGACATTATACATTGAATTCTATAAATCCAAGAGAGGTTTTTTGTCAACCATACATCTACCTCCAAGAATGTACTCTTACTTTCATAAATGGTCATGTGTATGGAATATGACAAACATTTTATTATGCCTGAATTTGAAAACATATGACTATGTTTTACACTGCATACTTAGCTTTATAGCCAATAACTAGAAGAATGACTCTGCGTGCATATTTCTATGATGGAGAATTTAATGTAAAAATACTAAAATTGTCAACTTGGTAGGTTTATTACAGACACTATACATTCAATCCTATAAATATGAGAGGTTTTTGTCAACCATACTTCTACCTCCAAGAATATACTCCTACTTTCATAAAAATTCACATGTGTGGAATATGGCGGGCATTTTATTATGCTTAATTTTGCAAAAAATTGATTGTTTTATACTGCATACTTAGCTTTACAGCCAATAACTACATGGCATAAATTTAGATAAATGAGAGTATTCAAATATTAATCCACTAAACCTAAGAATGATATTTTCAATGATTTAAATTATTGGAAAGAACAATTTCACTTCATTATGAAGCATACGTGTGCATTTTCAAAGATCTAGGCAACTTTGAATTTTTTTCACACCAAGAAATTTTTTAACTTAAAATGAAAATACAATGATTCACAATGATCTGAAATGAGGAAATAAATCATTTCCAAGTGGAATCTCTCAAAAAGACCCAAATATGAATCCTAGAGAACTAATGTAAATATACCAAGACTGACAACTTGGCAGGTTTAATACAGACACTATACATTGAATCCTAGAAATATGAGAGGGGTTTTGTCAACCATACATCTACCTCCAAGAACGTACTCTTAATTTCATAAAATATCATGTGTGTGGAATATGGCGGGCATTTTCTTATGCCTAACTTTGAAAAAATATAACTTTGTTTTATACTGCATACTTAGCTTTACAACCAATAATTACAAGTATGACATAGATTAAGCTAAATATGAGTATTTCAAAGATTAATCCAACAAAACTAAGAGTGATATTTTCAATGATTTACGTGATTGGAAAGAACAATTTCACTTCATTGTGAAGCATATGTGTGCATTTAAAAAAATCTAGGCAACTTTGAATTTTTTGCGCACTGAGATATTTTCAGACTTAAATGAAATCATGATGAAAGTTTTCAATGATTTACATCTTTCGAAAGCACAATTCCTTGGAAGATGTTTTATTAAAGGAAGGTATACTTTCCCTGTGGAGCAGGTTGTCATTGAAGAAATGTTGGATGAACAGGACACTATCAATAACTTAGGTCTGAGCTCTTAGCTAGATGAAATATTTGTTTTGGTTTAATAATATCCAGTGATGGTATAGTTTTAGTTTCAAAGTCTCTTTTTGGAAGGATTATAACTTCTATTACATGTTTATGCAAGCTTTATTTTGTAGGCCATATGCACACTGATGAGCCTATTAAAGAATGGCTTTCTATGTGCAATTTTTTAATGACTTTGGAGAGCTCTAGTTCTCTATATCACTATTATAGTGCCTGAAACACCTTTAGAATTTTTTTTTTGTTCTTTACTGGAACATAATACATGTTTTTTTCTTTGGAAACAATGTATACCCCTTGTAAATAACATGCATAAAGAATTTTGTGGTCATTATAATTGGTAGAGAGTTATGTTGTGTTTATAACATTGATATCAAATTTTAAGATAAAATTCAAGCTTCTCCGTGAGCTAGAGTGCATCACAAAACAAATTTGTCAAAAAATAAAATAACTCCTTATTCTAATTTAGTTGCAACTTTGAGTAGCTTATAGTCACATTCTACGAAATAAACAAAAACAAGACATCCAGTGTCCATGCAAACTTGAAATAGACTTGATAGGACCAACAATTAATAAAGCAGATTTGAGGTGGTTATCACGAAGTACCTTCATTGCAACAATATGAACTAAATTTTATGTGTTTGATGCACATAGAACTAACAGACAATTTTATCAACTAGTATTGGTTGAAGATGGTTCATGCAACTGCTAATTTTTCAAAGGATGCATATTATCCAGAGAAAATAAAAATAAAAAATTCTTTGTTAAGTTTCATCAATGAAAATTTTGTAGTTACCTATCAGATTGCATGGCCGCTAAATTGATTTCATTCCTCCTCAAATTCAAGCAGCCACACAGATCTAGTGCCACCATTATCATAACTATGCCACTGTGATCTTAACTACATAGACACAAAAAAACATTTAATTCCAGGATTCACTCTTCAAAAAATTTGGATATTAACTACATAGACATTAAAACAACATTTAAGTGGAGGTTTCACTTTTGAAAACGGTTGATATTTAATGAAATTTTAGAATATCTAGATATTTAACCTATGTTAAACCCACTGTCATTTAAAAAATTTGTCTGGTTAACTTATGTTGAACCATAAACACGGCTAGTTTACCCACATTTTTGCCCAAAATTTGTCCTAATTTTCTAGTATCCGACTAAATTATTTCCCGATAGTTGACCCACATACCTTCTTTACAATAAAAGATGATATTTCCAAAACCATGCGGCCAATCTTTAACAAAGAAAATAATCTTTAACATATTTTAACAAAGAAAAGAATCTTTTGACATGCTTGGATTAATTTTCTTAATGAAATAGGATACATCGTAAAAGTGGGTAAAACGTTATGAATATGTCATTCTAAACTTGTCAAGAAAACTCTTGGCATATTTTGTTTGTGAGACAAAAATGTTGCTACCTTTTTGCCAAACTTATACACCTAGACAATAATTTCGAATTCCTATATCAGTCATGTCAAAAGATTTATTCATATTGGATTTTATATATTCAATCTTGCTTGACTCACTACCTATAATATTGATGCCATCTACATAAATGACCAGTAGGATAATATAATTACCAATGATTTTGACATATAGGTTGGTATATGAAGGAATCCTCTAGAACCCATGTTCAACGAAGTACCTACTCAATGTTAATGTACCATGCCCTAGGGGCTAGGGGCCTATGTTAGGCCATATATAGCCTTCTTTAATCTACAAACTAAATACTCCTTCCCAAAATACTCAAACCCATGTGATCGATACATATAACCATTTTCCTCCAAATATCTATTGAAAAAGGCACTCTTCATGTTGTTAAAGTTAGTGCAGCTACGAAACCCATTCTCAGAGAGGATGGTACCCTAGTTAGTTAACTAGGGTTCCTAGTCAGTTAAAAACGTAGAGTAAAGAGTAAGTCCCTATAAGGTACCCTAGGTCCCCCAACAGTCTCTTGGAGTTCTTGGTCGGGGACCAAGCAGGTTGATGCCATGGAAAAGTCCCTAGCATGTGGCTAGGGCCCCTATTTGTCTCTAGGGTATTGTGGTTTGGGACCATACAGTTCCTTGGTCACGAGGACCAACCAGGTTGTGTAGGTTGAGACAAAGACCTCCTACTCTGGGACCAAGTAGATTCTTGGTCACGAGGACCAAGTAGTTCCTGGAGTTACATACCTGGTCAGTTAACCAAGTGGATCTTGGTCAGTCAACCAAGATGATGATGTGTGATGCCTTCGAGATGGTTTATATAGATGGTATTCTCAAGGGACTGGACACCCCTTGATGGAGTCACTAGAATTTGACCTTAGGAGCACTTAGGAGGACCATAGGATCACATCGTCCAGTGTGGACCTTCCTTATACAATGATGATGAACTTTCAAGTTGTGTATGGAACACTTGTACATTTGAGAGAGAGATGATTGGTTATAACCCCACCTTGGTTGTTCACCCTTGGTCTTCCCACCTTGTTGTTATTGGTCTTGTGGTTTGAAGGTCTAGTAGCTTGTCTTGTTCACCACCCTAACTTGTGGTTAGAAGGGTTGTCTACCCACTTTGGTTTGTCTTGATTTTATACCACCTTGATGTTTTGGTCCTATGGGTATTAGGGTTGATTTACCACCTTTGTGGTACACCCCTTGGTCCTAGGGGTTGTGGATCATGTACACATCCTTGTTTTATGGTTTTGACTTGTACCACTTGGTTGTCCTTGTACCCTTAACCTTGACCCTAGTACCCACCTAAAGACACCCTAATCATATTTTATAAATGACTTTATTGTTTTGGTATCTTAACCTTCATGTGGTGGTACCCACCTAAGACACAATAATTATACTTTATATTATTACTTGTTTTATTATTATTATTGGTGTCTTAATCCTCTTGTAGCGGTACCTTCCTAAATTTATGGAACCCTAACAAAATCAAAGACCTTTATAGAAAGTCTTAAGAACCTATATATTGAAGTCTAATGTTACTCATTTTTATAAGAAATCACAACATCACATCTCAACTCTGGTTTTCCTAAGGTTTACATCAAGGGTTGATGACTATTATGTTGCTTGGTTGGACCGTCGACCTACTGAAGACTACCACACATTTCCTCAATTCTTGTTTGTTGCTACCTTAGTGACCTATTGAGTGACTGATTTGTTGAGACATGATCCGATCTTCCTATTGAGCGGTCTGATCTGCTGGTTGTGATATGCCTGGAGTCTGATCTGCTGGTTGTGATATGCCTGGAGTCTGATCTTCCTGTTGTAGTCTTGTTTGGAGTTCGATCTGCTGTTGTGGGGTCTTGATGAACACAACCGTGGTCTAATACATACTACTGAGGGTTTGATTGAGGTTCGACTTGCTTGCTACTGTCTTTCCTGCCTACCATGATCCCTGTAAAGGTTTGATATGTCTGTTGGATACTTACTTATGGAGGCCTCAAGGCCTATAGGTCTGATTCACCCTAATGAGGGTTGACTTGTGGAGGCTGTGAGCCATGTTAAATAGACCTACTGTGTTATGAACTTATTAAGTTTTGATCTATAGTATTGATATCTTATTTGGATTTGATTTATCTGTTGTTCCTTGACTTTGATCATATCTATGTGTTGAAAACTTACTTGTGATCAAACCTATGTGTTGAGATCTAATTGTGGTTAGATATGTGGTGCCAAGAATTATTGAGTTCTGTGTTAAGTCATGCTTGAGACTGCTACTGGTTTTTTACTGTCATTGAATATCGCTATTGTTTTCTACAGCCTATCATCTCTCTCTCTCTCAGGTTTGTACTAACCCTCTAAGGGTCAGCTTGTTCGTAGTGATTGAATGGCCTCTGAGAGGCATAATCTGTTCTGAAAGAAAATTCTTCTAAGTATAAAATAGGAAGGGTCCCACACTCCAGGTAAGTTCTCATACTATATATTTTACTATTGTTATAAATTTGTTTAATTTACACTACTGTTGATGATTACATGTTACTGAAGATTATTGTTAGTCATTTTACTATTGCTAATTACATGTTACGGAAGATTACTTTAACACGGGGACCTACTTGGTAGTGTTAAAGTTCAAAGAGTTGAAAATTATGTTTTAAATTACATTGTTTGATTACTGTTGTACTATTCCATTACACTCATTTTGCATTAGAGCAAATTTTGATTTCTCTGCATCAAACCCTAACCTAGCACAAAATTTAACATGGTATCAGAACTCAGGTCTTGTAGCTAAATCTGTTTTGCAGGATAACATATTCTACATAGATCTTAAGGTAAGGGTTTGTGCTTTAATCAATTTGACTACAAGTTTACAGGTGTAATTGGCAAGTTGGTTGTAAGGGTTTGAGATGGATTCTAAATCAATGAATACAAAAGATAGGGTTGAAGGAGCCTCAAACTTTAATGCATGGAAGACTAGGGTTTTAAATATTGTAGAGGATAATGAATTGGATGATTTGGTTACCAGGGTTGTGGAATATCCCACAACAACTCAAGGAAGAGAAGCATTTAAGAAGAAGCAAGCCAAGGCAAAGAGAGTAATCTTTGACTCAGTTAAAGATAATTTGATGTCTGTGATAGCTCCTTTAAGAACAACTAAATAATGCTTTGATTCCCTAGCAAAAATTTATGAGAAGGCTCCTACTCATAAGAGGGTTTTGAAGAAGCAACTTCGTTCATTGAAATTGGAGGAGAAGCAGTCAATTGCCTCTTTCTTCTCAAATATTGGTCAAACAAAATCTCAAATCATGGCAATTGGAGTTGAAGTAGATGATGATGACCTTGTGCAAACAACAGTATATGGTCTTCCTACTTCTTTGGAGACATTTCTTGCAGTAGTGAATGGAAGAGAAATACAACTAAGCTTTGATAGGTTATGGCATGATTTCCTAGAAGAAGAAGGCATAATCCAAAGTAGATCTGGGCCTCCTACTGAAAAGAATCATGCTCTTGATGCCAAGACAAAGAAGCGAAGAAGCTTCCCTCAGCACCAAAATAAAGGTAAGGGACCTCAAGGTAATCACTTTCATAATTCAAAAGTAAGATTTTATAATTGTAGAAAGCTTGGTCATTATGAAAAATACAGTAAGAATCCTACCAACGAGAAATGGCATAGGGGGAATGATCATGCTTCAACTACTACAGAAGAAGAAGAGCCTCAACAAAAGAAATATAAGGTTCAAACCAAAGAGAAAGAACAAAGATAATACATCTTGGTTTCGGAACTCTCAGGTTCCATCTCCAACTCAACAAACTTCTAATGGATTTATAGTGGGGCCACCAAGCATATATCTGGATTCAAAAAGGGCTCTTGTAGGTTACATGGCCAAGAATTTCAAAGTGAAAGTGGAACTGGGAGATGGAAGTACCTATGCAATAAAAGGAGTTGGTTCAACTTCCTTAAAGCTTGATTCAAGTATGTTAATTCGTGTTGAGGAAATTTTGTATGTTCCTGGTTTAAAGAAGAATATACTTTCACTGGAAATTTTAGAAGACAAGGGGTTTTCTATAGCCTTCTCAGAAGGAAAGGAACTGGTATGACCTAAGGGTGGAAATATGAGCTCAGCCATTGAGATTGGAGTCCATGAAGGTGACCTTTATAAGGTCTTAGGGCATGCTGTTAAAGCTCTAATTAATAACCCTAGTTGAAACTCATAGATCAAGAGGGAGCCAATTGTGGTCTTTAATAACAAGCAAAATGGGATTGCAGGAAATAAAAGTGGAGATGTGATCTTCCATCACTCCAGAGAGTCTTCCAGTGACTCATATATGGAATTCCATGAGACATCTTGTTCATAGAAACAGAGGGAGAAAGCCAAGAAGCCTTCAATTGATATCATTGAGGAGCCTATTGAGGGCCTTCAAGAGTGCTACAATGTGAGCCATGTCACTGATTCAGGATCATCCACTTATGTGGTGGCAAGAAACATCAGGTTTGGAAAGATGTTATGATAGAGGATATCCAGTTGATAATGGATAATGAAATGTGGAAAGTGATTCTCAGAGAACAAGGGAAGTAGTTGTAACTTCCAAGTGGATCTATAAGATCAAGTTTCTTCATGACATTCAGAGATATTTGAATCTCTTAGAAAATATTGTATTCTATGATAGCTCGAGTCACATCGAGAGGAAGTATCACCATGTCAAGGACATGGTGCAGCTTTCAACAGAACATATTATTGATGTGTTGACTAAGCCTCTGTCTTTGACAAGCTTAGTGTTGCTGAGAGGGAGTGTTAAAGTTAGTGCAAATCCGAGATCCATTCTCAGAGAGGATGGTACCCTAGTCAGTTAACTGGGGTTCTTGGTCAATTAACCACGCAGAGTAGAGAGTAAGTACCTAGAAGGTACCCTAGGCCCCCCAACAATCTCTTGGGTTTCTTGGTTGGGGACCAAACAGGTTGATTCCATGGAAAAGTCCCTAGCATGTATCTAGGGCCCATATTTATCTCTAGGGTATTTTGGTCTGGGACCAGACATTTTCTTGGTCACGAGGACCAAGTAGGTCCTTCAGGTTGAAACAAAGACCTCTTGGTCCGAGACCAGGTAGATTCTTGGTCACGAGGACCAAGTAGTTCCTACAGGTACATACCTGGTCAGTTAACCAATTAGATCTTGGTTAGTTAACAAAGATGATGATGTGTGATGCCTTCGAGATGGTTGAGATAGATGGTCTTCCCAAGGGATTGGACACCCCTTGATGGAGTCACTAGCATTTGACCTCAGGAGTAGTTAGGAGGACCAGAGGATCACATCATCCAGTGTGGACCTTCCTTATACAGTGATGATGAACTTTCAGGTTGTGTATGGAACACTTGTACATTTGAGAGAGAGATGATTGGTTGTAACCCCACCATGGTTGTTCACCCATGGTCTTCCCACCTTGTTGTTCTTGGTCTTGTGGTTTGAAGGTATAGTACCTTGTCTTGTTCACCACCTTAACTTGTGGTTAGAAGGGTTGTCTACCCACTTTGGTTTGTATTGATGTATACCACCTTGATGTTTTGGTCCTATGGGTATTAGGGTTGATTTCCCACCTTTGTGGTACACCCCTTGGTCCTAGGGGTTGTGGGCCATGTACCCATCCTTGTTTTATGGTTTTGACTTGTACCACTTGTTGGTCCTTGTACCCTTAACCTTGACCCTAGTACTCACCTAAAGACACCCTAATCATATTTTATAAATTACTTTATTGTTTGGGTGTCTTAACCTTCATGTGTTAGTACCCACCTAAGACACAATAATTATAATTTATATTATTACTTGTTTTATTATTTGTATTGGTGTCTTAATCCTCTTGTAGTGGTACCCTCCTAAATTTATGGAACCCTAACTACATTAAATACCTTTCTAGAAAGTCTTAAGAACCTATATATTGGAGTCAAATGTTATACTCATTTTTATAAGAGATCACAACATCACATCTCAACTCTATTTTTCCTAAGGTTGATGTCAAGGGTTGAGGACTATTATGCTGCTTGGTTGGACCGCCCACCTGTTGAAGACTACCACACATTTCATATCTGATTTTTCTTGACTAATTAGGGTAGATGTTGAAGGTCCTTTTATGCACCTTCATCTCATATCTGATCTATGCTTCCTCAATTCTTGTTCGTTGCTACCCTATTGACCTAGTCGTGACCCGTTGAGTGACTGATTTGCTGAGACATGGTCTGATCTTCCTCTTGAGTGGTATGATCTGCTGGTTGTGATATGCCTGGAGTCCGATATGCCTGTTGTAGTCCTATTTGGAGTTCGATCTGTTGTTGTGGGGTATTTCTGAACACAGCCGTGGTCTGATACATATTGCTAAGGGTTTGATTGAGGTTCGACTTTCTTGCTACTATCTTGCCTGCCTAACGTGATCACTGTAAAGGTTTGATTTGTCTGCTAGATAATTACTTGTGTAGGCCGCAAGGCCTGTAGGTATGATTCACCTTGCTGAGGGTTGACTTGTGGAGGATGTGAGCCATGTCAAACATAACTACTGTGTTATGACCTTATTAAGTTCTAATCTATAGTACCGAGATCTTATTTGGATTTAATTTATTTGTTGTGCCTTTCCTTTGATCATATCTATGTGTCTATGTGTTGAAAACTTACTTATGATCAAACCTATGTGTTGAGATCTAATTGTGGTTAGATCTTTGCTGCCAAGAATTATTGATTTATTTGTTAAGTCGTGATTGAGACTGCTACTGTGTTTTGACTATCATTGAATATCATTTTTTGTTGTCTACAACCTATCATCTCTCTCTCTCAGGTTTGTACTAACCCTCTAAGGGTCAGCTTGTTCCTAGTGATTGACTGGCATCTAAAGGGCACAGTCTGTTCTGAAAGAAAATTCTTCTGAGTATAAAATAGGAAGGGTCCCACACTCCAGGTAAGTTCTCAGACTATATTTTACTATTGTTAGAAATTTGTTTAATTTACAATATTGCTAATGATTAGATGTTACTGAAGATTATTATTAGTCATTTTACTATTGTTGATTACATGTTACTAAATATTACTTTACCACAGGGACCTACTTGGTAGTGTTAAAGTTGAAAGAGATGAAAATTATGTTTTAAATTACATTGTTTGATTGCTGTTGTATTATTCTATTACAATCATTTTGCATTAAAGTATAGGAAATTTTGATTTCTCTGCCTCAAATCCTAACCTAGCACAAAATTTAACATGGTATCAAAGCTTCGGTCTTGTAGCTAACTCTTTTTTGAAAGCTTCCAGATTCTACATAGATCCTAAGGCAAGGGTTTGTGCTTTAATCAACTTGACTACAAGTTTATAGGTGTACTTTGAAGGTTGGTTGTAAGGGTTTGAGATGGATTCTAAATTAGTGAAGGCAGAAGATAGGGTTGAAGGAGTCTCAAAATTTAATGCATGGGAAGCTAGGGTTTTAAATATTCTTGAGGAGAATGACTTGGATGATTTGGTTACCAGGATTATGGAAGATCCCACAACTCAAAGAAGAGCAAAACTTAAGAAGAAGCAAGCCAAGGAAAAGAGAGTCATCTTTGACTCAGTTAAAGGTATTGATTTGATGCATGTGATAGATCCTTTAAGAAAAAAAATGAATTCTTTGATGCCCTAGCAAACTGTTATGAGAAGTCGAAGGAACCTACTCGGAAGAGGGTTTTGAAGAAGCAAATTCATTCATTGAAATTGAAGGAGAAGGACTCAGTTGCCTTTTTCTTCTCAAATATTTCTGAGGAAAGAGATCAACTCATGGAAATTGGAGTTGAAGTAGATGATGATGACCTTGTGCAAACAACAGTAGATGGTATTCCTACATCCTTGGAGACATTTCTTGTAGCATTGAATGGAAGAGAAATACAACCAAGCTTTGATAGGTTGTGGCATGATTGCCTAGAAGAAGAAGGCAGAATCCAAAGTATATATGGGCCTCACTGAAAAGAATCATGCTCTTGCTTCCAATACAAAGAAGGGAAGAATCTTCCCTCAGCACTAAAACAAAGGTAAGGGACCTCAAGGTAAGCACTTTCGTAAGTCAAAACTAAGATGTTATAACTGTAGCAATCTTGGTCATTATGCAAAAACCATAAGAATCCTATCCTAACTAGAAATGGCATAGGTGGGAGTATCATGCTTCAACTGCTACAGAAGCAGAAGAGCCTCAGAAAAAGAAACCTAAGGTTGAGACCAAAGAGAATACATCTTGGTTTCAACACTCTCAGGTTCCATCTCCAAATCAACAGAATTCTGATGGATTGATAGTGGGGCCACCAAGCATATGACTGGATTCAAAAAGGGCTATTGTATATTACATGGCCAGGAAGTTCAAAGTGAAAGTGGAACTGGGAGATGGATGTACCTGTGCAATAAAAGGACTTGGTTCAAAGTCCTTAAAGCTTGATTGAGGTACGTTAATTTGTGTTGAGGAAATTTTGTATGTTCTTGGTTTAAAGAAGAATATTCTTTCAGTGGCAATTTTAGAAGACAAGGAGTTTTCTGTAGCCTTCTCAGAAGGAAAGGCACTAGTATGGCCTAAGGGTGGAAATGTGAGCTCAATCATTGAGATTGGATTCCGTGAAGGTGACCTTTATAAGTTCTCAGGGAATGTTGTTAAATCTCTAATTAATAACCCCTGTCGAGACTCAGAGATCAAGAGGGAGCCAACTATGCTCTTCAATCTCAAGAAGAATAGGATTTCAGGAAATAAAAGTGGATATGTGATCTTCCATCACTCCATAGAGTCTTCCACTGACTCAAATATGGAATTCCATGAGACATCTTATTCATAGAAACGGAGGGAGAAGGCCAAGAAGCCTTCAGTTGATCTCATTGAGGAGCCTATTGAGAGGCTTCAAGAGTGCTCCAGTGTGAGCCATGTCACTAATTCGGGATCATCCACTTATGTGGAGGCAGGAAAACATCAAGTTTGGAAATATTATATGATAGAGGATATCCAGTTGATAATGGATAATGAAATGTGGAAAGTGATTCTCAGACAATAAGGGAAGTCAGTTGTAACTTCCAAGTGGATCTATAAGATCAAGGTTCTTGCTGACATTAAGTGCTATTTGAATCTCTAAAAAAATCATGTATTCTATGACAGTTCGAGTCACATCGAGAGGAAGTATCACCATGTCAAGGACATGGTGCAGTTTTCAGCAGAACCGATTACTGATGTGTTGACTAAGCCTCTGTATTTTACAAGCTTCGTGTTGCCGAGAATGCCTATCTTGCTGAGAGGGAGTGTTAAAGTTAGTGCAGCTGCGAGACCCATTCTTAGAGAGGATGGTACCCTAGTGAGTTAACTAGGGTTCATGGTCAGTTAACCAGGCAGAGTAAAGAGTAAGTCCCTAGAAGGTACCATAGCCCCCCCAACAATCTCTTGTGGTTCTTGGTTGGGGACCAAGCAGGTTGATGCCATGGAAAATTCCTTAGCATGTATCTAGGGCCCCTATTTGTCTCTAGGGTATTTTGTTCTAGGACCAGACATTTTCTTGGTCACGAGGACCAAGTAGGTCCTGCAGGTTGAGACAAAGACCTCCTGGTCCGAGACTTGGTAGATTCTTGGTCACGAGGACCAAGTAGTTCCTACACGTACATACCTAGTCAGTTAACCAGGTGGATCTTGGTCAATTACAAAAGATTATGATGTGTGATGCCTTCGGGATGGTTGAGCTAGATGGTCTTCTCAAGGGACTGAACACCCCTTGATGGAGTCACTAGCATTTGACCTCAGGAGTAGTTAGGAGGACCAGAGAATCACATCGTCTAGTGTGGACCTTCCTTATACAGTGATGATGAACTTTCAGGTTGTGTATGGAACACTTGTACATTTGAGAGAGAGATGATTGGTTGTAACCCCACCTTGGTTGTTCAACCTTGGTATTCTCGCCTTGTTGTTCTTGGTCTTGTGGTTTGAAGGTCTAGTTCCTTGTCTTGTTCACCACCTTAACTTGTGGTTAGAAGGGTTGTCTACGCATTTTGGTTTGTATTGATGTATACCACCTTGATGTTTTGGTCCTATGGGTATTAGGGTTGATTTCCCACCTTTTTGGTACACCCCTTTGTCCTAGGAGTTGTGGGTCATGTACGCATCCTTATTTTATGGTTTTTACTTGTACCACTTGTTGGTCCTTGTACCCTTAACCTTGACCCTAGTACCCACCTAAATACACCCTAATCATATTTTATAAAGACTTTATTGTTTTGGTGTCTTAACCTTCATGTGTTGGTACCCACCTAAGACACAATAATTATACTTTAAATTATTACTTGTTTTATTATTATTTTTGGTGTCTTAATCCTCTTATAGTGGTACCCTCCTAAATTTATGGAACCCTAACTAAATTAAATATTTAATTAAAGACCTTTCTAGAAAGTCTTAAGAAGCTATATATTGAAGTCTAATGTTACTAATTTTTATAAGAGATCACAACATCACATCTCATCTATGTTTTTCCTAAGGTTGACGTTAAGGGTTGAGGACTATTCTGTTGCTTGGTTGGACTGCCCACCTGCTGAAGACTACCATGCATTTAAGATCTGATTTTTCTTGACCTATTAGGGTAGACGTTAAAGGTCCTTTTATGCACCTTCATCTCATATCTGATCTATGTTGCCTCAATTCATGTTCGATGCTACCTTAGTGACCTAGCCGTGACTTGTTGAGTGACTGATTTGTTGAGACATGATCCGATCTTCCTGTTGAGTGGTACAATTTGCTGGTTGTGATATTCCTGGAGTCTGATTTGCCTGTTGTAGTCCCATTTGGAGTTTGATTTGTTTTTGTGGGGTCTTGGTGAACACATTCGTGGTTTGATACATACTATTGAGGGTTTGATCGAGGTTAGAATTTCTTGCTACTGTCTTTCCTTCCTACTGTGATTCTTGTAAAGGTTTGATCTGTTTGTTGGAATCTTACTTGTGGAGGCTGCAAGGCTTGTAGGTCTGATTCACCCTACTGAGGTTGACTTGTGGACGCTGTGAACCACGTTAAACAAACTTACTGTGTTATGACCTTATTAAGTTATGATCTATAGCATTGAGACCTTATTTGGATTTGATTGATTTGTTGTGCCTTTCCTTTGATCAGATCTACGTGTTGAAAACTTACTTGTGATCAAACCTATGTGTTGATATCTAATATTTGTTAGATCTGTGGTGCCAAGACTTATTGAGTTATGTGTTAAGTCCTGCTTGAGACTTCTAATTTGTTTTGACTGTCATTGAATATCACCACTGTTGTCTACAACCTATCATCTCTCTCTCTCTCTCAGGTTTGTACTAACCCTCTAAGGGTCATCTTGTTCCTAGTAATTGACTGGCCTCTAAGAGGCACAGCCTGTTCTGAAAGAAAATTCTTCTGAGTATAAAATAGGAAGGGTCCCACACTCCAGGTAATTTCTCAGACTCTATATTTTACTATTGTTATAAATTTGTTTAATTTACACTACTGCTGATGATTACATGTTACTGAATATTATTGTTAGTCATTTTACTATTGTTGATTACATGTCACTGAAGATTACTTTAACACAGGGACCTACTTGGTAGTGTTAAAGTTGAAAGAGATGAAAATTATGTTTTAAATTACAATGTTTGATTACTACTATACTATTCTATTATAGTCATTTGCATTAAAGTATAAGAAATTTTGATTTCTCTGCATCAAACCCTAACCTAGTACAAAATTTAACAGTCCATCTGATGGACCTTCCAACCACAATGTGCTTCCATGTATAGAACTAGTCCGATGGTGCTAATCTTTGTTGTAGGAGAAAGTATCTCCTTATAATCAATGTCCTCTCACTGAGATAACCCTTTTACTACCAGTCGTGCCTTGTACTTGTCAAGTGTGCCATCTTCCTTCTACTTGACCTTTTGCACCATTTGCAACCAATGGGTTTTTTCCATGGTGGAAATGTTGTAAGATACCAAGTGTAGTTTTTCATCAAACTTTTGTGTTCAAAATATTCCCCCCTTTCAAGTGGAACTATCTAAATATGAACACTTGAATCTTGAGCCATGATGGGCGGCTCCATGATAATTTTGAACTTTGAAGAATATTGGAAAGGTCCAACTTCCTCATCAACTACGACATCTCTATTAAATCTCAACTAATAGGTTTCCACATCCACCAACTTCTAATAGCACAAGGGGAAAGTATGCAAGGAAAATTTACTATTGTCCAGTTCAAGTTGATCTTACTGTATATAGATATATTTGCATTCAAGTATGCAACTTCATTTGGTCACAACCCAATTTTCATTGTCAACGCAAATATTCTAGTCACATTGCTTTTCTCGGGAATTCCTTGTCGACCATCTAAGCTTTGTTGTTGTACACCGGGATATTTTGACGAACTTTACATAAATCCTTCCAACATATAGATATTTATTTCCATTGATTTATTTTGGCCCGTCATATTTAGTTTAATAAAATTTAAATATCAATGTCCAGTAATGGCCACATTCGGTCGATGCATGACCAATGTGACGATAAAAAGTGCAAATTATGAGTTATAGTTAGCACGGAGTGCTAAAGTATCTCTGAAAGAAATACAGTACAAAAAAGAGAAAGTACTTGGGAGAGCCGAAGCAACTATAAGGAAAAGGAAGAGCAATAAAGAAGCCACAAGTGCAATATGGACTATGACAAGAGAGAAGCCCTAAACCAAGACTATTGTCAACTTTCAGCTCTCCTAACACCCAAGCGCAAGAAGAAGCTGCTGATGAGTTTCCCGTCGTCCACTGGTTAACAATTTACGGGAGACCTAAACAGTTGCAGGTCTTATCCCTTGCATTCAGTACTGCAGTGGCTGCTTTGTCCTTAGGAAAATAATTTGAAGTGATCTGTTCTTGTTGTTGGTGATGTGATCCAATCTGTTCCAGTTTGATGAAATTAATGCAGTAAAGATTGCTATGGTAGAAACTTTAGACATGAAGGTCAGCACCACAGGCAATGGTTGATTATTTCCTGGTTAGGGTTTTCAACCTTTCCTGCCTTGCAACCAACAGTCCATTGTTCAAAAGATCCCTCCACAAAGTCATAGTAACCACCATGAAGAGATAATTTATCCTGAGATACAAGGTCTTTTATCCAAGGGAACGTCAAGAGGTTTGATAAGGACTGATTTACAGATTCCTGAAAACAAAAACATGTTAAGCTCACTTTATCATTGTTCATCAATGATGCAATGTTAATCCCAACTCGCTCTACAATAAACGAATAGTCTAACACATATTCTTGCAAAAGGAGGTGCAAACCTTTTCACAGAAGCTACATTGATCATCCAATGTGAGATGCCCTGCAACAGATTTTGTGCGCAAGCGTGCAGCCTTTGCTATTGTCACCCATCTTTCAATGAATTCACTGTTACAGAATCATAAAAAATACCATAAACCACAAATGTTACTGTAATAGCGACAAAAGTTGAAGTAATGGCTAGAAGTTAAAAATATAGAGAAACTTCAGGACTAAGTGCTTTCTTAGAAATATCCTTTTGTGACTGACATACATATTTAGGTGTCTGAAAACTAAAGAGAATTGGCCACCTCTCTTGGGGTTTTGAAATATACAGTTTCCTTTCTCATGTGTGTGTGGCTGTGTGTGTTCATTACTACATACAGCAACATCACAACCCAAAATAGTAAGATAGGAAATCAATCTTCAATAGCATCAGATTAAGCCTAAAAATATCTAACAAAGTTTTCTTTACGGTATGGAGAAGCATGAATGCTGAGATGTCTGGAAAGGCTTTTTGCAAAATAGAACAAGGCTAAATTTACTACCCCACAAGGAGAGTACTCATAAGCATGAATCCACAAAATAAAAGAACTGATGGCAATGTGAAAACCTTCATAAGCGGGAAGATGTCAAGCTTGAACTCTTGGACACATAATAAGAGAGGCCTGGCAACCTTTAGGTGGAGTTCATTTTTAATCCTTTTGTTTGTATAGCTTTCTATTTCCATTTCAATTCCTTTCATGGCACAATCCTTAATAGGTGTAAGACTAAGAGGGATAGATATGTTCCTACTCATGCCAATATATTTCATTGCCTGTGGAGGATCACAAGGAAAGGTGACAAGGCCTTTCCTGGTCAATTTATGTGCCGCTCTCTTCCATGCAAGGTTTTGTAGTGTTGTTAGAGAATTTCATCATTTGAAATGTCAAACTTCTAAACCTCAGGATGCTCCTCTGCCTATTATTAACCTTGACAAGATAATTTACAATGTAGAGTTTTTATGTTTTTTAGTGGGGGAGCTAGATATGAAACTCGCGCTCTCTCTCTTTGTACAACACTATATCTTCTCTCCTTGCATTTATTTTGTCTTTCCTTCATAGGATGAAATGCGGCATCAGATGTAATCATTTCTGTCCCATAGGCTAGTTTGGCTAGTTGGTGTCATGGGCATCTTCCTAAATTTCAATTCAAGTCAACTCCATGTGTGTGTGTGTGTGTGTGTGTTTTGGAAAGGAGACATAATGTTGGTGGACTTTAATAAAAGGACAAGAAACTTATACATGGTGAGCTACAAAAAAGATGGGCTTCCACTTTGGCAAGCTGAAGATGAGGACCTATGGAAGAGAAACTCCGAATATATAATCAAAGAAATTAACCATTACAAGAAATTCTGCACATGTGCAATACTCACAATTTAGTCATATGCAATAGAGTCATAGACTACCTTTGTTCACGCGACCCAGGAGAAGCCACATGTTTCACCCACAAAGGCAAAGTGTGGTGAGCTATGTCATGATTTTAGTCAGCAGTATAGACAGATTCATAAACTTCTCAATCAGCAAATGTCATGAAGAAATGCCTTCTGACGATGACCCTCTATTTGTGGAGCTTAATTAGCAAAATGAGCTTAAGAACCATGTGGAGGACAAGGAAAAGAGAGTGGCAAGGATGATGCGCATCTTAGAAAAGTTGAACGCCAACCCAAACAGCTTAGGTGACCTACCATTGAGGACAAAGCCAAATGAGTAGCACAAAACTTCTTTGTATCCAGATGTTGGATATTGCCCAGTCCATACATTTTGGGTTTTCTTTTTCCATTTGTAGAAGAAAAGTTGCATGAGATATATGTTGTTCTGTCCCATAGGCCAGTTTAGCCACGTGGACGGTTTGATAAAATTTTATTCTCTCTCTCTCTCAGACACACACATGAACATAAATAAGGCCTATTGGTGTGGACTTTGGACAATCAACTTTGTAGTCCCTCTGTTAAAAAGCAAACACAGAGAAAGCATCAAACTAGACAAAATAAAGAAAGATAAAATAAAAATTAAATGTCCATTCATCACCAAAAGAGGACAATGAGACTGAGAATTGCATCATATACAATACACCAAGAAAATAAGGCCTTTCCATGCTAACAAAAAAAATCTAAAACATTGTAGTTTAAATAGTTAATAAATTGAAAACTGTATGAAAGTAGAAAATGCAGTTAGGTTCTATGTAGTTCACCATTTACAATATTTGTCACGCCTTATGAACCACTATAAAGTCCCAATAAGACTGCCTATGGATGGCATCAAGTCTTTTAACAATGACTGATACTGAATAGCTCTCAATAAGGAAAAGCATCGCGTACCATCCAAGGCCAATTTCTACTCCAAAGGAATGACGAGTTTAATAATGCAGCTTCTAACTCTAGAAAACAATCAATATAAGCCACTTCTTCTCTATGCACACAATATAAAAAGAATGGGACAAGCAAGATCTCAACCAACAAAGGTTTTTGCGAACTGCTAAAAGAAAATCAACACATGATCTTGAGCTGCCTTTAAAAACACCAGAACAAGAAATGCAAGGAATTAAGTTCACTTACGTTGCCTTTGAACATGATAAAAAATGGACTCGCTAGAGTTCAAGTCCAATGTAGAACCTAGATTGCATGAAACTATTGATACATGAACCCTCAAAAAGATTCACACAGATATAAGCAATTTAGCATTCAATAAGAAACACCCACTGAAGCATCTTAGATAATTATTTCAAAATCAACAAATTTCCCCTTGCCAAACACACTGTTTTCTAATCTACTGGTGTGCCTCCCAATCCTGAACATGGCTTTTGCATCTGTTGTTGGTCTGACTCTGAAACAGACCACTGATATTGCTCAAGTGTGAGTCTCTGAGTGCCCTACTAAAAATACAGATATTCATTCAATGTTCATTGACCGAGTTTGATGGAGAGCATTTACGAAAAAGAAAGAAAAACTGCAAGCATTTCATTACAGTATGGTGTACAGTTACAGAGCTGTTTTTTTCTCGGTAATGTTCTGTGGCTCCTCGGAGGAAAAAGAGATTTCAAGGGTAGGAAATCCAAGTTCCTTCTACTGCTCATCTATTTTCTAGGCCCCTCAGATGTGTGTTGAGATGGTCAGTTCATTAACCGGTCAGGCCATTCAACCAGTGGTCGACTTCAAATGGTCATCAATCCTCGAATGGCCATAAAGGTTTTCTGGTCGTCTGTCCCTCACTTGGTCTTCTGAGATGGATCAGGTCTCCCCCTTTCGAGGATGATAGCCAAGCAACATCTTGGTCTAAAGATGTGGGAACCTTTTCATCTTTGATGTACCAGTTGTTAGCTCAAAGCTACTGCCCTTATCTACAGACTCCATACATAACATGCCAAGTATGCAGAAAGTGAGATGAAGACCAAGCAGCATTTCCTACTACATTGTAATTTGTGAGGCATATAGTCATGAAGGGAACAAAACTAGAGAACAGTAGTTGGGCGGCAGCATTTTGGGAGACCCATGTAAAGGACACAGAAAAAAGAGCTGCAAGGATGATGCACATTAAAGACAGGTTGTTGAAAGCCAACTGAATTAGGAGACCCACCCTTGCAGTCAAATCCAGATAAGTGGCTCAACATTCTTGTTTCCACATAATGGGTAATTACCCCTTCCAACATTTTTTTATTTGTATAAAATGGCTTGTGGCATTGGATGTAAACCATTCAGTCCCATAGGCCAGTTGTCCTTGTCAACATTTTAATAAAATTATACTCTCTTTCTGTCTCTCTCTCTCAATGATATGATAGCTAACCTTGAAATCGTTTCTTCATCTGGCATTGACATAAGTGCCCTAATTCCTCCACAACGACTGTGACCAATAACTAATATATGCTCAACCTGTTCATACAACATTGTACTTAATGTAAGAAACCAATTTGGTAAAACTGCCAAATCAACAATTGAGAAGACATCATTTTATGAGACCATGTATAAAAAAATTCATCAAGGAAAACAGAGAAACAACTAAAATGAAGTATCCTTCAAAAGTCCATCGTCAAGGAACAGAGTCTTGCCTCGAGAGAGAGAACGGAAAATTCCAATGCGGCACTTGTTCCTGAAATGTCATTCTGCAAGGGATTCTACAAAGTCATTGAATGATGACTATGACATATGCTTCAGTGTTATTACTAGGAAAATGTTTAAAATACCTATGAACCTTCAACCCAAGTAACTATACCCTACCAGCTCCTTGCTGATTAAGAACATATATGGAAATTCTTGAGGATTTTTCCAGTTGAGAACATATATGTTTAAAGTCTAATGATAAATGTAGGAAGAGTAATATGAAATCTGTAAAATGACAAATCAATTGACTTTTGATCACCTCCTTCCATTTGGGAACCAAGTTGGCAACACTGCGAACCACAAATGCTTCACCTGGCTGAAAACCCAAAATGTTTGATGGACAAACTCTGGAATCTGAGCATGCGATCACCAGAAACTGCAATGGATGCATTCTCAGTTGATAGAAATAAAATACATATATTCCTGTGACAGAATCATGCAGTATTACCATAAAAGGATGATATTGTCACCTTTGGGTTTTGTGCAGCAGCAAGTTTGGTAAAATGATCTGGCTTCTTCCTGGTGATTGAGTCAAGAAACAACAACTAACTTAAGATTCTATCTTGAACAAAATTGCAATTTCAAATGCCCTGATGTGCTCTGTAATAAAGTACTACACACTTACAAGAAATGTTGCTGCTTGAAGGTCAGGAATCTGTGCCTAATCTTTTCAAATGGATCTGAATCAATCCTCATAGATGACTCTTTGTTTAACTTTACCAAGTCTTCAGCCAGTTCCTGCAGCTTCTTTGCAGCAACTTGCCTTAAACCAGGAGTTGTCCTACACCATGACCGTTAACATTTAGAGAACCAAAACAAAAATAAATGCTGTAGATAAGGACACGTGCACTATATAGTTTCTTCTTCTAATTGGCTTCCTTTCTTAGAAAACTAGAGCAAGCAAAAAACTGCATCCTGAATCCTGATTTTCTCCTTTAGCGATGTTCCCTTCACAAATTCTTCAGCTAAGATAACTAGTAACAATAAGCTTTGTACAGCTAAGGCCTCAAATATTAAATACAACAATTAACATTATATCAAAAGTAGGGTTTAAAAATTGACACAAATTGACACATGTACTCCAGAAAGGAATGAAAGAAGATTCGACCATTTATTAGAACAATATGAAGAGATATTGATCATACGCACATAGATTTATAGCTATATATTAAGGAGGATGGATCATGAGATGTAGACCATGAACCAAACAGCCATAGCTACTGTGTATTGATGATCATGAACCCACTAAATTGAACCTCATTTTACTCAAGTAAAGGAGAGTCCCAAAGCAAACTCTCACAAAATAATTCATGAGCAAAATAGTTGAAAACTTGAAACGAGAACCAGTTTGACCCAAAATTATGAACTGGATTGAAACTGGCAGATTTAAAATATATAAAATATTCAAATTTTAAATATACGTGTGTGTTCACGCATGCAGATCAATGTAAATCCAAACCATTAGACACCAAATATGCAAAGTTCCTTGACCTATATTGCATGTAAGAGTGCTAATAGCAAAATTGAATCCAGATATAAGTTCTATGATATATAAAACTAAAGTTCTGAGAGAAAATACATATACATTGAGGCTCTAAATGGCCTATAGACTCAAAAAATCATCATAATATCATCAAATGAGTACATAGCTCATCTGAAGCCTGGCTTATTAAACCAACTCAGCCAACTCTAGAATATAATTTTTGCTCTTGCTAAATGCCTTCAACAGTTACAGCCATTTTATGTTTTAAATCTGATGGCACCATTGGTCAACCTATAGGTTTCAATCAATTGGCACCATTGAACAGCTTATTCCCCTTCTAGGCTTCAATCTTCGAATCTCACACAATTCCCAGCTCAAGAGGTACAAGGTGGTGTTTTGCATATATCAATATGGTGAAATGTTGAAAAAGTAATTAAGTACATTGGAATCTAAAAAACACTTAAAATTCTATCTTCTCCATGTGAGGTCTAGTGGCACTGATTCCATCACCAAATGTGCTAAAAATGGGGGTCCCAACCTTTAAATTTTTAATGTTAAATTTAAGTTCATGAAAGTAAAATATAAATAAAGATAAATGTCAACCAGTGTTATGAGACCTGGTCAAGACCCACAAGTCTTGCCAAGACTTCCTGGGTCAACCCTGAAATTAGTAACCAGCGAAAACTTATCTTGGAACTCACCAAAACCCATCAACCCTATCTCAAACTCGTCAAACTCACCAAAACCAAACAAAACTTGCCCACAAGCAAACTATTTGATTTATGTTTCATCTTTTGAGCCAAATTTCGAGCATCAAATTTTATATTATCATATTTGATGAGTTGAATTGATGGATAAATTGTTGTTTATGGATTTTATGGATGGAAATGTCATTACTATTTTTCTGCACAATTTCCTTGAGTATTTTTCTATTTTTCGAGTTATGCCTAGTGCACTGAGTTCTTGTTGAGTTTTTATCAAGTCCGAATCTCACAATCTTGAAGTCAACATTAAATTTGAATACTACTCCAAAATGAATATCATTTGGATGGCATGGCTAGGCCAAACTCCAAAGGTGATCAACTAGACAACAAAGTGGGTTAGGTTTCTTTCTAGGGGGTTGGAAATGTTAGATTTTTAATGATATAGCAGTATAATTTTCATTTCTTTCAACTTTAACTACACATAAGGATCACTGAAAGAATAACCATGCACAGAAACACAAGAGACACACTAGTTTACCCTGGGAAAACCCAAACTCGGGAAAAACCCAGCCAACCTTTCTTATTCAGAGATTCAGTACAAAATACAAGTACATCAGATATAGAAGTGATCTAGAACAAGAGAGATCACATGAAAGATGATGCCAAATAAAGAACCCCAGAAATAGAAGTCTTCTACAACCCTTGAGCGAATTTCTCCTTGCTTGAGCGAACTTGCTTGCTTGGTGCAAATGAGGAGGACGTCACCCTTATTTATACTGGTTTTCTGGCTGACTCTTTCACTGGGGCTGACTTGTCATCTTCAATAATAAATTACAATTTATTTAATGTTTCTTGTTGGGACGACTTGTCTTTATGCAATTATTTATTTGCATTCTTTCTGAGCCATCTTAGCTAGTGAGGATACCTCACTAAGCTAGAAACATCAACAGGAAAGGATCTAGGAAGGTTGGAATTATTACTTTACATTCACTAGGTACACCTCAATCAGCCTCACTAGACCAGCCTGTTCAGTCCCTAAATTGATTGGTTGCATTGATTCTAACCTAAACTAACCATTTAAGTGCACTATTTTTGGGTCAATTTAGAGCCAATCAAATTCAAAACCGGTCGATTTGATTTGATTGGTTCTGATAACACTACTCATGAAATCATTTGTAGTAATCTAATATATATACTTAACAATATACCTTCTATAATATGAATTGACAATTTAAGTCATGCAAGATCATTCAAGAAAACAGAAATAAGAAAGTGTTGGGATTCACAAGAAACAGTGAAAGAATCGAACAAAGCAAACCCAAATTTTGCAATGAAGAGAAGAACAAACAAACACTACAGTGGTACGACACTTGAAGACAAATGAGCCAAAACGAGTGCACTAGAGAGAAATAAACCCAAGCACAAGAGAAAGCAACACTTTATAGGTGCCCTTAGGAAAATCACTTTATTAAGAGTCACTTTATTAAGAGTGAAAAAGAATCACACTGTGTGAAATTGTGAACTACAAATGAGATTTTGGTACATATACACAAGTCAAGAGGTAGGGGTGCTTCTCCCAAGAGCAGTTATAAGCCTATCTATACAAGGTCATCCTTACCCAAACCTAAACTTACAAATGATAATGATACAATATAATGTCGTTCGTGGCCAAATGTGAACCTTATACGCCATTTTCAACATCCCCCCTTAAGTTGAACAAGGGGGCAGAAGAAAAATGATGTAGATAAATGAGAGTGGGTGTATAACTACCCAACTCGATATAGGGTCAGTAGTGACCAAAACACAAATGAGAGTGAGTGTATAGATACTCAACTCTATATAAGCTTAGTCATGGTTGAAATGCAAACGAGAGTGAGTCAAAATGCAAATGAGACCAGGTGTTAGATCCCCAATGGCCAAAATACAAATGAGAGTGGATGTATAAATACTCAACCCAATACAAGGTCAATCATGGCAGAGATACAAAATAAGAGTGGATGTATTAATATCCAACCCAATATAAGGCCCGTCATGGCCAAATTACAAATGAGAGTGGGTGTACAAATACCTAACCCAATATAAGGTCAGTCAAGGCTGAAATACAAATGATAGTGAGTGTATTAATACCCAACTCAATATAAGGTTGATCATGGCTCATGGCTGAAAATGAAGATTACACCCCTATTTTCAACATCTCCCCTTAATCTCAACAAGGGGTCACGAAGAGAAGACATTAGATCACAAGATTCACATCCCCCTGAATTCCTATGATTTAATGAGCTAGTGAAGATGGCCACTAGCAAAGACATAAAAGAAGAGGGTTTTGCATAATAGGATCTCAGCAAGTCATCAATTAGGTCCTCGCCATCAACATCATAATGTGAACGAGACCCACTAAAACATGTTGAGAATCATCTCTAGGTGAATCCTCTACTAAGTCACCTGGTTCAACTTTGTGTTCGAATTCGACATGAACGAAATTCAGAAAAAATTCGTCGACAATTTTTTATTTATAAAATTCGTCATTAAATTCGAATATATATATATATATATATAATGGTCAATTGGGTTTAGCCCGAGTGGTTGAGTTATCGGATTGTTATCCGCTCCACCCAAGTTCAAGTCCCGACAATGACACTTGCTCTTAAATGAGCCGCTGAGTTCTTCATGAGCTCTATTAGCCAATTAACCGCCCTTCCTATGTCTCTGGATGCCGGGGAGGTTAACGTGGACGTAGCGGGGCACTGATAAAAGAGGGTGTTCCGTGAACCACACGAAAAAATAATAATAATAATTTTTCGACAATTTTTTTTTAAAATTCGTCATTAAATTCGAATATATATATATATATATATATATATATATATATATATATATAATTCGTCGACAATTTTTTTATTATAAAATTCGTCATTAAATTCGAATATATATATATATATGTATTACCCAAATTTTATTTTTAATAATATAATTTTTTAATTATATAATATACCCTTTGATAACAATATTAATTATATATTATATAATTTCATAATATCTAAATTTATATTAATATATACATAACTTTACTTTACAAAATTATATTACAATTTATCTATTATAATGTATGTAATATTATGTATTATATTATTATATAATAGATGTAATATATCATGTAGCTTAAGATATATGATATATGGGCCTGAGGTCGATAAAAAAATATATCACTACATTTCTAACTAGCCGCGACATTTCCTACGCATACCATTCAACAATTAACCCACTAATCCACTCTGCCCTCTAGTTTCAAGTTCACAACAGCATTCATCAGCTGCCAGTGTCAGCCCTCTGGTGCGGAATGCTACTCACAGACTAGGACTTCACTCGCGATGATTAAAGTCTGAGAATCGGCGACCTCGGTGCTTCACTCACGTGCATAGAGCAATCAGCAATGAACAACGGAGAATGGATGGAGGCTTCGTTGGCGGACTTTCTTTCGGTAGGGACTAGGGTTACCCATGGGCCGTAAAAGGGGAAAACACGATTTTCAAAACAATTTTTTTTTCGATTTTTAAAAATCTCCTGAATTTGTGGCGATTTTATTCGTGTTAACATTCTCCAAACCAAAAAATCGAAATCGAGATGAAATTTGCCGAACTTTATCGAATTAATCTGGTTGTCTTAAAAATTCACCGATTTTTTATTTTCAAGGCAAAAAATCGGCGAACCCAGTAACTTAGATCCTCTATGAGAAATACTGGAAAGGATCCTAGTGGACTGTGAGTAGTAGCTTCATCAAGATGATGAGGAAGTACTTAACTCCCCTAAGAGAATGAGTGGTCATTCGCCCACAAATATCACTATGAACTAGCTCAAGAGGTTGAGAAGCACACCTCGTATCACAATAACCTAAGGCAAACACTTTAAAACCATCATCTAATTCCTTTATAACCCATTGATCTAACCAAATGATCCCTTTCCCTCCACTGTGAAATTGTCGATAATCAAAGAGGAAGATTCCACATGCAAAGCGCACAACCATATGTGCATTGTAAGTTGAGTCCATCATGTTCAACAACACAATGAAGAAGGCCCCATAAAGTCTTCAAAAGTTTGCCTTGATAAACCCAAGAGAAAGAGACTTCTTTCATAAAATATCTACAATGCTCCACCTCTTACTTCATAACAAAGGAAGGAAGAGAACACAAAACCCTAGGAAACCATTAGGAAGGAGATGATCGACTTTAAATTCTAGGACACCCTAGAAAAAGGGACGATCCAAAAACCCCTAGTTTCGCTTGCCATATTTGAATAAAGATGCTTCCCATATTTGAATACAAAATGTTTGAACAAGCTTGTATTGGGAAAAGAAATCCAAAGTGAAACTGATGTAGATGCCCAAAAAAGGTATGATCTGAAGAATAAAGAGGTAGCTATGCTAATCAAGTTCTCAGCTAAGTCATCTAAGTCACCTGACACGAGGACACGGGACACGGGAATACAAATATCTAACACGGACAAGGCAACCCCCAGAATCAAGACATGCAGGACACTTTATATATATAGACATCTAGATCCAATTTTTTTTAGAAACTAGAACATTTACAAATATTCAATAGAAATTAGAATCAATAGTAAATACACATTACACATTCACAAATCACAATGCATGTCAATGATAAACTCATAGACTCATAAAATTTCTCATCAAGTCATCAAAATCAAAATGTTCTATTACATAGATGTCGGAACCGTATTTGATATTTCTCATTAAGTCATCAAAATCAAAAAGTATTAGATAGATGTCGGAATGCCACTGGCAAACACAAAAAGGGGTAGATCAAGATGGAAGAATCTCATCTGCCAATAGTTCTCCATCCCTGAATCAATAAAATCGTCATTGCTCTCTTCTTCATCGTCCTCCTCTACCTCTCTACCCATCCCAAGATCTGCATTTGCTGGTGTGGAGGATGACCCCTCCAGAGGATCACCATCATCAAAAGTGACCAGCTCTAGCATTGGATCATTAAGATCCATGTTGGCTAATGCCTGGCTCAACACTATTGTCCAAACCCATATCATTAGGAAACACATCCCACATCTTTGTCTTTCCCTTCACCCACTCCTCCCTCTACTTGTAAATCAGATGAAGGTTGGTGTGCACATAAACCATCGTCTCTGCCCTGGACTGCTCAAGCTTGCTCTTCTTCAAACTATACAAGTTCCCATATGTGCTCCAATTCCTCTCACAACTAGAGGATGAAGTAACTTGAGAGATGACCCCTCAAGGCTAACTTCTGTAGAATAGGGCATGTTGCCCCATGAGTTTCCCACCAAGCATAGGGTTTCTTAACCCCCCTCTCTCCGACCACATCATAGCCTCCAAATCTCCCACTGGCAGTGGAAAAATCTGCAAAGCCCTCCTCCACCTCATCAAGTGATTCTCTATCTTGATATAACCGTCTAAATGCTATCTTCCTCTCCTGTGAAATATCTCCATCTATGTGAGGAGGGACTCTATGTGAGGTCCCACCATTGAGCCAATCATGACTTTAGAACTTGGTATTCAAGGAGTGGCCCAAGCAATGCAAAGGTGTGCAATTCTTATCCCACCTGGCGATAAGAATATCCTGTATGGTGAACCATAAGCTCTTCGCTGATGTCCCATACTCAGGGCACTCATTTTGTACAACAATGATCTTCATGGACTCAATCATGGAATCCCACCCCTCATAAACATCTACTAGGATGGGTTGGTCTGTGTTTGTAAACCGCAACAAAGAAATGATTGGTTCCGTGATCTTAATGGTAAGATCTACCCTCTCCCACCAACCATCATCTAACACTGTGTCCTTTACCTTTTTTGAAGCATTTTGATCTGTCTTTCTCCAAAATACTAATACACTGAAATAACCATGGACCTGATAGTGGTTTTGACCTCCCTCAACCTCTTAAGCATGATGAATGAGGAAGCAAGCCGAGTATATGCAATCTTTAGCAATGATACATGTGTGTATTCTTTGTAGATTGTGAGAGCATTGGTGTGGTTTTGTACAAAGTTATGGATATGGCATGCATCATCAATAAGATTACCAATTCATAGCACATCTGAAGCAATAGATTTCATAGCTAAATTCAAAGATCGAACAATGCAAGGTGTCCAAAATACTTATAAGAGCAATAAAAGCAAGTATAAATGAGTCTACAACTCAAATCTATAAATGACCTTTCACCTAGATGAATCTTGTGCTAAATTCAAAGAATGAACAATGCAAGGTGTCCAAAATACCTGTGGATATTTAGCTTCCACAATCATGCCAGTAGCCTTGCAAACAGGTGCATTATCTGTGATGATTTGTACACAAGAATCAACACCTGCATCTTCAATGACTTTGATGAACAACTCACTCATATACTGTGCATCCTTTTATTCCCCAAGAGCATCCACCGCTTTCAAGAACACCAATCCATTTAGGGAAGACACCGTGAAATTGGTGAGTCGATGGCGTGCTGCATTCGTCCATCCATCATAAACAATACTGACACTAGATGAGGGCCATGTTGATTTAATTGGATCCAAGATTTTATCCACCTCCTTCCTTGCCTTGACCAACAATGTGGTTCTAAGCTTCTCTGAACCAGGAGGCACATAACCATTTGGAGCTCATTCAACTAGAATGACGCATCTCAATAAACAATGGTGATCATGCAACATTGAATGAAATGAAGTTGAGATAGAAATAAAATGCAATGGTAAGGTCCATCTTATCTCATGCCTCTTGTTGGAAAATCTTGTCCATTGGACCACTTGGAGTTGACCTCTTTCTTGTTGGTTGAATATCAACCTCACTCCCATATCTGCTAGGCCTAGTGCTAGAGGGTTTCCTCAAGAATGGAAGAGGATCCTCATTTTTTTGTTTCTTACTCACTCTTGCCACCTTCCCTAAGCCAACAGTATCCTCTCTTTCCATCTCCCTTCGTTGGGTAACACACACTGCTTTACATGGAGCAAGCCCACAAGGAAGGCCCAACAAATGGCTCTTGACATGGTAATAGGTGTTCTTGAACTCATTCTTGTAGAAATCGCAAGTCCAAATCACATTGCCTCCCCCACCCAACTTTACCCCAGGCCCTGATTTCCTTGTCACATGCTTCCACAAAGGATATTTCTTCTCTTGGTCCTGTTGTCTTGCTAATACAGTGTTATATGCAGCTTCAACTCCACTAGCAGCAGATGGAGTACTAGCAGGATTAGATGAACTTAAGCTTGGATGAGGAGGAGAAGAGAAGACACCAGCTGGGGTATTCCTCCCTTTCCTTTTCCCTTTACCAGCTGCCCTTGCTGATTGAGACATTCTTCTTGTTGCTTGGTGGTAAACTTGCAATGCTCCCAATGAAATCCACCCTCAAGTCACTTGCAATCCCTTGGAAAACCTTCAAATTCTCTTCACCTGCAAAAAAAAACCCTCAAAGCTTGAGACTCACTTGCAAATGTGAAAGAATGAGCGAGAAAACGCAATTTATAAAGTCGTGGGCCTCTTTTCCGCCAAGAACGTTTCTTGTTTTTGAGACACGATGCTGACAGTGTCAGACACATGTTTGGACTGTGTCCCGAAAAAGGACATGGTCAAAACACGTGTTCGACATGTGTCATCATCGTGTTTGTGTCAAATACGATGACACAGGACACTTTGGCCTAAAAGGCCATGTTCGGCATCTTAGGTTCTCAGTAATGTATGAGATGCTTCATGACATGCAAGATGGTAATGTTGCATTTGTCATGTGGGGGAATTTATGAAAGATGCATGAAAATATGGTATTTTCAATTAGAGCGCTATTTTCATGAAAGATGTAATGATGCAAACATAGGTAGAGTGCTCTTCCTTGAAAATATGGTATTTTCAATTAAATAAAGGAGTGTGACTCCTTGCAAGATCATTTGTTAAAAATCAAGGATATTAGAGATCAATTGAAATCAATTGAAAGGACAGTGGAAGAAGAAAATATAGTATGTATAGCTTTGAAAAGTTTGCCTTCTTCCTATGCAAATTTTATTGAGACCTTAACCATTACTAGCACTGATAAGGATTTGGCATTTGAGCAATTGAGCACTAAGCTCTTACAACAAGACAAATGGAAAAGCAGTTTGGGAATAGCAGTGTGAATGAGGTTTATGAGGTAGCATTGCAGCAAAGTTTAAGAGCAAGGGCAGTTAACAGAGCGAAGAGAATGATGATAAATCTTTCGAGTCAAGGAAATATAGAAAAGCTATTAAGTGCTTTTATTGTGGCAAGTTAGGTCATGTAAGCAAAGTTTGCAAAAGACTATTGTAGGATGAAAAGCACAGCCAAGAGCGTTCTTCCAATGATCACTTTGGAAAGAAACGGGCCAATGTGGTTCAACACAAAGAGGAGGAAGAGTTTCATGTGTTCATGGCCAAAAACAAGGATTCAGAGATTGGCAAGGATGATTGGTACATTAATTAAGGGGCATCTAAACATTTTACTAATAATGTTGATTGGCTTGTTTATTTTGTAGAGGATAAAATCTCAATCTCATTCTATTGTGTTGAGTGGCGTAAAAGAATATAGGATTAGAGGAAAGGGAAATGCCCTACTTCAGCTAAGACATAAGAAGGTAATGATTAAAGATGTCTATTATGCTCATTTTTTGGAGAAAAATCTACTTTCAATAAGTAGTATAATGAAGCATAGCCCATACTTACATGTAAATTTCAGCAATAATAGGTGTCTTATTGTTGATAAAAATAGCAAAAAGATGGTTGCTATGGGTGTGGAAGAATAGGGTTTATTTAGGTTGATAAAAGTTGAGAATGCGGGATTGGTTTAGCAGAAAGATGGTTGATATTTCACTGAAAACTCAGCTATAATGCCTAGGACAGAGAGGTGTCAAGCAAGACGAAGCTCAAGAAATGAAGTGTTGTGGTCCTTAACTTAAAAATTGAATCATAAACAATATAGAACCCTTATAAGATAACCAGGGCTAGTGGAATGCACAGATTTTACATTTGCCAAAGGAGTGGGCTCAAGAATGGACTTCTTACATGAATGAATGGAAACGTGCTCATGCTCGAATTAAGAATGGTGGATTGGTAACCTGACAGGGGGTGTGTACACTATGCATGTTGGATATCAAGTGCAAATAGTGGTTAATCATCTTCCATCTCCTTGGTGGTGAGCGCGCATCTGGAAGGTGAAAGATCCTCTGAAGAGCTGAGTTTTGATGCGGTTAGTGTTGATGAACAAGGTAGTTACATGGGATTTTTTTTGGAAAAGACAATATGAAGGCCTGAGTTTCTTGTGTAGAGCGGCGAAGGAAATTGTAACCCATTTGTTTCTTCATTGTGCTTATTCTATTCAGGTTTGGCGGGACGTGACTGCTGGAGTAAAATTGTGTCACTTATGGGACAGGGACACTATTAAAGGATGTTTAAAATCCTAGTTCGAACAACAAGATTTAAAACAATATCGTTGCTTACCATTACTTGTTATATGGGGTATATGGATTGCCCAAAATTCTACACTCTTTGAGGAGTGAGATGTTCAAACCTTTCAGACTGTATCTCAGGTGTTTTCTCTTCTTCAGTTTTTCAAGGAAGAATTAGAGAACCAACTCCCTCAAGTGATTAGTGAATTGCAGGTGGATAAATCCCGGTGCTGGGGTTTCTTTGACGACACATGCCAAGGAGGATTTTGCGTATGTGGTTTGGGAGGATCTTGTATTTCTTAGATTTTAATTTTACATCATTTAAAGCAAATTATGGACAAGATTCAAACAATCAAGCGGAGTTTCAGGCTTTAAGAATTCTATTAAAACTTGCATGGAATGAGGGCATGCAAGATCTCTAGGTCTACAGGGACTCGACCGTTTGGTGAATTGGATGAAAGGGGAGACCTAGCTAAATAATATTCTATTGCAGAATCTCGGTTTGCAACTTAAATTGATAGTTGGTGCTTATAATACTTTTTGGATCTGTCATGTATTCTGGGAGCTAAAACAACAGACCAATGCCCTCTCAAAAGATGCACTTCTTCTGCCAATTAGCAATATCAGTTACACTACTCATTTGGCAAGTGTGGAACATGAGCGCAAGATGGATTTGGACCAGGGTTAAAATTATGCTCAATAGCATCTAATGAACTTCAACTATTTCTTAGGGTGCACTCACTCAGGAATCAGGATCCCTTTGGGCCAGCTCTGGGTTGAGTCTCACAGAATCTGGGTGGAGACCGATGACCATATTCCCCGACCAGATAGGATCTGCCAGATGTGCCACTTACAGGAGCCGCAATCAGAGGTACACGTCATTTTCAGGTGCCCTTTCTACTACGAGATCAGAGGACGCTACCATTGCCTCTCAAGGGACTCAGGGGGCTCCTTCTCCACTTTATTCCAATATTGAGATCAAAGATGCCTAGTCCTCTTCATCAAGGAGATATTCAGCCACAGATCTAGTCTCTTGCAGGCCCCATCCCACCATGGGACTATCATGAGGATCACCTCATACTTTCATGTTGCTTCATCAAATTGAGGTAATAAGAGATAGGCAGAGTTCCAAAGTACTTCAGACCATAGAGTGGTGAGACCTCGTATTTGCTCTCAACCTCCCCCCTCGGGAGATCGACTGATATCTTTGAGACCAGTTCGGAGGTGTCGAACCAGACATCCGACTACACATCCTCATAGTGTTAGACAAATCAACTCCAAACAGATCTAGAGTGGCGTGCCTCCCGCTCGTTGGACTACCTCCCAGCCCCAACTGAGCAACCATATATCTATTTGGAGTTTCTTTCCTTTGACCTCAGATGGTAGGAGAGCAGGGCTTCCTCGATCCTACGTCCCCCCCAAGGACCATACAACAAGATCCCACTATGGTGCCCGAGGACTCTGACATCATCGCCTCGATCGCTCCCTCGCCCTCTGTCATTAGGCCCAATAGACCTTGACATCATTGCTTTCATCCTCAGATCTCTCTCTCTCTCTCTCTCTCTCTCTCTCCTAGCACCGAGATGTTTCCAATCTCATACATTCTCAATTTGTATCATCACACCTATGACACTATTGTATGTACATATTTTGGTGTCGGCTAGACCTAGTGATTTACTTTTCTTCCCTTTATTTTTGCTTTCAACGTTTTCTAGGAGTTGTGTTCACACTCCCACATTGTATTCACAATGGATATATCTTTTAGTCCTATTGACCTACCTTTGTGGTCATTCCAGTCTCATACATTCTCAATTTGTATCATCACACCTATGACACTATTGTATGTACATATTTTGGTGTCGGCTAGACCTAGTGATTTACTTTTCTTCCCTTTAGTTTTGCTTTCAACGTTTTCTAGGAGTTGTGTTCACACTCCCACATTGTATTCACAATGGATATATCTTTTAGTCCCATTGACCTACCTTTGTGGTCATTCATTTGACATTAATAAAATTATCTTATCTTATTATCTAAGTTTATTATGCAACAGATCTAATCTGTTTATTTTTCCATTTTAGCATACTTGGAAAATTGATAAAAATTGTGGTTAATGCTTGAAGCCTAAGGTTGTTGTATCTCCATTGTATATTTGTGCTTTAAGCACCTACGAAATGTGTTTTTGTTCATTTTTTGTAATAGATACTTAAACTTAAGAAATAAATACATACATCCACAAAATAATGAACACAAGAATATGGAAAGGATCCTTAAGGTAGGGTAACACCACTAATTATTCAATAGGGAATGAATCACTCCACAAGCTATATGCTTGCTATAATTATTACATCCAATAAACTTCACAAGACATCTTATTCCATTGCTTCTACTTCTTTATATAGTTGCTATCCATCCTTCTAGGTACTTTCTTGAGAAGGATCTTTTTAGTTGTTGGAACCTTCTAGATACTTTCTAGAGAAGGAACATTCTAGTAGGTGGAACCTTCTAGTAATCCATATTACAATTGTTTATTTTCACACTAAATGGGCCTTATTTAGTAAAGATGGCCTTAATACATAGCATTATCCCCTTGGGTACCTCCCTAGGTACCCCATATTATCCTATTCCTTAACCCAAAAGTTTAATCACAAACAAGATAGAATCCTTGAACTTCAAAATAAAACACAAATACACCCACAAAATAATGAACACAAGAATATGGAAAGAATCCTTAAGGTCGGGTAACACCATTAACTAATCATTAGGGAAGGAATCACTCCACAAGCTATATGCTTGCTATAACTATTACATCCAATAGACTTCACAAGACATCTCATTTCATTGCTTCTACTTCTTTATATAGTTTCTATCCAACCTTTTAGGTACATTCCAGTACGTGGAACCTTCCAGATACTTTCTAGAGAAAGAACATTCTAGTCGGTAGAACCTTGTAGTAATCATCATTACAATTTTTGTTTTTAATACTACATAGGTCTTATTTAATAAATATGGCCTCAATAGATAGCATTATCGCCTTGGGTACCTTCCTAGGTACCCCATATTATCCTCCCTAGGAACATTGCATGAATCCCTAGATAGTTTTGTAGTTGAAACAAGTCAAAATCAGCAAAGAAGAAAAGTCAAATATTAGGTATATATGCTTATTTGTTATAATTCATAAGAACAAGACATTCAAGGAGGGTGAAGATGAAGTGGTAATGAAGAAAACCCTCCAGAAGGGTGAAGGTGAAGTGATAAAACGAGATAGTTCTTCCTCAGAGAAGCAAACACAAAATTTTGATGTATTGGACTGCCAAGATGTGTTAGGAGGTGAGTTCAGTGAACAAGCCAAAGTTCTATGTCAATGGTGGAAAGGATAACTATTCAACCAACATTGGCTCTTATCTGGCTGGTGAGTCAATGGTCAGACAAACAAATGGTGATGTAAATTGTACTTCATTGACCTTGCTAAATACAGTTCATTTCCAGTCACAATTTTGAAGATCTTATCTTGTGGATTGTGTTACCAACTTGTTTGTACCATAGTTGGATTATCTGAAGAGCCGCCATTTGACAAACATGATAAGTGTTTGACTCCAGTATATCAGATGATCCAGCATTTGTGACTAGCCAGTTTTGTTTTTGAGTCGACATGACCATGGCCCCATGGGGGTTTGTAATAAAGTGTGCTAGTAAGATCTGAGTGTCTCGGTTCCCCATGACTTGATTAAGCAACTAAGGTATTCCAGGGAGTTTTTTCCCTTGTCAATTATACTTTGCCTATAGCCGAGCTATAATCGATGAGGTTTTCTCCCGCTCCTCCAAAGCTGAAATGCCCGATTTTGAAAATTTTAGCCATGGGGGGTTATTAGAGTCCAACTAATGTGTATAAGCCTACTAGACACTATTAGAATAGGTTTTGGTCATGTCCCAAGTCTCTAGGACCCTTAGAAAAAATTTCGAAAAAATTTTACTGGGTCCGTCGAGCTTGAGTTTTTTAATTATTTTTTAAAATTAATAAATTTCTCTATAGTTTAAATAGAGAAATAATAATTTGTAATATGTCAGTCGTCCGGGGTCCGAATTCAGTGGTTGATGGCTCGTTTCATAAGCCAAAAATCACACATGCCCTATGGACTGGCTAAACCCAAGTTTCGGATGTCATTTAGGCCTCATAATTAATATTTTCTCTAAAAACCCAGTTACAGAGAAATTATTAATTAAATTAATAAATTTTATTATTTTGGAGAAAATCCAAAATAATCCAAATGGAATAAAGTAAAAGGCTAAATGACATGGCAACAGACACTCATGATGATTCCAATCAACTCCAAGTTCATCCAGTTGAAGATACAGTCAGCACAAGCTTATCCACTAAAGAGAATTCGCCCTCCATGCATGCAAGCTCGATTTTGGTGAGGTGGAGTTCATAATAAATGATATTTGGTTGGTGTGATTTGCATTGAATGAAGAGTGGGGGCGCCTTGCCTAGGTGGAGGCCACCTCCCACTCTCAACTACCATGATTGGTAGTCAAACTCCAAGTACCTACCAAACTAGAACTCACCATCTCCATGATAGATCACGTCTTTCTCTACTTGGTGCGAGTTTCTCCATGTGGCATCATGTGTTTGGCTTGGTGGTACTTCCAAAGTGGGATGGGGGGTGCCTTGCCAAGGTGGAGGCCACCTCCCCATCCACATCATCCACTAACTCGATTTTGCTTGATGTCTATTTGCTCCAAGCTTATCAAACTTTAATTTCGATTGGTTGGACTAGATATGATTGTAATTTGATTGGTGTTAGTTGGCATTTGGCTCCCTTATGAATGCCAATTCGATCTAGGGTTTAGGTTGCTAGCTTTTGTTATATAAGAGAGGCCATTTGGGCTTTCTCTTCATGGAGATTTTGAGCATGAACACTCTGCCAAAATATTGTTGTAATATCTATTTAACATTGAATAAAGTTTAGACTTTGGAGGTCCATGCTGGAGCAATTGGGATGTACTTCACACTATTGGTGATACCTCTTCCATTTTGTCTATTGATCATGCAATTTCAATATTAGATGTATGTTTTAGCTTTGATTAAAAATATATCTTTCGGTTCTTGCATGCTTCATTAACAAGGTTTTTGCAGGGGTTTCCCAAGGTGGAGAAAGGCTTATTAAAGACTAAGTCACTCTTCATTCAACAGTGGTTATTGGCATCTAATCAATCTGTCTTGCAGGTCTTCATGGTCTTTTCTTCACTTCAAGGAAAGAAACGCTTAACTAAGAAAGTTTGGTCTCTTCCTCCATCAACAAAAGTTTTCTCAAACACCTTGGTTACTTAGCTTTGAGCTTTTTTTTCTTCTTCTAGCTCCCATTTTGCTCCTTGATTTCTCCTTGCTTTGATATCCATGCTTTAGATCACCTTCCTCCTCCATTCGTTTTTCATCATCCTTGTCTTCAAAGCTCCTTCCTTTCGTTTTTCTTCTATAGATCACCCTTCCTCTCGTTTTGCCCTAGATCTACTTCCCCTTCTCTTCTTTCGTCCTCCTCTTCCTCCTAGTTCCCACTCTCTTTTTCATCTCGTCCATCCTTCATTCCCTTGCCACCCTTCTTCATTCTTTTCTCCATTCGTTTTTGTCCTCTAAGTTCCTCACGTCCACCTTCCCCAAAAGCCCTAAAAATCACAATAAACTTCAAAAAACGTTTGATTGAGTTAGTGTTAGCTTCAATTTTCAGTCCTAGTTCTTTTATTTGTATCTCTTAGCTAGTTAGATCTCATTTTATGAATTAATCTCATGCATTGGAAAGGTAGATTTAAAAGCATCCTAGATCTCAATCTATCTCAATAGTTTAGCTTGCATTGTTAACTCTAGTTTCAATTTTTGAGAGATAGATTTTTTTATGAAAATTTCTCAAAAAAAAATTTATGATCTAGATCTCTTTCCTAGTATGTTTTAAGCCACTTTTGTTCGCTGGTCTGTTTTCCCATCTTAACTTTTTGGGACCATTTTTCATGTCATTCTATGTTTTAGATCTCATTTTGCAAATATACACTTAGTTTTAAAGTTCATTTGATTTTTCTAACACTAAAGGGTGCCTTGAGTTTTGGCTTTCTTGTAGGTACTTTGGAAGTGTAAGAAATTTGAAAAGTTTTAAGAGAAGAGACCCAAGCTAAAGTGGCAAGATTTCAAACAAAACACAAGAAGGATCCAATATCTAAAATCTATCACTATCCTTTGTAAAAGCAAGCAAAAACTTGCTGCTTCTTTAAATTTTTCAAAGTTTTATTTTCATTCCAAAGTCCTTCAAGGTTTTAAAACCCAAGGCAGTTGTATACAATTAATAAAATTTTCAAGTGGAGGAGGCCTCCACTTTTTTGGCTTTCTTCCCCATTTGGGGAAGAATGTTGTGATTGGTTAGATTAGATCTTTTGCTTTCTGCTTTAGAGTAGTCTTTTATTTCATCTTGTAATTCTCTTCCAAGCCTTTGACCGGAAGCTGTATCCTTGGGATTTCGTCTCAAGGGCAGGACCACATAATTTTGTGGTTACTCTTTCTTCCCCGTCGGTTTCCTTGGTAGAGCTTTCAGCTAGCTGGGAGTTCTCAAGTGCAGGCGGTTCTTAGAGGTCGACCTTGTTCGGAGGTTGATCCCACCATTAGTATAAAACTGCTTGGTAGAATACTAAATCCTTTATTTATTTCATTTTATCTTGCAAGTAGCATGCTAGCTGTGTTTCATATCTATTGAGCTACCACATGATTTAAATTTTACAAAGTTTCAACATTCTGCTTTCACAGCTGCTTCTATTTTCTTAAAATAAACAAAGCCTTTTGAACTTGGCCAAATCCAAGTCAAGAGCACTCTCTGTCGGAGAGCATTGTTAGATTTGCACTTTCCCCTTGCATTAGGCATTTTAAAGTAGGAAGTCTCTTGAACTGTGTTCTTAAGACTAAATCAAGAGCGCTCTCTGTTGGAGAGTTGAACAAGTTCTCTTAATAATAAAACACTTCAATCCACATTCCCCCTTAATTAATTTATTTTGGTTGTGTGTCCAACACCCGTATGCTCTGCCAACCGGAAACGGTTGGATTAGTACTCAGAAAGGTGAAGGACTTGATAAGCTCATAAGTGATACTTAATTAAAATTTTCACCCCCATAACCAACGAATCGGCGTTGTTCAAAAAGTATTCAAAGCAGTTCTCAGGGGAGGCGCCGGGTTGCTCAATCTGTGACACAGTGGCTAGTTAGCATTGTGCGCCTCGCTGTGATCCAGACAGGTCCGACATGTCTCTTAAAGGAGCTGCTTAGAATGTCTTTCTGGACACTCTTTTGGTATCCTTGGTTTTAGCCTAATAATCAAGACCACTAAAATCTTTAATTTACCAAGATAAGCTGCAAAACGATCTCACAAACATTTATCTCGAACACTTGTATCAAGCATTTCAAATCACTCAGACATTTTTGACTCCATAAGGCACTGGTCCTTAATCACATATTTTATTTGCTTATTATCAATCTGGAGTACTTGTGTTAATTTTCGTAAAGAGTGATTTATATTTGATTCAGTGTATCTCTTATCTTCTCTTGCATTTAAAACACAAGAGCCTTAGACAACTCTTTGTAGGGACTACCCCCCTTGGCTTCGTTAGAAGTTAGCCTAAACGGAGGAGCTGGGATTCAGGTGACAGTACCTGGCTCATTGCTTGCCCCCAAGGCCACACCTCTCCCCACTTCCAATGAGGGAGACAACTTTCGAAAGATTTCCGTTGCTAGTGTGCAGTTTGGCGGACAACAGACTGCAAACATTTTACTTGTCCAAAGCTTTTGTCTTTGTGTATTTTGAGCGAGGATGTAAAATGGCCATCATGGGAAAGTGAAAGAGAAAAAGGTCATATTTAGTGCTTAGACATATTAATTACGACCTATGTATAATAAAGTCTCATTAATAAAGTGATTTTATATTAAGAAATTTACTGTATTATTTAGTGTAGTTAGGTATTTGGGAGTTACATAACGTACTCCTCTCCTCCTACTATGAATTAGACAATGCATCATCTAATCAATGAAGGAATCCACTATTTCTCATTCTAATGTGTATTCTTATCCGCAATTTTGTGTGTAAAAACAACATTGTAGATTGCATAAGTGAAAGAAGAAGTCCAACATTGTAGACAGTGTGTAGAGGAGCAGTGCACAAAGGTTGCAAGATCTACAAAAGGAAGTAGGTTGAAGAGAGGAACTTGAAAGCCTAGGATATTGCCAAATATATCGATGTAATTACTCTACTAATATAAATAATGAGAATTTGTAGACCCTATTAAGCATTCTGTTGTATTTCGTATTGTGTTGTGTGAGTTGTATATTTGTTCTTCATTTCCTTGCTGCAATATCAAGTGTGGTGTAAGTTTGGGTGCACAAGGCCTGATTATGGGTCTATTGCATTCCCCATTATGTCACCTTTTAGGTTTTGGTCTCCAGTTTTTTGTCCCAAAACTTTTGAGACAATGTGTTCCCCAAAAGGATCAACTATTAAGCCTATGTTTCTACTCATCTCAACTTAGAGTCATCCCTAAACACCATGATATATTCATCTCTCGATTGTTGACAAATTTTGCTTTGACATCTGTTAAATTTTGAGCATTAATTCATTATACTCTAAGATCTTTGCTGAGAGAATAACACCTACAGTATATCAATGCATGACAATCATAATATGACAAGCATCACAAGAATCAAAAGCATAGAGACAAGAGACACAGAGTTTCCGTGGGGAAAACCCTAAGGTGAAAAACCCCACAACTTCCTCAAAGATAGAGAGAGCAATGGCTCAACCAAAATACAACCAAATAACACTGAGATAGTCTCCTAGCAGATGATCCTCCTCCTCCTCACAAGTGCGCCACTTTCCAAAGAGAGAGAGAGTTACTTTTCCGAGTGAGTAAAATAGAGATCTCCTATCTCTATTTATACTCACCTTTTTGCCCAGTGACCTACTGGGGCCGACTTGTCTACTTAGATACATCCACATTATATTATATATTAATTAGGGCCGACCCCATATGGTGGTCTAATAACCCATCGGCAAGTACACACACTTGCGACACTTGTCAATCCTCATGACGACACTTCCTTATAGAGGAATAACACATCTCTTATAAGGGTACAACAAATATATATATAATACACAGATGAAATACATTCCGAAGTTACATATACATCAACACTCCCTCTTAACTAGGAAGGTATTTCTCGACACAGATCTGCTAGACAAGTCTTCTTCTCTGGATCATCGTCATCGATGCATCGTCATCATCATCGTCACTGCTGCTACTATCTCAACCAATCTCTGACTCTACTCGTCATATGAAGTTCTACAGAGCCAGTCCTTTTTCATACTGGATGTAGGCCCACCACTTGCAGGTTTTCATCATCACTGGCCATACTGTGGAATCCTCAGGACTTATTACGTGCGTCACAAAACCTCGAAAGAGCATCCCAGGCTGTTACGAGCACACAGCTCTACCTATAGGATCTCCCAGGGCACCGAATTACATGTGACCTCACCACAAAACCTCGCAAGAGCATCCCAGGCTGTTACGAGCACACAGCTCTACCTATAGGATCTCCCAGGGCAACGAATTACATGTGGTCATGGTAAAACCTCGCAAGAGCATCCCAGGACTGATTACGAGCACACAGCCCAACCTATCGGATCTCCCAGGGAACCGAATTACATGCCATAGGACAAAACCTCGAAAGAGCATCTGCCAGATATCCCAGGGAACCGAATTACATGCCATAGGCAAAACCTCGAAAGACTATCTGTAGATCTCCCAGGGCACCGAATTACATGTCCTCCTAGAGCAAAACCTCGAAAGAGCATTTGCCAGATGTCCTAAGGCACCGAATTACATGCCATAGGCAAAACCTCGAAAGACTATCTGCAGATCTCCTAGGGCACCGAATTACATGTCCTCCCAGAGCAAAACCTGATCCACGGCCACAGAGTATCAACTTGATACTCACCATACATCATCCTGATGTATCCATGATCATCCTGATCATCATCACTGCAACGTCCTGCTGCATGTCATCTGGAGCAACATCCTGAAGCTCGTCATCTATGATCATCTTGATCATCACTGCAACATCCTGCTGCATGTCATCATACCTGATCCACCTGATCATCAATGCATCTACCTGATGCATACCAAGTATCTACCTGATACATATCATCATACATGATCCTCTTGATCATCAATGTATGCACCTGATACAAATACAAATATATGATACATATCACCATACATGATCCACTTGATCATACAATGTATCCACCTGATACATATACAGATACATGATCCAAGCATCCAACATGATGCATATACAAAATACATACACATGATCCAATTGATCATATCCAGCATCAACATGATGCGTACATACATACATAAAATGATCCAACTGATCATATCCAGCATCCAACATGATGCGTACATACATACATAAAATGATCCAACTGATCATATCCAAGCAGAAACCAGAACATCATCCTGATGCTCATCATCCAGCGCTTACATCCACAGCCATGTGAAGGATCCTCCTTCCAACATGCTTGGAATGGCTTCAGCAAATGTGTCCATCACTTCTTCCTCGAAGTGTCCTCGATTTGAAGAACGCCAAGCCTCTCTCTGAAGTACTCGAACTTCACCCTGGCTAGTGGCTTCGTCAGCACATCTGCAATCTGCTCGTCTGTCGCAACATATAGGAGCTTCACAGCTCCTCTCTGCACCATATCCCTGATATAGTGATATTTGATCTCTATGTGTTTCGACCTGTCATGAAATACTGGGTTCTCAGACAGCTTCACACAACTCTGGTTATCACAGAAGATACCAGTAGCCTCCAACGGGAGATCAAATAGCTCAGACAGTAGCTTCCGTAGCCATACTGCCTCACAACTAGCTGAACAAGCTGCAACATACTCTGCCTCAGCTGTACTCAGTGCTACACAGGACTGCTTCCTGCTAAACCAAGAGATCACACCTGATCCCATACTGAAGCAACACCCAGATGTGCTCTTCCTGTCTGCAGCACTGCCAGCCCAATCTGAATCGACATAACCCTGCAGGTTAAACTTTTGAGTCACTTCATACTTGAGCCCATAATCCACTGTACCCTTCAGGTACCTCAGAACATGCTTTACAGCAACCAGGTGAACACTCCTCGGATCCGTCAGGAACTGGCTCAATGTGTTCACAGCAAAGCAAATGTCTGGTCTCGTGTTCGTCAGGTACATCAAGGACCCAATCATCTGACAATACATAGAGACATCAACTGACTCAGATGAAGCATCACATAGAAGCTTCAGATTCGATGCCATAGGTGTGGCCATGGCCTTGCAATCCATCATCCCAAATCTCTTCAGGATATCTACTGTATACTTCCCTTGACCAAGGAAGATTCCTCCTGCACTCTGCCACACCTCCATACCTAGGAAATAGTGCATCATTCCCAAGTCCTTCATATCGAATTCAGTAGCAAGCTTCCTCTTAGTATCTGCAATCAGTCTGTCATCTCCTGTTACAAATAAGTCATCCACATACAGGAGTAGAATCATAGGATTCCCTTCCTCAACCTTGTAGTAAAGGTTGGAATCCGCTTTACTCTTGGTAAAGCCCAAGCTAGATAGAAAACTGTCCATCCTACCATACCAAGTTCTGGGAGCTTGCTTCAAGCCATACAAGGCTTTCTTCAATCTGCACACATATGACTCCCTGTCATGTATTTCAAAACCGAGTGGCTGTTCCACATATACTTCCTCTTCTACTACACCATTCAGGAAAGCAGTCTTGACATCCATCTGGTGTATTTTCCATTTCATTGCTGCAGCCAGGGCAAGTACTGTTCTGATGGAAGTATACCTGGCTACAGGTGCAAAGGTTTCTTCATAATCTATTCCTTCTTTCTGAGAGAAACCACGAGCTACGAATCTTGCTTCGTATTTTTCTACACTGCCATCTGCAGCATGCTTGATTTTGTAGATCCACTTGGAAGTCACAACAGACTTCTCTTTAGGTCTTGGGACAACATCCCAAACATCATTCTTCATTATTGATTGGTATTCCTCAACCATAGCATCCTTCCATTCTTTCTTTTCTGCTGCCTCTTCATAACTGGAAGGCTCTTTGTTCATAATGTTACAAAGTAAAGCAACATAACTGGTGTGTGATCTGGTTCTCTTCTTTGCTCTGTATTCTTCTGGAATGCGAAATCTTTCTGCATCGTGAATGAGCTCTCTAGCCCATACAGGTTTCCTCTTGTGAGAGTTATCCTCACGGGGTGGATCTACAGGTTCTTGTGGATCTTCAAACTCACGAACAGTTTCTGGAACTGCTTCAGTCATGGTAGTGTCCTGAAATCTTGTTTCCTTAGGTTCTTCATAAACTTCGATGGGTGCTTTCCTCGATTTGATGAATGCTGAGTTTTCATCAAATGTTACATCCCTGCTGACATCAATCTTCTTGAACCCTGGAAAGTATATTCTGTAAGCCTTCGAGCTTTCACTATAACCCACAAAGATACCCTTCTTTCCTGAAGGATCTAGTTTAGTCCTCTTTTCCTTTGGGACATGAGTGTATATTGGACAACTAAATATTCTGAGATGACTGACTTCAGGTTTCTTACCAGAAAAGAACTCTTCTGGTGTCTTGTTGTCCACTATCTTGTGGGGTGTTCTGTTATGCACATATACAGTTGTTCTAGCTGCTTCTGCCCATAGGTGCATCGGAAGATCTTGGTCATGCAACATTGCCCTTGCTGCTTCCATGATAGTTCTGTTCTTCCTTTCTACAACTCCATTTTGTTGAGGATTATAAAGAGCAGTCAACTCCCTCTTAATCCCTGAATCATTGCAAAGCTTTTTGAAGTCACTTGAGGTGAATTCTCCACCATTGTCGGATCTGAATGTTTTGATCTTCTTGTCAGTTTGATTCTCCATCAAGGTTTTGAATTCCTTGAATTTATCAAGCACCTCATCTTTGCCCTTCAAGAAGTATACCCAAGTCTTCCTGGAGAAGTCATCAATAAATGATACATAGTAAACATACCCACTTAGGGAACTGGATGACATAGGGCCACATACATCTGAGTGGATGATTTCCAGAATGTCTTTTGCCTTGCTTTCACTGCTTGGAAAAGCCTTCTTAGTGTTCTTTCCTTTTGCACATCCTTTGCAAACACCTTCATGTTTGGTCTTGATTTCGGGAAGACCCTCTACTGCCTTGCTTGCAATTGGAAGTGCCCTATAGTGCATATGAGCAAGTCTTCTATGCCAAAGTTCACTTGGCTCCATGGATTCATGTACCATAGCATGTTCAGGTTGTCCTTTCAATTTATACAAGCCTCCCTCTTGCTCTCCAATCACTACTGCATCATCTATGTTCTTTCCCTTTGGCCACATTAGGACTTGGCCATCCACAAATGCAACCCTCATACCTTTTGCATCCAATGCAGAGATGGAGAGTAAGTTCTTCTTGAGTCCAAGCACATAAAGGACTTCTTTCATCTTCAAATATTTTCCAGAATCTAGGTTGTAGGAGGCTTCACCACTTCCTTTGATTGGGTATTGATAATCATCCCCAAGTTTCACCTTATGGGGTGATTCATGTTCAGAAAGGTTCACAAAAGATTCCTTGAACCCAGTCATGTGTTTGGAAGCCCCACTATCAATCAACCAATCATTACAACCATGAGAAATAGTACCTGTGAGAGCAGAGATCAGAACATACTCTTCTTCACTTGATGAGTCATCATCACGATCACTTTCTGCCCTAGCCTTCTTCTTTGAGGGTTCATCATCTTCGGCAGCATGAGCATGAAACCTTCTTTTGTTGCCCTTCTTCTTCTAACTGGAGTTGTTGTTATTATCCCTTTTGTTCTTGGGACAATCTGAAGCAAAGTGACCCTTCTCATTGCATGTGAAGCATCTCAGGTCTTTCTTGTTCTTTTGATAGGATCTATTGTGGCGAGAGTGATCCTTCTTGGTTTTGCTTCTTTTGGTGTGGGCTGCAAGAGCTTGATCTTCACCTCCCATCTTTTCTTCACGAGCTATAAGTCTAGCTTCTTCTTGAGAGCATTCTTCCCGAAGTCTACTGAAGGAGATCAACTTCTTCCTTGCACAAATTCCTTGAATAAAGGAATCCCATGACCTGGGTAGGCCATTTAGAGTGGTCATCACCACTTCACCATTCTCCACCATTTCATCTACTGCTTCTAATTGTTCCTTGATCTGGGAGACCCTTGAAAAGTAAGATTGAATGGTTTCTCCATTCTGAAACTTCACTGCTTTCAATTGGTTCCGTAGGGTCATCTTCCGATTTATGTTCTTTCCTTCAAATAGCTTGGTCAAAGATTCAAACATCTCTTTGGGTGTCTTAAGAGAAGACACATGAGGTATGAGATGGTCTTTGATAGAATCAGCAATGATTCTCTTTGCCTTGACCAAGTTCTTCTTGTGCAATGCCTTGGCTTCTTCATCCTCTGGGATAGGGATGTCTTCTTTCACATATGAGTCCAACTCATTCTCTTCCAGGATTAACCCAATCCTATACTTCCAGGCTCGGAAGTTATCAGCCCCTTCAAGCTTATCCTCAAGCTTGGTGTGGAGAGACATCTTTAAGAGTACTTCAAATGGAAATAGAAAAGATTTAGGACTTACCACTTGAAGTGCTGAAAACTGGATCTGGTCCCGGATTAGGGTTTGTCAGAGAAACCCTAAAAATTCAAAATGTGAATTTCAAAATTCCGAAAGGATAGAAAGATGCGCCTTGGAGAGCTGATCAGCCTAGTACATTCAGAATTTGAGATCAGCAAGGTCTTGCCCTTCAAAATTGCCTTTTTGTCCTCCCGGGTTCACTAGGGAGAGCCCTGAATTAGGGTTTGAGTTTCCTGGAGATCTACCCAACCAAAAATCTCGATCCAAAGCTCTAACCTTCGATTTTTGCAAGGAGCTTCCAGCTGTGCCTTCAGTTTCTAGAAATTTCTATTTTTGTGGAAACCCTAATTTTTAGGGCCAAATCTGAAAATGCTCGGAACTGAATTCTGATTGGACAGATAGATGCGCCTTGATGAGTAGATCCAATCTACTATACTGAATTTCAAAAATCTGTGGAGAGAAACCCAATAAACAAGGAACACAAGCTTCCGTCATTGCAAAATGTCTTCTTCTCAGTTTAGCTCTGATACCATGTTAAATTTTGAGCATTAATTCATTATACTCTAGGATCTTTGTTGAGAGAATAACATCTACAGTATATCAATGCATGACAATCATAATATGACAAGCATCACAAGCATCACAAGAATCAAAAGCATAGAGACAAGAGACACAGAGTTTTCGTGGGTAAAACCCTAAGGTGAAAAACCCCACAACTTCCTCAGAGATAGAGAGAGCAATGGCTCCACCAAAATACAACCAAATAACACTGAGATAGTCTCCTAGCAGATGATCCTCCTCCTTCTCACAAGTGCGCCACTTTCCAGAGAGAGAGAGAGTTACTTTTTCGAGTGAGTAAAATAGAGATCTCCTATCTCTATTTATACTCACCTTTTTGCCCAGTGACCTACTGGGGCCGACTTGTCTACTTAGATACATCCACATTATATTATATATTAATTAGGGCCGACCCCATATGGTGGTCTAATAACCCATTGGCAAGTACACACACTTGCGACACTTGTCAATCCTCATGACGACACTTCCTTATAGAGGAATAACACATCTCTTATAAGGGTACAACAAATATATATATAATACACAGATGAAATACATTCCGAAGTTACATATACATCAACAACATCAAGCATTAGTGGACCCCCAATGAACTCTTCTTGTTTATGAGGTTTTTTTTAAATCAACAAGAATGGCTCATGCTTCAATGGACAAATTATAATTGTCATGTCCCAAAATTGGCATTGGGTCACAATAGCCATATTCATTAGTGTTTGTCAAATTGATGTTAAAGGTCAAATAATTGCCAAGGAGGGAAATTACTAATTTCCTAGGTTTGGGGTGGAAGCTTTGGGATTGTGAATAATGGGGATAATAAATTATGTTGGAACATTAGGATGGCATAAATATTTAATAAAGGAAATAAATAAATATATACAAGTGAAAATCAAAGTGGAATTTCATCATGAAGACACATGGGGGAAGTGGGACCCACATATGGCTAGATTTCCCCACTACACTTGGAGGACATTAGAAATTTATAAATGTCAATAACAAAGAATGAAACCAGCTTTTGATCATTTGTAGAATTTGCAATTGCATTTGTGAAGAGGGAGAGCTAGTGGATGACTAGTTTCTTGCCTTAGCCAATTTCGAGGGTGAAAGATTCCCATCCAAGTTGGTAATTGGAAAGGCCTGTTATCACACCATAGTAGCAGGGCTACTATTCTTGCTTAGCAGATATTTGCACATTCCAGAGCTTCCATTTTTCAGAGCATGGCTATGATGATTGTATATTTTGGATCACTCATGATCAGAGCAGTATACTATTCAGACTTATATTAGACCTTGTGTCAAGGCCGAGCCTTGAGAGTTCAGATTTGATGACCGATGTGACCCTTTATCCCATACAGTTTCAGTTCAGTGCTTAGAGATATATTGCAGCAGTGTTTCAGATGGTACATGATGATTATTATTATGATGATGTTGTATGATCTATGGATATGTTATCACTGACTGTGGATTATTATTTTGTTGATTTAGTCATGTTCACAGCATCTGCTTGGTATATTATTCCTGATGTGGCAAACTGTTTAAAATGAACTATAAATCATAAAATGGACAATTGCTTGCACATTTAGGTCATTTAACAAAACCCACTGGTTTTCCACCTTACATAGATATGGTCTTTCCTAACACCAGTTGTCTGCTAGTGTAGGCTCCATATTCACTTGACTCCATCCATACATGACTTTCCTATTTGACTTTGTACCTTGACCTATCTCATTTGACTTTCTGATATTGAGGACTCCCCCATTTTTCTACCTCTGTGTTTGGACCGCATCCCTGTATATTCAGTGTCTCGACTCTAAGTTGGTGACAAAACTTGCCTTTGGTGAGTTGGATTGTAGGCCTAAATCATTCTGGTCGGTTGTCTCGATGTTTGGCATTGGCTCGAACTCCCCCTAGTCACTTGAGATGTTGTTGGCTAAAACTGAAAGCTCATGTTCTACTTATGGAAACTTATAAATTCGCCCATGGAAACTAAAAAAGGGCAAGAGTGATGAACAACTAAAAATACTCCTCAAAGAGTATAAGAAAGGTCCAAAAAGCAATGGTTCTTAAAAGTTATATCTAAACAATTGCTGACCTTATATGTATTTGAAAAACATGCCCTGGATGCAAGCTGCAACTAGTTGTGCTTATCAGCACACCTGAGATCCGAAGGGTTATGTAGGCCAAAAAGGCCATGAAATGAAATTGAATGATCCTAATGAACCTGGATCAACTTGATGTAGACATGATGCCTAAGTTGAATAAGCACTCTCTGAACAACTTATCCATTTGTGAGGCACAGCCATCCCCCGTGTTATTTTGTCCATCACAGAGTTTGTAGCTTTCCCCTTTCTCCCAGTCCAAAGTATTTTTGAGTTAAGTTAGACAAGTCAAACCCTTGACCCAACCTTGTTCCTAGCCTTCATCCTTCACTAGCAGTTTGACCATGTCCAATGGGTGAGTTTGTCATTTGAACTATTGTGCAAGTAATTTTATATAACAAAGGAACATGCTAACTTGATTAATGCCATTGAATGGATGTTATACTTTGAGCTTGGCTGTGAGAATGATTAGAGAAGCATGTCTTAGTCTACTAATGTGATTTATCCTTGATTGTATATTATTGGGATCTGTGATGATGTGGGCCATGTATAGATGCCTATTGATGATGATTGATGGTCCCACATACTTGATGATGATATCATATGATGGACATATGATGCAGATGATGATTGATGCAGTTCAGCAGATTTATTTATTACTTCAGATCAGCAGATTATGCATTGTCCATATATGGTGGACCCTACAGCTGGCCCAATAGGGCAACCCATGGTGTATGAGTACACATTTCTAGTGGATTTGGGTCTTCTGGATCTAATGAGACACTCATCTTTCAGTTCCGGGCACTTCTGACAGTGATTGATGCAGTTTTACACTTGTTGACCAGATTTGGGGCTGATTTCCCAGCCTGAGCAGCAGGGGCCATAGGAGGCCAGTTCACCTAGGGCGCTGTATGAGGAGGGGGTGGTCCAGCCACTTGTTTTTACCATTTACCCCCCCCTTCTGGAGAGCCTGGTGGGCTCAGATGGACAGCGCAGATGCCTTGGGAGGCAGTTTTGGCACTTTCACAGTTACCGAGGCAGTTAAAAAATGGGATAAAGTGGTCACTGAGGAATTCGATTTGGGCAATTGAGGCAAGGTTTTGGCATTTGGTTTTCACAGAGGTCTTCTAGGGTGATCCCACTATCTTCCAGCCAGTTTTCACCATGTGGGTAGGCCCACAGCGATCACAGGAGGTCTTTTACTGCTTGTCTGTCACAGATTTTGAGGACAGATTTGATCATTTATATTATCTTGGACATATTTTATTATTTTATTGTGCCTTGAGGATGAGCTAGTAAGGATTGATGCCTCCTAGCCCCACCATGTGCTTATTATGTCATGTCCCAGTCATCATGAGGTGGATTTTTGGTACTTTTACCCCCTCTAGTGGATGACGTCACCCTCCATGATTATTTTATACTATGACATCATCATTATATTGGGTGATCCATGTGATATATTGTTATGGTTCATCTTAGCCATTGATTGTATGATGAGATCTTTTAATCTCAACCACTCATTTGAGGTAGTATTATAGAGTGGTATAGGGTTTTGGTCTTTATTATCCTATATAAGGAGGAGACCCCCTATTGTATAGCTCACCTTTGGAGCTCTGGAATATTGGAATAGAACATTTCTTTGTGGAGCATATCTCTCTTATCTTGTGGATTCTCTTGCATATTGAATATACAGTATCTCTTCTATGTATCATTGTGGATTTTGGTGCTTCTACTAGTTTTCTTGCAGGAAAGTCGAATTGGTGGAGAGGAGGGCGATTTCTTGAGGGTTATTGTTGGAGGGATCCACATATTCTCTCTTGGGTTGATCTTGTGACAGGGAGTATCATTATTGTATCTTTGTAACATAGTTGATGCTTTCTATTACATCTTTCTATCATTTTCATAATCATCTTACTTGACTTGTTTCTTTGATCTTGTCTTGTAGGAAGAGGACGATTTGGCTATCTTGGAGGAGGACGTTTTGGTTGGAGCTCTTGGATCTCACTCTTGAATATACACATAGGAGAATGCTATCAATTTGCAAGGTGGCCACAAGCAATTGAGGTAAGATCTACAAGGTATGTGCCTCTTTCATCCATTCTATCTTCATTGGTCACAAACCCTAATTAATTAAAACCCCAATTTTGGTATTTTTTAGATCTACTTAGATCTAGCCTTGCTTTTGAAAAAATCTTAAGAACCCACCTCTATAGCATCCACCCCTAGTTGGATTTATAGTTTGGTGGTGATTGGGTCAAAATTGACACACTTTTCAAGGCAATATAGCCCTCTTGAACCAAATCGCACTTCCTTGGAGAGGCTTGTTGGGTTAGATCTAGCACATGAGTAGGTGAGATCCCGCTTGATTTGTAATCTACACACTTGATAATCTACCCCCAAACTTTTACTTTGGTGATTTCTACCTTGTGGGCATCATTCCACATTTTGAGGGATTAAAACCCCCCTTTTGAATTTCTTGGCACCTTAAAACTCAGATCTAGTAAGATCTAACCCTTGGATTGACTTGATTTTCTAGATCCACATAGATCGGTGCATAAGCTACTTGGATCTACAGTTTGGTGGCCATTGGACTTGATTTGGCCCACCTTATCCATCTTTTAGCCCTCCTTGAGCAAGGTCGCACTCCCTTGGGTGAGTGAGTTTGCCCACTTTGAGGAAGTGGGTGGTTGAGATTTTTGTGGATTTGGAACGGCCATATCTTGAAACCTAGGTCTAGAGTATCATTTTGTTACGATCTGCCTTGGGGGTAGCATTCCTTGTTTTAAGGGATTGTGGTCCACTTAGGGTCATTTCATGAAATCCTAGATCTAGCTAGATCCAACCATTCTATGTCAATTAGCCCACTTGACTTGACCTCTAGGTGTCCCGATCTACACTTTGACATACCTTTTGGCTCCATTAGCCCATCCAACAAGGCACTAGTCCTCCTCAAAGCAAGTCGCACTCCTTGGGAATTGTGTCAAACCTTAGATCCGGTACATGGGTACTCCTAAATCCAACTTAGATCCATAGATCTGCTCATTGCACATCCTCTAGTGCCAATTCCTTCCCTAAAGTTCACCTTGTGGGTCCACATTAAGCCATTTCACATATCCCAAGAAAGTAGGACCCACTTGTGTAATACATGGTGCTATACCTTGTCATTACACCTAATCATGTGGCCTAAATCATATATTGGTTGAAACACTAACCATCTCTCAAACCACCTTCAACCATACTTTAATTTCTAGGTCCACTTTACCTTGCATTGGTTTCCGTAACTTATCATTTACTCATCCCTAGGAACCTTTGTTTGGATCCAATCATCTTTGATTGGTTATAGGGTCTCCCCCTAGGTCTTGATTTATCTAGATCTAAAGCGAAGAGTGCCTCGGTTGACGTGACTCCCACCTTGCATTGGGAACCGTGGCATCTCTTGGGTCACCTCTTTAGTTGCCCATCTCCTCTACCGTCCCGGATGGGATACCACTAGGGGCAACTACAAGTTGTGTGATAACAAGGCCATTCAGACCTTTCATTTGGAGCTTTAATGGAGTCTTTATTTGCAGGTGTAAGCTACAGGGCAGCTCATGGTTTTTTCTATTGCAGCTCACTCCTTCAACCATTTCCAGTTTTGATGGCATATTCTTGATCCTTGAGGGAGGGCGTTTTTGGTGAGCTATTGTACTCTTTGGTGGAGATTATAATGCCCCATTTATTTTGAAATATGAAGTAAATACTCTGTTCTTCATCTCCAAAAAGTTTCAGGTCAAAATTCCAAGTAGAAATGTATAAATCTCAATTTTAATGAAAGAACAGTGCCATTTCTCCACTACCTTATTGTGAATCAATGTAATGCTGATGATTTCGAATGAATGGATGATTCTCTGATATATTTGTGATCAATATACTGCCATGGATGTCTTCTACAAGTTTCATGTACTGTACTTGAGCATTTGAAGTATTTTTACTCAGTTTAATTGCATTGGGAGAAGAAATAGTGCCATTTCCCCAAGGGTCGAATTGGTGATTTTTGCAGTTGAATGGGAGAGGGTTGGAACAAATATAATAATCAATTAATGATGCACATGAGACCTTAATAACATCCTTAATACATTCTCTACCTCTGTTCAGAAATTTGAGTGGGTTTGGAGGCATTTGGGAAGCCATTTTCAGTACTTACCCTAGGGGGATTTGAACCCCAAATTATTAGTAAAATTGCATACTTGGTCCAGAATCTTAAGAGAGTTTGCAGAGGTCTTTTGGTGGCTATGTTTCATCCCTGAACATCATATTCAAGTCCTAATATCATTCATACACTTTCCTTGAATATTTGAAGGCATTTGGAGTCAATTTGAGACCTAGAGACCAATACTAGTCAAAGGAAAATTACTAGTAAAGTTACCTACATTGACCAGAATTGAAAGAGGATTTGCAAAAGTATTTTAAAGGTCCAAAGGCATCCCTGAAACACATATTTATGTTCTAATATCATTCATATACCTTCTCAGAATATTTGGGATCATTTGGGGCAAATTTGGGACCTAGAGATCAAAACTAGTCAAAGGTCGAACTAGGGAAAAAAAGTGGAAAATTGTCATTTTAATAAAATTCCTAACAAGGGACATTACAGTGGTATCAAAGCATGGTCCTTGCACCTGTGGATTAGGTACATACATTCAAGAATAATTGGCAGCCATGTCTTACTATTATGATGAATCCTATGAGTACAATTCTTATGAGGAATATGCAGATGCTTATGAGCAATATGAAGCAGAATGTGAATGGTACGGGGAAGAGGTGCCATCATGCAATACTTCTTACAATTTCAAGAGAAATGAAGATTATTCTTATGAATTTAAATCTGATGAATATGAGTGTGTCACACCAACCAAAGATAATTCTATGAGTGAGTTCCAAAGATGGAGAGCAAAATATAAAACCTTGCCCCAACAATATCAAAAATATCAAGAATATCTTGCTTCGAGCAAAAATACACAAAATGCCATGTCTTTTGAGTACTATACTGAACATGTTTTTGAAAATAGGCCAAAAAATGAAGATGTGGAGTTAATAAAGAAAGGTTTATGCCCTTCTTGTAAAGAACGTTGGAGTAAGTATCATATATGTGTGCATGAAATTATGTCCCACTTGAGGAGAGCTTTTGGAAATTCTTCAAAAAGAGATTCCAAAGATATTGATCATAAGGAAAACAAGGGGGAAAATGCATCATCTTGCTTGAAGGATAAAAATGAAGAGACATCACTAGAGCATGAAGAAGATTCTATTGAAAATATGGAAGATCATTTCGAGACACCTTCTAGCTTAGACATGAACCAAAGAGCATCTACTGATGGATGCTTAAACTATGAAGGAGTACCTACTGATGGGTGCTCACACCTCTATGTTGGTGACATAGAGATCACTTTTGAAAGTGTTGCTACAATCTCAAGTTCCATTAAGCATGATAATGAAGACCTTGTAGCAGTTGAAGAAGAACCAGATCAACTTCCCCATCACCACTTGAGCTTCATGAAGTTGGTCCAAGCAAAATTGAAGAAGATGAGGTTCATTTGCAAGAGCCTCATTTTCTTGAAGGGTCCTTAAAGATGAATGAAAAGAAGATCCAAGAGTTCCTCAGCATTCTCCATGACACTCAAGCATTGGTGTCAAATTCTTGTTGGAGAGCTACTTCATTGGAGGAAACATCATTCCTTGAAGACATGGAGAAGATTCAAAGAGCAATATGTCACGTCAAAGGTAATTTCATGTCTTTGTTTTTTGATAGAAACCATTTGTTTGAGCTTAATGAATTGTTACATGATGCATACTTGAAGAATAATGAGGATAATCATAAGCTCACAATTCAAAATGAGCAACTTCTTGAAAAATTGGAAGATACTTGTTTTTCCTCCTATGTTTCAGATTGTCAAATGGTAGATTGTTTAGAGGATTCTCATGACATGGTGGATCATGAAAAATGTGGAAATTTGAATATTCTTGATATGTTTGAAGATGAACTTGAAGAAATCCAAACACTTGATGTGGTGGAAGAGGAACTTGAATTGTCTCTTGATGAAGGTTATGCAATTTTTAAAGAAGAGCATGATTCCTCTACATTGGAACCAATCTATGACAAAGGTTTCACACTTTTGAAGGAGATGCATGATACTACCTGTTATCACCTAAGCTGTAGTTACCCCTATGGATGTATCCACTCATGGATGGCAATAGGGAAGGGCAACTCAAAGGTGAAACCACGATCACCTCGACCTCCAATGGATTGGTTGTCACGCCAGTCGAGGCAACCTTCACTTTATGTTATCTAGCCCGGACAACAAAGGGGGAGACCCGATCTACTCCCGACAGGAGAGATCAAAACCAAGACACCAAATCAAGTTATTTCTAAGAGAAGTAAGGTGTATGGTTTATCCTAGACCTTAGGATGAAATCACAAGACAAGTGAGGGGTTCAATGAGTATAGCTTTGGTTCATTGTTGATGTGAGAGTGACTTATAATATTCGAAATGAGATCCAGGATTAGAATACTAGTCAATTGTGAGAAAATCCACTGCCTTGGGACCCGTGTCCAATGCAGGGTAGTTTAGGGGTTGAATTGGGGCTAACTAGTACAAGTGACAAGCTTGACCATGATACATGATAGCTTCAAGGGTTTAGTTCACCATGCTCAAGTCAAACCACAAGTTAATCCAACAATCTAGGAAAGTCGAATTGACTTGGAGAGAAACCAGTGCCTTGGGAATTGGGATAATGGAGTCAAAATAGGGTTGACTTGTGGTTAAGGACTCCTATTGCATGAGACAAGTGGGCAATTAAGGTCTTGATGGATGAATAGGTTTAGATCTAGGTTTGACCAAAGTGGACCATAATCCCTTAAAATAAGGAATGCTATCCCCAAGGCAAGATTTGACAAGATGACACACTAGACCTAGGTTTTGAATTATTCCCGTTCCAAATCTCCAAAAATCTCAAGTACCCACGTCCTAGAAGTGAGTCAACTCACTTCTCCAAGGTGGTGCGACTTTACCCAAGGAGGCCTAAAAGTGGGATAAGTGGGGTCAAAACAAGTCCGATGACATCCAAACTTTAGATCCGAGTAGGTTAGTCAAGTAGGAGTGTGGATCTATAATTTTACGGCAATCCGACGGCTAGATCTTACTAGATCTGAGTTTAACTATACCTAGTGGTCCAAAATGGGGATTAAATCCCTCAAAAAGTGGAATAGGGCCCACAAGGTAGAAATCAGAAAAGTGACAATTTGGGGGTAGGTTATTTGATGTGTAGATTGTGAATCAAGCGGGATCTCAACTACCCACCGCCTAAATCTAGGTCAACTCACTATCACCAAGAAGTGCGCCCTTGCTTGGGAGAGCTAGTTTGGCTTGGGAAGAGGGTCAAACGAAAGCCAATCCTCACCAAACTATAGATCCGGGATGCTGTGAATGCTATACAGGTGGGTTTTCAACATTATGCCCAACAACCCGCTAGATCTAAGTAGATCTGAGAAAATGTAAAATGGGGGTTTTGAAATAATTAGGGTTTTATTGATTTAAGAGCTATGTCAATGGATTGGATCAAGGTAAGAGAAACAAACCTGTGGATCTTACCTGGGTAACCTTGTAGATGCCTTGATGATGATGATCTATTCAAACCCGATCAATTTGAGAAGCTTTGAGGTAGTTTTCTATGCAATCGATTTAGTCCAAGAAGCCAATGCGCCCTCTCTCCTGCACAACAAACGTCAACAATATCAGATTTGATGTAATCAAGATATAAGACTAATGCCACAAGAGAAGTAACAAAAAGATAGCATAGATCACAATGATGCTAATGATAACCCCCTTATACAAGCAAATGCCAAGAAAGTCGATTTGAAGAAGCCTTGCAAAATCGTCCTTGTTGAAGTTGCCCTCCTGTAGACAAACAATGATTTCCAAAAAATAGATAGATCTTACCACAAATTCCAAATGCTAGGTTGCAATAGACTTTCCAATCACCATCTAAGAACACCAGATGCAAAGGAGACCACAAGAAAGTTTTTCTATACCAATAATCCAAGAGCCAAAAACCCCTTACAATGAGAAGCTCTCTCCTTTAAATAGGAAGGAGAGGCACCAAAACCCTAACCACTTTTTGAATGAGTGGCTAAGATTAAAAGATACAAATGTCTAATCAATGGTTGAGATGAGCTCAACAATAAAATACATGGATCACTAATAAAATATTATGTGAGTGGACAAAATCGCCCTAGAAGAGGGGAATCCCACCAAATCATGATGACAAAATATAATAAGGGGCTTATGGTGGGTCCATGGGGTAATTTTATCCCTCCTTGGTCAATCCCCATAACACAATAATCAATAAATAATCATCAATATAGCAAATCATGCCTCCATGGTCAAATCATAGGCCTCAAAAAGACCTCAGAAATCCTTAGAAAGTGCCATAAGTGATGGATGCGGGCCTCGATAAAGCTGAAACTGCTGGAGGAGGCATGGAGGATCCCGATCTATCATCACTGATCATCCCATGCCATAACATTGCCTCAGTAGCCCAAATCGATTTCCTCAATAGCCATTTCTACCAATCCTGAAATGCCTCGGGAAGCGTGAAACTGCCCCAAACTGCCCCCTGGAGTGCCTGCGCTGTCAAGGTGAGGGCACCAGTGTGTTCGGGAGGGGGGTAATATGGTAAAAACAAGTGGCTGGACCACCCCCTCCATTATCAGCGCCCTAGGTCAACCGGATAAAAATCACATCTGCTCTGACAGGGCCTCCGACAGACCAAAACTGCACTGGGATAGCCTACTGAGGCTCAATCATCACTGTAAGTGCCCGGAACTGAAAACAAACTATCTCATTGCACTCAGAAAGTCCAAATCCATCCAAGATGTGTACTCATACACCATATGAGTCTCTGCATGATCAAAATATATATCCAATATACTGGAACAGGGCCAATAATAATAATCTGTAAATGATCAAATACTGCTGTAAACCAAGAATCATCATCATAACCCTGTAGCTGCTGCATAGAATCATCATGTATGTATACATAGACCATATATCATCTGTCCATATCATCATAAGGTCCAACCATCTCATGTCCTATGTTTGACCTTGGTCAGACTTGGCCTAACCAAGTCAACATGACCCAATATAATTCAGACCATCATCATAAGCTGCTGCAAAGTGTTAAAGGTTAATGCATGCTCTACAACTTATTCAAATAACAATTATAACACAAAGTAATCATTACTGGCGATCTAAATCCAAATATATAGTGTCATTAATTATTATTATTACTCAGACCAGACTTTCAAGATCATACTCACTTCATAGCTGTGATCAATTTGCTAGTGAAGGGTGAAGGCTAAAATAACTGGCTAGGCTAAGGGATGACTTGACTGACTTAACTTTGTGACACTTTGGCAAGGGAAAGGGAATACACACCATAGTATATACTGAATGAGCAATAACACAGGGAATGGCGGTGTCTCACAAATGGATGAGTTGTTCAAAGAGGGTTTATTCACCTTTAACAGATGCGCACAATCCATAAACAAATAAGGCCAGCAATTGTTTTGATATAGCATTTAAGTTCCATTGCTTTTTTGGGCCTGAAGTTTCCATAGCCTTGATCTATGTGTGTTTATAAACACATTGCATAGATTTACATTTATTTTAGGCTTCCTGCTGCAGGTGTGTTTTTAAGGCACTTGTTTACCTGAGCACTTCTAGGTGTGTCATGGACAGCTTGTTTACCTAGGTATTTATATTTCCAAAAGATATAACATTTTATTTTCATGGCCATTTTCATTTGGCATGCCTTTCATTCATGTGTTTAGAAACACATTGCATGAATGGGCTTTTCATACAAGATATAGCATTTCATTTTTCCAGGCTTTGTATTCATGGCAGCACTAAAAGTTTCAGGTTTAGCCAACACAACTTTAGTGACTAGGGGAATTCACAAGGAACTCCAACTCACCATAGGCAAGTTTTGTCACCAACTCAGAGCCAAGACACAATAAACAAGGAAGCTCATCCAATACAGAGGCTACAGTGGGGAAAAGATCCTCCATGTCACTAGTCAAGTAGTAAGTCAGGGTGATAAACTAAAAGGTAGGCAATGGATGGATGAAGACAATGAATGATGGAGCCAACACTAGCAAGCCAAGGTATGGTGGAATGATCACCTCTATTCTCCCTAAGGAGGGTAAAACCAATGAGTATGAATAGTGAACTTCTAAGTCTGAGTAGGGACAAATATAATATATATAATAAGATCAACCAGGTCCACATATCTATATGATCGCCAGATCATGACACTAAGTGCTAAGACATGCTATAAGAATAAGTATAAAAGCAATATAACCATAACACAATGATATACCTGCTGAGTCATATACCTGAATGCTCATCAACCTGTACCATCATCTGTCCTCTGAAACTGCTGCTGTAACTCTGGGCACTACTGACTGCTCTGTACCAATGGTATAATGGCTACATCGGTCATCTCTCTGAGTGTCCTGAGACTCAGTCATGGCATGGGGAATATATACTGCTGTCCACAATCTGATAGTGATCCAATATAGATGCTCATCTCAGCATCTCAAATGTAAGGGAACTGGCTGAATAGTGTACTGGCATCAGAAAAATAATGTATGGTAGCCCGGCTACTATATATGTGATAACACTACCCATATGGATTCTTCCCATGATGAAACTTCTGCACTTTTTGATCATTTGTGTGAGTTAGTTCATTCTCCTACATCCTACAATTCCATGTTTTGCAGCATTAGTCTCAATGAAGTATGGGTGAAAGGGTTTTTTTTATGGTGCCACATGAGGATTATGGAACTCCTAGATTTACCTTTTATGATGACATGGTTGGAGCACATTCTTATTCATATTTGCAGCAACATTATTTGTCACTTTATGATGATGCAAATCTACATGGATGCACCTATGATATGCATTTGAGTAACTTGAAGACTCGTGGTTTTTCTTGCTCAATACTTGATTCATTTGACGTTGGAGGAACTTCATCCAACACTTGGGTGAATAGATTTATGATTGGAGAACATTTTTGTTGGCAGCCACATACTTTGTTATATCTTTATGATTCTCACATTCAAGGATGTATGGGTGAGACTTCTTTGAGTCATTTGAAGTCTCCTTGTTTTTTCTGCTCATTATTTGGTTCAGATTTTAGTGGAGATTCTTCATTCACTTCTTGGATGAAAGAATACATGGATGAATATTTTGATGCATATCACATCCTTCTAGAGCAACATTATAGGACATGGGATCCTCACCTATGTCATTGGAGCAGATTTGATGGGCCACTTGAAGATTGTATGCAATTTGAAAATGGTGGTTTACTTGCTTGGAGGTATAAGCACTTTCATGACTCTTTGATGAAGCATCTCCTTGATGTACATTTTTATTATGTTGTTATGTACTTTGATGATATATTTTTGGTACTCATGATGTTTGGAAGTATTCATACAAGATAATGGGATCCAGGAATCCTCTTATCTAATGGTGTCGGTTGGAGAGCACTCTTAATTGTTGGGGTGTAATACAAGCAATGGGACCCTGGAATAATTTTTGTTTCATTGGTTTCAATTTTTTGGGGGAAACAAGCAGTATGGGAGATGGATTTCCCACTTAATAAAGTGATTTTTATCAGAGTAGTGCAGCAGCAAGCATGATAGTTCCTCTCTAAAATCTTCATGGAAACTCAAAGACTCAAGGTTGGGCAATTCAATGGCAACTTCAAAAAATTATACAAAAAGTAGGTTCTTCAACACCCATGTTTGAAATTGCTTGAGGACAAGCAATATTGGGAAGGGAGGATTTGTCATGTCCCAAAATTGGCATTGGGTCACAGTGGCCTAATCACAATGGCCATATTCATTAATGTTTGTCAAATTAATGCTAAAGGTCAAATAATTGCCAAGGAGGGAAATTACTAGTTTCCTAGGTTTGGGGTGGAAGCTTTGGGATTGTGAATAATGGGGATAATAAATTATGTTGGAACATTAGGATGGCATAAATATTTAATAAATGAGATAAATAAATATATACAAGTGAAAATCAAAGTGGAATTTCATCATGAAGACACATGGGGGAAGTGGGACCCACATATGGTTAGATTTCCCCACTACACTTGGCATCATTCTCTCACCAATTCGAATTCAAGGTGAATGATAACATACTCAGGGGAGTCCAAAAGGTATTATTCTTGGCATGACTCATCCAAGGTTGAAATATAGAGGAAGAGTAACTCCCATGGAAGAGGAAGAGGCAATTTGGAGCTAGTGAGACACTTGGGCTAGATTCCCTAGCTCTATGACAACAATGATGAAGATGCTATGACACCTATGACACAAATCAGACCTGAAGGCTGACATATGACATATATGACATGCCAGGGCTAAAAATAGACTCCAAGAGGGCGCTCAAGGGTGTTAAGGCAGCTAAGATGCTTCCACATGTGATTTGGTGGAAGTGGGAGACTAGGAATTGTTGTACAAGTGGCGTTCTTTGGAATCTCTTCCCAACTTGAGTTGGCATGAGTCTCTTGGAAGGAATTCGACCCATGGAGGACATTAGAAATTTATAAATGTCAATAACAAAGAATGAAACCAGCTTTTGATCATTTGTAGAATTTGCAGTTGCATTTGTGAAGAGGGAGAGCTAGTGGATGATTAGTTTCTTGCCTTAGCCAATTTCGAGGGTGAAAGATTCTCATCCAAGTTGGTAATTGGAAAGGCCATTCAGACCTTTCATTTGGAGCTTTAATGGAGTCTTTATTTGCAGGTGTAAGCTACAGGGCATCTCATGGTTTCTTCTATTGCAGCTCACTCCTTCAACCATTTCCAGTTTTGATGGCATATTCTTGATCCTCAAGGGAGGGCGTTTTTGGTGAGCTATTGTACTCTTTGGGGGAGATTCTAATGTCCCATTTATTTTGTAATATGAAGTAAATACTCTGTTCTTCATCTCCAAAAAATTTCAGGTCGAAATTCCAAGTAGAAATGTATAAATCTCAATTTTAATGAAAGAACAGTGCCATTTCCCCACTACCTTGTTGTGAATCAATGTAATGCTGATGATTTTGAATGAATGGATGATTCTCTGATATATTTGTGATCAATATACTGCCATGGATGTCTTCTACAAGTTTCATGTACTGTACTTGAGCATTTGAAGTATTTTTACTCAGTTTAATTGCATTGGGAGAAGAAATAGTGCCATTTCCCCAAGGGTCGAATTGGTGATTTTTGCAGTTAAATGGGAGAGGGTTGGAACAGATATAATAATCAATTAATGGTGCACATGAGACCTTACTAACATCCTTAATACATTCCCTACCTCTGTTCAGAAACTTGAGTGGGTTTGGAGGCATTTGGGAAGCCATTTTCTTTACTTACCCCAGGGGGATTTGAACCCCAAATTACTAGTAAAATTGCATACTTGGTCCAGAATCTTAAGAGAGTTTGCAGAGGTCTTTTGGTGGCTAGGTTTCATCCCTGAACATCATATTCAAGTCCTAATATCATTCATACACCTTCCTTGAATATTTGAAGGCATTTGGAGTCAATTTGAGACCTAGAGACCAATATTAGTCAAAGGGAAATTACTAGTAAAGTTACCTACATTGACCAGAATTGAAAGAGGATTTGCAGAAGTATTTTAAAGGTCCAAAGGCATCCCTGAAACACATATTTATGTTCTAATATCATTCATATACCTTCTTAGAATATTTGGGATCATTTGGGGCAAATTTGGGACCTAGAGATCAAAACTAGTCAAAGGTCGAACTAGGGAAAAAAAGTGGAAAATTGCCATTTTAATAAAATTCCTAACAAGGGACATTACAATAGTGCATAGTTGCTCCAAATAAACAAAGATGCCCTTTCTTTCCTCTCCTGATTATCTGTAGATCTAATATGCCTACCCATCTAAGATGACACTTATTTTCGTCACTGCCAAGTAGAATCCAATTGAAAAGATCTCTTGAGCAGTGATTGTGGTCACTAATTAGCTTATGATTTTTTCTACTTTCACAATCAAATTCATGTTGGAAACCACTAATCAAAACAATCATAAAATAGAAACGGGATGTCCTAAAATTATGTCGCCATCCTTTCTGATCAACAACTCCTAACCACAACATTCTCAACTAAAGGGTTGCAACAATATAGTGTGTTTGACCAAAATCTTGTCCCCATCTTTTGATGAGAGTGACAATGCAAATAACCCCAAGATTTTAAGAGTTGCCAACACTACAACTACACCTCCTAGTGAATGTCCATACAACATGTGGAAATTTGTGCATTCAGGCAATTAATGCAAGATTGAAATTTCACCTTCTTCCTAGAAGATTTCTTAGATCTTAGCCCTAGAATTTTTAGCCTTTACTGTAAATTAGTATAGAAAACAACAGTGGAAAGATCACAATAGTTCACTTCTAACAGCTCCAAACTTTGCAGCAATTCAAGGAGAAAAGATACCAAACCAAGAGATAATTTTTTAGCCCTTCTAGGGCAACTTATCAATACAACCAGATCTGAAATTTTACTTTCATAGCAGTATAACAACAGCAAATGCAGCCCCTTATATTCTTCCTTAGATGTCAAATCACTTAACAATTTGCTCTTTTACTTATGTCAAATCAACAAGACATAAATCATTGTAAATAGCAAAGCATAAAGAACATATAGCTGGAAATTCAAATCTGAAAATGGCACAAGATATGGACAACTGGAAATTTCATATATAAGCTCAAGATGAAGTACAAGTACATACCATAGCCTTCTCTCAAGGCTAGTACAAAAATCCAACCATCCAAAAACCCTAAACAGGGGTAAATCATCAAGCCCTAGCTCAACCAAGAAGATCCAAGTGCAAGAATCTCTCCAACACTATCTCCAAGGCAAGACATCCTCCTTCATCACATCATCAAATGCAAACAAACAGTACCTCAGCCCATCATTCTTATGGAGTTTGGTGCCCGACCCTTTTGGATTGAGACTATGTTAACCCTTGTCTTACTCTTACACCACATACGGAGCTTTGGTGACTTAGTGAAGGTGTGTGACCGGTACTCATACTTAGCCTACTACTCATTGGAGTCCATTGCCTTGACTAACCCTTCAAGTTGCACTTGGTGTTTGGTATGCAAGGGTCTTGGATCTATAGGAGTCTATTGGCATTGCGATGGATTGGCTTCCTTTGTTTAGGTACTCCTTGGATGCACTTGGCCGCCTCTTACCTACCAGGCAAGAGTTGAATAGAATCACTCGAGATGATATCCATAGGCAGTTTGTGCAAGTCACTTGGATCAACCCTTGGGGTGGGTTACGTCCAAAGATATCCTTTTACACTGAGCACTTCATGAATTTGAGGGACGGTCTCATTGTTCAACCCCATTTACACACTCTTCCATTGGGAACACACTGTTTGTATTCCTTTAGGCCTATTCGGAGTGAGTTCTCATCCTTTTAGGGTGGAGACGGATCACCAAACTAACCGATCACACAGTATCTGCTAGGTATGCCACCTTCAAGAGGTTGATACCAAGGAGAATTTCATCTTTCGTTTTCCTATTTACTATGAGATTCAAGGGCGATTCCATTGTCTTTTTAGAGAGCTTCTCCCTAGGGAGCTTCAGACCCTAACCAATTTCTTTAGGTATCCTGACCAAAGATGCTTGACCATATACTTGCACAAGGCCTTCCGACTTTGCTTCCTCGTCCTCTAGCCACGATTGCATCTTGGAGAAGCCTCATCTCAGCGAATTAATTCATTCTTTTCGGTGCTCCCATCTTCTAAGGGATCCAAGAGATAGATGGATGGTGATATTATTTTCGACCTGTTATCACATATATAGTAGCCAGGCTACCATACTCTATTTTTCAGATTCCAGTACACTTTTCAGCCAATTCCCTTACATATGAGATGCTGAGATGAGCATCTATGATGGATCAGTATTTGATGATGGACAACAGTATATTCCCCATGCCATGACTGCGTTTTTGAGTTTCAGGACACTCGGATTTGAGGACTGATGTAGTCATTTAGCCATTTACAAAGCAATCAGTATTTCTCAGAGTTGTAGCAGCAGGTTTTCAGTGGACAAAGGTTGGTTCAGATTGTGTACATTCAGGTATTATCTTGTGTTTTGGTTATATTGCTTTTATACTTGTAACATGTCTTAGCATTTAGTGTCATGATCTGGCGATCATATAGATATGTGGACCTGGTTGTATCTTATTATATATATATTGTCCCTACTCAGACTTAGAAGTTCTTGACCTATACTCATTGGTTTTACCCTCCTTAGGAAGAATAGAGGTGATCATTCCCACCATCTTTTGGCTTGCTAGTGTTGGTCTCATTATTCATTGTCTCCATCAATCCATTACATTCCAATTGGTTTATTACCCTGACTTACTACTTGACTAGTGGCATGGAGGACCTTCCCCCACTTTAGCCTCTTTGTTGGATGAGCTTCCTGTGTTTATTGTGTCTCGGCTCTGAGTTGCCTAGGTTGTGTTGGCTAAACCTGAAACAAATAGTACTGCTATCAATACAATATATGGAAATGAAATGTATATCTTATGTGAAAGCCAGTTCTTGAAAGTGTTTTTCAACGCTCGAGAACGAAAGGCAAGCCAAATGAAATTGGCTTTGGAACACACGTGAATGCAAGGCAAGCCTAATGAAATTGGCTATAAAATGTGAAATGTGAAATGAAAGCCTTATATAAATGTAAATCTATGCAATGTGTTTCTAAGCACACATAAATCAAAGGCTATGGAAACTCAAAGGCCCCAAAAAGCAATGGTTCTTAAACTCTATATCTAAACGATTGTTGGCCTCATTTGTATTGACATGGATTGTGAGCATCTGCTAAGGTGAATAATGTTGAAATATTGTAACCTCAAAGAATATTATATTTGTATATTATTTATTCCGGAGATGTTCCATACCTCCAATGTGATTATACTATAAATCCGGAGATGTTTATTCCTCCAAGTTGGTTGTGGTAACTAGGGTTATTAGACCCACCATGTGGGGGTCGGCCTAGTCAGTTATAATGGGGTATTTAACCTAATGGTTAAATACGAGCCTACATGTACTTGTGTAAAATACATATCAGAGTAGTGTATAAATAGAGGAGGTGTGTTCCTCATTTGATACACTCACTCACTTGAGGATAGCGCACTTGTGGAGAAGAGGTCTGCTATTGTGGAGGAGGAGATCATGTCTCAGGGTTTCATCTTTGTATATTGCTGGTCATCTATATTGAGGAAGCTTTGCTGGGTTTTCTACCCCATGAGGGTTTCCCAGGATAAATCTCTGTCTCTTGTGTTTATGCTATGCTTGTTGTTTCTTCAGTGATCCTGTATATGCTATTATTGTGAAATGGAATGTAATGCTGCTATTTTCTGTCTTAGCATATTGAATCTTAACAAATAAGCACCTCTGAAAGTAACTTACCCATTTGTGAGACACGGTCATCCCCTGTGTTATTGCTTGTCCAGCATACGCTAGAGTGTGTACTCCCTTTCCATATCCAAACTGTCATAGTGTCAAGTTAGTAGTCATCCCTTGGCCTAGCCTACTCAGTTTTGGCCTTCACCCTTCACTAGAAAAATGGTCACAACTATGAAGTGAGTATGATCTTGAAAGTCTAGTCTGAGTCATAAATAATATTTAAAACTCTTTATAATTGGTTATTAGATCGCCAGAGAAATTATTACTTATTGTTATAATTGTTACTTGAATGAGTTGTAGAGCATGCTTTAACCTTTAACACTCGCAGCAGTTTGATGACAGCTTGGGTTATATTATTGGTCATGTTGACTTGGTCAAACCTAGTTTGACCAAGGTCAACTACAGGACATGAGGTGGATAGACCTCAGATGATGCAGAGATATGATATATGGTCTAGTACAAGTCACCAAATGGTTCTATGCAATGGTTTCAAGCTTATGATGATGATTTGTGTTTTTCAACACTTTTACAGATTATTATTATTTGGCCTGTCTGGGCATATTGGATATTTTATATGATCATGCAGAGATCCATAGGGTGTATGAGTACACACCTTAGATGGATTTTGGCTCTTTGAGTCCAATGAGACAGCTTGTTTTCAGTTCCAGGCAGTTACAGTGATGATTGGCCTCAGTTGGCCATCCTGGTGCAGTTTTGCCATATCAGATGGCCTGTCAGAGCAGAGAGAGGATTTGATTGGTTCACCTAGGGCGTTGTATGAGGAGGGGGTGGTCCAACCACTTGATTTTACCATTATACCCCCCTCCCAGAGAGCCTGGTGTGATCAGTTGGACAGCGCAGGCACTCCAGGAGGCAATTTGGGCAGTTTCACATTTCCCAAGGCAGATTAAAAATGGCAAAAATGGCTATTGAAAGATTCGATTTGGGCTACTGAGGCAAGCGATTGGCATGGGATGAGTTTTGATGATGAGTGTGATGTCTTCCACACATTCTCGAGCAGTTTCAACTTTCAGTGGGGCCCACACCCATCTCTCCGGAACTTTTTATGGTTTTTTGGAGCCTTCTGAGGCTCACGACTTTCCCAGAGAGGCACGATTTGGCGCTTGTGTTAGTCATTTGATGATATTGTGCCATGAGGACACACTAGGGAAGCTAGATATGACCCCCTAGACCCACCATTGGCTTTAGTCATGGTTTATTTTATCACTTTGAGTGGGACCCCCTCTCCTAGGGGCGATTTGTCCATTGATATGTTATATTTTATTATTGATCCATGTACTTTATGTTGAGCTCATCTCAACCGTAGATTAGAACATTTTGATCTTTTAATCTTAGCCATCCATTTAAAAAGTGGTTAGGGTTTTGGTATCTCTCCATCCTATTTAAATAAGAGAGCTTCTCATTGTAAAGGGACTTTTGGCTCTGGATTATTGGAATAGAAAATTATTATTGCATCTACTTGTCTTGTGGTGGTGAATGCTATTGGGGTTCGACTGTTTATTCTTCCTTTGCACTGCGATATTGGAGATTATCTTGCTATCTTTTTGTTCCACGTTTTTCTCATCTACAGGTGGAGGACGCATTGGTTGGGGAGACTCTCCTTGCTTCTTCTTTGGATCTCTTTGTTGGTTACAGGGAGTATTACTGTCTTAGTACCTTCTAATTTTTGTTATCATTGCTTATTCGCTTGTATTTCCTCCATTCTTGCTCAATCTGATTGAATCGATTTTCCTTGGCTTGACAGGAAGAGGAGGGTGCACGTGTGGACTTGGGCATCTCATTGTGGCAAGAAACATCAACAATTTCTCATTTGATCTCTGCGGGAACATTCCTCAACAACATGGCAAGCACTTCCATCACACAGGTATGATCTCGAGGTAAGTTTCTCATTCCTTTGGTTTACCCATCTATCAATTTCATTTAAAACCCTCATTAAAAATTTTTGGAAAATTCTTCTGATCAAACCCCTTGATCAATTGGCAAAACATTTCTAGGTATTGTAGATCGGGTAAATCCCAAGGTGGGTTTTCAAGGGCGTCACCCTTGGGGACTCCGTTGGCCCATTTTCCTAGGCACTAGCCTTCTCCCTACCCTCACGACTTTCTTGGCTTGCCCAATTTTCTTGTGGTTTGATCGCCGTTTGGTTGCTTGCACACTTTGACATTGTCATATCCCTTCATTAAGCATAGCTAGAAAGCCCTAACTGTCAGATCTACGTTTTGGGACACTTTCCCTGTTTTAAGGGTCACGTTTCCCAAGGCAATTAAATTTGACCATTTTAAACTAGCTTTGAATCCTGGAATCATACTTAATCCCTGAATCACTGTGCTTAAGATCTATTCATCAAGTCATATCATCTCTAAGCCTCCACAGTGTCTCAGTCTCCTTAAATCTAGGGTTCCATACCTGTCACCTTACGTACCTCATTTTATATGATCTGATCTGGTGATTGGGTTGATCTCTCGTATCAGGAGTAGATTTGGGTCTCCCACTTGTTACCTTGGCTTTGGTAACAGAAGCGAAGAGTGCCTGGGTTGGCGTGACATCCATCCATTTGAGAACTGGGGCTCTCTTGGTTCACCACTTTAGTTGCTTGTCCCCTCTATCATCCACCTTGGATCCATCTGTAGGGGCAACTACACGATTGGTGATAACACGACCCTAGATCAATTTGGATGAGAAGGAACACCTCCACCTCCGTCAAACCTCAGTGGCATGGCCAGTCTTGACCCCATACCAACAATTAGATGATTTCACCCATACCCCCCACTCCAAGCAATAGTACATCACCCAATCTATCTCCTCCTCCAACTCTTTTTCCAGACAAAGTTGCATTTTGAGTTTCCTGCATCTGGCCTTGGATGATAGGAGAGATGGTTCCAGCAAACCATGACAGACTTACACCTCTTGTATCATAGATCCTAGACTCATTTTCTTTGGACATCTCTTTCCTAGATTAGCTCTCCATCTTCGGAGCTCACTTTCTATTTTTAGGCTAGAATCATAGTTTTCTTTCTACATCTCGCTTTTTATAGGAGCCACCTTAGTGCTCCCACTTTGTATTGACATCTTGGTACGAAACAGTCTCCTAGACCTACTTTTTGTAGTCATTCGTTAGACATTAATAGGATCATCTTATCGTATCGTAACTATCTTCTTCTTCACAAATCCACCCTAAGGTTTTCTCTCAAAACCCTAATCTAACAACATCTCCAAGGGGAAACTCTAACCCTAGAACTCCAAGATGCACAAGAAGACCAAGAAACCCTAGTGCCTCAAGAGAGAGAGAGAGAGAGAGAGAGATAAACAAGTGCAAGTGAAGATCCAAGAGAGAGAAAACTAAGATCATCACTAACGTCTCCTCCACTAGAGAAAACTCTAATCACAACAACAAACTCCAACCAAGACATCCTCCTTCCATTCCATTAGCTTCTCCTAGGGCGCATGAGGAAACCCTAGTGAACCTCTCCTAGAAGACAAGTACAAAGAGAAGTGTACAAATGATGATGTGATGATTGTATATAAAAGGACTCTCTCCTTCCTCTATTTATATGAGAGGTAAGGGAGGCCAACAATATTATGTGGACCTAAGCCCTTACAAGCAACCAACATGAGCCCTTGTAGGCCACAAAAGTGAGACATCCACTCAAGAGTGCAAGTGTCATGCTCCAATGGCAATGTGCATAATAATGAATCCAAGGTGATGTAGCTATGCAAGGCAATTCTTAGCCACTCCATCACGAGCCTCCAAGGTTCTAGCTATCTTCCAAAGCAAAGTACTCCAGTGGGTCAGCTAACCCCTACAAGAACATTGTCGAAGCCCCTGGCATCCTTGAGCCATCTCCAATCCTATGAATAGGAAACCAAGCTACCACATGCCAACTAGGACTTGAATCCCTCCTCGATGATACAAAATGCTCCACATTGTTAAATTTTCTTATTCCGGGCCTAGAAAAATTATTTCCTGGTGATTTCCTTACTAAAGATTAACTTTTACAACTCACTGAATAATTTGTACTGCTAAAATATTTTAACAAATAATTATAACGAAAGCAAAATATAGAAAATATATCTAAACACATGCACAATTTTTTGCCCTTCAAATCAGTTTTTCATTCAATAATTTTCCAAGCTTACAAGGGCTCCCTTACTGGGAAAATGGCCCGGAGAAAATACACAACAAATCTGGCAAATTCTTCCCAACTGAAGACAAACTCCAACTGTAAAATTGCCCTGCAGAGACTCGGCAAAAATTTGCAACAATTTGTTGTACTGTATCAGTTCGGCTTGTATGGCTTGTACAGTTCGTACGACTGTACGGATCCGTACTGTACGGTTTGTATGATTGGATCCGTACGACTGTATAATTGATCTGTACGGTTGTATGGATTTATGAACAATCCAATCCGTATACCTATATGGATCCATATGACCGGTTCATACAACTGTACGACATGTCCGTAGGATCCGTACGATTGCCCCTGCAAATTCTTGCGCCTCTTCTTGAACTTGTTTGGCTTCCTGCTGCTTCCCGGACTATTTTTTTCTCTCTATTGACCAATATTTGGAAAGTAGAAAGTCCTTCTTCTCTCCCACTCAATGCTTGAGTTTCTTTCTTGTGAGATGTGTTGTGTCTTCTACTCTCACCTTGGCTTCCTTTTATACTATTGAAATGAACTAAAACCCTAACTTCGATGGCTGAAATTAGATCTAACTCACTTGAGATCAATGGTTGAGATTCATTTAATTAACTTAAGTCACTATGCCCAAAACTTAGGCACTTTATTGAATTAACTCTCAATTAATTTAAAAAGACATTCACTTTACTAACTGACTTTAATAAAGTGAATTTCCAAAGTTCTTGATAGGAATTATTGATGATTTCCATAAGTAAGACACTAACTCATGGAAATACATGTCCAAGCTACAAACATCAACACTCCCTCTTAGTGAGGAAGGTATTCTCCACCACTCCTAGCTTATCTTTGAAGAAGACAAACTTCCCTTTCACCAAGGGCTTGATGCAAATGCCTGCAACCTACTCATCCGTGGAAATATACTAGAGCTTGACTACTCCCTTCTAGACCTTGTCTCGGATGAAGTGATATCTGAACTCAATATGCTTGGACCTGTCATGGAACATTGGATTCTCAGAGAGTTTGATACAACTATGATTATCGCAATGAATCACCATAGGCTCCAACTCTTCACCAAATAATCTTGTAAGCAATTTGTGAAGCCAAAGCGCTTCACAACTTGCCATACTCGTGTGAGTTTTTATACAATTCTAGCAGTATAATTATTTGCAAATAATAAAACAGGATCACTAAAAGAATAACCAAGCACAGAAACAATAGACACAAGTCTTATCCTAGGAAACCCAACAGGGAGAAAACCGAGCAACCTTCATATAAAGATAATCAGTTCAGAGATCATAGTACATCCAGATATCACAAATAAGAGAGAGAAAGATAAACTTCTCCAATAGTAGCAACCCCAAAAAGTCTTCTCCTTGCTACAGTAGCGAACTTCTTCCTCTCTAGAGCGAACTTGCTTCTATTGAGTGAATGACCAAATGAGAGGTGCGACCTCTCTATTTATACTCATCAAAAAGTGACTTTTTCCTTACTAGGTCGACTTGTCTTGGGGGAATACAAAAATTACATTTAATAAATGTTTTCTTTGGGTAATTCCAACCCAAGGTTTATATTGATTCTTTCATGGTCTTTACTTGATCAAATACATCAATATCTTCTCCCGAAGGAGGTACAACAATAATATAATGAAGTACATTAAGAATAACTTCCAAAGTTACATTATTTCCAACAACTCGTTGCCATGTACTCAGCCTCTACTGAACTGAGTGCTACCATTAGAGGAAATTTCAACTGAAAATGGTCCTCAAGGAAAAATCAATAAATTGATAAATTAATGCCATGTAGACAATTTTTATACTATTTCACTTTTATCGAAACTGCCCATGGATAAAGTTCGATGTAGTGTTTTCACCCAAAATAAGCAAAGAAAATCAAATACATAGTGCCATCTTAAAAGTTACTGGACCCAACTTTTCATGGTGTATAGTATTATTATAATATAATATTATTATATATTAGTTATAATATTAATTACTATTATATATTACTTATAATATTAGTTACTATTATATATTAATTATATATTATATATTTAATATTAATTATGATATTAGTTAAAAATTATTGACCCAACTTTTCACGGTGTATAATATTATTATAATATATTAATTATAATATAATAGTATTATATATTAGTTATAATATTAATTACTATTACTATTATATATTATATATGGGTCACATATTTTTTTTTTAAACAGAAACGGCTAGTTGCTTTGATTATATATATAAAAAGAGGATTACATCAAAATAGACTGATTTGATTGCTCCCATGAAAGGAAGACAACCATCAGTCCAAATTCATCATGATTCAGCGGGTAATTAGCATGATACCTTTCTGTCCTGTTGAAACTAAAACATCTAACAAACTGTCCTAGGAGGAGTATGCAACAGAAATACATTTATGATAGTTTGCCTTATACAAAATTTAGGCATTGAGCCCATCCAAGATGCCATAAAAAAAACTAGAGTCTAAACTGAAAGAAACAGAGTTCCTGTGCATAGTGCTATAAAGCATAGAAAACATCAATAAACTAGGAAGCCAACCCGTGGTTGGTAAAGATAAACTGCTAGTGAGGACCAATGTCCATGGCCGTGCCCACAGAGGTCATAGCCTTGTTCTTTTCAGTGCTCAGGTCCACGAAGTTACCAACTGTAGCCATGAAATTTTGCAACTTCTCCATCTTTCGATGATGCTCTCGAGCTCGCTACCTGTTACTTTGAGCTTCCGAACCTTGCGGGGGTAGGCCAGACCCAAGGTTTCCTCCAAGTGCTCTATCTTTTCAGCCACACATATATTCTAGGCTTTAACCTCAGAGTGAGAAGCAGTTGCAAAGTTATAAAGATGAGAAATTACCTTCCTGAACTCAATGTTTTCACCACAAACCATCCTCACCTGCAGCTCCAAATCCTGCAAACGATCCAGGAACTCTACCTCAAACTCAAAGATACTGCGTTTCTCGTCCTGCTCAACAACATTTCCTACCCCTGCGTGTCTTCGACAAGGACCAAGTCCTGGGTGGCTCTCAAATTCTGCAGAATCATCCCACCTTTCCTCAGGCTGTGCTCCCCTGCCACACCCAACATTGGAGCATCTTCCCAGCTTGCAACATCTTCCACAGGTGGGATTCTCATCTCCCTGGTAATTACCAACGCCACGGCAATAGTGCTTCCCACCACGCCCGTCTCCATGATGTGCCATCTTACCAACACAGAGACCGTTCGAGTTAACAAACAGCAAACGCAGACCGAGAAGGGCAGTGAGAAAATGTAAAACAGAGGAGTAAGTTCTGAGGGAAGCCCGTAGCCGGGGTTTTATCAATCCATACAGCTTGCATGCCATCCAACTGGCAGTACACTGTGGGGTATTAACTCCGTGCATGCGAGGGGCACAATCGAGGAGGAAGAGAGTCGTCGATTCTCCAAGGGAGAAATCCCAAAAAAAGTTAATTATGATGCTAATTAAATGTGGAGTGTCCATAAATGAGGGAGGGGGAAGATGTAGGGTCTTTCGACTTAGCCCAAATTCCAACTCTTGGTTTAAGGAATCCAAGAAGTTTCCAAACTATCCTCATCGAGCCTTAGGGTGCCAATAAGCAAGCTCAACTCCAATATTCGCCATCTTGTCTGCTTTCTCATTCAGTCCTCGCAGAATATGAAGGAAGGTGATCTTATGAAATTCAATATTGATGCATTGGAGGAGGTGGTGCATTTGGGGATGGGACTTTTCCGTTTAGCGATAATACGCCTGGCTTCTCTGATAATGACTAGAGCGTCTCCGAGAATTGCGAGTTTCTTAATTCCCAGGGCAGCTGCAATCTCCAAACCTTTAATGAGTCCTAACCATTCCGCTACATTGTTGGTCTTCCTCCCAATGCCCTGGGCAAAGTCTTTCTTCTTGTTCCCCAAGGAGTCTAGAATTACTCCCCCTGCACCTGCCAGCCCTGGATATATGGGTCACGTATTACCTAAAAGATGGATGGGTGTATTAGTTATGATATTAGTTAAAAGTTATTCGACCCAACTTTTCACGATGTAGAATATTATTATAATATATTAATTATAATATAATAGTATTATATATTAGCTATGTTGCACGGGGACCCGTCCCCCCTAAAATTTCACACGTTTCCTGCGTTCCCGCGTTCCGGGGACTTGGGGACTCCTCGGAAACGTCCCCAAATCGTCGGGGACTCCATCGGGGACTTTTTGAGCGTCCCCTAAACGTCCCCTTGCAAATCGGGGACTTTTCGGGTACGTCCCCAACGTCCCTCGAGCAATCGGGGACTCCCACGCGTCCCTCGATTTCTGCACATTAAAAAATTAAAAATTAAAAAAAATCAAAATTAAAAATGAAAAAACGTAATTCAATTTCTATTTTTTTAACCTAATGCACTCCCCTACATTTTCTTTTCCTCCCGCAGCTACCAAACTCCCCAAACTCCCGCGGCTACAACACTCTGCGACTACAACACTGTCGGCGGCTGCGTTTGAGCTCCACTGCTCGGGCTCCGGCATTCATCTCCTCCATAATCGCGGCTACATCTCGTGCAGCTACCAGTCGAGCGCACTCCCCACACTCCCCGTGCTCGCGGCTACCACTCCAGCGCACTCCCCACACTCCCCACACTCCCCGTGCTCACAGCTACCACTCGGGCGCACTCCCCACACTCCCCATGCTCGCGGCTACCACTCCCCGCACTCCCCACACTCCCCGTGCTCGCGGCTACCACTCCCCGCACTCCCCACACTCGTGCGGCCACCACTTGGGCACAGTCCCCATACTCGCGCGGCTACCACTCTGTCGGCACTCCCCAGTGTTCATCGCTCCAGTGGCCAGGCTCCCCATCACAACACAGTGACACACAGTCGCAGGATAGCACCTCGGTCGCGCTCCATGGTGGTCATCGCTCCCGGCCGACTGTGGTAAAAAATTTATTGCATTTCTGTAATTTTTTTGGGTATAATTTTTAATTTTTAATTTATGAACAGAAAAATGAAACGATGCTGCCTCTATGACTCTGTTTTTTTTGAATCTCAGACAACTGTTTTTTTTTTGAATCTCAGACAGTCAGACTCCGTTTCATAGCATTAGTAATTAGTATTACAGTTTACTAATTATTTGTTTAAAAAACTAAAATTTAAAACATAATTTGTAATTTAGAATTTTCATTGCCATTATTGGAACATTTCAGACTTAAAATTTCGTTCAGAAGAAGTGAAATGGACAGCAATACTCCTGCTACACATACTGAATCAGAGCCTGAAACAAGAGCAGGGGAAACTGAAATCTCTAGCACAGTCAACGCGAAGAAACCATTGCTGCAATTTGTCACAAAAATCACCCAAAATAAAAGGAAAAACAGTGGTGGCTCACAGGAATGGCAATGCAAACTCTGCAATCATACATTTAAGGGCAGCTACACCAGAGTTTACCACCATCTTTTGAACATTCCAGGGGATGGAGTAAAGGGCTGCCCCTGTCCATTGGAAAAAAGAATAGAACTTACCAAACTTCACATGGTTGCCACAGGGGGCACTGTTGAGGTAGAGGAGGAAAGTATTGCTACCTTTAAAAAACCACAAATTCCAGCATCAATAGAAATCAATGACAGAAGTGTAGGTAATCTATTTGAGGGTTGTAGTAAATCTCTTTCATCTTCAAGTAAAAAAGCTAAAAGCAATGCTGTTGTGACAGAGATGTTCAATGTACAACGCAAGAATGAGGCGGATGATGCCATTGCTGAATTCTTCTTTGCTAATGGAATATCATTTAATGCTACACGTTCTCCTCAATACAAAGAGATGATGATGAAAGTCATTGCTGCTGGCCCATCATTTCAACCCCCTGGATACAATAAAATGAGGACAACATTGTTAGATAGGGGGGTCTCAAAGATGCAAGGGGTGATGGAAGGCCTTCGAAAATCATGGGTTGACTATGGGTGTTCAATCGTCATGGACGGTTGGACAAATATTCAACAAAGGCCTTTGTTGAACATCATTATCACCTCTCCAAGTGGTCCATATTTCTTGAAGGCAATTGATTGTTCTGGAAAGATGAAGGATGCTGCCTTTCAGTATGAGGTATTAAAAGATGCAATTGAGGAAATTGGTTCGACAAATGTTGTTCAAGTTATCACAGATGCTGCACCGGTTTGTAGGTCTGCAGGGTTGATGATTCAAAGTAGGTACAAGCATCTATTTTGGACTCCTTGTTGTGTGCATGCTTTAAATAATGCACTCAAAGACATTGGTAAGATTTCTTGGATCAGTCGCATTATTTTGGATGCAAGAGATGCGCAAATGTTCATTTGCAACCATCATGCCTCTCTAGCTATTTATAGGATTTATGCAAAAAAGGAGTTCTTGAAACCTGCAGATACAAGGTATGCCACCTACTTTATTCTTCTAAACCGTATGCTAGAGATGCAACAAGAGTTAAAGTCCACTGTTATTAGCTCTGAGTGGACTGCATGGGGGGAATCCAAAACAGATCAAGGAAAGAAGGTAAGGCAAATGTTGTTGAATGAAGATTGGTGGGCTGATGTGAAATACATTGTCTCTTTCACCTCTCCAATAGTGGAGATAATTAGGTATGTTGATTCAGATTCCCCTTGCCTTGGGGAAATATATGAATCAATTGACAGCATGATTGGAAAGATCAAATCCATCATTCGTGAGAGGGACCCCTCTTTGGTGTTATTTAATGAACTCCAAAAGTTGATAGAAAAGAGGTGGAACAAGATGAACACACCTCTTCATATGCTGCTTATGCACTTAATCCAAAGTGGTATGTGGAGAGGGAAGGCAGAGTTGCACCAATAGATGACCCCGAGGTGAAACAAGGTTTCATTGATGCCATAGAAAAGATGTATACACAAGAGCAAGCAACCATAATTCGAGAGCAATTTCTTGATTTTGCATTGCTTAGTGGCCCCACTTTCTCCAAAGCTGCAAAGGCTGATTTGGTTGGTATGGCACAAAGAAGTCCAAGTGGATGGTGGAGGATGTATGGGGACAAGCTCCGGAGATCCGTACTCTCGCTATGCGTTTACTTTCTCAAGTTGCTAGTTCCTCAGCTGCAGAGAGGAATTGGTCCACATTTAGTTTTATCCACTCTATTAAGAGGAACCGGCTTACATCTAAGAGAGCAGAAAAACTAGTTTATGTGCACAGTAGTCTTCGCCTTCTTACAAGGAAGGCACCAGAGTATTTACAGGGACCAGCAGCACAGTGGGATGTAGATCCTGAGGATGCTTCTCAAATTGATGATAATGATGATGGGCCATCCCTTTATACAGGATTGGTTAATGTACCATTAGAGGACATTGAGTTGCAGTTGCAGGGCAATGATGATGATGAGAATGAAGGAAGTGAGGCTCAAGCATATTTGGATAGGCTTCATGCAGAGGATCATATTTTATGAGTAGCTTTAGCCTTCATGCTACTATAGGCATTGAGTCAGAGACTTTATTTTTTGTTGCCTTGAGGCATTTGGCGTTTTTCCATTTAGCATATGGCACTACTATTTAGTATCATTGACTATGTTTTATTTTGGGCATTTTTGCCATTTTGGACTATCATTTATGCTTAAATAGACCCTTCCTTAAACATCTTTAGAGTTTTAAGTTTTATGTATCAATTATCATGAATGATTCATAAGTATAACTCTAGATTTCTAAATTTAAATTTAAAATTTTATGTTTTTCAGTTTTATGATAAAGTTTACATGGAAGATATTGTGTTGCAAACACATTCTGATTTTTTATTTTTATGATTTATCTCAATTAAAGGATGCAAGCATGTTTTGATGTTTATTGTTTAATCTAATGTTTTCTGATAAAGTAAAAGTTATATGGAAGCTATTTTAATGTTTTGTTGCAAACATGTTCTAATTTTTATGATTGATTTCTCTCAATCAAAGGCTGTTCTGATTTTAAATTTAATGTCAATGTGTTTATAATTGAAATATTAAATATATATTAAATTTAATATAATTATTAATTATACTATATATATAATTTTAATATTACATATATATATATATTTTTTATTTTTTTTATTATTATAAAATTGCCGTCCCCTACCTGCCGTCCCCTGAAAAATTGGGGGTGCGCTTTAGCCGTCCCGGAAACTCGTCCCGGCGTCCCCTACGTCCCCCCGTCCCCAAAGCCAGTGCAACATAGTATATTAGTTATAATATTAATTACTATTACTATTATATATCATATATGTGTCACACATTACCTAAAATATGGGTGGGTATATTAGTTATGATATTAGTTAAAAGTTATTGGACCCAACTTTTCACAGTGTGTAGTATTATTATAATATATTAATTATAATATAATATTATTATATATTAGTTATAATATTAATTATTATTACTATTATATATTATATATGTGTCAAGTATTATCTAAAATTGGTTAGCATATTAATTTCACTCTCAATATCCAAGACAATTTCGAGCAGCTTGGGCAGTGGGTAGACAAATTATATTATTAAAAAATTTCACCTATCTCCAAATTATATAATAAAAATTTGCCTCTTATATGCACCTCTTTTAATTTTTTGAATATTTTGATTGGCTAATACATGATGACATGGAATTTGAATTAGGGTTCGACAAACCATTTTTCAACCAAATTTCCCCTAATGAGAATTATGCTTCCTGTTGAACCAAGAAATCATTGTCGAGGCCAAGCTGAAGCAACACGCTAAGGTGCTCTTCCAATCAACTGCACTCCCTGCCCAATCTAAGTCTGAATATCTCTACAAATCCACCGCATCACCTCCAAGATACTTCAATCCATACTCCATTGTGCCCCTCAAATATTTGAGCACATGCTTCGCTGGTACCTAATGCACCTACCTCAGCTCCACCATGAACTGACTCAAGGTGTTCATAGCAAAACATATATCTGGCATGGTGTTGACCAAATACATCAAAGATCCTATCAACTCTCTATATACTCTGGGATCCACCAACTTTGAATCTGAAGCGTCAATCTTATTCAAGTTGGATATCATAGGTGTAGCCATCAATCTACAATCCACCATCTTGAATCTTTTTAGGATCTCCATCATGTACTTCTCCTGACCAAGGAAGATCTTACCCAATCTCTGCCAAAACTCTAACCGAAGAAGTAATGTATCAAGCCGATATCCTTCATCTCGAACTCTATGGCCAAGTCTTCATTGCACCCCGCTATAAGCTCCTCTGCACCTATGAGAAACAAATCATCCACGTACAGCACCAAGATGAGTGGCTCAGATCCAACAAGTATGAAATACAAGTTGGGATCCACCTCACTCTTGGCGAAGCCCATGCTTTGCAAATATTCACCAATCTCGGAATAGTGTGCCCTAGGTGCTTGCTTGAGTTTGTATAAGGCTTTCTTAAACCTGCACACATGAGACTCCCTCCCATGTACCTTGAAGCCCTGAGGTTTCTCTATGTATACTTCCTCCTCAATGATCCCGTTGAGGAAGACTGTCTTCATGTCCATCTGGTGAATCCTCCACCTCATAACTGAGGCAATAAATATCATAGCCCGTATGGAAGCATACTTGGCGATGAGAGCAAATGTCTCATCATAGTCTACTCCCTCTCTATGAGAGAACCCTCTCACCAAGAACCTCACCTTGAACTTATTGATGCTGCCATCTGCAGCATACGTTTCTTGAAGAGCCACTTGGAAGTCACCACAAACTTCCCCTCAGGTCTCGACACAATATCCCAAACATCATTCTTCATGATGGAGGTGTATTCCACCATGGCATCCCTCCAAACCTGTTGATCGATTGCTTCCTCATAACTAGAAGGCTTGGAATCAATGATGCTACTCATCAATGCCATATAGTTTGAAAACTTCCTCGGAGGCCTACTCTCCCTAAATGATCTCCTGGGAGCCTCAACATGCTCTCAAGCATCTCTTAATGTCTACCTAAACCATCTAGGTCTCTTGATAAAACTAGAAGGAAATAGCTCCTCCTCCTCGCATGAAGGCTGACTCCCTGAACTGGAAGTCTATGAACTTTGTTCTCCCTTTGGAGCCTCCTACTCCTTGTCCTCTTCCATTGGTGGTAACTCATGAGACTTCCTAGATGCTAAGTTCTCCTCGAACTTAACATCTCAGCTCACCAATGTCTTCCGTTGTGCTGGCATGAAGATCCTGTAAGCCTTTGAGGTCTCGTTGTACCCCACAAACACACCCTTCTCTCCTGAAGGCTCAACCTTCGTCCTCTTCTCCTTAGACACATGGATGTAGACTAGACAACCAAAGATCCTCAAATGTCCTATGTTTGGTTTCACTCCTATAAATATCTCCTCAAGAGTCTTGTCCTCCAATATCCTATGAGGACTCCTGTTCTGCAAATAAATTGATGTGTTACACGCCTCTGCCCACAGAAACATAGGGAGACCCTGGTCATGAATCATAGCCTTTGCAGTACTGATGATGGTCCAACTCTTTTTCTCTGCAACCCCATTCTGCTATGGGTTGTATGAGACTGTCTTTTGCCTCTTGATCCCTTCCTTATTGCAGAAATCCTTGAAGTCATTGGAGGTGTAGTCTCCCCCATTGTCTGACCTACCTTGATCTTCTTTCCTGTCAAGTTCTCCACTTGAGCCTTGAACTCCCGGAACATGCTAAAGACCTTATCCTTGGTCTTCATAAAGTAGATCCAGGTTTTCCTAGAAAAGTCATCAATGAACATCACATAGTACGATGCTCCTTGCAAAGATGCTACGGAAATTGGCCCACATACATATGAATGAATAAGATCCAAGATCCCCTTGGACCTACTTTCACAGCTTGGAAAAGCAGTCTCGACATTCTTGCCAAGTGCACACCCTCTACATACACCCTGCTGCTCAACATTGAAATATGGAAGACTAGTGACAATCTACCCCAAAATCAACAACGCCTTGTAATGCAAGTGTCCCATCCTCCAGTGCCAAAGCTTGCACAAGTTGTCACTTTCATGTACCAAATCCTAAACAAGCTTCCCTGGCAACTTGTATAAGTTTCCCTCTCTAACCCCAATCCCCACTTCTGTGGCAGTGCTAGCTCCCTTTAGATGTATGAGTACTTGTCCTCTCCTAAAGATAATGGCAAAACCCTTGACCTCCATAACTGAGACTGAGAGCAAGTTCTTCTTTAGTCCTAGTACAAATAGCACATCCTAGGTGTTACGCCTCAGAGTGTCTGAAGCGTTCCTTTCAGATGTACTAGAGTGAGGGGTTTCTTTTTCTTTTGTAAAGGCCAAGTTTTGGGGCTATATTATGTACAGTATTGATTTTGGGGCTAAATACCCTTGGTCAGGTCATGGTAGATCCCCTTGGTTTCCACCTCAAGGGGGTGCTGCCCTTGTGGCTCTGCTGACTACCCTTTGGTAGATGTCCGATGCTCTTGAGACAAATCATTGGGACACATGGCCACACTCATATTTTTCTTTATAGAGTTGATTGCATGTGTAACGGTTGTCATACCCGTCTTAGCACACCTCATTTTGCCCACTTGGACCTATTGTTTTGATGCAAAACCCCTCCTCTTGGTCTCTAGACCCACGACATTCATTCCTTAAAGAAAAAGCCTATATTGTTAAAAAAAGGATGACGTTGAGGGAAAAGCATCTGTTGGGGTTAGTTGGGGCATGACATCCTCCTTTTGGCTCACCTTGCACTTGGTGGAGCCTAATTGCACATTTTTATTGCTATTTTATGTCATTATGTGGTTTAGTCCCCAACTTGTGGGTGCACAAACCTAAAATTTTATAATTTTTCATTAACTTTGTAGGGTTGAATTTGTAAAAGGTTGAGGGTTGTCTCATATAAATAAGACAACCTCACCTCATTTGCAAAACAAGGGCAAGGGTTTAAATATGAAATCTTTTATCTTTCTCTTGGTATATTGGAGTACTTGAGCTATGCGCACCTCTCTTGGAATGTCTATTTTTGCTTGAAGGATGAATGGAATGTCTTCTAGGGTTTGATTTTGCACATGACAAGTTGATGCTAAGACTAGTTGTAATAAATCATGCTCAAGGGTGACCCAAGGCACACTTTCTTGCTCATTCTTGAATAATGTTGGTAAGTTTCTCTCCTGTCCCTAGTTTACATTGCTCTTGAAGTGCTTTGGAATGAGGTAGGGTTTCTTTGCTAATATTTTCTCAACTTGCTTGAGGAGACCATCCTACAAAGGAGCTCTTTGTTGTTTAATTGGGCCTTGGACTTCTCTATTTGTCCTAATTAGGGTTTCACTACCTAACCCTAGAAGTTGCTAGGTTGGCCCTAGTTGCAAGTATTGAATGCCATCTTAAGAGGAGGGACGTTAGCCTCGATCTCTCATAGCCCTAGGGTTTGAGATAAGGTCTATTACCCTATCCTAGCAAACTCTCCATCTCTTTTCATCAAATTTTTACTTGTTTTATTTTATGCAAAAAATACATAAAAATAGTATTTGTCGTAAAAACCCTAAAAATCTAAATAAATCCAAAACCCAAAAATATATGTGATTTTGTATGTCTAACCCACCCTACAAATTCACCCTAGGGTTTTCTTCATAAACCCTAGAGGGCACCTTAATTCGAGAAAGTGCATTGGGATATGTTAAATTGCCTAAAATCAATAATTACTTCTTGTTTAGTATTTCTAGTTCATCTTACAAGTGTGTCTTGGTGTGGAGATCTTCTAACCTTAGGAAGCAAACCTTTTTGAGCACTTGCATTGGGAAATGTGAATTGTCTTGGGAATTGTGATGGAGGAAACTTCATTATCGTATGATTATTGTGTCTTGTTTAATATTGTTTGACTCTGATAAGGCACTGATCATAGCCATTAGGGCTTGGTGGAAGGTATTTGTGGTTTGTTGGAACTTGGTGGTTGTCGGTATCTTTCATCGATTAGGGTCTCCCCCTGAGTTCTAGAGTTACTCAAAGTGTTGAGAGGTTAGACTATGGTGACATTGGGTATAACCCCTCCCAAGCTTATCGTCACTAGCACTGGGTCTACATAGCCTTGCTTTGTGAAGGGGTGCTAGTTCAAGCAGTAACAATGGGCATCAAACAAACCACCGGACTCAAGCTAGAACAAAATTGTTCCCTCTCCTCTGACTGCGTACTTGGCATCATCACCAAGCTCCACATGGATCCTTGAGTTTGACTCCGTCAATCTGCTAAATAGCTCCCATGCTTTCGTCACGTGACGAGATGCACCACTGTCAAAGAACCATGCACTCTTAGCAATTGTGCTGGTAGAAAGATAGGAAACTAGCGAGAAGTCACTCTTGAACTTCGTAGCAAACTCACTCAACTGAGTCTCTACAGATGTTGCTACCTGATGCGTCTTTCCCTTTCCCTTCTTCTTCTCTGGACACTAAGATGCATAGTGTCCATTGTTGTGGCACACGACACACTTGATTTTACTCAAGGCTTTCTTCTTTCCCAACTGTGAGGATTCCCCCTCATTATTACCCTTCTTGCTAGAACTCTTTCCTTTGCCCTTACATGCCTTGCTGACAAGGGCCAAGTTCCCATTTCCATCTTCTTGCTTACAACCTCTAGACTCCTCCTGAGTCTCCTCCTGGATGCAATCATCCCATAGCCTCTCCTAGGTGGGGAGTTTCTCTTGTGCACAGAGTCCTTTTACAAATGGTTCCCAATGCTTGGTGAATCCATTCAACACCACGCGGAGGAGCCCTGCATCCTCTACTTTCTCCCCAATGGGTGGAAGTTGATCATGAATCTGAGTGATCTTCATGAGATAGTTGGTAACATTGTCCCATCTAGCCCTCCAAACATCCATGAGCTTGTCTCTCAGAAGCATCTTCCTGTTCATGTTATCACTCTGGAATAAATCTATCAGATCTTTAAACATGTTTCTGGCCATCATCTTCTTTGCTACATGAGGAATCAAGTGATCCTTTACAACATCCATGATTACTCTCTCTGCTTTGATGTCCATCTTCTCATGTGCTGCCAAATCAGCTGGATTTGTCGGTTTAGGAATAACCTTTGATGCATGATCGTAAAGGTCTTATTCCTTCAAAAGCAATGTAACCCTTGCTTTCCATGACACGAAGTAGATTTCAGATCTGCTCCCTTTTCAGAGTGTTCCCTGTGATACCATGTTAAATTTTTTTATTCCAAGTCTAGATAAATATTTCCTAGTGATTTCCTTGCTGAAGATTAACTTTTATAGCTCACTAAATAATTTGTACTACTAAAATACTTTAACAGAAATTTATAGCGGAAGCAAAATATAGAAAATAGATCTAAACACATGCACAATATGTTTCCCTTCACATTAGCTTTTCATTCAATATTTTCCAAGCTTACAAGGGCTCCCTTACTAGGAAAATGGCCCTGAGAAAATACACAACAAAACCTGACAAATTCTGCCCCACTGAAGACAAACTCCAACTGCAAAATTGCCTCGGAAAAACTCAGCAAACCCAGCAAAAATTTGTTGTCTTGTACGCCCCCCCTATACGGTTTGTATGGTCCATACGACTGTATGAATCCATACTGTACTGTTCATACGATCTTATCCTTACGACTGTATGGATCTGTATGGTTCGATTTGTACACTTGTACAACATGTCCGTACAATCCATACGACTGCCCCTGCAAATTCTTGCGCCTCTTCCTAAACTGGTTTGGTTGCCTGTTGCTTCCTGGACTGTTGTTTTTCTCTCTCTCGACCAAGATCTGGAAAGTAGAAAGTCCTTCTCTCCCACTCAATGCTTGAGTTTCTCTCTTGCAAGATGTGTTGTGTCTTCTCCTCTCACCTTGGTTTCCTTTTATACTATTGAGATGAACCAAAACCCTAACTTTGATGGTTGAGATTAGATCCCACTCACTTGAGATCAATGGTTGAGATTCATTTAATTAACTTAAGTTACTAGTGCCCAAAACTTAGGCACTTTATTATATTAACTCTTAGTTAATCTAAAAAGACATTAACTTTACGAATTGACTTTAATAAAGTGAATTTCCAAAGTTCCTGAAAGGTATTAGTGACGATTTCCATAAGTAAGACACTAACTCTTGGAAATACCTATCCGAGCTACAAACATCAACACACATCCCTTGAAAGATGCTTTCCAAGTAAGTGGCTCCTCCATGAGGCCTCAATGAAGGGCGTTCACCAGACTTCCAGAAGATCTCCAATGCCTAAGGGAAGAAATCCAATCCAAAACCATCTTGAGATCAAGCATCCATTGAGTAAGCTATCTCAATTGTGCTTATCCTTCATGGACCATCTCTCATGCTACAATCCATCTTGGATCATCTAAGTGCTAGTCGTACACCATGTACACCAAATCTCATTGAGCACCACCAAACATGGTGTAAACACTTTTTGAGTAACCTGTCTATATAACTCCAGTGCAAGAATGCCTTTAGTGTCACAACCCATGAAACCCTTGTGTGTAATAGGTTTGGACCCATCTTTTTGTATTACAATGTTTAATGAGAGTGGCTTGTCATGTTTGGATCTTGCTTACTTGCTAGTTGCTACTTCGTGCTATACCTCCTTAGTTACAAACAGCATAGTTCTTCCTTGGTGTCTTCATGAAATATAGCCCTTTACAATACCACGCTTGCATCTGCTATGATATCCTTATACTACTTAGTTCCAATCAAATAATGAAAAGTTGTATACTCTACTTTAGCTAATAAGTACCTAAGAGGCACATGATCTAAAAAAGGTCGCACATATTTAAAATAATTTTTCATCCTTGGAGGTCATAGGTTTGAATCCGGAGGAGTTAGGGTATGTAGACCTTTGTAGACTAAGCAGTCAAATCGTTGTGTGAAGGGATCCCTTCTCCCAAAAACAATGGGGTCTTATACAGCAAATTGGTGTCTGGCTAGGCCATGAGTCCATTGCCTTAAAAATAGATTATTATTATTATTATTATTATTGAAAATATATGACTTGCCCACCAAAATCTGCCTTGAATTGATTAAGAATTCAAACCAACTCAAATGTAGGTTTGCGATTAACAGCTTGATCGTGATCCCCAACAGAATTTTCAGTATGCACTGTTGTAACCCTTGATGGTTCAGCCAAATCCTCTTCTCTATCACCAGCCTTAACAAACTCTTCAAATAATGTTGATAAAGCACCCTCAAATTCTAGAGCATTCAAGTTGTGGTCTGGGATGTTGATCTCAGCCTTATGGTCCTCAACGTGATTTTTTCCTTCTAAATTGCAAATTCCTCTCCTATAGAATCTTCTAGTTCTCTCTAATTTTCTTCATAAAGAGGAATATATTCTAAGAAACTTTCTTCATTATGACATTCCCATAAGCCTGGACATTTATCAATGAAGGCTAGCGAGCACTCTACCTCTCTTCTTATAACTTCTCTACATCTAGATAAATATGTCATGTTGGTGTTGCTCCCATGAGGCCAAGAAAGTGTGGCTCTGATACCACTATTATGAACCTAACTTATACTTGATTTAAAAACTAAACGAAACTCACACAGAAATCTGGAACTTGGAAATTAATATCAGATCTGAAACTAATAGAGGGCTAACAAGAATTAGCAAAAGAAAAAAACAAAGATAACAACAGTAAATTCAGCCCTAACAGCAGTAGTTCAGTAATAACAACAAAATAAAAATACAACAGTAGCTACTAGTTAGTAGCAACAACACTTGAATGCTCAAAATTCTCAAGCATAAAGTCTGAAACTTTCTTCAGAAGCTATGGACACCAACTCAAGTCAAATCCAAGACAGTATGGATACTGGTCTTGGTCCAAATAGTTTCTTCCAGATTACCTGCACTAAAACACTTCACAAAACCCACTACTCCGCTACTCTAATGCCTAAGAGCCATTGTGTAGCTGGTGATTCCCATTTTTTATGTCCTTGACATTATGTATTCGCGCAGCTCTATTAATCGAGGCTGGGATGAAATATTTCGCATTATTATGGTGGAAAGCCTAATGCCATGTTTTTATTATTAAAATCTTTTAATAAATAAATTATTTTGTCATTAGCTCATTTGCTCCGGACATATGACGTCGCTCTCGTTTTCGTCGCCCCAGGACCCGGCAGCATGCTAAAGTAAGCGTATCTTGCTTCCGGGATTTTCGCGTATGGGTTTTGATTGTGTGATTTGATGGTTTTAATGAATATACAGAGATACATGCATCCAATGATAACTGGACAAAGGTGCTACTGACATCTTTCACGTCTAAAGATCAGGCAGACAGGGAAGCCATAGTCATGGCGTCGGATGCCATGGAAAGCTATTTGAATGCAGCGAGCAGAGGAGACAGAGTTGAAGAAGTATCATACACGTTTGACACCTTATTAGTGCCAAGGATCGTAGAAGCATTAATGAACGTCTTACAAACTGTCTGGTTCAAACTGGATGGCTTCTCTAGCACTCTTTTAGCGAGAAGGTTAATGAAACGTTTTGTTTTGGACAACAAAGCAAATGGGTTTGCTGCCAATGCATTTCTAGCAAGTGCTCTCGTCATAGTCAACTCTGATGCCAACAAGAACTCCAGTGTTTGCCAAGTGCTTAGATTTAGAAGCGGTACTCTTTTAACCCACAGAACCTTATCATTTTTAATTGGTCGTGTCAACATCATTTGTGCCATCTTTTGGGTTATGAATATTGCTTTTGAAGAATCACAGAACCTTCTGTTAAAGAGCAGCTCCATGCCGCCTACTAGAAGTAGAGTTGCAGTGATAACGGCAGCTATCTTCATTGTTTTGAGTATGGACTGCTTGGAATTGTATTGGTTTAAAATTAGTGGAAAAATGAGTGGTAAGAATCGATGCTTATGCTTTTGGCAGTTATTGTTTTGGAGACAGCGTGCATTATTGTATTGTTCTGCGGAGTAGAGCGAGCTTTGGGAATGAAGGGTTTTGGAAAATGGGTATATAGTGCTCTGCAATTCCTGGTTTGGGTTAAATGGGCAATTGGCAGTTATCTGCATCTTCAATCCCGGCCAATGGCATCTTCAGCCAAATCTTCATCCGGCCATGTTCGTTCTGGTGCGAGTCCTTTAGTTTCCCAGTTTGCCGCTCATGCGTCATACGCAGTAGACGAAGATATGGTGAGCACTTCGGCAAAGCCGTATAGCTTAACAGTAGATGGCGATGATGATAGTTTTGAGAGCTTTCCTGCAGTTGTTCCTCGCTACATGGCTGCCACGCAGTCCGCAATGTCCAAGTCACGCTCTCATAACGCGCCCTGCAATGGCCAAGTCACGAACTTTTAACCTTTTAGTAATGAACCCGCCACTGACAGAGATGATGACTCGTAATGTGATAGGCTACCACCTTAGCTTCCCAATTGTCAATCATTTGACGCGGATTTTTTGGAATGCCTTCGTCGTACCCTTTTCTTGCAGAACTGCCAGACCCTGTTCTTGCTGCAATACGTTTGCCTCCCCTCCCTCAGCGAGGAGTTGCTCTGAGGTGTCTTAGAATTCTACTAGACCAATGATCTTGATGAATGGATTGAATCAATGCTCTATGCCTCTTGAAGAAAGGGGCACACCACATCTCAGATACTGAACTTAGTACAACAAACAGAGTGACACCACAATCACCTCAGTGTCGCTCAAGCTAGAAAATATACATGATCCCCACCGGATTCGGCCGTTGAAGCTCATATTTTGAAATTACAGGTGTGTTTATACTTTATACCCAAGATCTGTGCAAGTCTTTAATTCGAACATCCGGTATCAAATGTTACCTAATAAGTAGTTCAGGAATTTTAAATTCTATGTAACCCATGGATAGATTACGATTTCCAAAGGGATGGAATTTCTTCTATCCTCGATTTCTAAGTTTGAGGATCTAACTCTGTGTAATATTTTCCTTTTTATCAGATCAAATTTATGCGTATTGTTTTCTTTGTAATAAACAACAGATGAAATTCTCCCTTATAAAAATCTTGCACTCTGGTTACTAGTTGGATGAAATCGATCTGAGTTATAGACGTGGTAATCTGTGTAGTGGTGGATTGAAATCTTGTACACGTAGATCTTGTGTAGAGACCCTGTGTAGTTAACTTGTTTGACATATGCATGCGTGGTCTTTGTATTTTTGAAGTTACAGTTAAATTAAAGTTGTTGTAGTATATTCTATATGATTGATCGCTGTCGGATTTTTCTATTACTAAAATTTCATTAAAAACCCTGTGGAATCTTTCAATATAAACCTCACATGGCTAGATCTATTTTAACCTCTTTGCAACAATCTTTGGAGTCATCTCGGGTTCGGTTTTTTGTCCATTACTCCTGTGAGTGAGGTTTCCTATCAGGTCCAACAAATCAGAATACTCAGTGTAACTTAAAAAGGAATGGATTAAATTCCTTCGAGTCATGGATTCATGTTTCTGTTTTTTGATTGGCCTCTCCTTGATGTTATGCTTACGAATGTTTTAATCTACCTCATGAATTCTGTTTGTTATAAACATGACACTGAAATCATACTCATATAATTTTTTGAGCATGGCCTCAGAGTAGAATGAAGAGCCATGTAGTAAATGTGAGAAACCTCGAGCCAACAACGAGAGTTAATATGCATGAAAGGGTTCTTGAGGTTTCGCCAGGTGGAGACTGCATGGCATTCTCCACTCCGTTTGATCACGTGTCTCATCCACCTCATTAGCACCTGCATCCAGGTGAACTTGAATCGTTTTATGTGTGCATACATTTGTAAATGGAATTAGGATCTATCACTTCTATGACTGGGTGTTTCACCAGTACATTCAACCCACGGAGTTGTTATTTGATATAGTTGCAAGGGTTTACATCTCTGTACATTTTGTTGGTTTATTATATACTTGATAAAGGCAGGATTTAAAATCCTAGCTTATGTTTACACGTCTGGGTGTTTCTACCTGCCACATAAATCACATTAGGCAAAAACCACTACAGGTGGCAATGTCAAGGACATTGCCACCTCGTGGCTCTTGTTTTAAATAGGAGTTTTAATCCTCAATGAGTGACACTTGTGACTGGGAGTAACTAAATATAGGCGGAGTTACAATCGATCTTATGTTTGAGAGGGGCATAAATGTGAGCAAACATAAAATTAATGACATCCATTAACGTGAGCATCCATAATGCCTATTAATGTGAGCTTGCATTAGTAACCCCTTATGCTAAGAAAGAAGAAAAAAGATTCTCACAAGTAATTATTACTAACAGAGCAGTTAATTCTAAACATCATAACAATGGATTCGTATCCAATTTATCCCAATCTCAGGGGTTTTGCAACAGATCTGTTTCCTGCTGCAGGACGCATGTCCATAGCAGAAAGTTGCTGTTAAAGGCATGGGTGTATGCACGAGTGTATATCCACAGGAGGCATTCCCTGCACAGGAAAATATGCTCCCAAGTAAATATCACTAACAGAGCAGTTATTTTTAAACATCATAACAATGGATCCGTATCCAATTTACCCCCATCTCAGGCGTTTTGCAACAGATCTGTTTCCTGCTGCAGTACGCATGTCCACAGCAGAAAGCTGCTCAAAGGCATGGGTGTATGCACGAGTGTATATCCACAGGAGGCAGTCCCTTCACAGGAAATGCCTCCTATGGAGATATACTCGTGCATACAGCCAAGTATAGACCAATGACAAACAGTTGCCCAAAATCTATGGCACTCCTGATTCTAGGAATGGCTAACAAGCTTCTGTAAGCCCATATTATGCACCTCTATTAGCTAGAAATAACTGCTGTTAAGGGATAATTTTTGCCATAATACAAAAGTCATAGTCTGGACTTTGTGTACATGGCAGCTTGTCAAAATTGAAATTTTCTACATAATAACTACTGTTAGAGGATAATTTTTGCCATAATACAAAAGTCATAGTCTGGACTTTGTGTACATGGCAACTTGTCAAAATTGAAATTTTCTACATATGGATTGATTTAGGCTTTCACAGCTGTCAAACTTATCCATCATTTGCTTTTGGATTTTAAGACTGCACTATGGTTCTTGAAACTGCGACATTTCGAGAAGATTTCCACTGATCTTAAGGGATAAAAGGAATTATGATGTTCTACATAATTCATAAGTACTTAGGCCCCAAGGTTTACCTCAATCGGTGGAACCATCCACCCAAGAATGTTGCTGACGGGGAGAACATAGATCACAGGTTCAAATCCAGTCAAGTACCTTAGGGTTACCCGCCACTATTGTGACTGGTGATTAAGCCAGTCTCCATCCAGATATTTTTGGGGGGGGGGAGTGGGGGGGTGAGGGGAGGGGAGGGGGGAATTCCGGAGGAGAGCGGAGGGGGGAGAAGGGGGTTCCGCGAGGTTTTCCTTGGGAAAAACTTCGTAGTTTTGGCAATCAAGCCATTCAAAAATCTTTGATCTTATCTGATTGTTTTGATTTGTCTCAGAAAATGCCTTGTAGTTTGAAATCAGCTAAAAAGATGTGATGAAGTTACATCAACTGTAAATTTTAACTGCCTATCAAGGAAATGCCCACTGAACAATCAGTTCGGTCCTGCAAATGAGAAGGCCTTGCAGCCATAGTCGATCCTAGCAAAGGCAACGCATAGACTAGGGGGAGCTTTCATTTTTGGTCCAAATTTCTGCTAAAGGCCATTCTAATTCATTAGGAAGATCGCACCAACCATTGGCCTGAGATGCTAAGTTCTTGACCTTAATTTTAGCAATATCAGAGTGTATAAGCCAGAGGAAGACAATTTTGGTTACAGTTAAGATCCCTTCGTTGCACAACAACCAGCTAAGGACAGGGAATATTGTACTGAGAAGCACTAGTAGGATCAGCTAATAAGTGCATGCGCAATCCCTTTGTCTCGAAGCATTCATTGGTTTTGCAATCCCTGTCATCGCCGTATCACGTTTTCTAAACTATGGATTCCAATATTTCAAGCAGTTCAATTTATTTTCACGGCAAAACCCTTACTTATCCTACCCAAAATGTTCCAGGACTTCGTAAATCCGCTACCATTTTCCCCTTCCCATTTATAAACGAAACATCCTGGAAAGACTCTAGATGGAGACATCAGTCATGACAACAAACAGAAACCATTTTCAACCGAGCTAGCTGAATAACTGGATCTCCACTTCTTCCAGTCTCCAACCCAAGATTTAAACTCATGACAACCAGTTTCACAAATTTACAAACCAATGTGAGATTGCAAACGTAAATAACATTTTGTATCTATAGTCCTGGGTACCTTTCACTCGACAAAAACATTGCAGTAAATTGATTTTGATTACAGATAAATAGAATTTGTTTCGAAAAGCCATAACTGTAATTTTCTGTTTTTTTCTTCCCAAAATTTATTCAAATTAAATCAGCGGCGTACTTACTCGACCAACTTAACAAACCGCCTGTGCGTCTCATCGAAGAGGTCACCGGTCGTCTGCACTCTCAAGGACGTTCGGATCTCCATCTGCAATGATTGATGCAACGACACAAATTATCAATTCGTACACATACAGTCTATAGGATGCCAAATGTTGAAGAAACGACGACAGCGAGATTCGATCTCATGACCTTTGGCACTGATCTCCGTCGGGGGCAGTTGATAAAAAGCTTAAGCTTAGTGCGGAGTGGCATGGAATAACAATGAGAAGAATTAGCCTGCTGAGTATCCCATCCAGTTAAGAGTGTTGACTGAGGGCGTAGTAATTCGGATAATGCAGCAGAAGCCATTTTTGGATGGATTGTTCGATGTTCTGGTCTGCAACTACCAATAGATCTCGAGGGGAATCGATCGCTCGATTTCTCCTCCACATCTCTGTTCTGTGTTTATCTTTTGCTCCTACGGGCCCGACCAGGCGCTTGGCATTGACCTTTGTTACGTGGCAGAACTCCACGACAGCGACTACATCATATTCCGAATTATACTCTACAGATCTTGTAGTCCAGCTAGAATATTTTACCAGTTAACCTCCACGCTTTAAATTTTGAAAAATAATTAATAATAAAATTTATTTATTTCATATAATAATGTTTATTATTTATTTTATATAAAAATGTGTGAACTTTTCACAATTGAAGAGGGTAACAAAAATGTATGAAGTTTATTATTTATTTCACATCAAAGTGAGTCAACTTTTCACAATTGCAGAGTGTAACAATAATAATTTGGGAAGAGGATGTATATGATAATTTAATTAAAAATTAGTATAAGTTTATTTTAAATTTGGATTTATCAAATATCTAAAAATAATTAATTTTTTTTAAGTAAAGTTTTTAAATTTTTTATGTATAATAAAGTTATAGAGTATCTAGCTACTCTTAATACAACTCTTTAAATTACTGTTAACCAACTTAATTTGGCCAAACTCCTTAAATTATTATTAATTTTGAATGTTTCTATCATAATATTTAATATGAATAAAGATGCTATTATTTAAACTACTACTGTTTATTATTTATTTTATATCAAAGTGATTAAACTTTCAACAACTTAAAATGATTAAATTATAAACATAATATATATTATTGTTTAAGCTCTGAGATATTCATTTATCGATAGATTCTGTGATTTTTTGGATGTTGATTAGAAAATTTAGGAAATCTGATAAGAATCAAAATGTTGAATCTGATTTTGCTACAAAGATCAATGCACAAATAAACAAGATCTGTTTTTGACACTCAACCAGGTAACTGGTGGAGGAGGGTTGATATTGGATTTATTAGTTACTACTTTGAATTTAGTAATTATAATTTTGAAGAGTATTTTGGGTAGGGTAGACAACAATGAAACATAGGATGGGTTATATTTTTATTGGACTGTTTTTTTTTGTAGTTAGTCAGCAGTTATAGTCTAATATTGTATTTGGTATATCAGCATTACCGAGCCGGTTGACTCAATTTGTAGTATTTTTATTTATTTTATGAATAGCAAAGAAACTATTTTTTGTTTAAAAAAAATATCAATAAAATGTATATTTTTTATAATATAAAATTACAATCTCTTTTCATAACCTTTTTTTATAATATAAAATTACGATCTTTTTTCTGAAAAAAATTATAAACATAAAATCACTAATATGTTATCACATTAAATGTTATAGATAGGGTAGTTAAACTGTCCAACTACTTAGAAATGCTATAAATAAATAAATCATGTAACCACCTATAAGTAGGTGGGTGACAGCTCTACAATAATAAGACTCATAAATTTATTCTTTCTCCAATTTATGCGGACGGTGTGTTCAACGCGTACGTTGAAAACCAAAAAGATAAAAGGTTTAAACAGAGAATTATAGTTTTTACTATTTTTTATAAATAAAATATATATGAGATTTGAAAATATATGTTTTAATATTAATGTGTGAAAGATTTAGTTGTACTTTTAGGTAATATAGTTTATCTTAAAAGGTCGACTTTAAGTGGATTTGGAGACATCATAGAAATGTTTTTTGTTTGGCTTTCTGTTAAGCTTTTTTAGTTTTGGGCTGCTATGTCTTCTTGTTTTGAAGATCAGGTGTTTTTAGTCAAATATGTATTTACTTAAATTTCTTGTTTAGGTTGAAAATATGTATCAGCATTTTATTTAAAAATAATTTATATTTACATAAATTTATTTATTATCAAAATGTATTGGTATATACCATGTTTATTTTATTTTATTGTTTTTAAAGCACAAATAAAGTAAAAATATGTAAACAATGCCACAAACCAAAAAGTGATTTTCAAACGAGGGAGTAGCCATCTCCAAATAAAACAGCTCTCCAATAGAGTTTGTTTAGAACAAATCAAGTTGTTACTCCTCGACAAAACTCTAACAATTTCTAGCAAAGAAATAGTCCCAAAAAATGTGCTTGACCGTCTTCGATCTTTGACACCTTGAACACAAACCATCTAAAAGACCAGACTTAACCAACCTGACACTACATGGAATCCCCTAATAAATCACCAACCAAGAAAACACACGCAACTTGTAGGAAAGATGCACCAAACAAACATTGTGCAGCCTATGAACCCGCTGAACCTCTGGATCTGATGATACCAATCTTGCATTAAGTACTAGTGAGAGGGGGTGTCTCTAATGAAGAATTGAATACATAAAGTGGGAATCATATTATAACAATAATGCGGCAAAGCTCCACTGCCAATCCCTCCAGAATACGTTGTGGCATGCTCACATACGAAGTTGTACCATTCTTATGAATTGAGAACCTACTATAGGTTTTTACAACCTTTGTAGACATGGCATTTGATTTGAACTTGTGAATTCTCAAAGGACCAAAGGAGGTTGGGTGAGTCATCTTACCTGTAAGCATAAGCCCTGTACATATATACATATACATACACAAGTCTATCGAGATGTCATTATTGGTTATATTGAATATTGGTGATGTAGCCTTCATGTATATATTTATATGGTTCTAGAAAGGTACCAACAAACCTTACTCTTAACTTAACTATGTGAGGGTATTTCAAGCTTATTTACAAGTTTATTGTCGAAGAAAAGATGAGTTCCCATATATATATATATATAAAAGATGGAATTAGTCAATTGGATCTTGTGCAAATGGTTGAGATGAGAACTTGTTATCCTCTCCACCCATATTCAAATCTTGCTTGTGACATGTTTGTTTTTTGTGACGTTGATTGGGCCCTTTGTGGGTTGGTTGTTGATGGGGGTTGGCAAGGTACCCTCACTCACTAGGCTTGAGGGTAGGACAAATTGTCTTCCAAGGAAAATATATAAGATGCAATTCACACGTGCAACTTTTGCATCAAATTAACTAGTGTCTCTGAAAACCCATATCAAGGAGAAACATCCAACAAGACCCGTGCATACAAATTAAACCTTTGAAGAAACATAGTCAATGACACCCAATAGAGTATTTTGATTGGTTTTTCCATTGGTAATAATATAGGCGTGATCGGATTCAACAATTTCTAACAACATATATTCAAACATAAACTAAAAAGTAGTGATTAGGAATGTTTAGTTTTCTAATTCTCTCTCTCTCTCTCTCTCTCTCTCTCTCTCTCTCTCTCTCTGACACACACACACGCACATGAGCATCACCTCATGTATGATACACATGAAAATATATGTTACATGTCAGAGAATGCAATTGTACATGTATGTGTGCCATCTAGTTTGCCATATATGTTGTATGTGAAGTGTAACCATCGACATTACATTGCCAAACATATTTGATGTAGGTTGTAGTGGTGGTCACCATTATCCTTTCCCCTTCATTACACATAAGTGTCTTCAAATACAACTTTACAGTAAGTGCGTTGAATGCTAATAACAATGGAGGAAAGAATATAGTTTCATGGCCTCTGGACATTTCGACCCTTGCTAAGTCATAAGTTATTGGTATATTTGGCTTGTGGGTTGTTAGGTATACTCTTAGGGTTATAGTGGCAGGCACCGGATTTGAACCTAGGCCTACCCCAGGTGATTCTGACATAATTATTGATTCCCCATAGTAAAAAAAACAATGGAGGAAAAAATATAATAATAATAATAATAATAATTTAATTTAATTTAAGGTTCCAACTTAGCCAGATACCAAATTAATGTAAGAGACATCTTCTTTGTGGGATAATGAACCTCTTTGTAGAGTGTTTTGCCAATTAATTATATAGAGATATATGTATTATCTACTCCATAAATTTGAACCTGCAACCTCTTATATATAAACAACAAAACAAAAATAATTAAAAAATCATAAATTAGCCTATTTTGATTTTTTTTTTTAACAAGAATGGTTATGGAATTTATATTAAAAAGGAGTCTTCAAAAATACAGACAAATAGTTTATGGTTTTCCTTTAGGAGGGACCGGCATTCAAGTTTTTCTTGCCAGTTTCACTACTTCTTCTCTTAACTCTAGCAGTCTAAGGCTATAACTGTAAACCTTTACAAATTGTCCCAAGATAAACTTGCAGAAGCAATACATTACACAATTTGGATTTGGAATCCATTAAAAGCTAACAAAGACCCATATTTAAAGTGCTAAAAACCAAAGTTGCTTCTAAGCTATTGCAGAAGGAAAACATATAACCTACAAAAATTTGTAGAACCAGCATGCTACATTATTTCTAGCATGGACGGGGAGGTTCTGGGCTCTCCATGGAGTCATTTGGATTGGAGCTGGAGCCTGTTGTATCATGAAACCCTGGAATGCAACGAGCTAAATCTTCACAAAGTCTGTCCACCTTACCTTCCAAGTCAGAGATGTTCCTGTAGTTGTCATCCACCTTAGAATCCACATTTGAGATGCTATTTGCAGTGTAATCCACCGCCTCAGACATGGAAGAGATTCTTCCATTCATGAGGTCATTTTTATTCCTTATTTCAGTGTTGAGAGAGTGCAGAAGTGTGTACATTCTCGTCATGTTCTTTTTGATATCAGCAACCTCAATTTTGATCTTGCACACCTGTGCTTCCATAGTATCAACCACGGAACCTTGTAAAACCGGAGAGAGTGGTGTTTCAGGAGCAGTAGCCTCCTCTTCACGCAGGCTGAGGGATGAGAGGTCGTTGAACAGAAGGCGTAATGCTTCCAGAAGATTTGCTTCAGGGGGAAAGATATCTGAGGGAGAATGCAGGGTCTTTTTGCAGAGTGAGCAGGAGAAGGGTTGCAGAGACGGCACAGAGCTGGCGTCCAGGGTGGGAGCAATGAACGCAATGCAACGTGCTTCCATACTCAGGACAGGAGCTAACAAAGGAGGAATCGAGAAGTGTCTAGAGGAAGGAGGAGTCAGAGCGTGCGAGTAAGTGGAGTTAGGTGAGGTGAGGCCATGTGAAGGCATTAAATGCCTCCATCGGCCCTTGAAACCAACGACAAGTGTATGCATGCGGTTATGGGGATCACCGCTTCCAAAGGTGGCGAGGGAAAGGAGGTAAGAGGGACGTGTAATGGAGGAGAAGACACCCCTAGGAAGGAAAGGGTTAGGGAACCAACAAGGAAGAGGGAGTTCATCATTTTGGGCTAAGTAACCATAGTTTAGGAGCACACCTTTATTGGCCATTTCATCGGCATGTTGATTGTTTGAGTGGAGAACATGGCGAAATTTAATAGAGTTGAAATCTCTGCTGGTGAATTTGAGAATGTGTTGATACTTACTTGAAGGAGTGGAGCATTTTTTTATGAGATTGCGAGCTTCGCGGACTATCAGAAGAGAATCCCCAACGGCTATCAAGTCTTTTATCCCAGCATTGATGGCGATTTCTAGACCTTTTAGTAAGGCTAACCATTTGACATCATTGTTGGTCTTGTTTCCAATCTCCCAAGCATAGTCATTCATTCTGTTTCCCCGGGGTAAAAAAATGACCCCTCCCACACCTGCCAACCCAGTAGCCTATTTCTATTTTGATATTAATGGATTGAATACAGTATCTTAAACTTAATTTCCCCAACGGTTGTTAGAGTGATAACATTCAGTAACTTTATGTTTATAAAACTTATAGCAATTAATGTTTAATCGCATTAAACTTATCGGAGGCAATGTAAGAGTCATACGAGACGTTGGTTGGTTAAATCAACTGATATTATTGATAGGGTGATTAAGCCTTTTATGGTAGGTGATTTTAATGATTTAAAAAATATAATTAGGAAAGTCAAAAGAATTAACTAAAAAATGGATTGCAAAACCTTAGCCTTAACTATACTCAGGGTTTGTTAAAGTATAACAATCGATAACCTTATGTTTATAAACTACAAAGTATTATGGTTAAGTCACGTGAAATGTATTAATGTTATGGGTAGAAGTGGTTAAACTTTTCAATCACTTAAAAATGTTATAAATAAATTATATATAATAAAATATAAGTAGGTGAAAAGTTTTTTATTCGGTTTATTATGTGGATGTGAGATAGAGTGTTATTTTTCTTATTTAGTTTTTATCTTTGTAAGTGAAATGCTAATTTCATAATGGATATATTGTTGTAATGACTAATATCTTTAAAATAAGAAAAAGTGCTAGAAGGTTTACGAAGAAATAATTATATGGAAAAGAAAAAAATAGATAAAGAAAAACACAAAAGATTATTTTGATGTTTTGACTAAGGATTACTATATATTATCAACATGTAATGTGTCTCCAAGTAAAGTGTGAATGAAAACTGAATTTATTTTGCTAAATAATTATACTTATTTCAAAGTATTTATAGAATTTTACATCATCAACCACGGATAGGAGCAATGCTACATATTTTGAGTTTTCATATATCTCATCCATGTTCAAACACATTGAGAAAATGAGTAGGAATAATGGTACAAATTTTGGGTTTTCATGGATCTCATCTCATGGAGAAGCATTTATGTTCAAACACATGGAGAAAATGAGTAGGAATAATGGTACAAATTTTGGGTTTTCATGGATCTCATCTCATGGAGAAGATTAATAGACAATTAGGTAAAAATATTGTACTTCGTAGGTTTTCACGGTTCTCATCTCATGGAGAAGATGAGTACGTGATCCGGTAAAAATATTATACTTAATGGGTTTTCTGGAGAAAATGAGTAGGCTATCAAGTAAAAATATTGTACTTCATATTAATGCAGCATGGGATTCATATTTCCCCATAAAAAGCTAAGACATATTGAATACAAAGTTGATTTAAGGAGTGTATCTATTTAGAAATATTAGGTCTTAAACAATGTTTTATTTCCAAAAATATAAGAGTTTTCCCAAACATGAAAGTGATTAATTACTATATAAAACTTCAATATTAAGAGATGGTGTATGATATGGGGCACTCAAATCACCTCATTCTTAGGATAAATCTTTTACTGAGGCAAAGTTACACCCCTTTCATACTTTTTTTTGAAAATTCGATGATTTGGGTCATCTTAAAACAGGTCAAAATCCCTAGAGGAAAATTTCCATGGGCAAAGTTCCCAACAATGAGGTAGAACTATGACTTTCGTCATACTTCTTGTTTGATTTAAATATAATTTTGACTTGAAATAAGGGGCGATATATGTGCCACTTATCCTACACCTTAAGGAATTGTTGAGCTCAAAAAATTACAACTAAGCCTAATGGTTAAAAACAAGTGTTTCCTCCTAGGAGATCACAATTTCAAATTCGGAGGAGGGTAGTGTATGTATACTTCCGTAAACTTTAACAGTCAAATCACTACGTGAAGGGGGTCTCTTATCCCACAAGCAAGAGGGTCTTATACACCACTTTAGTATCTACCTTAGTTGTAACCTTAAAATTATATTATTATTATTATTACTACTACTACTATTATCATCTTTAACAAAAATAATCTTATTTCCAATTTGTTAAATAATATAATCTTTAAATTTCATCATAAATATCATAATCACAATGCATAAAAATAAAAAACACATATCAATTACCATAAGATAAAAAAGAAACAAACATTAACATACAAACCGTCTCATTCTTCAAAAATTAAACTAAAACCAAAAAAAACATAACGAGACAATCCCTCTCATTCTTAAAAAAAAAAAAAGCAACATGGAGAAATTTCAAAATGATTAAACAAAAAACAATCTCATGTTAAGATACTTAATATCCATATGTACATCAACAACACCTCATTACACATGAGAAGAAATATATCAATAACCAACCCCAATTAATTTTGATTCCAAAGGATACCAAAGAAAAAGAGAAATATTCATTTCTCAACAACATTCAACTAACAAAATTAATATGAAAAGAAGATTCAATCTATAAATTTTGACTCCAAAGTGGTACCAAAAGAAAAAAGAGACTCATTTCCCAACAACATTTAATGAATACAGTTGTAGTGTAAAAGGAAAAGATATTTTTGTCAACCACTTCCTACCTAGTCCATTTTATAATATCCATATAAAGATTGATATATGGACCAAGTTAAAAATATAATCAATGGTGTTGCCTGTAAATTCATCTAATATATAAAGATTGGTATACGACCAAGTTAAAAGTCTAATCAATGGTCGTTTTATTAGTGATATAATTGCTTTGTTGCGATTTTTATTTAAAAATTGGGGACTCGCTTTTCTTTTAACTTTGATATAGATATTCCTTATTTTCGTAAGGAGAATACAATTATACTATTAGTCCCTGCCAAGGCAGGGATTATAGTAATTGATTTGTTGGAATTGGCTTATATCTTTGAAACTCACGATCTTTGTTTGGCTAACTCTGGAGAAAAAACTGCTCACATGGGACAACCTGCTCAAAAGAGGGTTTATTGGCCCAAACACCTGTTTGTTATGTGGGATCGAGGCTGAATCGATAGACCACATTTTCTTCCACTGCACATATGCAACTAGTCTGTGGCGTGAGATGCGATCTATCCATTCTGATATGGGTGTTTGGACTGGAGACTCAATTGAAATTTGCCTTTGGGATGGATGAAATTTAACCCTCAGTATATTACATTGGCTGTTTTTATCTTATGGGAGTTATGGCTAGCTCGAAACAAGCGACTCTTTGATGGTCAAAAGACCTCATTTGTTTGGCTGGCTCGGAAGCTGGTAGCTCTCAACGCAGCCAACTCAGATTTTCCTATGTCTTGCCATAATCAAGTGGATAGAGTGCGACCTCCTATCAATCTAAGGGCTGATCTTGTAGCATTTTTTGATGGTGCATCCCAGATGAATGGAGCCATTTGTGGTGCTGGTGCTGTTATTATTCTTGATCATCGACACATATACAAAATTTGGATGAACGTGGGTAGGGGATCCAACACAAGAGGTGAACTTCTAGCTCTTTGGATCACTCTCTTCTTCTCCAAGCGCAAATCAATTCCTCTCATGCAGATCGTTGGAGACTCCAAGGCTATTATCGACTGGGCAACTGGCCTCGGCACTCTTCATTCATTAGCGCTTTCCTCTTGGATGGATATGGTGATTTCTCTCTTAAATGAATTCCGGCATCTATCGATCAACCATATTTATCGGGAGCTCAATACCGAGGCTGATTTGCTATCGAAGTGGGCTCTGTCTGTGTCCGACGACTGTATCTTTTTTGAGTACTGGACCCACTCTCTCCTCTCCTCGAGTGGGAGTTTTCCACTTTCTCCCTCCTCCTATTGGTAGGGGTGTGGTTTTTTGGGTGTCTTCTTTTTTGCGGCTTTACTTACTGTAACTATTTTCATTATATACTTAATATTCGGCACTACTTTTTTTGGTTGATATATCTTCTCAAGAGTGACGGGAGGCGCCCTTGTGGCTCGTCATCTCTCTGCATGTATAGCACCTTTGGATGCTGTGGACATTGTTGTCATGTCTTGTGTACTGTTTGGAACATGTTGTTCGGGTTGTGACATTCTATTTGAGGAGTTGTAATGAACATTTCCATATATTTTAATACAAAATATAGCTATTTTTCTGATGAAAAAAAAAAGCAATTGATTTGCATTTGACTTTTAATTAGTTTACAAATTTTTATATAGTTACCTATTGTTTTATAATTTTTAATTATTAAATTGATCTTAACAAATAAAAAATTATATTTTAAATTTTATAAATTATATAATTCTTAGTTTTGATTGGTTTCTAGTATGTTTGATTTAACTAATAAGCCCTATTAATAAGCCCTATTGAAATGTGACTTTTAATTTTTAAAAATAAAATTATTTTTTTAATTTTTATAATTATTTTTTTCTATTTTTGTATTGGTGTATTACACATATCTCAGAAGGGATTGCCATCCGTACACGAGGCCATCAAATCACCATTACGAAATTCCTGCATAGTAAAAAAATGCATCAAAGGTTGTTGAAGAATTGTATTAACTCGGCAAAGATTAACCTTTTAATAACGTTAGTAGTTTACAAAGGTTCTTCTCACTATATTGTTAACTATGCATTGCTAAAGAAGATCGTATGACATTTTTAAAGATTTGAGGATTTGTTTTCTCCCAACCAATAAGTTCATGATCTTGCTGATGGGTTATAGCATACGTGTATAATAAATCGACGGAGTTTCCAAGAAAGGCCTTGTAAAATCGCACGAATATATCATAAATGTTATACTTGTGAATTATTATTTTTAATTATTTAAAAAGTTATAGTATTTAAAGCAGATAATATTTTTTTCCATAAATTAAATTATATTAAAAGAGGATAAGTCTTTAATAATTTTTTTATAAAAATTTATATTTAAACTATGATGCATGTGAAATTATTTTTAATTATTTAAAAATCATATGTTTTTACTTATTTTTAAAGGTACATTTTAATTATTTATTAATAAAGATTTTTTTAATGTAATCTATATTGAGTATCTACATATTTGTTTTATGGCACAATTTTACATAATTTTTAAGTGAATAATGGTTTACAATATATTAATTAAAGTAAATAAAAGTTCATTATAAAAAATGCAATGCATTTGTATTTGAGAATTAAAATCTATGGAATATTTTTGTTATTTTAATTATTTCAATAAAATATGGTAACTAATAATTTTAAATTCAAAAACTAAATATATCTAAAACAATAAAAGTATTTTACACATTTAAAACATAAAATGTTTTAATTAATCACTTTTAAATCGTGGACACTATTAAATGATTGTCTAGATTTTTTGTCTTTATTAAAAAATTGCGAATAATAATGAGTAACCTATACTAAAAACTAATTGTTGGATTAATTAATTACTATTATAGGTTATGCTTTACTTTTAGATTACTAGCCAACTAAGAAACGTATTTGTATATCCCAAAAAAAATATTTGATATACACAAATCAACCTCAATTATAAAACTAAGTTTAAAGTAGGGACTAGCTGCTTTGCAGCTATTTCCCTTGTTTTAATTTTAATTTAATAATTTTATTGTATATTTTTAATTATACATATAGTAGTTTTTAGGATGTTGATTAGTTGGTGATAGGGTGTAATATTAAGGTGCTCCTTATGATGTCATGGGTTCAAACCTTGACCGAGTCCAGTGTGTCGTGTGTGGGGCAGCGTTGATATGCCTAGGGATATAATGGCAGTGGACCGAAATCAACCATATATCACATGGGTATGAGTCCAACCGCAGTTGACGATTCCCTTAATTAATATATATATATATATATATAGAGAGAGAGAGAGAGAGAGAGTTTGAACAATATTTTATATATTGTGCATATTTAAATATCAATAATATAACAATGAATATTTAGATATGGAAGGACAACTTCCTTTATTAATATCCAACCACCTACCCAAACTTAATGTCAAGTTTTAATGGAATAAATATTCCAACCAAACAAGACTCAACAACTATATATAATAATAATTTCATGACAAGCACCTTCACTTTTGTGCAGTCACCTCACCTATAGGTGAATTGACCCTATAGTTAGCATATGTCCCCCACCTATTAACTATATGACAAGGAGTTTAGTGTGACAACCTTGATAGCATATGTCCCACCTATTAACTATATGACAAGGAGTTTAGTGTGACAACCTTGACAACTAACTCACACACTATACATATTAGTGTAAACACAACACACAACAAATATGAACTACTTCATATTCAAACACTCCCCCTTAATGTGTACTTGTTTTTGCCTTTGACTCTTCTAAAAAAAATATATCTCTAGTCCAAACTAGGCATCATCATCATATATATCATCAACTTATTATATTCCCCTTAATGAGTACTTGTTTTTGTTTTGTCACTTCTCCCAATATAAAAAATTATATACCAAACAAGGCATCATAATCATGAATAACATTCATAAGATGTCATTAATTTGTTGAAGTTGATATAAAGAAATGATCATCCCCAAATACATGGTTACCCAAATATTGTAATTGTTTGGTCTACTATGAAGTCCTTCACATACATGGTTCAACAACTCCTTAACAAATCCCCCCTAAATGTGCAACATTCTAGTCACTTACTTTGGCTCTATTACCTCAAGTTCCCTAGATCCACTTCAACTCCATGAAGTCCTTCTTCTAAAGGCACTAGTGACCAAGGGCACACAATCATTGAATAAACTCAACTAGCCTTTAGGTGACAAATGCAAGTAAATAGGCTTACACTTGACCTCATGCACACATTTTTTGTTGAACTCCAAACCAAGAGACTAATATAACACAACCAATAAAGGGATGCATGCATCGATATGTAACAATATGCATATTTGCACATATTTGCACACACACATGATGATTACTCAAAGACATGGAGCCACATGTACATCATAAGCATCAAAATGTTTCACAATTATACTATCATACCCCTCTTAGCCCTCAAAACAAATATAGAAGGACCCATTACAAAGGACTCCATACATACATATCATCCTACAAATAAGACTTTGCACTTAACCTTTTCTACAAATGTTTAGGTGATGTGATTACATCAACTTGGTCATAGGTTCAAAAATTGTGGTTTGTTATTCTAATACACACAATAGACATATTGTTTCCTATTCTAAATTTTCTATCATGAAATGGTCTCCACCATACCACTAATTTCCAAAAATACCAATTGTCAACTAACATACCAGCTACTCGCTTCCATTACTCAACTTAGTTGACTGTGCTCTTAAGCATCAAGTGACCTTGTGCTAAATCTAAGTCCAATGCCCTATCATGTTTGCCAAGCACAATGGTGCACGTCTTCCATGTTTAAGTGAAGTTGAATTAAACTACTATGAAAAGACCATCCATTGGTTGACTATCATGAAACAATCTCAACCATATCACTAATTTCCACAAATTCCATTTGTCGACTAGCATACTGACTACTCACTTCCATCACTCAACTCAGTTGTTTGTGCTCTTATTCATCAAGTGAACTTTTGCTAAATCTAAGTCAAATATCCTATCTAGCATGTGTGCCCAAGCACAATGATGCATGTCTCCCATGTTTAGGCCAAGTTGAATTAAACTACCATGGAAAGACCATTCATTGGTTCTATTGTCCACATTTCATGTAAGTTGCAAGAATTTCTCCATCCATTGCCATTTTGGATGATATGAGATGCACTATTGCACAAAAGGCATTACCACACATGAAATATCGACAATGCAATACATTGATACATACTCCAACATCAAACAAAACAATAATTATGAAACAAAATAATAAATCAATCCTTCTCTCTTTTGAGAACCACCCTTTTCTAAGGGATTCAAGTAAGAATCCCAAGGGTTGGTTTAAAACAAACAAACCAATCCTTCTCTTCTTTTAATAGACCCATTAATTTCGAAGGTTCAAGCTTCAAAGCAACAAGCTCCAATTTTTTACTTTACAAAAAACATCTAAAATCAAAATGCAACACAATCTACACATTGTAGCCCATAAAAAAATTCTTGCTTCTTTCAATGAATCTAAAATCTCAACAGCAAATCTTTCCTTTCTTCGTAAGGAATGATGCCTATTTTAAGTTTTTCATCTAGCCACATGCATCTTCTTTCAAGTTGGTTGATCATGTGAAGGCCTTCAACTTGGACAAACTTTCCATCGAAGAGCGGTACATGGAACACACCTTTTAGCGGAGGCTTTTGCAAAACATCCCCCCAAAAAATTTCATTGTCCATTCATAATGGAGGTTGCTAGCAAAGATAGGTCATTGGAGGTTTTAGTGAAAGTTTTTAATCAACGTGTTTAAATCATATGATTCATACCAGTGCACCCATACAGATAGCATGACGACGTGTTTATAACCAAGTGCTCCAAAATTCATTATAACTAGTCCATAGTAAAAAAAGGGTTTATTTTAATTTTAATAAAACTTTAAGTGGTGCATCGTAAACTTCTAAGTGCAGTAGTGCATGACCATATACATTGCACCGAATCAGTTTAGACATTTTTCTATGTAATATTGGTTTTTATCTTAAAAACTAAAAAAAAATTAGCACACATCCATAGAAGACACCCTAGTGTGTTCCTTCTATAGGTGAACTAATCATGTTTTCAATATTTCATGATATCTTCGACATTGGTGCATCAATAGACACAAGGCACATTAATGCATCAAAATGTTAGAAACTTTGAACTAGGCTTAGACATTTTGTTAGAAAATATATGGTTTTTTATTTAAAAAAATACAAAACTAAGCAGTGCGCTTAATAGTCGAGGAATGCATCAGTTCACATATAAAAAAACATCGGTCCATAAATTTTATAAATATAGCAGTGTGCCAAGAACACTGAAATGCATTAGTGTGTCTCACTATTGAGCACACTAAGGTGGGGTAAAAAAATAAAAATTACTACATCGTTATTTAATTTTTACCTTTCCTTCAATGCTTTCAACCATACAAGCACTGATGCTCAACATCCTTGTACAATCGCCTTGTTGTCAATGATATTTTATTGTTGTATCCTCGAGTCCTTCTCTTTGCCAATGGATTTGGTTCATTGTTGAATTTTTCAAAATGGTACCATATTTTCATTTTTTCTCTACATGGAAACCATGCCTCCTCAAGGGAGAAGAGACTTGGTAAATTGTTTATTACCTCCCCATTTACATGTTTAGTGGATTAAAATGTTGAATTTGGATTAAATTTGTTTTTTCTTCAATTTTTTTTGAAAATATGTGCGATGTGTTCAGGTTGTTTTCCTTGCATAGGACTATGCGATGCATCCTATAAATTTACATGAAGCACTATTAATAGTGTGTTGTCTTATGTCGATCACACCAGTAACAATAAAACAATAAAAATCATGCATTTGTTCAATTCTCTTTATGTTGAAATTTAACTATATTATTTATTATTTGTGTTTCGTGGTGTGCCATTATTGATTATTTGTGTCAAGCGGTGTGCAATTATTGATTATTTGTGTTTCACGGTGTGCTATTATTGATTATTTGTGTTTCACGATGTGCTTATGATGTATAAAAGCACTGACATGGTTGTTATTGAACATTTAAAATGCAATGGAAAGCGCAAAAAAGTGTTTTATTTTAACAAAACCTACCGGTGCACATAATATGTAGGGTGGCACTTGTAATGGTGCATCTATACATTTCCTAGAGCACTAGCAAGTCTGAGATGTTTTTGGACATAGTGTGTGCTCAACGATGCATTTATAATATCAAGAAGCACCAAGAATGGTGCCACCTAATATTATAACAGGCACCAACCAAGAGAGAGAATTACGTTTACCATTTACATTTTGCGTTGCACTCAAGATGTACAAGAGCATCATTGGAAGTGCTATTGAACATTTAAAAATGCACCATAAAGCATGGGAAACTGATTTATATAAATAAAACCCATCAATGTGCATGATATGTGGAGAGGCTCCACTAGCAACACATTTGTACATTTCCTAGAGAATTAACAAGATTGAGATGTTTTTTAATAAAATTATCTCATTATTCCATGATGGATAATATCAAGAAGTATTGGGTATGGTGCCATTTTATAGTATAAAGTGAAGAAAAATGACAAAATCACAAATTTTCTCTTTTAGGAATTTCGTCAAACATTTAGAAACTATAGGTTTTAATTATAAAGATTACTTGCAAACTTTAATGAATTAAAACACCCATGCTAAATTCTTCAAATACGTAAGCACTGCACATTTATCATGTACACAATCATTTTAGGTCAACCTTGACTAGGGAAAAACCCAACCTTGGGAAAACCCTTGAAAGATTTTTATTAAGAAGAGCAAGTTTTGAATCTCACAACTCAGAAATTCACTTCCAAATTACAAACACAAACTTAGAATTATCTTATTCCCTTACTGTTCATTTCTGGAAATTTGTGCCAAGCAGGAGGAACCTTTTCAAACTGCTCACACATGTCAGAATCAGAGCAGCCACTTGCTGCCTTGGAATGCGTGCTATAGTATGACCTGTCAAAAATTTACAACATCAGTTTCAACCCTTTTTCTGCCTTGAAAAACGTGCTAGTGATTGTTCAGACTGATACAGAATTCATGCAGAAATTTTCACTGTCAACCTGCTTTGGAAATCGAGCATGTACTCAGCTGCTACCTTGGAAATGACACCCTTGCTGAATATCTTCCTGTAGCTGCCTTGAAAACTATGTCTTTGTCTCCTCTTGGAAACTGTGCCATTTCTCTCAATCTTGGTCTCTCAACCTTGATGTGTATTTCCCTCTTCCCTAAGCATGTATTTGTACTTTTCATTTCTCAAGAAAACCCTAACTTCCATAACTAACTTTGATCAAGGGTTTAGTTAGATCTGAGAGCTCTCATTAAATGTGCATATAAATTTCACTTTTAAAATAATAAAGTGCACACTAAATACTTTGCTCATTATTTAATTTTTCACTTAAATGAAAAGGTACAAAGTCACTTTAAAAACATAAAGTCACTTTACATTAAAAAATACTTAGGAAATACAATTTATGTCCTCCCCATGTAAAAACACAAAATCATGAGGAAGGACATTTAGAGTTAAATTTCAACACTCCCTCTTAGCGAGGGAGGTCTTTCTGACACTTCCTATATCTCCTCCACCTGGATCCCGATCCCCTGCTATAGCTCCCTCCCGCTCTAGAATATGATTCGGAGACAAGTGTCTAAATCCAAACTGAAACTCTGAACCCTGAGACTCTACCTAAGCCTCCTGAACTTGATCATCATCATTGTATTGGATGAGCCTCCTATCAGTACTTTGCGCCACTGCAATCTCATCCAACACAATGATGATGAGCAAGTTCAGGACGCTCAAGTAGAGTCTCAGGTCCCAATAATAAGGGAGGGAATTTGTGTAGTGACTTCAACTTGGGAGTTGTGATTGTTGTAATAGACAAAAATCTCAAAACATAAAAACAAGCTTGCTCAAAGGAAGGATTATAATTCTCAAATAGTATAGCGTTCCATAGCCTCCAGAAACCCCAAATAGAAAGTAGAGGTAAGGGATTATTGTATCTCCTGAATCTAAACCACTGAAACAAAAATTGATCCAAGGAGGAGCTATTCCACTGACCTGAAATCTTAAAGCTGAGACCAATTCATCCCGGAGTTGTTGAGTATAAGTACAAGAAACTTGTAGGTGATCGACTATTTCAGAATCCTTGTAGCAGAGTAGGCACCCCGAGGGACCCATACCCCCCGTGCGGATGTAAATCTCCCCTGTGAGAATACGATTCTTAGGTGCTAACCAACAAAAACATAAAAGTTTGACTGGAGCACGCCAATTCCAAATATCCTTATACCACCAATGAACCTAGCCAAGGAAACTAGAAGTTGCAATAGAATGATAAGCCAAATGAGTGGATACTGAACCATCCAAAAAAGACTTGGACCAAGAAAGTTGATCTAGTTCTACCAACAGTTGAATCCAGAATGTCAAAGTGCATCAATATAAATATTCCATTCATAAGCAACCTGTGATGAGAAATTTAAATCACTGGCCGAGAGCCAATAATTATTCGATCTTGCAAAAGCATCTGGTTTCACAGCATGATTGAGGAAATACATACCCTTATGATGGACTGAGTAGAGTGTAATAGCAGAGAGTAAACTGGAGGATTCTACCCCAAGATCAGATCAATTCCCAAATGCACCTGGTAGTCGTTTCCAACCTACCATTTTAATCTGAGATTAAGTGTAGAAAAGGCCTCCACAATCCCTGACCAAATGTTAGAGGAGGTGCTAGACTTTTTGTTCGTCCTTCTGACCCACTCCACAATCGAGAGTGGACTAATGTATATATCTCTAATTATCAATCCCTACAGGCCTGAGTCCATGAGACCCTTCCATAGGCTTTTCATGTGTAGGGTAGAGTTGACCCAATAGAGATTCTGAATGCCCCAACTGCCCATAGATTTAGGTAATGCTAAGTTCGTCCAAGATTCCAGGTGAAAACTAGTACAATCCTTGATTGCAGTCCACAGAAGAAAACTGAAAAAAACCCTCCTCAGTAATAACAAAATAGTGGCAGAGACCTTTGCCATAGTCAATGTGTCGACACTTTAAAATTTATTATGGTTATGTTTCTTTATCCCATCGACACTTTACATTTTAACACCACGATGTTCCTCGTCTTTCCTCAACACTTTAAATTTAGCCATGCGGTGTGCCTTGTTTTGCATCAATGCCTTAGAATCTATCTTTGTGATTTGTTTGTATCCTATCGACACATTAATTTTTAACGCCACGATATGTTTCAGGGACTCAAATTTTACTGTGGCTATTTTAAAATTATCTCTGCGATGTGTTCAATCCATATTGGCACTCTACAATCTAATCATGTGATGTGCCTTACTACACACCGACACTTTAAAACTTAAAACAATGATGTGTTCTCACTCCTCCCTCGACGACTTAAATTTTATCTCTACAACGCATAGATGACTTAGCTTTTATTGTGGAAAAGGGTTCCCACTCTATCGACAACTTAAAATCTAACTACACTATATGTTCTCACTTCACATCAACAACCCAACTTTTAGTTGCGCGATGTGTTTCACTTAATAGGTTATTATGTCCCCACAGGGGACTATATAATTTCCAGTCACACCAATTAATCTATTCATAAATATTTTCACAATTTTTTTATTTAAATTAATTTCAATATTTATGTGCAATGGGATTGGTTCCAAAAGTTGATGTCAGCCTCAGGGATTGTTTCCCACCTGTGGCTGGCTGATGTCATTCTTTGCACTGGAACACTAACAGATTTCCTCAAAGCTTTTGCTCCAGAATCTTTTGGGATTGCGGAATAAAATTTGAAGGGTGGGGTCCCATTTCACTTTGAAGGGCTATGAGATATTGAACCCTTCAATGCTGTCATGTAAAAATAAGTCATTCTTTTCATTTGAAAATGTACTTGTACATCAAAATTTCAATGTTTACTTATGTAGAAAAGTCGAGAGGCTTTATTTTGCAGTGGATATAGCAGCACTGAACGTTATATATGTCATATAGCACAACCATATTTCGCCTCGATCTAGCGGCTCGGTCTCTAGGCCACTATACCACCTTTGACATCTTAGCAGTTTCCCAAATTGATCTTGCCTCTTAAACTTTTAACCAGTATAATAATATAGTTATCTTGCTAACCCCATTCCAATCCAACTTTCATCCTTACAGCCAAAATTAATACTATTTTACTCTTTCATGATTTGCTTGAACATGAGGAATTTATTAGTGAAACATAACTTAGGAGACACATAGAAAATCCACTTTCCAGATGTTCAGTGTGAATTGCCATAACTAATTTTATAGATCTTTTTTTCTGCATCAGCTACAATTAGCTTGCTAGCCCAATATCAATCCAACTTTTAACTGTGTACTAGAGGAAGGTGTCGATTCGATGACTGAGCAATTGGGGAAAATAGCTCATGTAATACAGTTTTAGATACAAAGTATTGATTCTTGATTTGACTCATTAACTAGATGCATGGAGGTTGGCAGAGTGGGAACTTCCCCAAATCCCCGGGCTTTTTGGTAAAGCTGGGGGGTGCATTGCGCACACCTGTTTCCTGTAGGGATGCAACCGTGTCCAGTGGCAGTTGAATGGGGAAGCACTCGGTTTCAGAGTGAAAACAATGGTCTTCCTTGTCCCCTCCATTTCACGAAAGTTAAAGGGTAGCTAAATTCTCAAGAGCTTCGATCGGGTGACAATGGAAAATAGGGAAAGGCAAGGAGCACATGGAATCATATGCGTATACAAAGGACATATGAAGAAATAAGCAATTTTTATTGTTGCTACAATTGGGAATTGATAAATGACGTTCTAAACAGCCTCTAACGGAGATTTGTGACAAACCCACTCTCGGGTTCAGGCTTCAAATTTGAAGCCTTCAAGGCCCATTTGAAGTAACAAAATTTCATTCAAATAATAATATTGTGTTTGAACTTTGAAGTTACAGAATTTTAATCAAATAACAAAATTTTTAAATAATTAATGGGATCATGAATGGATAAAATGATGTACATACCTGTAAATTCATAGGATGTCAGCAATCTAGTCAGCCTTGAAGTTGAGCTCCTCAAAGAAAACGAATTTATTTAAATATGTTTATAGCAGGTTGGCATTGCCAGCTTTGCTCCGCAAACTCTCCTAGAGGACCGAAGGAGATAGGGTAGGTGGAACTTGGAAGTAGCTCAACCACAGTGGAATAGGGGTATAAGAAAAAGCTTGTTTGTATTCTTGTAATATTATATATTGATGGTCGAAGCCATGGAAGCATGTAATTCGAGCATTGACTTGATACAACAAAGAAAACACAAGGTGGGACTCGGGAGTTGCAGGATTGACTTGATACAACAAAGAAAACACAGGGTGTGAGGCTGGGAGCCGTAAACGGTAGGATTAACTTGATACAACAAAGAAAACACAAGGCTATAAGTAGAGGCCACGAGCGGGAGCAACAACCTACAACATTACAAGAAGTTTCTGGATTGTGGATTTTGTCCAAAATGCCAAATTCGAGGCACATTAACATAATATATTATACATTGAATACTCAATTAACTCATGGAGTCAACATTCACGAATTGGTATGTGATAACTGGTAACTTGGTAAGCCCGCTGCCAACAACAAGTATGAGCCACCAACTAGGTTTAATAAATTTGTTGATGCCATTAAATGTGTTAAACACATAAGCGCTCGCTACAAACACGAGAACTTGGAAGCGTTCAAGCCACGGGCTGCTCAGTGTAAGCCCGTCCATGTAAGTTGGTCAATGATATTATTAGAGGCCCAGTGGTCCATGATCCATGGATTATCGAACACGTGGATATTGGAGAGTAATCGAGTCCCACTCCCAAGTCACCTAGCTAGTAGCCGCATTCCCAATTTCCCACTGAAAATTGTTGATGGGTGAAATTTAAAGCTACCCTTCTGTTGCAATTTTAAACATTAGTAATTAATTTAATTATTGAAGGACTTAGCATGAAATTAAATTTTTTTTGCATGGTAAAATTTGAAGTAACCTTCTATGACATATAAAATGGCCTCTAAGAGCCATGAAGGCTTCAAATTTGAAGCCTCCCACCCCTGGCGGCTGGCTGACGTCATTCTTTGCACTAGAACACTGACAGATTTCCTCAAAGCTTTAAAATTCGTTGCTTCAGAATATTTTGGGATTGCGGTATTCCAGATTCTTCGTGGTATGACGGCGAGTCTTCTATTTTGATTGTGCATGATTTGGAGTACAGCTGGAAGAGTACACGACACGTGACGTGAAGACCAATATTCTCACTTGAACAGCTTTATCCCTCCCTTTGAGTGAGTAATTCAATGATCTTGGAACATGAACATGCCCAACTAGGTTGTTATTGACTCAAAAAATAATAGTCCGATTTGATAGTTTTTGTTGTAATTAACATTAACGTCTGTTTCTAGGTATTAACATTAACTATAGCACGGCATGCCCCACCAACGACCGCTCAAACAAATTATTAAAGTATGACCCCAAAATCCAAATGTTGCCTTCTATCACAAATTTTTAATTGTATTTCAAATTGGGTGAGTAAAAGTGGGGGTGTTGTTAACTTTACATAGAGGTTATTAAGGACGAATGAAAGAATTTAGCCAACGACTAAATTCTTAATTTTTTTCCAGATTCTAAGATATGGTAATAATTATCACTATGCATGGTAATAAAATCCATTTCGTCATGGTAAGAAATAGTTGAATAAGGTAATAAAATCCATTTCGTCATGGTAAGAAATAGTCGAATAAGAGTTTGGTGTGCTTTATAAAGTCAATTTATCTAGATTAAAGCAATGTCCATGATAACGGAAATAATGAATATTATTTCAAATATATATACATGAATATCTTAGTATGGATGTTTTTTGGAACAACTTTGGGTCACGATGTTTATATAATTCTTTGTCTTTTCAAAGGGTGGAATTATTTTTCATATTTTTCATACAATATTTTGATTCAGGAGATCTTTGAAACCTAATACATTAGTGAATATTACCTTTTGATTTAGGAGATATTGAATTAGGACATCTTTAAAATGCAACACGTATTCCAACCTTGACAACTAAATAACGCTTACAACGTGTGGTTAACACTAGTTACGAGGTATACTTCTTAAATGTGGCATTGAATCATGTCATTCTCGTAGGAATCGAGGCTTTCATTCCGTGTTTACTACCAAACACAGATATTAGAAACACACTTTTTGTAATCCCTACTATACTTAGGAAACAATGCGTACAACACTTTATTGCTAAGGTGTACCAAGAGGCAGATAATTCGGACTTCAATAAGCGAGTTGGATCTACCATTATTAAGATCATCAAATATGATCATTAGTTCTTCTCTAAAAACCTTAATAAATTAAGTTGAAGCAAGGAAAATGTCGTCCATTGGCTCCTTAAGAGATGGAAGCGATTATGGACGTCCAAGGAGTTTGGGCGAGTTCTTCACCATTGCATTTACATTAAGATATTTTCCCTCCTACTAGGTTATGCATAAGGGTGTGATTCTTGAAATCGGAGTTTCAAAAAGGTAGCTTACTAAGCAACATTCGAAATATTTTCAACAAGTGTGCATTATATTCAATTTGCAAGCCTTAAAAAGAGAGGTTACGTTGAATATATAGCAAGTAGGAATCAGGTTACGTTGAATATATAGAGGCTATATTCAGTCTTGTTGCAGTTATTTTATGGATTTGGTTGACACGTTTTGCACCTTTTTCAACTATCTTTGTTTCGTCAAAACATTGAAAATCGATTCAATGGTTAAGCAATTATGTAGCAAAAGAATTTTCTTTTCTATTACAATTTTGTGGCAAAAGTATCATATTATAGCAACAACTGTTAGCAATTGCCGAAAGCAACTACGGGGACATTGCCACCTCGTGGCTCTTGTTTAAATTTTAACTCAATGTTAGGGCTTTAAAATTTCACTCCGAGCTAAGTATAAATTTATACTATGCGACGGCTCAAAAATTCCTTTAAGTTGAGTGAGAATCACAATTTTTTTTATGGAGAATTCGCAAAGTCACCTAGAGATTAAGCTAAGAAAATCGAAGTGGTTCAGGTCAACTTATATGAGAGGATACCATCAATCATAAGTGTAGGGGGATTTAAGAAAACCATTTCAATATTTGACAATCAAAACTTAGCCTATGAACATTCATAATTTTGCAACAAGATGAATGAACAAAATCTTGATGAGGACATCAAGGCTACAGGGTTCAAGACCTAAAAGGAGGATCCCCCTTTTCCAGTTGGGCTTTGCAAAATTAGTGTTTTGAAGACTGAAAATAAAGGGAGAGTAGATGTAGGTGCAACATTTGGGTGAGGTTAAGCTCCATGCTCTTCCTCACATATATAACTAGAACAAAGTTCTCCTATGCCTTCTTTCCAACCTCTTGCATTGAAATGTGTTACAAGCTTGTTTGATATTCTATGGCATGAAATTATAGGTATAAACTATTTGCCTCAAGATTGATTCCAAAGGGTATGAATTTGATCAGAGCTATTAATTTCCCCAAAATCTAACCCCACTGATTTCCTCAAAATCCAACCTTAATTCAAATAGAAGGTCAAACCTACATTCAGTAATAATACATAGAATTTGTTCTAAATGTGGCAAGACATACAAGATAGATGAATTTCCAAGTTGAACTAAGTTTCCCACTCGTGATCTAGTGACATTCTTGTTGACCCTTGGTTTTGCAAGCACCTGACCTCCTCCATAAATTATATTTTTTGTAGATACTAGGATTCCCATAGAAACAAGACATCCCACATATTCCAAATCCTTGGTTCCACACCCCCTAACTACAAATATATGTCATAGGGTATAGGGAACCTCTAGTGAAGATCATGTCTCCCATGACTAACCTTCTCCATGACATAGACTACTTTTATTACAAGACATCCTGCTAACCGTCTAAACCTTATGCAAAACCATAAACTAAAACTTGAAACACTACAATATTTTTAGTATGTACACTAACTTCCCCCACCCAAAAAAAGGAGTGGGGTTATGCAAACTTTGACACATAGAAGGGTATCAAATGTGTACCATTCATCCATAACCTCATAGGTTTGCCATCAAATTTCTCTAATTTGATTGTCCATTCTTCAATAATCAATTTGATTTGTAAATGATTAAGCTAATGAATTTGCAATTTTTATAGGTGCTTGCAAAGATTTTGGTGTTTTAGAGTAATACTAATTCTCCCTACACCAAGACATTATCCTTTATGTTTTTCATGCTAGGCCTTTTATATGTACTTTTAGAATAGCTAATGATATCTTATGGGGCACTGATCCTCCTTCATATACACGAAGTGTAGTCATTCTTTGAGCACATCATATTCAACGATACATGTAACAATAATAATATGCATACTAAGCACAACATACTCTGATGGTAGGCTAAAACATTTTCTATATACCAACAGAAAGTGTGCATGCTTATTTATAGTGTTTAAGGTGGTGCAGTAAACCTAATGCACCCAAAAAATTTCTCATCCAATCATCATAATTGATTACATGGATATTTTTCAATCTCCTTCTAAGAATCTTGTTAAATTCTTCAAACATTCCATTGGCTTATGGATATTAGGGAGTAGCCTTGTGGTGATGGATCATAAACTCCTAAATCAACATAGCAATGGTGTCACTAACAAAATACTTACCTTGATCACTAGAAGTGTGCTAGGTGCAACCAAACCTTTTCACATATTCTCAAAGATAAAATTAGTAGCAATTTGCATAGTATGGTCTCTATTTGATGCTACCTATGAACATAGTGTGAAGTAGCTAGTTGTGGTGATGTTGTACCATGCCCTCAAGTTGTTAGAACTATAGATCTAGCTAAACTAGCTTACCTATCTTAGCAATCAATAACATATCAACATAAATAAGAACAGAAAGAGAACAAGGAAAATAATACACCAGATATACGTGGTTCACCCAATTGGGCTACGTCCACGGGAAGGTTGTCTTCTATTATCTCCAAAAATATCCTTCAATCTTACAAGAGAGCAATTACAAATAACCCCAATACAATATAGCATAGAGCTTTGTGAGCACAGTATCATGCAACTATATATCACTTGTTATTATGTGATGTGACTTCCTTGACCCTATTACATACCAGAGATGTGGAGGAATTACTCTCACATATTGCATGTGGGATAATATAATTCTCCATAATAACATCTCTTTATATAATGATGGATATCAAGAGTATACTTTACCATAATGAATATGGGATATAATGTATTACCCTTTTACATAAGATTGTGGATAACTTCCGACATAATACAAAGACATTATTTCCTTCCAAGGAATATAATATATTCCAACACTCCCCCTTAATAATGGTTGAGAGAAAATCCCTTTTTAACAATAAGGAATCAAGGAGTCATTATTGCTCCCCCTTGATGACAACTTCCAGAATATCCATAAGTTGCAAATAAGAAGAACACTTCGGCTAATGGAATTTGATGAAGAACAACTGCTTCTCACTGAATCGTGAAATTGTACACGAACCAGGTTGTACGATGAAATACCAATAACAATATGCCCAGATATAAAGAAAAGCCTTTATGGCTACTAGTTCCAACAGTAAAATGCCGAGAGCATGTGATGCAATCCAACAACAAGGTGCCCATATCTAAAGAGAAGCCATCATGGCTACTAGATCCGCAACATGTGTAGATCACCACAAGAATCATCACAACCATAACTGATAGCCGAAGAACTCTGATATAACATCCACACTAGTGTACAAATACCTTCTGACAGCTGATACATTAGAACCTGTGGCTAATAACACCACAACAGTGTACAAAATACCCAAATGGCCAATAAACATGCGGATATCAGACATTCTTCCAATCAAGGTGCAATATAAATATCTGTAGAAGACCTCAAACATCAAAGAAACAAGACCCCAATGGTCTATACATCGAAAAAGATATCATACATATGAACATCATGACTTTAACAGTAGAAGATGGTGCTTCATTATTTCTGGAATAAGGTGATAACAAAGATCAAAGATTAATATGCTAAGGAAGGAAGTACAAAAACCAGCTTCTCACAACTTTTCACATAAACAGAGAACTTATCTGCACACAAGAACTTCCAAGATTAAAGCATACAAAGATCATAAAACAAAATTGATCATACATAAATGAAAATGCTTATACACCAAAGGTTAGCAAACATCATATACAAATATGGCAACATAAAAGGATTAACTTGACTTACTCACAATGGAGTTAGCGATGGCCAATACACGTGTAGATATCAGGCATTCTTCCAATCAAGGTGCAATATAAATATCCATAGAAGACCTCAAACATCGAAGAAACAAGATCCCAATGGTATATACATCGAAAATGATATCATACAGATGAACATCATGACTTTAACAGTAGAAGATGGTGCTTCATTATTTCTGGAATAAGGTGATAACAAATATCAAAGATTAATATGCTAAGGAAGGAAGTACAAAAACCAGCTTCTCACAACTTTTCACATAAACAGAGAACTTATTTGTACACAAGAACTTCCAAGATTAAAGCATACAAAGATCATAAAACAAAATTGCTCATACATAAATGAAAATGCCTATACACCAAAGGTTAGCAAACATCATATAAAAATATGGCAACATAAAAGGATTAACTTGACTTACTCACAATGAAGTTACTTTTACACATTAAGTGTCAGCCACAACATATAAATAGTGAGCAATAAAATAGCTTACACAAGATTTACAAATATGAGATTGCTCTTATAAAATTGCTCAAGAATATATAGATTTCTTTTATGTTATTGCTTCTATGCAAGACCATAAAACATTATTCCATGAAGAGTGATCTAATTACATGTTACAACAGGAGTGGCAACTCATATATCATGTTAAAAAATAATATAGGAATGCTTCTATGCGTTTGCTTTTATGCAAATATTAAAAAAAATATGAGCAACATATGAACAAGATAAACATGACATGATTAGAAATCAACATGATTAAACATTATCAACAAAGAAAAGAACAATTTAGTCATTAAGCATCTTGTTAAAATATTAAGCATTAGATGGTTTATAGCTATCATCATGACAAAATACTAGAGATCCATGCCCTTAAAAAATTGTCAATGCTTCCATATAGGAATGTGAGATAAATATATACCAAGAACAAGAAATAATCTCTTAAAAACCATGATTAGAACCAAAACCCAAATGCAAAAAATGACAAGAGAAAAAAAGGTAAATAAAGGAAAACTGAAACACTTTTACCGTTATGACTTAAAAAACAATAAAAAAACATAAACTTTACTTATATCCCCTTAAAAAAGTGCCAATAAAATTCACTCACGGGTCTGCCACACTAAACTCGCGAATACTCGCGGGTCTCTGCACGACAAGGTCGCGGTTAGATCTGATACTCGCGGGTCTCTGCACAGTGAAGTTGCGGTTATGCCGAAACACTCGCGGGTTTCTGAACAGGAGGGTTGCAGGTATACTGAAGTAAGCACAAGTTTACAGTAGAGTAGGCGCGGGTCTGTACACTAAAAGTTATAGAAGGTGCTAGATCATAGCAACTAGCTCTGATACCATGTTAGAACTATAGATCTAGCTAAACTAGCTTACCTATCTTAGCAATCAATAACATATCAACATAAATAAGAACAAAAAGAGAACAAGGAAAATACTACACCAGAGATACGTGGTTCACCCAATTGGGCTACGTCTATGGGAAGGTTGTCTTCTATTATCTCTAGAAATCTCCTTCAATCTTACAAGAGAGAAATTACAAATAACCCCAATACAATATAGCATAGAGCTTTGTGAGCACAGTATCATGCAACTATATATCACTTGTTATTATGTGATGTGACTCCTTTGACCCTATTATATACCAAGAGATGTGGAGGAATTACTCTCACATATTGCATGTGAGATAATATAATTCTCCATAAGAACATCTCTTTATATAATTATGGATATCAAGAGTATACTTTACCATAATGAATATGGGATATAATGTATTACACTTTTACATAAGATTGTGGATAACTTCCAACATAATACAAAGACATTATTACCTTCCAAGGAATATAATATATTCCAACATGAGTACCACACAGGGGGTTCAATGGGTGCACTAAAATACACTACCAATTGATCAAAGGGATTCAAGATAAAAATGGGCTATAATACAATCCCATCCCTCATGGAGGGTCTTCCCACTTGTTGACAAACATCACAAGTTTTAACATAATGTGAAACATAAAAAAATAGAGTAGGCCACCAAGTTTGGTGTGTAACACCTTTACCATAGTTGATTTCACATCTTAATATCTCCCACTTAAGCCATCATGTGTCTCCTACAGTATTGCAATCTCCCATTCATGATTTAAGATGCATGTTACCAGACAATCTACCGAAAGTGGACTTAAGGCGTCATCTCGTTAGCTCAATGTAAGTCTAGAACAAGTGAGACATAATATGAAACTACTTTCCTAGATCTAGTTAAGGATCGAGTGATTAGATATCTTACCGTTGGATTTGTAAATACTTTCTCCTTGATGTTTCTCCAAGCTCCACGGTAGTCAGATCTTAGCTGCAAGACCTGTCAAGTCATATAAAACAACACAAGCAGTAAAATGCATCTAAACACTAACAGATCTAAGTAAACAGTTAAGCAGGTAAACTACACAAACATCATTAACACAACAACATTTGGTGGAAAGCATTTATATTACTGTATTAAGAGGGAAGTACAAAGAAGAAGATGATTATAACCAAAGCTTAATGCCGCAATCCTCCTCCAACAAGCCAATGCCAAAGCCTCCAAAGGAAGTATAGGTCTCCCAAGAGATGAGTAGGGATCTCCTAAGCTAATTTCATCAACATGCAAGTACTATAGACTTCCTCCCCTTGGTATGGGAATGAGCTTCATATATATAGGACTAAGAGGATAGGGTAGGTTGAGATATAGTGGGAGAGGGTTAAGGGATCCTCCCAAAGGGCTAGGGAACTGAATGCCAGCTCCCCTATAGGTTAGGGATAGAGATCCACATCACACACCTTAGAGAATGGGCTCTAAGATGCCCTTTTATCCATTTAACTAACATCGTTGCAGGTTGCATCAAGGTGACCTACGACGTTGCAGGTTGCACAAAGGTGACCTGCGACTACCTCACTAAACCTAATAGAAATAGGTCAGTATCTCTTCCAAGTTGATAACTTAGTCAAATGAACTTCAGGTATGTTTACACTGAGTATTATGATGGGAATATTTAGGTGTAACAGAATGCCCCCCAAAGCATGAAGTTGTTGGAACTTGACATGTGAAATGATTTGACATAAGGAATTGGAAAGGACTTGTCGGATGGAGGAAGTTGCTGTAGTACAAATGAATCTGAGAGAACAGTCTCGTATGACTCACAACATGAATTCCAACCAATATCCATGATGAGATGATAACACAGCCACGACCAATACAAAAGTGGATCCATGTAATATGACTCAAAACAATCTCCATTGCAATCTGGGTAAAACATGACTCCCCAGGGTATTCAAGCTGAACCCGCAATGATACGAATCTATCCATGTGATTACAAATGTCTTGACGTGGAACATGGTAGAAACCACTTGATTACCGGTCATTGATGTATACCGTTAACAAGCACGAGGAAAATCACCATTAATGTATCAATGATCCCCAAGGTATCACAGTACATATCATCAAGCGCGAATAAATGAGTTGAAGTCGAATGCCAGATGAAATCTTTCAATAAAGAGTCAATGATGTAAACTCATGTCGAAAGCGAGGTAACCTGCCATTGAGGCATATAGGCCCAAGTTACTCGATTGGTTTCTAGATTCAATCCTTGGATGATGATTTCAAGTCGACGAGGATGAACCCGTCGAAGGAGGGCTATGATGAATCCCCCATCATTGACACGAAACTTGATAACAGATGTTTGGAGTAGATCGGATGGTATGCAAGACTGGCTCAGAGTAGACCGACATGGTGGAGGGTATACTGACTGCAAATGATGAGCGGTGAATGTATTCTTGAACATGGGCATGGCATGACTTGGGAGTATTGACATGACGAGTATGACGCCAACTCCTAATGCAACTGATGGTGGAAGTATTCTTTGGATGACCCAAAGGAGTAACAAGACTCAGGAAGTAGGCAAAGCTCGAGGACAAACAGATGATCCAAGTGCTGCATGTGAATGCAAATGAGTTCCACATTCAAGAACGACTAAGTACTACCATTGGTAAAGGTGTAACACAAAAACTTTCATTTTTCCCCATCATGACTGATGAGTGCCTCATGTGTTTTTGATGAGCTTGATGAGGGTAACCAGATGCTCGGTATAGCTCATCTCATAGATGAGTCCAATCGCAAATATTTTCCAAACCTGGGAAAGGAGGGGTTCGTCCCATGACGGGTCCTTCAATGTTGCATTTTAAGGAGTCCATAGAAGGTAAAATCGGCATCATTTCATGTTTAGAGAGTATGAAAAGAACTAAAGAAGACTCCAAAGGTCCTTTTTCGTAAGGTTAGCCTCTTCGCCCGAAAAAGGGTAAAACAACGCGAGAGAGGACTCTTCCAGTCATGATTGGCTAGAGTATTCCTCATCTCGTAAGTATAATCAGGTATGAACAACTCCTTCGAGTGTCTTGTTGTCATTTTTCCCTTGATACCGGACAATATACCGAAAGCGGACTTAAGGCATGTGATCTCCCTAGCTCAACGTAAGTCTAGAACAAGTGAGACAAAATATGAAACTACTTTCCTAGATCTAGTTAAGGATCGAGTGCTTAGATGTCTTACCATTGGATTTGTAGATCCTTTCTCCTTGATGTTGCTCCAAGCTCCACGATCATCATATCTCAACTGCAAGACCTGTCAAGTCATATAAAACAACACAAGCAGTAAAATGCATCTAAACACTAACAGATCTAAGTAAACAGTTAAGTAGGTAAACTAAACAAACATCATTAACACAACAACATTTGGTGGAAAGTATTTATATTACTGTATTAAGAGGGAAGTACAAAGAAGAAGATGATTACAACCAAAGCTTAATGTCGCAATCCTCTTCCAACAAGCCAATGCCAAAGCCTCCAAAGGAAGTATAGGTCTCCCAAGAGATGAGTAGGGATCTCCTAAACTAATTTCACCAGCATGCAAGTACTATAGACTTCCTCCCCTTGGTATGGGAATGAGCTTCATATATATAGGACTAAGAGGATAGGGTAGGTTGATATATAGTGGGAGAGGGTTAAGGGATCCTCCCAAAGGGCTAGGGAACCGAATTCCAGCTCCCCTATAGGATATGGATAGAGATCCACATCACACACCTTCGAGAATGGGCTCGAAGATGCCCTTTTATCCATTTAATTGACATCGTCCCAGGCTGCATGAGGGTGACCTGCGACGTCGTAGGTTGCACAAAGGTGACATGCGACGACCTCACTAAACTTAATAGAAATAGGTCAGTATCTCTTCCAAGTTGATAACTTAGTCAAAGGAACTTCAGGGATGTTTACATTGAGTATTATGATGGGAATATTTAGGTGTAACAATGTAGCTATGAACAATGCCATCAATGCATAAATTACATAGCTTCCCTACAATCGTCTAATAGTTCATTGCACAAACCACCAATTGAGGTCATTATTTCCCATCATATATGTCTAGTGTAGTGTTGGTGCTTATGAATTATGTGATCTAAGTAAAATAGTAAAAAATGACTTCTATGCATAGCCAGCTGACATCATGTAGTTCATCCAACATCCTTGTTTCCTCCCAAATTGTGTATGTGATAGATGATCAAGTTCCACACTCACCTTCTCTATCTTGAAAACAACCTTAAAATCAAATTCCTAGAATAACAAAAACAATCTACACATTCTACTCTCCAAAATCATCTTATTCAGCAAGAACTTGAGTGAAAAGTAATTAATAAAAACTTGAAATGGCTCACTAATAAATAGTGTCAAAACTTCTATAGTGCATATACCATCACTAAGCCTTCTTGTTTTGTAATAGTGCGACTATGCATGTGGAAAATTTATGCTACTGGAATAAACAAGATGATCTATCATATACCCTTCTAACGAAGTTAAGATGATGCTTAGTGCTACACCTAATGTATCCACATGCACATGGAATAAAAATTTTAATCTAGAAATAATAGGATTGGTGTAGTAACTATTTTCCCTTTCAACTTAAATTCTTTGTTGCAACACTCATTAAAAACAAGAGGAACATCTTTCCACAACAAGTCGTCCATTAGTGTTGCGATATCAACATAGTTCTTATAAAGAACCGATGATATCTAGAATACAGAATAGTATACTACAATATCGAGATATTAGCTAGTGAGGGTAGGTAAAAAATGACAACAATATTTGCAGGGTCTACCAACAATCCTTCCTTATATGCAATCTACCTAGAGATCACTCCAAAATAGTGCAAAAGATATATTTCTAGATATTCAAAGATGTAAATCCCTCAATACATAATCCTAGACTTATAGTTTTTTATTATTATTATTTACATTACTCTAAAGAAAAATCAAATATATATAATAAATAGGAGAAGAGAGTTTTCCGAGACAATAACGATGCTAGTTGAATTGTTTGTATTATTTTTATTATATATTTATGATTTGAATATTATCACATGCATGGATATTCTTTTTATTTCTGTGTTAACATTACCATACCCATGTGACATTAAGTGTCAAGTTATTATTCCAAACTAATCCTAACAATTATAGGATAAACAAAGTTAGGTGTGTGTATATTTAAATATACATTTATTTATTAAATCTAAACCTAAGTGTCTATCTCTAACTCAACACCTAGTAGTGTGAATAACATATGGACTTTACTGCTTTACCATTCCACAATACATTAATATATTGTATTTTATATATTGATTGATTTTAATGACGTCCACGACGCTGAATAGCCTAAGGGGCCAGGAGGAGAATATCCTTAACTCCTCTCCATACACTTTTCAATGTCGGATCTTCAGCTATGGATCTTGACTAGAAGGCTAGCAATCTAGTTGACCTTATCCTCGTCAAATAGACAATGCATGTTGTCGACCTTTAAGCTGTTTTCATACTGAATGTGGATGTCATCATAGGCTCCACATTCCATGACAAAGTGCCATTCTGTTTCCACCACACCCTTATTGCATAATATGCAAATTATCTCTTCCCAAACTTGCTCGGGTACCCTCCATCTACCGGTTTCACATCTAAGGTGATGTGAACCTACCTCAGTTGCGCAACTAACAACCTTGCTTTTCCTTTTATATCTGCCCCTAAATATGCTTTCTCTCCATGGTCACAATTTGGGTTAAACTCTTTGATGTAGTATGATTTTTTATGCCCACTGTAATTGGTCCACATGGAAGTCCTAAATTTTTCAATCATGAATTTTTATATTTCCTTATTGTTGTTAGGACATTCATGTAGATTGATATTCCACTTACTCAACCACTTTTTATTTTGCTTCATCCAAGTTTTCTTCCTATGGTCTAACTCTTCTTCCATAACTATCTTGGTCCAATGTTGGTTATCCATGCTTTCAACCATCTTTAAATTGCTTATTAACTTGATTATTGTTGTTGCCTCCAATGGAAAAGTACCTGCTTCAGCTAATAGAATTTCATATGGGACTATGGCTTTCACTTTAAGGTTGTTGGTAATTAACTATTTCTGAATTCTTTCTAGTTGTCTCCATCTGCAATTTGACATGATGCTTCCCCATACTTCACAACCATAGAGAACAACTAGTGCTACTAGTAGACCAAAGGTTTTTTTTGGTTTTCCAATCCCAAAGTTCATCTTTTCTGCATCTATTTTGGAGTAAGTAAGAGGCTTTCCACCCTCCCTATATCCTTTTTTCCCTACAAGTATCCCAACCGCGCTTATAGTGGAAGTCAATCCCAAGATATTTGTATTCTTTCACTATCTCTAATGGACTACTTTCAAAATAAAGGTGATTGGTTTGTCGTTTCTATTTAAAGAGAAGATCATGAATTTGGTTTTGGTAATGTTCACATGCATCCCGACCTCTTGACAAAAGTGTTCTAAGTCCTTTAGGTGTTCTCTTAGCCCGTGCTTTGTTTTTGAGATTAGAATAAGGTCATCCGCGTATAAAAGAAGCTTCACCACATATCCTCCTAGATGGACACCCTCTGCATCTGTTTTGCTTAACCACTCTTCTAATTTATCAATGTATAAACCAAACAAAGTGAGGGATAGAGGGAAGCCCTGTTTAACGTCAATATCACTACCAAAACATTCGGACATACCTTCACTTGTTCTGATTTTAGCTCTAACTTTCTCATAAAGTTTGTGAACTACTGCTCTAAAACCTTCTGGTATACCCAACTCTTCCATTCTGCTCCATAACTTGCCTCTAGGCACCGTGTCAAAGGATTTCTTAAAATATACAAAACAACAATAAGTTGTTTCACCTTATTTGTCCCAAATTTTCTCTATCAAATGTCTAAGGGTGAAACAATTATCAATGGTAGAATGCCTAGGTCTAAAACCCACTTGCCCTTTTGCCTTTTTTCCCTCATCTTCTGCCCACTTGTTGATTCTTCACTCTAACATGCTCCGAAAAAGATTTCCCATGAGGGGGTTGACCATAATAGTGTGGTAGTTAGAAGGGTTATTGATATATCCACTCTTAACGAGAGGGATGAACACACTGGTAGTCCATTCTCTCGGAAAGCTGTCCTGGATGACCCCATTGAAAATTCCTTTTATGTGAGGGGCAAGGAGCTCAATGCCACATTTTAAAAATTCAGCTTGAAGCCCTTCTATGTACTCCGCTTTACCGCTTTCTAAATTCTTTATTCCTTGCTTGATGTCATCCACTGTGAATAGTTCCATTGATTTTTTCACTACGGGAGGAATGTCCTTCTCGTGCACCCGCTCATAAAGGAGCCTTGCATACTCTAACCATTGGACATTTGTAATATTGTTTTCAGTCTGTTTTCTCCTTTGTTGTAACTCTCTCCAAAATCCTTTGGGGTTGTGATTTCCAAGAGAGATTAATTCCTTTCTTCTTGCATTTACATATTCTTTTTTTTTATTGTACTAATGTTTTATATTTCTTCTTGTTGTCTTTGCTCACTTTCCTCTCTTTTAAAGATCTTTTGGCTACCTTGCATTCTTCATCATACAATGGATTTGCTGGAAAAGTACTTTTAGGCCTCTTCTTGGGATGAGACCTATTGCATGCACATAAGGCCTTGTGTATTGCTAGGATTAGAAAACTACTATGAACATGACCACCCACCTCAATGTTTGTCTCATCTTCCATGTTATGTTTTATAATCTGAAACTGTCGCTTAAGAGCAACACTAAATCTCTCTCTATTTTCCTGATTCATGAGGATTTTACCTTTGGAAAGAGTTTCCTTTTGTATGTCAGGAATTGGATTATTTTGTGGGCTAGTAGGAGCAAAGTCCAACTTAACAAATAGGGGGACATGATTAGATTTCATTTCAATAGGATGGTCCCCGATATCAAAATTCAACACCCTAGAAGTAAAACTTTGGGAGCAGATTATGTAATCTACCACACTTTGACCATTGTAAGTTTTGCATGTGATAGCCCTTGAAGCTGGCCATCCTCTCATTCCATTGCAAATAACCATGCCAACCAAACTACACAACCCCAGTAATTCTTCCCCAAAGTGTGTCATGCCCCCATTTCCATCTTGTGAATTTCTTTCCCATGATTGATCTCCACTCTCTTCCAACCATGAGGGATTGTTTTCCCCTCTTTCTTCATTGCACAACTGGAGATAGTGGTTGTTAGTTTTCCTTGCATTGAAATCACCCATTAGTATTATTTCTCCCAAGGAATTGAATAAAAAGATATCTTTTTTTAATGAGGCATACAAGTCTTCATTGTCTACATTGCCTTTTTTATAGATATTTGAGTTTTTCGGGGCAAAATAACAAGCATCCAACCTGAAAGTGACCTCCTCCATTATTTGTAGCCAAATGTCTTGCTTGTTTGGGTCCTCTTTTTCCACTTTTAAAATTCCACACCATTTTTCATTTATTAGCACTGTGACTCCCATATGTCCTTTACTTGTCTCACTTCCTTTGTTCCAAACTGAAATTTTCTTGTAACCCTCAAAATATGGAACTTTGCAACCATCATGTTCATGCGTTTCTACAAGAATAATAATATCATTCCCCTCAACTATGGGCCCCAACCTTGGACCTCTTCTCCATGGATAACCTCTATAATTCCAACTTACTACATGTAATCAGTCCCATGGGGCCCCGATTTCCTATTTCATAATTGAGAAACGATCACTAATCTGTGATTTCCCATTCTTCAAGCATGCCCACTTTCCCTTCTTGTTGTTTTCACTTTTTCCCATTCCTTTCTTTGTTGTTCTTGTTGTGCAGAAGTTGAGTCCTCATCTAGGTAGATGCGTGTGCCTCTAAGCAATCCTCTATTTCTAAGGATCCTATTCTTATCCTCTATAGTCCTTAGGATAACTCTTACATGTCTATCTATTCCCCCCTCTATCTTCTTTCCAATACTGCTTGCCTAATGAATACACCCTGTCCATTTCAACTTATCTTTAAGGAAGTCCCTTGCTAGAATGTATGTTCTCTCACTTTTGCCAAAGTCCCCTAGTCCTTTGATAATGATATTTGCAGCCTTGCCTTGCTTATCCTATTCTTCATTTTATTTGTATTCTTATTTGCATCTCAATGATTTCTTTTTGACTATTTGATGACCCACTTACAACTTGTGACCATGATTTAGCCTCTTTTATCTGATTTTCTTTAACTTCCAATTCGGCTAAAGTTGACTGAATATCTTATTTTTGTTGTGTCTTTTTATGTTATCAGTTTTGATATATCAAATCCAATTATCATCAACTATTCTACTTCTTGTTTCAGGGTAGTCACTTCTTACTGTCCTATTTCCATTTTAACCTGCATGCTTGAGATTTGTTCCTTAAAAGTTTTATTTTCTCTATCTAACTTGCCCTTGAACTCAACAATTTCATTACTTTGTTGCCTTCATACCATCTTTTCTCTTATAGAATTTCGATTCTCCTTTTCATGCCCATGAATTCTTTCACATATAGCTTAGATGACCACATTAATGGTGTTGATGTGGGACTTATAGGTCTTTGTTGTCATATTTTTCTACTTTTCTGTCCTCTTTGTTTGCCGTGAACACCTCTTCTCTGTTCAAATTTGATTCGAGCTCCTTAGTAATTTCTATTTGCTCCATACTAGTTTGAGAAGCCTTACTGTATATGATGTTCACTTTTGGCAGAATGATTGCAAAATTTTTCTTGAATGGTTGCCTTAACTTTCGAGTTTGTCTATGTTTTAAAATCCCCTTATATTGCTTTGCGTTTACAAAAACCAATCTTTCTCCTTTGTTACCTGCATCTTTCTAAAATGAATCTGCCATAAAAGAACCCCCTTTTCTTGCTAACTCCTCTATTGTTATGGAAGAATGAGAAACTGAAGACCCACTAGCACGCTGGAGATTGTGCTTCCAATAAGAGCTCAAACCCTCTTGATGGATAAGGTTTAGCACTAACAATGAACCACACAACTAAGATTGTAAACCCTTGTTGTATCCTTCCCTCTCCACCATGATCGAATAGTTTGCACATTTGTTTCCTGCTGTGTTAAGGATTGGTATGTGTGCCTCCTTTATATTGAACCCTTGGCTCATCGAGGTTAAAATTTCTTTTGGTTCGTCCAAATTAACCCCCATAATTGTTTTCTTGTGTTTTCAACCAATTTTGTTTTTCTCACAGTTGTTTGTGCCATCTTCAAGGAAATAAAAAAAACTTAAAGGAGTAGTCTAATCTCTCGACAATTTGCACCGATGGAGTCCTCCAGGTCCTCATGCCGTTTAACTTGTCGAGAGTATAGACTACTCCCTCCCATACCATCTCTCCACTGTCAACGGGCCCCTCGTCGTCTTGGGATGACATACTGACAGGACGGGCGATCACCCCAACACACTTCTTTGGTAATAATCTTCCATGGACTTTGACGTACCCTTGGGCCTCGATCCTATGCACAACCATAACATTCCGGAAGTCTGTGATCGACCTGAAAACCTTTCTTATCACATTTGCAATCCACCTGATAACCATGCTTTTATCATGCATGCTCATGGCATCTACGATCCACCTGATAACCATGATTATCATGCATGCTCATGCCATCGCATCCAAAGGATCTCGTATAACTTAAATTTGAATTTCAAAATTCCCGCGCTCAATTGATGCCCCTTTTCATTCACCCCCTCTTCACTCGACTAACACAGAGAACATGCATTTACACAGGAAATTTATTAGTTCTGGTGGCATTACATTGCGAAGCATATGCGACTCTGCGAGTCAATGTGTGGTGGCTGCAGAAATTTAGTCTTTGAAGGAGGCCCCCCCTCGCCGTCTTGGGATGACATACTGATAGGACGGGCAATCACTTCAGCACACATCTCTGGTAAGACTCTGCCACAGAATTTGAGATACCCTCGGACCTCGATCCTCCGTGCACATCCATAACATTCTGACAGTCAACGATCGACCTGAAAACCTTGCTTATCACATTTGCAATTCACCTGATAACCATGCTTTTATCATGCATACTCATGGCATCTATGACACACCTGATAACCATGCTTATCATGCATTCTCATGCCATCGCCTCCAAATCCTTTCATCGAACTCAAATTTGAATTTTGAAATGCCCACGCTGATACCCCTTTTCATTCACCTCCTCTTCACTCGACTACGACAAAGAACATGCATTTACACATCAAATTTATTAGTTACGATGGAATTGCATTGCTAAGCATATGCGAATCAATGTGTGGTGGCTACAAAAATTTAGTCTTTGAAGGAGGAAACAGTCTCTATGCGACTCATTGTGTGGTGGCTACATAAATTCAGTCTTTGAAGGAGGAAACAATCTCTCGCCAAGTGCTCTCCAGTTCCAAACAACACGAGGATTTTATATAAGACCTGCATTATGAATCCGATGAATCCCAACAGAACAGAGAAGGAATTTCCAATTATTTCACGTTTATAAGAAGCCGTAGATTGCAAAGTGAGAGCACATTTTGGAAAGATGAGTTACAATAACAATAAGATAACAATAAGAGCCAGATTATTCTGCCTCCTCCTTAAGGTTTCTTTTATCTCTCTTGCACCATATTCTCCCTCTGCCATTTCAACACTTTCTTGGGCTCCATATATTTGATCCCACCTCTCAATCACATGATTCTCATGAACCATTTGAATAATTTCTATTTATTTCGTCAAAATACATGGTTGTTCAGTCAATAATAGAGTAACCATGAGTGGAAAGGTTGATATGGAGAAGTATTTAACCATATTTGTATTTGTTTGTATGTCATTGTGAACAGGGTATCCACCATAAGGAGACTATCCTCCTCAATAGGACCTCGTTTCTACTTAGACAATGCATAGAGATAGCAGCTACCAGAAAGGATGGTAAGTTAGCAATTTCCACATTAAATGATTAAATATGGAATTGTAGACTTCAATTTGGATTAGAGAGATATGTGGACAACCATTTTTTATTTTATAAATTCTGAAACAAGATGGCATCTATGTTTGGGCATACATGTAGACCTTAGGATCATTGGGAACAAGTGTGATAAATTGACTCTAAATTTGATCATGTGTGGAAGATGTGATTGACTAGGATAGTATAGGTTGTTTCATCCAATATCAAGGGTGAATCACTCTTCAATATAAATACTAAAGGTGCAAAATATCAAGGGTGAATCCCTCTTCAATATAAATACTAAAGGTGAAAATTCGAGATAAATGTTATCTAGGAAATCTTATGTCCATAAATTATTTTTAGAACACTTCGATGACAACTGAGTCTCGACTTCCATGAGCTATGCCTCAAGTTACAAATGGCCAAATGAGGTGTGTGAGGGATCAATCGAAATCCTATGACATGGAGGATGCAATGACATGGTCAAATTAATGATTTCCACATGGGATGTGGACCCACTTAAAGAGTACAATAAATATTGTGTGGATCAAGCTATTGATGCCATTGCTAAGGCCTGATGAAATTGAAAAATAGTTAGCATATTTAGGGTATCATGTGCACCATTAGTTAGGTTTGAAGACAATATATGAGCAATTTTCTTCAACAAAGGGTTGGAATCAAAGAACCTTGCCTCCCCATTTTTGTAAGTAAATCCATTCATTTATTTTCTTTATGCAAACCCCCTCTAGTTAAATCTTTGGAATGTTGTCTTTATTGATATCATAACCCTAAAAAAAGGTTTGATTGACCTTTCATTTGTTTCTTCCTCCAATATTTCCTTAATATGCATGGTTTGTAGAAGCCCCATCCCTACTCATGAGAGAAAATGTATTTGAATTTCTCATTTATTTATGTCATTAGGATTTTGTAATGCTATAAGGATACATTTTTTTGAACTATTTAATGATCCATATTATGATCTTGCTTATATTTTGATCAACTTCCCAAAATATTTACAAAGGATTGCATAGTTTCTATGACTTGTGTATTTTTTTCTTCAATACAAAGTTTTGATCACGTGATCCTTTTGAAAATATTTTGATATACAAAGTTTTAGTCCTTCAAAGATTTTCTAGAAGGCTGATCCATTTTTTCTATTTATTTTCCTCTTTGAATTCCTTGAATGTTTTTTAATACTTAAATTATAAAACATTGGAGGCAAGAGTATTTGAAATTTCAATAAATATTTCATTTCTAAATATATTTTCATATTCTATAATAACGAAATCTACCCGGTCTTCTCTCATGTAGTCACTGTGCTTAAATTTTTTTTATTTTGTTATGAAAGAATTGTTGATTGATTGAAGATTCAAAATTATGTGGAAGTTTGTTACCTAACACTCTTTCATTTTATATTTTTTGAAATCAATTGTTGGCACAGATCTACTTCGACCAGGGTTCACTCAACTAAACACCAACAAACCCCAAGACACTGGCCCTTTCGACATCACATGTGAAGCAGGCGAAGTCTCACTCGAGGTATGTATGGGAATTGTAGGAACCATACTTTTGCAGTAGCGAAGGGGTGCGACATAAAACTAACCACCATGACATTCCATACATCGACAGATCACATTACTTAACAGTTCGCATGATTATATGTATAACATTTACTAACTATGACATATGTTCATTAACATATCCTTCATACACATTGATCAACACTTATTCAACAATATTCAACATGTAACAAAATACACAACACATTATCACAACATACATGGACATTGAACACCAGATGTAATGTGGAAACCCAAACGAGAGAAAACCACGGAAGCACTTTCTTTATTCATGAGTCACGGTCAAAATACACACTTCATGTTTTACAATGACTTACATATTTCTCCTGCTCTTACAGTGGATCTACGCACACAACTTGCAGATCATGTGACTCTTTCATCATAGCATACAATATATTCGCCATTCAAAATAGGACTAACCAAAGACTGGGTATCAACTAGCCAATGAAATAACAACCTCAAAAATACCAACCCATTACATATTTATAGGGTGCACACGTCCTGCCCACTTCCACTACCCCACTACTCAACTATTCCACTCATAAATGTATGTGGACAAAAAATATTAACTAACTTACTCAACTCCACCCCTGACATAGTCAAAATTCCCATCTTCCCGGATTCTCGGCTGCTACGTTGGATTTGAATCTTCTTTATTGGACCACTTCACCCTAACCTTGTTCACACACAAACTGCACAAAAATTTACCCAAAACTTTACTTGGCCCAACAATAATGAAACTAGTAATTATCATTCACAAAGAGAAGTACTACCTTTATAAAAATGAGGAGGGTGATCCTTGATTCCCACAAGAATTCTCATAAAAATTGGTCTTTTTCCTTATTGAGAAAATGTATTGAACAATAGTTGGTTCGGTTCATGGATGATCTATGGGGGTTAATTGCATGGGTTAGGTGCATTGGTGGATGCATAGGTTAGGTGCATCACCTATTTTAGGTGCATAACTTATGCGGGGTATGTGGGGAGGTGCATATGTTAGGTGCATCTGCTTTGTGTGTTACTTATGTAGGTGACTTAAGTGCATATTGGGTTACGTGCATGGATTAAATGTGCGGGTAAGTGCATAGTTTAGGTGCACTACTAATGTTAGGTGTGTCTCTTATGTGTGTAAGCATGTGGTAGTTGCATAAATTATGTGTGTCTCTAATGTGCATGATTTAGGTGCATATGTTAGATTCATTAGTTGTGTGTGTGACTTTGGTGTGTGGATTGCAAGTGTGGGTTACATACATAGGCAAGATGCATGGATATTAGATACATTAAGTGTGTGGTTTAGGTGTGTTAATAATTTACTCTCTCTCTCTCTCTCTAATGAGTGTGTTAATCCATCCTATTGCATTCGAACCCTCATCCTATATGTATAGTTCTATTAATGATCCCACGAGGGATGGATCCATGTAACTTCTGATCATGAAGACTTGGAACATATAGGAGTAGCCCATCCTTGTTTTCATATTTAATAATATGGATAAACTGTTCTAGATATTATCCTTTTTTCTTCTTATTTTGATTATGTATTTCCTAAGTGTAAATGATTATTGCTTGTATATGCGATTTTTTTTTGTACTAGGGGAATTAGCAACTGGAGTTGGGATGGTACTCGCATGACAGGGGGTCCAGGGATCCAATGTCGCTACCACTATACCCCTAGGTGCATCCACAAAACCTGAACCATGGCTCATGGGTAAGATTGGGGGGATTTGAACACATGACCTTCCATTTGCAACTGATTACATCTTCTCATGTTTACCACTTGAGCTTCCCCCCATGGGAACTTGTATATGCGATTTTGAAACTTCAAGCCTAGTAAGAATATAATAGGAATTTAAACAAAAAAATTATTTTCAAAATAAAAGAACAAAGGACAAAGGAGGATTAGGAATAGGTTGTTTATCAATCATTTATTACAAGTTTAAAAATAACTACCATATAAATCCTCTAATTGAATTAACCTAGCTTTCTTCTAACCCTTGACCCCCTAACCCCTACCAACCCCTAACACCTTCACCCCTTACCTATTAATAATGTTTGACCCTATCCTATAATTTATCACTAACCCAATGACACCTAACCCTTATCCCCCAATTTTTAGGCCTTAACCACAAACCCATTAGCCCCTTTATTGATCCTAATAACCCACTAAGACTCATTACCCCTACTGAACCTCGTAACACAATGGAGACATGCTAACAAGTTACTAAGTTTAGTATAATATGAAAAACACCTGAAATTCTACCTTTTCCATGCAAGGTATTATGGGTATGAGTCCATTACCAGACATTCTAAAATGGGGGTCCCAATTATTAACTTTCAAAATTAAAAACTGAAGTTAATTTTGATAGTTTCGCTATAATTTATATTTAAATTTAGTGTAACATTGATGTTATAAGTTAAATATCATTATCAACTTTAAGAATTTAACATTAAAATTTAAATACAAATAAATATGATGTACATTAAATTATTTTTACTATTTTTGGTGATCAATAACATCATAATAAAATACTAACTTACCCTACAACTTAGCAATTGTAGTAGTAGGATAACTAGTAAGTTGCTAGGCTAGTAACTAATGGGTCCTTTGTTTGATTCACATTAGACTATTATGATGAAAATAATTTGGTCGTATATAATTTGGTCAAATCATTTTTAGAAAAAATGGAAATTGGTGAATCCATTTTTGGAAAAAAAAAACATAGAAATTTAGCCCATGGGAAAAATTCAGCCCTAAAATTTTCCACGCCTTGTAATCTAGTAGTGTCATAAATTAAATGCCCTTAAATGTGCAACAGTATAGTCACTTAATTCACAATAAATAGCATAATTGGCACTATTAGCCTCAGTTCTCTAGGTCCACTTCAACTCCACAAAGTCCTCTTTTTGAATACACTGGTCACTAGGCCCACAAGACTATGGAATAACTCTAACTAGTCATAAGGTGATTGGGTGATAGATGCAAGTAAATAGGTATGCACTTCATCTCCTATCCACACACTCATTTCTAACCTCCAAACCATGAGACTAATATAATATAACTCAATCAAGGATAGGCATTCTTAGATAGGTATTACAACAATATGCCCATATTGATATATTTTTATGAATACATGATGATTGTGTTGGAATCTTCTTAATACTAAGACGGGGGGTGAATCAATATTAGCGCAATTATGAACATTTACTTCTTATTTAAATTGATCCCAAATTATGAATTCACATAAACAAAAGTATTCATCCACATATGCGCAAAACACAGAACACACATATTTTTACGTGGAAACCCAAACGGGAGAAAACCACAGAATGCTCTGTTATAATATAAATATTACATTCATGGAAGCACCAACTTTCGAAGTTCTCCAGCACCAACTGGAAGGAGGGACCGACCCCCTGGTTTTCAGGCATCGACCTGAAGGAAGCACCAACTCCTTGATTTACCAGCTTCAACTGGAAGGAGGCTGCGACCCCCTGATTCTTGCTCCGTCTTTCCGCCCTAATATGAAAGTAGAAGATATTGCTTTGTTGTTCTACTATTTCGTGCACTCTTCAGATAATCTACAATTCGTTTTGTTGTGCACACCTTTTGTATGTTGTAATCTTGCTATCATTGTATTGCATACTTCACTTAACTTATCACTTCACAACATTACATTTGACTTTGCACTTCAAAAACTGTGTGTTGCTTCATCATATTATGTATTCTACGCTCTAGTTCAATATGTCATTTTGTTTATGTGCATTTGCAACTTCAAATGATATTGCACATCTTCTGATGAGATGTTGTTTTGAATTCGCGAATCAGTATTAGATGAGTCTATGCATCTTCTGTGATATTTATGTTCTATCTTGGTGCAATAGTATTTAGATAATTTTTGACCTTTTGTGCATCATCTGTGATGTGTCCTTTCTGTTTTACGCACTTGTCTTAGATCATCCTTATCATAATGCACATCCTTTACTGTGCTACAAATATGTATTAGCGCATCAGATAAACTGATTTACTTATCACATCGAAAGATATACTTCAAGTCAGTCTTCATGCATATGTCTTAGATCACCTGTGACTATCTGTGTGCTGTTTGCGATACTGTTATTATGGTCTTATGCACTTGCGTCTCCTCTATAGTTTTTTATTTTTGTCTTCGCACAATTGTCACAGATAAACTACATCATTTTGCGCACCATCAATTATTCTGTTCTCTTGTTCATGTGCACTCGGATCTCTGCTAGATCATGGTGTTCTGGTTCCAGAGCTCTTGATGCCCAAAAATAAGAAGCTTTCTAAATTTGTGTCTTTCAGTATCGATCTCACAAGCTTACTTCAATTCTCCAACTTGGATTCTTATTTATACTTGTCTTACGTGGATGGTATGTACACAAGTTGGTCGTGGCTTTCCTTCTTCCTTGCTTCATGGTTCATGCATCTGCCACTTGTCATGTTCTGTGCCATTGAGGTTTCATCTCTTTGTGGGTCTTGAAGCATATTTGGTCCTTTTCTTAGTGGGAATTGCTCCCTTGCGGTGTGGTCTTGCGCCCTTGATGTACCATCACTCGCGGGACTTGCACACTTGGCTTCTCCAACTGATACTTTATTCTGGTACTCTTGCGTGCTTCAACAACTTGAAATATTATTTCGATTGGTGAGTATTGCACGCTTTCGAGACTTGCTTACATGTTCAACCACTTCTTATTCCAAGCTACTTGCGCACTCTTGAACCTTGTCCAACCATCTCTTTGACTTTTACCTTTGAAGTAGTATGACTGGGTGGAATTGAGACCTATACTTGTACCATATGTACTGAATTTATTCCTTATGTACTTCTTCAAACTGGATTTCATATACTTCTTTAAGATGGAACAACTGGATATACTTCTTCAAGTGGCTTTCATATATTTCTTCAAACTGGCATAGGAATATTGAATCCTCTTTGACATCAGTTGGCATCAATGACAACCTAAGTTCAACAATATCCCCCTTTGGCATTAATGTCACACCTCATGAAGTTATGCATAATCATCTCATGAAGTTGTATGCTTCATATGTGTTTGTCGCAGTACTTCCCCTGTGTGTAGTCCCCCTGTTTTCTTGCCAATTTGAGCCTTTTCTCATCTATGCATCCTGCTTTTAGTGTTCTTTAATTTTTTCCACTTGCGCAGATCGTGTGCTTCATGATATTTCTTCAACTTCTTTTCATTTTTGTGCTGATCGCATGCTTCATTATTATTCTCCCCTTTTGACATCAATGGAAAAGATGTGCCATCACTACACAACTTCAAGTTTCCTTTCTGTAGTTTGCGCTGGCCTTCATACATCTATTTGTTGGGATTACTCCCCTTGTCTTCATGATCCATTCTTTTGCTGGGGTCTCTGCGCACATTTGAGTTACCTTGCAATCTGTACATTGTTTCTGTATCTGAATCAGATATAATCCCCCTATACAGTTTCTATCTTCCTTCTATATTGATCTTCTGTTTTGTCATACCAATCATCAATCACACTGATTCATTATTCCTTGTGTAGTCTTTCATATCAACTTCCTGTTATATTCATTGTGTAGTGCAGAATTCCAACTGCTTTTAGTTTTGTACTATCTTCCCTGCTGATTTCTTCTAACGACTAACTATTCCTTTTGTCACATTTACTGTGCCGTGACCAATCATCGTTACCTTTTTTGATGTCGCATAAATCACCACGACAACCAAGGATTTTGCACACATTTCCATATGTCATCCAACTTGGCAATAAATTTATATGACAAATAATTCGTGTGGAATATTTGACGTGTCACATTCGTACTCGAGCCTTTTGGGTGACATCATTTAGGTCACATAGAACATTGAATTAGATTTCCGCTTTTTGTCCTCTCACCCAAATCCATTAACTCATGCAATTACTTTTGGTGTCTCCATAACCAACTTCCAATCGCATGGACTTGAATGCGATATAATCCCTGCCTCTTCAACTTAATTTTCACGCACACTGTTATCACTCAAGATTGTCCTGGGTTGTAGCAGAAGGGATCATGAGGTAACTGTTTCAAACCAACATTTGGTGCATGGAAGCTAGCCTTTCCAACCACAGAGAGGGATCTCTCTTTCACAATTCACTCAACACTTAGGATATTATTTGCATAAGCTGGTTATAGGTAAAAGTTGTGGCTAGACCTTTAGATGATGGCTTATAGGGTTTTTTTCAGTTGGTTGGGGCTAAGGAAAAGAGCACCATTAGACATGGAGTCAAACTTTAGTGGATTTATAGTCACAAATGACTGATTTAGACCACAATTTAAGAGGCAGAGGCAAGGTAGATGAGGTTTATTCAAGTCAAATATATCAACAGATGAAGGCAGAAAATGAAACAAATTCCATCACAGAGCTAGAGCATGTAAATGAATTCTAACCTGCAACTTCAAGAAGAAAGGGTGGAATACCTAGTCTAATGCATCTGAAGCATAAAATATGAATTTTAGACCATGCAGTCTTGATTTAGATACTGTAGAAGCAAACAATCAATGGAATTACAAATGAATAACGCATGAACAGGAAGTAACGGACATCAAAACACTCATCACAAGAATATCTGCTCCAAAATAGGGTCTTCTCATGAATTTAAAGGCCGATATTGATACATACACATAGATGTTAATCTCTTAGAATCCAGAAACATCCAAGCCTTTGGTCTTATTCAGAACATGCCTTTATAGGCTTACAAAATATCTAACAAATTCTAACTAATTCAACCATAAATGGTCGTTTACTGTCAACAGTATTGAACTGGAAAGGATGAGGCCGTTCACGGTGAATTGCGCGAACCAACTTCCTCTGAGTCTGTTAGATGCAATGGTGGGAAACTCTGTGCGCTGTCAGTGCACATTCGGGATGTGAAAACCACTTATTTGTCCTTTGTATTGGGCCATTTTAGGATGATTTGGATGGATAACTAGGCTATTATTATCTTTGTCTTCCAGATCGGCTCCCAATCGTGCCATTTCCCTGTGAAATTCTTCATTTTTCACGGCCATAATTTACCCTATAAAACATCTTCGATCAACAATTATCCTCCTGCAATATGCATTAAAAAATGCGGGTTTCGGGAATCGAAAAGCCAACTTTATGCCTCTAACATATCACTTCCGCAATCCGCATTCCGCAACGTGGGTTGAGAAATCGGAAATCCATTGCAAAACCTCGCGGAAATCACCTCTGCAATCCGCATTCCGCAATGCGGGTTGCGAATATTGGAAAGCTAAATTTGCGCCCCTGGAAAAATTATGCTTCTGCAATCCGCATTCTGTAATGCGGGTTGCGAAAATTGGAAACCAAAATCCGCGTCCCCGAAAAAATTATGCCTCCGCAATCTGCATTCCGCTATGAGGGTTGCAGAAATCGGAAACCCAACTTTACGCTCTTGAAAAAATACCGTTCCGACTTCCGCAATGCGGGTGCGGAAAGTGAGACCTGTGGGAAAGCGGAAAAGAGGAAAATATTTTGATCGGATGCGTTGTGGATCGCTTTCCAGCCGTATATCTGGATTTTCTTTTTCAATCCTGACCATTCATCTTCTCTTTGAAAGCGGAAGATCAGTCGAGAAAATGGGTCTTCCGTAGTTGTTTTGGGTTGTCGGATCCGGACTTATGTGACCGCTTTGGATATTGACTTTCGAGCTCTTTCCCTCGTGAAATCCTTCCTCCGCCGTCGATCTCCTTAGCTCGATATGGACCGTTCCTTCTTTCCTGAGTGCATAAAACCTCCATTTCTTCATCCTTTTCATCGCGACTTGATCATTTGGCTTGGTTTTGCTTCAAACTTAGCCCTTTTTTGGGCTTTCTGATTCTTCCTTATGGCATAAGAGGTCAATGGGAATGCATGGGGTTCCGGTAGGGGGATTCCCTTTCCTTCTTTGGCGGGGACATTGATAGGGGTGATAACAACGACTCCAACCGGGGATGCTATCCTCCCTGTGAGGTAGCAATAATAGTAGACCAATTGTCTCTTTTTCCTTTTTCCTTTTTGCAAACAAAACTAAAACATGGCTAACCGAAACTCAACAAAAAAAGATATTGTACAGTGTGGGTGGGTCAAATGGATTGTTTTTCACTGGAGATAACGCTTCAAGAACCTCCCATTTACGAGTTTGTTTCCCACTGGTTTGTTGATGTAATTGTAACTTCGGAATGTATTTCACATATGTATATTGTATTCCTATAGAGATGTTATTATTCCTATATACGGAAGTGTCGTCATTTATATTGTAAGTGTCGTAACTTATACTTGATGGGGTCGGCCTTGTATAAGTCATGTGGGTCAAAGGGTCATTAGACCACTCTATTGGGGGTCATCCTTGTCAGCGTTATGTTATGTGGTTAAGTTAAGGCCGACCTAGTAAAGGTTATTAGGCAAGTCAATTCATGTATAAATAGAGTGCGGGAGGCACTCTATTTTATCATTCACTATCTCACTCATACTCTCATTGGAGAGTGGTGCACTTGTGGAGGAGGAGAAGCTGCTTCTAGGAGAAGACTATCTCTTATGATTGGGTTATATCATTGCTCTATCTATCTCTGAGGAAGTTGTGGGGTTTTTCACCTTTATGGTTTTCCCCAGTGAAACTTTGTGTGTCTATTGTTTCTTGTGTGCTTTCATTATTATGTCCATGATTGATATACTGTAGATATGATGTACATGTTGTTCTCTCAGTTAAGATCCTAGACCAGATTGAAGTAAATTATGAAAAAATAACATGGTTAACCATCCTCATCCTGTAGGAAGAAAGCGTTGTTTCCATGGTGAGCGATGATTGTATAGGTCCCCTGCCAGAGGTTATAAAATGTTTGGGCTTGGTCTTCTCTTCTAGCATCCCATTTCAACACTAGATCTCCCACTTGGAAATCATCAACCTTGGTATTTCTATCAAAAGTCTTCTTAAATATCTCTTGATCTAGCACACATTCAGTATGTACTCTATATATGACTTCCTGTATCTCAACTAGTTGGTTAGTTCTCCTTCGCTCAGGGTTTGGCTCTTCTTCCTGCTCCTGTAGCAGCCTCATCACCAGCCCTTTGAGGGAATCATGAAATATCACTTCGGTTCCATATACTAATTTTAAAGGAGAAGTTCCAAGATCTTTTAGAATTGATCCTATTAGCCCACAAAGCAAAGGTCAGCTTGGTGTGCCAAGCCCTTTTGTTTTCTTGCAGCAGCTTCTTGATGATCCTAATTAGAATTTTGTTGGATGAATCAGCTAGTCTATTTCCATGGGGGTAGTAAGTAGTAGAATGGACCAATTTTATGTGGAATTTGTCACAAAATTTGACCATTTTCTTGGACTTGACGGCTTGAGCATTGTCTGTGATTATTTTAACAGAGCAACCAAACCTGGACATGATATTTTCCTCTAGAAATTTGATGATGATTGCGTCTATGGCTTGCCTGGTTGGTATTACCTCAATCCATTTAGTGAAATAATCAATGGAAGTCAATATCCACCTGTGTTGTCCAGAGGAGTTGGGAAAAATTTTCACCAATGAAGTCAAGCCCCCACTGTTGGAAAGGGGATTCTATAGAGATTGATTTCAAGGCAAGGATAAGAGCTTTCTCCTCCCTTCAAAGATTTGACATTCATGGAAAGTAGTTATTTCCTTATATGCATCCTTGAACATGGTGTGTCAATAAAACCCTTCCTTGAGAATTTTGTTGACAGTGGCCTTCCAGTAATGATGCACCCCACAAACACCTTTGTGAAATTCTTTCAAGGTTATTTTGGCTTCATCTTCCACTATACAGTTCAGTAGAACAACTCCAGGGTCTTTCCAATAAAGGAAACCATTCAATATGCAAAACTTTGCAGCCTTCATATTGGTTGATATAGATTTTCTTTTACCCATCTTAGGGGGTTCTTGTAAGTTCTGCAAAACATATATGATATCAGAATAAGACACGAATTTGTTTGATACCTGTGACAGTGGGTCTTGGGCAGTTTCTTCCAGCATGTGTGAAAGCAAGTTCACACTTAGTGAATCCCAATTTGATTCAGCCATGATCCTGGCCAATCCTTGTCCTTTGATAAGCTTTGTAGGTTTTAAATCCAAGTCATATTCCAAGAGGACAACTATCGACTTAGCTCTTCTACCAACTGGATCAGGTTGTGTCAATATATCCTTTACAACAACATTAGGAACATAAGAAACAACATGGGAATGCAGAACATAAACTCTGAAATATTTCAAGATTTTATTCATGGCATATGCCTGCTTCTCCATGATGTTGTACTTGAGCTCAACATATCTAAGAGCTCTACTAAAGAAAGTTATGGGCTGCTCATCTCCTTCCTGATTTTTTCTGTAAAAGCACTCTAGTTATGGAATGCTTAGAGGCAAAAGAAAACATAAGGAACTCTTTGTCAAAATCAGGACTGATTAGTACAAGTGCTTCAACTATTCCCTTTTTATGTCTCCAAATGCTTGTTTGGATTCAACAGTCCACTTGATCCGAGTGTCCTTCTTAAGCATGCTTGTGATTGACCTCATGATCTTTGCAAAATTGGGGATGAACCTTCTTAAGAAATTCATTGTTCCTAGAAAGGATTGAACCTCCTTTTTACTCTCGGGGAGTTCAATTTTTCTGTATTGTATCAACTTTGTCTGGGTCAATTTTGATCCCATATTTAGATATTATGTGACCTAGCAACTTTCCTTCTTCCATGGCAAAGTTTGACTTTTTGGGTTCAAAGAGATTCCAATTTTTTTGCACTTGGAAAACACTTGATGCAAATTTTTCAAATGTTTTGTATCAGACTTAGAATACACAGTGATGTCATCCATGTATATGACTACAAATTTGTCTTTCTCTTTTGCAAAATCTATGTCCATAGCTCTTTGGAAGGTAGCTCCTGCATTCAACAAACCAAAAGGCATCTCTGCATACATGAAGGTCCCCCAAGGTGTGGTAAAGGTTGTCTTGCCTTGGTCTTCTGGCTGTACCTTACTATGATTGTATCCTGGAAATAATTCAAGCATGTAAATTCTTGCTTCCCCTACAACCTTCTGTAAAATGTGGTCCATTTTGGGAACGGGGTAGTTGTCCTTTAGGGACTTTTTTTTTTTTAGATTTCTAAAGTCAATACACGGTCTAATTTCACCATTTTTCTTTCTCATTGGGACTATGTTAGATACCCACTTTGAAAAACTTAAGGAGACTATCAGTGGGAGCAACATAGGATTCATCCTTCTCAGTTTCTACCTGAATGGTTTCTCCCCTGTCTTGACTGGTATGGTATGCTGGATGATAGTAGTGTCATATTCTTTCAAGTATTCATAGAACCATGCAAACACATGATAAAAATTTATCATTAAATCCACATAGTCATCTTTAGTGCCTGGGGTTAAATACTTTGACAGTTTGACAATTTTGGGCTCTTCATCATTCCCAATGTTACAGTCTTCCACTTCACTGTGGTTTGGAGCAACCTTGTGATTTTTGGCCACATCATTTTCATTAAATTTTTTTTCCAATGGCACCAATCCTTTGGGTATATAATTTCTCTTCATCTGCAAGATCTCTTTATCTCCCAAAGTGGTTAGGAGCTCTAGTAGGTCAGGTTCCCATTCATCACATGAACAGTTCTCTTGATCAATCCGGGTGTTGGAAAATTCTTCAGTCTTATCTAGGAATTTCTTGATCTACTGATCAACTTCAAATATTTGCCAATGTTTGGTTTTGTCTGGAACAAAGGGTCTATGCCTTATATTTATCATGTAAGCTTTGGTAGGATAGGCAGGGAGTTGAAATATGCTAGCAGAGCTTGCCAAGATGTCTGCTATTGTATTTTTCTCTCTAGGGATGAAAGAAATATCATGCTCTGTAAAGAAATTATCAAACATATCCCAAACAACATTTATGTAAGCCCTCATTTTCGGATGTTTAGTATCATAATTTCCATTCACCTGTTGGATTATTAGCTCTGCATCTCCATAAAATTTGATCTTTTTAGCTCTTAGATATTTGAGTGCATTCATACCCAACAATAGGGCTTCATATTCTGCAACATTATTGGAAATGTCAAACATTAGTTTGAAGGTATGCAATTTGGTGCATTCACTTCCTTCATCTGGAGGGATGATCCATACCCCTACCCCAGCTCCTTCTTTATTCACAAATCCATCAAACCTCATAGTCCAGTGCTCTTCTCTTTGGACTGTGGTTGTAGTTTCTATTTCTAAGTCTGATTTTTCATCACTGCCTTTCTCCATTTTCCGACCACTTCCTTCTAGGTTTGCTGAGATGTCAATGTATTGTATCTCTTTCTCATTAGTAGACTTATCATTAGTTTCAGGCATATCAGTAATTTTCACACCCTTCTATTTTGAACCAAGTGTTAATTTTTGAGCATTAATTCAACATACTCTAGGATATTTACTAAGAGAATAACATGTACAACATATCAATCACACCAAGAAATCACATGAGACAATAGACACACAGAGTTTCACTAGGGAAAACCATAAAGGTGAAAAACCCCACAACTTCCTCAGAGATAGAAAGAGCAATGATATAACCCAAGTACAAGAAATAGTCTTCTACTAGCAGCTACTCCTCCTCCTCAACTAGTGCGCCACTTTCCGAGTGATGTAGGAGTGAATAATGAGACGATGAAATAGAGATCTCCCGCTCTCTATTTATACTTGTCCCGACTTTCCTAATACACTAGCAGGGCTAACTTCTCTAGGAGAGTCTAATAACCCATGGTTACATTAATCAGGGCCGACCCCACACTTGGTGGTCTAATAACCCATCACAACAAGTTGCGACACTTGTCAATACAAATGACGAAACTTCCGTATAGAGGAATAATAATATCTCTATAGGAGTACAATATACATAGGTGAAATACATTCCAAAGTTACAACTAAATCAACACTCTCTCTTAACTAGGAAGGTATTTCTCGACACAGATATGCGAGCACAAGTATTCTTCTCTGGATCAATGTCATCGAATCATCATCATCGTCATGGCTGCTGCTGTCTCAATCAATCTCTGAATCTACTCGTCATAGGAAGTTCTACAGAGCCAGTCCTTTTTCATACTGGATGTAGGCCCACCACCTGCAGGTCTTCATCATCACTGGCCATACTGTGGAATCCTCAGGACTTATTACGTGCGTCACAAAACCTCGCAAGAGCATCCTAGGTTGTTACGAGCACATAGCTCTACCTGTCGGATCTCCCAGGGACATATTATATGTGACCTCACCACAAAACCTTACAAGAGCATCCCGGGCTGTTACGAGCACACAGCTCTACCTATAGGATCTCCCAGGGCCATATTACATGTGGTCACCACAAAAACCTCGCAAGAGCATCCTAGGTTGTTATGAGCACACAAATCTACCTATAGGATCTCCCAGGGCCAAATTACATGTGGTCATGGAAAAACCTCGCAAGAGCATCCCAGGACTTATTACGGGCACACAACCCAATCTATCGTATCTCCCAGGGACATATTATATGCCATAGGAAAAAACCTCACAAGAGCATCCTAGGACTTATTACGGGCACACAGCCCAACCTATCGGATCTCCCAGGGCCATATTACATGTCCTCCCAAGCAAAACCTCGAAAGAGCATTTGCCAAATATCCCAGGGCCATATTATATGCCATAGGAAAAACCTCGAAAGAGTATCTTCAAACCTCCTAGGGACATATTATATGATTTCTTGCACAACCTATCCATGGCCATAGAGTATCAACCTGATACTCACCATACATCATCCTGATGTACATGATCATCCTGATCATCATCACTGCATCGTCCTGATGCATGTCATCATCGCATGATCATCCTGATCATCGTCATAGCATCATCCTGATGCATATCATCTGGAGCAACATCATGAAGCTCATCATCCATGATCATCCTGATCATACAATGCATCCATCTGATGCATATCTAATACATATCATCATCCATGATCTACTCGATCATATAATGTATCCACTTGATACAAATACAAATACATGATCCAACTGATCATCACAAGCATCCAACATGATGCATATACATATACATGATCCAACTGATCATAACAAGCATCCAACATGATGCATATACATATACATGATCCAACTGATCATAACAAGCATCCAACATGATGCATATACAGAGCAGTAATTGGAGCATCGTCCTGATGCTCATCATCAAGCGCTTACATCCACAGCCATGGAAGGATCCTCCTCTCACCATGCTCGGAATGGCTCCTGCAAATGTGTCCATCACTTCTTCCTGGAAGTGTCATCAATCTGAAGAACACCAAGCCTCTCTCTGAAGTACTCGAACTTCACTCTGGCTAGTGGCTTCGTCAGCACATCTGCAACCTGCTCATCCGTCGCAACATACAAGAGCTTCACTACTCCTCTCTCCACCATATCCCTGATATAGTGATATTTGATCTCTATGTGCTTTGACCCGTCATGGAACACCGGGTTATTAGACAGCTTCACATAACTCTAGTTGTCACAAAAGGTACCAGTAGCATCCAACGAGAGATCAAATAACTCAGACAGTAGCTTCCTCAGCCATACTGCCTCACAAATAGCCAAACAAGCTGCAACATACTCTGCTTCAGCTATACTTAGTGCTACGCAGGACTGCTTCCTGCTAAACCAAGAGATCACACATGATCCCATACTGAAGCACCACCCAGAAGTGCTCTTCCTATCTGCAGGATTGCCTGCCTAGTATGAATCAACATAACCCTGCAGGTTAAACTTTTGATTCGCATCATACTTGAGCCCATAGTCAATTCTACCCTTCAGGTACCTTAGAATATGCTTTACAGCAGCCAAGTGGACACCTCTGGGATCCGTCAGGAACTGGCTCAATGTGTTCACCGCAAAGCAAATATCTGGTCTCGTGTTCGTCAGGTACATCAAGGACCCAATCATCTGATGATACACCGTGACATCAATCGAATCAGATGAAGCATCATACAGAAGCTTCAGGTTCGATGCCATAGGTGTGGCCATGGCCTTGCAATCCATCATCCCGAACCTCTTCAGGATATCTACTGCATACTTCCCTTGTCCAAGGAAGATTCCATCTGCACTCTGCCACACCTCCATTCCTAGAAAATAGTGCATCATCCCCAAGTCCTTCATCTCGAACTTGACAGCAAGCTTCCTCTTCATGTCGGCAATTAATCTATCCTCACCTGTTACAAACAGGTCATCCACATACAAGAGTAGTATCACAGGATTGCCTTCCTCAACCTTGTAGTAAAGGTTGGAATCCGCTTTACTCTTGGTAAATCCCAAACTGGATAGAAAGCTGTCTATCCTACCATACCAAGTTCTAGGAGCTTGCTTCAAGCCATACAAAGCTTTCTTTAGCCTGCACACATATGACTCTCTATCATGTGTCTCAAAACCAAGTGGCTGCTTCACATACACTTCCTCCTCGACTACACCATTCAAGAAAGCTGCCTTGACATACATCTAGTGTATCTTCCATTTCATCACTGCAGCCAGGGAAAGTACTGATCTGATGGAAGTGTACCTGCATACAGGAGCAAAGGTTTCTTCATAGTCTATTCTCTCTTTTTGGGAGAAGCCACGAGCTACAAATCTCACTTTGTACTTTTCTATGCTGCCATCTACAACATGCTTGATCTTGTAGATCCACTTGGAAGTCACAACAGACTTCCCTTCAGGTCTTGGGACTACATCCCAAACATCATTCTTCATGATTGAATGGTATTCCTCGACCATGGCATCCTTCCATTCTTTATTTTCCGCTGCTTCTTCATAACTGGAAGGTTCTTTGTTTATAATATCACAGAGTAGAGCAACATAGCTGGTATGTGATCTAGTCCCCTTCTTTGCTCTGTGTTCTTCTTCTGGAATGCCATACCTTTCTGCATCTTGAATGAGCTCTCTATCCCATGTAGGTTTCCTCTTGTGAGAGTTCTTCTCACAGGGTGGATCTATAGGTATTTGTGGATCTTTAACTTCACGATATGCTTCTGGAATTGCTTCATTCATGGTGGTGTCTTGAAATCTGGTTTCCTTTGGTTCTTCATGATCTTAAACAGGTGCCTTCCTTGACTTGATGAAAGCTGAGTCTTCATCAAATATTACATACCTACTAACATTAATATTCTTGAACCCTGGAAAGTATATTCTGTAAGCCTTCGAGCTTTCACTGTACCCCACAAAGATACCCTTCTTTCCTAAAGGATCGAGCTTTGTCCTCTTTTCCTTTGGAACATGTGTATATACTGGACAACCAAATATTCTGAGATGGTTGACTTCAGGTTTCTTACCAGAGAAGACCTCTTCTGGTGTCTTGTTGTCTAAGATCTTGTGAGGTGTTCTGTTTTGCACATATACAGCTATCCTAGCTACTTCTTCCCATAGATGCATAGGCAGATCCTGGTCATGCAGCATTTCCCGTTCTGCTTCCATGATTGTTCTATTTTTCCTTTCTGCAACTCCATTCTGTTGTGGATTGTAGGGAGAAGTCAACTACCTCTTAATCCCTGAATCACTGCATAACTTCTTCAAATCACCTGAAGTGAATTATCCGCCATTGTCGGATCTGAATGTCTTGATCCTCTTATCAGTTTGATTTTCCATCAAGGCTTTGAATTCCTTGAACTTATCAAACACTTCATCTTTGTTCTTCAAGAAGTAAACCCAAGTCTTCCTAGAGAAATCATAAATGAAAGAGACATAGTATACATACCCACTCAGAGAACTGGATGACATCGAACCACATACATTGGAGTGGATAATTTCCAAGATTCCTTTAGCTTTACTTTCATTGCTTGGAAATGCTTTCTTAATGTTCTTTCCTTTTGCACATCCTTTGCAAACACCTTCATGCTTTGTCTTGATTTCAGGAGGACCTTCTACAAATTTGCTTGCAATTGGTAGTGCTCTATAGTGCACATGTGCAAGCCTTCTATGCCAAAGTTCACTTGGCTCCATGGATTCATGTACCATGGCATGTTTAGGTTGTCCCTTCAATTTGTACAATCCTCTCTCTTGCTCTCCAATCACTATTGCATCATCTATGGTCTCACCATTTGGACACATGAGTACTTGACCATCTATAAATGCAACCCTCATGCCTTTTGCATCCAATGCAGATATGTAGAGTAGATTCTTCTTGAGCCCAAGTACATATAGAACCTCTTTCATCTTCAAAGACTTTCCAGAGTCTAGGTTGTAAGAATCTTCACCACTTCCTTTGATAGGATATTGGTAGTCATCCCCAAGTTTCACCTTATGGGGTGACTCAAGTTCAGATAGGTTTACAAAAGATTCTTTAAACCCAGTCATGTGTTTGGAAGCCCCACTGTCAATAAGCCAATCATTACAACCATGAGAGATAGTACCTGTGAGAGCAGAGATTAGAACATATTCATCTTTGCTTGATGAGTCATCACTTTCTGATATCTTCCTCAGCGGCATGAGCATGATATCTTCTTTTGTTATTCTTCTTCTTCTTGCTGAAGTTGTTGTTGTTGTTGTCCCTTTTGTTCTTGTGACAATCTGCAGCAAAGTGTCCCTTCTCATTACATGTGAAGCATCTCAGATCCTTCTTATTCTTTTCATGGTTGTGAGAGGATATTTTGTAATGAGAGTGCTCCTTCTTGGGCTTGCTTCTTTTGGTGTGAGCTGCGAGAGCTTGATCTTCACTTCCCATCTTTTCTTCTCGGGCTACAATCCTAGCCTCTTCTTGTGAACGTTCCTCCCACAGTCTACTGTAGGAGATCAACTTTCTCCTTGTCAAAATTCCTTGAATAAAGGAATCCCATGACCTAGGTAGGCCATTCAGAGTGGTCATGACAATTTCACTATTCTCCACCACTTCATCCACAGCTTCAAGTTGTTCCTTGATCTGAGAGACCTTAGAGAAATAGGATTGAATGGTCTCTCTGTTTTGAATCTTTACCCCTTTCAATTGATTCCACATAGTCATCTTCCGATTTATGTTCTTCCCTTCAAATAGCTTGGTTAGGGAATCAAACATATCCTTGGGTGTCTTTAGAGATGACACATGTGGTATGAGATGGTCTTTGATAGAATCAGCAATGATCCTCTTTGCCTTGACCAAGTTCTTCTTATGCAAGGCCTTAGACTCTTCTTCTTCTGAGACAGGGACCTCAGAACTTATGTAAGTATCCAATTCATTTTCTTCCAGGATTAACCCAATCCTATACTTCCATGCTCGGAAGTTATCAACCCCTTCAAGCTTATCCTCAAGCTTGGTGTGGTGAGACATCTTAAAGAGTACTTCAAATGGAAATAGAAAATTTTTAGGTCTTACCACTTGATTTGTAGAAATCTGGATCTGGTGCCGTATTAGGGTTTGTTAGAGAAACCCTAAAAATTCAAAATGTGAATTTCAACTTTCTGAAAGGATAGAAAGATGCGCCTTGATGAGCTGATCAGCCTGGTATATTCAGAATTTGAAATCTACAAAGTTTCACCCTTCGAAAATGCTTTTCAACCTCCCGGATTCACTAGGGAGGACCCTGAATTAGGGTTTGAGTTTCCCGGAGCTTCACCCAACCAAAAATCTCGATCCAAAGCTCTAAACTTCTTTTTTTCCAAGGAGATTCCATGTATGTCGTCAGATTTCATAAATTCCTATTTTTGTGGAAACCCTAATTTTTAGGGCAAAACATAAAAGTGCCCAGAATTGAATTCTGATTGGACAGAAAGATTCTCATTGAAGAGTAGAGTCAATCTACGTTGCTTATTTTCCAAAATTTGTGGAGAGAAACCCAATAAACAAGAAACCCTAGTTTCCGCCACTGCATAATGTCTTCTTCTCAGGTTAGCTCTGATACCATGTTAATTTTTGAGCATTAATTCAACATACTCTAGGATCTTTACTGAGAGAATAACATGTACAACATATCAAGTATAACTATGCATATCGATCGCACCAAGCAATCACATGAGACAATAAACACACAGAGTTTCACTGGGGAAAACCATAAAGGTGAAATACCCCACAACTTCCTCAGAGATAGAAAGTGCAATGATACAACCCAAGTATAAGAGATAGTCTTCTACTAGCAGCTACTCCTCCTCCTCAACTAGTGCGCCACTTTCCGAGTGATGTAGGAGTGAATAATGAGATGATGAAATAGAGATCTCCCACTCTCTATTTATACTTGTCCCGACTTGCCTAATACACTAGTAGGGCCGACTTCTCTAGGAGAGTCTAATAACCCATGGTTACATTAATTAGGGCCGACCCCACACTTGGTGTTCTAATAACCCATCACAGCAAGTTGCAACACTTGTCAATACAAATGAAGACACTTCCGTATAGAGGAATAATAACATCTCTATAGGAGTACAATATACATAGGTGAAATACATTCCGAAGTTACAATTACATCAACACCAAGATCATAACAGAAAATTAGGTTCCTATATCAATGTCTACAAAAAAAATGGGATGATTATCAAGCTTACTCTTACTGCTTACTACATAGGATAGTCTATGCTCTCTGTATAATCTTATGTTTTCCCCCAAAACAGGGATGGTAGCATAAGACATGTCCATTTGTAGAGTTCCTTTTAATTTTGATGCCCAAGACCTAGATAATATCATCCTAGATTTAGGTTGAATATAAACCACTGCCACATCCATGATTACATTCTTCGGAGGTATTCTAGTTAGTAAGACCACCATGTCCTTAATCATCCCTAAACATTGGAATATTCTAGAATCAAAGGAGAATAGATCTTTATAGGGCCTTGTGATTTCTAACCCAAGACTTTCCACCACTGATCTTGGAATGAGGTTATGTGAAGCTCCATAATCTAACATAGCATTGTGTAATATATTATCATGTATGTTTAGGCTGATATAGAAGGGAGGAACATTATCCTCTGGAGCACTTTCAACATGGGGACCAAACAAAAGAGTGGGTTTGTCATCATGCAAATTGAGAGTATCAGGCTGTTTTCCTTCTTCTCCATTCACTACTTTCAAAATATGATTTTTTTACTCTGAGTTTTTGACCAACTCATTTAAAGGAATTGAGATTTTAATCTTAGATATTTCATTCTCTAAACTAAAAGTAGAATGGATCTTTTCTATTGTCTTTATATTACCTTCATATCTCCCTTCTGGGCACTTTTTAGGAGCTTTTGCCCCCTTCTCAGGTGCCTTATCATAGGTTACATTTTTTGGGACACCCTTCCTAGAGGTTTTTTTTTCTTTGTGGATGAGAAGAATATGGCTCAACAGTAGCCTTTCCTTGGTCCACTGTTACCTTCCTACCTCTCAAATTATGCTGCCTCTGAAGTTCATAGATTGCATTTTGGAAGTCTCTTTGGTATTGATCAGATTCTGATTCTTCTAGGTTACTATCTAATTGCAGGGATGATTGGTCATGTTCCTCTTTAGTTAAATAGAACTGGGGTTGGATCTGATCAAAGAGGTGGATTTGGTCACTAGGGTGTCCATCTTCTTCTTCTCCTACTATTAAGTTCTCAACAAAGGGTGGTATGATTGGTTGATTCTCAACATTTCTATGATCCCTTGGCTCTCTTGGTCTTCCCTGTGGGGCAGGAGGTCTCCTATAATTGTTATTCCGAGCTTGAGGCTATGGGTTTTCTATGGCAGGAGGACTATTGTCAAGGGATATTCTATATACCATCCTTTCCATAGTCCTTATCATATTCTCAAACCTGGTATCAATGGATTGGGATGTGGAAGGTTGGCCTGCCTCATTATATCTCTTTTTTTTTCCATTTCCATTTATGTGTTTCATTTTACTCGAGGCCATCAAATTAGATTCTACTTCTACAACATCCTTTAACATATCAGGTAGAGTGGAATATCTCCTTTCTCTCAACATGAGAGCAAATTCATTGTCAAAAAAATTAGCATAATGAAGCTTCGCTGCTCCTACATGAGGCTTGATGTCCACAGGGATAGAATTATACATTCTCATGAATCTAGCTGAAAACACTTGGACAGTCTCAACATTGGTTTTCTTTGTGTTTTCATAATAAGTGAGAATTTGTAGAGGATTTTTTTTATCCTGCCATATGGCCAAGAAAGCTTGTTCAAATCTCTCATAGGTAGCAATTCCTCCATTTGGGAGGGCTTTGAACCACTTCTTCACTTCTCCTGCAAGACTTTCGGAAAATAACCTCATCTTGACATCATATCCATCCATCTCTTCTAGGTATATAAAATAAGTACAGTGGTCCACATGATGTTGTGCAGAACCATTTCCTTCCCCATCAAATCTCATGAGGCATTGGGCATAGCCCACAGGTAAGTCATGGAGATTAACAGGGATATCTAAAGGAGCAAATCTGGTAGGCATTGCTCTTAGATTTTGCGTAGGAGTAGGGGGAATTCTTGAAGTAGCAGGAGTAACAGTAGGTATTACAAAAGTATGGCCTGGAACAACAGGAGGAGTAATCAAGACTTGGGTATTTTGGCTGGCAGCTTTAGTGAAAATAAATAAATCATTGTTTTCTTCTTTATCTTGTGAATTTTCCCACAAAGCACTCAGACAATGTGTTTGGAATTTTCTTTGGTCAAACAGGGTTTTCTTTAGATCTGATTCATATTTAGACCTAAATGAGGACTGTTCAGTTTTTAAATCCCAAGAGTCAATCTTTATAGCATGTGCCTCTTCTTTTGGTAGAGAAAAAGACCTAGTTAATGGGGAAATACCTGTTTGTTCTTTCTTTGCTTTACTGATGATCTTCTCAGGATCTGATACAAACTTTTCTAGTTTAGGATATGGCTAAATTTTGGTAGGTATCCTTCTGGAAGCCAGAATTATTCCAAGAAATTCACCAATTTGAAATTTGGAGTCGCTAGGGAAAATCTTACAACCTTGAAATTTCTGATCCTTTGTTTGCCCTCAAAGATCTGATTTGATGCTTTCAAATTCTTGTTTTGGGAAAGAATTCCTTCGATTTCTCCCTAGTACGGTAGCCATAATGTTATCACTCAATATTCTCCTGGGTTGCAGTAGAAGGGATCATGAGGTAAAATTATCAAACCAAGCTTTGGTGGATGGAAACTAGCCTTTCCAACCATAGAGAGGGCTCTCTCTTTCACAATTCACTCAACACTTAGGATATTATTTGCACAAGCTAGTTATAGGTAAAAGTGATGGCTAGACCTTCAGATGATGGCCTATAGGGTTTTTTCAGCTAGTTGGGGCTAAGGACAAGAGCACCATTGGGCATGGAGTCAAAATTTAGTGGATTTATAGTCACAAATGACTGATTTAGACCATAATTTAAGAGGAAGAGGAAAGGTAGATGAGGTTTTTCAAGTCAAATATTTCAATAGATGAAAGCAGAAAAGGAAACAAATTCCATCACAGAGCTAGATAATTTGTAAATGAATTCTAACTTGCAACTTCAAGAAGAAAGGGTAGAATACCTAGTCATATGCATCTAAAGCATAAAATATGAATTGCAGACCATGCAATCTTGATCTAGATACTATAGAAGAAAAAAACAATGGAAATACAAATGAAGAAAACATGCACAAGAAGTAACAGACATCAAAACACTCATCACAAGAATCTCTTCTCCAGAATAGGGTCTTCTCATGAATTGAAAGGCCGAATTTGATACATACACAAAGCTTTTAATCTCTTAGAATCCAGAAAAATCCAAACCTTTGGTCTTATTCAGAGCATGCCTTTATAGGCTTACAAAATATCTAACAAATTCTAACTAATTCAACCATAAATCAGAAATCCATTGCACAACCTCGTGGAAATCACCTCTGCAATCCACATTCCGCAATGCGGGTTGCGGATATTGGAAAGCTGAATTTGCTCCCCTGGAAAAATTATGCTTCCACAATCTACATTCCGCACCGTGGGCTGCGGAAATTAGAAACCAAAATCCACACCTCTAGAAACATTATGCCTCTGCAATCCGCATTCTGTAATGTGGGTTGCGGAAATTAGAAACCCAACTTTACGATCTTGAAAAAGTATTGTTTCGACTTCCGCAATCCGCAATGCGGGTGAGAAAAGTCAGAAAGTCGGACCTATGGGAAAGCGGAAAATATTTTGATCGGATGCATCGCAGATCACTTCCCAGCTGTAGATCTGGATTTGCTTTTTCAATCCTCACCGTTCATATTCTCTTTGAAAGCGAAAGATCAGTCGAGTAAATGGGTCTTCTGCAGCTATTTTCGGCCGTTGGATCTGGACTTCTGTGACCTATTGGCTATTAAATTTCGAGATCTTTCCCCAGCGAAATCCTTCTTCCGCTGTCGCTCTCCTTAGCCCGATCTGGACTGTTCCTTCTCTCTTGAGTGCAGAAAACCTCCATTTCTTCATCCTTTTCATTGTGGCTTGATCGTTTGGCCTTGTTTTGCTTGACACTTAGCCATTTTTTGGGTTTTCTTATTCTTCCTTATGGCATAATAGGTCAATGGGAATGCATGGGGTTCCGATAGGGGGGTTCCCTTTCCCTCTTTGGTGGGGACATTGATGGGGGTGATAACACACCCGAAGAACTACCATCCGATTCTATACGAAAGCTATGAATTGCCCAGCTCATCACCCTTGTTCTTCTGTCGTTTAGCTTGCTCTACGTCTTGTTTTCTCTATGTCTCTCAACTTCTTCTCTCATGGATTCCTTCTTTCATAGGTTTAATGATTCACTTGATAGTTTTTTCGTGGAGGTTCAGTCGCAACAAGTGGAGTTCACTTGACTGAGAGTGGACATGGGAATTTGGAAAGGCCAAATGAAGGAGTTTGAGTTCAACAACTGGTACATTTAGTCACAATTTAATCATAGAAACTTGGAGGGATTATCCAATATGAGCAGGAGAGTAGAATTTCTAGAGCAGCAACAACAACGGATCCTTGAAATGTTGAACTCGAATTGGGCCGAGCAGTCTACTGATAATGCGTCATCTACAACTCTGCAACTTTATCCTCTACAGGCATCCTTTATACTCAACGAGACGGTTCTAATGGATTTGGAACTTCGACTTGCACAACAACCATCCAATCATGATGCAGAACTGGACCTTGAGCTGCAACACTAAATTACCCTTTTAATTCTCAATTTTTCCTGATACGCCTTCCATCATCATTTTGAAATTCATTTGTCTCTTGGCATGCCACCTCTATTGTGCTTCAACTCTATATTCTGTGACATAGAGCTTATGTAATTTTTTAAAGACAAATTTTTGAATATAATACCAACTTTGATCATGTATCTGCACAGACTCATGTTTTTCTTTGGAAATGCGCATTTTAACTTTTATTTATTCTGTTACATGTATGTGCACTAAATTCAACACATCACAAAAACTAATTTAATATATGTGCATATCTTGTATTCTCTTATGTTTTTTCATCAACAATATTAATTTGCATTCTCCTTTTCTTTTATGCGACAATCCAACTCAACACAGCCATAATTGAACATATAACTTTTGTAACATAACATTAATGCAACAACCAACTTCAAATATTCTCTAACTGTAATACTTCACTAACACACTCCTTGAATTCCTAATAAGAATCGTGTTAAATTCAAGGATCGGACTTAATCTCTTAGAGATTATCAAGGAGTGCATCAATTTCTTGTTGCTTGAGACGTACTTGGCTTGTCAGTTTCTTCTACGCAAGTTTGAGAATTTTTCCTTACCCACGTTTTCATGTGCGTATTCCCATTTTGATTATGTGCATGACTATCTTCCCTTTTGGTCGTCATATTACGATTGATTTTGTGCAACATGTTTCCATCTGAGCACTTCACTATTCTTCGACAATACATAGCCTTATGTCCAAAGCCATCACAAGCATAATATCTCATAGTTTGACAACACTTTGCAATATTACCAATATAATTGCACCTTGCGCACTTCATTGCATTAATCCTTCTTATGGGAGTGTAACGAAAAGAGTTGTAATCACTAAAGGAATTATCATACCTGAATGAATTCATTTGATTTGGATGATGTTCACTATGACAGACTTTCCTAGATGTTCTTTCGTAGCCAAGTCCTGATTTGTCTACTTGTAACCTTTGATCATTCAGAATATTGTTCAGGATAGATGTGTTGCATTTGAATTTATTCTTCATTTCTTCTTCAAGGCATGCCTTGGTACTTCCTGAATGTGCGTAGTTCGGGGTATCATCCATGATGTGATATTGAACGTTTTTCTTACCCTTTAACACAACCAATTTTTCTTCCAAATAAGAAACCTCTTTATCCTCCTTTTCAAGTTGACTTGTTAGCAATTTATTTTTTTGCGTTGCTCTTTCCAGATATTTATTCAATACTATATTTTCTTCTTCAAATATTCTGATCTTGTCTACTGTGCAATGTAGCTTCTTCTCAATATTCATTGCCTTTTCACTAACATGTTTTTCAATAGATTCTTGAATCACTTTGGCTTGTTTGAATTGTTCTTCATACATTAACAGTTGGTTTTGCAAGATTTTATTATTCCTTCTTGAATTCTTCAATTCATCTAAGGAATTGACCAATTCACCTTCCCAATCAACCTCGATAGCTTCTTCTTCTTCAGATTGTATGTCAGATTTGAATTCAGTGACATGCTTTGAAGGCGTATTGAATGATCCACTAAAGAAATACTTATTTAGTGCACCTGATTGACTTTGCGCAATTGATGTGTTATTTTTGATAGATGAACAACTATTTTATTTTACTCACTGTTTTCATCTTCCACAAAGGCCATGAATAGTACCTATTTTGGATTATCATTGAAATCACTTCCTTCAGTTAAACTGTTGTCTTCCTCAGTATACAGAATCTTCCTCTGTTTTTGAACTTCTTCCTATTTTCAGGTCTGACTTGAGTGTGCACCATCCTTCATTCATGGGAACTAGCTTCTTCCTTTCTATCACTCTATCCATCTTCATTGTAAAGACATTTCAAAGCAAAGTGGCCTATCCCTCCACATCTGAAACATTTTAAAGGAAATTTATTCTTATACTTACCTCATCCTATTTTTCAGTTTTTTTACGAAGTTTGATTCTTCCTCTTTTGATTCATCACAAGAGCCTTTGTCATGCTCATGTTTAGATTTTCCAGTAGCCTTGAAAGAAAATTCTTTTTCTAATGGGATTTTATTTCTTTGTTCTCATCTCATACGTAGTCAAGATCCCTTGAAGCTCATTGGATCTATATTCTAACATAGATACCTTTGCATCAAATCTTGGAGGCAAAGTTCTTAGTATTTTTTTCACTATTGATTCTTCTTCTAGTGTAACTCCAAGACTCTTGATGGCATTAAATAACTCATCAACTCACAAGAAGTAAGAAGCAATATTTTATTCATCTTTCATTTCCAGAGATTCATATAATCTAGAGTAATTCTACAACTTTGCCTTCTTTACTTTCTCATCACCTTCATAGACATTTCTTATTTTATCCCATACCTCCTTGGATGATGCGCAATTCATGGCCTTAGTAAATTCAATGTCCGTTAACCCAAATAACAGTGTGTTTATGGCTCTTGCATTGCATTCATATTGTCCCTTCTCAGCTGGATCAACTGGTGCGATTGTTGGAACATTATAACCATCCATAATGGACTTCTAGACATAAGCTCTGAGGTATTTCATATATACTTCCACCTCAATCCTCCAAAATGTGTAGTTGGTGCCATCAAATCTTGGTTCCCTATTGGTGGAGATACCTTCCTAATTGTCCATATCTGCGCACGGATCTATCTTCCAGATGTTAAGTTGTTACTGAAGACACCCTCTCTAATACCAATTGTTGGAATCTTATTAATACTGAGAGGGGGGGTGAATCAGTATTAGTGCAGTTATGAACAATATTTACTTCTTGTTTTAACTTGATCTCAAACTATGCATTCACATAAACAAAAGCATTCATCCACATATGTGTAAAACATAGAAAACATAGATTATTACGTCGAAACCCAAACAGAAGAAAACCACAGAATGCTCTCTTATAATATAAAGATTACATTATGGAAGCACTAACTTATGAAGTTCTCCAACACCAACTAGAAGGAGGCACCGACCTCCTAGTTTTTCAGGCACTGACCTAAAGGAAGCACCAACTCCCTGATTTACCAACTTCAACTGGAGGGAGGCTGCGACCCCCTGCTCCTTGCCCCATCCTGCAGCCCTAATATGAAAGTATAAGATATTGATTTTTTTTCTACTGTTCCATGCACGCTTCAGATAATCTGAAGTTCGTTGTGTTGTGCGCACCTTCTTTATGTTGTAATATTATTGTCACTGTATTGCATACTTCACTTAACTTATCACTTCACAACATCACATTTGACTTTTCACTTCACAAACTGTGTGTTGCTTCATCATATTCTGCAGTATGCGCTATGGTTTAATATGTCATTCTATTTCTGCGCATCTGCAACTTCAACTGATACTGTGAATCTTCTAATGAGTTGTTGTTTTGACTTCACGCATTAGTATCAGATGAGTCTGCGCACCTTCTGGGATATTTCTGTTTTGTCTTGGTGCAAAGGTATTTAGATAATTTGCGACCTTCTGTGCATCATCTATGATTCAACCTTTCTGTTTTACGCACTTGTCTCATATCATCCTTATCATAATGTGCACCATTTACTGTGTTGCAACTCTGTAACAAACCTAAAATATATAGATATTAAATAATAATAGTAATAATAGTATATAGATATTAAATAATAATAGTAATAATAGTAATTAACAATAATTATCGAAGGGACATAACCCTTGTGAACAACCATTAGAGGTGCCCTTTGGAATTGTATTTATACGGGGCCTCTCATTACATTGTAATCATCTTATTATCTTATATCATTATCAATATTTATTACTATTTACTAAAATGTGGGATTCCGATTGCCTTTGGGCCTTTTAAAGAATTTACAAGCATAATAAGAAGCTTTTATGCTTCAGTGGTATCAATTGGTTTTTAACCATAAGATTAGGGGTTCCCTAAAAATAGGATCTTGTCCTAAAAAGAAAAGAAAAAGTAAAAAGAAAAGAAAAGAAAAGAAAAGAAAAAGTAAAAGTAAAAGAAAAAAACAAGAAAAAAAGTAAAAAAAGAAAAAGAAAGAAGAAGTAAAACCACACATGATTTTATGAATGTGCACATGGTTTTGTGAGCCCTTGGTTTTATAAAACCATCCCTTTGTTTTATAAAACCAACTCTTAGTTTTATAAAGAAACCAACTCACACCCTTAGTTGGATATTATTAAAAAAAAAAACTATACATATAGTTTATATTAAACATTAATAATAATATTATTATTCAAAAAAATAAAAAAAATATTATTTTATTGAAATAATAATTATTTTGGGAAAGGAAAAAGGTTATTTAACCTAATACGAAGACAAAAAAGTAGAAGGAAACAAAATCAAAGAAAAAAACCAAAGTCAAAGAAGACTTGACAAAGAAGAAATCGAGTTAAGAAGGCCAAGTTATCGTTCAAAGTCAGGAATTATGGCGAATTCTAAATCAGAATTGCAGTCTCGACTACAAGTAGCATTGGACACAACATTTGAACTGGGGAAGCTGGATATGTCTAAGGGATTAATAGAGCGGGAGAATCATTATCTAAAAAGTCGTATTGAGAGATTATCTACTCAAATTGAGGAATTAATGAGTAAAAAATATACCAATCAGAATCTACAAAACCAAAAAAGCATGAAAAATGCAGTCGAGAATAAAGAAGAAATAAAACAATTAAACAAAATCATCAAGGACAAGGATGACGAAATCACGCAAATTCAGACAAAAGTAAGATGCCAAGAAACAAATAATTGCTGCCTTCAGCAACAGATTGAGGAACTTCAATAGAAAGACGAGGACTCAAAAAAAGTGCACAAGTTCTAAATTACGAAATTCAAGGACGAATTAGCAAGCAATACCGAAGAACTATTCCGACTAAGAATTCATAACAAAACATTACTTATGAAAATAAAAAAGTTGAAACATAGTAAGAAGATGGAACACTCCAATGAAGACCTAGAAGAAAAATACTAGAACAAGAACAAGAAAACCATCATTTGAAAAATCGTAATCAAGAACTCGAGAAACAAATTGAGAAGTTTAAAGAGGACAAAACGTCGCAAGACGAAATGTTCAAGAAATTTCAGAATAATAACAATCTATTAGAGAGAAAACTAGCGCAAATCTAGGAGGAAGCATCCAGACCCTTCGAAAAACAAAGTCAAGTTTAGGAGATAAATTCAGTCCTCGACACACTTCAAAAAGAAGACAATCCAGCAGAAAAACAAATAGCAGGGACTCCTTACCGACACCCCCAATTATAACCGTCATTTTGACCAACGACAGGGTCAAAATGAACATATACAGAGGAATTATGATGTCAAACAAGCAAGTACATCGAATCAACATAGTAAGCAACAAACAAAAAGACCCATCCCACAAAGCGATCAAATAGCTCTGATAAAAATAGATCTCAGATGGACCACATCAGAAATGACGCGACAATTCTTCTGTGGAATTCGTAACTCGTATCGCCTCATTTCCTCAAGTGCTGCAAATACTAAAAGAAAGGATCTAGAGATGACAGTTCAAACAAAAAAATCAGACATAAACCATGTCTTCAACAAAGCTTTGAGGAAAAAGCTTCCCTTAAGGGAAAGGCAATGTGACAAACCTAAAATATATAGATATTAAATAATAATAGTAATAATAGTATATAGATATTAAATAATAATAGTAATAATAGTAATTAACAATAATTATCGAAGGGACATAACCCTTGTGAACAACCATTAGAGGTGCCCTTTGGAATTGTATTTATACGGGGCCTCTCATTACATTGTAATCATCTTATTATCTTATATCATTATCAATATTTATTACTATTTACTAAAATGTGGGATTCAGATTGCCTATGGGCCTTATAAAGAATTTATGAGCGTAATAAGAAGCTTTTACGCACTTGTCTCATATCATCCTTATCATAATGTGCACCATTTACTGTGCTGCAACTCTGTCTTAGCGCATCAGATAAATTTCTCTACTTCACACATTGCAAATATACTTCAAGTCAGTATTCTTGCATATGTCTTATATCATATGTGACTATTTGCGATACTGTTATTTTGGTCTTACGCACTTGCGCCTCCTCTATAGTTCTGCATTTTTGTCTTCGTGCAACTACCATAGATAAACTACATCATTTTCGCAGCATCAATAATTATGCTATCCTGTTCGGGCGCACTTGGCTCTCTGCTAGATCATGTTGTTCTGGTTCCATGATCCCTTGATGTCCCAAAATAAGAAGTTTTCTAAATTTGCATCGTCCAGTCTCAAGCTCACAAGCTTACTTCAATTCTCCACTTGGCTTCTTATTTATACTTTTCCTGCGCGGATGGTATATCATTAGAGAAATTTTGAGGTAAAAAATGGGCCTCAAAACAAAAGAAATATACTATAAAATTCAACCAATAGGATTCAAGGTGATGATGTCAACCATGGGGGATGAATCACCATTTTTTTGGTAAAAAGGTAAAAAGGTAAAAAGGTCAAAGTGTAAAAACTACTTCTTCAACTCATATTTTCAACTTATCTCCTTGTATATTCACTCCAATTTGGAGCAGGAGAAGCAGTTGGATGGGAAATTCAATTCTGCATCCAACGAGTACCTGATCGACATACTTGTAATGGACCTCGCTGCCCCAAAAACAAGAAATACATAAAAATGTGATGAATCATCACTCATGTTTTTTATGTATGACATCATCATCATATTTTTGTTTTTATGTATTTCTTGTTTTTGGGGAAGCGGGGTCCATCAAAAGTATGCCGATCGGGTACTCGTTGGATGCAGAATTGAATTCCCCATCCAACGACTACTCCTGCTCCAAATTTGAGTGAATATACAGGGAGATAAGTTGAAAATACGAGTTGAAGAAGTAGTTTTTTTCAAAGTCAACGTAGTTCTGTATGCTGTTGGTAATTGCAAAGTGCAAGGTCATCTTTTTATATTGTCTTGTTAAGTATATGTTAAGGAAGGTACATGTTTCAAGGTCATTAGCCAAATCCACACATCGCCACGATTACAAAAACCTGATTATGTAACCCCCCATACTTCACTTCGGGTGAGACGTCATCCTGTTTACACGTTGATGCCAAAAGGGCCAGTGAAAGGGGTTTTGTTGTGTCTACAGTAACTTCGCCGAACCCGGGTCATCCCAGAAGGACCAACATTGAATAGTAGGAATTTGAAAAAATGGAGGGCTCTTCTCCTTGAAAAGGATCATGTAAGTGAGATACAATGAGAAAATAAAAATAATTTGGTTGTAGTAGTTGAGCCATATACTCCATTGGCACCATATCCACGGACAATACAAAAACAACCTTTATAGCAAATTTTGTGGTCATATGCATGCACGAAATACTTATTTCAAAAGAGGCTTGTTGCATGGTAAAGCATCAACTTGCCATGCCAAAGGATTTGATCAACAAGTCCTTTCCTCCAATGCCCACCTTACGAACATGGTTCTTGTCATAATATACATGCACTACAACTTATGCATCTTGATTCCAACATATCATGTCATTGTTATGCCCTTTATAGATTTTAATATCCATGGCCCTAAAAGGATCATTCAAACGAGCTATAAAGGGAAAACAATGTTGATCATATTGTCATGTCGTCTACTCTATTGGATTTGTCTCTACAAAATACGACTAATAATGAATTTACTCACAAATTTCATGGCCTTGCATGCATAGCATACACCCATTTCAGAAGAGGCTAGTTGCATGGTAGAACATTGACCTACCATGCCAAAGTCTTCATTTAGTAGGTTATTTTTTCCTTGCTCTCCCTTAGTACATGGTTCTTTGCGAATTTCACTTAGTCATCATGAACCAAATGAATTGAACCTTACCAATTGTAATTCCAACACAACATTTTTTTTGTAGGCCCCTAGCAACTTTTAGGACATGTGTCCTTAAAAGGCTATGCAAGCAATCTACAATAGGTAAAATATATATATACATCCAATTTTTCAAGTTGTAATCTCCATTGGATTCATCTCCATGGAACAACATTAATGATGACCTTCCCCAAAATTTGTGGGCATATGCATGCATTAGGAACCTATTTCAAAAGAGGCTAATTGCATGGTAAAACACTAACTTACCATACCAAAGTCTTTGATCAACAGGTCATTTTCACAAAGCTCAAGTTAGCGCATGGCTCTTTGCAGGAACCACTTAGTCATCAAGAGACATGATTGTCGAAACTTAATAGTGTTGATTCTAATACATTATTTGATTGGTATGCCCCTGAAAACGTTCAAACCTAGCTTTCTGAAAGGTTCAAGCAAGTAATCTACAATAGACAAATAAACAGTTTCATGTTTCTAGTCATTTATTTGTCTACCTCAATGGATTCAACTCCATGGAATAATGATAACAATGACTTTTATTGCAAATGTTTTGAAATTACACATACTACGAACACTTGTTTCAAAAGAGGCTAATTGCATGGTAGAACAATGCCCTGTCATGCCAAAGGATCTAATCAACATGGCATTTTTAACATGCTTTACATTGGTGTATGGTTCCTATTACACGGAAATTTAGTCATCACTATGATAATGAACCATGTACCTTCAACCTTGCCACAATCCCTAAAGTACTTGTTAGGAAGATGAGAATTATAAGTTTTCTTCCTTCCAAACAACCTATTTGGAAACATTGTCACAACTCATTGTAGGAAAACTTGCGACACTCTTAATTGTCATAGGTTGCTATAGGACAACTTGCGACACTCTTAATTGTCGCAGGTTTCTTTTTAGCAACTTGGGAAACTTTCACATCTTGTCTTTATGCAAACTGTGACACCCCTACATGTTGCAAGTTTCTCTTGAGCAGGGTGTGACACTATTTGTTTGAATGGAAAAAAAATGAAGGTTCGAGAAGATTCTAGAAAGAAGTCCTCATGGATGGATATCCCATCCTATTAGGATGGATCTCAACTGAACCCCTTACTTGTTAGGATCTCACCCTATCCTTCTCCTCTCATCTCTCATCTCCTCCTTATCTATTTTTCCCTATAAATGTAAGTTCATTCCCATGGGTGAGGTAGAGGAGTCCATAGTAGCTAAATGCTAGAGTAATTGTACTAGAGAGTTGAATATTTGATAGTCATCCTCTTGAGGCAAGGTGACAAGTTAAGGAAAAAGACTTATTGGAAGGAATCTACAACAAGGCATTTTGGTTATATTTATTTCCACATTTTTAATACATCAATACATTTCCTTTCTCATAAATGATGTTGTGTTTCATTTATAGCATTTCTCCTTGGCCATTTACTTAGGTTAATCAAGTTATATTTGTAGCCTTCACTTGCTCTTGTTTGCTATAGATCTTCCACAGGTTCTCTATTCGAGCTAAGGAGTAGGATAAGGGCTTCAAACCAGCAAGGACAACCTACAATAAAAGGTATGTGCTTTCTCCATCTTCAAGTAATTTGATTGATCTAGAGAAAGGTTTGTATTTTTGTCCAGTTTTGTTCTAGATTCAAACCATTTGAACTAGGGAGTTCAGTCTTTGTCCACATTGACCGAATAATCCGTAAACAAATTGGAGACCATATTGGGGAGGAATTGTTCTCTAGATTTTCCTTGCCTTAGTCTTAGGGATTGCTTGATTTCAGTAATTTACCCTTCTTTGATCTTGTCATTGTTGCCTTATTTTGGGATAGAAATTGGCCACCTGAGTCGCTGGGACATCCAAACTGACTCCTAGACCTTTAGTCCACTAATTTTTTAGTTTTAGGACCTTTTCCTATTTAAAAAATCATTTTAAACTTCTCCTGTCGCACTCTGTGTGAAGATACAGTGTGAAACTGTCGCACCTGGGATTTGTTGTGCCTGCGACATTGCCAATTGTCGCACTGGTGTGTGCCTGCAAACTGCGGCACTATGTGGAATTTTTGAATTATGGATAGGTTTCCTGCTTAGGTTTTGGACTGGGTTATTCCTCAAGGTTCTTCACTGTCTTTCACAGTGGTATTTTGAACCAAGAACTGGATTTTGAATCTTTTTTTGTCATTATTTAGAGATTGAAGTGTGGTTTGGTTTGCATATGAATTTTAAAATTTGTTTCCATGCATAGTGAGCCTGATTGTCTTGGGTTTGATCTTTGTTCCCTTAGATCTGTTTATCCATTGGTTTCGCAAGAAGTATATTGATCTTCTTGTTTCCATAGTAGTTCAAAGAAATTTTTTCTTTTGCTTCTTTTACTAGATTGAAAATTAAAAAAAATTGCTTTTGTATTAGTTTGGTTTTAATTTTTCTTTAGACTTTGCATTCATACAAAAGAAGAAAAAAAGGGATTTTCAATTTTCATATCCTTTCGAGTCTTAAAAATAATTTTTGAGTGTTCTTTTATTTGTTTTGCATGGTGATTGTAAACATCAATAATATCTTTCTCTTCATAGCTTAGAGATCTCTTTTTCAGTATTGTTGAAAGGATAGGAAACGAGGAAAAAAATTCTGTGTATTTTGGTGTTAAATTGAAGGATCTTTGTTGGTTGTAGTTTCAAACTTGTGATACATGTTAGTTCGGCTCTTTGCATATCATTGAAAGTGAAAATTGCATGTGCATGGGGTTTGTTGAATTTGTGAAATGTCTCTCTCTCTCTCTTAAGTAGGACATTTTTGTATTTTGGAAAGAAAAAGATCTTCCCTCTCATAGTATAGTGTTCATCAAAGTGAAAGATTGCATCTTCATTTCCTTGCATTGATTTTGAGTCGGTCGAAATATCATCTTTTCCACTTAACAACTTCAAGATAAAATAAAGCGCACCTTGATTTAAAATATTTAGCAACATTGTGTGATAGGCTAGAGATGTTCTTTGCCATCGTTAAGAGTAGGATCTGTCATTAGTTGTTAGTGTTACAATTAGGGGACTGTGCAGTTCTTCCACGTACGAAGAGTATATCGAAAGGCCCCTTTTGAATGGTTGCACATTAGAAATCACTACTATGGATTTGAGATCCCACATACCTTGAGTATATCAGGAGACCCCCAGAGAATCTTGAAACCAACTGAGTTAACCTTTTGACCATCTTGTTGTTGCGATACACCGAGAACAACACTAGGGGATATTACTTCGCACGTACTGTTAGGTAGTCTAGTAATATGGTCAAGGGTACGGTCCCAATCCTCCTTAGTTATTTCTTTTAAATAGTGGGCCAAGTATTACTATTGGACCATACAATATATCGCGAGTTGTGATGACTTGACACACCTGTGAGGATCAAGCTATTTATTCCACCTATTCACATGTTTTCCTGTTGCCTTTAGATTGACTAGCGTTTTCCTTGTGTTTTATTTAGAAGGCTTTAGAGAGAGATGTATCTTGTACCATCCACCCTTATACCTTGTTGGACCATGGTATGAGAAGATCACGTAGGATGCAAGGGCTAGAACCCGAGCAATCTAGGCTCGGAGATAACCGAACACCACCACAAGGTACCCAAGACCCTTCCAACGAAGGACATATTAGTGAGGAAGTTGTCTCAAGTGATTCTAGTGTAACACCACAAAATGACCAACCCGAGGGGTTCATTGAGGTCATAGAACAATCATATTCCTTCCCATCCACAACTATTCAACTGGCAGGAGGCTTTCATCAACCACTTATTTAGTTGTCGTCAACAACCTTTGTACCTACTACTCCCTCCCGCCAACTTCAATAATGTAATAGGAGAACTTTAGGTATGCATAACCTTGGATCCCATTCGAACGAAGATTTTATGGCATCGCTACGAGAATCGTTGTCTTTCGTATGTCAGGCTACATGAAACCAAAGTACGCTTTTCCTAAATCTAGAAATTTCCTTACCCTCCACTTATGAAGTGGTAGAACCTTTCGGTATGGGAACACCCTGTTGGCCGGATTTTCTGTCTATGGCCAACTACGGAGAACTAACCTACACAAATCGCGTAACACAGCGCCCAGTGTGTTTGGTGTAGCTAATTCTCGTAGGTTATGGTCCTGCTACCATCTAAGTTTTCTCTCTTAAGGAGAGTCTCACTCTTTAGTTTCAAAAGAGTGTTTTAAAAAAATTATTTAACAAATGATGAATTTTAATTAAATTCTAATCAAACCTACCTATTTAACAATTGATAAATCAAAGATGGAAAAACTAAACTAAAAATTGAAAATTAATCTAATCTAATGGGTCCTATCTTAGCAAAGAGCGATTTAATAACTAAATAACTGTTCTATTGTAATTCAAGGTATGGAATAACTTGAGAAAAATCATCAAAGTTAGATCAAAATCCTTGAATTTGATTAAATATTACATTTGCATATTCAAAAAATAAAAATACAAATTACTTATCATTCTATGATATATAGATGTCATAGAACAAGTTAATTTTTTCTAAACAATTTACTATCTGAAATTTAAAAAATGACTGATCTTTTAAAAAATATCCATGAGAAACATAGGCATTCAATAAAATAAACGAGTATAATGAAATATCATAAAACCAAATCTAAATAACAAAATTTATTTAGATATGACTTATATAACATTATAAATCAAATACTAAACTGTATATGCTCGAGTATTTATAAATCATCTACACAATCATAACCAAGTATAACCAAGTATAAATGTGAGAAATATAATAATAAAAGAAACTCTAAGGAGTTATATTGCATATATTTATTTAAAACTAGTTTGTATTGCATATATGTATTTAAAATGGGCAAAGAGTGAGTATAAACTGAACATAATAGCCTTGACTCACTGGTGCAACAGGATTAGAGAGGATCAGAGATGAGATTGAACATTTCAAAAATATATTACTTGAACATATCTATAGAGAAAATAACCAGCTGATGTCCAAATAGGCACTTGAAGGTGAAGATGGCTATCTATTATGGGAAGAATATTTTGAAGAGAAGATCCAAGAAAAAAATATCTTTATATTTTCTAGACTAAAATGTACTAAAATTTTGAGACAGACTTGATGAAGAACCAGATCAATGTCGTATGATAACTTGTACTGTTTTAATTCATACTTTGAATATAAATAATATGCTTTTTTTTCGCTGGAAAAAAATATATTTAAAACCAGTGCAAAACGATACCAGTCTAATAAACATTACTTGACAATGAAAATGACATAGAAAAATCCCAGAACTGAGATTTCGTCCTAACACTTAGTAGTTTAACTCCTAGCAAGCTATCTTTTCACCTACTCGACTGCTCAGAAAAGCAGAACAGAATTTAAGAAAATAATTTCTTTTGACTCCGTTGAGCCTCTCCCCCAATGCAATTAACTCCTATCTATTTCTGATCGTTAACTCATGTCCTTTTAATTTATGATCGTTAACTCCTATCCTATCTAGTTGTAAATAGTCCTTTTAATTTCTAACGCAAAAGAAGATCATGAATTCACGATAATAAGAAAACTCTTATTAATGCAAACAATTGTGAATGTAATATTTTGTAAGTTGAAATGTCTTCAAGTGAATGTAAATCTTATTTTCTATTTTGAACAAATTGTGTAAAACATATATTCCATTCTTTAGAAATGATCACATAGTGTCAAGTTGTAATTTTGATTAATTTACTTAACAAATTATGGTTTTTCCTTTTAAACTTGGTAATCTTTGAAAATTTCTGTTATCTTCCAAAAATGGTGGCAACATAAAATAAAAGATTATGATAAATTAATTTATTGAAATTCCCTTTTTAATCTCAAATAAGTAGTTGATAATTTTTTTATTATGAAAAATGTACAACCAAATAAGAATTATTGATGGAAGAATTTCAACTTAAATATGGCATAAATTTAATATAATAATAATGTAAACCCGCATCTCAAAAGAAAAGATAGTCATAAGATTTTAATTTTCCCATAAAACTCAAGGCAATCATTTCTATATTTTCCAATCATTTTACGATTTTAATTTCGATATTGCAATGTGATTATTTTTAAAGCTTAAACCAATTAATAATAACCATAAAGAAAACGAGTTCAGAGTTTTTCTCAAAAGTCAATGTTATTCTTTTCACTTGCAAAATACTAACAATCAATTTTTTAGGGAAATAAATAAAAAACTCCATTATAATGTGTTTTCTTTTATTATATTTTAATGGTTAATTATTAAAGAAAGATAAAACAATAATTCCAAAATATTAACCTTAATTAACATCATTGGTTGATAATGTTATTAAGGAGAAACTTACCAACGAGTTTTTTTTTTCCTTTTAATGAATGTTAATAATGTGCTTTTCAGTGAATATGATTGAATTAGAGTGAAGGATTATCAAGAAAAATAGTGTACAAGTGATAATAAGCCTTCTGTGCCAAAGTAAAATGATTTTAAATTTTGCAAATTTATAATATGTATAATTAAAGATATTACAAATAACTAAGATTACAATAGTAGATTTTTTTTTACAAGAACGGTTAACAAGCTTTGTATTAAAAAGGTGGGTCCATATACATAGAGGGGGGAGGCCAATCCCAAAAATTCAGAGCTACCAGAGCATACTCTGAGATAACTAGCCTCTGTAGTTCAAAACTTGCATTATTCCTGATACTGCTATGACTTAATACATTGAAAGCACTACTAAAAACTTTTACAAACTGGCCTGATAAGAAACAATAAAAGAAAAACATAATAAATAGACATATAACTGGACTTTAGACCCAAAATGAGAACGCTTCCTAGAGTTAATTGCCATGTTGATCTCGGACAGGCTTTTCCTTGTTGCCAGCAACGTTTCCAGCTTTGTCGTCGATGTTCAGGATGACTGAAGGGCTGTTCCTGCTGTTGGTTCTCACACAATCAACTTTGGCCTCACCAATTCTTAAGCAGTTGTAGAGGGTATCATGTTTTCCCGTTAACTTCTCGAAGAAGTCTTTCATCTTTCCGGTGCCGACCCGAGTTTCCGAGTTTGAGATTTGGTTGAATGTTGCTAGCTGAGAGATAGACCTTTTCATTTTTGCAAAGTCTCCCCTGAGCCCATGAATTTGCAGTTCCAGGTCTTGCACCTGCGAATTCATCTCCGGGGAGGGACTTTCCACCGAGGAACCTATGTAACCAAAGTCACCCGGACTTCCATGAGTTTTTTTTTCCGGGGAGCACCCCTCCCAACTTCATTATGACCAGCAACCACAATATGCCCAGGGAAAAAACCCTAGTTTACAGGCATTCCATTGCCACGATTTCCATGTCCAAGACCGGTGTCCAAAGGCGTCCAAACCCCTCCATTTCTAGAGTCCATGGAGTGGTTGAGACAACCGGACTTAGTACCACTTCCCCTAGCAGCCTCCACATATTCTGCCTCCTGGAAAATCTCAGAAAGAAACCATTTCTTTCCTCCATTGATGACCCCCCCAAGATTGGCACGCTCATTTTTCCTGCATTTCATGCAGTGTAGAGCGGTTGGGCATTGGTTACAGTTCCCCATTGGAACCTGAGACGAGAGAGAGCCGAGATTTTTGGTAGAGTGCCGAGAGCAGACAGGAGCGCAAAGCGAAAGGCAGAAGGTCTGAAGGTAGTGTGGTTAAAGGTCCTTGCCACCCTGCCTCAAATACCAATTCCTTACCTTGGGGGACGTCCTCATTAAGGATCCGCATGCGAGCTAGGTGGCGACATGAGAGGATGGCCGCCAAAACTTTCGAAGGGACGAGAGACCAGCACCATAAGATCTTAGTAGGATACGGGGAGTTAATGCTTCCATTGTATGGGTAGAAGTGCAGCATAGATGAGGGTAAGGGGGTAGTTTAAGGCACCCAAACTTTGGAGTTGTTGTGGCCATTAAATTGTGCATGCCCACAATCTAACCTTGCTCCTTTATTAGCCATAGTGTTGGTGCTCTTATTGCAGTTTCTAAGGATATGATGGAGGGAGAGAGAATGGAAAGATTTGGCCAAATAGTAGAGATGTTGATGCATCTTGGTAGCAGGATTTCGACGAAGGCTGGTGATATCTCTGGCATCTTTGATCACTAACATAGAGTCCCCAAAAACTACTAGGTCATCTATATCTTTGCTTCTTGCAACATCCAACCCTTTGATCAGAGCTAACCATTTCGCTTCATTGTTTGTTTTTTTCCCAATGCCCCAAGCATAGTCTCTATCTGGTTTTCGTCGGAGTCCAGTAGGATTCCCTCCGCACCTGCCAACCCAGGAGATTAGAATAGTAGATTAGTAATCATAAAATAATCAATTTTGTATAATGTTCTTAACTTAGTTAGAGCTAAGATATAGATAATTTTGAAGATTAAATGAAAATATCTTCCACATCAAGCAAAATACACTTGTAATCTAGAGATGATTAAAAGAAGGTCACCAATCCAATTATTGATAAGCCAAGCTGCGATTACTTATTCATTGATGTAATAAAAGCCTAAAATTTGGGTGGGTTGTTGCAAGGTCAAAATAGATCAATTTATTCAATTGGAGGCATATAATCAGCTCAACCAAGGTCAAATAAGTGTTGTTAAGATTTTGCAAACCAAAACATGTTGTTACTTCAAAAGGACTCATTAAAGCCATGCAATCAACTTTAAGCATCCAAAATCCAAAGGGTTCAAAGCAACTAAACTCATCCAAATCATCCAATCCTCATGAAAATAAGAACCATCTAAGAACAAGCAGCACAAGGAGTGAGTGATCAAAGAAAGGAAGCCATGAAACCAAAATCAAACCAGATAAAGAAAACCAAAAACATAATTTTTACAAAATTTACATTGGGGGCCCCTTGCTTTTGCAAAATAAAGGGGAAATTTGTTGGGGTTCCAACACACCCCAACCTTCCTCCCGTGATACAACCTTTCATATGTCGTTTGTAGGGCGATCTACACCCACAGATTGGGTGTTTACCCAACCTCCACCAGATGACCCGATGACAACCATCTTTAGACTTTGACCCGTCTTCTTCACTATAGAACACCATGTTAAGTCAAGCTATTTCTGAATTTTGTTATAGGAGTGGTACCCGACCATCGTCCATGGAGTTGAATCCACATCGAGACCCTCCCACTAGAACTCTCCAACGTAGTTTACCAAGTGAGATCCTTGGTCGCTCTATAAGAATTGTTCCTAGTCAAGTAGTTAATCATAATGTCACTCCATCCCCTATGGTCACTAGGATTGGTACACACTTCACTCCTCAAGTTGGTAGTGCCAAGACAATTACTCGGACTACCCAAACATTCCATTTCAATGCTCCATTAGGAAGTTCACATATACCTTCTATTGGAATTCCAACCGTAGTTGGAGGTCAATATTTAGATGCAATTCATACTATAGCTGCAGGACAATCTTTGGCTGCAGGGCCAAGCATAGCTAGTAACCATTCTTTAGTTGCAAGACAATATGTCTCATGGGGACAACAACAACCACCTATTTGGGGACCATCTATGGTAGGTATCCATCATCTCACTAGGGGGGAAATGACTCAATTACCCCTCCTTATCCCCAAACCCGAATATATATTTTGGTTTACCCTATCCGGGTGTAATGAACAACCAATTGACCCAATCCACTTCAACACCTCCCCCCTCACAAGGAGTTGTTTCTTCTCAACCTTTTAACCCCACGGTTCAAAATACTCAAACTTTCCAACAATACTATATGGGTGGTCCACACGGTTTCGATATGGAACCAAAATAGGTGTGTGGCCCTATAGGCATTCCTACGCCTCATCAATATCATTCATACTTGCAACCTAATAGACAACTTCCTTTTCTGGCAACATTGGATTTTCCTAACTTTTCGAGACTCATCAATGATCCCATATTGCATGAGGCATTTTGTCCCCCCATACTCACCATACTTCCATTGGACATTCCCAAATTTGACAGTAAACCCGAGGAAGAACCAAAGAATCATGTTATGAATTTCCATATCTAGTGTTCTTTGAACTCATTGATGGATGATTCTATACATTTGAGGCTCTTCCAATGAAATATTACAGGGACGGTAAAAAAATGGTATATCGAGCTACCACAACACTCCTTTAGGGACTTTAATTCCCTTGTGATGGCATTCCTTACACATTTTCAATTACCAATTAGATACGAGTCTGGTACTGACTTGTTAACCTCATTTCGAAAATCCACCTCCACTCTTATTTATGATCATATACATGAGTGGAGAACACAACGTAGGTTGATTAAGGATCCTATTCCGGACCAACTACTAGCTGATTGGTTCATGAAATTGCTTCTTCCACCCATTTCCAGGGATGTCACTATGGGAGGCACTGTTACAGAGGATCGGGCGATCAGTCGTGCTTATTACTTGGACTTGGTTTATTCCCAGTCTGAAACTTTGTATGATTTGATTCCCAATGATCCTCGTCCCACAAACGATATTCCTCGGCCTTTTACTAAACCTCCTGTGGATGGTTTAGTTGTTTTTGTGAAGGCCCATCCTACATCCAAATTAGTTGGACAACAAGGTCATTCGACCTCTACCCCATCTTAGAATTAGGAAGTGAACAACACCAAAACTGCTCCCCCTTCTGCTAGATCGTCCGAGGTGAATGTAGTTCAATCATCTTAGTCACTTAGAGGTAAAAAGAAAAACAAGGGTAAATCCAAAAAACCTTTAAGCCATCAGGAAAATCCCAAGACACAGAACACTAATGCTAAATCAAGACCCAAGAGGAAGGCTAAGTTTCCCGACTTAATATGTGAAGGAGACCAATCATACCAAGGAATGTCCTCATCGCGAGGAAATTAACAAATTTTTAAAAGGTCCCTCACATCCTGTAGTGTTAACTGAACCTTTCCCACCCCAATAACAAAAAATGGTCGCTCATGAAATTTTACCCCGTTTTGATAATACCAACCATCCCCATCAAGGTGATATATCCTTGGATGTAGATGTGTTTATGATGTGTGGTGAAACTTTTATTCTAACTACCCAATCACAAAAATATGATCGCATTCCATATAAGACTTCTAATGGAGGTACTTCCAACAATACCTCAACCTCCACATCCACTACTTCCCCCGCCTTTTTAGGTCCTCTTCAGATAGAGAATCCTGTTACTGACTCAATGTTACGCCCACCCAAGGCCACCATCCGAAAGGCAACATTTAATCCGAATGCTCAAAATTATAACATCAATGAGGATTTGGCCCAAGCACCCTTTGCTATGTCGACCCTCGAGGTTCTACATAACTTCCCTAGTCAACATAGAACTCTCTTGTCGGCTTTAGGAGCAGTGGATCCAGAAACATCCAATCCTTTTGTGTTTCATCTAGAATATTTTAAACTAAGGCTCTCCCACCAACTTACGTTTCATATTAATACCATAGTTTGTGGGAATAACATCCATTGTACTATTTTTGATGAAGGAGCCTCTACCTCGATCATGTCTCTATCATGTTGCAGAGACATTGGTTCTCTTGAGGTCAATCAATCTCTCACCACACTAAAAGAATTTGAAGGTTGTGGTTTTAAACCATATGGACTACTACCTTCATTATCCGTGGAGTTAGGGGGCAAGTCTGTTTCCATTCATGTCGAAGTGGTGTATGCACCCTTGGATTATAATTTGTTACTTGGTCATAATTGGTTCTATGCAATGACTTCCATTGCATCCTCAGTATTTCACCTGGTACAACTTCCCCATCAAGGGAAATTGTACACCTAATATCCACCTTTATTAGGACCAGCTCACCTTTTGTACACCTATTATCCACGAAAAATCTTCTCACAATGTTTATTTATTAGGACATGCGAAACCTCAGTATGAGGATGTTGGATTCAGGCTCCTAAAATACTCTTCACTCATGGGACTCTTCCCTTTACCCATCCCCGATCCTCCATCACGAGTTGACATGGTTAAAATGATTACGTTTGTGGTGTAACAATCCCATGAGTCAGATGACCCTTGGGTAGTACCCCTTCCATCCCAATTCGAGTCCATTGGTGAGTCTATGCCGCTCAACCTCATTGAGGCAGCATAGAACGTTATACAATCTACGTATGATGACCCAGTCTTTGATGAACAACACCTTGTGGTATCGAAAAAACATTCTCTACCATCCTGGTTGGAATATTCTATGCATTCCATGGATTATCTCTTGCATACTTTCCCATCAAATGAATCCATCATGGAGGTTATGAGTCTAGATGAACCACCATGGGAAGATAATCACCATCGGTCATCTTTCCTCCCCACACTGGATAAGGTAGAAAATGATATAAAATCCGTGGTTCCACCCGATGTACTTAACAATCCGCATTCCCCTATTTTGACTCGGGGCATAGTCTCTGAAGGAAATTTAGGAAATACCATGCCCACGATGTCGATTTATATATCAATGAAACTCGGTATCGTGGAAAATATCCAACTCAGACAAACTTGTTCTTCAGAAGAGGTTAAAATTTATAAGGCCTTGTTTCAGGGATTCCGTGATGTGTTTACATGGGGCTATGGAGAAATGCTAGGGATTGATCCATCTATTTTAGTTCATGAGATCAAGACCTACCCAGGAGAAAAACATGTTAGGTAGAAACTTTTCCTGGTACACCCTTGCAAGAATGCTGCCATCATGGCAAAAGTTGAAATTTTTTTTTTAGGCTGGATTCATTTATCCTGTGCCGCTAACTGAATGGGTCTCTAATATTTTCCCAGTATTGAAAAAGCAGGGCACTATTAGAGTAAGTTTCAATTATAGGGATATGAATAAGGCATGTCCTGAGGACAATTACCCTACTCCCTTTATCGACCATATCATCGATAACTGTGCTGGAAGCATAGTATTCTCATTCATGGATGGATTTTTCGGCTATAATCAGATTGAGATCCTCCAATCTGATTAGCACAAGACCGCTTTCATCTGTCCATGGGGAACCTTTTCTTATCGAAATATACCCTTTGGTTTACAAAATTTTGGGGCTATTTTTCAATGGGCCATGGCCTACGCATTTCACGATATCAAGCACATTGTGGGCCCTTATATTGATGATCTACGTGCTGACTCCACTCATCAAGACGATCATACATATCACCTTAGAGATATTTTCCTTTGGTGTCGTCATTACAATATATGCTTGAATGCACATTAATATGTTTTTTACGTTGAAGCCGACATACTCCTGGGATTCATAGTCTCCAAAGATGGGATCATAATTGATCCACTAAGGGTTGAGGCTATTCTAGCCTTACTATCCCCCACTAATATTCCTAAACTTCAAAGTTTGCAAGGGAAGGCAAACTTTTTGCGTTGTTTTGTTTGTAACTTCACGAAGATTAATCAAGGCTATATGCGATTGTTGAAGAATAATGTCCATTTCGTCTGGGATGATCAAGCTAAATGGTCATTTGATAACCTCAAAAAAGACTTGACAAACGCACCCGTGTTGCAACCCCTTTATCTCGCTGCATCCACTTCCACCATTGGGATGGTGTTAGTGCAAGAAGATCACAACAGCTAGGAACATGTGATTTATTACCTAATTAAGAGTCTTGTCGACTCCAAAAATTGATATTCACATGTTGAGAAGTTGGATTTGACAACCGTCATCACTGTCCAAAGATTTCGTCACTATATTATGCTTTGCAAGACAACAATCATTGTGGACTCCAACCCTATGTATCACATTTTAACTCGTCAAGTTCTAGGGGCAAGTACTCTCGCTAGATTGTGGTCCTCCAAGAGTTTGATTTGGAGTTCGTAAAGTCTAAATAAAAAAATCCTTGATCTTTTCCGAGCTCATGCGTGACCTTCCCCGTACTGATGTAGAATCTAATCCCATTGACTCACTTCTGGATGAGTCATTATTTCTCATTAGCACGTCAGATCCGTTGTATGGAGACATAATTTTGTATCTCCAAACCCAATGTTTTCGGATTGATTTATCTCTTGACGATCGCTGTCATATTCACCATAATGTGAAGTACTATCTTATCATTAGTGATGTCTTGTATCGCCGCGGTATTGACTATATCCTATGGTGATGTCTAACTCATGAAGAAGATGAACGTGTATTGAATGAATCTCACTCTGGAGCATGTGGCGGTCATCTCTCTGGGATGGATACAACCTAGAATATTTTACTTGTCAGATACTTTTGGACTTCCATCTTCAAAGATTGTATGGAAGAAGTCAAGAAATTTCCTCCTTGCCAATCATTTTATCCTAAAAAACGCTCCCATCTAGCTCCACTTCATCTAGTTGTTGTCGTAGGTCCCTTTGCAAAATGGGGCGTAGACTTTATGCACTATAAGCCTATCTCATTCGGGGGGCATGGTTATGTCATCATTGTCGTTGAATATTTTAGAAAATGGGATAAGGCTATGCATACATATGTCGAAGATGACAAAACATATGCATTATTCATCTTTAACCACATCATCGCTAGGTTTGGAGTCCCACATGCCATAGTTACTAATAATGGTTCCCATTTTAGGAACCACATGATGGATGAATTAAGTGCCAAACTTGTTTTTTGTCATTAAAACTCGTCTCTGTACTATCCCCAAATGAACGGACAAGTAGAGGCCATCAATAAGTGTTGATGTATATGTAACTTAGGAATGTATTTCATCTATGTATTTCATATATATTTATTGTACCCTTATTAGAGATGTGTTATTCCTCTATAAGGAAGTGTTGTCATGTGGATTGACAAGTGTCGCAAGTGTGTGTACTTTCCGATGGGTTATTAGACCACCATGTGTGGGGTCGGCCTTGAAATATATATATTATATTATGGATGTACCTAGCTAGACAAGTCGGCCCCATAAGGTCACTGGGCAAACAGGTTAGTATAAATAGAGATCAGGAGATCTCTATTTAGATCATTCGGAAAGTCATATCTCTCTCACTCAGAAAGTGGCGCACTAGTGAGGAGGAGGATCATCTGCTTCTAGGAGACTATCTCAAGTGTATTTTGGCTGTACTTTGGTTGAGCCATTGCTCTCTCTATCTCTGAGGAAGTTGTGGGGTTTTTCACCTTAGGGTTTTACCCACGGAAACTCTGTGTCTCTTGTCTCTCATGCTTTTGATTCTTGTGATGCTTGTGATGCTTATTGTGATTGTTATGCATTGATATACTATATATGTTATTCTCTTAGTGAATATCCTAGAGTATTGTGAATTAATGCTCAAAATTTAACATGGTATCAGAGCTAACCTGAGAAGAAGACATTTTGCAGTGACAAAAACTTGAGTTTCTTGTTTATTGGGTTTCTCTCCACAGATTTTGGAAAAGAAGTATAGTAGATTGAATCTACTCATCAAGGAGAATCTATATGTCCAATCATAATTCAATTTTGAGCATTTTCAGATTTGGCCCTAAAAATTAGGGTTTCCACAAAAATAGGAATTTCTAAAATCTGAAGACATAGCTGGAAGCTCCTTGCAAAAATCAAAGTTTAGAGCTTTGGATCGAGATTTTTGGCTGGGTAGATCTCCAGGAAAATCAAACCCTAATTCAGGGCTCTCCCTAGTGAACCCGAGAGGACAAAAAGACAAATCTGAAGGGTAAAGCTTTGATGATCTCAAATTCTGAATACACCACGCTAATCAGCTCATCAAGGCGCATCTTTCTATCCTTTCAGAAAATTGAAATTCACATTTTGAATTTTTAGGGTTTTTCCGACAAACCCTAATCCGGGACCAGATCCAATTTTCAGCATTTCAAGTGGTAAGACCTAAATATTTTTTATTTCCATTTGAAGTACTCTTTAAGATGTCTCACCACACCAAGCTTGAGGATAAGCTTGAAGGAGCTGATAACTTTCGAGCTTGGAAGTATAGGATTGGGTTAATCCTGGAAGAGAATGAGTTGGACTCATATGTAAAAGAAGACATCCCTATCCCAGAGGATGAAGAGGCTAAGGTATTGCATAAGAAAAACTTGGTCAAGGCAAAGAGAATCATTGCTGATTCTATCAAAGACCATTTCATACCCCATGTGTCTTCTCTAAAGACACCCAAGGAGATGTTTGACTCTTTGACCAAGATATTTGAAGGGAAGAACATACATCGGAAGATGACCCTGCGGAACCAATTGAAAGTAGTAAAGTTTCAGAATGGAGAAACCATTAAATATTATTTTTCAAGGGTCTCCCAGATTAAGGAACAACTAGACGCAGTGGATGAAATAGTGGAGAATGGTGAAGTGGTGATGACCACTCTAAATGGCCTACCCAAGTCATGGGATTCCTTTATTCAAGGAATTTGTGCAAGGAAGAAGTTGATCTCCTTCAACAGATTGCGGGAAGAATGCTCTCAAGAAGAATCTAGGCTTGTGGCTCGAGAAGAAAATATGGGAAATGAATATCAAGCTCTCACAGCACATGCCAGGAAAGGCAAGTCCAAGAAGGAATCATCTCATAACAGGAGATTCTCACACCACCATTATCATAAAGATAAGAAAGATATCAGATGCTTCAATTGCAATGAAAAGGGACACTTTGGTTCAGATTGTCCCAAGAAGAAGAAAGACAACAACAACAAATTCAATAAGAAGAAGAAGAATAACAAAAGAAGATATCATGCTCATGCTGCCGAAGATGATGAAACCCCAAAGAAGAAGGCTAGGGCAGAAAGTGATAGTGATGATGACTCATCAAGTGAAGAAGAATATGTTCTAATTTCTGCTCTCACAGGTACTATCTCCCATGGTTGTAATGATTGGTTGATTGATAGTGGGGCTTCCAAACACATGACTGGGTTTAAGGAATCTTTTGTGAATCTATCTGAACATGAATCACCCCATAAGGTGAAACTTGGGGATGATTATCAATACCCAATCAAAGGAAGTGGTGAAGCCTCCTACAACCTAGATTCTGGAAAATCTTTGAAGATGAAAGAAGTCCTTTCTGTACCTGGGATCAAGAAGAACTTACTCTCCATCTCTGCATTGGATGCAAAAGGTATGAGGGTTGCATTTGTGGATGGCCAAGTCCTAATGTGGCCAAAGGGAAAGAACATAGATGTTGCAGTAGTGATTGGAGAGAAAGATGGAGGTTTGTATAAATTGAAGGGACAACCTGAACATGCCATGGTACATGAATCCATGGAGCCAAGTGAACTTTGGCATAGAAGACTTGCTCATATGCACTATAGGGCACTTCCAATTGCAAGCAAGGTTGTAGAGGGTCTTCCTGAAATCAAGACCAAACATGAAGGTGTTTGCAAAGGATGTGCAAAAAGGTAAGAACATTAAGAAGGCTTTCCCAAGCAGTGAAAGTAAGGAAAAAGATATCCTGGAAATCATCCACTCAGATTATGTGGTCCTATGTCATCCAGTTCTCTGAGTGGGTATGTTTACTATGTCTCATTTATTGATGAATTCTCAAGGAAGACTTGGGTATACTTCTTGAAGAACAAAGATGAGGTGTTTGATAAATTCAAGGAATTCAAAACCTTGATGGAGAATCAAACTGACAAGAAGATCAAAACATTCAGATCCGACAATGGTGGAGAATTCACCTCAGGTGACTTCAAGAAGCTTTGTAGTGATTCAGGGATTAAGAGGGAGTTGACTGCTCCTTATAGTACTCAACAGAATGGAGTTGCAGAAAGGAAGAAAAGAACAATCATGGAAGCAGCAAGGGCAATGCTACATGACCAGGACCTACCTATATGGGCAAAAGCAGCTAGAACAACTGTATATCTGCATAACAGAACACCCGACAAGATATTGGACAACAAAACACCAGAATAGGTCTTTTCTGGTAAGAAACCTGAAGTTAGCCATCTCAGAATATTCGGTTGTCCAGTATACACTCATGTCCCAAAGGAAAAGAGGATCAAACTAGATCCTTTAGGAAAGAAGGGTATCTTTGTGGGTTACAATGAAAGCTTGAAGGCTTACAAATTATACTTTCCAGGGTTCAAGAAGATTGATGTCAGCAAGGATGAATATAAGTTCAAGGACAGGTAATCCAAGAAGCAAAGATCAAGAGGGAGCACACTCCAGCAACTCCTGCAAGGATGTAGATTTTCAGAGGGAGTTGACCATCTTCCTACATTCCACAAGAGAAAGGTGTAGAAGAAACTACTTCAACAGCTCCTGCCAGGAAGCAAAGACTCAGAGCGAGTCCACCCAACAAACAAACAAAGATAAGTATTTCAATTATCATTTCTTTCCTATTTTGTTTGTTTAAATAATATTATGCTTATGTTCCTAGACTTATGAGATGTATTGTGCATATTAGAATGATTGCATTAATGAACAGTATACTACTAATATGCATGTGATGGGTAAGTGGCCTATGGCACTGTACAACATTCCAGTGCTACTTATCTAGAATGAAACCTCTTTGCTGACATGTTGGGAGTAGTGCAAACTCTTAACAATGTTCTGGTAGAGACTGGAAGGCATCTAGAAAGTTGTGGAACATGGATAAATGTTGTATTGAAGCATTGGATAAGATAACTGCATGCCTGCATGACATATTTCTTTATGTGTAAAGAATTTGTTATGAAAATTATGAGATGTTTCTAATTATGCAATTTAACTTGTCTTGTAGGAACGACTGTATATCTTCACCTACAAAAGGACTACAACATTTGTTCTAGCAACAAAGATATCTATTGAAGATATCGAATATATTGAAGTTCCTAGGATCTGGGATGAAGAAATGGAATTCCATGATCCATCGATCATGAAGAAGATGTTTGGGATGCAGTTCCAAGACCTGACAGGGAATCACATGTGTGCAGATTGAAGAAATCCTTGTATGGCTTGTAGCAAGCTCCCAGAACTTAGTATGATACAAAGAGGAAGCTTGCTGCCGAGTTCGACATGAAAGATTTGGGAATGATGCATTATTTCCTAGGTATGGAGGTGTGGCGGAGTGCAGGTGGGATCTTCCTTAGTCAAGGGAAGTACACAATAGATATCCTGAAGAGATTCGGGATGATGGATTGCAAGGCCATGGCCACACCTGTGGCATCGAATCTGAAGCTTCTTTGTGATGCTTCATCTGATCCAGTTGATGTCTCTATGTATCGTCAGATGATTGGGTCCTTGATGTACCTGACGAACACAAGACCAGATATTTGCTTTGCGGTGAACACATTGAGCCAGTTCCTGATAGATCCGAGGAGTGTTCACCTGGTTGCTGTAAAGCATGTTCTGAGGTACCTGAAGGGTACAGTGGATTATGGGGTCAAGTATGAAGTGAATCAAAATTTTAACTTGCAGGGTTATGTTGATTCAGATTGGGTTGGCAATGCTGTAGATAGGAAGAGCACATATGGATGCTGCTTCAGTATGGGATCAGGTGTGATCTCTTGGTTTAGCAGGAAGCAGTCCTACGTAGCACTGAGTACAGCTGAGGCAGAGTATGTTGCAGCATGTTTAGCTATTTGTGAGGCAGTATGGCTATGAAAGCTACTATCTGAGTTATTTGATGTCCCGTTGGATGCTACTGGTATCTTTTGTGATAACTAGAGTTGTGTGAAGCTGTCCAAGAACCCAGTGTTTCATGACAGGTCGAAACACATAGAGATCAAATATCACTATATCAGGGATATGGTGCAGAGAGGAGCTGTGAAGCTCTTGTACGTTGTGACGGATGAGCAGATTGCAGATGTGCTGGCGAAGCCACTAGCCAGGGTGAAGTTCGAGTACTTCAGGGAGAGGCTTGGTGTTCTTCGGATTGATGACACTTCGAGGAAGAAGTGATGGACACATTTGCTGAATCCATTCCAAGCATGCTGGAAGGAGGATCCTTCACAAGGCTGTGGATGTAAGCGCTAGATGATGAGCATCAGGATGATGTTCTAGTATGATCAATTGGATCATTTTTATATGTATGTATGCATCATGTTGGATGCTGTATATGATCAGTTGGATCATTTATATGTATATGTATGTATGCATCATGCTGGATGCTGGATATGATCAGTTGGATCATTTATATGTATGTATGCATCATGTTGGATGCTTGGACCATGTATCTGTATATGTATCAGGTGGATACATTGTATGATCAGGTAGATCATGTATGTTGATATGTATCATGTATTTGTATTTGTATCAGGTGGATACACTGTATGATCAGGTGGATCATGTATGATGATATGTATCAGGTAGATACTTGGTATGCATCAGGTAGATGCATTGTATGATCAGGATGATCATGGATGACGAGCTTCAGGATGTTGCTCCAGATGACATGCAGCAGGATGTTGCAGTGATGATGATCAGGATGATCATGTGTACATCAGGATGATGTAAGGTGAGTATCAGGTTGATACTCTGTGGCCGTGGAATAGGTTGTGCAGATAAGCATGTAATTTGTGACTTGGGAGATTTGCAGATAGTCTTTCGAGGTTTTGCCTACGGCATGTAATTTGTACCCTAGGATATCTGGCAAATTCTCTTTCGAGGTTTTTCTTGGGAGGACATATAATTTGTGCCCTGGTAGATTTGCAGATAGTCTTTCGAGGTTTTGCCTATGGCATGTAATTCGTGCCCTGGGATATCTGGCAGATGCTCTTTTGAGGTTTTGTCCTATGACATGTAATTTGTGCCCTGGGAGATTCGATAGGTTGAGCCGTGTGCTCGTAATCAGTCCTGGGATGCTCTTTCGAGGTTTTGCCATGACCACATGTAATTTGTGCCCTGGGAGATCCGATAGGTTGAGCCTTGTGCTCGTAATCAGTCCTGGGATGCTCTTTCGAGGTTTTGTGGTGACCACATGTAATTTGTGCCCTGGGAGATCTGATAGGTTGAGCCTTGTACTCGTAATTAGTCCTGGGATTCTCTTTCGAGGTTTTGTGGTGGGGTCACATGTAATAAGTCCTGGAGATCTGGACAGGATGAAAAAGGCCTCAGATGCTCTTTAGGGTTCTTGCTAGTCAAGAGACTCTTTTAAGGTTTTGTGACGCACATAATAAGTCCTGAGATTTCCACAGTATGGCCAGTGATGATGAAGACCTATAGGTGGTGGGCCTACATCTAGTATGAAAAAGGACTGGCTCTGTAGAACTTCCTATGACGAGTAGAGTCAGATATTGGTTGAGATAGCAGCAGCAGTGACGATGATGATGACGATGCATCGATGAAGATGATCCCAAGAAGAATACTTGTCTAGCAGATCTGTGTTGAGAAATACCTTCCTAGTTAAGAGGGAGTGTTGATGTATATGTAACTTTGGAATGTATTTCATCTATGTATTTCATATATATTTATTGTACCCTTATTAGAGATGTGTTATTCCTCTATAAGGAAGTGTCGCAAGTGTGTGTACTTGCCGATGAGTTATTAGACCACCATGTGTGGGGTCGGCCCTGAAATATATATATTATATTGTGGATGTACCTAGCTAGACAAGTCGTCCCATAAGGTCACTGGGCAAACAAGTTAGTATAAATAGAGATCAAGAGATCTCTATTTAGATCATTCGGAAAGTCATATCTCTCTCACTCAGAAAGTGGCGCACTAGTGAGGAGGAGGATCATATGCTTCTAGGAGACTATCTCAAGTGTATTTTGGTTGTACTTTGGTTGAGCCATTGCTCTCTCTATCTCTGAGGAAGTTGTGGGGTTTTTCACCTTAGGGTTTCCCCCACGGAAACTCTATGTCTCTTGTCTCTCATGCTTTTGATTCTTGTGATGCTTGTGATGCTTATTGTGATTGTTATGCATTGATATACTGTATATGTTATTCTCTTAGTGAAGATCCTAGAGTATTGTGAATTAATGCTCAAAATTTAACAATAAGGTATTTAAAACAATGATCCAATGGAGGATATGAACACATAAATCTAGTTGGCACTTGAATCTATTTTAATCTTTTTGGGCGTACAAGAATTTAGTAAAAACCGCGACTGGTTTCATGCCTTTTCAATTGGTTTATGGACTAGAATCCATTTTACCTATTGAATGTTAGATTCCATCTCTCAAGCTAGCTATCGAACTTCTACCCAATACTACTGCCGAGGAAGAACGATTCTTGTACTTGAAAAAACTTGACGAGACTCGCTGTGATGCCACTCTTGCTAATGAATCTCACTAGATGTGAGTCAAAGATCGATACAATAAATCTGTTCAACCCCACACCTTCAATGAAGTTGATCTGGTATTGGCTTATGATCAACGCATGATGAGCTAGGGGCAGGGAAGTTCGAATCCATGTGGCAGGGTCCCTACATCGTCAAACGTTTCCTAAAAAAAGGGGATTATGAGTTAGTATATTATGATGGGATACCTTTGTGAGAGCCTCGAAATGGGATTTACCTCAAAAAGTACTATTCTTAGGAGAATCATGCATGTGTACTTTGTACATTTTGTATATAGAGTGTGTTTTAGTGTAGTGTGAAATTTTCCCTTCTGTGTGTTAGGGTCTCTTTCTAGCTATGACTTCTTATACCATGTTGTGATTGAATGCGCAGATGGCAATGTTTTATGTATTTACGGATGGTTCCAGTCGACATACATGAAACCTTGCTTCAACAACATGGGTACTTTATTCCCCTTCTAATAAATTAGTGAGCTCAGGTGAAGTTTTCCTAGGTCCTACAACTAGCAATATTGCCGACTATCATGCGGTGATTGGATTATTGATCGACGCTTCGTCTAATGGTGTAGGCCATATTATTGTCCATATGGATTCCCAGCTTGTGGTTTCTTAGTTAAACCACATTTATACCATTTGTGATCATGTACTACTTCATCTTTTTCGGAGGGTACGTAGTTTTGAGAGATCGTTTGAGTTTATACAATACCAACATGTTCCAAGAAATATGAATACAATTGTTGTTTCATTAGCTAATTTTATGAATACAATTGTTGATTCATTAGCTAATTTTAGCTTAAATTTGAGCATTAGACATTCTTAAAAATTTCATTATGAAGTGTATATTAAAAAAAACATACCATGTAAATAATCCATGTAAAAATAAGTAGTCTAAAGATATCCATGTACATATAATCCACCATAGACACATTGTATAGTAAATCCACTAAAAATGGATTTTTTATTAAGCGTAACAAAATGGTTTTACAAAAAGTACCGAGACAAAACCTGAAGCACATGGATTTCAGAAATCACTATATGTAAATAACAAAAAGATAATCACGGTGCTCGTGATAGCATATGATGGCCCGAGACATTCACTGAAGTAAATGACAAATACACCCATAAATCGCAACTGTATGATGTTGATAGCACTGTGGAAGCTCGTCTATTGATATGTTTAGTATATCGGTAGTAAGACTCTCCAAGTTCTACTTGACCTCCTTAAGATCCTCAGCTGCCTCACGATCTTGAGCCACTATGGATTTGTGCTCTCCCTGCCTCTGGATGAGAGAAGATGTGGGTGGCCTCGTAGGCCCAACATATACACAAGTGAAACATGAAGTCTCAGTACAACAAAAAAATTAAATACTAAAAAATACATAAAAATTAAAAAAAATGAGAAAATTTCCTTTTACCTATATCACTCTAGTGGCCCCCCTCTGGAAGCACTAAGTCGGGGTCTCCTTGGAAATCGTACCCACGTATGCATAATCCTCGATCATGAGTAGCATATTATGCATTCACCTAAATAATGTTGGGCCATAAGAAATGGTGGGACTGTCACCATGGCGATACATCAGATATACCCATCTCCTCATGCACGGTTCTCGTCGATTCGGGCTAACAATATCTATGTTTGATAGACGAAAAAAAGGAACCTGCTCTAGGAAGAAGGAAGCCAAAATAGATCATTAGCCAATTTGTTTCAGTTGGCTTGTCCTACACTTTGTCAATTGGTCTTTCATGTTCCTTAAAATACCCTCACTCTAGTTAAAAACTGTAGGCTCCATGCACTCTAGTGCATATATCATTTGGGCCCTAGTTTCCTGATGTGGGCTCTTGCTTCCTGCAACCCATGCAATGGCGAATAGCACAGTCCTCGGTGTAATATCCCTCACATGTTTAATTGAGATCTTCCCACTGAACTTTTAGGTTCCAGGGGCGTAGTATTGGTGGATCAATGACTCAATGCTATCCTCACCTCCCCTGGTTCCGGAGAGGGAAACACTTACTCCCCACCTTGAGAGTCTAGTTAGGAAGTAGATGTATTCTACTTCCAATGTGATAATTTGAACCCCAACCTAAAAAATGGAGCTCACTAGGATCCCACATCCTCAATAGGTGTTCCAATAATTGAACCTGAGCCCTCATGCCCAGAGTTACGAAGAATTTTTCTAGCCCACACTCCTGGAGGGAAATCATTGTGTTGGCATCATTGGATGATTTCATATCCTCTGGTTTGTGCTCCCTTTCTATCCACTCCAACATTTTGATGGATAAAACCTGCATACAAACCACAGAAGAAGGGATTATAACACATCCATCTGAAAAAATTCCAACAAAAATGGTTGATTTTTATTTTTTTGGGTTCGCTTTACGGATGTCGCACCCCACTTTTGCACACAATGCGAAAATGTTGCAGTCTGCTTTTTCAAGAAGTGTGACACTTGCAGTTGTCGCAGTACCTGAAAAATAAGATTGTGACACTCCGTGCACGTTTTTTACCCTGGAAAAATATTCCAAAAGTATCCTAAACTAGCTTAAAAACATAAATTTCTACAATGAAAATGAAGGGGAGTTGGGAATGAGTTAGGAGCTGACATAATCAAAAATCCTGACCTGATGCATCCGGAATATCCACCACAAAAATCAACCAAAATGGGGCTTTCTCTCTTGGAAAAAGGGTAAAAAACACAATGGAAAAAATAAAATTACTTTTACCCCTTTTTACTAACTTGAAATAGAATATTTTATTATTTTATTTCATTATTTTTATATTTTTTCCATTTTGGTCAATATCTCACTAATATGTTGATTTGAATATGTTTTTAACTTCAATTGTGGAGATGGCAGGTCAAAATTAATGACATGGGCTATGGTTGAGGTTACTCTTCGTTCTTTCTCGTGCTCGTAAATACATGAGAATAAGTTACTGAGTATACTTTTATCACTTTTTCGGGCTCGCAAAAATAATTATGAAAAAGGAACCCCTTGGATGTAGTGTCCCTTTTTAAGAATTTGTAAAACCTAGGAAAAATTGCAATTTTTGGCCAATTTGACCCTTAGACTAGTAATGACTCAATTGCTTCCAAATGGCTCCAAATACTTCCGAATTGGGTCTGAATGAGTTTGTAAGGTATTCAAACATATAAATGAGGCTGATGGATGCTTGGAAACTCTCAAAACACTTTTGCAACATTCATTTATAATCAGGGAAAAATTGGGAACTTTACTAGTCAAATCGAGGTTCAAAACCCCCAAGGGTAGGGGACAAAGATGGCTTACCAAACACTGTAATACCTTCACAAATTTTAGAACACAGACATGGTACTTATAAAGGACCTAAATGGGCTCCCCAATTCTTCATCAATTATTTTCTATAGGCTTCTTCAATTCCCATGAATTAGAGGTTTGTATACATGTCTTCACATAGGGATGTTAAATTTTCTGAATTTACTTCAATCTGATCTAGGATCTTAACTGAGAGAACAACATATACAACATATCTACAGCATATCAATCATGGAGACAATAATGCAAGCACACAAGAGACACAAAGATTTACTTGGGGAAAACCATAAAGGTGAAAAACCCCAATAACTTCCTCAGAGATAGATAGAGCAATGATACAACCAACCAAGAGAGATAGCCATAACCTAGCAGCAGATCCTCCTCCTCCATAAGTGCGCCACTCCTCCTTGAGTGCATGTGTGAGAAGTGAGTGAGTAAATAGAGTGCCTCCTGCACTCTATTTATACTTGACTTGACTTGCCTTTTTACCTAACTCATGTAGGCTCGAACTTAACCACATAATATAATGCTGACTGGGCCGACCCCCAATAGGGTGGTCTAATAACCCTTTGACCCACATGGCCGACCCCCAATAGGGTGGTCTAATAACCCTTCGACCCACATGACTTATACAGGGCCGACCCCAACAAGGTGGTCTAATAACCCATCAAGTATAAGTTACGACACTTACAATATAAATGACGACACTTCCGTATAGAGGAATAATACCATCTCTATAGGAATACAATATACATATATGTGAAATACATTCCGAAGTTACATATACATCAACAAGGGAGAAATGATAGTAAACTTCAACACTTGTTATGAAATTCAAAATTTAGGTTCCAAGGACTTGTGAAATTTTAATGAAACTTCTTCAGAACATTAATTACACTCCATACATCAAGAAAATAACATTTAATGAATGATACAAATCGAAATAAAGCCTCTTCAAGCTCCAACAACAAGATATAGGGAAAATGGCACCATTTATGCATTGTTTGGTATTTTTACATAGTTCCAATTGGTATTTAGACCTGAGAAACTTCTGAGAATCAAATAAAGAATATATATATATTAGAATACAAAAATATTGGGCCTCAAGAGCTATCCCAAAGAGATCATCACCTCACCAAGTGCGCCCCTCCTCAAGGAGCAAGAATATGATAAGAAATAAAAGAATAGTTGTAGAAGCAAGATGAAGGAGATGTGATCACGAGATTATTTGTAGCTTCAACCTGAAAAAAAATGAATCCATTTTATATCCAAATTAAAGGTCTAAATGGCCTCTCCAATTTCCAATTAGGATGGGAATCTTTCACGCTCGAAATTGGTGCTAAGGCAAGTAGAATAACACTCTACTAGCTCTCCTCTCCAAATGAAAAATGTAAAATGATCAAAATCCACTCTCCATCTTTTCTCTTGACTTTTATAAACTTCCAAAGACCTCCTTATCTCTAATTCCCTCCATGAGATCCATGCCAACTCAAATTAGGAAAAGATTCCAATGTATGCCACATGTCCCTCCAATTCTAGCCTCCTCCTTCACTCAATTCGAATGGGTGAATATTTGGCTGCCCTAACTCCCTTGTGCGCCCTCTTAGAGGCTATTTTTAGCCCTGACATGTCATATATGCCAGATTTCATCCATCAGGTCTGATTTTGTCATAAGTGTCATAGGCATCTTCATCATTGGTGTCATAGAAGCTAGGGAATCTAGCCCAAGTGTCCCACTATCTCCAAAATGCCTCTTCCTCTTCCATGGGAGTTACTCTTACTCTACATTTCGACCTCATTGAGTCATGCCAAGTATTATTCCCTTCCAAATCCACCAATAACATTGTACTCCACCTTGGATTTGAATGGGTGAGAGTGGAATTCCATGTGGCATGGGGAATCTAGATTGTGTGGGTCCCACACCACCAATGTGTCTCCATGACCAAGTGCCATCTATTTCCTCATCATAAATATTTATTTAGTCCCTTTTAATATATTTATGTCAAGCTAAAGTCCATTTGGGGTTTATTAGTCTCCTTATTCTAAATTTAATGTTTCCACCCCAACTTAGGAAACTAGTAGATTGGTGGAATTTTCTCTTCTTGAGATTTATTTGAATGGGGACATTACAGTCCTCACCAATCAAGATTTCTTTCCCTCATTATATTCTAAATTAGGATGCTCCAAAATTTGTTCCTCCTCCCATGTGGCATCCTCACTTGGAAAATATTTCCACTATACCAAATACTCCCTTATGATTCTGCTCCTCAATTTCCTTTCTCTTGCCTTCAAATTTTTTTTGAGATAAGTATGAGCTGTCCTTAATCATCTAATGGAGGGATGGTTTCTGAAACAAATATTTTCTGACCAATAGAATTCTCAAGGCATGAAACATGAAATACATTGTAGATTTTTCTCCCTTCCGGAAGTTCCAACTCATAATCCACCTCCCCAACTTTTCGAACTATCTTATATGGACCATAGTATCTTGGTTTGATATTTTCTGATCCTTTCACTTTCAAGGATGTTTGTTTATATGGTTGTAGCCTCAAATAGATGAAATTATTCATTTGAAAAGTTATTTCCACTCTATGTTGATCCACATACCGTTTCTGCTAATTTTGCAAATTGTCTTTTAGGAGTTTAAAAATATCCTGACTTTCCTCCACCCTTCCAACCATTGATTCACTATTTCTGTTTGGCCATTAGTTTGAGGATGACATCTTGTGCTTGGATTCAATTGAGTGCCAAACGACTTGAAAATTTCTTTCCAAAAGATCTGCTATCTCTATCACTCACAATGTTCTTGGGAAGTCCATGCAATCTGAAAATTTCTCTGAAGAATAGATCATCCACTTGTGCAACAGTAAAATATGATGTAACAAAAAATAAATGAGAAATTTAGTGAGTCTATCCAACACAACATAAATGCAATCCTTACCCAAAGCCTTGAGAAAACCTGTGATGAAATCCATGGAGACACTTTCCCATTTTTGTTGTGGAATGGGAAATGGTTGCAATAGACCAGCAAGATGTGTATGTTCAGATTTGTTTTGCTGACATGACTTGAATTCATTCACATATTTTAGAACATCCTCTTTCAGCCCTTTCCAAAAGAACCTTTCCCTTTGTTTCCTATATGTTTTGAAAAAACCAGGATCGCCTGCTAAAGGAGAGTCATGAGCTTCCTTCAAAATATTGTGCTTGAGATTCAAACCATGAACCAAGTATATTCTATCCTTATAGTATATTATAACATACAAAACCTTGTACCTATCATCACCTTTGACTCCATCTAACACATCACAAGCAAAACTATCTTTGGCATATTCAACTATTAGCATATTTTTCCAATCTTTTGAAATGTCCATAAGATAAAATGATGGTCTTCTAGATAATGCATCTGATACAATATTATTCCCCCCCTTAAAATATTCATTGTCAAAATCAAAAGCTTGGAATTTTCTTACCCACTTTTGTTTCCTTTCATTGAGGTCCTTTTGCGTGAGAAAATGTTTCAAACTGTTATGATCAATTTTGACCACAAACTTGTTTCCCACCAAGTATTGTCTAAACTTGGCCAAGGCATGCATGATGGCTAACATTTATTTGTCATAAATAGAGTAGAGCTTCTCATGTGGCTGCAAATTTCTGCTATCAAAAGCTATGGGGTGTTGATTTTTCTTTAAGACCGCCCCTATCCCTTCTCTTGATTCATCACATTCCAAGACAAATGGTTTAGAAAAATCAGGTAATGCAAGTATTGGACAACTACTCATTACCTCTTTCATTTTTTGGAAGGCCTTCTCAGCCTCTTCATCCCACTTGAAAGCATCCTTCTTGGTCAAATCAGTAAGTGGAACAATCAATTTAGAGAACCCTTTCACAAAGTTTCTATAATAAGTGCATATTCCAATGAAGCCTCTCAATGCTGTGATGTTTTTGGGTGATGGCCATTCAAGAATAGCTCTTATTTTTTCCAAGTGAACCTTCACTCAATATTTTCCAATGATGTTCCCAAGATATAAAACTTATTTTAACCCAAATTCTCACTTGGACAACTTAGAAAACAAAGATTATTCATGCAAAAATTTCAAGACAACTTCTAGATGGTGCAAGTGTTCCTCCCATGTTTTGTTGTAAATTAGAATGTCATCAAAGAAAACCAAAACAAACTTATGGATCTATTTGCAAAATATTTGATTCATGCACGATTGAAATGTGGCTGGAGCATTGGTCAAACCAAAAGGCATGACAAGAAACTCAAAATGGCCATAATGACATATGAAAGGTATTTTATGCACATCCTCCTCCATTCGAATTTGATGGTAACCAAATCTAAGATCAATTTTTGAGAAGAATTTTTCTCCATGTAGCTCATCCATGGGATCATCTATTCTTGGGATGGGATATCTATTTGTTATTGTCTTCTTGTTTAGGGCTCTAAAATCAATGCACATTCTCAAGGTCCCATCTTTCTTCTTCACCAAAACAACTGAAGAATCATAGGGACTAGAGCCTTGTCTAATGAGTCCCAACTCCAAGAGTTATTGAATAGCCTTTTCAATATCCTCTCTGAACTTTGTGGGATGTCTATATGGTGGGATTTGTATAGGTGAAGTTCCCACCTCCAAAACAATGTTGCGCTCAACTCCTCTATCAGGTGGCCTTCCAGGAGGGAGGTCTCCAAAAACCTTTTCATATTTGTATAGTAACTTCCTTATCTCCTTGGGATGTTTTGAAATATATATTTTTTGTTTGGGTGAAGTGATGTAACATTCAACATCCCATTAAATATCTCCATGCCTCAATATGGACCTCATACTGTGGGAAGTCACTACTTGATTAAGATAGGTGTGCTGCCCTCTCACAACCCTTTGTTTTCCTTCTGAATCTTTGAATCTCATTCCAGGAATTTGATAGTTCATTGTATGTTCCCCTATAGAGTACATACATTACACTCCCAATACCACATTAGTATAAGCAACATCAACCACATAAAATCTATCAAAAAAAGTGTAGTTACCTATGGTGAGTTCTAGCTTTGGAATCCATGTTTTGCACTCCATAGTGTTGTGACCTGGAATGATGACTGTGAAGCCATCGAATGGTTCAGTAGGTAGGTTCTTCCTCTCCACCATGTTTACATCAATGAATTTTTTTGTGGCTCCTCCATCTACCAATATCGAGACCCTTTGTCCTTGTACCACTCCCTTGCATCGAATAGTGTGAAAACGAGGCACTGCTGAAAGCACTGCCATACTCCCTTTGTTAGGTGAAGGATGAGTTTCTTCTTGTTTCCCTCTTCTGCTATGTCATATACCTCTTATTGGTTTGAAATATCTCCTTCTTCCTCCATACCCCCTTCATACTCATCATTATTAGAAAATACTTCAATGTATTGTGCTTTCCCCTTAGCACATTTATGCCCTAGTAGCCATGGTTGGAAGCATGTGTAAAACAATTTCTTTCTTCTGAGTGCTTCCTTTTTTGGTCCCTCTTTCTTATCCTTTACAAATGCATCTCTTTTCCATGTCTTCTTTTCAAATCTGAACTTGGAAGGGAAGTTGGGCTTGAGAGGAAACCTTGTCCCAGGTAGCACATTTTGAAGATCTCTTGCCAAGTTCATGGCATCTTTCAATGAAGTAGGTTTGTGGGAATTAACCAAACCCTTCAAGGTTCAACCAAACCTTCAGTAAAGAGAAATACTAACCTTAGCATATATATATCATCCACCTTCACTGATATTTTTTGGAATTCCAACATATATTCAGCAAGGGTTCCAACTTGCTTCAATTGGGCTAGTTCTTTGAAAGGCATTTCTGGGTCTTTTTGCTCAAATATTTCCAATACTCTGTAAAAAAATTCTTCATAGGTTTTAACCTGATCATGTACCAAGTTTTTAATTCCACGTAACCACCAATCATTGGCTTCTCCTTCGAGATGCAAAATAACCATTTTTAGAGCATCCTCTTCAACCATTGGATTCAGCTGAAAATACACATCTAGTTTTTGTACCCAAGTATTTGTAGAACTTTGAGATGAGCCATCAAAAGTAGGAAGAGGAATTTTACCTATGGCATAATTCAATTCCTTATTCTTAAAGGGACTCCTATTACCTTCCCTCATTTTGATTTTGTTTGAGACATTAAAGCATTGATCAAATGGTAGAGTCCTTCTGCAATCTTCACTCAACTTTTGCCATTTTGTTATAACTTCCTGTATGTCATATTGAGTGTTAGGTTGTTCTTTGGACTCAAGAAATTTGGGTGTAGTAGGCCTTACTGAAATATGAAATTAATGAGGTCAATTATGAGGTCCTGTCTTTGAGAAAATATTTTCACCCATGGCCTTCTTTTCCTCGAAAGAAGAACTATTGCTGCCTCCTATTGCCCCTTTGCTTCCAAGTTGACTAGCCAACAATTCAAACCCTTTCATTATTTGTTTTCTCATGTCTTCAAAGAATGGTTTCATTAATTTTCTAAACTCCTCATTCTCCTCTGAGGTTCCTTTCTCATCCCTAGCCACAGTTTCAACAAAATGCTCTTCTTTTCCTACTTCTTCCTCTTCAACAAAAGTGCTTTTAGTTTCAATTCCTAAGGGTGGTAACTAAATTCGTGTCCTCATTAATGGTCAGCCACATCAGGTGCAAGGACCATGATTTTATACCACTTGTAGTGTCCCTTTTTAATAATTTTTACAAACTAGGAAAAATTGCAATTTTTGGCCAATTCGACCCTTAGACTAGTAATGACTCAACTGCTTCCAAATGGCTCCAAATGCTTCCGAATTGGGTCTGAATGCGTTTGGAAGGTATTAAGACATATAAATGAGGCTTATGGATGCTTGGACACTCTCAAAACACTTCTTCAACATTCATTTATAATCATGGAAAAATTGGGAACTTTACTAGTCAAATCGAGGTTCAAAACCCCCAAGGGTAGGGACAAAGATGGCTTCCCAAACACGGTAAGACCTTCAAAAATTTCAGAAAAAAGATATGGTACTGATAAATTACTTCAATGGGATCCCAAATGCATCATCAATTAGTTTCTATAGGTTTATGCAACTCCCATGAATTAGAGGTTTGTATACATGTTTTCACATAGGGGGAAATGATAGTAAACTTCACCACTTGTTATGAAATTCGAAATTTAGGTTCCAAGGACTTGTAAAATTTTATTAAAACATCTTCAGAACATTAATTACACTCCATACATCAACATAATCACATATATTGACTGATACAAATAGAAATAGAGCCTCTTCAAGCTCCAACAACAAGATATAGGGAAATGGCACCATTTATGCATTGTTTGGTATTTTTACATAGTTCCACTTGGTATTTTGACCCGAGAGTCTTCTGAGCATAAAATAAAAAGTATATATATCAGAATAAAAAATATGGGGCCTCAATATCTATCCCAAAGATATCATCACCTCACCAAGTACGCCCCTCCTCAAGGAGCAAGAATATGACAAGAAATAGAAGAATAGTTGTAGAAGCAATATGAAGGAGATGTGATAACGAGCTTCCCTGTAGCTTCAACCTGAAACAAATAAATCCAATGTATCTCCAAATGAAATGTCTGAATGGCCTCTCCAATTTCCAATTAGGATGGGAATCTTTCACCCTCAAAATTGGTGCTAATGCAAGTAGAATAACACTCTACTAGCTCTCCTCTCCAAATGCAAAATGTAAAATGATCAAAAGCCACTCTCCTTCTTTTTTATTGAATTTTATAAACTTCCAAATACCTCCTTATCTATAATTCCCTCCATGAGATTCATGCCAACTCAAATTAGGAAGAGATTCCAATGTATGCCACTTGTCCCTCCAATTCTAGCCTCCTCCTTCACTCAATTCGAATGGGTGAATATTTGGTTGTCCTAACTCCCTTGTGTGCCATTTTGGAGGCTACTTTTATCCCTGACATGTCATATATGTAAGATGTCAGCCATCAGGTCTGATTTTGTCATAATTGTCATAGGAATCTTCATCATTGGTGTCATAGAAGCTAGGGAATCTAGCCCAAGTGTCCCACTAGCTCTAAAATGCCTCTTCCTCTTCCATGTGAGTTACTCTTCCTCTACATTTAGACATCATTGAGTCATGCCAAGTATTATTCCCTTCCAACTCCCCCAAGAACATTGGAATCCACCTTGGATTCGAATGGGTGAGAGTGGAATTCCATGTGGCATGGGGAATCTAGCTTGTGTGGGTCCCACACCACCAATGTGTCTCCATGACCAAGTGCCATCTTTTTTCCTCATCATAAATATCTATTTAGACCCTTTTAATATATTTATTTCAAGCTAAAGTCCATTTGGGGTTTATTAGTCTCCTTATTCCAAATTTAATTTAATGTTTCCACCCCAACCTAGGAAACTAGTAGATTGGTGGAATTTTCTCTTCTTGAGATTTATTTGAATAGGGACATTATAGTCCTCCCCACCCAAGATTGATTTCCCTCAAGATATTCTAAATTAGGATGTTGCAAAATTTGTTCCTCCTCCCATGTGGCATCCTCACTTGGAAAATATTTCCATTGTACCAAATACTCCTTTGAGATTTATTTGAATGGGGACATTGCATTAGAGTCTCTTTTAAGCTCTTTTCAGAATATCTAAATAGTAAAATATTTCCAAGCAAATTTGATTCTTTCATGCTTGTAAAATTATTTGAAAGGTCATTTATCCGATGATAGTTTATTCCTTTTTCAGACTGTTTAGACTATTTATGAAAAATGAATACCTTGGTCAACTATTGAATAAGAGAGTTATTCTAGGCATTATTTTATACTTTTTCCAACCTCGAGGACTAAAATTATGAAAAGGTCCATTTTGGAGTCTTCTTTAAGTGCTTTTTAGACTCTCTAAACATGAAAAACCACCAAGTTTTCCTGCTTTGGACTCGTAAAACTACACATTGAAGGACCCTTTTTGGGACCGAACCCCTCCTTCCTCAGGTTCATAAAACATGTGAGTTTGGACTCATTTATGATGAGCTACATAGAGCATTTGTTACCCATTTCCAGCTCATTAAAAATCAAAGAGGTACTCATAAATCATGATGGGGAAAATAAGGGAAGGGGAATGTATATAAGTCTGTGTTTATGGCATCTTGTCATCACCCTTGAACATGGCACTTGATTCCATCTTATTCGAACAGTTGGGTAATCAGTATGTCCTTGAGTCAAACCAATTCCATGAGTCATTTTACTCCTTTGGGTCATCTCAAGAATGCCTCGGTCATGCCGCATTAGGTCTTGGTCTCTTCCTCGTTGAGTCAATGCTGCCAAGTTACTTGTCGTGCCATTAGATGTTCAAGGGAAGTCTTTTTCCAGAGTCAACCTTCAAAGTCATTAAGCCTTGTATTATGTAGTCCATCTTGGAAATAATATCTCAAGCATTACTTGACATTACACCTTTGTGTCAGTTCATGCTCATTTGGTCTACCATTTTACATCACTTTTCTGTGTTAGTTTCTTGTCGATGATGTGGGATACATCATGTCCCTCCTTCAACAAGTCTGTTCCTATCGACATCAACACATTATCTGGGAATTAGACTTAGAAACTAGTTAGTACCTTGGAGCCTGCATACCTCAATGACAAGTTTCCTCACCTCCAACAGTAGGTTCACATCACTGACATTTGATTGGATGATTCTGCGGATGTTCAACTCCAGCTCATCTATTCACATCCATTGGAATGTACTGAGATACCTTGGGAGTCATTGTCATCATTGGTGACTCCCCTTGCACTTATTAATGGTTTACATCATTGACCGATAATCAATTGGTTTCTACCATGTTTGAATTCAAATCCTTTATTCACATGGCTAGAATCGTATCCTTTCGGGTTTGGGTTGAAGACCCCAAGGACTCAAATCATATACTTTACCTAGGTTGTGATGGATATTTTTTTAGTAGGTTCCCACATGGACATCATGTTGGTGAACTCATTGATGTACTGCCACATAGATCCACTTTTGTATTGGTCGTGGCTATGTTATTATTGTATCATGGATTTACGCTTGTATTTTAGTAGCCATGATCTATCTTCAGTCATTGTTAGGTACGAATCCACAATGTATGTCGGTGGCTGTATCTTGAGTCAGTACTATCATGGATATGCAAATGTATTGGTTGGAAGCCATGCTATGAGTCATATATTTTTCAGAGATGTTTAATCATCATACTACAAAGTCCTTATTATTTTTTGACAGGTTTTCGACCGATGGTTCTTTGCCTTAATCTTCATTTACAAAATTATTTCAGCTATCACTTCACTCTAGATTCGTACTTTGGGGGGCAATCTGTTACACAGAAATATCATCATCACCATGATAATGAACCATGTACCTTCAACCTTGCCACAATACCTAAAGTAATTGTCAGGAAGATTTGAATTATGAGTTTTCTTCCTTCTAAAAAATCTATTTGGCAACATTGTCGTAGGTTGTTGTAGGAAAACTTGCGACACTCTTAATTGTTGTAGGTTGCTTTTTAGCAACTTGGGACACTTTCGCATATTGTATATATGCATACTGTGACACCCCTACATGTCGCAAGTTTCTCTTGAGTAGGGTGCAACGCTGTCTATTTGAATGGAAAAAATGAAGGTTCGAGGAGCTTCTAGAAATAAGTCCTCATGGATGGATATCCCCTCCTATTAGGATGTATCTCAACCGAACCCCTTACTTGTTGGGATCTCACCCTATCCTTATACTCTTATCTTTGATCTCCTCTTTATCCCTTTTTCCCTATAAATGCAAGCTCATTCCCATGGGTGAGGTAGAGGGGTCCATGGTAGCTAAATGCTGGTGTAATTGTGCTAGAGAGTTGAATCTTTGATAGCCATCCTCTTGAGGCAAGGTGACAAGTTAAGGAAAATGAATTATTAGAAGGGATCTACAAAACCAATGCATTTCGGTTGTACTTCTTTCCTCATTTTTAATACATAAATACATTTACTTTCTCGTAAATGACACTGTGTTTCATTTATAGAATTTCTCCTTGGTCATTTTCTTAGGTTAATCAAGTTATATTTGTAGCCTTCACTTGCTCTTGTTTGCTTTAGACATTCCACAAGTTCTATATTCGATCTAAGGAACATGGCTATAAGGGAATCAAACCATCAAGTACAACCTAAAGTAAAAGGTATGTGCTTTCTCCATCTTCAAGTAATTTGATTGATGTAGAGAAAGGTTTGTATTTTTTGTCTTGTTTTGTTCTAGATTCAAACCATTTGAACTAGGGAGTTCAGTCTTTGTATGCATTGACCGAATAATATGTAAACAGTTCTCTATAAATGCCACTTAATCATCATGAGACATGTTCACTACGACTCATGAATCTTGATTTTGTAATATCATTTCTTTGATAGGTCACAACAACTTTAGGACTCATGTCCTTCAAAGTATCTTGCAAGTGATCTACAAATGGAGAAAAAAATTAACATGCTTAGTTGTCAAGCCATCTACTATGTTGGTTTCACTTGCATGAAACAATACTAACAATGACCTTTCTTGCAAATTTCATGGCCATATGTGCACCCAAGGCACTCTTTTTGGAAGAGACCAATGGTATTGTAGAAAACTGACCTACCATGCCAAAGGCTTTGATCATTGAATCATATTTACCATGGCTCACATTGGGTGCACAATTCTTTACAGAGACTACTTGTTAAACATGACATACACACACACACACACTACAAATTACATATTGTGATTATAGCATATCCTTAACTGGTAGGCCCCTAACATCTTTCAAGACATATATCCCTGAAAGGATTCTACAATGAGATAGAAGCGGAAAAAAAATATCATGCACTCAATGGTCAGTTCATTTGCTCCTTTGGATTCATCTCGATGAGATGATACTAGAAATTACCTTTCCCACAAATCTCATGGAAATATGCATGTTCCAAACACATGTATCAAAATAGTCATGTTGAATGGTGGAACACTGGCTTTCCATGGAAAATGCTCCAATTAATGTGTCATTTTTTCCATTCTCATCGCAAGAAAATGTATTTTTTGCAGAGGCCACTTATTCTCTTGAGAGGCACATGCTACAACTTATGGATCTTGATTTTGGCATACCATTTGATAGGGAGGCCCTTGATATATTTTGCGACTCATGTGCTTGAAGGCACATGTAAAGTGGGTGAAGAGAATCGCCTCTATTTGATTTGTCATTTGTTCTATCTATTTTGTCTTTACAAAACAATATAATAATAACCTCTCTTGTGCATTGCATGTCCATATGTGTCATCAAGGTCATAGTTTATAAGAGGCTAGTTGCATGTTAGAGAATTGACTTATCATGCTAAAGGATTTGATTGACATGTGATTTTCACCATTCTCTCCTTAGGTTCATTGTTCTTTGCAAAATACACCTAATTGCTTACACACATAAAAACTTATGGATCCCAACTCGAACATATTTTTTCATTAGAGGATCCTTGAAAGCATTCAATATGCTTAATCTCCCCAAAATGTTCATGTAATTAGATTTCAACAAGCCAAAAAAAATTCCTATGTTTGACATGTTTTCTTTGTTTCCCTTTTCCATGAAACAATACTAACAAATAATATTTTTCATGTGTCTTAGGTACCAATTTAGGGAGACATTGGTAGCATAGTATAAAATTAACTTTCCATGCCAAAGGATTTAATAAGAAACTCATTTTAGCCATGATCTCTTGGGGTGCATGGTTCTTAGTAGAGACCACTTAGTTAGCATGAGATATAAGCTATAATTTATGGAACCTGATTCTAGGGTGTTATTTTATTGGTAGGCCCTTGGTAGCTTTCAGGACCCTTATCAACGAAAGAATCCTACGAGAATGCTTCAATTGGGGGGGAAATATTTTTCCTCAGTGTGGCATGTCATCTATTGTGTTGGATTTGTATCCATGGAAAAGAACCACAAGATCTCTTGTATATCTCATGGCCAAAATTACGCCAAACAACCATTTTAGAAGAGGCTAGTTGCATGGAAAAACACCAACCAACAATGCCAATGAATTGCTTCAACTTGTAGGTCATTTTCACCATGCTCACCCCAAGCACATGGTTCCTTGCAAACACCACTTAATTATTGTGAGATACACACTCCAACTTATGGATTCCAATTTTTCCATAGTGCTTGATCAACATTTCCTCTATAGCGTTGAAGGACTTTGTCCTTAAAAGACTCCTACAATTGAACTTCAAAGGGGAGAGAAAACCTACCTTTGTTTGACATAATTCTTGCTTCATTACTTTGTGTCCATGGTACAACACTAACATTGAAATTTCCCATGCATATCACACCATGCACAATAGTTGCTTTTTTCCTAAGAGGCCAATTACTTGGTGAAACGTTGACTTCTCATGCCAAAGGTTCTCATTAGTAGGTCATTTTTTCCATGCTACCGTTGAGAACATGGTTCTTTGTGGAGGCCACTTATTGTTGTGAGATACACATGAAACAACTCATGGATCCTAATTTTAGTTTACCATTTGATTGGTATGCCCTCAAGGGATTTCAAATCTTATCCCTAAAAGGCTCATGTATGCGATATTCAACAAATGAAAAAATGTGTGCTTATGTTTAATGTGTCGTCTACTTCATTAGATTCATCTCTCCAAAACATAACTAATGAATAGATTTCCCATGCACCTTGTGCCCATATACATGAATCAGGAACCCATTTTGAAATAGGCCACTTGCATGGTAGAGGATTGACCTACCATGCAAAAGGCTCCAATCAATGTGTCATTTTTGTCATGCTTTCCCTAGGTACATGGAACATTATTGAGGCCATTTGGTTATCGTGAGACATTTACAATACAATAGGGAGGATCAAAGGACCAATTTGAAATATTGAGAGAACAATAATGGTCCTTGTGTCTCAATCCATGGTTTGGGGATGAATAACCAAGGATTTGGTACCTAATACATGTTTTTGGGGATTAGATGCCATGCACGTGGATCTAAACCATGCCACAAGCAAGTGAAATGTATACCCTACAGGAGGATTAGACATCTTATATGTGTAATAGAATTGGATCGTATGGCTCAAGCCATGGTTTGGGGTTGAAAAAATGGGATCTAGTCCCTAATCCATCATTTTGGGGCTTGTAAGACATGTATGAAACCCTATGTAACATACCATATTTTGACATGATAACTAAACAACATTTTGGCCTATTTTGTATTTCTTTGTTTATTATATATTGGACTCAACTCAACTAATAAAACTATATTGTGGATTTATGAACCAACCTACATGTGGAAAATATGTTTAAAGTTTATTGTTTATAATATTGATGATGGCAGTTGTGTGATTTAATTCCGACATGAAAATCTAAATAGAAGGATAGGGTATATGCATACCATTTTACATAATGAATAAATGTATGGAATGCTCATGATGAATATATTAGCATGTTTACATTTTTTGATAGTTGACAACTTGGTAATCAGTTGGAAACAATAAAAGATTATGCATGATCTTATGTTTTAATGAGACTAAACCATATGTTTAAGGGGTTAAGTAATAGACAAATAACTGTGGTACTAAGGTGACCTTGATGTTGTTGACATAAAAGTGAAAAAGGTAATCTATGAAGCATTAATTCATGAATTAACTATTAGTTTGATACACTGCTATGATATGTGGCTACTATAGGTTTTTATAAGAAGCCAAATTGCCTAAATTGGTCATTCAATGACACAAATTTAAGAACAAGAATATCATCACATAATTGTTATCGATAGTTTTTTGACCCTAGTTCCATTAGGAGGGGTGGAGGTATAACCACCATTTATCCTCTGATACCTAGAGTTGTGAGAGGGTTGTAATAAGCCACACTCCCCAAGTTGTGTGATGGAAACTACTTGTTTCTTGCTTCAGAAGTTAGGTCAATTTAGTTGATACTTCCACCAACGGGTTATATCTGGGGCCAGGTCAATATAGCTGGCACTCCAATATATTCCAACAAAGGAACATATATGATGTGGAATATGAAAGTAACTTAGGAAGCAAGGATCTGATTCAAAGTAGTAAGAATGTTGTTTGGGAATGATATATACCAATTTAGTTTTGTACTTGGTTGCTTTCATATTTAAATCCCTTGTTTAATTCATTAAGGATAAAGTTGAGTATAATGTTTAGTTGGTATTGGTGTATTGTGACTAAGATTGTATTATGTTGTGTTTATTGGATTATTCTATTGCATGCACGGTGATGATCATTCATGAATGATGCACTAGAGGTGGTGATGGTTTTATTTAGTACACACACCAGCTAGGCGTACACTGGCCACGCATACATGCCTTGCACATGTACATTAGTATCGTTTAATATATATTACTTATCAATTATTATTATTATCAAGGGTTGATGCATGATGGGTGCAATAAGGGTTAAAATATATAATTATAAATAGTCTTTAATTGGGTAAATTTTCATTTCATTTAGATTAATTTATCTTTCATTTTGCACTAGTTACATTTCATTTTGATTCATTTAAATCTCATTTGGTATAAATTACATCTCATTTGTGTTTCATTTTAGGATTTCATTAATTTAAATGGGTCATACGATTTCAAATTCTTTCCAAATATAATTTGATATGATTGGAATTTATCTTGCTTTAGGGTATTTATGGTAAATTGATATTTTATTATATTTTGACTTATGAGATGTGTATTGGATTTAATCAGAAATTTTGTCTTGCTAAGTGGGTTGTCCGAACACTTATGTTTGCTAGGTAAATTATTATTATATGATATTTTACCTTCCTAGGTCCCTTCTTGAGAGGGCTAGGAAGGCAATGGAAAAACATGTTGAAAGAGGATTTTGGAGATGATATAACAATTAACACTTTGAAGGGGAATTATATTGGAGATGGAAGGAAATAGGGAGGATGACTATAGGTTAGAAAAATATTGAATTGAAATCTTGACGTGGAGATTGGATATTGGAGTGATATTGTTGAGTTGTTAGAGCTGTGGGCACAGAGGGCTAGGAAACAACACAAATTTCCTAGAACTAGCATTAAGATGCTAGATGGTTGGGAGGATTATTCATAATTTGGGTAAGGCAGGTTTCTCAATATTGGACTAGAAACCGCTACCAAAGATTGGACTAGAGTGCTAAATCAACTAGTTTCTAGAGGTGAAATTACTATCTTTACTTTGATTAGGTTGTTTAACTTAATTGAAAAATTATTTATGAACAATCATCAGAGGTATCAAAATTAGTTTGTTAGATTAGAAAAAATTATAATGCAAGATATATTGTAAACCAACATTGTGAAATTGTAACTATTGAATTAGAAAAATGCTAGTAAACAAAGATTTCACATGCAAACAATTATATTTAGAATTTATGGTTTGATTAATAGAGTTGACTAGAAGTTGTATTAGTTAATTAACCTCCCATTAAGAATAATGGGGTGTTAAACCCTAGACCACAATACAGGTCCTAACTTGAGGTGCAATTTTTCCCTACAAAAGGAAGATGGACCCAATGATGTAACATGGATGGTTCTTGTGGTCCAAGACATGGTTTGGGTGAAAAATTAGTGATTTATCTTGTTATATATGTTTTTTGGGATAAGAATCCATATACAAAGCTCTTAACTTCTTGTCCTAATGGAGGAATACAATACAAACTTGAAAGATTAGGTGTGAAAATGGTGGATCTTATGGCCCAAGCCCTAGTTTGAGGCTATACACATGGATTTTGATCCCAGTCCATATATTTAGTGCCAAGTATGGATCTACATGGCCTATTTTGGGAGTTACAGGGATTGATTATATCTCTAGGGACTAACTAGGGATCTACATGTCCTAATTAAGAAGATATGTAGCCTAATTATGGATCTACAAGGCATAATTAGGTATATATAGGTCAATTTAGTCTACCTCAAGTGGTTTTGGGATAGAGTGTTATCCTCCCCACCGAGGTTTTATTCTTGTAAGTGTTATTTTGAGCTCATAACACAAGTATATTATTGTAATGGCTTCGATACCTATTGCTATGGGGGCTAAAGAATCAAGGGTTTACCCTTGGTACCATCCTTAGAATAAGGGGAAGTACCCAAGGGTTTTACTTGGGCATTGCAACTTGGAAATATTTTTTTCCTAAGTATGTATAAAGCCTAATTAGGAATATAAAGGGCCTAATTATGTAGAACCCTAAAATTTCTGAAAAACTAATAATACATAAAATATTACAACATGCAAGAAGATATGAAAACAAATTAGAGCATACCTGGTTAGAAGACCTTGTGATTACCTTGATGGCTCCAAAATGTACAACTGAAGGTGTGGGGATGACTCTGCACCCAACCAACCCTCAACCAAAAAGGCTGAGGCCCCCAAGCCCCCAACGATTAACCCTATGCCGGTGCTATCTTTCTTTCCTCTCCTCCAGAGCTCCTCTTCCCAATGCCAAAATACAAAAAGCCCCTCTTTTCACTTCTTCTCCCCCTTTTATATCCTCCTTCTCCCAATTTCTTAATTTCTTTCTTTATGCAAAATTTTCTTTCCGTTACTTTTTTTTCATGTTTCTTTTTATTATCTTACATTATATTTATTATATTAAATATGCCCTATATTCGTATATGAGGGTTGTTACAAATTACATATTCATGATCACATTATGGATCTAAAAAGTCCGATTATGAATGAGCAAGGTTTAATTATATATTATTTAATATTTATTTTAAGATTTCATAACCATGGTGTTATATGCCAAGAAGTGTTAGCACATGCATGTTCTTCACTCGTACACAAAACTTTTGAGAGAAACACTTACCATGCATTGCGTACTCTGATAAACACACCCAACCTTTACTAGCTCTAATACTAGTGCAATATACAAGGCTTTCATGACCTTCCAAAAATAACAATTTACCCAAGTGGTATCAATGGAATTGGCAATATGATGTAATGTTCTCCTTTTGTAGAGAGCATTGATCACATCAACACACACCATCATCAGAAAGAAAATTCCCTAGAAATATTAGTATAATACTTGGTACATTTATAATACAAGTTTCAATACCAAAAAATTATTTCAAACAAACTTATAAGATAAGCCAATAATAAAAACTCAAATGCATCTCAACACAACAAATCTACAAAAAAATTGACTATGTTAACACAAAAACGACAATGTATATTTGAGTTACATAAGATGAATGGCCAACCTTCAATGGCTTCAATCTCAAATTGTGCAACACAAAATTCCTCTCAAAACATTTCATAAATTATTGGCTCACAAGATTTAATCCCTTGCTTAACATATTGATCTTTCATACTTCAATACAGCAGGTCCTACAAACTGTTAGGATAATTAATACTCCATCCTTGTCCTACCTAGAAGTTTTTTTTTTCCTAGTAGTTGATGATGTCATTTTACCCCTAGTGGTGTGTAGATATTATCTAGTATCCATCAACCACCTAATGCACCCTGCATGCGTCATTTTAGGACGACCTGAGTCAGTTCCCTACATTTTAGGAGCCAACTCAGTGTTCTATATTAGTCCACCTGAGTTAGTTGACTCTTGTGGGGGGTTTATGCTCCGATTGCCACCGATTTTGGTATCATGAGCCCTTTTTTGGGTGATTTGCATGCCAAAATCACTAATGCACCCATTTTGGTTAGTTAACTGATTGTGTCTTCAGTTAACTAATATTTGGTTGAGTTTAATTGAGTTTGGGAGCTCCGGAGCACTAATAGAGGTGACAATTCCTATGATAGATAGAATGAGACTCCAATTATCCTAGGTGATTTGAATTATATCCATTGTAACATCATTGTTGATTATATTGATTATTGCATCATGTGACATTATTCTGTTCCTATTTGAGTTCTCATGCATGATTGTCTGCTCATTTTTACTGCAATTTTCACTGTAATTCATCTTTTATGCTCATTCTTTCTCTGTGAGGTATACTCAACTCCATGATCTATCGTGATTTAGAATTTCACATGGTATCATATCTAAGGTCTCAGGTTCGATTCCCCCGAGCTACATCGGATGGGGGGTGTTGGAGTATCGATACAATCGCATGGTATAACCGCCGCACCTCTGGGAATATAAAAAAAGTGGACTAGCCACCACTCCTGGTAATAGGACCTTGTGATTGGTTTCAAATGTTCATCAATATTTGCAGTTTTTTGTGTAATGTCAAACCTGACATGGTATCATAGCTCAGTGAGCATAGGTTGAGCATCTTCTTTCAGTAGTGCATCAGAAGCCTTTGGATTTCCACAGCAAATCCTGGTGCTATTGCATTGAATTCATTGGAGAAATCCTTTGAGGTCTAGCCAGGTGTGAAGGATCTGGAAAAATGTGCCTATTGTCCTAAAGCAGTGCTTAGCAGTAGGCTATCTACAAAATTGAGATTTTTTTGCAAGATATTGAATGTTTTTCAATGTAGAAGTAGCAACAATTCGGCTTGTATTTGATCCAATAGTTCATATGAAGAATTTGAATGCTACTATCTCTCCCAGGATCATGACACCCTTCAATTATCTTGATTGGAGGAATGATATGCAGATGGTGTTGCGCAACAAGTCACTGTACAGGGTAACAATGGGAAAGTAGGTCGAACCTCAAGCAACTGTTGAGAAGGAAAAGTATCTGAATAGATTGGATGAAGCATTTTGTTTCATGTGTATTCATATTTCCAGAGATATACTCTTCCACCTCGATGGATTGAAGACTCCAAGATAGGTTTGGTTGAAGTTGAAGGCCCTCTTCGGCAAACAAGATGAGATAAGGGGCCATATTTTGGAGGATGAGTTGATTTCTCTTCAACCCAGTAGTTTCGAAACCATCCAACTATTATTTTCCAAATTCAAATATTTGGTTATGCAAGACAAGCAGTGTGGCATTGATAAGAAGGATGAGAAGTTGGTTCTATCCATTCTAAGCAAGCTTGGTCCTGAGTTCTCCATCTTTGTTTCTACCTTCCATTCAGGGATATTTTCAATCACTAGTTGGAAAATTCCATCCTTAGATGTATTAATTGAATCTCTCATCCAATAACAAGACAAATTGATTCAGATGGGAACCTTTAATGCCTCCAAAAATCAATCTCTTATGGATGGAGAGTCAAAAAGTGTGAATGAAAAAGGGAATCAAAAGGGAAGCTAAAGGGAAAAGAGAAGAAGCAATTTGAACCCAAAAATAATGCCAAGTCTATTCCATTAGAAGGAGCCTCCAGCTCCAAGAAGGATAACCAAAATAAATTTGAGAAATCCAAGTGTACATATTGCAATAAGGGTAACCATCCTGAGAGTTCTTGAATGAAGAAGACCATAGATTAGATGGAAAAACTCCTTGAACAACAAAACATTGTTCTCCTAGAAGGCGCAAGGAAGAATGATCCAAGTGGCAAGTTAGAAGATCATCAGAGATGCCATGCATTGAAGGATGGATTCTCACAATCCCAAGCTTTTCTTATTGATTTTGGATCCTCCAACCACATGGTTTCCTACAGAGAGCCATTTTCTTCATTATATCTCATCGTTGTCCCTAGTATACACATGGGAGATGAATCTCAAATCTCTATTGAAGGGAAGGGAACTATACAACTTGAGAATGTAAAGTTCAACAATGTGCTATATGTGCCTTGTCTAGCAACTAATTTATTGTCTGTTTATTAGATGACACACACCGGTTCACCAAAGAAAGTAGTATTTGGACCTGACATAGTTGAGGTTGCAGATATCTCATCTGGGAAGCTGATAGCCAAAGGAGTTGCAAACCATTCCTCCAAGGAATATGGTTTCTCCTTCTTCTTTCCATATTCACATCAAAGTGCTCTCTTGACTCACAAAAATGAGACAAGCAGAATTTGGCATGAAATATTCGGACACCTAAAATTCAAATACCTACATCAGTTGCACAAGGAAGAGATGGTTGAAGGTTTGTCAGACATAAATTTCTCTCAAGGAATCTGCAAAGGTTTCTTTGTAGGGAAGCATCTAGAGAAAAATTATGATGTTGGGAAGGCAAAGAGAGCTTCTTCCATACTTGATCTGATTCATAGTGATGTTTCAAGATCGATTCCCACTGCTTCAATGAATGGATCTAGATACCTTCTGACCTTCATTGATGACTACTTTAGGTTCTGCTAGATCTACTTTCTCAAACATAAATATGAGGTATTTGAAAGATCCAAAGTTTTCAAAGCCTTAGTTGAGAACACTACTAGAAGGAATATCAAGGCACTTAGATTAGATAATGGAGGGGAGTACATCAAGAAGGAGTTACGACATCTATGTGCTTCCGAAGGTATTCAATGCAAAATTCTGTCCCATACACATCATAACAAAATGGTGTCGTAGAGAGGAATAATAGGTCATTGAAAGAAATGGCTACCTACTTGATTGAAGCAAGAGATCTCCCATCAAATCTCTAGGAAAAAGTAGTGAACTGTGCCACATACATTCAGAATAGGGTACCCCACAAATATGTTGATGGGGTCACTCCATTTGAAGCATTGAAGGGACACAAACATGATGTCTCTCACCGAAGGGTTTTTGGATCCAAGGCATGGGACAAAATCCCCTCCGACAGAGGAAAGCACTTCAACCTCAAAGTAGCGAATGAATTCTTCTTGGATATGTAGAAGATTCAAAATCTTACAAATTGATGGAGATTGCAACCAAGAGATGCTTCATTGAAAGAAGTGTTCAATTCAATGAGGATCCATTGCATGATATACAAATAGTTGAAGAACATGGTATAACTAATTTACCTATTCCATTTTCTCCTAATGACGTTTCTACAGTTAATCCACATTCATATTCCGAAGAAGAAGACCAATATAATTCAGATCTATATATTGAGTATGAAGATCTAGCAGGTCCAGATCCAAATCCAACACCTACTCCCAATCCAAAGCCTAAATGGGCTCAAAATATTATTGAAGAAGTTGGGGACATTGCTAGAGATCCATCTGACTACAGAAGAACAATATATCAATACCAAGATGAAAACATTGCACTTTTCCATACATATCCACTTCTCCCTAAGAAGTGCTTCATGATGGTGGGGTCTGATCCACAATCTTACAAAGAGGATTTCCATGATCCGAGATGGAAAGCATCCATGGATGAAGAATATGAGTCACTACAGAACAATGAGACATGGGATCTTGTCTCTCTCCCCCCAGGGAGAAAACTAGTTTAGTGCAAACGGATCTACAAATAAAAGCTTGCATTTGATGGATCTAATCCAAAGTACAATGCTTAGTTGGTTGCAAAGGGGTACTCACAAGTTCAAGGTTTGGACTACAATGAGACATTCGCTCCAGTAGCAAGAATGGATTTATTAATGGTTGTTTTGGTCATTGCAACTTTGAATGCATGGGAGGTACATCACATGGATGTAAAGAGTGCCTTCTTGCATGGTGACTTAGAAGAAGATATCTTCATGAAACATCATGAGGGATACATTGATGATACTTCCTTGGTATGCAGACTGAGGAGATCACTATATGGGCTCAAGCAAGCCCCAAGGGCATGGTATGCAAAGATGGATTCCTTCTTACTGTCACAAAATTTTGAAAGATGCAAATCTGATTGCAATGTTTACATGCAACAGAAGGGAAGACATCTACTATTGATTGTTTTGTATCTGGATGCCTTGCTCATCACCGATGGATATGCTACTGGGTTGAAGCACATCAATTCTTCCTTGAACAAAGCATTCACTATGATAGATCTAGGAATGTTAAAACAATTATTGAAATGCTTACATGCGACAGAAGGGAAGACGTCTACTGTTGATTGTTTTGTATGTGTATGACATGCTCATCACCGGTGGATATGCTACTGGGTTGAATCACATCTAGTCTTCCTTGGACAAAGCATTCACTATGAAAGATCTAGGACTGTTAAAACAATTCATTGGTCTTGAAGTCACTCAAAATGCTTCAAGGATCATGATTTCATAGTCAAGGTATGCATCTGATTTACTCACAAAGTTCCATATGGTTGATTGAAAGGTCACATGTTTTCCCTTCCTATCTCGAATTAGATGGAAGAAGGTGGTTCTACTCCCTTGGTTTATAGTACTCTTTACAGACAACTAATTGGTATCTTGTTGTATTTGACACATACGCAACCAGATCTATCATATGTTGTTGGTGTTGTGGCTAGGTACATGTAGGAGCCACATGAGATGCATTGGAAGGAAACAAAGACGATCTTGCACTATGTGCAAGGTATTAGAGAGTTTGGTATTCATTATTGTGCTAGTGATCAACTAGATCTAGTTGGTTTTACTGAATCATACTGGGATGGAGACAATACTGATAGGAAATCTACTTCAGGGTACGTATTCATGTTGGGATCAAGACCAATCTGTTGATCAAGCAAGAAGCAAGCAGAACTCTCACTTTCTTCAACAGAGGAAAAGTACAGAGGGGTTGTGATTGCAACTATCCAGGAAGTTTGGTTGCATGGGATCTTGACAGAGTTTGGCATTCACACTTCTCGTTCAGTAGACATTTTTTTGATAATCAAAGTTCCATCAGGATCTCTAATGACTCATTTCAGAAGCAAAGGACCAAACATATTGAGGTTCACATGCACTACAATAGGGAGCTAGTGCACAACATGACCATCTCGCTGCATTATTTTCCTACAGAGGAGATGCTTGCAGATATATTCACTAAGTTTTTCACTCAGAAGAGATTTATTTATCTCAGATCTCTACTTGGTGTGAAAGTTGTTTTAGCTCCTTGTTGTCCTATTTTTGAGGGGGTTTTTTCACATGAGGTTTTCCCCATTTCCTTGGTTCATGGACAGTTATTTTATTTTTATCATTTATTTGGTTGTATGGGTGACCTTTGGTCTTAGTAACTAGGGCCCAATATGCACAATTTTGGATTAAGGGGGGTGTTAGGATAATTAATACTCCATCCCTATCCTACCTAGCATTATTTCCCTTTTCTTGGTAGTTGATGATGTCATTTTACCCCTAGTTGTGTGAATATGTCATATATGATCCATCAGCCACCTAATGCACCCTGCATGCATAATTTTAGGACCACTTGAGTTAGTTCCCTACATTTTAGGAGCCAACTCAGTGTTATAGATCAGTCCACCTGAGTTAGGTGACTCTTGTGGGGGGTTTATGCTATAATTGCCACTGATTGTGGTACCATGCACCCTTTTCTGAGTGATTTGCATTCCAAATTCACTAATGTGCCCCTTTTGGTCAGTTAACTGATTGTGTCTTTAGTTAACTGATATTTGGTTTAGTTTAACTAAGTTTGGGAGCTTCGGAGCACTGATAGAGGTGACAATTCCTATGCTAGATAGACTAAGACTCGATTTATCCTAGGTGATTCAAATTCTTTCCATTTAAACATCATTGTTGATTATAGTGATTATTGGATCATGTGACATTATTCTGTTCCTATATAAGTTCTCATGCATGATTAATTGTCTACTCATTTTTACTGGAATTTTCACTGTAATTCATCTTTTCTTCTCATTCTTTCTCTGTGAGGTATAATCAGCTCCACGATCTACTGTGATTTAGGATTTCACACAAACCACATACATTCACTCATTATTTCTAAGATAATCAACACTAAAAACAATTGAGGATCATGTATATAAATATAGAGGAAAGTACTTTAGTGATCATCTTTGACTATGTCATTGATCATCCTCCGTAGTTGTTCATTAATCCTTAGGTTTTGTTTACATTAGCTCAAAATCTAGTTATCAAATTTGAATTAGAGAAAAACCCTTGAAGTTAATGTCATATACTCCAACACGTTGATCCATGTGAGCATAATCTTCTTGACTCTCAATGCCGTGCCATGTACATGTGTGATTTAGTGTGCTTGATCTATTCCCATGCCTAAACATTTCATGCTTGAATGACGTGTATATGCCACACAATATTGTGTGCATGCACCTAACTTCACTTTTATGCATGATTAGCTTTATTTTGTATGCACAATATTTTTAATACTATTTCCAACACCCCTTTAATTAAAAATAATTTTCTTTTGTACGAAGAATTTCTAATATGAACTTATCAAACATATATTTCCTAAAGGTTTTGTAAAGAATATCAATTAATTGTTTCGATGTATTGAAATACTTTAAATAAACTTGTCCTTGTAATTGCCTCAAATGAACATGTACTACAATGTGCTTGTTGTGTTGATGAATCATTGCATTCTTCCCAGCTATATAGAATGTTGGTTATCACAGAATAGGTGTAGGTTCCTCCTACACTAAACCAACATCAACCAACAATATTCTTAGACAAATTCCTTCACTTTCCTTGCCTAGGTAGTCTTCCATTTCTTATCAAACCATTCAAAAATATATTGCCTAGTAAGAACGACCTCTATTTCTTCTTCACTTACCAATTCCACTACTACTTTGATAAAAATGTCCAATCATTGCAAATTACCCTTGACTAAAGTTCACACGAGCTCTAAAGAGAGCAACAAGTCATTTGCAAAGTTTACAATAAAACGTTACCCACCACTACATAGGAAAATACCTTGAATTTGTCCTTTAAATTTGGTAGGCTTATAATGTCTATCAAGGCATTTACTACAATAAAAGTAGGGAACTAAGGGACATTGTTGATAGATGGATATTTGAAGTGGGATTTCCTCTAATGGGAATATGTTAAGACAATTGAAACATTTGAGAAGAGTGTTCAAACCCCACAACTTGTGAAGAAATTTCCAAATCCTAGCTACTAAAACATCTAAGAAATGAATTTCACTTATGTCAAAGGCCTTGCTAAAATCTATCTTGTAATAGAGGAGCTTTTTCCTATTGTCTTTTATTGATTTTGTACTTTCCTATGCCACAATAAGGTTATATAAAATCAAAAAACCTTAATATGCTTATTTATTTTCCAGTTTTGCTTTTGATTGTGTTCAATATAGCTTTAGGTAATAACTTAGAAGATATAATGCACAAGGAAATAGGCCATTATCCCTCCAACATGCCAATTTTTTGTTCTTCGAGGATCAATTTTATCTTCCCTACATTAACTTGTTTTCTCATATGCTCTCTATCTAAATCCTTTTGGGGTATCCGAAAGAGGACATCACCAAATACACATGCCATAACACCAAATATAACTCATATTGTAACCCATCTAAAATTGGATACTTTCTCCCCCGGGGTGTAGATCAGTTGGAAACCGTGCGCTTGTTAAGGTGTACAGGATGTTAAGCAAGTTTCTGGTTCAAACCTTGTTGCATCCTTGAGGGTGCATTATGGGGCAGGCGTACTATCCTGGGGGTTATAGTGGTAGCGGTGGGAATCGACCCCGTGTCACATGAGTAGAAAACCGACCAGTTGTCGATCCCTCCAGTCAAAATAAAAAAGAAAAATTGGATACTTACATTTTACTATGCTTTGTATGGATTTACATAGTTCTTCTTTGTTAAGGGGAAAGATAGGAAATCTGCCCATATTTAGGGATTCAATTCAGGACACACTTCGAAGAAAGTCACCCATTAGAGGGTGGAATTATTTTGAAGTGGGTATGGAAAATATCCTACTTTAACCAATCTTTGATTTATACTCCATCATGATACTTAAGGACCATGATTATCTTAGATGTGTTTTTTTCATTTTAGTATTGGAAGTATATTTGGTTGCATCATTTCCCTCCTTGTTCCTGGTGATACTTTCTCTAGTTTTGTCTTTTTTTACTTTTTATTCTTCATAACTCTCAAGGCTATTGCTTTGATTTTATTTTTCACAATTTATCAATTTGTCCTCGAGCTCCTTTCTAGCTTGACATAATTGTTTTCTAAGGAATTTCTCTCTTATGAAACAACTTGATTTCCCTTTCGATTGCACCATAAAATCCATTGAGTTATGTTCCAACTCCATCCAAGAGTTTTTAAACATTTTTTATGAACAAAAAAAAATTGGATTTTATATTACACTAGGAAAGTTCTAGAAAAACATAATTGATATATACTAGTGAGATGTACAACATGAATGGGCATACACCTATGTTGCATGAGGATGTACCCCCCTTAAAAACCTCGATATCGACCAATCTGACATTTCAAGGACCTAGGGACTACTCTTAAATTTTTATATTTTCATGCAGATGCTATCGAGATACAATGATGTTTGAATGATACCCAACCCATTTCAAAGGATTTTAAGGTACATTAAGGGTATGATCCCCACCTCCCTTGAAAATTTTGAGGATTCCAAGTCATCCTTCACGTTGGAGCATCCATGGGAATTCAAAAGTTAAAAAAAAGAAAACAATTGGTAATTGTGAGCCTCAATGGTTAAAGGAAATCCTAAAATAACCCCTCTCATTCACTCTAACTCTCACTCCCTCTCATGGAGCCACCTGCCCCCTCTTTCCATTTGGTTTTCACTCATAGGAAATGACATCACTATAGCTTGATTTCCTTCTTTGCTTGGAATCTAACTACCCTATCTTATTGAGATTGTAATTATATTTTGTAATTCACTTTAGGAATAAAGTGAAAGTCTTGTATTTAGTTGATTGAAGCTAATAAAGTGTATTTATATATTAATGATTTAGATTAATATCAATTGTACATCTCACTATGAGATTAAGGTTTTGGTAGATTAAGGTTTTATCTCAAGAGTAAAGGTGGGTTAAGATAGAGTGTTTAGTTATAGTTTTTGTTAGACAGTTGAATACTTGAGAAGGTTAAACAACCAAAGGAGATAAAGTAGCAGCATAAGGAAGATGATCAAATATCAGTGAGTAGGTTGAAGTCTAGTTTGTAAAATACAAATCCATGCATTAGCCATATAATAGTCCATATAGCTACTGTTCATTTTCCTGTGTAGGTCTTACCTTCTCAACAAACCTCACAACTCTGTTCAAGCGTGATTTGTTTCCCATGCAAATTTTGGTTTTAAGAATACTATGGAGGTTTTCTTGTAAGCTTTGATTAAGTTATTGAGAGGCTGATTTGAAGGATAAATTCCTTGTGTGCGTGTAATTTGTTTTTACGCTTCCACTATTTACTTTCTAGTTATTGTGTGGTTGCTTCTATGTGAAGAATTATATCTTTTGAAACTAAATAATATAATTGATAAATTGAAAACATAAGGACAATAGTAACCTAGGATTTGTATTTTTCACATGGTATTAGAGCTTCTCTCGTTGAGAGGATTTGAATATTTTACAGAAGTAGATTAACTATCGAGAACCATGACTAGTAGTTAGGGGGTTTCATAGGTAGTGCTTATTGAATTTGGGAGTTTGTGTGTTAGAGGTTAGAGATGGCATCAACTAGCCTCGAGTTCAAGGACAATTGGAATATACCTTGAATTTCCTATCATGTAAAGTCAGGGTAATTCTTCTATTGGAAGAGAATGATCTATTCAATATCGCCAAGATTGCACTGATCCCACCAATAGATTCGCAGGATTTGGTAGTTCACAAGAAGAAAGAAGTGAAATATAAGTGGATGATTATGGATGTTATAAAGGATGTCTTGATCCCTCATATACTTGAGAAGAATACCTAGAAGGAGATGTTTGATGCTATGATTATCCTTAACTAAAGCAATAACACCAACATGAAGATGATATTGCATAACAAACTAAAATTTGTAGAAATGACCAGATCTAACACAATTACTAGTTACTTGATGAAGGTCACATAGATTCATGATGATTAACTTGCAACAATATGGGAGAATATTAAATACAAAGAGCTAGTGAATTTGGCCCTGAATGGGTTCTCACCTCAATGGGAAACACTTTTCCAAGGTGTTTGTGCTCCATAGAATCTTCTCTTATTTGAAATACTGTGGGATAATTGTATCGAGGAGGATACCAACATGGAGTCAGAGGTCAGCAGGCAGGGAAGTGACCATGCTCTATTTGGTCATACAAAGAAGGGTAAGTTAAAGAGTGAAGATTCAACTTCACAGTTAGGGAATAATAATCCAAATTTTAGGGGGCATATGGTATAAATTCAGATGTATTCATCATAAAATCATTAAATGGAGAGGCTACCCTCTCCCATCCATGGTTTTGCAATCTTCCAAGTGATTCTAGAAGCCCATGGTTTAGAATACAACCATCCATGGTATTTGGTAGCCCATTGTTTTGGCCCCAAGGCATATTGTAATAAGGTTATATAAAGGATTTACACCTTCTCAATAAAGCATTCAATGATTTATGGCATCCTACATTGGGACTTATTATTGTGTGTAATTTTGTGAGTTTTTTCTTGGCTAATCCATTTGATTTGTTGTTCTGAGAGGCAAGGCTCTCTGATCCTATCCTATGATCTCGTTTATGGATCAAATGATAGTAATTTTGCATATTTAATCTCCTCCTCTCTCGACATTCAATCCTTCCAGGTCTCAAACCCCAAGATCCGGATCAATGGTATTAGAGAAGGTATGCTCTCCATTGGATCAAGGGTTTGAAGCTTACTGCGGGTTCAAAAATTTGCAGCAATCACCAAAATCCTTTTGGTACTATCGAAATCCATTTTCCGAGACATACATTGTAAGCATCACAGTTGGTCCACAGGCACTACAAGGCTTTTCTACTCTCTAATATTCATTCACCATTACAAGAAGAACCATACATGGATCCTATACATCCATTGGTTAGCAACATTTTCAATAATTTTTTGAGGTGTTCATGCTACCCACAGAGGTTCCACAACCTCTACAACTGTCCATGTTGCTCTACAAACCCTTGGACCTCTACACTCAACACTCTCACATTCAAAAAAAAATTAGAGGGATTCTATGGACTCTATGGGACATTTCAGAGGGTGTACCATAGGTCATTTGATTTTTTTTCATCAACTCAAATGGGTATTTCATGGAATTTCATTTTGTTTCCTGGTTTGTGAGATATGCTTGTTTGAAGTAGCACATGTTTGTACACAATACGATCAGACATACAAAAACTTAAAAAAGGTTCCAAGGACTACAAAAAATGTTTCAGAGGCTCTACCATAACTCATTGGAAATTTATTTGCATTAGCTAAAATGGGCATTTTGCGGTTTTTCATTTGGTTTCTTGGTTTGAGAGATAATGGCGATTAAAGCAACATATGTCTGCAAAATAGTGCATGTGTATCCCTGGAGCTTTAACAAACATTTTCTCACTCCCTAGGCCACCACAAAGAAAATATGTTATATGGATGGAAATGTCTCTTCTAGATCTCAAATGGGTCTTCAACGGAATTCAATGTCATCACATGCATCAGAAGCTATGAATGGATCTGCATCAAGACATTAACTGCACCAAAGATCATGAATTTTTCAAATCATATTGTAATCATGGTTATGGGTTAACCACACAAAAACCATGGTTATGGTTCAACCACACAAAACCCACGGTTATGGGGAAACCATGCAAAACCCGCGGTTATGTATTGTAATCATGGTTATGGGTCAACCACAAAAAACCCACGGTTATGGGTCAACCACACAAAAATCTTCTCTTCATTGGAAAAAATCTTTCCATTTCCACCATGGTTATGGGTCAACCACATAAAACCCATGGTTATGGGTCAACCACACAAAGCCCATAGTTATGAGTCAACCACACAAAACTCTTCCCTTCATTGGAATCAATCTTGCCATTGCCACCATGGTTATGGGTCAACCTTGCAAAACCCAAGATTATGGGTGAACTATGCAAACCCATGGTTATGGGTCAACCACACAAAACCCTTCTCTTCATTAGAAATTGTCACATTGTAATCATGGGTCTCTTTTTAACATGGGTGAAATGATGGGGGCCATAATTTTCTAAGGGGGGAGGAATAATCCAAATTTTAGGGGGCATATGGTATAAATTTGGATGTATTAATCATAAAAGCATTAAATGGAGAGGCCACTCTCTCCCATCCATGGTTTTGGAATCTTCCAAGCGATTCTAGAAGCCCACAGTTTAGAATACATCCATCCATGGTATTTGGTAGCCTGTGGTTTTGGCCCATGGTATGTCCCCAAGGCACATTGTAATAATGTTATAATAAGGCTTTATGCCTTCTCAATAAAGCATTCAATGATTTCTGGCATCCTACATTGGGACTTATTATTGTGTGTAATTTTGTGAGTTTTTTCTTGGTTAATCCATTTGAGTTGTTGTTCTGAGAGGTGAGGCTCTCTGAGCCTCACCTCCGATCTAACTTATGAATCAAATGATAGCAATTTTGCATATTTAATCTCCTCCTCTCTTGGAATTCAATCCTTCTGGGTCTTAGCCCCCAAGATCTGGATCAAAGAAGGAATTGAGTAAAATCGCGTTCTTTATATGTCACAAGCACGACCATTATGCATCACAATGTATGAACAATAAGGGTAAAGGGAAACAATAGTAGAATCAAATAGAAACCTCTCCTAAAACTCAAATAAACGAGTTTGGCTCCATGTAGAGAGTGGAGCATCTAGGCATATTCCATCAACATGGGAGTCATTTTCAAGTCTAAAAGAGCACAACTCAATATTTCATGTTGAGCTTGGTGTATGGCCCTGATGGGACTTAAGGAATTTTTTATTATTAGAAAGTTGATAATTCATAATATATTAACTAAAAACAATTGAGCAAGTTTACCTAACACATAATATATCATCACAATGATTTAATGAAGAAAATGAGAAAACATACTTGTGATCCAAAGAATTGTTGAAATATTTACCTCTATCTCCACAAGCAATGAGGGAAAACAAAGTGTGGGGGTTAACTCTCCACCCAACCAAGCCCTTAGTGAGACACTGAGAGCCCCCAACCAATAAACCATAGATATTATTGTTCTCTTCCCCTCCATAACCATAACCATACCTATCTTCCTTCAAAGCTAAGAATAATGAATGCCCTTCCCCTCCAATCCTCCTTTTTATAGGTTTTTCTCATTTTATTTGGAATTTGAATCTAGTAAATTTTATTAATTTAGTTATCAATTTCCTTTTATTTATTTCTTATTTAATATTATTAGTCATAGTTATTTTGTTCACGGTGATAAGTATTTTTTTATTAAATATTAAATATATTTATTTTAATATTAAATTTAGTTTGCCTATATTTTTATTTATAATTAATTTAATAGTAATTCTGGGTTGTTACGTACTCCCCTCCTTCAGGGAGTTTCGTTCTGAAGTTACATCTTACTTATATAGTATACATATATTTTAGTAATATTCCACAAGTGAGAGTCACTCGTGTGTCCAATATGAGTAATTTTCTATTTGTACTAATAATAATTATATCAATTTATATTATTGCATGTTCTTGACTATTCTTACTAATTCATATTTTTATCAATTAATGTTATTAGGTATCTTTATTATCTTTAAGTATAGTTTACTTCCTCCTTTACACACCCTCTCCCTGAGAATTATACCATCTGATCAACCACTGTAAACCTCCACATTAGACTTCGGATGGTCCCACTTGCCATGGCACGGTCCCTCTACTATAACATGTCCGTAGATCATACAATAGGTATCATAAGTTATTGTGAAAATACCATGCCCTTAGCCACCCTCCCCTTCTAGTTTGTCAACCTTAAAGGTCTCATCCTGGTTAGGCCAGCCATCTTGTTATCAATACACTGCCCCTGTGTACTACCAGGCATCTTGAATGGCTAGCCATACTTCCTCCCTATCCTCCCTAACAAAATCCAGCCCCATGCATCAATAGTCCCTCTCCATATACCTCCCACTGGCCCATGAGTGGGTTGCCTTCCAATCTCCACCTCATAACATGCAACTAATGCTAATAATAATATATCATCATTATGAATATATGCTATCATAAACCACCCTATATATAATAAATCATGAATAATGAACATCTGCATGTTACCTCTTTCCATCATACGATGGTGATCATCAACATAAAATTATATAGTCCTCATGAAGTATCATCATCAACCCAGACACGTGTTTCCTTGGCTTAGTGCCTATCCTAGGAAAAGTGTCCATTAAGAACCACAAGTTATTAAATTTATGAGATATAAAATTAAAGTGACTTTTTTTAATTTAATAATTATTTGAAAGTGACTTAAGGTGCCCTAAGTTGTGTCAACAAAGGATTAAAACAAAACCATTGATCTTGATGGCTTGGATTTAATCTAAGTCATATGATCTTAGGGTTAGGTTATTTTCATAATGAGAAATTATAAAAAGGAGACATTGAGGGTAAAAGGAATTCATTATTATTATTTCTTGAGAGGAGAAGAAGAGACTAGAGGAGAAGGAGAGGAGATGAGTTAAAAGAAATTAGTGATATCTTGAGAACAGGCGCAAATCCCAAAGTCTGAGCTTGGCACACAAACCGAGAAGCTACAACATCAGTGGAATATGTACACCATTGATTTTATTAGCCGTATAGTCTTGCACAGACACATATTTCGAGCATCTGGTTCAACACGTAAATCAAGGAAGATGTCTTTGTTTTTCTGCGACCGTACAACATTACTGTTTTGCACCATTAATTCTAGGTACAACTACAACAGTTGGCACAAATCCCTAGGCATTAAATGCTGGAAAATTTGGTCATACAATTGATAAAAATGTTTGTTCTCCATATAAATCGAAGTGGTTTGAGGAATGAGATAAGTAATTTATAATGTTGTTCATACAATTTGTAATCAAGAAGAATTTATGAGTTTCTCTTAATAAAATACTCTTTCTTTCACTAGTTTTCCTGCAAGGGTTTTTTTAGGGTCTTTGACCAAAAATCATGGTGTCAAATTTATGGTTTGCTATTATTGTTTTTCATTTGAATATTCGAAGTAAGATTTATTATGTTTCTTGTTTATGAAAAAAAGTAGCTGATTTTTATTTGCATGCACATGTGGGTTAGGGCATTAAACTGAATCTCATTGAAACTTGAAACAAGGGTTGGATCTTTGGAAAATATTCATGGTATAAGAGAAATATTGAAAGGGGAAATCAACAAGACACCAAACTGTTTGACGAAAGTATTGTAAGAGGGTTTTTGGACTTAGTTATCAGATTTATAGGGACATGGAGACATGTATGAGATTTGAAGATAGGTTGGAGGGGGAAGATAACTTTATCCCCTGAAAGGAGAGGATTGATTTGTTGTTGGAAGAGCATGAGTTGTGTGACATTATTAAAGCATCGGTTACTCTTCCTATAGGTCCAACAGACTTGGGAGCTTATAAAAATAGAAAGGTAAAGGACAAGAGAATCATCCTAGATGTTGTGAAGGATTAGATGATTCCACATGTGACCAGAAATATGCATTCCTACGAGATGTGGGAAGCTTGAATAAAATTTTCCAGAGTGGCAACGAGAATAGAAAGATAGTAATTTGGGAGAAGCTTCATAGTTTGAAAATGTCCAGAGGTGAGTCTATTACATCTTATATCACTAGATTTACACAAGTTTGATATGAACTTGCTATTGTTGGAGAGACGATTGTATATCCAGAGTTGGTTTGGCCAGCCTTGAAAGGATTTTCCAAACCATGGGACACTTTCATCCGTGGAATTGTTGCTAGAGAGAAAATTCCCAACTGGGATAGATAGTGGGATGGCTTCACTCGGGAGGAGATGAGAGTGGGATCTAGTTAATCAGGCCATCAACATGGTGATGATGAAGAGAACGTTACCCTTGCAACTAAGGGTAAGAAAAGGTACAATAAAGGTTCGAATGGAGGGGAGAAGCCAAAAGGCGAACAAAAGAAAGATATGAGTAAGGTAAATTGTTTTTCCTACAATAAGATGGGGTACTATGCAGTAGTGTGTCCCAACAAGAAAAATAAATAGGTTGTATCTTCAACATAAGTGGAAGAGTATTCCACTAAGTTTGAAAAGGTGTTTTCTCTGTTTGTCATTCATTGAGTGCATCTACTTTCAACATTTGGTACATTGATAGTGGGGCCTCCAGCCACATGACAAGTGTTCGTGAGCTTTTCACAGATTTTAATAAGACTGGTTTAGATCTTGAGGTGGTGCTTGGAGATGAAAATAATTTCAAGGTAGTTGGATGAGGAAAAATTCCCTTTCAGAGGGAGTCTATAACAATTAGGGATGTAGTGTATGTCCCTAGGTTGAAGAAGAATTTGATATCAGCTTCCATTATAGAGGATAGGGGATTTGTGGTGTTGTTTCGAGATGGACATGAAATCATTCATCCCAAGGGGTCTAGTGAAACTACAACTGCAGTGATTGGTTTCAAATGTGGAAAACTATACAAAATCAGGTTTCATCCCATTCATGCCTTGGCACAAGCAGCAGGAATAGTTGTGAGTTATGCGAGTCGTGGCATAGGAGGATGGCCCATTTGCACCATCCAAATCTGAGGATGTTGAGAGATATGGTTATAGGTTTTCTAGAGTTTAGCATCAAGCATAGTGATGTGTGAAAGGGATGTGCTCTTCACAAGTACTCCAATACCGCTTTCCCAAGCAGTGATAGTAGGTCAGCAAGGATAGTTGATTTGATTCATACCGATCTTTGTGGTCTAATTTTTTCTGTCTCATTGAAAGGTTATGAGTATTATGTGACCTTCATTGATGACTACTCTAAGAAGACCTTTATTTATTTCCCGAAGAGAAAAGAGATGAAAGAAGTCTTTCAACGGTTCCAAGAGTTTAAAGCTCTTGTGGAGAACCAAACATGAAGGAAAATTTGGGTATTGAGGACAAATAATGGGGGTGAGTACACCTCTAAGGATTTTAATGAATTATGTGAATGGGAGGGGATTAAAATACATTTGAAAGTTCCATATACCCCACAACATAATGGGTTGCAGAGATAAAGAATTGAGGTATTGTTGGGGAAGCTAGAACTATGCTACCTGATCAGAGTTTACCATTCTTTCTTTGGGATGAGGCTTGCAACACTGTGGTTTACATTCAAAACATGAGTCATCATAAGGTTTTGGGGTGTAAGACATCTGAACAAGATTTTCCAAGGAATAAGCCTGAGGTTGGGCTCTTTAGTATCTATGGATTCCCGAATTACTCACATGTCCCTTCAGAGAAGAGGGAAAAGTTAAAGTCCATGATAGAAAATTGGTATTTTTGTTGGGTATGATGAGAATTCTAAGGCCTATCCCATATACATTCCTATTGGGAGACAAACAATTGAGAGGAAGGAGGTGATATTTGATGAGGATAGGGCCTTCATGAAGTCACGTGAGTTAGAGAAGGGGGAGCAATATAATCCTACAACTCAGGTGAGTACATTTCAAAGTATAGGATCACATGTATCAGGGGTGACAGGTCTATAGGTTACAGGTTCACATGGTACAAGTTCACAGTGTACAAGTTCACCGGGTACAATTTCATAGATTACAGGTACATAGTCAGTTGATAGGGATGAGCAGAAGGAGTTCCCTCCATGAGGTTACTTCGGGGAAGAGGAATCCTAGGTGGCTTCAAGACACCTTGAAGGAATCCCGAGAGGGTATGGTGAATCCCAAGTAAACTATGAGGGAGAGTAAGGTGGCAGAGAGATTTTGCATCTATTTAGTTATGGTGAACAATATTAGTGAGTTTGGGCCTTCTTCTTATGAGAAGGCAGTAGGCTAGTAGGTTTCGAAAGATGCCATGGTGTAAGAGTATCCTTCCATAATGAAAAATGATGTCTGGGAGGTTGTTTCGAGACCTGAAGGGAATTCATTTGTGATTTCCAAGTGAATCTACAAGATAAATCATGTGGCATATGGAAGCATTGAGAAGTACAAGGCACAGTTTGTGACGCAGGGTTTTTCACAGGTAGAGGGATTTGATTATGAGGATACCTTCACTCCAGTTGCTTAGTATACTTTGATCAGGGCAACAATATCCATTGCAGTAGATATGGGTTGGAAGATCCACTAGATGGATGTGAAAACAACATTTCTAAATGGATTCATACATGAGGAGGTGTACATTGAGAAACCAGAGGGATTTGAGGTGCATGGGAGAGAGTCTCGTGTATTCATATTGAAAAAAATGTTATATGGACTGAAGCAAGCTCCAAGAGATTGGTATTCGAGGATAGATACTTACTTACAACACATGGTTTTCAAGAAGAGTGAGGCAGATACCAATCTCTATTATGTCGTGGTTGACGGGGATCCACTCATTCATGTACTTTATGTGGATGAGTTGTGTGTTATAGGTGAAAAGAAACTCATATTCAGTTGCAAGAGAGATCTTTCTTCAAATTTTGAAATGAAATACATTGGGTTGATGCATTACTTTTTGGTTATGGAGGTTTGGCAGGAGGATGGGCATATCTTTCTGGGATAGGGGATGTATGCAGTTTACATACTAAAGAGATTTCAGATAGAGGACTATAGGCCTATGGCCACACCTATGAAAACCAGCTGGAATAATTCAGTTGCTTCTCAGAGTGAGTTGGTTGATCCTACTAGGTATCGTTAGCTTATAGGCTCTTTGATGTATCTGGTCAACACTAGGCCAGATCTTTGCTATGTTATCAATAGTTTGAGTCAGTAGATGGTTGAGCCCAAGAGAGTTCACTACGTGGCAGCAAAGCATGTTCTTAGGTATCTTCGAAGTATATTGAACTATGGATTGGACTATCTGAGAGGGGATGGAATAGAGTTGATTGGTTATACAGATTTTGATTGGGCAGGTAGTGCAGTGGATAGGAAAATCATTTCTGAGTGTTTTTTGAATTTGGTCTTGGCGTTTGTGTCATGGATCAACATAAAACAAAATTCAATGGCACTAAGTTCTGCAGAGGCGGAATATATGGCAGTTAGTCAGGCTAGTTTTGAGGCCATTTGGCTTCACAAGATGCTAGTGCGTTTATTTGGTCAACAGTTTAGGCCCATGGTGATTTACTACAATAGTCATAGTTGCATAAAAATCAAGGAGAATTCATTATTTCATGATAGGTCTAAACACATTGAGATCATATATAATTTCATCTAAGATCATGTTCAGAAAGGGGAAATTGAGCTTCAGTAAGTGTCCACCGATGAGTAGGTAGCAGATATTCTCACAAATTCATAGATGAAGAGCAAGTTTGTATTTTTCAGGGACAAGATGGGAGTGGTGAAGAACACTTTCCTCGTTAAGAGGGATTGCCAAAAATTTAACTCAGACAAGTGTTTTCCTTGGCTTAGTGCCTAGCCTAGGAAAAGTTTCCATTAAGAACCCCAAGTTATGAACTTTATGAGATATAGATTTAAAGTGGATTTTTTTAATTTAATATTTATGTGAAAGTGAGTTAAGGTTCCCTAATTTGTGTCAACAAAGAATTAAAAAATAACTGTTGATCTTGGTGGCTAGGATTTAATCTAATCCATCAAATCTTAGGGTTATGTTATTTTCATGACGAGAAATTATAAAAAGGAGATCTTGAGGGTAAAATGCATTCACTGTTATTATTTATTGAGAGGAGAAGAAGAAACGAGAGGAGAAGGAGAGGAGGCGAGTTAGAAGAAATTAGTGATAGCTTGAGAAGGGGCACAAATCGCAAAGTTTGAGCTTGGCACACAAATCGAGAAGCTACAACAATGAGTTTATTAGCCATACAGTCTCACAAAAGCACCGATTTCAAGGATCTAGTTCAACAATAGTATTGTTTTGCAACATTAATTATGGGCGCATCTACAACTGTTGGCACAAATATCGAGGCATTAAATGCTGGAAAAATTGGTCGTATAGCTAAGAAAATCGTACAACCATTTCTACATATAAATCGAAGTGGTTTGAGTAGTGAGATAAGTAATTTCTAATGATGTTTGTATAGTTTATAAGGAAGAAGAATTTCTGAGTTGCTCTTAATAAAATACTCTTTCTCTCACTGGTTTTCCTGCAAGGGTTTTTCCATGGTCTTTGACAAAAAATATTGGTGTCAAATTTATGGTTTGCAATTACTATTTTTCATTTTGGTATTCAAAGTAATATTCATTGTGTTTCTTGTTTATGAGAAAAAACAACTTATTTTTATTTGCATGCACGTGTGGGTTTGGGCATTAAATTGAATCTCATTGAAACTTGAAACTGGGGTTGGATCTGCGGAAAATATTCAATGAATAGCATATAATAACATGACATTATTTTCATAATAACATGGTCAACATATCATAATCATTATAATATCAATATGAATATTAAGTGATTCTACAAATCTATATTAGAAAAGAACATTATTATCATCATTATAAGAACATGTCATAAAAACAAGAACACTGGGTCATTTACTTTAATCTATAACAATTATGCACATACCTATAATGAGTTCGAGTAAGATAATTTTCCTAGTATTTAAGCACATTTAATCTCTTATTATCCAATAAGTCTCAATGTGTTGTTAGGATTTCCCACTATGACACTGAGGTAGGTAACCATCTCTGCTATTGGTCACATCCTTCTCATCGATTTATGTACATTAAGAAAGTTACAGTCATGAACCCCGTGCCCATACAATGCTACTTGAGCTATGAAACAATCTTAAATTTACCCCAAAATGCCCATCTTATCCCAATTTGTTTTTTTACTGGTTAAATTGAAGTTTACAATGGAATTATGCATGGATTTGACCACTGTGGCAATTATAAATGAGTATGAAAATAATGCAGGCATATTCGTCATGAATGCAACCCCTCAAATGAGAATAATTTCATGCAATTTAATAAACATTCAACAGTAATTACACTAAGCATATTTCAATGTTATTCACAACACATTTCATACACATGAAAATACTTATCTAAAAATGTAAACTAACTTTCTGCAGACCAAGGACGTTCCACCCAGCCGTAGGCTCTGTCAAGCCATATCTTACTTTGATAGGCCACCCTCGAGTTGGGGCCATCAATAAAAAAATAAGGTGTTGTCTTCACTGGATACAACTATCCATAAACCAAGGAATGGGGATCCCTTCTCTGATTTAACATTACCTCGTGCTCCCTTCTCTGAGCTAACAGTACCTCAGGTTTATTAGCCCAATTCCTTTCTAGGGCTCTAGGGAGTTTTGTTTTTCTCTTTCTAGTTCTCCGTGTGTAGCAGGGTGATGGTGGTATGGTGATGGTAGTACGAGTGATAGCCTCTGATGTAGGTACTTCCAATCTAGAAGCAAGAAATATTTCTTTTTGACATGAAGGAATGAATGGAAAGAGGGTTATTTCTCACTATTTATATGCATGGTGGAGACTAGACAAGTGGCACCAAAGTTAATAAGAAATAGCCACATGGAAATGGAAGGCTAGGAGAGGTGGACAAGTGGCATGGAGAGGTGGACATTTTACCCCTTTCCCAAAGAGAGTTAGGATAGGTGGCATGCATGGGTTGGTCACCTTTTTTTCCTTTTGTGGAAGGATAGTTCCCCATCTCTTATTTTTTTCCGTTAGTTTTCAACAACCATGGATTTTATATTAAAGAGTATAAATTTGCAAATTACATATCTTGGTCACTCTAGACCATACATATCTGGCTTGCATCCTTTTCATTAATATTTACATTTGTATACATATTGGGGTAAAAAATGGGGTATTACATTCCCCTCCCCCTTAATTTATGCACCTTTCATGATGCATGCCACATTATTTACATATACAAAATTTAAAAATAGATGCGGGTATGCTTCCTGCATTGTATCCTCTACCTCCCACATTGTTTCTTCAGGGATGTAATGTGTCAACTAGAATTTTTCCTGCCCGATGGACTTGTTCTGGAGCAACATAAATTTATTTTCCAAGATACTTACTGGTAGCACTGATATGTCTCCTTCCAATTCCACCCGAATCAAGGCCCAAGCAATAATGTGGTTAGGATCAAGTACATATGCTTTCAACAAAGATACATGAAATAGATTATGCACTTTTATGCATGTAGGAAATGCAAGCTCATATGCAACGGGCCCTATCCTAGTTAGTATTTCAAACAACCCACAATATCTAGGTGCTAACTGAGGACATATTCCAAGTTTCAGTGAACTTTTCCTTTTCCCGAATTTTAGATGCACATGATCACCAACTCTGAATTCTCTTGCTATCATGCCTTTGTCTACATAACTTTTATGTCTGTCATGTGTTGTTTTTAAATTCTTCCTAATCTTAACCATATGTTCTTCCATTTCCTTAAGAAATTCTGGTCCAATAACCACTATGACTATTTTATTGTACCGACATATGGGAGTATTACATTTTATTCCATATACGGCTTCAAATGGACTCATCTTTAAATATGCATGATATCCATTATTATAAGCAAACTCTACCAAATGCAAGTAATCTTCCCATTTGGATGGCTGATCCAACACATACATTCTGAGCATATCTTCAATAAGTTGATTTACCCTTTCAGTCTTTTCATCTATTTGTGGGTGATATGTTGTACTCATATTCAAATGTTTTCCAAACCCTTTGAATAATCCCTTCCAAAAAATTGAAGTGAATTTTGGATCCCTATCGAAAACAATTGCCTTGGGTATTCCATGTCATCTTGCAATCTCCTTCATATAAATTTATGCTATGTTGGCTACCTTATGAGTTGATTTATTTGGGATGAAGTGTGCAACCTTCATCAATTTATCCATCATTACCATAATTGAATCATGTTGTTTGACTGTCCTGAGTAATTTGGTTATGAATCTATTGTCACCATATCCCATTTGCATTCTGGAATTGGCAATGATTGAAGTAATCCTGCTGGATGTCCATGCTCAACCTTCACCTTTTAGCATTCCATACATATTCATATGTACTCAGCTATGTCCTTTTTCATTTCTAGCCAGAAGTATTGGCTTCCTGCTATTGTAATAATCTTTTGATAATTAGGTTGTCCTGCATATGGCACCTTATGTATTTCATCCATTACCATCTTCCTTAATTCCACAGAATTAGGGATGTAAATTCTATTATTATTCATAAGAATTACATCATTTTGCAACCTATATAATTTGAATTTATGTTGTAAATTATATTGTTGTCATCCTTCTTTCACCAGTTTATAATGTTGATATGAAATAACAACTTCCAAAATTTTGATTTTTAAATCTGATTGGAACATGCTAATTGGTGCAGCATGCACTGTATGTGATCTTCGGATGAGTGCATATGCAAATTTATTCTCCTTGCATTTAATATGTTTGATTTCAAATTCAAACTCACATAGGAATTCTAACCATCAAGTCTATCTTGAATTTAGAGTCTGTTGCTCAAATATATATTTCAGCACACTGTGATCTATTCTTAATTCGAATTTTTTGCCCATGAGTTAATGTCTCCACATTTTTAAGGCATGCACTATAGAAACCAACTCTAAATCATGTGTGGAATAATTTTTTGCATGATCCTTCAAATTTTTGGATTCATAACAAACCACATGCCCATTTTGCATGAGTACACCACCAATTCCTTCGTTACAGGCATCTATACATACCACAAAATCATCATTTGGATCAACAATTTTGAGAATTGGTGCACTGGTAAGTAATCTCTTCAACTATTGGAAACTTTCTCAACACTTGGTTGTCCATTCAAATTTGACTCCCTTCTTTTGAAAAGATGTAATTGGATGTGCTACTTTTGAGAATCCCTTTACGAACCTTTTGTAATATCCAACTAGTCCCATAAATGATCTCTCTTTTGTTACATTCCTTGGTGTATGCCACCCCATGATGGCTTCAATTTGTTAAATATACAGCATCAGGAGACATTCTCCAAACCAATGTTGTGTATCCAAGATTGATCCTCCTGTATAGAGGTGAGCACTTTCATTGCATTATGTGTAAAGGTTATTCCTCCTGTTTTGGTAATTAATCAAAGTAATGATATTGTAAAGTCTTTTTGGACAAGGCTTTGGACATGTGTGTCAATTCATGATTCTCATGTGAACCTTCTGTATAAAGGTATCCATGAGATGGACCTCCTATATAGAGGTGAAAATTCCATATAAATCTATCCATGAGATGGACCTCCCGTATAGAGGTGTACCTTCTGTATAAAGGTCATGCTTTACTTGTTAAAAGCATTTAATGTTTTGTGATGGATTATTAACCTTGATCACTAGTTTATATTAAGTCTCCTTTAGAGATTGATCACCTCTAAAGTGAATTACTTTAGCATATGACCATTTGGTCTGGAATAATATAATATGATCAAAACATATGATAATTATTCTTAGTATAATGTAATGTGATGGATAATTAAAGTTAGTGTTAAGATTTAATATGCTAAGACATAAAATATTAGCATTACATTCCATTTCACAACAATAGCATATACAGGATCACTGAAAGAACAACAAGCACATCATAAACACAAGAGACACGGATTTATTCTGGAAAACCGTCACGGGGTAGAAAACCCAACAAAGCTTCCTCAATATAGATGACCAACAAATACAAAGATGTAACCCACATACATGAGCTCCTTCTCCTCCATATCATATCTCTCCCTCACCTATGCACTAATCACAAGTGAGTGTAATGTGTGTTAAATGAGGAACACACCTCCTCTATTTATACACAAATCCGACTTGTATTTTACATTTACTAGGTTGGACCCAACTTAATCACATACCATAATGTGGTAGGGCCGACCCCACTAGGGTGGTCTAATAACCCCTTTAACCCACATTCCCTCATACAGGGCCGACCCCCACTAGGGAAGTCTAATAACCCAAGTTACCACATTCTCCACGAAGGAATAAACATCTCCGTCTATACAATAAGGTCTTCACAGAGGAATGAAACATCTTTGGAATAATAAAGTACAAGTATAATATTCTTAGAAGTTACAATATTTCAACACTCCCCCTTAACGAGAAGGATATTATAACAACATCTGCATGAGCAAGGAGTCATCAACTACATCATACATGATACATCTATAAATCATTGGAAGCTTTCTTTATACATCATCAGTAACTCAAGCAGTTACGGGAACATCTTCAATACTGGAACATCAACATCTTCAGTATTGAATCTTCATATTCTGCAGCACTTGAATAGCTACAACAACATCAACATTTGGATCCTCACGGTCAAAAGCATCGTCATCTACACCATCACGATCAATAGCATCGTCATCTAGACCATCACGATCAATAGCATCATCATCTAGATCATCACGATCAATAGCAACATCATCACACGATCAACATCATCGTCATCACAATAGCATCAATTGGATCCTCTCGATCAACAACACAATGGCAGCATACCCTGCAACACACATGATCTATTTAAGACACCATATCATGTCTAGGAACGATGCAGTCCACTCGTCAAATTAGACAAAGTCTAAGGACTGCTCTCAGAGACATCTGTCTGGGGATCTGTTTTAGGACTGAAGTACAGGGATGATACAATCCTCTCACTCTCAGAGACATCTATCTGCAGATCAGTTTAGGACTGAAGTCCAAGGATGATACAATCCTCTCACTCTTGGAGACATCTATCTGTGGATCAGTTTAGGACTGAAGTCCAAGGATGATACAATCCTCTCATTCTTGGAGACATTTGTCTACGGATCAGTTTAGGACTGAAGTCCATGGATGATACAATACCCTCACTCTCGGAGACATCTGTCTACGGATCAGTTTAGGACTGAAGTCTAGGGATGATATAATCCCCTCACTCTCGGAGACATCTGTCTGCGGATCAGTTTAGGACTGAAGTCCAGGGATGATACAATCCCCTCACTCTCGGAGACATCTGTCTGTGGATCAGTTTAGGACTGAAGTTCATGGATGATACAATCCTCTCACTCTCGGAGACATCTATCTACAGATTATTTTAGGACTGAAGTCCAGGGATGATACAATCCCCTCACTCTTGGAGACATCTGTCTGCGGATCAATTTAGGATTGAAGTCCAGGGATGATACAATCCCCTCACTCTTGGAGACATTTGTCTACGGATCAGTTTAGGACTGAATTCCAGGGATGATATAATCCTCTCATGTCCATTTTGAACTAGTGGTTCTGGGATGATGCAATCCCCATCACGTACATTTTGAACTAGTGGTTCCGGGATGATGCAATCCCCATCGCGTACATTTTGAACCAAGCATTCAGGGATGATGCAGTCCTATCACGTCCACTAGGGACCATATAATGACCTCATTGTCATGACAGGTAGCCTCATCATCGACCTCACAGTCGGAATAGGTAACCTCATCATCAATACATGTATCCTCATCATCGATACATGTATCCACATTATCGACACAATTATCTTCATCATCGATACAAGTATCCATATCATCGACACAAGTATCCTCATCATCGATACAAGTATCCTCATCATTGACCTTACCGTCAATATAGGCAATATCATCATCGATATAGGTATCCACATCGATACCAGTATCCAAATATCATCATCGAACACATAACTCCCCCTTTCGAGGAGGGTCCTTCTGAACTACACCAAGCTTGTCTTTGAAATACTCAAACTCTTCTCGAGACAGAGGTTTGGTCAATACATCAGCAACTTGTTCGTTAGTGCTCACATACTCGAGCTTGATATCTCCTTTCTACACCATATCCCGTATATAGAAATATCAGATCTCTACGTGATTTGACTTATCATGGAACACTGGATTCTCTGTCATCTTGATACAACTATGGTTTTCACACATGATCACAATGGTGTCCATCTCTAAGTCAAATAGTCCTGATAATAACTTCCGAAGCCATACTGCTTCACAACTAGCAGAGCAAGCAATTATATATTCCGCTTCAGTTGTGCTAAGAGCCACACTAGACTGCTTCCTGCTATATCAGGAGATCATGGCAGATACCAGACAATAACATTCTCCCGATTTACTCTTTCTGTCTGATACGCTTCCTTCCCAATCAACATCTATGTAGCCATACAATCTAAAGTCATGATCTCCAAGGTAATGTAGATCAAAATCTATCGTACCCTTCAGGTACCTTACCACATGCTTTGCAGCTATTAAGTGAGCATGTCTAGGTTCCACTGGATACTGCCTAAAGGTGTTCACAGCAAATCATATATCTGACCTAGTATTCTTTAGATACATCAATGACCCAATAATATGTCTGTACAAAGTTACATCCACTAACTTTTATGAGTTATCTGCTAATAGCTTCAAGTTGGAATCCACAAGAGTGGCCATTCCAACACATCAAATATTTTCAAGATTTCTCGACATACTTTCCCTGGTTGAGAAAGATTCCTTCTGAGTCTTTTCATGCTTCTAGTCCTAGGAAGTAATGCATCAATCCGAGATCATTCATCTCGAACTCTGTAGCTAGCTTCTTCTTGCTTTCCATGATCTGTTTCTCTGTTTCTCATTCCCTGTCAGAAGGAGATCATCCACATACAATCATAGTATCATCCATAACCTTAAGGTAAAGGTTAGGATCAAATTTACTCTTGGTAAAGCCCAAGCTTGTCAAGAAGCTATCAATTCTTCCTCTGTGACTGAACATCATTCACACTCTGCATTGAGTGATCTTCTGCATATCTATCCATGCCATCTCCCATCAGATGGGTCTACTGATATGCGCCTCAATATCATTCGAACTCTGTGGTGAGTTCCTTCTTGCATCCATGTCATTTGTATATAGAAACCATCTTCAACCTTGTAGAAAAGGTTGAAATCTGCATCACCCATGGTGATCATTAAGCTCATCAAATGACTATTGATCCTGGGTACCCGTACAAAGCTTTCTTTAATTGAATCCTTGGAGTTTTCTTGATTCGCACTTCTTCTCCAATTACACCATTAAGAGAATGGTCTTCTTTGGAGCAAACATCTCGTCATGATCCTCTTTCTCTTTCTAAGAGAATCTTCTAGCCACGAGATTTCTATAGTATGTTTGATTTGTAAGTCTTCATCAATCACTTGTTCGGTGTTCATCATTCTTCATGATATTTCCTACAAATCAAAGTTAATTACATGATCAGTAATACTTCATAATCATCAAATCATGTTGACATGATAACCTATTATGCATACAGAAATGATTCACATAGTTATGTAACTATCTTGACCAGTACTTTGGCACAACACATTTCCTGTATGCATACACTGGTTAGCTATATGCCTTCCATCTCTACCAGAACATACTATCGAGAGCGTGCACAGCTTTCAACATGTCAACAAAGAGGTTTCATTCTAGACAAACAACAATGGAATGTTTGTCCAACTTACCCATCATATGCATATTAGTAGTATACTGTTCAATGCTATATGAATGATCACACTATGCATGATATAATCTAGGAATACAAATATGCATACAACTATTACAAGCAATATCATTTACTATTTCAGATATTCAAATAACAACTCAAATACTAATCTTTTATGTTTGTGTGGTTGCCTCCCGCTTGATCTTATATTAATTCTGTACCACTATGCATGTTCAAGTGTACACTAGTGTCATCCTCATGATCTCATACACAAACATACATTCTTGAGTATAATCTCAATATTATAAAAACATTATAATCTAAATAATCTTGAATATGTATGGTCATGATCATTCAATACATAGGTATACTAAGATCCTAGCACAAAGTAGGATTGTAACTTGACATAGGAAAACATACCTGGATTAGAATACATGCTTAGTTATGTCTAACATACCCAAACAATATATTCTTTGTTCTCTTCAATGATTTAGAGACCTTGTGCTATAACCTGCATGTCTCATAGGTTAAGCATAGTAGAACAAATTCATACATATATCATAAGTAGAGCTTCTATGTGGTCAAAGACTATGGATGAGTCTTTGTCTCCATGTCATCATGGTCATAGAAGTTGATTTTTCTTTCTTGATGTACCTGTATCTTGTTAGTAGACAACATCATCCTCATACAATACCACAAGTGCATTAGTACAATCATAAGTGTCATAATCCTAATTAATGAATGTCTTCTATCATTCTCATGCATTCATACTTTTACTGGGGTGATAAGAAACTTCTAATATTAATCAAGATTGTACTAACCTAAATAATATGAAGACAAACCTATTACGAACTTAATCAAGAACATATTTCAACACATACCTATATCTCATCAAGTCATACCTATCGAGATTTCTTGTAGTCTTCTTATGTAAGGCCTTAGCCTCATCTCCCCCTGAAATTAGAACTTCTTCACTTATGTAGGTGTCCAAAGATTAACCCAATCCACTTTGATTTGCTGAGACTGGATTTGGAGCTGGATTAGGGTTTATCAGAGAAACCCTAAAAATTCAAATTTTGAATTTAAAACTTTTGAATGGATGGAAATATGTGGCTTGCTGAGCTGATCAAGCTGGCATACTTCAATTTTGAAATCTCCAAAATTTGACCCCTCAAAATTGCCTTTGAAACTTCTGGATCTTCTGGACAGGATCTCGAACTAGGGTTTGATGAAGCCCACCATTCTGCCCAATCAAAATGTTCGATCGAAAGCTCTAAACTTTGATTTTTCTGAGGAGCTTCCAGTCGTGGTCACAGACTTCAAAAATTCCAACTTTTGCAGAAGCCCTAATTTTCCACCTTTCCGATCAAAATCCTAAACTAGGGTTTGATCAGGCCCAACCTTCTAACCAACCAAAATATTGATCTTGGTCTCTAAATTTCAATTTTTCTGAGGATCATTCAGTCGTGGACTCCGATTCCAAATATTTCAACTTTCTCCGAAGCCCTAAATTCCCACATCAGTGATAAGCCAAGAATGAAGGTGCTCGGAATCCAATTATGTTTTGACATAAATATGCACCTGATTGTTTCTGGTGCATCTCTGAAATTATGAATCCACAAGGTCTGAAAGTTTGGCTTGTGGTAGCCTGACTTTTCATCTTTCCAACCCCATAGGTCTTACCTCAATTGGATTCTCTAAGAGAGAGTTATTCCAAGTGTCGCAACGTGACTTGTTTATGGGATAAAACAGGAGAGAGAACTTGTACGACGTACCACGTGTCACTGGTTCAACTTCAGCCTCTGAACAAATTACCAAAGAAACTAAAGTCCGTTCTCTACCTATCACTTTTTACGAAATGTCATTTGGATCTTCCTAGCTCAAGTTTTGACCTTTTTTCCTAGGTCACCTGTTTATGACTGAGATCTAGAAGAGGCAGAAACCCTAACTTGTAAGGATCATAAATCGCAAAGTACATCGAATTAGAGGTTTTCCTTCAGAAACAAGGTACATGGGGATGTTATCTATGACCTGTAAATGTTTCAGACCCTGAACCCTCTCCAAAATGGATTTATAGCGAAAGTTCCGCGATGACTGTGTTTTGCTATACAAAATCCTAACCTTCAAATTGTCACAAGTGAAGCAAGTGTCGTAAGTGCCGTACATTTCCTTCCTTCAGGTTAGCTTTGGTACGATGTTAAGATTTAATATGCTAAGACAGAAAATATAAGCATTACATTCCATTTCACAACAATAGCATATACAAGATCACTGAAAGAACAACAAGCACAACATAAACACAAGAGACCCAGATTTATCCTGGGAAACACTCATGGGGTAGAAGACCCAACAAATCTTCCTCAATATAGATGACCAGCAAATACAAAGATGTAACCCACAGACATGAGCTCCTTCTCCTCCATAGTAGATCTCTCCCTCACCTATGCGCTAATCACAAGTGAGTGTAATGTGTGTTAAATGAGGAACACACCTCCTCTATTTATACACAACTCCGACTTGTATTTTACATTTACTAGGTCGGCCCCAACTTAATCACATAACATAATGTGGTAGGGCCGAACCCACTAGGGTGGTCTAATAACCCCTTTAAACCACATGACTCATACAGGGTCGACCCCCACTAGGGAAGTCTAATAACCCAAGTTACCACATCCTCCACGGAGGAATAAACATCTCCGGATATACAATAAGGTCTTCACGGAGGAATGAAACATCTCCGGTATAATAAAGTACAAATATAATATTCTTAGAAGTTACAATATTTCAACAGTTAGCACATATTTACCATGCAATAAGAGATACAAAAATAAAAGATAAAGCATAGAGATGAAGAGAATTCGAAATTTCCCATATAGACACTTCAACTAATTAAAGAGAACTCAAATTGTTAAAGCTTCAGTTAAGTATAAATGTATGCCTCAATCAATGCTTTAGTTAAAAATATGCCTCAGTTAACTAAAGAACTCACAATGGTTAGTTCAAGTAAATCAATCAACATCATTTCAGTTAACTAAGTGTTAAATAAAAAGGACTAGTTAACTAAAGTGTTTTCACTTTAGTTAAACTAAAATATGACACTTAGTAAATCAAGGAGAACTCGAATTGATCACTACAAGGATATTATCAAGAATTAGTTAAAGAGAGTTAACTAAGTGGAAACAAAGAATATCTAGTTAACTAATTGACGACAATTAAGTTAGCCACCTAACTAAGTGGGAAATATTTTAGTTAAGAGGCGAGTTCATCCTAAGTGACAAATCAACACTACATGAGAAGTGGGGCGCACTTCTACATGCAAGATTGATACATCCAATTTGAGGGCAATTTCATCCTGAAGTTAGAAGATAAAAATAGAAGATAAGAATGTATAAATATTTTATACGAGATTTATGAATTCAATGTGAACGGAATTCTCTTCTTCTTTCAAGGCAAGGCACTTCTGTTTGTGTGCAGGATATTATTATTGAAGGAAAGGCGCTTCTCTGATTGATCTCCCTTCTCTATTGCTTCTATATATTCACCAAGAGTGTTTTGGTGATCTCTTATCTTCTGAAAGCAATCTGTTATGTTGTAAAAGAAAGCATCCTCTAATATCCATTATATTATATTGAGAAGAATTGTTGGGGTTTTTGTTCTCATAGTTTTGAGGATTGTCCCCAGCGTATATCTTGTGTTATGGATGTATGAATTTCATGTGATTGAATTGTCTCATTGTATCAAGTTTTATCATCTAAAAGAATTAAAGATAAAATCTCAACCAAATATTAAAATGGTATCAGAGGTCAGGGTGTGAAGGATCTCAATTTTGCATGCCATTTAGAGCCTACATTGATCCTGAGAAGTTTAGCACAAGATTTGAATACCATGGCATCAGTCTCTATACAACTGGAATACCATCTTGAGGGAACTTCAAACTTCAACACTTGGAAGGATAGGATTTCAAAATCCTAGTGGAACATGACTTGGATGGCTACGTATCCGTTGTGGAGGAGGAGCCAACATCTAATGCAGGGTGCATCAACTTCAAGAAGAATCAAGCTAAGGCCAAATGGATCATCTATGATTCGATAAAAGATAACTTGATGCCCTTGATCACACTACTGAAGACCTTGAAAGAATGTTATGATAAATTGACTAATATATATTAGAAGAAGGCCCAGAGTCTAAAGAGGGCAGTGAAGAATAGGCTTCGAAACTTAAATATGGAGACAGATTAGACAATGGCCTCCTTCTTCACCAAGATATCTCAGGTAAGAGATAAAATTGCTAGTATTGAAGTAGTGGTGGATGAAGATGATCTTCTCGAAAGTTCTATTGATGGTCTCCCATCCTCATGGGAGAAATTCTTGGTTGCGATCAATGATCGAGAGGTACAACGTAAATTTGGAAGGTTGTGGGATGACTGCCTCTAAGAGGATGGGTGAATCCATATCAAGTTAGTGTGCATCAAAGAAGAAAACCTTTCCCTCATGGAAACAATGAAGAAAGGGAAGAAACCCTTCTTCCAAAAGAAGTTCTCTCATCCAAATAAGAAGGAGTTCAACAAAGGATTTGAAAAGTCAAAATCTAGATAATTCAATTGTAACAAGAAAGGACATTTCTCAAGAGAGTGCAAAGAAAAGCGAAAAGGAAATTTTTATGCTTCTACCACTGTAGAAGATGAAACTACTCAAAAGAATGCATATGAAGTAAAAGAGACAAGAAGGGAGTTTTACCTTGCCTCATCCCTTTTGTGATCCATCGTCACAAATGCAGACCATAACACTCTACCCATAATTAGCACGTATCCTATTTCATTAGTAACAATGCCAAAAGATGCTTTCTTTGTAAAAAGATCATTTTTTTGATTGGCTAAAATTCTCCACATGGTTGATTAAATAATATTTTTTATTGTGAAGACGTTGAGTGAGTCAACTAATCACAAAAGTGTGTGGCCAGAAAAGTTTTAATGGGTACCATTTCCCGGAAAATTGAGACATTTTCCGACAAATAGAATAGTTAACATAGGTTCAACATGAGTTAGGAAGCTACAAAGGTGGGTGTAAGAGTCTTGAAACTCTAAATCGCATTCAATAACCAGCGTAATGCATGAGTGAAACCTTGAAGTAAAATAGTTTTTAATTTGTAAGTATTTAAGAAAAATGGTGCAATTATGTGATAGGAGTGGTCGAGCATCCATTCCTGAGAACGATTTGACTGGTAATAAATTGAGAAACTTATCCTAAATTGAAATTGATTGAGCATTCACACCTGATCTTCCATTTGGCGGGGAACCGAAAAATAATCCAGGGTAGAAATTAAACCGAAAATGATTTAAAAAAAATCATGGAAGAAATAATATTGGGAATGTTTTTCGAAAATCAATTTTTTTGGAGGTGATATTTGGCATGGTGATGAAAGAACGAAAACATGCCATTATATCTGTCCTTACCTTTGGCCGTCAAGACGACTCCCAACAAAGACAATTCCTGAAAAATCATCGAAGCAAAAGCTTCTTTTGAAAATTTCATTGGGTTGAAGGTATGTCGTGTATGCTAGAAAAATCATTTGAATTCTGAATTTAACAGTGATTATATTCAATTATTTGTTTACTCTCCAACTTTTTGGAAATGATGTTTTAATTTCTGGAAATTATGTTTTTATGAAATGCAATGACAATGGTTTTTCAACACTCGTGAGCATTTTTCCTAAAAGGTGCAAAACAGGCCAAATATCTGTTTTGGAAGGAAAATATCTCCATTACCAGAGACTCTTTTTCTATTCTTGGCGAGCATTTCCAAATAGCCCCTTAACCTTGTGATTTTAACACCTAGCCTAATTTCACTTGTTCTTAATATGCAAAACAAGTTTTTTCTCACTTTGGCAGGTTAATTTCTTGCACATGTGACCATCATAAGGAAAACTGAAATCATGGTTGGATAACCACTTCAAAAAGGAACATGTCCATGTCACCCTTTAAATTTTTTGATACACACACATCATCTGGTGGGCATTTGAAACTAGCTTTTTAAACTACTAATTCAACACTTGGACAAAAAATTGTCAAACCCTAGGGTAACATGATATTTTTATTTTCATCAAATTGGAAGCGTGAGACACCCAATGGATAGATGCCAACAAGGTGATTCCTTAAAGACCAATTTCATCCTTTGAAACTTCTTTCTCTCTCCTCAACGGACATTTTTTTGGAATAGTGAAAATCAAGCTAGGAGGCACTTTTGGAAGATCAACATCTTCACCTACAGAGACTCTTTGGACAAAAAAATGATATGGTTATATGCACCAATCAACAATCTAGAGACCCATACCCTCAAAATATTTTAATACATCAACCACACTAAATGGAAGGCATTTTACTGAGGTCACTCAGGCATTTTTACTATTAATTTTATACTCAAACAAATTTTGCATTTTCCTAGATTGGAGCAATCTGCCCGAAACATTGTTTTGGAAGACCCATAACTTCCTTTTCAGACACTCTCAAGACAATCTGAGACCGTGGTCGGGTAGACAAATCAACAAGCTACAACATGACACTATGGGGTGGGCATTTGCCTTACCCTATGAATTATGGCAGGCATTTTCCTGAGGCCACTTGGGCAGTTTTACTACCAGTAGTGCAAAAACATACTGAAACCATGTTTTGGCAGGCCTTTAACTTTGTTATCAAACACCCTCTTTGAGAACTGAGACCATGGAAAGATATCATCTTCAACAAGATATAGCATGATAGTTTTAGATAATTTTTATCATTCTCCTATGAGGTATGGTGGGCAATTTCCCAAGGCCACTTGGACCATTTTTTCAGAATTTGGACCTCTTTTGTTTCTTTTGTTCTTCATATGCAAAACAATATTTTTCCTACTTTGGCAGGTTGATTTCTTGCACATGTGACTATCATGAAGTAAACTGAAACGATGACTAGATAGATACTTCAACAAGGAACAAGTTCATGTCAAATTATGAATTTATACCCACAAGGACAGTTCCTTGCAGGCATTTCCAAATAGACCCCTAACCTTGTGATTTTAACACCTAGCCAAATTTCACTTGTTCTTAATATGCAAAACAAGTTTTTTCTCACTTTGGAAGGTTAATTTATTGCACATGTGACCATAATAAGGAAAACTGAAAGCATGGATGGATAACCACTTCAACAAGGAATAGATCCATGTCACCCTTTAAAATTGTTGATACACACACATCATCTGGCGGGCACTTGAAACTAGCTTTTTAAATTAATAATTCAACAATTAGACAAAAAATTATCAAACCCTAAGGTAACATGATATTTTTATTTTCATCAAATTGGAAGTTTGAGACACCCAAAGGATAGAGGCCAACAAGGTGATTTCATCCTTTGAAACTTCTTTCTCTCTCCTTGGCGGGCATTTTTCTGGAGTAGTGCAAATCAATCTAGGAGGCACCTTTGGCAGATCAATATCTTTACCTATAGAGACTCTTTGGACAAACCAAATATATGGTTGGATGCACCAATAAACAGTCTAGAGGCACATACCCTCAAAATAGTGTAATACATCAACCACAGGAAATGGCGGGAATTTTACTGAGGTCACTCAGGCATTTTTATTAGTAATTTTATACTTAGACAATTTTTGCATTTTCCTAGACTGGAACAATCTTCCTGAAACATTGTTTTGGCATACCCATAACTTCCTTTTCAAACACTCTCAAGACAATATGAGACCATGGTCAAGTAGAAAAATCAACAAGCTACGGCCTGACACTATGGGGCGGGTATGTACCTTAACCTATGAATTATGGAGGGAATTTTCCTGAGGCCACTTGGGCAGCTTTACTACCATTGGTGCAAAAACAGCCTGAAACCCTATTTTGACAGGGCTTTAAATTTGTCATCAACAACCCTCTTTGAAAACTAAGACCATGGTAAGATAGCCTTTTCAACAAGCTATAGCATGATAGTTTTAGATAATTTTTATCATTCTCATATGAGGTACAGAGGGAAATTTCCCAAGGCCACTTGGACTAATTTTCCAACACTTAGCCATTTTTCAGAATTTGGACCTCTTTTGTTTCTTTTGTTCATAATACGCAAAACAATATTTTTCCTACTTTGGCAGGTTGATTTCTTGAACATGTGACTATCAAGAAGTAAAATGAAACCATGGATGGATAGATACTTAAACAAGGAACAAGTTCTTGTCAACCGATGAATTTATCCCCACAAGGACAGTTTCTGGCAGGCATTTCCAAATAGCCCCTTAACCTTATGATTTTAACACTTAGCCAAATTTCACTTGTTCTTAATATGCAATTTTTTTTTCTCACTTTGGAAGGTTAATTTATTGCACATGTGACCATCATAAGGAAAAATGAAAGCATGGATGGATAAACACTTCAACAAGGAATAGATCCATGTCACCCTTTACAATTGTTGATACACACACATCATCTGGAGGGCACTTGAAACTAGCTTTTTAAACTACTAATTCAACACTTAGACAAAAAAATGTCAAACCCTAGGGTAACATGAGATTTTTATTTTCATCAAATTGGAAGTGTGAGACACCCAATGGATAGAGGCCAACAATGTGATTCCATCCAGACAAATTTCATCCTTTGAAACTTCTTTCTCTCTCCTTGACGAGCTTTTTTCTGGAGCAGTGCAAATCAAGCTAGGAGGCACTTTTGGCAGATCAATATCTTCACCTACAGAGACTCTTTGGACAAAAAAAATGTTATGGTTGGATGCACCAATCAACAGTCTAGAGACCCATACCCTCAAAATATTTTAAGACATCAACCACAGGAAATGATAGGCATTTTACTAAGGTCACCGAGGCATTTTTACCAATAATTTTATACTTAGACAATGTTTGCATTTTCCTAGACTGGAGCAATCTGCCTGAAACACTGTTTTGGAAGACCCATAACTTTCTATTCAAACACTCTCAAGACAAGATGAGACCATGGTCAGGTATAAAAATAAATAAGATACAGCCTGACACTATGGGTCGGAAATTTACCTTAACTTATGTATTATGGTGGACATTTTCCTGGGGCCACATGGGCAGCTTTACTACCACTGGTACAAGTAAATTTTGAGTGTAAAATTACAGTGTATAATTACAAGTTAAATATGAGTGTAAAATTAATTTTTTTTCCTTGGAAAAAAAAAGTAATTTTATTTCATCCGATGAGAAAAAAAATACATTATGTAGCTAAACTTTGTAAGGAGTGTATTTGTGATATTTGTTGCCTTCTGGATAGACATGTAGTCTTCTTTTATGCTTCTGATGCATTTAGATTTTTGCATTTCTGATATTGATCCTTAAAAACACTATCTTCTTGTTTAACAGACATAATAACATATTATGACAAAATTGTCCTTTGAGAAGGACTCTGAGTTTTGAAAAAAGAGCCAAAAACTGGGTGAGGCAAATTTCCATGAAATAATAGAAAGGGAAAAAAGGAAAGATCCTAAAGTTGTTGAAGAGCCTCTGTCAGAACTTCCTTAACTTCGCCCTTGATATTTTCCTTTATCTTCCATATGCCCAAAGCCCTGTCCGCCTCTTAGTGTAAAATTACATTTATGATATATTTTAGTTTTTTTCAATAAGAAAAATTATGTCGGAAATCTAATGCCAATATTGATTGTTTTTGTTTATTTTGAAGAGTATCTCATCAATGGATTATTCAAATGAGCCATCTCAATAAAATATTCCTTGAAAAAGAGGTCGACGTAAGGGTCTAGATTACTCAAAACTTCCAACTTTGGAACCACGTGACATTGTCCTTCAATTCACTCATGGTAGAGGTAAAAAGACAACGCAATCTGTTGCTCATGGACGATCTCAAGGATTTCAAGATCAGAACTCCATACCAAAGAACGAGTCCACACGTTTCCCTTAGACAACAAGCAATCATCCAACCATTCTTCAAACTCAATGTCCTCAATGTAAGCAACCAATGACAAACAACAATGTTGCTAGACAACAGAGGAAACCTTTGTATCCAATTGCAGTTGAAGGGAACGTTAATGCAAAAAGTGGAAATATTTATGAAAGAATGAACTCTGTTCCAGAGAATGTGAGGGTCCCATTTCATGTTGTCATTTCATTGACAAACAACAATGTTGTTGGACAACAGAGGCAACCTTTGTCTCCAATTGTAGTTGAAGGGAATCTTAATGCACAAAGTGGAAATATTTATGAAAGAATTAACTTTGTTCCATAGAATGTGAGGGTCCCATTACATGTTGTCATGTAATTTTCAAACAACAATGTTTCTGGACAACAGAGGCAACCTTTGACTCCAATTGCAGTTGAAGGGAATTTTTTTGTTTTTTGTAACTAGGGGAATCAACAACTAGAGACTGGGTTGGTACTTGCGTGACACGGGGTCCAGGGATCCAATCCCGCTACCACTATACCCCTAGGTTTCCCACAACATCCTGCAAGCATGGGACACGAGTAAGTCCGGGTGTTATTTGAACTCGTGACCTCTGTTTACAACATGTGACTTCATATCAAGCGAATCGCCAATGAGCCACACCCGTGCAGGCTTAGTTAAAGGGAATGTTAATGCACAAAGTGGAAATATTTATGAAAGAATGAACTCTGTTCCAGAGAATGTGAGGGTCTCATTACATGCTACCATTTCATTGACAAACAACAATGTTGCTGGAAAACAGAGGCAACCTTTGTCTCCAGTTGCAGTTGAAGGGAATGTTAATGCACAAAGTGGAAATATTTATGAAAGAATGAACTATGTTCTAGAGAATGTGAGGGTCCCATTACATGTTGCCATTTCATTGAACGCTGAGTTGCAAAATAAAAATCTGTACAAAAGAATGAACCCAGTTTTGTAGAATGAAGAAGGGAATCAAAGTGTAGATCCCAATGGGAAGCAATTGGAAAATGAACATCTTATGAACTTGGATGCAAGTGGAAGAAATGAAACAACTGAAATAATTGCATTTCATGAAGAAATGGACAGAAATGAAACTACAAAAAATAAAAATTCTACAATTGGTCAAGCCGTAGCAAAAATGCTAGAAGGGTTTGCAGCAAATGAAACTATGAATGCTAGGAGAAGGTCACTAGGAAACCGCTCAAGGACATCCTTATTGCATCTTAAGAAGCCATCGGGATGGTATAACCACATACTGAATGAGGGGAAGACAAAATTTAAATAAATTAGGAGATGGTTTTCTGGAAAATCGCTTGAAGATGTAGATGAGAATGACATTATTGCTGTAATCAACTACTTCATGAGCAAAAACTATAATCAAGAATCTAAAATTGAGGATGTTCTTGAACATATAGATGGATTCCTTGATAAACTTCGATCAATTGTTGTGTCAGAGATTCATAAGGATTTTATTCCAAGGAACATGGCTTCAGTATTTATCAAATCAAGCATGACTAGTAAGGCTTTGTAATGTATTAAATGAATTGATGCTCATGGTGTACTAAAGGGGGTTAATCCAACATCAGTTTGTAGAGAAATGAAAAAGTGGAGCAAAGAAGCTGAGGATATTGATATGGGTTGGGAGAGAAATGATGGTTTCACATATGGATTTAGGGTCAAGCAAGTAAAGTCATATGCCTCCTTTATGGTTGAATCGTTTGAAAAGCGGTCTGGAACTATAGTCAATGAAGTTTCTTTCAAACTTGGTATTTATTCTCGCGTACATTACGATCGAGGTGGGAAGGTGTCAGATATTATTCAAGTTACTAGAAGACAATGGCTTGATGTCTTGTGTAAGCCTTGGAAAATGGGATGGAAAAGAAGAATATAGACAAGTTTTAGCACATGTCGTTGATCCTGAAAATGATGAGAGTTTAATGAAACATATAAATAAGCTTTCAGAAGATGGCATCACTATGGTAGATGGAAGGGTTGTGAAAATTAATTTGTTTGAGTGTCATGATCTAGTGGCCATATGTAGTTTAGTATGCAATAATAGTGTTTCTCCAATGGGAAATAATTTTTGTCCTTGGTGCACATGCCATAAAAAAGCGATACACATGGTTACAGATGAAATCAACCTTGGAGAAGGAGATACTATCGGTAGTGTTTCTGAATGTTATGCAATGTCAACATAATTTCTCCTTGTAAGCTATGCAAATTTATTACAAGTTTTGAAATTAATGTTTATATCTTGCCAAAACATTCCTAATCTAATTATGTTCTTGAAATTTACTATAAGAGTTGAATCCCACTTTGGAACCAAGCAAAGGATGGGAAAAAAATTTAGATGAGCATATTAAAAGCATTCAACCAACCTTAACTGGTAGAAAGATGACCATTGTGAAGAACTATCCCATGGATAGAATAAATGATGAAAAGGTACACACTTTCATGATTGGATCTTGACTAGAAATTAAGCTTCTTAGTATTTCAATCATTCATAACCTCAAAAACTGTTGGTGCCAATTACAGTTGACTCCTAGATCAATGGCCAAGCTTGTATATTGTTCTCGCCATGTTGGGATCAAAACAATTTTGAAGATGTTTCATGAAATTCAAAGAATTGCACAAGATTATGACAAGGTACATCCAACTAGAGGTGTGGAGAAAACAAAATTTGTTCAAATTTGGGATGAGATGGATAAAATTGGTGTTCCATGTAAGCCAGGAGAACCATACCATCATAAAATCCAACAATACAATGATCTTAACTATGGGCAATCAAATGGATAAACATCAGATAAGATCCTCATTCGACATGAGGGAATTTTAAAGGTTTAATAATTATGTTAACATATCAATTATTTTTTATGTGGGCCTCAACTAATAATAAATGATGTTGTTATTATGTTTTGATTATTGTTGAATGGCTCTCGGTGTTATTTACTTTGAAAATAATGTTGGGACAATTATTTATGTTAAAAATAATGTTGTCCTTATTTATCAGCACAAGGACAATTTATGGTGGGAATTTCCAAATGCCTCTCAACCTTCATTTAGACAGAAAGACAAAAAATTTCATCCAAACCAATTTCATCCTTTGAAACCTCTTTCTCTCTCCTTGACGGGCATTTTTATGGAGAAGTGCAAATCAAGCTAGGAAGCACTTTTGGCAAATCAATATCTTCACCTACAGAGACTTTTTGGAAAAAAAAATGATATGGTTGGATGCACAAATCAACAGTCTAGAGACCCATACCCTCAAAATACTTTAAGACATCAACCATAGGAAATGGAAAACACTTTATTAGGGTCACTTAGGCATTTTTACCAATATTTTTATACTTACACAATTTGTGCAATCTCCAAGGTGGATTTTTTTATTTCACCAAAATAATGAACCAATGATACCATATGATGTAATACATATTATTGAGCACAACCATACTGATTTCACATTCAAACTCATCTTTCTCTGACCTAGGCGGGCATTTTACTAGACTAGTGCAAACTCCCTAAAACCCTGTTTTGGAAGACTTATAACTTTGTCATATAACACTCTTTTGGAGAAATGAGGCCGTGGTCAGATAGTCTATTCATCAAGGTATAGCCTGATATTTTTAGATACTTTTTATCATTCTCTTATGATGTACGACGGGCATTTTATTGAGGCCACTTGGACCAATTTTCCAATACTTTGTCAATTTCCAGAATTCCTTAAAACTGCCTGAACCCTTGTTTTGGAAGACCTATAAATTTATCATGAAGCATTCTTTTGGAGAAATGAGACTATGGTCAGATATCCACTTCAACAAAATATATCCTGACAGGATGGGGCGGGAATTTACTTTAACCTATGAATTATGGCGGGCATTTTCTTAGAGTAGTTTGGACTAATTTTTCCATAGTCAATTTCCAAAGTTTCACAAAATTGCCAACTTTCTTGGAATGATGTCAGATTGAAACACTGACTTCATGATAGCACTAGAACACCATCGTGTGTCTTTCTAGCCTCATTACACATGCCACATCATCATACATGCCATGTCATCACTTCCTTTTCAGAAGTTATCCAAACTAACAAATCTTTATATAATTAGGTCAAATTGTAATAACGATATCACCATATATTTCATATCATCATATCCTTTGTCATTATTGAACTCATTTGACATTAATGACAACCACATTCAACAAATAAAACTTAGTATTTATTCATATGCATTGAAACTTATGTATTGTTTCTAGGTTATTGAAGGCCTACCAGATGAAGAGAAGAATAAAAAGTTGGCGAGGATGTGAAAGTGTTATAAAGAATTCCACATGTTGCAACTGCAAGGGTGTAGGGGGATGATGTATATGCATATGAGAATATTTATGTCTGTTTCATCATATTATCTAGTTTGAATGGTGGTATCATTTCATTCATGACAAATAGTTTTATCCACTGTCATTGTAGGATTGGCTTCCTTGCAAGTGAGTTGTTGTGGTTGTGTTCTTGTTGTTTAGGAGATGATATGGTGCCTTATATGCATGTCCAAGGGGCCCATGCTCTTGATATGACGCATTCTATTCGTCCTTATACATTGGGACATTTAAGGAATGAAGTAATGGAGTGTAAGCATAGAGAAATGAAAATTTTGAATAGCAACCAACGAGGAGGAAGAGGAGTCCATAAAGACAATAGAGGCACATTTGAACATGATAGAATGTGTCTTGTAAATGAGAAGAGAGCATAATTTTTCAAGATAGTTATGAGATCAGAAGGAAATTTCCAAAAGTTTAGACAAATAATATTCTTGCCTTCAAATATTAGAAGTCAACTTCGTGTTGAATATGATAAGTCAACGAATAAATCGTATAAGGAAACTGCAACACAATTGGCATCACATTTCCCTGATTTCACTTGTCAACAAGTGGAACAACTATTTAAATCATGGGAAAAACAATCGAAGAAATCATTGATTGCAACACCAACAGTAAGTTTTTCCTAATTTTATATGTTATCTCGTTCGATTTTCACTTTATATTAATAATGTGTGTGTTTAATTATTAATATGTCCTCCCAGTTCAATAACTATCTTCTGAGATCAAAACCAATCAAAAAATATGGAGAAGAGGCTTATCGTGAATCACATTGCTTTGGAAAGAAGAAGGCAAAAAATGGTGCTAAAACAACAAAACAACAACCTGTCTTTCCCTCTAATAGTGTGCATTGGAATTAGTTCAATTCATTACATATCAACATGTCTATATCAATCTAGTTGATTTGTGGTTAAATATGCAACTTTTGCTCGAACTCTAACTTTGTCCACCTCGTTTATCGCAAGAAATGAGCTAGTCCGATGTGATCAAACACAACAAATTCAAGGGGAACTTGGTTCTAATACCCTAATGATGGCTGATGACAATAACAATAAAACTTTGGGTCTTTCATCATCGACAAAAGAGGCATTGGATACTAGTCAAATACAAGAATTGAATGGAGCAACTATTGTTGATATGTCATTGATGGAATCTATGATTCACAATAGAAGGTTGTTGATGTAATTGTAACTTCGGAATGTATTTCACCTACGTATATTGTACTCCTATAGACATGGTATTATTACTCTATACAGAAGTGTCGTTATTTGTATTGACAAGTGTCGCAACTTGCAAGTGATGGGTTATTAGACCACCAAGTGTGGGGTCGGCCCTGATTAGTATTACCATGGGTTATTAGACTGAGTTAGACAAGTTGGCCTTGCTAGTTTATTAGGCAGGTCAGGTCATGTATAAATAGAGTGTGGGAGGCACTCTATTTGATCACTTCATTATTCACTTTTACAATAATTGGAGAGTGGTGCACAAGTGAGGAAGGAGGAGTAGCTGCTAGGAGGACTATATCTTGTACTTGGGTTGTATCATTGCTCTTTCTATCTCTGAGGAAGTTGTGGGGTTTTTCACCTTTATGGTTTTCCCCAGTGAAACTCTGTGTCTCTATTGTCTTATGTGGTTGCTGGTTGTGATTGATATGATTTATATGTTGTACATGCTATTATCTTAGTAAAGATCCTAGAGTATGTTGAATTAATGCTAAAAATTAACATGGTATCAGAGCTAACTTGAGAAGAAGACACTGTGCAGTTGCAGAAGCTAGGGCTTCTTGTTTTTGGGTTTCTCTCCATAGATTTTGGAAAGAAAGTAGGGTAGATTGACTCTCCTCAGCAAGGCACATCTTTCTGTCCAATCAGAATTAAATTCTGGGCACTTTCATTTTTGGCCCTAAAAATTAGGGTTTCCACAAAAATAGGAATTTATGAAATCCGAGACCATAGCTGGAAGCTCCTTGGAAAAATCGAAGTTTAGAGCTTTGGATCAAAATTTTTGGTTGGGTGAAGCTTCAGAAAAATCAAACCCTAATTCAGGTTCCTCTCTAGTGAATCCAGGAGATTGAAAAGCATTTCTGAAGGGTGAAACTTTGCAGTTTTCAATTTCTGAGTATACCAGGATGATCAACTCATCACGACGCATCTTTCTATCCTTTTAGAAGTTTGAAATTCACATTTTGAATTTTTAGGGTTTCTCTGACAAACCCTAATCCAGCTCCAGATCCAGTTTTCAGCAAATCAAGTGGTAAGACCTAAATATTTTCTATTTCCATTTGAAGTACTCTTTAAAGATGTCTCACCACACCAAGCTTGAGGATAAGCTTGAAGGGGCTAATAACTTCTGAGCATGGAAGTATAGGATTGGTTCAATCATAGAAGAGAATGAGTTGGACACTTACATAAGTAAAGAGGTTCCAGTCCCAGAGGGAGAAGAGGCTAAGGCCTTACATAAAAAGAACTTGGTCAAGGCTAAGAGAATCATTGATGATTCTATAAAGGACCATCTCATACCCCATGTGTCTTCTCTAAAGACACCTAAGGAGATGTTTGACTCATTGACCTAGTTGTTTGAAGGAAAGAACATAAATTAGAAGGTGACTCTACGGAACCAATTGAAAGGGGTAAAGCTTCAAAATGGAGAGACCATTCAATCCTATCTTTGTAAGGTCTTTCAAATCAAGGAACAACTTGAAGCTATGGATGAAGTAGTGGAGAATGGTGAAATTGTAATGACCGCATTGAATGGCCTACCTAGGTCATGGGACTCCTTCATCCAAGGAATCTCAAGAAGAAGCTAGGCTTGTGGACCAAGAAGAAAAGATGGGGAATGAAGATCAAGCTCCCATAGCACATACCAAGAAGAGTAAGAGAGAGCCATGTATTCACAAGAGATATTCACACCACCATCATCATAGAGATAAGAAAGATATGAGATGCTTCACATGTAATGAGAAGGGACACTTTTCCTCAAATTGTCCTAAAGAACAAAAAGAACAACAACAACAACAATCTGACAAGTATGACTTACAGGTATGTTTTGAAATCTGTTAAGTTCATTGAGGTTAGTACAATTATGATTGTTTGATAATGAATGCATGTGAACAATATAATACATTCATTGATTAGGTTTATGACACTTATGATTGTACTAATTCACTTGTGGTGTTGTATTAGGATGATGTTGTCTGCTAACAAGATACAGGTACATCAAGAAAAGACAAATCAAGTTCTATGACCATGATGACATGAAGACAAAGAATCATCCATAGTCTTTGACCACATAGAAGATCTGCTTATGAGGTATGTATATTTTTGGTTCTACAACAGTTAACTTATGAGTTGTGCAGGTCATTGAAGAGAACAAGAAAACATTTCTAGACATAACTAGCAAATATGATAACCAGATATGCTTTTCCTATATCAAGTTAGAATCCTACCTTGTGTTAGGATCTTATACATTTGTATGATTGATAATGATTACTCATGAAGTTAAAATCAAGGGTTTATACATATTATGTCTCTTACCTTGATTGATGATATAACTAACCAGAAGAGTCCTATGGTCAAATAAGAATATGCATGAGTAAAAGAAGTCTTCCCTGAAACCTTGAATACTAATGCTTATTATCTGTATTTTAAATGATCATGACTATACATGTTTAAGATTATTTTGTTTTGATAGTATTGAGATTATACTAATGAATGTATGATTATGTATGAGATCTTGAGGATGACACAATGATGATACTAGTGTACACTTAAGCATGCATAGTAGTCAAGGATGTATATAAGTTCAAGGATAGGTAATCCAGGAAGCAAAGATCAAGAGGAGCACATTCCAATAGTTCCTGCAAGGAAGCACAGATTGAGAGGGATTCCACCCAACAAAAAACAAAGATAAGTACTTTAATTGTCATTTCTTGTATATTTGATTGTTTAAATAATATTTTTCAATGATGTATATGCTTATGTTCCTAAACTTAGGTTGTGTGTTATGCATATTAGAATTGTTGCATTGATGAACAAGATACTACTAAAATATAGTAATGGGTAAGTGGCATATGGTATTGTACAACATCCCATTGCTACTTATCTAGAATGAAACCTCTTTGTTGACATGTTGGGAGTTCTGCACACTCTTAACAAATGTTCTGGTAGAGATGGAAGGCATCTAGAAAGTTACAGAATATGGATAAATGTTGTATTGAAGCATTGGATAAGATAATTGCATGACTGTATGACATATGTTTTTATGCGCAATATTTTGTTATGAAAACTATGAGAAGTTTCTAATCATTCAATTGAATTTGACTTGTAGGAAAGATCGTGTACAATCATCTACAAAAGAAGGACTACAACATTTGTTCCAGCAACGAAGCTATCTATTGAAGATATTGAAGAATCTGAAGTTCCCAGGATCTGGGATACAGTAAGAAAGAATGGAAGGATGCCATGGTCGAGGAATACCAGTCGATCATGAAGAATGATGTTTGGGATGTGGTCCCAAGACCTGAAGGGAAGTCTGTTGTGACTTCCAAGTGGATCTATAAGATCAAGCATGCTGCAGATGGTAGCATCGAGAAATACAAGGAAAGGTTTGAAGCTCATGGGTTCTCCCAGAAAGAGGGAATAGACTATGAAGACACTTTTGCTCCTGTAGCTAGATACACTTCCATCAGATCAGCACTTTCTCTGGCTACAATGATGAAATGGAAGATACACTAGATGGATGTCAAGACAGCTTTCTTGAATGGTGTAGTCGAAGAGGAAATGTATGTGGAGCAACCACTTGGTTTTGAGACACATGAAAAAGGGACTCATGTGTGCAAGCTGAAGAAAGCCCTGTATGGTTTGAAACAGGCACCCAAAACCCGGTATGGCAGGATAGACAACTTTCTATCCAGTTTGGGCTTTACTAAGAGTAAAGTGGATTCCAACCTTTACTACAAGGTTGAAGAAGGAAATCCAGTGATACTACTACTGTATGTGGATGACCTGTTTGTTATAGGTGAGGATGGGTCGATTGCCGACACGAAGAGGAAGCTTGTTTCTGAGTTCGATATGAAGGACTTGGGGATGATGCACTACTTTCTAGCCATGGAGGTGTGGCAGAGTGCAGATGGGACCTTCCTTGGACAAGGGAAGTATGCAGTAGAGATCCTGAAGCGGTTTGGGATGATGGACTGCAAGGCCATGGCCACACCTATGGCATGGAACCTGAAACTTCTATGTGATGCTTCATTTGAGTCAGTTGATGCCACGATGTATCGTAAGATGATTGGGTCTTTGATGTACCTGACGAATACGAGACCAGATATTTTCTTTGCTGTGAAAACCTTGAGCCTGTATCTAACAGATCCAAGACATGTTCACCTGATTGTTGCAAAGCATATTTTGAGGTACCTGAAGGGTACAATTGACTATGGGCTCAAGTATGATGCAAATCAAAAGCTTAACCTGGAGGGTTATGTTGATTCGGATTGGGAAGGCAGTGCCATTGATCGGAAGAGCACTTTGAGGTGTTGCTTCAGTATGGGATCCAGTATGATCTCTTGGTTTAGCAGGAAGCAGTACCGTGTGGCATTGAGTACAACCGAAGTAGAGTATGTTGCATCTTGTTCGGCTAGTTGTGAGGTAGTATGGCTTAGGAAGCTACTGTCTGATTTGTTTGATCTCCAACTGAGTGCTACTTGTATATATTGTGACAATCAGAGTTGTGTGAAGTTGTCGGAGAACCTAGTGTTCCATGACAAGTCGAAGCATATTGAGATCAAGTTCCATTATATCAGGGATATGGTGCAGAGAGGAGCAGTGAAGCTCCTGTATGTTGCGATGGATGAGAAGGTTGCAGATGTGTTGACGAAACCACTAGCCAGAGTGAAGTTTGAGTACTTCATAGAGAGGCTTGGTGTTCTTCAGATTGATGAAACTTCGAGGAAGAAGTGATGGACACATTTGTAGGAGCCATTCCAAGCATGGTTAAAGGAGGATCCTTCCCATGGCTGTGGATGTAAGCGTTGTGTGATGAGCATCAGGACGATGCTCTACTTACTGCTTTGTATATGCTTTAGTTGGATGCTTTGATCAGTTTGATCATGTATTTGTTTATGCATCATGTTGGATGGTTGATATGATTAGTTGGATCATGCATTTGTATATGCATCATGTTGGATGGTTGATATGATCAATTGGATCATGCATTTGTATATGCATCATGTTGGATGCTTGATATGATTAGTTGGATCATTTATTTGTATATGTATTAGGTGGATACATTGTATGATTAGGTGGATCATGTATTTGTATGTGTATCAGGTGGATACTTGTATGATTAGGTAGATACTTTTTATGCATCAGGTGGATGCATTGTATGATCAATATTATCATGGATGATGAGCTTCAGGATGTTGCTCCAGATGACATGCATCAGAACGATGCAATGATGATGATCAAGTTGATCATGTACATCAGGATGATGTATGGTGAGTATCAAGTTAATACTCTGTGGCCGTGGACAGGTTGTGCAGGTAGCATAGAAAAGATCCTTTAAAATTCAGACAGGTAGAGCAATGTGCTCGTAACAGCCTGGGATGCTCTATCGAGATCTAGACAGGTAGAGTGGTGTGCTCGTAACATCTTGGGATTCTCCGAGTAGGTTTTGCTATGGTTTCACATAGAAAAGATCCTTTTAAATACGGACAGGTAGAGAAGTGTACTCGTAACAGCCTGGGATGATCTACCGAGATCCGGACAGGTAGAGCGGTGTGCTCGTAACATCCTGGGATGCTCTGAGTAGGTTCTGTGAAAGTTCACATAGAAAATATCCTTTAAAATATGGACAGGTAGAGAAGTGTGCTCGTAACATCCTGGGATGCTCTATCGATATCCGAACAGGTAGAGAGGTGTGCTCATAACATCCTGGGATGCTCTGAGTAGGTTTTGTGAGGGTCAACATGTAAAAGATCCTATAGTATGCACTAGGTTTTGTTGACGCACGTAATCAATCCTAGGTTCCACAATATGGCCACTGATGATGAACACCTATAGGTGGTGGGCCTACATCTAGCATGAAAAAGGGCTAGCTCTGTAGAACTTCCTATGATGAGTAGTTCAAAGATTGATTGAGATAGCAGCAGTCATGACGATGAAGATGATTCAATGACAATGATCGAGTATCGATTATCCAGAGAAGAAGAATTGTGCTAGCAGATCTATGTCGAGAAATACCTTCCTAGTTAAGAGGGAGTGTTGATGTAATTGTAACTTCGGAATGTATTTCACCTATGTATATTGTACTCCTATAGAGATGGTATTATTCCTCTATACAGAAGCATCGTCATTTGTATTGACAAGTGTCGCAACTTGCAAGTGATGGGTTATTAGACCACCAAGTGTGGGGTCAGCCCTGATTAGTATTACCATGGGTTATTAGACTAAGTTTGACAAGTCGGCCCTGCTAGTTTATTAGGCAGGTCAGGTAATGTATAAATAGAGTGCGGGATGCACTCTATTTGATCACTTCATTATTCACTTCTACACTCATTGGAGAGTGGCTCACAAGTGAGGAAGGAGGAGTAGCTGCTATTAGGACTATCTATTATACTTGGGTTGTATTATTGCTCTTTCTATCTCTGAGGAAGTTGTGGGGTTTTTCACCTTTATGGTTTTCCCAGTGAAACTCTGTGTGTCTATTGTCTTATGTGGTTGCTTGTTGTGATTGATATGTTGTACATGTTATTCTCTCAGTAAAGATCCTAGAGTATGTTGAATTAATGCTCAAAAATTAACAAAGGTGTCTTTCATCCTCAATCAATGGGGTAGTGCAGAGTGCTGATGAATAAGAAATTCAAGGAAAAACTCTCGGAATCCAAGTATTGGAAGCTAACAATCATATTAAAATTGGTCTTGATAAAGCAAGTATGAGACAACCAAAAAAGAGAAAAGTCCAAAATGATCATAAAGCAACATTGTATGCAAAGTGGTGAAGAACATAACATTCATAATGAAATGGCATTCATATGGTCTTAATATATTAAGAGACCTATTTTGTTGATATTTTGGTGATATTTATGGCCTTTATGTATTAAGAGACCTGTTTTGGTGAAAATTTCAAAATGATCATAAAAAAACATTGTATGCAAAGTGGTCAAGAACATAACATTTGTAATGAAATGGCATTCATATGTTCTTAATGTATTAAGAGACCTATTTTGTTGATATTTTGGTGATATTTATGGCCTTAATGTATTAAGAGGCCTGTTTTGTTGAAAGGTCCAAAATAGTCATAAAGCAACATTATATGCAAAGTGGTGAAGAACATAACATTCGTAATGAAATGGAATTCATATGGTCTTAATGTATTAAGAGACCTATTTTGTTGATATTTTGGTGATATTTATGGCCTTTCTGTACTAAGAGACCTGTTTTGTTGAAAAGTCCAAAATGATCATAAAGCAACATTATATGCAAAGTGGTGAAGAACATAACATTCGTAATGAAAAGGAATTTATATGGTCTTGATGTATTAAGAGACCTATTTTGGTGAAAAGTCCAAAATGATCATAAAGTAACATTGTATGCAAAGTGGTGAAGAACATAACCTTTGTAATGAAATGGCATTCATATGTTCTTAATGTATTAAGAAAAATATTATTGTTGGATATAGTTATGAATTAATTCTATTATTAGGTTGTTAGAAGGCTAAAACAAGCATAGGTTGAAGGATATTGGGGCTGCCATGACTATTGGGTGCTTTTAGAATCCAAAATCAAAGAGAAAATTCCAGAATAACAAGCTGTTATGCCGAGAACATGCCCAGATTTATACATGATGAGGTTTACTACTTATTTGAGGTTTGAAGCGTGCACAGATTGCCCATAATAAACCTAGAAATGCCTCTCAATGCTATTAGGAGGTTAGGAACAAGTATGATAATTGATTTTAAAACCCATAATGTGCCCAGATTTGAGAAAATGTTGCTTACTGTCATTCTATGGACAAATACAAAAAGCTTTTTTCATTATATTTTAAAACCCAGAATGTGCCCATATTTGAGAAAATGTTGCTTACTGTCATTCTATGGACAAATACAAAAATAAATTTTCTTTATATTTTAAAACCCAAAATTGATTTTGAAATCTAGAATGTGCCCAGATTTGAGAAAATGTTGCTTACTGTCATTCTATGGACAAATACAAAAAACATTTTTCATTATATTTTAAAACCCAGAATTGATTTTAAAACCCAGAATGTGCCCAGATTTGAGAAAAAGTAAGACAACTAAAAAGCATTTTTCATTATATGCCGATAAATACAAAACTCCATCATACAAAAATTCATTTTTCATTATCTGTCAATAAATACAAGACTCCATCACACAAAAATGCATTTTGCGTTGTCTATCGATAAATACAAAACACCATCATAAAAAAATGAGTTTTCCGTTTCTACAGATAAATACATATATACATTGATTTATACATGTCTATCATGTTTCTAAGATGGTTGGAATCCCTCCTCTTGAGCATAAGAAAAATCTGAATGGTCTCTCTTTCCTTTCATAGAAGTCTATAATTGGTCTAGAGTTGTACAGGGCATGTTTTGCAATTTGTTTTCAAGCTCTTTAATTCTCTGTGTAACTTTTTTTTTAAATTTCCAAGCAAAACATGTTTTCCTCCATTAGTTTGTTCAACATTTCCACATTTTTCTTATACTTCATTGATTCCTTTTTTTCCTTGACCTCCAATTGCTGTCTAGTATTTTTCAATTGATCTTTAACTTCAGTCAATTCACATTTCAGATTATGTATTTCTTTCTCGTGCTCTTTTTCCCTCAACCCTGTCTTGTTGGGAACGACATGAATTTCCATCATCGCATCAACTGGACCTTGTAATTCCTTCTGCAAGTCAACAATTGTGGATTTAAGTTTTTGAATTTTCATATCACATTCCAAATGATGAACTTTTCGGCCGCCGATGAGTCTTGATTCCAACTCTCTTATTTTTGCATCTTTTCCAACCATCGTCTATTTCATTTCTTTATATAATGGTGATGTGCCAAACACATCACCTATTGCAATGCTTCTTGACAAGCATTCTTGTAGCATCTTCTCTCGATTTGATACAGACTTCTCTCGCTCTTCTAAGGACATTGTACATGTCTATTTTTTTTCCTTCCACCCTTACCATCGTCTCCTTTGGTACCCTTACCTTCACCCTCACCACATTCCTCACTGTAATTTTTTTTCCTCTCCTTTGGTTTTTAAGTTGCATAGATTCAGATATCCTTTCGAAGCTTTTACCTCTCAGCTTATCAGCTTGCTTAGAAATGGTTTTTCTCAAACCGTAAATTATTGATTCTAATTCTCCAACTTTTTTTCCATGGCTTCCCTCCCACTCTTTCATCTTCAACTGATATTCGTGTATTAACTATTCATTTTCTTTAATTTTCTTCTCCAATACATGTAAAGGACCCATTTATTTCCTTATTGGTGGTACATTTAAAAAAACTGGTCTTTTCTTCAACTCTTCTTTGAGTTCACTCACTTCAACATTATATTTTTCCAAAGCCTCTTTATACACAACTCTCACTAAATCAATTTCATTTTCAACATCATCAGTGAGTTTGTCTACTTCTTTGGATAATAGTTCAACCATTTCTTCTTTCCCTTTTATAATTATGTTCGCTTTGAATTGATTATCCACAACTATCTTTTGCAACACTTGTTGTGAGGGAAATGCACCTATAGTTCAGGGGAGAAACTACCAACTTATAGTGATGAAATATAGACCTACAAATGTTCTGCAAGTGCAACTAGTAAGCAAAGATATTTGAGGTTAGAAAGATTATTACCTTATTAAGAAGGTTGATCCCAACCTTCCTCTTCCTTGCTCTTCAATGCTATCCAGTATCGCGATGCCCACACCTGCAAAACAACTTTATACCTTTCTCAAATACATTTGACTACATATATAAGATTGATATTCATGATAGAAGAATACATTAAACTATAAGCAAACTGTAATCAAATCTGAGACACACATAAATAGGTCATATTTGGAAAGGAAAGAATGTCTGATCTTTATTAATGAATGAAGCAAGTACATAAAGTTATACCTTCCTTCAAGCTTGGAACTTCACGAAACCTAGATTCAAGGTCTCCTACTTTTGTTCTCCAAGGATCCCAACCTCTAATCAGTTATGCTAGGGTTTATCAGAAATTGAGGCACAAGAGAGGGGGATGAGGGTCTCCATTCCTCCAGCATAACCTTATTATGGGCTTGGTCCCCTCTCATGGCCTTTCTACCTTCCTTATATAGTCAATGAAGGAGAGGAAAAGCAGTTATAATCGATCAGGAGGTTCCCAAACTAACTCAATTTGATCAAAATTCGAGATTTTGACTGATTCAGGAAAGTACTCTACTCTTCCTACTGCAAACCAGCGCACTTTTCAAGGTGAACGCTACTCTAGTGAAGCAGAGTTGCATATTTTTTAAAGCAAACACTACTATTATGCTTGGATACTAGCGTTTTTGTGGAAATATGGCCAAAAACAGGGTTTTCTGATGGTTTTCAGGAGATGGTTTGGTCTGGAAAAATGTTCCTAAGGGTTATGACCATCAAATGGACTAGGAGTGAGGTATTTTCGACCATGTTAAGTGTCATATATGACCCTTCCATCCACAAGTGTCTTGTTGTGTGACTAAACTTGATCTCAAGAAGTGTCGTCATGTGACCAAGCGATACAAGTGTCGTCACGGATGAAGAAGTGTCATTTTAAGCTATAACAACATTGCTATTTGTTTGAGGCATTCTATAATATTATTATCTTTTCTCAAGCCCTCCTTCACCCAATTGCATATATAGGAAGCTTGTTCCTTTAAATGATCCATTTTATCATATAGGATGAACACGTATCTACTATCAAACTTATATGATGGAATATCTAAATGCATAGCAGAATCCCTTGAATCAGATTTGGAAGAACAATCATACTTAATTGCCAACTGTTTAGGAGGAATTCTATCAAGAACCTCTTGAGGAATGGAAAAGTGAGCAGTAGTTTGTTCCATTTCGTTTCCTGCCACCTCCTCCGAATGACCTCTATGTACATGTCCATGTAACACTTTCAAAGTTGCGGCAACATGAATTACATCAATTGTGACAAAATCAGGAGACTGTACTCCTAATTCGTCATGGTGTTCAGGACTTTGTACTAGCGATTCCTCATTCTGTTCAGGAGGCTCTAATGGTAATTCCCCATGGTTCTCAGGAGATTGTACTAATTCCTCATTCTGCTGAGGAGACTGTACTGGCAATTCCTCATTATGTTCCCTGCTATTACGTTTCCTAACATATGTTTTATGAACAGGTGGTTTTGGCAAAGATATGTATTTGTGCTAGTTGATATCACCAATCTTTGTTTCTGTAGCATGGGGTCAACATAAATCAATAATTTTTTTAAGTGTACCTAGGAAACTAAATTTTACCTTCCTTAATTGGCTCTCTTGCAGGGAAGAGTGGATTTTCTTAGCCAATAGATAAGGAGTATCTACAGGTATATCTTCCACCCAATGTATCACTACCCGCATACATTCACCCGAAATGTCTTGCCTATGTTCATTTAGAATCGTCCTAAGGACAATCTGAATCATTGTTTTGTATATTCTAGGAGGGACATCTTGCATTCTTAAAACATTCCTCGAAACACATATTTCTCGCCCACAAATTTTATTAGCCATCTTGTTCTTCTCCTCTTTAGGGGTTTTCCAAGAGCTAAAAATCGCTCCCCCTCTGTGTGGAATATTTGTAGCTCGAGCAACCAAATCAGGGTTGAGGTTTAGCCACTTCCCAAAAATTCTGAGTTCCATATTCTCAGCATCATATTTCGAAATTGCATCATCTATCTCCTCATCAACATAATTGAACATTCCAAACAAAAATTCGAAAACTTATGCTTCCCTTAGGATAGTTTCCATACCTGGTGGCCAAATATTTGCATCTCTCCATGCATCAGAATACTCTTGGAATTTTTTTATTGTTACCCTATCATTTGTGGACTCCTGTGTTTCAACTGCGGCTGGAGAGGAGGATTCCTCTGTTTCAACTGCACTCGTGGTAGAGGACGGCCCTGTTTCAAGCTCGACCGTGGTTGTCTATGTTCGAAGCAGAGGTGAGGTGATGCATGCAAAGTGTATTTCAGGCTCACAAATTATGCCCGCAACGAGTATTTCAACAACATAACGCTTTTCCCTATGCTAACATTCAACTTTTAATATTTTTTCAAGCCTGGTCATCGGAGGCAATTTTATAAATTGGTTGTACTTTTACATAAAAAAAAATGCACAAACATAAGCTTTCATTTTTTATAAATGGGTTGTACTTTGGAATTTTATAAAGTAGTTGTACTTTGACATAAAAAACGCATAAACATAAGCTATCACTTTTCATTACTTGGCCATTTTTGCATATTAAGAACAATTGAAACTTGGTTAAGTGTTAAAATCACAAGGTTAAGGGACTATTTGGAAATGCCCTCCAAGAACTGTCCTTGTGGGGATAAATTCATTGGTTGACATGAACTTGTTCCTTGTTGAAGTAGCTATCCAGTCATGGTTGCATTTTACTTCCCGATAGTCACATGTTCAAGAAATAAACCTCCCAAAGTAGGAAAAATATTGTTTTCAATATTAAGAAAAAAAGAAACAAAAGAGGTCCAAATTCTGAAAAATGGTTGTGTTGGAAAATTGGTCCAAGTGGCCTTGGGAAATTGCTCGCCGTACCTCATAGGACAATGATACAAATGATATAAAACTATAATGTTATAGCTTGTTGAAGAGACTATATTTCCATGGTCTCAGTTCTCAAAGAGGATGTTTGATAACAAAGTTAAAGGCCTTCCAAAACAAGGTTTCAGTCTATTTTTGCACCAGTGGTAGTAAAACTGCCCAAGTGGCCTCAGGAAAATGCTCGCCATAATTCACAGGCTAAGGTAAATGCCTGCCCCATGGTGTCAGGCTGTAGCTTTTTTATTTTTATACCTAGCCATGGTCTCATATTGTCTTGAGAGTGACTGAAAAGGAAGTTATGGGTCTACCAAAACAGTGTTTTAGGAAGATTGCTCCAGTCTAGGAAAATGCAAAAAAGTCCAAGTATAAAATGACTGGTAAAAATGTGCAAGTGACCTCAGTGAAATGCCTTCCATTTCATGTTGTTGATGCATTAAAATATTTTGAGGGTATGGGTCTCTAGACTGTTGATTGGTGCATCCAACCATATCATTGGTTTGTCCAAAGAGTCTTTGTAAGTGAAGATATTGATCTGCCAAAAGTGCTTCCTAGCTTGATTTGCAATGCTCCAGAAAAACGCTTGTCGAGGAGAGAGAAAGAAGTTTCAAAGGATGAAAATGGTATGGATGGAATCACCTTGTTGGCCTCTATCCATTGGGTGTCTCACACTTCCAATTTGATGAAAATAAAAATCTCATTTTACCCCAGGGTTTGAAATTGTTTTGCTAAAGTGTTGAATTAGTAGCTTAAAAAGCTAGTTTCAAGTGCCCTCCAGATGATGTGTGTGTATCAACAATTTTAAAGGGTGACATGGTTATGTTCCTTGTTGAAGTGGTTATCCATCCATGCTTCAATTTTCCTTATGATGGTCACATGTGCAAGAAATTAACCTTCCAAAGTGAGAAAAAACTTGTTTTTCATATTAAGAACAAGTGAAATTTGGCTAAGTGTTAAAATAACAAGGTTAAGGGGCTATTTGGAAATTCCCTCCAGGAAATGTCCTTGTGGGGATAAATTCATCGGTTGACATGAATGTTAGAAAAAATAGGATCGTAGAGCAATAACAATAAACAAGATGCAAATATAAATTACACAAAGACATTACAAGAGAGACACCAATATAACGTGGTTCACCCAAGATGGGATACGCCCACGCAGAAATTGCCAGTCCTTATTATTATTCCATCCAGCAAATGAAGGGATACAACCTGAAACACATCCGCTGCAACTTCCTCTTCACTCTCTCTCAGTCTCTCTTACACCATTTCATAGATATTTACAATGCTACAATACAATGCACAACCATATTACAATGTCTTCCTTTTAAAGGGGAAATACCATGGGCTCGTAATCCGTTGGCGCAAAAACAACCAATAACAAAAATTTATGTTGGCCCGTAATCTTCACCCCCCGGACCCCCCATTACGTGTGCCTGGATCATAACCAAACCTAGGGTACAAACATAACTGAAACAACATCATCTATGGGACTGGAAGATCAGGCTCCACAACCAATAATGAACTTGTTCCTTGTTTAAGTATCTATCCAGTCATGGTTTCAGTTTACTTCCTGATAGTCACATATTCAAGAAATCAACCTGCCAAAGTAGGAAAAATATTGTTTTGCATATTAAGAACAAAAGAAACAAAAGAGGTCCAAATTCTAAAAAATGGCTAAGTGTTGGAAAATTGGTCCAAGTGGCCTTGGGAATTTTCCCACCATACCTCATAGGAGAATGATAAAAATTATCTAAAACTATCATGCTATAGCTTGTTGAAGAGTCTATCTTTCCATGGTCTCAGTTGTCAAAGAGGGTGTTTGATGACAAACTTAAAGGCCTGCCAAAACAGGGTTTCAGACTGTTTCTGCACCAGTGGTAGTAAAACTTCCCAAGTGGCCTAAGGAAAATGCCTGCCATAATTCATAGGTTAAGTTAAATGCCCGCCCCATAGTGTCAAGATGTATCTTGTTGATTTTTCTACTTGAACATGGTCTCATCTTGTCTTGAGAGTGTCTGAGGAGGAAGTTATGGGTCTTCCAAAACAATGTTTGAGGAAGATTGCTCCAGTCTAGGAAAATGCAAAAATGGTCTAAGTATAAAATTATTGGTAAAAATGCCCGAGTGACCTTATTAAAATGCCCGTCATTTCCCGTGGTTGATGTATTAAACTATTTTGAGGGTATGGGCCTCTAGACTATTGATTGGTGCATACAACCATATCATTGGTTTTTCCAAAGAGTCTTTGTAGGTGAATATATTGATCTACCAAAAGTGCTTCCTAGTTTGATTTGCACTGCTCCATAAAAATGCCCGCCGAGAAGAGAGAAAGAAGTTTCAAAGGATTAAATTGGTCTAGATGGAATCACCTTGTTGGCCTCTATCCATTGGGTGTCTCACACTTCCAATTTGATGAAAATAAAAATCTCATGTTACCCTAGCGTTTGGCAATTTTTTGTCTAAGTGTTGAATTAGTAGTTTAAAAAGCTAGTTTCAAGTGCCCGCCAGATGATGTGTGTGTATCAACAATTTTAAAGGGTGACGTGGATCTTTTCCTTGTTGAAGTGGTTATCCATCCATGCTTTCATTTTTCCTTATGATGGTCACATGTGCAATAAATTAACCTTCCAAAGTGAGAAAAAACTTGTTTTGCATATTAAGAACAAGTGAAATTTGGCTAAGTGTTAAAATAACAAGTTTAAGGGACTATTTGGAAATGCTCGCCAGGAACTGTCCTTGCGGGGATAAATTCATCGATTGACATGAAATTGTTCCTTGTTGAAGTAGCTTCTAGTCATGGTTTCAGTTTACTTCCTGATAGTCACATGTTCAAGAAATCAACCTGCCAAAGTAGGAAAAATATTGTTTTGCATATTAAGAACAAAAGAAACAAAAGAGGTCCAAATTCTGAAAAGATTGCTAAGTGTTGGAAAATTGGTCCAAGTGGCCTTGGGAAATGTCCTGTCGTACCTCATAGGAGAATGATAAAAATGATCTAAAACTATCATGGTATGCCTTGTTGAAGAGGCTATCTTTAAATGGTCTCAATTGTCAAAGAGGGTGTTTGATGACAAAGTTAAAGGCTTGCCAAAACAAGGTTTCAGTCTGTTTTTGCACCAGTGGTAGTAAAACTGCCCAAGTTTCCTCAAGAAAATGCCTGACATAATTCATAGGTTAAGGTAAATGCCATCCCCATAGTTTCAGGATGTATCTTGTTGATCTTTCTACCTGACCATGGTCTCAGCTTGTCTTGAGAGTGTCTGAGGAGGAAGTTATGGGTTTTCCAAAACAGTGTTTCAGGAAGATTGCTCCAGTCTAGGAAAATGCAAAAATTGTCTAAGTATAAAATTACTGGTAAAAATGCTTGAGTGACCTTAGTGAAATGCCTGCCATTTCCCGTGGTTAATATATTATACTATTTTGAGCGTATGGGACTCTAGACTGTTTATTGGTGCATCCAACCATATCATTAAGTTTGTACAAAGAATCTTTATAGGTGAAGATATTGATCTTCTAAAAGTGCCTCCTAGCTTGATTTGCACTGCTCCAGAAAAATGCCCGCCGAGGAGATAGAAAGAAGTTTCAAAGGATGATATTGGTCTGGATGGAATCAGGTTGTTGACCTCTATCCATTGGGTGTCTCACTCTTCCAATTTGATGAAAATAAAAATCTCATGTTACCCTAGGGTTTGACATTGTTTTGTCTAAGTGTTGAATTAGTATTTTAAAAAGCTAGTTTCAAATGCCCGCTAGATTATGTGCGTGTATCAACAAATTTAAAGGGTGACATAGATATATTCCTTGTTGAAGTGGTTATCCAACCATGCTTTAATTTTTCCTTATGATGGTCACATGTGCAATAAATTAACCTGCCAAAGTGAGAAAAAACTTGTTTTGCAAATTAAGAACAAGTGAAATTAGGCTAGGTGTTAAAATCACAAGGTTATGAGGGTTCACGATGTCTCTCTTTTTTGTTGTAGTTTTCTCCTTAGTTCCCAGTCGTTTTGAGGCTCTATTATCATAATAGTGGTTCCTCTACCAAGGGATTTTTTGTTAATTTTCTCTACGTAATGTAATCCAATAGACACTTGTTATTATCTTTCAATTTCATAATTTGATATGTAAAAAGCTTAAATATTTAGAAGTTCAGAAGAAGACAATAGGTCTTACTAAATGACTTGAATATCAACAATGCACTTCTCCAAAAGTGTATCTACAGAATGTAATTTTTTTCTCATAGGATGAAATAAAATTATGCTTTTTCCCAAGGAAAAAAAATGAAATAAAATTATGAAACTATAAAAAAACAGAGAATAACTCAGCAAAAATTCCCTAGTACCTACCCATTGTTGTCAATGACAATAACTCAACAAAATTCCCTGGTATTTGCAAATATGAAATAAAAATATGAAACTGTAAAAAAACAGAGAATAATAAAACTCACATTTTCCAATTTGAATCACTCAAATAGGCCAAACATTGAACCCTATTTTCAGGGTTGATTTTCAGTATTTTTACACAATAGCAATTTTTAGGATAAAATTGAAAATATTGAATAGTGCAGTGGTGAATGTTAATACACATCATGTTCAACTCGTATCATTCAATTTGACTATGTAACGTTCTTACTAGCACATGAAGAATGTTTTTATTTCTTTGTTAGATTAAATAATCTGAATTTAGTCCTTGTATAAAAAAGGTAAAACGCCACTTATTTTTTCGTCAGAAATAAGCCTATTATATTTCAATCTGAAATATATTACATTATTCAACAATCTGTAAATTGTTCTATCAAAAGGCCCCAAGCTTCTTCAGCACCCTGAAAGTCCAAAATGATCAACACATATAATCCTAGAGCGACTACTATAGAACCAGAGCGCATGTACATATAAAATAATTTAATGCAATAAATAAATAATTCATATATACTAAATAATATAATTCACCATACATATTACACCAAACAATATAAAAATTTATTAATGAAAGGAAAAATGTTTACAAATCCAAATGGGGTACACCAGTCCTCATCCCTAATCCATAACACTGATGGATAGGGTCCCATTGGTGTGAATCCCATGAAAAGTGTACTTGTACATGAGGTTGTAGGCTATTATACAAATAGCGAAATCTAAATTTTGGTCCCACTCTCCATTTACCAAGAGGCTGAGTCTGATCACTTGAGCTTGAAGTTGGCTGATATCTATCAGGAAAGGTTGGCCATGTATAGAAAAATTCCTCATTAAGATTCTCATAGACTTCTATGCTGAACTCCAGTGAATTATTATTCTTTACAATCCCAGGAGGTACATAATGCATTGCAATTAGTTCAAAAGTATCCATGAAACTTTCATCTGAACAAGGAATTTCCACATAAGATTCACTACGTATAATGTGTTGAGACCTTATGTGATTGAAAACTTTGTAGAAAAAGAGATGAATATTGTGGCGATGTACTTGATTGGGATGTAATACTCCGATATATGATGGCAATGCATTATGTGTTCCATATTCTGTAGATGCAGCTAATCTAGCAGTCACAACTTCATTGTCACTTTTTGTTGCAAGAAGTTGAAAATTGGTGTGCTTATCATCATTCGTAGCAATAAACCAACAAAAAAAATATTCTCCTTTTCGACTGCTAGTGCCTCACCTTTTAATAGAGCTCACAGTAAATAAAACATCAACAATGCCTACAACACAACAGAATATAACATTAGATATTATAAATAATTTTTTCATATATGAGTTGAAGAATATATGTTAAAAGATACACATATATACTCACCATCAATTATTTCAGTTGGTATCAACATAGCTTGTTTTGTGTAAAACACCTCATGTGGATGACAATTCACACCTTCAGGAATATAGTGGCCTCTACCAAAAACATATAGATGATTTTCAAATATTCTTACCCAACAAAATTTTCCACCAGTTGAAACACATACTAGACAATCCAACACTTTTACAGGATATGGAATTTTCAAAGACTCATCTTCAGACATACCGGACAATTTTTCATAATAAATACGGACATACATGCCTGCCTTTATGGTAAAATCAAATGGATTTGTGTTGCGCACCAACAACCCATCCATTTGAATGAATTTCTGTCTACCAATCTTCATAAAATGACCATTTTGAGTCAATAGGGGAGTCACATCTGAACAAGGTACCATATAAAACCCTCGCTTGATGACTGCAATGGAATGTTTTTTATGATTTTCATCTGGCCCACTTGAAGATAATTGTGATTTCATTTCAGAATTGAAGGATGTTGCAACATAATCTTGCCACTTTCATCTGCATACACCATTTGAACATGAAGAACATCATCCATAGCATGTGTCCATGTGTCATTGGTACTATCAGTGTAAAGAATTGGATCATCACCACAAGGATCCAACATTGTCAACTCTACATTTCTTGTATGTGACTCATCTATAACTTTGCAGATAACGATTTGTTCTAAACCATTTTCTCCTTTAAGAACAACAATTGTATCAAAGTTTGGAGCCTTTCCCTTAACATACTGCGGAGTTGATAAGGTATATCCCTATCATTAGGTTGGATCTCAACATCATTACGGTTGGATACATCATCATCACTCCAACAATCAGTTTTTGCAAGTCTATATAATTTTCGTGACTTTTGTCGTTATATAAACAATTTTTGCTTCATTTTTCATCTCTTTTCTCGTTCAGCATCCTCTTCGGCAATTATTTGAAAAGCTTCTTCCACAACCTCTGGAGGCAATGACTTGCATTCTTTATGTGGCAACGGATAAGGGTCTGTATTGAACATGATCAAATTTATGAGAAGTAAAATTCTGCAATCATGATAGGGAGCTAAAATGGCCTACACAGGTTACACATGATCTCTTAATTGGAAAGCAAGATTGAAAAAATAGAGTATTTATAAAGGCATAATATTAATACTACATAAATTCTAACATTTGGTAAAAACCTTTGATTTATTTTCCCCTTCCAACCAAGATTTTAGATTCGCATCCAGATGGTCCAAACTGATATCTGCATCAAATAAGAAAGGGTGAATTTAATTACTCTGCATATACAGTATCTGATAAATCATTTTAAAGACTGCTTAAATACAAAAATTGCAGGGTAAAAATGTAAATTATTTTAAGCACAAGAAACTGAAAAAAAATATATTCTTACCAGTCGTATCACTACACCATTGATTTTGTTCAGAGTATTTCAACCGTGTCTGATTTGGTTTGATCATATAGCTTATGGGTTTAATCAATTGGCTGATAAGACATCCATCACTACACCAATCGACCAACAAAAAAAGTATTGTCAGTCGATCACTAAACCATTAATTTTTTCATCAGATTTCAATGCAATCAATTTTGGTTTGATTATAGACCTGTTGATTGGTTCGTATATTTTTTTCAAGCAGGGTAAGAATGTAAAAAAATTTAAGCACAAAAATACTTACCAGTCGTATCACCACGCAATCTATTTTGTGAGGATATCAACGATGTACGATTTGGTTTGATCAGAGCATTGGTGCGTTGACGGTTTGAGCAGGGTTAGATCTAAAAAAAGGAATGAATTCGAATATTTTGATCAGGGTAAGATATAGAACAAAATAAGTAATTTTTGTAAGCAATAGAGGGTTCCTCTGCAACGCATGTTCTGTAAGAAATATAATGTTTCTCTTTACTTACGATAGGCTTTGAAAAAGAAAACATCTTCGAAAACATAGAACCTAGGGCACAAAAAAATGGAAAAACATACTCTTACCAATCGATCATGATAGCATAACTTGTATTCAGATGGTTTCAACATGATTCGGTTTGGTTTGACCATAGGTCGAGTGTGTTGACAAGCACATGTATTTTGTTCAAGCAGGGTAGATTCAATACCGACGCATATTTGGTTTCAGAACATCTTTTGGGTCTGGGTAAACTAGATATTTTGGGGCAAATAAAAAAATATGAAATTGGAGGGATTTTTCCATTGATACCTGGTTTCAAAAATTTTTAATTAACCCCACATCTTAATGTGTGCCAAACTCCACATTGTTTCTTGTGCAACCAGAAAAAATTTCAGGGGGAATAGGGGTTTGAAAAAATACTTGATTAGTGGTGTTAATTAACTTTTAATTAATTTTTAATCAACTTATTATTTAGGATACATTTTGGGGGTGGTAATATCATATGGATACATGGTTGATTGAAAGTGGTTCATCCAAACATATAAATGGTTACAAGGATGCCATCACTGATCTAAAGGATAAAGAGGTCACATGCATGGTAGAGTTGGGGGACAACTCAACATATTCGATCCAAGGAGTTGGATACACCTCATTTCAGTTGAGCATCAGTGATACTCTACATGTGGAGGACATTCTATATGTTTCAGGCTTGAGGAAGAACCTCCTTTAAGTTTCAGTTCTTGAAGACAAAGGATTCCGAGTTATCTTCATGGATAACAAATAACCTTTATGTATGAAGAACAAAAGCCTAGAATATGTTGTTGTGATTGGAGTTCGAGAGGGAGGACTCTACAAGGTACCCGAGAAGTACATTCAAGCTATGATTTACCACACAATAATTCCATGCGAGCTATGGCACTGAAGGCTTGGACAATTACACTATAAAGTGATACCAGGACTTCAAAAGATGGTAAAAGGTATGCACATATTTGATTTTGAGCATGATAGTGTATGTCGGGGTTGTGCACTTGGGAACAATGTTAAGAACAATTTTTCTAGCACTAGATCTAAAGGGATTTTATATTTAATACATTCTGATATATGTGGTCCCATTTCATCCCCCTCCCTAAGTGGGTTCTTGTATTGTGTACTGTTCATAGATTATTTTTCTAGGAAGTCATGGATTTATTTCATGAAGGATAAAAGTGAAACTCTTAACAAATTTAAAGAGTTTAAATCCCTAGTTGAAAATCAGAAATAAAAACACATACGTGCATTAAGGTCTAATAATGGAGGTGAATTTGATTCACATGCATTTAATGAGCTATGTAGTGATGCATGAATAGGTAGACAGTTAACAGTACCATACAACCCTTAGCAAAATGGGGTTGCCGAAAGGAAGAATAGAACCATATGTGAGGTTTCAAAAGCCATGATGCATGATCAAGATATGTCTACCTGATTATGGGAAGAATCCTCCCATACAGCTGTGTACATACAAAATAGATTCTCGCATGCCATTCTAGATGAGAAGACACTAGAAGAAGTGTTTACTGGTGAGAATCCATACATCTCACACTTGAGGATCTTCGGGAGCCCAGTATACATTCATGTATTGAAAGAAAAGAGAACAAAGAAGGAACCTTCTGGAAAGAAAGGCACCTTTGTGGATTATAACGATTAATCCAAGGCATATTGAATATATGTACCTGGTGAGATACATTGAATTCATCCGAGATGTTACCTTCCACGAGGAATCTGCTTTCAAAAGATCGAAAGAGATTCAATGTGATTCAGAGATGGAGGATCTCGAGTCTGATTCACCCCCTTCATATTTTGAGAGGGATAAACCAGAAGATGCCTCGGATTCGCTAGCTCCTGGAGAATCAATAGAACTGACTGAGAGGTCACCTAATGAACCTCCCGCTAAAAGTAGATTTGCTTGGTGCCGAGATATCTTACAAAATGCATAGAAACATGAAACACTAGCGGGCACATCCAGAGAGCTTAAGAAACCTGACATATATTCAGGTTATGTGGAACTGATGAGTCACATTAGTGATTCAGAACCATCCTTGTATGAATAAGCTACAAAGAAGCAAGTTGGGAAATATCTAATGACAGGAGAGTACAACTCTATAATGAAGAATGATGTTTGGGAGGTTGTTCCCAAACCTGATGGGAAGTCCATTGTGACTTCCAGATGGATTTACAAGATAAAGCATGCTGTAGATGGTAGCATTGAGCAGTATAAAGAAATATTCGTTGCCATAGGTTTCTCTCAAAAAGAAGGCATTGATTATGATGAGGCCTTTTCCCCTGTAGCAAGGTACACCACAATCCGAGCAATGATTGCACTTGCATCTATTATATGATAGAAACTTCACCAGATGGATGTGAAGACGACCTTCCTCAATGGTGAGGTTGAGGAACAGGTTTATATTCAGCAACCTGAATGATTTGTGGTGCATGGGAAGGAGTTCCATGTTTGCAAGCTAAATAAATATTTATATGGGATTAAGCAATCCCACAGGGATTGGTACCCCATAATTGATAACTACCTTCAAAAACTAGGTTTCAATAAGAGTGAAGTTGATCCAAAATTTGTACTTCAAATTAGTGGAGAACCAACCGTTGATATTGGTTATGTATGTTGATGATTTGTTTCTCACTGGAGAGGAACATATGATTGTTGGGTGCAAGAGGGAGCTCACCTAGAAGTTCAAGATGAAAGACTTAGGTCTAATGTACTACTTTCTTGGCCTTGAGACTTGGAAAAGAAAAGATGAATTTTTTCTATCTCAAGGGAAGTACACTATGGATATAATGTGCATGTTTGGCATGATAGATTGCAAATCTATGACTACACCGATGGTTTCAAATTTGAGGAAACTCCATGAGTCAGGCTCTAGATCAGATCCAATACATCCCACTTTGTATAGACAACTTATAGGCTCGCTAATGTACTTGATACATTTGAGGCTTGATAGATGTTATGCCATGAGAATTATGGGTCAATTTATGTCTGATCTAAGACATCGACACATGACAGATGCTAAGCATGTGCTTAGGTACCTTCGAGGTACAATTTCACATGGAATCAGATATGCCTCTAGTGGAGGAGTCATGTTACATGGTTATACAGACTCAAATTGGGGAGGAAGCATTGTGGACCATAAGAGTACATACGGCTACTGTAATAGCCTAGGGTCAACTATTATATATTGGTCCAACATGAGGCAAAACTCTGTATCCCATGTTACTACCGAAGCAGAATACATAGTTGCTAGTGTTTCCTGCCAAGAAGCAGTGTGGCTAAGAAAGATGCTTGTAGGTTTATTCAGTGAAAATCTTGAGCCTGCAGTTATTAGGTGTGACAATCAAAGTTACATCAAGCTTTCAGAAAACCCAGTGTTTCATGACAAGTCGAAGCACATTGAAATGAAGTATCACTTCATTTGATACATGGTCTAGAAAGGTACACTGAAACTTCAGTACATTGCTATTGATGAGGAGATTGCAGATGTGTTAAAAAGACTCTGTCAATAACAAAGTTTAGGTACTTCCGATAAAAGCTTGGTATGGCAGAGAATGCCTCCCTAGCCAAGATTGATCCTCCCGTATAGAGGTGAGAACTTTGATTTCCTTCTTTGTAAAGGTTGTTCCTCCCATACAGAGGTAATTGATCAAAGTAATAATGTTGTAAATTCTTGTTGGACAAGGCTCCGAACTTGTGTGTCAAGTCATGATTCTCATGTGAACCTTCAGTATAAATTTACCCATGAGATGGACATCTTGTATAGTGGTGAACCTTCTGTATAAAGGTATCCATGACATGAACCTCCAGTATTGAGGTGGACCTTCGGTATAAAGGTCATTCTTTACTTGTTAAAAGCATTTAATGTTGTGTGATGTATTATCAACCATGATAACCAGTTGCAATTAATTCTCGTTTAGAGATTGATTACCTCTAAAGTGAATTACTTTAGCATATGATAATTTGGTCCCGAATAATATAATATGATCACATCATCCGATAATTCTTCTTGGTATAATTTAATGTGATGGATAATTAAAGTTAGCACATATTGACCATGCAGTAAGAGATAAAGAAATAAAATATAAAGAAAAGAGATCAATAGAATTCAAAATTTCCCATGCAGACACTTCAGGTAATTAAAGAGAACTCGAATTGTTAAAGCTTCAGTTAAGTATCAATGTATGCCTCAATCAATGCTTTAGTTAAAGCATCAATTAAGGATCAATGTAATGCGATGGATAATTAAAGTTAGCACATATTGACCATGCAGTAAGAGATAAAGAAATAAAATATAAAGAAAAGAGATCAATAGAATTCAAAATTTCCCATGCAGACACTTCAGGTAATTAAAGAGAACTCGAATTGTTAAAGCTTCAGTTAAGTATCAATGTATGCCTCAATCAATGCTTTAGTTAAAGCATCAATTAAGGATATGCCTCAGTTAACTAAATAACTCACAGTGGTAACTTCAAGTAAATCAATCAACATGATTTTAGTTAACTAAGTGTTAAATAAGAAGGACTAGTTAACTAAAGTGTTTCACTTTAGTTAAACTAAAAGATGACACTTTAGTAAATCAAGGAGAACTCGAATTGATCACTACAGTGATGTTATCAAGAATCAGTTAAAGAGAGTTAACTAAGTGGCAACAAAGAATATCTAGTTAACTAAGTGACGACACTTAAGTTAGCCACCTAACTAAGTGGGAAATCTTTCAGTTAAGATGCGATTTCATCCTAAGTGACAACTCAACATTGCATGAGAAGTGGGGCGGACTTCTGCATGCAAGATTGATACATCCATTTTGAGGGCGAGTTCATCCTAAAGTTAGAAGATAAAAATAAAAGAGAAGAATGTATAAATATGTTATACAGGATTGATGAATTCAATGTGAAGCGAATTCTCTTCTCCTTTGAAGTAAAGGCACTTCTCTTTGCGTGCAGGATATTATTATTGAAGGCAAGGCGCTTCTCCAATTGATCTCTCTTCTCTATTGCTTCGGTATCTTCACCAAGAGTTTTTGGTGATCTCTTATATTCTGAAATCAATCTTCTATGTTGTAAAATAAAGCATTCTCTGCTATCCATTATATTATACTGAGAAGAATTGTTGGGGTTTTTTCTCTCATAGTTTTGAGGATTTTCCCTGGGGTATATCCCGTGTTATGGATGTATGAATTTCATGTGATTGAATTGTCTCATTGTTTCAAGTTTCAACATCTAAAAGAATTAAACATGAAATATCAACCAAATATTAACATGGTATCAGAGCTGAGGGCGTGAAGGAGATTAGTTTTGCATTCCAGATATAGCCTATGTTGATCTTGAGAATTTGAGCACAAGATTTGAATACCATGGCATCCATCTCTGTACGATCGGAAGACCGTGTTGAGGGCACCTCAAACTTCAACACTTGGAAGGCTAGGATTCTCAACGTCCTATAGGGACATGACTTGGATGGCTACGTATCCACTATGGTGGAGGATCCTAGATACAATGTAGGGCGCATAAAATACAAGAAGAATCAAGCTAAGTCCAAATGGATCATCTATGATTCGATAAAAGATAACTTGATGCCCGTAATCACACTGTTGAAGGCCGCAAATAAATGTTATGATACATTGACTAATCTATATGAGAAGAAGGCCCCGAGTCAAAAGAGGGCATTGACGAATAAGCTTTGAAAATTAAATATGGAGACGGATGAGACATTGGCCTCCTTCTTCACCAATATCTCTCAGGTAAGAGATCAACTTGCTAGTATTGGAGTAGTGGTGGATAGAGATAATCTTCTCCAAACCGCTATTGATGGTTTCCCATCCTCATGGGAGACATTCTTGGCTGTGGTAAATGACCGAGAGGTACAAACTAACTTCGAAAGGTTGTGGCATGTCTACCTCCAAGAGGAAGGGTGAATCCAGAGCAATTCAATGTGCATCAAAGAAGAAAACCTTTCCCTCGCGACAAGAGTGAATAAACGAAATAAACCCTTCTTCCAAAGAGAATTTCTCTCATCCAAAGAAGAAGGAGTTCAACAAAGGATTTGAAAAGTCAAAATCTAGATGCTTCAATTGAAACAAGAAATGACATTTCTCAAGAGAGTGCAAAGCAAAGTAGAAAGTAAAGTTCCATGCTTATACCACCATAGAAGATGAAACTACTCAAAAGAATGCATCCAAAGAAAATGAGACAAGAAGGGAGTTTTACCTTGTCTCATCCCTTTTGGGATTTGTTGAATCACAAATGCAGACACATGGTTTATTGAAAGTGGTGCATCCAAACATATGACTTTTTACAAGAGTTCCATCACTGATCTAAAGGATAAAGAGTTCACATGCATGGTAGAGTTAGGGGTTAACTCAACATATTCAATCCAAGGAGTTGGATCCACCTCATTCTAGCTGATCACCAATGATATTCTACATGTGGAGGACATTCTATATGTTCCAGTCTTGAAGAAGAACCTCCTTACAGTTTCAGTTCTTGAAGACAAAGGCTTTCGAGTTATATTCATGGATAACAAAGCAGCTTTATGGCTGAAGAACAAAATCCTAGAATATGTTGTTGTGATTGGAGTTCAAGAGGGAGGACTCTACAAGGTACTCGAGATGTACATTCAAACTATGATTCACCACACTATCATAGTGTATGTTGGGGTTGTGCACTTGGGAAGAATGTTAAGAATTTTTTTCCTAGCAGTACTACTAGATCTAAAGGGGTTTTAGATTTAATACATTATGATGTATGTGGTCCCATGCCATTCCCCTCCCTGGGTAGCTTCTTATATTATGTACTATTCATACATGATTTTTCTAGGAATTCATGGATTTATTTCATGAAGGCTAAAAGTGAAACTCTTAACAAATTTAAATTGTTTAAATCCCAATGAATTTTATTCACATGCATTTAATGAGCTATGTAGTGATGCAGGAGTATGTAGACTGTTAACAGTACCATACAACCCTCAACAAAATGGGGTTTCCTAAAGGAAGAATAGAACCATATGTGAGGCTGAAAAATCCATGATGCATGATCAATATATGTCTACCTCATTGAAGAATATATGTACCTAGTGAGAGACACATTGAAGTCATTCTAGATATTACCTTCCATGAGGAATCTTCTTTCAAAATATCAGAAGAGGTTCAATGTGATTCATAGAAGGAGGATCCCGAGTCTGGAGGATCCCGAGTCTGATTCCCCCCTTTCATAGTTTGAGAAGGAGAAACTAGAAGATGCCTAAGATCCGCTATCTTTTGAAGAATCAATAGAACTGATTGAGAGGTCACCTGATGAACCTCTCATTAAAATAAGATCTACTTGGTGTTGATATATCTTACAAAATGCGTAAAAACACGAAGCACCAGTGGGCTCATCTATAGGGCGCAAGCAACCTGACAAATATTCAGGGCATGTGGAACTGATGAGTCACATCAGTGATTCAGAACCATCCTCATATGAAGAAGTTGCAAAGAAGCAAGTTTGGAAAGATGCAATGACAGAAGAGTACAACTCTATAATGAAGAATGATGTTTGGGAGATGGTTCCCAAACCTGATGGGAATTCCATTATGACTTCTAGATGGCTTTACAAGATAAAACATGTTTTGTATGGTAGCATTGAGAATTATAAATCCATATTCGTTGCCAGAGGTTTCTCCCACAAAGAAGGCATCGATTATGATGAGACCTTTTCCCCTGTGGCAAGGTACACTGCAATTCGAGAAATGATTGCACTTGCATTCATTCTAGGATGGAAACTTCACCAAATGGATGTGAAGACATCCTTCCTCAATTGTGAGGTTGAGGAAGAGGTTTATATTAAGAATCCTAGAGGATTTGTGGTGCATGGGAAGGAGTCCCATGTTTGCAAGCTAAAGAAAGATTTATATGGGATTAAGCAAGCCCCCGGGGCTTGGTACTCCATAATTGATAGCTACCTTCAAAAAATGGGTTTCAGTATGAGTGAAGTTTATCCAAATTTGTACTTCAAAGTAGTGGAGAACCAAACGTTGATATTGGTTATGTATGTTGATGATTTGTTTCTCACTGGAGAGGAAGATCTGATTGCTTGGTGCAAGAGGGAGCTCACCTCAGAGTTCGAGATGAAAGAATTAGGTCTAATGCACTACTTTCTTGGCCTTGAGATTTGGAAAAGAAAAGATGAAAATTTTCTATCACAAGGGAAGTACACTATGGATATATTGTGCAGGTTTGGATCAGATCCAGTAGATCCCACTTTGTATAGAAAACTTATAGGATCGCTAATGTACTTGATACATTCGAAGCCTTATATATGTTATGTCATGATCATTCTGAGTCAATTTATGTTTGATCCAAGACACATACACTGGACAACTACTAAGCATGTGCTTAGGTACCTTCGAGGTACAATTTCATATGGACTCAGATATGCCTCTAGTGGAGGAGTCATGTTACTTGGTTATACAGACTCATACTAGGGATGAAACATTGTGGACTGCAAGAGTACATCTGGCTAGTTTTATATCCTAGGATCGGCTATGATATCTTGGTCTAGTAGGAAGCAGGGATCTGTAGCCCAGAGCACTACTGAAGCAGAATACATAGCTGCTAGTGTTTCCTGTCGAGAAGTAGTGTGGCTCAGAAAGCTACTTGGAGGGTTGATCGGTGAAAAGATTGAGCCTACAGTTATTAGGTGTGATAATCAAAGTTGCATCAATTTTTTTTTAAAACCCAGTGTTTCATGACAAGTCAAAGCACATTGAAATGAAGTATCACTTCATCCGAGACATGGTCCATAAAGGTATAGTGAAAATTCAATACATTGTTATTGATGAGCAGATTGCAGATGTGTTAACAAAGTCTCCATCAATAACAAAATTCAGGTACTTCTGAGACAAGCTTGGTATGGAAGATAATTCCTCCCTCGCTGAGAGGGAGTGTTAAATTTATAGTATGGGAAGCCATTCTCCAAACTAATATTGTGTAGCAAAGGCTGATCCTCCTGTATAGAGGTGAGCACTTTGATTTCCTTATATGTAAAGGTTATTCCTCTCGTATAGAAGTAATTGATCAAATTGATAATGTTGTAAAGTCTTGTTGGACAAGGCTCCGAACTTGTGTGTCAAGTCATGATTCTCATGTGAACCTTTCGTATAAAGGAATCCATGAAATGGACCTCCCGTATAGAGGTGAACCTTATGTATAAAGTTTTCCATGAGATGGACCTCCCGTATAGAGGTGGACCTTCCATATAAAGGCCATGCTTTACCTATTAAGAGCATTTAATGTTGTGTGATGTATTATTAACAATGATCACCAATTTCTATTAAGTCTCCTTTAGATATTGATCATCTCTAAAGTGAATTACTTTAGCATATGATCATTTGGTTAGGAATAATATAATATGACCACAACATCCGATAATTATTCTTAGTATAATGTAATGTGATGGATAATTAAAGTGATCACATATTGACAATGCAGTAAGAAATAAATAAATAAAAGATAAAGCGTAGAGATCAAAAGAATTTGAAATTCCCCATGCAGACACTTCAACTAATTAAAGAGAACTTGGATTGTTAAAGCTTCAATTATAAAGCTTCATTTAAGTATCAATGTATGCCTCAATCAATGTTTCAGTTAAAGATATGCCTCAATTAACTAAAGAAATCACAGTGGTCACTTCATGTAAATCAATTAACATGATTTCAGTTAACTAATTGTTAAATAAGAATGACTATTTAACTAAAGTGCTTTCACTTTAGTTAAACTAAAAGACGACACTTCAGTAAATCAAGGAGAACTCGAATTGATCACTACAGTGATGTTATCAAGAATCAGTTAGAGAGAGTTAACTAAGTGGCAACAAAGAAGATATAGTTAACTAAATGATGACACTTAAGTTAGTCACCTAACTAAGTGGGAAGATTTCGATTAAGAGGCGAGTTCATCCTAAGTGATAGCTCAGCACTGCATGAGAAGTAGGGCGCACTTCTACTTGCAAGATTGATATAGCCAGTTTGAGGGCGAGTTCATATTGAAGCTAGAAGATAAAAATAGAAGAGAAGAATGTATAAATATGTTATACGGTATTGATGAATTCAATGTGAAGTGAATTCTCTTCTCCTTTGAAGGCAAGGGGCTTCGCTTTGTTTGCAAGATATTATTATTGAAGGCAAGGGGCCTCTCTGATTGATCTCTATTCTCTATTGCTTATGTATCTTCACCAAGAGTGTTTTGGTGATCTCTTAGCTTCCAAAAGCAATATACTATGTTGTAAAATAAATCATTATCTGTTATCCATTATATTATACTTAGAAGAATTGCGAGGGTTTTTTTCTCATAGTTTTGAGGATGTTCCTAGGGTATATCTTGTGTTATGGATGTATGAATTTCATGTGATTGAATTGTCTCATTGTTTCAAGTTCCAGCATCTAAAAGAATTAAAGATCAAAGCTCAACCAAATATTAACACAATATTATTTGGATCCATTGCCACCCCTTCCTTAGATATGATGTGTCCCAAGTACTGGACTTGTTTTTGATAGAATGAGCATTTACTTAGCTTGGCATATAACTGATTCTCCATTAATACCTATAGAACTAACCTCAAATGTTCCTCATTCTCTTCTACTGATTTTGAATAAATGAGAATGTCATCTAAAAACACAACGAAAAACTTATCCAAATACTAAATAAATATGTCATTGATTAAGCACATAAAAGTAGTTGGTGCATTTGATAATCCAAATGGAAGTACCAAAAACTCATAATGACCATATTGGGTCCTGTTGTCCACTAAGTTTCACTTAGGTGGACTCTTTGTGAACCTCAGAAGACTTGAACAACTTACATTGTTCATTATTAGAGTTCAAAAGTCCATCAGGCCAAATTTTTGGCCCTTTGTAAATTTTGCATGTGCAGACCCCCATGGGGGAATTGTAATAAGTTGGTCTAAGCATGATACTTTGGTAAAAGGCTTGGCCTACCTTAGGTTTAGATATCAAGGGGATACTCTAGAGTGTTTTTTCCTTAGGAATTATGTGTTGCGCTTTAGTGACATGTAATTCCTGAGTTTTTCACTCACACCTCCAAAGCTGGAGTATTTTCCATGGTGGTCGAACCTTAGGAAGTTATTAAATCCTATGTCTCTATGTATTTTTCACATGCTAGCCATCAATAATAAGTTGTATGGACATGCATGTTGATGTATATGTAAATTCGGAATGTATTTCATATATATTTATTGTACCCTTATTAGAGATGTGTTATTCCTCTATAGGGAAGTGTCGTCATGTGGATTGACAAGTGTCGCAAGTGTGTACTTGCCGATGGGTTATTAGACCACCATGTGTGGGGTCGGCCCTGAAATATATATTATATTGTGGATGTATCTAGATATACAAGTTGGCCCCATAGTGTATCTGGGAAAACAGGTTAAGTATAAATAGAGATCAGGAGATCTCTATTTGGATCATTCGGAAAGTCATATCTCTCTCACTCAGAAAGTGGTGCACTAGTTAGGAGGAGGATCATATGCTACTAGGAGACTATCTCAGTGTATTTTGGCTGTACTTTGGTTGAGCCATTGCTCTCTCTATCTCTGAGGAAGTTGTGGGGTTTTTCACCTTAGGGTTTTCCCCACGGAAACTCTGTCTCTTGTCTCTCATGCTTTTGATTCTTGTGATGCTTATTGTGATTATTATGCATTGATATACTATACATGTTATTCTCTCAGTGAAGATCCTAGAGTATTGTGAATTAATGCTCAAAATTTAACAATGCACTCAGTCCCCTAGGAGTTTGAGTTCATTCTGGCAAAAATAATTTTTTTCCGTAAAATTAGACCATTTTTTACTGGTTTAAATGGAAAATTTCAAATTGTAATAAAAGTATGGTTTGGAGGCATATTTTGGCATGGGGATTATTGTTTTCACACTTAGATCATCCTCTTTACCCTGGGACCCTCTTCTCCTATGTTTCGAGTGATTAAATCATCGCTCGGAGCATTTTTTCTTGAAGAGTCGACATAATAGCAAGTAAATGCTAACGGCGCAACAAATTGCACCATAAAATCAAAAAATATATATATTAAAAAAGGCAATTTGCATGTGCCAATTGAGTCGGCATTTGGTCCAATATGGAATGCGACTTAGGTAAGGTAATAACACATGTGTTTTAAATGTCACATGACATGGATCGCATGGATCTCATTAAAGTGAGTCGCCCTCCATCATGCTCCACGTGAAGGTGAGAGTGGAGCGCACATCTCATGAGAGGAGTGAATCATGAGAGGTGTCACCCATCCTTTGTTTCAACATCATGGCAATCCCTCATTTCTTCTAAGTCGCCCATCTAGCTCCCCTCTTCAAGTGATGTGCTCCTCCTTGTGGATGCACCCCGCTCCCTCTCTCCAATTCTATAAAAGCGAGGCTAATGCTCCATTGTTCACATGGATGCATTGAACCTCTTCTAAATTGTAATTGTTTCTACTTTGAATATACTTAGAAAGGATTTGGAGGTCCATCTTGTGCATTGGTGTTGGATATTGAGCTTATGAGGTGATAGTGTCTTGTTTTTTTATTCTTGTTTTCAATTACATGTATGATCTAGTTTATGTGCTATAGAAATAAGCATTTTCGGTTGTCAAATTGCTTATTTGTGTTTAGATGTAAATATATCTGGAAGTAGCCAACAAAATTCCATTATATTTAGGCTCTTTTGTTTTATTTTCATTCTAACACACTGGATCTCACATTTCTTGTTGCAAGTTTTGTTTCTTAAGCTACAGATCATAGGCTACAAAGAGGATTGGAATTCGGTTGTGTATTCTTCTCTTTGGGAACCTTTATTTTGCTAACATTTTGCTTATAGATTTTTTCCAAGAACAATTGCAAGGATCTAGCTTTGGCTTAAGATCTTCATCCATCTTCTCAAAAAAAAAATTCTTCCCTTCTCTTTCAATTTTTGTTTTGTTAATTGCTTAAGAAGTAGATTTGTGTCATTTATGCATATTATTTCAGATCTGCTTATCTTTAGCATATTTAAAATAGTTAGATCTTAGCATTCTCAAGAAGATTTTTCCTGATTGAAAAAATTTGTAGAAAATTGTAAGATATTTCATTGCATATTTAAGAGGATGAATTAATGGAACATCTTATCCGGAGATCTCGATCGAAAATGCGCTCTACTAGGGTTTATGAACCCTGACCTAGCCTCCTGATCTCTTTGCTTAGACCCTTCCATGGTGGCCTCTAGTGGGGGTCGCTCCAAACCTTCCTTCATCCAACTAGCAGCTCGCCGTACTCAAACCTTTACACCCCTCCTCCTATTGGGATCCGATCAAAATTCTACATCCCCAGGATAGCATGCAGGAAATTATGAACCCAATACTGGAAAAGGAGGAGAGGGAATGGCAGACCCAGCCTCTACCGCTCAGAAGTTTTCAAGCTCAAATCAAGAAGCACCAACAAAAAACACGAAGCCAATCAACAGCGCCAACAAATGCAAGCCCAAGGCATCTCAAATTCCAAGGTATGAAGTTACGTATACCCTTGTTAGTCAACACATACAATACATGCATGACCATGCCATCATCTGCAAATTCATAGGCTTATGGCCTGCAAAAAAGAATCTAACCTAGTGGATCACCAATACCTGGAAGCCAAAAGGGAAATGTGTGCTGAAACTAGGATCCAAAGGCTTCTTCACAGTTATTTTTCAGAATATGGAGGACAAGAATCGAATATTTCAAGGAGGACCGTACTTCTTGCACTCTACAAGATTGTACATTCGAAACTAGAAAGAGAACTTCAGTCCTGAAAAAGAGGACTTCAAAGTAGTCCCAGTTTGGCTTAGGCTCTACTCTCTGCCTCAAGAATATTGGAACCTTGAAACCCTTGCTGGAATTGGCAACACCCTTGGATCCTTTGTTCAAGCCTCTGACACCACTTTAGATGCCCGCTATACCTCCTATGCTCGAATTTGTATTTACATGGACATCTCATCCATTCTCCCAGAATCTATCTGCCTTTCCTTCCAAGACATTGAATGGATCCAACCGTTAGATTACGAGCACATACCCTTTAGATACAGAAAGTGTCATGAACACAGCCATCTCTTCTGTGAATGTCCTTTGAACAATAAACCTAGAACTCCTCCGGCCCAAACATAACGGATGAAGATGGCTTCACGAAAGCTACCCACCGTAGAAGAACAGGGAAGAAAACCCCTGCCCCCAACACCTCTACCAACCTTGATTGCCACAACAGTTTATCTATCCTATCTCAACAAGCCCCTGATATCCCTGAATCCTTTAATCCCATTCCCTTGACAGGAGCAGAGGACCCTGCCTCCAAGGATGCCCCAAAACAGCAGACTCATTCACCTTCTGTTGATAGCCTTTTATACCTTGAAGACATGGAGACTGGAGAACTGGATCTTGAAGCCATTCAAGAAGCATGGGCCAAAAATGACTTCCACAGTATTTTGTAGAGCCAACTTGATCTATTCAAAGAAGCCTACTAGTCACTAGCTCTTCAGCAAATCTTTTCCCCTCTTGCGGAAACTACTGCAATCTCTTCTTAGCCTAATCAACTAGGAATCATCAAAATTCTAAAGCGCAAAGACATTCCCAAAGGACAAAGCGTGCTCTCAAATAAAGGAAGAAATCCCAATAGACAAGTTCTTCGAGAGCTGGGAGAGCACTTAATTGATTCAGTCACGAGCAACAAGCTCACTACTATATTGCAACCTTTGAATTAATGGAGCTAAAATTTATCAGTTGGAATATAAGGGGAATTGACAGCGATTCCAAAAGAAGAATGTTTAAAAACAAAATTCTTAAGGAAAAACCTGCTCTTATAATGTTACAAGAAACCAAAACCTCAGAGCCAAAGCTCTGCACTTTTATAAAAAATTGCTGGAAAAATGCTGAAATCATAGCCACTGATGCCAAGGGTGCCTCCAGGGGCATTTCCATAGCCTGGAACCCCAATGTCATAATCCTTGATGGATTCTTCCCCAGCCATCACACTCTCTTTGGGAGATTCCACATCCTAGGTACCACTCATAAAGGCATGATCACCAATGTTTATGGTCCCCAAGCGCTGGACCAGAAATTTCAATTCCTCAACTATCTCTCCTGGATAAATGATTAGTTCCAGAACATGCACTGGATCCTGGGAAGAGACTTTAACATCATCACCAACCTCAATGAGAAGAAAGGAGGAATCCGAAGATTGGATAGGGAAAACTTGGATTTCCAAACCTTCATTCGAGATCACTCTCTGGTTGACCTCGAAACCAGTAATGGCACTTACACTTGGAACAATAGGAGAGGTGGAAGCACACAGGTTGCATCGCGGCTTGATCGATTTCTTATCTCTGATTCTTTTTTGATGAATCAAATCAACCTCTCTAGATCCATCCTACCCTTTGCAGCTTCTGATCACTGGACCATCTATCTTCGCCTTGATTGGGACTCACCTAACTCTCGTAGACCCTTTAGATTTGAGCAATTCCGGCTCTCCCATCCCGATCTGAAAGAAAAAATCAAGGACCGGTGGCTCTTGTATCACGGGAGAGAAGGAACCCTCATGTACTGCTTTCAACAAAAACTCAATTTCATCAAAAAGCAGCTTAAACTCTGGAACAAAACCGATTTTGGTAATATTCTGGAGGAAAAACACAAGCTGGAGCACGACCTGGATGATATCCAATCATGCGCCATTCAACAGGGTTACACTGAAAATCTCAAGCAGTAGGAGCAACACCTTCTAAGTCAGTTGGATATTAAAAATCAACAGGAGGAAACTTTATGGAGGCAAACATCCAGAGTTCATTGGCTCAAAGATGGGGAAAGAAATACCAAATTCTTCCATAATGCCATGATCCAACGCAGGAAAAACAACAGAATTACCAGGCTTAAAACCAGCACCGGAGACATTGTCCTAAATAAAGATGACATTGAAAAAGAGCTCGTCCTCTTCTACAATAATATTCTTCATGAAAACACTCTGGACAGGTCTCAGGCCTCTCAGCACATCCTACAGCATATCCCCCATCTTATTAATGCTGAGTAGAATAACAATCTCATGAGCCCCATCTCACTTGGAGAAGTTGACACTACTGTTATGGGAATGAAATCTGGCAAAGTCGCTGGATCTGACCGATTCACCATTGATTTTTTCCAAATTTTTTTGAAATAGTCAAAGAAAATGACTGGCAAGTCGTCGAAGATTCCCGCTCTTCTGGCTCCATCCTCCCTACTTTAAACTCAACCTTTCTCGCTCTCATCCCCAAAACCAGCAAGCCTGCCGACCCTGCCAACTTCCGCCCCATCGCCCTCTGCAATTTTATTTACAAGATCATCACCAAGGTCATTGCCAACCGTCTAAAACCGTTGCTACCCCTTCTCATCTCCCCAGAGCAATCTGGATATGTTGAGGGTCGTTGAATCATGGATGGCATTATTAACGCTCATGAAGTCATCCAAACTCTTAAAACTTCCTCCCTCCCTGGAATGCTCATCAAGCTATATTTTTCCAAATATTTTGAGAAGACCAACTGGAACTTTCTCAAAGACACCCTTCTAGCCTTTGGTTATTCTCTCCCCTGGGTCTGCTGGATCATCTCCCTTGTCTCCTCTGTATTTTTTTCCATTCTTTTCAATGGTACTCCCTCCTCCACCTTCTCCCCCTTGAGAGGCATTAGACAGGGAGACCCGCTCTCCCCTACCTCTTTATACTTCTTGCGAAGAGTCTGGGAATAAGCATAAAATCGGTGATCAGAAATAATCAGCTACAGGGCATCAAAATCAATGGCCATGGCAATGCCCACTCGCATTTGCAATTCATGGACGACACTATGTTGATGGGAAAATGCACTGTCATGGAAGCCAGGGCCTATCAAAACATCCTTCTTTCTTTCAATGCGGCCTCAGGTATGACCATCAATCATCAATCATCTGAAATATTTTTTTTTAACACCCACTTGTAGATTCAAAATCGCATCACCAAATTGCTTGGATTTCTGAAAGGCTCCCTCCCCTCCAAGTTCCTCGGAGCCCCTCTGGTAGCTTCAACAATCAAGCACTCCTCCTAGAAAGACTTACTGAGCGCCCTTGAGCTAAAGCTCTCCTCTTGGACTTTCAGAGCCCTCAACTTCCCCATCCACCTCATCCTTCTTAAATCAGTTTTGCAGGCCATGCCCCTCTACCTCTTCTCTGTCATGGCGGCTCCTAAGTTCATCCTAAATTCTATCCACAATTTGCAAAGAAACTTCCTTTGGGGAGGCTCCACTCAGCACAGAAAATGGGCCTTGGTGGCCTAGGACACGCTCTGTACTCCTAAGCAGGATGGAGGACTTGACCTTCACGACCCATGCACCCTCAATGAAGTGCTCTGTGCCAAGCTGTTCTGGAGATGTTGCACAAAAAAATCCACCCCTTGGACTCACATTTGGATGCAAAAATATGCGGATAACCTTAATCACCATGAGCTCATTAAGCAGGATTCTCTCCCAAAAGGGTCCCTGATTTGGAAATCACCCTGGGCACAAAGAGAACTCATCCACAAGCATAGTTTTTGGAAAGTTAGAAATGGAAACAGAGCCCTTTTTGGGGAAGACGCTTGGAGCCAGTTGACACCACTCCACCTCCTCCTTGGAACCGAGGATATTCTCACTCAAGCCCAGCGGAGGGAAAAGCATCTCATCGCCGACTACTGGGAGCCTCGTACCACCAATGACACTTGGAGAACCCAGACTGCAAAGGAGCTTTGGTTGGGGGACTTTAGCAGAGAAGAAGAGAAAACTTTTTGGATCGTGCTCAGCTCTAGAAAGATTCTCTTCTCCAACGAACCTGACAAGCTATGTTGGGGTCATCAGCATAATGGATTTTTCACTATCAAAGAAGCCTATCAGCTTTCTCACCTTGCTCCTCCACCACCCAAATATCTCATTCAGACAAAGATATGGGATGCACACATGTGGCCGAAAGTCAAAACATTCCTCTGCTTGGTTGCGAGGAAGAAAATACTTACCTGGGATTAGCTCATTTAAAAAGGCTTTGAAGGACCTTATATATGTGTTCTTTGTAACCAACAAGAGGAAAACGAGGAGCATCTTCTGAACTCCTGCATCTATGCCTTAGCAATCTGGGATTGGGGTTCTTACATTTTTCATCGCTCTGACCGCATCAAAGACAATATCAGAGACACTATCCGGAACTGGCCCACTGAGCCCTTTGCAAATCCTATTCTAAATCGCACTTGGATTCTCTTCCCAGGCCTCGTCATTTGGAACCTTTGGAAAGAAAGGAATATGGTAATATTTCTCAACTGCTCTCTCCCGGAGACCTGCCTCATCCCCCGCATTCACGCTAACCTCCAAAAAACTGTGAGGTTGACTACCTGGACCGTTGTTGACCTCATTTTCCAGCCCCACGAAAGTTGCATCTTTGCTGACTGGAATTTCAATCTTCAGTCTTCCCTCCCTCCATCTCCCTACCCCTCACCCTCCATCAGCATCCCCTCCACCTGGTCCCCTATGCAGCATACTCCCTTAAAACTCAACTTTGATGTAGCTTCAAAAGGCAATCCAGGTCTAGCTGTTATTGGAGGAGTTTTCAGAGACACCACTGGAAAGGATATTCAAATTTTCTATGAAAGCATTGGCTTCAACACCAACAATGTGGTTGAGTTGCTCGCCCTCTTGACGGGCCTCAAAATCGAACGCAGAGAAGGTTGGACTACTCTCACAATTGAAGGCAATTCTCAAATCATCATAAACATAGCTCATAGACTTCACTGTGGCACAGCCATTGCTAAACTCTCCAAGCAATGGAGAATCGAATGGTTAAATGAGTAGTTACAGGATATCATAAAGCATTTCTAGGTTTTCAACACTATCTATGTTCACCACACGGCCAACAATCTAGTTGACCACCTTGCCAACAACGGTGCCGACACCTCCAAGGACAAAATTGATTCCAGCTAGCTCATTTTCACGGCACAACCTATCAGAAATCATCTCGTTGACATTGCCTGTCAGGACCTTTCCCCCCCACAGCGAGTGCACCATGGAAATTCCACGTTTACAACTATAACTGCAAAGAGCCCCGCATGCAGTAGCCACCCCATATATAGCTCGACGACGGGAACTGATCCTAGCACCAACCCCGGCCGCACCCCCTTCATCGGCCCTATCCACGTGCCTACCAACATGCATGCCCAGTTTGAAGTCCATGCACCTCAACATGTGCCCTCCCAAACACCTACCAGTGCCACCTCCAGGCCTAACCACGTGACGCCCTCATCCATCCACGTGCCCCATGATCTTTTATAACTCCTCCATTACTTCACCTATCTGGAGCCATGTTTAACTCCAGTTACTTGACCTTTCCTGCGTGCGCAAGGTCCCGTCCTCTGCTCCATATCTGCTTTGGGCTCTAACATTGATGACTCCCATGCCCCAGATTGATTGGGGCCGTCCTTCTCTTCTCATGATTTTTAATGGCTCTCCGATTGATAAACACTCCACCCTGAACCTCCCCAGACCTTCAGATACTCGCCTAAGAGCTTTGCAACATAAGGGCTCCACTGCTAATTATTGGGAGGGGGTCTGTATTCTCAGTGCGATCATTTCCTACAACTGCTCTATGTCCTATCCTTTTGGCTCTCAGCCTCTCCTGCTCCCTGGTACGCAGTTTCTTTGGCTGCTCGCTGCTGCTTCGTGGGTTGTGTGGGTTCCAGAGTCCTTCGAGCTTCGCTACTCTATTTCCTGGCTCATTTATTTCCCTCTCAGTTTTGGACTCTCTGCAATTATGCTGCCCAAGAAACAGGCCCGCACCCGCCAGGCCAATGCTCAGCCGCAAAGCTCTTCCTCCTCTCCGCCCATTAGACTCATGCGGGGGGGCGGTGGACAAGGCTTATAAGTACCATTCGGAGATCCCTACTTAGGCTCAAGCTGAGATCATCGACGCTAAAGATGATGCCAGAGTCTCTCGATGTTGCTTGACTGATGATGAAATTTGAGAAGAATTTGAGGCGCTCATCCCTGACGCTAGCAATACCAGGGGCTGTGCCACTCTCTACCAAAAAACCCTGGACCTGCACTAAACTCATAAGCAGGTTTTGGGTAAGGTGCTCACTGATCAGAATGAGGCACAGATAGAGATCCTTATGCAGCTTGATGAGCTGCAAAAAATGATGAAGCATCTCATGTACAATCAACAACAGTTTGCGCGTCGATTCGAGATTACACTTGCCAAATATCTGACCACTCAACTTGACTAGAAGTACTACATTAGTAGTTAAGTCACGCCGGATATCTTGTTTTTTTTTTTTTTTCGACCAACTTATCTTGTTGTTCTGTTATTTCGTTTTCTAAATATGATAGCTCTGATGACTGTTTTAAAGATTACTGTATTAAGAGACATATCCAATATTTTTTTTAGGTCTGTTTTCTCTACCATGAGAGGACCTGGGGATTCTGAAACTCTGTATATTTTGATTCTGATAATATAAGGACCTACTACTAGCTTATAAAAATAAAAATAAAATATTTTTCCTATCACTAGATCTAAGCTAAATTTTGTACTTGTATTCAGAAACAAATTCAAATATTTTCCAAGTACAAAATTTTTAAATTTTTTTATTTTTGTTTCATCTTTTCCATCATATTCTAGCATATTAGCTTGCTGGTTCTTAGTAGGTCCAAGGAAAAAGAGAAGGAAGTTTGTGGACCCTCTTTCTTCAAGATTTTATTTCTAGAACTTTGTAATCCCTTAGATCCAAGTTAAATGGACATAGGGGCACTCCTTTGAGCAGGAATTGTAACATATTTTAAACGATAACAAGTGGGCTACACAGCGCCCACCCCATCCCCCCTAGGGGGATTTGCAGTGTCGATTTTTGTGGTGTGATTTTTTCTGACAGAGCACAAACACACAAAACATGTTTCACTGCAAGGTTGTATACTTACAAATAATTCATTTATTCTTTTTTTTTTTATTTTGATTTTTGCAAATTAGATTAAAAGAAATAAATGGGCATTGTTTTCCCGAAGTATGCTCTCTCCATCACATAAAGGGATTTTCCTGAGTACGTGATTGGATGATCAGAAAAGAGACTCTTTTCCTGTAGTAATTAGTATAACATTTTTTTTCATTTTTTTTTTATCTTTTACAAGTAAATCAGAATAAATATTTCGTCTACAACTCAAAGTATGTTCTTTCCCCTTGCGGGCATTTGCTTCGCCCTGTGGGAAATCAGAAAGAGTTGTAACCATTCTCTAAGTTATCACATTTTAATTAATAACTGATATTAATAAAAGCAACAACCCCTCACATAGTGAAAATCCGGCACTAAGTTTATTGAGTTTTGCGTGGGAAAATTTCTCAGAAGAAGTGGGAACAACTAGGAGGTGAACTCAGGGCACAGTTAGGATACACCCTTGTTGGTGTAGTGTTGAACACGACCCTAGAGACTCCATTCCAACCCACATGTCTTTGTGAGGAGACACCTCCATTCAATTTCCATACATTGCTCCTTGTACCTCACAGTATCTCTGGAGTTTCCCCTTTTCCATTAACAAACTTCGACCCTTTAATAATTTAAAATCAACCAAGAGACATTTGCAAAACTTTCCCTTTCAGCAACAACTTTTATGTATTGACTCCATTTGGAACTAGTCCACAACAACAATCATTTCATATTTTACTTAAGACCAATAAACTATTATTGTATATTTATATATTGGTAGTCTTGTATTTTCTACTGTTGAAAGCATCTCTTTAAAACATTTTTGCAAATGAACTTGGACTATTGTAATCAAACCCCTAAAACTCTTAAAAAACCTCCATAATAAATTTTCTAAAAAATTATAATTAACCTTAGAAACATTCCATAAGGACTACCCCCCTTAGCTTTGGTTAGGAGTTGGCCTAAACGGAGGAGTCAAGATCAGGTGACAGCCTTGACTCGATATTTTCCCCCAAGGGCGCACCGAGCAGTAGCATATATTTTTGTTGCGTTAACCGGTGTGTGATCCGGTGGCAACAGGTTCTGAAGGTTTTTTTGCTTATATCTTCATCATTTATTCTCACTTGATGTTATCCCGATCTCAAGTCTATATTGGATTAAATCCTTGCCCCTTTTAGCTAGTCAAACAGGTCGTCAATTATGGGTAAAGGATATTTTTTTTCACTATAACCCTATTTAGTTGCTTGAAGTCAATACATAATCTCAAGGTTCCATCTTTTTTTTTACAAAGAGTACCGATGCTCCCCAAGGAGACACACTTGGCCATATGTACCCTTTCTTCAACAACTCTTCAAGTTGCATTTGTATTTCTTTCAATTCATGCATACTCATTCTATATAGTATTTTTTAAACTGGGGCAGCTCCAGGCACCAAGTTAATAGAGAAATCAATATCTCTTTTTAGTGGTAATCCTAGTATTTCTTCAAACACATTTGCATATTCCTGTAATACTGGAAAATATTCCAAGTTAGGACCGTTATCATTTTCTAGTTCCTCCACATGAGCTAAATACATCTGACAACCTTTCCTGAAACATATTTTTAGTTGTACAGTTGAAACCTTCCTGATGGAAATAGGTCTCAGAATGCCTTTCACTATCTTATGCTTTCCTTCTTCCTCAATGCAAGTGAGAGTTTTGTTGTGGAAATCTAACGTGACATGGTGTGCATCCAAGCAATCCATATCAATGAGTACATCATAAGAACCAAGACATATTATGTTCAAATCTACAGATGTATAGAGTCCATTCATATCCAAAGAACAACTTTTTACTATTTCATTGATTCTTCTTTTGGTTCTAGTAGCCAACTGTAACAACCATGAATTATCATGCTTGATTTTCTTTAACTTAAATCTTTCAACCAAAGTGGGAGCAATATAACTGACTTTCCCCTGAATCAATTAAAATAGCAATGAGTTGATCATTAATCTTACCTTCAATCGCAATCATATTGGACTTGTATTATGCCTGCTTGTTATCCAAAGCTACATAAATTCCGGGAATATCTCTAGCCACATCATCCATTGTTCTTGCTTCATGTATGTTATGTATAGTTTTCATTTGGTCTTATCTATAAGGACAATTTCTGAATGCATGATTCCCTTCACATGCCCAACATTTAAATGGGGTATTTGTCCTTTTTCCTTGGGGCTCTGCATTCTGTGGTCCTTTTTGGATAGGATTTATCTGCTGGAATGAACTCTGATGGTTTCTTAAGAAGGGAGGTCGGAATCCTTTCTTCCTTTGATCCTGCTTATCTCTTTGCTTATCCCTCCAAGATTTTTGTATAGATTCTCTTCCTTTATTCTGATCATATAGATGCTTATCCTTTCAAATGGCCTCTTCAAGGGATTTTGGTTCATCATATTGGATTAGTGTCTTTGTAAAATGTAGGAAGTCCTCTTAGAAACCTATGCATTTTTACTTGTTCCTCCTTAATAAACCCCACATACCTCAAACAATCTAAGAATTTCCTTTCATAATCCTTCATACTCATATCGCCCAACTTGAGCTCAAATAATTCCTCCATTTTCTCCTTATAATAATGTTCATATACATATTTATGTTGGAAATACTTTTCAAATTGTTTCCATGAAATTATCTTCTCACTGGCACGCTTCAATTCCACTAATTGATCCCACCATATGGAGGCGTTACCCTACATGTTAAATGGCAATTCTATCCTCTATATTTGAAGAATAATTATGCAAGCATAGGTATTTCCTCATCCCTAACAGCTAGGCCTAAGAATATTCACATTTCATGTTCTCACCATCAAAAGTAGGTGGTTTAATCTTTCTAAGCTCTCCTTGCAACACTTTTTCCATGTGTCTTCTTTTATGATGCATCCTTGGATACATTTCTGGACAGCTGCTAGAATCCTCTGTGGTATAAGATCTCATATTTGCATGAGGTGGTGAATGATGATGTCCATGACCTCTAGTAACACTCTTAGAATGTTTATATTTTTCATTAGATCGCTTCTTTGAACTGAACCTATCTTTCTTATCAGAGCATGAAACTGATCCAACCTGCAGTTTCCTCTGTAACAAGTTCAAACTCTACATATGTTGAGTATTTAATTGATTATGTTGCTCCCGAGCCCTCAACATTCTCTCATTATAAGCTTTACAACTTTGTACTTCCATAGTCAAACTTTTCATTGTTTCAACTATCTCCACTGATTCTAAGTTGACTTTTTGTCCATTAGATTATGTTTCTTCATTGCCTATACTTATATTCTTCCCTCTCGCTTCTTCTCTCAGATTGCCAGAAATTTCTATCCCTTCCATATTTACTATACAATTCTGTTTGTGTGGCATTGAGCTGTAAGCCTATAAATTGTAGCAACTTTCTATAAAAATATCTACAATGTGTTCAAATAATAAAAAACAGTTAGACAAATTTCTTCCAAAAATTCATAACAAATTTTGTGTAGAAACAGATTCTGGAAAATTCCCCTTTATTACAACTTTTGTCAAAAGTAAGTTGCAGGCTCCATTTCTGTTATATTTCTCGGAATTTAGAAAATATTGATTCATATTCAGGTTCATTTTTTTTGTTCTCCTATTGTTACTCTCTCCAATTACCATACCCCTGTTCAATACTAGTTTCACCACTAAGAGTTATATCTCTATGAAAACATAGTTTCTATCCAATTTTACCCTCTTTTGTAGTTGCAACTATTTTGAAGGACCACTTTTAGACACCTATAGAAGAAAATTGGTAAGGAACTAGAAATTTTTTATATAGGGCACTGATATCCCATATAATTGTGTGTATCTATACACTTCCACTATTCGAATCTGAGACTCTCATCAAAATTTATGGAATTTTGAAATCACCAATTTTTACTTTCTACAATTCTCCTAGACATAATTTTTACTGAAAAACCACTCTCTCAAACTAAGCATTTCTAGAAAATTCACCTCTGAGAAAAGTTGTTTAGTTCAATGAATAGACAAATTGTAAAAATTAGAAAATTTTCTCATTATGAGTTCTTAGGCCACTTTTGTCTCCTTCAAGTTTTCAAAAATCAACCTTTAGTGTGCCCAAATAGTGTATTTTGGCCTTATTTAATGTCTCAGCTTTACATCCTTAATAATTTGGACTCGAGACTCTAGATTTATCTATGTGTCTAGATCACAACTCCATTATAACAATTTGGGCCTCAACCGTGCCTCCATCTATCTCCAGGATACACACCTTCAAAACCTATTAAATTGAGCTTTCTACAAAATCAAAGAAAAATGACTTTATGCCCCTCATTGAAAATTCTGTAACCTCCTTAAATAGCATCGAAATGGTGCAAGTCTCATCAAATTCCGAGTTAATCTGCTCTTGATATGGCCAAAATATTTTTTTTACTCCAGACTTGTTTTTTTTTACTTTTTAAATTTATGCTAACATGGCATAGTGCTAACGCAGCAGGGTGCTTATGTGGCAGGAAAACTATCCCCTGAGGTGTCAAAAAATCCTATGTGCCACCCCGTGACGTAGTTGTGTCACCCTTCTGCTGGAAAATGGTTTCAGGATCGGCATCGAAGTGGTTTGGACAGATCTCTTTTGAGATCCTAAGTGATTCCAGTGACGCCACATGTTCCGAGTGGTTTTCTTTCAGGCTGGTGCCCATTAAAGTAAAGATAGACCACTTTCACAATCGTGAATCACTCTCAGTCGTCAATCAGATCTACATGATCTCCCAAGACTGGCATGACTGATGAGGGACCTGACATCTCATATCCTAATACTAACATGACTGACGAGGTCTCATCATATCTCCCACATCACATCTGTTACACCTAAACCTCGTCATCATGAATCCCTTGTCAACTCAGTGCCTCAATCCCTGAAGTTCCCATGATCAAGCAAGTCAGTTAGAGCAATTTGATGCCCTTTGTCCACATTTATAGTTGGGTTGGCGCATATTGTCTTAGATCAAGGAGCGCCCAACTAGGGCCGACACAGAGAATGTTCTGCTAGACTGTGCCGGCGGCGCATATTGTCTTGGTTAGTCCTGCATTTCCCTTCTCAGGCGTTGGTTGTCTTCATGTAACTTGCACTGGAGTTGGTTAATTGGTATAATGGTGGATTTCAAGCAATTTCTAGATGTTGGATGAGGCAGATCCCTATCCCTAACTCCTAGGTGAGTTTTCCTATGGTTCCCTAACCTCAAGGGAGGATTCCTTATCCCTCTCTCCATGATCCTCAACCTACTCTATCCACCTGGTCCTATAAATACAAGGCCCCTCTCCATTCCAAAGGGAGGAAGTCTATAGAGGGAGGAAGTCTATAGCACTTACATGTTGGTGAAATTAGCTTAGGAGATCCCTATCCATCTTTTGGGAGACTCGCACTTCCTTTGGAGGCACTGGCTTGGATTTTTGGAGGAGGATTGCGGTGTTAAGGCTTGGGTTGTGATCATCTCTCTACTTTGTATTTCCCTCTTTTATACAGTAATATAAACTCTTTTAAAAAATTGTTATTGTGTTGATAATGTTTTGTAGTTTACTTCCTTAACTGTTTACTTAGATCAGTTATTGTTTAGACATATTTTATTTCTTGTATTGTTTCCACATGTTTTGACAGGTCTTGCAGCTAAAGATATGACGACCGCGGGACTTGGAGCAGCCATGATGAAGAAGATCTACGATCTGAAGGTAAGATGTCTAAGCACTCGATCTCTAACTAGATCTAGGAAAGTAGCTTTGTATTCTATCCTTATTTGTTCTAGATTCACATTGAATTAGGGAGATCTGGCTCGCGTCCGCTCGAGTAGATTGTCCAACAACAAATTTGGCAACCATACTAGGGATTGACATTTGTTTTGATTTCAGGTTTGAGCGTGTTATTCTTGATTTTCTTAATGAGCCATTGCTTTGCCTCTTAATCCTATTTTCACCACCAGCTTCTTTCCTTTAGGATTTTGCTAACTTTCTCTGGGTCTATTGAACCATTTTCAGTCCATTTACTTAACCATTGCTTGGAGTTTTGTCCTTGTTTTCATTGAGTTATTCACCCGACGCACTTGGGTAGTGTATCCAGTGCACCTATCCATCTAGAGCGCTTTTTTATTTTGAGGATACTGCATCACCGACGCTTTTTCCTATTTGACATACTGCGCCGTCGATGCTTTTTCTCTGTGTACAACCTGCGTCGGGTGCTCTGTGCCTAACCATAACCTGTGAAGAGTTTTTAAACTTGATGCTTGGGTCTTTTGCTCCAAACTTTCGATTTTTTGGGTTGAACAACAGACATATCTACATTGTATCTTCCAGGAAGAGGTCCTTTTATTCAGTAGTGTTTCATTTAGTTTGATTGTGTTGGTCTTTGGGTCTTTTTTATCAAGTGAGGGTTTGATTGAAGTGGTGGGAAATTTCAATCCCCCACACTCATCCACTCCATCTTGTTCTTCCCGATCACCTCAATGGATCTATTTAGCATGCTAGATCCACTTCCAAACCTTTGTTGAGCTTGGTTATCTTTGGTTGGCTTGCATTTGATGTTTTTGAGTAATTTTTGTGGTTTTAGGTCATCGGAGTGCTTGTCATTTCTTTGAGAATTTTTGAGTGATTAGAGTGTTGTAGGTAGTATTTTATTTTCATCCATTTACACTTAAAAGAATTATTGTTATCAAGTTTTGTCTTGGCATATCATTGGAAAATTAAAAGTGCTTCATTTTTACCGTTTTCAAGTTCGTTTGAGAATTGTTGTAAAAATTGTTTCATGCATTGGAATTCGTCAATCATTAACCTTTTGGAAAGTTTAGGAAGAGAATTAATCGTTTGTATTTTTTTCGAATTATGAGTTATTCATTTTCTTGAAAATCCAAGTGTTGTCAATTTTTTGCAAAATGATTCCATGCTTCAAGAAGTTATATGCATTTTTTATTTTCATGCTTTTAGGTTATCATTGTGAAAATTGAAAAGTTAGTGTGCTCTAGATAGAGATTCTCCTTTTTCATCATTTAGGTTCATTCTAATTGAAAAAGACAAAAAGAAGTGCTTTGATTTAGATTTGATGTGTTGTTGATTTTCATGGTTTGCTTGAAAAACAGAAAGAGTGCTTTCATTATCATTTTTGGTAGATTGAGAGTGTTGTTGAAATTTACTATTTTGTGAGACCATTGGAAAATGATCTCTCCTTCCTGTACATAGATTTCATCAAAAGAAAGAATGCATTTTTCATGTAGTTAGGGTTTTCATTATGTTTACATTTATGTACTCACCTCATGCATTCACCTAACCGTCCACATAAAATTAACGGTAGAACTAGGTTAAATTTTTTTGTAACTTGTGTGTTAAGTTAGAGATGTGTTTCGACGTCTTAAAACATGGCATTTGTCGTTATTTTCCTGCACTGCATCCCGGGGGAACTATAGTTCTTCCATGTACCAACCAGTATATCGAAGCTCTTTCACGTACCAACCAGTATATCGAAGGCTCTTTCACGTACCCTAGGGTATATCGAAAGGCACTTCACGTACTCGGTAGTATATCGAAAGGTGTTTCACGTACTCGGTAGTATATAGGAAGGCTCTTGTCGTATGGTTGTGCATAGACAACACCAACACGGATTTGAGCTCCCACATACCTTGAGTATATCGGAAGACACTCCTAGGATTGTTGAGACCAACTGAGCTAACCATTTGGCCGTCTTGGAAGAGCAATACACCGAGAACAACACTCGGGGAGCTATTATGCATGTATTATCAGGTAGTCGGGTTATATGGTCAGGGGTACGGTCCTAATCCTCCCTGGTTAGTGCTTTGAAAAATTGGGCTGAGTATAACTGTTGGACCCTGGAGTATATAGCAAGTTGTGAAGCCTTGACAATCCTGTGAGGTTCCAGACTTTTGAATCCACACCTATCACATAAGTTTGCTTGCGGCCTTAGTTTGTGTAGATTTTTCTAGACTGTTTTTCTTTTGTTTAGTATACCCTTAGGAGAAATAATGGTTCAGTCATTCTGGTTGAACAACCTTTAAGAAGGTCCCACCGAATTTTGAACTTACCACCTGAATACTCCCTTAATCAGCAGGTAATTTCGAGGGTAAGCATGGATGCACAAGTCACGGTCATGTCACCTGAAGTAGAAAACTCCACTATGGAGTTCGGAGCGAACATATTTCCTCTTGATTCACCAACCTCTTACCCATCAAGGGATAAAGAGGGAGAACCTTCCACCTCACAAGACACATCCTTCCACCACGTGATGCTAGGAGAGCCTGGATCCATAGAATGGTTAAATCCATCCCAAGACAATCCTGTATCTGCAACATTCGATCCATCTGCATATTTTTGGGACACCTCTCTCGGGCAACAATGGGCCCACTTGGCTTTCGATTCAGGAACTGAAAATTCCCCTCTCTGGGCTCCTCATGCCCAGCGTATGGCTCCAGTCTATGAACTCATGGACCAACTACGTCAATACACCCATGGAGAAGAAACATCTCAGATACACCCATGTTTCAATACACTCCCATTCACTCATTATCTCTTACTTCACCGGAGACACCCATCCACAACATGACCAATTACGAACCTGTTCAACCTTCATCTCCTGTGAGTACACATCTCAGTCAGGGGACCAGTTCCACGCCTCAAATGACTCAGAGTGTTGAAGGAAAACTGTCCAACACCCCTCTTAATGCAACTAGAACATTACCTATCCCTTCCCCACCTCTAAATTCGAGGGGAGAGTACGTTTTACCTCCTAACTTCTTTACAAGTATTGTTCCTCCGTCAGTAAGTCAACATCAACCTATCATGAGTCAACCACCCACTAGTGGTCAACATGTTGTCACTGGGGGGGAACCCTCATTTTCTATCCATAATTCGAGTGGAGGACTGCCAATTGGTCATTCCCTTGGCAGCTCTTTACCTGTTGTGGGATCCACCATGGGATTACCCCATGGTGGGGTACCATCTAACCCAACTCAACCACCATGGATTCAAGAGTATCCAGGTTATCTTAACCCTGTGTCAGGACAACTTAATCCTAGAAACGTATTCCACAAGTTACATTATCCTAGAAACTCATACACTCCATGGGGACATTTCAATGTTGCACCAATTGGATCCCCACCAACTTTTCCTTATGCCCCACCACCGTATGGTCCACCTCCTTCTAGAGGAGGTGCACCTCCACCTTATAGTGGAGGTGGAGGCCCACCCCATTCTAGTGGTGGAGGGCCACCTTATTCTTGCGAAGGTGGAGGACCACCACCTTTTGGTAGTTGCGGGACCCCACCTTATGGAGGAGGACCACCTCATTTTGGAGGTGGTGGCCCACCTTATTTCGGCAGTGGTGTAGGACCACCACCTTCTGGTAGTGGTGTACCTCCATCTTATGGAGGAGGCCTACCTTATTATGGAGGTGGTGTCCCACCCTATTTTGGTGGCGGACCCCCACCTGGAGGTCCATCCTATTCCAACAGTGGAGGACCCCCACCTTCTAGCAGCGAACCTACATATGGTCCACCACCCAACCCCGCAGGCCCACCCCCTTATGGTCAATTTCCGACGGGAACACCTTATAATCAGTCGATCCAAGGTCCCACTAGTCCATATATGCCATATCAATACTATTAGTATCCGTATCCCAACCAACAGCTGCCCTTTTTTGCTACTTTGGACCTACCCATCTTGTCTCGTCTAACCAACGATCCCATCTGTCATAGTTATAATTGGCCACCCATTCCGGTCAAGCTACCCTTTGATATTCCCAAATTTGATGGAAAACCCGGTGAGGACCCGAAAAACCATGTGATGACCTACCATCTGTGGTTCTCATCCAATTCCTTGATGGATGACTCAATCCATTTATGGTTGTTTCAAAGGACCCTCACTGACCCAGCTACCAAGTGGTATATTGAATTACCACCCCACTCCTTTCCCTATTTTTTCTCTCTTGCTATGTCCTTTTTTACTCATTTCCAGTTACCCATTCCTACAAAACTAGTACAAACCTTCTGACTTCGCTCCGCCAAACCACCGCAACTCATATTTATGATCATATCCAGGAGTAGCGGAGGAGATGACATCTCATTAAGGCTCTTATTCCAGACCAACTCTTAGCTAAGTGGTTCACGAAGTCTCTTTTACCTGTCGTAGCTTGAGATGTGGCCATGGGAGGGGCCGTCACCAAGGAACAAGCCATTGCTCGTGCCCACTAACTAGACCTTGTCTATGCTTAGTCCGACACGTTGTATGACATTGTTCCTGACGCACCCCGCCTTACGTATGACCCTGCAAAACCACCCAAGGGACCTCAGGCCGACAACATTATTGGTTCCCTTAACTCCCAATATTTTTCTCAAACTGGTGGACTGTTGAACCCCCAGGGTTCTTCCCCATCCCCACCACAGGAAAGAAGCAGCACCACCAAGTAACCCACTCCTGCTTCCACCGAGGAGGTGAATTCTGTTCAATCATCTTTGCCTCAGAAATCCGGTGGTAAAAAGAAAAAAAATGTAAACCCAAGAATAATTCTAACCAGTAGGAGCCCAAGACCACCCCAGAAGACACCAAATAGAAGAGGAAGTTAAAGTATCCTTGTTTACTGTGTGGTGGTGACCATTTCTATAAGGAATGTCCCCACCGAGATGAAGTGTAGAAGTTTCTCAAAGGAAACCCCACTCCTGCAGTTCTCAATGATCCCTTCCCCACTAAGAACCAACAAATTATTTCTCAACCCTCTCCTTTACACGAAGACACATCCTCCACCGCGCATGTTCTCATGATGCGTAGTGAGACGGTTAACTTGAATACATGCTCACGCTCGTGCGATTCAATCACTTTGAAGGAACCCGTTGGAAGTAATACTGAAAAATATTCCACTTCTATTCCCTATGTTACTGTGCCACCAGCCTCTATCACCATTGAGAAGTCGTCATTAGAGTCAGTGTTGCATCTGCCTAAGAGCACAATTCGAAAAGCAGTTTTCAATCCTTATGCTCGGGCAGATCAGAACTACAACATTGTAGAGGACTTGGTGCAAGCTCCTTGTTCCATGTCGACGCTAGAAATCTTGCAGAATTGTCCCAACCAATGCAAGACTTTGCTCACTTCCATTGGTGCAGTATATCCGAATTCCTCGAATACAATCATGTTCTAACTTGAGTACTTTAAAACGAGGCTTTCCCACTAGCTGGCATTTCAAGTTGCCACGAAGATTGCTGGAAAGATGATCCATCATACTGTACTAGATGAAGGTGCTTCTACCTCGGTCGTGTCGATATCTTGTTGGAGAGCCATTGGTTCTCTCAAGTTAAACCGTTCTCCCACTACCCTAATATAATTCGACGGTTGTGGATTTCAACCCCATGGGTTGTTACAAGACTTAGCAGTAGAGTTGGGGGGTAAGACTGTAACCATCAACGTGGAAGCAATCACAACCCCTTTGGATTATAATCTCTTACTTGGTTGTAATTGGTTTTATTCCATGACTGCGATCGCATCATCCGTCTTCCGCATTGTGCAATTCCCCCACCAAGGCCGAATTGTCACTGCTGACCAACTGGACTTCTCTACACCGTACATCGCTACTCATCCTGGCAATAATGTATCGTTACTCGGGAAATCTTCACAGGAATATGAGAGCATGGGGGGCGACCTCATAAAATATTCATCTCTTATGGGTGTCTTTCCAAACCCGGATCCCCCTAACCATGTTTCCATAGTGAACATGATATCATCTTTCCCCAACTCCACCGATCAATGGCTTGTACCCGACGAAGCCACCATGTATTTGGTTGGAGAAAGCATGTCTCTTTCACCTGCTGAACTCACTTATGAGGCTATCCATTCAGCACCTACGAATCACTTGGCTATGGCCTCCACATCTTGTTTTCTACAACGGACGTCATCCCTAGCAGATCCTCTACTCCGGAATTTTCATTCCGACGAGTCCATTATGGAGATTATGAGTGCGGATGACCCTCCGTGGGAAGATGTCCACCATCAATCGTATTTCCTACCCCCATTGGATTTTGTGGAGAATAGCATCACCACACAGGATGTATATCCTTGCCCCCAGTCATCGATACTTACATGTCATATGGTCACCAAGGGAAACTTGGAAAACATCGAACCTACCATTCCAGTAGACATATCGGTTACCCCTAGTGTCATGGAACATATTCGTTTAGTCCATAACTGTTCTCCCGAAGAGATCACCATTTTTACGGACTTATTCAAGCAATTCCGCGACGTGTTTGCTTGGAGCTACGAGGAGATTCCTGGGATAGATCATGATATCGTTTCGCATGATATTAAAACCTATCCCGATGCTAAACCAGTCCGTTAAAAGTTACGACCAGTACACCCTCGAAAATCTGCAGCGATTAAGGCAAAAATTGAAAATCTCTTGAAGGTCGGCTTCATCTACCCTATTCCATTAACAGAATGGGTCTCAAATGTTGTCCCTGTAGCTAAGAAGCAAAGAACCATTCGTGTCTGTGTCAAATATCGGGATCTGAATAAGGATTTTCCTAAGTACAACTACCCCACTCCCTTCATCGATTAGATCATAGACAATTGTGATGGGAGTGTCATCTTCTCATTCATGGATGGATTTTCTGGTTACAACCATATTTAGATCCACCCAACCGACCAACATAAGATGGATTTAATCTTCTCTTGGGGCATGTTTGCTTATCGCAAGCTCCCTTTTGGTCTCAAAAGTGTTGGTACCACATTCCAGCAGCGTACTCTTTTCATGATGTGAAGGACTTTTTGGAACCCTATCTTGACAATCTACATTCCCATTCGTAGCTGTGTGAGTTCCACATCAATCATCCGACGACCGTATTCCTCAGATGCAGGTGGTATAACATCCGTTTTAACCCTCACAAGTGTATTTTCTGCGTCGAGTCTGTACACCTCCGAGGTTTTATTGTTTCAAAAGACAGGATCCGCATTGATCCCTTGAAGGTGGAAGCCATTATCGCTCTCCCACCTCTTCCCAAAATTACAGAATTTCAAAGTTTGCAAGGGAAGACAACTTACCTACGATATTTTGTCTATAATTTTGCTTAGAAGATAGAGGGCTACATGAGATTACTGAAGGAGGACATCCCGTTCATTTGGGACGATCAAGCGCAACAATCCTTCGATAGTCTGAAGCATGCCATTACCCATTCCCCTGTGCTCCAGCCACCCAATTACTACAAGGATTACATCATTTGTCTTGTCGCTTCTGCCACCACGATCGCTATGGTCTTGGTCCAGGAGGACAACAACGCCCAGGAACATGTGATTTACTACCTCAGTAAGGGTATTATTGACTCCGAAACTCGTTACTCATAGGTTGAGAAACTCTCTCTTGCGGAATTCATTGTCATCCAAAATTTCTGTCATTATATAGTGCTCTGCACCACCACCATTATCGCCGACTCGAACCCCATGTACCACATTCTGAAACGTCAAGTACTCGGGGAAAGTATTCACGCTGGATCGTGATACTTCAGGAATTCGATCTCCTCTTCGAGAAGGCTAAGTCAAAGAAATATTTGGTGTTTTCCAAGCTCATTTGTGATCTTCCCCATGTTGATTTAGGATCTGAGCCCAACGATTCTCTTCCAGATGAATCATTGTTCCTCATCAACATGATAGACCCATGGTATGGCGATATTACCTTATATCTTCAAAACCAATGGTTCAACCCCCAACTATCTCGTGACGATCATCGTCGTATACATCACCATGCCAAGTATTACTTGATCATTAGTGATACCCTATATCGTCGTGGTGTTGATTATGTTCTTCGACGTTGTCTGACACATGAGGAGGCTCAAAATGTCTTGAATGACTGTCACACTGGGGCTTGTGGCGGTCATATCTCTAGGATGGCTACGGCCCAGAAGATAATATGCGCGGGATATTATTGGCCATCCATCTTTAAAGATTGCATTGAGGCCGTTAAAAAATGTCCCCCATGCCATCATTTTCAAACAAAAAAGTGCTCCAACCCAGCCTCGTTACACTAGGTTATTGTCATAGGTCCCTTTGCGAAATGGGGCATAGATTTCATGCATTGTAAGCCTACCTCTATCGGGGGGCATGGTTGCGTCATAGTAGCCGTGGGTTATTTTACTAAATGGGTCGAGGTTATTCCTACGTACAACGAAGACGGAAAAACCACCGCACTCTTCATGTTCAACCATGTCATTGCACGGTTTAGAGTTCCACAAGCCATGGTCACCAAACATGGATCTCACTTCTAGAACCATATGGTAGACGAATTGAATGCCAGAATGGGTTTTCATCATGAAAACTCAACCCCTTACTACCCACAATCCAATGGAAAAGTAGAGGCCATTAATAAGGTCTTGAAAACCATGATTCAACGCATGGTGGGTACACACAAGTCAAACTAGCATAGTATGCTCTTTTCCACACTATGGGCATACCGGACCTCTGTTAAGACTGCCACAAGATTTACACCATTCCAATTAGTTTATGGATTGGAGGCAGTCCTACCTATAGAGTGTGAGATTCCATCTCTCAAACTTGCAGTTGAACTTCTTCCAAACACCACTACCGAGGAAGAACGCTTCCTTTACCTAGTGAAACTTGATGAGACTCGCCACGATGCTGCTCTTGCCAATGAGGAACATAAGAAACACATCAAAGCACAGTATGATAGGTCAGTTAAACCTAGTGTGTTCAACGAGGGTGATTTGGTCCTCACATACAACCAAAAGCACGATAAGCTGGGGGAAGGTAAGTTCGAGTCAATGTGGTACGGACCGTATGTAGTGAAATGTGTTCTAGAGAAGGGAGCCTACAAACTAGAGGAATACGATGGGATATCTTTGGGAGAGCCTTGTAATGGGATCTAACTAGAGAGGTACTATGACTAAGTCTTTCACGCATATGTGTCTTGTATATAATGTACATGGCGTGTGTTTTTTGTGGTGTGACGCTTTGTTTTCGTGTATCTAGATCTTGTTTCCCTACTTATACCATGTTCTATCAGCATGTGCAGATGGCAACTGGATATGGATTTGTAGACGGCACCATCCGGCATACCCGTAACCTTGCTTCGGCATCCTGGGTACTTTATTCTCCCACCGGCGAGCTTATCAGCTCAGGAGGAAGTTGTCTAGTATATGCAACCAACAATGCCATAGAATACCAGGCGGTGATTGGAACCCTAACTGGCGCTCTTTCCTTGGGTATGAGCCACGTTGTTATCCACCTGGAATCACAACTAGTGGTTTCACATCTTAATTGGATCTACGCTATCTGTGACCCTACTCTACTTTGTCTCTTCCGACGATTTCGTCTTCTGGAAAGGTCCTTTGAATCTATTCTATACCCGCACATTCCACGAGACATGAATACAGTTGCTAACTCAATGGACAACTTCATTTTAGATTGGTACATTGCACACACATAATATATTCATAAAATATAAAGATAGAAATAACATGTAAATCATCCATTGTATAAGAAAAACATGTAAACAAGATCTCATTAATCACCAGTGGAACACAAGATGTATAAAACTGCCAATAGTGTCTATATATATATATATATTGGTACAAGATACAAAAATGGTAGTGCTGATACAAAAGTCTGAAGCATGCTAGATTTCAATAAAAGTCATCTCTGCAAAATATGAAGCTCATAAGATTTCAGTATATACATATGTGAAACATGTGCCTAAACCCTAGGTCGCGCAACCCCATGTTGCGCATGGAAGCAGACTACGCCCCTCGCCACCTTCTAGAGTAGTGTGCCGAAACGTGCTGATACTCCAACCATCAGCTTCTAATAGCGACAGGGTAGGTCATGGACACTCGGCTCTGGAATGTACAAGGTCATCCACCGGAGGTTCTCCTCGAGCTCCTCTAGCTCCTCGAGAGCATCACGGACCGTAGGGCCCACCTCCGGTACTACCTCTCTCCACGCAAGGCGAGAGACTCCAAGCGGTCGCCCTGGACCCATGTCTACAAGAAACATGTAAAATTCATCAGCACTAATCCAAAAAAATCATAAATGCATAAAATGAAAAAACACATGCAGTTGTTCTTACCGATATCATCCCACTGCGCTCCCTCGAGAAGCACCAACTCTAGGTCCCCTCTGAAATCTGTACCATGGTATGGGTAGTCCTCCACCATGAGGATCTGTCCCTACAACCACGTAAAGAAACCTGTTCCAAAATTGATGATGGGACGCCCTCCCCCATGTCGAGCCATCACCTCTGCCCAGCTAGTTATGTGGGGATCTCGTGCATCCCGGTCCTCAAGGTCCACCTGTGGGCGCAAGTGTGGCACCTGCTCCAACATAAAGGACACCACCACCGAACCGTACCCATACTTCTTCAGCGCCCCGCGCTGTAATTTGGTCAACTAATCTCAAATATTGGTGAGAATCCCCTCGCACCAGTTGAACACGGTAGGAGCCATGCACTTCTCAGTGTACATCATTTGCGATTTGCTTCCCAGATGAGCAGATCAGCTACCAGCTACCCGCACAAGGGTAAAGAGTATCGTCCGAAGGGCCCGGTCCCGGACATCCTTGAAGGGAATTTTTCCACCAGTCATCGGCGTACCTGGAGTACACCACTACTCAATCATGTCCTCTACTGAGCGATCACCACCTTGTGATCCAGTCAAAGACACAGGGTTTTCTCGTCGGGATAACCCTATCAAAAAATAGATGTCCTCGACATCTATGGCCAACATGTGATCACCAATCTAAAAATGTTGTTGTATTGGGTCCCAACATTGGACCAGGTGTGTCAACAAAGGTACTTGGGACCTCATCCCCGGTACTTCGAAAATACTTGAGTAGCCCACAGTTTCTCAACGCAACAACACATTGCGAATCATTTTCCGCTTGCGCATCATCGATCTCATGCTCTCATTCTCCAATAAAGAACCATTGTGCTCACTCCAAACCTATCAAGAAGGGCATTTTAACACCATTAGAACTTTTCCCAACCATCAAGAAAGTTTTCTTTTGGGTAGGTTTTGAGTTTTAATTGGCGGTTTGTGATGGCGCAGATCATCCTTTTGGACAGTGCGTCATCAACATCGAACACCCTTTCGGTTCTGCGCCGGTGCAGATCCCGAAAGGATGACCTACGTCGGCCCATGAGCACAAATCCCCCAATTCAACAAGATCAAAAGCTACCTAAATGGAATAAAAAGAAAATTCTAATCCACTAGAAAGTTAAAGGGTCAGGTTTAGGGTTACCTGTCGCTGATGGAATCCGAAATGATGGATCACAACTCCCAGAATCAGCAAAAGAAGAACGGCTCCAAATGGCACTTTTCACCTCTCCAGCTTGGTAAAAAACAAATAGTAATTCTTTTTACTATTTAACCCTATTTATATTGAAAAAAGAGCATATTCCTTTTTTAATTTATTCCAATGTGGGTTATTTTGCTATAGTTGGATTTATTTATGCTTGGTTAATCCTTTTGACCTATTCTCGAAGCTTGCAGGTGAAGTTAAGTACTGCTTTGATCCTATTTTTCACGGCTGTGGCCTTTTCACACGTAATTTTAGGTATGAACAACTCATAGAGCATCTTTTTGCCATTGTTTCGCTCATTACATTCAATTATTAATGACATCGAGCTAACTCTTTGTTCTTTCTCGTGCTCGTAAAACAATGAGAATAAGTCATCGAGTTATAGTTTATCACTTTTTTAGGCTCGTTAAACTCCCACGAAAAAGGAACCCCCCAGAGTCTTTTCTTTAAGCTCTTTCCAGGCTCTCTAAATACGAAAAGATCACCAAGCGAACTTGATGCGTTCACACTTGTAAAAGTATTTGAATGATCGTCTTCTTGGTGATAGTTTACCCCTTTTTTCGGACTAGGGGGAACTACTTACGAAAAAGGAATACTCCAGCCAATCATGACTGGAAGAGTCCTCTCTCGCGTTGTTTTACCCTTTTCTGGGTGAAGAGGCTAACTTTACGAAAAATGACCTTTGGTGTCTTCTTTAGTTCTTTTCATACTCTCTAAACATGAAATGATGCCAAGTTTACCTTCTATGGACTCGTTAAAATATGACATTGAAGGGCCCGCCATGGGACGAACCCCTCCTTTCCCAGGTTCGTAAAACATTTGGGATTGGACTCATCTATGAGATGAGATATACCGATCATATGTTTACCCTCCTCAATCTCATTAAAAAACAAGTGAGGCACTCATCAATCATGATGGGGAAAAAGGAAATATTTTGTGTTACACTTTATTTACGGAAGTACGTCGTCGCTCTTGAACATGGCACTCATTTTCATTTGCATACAACACTTGGGTCATCCGTTTGTCTTCGAGTCATACTAATTTCATGAGTCATGTCACTCCTTTGGGTCATCCACATAATGCTTCCATTATTCGTTGCGTTAGAGGTCATCATTGTTCTCGTCGTCTCAAGACGACCAAGTCATGCCATGCCCATGCTCAAGAGATGTTCATTGCTCATCATTTGCAGTCAGTACACCTTCCACCATGTCGGTCTACCTTGATTCAGTCTTACACATCACTCCACCTTCCGATCCACTCCAAACATCTGTTATCAAGTTTCGTGTCATTTATGGGGGATTCATCATGGCCCTCCTTCGACGGATTCATCCTTGTCAACTTCAACACATCATCCAAGGACTGAATCTAGAAACCAATCGAGTACCTTGGTCCTGCATGCCTCAATGGCAGTTTACCTCGCTTTCAACATGAGTTTACATTATTGACTCTTGATTGAAATATTTTATTGAGAGTTTGACATCAACTCATTTATTCATGTTCGGTGATATGTACTATGATACCTTGGGAATCATTGACATTAATGGTTATTTCCCTCGCACTTGTTAATGGTATGCATCAATGACCGGTAATCAAGTGGTTTCTACCATGTTCGACTCCAAAACATTGTAATCACATGGATAGATTCATATCATTACAGGTTCGGCTTGAAGACCTTGGGGAAGTCACATTCTACCCAGGATGTGATGGAGATTGTTTGAGTCATATTACATGGATCCACTTTGTATTGGTCATGGCTGTTTTATCATCTCATCATGGATCTACGATTGTGTCTAGTAGCCATGGTTGTGTTCAATCGGTCTTTACTACCATGGATCTGCAAAGTATTGGTCGGCAACCATGTTGTGGGTCATGTGAGACTGGTATCTCAGAGTTAGTTGTATTGTAGCATCATCCTCCAGCCAGCAAGTCCTTGCCATTTATCTTTCAAAGCACTTCACCTGTCTTGTTTTTCTAGCTTCATGCTTTGGGGGGCATTCTGTTACACCTAAATCTCGTCATCATGAATCCCTTGTCAACTTAGTGCCTCAATCCCTGAAGTTCCCATGATTAAGCAAGTCAGTTAGAGAAATTTGATGCCCTTTGTCCACATTTCTAGTTGGGCCAACGCATATTGTCTTAGAGCAAGGAGCGCCCAACTAGGATCGGCGCAGAGTATGTTCTTCCAGAGTGCACCAATGACGCATATTGTCTTGGTTAGTCTTGTGTTTCACTTCTCGGGCATTGGTTGTCTTCATGCAACTTGCGCTGGAGTTGTTTAATTGGGATAAAGGTGGATTTCGAGCGATTTCTAGAAGTTGAATGAGATGGATCCCTATCCCTAACTCCTAGGTGAGCTGTCCTACGGTTCCCTAACCTCAAGGGAGGATCCCTTAGCCCTCTCCCCATGATCCTCAACCTACTCTATCCACTTGGTCCTATAAATACAAGGCCCCTCTCCATTCCAAAGGGAGGAAGTCTATAGCACTTACATGCTGGTGAAATTAGCTTAGGAGATACCTATCCATCTTTTAGGAGACTCGCACTTCCTTTGGAGGCATTGGCTTGGCTTCTTGGACGAGGATTGCAGCGTTAAGGCTTGGCTTGTGATCATCTCTCTACTTTTTATTTCTCTCTTTTATACAGTAATATAAACTCTTTCCACAAATTGTTATTGTGTTGATAATGTTTTGTAGTTTACTTCCTTAACTGCTTACTTAGAGTAGTTATTGTTTAGACATATTTTACTGCTTGTATTGTTTCCACATGTTTTCACAGGTCTTGCAGCTAAAGATATGACGATCGTGGGACTTGGAGCAACCACGAGGAAGAAGATCTACAATCTGAAGGTAAGATGTCTAAGTACTCGATCTCTAACTAGATCTAGTAAAGTAGCTTTATATTATGTCCTTATTTGTTCTAGATTCACATTGAACTAGGGAGATTTGGCTCGCATCCGCTCGAATAGATTGTCCAGCGACACCATTGTAGGGAAAACAATAGAAGTTTCAGGATCCTTGGGTAAGTGGTTTCCCACAACTGCTTTTACGATCCTAAATGAACAGGCAATTGACATGTCAACATGGAATTTTTTCCTCAGGCTCATGCTATTTAAATTAAACATCTTGCATTTTCATGATCTTGAATCAATGTGAGTCATTGATTTGATCAAGTATGATATGGACCATATAAACTGGCACTGTTCTCATTTAATAGAACCTACAATTTTTTTTTTTTTGTACTGATGCATAATTTTACTTAAAATCAACTAAAATTCACAGTTTCCACCACGGATTTTACCTACATTGAACCATGGAAAATTAAACATGAATTCCCCAATATTCCATCCGATGTATTTTTCCATATATACCATGTTCAACCTGGATTTATGCCTGTAGAATTTCAAACACGGCCCATATAGTCCCAGTGCTGCAACCTGGGCTTTGATACCAAAGTGTCACGAACTGAGTTCCCTCACAATGCTAATTGAGCTATGAAACAACCTTAATTTTACCCCAAAACACCCATGTTATACCAACTCATTTTTTCTACTAGTTAAATCGAAGTTTACAGTGGAATTATGCATGTATTTGAGTACTGTGGAAATTATAAATGAGTATGAAAATAATGCATGCATATTCATCATGAATGCAACCCCACAAATGATAGTAATTCCATGGAATTTAATAAACATTCAATAGTAATTACGTTAATTATATTTCAATGTTATTCACAACACATTTCATGCACAGGAAAATACTAATCTAAAAATGTAAACCGACTATCTACAAACCAAGGATGTTCCACCCAATTGTATGCTCTCTCGAACCATATCTTACTTTGACAGGCCAACCCCAAGCTGGTACTATCAATCTACAAGAAGATGTTGTCTTCATTGGCTATTGTTATCCCTCAACCAAGGAATCGGGCTCCATTATCCGATTTAACATTACCTCGGGCTCCCGTCTCTGAGCTAATAGTACCTCGGACTTGTTACCCCAATTCCTTTCCAGGGCTCCAGGGAGTTCTGGTGTTCTCTATTTGGTGCTATGTGTGCAGCAAGGTGATGGTGGTATGGTGATGGTAGTACGAGTGATAGCCTTTGACATAGGTACTTCTAGTCTAGCAGCAAGAAAGATTCCTTTCTAACATGAAGGAATGAATGGAAAGAGGGTTATTTCTCACTATTTATATGCATGGTGGAGACTAGACAAGTGGCGCCAAAATTAATAAGAACTAGCCACATGGAAATGGAAGGCTAGGAGAGGTGGACAAGTGGCATGGAGAGGTGGACACTTTTCCCCTTTCCCAAAGAGATTTAGGATAGGTGGCATGCATGGGTTGGGAACCTTTTTTTCCATTTTGTGGAAGGATAGTCCTCCATCTCTTCTTTTTGTCCTTTAGTTTGCAACAACCATGGATTTTTATATTAAAGAGTGGAAATTCACAAATTATATATCTTGGTCACTCTGGACCATACATATTTGGCTTGTATCCCTTTCATTAATATTTTCATTTTTATACATATTGGGGTAAAAAACGGGGTATTATAGTTATGGATAACATAAATTGTTACGGATAACTTGTTAATTTGTCCAAAAGCTATGGCATTTAATTTCTATGATTTTGATAACATAACTCCTCCAAGACCAGCTCTACTTCATCAACAACTAGGAAAGAGGCAGTTCCTTCCAATCAACAACACTAGCAAAGAGAATTTCTTGCAATTTTCAGAAAATCAACTCTTCATCATCATCAAAAGTACCCATCTTCAATAACCTTTCAAAACTATATGTAGTCAAGGTAAGTTGATCGTCTCAATCTGCTAATCGATTCTTGATTGAGTCAAGAATCTTTAATGTGTAGTTCAATACAATATACCAACCAAACAACAATTTTTCCCAAGGATATAGATCCTTGGCCCTATTTGTTATAGCAATAACAATATATAACAAAAGGCTGACCCCAAAGATCATATAATAAATATCCATCTTGATCAACTATGCCAAGTCAAGTTTTACGTTAGTCAACTTCCGAATTAACCCAGTAATATAAATCTGATTTCTATATTCCATACAAGTCCAAGGTAGAGTTAGACTGCTCGGTCAAAATCAAGTGCTAGTCGGTCACCCCTTCGGACAATCAGTTCTACGATCCATATAATGGCTTAATGGATAATCACCAATCAACTAATCAACATATTGACTTTCACTGTATCTAAGGGTAGTTGATAATACAATCCAGCCTCCAAGAAAATGCATGAGAATATATTTAGCGATACGGTCAATATCTTGTCGAGCATGTTAAATACAGAGAATGTTTCAGAATGCTTCGACACAACCAATCCATCGATCAATTCAGCTATCCAATGTTTTTTTTAAAGGGTACAAGCTTGCAATATTAGTAAGACATGATCCAACCATACCAATCAATAATCTGGTCAACTAGTCCAGAGAAACACATATAACAATGCTTCGTCCTCCTTTAATTACTCAGTTGACTTACACTCATCCAAATTCTATGGTCCATCAAAACATGGCTCACCATACTATAATGGATCCATCAATACTTGAGAGCAGAGTTTTTCTATATCATAATTGTTAAAAATTGTGAGAACTAATTAACATTAATGATAAACTAAGATGGTTTGTCTACCGTTGGTTGGTTGGAAGTTTTTCTAACCGGTGGCAGTCCACCCATATACGTAACTCCTTCTCCCATATATTTATATGTAATCTTGGAGAGGAGTAAATGTAAGAGGGAATCTATGGATGAGAGGAATGCCTATTGTAATCTCTTTTATTGAAAGGAATAAGATGTCAATACTTTGCTGGGTGGATGTTTCCCCAAGTTGGGGTTTTACCACGTTAAAATCTATGTTTTAGATGTGTTAATTTTGTTCATTATTCTGTTTATTATTTTTATTAAAGACTCATATACCAACAAGTGGTATCAGAGCCGAAGTTTAGTTGGAAAGGGAGCATGTGCAAAAGCCTGAGCCAGAAGAGTCTGAGGTGGACCATCTTGCTGGAGACTCTCATCTGAGGTGGAGGAGACCGTCCTTGAGACCCATGCGCAGAAGGAAGCCCGTCCTAGAGACCCGTGGGCATAAGGAGAGCTGCGTGAAGTGCCGGCTAGAGCTGCTTGTGGAGGACCAAGGCTCCGCATGAAGAAAAGTTGCAGAGAGAGAGCCGGTTGTACTGGAGTCTGGGCACTGGTGTAGACCCGTGCAGAGGTAGAGGACGTCAACCATCGTGGAGGAGAGCGGTTGTTGCATGTCCACGTGAAGCTGGAGCAGAGCCCTGACCATTGTGGTGGAGGAATCCGCATTCGCCAATTCTGGTCTGCGTGAAGAAGTTGTGTGTAGTGTCCGAGCGTGAATTCATCCCATGGAGAAGACACTCGTGGAGAAATAGAAACCAGTGGAGAGCCGCAAGAGAGAGCAGCTCGTAGATGTGTGCAGAGGAGATGTGTGGAAGATCTGCCGCCCAAGAAAGCGTTCCTGAAGAGCAGCAGAAGCTAGGAGCAGTGTGCTTGCGTAAAGCAGAGCCAAGGTATTTTCTGGATTAAGAGTTTTTTGAAAAATATTTTGGGTATATAGATTGTTTGAGGAAGTCTTGAAGTCTGTGATAAAATAATAAAAAAATAAATAAAGAAGAATTATGATGGCAAACATGTCTAATTCTAAATTCGATATTGAGAAGTTTAATGGCAAAAATAACTTTGAATTGTGGAAACTTAAGATGAAAGATCTGTTAGTTCAGCAAGGGTTGCAGAAGGCCTTATATGGCAAGAAAAAACAACCCTTGTCTATGACAGATGGTGAATGGGAATAACTAGATGCCAGAGCACTTAGCACAATTCAATTATGTCTTGCAGATGATGTCTTATTTAATATCGTTGGAGAAAAGACAGCAGCGAATTTATGGAGCAAATTGGAAAGCTTGTATATGACGAAGTCTTTGACAAACATAATTTACTTGAAGAGACAACTATATGGTATGAAGATGAAAGAAGGTACGAAGATTGCAGAACATTTGAATGTATTTAATACTCTTATTTTCCAGTTGAGTAGTATGGATGTTAAGATTGATGATGAAGATAAAGCAGTAAATCTTTTAGTTACTCTACCTGAGTCTTGGGGTCATGTAGTGTCTTCTATTAGTCTTAGCACAACTGAAACTTTGGAATTTGACACTGTGGTTGGAGCTTTCTTGTTTGAGAGGTTCATAAATAAAGCTAGTATTGAGTCCTCTACACCAGAAGCTTGTTTGTTAGAGGTCGATCCAAAGAAAGATGAGAAAAATCAAGAGGTTTTTCTAGATCTAAATCAAAGGGAAAAAAGTGCAAACTCAAGTGTTGGTACTGCAACAAGAATGGTCATCTCAAGAAAGATTGTTGGAAAAGACAAGAATCCAAAAAGGACGACTCCAAATCTGAGGCAAATTTAGTTGAAACTAATTCAGGTATGATTGATGAGGTTTTGTCCATTTGTAATGTTTCTGATTACAATGAAGAATGGCTGCTAGATTCTGGTGCTTTGCACCATGTTTGTCCCCATAGAGAATGGTTTACTTCTTATCAGACAGTTAATGACGGAGTGGTTATTTTGGGAAATAATTTTTCATGTAAGACTATTGGGGTTGGAAGTATTAAAATTAAATTGTTTGATGGAGCTATTAGAATACTAACAGATGTTAGACATGTGCCTGAATTAAAGAAAAACTTAATATCTTTGGGACTGTTGGATTCTTGTGGTCATAAGTTTACATGTTTAAATGGGGTACTGAAAGTATCTAACGGTGCTTTAGTGGTCATGAAGGCATTGAAAGTAGGAAACCTTTACAAACTAGTTGGAAAAACTCAAGTTAATGAAACGACATTGATATCTAAAGTGGCATCAGAATCCACTCGATTATGGCATCAGCATCTTGTTCATATGAGTGAGAGAGAACTACATGTATTAATGAATCGTAAATTACTTCCAAATCTGAAATCTTTAGATTTGATGTTTTGTAGACATTGTATATTTGGAAAGCAATGTAGACAAAAATTCAAAGTAGGGATTCATGTGAGTAAAGGTGTTCTTGACTACATTCATTCTGATGTATGGGGTCCATCCCCTACTATTTCCTATGGAGGAGCAGCATATTTTGTGTTGTTTTTGGATGATTTTTCAAGAAAGGTTTGGGTCTATGTTTTAAAAATAAAGGCTGATGTGTTTGATACTTTTAAATGTTTTAAAATTATGGTTGAAAAAAGAACTTGCAGGACGATCAAGTGCTTAAGAACAAATAACGAAGGTGAGTTTACTTCTTTAGAGTTTGAAAAGTATTGCAAAGAAGAAGGGATCGTAAGACATAAAACAAATGTATACACTCCTTAGAAAAATGGCGTTGCAGAATGCATGAACATGACTCTTCTAGAGAGAGCAAGGAGCATGCTCAGCAATGCTAATTTGGGTCAAGAGTTGTGGGAAGAAGCAGTTTCTATTGCTTGTTATTTAATAAATCGGTCACCTTCAATTGCAATAAATTGTAAAATTCCGGAAGAGGTATGGACTGGTCAACCTTGTAGTTATTCGAATTTGAAAACTTTTGGTTGTGAAGCTTATGCACTTACTCCTAAAAATCAGCATTCTAAGTTAGACCCCAGATCAAAGAAGTGCATCTTTGTAGGTTATGATGATGTAATGAATGGTTATCGGTTGTGGGATCCTACTACTCGTAAAATTGTCATTAGCAGAGATGTAATTTTGTATGAGTCTTCTCTCATTAAATAAGAAAATGTAAAAGTTGATGTGGAACAGGAATGGGTACCGTAAAAAAAACTAGTTCAATTGAAGTTTCCATCTTCTAATGACTCAAAGAAACAAGAAGAAGTTTCTGGTGATAAAGAAGTCATAGAAGATGAAGAAATTGTGGAAACTCCACAACCTACACCACCTACACCAAGAAGATCTACGAGGGAGAGAAATCCTCCTAAAAGGTATACTGATTTTGTTTCGTCTGTTGCTTTATTTACTAATGACGGAGAACCTTCTTGTTTTCAGGAAGCCATTGATTATGTTGACATTGCTAAATGGAAGATGGCAATGAAAGAAGAAATGGATTCTCTGAACAAGAACGAGACATGGAACTTGGTTGAACTCCCCAAAGATAGAAAAGTTGTTGGATGTAAGTGGGTCTTCAAGTTGAAGAAATGTATTGATGGTAAGATTTAAAGATACAAATCCAAATTGGTCGCAAAAGGGTATTCTCAAATGGAAGGTGTTGATTATCATGAGAGTTTTTCACCAGTTTTTAAGATTGTATCTATTCGTATTGTGCTAGCACTAGTTGCATTGCTTGATTTGGAGTTAGAGCAACTAGATGTTAAAACTGCATTTTCACATGGAGATTTAGATGAGGAGATTTTTATGGAACAACTAGAGGGTTTTGTGCAGCATCATAAAGGAAAATTAGTTTGCAAGCTCAGAAAATCATTGTATGGCCTGAAACAGTCACCCAGGCAATGGTACAAGAAGTTTGATTCTTTCATGGTGAGCCACGGTTATACTAGAAGTGAGTATGATCATTGTTTTTACTTCAAAAGGTTGGATGACATATTCATTATCTTAGTATTGTATGTAGATGATATGCTTATTGTGAGTAAAAGCATGGACGAGATTGATAGGTTGAAGGCTTAGATGGCTAGGGTGTTTGATATGAAAGATCTTGGAGCTGCAAAACAAATTTTGGGTATTGAAATACACAAAGATAGGAGAAATGGTAAACTTAGTTTTTCACAAGAGAAGTATGTTGAGAAAATACTTGTAAGATTCAGAATGAATAAGGTAAAACCTATGAATGTTCCGTTGGCTTCTCATTTTAAGCTTTCTTCAGGTTTATGTCTTAGTAGTGATCAAGAAAAGGATATTATGTCTCACGTTCCATATGCCAATGTAGTAGGATGTTTAATGTATGTGATGGTGTGTACTTGTGAAGCACCTGCAACAATTAATTAATAAGAATATGCGAAATAGCAGAAATGATAGAACTCAGAATCACTTTTATATTGATCACATGCCACTTCGAGGGGGCAACCCCCTATGAGCAAGCTCAATACAAATAACTTCACGGTGCTTTCATAGGTCTCAACACACACTTATATACTAAGTCTAGGTGCCAATACTATGGTTCAAAACCATGGGCCACTACAAACTATGGATCAACAATACTACGGGCGACTTACAAAGCATATGCGCCAACAACAATAACACAAACTATTGATCAACAAATACTAGGGGACGACTTACAAAGCATATGCATCCAACAACAATATACTAACAAAGTAAAGACATGGGTTCCTAACATCCCCTCCCCCTTAAAAACATCTTTGTCATCAAAGATTTAGATGTAGAAATTGTTGTTGAATCTAAAGGAGTGGTTCCCATGTAGCATCCTCTGGTTGCATGTCGTGCCACTGAATTAAGACCTATGTGATAGAGTGAGAGCAAATCTTATGAGTGCGTCGATTGAGGATGGCCTCCGGCTCCATAAGGATGGATCCTTCATTATCCAGTTCGGGTAAAATCGTTTGTCCACTGATGTTGGTTCCAAGAACTTTCTTCAGACAAGAGACATGAAAGACTGGATGAATGCAGGAAGAAGGAGGAAGTTCCAATTTATAAGCAACGGACCCAATCTTCTGAAGAATCTGATATGGCCCATAGAACTTTGGAGTGAGCTTATGACTCCCTTTGAATTTCAAGGAGGATTGCTTGTACCGGCTGGAGACGAAGAAAAACCTTATCACCTACTTGAAAAGTGCGCTCAGAACGGTGCTGATTAGCTTGTTGCTTCATCCGATTTCTTGCCATGTGAAGATTGTCCCACAAAATGCGAAGAATCTGATCGCGGTTTCGAAGGGCTGTGTCAACTTCCTGAACTGGTGAACTGTTGGGGGTGTATGGAAGAAGAACTGGAGGTGCCCGACCATAGACTACTTCATATGGGGTCATTTTAGAGGCAGTGTGGTAAGAGGTATTGTACCGCCATTCAGCGAGAGGGAGCCACTTTTCCCACTGATGTTGTTGTTCAGAGGTGAAGCAACGAAGATAGGTTTCCAAGCATTTATTGATAATTTCAGTCTGACCATTTATTTGTGGGTGATACCCTGAACTCATCTTCAATTTGGTGCCAGTGTGGTGAAATAGTTCTGTCCAAAAATGACTGGTGAAAGTCGCATCACGATCCGAGATAATGGAAGAAGGGATGCCATGAAGACGAAAGATCTGGTCCAGGAAAATTTGAGCGACTGAGGAGGCTGTATAGAGATGGCTGAGAGCACAAAAATGACTATATTTGGAGAGGTGATCAACCACAATGAGAATCACTGTCTTCCCGCCAGATTTAGGGAGTCTTTCAATGAAATCCATAGAAATATCTATCCAAATCCGTGTAGGTATGGGCAAGGGTTCGAGCAATCCTGGAAGGAGTGTTGTTTCACCCTTATTGCGCTGGCAGGTATCACATTCAGCCACCATCTATTGAATTGTCCTTTTCATGCCCTACCAAAAGAAGTTATGCCGTGCCTGTTCATACATTTTGAGGAACCCAGAGTGCGCTGCCGATGGAGAAGCATGGAGTTCATAGAAGACAGCCTGTTGAAGATCTATGCTCTGGGGAAACACCAGACGACCCTTGTATCTCAAAGAAGCACCATCCCAAGAGTAATGTGGTACAGCAGAAGGGTTGTTGGTCAAGCATTGGATGATTTGAGATAAGGAAGAGTCATTGACATACCTTGTTGAACAGATTGAAACCAATTTGGAACATGCATAGAAATAGCTGAAAGAGAACCTTGGGCATCAAATGTGTGAGAAAGAGCATCTTCCACAATATTGTCCTTACCCTTCTTGTAAGTGATCTCATAGTCATAACCCATGAGTTTTCTAACCCATTTCTGTTGTGCTAGGGAGGAGACATGTTGTTCCAAGAAATATTTCAGACTCTGGTGATCAGTCTTGATGCAGAAATGATTCCCTAATAGGTATGGTCGCCACTTCTGTACTGCATGCAAAATAGACATCATTTCCTTCTCATAGGTAGAGGCGGATAAATTCTTACGTGAAAGGGCTTTGCTGGTGAACACAATGGGGTGTTCATCTTGAAGGAGAACAACACCAAGTCCATTGCCGCAAGCATCACTCTCAATAGTGAAGGGCTTGGAAAAATCGAGCATAGCTAGAACATGTGTAGTACACATAGCTTGTTTTAGTTTGTCAAATGCACACTGAGCAGCATGTGTCCATGTAAAAGCATCCTTTTTCAATAGAGCAGTTAATGGAGCTGCAATCTTCCCATAATCCTTAACAAACTTGCGGTAGTAGCCAGTCAACCCCAAAAAACCATGAAGGCTCTTGAGTGTCTGAGGATGCGGCCAATTGTTCATGGCATCGATTTTGGCAGCATCCACGCGAACCCCTTGTGCTGAGATAATGTACCCGAGATACTCAACTTCCTTCTGTCCAAAAACACATTTAGACTGCTTGGCGTGGAGATGATGGTCAGAGAAAAGTTGCATGACAAGATCCAGATGTTGGAGATGTTCATCCCATGTTTTACTGTAGATGAGGATATCATCAAAGAATACCAGAATGAATTTCTGCAAGTAGGGTCGAAATATTTTATTCATTAAGGCCTGGAATGTGGAAGGAGCATTAGTGAGGCCAAAGGGCATGACCAAAAACTCATAATGGCCATCATGTGTGCGGAAAGCTGTTTTAGGGATATCATCCTCATGAACCCGAATTTGATGATACCCAGAATGAAGATCCAACTTGGAGAAAAAGTGAGCCCCATGAAGCTAATCAACAACAGGAATTGGAAACTTATCCTTGATGGTGAGTTGATTAAGTGCTCGGAATTCAATGCAGAGGCGCCATGACCCATTTTTTTGCAAACAAGAAGAACTGGAGAAGAAAAGGAACTAGTGCTTGAGCGAATAATACCTTGCTTCAATAAGTCCCGAACGAGCATTTCAATCTCCGTTTTTTGGTGAAATGGGTAGCGATAGGGCCTGATGTTGGGAGGAACATTGCCAGGAAGGAGTTGAATACGATGGTCTTCTGGCCTGGAAGGTGAAAATCCCACTAGTTTAGCAAAGACACCTGTATATCGATCCAGAATTTGTTGTAGATCCAAAGGAGTAGTGGAGACCGCTAATGGTTGCATTTGAATGGAATGGATCTGAGCGATGACACCATGTGAATTCTTCTTGAGGAGTTTTTCCATGCAATGTGAACTGATGATGCTGAGAGAACCTGGTTGTAATCCTGTCAATGTGTGTTTTTGTCCATTGAGGGAAAACTGCATCCAAAGTTCAGCAAAATCCCATAAGATAGGGCCAAGTGTGCATAGCCATTAAGTGCCCAAAACCACATCACATCCGCCTAAGGTCAAGGCAAACATGTCAGAGCGCAAGGTATAATCTCCCATAGAGATATGCACATTTCGACACTTCCCTTTGCAAGGTAAGGTGCCCCCATTGGAAACCATGAATTCAAAGTTGGAGCAAGGATGGATAAAACAATCAACTTGTTTAGCGATCCGAGGGTCAATGAAATTGAGTGCTACCAAAATCAATGAGTATTGTAAGAGGAAGCTTCTTGAAGTAACCCCTGAATCGCATTGTTTGGGGGGTGGCGATTCCAGCTAAAGCATGGAAAGATATCTCTGGATGGTCATCCTGAGACAGAGGGTCAATAGGCAGTTCCTGAATGTCGACCGGAGCATCCATTGTTTCTGGATCTTCGTCACCAATTTCAAAGGCAGGCGGAGAATCCACATCCAAGAGATAGAGCTTTTGCTGAACACATCTATGTCCCCGAATGAATTTCTCATCACAATAATAGCAAAGCCCCTTTTCTTTGTGTGCTTGCATCTCTATTTCAGACAAACGCTTCATAGGAGTTGGTCGAGGAGCCTGCGGTATAGGTGGTCGTTGAGAACCCATATTTCGGAAGGGAACAAAAGTGGGCTTGGAGCGTTGTTGGGCTACAATCTTGTCTTCTGCCAACTTAGCCAACCCTAGGGCTTCCACCATTGTGTTGGGACAGAACATTTTGACCTCAGAGCGGATGGCATCCTTTAGACCACTGATAAAACAACTCCGGTAAAAGTCATCAGACAATCCTTTAGTGTGGTTGGCTAGTTTCTCAAATTCGGTTTGATACTCTCTCACAGTGCCAATTTGGCGAAGTTTAGTGAGGGCTCCTGTGAAGTCATCAAAAGCACTAGGACCAAATCGTTGCAAAAGGAGCTGGAAAAAGTCTAGCCATTTTGGCTCTTCATGAGCCTTGATGTACCAACGGTACCATTGAAGAGCTTCCTGTTCCAAATGAAAGGATGCAAGCGGAACTTTGTTGACATCAAAAGTATTATGCAGACTGAAATACTATTCTGCACGATAGATCCATCCAGTTGGATCAATACCATTGAAGCGAGGAAAATCAAGCTTCGGACCACGAAAATTGCTAGAAGAAGAGAACCCATTGTCTGATGAAGACTCGGACTGCTGTTTGTTGTTCATAGTTGATTGTTCAAGATGGAGGCCTAGAAATTTTCCATCCAGATCCTGGAGTTTGGCTTGGATGGCTGCAAGTGCGTATTCCATGGTTTTTGCTCCTGCACAGGTGACAACCATAACCAGGAGTTTTTTTTTTTTTTTGGTTGATTGGGTAGGAAAACAAAAATAGAAACTGCTTCAGTAAAGGAAAATTTGGACTTGGGAAAAAATCTGAAGGGTAATTGGGGTTTGACTAGGTTTTGGACACTGTCGAATAGACAGGGAAGCAAAAATGAGGATTTCAGAAGCGGGGTGAAAGAATGGGAAAATTTGGCAGAGGGGGACAAAGAAGCAGACTTCATAAAGGAACTCTGTGGTAAAATTTGAAGGTGATTGGGTGAAATTTGAGGAAGTTATGGCAAACCCTAAAAATAGACAAATGTGGGATTTCGGGATTTGGGAAGGGGAATTGGGGATAGGGTCCTCAGGAATGAAATATGCAGAATGGGATGACAGGGGTTCCCCGAAAATTTCAAGGGAAACAGAGTGAAAACAAGGGAGATATGGAGAAAAAACTGATTTTTTTTTTTTTTTTTTTTCAGACTAGAGCGGCTACGGCTCGAAAGGGATCTGGAACAGATAAATCTGCAACGGGCCAAAAGTGAGCGAAAATGGAGGGATCTGAAACGGCGTCGAATGGATTGAAAACGACTGGATTTGGAATGGCTTTCAGAATGGATCTGAACGGCTGGATCTGAAACGACGCAGCAATGATCGACAACATTTTAGCTGAAAATAGATATGGACCCCAGGTATGTGCGGCTTCCTAACAGTTCAGGGGTTTCACTCGGCCACCAATGCTGTCTGACGGCTTGCGTATTGGGGAAGTACCCCTCACTCCACGGCTCAGGTAAAACTAATAACCGCTTTGCTACAAACGACAACTCTTGGTTTACCTCACGGGTGGGAACTAGTCAATTAGGTAGGGGTCGTTGCCCTTTTCGCTGGCAGGTCCTCTCAATGGGCCAGCTACTTCGAGGTTCCTGTGGTACTCCTCACAATGAATTTTAGGGCTTATGCCCAAGTACTTCCCACAATTAAGCGGATAGGGATTATTCCCAAATCCGAACCTGCAACAGATGCAAAAAAAAATTTGGCAGAAATTTCACCCATCAAGCCCAAGAAAGTGCTTTAATACCAGATGTGAAGCACCTACAACAATTAATCAATAAGAATATGCGAATAGCAGAAATGACAGAACTCAGAATCACTTTTATATTGATCACAGGCCACTTCAAGGGGGCAACCTCCTATGAGCAAGCTCAATACAAATAACTTCACGGTGCCTTCATAGGTCTCAACACACACTTATATACTAAGTCTAGGCGCCAATACTATGGGTCAAAACCATGGGCCACTACAAACTATGGATCAACAATACTACGGACGACTTACAAAGCATATGCGCCAACAACAATAACACAAACTATTGATCAACAAATACTACGGGACGACTTACAAAGCATATGCGTCCAACAACAATATACTAACAAAGTAAAGACATGGGTTCCTAACAGTACTAGACCAGATATTTCACATGCAGTAGGTGTTGTCAGTAAATACATGGAAAATCCGGGAAAAGAACATTGAAATGCAGTGAAATGGGTGCTTCGTTATCTAAGAGGCACAAGTGACTATTATATCACTTTTAATAATAACAGTGATTCTGTATGCGGTTTTGTTGATTCATATTTTGCAGGTGATTTGGACAAGAGAAGGTCTACTTCTAGATATGTTTTTACTCTTGCAGGTGGAGCTATAAGTTGGATGTCAAAGTTTCAGGAAACATTTGCTTTATCCACTACAGAGGTTGAATATATTGTTGCCTCACATGCTTGCAAAGAGGCAATTTGGCTGAAAGGTCTACTTGGAGAAATTGGAAGGTTGCAGAATAGTGTGCCTGTTTTCTGTGATAGCCAAAGTGCTACACATTTGGCTACAAATGATGTTTACCATAGTAAGACTTAACGTATTGATGTAAAGTATCATTTTGTAAGATAAGCCATTTGTGAAGGTGGAGTAGATCTGAAAAAGGTTCATACTCAAGAGAATTCTACAGATATGCTTACAAAACCAGTGTTGTTAGAGAAGCTATGATGGTGTGTGGCTTCTCTTGGTTTGAAAAAGAAGTGATGAATAGTCTTTGGCAAAGTATTAGACGATTTGTTGTCAAGGTGGAGATTGTTAAAAATTGTGACAACTAATTAACATTAATGATAAACTAAGATGGTTTGTCTTACTGTTGGTTGGTTGGAAGTTTCTCTAACCGGTGGCAGATATATGTAACTCCTTCTCCCATATATTTATATGTAATTTTGGAGAGGAGTAAATGTAAGAGGGAATGTATGGATGAGAGGAATGCCTATTATAATCTCTGTTATTGAAAGGAATAAGATGTCAATACTTTGCCCGGTAGATGTTTCCCCAAATTAGGATTTTACCACGTTAAAATCTACATTTTAGATGTGTTAATTTTGTTCATTATTTTGTTTATTATTTTTATTAGAAACTCATATACCAACAATAATAACATGAGATGATTTGATTCATAGTCTTTAAGGAAAAATTCTTGTCAAATATCTACTCGAGGAAATTGTTATGCTTATTCCTATATATCAGTGGCTTCTTCTTATTCACTCAGATTACAGTTAGTTGCAATTCTGTTTGTTTACTGACTTCCTTATATTAATACCGGCTTTTTCTTGTGATTTTGCAAATATTATCGCTCTGTTATTTAAAAGGATTGCTAGAACGTTCTAATGCTTGAAACTAACACGAATGATCCTGTGGTGTACCTGCAATAATTAATTAATGCAAATACATAAGATATCAGAAATAATAGAACAGAATCACTTTTATATTGATCACGGGCCACTTCGAGGGGGCAACCTCCTTTGAGCAAGCTCAATACAATTAACTTCACGGTGCCTTCAATGACCTCAACACACACTTATATACTAAGTCTATGCCCAATACTATGAGTCAAAACCATGGGACATATAATACTACGGGACGACTTACAAAGCATATGCGTCCAATACTATGGGTCAATACTATGGGCTAATATAAACTATGGATCAACAAATACTACGGGACGACTTACAAAGCATATGCGTCCAACAACAATATACTAACATAGTAAAGAGAAGGGTTGACATAGGTTCCTAACATCCCCTCTCCCTTAGAAAAAGCTTTGTCCTCAAAGCTTTGGTTGGAGAAATTGCTGCAGATTCTGAAGGAGTGGTTCCCCGGTAGCATCCTCGGTTTGCATTTTGGGCCACTGACGCCTTTGGAGTGTCAAGGAGGATTGCTTGGAAGGCTGTAGATGAAGAAGAGCCCTGTCAGCTGCATGGAAAATGTGCTCAGAACGGTGCTGATCGGCTTGTTGTTTCAGGCGAATTCTAGCCATGTGAAGATTGTCCTGCAGAATGAGAAGAATCTGATCGCGGTTTCGAAGAACCGAGTCAATTTCCTGAACTGGGGAGCTGCTAAGGGTGTATGGAAGAAGAACTGGTGGTGTTTTTCCATAGACTGCTTCATATAGTGTCCTTTGAGATGTGGTATTGTACCACCAGAGCGCTGCTAGGAAATCCATAGAAATAGTTGGCCAAAGCGGTGTAGGGATGGGCAAGGGTTTGAGCAATCCCGAAAGGGGTGTCGTTTCCCCCTTGTTGACTTGGAAAGTATCATCGTTAGCCACCATCTGTTGAATTGTCATTTTTAGTCCCAGCCAAAAGAAGTTACATTGTTCCTGGTCATACATTTTGCAGAACCCAGAGTGTCTTGTTGATGAAGAAGCATGGAGATCATAGAAGAGATAGCCCTGTTGAACATATGGTAACCAATTTGGAACAAGTAGAGAAAGAGCTGTAAGAGAAACTGGGTCATCAATTGTGCGAGAAGGAGCATCTTCCACCATATTGTCCTTACCCTTCTTGTAAGTGATCACATAGGGATAACCCATGAGTTGGATAACCCATTGCAGGTGTGTTGGGGAGGAGACCCATTGTTCCAGAAAATTTTCCAGACTCGGGAGATCAGTCTTGATGCAGAAATAATTCCCTAATAGGGATGGCTGCCACTTCTGTACTGCATGCAAAATAGCCATCATTGCCTGCTGAGAGGTAGATGTGGCTACATTCTTACCGAAAAGGTCTCTTGAAGGCAACAAGCACATTGGTTCAGCAAAGATACCTGCATATCTATCCAAGGAAGTAGTGGAGACTGTTGATGGGTGCATCTGAATGGAATTGAGTTGAGCGATGACACCATGTGAATTCTTCTTAAGGATTTTTTCCAGGTGATGTGAACTGATGATGCAGAGAGACCCTGGTTGTAAGCCCATAAATTTGTGTTGTGCCCCATTGACTTTATACTGCATCCAAAGTTCATCAAAATCCCATAAGATGGGGCCAAGTGTGCGTAACCATTGAATGCCCAAAACCACATCACATCCGCCTAAGGACAAGGCAAACATGTCAGAGCGTAGGTTATAATCTTCCATAGAGATACGCACATTGTGACACTTCCCCTTGCAAGGTAAGGTGCCCCCATTGGCAACCATGACTTCAAAGTTGGAGCAAGGATGGACAAAACAATCATCCTGTTTGGAAATCCGAGGGTCAATGAAGTTATGAGTGCTACCAGAATCAATGAGTATGGTAAGAGGGAGCTTCTTGAAGTATCCCCTGACCCGCATTGTTCGTGGGGTGGTGACGCCGGTGACAGCATGGAGAGAGATCTCGGGTGGGTCGTCCTGAGATGGGGTGTCAACAGGCGGGTGTTGAATGTCGACCTGATCATCCACTGTATCTGTAGCTTCTTCACCAAGTTCTAAGGCAGGCGGAGAATCCACATCCAAGAGATAGAGCTTTTGTTGAACACATCTATGTCCCCGAGTGAATTTCTCATCACAATTATAGCAAAGCCCTTTTTCTCGGCGTGCCTGCATTTCTATTTCAGACAAATGCTTGATAGGAGTTGGTTGAGGAGCAGGCGTGATGGGAGGTCGTTGGGAACCCATATTTCTGAAGGGAACAAAGGTGGGTTTGGAGCGTTGTTGAGCTGCGATCTTGTCCTCGGCCAGCTTAGCCAACCCTAGGACTTCCATCATGGTGTTGGGACAAAACATTTTGACCTCTGAGCGGATTTCATCCTTGAGACCACTGATAAAACAACTCCTGTAGAATTCATCAGACAATCCTTCTGTGTGATTGGCTAGTTTCTCAAATTCCGTCTGATACTCTCTTACTGTGCCAGTTTGGTGAAGTTTAGTGAGTACTCCTGTGAAGTTGTCAAAAGCACTAGGACCAAATCGTGGCAAAATGAGTTGGCAAAAATCTGTCCAATTCGGCTCGGGATGAGCTTTAATGTACCAACGGTACCATTGAAGGGCTTCCTGTTCCAAATGAAAGGATGCAAGTGGAACTTTCTGAACATCAAAAGTATTATACAGATTGAAATATTGTTCTGCTCGGTATATCCATCCAGTCGGATCAGTACCATTGAAGCGAGGAAAATCAAGCTTCGTCCCACGAAAACTGCTAGAAGAAGAGAACCCGGTGGCTGCAAAAGATTCTGGCTGTCTGGTATTGTTCATGGCTGAATGCTGAAGATGGAGGCTGAGAAATTTTTCATCCAGATCTTGGAGTTTTGTTTGGATGGCTGCAAGTGCTTCCTCCATGGTGTGTGCTCCTGCACGGGTGACAACCATAACCAGGTTTTTTTTTTTTTTTTTTAAGACTAGAGCGGCTACGGCGCAGAAGGAATCTGGAACAACGCCGAACGGCTGGATCTGGAACGGCTTGCAAAATGGATCTGAAACGGTGCAGCAGTGATCGGCAATAGTTCAACTGAAAGTAGATATGGACCCCAGGTATGTGCGGCTTCCTAACATTTCAGGGTTTTCACTCGGCCACCAATGCTGTCTGACGGCTTGCGTATTGGGGCAGTACCCCTCACTCCACGGCTCAGGTAAAACTGATAACCGCTTTGCCACAAACGACAGCTCTTGGTTTACCTCACGGGTGGGAACTAGTCAATCAGGTAGGGGTCGTTGCCCTTTTCGCTTGGCAGGTCCTCTCAATGGCCAGCTACTTCGGGGTTCCTGTGGTACTCCTCACAATGAGTTTTAGGGCTTATGCCCAAGTACTTCCCACAGTTAAGCGGATAGGGATTATTCCCAAATCCGAACCTGCAACAGAAAAAAATTTGGGCAGAAATTCCACCCAATGTTCAAAAACCGGATCTATATTGCTCAGAATCGCTATTATAGCATGTTTCCGGAACTGGAACAACCACTCTGCTTCTACCTATGAAAGCGGAATAGAAATCTGGGAACCCGGTCAAAAGATTTTCTCGCCGCAATTTCCGCGGCCGTCACCGAAATTCTGAAAAATTGCTGATTTTAAATCCGCGATATCTCCACTTTTAGAACTCCAAATGAGATGATTTTTTTTTTGAAACTGCGTATTTTTGAAAGAGGAATTCAGATATGCAATCGGTTTCTTCTGATTTTGTGCAGAAAGTTTCAGAAATTGATCTGAAAGTCGCCGCCCAAAGAAAAAAAAAATTTCCCACTTGTGCCAAGGAAAGTGCTCTGATACCAGATGTGGTGTACCTGCAATAATTAATTAATGCAAATACATAAGCTATCAGAAATAATAGAACAGAATCGCTTTTATATTGATCACGGGCCACTTCGAGGGGGCAACCTCCTTTGAGCAAGCTCAATACAATTAACTTCACGGTGCCTTCAATGACCTCAACACACACTTATATACTAAGTCTATGCCCAATACTATGAGTCAAAACCATGGGACATATAATACTACGGGACGACTTACAAAGCATATGCGTCCAATACTATGGGTCAATACTATGGGCTAATATAAACTATGGATCAACAAATACTACGGGACGACTTACAAAGCATATGCGTCCAACAACAATATACTAACATAGTAAAGAGAAGGGTTGACATAGGTTCCTAACAGATCCTATGAGGAATACCCAACATGACAAATGTTGGATATGGTCCTAAGTATGTGGATCTTGGCATATTCTAGATTCCTGTGGATCTTGCCATATTCTAGATTTCTATTATTCAGTTTTGGTGTGTGATAATGGGTACTCAAATCACCTCGATATTTCGGTGATCGATGGAAAACTTTTTGGCTAGGTATAGTTCCACTTTTTTTGGTTTTTTTTGGAATTTCGAGGATCTGATTCGTCTTAAAATGGGTCAAAACCCCAAGGACACAGTTCCATAGCATAGTTCCGTAGTAAACTGGGTGGAACTACAATTCAGCCGATTATAGGGAACAAATAGCCGGAAAAACCAAACGATTTGAGTGCCAATGATCCCACGCCTACACGTTTTTTGATTGAGATTAGATAGCTCGAGATTGAATATGGATACGGTTGTAATTAATTAATCAATTTTATTTAACTGTGTAAGAAGATGCTATAAATCTATAAAATCTTGTGTAAGAAGATGCTATGAATCCATGGAATCTTGTAGAGGCAAGATGAACAAGAGGCTTTAAGCCCTCTCTCGCGCCGGGCTGGTTGTAATCTCCTGTTTTCTTGAGGAATAAAATACTGCTGACATTGTCCCATGGATGTTCTCCGTGGGTTTAATGGACCCAAGAAGTGGTATTAGAGCTTCGGGATGAAAGAGAATGTTGCGGGATTTCTCTTCCTGTGATAGAGGAGAAGGAATTGCATCCACGATGAAGAGGATCCGCTGTAGCTTCCATAGAGGAGAAGAGGCAGGGTTAGAGGAGGCATGAGATCTGTAGATCTCAGTTGCATATCTGAACCGAATTAAATAAAGGAAGAAAAATGCCACGTATCGAGGGCAGATTCTGGTAGAGGACTACATGTGGAAGAGGCATCAGATCCGTCGTGAACAAAGCCAGGGACCGGTGGAGATCATTGCAAGTTCTTGGGGGTAAGTTTTTAGAGATCCATCTTATGCATGGCTGATGCGGGGAGGCATCCGAGTTGAGCAGACGCCAAGATAAGTCTGTTTTGAGAAGAGCTCGACGTTAGCCATCACAGCGTGGAAGAGGGCACCGTTGTTCTGAGCATTGCTGTCACGGATCTGAGCAACAGGGAGGTTGAAACCAATGGATTATAAGTATTGATCTACCGTATTTAATGCTTAGTTTTCGCTCTTGGACGCACTCTCTGTGAATTTTGTCATTTACTTCTGGAATTTGTAAAGAAGACCAGGGTTGTCCAAACAAGAGATCAACTGCCATTTGCTTGAGGACATGTTGATCAGTTACAGCAGTTGTGCATGAGCCAGAGGTGTTGTGCGTGAGAAATAAAGGAAGTCGTTGTCTATTGTTATGGAAGCGGCACGTGAAGAAGGGCAGACTATGTTGCTGTCGTTGCCAAAGGAAGGACGCATATAGTTTTTTTGTTGTTGCTGTGAGGTACGTAAGGCTGCTGTGAGAGCGTGGTGCTCTGGAAATCACTGCATGAGTAAATTTCCTGTTGTTGTTTGAGAGCCACAAATCTGTGCAGAGCAGGTGGCACATGAGCTTGTTCTGAATATTAGAGCCAAGTATTATTCCATGTCCAAGTTTGGGAACCGATGGGCTGTGTGTAAAGGGTTGTGATGGTGTGTAAAGGGTTGTGATGGAGGGTTGTGAGTGTTGTGTGTGGGAGGTTTTCCCTGCCACTATGGAGATCTGTAGTTGTGGTAGGATGTGCCCAGATATGCCTGACCACAGTTGGAGGCGTGAGTCTGCTAAAAGTGGGTGGTTGCAACCCATGGTGTAGGACGGTGTATAGTTCATTGTTCTCATGCGTGAAGTTTCTCTGCATGTGCATGAGGCTGTGTGCAGTCGTCGACATATGTTTATTAGGGACCATTCAATTTGGTACTAGAATGATGAATTATGTAGGTCATGACCCAAAGGGAATGGTCAGTGCTGGTAGCGGTGGGCAGAGTTAGTCCCAGCTGGGTGCCGTCAAGAACAAGAGGCCATGAGGACATAGGGAACGAGGAGGCTTGGACTAAGAAGTTCGTGTGGCTTGTAGTCGTGCCTGGGCGAATGGAGAGAGGCAGAGCTGGAAATCAGCGTCGATGCTAGCCAGTGGCAGCAAAAGGAGCTATGAGTGCAAATTAAACACAGCCATTTTGTAAATGCATGCACCTAATTCCATGGAATCGGCGTTGGATTGGGCGGTTGCAAAGGAGGAGAATAGAGCTACTGCTACTATTGGAGAGTCACGTGGACTTGAAGAGCTGTGAGCTGCCAAGAAAACAGGAGTTGTTGGTCAAAGGAAGCCACCATAAAAGGAGTCACATTTGGCATCGATGCTGAGATCATTATTCAAGATCAATCAAATTGCTATTCAAGCTCCTGTGGTAACCGTAAAGTGTTGTTGCCCATTTAAAAATTGCTAGAGGAGTCACACAAGATCTTGACAGAACACGTGAGGCTCCAGGTGGAGCCATCAGCATACAAGAGCGCTGGATTTGTGGACCTGAGCTGGTAGAGCGCTGGATTGAATAATGGCTCAGCTCATAGAATTGTATACATGGGTGTGATCCTGGTATGATCTAGTGGAGGTCGCCACAGTCTTGGAAAGCGCACAGCCTGTGTGGAGGAGTTATCACTACATAGCTCGGAAGCAAATGTTGAAGTTTGCAGGATTTCTGCTAGGAGCTGCATTTCGCCATCGTGGCCATTGGAGATTGCCAAGGTAGTGGTGCTCCAAGTGGCGGCAGCTGTTATCTAGAGGCGCGGAGGTGGTTTTGGTCCTGGCTAACAGGATACGCCGTTGGCCAGGTGGAGCTAGTTTGCTAAGTCGTCTCAGGGTATGAAAACTGATAAATGCGGGCAAGAGGCTGTAGCAGACAGATCAAGTATGTGCAGAGCGGAACGATAGAAGCTCATTCATGCAAAGGATGCAGCAAGCTGCTAGCAGGCAGGCCTGGAAATGATGGTAAATAGCCCAGCGGTAATAGTAAAATTACCATGTGAATTTATTTATTTTGGAGTTTGTAAAATTAAATATTATTACATGTAAATGGGAATATGACTGTAAGATCATTAGGCACTTGTACCCGTTACTGGTAAAAGTCTATAAGTGGACCTAGGTGATAGGGGGTAGTTTTTCGAGTCTATGTAGCGGGTGATTTTATTTTCATGGATTGCATGTAGTGAAGCCTATTTGAAAGGCTTGGCGAACTCCTTTGTAAATGGGCTTGGAGGAGAGCGATTGAGGCTCACTTGGCCGGCTTGGTTGGATTTGGTCGAGGTTTCGAATGTAGTGTTCGAGGTGGAGCATTGAAGGTGCTCGAGATCACATAACTAGAGTTGTTTTGCGAGTTCAAAGTGATCATTGTATGGCTTGAAGAGCGCGCTCAAGTGATTGGTAGAGGATGTTTTGATTCCTTCATGGTGAGTCAAGTTTTACACGAAGTGAGTATAACCATTATGTTTATGGTATGCATTATCTTGGTGTTTAGGTTGTTGGCGTTATGCTTGAAGCAAGCACAAGCATTGTTAAGATCAGAAGGTTAGCTCACGTGGTCAAAATGAAGGATCTGAGAGTAGCAAAACAATATTAGGCATGGAAATACATAGAGACGGGATTGATGGTAATATTTTGTTTATCACAGTAGGAGTACATGGTAATGATACTCAGAAAATTCGGTATGAATAATGTGAAACTGATAAAACATCAGTTTAACTTTCTTCATGTTTATGTCTAAGCAATGAAGAAGAAAATGGTTATATGTCTCATGTATAGTATGCTAGTATAAAGTTTGATGTATGCAATGAGATGGTTAGATTTTTCACAAGAAGTTGGTGTTGTCAATGGATACATGGCAAATCCAGGTGGAATAGTGAAATGGGTGCTTCAGTATTTTAGAAGCACAAGATTACTTATAGAGGTGATGAACGAAGAAGGGAAACGCTTTAGAGAAAGTGATTGTCAAGGTGGACATTGTTAGATATGGTGACAACCAATTTCCTACGTATGTGGATCTGGCATATTCTAGACTCCTCTTATTCAATTTTTTGGTTGAGATTAGATAGTCCAAGATAGAATATGGATAGGGGTGTAATTAATTAGTTAGTTTTATGTAACTGTGTAAGAAGATGCTATAAATCCATGTAAGCCCGTAGAGGCAAGATGAGCAAGGGGCTTTAATCCCTCTCCCGTGCTGGTTGTAATCTCTTGTTTTCTTGAGGAATAAAATACTGTTGCCATTGTATTGTGGATGTTTCCCCTTCGAGGGTTTTACCGTGTAAGATCTGTGTCTCATTGTGTGTTTGTTGTTTTTCCATATTATATTGTTCTCTACTGTGTAAATGTGATCTATGTAGGTTTAATGGACCAAACAACAAATTCATTTATTTCATGGTCATCATGTCATTGCTTCAGAATTGATTAAATGGTGTTGGCACAACGTTGCCTATAGAGGGTTATCTTTGAATGAGATAAAACTATGTTTTTTCCCAAATCGTTCTAAGTTGCAATCAAATCACGTTGAGCCTAGGAAATTTGAGTCTTATTTTATAGGTGATCCCATTCAATTAGGTTATTTGAGACTTAACATCAAGCCTCGCCCTTACCTAGGTGCAAGAAACTGCATCATTTTTTTTATATCCAAAGAAATTAGACTCTCATTTGTTTTGGGGAAAGGTAAATGTGTTCCAAGTGTCAAGTGTCATGATCATAAATAGGTCACTGAGAGGTTAAAAAGAGACTCAATAAAATATATTCTCCATGGGGTTATACCTTCCATGATCCATAAAGTATGGAAACAGATTACTTACTCTTCCATTGGAGTTTATCATGTAGTTCAATAGATGGGTTTGCCACTAATGTCCAACTTCACTAGCAAGATCTAGTTCACGTCGGAGTTAGAAAATCTGGGGTCTGCAATCTGTTACAACTAATCTAGCAAGGGGGTTGAGTTATTATACCCCATACGAATCATTATCAATCGGTAAAAACCCTTACTTTCTTATTCCTAGGTGATGCACCATAGGTTGGTTCAACATGGAGCAAAAGACCCCATCCTGAGAGAACAAGCACTAGGTTACTTTATTAGATGAGACTCTGTCGGGTCTACAAGTAAGATGAGCACCCATTCACACCAATATGTTGATGCCAAGATGATCATTTGGCTAATTCAAAGCATCAAGCCCTTTTTGTTTTCCTTTATGGGCATTTTGAGTTTGAGTTACTAAGAATTTGCTAGAGGACGGCCATTCCTAATCACCATGAAAGACTGTGTTAACTTTGCAACTTGCAAATGTATTTTGGAGAGTGTTATTTACCATTTTATGTGATTTTCGTTTGATTAAAGAGAATGGGCTCATTTGGGTGAATTTTGCCACATTCTCAACATCCTCGACTACGCGATCAGTTTCTATATCTAAATATATATGCAATATATATTAAATCTATATTTTAGATCAAAACTTATATATATATATATAGCCTAATGGGTTAGCTCAAGTGGTTGAGAGTTGTGAATTATAAGCAGCAGGTCTCAGGGTCAAATCCTCACTTGATGTCCCTACCGAGTTAGGCTCCGTAATCAGAGCCGGTTGGGTGAGGCCCCTTCGGGTGGGCCCCCCTGTAAATTACTCTATGGAAATATATATATATATATATATATATATGTATATATATATCATATGTAAAATTTCAAATTTATATATAGTTTTCTTTTAGATCTATATTCTAGATCAAATAACCATTTTTTATCAATATATTTTTACTTCTAGATCTAATGCAAATCTACTGGATCTAATAAGAATCGATGAGATCTATACAGATCCATCCAATTAAGGAAGGGTCCATAGGTCTCAGGGTTAGAAACCTAGCTCTGATACCAAATATAAGGCCCAAATGGGCCTTAAGGACAAAATTTTATTAGAAAGTCAATAATTCATAATGAATCAACTAAAAACAATTTCATGAGCATTAGTAGATCTAACAAATAATTTATCATCGCAATGATTTAATGGAGAAAATGAGAAAACATACCTATAATATGAAGAAATGTTGAAAGATTTATCTCTATCTCCACAAGCAATGATGGAAAACAACTTGTGGGGGGTGACTCTCTACCCAACTAACCCATCAATGAGTCATTGAGGGCCCCCAAGCCCCCAACCAATAAACCGTAGCCAGATTTGTTAGCTTCCCCTCCATAACCATAACCATAGCTATCTTCCTTCAATGCTAAGAAGAATGAATGCCCTTCCCCTTCAATCCTCCTTTTTATATGTTTTTCTTATTTTCTTTGGAATTTGAATCTAGTATATTTTATTAATTTAGTTAACAATTTCATTTTATTTATTTATTATTTAATATTTTTAGTCATAATTGTCCTATTTATGGTGATAAGTATTTTTTAATTAAATGTTTGATTTATTTATTTTAATATTTAATTTAGTTTTCCTATTTTTTTTTTATAATTAATTTAATAGTATTTTTGGGTTGTTACACTTGGTGACAATGCCAGGTATCCAGTAGCAAGTTTTGGTACCATCCCCTTCCAACTCTAGAGGTAACTCTTTGGGCTTTGATGATGTGTTGTTTGTTCTAGGTCCAAGGAAGAATTTGCTTTCAGTTTCAATCGTGGAAGATAAGGTATTTGCAATAGAGTTTAAGAACCAACAAGTCCTTGTAAGACTAAAGGAGTCTATCCCTGAATCAGTACAGGAGATCGGGGTTATGGTAGATAACTTATATACGTTACAGGGTAAACCTATTTGAGCTATAGTTCATAACACAAACAACTTGTGCGAGTTATGGGACAAGAATATGGAACACCTACATCATAGTGCACTGCATATTCTAAGGGAGATAGTCATAGATCTTCCAAATTTTGGCAATGACCGATAGGGAGTATGCGGAGGGTGCGCAATTGGCAAGCATGCCAAGGATGATTTACCAAGAAACAAGCTTAAGTTTAAGGCGATTCTAGACCTAGTACATTCAAATGTATGTGGATCGACATCAACAACATCAATCTTAGGAAGCATGTACTATGTTTCCTTCATTGATGACTTCTCTTGCAAAACTTGGATCTATTTTCTAAAGACTAAGAATGGGGTCTTTAGCAAGTTTCAGAAGTTCAAAGTTGTAGTCGGCAATTAAATAGGGAAGAAGATCAAAGTTTTGAGATTGGACAATGGGGTGCGTATATCTCAAGGAGTTTGAGTGTTTCTGTAAGGATGCATGAATTAAGAGGGAGTTGATTGTTATGTACAATTCACAATAGAACAAGGTTGTTGAATGAAAGAATTGATCCATCATAGGGGTTGCTAAGGCCATGATTCATGATCAAGATTTGTCGATGTTTCTATGGGAAAAAGCATGCAACACAACAATCTACATTCATAACAGTTGTCCTCACATGATCTTGGAGGACAAGACACCAAATGAGGCATTCACTGGTGTGAAACTAGAGGTGAATAATTTCTGCATCTTTGGTTGTCTAGTTTATATCCATGTGCTAGTAGAGAAAAGGACTAAGTTGGATCCTTCTGGTACGTGGTACCAGTACCAGCTCACCTACAAAGGTCCCTAGGGAGAGGGGGTCAATTTTTTTCTAAACAAGAGGGGCGTTGAACCAGCTTTTTCTGAGTAGGGGTTATGGCCAGACCCTCTGGTTTCTCCTTTGGAAGTACTATGGCTTAGTAGCTTTGTTGACTGCCTCATGAAAGGGCTTGAATCCCTGAGGTTGGTGTCTGGGGCTTGCAGGGGTGGATCACTAGGTCAAATGACCCTAACCTTGATTTATCATTCTGGTGATAGTTGTTTCAGTACTAAGGCATATGCCTCTCTTCCAGGTCACCTCCCACACCCTCGTGGCCCTCCAGCTTACCAGCGCCCTCTCTCCTTGGGCTCCTCTTGATGATGATGTCATCCTCCAGGCTAAGCTTCAGTGCTTGATTAGGGGGGCATTGAGGGATTTTCACTATTGTTTGGGTTAGATGGGGCATGACGACCCCCCCTTCACAGTATGGCCTTCAGAACAGGTTGATTTTCTCTAGCCATTTTAGTCATATGTGGGTAAAAACTGAGGAAAATACCCCAAATTACCCACAGTTTTGATTATTTTATATTATTATTGTTTTAATTTTAAATTGACATTTTATAATTTCAAATTGACATTTTAAAAGGCATGTCGGCCTATATATTTTTTATTTTTGTAAAGTGAGTGTGATACAAGTATAAATGCATTTCTCCTCACTTCATTTTAACATAACAACTCATGGGATAAAACATTTTTGGCTGATTTTTACCCTACTTGGGCTCTTTGAGTGATGTGCACCTCTTGAGGATGGATGTACTTGCTAGTTTGGAGGCTAATCTTTGGAGTATCTATTGTTCTTGCTCTTTGCTAAGGTAATGCTAGGAGTTGTTTGCTTAACACATGCACAAGGAGGTATCTAAGTTTCTTCTCTTGAATTCTCTTTGTTAAATGTTGGATGTGTGCTCATCTAAGGTTGAATGGTAGCCATTAATGCTACATTTTGTCCTATCTAAGTCAATTTCATCCTTTAGTTACCCTAGCATAGTAAAGCTTGAGCTTTAGGTCTCCAAGGTTTGTCTTAATTAAGGCCTCTTCAACCAGCTTTTGTGGTTGTTGAAGAAAACCCTAGTTTTCCAAACTTGGCAAGTGCCATCTCAAGAGGAGGTCCATCCTCCTTGATGCCCTAGGTTTAGGGTAAAACTTCTTGAAACCCTAGGTTTCTCTTCTACCTCTTTAAACCCTAATTTTCTGAATTTTGTATTTTGTATATATTATATTAATCTTAATCCTTCTTATTTTGGTATTTTAGGTTAGTTTTATTTTACATAAATTTAAGTTTTAAAACCCTACCTAAACCCTAGTTGCAGAAAACTAAATCCCTAGCGGCCTCCCTTACCTTTCCTCACCTACCTTTTCCCTCCTTATTTCCAAGTTCGCCTTCTCTCATTGCTTCTCCCTACAACTTCGATCTTCTTCCCATCTTCCTCACAACCCTGCTTCTTACCTTCCTCCACCTTCACTGCCCTCTTTCTTTTCCCCACTTATCATCCTCCTTTTCATACTCGTTATCTCCTCCTCCAAACCTCCCATTCCTCTCTCCCTCTACCTTCGCTCTTCCCTCCTACCACCTCGCCTTCATTTCCTTTCTCCCTTCACACCCTCGTCCCTCTCCTTTACCCCTTCACTGCCTCCTTTTCCAATTCGGGTTGCTCTTCTTCTAACCAACACTCCCTAGCTCCCTTTCTTTCCCTCCTCCTTCCCTATATACCTTCGCATCCCTTCTCTTTCTCTTCGTTGGCCTCTCCTATTCCCATCATTCTTCCATCACTTCTCTTCCTTGTTTCTACTCGCCACTCCTTTTGGATAGCCTACCCCATTGCCCTAAAACACCTGCACTTATCCATAGAAAAAAGGACCTAAAGTTAGTATCATTTGGGGACACTTGATTATAAATTTTTGTACTGTTCATGCACTTTCTTGGTCAAAGTTTTGCTTGGAGGAAGTCTGATTTTCACCTAAAAGGAAGTCTGAAATTAATTTATTACAGGTCCGAATTTTTCATTACATATAGTAAGTCTGAATTTCAATTACATACAACATAGTATTGCAGACTTGTTCTTAAGGATAGATTGGAAATTTTTGAGTATTAAAGGTTATCATTATGAGCATATCTTTTAACTTGATGATTGTGGGGGACTTGATGCTACTAAATCTCTATGCATGCACATATTGATACACTGGTTGTTATATTTTGCATTGTTGGTGTTATAAGGTTGCTTATTGACAAGGTTATCTATTGTTGCATTAATGTTATTCTAAAATACCTTTTACTAGATACCTGATATATTTTTATTGATTTTTCTAAGGTGTCAACATTGCCAGATCTTACGTTACAATCGATTGGGTATGTTCGTCTCTATTGAATGCTAAACACTAATGATTCCAGGACTATCTTTTGATAAGCAAGTGCAATTGTTCCGGTGAAATCTCGATGACGTCTTGACTATTGTTAATAACAATCATACTGCGTATATACCTTCACAAGAAACCTAATACAAGGTGTTGTGACACGAAGTATTTGCATGTTGGGAGTTGCTCGCTTTACTCTTTCATTGAATATCTTTGGATAGGATATATCGTATTTATTTGAAATCCGTTATTGATCACCTTTGTTAATAATACATACTTACATAACAAGTGTTGGGTGATGATCTTTGTACGTTGGTGGTGTTAGTAGATTGGCCTTAATACTTGGATGGTTGTGTTATTTATGAATGATCTATCTCTTATGTCAAAACATTATTGATTGTCTATGTGTTGGTCACTCACATCACTTTATTAATACATCACATACGCACAACATTTTGAATATATTGACTCCATGAAGGAACTGGTCAAAACTAATGTTTGCATAGAGAACATAGTCTATTGTTGCATTAGTGTCTTGCAGGGTAATTCAGGGTCCTTCCCATCGGAGGTTATGACTCTCTAAAGAAGTTAGAATTGTGATCGAGGTGACACTGGGTCACATTTCTTATATTTTCTTACCAGGAACTAGCCCTGCTAGTTTTCCTGGTAACACCTTCAAACAGGGAGGGTTTGTTTGTTGGTAATCATGAGACTTCAAAGTCCTACAAGGTATTTATTCCAGAGCAGAGAAAGACATTTGTAACTAGGGATATAAAATTTGAGGAAGAATTTACATATAAGAAGTTTCATGAGCCTATTCCAGTGACAAAGTATGTGGAACAAGAATCTCTGAAGGTTGAGCCAAGGTCACCAGTGACTTTCGATTTGGGGAAACAATTTTTAGGTACTGAGGAGGACCCACCAAATTCTACCATTTTTTTCAAAAGACCTTGATGGTTCACTCAAACAGTGAGGGGTGCTCAAGAGCATGTTGAGGCTCCTATGAGAACATTCACAGAGATCATATCTTATGAATAAGTGTCCAAATTGCATGGCGTTGATGAGCAACATCATAGATTATGAACCTTCCAATTTTCAGGAGGAAATAGATTAACATGTTTGGAGGGATGCCTTGGTGTAGTACACCTCCATCATGAAGAATGATGTATGGGGCACAATGCCAAGACAAGAGGGGAAACTAGTAGTGATTTCTAGGTGGTTCTACAAGATCAAACATGTGGAATATGATAGCATAGAGAAATACAAAACGAGGTTTGTGGCGAGAGGGTTCTCCCAAAAAGAGTGAGTGGGATATGAGGAGAATTTTTCTCCAATCCCTAGGTGCACTTCCATTAGAGCAGTGATATATTTGGTTTTTTTTATGGGGTGGAGGATACATCAGATGGATGTGAAGACAACTTTCCTCAATGGGATAATTGAGGAAGAAGTGTACATATAAAAGTGTTGAGGTTTTGAGATCAATGGGAAGGAGTCCCATGTTTGCAAGCTAAAAAAGAGCTTGTATGGACTTAATCAAACACTGAGAGCATGGTTTTCCAAGATCGATAGGTATTTACTAATTATGGGTTTCACCAAAAGTGAAGCAGATCCTAACTTATATTTTATATTTGTTGGGACTAATATAGTTTTTTGGATGTTGTATGTAGTTGACTTATTTCTTATAGGTTCAAAGAAGCTCATTGAGGGTGTAAAGAAGATATGGAAATTGAGTTCGAGATCGAATTGCCATGGTGCATTACTTCTTGGGGTTGGAGGTTTAGCAAAGACTAGGGGATATTTTCCTTGGGCAGGATAAGTATGCAGTTAAGATCCTTATGAGGTTTTGAATGGAGGATTGCAAACCAATGGCCATGCATATGATCACTGATTTGAAGAATGTAACAACACATTCAAATATGGTGGATCCCACACTGTGTTGATTTTTTAATGAAATATGATGAGCCGCTGAACTTTAAAACTTTAAGTGCGGAAATATTGAATACTTGAATCAATGAACCATTCATTCACATGAAACATTCAACCATAACACAAGATGTACCCTGGGGAAAACCCTCAAAACAATGAGGATGAAAAACCCCAACAAATATTCAGAGTATAATTATGATAGATATCAGATAATGTATTTTACAAAATAGCAGTTTGCTTTCGGTACCCCAAGTGCTAGATAAGAGAGAATACTGAGCAATAGAGAATAGAGATCAATTGTGTCAACTTGCCATGTTCCCAACACATTAATAAAAAGCAAGAATCATTGTCCTGCAAGTTGTAGAGAATGGTTGCATGGGTAATGGTGCATCACATGCAAAAACTACGAATTTCCTTATTGGAGAATTATCCTGCACAAATAGAAGTGCCTTTCCTTCAAGGGAGAAGAGAATTCACTTCACATTAAATTCATCAATCCCGTATAACATATTTATATATTATTCACATGCATTGACTTATATTTTTATCTTCTGACTCCATGATGAACTCGCCATCCATTTGGATGAATCAATCTTGCATGAAGAAGAGCGTCCCACTTCTCATGTAGTGCATTAACTCATTGAACTGAGTCTTAGGATGAACTTGCCCCTTAGTTGAAAGCTTGTCCATTTAGTTAGGTGGCTAACTTAAGTGTCGTCATGCAAGTGTCGCAACTCAAGTGTCATCTTTTAGTTTAACATAAGTGTTGTCATATAATAACACTTAGTTAACTAGATCTTCATTGTTATCACTTAGTTAACTCTCTTTAACTAATTCTTTCTTGTTAACATCACTGTAGTGATCAATTCGAGTCCTCCTTTGATTTACTGAAGTCTTCACTAAATTTTAACAATTCAAATTCACTTAGTCATTTCATGAGCAATTCGAATTCTCTTTTTCTCTATGCATTTATATTTATCTCTTATTTTACTGCATGGTTAATATGTGTTAACTTTAATTATCTATCATATCAGATTATACTAAGAAGATTTGTCAGATGTTGTGATCATATTATATTACTCTCGAACCAAATGATCATATGCTAAATAATTCACTCTAGAGGTGGTCAGTCTCTAAACAAGACTTAATAGCAATCGATGACCATGGTTAGTAATACATCACACAACATTAATGATTCAACATGCAAATCATCTACCTCTATAATTGGAGGTACACTCCATGGGTACCTACTATAACTGGAGGTCCACATGATAATCTGACTTGACACACAAGTCTTGAGCCTTGTCCAACGAGACTTAAAAGCATCATCACTATGATACATCAAAGCATTCACTTCAACACATGAGGAATAACCTTTTACAACTTAAGGCTTAGTCATTCTTGAGTCCAACTCAAGAATCTACTCCAAGTTCCTGAGTCCAACTCAGGCTCCCTACCTCAACACATGAGGCCCAATCCTAGATACACAAGATTGGCTTGGAGAATGACTCGTGACATTGTACATTTAACACATTGTACAAGCAACTGATGCATTCTTTGATGTATCTACTCAACACTAAGCTAGATATATGGTATACAGTGAACACCTTTGTTACAACGTAATTTTCCACCTTGTGAGCATCAGCACTCTTTGGCCTGCAAGATCCATTTTTCTGACTCACATCCACTTTATATCCTTCAAACACATTATTTCCCTATTTTTTCCCCTGTACGCTAGTTGCATCATTACAGTGGGCGTACTCGCGAGTTGCATCACTATATCCCGTGGGTAGCGTGTAGAATGGTAAAAATCACTAGTTAATTACTTTTTACTCCCAAAAAGCGGTCATAGGGTGACATTTGGCCCTCCATTTGCCCCGAAACACTTCGATGTGTCCTTTCACTTACCTTTAGGAGGACTATATATTGAGCACATATGGCTTATGGATGATAGGGGAAAGGAGAGCAAGAGAACTCTAGTGGATTTTTGCCCTATCTTGAGTCTACACTCATTGATCCTTCTAGTTGTGAACCCTTTATGTTCACCTTTCAAACTCCTATCATAGTTTGAGTTTGCCATTCCATGGAGGATTGAAGTGGTGGAGACACAAGTGGATTGACCTAGATCTTGGTTCAGATTGGTTGTTGGCAAGAGGTCGTATCACATTGTACTTCTTGTTATTTATTAATAGAAATACTCATATTCTCGTCCATTAATGTTGTGAATGTTGTTTATATTACATAGGGTTGCATTTACTTATAATATCACAGGCCATTGATATTGATGATGTTAATGTCGTTTATACATTATATGCGCTTGTTGTATATTGGCTGTCAAGACTAATTTGCAGATTCAAGTGCACGAATTGAAATCTCCAACGAGGATCTACATCAAACGTTTGGATTAAGGTTGGTTATATTCTTCATTATCTTAGCATTGTCATTTATATAGCATAGTATTGAGAATTGAGTTAATTTCTGGTAGTCAGCTGTCTGTTGTGGTCTACCCCAAGCCATAGGATTTTTTCTCCAATACAAAAATGGCAACTCCGCTGGGGAAAACATCCATTTTTGGGGATTTTTGAGCATTAGTCCTTATTTAGAGTTGTTGTTTGTCGAAACTCTATGCCACTAATTTGCCGTTGAGATACACTATAGAAAACTGGTTTTTCTGAGCCACAGGACCCTTTGTTTTTCCCTACCTGCGGGTGAGCTTAGCTCTGCCCGCGTCTACCCACCACTGTTTACACTACTGCTCGCGGGTACCCACGGGTATTCCTTCGACAGTAGCGTACAACTCCGGCTTTGGTTGTTTCATGACCCTTGGTTGTTGTTGGGTTGGCTTTGGATGATCCTGAGTCTTTGTTGGCCTAATTCTTGACTGTTCCATGCCTTGTTTGTGACCAGAACTCTTATTTTCTCTTGGTTGAGCCTTGTTGGTCTTTTACCTATCCTTGGATTTAGCCTTGTTGGTTTTTTCCTATCAAGCTCATTCCGTTGGTTGAGTCTTATTGTTTGGGATTTGCTAGGTTGTCTTAGTGATCTCCTATGCATTTCAGTGACTAAATAGTAAGTTTTTGCTTGCATTTTTCATTTCAATATATTGAAGAAAAAAAAATAGTTTTGCATTTTCCTTTTGATTATAAGAGAAAATACAAAAAAAAAATTACTTTTATGTACTACATTTTGCATTGAGTGCTTGTTGCTTTCATTGAGGTTCTGCTTGTGCATTGAAAATATAAAAGAGTTGCATTTTCATTTCGAAACCGTTGGATTGATTTTGCATGTTAGTGGCATTGTTTTATTGGATAGATGAGTCTAGAGTTTGATGATTTTGCATACTATTGAGTCATATACATCACTAGTTTTACGATCATATCCTTTGAGTAACCACAACCATTAAAATTAACGCTTAATCTTAAAATTGATTAGAACGATTTTATTTATAGGGTACACCAACTAGCATAGGTTTAGAGTCTTATAATAGATCATTGTGAGTAAACACTCCAAGACTACTAGACGAAACATTATGTGTCTGACCAGGGAGTGGTGAAATCCATGGTATACATCGGTGTTCTCAAGAATCTCTACTCAGACCAGAGTTATGCACAAGGTCATAGGAGGTTGGTTGAGGAGATATCCCTCCAATACTGGTTGAACAAGGGAGATATTTCCAGGGCTTGTTCGTATCTGGGGATTCTTGGGGGATTTGACCCTCTTAAGTTTCGAGCTTAGATACCCTGCCCATACGACGGATCCCACCTGCGAATGTCCCCCTAAGCATTGTTTATACTACAGTGACCATAGTTTCCTTACCTATGTATCGCATAGGGTACTTGCAGTGGTTATACTGTTTGTGTCCTGAGTCAGATAAGGGTTGGACAACATAGTTGTTTGTTGCCGAGAGTTACGGCCCTTTGCACGCAGTGAAGCCTGGGTGCCTCTATAACTGATTATGTTACCTCCGACTACGGTTTGGGAGTCTCAAGCCTCTCCTAGGAGAGACATACCGACTCTAGTGTCGGGAGCTCATTTAGCCACTCTGTTTGTTTTCTCTTGGATGTAGTTTCTCTAGGTGTGTGCTCTTGATTTACTGTTTTTGATCGATAGTTGGCCATTAGGGGATGCTGTGATTTTATTTTCTCTCCGGAGATATCATGGCACGGACTCCTACTCTCCATCGATCTCGTTGGTTGGCTAGTTTACAGCCTGCCGAACTTTCACGCCGTGTTGCTAGGGGACGTCGGCGGGCTCCCTCTGAGTCTTCGGATTCTTACGAGACATACGTCCTAAACGTCATGATGGTTGCACACTCTAACATGGGAGAAATCCCTAGGACTCCATCGGGTAGAGTCGAACACACTTCAGACACCCCTACTCCTTGTGAGGCGTGGGGGGGTGATCCACCTGAGACCCAACCTAGTTTGTTTGGTTCGAATCCACCCGAGACTCGACCTAGTTTGTTTGGTCTGGATCCACCTGAGGATGACCTGTTCGATCCTTCATATCCACATAATTATTTATATGGGATGCTAGAGTTACATGATGACACAGGTCCTACGATCAACCCTACTGCGTTCTCAAATGGTATGCTGAATTACACCATAGTTGATCCTTCCACTACTTTTGGTAGTCATGCTGGCACCATTCATGGTGTTAGCAACACTGCACCCACTGGGGTCAATACCCTCGCCGAGGGCACCACGTTGTCCACTCACACACATAGTATGGGGACCGGTCATATTCCTCCTAACAATGCTAATGTTGGAAGACAACCGCCTCCTAGGGATACCCAACCTAATAGGAACATTGTTCACAACACGAATCGCCATCCACCACCTAATACACATGCCGCTACCCGTCAAACTAGGACCACTTTCACGAATGTTAATGCTCCTCCCAACCACGGGGGTGGACATATACCACATACTTTTGCGTCCGTTGCCGCTACTAGTAATACTAATGTAGGAGGTGGGAATATACCTCATTCTCATGGTCATATCGCCACCATTCCTGCTACTAGTAACACCAATGTTGGGGTTGGGAATACATCTCATGCTTATGGTCACCACACGACTGCTCACACTAATCCTAATGCTTATGCTGTGGGTGGGAACATACCTTACCATCATGGTCATTACAACACGGTTCCTGATATGAATAGTACATATATGCCCCATAATTATGGTGAAAACCCTTACTACAATACAGTCAGTGCTGGCCACCAGTACAACCCACCTCAATATGGTGCTCAAAACGCATATATACTTGCTTACTCTCACATGGGTCAGGTCAGAGGAGGTTATCCACCTTATGGCCATGGCCAATCTTATGGTCAGTTAGGTCCATATAATCAACAGTTTAATGCTCATGGTCAAGCATTTGGTCCATCTTATAATTCGGTTCCGTACAACCAACCTTTTATGGGGGCTTATAATCAAGCTTTCCAGCCGCAGCTCCCGTTCCTTGCACGTCTGAATCTTTCGGATCTTTCGAAGCTCACGAATGATCCAGTGTGTCACGACCCTAATTGGCCTCCGGTCCCTACCAAGCTCCCTTCGGACATTCCTAAGTTTGAGGGGAAAGGTGGTGAGGATCTGGGTGATCATGTCACAACATTTCACCTTTGGTGCTCTTCCAACTTGTTGATCACGATTCCGTTCGATTACGACTATTTCAACGCACCCTCACAGGGGCAGTTGCGAAGTGGTATGTTGAGTTTCCTGGGAACACTTATAGGGGTTTCAATGAGATCGCTTTGGTTTTCTTGGATCATTTCCAGTTGCTGGTTCGTTACGATACCGGTACTGAACTTTTTTCTACCTTCCGTCAGAATAAGGCCACACATATTTCTGACCACGTTCAAGAGTGGCGTCGGCAGAAGCAGTTAGTGAAAGCCAACATTCCTCCAAAGTTTCTGTTGGAATGGTTCCTCAAGTCCTTACTTCCATATATTGCTAAGGATGTTTTGATGTTCGGCATTGTGACTGAGGAACAAGCCATCTTAAAAGTCTAGCAGTTAGATTTACTATACTCTTAGTCTGGCATTTTGTATGACATTATTCCTGATGCACTGCGAACATGACATGAGCCCAAGTCAGTCCCTGGACCACATGCTGATGGCATTGTGGGATCTGCAAGTACTCACTATGTAGATTTGGTGGCTAATCAAATGCAAAAAATTTCGCTTAACCAGTCTACTCCCGGACAGGTTCACACCTTGTCCACTTCCACCCCATCGTCCGATGTACACGGTGTGCAAACGACAAACCCATCGGGTAACCAACAACTTGGTGGTAAGAATAAGGGGAGAAAAAACCGTAAGGGTGGAAACAATGGGAATAATAACAACAATCGCAATGCCCCTCATAAAGAGAACGCCAACCCTCCTCGGGAAGGAGGAAATGTTGGTGAGGACCGTAAACCTAGGCATAAGGTGAAATTTCCATGTAAGCTTTTTGGAGAAGATCATCTTACTCACTTGTGTCCTAGAATCGAAGAAGCATCGAAGCATTTGGCATAGAGCCCAATTGTGTTGAAGGATCCCCTTCCTCATCATCAAAACATGGCATTGCATGCTCCCACCACTGGTTATAGACCTAATGAGACTGCAACATCTTCTTCCAATACTAGTGGTTATGGATGCGTGAATATGGTTCAATCAGAGGTTATTGTTGCTACTCGTCAACGCGATTATGGTGCACCACAACCTAATATGGGGAGTGAGCCTCCCCGTCCTCCTGATAATTCCTTGCATATCGAGAAGCCCTCTATTATGCTGCGGATACCGAAAGGTGTTCTTAAGCGCTCTACGCATAATCCCAATGCCCAAGTCGCCTAGAACTACTCTATTGTAGAATATTTGGGACAAACTCCGTGTGCCATGTCGGCTCTTAAAGTTTTACAGGCATGTCCTTCTCAAAGGCATGCCCTTTTGAGTGCGTTAGGAGTTTAGGATGGGGGAAATCCCAATGTTATCAAGTTCGACACTAGTGATATTCAGCCTCGCTTACCTTACCACGTGTCTTTTCAAATCCATGTGGAGTGCCTTAATAATTTCGTTAAAAGAACGGTGGTTGACGAAGGTGCTTCCACGTCAGTGATGTCGTTAGCTTCTTGGAAAGCTCTTAGCTCTCCTCCTCTACTCATGTCTAGAACCATGCTCACTGCATTTGACAGTCGTTCATTTAAGCCGCATGGGATTATCCCTTCCCTTGTTTTTCACTTGGGAGGTAAACATGTGCCTATTGAAGTCAAAGTGGTTGATGGGCCCATCGACTACAACGTTTTACTGGGTCGAAATTGGATGTACGCTATGAAAGCTGTCACATCTACTGTATTCAGAGTTATCTGCTTTCCACACGAAGGTAATATTGTGACAATCGATCAACTGGATTTCGTTAATCTTCCTCTTGAAGCATCCACGGGATCAATAGTCCCACAGGTTACAGATTCTCAGCCGACGATTGGGAACATGGGTGTTGGTATGTACCCTTCATTAATGGGATCTTATGATTTTCCCGCACCCGTGAATTTCATTAGAACTATTTCCGGCAATGCGCCTCCTCCTTTGCATAATGTGTCATTCCGGACCTCATATTTTGATGATCCATGGACTTTACCGTCCACGAGTTCTACGTCTGGAGACATTGCACATGTTGGGATGTCTATGCCACTGTCTGCTGTTGAGCTTGCTTACTAGGATATTCAACAAGCCACTGCAGAGCCGGATCTCTTCTCTTCTCGGACAGATGAGGAAGATCCCGTTACGCTGCCAGTTTGGGAAGTCAACTTATCTTGTTTGAATGATTGCCTTGATGGTACTTTACCTTCAGATGAAGCTATTATCAAGGCCATGTGTGGTAGTGAGAGGCCTTGGGAGGATATGCATCATCACTCGTATTTCCTTCCCAACCTCGATCTCGTCGAGCAAGAAGAGTTTAGGATGACACTTGTAGAGATGGTTGGTCACCTTGTGGCTCTTTTGGGTTCACATGAGATTTTCGTGAAGAGGAACATGGCTACTATTTCCCTGACTATACCGATCAACATCTCTCGCATTCCCAAAAAGATTGAAAATGTCTACATCGGTACTGATTTCTCTCCTGAGGAGGTTGCCATCTACACTTAATTGTTTATAAAACTTCGGGAAGCTTTCGCCCGGTCATACGAGGACACATCAGGAATAGACCCTAGTATTGTCGAGCACGAGATTAGAACATATCCTCATTCTAAACCGGTTTGACAACGTCTTCGAGCTGTTAACCCTAGGAAGGCAGCCTCTATCAAGGAAAAGTTGGAGAAACTGCTCAAAGCTGCTTTTATCTACCTCGTTCCCCTTACCGAATGGGTGTCAAATCCCGTTCCTGTGGATAAGAAGCAGGGAATGATCCGTGTATGCACTTATTTTAGAGACTTGAATCATGCATGTTTGAAAGACAACTTCCCCACGCCATTCATTGATCAGATCTTGGATGCTTGTGTAGGGAGTGAGATTTTTTCGTTCATGTACGGCTTTTCGAGGTATAACCAGATTCAAATCAAACCTGAGGACCAACATAAGATTTCTTTCATTTGTCCTTGGGGTACGTTTGCATATCGGAAAATGCCCTTCGGCCTTAAAAATGCCGGAGCTACATTTCAGCGTGCCATGACCTATGCCTTTCACGACCTTAAAAGTATAATGGAGGTTTTCTTGGATGATCTTGCCAGCCATTCTCGCAAGAGAATGGACCACCCCAAGCACCTCGGTTGGATTATCGAACGATGTATACGCTACAAGATCTAATTGGATCCCAACAAATGCATCTTTGGCGGTGAGGTTAGGTCGCCTTCTAGGATTCATAGTTTCGAAAGAAGGTATTAGAGTCGATCCTCTTAAAGTTGAGGCAATAATTTGGTTGCCTCCTCTACGCAACTTGTTTAAACTTCAGAGCCTCCAAGGGAGAGCTACTTTTCTACGTCGTTTTGTAGTCAATTATGCTAATTGTACCAAAGGTTTTGCGCGCTTGTTGAAGAAAGACACATTGTTTATCTGGGATGAGCGAGCCCAGCAGTCTTTCGATGCCCTTAAGAAATCTTTGGTATCAGCCCCTGTGCTTAGTCCACCTGACTTTGCACAATATTTTATACTTTACGTGGCTGCGTCTCAAGAGACGATCGGCATGGTCTTAGTTCAGGTTGATGATGCACTCATCGAGCATGTCATCTATTACCTCAGTCGAAATCTAGTAGACGCTGAACTAAGATATACTCACATGGAAAAGCTGGCACTTGCGACTATCCATGCAGTCCAGTAGTTACGACACTATATTTTGCTTAGAACAACCACAGTTGTAGCACATATCAATCCGTTTCAGTTCGTGCTATCACGACACCTTATAGGGGGAAGTACAATAAATGGATTGTGATCCTTCAAGAGTTCGATCTCGATTTTGCTTCGGCGAAGTTGGTGAAATTGTTGGTGTTTGCTGAGCTTATGTCAGACCTTCCAAGACTTGATGAGGATGTCATCCATGAAGATTCCTTTGTGGATGAACACTTGTTTCTTATCTCGTTAGAGGACCCTTGGTATGGGGATATCATTGTATATCTCCAAACTTTGAAGTTTCCTTCGCATTATTCACGGGACGAATGACGACGTTTGAAACATCACGCTAAAGGTTATACTATCATCGGTGACACTTTGTATCGCCAAGGAAAGGATTATATTCTTCGCCGTTGTTTAACTCACGAAGAAGCGAAGCGTGTGCTTAATGATTTCCATGCTGGGGCGTGTGGCGGTCACTTATCCGGGCTTGCTATAGCCCAACATATTATGCGAGTTGGTTACTTTTGGCCTTCAATCTTTAAAGATTGTATTAACGTTGTGAATAGATGTCACCCTTGCCAGGTGTTTTCTCGGAATATACACTTGCATCCAGTGCCCCTCCATTCGGTCGTCACCATCGGTCCTTTCACTAAGTGGGGGGTGGATTTCATGGATTGCAAACCAACTTCAGCTGGGGGGCATCACCATATCATAGTGGCCGTGGACTACTTTTCCAAATGGGCTGAGGCCATGCCTATCGTAAAAGCCGATGGTGCTACAACAGCCCATTTCGTGTTCAATCATATTATTACTCGGTTCGGTATTCCGAAAGAGATTGTCACTGACCATGGCATTCACTTTCAGAAAAAAATGATGGAGGATTTGTCACTCAAGCTTGGGTTTCGTCAAGAATATCCATCGACTTACTATCCCCAAGCGAATGGTCAAATTGAAGCAGTCAATAATTCTTTGAAGACCATTCTCCAACGTACCATCCAACAAAGCAAGAACAACTGACACATTATGTTATATCCTACTTTGTGGGCATATCGAACCATAGTCAATACTGCCACCGGGTTCCCACCATTTCAGCTAGTACACGGTGTGGAGTCAATTCTACCGATTGAATGCGAAGTTCCTTTGCTTAAACTAGCCATAGAGCTCCTCCCTGATACAACAGGTATTGAGCAACGTTTAATCCACCTTGAGCAGTTTGACGAGCAACGTTGAGATGCCGCTATGGCTATAGATGCCAATAAACGTCGTCTCAAGGTTCATTATGATAGGTTTGTTCATCCTCGACAGTATGCTGAAGGTGACTTGGTCCTCTTATATGACCAAGCTAAAGAACCCTTGGGGGCAGGCAAGTTCAACCCCATGTGGCACAGTCCTTACATTGTGAAGCATGTCTTGGAAAAAGGAGCCTATGAATTAGAGGACAATGAGGGGAACGTCTTGAAGGAGCCTAGAAATGGGCTCTACCTCAAGCGGTATTACGCTTGAACTTCTAGTTCGAGCTAATGTTTTTTTATACTATTGTATAGTTATTTCTGTACATGGTTTAGATTTCTTTTAGTCTTCGGGTTTGCTGATTCGCTTCCATTTGATTGACAGATGTCAATAGAATCTCCTACGTTCTTAGGGTTTGTGGATGGTGCTAGCCGTCATACGCAACAACTTACTTCTACTTCCTGGGTTATTTATTCACCTGACCATCTAGTTGTGTCTTCAGGAGGTGCTTGTCTTGGTCCTACATCTAACAATGTGGCTGAGTATAGTGACGTGATTGAGCTACTTCGGGATGCTATTTTACATGGCGACTAATCTTTAGAAGTCCGCCTGGATTCACAACTGGTTGTGTCTCGGTTGAATGGTCAGTACCGTGTGAGGGACCCTACACTACTACAGAAATTCCTAAGGGTAAAACTCTTGGAGCGCCATTTTGTTTCAATTACATACATTCATGTTCCGAGAAGTGTTAATTATATATCTGATGCATACACTAACTATGTATTAGATTGACATTTATCACATTTACAATGAAGCACGCAAATAAAAGAGACATTCATACATTTGTACATACACACATATAGTAGAATCGGAGAACCACAATTTTTTATAAATAATATGTCAAAAAATGGTAGTGTCATAATACAAAACTGGAGCCCGTATCCCTCAAAAATATACATATCGATAGAAAAAGGGACCCTGAGATATATACTCCCTACGAGGAGGTCTAGCTACCTCCCTAACAGGATGAGTCTCATAGTAATACTGTATTGCATTTGCTATACGCTGCAGTAGTCGTACCTAGTTACTCGGCACTCCCACTACTTGGCGCTACATATCCTTTGGTAGCCGTGCCACCTATATTTTTGGTACCTTGGTAGTCATCCGTGATAGGTTTCCTCGCAGAGTCTGTAGTGTACGCTCTGCCGTAGCACCCCCTGCCTCATCACTCCTGCCCCGACGACGATGTCTGGGAATCCCTCGGGTCTCACGGGGCCCTTGTTTGCGAGCAAACAGTAAAACATTAATATATGATACTACCCCCCAAAAGATTTTTTGCATTTACATCTATAATAAAAATTCCACAAAAATTTAATACACCAAAAACCTAAAAAGAGTACTCACCAATGTCTCTAAATGCTACATCTAGTGGAAGTGGCATGTCACGATCCTAGCGGAAGTCTATCCCTGCATATGGGTAGTCCTCTATGGCTATGAATTTTCTGTCCCACCAGTGAAAGCTCCTCTGTATATAGTGACGCCTGACGGCCACCACCCTGTCGCGTCAAGACCTCTGCCCACCGGGTCAGGGCTGGGTCGCGGAGACTATGAGGAGGGACCTCAACCCTCGGACTGAGCCCCGAAACTCGCTCAAAGAAGAAACTGCATAAGATACTACCGTATCCGAAGTTTTTTTCCTCCCCCTGCTTGCAATTCGTCAACTGGGTCTTCATGGACCCCAGTAGCGTTGTGCACCAGTCAAATATCATGGGATGCATACACTGTGACGCATAGAACATCACTGGCTTGGATGCCTGGTGAAGAGATTTCGAACCAGTAATCCGCACTAGGGTTTCCACTATGATCTTCATGCTCAGATTAACTATGGCTCTGATGGACACCTGACTCCCCACTGCCTGAGTATTTGGAACACAATACCGCTCTATATAGTCAGGTATGGTGATCCCACCACCCACAGAACGAGACCAAAGGCTTGCCACCTCACCTCGGCGGGACAAACCAGTAATGAAGTAGATATCGTCCACTTCCAATGAGAGTATTTTCCCGTGTAGATTGAATTTTTGTGCATCGATGTCCCAGTAATCTATTAAACGGCGGAGCAATAGGTTTTGGGCCCTTAAACCCCCTATGTTCCAAAATTTGTATAGCCCACATGCTTGTAAGGCTTGTTGTGCACTCACATCATTGCAAATGGCTTCATCCATTAGGTCATGTTCCCTCTCTCTCCACTCTAGAACCATCCTGGAGGGAGAAAAAACAAAGAATTTAGTCTATTTTATTGAAAAAACTAGCTTCACAGCCATACCCACAGGCAAGTTTGCTTACAGAGGCGGGTACCCACGGTCAACGTGTGCGTTGACTGCGAGTACCTTGCCCTACTCGCGACTCGCATTGTTATAGCCCACGGGTAGCGCTGAAACCATTTAGGGCTTGGCCAAATGAAAAATCCAACCGATGAAAATTGAAGTAAAAGCATTGAAATGGAAGGTATGGATGAGACTACCAATCTACTCCTGACAGTTTGATGATCGGATACCCGTAGCTCCCAGAATCAGCAGCTGAACTTCAAGGTGAAAACTAACCACAAAACTCCAAATGGGTGAATAGTAAAAATGAATTGTAAATTGTAAATTTTTGTTACTATTTATAATTTTCAAAACCCACTTGTCTATAGTTTTCGCCACTATATGTTGTTTTGGACTAATATAATGTCTTGGAGTAGCATTTTTTGACTAGATTTCTTTGACGAAACTTGTTTTGGACCATTTTGCGCCTACGGTAGGTATATTTCACGCCTGGCATATAGGTTAGATGTCATTTTCACATGCATTATGCATTAGACTGTTTGACCATTTTCATAAACCCTAGGTGCGACCCCGCTTCTTAACCGACACAGAACCTTCACACTGTTATAGAAGTGTCGTTATGTGGCAGTAGGGCCTTTCCGAACATGAGTACCCTAGTTAGAACCCATTTTTGCATTATGGTGCCCATGCCGTTGTGTGTCCTTAGGATTGGGAGTCCTTTGTAGTTACGCCATGACTCTGCGATAAAGATTCATACTCTACTTTGTCTTATGCTGGCCATCTCCCATAAGGACTCCCCCAATTATATCAAGTTGTGATTGCATTGCATCATCCTGTTTGCTGCTTGAGCCTTGTGCCAGCTCCCGCTCACTCAGTTGTTAGCCTAGTGCCTGAGCACTTTTCCCTGTCGAGCCTTGCAGAGCTTCCATTTGTCCTTCACAACTTGATGACCTTTTGACCCTAAGGGAACATCCCCCCAAGTGTCCACATCCTGCATACGCTTCCTTGCATTGATCATAGGTATGTTCCACTGCTTGGGACTAGTCTACTCGCTATTTGACACTTGTTTCCTCATTTTTGTACTATAAGCAATTTTATTCTTTTTCATGCTTTTTCAAATATGAAAAAGACCAAAAAAATCAAATATTCCAAAAAGTCGGATGGGATTATGGTTACTACTTCTAGTTGGCAGTTGTTGTGTCGCCTTTGAACATAGCATTAATACCACTCCATACATTATGAGTCAGGACTATAGTTGGACCTTAGGAGCTATACTTGTTTCTCAGTTTACTCCACCAATTGGTTAAGCTTCTAGTCATTATGGAGCCCTTTGTGGTGCCTCCTACATCGCAAAGTCTATACTGAGTCTATGTTGCCCGAGTCTATCCATCTGCTCATGCTCTTGTTCAAAGGAAGTCTTGAAACCAGAGTTGGCCACTCCTCAGATTTCTTGACTATTGCATGTTGACCATCCTTATTGAGTCAGTCTGTTTCACCTGAGATCTTCCAAATCTTTCAGCGTATCTTGGACCTCGTGCTGGTTGATGGGGGATGCCTTAATGCCCTCCTTCCAGTGAGTCTCGTCCCATCGAATTCAACCCATTTATTCTGGGACTTGAGGCTTAGAGTTCGGTTGAGTACCTTGAGGCTTGCAGTCATTAGTGGCAGGTTCTCTCGCCATTGACAGTTTTGGAAATACATCAATGTCCCTTGATCGATGGATTCATCCTAGTGTTCGACTTCAACACATCTATTCACACTCTGATGATTGTGCTATGTGCCTTGATGCCCATTTTCATTATTGGTGGGTTATCTCGCGTCTGTTAACGGTATACATCATTGACCAGTAATCAGACGATGTCACATCAGGTTCGACCTCAACTCCTTTATTCACTTGATGGGACTTGCACCATCAAAGACTTGTGTAGAAGACCCCAGGCGATAGTGGCATTTAGTATGCTACTTATGATCATGACTTTACATCTGAGATATCATCTCTCAGATATTAGCAGTTTATACCTCCAATTTGTACCAGTTGTTTCATTTTCAGCAGGAGACCATATCTTATTTAGAGGGATCATGGCTATGATCACTTATGACATATATTCACTATGTACTGCCTATTCATGGCCATTGTATCAGATTGTTGTACTATACCGACATTTATTCAGGGATACTATTGTATTATGACGAATGAGATACTCCTTCCACTTGTGTCTCCATCACTCCACTTCTGAGATTTATAATGTATTTCGGCCATCATAGTATCAGTCTCTGACCTCACACATTAGGGGGCATCTGTTACAACGTAATTTTCCACCTTGTGAGCATCAACACTCTTTGTCCTGCAAGATCCATTTTTCTGACTCAGATCCACTTTATATCCTTCAGACACATTATTTCCCTATTTTTTCCCCTGTACGCTAACTGGATCATTACAGTGGGAGTACTCGCGAGTTGCATCACTATAGCCCGTGGGTAGCATGTCAAATGGTAAAAATCACTAGTTAATTACTTTTTACTCCCAAAAAGTGGTCATAGGGTGACCTTTGGTCCTCCATTTTCCCTGAAACGCCTCGATGTGTCCTTTCACTTACCTTTGGGATGACTATATATTGAGCACATATGGTTTATGGACGGGAGGGAAAAGGAGAGCAAGAGAACTCTAGTGGATTTTTGCCCTATCTTGAGTCTACACTCATTGATCCTTGTAGTTGTGAACCTTTTATGTTCACCTTCCAAACTCCTATCATAGTTTGAGTTTTCCATTCCATGGAGGATTGAAGTGGTGGAGGCACAAGTGGATTGACCCAGATCTTGGTTCAGATTGGTTGCTGGCAAGAGGTCATATCACATTGTACTTCTTGTTATTTATTAATAGAAATACTCATATTCTCGTCCATTAATGTTGAGAATGTTGTTTATATTACATTGGATTGCATTTACTTATAATATCACGGACCATTGCTATTGATGATGTTAATGTCATTTATACATTATATGCGCTTGTTGTATATTGGCTGACAAGACTAATTTGCAGATCTAAGTGCACAGATTGAAAGCTCCAACGGGGATCTACATCAAACATTTGGATCAAGGTTGGTTATATTCTTCTTTATCTTAGCATTGTCATTTATATAGCATAGTACTAGGAATTGAGTTAATTTCTGGTAGTCAGTTGTCTGTTGTGGTTTACCCCAAGCCATAGGAAGTTTTCTCCAATACAACCTTAAGTCAGTTCTCTCAGGCTTTCACAGTGTGATGATTTGCTCTCCGTGGTTTCCAGATTCACTATGCTGCCGAGGCATGAGCATTGAGTAGCAGTAAAGCATATGTTCATATACTTGAGGGGCACAATGGAGTATGGTTTGAGATATCTTGGAGATGGTGAGGTGAACTTGTAGGACTATACAGATTCATAATGGGCTGGCAATACATTTGATGGAAAGAGCAACCCAGGTTGTTGCTTTACCTTGGGATCAACAATGATATCTTGATTTAACATGAAGTATACTTCCATGCCATTCAACTCAACAAATGTATAATACATGGTAGCTAGTACTTCTAGTTGTGACGCCATATGACTTTGCAAGTTGTTGCTTGAAGTATTATTTGATTGGGAGTTGGATCCCATGGCGATTTACTGTGATAATCATAGTTGTATCAAACTCTTTGATAATCCAGTGTTTCATGACAGTCCAATCACATCAAGATCATATATCACTTCATTCAAAATATGATTAAGAAGGATGTGATAAAGCTCTAGTATGTACCCACAAATCAACAAGTTGTTGATATTTTGACCAAGCCATTAACAAAAGAAAAGTTTGAAGCACGCATAGACAAATTTGGATTGGTGTAGAATTCCTTCCTCACTAAGAGGGAGTGTTGAAGAATGTAGCTCGTGCATGAACTTTTGCATAGGTTCAATGTGAACATGTTGAAAGTAGTTCAAGTTAATTCTATGTTATAATCCATTTTAGGAATAAAGTTAAAGTCTTATATTTAATTGATTGAGTCTAGTTAAGTGTATTTATACATTAGTGATTTAGATTATTCTCAACCATACATCTCATTGTGAAATTAGGGTTTTCGTAGATTAGGACTTCAACTCAAGTATAAAGGCAAGTCAAGATAGAGTGTTTAGACAGTTTTTGTAGGACAGTTGAACAATTGAGTAGATTAATCAACGAAAGGAGAGAAATCAATGGCAGAAGGAATAGGATCAACTAGTAGCAAGCAAGTCGAAGTACGGTCCAATTGGTACAATTCCATACAGTAGTCATAAAACAATCAATACAACTATTGTTCCTTTTCCTATACATGTCGCACCTTCTCCACAAACCTTACATCCCACTTCAAGGGTATTTGTTTACTATGCCGCTCAAACTATGTAAGTTTCTTTGTAAGCTTTGATTAAGTTAATAATAAGTTAATTTAAAGGAGAAATTCCCTATGTGTGTAATTATTTTTTACACTTCCACTATTTACTTTCTATCTATTGTGTGGTTATTTTTATGTGATGAATTATATTTATGCAGTTAAATAACAAACTTGTTTGATTGAGAACATAAGGGAAGTAGTCACCTAGGGTTTGGAATTTTCATAGTCGCTAGTCGCTGCGAATCTGGGTTGGCCTTCAAACAACAATTTTCAATCAATCTGCTTGGCATTGACCTTTACTTTGCCTATTTGGAATTAATCTGATTTCCATTTTTTAAAAGAGGTGGCTAAACTGTTAAAGTGTGAAGTTTGAACTTTGATAATTTCAATTGCAACGACCAACAAACTTGAAACAACGAATTGGACCTTGGTGTATTGAAGTGGATTTGCCAGACTTTGAGGTTCTTATAATTTCTTATTATATTTATCCCATTTTTTGGGGGTAAAATGAAGTGATTTCTAGAGATATTTTGATTTCCTAATTACCAATTGAATATTTATGCAGTAAACTAGTTCCATTTCATCATTTATGTTTTTGGTTAATTCTAATAGACATACATATATTAATTATTGGCATCCCCAACTTGTTGTCCTTTGAAAATTTTGGCGGTGTGCTCTAGTTATTCTGAACTCTCATTCCCCATCCCCATCATGCCTCCATTATGGAAACTAGTGCGGCATAGGTATACATCAATAACCACTCATAAAGAGCTCCACATCCCAAATGCATATGCAAGATGCAAAACAAAAAATAAAATTATTTCAACATAAATAACAATAAACTAATACAAAACGTTGATTTGATTTACTAGCAAGTATTCTGTGATCACTTTTGAATATTCTCTCTCTCTCTCTCTCTCTGTGTGTGTAATAAAGGCAGGTGAGGGGAACCGCACTTATAAAGATAGCGGGCCCCATATGAACCCACATTATATGAGCTTTTTGGTTCCCAAAGACCCAAAGGGCTTACTTTGCATAACCATTTTAAGTACACAAGGCACAAAAGATCAATCCAATTAGGGTATTTTTTAAGGATTATAAAAGCATACTTAAGTATAGTATTCTAGACGATTATTTTGGATTGATATATATATATATATATATATAGAGAGAGAGAGAGAGAGAGAGAGAGAGAGAGAGAGGTGAATATTAAATATGAAACATACAATTTATTATTGAAACCTGTAAATTTTGACGAATATTATGATAAAAAAAAACATATTTTATGTAAATATAGACGATATTAAAAACTAAAAATGATCAAATAGAAAATTTATTTAAAAACAAAAGGCCCAAAAATAACCAATTGGCAAAATTTCGCCCCTAAAAATTTCCCTGAATTCAATGATCCACAAACAACCTAATTATTTATATATTCTAAGTGATATATGTTATCAATTATTTACACAAGTACCTACTGTTTGTGTGTGCACATTCAAGACTATATATATACACGTGCCAACTATAAACAAAATCCCCTTTTTCACATTTTTGTATAGATTTTATGGAAAAGTAGCCAGTCCAAAAGCTGAGTGAGAGGACTTTCCATTAAATTGTTTTCATTTAAACACACTTTCATTGCTATTTAAACACACTTTCATTGCCATTTAAACACACTTTCATTGCACTGAGTGGAACGAGGTGCTCTACAACCCAGTATGGGGGAGATCTTCTAACGTCATGTACCGTTACATCTAATAAAATGTAAAAATGTAGCGTTACATCTAATAAAATGTAAAAGGTGATTGCACGTAAAAATAAGTAAAAAGAAGTAGAGTAAAAAGAAGCAAGTAAAATAAAGTAAAGTAAAAAGAAGTAACGTAAAGTAAAGTAAGTATGGGGAGATGTTGTTGTGATGTAATGTTTGTTACTAACAAAATAATTAAAAAAATTCATGTCCACTCATAAAAAAATTATGGAAAGTATTTAAAAAAAATCCACTTTGGTCCAAAAATAAAATATTATGAAAAGTAATTAAAAAATAGATGTTCGTTTATAAAATAAAAACTTAAAACTTAGACAGGATCTATCAATCAAGAGAGATTAAATTTCTTGAGTTTAAATTTAAAAAAAGAAATACACCTCAAGAAATTGGATCCCTCTCGGTGCTTGATAGATACAGGTTTAAGATGGATCTATGCTGGTTTAAACACACATTACCCATTACAACAAGGCATCACCCATTACAACAAGATATTATGCATATCAATCAAATGTTTTATCACCCTTATTTCTCTCAAATCCAAATTCTCATAATTGGATAACTGTCCATTTCAAAATCAACCTACCACTTCCCTATTTTGAAGTCTAACAGTAAATGCATGTAGAGACCAGAGTAGTCCCTTTATCCTCTCCCTCATTTCATCATCAATGAGATTACCTTCACCGTCAAACTTTGAAGGAGGTTGAAAAGCATTTATGAAAAGCTCAGGTTTGTTGATAAAATGCAAATCAAGGAAAACTCCAATTTGCCTCAAATGATATTGAGATCGCCCCCCACCAAAGCCTCCCCCGGCACTCATTACAGCTGCAGGCTTGTCTGCCCACACATTGGGATGTCTAGACGCCCAGTCAATTGCATTCTTTAAAATACCTGTCATGTGGAGCAAAAGAAGAGTTCAAGAAATGAAAAAATGGTCAAGATACAATAACACTACAAGCCATGCATAGATAATTAATTTCCAATAATTTAGGTGCACAATCATACACTAAAGAAAAGTATCCTTGCAAAATACTAAGAAAATTAACAACGATATTTTCAGGTTCATATCCAAACAATCTCTTGCTTTACATTAACTTTTAGATATATTATCCTAAGAGAATAAACAACAAAGAGAAAGGATCTATCAATGATAAAAACACATTCAAATACGCAATCTGAACAAGAGAAACATTCTAAATAAACATAGATTGTCAAAAGGGGCTTGCCAGGTTGATGAAAACTTCGATTCCCCCACGTAGACTGGCACACCCTCACAAGGGGACAACTGTTCAACAGGAAGCCATCGCGGCCATTAAAAAGGGCCGGGAGGTAACACACCATAATTGCGACACAACACCCCATCTCTTATAGACGGTGGATGCTCAGCAGTCAAAGTATTAGGAAACATCTTGCAAGATTGCTTAAATATACATAGAAAGTATTAGAAAAAGGGAAATGATGTAAAAGAGAAGCTGAAATTTGATCCACCATATGTTGCACAAAGAAAGAAAGCACATATATAACATGTCAAAATGCTATTCCTCAATACTCTTCATTAAAGGGACAAATTCTGCAAATGGGCTTGTGATTCAATGGTGAGGTCAGCAGCATGTCAAGCCGCCCATCAAGGTTCAAAGCCCCTTGAGGCATGTGTAGAGAGCAACCCTTCATGGGCCAGTTCGTATTTGAAAGTGGCCGATGGGTAACTCTTCCTATATAATGATGAACTCTGAAGTTCGTATTTGAAAGTGGCCCATGGCCTATGGGTAACTCTTCCTATATAATGATAAACTCTGAAGTATACTCTGAAGTTCGTATTTGAAAGTGGCCCATGGCCTATGGGTAACTCTTCTATATAATGATGAACTCTGAAGTATACTCTGAAGTTCGTATTTGAAAGTGGCCCATAGCCTATGGGTAACTCTTCCTATATAATGATGAACTCTGAAGTATACTTTCAAGGGGAAAAGGGAAAAATCTAGAGGATCAATGGATTTAACAACTACCACATATTATTTGCAGCATAAAATGCCTACAAGGATCTCCAAGCTGATATGGCAGACCAAAGAGACTTGCAGGGGATCTCCAATCAATCTTCGGAAAGACAGATGAGGGTTATCCAGTCAGAACATTAGACCAAAAAGACCTGAAAAGCTGCCCAAGAGATACCCAATCAATCTTCAGAAAGAGAAATTAGGGCCATCTAGAGGGAATTTTAGAAAAAAATGACCAGGAAGTGCTGCCCAAACAGCTTTCAGCAAAAAGCAATCACCCAAGAAGCTCTCCCAATCATTTATATGCGAAGGAAAATTGCAGAGGAGAAGCCTGATCCATAAGGATAAGAGAAGAAGCCACAGAGGATAGAACAGGGTTAATATTGGCCAACAATGTGCCTAAGATCTGGGTTGGCAGGTGCGGGAGGGGTCATCTTTGACCCCGGGGGAAACAGAATGAATGATTACATCTGGGGGATTGGAAACAAAACCAACAATGCTGCCGAATGGTTAGCTTTGATCAAAGGTTTAGAAATTGCCATCAACATTGGAGTAAAGGACTTGATAGCCGTTGGGGACTCTCTATTGATAGTCCATGAAGCCCGCAAAATCATCAGGAAACGCATATCTCCGTCCAGCGAGTTTCATCATCTTCTCAAATTTCTCAGCAGAGATTTTAGTTCTATCAATATTCTCCATATTTTCTGCTCAAACAATCAACATGCCGATGAAATGGCGAATAAAGGAGTGCTCCTAAGTTATGGTTACATGGTACAAAATGGTAAACCTCCCTTACCTTGTTGGGTTCCCTAACCCACTCCTCTCTAGGGGTGTCTCTTCCCCCTTTTCACGTTTCCAATTCCAATATCCCATCACCACCTTTTGGAACGTTAGCCCCCAACTTTGCATGGGTATAGCTGTCGTTTGTTTTGAGTGCCACTGGAGGCATTTAAAGCCTTCACATGGCCTCACCTACCTCCACTTTCCCCTTACCTCGCACGCTGCAATCTTGTCTTCCCCAAGACGCTCCCCAGCAAGTTGGTATTCGGCTCGCATTCAGGGTATGGGTGAACCCTCCTCTGTGTCCTTAGATCCCACCCTGGGTGCTATCAATCCTCTACTCTTCTTTCCATCTTCATGCTCGCTTTGCAACAAACCTTTGCCCTCGCACGCAGCACCCAAACTTATTGAAGCCAGTCTCCTTGGACCTCCGTGCCTCCTGGTCGACGACCTCACAGCCCTTAGTTTGTGTGAAGAAAAGGAGCCAGACCCTAATCCTTCTCTGATTTCTCAAGGCACTCCGGTAGATGAAATGGAAGAACAGTTGTGCAAGGTCAGAGCGGAGAACTCGGAAATCAAAAGGACCCTGACAAGAATGTATACTCTTATGCAGTCTATCAGTACAGAAATAAGGAACAACAGCAATCTTCTGAATGGCCGTATCTCGTCCATCTCTGATACGGTGGACTACACTACCAGTAGCATTGCAAATGTGGATTCAAAAGTGGAGGACAATTACAGAAACATAATGGACTTGGAAGGCAAGGTGGACAGGCTTCGGGAGGACTTAGCTCGCTGTGTCCCAGGTTTTCATGATACTACAGGTTCCAGCTCCAACCCTGAGGACTCAATGGAGAGCCCAGAACCACCGGACCAGCACCGAAACTAGCTTAGCATGCAGACTCTCCAGAATTTTCGGGTCATATGTCTTTTTACTGCAGATAGGTTAGTCTTAATTTTGGTTAACAGCTGTTTAAATGTGGGAACATGCCAGCTTTTTAATGGATTTGAAATCCAAATTTTGTAATGTTCTGCTTCTGCAAACTTATTTTGGGACAATTTGTGAAGGTCTACAACCTTCATAATTTTAGGTTTTTAAGAGATAAAAGAAGTTGTAGTGAAACAAATGAGAAAAGTTTGAATTCTGGCCCTTCTCAAAGGAAAACCAGAAATTATACTTCTGTAATTTTTTAAAGACTCTTTTTAATACAAATCCTATATCCGTTCTTGTTAAAAAAAAAACAATGTGCCTAAGAAAGATGCAACTTCTAATTGTTGTCTGAATTTTTTAACATGCACGATCTGTTATGGATCAAATAAATGACAAATTTTCAAAACACATCTTTAAACTTAAAAATATCTTTCATAGAACTTTGCTGAAAACTACAAACTTAACTGTATCTTAATGACTAGAACCCAAGTGTGCAAGCATGAGGTCAGAGATGGCACTCTTATAATTTTCCAGTAAGGGAGTATTAATGTGGAATTAAGTGCCAAGATAGGGATATGCCACTGTAGTAAAATAGCAAGCATGAGGTCAGAGATGGCACTCTTATAATTTCCAAGTAAGGGAGTATTAATGTGGAATTAAGTGCCAAGATAGGGATATGACACTGTAGTAAAATAGCTCAAATCAGGGTAAAAAATGATCAAATAGTACATTGACGAGAGTATGCTCAGAAACTTGGGAATACTTGTACAAAATGATTGTCGACATTTGAGAGCTTGTTAGAATACTCTCAAGTCTCAAGTTTGCATCTATTGTTAAAATTCTCCGATCATGATAAGCGGAGTCTGCACTCAGAAACTAAAACCTAAACTCTAGGTACTGAAAAACTAAACTTCAATCAAAACAGTAAATTCTGAATACTCTAATCTACAAACACATCTCACAGTTCACTGAAAATACAAACAGCAAATAGACAGATATGAACTCTCAAAACAACATCTCTAATCTACTTAGTACTAACTAAAGAATAAACTCACAATGTAAACAACTCAAATCTCTAACTTGCTAACCAACCCCATGCTGTGCACTGGCCTCTAGATCTCCTTTATTGCATCAAGAGTAGCAAGGTTCAAGTACAAATACGGATACGAATACAATTCGATACGAATCTAGTATGAATAAAATACGAAAGTAGAGTGCTTATATATAATACTTTTAATCAAATATACGATAAATGTACATAAATATTTATATAATAAAATCAAACATATATTTAAAAACAAAAATATAAAATATGCCACAACTAGTTAATCAAACATATATTTAAAAAACAAAAATATAAAATATGCGGCAACTAGTTATTAATAATTATTTTAATAAGAAAGAACGAAATTGAATGGTATTTCTGTTTTACAATGTTTGAATAATTAAATTTTGTTTTTTTTTAAATTGGTTTTCAAAATTTATTTGTCCATTAGTAATAATCCGTAGTAAATCCGTATCCGTATTACACCTACACCATTTGTTCCCAATTTCCGTACAAGAAATACCAATACGGCCGAATTGTGCTACTATATGCTACTATGGCGAGGTGCTCTACAGCCCAGTATGGGGTTGATGTTGTCACATAACGTAAAGTAATGTAACGTTATGTAAAATTCATGTCGGCTCATAAAATAAAAAATTAAAACCAAATGAAAAGTAATTAAAAAAATCCATCTCCACTCATAAAAATAAAAAATAACCAACATAGAGCCATCTTAAACCAGGATAATTTCTTGAGGTGTAAATATTTTCAAGATATGTAAAAAATTTAAGATGGAAACATTTACACATCAAAAAATTGGATCTCTTTGGATGCTTGGATGCTTGATAGATTCAGGTTTAAGATGGATCTATAGGAAGACTTAGGGTTACAGACTTAGCTTCATTGAATGAGATCTATCTACATGCAAAGTATTTCCACTCCTAGTTCTGTCCTATTATCTTTCTCTCCTACGGTGCACCACTAGCCCTCTCTCTTACTCTCTTGGTTCTATAAAACAGAGCAAGATCACTGGTTCAAGAGGTTAGACTTTTTCAGACAGGTTACAGCAGCTCATCACCATCGTTCTTCCATTACAAACTTTACAGCATCTTCCATTACTGCATGCCAGAGATTGACAAGGCAGCCCGTGACGCATTGATGCCTATGGTTGATTCTCTGCCTCTTCATTAATATATCAAATGGATTCAACTATGCTTTGTATCTAGCTCTTAGGATTTGTATAGTTGTCTTCGTGACATGCAATTGTGCAGAAGGGATTTTTGCTTGTCACTATTATGCACTTTGAATTTTGCTTTCACCTAAGGCAAATATTCTTTTCAATTTTTCCATATAATTGCTGCTGTAATTTTCATTAAGAATCTGATCTAAACCCTTGATGATTTAATTCGTGGTTTGATTACTATTCTTGATTGCTTTTGGGCATTTAGAGGGCAGCATATTGTGTTTATTTAAGCCTAATTTATACACAGATTTTTACATCAGCAAACAAAACACACATCCTAGGGATACCCCCTGAGACTGGAAAAGCGCTACACTGAAAGGAGAGGCAACTATCTGCGACAAGGTTGGTTTGTCTAGAGTTTTCTCGTTGATCTACTTGTTCTTCTTAGTGTGGATTTGTGCATTAACAAATTGGAGCCGTTGCCGAGGACTTAATTGAATCCTTGGACATTAGTAGCTTGTGGCTACACGACATCGGTAAGATTTACTTTATATTTTCTATCTCACACAATGACTCCACTATTGTAGGGTTTCACCATGGTTGACAACCTAAGACGATCTCCATGATTTTACCCTACACAAGGCACAGTTCTGGGCCTTAAGAACCTAACATCTATCCCGGAACAACAAGGATAGATCACCACATAAATCTCCCCTCGTTACTCCACTGTGGAAGGATCATGATTGATCAGGGATGTTGAAACGACACAATGGGTGTAGGATAATATATCCCTGGTGTAGGAATTCTCTCACATTAAGAAGGGAGAAGATGAAGATGTTCTTGTTTTTCATGTTAGATTTCTCAAGGCATTTGCATAAGATTCATCCCTCACTTTGACCAAAAGAAGTTTTAATGGATTATGTTTTTTCTTTTGATTCAAAGTATCGTTCCCTCTTATGGAGTGAAAACCCAACAGATTTAGAGAAAACGTTCTGTGCTACACTATGAGTGCAAGAATTCCTTCCTGCTGAAAATGAACAGAATAGTGGAAGCCTTGCATGTGATGAAGTTTCCAATTATGAGGAAGATGAAAAGGCGAGTTTACAGGTGGGTTTGTTGATTCCTTCCATTGATGATGATAACTTTCAAGAAGAAGAGAAACCAAAACCCTCTTATGGAGTGGAAACCCAACAAATATACAGACAATGTTATGAACTACCCTAAGAGTGCAGGAATTTCTTGCTACTGAAAAGGAACATAATAAGGGAAGCCTTGCATGTGATGAAGTTTCCAATTATGACGAAGATGAAAAGTTGAATTTACAGGCGGGCTTGTTGATTCCTTTCAGTAATGATGATTGTTGACACAATTATTTTTATAAGGATTTTGAGAAATGTGAAAAAGAATGATAAGGCTGTGTTTCTACGGTTTGCCACCATATGACCGTGGGATAATGGGAGAAAGCATCGAAAATATGGCCGCCAAATCCTAATGTGAGATATCTCAATATGATCGGGATGTTGAAAGAAAAATCATTTTCAAATTAGAGCAATGGCGCGTTCTGCAGAGTAATTATAGATCAATGGTTCAGATTAAAGCAGCAGTAAAATCGACGGTGGATGCAATTTTCGCTGGAAAAGATGCGAGGTATTTAAGACGTTGTAAAGTCATCGAAATGACCGTTAACTCAAAGTTAAAGCGAGAACGAGATCAACGGTCATCGATCAATCAACAAGAAAGATCAACGGATCACGTTGATTTCGCACCACCAACTTGCACGAACGAAGGAAGTGGTGGGTGGTTGCGAAATCTAAAACCATCCGCTACGTGTCAGTGCTTCGCTGTTTGGAAAGGTGGTAAAGGAAACCACCTTCTACGGTTGCGAAACCACTTTGGGGGGTTATAAAAGACAAAATGCACGAGAAATACAACACTTGTCATTTGGCGTTGAACGATTTGGACGTGTCGCGTGAGGTTGGAACACGACAGAACAGACCTTTTCCAGCTCACGTATTGCCAGGTAGGCCTTCAGAACTCTTACAGATATTTCCATACTTTATTCAATGGAAAATCAGAGTGAAGCAGAGGTTCAAAGTGGGGAATTTGCAAAGTTAACGGAAGTTTTTAAAGAACAGGTTGGGAGATTTGCAGAAGCAGGGCATAGATGTGCATAACATTCAAAAATCTCATTTTATTCACTTTTGTCCAGAACAAACCCGAGGTTTCCCAGACTTTGTATCCTGGTGCGCCAAGAGCTATTCCCAAGCTGAAATAGTCGTCATGGATTCAAAGAGAACGAAAATCTTGTGTCCTATCAATTCCTTAGTGATTAAGAAATCATTAGAAATACCTTCATCCTTTTCCCAAAACCTTGAAGAATTCGCCGAGGAAAAATTGATTGACCTGTACAGACATTCCATCCCTAAAGTTAAACAAGCCTTTTTGTCAAAAAGCCTCAAACCCGAGATTTCAATTGATAGTACACCTTTTCCATTAGATATTACCTTCTTTGATGAAAATTCACAACTAGTCATTTCATTAATTAGTCAATTTCTAGGGTTAGATAATGACCAAGTTGTCACTGAAGTCCAATTGAGTCTACTATTTAGATTGAGTTCATTTTCACCTGAGATTGAGTCTATTCAATATATGTGTCTTAAATTTGATGAATTCCTAGTTGAGAATATCCATTCTCAGTTGGTGAATTTCCACACTACGAAACACTTTAGATTCCAATCTTATTTGATGAAGATGTTTTTATATTCAAGTGAAGAAAGTCTACATTTTCCAGAAGCAGTTTTTACATCTAAAATTGAAAACAATATGTTCAATTTCATGAATCTTGTAATGTCTGAGATATATAGAGCAATTTTTGAGAAAGGTTGCCTACAGTTTTGCCAGAGATGATAGACATGTTGCAGTTTATCCCAGAGAAGGATGTAGGTGATTGGTTCCTATTGAAGCAACATATTGTTATTAGGCTCTATGGTTTTATCAGAGAACCATATATTTTACCTGCCTTTTTGACACCGAGGGTCTTTGCTTTAGAGTTCATCAGACAAAAAATCATTGTTGAGAATGAACATTTTTTGAGTTTCAAAAAAAACTCTAATATAAAATTTCCTTTAAAGGTTGGTCCTTTTATTATAAAGAATAGAAATGCTCTTCCAGTTGTAGAGAAGTTGTTGCAGATGATGAATTTCAAGAAAGCTTCAGCTATTAACTATGATCCACACCACATCATATCACAAAGAAGGCAACATAATAAAAGTAAAGCTTTTGATCACCAGGAGGTTGAAGGATTAGCTGGAAAAACAAATTTACCACAATATGAGTTTGATAAAGAATTATCTGATAATTCACAATCAAATCCTTCAACATTGACAAAATTTTCAACTATGTTAGTGCCTACTCCTAACAAAATCGAAATTCCCAGTAAACGAAGTTTTTTTGAGACCTCTGACATGGAAGTGGAAGAGCAAGGAGAAATCAAAAGACTAAAATTGGATCAAGAAAAAGAAATAGTTACAGTGGAAAGTAAAAAAAGGAAGGAAAAAGAGAAATTTCAAGGTCTAGATGTCCAATTTCATGACTACAAATTTGCTGAAGCAAAAGATGCAGGTTCTAGTGATAAATATCAGTCCAGGACTGAATTATATATCAAGTATGGTCAGGATAAAAAAGCTTCATCTGAGAAAGTTAACAAATTGTTTCCTGAAGTTAGAGGTATATCTGATAAACAAGTTTCTTTGACAATTATCAGGGATCATGCAAAAAATACTTTAAACTTGGCAGTAACTTCTGATGAAAAGGTTATAGAGATGAAGATCAATTTGCAAAAGATACCAATTCCGGATAAAATTCATTTGCATAGTCAAACTGGAGAAGTAATCTACACAGATTTAATGAAGGCTACCTTGAAAATTTTGAAACTGCAATCTATAGTGGATAGGTTGGAAACTCAACTGAAATAGGAAAACACTGAGAATAAGGCTCATCAACAATAGATAAAGAAACTACAGGTTGATTTGGTGGAAGCAGATGGTGATCCAAATAAGGGTCAAGCAACTAAAAAACTTTTGAGTGAAAAAGAAAATACAAAATTACTGAAAAAGAAGCTCAAAATTCCAGCAACATAGTTAATTCAGGCATCTGAATTAAAAGTTTTAGAACAAGAAAAATAAATTCTTTCTCAAAAATTAGATGATTGTAAAGCAAAGCTGCTCAAATTCACAGAAAAGGAAGTAAGCTGGGAGAAGGAAAGACTTAGTCTTATGGCTCAAATTGATAGTTTGAAAAATGAACAAGCAGGTGTAACACAAGAAAAGGAGGGAACAAGGCAAGAAAATGAAGAGACAAGCACATAAAATTTAATTCAAGCTATGTCCCATGTCAGCTTCAAGGAAGAAAAAATTAAAGAGCTAAAAGAAGAAAATCAGAAATTGAATGAAGAAATCTAGAAGAAAGAGGAAGAGAAAAAAGAACTTGAAAATAAAAATAAAGAGTTGTTTGACAAGAATGAAAAGTTGATTTCTCAGGTTACTGGGCAGCTTCCTTTGCAGGGTGCCAGGCATATGATTTGGGATTTGATAATAATTGAAGCTGGAAAATTCAGACCATTTCTAAATTTTATGAAGACTAAAGAAATAGTGGTAAATGAAACTACGCAGAGTTGTACAGTCATGAGAGAAACTTTAGATAAAAAACCAAAGGATACAGCTCAAAACACAATTGATTTTCTTAATACTTTGACAGAAGATGATTTAAAGGAATTGGGAATTAAAAATAGAATTGCTGTAATAACTTGGGCTAGAAGAATCATCGGAAAACATCATCATGTTGAAAGTGTCCAAGCAAAGGTAAACCAAATGAAACATATTGATTCTTTCAAAAACTTGTTTACAGATCTACTTCAGAAAGGACTCCCTTCCTTTTGGAATGAAGAGAACAAGTTAATTTCCCAAAATGAATATAAAGCTTTGTTGTTCCAAATTAGAATGGAACATCAAAATATTGAAGGCATGACCCAAGTTTTGACAGGGAAAGTAATAATGGAGAAGCTCACAGTTGATTTTGAAATCTTAATTCAATTAATGATGATAGGAGCAAAGCTACCTCCTATATCTCTTGTGGATCACGTGGAGATGAAATTTTTGGTTAAAGAGATGACGAGTTATGAGATCCCTTCTATAGAACAGTGGAAAACAATTGAAAAGTATGGGAGAATGAAGTATAATTTGCACACATAAAGACTCTTGTCCGAACACGAATTTGTACTGGAGCTGCATTTGATAAAGAAAACAGAGGGATGCTATGTTTTGAAGATTATGAAGATTAAAATTTTGACAAAAATAGTCTAATATGTAATAAGTTAATTGAAGTTTTCTATTTTTTGAAATAGGTAGTTAGGTTTTGGCTCAAGAAGCCTTTTCATGTATAAATACATGCTTTGCAATGTAATCAAGGTTGGAACCTATAAAAAGAAAAACTTGTTTTGTATTGAGCATTTCAAGACTAATAGAAATTCTACAGAGTTGAGCAGTATTTTCCAGAGCAAAGATTCCTGCGTTGTTTATTTACAGTCTGTATTTTCCTTCCTCTCATGTGAATGTTATCTCCGTTATCTCATTTTCATTATGTTTTCTTTCATGCTTGGATGAGATTGTATTAGGTCAGAATTCATATTATTATGCTCTGGTCTATGGGATTCAAGTATCCATAAATCTTTTCTTCTAAAGTTGATGTTGGATTCATCTTTATTTGGTGCCCAATGTTAATGGATTGTCTATTTTTCTTCAATTACCACCTGCAAGCAAGAACTTGACTGTAAAAGAATAACTACCTTGCCTTTGTAAAAATCATATTGTTTAGACTCTGTTTACCTATAAAAAAATCCTGATTTTGACCCCATGCCCAATGGTATCCCTGTGTTTCAGCCATTTGCAGTATTAAATCATATTATCTTGAAATATTTCTGGCCATTGCATTTATTTATTGAGAGAGCCCTCTCTGGTAGGAAAGAAGCCAACTTCCCTCCTAAAGATTGGTTTGAAAAAGGTTACCTTGGAAATATCCTTCCACAACCAAATGAGAAATTATGAGTGTTAACAATGATAATTTTCAAGAAGAAGAGCAACAAATCAGCCATGCAGACTTGAATCAACAGGAGAGTTTATCCTTGCATATCCGAACAATGATTCAAGAAGAAGAGTTTGATGAGATTCTATTACAGCAGGGGAAACAACTTTTAGTTCAACCAGAATATGATCTTCATCGCAATTTGGCAAAGATCCCTCACTCTACTTTAGTTTTTCAAGGAGATCCTCATTTTGATCATTGCTTGGAAATCAAGATTAGCCATGATCTGATTGAGTTGAGGGTGATGAAGGTGTTTCAAGAGACAGATCAAAAGAGTTCTAATTTTTATACTTTCTTCTTGATCACTAGTGAGTGACCATGTTTAGAGTTTTAGCTAGCAGACTTGGTTTCTTGACCAGCAAGCAGATGAATACATCTTTATGTCTGAGTAGACTTCATGATTCGCTGCACTGGAGGGTTGACTAGGTTGATCATCCCCACAGGATCAATCACTTGACTGCATGGTTGTTTTAGTAATGTGCATATATTGAACAATCATGGCAGGTTTGATATATTTCCAGAATAAGAGTCTTTGGGCTCATAATAATAATAATAATATTTTTTATGTTCAGTTGGGTAGATAGAGTAAATTTTACCCCTTTTCCTTTTGTTTTGTTTTTTCATTTTCAGCCAACGGTTTTGAATTTAAGTTTGTTGTTTTTATCATTAGCTTGCTTCATTTTGGCCTAGGTTGGTCTTCAATCCGTCCTTTTCAATTTTGAGCTGAATAAGTTGTTCTGCATATGCATGAGCAATCATAGGCCATATGTTTCCCTGTTATATTCCTTTTTCTGCAAAAGTATTTGGTTTTAAGTTGAATTTCAAAATCTGATATAATTAAGCATAAACTGAATCTCTGAGATTTTGGTTTAGGTCAAGCCAGATGGGGTCACCTTCTGTTTCAATTCATTAGCTTGGTCAATTGTTGAGTCAGGTAGGCATGGGACTTAGCATTGATGAGATGGTAGGAGAGTCTTGAGTTGTGTAATTGTCTTGTCTCGTCTCTTTCATTGAATTAATCCCAAGTCAATCCCTATTGGCCAATACATCATCCAACCATAGGGGCATGGCACCATCTTGTTACACTCCTTTGGTCTTCTTTACTCTAGTTGAAGGGATTATATCATTTCTCTTCTTCCAAAGGAACTTTCCTCAATGACTCCAACACATCATCAAAGGATTGGTCCAAAAGCAAAGTGCCTTGATGGTCATTAGCCTCATTAGCAGCCATCTCGCATTCAATGGGACTTCTCATTATTTATGTCTTGATGGGATGTACTCGTACCTTGAAGCTCATTAGCATCTAGTAGGTGTTTCCCTTGTTTCCATCTGACTAGGTTGTTTCTCCTAGCATGTTGACTTCAACTCATTTTCTAGTAGGGCAGTCGAACAATTCAAGTGGGTTGTAAGTTGTAGTTACAAATGGGCATGTGTGGGCTAATACCTTGTTTTCAATTGATCAACCAAGGCACCAAGCAATATTGACCTATAGACTAGTGTTGCTGAGTAGTGGTTCTCAACATCTCAATGGGGGATGTCACCCCCTTGAGTTTCCATTGTTAACCCCTCATTTGCATGCACAATTGGAGGGTTAAGTTCCATTTCAATTTCAACATGCTAGTCCTGTTATCACATATATAGTAGTTGGGCTACCATATGTTTTATTCCAGATTTCAGTACATTTTTCAACCAGTTCCCTTACATTGAGATGTTGAGATGAGCATCTACATTGGATCACTTATATGATTATGGACAACAGTATATTCCTATGCCATGACTGAGTCTCAGGAAACTCAATTTTGATGACCGATGTAGCCATTTAGCCATTTACAGAGCAGTATGTATTGCCCAGAGTTGCAGCAGCAGGTTCTCAGTGGACAAATGATGGTTCAAATTGCTTATGCACAGGTATATGACCCAGCAGGTATTATCTTGTGTTATGGTTATTATTGCTTTTATACTCATTCTTGTAGCATGTCTTAGCACTTAGTGTCATGATCTGGCGATCATATAGATATTTGGACTTGGTTATATTATTTATATATATATGTCCTCACTCAGACTTAGAAGTTCTTGACCTATACTCATTGGTTTTACCCTCCTTAGGGAGAATAGAGGTGATCATTCCCACCATCTTTTGGCTTGCTAGTGTTGGTCTCACTATTCACTTTCTCCACCCATCCATTACCTTCCAGTTATTGTTGATTACCCTGATTTACTACTTGACTAGTGGCATGGAGGACCTTCCCCCGCTTTAGCCTCTTTGTTGGATGAGCTTCCCTGTTGCATTGTGTCTCGGCTCTGAGTTGCCTAAGTTGTGTTGGCTAAACCTGAAACAGATAGTGCTACCATCAGTACAGTGTATATGGAAATGAAATGTATATCTTATATGAAATCCCATTCGTGGAATCGTGTTTCTGAACACACATGAATGAAAGGCAAGCCTAATGAAATTGGCTTTGAAAGTTAAATGTGAAATGTGAATCCCCTTGAAGGGATATCTGAAAGCCTAATAAATGTAAATCCAAGAATGTGTTTCTTAACACACACAGATCAAGGCTATGGAAATGTATCAAAGGCCCAAAAAGCAATGGTTTAACAAATGCTATATCTAATGATTGTTGGCCTCACTTGTATTGATTTATTCCTCACTAGCTTGAGAGTTATCATGTGAGATGGAGTAAGGGACAACTAATTCTAAATGTCCCCTAGAGTCTCAAGTTACAGTTTGTCGGACACCTAGTCATGGCGGCTCTAGAAAAGATCCTCACGGAGCTGTATCAGCTTGGATGTGAGTTGTAGGCATTTGTCAAGGTTGAATAAGCACTTCTGAAATAGCTTACCCACTTGTGAAACACTGCCATCCCCTGTGTTACTGCTTGTCCAGCATATGCTAGAGTGTGTAACCCCTTTCCATTTCCAAAGTGTCATAGTGTCAAGTCAGTGGTCATCCTTTAGCCTAGCCTTATGAATTTTAGCCTTCACCCATCACTAGCAAATTGATCACAGCTATAAAGTGAGTATAGTCTTGAAAGTCTAGTCTGAGTCATAATAATAATATTGAAAACATTTAATGATTGGTTTTAGATTGCCAGAGAATTGATTACTATGTGTTATATTGCTACTTGAATGATTTGTAGAGCATGTCTTAACCTCTAACACTTGCAGCAGTTTGATTTTAGCCTGGGTCATTTTATGGGTCATGTTGACTTGGTCAAACCTAGTTTGACCAAGGTCAACTACAGGACATGAGGTGGATAGACCTTGGTTGATGCAGATGGAAGATATATGGTCTATTACAGGTGACCAGATGGTTCCACGCATTGGTTACAGGTTTATGGTGATGATCTGGCATTTTATTATACTTGATCATTTACAGATTATTATTATTTTTATATGTTCGAGCATTGTTGAGATATTATATGATCATGCAGAGATCCATATGGTGTATGAGTACACAACCTTAGTAGATTTGCACTCTCTGAGTCCATTGAGACAGTTGATTTTGAGTTCCGGGCAGTTATAGTGAGTATTTTCCTCAGTTTATCATTCTGGTGCATATTTGCCATTAAAAATGGCCTGTCAGAGCAGTTCCATAAGTTGATTGGTTCACCTATGGCGCTACAGAGGGGATACAAAGTGCAGCCACTTGTTTTTACTACATTGCTATGTTCCCGGACACATTTGTGTAGTTAGATTTGGCACCAGGTGACCAGGAGGAGAGTTACACGCGTTTTTATATTTTCCAGGGGATTTACAGAGGCATAAAAATGGTTAAAATGGCTACTGAAGAATTCGATTTGGGCTACTGAGGCAAGGAATTGGCATGGGAATTGTTTTGATGATGTATTTGATGTCTCCCACACACTCCAGATTAGCTATATCAGTCAGTGGGGCCCTCACACATTTCTTCGGCACATTTTGAGGTTTTCTAGAGCCTTTGGAGGCTCATGGCTTTCCCAGAGGAGCACAATTTGGTGCTAGGTTGAGTAATATGATGTTGTGCCATGGGGATTGACTAGGGAGGTTGGATATCAACCCCTAGACCCACCATGTGCTTTATTTCATGTTATTTGGTCATGTTGAGTGGGACCCCCTCTCCTAGGGCGATTTTGTCCATGTTATGTTATATTTTTGAGTTGATCCATGTACTTTATTGTTGAGCTCATCTCAACCATTGATTAGAACATTTTGATCTTTTAATCTTAGCCATCCATTCAAAAGGTGGTTAGGGTTTTGGTATCTCTCGATCCTATTTAAAGGAGAGAGCTTCTCATTGTAAAGGGACTTTTGGCTCTTGGTTTCTGGAATACAAATAATACTTTGCAAAATCGTGTCTCTTGGATGTGGATGCTATAGATGTCAGTTGAAACCGTTCTTCCTTTGCACTGAGAGTATTGTTGAGGATCTTTTGCCTATATTTCTCCACGTTTTGATCTACAGTTGAAGAAGGCGATTTGGTGAGGAAGGCGCATTGGCTGGGGAGACCCTCCCTGCAAGTTTCTCTTTCTCTTCGTCGGTTATAGGGAGCATCATTGTCCTAGTACCTTTTACTCTTTGTTATCATGTTCATTGCTTGTATTTCTTCCATTCTTGCATTAGACTGATTGATCTTGTTGTCCTTGGTTTATCAGGAAGAGGAAGGCGCTTTGGTGGAGCTAGGCAACTCGCACAAGCAAGGAAAATCTCCAATCTTTCATTTGATCTCTGCGGGAACAATCCTCGGCATCATAGCAAACTATTCCATGACTCAGGTACGCTTGCGAGGTAAGATTTTAATTCTTCTAACCTACCCATTTGTCAATTTTAATTAAAACCCTAAGTAAATTTCTTCTGAAAAATCCCTGGCTCAAAATACTTGGTTTAATGGCAAACCATTTATGGGTTTTTGGCATAGTGCAAATATCTAGGTGGGTTCCCCAAGACGTCACCCTTGGAGGGCTCCATAGGCCCATTTCCCAAGGCACTGGTTTCCTCAAACCCTCACGACTTTCCCTGGCTGTCTGGTTTGCCTGTCTTTTGGTCCATTTTCCCGAGCTTGTTGTTTCGAACACTGACAAATCTATCTCACAAGTTGTGCTAGAAAGCCCCCAACCTCAAATTCAGTCTTTGGGACAGTTTCCCTATTTTAAGGGTCACATTTCCCAAGGCAGCTAAATTTGATCATTTTAAACTAGCATATGAATCCTAGAATCACTCTTAATTATCAAGTCACTGTGTGTTATTAATCTTTATCATCTCACATCTTTCCTAAGCCTCCACGGTGGTCTTAATTCCTTAATTCTAGGGTTCCATACCTGTCACTTTATATACTTCATCCTATCTGATTTGATCTGGTGATTTGGTTTGATCTCTCCTATCGGGAGTAGATCAGGGTCCCCCCTTGTTGTCTAGGATTTGACAACTCAAGTGAAGATTGCCTCGATTGGCGTGACAACCAATCCCTTGGAGATCGAGGTTATCTTGGTTCACCACTTTGGTTGCTTGTCCCCTCTACCATCCTTACGGATCCACCATTTAGGGGCAACTACAAGATTGGTGATAACAAGTCCCATCTATAGGTACATCCAAGTTTTCACATTCAAGTTTCAACAGAGCCTAGTACACAATAAGTTTCGTCAGATTTTGAAAATTGGTTATTTTTTGCACTTCTCCTAATTTCTAGGAGCTAGAGTCCCAAGGCCCACATGTTAGAGTTAGCTACATATTTTTTCTCCTTGAGAGTTCATGAGCCTGATGAGTTTCGTTCAGGAAACATGCAAGTTGTTTCATGAAACTGTTATTTTTCACAATTGGCGTTTCTAGGTTTGTATGTACTATGTCAAACTCGAGAACATATTTGGGTTCCTTGCAGGTAAACGAGTCTAATGAAACTATTCCACTGACATGCAAGATACTTCTATTTTTAGATGTGTTATATTCAATAAGTGTCCTTATAGCAATTTTCTTAATATTCTAGTTTCCTATTTTTAGGAGTCAGACTACTATTTTTAGCATGTCTATACTTCATAGGTGCATCAACCACTCCACATGACTTGACTCAAGCCCTGAACTCCCCCTTCCAAAACTACAGTTGACCAAGTGACTTCACTTGAAGCCCTAATTCCTCCTTCCATCACTCAACATTCGACAAATTCAAAGAGTGGAGCAGTTTTGGAATTGAAGAAAATCCTAGGCTGATCCAAGTGAATTCGGATCTGAATTTGTCTCAGAACCGAAGATCCACAGATCCCAGTCCTCAAGCCATCTCCAATCCTCAGAATAGGAAACCTAGCTGCCACATGCCAATTAGGGTTGGAATCCCTCCTCCATGATGCAAAACGCTCCACATCTTTTGAAGGGCACCCTCCAAGTAAGTGGTTCCTCCATGAGGCTTCAATGAAGGGCGTCCACCAAACTACCAAGAGATCTCCAATGCCTAAGGGTAGAAAGCCAAGCTAGCACCATCTTGAGGTCAAACATCCACTAAGCAAGCTATCTCTAATTCTCTACTATGCATATCTGTTGCCAGCTAAGTTGTACTTAGATGGACTATCAAGCGAGCGGGCAGAGTGGAACATGATACATGTTCATTTTTGGTGATTTGATATCCAGCTGGCCTTTTAAAGGCCCCCATTTTTAACTTTTTTCCACATGTCCATGGCCCTGCGGGGTTTGTAACAAAACGTACTAGCATGGTGTTTTGTAAAAGACTTGGTTCCCTAGGACTTTTTGGCTAAGTCAGGTATTCCAAGGAGTTTTTTCACCTATCTATTATGTCTTACATCAGTGCATAACATAATTAATTGGTTTTTCTCCTGCTCCTCCAAAGCTGGAATGCCTGGGGAGGCTGACGGGCCTTAGGGGATTATTAGAGTCTATGGGTCAATGTATATGAACATGCTAGGCGTTAATTTTGAGTCATATGGACATGTGCTAAGTCCCCCTAGGTTGTTTTTAATTTTCGGCAAGTTTTAATTTTTCCGTAAATTGGGCCATTTTTTTAATGGTTCAATTAAAAAATTTGTAATTGGCCTATAAGGGGCGTCTGGAGGTATTTTTTGCCTTAGGGGTGCTCGTTTTCTAACTCAGAGCACCCCCTAAACCCCTAAACCCACTTTTCCTAATGTTTGGGTACTTCTACTTTGGTCAAAATCAAAAAAATCAAAAAATCCCAAAAAAGTCATAAAAAAATCAAAAAAGTGAAAAAATGACTTAAAAAATTAATTATTTTTGGGAGTTATGACAACTCAGTTTTGGATCAGCATCATATGTGGAATGTTTTGGGCTGATTTTGGAAGGTTTTGGGCAGCCCCAAACAAGGAGATAATAGTGCCCATTGAGGAGGGGCGCATTCACTCAAGGAGGGGCGCACTTGCTATTGTGGGCAGCCCATAAACTAAGGGAGGAGCAGCACTATTTGTGCTGATATGTTAGCACGTTTTGGGCTGCATATTGGGCAGCTAGAATAGGGGATGGCAGCCCCATTTCCCTCCACCATCTATGCCACCACTCTTCCACCCATTTTGGCAAGTGCGCCCTCCCTCCTTAGCCATTTTCTCTATAAATTGAAGCTTGCTCTCCATTGTTCACTAGTGAGAATTGGAGCAGCCAACTTATGATTGTAATATTTTTGTCATTTTGAAATAAAAGAAGACTTTGGAGGTCAGTTTGTGGTGTCTTGGTTACATGTGGATGAAGTATCTTGATCTTTTTTCCAAGATGACTTGTGCATAAGTCTTATTTTTCAAGGGTGTGGTTTGCTCATCTGTGAGATAAGTTGTTATTAAATTTGTTTATTTGTAGCAGCTTAGTTTCTTATGAGTATATATATCTACATTTAATCTTTGTTTGGTAAGATCTGTGATGTGCAGGTGTCTTCTTGAGTTGGCAAGAAGCAGGATCTTGTTTGTTTCCGCTTTTTACTAATTATTATTTGCAGATATAGTCCCTTCAAACATCACGAAACCATCTTCAAAGCTTCGATTTTCAACAAGGATTTGTTCCATCTCTCTCTCTCTCTTTCATTTATAAAAAATTCAAATTTTATGATTTACTAGTACTTTCTTTTCAAAAAACTAGTTTAAAGTTGTCAAAATCTTTCAAATTATTTTTAAAGAAGTATTAGATCTGATTGCAAAGTGTTATCTGGCTGCCATAGAGCTGATAATTTGCAGCCACTAAAGGGCTAGCAAAGATCCCAAGTAGACAAGCTCCATAGCTTGTTTTACTTGGTTATTTTTGTCATTTTTTACTTAGTTTTTAACTTAGAAAATTTTGGGTTTCTTAGGAGGTGTTCCAAAGACACTCTTAAAGTGTTTTTGGGCATCTTGTTCTAATTATTGCTTGCTGGTTTGCAGCAGAAGATGAGCAGGTAGGAGGAAGTGCTGGCAAAATTTCGAGCATCCAGGCGATCCGGAACACATATTTCCATATTTTTCAAAACCGGGCATATTTTTCTATAATTTTGTAAGCTACCAAGTCACATTAAGTAGACTTGGGGCACTTCTCCGTTATCATTGTAAACATTTTAAAAGAGAGCAAGTGGGCTAGCCAGCGCCCATACCCCATCCCCCCAGGGGTGGCCTGTGTCGTCTCATTTTCATGGCGTGAATGTTAGAGTAGTTTTATTTCTTGTTTTTTTTTTTTTTTTTTTTGGCATTAAATAAAATCAATTAGGATTAAAATAAAACTTGTTGGTCCGTTTCACTAGCGGGCCACAAGGTCACTCACAACCTAGCTTTTCACATTTTTTTTACAATTTCATAACGCCCCCCTTGCTTTCCCGAAGTAGGGTTGTGTATGAGGGCTTGCCCGAAATGCATGCCTGAAAAGAGACTCTTGGGGTTATAAGAGATAAAATTTGGATTCTTAAAATTTTTATAAAATATACCAAGGTCTTCTCCCGTATGCTCTGTGGCCAACTTGCAGCTTAGTCTGATCCAGTTGGTACACACCAGAAAGGAGTTGATGACTAGTAATAGGATCTAACACCGCCCCAATAAAAAATCCTTTTTGTGAAAATCCGGCACAACACGCATTTTGTTGTCGTGGGCAAATTTCCCAGAAGGCTTGGGATAACACTGAATAGTGACCTCTTGGAAACCGTTAGGCTTGCCCTCGTTGGTATAGCATCTGAACACCTCCTCGAGACTCCGATTCAGCCCAAAGCCTGAGAGGGAAGCCACGCTTCAAAATTCCGGACATGTTCCCCCGTACCTCGTGTATATTGGGAACCCACCTGCCATAATAAAAAGATCACATTCACATTAATTTTAAAATAAACCAAGAACACTCGCACAACATCTACTTTCCTGCTTATGCATTTGTTTATTGACTCCATTATAAGGCACTGGTCTTGCTTCAAATTTATTTTATATTATTGACTAATGTACAATTAAATGATGGTTATTTTTAAAATGGGAGTAAATGATGAATGACTGTTTTATTTGATCAAAGTATATGTTGTCTATTCTTGGTTACCAAAAGTATTTTTCTAACTCCTAGATTAGAGGCCTTAGTTTCTTTTTATTTTTTAGGGTCCACCCCCCTTGGCTTCGCTAGGAAAGCCTAGACGGAGGAGTCGAGTCCCAAGTGACAGCACTTGACTCTGACTTGCCCCCAAGGCCACACCAGCAGCTTGAAGACTTCTGCTGCGTTTTCCCAGGTGTGGAACCAGGCGGCAACATTTTGGCGCCGTTGCCGGGGATAAGTCTTTTTATTCCCGGAATACGACTTTTGAGTTTTCCTTTTGTTTTTGCTTTGTTTGATGAATCTTTAGATTGGATTTTTAATTTTTCATCTGGCGACTCCACTAACCTTTTTTCCTTTTATAAATTTTCAAAGAAAAGCAAAAATAGAATTCTTTGTGAGATTATTTAATATGCATATTTTTTCTCACATGGCGACTCCATTGAAGGGATAAAGCCCTTGTTTCTCATACAGTTTGTTGAGAATGTTTGTGTGTAGATGAGCCTGATGCATTACAGTAAAATCTATAAAGCTCACCTTTTGACAACTCCATTGATTCAGTACCATATTTGCTCCATGATTACTTCGGAATAACATTGCTTGATTCTTGATATGGATGATGAAAGAAAAAAGTATGGTATTCAGGTTTCCAGTGCATTTCCTCCCATCGACTTCTCACACATTCCGGGTTTCCCTAACTCTGAGCCATATCTCCCAATTGATGGATACGTTGAGGCTCCGATTTTTCATGGAAATGGTGATTCACCTGTATTTCACATCATATCTTTTGTTTCACTGTTGGGTGAGGTCAATATTTGTCACGAGGATAATAAGATGTTGATGTTTGCTAAGTCCCTAAAAGGAGATGCATGGAGGTGGTATTTTGGTCTTCCTAATGGATGCATTACCTCCCTAGCAAATTTCTTTGCTATGTTTTTCCAGAGATGGTATGATGGTGATGGTGATATGATAAGTGTCATGGACAGAACTTTCACATACCTAAGTAACTTGGCAAGGCTGGATGAGTCCATGATTTCCATTTCTGAGCAGCCCATCCCAAGTGATCCTCTTGAAGAAGTTCATGAAGCTCCCTCGACTGAAGATTTTGTTGTGAACCATCCTCTTGTCAACATAACTGAAAATATAGAAGATATAAGGTGTTCCCAAACCTATGAAGATGATCACATATGTGTTTCTGATTTACCTAAAGAGGAAGCCATTATACAAGTTGACAAAGAAATTCATGAAGGGTCTCCATTTCCAATTGAAGATGTTTCAGAACAGCTTCCTCAATTTGCCATTGAAGATTTGGGATTTCAGGATTACTTTAGTGAAGATGATGATGTTTGTACTTCAAATTCACCTACGGAAGCAACCATTACAGGAGCCTTTAAAGAAACTTGTGATGATTTTTGTATGGTTTATGATGACACTCCTCTTTTTTCTTTGCATAGTGGTGAAGTCTTGGACAACTTTATACCTTGTAATATCTTTCAAACCAAGCCTTCTGAGGATGAGTATCATGCTCATGAAAATTGTGAAAGTTGGCTTCCTTGTGATATCTTTGAAAGCACTCTTTTCGAAGATGAGGATGAGTATGGCCAGGATTGTGATGCAATAGACAAAGACTCCCCTTTCATTTACAAGGATAGGTATGATGATTATTGGACGGATTTAGAAAAACCCATCTTTGATATATCAAGAGAGGGGAGTGTTGATTTTGAGACCTTGGGGAATCTTGACATGGAAGAGGAACATACAGATACTTCTCATGATCAATCAGAGCCATGCATAAGTATTAGTAATGAAGACTTGGATCAACAGTATAACGAAGAGTTGGATAGGATGGAATCAGTGGAATGTCAGTTTCAACCTTTATCAGCACATTCTGAGGTTCCTTATGATTTGGAGCAGCTTGGGGCTTATACTTTCACAGAAATAAACTATCAGAAGAGCCTTTCGGACCAATATGATGAGGTAGTTGGTCTGCCTTATCATTCCGAGTTTTTTCTCAGCCCTATCCAGTCATGGGTAGAAGAAGCCTGCATGAGGACTTACCATTGGGGGAAGCACTTCAAAGATTTATCATATACCTATGATCTACCATCCAATCTTTCAATCCAGAATTATCATGCAGGTTTGCATTTTTTAAACAAGGTACCCTTGTTTTGGCTGGTAACCAAACACAAGGTTAAAAGATTTTATATTGATAAAATGTTAAGATGGTTGCATTGGATTTATCATTTTACTTAGCATTTTATTTTGTTATGCTTAGAGTAGGAAAATAAGCTCATCAAGTGAGCATTTACTTTCAACATTTCTTTTTCAATACTTTCCTTTTATGTACTCAGAATTTTTCATTAGTCAATTTTTAGTTTTTGAATAATGCAACTTATGGTTCATTGGCTTCTTATAAGAACTTGTGCTACTGAAAGGTTTTCTTGTCAAGTTGAGATGTTTTTACAGGTCATAGAAACCGGAGATTCTGGTATTCTCGTATGCTCTCCTTACTTGAAGACCAGATCGAGCACACGTCCCACAGTTGGAGCCAGATGTTGCCAGCTAAGTTGTACTTAGATGGACTATCAAGCGAGCGGGCAGAGTGGAACATGATACATGTTCATTTTTGGTGATTTGATATCCAGCTGGCCTTTTAAAGGCCCCCATTTTTAACTTTTTTCCACATGTCCATGGCCCTGCGGGGTTTGTAACAAAACGTACTAGCATGGTGTTTTGTAAAAGACTTGGTTCCCTAGGACTTTTTGGCTAAGTCAGGTATTCCAAGGAGTTTTTTCACCTATCTATTATGTCTTACATCAGTGCATAACATAATTAATTGGTTTTTCTCCTGCTCCTCCAAAGCTGGAATGCCTGGGGAGGCTGACGGGCCTTAGGGGATTATTAGAGTCTATGGGTCAATGTATATGAACATGCTAGGCGTTAATTTTGAGTCATATGGACATGTGCTAAGTCCCCCTAGGTTGTTTTTAATTTTCGGCAAGTTTTAATTTTTCCGTAAATTGGGCCATTTTTTTAATGGTTCAATTAAAAAATTTGTAATTGGCCTATAAGGGGCGTCTGGAGGTATTTTTTGCCTTAGGGGTGCTCGTTTTCTAACTCAGAGCACCCCCTAAACCCCTAAACCCACTTTTCCTAATGTTTGGGTACTTCTACTTTGGTCAAAATCAAAAAAATCAAAAAATCCCAAAAAAGTCATAAAAAAATCAAAAAAGTGAAAAAATGACTTAAAAAATTAATTATTTTTGGGAGTTATGACAACTCAGTTTTGGATCAGCATCATATGTGGAATGTTTTGGGCTGATTTTGGAAGGTTTTGGGCAGCCCCAAACAAGGAGATAATAGTGCCCATTGAGGAGGGGCGCATTCACTCAAGGAGGGGCGCACTTGCTATTGTGGGCAGCCCATAAACTAAGGGAGGAGCAGCACTATTTGTGCTGATATGTTAGCACGTTTTGGGCTGCATATTGGGCAGCTAGAATAGGGGATGGCAGCCCCATTTCCCTCCACCATCTATGCCACCACTCTTCCACCCATTTTGGCAAGTGCGCCCTCCCTCCTTAGCCATTTTCTCTATAAATTGAAGCTTGCTCTCCATTGTTCACTAGTGAGAATTGGAGCAGCCAACTTATGATTGTAATATTTTTGTCATTTTGAAATAAAAGAAGACTTTGGAGGTCAGTTTGTGGTGTCTTGGTTACATGTGGATGAAGTATCTTGATCTTTTTTCCAAGATGACTTGTGCATAAGTCTTATTTTTCAAGGGTGTGGTTTGCTCATCTGTGAGATAAGTTGTTATTAAATTTGTTTATTTGTAGCAGCTTAGTTTCTTATGAGTATATATATCTACATTTAATCTTTGTTTGGTAAGATCTGTGATGTGCAGGTGTCTTCTTGAGTTGGCAAGAAGCAGGATCTTGTTTGTTTCCGCTTTTTACTAATTATTATTTGCAGATATAGTCCCTTCAAACATCACGAAACCATCTTCAAAGCTTCGATTTTCAACAAGGATTTGTTCCATCTCTCTCTCTCTCTTTCATTTATAAAAAATTCAAATTTTATGATTTACTAGTACTTTCTTTTCAAAAAACTAGTTTAAAGTTGTCAAAATCTTTCAAATTATTTTTAAAGAAGTATTAGATCTGATTGCAAAGTGTTATCTGGCTGCCATAGAGCTGATAATTTGCAGCCACTAAAGGGCTAGCAAAGATCCCAAGTAGACAAGCTCCATAGCTTGTTTTACTTGGTTATTTTTGTCATTTTTTACTTAGTTTTTAACTTAGAAAATTTTGGGTTTCTTAGGAGGTGTTCCAAAGACACTCTTAAAGTGTTTTTGGGCATCTTGTTCTAATTATTGCTTGCTGGTTTGCAGCAGAAGATGAGCAGGTAGGAGGAAGTGCTGGCAAAATTTCGAGCATCCAGGCGATCCGGAACACATATTTCCATATTTTTCAAAACCGGGCATATTTTTCTATAATTTTGTAAGCTACCAAGTCACATTAAGTAGACTTGGGGCACTTCTCCGTTATCATTGTAAACATTTTAAAAGAGAGCAAGTGGGCTAGCCAGCGCCCATACCCCATCCCCCCAGGGGTGGCCTGTGTCGTCTCATTTTCATGGCGTGAATGTTAGAGTAGTTTTATTTCTTGTTTTTTTTTTTTTTTTTTTTGGCATTAAATAAAATCAATTAGGATTAAAATAAAACTTGTTGGTCCGTTTCACTAGCGGGCCACAAGGTCACTCACAACCTAGCTTTTCACATTTTTTTTACAATTTCATAACGCCCCCCTTGCTTTCCCGAAGTAGGGTTGTGTATGAGGGCTTGCCCGAAATGCATGCCTGAAAAGAGACTCTTGGGGTTATAAGAGATAAAATTTGGATTCTTAAAATTTTTATAAAATATACCAAGGTCTTCTCCCGTATGCTCTGTGGCCAACTTGCAGCTTAGTCTGATCCAGTTGGTACACACCAGAAAGGAGTTGATGACTAGTAATAGGACTTAACACCACCCAAATAAAAAAACCTTTTTGTGAAAATCCGGCACAACACGCAATTTGTTGTCGTGGGCAAATTTCCCAGAAGGCTTGGGATAAAACTGGATAGCGACCTCTTGGAAACCGTTAGGCTTGCCCTCGTTGGTATAGCATCTGAACACCTCCTCGAGACTCCGATCCAGCCTAAAGCCTGAGAGGGAAGCCACACTTCAAATTTCCGGACATGTTCCCCCGTACCTTGCGTATATCGGGAACCCACATGCCTTAATAAAAAAGATCACCATCACATTAAATTTTAAAATAAACCAAGAACACTCCACAACATTTACTTTTCTGTTTATGCATTTGTTATTTGACTCCATAGCAAGGCACTGGTCCTGATGCAAATTTCATTTTATTGTTGACTAGTATGCAAGTGAATGATGATTATTTTTTAATGTGAGTAAATGATAAATGATGTTTTTTATTTGAAAAGGTATATGTTATCTGTCTTGGTTGCAAAAGTATTTTTTTTCTAACTCCTAGATTAGAGGCTTTAGTTTCTTTTATTTTTAGGGTCTACCCCCCTTGGCTTCGCTAGGAAAGCCTAGACGGAGGAGTCGAGTCCCAAGTGACAGCACTTGACTCTGACTTGCCCCCAAGGCCACACCAGCAGCTTGAAAACTTCTGCTGCGTTTTCCCAGGTGTGGAACCAGGCGGCAACAATATCCATCATAAACCATCTCTCATACTATAATACTATCCAAGAGCTAGTCATACACCATGTACTCCAAATCTCATGAAGCACCCCCAAACATGGTGTCAACACTTTCAAAGTATCCCAAAAAACTAACATGTGTAAGTTAGGGAAGACTCTTTCTTCCTCAATGAAAAAGGATTTGACGCAATGGTAGCCAATGCCGATGACACCAACATGCTATGGCATCAAGGTCTTGGTGACACCAATTATGGATCTTTGTGACATATGAGATGGTCAATTAGGCATGGTTTCTAACCTTCCACATATTGAACCACCCAATAATGTCTATGAGGGGTGTGTAATGGCGAAACATCATCAGGGGTCCTTCCCTAAGGGAAAACAAAGGAGAGCTTCTCGGTGTCTTGCACTAGTTAATAGTAATATTTGTGGACCTATGGATACATCTTCTATTAGGGGAGCTAAGTACTTTGTCACCTTCACTGATGATTCTTCTCACTTTCTTTCGGTATACATGATTAAATCTAAGGATAAGGTGTTTGGAAGGTCAAATCTCTTGTGGAAAATCGAAGCAAATCTCTAGTGGAAAATCAAAACAATGGGAAGATCAAGTGTCTTGAGACTAATGGTGGCAATGAATCTATTAGCAATAATCTCTAGTCACTTCTTGTATCTCATGGCATCTCATGGAAAATAATCATTCTTTACACTGCAACAAAATGGAGTAAGAAAATAGAAAAATAAGGCCATTATGGAAATGGTTTATTGTATGCTTCACTCCAAGAAAATGAAGCTTTCACTCTAGGGAGAAACAATTGTTTGCGCAGCCCATATCATCAATAGAACACCTACTCATGTTGTCATTGGTATGACTCATGAGAAATGGTATGACAACAAACCTTTTATTTCAAATTTCAGAATGTTTGGATTTGGTGCATAGGCCCATGCTCCTAATGAAAGGAGGAACATATCTACATCTCTAAAATTCTGCTACACTATGGTTGGCTACAGTGAAACTTTTTATATGGATATCACTTTTATGACCCCACCATTCATAGGGCGTTTGAATACATAGGCTTTTTTTAATGAGGTTCCTATTCACAGTCCCTCAAGTTTCCCATTGCTTCTTTCAGAAGACTCTACTAAGCATGCTTCCATGGATCATGTTGCTTCTCATCACCATGTAGGACCTCTTCAAGATGATTCCTTAAATGTTTTAATGGACGCTTCTTGTTCACAATATGATGTTGGTCCTCTCTCTACTTCTACGAGTACCCTCTCAACTACTCCTACAATATCTAGGCAACTCCTACAATTGATGTGGAACCTACTGATGACTCATCAAGTCTTCCTATTGCAGATGTCTCTTCACTTTTTTAGGATACTCTTGTCAATGGCACATCCAGAGATCATGTTGTAGAAGAAGATGTTCTTGTCAATGGCTCATCCAATCCTCATGTCGCAAATACCCTTGACAGTTTGAGTCCATTATTCAATGATGATGGCAACACCTTGCATGATTCACCCATACTGGTTTCTCTTCCATCAGATAGGTCAAGATCTATACCTAAGTGGGTAATCTCCACTATTGTTGATGCAATAGAGTTTCTTGGTGGCTCATCCACATGCTATCAAGAGGAATCTCCTCCAACGCGAGCCCTTCTTGTTCAAACTATTGACTATTTTCAGAAAGAAAATGATGCAGTTGAGATTCTTATTGGCCCATTTGAGCATTATCAAGATTCAAAAGGAACCTTCTACACCACCAACTATTACTCAGTATTTTGATGCTCCTGCCAAACTACAACATATCCCACCTAAAGTGCTTTGGAGCTCAATGTCAGTCATTGATGATCTACATGGTTTTATGAAGGAATGATGTGGAGTTCAAGGGGAATGGTGACTGGCCCTCTGCTCAAAATTTGTGGGGGTAATCTTTATATGTGGCCATGGCCCATTCATATGTATCATTATGCACTTGTAATTATGATGAAGGCCATATTCTTTAGTCTTTTATTGTATTACTAGCTATGGTTAAGGCCGACATTGTCAAACTTGATATGTAGGCTGAAATTTGAATAACCCCTCTTGGGGTGTTTGCCCTTGTTTTGTGGACCCATAATCCCCTGTTGAAGGTGTGCGTCCCTTTTTGAAGTGATACCTCACCTTTGAATCATCTCATCATGTGATCTTCTTGATATCTCTTATACAGTGCTTTATGCCTAAGGGCACCTATATCTTTGGCATTCTCTTGTGCTTGGTATTTCTTTCTTTGATGTGTACTTGTGCATTTCTTGTGTAATACACTTACACTTGGGCATATTTCTCTCTTTCTAGTGCACTAGGGTTATCTCCCTCTAGTGCACTTGTGATTGAGTTACTGCAGAATTTGGGTTTGTTTTGGTCATTCGATTCCATTTTTTCATTTGTGAATCTCAACACTGACTAAATTATGTAAACATATAAAATAAATACACCATTAGATGCACTCCATTCTCAAAGTAAGTTCAACAAACCAGGATAGCTAACTGCAACTTTGAAGAAAATTATGGCATATATCTTCCTTGCTGAAAAAACTACAAGGGCTCTCTAGTGTAGCTGGCTAATTCCAGAAAAAATGAAAAAATATTTAAAAAATACATCACTTTATCTACAAGTTTCACTAAATTCATTGTTTTAATGTCAAACTAAGTCACATGACACAACGACACGGGACACAGAAATACGAGTATCCGACATTGAACACGTCGACCTCAGAAACATGAGATAGGGAAGCGGTAGAAATTTTCTATAGTGTTTTGTAAATAGTGCAGTCTGAATACTTACATTGTTGCAGTCTAAGACTCTAAGTGATTACAAGTGTTGCAAGAAGTTAATTTTGCGGGAAGTTTGCAGAACTTTGCAGTTCCGCAAGAGAAGTTTGTGGGTTCTGTAATCGGAAGTCTTTCAAGTTCTTCAACGTAATGTTGCAGGTATCACAAAGATGTTTGAAGGTCTGCCATGGGTGTTTGTGGGTTGTGGGTTCTGCAATCTGGAGCTTCGCAGATACCAGAAGCAAAAGGTTTGTGGATGGTGCAGATGTAGGTTTGTGGATGCTGAAAAGGAGGCCTGTGGATTGCAGTTGATCTGTAAAGATCAAGCTTACAACTGCAAAAGTGTTGGTGCGCTTGCAGATGCCAATGCAAGTACTTGTGGATGCAGTTCCTGAAGTTAGTGGTTGAAGGAGTACAGGCAAGTGTTGAATGAAAAAGATCTTGTAACTTCAGGGAGTTGGATGGTGAATTCTGTTGTCTGCCAATAGCAGTTCTGTAACTGCACATTATATAGCCTAGCGTGGGGGAGATTGTCAAGACTGTAAAGCTAATTTCATAATAATAATAATAACCACCTAGAGCCATGTTAAACCAGATCTATCAAGTGCTTAGAGGGATCAAATCCCAATCATTCTAGGTGCAAACCTTTTGAAAAAATAATTTTTGCATTGAGGGATCAAATCCTTCTAGGTACAAATCTTTCCACAAATTAATTTTTGCATTAGTCAAAAATATTTACACCTCAAGGGATTTGTTCCCATTGGGTGCTTAATAGATCCAAGTTAAATATATCTAGATTGATTGCAACCTCCCAGGGAGAATAGTGAGGTGCTCTATAGCCCAGTATTGAGATGTCGTCATGTAATATGATGTGGCAGCTATAACCCAAAAGAATAACATGTCGACCTTATTAAAAGAGAAATATGAAGAATTATAATACACAATACTTATATTGATTATACAAAAGAAACTAATCCTAACCAATTTATATTTATGTGAGCAAATCAATGTTGAACAAAGTTATAAAAAATTAAAATCAGCATATGTCCCTCTTAAATATTGATATATCATTTAAGATGAATCTATGCTGGTAAATATAGAAATATGTATTCATGTCCTATATAGTGGGATAAGATTTACAGTCAATTTTCAGGTTTATGAAAATTTGACTGCTTAGGAAGTTCATCAATCTGAAAAATACTCTGTTCTATGTCTGTTGTCTCATGTTATTCACAATTTTATTTTCCAGGAGTACCCGAATGCTTGAATGCAATGCATGATTTTTCAAACACATGGATAGTTACAGAAGACTCTCGAATGAATTTGTGAAAAGATGGGAATTGAAGTTATGAAACTTACCAGTTACAGAGTAATTATACTCAATTTGTGAATAAATGGGGATTGAAGTTATGAAACTTACCAGATAGAGAGTAATTATACTCAGGCGAAGCAAAGAGTATGCCGTCAGCCTGCAGGATCTTAGCTCTGAACTCTTCCACTGCTTCAGGAAACCTATTGTCTACTTCAAGATCAGTATTTACAAATGGCAGGTCCCCAATTTCCACTGGAGTGATCTCCATATATGGCATGGATTCCCTGGAAATCTCGATGGCTGCACAATACAATAACTCTCCATCACTAGAAGTCAAAAGCTGCTTGCATAACGATATTTCAGGAAATTGAGTGAATTAGTTATTTACCAGAACGGATGAGGCCTCGATTGAAGGAAGCTTTTCTGATAGATCCGGATATTGCTACCACCTTGATGGGGTGGTCTGCTTTGGTGGGCGAATTGATTGAAGCAACTGCACTTGAAGTCAGGCGATTCATGTTGGATCTTGCTGTTATTGGGATGTTGCAAAGTCTCTGAATGTTTGCACGGGATTGAATGATACGACCCGCCATAGCTTTATAGTGGCTCTCGACAAAATAAATACTCTAGCTAATAGGATGGCATACACACTATTTATATTTGGCTTTGGCCTTAAATGGTATACACACCTTAATTAAAAAAATTGAAAATACAAAATTTAGGTAAATATCATGTGTTCCATTGATACGTTGGGTTTTCTTTTTGAGCTTCATGCATAAGATCTTAGCTACTTAATTTAGACTTTATGACTTTATTTTTGAGTTTCATTTTGCTACTCTTATTTTGGACTTTATGTATAAGATTGCAAACTTTATGCTAACTACGTAATTTGGACTTTATTTTTAAGCTTGATGTATAAGATCGTAATATTTATTTTTACTAATGATGGCACCTAATTTTATTATTTTGATTAAAAGTGGATCTTTTCTAGATTTGGATATCATCTAGATGGGTGGATATTAATTACTAATTTATTGTCCAGAAAAACAAGTTTTTTTAAGGCGTAGCATCAACATGAAGATAATAATTTTTTTTAACACAAATAAATATTTTATATTTGCCTGTTTATATTTATTATTTTAGTCAAACATATTCTTATTTGCATAATAAATAAAGTAAAATCAGAGTGTATATTAGGTTGTGGTTAATGATTGAGATAATATGTCACTGTAATGGTAACCCAAATTCAAACTCGAAAAAATATAAACTTTGAAAAATAATTTTTGAAAATATTATACAGGTAAGAAAGAGATAAATTTAAAATATATATTTTTTAATTTTAATTAAATAAAACATAGTAGTTTTATAATTTAATTAATCTTTTATCATTTTGATCGGGGGTTTTTCACCGGAATTCAATAATGGCGATTTTGATAAAAAATCATAATTTTCTTTTTGAAATCCGGGAAAAAATCGACATTTTGAAAAAACTTGACAGAAAATTTTAAAAATCCTGGTTACAACTATCAAACTTTAAAATTTTGGGTGTCTCAGCGGTTTTTGATGGTGCTGAATCTCTTTCTACCCAAATTTTGCAAATAAAAAACGCTGGATTCGGGTGAAAAGCCCAAGTCCAAGAAAAATCATCGAATATTTAGACTGCTTCAAAAGCCCATAATCTAAAATTTCAGAGTTTGACAATTGTATCCATGATTTTTAAAAATATTTCAGAGCTTAACAATTGTATCCAGGATTTTTAAAAATTTCTGCTAAATTTTTTCAAAATCTTATCGAAAAATCAAAATTTAACATTTTCTTAAAAAATCATAATATTTTAAATATTTTATTTTAAAAAATATTTAAATTTTTATTAATATTAAATAACAATAAAAACACCATTATTATCCTAAACTATTTTTTAAATATTCATTATAATTAAACCACTATATTTATAATTTTTATTAGTAAATTAATATCAATACATGCAAAATACAGTTTTGAAAATATGCATCTTTAATAATTTTTGTATCCCCACCATTAAGAGTCATAAGCACGAGGCTCCTCATTGATTAGTCAAAGCCACAAGACGAGACAATAATGGAGTGACAACTTTAATTATTTTATTTTCCCAAAATTAAGAAAGTTAAATAAAAAATTGTTGTTTTTTTTATATAGAGGGGAAAGGACAATTATAGAGTGGCCGAAGATCATGGGCAAGTTGTATTTTTATAATTAAAATAAATTTTATATAAACCATGCACATTCAACTTTCATAGGCTTAGCATGAGCAAAAGCAAGTTGTATTTTTATAATTAAAATAAATTTTATATAAACCATGCACATTTTATAAAAATAAATTTTATATAAACCATGCACATTCAACTTTCATAGGCTTAGCATGAGCAAAAGCAAGTTGTATTTTTATAATTAAAATAAATTTTATATAAACCATGCACATTCAACTTTCATAGGTGTAGCATGAGCAAAAGCAAATAGGAATCTCCTCGAATATGTAAGGAAAGTAGGTTTAGAGTTTTATATGTTTTAAGCCACATTATTGGTTAGTTGATGTCAATATAATATATAACACTGCTAACAAGTCTATATACATGGAACATATGTAATGTGTTAGTATCATGTTACAAGGTATATATATATATATATTATAGGAAACAATGGTTTTAGTAAAGAATGAATGTGTTAGTATCATGTTACTATCTATATATATAAACGATAGTTTAAGTAAAGAATGGATAATCATGATGAGTTGTCACATATTCAATTATATATATATATAAACGATGGTTTAAGTAAACAATGGATAATCATGATGGGTTTTCATATATGCTTATGGAAATTGATTTTAAAATAGGTTTTTTTTTTTATATATAAGTTAATATTCAAACATGGTTAATAATAATGGATTCATATTTTAAATATATAAACAAACAAGTTATTGTTAAGATTATTGTCTTTGTTTAAATTTTATTTGAAAACAAAATAAGATTGTTCTTTCAAAGTCATATTATAAAAATTGCATACACATTGGAAATTATAATAATGATGACTTAAGAAATCAAAACATAGCTTTATAAATGCTCCTGGAAATACAAGAAAGAGGAATGCATAAGGATTTCTAAAAAATGAAATTACATTTAGAGGAATACAATGACTCTTCTACAACACTAGTGTACAAGTAACTCTTAAAGGGCCCACTATATAGGAGTGGACATAATTATAAAAGAAGGGAAAAAGGAAATATTTAATTTGTATTTTTTTCTTTAGCTTTTTAAAGTGATGTTTGTTATGTATTTGTGATGGTTATTGAAATGCTTTTAAGCATGTGTAAAATGTAATTTTTTATTTAAAATTAATGAGAAGTTACACTTTTTTTTTTTTTGAAAAATATATTATGATTACTATTATGAAGTACATATAATATTCATAAATATATTTTACATAATTTTTTATTTTGATCGAAATAAGTATTGGTGGCCATCTATTTATTCAACTGGCTCAAAACAAATTTTCAAGTTTGGCAGTTTTGATGGGTTTTCGAGTCAATGAACTGGTCCAGATGGATATCAATAGCCAACCACCTATTCCACTTGCTTAAAACAAATTTTCCAGTTTAGCAGTTTTTACAATTTTTTGGATCCAAAACTTCTGGGTCGTTTTGAGTCCTTAAACAACGTTTTTTTTATGACGCAACAATCTAGACTTGGCCAAAGGCATGTATGAATTTCCAAATTGTGTTCTTCTAGGCTAGACCTTTCCAACTAGCTGTCAAACATCCTAAACAGAGATCGTATGCAAAAGTTATGCCCTCGAGAAGTTAACACCTCAACTAACTACCTTGGGGCTCGCAAACCTTTGTACGGATAATCTCCTAGGGTTATATTTTTGGATGTTTAGGGTTTTTTCCATCATGCTTATGATAAAAAATCCCTTTGGCCTACTTTGTAATCAAGTTGCACAAATGAGTGTAGTCGCCACATCTCTTCTCAGATATAAAGCTACCACCATTCTAGCTGTTTTTATTTTACAGTATGTTCTGTTTCATTCATTTAATAAAATCTAAGTTTATTGTATCACTATGTTCGTTGCAATATATATGTGTATGTGATTCTATATATGCTCTTTCATTTTGTTCTCACATAAATCCTGATCATATTTAAATATAAATATATATTATATATCTTTTCAATTATAAGATAATAAAAAAAAAAGTCTAAAACCCAAATTGCTCTGTATAAAGTTATAAAGAGAAATTGGTCTACAAAATCCAATTGTCTTTGTCAAGGAACTATTTTCCTTATTGATTCCAAAACTATGCGATATTAAATGATAAAGAGAAAATAAGTTGCAAATTTGAACCTATCATAGGTAAGATTTGTATATAGAATTGAGTATATTGTGTTCTCCATTTAGTGGAAAGAGGTTGGGCATGAGATCTCTATGCGATTCAAATCCAAAGTTAACATGGGGCAACATTATCCAAAGTTAACATGGCAACATAGAGAGCTGAGATATTTTATCACAAATGTCCTGGAAATTCTATTTTTGATCTCGTTATATATACAATAATTACCCAAAAAATCATAATGTTTATTTTTATTTTTATTTTTATAATATAAAACATAACTTTACTTAATTTCATAAATTAATAATTCTTCAATACTTTCTTTTTACCAAATATCATTATAATCTTAATACTTTTATTTTCAAAAATACTTTTTTCTTTTCAAATATCATTATAATCTCAATACTTTTTTTTCAAAAAATAATATTTGAAATATATTTAAACTCATGAATTTGATTAATATTAAAAAATAAACATCACCAATACCATCACCAATATCATTATCATTATTATAAAATATATTATTAATATTTAATATAATTAAATCCATTATAATTTACACCATTATAACTAATAAATAAATGTATTCATAAATATCACCATCACCATGGAAATATTCAAGTTTACAAAATTAAAAAAATTATACCTCCCACTTATAGTTTTCATTATTTTGAAAGCACGGGCCTCTCACATACATGTAATGCATGAATAGAAATTAGGATAATGCCAATAAGATGACAAAGTAATGAGTGAACACTTTCACTACCTCTCTATTTGTTCATATTAAAAGGTGAAATAAAGAGTGCTAAGTATTTTTTTAATAAAATGGAATGGACAATTACATAGACATGATCGGCACCAATCGTGAGTTTAGTTGTCATTTTCATAAGGGGAATAAGTTCTATGAAAAAAAATAAAGTTATATGCTAAACCCATGCACATACAACAACCCTTATGGCTTTAGCAAAAGCAAAAGTAAATGTTAGATTATCCCTCTAGAAGGACATGCTTAGAAGGACATGCTACTGTTAATGTAAGTTATGGATGTAGATAAATATTGTTTATAATGGTTTAGATTTGTATATATATAATAGAGTGAGTTTAACAATTAAGAACATGTGTTTCTTTCTAAGAGGTCATAGGAAATCTGTAATATGTGACAATGTAGGGATCTTAGTGATTCTATTACATGTGCAGAATGTAATTTTGTTCCTCTTTTTGAAATAAAATTACGAATTTTTCCAAGGAAAAAAAAAAAAAAGAGGTCATAGGAAATCTAGAGGGGGTAGGGTATGTACACCACTATAGATTTTAGCAGTTATATCGTTGTACATAGGAGGTTCCTTTGTCCCACAAACAAGGGGGTCCCATACACCAAATTGGTGTCTAATTTGGATATGACCTTCAAAATAGATGATAATGATGATGATGATGATTATTATTATTAGAGGTAGACACATAATAACATCATAGTTTTTATTTATTTATTTATAATGGAACATATTTGGTGTGTTGGTATTTGTTTTAAGTAAAAAAGAAACTAGTTTGTAAATTAGTCTTCATCAATGACTCTTTATAATGGAACATATTTGGTGTGTTGGTATTTGTTTTAAGTAAAAAAGAAACTAGTTTGTAAATTAGTCTTCATCAATGACTCTTTCCCTTGTCGATAAACTAAAATATAAATTTCTTTTTAAAGTAAAATCATTTGATATTAATTTCCAAAGAGAAATTGACCTGCAAAATCAAGTCGACTTAATTTGTTTAAATCCTTGGATGGGGTTGCTGTTGAGATCTCTATGTGATTCAAGTCCAAGGCCACCAAGGGAGCTAAAATGATATCCTCGATGAGCTCCTACTTCAGTCATAGCTCTGAAGTCCTCCTTCCTATAATGTTAGAATAATGAAACCCAAGGGGGAGGCATATATGGGGTTAAATATAAATGACATGACCCCAAAGGGGGCATATATGGGGCTAAATGTATATGTAAAGAAGTAATATGCATATGTAATAGTGGTTGGCTTAATGAAGGGGCCTCGTGTGCAATGAGTGAATATGGATATATCAGGGTATTTTTTAAGGATTGTAATAGTATACCTAAGTATAGTATTTTAGACAATTATTTTGGATTGAAAAAATCATATATATAGATAGGTAGGCAAAAATTAAATATGAGACATACAATTTACTACTGAAAATTGTAAACTTTGGCGAGTATTACAATTAAAAAACATATTTAATGTAAATATATGCGATATTAGAGTGTAAAAATGACCAAATAACGAATTTATTTTTTGAAAAAAGGCTCAAAAATAGTCAATTGGTGAAATTTTGCCCCTAAAAATTACCCTAGTATATATATAGAAGTAATTTAATCATTGTTAAAAAAACATATTAATGAGGTGATAAATGTCTTGGGATATTTGGAAGAGGTTCACATATTCTTTAAGAAATTATTATGTAACTCATATATCTTATCTATATTGAAATTTTACTCCACATTTACATTCCTATACATAATGTATACTTTATTATATTATTTTATCTTAAAAATTTAAATCATAACATAAAAATAATACAAACTCTTCAATTTGTTTCAACATTCTCATTCACCTATCCAAAAATATACTAATAATTTAAATATTATATATATACTAATAATTTAAATACTATATGTATACTAATAATTTAAATATTATATAATACATATGCATGTTATGACACATGAACTTAAAACTTAAAAGAATCGATAAAGTATCCCATCCCCCTCTTTCACTCAAATATAAAATACATCTCATTTTCTTTAAATGGGTCATTCGATCCCCGCATTTTCACCTTACCTATAAAATATATCTCATTTTCCTTGCTCGAAATGTTGGACATTGGAATGAATTAAAATAAAAAATAAATATAATGGTGAATTCGATGTGGATGAATATACTTGTGTATTTGTTTAATTTTTTCTATTTTTCATGTAATTATATAAATAATAAAATAAATAGTTATATAAATAATAAAATAAATATAATAATTTGTGAATATATTTATTTTGCGTAGTTTAAAAGTTTTACGATTTTAAACAAAAATTTGATTTTTTCGACATAATTTTTTTTTTAAATGACAGAAATTTTTAAAAATCTTGGTTACAACTTGGAAACTCTAAAATTTTGGGTGCACTAGGGGTTTTTATGGTATTGAATCCGTTTCTACCATCAAAATTGCCATTAAAACATAGTTAAATTCAGATTTTGCAAAATAAAAAACACCGGACCGGGCCAAATCATTGAATTTTTAGATAACTTCCATTTATTTCATAGCGTTTTGGAATAACTTTTACAATTATAGAATCTCTTTTAATATACTAATTCTTTAAACATTAGTTTTTTTTTTGTTTTTTTTTAATCTCTCTCTTTTATTATGAGAAGGTGGCAAAACGTATTATAAACTTAATTGTCAAACAAAAGTGAGGACAACCATCATTAGTGCTATTTATGAATGCAACTTGACTGACCACCATTATTCAAGGAAAACCACACCACCTGAAATCACCTATTTATAGATCCTAAGGGGCCAAACTTCCAATCATGCCAGGTTCCTATTGGTCTTGGATTGTTTACTTATTTCCTTAGTAGTGTGTTAACATGTCTTTAGTAGTGTGTTTTAAAGTTTTTTCTACTAAAAAAAGTTAATCTACAAACTTCGACTATCTAGTCTTTAAATTAATGGGTTTCAAACTTTTTCTAAAATTTGCATCTCAATAACTTTTATTTGGGGTTTAAGCTCCTAAATTATAGTGACAACAACTTTCTTAACTTTAGTACTAACCTCGCTAACAGTTTCAGTGCCATGCCTTATGGTCCTGCCTCTGGCTTGTCTAATGATGTTTGTAATTACAAATTATTCTTGTAGTGACACGTCTCTATGGTGGGATTTTGTTCCACGTTATTACCTCCTTCCTTATTATGTACGCATTGTAAATAAACCAACATAAATAACAACTATAAGATTGATTTGGTTTAATGGTGCATTACGGACTACACTAAAAATTCTAGCAAATTAGAAGTTAGTTATGGGTTGTAAATCCTTGGCTTGATGCGATAGTGTCCTCCCTCACTACAACAATAATATCTTATGCTATTTTAGTGCCAATCCTTATGGAATTCTCTCTACCCTGTGGTTATTATTGTTGTATTATTTGACGTGTTTTGCAAATAATGTGTGGAGTATAGATTCAAACAAGAAAACTAATGTGTGTGTGTGTGTAAATCAATAACTGGTCAGGATTACTTGGGGGAGAGATCTAGGTTCAAATCTAGTTGGTTTCCACTATAAACCCTAGGTTAACCACTAAAAAGTCGTAAATAAACAATATCAATTGAATAACATCACTACATTTATAATAAAAAAGTAGCCACACACTAACTTTAACATTAACATTAACATTAACATATATACATATGTAATGCATTAGTATCATATGTAATGTGTTAGTATTATGCCATGTGTCAATACCCCTGGGTGGGATGTGACAACTCTTATAGATTTCCAGATTATATGATTGCTTCTTTGACGGAAAGGGGTCTGTGTTTCCTGCATCAAGTTCATATAGCTGGTAATCCTGTATACCAATTCTAGGCCTCCGTGGATGATCTTGGTTTTTTGTTGGAAAAGCCTTTTTGGGACAGGTACATCCTTTCACTTTCTAATTGTCATTTTTTTCTCAGAGATGTGGAGGATGTATTAGTATGGGTTAAGAATCTGGAAGGTGGTTTTTATGTTCCTAAGCTAGGTTACTTGGTTCTTAGGGAGGCGGAGGAAATCCCTCCTATTAAGTGGTGGTCCAAGCTTATTTGGAAGTTGAATTGTACCTATAAGTCAAAAATATTTCTTTGTCTAGCTCTTGAGGGAAAGGTTCCAGTTTGGGATGTATTGATCCACAAATTTTCTTGTGGTCCCAGTCGGTTCCCATTATGTATTTCCTCCACTGAAAAATTGTAGCATTTATTCATCAGCTTCCCTTTAATCCTGCATATGTGGTGTCACTTATCTCACTTTGATAGTATTCGTTTCTTTTTGGATGGCATTGGAATGCAGGAGGCATTTGCTTCTTGGTTAAATAACGAGCAGTTCCGAGAATTTTTGGCCTTACTTGCTCTCCTTCTCTGGGCTGTGTGGATCACTCGGAATAAGGTACTCTTTGATGATCTGTAGGTTGACTCCCGCTATTGTGTTGCAAACTGTTGGTCTAATTTTGGTCACTTTCCACATGTGAGGGCACACATTCCTTCTAGAGTTATATTGGTTGAATGTATTGACAAGACTCCTTGGGATTTCGTGGACAATTTTGCACAAGGTCTCATGTCTCTTGGGGGTGATGGGGGCCTGATATACTCCTTTGAATTCATTTTTCATAGCTTTTCTATTGGTTTGGGTGAACACTCCAACAATTATGCAGAATTTGTTGTTGTTCATCTTCTCTTGACATATGCTTTGTCCTTGGGTATAAATCATTTGCAGGCCTTTTTGGCGATTTGTTTCTTGTGATTAACTGTTTATCTGAGGTTAAGGCTCCCAGGAATATACACTTGCTTCTGCTATTTGAGGCCATCCAAAGGTATTACCAACTTTTTCAGCAGGTCAAATTTTCCCATATCTACAGGGAAAGGAATCAGGAGGCGGACAAGTTATCTAAACTTGGCTTATGTATTCCTATTGGCTTCTGGGATAGATGGGATACATTGAATGGTGTCACATCCTCTATGGATAGATGCCCATTTTTATTTCTATAGTCGTCTTATTTATTCTTTCTTGCTAGATATGTGCTCATCATGCGAGAGTGTTTTTATGTTATATGATAATCATTTTGACATGTCGATATATTGACAATTATGTATAAGGGTAACTTATTAAGTAATTTTGTATGGCCTGGTGGCTTGTAAACAATATAGTTTATAATATAAACTATGATTTTTTTTCGCGGAAAAAAAATTATGCCATGAGGTGTATGTGAAGAAAATTCTATCTATATGCATGAAAACACATAATTTTTGTGCATGTACAAATTCAAGCAAAGGACTTCACCATTAATTGTGTGAACTCATTTAAGCTCTATTCAACTAGACATTAACATTATTACATCGCGAGAAGTAGAGGATTAATATGTGGCACATTAGGGATTATATATAATATTTATCAATATATTTTACATTCTTTTCAATTATATAGATGTATTTTATATGTTTTTTTAATTATAATATAATAAATAAACAAATAAAGTTTAAAGTCTACAAAATCTTTCTCTTTGTCATGGAACTCTTTTCATTGTTGGTAAACCAAAAAATCATTTTTCCTTCCAAACGAAAACCACTCGATATTATATCGTAAAGAGAAATTGAGTTGAAAAGGGGAGTTAGGTGCGGGAGGGATTATCTTTGATCCAGGAGGAAACAAAATTATATCCTATGCATGGTGGCTCGGAAAGAAAACCAACAACGAAGCAGGATGGTTAGCACTCTACCATTCCATGGAAATTATTTCAACTCTCAAAATCAACAGACTCAATGTTTTTGGAGACTCTATACACATCATCCAAAAAATGAGGCCAGGGACACTTAAAGGAGATTCCAGATGTAATAGAATGCAAAGTAGGATCAAGCAGATAACCTCCCCCCTTGAGACACTCTACTTCCACATACTCAGGTAAAACAACAAGAAAGATGATGAATTTTCTAGTCAAGGGGTTAATCTCCCCATTGGAGTTATAAAATATTGTAATTGGAGGGAAATTTTCAATAGTAATCCCTAAGCTCCGCTCTCAAGGGCGGGAATGAGGGGAAAAGGTAGGGTTTCCTCTCAGTCTTACCTTGCTTCCAAAAGGGATGCATGGGTCTTCCTTCACATGGCACTACCCTTGCATGTCCCTTCGGTGGCAGAATCTATGCTTCAACATTAATTAAGGCCTCAACCTTCTTCTTCTTCCGCGACCCTAAAATTGGCATTATGATGAACCCTCCTCGTGACTTAGACCTTTCTGCAAATTATACGCCTCCTTGGATTTATAGAGGATTTGATAGTCTCTCCTTCACAGCTCGGCAGGCTTATCCGGCTCATCCTCACAGTCCGGAGTCATGTTCAATTGCGCAGTTAGCTTCCCTAGTTTCTTTGGTTGGGCAATGAGACGAATCAACCTCCTCACAGACATTTGCTTTTAGTTCAATGGCTGGCGTTGTAGACAGAATGGAGTTTTTAAAATCCAGTGTGGAGGACTTCAAACAACACCTGCAAAAGGTTTATGATGCATTTTGCTTGGGTATCAAAGCGCACAGGGAGTCGACTTATGACATGAGGTATATTTCTCAGCAGTTAACCTTCCAGGATTTGCGAATAGATGATTTAGAACGTAACTTGTTTGAACTAATGGGGTATGTGGATATGATAAAAGAGGAAATTTTAAAGATGGCTAGGATGTCACAATGTAGTCACTTCCAGGTATCCCCCTCCGTGGATATGAGAATTGCATAGGAAACCTCAGTACAACAACAAATTATGGTTAGAAGGGATTCTTCTTTAGTTGGGTTGGTAACTTCTTGTTTGAATGTTTGAATTTTTTTTTGCGTCTTGTTAAACTCTTAGTTTGTAACGGTATATACCTCCTCTGTAGTTACAAATACTAGATAGAATATTAGGAACTATTATAGAGCTAGGATGGGTATATACCTAATATCCATTGTGAAATCTCTCTCTGTTTCAAGGCTCTCTATTTTGTAATGAATGGATGTGCACAACCTTTTTTAATACAAACCTATATACCATGTTTCTGTTAAAAAAAAAGAGAAATTGAGTTGAAAATTTGAGCTAACTTAATTTGTTTAAATTCTTGGGCATTATTGTTGTTGAAATTTCTATGCCATTCAAGCCCAAAGCCAACATAGAGAACCAAAAACAATATCTTTTATCACAAATGCCCTTGAAAATTAAAAATTTAATGGCATTAATGAAACATTGAGCCCATACTGGAAGAGGAGGAGGGAGGAGAGTGGGGGTGGCGGAGGAGGAGGAGGAGGAGGGAGGAGACGGGGGGTTGAATAGGAGGAGGGAGGGGGTGTAGGAGGAGGAGAGAGGAGGGGAGGGGAGGAGAAAGAGGATGTGGGCATAGGAGGAAGAGGGAGGAGAGGGGGGGTATGAGAAGGATGGAGGAGAAGGGGGGTAGGATAAGGAGAGAGGAGAGGGGGAGTGGTGGAGGAGGAGGAAGGGGGTGTAAGAGGAGGAGGGAGGAGGAGTAGGAGGGAGGGAGGAGGAGGAGGATAAGGGAGGAGAGGGAAGGGGGAGAAGGAGGAGAGAGGAGGATGGCGGAGGAGGAAGAGGAGGGAGGATAGGTTTGGGGAGGGAGGTGGAGGAGGAGGAGAGGGGAAGAGGAGGAGGAGGAGGAGGAGGATGGAGGGGGAGGAGGAGGTGGGTGGAGGAGAAAGGAGGGAGGAGGAGAAAGGATGAGGAGGAGGGAGGAGAGTGAAGGTGGAGGAGGAGGGGGGGAGGAGAGAGAGTAGAGGGGGGGGAGGGGGAGGGAGGAGGATGGAGGAGAGGGGGGGAAGGAGAAGGAGGATAAAGTATGAGGAGGAGGGAGGAAAGTCAGGGTGGAGGAGGATGAGGAGGAGGGGGGAGGAGAGAGAGAAAAGGGTGGGGGGGGAAGGAGGAGAGGGGGGGAAGAGGAGGGAGGAGAGGGGAGGGGAGGAGGAGGTGGGTGGAGGAGGGCGAAGGAGGAGGGAGGAGAGAGGAGGTGGAGTAGTAGGCGGAGGGGAGAGGAGAGGGATTAGAGGGGGGGAAGATGAGGATGGAGTAGAGGGGGTGAGGAGGAGGAGGGAGGAGCATAGTGGTAGGGTGGAGGAGGAGGAAGGAGGAGGATGAGAAGGGAGGAGGGGGACATGCGAGGAGGGGGAGGAGGAGGGAAGGGGGAAGGAGGATGAAGATGAGGGAGGAAGGGGGGGGAGGAGGAGGGAAGGGGGAAGGAGGATGAAGATGAGGGAGGAAGGGGGAGAGGAGGAGGTGAAGTATAAGTGAGGGGAGGGAGGAGGTGGGGGAGGAGGAGGAGGTGGACAGAGGATGGGGAGGAGGTGGGGGAGGAGGAGGAGGTGGACAGAGGATGGGGAGGAGGAGAAAGGATAAAAGGGCGAGGAGGAGGAGGGAGGAGAGTGGGGGTAGAGGAGGAGGAGGAGGAGGGGGGAGGAGAGGGAGCACAAGGTGGGGGTGAAGGAGGAGGAGAATGGATGGAGGAGAGGAGGAGTGGAGGAGGAGGTGGATAAGGGAGGAGGAGGAGGTAGAAGAGAAGTAGGAGGGAGGAGGAGGAGGAGGAGATGGGAGGAGGAGGGCATAATAGGAAGAGGAGGGAGGAGAGGGGGTCAGAGTAGAAGGAGGATAAGGGTAGAGGAGGGGGGGAGTGGGAGGAGGAGGGGGGGATTGGTGGAGAAGGGGGGAAGAGAGTGGGGAGAGGAGGAGGAGAAGGGAGGAGGATGAGGGAGGAGGATGGAGGGTGATGAGGAGGGATGAGGAGAGAAGGGTGGTGAGGGATGAGGATGGAGGGTGATGAGGAGGGAGGAGGGAGTATGGATGAGGGATGAGGAGAGTGGAGGAAGAGGGGGAGGGGGTGGGGGAGGAGGAGTGATGAGGGGTGTGGAGGAGGAGGAGGGGGAGGGGGTGGGGGAGGAGGAGGGATGAGGGATGAGGAGGGAGGAGAGGGAGGGAGAGGAGGAGGAGGAGGAGAGGGAGGGAGAGGAGGAGGAGGGGGAGAGGGAGGGGGAGAAGGAGGAGGGGATATGGAAGGGGAGGAGGAGCAAGAGGAGGAGGTAGAGGGGCCGGGGTGAGGGGGAGAAGGCATGGAAGGAGGGGGAGAGGGGGGAAGGTGGGGGAGGGATAGGAGTAGGAGGAGTATAGGAAGGGGGGGAGATATGCGATACGTGGGGAGGGGAGGAGTATAGGGAGGGGGGAAAAGAGGTGAAAGGAGGGGAAGGGAGGAGTAAGAGGAGGGGAGGAGACGAAGGAGAAGGGGGAGGAGGGGGTGTAATATCCCGATTTTGACCCTATTGCATTAAAATTGTAAATGATGAAATATCATTATTAAATCATGGTGAGGATCTCAAGGCCAAGGCCCCACCATCTATTTAGCATTTTATGTACCGGCAATTAAAAATCGGTGCAAATGGTTCTTGTGCTAGCCACACACAATAGAAATTAAGACATCATGTAAATGTGTATTTTAATGAAATACCCACAATTAACTATGCAATGCAACAAGAGATGGGGACATGTTTTTTACAAGGAATAGGGAGGAAAATTATTCAAACCCTTAAGCCAGTAGTGTTAAGCCAAATGTCATTGAGAGAACCCAAAAACCCTCAACTACCCATTTTGACTTATGCACCCAATCATTTAATTCTTCCAAGAGTTGGTTGAGGTAGTTAATGCCTTGGGATTGGAGAGGTATGGCATCCAATTTGGTGTATGGGCAAGCCATCAATTTGGGAAATCGTATTTTTGCTTCTTGGGTAAGAAAACACCCACGAAATTGGGCCCAAAGCCATTCTTCACCCATGGTCTTTGCTCCCTCACACAGTCTGAGCTAGCTGGGGATTTTTCCTTCACGTTTTCCATCATTTTCCTGCAATTTCCATAGTTGGGAACTCATTTTTGTATTGCATAGTGGCTGGGAGGAATGGAGTCACAATTTGGGGGTTTATTGAGGTCATTTTTGTCCCTTGAATGCCCATAAACGTTTTCTGAAAACGATTTTTCTCTCCAAGGGTTGATTTCCCATCTGCCATTTCGTTTTTGGTTTCCCACGTTTTTCTGAAACTAATGGAAACCCATTTTGGGCATCCCACTTTCAAAACGTTTCTCTTCATGCCCAGCACTTGTGATTTTGATGTTATGTACATCCCCGTTTTGGTTTGAACTTGTGAGCAAGAAATTAGGAGTGGAAGTGGACCCATTGGCTTGATAAACCTAGTGGGGAAAGTAACCTCTCAAGAAGATCAAAAGGAATGGTTACTCTTCTATGCACACCTTGAAGAGTACTGGATTGGAAGGTATGGCCTGAGGGACTGTGTAGTAGTGAAGGGAATACTTCCTTGTGTTGGGTGTGTAGGTATTGTGGGTACCAATCTAGATAGATCTTGTAGAGGTAACCATAGCTATGTGGTTGAACTCACTAGCTTATCAATTCATTCCCTTCCATTTCCTTAGTAGCCTGATAAACCCAACTGTGGATTGGCTTGGCTGATTGTGGTGTATATTTGGCTATGTGTGAGTTTGTTGTTCCCTTTTTCCTCGTAGAAATCATGCCCAGCTCGGGGGGTGGCAGTTGTGTTTAAATATTGATAAGCACAGATGGCCTATGGTTGGGTGGAACGTTGCAATTGCATAGCCAGTTGCTCGAGACTACTTTGTTTTAAGATAAGTACTCTCTTGTGTTAATTCTGTAATGTCTTTATTTGATGACTAGTATGAAAATTATGAATGTATGCTAGATGTGTAATAGAATGTACTTCCGCTGTGTTTCTTGCATATATATACATCTGCTTATGTCTTTTTATATTCAGTGGATTTTCTTAATAATCATGGGGCTAGATGCCCAGCCTTGGAGTCATGTTCTCTCCATCGCACTAGCTCGATGGGAGGGGACATGACAGGGGGGTAGGAGGGGGGAAGTAGGAGGAGGAGGGTAACTTGCTTGATGGTAGATTGTGAGAGACTCATATGTAAAATATTTTTCCTTTTGCATTTATATATTGCCTCAAGTAGCTATTTGGATAAGGTCGTGGACTGTTTCCCTCTTTGAGGTTTTAAACCATGTAAAACATCAGTATGTTGATATGTGTTATATGTGTGTGAGTGGTTTCTTAAGGTGTTCGACCTTATGGAAATACCTTTTTTTAGTCAAACACCTCGATGGCTTAGCTCATTCGTTTTCCTCGATGGATTATCTCATTCGTTTTCCTAGCTAATACCATCCAAAAATATTTTTTTGCACATTACTAAAGATTCTAAGGTAAATATCAACTCTAATTGCAGGGCTCCAGTCAGTGTACAACTCCTTTATTGGAATTTACATAACCTTTAAATTATGAGTAAAACAAAGCAATTGGATAGTAAAACCACATGGAAGTAGAACTCTCCCATACCATAATACCCAACAACAACATATGCCATCTCATGACATGGTTGCATTTCCTTCTACTATGAGATCAAGGCCATGTCATGCTCTTTATATAGGGAATTCCACATGAATCTTCCACATAAATATTACATGTTGTCATGGCCCTATATAACATAAACATAACATGCAATGGAAAATTTGTGAAATACGGTTACATCAACATGCATGTACACTCATTTTACAAATTTGATTTAATCTTAACATTAAGGATTTTTCCTTCATCTATCATCAAACACTAAGAATTGGTTGATGGTGTGAGCTAAAACTACCCACATTTAAGTTTTATTTTCCACCTTTTAGGTGTATTTTCTGATAATTTTTTCCTTGTATATGATGATTTATTAGTTGTTTTACAAGGTAAGAAAACCCACAACCATGCAAAAATAATGCCCACTTCCATGAATTCTTTCCATTCTTCAGTGGCATGCAAGTCGAAGGCATAAAACCCAACTCATTTTCCGTGTTTAGTGTTTTAACCTTTATTGGCTTTAGAACAAGGTAAGCATATCCAAAATTATGCAAAAATAATACCCACCCCCATGGAGCCTTGTCATTCTTCAATGGCACGCAATCCCAAGGTGTAAAACCCAACTCAATTATCATGTTTAGTGTTATGCATGGGTTGATTTATTATCTCTAGAACAAGTAAAATCCATGGTTATTGAAAACTAATGCCCACCCCCATGATGCCTTATAGCATTATTCAATGAAATGCAAGTCCAAGGCATAAAACACAACTCAATCACAATGTTAATGTTATGCTTGTGTGTGTTGAAATTTTTACTCTAGAACAAGATAAGCAAATCGATGGTTATGTGAAAAGAATTCCCACCCCTATGAATCCTTGTGCACTTCAATGAAATTCAAGACGATGGTGTAAAACCCAACTCCATCACAATGTTTATGATCTATGTGCATGTGTTGATTTATTGTCTCTAAATTAAGATCAATATATTCATGGATATATAGTTATGTTCATATTGATATCCAAATTCCTACAAATCATTGATCCATCCAACATGTAGGTGTTTATTTTTCCTCTAATAACACAAGGTGGTTTAGCTCTTAAATTCATGTCATCTAGAATCTACAATGGATTAGCATTTTAAATGCATGTCATATGGAAGATAAAATGCATTAGCATTTTAAATGCATGTCATGCCATTATCTCTTCTAGTGTTTGTTCATCACCAATGCCATTGCATTGAAAATCATCGTGCTAGCCACTAAAATATTACGGGACAAAGGATTGATTTTCAAGTTTAATATATTTACTCCTTCAAGAATTGACCATCAAATTTTGCAAGAGGGTACTCATACTCTTACTTTCTTTGATCCACCAACGGTATTTCATCGTCCTTTTCAATACTTGTGACTAACAATGATGCAAGATGGACCCTAGTTTTTTTTTCAACTAAATATAATCAGTAAAGAAGTGGTTTCAAGAGTTTGAACAATAATCAAACTAATCACAATTTGATAGAATTTCTCATTCTAGTGCATTGTAATGAATTACATAAATCCATGAGCTTGGTCACAAATGTAAAATTTATATTCGACCTTGTAAACCTTCCTCGATACTTAATTTCAATATCTATAATATAGTCTTTATCACTTTGTTGCCTCCTTTCTACTAAGAATTCAAAGATTCACTTGTGATAGTATTTTGAAAATCATGTGCATAACATTCCTTCTTTCCACTTCATCTCTTGAGACAAGGTCAACAAGAACAGTGGATAGGTGAAAGATGAGTTGGAACATAAAACAACAGCAACAAGTACCTATTGAATTTTAGTGTTCTTCTTTAGGTTTTGCATATCAACTAAAAATTCAGACAATAATGTTATGTTTTTTTATTGACATCACCTACTTTAGAGAAATGCCAAGCAAGGCTATTTTTACATGTGTAATAATGGACCAGATCTCTCCCAAGTACTATATTATTTGATGGGTACAATGTTGCATGGGCATCTTGATGTTGTTAGCATGCCATTAGGTAATTTTGAGATGACCAAGCCTCAACCTATGCAATTGCAGTTTTTTGCATTAGCTTTTGCAAATCAAGGAGCAACAACAAGTGTTATCATAAGGGACATTTCTTCAATTTCAAGTTTTGCGAAGGATAGTGCATCTCTAGTTTTCTTACAATACATTTCTCTGACACGAGTTTTGTTGTTTTCTTTCCAGATGCTTGGATACTAGTGCTTCCCTCTCATGGATCAACTAGAATATGATCATGTTTGGAAAGGTACATAAATGCAACTAGAGATGGATTGAATCGAAAATCCTACATTTAATTAAATCTCTCAATGATTTAAAATACAAAATTCAATAAGCCTGTAGGCTCTCCACTAGGCTTACATTGTATCTATTGCAATCCAAATTGATCAACCTACTTCAATGCCATTAAATGAGCCTCTTGTTTCATGAGGCTTCAATTTTATTAGAATACAAGGCTTATATTTTATAATAAACAATCACTTTATGAATTTTTTCTAAGTTAGTTTTTTGTACATTGTGTAATGCATTCTATCCCACATTCATAAGTGGAAAGTACTTGTTCAGTGAATAACTCTATATAAGGAGGTGAACTCCATTGTAATACTCATTTAGTTATTTTAATAATAGCATATTGTTTTATTGTGAGTATTTTCCTTTGTGTTAATTTATGTGACTCAATCCTATATATGGGTTCATCACAATGATCTAGTTCATTTTATAATACGGTACCATCTGATGTAATTTGATAAGAGGTTGGACATTGATAGTGGCATTTCTTGAGTGTTTTTAAGGGAACACATAGTCAATCCTAAGTTGTGATATGAAATTTATTATATAGACTACCACAATTTGAGTGTAGTAGTTGTTATATCGAATCCCAAATCATTATTACTTTGAATCCAAAGAGACATAACATTCACAATACTATTGTGAAAAAAAACATCAGTTTTTTCATTTAGTTTCTAGCATAAGAAATCCTATTTCCAATTTCAAAGGGTGCACAGTACAAACAAATAATTTTTCTATTTCTTTTATGGCAGTTTGTTGTTTTCAAGTAAAGATATCTCATATTTTTAATATGGTTTACATAAATTTTGTTTTTTTAATGGAAATACCATTAGAAAAATACTATGGTGTCGATTTCCACACCTAGAAAGGATAAATCCATATGCAATTGATGAACAAATTATTGTGGGGAATAGTAATGGAAATGAAAAATCACCTACAAATCCAAATACATTACTATATGGTAGAGAAAAGATGAAGAATCCAAATCCATTTTCGGCCTTTCTCTCTCAAATTTTGAGTTACATCATGTAGATGTGGAAAAATCATCTAAGGAAATTTGGGATAATTTAAATAAATTGTTTGGAGCAAAATCAGTAAATGAAAAGTTTTCTCTAAAGCTCCAGTTATTCATATTCAATATGGATAATGGGGTCAATTTTTTTGGCCACATAAGTAATTTGGGATATCTCATTAAACAACTAGCAGAAATCAATGTTATAGTAGATGAAGAGAGTGCCAAATCCATTTTGTTAAAAAAAATTCCTTCTAAATATAACAATGTTATTTTTACTTTTAATCAGATGCCTTCTCAAACTCTAGAAGATACGATTTCAACTATCTTTTCTAAAGAAAAAAGAACAACTACGGGAGGTACAATGAAAAAGTTGTAAATGGAATGTTCTTGTAGCCCCTAAGGCTCACGGTGAATGGGGTCTCAAAAACATAAACATATTTAACAAGACCATGGACGCCAAGCCTTTGTGGATATTTTTCTTAAGGGATAGTCTATGGAATTCTATCCTGGTTGCAAAATACATCTCATCATGTTCTATCATGTTAGGATTCAAAGAAGGAACAAATCAAGTCAAAATGTTTTGAATCATTGGAAATCCCTCACTAAATCCTTTCTTGTCATAGGTAATTTCCTCACTTCGAAGGTGGGTAATGGGAAATATGTTTGTGTGGGGAGGATGTGATTGTGGGCCTATATTCTCAGGTGAGTTTTCCTAGGTATCTTATCATATATATTCAAAATATAGGTAGGGATACCCTGGACAATATTGTGGTTCTAAAGAACTCCAATTTGTGGCATCAAGGGTGGCTTTCTAGTCAGGATCTAGCTTTCAATGGCAATTGGGTATGTGTTGGGAAGATTGCACTTTGTCCCTCAAAAAATAACATAACTGAATCAAGAACGAGGTTGATTCTCTAGTTTGGATATACAACTCGGTCGAGGTATCTTATACAACAAATTAGGATATGAATAAATGTTTCAATTAGGGGATGCTCCAAGATGTTGGTGGTGGTAGAAAAGTATGGAATACTATCATTCTTCCCAAATTAACATCGTTAATGTGGCTCTTTCTTTCCAATCGGGTCCTTACTTGGGATAGGTTGCAGAGAATGAAATGGGGTGGACCTGGAATCCGTGTCCTTTGTAAGCAATCGAAAGAAACAACATACCATTTATTAAAATATTGTAGTTTCTCCAAGTCTAAATTGGAAGTGATCTATCAAAAAAAGGATTTGTGGTCATATTTTCCCATAGATTCCTATTTGCTTAAGTGATGCAGCCACTCTGCTACAAAATACCTCAAACCATGCAAGAAAAATAAGGCAACAAACTAACAAAGAATTGAACTATAACAAAAACGTCTCATTGCACAAAATTCAAGAAATATATATTAGAAAATAAAGAATCCAGAGTACGCAACCATATTAAATATTAGAGAGGAGGTGGCATACTAGCCACATACACAGACATAGAACTCTAACAGGCTCGCAGGTCACTAATCCATCTCACTGAACATAATCACGCTCCCATAATACTTTAAGTAAAACTTATAGTCCACATATCAACTCACTAGACTCGATAAAACAAATATTAATTAATATACACTAAAATATACCCCCTTCTATCCATCTAAGTATCTTTTTATTATTTTGGGTTCCCACCCAGAATTCCTCTGGCCAATTAAATGCAGCATATCCCTACAATTTCAGATCATCCATATTGGCACCAGAAGTCCAACTGAAGTTCAGTTAAGTTTGTTTTTTAAGCTAGCAGTTAGTTCCCAATGTATGGATGCTCCAAAACATCGGCAAGATCGAACTGAATTCAAGTGGAGGTTCTATTATGAACGAAATCTCTTAACAGGTGGTGCAATTGGAGGATGCTCTGCATCATTCTTTCCACGTTGAAAGAAAATATGAACCTCCTAGATCATATTTGTTTTCCTCTGTTTTCTCCATCAATCAAAATACAACCAAAAAACCCTAAACAACATTAGTCTAGTCAACAACGACCACTCTATTTTCATTATGATAAAATTGTGATTCTTCATATAATCCTTCATGCATATACTCAACTGCACCAACCAACCTTGGTTTAAATAATCTATCTTCATAAATTTAGTTTTTAGACTATCATTAGTTCTTTTCTTAGGAACATTTAACAATTCTTCCATACCTTTTTGGGCTTCAACTGCATTAACAATTGGAACACTGCCATTTTTATCTATTACACCTTGTTCAATGTCCTTCTTTGGCATCTATTTTACCACGTGCATGAGGTAAAAATACTCATATAGCTTCCCCTTTGCTACAACTTGTTAAATTTTCAGAATTTACTTCAATCTGATCTAGGATCTTAATTGAGAGAACAACATGTACATCATATCTACAGCATATCAATCATGGAGACAATAATGCAAGCACATAAGAGACACAAAGATTTACTTGGGGAAAACCATAAAGGTGAAAAACCCCAATAACTTCCTCAGAGATAGATAGAGCAATGATACAACCAACCAAGAGAGATAGCCATAACCTAGAAGCAGATCCTCCTCCTCCATAAGTGCGCCACTCCTCCTTGAGTGCATGTGTGAGAAGTGAGTGAGCAAATAGAGTGCCTCCCGCACTCTATTTATACTTGACTTGACTTGCCTTTTTACCTAACTCATGTAGGCTCGAACTTAACCACATAACATAATGCTGACTGGGCCGACCCCCAATAGGGTGGTCTAATAACCCTTCAACCCACATGGCCGACCCCCAATAGGGTGGTCTAATAACCCTTCGACCCACATGACTTATACAGGGCCGACCCCAACAAGGTGGTCTAATAACCCATCAAGTATAAGTTACGATACTTACAATATAAATGACGACACTTCCGTATAGAGGAATAATACCATCTCTATAGGAGTACATACAACATACATATATGAAATACATTCCGAAGTTACATATACATCAACACTCCCTCTTAACTAGGAAGGTATTTCTCAGCACAGTTCTTCTAGCACAAGTCATCTTCTCTGGATCATCGTCACTGGATAATCATCATCGAGTCATCATCATCGTCACTGCTGCTGCTATCTCAATCAATCTCTGAATCTACTCGTCATAGGAAGTTCTACAGAGCCAGTCCTTTTTCATACTGGATGTAGTCCCACCACCTGCAGGTCTTCATCATCACTGGCCATACTGTGGAATCCTCAGGACTTATTACGTGCGTCACAAAACCTCGAAAGAGCATCCCAGGCTGTTACGAGCACACGGCTCTACCTATAGGATCTCCCAGGGCACCGAATTACATGTGACCTCACCACAAAACCTCGCAAGAGCATCCCAGGCTGTTACGAGCACACAGCTCTACCTATAGGATCTCCCAGGGCAACGAATTACATGTGGTCATGGAAAAACCTCGCAAGAGCATCCCAGGACTGATTACGGGCACACAGCCCAACCTATCGGATCTCCCAGGGAACCGAATTACATGCCATAGGACAAAACCTCGAAAGAGCATCTGCCAGATATCCCAGGGAACCGAATTACATGCCATAGGCAAAACCTCGAAAGACTATCTGCAGATCTCCCAGGGCACCGAATTACATGTCCTCCCAGAGCAAAACCTCGAAAGAGCATTTGCCAGATGTCCCAGGGCACCGAATTACATGCCATAGGCAAAACCTCGAAAGACCATCTGGAAATCTCCCAGGGCACCGAATTACATGCTCATTTGCACAACCTGATCCACGGCCACAGAGTATCAACCTGATACTCACCATACATCATCCTGATCATCACTGCAGCATCCTGCTGCATGTCATCTGGAGCAACATCCTGAAGCTCGTCATCTATGATCATCTTGATCATCACTGCAACATCCTGCTGCATGTCTTCTAGAGCAACATCCTGAAGCTCATCATCTATGATCATCCTGATCATCACTACAACATCCTGCTGCATGTCATCTAGAGCAACATCCTGAAGCTCGTCATCTATGATCATCCTGATCATCACTGCAACATCCTGCTGCATACCAAGTATCTACCTGATACATATCATCATACATGATCCTCCTGATCATCAATGTATCCACCTGATACAAATACAAATACATGATACATATCACCATACATGATCCACCTGATCATACAATGTATCCACTTGATACATATACAGATACATGGTCCAAGCATCCAACATGATGCATACATAAATACATAAAATGATCCAACTGATCATATCCAGCATCCACATGATGCGTACATACATACATAAAAATGATCCAACTGATCATGTCCAGCATCCAACATGATGCGTACATACATACATAACATGATCCAACTGATCATATCCAAGCAGAAACCAGAACATCATCCTGATGCTCATCATCCAGCGCTTACATCCACAGCCATGTGAAGGATCCTCCTTCCAACATGCTTGGAATGGCTTCAGCAAATGTGTCCATCACTTCTTCCTCGAAGTGTCCTCGATCTGAAGAACGCCAAGCCTCTCTCTGAAGTACTCGAACTTCACCTTGGCTAGTGGCTTCGTCAGCACATCTGCAATCTGCTCGTTCATCGCAACATACAGGAGCTTCACAGCTCCTCTCTGCACCATATCCTTGATATAGTGATATTTGATCTCTATGTGTTTCGACCTGTCATGAAACACTGGGTTCTCGGACAGCTTCACACAACTCTGGTTATCACAGAAGATACCAGTAGCCTCCAACGGGAGATCAAATAACTCAGACAGTAGCTTCTGTAGCCATACTGCCTCACAACTTAGCTGAACAGGCTGCAACATACTCTGCCTCAGCTGTACTCAGTGCTACGCAGGACTTCTTCCTGCTAAACCAAGATATCACACCTGATCCCATACTGAAGCAACACCCAGATGTGCTCTTCCTATCTGCAGCACTTCCAGCCCAATCTGAATCAACATAACCCTGCAGGTTAAACTTTTGATTCGCCTCATACCTGAGCCCATAATCCACTGTACCCTTCAGGTACCTCAGAACATGCTTTGCAGCAACCAGGTGAACACTCCTCGGATCCGTCAGGAACTGGCTCAATGTGTTCACAGCAAAGAAAATGTTTGGTCTCGTGTTCGTCAGGTACATCAAGGACCAATCATCTGACGATAAATAGAGACATCAACTGGCTCAGATGAAGCATCACATAGAAGCTTCAGATTTGATGCCATAGGTGTGGCCATGGCCTTGTAGTCCATCATCCCGAACCTCTTCAGGATCTCTACTGCATACTTCCCTTGTCCAAGGAAGATTCCATCACTCTGCCACACCTCCATGCCAAAAATAAATAGTGCATCAACCCCAAGTTCTTCATCTCGAACTCGGTAGTAAGCTTCCGCTGCGTGTTGGCAATCAATCTATCTTCACCTGATACAAACCGGTTATCCTCATACAAAAGTAGTATCACTGGATTGCCTTCCTCAACCTTGTAGAAAAGGTTGGAACCCGCTTAACTCTTGGTAAAGACCAAACTCGATAGAAAGCTGTCTATCCTACCATACCAAGTTCTGCACACATATATGACTACACCATGTTGCCTTGAAATCCATCTGGTGTATCTTCTAATTCATCATTTTTATATTTCTCAATGCTGCCATCTGCAACATGCTTGATCTGATAGTTCCATTTGGAAGTTATAACAAACTTCCCTTCACGTCTTGGGACTACATCCCAAACATCATTCTGATGGATCATGGCATTCCATTTCTTCATCCCAGATCCTAGGAACTTCAGTATCTTCAATAGATATCTTTGTTGTTGGAACAAATGTTGTAGTCCTTTTGTAGGTGAAGATACACAGTCTTTCCTACAAAACAGGTTAAATTGCATGATTAGAAACATCTCATAATTTTCAGAACAAATTCTTACACATAAAGAAATATGTCATACAATCATGCAATTATCTTAGCCAATGCTTCAATACAACATTTATCCATATCCCGTAACTTTCTAGATGCCTTCCAATCTCTACCAGAACATTGTTAAGAGTGTGCACAACTCCCAACATGTCAGCAAAGAGGTTTCATTCTAGATAAGTAGCAATGGAATGTTGTACAGTGCCATAGGCCACTTACCCATGTATATTAGTAGTATACTGTTCATCGATGCAACTATTCTAATATGCACAATACATATCCTATGTCTAGGAACATGAGAATATACATTATTGAACAATTTTATTTAAACAAACAAATATGCAAGAAATGATAATTAAAATACTTATCTTTGTTTGTTCGTTGGGTGGACTCCCTCTGAGTCTTCGCTTTCTTGCAGGAGCTGCTGGAGTCCTAATCTGCAGTAGCTTATTCTACACCTTTCTGTTGTGGAATGTAGAGAGATGGACAACTCCCTCTGAATATGAGCATCCTTTCATAAACCACTGGAGTGTACTCCCTCTTGATCTTTGCTCCCTGGATTACCTGTCCTTGAACTTATATACATTCTCGATCCCTATGCATGCTTGTTAGTATCATCATTGTGTTATCCTCTAGGTCTAATATAAAATCATACATTCATTAGTATACTATTAAAACACAATAATCTCAAGCATGTATAGTCATGATCATTTCAAACAGAAAATAATAAGCATTAGCATTCAAGGTTTATGTAGGATTCTTAAGGTTAGTCAAATCATAAGAAACATAACATGTCTAAACCTGTAATTACTCAAACCTATGACTCTTCAGGTTAGTTGAATCATCAATCAAGATACGAGATATAATATGCATAAAACCTGTGATTATTCAAACCTATACCTTCATGATTCTTCTAGTTAGTCATATCATCAATTATGGTAAGAAACATAATATGCATACAACCATGATTATTCAAACCTATGACTTCATGAATAATCATTATCAACAACAGTATAAGATCCTAACACAAGGTAGGATTCTAGCTTGATATAGGAAAAACATACCTGGATTAGCATGCTATCTATTTATGTCTAACATACTCACATGATGTCTTCTTGTTCTTCTTCAATGACTTGTGCTAGTAACCTGTATATCTCATAGGTTAACTATTACAAAAACCAAGTTATACATACCTCGTAAATGGATCTTCTATGAGATCCATGACAATGGATGAGTCTTTATCCTCATGTCATCATGATCATATGTTCTTGAACTGGAACATGATTTGTCTTTCTTGGTGTACTTTTCATGTTAGTAGAAAACATAAACCTCATACAACAACATAATGCATTAGTACAATCATAAGTGTCAACACCCTAACCAATGAATATCTTCTATCATGCATTCATAATTTTGTTAAGGTGATACGACAAATCTAAAATCAAGATTGTACTAACCATAATAACATGAAGACAAACATACCATAAAATTAATCATGAACAAATCTCAAAACATACCTCGATGAGTCATACCTGTCGAGATCGCTTGTAATCTCCTTATGTAAAGCCTTAGCCTCATCTCCCTTTGAAACAGGAACTCCTTCACTTATGCAGATGACCAATCCATCTTCTTCTAGGATTAACCCTATCCACTTGATTTGCAAGAACTGGACCTGGACCTGGAGCTGGATATGGGTTTGTTAGAGAAACCCAAAAAATTCAAACTTTGAATTTCAAACTTCTGAAAGGATAGAAATATGTGCCTTGATGAGCTGATCAAGCTGGTATATTTACAATTTGAAAACTGCAAAGTTTCACTCCTCAATTTTGCCTTTGAAACTTCCAGATTCACTGGACGTGACCCTGAACTGGGGTTTGATGAATCCCACTCTTTTGACCCATCAAAAAGTTTGATCCAAATCTCTAAGCTTCTATTTTTCTGAGGAGCTTCCAGCCATGGTCATAGATTTCAAAAATTCCCATTTTTATAGAAGCCCTAATTTTCCACTTTTCTGATCAAAGTCCCGAACTAGGGTTTGATTAAGCCCGACCTTCTGCCCAACCAAAAATTCTGATATTGGTCTCTAAATTTCTATTTTGATGAGTAGCATCCAGCCGTGGTCTCCGATTACAAAAATTCCAACTTTCTTCAAAGCCCTAAATTCCGGAAGCCATGAATGAAGGTACTCAAAAATAATTCTGTTTTGGCAGAAATATGTACCTGATTGTTTCTGGTGTAACTTTGAAATTTTTGATCCACAGGGTCTGAAAACGTTTCCTGAGATAGCCTGACCTGTTATCTTTCCATCCTAACAGGTCTGACCTCAATTGGATTCTCTGAGAGAGAGTTATGTCAAATGTCTCAACGTGACCTATTTTGGGATAAAACAGAAGAGCGAACTTGTACGGATTGCCACGTGTCACTGTTTGACCTTCGGCCTTTGAAAAAAGTTCCTGAGATAGCTCGGCCTGTTATCTTTCCATCCTGATAGTTTTTACCTCAATTGGACTCTCTTAGAGAGAGTTATGCCAAGTGTCGCAACATGATCTGTTTATGGGATAATACAAGAGAGCTAACTTGTACGGCATTCCACGTGTCACTGGTTCACCTTCGGCCTCTAAAAACGTTTTCTGAGATAGTACAGACTGTGTACTACCTGTCACTTTTTACGAAATTTCATTTGGAGCTTCCTATCCCAAGTTATGACCTTTTTCCCAAGGTCACCTGATTTTGACTCAGATCTGGAAGAGGCAGAAACCCTATATTGCACAGATCATAAATCACAAAGTACAACGAATTAGAGGTTTTCCTTTGGACACAAGGTACCTGGAGATTTAATCTTCGTCCTGTAACAATTTCAGATCCGAAAACGTTGCCAAAACAGATTTATAGCGAAATTTCTACGATGATTGGTTTTTGCTATATCAAGCCCTAGCATTGTAAGTGCAACAAGTGTCATACATGCCATATCATGCCTTCTTTCAGGCTATCTCTGATACCATGTTAAATTTTCAGAATTTACTTCAATCTGATCTAGGATCTTAACTGATAGAACAACATGTACAGCATATCTACAGCATATCAATCATGGAGACAATAATGCAAGCACACAAGAGACACAAAGATTTACTTGGGGAAAACCATAAAGGTGAAAAACCCCAATAACTTCCTCAGAGATAGATAGAGCAATGATACAACCAACCAAGAGAGATAGCCATAACCTAGAAGCAGATCCTCCTCCTCCATAAGTGTGCCACTCCTCCTTGAGTGCATGTGTGAGAAGTGAGTGAGCAAATAGAGTGCCTCCCGCACTCGATTTATACTTGACTTGACTTGCCTTTTTACCTAACTCATGTAGGCTTGAACTTAACCACATAACATAATGCTGACTGGGCAGACCCCCAATAGGGTGGTCTAATAACCCTTTGACCCACATGGCCGACCCCCAATAGGGTGGTCTAATAACCCTTCGACCCACATGACTTATACAGGGCCGACCCCAACAAGGTGGTCTAATAACCCATCAAGTATAAGTTACGACACTTACAATATAAATGACGACACTTCCGTATAGAGGAATAATACCATCTCTATAGGAGTACATACAACATACATATATGAAATACATTCCGAAGTTACATATACATCAACACAACTTTGTCAGGTTCATTTTCACTAAAGCAACCATTTTCCTTTAAGTATTCCATGCACACGGAATTTTCTCCTCCATATTTACTTTGATGCATTGGTGATCTATTTATCAAAATTTCATCGACCCTCACTTTTCTGTAATGGTATTCTTCCATACACCCTCCTTCATGCTTCTTTTTAGCAATTGACCTTTGGATTTGGGTATCCACTCTTGAAGTCAAATTTTCATCTCCTTGAGTGCCTACATTCACAATTATTTACAACTCCCAGTACCACCTTTCCTTCCTAGCATCCCCGTTTGATGGCCTTTCTACATCTTCAACCACACTCTTTATGCATTGCCTGACCATTTTTTCTTCCACCAATGGAATAATTGTTTGCTCCTCCTTTGCTCCCATGTGCTCAGCAACACTGTATTCTTAATCTTCAACAATGTATTTCCCAAAAACATCGTAATCTTTGTTAACAGTTTCTCTATCCACTACAACTATCTCCACCGGAAGGTAAATATTCTCTTCTCTCTCCTTAATCTTTACATGAATGCAATTGGTAGCATCATTATTCTCTTCACATTTATCTGCATGCATGTAGGTCTCTACATGTTCAATCCTCATCATTTTTTTGCGTTCTCTGAACAACACACACATTCTTAGTGTTTATGTATTCTTCCTCAAGTGCTTCACCTTCTTTCGAGTAGTAAAGCACTTCCACAACTAAGACCCCCTTTGAAATATCTCTCTTTTCAATTTGATGTTTTTCTTTTTCCTCCAACGCCCTTATCCTCCTTCTAATCGTTCGTATCTATGATTTTCTCTACATTCTTTGATCCCGCTATTTGATTAGTTTCCTAATTGCTTGTATCTTTTCCCTGATCCATTCTTTCTCTTCTTGGATCACCCGCTTATCCTTTTCCATTTTTAACTTTTACTCACCAATCTCACTTTGGATTCTCAACATATTTCTCTCTTAAAGTTTTTCACCGTATGGATTTCCATATCCAAACCCACTGGTAACAATAATGCATCTCCATATAATCTAGTTCTCCTCCTAGCACACTTGGTTCTCCTCTTGAACCAACTCTTTGGCTCCTCCAAGCTCACTTAGTTCTCCTCTTGAACAAACTCTTTAGTTTCAACAACTAAGTCTCCAGCAGTAAGCTTGCAACAATGGATTCCCTTTTGGACCGTTGTGGTTTTCTTTGATACCAAAATGATGTTGTCACTCTGATACAAAATACCTCAAACTCCTGCAAGAAAAATAGGGCAACATAATAACAAAGAATTGAACTATAACAAACCCGTCTCACTACAAAAACTTAGGAAATATATATTAGAAAATAAATAGCCTAGATTATAGAACCATATTAAATCTCAGACATGAGGTTGTTGAGTATGATTGTCATTGATATCAAAGAAGTTCATTAATGAAAGAGGATCAGTAGAGCAATTCGGTGCAAATAGTGGACACCATATTTAGTCAATGCTTAATTATGGTTGGCACTTAAAACTAGTCGAAAATGTCGAAGTAAACAAGTGGTCAATAATAATATAAATTTAGTCGGTGCCGACCTCTTGTATTATGGTCGAGTCCTTGTAAATTAAGTCAAGAGTCGACCTCTTGTCGACCTATTGTCGATCGGTGCCGACCTCTTGTATTATGGTCAGGTCCTTGTAAATAAAGTAAATAGTCGACCTCTTGTCGAACATTGTTAGTTGAGTCGGAATCATAGTTTTCAGTCAAACCCAGATTCACAATTCAGAACCGTAGTCAGAAAGTCGGAGTCGGAGCTCGACATTGGAATTGACAAGTTAGAGTCAAAACGACGGAGCGGGACACGCTGAACTAAAAGTGTATTTTTTGGGCTCTGAATCCCGACATCAGAATCGACCAGTTGGAATCAGAACCTCAGAGTCGGAATCAATGGTGAATATCGACATTTTGTAAATCAACGAATAAGAAATTCAGAGTCCTCATATCGGAGTCGAAGTGTTTCATAATCGCGCTGTTAATTTCACAGGTTAAAACATAGAGGTAATTTCAAATTAGTTTTATTTGTGAAGGGTCACGATGAAGATTTGTGAAGGGTCACGATGAAGATTTGTGACCATTATGTGAAGAGGCACGATTGAGGGTATATAAACAAGGCTTTAATTCTTCAATTATTGTGTCTCTATACAATCAAATAGTAGATCAAAAGGTGTACAAAAAATAAAAAAACACATAATCATTTAAGGGTGGTTGGGAGGCGCAAGGACAGGCTACAAAATCCTGTAGGAAGTCGTAGCTTCCTTCCAATTGTTGCTGGTAAATAGGGTGTTGTTGCATCCTTTAGTTGTAGCTGAAAATCTTGGGTGTTGTAGCATCCAACAAGTTGGTGCTTGCAAATACTTGTAAATATAATTTTGCAGTAATAGAAAGTGTTTGTGGTTTTCCCAATTGGGTTTCCACGATAAAATTTTATGTTCAGTTTCTATTGTTGATTTTTTTTTAAAAGTGATAAAAAATTAATCAATATCTAAATACTAATTCACTCCCCCCTCAGTATTACTTGATTTTCCAACAATTGGTATCAGAGCGGGTCTCTTCACTAAAATTCTAACTGCTTTAAGAGAGATCTTTAATCACTATGGATCAACAAGGAAAAATGTCCTCCAAGGTTCCACTATTCAATGGTGAGGATTATGCATTATGGAGTATTAGGATGAGAAGTCATATAATGTCTATTGGGCTAGAAATTTGGTTATCTGTAGAAACAGGGTATATATATCCAAAATATCCTCCCAAACAATTTGGATACAATGAAAAAGTTGTTAATGCAATTTTGGTTGGATTAGTCAGAACAGTCTTTGCCAAGGTGATGCATTGCAAAACAACAAAGGAGATTTGGGAAAAATTGTAGACCATCTATGAAGGAGACACCGAGATAAAATGGGCCAAACTCCAGACTTTTAAAGATCAAATTGAAAGTCTAAAAATGAAGGAATAAGAGAACATTTCAGAATACTTTGAGAGAATTGATGAAATTGTTAATGCAATTCAAGGGCTAGGAGCAAAATTGGAAGAAATGGAAATAGTTGAAAAAGTACTAAGATCACTTCCAAATATTTACAATCCTAAGATTTCCACCCTAGAATATAGAGAAAATCTTGACAAGCTCACCATGGATGAACTATATGGGATTCTCATAGCTTATGAAATGAGGATTGGACAAGATAATTCTCAAAAGAAGGAAGCAACTTTTAAAGCATCAAAAGTATCTAAGAGATATAAAACGAAGATTCAATCAGAAAACTCTAATGATGAAGAAGCACTTCTTGTTAAAAATATTAAGAAATGTATTGGTAAGTACAAAGGGAAATTTACCTTAAAATGTTTCAATTGTGGGGGAATTGGTCATTTTTCTTCCAAATTCCCTTATCCCAAACACAAAGACAATGATGAGTGCCCTGAAGACTTCAAGAATAACAAAAGGATTTTAGGAAAAAAAACAAAAATAATACCTTTTACTCCGTGGATGATAGCTGCTCAGATGAGTATAGTGAAGATGAAGATGTAGAAGTTCTATTCATGGGAATATAGAGAGAAAACCTTGAAGAAGAATTAGAAGGAATGGTAGATCTTGAAGCAGAGCTCATAAGTGCTCTTGAATAATTAATAAATTATAAAAGAATGTACAAACAATTAAAAACAAAAGTGACAGAGTTTGAAGATAAAAACAATGATACAAAAAGAATTATTGTTGACTTACAAAATTAGCTTCAAGAAGCTAAAAGGGTTGAAAACAACATAGAACAACAACTCAAGAAAAGAGAGCAAGAATTAGAGAAGTTTGAAGCTTGAATGGTCTTACTTAGAAAAAATATTGATGAAGAATCCTTTCAATCAAAGTTTATGAGCAGCTCAAAAACTCTAGATGACATCCTAAGTTGCCAAAGATCATCCAGTAATAAACCTAGATTAGGTTATGGAAAAGGAATGAAGTCAGAACAACCCTCTTCCACAATACAAGATGGAAACAAAAGGAGTTATGTTATTGTACTCAAAGACCCAGTTGAAAAGGAAGATAGTAAAAAATTTGCTTATTTTCGAAATGAAAGTAGGACAGCAAAAATGCCAAGAAGACCATTGACAAGTAGAAATATGCAACTCTTTTTGGGTAATTGTTATGTCTGTGACAATTTTGGGCATAAAGCATTTGATTATAGGATGTACCAAAAACATAATAAAAAATCTCCCTACAAGGAAGACAATTCTAGTGATCTTCCAAAAGGAAGAAGTCATAATTATTTTTCTCCCTTATAGAGGTATGACATAGAATGTTACAAATTTGGTAACTATGGGCATATAGATAGAAAATGTAAACCATTGATTCCTATTGAAAAAGGAGCCATAAATAAAGTCAAGGATAAAAGAAAGGCTTGGAAAAAGATAGAAGATGTGAAACAAAAATGTTCTATAGCTCTATGTGCCACACAAAAGAAAAATCTATGGCATGTGGACAATTGGATGTTCAAAGCACATGACAAGAGACCCAAGGAAGTTCATAAGCCTAAAACGAGATCAAAAGGGAAAAGTCACTTTTGGATATAATTTATCTTCTAAAATAACTGGGAAGGGTACAATGGCTCTTAGAAACAAGGTTAAAGAAAAAAAATGTTCTGCTAGTAGAAAACTTAAAACCTAATCTCCTAAGTGCGAGTCAAACTAATTTTGATCAAGGGCACATTTTCATATTTGACTCCAAGAAATTTGAAATCAGAAGGAAAATTCAGGAAAAAATATTGGGACTGCTGTGAGAACTCTAAGCAATGTATACATCCTAGAAAATGAAGAACAATGTTACATGAGTCAGATTGATGAAAGTATATTGTGGAATAGAAGGATGGGGCACTTGAAATTTGAAAATATTGTAAAAGTAAGCAACAAGGGAGCCGTAATAAACTTGACAAAGATCATAAAACCTACAAACTATGTTTCTAGACATTGTCTTCACGGGAAATAGACAAAAACAAGCTTCACTATCAAAGAGCATACAACATCACAACCATTGGAAATAATTCACGTTGATCTATATTAACCTACAAGGACTAAAAGCATGCAAGGTGATCATTACTTCATGTTATTCATTTATGATCATACAAGGATATCTTGGGTGACATTACTCAAGGAAAAATAAGAAGCCTTTGTGAAGTTTAAATATTTTAAAGCACTAGTTGAGAATGAAACAAATCTCAAAATTAAATGTCTAAGGTCAGACAATGGTGGTGAATTACCGCAAATTAATTCAATAAGTTTTGCAAAACTCATGGAATAAAAAGGAATTTTTGAGCCCCCAGAACTCCTCAACAAAATGGAGTTGTTGAGAGAAATAACATGACAGTTCAAAAAGCATCCAAAACCATGCTTAATGAAGCTAAAATTCTAGATATCTATTGGAGAGAAGAACTATATACAGTTGTTTATATACAAAACAGAGAAAAACTCAGAGTAAATAATGACAAAACTCCTTATGAGCTATGGTTTGGCAGACTAGCATCAATCAAGCACTTTAGAGTCTTTGGAAGTAAGTGATACATAAAGAGAGATGATGATGATCTTGGAAAATTTGAATCCAGGACAGATGAGGGAATATTTATTGGATAGTCATCCACCAGAAAGGCATACAGATGTTACAATCTAAAGTCACACAAGATCATAGAAAGTGAAAGTGTAATGGTTGATGACACTAAACCAAGGAAAATTAAAATTCAAGAAAATGAGGATGATGAAGAAACTGATGGTGAAGAGAAATATGAAGATTCTCAAAAGGAAGAGTTTTTAAAATAAGAAGAGAAAGATGAAGATTCTCAAAAGCAGGAGGATTTAGAACAAGCAAACGAAGAAAAATAAGAAAAATAAGAAAAATAAGATGAAGAATCACATGAAAGTGAAGATGAAGACTCTCCTAGATCTGATACAAGAACACCATATATAAAAATCCAAAAGAATCATCCTGAAAATATAATCATAGGTGACAAGGATGCAGGAGTCAGTATAAGAAGAAGACTGATGTTTCAATAACAAGCATTAATCTCGTTAGTTGAGCCAAAAACATTTGCAGAAGCTAGCAAAAATGATGATTGGATTAGTGCCACGAATGATGAGTTGGACCAAATAGAGAAAAACCAAACTTGGTAACTTGTCCCAAGACCGAAAGGCATGAATGTTATTGGGACCAAATGGATTTTCAAGAACAATTTTAATGAAAATGGTCAAGTCATAAGAAAAAAATCCAGACTAGTATGCAAGGGATATGCTCAAATAGAAGGTATTGACTTTGAAGAAAATTTTTCACCTGTGGCAAGACTTGAATCCATTAGAATGTTTTTAGAATTTGCATGCTACAAAAACTTCAAAGTATACCAAATGGATGTAAAATTTTCATTCCTTAATGAATAACTTGAAGAAGAAGTCTATGTTGAACAACCTGAAGGTTTTTTCTTATCAGAAAATAGAGATTGTGTTTTCAAACTAAAAAAGGCACTCTATGGCCTCAAACAAGCTCCACGAGCATGGTTCTCAAGACTAGACAAGTAATTGAAGCAACAAGGATATAGAAGAGGGGCCAATGACAATAATCTCTATATAAAGTTTGAAAACAAAAATATGATTATTGTTTTTGTCTACGTAGATGATATCATATTTGGAAGTGATAAATAGATTCTGAGTGTAAATTTTTCTTTAGAAATGAAGAAGGAGTTTGAAATGTCAATGTTGGGTGAAATGACATTCTTCCTTGTCTTACAAGTCTCTCAATCAGAAAAAAGGATCTTCATCTCTCAAACCAAGTATATAAAAGATATGTTGAATTTTTTTTTAAAATGGAAGACTCAAAACTTGTTAGTACTCCTATGGTCACTGGTTGTAAATTAAGCAAGGATGATGAGTCGTTGGAAGTAGAGCATACCATGTATAGGTCAATTATTGGTAGTTTTCTATATGTAACAACTACAAGACCATATGTGATACAGTCTGTAGGCTTGGTCGCCAGATTCCAATCAACTCCCAAAGAAACACATGTGGCAACAGTAAAAATAATCCTTAGATGTATGAAAGGAACTATGGAGTATGATTTATGGTATCCAAAAGGAAATGATTTCACACTAAATGAATTTACTGATGCGGATTGGGAAGGAATTATTGATGATAGAAAGAGCACCAGTGGAGCAGCATTTTACTTGGGAGATTGCTCGGTATCATGGCTAAGAAAAAAGCAGTCCTCCATTTCACTTTATACAACAAAAGTTGAGTATATTGTTGCTGCATCATGTTGTACTCAAGTCATCTGTATGAAACAAACATTAGAATATCTACTTGTGAAATATGAGGACCCAATTGTGATACACTGTGAAAACACGAGTGCTATAAACATATCCAAGAATCCAGTTATGCACTATAAAACAAAGCACATTCCAATGAAATATTACTTTCTAAGAGAACAAGTATCACAAAATGTTGTCAAACTAGAGTATGTTGATACAAAGGAACAGATTGCAGACATCTTTACTAAGAAACAAACTGGAGGATCTTTTTCCTATCTCAGGCATAAGCTAGGGGTTATCCCTCTTCCTTAGTATAAAATGAAAATTGTACCTTTTCAAAAAAATGGATATAGTTGACAGGGGGATAAATGATGACAGCGGGAGTTTTGAGATCCTTTGTCATTAATGTCAAAGGGGGATTAAATTTGAAGAGCTGTTGTCATCAATGACAAAGGGAGAAAATGTTGAGTATGATTGTCATTGATATCAAAGAAGCTCATTAATGACAAAGGAAAATTATAGCAATTCGATGTAAATGGTCGACGCCATATTTAGTCAATGCTTAATTCTGGTTAGCTCTTAAAACTAGTCGAAAATGTCGAAGAAAACAAGTGCTCAATATTCATTAAAATTTATTCAGTGCCAACCTCTTGTGTTATGGTCGAGTCCTTGTACATTAAGTCCAGAGTCAACCTATTGTCGACCTATTGTCGATCGGTGCCAAACTCTTGTATTATGGTCGAGTCCTTGTAAATTAAGTAAATAGTCGACCTCTTGTCAACCATTGTCAGTCAAGTCGGTATCAGAGTTGTTAGTCAGAACCAGAGTCATGAGTCGAAGTTGTAGTCAAAACATCAGAGTTGGAGTTCGACATCGGAATCGGCAAGTTGGAGTGAGAACAACGGAGTCGAAGACACTGAATTAAAAGTGTATTTTTGAGGTTTCGACTCCCGACATCAGAATAAACCAGTCAAAATTAGAACGACAGAGTTGGAATCGATGGCGAATATCGACATATTGTAAATCAACGAATAAGAAAGTTGGAGACAGCATATCGAAGTCGAGGTTGCGGAGTCGAAGTGTTTCATAATCGCGTTGTTAATTTTACAGGTTAAAACAGAGAGGTAATTTCAAATTAGTTTTATTTGTGAAGGGTCACGATGAATATTTCTGGCCATTAGGTTAAGAGGCGTGATTGAGGGTATATAAACAAGAATTTAATCCTTGAAATAGTGTGTCTCTGCACACTCAAATAGCATATCAAAAGGTGTACAGAAAACATAAAACACATAATCATTTAAGGGTAGTTGGGAGGCGCAAGGACATGCTACAAAATCCTGTAGGAAGTCGTAGCTTCCTTCCATTTGTTGCTGGTAAATAGGGTGTTGTTTCATCCTTCAATTGTAGCTGAAAATATTGGGACTGTTGTAGCATCCAACAAGTTGGTGCTTGCAAATACTTATAAATATAATTTTGTAGTAATAGAAAGTGTTTGTGGTTTTCCCAATTGGGTTTCCAAGATAAAATTTTATGTTCAGTTTCTATTGTTGATTTTGTTTTAAAAGTGATAAAAATTGAAGAAATATCTAAATATTGATTCATCCCCCCTTCTTAGTATTACTTTATTTTCCAATAGAGGTGTCATACTAGCCACATACACACACATAGAACTCTAAAAGGCTTGCAGGACACTAATCCAGCTCATTGAACACAATCATGCACCCATAATACTCTAATTAAAACTTGTAGTCCACAGATCAACTCACTGGAATCAATACGAAAAATATTAACTAATATCCACTAAAAGATCCCCCTTTTTTCCATCTCAGCCTCTTTTTATTATTTTGGGTTCCCACTTAGAATTGCTCTAGCCAACTAAACTCAACATATCCCTACAATTTAGGATCAGCCATATTGGAACTAGGATTCCAACTAAATTTTAAATAGGTTCATTTTTTAAGCTAGCCATTAGTTTCCAATGTATGGATGCTCCACAACACCGGCAAGATCGAACTGAATTCAAGTGGAGGTTCTGTTATGAACGAAATCTCTTAACAAGTGGTGTAGTTGGTGGATGCTCTGCATCATTAAGTATCTTCAATATAAATACCTGAAGGATTTTAACCCTCCGCCCTTTCTTGTCACCTAGGGGATATGGCTTATGAGGAACAAAGTATTATTGTCGGAAGAATCCCTTCTATCTACCTCTTTAATTGGTAAAATCCAAGCCCTATTTAATTATTTCAAAAAATATTAACAAGAAGAATGGGATGCATCAAATTCACACTTGCAACCCTCGAGAGATATTTCCCTCGGATTTTTTTGATGGGGATTATCAAGAGAATGGATTCATATGTGGTTTTGGTTTTGTCTTATGTTTGTCTCCAATCCATTTCTTTCAGAATGTTGGTTCAATAGGCTTGGGATCCAACAATTGGGCATAATTACAAACTCTTTTTCATCTCCTTAGGTTTGTTGAGGAGAAAAATATTCAGATTATAAGGATCATGGGAAACTCTCTATTTTTTATTAACTATATGAACAACTCAATCAATGTCCATAATCTCATTGATGATTTGAAACAAATTGCTTGCAAGTTCCAGTCAATCAATTTTGCTCATTTCTATCTAGAGCGTAATCATGTGGTTGACTCCATGTTTAAAAAAGGATTAGACATGACTCCTGGATCGTGGTCAATTGAAGAACTTAAGGATGGTGTCAATGTTGTTGTTAATATCATGAAGATCTAGTGAATTTCAATATTGTTTATCTTCTATGTTTTCAAGGGTATATGATCTAGCTCTTGTCTCAGATTTGTCATTAATCTCAGTATTTGATATGTATAACAAACCTTCTCTATTTAATATCTAAACTAAGATGAACTCATTTTGAGATCTACCTGAAGAATGTATTTCTCGTTTCTTTTGAATAGAAAATACAATTTTTTTTCTTGGAAAACAAACTCATCATTTCATATTTTGAAACAAGAGATATTCCACATGCATATATCATATCAGGGCAGAAATGGTACCAATACATTGTTTATTTACAATTCCCAAAGCTATTTACAAGAACTAGGAACAAGAACAACCCTAATCACTCTTAAATAATAACAACAAAATATACAAATTTATTAAAAATCCTACCTCAAGGAGATTTTCTGAATTTTTTTTATTTTTTTAAATCTTGAGCTCTTTGATGTTTTTTTGTGTGTATTTTTTGTTGGTTTACAATTGTATCTAAGTTTCTCCCCAAGATATCAACTTCATTACTTGGATAAATTTCCCCTACGTAGTTTCCTTGTCATTATGCATGACCTTATTTTCTTGGCATGTTTTATGGCCTCCATGTTGATGTATTTGTAACGTCGGAAGATATTCACTTGTATATTTTATGTATTACATTTGTACTTTATTTTATCCCCAACGGAGATATATCATTCCTCCGATTGGAAGTGTCGTCATTTTTATTTGCAAGTGTTGCAAGTATTATTGTAAGTGTCGCAACTTATATTTGATGGGTTATTGGACCACCTTGGTGGTGTTGGCCCTGTATGAGTTGTGTGGGTCAAAGGGTTATTAGACCACCCTAGTGGGGTTGGCCCAGTGACAATTGGTAATGGGTTATTAGACTCTCCTAAGGGAGGTCGGCCCAGTTAGAGTAAAAGGCAAGTCAAAGTAAAGTATAAATAGAGAGTGTGACTCTCTCATTTGTTCATTCACTCACTCACTCACTTCGCATTAGTGAGAGAGAGGAGGAGTGCACACAAGTGGAGGAGGAGCAGATTCTAGGAGAATCTCTCTTGTTTTGGGGTTTGATCTTTGTTATCTTTGTATTGATGCTCATTCTATCTATGAGGAAGTTGCGGGGTTTTTCACCTTCTTGGTTTTCCCCGGTGAAATGCTTTATGTCTCTTGTCTCTTGTGTTTGATATGTTATACATGTTGTTCTCTAAGTTAAGATCCTAGATCATATTGAATTAAATGTTGAAAATATAACACTCCATAAGACTAATCCCAACGTATAAAAAATCAAAAAACAAGTTATACAACTTGACAAAAACCCGACATTGCTCTCGTTTTTTGGGGGGTCAATTTTAATAGCTAGTTTTACCTCCATTTCAAAAAGTGTGTATATTGGTAACACCATTTTTCATTTTGATCCATTTTTTTGTGATTTTGAAACTTCTTGGTCATAAGAAAACTATAACTTTTATTTATAAGGGCCTTTTTCCAAACTTTACAAAAAATTCTACATTTAATAGCTAGTTATAGTAAAAAAATACACACATTTTTTTTTTTTTTTTTTGTAAGATTTAGAAGCTAGTTAGAACGAAAAATATATGCATTTTCAAAGTTTTTTCATTAAAATTTTATCTTAAAGAAGTCGTTTTTGGGGAAAATTTCTAAACAAAATGAGAAAAGAGACATTTCAAACCATTTTTCAATGTATTTTTTGCTATTTGATGTATAAACATGATACTCTTTAACATTATTTTCCATAAAGTGATGATGCACATAAACTCAACAGAATGTATACCATATATTTCTAAATAACATATTAAAAACATAATAGTTATTCTCAAAATAAAATCTTAAATTCAAAACATTACAAAAATATCTTATAAAAAATTTGTCAACACATTTTCCTCAACGATATGAAAGTAATCAACAATATCATGAAGCCCAAAATATTCATCGAAATTGAGATTTTCTTCTAGTTGGCTCTCTTCATGGACCTCAATGTGTTCTTCCATTGGATCCTTTACTTCTGCAGAATGCCCAAAGTGATCTTTTCTGAACATCCCTTTTAAAGGAGGTTGAGGCTCTTTTGACATCTTGCCACAAGTGACTCACTAAATTCTCCTTTCTTCAAACCAATTTCCTGCATTTCATCTCGAAGAAATTTCATAGCATTAATTCTTTGCTTGATATAATTGCACTGCAGTAGATCATTCTCAATGGATATGCAATTTCTAACTTTTTTTAAAGAACATGTTATTGTTGTACCTAATCACCACATACAAAACAAAAAAAATTAAATAACATAATGAAACATAAATTTAAAATATATATATATATATATATATATATATATATATATATTACTGAATTTAGATTACGACACTAGTTTCATATGTAATATCATAAATATTACCTGATCGCAAGAACAAATCTAAACCCCAATATCCTTCTTTTGAAAAAGTACTATGAGATCATTAATCAATGCTTGTGGCTTCTGGTAGATGTTTACAGTCTTTCCTTTCAAATCTCTTTCTTCATATGTCAACTTGTTAACCATGACATTATAAGACAATATTGACTATATTTTCCTTCACTCTTTGCATTGATTAAAATAGATTCATAGGTCTCATCTTTTGTCCAACATGCAAGATGTATGTTTTCAGTATCACTCATAAATGTATCAGTTCCGGAGCTACAAATGTTAGGATTATGCCTGTAACAGAAATATATAAGAATCTAATTAACTTATAGAAAAATAATTTTGGTTTCTAAATTCAAATGTTTAATAATATATTACAAATATCTTACCGATACAATTGTTTCCTTCAGTTTGCTTTGTCCTTGAAGTTTGTTAGCATTGATCCTCCTTGTACATCTGAATGGAAAACAAGAAATCTCCATAGGGGTGATGTTGTGACATCATGAAATCCCGAAACCACTTTATTGAATGACTGGTATGTATAAGGCTCAAAATAATAAGTAATGTTTTTTATATTGTATCCATGAGGGATATATGCAATAACTAGGGAGTACTCCTTTTTGGGAATAAGATTTGCAATGTTTGCACAATCACCCAAAATCACTTTATATTGCACAGTCTCCAGCCCATTCCAAACATGATGATCAAGGGTGTCATCAAGTTCAACGTTTTCAAGACATTGTCTTCTTTGTCATTCTATTTTGGCTCTTTGAATATGAGTTTTGAAAGACTCTGGTACTGTACTCTTCTTTGGCATCTTTGAAAACAAAATTATATCTATAAGTAATAAAATAGAAATGAATTCACTTAGAAATAAATAAAATAGAAAAATATCATAAATCATCATACCTTTTTGTATGCAACAATTTTTTTTAAAAGTTTTCCATGGAGATTGAATCTAGATAGTTGCATCTAACATCATCCCAACTCTTCTCACCCAACATTATAATCATATCGTCTTGTATTTTCATGTAAGCCTTATGACTACATGATGTAAAAATAAATGGTGTTTACAATGACATCTAATAATAAATTTCAATTTCATTAAAATTGGACATATTCTAGTCCAAGTCACTTTGAAGATGGATAAAAAAAACCCTTTCTAAACCCCAAAATCAAGAAAAATCCGGTTCCAAAAGTGCCAAATCCGGTTCCAAAAGTACCAAAACCGGTTCAAAAAGTGCCAAATCCGGTTACAAAAGTGCCAAAACCGGTTCCAAAAGTGCCAAATCTAGGTTCCAAAAGTGTTAAAATCGGTTCCAAAAGTGCCAAATCCAGTTCCAAAAGTGCCAAATCCGGTTCCAAAAGTACCAAATACAGGTTCCAAAAGCATACTTTTGCTTTTGATATCGCCACTTTTGAAATTGGTTTTTTCGCTTTTTCGATATGATAAATATGATAATGGCACTTTTAGAACTTGATTTTTCCCTTTTGGAAGGCTACTTTCGACACTTCCAATACTTAAATTTGAAATTTTGAAATCAAATTTTAGCACTTTCAAACTCTGATTTTGCATTTTCGAAAAACAAACTCGACACTTTACAAGAATTATAATTGAAATTTTGAAAACAGATTTTAGCACTTTCAAACTCTGATTTTGCATTTTCGAAAACCAAACTCGACACCTTACAAGAATTATAATCACAATGAAATTGAACATACTAGTACAAACAAACCTTCAAGTGTATTATTTAAAAAAATACTTTCAGTTTATTCACAATTGGCCTCACATCACTCACGCCATTCAGGTGCAGCAAGCAAGACCATAATTGATCTAACAAGAATGTGTCATTGACATCTTGGAAAGTATAAGTTTTTGTTATAATACAGTTCCCATCCACGTTACAAACATGTTTTTCTTTCGAGTCATCCACAATCATTGTATTCATAGCATCCCAACCATGGATCAAAATTTCCCAAACTTTGTTTAAAGGCTTGATAAATACATAAGGATTTCCATCACCCTGATAACCCTCTCTGGCTATGCAAGAACAAGATTCTTGTGTTAAAATTACTCTAAATTGTTCCCTTTGGAATCATGTTCTTTGTAATAATGTTGGAAAAAAATCATCAACGTTTTTTTGTTGTGCAGATGTCCATACCCCAACTTCAAATATACTAAAGCATTTTTCAAAAAATTCCTTAAATCCTGGATGTATAAAATAATACTTTTTGGTTGATTCAATATCTAGTGTTCGTGGCAATACGATTTTTTTTTTGTACTGCGTGTAACAAAACTCCATTGAAATCGAAAATAATCAATGGTTTACTAGTAGCCAATCTTCTAGTATATGTAAACAAAAAATAAAATATTCTGTTTCAATGTTTCTAAGTATATTGCTTTCATGTTTTGCAATTTTTGAAACACATCACCAGATACATGATACTATGTCCATAAATAATATGAGAATTGTCCAATAAAATTTACATCAATTAAATGTAGAATTTGTCAAAAATATACAAATCACTAAATGAATTGTTGTTTGTATAATATGACGGTCATTTGAAGTTGAATGTATTTAAACATCGCCCCATTTTTGAATGAGGCCCGAGATAAATGAATGAAGGGGCGGCCAACCCTTCTTTTGCCCAGTATTATTTTCATAATAGTTCTAGACTGCAAGAAGGGTGGGTCGATCCTTCTTGTGTTCACCATTTTGGATACAGGTGAATTGCTAGATATTGGTGTTCACAATTATCTACTAAATGAAGGGGTGGTCGATCCTTCTTGTCGAAAGTGGGAAGTTAGGATAAATATTGTTTATATGTTATAACTTAGCCAATGTATCGATCCCTACCATTTACTGCGGAAGTCAGTAGTCGGGAATTGTCATCCAAGCATTCATATATTAAATATTTTTACATTTCTCTGTTAAATGAAGGGTCGACCAACCCTTCTTGTGCTTAGTATTTTTCCAGTCTTCACCATTCTGGATATACATATATTGATGGCCTAGCCTTCATAGGTTGAATATTTTCACAATTCCCTCATACATGTAGGGGCGACCGACCCTTCTTCTACCAAATATTATTTTCAAAATAGTTCTAGACTGCAAGAAGGGTCGGTCGATCCTTCTTATGTTCACCATTCTAGATACACGTTAATTACTGGATATTGGTGTTCACAATTATCTACTAAACGAAGGGGCGGGCGATCCTTCTTGTCGAAAGTCGGGAAAGATGCAACTTGTTCTAGCCCTCGCATCATCCACCTACTTTAGCTTTGGTATGCTTCCACCTCATCCTTCTTTCATCGATACTAGTCCCCATGACTGAACTATTTGGGTCATGACTCCCAACCATTATGCCCCTTCATGAGATGAACCATAAACTCAGCTAGACAACCTCCTCCGCACTTTGTTCTTCTCTGCAACTCTGCCGAACGTAAGGTAAAGCTAAGACTCCACCTCACAAATTTCTAAGGAACTTGACTCGAATCCCCGTCAACCAAGTGTTGTGACCTCCAACCATACTTATGTTTCGGTACTTGACCACTTTGTTTCCGCAACCGATCTCCTTACCTCACGTTTTCTCCCTGAACACACATCTTTGAGAAGACAAGGCAACCCTTCTTGCCTCAAAAAAAGACAAAAGTATTTATGTCTTCTTTTATCCGCAACTCCTTCCACAAGTTTTCCACTTCGTTAGGATTTGATGAACACTTTGTTGTAGCTCTTCTTTTCTCCAAAGAAGTATGCCCATGCTAGACCTCTTCGCAACCAAGATACTTCATGGTCACCTGCTACGATGTTTCTCATCTTACCAAGACGTGACGCCCCACACTACAGTGGAAATCTTCCTGCCTCACAATTTTCACAAGTCATCCTCAAACGAATCATGTTGCTCTGTCGCACACTCACCTCCTAGCTGCTTCAGCAACCCTCAACGATTTCTTCTACAACACTTGCAACTAGTTTGGTTCTGTAACGAGCTTCCTCCAACCGCACCACCTCATGCGTTTGGATGTTTTTGGGCAAGTCACTTGACTTAACCACTTTTGCTGAAATGATGTCGTCTTGCCAGCAAAATTTTGCACGCCCAACACACTCCCACCCAAGTATGCTACGCTTCAAATGAGAATCCTGACGGTTTGCATTCCCTGGATTCCTGCGTTGAGTATAGGCTCCTCCGCACCTCCAGTCTTACCGGTGCATAAGAAAACATGTCCACATCGCAAAGAAATGAAACTGCCATCCTTTTTCTGTTCTCTGGCACACTCCAACCAAGTATGCCATACTTTGGATGAACCCTTTTGGGCACCCATCTTCAAGGATTCCACGTCCTAATGCTTCGTCATCTGCTACAACACATTTAAGGTGTACTTTCCTGTAGGTATGCACACCACCTCCTTTCCAAACTCATCACTTTCGTAAGCCTTCTTCAACTCTTCTTGGCATCGGCGTGCCCATCAACTTCTTTGAAGTTTGTAATTATTTGGGCTTCCTCTGCCCACCTGATCCTTCCATTTTTTGGCGCACCTGATCCATTTGAACCGACTTGGAAGCTAGTCTTGCGACTTCAAAAGCCTTAGTGTCTTCTTCATGTTGCATCGTTGTTGTGCACCTCCTGTAACCAAACAAACTGCTTATGTGGTGATCCTCTGTCTAGCCTTCCACGCAAGTATTGGTAACTTTGGCATTCTTCAATGTGCGTCTGAATTGCTCCCCATAGAAACACTTCCTTTCTCCTAACTTCCATCATCCGATACATTGCTGTACTTCTATATAGGCACTCCTCCATGAATGCCCAAACCAAAATTCACAACCGCAGTAACCACCTCCGTCATGATACCATCCCTTTGTCAAAAGAATGGTGAAGATCCCAACTTCCACCAAGCTTTTTCTTTGGTCCGCATCAACCTCTGCGTCGATATGACTCTGATATGTTCGCAAGAATAGTGGTGAGGAGCCCGTGTTCTGTGCTTTGATACCAACTCTTCGTAAGAATATTAGTGAAGCGACCGCATTCTGTGCTCTGATACCATCTCTTCACAAGAAGAGTGGTGAAACTCTCGCATTCTACGCCCTGACACCACTTGTCACATACCTAACAAACAAGCTCAAATTTTTTTCTTTCCACCAAGCCGTGCGAAACTGCTCGGAAGCTAATCGAGGGCATGGCCATCCTGGAAGCACTCCAGAATACTAAGACTAAACTGCAGAATTACCTACTCCTACCTCTTGAACTTCTACACTTAGTCAATTTTCTAGCTACATGTGCATACTACAAATAAACTAAGTAAAAGAGATAAGAACATGTGTGGGCGACACCCCTAATCCAGAGTATCCTAATACCCATGGGAATACTTGTTACAACCACGAAGGATGCCACAATTATTTGGAAAATCATCCAAGCGTGAGCCGAACCGGTAACACCCAAAATAAAATCAAGCCACAACTTCAATTGTCTCCGTCGCATACACATGCCTACACGCTTTCGATATTGCCACTTTTGAAATTGGTTTTTGCGCTTTTCAGATATGATAAATATGATAATGGAACTTTTAGAACCTGTTTTTTTCCTTTTGGAAGGCTACTTTTGACACTTCCAATACTTAAATTTGCAATTTTGAAAACAGATTTTGGCACTTTCAAGCTCTGATTTTGCATTTTCGAAAACCAAACTCGACACTTTACAAGTATTATAATCACAATGAAATTGAACATACTAGTACAAATAAATATTCAAGTCTATTATTTAACAAAATACTTTCTTTTTGTTCACAATTGGCCTCACATCAGTCACTCCATTCAGGTGCAACAAGCAAGGCCATAATTGATCTAACAAGAATGTGTCATTGACATCTTGACAAGTATAAGTTTTTGTTATAATACAATTCTCTTCTTTGTTACAAATTTGTTTTTCTTTCGAGTAATCTACAATCACTATCTTCATAGCATCCCAACCATGGATCAAAATGTCCCAAACATTTTTTAAAGGCTTGAGAAATACATAAGGATTTCCATCACCCTGATAACCCTCTCTGGCTATGCACGAACAATATTCTTGTGTTAAAATTACTCTAGATTGTTCCCTTCACAATCCCGTTCTTCGTAATAATGTTGGAAAAAACTAGTCAACGTTTTTTTGTTGTGCAGATGTCCATACCCCAACTTCAAATATACTAAGTCATTTTTCAAAAAATTCCCTTAATACTGGATGTATAAAATAATACTTTGTGGTTGATTCAATATCCAGTGTTCGTGGCAATCTGAATTTCTTTTTGTTTATGAACTACGTGTAACAAAACTCCATTGAAATAGAAAATAATCAATGGTTTACTAGAAACAAATATTCTAGTACTATGTGCAAACCAAAAAAACACAAACACAACCCAATCAATAAAATATCATGTTTCAATGTTTCTAGGTATATTGATTTCATGTTCTGCAATTTTTGAAACACATCACCAGATACATGATACGATGTCCATAAATAATATGAGAATTGTGCAATAAAACCTACATCAATTAAATGTAGAAGCTGTAAAAAATCTACAAATCACTAAATGAATTGTTCTCTGTATAATATGATAGTCATTTGAAGTTGAATGTATTTAACCAACACCCCTTTTTTGAACGAGGCCCGATATAATTCAACATAGAACACAACATTGTTTTTATAGTTATTTCTCTCTCTTGTGAACCGTCAAATGTCCAACTAGTTGGCATTTTCAAGCAGTTTTCCTTGCTATTATCTATTGATTGATATTTCCCTTCATATATAAACAACATGTCGGTTTTTTTATATATATCTCCATATTGGATAAGTACATCCTTGAACGACTTTTTGTATACATTGAGTCATTCACCAACATTATAGTATGCAGACATTGAGTAATTATAAATAGTACTAAGTTTACATTAATCTCGACCCCAAATAAGTACAAAGTATTCATTCTTCAACCATTCAAATATACCAAGGAATTTTTTAATTTCCATGTTGTCGAGTGAGGAAAACCACAGAGAAACATCGAAATGTTCTCTGGAAACAATGATAATATCGGGGATGAACATCCGTGCATAGTAACGAGAGGAATTATGGACAAAATGAGGTTGTTTGGAAGAATATTCAATGTTGGATAGCATACGAACTCCAAATAAAAATCCCTCTACTCCCAGAACCAATAGTTTCTTTTGTGGTGATATCCGGACTACATACAAGAACCGTGACTATATATATAACAACAACAAAAAACACTTCGTTCATGAAGTTAATGATCACAAACATGCAACTGTAAATGAAGATTTTGATTTCCAAATATTAATACAAAAATCACCCAAAATTTCACAGATTCAGAAGATTTAATAAAAGAATCACACTGAACTTATAATATGTTAGATTCAGACGAAAATAACATCACCGAAAAAAATAGAAAACACATTGAATGATTTAAAATCTCCCTAGGTTACATCTAGTGTTTCCCACTCTTGAAATAGGCAATGATAGGTTACATTTGATGGCTGTCACTCAACTAGAAGAAGGCATTGAAGGTTATGATATATGATGATTCATGCATTTTACTAAAAGCTTGCTAGAGTCGATGTACCAATTCACTATATTTCCTAGTGGACGATGCAATAAAGGGCTTACTCAAAATACAATTTTCAAATGGATGTACTTTCACATTATCACCCTCCAAAACAATCATTGATGTATTGCTTTCCAAATTTTTCGTTGGGAAATCCTCCCAAACACACTCCATATTTTTTTGTGTATTTTATTCTTTATCGTAGGTACATCTCTCTCGAAACCATAAAAATAAAATGTGTTCCCCATACGATTTTTCAGCACTACCTACCTTCAAAATTTTTGTAAAGAATGACTTCCCCTCATTGACCCCACATTTAGATAACCAAATCCCAACATTGAATTTGGAAAGACATAATCCCAAAAATTGCATGGCATGTGTTCGTGACTCATATGAATATTCTTTGTGTTTAAATTCAATTTCACCAACCGTACTTTCTTCCCACTTTTTTACCTTTTTCCCTCCAATAGTATTTTTTTTATTTCACTTTTTTTCTCTTTTGGAGTCATTTTCTATGTCTTTCTTGTGAAATATAAAACCTTACATTTCTAATATCAATAACATTTTTGTATGGGGTGTTGCACATAAATATTTCTTGTCATTATATGTTTCAGAATAAATTTGTTGTATCAATTTAAGTAGAAAATATTCTTTTTCTTTTACTTGTCAATGCCAGCCCCACATTTGAGTGGTGAGTAATATTGCTAGAGATACCGTGTTTTGACACCAATCCCTCACCTGGTTCATTATTTTCCAAGCTCTCGCCTGGTTCATTATTATCCAATGTGATTTGTTGGCTAATATCCACAGACATCGTCAATGCCAGGTCTGGTTGTGGATGATCCACATGTTGAATAGCAATCCAATCATCTTGACTTGAAAATTTGCAGGTATACATTTTATATAACTTTTTGCAAGTATTCAAGGTCACTATCCCTGTTCATATTTAGTTAATTTAACCAGGATATTTGAAAAATAAATTTTTACCTTATTGTCCATCTTGTTCTCCAGTTTGGTAGTTCTTTGTGGATTCTCTATCACATTCAATGTCGTCATCGGATAGTATAATTTTATTTGAAGTTGTAGTAGAATAGGAATTTGAAGAATTTATTGAACATAACCGACCAAGAAAAGTAAAATACAATGAAAGAAGACATCTGAAAATGTTAATACAAATACTTTGGTTTATAGCCAATTCATGATAGAAACTGTTCATAAACAACTCTTGTTGTATTGTATCCACATGTGATGAACCTGCAATAATTAATTAATGTGAATACACGAGATATCAGAAATCATAGAACAGAATCACTTTTATATTGATCATGGGCCACTTCGAGGGGGCAACCTCCTTTGATCAAGCTCAATACAATTAACTTCACGGTGCCTTCAACGACCTCGACACACACTTATATACTAAGTCTATGCCCAATACTATGAGTCAAAACCATGGGACATATAATACTACGGGATGACTTACAAAGCATATGCGTCCAATACTATGGGCTAATATAAACTACGGATCAACAAATACTATGGGACGACTTACAAAGCATATGCGTTCAACAATAATATACTAACATAGTAAAGAGAAGGGTTGACATAGGTTCCTAACATCCCCTCTCCCTTAGAAAAATCTTTGTCCTCAAAGCTTTGGTTGGAGAAATTGTTGCAGAATCTGAAGGAGTGGTTCCCCGGTAGCATCCTCGGTTTGCATTTCGGGCCATTGACGCCTTTGGAGTGTCAAGGAGGATTGCTTGGAAGGATGTAGATGAAGAAGAACCCTGTCAGCTGCATGGAAAATGAGCTCATAATGGTGTTGATCGGCTTGTTGTTTCAGGCGAATTCTGGCCATGTGAAGATTGTCCTGCAAAATGAGAAGAATCTGATCGCGGTTTCGAAGAACCGAGTCAATTTCCTGAACTGGGGAGCTGCTAAGGGTGTATGGAAGAAGAACTGGCAGTGTTTTTCCATAGACTGCTTCATATGGTGTCCTTTGAGATGTGGTATTGTACCACCAGAGCGCTGCTAGGAAATCCATAGATATAGTTGGCCAAAGCTGTGTAGGGATGGGCAAGGGTTTGAGCAATCCCGAAAGGAGTGTCGTTTCCCCCTTGTTGACTTGGAAAGTATCATCGTCAGCCACCATCTGTTGAATTGTCATTTTTAGTCCCAGCCAAAAGAATTTACATTGTTCCCAGTCATACATTTTGCAGAACCCAGAGTGCCCTGTTGATGGAGAAGCATGGAGTTCATAGAAGAGATAGCCCTATTGAACATATTGCAACCAATTTGGAACAAGCAGAGAAAGAGCTGTAAGAGAAACTGGGTCATCAATTGTGCGAGAAGGAGCATCTTCCACCATATTGTCCTTACCCTTCTTGTAAGTGATCACATAGGGATAACCCATGAGTTGGATAACCCATTGCAGGTGTGTTGGGGAGGAGACCCATTGTTCCAGAAAATTTTCCAGACTCGGGAGATCAGTCTTGATGCAGAAATAATTCCCTAATAGGGATGGCTGCCACTTCTGTACTGCATCCAAAATATCCATCGTTTCCTGCTGAGAGGTAGATGTGGTTACATTCTTACCGGAAAGGTCTCATGAAGGAAGCAAGCGCATTGGTTCAGCAAAGATACCTGCATATCTATCCAAGGAAGTAGTGGAGACTGTTGATGGGTGCATCTGAATGGAATTGAGCTGAGCGATGACACCATGTGAATTCTTCTTAAGGATTTTTTTCAGGCGATGTGAACTGATGATGCAGAGAGACCCTGGTTGTAAGCCCATAAATTTGTGCCCCATTGACTTTAAACTGCATCCAAAGTTCAACAAAATCCCATAAGATGGGGCCAAGTGTGCGTAACCATTGAATGCCCAAAACCACATCACATCCACCTAAGGACAAGGAAAACATGTCAGAGCGTAGGTTATAATCTTCCATAGAGATACACACATTGTGACACTTCCCCTTGCAAGGTAAGGTGCCCCCATTGGCAACCATGACTTCAAAGTTGGAGCAAGGATGGACAAAACGATCAGCCTGTTTGGCAATCCGAGGGTCAATGAAGTTATGAGTGCTACCAGAATCAATGAGTATGGTAAGAGGGAGCTTCTTGAAGTATCCCCTGACCTGCATTGTTTGTGGGGTGGTGACGCCGGTTACAGCATGGAGAGAGATCTCGGTTGGGTCGTCCTGAGATGGGGTGTCAACAGGCGGGTGTTGAATGTAGACCTGATCATCTACTGTATCTGTAGCTTCTTCACCAAGTTCTAAGGCGGGCGGAGAATCCACATCCAAGAGATAGAGCTTTTGTTGAACACATCTATGTCCCCGAGTGAATTTCTCATCACAATTATAGCAAAGCCCTTTTTCTCGGCGTTCCTGCATTTCTATTTCAGACAAATGCTTGATAGGAGTTGGTTGAGGAGCAGGCGTGATGGGAGGTCGTTGGGAACCCATATTTCTGAAGGGAACAAAGGTGGGTTTGGAGCGTTGTTGGGCTGCAATCTTGTCTTCTGCCAGCTTAGACAACCCTAGGACTTCCATCATTGTGTTGGGACAAAACATTTTGACCTCTGAGCGAATTTCATCCTTGAGACCACTGATAAAACAACTCCTGTAGAATTCATCGGACAATCCTTCTGTGTGATTAGCTAGTTTCTCAAATTCTGTCTGATACTCTCTCACTGTGCCAGTTTGGTGAAGTTTAGTGAGTGCTCCTGTGAAGTCGTCAAAAGAACTAGGACCAAATCGTGACAAAAGGAGTTGGCAAAAATCTGTCCAGTTTGGCTCGGGATGAGCTTTGATGTACCAACGGTACCATTGAAGGGCTTCCTGTTCCAAATGAAAGGATGCAAGTGGAACTTTATGAACATCAAAATTATTATGCAGACTGAAATATTGTTCTGCTCGGTATATCCATCCAGTCGGATCAGTACCATTGAAGCGAGGAAAATCAAGCTTCGGCCCATGAAAATTGCTGGAAGAAGAGAACCCGGTGGCTGCAAAAGATTCTGGCTATCGGTTATTGTTCATGGCTGAATGCTGAAGATGGAGGCTGAGAAATTTTTCATCCAGATCTTGGAGTTTGGTTTGGATGGCTGCAAGTGCTTCCTCCATGGTGTTTTCTCCTGTGCGAGTGACAACCATAACCAGTAATTATTTATTTATTTATTTTTTGTGGGGGGGGGAATGGATAGAAAAACATAAACACAAGCTTATTTAGTAAGGGGAAATTTGGATTTGGGAAAAACTCGGAGGGGTAATTGGGGTTTGACTAGGTTTTAGACACTTTCTGAGGGACAGGGAAACAAAAAATGGGGATTTCAGAAGCAGGAACTCTATGATAAAATTTGAAGGCAATCGGGTGAAAATTGAAGAAGTTATGGCAAACCCTAAAAATAGACAAATGTGGGATTTCTGGTCTTGGGAAGTGGAATTTGGGATAGGGTCTTCAGGAATGAAATATGCAGAATGGGATTGCAGGGATGTCAGTGAAGTTTCAGGGAAAACATAGTTGAAATAAGGGAGATATGGCCGAAAAACATAATTTTTTTTTAATTTTATTATTATTATTATTATTTTTTCAGAAATGGATCGGCAACAGCGGCGCGGAAGGGATCCGCAATAGATAGATTGAAAATGGCTGGATCTGAAACAACGACTGGATCTGGAACGAATTTCAAAATAGATCTGAAACGGCTTGATCTGGAGCGGAAGTGATCGGCAATAGTTCAATTGAAAATAGATATGGACCCCAGGTATGTACAGCTTTCTAACAGTTTAGGTGTTTCACTCGGCCACCAATGCTGTCTGACGACTTGCGTATTGGGGCAGTACCCCTCACTCCACGGCTCAGGTAAAACTGATAACCGCTTTTCCACAAACAATAGCTCTTGGTTTACCTCACGGGTCAGAACTAGTCAATCAGGTAGGGGTCGTTGCCCTTTTCGCTGGCAGGTCCTCTCAATGGGCCAGCTACTTTGGGGTTCCCGTGGTACTCCTCACAATGCGTTTTAGGGCTTATTCCAAAGTACTTCCCATAGTCAAGCGGATAGGGATTATTCCCAAATCCGAAGCTACAACAGATGCGAAAAAAATTTGGCAGAAATTCCACCCAGCGAGCCCAAGAAAGTGCTCTGATACCAGATGTGATGAACCTGCAATAATTAATTAATGCGAATACACGAGATATCAGAAATCATAGAACAGAATCACTTTTATATTGATCATGGGCCACTTCGAGGGGGCAACCTCCTTTGAGCAAGCTCAATACAATTAACTTCACGGTGCCTTCAACGACCTCGACACACACTTATATACTAAGTCTATGCCCAATACTATGAGTCAAAACCATGGGACATATAATACTACGGGATGACTTACAAAGCATATGCGTCCAATACTATGGGCTAATATAAACTACGGATCAACAAATACTATGGGACGAATTACAAAGCATATGCGTCCAACAACAATATACTAACATAGTAAAGAGAAGGGTTGACATAGGTTCCTAACACCACAATAGAAATAACTATTCTATCTAGCAACCTGATCAACGAACGAAGAACTCTACCTCCTGCGTACAATGAAAGAACTGTACCTCGAGAAGAGACCAGTTTGGAAACTATGTGATCCAAGAATTCCTATGTCCTTTCTTTTGCAAAAACATGGCTTCTCTATGATGCACCTGCAACAATTAATTAATAAGAATATGCGAAATAGCAGAAATGACAGAACTCATAATCACTTTTATATTGATCACAGGCCACTTCAAGGGGGCAACCTCCTATGAGCAAGCTCAATACAAATAACTTCACGATGCCTTCATAGGTCTCAACACACACTTATATACTAAGTCTAGGCGCCAATACTATGGGTCAAAACCATGGGCCACTACAAACTATGGATCAACAATACTATGGGCGGCTTACAAAGCATATGCGCCAACAACAATAACATAAACTATTGATCAACAAATAATACGGGACGACTTACAAAGCATATGCGTCCAACAAAAATATACTAACAAAGTAAAGACATGGGTTCCTAACATCCCCTCCTCCTTAAAAAAAGCTTTGTCCTCAAAGCTTTAGATGTGGAAATTGTTGTTGAATCTGAAGGAGTGGTTCCCATGTAGCATCCTCTGGTTGCATGCCGTGCCACTGAATTAAGACCTCTGTGATAGAGCGAGAGCGAAGCTGACAAGTGCGTCGATTGAATATGGCCTCCGGCTCCAAAAGGATGGATCCTTCATTATCCAGTTCGGGTAAAATCGTTTGTCCACTGATGTTGGTGCCAAGAACTTTCTTCATACAAGAGACATGAAAGACTGGATGAATGCGGGAAGAAGGAGGAAGTTCCAATTTATAAGCAATGGACCCAATCTTCTGAAGAATCCGATATGGCCCATAGAAATTTGGAGCGAGCTTATGACTCCCTTTGAGTTTCAGGGAGGACTGCTTGTACGGCTGGAGACGAAGAAAAACCATATCGTCGACTTGAAAAGTGCGCTCAGAACGGTGCTGATCAGCTTGTTGCTTCATGTGATTTCTTGCCATGTGAAGATTGTCCCGCAAAATGTGAAGAATCTGATCGCGGTTTCGAAGGACTGTGTCAACTTCCTGAACTGGTGAACTGGTGGGGGTGTATGGAAGAAGAACTGGAGGTGCATGACCATAGATTGCTTCATATGGGGTCATTTTAGAGGCAGTGTGGTAAGAGGTATTGTACCACCATTTAGCGAGAGGGAGCCACTTTTCCCACTGATGTTGTTGTTCAGAGGTGAAGCAATGAAGATAATTTTCCAAGCATTTATTGATCATTTCAGTCTGACCATCTGTTTGTGGGTGATACCTTGAACTCATCTTCAGTTTGGTGCCAGTGTGGCAAAATAGTTCTGTCCAAAAATGGCTGGTGAAAGTCGCATCACGATCCGAGACAATGGAAGAAGGGATGCCATGAAGACGAAAGATCTGGTCCAGGAAAATTTGAGCGACTGAGGAGGCTGTATAGGGATGGCTGAGAGCACAAAAATGACTATATTTGGAGAGGCGATCAAGCACAACGAGAATCACTGTCTTCCCGGTAGATTTAGGGAGCCCTTCAATGAAATCCATAGAAATATTTGTCCAAATCCATGTAGGTATGGGCAAGGGTTTGAGCAATCCTGGGAGGAGTGTTGTTTCACGCTTATTGCGTTGGCAGGTATCACATTAGGCCACCATCTGTTGAATTGTCCTTTTCATGCCCTGCTAAAAGAAGTTACGCCGTGCCCATTCATATGTTTTGAGGAACCCAGAGTACCCTGCCGATGGAGAAGCATGGAGTTCATAGAAGACAACCTATTGAAGATCTGTGCTCTGGGGAAGCACCAGACGACCCTTGTATCTCAGAGAAGCACCATCCCAAGAGTAATGTGGTACAGGAGAAGGGTTTTTGGTCAAGCGTTGGATGATTTGAGATAAGGAAGAGTCATTGACATAACCCTGTTGAACAGATTGCAACCAATTTGGAACAGGCATAGAAATAGCTGAAAGAGAACCTTGGGCATCAAATGTGCGAGAAAGAGCATCTGCCACAATATTGTCTTTACCCTTCTTGTAAGTGATCTCATAGTCATAACCCATGATTTTGCTAACCCATTTCTGTTGTGCCGGGGATGAGACATGCTGTTCCAAGAAATATTTCAGACTCTGGTGATCAGTCTTGATGCAGAAATGATTCCCTAATAGGTATGGGCGCCACTTCTGTACTGCATGCAAAATAGCCATCATTTCCTTCTCATAGGTAGAGGCAGCTAAATTCTTACCTGAAAGGGCTTTGCTGGTGAACGCAATGGGGTGTTCATCATGAAGGAGAACAGCACCAAGTCCATTGCCGCAAGCATCACTCTCAATAGTGAAGGGCTTGAAAAAATCGAGCATAGCTAGAACAGGTGTAGTACACATAGCTTGTTTTAGTTTGTCAAATGCACACTGAGCAGCATGTGTCCATGTAAAAGCATCCTTTTTCAATAGAGCAGTTAATGGAGCTGCAATCTTCCCATAATCCTTGACAAACTTGCGGTAGTAGCCAGTCAACCCCCAAAAACCACGAAGGCTCTTGAGTGTCTGAGGATGCGGCCAATTGTTCATGGCATCGATTTTGGAAGGATCCACGCTAACCCCTTGTGCTGAGATAATGTGCCCGAGATACTCAACTTCCTTCTGTCCAAAAACACATTTAGACTGCTTGGCATGGAGATGATGGTCAGAGAAAAGTTGCATGACAAGATCCAGATGCTGGAGATGTTCATCCCATGTTTTACTGTAGATGAGGATATCATCAAAGAATACCAGAATGAATTTCCGCAAGTAGGGTTGAAATATTTTATTCATTAAGGCCTGGAATGTGGAAGGAGCATTAGTGAGGCCAAAGGGCATGACCAAAAACTCATAATGGCCATCATGTGTGCGGAAAGCTGTTTTAGGGATATCATCCTCATGAACTCGAATTTGATGATACCCAGAACGAAGATCCAACTTGGAGAAAAAGTGAGCCCCTTGAAGCTCATCAAGAAGCTCATCAACAACAGGAATTGGAAACTTATCCTTGATGGTGAGGTGATTAAGTGCTCGGAAGTCAATGCAGAGGTGCCATGACCCATATTTTTTGCGGACAAGAATAACTGGAGAAGAAAAGGAACTAGTGCTTGGGTGAATAATACCTTGCTTCAATAAGTCCCGAACGAGCATTTCAATCTCCATTTTTTGGTGAAATGGGTAGCGATAGGGCCTGATGTTGGGAGGAATTCTACCAAGAAGGAGCTGAATACGATGGTCATCTGGCCTGGAAGGTGGCAATCCCACTGGTTCAGCAAAGACACCTGTATATTGATCCAGAATTTGTTGTAGATCCAAAGGAGTAGTGGAGACCGCTGAAGGTTGCATCTGAATGGAATGGAGCTGAGCAATGACACCATGTGAATTCTTCTTGAGGAGTTTTTCCGTGCGATGTGAACTGATGATGCTGAGAGAACCTGGTTGTAATCCTGTCAATGTGTGTTTTTGTCCATTGAGGGAAAACTGCATCCAAAGTTCAGCAAAATCCCATAAGATAGGGCCAAGTGTGCGTAGCCATTGAGCCCCCAAAACCACATCACATCCACCTAAGGTCAAGGCAAACATGTCAGAGTGCAAGGTATAATCTCCCATAGAGATACACACATTTCGACACTTCCCTTTGCAAGGTAAGGTGCCCCCATTGGCAACCATGACTTCAAAGTTGGAGCAAGGATGGATAAAACAATCAGCTTGTTTGGCGATCCGAGGGTCAATGAAATTATGAGTGCTACCAGAATCAATGAGTATTGTAAGAGGAAGATTATTGAAGTAACCCCTGACCCGCATTGTTTGGGGGGTGGTGATTCCAGCTAAAGCATGGAGATATATGTCTGGTTGGTCATCCTGAGACGGAGGGTCAATAGGCGGTTCCTGAATGTCGACCGAAGAATCCAGTGTTTCTGGATCTTCGTCACCAATTTCAGAGGCAGGCGGAGAATCCACATCCAAGAGATAGAGATTTTGCTGAACACATCTATGTCCCTTAGTGAATTTCTCATCACAATTATAGCAAAGCCCCTTTTCTCGGCATGCTTGCATCTCTGTTTCAGATAAACGCTTGATAGGAGTTGGTCGAGGATCCTGCGGTATAGGTGGTCGTTGAGAACCCATATTTCGGAAGGGAACAAAAGTGGGCTTGGAGCGTTGTTGGGATGCAATCTTGTCTTCTGCCAACTTAACCAACCCTAGGGCTTCCATCATTGTGTTGGGACAGAACATTTTGACCTCAGAGCGGATGGCATCCTTTAGACCACTGATAAAACAACTCCGGTAAAAGTCATCAGACAATCCTGCGGTGTGGTTGGCTAGTTTCTCAAATTCGGTTTGATACTCCCTCACAGTGCCAATTTGGCGAAGTTTAGTGAGGGCTCATGTGAAGTCATCAAAAGCACTAGGACCAAATCGTTGCAAAAGGAGCTGGAAAAAGTCTGGCCATTTTGGCTCTGCATGAGCCTTGATGTACCAATGGTACCATTGAAGAGCTTCCTGTTCCAAATGAAAGGATGCTAGGGGAACTTTGTTGACATCAAAAGTATTATGCAGACTGAAATACTGTTCTGCATGATAGATCCATCCAGTTGGATTGGTACCATTGAAGTGAGGAAAATCAAGCTTCGGACCACGAAAATTGCTGGAAGAAGAGAACCCATTGTTTGATGAAGACTCGGACTGCCGTTTGTTGTTCATAGCTGAATGTTCAAGATGGAGGCCAATAAATTTTTCATCCAGATCCTGGAGTTTGGCTTGGATGGCTGCAAGTGCGTCCTCCATGGTTTTTGCTCCTGCACAGGTGACAACCATAACCAGGAGTTTTTTTTTTTTTGGTTGACTAGGTAGGAAAACAAAAACAGAAACTACTTTAGTAAAATAAAATCTGGACTTGGAAAAAAATCTGAAGGGTAATTGGGGTTTGACTAGGTTTTGGACACTGTCGAATAGACAGGGAAGCAAAAATGAGGATTTCAGAAGTGGGGTGAAAGAATGGGAAAATTTGGCAGAGGGGAACAAAGAAGCAAAATTCAGAAAGGAACTCTGTGGTAAAATTTGAAGGTGATTGGGTGAAATCTGAGGAAGTTATGGAAAACCCTAAAAATAGACAAATGTGGGATTTCGAGCTTTGGGAAGGGGAATTGGGGATAGGGTCCTCAGGAATGAAATATGCAGAATGGGATGACAGGGGTTCCCCGAAAATTTCAAGGAAAACAAGGGAGATATGGAGAAAAAACTGAATTTTATACTTTTTTTTTTTTCCAGACTGGAGCGGCTACAGCTCAGTTTTTTTTCAGACTGGAGCAGCTACGGCTCGGTTTTTTTTCCAGACTGGAGCGGTTACGGCTCGGAAGGGATCCGAAATGGCGCCGAATGGATTGAAAACGGATGGATCTGGAACGGCTTGCAAAATGGATCTGAATGACTGGATCTAAAACGACGCAGCAATGATCGACAACAATTCAGCTGAAAATAGATATGGACCCCAGGTATGTGCGGCTTCCTAATAGTTCAGGGGTTTCACTCGGCCACCAATGTTGTCTGACGGCTTGCGTATTGGGGCAGTACCCCTCACTCCACGACTCAGGTAAAACTGATAACCGCTTTTCCACAAACGACAGCTCTTGGTTTACCTCACGGGTGGGAACTAGTCAATCAGGTAGGGGTCATTGCCCTTTTCGCTGGCAGGTCCTCTCAATGGGACAGCTACTTCGGGTTTCCTGTGGTACTCCTCACAATGATTTTTAGGGCTTATGCCCAAGTACTTCCCACAGTTAAGCGGATAGGGATTATTCCCAAATCTGAACCTGCAACAGATGTGAAAAAAAAATTGGCAGAAATTTCACCTAGCGAGCCCAAGAAAGTGCTCTGATACCAGATGTGATGCACCTGCAACAATTAATTAATAAGAATATGAGAAATAGCAGAAATGACAGAACTCAGAATCACTTTTATATTGATCACAGGCCACTTCGAGGGAGCAACCTCCTATGAGCAAGCTCAATACAAATAACTTCACGGTGCCTTCATAGGTCTCAACACGCACTTATATACTAAGTTTAGGCGCCAATACTATGGGTCAAAACCATGGGCCACTACAAACTATGGATCAACAACACTACGGGCGACTTACAAAGCATATGCGTCAACAACAATAACATAAACTATTGATCAACAAATACTACGGGACGACTTACAAAGCATATGCGTCCAACAACAATATACTAACAAAGTAAAGACATGGGTTCCTAACATCCTCAAACTATCATTGTTAACCTTGGGAAAAGGTAAATCAATCATTGGTACACCTTCATCCTTCCAATCCATATCCATTTGAACAGTAGACAAATTGTCCTCATCCCTCCCAATTCTCCAACACTGTATAATAGAGAATATTATAAACAAGTCCTTGGAGAAATCTCTATAAACTCCCTTGGTAGGATTTCGTGTTACCTTTTTTTTTTAATTTCTTGCTGAAAATTGTGAAAGATTTAGATATCATACAATAGTTTTCCATATCAGCTAAAAAAATACAAGTACATGCCACTTCATTTGATTCTAAGTAGTACAACAACACAATCATATCTTATTATTTCTAGGGACTATCACAATTACACATATCAACAACAACAAATTCAACGACCTCCTCATCAACTTTTTGATATTGTAAATGCAGAGGCGCAACAACACATCTTGTTACGTCAATATAAAAAAATTTCTCATTGAACAAAAAGTATTTTATCTGTTCTTGTTGAACTTCTTTTGAAATTTTGAAGCTCTTAGTCGCTTTCCGCATCGTCGCTATATAAGGACTTGATTTGAGTGGTTTAAAGGAAGATTTGGTCACATCTTTTTCAATATGATGGAAACATGTTCTTCTAAGGTAGATAAGAATCTTTTCATGGCCTACATTTGTCAACTTCTTTTCAATATTCATGTAATGCAATACAGACGAAGTTTTCGCAACCATGATTCTTTCTTCCATACCGACAAAATTCCTTTCTTCAAAGATGACACGGTATTAATTCCGAACCGATTAGAAACATCATGCGAGGGAAAAACCCACCCTTTCTTCATACAAGAAACTAGATCTGAATCGGGACCACTTTCATTAGATCTGGTCGAAAATTACAAACCATAATATCAACCTGTATAAGGAAACACCGGTCTCTCTCTACCACTTCAAATTGAACACGCAATAAATCATCAGTAATGGGATCCGCATATGTCAATATTCCATCTTGAGTTGGAGTTCCTTCCTCATCCAAGCATAATAGATATAAATCCGGGTACAAATTATCAGGTTCATCCATCTCAACATACCATCCATGCTTGAATAAACCAAGGTTGTGATCTTTTAACAAATCAAGTAATGGTATTTCGTGGCATTGACTAAGGCTCAACAACGCAGACATGTTTTATCTGCAAAATAGGAAATATTAAGTAGTTAATATAAGAATGCATACAATGTTTATAATTATAAATGAGTGTTTTAATATTAGATGTATACTTGCAAATGTTCAGGCTAATGATCGATGGATAATGAACGACCGCTCATTTTCAAAATCAATTGATTGATTAAGAACAAATTTGCTAGCATTATCCATGAGAGATCGAATGCACATTTTTTATAGTCATTTGAGATTGAATCGATCATAGAAGGAGCGATCATCATGGAAGGGGTGGACGATCCTTCTTGTCGGAAGTCGGAAGTCGGGATAAATATTGTTTCTATGTTATAACTTAGCCAATGTCCCGATCCCTACTATTTACTATGGAATTCAGAAGTTGGGAATTGTTGGCCCAACCTTCGTAGATTAAATATTTTTACATTTATCTCGTATATGAAGGGGAGGATGACACTTCTTTTTCCCAGTATTATTTTCATGATAGTTTTAGATTGCAAGAAGGGGTAGTTGACTCTTCTCTGATTGTAGATAAGAGTCTGTAGCTGATTGCACAAGCTGGTACTGTTACCCTTCCGAGAAAATAAAAGAACAGTTCCTGTGGACATAGCTCCCGCATGGGGTGAACCACGTAAATCAGTGTGTTTATGTGTATGAGTTTATGACATGTTTTGTATATGAGTTTATGCGTTTCTATGTATTTACTTTCATATTTATGTGAACGGTAATCGAACTTTGAGTAATTGGAATACAAGTGCGTGAATGTGAAGAAGAAACACTTAGTATTATTAATGTGTAGCTAACTGGTGAATACAGTAGAGATTCAACGTAGTTCTGTATACTGCGATAGGTGCAAAGTGTGAAGTCATCTATTATTTTATCCCATTAGTAGATGTTACATAGAACGTTAAGTGAGGTTGTTAACCACACCTGCACATCGCCACAGTTACGAAACATTTATTATGTAAACCCCCATATTCGCTTCGGGTGAGACTTCAACCTGTTTAGAGGGTGATGCCGAAAGGGACAGTGAAAGGGATTTGGTTGTGTCTAAATTTCTCTCGTAAATGAAGGGTCGACCAAACCTTCTTGTGCTTAGTATTCTTCCAGTGGTCATCATTCTGCATATACATGAATTGACGACATAGCCTCTGTAGGTTGAATATTTTTACAATTCCCTCATAAATGAAGGTGAGGATGACACTTCTTGTGACCAGTATCTATCTTCAAAATAGTTCTAGACTGCAAGAAGGGTTGGTCGATCCTTCTTGTGTTCACCATTCTAGATACAGGTGAATTGTTGGATATTGGTGTTCAAGCTTCTCTACTAGAAGGGGCGGCCGATCCTTCTTGCCGATGTGGGGAAGCACACACATAAAGAAAATGTGCGAAGTAAAAGAAGGGAGTGGCGATGAGAAGTTCAATAAGAAAGAAGGGAAATGCGAAGTGAACCTCGCCACTCATCTAACCTTCAGCAAAGCTAGAGAAAACTAGCCATTACAGTTTTCATTGGAAAGTAGCCGTTATATAGTACTTTTGGAACCTATATTGTCCACTTTTAATGCATATTTGTCCGTCAACACATTCAATGAAAGGAAAGGACCAAGATATAAGCAGGATTTGGCTAACAGACATAGCATTTAATGCTAATTTAGTCATTTTTGGGCCCAAATTAGTGTCGTTGTCCCTACAAATAGTAAGGATCGCATAGTTACCGATCTTTACCGTGACTTTAATTTTTACCGCATGTAATTTTTGAGCGTTTACCAGTCAAGAACAAGAGTAATATGATAGTGTATGTCTGAAAAAGAGAGCTTATAGGAGATATTAAGGGAATTCAAACATTCTGGTTTGGAAGGAATCATGAAGACGCCAATCAAGAAAACAATCCTAGAGAGATTTGGAACCTCTAGGGATTCACCGCAAAATGCACTGAAGCAGAAACAAAAAGATAAGCAGAAGGATACTGAGCAAGAGAAGCCGAAGGCTGCAAAAATTCCAAAGGAATATATTCCAGAGAGACCTCGTGAGAGGCCGATGTTGTTCATACCCGAGTACATCCCTCTGAGAAAAGAGGATGCACCAGTTGTGATACTCAAGAAGAATCCGCAATACAAGATCCCGCTGCATCCCATGTTGAGTCATGTGCACGAAAAGGAGAATTTGCTAGGCAAGATTCCAGAATGCAAGTTCGAAGATCATGAATTGATACATGAGCCGAAGTACCCACAATTTCAGTCGGACCAGTACATGTGTAGGCGAGATGATGAAACCGGTAAGCAGGCAATAATCCATGTGCAAGACTGGGTGGCGCCATTGTTTCCCTCGGGATTGCTGAATTTACTGTGAATTCCACATTTTGATAGAATCCCAAAGCTCACAGGGGTTGTGCGAACATTTCTCTCATGTACACATAAGGGTTACTTGTGGTTGGACCGCAAGATTGATATCAACATAGACATGATCCATAGAATCATGTACCTAAGTAAAATAGGCGTTGACCCTGCAGAAGAATTTGTAGGCAAGAGCAAGGACAAAGAACTTGCACGAAGGATGAAGAGTGAATTCGACTTGGTAAAAGGAACCCGTGGATATTAAACGAATCAAATCCAGGATGTCACCACGAGGTTCATGGTTCAACTGCTCGTAGGAAAGGTATTAAGGAAATACCGACGGACCAAGGTGTCGGCCGCTGCAATCTCCTTGGATGCGAAGGCCAAGGATGGACTCCAGTATAATTGGGAAACATACCTTCTTAATGAATTCCTACATGATGTTGCAAATACGCAGGACAATGGAAATCAATTCCATTATAGCTGGTTGTTAGTCTTGATCGCGTTCACAGGATGGAAAGAACCTAAGTATCAACAAAACATACCGATGACTGTTGGAGACTGTCGAGGACCCAAATACGCAAACATGTGGGCTAGTTCGAGGTCGGATAGACAAAGATTAAATAATGTGCAGTTGTATACATATTATGAGCAGTTATGCGAAGTTATCAAGCACACTTTGCGTATTCCGAAGTCCATAACAACATCATATATTTGCAAGATGAGATTCAAAGTGGGCTTACACTTTATTTTCATATAGCCTATAGAACCATCAAAAGCATAATGGTATGAAGGCCTATACCAACTAGACGCGCAGATAATTGATCTTATCATTGAAGATTGGCTACCCAAATGGAAAATGGATGCGCCAGACACATTCATTACTACATCCGAGGAAGGCGCAAATAAAAATGACACCCAAGAGCTAACTGAATGGACAAGAGAAGGAACAACAACAACAACAATAAGAAGTTGTTGATTTTCCAACATGTGAGAAGAGGAAGAATCTAGACACAACCGTGCCAGAAGTGTCGAAGAGGAAGAAGAAGAAAGAAAATAAGAATCGTCATCATGCGTAGCTGCACCATGATCATTGTTATTCCATCATAGCACGATTCCATGATCATCTTGAAGGGATGCTCGCAGTAAAAGACAACAAGCAAGAGTAACTCCAAGTGAGCATGATAGAGAGCATCGTAGAATTGAAGAGTATGATGGCAAGAGTAGAACAAGTCCACAGAGACTTGGTAAGGGAATTTGACTCCAAATACCAATCAGAGGAGTCCAACAGAAGAAAAAGAAAAGCGCTAGCATTGACAATGAGACCCAGGTTAGTTGACATAGAGCCGATGAACGTGATAGTCCCATCAGACGAACAAACTGAAGATGCAAAGAAGCTCGCACATCTTGATATCAAGGTGGGAATGTTCCCATTGAAGGACTACATAATCTGCATCTGCAGGTTGTGGAGGAAATTAGAGATAGAGATATGATCTCATACAACCAACATATGAAGCTAGAATATAGTTATAAGGAGCTGAAGAATGAATGCACGTTGAAGACAAATGCGCTAGCAAATTCTCATGAGAGGTATAAAAAGTTAATGAAAACTGTAGCTGAAGTCTGTGTGAAGATCCTAGAATGCGAAGAGGAGCCTGAAGTGGAAGCGACCATTCTTAAGATTGGTGCTGTTGTGGACAATCTCAAAGTGAAAATGGAAGATATGGATATTTCCTACAAAGAAAATATTGCTGAATTAGAGTCTTGGAAACAACCTGGAACTCCGCTAGAGGTAGAATTAGCAAGAGCCGAAGAGATGAAAACATCAACCGAGAACTTCTCCGCAAAAGTTACGAGGTGTGAAGACTTGCTAGAAGAAGTCTCGAAGGTTTGGGGTATACTGCAAGAGGATCCTGAATTATAGAAAATTTAGGATGAAACTCACAAGAGGAAAAAGGACCTTGATTCTATGAACACGACCATGAAGTATTTGGCGCTAAAGCAAAAGATCCAGAAGTTCGTAGAAACGGAAGAGATTCAAAATGAGCTGAAGGCACTAAGGGAAAATAAAGCTGAAACTTCGCCGAAGTTATAGTCTAGGCAAGAAGAAGCATTGGCAATCTCTGAAGAAATCGAGGAGAAATTTCAAGAAATTTGCACAACGAACAGTATAGTAAAGGGCCAAATGCAAGAACCCATATCGGCGATGATGCTCAAAACAATCAAAGAATACAAGCAAGAGGCTAAGGAAGCAGTTGAAAATTTAAGTGCAACTTTTTAGGAATTTGTTGCGATGACGAACATCCCAAGTGATGCGCAGTCAAAGAATCCTAGTGTCAGTGACTCAGAGACGAGTCACAAGTGAGTGTTAGAGGCCTATTGGGAGCGACTCAAGTACAAGAAGTTTTGAAAGCGAGTACAATTAGGCGAAGCACTACAGAAGTTAGAGTTGCATTGTCCGAGAAAGAGTCAGAGACAGAGGAAGCAGTGCCAAAGGGACAACAAAGTTAAAGCTTAGCGTGGTCAATAGGAGAAGCTTAGGGTTTTTGGTACTATGGGGGTTGCCCCATAGTTATTGTAATATGTGACCTTCGGGCACATATATATAAAATGGTAAGTTTCAATGAGGAAGGGTTAGGTATTAGAGGGTTGTTGGGATTTTGATGGTTAGACAAACCTTAGAAGAGAATAGTGATAATGAGAGAACAGACCCTACAACTAACTGTGTAGAGAAGAGTCTGCAGCTAATTGCACAGACTGGTATTGTTACCCTTCCGAGATAATAAAAGAACAGTTCATGTGGGTGTATCTCCCGCCTAGGGTAAACCATGTAAATCAGTGTGTTTACGTGTATGATTTTATGACAGGTTTGTATAGGATTTTATGTGCGTTTATGTATTTACGTTCATATGTATGTGAATGGTAATCACACATTGAGTAATTGGAATACAAGTACGTGAATGTGAAGAAGAAACACTTAGTTTGTTGAATTCGTAGCTAACTAGTGAATACAAAAGAGATTCACTGAAGTTCTGTATACTGCGATAGCTGCGAAGTGCGAAGTCATATGTTATTATATCCCATTAGTAGATTTTAAATAGAACATTAAGCGAGGTTGTTAACCACATCTACGCATCACCACAGTTACAAAAGCTTGATTCTATAACCCCCCATATTTGCTTCGGGTGAGACTTCAACCTGTTTACAAGGTGATGTCAAAGGGCCCAATGAAAGGGGTTTTGTTGTGTCTATGTTTATCTCATGAATGAAGGGTCGACCGACCATTCTTGTGCTTAGTATTCTTTCAGTGTTCACCATTCTGCATATACATGAATTTCCATCCTAGCCTTCAGAGGTTGAATATTTTTACAATTCCCTCATAAATGAAGGGGTTGCCGACCCTTCTTGTGCCCAGTATTCTGTTCATAATAGTTTTATACCACAAGAAGGGTCGGTTGATCCTTTTTGTGTTCACCATTCTGGATACAGGTGAATTCACAATTCTCTACTAAACGAAGGGGCGACCGATCCTTCTTGTCAGATGTCGAAAGTCGGGATAAATTTTTTTAATATGTTAAAATTAGCCAATGTATTGATCTCCACGGTTACAGAAGCTTGATTATCTAACCCCCCATATTTGCTTCGAGTGAGACTTCAACCTGTTTATAGGGTGATGCCAAAAGAGCCAGTGAAAGGGATTTGGTTGTGTCTACATTTCTCTCGCAAATGAAGGGTCGGAAAACCCTTCTTGTGCTCAATATTATTCCAATGTTCACCATTCTGCATATACATGAATTTACGGCCTAGCCTTCGTAGGTTAAATATTTTTACAATTCCCTCATAAATGAAGGGTCGATCGACACTTCTTGTGCCCAGTATTCTGTTTAAAATAGTTCTAGACTGCAAGAAGGGTCGTTTGATCCTTCTTGTGTTCACCATTTTGGATACAGGTGAATTGTTGGATATAGGTGTTATCTACTAAACAAAGGGGCGGACGATCCTTCTTGTCGGAAGTCAGAAGATGGGATAAATATTGTTTATATGTTATAACTTAGCTAATCTCCCAATCCTTACTATTTACTGTGGAAGTAGGGAGTCGGGAATTGTCGTCCCATCCTTCGTAGATTAAATATTTTTACATTTATCTCTTAAATGAACGGTCAGCTGACCCTTCTTGTGCTCAATATTTTTCCAGTGTTCACCATTCTGGATATACATGAATTGACGGCGTAGCCTTCGTAGGTTGAATGTTTTTACAATTCCCTCATAAATGAAGGGGTGACCAACCCTTATTCTGCCAATTATTCTTTTCATAATAGTTCTAGACTTCAAAAAGGGTCGGTCGATCCTTCTTGTGTTCACCATTCTTGATACAGGTGTATTGTTGAATATAGGTGTTCACACTTCTCTACAAAACGAAGGGGAGGCCGATCCTTCTTGTCGCAAGTCAGGATAAATATTGTTTATATGTTATAACTTAGCCAATGTACCGATCCCTACTATTTACTACGAAATTAAGAAGTCGGGAATTGTCAACCCAGCCTTCGTAGATTAAATATTTTTACATTTCTATCTTAAATGAAGTGTTGACCGACCCTTCTTGTGCTCAGTATTTTTCCATTGTTCACCATTTTGGATATACATGAATTGATGTCCTAGCCTTTGTAGGTTTAATATTGTTACAATTCCCTCATAAATGAAGGGGCGACCGACCCTTCTTCTTATTGATGTATATGTAACTTCAAAATGTATTTCATCTATATTTATTGTACCCTTATTAGAGATGTGTTATTCCTCTATAAGGAAGTGTCGTCATGTGGATTGATTGACAAGTGTCGCAAGTGTGTGTACTTGCCGATGGGTTATTAGACCACCATGTGTGGGGTCGGCCCTGAAATATATATTATATTGTGGATGTACCTAGCTAGACAAGTTGGCCCCATAAGGTCAGTGGGAAAATAGGTTAGTATAAATAGAGATCAGGAGATCTCTATTTAGATCATTCGGAAAGTCATCTCTCTCTCACTCAGAAAGTGGCGCACTAGTGAGGAGGAGGATCATCTGCTTCTAGGAGACTATCTCAAGTGTATTTTGGTTGTACTTTGGTTGAGCCATTTCTCTCTCTATCTCTGAGGAAGTTGTGGGGTTTTTCACCTTAGGGTTTTCCCCACGGAAACTCTGTGTCTCTTGTCTCTCATGCTTTTGATTCTTGTGATGCTTGTCATGCTTATTTTGATTGTTATGCATTGATATACTGTATATGTTATTCTCTCAGTGAAGATCCTAGAGTATTGTGAATTAATGCTCAAAATTTAACATGGTATCAGAACTAACCTGAGAAGAAGACATTTTGTAGTGACGGAAACTTGAGTTTCTTGTTTATTGGGTTTCTCTCCACAGATTTTGGAAAAGCCGTATAGTAGATTGACTCTACTCATCAAGGAGAATCTATCTGTCCAATCAGAATTCAATTCTGAGCATTTTCAGATTTGGCCCTAAAAATTAGGGTTTCCACAAAAATAGGAATTTATGAAATATGAAGACATAGCTGGAAGCGCCTTGCAAAAATCGAAGTTTAGAGCTTTGGATCGAGATTTTTGGTTGGGCAGATCTCCGGGAAACTCAAACCCTAATTCAGGGCTCTCCCAGTGAACCCAAGAGGACAAAAAGGAAAATCAGAAGGGTAAAGCTTTGTTGATCTGAAATTCTGAATGGACTAGGCTGATCAACTCATCAAGGCGCATCTTTCTATCCTTGTAGAAAGTTGAAATTCACATTTTGAATTTTTAGGGTTTTTTCGACAAACCCTAATCTGGGACCAGCATTTCAAGTGGTAAGACCTAAATCTTTTCTATTTCCATTTGAAGTACTCTTTAAGATGTCTCACCACACCAAGCTTGAGTATAAGCTTGAAGGAGCTGATAACTTCCGAGCTTGAAAGTATAGGATTGCGTTAATCCTGGAAGATAATGAGTTGGACTCATATGTAAAAGAAGACATCCCTATCCCAGAGGATGAAGAGGCTAAGGTATTGCATAAGAAAAACTTGGTCAAGGCAAAGAGAATCATTGCTGATTCTATCAAAGACCATCTCATACCCCATGTGTCTTCTCTAAAGACACCCAAGGAGATGTTTGACTCTTTGACCAAGCTATTTGAAGGGAAGAATATAAATCGGAAGATGACCGTGTGGAACCAATTGAAAGGAGTAAAGTTTCAGAATGGAGAAACTATTCAATCTTATTTTTCAAGGGTCTCCCAGATCAAGGAACAACTAGAAGCAGTGGATGAAATGGTGGAGAATGGTGAAGTGGTGATGACCACTCTAAATGGCCTACCCAGGTCATGGGATTCCTTTATTCAAGGAATTTGTGCAAGGAAGAAGTTGATCTCCTTCAACATATTGCGGGAAGAATGCTCTCAAGAAGAAGCTAGGCTTGTGGCCCGAGAAGAAAAGATGGGAAATGAAGATCAAGCTCTAACAACACATGCCAAGAAAGGCAAGTCCAAGAAGGAATCATCTCATAACATAAGATTCTCACACCACCATTATCATAAAGATAAGAAAGATCTCAGATGCTTCAATTGCAATGAGAAGGGACACTTTGCTTTAGATTTTCCCAAGAAGAAGAAAGACAACAACAACAAATTCAATAAGAAGAAGAAGAATAACAAAACAAGATATCATGCTCATGCTGCCAAAGATGATGAACCCCCAAAGAAGAAGGCTAGGGTATAAAGTGATAGTGATGATGACGCATCAAGTGAAGAAGAATATGTTCTAATTTATGCTCTCACCGGTACTATCTCCCATGGTTGTAATGATTGGTTGATTGATAGTGGGGCTTCCAAACACATGACTGGGTTTAAGGAATCTTTTGTGAATCTATCTGAACATGAATCACCCCATAAGGTGAAACTTGGGGATGATTATCAATACCCAATCAAAGGAAGTGGTGAAGCCTCCTACAACCTAGATTTTGGAAAATCTTTGAAGATGAAAGAAGTCCTTTATGTACCTGGGCTCAAGAAGAACTTACTCTCCATCTCTGCATTGGATGCAAAAGGTATGAGGGTTGCATTTGTGGATGGCCAAGTCCTAATGTGGCCAAAGAGAAAGAACATAGATGGTGCAGTAGTGATTGGAGAGCAAGAGGGAGGTTTGTATAAATTGAAGGGACAACCTGAACATGCCATGGTACATGAATCCATGGAGCCAAGTGAACTTTGGAATAGAAGACTTGCTCATATGCACTATAGGGCACTTCCAATTGCAAGCAAGGCTGTAGAGGGTCTTATTGAAATCAAGACCAAACATGAAGGTGTTTGCAAAGGATGTACAAAAGGTAAGAACATTAAGAAGGCTTTCCCAAGTAGTGAAAGCAAGGCAAAAGACATCCTGGAAATCATCCACTCAAATGTATTGTTCGGATATCCACATCATCGTTTTCAGGATCTTGCATGCAATTAGGGTTTGCATGCACTTGCATGCATCCCAGTCACCAGGTTGATGCCTCCAGCACCTTAGCCACCTCTTTCTAGCACCCGGGAGCCACTTACTTCAGTTCTTTAGCCCTCCTAGTCTGAAAGGCACCCACTTCTCACCTACTGCCAGAGAAGGGCGCACTTTCTCACCTACCACTGCAGTTCCGCTTCAGTTACATTCAGTTAGCTCCGATTCTCCCTGATTTGAGGCTAGTTTCACTCCTGACTGACTGTTTCACTTCCGTTGGACCTCCAGATTGACTAGATGATTTGTTCTGACTTCAGTTAGCCTCCCATGTGCCCCCCACTGAGCCTCCTTCCCTTAATCAGTGCTACACACTTCAGTTACACTTGTTACACTCAGTTAGACTCAGATTGACACCTGGATGACTGGTTCTTGTGCATTGATGAGCACCACCGATTGATGATGAGGACTCCTAGTTGGAGTCAAGCTACTCCATTCAGTGATTCGAATGGCCTACTTAGTCAATTCGAATTGCTCACTCACATTGTCAGATTGTATTGTAATTATTCACCCTTATTGGGATATTGAGCACTGCTGCATGTTTTGCACAGTTTTACACCATATTTTTTATGTTCATCTGTTGTGATTGATTTACTTGTTCATTAGATATGCTGTGACTAATTTTACATGTATGTGGTCCTATGTCATCCAGTTCTCTGAGTGGGTATGTTTACTATGTCTCATTTATTGATGACTTTTCCAGGAAGACTTGGGTATACTTCTTGAAGAGCAAAGATGAGGTGTTTGATAAATTCAAGGAATTCAAAACCTTGACGGAGAATCAAACTGACAAGAAGATCAAAACATTTAGATCCGACAATGGTGGAGAATTCACCGTAGGTGACTTCAAGAAGCTTTGTAGTGATTCAAGGATTAAGAGGGAGTTGACTGCTCCTTATAATCCTCAACAGAATGGAGTTGCAGAAAGGAAGAACAGAACAATCATGGAAGCAGCAAGGGCAATGCTACATGACCAGGATCTACCTATGCATCTATGGGCAGAAGCGGCTAGAACAGCTGTATATGTGCAGAACAGAACACCCCACAAGATATTGGATAACAAGACACCAGAAGAGGTCTTTTCTGGTAAGAAACCTGAAGTCAACCATCTCAGAATATTTGGTTGTCCAGTATACACTCATGTCCCAAAGGAAAAGAGGACTAAACTAGATCCTTCAGGAAAGAAGGGTATCTTTGTGGGTTACAGTGAAAGTTCAAAGGCTTATAGAATATACTTTCCAGGGTTCAAGAAGATTGATGTCAGTAGGGATGTAACATTTGATGAAAACTCAGCCTTCATCAAATCAAGGAAGGCACCTATCGAAGTTTATGAAGAACCTAAGGAAACTAGATTTCAAGACACTACCATGACTGAAGCAGTTCCAGAAGTTGTTCGTGAGTTTAAAGATCCGCAAGAACCTGTAGATCCACCCAGTGAGGATAACTCTCACAAGAGGAAACATGCATGGGCTAGAGAGCTCATTCAAGATGCAGAAAGATTTGGCATTCCAGAAGAAGAACACAGAGCAAAGAAGAGAACTAGATCACATACCAGCTATGTTGCTTTACTCTGTGACATTATGAACAAAGAGCCTTCCAGTTATGAAGAAGCAGCAGAAAAGAAAGAATGGAAGGATGCCATGGTTAAGGAATACCAATCAATAATGAAGAATGATGTTTGGGATGTTGTACCAAGACCTAAAGAGAAGTCTGTTGTGAATTCTAAATGGATCTACAAAATCAAGCATGTTGCAGATGGAAGTGTAGAGAAATACAAAGCAAGATTCGTAGCTCGTGGCTTCTCTCAGAAAGAGGGAATAGATTATGAAGAAACTTTTGCACTTGTAGCCAGGTATACTTCCATCAGAATAGTACTTGCCCTGGCTGTAGCGATGAAATGGAAAATACACCAGATGGATGTCAAGACTGCTTTCTTGAATGGTGTAGTTGAAGAGGAAGTATATTTGGAGCAGCCACTCGGTTTCGAAATACATGACAGGGAGTCATATGTGTGCAGATTGAAGAAAGACTTGTATGGATTAAAACAAGCTCCCAGAACTTGGTATGGTAGGATGGACAGTTTCCTATCTAGTTTGGGCTTTACCAAGAGTAAAGCGGATTCCAACCTTTATTACAAGGTTGAGGAAGGGAATCCTGTGATTCTAATCCTGTATGTGGATGACTTATTTGTAATAGGAGATGACAAATTGATTGCAGATACTAAGAGAAAGCTTGCTGTCGAGTTCGATATGAAATATTTGAGAATGATGCATTATTTCCTAGGTATGGAGGTGTGGCAGAGTACAGGTGGGATCTTCCTTGGTCAAGGGAAGTACATAGTAGATATCCTGAAGAGATTCGGGATGATGGATTGCAAGGCCATGGCCACACCTATGGCATCGAATTTGAAGCTTTTATGTGATGCTTCATCTGAGCCGGTTTATGTCTCTATGCATCGTCAGATGATTGGGTCCTTGATGTACCTGACGAACACGAGACCAGATCTTTGCTTTGCGGTGAACACATTGAGTCAGTTCCTGATAGATCCGAGGAGTGTTCATCTGGTTGTTGTAAAGCATGTTCTGAGGTACTTGAAGGGTACAGTGGATTATGGACTCAAGTATGAGGTGAATCAAAAGTTTAACCTGTAGGGTTATGTTGATTTAGATTGGGCTGGTAGTGTTGCAGATAGGAAGAGCACATCTGGGTGTTGCTTCAGTATGGGATCAAGTGTGATCTCTTGGTTTAGCAGGAAGCAGTCCTGTGTAGCACTGAGTATAGCTGAGGCAGAGTATGTTGCATCTTGTTTAGCTAGTTGTGAGGCAGTATGGCTATAGAAGCTACTGTCTGAATTATTTGATCTCCCGTTGGATGCTATTGGTATCTTCTGTGATAACCGGATTTATGTGAAGCTGTCCGAGAACCCAATGTTTCATGACAGGTCGAAACGCATAGAGATAAAATATCACTATATCAGGGATATGGTGCAGAGAGGAGCTGTGAAACTCCTGTATGTTGCGACGGACGAGCAGATTGTAGATGTGCTGACGAAGCCACTAGCCAGGGTGAAGTTCGAGTACTTCAGAGAGAGACTTGGTGTTCTTCGGATTGATGACACTTCGAGGAAGAAGTGATGGACACATTTGCTAAAGCATGTTGGAAGGAGGATCCTTCACATGGCTGTGGATGTAAGAACTGGATGATGAGCATCAGGATGATGTTCTGGTTTCTGCTTTGTATGATCAGTTGGATCATTGTTATATGTATGTATGTATGCATCATGTTGGATGCTGGATATGATCAGTTGGATCATTTATATGTATATGTATGTACGCATCATGTTGGATGCTGGATATGATTAGTTGGATCATTTATATGTATGTACGCATCATGTTGGATGCTGGATATGATCGATTGGATCATGTATATGCATTTTGTATAAGCATCATGTTGGATGCTTGGACCATGTATCTGTATATGTCTCAGGTGGATACAATGTATGATCAGGTGGATCATGTATGGTGATATGTATCATGTATTTGTATTTGTATCAAGTGGATACACTGTATGATCAGGTGGATCATGTATGATGATATGTATCAGGTAGATACTTGGTATGCATCAGGTAGATGCATTGTATGATCATGGATGACGAGCTTCAGGATGTTGCTCCAGATGACATGCAGCAAGATGTTACAGTGATGATGATCAGGATGATCATGTGTACATCAGGATGATGTATGGTGAGTATCAGGTTGATACTCTGTGGCCGTGGAACAAGTTGTGCAGATAAGCATGTAATTTGTGCCCTGGGAGATTTGTAGATAGTCTTTCGAGGTTTTGCCTATGGCATGTAATTTGTACCCTGGAATATCTGGAAAATGTTCTTTCGAGGTTTTGCTTGGGAGGACATATAATTTGTGCCCTGGGAGATCTGCAAATAGTCTTTCGAGGTTTTTCCTATGGCATGTAATTTGTGCCCTAAGATATCTGGCAGATGCTCTTTCGAGGTTTTGTCCTATGGCATGTAATTTGTGCCCTGGGAGATCCGATAGTTTGAGCCATGTGCTCGTAATCAGTCCTAGGATGCTCTTTCGAGGTTTTTCCATGACCGCATGTAATTTGTGCCCTGGGAGATCCGATAGGTTGAGCCTTGTGCTCGTAATCAATATTGGGATGCTCTTTCGAGGTTTTGTGGTGACCACATGTAATTTGTGCCCTGGGAGATCCGATAGGTTGAGCCTTGTGCTCGTAATCAGTCCTGGGATTCTCTTTTGAGGTTTTGTGGTGGGGTCACATGTAATAAGTCCTGGAGATCGGGACAGGATGAAAAAGGCCTCAGATGCTCTTTAGGGTTCTTGCTAGTCAAGAGACTCTTTTAAGGTTTTGTGATGCACGTAATAAGTCCTGAGATTTCCACAGTATGGCCAATGATGATGAAGACCTGCAGGTGGTGGTCCTACATCCAGTATGAAAAAGGACTGGCTCTATAGAACTTCCTATGACGAGTAGAGTCAGAGAATGGTTGAGATAGCAGCAACAGTGACGATGATGATGACGATGATCCCGAGAAGAAGACTTGTCTAGCAGATCTGTGTCGAGAAATACCTTCCTAGTTAAGAGGGAGTGTTGATGTATATGTAACTTCGGAATGTATTTCATATATATTTATTGTACCCTTATTAGAGATGTGTTATTCCTCTATAAGGAAGTGTCGTCATGTGGATTGACAAGTGTCGCAAGTGTGTGTACTTGCCGATGGGTTATTAGACCACCATGTGTGGGGTCGGCCCTGAAATATATATTATATTGTGGATGTACCTAGCTAGACAAGTCGGCCCCATAAGGTCACCGGGAAAACATGTTAGTATAAATAGAGATCAGGAGATCTCTATTTAGATCATTCGGAAAGTCATCTCTCTCTCACTCAGAAAGTGGCGCACTAGTGAGGAGGATGATCATTTGCTTCTAGGAGACTATCTCAAGTGTATTTTGGTTGTACTTTGGTTGAGCCATTGCTCTCTCTATCTCTGAGGAAGTTGTGGGGTTTTTCACCTTAGGGTTTTCCCCACAGAAACTCTGTGTCTCTTGTCTCTCATGCTTTTGATTCTTGTGATGCTTGTCATGCTTATTGCGATTGTTATGCATTGATATACTGTATATGTTATTCTCTTAGTGAAGATTCTAGAGTATTGTGAATTAATGCTCAAAATTTAACACTTTTTCCCAGTATTATTTTCATAATAGTTCTAGACTGCAAGAAGGGTCGGACGATCCTTCTTGTGTTCATCGTTCTGGATACACATGAAGTGATGGATATAGGTGTTCACAATTAGGCTACTAAACGAAGGGGCAACCGATCCTTCTTGTCGGAAGTTGGAAGTCAAGAAATATCACTATGGAATAGTTTCCATTTGGGAGACAATTATGTTTCACATGTAACAAATGATTATCATGATCATTGACTTTTATGGACAAGAATATGTGTAGTTTCTTTGATTGATAATATGAATAGAAAGAGACTCTTTTTCTTCTCAGAAAAAAAGAGCATCTAACTAGGATGAATTCTGCATTAATTTGGAAGAAAGAACATTGACAATATTTAAATGTGTGAATTAGAGCATATAAAATGAATTCTAACTCACATAGTACAGTCAAATATGAGGCAAAGTGATAAGATGGTGTAACACGAAATACATTCACAAAAGAGAAATTAAGAGACTGAAGAAAGTGACAACATATGAATCTCTGTTTCCTATAGACTTGTACTTCTGCTATTCATTAAAGTCTTTAAAAAATATTACATCACTGTATTTTTTTCTCTCGGATCCAATCCCAATTACTTTGTAAAATCAAAATTTATACAAAATTTTCTTTGAATAAACCCTACCCGATTCTTCGCTAAAAAAAGAAATTTCAAAGAAATCTCTACTAAAATTCAATAACATTTGTTTTGTTGTTGATCAAGATGATATAGTGTTGCTTTGACTTGGGATGATGTAACACTCGGGCAGTTAACAAAGGAACCACAACTTCATTTCAAAGTAAGACACCTGAATATTCATTCTTGATATAACCTGTATTTTGTTTTCCCAAATGTTTCAACAATTTTCCATTTCTCTTGAGTTGGTATTTCATAATCCATCATTTATTTCACCATCACCTCCAATTCTATGCATGATGTGTAACATACAACTGACAGATCCTTCTTAATCATTAGAAATTGTTCAAGTATTTCAAAATCATCGGTCAATTTATCAATTATTGTCTTTCTAGTTAATCATTTGACCAAACCTTCATATTTCGAGTGATCCATTGGAGCCTATACTATCAAATTGTGATAATTTTCTTGAGTCATTAATTTTCCATCATCACTCCAAAAATAAGGTAGACCAATTTCAAAAGGCCCCATAAATAATTCCTTAAAATTTTGAACTTCAAGGACCATATGTTGCACTTTGTATTGTACTTCTTTAACACAATCATGCTTGCCAATAATTCTTCTTGCCCAAATGATGATTGATGGTCTGTCTTTGATTCCAAAACTCTGCATATCTAATTGGGTTAGAGTGTTTAAAAATATGACTGTGTTTTGAGTTGTTTCTGAAGGCCTTTTGCATAATGTCTCGTTTTCCACTTTACACCTCTGGAGAGATATGTTTGCTATAGCATCTTTATCTTCTATAGAATTCAAATGTGACCAAAATTTGGTGACTTCCACTGATATCGCATCCCATATAAGGTGTTTAGCTCCTTTTAATGGAATCCTACCTGTCAATTTATCTTTTAATTCATCAATTTTCTTTTGCAACTGTTTTCTATCACTCAAAGCGTTTTTCTTTTCTTCAGAATTTTGAATTACTTCCCGTTTCAACTTCTGGTTTTCCGCTGTCAACTCTTCTATATCTACATATTTTAGAATAATTTGTGACAAAGCACTGGTCAGTTCTTCTATGGAGTAATTTTCCATTTATCCTTCATGTGTACATAGAGATTGATCCCTTGGCTTCTCTGACACTTGCACAGTTTCAATCTGATTGGTATTTAACAATGAAATTTGTGACAACAATTCAATCCTTTCTTTTTCCCAAGCATGCTTTTCATTTTGTAACTTTAAAATTTTACCTTTGTGATCCATCATTTCTTGATATATGGATTCATTTTCTTGTTGTAATCCTGTCAACTCTGGAGATTGCACATATTGATTATTTGGAACCTTCAATTTTTTCTTGAGCATTTGAATGGCATTTTATTTTTCATCAAGGAGCCTTTTGGTACACTGAGTGTTCCCTGGCTCGGCTCCCACAGTCACAAGGTCCATTTGCAGTATTTTAATATGGATCAAATTTGCTTTGTTTTTTTCCTTCTCTTGCCTCGATTGACTCTCCATCTTTTCTATCACAGACTGCAATTAGAAATTTTTAAGTTGGATTGTAATAAATCAGAATACAGGACATATCTTGTTTGTTTATGCAATTGAATCTTATTGGGTGTATTAAGCGCATCAAGATTAACTTCCATTTCATAAAATTTCTCATCGTTCACCACTGCAAACCTTATAGTGTTTCTTTCTGGATTCGTAACTGTAAGAAGGGAAAAATTTTGTTCTTCCAACTTTCTTACTTGAGGGTACAATTTTTGAGTTTCTTCCAAAGACTGATTCTTCTTTTCTGAATATTGTGAAAGGACATCAAATCTGGACTTATACTGAGAGTTACTTCCAGATTCCTTTATTTATGAAAAAGAATATTGCTGCATATTTGCAGGTGGTTGCGAAATCAAAGTAGTTTTTTCCGGAACAATTAAATCTCGTTCCTCCATACTAATAATTTCCTTCTGTTGTTTCACTTTTATTTCTTGCTTGAAACTTCTTCATCGAATTCCATACTATCAAATTCTGAAATACTTCTCTTATTGGTGATATCATATTTAGTTGGTGTCTGAACCAGCATTGCCAAATTGCTTGTTGTTCCATATTCACTTCTTTCTTATCTTGTTCAAATTTGAATACATTTGTCATTTCTTTTAATCAATCAATTGTTTGATGATCAAAAGCCTTATTTCTATTTTTTTGTATCCTTTGCAATATAATTTGATGAGGATCATAATTAATCCTTTCAGCTTCTTGGAAATCCATGATCTTCAATCATTTTTCTACTATAGATGGGGTTGCCTTGGTCTTAATGATGAATGGACCAACTTTAAGTGCGAATTTCACATTTGATGATTTTTTGAAAACACCGAAATGTTCTTCTTTTGAAAGCAACCTTTGTTTAATAAATTCTAAGGAAAAAACTCTTGGTGTTAAAAATGTTGGCAACAGATATGGTGCTCCAGTAAAACCATACAATCTAATTATAATTGTTCTTTATACAAGAACCAATCACCTGTTTGGCCTTCTGTTGTAGGCTGCAAATTTTATTTCATTTCTTCTAGCACTCGGGGCAATTCATCATTAAAAATAATTCTGTAAACTTTTGCCATGATTGTATCGGTGAACTCAAACATATTCATCTATTTAAGAAGGTCATGAGAAAAGATGGTACCAAGAAACTTCAATTTCGAAATATTTGAACACAAGAATAGGTTTAAGAGACATGACTGATATATGAAATGATTCAACTCATGGAAATTCACCAACTGGACATGAATCGCTTCAGCTAGGAATTCATCAAAGTTAAAACAACACACCGGACTCGACTGTGACTTGGGTGAAATTACTTGTAAAGGAAACCTAACATAACTTTTGTGATTGACTTATCACTATCTAGACCTAAAATTTGACTCAACAAAGACAAAACTAACTGGGTATCTCGCTGAAAGACATCAATGCTCAAAGGGAACGATAGGTTTTCATGCGACTGACCATCTTTCAAGACTTGTGATAAAAACTTGTCTTTTTTTGCCGGATTGCAATTTCTATAAAAATTTCATAAATTCTCTTTGTTAAACGACTCCAGGCTTTTGGGAAATGTTTCAGGTAAAAATAGAACCTCACGGATAGTATGTGCATTTACTCGGCATAGAATTTTGGTCGTATTTACATTAATGATTACCCTTTCGGCCTAGGAATAATTCGCCGCACGCCAACCAACAAATTCGGGGAAGTGTTGGCACCCCAACAACTCCCCTTAGATTTGTTGTAAATAAAGGGGCCCCTCTATTAGAATTTTGTAAATACTCAACTTTTGGTTTTATTTTATCTTACTCGAATTCATAAGGGATTGCATGGTTCTCTTCCTTTGATATTTTTTTTGATCTTGACACCGCTTATTCTTTGGCTTGCTTCTCATGCGATGAAGTTTTGATGGTTCAGTTGATCTATGCTATCTTGGTATTTTGATTTTCTTTACAATCAACAAAGCTTACATAAACTTATCCAAATTAATTGCATTGTACAATTTGCTTAATTTGAATTTTATGTATAATGCATTTAGAACGCTTATGACTTTTTAATTAAAGTATTCTTAAATGAGATCAAAAGTATTCATATCTTTCTCATATAAATTATCCAAAATATTGCTTTATTTATAGAATTACTTTATGAATTATGCTATTTTTCATAAAAGATTGAATTTAGATTTTGATTACACATATTTCAATTCTATAATAATTAAAGTTTAAGATTTTATACATTCATACCATTGGAGAAAGGTACACATTATGAAAAATATTTTTGATATATCATTTTTTCTTAATCATTTTTATTAGTCTTTGCCACTTAAAAGCAACGTGTTGAATCTCATACAAACTTCATTTTTACTCACCATAATATGCTTTTGGATAAAGTCAAATTAACTCTTGAATCCTGTTCATTTATGCTTATTTAAAAAAGGATGTTTAGGTTTTTCCACTTAAACGTTTTTCATTTCTTGATGTTTTGGCTATCATAAGTTTTAAGTGTCATATGGGCTATTAATATTTTGAAAAACAACCACACATCATCTCATTAAATGGTACGGGTTTGAGCTACGTGGGGATATCACTTAAAGACGAAAATTGTATGCATGTTTATTGGGAAACAGAATTGTTGTTATCATTTAATGAGTTCATCAGAATGTAAATAACACAAACTTCCTTACTATAAACTTGACACTAGCGCATTTCATCTATAAAATTAATTGCATTTGATTTTGGGTAAGATATAATAGATCATTGTCATGCTAACTGCAGAAATGAGGAGAATGTCAATACAATAATCGCCGCCAAATCAAGGAGGGTTAAAGCGAGCCATTCCCAATATTACAACACTCAGCTTTGGAATTGGAAGTTTGTTGAGATAAAAAAAAGTAAAATTTGTGCATAAGTTTACTTAAGCTAGAGAGAAGCTACCGTTATTGGAGAAGCTACTATTTTGATAGGTTTTTTTCTTCCGAGTTTTGAACTTATTGTGGAACTGCTAATTTTTTTTTTGAAGGAGGTGGGCTCCATACTATTTTTAGTGGGCTTCTCTGCAGACTGTTCTACGTGCTTTTGGAGACCCTTTTTTTATTTGACGGATATTCCATTTTCAGGGGTGTGGTTTTTCCCGCTAGATTTCTGTTCTGGCCTGGAGCCCCTGCTATTTTACCGGTCTCCGTCTTTTGACTGTTTCGGCTGGCAGCTCTTTCCCTTTTTACAGGTTTCCGTATTGGCATTGTGCCTCACAACTAGGGGTAACATTTCTAACAGGACACTGTTTCTTGGACAAGTGTCGGTTATAGTGGGTACTATGGGTCACATCCCCGGTGCCCAAGGGTTTGTATCTCCGCTTGCTTCGAAACATAATCATTTTCCCCATAATCATTCCGGCCCTATCGATGGGGGCTCAATATCGGCGTTTTCTGGAGGTGCCCTTGTTGTGAGTTTGGGGCCTTCTCAGGGTTTGGATTGGCCTTGTAGAAATCAAGGTGATAAGGCTAGAAAACGAAGGAATGCTAAAGCTCTCAAGGTGCGAGAGGGCCTGGATAGGTTTACTATTCCTATGGAATTGAACCTTGATCGTATTGAAATGTTATCGACTCATGCTATTGTTGGCAGGCGGGAGTTCACTAATGGGGATCAGAGGGAACTAGTGGAATGGGTCCGTAAGCATTGGATGCCCATTTTGGGGGATTTACCACGGGTTCTTCAGTTGCTTAATGGTTGGATAATGTTTATTTTCTCCAGAGATGAACATGTCGGCTCCATTCTTGAATGATATTGGTGCTTTAAAGAAGGTTCTCTATGTCTCAAACGATGGCATGTGGCCTTTGATCCCCTCAGGGAGAAACTCAGTACCTGACATCTTTGGATTCTGATACCTGGTTTGCCGATTGAACTTTGAACAGAGAACATATTGATTGGTATCGCCAATACCGTGGGCAGATTTGTGAGGCTGGATAATTGCTCCCTTTTTGGGTATGACTGGAGGTCTGCAAAGGTTATGGTGGAATTTGAGATGCAAAAGGGTTTTCCGGCTGAAGTTGAATTGGTGTGGGGTTCGAAGGTCTGGCGGAAAAGATTAGATTATTTTAGGGTTCCATTTCGGTGCTTCCTCTGTCAAAAGATTGGTCATACTAAGGCTCAATGTCCGGCTCTCCTCTCCTCAGGGCCTCTGGATCAGATGCAGTTTACAACGCCGGCTCCTGATTCTCCCTTAAATGACGAGTCATTGGACACTTTGCCGAAGCATGGAACTCCTAGTAAGCCAAGTATTCCTTTTCCTTCTACTCTTCATGGTATATCTGATGCAGAGATAGATGTGATCTTTGATACTGATGCTAACTTAAACAAACAAGCTATTCGGGGGAACGTTGACAAGCTTAATGTTTTACCAAAGGGGATTAGAGAGGAAGTTCTGTTAGATAAAACGAAGGTATGCCGTGACCTGTTTGGTGAGGGATATTCTCTAGTGGGGGATACAAATTCTATTCTTAATTTGGGCCTAAATTTTCCTCGTTCAGAAGTTGCTGATGATGGGGGGGAATTGTTGAATATGGGGGTTTTGGAAAAGGGTCCATTCTCTAATACTGATGTATCACTTTTGGGTGAAGCTGGGTATGGGGTATCTGTTGGTGCAGATTTTAAGACCTCCCTTCCTATTTTCTAAAAAAACCCTACCTCAAACCCTACAGTTCAGTCTATAAACACTGCAAAGTTCCAAAATGGCTTGATAGAAAAATGACCTCCAGCTGGTCCTGCATGAAATTGGAATAAGATGTCATCAGTTTCATGCTTTTCTAAACACCTAAGAAAAACCCCATCATAGTTTTTCCTAAACAGAACTTCATTAATAAACTGATAAGGGGCAACCTTTAATCTCAAGGCTCTTCGTTTCTTAAATTCCAAGGTTTCAGGGACAAACCCATTATTCAAGAAAAATTTGATATGATCATACCATTCTGATGTCGGGGTATCAATAGCATTGACAGAACCTGTAGGAATGTCTTCTTCCTATTCCCATTCCATTTGCTGTTGTAGGGGATCGTTAGATTGAGCAGTAAGAAGACAAAGGCCTTGTCCTTTGACAATTTTGGCTGGCCTTATTTCCAAATCATACTCTTGCAGAGCAGTCATCCAGTGGGCCCTTTTTTCGCCCAACTCCTTCTGGATCAACACATTTCTAATAGCAGAATACGGGACAATGACCTTTGTTCGAGATTTTAACAAATAAGGCCTGTAATGTTTGACAGACTTATAAACTACGTAGGCTTGTTTGTCAATTTGTGAATAATTGAGCTCTGCACCCTTGAAGGTTGAACTCATGAAAGAAATTGGGATCTCTGCATCGCTGTCCTGTTTCTGTGTCAAAACAGCTGCATAGGAGAAATCAGTGGCGAAAGTGTAGAGAATAAAATCTTTATCAAAATTTGGGGACATGAGAGCAGGAGCTTTAGCAATAGCCTTACGAATTTCCACGAATGCATCTTTTTGTTCTTGTGACCATGTGAACTGTACATCTTTCTTAACTAAATGCTGTAAAGGTTTAACTATCTGAGCAAAATTAAGTACAAACTTGCGTACAAAGTTGATCTTACCCAAGAAGGACTGCATTGCTTTACGAGAACCTAGTAAGCCGATTTTTGAAATTGTGTCTGTGCTTTCAAGGTTGATGATCATACCTTCTTTTGAAACGATGAAGCCCAACATCTTTCCTTCTGTGACTGCGAAAATGGATTTCTTGGGGTTCAAGGAAATGCCAAATTTCCTGCAACGTTTGAAAACATGCTTAAGAGCAAATAGGTGTTCATGTTGTTTTTTTGAAAATATGGTAATATCATCTAAATAAACTACGACATAATTATGCATTAAACCTCAGAAAGCTATATCCATAGCTTTCTAAAAAGTGGCTCCCGCATTAATTAAACCGAAAGGCATTTGCCTGTAGGAGAAGGTGCCGCAAGGGGTTTTGAAAGCCGTCTTTAATTGGTCATCTGGGGCAACCATAACTTGGTTGTACCCTGAAAAGCCATCTAGGAGAGAAAACATTTCTGACCCTGCTACCTTTTGGAGAATATGTTCCATGGGTGGAACAGGGTAGTTATCTTTTTCTGAGGCCCGGTTCAAATTCCTGAAATCGACACACAATCGGATTTCACCACTACTCTTGCGTACATGCACCAAATTGGCTATCCACTGTGTATACCTCATCGGAAAAATAATTCAGGCTATGAGTAGCTTTTCCAATTCTTTTTTCACAGGAGGCTCTAAACTGGGATGCATTTTCCGCAGTTTCTGTTGATATGGTTTAACTTCTGGCTTCATAGGTATATTATGGTAGATGACGCTAGTGTCAAACATTTTCAATTCGTCACAGGTTCAGGTGAAGACATCTTTATATTCTTTACACAGTTTACTGATAGCTCACCTTTCTTCTGGGGTGTAATCAATTCCTAAATTGATAAAACGAGGTTCTTGCTCGGTCCCTAAATTGACTTGCTCGTAATTAAGTGAAGAGCTCTGTGTTTTACAATTGGTTTTGTATCTGAATTTGTCTTTCAAATCATAGAACTTCTCCAAATTGATCACAGACTTTGGGATGACATTCGAGGAATCAGAGAGAGACTTTTCATGTTCATCCTCGTCTATAGCCATATCCTGGAATGTGTCCTGGTTTGTTAGAAAATCAAGTATCTGCTGATCATCATCGAATACCTTCCAGTTTGTCACGTTATCTGGTATGGAAGGCCTATACATCAGTTCTATTGAGAATGTTTGAGGAGATAGGCCCTCTGGTGGAATCAATTTGGAAGCTGTATTTGCCAACAAGTCAGCATCGAAGTTCTGAGACCTAGGGATTGAATTAATATTGAATGCAATAAAGGAGCTGGTAAGATCTCTTACCAATTTATAATAATTCAACAGGCGGGGGGACAAGCAGTGTATCTTATTCCTCACCTGTTTTACAATAATTTCTGAATCTCCAAAGCAATGAATGATCTGTACTTTCAAGTCAATAGCCTTTTTCAGTCCCTGTATCAGGGCCTCATACTCAGACACATTGTTAGTAAAATCAAACTCTAATCTGCATGCAATCATAGTTTTTGTCCCTTTTGGATCTATGAGAACACATCCTGCACCAGCTCCATCCTTATATTTAGAGCCGTCAAAAAACAATGTCCAAGCAATGGGATCTAATCTAAAATTTGTATTTACATTAAAAACATTATGTACAATGTCTCCTGAGAATGGCACAGAGTGAGATGAGTTATCTGAGATTCATTCTGTGTATTCTCCTGTGGTGAAACATCAGCTGATAAATTCCCGAAAAAGGTATCAAAGGTAAAGTGTTCGATGTGCGTGTTGAAATAAACCACAGGCTCACTTGAGTCATTCAAGTCTGTGACTGTCTGTTTCATAAAAGGCTCCATGCTTACCTTGATCTTGTTTGGCTGACCATTGTAGGGTAACCACAAATGGGACCAATCGGTAGCAAAATAACCTTTTAGCTTTTATGACCAGTCTCTACTAAGCCACATACCATATGCTTTTGGGATATCAACAATGACTATATCAATTGTTTGATGGATCCGAGGATCAGCTGATAATGTAATTAAGACATTTCTGAGCCTTCCTACTACTCTGACTTTCGATCTGTCGAGTTGTACTATCTGAGTAGGGCAAGGTTCCTATGTGGCATTCAACTTTCTGTAGACAGAAAGAGGCATCACATTTGATGAGGCACCAGAGTCTATCATGCAGTTATGTACGTTTCAGTTGAAAATCTCAAAGGTAAGCAGAAAAGGAGGTGTCCTTCTGCTACCAGACTTTTGATCATCCGGTTTAGTGAAAGAGTCAAGGTTATTATTCTGCAATTCTCTTGGCTGTTTGATCACCATGCTTTTGGGTAAAGTATCCCTCATCGAGGGGATTTTCAATAAGTCAAACAAAGAGATGTTTGCCTTCACTCTTTTAAGATATTCAACTAAATTGTACTCCATCTCAGGGATGACTATATCCTTGTGAGGGACAATCTTGCCTTTATTAGGAACTGGTGTGGAGGATGAAGGTTCCTGAGGGGGTTGAGGTTTAGACCTTGTGTTATAAGGATGCTAGACATTAAACACAGTCTCAGGTTCTTCTTCTTCTTCACACATAGGAAGCTCTGGAAAGTAACCTACAGTGTTGATTTGTGGATCCTCATGCTCATATTCTTCTTCCTCAGGTAATTGTGGGTCTGGAGCAGTTTGATCATTGGGGACTTCAAGGGTGTTTTGAGATTCTGCTGCTAGGGCTCTAAAAATAGAATAAATTTCTTCATTGGTGAGGCCTTCTATTGGATTAGAAGTTGGTGGATTCGGTGGAGGTTGATAAGGTATCCTAAAAGGTGGCCTAACAAAACCTCTATTCTGGTTTTGATTTTCATTGTTAGTTCTTTTCAAGTCCACCATCTCGTTTGACATTTTCTGGATGAGGTTTTTCATGTCAGTTATGTCAAATGGATCCTTGTTTTGTGCAGTGGGTTTAGGAACACTATCATTCCTTTTCCTGGAAGTTGAAGGCTGTTCTTCTGAGATTTCCGGACTGTCCTTGAGACAAAAAATTTCCTTCTCAACTTGTATTACTTCAGCAAACACTTCCAACAAAGTTCCCTTTTGTGCTCGTTTCACCCACATTGAAATCGAAGCAAGTAGGCCTTTTTCATAGTAGGCTATCAACAATTCTTCAGCAGGAAGAAGGTTGATAGGAATTCTATTTTTTAAGTATGAGAACCTTTGGTTGAAATCTTAACCCTTTATTTCCCTTTGATTTTCATGGAGGATAATTCCAAACAAGATCCTGTGGTGTTTTGTCATCTCCAAACTTTTGGATGAATAATTTCTCAAACTCATCCCAAGAAACAATAGACCTTGGTGGCAAGGTAAAATACCATGTAGCTGCCTTTCCTTCAAACGTATAAGGAAAGAGTCTACAGACCACATCCTCGTGAATGACACTTCTAAGCCTAATAGCCTGCATGGAGGTTTTAACATGGTCTAGGGCAGGTGATTTGTCATCTGGGTTAAACTTGGGTAACCATTTCCAAGGGTTTTTGGGTTGTCTATGTTGGTCTCCAAGTACCCATACTGCATCTTGGTCGAGCCATGGTCTGTTTTGGCCTTCTACATCCATCGGTGGTTCTTCTTCTTCTTCTTCTGACGAAGAGCTTGAAGAATGTTCACTGTCTGAGGGAGAGGATGAGGATGAAGGAGGAGATGGTGGTGGTCCACCAATTCTAAATTTTGGCTGATCTTGTGTTTCCTGAAAAAGTTGATTAAGGTTGTATTCAGGGGAACCCGATTGACCAACTAGTTCCTGATTTTTAGGTTGTAAATCAACTGTTTGCTGATGTTCAATATTTTGATCAGTTGTCTGTTGGATGATTGGATCACTGATCTGTGAAACCTTGTCTTGCTGAGGTTCTTGATTATTGGCCTACATAAAATTTTCTAAATTGATTGCTGCAAAACTGTGTCCTCGTTGATCAGCACGTCTTTGTTCTTCCCTAGTGACCCTATTGGCTGATGTTTTCAATATCTGCTCTAGTGAGAGGGTTCCTCTGGTAGGTGATACAATAAAGATATTCCCTGTGTTTTCCTATTGTACTGTAGATACAACAAGTGCAACAATTTGTTGAGCAGGTGTAACAGGGACAACCGTTGGTTGTGACTCTGTTGGTTGTTCAGATATTGAAGCCCTTAATTGGCTTCGAGTTTGAACCGTTGAAGCACTTGCTGGAGGAGGTTTCTTAGTGGCTTGTTTAGGCATGTTGCACTATTAGCCTTCCTTCTAGCGCCATTTGTTGATGCCTCGGTTGTGCAAGTTAGATGCAAAGGTGCTGTAATGTTCCAAGACACTCAACAGAGGAAGAAAACCCAAGTTGAAAGGCTTCGAAAGACCCTGTGCAAGGGCATTTCTATCCCCAACTTGTTTGGTGTGGTGATCCTCCACGGATATTAGGCCTCCGCTGGCACTCCAAGATTTGGTGAGTTGATCTATAATATTAGTTTTCTAGTCAAGGAAAACCAAGGTGTGGATATGGTAATTCAAAGCTAACCTAACCTATTCAAGAAAAAGGGAAACTAACCTGATTTAGTCCTATTCTAACATGATAGAAGCCCATGGGAAATACTCACTTGTGACTAGCACATGATGTGCTATAGGTTCCCATTCTGCTTTGAAAAGAGAACAATTCGGTAGACCAAAAAGCCTGCAGAGCATGGCTTCCAGTAAAGAGTAGGGTTCCTTAAACCAGACGATGGGATAAAGGTTGTTAGCCTTAGGCACAAAGGCATTCGTCTTAAGCATCCATGACCTAATCATCTCGTTAAAGTTGAACCGGGTTTTGGACGACTGTATAAAATCGGGGGAGAGGGTCTGCACATGTGGTTTCAGAGCAAAAGCTTGGACAAAAACCTCCGAGCGAAAATGTGTTAATTGGCACCCCGCGCTATCGTTAAAACAACGGTCTTTAACACTGGCATTCTCAATTATCCATTTTACAGCATCCGTGTAAGGCAAGTTAGCATGGCGTGTAGCAATAGCATGAATTTGGGAAGCCCTAATTCTCTCGTACACCGGTCTATCGTTCTCAATATGAGAAAGGTCGTCATTATAAAAAATGGCGTATATTCTCGACCAATCTATCTAGTATGTCTCAGTGACTCGCTCACTGGTGTCGGAGAGCAAACCAAAGTTAGGGTTTTTGTTCAGGGGATCTTTGAGTGGCGTTTTAGAACGTGTACCTTTCGACATGGCAAAAGAACTAAAGCCGCAACCCGACAATTGCGGGTTGCGGGTTGCGGGGTCACGCAAACGGCAAAGGTGGAAAAGAATTTCCGAAAGCCGAAAGCCTCAATTGCGGGTTTTGGGTTTCGGGAATGATCACAATGGAAAAATGAGAAACGTGTTCCCGAAAGCCGCAACCCGACACTTGCGGGTTGCGAGTTTCGGGAATGACACAGTCTTAAACCGAAAACAACTTCCTGAAAGCCGCAACCCGACACTTGTGGGTTGCGGGTTTCGGGAACGTGCAACAAAATAAAAGAAAAAGACAAAGCCCGAAAGCCGAAAGACGCAATTGCGGGTTTTCGGGTTTCGGGATGATAGTTTCCCAAGATTATTACAAGACGAACCCACAACCTGCAACCGTTGGGTTGCGGGTTTCGGGTTGGCCAAAATCCAAAACTTCAAAACAAACATCCCGCAACCCGAAATTGTCGGGTTGCGGGTTTCGAGTCTCCTAACTGTAGGGTTTCCGGTTGATTGAAACAAAGACAAAATACTCAAAAATTGAGGATTTGAATGAATCAGACAGTTAGAGATCATCCAGAAAGAGGGAAACATGTAGGACAAAAGTATGGGTGAGAAATCTAAACAAGTGAAAACCCAAATTCTCATATTTACAGAGTACACTCACCAAAATACCTTTGTGTTTATTCAAAATGGGGTTCCCGTGCTTCAGCTAAGCATGGGATCTGTTGTGGCCACAACAAATGGCGACTGGTTGGGAAGAACCAGTTATCTCTGCAATGAAATTCAGCTAAATGAAACATGTTAGCCACATCTCTTTTTTCAACCTGAATTTTTCCAAAAATTGATCACAAGAGAGACAGTTAATGAGCACGGAACATGAAATTAATAAATCCCCATATATGATCATGTTGAGAATAATGCAAATCTGATAAGGGGGTTGAAGAAACAATTGAGATCCTTCACCTTTATGTAATCATTGAGAAGCAGCTTGTGTTGAACCTAGGCACATACTTGAAAATGCTCCTGGATATCCTAATTACACATCACCTTGATTTATTGAGATTTTATTTACATGCAATATTTCATGGATTCCTTTTTCTTTTTTTTTGATTAAAAGAAGAGACTGTGTATATAAGACCACTACCCTGACTTGGTGATCAGAAGCATAATTCAGAAACTAATCAAGCCAGCTCGATAAAGAGACTCCTTGTCTTCCAGTTGCAATACTGAAAGCAACTACCATGGTTTGGTGACCATATTGTGATAGCTTCAGTCCAAATTAAACCCATGATCATGGAAGGGATGGCTTGCGATAAGACCCCCCTATCCCTATATGCACGAGCATCTTTAAAAGGAGCAAACCAAATTTTATTAGGTTGAAAATTACAAGGCACTACCATGGCTTGGTGACCATATATGGGTAGCGATACTCACCAATGCTTTGCTGATCATGAATGGACTGACCTGTGATAGGATCTTCCAACTCCCAGTAAAACTGAAGGTCATCTTCCAAGTGTGGTGGCTTGATGTGAAGATGTCATTCTGCTTAGCACCTATGAACCTAATGGGCTGGCTTCATAGAAAGACCTCCCACCTTGTAATTTCCATTTATTAAGAGATTTATTACCAAGGTGATTGTAAAAGGATCCAGAGCAGAACAAGCTAGGCAGGTTATTAAGATATGTAGCTTGAACCATGAAACATGAGACAATGGAGACTCTACTATTCTCCAGACCCCAATTAAACAAATAAGACATGTGTAAGATAATGACCATTGTGGAGAGATATCAATTCAGGGTCTTGCAATCATTAGCTGTATGCCCTTTGTTGAACAACCTCCGATACAGGACAAAATTATGGCTGGCAGACAGTTATAAAACCCAAGCTGAAATCATCACCAAGAGAGAAACTGACCAATGATTAACACCAAATGTGTGGAGTTTAAAGCAAACAAATGAAAACAAAACAGACAATCCAATCAAGAAAAGAAATAGAAAAACAAACCTATGTACAAGTACATCATCCTGATCAAACAAAATAGTTTTTGAGGAGTGAAACATTCACTGGATAAGTGTCCACAACTCCTTCCAGTGTCTGTAATCGAATAGTACCAAGACCCATCTTTTCTGTAACAATGAAAGGTCCCATCCAGAGGCGTTGAAACTTGGTATACTAGTTCTTATCTTTGTGTTGTTTGTCCCATCTTAAAACCAAGTCTCTAACAGAAAATTCCTTGTCAGATGAAGATTTTTCATCAAACCACCTTTTCACCATCTGCTGATGATGATATAACATGTTTCTAGCCACTTCTCTATCTTCCTCCAGTTTAAGTAGAGTGTCAATTCTCTGCTGGAGGGGAGAAGAATCATCTTCTTGGACAGACTGGGCTAACTGTAGTGAAGGGATGGTAAGATTAGCAGGAAGAATGGCCTCTTTGCCATACACTAGACAGTAAGGAGAATTTCCAATTGCTGCCTTTGGAGTAATCTGATCTGCCCAAAGAGCATTATTGAGATGTGTATGCCAATCTCTATGGTGAGAGGCCACAGTCTTCTTCAGAATGTTGATCAAATTTTTGTTCGAAGACTCAGCCAACCCATTACCCCGTGGGTAGTAATCGACAGAAAATTTGAGTTTCATCCCCTTTTCAAAAGCATATTCAGTTATGTCAATCGAAGAAAAATAGGATGCATTATCAAAAACTAGGAATTCTGGAGTACCAAATCGTGAGAGTATCTGACTGTCTAGGAAAGAAATGACTTGGATGGCATTACATTGCTTAAGTGGGACTGCCTCTACCCATCTGGTGAAGTAGTCAGTTGCTATGAGAATTTATTTGTGCTGGAGGGATGAGGTAGGATTTATGGGCCCAACAAAATCCAGCCCCCATTGCTGAAATGGAAACTGAACAGTGACTGGTTGCAAAGGGAAAGCAGGTTTCTTGAACTTCCCTGTGCATTTCTGGCATGGTTCACACCTCCTTACATAGGCATAAGCATCTTTAAACAACGTAGGACAGTAATACCTAGCTCTGAGAATCTTACGAGCTGTTGTCTCGCCTGAAAAATGACCTCCAGCTGGTCCTGCATGAAATTGGAATAAGATGTCATCAGTTTCATGTTTTTCTAAACACCTAAGAAAAACCCCATCATAGTTTTTCCTAAACAGAACTTCATTAATAAACTGATAAGGGGAAGCCTTTAATCTCAAGGCTCTTCGTTTCTTAAAGTCCAAGGTTTCAGGGGAAAACCCATTATTTAGGAAAAATTTGATATGATCATACCATTCTGATGTCGGGGTATCAATAACATTAACATAACCTGTAGGAATGTCTTCTTCCTATTCCCATTCAATTTGCTGTTGTAGGGGATAGTTAGATTGAGCAGTAAGAAGGAAAAGGCCTTTTCCTTTGACAATTTTGGATGGCCTTATTTTCAAATCATACTCTTGTAGAGCAGTCATCCAGTGGGCCCTTTTTTCTCCCAACTCCTTCTGGATTAACACATTTCTAATAGCAGAATACAGGACAATGACCTTTGTTCGAGATTTTAACAAATAAGGCCTGTAATGTTTGACAGACTTATAAACTGTGTAGGCTTGTTTGTCAATTTGTGAATAATTGAGCTCTGCACCCTTGAAGGTTGAACTCATGAAAGAGATTGGGATCTCTGCATCGCTGTCCTGTTTCTTTGTCAAAACAGTTGCATAGGAGAAATCAGTGGTGAAAGTGTAGAGGATAAAATCTTTAACAAAATCCAGTGACATGAGAGCAGGAGCTTCAGTAATAGCCTTACGAATTTCCACGAATGCATCTTTTTGTTCTTGTGACCATGTGAACTGTACATCTTTCTTAACTAAATGCTGTAAAGGTTTAACTATCTAAGCAAAATTAGGTACAAACCTATGTACAAAGTTGATCTTACCCAAGAAGGACTGCATTGCTTTACGCGAACCTGGTAAGACGATTTTTGAAATTGCGTCTGTGTGTTTAGGGTCGATGATCATACCTTCTTTTGAAATGATGAAGCCCAACATCTTTCCTTCTGTGACTTCAAAAATGGATTTCTTGGGGTTCAAGGAAATGCCAAATTTCCTGCAACGTTCGAAAACCTGCTTAAGAGCAAATAGGTGTTCATGTCGTTTTTTTGAAAATATGGTAATATCATCTAAAAAAACCACGACATAATTATCCATTCAACCTTGGAAAGCTATATCCATAGCTCTCTGAAAAGTGGCTCCTGCATTAATTAAACTGAAAGGCATTTGCCTGTGGGCAAAGGTGCCCCAAGGGGTTCTGAAAGACGTCTTTAATTGGTCATCTGGGGAAACCATAACCTGGTTGTATCCTGAAAATCCATCTAGGAGAGAAAACATTTCTAACCCTGCTACCTTTTGGAGAATCTGTTCCATGGGTGGAACAGGGTAGTTATCTTTTTTTGAGGCCCGGTTCAAATTTCTGAAATCGACACACAATCGGATTTCACCACTTTTCTTGCGTACATGCACCAAATTGGCCATCCACTATGTATGCCTCACCGGAAAAATAATTCAGGCTGTGAGTAGCTTTTCCAGTTCTTTTTTCACAGAAGGATCTAAACTGGGATGCATTTTCCACAGTTTCTATTGATATGGTTTAACTTCTGGCTTCATAGGTATATTATTGTAGATGACGCTAGTGTCAAACATTTTCAATTCGTCATAGGTCCAGGCGAAGACATCTTTATATTCTTTACACAGTTTAATGATAGCTCACATTTCTTCTGGGGTGCAATCAATTCCTAAATTGATAAAACGGGGTTCTTGCCCGGTCTCTAAATTGACTTGCTCATAATTAAGTGAAGAGCTCTGTGCTTTACAATTGGTTTTGTATCTGAATTTGTCTTGCAAATCATAGAACTTCTCCAAATTGATCACAGACTTTGGGATGACATTCGAGGAATCGGAGAGAGACTTTTCATGTTCATCCTCGTCTATAGCCATATCCTGGAATGTGTCAAGGTTTGTTAGAAAATCAAGTATCTGCTGATCATCATCGAATACCTTCCAGTTTGTCACGTTATCTGGTCTGGAAGGCCTATACATCAGTTATATTGAGAATGTTTGAGGAGATAGGCCCTCTAGTGGAATCAATCTGGAAGCTGTAGTTGCCAACAAGTCAGCATCGAAGTTCTGAGACCTAGGGACTGAATTAATATTGAATGCAATAAAGGAGCTGGTAAGATCTCTTACCAATTTCTGATAATTCAACAGCCGGGGGGACAAGCAGTGTATCTTATTCCTCACCTGTTTTACAATAATTTCTGAATCTCCAAAGCAATGAATGATCTGTACTTTCAAGTCAATATCCTTTTTTAGTCCCTGTATCAGGGCCTCATACTCAGCCACATTGTTAGTACAATGAAACTCTAATCTGCATGCAATCATAGTTTTTGTCCCTTTTGGATCTATGAGAACACATCCTGCACTAGCTCCATCCTTAGATTTAGAGCCGTCAAAAAACAATGTCGAAGCAATGGGATCTAATCTAAAATTTGTATTTACATTAAAAACATTATGTACAATGTCTCCTGAGAATGGCATAGAAGTGAGATGAGTTATCTGAGATTCATTCTGTGGTGAAACATCAGCTGATAAATTCCTGAAAAAGGTATCAAAGGTAAAGTGTTCGATGTGCGTGTTGAAATAACCCATAGGCTCACTTGAGTCATTCAAGTCTGTGACTGTCTGTTTCATAAAAGGCTCCCTGCTTACCTTGATCTTGTTTGGCTGACCATTGTAGGGTAACCGCAAATGGGACCAATCAATAGCAAAATAACCTTTTAGCTTTTCTGACTAGTCTCTTCTAAGCCACATACCATATGCTTCTGGGATATCAACAATGACTATATCAATTGTTTGATGGATCTGAGGATCAATTGATAATGGAATTAAGACATTTCTGAGCCTTCCTACTACTTTGACTTTCGATGTGTCGAGTTGTACTATCTAAGTAAGGCAAGGTTTCCATGTGGCATTCAACTTTTTGCAGACAGAAAGAGGCATCACAGTTGATGAGGCACCAAAGTCTATCATGCAGTTATGTACGTTTCGGTTGAAAATCTCAAAGGTAAGCAGAAAAGGAGGTGTCCTTCTGCTACCAGACTTTTGATCATCTGGTTTAGTGAAAGAGTCAAGGTTATTATTCTGCAATTCTCTTGGTTGTTTGACCACCATGCTTTTGGGTAAAGTATCCCTCATCGAGGGGATTTTCAATAATTCAAACAAAGAGATGTTTTGCTTCACTCTTTTAAGATCTTCAACTAAATTGTACTCCATCTTAGGGATTATTGTATCCTTGTGAGGGAAAATCTTTCCTTTATTAGGAATTGGTGTGGAGGATGAAGGTTCCTGAGGGGGTTGAGGTTTAGAGCTTGTGTTATAAGGATGCTGGACATTAAACACAGTCTCAGGTTATTCTTCTTCTTCACACATAGGAAGCTCTGAAAAGTAACTTACAGTGTTGATTTGTGGATCCTCATGCTCATCTTCTTCTTCCTCAGGTAATTGTGGGTCTGGAGCAGTTTGATCATTGGGGACTTCAGGGGTGTTTTGAGATTCTGCTGCTAGGGCTCTAAAAATAGAATAAATTTCTTCATTGGTGAGTCCTTCTGTTAGATTAGGAGGTGGTGTAGTCGGTGGAGGTTGATAAGGTCTCCTAAAAGGTGGCCTCACAAAACCTCTATTCTGGTTTTGATTTTCATTGTTAGTTCTTTTCAAATCCACCATCTCGTTTGACATTTTCTGGATGAGATTTTTCATGTCAGTTATGTCAAATGGATCCTTGTTTTGTGCAGTGGGTTTAGGAACACTATCATTCCTTTTCCTGGAAGTTGAAGGTTGTTCTTCTGAGATATCCGTACTGTCATTGAGACAAAAAATTTCCTTCTCAACTTGTATTGCTTCAGCAAACACTTCCAGCAAAGTTCCCTTTTGTGCTCGTTTCACCCACATTGAAATCGAAGCAGGTAGGCCTTTTTCATGTAGGCTATCAACAATTCTTCAGCAGGAAGAAGATTGATAGGAATTCTATTTTTTAAGTATGAGAACCTTTGGTTAAAATCTTTAACCCTTTCTTTCCCTTTGATTTTCATGGAGGATAATTCCAAAACAAGATCCTGTGGTGTTTTGTCATCTCCAAACTTTTGGATGAATAATTTCTCAAACTCATCCCAAGAAACAATAGACCTTGGTGGCAAGGTAAAATACCATGTAGCTGCCTTTCCTTCAAAAGTATAAGGAAAGAGTCTGCAGACCACATTCTCGTGAATGACACTTCTAAGCCTAATAGCCTGCATGGAGGTTTTAAAATGGTCTAGGGCAGGTGATTTGTCATCTGGGTTAAACTTGGGTAACCATTTCCCAGGGTTTTTGGGTAGTCTATGTTGGTCTCCAAGTACCCATACTGCATCTTGGTCGAGCCATGGTTTGTTTTGGCCTTCTACATCCATCAGTGGTTCTTCTTCTTCTTCTTCTGACGAAGAGCTTGAAGAATGTTCACTGTCTGAGGGAGAGGATGAGGATGAAGGAGGAGATGGTGGTGGTCCACCAATTCCAAATTTTGGCTGATCTTGTGTTTCCTGAAAAAGTTGATTAAGGTTGTATTTAGGGGAACCCGATTGACCAACTAGTTCCTGATTTTTAGGTTAAAAATCAACTGTTTGCTGATGTTCAATATTTTGATCAGTTGTCTGTTGGATGATTGGATCACTGATCTGCGAAACCTTGTCTTGCTGAGGTTCTTGATTATTGGCCTACATAAAATTTTCTAAATTGATTGCTGTAAAACTGTGTCCTCGTTGATCAACACGTCTTTGTTCTTCCCTAGTGACCCTATGGGCTGATGTTTTCAATATCTGCTCTAGTGAGAGGGTTCCTCTGGTAGGTGATACAATAAAGATATTCCCTATGTTTTCCTGTTGTGCTGCAGGTACAACAGGTGCAACAATTTGTTGAGCAGGTGTAACAGGGACAACCGTTGGTTGTGACTCTGTTGGTTGTTCAGATATTGAAGCCCTTAATTGGCTTCGATTTTGAACCGTTGAAGCACTTGTTGGAGGAGGTTTCTTAGTGGCTTGTTTAGGCATGTTGCACTATTATCCTTCCTTCTAGCGCCATTTGTTGATTCCTCGGTTGTGCAAGTTAGATGCAAAGGTGCTGGAATGTTCCAAGACACTCAACAGAGGAGGAAAACCCAAGTTGAAAGGCTTCGAAATACCCTGTGCAAGGGCAGTTCTATCCCCAACCTGTTTGGTGTGGTGATCCTCCACGGATATTAGGCCTCCGCTGGCACTCTAAGATTTGGTGAGTTGATCTATAAGATTATTTTTCCAGTCAAGGAAAACCAAGGTGTGGATATGGTAATTCAAAGCTAACCTAACCTATTCAAGAAAAAGGGAAACTAATCTGATTTAGTCCTATTGTAAAATGAAAGCTTGTTTATGTGCAGATTGGTCTTGAGATATGATTAAACAAGTAATTGAACAGCTTAAACAGAAATGTCTTCAGTTGTATTGCTTGTTAACTTAAATTATTATCAGTTAATGAAAATCAAATGACAATCTTTCAAGTATTCAAGCTCATTCAAGATCCAGTCTTTAATCACTCTGCTAATTTAAAAATTAACAATGGTTATATAAATTTATCTGCACCGAATCATTTGCAGAAATAAAACATGAAAGTACTTGTATTGAAAAAGCTCAATGAAGTACTTTGAAACATAAAAAATTCATATAGAGAAATCGATACAACAGATTTGTGCATTAACAAATGTTTAGCAAAAGATCAGATACATAACAGATGATAATTTTAAGCATATATCAGAAATTCTTAAAGAAATTTGAGGAATAACATAAGATAGATTAAAAGATAACTTTACTGTATGAAGAGGTCTTGTACAGAAATTACAAAAAGCTCTGCTTAACAGAGTATCTCCAGTCTAGTCTTCTGCTGACTTACAACTCCAAAATTACCAACCCCTAACTACGAGAGATATCCTTCTTTAAATAATTACAACCAAAACAGAAAGATAGAGATTTCCCAAAAATAGGGATTACAAAATCAGATCAACTATAGATCCAAGATATCCTGCCATTTCTCATATATGTCTAACAACTCATCTATATTTGAGAAATTGACAGATTTTAAAGCTAGATGAACATTGCACACATTATTCTCCATGTCATTGTTCGCCAGCTTGTGCCAAGTGCGAAGATACATACGAATCTTGCCTTCCATGATGACCGGTTCTCTAACCAAATGATCCACATCTTGAATGCCGACTTGTTCAAGATCCTGAATCTTCTGTGCAAACTCCTCACACCTGCTCTCGAGCTCTTCAAGTCTGCATTTTGGCGGAAAAGCTTCTAGGATAGGGGTCATTAATGGTAAGCCTAGAACATGCATAATGTTGTCAACTGCATACCATCGCCTGGTGCAGATATATTTAGATTTATTAATGGTCTCTTCAACTGTTTCGTTATAATCAAGCCAAGTATTTAGAGAGGCTTTGATATTCTTAATCTGGAAACTGTTGAGGATTGGGATATCTTTTGGTGCATTCTTAACATACCTCTGCCATTCACCGATTTCCTCCTGAGCCTTAAAAGCTTGAAGTCTCTTCTCCTTTTGTTTTTCAAGGGTGGAGGACATCTTGGAAAAATCAATGAAAATTTCCCTGATTTCATCCAAAACAATGTAAACCTTCTCCATCAGTTTATGATGATCCCAATTCACCTTGAGGGCCAGATTCTTAAAATCACACGGTGTAAACTTGAGAAAACTTGAGGAGGCCGCACTTGCAGTTGCAACCTCAACCTGCTTTTCTAAGGAAGCTATTTTTTCAACATCAATTGAATGCTGAGATTGTGAGAGACTGAGTTCAGTGAGAAGAGTGGCATTCTTTTGCTCTAGGTCTTGCAACTTACTTGCCCAAGTTTGCCTGAGGTTAGCCACATCAGTAGAATGTTGTTTTTTAGATTCAGCCAATTCCTCTTTCAGGTTTTTGATCTCTTCATCCCTGAGGTCAACTTACTTATCCAAAACCTAAACCAAATCCCAATTATCAGTGGCAAAGGCTCCTAAGGCTGTTGTTGTTTCAATTGCCTCAATTCCCGGATTATTGGTCCTGGGAGCCCATATTACTTGATTTGGTTAAGGTGCTTCCATACCACCTTGACCTTGACCTTGACCTATTTTCCTAGTACTTCTCATCACTGTCTTATCATCCTTTCTATAGAAGTAATTCCCAAGGGGAACTACATCTTCATCTGTGTATTCAACCATTGACTGTGTAGAAGTAGAAGTGACACTGACTGTTGAGATTAGTGAGGGTGTTTGGGTGACAACAGGGGTAGGAATAGGTATGGTGACTTGAGTAGTAACTGAATATGTAGTGATAGCTTGAGGAACTGACAAAACTGGATCTGGGGAAGGAATTGAAAAAAAGGCTTCATATAATGGAACCTGAGTGTCATCATTAGCTTCTGGAAGAGGAAGTTGACTATGAACTTTGGTGGGTGAAGATGGTGAGGAAATATTAGAAGATACATCAGTAGTGGTTGTTGATAAATTGACTATGGGTGACTGCAGAGGGACAACCGAGGGCTGGACTTCTGCAACAATAGACAATGGAATTGATAAAGGGACTAATGGTTCGGGTGATGGGATAGTAGTGTCATTGAGGGTGTTGAACATGTGTGATAAGGAAAATGGAAGTGTTCCCCCTAAAGGCCCAGTAGAGGCTGGTTGGACAGATGGAAGTGTAAATGCTGATGATGCAATGCCAGGAGAAACATTAAATTCCAACACTGATTTCTCAGGGAAGGACTGATCCATATCAATACTATCCAACAATTCAGTGACAGTCTTAGGATCTTAAGTGACTTCTTTTGTTACTGGTACCGGAGGAGGTGGGAACACTTCTTCATCACAGTCTATTATGTCAACTGTAGGAACCTGTGATGAAGAAGGCAGGACTTTCTGCCTCTTAGCAAGGCTAGCCTGAGTTATGACCAGATCATCATCTTCTTGAGTTTCTTCAGTAGATATTTGAACATTTGATACAATTGGTAGCTGAATGTTGATTGTAGACTTTGGAGGTTCCAGCATTTGAGTCTTTAACATCGATGTCAATAGTACCATCTGCTGCTGGGATTCACGAGCTGACTATAGCATCATTTTAGCTTCTTTACTAGCTTTCTCTGGAGAGGGTTCCCCTAGAGGAGATTTACCTTTGTTTCCATCAGGGAATGTAATCATGAGAGGAGTATTGGCCTTCTGAACCTCTTTCTCTTCTAATTCTCTTCTTACTTGTTCAATGATATTTAGCTGCATGGCCTTGTAACTCAGAACTCAAACCTTAAGTTCATTCTGGTTCTTTAAAATGTCCTGTTGTTCTTGTAAATCTTTTGCCCTAGCTAGAACCTGTGAGAATGTGTCCACCCCTTGGTATATGAAGTCATCTGGAACTAACTCATGTGCATAATCTATTTTCATGTGTTTTTGCTTGAGGTGTGCATCCAGGAACTTCTTGGGATCATGTTTCCTTTCTGGGGTAGTACCTAATCTCAAGGAAGCTATTTGGTCACCAAGAACTGCAGCCCAAGTTGAAGTTGGGATAACTAGATGACCAAGATTGAGAGAAAACGTAGGCCAACCTTTCTTCTTGGGACCTGTGAGTTTCTTATACATGCCATCAGTGATAGTTTGAAAAGAAACTTCCTGTATTACCATCCTGTCCGGGACAATCCTGGGAAGCAGGTGCATTGTGTCACTTCCCCAAATCCTGATGTATGAAAAATACTCACCTACATACCAATCACCCATGGTGTTAATGAAAGTCTTAGCATCTTCTAAGAATGCAGGTGGTTGTTGCTTGAATATCTTGAAATAGATGGTACCCATGAAATGGTCACAAATGTCATATAACAAGGGTGCAAAATTCTCTTCCCACAGCGCCGAATGATAAATGTGTACAGGAGGGTCTGAAAGGGTCCAAGTCCAACCCAAGTTATGGTACTGGAACTATGAGAAAAAAACATCAAGGACATATGTAGATAGGAAAAAGGGTGGTTTCTTATGAGCTGGAGCCTTTTGATATTCATGAATGGCATTTTAATTCAGCCGACAGGATATAATCCCATGGGAAAGACTCACTTGTGACTAGCACATGATGTGCTATAGGTTCCCATTCTACTTTGAAAAGATAAAAATTCGGTAGACCAAAAATCCTGCAGAGCATGGTTGCCAGTAAAGAGTAGGGTTCCTTAAACCAGACGATGGGATAAAGGTTGTCAGCCTTAGGCACAAAGGCGTTCGGCTTAAGCATCCATGACCTAATCATCTCGTTAAAGTTGAACCGGGTTTTGGACGACTGTATAAAATTGGGGGAGAGGGTCTGGACATGTGGTTTTAGAGCAAAAGCTCAAACAAAAAGCTCCGTGCGAAAATGTGCTAACTGGCACCTCGTGCTATCGTTAAAACAACGGTCTTTAACACTGGCATTCTCAATTATCCATTTTACAGCATCTGTGTAAGGCATGATAGCAGGGTGCGTAGCAATAGCATGAATTTGGGAAGTCCTAATTCTCTCGTACACCGGTCTATCGTTCTCAATATGAGAAAGGTCGTCATTATAAAAAATGGTGTATATTCTCGACTAATCTATCTGGTATGTCTCAGTGACTCGCTCACTGGTGTCGGAGAGCAAACCAAAATTAGGGTCTTTGTTTAGGGGATCTCTGAGTGGCATTTTAGAACGTGTACCTTTCGACATGGCGAAAGAACTTGCAATTTCTGATCAATAAGAAAATTAAAATAAAAATCAATCCAAAAATAGCAAAATTGCAGACTGGTAGTGTGTAAGGATGACAGTGAGCTTACCCGAAACAACAAACAAATGGAAAAATAGCAGCTGATACGGAATCCGCGGAAAAAAAAACAGTGCGACGGAGTAATTCTTCAAAAGTAAAATGGTAAAAATAAAATAGAAAAAACCCTATTTATTGAATTCACCGGATTAAAACAAGACCGTAAGATCAAAACAAATGAACGGCCGAGATTAACCGAAGCGGGATGCGGGGTCGCGTGAAATTTTTATTCACGAAATTTACTAAGGGATCCCGAAAGCCGCAACTCAACAATTGCGGGTTGCGGGGTCGCGCAAACGGCAAAGGCGGAAAAGAATTCCCGAAAGCCGAAAGCCGCAATTGCGGGTTTCGGGTTTCGGGAATGATCACAATGGAAAAATGAGAAACGTGTTCCCGAAAGCCGCAACTCGACACTTGCGGGTTGCGGGTTTCGGGAATGACACACTCTTAAATCGAAAACAACTTCCCGAAAGCCGCAACCCGACAGTTGCGGGTTGCGGGTTTCGGGAACGTGCAACAAAATAAACAAAAAGACAAAGCCCGAAAGTCGAAAGCCGCAATTGCGGGTTTTCGGGTTTCAGGATGATAGTTTCCCAAGATTATTACAAGACGAACCTGAAACCCGCAACAGTCGGGTTGCGGGTTGGCAAAAATCCAAAACTACAAAACAAACACCCTACAACCCGAAATTGTCGGGTTGCGGGTTTCGAGTCTCCTAACTGTCGGGTTTCAGGTTGATTGAAACAAAGACAAAATACTTAAAAATTGAGGTTTTGAACGAATCAGACAGTTAGAAATCATCCATAAAGAGGGAAACACGCAGGAAAAAAGTATGGGTCAGAAGTCTAAACAAGTGAAAACCCAAATTCTCATTTTTACAGAGTACACTCACCAAAATACCTTTGTGTTTATTCAAAACGGGGTTCCCGTTCTTCAGCTAAGCATGGGATCTGTTGTGGCCACAACATGGCTGGACAGTGGAGTTATTTTTGCACTTATTTGATATTATGGGAGGTGATATTATGCAGATGGTGGAGTATACTAGGTTGCAGGGATATGTCTCTAGTGCTTTGAATGCAACTTTTATCACACTCATTCCAAAAGTTAATAATCCAAAGACTTTTGGAGATTTTCGACCCATAGCACTGTGCAATCTTATTTATAAGATTGTCTAAAAAATTATAGATGTTCGTCTTAAGCTTGTATTTTCAAAGTTTATTACACCAAAACAATTCGGTTTTTTAGAAGATCGACAGATACATGATGCTATGGGTATCACCCAGGAACTACTTCATTCCATCAAGTGTAAGAAACTCAAAGCTATTCTCCTCAAAATTGATTTAGAGAAGGCCTATGACCATGTTAGTTGGGATTTTCTTCAGATTATTTTGATCCAGATTGGTGTCCCTGCCCTTGCTATTCAGTGGATCATGGCATGTGTGAATTCCATGAGTATTGTTGTCCTGGTTAATGGTGCACCTACTACATTTTTTAGTTCCTCAAGAGGTCTCAGACAAGGCTGTTCAATGTCACCATTGTTATTTTTGTTAATCATTGATGGTTTGAGCAGGATGATTAAGTTGGCAAAGAGTGAAGGTAAGATAAAAGGCTTGAAAATATCAAAAGATTTATTTAGCTCACATGCTATGTTTGTTGATGATGTATTATTAGCTGGCAATGATACATTGGAGGAATGGAGGGCTTATCAAAGTATTCTGGATCTATTTTGTAAGGCTTCAGGCATGAAGATTAGCTTGAAAAAATCTTGTCTTTATGAGAACTGTGTTGATGTAAACTGATTGCAGGATATAAAATTGCTGATGCCCTACATGTGCAATAAGGTTACTGAAGGTTTTACTTACCTAGTTTTTCAGCTTAAGCCGAATGGCTATCATATCAAGGACTGGCATTGGTTGATTAAAAAGTTTGAGACTCGGATATCTCATTGGACTTTTCGTCTCTTATCCATTGGGGGGAAGCTCACACTTATAAAATCTGTTTTGATGGGGACTCCGGTGTATTGGTTATCCCTACTTCCTGTGCCTTGCTTGGTGATAAACAAACTCAGATCACTTATATTTAATTTTTTATGGACTGGGGGACTGAATAAAACATATTTGTCTTTGACCAGTTGGGATAAAATATCCATGCCGGAAACTACTGGAGGTTGGGGATTAAAAGACTTATTAGTTTTCAGTGCTGCACTGCGTTTGAAGAGTCTTTGGAGGGCGTTATTTGGGGACACACTCTGGTCCAATGTTATTCAGCATAAATATGTGAAAACCGATATTATTGAATGGCTGAGAAGGCCTAACAAGATGACTAGAGGCGTGTATCCTATTTGGAACGGTTTCTTAAAAGTTTAATGTTGGCTGGCTGTTGAAATTAGGTGGAAAGTTGGGAATGTTCTGAAGGTTGCTATAGGAGTTGAACCTATCATGGGTGTGGATGCTGGCTATACTTTGTCTCAGGGTTTATTATCTTTTATCAGAAATGCTGGATGTTACACTTTAGATTCTATTGTCATCAGGAAAGCGCAGAGATATTGGATATCTGCTGAGGAGTTAAAGATTCCACAGCAATTCATTGTTGAATGGGATCGTTATATACATGCATTGAATGGAGCAGGTATCCATTTGAGCTATGGGGAAGCTAAGGTGATATGGGCAGGAAATGAAGCTATGGGGAGTATTACTGCTAAGACTGCTTATTGCTATATGATCAAGAGACGCTGTATCCTTCCAATGCACTAGTGGTATAAATTTATATGGTCATGGCACATCCATTTGAAACTTAAATGTTTTACATGGTTTTTGCTCCAGGAGCGTCTTAAAACATGGGAGAATTTGTCATCGATTGGGTGGATTGGACCCAACATATGTGTCTTCTGCAAGAATGAGGCTGAATCTTCATCACACATCTTCATCAATTGTTCTTTTACACTCAGTCTATGGGAGAAATTTTATATGTGTTATGGTATTACTACGCATTGGGGAGGTAACAACATTGAATCATGTTTTCATTTATGGGTCAACTATTGTAAGACTTATATAAACCTTCCGATTTTCATATTTTCAGTTGTTTGGAGAGCAAGAAATGTTGTTGTTTTTGAGAATTGTAGCCCTAATCTGGAGAGTATTTTTAACTCTGTTCTATGCCAATACCACCATTTTCTGCCAGTTGAGGCCACCCCTGTCAAACGCGTTATTGGGAACTTTCAGCTTACTTTTGATGCACCGGTGCTTTTTTTCGATGGAGCTGCTCAATTGGGAAAATGTGGAGCAGGTGGTGTCATTTATCTGAATAAGGAACATTTTTATTCCTTCTGCTTGAATTGTGGCATTGGGACCAATATGAAAGCATAATTGATTGCACTCTGGTGTGTCACTCCTATTGCAAACATCTTTGGATTGGGAACAGTTAAAGTCTTTGGTGATTCACGTGTCATGATTAAGTGGGCACGAGGTGAATATACTTTACAGGTCCTGAACTTAGATTATTGGTGCAACAGAATAATGGCAGAATTGAGAACTTTCAGCACTTTGTCCCTGACACATATTTATATAGAGTTTAACACGCAGGCTGATCACTTGTAAAAGTTGGCTCTGGAAGATGTTGAGGGCTTTCTATTTTGGGAAGAACACTGTGAGAACTCCATGATAGAGTCAGGATCTATGTATTTTCTAGATTAGAGATTTGTTCCACTCTATTATTTTGGCTCTTGGTAGATACTGTTAGTAAGTTTGTATGTATTTGGGAGGACTTCTGAGTATTTTGTACGTCTGGTTTTGGACCATAGTTATGTAGCTGGCACATCATGTACTATTTGATTCAGTCTTTGAATATCAATAGTATTCTTTTTTTTGCGAGAAAAAAAGCTAGAGAGCAAAATGCCATCAATCTCGGAGCAACGTTCAAGAAAGAGTTTTCCTGAAACATGAAAGATAAAAGTTCATGAAGAGACACTATATCTTTGTCACGTTTCCAAAAAAAGCAGGAAGACAATGTTAATTTATAACTCACCAGCTCACCAGGATGCCATCGCATTGATCCAAACTCCACGTCAATTAGCTGAGAAACGAGAAAGTATTTGCTTAAATGCTGCCAAGATTGACATGCCAATGCAATAATCACTGCCGCATTATCAGTGTTGGAATATTCACACCATCATTTTTGTATTTTGCATGCTGCATGCAAATCTGCATGCTTTGCATGCCACTGCATGCATCTAGTCATCATCATGGTTGTCTCACCAACACCTAGAGCTTGTGGCTAGCTCTCCAGAGCCTATCTACAGCCCCCAATTGGCCACCTACCTACCTAATGCGCCCTCTTTGACTTTTCTGCTTGGCAAGTGCACCTTTCTCACCTACCACTGTCAGTTAGAGCGCCTTTACTCACCTACCTTCAATTATCACTTAGTTAGGGCGCCTTATCTCACCTACCGGGACTTATCGTTCAGTTAGTGCATTGATTGAGTAGTTCTTCCATTGATTGCTCATGCTGACTGCTTGTAGCTTCTAGTTAGATAGTTCTTGAGTGCCACTTGACTATTTGACAGCCTCATGCGCCTCCCTTATAGTCTCCATTCCCTGATTTATGCCTAGATGGTTCTGTTAGACTCAGTTAGAGACACTTGAATGACTATTACTATTTATGACTGATACTATAGACTGGATGATGTTTCCATTGTTATCCAAGCTATACTTTGAGTTAGAGAGCCTCATGCACCCACCTTGGAGTCTCCATTCCTTGATTTATGGCTAGATAGTTCTGTTAGACTCAGTTGGTCACACTTGACTGACTCTTACCATTTATGACTGATACTGCCGACTGGATGATGTCTCCATAGTTATTCATGCTGGACTCTGAGGTCAGATTCGAATGCCCTACTTGGCTAATTCAAATCCTATATGATGCCTCATCATTGATTATTGTAATACATTCTCTACATTCATTATTCATTGTATGATATTGACATTGTCCATTATTATGTGTTTATGAGTGATTATTGAATGCATGCTTCTTCTTCTTTGCAAATAATCCTGAGAGTTAGATTGTGAGTTTGTTACAGTTTCTAGATCCCTGCAGATTATCACATGGTATCAGAGCAGTCAACAACTATTCAAATTGCAGCAGTTGCAACATTTCTTTGAGCAGCTATCTTTCACTTGTGCACTAGAAGCCTCTGTGTTTCCACAACAAATCCTGGTGCTAGTACTTGAATTCATTGGAAAAATCCAATGAGGTCTATCTAGGTGTGAAGGACTTAGTCTATGTGCTCAGTGTTAAAAAGGTAGTGTTTAGTCGAAGTGTAGCATTCTCCATCAGCGAAAACTCTTCGTGTTTTGCAGGTTTCGAAGTTTTGTGCAGTTACAACAGTTTTTGCAGTTGCAGCAGTAGATTCGAAATTGAACAACATCTTCTATGTATCTGGAAGGAGTTCCTTCTCTCACTCCATTCAACTATGATGAGTGGAAACCAAAGATTCCATCATATCTGAAGAGACACGGTCTTTTTGATGTGTGTACTGGTGTTAAGATATATTTTTCTTCCGATGGAGAGAAAGACGATTGGCTTGATGCTTGTGACGGAGCCTCATGAAGCATATGTATTACTATGTTTTCCAATATGTAATACTACATTGATCTTGATGAACATCCAAGTGATCTATGGACTAGATTGGGCAGATTATTTGGAAATCAAGAGGAAGAGATTGATGATATCCATGTGGAAAGCAAGCCTAGTGATACTTCCTGTAGTGCTCTCTCTATTCATGACTCGGCCTCCATCATCTCCCAAGATGAAGTTGTTCAAGATGAATTCGAAGTACAACATATGGTTTCAGTTGTTCCATCTTCCAATCTGATTTCTGAGCAAAAGATGTCAGTTACTACTCTAGAAGTTGAAGAGATCTTTGAAATCTCTACTTCCCGTGAGCTTGCTGATGTGCGAAATAATGACCTATTGAGCATCTTGGAAGATTTGGGAGGCAATGCATTCGCCCTCCTTGATCAAAATATTCCTATGGACTCCTACTTGGTCATTGGCACATGCTTTCAAAACTTCACCGAAGATAGAAGACTCTACCATTCGCTTGGATTCAAGTCTCATGGATATCCTTGTGATTTTGGTTTTGATCTCACCACTGTTGGTTCAAAGAAGATCATAAAGAACCGTCCTCAAAATCTTGGATCTGATTTGAAGCTCAAGCCATCACCATTATATGGTTCATTTGGTTCTGATCTCACCCCTGCTGTTTCAAAGAAGATATCAAAGAACTACATACATTTTCATGGAGTTGATGCACCCGTTGATGTGCAAGATGATGACCTATTGAGTTTTTTGAAGAAAAAAATAGATTTGGAAGGTAATGCATTCACTCTTCCTCATCATATGCTTTCTTTGATTTCGTATTTGGTCATTAGCACATGTTTTCAGAGTTTCACTGACGATGGAAGACTCTATCATTCGCTTGGGTTCATGACTCATGCACCTTCTTGTGATTTTGGTTTTGATTTCACCCCTGTCGGTTCAAAGGAGATCATGAGAAAACATCTTCCAAGTCTTGGATCTGATTTGCTTGCATCCACTGTTGGAGAACTCAAGCACATGTTTTTGGAGCAAGATTCATTTCTTCCCAAGAGGAAGATAACTCTTTTTGAGAGAATGCTAGATCCAGATCCACAAGAACCTGAAGATATAGCACCTATTGGTTCATGGGCCAATAGGTGCTAGATCTACTATCATCATCCACTGTTGCATTCACCAGTGATCTTGTTGAAGATCTACTATCATCATGTCATAGTTTCTTTGGTTATGATCTCACCTATGGTGATTCGAAGGATATATCAAGGAACTATCTACACATTCATGGTTTTGATTCTACCTCAGTAGGTTCGAATCACATGTTTCATGATGATCTTCATATTATGTTTTTGCAGCATGATCCACTTCTTCCCTAACAGAAGATACCTCCTCCTTTGATTGATGATCAAGAGAGTGAAGCATCATAACATGAGATTTTAGATTCAGAGTTTGGATATGATGATGAGCCATCTATAGATGCATCTTCACATGATATTTCAGATTCAGAATCTGAATATGGAGATGATGATGATACAATGCTAGATCCAGATCCACAAGAAATTGAAGGTCTAGAAACTCTTGATGAGGATGAGTGAATGGGAGATCCAGATCCATAAGAACCTGAAGATATCTCACCTGATATTCCTCCTCTTTCTCGATGGGCAGCCACTAGACTCCGATCTGCCAGTGATTTGGTTGGTGATCCACATGATCATAAAAGAACCGAATCAGATTTTCAGAATGGAAGGTTTCATCCTTCTCACATTTATGATCCATTTCAGATCGATCGATCCTTCTTAGGAAAAGAAGGACAATTACCTCCTTCAAGGGTGAGAGATGATATGCTTCATTAGCATCCTTCGGTCTATTTTGAGGGAGGGCTTTCTTCCCACTGGGTTTTCCCTCTTTCCTCACTTAGGTTATTTTAGATTGATTGTACGAGGTGACCTTTGGTCTTAGTCACCAGGGCCCTATTTTTTGTTTTCAGTTATTATCTCATAGTATAGCTTGCGGGGGGTGTTGGAATATTCACACCATCATTTTTTTATTTTTCATGCTGCATGCAAATCTGCATGCTTTGCATGCCATTGCATGCATCCAGTCATCATCACGGTTGTCTCCCCAACACCTAGAGCTTGCTTCTAGATCTCCAGAGCCTGTCTACAGCCTCCAATTGGCCTCCTACCTACCTAATGCGCCCACTTTGACTTTTCTGCTTGGAAAGTGCACCTTTCTCACCTACCACTGTCAGTTAGAGCTCCTTTACTCACCTACCTTCAGTTATCACTCAGTTAGGGCGCCTTATCTCACTACCAGGAGTTATCCTTCAGTTAGTGCATTGATTGAGTAGTTCTTTCACTGATTGCTCATGGTGACTGCTTGTAGATTCTAGTTAGATAGTTCTGGAGTTCCACTTGACTATTTGACAGCCTCATACGCCCCCCTTGGAGTCTCGATTCCCTGATTTATGCATAGATGGTTCTGTTAGACTCAGTTAGACACACTTGACTGACTATTACCATTTATGACTGATACTATTGATTGGATGATGTCTCCATTGTTATCCAAGCTAGAATTTGAGTTATACAACCTCATGCACCCACCTTGGAGTCACCATTCCTTGATTTATGGCTAGATAGTTATGTTAGACTAAGTTGGTCACACTTGACTGACTCTTACCATTTATGACTGATACTGTCGACTGGATGATGTCTCCATAGTTATTCATGCTGGACTCTGAGCTCAAATTCGAATTCCCTACTTGGCTAATTCGAATCCTATATGATGCCTCATCATTGATTATTGTAATACATTCTCTAGATTCATTATTCATTGTATGATATTGACATTGTCCATTATTCTGTGTTTATGAGTGATTATTGTATTCATGCTTTTTCTTCTTTGCAAATAATCCTGAGAGTTAGATTGTGAGTTTGTTACAGTTGCTAGATCCCTGCAGATTATCACATGGTATCAGAGCAGTCAGCAGCTATTCGAATTACATCCATTGCAGCAGTTGCAACATTGCTTTGAGCAACTATCTTTCACTTGTGCACCAGAAGCCTCTGAGTTTCCACAACAAATCCTGGTGCTAGTACTTGAATTTATTTGAGAAATCCAATGAGGTCTATCCAGGTGTGAAGGAATTATTCTATGTGCTCAGTGTTCAAAAGGTAGTGTTTAGTCGAAGTGTAGCATTCTCCATCAACAAAAACTCTTCTTGTTTTGCAGGTTTCAAAGTTTTGTGTAGTTACAACAGTTTTTGCACTTGCAACAGTAGATTCGAAATTGAACAACATCTTCTATGTATCTGGAAGGAGTTCCTTCTCTCATTCCATTCAACTATGATGACTGGAAACCAAAGATGGCATCATATCCGAAGAGACATGGTCTTTTTGATGTGTGCACTAGTGTTAAGAGAGATTTTTCTTCCGATGGAGAGAAAGAAGATTGGCTTGATGCTTGTGACGGAGCCTCAGGAAGCATATTTATTACTATGTTTTCCAATATGGAATACTACATTGATCTTGATGAACATCCAAGTGATCTATGGACTAGATTGGGAAGATTATTTGGAAATCAAGAGGAAGAGATTGATGATATCCATGTGGAAAGCAAGCCTAGTGATACTTCCTGCAGTGCTCTCTCTATTCATGACTCGTCCTCCATCATCTCCCATGATGAAGTTGTTCAAGATGTAGTCGAAGTACAACATATGGTTTTAGTTGTTCCATATGCCAATCTAATTTTTGAGAAAAAGATGTCAGTTATTACTCTAGAAGTTGAAGAGATATTTGAAATCTCTACTTCCCGTGAGCTTGCTGATGTGCAAAATAATGACCTATTGAGCATCTTGGAAGATTTGGGAGGCAATGCATTCGCCCTCCTTGATCAAAATATTCCTATGGACTCCTACTTGGTCATTGGCACATGCTTTCAGAACTTCACCGAAGATAGAAGACTCTACCATTCGCTTGGATTCAAGTCTCATGGATATCCTTGTGATTTTGGTTTTGATCTCACCACTGTTGGTTCAAAGAAGATCATAAAGAACTGTCCTCAAAATATTGGATCTGATTTGAAGCTCAAGCCATCACCATTATATGGTTCATTTGGTCCTGATCTCACCCCTTCTCTTTCAAAGAAGATATCAAAGAACTACATACATTTTCATGGAGTTGATTCACTCGTTGATGTGCAAGATGATGACCTATTGAGTTTTTTGAAGAAAAAAACAGATTTGGAAGCTAATGCATTCGCTCTTCCTCATCATTTGCTTTCTTTGATTTCCTATTTGGTCATTAGCACACGTTTTCAGAGTTTCACTGACGATGGAAGACTCTATCATTCGCTTGGGTTCATGACTCATGCACCTTCTTGTGATTTTGGTTTTGATTTCACCCCTGTCGGTTCAAAGGGGATCATGAGAAAGCATATTCCAAGTCTTGGATCTGATTTGCTTGCATCCACTGTTGGAAAACTCAAGCACATGTTTTTGGAGCAAGATTCATTTCTTCCCAAGAGGAAGATAACTCTTTTTGAGAGAATGCTAGATCCTGATCCACAAGAACCTGAAGATCTAGCACCTATTGGTTCATGGGCCACCACTACTGTTGCATTCACCAGTGATCTTGTTGAAGATCTACTATCATCATGTCATAGTTTCTTTGGTTATGATCTCACCTATGTTGATTCGAAGGATATATCAAGGAACTATCTACACATTCATGGTTTTGATTCTACCTCAGTAGGTTCGAATAACTTGCTTCATGATGATCTTCATATTATGTTTTTGCAACATGATCCACTTCTTCCCAAATGGAAGATACCTCCTCCTTTGATTGATGATCAAGAGAGTGAAGCATCATCACATGAGATTTCAGATTCAGAGTTTGGATATGATGATGAGATAGCTGTAGATGCATCTTCACATGATATTTCAGATTCAGAATCTAAATATGGAGATGATGATGATACAATGCTAGATCCAGATCCACAAGAACTTGAAGGTCTAGGAACTCTTGATGAAGATGATCGAATGGAAGATCCAGATCCATAAGAACCTGAAGATATCTCACCTGATATTCCTCCTCTTTCTCGATGGGAAACCACTAGACTCCGATCTGCCGGTGATTTGGTTGGTGATCCACATGATCATAAAAGAACTAGATCAGATTTTCAAAATGGAAGGTTTCATCCTTCTCACATTTATGATCCATTTCAGATCGATCGAGCCTTCTTCGAAAAAGAAGGACACTTACCTCCTTCAAGGGTGAGAGATGATATGCTTCATTAGCATCCTTCGGTTTTTTTTGAGGGAGGGATTTCTTCCCACTGTATTTTCCCTCTTTCCTCACTTAGTTTATTTTATATTGATTGTACGGGGTGACCTTTGGTCTTAGTCACCAGGGCCCTATTTTTTGTTTTCAGTTATTATCTCATAGTATAGCTTGCGGGGGGTGTTGGAATATTCACACCATCATTTTTATATTTTGCATGCTTTGCATGCCACTGCATGCATCTAGTCATCATCACGGTTGTCTCCCCAACACCTAGAGCTTTCTTCTATCTCTCCAGAGCCTGTCTACAACCTCCAATTGGCCTCCTACCTACCCAATGCACCCTCTTTGAATTTTCTGCTTGGAAAGTGCACCTTTCTCACCTACCACTTTCAGTTAGAGCGCCTTTACTCACCTACCTTCAATTATCACTCAGTTAGGGTGCCTTATCTCACTACCAGGAGTTATCCTTCAGTTAGTGCATTAATTGAGTAGTTCTTCCACTGATTGCTCATGCTGACTGCTTGTAGATTCTAGTTAGATAGTTCTGGAGTTCCACTTGACTATTTGACAGCCTCATGTGCCCCCCTTGGAGTCTCGATTCCTTGATTTATGCATAGATGGTTCTGTTAGACTCAGTCAGACACACTTGACTGACTATTACCATTTATGACTGATACTTTTGACTGGATGATGTCTCCATTTTTATCCAAGCTAGAATTTGAGTTATACAACCTCATGCACCCACCTTGGAGTCTCCATTCCTTGATTTATGGCTAGATAGTTCTGTTAGACTTAGTTGGTCACACTTGACTGACTCTTACCATTTATGACTGATACTGCTGACTGGATGATGTCTCCATAGTTATTCATGCTAGACTCTGAGCTCAGATTTGAATGCCCTACTTGGCTAATTCGAATCCTATATGATGCCTCATCATTGATTATTGTAATACATTCTCTAGATTCATTATTCATTGTATGATATTGACATTGTCCATTATTTTGTGTTTATGAGTGATTATTGAATGCATGCTTCTTCTTCTTTGCAAATAATACTGAGAGTTAGATTGTGAGTTTGTTACAGTTGCTAGATCCATGTAGATTATCACAATCAGTTCGTTGAGAAGATATCATTCCAGGATTTAAAACGCACACAAAGATTGCCACTAAAGACACTCCATCAGCCGCATACGGAGGATCAAAATCAATAATAAAAACATCCCTGATTATCGAAATTGTCGGTTTCTTCTATTAGTTCAGAACATGTACACCTGACCGCAAAAGACTACCAAATTGTTCAAATAATTTATGGAGTTACCCATAAAAATTACAGTGAAGTGTTTAAAAGATAGTTCGAATCATTGTTTACTCCTAGCTCATCAAGAAGAAAGGGAAAATTCTTATCTTCTTATACCTCCACCGTAATTTTACATACTTTTTTCTTTCTTTCGATGTTAATTCTTGTAAGTATTGATTGAGGCACTCCATTCATATAATGTTTTTGTATGCAGGTATGCTAACGATGAAATATGCAATAAAATTGGACCTGGAAAACTGTTGATTAAAGATGTTCAATTAAAATCAACGTGCTAGAGATTAATTCACCGAGATAATGAGGATTTTATCACCAGCCTGCATGAAAATAGAAATATTGTGAAAGATAAAGCTGAAGATGCTCTATTCTCCGTGTGAAAAGTTGTTACACCAGATTACATTCAAGCCTTGAGCAAGAATATATGATTATTCGGTTAATGAACAATACGCAGGGGTTGGTCCTTCTTGATTATAAAAGATGCATAATCGCGCACCAGGATGGGGTAGGATGGATAGAGTTGAAAGAGATTGTTTTCTTTAATTTGGTTCTGCTTTTCCGGGGTAGGGAGAACGATAAAGGGGATATCGATGGAGCTAAGGGGACTTTGATTTCTGAAGAATCTGTTGTGCTTCTCTGCTAGGAGGGTCTCCACGGCACTTGAGGGATTTCTTTACCTAAGAGTACTGTAATTTTTCTTAGTTTCTCTTGTATTGGAAGGTGGAGAAAAGGAGATGCTGCCAGAAACAGTTTCTGGATGTGCAAGATGACTCTGTAAAGTTTCTTTTAAGAATTATTTTTGTAACCAGAAATTCTTATTGCTTTTGTTTCAGATTCCTTGGATTGCTGCAGTAAAATTGTTTTTTGTTGATCCATTTGAATATTAATTAGATACAAGGCTATCTGATTATTTGTTTGGAATGATTGATTTATTGTATTTAATTTCCTGGAATGATTGCAGATCTGATGTGTAAATCATATATGCAGAATCAAAGAAATCTATTAGAATTTGTTATATTGATGTGCTTCAACATATTATTGTTTGTTTAATTTTCATTAAGTAAACAGTAATATAAATTTTCCTTTACATATCAGACTTATAATTAATCATGCTCCTATGCATGATAGATAGAATAGAAGTAAAGTAGTTAAATTTTAGTTTTAATTTAGAATTTTAGTTTTATTTCATGAACGAAAAGCTACAGGTTAACAAATTTTAAATCTGTGTATTTAGCAGCTGTTAAATCTGTGTATTTTCAGTCATTTAAATTTGCATTATAGATTAGTTAGGCATGAGTAGTTTTTATTATTTTCTTTAAATTAGTTAATTCAATTATGAGAATCTCTTGTTGAGAGCAAATCATATAGGCAATGGGGCCTTTGTTCCCGTGAGAGTCAACTATCTCAAACACACTGGAAGCTGCAGTAAGCGACTTGTATGGGTTGATTCTCCTTAGTTGGCGTCATTCAAAAAATCCGGCCAACAGGAAGTGTAGGGGTTGCTCGACACAAAAATTATACAGAAAAGAACCAAAAACATTAAATACATTCTTTCACTGTGACTTAAAATCCATTAATTTCTCTTTAGACTATGAAATACTACACACATACAAAATAGGGTCGAAAATATCTCTTTCCCTGTCAACTACAAGCTCATCATTTTGATCTAAACTTTTATTGAAGCGAAGAAGGTCTTGGGTTTTCTCCATTTGGGAAACAAAAACTGAACACTAAGGGTTTCGAGCTACCTGTGAAGTGAGCTTGTTGACTTCTATTCTTGTTGACGAAGACAAGGACGTGTTTCTCGTGGATTATTTTCCTCCAGGCAATAATCGACAAAAGCACTTTTTCAAACTTCGAACAAACATTTTATATAACATATTCTTAGGTGGTTTCGAAACTTGCGATGAGTGGTTTAACTTTAACCGCTTTTCATGGCGGACTCCACCACCGCTTGCCACGTGGTAAGCGGATTAATTTCCGCTCCACCTTTCCAAGTTTAATGACTGTGCACTTTCTAGCACTGAAACCCATTTACACCGTCGATTTGCTTCTGGGTGGGTCTTCATCATTATTCTACCCCATGTTTACATGTTTGCAACTTTTGGTGTGAGTTGTTCAATTGTTTAGCGCCTTTTCCATCTCCTCCCTTGGTCATTTGAAGCCCCTCCGTGCAATCATGAAAGCCATGAAGTTGACTTTCAAAGAAGATCGCTGATCTCGGAGGAATCAAATCCAATGGATCACACATATTTTGCTGGTTTTACATGCATGAATTTCACGCGTAGGATAAAATACAACCAAAACACCCTGCTTTTATGACATTAAGAGTCATAGACCTTATATAGAGACCTTAATATAGTGACAATATTTGCATTGTTCCTCTCTATAAAATTTAATAAGCAATGATATATTATTATTGACTAGTTAAATAACCCAAGAATCCATATAGAATAAATTTAAAAAACATAAAGACAAAAAAAGATAACAATATGAAGAAATCACTTGTTTGATCATTTATACCAATTCTAGACATTGTTGTTTGTAGATGGGTTTGTATAAGATCTAGTGTAACATGGGTAAAAGGCGATGAAGAAGAGGGAGAGATGGCCATAAGAGATAAGAAAAGTCTAAACAACAAGATCAATCTTCCAATATGGAATTGAGATGAAACATTAAATTAGGAAAAGAAGGAGAGATAACACACTGTAGTAATAACATCTAAGGTTGGTGTTAATTTTTTACATAACCCATTTCATATTATCTGTATAATTCTACTGTTCAAGGTTTGGAAATTGTGAAAAATGAAAGTGAGGTTATACAGTCTAGGAAGTGTGATTTTTTGTTGGTTCATTAGTGTGGGTCATTCGAGACTTTTTCTCCATAGACTAGTCGCATAATGCATTGCAAATTTCAAACAATTTGGTTGTGGAAAGTTAAAACCCTAAATCTAACTCTGTTATCCACATACAAAATGCTACAAAGATTTGAAACTCCAATCCATAGTGAAAAATTATGCATATACCTGTAAATTCACAACAGCCCAGTCATATAAGGATCCCACTGGACGAATCACGAATGCAAATGTTCCAGAAGATGTTGGTAAGGATCCCGTTGGACGAATCATGAATGCATAGTGAAGAAAATGAGGTGGAAACGACAATGGGGACGAATTACCCAAGATAAAATCTGTTTTAAGTTTCACCCCTACAAAGTTGGAGTATTGGGCATGGCTGCATCCAATTTGTCAAAAAATAGACAAAATTTGCATCGTTTCTCTCTATAGCTTTTAATAAGAAATGTCTAACCCAAATAAACCAAGAAACCATATAGAGGAAATTTTAGAAACATAAAAATACCTAACAATATGAAAAAAACATTTGAAAAATATTTATAACTGTGGAGATTCAATTGACAAGTAATCAAAATTCTAATAGAAAAATCAAGGTTGGATGGAAATGAAATACAATCTATGCAATGTCCAATGAATATAGAGATCGATAAATACAAAAGAGGGAGTGAATCTAAAAAATATGTTCATGAATACAAAAACTATTATCTTGAATCACTTCAATAAAAAACTTCACTCCATTGAAGCCCTTTGGCAACTTGAAAGTGGAAGACAAAGTGAAAAGGTAACATTAACCAAAGCTAAAGCTATATCCAATTCATGAGCCTTTAGACAGTTTTGGAAAGTGCTTTTGACACTTAGGGGGTTTTATGCTTTTAGAAAGATTTACTTTTTTGTGCTTTTCAACTTGCCTTTAAGGAATCCTATTTTCTCTCTTGAGATGTATAATATATTGTATTCATATTGAGGAATAATACATGAGATGATATTTCCATCAATTGAGTTACTTCTTTGCTTCAAGATTCTTGGCTATTAGAATTCTTTCACGGTATTGATCCTATATAGAATTCTCACAAGATGAAGTGAAGAAGGCCGAAATTCTAGTGGAAGATGAAATCTTGCGATGAAATTTTTAGTATATCTTTGTTTCTGGGATTTTCAGACCGTGAAATGTTTATGAGATGGAGACATGTCAAGACTTGTGAGTGCCTATGGTAAATATTTCAGATGTTGATTTGCTATAGTTTCGAAGATATGACCTCAGAAAGTTATGGTTTTTGAATAACCTTCAAACATGTCAATTTGGCATTTTCCTTATAAGTTTTGAAGCATAATGTTTCAGATAGTGCCCTTTGGAGGAGATGAAAAATAGATCTTTAAGAAAACATGGTTAAAATTTCAGATCTTGGTTCTCTATATTTTTTGAAGATATGAACTTGAGAAGACTGGGATTTTAAATGACTCAAAAATCATCTTTAAACAAGTTAGTTTGGCATTTTCACTATAAATTTTTATCCATGACGTTCCAGAGAATAACCCTTAGAGGAAATGTTGTAGAGATATTGAAGAATATGTGGTAAAAGTTTCATATATTTATTCATTACATGTTAAGAGTTATACTTGTTGAATGTTAGGGTTTGTGACAATGAAAATTCAAGAGAAGAAGGTTGATAAAATCTTGCATAACTTTCTCATACGGTATCAGAATCACAAACTTGTTGGCACATTGGATCCGAACTCTTAATGATGATCTTGGTGATTATCTTGGCACATTCTATGATGATCTTGGCATAGATATTATTGGTGATTGTATTGAAATATTCCATGGTAATGTTATTGGGATGAGATCTCTCTAAGATTTTGGAATGTACTATGAGGTATATGATGTAAGGGTTTGAAGGTGCAAATAGATGAAGTCTATTAGTGATTATTTATGGGATTTGATTACACTCTTTGGAGGCATATTTATGGTCTTGCTATACATATGAAGTATATATTGGAAGAAGTTGCTGGAATTCTTGGAGGATATATTTGAGGCATGTACAGGTTGACATTGTGACAGAGATAGTTTTTGTGGCATTGTGACAGAGACAATGATTGTGTCATTGTGACGAACAGGGATTGTGATAGTGACAACAATACAATTATTATGGCAATGATATATATAGGTACATGGACATTGATACATGTATAGGTTGATGGAGAAATTGATACAATGGAAGTGGAATATTGTTCTTCTTATTCATACCAGGGTGGCAGGATGAGGAAAGGATAGGAGATTGAAGTCTCCTTTAGGTTGGTGCTTGTGATCTCAGGGATTTTGGGCTTCCTTCCAGTTGGTGATAGTAAAAATATTGATTTGGATTTTACTAAGGACTGGAGTCATATCTATAGGTTGGAAATTATGAAAACCAATGGGTTGTAGCCTCCTTCTAGATGGAGCTAGTAAATCGAGGAGTTGATCTTCCTTAAGGTTGGAGCCTATAAATTAGGGGGTTGTAGCCTCCTCCTAGATGGAGCTAGTAAACCGAGGAGTTGGAGCTTCCTTCAGTTTGGAGCCTATAAATTAGTGTGTTGGAGCCTCCTTCCAGTTGGTGTAGGTAAATCGGGGAGTCAATTCCTTCAGGAGAGTCTGATAGATGGACCAAAGATCTCTAGAGCACATAGATGAACATGAAAGTATCTATATGCAGATGGGGTTCGACTGTTCTATGGATCAAATTTTGATATGATTGGATTATAAGAACGAGACTCCATTTACATGCACAAGGTTTTGATATCTGTAAATTTGTTGTAAATGGTTACATCGCTCTAAAACGACCACAAAAAACTACAACCATGAAGGAGCTAAGAAATAATAATGCAATGGAAATGGATATCATCTTCCATGGAATATATGATCATGTGAAAGATAAAGTTGGAAGGTGTTCATCAGCTAAAGTGCTCCGGGACAAGGTACAAAATATCTGCACAAAGGGACCCCATTCTTAGCATTATTTTTGTCCCAAGTACCTAAAAAAACCGGGTAAATAGTTCATGAGGTTTGGAGTCCAAAGAAGGCTTAAAAAGTATAAGGGACATAATATTACCTTAAGGGTCCTACAAACTTATGCCAATAGGCCCGAGAACTTAAAATATTAAGCAGAGGCACTAGAGAATCAACTACAGAGGACCCTAGCCGATGACTAGGGCGTTATGCGGCAGGTGTTGGTTTATCCAACAATACTAAGAGGTGGGGGGGAATCAGTATTTCCTTTTTCAAACCTTTTATATACAATTAGTATTAAGAAAAAGTTAAATAATCATAAGTAACATGAATAAGACAATTAAAAATTTGAACACACTGATTTATTGTGGAAACCTCAAAGGTAAAACCAACAAAGCTTTCTTATTAATAAGCCAATCTTATACAAAATTGTTTTACAATCACCAACTTGATGGATAACTTAATCTCCTATATTCTTCTACCACTACACAAAGTATGCACCTACACCCCTGGTTTTCTACCTGCTCAACAGACAAGGATGCCCCAACACCCTATTAATTCTCAAGCCATGAATGGAAGGAGGAAACAACCCGCTTATAAGGGCTCAACCTGCCCCAAGCACCACCCAACCACCCTCTAATTTATAATAGTTTTAACTTCAGTTTTTCAGATCTTTGGTGGCAGCTCAAACTTTTTTAATGCTTCATCTATCTCACTGGCCTCTTTATTGCTTCTAATATGCAATTACCAAAAATTCAGAGACACCTCTGGTCCTCTTCATACATTTGACTTGTATGGTTATATATATTTTCAAAGAACTTTATTATTTGAAACATTGTGTTTTTAAGGAAAATCATTCCTCTTCATAAAAAATATTGTATCCTTATAATGTCATCGATTCATCATTGATCTTCATAGTCTTTCAATCTTGTTTTAATTAGTAATTTGCAGACTTAACCAATTTTGGCAATTCTCCAAAGTTGGCAATTTGGACAAATTGTTTGTAACATCCCAAATTTTCATAAAAAATTAAAATTTTTGATAACGACATTAAATACAAAATTTATAGATGCGGAATTAATAATTTGTTTGATTACGACAACTTTAATTAAAAATTCGTTAATACTAAATGTAATTTAATTTTTTGTTTTAGTAGCATGGTGATAATGACAATTTAGACACACCATTTGACAAACATGAATATTGTACTAATGTATTGATAGATCAGAAATATGATGTGATACTTTTTAATTTGACATGATGTTGACAGTTTGCTTTTTGATGTCCAAGGGTGTCCTACAAGGTACCCTGGAGTTTACTTAGCTGCGACGCTAATGCATTTGAATATTCTATGTGCCGGTGACAGGTAAGAGGTTCAATAACTGCATAGTTTAAAAGTACGTGTGTAATTCAATTCCACATCAAATAAAATGCTGTGAAATCTTTTGCGAAAACAAGTATCTTCAGGTATGACGATTTAGTACTACTTCCTAGTTTTCTCGATGCTGTCCTACAATGTTGAAAATAATGACATCTAGAAGGTATACAAGCTGTTTACGTTTATTGTCGCGAGCCAATGACTTTGTTAAAGTTGGCTTTGGTTGTCATCTTAAGATAACTAATACTTTGTAAGGTATTAGCGTCGAAATTGTATCGCTAACTGTCGGATGCAATGTATTAATAGTGAGAGTATGAAGTTCATGACCATAGCAAGGTTTTTATGCTAGATACAAATCTATGGTCTTGTTGAAATTCCAAAATATAAACTCCTAAATTATTATATTTTTTTTATAAATGGAAGAAATAGAAACTAAGGTTAAAATTCTAACCATATAAACCTTATAGATTTGCTATCCTATAAAATAGATTTATAATTTGCAAAATTATAAATATATATATATAAACATTCACAATATCGAAATGATACGAAATCTATGGCTAAAATTTGTTCTTAATACCCTAATCGTGATCCTAAGTTGGAGCTTTAACTATTAGCAATTGCAATCGAATGTTTTGAGTTTGCAAAAGATATTCTATGAGATTGATGGTCGTAATAAATGGTACTGACATACAATTTTATGTCAACAGGGTGGCGAGTTGACGGTCATTAAATGACATACCCTTTGAGCTGTCGTGGAGATCGTAATTTGATCCTGCATTAAAAGCTTGAGTCAAAACTCCAGCTGACAAGGATTTTCCAACGGTCCACGTAAAAAGAATTCAATGTAATAGTTTCTGCAATTGTCATGGTGTAATGGTTATGTGTTTTGAAACACCTCTGAACTGGATATTAAACGATCCTCCGTGTGCCAAAGTGGCATTGCCATTCTTGTACCGATGGATGGTGCATTAATTGCAGAGGTTGTTCGTCCCAATGCCATTTCGTTGGCACTATTATGATCGTTGGATGTGATGAATGTGGATCGTTAGATGTAACCCTAACCTTTGTCATCGTTTTTGGTTAATGAGATTTGAATGGTTGTTTATTGTTCTATTTTTTTGGTCCTTGTGGTCGACAGGCTGCCGAATTTCTAGGGTTAGAATAGTTTGTAAGAGGTTCGACCTCAAGACCTGTAACTTAAGGTTGAAGTTGTAGGTTTTCTTTCTCTGTAATGGTGTGGTATTAAAATGTTGGGTCTCTGGTTCGGAGTGTTAACGAGTTGATGTTTTTAAGCTTTTCGTTTGAGAAAAAGAGTGAAGCACACGAAGTTGCAAATTATAGAGATATCCAGGTCTCATCTACAACAGAGATCTCGTCGCTTTCTGGTGAATGTGAAGAACTTGGCCGCTTGCTGTGAAGGTAATCGTTCTCCAACGAATAGTGATTTTGTTTTGAACTTCGTCTTACAGATAAAAAAATAATAGCTATTCTAATTCTAGGTTATTGTTTTGTCAGTTGCAGGTTGTGAAGAATGATTTTGAGCAAAGGTTTGGAAAAGGGCGCGCTTCCATTCCTGGTAAGCTCCGGGTCTAAAACCCTTGTAGGTTCCTTTCGACTGTGGTTGATGTGGTTTCAAAGGGATGAGTAGCCATTTTTTCACCATGCCTCATCGTTGTTTGTCAATTGAAAACTTCGAAGAACCTTTTGTTATTCAATTGATGTCTGTACAGAGATGTGATTCTCGTTTGTTTGTGTGATACTTGGTGTTTAAACATTGATGTTTAGCTCGTCGATCTGGTAGTTATACTACTCGTCAATGCAGAGGGTTTTTGGACTCGTTTAAAATGTTCTGAATAAACCCTGTGCGATTTTTGTTGGAAAATATGTTGTGATCTTTTTGGTTTCTGCGAACAAAGGTTTCCCTTCTTGGAGTTGGGATTTGTAATGGTTTAAAATTTTGAGCATGACCTGCTGGTTTATGTTATGAGAAAAGAGATAAAGAAAATAGAGTCGAGGACTTGTCTAACTGTAGAAACAATGTTTTCTTTTTGGTAGTGAAAAATAAACATTCTATTTCGTTCTGTGTTATTCATCTGTGTTATACAATGATTTATGTATGTTGATATCGTGACTTTCGAACTAGGCCATAGTCTATAAGCTCGTTGTGGATTATAACTCTGTGATAAGTGATGTTGAAATGATATTCATTTCGTTTGTAATGGAAACGAACAGGGCCATACCCTAGTTTGTGTTTTGTCTTTGAAAATGATAGATATGAATTATAAGTAACTTCCGAAAAGCCCTTATTTGTAGCTAGGGTTTGTACTGTAACTTAATAGGTGGATAAATATGTGTTTTATGATACCATGGATAATGATAATGAATATCTAAAACAAATGCAATCTAAGGTTTTATAGATGATACGATGCTATGTTTTTGTACTAAATGCATTTCGAAATATAATAGAAATTACAAGTTGTAATGTGAGATGATAAGTGTAGACAATAAAGGTTTTGTATTTCCTTTGTTTACAATCCTGTTAATACAGATACGATTATAGGAAATTGTTATATCAATAAGTTTGTGATGAAAACCACAGTGTATGTGTGAACATGTATAATGACTATAATTTGTAACTTACATTTCTAGTCAACACATTTATTTATCTATAGCAATACTTATTTATGGACATGATAGGATGTATGGAAATTTGAATTCCATCTACGTCCAATGTACACAATAGAGATAAGAAAAATAAATACAAAATGTCTGTACAGGAATTAATTATTATTTGTTTTTCTTGAAACCATGAGTTTCTAAATTATTTTTAAATACTATACTGTAATAGATACTATCTAGTAATTACTACTGTTAATTATAGGGAAGAAATGAAAACATAATTCAATCACTGCACTTGTCTATTCGAATCAGTGGCAGTTGCCTATATTCTCATCTATTCTTAATTTTCTTATCTACACTAGAGTACAATGCATAAAACTGCATGTGGAAAAATGTAGATACTAGTTTATCAATTCAAATCATCATTGAAACTTTAACATGCAGACTTTCAAACAGGATTAGAACACATTTCTTCTTTAAAGTAGAGATTAATAATTTTACTTAAACAGAACTAATAACTGAAATAAAGTAGAAACTGTAAAACCTGGATAAAATCTGTAGGGGACAAACAGCCCAAGAAGACTGTTCCACCCAACCAATTCTTGAAGACAGTCAAGTACTTGCCTTAGGACACCCGAGCCTGTTCATTGAACCACTAGGAGGAAGAAAATTAGGAATTTAGGATCTCTTCTTGTAGTAACAAATAACTTATGTATCTTCAATAGCAGTCCAAAAGACTTGCACCAGCATCTCTGGTTCTCCTTCACCAATACTTTGAAGACTTATGATTGCACTCACATCTAGCCTCCCTATTCGAATCTCTCAGTGATCACCTGATGCATCTGAGGAAATATTTCTGCATAAAATATTGTGTAAGAGATGCCTACTCAATTCGAATTTGCCTTATGTAGGCTGCCTATGCCTTTTCAGTTGTTAATGGGTCATTAAATGAGCTTCCTTCTCACTCCGTCCACCTGGGGGATAATGCCACAATTTTAGGGGTAGTTGTCCCATAACCAACAGCTAGTGGTGTGATGTAATTGTTGCCATCTATTCCATACCTTCCAACAACTTCCATTCCTCCTAGTGGGTCAGTGAACACTCATTTAACAGTCCCCTTGGGTGTTTGTCTCCTAATTAATTTATTTAAATAATAATAATCAGTAATTACATTCATCCTTGATCAAAACTGATCATAATTACAAAAATTTGTAATTAAATTTAACATAAAGTATTTTGCAAATAAAAAATAATAATTTCTGAAATTTGGGTAGGTGACATTGTTCTCAAAATATACCATTGCCAAACATCTGTTCAACAGAGTGGATGTCAAAACGGCAGTCAACTAAGATTTACAAATATTTCACGTCCGATCCTTTTAATTAACTCTCAAGCATCTTTCAACAACGAAATGATTCAAAACCGATGGAGCTTCGTCAATCCACATCGACGGTGGACTTCAACATGCTCTTATCTAGATTTCATAAATATTTCACATCACATACTGAGCTTTAAACTCTGAACAACTTAACCTAGAAAAATTGTCTTGTACCATAGGATCGCCCCATCCAAGATCGACGGTAGACTTGAAAATTTTAGGATCCCAATTATGAACCCTAGTCATCAATATGTCCCATCAGTTAAATCAAAGGTCGGTCAGGGAAAGGTTTGTCAGGTATCGAATAAGGTATTTGACTCTTAATGTCATATAACACTCTTTCAAGTACTTTGATATTTAATTCCGGCGGTTGTGGAGATTTCTTTCGATCTGTGTTCTATTTTTTTGGTTCATTTTCGCTCATTTAAATCGGATCTTCCCCTATTCCCTCGCATTTGCCAAAAATGTTGTCTAAATTAGCTCTGTCTTTGACTATTTCTCCCTCCACTGGCCCTCCTCAACGTTTGGTTGTTAAAATCGGAGAAAAGGGAAGTCTCTGGATTCCGACTAGTGCTTTGCTTAGTGGTCGCAAGCTCCTGTACGGGAAGATTTGTTACAACAGTTCTTCATGCATATTTCCTTGTTTTATAATGGCGGAAGGTAGAATTCACGACCCTGTTGGAAGGACTAGCATCATTGATTCAAACAACCAAAGAGTGGAAAACTTAGAAAAAGAGATAGCAAAGCTTCGACAGAAGCTGAACTTGAAATGCGACAAAGAGGACTTTGAGTCATTGAAGAAGATAATCGAGGATACCATCGGTTGCAAGCTCAAAACTAACAAAAATGAACTGAACTAACATATGTGAGGGCTCCTTGTTCAACGCAACGAAGCAATTTGAGTTCAAGATACCGGAGTTCAAGGTGACTCCGAGAGGATCCCATGGACTTCGGTAGGTTTTGGGAAGTCCCCTCCAGATTCCAGAACTCCCTCAGGGACAAGATCATCAGGGGAAAAATCAATGGATATTGACTACTGAGGGAACCACACGGCCCACCCACCACGGTCTTTAGATTAGGTTTACTTATGTTTTTTTAGATTTTCGTTTTCTATAAGGTTTGCTTGTTTGTTTTTGGATTTTCATTTTCTGTTAGTTTAAAGGATGGATTTTAACCCTGTGCTTCGAATAAATTTAAACTCTGTATTTTTTACATAAATTTGAACTCCATGTTTTGTAGAAATTTAAACTCTGTATTTGAAGAATTTAAGCTCTGTAATTTAATGATTTAGACTCTGTAAATTGAAGTAATTTAATCTATGTGTTGAAGATATTTAAATCTTGTATCTGAAAAGAATCTAAACTTTACGTTTTGAAGCAAATTAAACCCCGTATTGGAATAATGTTTAGACTTACATGACTTACACCATCGCTTGGGTCCGATCCGCAGGCTTGGAATTTGACGAGAAAAATGCCCATCATGAGGCATTTTTCTCATTTTTACGGCCAAAAGAATTTAGTGACCGTCATGATTGACTGCCAATTTAGATGTTAAAACGTATTTTTGACCGGTTATTAATTTTCGAAAACATTATTGTAGGGATATTAACGTGTATAAAATATTTGTAGTTTTTTTAATATTAATTTAAATTAATTTTCTTAATTATTTTTTCTTCTCTAAATTCTTAACATCTCTTATTTATCGATTATGTTTGGATTTACGGATTCTATTTCAATTTAAATAAAGTTTTGAATTTATTTTGGATGATAGTTTAAATAACGAAAAACAAAAAAATCAGGCCATCAATTCAACATAGTGATTATTTACTGGGGAAAAACTCTTTGAATGTAGAAAAACTCCAGGAGATACATACTGGCAAGAAGAATTACATGTCTTGTTGGGTTTGCATGGTCCTCTCTCCTTATACGGTTGTCTTTTCCAAAAATTGTTCTTTCCAACTGTTTTTTGTGAAAATACTTCTAACAAAGCATGGATTCACACATGGATTTTGTTTTACACGATTTAATAATTATTTTATTCCGTTTTTTTAGATTGGGTGAGGAACCATATTTTTCTTCGAAGTGCATTTTAGCTATTTTGTATAGAGTTGAAAATGGAGTTGTGTTGATTTTCCAAGTAATGTTTGTAAATTGCCTTACTTTACTTTGCATAATATACATGTTTATCTAAATATGCCTTAATTTTTAAGTTTGAAAACAATAATTTTTAATAAAACATTATGAATAGGATTATTATAAAAAGGGTATTATTGAAGGCCACGTATTTCTTGGTTTTTCCCTCGATGTTTCTGCTCTTGCATTGGATTTACTATAACTTAAATCCATAGGTTTATATTGAAGTGGTACCTTTAATATCCTTAATATTCATTTAAAAAATCAGTAAACTCATTGTAAAAATCAAATATGCCACATGTCACAATCTGAGCATTCCACATGTCACCCTGGATACTAGATATCGACATTTTAACAACAAAATTTATAGAAAGATTGCTTGAAAGAGTTTGCTAGCTAGTTGAAATTTTTTCAAAGAAAGAGAGGTCGTTCTTTCCTCAAGGTTTTCTATTTTAGGGTGTTGTAAGTAAATGAGGAGGAGAGAGAGCGTCCGGTCCTTCCTCTAGGAATGTTTTTTAGGAGTGGCAAAAGTAGATATCGTCACTCTATACACAAATTTCATAGGAACATTGCTTCACACAATTTTCTTGCAAGTGGAAATATTATCAGAGAAAGAGTGGCCACTCTTTCTCCAAGTTGTTCTATTTTTACAATTCCCTCATAAAGGAATGGGCGGCCGACCCTTCTTCTGCTCAGTACTCTATTCATAATATTTATATAATGAAATAAGAGTCAGTTGATCCTTCTTTTGTTCGCCATTATGGATACATGTGAATTGCTGGATATAGGTGTTCACAATTATCTACTAAACGAAGGGGCGATCAATCCTTCTTGTCGGAAAAAAGAAATCGGGACAAACATTTTTTAAATGTTATAACTTATCTGTTGTTCGGATATCTACTATTTATAGCAGAAGTTGTAAGTCTGGAATTCTCAGCCTATCTTTCGTAGATTAAATATTTTTACACTTCTCTCGGTAATGAAGGGTCGGTCGACCATTGTTGTGCTCAGTATTCTTCCAGTGTTCACCATTTTGGATATAAATGAATTGACAATCTAGCCTTCGTAGGTTAAATAATTTTACAGTTCCCTCATAAATGAAGGGGAGATCAACCCTTCTTCTGCCCCATATTATTTCCATAATAGTTCTAGACAGAAAGAAGGGTCCGTCGATCCTTCTTGCGTTGTCCATTATTGATATAGGGAATTGTTAGATAAACGTGTTCACAATTATCCACTAAATGAAGGTGTGTCCGATCCTTCTTGTCGGGATACATAAGTCGAGACAATTTTTTTTTATATGTTAAAACTTAGCTTATGCCTGGATCCCTACTATTTACAGCGGAAGTCAAAAATTGTCGGCCCGACCTTCGTAGATTAAATATCTATAGATTTCTCTCGTAAATGAACGGTCAACAGTCCCTTCTGGTGCTCAATATTCTTCCAGTGTTCACCATTTTGGATATACATTAATTGACGACCTATTCTTCATAGGTTGAATATTTTTACAATTCCGTCATAAATGAAGGGGCGCCCGACTGTTGACACAGTTCTCTTAACAGGGACTCACTTCGCACTACTATCTATTGACACAGTTCTGTCGACAGGGGTTCCCTTCGAACTACTGTCAACAAAAATCAACACCAACTCTCATATACATCGGCCCAGAAAGGTTTTACCCTTTCCAGCACACCCACAAAGCGAGTGAAGTATCACCCGAGATATCTAAGGGGGCTGCAGGACCCAATTTTTCGCAATCTTAGGGAGACACACATCAATTTCACACTTAGTCATAATGAAACTGGAGATTCGTAATCACATCAAAACATCATACTATCGAAACATATCTACTTAACACAGAAATCGACACAACCCTCATTCGCATCAAATATAACTATCTCACAATCGACAAGTTAACCAGATCGACAAAATGACAGTTTATCAAAATGAAAAAATGAAAGTATATATGGATATAGGTGAGTTGTTGGATATAGGTGTTCAAAATTATCTACTAAACGAAGGGGCGGCCGATCCTTCTTGTTGGAAAACAGAAACCGGGACAAACATTTTTTAAATGTTATAACTTAGCTATTGTGCGGATCCCTACTATTTACAGCAATAGTAGGAAGTCATGAATTGTCAGCCTATCCTTTGTAGATTAAATATTTTTACAATTATATTGTAAATGAAGGGTCGGTTGACCCTTTTTGTGGTCAATATTCTTCCAGTGTTCACCATTTTTTATATAAATGAATTGACGGTCTAGCCTTTGTAGGTTGAATAATTTTACAATTCCCTCATAAATGAAGGGGCGATCGATCCTTCTTCTGCCCCATATTATTTTCATAATAGTTCTTGAATGAAAGAAGCGTTGGTCGATCCTTCTTGCGTTATCCATTCTGGATATAGGGAATTGCTGGATAAACATGTTCACAATTATCCACTAAACAAAGGTGCGGACAATCCTTCTTGTCAGGAAACGAAATTTGGGACAAACATTTTTTATATGTTAAAACTTAGCTTATGCCCGAATCCCTACTATTTACAGCGGAAGTCGGATATTGTCGTCCTAGCCTTCGTAGATTAAATATATCTACATTTATCTCGTAAATGAAGCGTCATCCGTCCCTTCTTGTGCTCAGTATTCTCCAGTTTTCACCATTTTGGATATACATGAATTGATTGCCTAGCCTTCGTAGATTGAATACTTTTACAATTCCCTTATAAATGAAGGGACGACTGACCCTTCTTCTACCCAGTATTCTTTTCATAATAGTTCTAGACTGCTAGAAGGGTCGGTCAATCTTTCTTGTGCTCAATGTTCACTCAGAAACCAGAGATTCGTAATCACATCAAAACATCATACAGTCGAACCAAATCTACTTAACTCATAAATTGACATAACCCTCATTCGCATCAAACATAACTATCTCACAATCGACAAGTTAAGTACCAAATCGACAAAATGAAAGTTGATCAAAGCATAATCAAGAGATCTGAGATACATCATATAGCGACGATTTCATTCATACAACACATTGAATCACAAAATACTGCACTAATTCATATTCAATGGCACTGCGACATAAAAGAGAGAGACAAAGATATAACACAATCGATCATTTTCATTCATCAACTTGTCTCATACATTGGGAAATGCATCTCGAAGAACCAGTTCGTGACTCAACTCAATTCCACATACACAGATCAAAACTTGTTGGATACAGACAAAGATCAAAATACAAAAAAGATAGATGCTAGCTCATCGATATTCACTAAAGTATCGATCTCTAGCTCCAAAGATTCCCTTAGGATTACAATTTCATTTCTAGGCACACATGGCCATTACAAAATGGTCCAATTGACCAATAACTAACTAATTTAACCAAAAAAAATTGTGTCTCTCCCTCGAGCCACCTCAGCTGGAAACTGATGGTGCGTTTACCTGCATTTTGAAGTCGTCGTATGCAACTTTCACCTAGTCGACAACTTCTCTGGCCGACACTTTCACCTGCTCTATCGGGTGTTCACCACCCATCTATTGTGCTTTCTCCATCTCTTCCTTGATCTATGTCATCCCTTCCATCGCTTTGACTACTAATGTTTTTTCCTTTTTCTACATCTTGTCTAAGTGCATTTTTCTTCTATGTTGTTTTGTGTGCGCCCTATTAACCATATGTTGCAACTCCTTCAGCTCTACGACCTTCATCATCCACGCTATTAGGGGAATCACTTTAAGTGATCCCCTCAATGCTTTAAGTTGCGCCTCTGCTTCTCCGAGTTGCTTGGTCAGCTAGTGCAATTGTTCATCATGTACTAAGATTACCCAAAACTGTGTAACATATTCTGCGATGGCCTGGGCTGTCTTATCCAGTTTGGCGATCTCTGTTGCAGTTTCCTCTATCACATTATTTCTTTATTCGATCTATTATGGCCACGTGCTTGGAACCACCCTCATTTGTAGCTCTTCATTATCCTTTCGCAAGTATGCAATGATTTCTCCTATCTTTATTGCCTTTGTTCTTCCAGTATGTCTTTATCTATCTCTGACGCATCTTCACATGCCATAGAGATGGCATGCTCCAACCATCTTCTGTCCTCAAATACTTTTTCTCTTTCACAAATGATGGCCTCTTTTTATTCTTGAAGTCACTGGATTTATGATTCAGTGCTTTGCACTTTCCATTTGTATTTCACCATTTGGTTGTGCATTGCTGCCTACCTGTCATTAATCTCTTCACTTGTTACAGTGTGTGTTCACTGTAGTACTAACATTGACAACATGTTGAAGTCTATTGTGATCGCACCATGCCCTTACAATGCTGCATCTAGGTCTTCGTCTCCTGTGGTGATTGCATCGGGTAGTACTTGTACTAACCTCTGCTTTGTGTCGATTTCCACCTCGACCCTTTCCATTGATGCGCTTGGCGCCACTTCTTGCTTCACCCTTGTTTCTAATATTGCATGTATTAATGTCTGTAACAGGTTCGATACCTGATGAAAGTACCCAGTTGCGTGTTGTATGATCTTTGCATGGTTTTCCTCTGCCACAGATGTGATATTTTCCTCCAATTTGTTCATTTTCTCTTTGGGTAGGCCGACAGGTGCGCTCCCCTCCCCTCTTTAAACCTGAATTTTGTTCTTCCTTCCTTGCGCTACACCTCTAGCTCTGAGTCTATTGGGGTTTCCAATGATGCTTCGTCATGACTGGAGGTGTGTGAGTGCTCATCCACAACTCCACATTATTCCACATCGTTCCCTTCATCTTTTGAGTATTTTGTCTCTTCTGGAGCCTTTGTCCCATTTTTTTGCTGCGCATCCTCTGGGTCCAACAACTTGTCTTATGCTACCGAAACTTTCCACTCTTCAGGCCATTATTCTATTATAGCATCTAGTTCTACGTCGGTCAACTTATACTGCGTTGGAAGCCCCTGCTTCTGTGGGTCTGCACGCACCTGAATGGAGATCACCTGAGGTCCGACTGACAACTTTGTGACTCTTCGATACTTCTTAACCGCGTCTTCGGTCAATCACGAAATTGCTTCCGCATCTATTTTCAATCTTTCTAAATACAAAAAGAATGAAATATTGTTATTTGTTTGTCATTCCTTATCAATTGTTTCCCATAGGTTCTCATACCTTGCTACTTGACATATTTTTTCTTCCTCTGTGTCCATTCCTTAATAGTGCGGTGGCTCCCTCCATCTGACCAATGCAATTAGTATTAGTAGACATGAATAGGTGAATGGCTTTCATTTCTCTTGTGCTACGACTGTGTCTTCCATCAACTCATTCAATAGAAACATTGACCAATTCATCTTAACTCCTACGGCACACTTCGCCGCAGATGCAATCACTCCGGATGTGCATTGGTTTGGTCGTTTCTTCCGCATGATTTTGATTGCCAAAAACTTTGTGCCAAATCTAACTGCCTTATCATTGATTGTATCGATAAGGTATCCCCTGGTGTCCTTATCCACCCCGTATTTTGTATTTAGCTTCACAACAAGCTTCTTGTCGTTATCCCTTCCCTGGAAATATTGCGAAGGATCTACCCTTGCCTTGGGTATTCCTGTGATCTGCGAGATGAGGTATACCATTACTGGAATTTTTGTATGCAGCCATAGATATCCACCGTGAAAGCAGACCGATAGCTTCTTGCGTGGATCTCCCAAAATGTGGTATGTCAATGATGTTCAGGAGTCCTGATTTCTTCAGCCCCAATTCCCATTGCACTGGCTCTCTTGTGATCAAGCCTTCGTCTCCATGGGATACATTATCTTGTGTATCCTTACACTCTATGTATGTTAAAACATTATGATCGCTATACTGTAGCTTTTGTAGTTGCCGCACTATGTTCCCCATGACATGGACACCCTTTGGTATCGCTAGCTCCTTGATTGTGTATTTAGCATTCTTTCCCAACCTTATTGCTTGTATTCCCTCCTTGTGTGGTGGTACATAGTCCGGGATATCTGCAACCATCAAATCTGTTTGTATTCCTCTTGATGTTGTCTCTTCCTCCACAGCGGTCGATGTGCCCACTCCTCCTTCCACTGTGGTATGTGTCGCGCTACGGGACTTCTTAGTTTTCCTATCCGACAGTGTTGTTCGACTTGATCTTCATTTCATTATGTTCTTCATTACAGATGGTTGTTCTTATGCAGTTGGCACCCATGCTACTAGTACGTCCTCTGTACTCGTGCTAGAAATAACTTGCATCATCATAACTTCTCTATTTACTCTTCGCTCTGGCTCTTCTGCTTAAATTTTATTCTAACTCGTCTAATACAACTTTTGAAATGCATAATGGGTCAAATTGTTAGCTTCAGTATGTTTTTATAACCTTCAATCTTCTGCTCTTCGTCCATTGAGTCAATCTCGGATGATGATTGTCAAATCCTCCATCGATTTCCTGAATGATGTACACTCATTGGTCACAAATGGTGTCTTAATTGGTCATTTATTGCATTTTATTTTATTTGCATCGTCGCCTGCAGCGTCTTAACTACTAAATTTATTTCCTGATTTGACCCGTTCGCGCTACTTCAACAGATGTCTGAATTCCAACCCTGAATTCATCCAATGTGGATGTGGGTTGGTGAACGTTACATGGTGTACAACATGCAGCAACACTTAAATCCAATAGAGAATGGTATCGTGTGCTGTAATCATCCACTTCTCCTCCCTATTATTTTCAGTGGAAGTCGCAAAGCGGGAATTGTCGGCCTTGCCTTCGTAGATTAAATATTTTTACATTTATCTCATAAATGAGGGGTCGACCGACCCTTCTCGTGCTCAGTATTCTTCCAGTGTTCACCATTTTAGATATACATGAATTGACATCCTATCCTTCGTAGGTTGAATATTTATACAATTCCCTCATAAATGAAAGGGAAGCCGACCCTTCTTATTCCCAGTTTTATTTTCATAATAGTACTATACTACAATAAGGGTCGGTCAATTCTTTTTGTGCTCAATATTCTTCCAGCATTCACCATTTTGGACATACATGAATTGATGGCCTAGCCTTCGTAGGTTGAATATTTTTACAATTCCCTCATAAATGAAGGGGAGGCCAACCCTTGTTCTTCCTAGTATTATTTTCATAATAGTTCTAGACTGCAAGAAGGGTCGGTCAATCCTTCTTGTGTTCACCATTCTGGATATAGGGAATTGCTGGATATAGGTGTTCAAAATTATCTACTAAACGAAGGGGTTGCCGATCCTTCTTGTCGGAAAATGGAAGTCAGGACAAATACTTGAGACTTATGGTCGCTCCCGAGTTCTCTTCGTGATATATGAGCATTTCGATATCAGTTCCCTGACAAATCGTCACCACACCAAGATATATGGGAATTTCGAGCACTCTCGAAGCCCGAAGACTAGGATTTGTATCTAATGTGACTCAGTAACTTCCATGTGAAGCAAAAATCAAGTCTGTGTATATTTAGGAGAAGATAGTTAAAAAAATAGAGAGTTTGTGAAGAAGCGAGAGCAAGAGAGAAAGGAGGAGAAGAAAAGGTTTGCGATTTTTTTGTGAGCTCAAGATCATAGTCGTGAAATGTATTAAGAGCCCAATCTCTATAAAAGGTGAAAGATCGAAGTAAATTCCATCTCTGTGTAATGCAACAAAGTTTCCCCGTTTTAATGCGGAATAACTTCGACTGATTTTTATGTCTTAGTAAGAAATATTTTAATATAAAGCTTATTTAAGAGTGGGCTTGTCGAAGTTGAATCTCGAAAAATCTAAGAGGTACTTGAAGTAAAAAGTTTCGTGTCGACAAAGTTAGGGGGCTCGCGAAGTAAAGTGTTCTATGAAGTAAAGTGTCCGTGAAGTAAATGCTCTTCGAACTGAAGTTTACTTGTCAAATTAAATGCTCATCAGAGTGAAGTTTACTCCACGAAGTAAATACCCGTCTAAGTGAAGTCCTTGGTGAAGTAAAATTTCGTGACAAGACATAATGTCACGAACTTATATATAATTGTACAATTACTCTAGAAAAATCTAAGGCATGATGAGATTATTTTCTTCACACACATGATACAAGCCATCATTCAACATTAGAACTGCCAGGATAACCGCCATTTTAGAATTTCATCGTATAAACCATCACCATGTCAGCATACAATCCTTTCTCAAGGCATCGATTGGAGTGATACATTTACAATTACACCAACAAAATCTACAGTCGGTACATATGATATCTATGACCACCATCCCACCATAGTGTGATAATTACCGTTCCCCATCCGTCCTATCCCAGTCAATTGAACAATTCATTAGACACTCACTATATATAGTCTAAACCATACCCCATATCCCAGCAAAATGAAATCTTCGGGAATTCATGGCACTCTTCTTTACCACCTCTGTTCTGTTTCCTTTGTTGTTTTATCAGAAATACTTGAGTCTTATGGTTGCTCCCTAGTTCTCTTCGTGATATATGAGCATTTCGACATCAGTTCCCTGAAAAATCCTCACCACACCATGATATATGGGAATTTAAATCACTCTCAAAGCCCCAAGACCAGGATTTGTATCTAATGTGACTCAGTAGCTTTCAGGTGAAGCAAAAATAAAGTCTGTGAATATGTAGGAGAAGATAGTTAAAAAAAATAGAGTTTGTGAAGAAGCAAGAGCAAGAGAGAAAGGAGGAGAAGAAAAGGTTCACAATATGTTTGTGAGCTCAAGATTGTAGTTGTGAAATGTATTAAGAGCCCAAGCTCTGTAAAAGATGAAAGATCGAAGTAAATTTCAACTCTGTGTAATGCGACGAAGTTGCCTTGTTTTAACCGAGAATAACTTCTACTAATGTTTATGTCTTAGTAAGAAATATTTTAATATAAAGCATGTTTAATAATGGGCTTGTCGAATTTGAATCTCGATAAATTTAAGAGGTCCACGAAGTAAAGAGTTTCGCGTCGACAAAGTTAAGAGGTCCACGAAGTAAAGTGTTCTACGAAGTAAAGAGTCCACCAAGTAAATGCTCGTCGAAGTGAAGTTTACTTGTCGAAGTAAATGCTCGTCGAAGTGAAGTTTACTCTGATAAGTAAATGCTCGTCAAAGTTAAGTCCTTGGCGAAGTAAAAGTTTGTCACAATACATAATGTCATGAACTTCTATATAATTGTACAATTACTCCAGCAAAATCTATAGTCGGTACAATTACTCTAGCAAAATCTAGAGTCAATACTTTTTTTTTTTTAAATAGAAACATTTTACTTTTTAAATAGAAACATTTTTTTTTTTTTTTAAATAGAAACATTTTACTTTTTAAAGAGAAAACATTCTTTATTTTTGTTTTTTTTTAAATAGAAACATTTTACTTTTTAAAGAGAAACATTCTTTCTTTTTGTTTATTTAAATAGAAACATTCTACTTTTTATTGCAATGGTGTAGATAAAAAAATCTTATAAAAAGAATGAAATCTCATAAAAAGTATTATATAATATAGTAAATTTCCATACCCTTCAAATGAAACAATAGAAAATCACCACCCCGCCATACTGTGGTAATTATCGTTCCTCGTGCGTCCCATCCCAGCCAATTGGCCAATTCACTATCCACTCACTATATATAGGCTAAACCATACCCCATATCGCAGCAAAACAAAATCTTCAAGAAGTCATGGCACTCTTCTTTACCGCCTCTCTTATGTTTCCTTTGTTGTTTTATCATAAATACTTGAGTTTTGTGGTCAGTCCCCAGTTCTCTTCGTGATATATGAGCATTTTGATTTATATTCCCTGAAAAATCCTCACCGCACCATGATATATGGGCATTTTGAGCACTCTCGAAGCCCCAAGACCAGGATTTGTCATTCTTTTCCTTGCCACCAATCAAGATTAGTGTTCTAGGTAAATGTTTTCTTGGACACTTCTCTAAAACAACATGAGATTCCACTGTCGTCAACGTTAGGCTTCCAGCAGTCGTCTCATAATAGCCAAATTGAAAACAGGAATACTCATGTTGACAGCAAGAAGAGCTATGTTGACAATAAGAAGAGCTATGTTGACAGCAAGGATGGCCTTATTGACAATAAGAATGGCCATGTGGACAACATGAATAGCCATGTTGACATCAAGAATGGCCATGTTGACAACAAGAGTCGACATGTTGAAAACAAGAATAGCCATGTTGACAGCAAGATACCCATGTTGACAGACGTGGTGAATTTCATCTTGTTTATTATATATCATGTATCGCCGGTATCTATATAATTTCTTGTTTATAGACTTTTCTATGCATAAAGTATGAAATTTTTGTTTATATATATAGACTTTTGTTTATATTCTTTTCTGTGCATGAAGTATGAAACTTTTCTATTCTTGAAAAGAGAAAATAGAAAACCTTTGTCTATGTCGCGATTGGATAGAAAGGTTCCTTAAATAATAGAAAGAGTGATCTTGTATCGGAAATAATTGGTCAGTTGGTGTCTGAATGTATTGTACCTCCACCTCCAACTTTATTTCTCCTACATCTCCTGCAGTAACTGCCTGGCCTCAATCTATAATGATTTCAAATATTTTTGCTGTGTTCTTGGCCCCTAATCCCATTAATCCCTCTTAATATTCTTTTTTTTTTAAATTATTTTTCTATGTTCTTGGTCTCGAATCCCATTAATCCTTTATTTATAATGCATCATTTTGTTTTCTCTATTCTTGGTACCCAATCCCATTAATCCCTCTTAGTTTTTCTCCATTGCAATCTTATAGTCGTATCACGCCTCCCCTTGAATACGCATGAGGGTAATGATGAATTTATGGTATACATATCCCAGGATAGCGAAGCCACATGTTCACTAACCATATTCCTGATCTTTAAACCCTGAAACCATGAGTGGATATGTTTATCTATTTATTTATATGTCCGGGGACGTGCACTCAATCCATCATTATAATGTCTCCACATTCAAAATGCTCATAGATACCGTCTAACATTTTCAAAACACACTGATAATTATCACGAGTGGTGCTCTGTTTATGTTTATACTTGATGTCCATTTATTTTTAATGTAAGATGCCCTAGTTTTTATTTTTATGCAAATCTTGTCATTTTTTTATAATAAATTGAAATTTTGTTATATAAATTGTGTTTTTAAATATATAAATAAATTTAACATCATCAAATATTATATTCGTTCAAAATCATACCTAACTGTTAAGCAAGGATAAATCCTATAACGTTTCGGCTTTATTTTGCTACGCGTTTTCTTTCGCTGTAATTCTAATATGCGGGCTAAGCACTTAAAGAGGGTTAATGACCGTAATGCCTTTTTTTTCTTATCTCGCTATGCCTTTTTTAATTCTTAGAGGCAAGTTCGAGATAACTAGAACATTTCAATATGCTACGAGAGCGAGATAAGGTTCTCAGTATATTTATTGACTTTTTGAACATTTTCTTCTAGTGTTGACAACCATGATTCTCGAACATGTACATCTAATGTTAATAACAATTTAACAAGCATCAATCCAAATTTTCAGCTTTCACGACTATGGCAAAAAATTATGTCCTTGACATTCCTTAGAAACTTATTAAAATGTTTGCCAATATAAATAATTTCAAAATTTGAATCTCTTTGAATGTCATCTATAGTTTCCTCTAGTAAAAGACGAGGGAAAGCATCATCTGGATCACTATGAAGCATGACAAGTGAGACCTTATTCAGAGGAATTTTAGATATTTGCAATGCCTCTCCACTCTTATTGATGAGAAGGCCATCCAATTCTAACAACACCTTCTGGAATATATTCTGCTTCTCCTTCTCAGACAAATCCTGAAGACAAATCTGAAGTCATTAGAAAGAAAAATATAATATGGCATATACTTATTGTAAAAAATTCAAGCATAATGCATGAAATAACATAAATGGTTAGTATGGTCACAACGTTACGATAATGCATCAGATAACATATAATTGTTTGGTCTGATAAATAGTAGATACTAGATAGGAGATGGGGTTAGAACACAGCTAAAGCACTTAGTAGATATTGTTGATATTTCAATAATTTTTTTGATATTTAACTCTTCACACTTTTTTTCGTTAGCACTTAGTGCTATAAAGCATAGTTTGGTACAAGAGGAAAAATTTTGTGTTTAAAATTTGTAGTAGGGAAAAAATCGACAGTACCTAAAAATTAAACATGGGATAATGTACCCAAAATCAAAACATCTGTTTTTTTAATAGCCAGATTCTATGAACAACCAAAGAAGGTGTAAATAACACTACAAATTTCCTATAGCCTATTCCATTAAAAAAGAAATGGAGAGCTCTCACCTGTCACTGAAAAATTATACCGTATACTGTTGAATCAAATTTGTTATGAAAGTTATAACCGCAAGAGTTGTAAGAGGGATGTAATACATTCTGATTTCTCGTCTCTCTTCTTTGTTAGCATTGAATTTGAACCATGAATTATTGTCTGCTGGAAACAATGCAGAAGCATCAAATTTGAATCATTATTAAATTACTTAATTTAGCGTCGATAGAAACGAAACACTGTGTCTACTGGAAACAAAGCATAAGCATTGAATTTGACTCATTAATGAAATCAATTAATTCGATGCCATTGGAAACGAAGAAGAAGCATCGAATCTGAACCAATAGGTAAAGAACATTCAAAGACGAATCGAATTTGAACCAAAAAAGAAGAAGCATCGAATCGCTATGCTATGCAAAATAGTAAGAGTGTGCCTTTGATCTCAACTTGAAACTAAAGGGCTTCCCGTTTTCTTTTGTTGAGTCAGTAAGGAGCGAACCACTCGAAATGTTTCATTCCTTGTAGTGGATTTTATTCTTCAGCAGATAGACATTGTGAAAAATAGAATCAAGCTTTGTAGGAGGAAATACAAACACTGCACAAACATATATACCAGAAAAAAGGAATCCAGGGATTCAGAAAAATGAATATAGAGATGAATATATAAATATCGAATTCTCTAATCACATATTGTAATGTATGAATTCCTACCAAGCGTATCATTGGTGTGGAATGGAGCTTCCTTTGACGCCCACTCGACGTAATTGAAGCCATAGCACCATCCTTGGCCTTTTCCTCCTACGATGATCTGATTAGAAATCGTGGTTTGGGATATAACAAGCGGACTAATATATATATCGGCCACTGCCAATAGTAGTGCATGAATGGATCTCATTATCTATAGGTCAATTAAGAATATAAATTTCCAACTAATATAAGTCGTCGATACAATAACCATCTGATTGTCTTTCGGTTTTCTACTTCTGGAAAAAAGAATATATTGAAGGACACATAGGATCACACCTGGTTGCATGGGTAAGTGCCATCAATCATAAGAAGATACAAGCTTTTATAATATCTCGTGTAGGTGGTTTCGGGATCATGATAAGTGGTTTTCCATTACAATTTTTCATTTAGCGGAATGATCCTCTACTCGACATGTGGTAAGCGGTAAAAATTACGCTACTGTTTACCATTTTCATTCTCCGTGCTAGTTGAAAGTGCGAAATCAACATCAACCATATATATTTTATTCCACTGCTCACCCATCGTAGATTTTCTTCCTGACTTTAACACGTACCAAAGGTCATTTCTCCAAAGTTTCCAACGTTATAGAACATGCACCTTTTCCTAGCGGATTCCTTGTATACCATAGATCTCAACCCTCCTCGAATCTAAACCAATGATTTTGTATAAATTAACCATTTTGATCCCGTTTTTTCCTAGCGGTAGCGTGTAAGAAAGGTGAATTTTGTCTTAAATTACTTCATGTGACGCATCAAGTTTTCTCGGGCATTATCTGGTCGCCATCGTATTTACTTGACCACCAAGATATTCGCTGAAGTTCCGGGCAGTAGTTACGAGATATAATTTTTGAGGGTTTGGGTTCCTGTTCCCCTGCAACAACAAGATAGCTCTGGTGCAACAGTCGAATATCGAGTAATAGTTCCACACAGTGGGCTCTGTTTTGTGCTCGACCCATATACGTTCGACCCAGGTCAATCCCTACGCAGGTTCCATGATCGGTTCAGACTCCACTCGCATGCTGCCACACTTTAGTGGCATGCTCGGTCTACTGCAAATCCCATTCAGGTTCCAAGATATTGAACTCTTATATAAATGAATCTCTAAGATGGGGTTAATTATTATTTTCGCTACAACTTTTTTTTTTCAGCAGAAAGAAAAAAAAAAAACATGGATGTTTAAGTATTTAAAAGACTTATCACCATAATAACTTATCAGAGCTCAGTCTTCTCTAGATAAGACTTTACAAAAAAGGATAATGTAACTTTAAAAACCATATTACAAAAACACGACATCTAGAAACAATCCCTGAATAGATCATCATTCAAAAATCCTTACAGATCCCATATAACATATGTGATGCCCCTGAAATTATTCCCACAGAATGACCCCTTCCTCGCCTTCCATAGCTTGTTTTGATAGTTTTTTTGTCAATGTGTTATGCTTCCTGTAGATATGCTCAAAGGATATGTTATTCAAAACTTGAATTTCTGCCATGATCCTATTGCAACAGTGAATAAGAGAGGTAAATTTTAAACTGTATTCTCCACAAGCTCATTTTATGGTGACCCTTGAATCCCCAAATACTATAAGGTACCCAAGACCAAAAATATTTGCCACTTTCCATACACAACAGAGAGCAAGTAGCTCTTCTTTCATATTGGAACCAATTCCGCACTTTAGTCTCAATGAGTAATAGTGTTCCTGATTTAAATATATTGCTCCACCTGCTGCACATAATCCATATATATCCACACCATCGAAGAAAACTACTGGACCTATGAACTGAGGGATGAAATTGCTAACTTTTTTAATCTTTGAAGATACCTTATCAAAACAGTAGACTTTATGTAAATTCAAAATTTGAATACAAGTATTCTGCGAACTCGGATCCTTGTTCTAAAAAACGGCCTTAGATCTAGTATGCCATATGGACCAGGATATAAAACTGGAAAAGTAGGGTGATATCTACATCTTCTGAACCAGTGAAGTGCACAAATATAAAAATTATCATTCCCCCAATTCTTCTCAATCTTCAGAGAGGAACAACACATGTTCCAAATATTTCTTGTAAATGCACACTCCAAAAAGAGATGATTAGTAGACTCCGAGTTGTTTCTGCATAAAGAAAAAAAAATTGGCCCATACCAACCTTTCTTCATAAGATTATCCCAATTTTCTAGTCTTCCTTGTAACGCAAAACCCATAAAACACTTAAATTTCAAGGGAATCTTCCATTGTCAAAGCCGTTTATACCACCAATGTTGTGGAAAAATGCAACTATTTTTTATTATAGCAGTATATGTTGACTTTGTCATCACCATCCCCATTGCAGAATTACCATTCCAAATAAGTGAATCCTTCTCTTGAGTAATTTTGCATCTAGCAGAGTTCAAGAACCTTATATAGTTATCCAATTCATATGCAGACTGCCCACTGAATCCCAAATCTTCTGCACTGAACTAGTAAGTATCTTGAGCATATTTATCCTTGGTATTTTTAATTTTATCAAGAGTAATAAGACCATATTCCTTCAATAAACTCATAATATCTTCTGAAAGTTTGTAATTCTCTTCCAAAACCAGGATCAGATCTATACCGACCAATATCTCCATACCATTTCCTTCTCACCATAGAGATATTTTTCTAGCCAATTGTAGACTTTTAGGAAACCAACCCAAATAGGAGAAATACCTCTTGTTCTTTTCTTTGGATTTCTGATCCAGTTGCGAGCCAATTAGCAATTTTTTTAATGAAACGTTGAGTTAATTTATTATTGTCAATTGAAGTGTAATTTTTCTAATTAAATCCCTTCATGCTAGAAGGGTGGTATGAATATATATCCTTCAACTTGAAATTAAGTTCAGCCCTTCAAATTTGATCCTTGATACCTATTCCAAAAATTTATATAAATTAAATTGATATGTTTATATTAAAATGGTACCATTAATATCCTTAATATTTGTTTATACAATCTTTAGACTAATTTTAAAAATCAAATATGCCACGTGTCACAATCTGAGCTTTCCACGTGTCACCCTGAGAAACTAGATACGACATTTTAACAACAAAATTTATAGATGTTTTTCTTCAAAGAGTTTGCTAGCAAGTCAAAATTTTGTTAGAGAAAGAGAGGTCGCTCTTTCGTCGGTTTGTTCTATTTTTGGGTGTTGGAAGTATATGTCGAGGAGAAAGAGCATCCACTCCTTCCTCCGGGGGTGATTTTTAGGAGTGGCGAAAGTAGATATAAACATTCTAAACCCAAATTTCTTAGGAACATTGCTCCACATAGTTTGTTGGCAAGTGGAAATATTCTCAGAAAAAGAGCGGCCGCTCTTTTTCCAAGTTGTTTTATTTTTACAATTCACGAGCGTAAATGAAGGGGAGACCGACCCTTATTCTTCCCATTATTCTTTTCGTAATGGTTCGATACAGCAAGAAGGGTCGGTCGATCCTTCTTGTGTTCTCCATTATGGATATAGGTGAATTGCTAGATAAAGGTTTTCACAATTATCTACGAAACAAAGGGGCGTCCAATCCTTCTAGTCGGAAAACGAAAGTCAGGACAAACAATTTGTATATGTTATAACTTAGCTGATGTCCGGTCCCTACTATTTATAGTAGAATTTGGAAGTGGGGAATTGTCGGCCTAACCTTCGTAGATCAAATATTTTTACATTTCTCTCGTAAATGAAGGGTCAGCCGACCCTTCCTGTGCTCAGTATTCTTCCGATGTTAACCATTTTAGATATACATGAATTGACGTCTTATCCTTCATATGTTGAATATTTTTACAATTCCCTCATAAATGAAGGGGAGGCCAACCCTTCTTTTGTCTAGTATTCTATTCATAATAGTTCTAGAATGCAAGAAGGGTCATTCGATCCTTCTTGATTTCACCATTCTGGATATAGGTGTTCACAATTATCTGTGAAAATCCTCAAAACAGATCTAAGAGCTGATGTATACCTCACAAGAAAGATTAAGATTAAGCAGGAAAATAGAAGAAGAGTGGACAATGCAGTGTAAAAGAGCAACGAAATTATGATACAGTAGAACTCAGATAGAAGCAGAATAACATAAAACTTAATTCGTTAATCATAATATGAACAATAAATAATACAATGGAGAGGATTCGAATACCAAGGTGGCAATTCGAATAAGCCTGCATGGACTCATCATGAGATCAGTGGAGTGTCATCAAAGCACAAGTAACCATCAACCATGTGTCAAACTGAGTCTAACTAGATGTGGTAGGTGTAACTGATGCATAGATCACTAATGGAGGGCGCATGAGGAGCTAACTACAGTCAGAATAGTCAACCAAGTCTCTCTGGGTGTCCAACGGAGTGTTTCAGTTAGTTAACTAGTCAATTAGTCCTTAAATCAAGGAAAGATACACAAATCAAGCAACTAACTGAAGTGTCACTGGTAGTAGGTGAGAGAGGGCGCCTTTCACATGTGGTAGGTGAAAAAAGGGCGCATCACTGATTAGGAGGGCTGGAACTAAGTGGAAACAGGCTCCCGGGGCTAGTAAACTAAGCACTAGGTGCTGGGAGACACCATACTGATGACTGGGATGCATGCAATTGCATGACTGCATGCATGACTGAAATAAAAAATAATGATAATGCTGGTAGGACTTGTATGGAGTATAGGAATATCCTAACACACACCCTTAATCCATCCTGGGCCCTGGTAACTGAGACCAAAGGTCACCTAATACAATGAATAATAAAGAACAGTCCATGAAACAAGGAAATGGGGAAAAACCTCATGGGAAAAATACCCCCCCCCCTCAAAATAGATTGTAAGGAACACCAAAAAATAAATGCTCCAAACTCAAGCAGGTGTGATGCTTGGTCATATGTCTGGAGGTATCTTCTTCTTGGAGAACAAGTGGCTCATACTCCAAAAACATGTGCTTGTGTTCTCCTTCAGTGGATGCAAGCGAATATGGAGACATGTGCTTGTACTTGCTCTTCAGACCGAATGTGATGAGAACAAATCCAAAGGTATGAGGATGATCCTGGAACCTGTGATTCGAATCAGCTGAGGTAGGATCAAATCCATGAATGTGTAGATAGTCTTTTATTATCTCCTTTGAACCATCATAGGTGATATCATGCCCAAAAGAACCATCACATGATAGTGGTTGCTTGGAATTCAAATCAGCTCCAAGACTTGATAAATGGTTTCTTGAGATCTCCTTTGAACCAGCAGGGGTGAGATCAAAACCAAATGAACCATGAAATAGTGGTAATGGCTTGGATTTCAAATAAGCTCCAAGAAATGATGAATGGTTTCTTGAGACCTTCTTTGAACCAACAAGGGTGAGATCAAAACCAAATAAACCATGATATGCATGAGAAATTATCCCAAGCGAATGGTAATTCCCTACATCTTCAATGAACTTCTGAGAGCATGTACAAATGATCATATAGTAGTACATAAGAGGTAAGTGATCAAGGAGAGCGAATGCATCAGCTCCAATTGCTGATTTAACCTCCAAAACATTCAATAGATCATCATTATGAAAACCAACAGACTCTTGTGCAAGAGAGGATTTAAGAACCTCTTCAGTTTCTAGAGTGTGAGCTGGCACAAAATTCGAAATAGAAGACATTGAGAGAATGAGTGTTGAATCTACAAGTTCTTCTTCTTTTTGGACAACTTCATTATGAGATATGTTTGATATTGAATCATGATTAGATAGACCATCAAGGAGGGTGAATGCATCACTGGGCTTGCTCACCAAATAGTTTGCACCAATTCCTTCATTATGTTTTCCAAATCTTTCATCCAAATGGGCCCATAGCTCTTTTGGAGAATCACCAGAATCAATGAAGTGGGGTAACATACAACGAGACATAGCAAACAACATTGCTCCATAGGCTCTATCACCTTCATTTAACCAATCATTCTCCTCTTCATAGGATTCAAACTCTCTTTCAAAACAATAATAAAAAAGACCATGCCTCTTCAAATATGCTATCATATTTGGTTTCCACTCATCATATTTGAATGGAGAGAGAGGAGGAATTCCTTCCAGATTCATGGAAGCTGTTGCAAAAGACCTGCAAAAACAATAGAGAAAATCTGCAACTGCTACTGTTGCAACTGCTGCTGCACTCGAAATCTTGGTAATAACCTGCAAAAAAAAAACTCTCAGGAATGGAGATAAACTATACTCTCAACATGCTCTGATACCATGTGAAAATACTCACAGGAGATCTAAGAGCTGATGTATACCTCACAATAAATATTAAGATTAAGCAAGAAAATAGAAGAAGAGTGGACAATGCAGTGTAAAAGAGCATCAAAATTATGATACAGTAGAACTCAGATAGAAGTAGAATAAAATCACACTTAATTCATTAATCATAATATGAACAATAAATAATACAATGGAGAGTATTCGAAAGCCAAGGTGGCAATTCGAATAAGCTTGCATGGACTCATCATCATATCAGTGGAGTGTCATCAAAGCACACGTAACCATCAACCATGTGTCAAACTAAGTCTAACTAGATGTGGTAGGTGTAACTGATGCATAGAGCACTAATGGAGGGCACATGAGGAGCTAACTGCAGTTAGAATAGTCAACCAAGTCTCTCTAGGTGTCCAACGGAGTGTTTCAGTTAGTTAACTAGTCAATCAGTCCTTAAATCAAGGAAAGATCCACAAATCAAGCAACTAACTGAAGTGTAACTGGTGGTAGGTGAGAGATGGCGCCTTTCACATGTGGTAGGTGATGATGTCTGAGTCCCTACTATTTACAGTGGAAGTCAGAAGTCGGGAATTGTCGACATAACCTTCATAGATTAAATATGTTTACAATTATCTCGTAAATGAAGGGTCCACCGACCCTTTGTGTGCTCATCATTCTTCCTATGTTCACCATTTTGGATATACATGAATTGATGGCTTGCATTCGTAGATTGAATATTTTTAAAATTTCCTCATAAATGAATGGGATGGAGATGCTTCTTCTGCCCAATATTCTTTTCGTAATATTTCTAGACTGCAAGAAGGGTCGGTCGATCCTTCTTGTGTTCGCCATTCTGGATATATATAAATGCTGGATATAGGTGTTCACAATTATCCACTAAATGAAGGGATGGGCGATCCTTCCATTCAGAAACTTTGAAGTTGGGACAAACATTTTTTTATATATTATAACTTAACTTATATCTGGATTCCTGCTATTTACAATGGAAGTCGAAAGGAGGGAATTATCTGCCTAGCCTTCGTAGATTAAATATTTTTACATTTCTCTCATAAATGAAGGGTCGTATGACCCTTCTTGTGCTCAATATTCTTACATTGTTCACCATTTTGGATATACATTAAATTATGCCCTAGCCCTCGTGGGTTGAATATGTTTTCAATTACCTCATAAATGAAGGGGCGATCGACCCTTCAAATGCCCAGTATTGTTTTCATAATAGTTTTAGACTGCAAGAAGGGTCGGTCAATCCTTCCTGCACTCAGTATTCTTCCAGTGTTCACCATTTTTGATATACATGAATTGACGACCCAACCTTTGTAGGTTGAATATTTTTACAATTCCCTCATAAATCAAGGGGCGGATGATCCTTCTTTTTCCCAGTATTATTTTCATAATATTTCTAACCTGCAAGAAGGGTCGGTTGATCCTTCTTGTGTTTTCCATTCTGGATATAGGGAATTGCTGGATATAGGTGCTCACAATTATCTACTAAACGAAGGGGCGGCCGATATTTCTTATTGGAAAACGGAAGTCGAAACAAACATTTTATATATGTTATAACTTATATGATGTCTAGATCCCGACTATTTACAGTGGAATTCGGAAGTCGGGAATTGTCGGCCTAGACTTTGTAGATTAAATAGTTTTACATTTCTCTTGTAAATGAAGGATAGGTTGGCCCTTATTGTGCTCAGTATTCTTTCATTGTTCGCCATTTTGGATATACATGAATTGACAGACTATCCTTCGTAGGTTGAATATTTTTACAATTCCCTCATAAATGAAGGGGCGGCCGACCCTTCTTGTTCCCAGTATTCTGTTCATAATAGTTCTAGAATGCAAGAAGGGTCGATCGATCCTTCTTGTGCTCACCATTCTGGATATAGGTGTTCACAATTCTCTACTAAATGAAGGGGCGACCGATCCTTCTTGTCAGAAGTCAGAATTCAGGACAAACAATTTTAATATGTTACAACTTAGTTGATGTTTGGGTCCCTACTATTTGAAGTTGGAATTCAGGAATTGTTGGCCTAGACTTTGTAGATTAAATATTTCTCTTGTAAATGAAGGGTTGACCGACCCTTTTAATTGACTTATTTGATAATATATACTAATGGAAAAATTATTCTTTGTTTAAAATAAATATGATTTTTAATGTGCTCCTATTATTTTATATTTCATAAATCGCTTTTGAAATGGATTTTTTTTCTAAACAATGTGTCCTTTTATTTTATATTTCAGAAATTGCTTATGAAATGGATTTTGGTTCTCAACAATGTGTGGACCTTCTTTTGAATGGATTGAAAGTCGCTGAAGGAATCTCTTTTTCAGAAGGAAAAATATTGCATAATATCAACATTCATGATGGATGTATCATTGTAAATGTTACCAAGACTTTAAATGCAAGTCTTCTGTAATGTCCCCTTCTCTCATTCAATGCAGTGAAGGAAACATTAACAACAAACTGGGCTTTTGGCAGAATTAGCCCCAATATTTTTACTAAGAAATTCATGGACAAATAAAACTTATGGATACATACTCATATTCCACAAACACAACAGAATTAAACACTGTACATACACACAGTCACTTCATGCATTCAGCATACCCATATCAATCATACATGTAACAGTCATTAGTGATCATATTGCATAAAACATGATGCCTTTCATTTCGTTAACATGAACAATTAATCCTTCAAATTGAATGCACATTGCAGAACACAGAATATATATATAAATTAAAATCACAGAGAGCACTTATCTTGCAACGCATTTGTCCAACGACTGGCTACGTGAGAGCAACATTCCACCCAACCATAGATCTCTGTCCAGCTTGTTATTCTTTCAGCTGAGAGATCACCCCCGAGCTGGGCTGTGTATCCACTAAGGAGGAACTAGGTGGCTCACTCACAGTCAGGGTCTTACTCAGACAGCCATGCTAAGCCAACACACAGTTGGGTTTTTCAAGCATGCAATAGGAGATGGAGGAGGATGCTAGTCCACTGAGCTCAATCCTAGAGCCACATACACTTCCAGCTAGACTCAGCAATCCCATCCTCTATTCATACATCCACCACTGGATTTCTCACAACTCTGTCACAAATAACCCCAAATCCGTCACTGATTTTCTGGGCAATTAAAACTGGGTTTTTCCATGGATTTTGGGGTAGCTATTTCTCCCAAATTTGCCCCAAGGCTCATACCAATGGATCCCCCATTAGATTTCATTGTCCAATCCCAAATCTGGGTGTTTTTGGCTTCCCAAATCGTGGGGTCTCTCACAGTCGCGATTTCTGGTTTTCTCCCTGCTGGGAACTCATTTTTTTTTTGGGTGGAGAATGATGCTCCCCCTTCCACCATGGGATAGGGATGAGAATGAAGCCACCTCCCATGAGGTAGAGTGACTTGTGGGACAAGTAACCAGATCCCATACCTACCCATACGAATTTCAGGGCTGCCCATGCTCCATTAAAGCCATGGGATGACATCTCAACCACTTTCTTACAACAGGAATAAATGTCATCTAGAAAAGTCAAATGGGTTCTCATAATGACATGTGGCAGCCTAGGGTTTAGTCCCATAGCCCCCTGACCACTCCCTAGTGGATACACATGGCCCCTTCTCATTTGTTGCCTCCATAGCCAGTCTTGAAATTTTATTGCATGATGTTTATTTACATCCTATTACAATTTCCATGGCTTAAGAGCACATGGGCATCAAATATCAATGCTTTCCCTTTTAAATCAAATTCGGGCTCTCACTAGCGGGGCCTTGGCCTTGAGCTCCTCACCATGACTAAATAACAATATTTACATCATTTATAATGTTAATGCAATAGGGTCAAGATGGGGACATTACATTCCCCTCCCCTTGGAATAACACTGTCCTCGGTGTTCCAACACTTAGGCATACATATACAATTTACACATGTCCAAAACTTCAAAAACTTTGCAGATCTGCCCTACATTCTATCCTTTACTTTGAACTTTCAGGACCAAGTCCTTTGATCTTCACGAGCTGCTCCTGCTGATTCGGATCTTCCAGCTCATCCATAAGTCTAAAAGCTTTATGGCTACTACCCTCTTGAGGTTCTCTTGTTGGGAAATTGCGGAGGCAATGATCCCCTCCACATTTCCAACATTTCGCTGGTTGCTGCATCTTTACCTGTTCAATTTCCTTTGAGTCTTCCTACCTGGAGCGTTTCTTAATCGGACGATTGGATGAATGCTTCTTCATTGATCCAATTTTCTTTCCTTTGCTGATTTCTCTCATAATGCTTTTTACCTCTTTCTGTAGACGAAGAGTGTCCTGCAAGACCTTGTGGTTCATCTCGTTCTGCTGCTTTTGCATCTTGAGCATCTCTCCAAGATTTTCTTAGGTCTTGGCAATTGTTTGAAGAAGACTTCCAGCCAATTCTAATAGCCCTTGGTCTGCCGCCATGGTCAATGGAAATAACTGACCACACTTTGCGCACTAGCAACACTTGCCTGCACCGGCTGCAACCAATTGATTCAATTTCCACCTGTGAAATTCATCATTACAATTCTCGTTAGGCCAAGTATAACCCAAACATTTAAAAATCAGTCAATGGTTTTTCTCCAGTTGACATGGATAGTCCATGCTTTACTCATGAGACTTCCACACTTTTTATGCTTGCCCAACATACACATGAATTCCTTCATATTCATCCATTCAAAAGAAATTCATTAATTAGCATTCACAATTCACTTTAATCAAGTAAACACACTTTTACTTTCAGTCATGCATGCATTCAGCAATTTTATAATTCTATAAATGCATCAATAAGAAGGAAAGAGAGAGAGCAGTAAGAGTTTCTCCTCTTAGTTTTTGTTCCATTCTGGAACCCACACCACCACTGTGGTTTTCATGCTCCTATCCTCTTTCACTTCACGTGAATGCTCGACCTTCCCTTCTTGGCTATGACACGTAGTGTCTATGGTCTATTCCAGATCTCTCAACCATGGAGTTCCTTCGCTTGGTTGGTCTAACTCTTGGATGCTAGGACTTACATAGTTCCACTAGCCCCATCTTTCATTACTGCTCATGATGAGCTCTTTAGGGTGGTTACATGCCCACATGCATCCTTAAGATGCTTCAAGGTTCTTGCTTCCAACAATACCTCCATTGGATGTCTTCACTTTATTCCATAGGACCCTTCTTTGCTTTACAAGCCTTGGATCTCCTATGGGTTTAGTAACAAATGTTGGGATAGCACACGGGCTACTCCTCAACATCAATTAATTTTGCATGTTTGGCCAGCGCACTGGCTGCTCCACAACATCAAACAATCTTGCTCAACCAACCACTTTCTGGATTTACCAAGCAACTTTTAGTTCTTTCAAGGTCCTTGCTTCCTGCATTGACCAAGGTTTCCAACAAAGAAACAATAATGCATCAGCTCATTGTTACAAGCTTTATGCTTGAAACCTTCATTATTTCAAATAAGAAATGAATGAAAATGAATACTTATCTGTACTGTGCATTTCTTCTCTGGTCCACAGGGTCCTGCTTTTACTTTATAAGCCTTGGGATCCTCCTGTGGACTAGGATGTTTGGCCAGCACGCAGGCTGCTCCAAATCATCAAATAATTAATGCCCTACCAGTACACCTTCATGCCAACTGGGTTTACCAAGCATTTGGTGGTGCCCAACCAGTCCCATACCTGGTTGGCCCTCTCCATTGCCGAGCCAACACATACATCTGGGTCATCGGCCAATGGAAGGTAACTGCGCCACCGACCATTACAGTTCAAGGCTCCACTACTCTACCTTAGGCTTGCATCAGCCTTTCACATGTATCACAATCCCTCAATGCGCAGAACAATTCTTCACCCACACAAGGGTGGCACTTCTTCTCTTGTGTAAGCCGACGGTTCCATTTAGGAATTCCTTAGGTGACTTTCTTATCTGCAGGCTATCATGGCCCCATGATACCCACTCACCCTACACAAGGGTTACCACTGTTCATACAGTCCTCTTGAGTATTCTTTTCTTCACTTTTCCCTTTAATGTGCAGCACTGAATTTTATATGTATAATCTGTCAACACAAAATGGATAGCAAGATCATTAGTATTGCTGCTCTAGAACTGTAAACATATTTCATAACATTCACTATCCAACTTTGAAACACCAAGAATGCGTCCATTCCCTTAAGGCGTAGTCAATATTGGCATCCCTAACATAACTCAGCACCAGAAAGGTGTGTACTCTTTACTGATGTGAACTATGAAGGTCCTAATCATACTTCAAGCAGTCTGCCATAATGAAAATAAAATCAAAACATGTTCTGCATATTAACTCTAATAATTAGACATGCATGTATGTATATATATATATATATATCATTCAGGGTTCGTGGAACACTTATCCATTTTCCAGATGTTATTTCTCTTCTTTAATGAGGAATGGAGGCTCCTTCTCTGAGTTGACAGCCCCTCGGTTTGCCATCCCAATTCCTTTTGATGTTACATAACCTTCATATGTATTACCGACATAATCTTCACCATCCCACTCATATTGTTTACGAATCATGTAGTGCAGATGAGACATTAATAATGTCTTATGGCATTTCACCTGAAACCCATTTTCAAATCATGGAATCCCTTCCCATGAAGTTCGGCTTCTGCAGGACCACTCTCATGGTCTTACTGCAATGTGTCTTCCTGGCGCACTTATTGAACAACCAAACAGTTAGCAACATTTAGCAATACAATTTCAAATCCGATTGTTCCATAATCAATCCATGGCACTAATAATTAAATTCAGTATGAATTTGCAACTTTGTCTACTATAGAAATTGGTTTTCTTATCCATGAGGCTATTCTCATTTGGTTTGGCTCCTGTAAGTGACACCACTCTGCCCGTTATGGTCTTATGCCCGCTTCCATACATGAGCATCCACTTACAACATGTCCTCTTGACACATTTTCATATAAGCCAAACAGTCATTAGCAATTATTAGCAAAATTTCAATCCGAACATTTACAAATCTGAGATTTACAACTGTTCTTACTGACAGAACTTAGAGCTCTCAACCATGAGAACCTTCTCATAACCTTTGGCTTCTGCATGTGGTAGATCTCGGTCTCTACTATGGACTTCTCCTCATATAACTTGCATTACCATTATCAGGACCCCCAGTCCTCACTTGCTTTGGTTATTAAGCACATAACCAACATGCACATGGCACGATACAAATTCATATGAATTTATTGAGATTTCTAAATAGTCATAGGGTGTAAGGATCATTTCCTTCACTTACCCACACCTCACCAAGCTTGGTAGGTTAACAGTCCCAATCGGTATTCAATATCACATGCAAACTAACTCAACATAGCTTAAACATAGTTGAAGAGATCTTACCCAATTCTCTTTCAACATTTATGCAATTTGGAACCAATAATCATTACCTGCATGGTTACGATTAACATTGCCTGATGTTACCTAATCAGTTGGCCTCTTACCAAGGCTACTCAGTCCTTTTTCCAACTTTATGATCATAGATTTGTTGCACCATCCTTTCTGCATAAGGTTGTTGGCTTCATGCAACAACATCCTTAGCACATTTAGTCATGCTCTTTGTTATTTTTGGTCCTACAACCAATACCAACATCAACAGGCATTATCAACCACAATATTCTCCATTAGTGGTTCATTGCATATGTAGACTTGATTATTTTACCAATATGCAATATCCCATTTATGCACAATCATTTCCATATGCACTATGCAATGTTTGTTAAGATGCCATCTAGTGCATATACATCTATGTAATCTCTTACATTTTTAACATTTTTATGCCATATGACAATTTCATGATTATAAGTATGATAACAAGCAGGGGTTTAAAGAATTCTTCCCTTTTCGATCCCTCATTGTAACATGGAATTCTTCTTCCATATCATGCAATTGTAGAAATTGCCCATATTGACAAGAATATTGTTTGTCAAAACAGCCGCTGGCACTCTTCTGCACTGAATATCTATGATATATGTAGACCTCATCTAAACTCTGGTCATGCATCATTGTTCCCTGCTGGACAAGATTTCCAATGCCTGTCTTCATGCTCCATTCCAACATTGGGTGCGGGAACTGCATCTCTTAAAAAATGACAACTTTCACTCCAATTCTGCACATTTTACACAGTTGCATTTTGGTCCAGAATGCCAACTTTAGCCACCTGTGAAAGAAAATATATGAGGAATCACAAAAACTTTTATGTTGGGCGAAGTTAGCCCATATAGCAAGGAACACTCAGCAATTCACGGATTTCAATTCTGATGCACCATTCATCTTCTATGAATTTCTGGGTTTTACTACTTCTCACTTTTCACATTTTTCCAAAATTCCAAAATTTGGGCCAAAAATGGCTATCTCCCAAACGGTGCATTTCTGGGAAATCTTTGTCTAACAGAAACTATCCATCTTAATGAGAATATGAAATGTCAGTAAAATTTTTGATTCCCACATCTAGGGTCACTTTTACTGTCCACTAGCTTTTCAAAATCCCGAAAAAGTGGCCTGGAACAGTGCTTTTTTGGCCTTCTTGCTCACCCCGACTTCGCATTCCTTGGAGTTTGGCTCCAAGATTCTAAAGTTAACATTGTGCCTGCTTCATGGCCGCGCCTGATCAATTTCAGCTCAAACCGACCTTCCGTCAAGCCTCGGGACTCCATCCTTCAAAAGTCACTACTATTCATTTTCTGTCAAATCGGAGTGTACTGGGCTCGGGGTCTTCACTGGTTCTTTCATGGCCTTCGTAAATGGCCTCTGGGCCCCACAGGAATCATTCCATTCTGAGTTCGGATGCTCCTACTATCCAAAAGTCAAGGTTGTTTTTTTTTTTTTTTTTTTTTTTTTTGTTTTTTTTTTTTTTCGGGCTGGTTCGCCGATCACTCCCGCAATTGCGGAGCCATTCGGCGAATGCTCCCACAACTGTGGAGCCATTCGGCGAATGCTCCCGCAATTGCAGAGCCATTCGGCGAAGGCTTCCGTTGCAGAGCCATTCGGCGAATGCTCCCGCAATTGCGGAGCCATTCGGCGAAGGCTTCTGTTGCGGAGCCATTCGGCGAAGGCTTCTGCCGTTTCGGAGCCGTTCACAGAATGCTTCCTCGGTTTCGGGCAGTTTTGCAGAATGCTTCCGCAATTGCGGAACGATTCGTCGAAGTCTTCCGCAGTTGCGGAACGATTCGCCGAAGTCTTCCGCAATTTCGGAACGACTCGCCGAACTCTTCCGCATTGCGGAACGATTCGCGGAATCCTTCCGCAATTTCGGAAGGGAATTCCTTCCGAAATTTTCCTTTCGACGCCAAACACTTAGAAATTTTTCTGCTTTTTTGGAGCATTTCGCCAAGTTTTTCTGCGTTGCGGGGCAACTCGCGGAATCCTTCCGCAAATTTCGGAAGAGAATTCCTTCCGCAATTTTCAGAAGAGAATTCCTTCCGCAAATTTCGGGGCGACTTCCCAAACTCCTCCGCATTGCGGAAAAACTCGCGGAATGCGTCCGCAGTTTCGGAGCAATTCGCCGAATGCTTCCGCAATTTCGGAAGACATTCGGGAATTCTTTCAGAAACAGACTTAAACGAATTTTTCAAAGACACTTAGGAAAAATTGAAAACTTTGAAATCATATTTGCAATAAAAACAGTATTTCAAGAAAATAAATTGCACCTCTTCATGTTAAGCATGAAACAGCAAAACAACAAAAACAGTATAAGATGGCATGGAGGCAAACAGACAAATACAAAACTGAATGCTACAGCATTGGGGGCAAATTTTCTCCCTCCTTCCTCTATTTCATAGAATGCAATCAATGCAAACAGCTTGCAAAAATCCCCAAACAGTCATGGAAATGATTTGCAATTCCAACAAATAAAAGCCATGCGATCTTGAGGTTTCTTTAATGCATTTTAGTTTCGAATACAAAATGCATGTACACACAATGATTTATATCTCTGTGAAAGGCCCAGCAGCCGTAGTGTTGAACCTAGAGCTATGATACCACTCTGTAATGTCCCCTTCTCTCATTCAATGCAGTGAAGGAAACATTAACAACAAACCGGGCTTTTGACAGAATTAGCCCCAATATTTTTACTAAGAAATTCATGGACAAATAAAACTTATGAATACATACTCATATTCCACAAACACAACAGAATTAAACACTGTACATACACACAGTTACTTCATGCATTCAGCATACCCATATCAATCATACATGTAACAGTCATTAGTGATCATATTGCATAAAACATGATACCTTTCATTTCGTTAACATGAACAATTAATCCTTCATATTGAATGCACATTGCAGAACACAGAATATATATATAGATTAAAATCACAGAGAGCACTTATCTTGCAACGCAATTGTCCAACGAATGGCTACGTGAGAGCAACGTTCCACCCAACCATAGATCTCTGTCCAGCCTTTTATTCTTTCAGCTGAGAGATCACCCCCGAGCTGGGCTATGTATCCACTAAGGAGGAACTAGGTGGCTCACTCACAGTCAAGGTCTTACTCAGACAGCCAAGCTAAGCCAACACACAGTTGGGTTTTTCAAGCATGCAATAGGAGATGGAGGAGGATGCTAGTCCACTGAGCTCAATCCTAGAGCCACATACACTTCCAGCTAGACTCAGCAATCCCATCCTCTATTCATACATCCACCACTAGATTTCTCACAACTCTGTCACAAATAACCCCAAATCCATCACTAATTTTCTAGGCAATTAAAACTGGGTTTTCCCATGGATTTTGGGGTAGCTATTGCTCCCAAATTCGCCCCAAGGATCATACCAATGGATCCCCCATTGGATTTCACTGTCCAATCCCAAATCTGGGCGTTTTTGGCTTCCCAAAATGTGGGGTCTCTCACAGTCGCGATTTCTGGTTTTCTCCCTGCTGGGAACTTATTTTTTTTTTGGGTGGAGAATGATGCTCCCCCTTCCACCATGGGATAGGGATGAGAATGAAGCCACCTCCCATGAGGTAGAGTGACTTGTGGGACAAGTAACCAGAGCCCATACCTACCCATACGAATTTCAGGGCTGCCCATGCTCCATTGAAGCCATGGGCTAACATCTCAACCACTTTCTTACAACAGGAATAAATGTCATCTAGAAAAGTCAAATGGGTTCTCATAATGACATGTGGCAGCCTAGGGTTTAGTCCCATAGCCCCCTCACCACTCCCTAGTGGATACACGTGGCCCCTTCTCATTCGTTGCCTCCATAGCCAGTCTTGAAATTTTATTGCATGATGTTTATTTACATCCTATTACAATTTCCATGGCTTAAGAGCACATGGGCATCAAATATCAATGCTTTCCCTTTTAAATCAAATTCGGGCTTTCACTAGCGGGGCCTTGGCCTTGAGCTCCTCACCATGACTAAATAACAATATTTACATCATTTACAATGTTAATGCAATAGGGTCAAGATGGGGACATTACATCTTCAATTTCCCTATCCCTCAAAAGGTGCAGAGACATTGTCAAATGCAGTAGGTGGTTATATTCAATGCCCTGTATCTGAGATAGTTAACACCATTAGGTCTTCTCTTCACGAGAATGAGGTGAATGATATACCAGCTTCTACTTCCCAGAGTGTAGAACATATCATAACAACTGAGAATAAATCTTCTTTTATTATGAGAAAAGTTAAATTGTTACATAAGTGTTCAGAATGCAAGGATTGCATTTCCATAGGTTTTGTAACAAATGTGAGTGGGACTAATTTTGTTGGGGGAACGTGTTTGGGTAACTTCTCCTTTAGTATTCTGGTGGATGAAGTGGTGTTTTCTTGTATGGCATGTTGTCCAGGGTTGAGTAGTGGAGGTTTTGTTCTATGGCCGATTAATAAAGTCATAGATTTTAATACATAAACATTGCTTTCTGTCACGTCCCTTCCCATCAAATGTGATGCAATGGAGGAAACATGACTAACATTCTAGGTCTTATTTCAAGAAACTCATCCCCATACATTACTCACAAATTCATAATAAATAAAAACTTGTACATGCAGATTCATACTCAATATAAACACAATGGAAATAAACATTATCCACACACACAACTACATCATGCATCCAACATATCAATAACAATCGTCAAATTAAACATTGCAAAGCACATAATGCATATAATTTAAACCATAGAGAATACTTATCTTTAAGATGAAACTGTCCAACAACTGGCTATGTGAGAGCAACGTTCCACCCAACCATAGGTCTCTGTCCAGCCTGTATTCTTTCAGTTGAGAGACCACCCCCGAGATGGGATGTGTATCCACTAAGGAGTAACTAGACAGGCTCACTCACAGCGATGATCTCACACACACAGTCATGCTAAGCCAACACACGGTTGGGTTTATCAAGCATGCAAGAGACAAATGAAGAGGATGATAATCCAATGAGCTCAACCACATAGCTACAGACATCTCAACTAAACTCAAACAGTCATGGCACCCACAATACCTACCACACCCAACACAAGGAAGGTCCCCTTCTCTGCTGCATAGTCCCTCAGGCATCCCTTCCCTCGAGTGCTCTTCAGGGTGGGCATAGAAAGGTACACCTACTAATTTTCTTGAGATTCCAGTCTTCACTGGGTTTATCAAACAATCCAATCCTTTGTTCAAACATTCACACTTGGATTTTCACAATTCGGTGACCAAATAACTCAATCCCGTAATTGAACTTCTGGGCTATAAAAATTGGGTTTTCCAATGGATTTTGGGGTATCTAATACTCTCAATTTTTCCCCAAGGTTCATATCTATGGATCCCCCATTGGATTTTGTTGTCAATACCAAATTCTGGGCATTTATGGCACTTCAAAACGTGGGTTAATTCACAGTTGCGATTTCTGTTTTTTCTTACTACTGGGCATGTGTAATGGAAAAAAACTGAAGCTTGGATGTTCAACAATGGAATGGGAATGAGGATGAACGAATTCCCCTGAGGTAGGATGAATTGTGGGTCAAGAAAAAATAGATCCCATACCTGCCATATGAATTTCTATGCTGCCCATGCTCCATTGAAGCCATGGACTGATTTCTCAACAACTTTCTTACAACTGAATTAAATCTTAGCAAGGAAAGTCAAATGGGTTCTCAAAATGACATTTGGTAGCATATGGTTCAATCCCACAACCCCTTCACCACTCCCTAGTGGAATACACATGGCCCCTTCTCATTAGTTTCTTCCATAGCCACTTTTGGTATTTTATTGCAATATTAAATATTTACATCAATTACAATATTTCATGGCTTAATAGCACATGGATAACATAATATCAAATACTTGCATTTTAAATAAAATATGAGCATACACTAGCGGGGCCTTGGCCTTGATCTCCACGCTAGGAAAACATACATCGCATGTACACAATATTTACATTAAAAGCCAATATATCATAAGGGTCCAAATGTGGTATTACATTGTTTGTTGAAAACAATTTCAACAATAATCAATTTGAAACTACTTTGAAATTATTGAGATAAAATCACAATGTCAGGTTTATGGAAGAGAAAGTCAATTTGATACATCAATGTTTTTTAGACACATTATGTTGCTCGGGGAATAGTGTCAACTATTGTTTAGGGAGACATTGTACAATTCAAAGCACTAGATGTTGGTGAGTTTGGTATTTTAGTTCATAACATCTTCTGCAATTGCGAGGATTGTGGTGTATTTGAAGGCTCTCTTATAACATGGTCTGCAAACAATTTGCTTGAACTCGATGATGTTCCTTTGGATGTTATACTAAAAAAGAAAACAAACGAAGATATGGTCAATATTTAGAATATTTTTGAAGAATGTCCTTTACAGATGGTCCTTCTAGGTACTCCCCATTGTGAATATACATATGTTAAAGGTAATGGAACAAGGCCATACAATTCCATAAAGCGGCAAGATGGAACTAAAATTTTCGAAAGAAATTCAAGATCGGTACCTTACAGGCTTGGAATTGATCAGGGTGCATTCCTTTCAAAAATTGTCACTGAACATTGTTGCTCAAATCTTTCTATCTCAAAAGTTTCACTTCAATCGATAATTGAATGTGTGAATAAATTTCATAGTATGGATGGAAATTCAAGAAGACAATATGTTATAAATTCTATGGGATCAAATGCTCTTGTGGCCAAAGAAGGAGATGACAGAAAAAGAAGCATGCTTACAATGAGATTAGACACAATAGACGTCTGTCAAAATGCATGGCATAAATTCCATGGGATAAAAAGGAGCACTTTATACAATTGTAAAAGCATGTTCTTGAATGGCGATGTGAGAGCTATGCATGGTAACATTGGCTTGGAAAAATCTAGGGTGGACAGTGTTGCACTGGTAACTACTATTAATAAAATTGTAGAAGAGAATTCAGACAAATCTCCACATCTTACACGATTAATCAGTGAATATGGAACAAGGACAACCTTGAAATTATTTACATCTAATATGTCCCATGGTTTGCTGCAAAAAATGGGAAATGAAGAAATCAAAAGTATCGGTTTGAATCCAGTATCACAAACCTCCTTTAGCAAGGTGATGAGAGAAAAATTTTGATATGTTAAAAATTCTAAATCAAACTCCTTTGAAAGGTGTAATGAGTGCATTACAATATAGGATAGGATTAAGGGGAACACTGATCCAGCTGAGGTGAAAATTTTATGAGGACATCAAGCAGCTCATAATAAATATATCGCAAGTTGTTTCCAAGTATATTATTCTCACAGATTAGCTTCACAAAAAAATCCAAATAATTCTCTGAGTATTGTTCACGACAAAATGGATAAGTCAAAGAATTCCATTCCAAAGATGGGTAAGAAGGAAAAATATTTTAGTAATGTTATGAATCTTCCCATATCATTGACTGGAATGTTGACTCATGGGCACAAGGATGGGGGTTTTGGCCATTCAGCCTCTCATTTTTAGAGATGGGATCAAATTTCATTGTGACATCCCTGGCTAAATGCTTGAAGTGTCTTGAAGAACTAGTGGTTTATAAATATGGTTATTTTTTCTACAAAGGCGGAACATCTAAGCACCAATTGCATGGTTCTCTATTGCAATCAAAGTCATATTAAAAGTGTTTGATATACATACAATATGTAATGCAAGATGATATATTGTGTGTTGATGGTACTAATCAATGCATGCCAAATAGAAAACTACCACCCATATTGTTGTTGCAAATGGATAATTGTTCAAGAGATAACAAAAACTGCTTTGTATTTGCATTTTTATCTCTTTTAACAGGAAGGAGAGTGTTCGAGATAGTTGAAGTTGGATTTCTTTTGGTCGGACACACCCATGAAGACATAGATGGAATTTATGGAAGTTTATCAGTAAATCTAATGTGCAAGGATATATTTTCACTCTCGGAAATTATGGATATGTATAGTGTAATGTCCCCAATTTGAAATTTTTCCTAATTTAGTCAATTTTCAAAACTTGGACTAGTAAAGCCCCAAACTATCCCAAATGATCCAAAATATTTTAGAATGGTGTATGGAGTGGATTGAGATGTATTTGGACACATTAAATCAGATATTATATGCTTGGACACTTTTCAAATACTTCAGAAACTTGCATTTACAATTAGAGAATGAAAGGCATAATTACTAGGAAAATCGATGTTGAAACCCCCAAGGGTAGAAGGCTCCAAAAGACTCCTAAGTATTTTGAATTGGGAATGAGATTGTTTAAAGGGTAAAAAAATTAAGCTGATGTATCCTTGGAAACTCTCAAAATACTTCTGCAACATTCATTTAACTTCAGGAGAAAATAGGGAAATTTACTAGTAAATTCGAGGTTCAAACCCCCAAGGGTAGAGGTCACTAATGGATTCCCAAATGCAGTACGAACCTGACAAATTTCAGAACAGATACATGTATTAGTTAAAGGACTTCAATGGGCACCCAAATACATCATTAATCAGTTTCTAAAGGCTGCTGCAACTCTCGTAAATCAAAGGTTAATGGACATGTCTTCACATAGGGGGAAATGATAGGAAACTTCACCACTTGCTATGAAATTTGTGATTTATGTTCCAAAGGATTATGTAATTTATATGAAACTTATTCAAGGAATTAATTAATCTCCATACATCATAAAAATCATAGATATGAACTGGTACAAATCGAAATAAAGCAACTTCAATCTCTCACAACAAGATATAGGGAAAATGACACCATTTATGCATTGTTTGGTATTTTTACATAGTTTCATTTGGTATTTCAACCTGAGAGTATTATGAGAATTAAATAAAGAATATATATATCATATTACAAATAAATGGAGTATCTTGGACTCTCACAAAGGGATAAGTATCTCACCAAGTGCGCCATTCCTCCAAGAGCCAAAATATGCAGAGGAATGTGAGATAGAGATGAGAACAAGTTGAGAAGAAAGAATCACGAGCTTCTCTCTAGCTTCAACTTGAAACAAATAAATCCATTGTAGATCCAAATTAAAGTTCTGAATGGCCTCTCCAATTTCCAATTAGGATGAGAATCTTTCACCCTCGAAATTGGTACTAAGGAAAGTAGAGTAAACACTCCACTAGCATGGACAAGCTAGAAACCCTCCAAATTGCAAAGATGCAAATAAAAATTTATCAAAAGCTCCTTTCATTCTTTGTTATTCTCTTTTATAAACTTCTCAAGTCCTTCATGGGTCGAATTCCTTCCAAAATCCTCATGCCAACTCAAGTTGGGAAGAGATTCCAATGTGTGCCACTCGTCCAACAATTCCTAGTCTCCATCTTCCCTTAATTCGAATGGGGAAGCTTCTTGGACTCAATAAATCCCTTGTGCACCTAGTTGGAGGATATTTTTATCCCTGACATGTCATATATGTCATATCTCATCAATCAGGACTGAACTTTGTCATAGGTGTCATAGAATCTTCATCATTGTTGTCATAGGAGTTAGGGAATCTATCTCCAAGTGTCACAATTCTTCTAAGATGCCTCTTCCTCTTCCATGGGAGTTATTATTCGACTCCAATTCGACCTTACATGACTCATGCCATGAATAATACCTCTTAAAATACCCCAAGTATGTTACCCTTCATCTTGAACTCAAATTGGTGAGAGAATCATGCCAAATATAGTAAGGAATCTTGCCACATGTGGGTCACACAACCTCTTATGTGCCCTCATGATCCAATGCCAACTTATTTTCTTTGTATTATTATTTAATTGACCCATTTACTGTGAATTTGTAAGTCTAAGGTCAGTTTGGATCTTGTAGATCCTTTACTCCAACTTTTAATGCTTCCACCCCCAACCTAGGGAACTAGTAATTTTCCTCCATGATAGTTCATTTGGATGGGGAGATATTACAAACGAATACTTGGGAATTTTCTCTTGATGTGACCCACCTTATCCATTTGGATCTAATTTTGCATTATTACCAACTTGGACATCATGCTTGGAAATTATTTGACGCTTAGCATCAATTTGACAAACTATCCTGACTATGGCCAAGGGGCTTAGGCCATTGTGACCTAATGCAAATTTTTGGGACATGACATATAGGACACGTGAAGATAAAAATTTCTATGTCCCTTATCTAATTGAAGAACTTTACGATTTTAAGAGTTTTGTGGAACCCCACCTTTCGGATGGAAATGCTAAGATCATTGGTATAAAAAAATGTCAGTTTCTTAAATTTCAGCTCATAGATAACATTCCAGTCATGCAATGGAGGGCATCACTTCAGGATGAATCTTGGTCGTCTCCTATTCATCTCCGGCAGTCATTTCCAGATGGTAGCACAAACTTTTCGATGGGACATCCTAGGTTATTAAATCTGCAATAAAAAAGACCTCTGAACATTGACGAAATAAAAAAAGGAATAGAAACCTATATTTCATTATGGAATCGAGGGATTGAGAAGGGAGGTGAACAATTTTGGCATCCCAAGTTAAATTATTGGGAGACTGTATATAAATATTTGGACATTCCCTTCGAGAGTGTTGATCAGTCATCAACTAAATTTTGGCCATCGACCAGCCATGATATTCATAGTAGTGAACCTACAAGATTTGAACATGAAATTATGGATGCCTATTTGAAGGAAAATGTTCTTGCTTTACAGGATTGATATGTTGGACTAGTATGCAACAAGCCTAGAGATGAATTCATTCCAAGAGTGGATGTTGTAAAGGGACAAATGGTCACTGTGCAATCACTAGATCCAGATTGTGTAATCTGGTTGGGTAGGAAGATTGGTAATATTTATCAGGATTCAGATGCTAGTACTATTGGGTCTTACAAAGTAGAGGTGCAATGGTGGAAACCAACAAGAGCATCAAGGATCTGAAGGTCTTGTACAAAAACTGCTTAGATAGAAAGCTACAATGGGTTGTTGGTGCAGAAGAAAATATGATGATCGATGTAAATAGAATCATATGGGCATGGTCACCAAGGCTAGTATGGACATGAGAAAAAATTAGAATAAACGAGAAGGGCCTTGCAGCAGTTAAGGCACAATGAGAACATATGGGGCATAGTGTTCAGAGTGGGATGGATGTTCCTACAGATATTGTTTGATGTGATCTTAGCCCAAAAAATTTATATTTTGTTGCAATCCTTCTAGCCTTTCTATCAACTTGGTTGGGAAAGCAAGCGTCGAGTATCTAGAACGTCCATGAGCCTCTAGGTATCAAAAAAGAAACAAAAACTGAACTTGTTATTCAAACAAGGAATGAATATTATAGACATTGAACTTTTTACCTTAAAAGGTTGCACATTTCCAAATGAAAATTGCACTTTTCAAATCAAAATTTGCATTTTTTGATTTGAAATTCACACTTTTCAAATCAAAATTTGCATTTTTTTATTTGAAATTCACACTTTTTGAATTGAAATTCATAGTTTTATAACAAAAAACTACAATTTTAAGGTTCATGAGAAGTCAAAACACACACTATTCGAATAGAAAAACACATTTTTAAAAGCCAATATTGCCACTTTTAGAACCTATTTTGCACTTTAGAAAGGTTGATATTGACACTTTCAAAGTCTAAATTCACACTTTCTTAGTCCAAATTTTGCCTAATAAGTCCGAATTTAATGAAATAGGAGTTAATAACACAATTCTTATTTAATAAAAAATCTTAAACTTGAAAAATAAACTTAAAAAAATAAAAACAACCTATAAACTTACTTTTCAAATTCATTGCACATTTCCTCCATGGATAATTCACCTGAATTTACACTTGACAATATTGTAGATATAAGTGTTTCATCCTTCACACCTTGCAATGATCTCCAAGGTTTTATAGTCACATCTTTTGGAAAATTCTTGAAATCAGGGCCTCCTTGACTACTGCTCCATGCAACTACTTTATTTTTTTTAACCTTTTGATTTTTTACACCAATATTCTCCCACATGCTAAATATTTCATCAATAAAATCCCATATGGGGCTCGTTCTAAATTCCAACTGAAAATAGTTATCTACAGCTCTGAATGCATCACTTCCTTTCAAACCTTTCTATTTCACATCGTCCTCTTTAATAGGGATACCTATTTCCATACAAAATTATTTCCAAAAATCTACATCAAATTTCAATCCATCCCCACCACATAATTGTTCAAATTTATTGTGGATAAATCTAACCCCTTGAATGAATGTCATGGAAATCCTATAATCACTATCTGTGTTTTGATCCCATGCCAATAGTTTTTCTTCCACGTCTGTTAAACCAGCGTAAATGATACATTTCATTGTTTGAAAAATAGGGTTTTTGGGAAACTCTTGCATCAATTCTCTTCTAGCCTACGCAAAATGATTTCCCCCCAAAACATAGCAGTTGTAATCAAAACATCTTGATTCTTCACATGCATCTCTAATAGGAACATCTTTTGGGTCAACAAGAACTAGGTAGTCAACCACATGTGCATAGGGATTGTGCCTCATCAATGCTTTCAAGTTATGAACATGCAAGCGATGTGGTTTCCTAATTTGATACTTCTCTTGGCCTTCTGTGTGTCCATAAAGTTGCTTCAAATTTAAATCAAATGTATTCCCATTGTGAACCAACTTATCCCTCCGCAATCGATCTCGAATAGCATTTTGTGTTGTCTTAACAACACCATCGTCTATATCACCACCTGAAGTGATGATTTCCAAACCGTCCCTTGTGTTTTCACTATGATTTTCAACATTGGATTGAACATCTTCTCTCCTCCTTTTATGTCTTGAAGCAGTTGTATCTAAAAGAAAAACTTGTTGATCAGGAATGGAAACATCCTCATCCATAGGTATTTTAGAAGAGTGTCTCTTACTCTTACCAACATAAGTAACATCCTCATCACCAACATTTCATCGATCATGTTCAGTTGGACGCGATATCCTTTTGAATGTAACCTTCCTAGGTACTTCATTTGATTGTTGGATGACTTTTCCTTTCTGTGCTTGTACTTCTTCAGGAACATTTTGCACTCGTTTCTTCTTTGGTGTTTCTCCGTTCTTTGGTGCTTCTCCCTTATGAAGAGTGGCATTAATGTCATCCATCAAATTTTGTTCTGTAGAATAAATTCCAATCAGAATATGGGAAAGTGGCATAGAAAAATCCTGCGAAATAAAAACATTATTGTATTAAATCCATTACATGGTCATATAATTATAACTATAAGAAATTTAGAAAGATATAAAAATATAGAAACTTACACTCTTGCGCTAAATATTGTGCACAACTCCTGCACAAAATTATTTGGAAATTTTATCGATCTTATAGTTTGAAACCTTCAAAGAATATCAGATTTTGACAAAGGTTTTATCTTGTTTCACTAGTGCATAAACAATGTCTTTACCCGACACCAAACAAATATCTCACAACAATCCCAATGAGTGATAATGATTTTTAAGATATGCAAATGTAGCACAATATAAGTGAATAATGTCTGGGTTGCCTTGATATTTCTCATTCAGAAACCAAGAATAGTCCATTTTCTCTTCATCTGGTGCGTGTTTCCATTATCTAGCCTTATTGTCTATTAAATCATCACTAGATACAACTTCATCACGTGCCACATTCTCAGATATGCTCAACTATTTTTTTCAATGACTTCATCGACGATCTCTCTCTGGAGATGTTTACAGATAGATTTCTTGATTCCATTTTCCCTATAACCAAAAAAAAAAAAAAAAAAGTTTAGTATATGTTTAAAAAAAAAAAATTGCACTTAAAAAAAATGTTAACATATAGTTATAAAAAGCATAACGTTCTTTTAAATGTAGAGGGGGCTCGAGAATGTTCTTTTAAATTCATAGCCCTTGGGCTATGCTACGGGAACTCGTAGCATAGCCCTATGCTACGGGCGCCTATAGCATATACCATGGGCTAGGCATTTTCTGGCTTAGCATAGCCCAAGGGATATGCATTGGTTCCTTGTGCCCACTGCATATCCCTTGGGCTATGCTACGAGCACCCACATAGCATAGAATAAGGGCTATGCATTTGCGGGCCATTCCCAATGCATATCCCTTAGGCTATTCTACGAGGGTGCCCATAGCATAGCCCAAGGGCTATGCATTGGTTCCCCACGCACAATGCATAGCCCTTGGCCTATGCTACAGGGGCCCTGTAGCATAGCCCAAGGGCTATGCATTGGACGCGGGGGCGTTCCCAATGCATAGTCCTTGGGCTATGCTACGGGTGCCCTGTAGCATATCCCAAGGACTATGCATTGGGCGTGTGGGCGTGCCCAATGCATAGCCCTTGGGCTATGCTACGGGGTGCATGTAGCATAGCCCAAGGACTATGCATTGGGAACGCCCCCTATTGTTGTAAATGTAACTTCAAAGGATATTCTTTATATTATTATTGTACTTTTATTGTACCTCGTTGGAGATGTTTTTCCTCCATTCGGGGATTTCATTATTGTATTTTTTCATGTAATAATATCGAGGTAAAACCTCCATTGTAAGTCGGGGAAATAGTCCCCAAACGAATATGTGTAAAATGTAATTTTGAGTCTCCCTAGGAGAGGTCGGCCCACTCAAGTTAAGCAAGTTGGCACCCTTGGGGAATTAGGTCAATCTCACTTATAGTATAAATAGAGAGTCTCCCTCTCTCATTTGGACATCAAACTCACCAAGAAAGTTTGCACCAAGTGAGAGAGAAGACAACATCACTGGAGAAGAAAGAAGGAAGCTGTAGAAGACATCTTATCTTTGGGTTTTCTATCTTGTTTGATAGTGTACTTAGTGATGAATCTATTTTTGAGGAAGTTGCGGGGTTTTCTCCTTTATGGTTACCTAGAGGAAATTTCTTGTCTTCTTGTGTATTGGTGTGCTTGTTTATATTAAAGTGCAAACAATAACATGGTTTCAGAGCCATCATAAAAGAAGGTACTATGCAATAGCAGGAAACTAGGGCTTCCTATTTCAAGGTCTTCTCTCCACATATCATCAAGAAAACAAGGATAGGATAACTCACCCTAGGAGGGCGCATTTTTTGGTGGAAGAAGAATTCAATTTGAAGAATTTTCATATTTGACCCAGTCACTAGTGCCGGGAGAAAACTAGAGCATCAAATTTTTGGAGCTTCCATCCACCAATCCAAGAAAAGGAGTATTCTAGACAACTCGCCTTAAGGAGGCACATCTTTATATCCAATAAAAAATTCAATATTCCAAATTGAAAAATTAGGGTTTCTCTGTCAAACCCCATGTCATCCAGCTCCAGAATCGGGTTGGGCATCTCAAATTGGTAAGATCTAAATTCCTTGCTATTTCGATTTGAGGTTCTCATATCAAAATGTCAAATCACACCAAACTTGAGGATAAGCTTGAAGGATCTGATAACTTCCGAGCATGGAAGTATATAATTTCTCTTGTCCTAGAAGAGAATGATTTGGACAAGTATGTTAATGAGGAGGTTCCAGAACCATAGGGAGAAGAGGAAAAGGAAACTCACAAGAAGAACATGATAAAGTCCAAAAGGATTATTGCAGACTCCATCAAATATCACCTCATCCCTCATGTATCATCCTTGAAGACTCCAAAGAATATTTTCAATGCTTTGACCAATCTATTTGAATGGAAGAACATCAATCGAAAGATGACTCTAAGGAACCAACTAGAAAATGTGAAGATTCAACACTCATAAACTATGCAATCTTACTTGACAAGAGTCTCTCAAATCAAGGAACAACTTGAGAGAATTTAAGACAATGTTGAAGAAGGAGAGATTGTAATGACTAGCTTGGATGGTCTCCCAAGATCATGGGACTCATTCATTCAAGGAATATGCGCCAGGAATAAACTAATCACATTTAGTAGATTATGGGAGGAATGCACCTAAGAAGAAGCTCGATTAGTAGCAAGAGAAGAAAATATGGGGGCTAATGATGACCAAGCCCTAACTGCTCATGCTAAGAAGAATCAATACAAAAGGGAGGACCACCATCACAAGAAGTCTAGAATATACCATAGGAATCATGGACCTAGAAGAGACCTCTCCAGTATTAGGTGTTTCACATGTGATGAGAAAGGACATTATTCAAGAGATTGTCCCAGAAACCAAGGATCCTCCAGGAGAACCAACAAGAAGAGACATCATGCTCATACTGTTGATGATGATGAACCACTAAGGAACAGAACCAAAGAAGAAAATGATGATTCTTCAAGTGATGAAGAATAGGTTTTAATATCAGCTCTTACAGGTACCATCACTCATGGAAGCAATGATTGGCTTGTGGATAGTGGAGCATCCAAGCACATGACAGGGTACAAATAATCTTTTTTCAACTTATCAGAACATGAGTCACCCCATAAGGTGAAAATTGGAGATGATTATCAATATCCTATCAAAGGGAGTGGATAAGCCTCTTACAAACTAGATTCAAGCAAATCAATAAAGTTGAACGATGCTCTCTACGTACCAGGTTTGAAGAAAAATATTCTCTCCATTTCATCCTTATATTCTAAAGGAGGTCGTGTTGAATTTGTTGATGGCCAAGTGCTAATGTGGCCAAGAGGAAAGACAATAAATTATACAACAGTAATTGGAGAACAAGAGGGAGGCCCGCACAAGTTAAAAGGACAACCAAAACAAGAGTTGGTTCATGACTCCATGGAACCAATCAAATTATGGCATAGAAGGCTTGCACATGTACACTATAGAGCACTACCAATTGCAAGAAAAGTAGTATCAAGTTCACCATAATTTCAAACAAAGTACGAAGGCATTTGCAAGGGATGTGCACAAGGGAAGAATGTGAAGAATTCATTTCCTAGCAATGAAAGCAAGGAAAAAGGAATCTTGTAAATAATCCACTTAGATGTGTGTGACCCCATGTCTTCCATCTCCTTAAGCAGGTATGTATACTATGTTTCTCTTATAGATTATTTTTCTCGTAAGACATGGATTTATTTATTGAAAGAAAAATATGAAGTGTTTAGAAAATTCAAGGAATTTAAAGCCTTGGTATAAAATCATGTTGAAAAGAAGATCAAGACTTTACGATCAGACAATGGCTGAGAATTAAACTCAGAAGACTTCAAGGACCTTTGCAAAGAATTTGGGATTAAGAGGGAGTTGAGAACTCCATACAATCCTCAACAAAATGTCATTGCAGAATGTAAGAACAGAACAATAATGGAAGCAACAAAGGAAATGCTCTATGATCAATATATTTCGATGCACTTATGGGTATAAGCAGCAAGAAAAACCATGTATGTACAAAACCATACACCTCACCGTGTATTGAACAACAAGACTCGAGAAGAAGTTTTCTCAGGAGAGAAACTAGAAGTCAACGATCTCAGAATATTTGGCTGCCCTATGTACATATAGATTCCAAAAGAAAAGAGATCAAAACTAGATCATTCAGGGAAGAAGGGCATATTCGTGGGATACAATGTCACATCAAAAGCTTACCGAATATACTTCCCAGGATTCAAGAAGATCAAAATCAGAAGAGACGTAAATTTTGATGAAGACTCAACATACAACAAATCAAGACAATTACCTATTGAAGAAACTGAAGAACTGAAGTTCCCAAAACCATAAACATAGTTATGGAAGAGACAATCCAAAAAATTCACCAAGCCCATGACATGACAGAACCACAAGAACCTATAGATCCACCTCATGAGAATAAATCCCACAAGAGAAGACGAGCATTGGAACGTGAAGAAATACACGATGCATAGAAGTATGGTGCTCCATATGGAACACAGAGAGAAAGAAAGAGACCTAGACCATAATCCAATTATGTGGCCCTACTATGTGACATCATCGATAAAGAACCTTCCAACTATGAGGAAGCAGCAGGAAAAAAGGAATGGAAGGATGCCATGATCGAAGAGTACCAGTCGATTATGAAGAATGATGTCAGGGAGATAGTTCCGAGACTAGTAGGGAAGTATTTTGTGACTTCAAAATGGATCTACAAGATCAAGCATGCTGCAGATGGTAGCATTGAAAAACACAAGGCAATATTTGTGGCACATGGATTCTCTCAGAAAGAAGGCATAGATTATGAAGAGACATTTGCACCTGTAGCAAGATAGAATTACATCAGATCTATAGTTTCCTTAGCTGTAGTAATGAAATGGAAGGTACACAAGATGGAAGTCAAGACAACATTATTGAATGGTCACAATCGAAGAGGAAGTGTATGTGGAGCAACCACTAGGATTCGAGACACATGAAAGACAGACTCATGTGTGCAGTTTAAAGAAATCCTTGTATGGTTTGAAGCAAGCACTAGGACGTGGTACGGCAGGATGGAAATTTTTTGGATGAGCTTAGGCTTTACCAAGAGTAAAGAAGATTCCAACCTTTACTTCAAGTTTGAGGGTGGAAGACCAATCCTATTACTGCTATATGTAGATGACCTGTTCGTAACAGGAGAGGATGAGCTCATTATAGAAATGAAGAGAAGCCTTGCCGCAGATTTCAAGATGAAGGACCTAGGAATAATGCACTACTTCTTAGGCATGGAGGTGTGGAAAATATCAGATGGGATTTTCCTTGGTCAAGGAAAGTATGCAGTGGAGATTTTGAAGAGGTTCAGAATGATGGACTACAAGGCAATGGCCACAGCAATGGCATCAAACTTTAAGCTACTGTGTGATGCTTCATCAGAGATAGTTGATTCCACGATGTACATGCATATGATTGGTTCGTTGATGTACTTGACGAATACGAGACCAGACATATGCTTTGCTATGAACACCCTGAGCCAATTCCTGACAGATCCGAGACATTTTCACCTGGTTGTTGCAAAGCATATATTGAGGTACCTGAAGGGTACAATTGAGTATGGGATAAGATATGAGATGAATCAAAATATTAACCTGCATGGTTATGTTGATTCAGAATGGGAAGGAAGTGCCACAGAAAGGAAGAGAACTTCAGGATGCTGCTTTAGTTTGGGATCCAGTATGATCTCTTGGTTTAGCAGGAAGCAATCATGTGTACAACTGAAGCATAGTATGTTGCAGCCTGTTCGGCTAGTTTTGAGGCAGTATGGATTGAAAATCTACTGTCATATTTGTTTGATCTCGAGTTAGAGGCAACTTGTATCTTTTGTGACAACCAGAGTTGTGTGAAGTTGTTTGAGAACTTGGTGCTCCATGACAAGTCAAAGGATATTGAGATCAAGTACCACTATATCCAGGATATGGTGCAGAGGAGTAGTGAATCTCAAGTATGTGGTGACAGATGATTAGATAGTCGATGTGTTGACCAAGCCATTAGAAAGAGTGAATTTCGAGTACTTCAGAGAGAAACTTGGTGTTATCTAGATCGAGGTTCCTCGAAAGATGGAGTGATGTGATCGGAAGATGTAGGTGCACCAAGGATTTATCTTACATGGTGGAATACATAGGTGGTGTGAAAGGACGTAATGCATTTGCGATAATCCTGGGTTGTATCCACATGTTTGAATACACTGGTAGGTCCACGGGTCATAAAGCATCTAGGATGCGCCTGGGTTGTATCTTACATGGTGGAAGACGTAGGTGGTCCACAAGTTTGTAATGCATCTGGGATTCTCCTGGGATGTATCCACATGTTTGAAGGTGCCAGTTGACCGAGAGAGTCATAATACATATGGGATATATCCACGGGGTGGAAGACGCAGATGTTCTTGAGATATATCCATTGGGTGGAAGATACAGGTTGACTGGGAGAGAGACGTAATACATCTAGGTTGTATCCACTGGGTGGAATACGTAGATGTTCCTGGGTTGTATCCACTGGGTAGAAGACGTAAGTTGTCTGGTGGACATGATATATGCACCTAGGATACTCTCCACATGATATGATGAGATGATCTGGATATGATGAGATGATTGTAGGAGACATAGGTGATTTTCGAGGCAATGTAATATGTGGTCATGGGATGTACCTACTTGATGGCTTGCTCGTATACATGATGAATACCTATATGGGAGTTAGGCCTACATCCATCATGAAAAAGGGTTGGCTCTGTAGAACTTCTCATGATGGATATATTCAAGAGATGTCACTAGTCAATGATCAAAATGATGAGAATTGTTGCAACAACGATGATGATGATCCAGTGATGATGATGATCTAGAGATGATGATGATCCAGTGATGATGATGATTTTGTATAGAGATTATGTCCAGTTGTGATGATGACTGTGTCAAGAGAATACCTTCCTAGTTAAGAGGGAGTGTTGTTGTAAATGTAACTTCAGAAGATATTCTTTATATTATTATTGTAATTTTATTGTACCTCCGTCATAGATGTTTTTCCTTCGTTCGGGGATGTCGTTATTGTATATGGTCATGTAAGAATATCGAGGTAAAACCTCCATTGTAATTCGGGGCAATAGTCGGACCCAAAATAATAAGTGTAAAATGTAATTTTGAGTCTCCCTAGGAGAGGCTGTCCCAGTCAAGTTAAGCAAGTCGGCCCCATTGGGGAATTAGGTCAATCTCACTTAAAGTATAAATAGAGAGGATCCCTCTCTCATTTGGACATCACATTCACCAAGCAAGTTTGCACCAAGTGAGAGAGAAGACAATTTCACTGGAGAAGAAAGAAGGAAGATGTAGAAGACATCTTATATTTGGGTTTTCTATCTTGTTTGATATTGTACTTAGAGACGAATCTATTTCCAAGTAAGTTGCAGAGTTTTCTCATTTATGGTTTCCCCAAGGAAATTTCTTGTGTTCTTGTGTATTGTTGTGCTTTTCTATCTTTCAGTTTAAAGATCTAAAATAATTGAATTAAAGTCCAAACAATAACACCCTTGCAACCAATGCATAGCCCTTGGGCTATGCTACAGGTGCCAGTAGCACCCATCGAGCGGGATTTGTGGGCACCCAAATGGGTCTCGGGGGCAGAGCGTCACTCCCCCCCGACTCCCTTTGGTCGCCCACAGTGCTCTCTCGTCGAGCAGTGTGATTCTACGAATTGCATCGCACGATGGTCGCCCACTGTGAGTTCCCAAAGGGGTCAAGGGGGGAGTGGAGCTTCGTCCCAAGGCGCCGAAAGGGGCTGAGGGGGGAGCGAAGCTCCACCCCCAGGCTCCCAAAGGGGGTGTGGGGGAGGATCTTTGTTCCTCCCTGGAAGAATCGCGCTGCCCACTAGGGCGGGAGTTGTGGGCACCCAAAGAGGGCCCAAGAGAAAAGCTCGGCTACTCCCTGACCCCCTTTGGGCGTCCACAGCAAGCTAGTGGGCGTTGTGGGTTCCCAAAGGGTGCTTGAGGGTGGATCTCCACTCCCGTCCATACCCCTTTGGGCGCCCACAACACCCGTTGAGCGGTGCGATTCGAAGCTCCGCCCCTGGGCCCCCTTTGGCTGCCCACAGCGCCAACCTTAGTGGGTCGGCACTGTTAGGGCCCAAAGGGGGCCCGAGGGAGGAGCTCTGCTCCCCCCGTCCCCCTTTAGGAATCCCATTTCATAGCCTGAGGGCTATACATAGCCCTCGGGTTATGCATTGGGCCCCCAAAGGGGAGACCCTATGCATAGTCCATGGTCTATGCATTGGGCGCCCAAAGGGGTGGCCCTATGCGTATCCCACGGGCTATGCATAGGGCTGCCCCTTTGGGCGCCTAATGCATAACTCGAGGGCTATGCATAGCCCATGGTCTATGCATAGCCCATGGTCTATGCATTGGTTCACTCCTTTGGGCGCCCAATTTCAATTCAAAAGAGCTTGAGGGTAGGAGCTTAGCTCCTCCCTCGTGCGCCAAAAGGGGCATGTCCCAGGACCATCCTTTGGGTGCATGAGCCCTCAGGCCCAAAGAAAAAAAATTAAAATTTACCCAGGTTTTTACAAAGGGAATGTTGAAGACCAAAGGAAAAAAATTTACATTAAAACATTAGAAATTTAAAGTATTTAAAACAAAAACATTTACATTCCAAAAATAATTTAACTAACCTTGACAATGTTTGAAGCTCTTCGATGGTCTTCAAAGTCTTGTGGATCGTTGTTTGCAAAGGGTGACTATAGAAAACCAAACTGTGTTAATATAGCATAAAATACATTTTTTTTTTTACAGCTTTATGATAGTGGGTTAAAAAAAATGGCAAAAGCACAAAGAAAACATTGCCAAAGGAAATATAAAATAGAAAGATTTATTTAAAAAATAAAATAGAACTAACCTTCAAAGAACTATTAAATTACTCAAAATTTCAAACGTGAAGAATAGAAAACCAAAATAGTTTATATCACTAATATTAAGTTTAATATTATTCGTTTTACGAATGCGGAATTAAAAAATGTGTAATTAGCTAATGCATTATTTCAAAATTTAGAGAAAAAGGCATTAAATGATATTTGACTAGTGTTATGACTCTTGGTTTAAAAAATTAATGTAAATAAATAATACTAAAGTTTGGATAGCATTGTTTATATGCCATTTTATTAGTATTATTACAAATTTTATACGATAAATTAAATTATTTTTAATAGTGTTATTATTGTGTGATTTATTTTGCAGGGAAATTTTGGAGGGAAAATTTTGAAGGGAATATTTGGGAGGGGCAATTTTGTTCTTTTATCTATAATACTATCGGGGGTTGATAGTTGCACCATTGTACTTTTTGGTGAAGAGTGTGAGAAAATTTCATTCTCTTATACTTTTTAGTGAGAAGTCATGGACTCGTCTGAATTAATCTCAATGTCTGAAGATGTACATGAAGATGGTGGAAATTTTCATTTAAGTGGGGATTTCAAATTAAACGATGATGATTTTCCTCCAAGTGAGGATTTTAAATGAATTAATGATGGTGATGAATACCTTCCTCCATGTGCATATTTTAAAGACACTAAGGAAGATGATGACAATTTTCCTCCAAGTGACGATTTTCAAGGCACCAATGATGATTTTGCTCTAGGAAATGATTCTCAAGGCATCAAAGATGATTTTCCTCCAAGAGATGATTTTCAAGGAACTAACAATGATTTTACTTCAGGCCAATATTTTCCTCCAAGAGAGGATTATCAAGGCACAAATGATGACTTCCCTCCAAGCTAAGATTTTCCTCCAAGCAAGTATTTACAAGACATCAAAATTGATTTTCCTCCAAGTGAGGATTTTGATGGGATAGATAATAATTTTGGTGACGACGAAGGCACCAATGATGGTGTAGATGATTTTCCTCCAAGCGAGGATTTTAATGGCACCGATGATGATTTTCCTCCAAGCGATGATTTTAATGGCACCGATGATGATTTTCCTCCAAGCGAGGATTTTAATGGGATTGATAATGATCCTCCCCCAAGCATGGATTTTGATGGCACCGACGGTTATTTTCCTCCAAGCAAGGATTTTGATGTCACCGATGGTGATTTTCCTCCGAGCGAGGATTTTATTGGGACTCATAAAGTTTCTCCTTCAAGCAAGGATTTTGATGTCAATGATGATGATTTTCCTCCAAGCGGGGATTTTAGTGGGACTAATAATGTTTCTCTTCTCCTCCAAGCAATGATTTTGATGGCACAGATGATGATTTTCCTCCAAGCGAGTATTTTAATGGGACATATGATGATTTTGGTGAGGATATGATGCTTTGGATTGATATAAAATGGACTAGATACATACCTTGTAGAACATACCTCAAAACCTTGTGGCCACTTTTCAAATTGATAACCTTCCCCCTGTGTGTATATTCAAGAGTGAGATCCAAAGCTCCAAGGGAAATTGTCCTCTTCCTAAGGTGACCAATTCACCCTCCTCCTGCAAGATACGATCAAGTGAGAAACAAGCCTAGCAAAAGAATGACAATAATGATGAAAAGATGAAAGAAAAAGCATCAACTATGTCACAAAGATACAATAATTATACTCCCTAAGACAAAGGTCAATCCAAGGCAAGATATGGGGTTTCCACACAATAGCCTCCCTCCAAATTGTCCTCCTCTTCACCAAATCATCCTCCCTGTACAAAAACATCTTAGAACCCCAAGATCCACAAATGATACACAGAGAAAAGATTGTATATTCAACTTGCAAAAGAATCCATTAAGACAAGAGAAGTAGATCAACAAAATAGTATTTTTATTCCAAGTTTGAATAGCTCTAAAGGTGCCTTTACAATAGGGTGGTCTCCTCCTTAAATAGGATGAGGAAGACCAAAACCCTAAACCACTTTTGAAATGAGTGGTTGAGATCAAAAGATACAACAATATAATCAATGGCTAAGATGATCCAATACAACATATGACACGGATCACTCACTAAAGGGATGACATCATACCTAAAAATACCCTAGGGGGGATGACGTCATGACTAGGGGAGAGTAAAACATGTAAGTGCCACATAAGATTACTGGGACAAGTGACTAGGAGAACATGGTGGGGCCAGGAGGTATTATTTCCCTTTACTAGCATCACCCCATGGCATAATAATATAGCATGAGACTCAATGACATGTCCAAGTACACAAATGATCAAATCGTGTCCTCCCAATCTGAGAGAAAAATACATCAAAAGACATCTTGCTGACTATGTGGACCCCACTGACTACTGCAAACTGATATGGAAGGAGTGGTATACACCATAGATGACCTCAGAGCATACCTCATGCCAAAACCTTGCCTCGATTTCCCAAATCGAATTCCTTTATGACCTTTTTATTTCATTTTTTATCCTCCTAAAAAAACCTGAGACTTCCCATAACTAACTGTTAGGTGCCTGCATTGTCAAACTAAGTGTGCCATCATGTCCGAAAGGGGGTTTATATGGAAATATAAAGTGCCTAGACCATCCCATTCCCTTGTATCTCCCTAGGAAATGACTAGCCTCCAATGATTTGGCTGGACAGGCCACACCAACATGGCCAAACTGGTCAACAAGTGGAAACCTGCTCATAGCATGCCTGGGAGTGCCTGAAACTGATAGATAAGTGTCTCAATGGATCCAGAAGACTCAAATTCACTATATATGAGTACTCATACACCTCCTGATAACCTGTAGGATCATCTGTAGGGTCCACCTTACCCGGACAGTGTAAAAATATGATGATCTGGAAATAATAATAATCATGAAAAATTGCATCAATCATCATCTGAATCATGTGTCCATCATATGGAATCATCATAAGGTATATAAAGGACCATAAATCATCATCATACAATACAAATGGTCCATCTCATCATGGATCCCAAGTTTGACCTTGGTCAAACTAGGTTTGACTGGTCAAACTGATAAAAAATGACCCTGGCTAAAGAAGCTAAGCTGTTGGAAGTGAAAATAGTTAAGACATGCTCTCTAAATCATTTTCATAGTGAGACTCTAATGTACTAACCATCATTTCACTGGCAGTTAATAAATAATAATGGTTTTTTAAATAATTCACTTTCAAGAAGAATCTCAAGAATATACTTGTTTGTAAACATGATCAAATTGCTAGCAAAAGGTGAAGGCTAAAGACACAAGGCTAGGATAAATGGGATGACTTGAATGACTTGAAATTGTGATACTTTGGATGAAGGACATGGTCTTACACACTTAAGCATGCGTTGGACAAGAAGTACACAAGGAATGGAGGTGTCTCACAAACGGATAAGTTGTTCAGAGAAGTGCTTGTTCAACCTTGGAAAAATTTGTCTACTACTAGAACCGTCGTGAACTAGGTGCCCGGATAATTGTAACTTGAGGTTCTAGGAGACACTTAGAATTAGTTGTCCCTTGATCCATCTCATATCATAAACCGCAGGCTCAATGAGGAAAGTTTCACATAAGGTCAACAGTCTTTAGATTTAACATACATTTAGCCACTGCTTTTTAGGACCTTTCATTTCATTGCATTTCATGGCAAACAATATTTAGATTTAGCATACATTTATCCATTTCTTTTTAGGTCTAATATGACCCCTCTGGGATTTCACATGTGCTCATAAGCACAACTAATCGCAGCTTACATCTGGGGTGCATTTACATTTCATGGCATTTGAATTTCACTTCAATTTCCTAGCCCCTTTTATTGGGTTGTACAAGATATAACAATAATTTCCATATGCAGTACAACTTTGCTTTAGGTTTTAGCCAACACAACTCAAGCAACTAGGGGGACTTCCGAAAATCTAAACCACACATCGGGGAAACTGAATAGAGTGATAAAGGCATAAAATCCAACTCAACAAGGGAAATTTTTATTTCCAACTTAGAGCTGAGACACAAAATAAACATGGATGCAAGTCCAACATAGAGTCAGAAGCAGGGACATCCTCCATATCACAAGTCAAGGTGTAAGTCAGGGAGAAAAACAATAGATGGGGAAAGGAAAACTGGATGGATGGAGACAAGTGAAAATGGTTCCTAAGCTAGTAGGTCAGAAAGACACTAAATGATCATGTTCACATTCAGATGAAGGTAAATACCAACAAGTATAAAACAAGAGTTTCCAAATGTCAGTAATACAATCAATATATATAATCCATAACAACCAATTTCATTTTAACATCAATATACTGCTAGATCATAATTTCCATATACCAAGTCAATGTTATCAAAATGACCTTAACATCAATGCACATCACACATATACACTGGGTCATCAATCAACATCTATAATTTGAACCAACTATAACCACCGAGAACACTGTATCTGAAACACTGAAAACTGCACTGCAACTGTATGGAATAAAAGGTCACATCGATCATCAAATCTGAGGTCTCAAGGCTCAGTCTTGGCATAAGGTCTATTAAATGTCTGATACAAAGATGCTCTAATGTGTGAGTGATCATAAATAAAACTTCTCACCATAGCTGATCTCACTGAATAAGTGTAAAGGAAAAGATCAAAAGTTGCAAATATGTAATACCCCATTTTGACCCTTAGGATATGTTAGCTTTTAATGTAAATGTTGCATACATGTGATGTATGTTTTCCTAGTGTGGAGCTCAAGGCCAAGGCCCCGCTAGTGGAAGCTCGAATTTTATTTAAAGGCAAGTATTAGACATTATGTTGCCCATGTGCTATTTAGCCATGGAACATTGTAAAAATGATGTAAATAAACATCATGCAATAAAATACCAAAACTAGCTATGGAGGCAATGAATGAGAAGGGGCCATGTGTATCCACTAGTGAGTGGTGAGGGGGCTGTGGGATTGAACCATAGGCTTCCATATGTCACCTTGAGAACCCATTTGACTTACCTTGCCGACATTTATTTCTGTGGTAAGGAAGTGGTTGAGGAATTCAGTCCATGGCTTCAATGGAGCATGGGCAGCCCAGAAATTCGTATGACAGAGTATGGGCTCTGTTTTCTTGTACCACAAGCCACTCTACCTCATGGGAGTTGCTTCTTCCTCATCCCCATTCCATTGTGAAAGTTACTAGCACCATTTTCCATCCAAAAACGAATTTCCAGCAGAGAGAAAAACCAGAAATCGCAACTTTGAAAGAACCCACGTTTTGAAGAGCCATAAATGCCCAGAATTGGTATTTGATAGTGAAATCCAATGGGGGATCCATAGGAATGAGCCTTGGGGTGAATTTGGGAGCATTAGCTACCCTGAAATCCATTGGAAAACCCAGTTTTGATATCCCAAAAACCCAGTGACGGGATTGAGTTATTCATTGCCAGAATGGTGAGAAATCCAAGTGTGGATGTTTGAACAGAGGATGGGGTTGCTTGAATTTATCTTGAGATGTTTGTAGCTCTATGGTTGAGCTCACTGGCTTAGCATCCTCATCATTTCCTTTTGGTATGCTTGATAAACCCAACCGTGTGTTGGCTTAGCATGACCGTTCGAGTGAATCCATGGTTGTGAATGAGCCTGTCTAGTTCCTCCTTAGTGGATACACAACCCAGCTCGGGGGTGATCTCTCAGCTGAAAGAATACAGGATGGGCAGAGATCTATGGTTGGGTGGAACGTTGCTCTCACGTAGCCAATCGTTTGGACAGCTTCATCTTCCAGATAAGTGTTCTCTGTGATTTAAATTATATGCATTATGTTTCTTGCAATGTGTTAATTCATAATGATAATTGTCCATGTTAATGGAGTTGATATGAAGTCAGTGCATAGCATGAGAATGGGATAGATTCTCTGCCTATTGATTTATCATTTGCTTGAGATAAATATGCTGATGCATTTCAGTTGTGTGTGCAATTGTGTTTATTTCCGTTGTGTATATAATGAGTATGAACTGCATACAGAAGTTTTTAATTATTATCATTTCTTAGTAATGAACGGGGCTAAGATTGCCAATAAGCCCGGTAGTTTGGTAACGTTTCCTTCCTGGCATCGGACTAGATGGAAGGGTACGTGACAAAATATCTACTCTGCTCACATGGTATCCCAGGTACTATGTATGTGATAACATCTGGCTCTAGCTGGTACAAGTGCTCTAAGGGAGAGATTGCTTGAGAACCTCAGAATCTCTGGTCCCCAACACTAACTGCATCAGTCTTCAATCCAACACTGGATTTATTTTCGCTTTCCTTTATTTGTACTTGTTTCTGCACTCGTGGAAAACAAAATACCATGTGATGCATGAATGGGATAAAAATAAACCAAAATGAACTGCATAAATGAAATCCTACTCTAAAGTAAAAATAAAGTACATATAAAATAAAAGTACTAACTCATGAAATTTTTAACATTTTCATATTTTATTAATGTGAATGTAGGAGATGAGAAAGGATTGGGAAGGAGCATGACTCAACTCACTCAGGAAAATCAACAAAAAGGAAAAGGCACTCAGAAGAAAACTCAAAGGCTCATCAAAAGAGAAAAGAAAAAAGACTCGCAATACTCAGCACTCAGAAAAAGCAAAAGGCACACAAATCCTACTGCTCAAATAAGCTTATTCGAATACCTACCTACTATAAGCATGTAAGAGGAGTCCTAGCTCAAGTCAAGTTAGGGATATAATCCCTTAACTCTCTCTGATTTAAAGGTAGCATGATATTCTACCCAGTTCTAGTAGTGAGGAAACACATATCATCAATGCAACACTCGACAGTGAGCAGTCCAACCCAAATATCGCTAGATCCCCTGGATCGTATGTAAAATAAATCACTAGGAATAATGACCCTATCACCGCATGAAAGTTTACGGTGATTCATAGACTCGGGGATGGCTTCAACATTACGAATAGGAATGGGATGGATATGAGAATTGCATTAAATTTGGGGCGTGACTATCCTCGAGTTCCTATTAGGAGGAACTGCATCAAACCTGGTAGGTCCACCTTCTAAAGGAATGGCTATCCTACCAATAAGGACTTCCTGAATCAATCTTCTCCTCGGATGTTCATCTCTTGGTTCTTCATTCTGTGGGTGAATGATATACTTGGGAGTCCCTCCCACACTCCAAAAATATCTGATGACAACCTCATCTTTCTCATCTTCCAATGGAGATGGTATGTTTTGGTTTTCAATACTCCTACTACTACCTTCTCCAGTTGGTATGGGAACAACCATATCTTCTAAAATTTCTAGGTGGTTGGTGGGAAGTGACGAATGACTCGAAACCACACTAAAAGCATTATGATCTCCCGTGTTCAAGGATGTTGGTGACAGAGTATAAATTTTAGGTGCATCAATAGAGTGCGTACTCTCTTCACCAACAGGTAACTCACGGGGAAAAAGAAAACTAGGGATGTCCCTAAGTAATGGATAACGTAAAGACAACTCATCCTTATTGGTTGAAATGTTGGCATGAGGCTCCTCCTAAAAAATAACTAGATTGTTCAATGAAAAATATTCTTCAAGAGCATCATGTATTAAGGCATGTTCTTGCCAACTCATAGAGTTGTCATTTACTACCAACTACCAACTTACGGTGATAAAGATAGACTTACAAGCATTCTGCAAGTACAACAAATAAATGAAGAGATTAGGGTTTAGATATGTAGGCAACTTATTCAGAAGGTTGATCCTAGCTTTGCCTCCCTCGCTCTTCAATACTTATCCAGTGTCGCAATGCCCAGACCTGCAAAACAACTTGATACCTTTCTCAAATATATTTGACTACACATATAAGACTGATATTCATAATAGAAGGAGACATCAGATTATAAACAAACTGTAATCAAATTTGAGACACATTAATAGGTCATATTTGGAAAGAGAAGAACGTCTGATATTTATTGATGAATGAAAGAAAGTACATAAAGTTATACCTTCCTTCAAGCTTGGCACTTCACGAAACCTAGATTCAAGGTCTCATGCTTCCGTTCTCCAAGGATTACAGCCTCTAATCAACTGTGCTAGGGTTTACTAGAAACTAAGCACAAGAGAGGGGGATGAGGGTCTCCATTCCTCCAGCATAACAATATTGTAGACTTGGTCCCCTCACATGGCCCTTCTACCCTCCTTATATAGTCAGTGAGGAAGAGGAAAATAAGTTATAACCGCTCAAGAGGTTTCCCAACCAACTTAATTTACTCGAATTTCAAGATTTTGACCAAAATAGGGGTGTACTCTACTCTACAATAGACAAAGTAGCGTACACATGGATTTGGGCGTTACTATTTCACAGTGGAGTAGCGCTCAAGAGGTTTGAGCGCTACTATTGTACACTAGAGTAGGGTACACACGCTACTATCATGCCTGTGTACCAGCGCTCATGTTAAAAAATGGCCAAAAACAGGCTTTTCTGCTCATTTTCAGGAGATGGTTTGGTCTGGAAAAATGTTCCTAAGGATCATATACATCAAATGGGTCAAGAATGAGGTAATTTCAACCATTTTTAGTGTCCCAAATGACTCCTCCATCCACAAATGTCCTGTTGTGTGACTGAACTTGATCTCAAGAAGTGTCATCATGCGACCAAGGGAAACAAGTGTCGTCACGGACGGAGAGGTGTCATTTCAAGCTATAACATATGCCCCCTAATGTATGAGGTCAGAGGGAGTGTGGGAAACGATGGCCGAAATACATTATAAATAACAAAGAGTTGAATCATGGAGGAACGAAGAAACCGAGAATCATAGGCTCAAATGAAGTACCTAAAAGCAAAGGCAATGTCAGACAAACTCATCCTTAGGGTAACTGTCCATGTTCAAATGATGGAACATGACCTCCAAGAGGATACAATAATGATCCAAATACTGATGCATATATCATGGCCACTAAAATACAAGTTTGGATCCATGAGGAACATAAGTGTAAACATAGCCACGTAAATACAAGGTGGATCTATGTCAAAATTGGAGAACATAGCCATAGAGAACAAGATGGATCTATGTCTCATCAAGAGCCCAAAAAAGTGTGGCTCAATCTTGCGCAACTTGGGCGATAACATAAATGAGGTGATGCTATCAAGGATCCCAAGGTCTTCATCCAAAAACAACCCAAGGTACAAACCTATCCATGCAAATAAATGAGTTGATGTCGAACATGGGAGGTATCGTTTGATTACCGGTCATTGATGTATACCATTAACAAACGTGAGGGTGTCCACCAATAATGAAAATGGAACCCAAGGTACCTAGTACATTCGAGCAAGTGCGAATAAATGGTCTTCCTGTCGAACACTTGAAGAATCCATTGGATAGGAGACATTGATGTATTCCCATCTATCCAATAGCGAGGGAAACTGCCACTAATGACTGCAATCCCCAAGGTACTAACCGAAACTCTAAAATTCATTCCCAGAGCACAATGAGCTGAAGTTGATGGGAAGAAGTCCGTTGGAAGGGAGGCCTTAATGCATCCTCCATCATCCAACATGAGGGACACTCAAATAGGCATGAGCTGATTTGGAGTAGGACTGAACACATGATGAAACATACTGACACCAAGGAATGGCCGACGCATGAGGTCAAGGCAACAGCAGAATGGCCGGCACAAGTTATATCCTTGAACAGTGAGCACGACACAAGAGTGACTTAGGCAACTTTGAACACAAAGAGACCACGATACAAATCTGCAATGTAGGAGACATTAACAGATTCTCCATATGATTGGAAGACTAACCAAATGGAGGAGTAAGAGCTCTGAGATCAGTTTATCCTAAGTCCAACATTAGAACCCAACTTGTTTGATAGACTCAAAACAGGTGCTTTGTTCAAGGAGATAGTTGACTTGCTGCCATCATATTGAAAGATATTTTAACATTCTTCCCTTCCCTTTCCTTTTTCATTTTTTAACGAGCTTGACAAAGAACTAAAGCATGCTCGACGATATTTTCATATTTAAGGAGTCTGAAAAACCTAGAAGAAAACTCCATACACCTATCTGTGGATTTATGTCGAGCCCGGATTGGTCTGTGCTCGGCGGTGTTTTCTTGATTATAGAGTTGAAAAACTTAAACAGTCCTCTATACACCTATCCATGGATTTTATATCGAGCTCGGATTGGTATGTGCTCGCTTGGTGTTTTCACATTTTGAGAGTCTGAAAACCATAAAGATGACTCCAAAGGTCCTTTTTCGTAAAGTTAGTCTCCTTCCCCGAAAAAGTGTAAAATAATGGAAGAAGAACTCTTCTAGCGCATACCAGAGTATACCTAGAGTATACCTTTTCCGTAAATTATCCACCAAGGCCCGGAAAAGGGGTAATTCTATACCTAAGTGGATGTCAGTTCAGTTATTTTAATGAGCCCGAAAAGACAACTATGCTCAGCAAACTTTTCCTATTTAAGGAGTCTGAAAAGGGCTTAAAAGAACTCCATAGGGATCTTTTCCGTAAAGGTTTAACGAGTCCGAAAAAGTAAACTCATAACCTCCTTACTGTTTTTAATGAGCTCAAAGGAGATATAGAAAATTCTCATAACTTCCTTACTGTTTTTAACGAGATCGAAGTGAAGATGAAAGAAATGCTCATAGCCTCCTTACTATTTTTAACGAGCTCAAAGGAAAGGTGGAAGATTTCTCATAAACTACTTACTGTTTTTAACAAGCTCGAAGTGAAGGCAGAAGAATGCTCGTAACCTACTTACTGTTTTTAACGAGCTCGAAGTAAAAGAATAATGCTCGCAATGGGAGGAGACGAGTGTCAGGGACATGTGAAACTAGCTCCAAGCGCATGGAACAAAGCTATGCCTAATGCAAGGAACATGAGCAAGATAAGTACACTCAGGGTGTGTCTTCTCCAGGTAAAAGGTGTCAAATTGTGAGGGAAAAATGATACAGGGCTTAGTGGAAATGAGATCAGAGATGGAGTCTTATACAACGGGCTAAAAGCGTGGAAGTCGGCATTAGGTTCATTAGCGCAAGCGAGATCATAACAGATGCACATACAACTTGAACATAAATATGGGAGCCTTATCAGGGATGGCCAGAAATAGATGAGGAAGAAAGATATGAGGCTTCTTCTCAAAGTCATGGTAAATCTAAAAAGGCTCCCAAGCCTATGAGAAAAACTCAGCATGGGCACCAGAATGGCATAAGGGTGTTGACTAGGGTGACCCATGTTAGGTAGGCTCTGTTGTCAGACTGGTGCACGATGCATAAAGAGATGGCTAACACACCAATATCCAACAGGTTCAACCCTATGGCGAATTCGGATGGCAAAAGGTTCAAATGCAACATAACAGAAGGGAAGCCTAAACCTATATGCAAGGTTCCGAATATACCTGACATGGTCGCACAAGGTGTCGAAAATGACCAGTAAGAAAGTATACATCCAGCTAAGAATCCTGTCTCTAAGTAACATTAGTACCAGGATCATATCTAAAACATATGTAAGGAAAGATCCAATACAAGTCACTGTGGTAGAAGTACTTTCAACTTCACTATCATCAACAGCAGGCATAAACAAGGCAGAGTTTTCGAATGAAGACTCTATGGTACCCAAGCCCGAGGACTTACAATCAACAAGATCGACTTCAGGATGAAGATCAAAGTTGAAGGACATGATGGAATCTGCAAAAACAAATTCATCATCACGGGAGTTGAAAATTCTAGAAGCATAATCAAACTCAGCAGGAACACCGATTTGCGGATCTATAGGAGAGTCCAAAGACTCAACAGTAGGAAGATCAGACTTTAAGGTCAAACCGGGGCTAGACATAACTGGGACTGGATAAATATCCAAATGAATGGCAGACTGTATTATGGACTCTAGGAAAACTTCATCGGAAGGAAGTATATCGTCCCAGATAGAACACATATCTAAACATTCAGATGGAGGTGTCACTTGGTCAAAAGCTGGGACTAAGTCCTGAGAAGGTAAGCATGAACTCAGAGACTCCTTCTCAGTAGCAGTTGAACTCAAAGAACAATATGCCACAAAATTTCCATGTGACATAGTAGTGCCTAATGATGAGGGACCTGACTGGTCTATATTTGGGTAATAAGGAGGACCAACGAATGCAAGCTGGTTGATAGTGACGATGCTTTCATTATGAGGAAAATGCATCACACGAAAGAGTGTAGACACCACAGCATGCATAGCATAAACGTAATCACACCCGAGGATCATATCAAAGTCCATAGGGTCCTTTAAAACCATAAAATCAACTAAGACTGTTTTTCCACCCAAGGTAACAGGTGCCTGACGGAGGAATCCGATCGGTTCGCTAGGTCTTCTATCGAAGGTCAACGGCCAATTAACGGCTAGAATAACATTAGGGAAACCCAAATCTCTCCAAGCATAAGCGGACAAGATACTAACAGAAGTTCCTTCATCAACAATGCATCGATCAATCGTATGGTTCCCAATATCAACCTTTATCTTGAAAGGTGTCGAAGAAGGAAGACGAGGCTCGGCTAAACTATTCCAATCAAAGGAAATGGGACTAGGGCTTGGTAAGGGTTCACATGGCACAGATGAAGTGCCCCCTTTTTCAAGAACATCCAAACTGGTAATGCATAAGACTTCAGCAGTAGGCGCATCAATTTCCGAAGGACTGATGGGATCGGCCGAACATTGCATCGATTTGATCACTTCACTCTCCGAAGAGTGGGGTCGACCAAATATTGCATTGGTTCAACCACTTTATCAACCAAAGGTTGATCTGACTGCAGGGAATCTATAGACAACTCAGGAACAGAGGTTTCTTCAGACATGGACCACACTCTTCGTGCCTCTGGAATGGCAGGGCATCGGTGAGTAAGGTGATCTCCCTTACAAAGTTTACAAGAGAACTTTGGTTTTCGTCCTATAGGTCGAGACTCCTTTACAACATTGGTATTCTCAGCATGACTAGAATTGGCTGACAGCTTGCCCCCAGCATGATTCACAGAGGCTGGTTGCTCAGAAGCATCAGACTTTTGAACTAAGGACCACACTTTTTGCACTTTTGGAAGTACAGGGCACAAGTAAGTAAGGTGATCTCCCTCGCAAAACTTACAAGGGAACTTAAGCTTCTGTTTGTTTGGTTTGTTGACAATGTCAACTCCCTCAGCATGACTTGCAGTGGCTGATCTGGTGTCTCCAGTATGACTCACAGGAACTGGTGACTTGTCATTAATATGAATAGTAGTAATCAATGATGTGTCCTCAACATGACTGAAAGTGGTTGAAGACAAACTTTCAATATGATTTTCAATGACTAAAAGTTTTCTCCCAGCATGACCTCTAGAGGCTGGGTAGGTGCCCCCTGCATGACTTGCAGAGGCAGGGTGCTTGCCCCCAGCATGACTTGCAGAGGTTGGGTTGTTTCCCCCTTGTTTTGGCATCTTCTTCCTATTCTTCCTTCGTCTATTCCTTTTAGACTGTTGGCTACTAGTATTGCTACTTTCGCCACATGAGGTAGAAGGAGGAGGAGAAGATGTTACTGGCAAAGGAGTCACAAGGTTCTGATGCTCTTGATTTGAGGTGCTCACAAAAGAAGCGTCAGGAGAATGCAAGGCATTCGGAGTGGAAAACAACCAAACAGGCAGCCCTATAGTGAATCCAGGAAGATTCAAAGTAGCCATTAAGGGAGTACCAATGTTTCCAATGAATGGAACAACACAAGGATCCCCCAGAACAAGGGTACCTTGATTGGCACTCGCCAAAATGCTAGACATAGTTTCTTGCTCAAATGAACAAGAAGTTCTCTAAGGCAAACTAAAACAAGTAGCACATAGAGCACACCACTAAAAAAGGTCCTAGGTAAATCAAACCAGGAAAACAGATGCCTTCCGGAGAAGATTTTGGGATGATGAGGGCCCAGAACAAATCAACGAAGGATGAAGAATAGTTACCCTGGGTCCACAATACAATGACTAAGGGTGAAAGCGCTGGAATCACCCAACCGTCCTCCCAAAGACCTGCAAGGGATTTCCTCCCACAGCTGTCCTAGGTACAGCAGATATACCCTCCGCTGTCACCTGTGTATGAACCTATGGTCAGATACTAAGGATACCACAACACCGAAAACTCCTGGGGGAACAGTCGCTGGTCGAATCAAAAGGCGTGGGTAGGGTAACTGAGCCCGAAACTCAAAAGCGTCCCCAAACGCGATCCAATTCTGGTATATGCTCGAAACAGAAAGTAGGAGGAGTATTCCCAACAATCTGATCTCACAAGACCTACTGCATAGATCCCAGGAAAGCTTTGAATGAAGTGGGTTTACCTATGATAGTCGAACTACGATTTTTGCGTAATTTGTGATATTGGGTGGTTTAAGGTGTTTTAAACCCAAGATCCTAACCAAGACTAGTTGGTGTAGTGTAACCTAGAAAAGAAAATGTTGCTAGTACATTTTATTAGAGTTCATTTTAAAGGTTACTTGCTTACTCAAAAAGGTAGTGGGTGTGTGAGAGTGGTTATAATAGAGATAGAGTACTGAAAATGAAATATTTACCACCAAACAAATCTTTTTCTTTTCAATGCAAGTCTTAAAATTCTAATCTAGAATGCATGTGCAAATGCAATTTTTAATCTTTCGAATGCAAAAAAGGTAAAAATAAAGTCTAAATGTACAAAATTAAACTCAAAACCTAAGAATGCAGCTACTCAAACGAATAGGTATGCAAAAGAAAACTTGTTCTTTTTTATGCAAAGCACTCTAAAATATTTTAAGCCACTTGCAAGGTACTCTATTCAGAAGATAAATAAAAAATCTTTATGCTTTCCAAAGGTAAGAAACAAAACTAAAACTAACCTACTATCAAAGCAAAGCAAAGAAACTTTCAGGTTCTCTTTATGAAATACTAAAAGCTACCAAGTATGACTTTCAAATTCTTATTGATGTAAGCATGCCAAACATTGGGAAAAGAGTATGAAAACTACTTTTAGACCCAAACGAAGCAAATGACCTACGAAGAAGTGTGGTTTGGTAAAGTCAGGTCTGCACATAAACATTGAAACAAGGTCTTGAACAATAGTCAAAACACTTGAGCTTTCACTACAAAAGAAAACTAAAAAGCACAAGGGAGGATAAAAAACCAATCTAAAAGAGAAATTTCACTCAAATAGATACAAACAGGGTCAAAAAGACTCAAGAGGTTTCAAATCCAGTGGAAATGGGGCAAGCAGGTTCAGTCAGACTCAAATTAGGGTACAAAACACCAAACGGGTCCACAACCCCCCAACTTGGGTCAACAAGCCCAAAATGATCAAAAGAGGTTCAAATCATGAATGTAGGATCAATACAAGGATGGGAGACCACTTACAGGGGTTTAACATAGACCTAGGGTCATCAGGGACCACAAAAATGAAGCCAAAACCCCCAGATTTGGGTCCACAACCCAAAAAATAAAAAAACTTTAAACCCAGATTTTGAGCGCTACTGTGTATGAAGGAGACTAGTGCCTAGGGCGCTACTGTACTGCACAACAGTAGTGTACAGGTTGAAAAAATTGAAAAAATGGGGTTAAAACCCCCCACACCTGGGTCCACAAGGGTTTGCAAGGGCCGAGAAGGGTTTGTAAAAGCCCAGCAGGGTCAAACAGAGCCTACTAACTGATCCTAATCAAGAAAATGAACAAATACCATCAAACAAGACTGAAGAAATGACCTTGGATACCCCTAAGCAGTTAGGCTTTCCCCAACCGAGTCGCCATTCTGTTGTGAGGAAAATGCACCTATAGTTCAGGGGAGAAACTACCAACTTACGGTGATAAAGATAGACCTACAAGCATTCTGCAAGTACAACAAATAAATGAAGAGATTAGGGTTTAGATATGTAGGCACCTTATTCAGAAGGTTGATCCTAGCTTTGCCTCCCTCACTCTTCAATACTTATCCAGTGTCGCAATGCCCAGACCTGCAAAACAACTTGATACCTTTCTCAAATATATTTGACTACACATATAAGACTGATATTCATAATATAAGAAGACATCAGATTATAAACAAACTGTAATCAAATCTGAGACACATTAATAGGTCATATTTGGAAAGAGAAGAACGTCTGATATTTATTGATGAATGAAAGCAAGTACATAAATTTATACCTTCCTTCAAGCTTGGCACTTCACGAAACCTAGATTCAAGGTCTCCTGCTTCCGTTCTCCAAGGATTCCAGCCTCTAATCAACTGTGCTAGGGTTTACTAGAAACTAAGCACAAGAGAGGGGGATGAGGGTCTCCATTCCTCCAGCATAACAATATTGTAGACTTGGTCCCCTCACATGGCCCTTCTACCCTCCTTATATATTCAGTGAGGAAGAGGAAAAGAAGTTATAACCGCTCAAGAGGTTTCCCAACCAACTTAACTTACTCGAATTTCAAGATTTTGACCAAAACAGGGGTGTACTCTACTCTATAGTAGACAAAGTAGCGTACATATGGAGCTGAGCGCTACTATTTCACAGTGGAGTAGCACTCAGGAGGTTTGAGCGCTACTATTGTACACTAGAGTAGGGTACACACACTACTATCATGCCTGTGTACCAGCGCTCATGTTAAAAAATGGCCAAAAACAGGCTTTTCTGCTCATTTTCAGGAGATGGTTTGATCTGGAAAAATGTTCCTATAGGTCATATACATCAAATGGGTCAAGAATTAGGTAATTTCAACCATTTTTAGTGTCCCAAATGACTCCTCCATCCACAAATGTCTTGTTGTGTGACTGAACTTGATCTCAAGAAGTGTCGTCATGTGACCAAGGGAAACAAGTGTCGTCACGGACGGAGAGGTGTCATTTCAAGCTATAACAGTAATGGATAACGTAAAGACAACTCATCCTCATTGGTTTAAATGTTGGCATGAGGCTCCTCCTGAAAAATAACTAGATTGTTCAATGAAAAATATTCTTCAGGAGCATCATGTATTAAGGCATGTTCTTGCCAACTCATAAAGTTGTCATTTACTTGCCTCAAAACACCATCTTCCAAGGACATATGATATAAATGATCAGGAACATCACAAAAATGAAATTCATTTGGTTCTTCATCACTTCCCAGACTAGGGGAAAGATGTATTCCTTCAGTGTTGTTTTCCCAAGGGATAATATTATCACGCCCTTGTCTTTGTCGTTCCATATTAAGATCAACCAAGGAAATCCATTCAATAACCGTCCTAGGTATATGCTCACACCTCCTTATTTGATCTAAATCAGTGTTGGAGATTTTTTTTTTAGTGATGGTTTCAAGTTGATCAATTTGTGGCTCAACATCACTAAGTTGGTTCAAAGCTTAAATTTTTTCTGACACTTCACCACGATGCAAATCTAGATTATTTTCTCTAGCAATAATATCTCTATCCCTTTCTTCCTCAAAAAAAAAATATCATCTCCAAAAGATCTCAAAATATCTTATGTTCCTATACTATGATCCTCACTATGGCCACCCATGACCATAAAAATGCCTTCAGGTAATAATTCACCCTCACTGTAAGTGTTCCTTACACCATCCTCATAACTCTCAAGGTGACCATCATAAAATGGTTCATGATATATCCTAACTAAAGACCCATCAGATTTAGGAATAGTAGCGTATGATAAGTCCATTTGAATATGTCCCCCTAATCCAGCAAACCACTTTCTACACAAAATAATTTTGTAGACTGGGGGTAGATCTATGACTACTATGTCCATTAGCATGGATATATCATGGCATGAAAATAGGTCATCTCTCAGGTTCTTTATTAATCCGAAGACTTGAACTGGTCTTGAGTCAATTCCACACACATTCCCGTAAGGCCTAGTTATTTTTAACCCCATGGATTCCTTGGCTTGCAAAGGCATGACATTCATGGAAGCTCCAGAATCAAGCATACAGTTATGAAGAAGGGTGTCACCTATATGAAGTGTAAGGTAAAAGGGTTGATTACCACCATTCGTCCTCTCATACAGTGCCGTCTAGATATTAATGTGAGGATCTTCTTCTTCTTCAACATTAGCACTAGGTGTCAAGTCTGGAAGAGGTTTATCTTCACCATAACCAGTGGTAGGTTCAGGGATACTCTAAAAAAATTCTACCACTTGTTCTTTAATGGATGGGATTTTCATAAGTTCAGTGAGTGGGATGTTGTGCATAACCTTATCAAATTCCTTCTTAATGTTAATGTCTAAATCGTAATCCGGAAGAGGAATTAGCTCACTCACTGGGCTAGGCATCTCACTTTTCTTTCTTTCAATGAAAGGGGTAGGATTTTGGCCATCCTTTCTTCTTTGATAAAATCTAACAGGAGCTTGGCCACTACTTCCAGGATGTTCAGTGGCATAAACGGGAAAACTAGAACTAGGATTTTCATTAGACTCTTCTTCTTGGTTGAGAAAAATTCTTCCAAAGTCTTTATCAAAATCCAATTTATCGACCCAATTAATGTTCTTAGGAGAATCTTGACTATCTTCACTATGAGTGGGATAGTCAGGACCTTCCTCTTTATGTTCTTCTAACTAGTTAATTCCAGGAGGTTCAGGAAACGTTTGTCTCACAGGGTTTCTTCTATCACCCTCATTATTAGGCCTCTTTTGCGGGTTCCAATAAGGTTTTGGGCCAAAAGGTTTCCTATACCTTTCCGCCTCTTTGTTTCTAGCTAGATCCCTAGTCAGGAGAGTCAAATTTTTCATCATTTTTTGCATACTCTCCATCATATCGCTGGAATATTTCATTGGTTCTTTTCCTCTATTAGATTTGGGCTCATATCTAGAGGATGAAGCACTAATTGAATCAAAGAATTTTTGCTTCCCCATAGAGGCAACATTTGCTTCAGCCCTTCTAGCATTATCTTGAGCAACTTTTAGGTATTTAGGGTCTTTATCTTTGAGATGGTAGCATAGGTAACCTTCAAAAGAATTGAGGTAGTGAATCAACACAGCTTGTTCTTTAGGCCTAATATCATCGGGGATTTGGCCACTATCTTGTCGAAACAGATGTTGAATTCATGGAAAGATTCATTTTCTTTCTTCTTAACTTTGAAATATTGATTCAAAAGAAAACACCCTTCCAACTTGACTGACCACTCATACTTAAGTTTTTCTGTGAATTCATCATATCGTGTGACCGATGCAGGAAAACGGTCAAACCATTTATGTGGATTACCTTCCAAGGATGCAAAAAGACCCCTCATGTTAACATATTCTTCTTTTGCCCCATAAGCATCCATATGTGCCCAGACATTTTCAATGTGGTCCTCAATGGAGGTCGCACAGTTCCCATTGAACTTGGGGATCTTTTCAAAATACTTGTTTGGCATATCATGAGGTGAACCAAGGATTTGGGAAAAATTCAAAGGTGAAGCCTTGGCCTTGTTCCCAAATCTACGAATGACAGGTGGATTGGTTTGAGAATTGTTTCCTGGAGGAGTTTGAGTTGTTCTAGCCATTTGATTTGCTGGACTTGAGATATGATTTGGAGATGAAGGTGGAATCAGATTGGTTGAAGGGGATCCCAAGAAACAATTTGGAGAATTAGAATTAACAATTTTCCAAAAGAAATTAGATGATTGGGCTTTGGGATATCTTCTATGATAAACAAGTGGGGTTCCTTCTAATTGATTTAAGTTAGCCCTACTTATGAGATCATAAGGATGTCTATGAGCTTGTTCCTCAGTGGAGTCACGATTAGGAGTCGTCGAGTTGGATTAGGTTCTTTTCTACCAAAATATATGTCGTGAATAAGCAGGGAGATATAAGTGAAAATGTATGGTTATGAAATATTTAGGAAAACAAATGATAACCATCTAGTTTACAAGATCGGATGCGATAAGATATAAGTTACACATGGATACTCACAGACACCTGAGGTAAGCCTCTACCTCCCCGACAACGGAGCCAAAAATTTTATCGCACAACTTGTAGTTTTCTCTAAAGGTATCCTATTGTTGGCGTAAATAACTGATCTAGGGGTTTCCAATGTAGACCCAGGTACTTCGCAGTTCAAGGAACCAACAAAACACCTATTCACCGGCCCTTTCGGCAACAGACTGCGAGCAGCCTGAGGTCTCACCCGAGGTGAAGCTGAGGGGGTGGTTGCGGAATCATGTTTCCACAACCTGGTGATGCGAGTGTCAAAGAGACTTATGGTTAGCACGGTAAAGGACTCTTGTTGTAGACAAAGGACTGCGTGAAGTCTCTACTTCGCGTCGGATACTTTGGCAAGCTAAGGCACTTGCGCAACTAGCGCATCCAAAGATTGCGCGGTATTGGATACTTCTAGCGTTATGATGATAAGCTATCAACAGCTCACCTCGCAGCACTCACAATGGGTCAGCGCGTCAACTAGACTGAACGTCTACTTCAGGATTTGATCAACTCTAATCAAGCTTACTTAATGATCTTCATCCATTCAACAACAGTTAGGTTATTATCTTTATGGTGTATGTAATTAAATGAAACTCATAATATTGCGCGCTCCACGCTATGCTCAAATCCAGTGCTTAACTATGTGATTAACCAACAGATTCATGCATTCAAAGACTTAGAAGTGTTGAATACTTCACATTCATCCACACATGTATTACTTAACATATTATTCCCATCATTCCTACGGCGAATACATATAAAATCAACCACATAATAGATAATTGCGGCATTAAACATCCATACTAAGTAAATGAATAGTTGCAAAACACACAACAATCACACTACACAGGATTTAACTTGGTTCAGCGCCCGGATGGAGGCTACGTCCACAATAACTGTTGTTATATTGGTCTTTCGGGAAGCGTACAATAGTTCTTAGTCTACGCACTCAGATGCAGACTCTCTTCTCTCTCAACGAGATCTTTGCGCACTCAGCTTGCAGAGTCTTTACAATAGCACTAAGCTTAAAAGATGCAACAATATTCAAATCTTAACCAAAATGAAGAGTAACCATTTACCATACAAAAATGCCTTATTTATAGATCATTCCTGTAGGTCATATCTTTACAATCTGCAGGCAAAATCCCTTAGGCTTACAAAACTGTTATAGTTTCCCCAAAACCGGACTGCTGGCTCTTGGTAGTGAATATTCCATCGTGGCAGTCTTCCACGCATGCTTCACATCACTATCGACCTTCCTGTTGCACACATGCCAAAAGGTCGCTTTCACTAAGCCGTTCTTCCTCTAATGATCTCGTGCAACTGGTTCAGGTAGAGGTATCGTTCGCGTGTGTGACCAGTCACTTTCTTCCCGATTTGCTCCTACCCATTGCTTGGCACTCCTGGAGCATCTTTACCAAAAATAGACCGTCGACGGTCTAACCCGAACACGTGCCATCTTCTGTCCAACAATATTCCTTGTTGGATCTCCGTAGACTAGACACTTCCCAGCAAGGGCTCCTCGCAACACTGTACTTTGTAGCTCTTCCGACGTTGCGCTGCGTGCAATTTCGTAGCATCCCAAAAACTTATACAAAAATGTTTCAACTGAACTGTGCTTAGCTCCGTAGTTCCAAAACTCCTTCTTGCTCAAAATTTCCCCACTTGGGCCAAGCCCAACAGGCCCCTAACACTCACATGTGGCTCACCCCCGAGCCACCTGCACTTTCTCCAAGCTGTTCCTCTAGCTATGGAGCTAGCTTCGCAATAAACTCATTGTATGTAGCAATCAGCTTTTCGACTGCATCCTTCGTGTCTTGCTCAACTTGATTTACTGTTTCTAACATGTAAGGTGTTATGTCATTGTTGACCTGACCTTCCACCTGCTCTCGGTTCTCCTGCAACTCTTTCAAATTCTCCTCGATCTCCTGCGAGATCATGCTGGCATCCTCCAGTAAGGATTGCGACTTGTCTCCCATTTCGGTTTCTTTTTCCTTTAAGGCTTGCACTTCCTTCTTTAGCTCTTTGATTTCTCTGTACTTCTGAATCCTATCTCTTAGTAGCAGGGCTTTTAATTCTGTATCCAACTGCTCTAATGCTGCATTCTTTACTTGAAGCAATCTTGGGTCTTCTTCGAGGGCAATGAATGCCTTCGACGCTGCGTCCAATAGAATCTGTCACTTAGCCACTTCGGCAGCAATACTTTCTGCTGCGGATTTGACTTCTTTTGCTCTCAATTGCTGTTGATATGTTGGGGTCTGTGGGTTTATCTATTCCTTCAAGGAAGCAATGTTAGCCTCATGGAGAATCTCCATGTCTTGCATCTTTGTTTTAAGATTGGTAACCAGCTCGCCAATCTTAACAATAGTATCCACTAGTTCTATTTGGACTTCAACTTCATCTATGCTATCTGCGACCATAGTGATCGTGGAATCTATTCTTTGTCGACAATCATACTCGTCCTACAGTTCCATATCTCTCCGTGAGATAGTTTCCTCCAACTACTTATTAGCTACTTGCAGCTTAGCCTGACCTTTCAGCGCATCAGTGGTTCTCTCATGCATTTCCTCGACACATTGCAGATGTAAATAATGTAGGCCTGGTAGTGGTATCTTTGCCAGTTCGAGATCCACACTCTCGACATCCTTCGTATCTAACATTAGTTTCTCTGGCATGGGAAAACGTACTATTATTGGGTCTAGGTGAACGATACGGCACTTTGTAGGAATGGTCATGGTTAACTGCGGATCCTTCTGCTGCGAAGTTCCTCCTGAATTCCCTTCGAACTCTGAGTCCCGCGGCAAGGGTAATCTCTTATGGACTTCTTCAATCTTCTGTATAATCCCCTGTAGCGTGTTCAAATTCTTCTGCAGACTTTCATGAATTTCGTTATCCTTTTTCTCCTTATCGATCATCAGATCTTCCATTGATTCTGTGACCCTCGCGGCGATTGTTTCATAATCCTCATCATGGAGGACTGCGTCTGACTGGCTCTTATTATCCTTCTGCTTCTTTCTCACTCCCTTTTTCTATCCTGGGCTCTCAGGCTCCTTTCTTTTTCCTGCCTCCTTGTCTTCAACAATAGGACATGGAATGGGTTCATCCTCAGCGGAGTCACTTTCGACATCTAAAATTTCCACTCGAAACTTAGCAAGCCATTCCTTCATCATAGTGTCAATATCGTCTTCATACATATGGTAGTTTCTTGTGAACCATTCCACCTTCTTATTCTGCGCTTTGGCTAAAATATGAATACTACGCATGTCACCATAAAAATTAATAATGCGGATGTACTTACTAGTTACCTTCTTTGTTATCCGCGGCGTGGCTATGATTGCGTCACGCAGCTGGCTGTAATATTGGTATAAAACCTCAGTGGTCGCATGTTGTCTCTCTGGGTTCAGATTTTCCCAGATATTTGCATACCGGGGTCCTCTACAATCATTGGCATTAGTGATTACGCCAACGTAATCCTTTGGCTCCTTCTAGCCGGCAAAGGCGATCAACACTATGAGCCATGTATAATGGAAATTTCCTCCATTGAGCTGCATGTCATTTAGTTCCTCCATGAACTCATTCAGTAAATATTGAGACCAGTTGAACTGTCCCCCCTCCACGGCCGCGGCGCCAAGCAGTACTATGCCCGTGCTTACCTCCAAAGGCCTGCATTTTCTTAAGATCTTGCATGCTAATAGCTGCGTGACAAACTTCGTTGCCTTGTCATTGATGTAGTCTGTTTTAAATCCCCTCTTTCCCTTGACAATCGTTTGAGTTTTCTTCATCTTTTCCACAGCTTCTTTGTCCTGGCTCTTTCCTTGGAAAAATTGTTTGGGATCTTTACCCATTTTGCTTAATCCTATAATGCAGTGGATGATGTCAATAGTTAGGTCAATTTTGCGGTCGAGCCACAAATAACCCTGGTGAATGCGTACCATCAGTGCTCACACCACCACATTCAGCTCTGGTGACCTATGGAAATGTGGAAGTCTGAGCAGATTAAGCAGCCCAGACTGGACTACTTCAGATAACCAACTTTCAGCGACCAGGTTAAGCTCTCCCTTTGTGTCCTTCTTCCAGCACATGTACTGGTCGGGTTGGAACTATGGGAACTTTGGTTCAGTGGGCTCCTCCTTCTGCATTGCAAGCAAATCATAATCCTCCCATTTACATTCTGAGATTTTACCCAGCAAATTTTTATCGACATCGACATGTTTGGATATTGGTGATAGCGGGATGTCATATTTGGCATTCTTCTGTAATCTGAATACCAATGCATCATGTCCACGTGGTGAGATGTGGCCTAGGTTCATGGTCAAGGGTATCTCCTTATCCGCTACTGGTGGCTTTTGCACTCTCAAAGCCATCTTGGGTACCTTCGTTCTTGGAGCTACTGGATTCTTGCCTTTATCTTGCATTATTGGACCATGTCTTGGTGATCGTCTGGACGCCTGACCTTGTTCTAAGACACCCTTCTTGGATGGTGAACTCTTCTTCTATGGAAATCCACTCAGACATTCACTGGATAAATTTCACAAGGTTTCAGATAGCTTGCTGAAAATACTAACACAGTATTGCTTGCCAGAAAATTCTAAGTGTTCGGTAATGCCTGCGAGTTTGAATGCGGCAGCAGCACATTCTAACAGTGCTACGTGGTATATACATCTTCCTCATTATACATCACATACAGATTCCTTCAGATTTCTAGTGCCCAATTTCAACTATACTTGGCACTTAGAAATTTCTTCTTTCTAATCATCACAGGTTCTACGAAGCAGGACTATCTCAATAGAGTTTTAGTCTGCTGCCATTGACTAGACCTGACAAGTTATCTCCTGCTAATGTGGCTAACTAAATTGCAACACCATTAGTAACATGTACAACAGTATATGGACCAAGCCAATGCGTTTTAAACTTTCCAGGAAATTTCATGAATTTAATATCATACAGGAGGACTAGATCACCTACCTGAAAAGACTTGTTCTTGATGTGGTGATCATGCCATGCTTTTTCCCTTTCCTTCTGCATTTGTTGGTGGAATCCTGCGATGAATCGATCCTCCTCCAGACCAACCAAGTGTAAGAGTCTTTCTTCCAGCGCGTCGCGATCTACCATGCATGTACATGTTGTTATTCTCAAGCTGGAAACAATGTACTCCATCGACATTATCGCTTCTTTCCCATAAGCCAATCTGAAAGGTGTATGGCCTGTCAATTTCTTGCAGGTAGTCCTATATGCCTATAACACAGCGGGAATGCGTAGGTCTCAGTCATCCCTATTCACATTGCATACCTTGGTCAGCGCATTCTCTAGTACTTTATTGAATGCTTCAACAGTTCCATTCGCCTGGGGATGATATGGTGTACTGCGCTGATGATGAATATGGAACTCTTCGGTCAAAGCTTCGATGGTTCTATTCAGAAAATGAGTGCCTTGATCACTCATCAAAATCTTTGGGAATCCGAACCTTGTAAGGATGTCTTCAAATATGAACTGCACGGCAGTACCTGCGCTATAGTCCTTCACTGGCTTTGCTTCTGCCCATCTAGTGAGGTAATTAGTTGCAGTAATAATGTACCTCACATCAGTTCTCTTTCCTGGTGGGTTTATAGGTCCCACAAAATCAATTGCCCATTTTTCAAATGCCTCTAATGTCAGCTGTGGATTCAATGGCATTTCATCTCTTTGCGATGGCCTTCCTGTCCTCTGACAGACATCACAACTCTGGCAATGTTCCTTCGAATCTTTATGGATAGTAGGCCACCATAGACCTACGTGCAATATCTTCTGCATAGTATCTCTCCCTACGTAGTGACCTCCTATGACTCTTGAATGTGCATAAGCCAATATGAATGGTTTCTCATGCTCTAACACACATCTACGCAATACTTCATCTGGTCCCAGTTTATATAACTGAGATGCGATAATGGTGAAGTCTGTTTGCTCGCACAACCAGCTGCTTCTTTTGTTGCGTAGTGAACTCTGTGGGTGCGAACCCAATAGTCAAAAATTCTATGATGTCCTTATAATAATCATCGGCAACCTGTGTAGAAAACAACTACACATCCGACAGATTGTCCTCCAGGTTCGTAGGTTCCTCTCCTGACTCAATCCTTGCCAGATGAGTAGGTCCTAAATTCAACCTGCCTGGCTTAACCACAATTTCAAAGTCAGACTCCTGAAAGAGTAGTAACCATCTACAGATTCGCCCCCCCTAACACTGGCTTATTGACCAGGTATTTCAAAGCAGAATGGTCAGTGAACATAGAGAAGTGTGCACCAGGCAAGTAATGCCTGAACTTCTACAGCGCATATACCATAGTGAGTCCTTCTCGCTCAGTAGTGGTATAGTTATTCTCAACGGATGATAACTTTCTGCTGGAAAATGCAATGGGATGATCAATACCTCCCTCACCTAGCTAAGAAAGAACAATGCCCAATGTTATACATGAAGCATCAACATGGACATGAAATGGCTTCTCCCAGTCTGGAAAAACTAGGATCGACGTCGTGACCATCTTTTCTTTTAGTGTGTCAAATCCTTGTTCTCATTCTTCGTTCCAGATGAACAGCGCATCTTTCTTTAACAGCTTCTCCATAGCTGCGGTTATCTATGCATATCCTTTTATAAATTTTCTGTAGTAACCGGTATGTCCTAATGCAGTGCGCAACTGCTTTACTGAGTTTGGTGTGGGCAAGTTTACAATGACTGTGATCTTCGCAGGATCAACCATCAAGCCCTGTTTTCACACAATGTGTCCCAACAAAATTCCGTAGGGAACACAGATAACACATTTCTTCAGATTCAATGAAATTTGATGTTGTTTGCATTTTTCCAGCATCATCCTGAGGTTTGCGGCATGGTTCTTCAGTAAACCGAAAATAGTCCAATCATAAAAATAAACCTCTAAAAACTTATGTATGAAATCTTTAAATGCTGCGAATACCACTCTAGAAAATATGGCAAGTGCGTTCTTCAGACCAAAAGGCATCGCTGTGTACTGGAACGACCCCCATTCTATAGAAAAAGTAATCTTGTGCCTATCTGCAAGATCAGTCCTGATCTGATGGTATCCAGAGAATCCATCAGTAAAAGAATACGCCTCATTCCCTCCAACGTTATCAAGCACTTCATTTGTGAAAGGGGTAGGAAATGGGTCATGCATCGAAGCGTCATTCAGCTTTCTGAGATCCACACAGATCCTAATCTCTCCTTTTGTTTTCTTATCCTGGATAACCATCAGGCTTATCCACTCAGATTCTTCAACCGACTCAATGATCCCTGCATCGAGTATCTTATCAAGTTCTACCTTAACTCGTTCTTTGTAGCGTGGGTTCAGTCCATATGGTCTTTGCTTCACAGGTTTTGCGCCAGGCTTAAGAGGAATGTTCATCACTCCTAAGTCTCCCAGAATACCTTTCATCTCTGTGAATTTGGTCGGGAATAATTCTCGATATTCCTGTAGTATGCCCACGACCTCCTCGACTCTGTCTTCATCCCAATAGTCTCCGATAGCGGCGAAATTTGGCTCTTCATTGGTGCCAATGTTTACTTTTCTTGTTTTCACAGGTCCACTCATATCTGGAATTTCCAGCGGAGGTCCTTCTACCTTGTGCACTCCCTTTGATTTAGGTATCTGTATGTTGCGCAGGTCCTCCTCATCACTATCTTCTTTATCCTCACATTCTTTAGCGATGTGATTAAAATCAAGAGCATTCTCTAGTTGTTCCTTCCCTTCTGGTTGCAGGCACGCAGGTACGCTTTCTGCTCCAAAGAATTCTTCAAGTGTTATGTTTCCCTGTGTGCAGTCTGGTCTGAATATTTTTTCCTTAAGAACCTGCAACGCATCATTGATACTCGGATGTTTGTCTTCGAAACTGAAATCTGTCTGGAAACTCATGGTTAGGGCAGACCAATCCGGTGTGCCCCTACGCAACTCTATGTCGAGGTACCACTTCTTTGGAATCGGTTCTTCTAGCATATGCACAAATAGATGCACCCATTCTGTCTGTGGACTTTCCACCCAATCTTGTGAACATGATTCAATATGATCCCTTGGATTCATCTGTCCATTATATTTTTCAAAAGGTAGTGTAACCTTCTTAGCAAACCTGATTTGCATCTTAATTCTGCACTGATCCCATGTTGCCAGTGTCTGCTTATGCGCAGCCCACCATTTGGCAGTTGTCTCGTATAGTGCCATGTCTAATGCCGACACACGGTATTCATCCGCAACTGCTGCAGTATTCCTTGATAACGCAATAAACATTAGATAAACCATCATAGGTAGGGATTGGAGTTACCTTTTTTCCAATCTAGCGGAGTGACTTCGTGATCTACGCGCATCTCTTGGCAGATACTTCATGCAATCTGCTTTGCTAGTTTTCTAGTCCTGCATCAGAGTCTGAGATGCAAGAACTGTCACAGCGCTGGCTGAGCATTCCATCCGCAATTGGATTAGTATAATCAGTAGCATTGGTTGTCATCTTGTAAATATGGTCCAAGTCTTGGGCTCTGGATTCCTCCTGAATCGGTTCAACATATAGTTCACCCTGCGAGGGGTCCAATGGTGCGATGACCCTTATATCATTGCCTTCAAATATCATTTTCATGGTCTTCAAATTAATAATGGCAGAGCTAGTCATTTACCAATCGATACCCAGCAGTACTGGGTAAGGATGGTTGTCATCCATGATTTCAATTACTTCGAAATCTACATAGCTTTGCACTCCGTCAATGTCAACAACAGTGTTGGGTAACCTTCCCAAAGGTATAACTATCCCTTGATTGGCCATTATTAACTGTAGAGGTGACCAATGTAACTTTGGTTTTCCCATCTGATGCCATGTCTGCTTGGTCAAGACATTTACTTTGGATCCAAGATCAAGAATGATGTCATCCATCTCATAGTCCCCAATCTGTGCAGTGAGCCTCTGTTATCGGACAATCCACTCGAGCGTATGCGAGCAGGATCTCCCTAGCTCAAAGTGAGTCTAGAAAAAATAGAACAGACTACTAATGCATTTCCTAGATCTACTTAAGGATTGAGTATTAGATGTCTTACCTTTCACTTCGCAATCCTTTCTCCTGAATGTTGCTCCACGTCTCACGATCGTCTGATCCAAGCTGCAAGACCTGTCAAGACAAGAAACAAGAGAAACAAGTAAAAGGAATCTATACAATAAGAGATCTAAGTAAATAGTTAAGCAGGTAAACTACTCAATATCATTACACACATGAACAATATTGGTGGAAAGCATTTGTATTACTGTAAAAAGAGGGAAGTACATAATAGAGATATAGAACTACAACCAAGGCTTAACGCTGCAGCCCTTCTCCAACAAAGCCAAGTGCCATATCCTTCCAAGAAAGTATGAGTTCTCCAATAGGTGAGTGGAGATGTTTCAAGGGCGATTTCACCAGCATGTAGTGTTGGTTGTGGAGCCAGATCTTCCAGTCTCATAGATGATATTGTCTTAGTCGTGCACCCCAGAGGACTGTAAACCCATTCTGCATTTTTCCCCTATAAAAGAAAGACATTGTAATACGGCTAGGGCAAGATGTATTAGGTTTTATGCATTGTAAAGATCTCTAAGATAAGAAGAGAGACTGTGAGACGAAGAAGAGGAAGTGCAACGGTTGTGCTGCAGGTTGTATCCCTTCACCTTGCTGGACGGTAATAATAATAAGGACTGGCAAATTCAGTGTGGACGTATCCCAAGTTAGGGTGAACCGTGATATATCTGTGTCTCTCTTGTAATGTGTGTGTGATTATATTTGCATTTCTGTTTATTTTTATTGCTCTGCGATCTTGTTTTTCTAACAATTGGTATCAGAGCCAAAGGTCTATTTGGCAGATAAACCTGCAGGAAGCTAGGGTTTCTGGTTCGAGTGGGAGCAATGGCGGAAGAAGGAAAGTTTAAGGTCGAGAATTTTAATGGCCAAAACTTCCAGTTATGGAAGATGCAAATGGAGGACTATTTTTACCAGAAGGATCTATTCCTACTGTTGGGAGGAAGAGCAAAGCAGTCGACGGCCATGAAGGACGAAGAATGGGAGGTTCTTTACATAAAGGCTCTGGGAACAATACGGCTGAGCCTGGCTTCGTCGATGGCTTTCAATATCTCAAAAGAAATGACAATGGAGGGTTTGATGAGCGCACTGGGTAAGCTGTATGAAAAACCCTCAGCCTCCAACAAGGTATTTCTAATGAAGCATTTATTTAATATGAAGATGTCTGAAGGTGGATCTGTTACTGATCATTTAAATGAGTTTAATACGGTTACAAATCATCTAAGTTCTGTAAGCGTGAACTTTGATGATGAGGTTAGGGCTCTTCTAATCTTGTGTTCATTGCCAGAAAGTTGGAATAGCTTGGTCATGGCTGTAAGTAACTCTGTCTCTAGTTCAAACACATTGAAATTTGATTATGTTATTGGTGTTATTCTTAGCGAGGAAATGCAAAGAAAAAGCATAGATGAGACATCAGGTAATGCGTTGACCATGGAGAGCAGGGGAAGACAAAAGGAGAGAGGAAAGAGACAAGGTAATCATGGCAAGTCTAAAACAGGCAGATCCAAGTCCAGACTGGGAAAAATAGAGTGCTAGAACTGTGGAAAGAAAGGACATCTGAAGAAAGATTGCAGATCTCTAAAGAAGAAAGGAGATGCACAGAAGGAAACTACCCAGGAAGAAAATGTAGCAGGTGATGTGTTACAAGATGCTTTGATTCTTGCATTAGATAATACTAGTGATTATTGGGTAGTAAATTCAGGAGCTTCATGTCATGCTACACCCCATAGGAAATACTTTCATGAGTATGTTCTTGGCGATTTTGGACATGTTTTATTGGGTGATGATGAGCCATGTAAAATTGTTGGAATGGGTAAGGTATGGATAAAAGTTAAGAATGGAACTGACTGGATATTGAAAGATGTTAGGCATATTCCTGCTATGAAAAGAAATCTGATCTCAACAGGGCAGTTGGGAGATGGCGGCTGTCTATCTACATTTGGAGAAAAGTGGTGGAAGATCACTAAAGGATCAATGGTGATAGCAAAAGGAGACAGGATAGGTACGTTGTATTTATGTCCTCATAATACTTACCATTCTATCTTTTTAGCTTCCACAGGAACAGATACAACATTGTGGCATCATAGGCTTGGCCACATGAGTGAGAAGGGGATGCAGATTCTCCACTCAAGGAAGTTGTTTCCAGATTTGAAGCAGGTAACTTTGGAATTTTGTGAAAACTGTGTTTATGGAAAACAGAAGAGAGTCAAATTTCTCAGGGTTGGGAAACAGAAGAAGAATGAAAAGTTAGAGCTAGTGCATACAGATGTATGGGGACCGGCTCAAGTACAATCTCTTGGTGGCTCTCATTATTATGTTACATTTATTGATGATGCAACTAGGAAAACTTGGGTTTATTGCATTAGACATAAATCTGATGTGTTTGCTACTTTTAAGAAGTGGAAATATTTGGTTGAGAATGAGACAGGGAAAAGGTTGAAGTGTCTCATATATGATAATGGAGGTGAGTACTGCGACAAGGAGTTTGATAATTACTATTCATACCATAGGATTCGTAGAGAGAAGACAGTCCCAGGAACACCACAAGAAAATGGTGTGTCAGAAAGGATGAACAGAACGATCATGGAGTGTGCAAGGTGTATGAGACTGCATACAGGGTTTCCCTTACAGTTTTGGGCGGATGTTGTAAATACTGTTGTTTATTTAATAAATAGAGGACCTTCAAGTGCTTTGGATGGTGGTATTCTAGAGGAGGCATGGACAGATAAAAACGTAAACTACGCATTTCTAAGAATGTTTGGTTGTGAAGCATTTGTCCATATTGATAAAGAAAATAGAACAAAGCTTGAAGCTAAATCCAAGAAATGTACCTTTATTGGATATGGGGTTGATGAATTTGGTTATCGCTTATGGGATTATGAAGATAACAAAGTCATCAGAAGTAGAGATGTGATATTCAATGAAAAGGTCATGTATAAAGATCAGTTGCAGGGAAAGAAACAGGAAAAGGAAACCACAGAGTACACAATACTTGATGAAATTCAAGAAAATGAAGTTCCAAAGGTGCCAGAAAATCAAGAACAACAACAAGTACCTGAAACTCCTGCAACTACAAGAAGATCTACCAGGTTAAGTAGACTCCTTGAACGATACTCTCCTTCAATGTATTATTTGTTGATGACTGATGCTGGTGAACCAGAATGTTATGAAGAAGCAATGTAGGTGGAAACTAGAAAGAAGTGGGAGCAAGGCATGAATGAGGAGATGGAATCATTGGTAGGAAACCAGACTTGGGATCTGGTTTAGTTGCCTGCTAGTAAAAGAGCATTGCAGAACAAATGGATTTACAGGTTGAAGGAAAAAGAATGAGGTAAGAAGCGGTACAAGGCCAGACTTGTTGTAAAGGGGTTTGCACAGAAGAAAGGTATTGATTTTGATGAAATATTTTCTCCTGTTGTTAAGATGACTTCAATTAGGACTATCTTAAGTCTAGTGGTGGTAGAAGATTTGCATCTTGAATAGTTAGATGTAAAAACCGCCTTTCTCCATGGGGATTTGGAGAAAGAGATATATATGCAGCAGCCACAAGGGTATGAGGTCAAAGGTAAGGAGAAATTGGTATGCAGGTTGAAAAATATTTTGTATGGCTTGAAGAAAGCTCCAAGGTAGTGGTATTTAAAATTTGACAGGTTTATGACAGAACAAGGTTATAGTAGATGGCATTCTGACCACTGTGTTTATTTCAAGAAGCTAGACAATGAAAGATATATTATCTTGTTATTGTATGTGGATGACATGCTTGTTGCAGGGTCTAACATGCATGATATAAATGTACTCAAAAGGAAGCTAGCTAATTCATTTGCGATGAAGGATTTGGGTGTCGCAAAGCAAATCCTTGGTATGAGAATAACAAGAGACAGGAAAAATCGCAAATTGACATTGTCTCAGGGTGAGTACATACAAAAGGTGTTGGAGAGGTTCAGAATGCAGAATGCAAAACCAGTAAGTACACCTTTGGCCAGCCATTTCAGTCTAAGTAAGGAAATGTGTCCCAAGACACAGGAAGAGACAGATTACATGTCCAAGATTCCCTATCAATCAGCAGTTGGCAGCTTGATGTATGCCATGGTGTACACAAGACCATATATTGCACATGCAGTGGGAGTTGTGAGTAGATATATGAACAATCCAGGTAAAGAACATTGGAGGGAAGTATAGTGGATTCTCAGGTATTTGAGAGGTACCACCACTCAGGCATTATGTTTTGGAGGTTCAGACACTGTTCTACAGAGATATGTTGATGCAGATATGGTAGGTGATAAGGATAGCAGGAGGAGCACCACAGGGTATGTGTTTACTGTAGGTGGAACAACAGTAAGTTGGATTTCAAGACTACAGAAGGTTGTTGCACTTTCAACAACAAAAGCAGAGTATGTTGCTGTTACAGAGGCTAGTAAAGAGATGATTTGGTTGCATAGGTTTATGGAGGAAGTGGGTAAGAAGCAAAAGGATAGCAGGTTGTATAGTGACAGCCAGAGTGCCATTCATCTTGCAAAGAACTCAGCATTCCATTCTAGGACTAAACATATACAGCTCAAGTACCATTTCATACGCTCTGTTCTGGAAGATGAACTGTTGAAGCCGTAAAAGATACATACTAACCATAATCCTGTAGACATGTTCGCAAAGGTAGTGACCATAGAGAAACTAAGTTCTTGCTCGGTTTCAGTTGGCTTTCTAGCATGAAGGTGAAGAGGAGAAATTTGCAAAGTCCAAGTCCAACAAGTGCAGCAGTGGTGGAGTTGCTATGATCAGTCTCCAAGTGGGAGATTGTTGGTTATGGAGCCAGATCTTCCAGTGTCATAGATGATATTGTCTTAGTCGTGCACCCCAGAGGACTGTACACCCATTCTGCATTTTTAGGGGTTCAGGGGAAACGGCCCCGAGAAAAAAAAATTGGGGCTGTTTTCGCTAGCTATTTTGCGGGCCCATGGTTTTGGGTATCCCGTGGTATTTTTTCCATTGTATTTCCCCTATAAAAGAAAGACATTGTAATACGGATAGGGCAATATGTATTAGGTTTTATGCATTGTAAAGATCTCTAAGATCAGGAGAGAGACTGTGAGACGAAGAAGAGGAAGTGTAGCGGCTATGCTGCAGGTTGTATCCCTTCACCTTGCTAGACGGTAATAATAATAAGGACTGGAAAATTCAGTGTGGACGTAGCCCAAGTTGGGGTGAACCACGATATATCTGTGCCTCTCTTGTAATGTGTGTGATTATATTTTCATTTCTGTTTATTGTTATTGCACTGCGATCCTGTTTTTCTAACAATGTGCAATATTTACTTCATTTAATTTGCAGTAGGGTTCCTTGAACAATCTCTTCATTTCCAAAGAGCAGTAGTCTTGGAAAGACAAAACCTCCCTTATCTCTTTCTTCAAGGCAGTGTATTCCATGAGATACTGGAATGATCCCTTCAAATTCTTTCCACATGACATTTTTCCATCATCACATTTAGACATAGGTATATCAGATCCTATGTGCTCTTCAAACACTTGGTCACTAAAGTAACCATCATCAAATCTCTACAAATAAAAATCTCCAACAGAGATCATTTCCTCCTCTTCATATAACTCAAAATCAAATTTGTCTTCTGCTTGCATGAGCCTCATTCTGTAACTTGAAGGTTTGATTTGCAATAGTCTTCAATTAAAGATATGATTTCCCACAAGGGTGGAGGAAAGTGATATTATACCACTTTAATATCCCCAATATGCTTTCAGAATATATTATCTCAAATCCAAAAATTAAAACAAGAAGTTGCAAGATTGAAACTAGTTATCAAAACTAGTCATGAAGAAACTAGTTTCAGACACTGTTTAACCCACCCAGAGCTTGATAGGAGAACACTTTTGGATTTGAAAAATGTACTGGGGAGTGTGCAGAAGAAAGGAAAGTAGCATCAAGGCCAACTTCTAAGTTCTAATAACAATGTACTGGGGCCATTTATGTTTTGAACATCAACCAAGCTGAAGTCTACTCCAATGCTTCCTGGGCGCACCCGCATATGCCTACTAAACTCTTCCACTTACACTTGACATCAACCAGAGGTGGATGACAGGTCATTAACCCCCTAATATGATGTTATACAAGAGTTACCGATGATTTTGGGGAATCTGGCAATGTTTGGAGGCAAAGGGAGAAATAGCACTATGTAGGGCAACTCAACTAGTGGTTTTCCAAACTCTTCCAAATAGCCTGAGATGTATTCAAATCCTAGGGGAAAGGATTGGGGATGCTTCAATAGGGTCTCAGGATTCACAAATACCCATCATAATAGAAAATAGGTTCACACATAACTATTAATTGCAAAAATGGTAAAACTAGTCAATAAAAATTGCTTAAAGAGTTAATCTTCGAATTACTTGATCCAAATTGCCTTAAAGTGTAAAATTAGTCACAGCAGATCTAATGAACAAGTAAATCAATCACAACATATGAACATAGAAAATATGGTGTAAAACTGTGCAAAACATGCAGCAGTGCTCAATATCCCAATAAGGGTGAATAATTACAATACAATACAATCGATGTCAATGAGCAATTCGAATTGACTAAGTAGGCCATTTGAATCACTGAATGGAGTAGCTTGACTCCAAATAGGAGTCCTCATCATCAATCGGTGGTGGTTATCAATGCACAAGAACCAGTCATCCGGGTGTCAATCTGAGTCTAACTGAGTGTGTCATGTGTAACTGAAGTGTGTAGCACTGATTAAGGGAAGGAGGCTCAGTGGGGGGGCGCATGGGAGACTAACTGAAGTCAGAACAAGGCATCTAGTCAAACTGGAGGTCCAACGGAAGTGAAACAGTCAGTCGGGAGTGAAACTAGCCTCAAATCAGGGAGAATCGGAGCTAACTGAATGTAACTGAAGTGGAACTGCAGTGGTAGGTGAACAAGTGCGCCCTTCTCTGGCAGTAGGTGAGAAGTGGGTGCCTTTCAGCCTAGGAGGGATAAAAGTCTGTAGTAAGTGGCTCCCGGGTGCTAGAATGAGGTGGCTAAGGTGCTGGAGGCATCAAACTGGTGACTGGGATGCATGCAAGTGCATGCAGGTGCATGCAAACCCTAGATTTTGCATGCAAACCCTAATTGCATGCAAGATCCTGAAAAAGATGATGTGGATATCCGAACATAAAGGATTAGAAAAATCGATTATGGAGTATATGAGGACTCTGATATAAGTTTATGAACAACAAAAAGTCAAAATTGAAGATCCTGAGCAGATATTAGAGGAGTTATTACATTTGGATCTTCAAGGAGTCTCCAATGCTATAGAAATCTTACAAACTGAGAGAATGAGTGTGAGAGGAGGAGGAGAATATGGAGTTATGCATTGGATCTACAATGTTGATGAAATCAGAGCTGGTATCTATAGATGGAGGGAAACCTAGACCTCATGAGTTGCATAGGGGCGCCTTCACTGAAATGGTGCCTTCCTCCAAATGAACTCCTACAAGAACTCTTCCAATCGTACTGTGACTGAGGATCTCTCTCTGGATGCTTAAGATTCTTCAATGATGGACTGATGTATACCTGTATATCAGCATTACATGTCTCTATATATGATCATGGATAAATTGGAACATGAATTGCAATGGGACTCATCTCCCACTGCTTGGATAGGGCACATCTCCTTTCCTTGGTAAGCTAAAGTGCTCACACACAAATTCAATAATGATCAAAAGTTGTGAAAATGAGTTGTTTGGATTCTTTTATAAACTTCCTGATGAACTGCTAAGAAATTTGATGTGCTTGGTGACCTATGAGAGCCATTCCAAATTTTCCCTCCTTGAGTGGATAGGCTTTCCTGCTTTTCCTCTCTTACAGCTTTTCATTCTTTTAGAAACTGCACCCTCCTTGACTTGAGATGTTTCCTTCTTTGTAAAATAGTTTCCTGATTTGTAAACTAGCCTCTAATTTGGAAACTGTACCCTTTGGGATGTTTCCTGATTTGTTAACTAACCTGCTTTTGGAAACTGTGCCCTCCCTTGGATTTTTCTAGATGTTTCCAATTTTCTTTATTTTGGAAACTTCTTACACCTTCCCTACTTTTCATCTTTTTCTATTTTCTTTCCTCCAATTCCATTTTAGCAACCTTATCCTCATGAGGGCGCCCTCTTGGCCCACTTGCTCAAAATTTAGGAATAATTATTTATAAAAATAATTAAAATTATTGTTTATACTAGACTTAGGATAACTTTTATTCTAAGCATACAAAAAATGAAATAAATTTATCTCCTTAGAGGTTATTTTGCCCCCTTTACCCATGGGAACTAAATGAGCCAAAATTGGGGACATGACAAAAAGAACAATTTTTTGGCCGCCCCTGTACAACATAAAGACTAGACTTACAAATTGAAATTATTTTGTTAGGTTCTATTATCCAAATTAAGCTTTGATACAATATATCATTGGTTTCACATTGTGTAATAAGAAAGTACTTCACTGCTCTACTTATTTCCAATGGATTTTGTAAGACCAACCAAGGAAATTTTTTTGTAAACTGGTCCATTGTATCCAATACAGCCAATTATGTACTTGGATACACAATTGGAATGGATATAATTTCAAGATCAAGTTTCTATATCCATACGATACATTTCAATCAATAACAAAGGCATATATCTTCACATAACACTGCATCCCTCATTTCTAATAAAATTGTTTTTTCCTTTCAATTTGTAAGTCCACATGTAAAAGTTTAGGCTTTTGATTTGGACCCTACAATTATCACGTCAACAAACAAATTAAATTACAACCGTCAATAAAACGAATACATAAATGGAGATAACATTATTTAAAAAGGGTTGTATACTTGAATACCTTGTTCAATGCATATGTATAATTACTTTGAAAAATGTTTTCCTCCTTTCTTGTTGTGAACAATCCCGTTAATAGCTCTATATTACTTGTAATACCCCTAGTTTTTACTTGGAATGTATTTATCCAAATTATGTAAATGATGTAAATATGCTAGTGAAAATTCCTAGTGTGGAGCTCAAGGCCAAGGCCCGACTAGTGAATGTTTAGGCATGTATGATGTTTATATTTCATTTGGACTGTTTAATTGGATTTTATGTTGATTTGGAATATTATGTAAATATTATGTGCATAAATAATAAAATAGTCCAAAACTGGTTGTGTAAAGAGAACCAAAGGGGCTATGATTCCACCAAGGGGAAGAGGAAGGGGGTCCATGGGAAACCCAATCCTATTTTTCCAACTATCAACCTTAGAACTAACACATAAATTCTATCATGTGTTGAGAATAAGCCAAATATCTCCTTTTTGACCATTTTCCAATCATTAGTGTGTTGGGTGTATTTATTGTCTTAAGGAATCACCAAATATTTAATTATCGACCAGGGTTGGTAATCTTAGAGTTGTGGCACAATATATGTTGAGGTAGAATGGTACCTAGGACATCGGCTCAGCCGACCTTAGAAATGTTTAATAATGAAAAGATCGAAAGATCTTTCAAAATGAAAAACCGAGTCAAACTTCAGAAATACAACTACTAAACTGATTAAACTTAACTAAACCAATGGATCATAATAGTATCAATCTATACAACTCTACTCTATGAACAATAACTAGGGAGATAAAAACAACAATACTATTCTAGGAAACAAGACTACTTTTATGAAAATGGAAACTATTGATTAATTATTCAAACTCTAATCTAGGAATTAGAAAGTAATAACTATGAATTCATAAATCTATAAATGAAATTATTCAGTTTACAACTAACTATGGAAACAAAAAGCTATATTATCTCAAATCAAAATTACAAACTACTTAATAAACCGAAGAAATTCAACAACTAAACTATTCATGCATTCAACAAATACTCAAAACTAAGATAAACTACCTAATTCCATTCTCCTTGAGGATTTTGAGGAAATGTATCAAATGTAATAGGAACGGGAGAGAATGTATCAAAATGACTTTCAAATGTGACAAGGAAACAGAACAGAAGTAAATCTAGTTTAACTTCTACAAAGATATGCAAGCTAAAGAGTGTCCAATTACAACTAACTGTAAACATTGTAATCTATTCTTTATCCATAAGCAAATGACTTGGAAACAAAGTAATCTAGAAGCAAGTAGAAAACTTAATAAAGATATTTACTTGAAAATGAGTTTGATCTAGAAGCAAGTAGAAAACTTGATAAATATATTTTATTTCTGAATCAAAACCTATTCGATGAACATCTTCATTAACTATGTGGATGAAAAGAACAAATCCTATGCTTGAACTAAGAAATCATAAAAACCAATGTAATTTGGAGAATGAAATTACTAAGTTTAATCCAAAATCAATCTTAATGAGAATTAAGTAGACTAATCTAAGAATGGAATTGACGAGTTCTAGAGCAGTAACAAGTTAAGAAATCAGAGATAAAAGAAACATAATTTGAAAAGCAAAGTTAAGGAAATAAATGAAAACTAAGAATGAATATGAAACTTAATTGAAACTCTATGTGGTTCGGAACAAGGTCCTAATTACATATATAAATGCTGATCAATTACAAGAAATATTACAATTCGAAAATCTAAGAAATTGAACTCTAACAAGCATAAAAACAATACAGAAAATATTAAAGTCTGGATGACAGTCTGAAAGACAGTCCGGATGACAGAAAACAATATAAACTATGAAAATGAACAGACTAAATGATTATAATGCCAGCTGGTTTATGCATATGAACCTACAGTGCAAGAAAAACAACAAATAAACTATTTAAAGTTGAAATAACAAGAAGCAACTTATACTAATCACTATCTAAGGAAATAAACTATTTCTATTATATAATAAAGAAAAGCTGAAAGGTAAGTAAAGCTAATCTACAGCTACAGGAAAATTAACAGAATTAAATCTAATTATGAATTAAACTTGAAACAGTAAATTAATTAAACTCTATCTAATTGCAATGGAAATACTAAAAGGAAACTAAGAGAAACTATGCATGACCGGTCGTTCTCTAGATTATGAAAATGTAAATTATATTAGCAACAGGAAATAAATTACAGGAAATAAAACAACATCTACAGAAAACCAAGATAAATACTGGAAATGAAAACTATTTATTTGCAGAAAAGAAATAACAAAATATACACAATAAAATCCTCTGGTTGTCGAGGGACCCTTCTCAGCAATAAGGGATTGGCTAACTCAAATTAATCACCAACAGAACATGACCAGCTAAATTAGAAACCTCTATTAAATGAATCAAAGGTTACACAGTCGTTTTCTAGCTCTATGTATCTCTCTAACTACTACTGCTAACTAGCTAACTTCTATTATCCTGCTTTTCTCCACAAGAGACGTCTTTATATAATTTTTTACAATAAGAGAGAAGATCGACCCTTTCAGTGGTTGACCTCTCTAAAAATAGGAGGTCTTAATGGCTACAGAAATGGCTCAGCACAACACACAGGACGTCTGCCTGATTCCATGGGCATTGGTTCTCCTTGACGCAAGCAGTTGTGTGTTGGTTTCCTTCAACGCGGGAAGAGGATGCATTGTCACGCTGGGCAGACAGGAATGCAAATCTTCTAGAATGAAGGCTCACGAACCATGAGGGTCATGTTTCCAACCAAACCCATATCATCGTTTTTGTCTTTAATGCCCTGGAATATTCCAACCAACGAATCCAATGGTGCGAACGGAGGGCTGAACGATGGTATGAATGCGGTTGGGCGTCTTCAGCGTGAACGTGCATCTAAATGAAGTTCTGTTTGAAATTCATATCCTGCATAATGAAATCTAGGTTTGATTGATGGAAAGAAGTATGAATTAATACGCCAAAAATGACAAAAGTAATGCCAACAGAGCACGTTTTAATGACCAAAAATGATGACAAAATGGACATCAACATTCCCCTAAACCGGAGATATGCCAGGTCCCACTAAGAAAAATAGATAGGAATTCAGGAAGAAGGCTGAGCTGCGGTAGAAGCTACCTTTGAATTAGATGAGGAAGTAGAATTAGGCTTGAACTTCCTATCTTGGGCTCTCAGGGTATCATGCCTCGTCTGGAGAGAGTCATGAGAAGACATTATGGCTCTGTTCAGGTCTTCGACACACTTTACTTGTATACACAGTTCTTTGTTCTCTTCGCGAAGCTAAGAGATTATCTTAACGTACTTCTCATTATGGATTTTTAACTGTGTTGTGTCTTGAGTCAATCTGTCCACAGTCTGATGGAGTGGAGTAGATGGTTCTGCAAAAGACTCAGGATCTTTGTGAGGACTCGATCCCTTTAAACGTGTTTCGGGATCAGCAGATGTAGTGTGTTCTTCAAGAGCCATGTCTTCAATGTGTGCAGGAGTGGGTTCAAAGACAGGATCTTCAAGCAAACGGGCAAGACATTGGCTAACGCAAGGAGGGGTGTTTCAAGTACAAGATTGTCTGTATGGACTTCAAGGCTATCCAACTGCACTGGCTGGATGACGGGATGAATGTCAGACTGGAAGATGGTCTGATCGACAGACTGATCACGATTTTTCCTTCTTGATTTCATGGGTATTGGTGAAAAGAGTGGGGGTTTCATGGTAGTGTCCTCGTGGACAAGCTCAAGAGAGGAGGATGAGTGGACAAGGTGCATTTCTCCTGGGATACCCTCATCAAATAGTACAAACTTGGTGTCCCTTTTTGCTTGGGCAGAGGTTTGAACAGGCTCATTAGCACGAGTTTGAAATCGGTGATGCTTTAGGGAGGCAGAGGCTTTGACAAGGGGCTTATTAACCAAATGGGGGTTTAGTACTTCAAACACAAAGCTATCCCACATTTTCCCCTTTTCCTTCAACTAGTGGATGATCAAGATTTTTATGAGACAGTGATGGTATAAAATACAAGCGGGTTAACTACATTTTTCCTAACCTGACTCGACATTTTCTCAAGGCTCTTTAGGAAATAAAATGGGAAAATTAGGGCTTGATCATTAACAAAATGAGCTAATAATCGGAAGTGACAGGCTTTGAAAATGGTGAACTTACCCTCACAGGTGATCAACCAGATGATAATGGTTAAGGGCTCGAGCTATTCTGGCTTAAGCCACTCCCTCTGGAACCCTTTTGTTCCTCTGCAACGTGTTGGTATTTGGATTTGAGAGAAAATTCGTGGGCCATCCACAGAAGGAAGAGATGCTTGTGCCAATGGGCACCCTCCCTGGGAAGCTTTGTGGCCAACGCAATAGACTCCTCATTCACAGGAAAGGTAATATGGCCAACCTTATCCTTTTTTCCATCGAATCCTTTAGTGAATAACAGTGAGATCTCGTCATCGTGACCTTCGAGAAGATGAAGGAATGGACCCCAGCCCGCTCGAAGAAACACTTCACGACATGCTTTGAATTTGGGGATACGAAGCAAATCCTGGTAGCTTCCAGGCTCATAGCGGACCGGCATTGTTAGACAGATGTAGGTGAATACAAGGGATACAGGGGATGTAAGAAATTGCAAGAGACGCGGCTTTATAGACTCAGGAAAGATGAGGGCAAGCAGAATGAAGCAAATTTCACGCAGGTGTTGTTTTAAAATGTGATCCGTTCGAACAGTTAAATGATCGTGAGCAGAGACTTAGCACGTTCGAACGATCATGCTATCATGCAAAAAATCTTGAATCGTGTGCCATCATGAAAATGTGTGCGTTGGTGAATTCGTATAGTTATGATATATTCAACCATGTCCAAAGTAAACTTTGGACAAGTTGAATGTAATTTACATCATGAGATTATAAGCATAGGTGACATAAAAGAACATGATGACTTTTAATTAATACAATGGTAGATCGCATGCATATAACTTAATGAAGAGTTAAAACCATACGATAGCCATATAATGATTCTGAAAATCGCAATAATGCATGATTAATTGATTCATTTGATGAAGTCGAGATGAGTAAAGGAATGAGATCAAGTGTAGAGATGACATTTGATTGATCCCTGGTATGGTTAGTCAATTGGATTTTACCAACAGAATTCAAAAATTAGATACCTTAACATACTTAATCATGTTGTTATAAGCAATGGTTTCATTCAGATCATCATTCGGCACTTCATTCGGATCGTCATTCAACCCTTCATTCGATCCTTCATACAGAACTTTTGTACAAAATGTGCTTTGCTCGATTTGACTGCTGTTGATTATGCAGAGAATTTTTCTGGGGCTGCCAGCACACAAAAGGATGATGTAAGCTTGCTTTTCTGAAACTTCAATTGTGCTCTTCCTTATTTATCATGGATCAGAACAATCTTCTGCTACTTGCATTATTCCTGAAAACACCTATCATTTTGTCAGAGATAAATGAACTTTTTATAAATATTCAGAAAGTTAAAAACAGTTCTGAACCTCCATCAAAGAAAAACTGATTTATATTCAAATATTTCCAATTAATAGTTTAGCCAATAATTCAGATATGCACATCCATAAAAAAAAAATAGCAATTCTTAGGAAGACCATATGAATAATGATAGTACAATTGATACGAAAAATGCCATAGGAAGACCAGTCATCCATGACTCATTTTAAAGATCTCTTGTCATCCAAAGAATATAGATAAAGTTCACCCTGGAGTTCGTTAGATTTCTATGGCTATGGATCCCACTTTTAGGATAATCATATCCTAGGTATTGTTTGAATTAGATGATAGGGTCCAAGTCCAACTTACAGCCATTTTCTAATGACAGTATAAATAATTGGCCTAAACATGTGTTCGTATACTCAGGTTTTTTTTTTAGATGAGCCATGTGCATAGTAATGCATTAACCAAACCTCGTTTACCCGATATTGCCCCGCTTCCAGCAGGCCTGTTCAGTACCCCGACGGGTTTATCTTGGTACCATGCAAGCATAGCCCCGATTCCAGCGAGCTTGTTCAGTACCCCGATGGGTTTACTTGCATTTACCGAGCTTCCTTGTTTAAGATTTTACTTAGCATGGACCCACTGCCAGCAAGCCTATTCAGTACCCCGATGGGTTTGCTTTGTATAATGATTTTTAGTATGAGGAAGCCGGTTGGCACTAGAGTGTGCTAAGCTTGCTAAACACATAATTCAAATTTTCAGAGTGAACCTTATGAGTAACTTTATTTATAATAGCTTGGATTATAGATCATGTCAAAAGAGAATAACCTAAAGTTGTTCCTTGACCTCTCAGTCTATCTTCTTCATAAAATATCAGTAATGTTCCCCACAAGTAGAAATATCACTTACTCTTGGGATACCTTTTTAAAAGTGCTTAAGAGACAAGTTTTGATAATGAGTCTGGGATGAACTAGTATTCCATAGGTATAAGATAGAACTTTGAAAAGCATGATGATTAAAGTAGGTCTTAAGCAACCATTCAAATGATAAATCAGGAATGTGCATGTTTGAATCAAATACCATATACATAAGCATAATAATGAAATTAATAAAAAGGAATCATAAAAGAAAGTGGTTAGAAATGATATAAAGAACACTTTGAATTTTCACTATAAATTTTCAATTTTCAACAATAATCAAAAGAGAAGGAGTTAAGATGCATTATGAGTTTTTTTAGAGCACTTCCCTTTTTCAGGTAATATTTCATGAGCTGATTATGGAGATAAGGTTCTTGTAATCAAACTGCAAAACCACTTGTTAGATGATTCAAATTTTTCAAAACAAAAACATATGTAAAAAAAAGTCATATGAAATTTTTTCAAAATTAAGGAAAGGAGAAAAGTCTTCCTGTTTTAATTGATAAAATTCCATAGGCTGATCATAAGAATGAATTTTTTGTATAAATGAAACCAGCTGTTAGAAATTACTCTTATTTATTTAAAGAAACAAAAATATATTTACATATATACAAAATGAAGATAACCCAAAATAATTCAAGAACCAGGAGAAGGAGGAATGACTTCCTCTTCAACTAGCTCCATCTCCTTCTGTTGTAAGGCATTCTGCAAAAAGTCTTCTTTAGATATTGGTTGATGATAAAGTCTAAGTCTATGTACATTTAAAACAAAGGAAATTTGCAAATCATCAATTGTCTTAATCTCATCAAATCCATTATCAAAAGCTGTAACAATTTCATATGAACCCATCCAATGAGTAGTTAATTTACCTTTAAATTTTTTGTACCTTGAATCAAAAAGTAATGCCCAATCTCCAGTTTTGAATTGTTTTTGTTTAATGTATTTATCATGCCACTTTTTGCGTTGGTTTTATATTAGAATTGTGTGCTGAATAGCATCTTGTCTAATCTCATCTAATTCATTTATCTGCAGGATTCGTTGTCCTTGTGCTTCTTCTAGATCCATCCCTAATTGTACAGCCATACGAAAAGTTTTGACTTGAAATTCAATGGGTAGAAGAACTTGTTTACCATAAACAAGTTCATAAGGTGTGTGGCCAGTGGTATTCCTCCAAGTTATTCTATAAGCCCACAAGGCTTTTGGAAGCCTATCTGCCCAGTCTTTGTGGTGTAACTGGATAGTCTTAGTCAAGATGGATTCTAATATTTTGTTGGTAGACTCTACCTGACCATTGTCTTATGGGTGATATGGTGAATATTTACAATGTCTAATACCATATTTTTCAGTAAGCTCTTTCATCAACTTGGAGGTAAACTAAGATCCTTGATCGGTTACAATTTCCCTAGGTACACCGAATCGGGTAAATATTTCTTCATATATAAACTCTACCACAGATTTTGTTGTGGCTCGGAATAATGCTTTAGCTTCCACCCACTTGGTGACATAGTCTGTACAGACTAGGATGTACTTCTTCTTGCGAGACATAGGGGAAATTGGACCAACGAAATCTAGAGCCCATTTTTCAAAAGGATCAATCATAACCTGGGGCTGTAAGGGCATCTCATCGGATGGCGTAGGTCTACCCATTCTTTGGCAGCATCTTTAAAAATGCTTGGCCAATAATATCCAGAGTGCAACACTTTGTATGTTCTTCTCTTATCAAAAAAATGCCCATCACAAGGTCCACCATGACATGCATGGAGGATCTCTGCCATCTCATCCTCTCGTACACATCGTCTAATAATAAGATCAGGACCAGTATGAAAAAGATCATTGTCAACCCAAGAATAATTAGAACTTTGAACTATGATTCTACGTTTCTCGGGTGGGGAGAGATGGTATGGTAGCTTTCCAGATGCTAAATAATTGGCTATGTTTGAAAACCAAGGGGTTCGAACAGACACAGCGAACAAATGTTCATCCGGAAAGCTATCATCGATGAGATCAACATTATTTTCAATTTGAATTTGAGAGAGAAAAACTGCTACCACATTCTCTCGACCGAGACGATCAACAACAGTGATGTTAAATTCTTGTAATAAAAGAAGCCACCAAGTCACCCTGCCATTAGTGATTGGTTTATTCATTAAAAATCTAATCGAGGAGTGGTATGTGTGTACAAAAACTTCATATCCTGTGATATAGTGACGAAACTTGTTAATGGCATAGACTACTGTCAGAAACTCTTTTTCAGTAACGGTGTATGATTCTGCAGGAGTCAAATTTTTGCTAGCAAAATAGATGGCATATGATGTTTGTCCTTCCTTTTGACCTAAAACTCCTCCTATAGCCATGTCGGAAGAATCAGTGGATATATCGAAGGGAAGGGACCAATTAGGGCCCATAAGTATTGGTGCCACTGATAGATTTGCCTTCAAAGATTCAAAGGCATGTTGACAAGGTTTAGTCCATTGAAAGTTTGTATCTTTCATGAGTAGTTTGAACATATTTGCAACTATCTTAGTGAAGTTTTCAATAAAACGTCTATAATAGCCTACATGGCCAAGGAAGCTCCTTACCTCCTTCTGAGTTTTTGGAGGAGGAAGTTTAACAATTATTTCTATCTTGGAAGGATCCACCTTGATACCTTGAAGAGAGACATGATGTCCCAAAACTATGCCCTCAGTTAATAACATCTTACATTTTTTATGACTAAGGGCTAAGTTCGTTTCTTGGCACCGAATAAGAACTGTTTCAAGGTTATCAAGGGCTTCTTGGAATCTATTACCATAAACTGTAAAATCGTCCATATAAACTTATACACGGTCATGTATAAGGTCAGCAAAAATTCCTAAGACTGCACGCTAGAAAGTGGCAAGTGCATTACACAGGCCAAATGGAAACACTCTATAGGCATATGTCCCCCAAGAACAAGTAAACGTCATCTTGTCTTGATCCTCAGGTGCTATTAATATTTGGTTGTATCCGTTATACCCATCAAGGAAAGAAAAGTATTGTTTCCCTGACAAGGTATCTAACACCTGATCAATGAAAGGTAAAGGGAAGTAGTCCTTAATAGTGGCCTTGTTCAATTCTCGAAATTCAACACAGATACGCCATTTCCCTGTAACTTTCTTTGGAACTACTACCAGAGGAGACACCCATTTACTGTTAGAAATTGGGTAGATGAAACCAGCATTAAGGAGTTTTGTTAATTCATCTTTAACTATATCCTTTAGGGCTGGATTCATTCTTCTCTGGGGCTGCCTGACAAGAGGTATGTTTGAATCTGTGTAAATGTGGTGAATACAAGTATCTGGGTGTATACCCTTCATATCGGTGTATTCCCATGCAAATGCTCCATTTTGACTTTTGAGAACTTTTAGTAATTGTTTTTGCTGACTCTCATCTAAACCTGCATTTATATGTAAAAAAATTCAGTCCTAACCTCACAAGGTATGGTATAGGATCCTATATGTTCTTCAATTGTGAAGACATAGGGTGTACTTGTAAATGTTGAGAGGCACATGTTTTCTTGGAATTCGTCTCCAAATATTTGGTCAAGTTGGGAAAAAGACTGAGGAAAGTCTATACATGTTGTGGAAGAGATAAATTGGTTCAACACATTTTCGGTATTTTGTTCTTGAAGTGCCCAAGAGAAATCACTAACAAGGGAAAGTTCTTCCAAGTTCTCATCCCCAAAAGGACAATCTAACCAAAACAGGTTTCAGTTATTGGTTGTGCTGGTGGGTATAAAGCGATTTTTCTTGTAGACAACCCATCAGAGATGATCATCTCTCCATCCCTACATCCTATAAATGCATTAGCAGTGGCTAACCAAGGTATTCCTAGAATAATAGGGTGTCCTTTAGAAGGGTCCTTTGATTCTATGAAGATAAAGTCCACAGTATATTCCCATGAAGCCACTGATACAATGATATCATCTAAGATCCCAGTAGGCTGCACCATAGTGCAATCTGCTAATTCTAGCATTGTTGGGGTAGGGCAGAGAAAATGTCCTAGATGGAGAGTTTCTAAAACTGTGGTAGTCATCGGGTTAATAGCAGCTCCTAGGTCAATAAGTGTGTTTCCTATGGAAATGTTATTGATAATAACAATTACCACAGGATTTCCTGGATTTGTATACTTTGGAATTCTAGGTTGGTTTGCTATATAATCTGACATTTCACCTATGACATGAATTGTCGGAGGGTCTTTTTGCTTTTTACCCGGTATTTTCATACAGAGTTCCTTTATTACTTTACTATAAATAGGTATATCTTTTATGGCTTGTAACAAAGGGATCTTGATACTAATATTTTTCAATTCGTTAATGATATCATACTCTGGATAAGTTACAGGTTTTTCTATTACTAGACGCTCTGGATATGGGGGTGCTTTTTCTCTTGGAATTACTTCTTTATGAGGATGGTTGTGTGTTGAATCTTTGGGAATAACCACATCTTCAAGAATGGCATCATTCAAAATTTTATTAGGTATGTCTTCTTCTTCATTCTCTTCTCGGATAACAATTGATGATTTGGGCTGATCTTGCAGAACTCTTCTAGACCGCAGTTGAATCTCATGCACTGGTGCGGTCGAAATGGCATATGATGGAAGAGGTAGCAACCGAATGCTGTTAAGAGCTTGAGTTGGCTTGTTGTTAATATTTGGTATCGGTTGTGCAGGTAATATTGTGGGTCTTGAGGGATTCATGTTTTAGAAGTGGTGAGGTTGATTTGTGATAGGGGAAAATGAAGGAGGTACAAATCCAAGCAAGAGTTGCTGGATATTAGGTTGGTAATGATAGTTAGGCATAGGAGGAGGTGGTTGATCATAAGCTTGTCCTCTCCATCCGTGTGCCCATTTTTGTTGTTGAGCATTCTGAGGAGGATACTGAGGTGGTCAATTTTTCCAACCTGAAGTGTTCCATTGTTGAGAAGGTTGATAAGGATGGTAATAGGGTGGAAATTGTGATGATGGATACTGATAGGATGGTTGATCTCTAGGTTTCCAAGGCCTCCTATATGTTTCACCAAAGTTCCCACTCTTATATATAGTTTGCAACCCAGGCAACGATGGACAATTATCAGTTGGATGTTCTTCTGTACAAAGGTGACATACTGAAACATTATTCAATGGACATTCCCGTTGGGGATGTTTAGTTCTACACCTAGGACATAAAACACTCATTGCTGCACGCTCTTCATCCTATCTCTTTTTAGCTTGTAATGCATCTAATTGAGAACCCATGGCTCCTAAGATATCTGTTTTAAAATTTTCTAATAGTGTAGCGGGGGTTTACACCCCTACTCGTGCAAAGGGGCACCTACTAAGGGTAAAGGAACCCTTAGTAGTAGGTTAATGGAAGATGGTGAAAAACTAACTAATAAAAAAAACAGTAAATAATTTAATCTAACATGTGCATAAGATAAAAACTGATTTCAAAACATGGAATGACAATCTTTCAAAGCAATATAACAAAGAATATTTTAACTTTTGTATTAATGGGAAAGCTAGGGCTTGCAAACAATTTACCTCACAAATGAGGTTGAGAAAGCTCTGACGGCGGTACAGTTGGTGTGCTTTGGAGCTCCTTGGTTCCTTACTCTCTTCCACAGTGCATGAATGGTGGTGAAAGCTTCTATCAAAGGGGAGGCTTGAGCTCAAAAGTGGATCACTTATGGCTCAATAGAAATTTCAGCAGCATAAGGATAGAGTAGGTGGTGGATGATGTGAATGAGGGGCCTCCACCCCTTTTTATAAATTTAGATTAGGGCTTTAGGGATTTTTTAGGGTTTTTGCCCTCTTTTTCTCCTTTTTATTTTTCTTTTGAGTTTATTCCCAATTATTTTGATTTTTGGGAAATTTTGACCCTGTTTTGGGGTTTTGGTATGTTTTAAAAGGATTTTTTAGATGTTTTGGTACCCATTTGGGTTTTTGGGGGTTTTGGAGGCTATATTAATAGGAATTTTGGTCAACAGGGGTATGTGTCTACAGGAATGAGCTGGTGAGTAACTTGTTGGTGTTAACAGATTTCCCCTTATGTATGAGGGAAGGAGATCATTGTATGGCCGATAGACATCATAAGTTATGTGATTTTTTGGGGTACTTGCATGTGATGGAGGAGAGAAGGAACTGGTGGGAGCTCAGAGCACATGGTCCACACAGACTGCAGAGACTAAAAATGCATGTTCTTACTGAGGAATATCTCCACATATGGATGAGGCAGGCATTCCCATGCTCATGTCAAGATATTGAAATAATAATAATGCCCAAAAGGGGGGACTGAACAATACATGGAGAACTGTTGTATACATCATACTAGTCCAGAGGGGACACAAATATGGGGTGTAGTCATGGTCTGACTGTGACTGATATGAATTGGAAGCATACAACTGGGGTGCTTCCGAATATTGTCTCCAAACGCAGCCCGGATATCGGTAGGAACATATAACTGGGTGTTCCGAAAGTAGACTCACCAATGTGCGAGAGTCAAGTGACATCTGGGTTCTTCGACTAATAACTAGAGGGGCCAATGCCCTGCACGAATCTCAACGATGCGATCAAGGTGTTGACATCGAGCATGTGAGAAACAATCATTTGGAGAGGCACTAAGGACTCCTTTCAAAATGATCCGTAGGAACTCATCACTGATGGTGATGAGTCCAAGGCACAGGGACCTCTCAGTCTATCCTATGGAATAGATTGGTTGGCGTCGATAGAGGGAGACCAGCTACTACCAAGGAAATGATGTTTCCTTGATAGGAGCGCGAGGTGTACCACCCATAGGTGATAGTACTCAGGGTGGAAATGACATACTGAGGGGGGGGGCCAACTGAGGTCGCAGAGTGGGGGGGAATGAAAATCCTCACAGCATATCTAAGAGATGATGTATACCTCACAAGAAAGAATTTAGGAATAAGATTAAGAGTAGTCAATGCAGTAAGATGAGCAACATAATAATAATACAGTACAACTCGGATAGAAGCAAAAATACTTCACACACACTAATTCATTAATCACAATATGGACAAATAAGTAGTACAATGCATGAGGATTCGAATTCCAAGGTGGCAATTTGAATTATCCTTCATGGAGTGATCAAAAGATCACTGGAGTTTCATTGGAGCACAGCTAGAAGTCTTCATCATCATCAGTGGAGTCATCAATGCTCAAGTAACTGTCAACCATCAGTCAAACTGAGTCTAACTGAGTGTGGTAGGTGTAACTAAGTGTAACTGGCACTAATTGAATGACGAAGGCTCAGTAGAGGGCACATGAGGAGCTAACTGGAGTCAGAATGGGAAGTCTAGTCTCACTGGAGGTCCATCGGGGTGATACAGTCAATTGAGAGTCAGTCTTTCCTTAAATCAAGGAAGGAACTGAAGTGCAACTGAGTGGTAGGTGAGAGAGGACAAGTGGCTTCCTTAAATCAAGGAGGAAAGGTGCACTAAGCTCTAGGAGGGATAAAACTGATCTGAGAGAAGCTCCCGGGGGCTGGCTAACTGAGGCTGGGTACTGGGACTGATGAATGGGATGCATGCAATTGCATGCATGCATGCAGAAATGCATGTTGCATGCAAGACTGAAAATGCAAATAATGAAAATGCTGGTAGGACTAGGATGGAGTATAGGAATATCCTAACACCCCCCCTTAATCCATCCTGGGCCCTGGTAACTGAGACCAAAGGTCACCCAATACAATGAATAATAATAACAGTCAATAAACCGAGGAAATGGGAAAAACCTCATGGAAAAAATACCCCCCCTCAAAATAGACTGTAAGGCACACACAAAAATAAATGCTCCAAACTCAAGCAGGTGTGATGCTTGATCATATGTCTAGAGGTATCTTATTCTTGGGAAGAAGTGGTTCATGCTCAAAAGGCATGTGCTTGTACTTTCTCTTTAGATCGAATGTGATGAGAACAAATCCAAAAGTATGAGGATGATCCTTGAACCTATGATTCGAATCAGCTGAGGTAGGATCAAATCTATGAATGTGCAGATAGTCTTTTGTCTTCTCCTTCGAACCATCATGGGTGAGATTATGCCAAAAAGAACCATCAAATAATAGTAAATGTTTTGAATCCAAATCAAATCCAAGACTTAAAGAATGGTTTCTTAAGATCTCCTTTGAACCATTTGAGGTGAGATCTAAACCATTGAATGCATGAGAAATTATCCCAAGCAAATGGCAATGGCCATCAAATATCAGTGTTTGCTTGGAATCCAAATTAGATCCAAGACTTGAATCATGGTTTCTTGAGATCTCCTTTGAACCATTAGAGGTGAGATCAAAACCAGTAAGTGCATGAGAAATTATCCCAAGAGAATGGAAATGGCGATTATCTTCAATAACCTTCTGAAAGCATGAAATAATGATCATATAGTAGTACATAAGAGGTGAGTGATCAAGGAGAGCGAATGCATTACCTCCAATGGCTGATTTTACCTCCGAAGCATTCAATAGATCATGTTGCAAACCAACAAACTCTGGTGCAAGAGAGGATTTAGGACCCTCTGCAATTTCTAGAGTGTGAGCTGGCACAAAATTCGAAATAGAATAAATTTGGAGCATGAGTGTAGAATCTGCAAGTTCTTCTTCTTTGTGGACAACTTCAATATGAGATATGTTTGATACTGGTTCATGACCTGTGAGATCATCAAGGAAAGTGAATGCAATAGTGGGCTTGCTCTCGAAATGGATTGGACCAATCCCTTCATTCTGATTGCCAAATCTTTCATCCAGGTGGGCCCATAGCTCTTTTGGAGATTCAACATCAAGGAGGTCATATGCCATGCATCGAGGCATAGCAAACATCATGGTTGCACGGACATTGTCACCTTTTATTTAACCAATCAATCTCTTCTTCAGAGGATTCGAACTCTCTTTCAAAAATAATCAAAGAGACCACAGCTCTTCAAATATGCTATCATTTTTGGTTTCCATTCATCATAGTTGAATGGAGAAAGAAGAGGGATTTCTTCTGAATACACGGAAGCTGTAGAAGACCTAAAAAAACAATAGAAAATATCTACAACTGCTACTACTGCAAAAAATGCAGAAACTGTTGCACTCGAAATCTTGATAATTACCTGCAAAAAAACTCTCAGGAATGGAGATAAACAATACTCTCAATATGCTCTGATGCCATGTGAAAATCCTCACAGCAGATCTAAGAGATGATGTATACCTCACAAGAAAGAATTTAGGAATAAGATTAAGAGTGGTCAACGTAGTAAGATGAGCAACAGAATAATAATACAGTAGAACTTGGATAGAAGCAAAAATACTTCACACACACTAATTCATTAATCACAATATGGACAAATAAGTAGTACAATGCATGAGGATTCGAATGCCAAGGTGGAAGTTCAAATTAGCCTTCATGGAGTGATCAAAAGATCACTAGAGTGTCATTGGAGCACAACTGGAAGTCTTCATCATCATCAGTGGAGTCATCAATGCTCAAGTAACTGTCAACCATCAGTCAAACTGATTCTAACTGAGTGTGGTAGGTGTAACTGAGTGTAACTGGCACTAACTGAATGAAGGAGGCTCAATGGAGGGTACATGAGGAGCTAACTGGAGTCAGAATGGGAAATCTAGTCTCACTGGAGGTCCATCCGAGTTATATAGTCAGTTGAGAGTCAGTCTTTCCTTAAATCAAGGAAGGAACTAAAGATAACTGAAGTGCAACTGAGTGGTAGGTGAGAGAGGACAAGTGGCTTCCTTAAATCAAGGAGGAAGGGCGTACTAAGCTCTAGGAGGGCTAAAACTGATCAGAGAGAAGCTCCTGGGGGCTAGCTAATTGAGGCTAGGTGCTGGGACTAATGACTGGGATGCATGCATGCATGCAAGACTGAAAATGAAAATAATGAAAATGTTGGTAGGACTAGGATGGAGTATAGGAATATCCTAACATGACCGTGACTGATATGAATTGGAAGCATACAACTGGGGTGCTTCCAAATATTGTCACCAAACGCAGCCCGGATATCGGTAGGAACATATAACTAGGTGTTTTGAAAATAGACTCACCAATGTGCAAGAGTCAGGTGACATCTGGGTTCTTTGACTAATAACTGGAGGGGCCAATGCCCTGCACGAATCTCAACGATGCGATCAAGGTGTTGACGTCGAGCATGTGAGAAACAATCATTTGGAGAGGCACTAAGGATTCCTTTCAAAATGATTCGTAGGAACTCATCACTGATGGTGATGAGTCCAAGGCACAGGGACCTCTGGGTCTATCCTATGGAATAGATTGGCTGGCATCGATAGAGGGAGACCAGCTACTACCAAGTAAATGATGTTTCCTTGATAGGAGTGCGAGGTGTACCACCCATAGGTGATAGTACTCAAGGTGGAACTGACATACTGAGGGGGGGGGGGACAACTGAGGTCGCGGAGTGGGGGGGGGAGACTCGGACTTCCTTTGTTCAGAGCATGATGGCAAGGCTGACTTGGAAGTGTATGAAACTGACTTCATGGGAGGGGATCATAGATGAAGGGACCAGGGACTGTGACTGCAATGGGGGGGGAATCAAAGGGTGACACATCGCAGAATACTCTGAACAAAGGAGACCATACTGGGGAAGCTTCCATGATAGTGTGATTAAATGCGATTTGTCGTGGCACCGAGAGGCGCCGTTGGATCCTTATTTATGTGTTAAGGAGCTCGAAGAAGGGATAGAAGTATGCTCAAAGACGGTACTGTCGTGTGGATTTATACAAGCCCAGGACAGTGCATGCTCGTGGTTGCTTTCAATTTTAGAGAGTCTAAAAGCAGTAAGGAGACTCCAAGGGGGTTCTTTTTCGTGTGTTAGTCTCCAAATCCCAAAAAAGCATAAAAGGATGCAATGAAGAACTCTTCTAGTCGATGTGACTAGAGTATTCCTTTTTCGTAATTAGTTTACAAGGTCCGGAAAAGGGGTAAACTTATACCAGGTAGATGCCCTTTCAGATAATTTTAGCGAGCATGAAAGGAAGCAAGGTTGCTCAGTGATCTTTTCATTATTTTAGGACTCATAAAAGAGCTTAACAGAAACTCCCTAAGTGCCTTTTTCGTAAAGGAATTGATCGGCCCGAAAAATGGGTAAAATTATACCGAACAAAATTAATGGCGAGGTGAGGAGGAAGTGTTCAATCAAGGGGAAAGTATGGGGATCAACAATCATGGTAGGGGGGAACACTGATGGGGCCTCCTGGTGGGTTGGTGAGTGGTAGCAAAACAACGTTATAATCGTAGTATGGATGGAGCGGAGGGCTCATGTGTAAGTTGTGATGCACTAATTTGTAAAATTTGACAGGGGCTGATATGGCATGCAACTCGAGGCGGCACGGTGTGTGGACACAATGTCAAACTTTTTTTTGGTGAAAGCGAGAAATGGTCTCAAGCATCATCACGAGCGTGGAAAACTGAATCCATCGATATAAAGAACGTCAAAAATGGACGATGGCCGATGTGGCATGCAAACCAAGGCGGCGAGGGGCATGTGGAAAATCCCCAAAAAAGGGGTCGGTGAGCGCGAGAAATGGTCTCAAGCATCATCATGAGCGCGAAAAACTGAATCCGTTGATATGAAACTCATTGAAAATGGACGATGGCCGATGTGGCATGCAAACCGAGGCAACAAGGGGCATGTGGAAAATGCCAAAAAAAGGGGTCGATGAAATCGATAAACCGACTTGAACACCGTGGAGTTCTTGATGCACTGAATCCATTGGTATCAATGGTTTGAGAAATGGACCTCGGATGCTCCCGTAATGACAAAACAAAAATAAGTCCAATGTCTATAAATAGTAAGTGGACCTTCATAATAGGTATCATTTGTGATTGGTGAGTTTGACAGGAGATTGGAGGAGCCCAAAGGTTAAAACTGAGATTACGAGAGATTGGACCGGTGGATTTGCATTCCAAGAGTTGCAGGTAAGTGCTTATGTCCTTAGCCTTGTCATTTGATTTTTTTTGTTGGGGTGTGTGCCTCTGAGTAGGCGTACGGGGCATTAATTGCTGTGAACGTGGCAAAGCACTCGTTCCAGGGGGTTTTGCGTGGTTTGGACCGCGATGGTGGGAGAGATAACTGCGCTCGCAAAGCGCGGGTATCCCACTCAAAAACGCGGTGCAGAGCACATTGAAGGCGTCCGAATGCGCGGTTTGTCGCATGGGTATGGCCCCGCTTAGCTGCGGTCTGAAGTGCAGTATTCCGAGGGGAAAACATGCTTCAGAGCATAGCTAAACGGAGCATAGTTGCGCTCTGAAGCACGGGTTTCTGAGAGAAAAGCGCACTACAGAGCGCAACTATGGGTCTTAAAAGTGCACTCTAGAAGCGTCAGTTTTAAGAGGAAAAAACGCGCTCCAGAGAGCATGTTTGGGGCCAAAAATTGCGTTGGGATCAGGGATGGATTTGGGGGTATGGGAGGTTGATGTGGTTCTAATGCATTTCGTTGTTTTTGTTGGAAGGATGTCGATGGTGACTTGGAGAGAGCAGGAGGTCCCGAGTACCATTGAGCGACGCATTTGGATGGACAGGGGAGTTTGGGAGGCCCTAGCTGACTATGGGCTCCTAAAGTTCGCACATATTCCATTGATGCGCTTAGCACCACTATTGTTGAACAAGTTGATTGAGTTCTGGGACTCATATATAGAGGGATTTATGATCCAGGGTGAGTGAATAGATCTGACCCTGACAGATGCATATTTCTTGACTGGACTGCCCAGGTTGGGCATGGTTGCTGATACCCAACCGAGGAGGCCGGGGAATATATCGATGGAGACCTTACTGGATAGACATTGTCTACTGGTGGCAGAGGTGAGTGGCTCTGCACTTATGCTTTGTGATATAGAGAGTCCCACTACCCAGGATATTGTAGCGATGGTTGTACGTATTCTGGGTTCGCATGGACCTCACCGGATCTCGGGAGGGCAGATGGTGTTGATAGAGAGCATCCTTAACGGGACGTATTATGCTTGGGGGCAGATGTACTTGACAGTTGTTCGACGAGATCTGGGAAAGGTTAGGCATCTGGGGAAGGGGTTCTGTTACCCTTCCTTTATATGTGCATTTTTCTTCGAGCGGTTACCCACACTGCGGCCTCAGAGAGCAGTGCGGGAAGCTCCACCGACAGAGCCGCGGATGCAGCAATGGGGCGAGATGATGACTCGTAGGGGTGGAGGGATACTAGGCCATTTTTTCACAAAGGAGTTGTTTAGACAGTGGCTGCAGATACTTGTATCTATTGAGGAATTCCCATACCACTTGATGGACTTTCGTGGGGACCCGGAGTTGCTGAGACCTCCTGGTCAGGCTTGGGGACCAGATGGTATGTCTATTTTTTGTTTTGTCTATTCTTTATGCACAGTACTATGTTGTAGCTAGTTGGTATTTATTGATGTTTTGATGTTTCCTTTTGCATATGTCGGACCTTGACCGTCGTCGGGGCATCGGTCACGGAGAGGCCGTGTAGAGGGGGTTGATCCAGTAGGTCATGGACAGGGGCATCGTCGGAGTGTCACAATTACTTTGGATGTCTTGCAATAGGGGATTGATCAGCTCCTAGAGGGGATCGAGAGCGACGCTTGGCAGCATCTAGATCAAGAGTTGATTGACATATGTTATGATGCTCCACAGGAGTGGAGGCCCATCATGTGGCGTATTGCGATGGCCGCATAGACAGTGAGAGATTTTGCTCAAGGGGATGTACCTTATCTTGGGGAGGATGACAAGGATGAGCCTGAGGAGGATGAGCCCGAGGAGGAGGTGCCCGTGGAGGAGGATCCTGAGGAGGAGGAGTTTCCGGAGGAGGAACAGGGGGAGGATGAGCTAGTGGTGCAGGGGGCGGAGTCAGAGGGGGGTGATGATGATGACGACTATCGAGAGGAGTCTGACTAGGCATTTGATAGGGATGCCCCCACTTCTCTGAGCATGTGGTATTTTTGTATATACGGATTATGATATTTATCGAGGATGTTGTTGGGGCTCCTCGCTATGTTTATATGTATATTTGGGTACAGTGGGTACTTATGACATTTTCATGATATATATATATATATATATATATATTTATATTTATCGGCGCGTGGATTTTTTTTGTGATGATGTTTGTATTATATGCATGTGGATGCAATTGTGATGGTGTACGTGGATGCAATTGTAGTAATGGTTTCTTTTTTGTGATTTTTATATTTTTTGGATGCCTAAATGATGTTATTATGTACATGTAGGTGATATGGTTATGTGTGTTACATATTGTGATTTGTGTGCCAGTCTAGAATATTGTTAGCCATTTGGTCTGCTACACTATTTTGATTTCATGGGACATGAGTGAATGTAATGGATTCAAACTGTCTGATCATGTGTTTAGTGTGCAGGAAATTTCTAAAAAGGCAGGGATCCCGTACCTGGTAATGGTTGTTGAGTTGGGCGACAAGCAGTTGGGAATCAAGAAACACACGAAGGTGATGGATGCCCATATGGAGGGCGGCGGTCAGTAGACCGGCCACAACATCATACTTATCCTGGTTATTTGTAGTAGCACCTATGCACACTCCATCTAGGTGGATTAGCTCATGTGAGGGGGAATACAGGACCCAAGTTGCAGAGGCGAGGTTCGGGGACCAGCGACTTGCGCCATCAGTGAAACCGACGTATTGTGGTGGGAGGGAATCCATCTGTAATCTTCCAGGGGAAAAAAATGTAAGGTCTTAGATAAAAAAAAAGGTGAAAAACAAAAAGGAAAGAAACTATACAACAGGGACTGGCACGTCCCCAAAACGATGTTACGGGTAGAATCGCTTAAGGTACAACCCATTTTGAGGGTTGCGCAGGGGAGTGCCTTCGGAATCGGTGAGGATGTATGCCCCATGTCCCAAACAGGTATGTACAATGTATGGGCCTTGCCACATGGATTCAAAATTTCCTTTCCCGTTCATGTCATGTGCTTGGTCACAGACGAGGACAAGGTCTCCCTCTCGAAAATTATGCGGGTGAACATGTTTAAAATAGCCTGCTTTCAAGCGGTTTTTAGCAGCCTCAATGGTTTGGAGGGTTGTCCGGCGATCCTCATTGGCTTGTTCTAGGAGGATGAGGCGTTGTTCGAGTGGTGAGGTGTGGGGTAAGAGTTCGACAACAATGTGGAGGACAAGAATCAGGCACTCAATGGGGAGGACCGATTCGACGCCAAGTACCAAGTGGAAAGGGGTAAACCCCGTGGCAGTCTTCGTGGATGTGCGATAAGCCCATAGTGTTGGAAATAACATGTGATACCAGTTGGACTTATGGCGATCTACGGTGTGCTGAAGAATGGTCTTCAGTATTTTATTGATGGCCTCTACCTGGCCGTTCCCTTGCGGGTAATAGGTCGAAGAGTATTAATGCTTGAATTTTAGAAGGATAGATAGCTCCTTCCAGACGGAGTCCTCGAAGTGTTTCCCGTGGTCTGACACAAGTTGTTGTGGGACACCGAAACGAGTAATAACATGATTAAAAAATAAACGAGCCACAGTGTCAGCTTTGCAGTTGAATGTGGTCATGGCCTCGGACCACTTGGTGAAGTAATCTACAACGACAATGATGTACTTGTGGCCGCCTATCGACGCAGGGTTACACTCCATGAAGTCGATGACCCATTTGCAGAAAGGACCAACAGTAACGACTGGATGAAGGGGAGTGGGTGGGGTCCATTCCTTGGGTGCGAAGAGTTGGAAGTTACGGCAATCCTTAACTGCAGTGATGCAGTCAGTAAAGAGGGGGGGGAAAAAATATCTGGCACGGATAACTTTTTGGGCGATGGCCATCCTTGAAAAGTGTCTGCCACAAGCTCCACTGTGGCAATCATTAAGGACTTGTTCAGCCTCATCGAGGGTGAGGCAGTGGCATAAAATGGTGTCAATACCGCGATGGTATAACACATCTCCTAAGAGAAGGTAACATGAAGCATGGTGACGTATGCATCGGCACCCATCACAGTCAAGGTCGGGTCAAAATTTCTGAGTGCGAAGGTACACCAATATATCGCCGTACCAAGGGTCATCTGAGGAGATGATAAATAAATGATTGTCGGGGAGACAGGTATTGATGGGAGTTGAACTGGATGATGATGGAAAGTCTGTCATGAGTTGCACCAACGCAAGGGCCTTGACGCTCTTTGGTGTTGTAAACGTGAGGTCATACTCTTGGAGAATAATGACCCACTTAGCCACACGGCCTTGTAGGAGGCGATGACTCAAAAGGTAAACCTTAGGATTAGAGTCAGCCACCATGGTAGTTGGGCTCAGTAATATATAGTGACAGAATTTTTGTACGGAGAAGACGACAGCCAGGGCCAACTTCTCTTCTTGGGGATAACGCAACTGTGGGCCGGATAGGGTCTAACTCAGATAGTAGATTACATGTTCTTTCTATGCACTATCTTCTTGAAAAAGTACCCCGAAGACGGCGTATTCAGATGCTAAAACATACAGGATAAAATATTTTGATAAATCCGATGGGGAGATCAATGGGGCATTAGTTAAGGCTGTTTTGAGGGCTAAAAAAGATGCTTCTGCTTGCTCGTCCTAGACAAACGAAATATGGGTGCAGAGTAAGCGGAGGAAACCATGAACTGTGGTGGCATATTCAGGAATGAAGCGGCATAGGAAGTTGGATCTCCCTTGTAGGCTCTGCAATTGACATATATTGCGAGGGGATGGGAGGTCCAATATGGCTTGGAATTTTAAAGGGTCGATGGTTATCCATTTCTGTGAAACAATGAATCCTAACAACCGGCCTGCAGGAACGAAAAAAATGCACTTGAGGAGATTCAAGCGGACTCGGTATTTGCAACAACGCAGGAAGACCTGCCGGAGGTCATTTAGGTGATCAGACCGTTTCTTGGAGCGTGTTATGAGATCATCTAGGTAAACCAAGATGATGTGGGTCAAGTCATGGAAGCAGTATGTCATGGCTCGTTGGAAAGTGGCACCTGCATTCTTCAGACCAAACGGCATGACTCGATGGTAAAAGGTGCCCCATGGGGTAGTGAAATCAGTTTTATATTGGTCTTCTTTTTGGATGTGTATTTGATTATATCCGAAAAATCCATCCATAAAAGAGAGGACTTCATGTCCCGCACAAGCGTCGACGAGTTGGTCGATGAAGGGTGTGGGGAAGTTGTCTTTGGGACATGCATGATTAAGATCACGGAAGTCTGTACAAACATGGAGAGTGCCCTACTTTTAATTGACAGGTACAGGGTTGGAAACCCAAGTGGTGTAAGTGATGGGGTAGATAAACCCGGCTTTCCGCAGCTTCTCAATTTCAATTTTGACTGCAGGGAGTTTGGAGGGGTGAATTGGTCTTTGCTTCTGGAAAACAGGTGGGACCTCTAGCCATGTATCAATATGGTGCTCAACGATAGTAGGGTCCAGGCCGGGCATCTCGGTATAAGACCAAGCAAAGACATCACAAAACTCCTGAAAAAGCTTTTTGTATTCTCTGATTTCGTAATCCGTACATGAGGCACCTAATGTGATGAGTTCGGGTGCGCTAGGTGTGACGGAAATATCCACTTGTATGGTAGGTGATATATTGGCCATGTTTCCCTCCTCGAAGGCATATGGGGTAGGAATAGGGTTCTTAAACCAGTCGACCTTCTCGGGGATAAAGTCCTTTGTTTCAATTGAGAACTGAGTGGTCGTGGAGGTCTCCTCGGGAATAATATAAGATCGATGGTGCATGTCATCCCAGGGGTAATCAAGTGCAGTAAGTGTTTCGAGTATCTCCTCATCGCTTTGAAAGTAATGTGTGGCCAAGTTAGTTGAGGAGGGGTCGTGTGTGGGGGATGACATGTGATCGTCTGATGTGGAGATCCTGTAGATGGTGTTGATCTCTTCCGAGGAGGAAGATTTTGGGGGGTGAATTTCTTCAATGGTCGTGATAGATGATTCTAGCTTGGACTGGGACAATTAGTGGAGTACCAATGTATACTCCGGAAGGTTGGGGCAATGATGCGAGTAGTGACCGTATATCCCACATATAGCGCAAGCGTGGTTGGTATGCAAAGCCTTGTTATGTTGATGGGCTGGGGGATTTAGTACAACCACCGGAATGTTAGGGTCATCGTCTAAAGTCTTCATGTGCTATTGAAGATCAGGTAATTGTGAGCAGTTGTGTGTGGTGTGGCCTATATCGTCGCACAGGGAGCACTTAGGGGGTGCTCATGGGGGTGGTTGAGGTGCCACCATTTTTCTTGTCGGTGGGGCAATATAGGTTTGCGAGCCGCTGCCCCCTGCGTTTCTAGGTGGTGGAGGGGCCGGGTTAGTAGTAGATGTGGATGCCGCGACGGTTGGGTAGTTGGGTAGGTTCGCAACACCGGGGGGTGGAGGGTTGGAAGTCCTGACAGGTTGAACAGGCTCGAGGACAACCTATGGTGTTGGGGGAGGAGTAGGGGAGGGTAAATACCACACGGGTAGACCTAGGGTTAACCCAGGGAGGTTAAGAGTGGCCATGACTGGGGTACTTATAACTCCAGAAGGTGGGAATAAAAACGGGATCGTATGGATCAGTGTTGCTCCAACATGACTTGGTACCGATGGTGGATGCGGTAGTAAGGGTGGTTGCGGGTTGGGTGTAGCTGGGTTGGATGAAATGGTGCATAAATCAGATATTTCGATTATCCATAAAGGGGGTGGAATGGATTGGAACATGGAAGTCATTGGTGATTCCAAGTAGATTCTGGGTCCAACTGTTGAGACGAGCGATGTAGGTGTATTCTGAACGGGTTGTTCAATCATGGGAAGGACATTCTCAGGGGTAACGGGGGCGTTAGGATCGTAGTATGTTATTTTATCTATCTTGACCACACATCCCTCATGGGGAAACATCATGATGCGGAAGACGAAAGAAGCGACGACTTTCATGGCATACATGTAACTACGGCCAAGTAAGAAGTTATAATCAAGCTGGGCATTGATAACCTCTATGTTGATGAGAACGGTTTTGCCACCTGATTGAACAAGCACGTTAGCCAAAAGACTTTGCGGTTGAGTTGAACGGCCATCATAAGCTCATAATGCGGTGGTGGATGGTTGTAGTGTAGGAGATCCAATTTTCTGCCAGAAAAATGTCTACATCGCGCAGGTGGAGGCACCTTCATCGATGATGCATTAATGAATTACCAGGTTTCGAATGGATACAGAAACTTGAAAAGCTAATGTCGAAGGCAAGCGTGGTTCGGCTTGGTCTAAGTCGAATGCCATCATTTGTGAGTCATTAGGGTCTATCGCACCGATGGCATATAAAAACAATTTCCTCTGTGTTGGACAGTTCTTTAGGACTTCCAAGGTAGACATAGCAGCGGGGGACTGCGCTAGATCTTCTACAATATTATAATTTGAGGCGGCACAAGCATTAGGATTGTTGTTGATCCATCGTAATGGGAAGCGAGGGGCTTTAGGGGCCCCATCGCCGTGTGGCGGGGGTATGCGTAAGGGCTGATCTGTGGGAAGAGCATTAGAAGCAATATCAACGGGGGTGATTTTGGGGTTGGGTCCGTATTGATTTCAACGTGTTTGTAGATTGACGTCGGTCGATGACATCATGAGGAGATGATGGGTACCCGAATCCGTCAGTTGGTTTGTCTGTGTAGCATATGTGATTTGCTGAGGTGGTTGTGCAGTTCCTTGAGGGGGACCCAATGGTTGAGTATTTACTACTCCTTGTGTAGGCAAGGGGTTTTGCAGCACCATGGGAGGTGGCGGGGGGTTAGGTTGTGCAGGAGGAGCAGCCTGTCCCTGGCATTGGGTGTCATCTGTCCAAATTTGACGGGCATGCTCTAGGTGTGGACAATTGTGTGTGTAGTGGTCGTAGACCCCACATATGGAACAAGGGTGATTTGTTCGTAGATTGGGATTTTTTCCCTTACGAGGTGGTATGTCATGGTTTTGGTCAGGTGGGGCAGCATTGTTGTTATTTGGGGGGTTTGGTTGTTGACCGCCTAGATCCTGGGGTTGGTTGTTCCTACAGTTACGTCCTCTCCCTCTATTCTGTTGGCCTTGCTGGTTGCATTGAGTAGACTGATTTTGTTGTGGGTTTTGTTGGGCATAAACTTTCCCTTGGGGGTTGGGAGGGTTCTGTGGCTGAGCAGGTGGGGGTGCCTGCTGAGGGTAGTAACCGGGCTGTGCTTGAGGTTGAGCTGGTGCTGGTGGGGTCGGCGGTGGATGATAAACTAGAGGATCTTGTGGTTGTACAAGTGGGGCTTGCGGGGGGTAGTAAGCCGGCTGAACTTGTGACTATGCGGGCAGAGCCGGATGGTGATAAAAATTGGATTGTCCCGCAGGAGGATTATAAGGTGGGGGTGCATGGCCATAACACTGATGTGGGCATGATGGTGCATGGGTATGAGGAGGTCGAATGACTAGGGCGTATGATGTAGTTGCTTCAGAATGGGACGTGGCACGCAAGAGGTCAGGGCCACTAGTAGTACACATAGCCGTGTACAGCTGGGTACGTGATGCCACATGTCCGATGATGCCGTCGGCGGCATGGGAGTCAACACGAGGGGCGTCGGGTAGGATAGAGTATAGATAGCCGGATTGGGCGTAAATAAGATCAAATTGTTGGGATTTGAGGATGGCTTCTTCCTCGGATTGAGGTCGCTCGGATGCCACATCCTTTGCGATGGTTGGTATGAGAGACTTCAGGAACTAGTCTAAGAAAATATGGTCATCCAACTTGATCTTACATAAAGTACATCATTTACGCCACTCATGGATGTGGTCCGTGATGTGGGTGGTCGTATTCTGTCTACAAGATAAGAGGATCTCTACACTAGCATCATAACGAACAGGTAGCTGGAAGAATTGCAGGAAAGTGGAGGCAAGGTATATAAATGTAAGATGAGTCCCGTGAGGTTGGTCAATATACCACTTAGCTTCCGCTCCAGTAAGGGTTAGTTGTAGTAGTCGGAGGCGAATGGAGTCATCCACGATGGAGTTAGAGGAACACCATAAGTGGAAAGACATGATATGATTTTGGGGGTCTTCTCCTCCCTTTCCATCGAATTTGGGTATGTCCGAAGGGATTTTGGTGGGAATAGGAGGCCACGTAGGATCATGTCGTATGGGATCATTAGTCAATCTAGCCAAGTCAAGGAGGTTAAGACTGGCAATGAATGGAAAACTAGTAGGAAGATGTGTCGGGGGTGGCGTGGGAAGTGGTTTTGTCATAGTGGAAATGGTGTGGCCACTGCCCCCGATATGAGGGGCAATGGTATGGGCCATAGCAGTGATGGTGGGGTCGTTTCCCCCAATGTGTGGGGAAATAGTATGGGCCATGGCGGAAATGGTGGGGCCACTGCCCCCAATGTGTGGGGCAATGGTATGGGCCATAGCAACGATTATGGGGTCGTTGCCCCTAATGTGTGGGGAAATGGTATGGGCCATGGCGGCAATGGTGGGCCCGCTACGCCCAATGTGTGGGGCAACGGTATAGGCCAAGGCGAAAATGGTGGGGCCACTGCCCCCAAGTGTGTTACTAGTCACTAGTGGACTTGTATTAGTAACCAATCCACTACCCATAGGGGTGGATGCAGGAATGTTGGGCATAGGGTCTATAGATGACATGACAAGGATGGATGTTGATGTGGTGGTCGAGTGAGTGGTGGATTCTCCGCCAACCATCCCGCCAAAAACGACGTTGGATGTCATACCAGCCAAGGGGCTAGATGGAGCGGTGTATGTATTGTATTCTAGTTCAGAATCGGATGTGCTATAAGGGGCATCCAAATCAGGTGACAAGGCTCTATGTCTATGGTGAGGAGAGCCAAGTAAACAGTGCTGCGAGGGTTGGCCCCGTTGGCACCGGGACTGTCTATGGGACTCAATGATGATGATCAGGGTATTCTGGGTGAGATATGGTGAGTGAAACACTAGTGCATATGGTCAAATTTGCCATGATTTTGCGTTTCTATTGCCACAATTTATTGTCCCTGTTTCCACGATTCGTGTTTCATTTTTTCGTGGAAAACTTTTCGTGGATATAGGGACGAAGATTCCCCATCGTGGCAATAGCAACGCTTCATAGTGGACACGTGTCACCTATACAACAGTTCTCAAATCTACGGAATTTGAAATCTACCACGAATATTCGTCGCTATATCGACGAACGTCTTCTATATGTTTCCACGCAGATGCTAAACCTCCCACGAACGTTCGTGTCTATAGAGACGAACTTATCTAAGAGGTTTGTTGCAAATAGCGACGAACGTTCGTCGCAGGTTTAGCATCTACGTGGAAACATTTTCTATAGCTCCACGAACGTTTGTCGCAATATCCACGAATCGCTTCACTAACTTTTGTGGCAGGTTCAGCATCTGCGTGGAAACTATTAATATTAGGGCACGGTGGAATCAAACCACCAACCTCCTTCTTGTAAAGAAGGTGCTCTTCCATTGAGCCAGCACCCTTCAAAGAATTAGACCTTGAAACTTTGTAAATTCTAAATTCTAAAACTTTCATTAAATTATAAAACTTTTTAAAGTCTGGTGAATATTTTACTAAACAAGTGGGCTAAGTAGCATAGTTTCTTAGCACCCGCCTCTTATGTCTATAAAAAATGTAAAAAAATATGCATAGCCTCTTATGTATATAGACAATGTAAAAAAAGGGCACCTACTCATGACATCTCAAATCCCAAAGCATTCTAATAATGGGTGGTGTGATCCTCATCCATATGTGCAGAAGAAAACATGATTAGAGTGCATGGAATAGCCCCAAGTAGGGAGCCCTAGTTACCACATACGAACCTCCATGCATACAGATCTAAATTTGTACCATAAATTCTCAAGAAAGGCGCCTCCAGCAGAGTCAAAATAACACAGATGAGACCCAAGCAGGGAAAAATTCTCTGGCTACAATCAACATGTTATCATCCCTTGTTGTACTCTTTCACCAAGCTTAATCTACCACCTTGTCGATTATTTCATCCTTGTGGGACCCATTTTATATTTACTCCATCAACGTCTAATATCGTTCTTGCATTGTAGATGAGTATGGAGAATTTAGAAAAAAATCATTTATTTATATTTTCTTTTGTTTCTGCAAGACAATTTGAGAATTGTAATCCAAGAGTGGAAGCTTGTTGGCAATATAGGTTGGCAAGATGATGACAAAGGACTAACCAAGACAATATGGTAGGGCAAACTCAGTAAAAGTCAAAAGAATTCAAAGGAACTGATGACATGGAATATGTGATGATGTGGCATGTGTGATGAGGCTTGAAATACTCATTATGGTGTCCTGGAGTCATCAGGAAGTCATGGTTGCAATTTGACATCATTCTGGTAAGTTATGACAATTTTGTGCAAAACTGGAAAATGACTAAGAACATGAAATTTAGTAAAAACTGCCTTATGGAAATGCCCGCCATAATTTGTAGAAGAATGAAAATGCCCACACCTCATGTTAATCATGAATTATTTTTAGTTTTATACCTAACCATGGTCTCAGTTTTCATTGGTCATGTCTGAAGAAAAAGTTATAGGCCTGCAAAAACAGGGTTTCAGGCTGTTTTGCACTATTTTTATACTGGCAAAAACCTATATAAAGTGCCTAAGGGAAATGCCCGCCATTTTCTCTAGGAAGGTGATAAAAATAAAATGAAAGAATCATGTTGAATCTGGATGATAATTTCACATGAACATAGTTTCATATTTTTTTTAAAATGTGTGAGGATAAAAATACATAATTTCCAAAACAGGGTTAAAACCAGTTTTACTACCTTTTTGTATGAAAATAAGAAAAAATGGCTCCAGAAAATGCAGGAGAAATATTACATTGTTTTGAAGACATGGGGATATATTATGTTTTATGTTGCATCCATACATGGCTTAATATCTCTCAAAGAGTCCTTGAGGAAAAAGATATCAGCTTGCCAAAACGCCTCCTGGCACAGTAAAAAACCAGAGTTTGTCAAAACTGTCTTAGTGTTGAAAAACAGTGATGAAAAGACATTTTTAAATGCCCGCCATAAATTGTATGTGGAATGAAATTCCCGCAAAATATTATCAAACTATAGCATGGTATTTGTTCTATCTAACCATGTCTCCAGTTTGTCTTGGAAGAAGCCGAGGAAGTAAATATTAAATTGTCAAAAGTGCTTCCTAGTCAGATTTGCACTGCTTCAAGAAAATGCCCGAAGTTGTGTATGTGTCAACATGCTCCTCAGCTGACATGGGCGTGTTTCTTGTTGAAGTATCTATCCAGTCATGCTTGTAGGTCTCTCTGTAATGATCACATGAAGAAGAAATCAAATTGCCAAAGTGAAGAAAAAGTTGTTGTACATATGAATACAAAAATTTAACAAGTGTCAAAATCACATGGTTGATGAGGCATTTGGAAAACAAGGAGGTGTTCATGAGCTGATCAAATTAATCAGATAGTATAGTACCGTTCTCTGATGAACTGGGTACCTGCCCATAGGCTCAGATTTGCCTTTGAAGTTCACACTTGAAAAATGTATGTATGCCAAGTTGAGAAAAAATTAAACACAGATATTTGTGAAGTTGTTTGGAAATGCACTCCAGAGGCTGTACACGTGTCAATAAATTTATCAGATGGTATCAATCTACTCCTTGGTGCTTTTTCCATCTAACTATGGTCTTGGTTCTCCCTGTGATGGTCACACATGAAAAAATGTACCTGCAAAGTTAGTAAAAAATGTTAAAAGACCTGCAATTAAAAGGATGATAAGTTACAGGAATAAAAAGGGGAACATAGACAACGTTATATAAAAAATGATGAAGTATTATTTATTAAAAACAGAGATATGCTACAGGGATAAAATCAAACAGAATTATAATTACTAACAAGGGTGAGGCTGTATAAGTAGAGAAACGTTTTAATGATACATTTACTAATAAAGCGAGATATAATAAAGAAAGGGGCCAGGTACAGAAATAAAAGACAGAGGCTAATAAAATGAGCAGCTACAGGAATGAAAGACACAGCATTATTAAAACAGAGTTTTATAAAGATTTTTTTTTTTTTTAAAACACACCTACAGGAATGGAAACGCAGAGGGTTTAATGGAGCCCGAGTCTGCAGTTATGAAGAAGATATTAACTGTTTTTTAAAGGAGAACGCTACAAGAAATAATGCAAGGGCGTGATTGTTAAAAGGGTATTTAATTGTATTAATTGAACCAGAGTAAAAGGTTATTATCCATAGTAGAGAGCGTGTTAAACAAAGTAGAATTAATTAATTGAAATAAAGAGAAGCGTGATTGTTTTGTTGAAACAAAGTTTATTAAAGTATTAAATAGAGATATAAAACTTTGTGTAAAACACGTTTGCTAAAGGGATGCGTTATGTTGGCAGTAGTCATAAACCGAAAAGACATGTTTGATGAATGATAGTATGTAGCTCGGAAGAACTACAAGACAAAAGTCAAAGAAATGAAGATGTTGAGTAGAAGCAGTCCTAGTTGTGACATCCCACCAGTACAAGGACCACCTCCAAAGAATTTTTAATGGGTTCTGGTTTATATAGATTTCTATGTATGTTTTTTTTATGAATGTCTAGTATGTAGGATAAAGTCTAATATTGCTATGGAGTCAATTTTGCATAGTTGGAATCGTCATACTCATTGGTACTGACTCCTGTATAAATATAGCTGACCCTCTGCCACTATAAAAAAAAATAAGAGCAATTTAGGCACTTACAAATGTCAAATACAAACTTCAATGGTCAAACGCCCAATTGCACACATACACACATCTTCTGCACCATTAGGTAGCCAAAACAAATAAAAGTGTTATAAAGAAATTGCATCAACAGAGAATAGGTTCCCTGATGATGTTGACAGAGGGTCAAAGTTCAAACCATCGACCAGATTTCGATTCCTACTATGGTCTGCCCCAGAGAGACAAAGTGCATGAATTTAAAAGGAATGAGACAAAATGCAAGTCCCATGCAACTTTAGCAGTATAGATACCCATCAAATATGGCTTTTAAGTTGAAGGAAGTCTATTCTTTGTGACACGGCCCCTTGGGACATGTTTCTTGAAGCACTTCCAACAGAAAGAATTTTAAAAAAAAGAACTCACAAGGCATTGCTTAGGATCCAAGCATAAAACCGAAAGCACAAACGTTGATAGTTGATAGTGGATTGAAAGAACTCTAGCCTGAGTTTCCAGAACAGGCCTAGGCCTCATTTTGATCTAGGAATTGCTTTTGCATTCCTAGTTTGTACCTACACTGGATGGACTCTTATGGTCTAATTGATCCATTTTTGTGGTTATTGTTAGACATTAATTAAATATCGTATCTAGGTAGAAAATATTGATATGGAATGCCAAGTAACCAATGAACTACAACATAGAATAACTATGGCTCAGTTAGAAAAAATTACTTACAAGTTAAACTCTAAGTATGTAAAATGATCACATAGGGATGACAAGTTATAATCAACTGCAAGAATCCCTCGCATAAGTTTCCAGAACAAGTCTAGTACCAATACCATAAGCAGTCAAAAGTATTGCTGAAACACATAAAACCACTTGCTAAAATAGGTATGAACTTATGAAGGCTCATTGTTCTAATGGTAACATCATTGTATATGATCTACAATATATAAGGAAAACAAACTGGGCTCATAAATAACTTGTACAATGGTTGGATAGGAAACAAAATGCTAGATAAGGTAAATAGAAATAGCAAGAAGAACAAAAAAGGGTTTCTCCAAAAGATTCAAAAAAATGGATAGGAACAGAAGCTATAGAAACTCTTCAAGCTCCATCAAAATGCTAAAACCTCTAGAATGATTACCAATAAGGAAGCTGTGAAATTAAACAAGCTGGATATGAGAAGTGATCAACCTTATCATCTATGGGACTAAAAGTCCCGATGAATGAAGAACAAATGACTAAAGATCCACCAACAGCCATGGCCTCTCTCTAACCAGGACACAGATAAGGTAGAATTTTATCCATGTGACAATTGTAATTAATATTCGCTTCAAACAGTAAACATAGAAAATCCAGAAACATTGCATGGGTGCATCACGTGGTCCAGGCTATTAAAACAAAACCACACCTATGAGTACATTTATCATGGAGACAATCTCAAAACAAGGCTTAGCTTCAATGGTTTACCTAGCCATCACTTTTGTCTCTAGCATATGGCTACCAGAAGAATCATAACTAATGCTACAGTAAATGAATTAAAATATAGATATTGCTTTGCCATTAACTACAACATGAATTTAAAGGGAGAAAGAATCAACACATTTTTGGATAGAGGTTGTAAGTTGAAGGAACAATTCCGAGAAGTAACATCCATAGCATGATAGACTTGACAAAACCACACCTATGTGTACATTTATCATGGAGACAATCTCAAAACAAGGCTTAGCTTCAATGGTTTACCTAGCCATCACTTTTGTCTCTAGCATATGGCTACCAGAAGAATCATAACTAATGCTACAGTAAATAAATTAAAATATAGATATTGCTTTGCCATTAACTACAACATGAATTTAAAGGGAGAAAGAATCAACACATTTTTGGATAGAGGTTGTAAGTTGAAGGAACAATTCCGAGAAGTAACATCCAGAGCATGATAGACTTGACAACATTAATATGACTATTGACAACGTACTTGAATTGAGAAATGACTGTGTCAGTGACCAGACAAATGACAACATGTTGAAAACAGTTGACCAAGCTGATTGAGCAAGTAGACTGGCATGAACAGGTAGAAGGGTCCAGAAGAAAGTCCAAAGGCAAGTTTAAAAAAAAATAAAAATCAAGCTTCAATCTGGAGTGAACTCAGGACACTAAAAGGAGTACAAGGCACCATTCAAATTCTTTGGTTCTTGAAGCACATATCAGACCCTAGCATGGAAGCATAACTATATCTAAGCTTACGGCCCCTATATTCCAGAATTACAAAAAGGTTTTTGCTTCTCATACTCAATTCCAACCATGCATACATATCTGTTGATTACTGAAAAGAGAATTTAATTTTATTGGATATCTGATTTATGCAGCAAATCTTCCCTGTAGTTTCTTTCTGATTCCACCTCCAAGATGGGATTTTTTGTATGCAGATCCAACAGGATTCTTGCTGCTCATTTCCATAGGCCTGCATAAGTAATAACAAAATATTACGTCGGACAGGTGTCCGTGTTTTAGATGTGGATTGCAATTTTAAAGGAAGTTAAGAACCAACCTATTTCTGTTATCTCTTGAGGGTTTAGTATCCTGCTTGAATTTAGAGAAGGTTGATTCTCGACCATCAGATCGCACTTTCTAAAGCTCTTCAAATGGAATGTCTGCAAGATCCTCTTGTAACTCTTAAAAATTAAATCAAAGCAACATCAAAAACCTCAAGAAAATACCATAAAGGAACTTAACTGACTAGAGGATTAAGGAAAGTCTGTATCATAATAGCAACCTGAGTTTACCCATGTAAAGTAGACACAAGACAAATGATTTACCTCTTATTCTAAATCAACATCTTGATTTTCATTTGAAAGGTTATTTCTATTCTCTTCTTCTGAAATGGCATCTTCACTATCTTTGTCTGAAGCAAATTGTTGACCTTCACCATCATCCTTCATTTTTAGTGTATAGTCATGTCCCATCAACTTCATATTCCTTTTTTTCATTGTTTTGAATTTCTACCTATTGCCTATAGATGAACAAAAACATATAAATTTGATATCAAAAGTCAATGTGTCTTTCAGTTGTGACAAGAGAGATTATCTATGCTATGAATGAAAGTTACATATATCGCCCATTGTGACTAATTCGGTCTATAATACTGTAAACGAAAAGGTTTTTATTGTTCTTTTTTCTTTTATCCATATTCTTCACAATATACATTGCATTTTTCTAAATACATATTATATTTCATCAATGCACAAAGTACATCAATGGGTCAAGGAATGAAAATGTGGATTACCCCTTCCAACATAGTCAAGGAGAGCCAGGATATCTGCTTTGGCACTAATTATGATTGTTATAGTCTTATTAACACATTTTACTTTTCTAGAATAATTTGAACTCTATTGCCACTTTGTTTCAACAAATTTATGGAGATAGAATTGTCTTTATTTATAAAGATCTATGCATTTTCATGCTTGTTTCAAGGACTGCACATTTCCCCCCATTTCTTGCTTTCATGCTTTTTGGAGTCTCTCTCTCTTATTCGATTTTTTTCTCCTGTCAGACATCGTAGTATGCACATGAATGCCCCAAAAACTGAAAGTGCACAAGGAAACATGAGAGAATAGAACACACACATAAGTTTTCAACAATACATACATTGTACATAAATTAATATTATACAGTACAACGTTGTGACAAATTAGGGAATAAGATAAGATTGCCCTAAGCATAAAAAGATTCTAAGAGGAAAAGATAACATATGTTTCCTATTATAAAATTATGCTCATGCAGTTTCCAAATATATATCCTCGCTAAAAATACAATAAGTTGTAGTCAAAAATTAAAATTATGCCTGTCACACCATCTCTTCTCGGCTAAAAGAAAATTGTCTCTAGTTTTTGTTGTAGATTTGGAAAGGTCTCCTCAAAGATGGAATCAGTGAGCCACTTGCCTTTTAAGGCAAGGTGCTTTTATGTCCAACCAAACAAGTAATAGTCTAATTTGTCCTTGTAGTCCTAATGTTGACATTGAGCAAAGTATCCTCATTAAGAGGACACTGAGCCTCTAGTATCTTGTCTTGAGAATTGAACACGTGTACCTCATCTTCCAGTACTGTTGATTTATATAGCTTAAGTTGGCTCACATTAACCACATTTCGTATGCCAAGAAGAGTTGGACAATGTCGCCCTACAGGATGCCTACAGACAAGCAGACAATGTCGCCCTACAGGATGCCTGCTTGGACCCACCCCCACTATGCCGGCATGTGTAAAATGACCCTCTGCCATCAGATGCCTCTTCATTACCGCAGACAGATGGCACTCCTTCGGGTTTGAACTGACTATTATGATACCTAGTTTTTTTTTTTTCTCTGCTATGGCTTTAAGTCTTTTCCAGTTTCTTAGCTTGGTTGGCATATACTCCTATGGACATTCTCAGCTTTTGTGAACTCTTTGAAAGCCCTGGATGGACAGAATTATGGCCATTTTTTATCATGCCTGGGTGGGTTTCCTTTGTTGGCTGCCCAGGCCTTCCATGACCATACACATATGTATATCTTTCTCAGTTTAATATGAAAAACTTGCAAAAAAAAATTGCTAATATATTGTCGATGTTTGCCAACATTTTCCCCAATAAATCCGACATGTTGTTTCTAGACCCTTGGTGATATATTCGCTGACATGATATTTGTAATTCTGCTGTAAACTACCTCATTGTGAGCATTGCCTTGTGGATGGAATGAAGTGGATGCAATTTACAACCAAAAATTCTCCACAAAGGTTGCCAAAAAAACAGAAATCAAGAGCAGCAATCTAAAGCAATGGTGAGTGGGAGGACAAAATGTGTCCCAGCATGCCACATGAATAAATATATAGGGGCATCTCCATTTAATGTCATATTACAGTGAATGAAAATGTTCATTTAAAAAATATATCGGACTACAACAAAAATGCAATCATGGTCTGACTAAGTGATGGAAATCCGTCAATGAAATCCATGGAAATAAACTCCTGTGACCAAGAGGGAACAGGAAGTGCTTGATACAAGCTGACTTTCTAATTAGAAGTCTGGGATTTGTTGCAAAGTGGACAATTGCAAATTAATTCATCAACATGCTTTTGCAAAAATGGCCAGTGAAAATAGGAATGAAGATGTTATACTGTCATATTGACACCAAAATGTCCCTCGTGAGAAGGATGAGACTCTTTTAGAAGAAGCTTGTGAACTATGCTTGTGGATGCGCAAAGTTGATCAAACTTGTAAAGCAAACTATTCTTTGGAGTGTCATTGGGTGTGCTAATGAGAACCTACACACATCAAGGGTCATTGTTGCAGAAGTAAAAGGAAACTATGGTGAATTGTAATGTCCCTAACTGGATCTTGGTTGAAATCTGAGTTAACTAATATGTATTTTTGGTTTTTGGACTTCGTCAAACAGTTTAATGAAGGTGTCGTGTTACCACTGTTAGGTTCCTTACTCGATCTGGACTGGGTTTTAGTGAACTGTGTATGTACTTCTAGCTTAGGAATTTCGTCAAATGCTTGTCAACCTCACTCAGAATCTACTGTGATAATCCCAGATTTGGTTTGACAATTTTTTTGGAAGAATTTGACTACTATACTCTAGATTTGCTTCATAAAGCACTCAATACTTGAAGACACACCATAAACTCATCATTTATTACAGCAATCACCATGAAACCACTCACAAATGAAAATGGAAATATCTTGAGTCTTTTACCATCTGCTACAACAGTCTATTACAGTTCACTAATTGATATAACAACTCACAAATTTATATGGCAACCATGGTAACTCTGTTTGTATACAAGGAAGAGTAAAGCATGTAGGTGACTGTGATTTACCACTCTATAAAAGCAGTAATGTGTACTCAGACAAGAGGCAAAATGCATGAAAAATCTGACCTCTGATAATCCGGTAGAATACCCACAGTAGAAGCTCCCTTATATGTGAGATTCCTCCCTCTTTGGCCCTCGATTTGACAGTGGAAAAATAAAGCGAACAGATAGTCACAAAGAACCACATCCAACAGCCAAACTCGACCCCTTGCGCAGCTCAATCTAGAGGAGGCTGAATGCATACAGTTGATATCTTATGAGAATGTGTTTCCTCGAGGCACTAGTGCACCCCTCTTCTACACACCCACATCAAGAAAAATAGAAACGACTTTTTCCTTGATGAATACTCGGCAACTAATGGAGTCGCCTCCCCTTTCTCAAGTAGATGAACAGCTGCGAGTAGCAAAAACCAAAGTGTACCCTTTGGGATGAATTCTCCCTTCCTCCCCAAGCTAGTAACCTCCAATGAACTTCTTCAATCAGTGAGAAGACTGATGTTTTTATCCACGGCATTGAAGCACAATGAGAAATTTGTGTGGGTTTTCATTCCTAGAGAAATAATTCATGAATGAGGGTTTTCGTTCCTTGACAAATAATTCGTGAATGAATGAATGGAAATTTGTTATGGTGCTTACGTCGGTATAGTTTATATAGCTCGACATTCGTCCCTGTTGCCATGAAAAATGAAACCTAGACATTTCGTCAATATAGGGACGAATGTTCGTGGAACTTTAAAAATCGTGGATATTGCCACGGTTTTTCCGCCCTAAAAAAATAAAATTTAAAAATCAATTTTTTAACCCACGAATGTTGAAAATGTGGAAAATTTTCGTGGAACAATCACCTCATATGTAGTAGTGAAAGGCTCAAAAAATCCTAGTGCAACCTTGTGTGCACAAGGAGAGCATAAAAAATACGGCACTCAGGCCAACAAAAATGCTCAAAACGCTTGTTGCAACAGCTGTGCTACAATCAAACGGAGCGGGAATAAAAATGGTCAGAATACCAACAGAAAAGGCCCCTAAAAAGTGAAAAATGTGTACTCTCTAGACTCATGGGAGGTAAGGGAGCATGCAAACGCCTAACTAAAAGGTATGCTGGCTCAAACCAGACGTATCCTATGCAGGGTGATGAAATCCCAGTCAGACAATACGACAAGCAGAACCAAATGGATAAGGATGTTCCCCTACCGAGAGGGACACCGAGTACAAGAATCCTAGAAGAATGGCTACTAAGATACCCCGTTCATGACACGTCCATAAAGTTGAATCTGTGGCTCCATTCCTATCACCGTGTGGGCCTAAAAGGAACACCACATGCGGACAATGAATAGGTAGCCTTCGGTTACTGAATGGATTGTGGTATTCCACTCAGGCCTCCGGAACCAGTCTCGCCACTTCGACCCTCCTAAGGGAGAGGCCTTTCCGACAAATTGGTCGTAACCGTGCCAAAAAATACTAGGGGATTTTGGTACCCTAAAGGACAACCACTATGTCTCAAGTGTAAATGACAGAGGGGTGTTATTTCGATGCCTATCCCCCCTGTCCTACCTAACTACAATGTTCTTTTTGTGTTCCCCAAGTGGGCTTAAACGTTGTTTGAGTTAAGTAGTTTTTTAGGGCTCACTTGAGTTAGGTGATAGAGTGTGTGCACTAATGATATTGGCAGCTATCTAGCAAGCAAAAAACAAAAATTGAAATGCTAGAAAAATGACGTAATGTTGAAATTGATGGTTTTTGACAAAAATGAAAATTTGTTTTTTTTTTAAACAGTAAAAATAGTGAAAATTTAAAAATCATAGCACGGCTATGGGCCCGCTCTGCGCGGTGTGCGGCATGAGTTTTGGGCTAGTTGGTGCAATGTGCAGCGCGGATGTAGTGCGCAGCGCAAATTTCGGCTTGGTTTGTGCGGTGCGCATCGCAGAAGTAGCGCGCTGGGCAGTGCGGAGAACGGTGCACAGGGAGGCGAAAAAGGTGCGGTGTGCAGCGCACAGTGCAGGGGGGTCAGCAGTTTGTAGCGCGTGGATCAGACAGAGGCATTGCGGGGAGCAGCATGCAAGGCAGCAGAAAAGGTGCGATGTGTAGCGCACAATGCAGAAGGGTCCTTGCGGTGTGGGCCGCGGAGCTGACAGGGTGGCAGGCAGCGGGGGCCGTGGAGGTGGTGGGGTGGCGAGCGGCGCCGCTCGAGTGTCGATTCGGGATCGTGGGTAGGCTCGTGTAGACTGCGGTATGGACCACGAGGAGAGATGGGTAAGGTGCAGTTTAGAACCGTGTGCAGATGTTGGGTAGGTGTGGTTTACACTGCGAAAAGATGCAGCAAAACCACGCTTAGTACCGCAGCAACGGGCTATAGAGTCGAGCTACAGACCGCGCAAAAATGGTGAACAGCCGCGGTGCGGACCGCAGCTGTAAATAAAAAAGAGGCAGTTTTTTACACGGAAAATGATGCAAATTGGTGGCACCCGCACAGAAAAACTCGTAGGCCTGTAACTAAGCAGATAAAAACAAAAAGACAAAACTTTTAACAAGTAAAAATAAAAACTAAAACTGTCAAAGATAGGTTCATCCAGGGGAGTCTCCAAACTGTAGCGGGGGTTTACACCCCTGCTCATGCAAAGGGGCACCTACTAAGGGTAAAGGAACCCTTAGTATCAGGTTAATGGAAGATGGTAAAAAACTAACTAATAAAAAAAAACAGTAAATAATTTAATCTAGCATGTGCATAAGATAAAAACTGATTTCAAAACATGGAATGACAATCTTTCAAAGCAATATAACAAAGAATCTTTTAACTTTTGTATTAATCGGCAAGCTAGGGATTGCAAAGAATTTACCTCACAAATGAGGTTGAGAAAGCTCTGACGGCGGTATAGTTGGTGTGCTCCGGAGCTCCTTGGTTCCTTACTCTCTTCCACAATGCATGAATGGTGGCTAAAGCTTCTATCAAAGGGGAGGCTTGAGCTCAAAAGTGGATGGCTTATGGCTCAATAGAAATCTCAGCAGCATAAGGATAGAGTAGGTGGTGGATGATGGGAATGAGGGGCCTCCACCCCTTTTTATAAATTTAGATTAGGGTTTTAGGGGTTTTGCCCTCTTTTCTCTTTTTTTATTTTCTTTTGAGTTTATTCCCAATTATTTTGATTTTTGGAAAATTTTGACCCTCTTTTGGGGTTTTGGTATGTTTTAAACGGATTTTTTAGATGTTTTGGTACCCATTTGGATTTTTTGGGGTTTTGGAGGCTATATTAATAGGAATTTTGGTCAACGGGGGTATGTGTCTATAGGAATGAGCTGGTGAGTAACTTTTTGGTGTTAGCAAATAGGTTTCCCAATTCTACCCTTATAACTCCACCAGGACTGGATGTATTTCCCTTCAGGTTCCTAGTATAAGATTCTCGAAAGTGTCTTCCACTTTTCCCTCTGCTCCTAGAGTAATTCCTACATAGCTCACAAATCTGTGTGAAAGACTTATGAGAGATGTCTCCTGCTGCCATGAGATTAAGGTTTTCTAAGAATTATTCTGAGATTCCCTTGAGGAAGAGTGTTCTTACTGCATCTTCTCGAAGATCACTATATTTGGATTTATGTAACACATAGTTAAATCTTTTGAGATAGTCTTCTAGGCTCTCATCTTCAAGTTGTTGTATTTTGAAAATATCATTGTGAGACTCCTTAGGTTTACAGTAATCCTGATATTTCCGTAGAAATGCAGTCTTCATGTCTTCCCAAGTTCTAATACTAGATTCTCCTAACCCCATGAACCATCGAAGAGCAGAATCTTTTAATGTGCCAAGAAATTTTTTTAGCTTTTGGCCATCTTGTAGATAGTTATAGCTCCTACACAAAATGTCAAATTCGAATAGGAATGTATCTGGATCCTCACTACTCTTCCCATAAAAGGTCGGTAGTGAGGAGGGAGGGATGTTTTTCATGGTTACATCTTGTGTAGTGTCTAAGATAGGAAATCCAAAAGTACCTTCAGTTCTAACCTCTCCCTCTTCTTCATCTTGTCAGACATGATCTTCATTTTCATCCTCCATGAAAACTTGATTTCCAAAGAGAGTGTACCTAGGTGGTTCCTTTCTTGGTGAATATGAAATGTCCCAACGCTCTGTTTCAGGGATATTATTCCTCTTTTTAGGAGAGTATTACCAGCTACGTAGGAGCCCAATTTTGAAGGTCCTGTAGTGGTTGTCTTAATCTATGAAACAACTATGTTCACAGAATTTTCAAAAAGAGCGTCTACTTGTGCAGGATCAACAAAGTCTACTCGGTTTGGACCACCTACTATTGAAAAGGTAGTGTCCTTGGGTTTTTGAGCTAATGGAGGGTTGAGAGGTTCTAATGTTTTATCCTTTTGAGTTTCTTCTTGTCTAAGTTTAGTCTCAATATGAACTTGAGATTCTTCTAATGGTATTTCTTTATGGACAAACTTTTCTGATGTCTTTATGGTTCCCCCTAAATGGTTTCCAGAAAGGATTTCCTTAGCTTTCCAAGTAGGACTATCCCCTTTAGGTTTTTTCCGATACCTTTATGCTGAGTTAGTAGTTGGGGTGGCACGCCCCTCGTAAAGGTTAGTAGGGATTTTATTAGGAAGGCTAGTTTTAATGTATCTACCTTTTGAGTCTCTAGACCTATTCATGAAAACAAAGCTAAAACTAAAACAAATTCTAATTGCATTACTACTATTGCTAAGTTTTGGGGATGCCTGTTATAACAGATGCGCAGGTTCTTACCTCTCGTCTTACCGCTCACCCGCCACCAGCCTATTTCTAAGTTTCAAAAGGAAAATTCAATCTATCACTAAGTTTTAAGAGAAAATTTTACCTATCTACAACTGAATTCTACCTATCTTATACAACACCTCGACAATGGCGCCAAAATGTTGGGTGTATTTACTGTCTTAAGGAATCAACAAATATTTAATTATTGACCAGGGTTGGTAATCTTAGAGTTGTGGCATAGTATATGCTGAGGTATAATGGTACCTAGGACATCGGCTCGGCCGACCTTAGAAATGTTTAATAATGAAAATATCGAAAGATCTTTCAAAATGAAAAACCAAGTCAAACTTCATAAATACAACTACTAAATTGATTAAACTTAACTAAATCAATGGATCAGAATAGTATCAATCTATACTACTCTACTTTATGAACAATAACTGGGAAGATAAAAACAACAATACTATTCTAGGAAACAAGACTTGATAAAAAACAAGACTAATTTTATGAAAATGGAAACTACTGATTAATGCTTCAAACTCTAATCTAGGAATTAGAAAGTAATAACTATGAATTCAGAAATCTATCAATGAAATGATTCAGTTTACAACTAACTATGGAAACAAGAAACTATATTATCTCAAAGCAAAATTACAAACTACTTAATAAACCGAAGAATTTCAACAGTTAAACTATTCATGCATTCAACAAATACTCAAAACTAAGCTAAACTACCTAATTCCATTCTCCTTGAGGATTCTGAGGAAATGTATCAAATGTAATAGGAATAGGAGAGAATGTATAAAAATGACTTTCAAATGTGACAAGAAAACAGAACAGAAGTAAATCTAGTTTAACTTCTACAAAGAGATGCAAGCTAAAGAGTGTCCAATTACAACTAACTTTAAACATTGTAATCTATTATTTATCCATAAGCAAATGACTTGGAAACAAAGTAATCTAGAAGCAAGTAGAAAACTTAATAAAGATATTTACTTGAAAATGAGTTTGATCTAGAAGCAAGTAGAAAACTTGATAAAGATATTTTATTTCTGAATCAAATCCTATTCTATGAACATCTTCATTAACTATGTGGATGAAAAGAACAAATCCTATGCTTGAACTAAGAAATCATAAAAACCAATGTACTTTGGAGAATGAAATTACTAAGTTTAATCCAAAATCAATCTTAAAAAGAATTAAGTAGACTAATCTAACAATGGAATTGACGAGTTCTAGAGCAGTAACAAGTTAAGAAATCAGAGATAAAAGAAACATAATTTGAAAAGCAAACTAAAGCAAAGTTAAGAAAATAAACGAAAACTAAGAATGAATATGAAACTTAATTGAAACTCTATGTGGTTCAAAACAAGGTCCTAATTACATATATAAATGTTGATCAATTACAAGAAATATTACAATTCGAAAATCTAAGAAATTGAACTCTAACAAGCATAAAAACAATACAGAAACTATTAAAGTCCGGATGACAGTCTAAAAGACAGTCCGAATGACAGACCGGATGACAGAAAACAATATAAACTATGAAAATGAACAAACTAAATGATTCTAATGCCAGCTGGTTTATGCATATGAACCTACAGTGCAAGAAAAACAACAAATGAACTATTTAAAGTTGAAATAACAAGAAGCAACTTATACTAATCACTATCTAAGGAAATAAACTATTTCTATTGTATAATAAAGCAAAGTTGAAACGTAAGTAAAGCTAATCTACAGCTACAGGAAAATTAACAGAATTAAATCTAATTATGAATTAAACTTGAAACACTAAATTAATTAAACTCTATCTAATTGCAATGGAAAGACTGAAAGGAAACTAAGAGAAACTATGCATGACTGGCGTTCTAGATTTTGAAAATGTAAATTATATTAGCAACAGGAAATAAAACAACATCTACAGAAAACCAAGTTAAATACTGAAAATGAAAACTATTTATTTGCAGAAAAGAAATAACAAAATATGCACAATAAAAACCTCTGGTTGTTGAGGGGGCCTTCTCACGAATCAGGGATTGCCTGACTCAAATTAATCACCAACAGAACATGAACAACTAAATCATAAACTTCTATTAACTGAATCAAAGGTTACACAGTCGTTTTCTATCTCTGCGTATCTCTCTAACTATTGCTGCTAACTAGATAACTTCTATTATCCTGCGTTTCTCCACAAGAGACGTCTTTATTTATTTATTTTTACAATAAGAGAGAAGGTCGACCCTTTTTGTGGTCGACCTCTCTAAAAATAGGAGGTCTTAATGGCTACAGAAATGTCTCATCACAACACACAGGTCGTCGGCCTGATTCCATGGGTGTTGGTTCTCCTTGACGCGAGCAACTGTGCATTGGTTTGCTTCAACGTGGGTAGAGGATGCATTGTCAATATGGGCGGATAGGAACGCGGATCTTCTAGAATGAAGGCTCACGAACCATGAGGGACATGTTGCCAACAGAACCCATATCATCGTTTTTGTCTTTAATGCCCCGGAATATTCCAACCAACGAATCCAATGGTGCGAACGGAGGGCTGAACGATGGTCCGAATGCGGCTGGGCGTCTTCAGCGTGAACGCGTGTCTGAATGAAGGTTCGTTTGAAATCCATAGCATGTAGAATGAAATCTGGGTTTGATTATCGGTCTAAATGGCAAGAAGTATGAATTAATACGCCAAAAATGACAAAAGCAATGCCAACAGAGCACGTTTTAATGACCAAAAATGATGATAGCATGGACATCAACATAGTGCATGTGTGTGGTTGCTGGGAAAAGTCACCTCATGTAGTTATTGTAGCATGGGACTGAATGCACATTTGTGACAGTTCTGTCATGACAAAAGTCAGTCTGTAGCTTCCAGGAGTACTTTCCCTACTACCAGAAGTTATTTCAGTTGTCTTGTCACCATTTTCCCACATCTCTTAGAGTCAACCCTCATTTGTCTCATTCTTTCATGCAGGTTTAGAAGTTGCAGAGCTCTCCATTGCTGTCGATGAACTTACCATGTTGTTTTGAACCCAGAAATCCGAATTTGGAGACCATGTTGCAGATTGGGAAGTGGGTTTTGTTGGTTGTAGGTGAACAGAGAGGTTGGGCAAGCTAGGAACCCTTACCCTTGAGTTTTGTTGCTCGTAGGTGCTTGAGAAGCCACAGATTGAGGCTGCAGGTGGTTCTATAGCAGCCAATACCAGGTTGTACTTCTTCTATGCACACACTAGAAGCACCTAGCAAGATGGATCGCCCAAGAGAACCATGGATCAGTGAAGGGGATGCCTGAGCAAGAAGGATGTTGTGTGGGGCAAGTATTGTGGAAGCCAAGGCCGTGAGGACTAAGTGAGACCCCTGTATAGCTCTGTATGAGCATTTGGCTTCGCATAGAGAACGGAATTGGTTTTGGGCTGAGAGATAGAAGCTTGTAGGTGTTTCCTTTGCCCTGGTGGCCTCATAGCCCAGCTTGGGGGTGGTCTCTCAACAGTAGAAATAGTATATGCTGGATAGAGTGCCTATGGTTGGGTGGAAAAGCGCTCTTACACAGCTAGTTGCTTGGATACGCATTGGATAAAGATAAGTATTTTTATGTATTTAAATATGGAAATCTTTTATTTGATGCATATAATGTTTATGCTGGTAATTGCATATTAGATGTGTGTGTGTGGATAGATTTGAATTCTGATGTGCATGTTTATTTACATCTCTGCACACATTGCATTGTTGAAAAATGTATTATGAACTTGGGGTGAAATTTGAAAGCCCAGTATTTGGCCAACATCCCCTCCCGCTTGTCGGATTGGGTGAGGGGGACGTTACATTACTCTCTTGAGTTGTTTCTACAATTTCCTTCAACGTGATATATCTTTCACATTTACTCAACACAAAATCCTTTATCTCACGATTTGACAAGACTTTCCAAAAAGGACTGCATTTATAACCCTTTCTAGCTTCCACCATTTTCATCAGAAAATAGATAGGCTCCTCCCCATTATATCTTTCTAACCATTATTTTTTAGCATCTTCATCCACAAGAATCAACGAATGCACCTCGGCTCAATGATTTTGCAACCAATTTGTCAACCAGTCCTCCAATTTGAATACATAGATATGACGTTCATGTGCATCGGATTTTAAGAAGCAAACTATTATTATTATTTTATGAATTTGGTTTTAAGGAGGCAAAAATCACCTTTGGATCATATTTCTCCAAGCTTTAATGTGTAATCAAATTAGAACCTTCTGGGTTGCTTTTTATTCTATTTTAAACACAAAGATATTATCTTGTGCTATAAAAACAAAGTTCCCTAACTTTGATCTGGAGGATACATATTATTGGCATTGTAATATACTTTTTTATTGGTTAATAGATATGTTTAATTCAATTTTCACGTGTGTGAGTGTTACTCAATGCATGCATTTTAATTCTGTAGCAAAGGAATACAACTAAAACCTAGAAGGTCTCCAATGTAGCCTGACCTACCGGCGCTTCGTTTGGTTATTCTTGTCTAAAATCCTGTTCAAGGCATCCTTGCCTTAGCGAAGAGTTGGGGAATCCCCACAACCACAAGGTGTTGAAATCGTGATTAAGTAGTTTCTACTTTGTAACAAATCTTTAAATTTCAAAACAACTTTAAGTTTTCAAATTTCAAAACAACTTTTTAACATTGACGTGGGACTCTGCCACCTCGTGGCTCATGGCTCTTATTAATATCAAGGATTTGATTTGAACTCAACTTGCAACACTTTTGATGACCATCAATAATAGTTTATTTAGCAACCATTTAAATGGAATTACTTTAGTATACATTAGGGGTCTAATGGGACTTTAAGAAACTTTTCTCTTTTTAAACATAATTTACCCTTTTGAAAGATAGTATAGCTGGTGAGCAAATCATATTGTGACTGATGATTGTTTAGATGAAGTAAAATATTAAACGTAGTTTCATGTCATGGACAAAACATAAGGTAAGAGTTCATGTTTTGGGATTGATTACATATATAAAGAGTTTTCAATCTTAAAAATAAAATACGTTCATTATCAAAATATAAAACTAATATTATAAACAATATTAGACATATTCATAATAGAAAGAAAAATAAATTATTAAAAAAATAACAAATCTTCAATTATAAACCATGTAAGTATAATGAGCGCCAGATGTCTATTTTATAGATTCATCAATTAATAATCAATTGAAGATTAAAGATCTATTATTATAATAATAATAAAATAAAAATATATTATTCATTTTATGTTTTTGTTTTCTTCTATTTTTATATATTAAAACAATAAAATTAAAGTTACCTTTAATGTATTTAATAATATTATAATTTTTAAATAATAAATATTTTATTTTATATAAATTTATAATTGTATTAAATAGAGGTTTTTATTTAATATTTTAAAATTAAAATGATAGCTTGTAATACCTTGTGATCCAAAGGCAAGGCATACATTATATGTGTATTTTATGCATTCATCAATTAATAATTAATTGAAGATTATATATATATATATATATATATATATATATATATATATTTATTTATTTATTTTATTTTTTTCATCTTATGTTTTTGTTTTTATATATTAAATTATTAAAATTAAATTTACATTTAATGTATTTAATAATATTATAATTTTTTAAATAATAAATATTTTATTTTTTATAAATTTATAATTATATTAAATAGAGGTTTTTTATTTAATATTTTAAAATTAAATTGATAGTTGGTCATACCTTGTCATCCAAAGGCAAGGTATACATTTGATAATCCAATATATGGTAAGATTAATTAATAAGATAATAAAATGATAATAGCTATGATGAAGTTAGTTTTAAGAATTGATTTAATTATTTGGTATTATTATTGTTAAGATGTTATTTATAATTCTATCTTAACAAGTTTAAAGTAGAAAATTAATATTGCTGGACAATCTCTAAAGTGTATTGGGCTAAAAGAATTTTTCATCTATGCGATTCTATGAGCATGGAAGATGAAAATCATTTTCTCTTGGATTGCTCAACTTTTACTCACATTATATCTCAATTTCAACATCTTTGATCGGACACTAATCTTTCTAACCTTCTAGATCCTTAAAACTATAGCGAGCTAGAGACACTCCTCTGTAAGCTCTTTGAGCATAAAAATGGTATTTTAAAGAAAACCAAATAATCTCTATCTTTTTAAGGTTTGATAAACCAAAATTGATCTCAATAGACATTAAAAACCTTAGCATCATCAACAACATGTTGTATAAGTATCTAGTTTAATTTCTATATAGAAAAGTGTAGTAAGCTTATTATATATCTACTTTACTCTAAGTACCATATTCAAAATAAGAAAATATGTCTAAAAGTTTTAAAAAACTATTTTTGAAAAACAAATAACCAAAAAATATTTAAAAAAAAATCAAAATGAAAATGGTGTACAAATTAATATTAAATTAAACTTTTTAATGTTTAAATAAAAATATCAACTAACATTATTATAAATATTTTATTGTTTACATTTAGAGATTGATCTCGATGATAATATGATTAACAGCGGTTATGGTCATATATAATGTGGATGACATGTTATTTACTTAAATGGTTTCATTTTATTTGGGAATTTGAAATCTAAATTAAAAACTACATAATAAAATATTGCAACATATTTTATATGTTGTTACAAATTGTTTAGTAAAATTTCCATAACACTTCACAAATCAAGATTGAATTTGTATCTAGATATAGAAATTAATTTTGAACGTAGAGAATTCCATGTATAAATGAGTCTCTAATTATGGGATATGGATAAAAGATGTTACAAGGCTTGTTAATATCCAAAATTATTGTCCAAATCCAAGTCACTAATTTGGGAATTTTAAAGAAATCCATGCAAGTAAGACACAATTTTTTGGAATTTTAAAGAAATCCATAGTCGAACATTAAGTAAGACATAATTTTAAATATAAAAATGACTAAGTTTTATTTTTTATTTTTAAAGGAATGTGTGGTCGAACAATATGTAGGACACCATTTTTAGACATAAAAATGTCAAACTAAGACATGATTTTTAGATAAAAATGACTGATTTTGGAATTTTAAAGAAAAACATAAAAATGACCATCTAGACGGGGTGAAAAGTGAAAGAAAATAAGATGTGGTATTATGTTATGGATGAAATATTAATGGATTAATTTGAATTTTAATTACATTAATTATAATTGAAATTTTTTTAATAATGTTTTTTATTTCTATTTTTATTAATACAATAAGTTTTTTATATCTAATTATATTAAATTATAAATTTTCTATAAATTATTATAATCAATTCAAAACTATTATTTTTTAAAAAAATTTAAAAAAACTTTAGTAATTTATATTTATGGATGGAATTTCTAATAAACTCATTAGTCTAAAACTCATTGATCTAAACTAACATGCTTAACTCAAAGAAATTTGAACTAAATACATTTTTGATATGAATCAAACCAAACATCCAACAACTTTGATAACAACTAATTAAGTACAAACCAAGTATCCAACAACTGTGATGGCAATGGCGACCAATTAAATTAATCCATTCAAATTGATTAATGTGAACTTCATAAAACTAATGTCTTGTAAAACCTATATTATTTACCTAACTCTCATTTGAAGTCCATTCCAAAAAAAAAGGTAAGATGTCTCCATTGGTAGGCACGCCATGAGAAGCTCATGTAATTAAGTTAAGAGTTGGTGAAAAGTTACATGGATGTAGTTGGTCAAATGATGACAATGGGGCCCAAAGGCTTCATGTTTTTCATGTGATGTAACGCATGTTTTTTCTTATGGTATCATCCATGAGAAAAAGATATACTAAAAAAAAATTAGTTATATATATAATAATGTGGTTCACCGTTTACAGTAAATATTGAGCAACCATTTAATATTCGGAAGAATGTAACAACATCAGCTCCCTATCACCCGATCTACATTTCATGGCCAAGTAATATATATATATATATATAATGAATTTAATGATTAATTATTTTATATATTATAAATTTATATTTAATATATATATATATATATATATATATATATAAAATAATAATTTAAAAACAAAATTATATATATAAGAACATAATCCTTAAAAAAAAAAAAAAAAACACACTCATTTACCTACCTAACATTACATAACATGATGAATGAGTAAAATGGAACTTTTATCAAAAGTATAATATATCATTAAAATATTGAAACAACACCATCATCTTGATGGACTAATACCTGCTGATTAGATTTGTTTGCTCTAACAACTCTAGTATGCCCATGAATTTCATGGCTACGACCCCACCCCATCATATCCTCTATTCCAACATATGTGAAACTATGTCAATTCAAGATCATCTCGGTGAAAAGTATAATATTGGTTCATAATAGGTAATCCTTGTACAATATTTGGTCTCATTGTGATGAGTATCTTTTGACTTCTTTTTTTAATTATCTCTCCACTTCTTGTTGGAATATACATATATATATATGCGCGCGTGCAATGGGCTTATAATAGAAAAAGAAATTAATATTTTTCTTATAAGTATCTCTTAACTTCTTTTGGAATATGTATGAAACGGAGGATATAATAGATGTTTTGTTTTTTCTTTAAAATTTATAGAAATATTTTTATTTAAATATTATAATTAAGGATTTTTATTATATATATGCGCGCGTGCAATGGGCTTATAATAGAAAAAGAAATTAATGATTTGTTTTTATAAGTATCTCTTAACTTTTTTTGGAATATGTATGCAATGGAGGATATAATAGATGTTTTGTTTTTCTTTAAAATTTATAGAAATATTTTTATTTAAATATTATAATTAAGGATTTTTATTTTACTAAATATGAAACAATTTAATTATAAAAAATAAAATAAAAAGTATTTTTTATAAAGAAATAATAATAATTTTATTTTACTATTTATTTAAATTTGTTGACACCAAATTAAATTATATTTTTTAATATTATAGTAGGAAATATTTTTTTTTCTGTGGAAAGAATCAAGGTATGGTCAGATTTACAATCATTGCATAGATCGGCTCCCAAGGAGTAAATGTCACAAAGCAAGATTTGAACCCTGATGGGAAGAATAACAACATTCCTCCCAACCACCCAATCTACATTCAATTAACATAATAAAAAATATTTATTAACATTAATGGTACAATAAAATATTATATTAAATATTCATAAAAAAATAATAAGAATCTTATTTTACTATTTATTCAAATCTATTAACTCCAAATTAATTTCTATTTTTTAATTGTATAGTGAGATATTATAGTAAAATATATTTATTGATATATATAATATTAAGAAATTGAAAAAACAAACTTGTATCAAAATATTATTATATTTAATTATATTTTTAATATTGAATTTATCATACTTCAATTCAATTTTTTTATAAGTATATTATTTAAATATTGTGAATATGCATCTTTCTAGACGTATGTTGTTTTAATATTTACATAATTATGTTGACCATGCATCTCCGGCTAATTACATATTCAATATAAACTTTTCTTAATTAATTAGTTCTCATTTAATAATTAGGACCATGCATCTTTCTAGAAGTATGTTGTTTGAATATTTTTCCGCTGAAAAAAATGTTGTTTGAATATTTACTTAAGTATGTTGACCCTGATTTATTGCTAATTAGATATTCAATATAAACTCTTTATCTAGAAGTATGTTGTTTGAATATGTTTCCGCTGAAAACAAATGTTGTTTGAATATTTACTTAAGTATGTTGACTCTGATTTATTGCTAATTAGATATTCAATATAAACTTTGTTTTAATTAATTAGGTTTTAATGTATATTGAGATATTATATTAAGAAATATTTATATTAGGAAACTATATATATTTATTGGAAGAGGGTCAATATTTGATATTTTAGAAAATTAAGGTATTTTGAATTACAATCATTCGATTTCAAGAAGTAAGTATTACTAAGCTAGATTTGAACCCAGATGGAAAGGATAACAATATTCCTCCCAACCACCCAATCTACACTCAATTGACATATATATATATATACATACTTTAATTTTTTAAAATATTATTTTAATCAATTACATGCATTTTTTAAAGTATGTTTTTAAAAAGAATGTTAGCTCAATGATAAAGCAATTCCATTGCAACTTTAATATTTAAATAAAAAGATGTAATTATGACTGTGCATTTTTTTTAAGTATGTTATCTTAATGGTAAAGCGATTCCATTACAACTTTAATATTTAAATAAAAAGACGGAAAAACCTGTCAATAATTTATAAAACCTAACATTTAAAACAAACAAAGTGCTTATATCATCAAGGGATCACGATACAATTATTGAGATGGTTTGATTTTTATAAGAGAGAGCAATTATATATAGTGATGATACTTAAGGTATGAGCATGTCGGCTAGTCTTCATTAGTGTTATTAATTATTTGATTTAAGATAGGTTTTCATGAATCACTTATTCTTAGCCCATCATTCCTATTTAGGGTTTTCTTTTTTTTTCCTATTTTAATTGTTTTTTTATTTTTCTTTTCAAATAATGCTTTTTTTTGTTAATTAATTTTGTGTTTTTTTATGTAAATGTGATGTGAGGAGTTTTGTACATGTTTTGTTTGGGTTGATTTTGAAGCTTTTTCTTTGATTATATTTGCAGCATGTTTTTTTAGTCTAATTTGTACTAACCTTTTTGTTTCTCAATGTACTATTTTCCACAAGAGCATGGTATCATGTATACACATTTTTCCAATATTGGGTTGACATCGTCCTTTGCCGAGACAACTATTCTCCTTATGGTGGTTAGAGGGATGAAAGCTACTTGAATGTTTTGCTTCTTTAGAATGTTTGCAATACAATCTGTGGTGCCTTTGATTTATAGTAATGAGATTTTGGGGATTTTATCTAAGTGTTTGGGTCATCGCTTATTTTTAGCTTGGTGGAAATCTTTGCTAATGCTTTTCATGTGGCAACCATTTGACACAAAGACTTTCCGGAGGTGGTTCAATTCTTGATTTATGTGATCCATGCATCTAATATTCTTGAAGCCCTAGTTGCAAGGGTTTTGATGATCCCAATCTTCTAGCTCGGATGGTGGTGGGATTTTGCATGCAATTATCTATAAGTGTGGATTTTCTTCTTGAAAACTTGATACCCAAGCTTTCCATCTTTTTTCATGAGAAGCACGTCCAAGAAGGGAAATTGGTTATCTTTTTCTAGTTCGATGGTGAATTTGGTGTGCTCAGAAATATTATTCAGATGGGACAAGAATTTAGAAATATTATTCCTTTCCATGTCTCCATTTAGGAAATAGGTCGTCAACATATCTCTTCCATTCTTTTGGGGTTAAGGGAAATGAGTTGAGGGCTCTAAGTTCAAAATGCTCCATGTAATGTTGGCCACTATGGGGGATAATGGAGAGCTCATTGTGATGCCATGGGGTTGCTCATAAATTATGCCATTATAGCTCAAATATGTTGATTTTAAACACAATCTTATCAAAATTGTTGATTTATGTGATCCATGCATCTGATATTCTTGAAGCCCTAGTTGCAAGGGTTTTGATGATCCCAATCTTCTAGCTCGGATGGTGGTGGGATTTTGCATGCAATTATCTATAAGTGTGGATTTTCTTCTTGAAAACTTGATACCCAAGCTTTCCATCTTTTTTCATGAGAAGCACGTCCAAGAAGGGAAATTGGTTATCTTTTTCTAGTTCGATGGTGAATTTGGCGTGCTCAAAAATATTATTCAGATGGGACAAGAATTTAGAAATATTATTCCTTTCCATGTCTCCATTTAGGAAATAGGTCGTCAACATATCTCTTCCATTCTTTTGGGGTTAAGGGAAACGAGTTGAGGGCTTTAAATCCAAAATGCTCCATGTAGATGTTGGCCACTATGGGGGATAGTGAAGATCACATTGTGATGCCATGGGTTTTCTCATAAATAATGCCATAGTGACTAAATATGTGAATTTTAAACACAATCTTATCAAGTATGTAATCTCAATTTGATGCGCTGAGAAAAACTATTCAAATGTGACAAGAATTCACCCAGCTTTGCCTTTCCATGTCGACAATGCTTCTATTGCTAATTACATATTCATTATAAACTTTTTTAACTAAAACTAAGATGTTAAGGTTGATTTTGTTAAAAATTTATTAATAGTGAATATTGAAATCGAGAAGTATTAAGATTGATTTTGTTGAAAAAATATTAATATTGAATATTGAAATCTAGAAGTATATTATTTTAATCATTTACATAATTATCTTGACCATGTATCTTATGTTTGACTATGAATTTGTTGTTAATATATTCAATATCACTTTTTAAATTAAAACTAAAATATTAAGACTGATTTTGTTAAAAAATTATTAATAATTAGATGATTATGATTTTTAATATATTGTTACTTCAATGTTTAAATAGAAGTTATGGTTTGGTATTATCTTTCTTAAATTGTTATGAGTACGTCTACATTAGATCTCAGTTTCAAAATATCTCAGTTTCAAAATATTTGTTACAATATGAACTTGCCCAAAATTTTATCTCATCAAATCTATAGTAATTTAGAAACGCTCATCTCCAAACTTTTTAAGTACAAAAGTAAAACTATAAAGCAAATCATGTAATTTCTTACTTTTCCCTTTTAAAGTGGGATAGATCAAAATTGGTTTAAATAAAGTTAACTATCATCATCATCGTAAAGTTATAAATATTTTTGTAAAATAGTGTATATATTATTATTTGGTCTAATTTAAATAGTTATAAAATGGAGTGTTATTCTTAATATTACTCTATTTTACATTATAAAAATAATAAAAATTATTGTTATTTATTATTTTTTTTAAAAGTTAAATATGTTTTATTTTTATTTATATGTAAATATGAATAATAATTTTTTAATAATTTTTTAATAATTTTTTAATAATTTTTAACATATATTTATAATATTTTTTAATTTATAATATTACATTTATAATTTATAGAAATATCTTTTTAATTTAAATATTACAATGAAAGATATTTTTATTGAAATATTTCTTAATTTAAATGTTACAATGAGGAATATTTATACTACCAAATTTATTTAATTATATGAAATGACTTGATTCCCTTATTTTACAATTTAATCAACCTATATTGACACTAATTTAATTTATTTTTCTAATTGTGAATCCCTTACTTTTGGATTTTTTTTTTCCGGTGAAAAAAAGCATACTATTGATATTCAAACTTGAATCAAATAGTACATGATTGTGTCCACTGTCCAATATTCAACCTCCCTTATGAGAGAGTATTTCAGAGTTTAAAATATACAGATAAAGCCAAAAACAAACATAAAGTCCTTGGCAAAGCAGAAAAATTTCAAAATTAGTACAAAAGTAGATAAACGAGTATCTTTCACATAAGTATCAAGATCATCCAAAGAAGTAATAGCTACCGGAGTCAATACAATGATTCTCCAATATTTCTTCCCAAACTAAGTATGCCTCTTCACCATCCAAAGCTTGTTTAGAGAGTAGGTCAGCCTGTACATTATGTTCTCTAAAAATATGTTCCAAAGTAACCTTCCCTAGCTTATGAAGTTCCAACTTTGTTCTATCACACCAAGTTTCCAAATGTAATACATTAAGATCAAACTCCCCCTTAGCCCATTTTATGGTCACACGAGAGTCGCCAAAAATATTCACATTCAACAGCCCAAAACAATTGGCCACTTTTGCAACGCTCCATAAAGCCAATAGTTCCGCTTTCATGTTGGTACCCCTACCACATTTCATCTTTAGTGTGAAATAATGCTCCTAATTGAGATAAATAAGTCCCCCAACCCCACACTCCCCCAAATCAGCAGCACCATCAAAAAATAAAACTGGATCAGTAACCACATAATTAAACTGCCCAATGTTCCTATGACTCCTGGGCTTTTCCACCATTTGAAAATTCAAATAGTGACTGATAACAGAATTGGGCAAATGTTCCAGATGAGGTTTGGTGTCCTCAAATATGGCCTTGTTCCTAATCCCCCAGATCACCCAACAAACAAAAATAGGAAGGGTCTTATGTTCCTTGCACTCCAAGCTCCATTATTTCAAAGAAGTAGCAATATTTAGACCACCCCATCTAGCCTTTATGTCCAAGATCTGATATATTTGCTCCCAAAGTGCCAAGGTAAATGAACACTCCATAAATAGATGCCAAGAAGTTTCCAAATTGCATCTACATAATATGCACTGACTAGGACCGACCCACCCCATTAATATGAGGTTCTCCCACGACTTCAACCGTTCCTGAAGAACAAACCAAAAGAAACATTTTAATTTAAGTGGTAAGTGCCAATGCCAAATTTTATCATACCACCATTGTTTAGGATAAATGCATCTCCCTTTAATCATATAGCTATAGGTTGAGCTTGCTGTAACAGTCCCAGTGGCTTCATTCCCTCCCCAGACTATTTTATCAGCGTTTGAATTGAGATGGACACCAGCAGCATTGAGATTATATATATAGCACCGCCATTCCACAGCAATATCTGGGGATAACTGGAGATCAACATCCGAAGACCAATAACCTATATTACAAATATTTCCAATAGAACTCAGGGTATAGTAACCAGCATTTTTAAGTTTATATAACAGATTGGATGATAAACAATAAGAATCTTTCATCCCCACAATGGGATCAACCTCGATAGCTACCTCCTCCCCACATCCAACTTTCCAGCATAATTCAAAAGCCAACCATTTATAAAATTTCATGAATCCATTCCAGATAGGTGAGACGCCTCTCACTTTCTTAGCAGGTGACCTGAGCCAATGCGAGACCTCCATTTTGATGTACTTCTGATGAATGAGCTTCGACCACAGTGTGTTACCAAAGATAGCACGCCACAAACTCTTCAATCTCAATGCTGCACTAAACACAGTCAAGTCTTTAATACCCCAACCGCCAGCCTCCAAAGGTAATGAAATTTTCTCCCAACCAACCATCACCAGGCTGTTCTTATTGAGACCTCTCGTCCATAAGAAGTTAAACATTAACCTTCTCAGGGAATTAATCACAGAGCAGGGAATGGGTAATAATGAGAACCAATACATTGGAGTTCCCATCAACACAGACTTCACCAATGTTAATTTGCCACCAATCGAAAGCAGCCGATACGTCCAGTTGGATATCCTGTTCTCAAACTTTTTAATTAGCCACTCCTAATCTTTTATTAAATATCCATTAGGCTTGAGATGGAATCCGAGATAAGTAAAACCTTCATTTATACAGCAAAATTTATAAGTCATCAAGGTCTGAACCTCCAAAATCATGTCCTCCTCTATAAGATTACCAAAAAAGCAAGATTTTTTCAAACTAACACACATTCCAGAGGCCTTACAGAATATAGAGATAATCTTCTGAAAGCGTCTCCATTCTGAAAGAGTATCCAAGCCTGCTAAAAGTACGTCATCTACAAACAGAACATGTGTGATGTAGAAATCCTTAGCTATTTTAATACCAATAATTTTACCTTCATTCTTGGCTTGTATAATCAATCTGCTCAGCCCTTCTATCACCAAGAGAAACAGAAGTGGTGAAAGTGAACATCCTTGACGAATGCCCCTGGAACAACTAAAAAATGGTGTAGGTGCCCCATTCACAAGTATATCAATATTAGCAGTGTCCACACAAGTCATAATCCATTTGATAGCCAAAGCCGAGACACCTATTTGAATCAAAATTAATCGGAGAAAATCCCAGTTGACTCTATCATATGCTTTCTCTAAATCCATTTTAAGAAAGATAGCTTTTTTCTTCCTGCCTTTAACAGAATGTAGAATTTCCTGTGTGATACCCACTGCATCATGTATTTGTCTATCCTGTAAAAAAACAAATTGTTCCTTTGAAATGTACCTTGAGAGAACCGGCTTAAGCCTCCCAACAATGATCTTAGAAACAATCTTATAAACCAAATTGCATAAGGCAATTGGCCTGAAATCACCAAAATGCTTCGGGTCGTTCACTTTGGGAATTAGGGTTAAAAAAGTAGATTTTAATGCCCCAGACATATAGCCCTCCAACCGGGTGAAATCCACCATTCTGACAATCTCTTCCCCCATTATATCAAAGAAATGTAAAAACAATTCAACTGTCCAACCATCCGGCCTTGGGCTTTTTTCCTTAGCAAAAAGTTTCAAAGTACTCTCAACCTCTCCCAAAGTAACTTCTCGACATAATTCCGCAGCGGAGTCATTATCAAAGAATCTTGGATAATTTTTAATCACCTGGAGCTGTGAATCAAGATCACAAGTAGGGTCTACTGAATAAATTTTTCTGAAGTGTTTCAGTGCCAAATTCTGCAGCTCATGTTGACCAGAGACTTCTATCCCCGAATCATCTGATATCTTCCAAATAGATTTATTATTTCTTCTAGTCAATGCAAATGTGTGGAAAAACCTTGTATTGCTATCCCCAAAATTAACCCAAAGTGTTCTGCTCTTCATTCTCCATTCCTTCTCTTCTCTGAGAATAATATCAGCCTTTTCCGCCTCCAGTTTTTTAAGTAAATCAAATTTCAAACTGTCCAAGGGCCTTATCAAATTATGAGTGTAAAGATCCTGCAATTGGTCCTCGACCAACAAAAGCTATTGCATATCCTTCTGTTTCCTCAAATGAATCTAGGTAGTAACAATTTGCTTAAATTTTTGCAATTTCTGACAGAAATTGTCCACCGGATTTAGCTCACTATTGCTAGAAAGTTTCAGCCATTCCTCCTTAGCAAAATGCACAAATTCATCATGGTTCAGCCATGACCAATCAAATTTAAAGGGGAATTTCTGTAGATGAACACAGTCATCAATTTGGAAAAAGACCAGCCAGTGGTCAGAGATCTTGTTCTTCCCCACCCAAGTTCTGTATTTACCGACTGAGTAAAGCAGTGATTCATGAACCAAAAATTTATCTAATCGCTTATGTATCCCTTCCTGCCCGCTTCGGCCATTAGTCCAGGTGGGAGTAATCACCCCTGTGACAACATCAATTAAATTATTATTTAATAGAAAATCATTAAAGAAGTCAGAAAGTGTGTCCATCTTGGCTTTAGGACCCCAAATATCATCAACAAATCTGGTAAAGTTTAGATCCCCCACCACCATAATATTCGCCATCAATAATATCCTGGATGACTGCAAACCCATCCAAAACACCTCACGGTCCTTGTATGGAGCATAGCAATTCAGGATATTGAGATGCAAGTTATTCAATTTACAAAATCCTTCCAACAGGAGACCCCACCGAGTCTTATACACATAAAATGAATAGTACTGAGGATCCCATGCTGCCAGTAGCCCTCCAGACATGCCATCCGAACTGATAGCCGATATCTCCCATCTAGGAAGGATACTAGCAACCTTAGAAACAGCCAAGTGATAAACACACATAGTTTCTTGCAAAAGTAAGATAGTAGGGCGAGCAGTAGCAATGAGGTTGGAGAGGACCCTAGCTCACACAGTCGACCCCAACCCACGAAAATTCAAAGTACAAATAGACATTAGGAACCCAAATTATAAGGAGAATTTGCTCTAAGGCCCCCCAACATCAGAATCCACAAAACTACCCCCCGAAGAAACAGACACAGAAACCCTAGAAGTGTCCTCAAGCCCAGTCGAAGGGTGTTCCTCATCAATCCCAAGACCAGACAAAATACAATCAGTTGCAAAAACAGTCTCCACAGTAGGATCAACAGTCTCACCCATCCCCTTTCTACCTTTCCGACGAGGTTTCCTAAGAGTAACATTATGAAAACGAACACTGTTGCATGACTGAACCCTAGGGTTTGATGAGGGATTTTTAGAAAAAATAGGCAGAGGCGAGAGAATATCAGTCTCATTTGAAGTCCCATAACTAGCATCACCTAAAATAGTAGTATCAACCCCCGAAAATGGCCCCACTTCTACAACCCCCATATCCCCACCAACCAAACCAGAGGGCTCACAATGCCCACCAACCAAACCAGTAGGCTCACAATGCACAGGAATCGGGTCATCTACAGTACCTTTAGACGTCCCCACATCCAAATCCTTAGGCAAAGTATAAACATAATCTAGGTTAATGGAATTTGAGTCCCCCCCATCAGCCGATGAATCCCCAAAATGACCACGATCAACCCTAGGCTTCTCAGAAATGTGGCCGCCATTAGATTCCAAAACCCTACCCATATCAGAAAGCAAAATAGTTTCCCCCATAGCTAATTTCCTATCAAGGATATGCTCAGCAGCCCGAATGCAATCTAATTCATCCTCCGGAATAATCGGAATAGGAAAACCAAGTTTAGGTGTTAACTTACCAGGAGAATCTCCATTATGTAACGTAGTTTAAACATGATCAAGTTATGCCAAAGCTAAGTCTCTATAACTATATATAAATGTTGTTTTGAAAAAAATTTATAATGAATTTATATTTTAGATGTTGATGTTATTATCCTTGAGATTAACATTTAGTATATCCACTACTACGATATGTGGCTATAGTCTCATTTATTTGTGTTTATATAGTCCTCACAACCCTTACTAAGTGTCTTTTGCTAACATGTGTAATGTTTGCACGTGAGCTCTACATCATAGCTGTATCACACTAATATCATGCATTTGCCATATAAAATTTGAAAAATAAATGTTATTTTGTTTACATCATACAATGTTGATATTTGCATCATGCATATTGTTTTGTTTACATCATACAATGTTGATATTTATGCCGCTAGGCGTCCCTCTTTCAGATTCTCGCACGATTAATCATAGAATTAATGGCATGGATTTGGGGATTTAACCGGTGAGGAAACACATCTCAAGAATTTGTCCATTGAGGCAATGAATAACTTAGGCATCGCAGTGATGGCATCTAACCCAACATCTTTTGGCCATATCCCAATGATCAACCACGACAATACTCTTCACCCCACGCTATAGGATCGGCTGGCACAACAAAATCATGACTGTTATGATCGCTTGTTAGTATGTTGAATACTGAAGTCATGGCTCCAACTTGAGTGCATGACGTTTGTCTAAGTGGTTTCCAATCGATTGAAAACCTATAGGTTATTTCCTGAGAGCTCTTCAATTTCCCGGAAGAGGAAATCCTTCAATCATCACAATAAATCTTTAAGGCCTTACAAATGACCTTTTTGAGGCTTATCTGTCACGTCCCCTCCCATCATACCAGCACGATGGAGAGGATCGTGATGTTAAAACTGGGCATCTAGCCCCATACTTATTAAATAAACATTCACATAATATAAAAAGACATATGCAAATGTATAAATATAAGAAAACACAACGGAAGTAATTTCAATTACACATTCATCATACATTCAAGATATTCATGATATTCATCAAATAAATAAATTGCAAAGTTAACACAAGAGAGTACTTATCTTATAACAAGGTAGTCCCGAGCAACTAGCTATGCAACTGCAACGTTCCACCCAACCATAGGCCAATTGTGATCATCAATATATCAACACACTGCCACCCCCGAGCTGAGCATGATCTCGACAAGGAAAAAGGGAACAACGGACTCACACATAGCCCAAAGATACACCAAAATCAGCCAAGCCAATCAACAGTTGGGTTTATCAGGCTGTTAGGCAATGGAAGGAAGAATTGCTAAGCTAGTGGGATCATCCATAGAGATATGGGTACCCTTTGCAAGATCTATCTAGCTTGGTCCCCACAATACCTACACACCTGGCACAAGGAAGTACTCCCTTCACTACTACACAGTCCCTCGGGCCATACCTTTCATTCTAGTGTTCTTCAAGGTGTGCATAGAAGAGCAACCAGCCTTTTTGATCTTCTTGAGAGGTTACCTCCTCACTAGGTTTATCAAGCCAATTCTGGTCCACCTCCACTCCTAATTATTGCTCACAATTTCAAACCAACACAGGGATGCAACCAACAACAAAACACAAGTGTTGAAAAACGTAGGCAACCCAAAAACGAACTGGTAGATGGGGATTCAACCCTAGGAGAGAAAATTCATTTTCAGAAAACGTTTATATGCATTCCAGGGGCAAAAACGACCTCTATAAACTCCCAAAAGTGACTCCCTTTCTCCCAGCCACTGTGCAATACAAAAACGAGTTCCCAGCCATGGAAAATACAGGAAAATGGTAGAAAACATGAAGGGAAAAGAACCAGCTAGCTTAGACTGCGTGAGAGAGCAAAGGCAATGGGTGAAGAATGGCTTTTGGGCACAATTTCATGGGTGTCTTCTTGCCCCATAAGCAAAAAATACGTTTTCCCAGGTTGATGGCTTGCCCATGCATGAAATTGGCTGCCATACCTCTTCATTCCCAAGGCATTAACTGCCTCAACCAACTCTTAGAAGAATTAAATGATTGGGTGTATAAGTCAAAATGGATAGTTGGGGTTCAATCATTGACATTTGGCTTATCACCATTGGCTCAAGGGTTTGAATAATTTCCCTCCCTATTCCTTGTAGAATCATGCCCCCATCTCTTTGTTGCATTGCATAGCTAGTTGTGGGTTTTTCATTAAAATTCGTATTTACATGATGTCTTAATTTACATTGTGCCTGTATAGCACCAGAACCACGGGCATCTATTTTTAATTTCCGATACATAAAACGCTAAATCAATGGTGGGGCCTTGGCCTTGAGCTCCTCACCATGATTAAATAACAATATTTACATCATTTACGGTTTAATGCGAAGGGGGTAAAAAATGGGGACGTGACATTATCGCACCAAACTCAAATGCATCAAAGATAGGAGGCAGGGTTGGTTTGATGATCTATTACTTATTTGTAACACTTAACTTGTGGTCTATTGGTGTTCACTAACCACAAGTTAAGTGGTTGTGCTAGTTGTATCATGAAATTTATCCTGTCCATCATTAATGCATTGTACATATTGAAGATGTATCATGAGCATACCCCTAACATTGAATTGATGAATGGTACACTTGAAGGTGCGCCGTGAGCATATCCCTAACATTGAATTGGTGAATATAGGGTGTTGTATTGGCATATCCAGTAAAACAATTATGTTTTATGAAATGGTTATCATATATACACAATTCCAATGCCTCTCTTTTATTGTTGTTTTTATTAGTTTATTATATTATAGGTTTTCAATGTTTCTTATTTTCATTATTCAAGATGCTTCATGTGTTTCTCTTTTATTATTGATTTTATTAGATTATTATATTAGATTATAGGTTTGTAATGTTTCTTCTTGCCATTTTTAAGATGTTTTCGAGTGTTCTTATGAAGAGGGGTAACACTTTTTGGCAAGCGAAGGGTGTGTTTATGTTAAAAATCGACCTTCATCAAGCTTTTTTCCAGCCCTCAATCGAGCTTTAAAAAGCTCAATCGAGGGCTTAAATAAGCACTTGATCGAGGTATTTTAAAATGCTCGATCAAGGGTTAATAAAACCCTTGAATGAGGTATCGAGCTCGATCGAGGGTTTTATTAACCCTCAATCAAGCATTGATAGCTCGATCGATCCATTGCATTTTCAGAGCTCGATTAAGATTTTAAGCTCAATCGAGGGTTTTAGAAAGCTCAATCGAGCATCTATAACTGTAATAAGTATAAAACAACAATAGACCATGACTTATTTCACTGCATCTGTTGCATAGAAATTCAATCAAGGACTAGTAGAGAGGGGTTATAGATATAATAGATGAGTCGAGGGGTTATAGAAATCATGTAAAATATGAAGAAGGGTCCCTCATATCCATTTTTAGATATAGGTCAAGGAGTAATTGGAGTTATATATGTGATTAATCACATCTATAACTCCAATTACTCTGCAATCCATATCTACATGTATAAAATCTAGAGGAAGTGGTGTTACTAATGCTTTTACATTATTCTTCTTCAAGGTATTTACTATTACCCAAAAGTATCATTCTTCTAATTGAAATTATGTTTTATTAAATTTGATTATATTATAATTCTATGCTTGATTCTAATTGAATTTGAAGGGCTTGATCGTATGAAGGTTCTAAATATAATAAATATCAATAAATTTATTAATTTACAAGGGCACTCGCATAGTTAGTAGTTGGAATATATATCCTATGGGACAAGCTAAGAATACTTATTTGATACGAGCTTTTAAAAACATCGATTAAAAAAATGTTTGGATGCTCATATTCGTGTGCATACGAATATAGTTACCCAAACATTTTTTAATTGAACTTTTTAAAAGCTCAATCGAGCTTTTGTCTAACCGCACATAAACCCTCGATCGAGGTATTAAAAAACACGTGTAAAAGCTCGATCAAGGGTTTTTCTCGATTGAGGGCTTTAAAAACAGACTTTTAGCCCCCATTTCTACAAATTTAATTTTATCGACATATTTGGCAAGCCTAAACCCTGTCCTAGGATGCACCTTTGTCCTAGGATGCACCTTAGGTGACGAACTTCATACCAATGGATTTGTCAATGAATTGTATATCCATTTGCATATAATTTACAGGTTTTTGAGTTCATATGATGATTCTTTTTTATTTTATTTTAAAACTTACACTTAAAAACCATGTCCATAACCGTGTCATCTTCAAAAGGGTATTTTTTTGTTTTTCGACTTTTTTTTGTAACTAGTAAAAAAATTGTTTACGTGCACACACATATGTACAAAATGCAATTAAAATTTTCAATGGTTAGTTTTGAAAATTAATCAAAAATATATATTTTTACAAAATAAATTAAACAAAAAATATGTGCACCTCGTGCATTTTGTGTAGAACATGTTCATATTTTTTTGTAGAAATTATGCATTTATCATTAAATTAGTGTAAGTGCACACAAGGCACTTGTTAAATTTTCTTGAAATTTACAAGAAGAAACATATCATTAAATGCAATTTTGACATTTTTTTTTTTTAAATATAGGTGGAAAGGCAACATAATTTCCTACAATTTGGTTTTTTGTTACATGTCAGAATTCACAACACATATATGAGTTTTGAGAGCTTTGATTTAATAAATGAGTAAAAAAATGAATTTTCACAGTCACTTTTGGGAAAAAAGTGCTACCATATGCATGGATTCACCCTTTCACGTGTTTGATTTATTTGATAAGAGATTAAAAATAATTTTTAATTAATAAAAATAACAAGGATTAATTAATTATATTTAATTATTATTGAAAAGATTAAATAATATTAAAATAATTAATAAATATTTAATTAAGTATACTTGATTATTATTGAAAAGCTTAATTAAATAAGTTTTACAATCATTTATAAATAATTAATATACTTTTTAATTAATAAGAAAATATTATATTTAAATAATAGTGAGTTATTATATTTAAAAACTATTAATAAATAATATTTTATTATAAGTAATTATAAAAGTTTGTCAATGATAATAATAATTGATTAATAATATTAAAATTTATAATATTTTTTAAACCATGAGGAATCGACAACTCGTCAGGATTACCTGGACTAGGCCCAGGTTCAAATCTTGTGGTTTCCACTATAACCCCAAGAGTATATCCAATAGACAGCAAGCCAAATATAGCAATAACTTATGACTCAGTAGGGGCCAAGACGTCTTGAAGTCCACCGAGGTGAGCCTCTATCCTATGGGTTTCCTACCCTTCAAGCCTTATCACAACGGGTCAATGTCCCAATGGAGTTTGATCCCTAGTGGGGAGAGTGAAACCCACTCAATCCCACCAATAGTCCCCCAAATCCTTAACTTAAAATTTATAATATTTCATAGTCATATTTGACTATGTTCTAGGGTAGCAGGTGCAGTGGAAAGGGGGGTCCTTTTGGATCCCGAAGGAAATACAGTAAAAACCTTTGGTTGGGGAATGGGATTGGAAACTAATAACCATGCCGAGTGGTACACTTTATACATGGGGATGGAGATCATCACCTCCCTCAAGATACAAAAGGTCCAAATCATTAGAGAATCTCTACTTGTTATTAAACACGCAAGAAATCATATGTGTAAAGAAGAAACCATCAATGGCGGAGCAGACAAGAGAATAGTTAAAGGCCTCAATCAAGTTGGGGAAGCCAATCTTTTGCACATCGAAATGCACTCCAACTAAATTGCAAACATGATTGCTATGGAAGCAACATCATTGGACAAATGGGTTTGCATAAAAGAAGGGAACCAACCATTTCATTGTTGGCTCCCCTAATTTTTGCAATTTGTCAATTTCAATGCAGATCACTCCATGTATTAATTCCATGGTAATGGACAAGGATAGCATGTTTAAGTTACACGTCTATGAGAGTTTGTGGAAATTTAATGTCAAAGGAGGGATCCCACTTCCCCTCATATTTCTCATCTTTTCCTTGCCTCACTATAGGTTCATTCTATATGGATTTTAGTCTACATTAGTTTAACTCCGGTGGGACAATATATCTGGTTAGAGGTATATGTGGTTCAAGGAACTATGGGATAGTGCATGAAGTTGATTTTGATGGCAAGAAACTACAAAGGATTACTCTCCATGTGCAGATGACTTTGAGATTCAGTAGGAGTTTCGTTGGTCCTTTTGGGTCGTGCTTCCTCTAAAGTCTCTATTAAAACATCTCAATATAGTTTTAGTGAGGAACAAGGTGAATATAGCATAGTGTTTTGGATTATGTTGTTGGCTTGTAACTCTATTTTGAAGGTTTCAATTTGGGGTCGGGTCTTAAATCCCTATCCAAGGTCAAGTATGGCACAAACATACAATTGGGACTCATGTATAGTGGGAATGAAAAGAAACATTAAAGATTTGAAAATCATGATGAGAAGTCTCAAATCGTAGATGGAGGGTTTAAAGGGATTTGTAGATTAGAATACCTCTCACATTTCTCATTAAGACTCCAGGTTTGATGATCTAGAGAACAGAGTTTATGTATAGGAGGGACAAATTGAAAAGTTTATTAACAATACATAAACACATTTCAACCTTCTATTGGGTATTACTCAAGGTAATTAGTCATAGAACAGATCTTGGGTTGGAACTAGGCAAATAAAAAAGAACTCGGTCGAGAAATATGTAATGGCCAAATTGGAACTCCCAAATTTTCAGGGATTGGTCAAGAAGGAGCAACACATAGACGAGGAATGCAATAGTTACGTGTTAAGTTAAATATTTGGTTTTATGTACTTTTTTTCATCTTTTTGGTAGGATAGTTTATCATGATATATATCTATAAGCTCTTTGTGAAGGTAGTATTTAAGACTATTATATCTCTTTTTTAGTTGGGGAAAAAAATGTATTGTAAATTCAATGGTTCAAGAATTTTTTTGGGAAATTATGGAATTGTAGAACTACATGTAAATACCTAGTTGTATTCCTCGACCTTTTATAATATATAAAAATATGACTTGCTCTAGTTAAAAAAAAAAAGCATAATCGATCATGTTTTCTACAGATCAATCCACCCTAATTCAAGCCTAAATGACTTAGCATGTCAATTGAATGAGAGTGCAGTTTGCAAAACCTACTATGTAGAATCGTAACATAATTATCAAGGGAATGATGAATCCTTATAAATTTATGGAATATCTCCTTAAAAGGACTAGTAATTATATGAATATCATCCCATAAAACAAGGATGGAGAAAAATAGGAATGGGACAAGAAGGACGGGGGCAAGAAAGAAGGAGGGAGAACTAGGAAGGTAGTGTTGCTAGGGATAAAGATGGAAATGGGTAGAAGATTGATGGTGAAGAGGATAAAAATGGACAAGGTGTTGTAGAACCATGGGATTAATAGATCAAGAATCTATACATTCCAAGAAGAGGTTGTTTCTACACATTGTTATAGCATTGAAGCATAAGTGAGAATAACAACATATAATAGGAAACACAAGGAACCAAAAAACTTCCATTATAAATTGGTCCATATGAACATCTTCTTATAGCACCAAATTGTAACTAACTCCCTTGAAGTGAGGAATACATAGTCAAATTTAATTTAATAGGTCACATAACAAACTCCTTGATTTATGCCTCAACCTATGGATCAATTGGTTTCCATTGTCAACCCAACGGACTAGTCAAATGGTCAATCACTCACTTAATCGACCTATTAAAAAACTCTTCTAGTGTACTATGAATTATCAATTGATTGTCTCCAAATGATCTAGTGGTGTGATGAACCTATTGTTCCAACCCCCCCTCATCATTACAATGCTCTTGAGATTCATGATTTCAAATTAACTTCTTTGTACACCCCGCCATAAATGTAGCTTCCTAAAGCCAAAGGATAATTCAAAGTTTCATAAATTTATTTTCCATTTAAGGATTTATAAATATATAAACAACTTTATTGTATATCCTTCAAGATATAAGAGACACAACAACATCTTGTACCAACTACTATTGAACTTTGGTTGTCATTGATGTCAACTAATGTCAAAGAGGATGTCAATTGATTCAGTTTGAGTCATTGATGTCAACTAATGTCAAAGTGGATACATCATTCCTCTGCCAACTTAAATAAGTATATGGAAGCCACTTTGAAGAAGTATCATGCACAAGATGGTGAAGGACATGGATTCTAGTGTGAAGAAGTATATCTAGAAGTTGCATCCAGTCTGAAGATGTGTGACCAAGGATACATCATGCATGATCAATATGAAGAAGCATATAAAGAATATATATCATGTAGATCCAATTCAAAGAATCACATAAGCAATTTATCCTACTACATGTGGTACCAGGGAAGATATCAATTCCACCAATTCATACTCTCTCAAGGAAGCAGTCAAAGAACTGGTTGGACAAAGGTACATGTGCACAAGCAGCCAAGTAATTGGTTAAGCAAAGATACAAGTGTGAAAGCATGTTGAAAGAAGACTCTGAAATGCACAAGCATTGCTTGGTCAAATATTAGGAGTGCGCAAACAACAAGAAATTGAATAGTCCTGAAAGTGTGCAAGTCCCACACATAATGGTACTGCAAGGGTCAAAGTCCTGCCAAGTAGAAGTATGTTTATGCACAGATTCCAAAAATCATTGATACATCAGGTGTGCAACACCCACAAGGGATGGTACGACAAGGCTCAAAGACTCATCAAGTTGAAGAGCAAGGATGTGCTCATACCTCAAGGAAATGGTACATCAACAGAGAAAGAGTACACCAATAAAGTGTAAGTACCACTAAGTAGTGGACCATGGATGCACAAGACCCACAAAGGATGACACATCAACGATGTAGAAAATGACATGTGGCAAAAGCACAATCCATGAAGTATGGAAGAAGGGATGCGACAACCAACTTGTGTACATGTAATCCATGCATGACATGTATAAAAATAGATGCAACTTGGATATTTGAAGTAAGCTCAATGGAGAGATTGTAGAGTTTCAGGTGGAAAATATAGATTTACATTCAGGGCATCAAGGGCTCAAGGATAGAACATCATGATCTAGAGAGGAGACGAGTGTGCACATACAGAGGAATGATACAGCTGATGGTGCATAGAATGATGATGTAGATATGTGACATATGTGAAAATACTGAAAGGCATAAACACATAAGTATTAGCAAATACATGAAGATTGAATGACAGGATTGCAGACATCACGAAGACAGTCACAAATGTTGTAAGTAAGGAAGTAGCGCATAAACATAACCGAAGTATATCAGATGATGCGCATATGTTTAGCTGATGCATGAAGACTGAAGTGAAGTGTGTGAAGTTGAGAATTCCTTATGATGCACGATGACAGAGAAAAAACATGATCCAATAAGCGTGTCATGATGAGGATGATCTTATATAAGTGCATTAAACTGAAAAGACGAATCTATCGATGCACAGCATGTCGCAAATTGTCTAAAATACTGTGTCACTTAAAAAGAACAAACACATCAGTTAGTGCGCAGTTCCATCTGTTACTGATGCTTTATCTCAGAGCATGAAACTATCAATTGAAAGAACAATATCAGTTGGTGAATGCAGTTGCGCAGTAGCAGATCGACAGAGCATACCTTGGCGCAGACTACAGAATCATCAAGCACACAGTACATGAAGTAAGACATCAACAAAAGTGTAGAATTGAGAGGAATGAGAAGTCAAGTGATGTATACAGCACACTGATAGTGAATGAAATGCATACAAGGATAGCGCACAATAGAACTAGTATCAGAAGAACATAAGTGTGCACAAGTTGGAAGGTCAGTAACTCAGAATCACATATTGGATATCTAGGTGGAAAGACGGGGCAAGGAGCAGGGGGTTGTAGACTCCTTTTAGTTGGTGTTGGAGAAACATAGAGAGTTGGAGCTTCCTCCAGGTCGGTGCCTCCTTCTAGCTGGTGTTGGTAAATACAAGAAGTTGGTGCTTCCTTGAATGTATTCTTTTCATTACAAAAGAGAATTCCATGGTTTTCTCCCGATTGGGTTTCCACATCAAAATTCCTATGTTATTTTTTTTTATTGGTGCATATATGGATGAATGATTTTGTTTATATTGGATGCATAAATAATCATCAAGATTAAGATTAAGACTAATCTGCTAAAGAAGGTAAAAAATGTTGATAATTGTGCTAATACTGATTCACCCCCCTATCAGTATTAAATCGGTTCCAACAATTGGTTTCACAGTGGGTGTCTTCAATAACCGATTAATATTTTGAAGATATATCCGAGCACAGTTATGGGAAAGGAATGTTCTCCAAGCGAAGCACCATGGTTATAGGAAGATGTTTGTTTAGACTCTCTCTCTGTCGCAGAAGCACGGAACATCATTCACACACAGAGAAAGATAATAGAAGAAGTTAAGGGGATAGACACCAAGACTGTAAACATCCTAAAGAAGAAAGAAGTTGAATCTAAGGAATTAGTAGCAGCTCTCACTAGTCAGGTACAGGAAGTGAATGAGACCTGTCAAAATGAAATATTGAGGAATAATGCCTTGGAGACCAAACTGAAGAAGTCAATTGAAGATAATCAGGTACTTGAAAATGAGATCACTCTTCTAAAGGAGAAGTTGGAAAATGTAACAGAAGAAAAGGAAGGAAATACCAGGGAAGTCCTGTCATTAAAGGATCATCTACATAGACAATGTGATAATCAAGTTCAAGCAAAAAAACTAGAGGTAATATATCTCAAAGAAAGGAATTCAGAGTATGAAAAAATGCTTGACGAACAACAAATCAAATTACAGGAAAAGGAAGAAGAAATGAAAGGAATGCAATATCAAGTTATGCTGACATAAAGTTTTACTCAGAGTACGGAGGCACTAAATGAGATTCTCAACAAGCAAATATATCCTTATGATAAAATCGGTATAGGTTTTAAGGATGATTGCAAAAATGTTATAAAGGAGGTTGCACAAATAAAGAAGATGAACTTGCAAAAATCAGTTCAATGTTGGAAATGCACAATGAATGGACATATTGGAAAATACTGCAACGATGTTATTTGTTTCAAATGCAACAAAATTGGTCACAAGGCTCACAACTGTGAAAAATTAGTGAAGATTGTAAAGCACTGGATCAAGAAAAAAAATAAGTATTCTCAATTTGTCAACAACTGCAGTGTCCCTAAAGATCAAGGAAAGGATCTTTGTAAGATTCTCTAAAGGAAGAAAAATGTAAACAGTAATCTTGAACCAATATGATTTCTGAATGAAAGGATGAAGGTCTCGGGAAACCAATCCTTCTCCACTCCAATACAAAACTGACCCACTATCATTCGGTCCCGTCGTAGTGAAGTACTTGTGCGACAACATAAACTACGAGAACAGGTGAGCATTAATGAGGTAGTGGAGCAGTGGCATGAATGACAATAAATACTCAAACGACAACAACATTAATGGTGGAGAGTGGTTAAGTGAATTTAGACTAGATAAACTAGAATTTCAAGAAAATTTCCAATATAACAAAGTTGGACCAAATCAAGGGAAATATGCAGATCATTAATGATATATGGGAATGGTTAGTCCTTTAAAAACCATGGATATATCTGGCAAGAAACCTCATTCCTATTGAGAATAGTTGCTGCAAGAATCATATCAGTAAGTGTGTGAAAGAGTGAGACTTGAGAACCATGGCACCCAAAGGACAACAGAAGAAGAAAAAATCTATAGATGAGTCTAAACCTATGCAAGATTATCGTGAGTATAATCCATCACGAAGAGTGGATACTCCAATGTTTACCCTACCTGAACTAGAAAATATAAATATGTAGGATTATAAGGAATCTGAAGGTGCGACTATTGAAGAAAATTTGCATGGTGAAATAGACTAGGTCGTATTTTCATAATATGATGTCAGTGATTCTAGAAAATTTCAAAAACTTGTCAAGACAATGCATATGAAAATAAGTGCATCAGGTGAAATGGTTCTCCAAGAATGGGCCATTGGATTATCTAAGTCTGGAATATTGAATCTACTGGAGATTCCCTTCTTTGGAAAAACATCATACACAAGAATGTGTGCAAAATTACTGCTATCACAAGTGCATGGCGGATACTTGTGGCTCAACATAGGAATATCCATCAATGCCGAGATGATTGAATCAATCATTGGTCTACCCGCCACAAGAGAATATGTAAGCCTTCTCTTTGAAAAAAATAATGAGAAAGCACTTGGAAAGAGGATTGCTGAAAAATATGAAACTCAGCGGGCTACTAGAGGTTTTGACATTACACAGATCAAGGATTTCTCTATAAGATTCACTGTTAAGATACTTGCTTGCAATTTATTTCAAAATGGGCGTCATGATCAAGTCTTAGTAGAAATCATCAAAGCTGCAGAAAAGTGTGTGGAAGGTGCTCAGATGATTTAGTCAACATTTATGCTAAATTATTTCCTTGAAGATTGTCTAGAAGCTCAAGAGAAAGGTAATCCTTTTCAATACACCTGGATGTTAATTTGTATTGCATTTTTTGGATGGAAGGAAATTGAATCAATCCAATTCTTTGATAGAAATAGAAGACCCTTCTTGGGGGCTAGGTTTTTAAACATGTGGTCCTCTACAATTGGATGAAGACAGGAGCAGAACGATATCAATTTTTATGTCTATTGTGAGGAGATTAGATGTGTTCTACAAGAAACTCCTCGGATATGGCGTCACATAGTTAAGGCATATAAGGGAATAATAAATTTAAATATTGGGATGAATTACACCTATGCTTAGGCCAAGAGAGTCCCTAGCAAGCGTTGGCTACCCACCGAGTTCATGTGCACAGAAAATGATATTGCTTAGGTAGTCCAGGAATGGGATGAAGAGTGGAGAATACCTCTAACAGAAGAATAATAGATTGTATAGACAAGACATAATAGTAATGCAATTCCCATAGTGGAAGAGATGTTCAATGGGATTTCTCCTAAGCCCACTCAGCAGTCTGTGCCCACTGAAAATAGAAAAGAAACTGCGCATCCAGAGGGGTCAACAATAAAGAAAAGAAAATGTGTCCATCCTAATCCAATTTGTACTCTTACCATAGATGAATTTGACAGAATAAGCATAGAGATCAGAATTGCCACAGAAGAATCCATAGAGCATGTAGCCACAAAAGGGGACGTTGAAGAACTTGTATCCCAACAGGTAGAAATCATGTTGAAGATGGATGACAAATTTGTAGACCTACAACAACAAATACATACTGCTAGAGAAAGCAATAATAGTGAACCTCATCCAAGTAGCTCACAGTCACACTCAAGTGCGCAAAAAAAGGAAACATTGCCACATCAAAGCCTCAAGACCCCGTCTGCAGCGTTGGGACTCTCCACTTAGGAGACACAAAATTCGGTAAGCTATGCAGAATTTTCCTTAGAATTTTTATCTGTGAATGAATTGCATGAGCTACACACATCTGCTGCATAAGAAATTAGAAGGAGATATGAAGCCACTACATCAGATTGGCAAAAAAATCAATATGAAAGGGAATCCTTGTAGGCCGAATGCCTTAGGTTGAAGGCGGAAAAGGAAAATATTATGCAGAAGACAATAGATCTGGAAAGAGAAGCAAAAGAAGTTGTCACAAGAAATAATAATCAGAGACATGAAGTAGAAGAGGTAAGGTAGAATACCTCAATATTACAAAGAGCAATAGAAGAAGTGTTCAATTTGCTTCCAGAAGTTCAAGAAATCGAGGGGAATTTTCCAGAAGGAATATTGCTCAAAGTAAGTGAAGTTATTCAAAGGCTGCAAGAAAAAATCGAAGAACTATCACAAGCACCTGCAACCCCTTCAGAAATCAAAGGAGAACGCGATAAAATGCTTGAAAGAGCCAACATTGCATTTGAGAACATCAAAGTTCTGGATTTAAAGTGCACAGAGTTGCACGAATAAAGTGATAAAATATGGACAAATCTAATTGAAAATGAGCAACTCAAGGAGGTAGAGAATAAATTACGCAATGCGCAAGAAACAAAGCAAAAGATTCGTGAAACTTGGTCAATCTGTCAGCTACTGAGAAACATGTTAAAATGAAAAAGCTTAAAGTACTGCAGATGGAAATAAACATGTTCAGGGATAAACATAGGAGTCTGATGGAAAGGATAGGACCTCTTCAGGAAGAAGCATTCATTCTAACATAATCCTTTCCACAATTGCAAAAGGAAATAAAAGAAGAAATTGGTGATGTCATAGATTCCCTTGAGTCAATTTATGATCACGTAGAAGCAAATCTGGTGGCTAAAGAGAAAGAACTAAAAGAAAAATTTGATGTCGCAAAGACGAGTGTACAAAAACTCAAAACTTCAGTTCAATTAGACAAATATCAAGAATAGTGAAGCATGGAGATAGTGGGTAGTTATCCCTAAAAACAATTGAGGTAAATGCTGACGTAAAATAAAACAAAAGGAGAACCTACATTGCGCAAGTAATGGCACCTCTTTTCCATTGATGTCAAAGGGGGAGAAATGCATGAAGCTGGATGTTCATTAGCAGAGAAGAACCAACACGAATATAATTGAAGAGATAATATGAAGCTACAACAGATGCGAAAGAGAATGAAGTAGATCACTTGAAGAAATAGCATAAAGATGAATATACATATGGTCTCCGCAGAAGTAACAGAAAGCAAAAGAAGTACTGACAATAGAAAGATCAGAAGTCAAAATCCCAAAGCACTCAGGGGGAGCACATACACAGGGAGCAACGCGACAAGTACAGTTGAAGCATACAATTCAAAGAAGATCATACACAACATCATAAGGTATTGACATCAATGACAAAGGGGGGTATTGTTGAACTTTGGTTGTCATTGATGTCAACTAATGTCAAAGAGGATTCCAATTGATTCAGGTTGAGTCATTGATGTCAACTGATGTCAAAGTGGATACAACATTCCTATGATAGATTAAAGAAGTATATGGAAGGCACTTTGAAGAAGTATATGCACAAGATGGTGAAGGACGTGGATTCCAATGTGAATAAGTATATCTATAAGTTGCACCCAGTATGAATATGTGTGATCAAGGATACATCTTTCACGATCAGTATGAAGAAGCATATAAGGAAGGTACATCATGCAGATCCAGTTCAAAGAAGCACATAAGCAATGTATCCTAATACATGTTGTACCAACGTAGATATCAAGTCCACCAAGTCATACTCTCTCAAGGAAGCAGTCAAAGAACTAGTTGGAAAAAGGTATATGTGCACAAGTAACCATGGAATTGGTTAAGCAAAGATACAAGTGTGCAAGCATGTTGAAAGAATACTGTGAAATGCGCAAGTATTGCTTGGTCAAAGATTGGGAGTGCGCAAACAACAAGAAACTAAATAGTACTGAAAGCATGCAAGTCCCACACATAGTGGTACTGCAAGGGTCAAAGTCCCACCAAGTAGAAGTCATTTTATGTGCAGATTTCGTTAAGCATTGATACATTATGTGCGCAACACCCACAAGGGATGGTGCAGCAAGGGTAAAAGACTCATCAAGTTGAAGAGCAGTGATGTGCACATACCTCAAAGCAATAATACATCATGAGTGAAAGAGTACACCACTAAGGTGTAAGTCCCACTAATTCGTGGACCATGGATGCGCAAGACCCACAAAGGATGACATATCAACAACACAGAAAATGACATGTGGAAAAAGCACAATCCGTGAAGTATGGAAGAAGGCATGCCACAACCAACTTGCGGACATAAAATCCATGCATGACATGTATAGATAGAGATGCAAGTTAGAGATTTGAATTAATATCAATGGAGATATTGTAGAGTTTCAATTTGAAAATACAAATTTATATTCGGGGAATCAAGGGCTCGAGGACAAAACAAAATGATCTAGCGAGGAGCCGAGTGCGCACATATAGAGGAATGATATAGATGATGGTGTGCGGAATGATTTTGTAGGTATGTGATGGATGCTCAAATACTAAAAGGAAGAAACACAGAAGTATGCGCAACTACATGAAGATTGAATGACAAGATTGCAAACATCACCCCGATAGTCACATATGTTGTAAATAAGGAAGTAGCGTAGAAACAAAACCAATGTATATCAGATGATGCGCATATGTTTAGCTGATGAATGAAGACTGAAGTGAAGTGTGTGAAGTTGATAATTCCATATAATGAGTGACGACATAGTAGTAGAAGGATCCAGTAAGTGTGCCATGATGAGGAGATCTAAGACAAGTGCGTTAAAATGAAAGGATGAATCTATTAATGCACGACATGTCGCGGATTGTCTAAAATACTGCGGTACTTAAACATAATGGAAACATCAGTTAGTGCGTAGTTCCATCTATTAATGATGCTTTATCTCATAGCAACAAACTATCAATTGAAAGCATAATATCAGTTGGTGAATGCAATTGCACAGTAGCAAATTGACAGAGCATACCTTGACGCAAACTGCAGAATCAACAAGCACACAGTACATGAAGTAAGACATGATCAATAGAAGTGTAGAATTGAGAGGAATGAGAATTCAAGTGATGTATGCAACACAGTGATAGTGAATGGTATGCATACAAGGATAGCGCACAACAAAAATAGTATCAGAATAACATAAGTGTGTGCGGGTTGGAAGTTTAGTAAGTTAGAATCATATCTTGGATATTTGAGCAGCAGGACAGGGCAAGGAGTAGGGGGTTGTATCCTCCTTCCAGTTGGTGCTGGAGAAACATAGTGAGTTGGAGCTTCCTTCAGGTCGGTGCTTGTAAAACCAGGGGGTCAATGATTCCTTCCAATTGGTGTCGGTAAATACAAGAAGTTGGTGCTTCCTTGAATGTATTATTTTAATTACAAAATAGCATTCCCTGGTTTTATCCCGATTGGGTTTCCATGTCAATTTCCTGTGTTCTATGTTCTTTTTCTTGGTGCATATATGGATGAATCATTTTGTTTATATTGGATGCATAACTAATCATCAATATTAATATTCAAAATAATATGTTAAAGAAGGTAAAAACTATTGATGACTGCGTTAATATTGGTTCACCCCCCCTCTCAGTATTAAATCGATTCCAACAACTACCTCAAATAATGAGCATGAATATCCACATGCTTCATATTACTATGAGCAACTAGATTTTAGCCACCTATATTCACATTGATTTTCATAATACACAATAGTCAATTCCGATACTTGAAATCTAAGCTTACCCACGATAGTATGAATTCACATTTCCTTTGTGCCAACATTAGTTGCACAACAATGTTATGCTTATGTGTAAAAAGAAACCACCTTATGCTTTTCACAAGATGAGATTATGGGTCCAAAGCCAAGTTGACACACATAGAAATACATAATTTTCATTTCATCTTCATATTGAGATCAATTCAAGCCTAAGTACCTAAGTGACTAGTTCTTAGTACTACAATAATTTGTAACAAGCTTACAAGTTCCCTTGATATAACAAATAATTATCTTTGCAACCTTCAAGTGACTTTCCCTTGGATCTGGCATGAATCAATGGACCAAACTAAAAACAAAGAAAATAACAGGTCAACTATGAGTTAGACAAATGAGGAAACCAATAAGCTACTTATAGTGAGTAGCATTAACTTATGTAGAATCACACTATTTAGTCAGCCTTACTTATGACTAGTAAGTTGTAAGACATTGTTTACAATTTTCCATTTTGAACCTCTTTAATATATTCAATAGATATTTAGGTTTAAAAACAAAGATACCATCATCCATTTGCAAGACTTAGATTCCCAAAACCAAATGCAACAAACTAAGTTCAATCATCTCAATGTATCTACTAATTGTTTCTTCAAACCCAAAATTAAGTCAACATTACTTCCAATAATGACTAAGTCATAAACATACAATGCAACTATTAAGGTTTCACCATTTACATGTGAAATATATATTATGATCTAATTCATGGTGTTTGATACCAAGATCGAGGAAAAAGTGATCAATCTTCTCATACCATGTCGTAGGGGCTTGTTTCAGACCATACAATGGTTTCTCTAATTGAAAAACAAGGCTTTCATCATCCTCAAAAATATTGGTTTACTCCATATAACTCTCCTTAGTGAGATCACATTGCAAGAAATAAATTTTGACATCCATTTAATGTACCTTCCATCCAAAATGAGTAGCAAGTGAAAGGATTAGTAAAAAATAATTCATTTTTGCAATAAGGGCACATATTTCAATGTAGTTGATGCCCTTTTACTAAGAAAAACCCTTTGATTCCAAACAAGCATTATCCCTCTAAACATCACCTTTGTATGTGAACTTGGTCTTATAGACCCATCAATTATTCACCACATTATTTCCTTGTGGTCGAGGGACTAAATCCCATGTTTAATTCTTTATTAAAGAATGATACTCATAAATCATAGCATTCTCCCATTCAGGTCACTCATATGCATATGCATATGTATCAAGATCACATGCCTCTAGTACATGTGTCATTAGAGCAGCTCTACCATGTTGTTTTTGAATTCTTATCCTCCTCAAGTGATTTACATCTCCTACATTTTCTCCAACAACTTCAATTATCTTAGTTACCCCTCTAGGAAGACAAATGTCCCTTGTTGGAGGAGTTCTTATACCAAACTTTCCAATATTTGATTAATAAGGGGTCAAAAAATTGTGGTTGACTTTACTATGGAATGTTGATTATAGGTCATTTATGGTAAACGAGTCGGCTATCGGTAAAGGAGTCAACTATCCAATTGACGATCCTATGTAGTAGTCGAATCATAATTCTTCAAACATTCTAGTGGATCATTGCTTAACAAGCCAAAAGAGGAATTCAATAGAGTAATTCCTAAGGTATTCTCATCAAATACGATATCCCTCTTGCAAATAATATCTTGTTTGACTAGGTCAAACAACCTATGTGTTTTTCTTTAGAGTATCCCATCATAATAAAAGCATGATTTTTTGCATCCATCTTCTTTCGCTTATCATATAAAATATGAACCCACATTGTGCATCCAAAGGTTCTAAGGTGTCCAAATGAGGGTGTTCTCCTACTCCATTCTCAAGAGGAGTCACATCCCATACTTCTTTAGCTGGAATCAAGTTTAGAAGATAATTTGAGTAATAGACAACTTTTGCCCAAAAAAATATACGTTATTAAAAACATTTTATAATTTCTTATATAATTATTATGATTTTCATAATTTTTATATTTTTAAATATTTTTTATATTTATATTTATTTTTTAAATATATTTTTTATATTTATAAAATTATATTAATCTGAATCTCCAGATTAATATAACATTAATATAAATCAAAATCTAATCATTTAAATTTTTTTCACGTAAAAAAAATTAAAAATATTAAGCTTTATTGAGAACAAATATTTACATTTTTCAAAATGCTTACCTCAAGAAGAAACAAAGAAACAGTTACTTCTCTGATCCATCCGAAATACATCATAACAAAAAAACGATGAATTGAGAGAAAAACAAGTTCTCCACTAAGTACCTTTGGCCTAAAACAAACAATGTGCCATTTTGACCAAGGAGTTTTACTCTCCCCTTCAAAAATTCCACTCTATTAAGGTGTGTAAGGTCTTGATCTCTTCCAAGAGATACCATTATGTGACAAGTAGCTCTCAAAGGACTTCCCCACATAATCTCCTCCATTTTTTTATCTTAAACATTTCACAAGTTTATCACCTTGTTTTTAACATAATGCCCTAAATTCCTTGAGTTTATCAAAGACAACATCATTATTCTTCAAGAAATATACCCAAGTGTACCTAGAAAAATCATTAATAAAATTCAAAACATACCTTTCACTTGCTAATGACGGTTTATTCAAGGTACATAGTTCATTATGGACAAGTACCAACTGAGCCTTTTCTCTCCATGTCTGCCCTGCTTCCAATGCATCCTACTAATACTTTCTAAGAACAAACACTTCACATACACCATCAAGGGAAGCAACCCTATGTATTCCAACAACCATGGCATGCTTCACCCTTAGTTTCATACATCAAAATTTCAAATGTTCAAGTTTTTTCAATCCATGTTCTACTTCAGTTGTCAGTCTTTGCTATGAAAGCAATAGGCCTTGGATCCTTTTTGGGAAAGTCTTGGAACTTATACAAATTTTACTTGGGAAAAACAATGTCCTCAACAAAAACAATCAATTTACTATGCATATCTTTCACAACAAATCAATTTTGGCAAAATTCAACCTTATTGCTAATTTGAGTTAGTTGGGGTATAAAACAAAATCAGAACTCAAACTTGGTGCATGATACACATTAATGATCACACCATTATTACATTCAATTTTACCACAACTAATGATAGAAAGAGTATAATCATCAACCACAAATATTTCCTTTTTTTAGGCTTATTCAATGAAGAAAAGAGAGAAGCATCTCGAGCCATGTGATGGGTACAACCAGAGTTGACTATCCACTCACTTTTAAGAAGTGTGAGCATGCAAGGCCTAAGAAACACATAGAAAATATATATTTATCTACTTTTCCTTCTAAAATATGGTGCTGCAATTTAATCAACTAGCTTGTCCAAGATTTTTGAATTTATCTTCAAGGTATCTAGTCTTCTATCAACAAGCCCTCTCCACGTGTCCTAATTTACCACAATAACGATAAGTATTCTTCCTCCTACCTTTATAGTCAAAGCCTAATCATTATGCTTCTTCTTAATATCCTAGTTGACACAATCCCATTCTTTTTATTGATTATTTGTGGGACTTCTTTCTCTATAGTTTTGTCAACCTGTGCCGTTTGACAATGGGCTTGTTGCTTAACTTCAAGTTTGCCTTCATCAATCAATTTTCCTTGTTCTTCAATTAGTAATCCACATAAAGAGTCAAAGGAATAAGCATTACTATATTCTTTCATGGAATCCCAACTAGCACAAAATGTTGAACAAAATACAACATAGAGTATCTTCAAGTTCATCAAGATTAGTTCTATGAGATGATCATCTTTCTTCAAAAAACTTATTTCACAATCCGCCAATTTCAATTGTAGCTCCTTCATGCAAGCCATATAATATTCAATTCTTTCAAAGGAGAGAAAATAAAGAGATGACAACTATTTCTCAATCTGCATAACTTGACTTTCATTGGTCTTATCAAATAAACTCTTCACCTTCTTCCAAACTTCATCCAGGCAATCAATCCCACTTGTATGGAAGTGAATATCCTTGGTGATGTAGGTCATTATAATGCCTACAACCTCATCCTTCTTATTGTTGAAGAAAAACTTCTAATGATCATCCGTCAGATCTATAACTTTTGTTGATCTTGTTTTAATCATAGACTCAATCTCTCATGACATTGGGTGTTTTTATCTCTTTCATTTTTCATTTCAAGAACTACTTCAACAATTTCTTTATAGTTAGCCAACTTTTGGGTCTTGATTATAGCTATAATGTTAGGGTGCATATCATAAATAAACTAGCTTATTTTTTACTTACCATTCTTAGCTAGTTGAGACAATGATTCTCTAGCTTCTTTTACTCGCAATGCCCGAGAAAATGAAAAGTAGAACACTGATATTTAGTTGTATTCTTCATCAAAATTCTTAATAACTTCTTTCCCATTTTAAAATTTATAAAACTTACTATCTTATCAGTACCATTTAAGATATTAAATCTAAGAAAGATCTTAGAGTGGACCATCCTTTTTTCGCGTAGAGCTCATCTCGAAATACTTTTTATGACTACAGTTTCAATGAACATATAGAATAGTTTTTTGGCAATGTAGGGGTAGAGGTTTTAATGGGGTTTGGCTGAACTTATTTGTTTTTAGTTAATTATCATATTGTGGATTATGATTCTTCTAATGTAATGAAATATAGTAGATTTAGTTGCAACTTAAGAATTGTTGGGTTCTACTTTTTATGATTACATAGAATAGTTTTTATGACTATATAGAATACTTTTTGGCAAAGTAAAGGGGATTAGAGTTTTAATAGGGATTTGGAAGAACTTATTTGTTTTCAGCTAATCATTTTGTGACTCGTGATTATTCTAATGTAATGAAACATAGTAGACTTAGTTGCAGCTTAAGAATTGTTGGGTCCTACTTTTTATGACTACATATAATAGTTTTTATGACTATATAGAATAGTTTTTGACAAAGTAAAGGGGGTTAGGGGGTTTCAATGGAGCTTTGGAAGAACTTATTTGTTTTTCATCCAATCATATTGTGATTTGTGATTGTTCTAATGTAATGAAATATAGTAGATTTAATTGCAGCTCAAGAATTGTTAGGTCAGATCTCAAGAAATATAAATAATTTACTTTAAAAATGCCATTGACACTTTACCATTACATTGGGAAAAAACAAGAAGTAGGATTTTAATGAGATTCCCCAAATGTTTGGCTTAAGTACACATTTAAGAAATTTTAATACTAAAACTAATATATACTCATAATCCAATCATAATTAAATTATACACCATCCCATTATTGAAACATACTTCCATCACTTTAATGAAATGTAATAATAATAATAATAATAAATTAATACACCATCCCATTATTGAATCATACATCATAACTTTAATGAAATGTCATGCTATTAATAACTTATAATTAGAGTGTAAAATAAAGGTATAAAAAACCATTTTTTATAGCATATTTTGGTATATATTTGTAATATGTTGTGATACTTTGTTGATGTTAAAAGATAATAAAAAGAAATAAAAAATGAGTAAAATTAAGATGAATATCAAAATAAGAATAAGAATAAGCAAAAAGATAAAAATAAATAAATAAAGATTTTTCATTTAGCGAAAATCATTATTAAACTACAATCTTCCAAATACAAACATCTCAAGTGAGATTCTTAATTTTCATTTAAATTTAAAAATCGATATTATGACAAGATTATTGAAGGTGTCGGGATCAAAGTGATCATAATTATATAAAGAAAAAAGTACTCTTCGATAAGGAATTGGAAGAGGAAGAAGCACATGATACTAATGTTAATGGTACTTTATGTGCATGATTTTGTAAAGAAAGTGGTGTTTTGCCAATTAAAAATGGAAAAAAATGATGATTATCATAAGTGTAAACGGTTTTGTAGTTTTGATAGATATATTGAATTAAAATAAATTATTTGTGATTTTAGTTTTCTTTTAAATTATGATATATATAAATTTTAAAATTTTGATTAATTTTAATTTATTATTTGTTTAAAGTTGAGTTATAAATTCTAAGACTTTTATTGGTGTCTCATGTTTCATTGTCATAGAGATTTCTTATTTGATTGTCATTTTAAGTATTTTTAAATATTTATTTTATTATTTTTTACTTTTATAAAATTTATTATAATTTTATTAAATTATAAAGAAATTAATTGAAAGTTAAGCTTGTTTTTTTTACTAAAATTTTTATTTAGAAATTTACCTTTCAACCATGAAAGTATTATGGAAAACATTTCTTAGGATCCCAAATTAATCTCGAGTCATTCACGTAGTAATCTAATAGAGTGGCATTTGGAAGCCAACTTTCACATTAATTATATGGATTGAGCTTTATTTATAGGTTGCTACTTGAGGCTCACCATTAACTTAGGAGAAATGTAACTAATAATGAAAAGTTGTTTTATCATCATGTTAAATTTGGACATATAAACATAAGGGGGAGAGGGGTGTTTTTTTGTGTGTTTGTCGATGCTTTGGCATCCAAATTTGACGTCAAGATAATCCTTTATTTAAAAAAATTATGATGCATAATGGCCTTGATCAAAATAAATGAAACTAATTTTAGACATCATAGTTTAAATGTGCTTTTTCAGCCATTCAAAATAATAGGAAGGGAAATCAACATTTTACCTTGAAATTTGACAATAATAATTTTGGATTGATGGAACTCTAAATATGGGATGTTGATGGTGCATAATTTGGTTGCGATAAGGGTATTTGGGGGTGTTGAACCATTTTTGTATCAAAAATAACAATTTAATACATCTAGAAATGCAATTTTGGCAAAGATTGCTTCAATGTATTTGATAAAGGAAAACCATAAAAAGTAAAAACATAGAAGGCTTATTCTTCGTATTATTATCAATGCATTTTTTGTTTCTTAAAGGGACATGTGGTCGAATATTAACTCAGATATATGAGTTTTAAAAGTAAAATATTCATCAATAACATTCACAAAAAAAAAGGAAACATAAATTAAATGCATCTAGTTTACATAAGTAGAAGACATTAATGCTTTAAAAGTGATTATGAAAATTTTGAAAATGCTTCAATAATATATTAATATTGAATGCTTATCACTTATTGAAAGGTGGGATATCATGTTACAAATATAGAATGTGACTATCCAACTTAACATAATAACTGCAATGATTTGTGCAAGCCTAATTTTCCATAATAACAACATGTTTTCGTCTTCTTTATTTTCTTAATCGAAGCTTAATAGTTGTGCTTCTTCTTAATAGCTTAGTTAACACAATCTCTTTCTTTCTACTTATTGCTTACTTGACCTCTTTCTATATATTTATGTCGACCTTTTCCCTTCAACAACGAGCATGCTACTTAACTTTAGTTTTTCCTTCATCAAGAAAATTTTCCTATGCCCTAATTAGAAAACAACATAAATAATCAAATGAATAATACTTACCATCTTCTTTTATAAAATCAAAACTAGCACATAATGTTAACCATAATACATCATAGGGTGTATTTTGGTTCGTCAAGATCATTTTTATGATATCACCATCTTTCTTCAAAATAGCATGTTTCGCATTCACTCAATTCCAATTGTATATCTTTCATGAAAGCTAGATAATCTTCAATTATTTCAACAGAGAGGGGAGCAAGAGAAATCAACTATTTCTCAATCTAGATAACTTGATTTTCATTTATCTTATCAGTTAAAGTCTTGAAATAAATTTCATTCGAATAGTCCCACTTGTATGAAATTGAATCTCCCTAGAGATGTAGGTCATTATAACACACTAAACTTCATCCTTATTCTCATCAATGACAAACTTCTATTGATCATCCACTACATCTGGAACTTATGTTGAATTCTTTAATTATAGATTCAATCTCTGATGATATGGGTGTTCTTATCTCTTTCATCTTTCATTTCAAGAACTACTTCAACAACTTCTTTATACGTAGCCATCTTTTGGGTTTTGATTATAAATATAATGTTAGGGTGCATCTCATAAATACACTACAAGAAAAAATGCCTACGGTGATGGGTGAAAAACGTCACCATAACCTCATTGGTGACAGTCAAAAGGGCCTTCATCAACAAAACCCGAATGTCACCAAAGGCTTCATAACCAAAAGTGAAAGGAGTTATGGAGACATGCAATGCATGTCACCAATTTCAAAGCAAAATAGTGACACAACTTTGATGACCGTCACCATAACCTCACCAGTGATGGTAAAAATGGATCCTGTCACCAAAAACTAAACGTCACCAAAGGCAACATAGCCAAAAGTAAGGATATATGGAGATGTGCTATGTTCGTGACCAATAAACATAAATCGTGATGGCCAGAGACCATCTCCAATTCCAAAATACAATAGTGACAGTTTTAAATACTATCACCATAACCCCACTAGTGACAATTAAAATGACCCCCCCCACCAAAATACGAACGTTTCAAAATGAAACATACCCAAAAGTGACGATCTATGGAGACACACCATGCCCATCCCCGATAATAATCAATCATGATGATCGGAGACTACCTCCAATTCCAAAGGACAACAGTGACATAGCTTTAATGACTGTCACCATAACCTAATTTGTGGCGGTTCAAATGGCCTTCATAACCAAAAACCGAACGTCGCCAAAGGAAACGTAGCCAGTGGGGGAGATATGGAGACACACTATGTATGTCACCAATATATCATTATTACAACAATAACTGTCATCGTAACCTCATTTAGCGATGCTTGGTAAAGGACCATCACCATTTCCTTTCAAATTGTAAAAAAAAGATGTTACGTACCTTCAAGGATGGTCACAAAAGTTTCATTAATGGTGATGATCACAAATAAACATCACCATTAATTTATGCAATGGTGATCTGCATAGAATTAAATGTCACCATTGAAGGTCACAAAATTAAACATCGTTGTTAATTTATGCAATGGTGATGTGTAGAGAATTAAATGTCACCTCTAATTCAAAATTTAAAGTGAAATTTTGGGGCTCTGAATTTTTTGTCTATTTCAGTGTGAGTTTAGAAGTGACTTTGTGGTGTAGCCTCGTAGGGTTCTACAACAAATCAAACACACTACAAGACTGTAGAAACACAGAGCGCACAAAATTTTTCAAGAAACAATTTCAAATAGTCTTCCAAAGACATAAAAGACCATTAAAATTTCGCATTTAACTATTAAAATTTGCTCATAAAATGGTAGATTACATGGCAATCATAGAGTTTGAGAGGAAATTTTGATTCACATAAAACTTAAAAATTCCCCCCTTGGTCTCAGTCTCAGGAAGGGTTTACAATTTATCAACCAAAATTCAAAGTCAGAAAATTATTACAGATATCTAGTCTCGGTTGCTCTGCCTTCTCTTCCCTTTCTTGGTCTTCCTCTCTTTTCTTCTCTATGCTTTGTCTTCTCTTCTTCTACGCTAAAATTTCTCGATGGTAGTTATACACAGAAGGTAGGTATACAAGTTGGCATTTTACTTTCCTTGAACCCAAATTAATTTGGGAAATAAATTTTAGAATCGTCTAATTCACAGCCACATGAATACTGAAAAATACAAGTTATCCAATCCTGATTACATACTACAAATAAAATTATTCTGAAAATACAAGTTATAAAATCCTAATTACATAATACAAATAAAATGATTTGGTCATAGAAGATACCACTAATACCTTTTATCAGTTGGATATGTAGATGGTTGGTCAAATGCTGAAAATAAGATACCAATAAATTTCTCAATTGTCAATCACTTGATGTACTTTTGAGTCCCATAGACCTAATTTGGTAGTTTTTGGACATAAATATCATCCAACTTCAATCATGAAAAGACCACATTAAAAATCTTGGATATGTGCAGGTTTCTAGAAATTAAATATGGGAATTTCGACCAATAAAATTGTTCAAACTTCTAACATGAGAAGAGGCATCAAAGTTCACATCACAACGTGGAAATAGACGATTAGTTGTAGCAGCCACAACAAATTGACTTTGGCAATTTTTTAGCATGGCCCTATAAGCTGGTCGTTTATTGTAGTCATGTGTCGTTGCATGACACAACTAAATCTGCATTGAATGATAGGGGGCATAGAAATCCTGATTGTTCATGAATTCATTATCCGAGTTTTAATTAGTCCTTGCATGTTTGATGAGACATCAAGTTTGTAGAAATTCATACAATAGCATAAGAAAGATAAGATCAATAAATTACATGTGGAAAGGGAAGTAAAATTATATTTCGAAAATACTCCAACGTTTTTCTCCTGAAACAAAGATAACATAAAAATATTAGACTTGCAAGGTTATCTATACAATCAAACAGTAAAACAATCTAAAAAACCATATTTTACTTCCATATTTATAGACTAAACATGTAATTTGCCAATATTTCTAAAACAATTAAAATGAGAAGCATGGATTATGATGTAACACATGGCTTTGATTGAGACTAGGAATAGATGCAAAGTAAATCATAGCCATCTACGATGTTGAATGGAAAACAACAAGTCCCATATGAGGTTTTGTCGTCAATGATCCAAATTAAATGCACAACAAGAAAAAAATAGATCTCAACCATTGGCGATAGCTAGATTAAAAATTAAAGCATATAAGAGAGATAGCATGCCAATGAATTAATCCATATTTTAAAGAAGGTCTACACCATTCACGGGATCTTAGACCCTCACCGGAAAAGTAATATTTCTCGGTAGAACTCGGCACCGAATTAAATCGAAAAAGGTAAGTTAGAAAGTTCACGTTTGACATATGTCCTTACGGCCATATGCAATGATTATCATCACATATAAGTTCAGAGTAAGTCTAGAACCACCCAAATCATTGAAATTGTGTTTTGAGCAGTGGAAATTTTGACATAAACAATTGCTCCTCTATTGGATTCTGGTGAAGGGGGGCTATTTTGGTTGTTCCATATAAGTCAAGACCATTTGCACCAACTATCCGACCAAATTTCCGACTATAAGTTCCCCTAATCCAGAAACTTAAATGGTCATTAGTAAAGAATATAAGGATCTCAAAAGCTTAAAATTTTAAAAATAGCAAAAGAAAAACGCATAGTTTCTCTCTTTATACTATGAAGATAATTTAATACTAAGCATTTACCAATTTATATGCTTCTAAGTACGAGGGCACAAGATATCAGAAAATACAATCAAGGCTCCAGTTTAGACAATTGCAATGTATCCAAGTAAGTAAATTTTTTGTCTTTTGAGTCCGATAATCACCTGTAATGGATGCGTAGTTTCTCAAAGTCTCAAATCCTAGTTTCTTGGTATCCTCTGTATCAGCTATCCTCATATATTTCCCCCTTTTTAGCGCTTAAAGTCATGACTGATTGTGGGGTGCCACAAAAACCTTAAAATGGGTAGGAAGAAATATGATCCATCTAAGTCGACCTCTTCCACAGCCCTTAGAAAGCAATCAAACCTTTCTGACACCTCTTCCACTCCTTTACCATATTTTATATACCAGTGGGTTGAGTTTGGTCCTCCTCGTACCAAAATATCAGCAAAAAAATTGATAGGAGCAGCCCTTGGGAAACTTCAAAATGTTCAAAGAAAATTACCCAACCTGGCTAGATTTTGGGAGTCCCAGTTGGCACAACATTTAGCCTTGATGTTTTCCCATTTACTAAATCCATTCAGTTATGCACCAATAATTATGATAGTGCATAGGGATTCTCCAAGGCCAATGATGGAAGAATCCTCTTCGATATTTCTACTAGATCCATCGCAGACATGTTGGGAACTACAATTGATGGGACTCAATCATTTTCCCTGAAAAAAATTGTTGAAAATTATGCAAAGCAAGATCCCTCTAAGAAAGAAAAGATAAAAAGATACATGTTATATGTACCAAAACAACAGACTAATCATCTTGATCTCTCGATGCGAGCCAAATTATCGCCATGGAACTAAGAAACTCTATATGCCTTTACCATCATAATGGGCAAAGATTATGATGAGAACCTTGATGACGGAATGATAGCTTTGATTGATAGATATAATAATGATAATATTTCCAATCTCAATTATGCAAAAGTCTTGGAAGAAGGGATCAAAGCCTGGTTGGCAGCTTTTGAAGAAACTGGGGTTTTCATATATTATTCCTACCTAGTTTACTTGTTGATTTTCTATCAATCTCACCATTTTGAGAACCTTGAGCTATGCATATTTAAGGATGGATGACCAAACAGAGTGTATGATTGGATTCCTTGGATAAAAAAAGAAGTAAAGGATGTCTCCTGGATAAAATCTGTATCCAAATTTATGTATCAGGAATTTACTTTAATTCAAGGGAAAGAAACAAAACGCATGCCTCAAGAAATCAGGTCTTATCTGTAGCTTGCAGAAGCTACAAAAAAAAGCGATTGGTACCTGCAAGAAGACTACATAGTGATTAGATTGTATGGCACTGACTCAGCTCCTCACAAATTACCCAAAATCCTTACCACCAGGAATTTTATCCTTGAATATGTAAGTAAGATGACAGAGGTAGATAATCGTCGTTTTCTACAATCTAAGAAGAAGGGAAAAACTGTATTCCCAGTATCAATGGGGGGATATGATATTAATCATAAGAGAGGTTTTAAGGAAGTTGTAAAAATGATTAAAGATCTTGATCTTCCTCTGGAAAGAGCATGGAAATATGACCCACATTTCATTATTGGTCAAGAAAAGTGGAGAAAAATGATGAACCTAGGAGATCAGAGTGTAGACCTGAAGTAGAAAAGCTAGAAAATAAAGACTCTTTTGAAGAAGTACAGAAAATAATTCAAGAAGAAAAAATTCTTGTTGAAGTGATCCTGCAAGCATTTATTGATCCTGTACCTGAAGAGCACATTAAAGTGCCACCTTATTACATCTTCTACAAAACTAAAGGGGAACCAATACCCAAGGAGGAATTGAAATTCACTACTCCTTTACAAACAAGAAGTGATGAGTAAACTGGAGTATAGGGTACATAAGATTGTAATAGGAAGGGATAATGGTGGAGGATGCGAATATATGTATAGAAAACGGGTATCCCTTACCAGCAAATCCCAAAAGATCGGCAATTTGATAAATTATATGAGGCATATTATGCAGGTGATAAAAGTAAAGAAGTACCTCAGATGGCTGGATGGGTTGAGAAAGAAGTAGTACAATAAGTATATCTTTTGAAAGATGAATGTGGTAGCAAAGGAAAAGAAATAGTAGTGACTAACGCTCCTATTGTTAAGGATTATACCCTATAGCAGGGGATGGATGCTATCAACGTACATGGGGATGACAGATAGATATATTAGGGTTTTACACTAATTACTGTACGCAAATGAGATTTAAGGTTTGAGAAAGAGTACCTTATTTATGGAGGTTGGTATTAGCTTTCTCCCAATCTCTACAACAACACACCTGCAAAACCAATCAACCTTCCTCAAAACAATTTGACTACAAATAGATAATGATATTGACAAAACAATATAACATTAATTGTAATCAAACATCTAATGAAATTGACATTTAATTGGGACAGGAAGGATATCTCGATCTTTATTTTCAAAGAAATGCAACAAAATACAACTGATATACCTGATCTTGTTCCAAGAACTTCTACAACAAAGTTCTGGGATCCTTCTCCTCTCTTGAATAGAAATTCCTTCAGCATAACGATAGATTTCTCCTTAGATTGGCCTCTTCCTCATGGCTTCCCCTTGTATTTATGGCCAAGGAAGGAAGTTAGATTCGTGAGGAAGTTGAATTGGGAGGTTGGGGGAGTTATAATACCAACTCAACTAATCCCAATTCGTATTCTTAATATATTTTTCCATTTAGTATTAATATGTGCGCAGGTGTGATACTAGCCAACCTACACATGGTGCGCCACTAGTGCTCTTAATGACTAGCGCATACAACTTTTAGGATATGTGCGTGGGTTGTCAACAGTGGAACCGATGCATGATGCGCTAGATGCTATTTATAAGAGTCGCGCATTTCCAATGAAATATGCAGAAAAAATATAGTGTTCAGCTGAAGATGTGGGATCTCAGTATCAAATCATCTAAGGTTAATCCAACTCTTCCATCCATAGTGTCATTTTGTGTGATCGACAGGGCAATGTGATCACAGACGGAGAAGTGTTGATTTGAACTATAACAGATGCCCCTTAATGTGTGAGGTCAGAGGGAAACGATGGCTGAAATACATTACAATCAAATTCAGAGGAGGATCAAGGAAACCGTAGGTCAAAGTCATAGAAGTACCTGAAAACAAAAACCAAGGTCAGCGGGAAATTACAATCTTGACATCAAATAGATGTTCAGTAGGATAGAACATAACCTCCAATACATAACTGGGAGATGTATATAACATGGCCACTAAAATACAAATGTGGATCCATGTCAAAATAGGAGATCATAGCCATAACAACAAGTTGGATCTATGTCTCATTAAGAGCCAAAAATGAGTGTGGATCAGTCTTGTGCAACTTGGGTAGTAACATAAATATTGTGATGCTATTATACTCCCAAGGTCTTCATCCAAAACATCCCAAAGTATGAACCCTAACCATGCGAATAAATGAGTTGAATTCGAACATGGGGGGTACCATTTGATTACCAGCCATTGATGTATACCATTAACAAACGTGAGGGCGTCCACAAATAATCTAAATGGAGCCCAAAGTACCTACTACATTCTAGTAAGTGTGAATAAGTGGACTTGAAGTCGAACACTTGAAGAATCCATCGAATAGGAGACATTGATGTATTCCCACTATTCAATAGCGAGGGTAATTTCCACTGATGACTGCAATCCCCAAGGTACTATCCAAAAATCTAAACTTCAGTCCAAGAGCATGATGAGTTGAGGTCGATGGGAAGAAATCCGTTGGAAGGGAGGCCTTAATGAATCTTCCATCATCCAACATGAGGAACAATGAGTTGAATTAGAGTAGGACTGATACGAGATGAAACAAACTAACACCAGGGATGGATGACACTTGAAATCAAGGTAACTACAGAATGGCCGACATAGGATGTATCCTTGAACAATGAGCATGACACAAGAGTGAATTAGGCAGATTTTAACATGACGAGAATGTGATATAAACCTTCAATGTAGGAGACATTAGCAGATTCTCCATATGATTGGAAGAGTAACCAATTGGAGGATTACAAACTCTGATATCAAGTTCATTCTATGGTCAAAAACTAAAACCCAATTGAATGATAAACTCAACAGCTGCTACATTCAAGGATATGACTGACATGCTTCCTTTGAACTGAAAATATGTTTGATATCCTTCCCTCCCCTTTTCTCTTTTTGGTAAAGAATATCCTTCTTGTTGGTTTTAATGAGTCCAAGAAAGAAAACTCAATAGTCTCTCTTCATTTTGGAAGCAAGCTCGAAGAAAGAGGGAGAAGATTGCTTGATATAAGTCCAACCATGTATAAATTTTAATGAGACCATGGGAGAAAGACTTGGGACCTTATTCATTTTTTACAGAGTTTGAAGAAGAGATAGATGATTACTCTATAATACTGATCCATGGATTTTAATATCGATCCTAGATTGGTTTATGCTCTCCGGTGTTTTCTTTTTTGAGGATTCTGAAAAACTTAAACAATAACTCCATAAACCTACTTGTGGATTTTAATATCGAGCCCGAGTTGGTATGTGCTCGCCGGTGTTTTCTTGTTTGAAGAGCTTGAAAAACTTAAACAATAACTCTATATACCTTCTCATGGATTTCACATCGATCTCGAGTAGGTGAATGCTCGTTGGTGTTTTCATGTTTTGAGAGTCTGAAAACCCTAAAGAATACTCCTAAAGGTCCTTTTTCATACAATTAGCCTCCTCACCCAAAAAAGTGTAAAATAATGAGAGAATAACTCTTCTAGCCACATATGACTAGAGTATACCTTTTTTGTAAATGATCCACAAAGGTTCGGAAAAGGGGTAAACTTATACCTAAGTGAATGTCGCTTCAAATCCTTTAACGAGTCTGAAAAGACAACTATACTCGGAAAGCTTGTTTAATTTGAAAAAGTCTAACAAGAGATTAAAAATACTTTATAAGCTTCAGGGACACAAGTTCCATGACCTGTGAGATGATAAAAACACTTGACAACCAGGTTAGTGATATAGCACATAATTAAGAAAAAAATTCCTAAATGACATAAAATATACCTAATTTGACATGTCATTCAAGAAAACAAACCTTGATAGATCAACTTTATAAAACATAGTGAAATTCTGACCTTCGTACTTGACCTAATCCACCAAAAACTCAAAAAGTGTATTAGTGAATTAAATAAAATATTAAAATAACTTTGAAACTATACCACATTTATAAAAGTGGGTAAAAATTAAAATGAATATTTCTATAAATAGTTTCAAAACAAATCAAAACTCACCATTTCTATATTTTTAGGGAAAAGATTGGAGAGCCAACCTCTACTACCATTGCTTATTACGATCGTTCTGGGTTACCAAAACATATTCCGTCTCTTCCAAGTAAGTGATATCCATCCCCTCTTCCATTTCCATGCACATTTCTAGGTTTTTAATGGTCAATTTAATTTTTTATTGGGCTTTTAATTTTGATTCTGCAGGTGCGTGGGTTCCTTTGAGAAAGACTAGCGCATACGAGAAAAATGCGCTACTTTGTCTCAAAGGGATTCAGGAGTAGGGTGCCACTATCTAACAAGGATAGTCACGCACATTGCAAAGAAAATGGCAAAAAAATAAAAATTAACAAACGCAATGGTTTACCAATTGCGGGATGGTTTTGGTTTGGCATGAAATAGAGCACGAGGATATGGATCGACAAGCTATGGGTGATCCATTGATGCTTTATGCGTTGAGAATATGTGGGTTATTGAAATTATACCGAACCATTCATATGCGGGCACAAACATAATTGCTCGAAAAGATGGTGCAATATTGGGATGTGGGTTCCCTCTTCGTGCAATATTATATCAATACTTACTATATATCGGGTATTGAGAAGAGTTGCAGTCAGATCTCCATAGCCACTGTTGCAAGTTTCTCGTTGAAAGTGATCTTAAGTATTCTCAACCAGATAGGGTGAAGTGCAACACAACACCTTGCATCATGGAGCTATATGCAGGTGGGCATAGAGTGCTTGCGTGGGATTGTTTATGACTGGTGTTCTAGCTTGTTGGTGAACATGAAACTTAAAATTACCAAGTGCAAAACCTGTAGGAAGAAGAACTTTGGTTACGGTAGTATTCTATGCACCTTATTTTTTCAGAGGGTTCCTGCTTTGAGTCCGGGGATGTCCTTTCCCCCACTCAATCCTTGTGATCCACTCATGACTCGTTGGGGAGAGATATTCAAATTCCAAGGTGGCGGTGAGAGCAATATCTCTTATGGTGATGAGGAATACTGGGCGTGGTGGGGTCGGCAGGTGTCGGCATTGGAGAAGTTTCCTTATGTGGGAGTGGACTTCCGCAATGACCCTGAGATGGATCTTCCTCCAGGATCTGCCTGGGGAGAGATGGGTATGAAAAGTTTCTTTTTGAAAAATTATTTAATTTTTTCATTTTACAAGTATATAATTTTTTGATGAGTTTGATGTATACAAAATGTCTTGTGCAGATGTTGGACCTGTATGCCTTGATGGGAACCCTCATACCTTTTCGCGTCTAGTCGATGTAGGGGAAACCGATGACATGTTGATGAGCATAGAGGGAAAGATGATTCTGTTGACACATGAAATCCCCACCTACAAGATTGAGTGGATTCCACTCGCCATGCAAGAGGACATTGTGGGTGTGCCCCCGGCGTGGATTCGGCTACTTAGGAAAGTAGCTAGACTAGTCATCTGCTACAGAGAGGTTGTGGTAGAGATGGCAGAAGTAGCAGAGGCCCCTCCTTCTCCATAGAGGAGAACATATGTATATTTTTGAGTCCATTGAGCCCATTTTGTATATTTATATGACATTATGACAGACTCGTGGATCCAAACTTATATATATTTTTTGATACAGCTTATATACAGTATCAGATTCATTATTTACATCTGTGTCTTATCTTTATGTGTGAATGGTTATTATGATTATGTGTGATGTAGATGCCAATCTAAAACATAACTTTCATACGAATCAGCTAAAGCATTTAATTTCCTTGGAATATGTTGATATGAAATATAATCGAAATGTCTCTCAAGCAACCTAACTCGTAAGAACTTATGCAACAAAACAAGATCTCTAACTTGATATTCACCCATTAATTGAAACAAAACCAGCTGCGAGTCAATTCTTACCTCCAATTGTGAAATTCCATGTTGAAGGGCATCTTGGAGTAACTCAATGACCGCATTGTATTTAGCTACATTATTCGTTGTGGGACCCAAACAAGCCCCTCCCGAAGATACAAGTTGGCCAGCCGGTGAGTAAATAAAGCCAACTGACGGGTGTGGCGACTAGCACCAACAACAAATCCTATTAAGTATTCAGTCGACATCTAAAAACAAAAACCAATAGACACATAAGATACGACGATAACCACAAGCAAAGATAACTCTATAAAAATGTACAGCTATAATACATGAAAAAGCATAGAGGCCTGAGCATAATACTTTTTCAGGTAGAGCCCATTTCTAGGCTCCCGAAACTTATTTCCTTCATAATTCGTTAGTTCGTAAGTACCCTTCTTCAGAACTTTAGGAATTATGTAAGGACTGAGCCACATAGACTTGAACTTTCCTACCCCCAAGGGCTCCTTGTACTGGTCGTAAAGCAAGACAAGGTCTCCTTCGAGAAAAACCCTAGGTTTAACAGACTTATCGTACTAAATCTTGACTCGATTCTTATGAAATTCGTTTGCTGTGGGCGCATCACGGCGTTGCTCATTAAGATGTTCTAAGTGCAGCAAATGTTCTTCTAAAAATGCAGTTTCGGGGAGTAGTTGGATGGCCAACTTCAATGAAGGAATTTCGCATTCAACTGGAATACCTGCTTCTACCCCATGAATAAGCTGAAAAGGGGAGAACCCGGTAGCAGTATTAACATTAGACCGGTATGCCCAAAGAGCTGGATACAACATGATGTGCTAGTTGGATCGACTGGCATTGCCAATCCTTTGAAGAATGGTCTTCAAAGTTTTGGTAACCACTTCAACCTGACCATTCTCCTGTGGATAAAATGAAGATGAATGTTCCTACCGAAAACCTAGCATAGTGTACAAGTCAGTCATCATGTTGTTCTGAAAGTGTCGACCGTGGTCTGTCATGATCTCGTTGGGTACACCAAACCTAGCAATGATCTAGCTAAAAATGAAGTAAGCAGTCGTTTCTCCATATGCTTTGACAGTAGGCATTGCCTCGGCCCACTTTGTGAAGTAGTCGATGGAAACAATGATGTGATGATGTCGTACAACGGAAGCTGGATTACAGTTCATGGAATCAATCCCCCACTTAGTGAAGGGGCATGCTGTAATCATAGGGTGGAGAGGAGCTGGGAGTGCTCTCATCTTTTTGGTGAAAAACTGACATGGCTGACAGTGTTTCACAACTTCCACACAATATTTGAAGACTGTGGGCCAAAAATAGCCAGCACGTAGAATCTTCTGAGTTGTTTCCAACCTAGAAAGGTGACCCACACAAGCTCCACTGTGAGCATCATTCAATATTGTTTCATCTTCCTCTAAAGTCAAACAACGGTAAAGAATGGAATCTATCCCACGTCAGTATAAAGTGTTAGCAATGATGAGATAATTCTTTACATGATTCTTCATTTTTCGTCGTCCATCCCTAGAGAAGGTAGGAGGACACCTCAAATTCTAAATATATACTAAAATATCCCCTTACCATGGGTCAGAGGATGTAATAAGGAAGATGTGTTCATCTAGGAATGATGACTCTTCCTCATTATGTACTACGTCACTCAGAAATTCAAAGATAAGTTCGGCGAAAACCAGTGACTTCTTTGACTTAGCTTATTGAAAAACCATGTCAAGTTCTTGCAAGATCACAATTCATTTATTAAATTTCCCATCGATGATACGTCGGGTAAGAACATATTGAAACAGATTGACCTCTGCAATCACTGTGGTGGTTTGCAACAAAATGTAGTGGCGTAGCCTCTGAACGACATGTACAACAACTAATGCCAACTTCTCAATGTAAGAATACTTAATCTCATGAGCTATTAATGCGCGCGATAAATAGTAAATGACATGCTCTTGGAGCTTGTCATCCTCCTGAACAAGTACTATGTCGATTGTGTATATAGATGCAGCCATATTTAACAGGAAATCCTTGGTATAGTCTGGGGGGATCAACAAGGGGGATGATAATAATGCCTTTTTCAAGGCCTCAAATGAAGTTTGAGAAGCCTCATCCCAAATAAAATAGGTGTATTGTTTGAGCAATCTCATGAAACCTTTTGTGATTTTGGCATAGTTAATGATAAAACACCGTAAGAATTTGGACATACCCTGCAGACTCTGAAGTTGTCGTAGGGTTCGAGAAGGAGGTAGATTTACAATGGCCTCAACTTTGAGTGGATCGACCATGATGCCACGACTGGATACAATAAAACCCAGTAAACGTCTAGACTCGACACATAATACACACTTATTAGGATTCAATCGAATCTTATAGCATCTGCATCTTTCAAACACGAGTTTCAAGTGACCAGGATGATCCCGTCTCTTACGAGATCGCGCTAGGAGATCATCAAGATAAGGTTCAACCACATGTTTGATATTGTGAAAAGCAAAGTTCATTGCGCGCTGGAATGTAGCCCCAACGTTCTTTAGGTCGAATGGCATATTCCGGTAAGCGAAGGTTCCCCAAGGGAAAATAAAAGTTGTCTTGTGTTGGTATTCAAGTTTTATCTGAATCTGGTTATATCCTGAAAAACCATCCATGAAAGAAAAAATTTCATGGCCCGCACACGCATCAATAATCTGGTCTATGAATGGTGTGGGGTAGTTTTCCTTAGGACAATCTTTATTTAAATCTCGGAAGTCTATACAGACTCGAATAGTTCCTTGCTTCTTATAGACCGGAACAGGGTTGGAAACCCATTCCGTCATAGCAATCGGATAGATGAATCCCGCTCTAAGCAGTTTCTCAACTTCCGCCTTTATAGCAGCTGCTTTTCTAGGATTAACCGGATGGAGCTTTTGTCTCATAGGCTTAGCATTTGGATAAGTTGTGATGACATGATCCACAATGGCGGGGTTGATTCCTAGCATCTCCTCATAAGACCAGGAAAACACATTGTGGAATTCCTTAAACAGATTGGCGTACAGAATGATCCCCTCACGAGAACATTCTGCTCCAATGAAAAGGTTTTCTACAACGCCAGGTTTGATGGAGATGTCAATCTGAATGGTTCTCTATATGTTTTCCATATTCCCCTCAACATAAATATTTTGTATAGAAGGGGAAGTGGACAAATAAACATCACCACCAAGTCTCACTGAAAACTCTCCTCTCTCAATCCTGTCCAGATCAGGAAGAAAATAGGACCAGTGATGCTTATGTTCCCATGGGTGGTCCAAGCCTACCATAGCTTCCAAAATGGCCTCGTTAGAGGGAAACACAGTATCCAGGTAGTCAATAGAGTGGGTATAGTTAACATACCATGCAGCAGCATAGTCCATATCTTATTCCGCGGAGACGAACGGAGTCGAGATATGCTCTGTTGCAGCATTCTGTGATGCTTGATAAGTCACTTCTGCAACAGACAGGGGCACTACTGGTTCTGACTGAGTAGGGAGAACCCATGGATCAATTATTTGACTGACCATGGAAATATCTGAAGATGAGCAATCAGTGGTACTCGTAGAACCAATAAAATTAATGGGAGTAGGTAGGTCGAATGTGCCCATCAGTGATGAATACATGCCTACTCTCAGTCTCTCACTGGGTAGGTGAGACTGATCAACCAACGGGATTGTAGAATCCAACGAAGTGTTGTTATTTTTTCGAGTAAATGAAATTTGATCGACTGTAATGATCTTGCCTTCATGCGGGAACATTAGTACCCAGTGTTGGGCCTAGCCCAACAGGGCCATTTTTTATAACATTTTTGAGGCTAGATGGAGCTGAGCTGAGCGCAGCTCAGAAAAGAAGTAAATTTTGGCTAAGTATTGGGAGTACTGCGAAGCTGTGTGCAGTACCGAGTTTTGAAGGATGCTGCGAAGATCAGCGCTACACAGGTTCAGTGCTGCGAAGGTAGTAGGCCACGTGGAGCCAGTAAAGTTATGTACTGGACGAAGGATGGCCAGATATAGTGGATAGACCAGCGGTGGTCTACTTTTGGTAAGACTGATGGAAAGATGCCGAGTTGAGGGCATTAGCAGATTAGGAAGGCGACCAACTATACGAGTCCGTTAAGCAGAGGATGGGTCCGAAAAGTGACAACTTTACTGGTTCCATGTGGCCTACTACCTTCGCAGCACTGAACCTGCGCAGCGCTGATCTTTGCAGCATCCTTAAAAACTCGGTACTACATACAGCTTCGCAGTACTCCCAATACTTAGCCAAAATTTACTTCTTTTATGAGGAGTGCTCAGCTCAGCTCCATCTAGCCTCAAAAATGTTATAAAAAATGGCCTTGTTGGGCCAGGCCCAACACCCGAAAAATGAACGATGGGACAGCATGCATCACATACATCCAACTCCTTCCTAACAACAAATTGTAATCAAGATTAGCATCTAACACTTCAATGTCCACCGACACCAACTTACCTACGATTTCAACTTCAAAAGCAAGAAAGACTCCGTGTGGACAGAAAGATCTCCCATCAAAAGCCGTAAGTATAGTGTTAGAAGGGGCTAACTCAGGCAAGCCCAAGGCCTTCCAACAAGAAGTCAACATTACGCACGTAGATACACCCTTATCTTTCTGTTGTGAGTATGGGGAATAGTTCCTAGCTCGAGTTTGCAAAAGCATATCCGAGTTAAGCATGTTTATGAACGATTGATCAGCTGACAAGGCACGAGTTGTTCCCCCAACAATAGAGTTTCCAGAAGCAGAACCTTGTCCGTGAGGGAATGGATCCTTCAGAACAGCTGGTTTCTTCTCACGGAGCAGCTTATGGGATTCTTCCATCAGAGAGCACTGATGGGTAAGGTGGTATTCCTTACATAACTTGCAAGGAAACTTAACCTTCTTTTTATCCTTCTTTCCCTCATCGAAATTTTCAGTATTTTTGGGATTTGGATGGTTCCCCTCCCCTTTCTTTCCCTTCTTTCTGTTGTTGGGTTGCCGAGGACCCTTTTGGTTTGTCTACACTTGTTGTAAAGAATCAGTAGTAGAAGGGGAGGTTGCAACAGTAGTTGCATCTACAGCAGACTGCTTCACAAATAAAGCATGAACTTGCTTAGTTAGGGCTTTGAATGTTGTTGTATCTACTGAACCATCAGTGCCATCAGCATGCGATCCAGGCTTAGGGTTTCTTAGATCAATATTAGATCATGGCGCATCAGGTATAATCTCATACAGAATCCGAGATTGAGCATATACAAGATCAATTTGCTGGGTCCTGAGTATTGCTTCTTCCTCTAAAGACACTCTAGAAGTTGATACGTCCTTAGAAACATAAAGTAGGAGTGATTTCAAATACCATTCCAATAGAAACTCTGGAGGGATTTCAGCCTTAATGAGCCTCTTCCGCCTTCGCCACTCCTGAAGGTGGTCAGATAAGTGAGTGGCTTTATTCTACCTAAAGGTAGATATAATGTCTATGCCAGCGTCATACCAGATAGGGAGTTGGAATTGGTTCAAGAAGATTGTTTCCAGATCCCAAAAGTTGTCATAGCTTGCGGCAGGTAGTTCAATGCACCACTTAGCCGCGACACTAGTTAAGGTTCTCTGAAAGAGCATCAAATTGATGGAATGATCATTTAGAGAGTTAGAAGAGAACTAGCAATGAAAATTAGTGACATGGTCACCAAGATCTTCCCCATTTTCTCCCTCAAACTTTGGTATGTCTGATGACAACTTAGTTGGAACTGGTGATGTTGCATTATTGCACACATGATCATTCATTATTTTCGAAAGGTCTGGCAAGTTCAACGTTTCCAAAAAAGGTAAACAAAGTCTGAACGATGGTGTTTGGTTAATGGGAGCCTAGTAGGGGGAACCTCCCGAGGCCTGGTTCCCGAACTGCTGTTTGGGGTTTCCCCCAACCATCGATTGTGAAGTGTAAGCATTACCAAAGTTGCTCCATCCAAAAATTAATGGGTTTCTTCCTGAAATGTTCATCCATTATGGTTGGGTGTTAGCCCCTTTGTAATGTGGGTTAAATGTGTTACCACCTCCTCCACCAAACAGTGAAAAAGGGATACTCCCTACAGTTATATGAGATGTTTTCACATTGGATGAATGTACATTATGACATGTCGAGGGTTTAAATCTAGGAATAGATGTAACAGACGATACAGGCATCGAGCCTACAAAAGGTGTAGAAGGAGCTATATGCCCTCCAAACCAAGTGAAACCTTGACTAAAAGGAGCAGATTATGGATTAACCTGGGGCTATTGCAAAAAAGGAGATGATGTGAGCAGTACTGAAGGTATCCCTATAAAAGGGATATTTGAAAATCCACTAGTGGAACCAAAAGGAGTAGGTGATGACGAAGCTTGAGAGATAGACATACCTACGGAATCAGTGTTGAAACTAAAAGAAGGGATCGAAGTAGGGGTGACCTGCCCAAAGCTTGGTACCAATTTGCTTGCAAAAGAATGAGAGAGAGATCTCATAATAATTGATGCAGTAGGAGTTTGGGGAACTCCTGTCTCATCTCCAGAACTAGCCATGGAATAACCAGGGGTAAACCAGTACGCACTAAACTTTGGTTGACCTAAAGAGTCTACAGTTACAAGTAATGGATCGTGGGGTCCAGTCAAAGGAGGGTTGTAAGGTGTGCTAAAATATTGAGAAGTTAAGTCCTCAACCTCAACAATATCAAAGACCTGTTGATCCTGAATTGTGATCTGTGGTTCTCTAGGTGGTTCCGTTATGCCTGTAAGTTCATATGAACCACAGGAATCAGTCCTCCGGCGTCGAGGTGGCGGTGGAGGCTCCACAGTGTGTGGTGGTAGGTTTTTCAACCTTCGTAACCTACGAAGGGGTTGGTCCTCCATAGTTATATCAAGAACAAACTAAGTGTGAAAACTTAGTGGTCACTAATCGACTAGGGAGCAAACAACATACCACTAAAAATGTCCTAAAGTGATCAAAACCCAGGAAACAAAGTTAATATTCTCAGAAGTTAGTATGGGATGATGAGTGCCCAGAAAAAACCAATAGAATACCGAAGGTCAGTTACATAGCATCCACTGCAGGTCCTCTGGGTGCAAGCATTTGAATCACCAAACCACCCTCCAGGGATTACTGTAAAGGGTTACCTTCCGTTCCTGTCCTAGGTGCAGTGGAAATAGCCTTCCACTATACCTGTGAAGATCCCTAAGGTTAAGATACTAAGGATATCACAAATACTAAAATACCTGGGGGACAGTCGTCAGTCTAGCCAAGACGCATGGGCAAGGTAGCAAAGCCCGAAATCCAAGAGTACTTGAAGTACTAGTTGACCCCCATATGCGAATAAGCTCTAGTGTATGCTCAAAATGAAAGTGAGGGGGTATCCTCAACAGTTCTAGTCTCACACGACCTCGTGCTTAACTCCGGTTTGAGTGGAGCATTCCCAGGATACTTTGATATGAGTGGGTTTGCCTAAAATATTGTCTCACTACGATTGTTGAGCAATAAAACGATTTCAGACAGTTTAAAGTGATCTACCCCGAAATCCTAGCCTAAGCTAGTTGATGTAGTGTCAAACCTAAAAAAGAAAAGTTACTAATTGATTTTATTAGATGTTCTTTTTAGAGGTTGTTTCTTACTCAATGGGAAGTGATGTGTGTGGTATGGTTATGACAAAAAAAAAGTTTGTATTATAATTCATAAAACTTCACAAAATTCTTTTTCGTTTAAGCTTTCGAAATAAAAACTAAGCATTCCTAAGCATAAAACATTTTTTCTTTTTCAATTTTTAATTTTCAAAGTTAATAGTAAAGCAAATTACCCTACTTCGCAACAAATGACAAGTCTTGTATACAAGTTCTTAGTTTTTCAATTTTGACCTTTCTCTCTAACTATGAAAAGAGAATAAACATGAAAATGAACAAGCAAGGATTATCAAAGATGTGAGTAAAGATAAAGAGCCCAAGGCTTATAGCAAATCAATCTGAAGACTGGCAAAGAATTTAACCTAAGGGGTTGTTTCAGTAAAATAACCGTAATTTGGAACAAGATGCAAAAGAAAAGGGGTAAATTGATGTGTAAAGCGGAAAGGCAGAATACTAAGCTACTCCTGAACATCAGAAAACCAAAACAAAGCATCCACCAAATAGTGAGGGTAGGCAAGAAATCCAAGGCAACTCTACAACTACAAAGACTCACAAAGAAAAGCTATCCAAGATACTTCAAAAAAACTCAGGCTGACCTGAACATGTGTTTAGGAGGTATCCAGGCAATCCAATATCTTCAAAACCACCAAAATACCTCACTGAGATCAAACCCTAAATTAAAAGGTAAAAACTCAGGAAAAGTGTGCGGGTATTGTATCAGAGAACTCGCGGTTGATGCACAGGTCTATAAGCAGACAACTCGCGCCTAGGGAAAAACATGCGCTACTGTAACTAGTAGGGAGTCGTGCACAGGTTTCAAAAGACCTAAAAAAAGAAAGGACACCAAAACAGTGGCTGAATCCAAATGAATAAAACACAAAGGACTTCCACAAGGTTAAAACAAGACTCAGCAAGACACAGGGTGTCTAGTCAACAACCAGAAGAGAAAAGAAAAGACCAAAGGTAGACCCAACAACCAAAAACCAAACCTTATTGTAAAAGGTTTGATCCTAAAGGAAATTCTGTGGCTGTATATGCTAATAGACAGCACATGCAAATTAAAATGCACAGGTTGTAAAGAGAAACTAGCGCACAAGTTAGAAAGGTGCGCTTGTATGTACAAGATACATGCGCATGGGAATTGAAAGGAAAAGAAAAGCTTTGCAAACTTCAACACTGGACTGAATCAAAGCAAAGGAAAGCACTAGAAAAGCTTTGAAAAGCTTTGAAAACCTTACAGAAAGTCAGAAAGAAGTACAGACAGAAGAAAACCTAAAAAGACCCCAGAGCAGAAATGGAAAGGTGCTCCCCAGTAGAGTCACCAGTTCTTTTGTTAAGGATTATACCCTATAGCAGGGGATGGATGTTATAAACGTACATGGGGCTGACAAATAAATATATTATGGTTTTACACTAATTACTTTAAGCAAATGATATTTAAGGTTTGAGAAAGAGTACCTTATTTATGGCAGTTGGTCCTAGCTTTCTCCTGATCTCTACAACAACACATCTGCAAAACCAATCAACCTTCCTCAAAATGTTTTGACTACAAACAGATGATGATATTGAAAAAACAATATAACATTAATTGTAATCAAACATCCAATGAAATTGATATTTAATTGGGACGGGAAGGATATCTCGATATTTATTGTGAAAGAAATGCAACAAAATACAACTGATATACCTGATCTTGTTCCAAACACTTCTAAAACCAAGTTCTAGGCTCTTGCTCCTCTCTTAACTAGAAATTCCTTCAACATAACAATATCTTTCTCCTTAGATTGGCCTCTTCCTCATGGCTTCCCCTTGTATTTATGGCCAAGGCAGGAAGTTAGATTTATGAGGTAGTTGAATTGGGAGGTTGGGGGAGTTATAATACCAAACTCAACTAATCCCAATTCGAATTCTTAATATATTTTTCCATTTCATCTTAAGATGTATGTAGGTATGATACTAGCCAACCTCCACATGGTGCGCCACTAGTGCTCTTAATGACTAGCGCATACACATTTTAGGATATGTGCACAGGTTGTCAATAGTGGAACTGGCGCATGATGCACTAGATGCTATTTATAAGAGTCACACATTTCCAATGAAATATGCAGAAAAAATATAGTTTTCAGCTGAATATGTGGGATCTCAGTATCAAATCATATAAGGTTAATCAAACTCTTCCATCCATAGTGTCCTTTTGTGTGATTGACAGGGAAATGTGATCATGAACGGAGAAGTGTTGATTTGACCTGTAACAACTCCTTTCCTCCATCCCCTGAAAATTTGAAGCCATATTAGAAATCCATGCCAATTATGTTATCCATGGGTTTCAATCCAGGGCATGGATTGGGGAAGGAAGGAATAGGGGCTATAGAATTCATTCAAATCGAGAATAGGTATGTAATACTGGGTATAGGGGTTGATGTACATGAAATAAATCAAGGCTCTCAAATGCCCCAGGTGATAGTTGACATAGATATTCCTAGGGAAGACAAGTCAGACTTGATACAGAGAAAGATGAAGATCCTAAGATCCCACCAGGGTGGGAGAATGATCAATCAGAAAAGGAGTCATGGGATACAAAAACTCAAACACCACTCATGCTAAATATTGGTCAATCAAAATAGACTGAAGGTGTTTCAACATCAGGAGAAACCCCCAAATCAAAATAAACTATTGTGACGATTATTCAACATATGGTTCAATCCATGAGTGAGACAGGAAAAGAGCAGGCATATGGAACTTCTGAGTACCAAAGATATCTTCTACGTTCACCCATGAAAGAGGCAATTCAGATATTAGATGATGAGACTAAAGAAGCAGAATGCGAGGAGACACTAGATTCTATAGAAGCTCCTAAAAGGAGAGAAGAAGAACTTAACCCAAAATAACCTCAGAATAAAAAGACTAAGACTTCAAAAGAAGAGGAAATGGGTCCTGGTAAGAAGCAAAGCAATGAAGCTAGCATACTTTTCTCTTCACAAGAGATTAATCCCATTCAAGAAAGATCACAAAATGAAGGCACGAACCTAACCCTAATATTATTACTATTGAGTCTAATGAATTATTATTTGCAGAAAATGTAAAAGATCCATGGGATCCTCTCCCACTTGTCACACTCCTCGAAATACCAAATCAAATTAATGAGAGTGGAGAGGTTGAGTCATTCAAAATTACTAATCCTTTTATGTTCCTGGAGCAAGAGAAAGAGAGAAGATCCAAGGATCCATAAATATTTCCTATCATAGAATCACTGGACTCTCAAGCTAAGAACAGGTTATCCCAAATTTTGATCCTATTACAAATAGATTCAGAAATGTTTGGAATGGAACCCCTGGCATGAAAAGCATACAAAAATGTGCAACCTGGAGAATGGAAGATGTCTCAAGTCACCATAGTCACATCAAAGCTAGCCTTTGAATATCATATATCCTTGGGTGAAGGGTCCAATAGTCTGGTGTACCATAAATATGCCAAAACTTCTTCATATATGTATATGTACAAAGAAAAAGTTGAATCCTTGATGAATACCAATCAGTTTCTAAGAGCTCAAATAAAAAATTTAGAGGGGGGAATCGGTAATACCCCCATTTTGACCCTTAAAACATATTTGGCCTTCAATTTAAATATTGTATACATGCGATGTATGTTTTCGTAACGTGGAGCTCAAGGCCAAGGGCCCACTAGTGGATGCTAGGTTTTTATGTAAAGGCAAGTAGTTTGTATTTGGTATCCATGTGTTATTACACCATCGGACATTGTAATTGATGTAAATATTAACATTGCAATAAAATACCAAGAAAATTGGTATGGAGGAAACTAATAAGAGGGGGCCATGTGTATCCACTTGGGAAAGGTGAGGGGGTTGTGGGATTGAACCTTGGACTGCCAAATGTCATCCTTAGAACCCACTTGACCTTCCTTGCTGACATTTAATTCTGCTGGAGAAGGTGGTTGAAGAAATTGTTCATGAAGTTGCTGGAGTGTGGCAAATCCAAAAATTTCAGATGGGAGGGTATGGGACTCTGTATGCCTTGAACCACAAGTCACTCTACCCCTAGGAATTCATATTCCTATATCCCCAGTCCATTAGGCAGAGGCAGTCGTAGTTTGAATGCAGAGAACAGAAGGCCGAGCAGTGAAGAGAAGAAGGAAATCATGATTTTTTGTAAAAACCCTGATTTAGAGTGTCAAACCTACCCATAGATTTGTGTGGGAAGCTTAATCCATTAAGGGATCTGTCAGTATATACCCTAGGGTAATTTGCAGCATGTAAGATGCTCAAAAACCCATGAATAAGACCCTGAGTTAATGGCTGAGAAACCAACTACGGGATAGAGTTGTTTGGCCATAGAAGTTGAGAAAATCCAAGTGGAAAGGACAGAGCAGAATAGGATAGAAGGTAGGTTTGATTGATAAACCTAGTGAAGGCTAGAGTCTCAAGATACTAGCAGCTTGGACCTTTCTATGCCCACCCTAAAGAGAACTGGAGGGACAGTATGGACTGAGGGACTATATAGCAGTGAAGGGAATACTTCCTTATGTTGGGTGTCATAGTTATTGTGGGTGCCAAGGTTGTCTAATTCAAATTAAGAAGCATGTAGCTCTGTGTCTAATCTCATTGGCTTAGCATCCTCCTCCAATTTTATTTAAAGGCTTGATAAACCCAATTGTGTGTGTTGGCTTATCCTGTTTGTTGTGTGAAGCCATGGTTGTGAGTGAGCCTGTTTAATTCCTCCTTAGTGGATACACAACCTAGCTCGGGGGTGGTCTCTCAGCTGAAATAATATAGGATGGACAGAGACCTATGGTTGGGTGGAACGTTGCTCTCAGATAGTCATTTGCTTGGACTGTTCACCTTACAAGATAAGTGTTCTTTGTGGTCTCAATGATACTAATTCCTATGTTGTGTTTGTTTGTGATTTCAATTTAATTTGAATGTAATGAGCATATGTAATTAACCAATAGGAAGTTTGTATATAATCCTAAGTATGAGGCTGGTGCATTGGTTGTTTGTTTCATCATTTGGATTATGATAAGAATGTTGATAAGTTGTTAACCCTATATGTTGTAGATGCATTCATTAGGTTTAGTACACTATGTATGTCTAATATGCATTGCACAAATCCTTAGAAGGTTTTCACTTCATCAAATGAGCTTGGGGGATGAATTAGACACCCCCTTGATGTGTTCATGCCCCCTCTCAGATGAAGGGAGGGGCCTTGACAGGGATATTTCAGGGATTTTGATAGTGGGGTAAAGAGGTTTTGATGGAATTTAGGGAAACATTTTGGTTGGAAAAGAGGCATGTTCAAATCCCTCGGGAGTGGTAGGGGTACATACCATTTCATAGATCTCGTCGAGAGATTTACAATGGTACCGATTTTTCCCAAATTAGACTCAGGATGAAGAAGTTATAAGCTTGGGAAGTTAGTGGTCACAGGGGTATGGCTAGCTTCTGAATTTCTGACTCCCGCACTGCGGAATGTGGAAGTTGAGATCGTATTTCTTCGTTGCCTGGCATTTTGGCGCTCCGCATTTCCGAATCCCGCACTACAGAATGCGGAAGTCGGGATCGTATTTATTTGGTGCCGAGCATTTTGGCGCTCCGCATTTCCGGATTCCACACTGCAGAATGCAGAAGTTGAGATCGTATTTCTTTGGTACCGGGGACTTTGGCGCTCCACATTTTTGACTCCCACACTGTGGAATGCGGAAGTCGGAAGTTGGGATCGTATTTCTTTGGTGCTGGGAATTTTTTCACTCTTCATTTCTGACTCTTGCATTGCGGAATGTGGAAGTCGAGATCATATTTCTTCAGCGTCGGAAATATTGGTGCTCTGCATTTCCAACTCCCACATTGCAAGATGCGAAATTCAGAGTTGTATTTTGTTCGATGTTGTGATTTGAGCGTTACTCCCTTTTGACTTTCGACCTGCGGATTGCAGAATTGCGGACCAAAGACAATTGCGGTTGTGTAGAAAGATCAAAGTTGTGGATAAGTTTTAAAAAAAAAATTATTAGGCTTGTTCCCCCATCACTCAAAGGGCACTAAGGGGATCGGGGACGTGACAGAATGGTATCAGAGCCCAAGGTTGCAGCACTGGGGCTGCTTGGGCCAAAGTAGAAGGCACAATAGCTTTATAAATTAATCCCATGAGTTTATTTCTGTTAATTATGGATGTTTTATGTTTTATATGATGTCTAATAAACGCCTCTATGATGCATAGTGCTTACAGCTGATAGCATTTGATTAGTGTAGAGGAGAGATGCAAGCATGGGAAAGAAATCTCTAAGGAAAATGGTGACCATGAATGACACCCAAGATCCTTACAAGCATGATGAAGACGTGCTAGGATAAAATATGCAAGAAGATCATGTAGAGACTGAATCCAATGGGAGAAGGGAGCAAATAACTCCTCGAAATTTGGTGGCAACCATGATAAGCTTTAATGAAAGGTTGTTGAAGGCTTAGGAAGATCAGAATCATCTCAATGCTTCTATTTTGTAGATCCTCACTGATATGCAGCAGAGGGAAAACCTTGGGTCGAACCCAAGCAACACAGGTAAAGAAGGAAGGGGTGCAAAAAGTCACTCCAGAGGCCATTCTAGGAATAGGAATCCAAGCCCAAGGAAGAGTTTGGAGATAAAAAAGCACATCACTCCCTCCTCAAGATATTCTTCCAGCTGATCGTGTGACTCAAGAGGCCCTCGAAGAATCCCATGGCATACTTCTTGAAGGTTTGAAAGAAGAAATAGATCCAAACGAATTCCAAAGGGAGAATTCAGGAAGGAAAGGCCTCCCAAATTTGATGGAGAAAGTAAGACTAGAAAAGTAGCAGAGGCATGGCATCTTGGGATGAAGAAGTATTTCAGGATTCATGACTACTCAGGAAATGAAAAGGCCAGAATTTCCATTTACAATCTAAGTGGAACAACTTCAATTTGGTGGGAGAACCTCATGCAAGTGCAAGGGATCAGTGAAAGGAGGATCACCTGGGAGAGTTTCAACAAGTATTTCAATGAAAAATACCTATCAGCTAGGTATTATGACAACAAGAGGAAAGAGTTCAATGAACTCAGGTTGGGGAAGAAATCTATGGATGAGAAAGTCCATAAATTTTTGGAATTGTTGAGGTATGTGGACTATATCAAGGATGAGAGGGTTAAGGTCCAATGTTTCCTTGGAAGTCTACCTAAGAATTTGAGAGATAGGATTGAGTTTGTTAATCCACCAAATATTGATGAAGCCATTAGGATGGAAGTGCATTTCTATGAGAAGAGAAAAGGAAAAATAGAGTTCCACCCATCATGGAAGGTTTGATCAAAGGAAAAGTGGATTCAAGCCACCATTCAAAAGTCAGCCAAGAGCCTTTACACAGGGTCAACAAACAAGAAGTGGAAACAAGTTAAGCTAGAAGTTGTAGCAGAAATAGAACCAAGAGAGCCACTTTAGTGTTGGGGATGTGGAGGGAACCATGTGCTTAAATAGTGTCCACATAGGAGGGAGTATCCTCGAAGTTTGAAAAACTTAGAGGGAGAAACTACAGTAGAGTATATGGTAAGGGCAACACCTAGAATCTCTGCAGCGTTGGATAATCATCAAGCAAACCAAGAGTCAATGATGGTGGAAGTTGAAGGTAAGTTTGCTAAGCAATACATTTATGTTTTGATTGAACCAAGACCTACTTATAGTTATGTTTCTCCAAAAGTGGTTGAAGGTTGTTCTCTTAGAAAAATGAAGCATAGTGAGTCTTGGCTAGTTCAATTAGCCACAAGGACCAATAAAAAAGTGAGTGAAGTAGTGATGGAGTGCTCCATGGAGTTGAATGGACTCCTCACATAAGTAAATTTGAATGTCCTACCATTAGGATCCCGTGATTCCCTAATTGGTATGGATTGTTTGGAAAGGCATAGAGCCAAGATAGATTGCTATGAAAAGGTACTTGAATGCATTGATGAAGACAATAGACCCAAATTGGTAAATGGAATTCCCAAACAAGTTTCAGTAAGGCATATTTCATCCCTACAATTGAAAGAGTTTTATAAGAAGGGTTGTCAATTATATGCAGTGCATATATCGGATTCATCAGAGGCCTAAGGACTAAGGATAGAAGACTTCTAGTTGTTACAAAAGTTCAAAGATGTGTTTCTAGATGAAGTGCCCAGGATTCCACCAAAGAGAGATATGATTTCACCATTGATATTGTTCCAGGGGCAACACCAATTTCTAAAGCTCGTTATAGAATGAGCACACCGGAATTAGTAGAGTTAAAGATGCAGCTACAGGAATTAATGGACAAGAATTATATCAGCCCTAGTGTATCTCCTTGGGGAGCATCGATGTTATTTGTTAAGAAAAAGGATGGGACTTTGAGGCTGTGTATTGATTATAGACATCTCAATAAAGTGACAATCAAGAATAAGTATCCATTTCCAAGGATTGATGATTTGTTTGATCAAATGAAGGAAGCTAGAGTGTTTCCAAAGATTGACTTAAGGTCTAGCTATCATCAAGTGAGGATAAAAGAAGAAGACATTTACAAGACAACGTTCAGGACAATATATGGTCATTATGAGTTCACAATGGTGCCATTTGGTCTTACCAATGCACCTGCTACATTCATGTGTCTCATGAATAATGTCTTCAACAAGTATTTGGATAAGTTTGTGATAGTGTTCTTAGATGACATTCTTGTTTATTCAAGGAATGAAGATGAGCATGATGAACATCTAAGAATGGTGTTGCAATTTCTTAGAGAAAATCAGCTGTATGAAAAGTTGAGCAAGTGTGATTTCTATCAAAGCAAGGTACAATATTTGGGTCATGTCATCTCATAAGAAGGAATTGCAGTGGATCCAGAAAAGATTGAATCCATAATGGATTGTCCTACTCTAAAGAATGTTTCAGATGTTAGATATTTTATGGGTCTCGCAGGCTATTATAGAAAGTTCATTGAAGGATTCTCCAAGAAAGCTCATCCAATTACATCATTGCAGAGGAAGAATGTTAAGTTTGTATTGTCTGAAAAATGTGAGAGAAGCTTTCAACAGTTAAAGAAGTTGCTTACCAGTGCTCCTGTTTTGAAAATTGCAGATCCAAGGAAGGATTTTGTAGTGTGCACAGATGCTTGCATTGAAGGGCTAGGTGGTCGAGTGCTCATGCAAGAAGGATTTGTGATTTTCTATGAGTCAAGGAAATTAAAAGAGCATGAAAATAATCATGCCACACATGATTTAGAACTAGCATCCATAGTACATGCTCTCAAGATGTGGAGACATTATTTGTTGGGGAGAAGTTTTGAGATTACGACATACCGCATGAGATTGAAATATTTGTTTGACCAGCCAAACTTGAATGCTAGGAAAGCAAGGTGGATGGAATTTATCTGTGAATTTTATTTTGAAGTTAAGAATGTGAAATGGAAGGAGAATAAGGTTGCAGATGCTCTCAGTAGAAAGTTTCATGTTGCAGCATTAAGTATGTGCAAATCAGATTTGAAGGCAAGAATTCTAGAATCCCAAACCAGTGATGGAACTTACCTTCAAATTAAAGAGAAATTGTAGCAGGTAAATGTAGATGAAAGTTGTGCAAGATATCATCTTGGTGAAGATGATATTCTCCTGTATCAAGGTACTAGACTGTACATTCCAGATTGAGCAGATTTGAAGAATCTTGTGATGGATGAAATACATCAAATGCCATACTCTGGACATCCAGGATATCAAAAGACAATAACAACATCAAGAAAGCAGTACTTTTGGGATGGGATGGAGAAGGAAATAGAAGAATATATCTCTAGGTGTAAAAAATTCCAACAGGTCAAAATAGAACATCAACATCCAACAGGATTATTGCAACCTTTGCCCATTTCGGAATGGAAGTGGGAAGTGATTTCTATGGATTTTATAACATGTTTCCTAATGACAGTGAGGAAGCATGATTCAATTATGGTAGTGTTGGACAAACTATCAAAGGTATCTCACTTTATTCCAGTCAAGTCCACTCATAAGGCAAGTGACATAGCCAATATTTTCATAAAGGAGATATTCCGATTGCATGGATTTCCCAAAGCAATAGTTTCATATCGAGATGTAAATTTCACATCCAATTTTTGGAAGGGACTATTCCAGGAATTGGAAACTCATCTGAACTTTAGTACAACATATCATCCTCAAACAGATGGTCAAAATGAGAGGGGGAATCAATTTCTTGAAGACATGCTGAGGATGTATGTGATGGACAAACCATCCAAGTGGGAGGACTACCTACATTTGGTAGAACTTGCATATAATAATGGACATCATGCATCATTGGGGATGAGTCCTTTTGAATTATTGTATGTAAAAGGATGTAGGACTCCAGTGAATTGGGATAATCCAGTGAACATGGTAGTGCTTGGGTCAGAGATGGTTAAGGAAATGGAACGGGAAATTGTTAAAATCAAGCAGAATTTAAAGGCAGCTCGGGACATGCAGAAGAGTTATGCAGATTTGAAAAGAGTGCATAAGGAATTTAAGATTGGGTATCATTTTTACTTGAGAGTGAATCCAAGAAAAAGTTCCCTAAATTTGGGTATTTGTGCCAAGTTGGCACCAAGATATTGTGGGCCATTTAAATTCCTTGATAGGATAGGACCAATTGCATATAGAATTGCATTGCCTGCTAACATGAGAGCTCATAATGTTTTCCATGTTTTTTTACTTAAGAAATATGTACATGATCCTAATCACATAATTGACTGGAATTTGATATAGGTGGAACCAGAGGGAGAGTTCCAAGTGGATCCTATGGGAATCCTTGACAAGAAGGTTGCATTGCTCCAGAACCGAGCTATCGGCCAGGTGAAGGTGCAATGGAAGCACCTTAGTCCTGATGAGGCTACATGGGAGCTGGAAGATGCCATGAGAGAGGCATTCCCATTTTTGTTTAGTTTTGAGAACACCAAGAATGGTGTTGTTCTAAGGGGGAGGGAAATGTAATACCCCCATTTTGACCCTTAGAACATATTTGATCTTCAATGTGTCAGAATCAAAGTGATCATAATTATATAAAGAAAAAAGTACTCCTTGAAAAGGAATTGGAATAGGAAGAAGCACATGATACTAATGTTAATGTTACTTTATGTGCATGATTTTGAAAAGAAAATAGTGTTCCTCATTAAAAATGGAAAAAAATGATGATTACCATAAATGCAAAAGGTTTTGTAGTTTTGATAGACACATTGAATGAAATTAAAAATAAATTATTTGTGGTTTTTTTTATTGAAAAAAATGATGATTATCATAAGTGTAAGAGGTTTTGTAGTTTTGATAAATACATTAAATGAAATTAAAAAAAAAAAATTGCATTTTTTTTTAAATTATGATATATATAAATTTCAAAGATTTTGGTTAATTTTAATTTATTATTGGTCTAAAGTTTAGTTATAAATTCTAAGCCTTTTATTGGTGTCTCATGTCTCATTTTCATAGAGATATCTTATTTGATTGTCATTTTAAGTATTTTTAAATGTTTATTTTTTTATTTTTTACGTTTATAAAATTTGTTATAATTTTACTAAATTATAAAGAAATTAATTAAAAGTTAAAGTTTTTTTTTTACTAAATTTTTCGTATAGAAAATTTACCTTTCAACCATGAAAGTATTATGGAAGACATTTCTTAGGGTCCCAAAATAATCTCGAGTCATTCACCTAGTAATTTAAAAGAATGGCATATGGAAGACAACTTTCACATTAATCATATGGATTGATATTTATTTATAGGTCCCAAAATAATCTCGAGTCATTAAACTAGTAATCTAATAGAATGGCATATGGAAGACAACTTTCACATTAATCATATGGATTGATATTTATTTATAGGTTGCTACTCAAGGCTCACCACTAACTTAGGAGAAATGTATTTATAGGTTGCTACTCAAGGCTCATCACTACCTTAGGAGAAATGTAGCTAATAATCAAAAATTGTTTTACCAACGTGTTAAATTTGGACATATAAACATAAGGGGTAGATGGTGTTGTTTTCGTGTGTTTGTTGATGCTTTGGCATCCAAATTTGATGTCAAGATAATCCTCTATTTAAACAAATTATGATGCATAATGGCCTTTACAAAATAAATGAAACTAATTTTAGACATCATAGTTTAAATTTGTTACGAATTGGAGTTTTTTAGCCATTTAAAATAATAGGAAGGGAAATCAACATTTTGCCTTGAAATTCGACAATAATAATTTTGGATTGATGGGACTCCAAATATGGGATGTTGATGGTGCATAATTTGGTTTTGATAAGGGTATTTGGGGGTGTTGAATCCATTTTTGTATTAAAAATAACAATTTAATACATCTAGAAATGCAATTTTGGAAAACATTGCTTCAATGTATTTGATAAAGGAAAACCATAAAAAAAGTAAAAACATAGAATGTTTATTCTTCTTATTATTATAAATGCATTTTTCGTTTCTTAAAGGGAGATGTGGTCGAATATTAACTAAGATGTATGGTTTTTAAAAGCAAAAGATTCGTCAATAACATTCCAAAAAAATTAAGGAAACAAAAATTGAATGCATCTAGTTTACATCAAGTAGGAGACATTAATGCTTTAAAAGTGATTATGAAAATTTTGAAAATGCTTCAATAATATTTTAATATTGAATGCTTATCACTTATTCAAAGGTGGGATATCATGTTACAAATATAGAATGTGACTATCCAACTTAACATAACAACTACAATGATTTGTGTAAAACCAATTTTCCACAATAACACGTTTTCTTCTTCTTTCTTTTCTTAATCGAAGCTTAATAGTTGTGCTTCTTCTTAATAGCTTAGTTGACAGAATCTCTTTATTTCTACTTATTTCTTACTTGACCTCTTTCTATATATTTATGTCGACCTTTTCCCTTCAACAACAAGCATGCTACTTAACTTTAGGTTTCCCTTCATCAAGCAAATTTTCCTATGCCCTTAAATTAGAAAACAACATAAATAATCAAATGAATAATACTTACCATCTTCTTTTATAAAATCAAAACTAGCACATAAGATTAACCATAATACATCATAGTCTGTATTTTGGTTCGTCAAGATCATTTTTATGATATCACCATCCTTCTTCAAAAAAACATGTTTCACATTCACTCAATTCCAATTATATCTCCTTCATGAAAGCTAGATAATCTTCAATTATTTCAATGGAGAGGGGAGCAATAGAAATCAACTATTTCTCAATCTAGATAACTTGATTTTCATTTATCTTATTAATTAAAGTCTTGAAATAAATTTCATTCGAACAGTCCCACTTGTATGAAATTGAATCTCCCTAGAGATGTAGGTCATTATAACACACTAAACTTCATGCTTATTCTCATCAATGACAAAATTCTATTGATCATCCACCATATCTAGAACTTATGTTGAATTCTTTAATTGTAGATTCAATCTCTCATGATATTGGGTGTTCTTATCTCTTTCATCTTTCATTTCAATATCTACTTCAACAACTTACTTATAGGTAGCCAACGTTTGGGTTTTTATTATAGATATAATGTTAGGGTGCATGTCATAAATACACTACAGGAAAAAAGGCCTACGGTGATGGGCGAAAAACGTCACCATAACCTCATTGGTGATGTTCAAAAGGGCCTTCATCACCAAAACCGAATGTCACCAAAGGATTCATAACCAAAAGTGAAAGGAGTTATGGAGACGCGCAATGCTTGTCACCAATTTCAAAGCACAATAGTGACACAACTTTGATGACCGTCACCATAACCTCACCGGTGATGGTAAAAATGGATCCTATCACCAAAAACTAAACGTCACCAAAGGAAGCATAGACAAAAGTAAGGAGATATGGATACGTTCTATGTTTGTGACCAATAAAAATAAATCGTGATGGCCAGAGACCGTCGCCAATTCCAAAATACAACAGTGACATAGTTTTAAATATTGTCACCATAACCCCATTGGTGACAGTTAAAATGACCCCCGCCACCAAAATACAAACATTGGAAAATTCAACGTAGCCAAAAGTGAGGAGATATGGAGACACACCATTCCCATCACCGATAATCATCAATCGTGATGATCGGAGACCACCTCCAATTCCAAAGGATAACAGTGACATAGCTTTAATGATCGTCACCATAACCTAATTCATGGCAGTTAAAATGGCCTTCATTACCAAAACCCGAACGTCGCCAAAGGAAACGTAGCCAGTGGCGGAGATATGGAGACACACTATGTATGTCACCAATATATCATTATTATAGCAATAACCATCACCATAACCTCATTTAGTGATGCTTGGTAAAGGACCATCACCATTTCCTTTCAAATTGTAAAAAAAAAATGTTACGTACCTTCAAGGATGGTCACCGAAGTTTCATTAGTGGTGACGATCACAAATAAACATCACCGTTAATTTATGCAATGGTGACGTGCATAGAATTAAATGTCACCATTGAATTTTTCAATGGTGACGGTCACAAAATTAAACATCGTCGTTAATATATGCAATGGTGACCTGTAGAGAATTAAATGTCACCTCTAATTCAAAATTTAAAGTGAAATTTTGGGGCTCTGAATTTTTTTTCTATTTCAGTGTGATTTTAGAAGTGACTTTGTGGTGTAGCCTCGTAGGGTTCTACAACAAAGAAAACACACTACAAGACTGTAGCAACACAGAGTGCACAACCTCTTTCAAGAAACAATTTCAAATAGTCTTTCAAAGACATAAAAGACCATTAAAATTTCTCATTTGGCTATTAAAATTTGCTCAAAAAATGGAAGATTACATGGAAATCATAGAGTTTGAGAGGAACTCTTGATTCACATAAAACTTAAAATTTCCCCCCCTGGTCTCAGTCTCAGGAAGGGTTTACAATTTATCAACCAAAACTCAATGTCACAAAATTATTACAGTTATCTAGTCTCGGCTACTTTGCCTTCTCTTCCCTTTCTTGTTATTCCTCTCTGCTCTTCTCTATACTTTGTCTTCTCTTCTTCTGCCCTAAAATTTCTTGATGGTATTTATACAAAGGAGGTAGGTATACAAGTTGGCACTTTCCTTTCCTTGAACCCACATTAATTTGGGAAATAAATTTTCGAATCGTCTAATTCACAACCACATGAAGACTGAAAATACAAGTTATCCAATCCTGATTACATACTACAAATAAAATGATCCTGGAAATAAAAGTTATAAAATCTTGATTACATACTACAAATAAAATGATTTGGTCATAGAAGATACCACTAATACCTTTTATCAGTTGTCTCTGTAGATGGTTTGTTGAATGTTGAAAATAAAATACCAATAAATTTCTCAATTGTCAATCACTTGATGTACTTTTGAGTCCCATATACCTAATTTGGTATTTTTTGGACATAAATACCATACAATTTCAATCAAGAAAAGACCACATTAAAAATCTTGCATATGTGCAGGTTTCCAGAAATTCAATATGGGCAGTTCAGACAATAAAATTGTTCAAACTTCTATCTCGAGAAGAGGTATCAAATTTCACGTCACAACGTGGAAATAGACGATCAGTTGTAGCAGCCACAACAAATTGATTTTGGTAATTTTTTAGCATGGCCTTATAAGTTGGTCGTTTATTGTAGTCATGTGTCGTTGCATGACACAACTAAATATGTGTTGAATGATAGGGGGCATACAAATCCTGATTGTTCATGAATGCATTATCCCAATTTTAATTAGTCCTTGCATGTTTGATGAGACATCAAGTTTATAGAAATTCATACAATAGAATAAGAAAGATAAGATCAATAAACTACCTATGGAAAGGGAAGTAAAATTATATTTCAAAAATACTCGAATGTTTTTCTCTTGAAACAAAGATAACATAAAAATATTAGACTTGCAAGGTTATCTATATAATAAAATAGTAAAACAATCTAAAAAACCATATTTTACTTCCATATTTATAGACTAAACATGTAATTTGCCAACATTTCTAAAACAATTAAAATGAGAAGCATGGATTGTGATGTAACACCTGGTTTATATTGAGTCTAGCAATAGATGCAAAGTAAATCGTAGCCGTCTGTGATGTTGAATGGAAAAAACAAGTCCCATATGATTTTTTGTCGTCAATGAGCCAGATTAAATGCACAACAAGCAGAAAATAGATCTCAACCATTGGCGATAGTTAGATAGAAAATTAAAGCATATAAGAGATCTAGCATGCCAACGAATTAATCCATATTTTAAAGAAGATATACACCATTCACGGGATCTCAGACCTTCACCGGAAAAGTAATATTTCTCAGTAGAAATCGGCACCGACTTAAATCGAAAAAGGTAAGTCAGAAATTTCATGTTTGACATCTGTCCTTACGGTCGTCTGCAATGATGATCATCATTTATAAGTTCAGAGGAAGCCTGGAACTACCCAAATCATCGAAATTGCGATTTGAGCAGTGGAAATTGTGACATAAACAATTTCTCCTCTACCGTATTCTGGTGAAGGGGGGTTGTTTTGGTTGTTCCATATAAGTCTAGACCATTTGCACCAATTATCTGGCCAAATTTATGACTATAAGTTCCCCTAATACAGACACTTAAATGGTCGTTAGTGAAGAATTTAAGGATCTCGAAAGCTTAAAATTTTAAAAATGGCAAAAGCAAAATGCATTGTTTCGCTTTCTAAACTATGAAGAGAATTTAATACTAATAATTTACCAGTTTATATGCTTCTAAGTACGGGGGCACATGATATCAGAAAATACAATCAAGGCTCCATTTCAAACAATTGCAATGTATCCAAGTAAGTAAATTTAATCTTTTGAGTCCGATAATTACCTGTAATGGATGCGTAGTTTCTCAAAATCTCAGTTCCTAATTTATTGATATCCTTTGTATCTTCTATCCTCAAATCTTCCCCCCTTTTTAGCACTTAAAATCACGATTGATTCTGTGGTGCCACAAAAACCTTAAAATGGGTACGAAGAAAGTTGGTCCGTCTCAGTCGACCTCTTCCACAACCCTTAGAAACCAGTCAGAACTTTCGGACACCTCTTCAACTCGTTTACCATATTTTATATACGAGTGGGTCGATGTTGGTCCTCTTCGTACCAAAATATCAGCCAAAAAATTGATAGGACCAGCCCGTGGGAAACTTCAAAATGTTCAAGGAAAATTACCCAAACTAGCTAGATTTTGGGAGTCCCACCTAGCACAACATTTAGTCCCTGATATTTTCCCATTTTCTAAATCTATTCAGTTATGCTCTAGTAATTATGATAGTGCAGAGGGATTCCTCAAGGCCAATGATGGAAGAATCCTCTTCTATATTTCTATTAGATCCATCACAGACATGTTGGGAACTACAATTGATGGGACTCAATCATTTTCCCTGAAAAAACTTGTTGAAAATTATGCAAAGCAAGATCCCTCTCAGAAAGAGAAGATACAAAGATTCCTGGTATATGTACGAAAACAACAAACTAATCATCTTGATCTCTGGATGCGAGCCAAATTATCGCCATGGAACTAAGAAACTCTATCTTCCTTTACCATCATATTGGGTAAAGATTATGATGACAAGCTTGATGACAAAATGGTAGGTTTGATTGATAGATATAATAATAATAATATTTCCAATCTTTTTTTCTTTTTTCTTTTTTTTCTTTCTTTATTTTTCCATAATAGATCTGCAACGACACGGAAGTGACTGACAGCAGTTCTGGAGAGATGTAATCTATTATTTATCAGTTGGAATTATATATGGACCCCCAGTATGTGTGGATTCCTAAAGGTTCAGGGGATTCACTCGACCACCAATGTTGTCTAACGGCTAGCGTATTGTGACAGTACCCCTCACTCCACGTCTCAAGTAAAAATCATAACCTCTTTGCCACAAACGAGAGCTCTTAGTTGACCTCACGAGTGGGAACTAGTCAATCAGGTAGGGGTCGTTGCCTTTTTTCGCTAACAAGTTCTCTCAATGGGCCAACTACTTATGGGTTCCTGTTGTACTCCTCACAATGAGGTTTAGGATTATGCCCAAGTACTTCCCACATTTAAGTGGATAGGTATTATTCCTGGATCTGAACCTGCAATTGATAGGAACAAATATAGATGCAATTTTTTTGTTGTTGCAGAAATTCCACCCAATGAGCCCAAGAAAGTGATCGTATACTAGATGTGAGGAACCTCCAACAATTAATTAATGAAAATGCATGATATACCAGAGATAACTTATTGATGCCTTCATTGGCCTCAACACGTACTTATTTACTAATTCTATGTGCCAATACTATGGACCAATGCCATGGAACATATAATACTAAGTGACAACTTACAAAGCATATGCGTCCAATACTATGGATCAATACCATGGAACAGATAATACTATGGGCTAATACAAACTAAGGATTGTTGTAGAAATTTCTCCCTACGGATAGGTAGAAACTCTCTTAGGATAAAGCAGGATATACTGACTCTATACTAAGACAAAAAGGAAACAAATGCTACCTTGAATCCCTAGATCTAACAAACATCTCAAGATTAAAATGCTAGAAAGGGTAGAAGAAGTTTGACTGACCTTCTATCCAAACGCTTGTCTTTGTAGTTGCTCCAATCTCCAAGCCCTCACGAATGAACCTGTCAAAATGGAACCAAGACACAAGAATGCACTATTCTCTAGCAACCTGAAACATGAGTTAGAATCTAAATCTATGAAAGATACAAATCATATCATTAAAACAAAATTAACACAAATGATTTGGGAAAACAAGACAAGTTATTCCATTACCAACTTGAAGTCATGTACAATAGTTGCTTGATGTCCAAGCCAACTTCCAGCTCCAAGTGCTTCCTCTAACTATCTCTGCAGAAGTATGAAGATCATAGGTTTGATGCCCCAAAAGTCCTCTCCCTTGGCTCATGGAAAGCTTCTCTCTTATAGCACATGGAAAGGCTAACCAACAAGAGAGAAGTGTGGATCTATGGAGGGTTTAGTGGATCAGGCCAGCTAAACAAAGAAGGAGTTAGGATCGAACCAAAGGTGGTAATCCCAACAAAATCTCCTCGAAGGTCGAAATCCCAAAATCCAAGGCAAAAAGGCTAATTTCAGACTACCGCGCCCCTATAACTGAGCATAACGCGGTAGTACCGCGCCCCAGAGAAGGAGCAACGCGCGGTAGTGCTAACTACCGCGCCCTTGTAGATGTGCAAGGAGCGGCAGTGCTCACAAACAGGGCTAAGTTGGGCTGGAAGATGGCAGAAAAAGGTTTTGCTTTCAGTATTCAGTCAATGGTTTTCACTCTGGATGTTCAGATGATCTTTAAGGGAAACTGTCGTTTAGGTCGGTAATGCAAGGATGCGACACTAATATGTAATGTGTAATATTGAGGTATAACAGATGCCCCCTAAAGTGTGAGGTCAGAAGAGACTGATGGCCGAAAGACTTTACAAATATGGTTCGGAGATAGCATCGAGGAGAGCAACAAGGAGCTGAAAAATAGAGACAAAATGTCAGATATACCACCGAGGCGGGCATTCCCATGCTCGGAAACAAATGACTCAAAGCATGGCTGCTGACCAATACATTGCAGATCCATGAGTACTGAGATGATATAGACTATAGACAAATCATGGCTACTATGAACAAGCGTAGATCCATGAGACAGCAATGACACAGCCACGACCAATACAAAAGTGGATCTGTGTGACAATACAGAGGAAATATCCATTGCAACCTGGACGTGATCAAAATACAAAAGGGTGTCCAGGGTCTTCTACCCGATCGTAAATGATACGAATCTAGCCATGTGATTACAAGGTGTTGAAGTCGAACATGGTAGAAACCATTTGATTACCGGTCAATGATGTGAACCGTTAACAAATGCGAGGGAAATCACCAATAATGATGATGATCCCCAAGGTATCTATAGTACATCTCAACGAAATGCGAATAAAGGAGTTGATGTCGAGCATCCGAGAGATCATTCAATCAGAGGTCATTGATGAAAACCTACTGTTGAATACGAGGAAACCTACCATTGAGGCATGCAGGTACCAAGGTACTAGTGGTTGACTCCTAAGCCTAATTCCTGGATAGTGATTTGGTGTCGACAAGAATAGACTCGTCGAAGGTGGGCCATAAAGATTCCCACATCATCGACACGAAATCAGAACGAGAGATAGTATGGACCGATGAAACAATAGAATATGTACTGACACAAAGGGAAGGTTTGACATGAAGTGGAGGTGGACTCAAGGTAATAACCCTTTGAACATATAACGGCATGAAACAGAGCTTGGCAGCAGGGATTACTTGAACAGACAGAACCACAAAAAGTGTGAACTCATAGCAATAATGAGGACGCATGATCATAATGATGACACTATCGAGACTGACTACCCAAAATAGACAAGGTGAGGATGCATGCCATGTTCAAAGGTGACGACTCACAAGCTGCCAACAAGGTAAACTTGACTCATTTTCCCATTTTCCCCCGACATGATGGACGAGTACCTCTTTGTTTTTTAACGAGCTTGAGGAGGATAACAGATGCTCGATATAGCTCATCTCATAGATGAGTCCAATCTCACATGTTTTTCGAACCTGAGAAAGGAGGGGTTCGTCCCAAAGTGGGTCCTTCGATGTCAAATTTTAACGAGTCCAAGGAAGGAAAACTCGATTGTCATTTCATGTTTAGAGAGTCTGAAAAGAACTAAAGAAGACTCCAACGGTCCTTTTTCGTAAGGTTAGCCTCATCGCCCGAAAAAGGGTAAAACAACGCGGGAGAGGACTCTTCCAGTCATGATTGGCTGGAGTATTCCTTTTTCGTAAGTAGTGCCCCCTAGTCCGAAAAAGGGGTAAACTATCACTAGGGAGACGATCATTCAAATCCTTTTACAAGCGTGAATGAATCAATTTCGCTTGGCAATCTTTTCAATTTTAGGGAGTCTGAAAAGAGCTTAACTATGGACTCCATGTACAACTTTGTCATGGTTGATGACCGAGTACGACAAAGGAAAAGTAAACTCGGCACAGTTCCTTTTCCGTAAATAGTCTAGCGAGGCCGGATAAAGTGATAAACCTATACTCGTTAGACACACCTTTTTACTCCAATTGTTTAACGAGCACGATAATGGTATCAAAAGCACTCAGAATCTTTTTCATGTTTGGATCTAGAGCACGAAAAAGGAAAAAGTAAGATCAAACCACTTTTCATGTTTTAAACCAGAGCACGAAAAAAGTGAAAAGTAAGCTCAAACACCATCTTACTGTTTTTAACGAGCTCGAAGATAGGTTGGAAGAATGCTCATAATGTCTGCTTCATTTTTTAACGAGCTTGTAACAGAAAATGAACTATGCTCAGGATAATTTTCATGGTTTAATGAGCTCGAAACCTAAAAAGGAAAGTATGCTCGAAAATGTTCCCAATGGTGAACTTCTTCCCGTCATGAAATCCAAAGGTTGGTTCATGCCCCCCAGCATGATTGCTAGAAGTAAGTGACTTAGCTCCAACGTGATGTGGAGAGGCGATCAAGTTGACTTCAACGTAACTTCCAGAGTTTGAAGACATGCCCCCAAGCTTCATTTCATTCACCTAAGGTATAGGCGAGTGAAAAGAAGGTTCAGGTACTAAGTCTACGAAGAGACTCGATTCAAAGGGAAAGGATATGTTTCATTTTTTAACGAGCTTGACACAGGAGTAGAACTTTGCTCAGACTACTGGTTTCATTTTTTAATGAGCTTGAAGCCAAAGGTAAACTCTGCTCATGGTTAAGGCCCATTGATGGGTTCCCTCCCAACATGATGACCAGAGGTTGGTAAATGCCCCCAGCATGATTGCTAACGGCTAAACATGCCCCCCAAGCTTCGTTTCGTCTGACTACTCTTCTTCCTTACCCAAAAATCCTGGCTACTAATCCAAATGTGTTCACCAGGGGGAGTAGGGAGAACCAGGATCAAGTGACCCAGGCAGATGAAATGAAGGTTCAAATCCTAACTCTAGCGAGAGACTTGAACAAATGGAAGGGAGATCTATTTCATTTTTACACAAGCTTGAAATAGATAATAACAATGCTTGAAAGGGTCCTTTTTATTTTTTAAGGAGCTTAAAACAGAAAGAAATTATGCTCGAAGGTAATTTCATTTTTACGCAAGCTTGAAACCGAACGTAAACTATGCTTGGGATTGGTTTTGTTTTTACACAAGCTCGAAACCAATGGTAAACTATGCTTGAGGATCGGTTTCATTTTTTAATGAGCTTGAAACAGAGGATAAACTATGCTCGTGGTGACCTGTTTCATTTTTTAACGAGCTTGACACATAAAGGGAACTCTGCTCAAAGTGATGGTTGGTTTCATTTTTACACAAGCTTAAAACCAAAAGTAAACTATGCTTGGGATGATGGTTGGTTTCATTTTTACACAAGCTTAAAACCAAAGGAAAACTATGCTTGAGAAAATGGTTTCATTTTTTAACGAGCTTGACACCAGAATGGAACTTTGCTCCAAGTGATGGTTGGTTTCATTTTTACACAAGCTTAAAACCAAGAGTAAACTATGCTTGGGATGATGGTTGGTTTCATTTTTACACAAGCTTAAAACCAAAGGTAAACTATGCTTGAGAAAATGGTTTCATTTTTTAACGAGCTTGACACCAGAATGGAACTTTGCTCCAAATGATGGTTGGTTTCATTTTTACACAAGCTTAAAACCAAGAGTAAACTATGCTTGGGATGATGGTTGGTTTCATTTTTACACAAGCTTAAAACCAAAGGTAAACTATGCTTGAGAAAATGGTTTCATTTTTTAACGAGCTTGACACCAGAATGGAACTTTGCTCCAAAAGTCCCCCCCCCTAGGGGGAAGAAACCACTAAAACATGTGGAATGTTTAGGGAAGTCTGGTGACTAGGAGTCATGCGATGAGTGGGCGTCACAAAGGAAAGCTGATCGATGGTCACAACATTCCCATGATGGGGAAAATACATCACTCGGAAGAGTGAGGACACTACAGCCTTCATGGCATGGACGTAATCGCGTCCAAGGAGTAGATTAAAATCTAAGGGACCTTGGATGACCATGACATCAATACAGACAGTTTTCCCTCCCAAAGTGATAGGTAACTGAGGAAGGGACCCTAAAGGTCCAGTAGGCCTTCTGTTGAAAGCCAGTATCTGATCAGTGACGGGCACAAGCCGAGGAGAACCTAAGGCTTGCCAAGCAATTGAGGATAGAATACTAACAGAAGCTCCTTCATCAACTATCGTACGAAAAATTTCTTTATCGAAAACTCCTACAGATATTTGAAAAGGAACACTCGAAGGAAGACGAGATTCTGTTAGACCATTCCAATCAAAGGAAATAACCTCAGTGCTTGGAGGGGGTCTCGCGGAAACGGACAGGGTTTCCCCTTGCCGAGGACGTTCTGAATCGATAATGAAAACATCAGTGGTTTCCAATTCACTCTCTCTTGGAAGATAAGAATGAGACGAAGGTTGTGTCAAGGTGACTGCTTCAATCTGGACTTTCTCCAATGAAAGAGTGGGATCGAGTGGGGATGACATCGACTCAATCACTTCACTCTCGGAAGGGAGAGTGGGATCAATTGCAGATGAAACTGAATTGATCACTTGGTCAACCAGCGGGGGGTCGAGGGACAGTTTACCATGGTCTGTTGGAGGTACCAGTTGAGAACTAGTAATATCTTCCAACCACCGCGAGGCTTCATCCATGCTCGGACAATACAACATGAGAGACCGATATAAGAAGGATATCCCTCTACCGAAAGGGATCCTGGGTAAAAGAGCCCTATTAGAATAGATACTAAGCCACCTCGTTCATGACACGTCGGAAAAGGTTTTGGGCACTTCAGCCTTCCGAAGAAGACAGCGATCGATGTTGCCTTAGGGCTAAGTGGAGTGCGGTATTCCACAGAGTCCGTCCGGTTCTCAATCTCGCGGCCGTTTAACCCCTGAAAGTTGGAAACAGTCAGGAGGCCCCTCCACAAACTAGCTGTGACCGTGTCAATAAATACTAGAGGATTTTAGTTCCCTAAAGACAACGACTATGTCTCAGATGAAAATGACAAGGGGGAATTATTTTGATGCCTATCCCCGATGTCCTACCTAACTACCAAATTCTTTTGATTTCCTCAAGTGAGGTTAAAGTTGGTTTAATTAGGGAGATTAATTTTAGTGGCTGTCTTACTCAATCGGGTTATGGAAGTGCAACTTGATGGTGTTATGACGAACCAAACCATGCAAATGAAGATGAATCGAAATGAGCCTTTCTCTTCGATGAACACTAGCTAAAGTAAGGAAGAATTCTTTCCGTTCCCAATATGCACAACCCAATGCACATGCAATTTTATTTCTTTTCAAAATGATAGAAAGAAGTAAAATATGTACCCAAAACTAACCCAAAGTAATGAAAAATTTCTTCATATGAACACCAAACGTAATGATTCTAATTCATTTCCCATCTTTTTACACTTGAAAAAGACACATCCAAGCTATGGAAAGAAAGATTCTACAAATGCTTCCAATCAAATGCAAGACAAAGAGAAGAATCTAATAATTTTGTCTAACTCAAATGCAAATAAATATGAAACAAGTATTTCTTCTTTTCATGAATGTAATACCAAGAATATCAAATGATTAAATTAAGGCAAGAAGAATACTTTAGTGTTTCAATTTCATGAATATGGTAAAAGAATGACAAAATCAAGCTTCTCTTTGAACTAAAGTGGAGGCAAGGAATCAATCTTTTCAATCAATCATTAGCTAGGATGTAAAGGACATAAGATGCCAAGCAATCCAAACACGCCAAGCACACCAAACCAAAAATGATCTCAAAACCTTAATATGGGTCAAAACGACTGTAGGATGCACGATTCATGGCCCCCATTTCGCTTAGAAATGCAAGCAAAACACTAGTATTTACTCAAAGGGCCAACATGGATCCAAATCTCGAAAAGACCCAAAAATAACCAAACAAACCAAATAAACACACTTTCCAGGAACTACCGCGGACCTGTAGGCCACCTGGGAGCGGTACTGACAGACTACCGCGCTTTAGACAGCGTTTAAAGGGCGGTACTGCAAGACTACCGCGCTGTAGATAGCGCTTAAGGGGCGGTACTGACAGACTACCGCGCTCTGGATAGCGGTTAAGACGCGGTACTACCGCTCTGTAGGTAGTTGCGGGGGCGCGGTACTGTGTGAACAGGGAAAGAGGCAGAATTTTGAGAAAAGATCTTGACTTTTCAAGGGTTCGCCAACCCAGAGGACTTACTGATCTGTAACAGGAGTCTAATGCAGAGAGCAGGGAAGTGAATGAAGGTGAAAGAACCCAATTCTTACAATCAATGAGTGAAATTGAAAGCAAACTTCACAAGCAAAGAAAATGGATTCAATTCCCCAGTGGAGTCGCCAGTTTTTGTTGTAGAAATTTCTCCCTACGGATAGGTAGAAACTCTCTTAGGATAAAGCAGGATATACTGACTCTATACTAAGACAAAAAGGAAACAAATGCTACCTTGAATCCCTAGATCTAACAAACATCTCAAGATTAAAATGCTAGAAAGGGTAGAAGAAGTTTGACTGACCTTCTATCCAAACGCTTGTCTTTGTAGTTGCTCCAATCTCCAAGCCCTCACGAATGAACCTGTCAAAATGGAACCAAGACACAAGAATGCACTATTCTCTAGCAACCTGAAACATGAGTTAGAATCTAAATCTATGAAAGATACAAATCATATCATTAAAACAAAATTAACACAAATGATTTGGGAAAACAAGACAAGTTATTCCATTACCAACTTGAAGTCATGTACAATAGTTGCTTGATGTCCAAGCCAACTTCCAGATCCAAGTGCTTCCTCTAACTATCTCTGCAGAAGTATGAAGATCATAGGTTTGATGCCCCAAAAGTCCTCTCCCTTGGCTCATGGAAAGCTTCTCTCTTATAGCACATGGAAAGGCTAACCAACAAGAGAGAAGTGTGGATCTATGGAGGGTTTAGTGGATCAGGCCAGCTAAACAAAGAAGGAGTTAGGATCGAACCAAAGGTGGTAATCCCAACAAAATCTCCTCGAAGGTCGAAATCCCAAAATCCAAGGCAAAAAGGCTAATTTCAGACTACCGCGCCCCTATAACTGAGCATAACGCGGTAGTACCGCGCCCCAGAGAAGGAGCAACGCGCGGTAGTGCTAACTACCGCGCCCTTGTAGATGTGCAAGGAGCGGCAGTGCTCACAAACAGGGCTAAGTTGGGCTGGAAGATGGCAGAAAAAGGTTTTGCTTTCAGTATTCAGTCAATGGTTTTCACTCTGGATGTTCAGATGATCTTTAAGGGAAACTGTCGTTTAGGTCGGTAATGCAAGGATGCGACACTAATATGTAATGTGTAATATTGAGGTATAACAAGGATCAATACCATGGAACATATAATATTATGGGGCGACTTAGAAAGCATATGCGTCCAACAACAATATACTAACAAAGTAAAGAGAAGGGTTGACATAGGTTCCTATCACCAAAGTATTGAAACTCATAACTAGTGGCCTATCATTAGGAAAATTCAGTTTTGTAGAAGGTGAAACGGGAATCTCCACTCACACCGGAGTCAAGAACGAGGTCTTGCAAGATTGAGTAGAGGAGATATCCCTTCGATACTCAATTGAGCATATCCCATAGTTGGTGCATGTACGAGTACTCATCAATACCATCAGTGCTTTTGAGTTTTGGGATTTGCTACCCTGCCCTTGCACATTAATTCAACATGTGATTGTCCCCCCAGACCCTCTCTATAAATTTGGTAACCTTAGTATCATGACTTTAGGGCTCATACACAGGTGACGGTGGAAGGTTATTTCTATTGTACCTAGGACAGACGTCGGAGTAAATCCCTTGCAGTAATTTGGGAAGGCGGTTGGTGATTCGAATGCTTGGCCCCAAATGTAGGGACCCCCCTTTTGGACTTACTTACTTAAAAATGATTAGAAACTTAAAACACAATATAACCATGATGATGCATAATTATTAATAAAACTTAACAAATTCGAGAACTAACAAAAACACAATACCTGAATCTGTTGTTGGAGGAGTAGTCATCATCGTTAGTCCAATCTCGCTTGCCCTTGACGTCCACTTTGCTCGTTGTGCCCCTCCAGCAAAAGCTCGTTTAACCATTGGCGAAGCAACCGTTAGCTTCGCCACCCAACCATAGGCTCATGCTTTCAGTCGCATGGCCTCCCCCGAGCTTCGGGTCGTAGAGCTCACACACTCACTTGGGAACTCAGCTTGGGATTCCCCCCCACCAAAGTTTCCAGCCAAACCCTCAATAGCAGCAAGTCGTGAGGTAACTCAAAATTATGATAGTCATCCAGGGTCTGGGTCCTTTACCCATTCCCAAAGCCTTCCTTTTAAAGGAACATTCCATGCGACACATGTCGCTTCATGCATAAATACATATTTTATTAAATTTTCAATTTAATAATACTCACCCATCCATGTGTCAGTTTTTCTAGGAGTTGCACCATCATTCCTAAGATTGCTCATGTTTGTCCCCTAGATATTTTACTTAACTCCTAGTTTTGAGGTGTAAGTAGAGTTGACTAGGTGTCCACGCTTATGATTCTACTTTGCTCCTAAAATAAGGATTTATATTATTTTAAATGATCAAAATATTCTTTTATGTGCAAATGCCTAAATAACACTTAATATTATTTAAATGCCAAAGTAATCATTTATGTGCAAATGCCTAAAGTATTCAAATGCATTTCTAAGTAATGTTCTAGGTGCAAACTTATATGTTTTTATGTAGTTAAGTTTAACAATTATTTTCACTAGGACCCCGGTGACACGCCGTTGGGCTTCCCCGTTCCTTAATTTCATTTCCCCCGACATGGCACCACTCGGTCGGGTCCAGTCATTCGTAGTTTCCATTCTTCGGCAAGATACTACATCGTTGGGTCCTTGCATCCACTGTTTCCGTTCTTGACAGGGTACCGCACCGTTGGGCACTTCTGCCGTCATCCTTTCATTTTGACTTGCGGGAACTTCATGTAGGGATTTAAGGAGCCGTTACCTTCCATCCTCCGTCTACACGCTATTAGGGACTAATGGCGCTGAGGAGTGAGTCCGTTCTCACTGCGCGCCCCTCAACTCGTACGTGACCAACTCCGTTGTGGCCCACCTCGTACGCCCTCACGCTTTCCTCTTGAGCAAGCGGATCAGTGCTTATCTGGTCAAGCGTGGTATTCTGTCGGAAGTTGACATCGTCGTCGCTCTCCCTATGTGTGATTTACCCGTACTCTACGACCCTTCATATTCCTTTGTGTGTTCGTCGGTGAACCGTTTCACCTGTAGCTACACACATTTCTAACAAACCTGAATTAGTAGCACTCTCCTCAATAATCACAATTTGATTTATAAATCTGTTGCTTCATTAATTTACTCAATCATTACTCATTTGTCTAATCACATAATCAATTGCAAAGATAGTCATTAAGCATCATTCATATGTACAGTTTTCATATCAAAGTTAATCGTTAAACAACATGAAATCGTCCATTCACAATAACTACCCAAATGCACATATATTATTATTTCATTGATTTACAATCAATCGTAATCCTAAATATACTTAAAATAAAATCATAGGGTTATTTTATTAATGTTTCAAACAAATTATCGAGTTACTCAGCAGGTGCCCTCAATGTCTACAGTAGTCTAGGGGCACTACATACACCCCTACTTATTTAGAACTTCATCCTGAAGTTTAGAATAAAAATGGAAAGCTATGACGCATCTCAGTTGCATCCTCCCAAGTCGCAGAGCTAGGACTGTAACTATCCTACTGCACTTTGACTTGATCAATCAAGGCTAAGCATTTAAGCAAGAACTAATCAATCAATTATCCCACTCCACACATATAATTTAATTCATTAATTCATTTATCAACTATAGTCATGAACATCATCAGGTGATTCTCCCTTATTAAGACACATCCTAACTTGAAGGGCCACTTTATTGAAGTCTGTTCCGCCAGGTCACTCGACAGGTTCCCTTAAAGTCCACGGTCATTTTAGGGGCATTACATACACCCCCTCTTGTATAGAACTTCGTCCCGAAGTTTAAATTTTGTTCTCATACTTACGACATTAGGCTTAAATTTTAATTTCCTATTCTCATCTTCTTTCTATTCTCTTATATTTTTCTCCAACAATCAATGCCCTAAGCACTAGTGGTTCTAATCGTAAGTTTTCTTTTCCATCCACATGGTTCCAATACATCCTCATGAACTCAATCGTAATTTCGTATAATATCCATCCGATAACACATTCAATAATTTTCAGTCGCAACTAGATTTCTTATATCTCTTATTCATCCACAAGGGTCTATGATGTCCAAATTATCAATAAGTTGCATTGCTTCAATAGCCACCTACTTGTTTATGAAAACATGACAAATCCAAGCAAGGTTTCAAATCTATTTGGTTATCCTTTCCTCCAAGACGAGAAGGTAAATATCATAGAATATGCGGTAAGATATAATCACGGTTTTAACATATCAGGAGAGACCCTAAAATTGTTCCAAATCCAAATTCCATAAGACTGCTTCCAAATCCCCAAATGTCTGTTCTCTTAACCCCATTGAGTTCCATCTCGAGGGCTAGTTGTTGTTTCATCAAGTTTGATTATGACCTAAGGTTAGCTTCAATGTATTCTACTTTTCGTGTTGATCGTCTCCATACTCCATTTTACTAAAATAGTCTTTAATTGACCATTTCGATATCATGGTTAAATTTCAAGTTTTTTTTTTTCATAATGCAAAATCCAATTCGTCGAGTTCAGCTCATCACACTGATACCATTGATATCTCGTTTTTCAAATTGTAAATTTTTTTCACCCTATCGAATGTTTGTCGAAGTCTCGTTAAGAGGAGCCTTCGGTTTCCGATCATTTGAAATTTATTAAACTTACATCTTTATTATATGACTTGCAACACTCCATATCCTTAATTATTTCCCCCAATTCACATCCTTCCTAAAGGCTTTGTCCAAATCAAACCATTGTGTTTATCTTCTCGAGAATTTAGATAATAGGGAAATTAATACTCATCATTATTGGGCATTGGAAATCATGGCATCACGGTTTTACTATCAAACTTCCAAGTTGTCTTGGTTACCTAAAGCTTTTCATAAGCCAATGTTTATAATTAATTGGTAACTAATGGTAGAGGCCAATCTTATACTTATTTGACCTTTCTTTTCTAATTGAATATTAGTACAATTCTTAGTTAAATCAATTATTCTATTATCTGATCCTGACATACTTACCTAATTTCGATTGGTCCTTGCGAGATAATGGTGGTATTGGACTAGTTCAACATCAACTATAACTCCACCCTTAACTTAACTATAATTTCAGACATTAATAATTTATCTAAGTGAAGTAGCCTAGCAATATTTTCGACCTTTGAATAATTCCCTCAAAAGGAAAGGCCCACCATTGAGATGCAAATATATTTTTATACGGCTTAAATACGTTGAACTTATACTTCTATTATGGAGATAGTATGTTTACCTTACTATTCCAATATCTGAATTTTTTTTAATTTTTATTTTTTTTACTCATTTTTAATAGATCGAAGGTTTCACAAGTCTATTCCTCGTTGTCAATAATTTCAAGAATGACAATTTCCATTTGAATAATAACAATACAATTGCCCATGGTACTAACTTCTTCATAACTCTTCTTTTATAAATCTAATAGCTAAGTGCCCAACAAAAACATATGAAAATTTATGAGTAAATTTTTTTTATTTTTTTATTTTAACTATGTTTTACCGCCAAACTTTGTGGATTATAAGCCTATCAATTCTAAATATCACTCACAACCAAACTTATAGGCAATGAGCCATATCATTCCATTCTAATAACACACACACATATATATATTAAAACAACCTATAACCACTTTATCACTTCTTATTGTAAACCGTATTTATATAAATATGTTTATACATATATGAATAAATATCTCTATATAATTTCCTCTTCAAAAACTAACTATAAATACTATTAGCTACAACTACTATTATGGGGTAGCGCAATTGGTAATGAGTAATTGAGTTGATAAACAGACCCGAGGATTTTGTGAGGGTGAGCCCAGGCAAGAAGAGACTTTCCAATACTTTCGAGACTTCAAGTATTGCTCGAATTCTGCGCTCTTTGTGTGATAATATAGCCATTAGCTAACTGAACTGGCCAAAAAATGTAAAATTTGTGGACTCTCATTTCCATAATTTATAGAAGGCGCAAGTAACTCAGACTTGAATCTAGAATTATGTAACTCTTAAAATCCAAAAAAATAATCACAATTTCTTTATGTACCAACCGGAAGTAACTCGTACAGAGCAGAATTAAAATACAAGTAATTTCTTATGTTCCAGTTAAAGGGAAAAGTTTGGTGAATGCATGGCAACTCAGGTGCAGTATCCTAGGGTCTGACACATAACATAACCTAATTCTCTGCAATCAAGGGTAGCAAAAACATATCTCACAGCGTGAAGGTATTAAATATATGTAGGTGGACTAAAAGATCAGGTCGCCACTCGCGGTGGTTCAGTGATCTGGCATCTATATAAATAATATTCATCACCACAAACTCCAGTTCCTAAATAACTAATAGTCTACCCGACAGTTGTCAAACGCAAAGGGTCACTCAGTGATGACATAACATCAACATAGGTATGCAACAACCAGTCGAATCTCAGCCGAATCTCCCGTTCTTGGATGGATCACGCAGAGTCAGAACTTTTATTACAACAATGTGGTGCTGGATTTATCCTATTCAAGCTTCCTTTTACATGGAAATATAGAAAATAACCTCCATCCCAATCAAATACAGGATTTACGTTTCCTTGACAACAACTAATAGAGATATAAAACTTTAATCTTCCAATTAAACAAAGACTGTATCTACTCTATTCACATACCGATCGGATAAGTAATACTCTCCTCTTTTCACGGTTTTTCTTTTGTATGAAAATATAAAAATAAGGGTTCTACGTTATTCACCTACAAAGATTAACGTTAGAGAAAGATTATTTATATTAAAATAAAGAGTTTAGAGAGATTCTATATCTTTTGTTTCGAACTTCCGGTTCCACATCCTTTCGATCCTTTCTTTGGTTCCTTTTTCAGCTCTGCGATATGGGGCAGTCTAGTAAAATAACTTACAAGATCCTGCATCTATCAATAATTATAGAGGTGATGCGTTTCCATGCAATCTAGCAAACAAAATACAGATCATACATTTTTGCATCTATGGGGTCTTTGTGCGTTCTGCCAGAGAAAAAGTAATTACCGAGATCTACGTTTTTCACAATCCACTACAGTATTATATAAAACTATACAATAAAGCCATTCCTGCAGGGGTCTGCGCCTGAAGAGTTCTGCGCCTAGAATACTCTACTACAGAAGATATATAAGCCAAAATCCTGTACGTTCCAATGATTTCGCTGCAGCATTTACACAACAGGGATCTCGTGGTGCTACGGTGGCATCGACAACTTAAACTACAGCAACCCGTGTCCCTCTACCTCTATCTTTCGCCAAAGTCATTTCTCGGTGTCAACCAACGTGGGTTAGCTCGTTAATAAATTCCAGCGTGATTACAGGTTGAGGGTAAGGATCATGCAATCTTCAACAGTGAGTTTCATTCATTGCATTGCAAGGAGACATTTAACAGAGGTGGGCTGCTGCACTGGCATGAGTTACTGATTCACAATTAATGTACAATCTTTTTGATAGAACAAGATTTCTAGATCGCAAATCAATTTTTTAAGTAAAAACACAGAAAACTTAAAGATCAAGATTACAAGTCATACACTTAATTTCTGGAAATGCCCATAATCTTTCGACATAGGTATATAGATATTTTAAAGATCAAAATTACAGATTGGATTGTGAAATCAGCGAAAAAAGAAATTGCATTCCAATTTCAAAGACTTTATTCACAAGTTCCGGGAGCGTCAATACACCGTGGAATCATTGTATAAGATCCTCAGGTGCAAACCAACTCCAAATAAAAGACAATAAGCCGAGGGTCATCTTAACACAAATGAAAAATGGAAGACAACCGTGATCAAAATCTCAGATTGACAGTGTGCCAAGAGTCAATTCACACAGAAAAATGGAAAATAGCAGTGGTCGAAATCTCAGATCGAATTAGGGAATAACGCAGAGCATAAAGGAGAATTTAGATCTCAGTCGGTTTGAACAATAACGCAGAGAATGAATAGAGAATTAGATCTCAGTCAATTGCCAATAAAACAGACGTTCATTTAACCGGGATCCAAATAGTTTAAGAAGCCAGAAAACTATCTAAATCCAAAGATGCAACCGTGTAATATAACCCTTTGCTAAAAATAAACAGAGTTTTGAACCTTTAAAATGAAACATCTGACATGAAAAGAAATATCCTTGCCATCGAAAGTATAGAGAGCACAATGAAATTAAATTCCAGAATTGTTTTTTTTTTTTTTTTTTTGAACACAGAAAATAAACTATTTCATCCTTTAAATATCATGGCAGAAAGTAAAATTTCAGGGATATCAAAATGGTTTCTCCACACAGAAAAATAACACAATTCAAAGAGATTGCAAATCGACACACAGACAAAAATAATAATAAAAATTAAGCATTGAACCTGATTAGATCGTCGATTTGAGATCGTTGTAGGAGTGGTTGATTCAGTAGTCCGGTTCAATCCAATTTCGACAAAGATACCGACAGCCCTTGATAGGAATATGAGTCTGGTGCCCTCAAGGATCGACCGGCTCTGATACCAAATGTAGGGACCCCCCCTTTTGGACTTACTTACTTAAAAATGATTAGAAACTTAAAACACAATATAACCATGATGATGCATAATTATTAATAAAACTTAACAAATTCGAGAACTAACAAAAACACAATACCTGAATCTGTTGCTGGAGGAGTAGTCATCATCGTTAGTCCAATCTCGCTTGCCCTTGACGTCCGCTTTGCTCGTTGTGCCCCTCCAGCAAAAGCTCATTTAACCATTGGCGAAGCAACCGTTAGCTTCGCCACCCAACCATAGGCTCATGCTTTCAGTCGCATGGCCTCCCCCGAGCTTCGGGTCGTAGAGCTCACACACTCACTTGGGAAACTCAGCTTGGGATTCCCCCCCACCAAAGTTTCCAACCAAACCCTCAATAGCAGCAAGTCGTGAGGTAACTCAAAATTATGATAGTCATACAGGGTCTGGGTCCTTTACCCATTCCCAAAGCCTTCCTTTTAAAGGAACATTCCATGCGACACATGTCGCTTCATGCATAAATACATATTTTATTAAATTTTCAATTTAATAATACTCACCCATCCATGTGTCAGTTTTTCTAGGAGTTGCACCATCATTCCTAAGATTGCTCATGTTTGTCCCCTAGATATTTTACTTAACTCCTAGTTTTGAGGTGTAAGTAGAGTTGACTAGGTGTCCACGCTTATGATTCTACTTTGCTCCTAAAATAAGGATTTATATTATTTTAAATGCTCAAAATATTCTTTTATGTGCAAATGCCTAAATAACACTTAATATTATTTAAATGCCAAAGTAATCATTTATGTGCAAATGCCTAAAGTATTCAAATGCATTTCTAAGTAATGTTCTAGGTGCAAACTTATATGTTTTTATGTAGTTAAGTTTAACAATTATTTTCACTAGGACCCCGGTGACACGCCGTTGGGCTTCCCCGTTCCTTAATTTCATTTCCCCCGACATGGCACCACTCGGTCGGGTCCAGTAATTTGTAGTTTCCATTCTTCGGCAAGATACTACATCGTTGGGTCCTTGCATCCACTGTTTCCGTTCTTGACAGGGTACCGCACCGTCGGGCACTTCTGTCGTCATCCTTTCATTTTGACTTGCGGGAACTTCATGTAGGGATTTAAGGAGCCATTACCTTCCATCCTCCTTCTACACGCTATTAGGGACTAATGGCGCTGAGGAGTGAGTCTGTTCTCACTGCGCGCCCCTCAACTCGTACGTGACCAACTCCGTTGTGGCCCACCTCGTACGCCCTCATGCTTTCCTCTTGAGCAAGCGGATCAGTGCTTATCTGGTCAAGCGTGGTATTCCGTCGGAAGTCGACATCGCCGTCGCTATCCCTATGTGTGATTTACCCGTACTCTACGACCCTTCATATTCCTTTGTGTGTTCGTCGGTGAACCGTTTCACCTGTAGCTACACACATTTCTCACAAATTTGAATTAGTAGCACTCTCCTCAATAATCACAATTTGATTTATAAATCTGTTGCTTCATTAATTTACTCAATCATTACTCATTTGTCTAATCACATAATCAATTGCAAAGATAGTCATTAAGCATCATTCATATGTACAGTTTTCATATCAAAGTTAATCGTTAAACAACATGAAATCGTCCATTCACAATAACTACCCAAATGCACATATATTATTATTTCATTGATTTACAATCAATCTTAATCCTAAATATACTTAAAATAAAATCATAGGGTTATTTTATTAATGTTTCAAACAAATTATCGAGTTACTCAGCAGGTGCCCTCAATGTCTACAGTAGTCTAGGGGCACTACATACACCCCTACTTATTTAGAACTTCATCCTGAAGTTCAGAATAAAAATGGAAAGCTATGATGCATCTCAGTTGCATCCTCCCAAGTCGCAGAGCTAGGACTGTAACTGTCCTACTGCACTTTGACTTGATCAATCAAGGCTAAGCATTTAAGCAAGAACTACTCAATCAATTATCCCACTCCACACATATAATTTAATTCATTAATTCATTTATCAACTATAGTCATGAACATCATCAGGTGATTCTCCCTTATTAAGACACATCCTAACTTGAAGGGCCACTTTATTGAAGTCTGTTCCGTCGGGTCACTCGACAGGTGCCCTTAAAGTCCACAGTCATTTTAGGGGCATTAAACCAAAGTATCTGTATTGTGGACCCCAAGAAATTGTTATTCATCCTTCACTTATTTTTTCTAGGCCCTCATCATCCCATACTTTCCGTTGGAAGGCCATATGTCTACCTGGTTTGGATTACTTAGGAATTTTCATAGTGGTGTGTTGTTTGTTTTACTTGTGTTTAGTTGGCCCTAGATTTTCATTGATTTGAGTTCTTTCGCTGTGGAGGACCATCCTCTTCTTAGTTCTAGAAGGTTAGAAAACCTTACCCCACTCACTGTGGATCCTCCACTGCCACCTTCGTGGCGACGGATAAACACAAGTGGCTCTTTTGAGCCAACTAGGAAAACTAGCATTCATGGGGAACCTGATCTCATCAAGTACACTACATCTGCTTCACACACAACTAGGGTTGAAGATTTGAACCTGAAGGATTTGTAAGACCTTTTAACCCACCTTTAATTGGACCCCATGATCCAGTATTAGTGCAGGTAGCTTCTTTAGGTGAACTCAAGTTAAGTCCATATATGATCACATCTGGTTTTATTATGGACAATATAGGGGAAGGATCGAGAAATGTTTATAATCTTGAATCTGTTATCGTTTCAGGAGGGTTCTCTCCTCCTCATGTTAGTGTGCAGATACATAGTTCAATACAGACAAATTATTCCCAGTTGTTCCTTTGAACTTTGGTTCAACATCCTTAGGGTCACCTTGTACTCAAGTGGCTAGAACTTCTATACCCTTTGTATCTAACACTGGGTAATCTGGATTACCTTTCACTGGGATATATAGCATTCTTGTTACATCATCCCCTATCTTTCAAAATTTTCATACTTGTCCTAGAATTTATGCTATACTTTTTCAAGGATTCCTTTGGTTTTTGGGGACACATTCCTCCTTATACTCATTTTCTAGGCTCTATACTTTCTCACTCTACTGTACCTTTCACGAGTCTGAATCCTTGTACAGGTTTTGGTTTTCAACTGAGTAATGTTCAATCATCAACTGTACCTGTAGGGAGTTCTCCTTTTTCTCTTTTTGGTGGAAGAGGTAGTACTGTTATGCCTTCAACTATTGTTTCAGTTGGAGGAATTTACTCTCAACCTCAATGGAGTGGGCCATAAGGGGAGAATCTTGTTGCATATGGGTGGATCCCATTTCAAAATGATTTCACTTCACAGCCGATGGTTGGGGGAAACCCCAACCAACCTTATGGGATTTTTTGTTCAAGAAACTTTCCTCTCCAAACTCCCCAAACAAATTTTCCTTTGACTCGACCTCATTTACCCTTTGTGGCAACTTTGAATTTTCCATATCGTTTTAAACTAATGAATGATCTGGTTCATCATGATCCAACTTGGACACCTGTTCCAGCCAAATTTCCCTCATACATTCAAAATTTTGAAGGAAAGGCTGGTGAAGATCTTGGGGACCATGTCACTAATTTCCATTTATGGTGTTCCTCCAATTCGATGAATGATGACTCTATATGGTTGATATTATTCCAGAGAACCTTAATATCCATATCAACTAAGTGGTATATTGAGTTGTTGTTTGTTTCTTACCATCATTTCTACAATTTAGCGATAGTCTTCCTCAATCATTTCCAACTTCTCGTTCGGTATGATGCCAGTACAGACCTCCTATCTACCTTTAGGAAGAATAAGTCCACTCATATTTATGACCATAATCAAGAGTGGAGAAGAAGGAAAAGAATTATTAAGGATGATAAACCTCAATATTTTTTATTAGAGTGGTTTCTGAAATCACTTTTCCATACATATCGAAGGATGATTCTACTTCATGGGTCACAATAGAGGAAGAAGCCATTCTTAGATCCCATCAACTAGATTTGATTTATTTGCATTCAGTGATCTTAAATGAAATTATTCTTGATGCATGAGATCAAACACTGATCATGCAAAACCTAATAGTGGACCACATGTCAATGGAATCATTGGTTTAGTTGATACACCTACTATAGAATCTTTATCTAAGCATGTGCAAGAGCTATTTGTTAAGATTTATGCAATAGAGGAAACTACGGTTGCCACTCCATATTCCCAAACATCTATTGTACACAATGTGCAGTCTAATCAAAAGGGTACTCATCAACCCAATAGTAAAAATAATAAGGGAAAGAAGGGGGAGGGTAGTCAAAATAAGCCTAAGTCCAATGATAATGCTGAGGGGAGAAAGAAAGTAAAGTTTCCTTGTAATATTTGCAAGGAAGATCACTTAACCCATCAATGCCCTTTAATGGAACAAGCTCAGAAGCTATTATAAAAACAGAAACCTATCGTTCTGAAAGATCATTTTCCTACAAAACAAAATATGGCTTCTGGCAGTTCTAATCCTGTTGAGGGCACTCAAAGTTCCACGTCATCTGATCAATCATACATTAATATGATTCATTCAAACACATTATTTCAAACCAGTGCCAAGAATTATAGCTCAGAATCGTCACAGAAAGATAAAGAGATTCCTGAGATGTCGAATCCTCTTCACATTGAGAAGCTGGCAGACCCAATTCCAAAGATATTGAAAGGTGTCTACAAGTGGGCTTCACATAATCCTAATGTGAGGGATGCTCCTAACTATTATGCTGTGGAATATTTATCCCAAACACCTTGTGCAATGTCTACTTTGAAATTTCTACAAAATTTCCCTTCGCTACAATATGCACTTTTGACAACTATAGGAATTCTTGATTCCACTAATCTGTTGGCGAAATTCGACATGTCTAATATCAAACCCCGTTTGTCTAATATCTAATATCATGTTTCCTTCCAAATCGAAGTAGTTCATGGCGCTAAGACTATTGGATGAACTATTGTAGAGGAAGGCGTGTCTACTTGAGTTATGATTATTTCTTGTTGGAATTATTTAGTCTGGGCCTGAGTTGGTTCTATCTACGACTCTACTTACTGCTTTCGATGGAATATCTTTCTATTCTCATGGGATATTTCCTTCTTTTGACATCTAGTTAGCAGGAAAAGTAGTCTCATTAGAAGTTGAGGTATTGGACGCTCCTCTTGATTATAATTTTTTATTAGGAAGGAGTTGGACTTATGCCATGCAGGCTATTCCATCATCTGTTTTTTGGGTTTTAATGTTTGCTCATGAAGGAAATATTATCACAGTTGATCAATTATCATTTACCCGGAAAAGTAACATGTCCTCTTCTGAATCAAACATTCCTATGATTGATCAAGAATTCCCAGCTAGTGAAAACTTGGGAGTAGGAATGTATTCATCTCTTATGTGAACATTTGATTTTCCTACTCCTATTAGATATATTGGTTCAACTAGCATTGGACGCGCTGCTTTAGTATCTGAACCTTGGAAGTTTTTAGTCTCTGAAGTTGGGTGTACTCAATTCAAACAACCTTTATATCCTTTGGTTTCAATTGCTAATGAGGAGAATCCTTCGAGTTCCTGTTTACCTTCTCAGTACTTGGTTATGATAGTTGACCAGGGGATCCATCCAATAGGGCCTTTGGAGCTTGCTCTCCATCCTGTTGATCCACCTGAATGTGTAGATATATGTTCTATCTGGGATGATATACTTCCATCTAATGAAGTTTCCTTAGATTCTATAATGTATTCTTCCATTCATTTTGATGTTGATCTGCTTGCAATTATGTCCATCCCCATTTTTCCTTTGGAGTCTGATCCTACCACTATTGAATCTTTGAACTCTCCCATAGATACACAAATCGATGTTCCAGTTCCTGCTGAGTTTGATTATGCTTCTAGAATTTTCAACTCCCATGATGATGAATTTGTTCCTGCAGATTCCATCACGTCCTTCAACTCTGATCTTCATTCTGAAGTTTATCTTGTTGATTGTAACACCTCAGGATTTTGTATTATAGAGTCTTCATTGGATACTCTACTTGCATTATGCATCCAACTAACTCTACTGATTTTTCTTGGAGATAGGATACTTAGTTGGACTCATGATTTCTTACTAGTACTTTTCAACATTTTGTTCAATCATGTCAAGTATGTTCGGAAACTTGCACATAGTTTTAGGCCTCCCCACTATTATGATGCATTTGAACCTTTTTCCATCCAAACTCTCCATAAGGTCAAACTTGTTGGATATTGGTGTGTTAACCATCTCTATATGCATTGTGCACTAGTCCAACAGCAGATCCTACCTAACATGAGTCACCCTAGTCAGCATCCTTATGCCATTTTGGTTCCCATGCTAATTTTTTATCATAGGCTCGAGAGCCCTTATAGATTCACCATGACTTTGAGAAGAAGCCTCATGGCTTTATTCCTCATATATTTCTAGCCATTCCTTATAAGGCTCCCATTTTTGTGTTTAAGTCACATATGATTTTACTTTGATATCACTCGTGCTTATGAGCCTAATTCCAGCTTCCATGCTTTAATATCATTATATAAGCCTCCATCTCTGATCTCATTTCTGTTGAACCATGTATCATTTTTCCGTTGCGATTTGAAAACCTTTACCTAGAGGAGACACATTCTGAGTGTCCTTATCTTGCTCATGTTCCTTGCATTATGCATAAGTTTGTTCCATGTGCTTGGAACTAGTTTTGCATACCCTTGACACTCGTCTCCTCACACATTACTAGAATTCTTCCATCTCCCCTTCGAGTTAGTTAAAAATAGTAAGGAGGCTACGAGCATTCTTACACCCTTTCTTCGAGTTCGTTAAAAACAGTAAGGAGGATACGAGCATTCTTCCATCTCTCCTTTGAGCTTGTTAAAAACAGTAAGGAGGATACGAGCATTCTTCCATATCTCCTTTGAGCTTGTTAAAAACAATAAGGAGGTCACGAGCTTAATTTTTCGAGCTCGTTAAACTTTTGTGGAAAAGAATTTTATGGAGTCCTCTTTGAGCTCTTTTCAGACTCCTTAAATAGGAAAAATTTTCCGAGATAGCTTGTCTCTTTCATACTCGTTAAAATACTTGAAATTTCATCTCTACGATATAAGTTTAACCATTTTCCAGACCGTTTAGACTATATACGAAAAAGGAATACTCTATTCATACGTGGCTAGAAGAGTTCTCTCTCGCATTGTTTTATCCTTTTGTGGGTGAGGAAACTAACTTTAAAAAAAAGTACCCCTTGGAATTGTTAGAAAAACAGGATCGTAGAGCAATAAAAATAAACAGAAATGCAAATATAATCACACAAACACATTACAAGAGAGACACCAATAAATCATGGTTCACCCAAGATGGAATACGTCCACACTGAAATTGCCAGTCCTTATTATTGTACCATCCAGCAAATGAAGGGATACAACCTACAACACATCCGCTGCACTTCCTCTTCACTGTCTCACAGTCTCTCTTCTCGATCTCAGAGATCTTTACAATGCATAATACCTAAGACATCAACCCTAGCCATATTACAATGAATTTCTTATAAAGGGGAAATATAATGGGAAAATACCACGGGTTACCCAAAACCATGGGACCGTAAACTGATGGCGAAAATAGCCCAAAACATTTTCTCAGGGGCGTTTCCCCCAAACCCAAAGGTTGGGGAAAAAGTGTACAGTCCTTTTGCATATCATATAAAGATGGGGTATACAGCTGAGACAATATCATATATGAGACTGGAAGATCTAGCTCAACAACCAACAGGAATATTCTTTAGTATTTTCAAACTCTTGAAACATGAAAACTCCTACGAACATCTACCAACTCGGGCTTGATATAAAATCCACGAGATGGCGTATAGATTTCTTGTTTAAGTTTTTCAAACTCTTTAAATATGAAAACACTGGTGTGCGCGAACAAATCCGAGCTCGATATTAAAATCCACGGGTCAGTATTTTATCGAGTAATCTTCTATCTTGTCTTCAAATTCATGAAACAAAGAAGAAAGTGTTGATTTTTCCTTCCATGAACTCATAAAATTACACATGGATGGACCCTTATTGAGCATGATTTAGTTCTTTTTCAATCTTATTAAAAAATGAAGGTACATAAAAAGAGAAGAGGGAAGGGAAGACTGTCAAATGTCTTTCAATATAATGGCAGCAGGTCAACTCTATCCTTGAACAAAACATTTGGTTTAAGCCTATAAAACACGTTGGGTTCTAGTTTTGGCCTTATAATAAACCCAATCTCAGAGTTTTTATTCCTCTGATTGGTTACTCTTCCAATCATATGGAGAATCTGTTAATGTCTCCTACATTGTATATGTATACCATGATCCCTTTGTGTTCAAAGTTTCCTAAGTCACTCTTGTGTCATGTTCACTATTCAACAACAAAACCTGTGTCGACCATTCTGCATTTCCCTTGGCCTCATGTGTCAGCCATTCCTTGGTGTCAGTATGTTTCATAATATACTCAGTTATAATCCAAATCAAATCAACATTAGATTGTCCCTCGTGTTGGATGATGGAATATTCCTTAAGGCCTCCCTTCCAATGGACTTCTTCCCATTGACTTCAACTCATCTTGCTCTGGGAATGAAGTTTAGAGTTTTCTGGTAGTACCTTGGGGATTGCAGTTATGGGTATACATTAATCTCTCTTAATCGATGGATCCCTTAGGTGTTCAACTTCAAGAACATCTATTCACACCTATTAGAATGCACTAGGTACCTTGGGGCCCATTTTCATCATTGGTGGGTTCCCTCTCGTTTGTTAACGGTTCACATTAATGATTGTTAATCAAATGGTTCCCTCCACATTCGAATTCAACTCATTTATTCACATGATTAGGATTTGTACCTTGATACGGTTTGGATTGAATACCTTGGGCCTATAATAGCACCATTAGATTGTGTCATTTCCCAAGCTGCGCAATACTGAGGCATACTCATTTTGGCTCTTGATGAAACATAGATCCAGTTTGTTCTCTATGGCTATGATCTCCAATTTTGACATAAATCCACCTTTGTATTTATGTGGCTATGTTCATACTTATGTTTCTCATGAATCCAAGCTTGTATTCTATTGGCCATGATATATGCATCATTTATACTTATGTATTGGATCATCATTATATCCTCCCAGAGGTCATGTTCCATTATTTGAACATGGACACTTATTCCATGGATGAGTTTGTCTGACATTTTCCTTTCTTTCAAGTACTTTGTTTGAGCCTACGATTCTTGGTTTCCTTGGTTTCTTCGACTCCATGACCCAACTCTTCATTATTTATAATGTATTTCAGCCAGGGATAATTTTAAGAATACCCTCGAAATTTATATGTATAATAAATGGGTGAATCTCCTTAATATATAGGAAAATTTGAAGGCTATTTTATCAATAATATAATATGTATATATAATTTTTTGGCTAATCTTTCATTCTATTATAGAATCTTGTAAAATCTTGGCGAATATTTCACTAAATTATAAGATATTGTAAAATCTTGACAAGTATTTCACTAAATTATAATATTGTAAGACTTGGCGAATCTTCCATCAAATTATAAAACCTTGTAATTCCTTGGTGAATATTTTGCTAGGAAGACTCGGCTTTTGATTCTGTATATTATTAAGGTAGTGCAATAGAAGAGCATATACCAGAGCTCGACTGTCTCGAATCCTAGACCCTCAAATGAACAAATGCATGAATGAGGAGAGGAGGGATTTAGTTATACATTTCACAACTAGTATGAGGTCACTCACAACTAGAAGTGTTGGTGAAATACAACTACACTAACTAGATTAAGGGAAAGTGGGGACTCCACTTTTTATCCCGTCCCTTAATGGTCCAACGGACATGTGGGGATGCACATCGTGACATACCGACAAACTGATAGAATTGAACACTTTACATTGTGGAGTGATTATGGAACTCAAGAACCATTATTACAATGTGGATTATTATCGAGACCCACAACCTTAATATAGTGTATGAATTCCCAATTAGTCTATTTTCCAATTCTCTCATTTTTAAGCTACCCTCTAAGAAAAAAATAACCTGCTTATTTGTTTATAGTTACAAATGCCACTTTTTCCTTTCTTTTTTTGACAATCAAAATATGAATTATGTCATTTGATTTAGAATTTTTAGAGTTAGTTATAAACTTGCAATGGTTATTAGAAATAAGAACATACACTAACATGAATAGAAAGTACATTAATGCATCATCACGCATATCATTAGAACTACTTTGTTAAAGACTACTTTTTCTTAGATAAACTGAGGAGGTGTTTGTATCCATGTCCTTGAAAATTTTGAAAGCATGCAAAATGTGGTAAAATTGTTTTAGCATCGTGATTGAATTCAAAAGACTAGATGTCAAATAGCATAATGTCTACATCTCAGGTCAAACATGATCTATACATATTATATACAATCACGATGGAAATGAAGTATTGTGTTCCAACTAAATCATATATTTATCATACATAACTAAATCCATTTCTGGATAATGATAGCAATTACAAATCAAAACAAATCACCAAAAAAAATTTACTTCTGAATGAGCCATACAAAAAATAAAATATCGTAAAACAAGTACCAAACCCAAGAAAATTAGGTCACAAATAAATTGATGAACTTGGAAATACGAAAAAAAAATCTACCAGTCATGAATTTCTCAATATAGATAAAAGAATATACCAGAACGCTTTGGACAACTCTACAAGAAAACAACCAAAATAATGACCATTCCACTGTAGCCCTGCCATTATAATCAGTGTGCATTCATTTATATTACAAACATCGCAAACATCAACAATAACATACATAAAATATGAACATATACACTTTCATTAACTCCTTAGATCCAATAATAATTGCAGAGCAAGATCCTAATAAAAGTACATTTTAAACAATTGAGTCAAATTTAGTTTGAATATATAAAAACCATGTGGCATCTCTCCATCAAGAGTAGCATCCACCAACAACATATAAATTCCAATCGATAGTTTAAACATGACAAGGAATAAAATAAATCGTATATTTTGAGCTCTATAACACTTTCACAAAACCAATACTCCTAGGATAAAATAAAACCCTAATAACACCAAATGATCCCTAAGAATCAAGAGCGCCATCGAATTCAACATGCCTAAAAGAGCATCCATGAAAAAAAGCACAATAAATGGTAAATTTGCAATATAATAACTTATTGTAACTATGGATAAAAAGCATAAAAATCATGATAAAAAGCATACCACGTTAATTACTGGATAAAAAGCGTGATGCAAGTTTGTATTCTTTGATAAATTGCATGTGTGCCATGCCCCTTCAAGACCTGATATTTCGACAATGGATATGTTATGTGTAACAAATAAAAATATTAAAATAATATGAATAATATATATAATAATATAAATAATAAAATAAAACATAATGTTAATTATATTAACTAAGAGACATAACCCTTGGTGAGTAGTCACCATAAAAGCCCTATATATGCGGCTACATCCTCATTGTAAAATCATCTATTATTCATCAATTATCAAATATGTAGCTTTTAAAGAATTCGTGGGAGTCATAGAATTAATTGTGGGTTTCAGAAGTTTATATCACTTTAGTGGTATCAGAGCCCCTTCTTGGGCATTTCGTTGATTTTGATTTTGGCCAAATAATTTCGGGAGTTTCTCCAAATTAGGTCTTTGACCTAAAAAAAATAAAAATAAAAATAGAAGAAAGATAGTGAGAAAAAAAAGAAAGTAAAAGTAAAGTTTTTCTAAAAAAGAAAAAAAAAATTAAAGAAAAAAGAAGTGAGAAGAAGTAAAAAGGAAAAAAAAAAGAAGTAAAAGTAAAGTTTTGCAAAAAAATAGGACCTTGTCCTAAGAAAAAGAAAAGAAAAAAAAAAGTAAAAAAAAGAAGTGAAACTGCACATGGTTTCTTCATAAGTGGTTTTGGTTTTAATCTCCAACAACAAACAAAAAGTGAGATTTGAACCTAGGTGGGGAAGGTAACAATCATTCCTCCCAACCACCCAATCTACACAATTTTACATATATTAAGGGTAAAATAATATTAGAAAAGGAATCATATTGAATACTGTTTATTATAAAAAAGAAGGAGATATTGAATAAATTTCAAAGAAAACTCAAGAAGATGGGTTTTAATGTTGAAAAGAAGGGAACTGGTTTCCTAGCACCTCACTGATGAATGTATCAATACTATTTAGAGTTAAAGGGGACTTGCAGGGAAGGATGTCACCATTTCTATTGCCCCTAGTGAAATAAATAATTATATTAGTGTTGAATTTGCTAACCATTTAGTGATTCCTGAATCAAATATAAGTGAAAGGCTAGACCTTTGGAACAGAAAGCAATTTCAAATAAGTGGATTAGAATTGAATGTTGGAGATTATATGGTCATATCTCAATTCACTGTTGGTTCCTTATGGAGTTTTGATGGTGACATAGTTTTGGGGTTACCTTGGATTAAAACATTAGGGACCTTCATTTTAAATGATGAAAAGAAGTTTCTTACTTTTTCCTATAAGCAGAAGAGAATCACATTTCAAGATATTACAATAAAGTCATATTTAGAAGTTCCAACATCTAAAGACTTCAAGGATATATCAAAGATGATTTCTCAGGGTAATCATAAGTCAGAACAAAAGAAGCAGGAAGAAGTTGAAAATATTGTCACAGATAAAGAAGAAGAGATCTCTCGCTTAAGAGATCATAATCAGAAATTGCTTCTTCAAATAAAAAAGACGAAGGATAACGCATAACAGAATCAAAAGCTAGAAGAGGAGAATCGAGATCTTCAGAAGAAACTATCAGAAAACATTGATGAAAATGGTCACCTCAAGAAGCACAAACAAGATCTAATGGATCAAATTCAGAAGCTTAAAGATGATAAGAAAGCGCAAGAAGAAATGACCCGAAATATTACAAACGAAAAAGATTCGTTAGACAATAAGTTGGAGCAACTTCAAAAGAGGAAATCAAAGCCCTTGGACTCACAAATATACGTTGAGAAAAAAGAAGCAAATATAAATTCAGTCCCCGTCACAGTTTAGAAAGAAGACAATCTGGTAAAAAACAAACAACAATAACTCCCTATCGACACCCCAACCATATAAACCAATATCCTAAAAAGTGAGGGTACTAATGTGCTCAAATCTTCTGATGACAGATCAATAGAGAATCCCAACAGTCAACAACAAATCAATTTTGGTTGGATTGATCCGTCAACATATCAGAAGTTATGCTTTACACTTAGAAGTTCGTATCGACAACATTATAAGGCTTTGAGGACAAAGCCTTTCTAAGAGAGAGGCAATGTAACAAATAAAAATATTAAAATAATATGAATAATATATATAATAATATAAATAATAAAATAAAACATAATTTTAATTATATTAACTAAGAGACATAACCCTTGGTGAGTAGACACCATATAAGCCCTATATATGAGGCTACATCGTCATTGTAAAATCATCTATTATTCATCACTTATCAAATATGTAGCTTTTCAAGAATTCGTGGGAGTCATAGAATTAATTGTGGGTTTCAGAAGTTTATATCACTTCATTATGCGAAGATTAAAATGTCGAGAAAACTAAGAATGAAAAGTGGAGTCACATCAACCAAAACCTTCACCCTGCAAGTGCAATCCGATATGGGTGAACCATGAACCGTTGTAGCCTTTATATAAAACAAAATAGTCCATGATTTTCCCTCCAATGCTAGACATCGAGGGCTCAAAGAAGGTATCACATGAAACGGACTAAAAATATAGGAAAATGCAACCATATTCCTAAATTTAAAGGAAACTGGAGGGAGAAATAACCCTTGGGAGCCTCCATTACTGAAAATTGGGGGCAAAGGAATGATTTCATTAGAATTTATCTAGAAATTTGGGGCAAAAGATAGATTGGAGGGAGATTTTGCTAGGGCAAAAATAGTTTTTTTCATTTTCCTCAATAACATATGTGAGACTATTCATTTTGGATTTATTTTTTTTCTAATAAATATTGGGCGAATATATTTTAGCTAAAAAAGCCCTTTCCATATAAGAAAATAGCCCACTAAATTTTTGTAACCCCCTTAATATAGCCCATGGGCTATATATATCCCCTAAAATTATCCATGATTTCAACCATCATCTTCCCCTCTAACCTCATACATTAGGGGGAATATATTATATCCAAATTTGGCACTTCTCTATCCGTGACAACACTTGCATGTTTTTCTCTCATGGCGAATCTTCGGTGACGATAATTCATGAGAGTGTTGTGGGTCACAAAAATGGACACTATGGATGGAAGATCCATATTTGGGACTTTAGTAGGATGGACTTACCTATTTCATGGTCCATTGGATAGTTAGGAATATTATGAACAAGTTTGGAGACCAAAACCTCTTATGAAAAGCTCTAGAAAATACAATTTTTCCTCATTTTTTCAAAAAAACGTTGGTGTAACATGGTTCACGTGCATTTACATGCCCTTGATCCCCTGTTCACTTGCATGTACACACCCTTTCTCCCTTTTTCACCAACATGTACCTTAAAAAATACCAAAAAATATATAAAATCTCAAAAAAAGGGTGGTTTGGGTGGTTTTGGAACCATCTCCTCAGTTGTAACTACTTCCTCCTCGACCCTATCTTCTTCATTTGCTATATAAGAGAGGGAGAGGGGACCATGAAGAAGAAACTAATCCCATTGCAATGTTATTCTGGAGGAATTTGGACTCATATCCCCCTCACTTGTGCCCTAACTGCTTATAAACGCTAATGCATTGCTTGGAGGTTGGGATCATTGGAGGAGAGAAGCAGGAAATTCAAAAATGAAGGTTTCATGAAGTTCCTTGATTGAAGTAAGGTATAATTATGTACTTTATTAATTCATTAATAAATATTGGACATTATTCCCTTTCCAAATAACTTTGTTCATGTATGTTTCATATTTTATTACAATTTGATGTTTCATGCTCTTTCAAATGCCAATCTTCTATTTGTAGTCAAATTGGTTTGATGAAGGTTTTTTGGAATGGTTTTGTAGGTTGTTGCATTGGAGAGCAAGAGGACTTAAGGAGAGGCTTGGATCAACCTTCTATTGTAAGGTACACATCCTCTTAAACCGTAAACTTTTGCTTAAATATTATATTTGCAGAACTTTGAATGTCTATCTTTCACCCCATTACGTTGGTGGCCTCACCGCAGCCATAGGAACACTTTACCTAGCAACACTCATATTTAAATAATTCCCATTTTATAACTCCAAAAAAAACCAAAATTGTCTCATCTTTAAACAATTCCTCACCGCAGCCATAGGAACACTTTACCTAGCAACACTCATATTTAAATAATTCCCATTTTATAACTCCAAAAAAAATCAAAATCGTCTCATCTTTAAACAATTCCTATTTTATAACTAAAAAAAAATCCATCTATAACTAGGATGTCCATGTCAATACACACATTGCCCACCTATAGCCCTGATCCATTATGTCATTCTCCCGACAAAATTATGTACAAATCCTGGCAGCCATATCTGGAATGGAATTCTTCTATTAGATTTCCATTGCCATATCACGAAATGGAATTCTTCTGTTAGATTTCCATTACCATATCACCAAAATATGGGTGACCAATAAAAGGGATTTGGCGATGGGATTTAACAAACTGTCACCAAAAGTACTTATGTCAACATTTCTTCATAGCCCATCACCATAAGTGAATTTGGTGATGAGCGTTTAAGGTACGTCATAGGAATGATTGTCACCAAAAGGGATTTATTGACGAGATTTAAAGAGTTGTCTCCAAAATGACTTACGTCGACAATTTTTCAAAGCCCATCACCATAAGTAACTCCATCGACGACCTTTAAAGGCCCGTCACAAACATGATCATCACAAAAAAGGGATTTGGTGACAGTATTTAAAGAACTATCACCAAACACACCTATAGAAACATTTTTCCATAGCCTGTCACCATAGTGACTTTAGTGACGACCGTTTAAGGTCCTTCGCAAGCATGATCGTCATCATACACCTTTTTTCTTGTAGTGATAAACTAGTTTATTCTTTCCTTATCATTTTTAGCTAGTTGAGATAATATTGTCATATTTTCTAATAGTCAATTCCTTTTTTTATTTGCAATGCTTGAAAAAATGAAAAATATAAAATAGTTATATTCTTGATTAAAAATTTTAATGACTCTTTACCAATTCTAGAATTTATACATGTTACCAATTAATTTGTCAATACCACTTGAAAGAAAGAAATAATTCTAATAAATATTTTTAAATTGAAAACCTTTTATCTTAATCCCCATTCACTCATTATCTCTCGTTATGAGTTTCAAAGTAAACAAATGGTTATCTCCTTTCTTTTTCCATGAAAGGATCTTGGAAAGTTTGAACATAACCCATTCACTCGATGTATAACAAACATAATGAAAATGGTTATCTCCTTTCTTTTTCTGGAAAGGATCTTGGAAAGTTTAAACATAACCCATTCACTCGATGTATAACAAACATCCATTATGTTCTCTTTGTGATTGTTTTTTCATTTGGTCATGTATCTACCATCTCACTACCCTTTATACTCTCTTCTTTCTCCATAAAACATTTCTTCATTTCTCTAATGGTTAATGATGGTTGGTAAGAACAATTTGCTAAACATATTATTTTATTTACTCTACTTTAATATTGAGAGGAAGAAGAGAGGATTCCTAAATAGGATTACTTATAATAATGGGAGTGGGGTCTTAATTATAATAGTATAATTCAGTCGTATTGATTTTTTATATACGAAAATTTGGAACAATTTGAATTCGTCGAATATTAGGTGTAAGTAAAATACCAATACATTAAAAATTTGAATTTTGAAAAAGCAATTTTGAAATACCATATTTTAATTATTTAATCAATATAAAATGTAAATAACATTCAATTTCATACTTTCTTATAAAAAATAATTATTACTAACTAGTTGTTATCTCTCACACTCTCTATCTAGGTACATTGAGATTTTGTATTTTTATTTTTAAATAGTAATTTTGATTGTAAATAACATGTCTAGAAATAAACCAATGATTTTAAATGTGCATTTCTAATATATCCAATTCTATGTATATTTGACTAGAATTATTATTCATATAAGAAGTCTACTTCCGTATTTTATCCATATTATTCGATTTTTTCGTTACATTTTTTTCCATACCGAATCATATTCATACTCGAATTATACTATTATGGTCTTAACTATGATCTTAATCAACTTTTAAGAAGTTTCCTCTTTAAATGTTTTACACTTACCTTTAGAAATCACCTCAAACCTCTCTTAGCTACCTAAACTTTATGTAAGATGCTTTCATGAAAATCATTAAGTCCCTTAGATCTCATCTTGGACTACTTTCTATGACCAAAAAAATAGTTTTTGACAAAGTAAAGGGATCAAGTACTCTTATAGATCTTATAAAGGTTAGGGGTCTAACAGGACTTCGCAAAACTTGTTTGTTTTCCCACCGTTGTTCTAATTGGTAAGCAGTCATATTGTGACTCGGCAGACTTAGATGCAATTTGTAATAATTTAATCTCGTGGAAAAATTGTTAAATAATATCTCATATTTCTACCAATATTATAAGAAAGAATTGAGTTGACTTTCGAAATGTCATTAGCACGAGGTAGGAATTTATATGAGATTCGGCTACATGTTTGACGTAAATAAACATATAAAATATTTTAATGCTAAAAACTTGTATATGCTCATAATTGAATCATACATCATATCTTTAGATTAATTAAATGTAACGGTAATAACCTATAGTTAGAATAATATAAAACAATGTTAATAACCTATAATTAGAATATAAAAGTATATTGTGTACATATCCATGATTTAAGAAACAAACCTGACATCCATAAAAAAACAATAGAAAAACTGTAATAAAAGAAGTAAGTACAATAATGTGTATCTTTTTATAACTCGACATAACTCATTCATAAACCATCCATTGATTACTTTATGTGGGTGTTTTTTATTTGATATTTTTTCATTGAGATGATGATTTGTAGAGTAATACATTGTGAGCCAAGACTAACGTATGAATTAGATAGTTTGTCATTGAGATGATTTAGTTTGTCATTGAGTAATACATTATGAGCCAAGACTAACGTATTAGATATTTTGTCATTGAGATGATGATTTATTTTGTCATTGAGTAATACATTATGAGCCAAGACTAACGTATGCATTTGATGGATTATTATAAAACAAAAATATATGGTGTATCTATCATGATTTGAAAAAAACATGACATATATCATAAAAAAAACATGGCATACATCATAAGAATGATACGGAAACTTTCATTAATAAAAAAATACAATGAAAACAAGATCTGTAAAAAATTATAATTTTATTTTTTCCTAATTAAAATTACATTAGAAAGATGCTTAAAAGTGTTCAAATGGTCAGATTGACTTGTCAAGCTCTTAAAAAGGAAATAGGGTGTTGTATATAGAAAACATAACACCCTTAATAGCCCCATAAAATTTTGTTGCGGATTACAATGTTACTTTGGAACTTAATTTAAGTGAAACCACTCTCTAGAAAAACAAAAGGATTTTAATATAAGATATCAAGATAAGTATATAAAACATAAAAGTTGAACTTGAAATTCTAGAAATGAAGTATGTTGAAATTCCAATCTCATTATTTTTTATCTTCAAAATAGACTAGTCCACATAAGGAAAGTGTAGAGCATCTTTAGATAGAGTATTTACCTCCTAGTTCTACATTCTAAAGATGTGACAAATAGTTACACTATTGAAAGTATTGCCAAAGTGATTGTTTCATCCAACAATTGTAAATGGGAATTTCTCATCATGTGCTCTCCCTTGATCCATTCGATTTCCAACAAAGAATCATCATAGATGTGTAGAGAGGGTTGACCATATTTAGTTTCCATGGTGAAGTTAACCTTAGATCCTACAACTCTACTAGATTGTTTGATCCCTTACCAATCCATTCTTTAAAATTGATAGAGAGGGCTTCTGCGATGTATAAAATCCCACTAGTTATAGCTATTTTAGGTTCCCCTTGGGAGGCTCCATCAAAATAGGCCCATGTCTTGCTTTTGTCAATAGTTTCTTCCAAACTCAATCTCGATATTTTAACAATTATTTGTTGTTCATGGGATTTTATTTTATTTTTAATCCTTGAATTTCCACTATCAAAGGATGTACTATGTTATCCTCAAATATTGATGAGTTTATGGCCAACCATATACCTCATGCCATAATTAGTGGAAAAGCTATAAATGTTTTTGTTCCAGCATGGTCATGTAACTTTAAGAAAAAGAGAATGTAGTGGAGGTCATATAAGAGGTTTTTAGTGTTACAAGGTTGGCCAAAATTGTCAAAAAACCACTGCTACAACCTTCGACAATGGTACTGGATGTTTTAGAGAAGGTTTTGTGGAAATTTATTATAACTAAAAAAAACATGGCGGTCAGAGGCTTTAGTGGAGGTTTTTTATCGGTGCCCTTTATTCAACAAATGCACTAATGCTAACAAATCCAAAATGCACTAATGCTTTTAAAAGAAACATATGCATTGGTGTGCACAAATATTTGAAAGTGTTATATGCATCGGTGCTTGTTAATATATATAGCACCAATGCACACCAAAATTTTAAATTGAGTCATTGCTTTATAACATTATATGCACCAATGCATTGTACCAAAAATAGCACTGGTGCTTACTAACTATTTAAATGCACTGGTGCTTACGAACTATTAAAAATAAATGGTGCTTACTAACTATTAAAAAGCATCAATGCAATAACTGAAGGAAAACACACTGGGTAAAGTTGGCTGAGACATTGACTATCGCAATATTTTTAAAATTTAATGTTGCAGTTAAGATATAGTAGTGCACTAGGGCGTAATAATAAAAAAACACTAGGGCATGCAACAAGTATTATGTTGCATAGGGTCTCTATTGCTTTGAGAGCACCGGTGCTACATTGTCTCAAACGCACTAGTGCAATTGAAATGATCGAAAACACCAGATATTATTTCTATTGGTGAACAGTGACTATTGTCATCGCACTTGAATATTTATATTTTTTTATTATTCATCAAAAATTGAAATATTTTTATAGTACTATTCATTTGAATTTTAATTATTTCGTTTGGATTAATTTTTATATAATAAATATTCACATCTATTGTAATATTTAATCATACATATATTTAATTACCGATATAAGATCTCACAATGACATTGGAGAATGCAATAGAATAAAAAACTTTATTTATTATATATCAATAAGAGGCCCCTTGTCATACAAAATGGGACAACATAAAGTCCACAATAATCAAAATGTTAACGTGCATGTAATTGTTTCACTTATTGGTAACCCATTCTCTTTCAATTGGGACACTATGTCCAATACATTATACAAACATTTGATTTTCACAAACAATAATTTCGAAATGTACATCAGCTTGCATTAACATCCAAAATATATGGATCACCATTCTTTATTGGAACTATTGTTAGTACTCGAGCCACTTGCATGACTTGGGTTATTTGGCCGAATGTTTGTTGATTGCCTCGATTGTTTTTATCTTCTTCAAGTTCCATCTACAAACATAAAAATAAAGTGTAATGATTTTATCTACATTGTTGGGAATAATGAAAATTAAAATAGATAATATACATGAATGTAAATTGAAAAGTGGCGTACCATATAAATAATTGAGTCATGAATGATACACATTCTTTCAAAGCCAAATCTCATGCCTTCTCTCCACTCCATACTTTGTTTCCTGCAAGTTTTATACACCATAACAAATCATAGATTTAATATAAAGGATTTTTGTCATTATATTACTTATAAAATGAGAGAAGTAAACAAACATAGATACTTACAAATTCCATAATTAATTTTTGATACGTCGACATATATTCACAACCCTATTTCAATCAATTATTTTGATGATTCTTCTTTTATGTTAACACCTATTTGAAGACATCCAAGGATGGTTGGTGTAAAAATAATCAAAATATAAAGATCACAACCAATATGAAATATTAAGTTGTTATAAGGAAATCACAACTACTCACAAACTTTTCTCAACCCCTTTTTTCCTTGTCACCCTATCTTATGTGTTGAATGGGTTCCATTTTGTTTTATTTTCTACAACAAAACATTTGAAAATTTATATTTAATGCTAAATTAATTCATTCAATGTACACAATAGAAAAATTCAATGATTTCATGCATTTGAAGCACATTGATGTTGAGATGGCTCCTCCTACGATGCAATTATACCATTTCCTTGACCATCTCCTTGTACACTTTTTTGGATATCTCTATTGACATATTTCAGATATCGCCTCGTTTATCCTTTGGTATTTTCATAATATTCTTGAAAATGTAAAATGACATTAAACTATTTTAATGTTGATATGAAAAATAAATATATCAAAATTAATATTAATAAAGCAACGTTTCGTAGTAGTAGATACATATTCTATAAAAACATGTTTAGGAATATGACTTTTTGAATGATTCCTTTTTGTTGTTGTATGTTTTTTCTATTGCAAGTCTAATAGGTCTCATTGACCATTGCTCTGGAAACACCTCTTGTAGTTTAGATATAACCTGATTCTTGGAATCATTGGATTGATTCATGTATTGTAAGTGGAAAGTAAGTTTATATGTTCTTTCCACCATATCCATCATAGTGTTATAAAAAAATTCTCCTTTTCATTAACTTCCAACACCATTCTAGATGAGATAAGGACCAATTCATAATCATTTACATCTTCCATAAAAAAAAAAAATATTGTTATGACATTCCCCTCTATTGTTTTCAATCACTACATAACATTCAACATATGTGAAATAGATTGTTTAAAATATATTAGCGAATATTGTTAATGCATAAATCTCACACACATGTGACATTTTTGCAATTCACACAGTAAGGTGTTTTCAAAATATAGCATGCATCCCACCGAAACAATCCTCGTCATATCTAAGAACCAATATGAGTCCATAAATGCCAAATAACAGTCAAAAGACAAGACTGCACAACCTGACCTTTGTTTAGGTGCGATTACCAGTTATGTGTCTGTGCAGATTTCCCTTCGAAATCCGCATGACTATCAAAATGACGAGATATCAACCACAATTTGTGCATTAAATGCTCATAAAATTCCCTCACCAACAGAAATTTGAACTCGTCTTCTCAACATGATGGATTGACATTCAATAGCCCCCATTGTGTACCTTAAATCTAGTTCATGAGGTGACCAGGTTCACTCTTGGATCTAATTGTTTCTTGGCCACCTCTTGGCCTATAAAAGGAAGTCATGGGCATGCATATCTGAGAAGAGAAATCTAGAGTAAGGTTATGATGTTGGAATTCTATTGGAGCTTCCTCATAGCCCATCTATTATATACTCATTAACATTCTCCAATCTCCCTTGCATCCTTCCTTCAAGGGGCAAGTGCTTCTCTCCATTGGTTTTTTTAATATTTCTAGCATTTAGTGTGGACAAAATAGGCCTTCCTAAGGGAGATTGTTGGATTCCCTTTGAATCATTCACCTCCTAGGTGACACTACATGTAGTTTCTTTACCATTGGGCAATCTAAAGTGGTTCTTACATTGGCTCTTTGTTATGGTTTGTACTCTCTTAATCCATTTTCTTATTTCTGTAAGTTATTTTTGTTTTTATTTTGTTTTATTTCACTAACAAAGCCTTGCAGGATCTACTTTGGGGTTACCACATTTTCTTTATGTTTCTAAATACTGGGCCTAGTCAACAACCTCAAGGGATTTCCTCCTACATGGGAGAGGTTGCAAACGTTTGTGCATAATTTCCCAAAACAAATATTCTTAAGTATAGTATTACTCAAATTCAAGAAAAAAAATCATATTGATTTCTTTTTTATTCACCTGATTCATCCTGCAACTTTTCCATCAACGTTTTACACTCCTATGCACTTAGATAGCAAAGAATCTTATCGAGCTTCCTCATTTTTTGGCTCTGCATGTCACACATTTCCCAATAGATATTAGTTAAATTTACAAATTCAAACATATCAATTTAATTCAAAAATTAGAAAGAACTTGCCTTGTTCGAAATTTTGGATGTGTTTCCATCATGTTTACTGGAATTTGTGTTCATTGAACTCTTATCATGCATTTCCTATCAATAAACAACATGGACCATTAAATAGAGAAGTTATTAGGTATATTATACAAAAAAATTACATACACTAGTAGAAAATGAGAGATAAATGACCAGGCGACCAAAAAAATTGGTCACCACAGGTTTTTCAAGATATAAATGACTTGAGTGAACCAACTAAAAATGACCATAGTAATGATCAATTGGGTCACGAGATAAAATATATGACCAGATAACAAGTAACTAAACTAAAAATGACCACATAACAATAACATTAAGAATATGAATTGGTCGTTTATTTGGTCATTTTTAGTTGTGTCACTCTGACAATAAAAAAATTACAATTTTGACAATGAATTTGTACAATTTACTAAATTTTAACATTGCACTTGGATTCAGAGACCCCCTAGGGGTGGGGGTCTCTGAATCCATGTGCAATTTTATCATTTAGTAAATTGTAACATTGTATATGGATTCAATATATAATATGATCCATTCCAATGTGTTTATCATGTCCATATCTTATTTCACCATTTTTTTCCATATTATCCCTTTGACATATCCACCAAGTTGCATCATGTGCGCCGTCATAGTGTGTTGGTTGAGTTGAATATTGGATATTTGTCGTCTTTCCCTTTGGGAATTATCATGACGTGAAGTTGGTTTCATTATGTCCATCTCGTCGTATTGGTCACGTTCATATTTTTTTTGAACAAAACCATGGTCATTTTACCCTCTCGATAGTCTATTAAAGTTTCAACAAGTTCACGTTGTATTTTGTGTCATGTTAGCTAAAAATTGTCAATTTCGCAACCTTCATTAATTATCCATATGCATACATTCGTCATGGTTATCCTCGCACATGTCCTATCATGCAGTTAGTTTCATTATGTTTGGCTCATCATATTGGTCATGTTCATATTTTGTTTGAACAAAACCGTTGTTGTTTGACCCTCTCGACGGTCTATTAAAGTTTTGGTAAGTTCATGTAGTTTGCATCATGTTAGCTAAATATTTTCAATTTCAATTATAGTTAATATATTAATATACTATAAAATTAATATATTAATATCATTATCATTATCATCTATTTTTAAGATCACCACCAAGCGAGACACCAAGTTTGTGTATAAAACCCCCTTGTTTGTGGGACAAAGGACCTTCATATGCACAACCATTTGCTCAATATACTTTATATTAATATATTATATAATGTTAATATATTTATATACTATATATTTAATATACTTTACTCTTCAATCCTTAATCTATTATAAATGATTTTATAAACAACAAGCTTTCAATAAAAAGGTCTCATTTTAAGGGTTCAAATATATCATTTTATTAACAAGCTCAAATACAATTATATAGAATAGTTATAATATATATAGTTATATATTAATATATATAAATATATTATAATAAATACTTATATAATATCGTTTTGTATTTATATATTATATTAATATAAATAACAATAAATAAATAAATAAACATATATAATATTTTTAACTTGGAAAAATAGGGAAAGATTTTGAAAGCACACTATTATTAAAAAAAAGGATTGATTATGTCTTGTTGGGGCAAAGAAGCGAGGAGACTTTGAATATTTTATGTGGGTTGGGCATGAATCGCGCTACCATAGATCATGCCACTACCTCCTAGGAGACCTGTGAAAATAACACTCTTCAAGCAAATAAGGGTAAAGCCCACAACAACCTCCCTATCAGGGAAATTTTAGGGGTGAAATTTCGCCAATTGGCTATTTTTGGGGCTTTTTTTCAAAAAATAAATTTGGCATTTGGTCATTTTTAGTCTCTAATATCATCTATATTTACATAAAATATGTTTTTTAATCTAATATTCGCCAAAATTTACAAGTTTCAATAGTAAATTGTATGCTTCATATTTAATACTCGCCTACCAATCTATATATATGTTTCTTTCGATCCAAAATAATCGCCTAGAATACTATACTTAAGTATACTTTTATAATCCTTAAAAAATACCTTGCTCCCTATGGGAAACACATATTCACAAGTTTTGATTTTTTGGGTGAGGAACCCACAGAGGCACTTCTGAGTAAGTATTTATCAAGCCCTATTAATGTCCTAGCCTCCCAAGAACTGATTCTTTGTGGATATGGACTCCAACTATTTTTTTTCATTTCATTTCACGGATATGGCTTCCACTTAGTAGAGACACTGTAAAGACACTGGCCAACATTTATTAAGCAGTTTGGCTAGGGCTTGAGAGAACCCTTGGGAGATTACTAGTTTTGGTGGTGCACTAATCACAACTCAGGTAAGTGCCTCTCTCTAAATTTTCCACAATCAGGCATAGAAAGACAAGGCATGTGAGGGATAAGGGAACATCTGACCTGTAAGTATGTAAGTTAGGGTTTTTATTTTAGGAAAATTATGACAGTCTAAGGATATAAATAAGGCTCTAATTTGTAAATCTGGAAATTATCTATTTTAAGGCTCTAATTTGTAAATCTAGATCGAATCATTTTTATTTTATGAGATCTGCTTCATTTTCTATGAAGCAATTGTGTATTGGACCAACGAATTCTCATGAAATAGGTGAAAGACAATTATTAATCCTTTGTGATTTTCAGCCTTCACATTCTGACAGTGATAAATTGACACTGATCCTATGATCTACCAGTCTCCAATGATCTAGTATTGCATTGAGCCAATACCACTATGATCTACCTCCTCCCAGTTTCATTATCTACAGTAAAAATTCATTCTTTTTGATAAAAATAATCTGTATCTCCCTCCAGATGTGATGAACAGATCCATGCAGTTCTGATCCAATGATCTATCTCTTTGAGCATCAGGGATTTGATGTTCAAAAGTGCTCTCATTTTTCACATGATCTACGATTCATCAGTCTTTTTCACGTGATCTGATCTAAAAACTTGAACTCTGCAATTAGTCTTCCTCCAATTTGTATCCAGAACGATTTTGCAAATTGGATGATCTATGTGATGGTTTCTGAAAATTGTGAAACTCTTAAATTAATATGACAAGTTATTTTTTGGATCTCACAAGTTCCAGTCAAAGTGATTCATCCTAATTTACACTTACATGAATCTTATGTTTTATTGAAATTTAATTGAATAAGAGGACTAGTTCCTCCTCTGCAACATAGTTCTATGGAGGGTTTCATTTGAAGGTCAGGTCATGGTTATTTCGATGATGATGATGATGTTTCTACATGTGGTGGCAACGACGATTGGAATGATGGGCATGGTTTATGCATCATACATAGTAGGAGACAAGTACTGCATTAAGGCGACTCTGATGTAGGGGCTGAAAAATAACGTAAAGATACAAATGCATTTATGTTTATGCAGGGGAATTATGGGTGGATGTGCTTAAGGATACTCTTAGAGAGAGGCTGACTCCTCTTTCATGGACATATTACCTCTTTCTCTTTGTCGGAGGGACTCTTTCTAATGGTGGTGTTAGTGGCCAATCTTTTCGTTTTGGGCCACAAATAAGTAACGTGTTGCAGATGGAAGTCATGACAGATATCCATTGATATCTCATCTCTTTCACTTGCCATTCTTTTGAGAGATGCATTACAACAACCATTATTAATTATGGTTGCATTGGTGGATTTTGATTCTTATACAACAACCATTATTAATTGTAGTTGCATTGGTCGATTTTGATTCTTATAGGATTAGTTTTAAACTAGACTGGTTTAAATTTATATTGGTTCAAACTAATGTAGGAAATGGAGAAGTAATAACCTGTTTCCCATAAAAACAAGAGGAAATTTTCTACAACGTGTTAGGTGGGTTGGGCCAATTCGGTATTATCACCAAAGTGAGGATTTTTCTTCAACGCGCTCCCCATATTGTACGATATGAGATGATTTATTTAGTGCTATAAGTTCTTATGTGCCTTCATTATTCATGGTCCAATATCATGTGCTAATAATAACAATAAAAAATACATAAATCACATTCCAAATTAAATTGCATTTTTACAATTCCATAACGCTCATTTCAATCCATTCCCACTTATTTTCGGTCTTCCTTGCTTGCTTGTGAAAAGATTAGAACTAATTGGTACGATGTACTTGGTCACCACTGTCCAATATTTGGGGTAAATAGAAAGGTAAGAATGGTAATAGCGGATGAGAGTTGAGATTTTTGGAATTGATGATTGATGATATTGGTGGGGTAAATGAAAATATTTTAATTTATTTGAATTGGGGAATTGGATCAGGTTTTTATTCCTATACCCAATCCTACAGGTTATACTGGCCCAGGCGTATACAAAATGTAAGGATGGACGCAACCCCTGTCATTTAGATCACTCTGGCTTTTTTAATAATTATGTAGGACTTGTTTCCACCTGTGTACACGAATGCAACATTAGATTCTCAGTGCTAAAAATGAAGACATTTGGGCAATTCGTAAGTGATTAATGTGGGTTTCAAAATCAACATTATTAACTCTTTTATTGGCAAATTTACTACTAAAAAATTTCTAGATATTCAACTGAACTTCAACTCACAGAGATTGTTAGAAATCTGCATAAGTTCCTTTAAAAACATAAATACAAGCAAGAGTAGCCATTTTCATGTTGAGTTGAGAAATAAAATACAAGCAAGAGTTGGTTTCCATTTTCAAAAATAAAACCAAATATATTTCCATTTTCAGGTTTCTAAAGACATAAATAAAACCAAAAAAATGCAGATTGTTAGAAACCTGCATAGTCTACATCTTTTGCTTGGTTGATAATTTATTGTATAGTTGTCGGAACTGTGGGTGTCAACATTTGTTGGTGCTAATATCTGGATTTCTTGATCATAATCAACAAATCCAATTCAAGGGATCTTGACCTTTCTCCATTCATCAAGAGCATCATCCAGATGCTCTTTCATGTTTTGAACTGATTAAGAGATAGTACAATGCTTACTATATTAGGATCTCACCACTAAATACTAATGCCTCTTCAACTGTTAATCGATTCACTCTAGCCAATGTTCTCTAGTTTCCATTCATTTAACAATATAACTAATCAAATCACTTATTCAATCATTGATGCTAATCAAATGGACCGACATCGAGAAGATTGCATTTAAAGACATAAAGACTACCATAGATCATGCACCTTCTTTGAGAAGTCCATACTTTATAAAGGACTTTATATTTACACCTTTGCTTTAGATAATTCTCTTGCAGCAGTGCTCACTCAGAAAGGAGAATTGGGAGACGAATATCCAATATCTTTCATGAGAAATGGGTTACAAGGGGTTGAACTAAATTATCCAGCCGTGGATAAGCAAGCATATGCAGTGTTCAAAGCAGTAAAACAGTTCAGGCCATACATTTTGAAAAACATAATGAAATTCATAGTACCTCACCCGACTGTCAGATCTTTATTTGTGCAAAAGGAATTGGGGGAAAGGAGAGGACACTGGGTAACGACACTACAAGAATATGATCTAGAATTCAAACCAACCACCATCATTAAAGGTCAAGGCATGTGTAAGTTTCTCACTGGAAATCTAGGTAATGAGGATCATGAGTGGGAAAACAAAGTTGAATTGAATCTAACTGAAGTATGTCCTATCTTCATTGCTCCAAAATCTTGGTATAGCAATTTGGTGCACTATTTACAACAAGGATATTTTCTAGAACATTGGAACCCTAAGAAGAGAAGGGAATTTTGATTGAATTCGGCATATTATCAGATAATTGATGGGGTACTTTTCAGAAAGAAAAAAAAAAAAAAGGATGGATTTTTTCTTAGATGTCTTGAGAAGGAAGATGCGGACAAGGTAGTCAAAGGATTACACGACGGTCCTGTAGGGGGACATTTTTTTGGAGATACCACTACTCACAAGATACTCAGAGTTGGGTACTACTGACCCACTCTTTGCAAGGATGCACACGCTTACACAAGGAAATGTGATGTATTCCAAAGAAGTGTTGGTAGACTTCCGAAAGTAGCAGGGCCATTGCATCCAGTTACTATCTCTGAACCATTCGAGTAGTGGGGCTTAGACGTTATTGGATAAATTAATCCAAATTCTTCGCTGCAACATCAGTATATCCTCACGACCACTGATTATTTCACACTGTGGACAGAAACCACTCCTCTACGCAAAGTGAACAAAGACGTAGTCATCGAATTCCGGCAAGAAAATATCATAACCAGGTTTGGGGTTCCAATTTCTCTAGTTTTTTATAATGCAACTTACCTCTCATATGTTAAATTAATCGCATTTTCTTATGAAAAATGGATCAAATTGCATTATTCAGAAAATTATTATCCCCAGGGAAATGGATTAGCGGAATCAACAAATAAAAACCTCATTCAAATTTTAAAGAAAACTGTTATCGAAAGTCAGAGAAATTGGCATGTAGCTCTTCCTAACATACTATGGGAAGATAGGGTTACCCCGAAGAATTCCTTAGAAGTTTCTCCTTATACTTTGGTCTATGGAAGGGAAGCTATACTACCTCCAAACATATCACTCCCATCCCTGCAATTATCCCAAGCTTCTAGAGGCTCCGGTAGTGAAATCTTACAGTCACTAATTGACACTCTACTGAAGCTCGAAGAATCGAGGGAAAATCCCAAAGATAGATTCAAACAACACCAAAACATTTTCAAGAGATGGTTTGACAAGTGGAAGTCCGGTAAAAGAATTTTTGAGTTTGGAGACTTAGTTCTTAAGTGGGATCACCCACATGAAGAAAAGGGGAAGCATACGAAATTTCAACAATTATGGCTTGGACCCTATCAGATTGCCGAAAAACTTGGCTCATCGACATACAAACTGCAAGGTTTACAAGGGGACAAAGAGAATATCCCTGTCAATGGCCTTGCTCTGAAACAGTACTTCACATAGGTTTAGGAACAATTCTGTAAATAAATCAACTTTGCCTTTCTTTATTTTTCTAGTCTGTTGTTTTTTGAACTGATTAGTCTAGTTTGTCTTGTTTTCTTTTCGTCAGCTTCATTTTTTGTTTGCTTATTGTTTGATTTCATTTATTTTTTTTAAATAAACCCCAACTCAACATCTTGGTGCTTGGAAATATAGGAATCTTAATAATCTCAAGGCCATCTCCTTAAAGGTCAAAATCTACTTATGAAGAACGAATTCTCTATGTGACATTTTCATTTGTTGATCAGTTTTTAGAAAAGGAAAATCCGCTTCAAGTTCATATTTGAGTCATGATAACCCCTGTAAAATAACTAAAACCAATGACTTATGAATTACTATCTTGGGGCTTCATCCACTCTCACATTAATAACTGTCTCAGGTGCCTACTATGATGGACCCATGGAAAGGAAGCAGATCTCACAGATGTATAGAATTTAAAATGATCCCATGCTGCAAATCAAAAGCCAAAATAGCTTATATCAAAAAGTCACATTTTCAAAAAAATTCATCTCCATCAAAGAAATGGTTGTGAAAAACGAAGACATCTAATCAAGAAAGTAGCTCTGGTGGTCAGCTCAGCAAGGTTCTTCTCTGTCCGTGAGCATGACAAACAAATAAATCTCTTGCTCACACAAAAAGACATTATGGATGGAAGAACCCAAGTCAAATGCTGAAGATTGAAGAAAAATGTATCAAGGAAGACTTTGACGACAAAGTCCGTCAATAAAGAAAGCATCTAAATAAATACTGATAGCATGGGAATGAGAACAAATGAATACATCTATTTGATTTTGTTACAATATTGTGGAGTCTTATTTAGTAGGCATCTGAAAGATGGAACTAAAATGAAATCCACATTTTGGCCTCAGGAGAGTGGTCAAGAAATCTGGTTCAAAGTTACCCTTCTTCCCTAATGATCAACATGATACAAAAGGGACTATTCCCCTGTATAAAATCTGTTTGTTTTTAAAACTTTATGTTACATATAGGGTCAAAAACATGTAAGTTTTTCTGACCTTAAAACGGGGATTATCCAGAGATCTGTGTTCACCACCGAATCGCCAATTGTTGCTGCTGCAACCTAATCCCCAAATTTTTGAGAAAATTGTGGGTCCCCTCCTTTGTTTTTTAGATTTTTTTCTTCCTAGAAGAATCCTGTCCTTAGACTTATATTTTTTCCTAAGGATCAAGCAAAGAAAGCCAAAATTTTGCTAAGTAAAACTCAACTTTTCGAGCCGAAACGGTCAGATCAACTCATCTTGTAGAACCGACACGGTTGGAGCAGAAAAATCAACTTTTCAAGAAGTCCCTGTTTCAGAGACACTCGTCTAGATGAGCCGACACATTTGGAGCAACTCGATGAGTGCATCCGAAATGGTCAGAGCATCGTTAATTTCAAGTCAATAATACTTAGAATTTTTGGGTCGCGCATCTCGTCGGAAGAAAACAAAGAATCAGGACGACCGTTTCGACTATAAAGTCTTAGTCACGCCGAAACACTGTTGCATAAACACCCCAGTCACACCAAAAAGAGTCTTGGTGAAAATATCTAAAGGCCACGATCCGTTTCGCGACAACTTGGCCAGTTCTGCTGAAACGGTTGCCTCTGAAACATGAAAACTCGTCGATGAAGAGAAAACAAAGCGAGCGTCGAAAGGAAAGCTTGAGAAGTGACTCCGAATTTTCGACTAAACTAGGAAAACTCCACCGAAATTGTTGCAAAAGAAGTACAAAACTTGCAAATTAGCGCCGATGAAAGGATGTCAAAATTTGTCATTGGCACAGTTTGGAGAACTACGCCGACGTGCTTCGTGGCAACTGAGCAAGTCGCTCTGAAATGCTCGGTGGTGAATGTTTAAAGGCAACGATGAGTAAATTGTTTTTTGGCATCGAAACGGAGTTTGGTCATAAGTGACCCCACCAACCCCACTACCTTCACATTTAATGATCCCACCAACCTGCATTAATGGCTAGGTTTTGATTTTATTATATATATGGCAAAGCCATTGTTTGTTTGGCATTGACGAAACGTCATTTTCTCGCTCCCACGGATCTCTGGAGGCCAAGACGTCATTTTTCAGCTTGTTCTCATGACCATACCGAAATGGATAGGTAGGAAACTGCCCTGCTTTCGTGGTTGTTTTTTATTGGTACTTTCTTTCAGTTTTTGCCACTGGTTTTGGCGTTTTTCATTGTTTGTGTTTGGTATTTAAACCCTATTCAATCATCAGTTGGATGTTTTTTGGTCACAGACCTTGTGTCAAGTAAAGGTCTCGACCTAGAGCTGTCGAGTCCACCTCGTCCAGTCCTCACTAAGCCATTTCTCTCTTTTTAGTGCAAAACCCAATGTTTGGTGGTAGTCATTTTCCGTGGTTCAAGTTTCTTAACTGATTTCGACCGGTTTTCCTTCGGTATTGTCAAGCCCATGGTTGGAACGCAGCCGAGCTAAAAAACAACATTTTACTCCATACACTTAACCCTACGCCACCTCGCATGGAAGAAACAGTTTTCTTCCTTCGAACATTATTGGTCTTAACTTTTCCTTTTGATGCATACAGAGCTAGTTTCTACGCACACACTGTTCGGATTTGTTTGAAACTGAAAAATCTCGCCGGCTAACCTCGAGATTTTGTCCCATCATTCAAACTGGTTATAGGGGGTTTTAGAGTCAACTGAATTTTGTGAAAAATCCTTTAAGATGAACATCCTAGTTTTCTCTTAATTGTATTTGAGTTTAAGCTAAGAAAGCATCAGTAGTATTTACCAAACTACATGGAAGTTATTATTTCTCAACTTAATCTAGTATCAGTAGTTTGAGAGAAAATTGCTTTACAAACTTCTATTTAAGTTACTTATACTATGTTTCTTCTTTTTCATAAGGATTTGAAAATGCCTAAGAAGGGTGCCAAGAAGAAATCTAAAGTAACCGAATCGGAATCGAACGTGGAGATTGTACTAGACAAGAAGATAGAAACCATGTTCGAAGATACAAAAGCAGTAACGGGAGATGTCCTTGAATTCAAATGGGGGGAATTGTATCAAATGATCCGGAACCAGGATATCCCTGATGCAGCTCTCGAAGAAATGATATTATATCAAAATATCAAAAGATCGGGCATCACCAAAGCGGTTACACACCCAAATTTTTTTCCCTGTTTAGAGGTAATTGGATGGATCCTGACATAAGTTGATTCCACACCAAGAATCATTTCTGACACCAAAGGGGAAGCGTTTGCCTCATTCCATCCAGCTCATATAGCAGCGACATACAAGCTACCGCAATCCCAGGTCATGTTAACTGAAGACTGGATCAAAGGCTTAAACATGGACCACTTTGAATATGCTAGGAAAATGATGGTATCAGGAAGGCAATTGAGACTGAAAGTGAACAGAGAATATGAGTGTAAAAAATTGAGTACCCCTTTTAGAATTATAGATCTAATGCCAAGAAGAATTTTCGGCAAGGAAGATGGAACTATCTACAAGCTATATTGGATACCTCTAATTTACTACATATCCTTCCATGGCACAGTTTTTATTTGGGAAGACATCATCTCGGACAGCCTGTCATCATCAATAGCAGCTGCACAAGGAGGTTTACCCAAAAGAAGGCAGAATTCTACATGTCTTCATACCTCATAGATTGCATATTAGCTAGGCACCCATTTCCTAAGTTAGGGTGCATCTGGAATGGAGTTGAATCTTTGGTTTATGTGGCTTATCAAACCCTGTGGTCCCATAGATATGCAAGTCATTATAAGCTCATTTGGAAGAGTTTATCATGCCTCTCTACTGGTTAATTTTTCATAAAGAACCAAATTGCTTGTTTGAAAATGCAATGGCAGTCATAAATGAATACGGGGACTACTACTTATCACAGGAGGGCACATACATCAGAATGTATGGAGGTTCCCGAGCTGCATCCCTTTTTCCCAAATATGCAACCGATTTTTTGGTCCACAAGGAAGCAGTCAGGCAATTTTTCATTAATGGGATTGGCAGGATCTTGCATGATGAAAATAAAGCTTCATTCTCACCTTTTCCTTTCTGTATCGGGGCATACAAGTTCTCCAAAGTTAAAACTATTGAAGCTTTCGTTCAAGATTTAGAAGCATTTCATTTTGGAGAAAAGAGTTTTGAGAGAAATGATAGCCAAGGAAAGGTTGTCGCGCATTGTGGATCGATCAAAATACATTATGAATATGCCAATCACTTCGACAAAGATGAAGAAGTGTATTAGAGAGCAAGCAACATGATTGAGCTTAACAAATGCTTTCGTCCCAAGAGCAGGGGTAGTTCCAATACTGCTTCCAGCGTTGCCAAGTAAGAAGAATTACAGAGGCAGCGAGAAGAAGCCACAAGAATTGAGCTAGCAGAGGCAGAAAGGAGGCTAAAGGAAGAATCTGAGAGGAAGCTGACGGAGGAAGCCGAGAGGTTGAGAAAAGAGGAAGAATAAGTAAAAGAAAGAGCAGAAAGAGAAGCGACAGAACTACAAAATCAAAAGGAAGAACAAGGAAAGTTCAAGCAAGTTGTGGAGAGACATGGAAGCCTGAGTGTGTAGAATATGGACATATACCCACCTGAGGTGTCCAGTGTGATGCTCACCGAAGGTCACCTCCCATTTCATGAGATCGAACTCACCCCATTCGCCCCATCAAAGCAACACACTCTGGCCAAATTGGACACAATCGTTTTTTATTCAAAAAGGAAGACCATCACAAGGAGATCAGAGAAGAGACTAAATATGTGCGCCCAAGCCGATGTTGTTACTTTTCAGGAAAACACAATCATGAAGGGTACCCACAAAGACCCTAAGTTCATGGCATCTATCAACATAGCTGTTGCGCAAGCTAGTGCATATAATGTTGACAAGTTGCTAAGCGATGTGGAGCGAAATAAAGAGAAGATGCTCAAATTGAAAGATAATTTGGTGAAAATATGAGGAGAAGGGATAGAACTGAAAAGGAAACATGACGCCATTCTACCTGAGAATGAAAGGTTACTGAATGAATACCAAAATTTGGACACAGAAAAGGAGGCATTAACTGTGCAGTTAATGAATATGGAAGGGGAAAGGAGTGACTTTGAAGCTCGAATCACTCAATTAGAGTCAAGTCATTCAGCCGCAAACCAACCGGTTGAAGAATTGAAGACTCAAATGGATGAATTGTCCAGAGAAAAGGAATCTTTGGAAGAGAAGCTAAAGTTGGCAGATAACAGAAAGCAAGACCTGACTCCATTTTATGAGCAAGCATGCAATATTCAAGAACAAATATATTACTTTCAAGAAGTACTCATAGAAGAGATCTACAATATGAAGTTGTTAATGGAAAGGATGAATGAGATAGCTGCAGAGTCACTAACATTCAGGAAAAGGCTGTATGGTATTGTAGATAAAGTTAAGAGCCAGATGGTCTAGAGAGAAACCAACTCAAAATACCTTGATAATTTGCCTCCGAAGACAACAATAGACTTGAAGTTAGAGATGGAACTTCTAGAATTTTGCAAGAAGGATGCTAGGAGACTAAATAATGAAATTCCTACAACTATCAAGAAGTGTCAATATTTTTACGAGAAAATCCACCAAGTTCATGAGAAATTCCATCTCTCTTTGGTTCCAAAGATGGATGAGCTTCCTTCAAAATACCAATGCTTAGCATAACTGCAGTAAGGGTTGCGAGAAGAACAGGACTACATCATAAAATTGGGTGCTCTCACAGAAGAGGACATCCACCACTTTGTAGGACAAACATCTATAAATGTCTATTTTCTGGAAGATAGTTGCAAGGCTGCAGAAGCAGGGTTGGCACATATTGAGACTCAGTTGTCATATCATGAAGTCTCCTTACAAGTATTGGAGCCTGTCAAATTTACTATCATAGAAGAAGAGGATAATGCGTGGGCATAATATCTTTCTAGTTTAGATGGGCCCACCTAAATCTAAAATGTAAATATCTTTCTGTATTTTTTTATGTAAGCACTAAATGACAATTTTTGGGAATTCCTAGGGTTAGGGTAAACGAGGAGTCACTAGAGGACAAACTCTTTTGTAAGATAAATAGAGGAGGAGAATGAGAATGAAGGGACTTTTGCTAGCATAATATAAGATGGACCATTTTGTAAGAGAACTATTTTTCTGCTAATAAGAAGGATCTGTTTGCTGGGAAAAGCTTGCACAGAGATTTTTCCTGGAATGTGTGGAATGTTAATGTGGAACTACTTCTTCTTGCATTTGTAACTCATACTGTGAGATCGTTTTGACTTTCTTGAAATACTTCATTGGTCATGAATGATTTTACTTTCTATGCAAATGTTTATGTGTAAAATGAGTAATAATTTTTTTTAATCATATCAGAGCTACCTTTGGTATTCTTTCTGTTGTGAATGTGAATATTGTGTTGGAACAACTATCTGTGAGACTTATATTAACATTTCCAGTATATTACTCTTAATTCAAATTTGCTCCCTGTAGGGATAGGTTAGTTAGTTTAAATTATAATAGGAATAGATAATTGATAAGGCAGGAGCAGTAAGACGAGAGGTAAGAACATGTGCATTGCTAGTGTGCTTTATGCCTATCAATTATATGCATTTAATTAGGGCACTTGCATCTCATACTTAAACAAAAAAATTCATAAACGGTGAACCGAGCCGCAACCGGTAAAGAACTTAAACAATCACACTCACGGTAGCCAGACCGTTAACCAGACAAATTCCCCACGCCAAACGGTGAGTAATCTAATTGGGATTATTTACCGGGGAGAATCCCTACTATTGGTGCTAGTATTTTCTGGGCATCAACAGATACTTAGCATAATCTCCAAGCTTAAGAATAAGTTTAATAACATAAAATTAAACATAAAGAATTTAGGGAATCCAATATTGATGCGTAGGGCCTCCATTGATAGATGTGATTCCTTGAGAGAGATGAGAATATTTATTTGCAAAGCTATCCACTACTTGATTCAACGATATTTTCACATGGAAATATTTGATTGATTGGAATTGAGGAAGAATTCCCATGATACGGTTATGAAGACGACCAACTAAAGATTATGCCATTGAATAATGATTTCTAGTTTGAGACAGAATGATCATAGAGTCCCTGATCACGACTAAGGAATGGATTCCTTCCTCTAAAGCCAACTTTTAAACCAAGAACGAAGAATAAAATTCCGCCTGATTATTAGTACATGTCCCTAGTCCACATGCAAAATTTTTAACTATATTAACTCCAGGGTCAAATAGCACCCCTCCCACACTTTCCTCCTCCTTTTATAAATATTAAAAATGGTGCTTCCATCAATAGGAAGCATCGGTGCATTGTTGACACCTATGCATATCGTTAACAATGTTCAAGAATTTTTAAAGTGCAGTGTAATAAGAGCGCCTCTTTTTTACTTTTATAATCATTTTTTATCAGCATAACAATGCACCTGTTACATGCCAGCGTATCGAATATTTGGTGTAGACACGTTGACGAAGCGCATCAGTTAATGTGGTGTTTTTTTAAATATATTTAGTGTGGCATTGCATCCTTCAATAGAAATCATTGTTGCATCATGGACACATCATCACACCGTAAATGATGCACAAATATTTATAGAATGCATTGTAATATGAGGAACTATTTGTGAGTTTTATAAAAAAAATTATTGTGATCATAGTGTGCCTATTAAAATTCAGCGCACCATCATGTCGGTGTGTTCTTGTTTACAATGTGCACCAATTAACATTGTGATTTTTTTTATAATTTAGTTTGGCAGTGTGTTATGAACATTATAGCACACAGTGGTTGCATTACACTACAAATACAAATGCACCAGTCACGGTGCACACTACAAGTTTACAGGGTGTGCCATATAGTGGTGTGATCCAAATGGCTTGAATGCACCCCGCTGGTTTTTTTATTTTTTTTTAAATAAGGGAAAATAAAGCTCAATTTTAATTTGTAATCTGCTAAAAATTCAAATTATGAGGTAACAAAGAGTTTACTTGGTCACTTGCGAGTCAGGGAAGCATGGTTGCGATGTACACCAAATTTCAAATTTTTCCCACCGTTTGGCAAAATTCAAAATCCACACAGCAACAACATAATCTAGCAATGCCACCACGTGGAGCATCGATGACAAGGCGTCTAAGCAGGGAAGGTATAACACCAATGCTTAAAGGGTCAAAAGCACTGAAGAGATGCTAAAAATTGTTTTTTCAATTCAGTTATTTTTTAACCTTGTTACAGTGCACCCGGAACCCAAATGCCATATTTTGGTTAGTGAGCACTACCGCAACGATAATAAAAATTAAAAATTAATCTAATCCATGGTTTTGTAATTCGAATTTTTTTATTTAACCCTATCACTATTCACCCAAAACTCTACTTCATTGGTGTGTTTATTGAGAACAAGCGCACCAACAATGGAAATACAAAAAATAAAAAATTAATCTAATAAGTGGTCTTGTAATTCGGTAATTTTTGTATTTAAACCTTTCACTGTGTGCCCAAAACTTTAAAGCCCTATTGCAGTTAGTGAGAGAAAACGCGCTGAGAATGTAAATTAAAAATAAAAAAATTAATCTAATCCATGGTTTTTTTAATTTGATATTTTTAAACCCTAATACGGTGCGCCCTAATCTTGAACAACCCAATGTTATTATTTAGAACTATTGCACTGAAAATGAAAATGAAAAATAAGAAATTAATCTAATCCGTTGCCCTCCACCATCCATTTACCCTACTTTGGTGCTTTCAAATCGGTTATGGACCAGTGCGCTTGAGTAATATAAATGCACCGATTGTAAAATTTTATATTTTTTCGCTTGATGGTGTTCAAAACCGTGGTTCCACATGATTTATGTCCGAACCTATGTGTTTGGGTTGGTTACACACCGATGCGTTTGGTATGTATAAAAGAATTGGGAAAAAAACATCCACAAAAACCTCCACTTGCTTGCCTTTACTATAAGCGGATATTTGGGATCTTTTTGCATCCACTATGACCTCCGCTACAGGGGCTTTTCATTGTAGTGTACCACTTCTTTAAATAGTCTTCAATGGAGTCTCCTATCCAAATACTTTCCAATACAATGATAGCTGTGACCTCATCCCATACCCGTTGTGTGTAAGAACAACACATAATCATGTGATAATTTTTCTACTCTTGAATTTGGCATGGATTGCATCTCCCTAGACTTGTAAAGGTCCTCTTTTGTAGCATACCCCATGTTAGAACTTTATTATTGAGTATCAACCACATGAAGATTCAAACTTTTGAGGGGCATTTGAAATGCCATATCTCCTTCCACCACCATTTCAATGGTATCATGTCATCCTATTCAATAAAAGTCGTGTACCCTTTCTTTAATGTATATCAACCATTTGGATGTTTGGACCAAAGGAGAGAATCCGTCTCATATTTTATCCTTATTAAGATCAAGTGTAGCTTATTAGTATAATGCTCCTAGATTGTACATCCTAATTATTGAAACCCAAATCTCTTCTAGCCAACCAAGTATATTTCCAAATAGTTGAGTTGATATGATCGAACACTTGTGACGATGCATACATTACTCTAGCTCACAAATGTATTATCATGTGTAGAGGTAGTATGTGTTTCATCCACATCCAACCCGAGAGTCTAGACCAACCTATAAATTGGATCCCCTTCCTATTTTTAAAATTAACCACTTTGCCACCAAGGGGGAAGCATGGACCAAGATTCCAAATTGTAGATACATTTTGGGAGTTTTTTGTGGGACTTATCAACCAATCCTCCATTCAGGCTAGGTGTATATATTTCATATGGACCCCCCTATGCCATAATCCTTGTTTCTGGATCAATCTCCACAGTCCTTTTGCAACCAAAGCTTTGGAAATACAAAAATGTTCTCCAATCCCCATTTCCCCACCGATATTTAGGGGTAGCCAATTTCTTCCACTTTACTAGGGGAAAATATTTTTTTTCCCCGTCCCTATGCCATATGAATTTGAAACATAACCTCCTAATATGTTCTAATACCCCTTTTGGGATCCATGATAATGACATCCAATAGATCGATAGTGATTCTAAAACAACTTTCACTAGCACCAACCTACCTCCCTTAGACAACCACCTATTACATCACATATTTAACATATATTCCATTTTTTTAATTAACCAATCCTAATCTCTCTATTTTTGTAGTCATTAGCTTTGAGATAGAAATTGAGGTATTTAACTCCATTATCTAGGTTAGATTGTTGATAAGCTACAGTATTAATATACAAGAGTTTCAAGGTCCTTGGTTAATTCTGATTTACTATTTGTATGAGGTTTAGTTATGGTTTTTAAAGTTTTATGTTGATGTCTCATTGTTATATAGATTTTTTAATTTGATCGTCGTTTTAAGTATACTTTTAATGTTTATGTTGTAAAATTTTGATTTTATAAAATTTGGTATAACTTTACTTAAATTTAGATTTTTTTCTTTAGCAAGTTTACCATATTTAACAATTTAACACCTTTCTCAAATCTTCACCTTCCAACCATGTAAATCACTTCTTAGTGTTCATTTTCACTATTAAGGTAATCATGGGTCATTCACCTACTAACCCAACGAAACTGCACACGGGGGCCAACTTACACTCTAAGCATATGAGTCATGCTTCATTAATAGGTTGCTACTCAATACTCACCATTGACCTAAGAGAAATGTAGTTAGTTAGCAAAATCAATTTTACCACTACATTAAATTTGGACAAAAATTGGGCATTGCTTTTGTGTGTTGGTTGGCATTTTACAATCCAAACTCCGTGTCAAGATAAGCCCCTAGTCAAATAAATTATGAGGCCTCTAAAGTTAGCACCAAAATAGATGATACTAACTTTAGACATTGTAGTATGAAAGTTTTACAAATTGGCCTTCTTTGGTCGTTCAAAATAATGGGGACATAAACCAACACTTTGCCTTAAAAGCCAACCAAAATAATTTTGGATTAATAAAATTATAGATATCAAATATTAACATTGTATAATATTACATTAATCCAAAATTACAATTTTGACTTGCTTTGCTAAATTCTAATAATAGCAAATCTAAAAAAATAAAAAATATTTAACCTTCTTATTATTAATGTATTTTTGGTTTTTTAAAAAACAGAGGGTTGAAGATTAACTAAAACATAGTTTTTATGTATACAAGATTCATTAATAGCATTACACAAAGCAAAACAATGAATAAAACAAAAAAAATGCATCTAGTACTATATGATCTTACTTTGAATTTTATTAATTTAAAATTATTTTACTAAAATTCGAGTATTGAGTAATTATCATTTATTAAAAGGTGCAATATCATATTACAGTTATAATGAGAATGTGAGAATATGACAATACAATTATAGTGAGAATATGATTGTTCAACTTAACTTAATGACTTCTACTTTTTGCAACCTCTCTTTACATAACCACATCATCCCATAAAGAAAAAACATATTATTTTATAACAACAATACCTCTTTGCTTTGCATAATCTCTTATATAGAAAACATATTCCTTTTCAAAGGTTATGATCACTATGTTTTCATTTAACCAACAAACCCTTTTCCATCTAACCATGATAAAACTATTGACTTTTTCATATAACGTTGCAATCAAACCATGATAACACTATTGAATTTTTCATATAACGATGCAATCAACTCATGAAAGGCCATATAGCCATACATTTATTTATTTGGACTCAAAACATAAAAATGCATGTGCATATAAAATCACTCTTATTTGCATAAGTCCATTAAAAAAAATTAGGATGTTTCCATTGGTTGAAGAAAAGGTAAATGCTAATGTGATGAGTCTCAGGGGCAGTTGAAAAGCCAAAGAGACGTAGCAATGGAGATGATGACACTGGGACCAGGGGTTCATGCTGCTTGTATGATGGAACTGTCTCCATGAAAAGTTAAAGAGATGCAGTAGGGAAGATGATGATGACAATGGGACCAAAGGTTTCATGTTTCTTGTGTGATGAAATTTGTGTATCCAAATTAGAGATATGCTTTTTGTATGATGAAATTTGTGTATCAAATTAGAAATATGAATTAATGGTTTTGATTAAAATAAAATAGTATTGTATAAATGTTCAAATTTGATTTTGACTTTTTGCTTCTCGTTCGTTCGTCCTCTGAATTGGTACTGGATCAAAACTTTGAACTACGTGGATTATTATGGATTTCGAGACCTAGCCCCACTTTATATTATTTAATCTGTCTAAATCGATTAGTATGGTTTGGTTCTAAGAAAGAGGGGGCGCTTTTTAGTGTAACCATGTATTTTGCTACCTAACCGTATGATAAACGAGGATTTTAACTAGGCCGACCTATAGGTTATCCCTTGTGTTTTTCAGGAATTTTATAAATGATTTGTGTTTTCCCCAACTATTTGGGGTGCCCATGATACCGCTAAAGCACCATGAAGAGCAATGAAGTTCCATATACCACCTAATTGCCACCAACGAGTAAAATCTCCTTGTGCTTCGGGACCCCATAATAGTAGCAGAGAATGTGCTAAACTATTAGCAAGAGTAGAAACTGCAGCAATTAGGAAATTACAATCTTCCAGATAGGAACTGGCCAATCCGTGAGTATACCATGAAGTCACAAAGGTTGTTCCCGTGAACCATCCACCCAAGGTAAAATAGGCACAAGGAAAGAATAATAGTCCGGACCAACCCATAAAAATGAAATGGTCTCTGCGTAGCTAGTCATCCATAATATCGAATAAAGTATCAAATTAGAAATATGAATTCATTGTTTTGACTAAAATAAAATAATATTGTATAAATATTTAACTTTGATTTTATGGTGGTAAAATATTTTGGAAAATTTTCAAACTTAAATCGATTATAGATTTATGTAATTTGATCAGATACCAACAAAGTTAATCATTAATTTTATTGTTATTTCATTCGATCGATTGTTAGATGATCATAAAAAATAACAACATCCTATAATATAATAAGATGTTAAAAAACATAAATTCTAGATAAGCATTATAATTTATCTTGTTTGATGTCATTTTTGTAAGACCTTTACTTTAATTAATAATTTTAATCTTTATACTATGATGATTTTCTTTTTATGAACATATGACTCACATGAGGTTTTTTTGCTCAAAACCTTTCCTTTTCCTTTCATTATATTTAATGAAATTATTCCCAAAATATCATTTATTTCTCTCAAATCAAATGTTCAAGAGACACTATCCTTGAGATATACTCCATACATTTTGCACTCACCTAACACCATGTTGTTGACAATGGAGTCTCTATCAAAACTACAATACATTATTAAATTATTTGTAACATAACCATCTTGATGGACTTTCCACTTGTGAGGTTGGTTCCCTCCATAAAGGTCTCTAACCACTCCAGTGTCTTCTCTTGACCCCACACCATCATATCCTCATATGATCATTTTTTGACTTCTTGAGCCTTCTTGGAATATGTGTGGAATGGGGTCATAATGGATGTAACCTTTAATATTTTCAAAAATATGTGTGCAATGTGGTCAAATGGCTGTTTAATGTAATCAAAGTTGCAACCGACAACTTGACAATTTGTAGTGTCGTTTCGTTTTAATATAATTCGTAGTTAGTATTTTATATGTTTTATTTAATAAATTAATGGTTAAGAGAAAATAAAGATAAGTGATTGTTTTTAATAAAATATTATTAAATTGTTTATTAATTTTATTAATATATATATATATATATATTTTTATTAATAAATGGAAAAAATAATAAATTTATTAATTTTTATTTTAATGTGTAAGAAAAAATTTAAACTTTACATAAGAATTTCATCATTTAAATATTAAGAAGAATTTCAACATCTATGAATATAAGCATGTTAAGTATTAATGGTTTTATGTGAAAAAATAAAACAATGGAGCTTAGGGTATCTTCTAAAAAAGCCAATCTGGTTGGTAGGATTTTGTGCATTGGGGATAATGATTTCTCACCTACCCTATACACAACCACAAAACATTTTTTATAAAGTAACTTTATTCATTATAAATAATAATGTATGTTTTGAAGTTTTTTCAAAAAAATTGGCAATGTAAAAGTTGGTTTTGAGATGTAATTTTTAAAGTGGATGTCATGGTATTCTCTTTCATTCGATATTAATATCACTAGTAAATTCAATTATAATTCTTTAGATCACTTTGATGTTGCATAGTATTTTATGGTATTTTATTACAATAATATATCTATATCTAAATTGGCTTTGTGGTATAAGTATCTAGATGTTTTTAGCATTTCAATATTGATGTAATATTAATAATATTATTAGCAATTTCATTATATATATATGTGGAGTTTTTTTAAAATTAATATATATTTTATTTTATAATATATATTAATGTCTTTAAAATTTATATAATTATTTACAAATGTTATAGTATCGATAAGAATGTTTAGTATAGTACATCATAGTATTGACAAATATGTGATAGACATATTTCAATGAATAAGTTTAGTGGTATAGTTTAAGTGGTTGAGTGCTTTGAGCTTCATACAAGAAGTCTTAATGTCGATCCCACATGTCGTTGTCTCTACTCCATGTCTCCCTCAATGTAAGCTCCAAAATGCAAGGAAGTGCCAGGGTCACCTTGAAATAGATTGTTTGAACCTTCTCGTTGATGATCCAACCCTTTTGGATTTTAAAAATTAAAGAACTTTGGGGTGGTCTTTCCTCCACTTTTTTTTGGTGAGCCAACCCTTTTGGATTTTAAAAATTAAAGAACTTTGGGGTGGTCTTTCCTCCACTTTTTTTTCACCTGGGTGGGGAGGGCAACAATCTTTCCTCCCAAGCTACAACCAATGGACCATCTTTCCTCCACTTATGTGTGCATAGGTAACAAGATAATTTATTGTAATCTCTTTGGGTGCAATCACACATTCAACCACTATCTTAAAGTGAACCTATTACTCTAAGAAAAACCCTCATGGGAATTGAACCTTACCCATTCATGAAAAAGTCCTTGCTCATTATCAATTAATCCCTTTAGATATATATATATATATATATATATATATATATATATTTATTTATTTTCAAAAGAAAACCTTGCAAGATTTCCCCTCTTCCTTGGAGTATGTGGATGTAGACCAACTCAACTACAAATCATAATTGCAACATGTAAGTTAATAAGACTTAACGAACTTAAACCTTAGTTGCATTAGAACTAGGAACCTCACGATCAATTCCTCCTTCACATTATATAAAAAGAGATCACATTATATAAAAAGAAAGAGAAAATTTAAATTAATTTTTCTAAACATTTTTATATTTTAATTTTATTTAAAAATCTTTGAAATAATAAATATTAAGATTAGCTTTCCATATCTAAATTCCAAAACTAAACATACCCTTCCTATAAAGATGAACTTTATTTCAAATTTTCTAATTCACGCATTTCTATTATTAATATGATTGATCTCTTTTTCAAGATTTCAAACCTTATGAAAATGAACTAATAAACTTTTGTGAAAATGAAGTAATAAACTTTTATCAATTTTATATAAGAAAAGTGATTTAAAAATATTAAAAATTACTTAAAACTAAATCATAAATTAAAATAAGGACAATTACAAATTCTTCAATTAAATATACAAATGTTCCATTTGAAAAAAAAAAACCTAATAAATAATTCGTTATTTTATATTTAAGTATTAAATTTGGTAAAAAAAAAAAATTTAATTAAATATATATATATATTAAAATGAAAATTTCATAAAATTTTCTTTTTCTTTTAAAATATAATATTTAGATGAAGTAAAATTCAAGTACAATTATAATTATAAATTCAAATACAATTCTAATTAATATTTATATAATGACTTTTAACTAAATCTCATATAAACTAAAATAAAAATCTAAAAAGAAACTTTGCCTTCGAATAATTTATTCAAAAGAATATATATATACATAGTATAGAAACATTGCCTTCAAACCATTTATTCAAAAGAAAATATATATATAGACACACTATGTGAGTGCATTTTCATTCTTATGAAATTTTTATTATTTCATTTCATCAAGTTTCAATAAAATTATTTTGATTGATTAAATTCAATTTTAATAGTAGGTAAGTTGGTAAGTGGGAATTTATTATAATTAATTTAAATTTAATTTTAACACAATTTCATTTTGGATTTATTTAAATATATATTAGAATGAAAATGAAAATTTCATAAAATTCTTTTTCCTTTTAAAAATATAATATTTAGATAAAGTAAAATTCAAATGCAACTATAATTATAAATTCAAATTCAATTCTAATTCTAACTTATATAATAATTTTTAACTAAATATCATATAAACTAAAACAAAAATCTAACAAGAAACTTTGCCTTCAAACAATTTATTCAAAAGAATATATATATACACACACTATAGAAACATTGCCTTCAAACAATTTATTCAAACGAATATATATATACACATTATGTGAGTGCATTTTTATTCTTATGAAATTTTTATTATTTCATTTCATCAAGTTCCAATAAAATTATTTTGATTGGTTAAACTCAATTTTAATAGTAGGTAAGTTGGTAGGTGAGAATTTATTAAAATTAATTTAAATTTAATTTTAACACAATCTTATTTTGAATTTATTTAAACATATATTAAAATGAAAATGAAAATTTAATAAAATTCTCTTTCTTTTTAAAAATATAATATTTAGATAAAGTAAAATTCAAATGCAACTATAATTATAAACTCAAATACAACTCTAATTATAACTTATATAATGATTTTTAACTAAATCTCATATAAACTAAAACAAATATCTAATAAGAAACTTTGCCTTCAAACAATTTATTTAAAAGAATATATATATACACACTATAAAAACATTGCCTTCAAACAATTTATTCAAAATAATATATATATAGACACATTATGTGAGTGCATTTTCATTCTTATGAAATTTTTATTATTTCATTTCATCCGTTCCAATAAAATTATTTTGATTAGTTAAATTCCATTTTAATAGTAAGTAAGTTTGTAAGTGAAAATTTATTATAATTAATTTGAATTTAATTTTAACACAATCTCATCTTGGATTTATTTATAAATTTTAATTTAATTTTTAATGATTTTAATTTTAGTATTATTATTATTTTTTTAAATAATAAATTTAAATTAATTTTTTATATTTAAATTTCAAAATAATAATTTTTTGATATTAAAATTTTAAAATTAAATTTACTTTTCTTTCATTCAAAATCTAAATTTAAAAATTAAACTTATTGCTTATTTTAATTTCTAAATTTGAAAATTAAGCTTGCCCCTTATTTTAAATCTGAAAAGATAAGCTTCACTTGAAAAGATGGACTTCACTTCAAAAATTTATAAAAAACAAATATATATTATTAATTTCATACATCCATTTTATTAATATAATGCATGAATAATGCCTTTCTCTTATATGCATAGTATAAATGTAATGCTGCAGTAATGCCTTTCTTTTTCATAGAGCTTTAAATATTACAGATATGAACTATCTTATAATTCCTTTTCCAAAACTATGTACATTTTATTTTATAAATAAAATATTAATTAAAAAACCTCACGAACAGATTTAATTTCAAATAAAACACACAAACTTAATAAACAAAATAAAGCTGTAAAACCTGCTAGACTGAAAGTTATGTAATAATTAATTCCTTGAATTTTTTCATAAAAAAAATCAACTTACTATTAATATAATATAATTAATTCCTTGAATTTGCAATCGCAAACTCAAAATCATATAATATCATATCATTTTTTTTCCAGCGAAATATAATATCATATCATATAAATAATAATAATAATAGCACCCTTTTTTTTTTGTTAAAATATATGTAACAGCCACAATCTTCTTTCACAACGATTTCCTTACAACCGATAACAAGTAACAGCAGTACACCTGCCTAGTCAAATGCGACCGGTCCAGGCCGTCGAAAAACCGCACGGGAGGGGGGGCCACCGGTGGGGCCTGTGGGGCGCAGGCGATGAGTGGAGACGACGAAGATGGAGACAACGAAGATGGAGAAAGGCAGTGGAAAATGGCGACGAAGAGTAACAGAAGAATGATGAGGAGGAAGCAACACCATCATAAGCACACCAAACATTTTCGCTCTGCAATCGAAGGCTCTGCAGTCGACCAGGGATCGAATCGTACGACCTACAAGTGAGTTGAGTGTCCAGATTTAGTTTTTACTCCTTCAGAGCGGTTGTCTGAACTCTTACGTCTTTGAATTCTCGTGTTAGGTGGCGTTTATTTTTGTTTTCTTGCTTCAAAATTCTGGTGCATCTTTTAATCTTTCTCCGTTTTTGTTCTGCACTCGTGTTCTCTCGTTGTCTTCCGCTGAATGTTATGTACAGGTAGCAAATTCCTTAGAATTCAAACTTATATTTCGTTTTCTGTAGTGAAAGTTAGTCTCAGGTAGTGAAAACTTAAAACTTATCTCATTTTCCTTTTTCTGCCCTGAAAGTTTGAAATTTAAGCTCGGTTAGCAAAATCTTAAAATCTTAAACTTGTATTCCGTTCTTTGTAGTGAAAGTTCGAAAATTTTGTCCCAGCTAGCGAAAACATAAAAATTTAAACTTAAATTCCTAGTTTCTGTAGTGAAAGTCTGAAAATTTAGGCTCATTTTCAGGTAGTTGCGAAGTTTGCAAATTTAGGCTCCTCTTAGATTTTTCTTTTTAGAAATTGGGACTTTTATGTTTTGTTGCTTTCTGCGATTTCATATTTCTTCTGTTTTAGAAATTTTGCTGTTTCTGGTTATACTTTGGTGTCTTGAATGGCTTCATACTGCCAGACTTCTGGACGGTACCCTTACGGCCTTGGAACTAGCGGGGAAAGGATGGGAGAAGGCGAGGGGGAGGAAGACAGGTCAGGGTTTACAGGCATTTTGGATATTTATGTCCATCATGCGAGGAATATTCACAATATCTGCATTTATGATAATCAAGATGTGTATGCAAAGTTCTCGCTCACATACAATCCTGATGAGGCGTTGGCTACAAAAATAGTGAAATGTGGTGGCAAAAATCCTGAGTTCAACGAGAACTTGCAGATCAAAATCACACAGGAGGATGCTGTGCTGAAATGCGAGATGTGGATGTTGAGCCGTGCGAGGAATTACCTGGAGGATCAGTTGCTAGGGTTTGCTTTGGTTCCTCTGTCATCTGTGGCCGGAAAGGGTAAATTGGCGCAGGATTTTGCATTGTCCTCTACTGACCTGTTTCATTCCCCGGCTGGCACAGTTCGTTTGACTCTTATGTATCAGGGATCGGCTTCGTCCGAATGTCAGGGGAAGTCATTTTCTGGCTCCAATTTGGCTCTTTCTCCGTCGTCTATAAGCTCAGAAGTTGTATTGCTGGATCGCAGTGCGGAGGACTTTGCTGATTACAATAGCATAGAGTTCCCAGACATGGAGGTTGCAAGGGAGAATCAGCAGCTTGTTTCTGAATATTTCAAGATGGCATCCACTGGTATGAAGGCCGACGATGATTCAAAAATTGATTACATGGTAGCGGACCAGAATGATTTTTCTGGAGCACCGTTTTTACATCTGGGAGCAACTCCTAGTGCAGAAGATGATTATGAGATGTCCTTGAATACAGCAGAGGAGAAGCATGAAGATCCACATCAATTAGCCAAAGAAAGTCACATGCTTGCTTACCAGAACACACATGATGCTGAGAATTCATCTCATACGGGAATTTTAAGTTCTACTACTACAAGTTTAAGTGAAGACCAAAATTCCCATGACTTTGGCGAACACAAGAGTATCTCTGCAGGGGAGTCTTGTCATTCCCACATTTCATCACCTGCTAGGACTCAGACAGCTGAAAATTCTCCCGAGACTCCCTCCTCTGCAAATGGTAATGTCTCAGGTGACCGCCATGAAACTTCCTCTTCCAAGGAGGAAGACAAAGACAAGGAAGGGTCAGGGTCAAGCAGTGAAACCAGGATGACTGAAGGGGAGTCAGATATATCGTTCACAAAGCCTCTTATAAGTATAAATATTGAACCTGAGGAGACTGTTGTGCAGCAACAGATAGTTGATATGTATATGAAGAGTATGCAACAATTTACAGAGTCATTGGCAAAGATGAAACTTCCAATGGATCTTGAGAACAAGGGATCTGATGATGCTACTGATACTAGATCAAAGCAAAACAAGTTAGACGCTGCAAAGAAGGATGGCTCCAGAGTTTTTTATGGCAGTCGAGCATTTTTCTGACCACTGAAAAGTCCTATATATTATAGTTAAAGATCGTAGGAAACTAATGACGGTATCTGCAGATACAAGTTGATAAACGTGGATAAAACTCTTGATTAGCTTGTATTATAATAATGTGATCAGTAGAAAAGCTGTAATTGTTTTAACTTCACTAAATGCTACTGACATCAGTAAGATTATGCATTATAAATTTACTAATTGCTTTTACTAATAATGGAGGCATTCATGTCAGTTGCAAAACTATGATATGCTTTTCCTTTGTAGATTTTAAATTTTTATGAAAGCCACTTTCTTTTTCATGCCAATATCTGTAGTCCCTCTCTTATTTTCTAGTTGTTTACTAGGTTGTTAGCCATGATTGGCGTTAGTATTTTTTGCACAGTATTGTCTCCGTAAATAAAACTCTGCATAGCTTACATTTGGTTCATGAGAATGGTTTTTATTTCAGTGCTCTGTTGTAATGGTAACGTATATATGGAAAGGGACTCTGTTTGACGGTAACTTTAAAAGTAAAGTATATATGGAAAGGGACTCTGTTTGAGGGTAACTTTAAAATCTCTCTGCTTATATGCTTGCAACTTGCAAGTGTTTTGTCTTGCTTTGAAACTCAGTAGCCCTTTACGCTGGCAGCATGAGCAGTTCTGTAATGTCAAAACCATTTTTTTTAAGGAAAAATAAAATCATACTATAGTCTATACATAGGATTTATATCAGCCCTTAGCAGGAGCTTTACCGAAAAACTTTCTTTTGTTTTACCTATAGAAAGCCAATATGTAAACCCTTTGGAATCAAGCAAATACAGAACAAGCATAATGGTCATTTTATCCACATTTTTCTATTGGATTATAGCAGATTTTCAGTCTAGCTTGAGAAGTTTTTAGGGACTTTAGTGGCTTTAACAATTAGCTTTAAATGGAGATAGCTCTTCTCTTTTTCCTTCTTCAGGACCTTGTCTTAGTTTCTCACGAAATGGGTTGAATTGGGTACTAGAAACAGTGTTTCTTAGGAGTTTCTTAATATGGTGCCTCAACGTCAGGTTACTGATAACATAGGTCTGGTCTCCCTCCTGCAGGGAAGTAGTCTCATCCTCTTGCCATTTGTTTAAGCCCTTCTATGGATTTGTCCTCTTAACAAAGTCTACTTTCTGTTCATGATCACCCTCCTTCTGACTCCTCCGTTCCTCTGTATGTATATTTATTCATCTCTTATTAGCATATTGCTCAGAGTCCCTTCAAGCATTTTCCTCTGTCCTGAGCGCTTCTCACTTTCACTCAAAGGATTTGAAAGTGTTGTTTTCATTTTTTGTTTAATCTTATGAAAACCTTCAGGGTCTACCGTTTAATTTCGAGATACAAGTTACAACCCTTTTCTCCGAAATTTTCTGATACCATTTTCAGGCATGTTGATCCTTGATGGTTGATATTCATAGCAACCCTGCATCTAAATGCTATAATTCTAGAATCCATAGTCTAGCATTTACTTCTAGTTTGTGCCTGTGAACCCAAAGTTGCCTCTTCGGGTTTGTACTTTCTGAAGATTCATCTCTATATATATTTTAGGTATCTAGATCACCTTGTTTCAGAATGTTCCTGGAAAAAAATTCCAATGGAATGTCCAGGGTCTTTTAGAAAGTCGCCCGCATAGAAGTGCAGAAGCAGATTGGAAGGTTGACCAAAACAGAGATAAGGGAGAGAACTACGATGGCAGGGTTGAATTATGGAAGCCAAGAATTCAGGAATAGACAAGCTCTTCCTAAAGTTAAGATTCTTTTTCTATTACCTTATTCTTTGACTTCGGCCCTTTAAAATTCCACAATAAAAAACGGTAAACCGCTTGAGAAGAGCGGCAATCTATAGTTTCCTGTCCATTACCTGTCTATCCAGTCCACTGGAACTAAACTAATTGGCTAAATGCCATTCTATCTACAGATCAGGGCAGAACTTGAAATTCTTTTATAGAATTCCTGGGCCGAATGTTAAAGATACCTTATTATTACAAAATTTCCTAGTGAAAGGTTTCTGTACCTTCTTACTGGCTAAAGGAAATAAACTGTTTCTCTAAAGGATAGCTGTGTATAAAGAAACCTTCCCTTGACTAGAGGCAGGATGACCCTCTGCTTCCTTCTGAAAACCTTGAACAATCAGAGCTTGAGGAGGGCTACAGCTATTATCTTCGGACTAAGATAACTAGCCGACGTTTTGGCCCTTTTTCAACGAGGCATCATTGGAATCCAACGAGTCAAATCCGGCCTAAAAGAATCTGAAATCGATGGAGGAAAACAGCATAGAAAGATTCAGAAGCTGCGAAAACCCCCTTCTTCAACATCACATAGTATGCTGAATTTGAAGATGAAAATCGCCTAAACATTTGGCTGTCTATGCCAATCTATTATCTTCGTCTGGTTCTACAAAAAGAACAAGTGTTTGTCGTAAGGAGGATTCCGTCTATAAAGTGCTGCAAACATTTATTTGTGCTGAAAATTTCTTAAAGCTACGATCTGCTTTTCTTTTGAGAGCTTCATGGTCATACATAAATTTAATTTGATGACTGTCTGGACTCAACGATCGGTTCGACTGGTTATTCCAGTAGAGATGTTGATATTCCCACTGAAGTTCAATGTTATCCAGGAGTCTGGTATATTCCATAATATGAAATAATGGAACCACCTTAATTGTTAAGGTCGAGTCTGACTTGATATTTGCCATGGACATCCCATTTCATAATAGATGTGGAAGCTTTACATCGACATGGATTGGATGAAAGCGGCAGCGAAGATCTCCAGATGGCCATTAGCCTGTTTGACGGAGAGAGGCCGAATGATCTTAAACCCAGCCAGAGCTTCCTCGCCGTCTCCAGAGGCCATGCTACTTCTGACTTTTTCACATTTTTTAAAACTTCACTGTATTTAAAAAATCTTAATCAAAATAATTATATCACATACCAATGCCATAGATGCACTACGCTAGATTCGATGTACTAGTATTGTTTTTACCCGCAATGCCACATTTATTTCATTACATAAATTAGTAAACATGTGTTGTATACATTTATTTCATTAAATAAAGTAGTAACTGTGTGTTGTATTTTATTGGCCTTTCCTATTTAGTGTGACCAGGATCATTGTGTAGAAATCTAAGGTTGAGAGGTGTATAGTTAGTCACCAAACCATGTTGTCTATTCAAAATCATAATGATTGGCCCCTAGCATCATGTATACAAGAGTGATCTAGATTGGTCTTCATTTTTTTCTAACAGAGTGACTTAGATTGATATTTAGTTTTGTTTTTAGTGGGTTTTTTAATTCTTTCTTATTCATATATAATTCAAACAAATAGTTTTATATAAATTATTTTATTTTTTTATAATTATGATTGATTAGTTAAATTGTTTAATATTGAATGTGTTATGAAACTTATCCATTTAATTTAGGCAAAGTAATTATATACATAAAAAGATTAAGAGTGTTGTAACTTCCAAATCCTATGAATAATTTTAAATTATTTAGAATAAAATATGTTATGAAACTTATCCATTTAATTTAGGCAAAGTAATTATATATATAGAAAACTTGAGGGTGATGTAACTTCCAAATCTTATGAATAATTTTAAAGATATCACCATTTTATACTTTTAAAAATAATAATTATGTTTAAAAAATATAATTTTAAAGATATTATCATTTTATATTTTTAAAAATAATAATTATATTTAAAAAATATAATTTTAAAGATGATCATTTTATACTTTTAAAAAGATCATCATTTTTTTTTTCTAACAGAGTGATTGGATTGATCTTCATTTATATTTGTTTTGGTTGGTTTCTTAATTCTTTCTATTTATATATATTTCAAACAAACACTTTATAATAAATTATTTTGTTTTTTAATAATCATAGTTGACTAGTTAAATTATTTAGTATTGAATGTGTTTTTTTTTTCCATAGAAAAATATGTGGCAACACATTATAATGTATTACATTTTTCATGGATAAAATGTCTCTTTTACATATCAAAAGATCATCCCCATAAAGGGTGATAGTCTTCAAAAAGAAAAGGTGTTCTTTATAGTTTAACATCAGAAAGATGATCAATTAACACCCAAATACTAATGCCCAACTGTTTAAGGATGTACATTAAGAAACATATAGTTGGGCTTCATTAAACTAGAATGGATAGGGTCACGGGTCATCCTCAACCAGGGTATCGCCAACATGTATCCATCGTTTCCATTGACCTTCAACCAACCATAAACCAATTTTGGATAATCCATCAGTAGTAGCATTCCTCTCCCTATATACATGTTGAAAGATGATGGAGTTGAAAAGATTGATTAGGATCATGATCTCATAAAAAACAGGCTGGAGATGAATGTTGCGGGGATATTTTCGAAGTTGCATCCATGTGATGGTCATTTTTGAATCCTCGATGACTTGTAATCTTTTTGTGCCATTAGAGATAGCAATCAGAAGAGTTGATTTGAGAGCTATTAATTCAGCTCTGTTATTGGAACTATGATCGACATTTCCTGCAAATTTTGTCCAATGATTCTGAGATTGAAAAATGATGCCCCAACTTCTCCAATCCGAGGATCCCCCTAGGAAGCTCCATCAAAGAAACACCATGGGTAAGAAAAGTCAATCTGTTTAGGCACAATATTTCGTGTCTTCTACTTCTTGATCTGGATATTAATGGCTCCCATCATCGCAATACTCTTGAAGGCATATATGTTAAGGGAGAATGTATCGGTCCTCAAATATCATATGGTTTCGAGCTAGCCATGTGTTCCATATGATAAACATTGGCAACGAAACAATATCCATGGATATTGCATCCACTTTCCATGAATGAAGCACCTCTTGAAGGTCATTACCATTCCAATTGAATTGAAAAACTAGCTGTTGTTGCACATATTGCCAAACCTGCTGAATATATGGGCAACATATCAATAAGTGTTCAATGGATTCGCATTCCGATTGACATAATGCACATATACTGGGTCCCGAGAAAATGTGTTTTAATAGTATACTCCATACCAAGATCTTGTGTGATAAGGCAGACCGAGAAAATGTGTTTTAATAGTATACTCCATACCAAGATCTTGTGTGATAAGGCAGACCAAGTAAAAAGTTTTATTTTTAGTGGGGTAACAAGTTTCCATAACCATGAGTGCAACCAGAAAATATATGGATAATCCAATTCTTCACATAGAACACGATAACCCATATGGGGTATAGATGCCCTTGTTGGTGTTCTTGCACCAAAAAATCGCATTTGCCTCGTCCTTCAATCGGATGTGTGCTGATTTTAAAGACGAAATATAAAGATCCCATAAACCTCGATCCTACAGAGGGATGTTCAACTGTTCTACAGTTAACCATGCCGGAGATTGAACAATACCATCGACCTGAGCAACAATCTGGTGTAAGAAAAAAAACCCTTTATCTTGTAGAAAACTAACCAAGTGATCCAGGAGGTAATAATCGTGAAATCCAATCCATGGGTCAATCCCGATCCTAACCTGTCTGTCGTTTCCAATGCGCATTGAAGCCAACCCACCACTAATGCAAAAGATTTCAATATGGCTCGCCACATATTTGATATATTCCTGAAAGATGGTGATATTCTGTGAATCCAATCTTTGGTTCTGAGAGGATGAATGTATTTGAAATAAATGACTCTGGTCCATAAAGAATTTTCTTGGATGATTCGCCATAGAAATTTTGCAGATATAGCTTGTGCAAAATAAACAGGATGTTTTAACCCACAACCACCCAGATACTTGGGCCAGGTTAAAATTTCCCATGCAATCCAATGATATGGATTTTCCTTTTTATGTCCATTCCACAAGAAGTTGAAGGATAACTTCTTGATAGTATCAAGAGTTGTCTTGGAATGCGTGCTATCGTGGCCCAATATACAGGAATTGCTTCAAGAACAACTTTAACAAGGATATATCTTCCGCCCTTTGAAATCCATCGGTTGCACCATAGGTGAATGCATTTTTCCACCCTTCCAATAAGCCACTGCCAATCCTTAGGTCCATAATCATTTGGCTTGAGGCGAAAACCCAAGTAGTTCAGACCATCTGCAACATTAATGATGGTATAACTGAACTGAGACATGATCCACTGGATCGATTCCTCATTCAAGTTCATAAAAGAGATGGCGGACTTATTGTGATTAATAGACATACCGGTAGCTTCTATAAATAGATCAAGAATGTATCTCAGCTTTGTGATGTCATGTCTTGTTCCATCAGTGAAAATAAGTATATCATCAACAAAAAGGAGGTGAGTAATCTGAATATTACCTGCCATTGATACACCTTTGAAACATCCTCTCATTTTTGCTTTATTTAGAAGTCTTCTTAACCCTTCAACAATCATCAGGAATAAAATAGGGGCTAGGGGGCATCCCTGCTGTATTCCCTTTGATGGTCTGAAGTGTCAGAGATATGGATCTAGCTAAACTAGCTTAGCTATCTATGCAAAACAATAATATATCAACAATAAGTACATAAAGAGAACAAGAGAAAAGAGTACACTAGATATACGTGGTTCACCCAATTGGGCTACGTTCACGGGAAGGTAGTTTTTTATTATCTCTAGAATATCTCCCTCGAGCTTATAAGAGAGCAATGCCAATAACCTCAATACAATATAGCAATACTTGTGTGAATAAGTAAATATCACGTGTAGTGATGTGACTGTCTTGACTCTATTATATACTAAGAGATGAGGAGGAATTACTCTCACATATTACATGTGGGATTAATCCATAATAATATTTCTTTATATAAAGATGAATATCAAGAGTATATTTTACCATAATGAATATGGGATATAATGTATTACTTTTTTACATAAGATTGTGGATATCTTTCGACATAATACAAAGACATTATTACCTTCCAAGGAATATAAAATATTCGAACACTCCCCCTTAATAATGGTTGGGAGAAAATCCCACTAACAAAGGAAGGAATGAGTCATTACTGCTCCCCCTTGATGACAACTTCTCCCATCCCAAGTAAGGAATGAAGATGCACATACTTCACTGCTGTTAAGGATTTGGTGAAGATATCAGTTTTCTGCTGATTTGTAGGACAATACTCGATAGAAAGAACACCATCTGCAACGAGACCTCAAATGTAATGAGTAGCAAGATCGAGATTCTTTGTCTTGGAGTGATATACTAGATTATAAGCAAACTGAATTGGACCCTGATTGTCACACTTCAACAGAGTGGACGATTTCGGAACCAAACCAAACTCAGTGAGAACATGCCGTAACCAAACTGCTTCTTTCGTTGCTTCTTTGGCTACTCTATACTATACTTCACACGAAGATAAAGAAAGAGTCTTCACCTTTTTGTTGGACCAAGAAATCGGACTTGAACCAAGTTGAAATATATAACCAATAGTTGACCGTCGATCATAACTGCCACCTTCCCAGTCAAAATATGTAAAACCAAAAAGTGAAACTGTAGCACCGCTCGAATAAAAAACACCATAGTACAATGTCCCCTGTAAATATCTCAGAATTCTCTTTGCTGCTTTCCATTGACTTTCATGAGATTGCTGCATGAACCGTGAAACCATACTGACGGTGAAAGAGAGATCCGGTCTACTGTGAGTTAAATATATCAAATTGCCGACTAGCTGACGATAAAAAGTAGCATCAACAAGAGGAGTAGTACATTCAACAGTTAACTTTACACTGGATTGAAAAGACGTAGGAGTAGGTTTACAATCACTCATGTGGAAACGAGCCAATAAATCTGTAGCATACTTTGGTTGAGAGAGAAAAATACTATCTTCTAGATGCCAAATTTGAAGACCCAAGAAATAGTGCAATATACCGAGATCAGTCATTTCAAACTGCTTTTGAAGATCACTTTTCATACTTTGAATGAGAACAAGTTGGCTTCCAGTGATAATAAGATCATCCACATATAAAACAATAACAATGATATTATCATCAACATGCTTAACATACCGGTTAGGATCAGATATACAACGCTTAAAATCATTATTTAAGAAATATGCATCAATTTTATCATACCAAGCCCTAGGTGCTTGTTTAAGACCATATAAAGACTTGTGTAATTTACATACTAAACTTGATGATTCAACATTAATAAAACCAGGAGGTTGTTGCATATACATGTCTTCATTAAGATCACCATTTAAAAAAACACTTTTAACATCCATTTGGTATATTTCCCATTTATAAGATGCAGCAATAGATAAAATTGTTCTTATTGTATTCATTTTAGCAACAGGAGAAAAAGTTTCATTATAATCTATACCTTCAAATTGATTAAAACCTTTTGCAACTAATCTAGCTTTATACTTTTCAATCTGTCCTTCTATAGTAAATTTAGTTTTATAAATCCATTTACAACCAAGTAAATTATTTCCTGAAGGAAGAGGAACAAGAGACCAAGTCTTGTTCCTCATAAGAGAATCATACTCAACAGACATAGCTGGTTCCCAATGAGGTTTACCCTTAGCTTGAGCATAAGAGGTAGGATCATCTGTGGCCAACAATTTGGTCATAAGAGCAAAGTTAGATATAGTTTTATGACTATCAGAAGGGATTTCGATATCACTTCCTGCAGATTCAAGAGTTTTCCGGGCGCAAACATGAAGGTTAAAAGGGACAGAAGTCACTTCAAGAGCTTCGAGACATCCAAGGGGAATACTTGAAGAAGAAGAAGAAGGTGAACTAAGATCAATCACAAAACTGGAAGGAGTAATCGAGATAGGATTAACAAGTTATATGGAATATTCAGAGTAACATGAGGTTCAACGGACTTAGGTGGTGGAGAGACTTCAATAAATTGAATATCTCTTCTAATGATGACACTTTGATTAGAAGGATCAAACAACCTATAAGACTTAGAATCCTCAGAATAACCAATGAATATACATTTGTGAGACTTGGGTTCTAACGTTTTTCGTTTTTCATCAGAAATATGAGCCCAACATTCACAACCAAACACTTTAAAGTTACTAATATCTAGTTTTCTGTCATTCCATTTTTCGTCATGGATAACATGCTTAACAGTTTTTGTAGGAACTCTATTTAAAATAAAGTTAGCACAACTTATGGCTTCGGCCCAAAATTTCTTATGTAATCCTTTAGAATAAAGCATACATCTAGCCATTTCAACTAAAGTTCGTTTTTTCCCCTTTCAGCAACACCATTTTGTTGAGGTGTGTAAGGAGCAGTCTTTTGATGTTGAATTCCATGTTTAAATAAAAATACTTCAAATTCTTTCTTAATGAATTCCCACCCATTACCAGTTCTTAGAGTCTTAATCTTTTTACCAGATTCATTTTCAAATAAGGATTTAAATATTTGAAATTCAGAAAAAGTATCACTTATTTTTCAAGAAATAAACCCATGATTTTCTACTAAGGTCATTAATAAAGGTAAGAAAATAGACTGTATGTGATATAGAAAGAACTTCAATAAAACCACAAATGTCACTATGAGTTAATTCCAATGGTTCTTTAGCACACCAAACTTTACCTTTATCAAACATTTCTCTACGATGTTTACCAAGAACACAACCTTCACAAACACCGTAAGTAGATGAAATATGAGGTAAGCCATGTACCATTTTAGTCAACATTTACATTTTACCATAATTCAAATGACCTAATATTTCATGCCATAATTTACTTAGTTCATAAAAATGAGCAACATAGGAATACAAAGATTGTCTTTTAGTTGAATTAAAACAAACAAATTTATATAAACTAGTAATATGATCAATAGGACCAGAAAAAACTACTTTAAACTTTTGATTGATATCTTTAAGAACATATTTTTCAGGCCAAGCTTCAAATTTAAATCCTTTTTGACATGCACGATAAATAGAAAGTAAGTTGATGGGCATATTTTCAACATGAAAAACATCTTCCAATTGACCATTAGCAACATTAACATTACTAGAATCAATTACATAAAGTTGTTTACCATCACCTATAGATACTTTCTGAGATGTGTTTTTATTATTGTCATAAGATGTAAATAAAGAAGCATTACCAGTCATATGTTTAGAAGCACCAGAATCCATTATCCATTCCACATTAAAAGAAGAATTACTAGAAGAAACAACAGATGCAGATAAAGCTACTTATGATTCATCAGAACCATTATTTTTAGCCTTAGACATTTAACATTTCAATTTAAAGCAATTCTTTTCAGGATGATTAGTTTTACCACAATGCTTACAAGGATCATACACTTTCTTCTTCTTACTAGATTCATGATGTGCATTAGAAGCATTACTAGAATTATTAGTAGGTTTTGAAGTGTGTGAACAAGAACCTTTAGCATTATTAAAACTTCTCTTAGGATTCTTATTATGTGCCATTAGAGCTTTATTAGGTGAGAGTTGTCATGAAACAATTAACCTTTCTTGCTCATTTATCAACCTTTTACAAAAATGATCAAAAGTAGGTTTCGTGGTATTTGAAGACAATTCAAGAGCTCTATTCCTAGTTTGAATGAACATATCAAAACAAGATGACAATTTTTGTTCTACAAGAATTATAAGAGCAATGTCTGTTTTCTTGTAATCTTTACCACAATTATTTAATTTTTCATTTAAGGTTTTCACTTTAGCAAGATATAATTTTACTATTTCAAATTTAGTAGTATCTAGCTCAAAAATATTCTTTGCAAGGTATTAAGTAGAAACATCATCAGATTTATCAAATAAAGAAGCAAGAATTTTCCATACCTCAACGGGGTTCTCTTTTGCCTCTATACTTACCTGAAGACTATCTAAAATTGTTTGACCAATGAGCCCTCTTGCTTGATCACATTTATCTTCCCATATAGCAAAAGCTTGAGCATCAACAAGTTTTGTGTGTTCACCATTAACAATCCTCCATAGATTCTTACTCCCGAGAACATCAATCATTTTTCTCTTCCATGCAAGATAGTTAGGACCAATAAGTTCATGGAAAAAAGCTACTTCTGAAGTCATAATGATATAAATATTGACAAGAAACCCAAATGCTAGAAATGACAGGAGAAAAAAGTGAATAATAGAAAGCTGATACACTTTACCATATTGGACTGCAGAAATAGTAAGAAAAAACAATAAAGGAAAGAAACTTTTACTTACATCCCTTTTGAAAAGTGTCAAGAAAAGTCACTCGTGGGTATGCCAACAGGAAAATAGCAAATAAACACTGATACTCGCGGGTTCTGCATGGAAAAGGACGCAGTTATGCACGGGTTGCGGTGTAATGGAGTCGTGGGTCTTTGTACTGTAAATTCGCGGTTTTGCCGAAGCATTCGCGAGCTCAGCACAAGAAGGGTTGCGAATAAACTGAAGTAAATGCGGGTTCAACAGTGGAAAAGTCACGAGTATGCCGAAGCATACGTGGGTCTGCCCACTAAAAGGCCCCGGGCCTGAAGTGTATTCTCGGGTTCGAAATAGGAACAGTCGCGGTTTGTAATACCTTAATTTTGGCCCTTGGGAAGTATTGGTTTTTAATGTAAATATTGTATACATGTGATGTATGTTTCCCCTAGCGTGGAGCTCAAGGCCAAGGCCCCGCTAGTGTATGTTTGGATTTTATTTAAGATGGATAAGTATTTGATATTTTATTACCCATGAGTTATTAAGCCATGGAGTATTGTAAATGATGTAAATATTTGATATTGCAATAAAATACCAAAACTGGCTGTGGAAGCAACGAATGAGAAGGGGCCATGTGTATTCCACTAGGGAGTAGTTGGGGAGTTGTGGGGGTGAAGCATATGTTGCCAATGTCATTGGGAGAACCCATTTGACTTTCTTTGCTGACATTCATTTCTGTTGTAAGGAAGTTGTTGAAGAATTCATTCCATAGCTTCAATGGAGCATGGGATTTTTTGTACCACAAGTCACTCTACCTCATGGGAATGGATTTTTCCTCATTCTCATTCCATGGTGGAGGATCCCAGCATCAATTTCCATCCATTACGAATTCCCAGCAGTGAGAAAAACTAGAAATCGCAACTTTGCAAGAACCCACATTTTGAAGAGCCATAAATGCCCAAAATTGGTATTTGACAGTAAAATCCAATGGGGAATCCATAGATATGAACCTTGGGGAGAAATTGAGAGTATTAGATACCCCGAAATCCATTGGAAAACCCAGTTTTTACAGCCCAGAAATGAAGTGACAGGATTGAATTATTGGATAACAGAATTGTGAGAAATCCATGTGTGAATAACTGGGCAGAGGTTGGGTTTGCTTGATAAACGCAGTAAAGGCTAGAATCTCAAGGAATTAGCAGATGGACCTTTCTATGCCCACCCTGAAGAACACTGGAGGGAAGAGACGCCTGAAGGACTGTGCAACAGAGAAGGGGACCTTCCTTATGTTGGGTGTGGTAAGTATTGTGGGTGCCATAACTGTTGAGTTTAGTTGAGATGCCTGTAGCTCTGTGGATGAGCTCATTGGCTTAGCATTTCCCTCATTTGTCTTTTGTATGCATGATAAACCCAATTGTGTGTTGGCTTAACATAGTTGTTGAGTGAATCCATAGCTGTGAGTGAGCCTGTTTAGTTCCTCCTTAGTGGATACACAACCCAGCTCGGGGGTGATCTCTCAGCTGAAAGAATATAGGTTGGACAGAGATCTATGGTTGGGTGGAACGTTGCTCTCTCATAGCCAGTTGTTTGTACAACTTCATCTCAAAGATAAGTATTCACTGTGGTTTAATTTATATGCATTATGTGTTCTGTATGTTAATTATTCATGTTAATGGAATTGATACGAAGTTTGTGCATATCATGAGACGGGGATTGATTCTTTGCATATTGAATCATCATCCACTTGTAATAGATATGTTGATGCATTATAATTGTATGTGTGCAAATATGATTTAATACAGCTGTGTTTATATTGAGTATGAATTTGCACACAAATTTTTTTATTTATTATGAATTTATGAGTAATGTATGGGGCTGAGTTTACCAAATAAGCTCTGTTTGTTGGTCATGTTTCCTTCCTTTCACCGGATTGATGGAAGGTGATGTTACAGAGTGGTATCAGAGCCCATGTTGCAGCACTGGGGTTGCTTGGGCCAAACTCTGAGTTACAAGTAGATAACAAAACGTTTTAACATAGTATTGGAGAAGTTTGGGGTGTCATTTTGATTTGGGAAAATGGAAGGATCATAGTTCTCAGATGTGGCAGAAGATCACACCATTGCATAGAGCTCTCCAACATCTTTCCAATGGTACCAGACTCGCCTCATTTGGCTAAGGGACAAAGGAGTTATGAACCCCAGAAGTTGCAGGGCCGGAGGTGTTCCAGGGTTGCGGATTTCGGATTTCGGGAGCGCAAAGTTTTGAAAAAGTGCGTTCCAGTTTCTGTAATCCTGAACTCGCAATTTCAGGTTTTGGGTTTTGGGTTGCGGGAACGAGGATTTCCAAAACTTGCATTTTAGATTTCCGCAATTCCAAACCCGCAATTCCGAACCTGCAATTTCGGGTTGCGGATTGCGGGATGGTTACATTTTCGTGACCGCGACCTGACTTTCCGAATCTGAAATTTTGGGTTTCGGATTTCGGGTTGTGGGTTGCGGGATGGTTACATTTCCATGACCGCGACTTGAATTTCCGAAGCCGCAATTCCGGGTTCGTGTTTCGGGTTGCGAGTTACGGGATGGTTACATTTCTGTGATCGCGACCTAACTTTTTGAACCCGCAATTTCGAGTTTTGGGTTGCGGGATGGTTATATTTCCATGACCGTGACTTGACTTTCCGCACCTGCAATTTCGGGTTGCGGGATGTGGGTTGCAAGTTGAGGGGTGGCAAAAAAAAAGGAGTATAGAGCCCGATAATTGATTTTTGGATAACAAGAGCTTGCGGAATCAAGTTTGGATGAGGTTAGTGGCGTTCTGAGGCCATTAATGGAAGCCATGAATGAACCAGTGAGGATCCCAAGCCCATTATGCTCCAATTTGGCATAAATTTGGGATTAATGGCTTTTATAAATCAGTGTCCCGACATTTGACAGAAGGTCGGATTGAACTGAAACTAATATGGAGCGGTCATGGAGCAAGAAAAGTGTTAAGTTTGGAATTTTGGAGCCAAACTCCAAAGGATGTGGAGCCGAAGTGTGCAAGAGGGCCAAAAAACACTATTTCGGGCCACTTTTTGGAGATTTTGAAAAGCTTGCAGTGGATAAAAGTGACCCTATAATTAAAATTCAAGAAATTTACTGAACTCAAAATTTCTTATTCTCATGAAAACAAACATTTTCTGTTAGACAGAGATTTTCCAGAAATGCACCGTTTGGGAGATAGCCATTTTTGGCCCAAAATTTGAAATTTTGGAAAAATGGGAAAAGTGGAAAGTAGTCAAACCCAGAATTTTATAAAAGATGAATGGAGCATCAGAACAGATATCCACAAGTTGCTGAGTGTTCCTTGTTATATGGAATAACTTCACCCAGTAGAAACGTTTTCCTGAATCTTTGTAGATTTTCTTCTACAGGTGGCTGAAGTTGGCAGTTCATGATATTTTACAACTATGTAAAAATGTGCAGAACAGTGGTGAAAGTTGTCATTTTTTGAGTAATACAATTTCCACACTCGACGTCGGAATGGAGCATGTGGATAGGAATTGAAAATAATATCCATCATAGAACAATGGTGTATGATCAAAATTCGAATGAGGTCATCATACACCATAGATAATTAGAGCCGAAAAGTACCAGTGACTATTTTTCCATATTGTTGACAATATGGGCAATTTCCAGAATTGCATGAATGAACAAAAGAAATGAATGCATAACAACTATGTGAATTATTCCATGAGTTGGATTATGTTAAATATTGATTGTTTATGTTTCTATAAGCATTTCTAAGATGTCTAACAACTATTTTCATAATGCAAGGTGCTTCCAGCTCATAAGATTTAATATTGTAGCAGAAGTAGCATACATGAAGAGAGTCTCCAAAGAAAAATGGTGACCATAAAAAATGCTCAGGATCCTTATAAGCACGAAGAACATGTTCTAGGAGAGAATGTGCAAGAAGGGAATGCCGAGACTGAGTCAAATGGGAGAAGGGAGGAAGTAACTCTTCAGAATTTGGTTGAAACCATGGTGAGCTTCAATGAAAGGTTGACGAAGGCTCAAGCAGAACAAAACCAACTCAATGATTCTATTTTAAAAAGCTTCATTGATATGCAACAGAAGATAAACCTTGGGTCCAACCCAATCAATGTAGGTGAAGAAGGAAGAGATGTAGAGAGTCGCATTAGAGGTCATTCAAAAAAGAGGACTCCAAGCCCAAGAAAGAGTTCTGTGAGCAAGAAGCATAAAACACCTTCCTCTAGATCTTTTTCTAGCAAATCGTGTGACTCCAAAGGTTCTCAAAGAAGCCTAAGGCATGTGCCTAGGAGCTTTGATGGAATAAAGAAGTTCAAGGGATTCCCACACGGAGAATTCAGGAAGGCAAGGCCTTCCACATTTGGTGGAGAAGACAAGACTGACCAAGAGGCAGAGGCATGGCTTCTTGGAATGAAGAAATATTTCAGAATTCAGGATTACTCAGGAAACGAAAAGGCCAGAATTTCCATTCACAATCTAAATGGTAGAGCTTCAATTTGGTGGGACAACCTCTTGCAAGTGAAAGGGATCAGTGAAAGGAAGATCAGTTGGGAGAGATTTAAGAAGTACTTTAAGGAAAAATACCTTTCTGCTAGGTATTATGACAGTAAGAGAAAAGAGGTCAATGAACTCAGGTTGAAACAAAAATCTATGGAAGAACATGTCCGTAAATTTTTGGAATTATTGAGGTATGTGGATTACATTAAAGATGAGAGAGTAAAAATCCAATGCTTCCTTGGGAGTCTATCTCAGAGTTTCAGAGATAGAATTGAGTTTGTTAATTCACCTAGTCTTGATGAAGCCATTAGAATGGCAATGCATTGCTATGAGCAAAATAGAGAAAAGTAATAGGTTAACCCAACATGGAAATGAAAGCCAAGAGGGAGGTTTGATCAAAAGAAGAGTGGCTTCAAGCCACCATTCAAAAGTCAGCCCAGAACCTTTCCACAGGAGCAGCAAGCAAGGAGTGGATTTAAGCCAGAAGTAGCAACAGACAAAGCATCAAAAGGGCCACTTCAATGTTGGGGATGTAGAGAAAACCACATGCTAAAGGATTGTCCACATAGGAAGGATATTCCCCGAAGGTTGCACAACTTAAAGGTAGCAGCTACAGTGGAGGACATGGCAAGGGCAACGCCTCGAATTTATGCAACGTTGGATAATCATCAGGCAGACCATCAATCATCAGTGGTGGAAGTTGAAGGTAGGATTGCTAAGCAATCTATTTCTATTTAGATTGATCCAGGATATACTCATAGTTATGTTTCTACAAAAGTGGTAGAAGGTTGTTCTCTTATAAAAGTGAAGCATAATAAATCTTGGCTAGCCACAGGAACCAAGAGAAAAGTTAGTGAAATAGTGGTGGAGTGCCCTATAGAATTGAATGGACTCCACACATATGCATATTTAAATGTATTACCATTAGGATATTATGATTCCTTAATTAGCATGGATTGGTTGGAAATACATAGAGCCAAGTTGGATTGTTATGAGAAAGCACTTGAATGTATTGATCAAGAGGGAAGACCAAGATTGGTAAGAGGAATTCCTAAGTAAGTTTCAGTAAGACAAATTTCAGCCTTACATTTGAAAAAGTTTTATAAGAAAGGTTGTCAATTATATGTAGTCCATATGACAGATTCATCAGAGGACAAAGGACCAAGGATAGAAGATTTTTCATTGTTGCAAGAGTTCCAAGATGTATTTTTGGATGAAGTGTCGGGACTACCACCAAAGAGAGATAGTGATTTTACCATTGATCTTGTCCCAGGGGAAGCACCAAATTCCAAAGCTCCTTATATAATGAGCACACCGTAATTGGTAGAGTTGAAGATGCAGTTGCAAGAGTTAATAGAAAAGAGGTATATCAGGCCTAGTGTGTCTCCTTAGAGATCACCGATGTTATTTGTTAAGAAGAAGGATGGGACCTTAAGGCTCTGTATTGATTACAAGCAGCTCAATAAAGTGACAGTCAAGAATAAGTATTCATTGCCAAGAATTGATGACTTATTTGATCAAATGAAGGAAGCTAAAGTGTTTTCCAAGATTGACTTGAGGTATGGGTATCATCAAGTAAGGATTAAAGAAGAAGACATTCACAAGACAACTTTTAGAATTAGATATGGTCATTACGAGTTCGCTGTGGTTCCATTTGGTCTTACTAATGCACCTGCTACATTCATGTGTTTCATGAATAGTGTCTTCAACAAATATTTGGATAAGTTTGTGATTGTTTTCTTGGATGACATTCTTGTATATTCAAGGAATGAAGAAGAACGATGAGGAACATCTAAGAATGGTGCTACAAGTCCTTAGAGAACATCAGTTGTATGCCAAGTTAAGCAAGTGTGAATTTTACCAAAAGAAGGTGCAATATTTGGTTCATGTCATGTTTGAAGAAGGAATTGTAGTGGATCCAGAGAAGATTAATGCCATCATGGATTGGTATACTCCAAAGAATGTTTCAGATGTTAGATCTTTCATGGGTCTTGCTAGTTACTACAGAAGGTTTATTGAAGGCTTCTCCAAGATAGCTCATCCAATCACTTCATTGCAAAGGAAGAATATCAACTTTGTATGGTCTGAAAAATGTGAGAAAAGCTTTAAGCAGTTAAAGGAGTTACTTATCAACGATCCTGTTTTGAAGATAGCAGACCCAAAGAAGGAATTTGTAGTGTGCACAGATGCTTGCATTGAAGGGCTAGGTGGAGTGCTCATGCAGGAAGGAGTTGTGATTTGCTATGAGTCAAGGAAGTTAAAAGAACATGAACAGAATTATGCCATACATGATTTAGAATTAGCAGCCATAGTGCATGCTCTCAAGATGTGGAGACATTATTTGATGGGAAGAAGATTCGAGCTTAGAATAGACCACATGAGTTTGAAGTATTTGTTTGATCAGCCAAACTTGAATGCTAGGAAAGCTAGGTGGATGGAATTCCTTTGTGAGTTTGATTTTGAAATTAAGCATGTAAAAGGGAAAGAGAATAAAGTTGCAGATGCTCTTAGTAGAAGATTTCATGTTGCAGCAGTAAGTATGTGCAAATCAGATTTGAATACAAGGGTTTTTGAAGCCCAAAACAGTGATGAAACTTTCCTTCAAATTAAAGAGAAATTGTAGCAGGGTAATGCGGATGAAAAATATGTGGGATATCAGCTTGGTGAAGACAATATCCTCATCTACAAAGATAGGCTATAGATTCCAAATAGGGCAGAATTGAAGAAGCTTGTGATGGATGAAATACATCAAATGCCATATGCTGGACATCCAGGATATCAAAAGACTATAATAGCAGCAAGAAAGCAATACTTTTGGCATGGTATGAAGAAGGACATAGCTGAGTACATTACTAGGTGTCAAAAGTGCCAGCAGGTCAAGGTAGAGCACCAACATCCAGCAGGATTGTTACAGCCCTTACCCATTTTGGAATGGAAGTGGGAAGTGATCTCTATGGATTTTATAACATGTCTGCCCATGATAGTGAAGAAACATGATTCAATCATATTAGTGGTGGACAAGCCATCAAAGGTAGCTCACTTTATACCAGTCAAGTCCACTCATAAGGCTAATGACATTACAAATATATTCATGAGGGAGATATTCAGGTTGCATGGATTGCCTAAGGCATTAATTTCTAATCGTGATACAAAGTTCACTTCCAATTTATGGAAATGTTTGTTTCAGGAATCGGGAACTAGATTGAATTTCAGTACAGCATATCATCCTCAAACAGATGGTCAAACGGAGAGGGTGAATCGGGTTCTTGAAGACATGCTGAGAATGTATGTGATAGATAAACCATCAAAGTGGGAAGATTACCTACACTTGGTAGAATTTGCATACAATAATGGAAATCATGCATCCTTGGGGATGAGTCCATTTGAGATATTGTATGGCAAAGGATGCAGGACTCCAGTGAATTGGGACAGCCCGGTGACCAAGGTAGTACTTGGACCAGAAATGATCAAGGAAATGGAACAGGAAGTTGCTAATATCAGACAGAATTTAAAGGCAGCCCAAGACAAGCAAAAGAGTTATGCAAATTTGAAAAGAGTGCATAAGGAATTTCAGATTGGGGATCATGGTTATTTGAGAGTGAAACCAAGGAAAAGTTCTCTCAAGTTGAGGAGTTATGCCAAGTTGTCACCCAGATCTTATGGTCCATTTGAAGTCTTTGATAGGATAGGGCCAGTTGCATATAGAATTGCATTGCCTGCTAACATAAGAGCTCATAATGTTTTCCATATATCTTTGCTTAAGAAGTATGTGCATGATCTTAATCATATGATTGATTGGAATGTGATACAGGTAGAACTCGAGGGAGAATTCCAAGTAGATCCTATGCGCATCCTCAACAAGAAGGTCACTTTGCTCTGGAACAAAGCCATCGGGCAGGTAAAGGTCCAATGGGACCACCTTAGTCCCGATGAGGCTACATGGGAGCTAGAGGATGCCATGAGAGAGACATTCCCATTTTTGTTAAGTTTTAAGAACACCGAGGACGGTATTGTTCTAAGGGGGAGGGGAATGTAATACCCCAATTTTGTCCCTTGGAAAGTATTGGCTTTTAATGTAAATATTGTATACATGCGATGTATGTTTCCCCTGGCGTGGAGCTCAAGGCCAAGGCCCCGCTAGTGTATGTTCGGATTTTATTTTAAATGGACGATTATTTGATATTTTATTACCCATGAGCTATTAAGCTATGGAATATTGTAAATTATGTAAATATTTGATATTGCAATAAAATACCAAAACTGACTATGAAAGCAATGAATGAGAAGAGGCCATGTGTATTCCACTAGGGAGTGGTGAGGGGGTTGTGAGGGTGAACCATATGCTGCCAATGTCATTGGGAGAATCCATTTGACTTTCCTTGCTGACATTCATTTCTGATGTAAGGAAGTTGTTGAAGAATTCAGTCCATGGCTTCAATGTAGCATGGGCAGCCCAGAAATTCATATGGCAGAGTATGGGATCTGTTTTCTTGTACCACAAGTCACTTTACCTCATGGGAATGGATTTTTCCTCATTCCCATTCCATGGTGGAGGCTCCCATCATCAATTTCCATCCATTACGAATTCCCAGCAGTGAGGAAAACCAGAAATCGCAACTTTGCAAGAACCCACGTTTTGAAGAGCAATAAACGCCTAGAATTGGTATTTGACAGTGAAATCCACTGGGGGATACATGGATATGAACCTTGAGGCAAAATTGAGAGTATTAGATACCCCAAAATCCATTGGAAAATCCAGTTTTTACAGTCCATAAATGAAGTGACGGGATTGAGTTATTGGATAACAGAATTGTGAGAAATCCAAGTGTGAATGACTGAGCAGAAGTTGGGTTTGCTTGATAAACCCAGTGAAAGCTAGACTCTTAAGGAATTAGAAGCTGGACCTTTCTATTCCCACCCTGAAGAGCACTGGAGGGAAGGGATGCCTGAGGGACTGTGCATCAGAGAAGGGGACCTTCCTTGTGTTAGGTGTGGTGGGTATTGTGGGTTCCATAATTGTTGAGTTTAGTTGAGATGCCTGTAGCTATGTGGATGAGCTCATTGGCTTAGCATTTCCCTCCTTTGTCTTTTGTATGCGTGATAAACTCAACTGTGTGTTGGCTTAGCATAGCTGTTGAGTGAATCCATAGCTGTGAGTGAGCATGTTTAATTCCTCCTTAGTGGATACACAACCCAGCTTGAGAGTGATCTTTCAACTGAAAGAATATAGGCTAGACAGATATCTATGGTTGGGTGGAACGTTGCTCTCTCATAGCCAGTTGTTTGGACAACTTCATCTCAAATATAAGTATTCTCTGTGGTTTAATTTATATGCATTCTGTGTTCTGTATGTGTTAATTCTGAATGTTAATTATCCATGTCAATGGAATTGATACGAAGTCTGTGCATAGCATGAGACGGGGATTGATTCTCTGCATATTGAATCATCATCCACTTCTAATAGATATGTTGATGCATTATAATTGTATGTGTGCAAATATGATTTAATTCTGCTGTGTTTATATTGAGTATGAATTTGCAAACATAAGTTTTTATTTATTATGAATTTCTGAGTAATGTATGGGGCTGAGTTTACCAAATAAGGTCGGTATGTTGGTCATGTTTCCTTCCTTGCACCAAATTGATGGACGGGGATGTTACACGGTTAACCGCAGGTTCTGCGAAGAAAAGTCATGATTGTCCAGGTTAAGGCGGAAAACAATGTCGAATCTGTCGAAGACGGAAACTTGCACAAAGTCTACCAAACTTGGACGAAAACTGCCTTTTTAACAACGAGAAGATAGATCTACTTGAGGAGAATCCTAAAAACATATAGATCTACAAAAATAACATCAAGAAAGCCTTGAAAAACTTTTGCAAAAAACTTTACAACAAGGTTAGGGTTAGAAAGAAAAAATGCAGAAACATGCCCAAATCTGAAGAGAATCCTAATGGCTACTAGATAGAAAGCAAATCTACTAGATAAACAATGCTCAAATGATAAAATATTGTTTTGAAAGCAATAGAAGGTGCTAGATCATATCAACAAGCTCTGATACCATGTTAGAGATATGGATCTAGCTAAACTAGTTTACCTATCTATGTAAAACAATAATATATCAACAATAACTACAAAAATATTACAAGAGAAAAGAGTACACTAGATATACGTGGTTCACCCACTTGGGCTACGTCCACGGGAAGGTAGTCTTCTATTATCTCCAGAATACCTTCCTCAAGCTTACAAGAGAGCAATTCCAATAACCCCAATACAATATAGCAATACTTGTGTGAATAAATAAATATCATGTGTAGTGATGTGACTCCCTTGACTCTATTATATACTAAGAGATGAGGAGGAATTACTCTCACGTATTACATGTGGGATAATATAATTCTTCATAATAACATCTCTTTATATAATGATGAATATCAAGAGTATATTTTACCATAATGAATATGGGATATAATGTATTACTCTTTTACATAAGATTGTGGATATATTCCGACATAATACAAAGACATTATTAGCTTCCAAGGAATATAAAATATTCCAACATGAAGAAATGCATTGCCGATGCGTTGATGAGAATTTTAAAAGTGACAGTCTGGATGCATGGCATAATCCAATTGATAGTAGGTAGATTCATCCCAATTTGTAATCAAACCAAGCGCATATATAACCAATTGACCTCGTCATAAGCCCTTTTTAGATCAATCTTGATAATAGTTGTTGGTAAGCATTTGGTTTTGGTCGAGTGGAGTGTTTCCTGTGCCAAACCAACAACATCATGAATTTGTGTACCTTTAAGGAAGGAAAATTGTTCATTAGATATTATCTTTGAGAAGATAGCTTTTATTCTGCAAGCCAACACTTTGACAATAATATTGTATATTACATTACACAAAGATATTGGACGATAATCACTGAAGGTGGAGCCTTTTTCAGTCTTCGGGATAAGTGTAATGAAAGTCGAATTAAAAACTGCAAGAATTCTTCCCTTTAATCTGGACTCCTCAATCACTACCAATAGGTCCTTGGCAAAAATTTCCATGAACCTGTCAAAAAATTCCATTAGCCACCCATCTGGTCTGGGGATTTTATCATTCTGTAGACTGTCGACAGCCGCATTCATCTCTTCCATAGAAACATGATCTTGAAGTTGTAAATTGTCTTCTTCATGTATAAGAGTTGGAAAAGATGATGCAAGGCTTAATTTCTGGATCAAAGAGACCTCATTTGATTCATAATAGATCTATTTAAAATGAGTCATACCCAAGGCTGCAAGCTCTTGAAATCCAAAAAATCCCTCTCCATCTTCATCTTTTAGGGACCAGATTGAGTTTGTATGCTCACGGTGTTGAATGTATTTGTGAAAATAAATCGTGTTCTTGTCCCCAAGATAGATCCATAGAGATCGAATGTTGAGTCTATCCCTAACTTCTTCATCGAGCAAAAATTGATGCTTCTGGTCCTCAAGAATTTAATTTCCTTTCTTTGAAGCTCGAAGACAAAGCCACCTGGATTATTAGCGTAGAATGCCTCAAGGGTAGATTCAATCTTCAATAATTCATTTACCTGCTCCTTCTTTTTTGTGTTTTCCATGGGATGGTAACTGTTTTAATCTTCAAAAGGTTCTGATGGAAATGTATAGCTGTCAAGGTGCTGTTATTAGGATCGAAAGGTGTCCATTCCTTTCAAATCATTTCTCTGTATTCAACCTCTTTTAACCATCTAACATCAAATTTATATGGACTCGGTGGTTTCCTTTGTCTTTGTTCCATTTCGAGGAAGATCAGATGGTGATCAAAATCTCCTCCGACTCCAACCCATTGTCTAATGTAAGACACAGCTCTGAGATATCCCTCATTAAGGGGAAAACTATCAAGCCTTTCTGCGATATGGTCAGCTCCCATTCTCATATTGTGCCATGTGGGTCTTAGGGTTATAGGAGGGATATCCATAAGACAATGAGTCACAAGCAAATTATAGAAAAAATCGGCAAGGGGATCTCTGTGTGCATTATCACCCCAAATTTCTGATTCTCCAAGTGTAAAGTTCATATCACCGCCAATAATCAATCTTTCAACATTCAAGTAGGTCATACATAAAAATCTATCCCATAAGGCCTGTTGATTTTGATAGGGTCTATATACATTGATGATAGAAAATGCATGGCCAAGTTCCCACGAAAACAAAACAGCTCCCATGACAGATGGGGAGGCCCAGCTATTGCTACATAGGAAGTAACTTGTATTCCATCCCATTAGTAGTCCACCAAATACACCAAAGGCATCTGAGAAAATGAAATGCCATCTTAGCAACAAAAATTCCAGATCATTGATAATAAGGTCAATGGTAGCAAGAGTTTCTTGAAGAAGAAGAGCCATTGTGCTTGAGCTAGTCACCAGACGCTTGAGGGCGAGCTTTTTAAGGGAATCCCCATCCCTTAGCAATTTAGGGACATAACTAGCATTAAGGAAACCTTGCCTAGGCCTTACATGCTCTAAGTGTCCCATTAATGCGTTTCTATCTTCCATTGTTGATATCTAGGGTATCCTGTGCTATCACTTTATCCATGATAGATATATGACCCCTCAGTCTAGGGGTGGACTATAATCCTCTCTATATGCCAAGGCCGTGTGGTGGAGGAGGTTTCAAGCCAGACTATGAGCATAGGTTATAGGATGCAGCTTTACTACAGGTGCATCTTGGAGAAAAATGTGTTGTAGTCCTAGCCATGGTAGAAGGGGATTAACACTGTGAGGGTGGGGATTGGGTAAAAGGGAGAGCAAGTGGTAAAGGTGATGAGATATGGGTTTAACTACATGGTGGAGGGGAGAGTATAATAGATGGAGAATCAATAGGAATGAGGGACGTCGGTGTATACAGAGAAGGGGTAGAGGTTAATAACAAATGGGTGGGTCCATTATCCTCAGAAAAGTAACTGAACTAGGTCGATAGATCTTCAGAAACAGATACAGGTCTATAAGGATAGGATGTATCCACTTCAGATAAAACATTCTATATGGGATGTTTGACAGAAAAATATGGGATAGAAAAAAGATCCGGAGGGACCATACCTGGTAAAGGTGGCTCCATATTCCCCAACATTATGTTTTCTTCAGGCATAGTAGTCTTGTTCAGTGAGGCCATTTGATAGGATGTTTTCTCATCTCTCCATTTCCAAATATTCCTACAAAACTGTTTAGAGTAGTTCTTGGCAATGTGACCATAAGTATGACAACAATTACACTTGAAAGGAACATCGACATAATCAAGGGTTTGTGTCCATGTCCGTCCCTTGAAAGATATCTCAATTTCCTCCGGTAGCCCGTCCCTCAAGTCGGGTTCCACCAATATGCGTGCAATCGAGAGGATTAATATCTCCAGATAAGCCATATCCCCCTTGATGTATGATCCAGTAGTATCACGAATGCGATTGAAAACATCACTGGACCATAGTTTAGGAGGTAGTCTTGGTAGTTTCACCCAGTATGCCCTGGTAGTAAAATGTTCAGTATGCGAATCAAAAAAATGAGTCAATCTTTTCAGCTTTAGAGGAGTTGAATTCAGTGCCTAGAATGTATGTAGTAGTTTATTAGTATCCACTGGTTTCTCTAAAATAACCCCCAACCATCCCCGAGTGAGTGCATAGTATTGAGGGTCTTAACCAAGAATAGGCACCTAATGGGTCAGAATCCACTATCGGAAAGTAGCTAGAGATATCCTTCAGCCACCAAAGCGACCAATGGGGCCCTGGTATGATAGTAAGTTCATAATGACTATAAAATACCGTATATGTTGGTCAGTGAGCCTTCCAAGTGGTCAGAAAAAAAGGGCGAACAATAGAAAGAAATTTCAGACCAACGATGTGTACACTAGCTCAGTTAGTAAATGATAAGAAACATAGATAGTAGTGCAAATCTCCTCAGTTCGAGAGAAAACACCATTGTCAGTCAAAAGGTAGGGAGGAGTCCTCTTCTTAATCAATCAGGTCACACACTATAGTCTTTTTAAAGATTTATTTGAGTATATACCGACGAAGAACTAGACCTAAATATCATGGCATCCCCAATTGACTAATGTTCTAGGTATACAATATGGTATATTGGTATTTTATGTAACTTAACCATGTCCAATAATACTCCCACTTTTTTAACCTGGTTGGTACTGGGTTCGCTACTAGGTAGCAAAATTGACTCCATGGTTTAGATTCACAGTCATGTTGTCAATCCATGAACGGACATGGGGTCACTGAGTCGTCATGTTACAAAGCCAAAATGGTTACTCTATAGAGCCGAAATGAAAGTTACAGAGCCAAAATGTTGCAGAGCCATTTGTGCATGTGCCTTAGCAGACTTATAACGCAACTATTATCACAAGAAAATGCCAGTGCAGATTCTTTGGACGTATATACCAAAAATTAGTGTTAGTGCCAGTGCCGATTAGTATTGAATGTGTTATGAAACTTATCCATTTAATTTAGGCAAAGTAATTATATACATAAAAAGATTAAGAGTGGTGTATGTTGATGTATTTTTAACTTCGGAATGCATTTCACATATGTATATTGTATTCTTATAGAGATGTTATTATTCCTCTATACGGAAGTGTTGTCATTTATATTGTAAGTGTCGTAACTTATACTTGATGGGTTATTAGACCACCTTGATGGGGTCGGCCCTGTATAAGTCATGTGGGTTAAATGGTTATTAGACCACCTTATTGGGGGTCGGCCCTGTCAGCATTATGTTATGTGGTTAAGTTGAGGCCGACCTAGTAAGGTTATTAGGGAAGTCAAGTCATGTATAAATAGAGTGTGGGAGGCACTCTATTTGATCATTCACTTTCTCACTCATACACTCATTGGAGAGTGGCGCACTAGTGGAGGAGGAGAAGCTGCTGCTAGGAGACTATCTATTATGCTTGGGTTTTGTATCATTGCTCTATCTATCTATGAGGAAGTTATTGGGGTTTTTCACCTTCTTGGTTTTCCCCAAGGAAATACTGTGTGTCTATTGTCTCATGTGATTGCTTGTTGTGATTGATATGCTTGATATGATGTAAATGTTATTCTCTCAGTAAAGATCCTAGAGTATGTTGAATTAATGCTCAAAAATTTAACATGGTATCAGAGCTAACTTGAGAAGAAGACACTGTGCAGTTGCGGAAGCTAGGGATTCTTTTTTTTTGGGTCTCTCTCCACAGATCTTGAAAGGAAGTAGGGTAGATTGACTCTCCTTAGCAAGGCGCATCTTTCTGTCCAATCATAATTCAATTATGAGCACTTTTAGTTTTGGCCCTAAAAATTAGGGTTTCCACAAAAAGTGGAATTTTTGAAATCGGAGACCATGGATGGAAGCTCTTTGGAAAAATCGAAGTTTAGAGATTTGGATCGAACTTTTTGGTTGGGTGAAGCTCCGGGAAAATCAAACCCTAGTTTGGGGTCCTGTCTAGTGAAGCCGGAAATTAAGGTTTCTGCAAAAGTTGGAAATTTCGAAATATGAGATCATGGCTGGAAGCTCCTTGGAAAAATCGAATTTTAGAGATTTGGATCGAACTTTTTGGTTGGGTGAAGCTCCGAGAAACTCAAATCCCAATTCAAGTTCCTCCCAAGTGAATCTGAGAGATTGAAAAGCATTTATGAAGGGTGAAACTTTACGGTTTTCAATTTCTTAGTGTACCAGGCTGATCATCTCATCAAGGCGCATATTTCTATCCTTTCAGAAGTTTGAAATTCACATTCTGAATTTTTAGGGTTTCTCTGACAAACCCTAATCCAGCTTCGGATCCAGTTTTCAACAAATCAAGTGGTAAGACTTAATAACTTTTCTATTTCCATTTGAAGTACTTCTTAAGATGTCTCACCACACCAAGCTTGAGGGTAAGCTTGAAAGGGATGATAACTTTCAAGCATGGAAGTATAGGATTGGGTTAATTCTAGAAGAAAGTGAGTTGGACACCTACATAAGTGAAGGGGTTCCTATCCCAGAGGGAGAAAAGACTAAGGCCTTACACAAGAGAAACTTGGTCAAAGCTAAGATAATCATTGTTGATTCTATTAAGGACTATCTCATACCCCATGTGTCTTCCCTAAGGACACCTAAGGAGATGTTTGATTCCTTGACCAAGCTATTTGAAGGGAAGAACATAAATCGGAAGATGACATTGAGGAATCAACTAATGAACATCTAGATCCAAAATGCAGAGACCATGCAGTCTTACTCTTCAAGGGTCTCCCAGATAAAAGAACAACTTCAAGCTGTAGAAGTGGTAATGACCACTCTTAATGGCCTTCCTAGGTCATGGGATTCCTTCATCCAAGGAATTTGTGCTAGGAAGAAACTTATCTCTTTCAGCAGGTTGTGAGAAGAATGCTCACAGGAAGAAGCTTAGATTATAGCTTGAGAAGAAAATATGGGGAGTGAAGATCAAGCTCTCACAGCACATACCAAGGAGAGGACACTTTTCCTCAGATTGTCCTAAGAACAAAATGAACAACAACAACAACCACTACAAGCAATCTGATAGATATGACTTATAGGTATGTTTTGAAATATGTTCATGATTAAGTTTATAATATGATTGTCTTCATGTTATTAAGTTTAGTAACAATCTTGTTTAATTTTAGACTTGTCTTATCACCCTAGTAAAAGTATGAATGCATGATAGAAGGCACTCATTGATTAGGGTTATGACACTTATGATTGTATTATGATTGTACTAATGCACTATGGTGTTGTATGAGGAGAATGTTATCCGCTAACATGAAGGTACAAATCAAGTCCTAGATCAAGACCATAGTGACATGAAGACAAAGACTCATCCATAGTCATGGATCACATAGAGGTATGTATAATTTGGTTCTACAATGGTTAAATCATGAGTTATGTAGGTCATTGAAGAGAACAAGAAAAACATTGCTAGACATAACTAGCAAACATGATGACCAGGTATGTTTTTCCTATATCAAGTTAGAATCCTACCCTATGTAAGGATATTATACTTTTGTATAATTGATAATGATTACTCATGAAGTTACAAGTTTGAGTAATCTAGGGTTTATGCATTGTATGTCTCTTACCTTGATTGATGATATGACTAACCAGAAGAGTTTTATGGTCAAATATGACTATGCATGAGTAAGAGAAGTTTTCCATGAAACTTTGAATGCCAATGCTTATTATCTGTGTTTGAAATGATCATGACTATACATGTTTAAGATTATTGTGTTTTGATAGTATTAAGATTATACTAATGAATGTATGATTATGTATGAGATCTCGAGGATAACACAATGATGATACTAGTAAGCATGCATAGTGATTGAGGATGGATATAAGTTCAAGGATAGGTAATCTAGGAAACAAAGATCAAAAGGGAGCACACTCCAATAGTTCCTGCAAGGAAGCAAAGATTGAGAGGGAGTCCACACAACAAACAAACAAAGATAAGTATTTGAATTGTCATTTCTTGTATATCTGATTTTTTAAATAATATTGTTCAATGATGTATATACTTATGTTCCTAGACTTAGGTTATGTATTATGCATATTAGAATAATTGCATTAACGAACAGTATATGCATGTGATGGGTAAGTGGCCTATGGCACTGTACAACATTCCATTGCTACTTATCTAGAATGAAATCTCTTTGCTGACATGTTGGGAGTTGTGCACACTCTTAACAATATTCTGGTAGATATTGGAAGGCATCTCGAAAGTTACGGGATATGGATAAATGTTGTATTGAAGCATTGGCTAAATTAATTGCATGATTGTATGGCATATTTCTTTATGTGTAAGAATTTGTTTTGAAAACTATGTGCAATTTAACTTTTCTTGTAGGAAATATTGTATACCATCACCTACAAAAGAAGGACTACAACATTTACTCCAGCAACAAAGCTATCTATTGAAGAATCTGAAGTTCCCAGGATCTGGGATGAAGTAATGATTGAAGAGTACCAGTCGAGCATGAAGAATGATTTTTGGGATGTGGTCTCAAGACCTAAAGGGAAGTCTATTATGACTTCCAAGTGGATCTATAAGATCAAGCATGCTGCAGTTAATAGCATAGAGAAATACAAAGCGAGATTTGTAGCTCCTGGATTCTCCCACAAAGTGAGAATAGACTATGAAGATACTTTTGCTCTTGTATCTAGATACACCTCCATCAGAACAGTACCTGCTCTGGTTGCAGTGATGAAATGATAGATACACCAGATGGATGTCAAGACAACTTTCTTGAATGGTGTAGTCGAGGAGGAAGTGTATGTGGAGCAGCCACTCGGTTTTGAGACACATGACAGGGTGTCATATGTGTGCAGGTTGAAGAAATCCTTGTATGGATTGAAGCAAGCTCCTAGGACTTGGTATGGTAGGATAAACAACTTTCTATCCAGTTTGGGCTTTACTAAGAGAAAAGCAGATTCCAACCTTTACTACAAGGTTGAGGAAGGCAATCTTGTGATACTACTTCTGTATGTGGATGACATGTTTGTTACAGGTGAGGATGGATTGATTGTTGATACCAAGAGAAAGCTTGCTGCCGAGTTCGAGATGAAGGAATTGGGGATGATGCACTATTTTCTAGGCATGGAGGTGTGACTCTTACACCCAAAATATACCCATCATGAGATTTAGTGTATACACCCCTGAAGATGTATTGACTGAGTAATTAACCTGGGAGGATTTGTACCCAGTTGTACCAGGTTTTGAGAGGTCGTCACAGATTGCGCTCATGCAACATGTGATGTCGCAGCTTGCTTCATTACAGAGTGCAACGAAGTTAGTTAATGGGAAAAAATAGCTTCTTCAAGGTTCTTCTCGAAACTTGCTAACTTGGGGGCTTATCCCTGACCTCTAGGGGAGTTGGTACTCGATTCCTAATACCTTGGGAGGATCCCCTATCTCTCTCCTACCATATCTCAACCTATCCTATCCATACCATATCCACTTAGTCCTATATAAGAGAAGCTCTACTCCTCTCCAAAAGGAGGAAGTCTATGGTGTCTATATGCTGGTGAAATCACTCTTGAGAGATCTCTACTCATCCTTGAGAGACTCAAGCTTCCTTAGGAGGAAATGGAAAATGGCTTTGTTGGAGAAGGGCTACAGCATTAAGCCTTGGTTGTAGTTCTATATCTCTGCTATGTACTTCCCTTTTTTTACAGTAATACAAATGATTTCCACCAATATTGTTCCTGTGTTTAATGATATTGAGTAGTTTACCTTCTTAACTATTCACTTAGATCTCTTATTGTATAGATGCCTGTATTGGAGAAAACTCACTATGGGTTGGGAATACCACAATAGACAGATGACTACCAGAAATCTACTCAATTCTCAAAGCAATGCTATTATAAATGACAATGTTAAGATAATGGAGAAATGTAACCAACCTCGATCCAAACGTTTGATGTAGATCCCCGTTGGAGCTTTCAATCCGTGCACTTGTAATCTGCAAATTAGTCTTGACAGCCAATACCCAACAAGTACAAATAATATATAATTGACATTAACGTTATCAATAACAATGGTCCATAATATCATAATAAAATGTAACCCAATGTATAATAAACAACATTCACACCATGAATGGACAAGAATATGAGCATTTCTATTAATGAAGAAGAAGAAGTACAAATGATACGACCTCTTGCCGGCAACCAATCTGAACCAAGATCTAGATCAATCCACTTGTGCCTCCACCACTTCAATCCTCCATGAATGGAAAACTTAAACTAGAAAGGAGTTTGGAAGGTGAACATAAATGGTCCACAACTACAAGGATCAATGAGTGCATACTCAAGATAGGGAAAAAATCCACTAGAGTTCCTTTACTATTCTCTTCTTCCTCCCGTCCATAATCCATATGTGCTAAATATATAGTCCTCTCAAAGGTAGGTGAAAGGACACATCGAGACGTTACTTGGGAATATGGAGAGCCAAAGATCACCCAATGACTGCTTTTTGGGAGTAAAAAGTAATTAATAGTGGTTTTTACCATTTTACTTGATACCCGCGAGCTATAGTGATGCAACTCGCGCATACGCATGCTATAATGATGCAACATGCAGGTAGGAACAAAAATAGGGAAAAATAGTATCTCTGAAGGATATAAGTGGATCCGAGTCACTGAAATGGATCCTATAGGCCAAATAATGCTGATGCTCACAGGGTGGAAGATTACGATGTAACAGATGCCCCCAATGTGTGAGGCCAGAGACTGATGCTACGATGGATGAAATACATTATAAAAATCAGAAGTGGAGTGATGGAGACACAAGTGGAAAGAGCATCTCACTTGTCATAATACAATAGTATCTCTGAATACATGTCGGTATAGTACAACAATCTGATACAATGGCCATGAATAGGCAGTGTATAATGGATGCATGCCATAAGTGATCATAGCCATGATCCCTCTACAGTAAGATATGGTCTTCTGCTGAAAAGAAGACAACTAGTGCAACTGGAGGTACAAACTGCTGAAATCTGAGAGGTGATATCTCAAATGTAAAGTCAAAGTCATATGTAGCATACTGAATGCCATAATCGCCTGGGGTCATCTACACAAGTCTTCGACGGTGCAAGTCCTATCAAGTGAATAAAGGAGTTGGGGTCGAACCTGATGAGACATCGTCTGATTACCGGTCAATGATGTATACCGTTAACAGACGTGAGATAACCCACCAATAATGAAAATGGTCATCAAGGCACAAAGCACAATCATCAGAGTGTGAATAAATGGGTTGAAGTCGAACACAAGATGAATCCATCGATCAAGGGACGTTGATGTATTCCCAAAACTGTCAATGGTGAGAGAACCTGCCACTAATGACTGCAAGCCTCAAGGTACTCAAATGAACTCTAAGCCTCAAGTCCTGAAATAAATGAGTTGAAGTCAATAGAACGAGACTCGCTGGAAAGAGGGCATTAAGGCATCCCCCATCAACTAGCACGAGGTGCCAGCAATGCTGAAAGATTTGGAAGATCTCAGGTGAAACAGACTGACTCAATAAGGATGGCTGACCTGCAATAGTCAAGAGATATGAGGAGCGGCTGACACTGGTTCAGGACTTCCTTTGAATAAGAGCATGAGAAAATGGATAGACTCAGGCAGCATAGACTTGACATAAACTGTGCAATACAAGAGGCATTACAGAGGGCTCCATAATGACTGGAAGCTTAACCAATCGGTGGAGAAAACTGAGAAATAAGTACAGCTCCTAAGGCCTAACTATAGTCCCGACTCATAATGTACGGAGTGTAATGAATGCTTTGTTCAAAGGTGACACAACAACTGCCAACAAGAAATAGTGACCATAATCCCGTCCGGCTTTTTGGAATAGTTGATTTTTTTGGTCTTTTTCATATTTGGGAAAAGCTTGAAAAAGAATAAAATTGCTTATAGTAAAACAAGTGAGGGAACGAGTGTCAAATAGTTAGCGGACTAGTCCCAAGCAGTGGAACATACCTATGCTTAATGCAAGGAAGTGCATGTAGGATGTGGACACTCGGGGGAATGTTCCCTCACGCTAAAAGGGTCATCAAATTGTGAAGGGAAAATATATAAGCTCTGCAGGGCTCGACGGGGGAAAAGTGCTCAGGCACCAGGCTAACAATTGAGTAAGCGGGAGCCGGCACAAGGCTCAAGCGGCAAGCAGGATGATGCAATGCAATCACAACATGATATAACAGGGGGGGCCTTTTTCGTAAAGTTAGTCTCCTCACCTGAAAAAGTGTAAAACAATGAGAGAAGAACTCTTCTAGTCACGTATGACTAGGGTATACCTTTTTCGTAATTAATCCACAAAGGTCCGGAAAAGGGGTAAACTTATACCTAAGTGGATGTCGCTTCAAATCCTTTAAGGAGTTTGAAATGACAAGTATACTCGGCAATCTTGTTTGATTTGGAAAAGTCTAACAAGGGCTTAAAAAGACTTTATAAAAATCTTTTCCATAAAGGTTTAACGAGCCCGAAAAAGTAAACTCGTGACCTCCTTACTGTTTTTAACGAGCTCAAAGGAGATATGGAAGAATGCTCATAATGAGAGCAGACGAGTGTCAGGGACATGTGAGACTAGTTCCAAGTGCATGGGACAAAGCTATGCATAATGCAAGGAACATGAGCAAGATAAGGACACTCAGGGGGTGTCTACGAATTTGGATGGCACAAGGTTCAAATGCATCATAACAATGGGGAGGCCTAAACCTATATGCAAGGTTCCGAATATGCTTGCCATGACCGAAGCAAATGTCGAAAAGGACCATTAAACAAGTATAAGTCTAGCTAAAAATCCTGTCTCCAAGAAACATAAGTACCAAGATCATCTCTAAAACGTACATAAAGAAAAATCTGATACAAGTCACTGCGATAGAAACATTTTCAACTTCACTATTGTTAACCTCAGACATAACGTAGGTAGAGCTAACCACTGAAGGTGCCATAGTACCAATACCGGAGGGATCAAAATGATCATCTTCAAAATGAAGAGCAAAGCTGAAGGATGTGAAGGAATCTGCAGTGGCAAATTCATCATCACAGGAGTTGGAAATTCTAGAAGTAGAATCGAACTCATCAGGATCACCGATTTGCGGATCTATAGGAGAGATCAAAGACTCATCAGACTCAAACATCAAATCAGGGCTGGACGAGACTGTGAATGGATCCAAATTCAAATGGATGGAAGGTTGTATTAAAGGCTCATCTTGTTCAATAAGATCAAGGGGAGGAGGGGAATGAGATCTATGATAAAGACCCCCCCACGACTTGTCATCACCACCCATGGACTCAATAAAAACTTCATCTGAAGGTAAAATATTATCGAGGAAACCATGTGAACAAGATAGGTTGGCCGCCAAAACTGGCAGCGTAACGGGATCTTCCTTAACTGTCTGGGAAGAAGAGAGATCCGGATCTGCAGTGGTTTGTTGGATATGATCATAAGCGAGCTCGGCTATAGATAAAGGAATAGACATCCTGAAATGCGTAATGTCTCCAGACATGGAATTCATGGATGGTAAAGTCCACGGATCATCTAAATAGGAGGTCCAGAATAACATATTATTCGAAGGAGGAGACACATTGTTGGTAATGGTTCCAATAAAATTCACAGGTGCAGAATGGTTAAAAGATCCCATCAATGAAGGGTACATTCCAACACCTATGTTGCCAGTTGCCGGCTGAGAATTAGAAACTTGCGGGACTACGGATCTCGTGGATGCTGTGGAATGAGTGCCAACATAATCCAGATGATTGATCATCACAATCTTGCCTTCATGGGGAAAGCATATAACTCTAAATACAGTAGATGCGACAAACTTCATAGCATACATCCAGTTCTGACCCAGTAAAAGGTTGTAGTCGATGGGCGCATCAACCACTTCGACTTAAATAGGCACAGACTTACCTCCCAAGGAGACAACAAGGGAAGGGACAATTCCATGCAGCATAAAAGATCTACCATCAAATGCAGTGAGTGTAGTTCTAGACACAAGTAGAGGAGGAGAGCCAAGAGCTTTCTAGCAAGCTAATGACATTACTGACGCAAAGGCACCTTCATCAACCATAGTACGCTTGATGAAGCTCTTAAGGAAAACCACCTAGATTTGAAAAGGCACATGGTAAGGCAAGCGAGGTTGGACATCAGTAGTATTGAACTTGATAACACTAGGATTTCCCCCATCCTGAACTCCTAACACACTCAAAAGGGCATGCTTCTAAGAAGGACAGGCTTGCAAAAATTCAAGAGCTGACATGGAACACGGAGTTTGGCCCAAATATTCTACGATGGAGTAGTTCTGTGCAGCTCGAGCATTAGGATTGTGCGTGGAGTGCTTGAGAACACCTTTCGGTATCCGCGACATAATGGAAGGTTTCTCTATATGCAAGGAATTGTTAGGAGGAGGGGTAGGCTCACTCCCCAAATTGGGTTGTGGTGCACCATAATTGCGCTGATGAGTAGCAACACAAACCTCCGACTGAACCATATTCACACATCCATAACCACTAGTATTGGAAGAAGATGTTGCCGTTTCATTAGTACCATAACCAGTGGTGGGAGCATGCGAAGCCATGTTTTGGTGATGAGGTAGGGGATCCTTCAACACAGCTGGGCTCTGTTCCAAATGCTTCAATGCTTCTTCAATTCGAGGACATAAGTAAGTAAGATGATCCTCCCCACAAAGCTTGCAAGGGAATTTCACCTTACGCCTATGTTTACGATCCTCACCAGCATTACCGCCTTCCCGAGGAGGGTTGGCATTCTCTTTATGAGGAGTATTACGATTTCTATTGTTATTACTTCCATTGTTTCCGCCCCAATGATTATTTCTCCCCTTTTTCTTACCACCAGGTTGCTGGTTACCCATCAGTTTCGTTGATTACACATTGTGTACATCAGACGACGGAGTGGAAGTGGACAAGGTGTGAAACTGTCCGGGAGCAGACTAGTTTAGTGACAAATTTTGCATTTGATTAGCTACCAAGTCCACAGGGCGAGTGCATGCGTACCCCATGATGGCATCGACATGTGGTCCAGGAACTGACGTGGGCTCATGTCTTGTTCTTGGTGCATCAAGAATAATGTCATACAGAATGCCAGACTGAGAATAAAATAGATCTAACTACTGGACTTTCAAGATAGCTTGTTCCTCAGTCACAATGTCAGACATCGAAACATCCTTAGCAATGTATGGGAGTAAAGACGTAAGGAACCATTCCAACAGGAACTCTGGAGGAATGTTGGCTTTCACTAATCTCTTCTGCTGACGCCATTCTTGAACGTGGTCAGAAATATGTGTGGCCTTATTCTGACGGAAGGTGGACAACAACTCAGTACCAGTATCATAACGAATCAACAACTGGAAATGGTCTAAGAAAACCAAAGCAATCTCGTTGAATCCCCTATAGGTGTTTCCAGGAAACTCCACATACCACTTCGCGACTGCCCCCATGAGGGTGCGTTGAAATAGTCATAATCTAATGGAACCATGATTCAAAGAGTTGGAGGAGCACAAAAGGTGAAACGTCGTGACATGATCTCCTGGGTCCTCACCACCTTTCCCCTCAAACTTTGGAATGTCCGAAGGAAGCTTGGTAGGGATCGGGGGCCAAATATCTGGGAGATTCAAGCGTGCAAGGAACGGGAGCTACGGATGGAAAGCTTGATTATAAGCTCCCATAAAAGGTTGATTAAACAAAATTGTGTTATAAGATGGACCAAAAGATTGACCATGAGGATTAAACTACTGATAATGAGGACCTGACGGTCCATAAGCTTTCCCATGGCCATAGGATTGATAACCTCCTCCTGGCTGACCCATTTGAGAGTAAGCAGGTATATGTGTGTTTTGGGCACCATATTGGGGTGGTGGGTGATATTGGTGGCCAGCACCGACTGTGTTGTAGTAAGGGTTGCCACCATGAGTATGGGGCATATATGTACTATTCATAGCGGGAACCATGTTGTAATGACCGTAATGGTATGGTATGTTCCCACCCCCAGCATTAGGATTAGCTTGAGTAGTCGTGTGATGACCATAAGTAGGAGAAGTATTCCCAGCCCCAACATTGGTGTGATTAGTAACAGGGTTGGTGGTGTGATGTCCATGTGGATAGGAAATATTCCCACCCCCTACATTAGCATTACTAGTGGCGGCGGTGGACGCGAAAGTATGCAGTATATGTCCACCCCCGTGGTTGGGAGGAATGATATCATTCGTAAAAGTAGTCCTGGGTTGACGAGTAGCGACACATGTATTAGGTGGTGTATGGTGAGCCATGTTCCGAAAAACATTCCGGTTAGGTTGGGTAATCCTAGGAGGTGGTTGTCTTCCAACATTAGCATTGTTAGGAATTTGACCAGTCCCCATACTATGTGTGCGGGTGGAAAACGTAGTGCCCCTAGTGAGGGTAGTTCCCTCAGTGGGTATAGTATAACTAACACTTTGACTAGTGCCAACATGAATACCAACCATAGTGGAAGGTTCGATAGTACTATGACTAGGAATACCAAAAGAGACTGTGGTGGGGTTGATCGTAGTGTCATTATGTGATTCAGGCATCCCGTATCTATAACTGCGTGGAAAGGAAGGAATAAAGGGCTCGTCTTGTTCTTCGTCCTCGGGTAAGTAGGCATTCCATAAAGATAATTATCCGAATTCAAAGGATCAAACGGATCTCTATCAAGTGGATTAGGCCAAATAGAACCAGGTTGAGTCTCAGGTGGATCACCTCCCCACTCCTCACGAGGAGTATGGGGATCGAAAGTATGGTCAACTCTACCCGAAGGAGTCGAAGGTTTTTCCTCGGTATCAGGATTTGCAGCCATGACGTCTTGGACGTAAGTCTCATATGAATCCGAAGACTCAGAGGGAGCCCTCCGATGTCCTCTAGCAACATGGCTTGAAAAATTGAGTGGCTTAAACCAGGCAAACAACGGGACTGGTGGAGAGAAGGGCTCCGCGACATGATATCTTTGGAGAGAATATGTAATCAAAACGTCCCCTAAAGGCCAACTATCGATCAAAAACAGTAAATCAAAATCACACACCTAGATAAAATACAGCCAAGAGCAGACAAACAGAGTGGCTAAATGAGCTCCCGACACTAGAGCCGGTATGTCTCGCCTAGGAGAGGCTTGAGACTCCCAAACTATAGCCGGAGGTAGCTGAATCAGTTATAGAGACACCCAGGCTACACTGCGTCCCCAGTGGAGTCGCCATTTCTGTATTGGAGAAAACTCACTATGGCTTGGGAATACTACAACAGACAGATGACTACCAGAAATCTACTCAATTCTCAAAGCAATGCTATTATAAATGACAATGTTAAGATAATGGAGAAATGTAACTGTTAGTACCAGGATCTGCCCATCAAATTTCTTTGAACTTTTGCCAATTTTGCTTTAATTTTGTCAAAGCCCAGTCTCCAAAGGTATCCATTCGACCAAACACTACAGGTTTCAAAAGATAAGTACATGAGCTTGTCATTGTCATTTTGAGCAAAAGAACATTTGAGCGATGATGATCAAGCCTAAAACTCAAAGTCTTACCATCCAACTTCAATACCAATGTGATACTGAAATCATACAAGTCAACAATGCAAGCATCCAGATATAAGCCCACGGGTCTAACATTATGTATATCGCATCAACATGAGGTAGAAATAGTTGTCTTTAAAAGCAAAGAAAATATCTGTATTCTTTCCATGTGGCATACGTTTTGAATATGCAAAAATTCGAATGTCAACTACATCTTCGTGTTAATGCACACATCTACATAGTGCCAAATGGGCTCAGATGGTGGGATAATACAACAAAATGCCAATTCCAAACACCAATAGTTATCTCATTCAACACGAGGGAAGGGTTTCACCATGAAATTGACAGTTTTACATCAAGAAGAACCAAATGTTAAGCAGTTGCAGTTTCCCAATGTCATGAACCAAATGTCAAGTGAAAGCTCGCCAAGGAGAAAGTAGTTTCAACATTTATAAGCAAGTGATTTTATTCCATTTTCATTTCTGGCATTGAGTGTCTCTTGTGCAAAGTTCAGGTCAAGGGTTTAAATGTGAACGCTTGCATAGGTACTAAAAGAGAAGCTCCCGTCCAAAATTTCATGGCCAGTCATGTGCTCGATAGCTAGAGACTGAATACCAATTGAAGTCTTAAGGATGGAAACATGAATTTGCTAGCAAAACACTTGATGAGAGGACTGTTGCCATGCAAGAATGCCAGAAAAGGAAGCACGTTTTATTAAAAATAAAGTATTGATCAAAGTTCAATATTTTCAGGCAGCGGGGTTGCAGAGGAGGTGGCAGAGCACTTGGCATAGCATCTAGCAACATAGATCCAAATATTGAAGACAATAAATAGTTGGCAGTCAAATAACCATCTCCAAAATTTTAAGAAGAATATCTACAACCGAATTTTCTTCCAGTTCAAATGCATAAAAGCAAAATGTATTGGTGGCATAGTAACGTTATTCATTCAGGAAATATTGGGACAACTAGCAAATATTGGTTCCAGTGTTTAAGCCAACAACTTTAAGCAAATTGACATCTTCAGGGAGATAAAGTAGTAGTCACAGGAACAACCCCATATTTTTAGGCATCATTTAATCCTTCAAGGATACAGGTGGCAAGTAATGATTATCAAGGAAACATTTGGAAAAAATATGGCAACACAATTTCCACATCCAAAAGGAGCCGATACAGGTTGTTCCAAATTTATTGCAAATTGTTAATTGTTTTAATTTTTCTTTCTTTATAAATTTGATATTCTGTAATGTCAATGAGGAGGAGGTTCCAGCTTGAGAGGCTGTGTATTGTAATGTGTGGATTGAACATCAATTTGAGTTTCTTTCAGCTCTGTAAATGTATATTTTGGGAGGGTGTCTAGGATCATAAATCTTTTATGAAATTTTTTAACTTCTTTGCATGCAAATGTTGTTCATTGCCTGTAATAAATCTTATGATGGACAGTGTCTCTGTCCTAGTTTCTTATTGCAGATACCAATGTTTGTAATTATTTTTGCAAAATGTCTTTTTGTATCAAGAATATTTACCAGTTATGCGATCAACTGTTTGTGGTTACATGACTGTTTTGTTAAACTGGTTCATACATTGCTATAGTTTGTAGTCATATGTCTTTAGATCATCCTTTTTCACCATCCCTTATATATATCTTTTTGTGTCTTATTGATTCTTGAGCATTGATCATTTATCCATCGCCTTCAAGTTCCTCTTCTGCTATTTAAAATCCATATTCATTCAATTCGAGGTGCCTAAACTTTGTGCTAAGCAGTCAGTACAAATTTTAGGACAAACAGTAACCAACCTCGATCCAAACGTTTGATGTAGATCCCCGTTAGAGCTTTCAATCTGTGCACTTGTAATTTGCAAATTCGTCTTGACAGCCAATATCCAACAAGTACAAATAATATATAATTGACATTAACGTTATCAATAACAATGGTCCATAATATCATAAGCAAATGTAACCCAATGTATAATAAACAACATTCACACCATGAATGGATGAGAATATGAGCATTTCTCTTAATGAACAAGAAGAAGTACAAGTGATACGACCTCTTGCCGGAAACCAATCTGAACCAAGATCTAGATAAATCCACTTGTGCCTCCACCACTTCAATCCTCCATGAATGGAAAACTCAAACTAGAAAGGAGTTTGGAAGGTGAACATAAATGGTCCACAACTACAAGGATCAATGAGTGCAAATTCAAGATAGGGCAAAAATCCACTAGAGTTCCTTTACTATTCTCTTCTTCCTCCCGTCCATAAGCCATATGTGCTCAATATATAGTCCTCTCAAAGGTAGGTGAAAGGACACATCGAGACGTTACTTGGGCATATGGAGAGCCAAAGGTCACCCAATGACCGCTTTTTGGGATTAAAAAGTAATTAATAGTGGTTTTTACCATTTTACTTGATACCCACAGGCTATAGTAATGCAACTTGCGGGTACGCATGCTATAATGATGCAACATGCGGGTAGGAACAAAAATAGGGAAAAATAGTATCTCTGAAGGATATAAGTGGATTTGAGTCACTGAAATGGATCCTACAGGCCAAATAATGCTGATGCTCACAGGGTGGAAGATAACGATGTAACAATGCCCTTTACTTGTTTCTCTTGTTTCTCGTCTTGACAGGTCTTGCAGCTTGGATCTGACGACCGTGAGACGCAGAGCAACATTAAGGAGAAAGGATAGAAAAGTGAAAGGTAAGACATCTAGTACTCGATCCTTAAGTAGATCTAGGAAATGAATTCATAGCCTGTTCTATTTGTTCTAGACTCGCATTGAGCTAGGAAGATCCTGCCCACGTCCGCTCGAGTGGATTGTCCGATAAACAGTGGAAAAGTGCAAATGGGATCTTCCTTGGACAAGGGAAGTATGCAGTAGAGATCTTGAAGAGGTTCGGGATGATGGAATGCTAGGCCATGGCCACACTTATGGCATCGAACCTGAAGCTTCTATGTGATGCTTCATCTAAGCCGGTTGATGTCATGGTGTATCGTCAGATGATTGGGTCCTTGATGTACTTGACGAACACGAGACCAGATATTTGCTTTGCGGTGAACACATTGATCCAGTTCTTGGCGGATCCCAGAGGTGTTCACCTGGTTGATGTAAAGCATATTTTGAGGTACCTGAAGGGTACAATTGATTATGGGCTCAAGTATGATGCGAATAAAAAGTTTAACTTGAAGGGTTATGTTGATTCGGACTAGGAAAGTAGTGTTGCAGATAGTAAGAGCACTTCTGGGTGTTGCTTCAGTATGCGATCATGTGTGATCTCTTGGTTTAGCAGGAAGCAATCCTGCGTGGCACTGAGTACAGCCAAAGCAGAGTATGTTGCAGCTTGTTCGGCTAGTTGTGAGGCAGTATGGATCTGGAAGCTACTGTATAAGTTATGTGATCTCTCACTGGAGGCTACTGGTATCATTTGTGATAACCAGAGTTGTGTGAAGCTGTATGAGAATCCAGTGTTCCATGACAGGTCGAAGCACATTGAGATCAAATATCACTATATCAGGGATATGGTGCAGAGAGGAGCAGTGAAGCTCTGGTATGTTGCGACGGATGAGCAGGTTGCATATGTGTTGACGAAACCACTAGCCAGAGTGAAGTTTGAGTACTTTAGAGAGAGGCTTGGTGTTCTTCAGATTGAAGATACTTCGAGGAAGAAGTGACGGGACACATTTGTAGAATCCATTCCAAGCATGGTGAGAGGAGGATCCTTCCCATGGCCGTGGATGTAAGCGTTGTGTGCTGAGCATCAGGATGTTGCTCTAGTTACTGCTCGGTATGATCAGTTGGATGCTTGATATGATTAGTTGGATCATGTATATGTATATGCATCAGGATGATGCAGTGATGATGATCAGGATGATCATGTGAGATGAGTATCAGGATGATACTCTGGATGATATGCATTAGGACGATTCTATGATGATGATCAGGATGATCATATGTGATGATATGTATCAGGTGGATACATTACATAATTAGTTGGATTATGTGTGATGAGTTTCGAAGACACAGATGCACTGAGCCATTCTAGCATGGTTGAAGTGCGTCTTCCCATGGTTGATATATAAGGGCTGGGGCCATTCCGACATGGTTGAAGTGTGTCTTCCCATGGTCATTGAAGTAAGAGTTGGGGCCATTCGAGCATGGTTGAAGTTTGTCTTCCCATGGCTGCGATATAAGTGCTAGGCCATTCGAGCATGGTTGAAGTGTGTCTTCCCATGACTGCGATATAAGTGCTGTGCCATCCTAGCATGGTTGAAGTGTGTCTTCCCATGGCTATGGATATAAGTGTGGTGCCATTCTCGCATGGTTGAAGTGTGTCTTCCCATGGTGTAGATATAAGTTCCGAGCCTTTCATGGATGGTTGAAGTGTGTCTTCCCATGCCGGTGAGCGTAAGTGCTGTGTGATGTGCATCTAGGTTGTGCTTCGTGGACGATGAGATGAGATGATCAGTATGATCATGAGTATCAGGATGATACTCTGTGGCCGTGGATAGGTTGTGCAGTGGCATGTAAAAGGTCCTGGGAGATCCGATAGGTTTAGTTGTGTGCTCGTAATCAGTCCTAGGATGCTCTTGCGAGGTTTTGTTGATGCACGTAATAAGTCCTGAGGATTCCATAGTACGACTAGTGATGATGAAGACCTACAGGTGGTGGGACTACATCCAACATGAAAAAGGGCTGGCTCTGTAGAACTTCCTATGACGAGTAGATTTGAGATTGATTGAGATAGCAGTAGCAGTGACGATGATGATGATCTAGTGATGATGATCCAAGAAGAAGACTTGTGCTAGCAGATTTGTGTCGAGAAATACCTTCCTAGTTAAGAGGGAGTGTTGATGTATTTGTAACTTCAGAATGTATTTCACATATGTATATTGTATTCCTATAGAGATGTTATTATTCCTATATACAGAAGTGTCGTCATTTATATTGTAAGTGTCATAACTTATACTTGATGGGTTATTAGACCACCTTGATGGGGTCGGCCCTGTATAAGTCATGTGGGTTAAAGGGTTATTAGACCACCCTATTGGGGGTCGGCCCTGTCAGCATTATGTTATGTGATTAAGTTGAGGCCAACCTAGTAAGCTTATTAGGAAAGTCAAGTCATGTATAAATAGAGTGCGGGAGGCACTCTATTTGATCATTCACTTTCTCACTCATACACTCATTGGAGAGTGGCGCACTAGTGGAGGAGGAGAAGCTGCTACTAGGGGACTATCTCTTATGCTTGGGTTTTGTATCATTGCTCTATCTATCTATGAGGAAGTTATTGGGGTTTTTTACCTTCTTGGTTTTCCCCAAGGAAACTATGTGTGTCTATTGTCTCATGTGATTGATTGTTGTGATTGATATGCTTGATATGCTGTACATGTTATTCTCTCAGTAAAGATCCTAGAGTATGTTGAATTAATGCTCAAAAATTTAATAGTGTAACCTCTAAATCCTATGAATAATTTTAAATTATTTAGTATCGAATGTGTTATGAAACTTATCCATTTATTTTAGGCAAAGTAATTATATACATAGAAATATGGAAGGTGATGTAACTTCCAAATCTTATGAATAATTTTAAAGATATCATCATTTTATACTTTTAAAAATAATAATTATGTTTACAAAATATAATTTTAAACATCATCATTTTACCTTTAGAAATAATAATTATGTTTAAAAAATAAGGTTTAAAGTAAATTGTCACTATTATCCTTATGGATGGGTTCTCCGGTTATAACCAAATATGGATCCATCCTTAGGATCAGTACAAAACAACGTTTACCACACATTGGGGCGCCTTCACTTACAAGGTTATTCCATTCAAGCTAAAGAATGTTGGAGCCACCTTTAAAAGGGCGATGTCATACGTTTTCAATGACTTGGCTCATATCATCCTCACCTTATTAGATGACCTAGCTTGCAAATCTAAAAAACAATAATATCACCTCCACGACCTACACACCATCTTCATGCGCTATCACAAATACAACATATACTTAAAACCCCTCAAATACATGTTTTGCATCACCACAGGTTAGTTATTAGGATTCACTATATCCAAGGAGGGAATCACCGTTGACCCAATGAAATTTCATACCATCCTTGAATTACCATCCCTACAAACATAGCACAAGTTGCAAAGAATTGAAGGAAAGGCCAATTTCCTTTGGTGTATCGTCCCCGATTATGCCACCCAAGCACACAGTTTTCTATGTATACTTAGGAAAGACATCTCTTTAAAATGGGAAGACCATGCTCAAAGATCCTTCGACGCACTGAAGCAAGCATTGGATTTGACACCCTCATGTTGCTTCTAGACTTTGCAAAGATTTCATCCTCTATATCTTGGCATTAGATTCCACTGTTGCAAGTGTTTTGGTCCAATAGACTGAAGGTCACAATGAACATTTCATTTAATACATCAATAAAACATTGGTAGGACCAGCGATCAACTACATTCATGATAAGAAGATTGCATTAGCCATCATTCTCTCATTACAAAAACTATGCCACTACATCTTGCTTTGCAAAAAAATGTGGTTTACGACTCAAGCCCCATCCAATACATTCTTAGCTGCAAGCTTATCAATAGTAAGTTTGCATGTTATATTGTTATCTTCTAAGAATTCGACATTGAGTTCATGATCCCTAAAATAAAGCAATCCTTGGCCCTCATCAGGCTTGAGCTCCCAACCACTACCTCGGAAGGACCTGTGCACGACTGGTTACCAGATGAACATCTATTCCTCATAGTTAGTGATGACCCATGGTATGGCGATATCCTAACATATCACCGCACTCAAAAGTTCACCTTGCACCTATCTTGTGATGACCACTTACGCATCTGTCATCAAACACCAAGATACCTTATCATAGGAGATGTCTTGTACTATTGCAAGGTCGACACCATCCTACCACATTGTCTTAGGACTTGCCACCACCAAAAAAATACTTTGTGTGGGATATTTTTGGCCATCAGTATTCAAGGATTGTGTTTACAATGTTAAACAATGTGCTAATTGTCAGGTATTTTCCTGCAAGATACAGGCACCACCATCCCCACTCCATCTAGTCATCACGACTCACCTATTCTATAAGTGGGCCATTGATTTCATGGAATGTCACTCGTCCTCTACACAAGGACGCAAATATATCATCGTGGCACTCTACTATTTCATTAAATGGGCCGAATCAATGCCCGCATTCAACTACACAAGCACCATTGCTACACGATTATTCTTTAATCATGTCATCTCATGATTCGGTGTACCAAAGCAGTTAGTCTCTAATGACGAAACCCATTTTTGCAATCATATTTTTGAGGAACTCTCACGGTTGTTAGGATTCAAGCATGATTTCTCAACATCTTACTATCCTCAAGCAAATGGCCAAGTCAAAGTTGTGAACAAAGTTCTTAAAATTATGATCCAACGCACCGTAAACAAAAAAACTCCAGTTGGGATCACAAGTTATTCTCTGCTCTTTGGGTTTACACCACCTCAATTAAGACGACTACAGGATTTACTCCAATTCACCTCATCAAAGGAGTAGAAGTTGTGCTACCCATCAAGTGCCAAATTCCTACACTCTAATCAGCTGTGGAGTTGTTACCCAATAGTCCCACCCTCGGGAAATGATTTGTTTCTTTTGGAACACCTTGGTGAAGAACGAGGGGACTCACTCCAAAAAAATGAGGCCATGAAAGTACACTCCAAAGCACACTATGATAAACATATTCGACCTCGCACCTTCCATGAGGGCGACTTTGTCCTCGTCTTCATCGTGAAAAAAGACAACAAATTAGGGATTGGTAATTTGTATCTAAATGGATAGGGCCTTATGTCGTTAAGAAATTCCTACCCAAAGGGGCATACATCTTAACAAACCCTAAAGGCATAACCCTCAACATCTCGGTCAATGGGTTGTACCTCAAATGCTTCTATCCCTGATCCAAAGTGCAACCCACAGGTGCGCCATGTTTTGGTTATCAATTTTGTGTTGTCAATACCTTTGTCATGTTCTTTATTACACATGAGTATTTGTACCATATGTGCAGGACAATTACCAAGACAAGGTTACCTCTTTTTTTCCATTATAATAACATGACTCTACCCCTCCGCAATGGTGTCGAACTTCTATCACAGGCATCATATCGAAAATTGGCATATAGGAAACACCTTCCCTCTATTTCCATTGCACTTACCAAATATTATTGCTAATAACCATAGGGTTCTCATCCTAGTAATGATATTCCATCAATATCACTACTGAGGGTATCATCTTTCCTCCATGGGTGTGCGCACCATTGCATCCCGGTTATTATTTGACACCCATGATGTCGACCCCCCCACAAGCCCAAGGAATTTGATACACCTTGAACCAATCAACCCATGGTTCATTAGTTTATAGTTGCGCATTTAATCCCCCACCTCCAGCAATCGATGCCATCAAATTCCTTGGCACATGTTACGATCAAGAAACATAGTTGACTAGTCATACCTCCATCAGAACTCTACCCCCTACAATATTCTTCATACTGACACCACCTCCACGACACCTATGGGGTTCCACCATCCAAAGCAACCAATTCTATTCAGTTATTCCCCCAGGAGCATTCTACATGGAATTGATTCATGGGGCACCCGGCTTCACTTTTGTAACCCACTGCTTAGACTATCATGGAAATGGTTACCCGACTCACTCAAAACCAAGGCAACTTCTCCCATTAAACTAAAATTGCGGTAATTCCACCCATCATCAACTTGGTCCATTGATACCCTTGATACCTTATTTTTGAATGTTGATCCTAGCCTTCTTCTGGAATCCTTGAAGTTCACTCTTGATATCCAATCAAAGAACTTACAAAACCAATTCACAACCTTTCTCAAACATATTTGACTACAAATAAATTATTGAAATTCAAATAGAACATGAAAACTTAATCTAATGAACAACCACTAGTAATCAAATTTGAGATAAACATAAACACAATTGTTTGGAAAGGGAATAATGTCTATTCTTTCATTAATGAATGAAGCAAGTACAAAGTTACCTTCCTTCTATTAAAGAACCTCATGAAACCTTTGATTCAAGATCTCCTGCTTCTCTTCTCCAAGAATCCCAACCTAATATCATATGTATTAGGGTTTTATAGCAGCTAGGGATCATATAGTGGGGGAAGGGAGTGATAATTTCTCCAGCATAACATTACTTGGGCTAATATTCCAATTCATGGTCAATATCCCTCTCTTTTAAAGTAAAAGGAGATGGTTGGGTTGAGGAGGGAGAAGTTGTAACCGAGGAGGAGGTTTCCAAAATCATCCAAACTTCCCCTAATTCGATATTTTTTATAAATTTTAAAGTCACACGTTGGTTATAAAGGAGAAAGGTGTGCACCACACGTAGGTGATCCATGTGCAACATGCATGTGGGTGAAAAAACAAGCAAAAAATTCCCTTTTAAGGACTTTTCAGGGGGTGTTTTGGTCTCTAAATGTAGTCAAAAGATCCCTAAATGTTGGATAATCAATGAATAAGTTAAGGCCACCTTAATGAGCTCCCAAATATGGCTCTTCCGTCCATATTTTTATTTTGTGTGACCAAAATTAGCTTCATGACGTGTCATCATGAGAGCATCGACATGCAAGTGTCGTCACAGATGGAGAAGTGCCAAATTTAGTTATAACATATGCCCCCTAATGTATGAGGTCAGAAGGGAACATCATGGCCGAAATACATTATAAATAATGAGCAGTTGGGTTATGGAGTCGAGGAAACCGGAGGAATCAAGAATCGTAGGATCAACGAAGTATCTGAAACAGAGGAAAGTGTTAGACAATCTTATCCATGGGATAAATGTCCATGTTCAAATGATGGAACATGACCTCCAAGATGATACAATAGTGATGTGATACATATGTATAGCTGAAGCATGTATCATGGCCATAAGAAAACAATCATGGATCAATGAGAAAAATATAATATTAAACATAGCCATAGGAATACAAAGGTGGATCTATGTCAATACTGGAGATCATAGCCACAAAGAACAAAATGGATCTATGTCTCGTCAAGAGCCAAAATTTGTGTGTATCAATCTTGCACAACTCAAGCAATAACGAAAGACAAAAATGCTAATATAGCCCCAATATCTTCAACCCAAACTTCCTAAAGGTGCGAATCCTAACCATGCGAGTAAATGAGCTGAATTTGAACATGGAGGAAATTGTTTTATTATCGGTCATTGATGTAAACCGTTAACAAATGCGAGGGAACCCATCGATAATGAAAATGGACCCCAAGGTTCCTAGTACATTCTATTAGGTGTGAATCGATTTTCTTGAAGTTGAACATCTGAAGGATCCACCGAGTAGGAGACATTGATGTATTCACACTACCTAATAGAGAGGGAAATTGCCACTGATGACTCCAATCCCAAAGGTACTACTGAAACTCTAAAATTCATTCCTAGAGCAATATAAGTTGAAGTCGATGCGAAGAAGTCTGTTGGAAGGGAGGCCTAAAGGAATCCTCCATCATCCAACCTGAGGAACAATCAAGGACTGATATGATTTGGATGAGGACCAAGTATATGATGAAAACACCAGGGAATGGCCGACATATGATGTCAAGGAAACTGTATAATGGACGACATAGGTTTTATCTTTGAACAATGAGCACAAAACAGTAGTGACTTAGGAAAATTTGAACACAAAGAGAAGCATAATATAGATCTACAATGTAGGAGACATTGACAGATTCTCCATATGATTGAAAGAGTAACCAACCGGAGGAGTAACAACTCTGAGATCAGGTTCATCCTAAGACCAAAAACTAGAACCCAACTTGTTTGATAAAATTGAAACAGGTGCTTTGTTCAAGGACACATTTGACTTGATGTCATTATATCGAAATAAATTTGAGATCCTTCCATTCCCTTTTCTGTTTTTAAGTACCTTCTTCATTTTTTAACAAGCTTGGAAAGGAGATAAATCATGCTCGATATAGCTCACCTAAATATGAGTCCCTTAACATATATTTAACGAATCTGAAAAAGGAGACGTTCAGTCTCAAGGAGGGTCCTTCAATGTAGAATTTTATGAGTCCATAGAAGGAAAACTCGATACTTTATTTATTATTTAATGAGCTTGAAGAAATGATATAAATATTCTCGCTAATATACCGATCTGTGACTTTTAATATCGAGCCTAGATCTGTTTTTGCTCGCCTGTGTTTTCAATTTTAAAGAGTTTGAACAACTTAAAAAAGAACTCTATACACCATATCGTGGATTTTATATTGAGCCCGAGTTGGTAAATGGTTGCGGGTGTTTTGATATTTAGAGAGTCTGAAAAACCTAAAGAATATTCCAAAGTGGAATTTTTCATAAAATTAGTCTCCTCGCCCGAAAAAGTATAAAACAATGCGAGAGATAACTCGTCTAGCCACATATGAATAGAGTATTCCTTTTTCGTATATATTCTACATGGTCTCAAAAAGGATTAAAATTATACTGTATGGATGACCTTTCAATTACTTTAGGGAGTATGAAAGAGACAAGATGACTCGACAATATTTTCCTATTTAAGGAGTCATAAAAGACCTTAAAGAAGACTCCATAAAAATATTTTCTGTGAAAGTTTAACGAGCCCAGAAAAGTAAACTCATGGCCTCCTTCTATTTTTAATGAGCTCGAAGGAAGGATGGAAGAATGATCATAACCTGGGAGAAGATTAGTGTCAGGGGCATGCAGGATTAGTTCCTAATGCATGGAACAAACCTATGCACAATGCAAGGAATATGAGCAAGATAAGGACACTCAGGGTGTGTCTTCTCCGGGTAAGGGGTGTCAAGTTGCGAAGGAAAAATGATACATGGCTTAACGATAATGATATAAGATATGAAGGCTTATATAACGAGTTAAAAGTGTGGAAGCCGACATCAGTCTCAAAAGTGCAAGTGGGATTGAGCTAAATGCAAATGGGACTTAAACACAACAATGGGATCCTTATAAGGAATGACCATAAATATATGAGGATTCTTCTCAAAGTCATGGTAAAACTATAAAGGCTCCCGAGCCTATGAGGAAAAATCAACATGGGCACCAAAATGGAATAGGGTGTTGTCTGGGTGACCCATGTTAGGTAGGTTCTACTGCTGGAATGGTGCACAATGCATATAGATATGGATACCTTACTGAGCTCCCAAATATGGATATTCCATCCTTAGTGTCCTTTTGTGTGACCAACAATATCTTCATGAAGTGTCATCATGAAAGTGTTGTCATGAGAGCATCAACATGCAAGTGTACTCATAGACGGAGAAGTGCCAAATTTAGTTATAGAAAAACCCGCCAACTATTCTTTATGTATAAATTTCCCCCCCATCCACTCAAAATTGTGGGAACATCACTATTCTTTTAGCAGCAACCCCTGGTCACCTTTGATCGGCCATGTTGTTGAGTTGCACTACCCCCAGTATTATGAGTTTTTTCAATTACCGTCGTCCTTAGTGTTGTGTTCTCAACAAAATTCTTCATCTTCAGTCTATCTCCCCCCATTAAAACCCGTACTACCTTTATTTTGAAGAATGATTTCATCCATTAATCCCAAAGTTGACATTGATCAAAGGAAGTCATGAGCCTCACGCTTACCAACCAGTTTTCTCTCAAGTCTATAAGTGCAACATTTGGTTACAGAATGATCTTGGTTCTCAATATAAGACCCTCATCTTATCATGTACTTCATCTCTCGTCGACATCAAATCACCCTATCCCGAGAGTTGTAGTAGTTGCAGTTGTAACTTGGGGTCCCTTTCAATCACCATAAGGGATCAGCTTGAACTATGTAGGGAGAGCCCTTAGTGATCCCTAACTTAGTGGTCTCTCCTATACTCGATGTCAACACATCTATTATATCAGGGAGAGTCGTTCATTTTGAAGGTAGAATGTTCACATTTATAAATCATGGTAACACGAATTCAATGAGGTCCTACATTTATCACCATCACTAGTGTTCAGGTCCTCCACCCCCATGGAATTATCATGATTATCAATAGTGTCGTCTCTTCAACACCTGTAAAAACATTACTAGCCGCTTTAGTTATTATTGCATGGATGGAATCCTCCTTCATCCATGTGCCAACAATATATTGAGTTCACCCTTTTGTCTACTAATCTTGTAGCCACTTTGGCATATTTTCACAAGTATGGGTATTCCCACCTTGTTTGTATAAAACATATTCTTTGTTCTGTATTTACTAGCAATATTCCCCCATGAGAGGACCATATTCGTCCACACATGCATTACAAATTTCATGAACACCAGAGAGCACAAAATAAATGATGATGCATTATTGGTGCTACAGTACCCTCCGAACCTCATACATCAGGGGGCATATCTTAATGCATAAATTTCACACACATGCAACAGTTTTGCAATTCACACAATAAGGTGTCATCAACATACACCATGCATCCCACAAAAGACATCCTCATCAGATCCAAGAAGCAATATGAGTCCATAAATGCAAAAGAACAATAAAAAAATAGGATCATGCGGCCTAACCTTTGTTTAGGTGCACGACTATGCACATTACTAGTTATGTGCTCATGTGACTCCTGCACAGATTTCCCTTCGATAGATTCCACAAAACTATCAAAACAACGGGATATCAATCACCCATTGTGCATTAAAGGCTAATAAAATCCCATCATTGACACAAATTTGAACTTGTTTTCTCAATATTATGGATTGGCATTCAATAGCCCCCATTGTGTACCTTGAAGCTAGTTCATGACGTGATGGGTTTCACACTTGGATCTAGTTGTTTCTTGGCCACCTCTTGGCCTATAAAAGGAATACATGGGAATGCATCTTAGAGGAGAAAATAAGAGCAAGGTTATGTTGCAGATATTGTATTGGAGCTTCCTCATAGCCCATCTCTTTCATATTTGTTGGATTTCTCCAAGGTATCTTGTCTGCTTCCTTAAAGGGGAAAGTGTTTCTCTCCATTGGTTCTTTTGAGATATCTAGCCTTTAGTGTGGAAAAAATAGGCCTCCCTAAGAGAGACTATTGGATTCCCTTTGAATCCTTCACCTCCTAGGTGACACTACATGTATTTGCTTGACCACTGGGAAATCTAAAGTGGTAAATGCATTGGTTCTTTGTTATGGTTTGCACCCTCTTGTTCTTTTTTATCATTTCAAGTTATTTTTGTTTTTGCTTTTTTTTCTATTTGACTAACAAAGCCTTGTTGGATCTAATTCGTATTCATCACATTTGCTTTATGTTTCTAAATACTAGGCCCTATCAACAACCTCAAGGGCTTTCACCCAAAATGGGAGAGGTTGCACACCTTTGTGCATAATTTACCACAACAAAATTGTACTCGCACAACCTGGTGGGGGAATTACTGATCACCCCATTTAATTTTCGAGTAGAAATTTGTCAGATGCATAGAAGAATTACATGACTATAGAATGAGAAGGATTAGTAATGGTGTATGTGCTACAGAAATTCAGACACTACTTGTTAGGAATTTTTCTTCAATTTATTTACTGATCATTCTATTTTTAAATATTTAGTTAATAAGCCATTGTTGGGAGGTATGATTTGACAATGGTTACTATTATTTCAGGATTTTGATTTCGAAGTGGTGGTTAATCTAGGAAACCATAACGTGGGACCAAATCACTTATCAAGAGTGGAATTCAGTGAAGTTGAGAGAATCATCGATGATCAATTTCTTGATGCATAGTTGTTTTGAATGGATGTAGTAACATGCCAATTTAGAAATATCACACTGTTTCTAATGGTAGGTAAAGCATCGAAGGATTATATGGTGTCTCAACAAATCCAACTAGTGACACAAAGCATAGATTATCAATTGATTGCTAGCTAGTTGTATAAACTAGGAGTTGATGGGATATGGCGTAGGGGTGTAATGGAGCATGAGCACAATGGAGTGTTATATGAAGCACACGGGGGAATAACAGGTGGAAACAATGCAGGAAAATATATTGTAAGAAAAGTAATAGACGTAGGGTTATGGTGGCCGTTGTTATTTCAAGATGCCAAGGAATACTGTAAACATTGCAATGTGTGCCAATGCGTAAGGAAGCCACCATCCTGGTTTGAATTGTTATTGTTTCCAGTTACTACATTGGAACCATTTGAGAAGTGGTAGATTGATTTTGTGGGGCCCATTAATATACCAACAAAAAGATCGAATTCCAGGTGTTGGATATAGACTGTCAAACCTAGGGTTTGAATTATATGATGAAAAAACCCCACATGCATCGGCATTTTCAATACTCTTCAAGAAGAGTAAGGTCTCACCTGAGACACATGAAATAAATTGCACAAAGAACTGAATCAAGGATGCATAGGAAGGAATGAATTCTTTCCTCACATACATAATGAAAAATTCTCATCTTAACATGCACTAAATCATTACGAAGCTAACCTTCATTAGTTGAACTCCTAACATTCACTAATACATTCATCAAGATATTCATTCATCACGAACTGCACAATACTATATATGAGAAAAATAGTTGTATTATATTATTGGAAACAATTTACTGCAAAATGCATGACTACCAAAACTAGTTAGCCCAACGGCTTGATACTTCTTCATACATCACAATATACAATATTAGGAGCAATGTTGATTACAACCCAACTTATAATTGAACATTGCATCAAAACCTACTGCAGAACAACAACTCTTTACAAAATAGGTGCAGAAAAATATTTACAAAATAGGCCTTATATAGGCTAAGGTTTCCAAAATTGCAAATTGTTGATGGTGTGTAGTTGCTAACTAAAATCGGCGTGCAGTGCAACTGATCCAAAACTTGGGTACCAACATACCCCAACATTATACCATAGCTTATCCCAAGCCACTCTTCAATCCTTGAAGATTTCTTATTGGACCAAAGGAAACATTGTGGTAATTTATTTGTAGTAAAGTCAGATACCTACGTATCTAGCTATTCTACTAACTCTATCCATTGTTCAAAACCTGCTTTGAACTCAACAATATCCTCCAATATTGTAGATTGTGGTTGTGGTTTCTTGGACTCGCCAATTTCAACAACCTTCTTAGAATTTTCATGGACTTCAAAAAATTCTTGGTATTGTGCACCAACCTTGTCTTCAAGGGCCATGATCTGTGTAGTGAATTTGTGCTACTCGGTGTAGCTGGTAGCTATCTGCTTAGTTAGAGCCGATATTTCCTTCATTGACTCCATATGATCAGGCACAGGTAGATTGTTCAATGACTGCTATATGGTCTTTGTCGATTTCTCCATCATTTGAATATAGTCCTCCTTTTGAGTGACCTCCAATGACTCCTACAAGTATTTCCACAAGTTGAAGCTGGTGTTAACCAACTTCATCATGCCTTGGACTTGATCATTGGACCTATTTGGTCTTTCAAGACTAAATTCTGGGTGCATAATCCTCTGATCAATGTCTTCACTTCCTCACACTACTGCTCAGGTAATTCCAGTACAGCTGTTGTAGACTGTGCTTCTTCTTACGTAGTGATATACAAAATATATATTTCTGTTTCGATGGATGTACACACAACTACTTCTGCTGCATGTGTTTGTTGTAGCCTTTGTTCGCTCAACTCAAGTCCAATTGGAATGCAACCATCTCGTGTGTCAAGACGACCATATAGTCCTAGATTCATTGGAATGGTACCTGCGAGAGGTTGACTTGGAATACACTACATATTTGTAGTATGGATGTAAAATATTTTCATTCATGGATTGTAACAACAAGGGGGTTGATACTTAGCACTCTCTATCATTACATCAGGCCTTATTTGTTGATGAGTATCATGTTCCACTTATTGCGAAGTGTATTCAACTTCCATACTAGATCCTCCTTAGCTTAGGTTGTCCAACTACAATCTACTTTTAATATTGATGAGTTTCTTGGCTGAATCCAAGTCAAGTACCTACTAGGAGTCCAGGTTGACTTCAGTTGTACTTATTATCTTTTGGAGTGCTAGGTCTTGTCTATCCTCCCATTTCTTATCCATGAAGGTTTGCATATGCTCTCTCTTCCATTTTGGTAAAGGGGTGCGGTTTGTGACCTTCCTTCATGCTTTTATTTTTCCTAATGTGGCTCTTGCTGTTCGTGCACCTTCTTCTCCTCTTGCTCCTCTTTCTCCTCAGTATTTGAGGTCAGAATGAGTTTGTGCCTCTGCTTCTTCTTTTTAAGTTCGATGCATCCTGATGTTCCTTCTTGGTCTTTATTCTTCCTCTTTTATTGCAATCTTGGTGAGCCACACACCATACTTCCTTTTAGGTCGGTCTTCTTTTGATTTTTCTGCCCCTTAGGGGTGTCCAACATCTCAACATTAGAGTCAGATAGAAGCTGGTACGCTGGAAGTTAGTCCTTCATCATATCCTTAATATATTTTCCATTAATGCAGAAGGACATGATCTCTCTCATGTCGCCGGGATTCATGCGTGGTGAGATAAACACATTGTGCACATCCACTAAGAAGCATACCATAGAATCATATTTGCCTATCAAGTATTTTGGAATTTTGTATGATTTAGCTATAACCTGAATCATTTCTATGTACCATGTTTGAAATGTTATGGCTATTGAATTTTGCAGTTCCTTATTCTTACTGATCTTCCAGAAACTGAATTTTGGCGCAAGAAAATCCTTATACACCTCTTTGTTGAACAATTCCCACTTTGGTGGCTTCCAGACAATCATTGCACTGATGAGAAGGACCCAACTAAAATGAAAATATTTACCCAGATCCTGCATCTCTAGGAAATCTTGAATGAAATCTTGCAACAAATATATTACCCAATTCATTTTGATGCCTTGGGTACATCTATCCATAGTGAAAAACACATCCATTGGGAACTCATCCTTATGACACATGTGCACCACCTTAACCACAAGGACCTATGTGGTAAATCGAACATCACGTTTCTTGATGGCAGGGATGGTCGTGCCTTTGGTACCCCTATGTGTACCATATTTCTGGTAGGCCTCTATTTCCCAGTGGTCACATGCTCTGATCACTTCCTCAGGGTCTTTATGTAACATCCCGATATTTTCATAAAATTTAAAAATTCTTAAATCGCCATAAAAAGCTAATATTGTAAAATGTGGAAATAGTAATATTCAATAATCAGAAATTAATGAAAGTGTCACTTGGTAGGAACAATTTAATGGTTGTGTCTTTTTGTCTTCTGGTGGCGTAATGAAAATCAATTAATGGTTATGTTCATATTTAAATGCTGGAATGATTGAAAATTTGGATGCATATGGGAAACATAATTATTCTCGACAAGTCCTGACAGCTTAACTTTTCTAGATGATGATGAAAGGGGTCCCACGAGGTGCCCCGAGGCTTACTTAGCTATTCGGCTAAAGAATTGTACTTGTCCCCGTGAGCAGATTCGCAGGTAAGAGATAGCGATAATAACTCAGAGGGTTTAATAACTGTGTCATCAATAAAACTGCGTGTGAATTTCGATGCTACAGGTATGGTCTCCTTCCAATTCTGTAAGATGAACCTGTCAATCTCAAAGGGTGCAGATAACGTCTATTTCAGGGTGTGTTTGTTATGAATGTTTCCGTTAAGTGTTGATGACTTTACGTATGGTCATTCCATGAATGCCTTGCGGCTGTTAAAGTAATTCTTTTATAAAATTGATGGTGACAGGTTGATGACAAAGGCGCATGGTCTTAAGTCATACTATGGAGAGAGTGATAAGTTGGTTTTAAATCTCTATTGCCTGGGCAATTGAAATGGTGATGCCTTAAGCATTAATACCCTACCATGCAATGAATGAGATGGGTCCTTGTGTGGCAACCATACCTTAACAATGTGTTGATATAACTTATGGTGTGGACAAGCTTTATGATCTCTACAATAATCCCTATGTTAAACTTTATAATAGACTTTAAGTGATGGGCGGAGTCAATCCATGCCCTATGATTGCTCGCGACCTTGGTGGATATTCATATGCTATGAGTGTGTTTCGAAATTGATTATATGGAATCGTATGAGACCTTTGTTATATTCTATCGGGAACGTTATACATTGATAATATTTACATGCTGATGCTATTAACAAGGATTCGTATGGATTGGCAGGTGGAATGATGGCCCTGCAAAAGCCTGCGTACGAATCGAGGGTGTATTAAATGATTTGGTTTGTAATTATTTTACCCGGCCACCGTGTTGAGGATATTGTTACGTGTAAGTTGTGATAGCTAACTCATCGTGTGAAAGGGTTTGACAAGTTGAGTTGGAACGGGCCTCCTGCCCTGCTTTCCACCGATATGGAAACCTCGTAGCTTGGGAGGTAGATGAGCAATTTAATGATACTCTTGCCACCTTCCAACGTGGCTTGATGAGGATGGATCTCTGCCGTTGATCGTTGTGTACTAGGATGAGCTGAAACCTAGCGTAACTTATGGATTCTTGTAATGTTTATTGTCATTGTTCGGTGGTAGGGTTTGGGAGGTGAGGCCAATCGGCCGAGAGGCACTTAGGGTTTGCTGGTTTTTCTAGCCTCCCTCGAGCTCTATCTTGAGACTGGTAGCAACCTTGGTCAGTGAGTAATTGTTACCTGTGGATGCCAAGTCTGGAAACGATTGCGTGTTAATCTACAGGTGGGATGAGTGCATCTATTCTGGCGTTGCAGTAGATTGCAAGTATGGGGTTTTTATTGAAGTTGTAAGTTTTTCGGGGATATCCCTCGTCGCGGTCTTCGCACTAAGTGCTTCTCCTTCGTAGTGGATGGATGCTGTCTTCGTCGATTATCTGACTCAGGTATTGTAACGTTATAAGAGCCTTCATATTACACTTTTTTGCATGCGTTTCTACCTCATGACCTGATGCTTAACTTATTGTATGGTTGTTGGAAGGTAACCCCCGGCGGAATAACAGGGTGCCGGAATAGTTGAAGGGGAAAAGAACTTAAGCGAACCCACTGGTAAGCTTCGGTGGTATCCCTCCTTAGTGGTTCTCCTGGAATTGGACTTGATGAGCAAGTGTTGGTAGCATGCCTTCGTGGCAGTGGCTTTTGTCTCTCTTGCAGCATTTGGGAAACCTTCAGTTTTAAGTTTTGTTGTAAATGTTTAAAATATGTGGCCGACCATTCCTGGGCTCGGTGAGTTTAGCAGGGTTGAACCCTCGTGTTTGCAGTTAGTCTTACATCTTTACGTTTTATGTCTTATTGTTTTGGTGCTTCTGGGTTGATGAAAAAAGAGATACATCGATTGTAATTTTGATTCGGCATTTGCTGTGTGTAAAAATGGTATGGGGTTTCAAAAGGAACCTTCGGCAAAATAATGTGGAAACTGTAGGGTGCAACCACTGTTAAATTAAATGGAAACGATTACTGGTTTAGGGTTTAATGTTTTCATTTGGTGATTTGAACTTCTCGTTTTGTATCTAAATCTAAAAAGCCTATTTAAGATATTTTTGGGTTTCATGTTTGCGTATTGTGTTTTGATCTTCTCATTCTTGAACTAAGATCCATGAATCAAAAGGCATATTTAAGTTGTTTAATTTAAAAAAATGTGGCTTGAAGCCGAGAGCAATCTTCCTGGCTTATACTGCGTTTGTGCATGTATGGATTAAGTCGAGAATAAAAAGGAAATGGTTTTGTTTTGAAAGCATGTGTGATAATGTTAAACCTTAGCTATCGATGTGAATGAAATCTGCTTGTCTTATAATGATGTTTTAAAAGAACAAGAATAACAACTCTAGATTCTGCAGTTAAAATGTCTATGGTAATGAAACCTTCGATTTGGCAACTGTTTAAATGTTTATAAATAATAATGTGATGAGACAAGTCAACCCTAGCTGGGTGTGGAGATACTATAACTTACTCTGTCAATTCAATACTGCTATGTTTGTCTTTGCTTTTAGTAACTTGGTATTCTGTGATGTAAATTCTATCACATGCAATTGATATATAGAAAAACAAGGAACTGATAGTGCACTTGTCAGTGAACTTAATTGCTTATGAATATAACAGTTTTTCTATTCTAATCATATATATTCTTGTATTTGTCCAATTTGGACCTCTGATGGAAGGATAAAATAACACAATAGCTTTCTTTCTTTCCGTACAATATAATACAGAGATAATATAGTGAAGACAATATTTTATATAAGATCAATCAGATTCTAAAAATAATAAGAAGAGGTTTAAAAATAATGCATGGTATTGTTTTCTTTGAAGTAATTATTAAAGATCAGTAACCCTAGTTGTTAACATAATGTTCACCTTCAGAAATAAGGAAAGAACCTATTGCTATCATTAGTTTCTGTTAAGTTGTTTCAACATACATAATTGAATAGTAAAGTCATTGCATGCAAGGATCTAATCTACAGCTGCTAAAATATAAGATGCATGATAACCTAGTCTGTGCATGGGTGGTCTTTGGTTTAGATATTTAGGTGCATGCTAGGTTTCACTTTTAACTGGGAAGATTTAATGCTACATCTCTGTACTGGAGTACGATGCAGCTCCATGCATGGGGAAAAATGCAGAGGAGTCATTTTATCAGTTCAACAATTCTATTTTAATTAGGATCTAACAATTTACTACTATTGATCATTAAATAACAATACTAAGCCATTTTCTGAGAGCATTCATATGATTGAAAAAAAAAGGAAACAAAAAAGAATAGAACCTGAGTGTAATGGGAGGAACAAATCACTCAAGAAATCTGTTCCACCCAACCTACTCCTAAGCAAGCAAGATTTCTACCTTAGGACCCCCAAGCCTGTCCACTGCTCCACCAGGAGGAAGAAGGTTCTGCAGCTTAGTACTTTTAGGAATTTTACTTGTAGTAGCAAGAAAAGTTATATATCTAGCCTTACAGGCTTAGTAATCAATGGGATCAGCATTAGCACCTCTGGTCTATCCTTCTCATAACATTTGCAGACTTATAATTGCACTCTCCACAGCCTCCCCTATTCGAATCTCTCAGCCATCACCTGATGAGCATTAGGAATGTTTCTGCAGAAAATATTGTAAGAGCTGCCTGCTCAATTCGAATTGCCTTTTATAGGTTGCCTAGGTCTTTTGTAATTAACTGGTCATTAGTGAGTTGCCTGCTCACCTCCCTCCACTTGGAGGGGGAAATGCCACAAAATTAGGGGGAGTTGTCCCATACCAACAGCTAATGGTAGATTGCAAATGCTGCCATTTGTCCAATTCCTTCCAGCAGCTTCCATTCCTCCTAGTGGGCCAGTGGACACTCTTGTAACAACTTTCTTGAGTGTTTGTCTCCCATTTTAATTTATTAAATAATAATAATGAGTCATTACATTCATTTTTGACCTACTTGGTCATAATTACAAACTTGTAATTATAATTTAACACAAAGTATTTTTGCAAAAAGGATAATAGTAGAAAATAATTATTGTAAAAAATTGGGTAGGTGACACTTTACCTTCGTTTGGAAGACCACTTTTTAAATCAAGGCTTCATCAATAGTGTAGGGATGATCCAACCACATACAACCTCCATGTAGCCTACTAAAAAAAAACCTTATGCACTGCATAATACTATACCCACACCTAAAATATGGTACTGCTAATAGCGACATGATACTAGAGAGGAAAAACTGCTTCTCCCATTTGTGTGCTATGAATGACTTTGCACCATTAGCGCCCTACCGAACCACCACATACTTAGACAAGCGGAGTTTGGGAAACGTTGTCTCGTCCTGCAAATTGAAATCCATGAATGCCATCATCGACACTTGACCCAACAATTTACCTTCGATGTCTACTTAGGTATCCATCTCCAGAACGGGCATCTTTGATGGCTTCACCGACTTGGTCTTCTTTCTCATTTTGGGTGTTATGGAGGTCGACATTTGCCTAGCTTTTTGAAGTCCTCTGCACTCGGCTCTGCAACTTTATTCACACTCAACTCTACAAATTTCAAGCCTTGAGCTCGACCACCTCTCTACATGTAACTTGGCACTCTCTCTGCACTCAGCTCTATACTCTCTCTACACTCAGCTCAACACTCTCTCTGCACTTAGAGCTTGGGTCCAAATGACCTCCTTCAATGGGTGGTACTGACTTTAAACCCAATGTGGATCTTTGACAGCATCTTCTGTCATAACGGTTGATGCATACCACGTGATCTAGGGAATCCACCTTTTTGGACCATAATCCATCCAAACTGTGATGCATGATTGCTTGAATTGACCATGCGTAATCCTCTTCAATGATTATGGATCTCTTCATAAATGCAACAAGCCTGTTACATTTATTGCTTGTGCTTTTTCCCAAATTTTTAATTTTACCTACCCACCCAATTCATTAAAATGACCAAACATAGAAATAAATGACTCTTGAATATGTCAATTCTGAAAACTGGAAACTATCTTTCTAAATACGACTACTATTACTTACATTAACTTCACCACTCCCCCCTCTTTCTATGGTGGTGGTGTTGATCCTTGTTAGTTGTAGATTTATTTTAAAATCCCAAAACAAACACTCTCTAAATTTTTGTGCCATATTTACTTGGCCATAATGATTTATGACTCGACTATGACAATTATGTGATTTCATTTTTCTCATGATGTACACTGACTCCTAGACTCTAACCTACTCTAACTGCTTTTATAGATGACATATACTTACAGAGTTTGGTTCCCCTGCGGGCCATGGTATGAGTTTAAGCAATTTCCATTGATGAGTCCCTTCATAGGCCGTCCTTCCAAAGTGGAAAGATTTATTGCGTTGGATTCAATGATGAACATGATCCTGAATGGAACCAACCATCTCATTCTAATATTTCTTGGATTCTTCAAAAACTTGTTGTCATACATCAACACCAATGCGTCGGGTTCTAGGGTCCTTCTCTTGATGTTCCTGTCATTCTAGGATTTTTGTCGCTGCTTCTCAATGACCCGGCTAATCCCTGCAATGAATCGATATTCTTCAAGTTCCATAGGATCGTCCAATCTGTGTGCAAGTAATTCATCATCTATCATTTTTGTAGCTAAATATATGCTTAGGCTTGGGACAACAAACTCTTGTGGAATTATTGCTTCTTTCCCATACACCAGTTTGAATGGGGTGTTCTTCACGAGCCTCTTGTGCGTTGTCCTAGACACCAACATCACTACTAGAATGCGTTGATCTGATTCATCACACTGTACATTGCAAACCTTTGTAAGTGCATGCTCCAACATCTTGTTAAATGATTCCACTGTACCATTAACCTGTGGATGATATGGGGTACTCTTCTAGTGGTGTATAATAAACTGTTCGGTTAGTGCATGGATGGTGGAATTCAAGAAATGAGTTCCCTGATCACTCATCAACACCTTCGAGCAACCAAAACTGGAAAATATATGCTCGAATATGAACATTACGACAGTATTTGATGTACAATCCTTCACTGGCACAACCTCTCACCATCTTGTCAAGTACTCTATCATAGTGATGATGTATCCGACGCCGGCTCTATGTGCTAGTGGGTTGATTGGAGCCACAAAATCAATAGCCCATTTCTCGAAAGGCTTGAGTGTAGTGACAGGGAAGAGAGGCATCTCATCCCTATGCGAGGACATTCCAACTCCCTGGAAAACATCACACTATTTTCAATACATATTATCTTCTTGGAACAATGATGACCACCACAAACCAGCGCACATAACCTTATGTGTAGTATCATTCCTTGCATAATATCCTCTAACTATGACTTCATGTGATTCTCCAAGAAAAATTAGTCGTTCATAGTATGCCATTAGCTCCCAGCTTGTAGAGATGTCCTGTGATCAACTGAAAGTATGCACTGCGTGTGACCAACTGTTCGAACTGGGCCACTGTGTACTCCTTTGGTGCACTACCAATGGCCAATAATTCCAGAATATCACTAAAATAGTTAGGTAGCGCCTCGATGCGAAACGACTGTGCATAAGGGTGATCATCGTCCAAGCTTCCCCCCTATTCTCCAGATTCAGTCCTTGACAGATGATTTGGACCGACATTGTGCTTCCCTATATTAACAACAACCTCAAAGTAAAATTCTTTTAATAGGAGAAACCATCGACAGATGCACCCCTCCAATACTGGCTTGTTGACCAAGTACCTTTAAGCAAAATGGTTTGTAAAGAATTTAAAGTAACTCCCCAACGAGTAGTGTTGGAATTTCTATAAAGCATATACCATCCCCAATCCTTCCCACTCTGTTGTGGTATAATTTTCTTAGTTGTGGATAGCTTTCTGCTGGCGAAGGAAACTGGGTCAATGTCTCCTTCTCTAGGTCGTTCTAGGACTACTCCCAACGCTACTAATGATGCATCTACATGCACATGGAACATGCACATCCAATATGGAAATATGAGAATCGGGGCAGTCATGAATTTCTCCTTCAAAGTGTCTAGAGCCTTTTAGCACTCTTGTGTCCAGACATACTTAGCTTCTTTTCTGAATAGCTCCTCTAGTGGTTTTATAATACTGGCATAATTTCTTATGATTTTTCTATAGTATCCAGTATGTCCCAATGTTGCGCGAAATACTTTCACATGTGTTGGGGCCAACATATTGACTATAACTGCAATCTTTGCCAAGTCAACTAACAAGCCTTCCTTTCACACAACATGTCCCAATAGGATCCCAAATGGGGTACTAGAAATGCATTTATTCATATTCAATGAGATATGTATCTTCCTGCAGTGATCTAACATGAGTCTCAAGACCCGTAGGTGATCCTTTAAGAGACTAAACACTATCATTCATTTAGATATAATTATAATAACTTATATTGCATGAATTCTTTGAATGCAGCCACCACTATCCTAGAAAAAAAAGTGGTGCATTCTTCAACCCAAATGATATCAAATTATAGGGAAAAGAGCCCCACTCGATCACAAAAGCAGTCTTTAGGCGATCCTCCTATGCTATACTCATCTGATGGTAACGATAGAATCCATTAGTGAATGAATAGGATTCTCGACCCCATACATTATCTAACACCTCATATGTGAATGGTGTAGGGAACATGTCATGGATACATGCTTCATTTAGGTTGTGCAAATCCACAGACATGCAGATTTATCGCATCTTCTTATCCTGGACCACCATTAGACTAACCCATTTTGATTCCTTAATTGGAAATATAATCCCTACATCCAACATACGGTTCAGTTCCTTGTACAATTTCTCTTTATATAGGGGGTTCAATCTATAGGGTCTCTTCTTGACTCGTTTTCCCCCCTCTTTTAGCTGGATGTTCATTTATTCAAGATATCTTGCAATAGCTTTCATTTATGAGAAGATGCATGGAAAGAAGTATTCATTTTCCTTTAGCAGGAAGACTATCTAGGTGGTTGTCTCCTTATCCCAGTAATCTCGTATTATGGCCATCTTCCTCTATGCCAATGTTATGCTTCTTTTTCATGAGGGACTCTCTGAACTATGCCGTTGTACTAGTGGAAGGCTCATCTCGCATTACACATTCTCAAGTAGTCTCACTGATCTGTAGGATGCATGGATCTTCATCTTCCTCAGTCTCCTTACTATCAACTTTCCAACAATATATTGGTCTGTTCAGCCATGCCAATTCCTAATGGTAAGTGTAGACTGTCCTCTGTGACACATCTTCATGTAGTATTTCTCCAAATATGAGATGCTTCATTCAATGGAGAAATTTGGCTAGTTTAGGATCTCTAGTACTAAACTGGAATATGGCAGTAGATTTGGTAGAAACATTATCCCAAGTTTTAGTATTCATTCTTCTTTCCTGCTGAACATACCAACTATGCGGTATGAAATCCAAGGTATGATAAAATTGGTGCACCCATTGACTATTTGGTACACTCTTCATATCCCATCTTTGCTGATAGAATTTAAGGTGCTATATGAGATTCTTAGTTCCCTTAAATCTATTAAGAAGCTCCAAGTTTGTAACAGGATGGAAACCCTCCTTAATGCATGTTTCAAAAGATTCCTATCTGCTCAACTCCTCTTTGTGCGTCTTCCACCAATGTGCAAGTGTTCCTCGGGTGACGACATCCATTACTTTGACCCCTCAATCCTCTAGAACTCATGCTTGGATTTGTTCGAGGAAAGTATCCACTTTATCCATTCCATTGAACAACGGTGGATTGTGGAGTTCTGACTCAATCCAACACACAAACTTTGTAATGCGTGTACATCTCCTTGTGGACACCTCATACAGCTGGTTCTACCAACGATCCATTGCATCTTAAGAATCTGTGTCAAAAGAACGGACATTTTGCCAAATTATTTCTCCATCTATAGTGGGGTTTATGTAGTCGTCTTTCCTGGCACTGACATTTTATATACTCTCTATCTCCACTCTACTGATGTCATCCTAAACCGACTCTGTGTATCTTTCCTGTAGTATCCTGATTTTGACCCTATTGCATTAAAATTGTAGATGATGTAAATATCGTTATTAAATCATGGTGAGGAGCTCAAGGCCAAGTCTTCTCCATTGATTTAGCATTTTATGTATCGGAAATTAAAAATTGATGCATATGGTTCTTGTGCTAGCCACGCACAATAGAAATTAAGACATCATGTAAATATGAATTTTAATGAAATACCCACAACTAGCTATGCAATGCAACAAGAGATGGGGGCATGATTTTTACAAGGAATAGGGATGGAAAATATTCAAACCTTTGAGCCAATAGTGTTAATCCAAATGTCAATGAGAGAACCCATAAACCCTCAACTACCCATTTTGACTTATACGCCCAATCATTTAATTCTTTGAAGAGTTGGTTGAGGTAGTTAATGCCTTGGGAATGGAGAGGTATGGCTGCCCAATCTCATGTATGGAAAAGCCATCAATTTGGGAAATCGTATTTTGGCTTCTATGACAAGGAAACACCCATGAAATTGTGCCCAAGCCATTATTCACCCATGGTCTTTGCTCCCTCATGCAGTCTGAGCTAGATGGGGCATTCTCCTTCATGTTTTCCATCTTTTTCCTTCATTTTCCATAGTCGAGAATTCGTTTTTGTGTTGCACTGGATGGGAGGAAGAGAGTTATGATTTGGGGGTTTATAGAGGTCGTTTCTGCCTCTTGAATGCCCAAAAACGTGTGGTGAAATCATTTTTTCTCTCCAAGGGTTCACTCCCCCTCTAACAATTCGTTTTTGGGTGCCCACGATTTTGGAAACTCATGGAAACCCCATTTTTGGCATCCCACAGTCAAAATGTTTTTCTTCATACCCAGCACTTGTGTTTTGTTGTTATGTGCATCCTTGTTTTGGTTTGACTTGTGAGTAAGAAATTAGGAGTGGAAGAGGATTATAATTGGCTTGATAAACCTAGTGAATATAGTAACCTCACAGAAAGATCAAAAGGGCCTTGGCTACTCTTCTATGCACACCCTGAAGAGAACTAGAAGGGAGGTTATGGCCTAAGGGACCGTGTAGCAGTGAAGGGAATAATTCCTTTTGTTGGGTGTGTAGGTATTGTGGGTACCAAGCTAGATAGATCTTGTAGAGGTATCCATAGCTCTGTGGTTGATCTTACTAGCTTAGAAATTCATTACCTTCCATTGCCTTAGCATCCTGATAAACCCAAATGTGGATTGGCTTGGCTGATTTTGGGGTATATTTGGCTATGTGTGAGTCTGTTGTTCCCTTTTTCCTTGTAGAAATCATGTCCATCTTGGGGGTGGCAGTTGTGTTGAGATATTGATGAGCACAACTGGCCCATGGTTGGGTGGAACATTGTAGTTGCATAGCCATTTACTTGGGACTACTTTGTTTCAAGATAAGTACTCTCTTGTGTTAATTCTGCAATGTCTTCATTTGATGACTATCATGAATACGTTGAATGCATGCTAGATGTGTAGTATAATTTTATTCTGTTGTGTCAAATTTAATCATGCATCTGCACACATATGCATTCTGCTTGTATAAATTTATACATTTTATCATGGGGATGAGAAGAAGAAACAACCCAGTTTAGTGTCATTTCTTCTCCCTTGCATTGGATCGATGGGAGGGGACGTGACATTTCCCCTTCTGTGGAATCCAATGGAGCTACCACATGAAATTCCTTCAAATCGAAAGACATGTTTCTTCGCTTCAGGTTCAAAATTACTTTATTGTCAAATGACCAGTAAATTCCCAAAATGACTGGGTAGGGATCAGTATCCTCCAATATCTCAATCACTTCGAATTATGCCACTGTCTTCATGCCATCAATATTTACTTCCACATCAACAACCTTCTTATGGGGATTACCTTGTATTGGTTATCTAATCTGAGTTGTATGGGATACCATACCAGTTTTGGTTTTCCCATCAACTCCTAAGTCTTCTTAGGAATAATGTTTACATTTGCTCCCAAGTTGATCATTACATATTTTCATCTCAAATCCCCTCAACTCCATGAACAACATGAATTCCTTTCTGGTTCTTCTTTTCTTTACTACTCTGTGCGCATTCCTCTCAGGAAGTGGCATAGAAATAGGTTCTTCATATTCATTAGACATTATTTAAATTGTAAGCAAATTTTTTACTTTATTAACATCATGAGGATATTCATGCAAAAAGGTAGTTACTGGGTATTCCTAGTGACTTTTGCACAAATTTATGTGTTGTTCGTCTTTGCTCTATGCAGTCCACCTTAGTTCTACATCACACATATTGTGCAGTAGTTCTTCCTTGAATAGTCTCATTCTGCGATCTTCTTCTTCGTGCAGTCTACACAGTTGATATTCCCTACATGTCCTTCCTTGGCATAGGTCTTCTTCTCATTCGGAAGCTTCCTCTACCGATCTTTGTGCCTCATGTAGAATTTGTAGCTAGTCCTTTGCTTCAAACTTTGGTGGATGTTTATTGGATTTCTTTACCTTCTACTCCAATGGTATTCTAATACTACATTATCCAAGCATATATTCACCTGTTTGAGTGCCTCCTTGAGTTACTATGTTCACTTGTGTTGTATCCTTTCCATTATTCTCATTCCTTGGTTCAGTGGTCACCATGTTACAATGACCTTTCTTATCTTCCCACTTCTTGAGAAAGTCTAGGAAATACTCTATCGCATGCTGTGCACTATGATAGTATGTGCATAGAGTACAGGGATTAGTATAGAATATTGATAAGTGGATTGGCTCCCCACAGTTAAAAAAAATCACTTGTCTTTCATCCCCACCATAGCCTCTTACATGGACTCGAAACCCATCGTGTTCTTCTCCCTATTGTCCTCCCAAATCAGGTTCTTTGTTTTCTTCTGCACCGTGAACTTGGTAAGCATTTGTTGTGTTTTCTTTCATCAACTGTAAAGTGAAATAGTTTTTTAGGTAAAGGCCCATAGAGTTGCAGAATTCATAGAATGGTGCATGCATAGAACTATGATACTTCTACAATGTCAGGTAGTTGGGAGATGCGTGTCCCCAAGTTTGACAAATCTCGCACCACTCAGACTTAGGCGCTGCAGGAAAAGGACTAGGCACGTTGATACCCATATAATTGTTAAGTGTTGGGAATTCATTCTTGTGATGGACTTTTGTTCTACAGAAGCTATATATGCTTTCTCTAACTTCCTTACGAATAGATAGTCATTGTAGCTACTCGGTCAGCATAGCAAGTTGCGTCTGAACTTGCATCATTCCTGGTGATTCCTCCCCACCAGGAGTCGCTTCCAACCTGATTTCCATCTTGAGGGCATATGAATGAGTACCCATCTTCTACTATGGTAGTAGACCCACGATGAACCATTCTCAGTGCTACACATCCAGTATCTGAAATCTTAGTTGGCCTAACAAAATATTAAATCATTGATCGCAGTACCGGACGGAATTGCTAATTCGTTGCTTAATCTCCTTGATCTTAGTAATGCACAGAGACTCAAACTTTGGATTCCAAAATTCCTTTAGAATATTGTCTTTAATTGTATCAAATGATTGGGTCTAACCTGTGGTGACAGTAATCTTATACTTCATATACTACGTTATACCTCTATCTCTAAACACCGTCTCCAATTGTGCGATATTCACATCCTCATTTGTGATATTATTCATAGCCCATATCACCCCACAGGAAAACCAATGATGTTGTGCATCATATTTCCATATCCCATGAAAGGAAAACAATATCAGGGTAGAATCTAATGTCGTTTCCATTCTTGTAGGTACATGAGAATTTCTTCTTGTGTTTGGAACTAGTGGGTTGGGGACAACACTGCTATTTCTTGAACTTGTTAGCTTTGGGTTCTTCTACTATGTAGGACTATCTTTTATTCCTCTAAATTTTTCTTCAGGATTTTCTTCTCGTATAAAATAAAGTAATAATTGGTCTTCTTGATTTGATGAAGGGAATTGGGGGGTTAGGTCGAAGCGTGGGTAATTTCTTGGTGCATTTCTTCTCACAATAATGAATCCAAGGAGCTCATATCCTGCTGTGTAGGACCTCATACAATCGTGCAAGTGCTTCCATTGTTTTCATTTCCTCTTCTTGCACATATTCTTGATTCTTTCTTTCTCTCGGCCTTAGGGGTGTGATATCACTGTTCTCATTAGAACTCTCACTCTCTTCCATTCCATGCTGCTTGGGAGGTATCTCATATTCTAAGCACTCTTCTTTCCAAAACACTGTGCACCCTTCTGGAATAGAGGAACCTTCTTCACACTCTCGTTGTGTAGTCCCATCTTTGGAATTATTCTTTCCTCTCTCATCCACCTTATCTTTCGCCATTGGTTTCCTTTCTTGTTTCTTTCTTCCGACTTATTTCCTTATATCAACATTTCTTACATGTATTTGGAGTCAATAATCTTTTAGAATCATGAACGTGCCTATCTATTCTCCCACTTATTCATACCCCACCCCCATAAGATAGGGGTTTACATTGCCATACTATTGAGGTTCATTGTTTTTATCCCCTTCTCAATGAACAACACCTTTACCCACAGTGGTGTCTACTCCAAGAATATTTTTCTTAGGCCCTCTTTGAATATTTATTCTGCACAACTATATGATTCATTGGATCCTATAGAAAATTCTATAATATATCCTTCTTTCATGTGCCAGAACAAAAAATCAACGGCTCTAGACCAAGTATTGTCTATATTTCTTAGTTCTTGGATCTTTTCCTTAGTCCATACTATTGGCCAAGGTACGCTCTAGGTACTATTTATCTTAGAATACCTCTTGGTCCATTCATATATCAAAATAGGAAGCTTATAGAAGAAAAATACATGCATATCTGAGTAAAAATGCCTTTCTTTCTAGTCTTGGGGCAAGATCCAGAGTCCTCTAGTCTTTTTTTGCATGAACTCGTTCTCCTTTATTTCTAGCCATTGTTCGATCTCATCCTTAGTAGGATTCCACCTCATAAATTCATCCTCCCTTCACCATTCACATCATGTCCTGAGAATGAAACCATTGTTGGTTGTAGTTTGTTAGAGCTAGGGTTTGACTTATATGACCAACATAAACCCCATAGGCATCAACATTTTCAATACTCTACAAATAGAGTAAGGCCTCACCCGAGCTGTGCACAGGAAACTACACATAGACCTAAATCAGGGATGCACATGAAGGAATGGATTCTTTCCTTATCTACAAAATGGATAATTCTCATCTTAATGTGAATTGAATCATTACTACGGTAACCTTAATTAGTTGAACTCCTAACATTCATTAAGACATTCCTCATGAACTTCGCAACAATGTATTTGAGAAAAATAGTTGTATTATACTGGAAAAACCTTACTACAAAATGTATGACTACCAAAAATTATCTAGCAACTTAGTACTTCTTCATATATCGGAACATACAGTATAAGGAGCAATGCTGATTACAATCCAACTCAGAATTGAACATTGCATCAAAACCTACTGCAGAACAACTCTTTACAAAATAGGTGCATAACCCAAACCCTTTACAAAATGGGCCTTATATAGGCTAAGGTTCCCAAAACTACAAACTATTGATGGCACGTAGTTGCTAACTAAAACCGACGCATAGTGCGATTGAAATTGGTGTGCAATGCAACTGAATCAAAACTTGTTACACAGAAATCTTCCACCCTGTGAGCATCAGCATTCTTTGGCCTGTAGGATCCATTTTAGTGACTCAGATCCATTTTCATCCTTCGGTGATACTAGTTTATCCTATTTTTGTTCCTACCCCCATGTTGCATCACTATAGCATGCGTACCCGCGAGTTGCATCCCTATAGCCCGCGGGTATCAAGTAAAATGGTAAAAACCACTATTTTATTACTTTTTACTCCCAAAAAGCAGTCATTGGGTGACCTTTGGCTCTCCATCTTCCCAAGTAATGTATTGATGAGTCCTTTCACCTACCTTTGAGAGGACTATATATTGAGCACATATGGCTTATGGACGGGAGGAAGACGAGAATAGTAAAGGCACTCTAGTGGATTTTTTCCCTATCTTGAGTCTGCACTCATTGATCCTTGTAGTTGTGAACCAATTATGTTCACCTTCCAAACTCCTTTCTAGTTTGAGTTTGCCATTCATGGAGGATTGAAGTGGTGGAGGCACAAGTGGATTGATCTAGATCTTGGTTCAGATTAGTTGTTGGCAAGAGGTCGTATCACTTTGTACTTCTTCTTGTTCATTAATAGAAATACTCATATTATCGTCCATTCATGGTGTGAATGTAATTTATTATACATTGGGTTGCATTTGCTTATGATATTATGGACCATTGTTATTGATTATGTTAATGTTATTTATATATCACATGTACTTGTTAGATATTTGTTGTCAAGACTAATTTGCAGATTATAGGTGCTTGGACGTGCGTGGATTGAAAGCTCCAACGGGGATCTACATCAAACGTTGGATCGAGGTTGGTTACATTTCTCCATTGTTTTAACATTGTCGTTTTTAATAGCATTGTTTTGAGAATTGAGTAGATTTCTGGTAGTCATCTGTCTGTTGTGGTATTCCCAAGCCATAGTGAGTTTTCTCCAATACAGAAATATCTGTTACACAAAAATCTTCCACCCTGTGAGCATCAACATTCTTTGGCCTATAGGATCCGTTTTAGTGACTCAGATCCATTTTCATCCTTCAGTGATACTAGTTTATCCTATTTTTGTTCCTACCCACATGTTGCATCACTATAGCATGTGTTCCCGCAAGTTGCATCGCTATAGCCTGCGTGTATCAAGTAAAATGGTAAAAACCACTATTTTATTACTTTTTACTCCCAAAAAGTGGTCATTGGGTGACCTTTGGCTCTCCATTTTCCCAAGTAATGTCTCGATGAGTCCTTTCACCTACTTTTGAGAGGACTATATATTGAGCACATATGGCTTATGGACAGGAGGAAGACGAGAATAGTAAAGGCACTCTAGTGGATGTTTGCCCTATCTTGAGTCTGCATTCATTGATCCTTGTAGTTATGAACTAGTTATGTTCACCTTCCAAACTCCTTTCTAGTTTGAGTTTGCCATTCATGGAGGATTGAAGTGGTGGAGGCACAAGTGGATTGATCTAGATCTTGGTTCAGATTGGTTTCTGACAAGAGGTCATATCACTTTGTACTTCTTCTTGTTCATTAATAGAAATACTCATATTCTCGTCCATTCATGGTGTGAATGTCATTTATTATACATTGGGTTGCATTTGCTTATGATATTATGGACCATTGTTATTGATGATGTTAATGTTATTTATATATCACATGTACTTGTTAGATATTTGCTTTCAAGACTAATTTGCAGATTACAAGTGCTTGGACATGCGCAGATTGAAAGCTCCAACGGGGATCTACATCAAACATTGGATTGAGGTTGGTTACACTTCTCCATTGTTTTAACATTGTTGTTTATAATAGCATTGTTTTGAGAATTGAGTAGAGTTCTGGTAGTCATATGTCTATTGTGGTATTCCCAAGCCATAGTGAGTTTTCTCCAATATAGAAATGGCGACTCCGCTGGGGAAAACATCCATGTTTGGAATTTTTTTTTAGCATTAGTCCATATTTAGAGTTGCTGTTTATCAAAGCTCTGTGTCACTGATTGGACGTTAAGATCCATTGTAGAAAACTTGCTTTTTTCTGAGCCTCTGGACTCTCTATTTGACCATTTGTTGTTTCTCACCTGCGGGCTAGCTTAGTTCTGCCCACGTACACCCGCCTCTGTTTACACTATTGCTCGAGGGTACCCGCAGGTATTCTTTCGACAGTAGCGTGTAACTCTAGCTTTTGTTGGTTTATGGCTATTGGTTGTTGCTGGGTGAGTTTGGTTGATTCCTGAGTCTTTGTTGGCCTCTTTCTTGACTGTTTCGTGCCTTGGTTGTGACCAGATCTCTTCGTTTCTCTTGGTTGAGCCTTCTTGGTTTTTCACCATCTTTGGTTTTAACCTCTTGGTTTCTTCCTTTTGAGCTCTTCCTTTTGGCTGAGTCTTGCTGTTTAGGATCTGCTGGGTTGTCTTGGTGATCTTCTCGGCACTTCAGTGACTGAATAGTAGGATTTTGCTTGCATTTTTTCATTCCATATATATTGAAAAAATACAAAAATATTCATTTAGTTTTTTGCATTTTCCTTTCTGTTTATAAGAGAAAATACAAAAATATTTTATTTCCATGTACTGCATTTTGCATTGACTGCTTGTTGCCTTCATTTTAGGTTCTGCTTGTGCATTGAAAAGATAAAAGTTTGCATATTTTTTTTGGAATTGTTGGTTGATTTTGCATATTAGTGACATTGTTTTATTGGATAGTTGAGTCTTGGATTGGACGATGGTGCATATTATTGAGTCTACACATCACTAGTTTCACGACCATATCCCTTGAGTAATCACAGCCACTAAAATTAATACTTAATCATAAAATTGATTAGACTTATTTTGTTTATAGGGTACAACAACTAGCATAGGTTTAGAGTCTTGGAATAGATCATTGTGAGTTAACAATCCAAGACTACTGAACGAAACATTAGGTGTCTGACCAGGGAGTGGAGGAATCCATGGTGTAAATCGGTGTTCTCAGGAAAGCTCTACTCAAACTAGAGTTAAGCACGAGGTCACGGGAGGTTGGTTGAGGAGATATCCCTCTAATACCGACTGAACATGGGAGATATATCCAGGATTTGTTCATATTTGGGGGTACCGAAGGTTCATCCTCTTGTGATTCAGGCTTAGCTACCTTTCCCATACGACAGGTCACACCTGCGACTGTTCCCCTGAGCATTGGTTATATTGTGGTAGACATAGTTGCCTTACCTAGGTACCGCACAGGGTACTTGCAGTGGTTATGCTGTTTGTGTCCTGAGTCAGATAGGGATTGGACAACACAGTTGTGTTCATGCAGTGGACTTGACCCTGTCGACACAGTGAAGCCTGGGTGTCTCTATAACTGATTCTGTTACCTTCGGCTATAGTTTGGGAGTCTCAAGCCTCTCCTAGGTGAGACATACCGGCTCTAGTGTCGGGAGCTCATTTAGCCACTCTGTTTGTCTGCTCTTGGCTGTAGATTCTCTAAGTGTGTGCTTTTGATTTACTGTTTCTTGATCGATAGTTGGCCTTTAGGAGACGCTGTGTCTCTCTCCAGAGAGAACGTGGCGTGGAGCCCTACACTCTGTCGGTCCCATCGTTTGGCTGGTTTAAAGCCAGGTTTGGTTACACAACGCATTACTAGAGGACGTCGGAGGGCTCCCTCTGAGTCTTCAGATTCTTACACGACTTACATTGAGGATTACATGGCTACACATCCTGATATCGGGAAAGCCCTTTCTACTCCTTCAGGTAGAGTTGAATACATTTTCGATCCCTAGACTCCTCGTGAGGATTGGGGAGGTGATCCACCTACGACTCAACCTAGTTCTATTTGGCCTAATCCACTTGATCGGGATCTGTTTGATCCTTCAAATCTGGATAATTATCTTTACGGGATGCCCGACTTACCCGAGGAGGAAGAACATGATGAGCCTTTTGTTCCTTCGTTTCCACGCGATTCTAGATATAGGAGGCCTGATATTCATGATGATTCCAGCCCTATGGTCAACCCCACTGCACTCTCTTTTGTTATTCCTAGTCACAATACTATCGAACCTTCCACTATGGTTGGTACTCATGCTGGCACTAGTCAAAGTGTTAGCCATACTATACCCACTGGGGGCACTACATTATCCACCCACTCACATAGTATGGGGACTGGTCTGATTCCTAACCATGCTAATGTTGGAATGAGACCACCTCCTAGGAATACTCAACCTAGTTGGAATGTTGTCTGAAACACGACTCGCCATCCACCACCTAGTACACATGTCTCTACTCGTCAACCTAGTACCACTTTTGCACATGATACCATTCCTCCCAACCACGGGGGTGGACACTTACCGCATACTTTTGCATCCACTATCGCCGCTAGTAATAGTAATGTAGGGGGTGGAAAAATTTCCTATCCACATGGACATCACACCACCAACCCTGCTACTGGTCACACCCATATTGGACCTGGGAATACTTCTCATGCTTATGGTCATCACATGACTACTCAAGCTAATCCTAATATTGGGGGTGGGAACATACCATACCATTACGGTCAATACAACACGGTTCCCACTATGAATAGTACATACATGTCGCATATCCATGGTGGAAACCCTTACTACAACACAGTCGGTGCTGGCCACCAGTATCACCCACCACCCCAATATGGTGCTCAAAATGCACATATACCTGCTTACTCTCAAATGGGTCAGGCAGGGGGAGGTTATCCATCTTATGGCCATGGGAAAGCTTATGGGTTGTCAGGTCCTCAGTATCAGCAGTTTAACCCTCATGGTCAAGCTTTTGGTCCATCATACAACATAGTTCCATTCAATCAACCTTTTATGGGAGCTTATAATCAAGCTTTCCAGCTGCAACTCCCGTTCCTTGCACGCTTGAATCTCCTGCATCTTTCGAAGCTCATGAATGATCCAGTGTGTCACGACCCTACTTGGACCCCGATCCCTACCAAGCTCCCTTTGGACATTCCAAAGTTTGAGGGGAAAGGTGGTGAGGACCCGGGGGATCATGTCACGACATTTCACCTTTGGTGCTCCTCCAACTCTTTGAATCATGATTCCATTCGATTACGCCTATTTCAACGCACCCTCACGTGGGCAGCCACGAAATGGTATGTCGAGTTTCCTGAAAACACCTATAGGGGTTTCAATGAGATTTCTTTGGTTTTCTTAGACCATTTCCAGTTGCCGGTTCATTATGATATGGGTATTGAGTTGTTGTCCACCTTCCGTCAGAATAAGGCCACACATATTTCTGACCACATTCAAGAGTGGCATCGGCGGAAGAGATTAGTGAAAGCCAACATTCCTCTAGAGTTCCTGTTGGAATGGTTCCTCAAGTCTTTACTTCCATATATTGCTAAGGATGTTTCGATGTCCGACATTATGACTGAAAAGCAAGCTATCTTGAAAGTCCAGCAGTTAGATCTTCTTTATTCTCAGTCTAGCATTTTGTATGACATCATTCCTAATGCACCGAGAATAAGACATGAGCCCACGTCAGTTCCTAGACCACATGTCGATGGCATCGTGGGGTCCGCATGCACTCGCCCTGTAGACTTGGTAGCTAATCAAATGAAAAATTTGTCTCTAAACCAATCCGCACCCAGATAGGTTCACACCTTGTCCACTTCTACTCCATCGTCTGATGTACACAATGTGCACTCAACGAAACCGTTGAGTAACCAGCAACCTGTTGGTAAGAAAAAGGGGAGAAATAATTGTAGGGGTGGAAACAATGGAAGTAACAATAATAGCAATCGTAATACTCCTTGTAAAGAGAATGCCAACCCTCCTCGAGAAGGCGGTAATGCTGGCGAGGATCGTAAACCTAGGCGTAAGGTGAAATTCCCTTGCAAGCTTTGTGGGGAGGATCATATTGCTCACTTATGTCCTCGTATTGAAGAAGCATTGAAGCATTTGGCACAGAGCCCAGCTGTGTTGGAGGATCCCCTACCTCATCACCAAAACATGGATTTGCATGCTCCCACCACTGGTTATGGTACTAATGAAACGACAACGTATTCTTCCAATACCAGTGAATATGGATGCGTGAATATGATTCAGTCAGAGGTTTGTGTTGCTACTCGTCAGCGTGATTATGGTGCACCACAACCGAATTTGGGGAATGAGCCTCCCCCTCCTCCTGATAATTCCTTGCATATCGAGAAGCCTTCTATTATGCTGCGGATACCGAAAGGTGTTCTCAAGCGCGCTACACATAATCCTAATGCTCGAGCCGCCCAGAAATACTCCATCGTAGAATATTTGGGCCAAACTTCGTGTGCCATGTCGGCTCTTGAAGTTTTGCAAGCCTATCCTTATCAGAAGCATGCCTTTTTGAGTGCGTTAGGAGTTCAGGATGGGGGAAGTCCTAGTGTTATCAAGTTCGATACTAGTGATGTCCAACTTCGCTTGCCTTACCATGTGGCTTTTCAAATCCAGGTGGTTTTCCTTAAGAGCTTCGTCAAACGTACTATGGTTGATGAAGGTGCTTCTGCGTCAGTAATGTCGTTGAATTGTTGGAAAGCTCTTGGCTCTCCTCCCCTACTCGCGTCTATAGCTACAATCACTGCATTCGATGGTAGATCTTTTACACTGCATGGAATTATCCCTTCCCTTGTTGTCTCCTTGGGAGGTAAGTATGTGCCTATTGAAGTCAAAGTGGTTGATGCGCCCATCGACTACAACCTTTTACTGGGTTGGAACTGGATGTATGCTATGAAGGCTGTCGCGTCTACTATATTTCGAGTTATTTGCTTTCCCCATGAAGGCAAGATTGTGACAATCGATCAGCTGGATTATGTTGGAACTCCTTCCATAGCATCTACAAGATCAGTAGTCCCCCAAGTTTTTGATTCTCAGTTGGCAACTGGGAACATAGGTGTTGGAATGTACCCCTCGTTGATGGGAACTTTTAACCATTCTGCACCTATGAATTTTATTGGAACCATTTCCGACAGTGCGCCTCCTCCTTCGAATAGTATGCAATTCCATACTTCCTATTGTGGTGATCCATGGATTTTTCCATTCGCGGATTCTATGTCTAGAGACATTGCACACGTTGGTATTTCTATGCCTTTATCTGTAGCGGAGCTCACTTACGATCACATCCAACAAACCACTGTGGATCCGGATCTCTCTTCTCCCCAAACAATTGAAGAAGATCCCGTTACGCTGCCAGTTTGGGCAGCAAACTCATCTTGCTCTCACAATTTCCTCGATGATACTTTGCCATCTGATGAAGCTATCCTCGAAGCGATGTGTGGTAGTGAGAGGCCTTGGGAAGATATGCATCATCGATCTTATTTTCTTCCCAACCTTGAGCTCATTGAGCAGGAGGAGTTTAGGATGACTCTAGCTGAGATGGTTGGTCACCCTGTGGCTCTTTTGCAGTCGCATGATGTTTTCTTGGAGGGTAATATGGCCAATATTTCCCCAACCACTTCGATCAACATCTTTCGCACTCCCGAAAAGATTGAGAATGTTTATGTCGGTGACGATTGCACTCCTGAGGAGATTTCTATTTACACTGATTTGTTTACAAAACTACGGGAAGCTTTCACCTGGTCATATGAGGAGGTGCCAGGAATAGACCCCCACATTGTTGAACACGAGATTAAAACATATCCTGATGCTAAACCGGTTCGACAACGCTTATGTGCTGTGAACCCTAGGAAGGCAGCTGCTATTAAGGCAGAGGTGGAGAAACTTCTCAAAGCTGGTTTCATCTGTTGATGTATATGTAACTTCGGAATGTATTTCACATATATGTATGTTGTATTCCTATAGAGATGGTATTATTCCTCTATAAGGAAGTGTCGTCATTTATATTGTAAGTGTCGTAACTTATACTTGATGGGTTATTAGACCACCTTGTTTGGGGTCGGCCCTGTATAAGTCATGTGGGACAAAGGGTTATTAGACCACCCTATTGGGGGTCGGCCATGTGGGTCAAAGGGTTATTAGACCACCCTATTGGGGGTCGGCCCACTCAGCATTATGTTATGTGGTAAAGTTCGAGCCTACATGAGTTAGGTAAAAAGGCAAGTCAAGTCAAGTATAAATAGAGTGCGGGAGGCACTCTATTTACTCACTCACTTCTCACACATGCACTCAAGGAGGAGTGGCGCACTTATGGAGGAGGAGGATCTACTGCTAGGTTATGGCTATCTCTCTTGGTTGGTTGTATCATTGCTCTATCTATCTCTGAGGAATTTATTGGGGTTTTTCACCTTTATGGTTTTCCCCAAGTAAATCTTTGTGTCTCTTGTGTGCTTGCATTATTGTCTCCATGATTGATATGCTGTAGATATGCTGTACATGTTGTTCTCTCAGTTAAGATCCTAGATCATATTGAAGTAAATTCAGAAAATTTAACATCATCTACCCCGTTCCTCTTACTGAATGGGTGTCAAACCCCGTTCTTGTGGATAAGAAGCAGGGAACGATCCGTGTATGCACTAATTTCAGAGATTTGAACCATGCATGTCCGAAAGACAACTTCCCCATGCCATTCATTGATCAAATATTGGATGCTTGTGAGGGAAGTGAGATTTTTTCAGTCATGGATGGATTCTCGAGTTATAATCAGATTCAAATCAAACCCGTGGACCAACATAAAACGACGTTTATTTGTCCACGGGGAACTTTTGCATACCGGAAAATACCCTTCGGCCTCAAGAACGTCGGAGCTACTTTTCAGCGAGCTATGACCTATGCCTTTCACGATCTTAAGAAGATTATGGAAGTTTTCTTGGATGATCTTGTTGGCCATTCTCGCAAGAGAGTGGACCACCCCAAGCACCTCCGTATGATTCTCGAATGATGTATCCACTACAGAATTCGATTGAATCCGAACAAATGCATCTTCGCTGTTAGGATTGGTCGCCTTCTAGGATTCATAGTTTTGAAAGAGGGTATTAGAGTCGATGCTCTCAAAGTTGAGGCAATACTTAAGTTGCCTCCTCCGCGTAATCTGTTTCAACTTCAGAGCCTCCAAGGGAGATCTACCTTTTTGCGTCGGTTCATAGTTAACTATGCCATTCTTACTAAAGGTTTCGCATGCCTATTAAAGAAAGACACACCTTTTATCTGGGATGAGCGAGCCCAACAGTATTTTGACGCCCTTAAGAAAGCTTTGGTATCGGACCCCGTGCTAAGTCCACCAGAATTTACACGATATTTCATTCTTTATGTGGCCACGTCTCAAGAGACTATTGGCATGGTTTTGGTTTAGGTAGATGATGCGCTTGTCGAGCATGTTATCTATTATCTTAGTCAAAATTTAGTAGACACTAAACTAAGGTACACCCACGTAGAAAAGCTGGCACTTGCGACTGTTCACGCAGTCCAACGGTTATGACATTACATTTTTCTTTGAACAACCATTGTTGTAGCTCATATCAATCCATTTAAGTTCGTGCTATCACGACACCTTATCGGGGGTAAGTATAATAAATGGATTGTGATCCTTCAGGAATTTGATCTCGAGTTTGCTTCTGCAAAGTTTGTGAAATCATTAGTGTTCGCTGAGCTTATGTCGGACCTTCCATGGCTTGATGAGGATGTCATTCATGAAGATTCCTTTGTGGATGAGCACCTATTTCTTATCTCAACCGAGGACCCTTGGTATGGGGATGTCATTAGATATCTCCAAACTTTGAAGTTTCCTCCACATTATTCACGAGACAAGCGACAACATGTGAGACATCGCGCTAAAGATTATACTATCATCGGTGACACTTTGTCTCACCGAGGAAAGGATTCCATTCTCTGTCATTGTTTGACTCACAAAGAAGCAAAATGGGTACTTAATGATTGCCATGCAGGGGCGTGTGGCGGTCACTTATCCGGGCTTGCTACAACCCAGCGTATTATGCGAGCAAGTTATTTTTGGCCTACTATCTTTAAAGATTGTATTAATGTTGTGAAGAGATGTCACCCTTTCCAGGTGTTTTCTCGGAACATACACTCGCATCCAGCGCCCCTCCATCCAGTCATCACCGCCAGTCCCTTCACTAAGTGGGGGGTAGATTTCATGGATTGCAAACTAGCTTTGGCTGGGGGGCATCATCATATTATTGTGGCCATGGATTATTTTTCCAAATGGGCTGAGGCCATGCCTACCGTTAAAGCCGATGGTGCTACTGCAGCCCATTTCATGTTCAACCAAATTATCACTCATATCGGTATCCCAAAAGAGATTGTCATTGACCATGGCAGTCACTTTCAAAATAAGATGGAGGATTTGTCTCTCAAGCTTGGGTTTTGTCAGGAACACTTGTCTTCCTACTATCCTCAAGCGAATGGTCAGGTTGAAGTAGTCAATAAGTCTTTGAAGACCATTCTCTAATGTACCATCCAACAAAGAAAGACCAATTGGCACATCATGTTATATCCTACTTTGTGGGCTTATCGAACCGCAGTTAATACTGCCACCGGGTTCTCACCGTTCGATTTAGTTCATGGTGTGGAGTCACTTTTACCAGTTGAATGCGAGATTCCTTCGCTCAAGATAGCCATAGAACTCCTCCCTGATACGACGGAGATTGAGCAACATTTAGTACACCTCAAGCAACTTGATAAGCACCGTCGAGATTCCGCTGTGGCCATTGATGTTAACAAGCGTCGTGTCAAGGTTCAATATGATAGGTCTTTCCATCCCCTGCAATATGCTGAAGGTGACTTGGTACTCTTGTATGACCAAGATAGAGAACCCCTGGGGGCAGGCAAGTTCAATCCCATGCGGCACGGTCCTTACATTGTGAGACATGTCCTGGAAAAAGGATCTTATGAGTTAGAAGATTACGAGGGAGTTGTTTTGAGGGAGCCTATAAATGGGATCTACCTCAAGAGGTATTACGCTTGAACCTTTGGTTCGAGCTAATACTTTTGTACACTATTGTATAGTTTTTCTTGTACATAGTCTAGGTTACATTTTTGGTTGTCGAGTTTGCTAATTAGCCTCTGTTTGATTGACAGATGTCAGTCGGATGTCCTACGTTCTTAGGTTTTGCGGATGGTGCTAGCCAACATACGCAGCAGCTTGCTTCGACTGCCTGGGTTATCTTTTCATCTGACCATCTAGTTGTGTCCTCAGGAGGTGCTTGTCTCGGTCCTACATCGAACAATGTGGTTGAGTATAGTGCCATTGTTGAGCTACTTCGGGATGCCATTTCACATGACATCTAGTCTTTAGAATTCCGTCTGGATTCACAAATAGTTTTGTCTCAGCTGAATGGGTAGTGCCATGTACGAGACCCTACATTACTAAGGATATTCCTTAAGGTACGACTCTTGGAGAGACATTTTGTTTCCATTACATATATTCACATTCCGAGAAGTCATAATTATATATCTGATGCATATGCTTACCATGTATTAGATTGGCATTGGTCACATTCATCATGAAGCACATAAATACAAAGACATTCATACATTTGTACCATACACACATATAGTAGAACCGAGAACCAAAGTTGTATATATATATAAATATGTCCAAAAATGGTAGTGTCATACAAGACTGGAGCCCGTAGCCCTAAAAAATATACATATCGATACAAAAAATGATGAGACCTTGGGATATCTACTCCCTTCGAGGAGGTCTAGCTGCCGACTCAATGGGATGTGTCTCATAATAGTACTGTATTGTGTTGGCCATCCACTGCAGTAGCTACACCCACTCACCATGAACACCCACTACCTGGCGCTGCATAGCCTCCGGTAGTCGGGCTACCTCTATCAGTGGTGCTTGGGAAACCATCCGTGATATGTTGCGTCGCAACGTCTGTAGTGTGCACCCTGCTACAGCATCTGCTGCCACCTCATCTCTACCCCGACGACCATGTCTCGGGAAGCCCTCAGGTCTCATTGGTCCTTTGTCTACAAGCAAACAGTCACCCTTTAACACATGACATTACCACAAAAAATATTTTTTTCATTCTAACTATCATCAAAAAATCCATAAAAATTTAAAAACACAAAACCAAAAGAGTACTCACCGATTTCTCCGAAGGCTGCATCTGGAGGGAGCGGCATGTCACGATCCTGTCTAAAGTCTATCCCTGCATAGGGGTAGTCCTCGATAGCAATCACTTGTCGATTCCAACAGTGGAAGAACTCCTCAGTATATGGTTATTGAGATATTGTAACTTCAAAGAATATTATATGTGTACTTTATTATTCCGGAGATAATTCATTCCTCCGTGAAAAACTTATTGTATATCCGGAGATGTTTATTCCTCCGTCGGAATGTGGTAATTTGGGTTATTAGACTTCCCTAGTGGGGGTTGGCCCTGTATGTGTTATATGGGTCAAAGGGTTATTAGACCACTCTAGAGGGGTTGGCCCAGTCAGTTGTAGTGGGGTATTTAACCCATTGGTTAAATACGAGCCTACATGATTTGTGTAAAAGACAAGTCGAAGTAGTGTATAAATAGAGGAGGTGTATTCCTCATTTTACACACACTCACTCACTTGAAAGTGGCACACTTGTGGAGGAGAGGTATGCTATGGAGAAGGAGGAGCTTATGCTCAAGGTTACATCTTTGTATATTGCTGGTCATCTATATTGAGGAAGCTTTAATGGGTTTTCTACCCCATGAGGGTTTCCCAGGATAAATGTGTCTCTTGTGTTTATGTTGTGCTTGTTGTTTCTTCAGTGATCTTGTATATGCTATTATTGTGAAATGGAATGCAATGCTGCTATTTTCTATCTTAGCATATTAAATCTTAACATGGTATCAAAGCTAACCTGAAGGAAGGCAATGTATGGCAATTACGACACTTGCTTCACTTACGACAACTTGAAGGTTTGGGTTTTACATAGCAAAAACCCGTCATCGTGGAACTTTCGCTATAAATCCATTTATGCGAAGGTTCAGGATATGAAAATTTTACATGTCGTAGATAACATCCCCAGGTACCTTGTGTCCAAAGGGAACCCTCACATTCGTTGTACGTTATGATTTATGATCAGTACAAGTTAGGGTTTCTGCCTCTTCCAGATATCAGTCAAAATCAGGTGACCTAGGAGAAAAGGTCATAACTTGGGCTAGGAAGCTCCAAATGAAATTTCGTAAAAATTGGCAGGTAGTACATAGACTGTACTATCTCAGGAAATGTTTTCAGAGGTCGAAGATGAACCAGTGACAAGTGGAACACTGTACAAGTTCGCTCTCCTATTTTATCCCATAAACAGGTCACGTTGCGACACTTGGAATAACTCTCTCTCAGAAAATCCAATTTAGGTCAAACCTATCGGGATGGAAATATGACAGGTCAGGCTACCACAAAAAAAAATTTCAGACCCTGTGGAGCAAAAATTTTGGAGTTACAGCAGAAAAAATCAGGTACATATTTCTGTCAAAAAATAATTATTTTTGGAGCACCTTCATTCATGGCTTCCGGAATTTAGGGTTTCAAAGAAAGTTAGAATTTTTGGAATCGGAGTCCACGGCTGAATGCTACTCAGGAAAATCGAAATTTAGAGACCAAGATCAAATTTTTTGGTTGGGTAGAAGACCGGGCTTGATCAAACCCCATTTCGGGATTTTGATCAGAAAGATGGAAAATCAGGGCTTCAACAAAAGTTGGAATTTTTGAAGTCCGTAACCATGGCTGGAAGCTCCTCAGAAAAATAAGAGTTTAGAGCCTTGGATCAAACCTTTTGATTGGTCAGAAGGATGGGCTTCATCAAACCCTAGTTCGGGATCCTGTCCAGAAGATCCAAAAGTTTCAAAGGCAATTTTGAGGGGTCAAATTTTGGAGATTTCAAAATTGAAGTATGCTAGTTTGATCAGCTCACCAAGACACATCCTTCCATCCATTCAGAAGTGTGAAAGTAAAAAATTGAATTTTTAGGGTTTCTATAGCAAACCTCTTGTTGCAGCAACCCCCCCCCAAATTTTGTACATATTGGGGGCCCCTCCTTTTATTTTTAGAAAGGCTGCCTTAAGAGGCCATTCCCAACTTTTAACTTTTGTTTTTTTTAACAGAAAATCTTGCTATGAACCTCCCCAAGTCTTCCTTCCTCTAAGAGTAAAATTCATGAAGTCTTCTTGGAAATCGCGGAACGATTTTATAAAGCCCCCGTAGTTGCGGAAGTACTCAAGGTTCCCTCCCGAAACGGTGGAAGCCTTTTTGTTTAAGCTTCTTGAAAAAAGATTTAGAAATTTTTTGAAAGTTTGCGGAACGCGCCAAGGAAGCTCCGCGGAACCATTCAGATTTGTCTCCCGAAACAGAGGAAACCGTTTGCATAAACCTCCCGAAAATATTTAGAAGTTTGCGGAAGCTATTGACGAATTCCTTCCGAAATGGCGGAAGAATTCGAGGAAGCCACCCGAAACTTGCGAGAGCCATTCACCAGCCTTCCCCACGGCCGCCAAGTGACTTAGTTTTTTGAAAATCTTATAAGAAAATCTTTTAAGTCTTGAACTTACGGAAGCCATTCACCAAAGCCTTCTGCAACTGCGGAAACCTTCGCGTTTTCATTCCGAAACCTCACCGAGGAAGTTTGGCGGAACCTTTTGGCCTTTTTCTCCCGCAGTTGCGGACGCCTTCACGTTAGCTTTCCGAAACGCCGAAGCACTTAAACCTTTCCGGAACAATTCGCAAAAGCCGTCTGCAACCGCGGAAGCTTTCGGGTTATCCTTCCGAAATGACGGGCACCATTCACCAATTCCTTCCGAAACAACGGAGGCTAAGGGAAAAAGATTTCCGAAGCTCTCTCGAAGCCCGGCCGATACTTAGAATTTTTTTTGAAGTTTTTGGAAGCCTTTTGCGGAAACATTCGCGGAAGCCTTCCGAAACTACGGAAGCTATTTGTGAAAGCCTTCCGCAATTTCGGAAGCTTCCACGTTATCATCCCATTACCCGCCAAAAGACTCTGACGACCACGTTCATTTTGCGGGATCCATTCGCGAGGACCTTCCGAAACGCCGGAGCTTTTTAAGTTTTCTTTCCGCTACCACGGGAGCCTCTTTCTGAAAATTTCACGTTCACGATCATTTTACGGAAAAAGTTTGCCTTCTCCCTCCGAAACAGCGAAAACTTTCATTCTATCATCCCGCAATGGCAGGTGGAATTCATGAACTTGTCCTGTAGGTGGCGGTCATGCACGCACATCGAGATGTCTTGATATGACCCCGACGTACCAGTATTAAAGCGACGTTTTAAATACACCAACCACCACATTAAGACCCCGCACGTGCCCCACTTATTTAAATAAGCGGTGGGGGTTCGAACCAATAGCTCATTGCTATTTGTGTCGATTAACAATTGTTGGACGTCACGTGATCGTTCCAGCTCAGCTCACTCGTCCACGTTCATGGCCACCTCATTCAGCTATCTTCATGGTGCCAGGTAGGATTTTTAACCATTAAATTTGCCTCTTCTACGCATCAGATTACTATCGGGTTGTCCTTTTTTCGAAGACGATTGGTCTGGGTTGGATTTTGACGGGAAAAATGCCCGTCATGGGCTACTTTGCCCGTCAAATACGGTTTAAATTTCATTTTTTCCGTCATATGAAACAAAGAAATTGTGAAAACGTTTTGTCAAGACCATCAGTTCTGATGGGTAGAATATTTCCAAATTCCTACCCTGGCTGCATACATCGTTATTTTTGCTTTTAAAGTCGCGAAACCTCGTTAAACGTCTCGTTCCTTTCAGCCGAAACCATAGAGTGACTGCCCGAGAATTTAAACCAGCCACTCCCCGTTCGAATTCTAAGCCAACCATAGGGCGCCTCGTCAAATATTATAAATAACAATAGCGGTTAGGCTGAAAACCCTCGCCTGTTTGTCAACGCGGAGGGTCATCCCTGGTTTCGTATTAAATTTGTTTCAAACCCAGCCTCGCCCGCCACTAACCATTTAAAAGCACAATTATGAAGGTCACCATCCCGCCTAGATACTGGACCAAGAGCAGGTTGCTTCCGCAACATGCTTATCCTCGCAGCAGCATTCCAAACCCGCCCCTTTAAAAGAATTAGGATGATTAAAATCTAGAATTCTTGTTGGAATGGTGTATTTTGACTCCTAACATACAGCTTCACATTGTATTTATCTCATTGACATGTTAAAATGGTGATGCTCTCTGATAAAATCCCACAGTATGTTGCTCAATTTTATAATGACTTGTATTTGGTTGCTATCAGGGATAAGTCAAAATGCCCAAAGGTGGTAGGAAGAAGGCTAAGATGACAGAAAAACAGCCTACACCACTTAGAACTGAGACCACACTCTAGGATACTAGGTGCACCACTGGTATTCCTCCAGAAATCTGCTGGGGTGACATCTATAGGATGATCCGAGACCAGGATGTCCCGGACATGTTGCTAGAAGAGGGGCAGATTTATCTAAATATCAGAGCTTCAGGCATAGCCAGAGCTGCTACCTGCCCTGAAATGTTCCCATGTTCTGAAGTAATCGCGTGGATACTCCAACATGCCGATGCAGAAGGAAGAGTAATTCATGATAGCGGGAAGACAGCCATTGCCTCATTTCACCTAGCATACCTGGTAGCAACCTACAAATTTCCCTGCGCCCAGTAATCTCTGACTGATGAATGGCTGGGCCAGATGAACAACGTTGAGATGGCCAAAAAGCTACTAGTCGTAGGAAATCATTTGAGAAAGAAAGGTAATGATGAATACAGCGTCCAGAATCTGAGACCTCCTTTCAGGTTGATCGCCTTGATGTTGTGCAGAATCTTCGGCATGCCCGATGGCATCGTGTACAAGATTCAGTGGATCCCTATCATCCACTTCGTGGCATTTAAAGGAACTGTGTTTGACTGGGCCACTCTCCTGTCAGACAGTTTAGCCTCAATGATAGTTGCTGCAAGAGAAGGACTGGCCTTGAAGAAGGCATAATTTTTCATGCCCTCATATCTTATTGATTGTGTTTTTGCCAAGGTATCTTTCCCCAAATTGGGCTGCACATGGGATAAAGCCACCACCCCGGTTTACACCGCTTTAAGGATGTTGTGGGATCAGAATTACAAACCCAGCTATGAGCTCATCTGTGAGGGGTTCATCATGCCCCTATATGAGCAACTATTCAAGGAAGATCCCAACTGCCTGTCGGAAAATGCCATGGAAGTCCTTGAAAATTATGGAGATTTTTATTTCTCGGATCAAGGCACCTATCTCAGAATGTTTGGAGGAACTAAAGCTCCATATATTTTTCCAAGATATGCTACAGATTATGTGGTCCTTAAAGAGGCAGTGAGACAGATTTTCCTAGATGGAATTGGAGCCGTGCTCAACAAGTAGCATAAGGCCTCCTTTCCCCCTCTACCTTTCTGCATAGGAGCTTACAAGTTCTCGGGGGTAGCCTCAGCCGAAGAATTTGTTAAGGAGCTGAAAGCCTTCCACTTCGGTGAGGTAATATTCCATAGGAATGACAGGAAGGGAAAAGTTACTGAGCACTATAAGGAGATTTATGCTAATTTCGATTACTCTCATTATCATGATGCCGAGGAGGAGGTATTCAGAGGCATCAACAACATGGCTGAGCTGCGAACCTTTCGCCGAGGCAGTGGAGCAAGTTCTAGCTCCACCAAAACCCAGGAGACTAGCCAGCAGAAGGAGAAATAAGTTGATGATGCTCGAGCTCAAGAAGAACAAAGGTTGAGAGAGGAAGCAAGGGCACAACAGGAAGCTAAGGAAGCAAGGTTACTGCAAGAGGCTGAAGTTGCCAGATTGCAGCAAGAAGTAGAAAGTGAAAGGCTGCAGAAAGAGGCTGAGGAAGCACAGCAGCAGAAAGAGGCTGAAGATGAGAGGCAACGAAAAGAGAATGAAGATCAACTACAAGCTGAACAAGCTGAGGTAGACCGTAAAGCAGAAGAAGAGCTTAAAGCAGGTGAAGATGCCCAGGAAGGTGGCTCCGGTGCACAGGACATAGAAATTGACATACCTCAAGAAAGTGTCTTCGGCATTCAAAATATGGAGGAGGACGTAGCACAAGCAGGTGGCTCTGGTACCCAAAATGTGGGAACAGATCCAGCTCAGGTAGTCCAGACCCCACCAGCAAAAATAGAAATAGACATTATGGATCTCCCAATAATCCCGTACACTCCATCAGGAGAACATACCATGTCCAGATGGGATGAGTTGATCTACGACAAGAGTAGAAAGGCAATGGTCTTCAAATCAGAAGAGAGGATCAAAAGATTCTCCCAGGAGGATATTATTACCCACCGTGAGATCACTGTAATGCGGAATACAGATAAGGATCCCTTATCTATGGCATCCGCTGTTGTAGAAACAACAAAAGCATCACTAGACAATGCAGGTGATATAATTAGAGAAAATGAATCGACAAAAAAGAGAGCTCGTATGCTACAGCATACCATGGCTAAGGAGCAAGCCTACAGGGATCTCGTGGTGAACAAGTATAATCGTCTGTCTGCTGAGCATAAAGAGCTGTCGGACAAGCATAACCAGCTGGAGGAGGAAAATGACCAACTGACACTCCAGATGATGATTGTGGAAGCAGAGAAGAATGAAGCGAAAGATAAAGCATCCCAGCTAGAAGCAGACAAGCTAGCATTAGCTGAGCAATTAGAGCAAGCGGAGAGCAGAACGATGGACATGTCTCCCTTCCATGAGCTGTCCTGCAGCATCCTGAAGCAAATATATGACACTCAGGAGCTAATCACTAATGAAGTTAGCAAGCTCAAGGCCATGGTGGTCAGACTAAAAAAAATTAATGCAGAGGCCCATAGGCTTAAAGCTAAGCACACTCGGGTTAAGGCAAATATCCTGAGCCAGATAGAATGGCGAGAAGGAAAGGTGGATTTCCCCACACATCTCCCATTCAAGTCTGTGGAGGGTTTTAATGAAGACATATCCCTTTTGGACTTCTGCAGAAACTGTGGCAGTAAGCTAATGGCCAGTGTACAAGGGACAAGGGATAGGATCAATGGTCTGTATCAAAGAATCCAGGGAGTGCATGACAGGTGCAAATTGAATTTCCCGCAATCCCTCGATGATTTCCCGGGTGAAGAGCAACGCTTGGCTGAACTAAAGGAAGAACTAGGCATCCAAACTGAATATGTGAAGAAAATTGATGTCCTAGCAATTGACGACCTCCAACATTATATTGGAGTGTCATCAGTCCACACCCATTTGCTTAAAGAATTGCATCAAGTTGCAGTAATGGAAGTTCAAGGCATTGGAGCAGAGCTTAGAAAAAATGTGACTTCTCAGAAAATCTTGCTCCCTGCTTCCGCAAACATAGTCATAAGAGACACGGGTATATGGTATAGTTACATTGTGGAGGAGGAGAAGAAAGCGGCAGCAGTGGCAGGAGCAACAGCAAACCCAGACTCCTCTCTCCCAGCAGAAACTCCAGCTGGCTCGATTTCTCCTTCCCAGGCAGCAGCAGCAGCAACAGTAAGCTCGATTCCTTCTTCCCAAGTAGCAGCAGCCAATTTGAGCGGCCCTCATCCAGCAGAAGCTCACGTACAGGAGTGAAATCGTTGATTTCAGAGCATTATTTCTGATATGTTGTATTTGTGAGCTCTCAAATGTGTAAAGCGTGAGCCATGGGACAGCTGTCCATTTTTTTTTAAAATATTTTTTGTAAAAGGAAGGAGTCACGTTTTGTCTATTATAGAGGAAATTCCTGTAGATGACAAGTGGAAGAGGCCAGGTGGCAGCCCAAAGGGCAATTTTGTAACTATAAATAGAAGTTAGGAAGGATTAGATAGGACTTTTGGCAGGGAATTATTTTCCAGACTTGTACGGGGTGTCCTGCACATGCTTTAAGAAAATAAAATCTTCTAATGAAAGCCTGGAGAGGACGTTTTGCATGGGAATAAAGGATGGATGTGTATTGGATTATTCTGGTGGCTTCCATACTTTAATGTGAGATATTTCTTGCTATCTGAATTATTTCTTTGCAACGAATGATTTTACTCCTGTCTGTGCCAAACGAATTCTCTGTTTCATGAGCAATAAATGTGTTCTATATTAAATCAGAAGCTACCTTCTGATATCTTTATCTTTGCTGTAGCTTTCTCTTTCATATTTAATGGTTATCTGTTCTTTCTTTAAGATATTTCCTACAGCTAATTGCTCATGCTTTTAATTCGCTCCTTGCAAGGATAGTTAGATTTATTTCAGTATTAAACTTAGATTTGTTTTTCCAGTTTTGCATTTAGATTAAATTTAGACTAGGCACTTGCATATCATTATAAAACATAAAATAAAAAAGAATGGTGGATCGGGCCATAACCGGTATAATCGGAATAAAACTCCAAACCCATGGTTTCCGGAACCGCTAACCGGATGGATTCCCTATACCAAACGGTATATAATCTAATTGGGATCATCTACCGGGGAGAATCCTTTTCTGATTGATGCTACGATATCCGAGGCATCAACAGTTTTTGGCGCTAGAAGGAGGGCCTGAAAGTGCATGGCTGATAGAGAAAAATCTCCCACTGTCATAGATGCCACTGAAAACCCGCTTAAAGAAAGCATTTCAAATGGCCCAGATCTTGAATTATTAAATCAAGAACACCTCATTTCTGATCCTGAGCCTCAAGAAGCTTTATACGCTGTCCCTTTTACAGAAATAGAGGATTTGAGAAGGCATACAAGATCCTACGTTAGGCAGCTAGGTGGTTTAAACGCTGTAAATTTCCTCCCTAGGAAAAGTACCCCTAGAAAAGAGCCACAATATACTCGAGATTCGATTCTTGTGCAAATTTTTGAAGAACTGGTAAGTTTAACTTTGGAAGAAATTTCAGACCCTCTGAACAAAGAAGATCTTGAAAGCTCAGAAAACATTTCAGATCGTGAAGGCCTAGAAGGACTAATTACTCCAAAGAATACCCCACAGAATTCACCTTACAATTCTCCGCCAGGTTCTCCACATCCAAACATGGTCGTGCCTGCTTGGAGAGCAAGGGGAGCGCTGAACCTAGCTGGGCCATTCCATAATCTTCCAAAAAATCCAGAAAAGGTCTTACCTAAGTTCGATCCAGGGAAAGCCATTTCAGCGGAAGACCATCTCAAAAGTTTCTACCTAGCTCTGAGCCTTTTGAACGTACAATATGAAGATGTAGTCTGCAGGCTGTTTCCATATACATTCGAGCCAAAAGTATCATCCTGGTACTTTAGCCTCCAACCCAACTCGATCTCTAGTTGGGAGGAATTCGAAAAATGTTTTTTAAAGAAATACGGAAACCAAAAAACTGTGGAAACACTTATGAAAGAACTCTTATCCATGAGAATGGAAAAGAAAGAAAAGGTTCAAGATTTCAATCAAAGATTCACAACGCTGTTAAATAATTTCAGTGAAGCTAATAAACTAGCAGAGGAATCTCTGATTGAATATTATACAACCTCTCTTGAAGGACCCATCGCAATGTTCATGAAAAGGTCCAAGAAAACTACCCTGATAGAGAACTTTGAGGAAGCTAGAAAGGTAGAAGAAGAAGCTGATAGCATTGCTAAACATGCCTTAGATGCAGAGCCAAAACTAGCAGCCAGCAAAAAACCTTTGCTGCTCGCTAGAGGTAAAGAAGAGCTATCTACAGACATGGAAAACGTAGTCAAGATGATGCAGAAATTATCTAATAAAATTGTAGATCTCGAGAAGGATAAGGCTGCTAGCACATCTAGGAAACCTTTCAAGCCATTTTATAAAAAAAGGGAAGACGGTGATCAAACTCATCCACCAATGAATAATTCCCCTGTGTTAAACTTGAATGAAATCGGGATGGAAAATTTCTGCACCTTTCACCAAGAACCGCATTCGGAAAAGAGCTGCTCGCAATGGATTAATTCCATGAGCTTAGTCATGAACCAAATGCTAGATTCACAGATCCCAGACCAAGATGATTCTCCAGAGGAATCAAGCCCTGAGTTAGAGGAACCAACCCCGGACACTACTATGGTGTTATGGGATTGGGTACCTATGACAGAATCGGCAGAAGAGGATCCCATAGAAAGCTCTCCCTCTACCGTAAATGTTGCTACTCGCAGCAAAGGCCCAATTGCCGATCCTGTGCCAACCGCAGCTCCTCATAAGCCTAAAGTTTCAAAAGAACTGCCTAGGAGGAATATACCAATTATCCCACTGCATCCCAAAGTTAGCCAAACAGCGACCAAGTAGTCAAACACTAACACCATAGTTCAGCCACCTAAGGTCATAGCGAGCAAAACAGATCATCTAGCTCGAATTGGGAATGAATCTGACATAGGATACGATATTATCGAAGATATCAAGAAGGTCAAAGCAAATGTGTCAATATTTGACATGTGCAGCTTGCCCCATCAGCGAGACAAACTACTGCATGTTCTACAACCCCAGGCCAACACTCCATTAATGGATTCTCAAGACAATCCCGAAATTAATGAAGCTAGCATCGGTGGGAAATCTAAATCTCAAACATTTCCATTCCTATTGACCTTTGAAATTTTTAATCACAATGTTCACAACTATTTGGTAGATTCTGGAGCATCCTCAAACGTTATGCCACTGTCAATTTGTAAAAGGATTAACGGGCAGCCTGTGCCATCTCCAACCCAAATTATCCAATTAGATAGGACTGCTGTCAAAGTAATTGGGGAGATGAAAGACGTTCTCATTAGATTATCAGCTGACCCTAGAGTCTGTCAATTCATTGACATAATGGTGGTCGATATTCCTGAAGCCTATGGGCTGATTTTAAGTAGGGATTGGTCTACCAAGCTGAGTGGCTACTTCACTATTGATTGGTCTCATCTGTGGTTGCCTTATCAGAACAGGCAGAATCAAATTAAAGTCCTGAGAGAACCTTAAATGAAGCAAAATGTAACTCAGTTAGAAGAAAAAAATGAGGCTGTAGCTTTCTCATCCTCGGTTCTGGGAAATTATTTCTTAGAAATGGATCCGGGTAATTATCAGTCTGAAGCCATTAGCCATGAATCAAATAAACAGTCCGATCTCCTTCATTTCTCTTGGACTGATGATGTTGATTGTAACATAGTTAATTTAGTTACTGACGTAGATCACAGAGAGACTAACTTAGTTGAATCTAAAGATATTTTTTGGACATTATACTTTGATGGTTCTAAAACTCTGGAAGGATCCAGAGCCGGTTGTGTTCTAATGGATCCAAAAGGAAACAAGTATTTTTTGTCTTGTAGACTAGAATTCGATTGTACTAACAACACCGTTGAATATGAAGCTTTGGTACATGGATTAAAGAAGGCCATTGGCTTAAATGTTAAGTACCTGAAGGTCTTTGGTGACTCCGAGATAGTTGTAAGATAGGTAAGGGATACCATTCATTGTCTCTCACCTCATTTGAAGGGTTATCAGGCTGAGGTATGGGATTTAATTATGCATTTTGACGCTTTCAATATAAAATCGATTCCTAGATTGCAAAATTCTGCTGCTGATTTGTTAGCAACATCTGCTTCTAGGTTGGTGCCGTCAAATAACAAATGCTCAATTGAATTGATTTTCAGGCCTTCTGTTCCCGATAACATCACAAACTTCAGAGTCTTCAATGATGATGAACAAATTATCAGCTTTCTAACAAACGAAGATAGCATCCAAGAAGTTGCTATAGATGAAGAAGAACACGATGCTGATTTGATGAAGAAGGATGAGGAGAAAGGAAATTTCATTCCCAAGGGGGTGAGGTCCCTCGAAATGCTGTTCGATCTTCAAAATAAGTTCAAAAGGCCAGCTAATACCAAAACTAACAGCTCATCAATGCAACATGAGTTAGTTAATTTGGGTACCGAGGCAGAACCAAAATTTGTCAACCTGGGCAAATGTTGTTCACCAGGAGAAAGAGATAGATTCATCAAATTGTTTAAACAATACAAGGATGTTTTTGCATGGACCTATGAAGATCTGAAGACATATGACATCCGCATTATTCAGCATGTGATACCAATGAAAGCGAGTTTCAATCCATTTCAGCAGCAGTTAAGAAGGATGCATCCTACTCTAGAACCGCTGATCCAAAAGGAATTAAATAAGCTCCTGGACACTAAGATAATCTCTAAGGTCCGGTATTCTGAATGGGTTGCAAACTTGGTTCCCGTAAGAAAGAAGTCGGGAGAGATAAGGCTATGTGTAGATTTCAGAAATTTAAATAGAGCTTCGGATAAAGACAACTACCCCGTCCCTTCAATGGAACAAATCCTTCAAATGTTGTCAGGATCTGAGCTGTTTTCTCTCCTCGATGGTTTCTCTGGCTACAATCAAGTATTAGTAGCCGAAGAAGATCACCTCAAGACTACTTTCCGAACTAAGTGGGGAACTTTCGCATACAGAAGGATGCCATTTGGTCTGATAAACGTAGTATCTACATTCCAAAGGGCAATGGATATTGCCTTCCGAGGATTGGGTGGACAATGTGTTGTTGTATACTTAGATGATGTGACAGTCTTTTCAAAGAAAAGGGAAGATCATGTTGTTCATTTAAAGCATATTTTTGATCGCTGTCAAAAATATGGTATTTCCTTGAATCCCAAGAAGAGCGTATTTGCAATTCCCGAAGGTAATCTCTTGGGTCATATCATTTCTAAAAGGGGAGTGTCAATAGATCAAGAAAGAGTCCAAGCTATTAATAAGATTCCAATGCCTTACAACAAGAAATCTATGCAGTCCTTTATGGGCACCATCAATTTTGTCCGTAGATTTGTTCCGGATTTCGCACAAATTGTTAAGCCATTGCAACAGATGGTTAAACAGGGCATACAATTCAAGTGGACGGATTTGGAGAAGGATGCATTTAGAGATATCAAGGCAGATATAGCTAAGGCTCCTTCCTTAAGAAGCCCAGATTTTGATAAAGATTTTATCCTGTATACCTTTGCTTTGGATGACTCCCTCGCAGCTATACTCACGCAAAAGGTGGAGCTGGGAGACGAATACCCAATTTCGTTTATGAGCACTGGTATGCAGGGGGCTGAGTTGAACTATCCCGTGGTTGACAAACATGCATATGCGGTCTTCAAAGCAGTCAAGCAGTTTAGGCCATACATTCTTAAGAACAGAACTAAAGTCATAGTTCCCCACCCAGCTGTTAGATCCCTTTTCATTCAAAAGGAATTGAGAGAGAGGAGAGGGAACTGGGTCACAGCTCTGCAGGAATATGATTTAGAGTTTAAACCAGCCACGATCATCAAAGGGCAAGGCCTGTGCAAATTACTTGCAGGAAACTCAACAGATGAAGAGCAACATTGGAAGAATGAAGCTGAGCTAAACTCGGTTAAAGTATGCCCTATCTTCTCGACTCCCCAGTCATGGTATAGGGATCTGGTGCACTATTTACAGCAGGGATACCTACCTGAGCACTGGAGCTCTAAGCAAAGAAGGGCACTCCGTTTGAAATCAGCTCCTTATCAAATCATTGATGGGATACTGTTCAGAAAGAATTATGATGGAGTTCTTCTTAGATGTCTAGAAAAGGAAGATGCAAGTAAGGTTGTTAAAGAATTACATGATGGTCCCGCAGGTGGACATTATTCAGGAGAGACGACAGCACACAAGATACTGAGAGCTGGATATTATTGGCCGACTCTGTTTTGAGATGCTCACACGTATGCACGAAACTGTGATGTATGTCAAAGAAGTGCTGGGAAGTTTCCTAAGGAAGCAGGGCCCTTGCAGCCAGTTATCATCTCTGAGCCTTTTGAGCAGTGGGGTATAGATGTTATCGGAGAGATAAATCCAAATTCTTCATCGCAACATCGATACATCTTGACAGCTACCGACTACTTCACTAGATGGACGGAAGCCATCCCGTTGCGCAGGATCAACGAAGACGCAGTCATCAGCTTCTTGAAAGAGAACATCATAACCAGGTTTGGGGTTCCAATTTCCCTTGTTTTTGATAATGCTACTTGTTTTTCGTCTTGCAAGATAAATGAATTTGTTTATGAATGGGGAATTAAGTTGCATTATTCAGCCAATTATTATCCTCAGGGGAACAGATTAGCGGAATCCTCAAACAAGAATCTGATTCGGATTCTTAATAAGACTTTGATAGAAAACCAGAGAAGTTGGCATGTAGCTCTCCCGAACGCCTTATGGGCATATAGGGTGACCCCAAAGAACGCTTTAGGTGTTTCCCCTTTCACTCTTGTCTATGGCAAGGAAGCCATCCTTCCTCCAAACATCTTACTCCCATCCCTACAGTTATCCCAAGCCTCTCGGGGTTCTAGTAGCCAAGCCTTACAATCCAGGATCAATACCCTGATTCAACTTGAAGAAGCACGACAGAAAGCGAAAGATCGATTCTATCAACACCAAGACATAGTTAAGAGATGGTTCGACATGAGGAAGTCTGGTAAAAGAAGTTTTGAAGTTGGGGACTTAGTCCTGAAGTGGGACCATAATCATGAAGGCAAAGGAATGCATACGAAATTCCAGCATCTATGGGTAGGCCTGTACCAAATTTCGGAAAAATTAGGCCCATCCACTTATAAATTGACAAATCTAGAGGGAGAAGAAGTAACCCTTCCTCTCAATGGCCTTGCCCTGAAACAATACTTTGCATAGTCTCGCTGAGACTTTCTGTACATAAATAAAGTTTTCTTTTATTATTGCTCCAGCCTTTATTTGCTTTATTTTCGGCCATTTTGTTCTTTCATTATCATTTGAACCTTTGCAACAAGTTTGTTTTCTGAAAGCCCTTATGATTGAGTTTCTCGTCGAGGATAGGTCTCTAAAAAAAATCTCACAACCCATGAGTCCGGAACTATGCTCGGATAAAGTCTGTCTGTTGTGCTCTCGCTGAAATATTCAGAGGGGAAGAAGCCTACTCTGTTAGTCACACTAATCCTGTTTAAAATAGCAGAGACCTATGACCATCTTCACTACTATCTTTGGGATCCACCCACTCTCACACTTAAAGGCATCTCAAGAAGGTTACCAAAGTTGGACCCATGGAAGGTAGCACATCTCGAAGACATAAGGTATTGAAATGACTCCATGCTGCAAATTTAACAGCCAAAATGGCTTATACTCAAGAGTCTGTTTTCCAGATATTCTCGCCTCAATTAAAGCATGGCTCAGACAAAAGAAAAAGACATGTAAAATCAAGAAGGTTGTCCAAAAGGATCAGCCCAAAATGGGCTCCTCTCCATCCGTGAGGCTTGATCAAATCAATAAAATTTCTAACTCACACAAAAGGACATTATGGATTGAGGAGCCTAAATCAAAGATCATGTCCAAAGAAAATATCTCTGGAAGGCTCAAACAGCTAAGCTGTCCAAAGTACGAACATCCAAAAGGATGGAAGCGGCATGGGAATGAGGAACAAGAGCAATAATGTCCATGAGAAAGTGTTGCAAATCTTGTGGAGTCCGACAGTAGTAACCATCTGAAAGATGACCCTTCTAAAATGAATCTCATATGTCGGCCCATTGAGAGTTTTAAAGATGTATTTGTCAAAGCTCCCCTTTCCCCAATGGTTAGCAGTTAAAGTGCCTTTTCCTTCACATAAATGCAAATGCTCAGCTGAATATTGCACATAAGATGGATGTCTTTGATAAGCTGTTTTGGACCATGGAGAGGAATTTTTCAGAGATCTGTGTTCGCCAGCGACTCGTCATTGTTGTTGCAGCAACTTCCCCCCCAAAAAAAATTTGTACATATTGGGGGGCCCTCCTTTTATTTTTAGAAAGGCTTCTTTAAGAGGCCATTCCCGGCTTTTAACTTTTGTTTTTTTTAACAGAAAAATTGCTATGAACCTCCCCAAGTATTCCTTCCTCTAAGAGTAAAATTCATGAAGTCTTCTTGGAAATTGCGGAACGATTTTATAAATCCCCCGCAATTGAGGAAGTACTCAAGGTTCCCTCCCAAAACGGCGGAAGCCTTTTTGTTTAAGCTTCTCGAAAAAGGACTTATAAATTTTTTGAAAGTTTGCGGAACGCGCCAAGGAAGCTCCGCGGAACCATTCATCTTTGTCTCCCGAAACGACGGAAACCATTTGCATAAACCTCCCGAAAAGATTTAGAAGTTTGCGGAAGCTATTGACGAATTCCTTTCGAAACGACGGAAGAATTCGAGGAAGCCGCCCGAAACTTGCGAGAGCCATTCACTAGCTTTCCCCACGACCGCCAAGTGACTTAGTTTTTTGAAAATATTTTAAGAAAATCTTTTAAGTCTTGAACTTACGAAAGTCATTCACCAAAGCCTTTTGCAACTGCGGAAACCTTCGCGTTTTCATTCTGAAACCTCACCGAGGAAGTTTGGTGGACCCTTTTGGCCTTTTTCTCCTGCAGTTGCGGATGCCTTCACGTTAGCTTTCCGAAACGCCGAAGCACTTAAAATTTTCCGGAACAATTCACAAAATCCGTCCGCAACCACGGAAGCTTTCGGGTTATCCTTCCAAAACGATGGGCGCCATTCACCAATTCCTTCCGAAACAGCGGAGGCTAAGGGCAAAATCTTTCCGAAGCCCGGCCGATACTTAGAAATTTTTTTGAAGTTTTCGGAAGCCTTTTGCAGAAACATTCGTGGAAGCCTTTCGAAACTGCGGAAGCTATTTGCGAAAGCCTTCCGCAATTTCGGAAGCTTTCACATTATCATCCCGTTACCCGCCAAAAGACTCTGACGACCACGTTCATTTTGCGGGAGCCATTCGCGAGGACCTTCCGAAACGCCGGAGCTTTTTAAGTTTTCTTTCCGCTACCGCGGGAGCCTCTTTCCGAAAACTTCACGTTCACGATCATTTTACGGAAAAAGTTTGCCTTCTCCCTCCGAAACAGCGAAAACTTTCATTCTATCATCCCGCAATGGCGGGTGGAATTCATGAACTTGTCCTACAGGTGGTGGTCATGCACACACATCGAGCTGTCTTGATATGACCCCGATGTACCAATATTAAAGCCACGTTTTAAATACACCAACCACCACATTAAGATCCCGCACGTGCCCCACTTATTTAAATAAGCGGTGGGGGTTCGAACCAACAACTCATTGCTATTTCTGTCGATTAACAACTGTTGGACGTCGCGCGACCGCTCCAGCTCAGCTCACTCGTCCACGTTCATGGCCACCTCATTCAGCTATCTTCACGATGCCAGGTGGGATTTTTAACCATTAAATTTGCCTCTTCTACACGTCAGATTACTATCGGGTTGTCCTTTTTTCGAAGACGATTGGTCTGGGTTGGATTTTGGCGGGAAAAATGCCCGTCATGGGCTACTTTTCCCGTCAAATACGGTTTAAATTTCATTTTTTCCGTCATATAAAACAAAGAAATTGTGAAAACGTTTTGTAAAGACCATCAATTCTGACGGGTAGAATCTTTCCAAATTCCTACCCTGGCCGCATACATCGTTATTTTTGCTTTTAAAGTCGCCAAACCTCGTCAAACGTCTTGTTCCTTTCAGCCCAAACCATAGAGTGACTGCCCGAGAATTTAAACCAGCCACTCCCCGTTCGAATTCTAAGCCAGCAATAGGGCGCCTCGTCAAATATTATAAATAACAATAGCGGTTAGGCTAAAACCCCTCGTCTGTTTGTCAACGCGGAGCGTCATCCCTGGTTTCGTATTAAATTTGTTTCAACCCCAGTCTCGCCCACCACTAACAATTTAAAAGCACGATGATGAAGGTCACCATCCCGCCTAGATACTGGACTAAGAGCAGGTTGCTTCCGCAACATGCTTATCCTCGCAGGAGCATTCCAAACCCGCCCCTTTAAAAGAATTAGGATGATTAAAATCTAGAATTCTTGTTGGAATGGTGTATTTTGCCTCCTAACATACAGCTTCACATTGTATTTATCTCATTGACATGTTAAAATGGTGATGCTCTCTGATAAAATCTCACAGTATGTTGCTCAATTTTATAATGACTTGTATTTGGTTGCTATTAGGGATAAGTCAAAATGCCCAAAGGTGGTAGGAAGAAGGCTAAGATGACAGAAAAACAGCCTACACCACTTAGAACTGAGACCACACTCCAGGATACTAGGTGCACCACTGGTATTCCTCCAGAAATCCGCTGGGGTGACATCTATAGGATGATCCGAGACTAGGATGTCCTGGACATGTTGCTAGAAGAGGGGTAGATTAATCTAAATATCAGAGCTTCAGGCATAGCCAGAGATGCTACCCACCCTGAACTGTTCCCATGTTCTGAAGTAATTGGGTGGATACTCCAACATGCCGATGCAGAAGGAAGAGTAATTCATGACAGCGGGAAGATAGCCATTGCCTCATTTCACCCAGCATACCTGGCCGTAGCCTACAAATTTCCCCGCGCCCAGCAATCTCTGACTGATGAATGGCTGGGCCAGATGAACAACGTTGAGATGGCCAAAAAGCTACTAGTCCCAGGCAAGCATTTGAGAAAGAAAGGTAATGATGAATATGACGTCCATAATCTGAGATCTCCTTTCAGGTTGATCGCCTTGATGTTGTGCAGAATCTTCGGCATGCCCGATGGCACCGTGTACAAGATTCAGTGGGTCCCTATCATCCACTTCGTGGCATTTAAAGGAACTGTGTTTGATTGGGCCACTCTCCTGTCAGACAGTTTAGCCTCAATGATAGTTGCTACAAGAGAAGGACTGGCCTTGAAGAAGGCATAATTTTTCATGCCCTCATATCTTATTGATTGTGTTTTGGCCAAGGTATCTTTCCCCAAATTGGGCTGCACATGGGATAAATCCACCACCCCGGTTTATACCGCTTTCAAGATGTTGTGGGATCAGAATTACAAACCCAGCTATAAGCTCATCTGTGAGGGGTTCATCATGCCCCTATATGAGCAGCTATTCAAGGAAGAGCCCAACTGCCTGTCGGAAAATGCCATGGAAGTCCTTGAAAATTATGGAGATTTTTATTTCTTGGATCAAGGCACCTATCTCAGAATGTTTGGAGGAACTAAAGCTCCATATATTTTGCCAAGATATGCTACAGATTATGTGGTCCTTAAAGAGGTAGTGAGACAGATTTTCCTAGATGGAATTGGATCCATGCTCAACAAGCAGCATAAGGCCTCCTTTCCCCCTCTACCTTTCTGCATAGGAGCTTACAAGTTCTCGGGGGTCACCTCAGCCGAAGAATTTGTTCAGGAGCTGAAAGCCTTCCACTTCGGTGAGGTAATCATCCACAGGAATGACAGGAAGGGAAACGTTGTTGAGCACTGTAAGGATATTTATGCTCATTTCGAGTACTCTCATTATCATGATGCCGAGGAGGAGGTATTCAGAGGCATCAGCAACATGGATGAGCTGCGAACCTTTCACCAAGGAAGTGGAGCAAGTTCTAGCTCCACCAAAACCCAGGAGACTAGCTAGCAGAAGGAGAAAGAAGCTGATGATGCCCGAGCCCAAGAAGAACAAAGGTTGAGAGAGGAAGCAAGGGCACAGCAGGAAGCTGAGGAAGTAAGGTTACTACAAGAGGCTGAAGTTGCTAGATTGCAGCAAGAAGCATAAAGTGAAAGGCTGCAGAAAGAGGCTGAGGAAGCACAGCAGCAGAAAGAGGCTGAAGATGAGAGGCAACAGAAAGAGAATGAAGATCAGCTGCAAGCTGAACAAGCTGAGGTAGATCGTAAATCAGAAGAAGAGCTTAAAGCAGGTGAAGATGCCCAGGCAGGTGGCTCCGGTGCACATGACATGGAAATTGACATACCTCAAGCAAGTGTCTCCGACATTCAAAATATGGAGGAGGACACAGCACAAGCAGGTGGCTCTGGTACCCAAAATGTGGGAACAGATCCAGCTGAGGTAGTCCATACCCCACCAGCGGAAATAGAAATAGACATTATGGATCTCCCAATCGTCCCGTACACTCCATCAGGAGAACATACCGTGTCCAGATGGGATGAGTTTGTCTACGACAAGAGGAGAAATGCAATGGTCTTCAAATCGGAAGAGAGGATCAAAAGATTCTCCCAGGAGGATATTATTACCCATCGTGAGATCACTGTAATGTGGAATACAGATAAGGATCCCTTAGCTATGGCATTCGCCATTGTAGAAACAGCAAAAGCATCACTAGACAATGTAGGTGATATAATTAGAGAAAATGAATCGACAAAGAAGAGAGCTCGTATGCTACAGCATACCATGGCTAAGGAGCAAGCCTACAGGGATCTCGTGGTGAACAAGTATAATCACCTGTCTGCTGAGCATAAAGAGATGTCGGACAAGCATAACCAGCTGGAGGAGGAAAATGACCAACTGACACTCCAGATGATTATTATGGAAGCAGAGAAGAATGAAGCGGAAGATAAAGCATCCCAGCTATAAGCAGACAAGCTAGCATTAGCTGAGCAATTAGAGAAAGCGGAGAGCAGAACGATGGACATGTCTCCCTTCCATGAGCTATCCTGCAGCATCCTGAAGCAAATATATGACACTCAAGAGCTAATCACTAATGAAGTTAGCAAGCTCAAGGCCATGGTGGTCATACTAATATAAATTAATGCATAGGCCCATAGGCTTAAAGCTAAGCACACTCGGGTTAAGGCAAATATCCCGAGCCATATAGAATGGCGAGAAGGAAAGGTGGATTTCCCCACACATCTCCCATTCAAGTCTGTGGAGGGTTTTAATGAATACATAGCCCTTTTGGACTTCTGCAGAAACTGTGGCAGTAAGCTAATGGCCAGTGTACAAGGGACAAGGGATAGGATCAACGGTCTGTATCAAAGAATCCAGGGAGTGCATAACAGGTGCAAATTGAATTTCCCGCAATCCCTCGATGATTTCCCGGGTGAAGAGAAACGCTTGGTTGAACTAAAGGAAGAACTAGGAATCCAAACTGAATATGTGAATAAAATTGATGTCCTAGCAATTGACGACCTCCAACATTATATTGGAGTGTCATCAGTCCACAGCCATTTGCTTAAAGAATTGCATCAAGCTGCAGTAATGGAAGTTCAAGGCATTGGAGCAGAGCTTAGAAAAAATGTGACTTCTCAGAAAATCTTGCTCCCTACTTCCGCAAACATAGTCATAAGAGACACGGGTATATGGTATAGTTACGTTGCGGAGGAGGAGAAGAAAGCGGCAGCAGTGGCAGGAGCAACAGCAAACCCAGATTCCTCTCTCCCAGTAGAAACTCCAGCTGGCTCAATTTCTCCTTCCCAGGTAGCAGCAGCAGCAACAGTAGGCTCGATTCCTTCTTCCCAAGCAGCAGCAGCCAATTTGAGCGACCCTCATCCAGCAGAAGCTCATGCACAGGAGTGAAATCGATGATTTCAGAGCATTATTTCTGATATGTTGTATTTGTGAGCTCTCAAATGTGTAAAGCGTGAGCTATGGGACAGTTGTCCATTTTCTTTTTAAATATTTTTTGTAAAAGGAAGGAGTCACGTTTTGTCTATTATAGAGGAAATTCTTGTAGATGACAAGTGGAAGAGGCCAGGTGGCAGCCCAAAGGGCAATTTTGTAACTATAAATATAAGTTAGGAAGGATTAGATAGGACTTTTGGCAGGGAATTATTTTCCAGACTTGTACGGGGTGTCCTGCACATGCTTTAAGAAAATAAAATCTTCTAATGAAAGCCTGGAGAGGACGTTTTGCATGGGAATAAAGGATGGATGTGTATTGGATTATTCTGGTGGCTTCCATACTTTAATGTGAGATATTTCTTGCTATCTGAATTATTTCTTTGCAACGAATGATTTTACTCCTGTCTGTGCCAAACGAATTCTCTGTTTCATGAGAAATAAATGTGTTCTATATTAAATCAGAAGCTACCTTCTGATATCTTTATCTTTGTTGTAGCTTTCTCTTTCAGATTTAATGGTTATCTGTTCTTTCTTTAAGATATTTCCTACAGCTAATTGCTCATGCTTTTAATTCGCTCCTTGCAAGGATAGTTAGATTTATTTCAGTCTTAAACTTAGATCTGTTTTTCCAGTTTTGCATTTAGATTAAATTTAGACTAGGCATTTGCATATCATTATAAAACATAAAATAAAAAAGAACGGTGGATCGGGCCATAACCGGTATAATCGGAATAAAACTCCAAACCCACGGTTGTCGGAACCGCTAATCGGACGGATTCCCTATACCAAACGGTAGATAATCTAATTGGGATCATCTACCGGGGAGAATCCCTTTCTGATTGATGCTACGATATCCGAGACATCAACAAAACCCTAATCAAGCTCCGGATCAAGTTTCAGGGGGAGTTGAGGCTAAGGCCTTACATAAGAAGACTACAAGAAGTCTCGACAGGTATGTCTTAAGGAGGTTCAGGTATGTCTTGAAATATGATTCCTGATTAAGTTCACAATATGTTTGCCTTCATATTATTTATTAGTACAATCTTGATTAATGTTAGAATTGTCTTATCACCCTATTAACAGTATGAATGCATGTGAATGATAGAATACATTCATTAATTATACTAATGCACTGTGGTCTTGTATGAGGTTGATGTTGTCTGCTAACAAGATACAGGTACATCACGAAAGACAAATCAAGTTCCATGACCATGACAACATGAAGAAAAAGACTCCTCCATAATATTTGATCACATAGAAGTTCTACTTACGAGGTATGTATGACTTTGTTCTATTATGCTTAACCTATGAGATATGTAGGTTCCATCACAAGATCTCTAAATCATTGAAGAGAACAAAGAAGATATTGATCAGGTATGTTGAATAGATATACTAATCCAGGTATGATTCCTATGAATCTTACCTGTGTTAGGATCCCTTATATAAGTATACTTGGCATGATTAGATATGCTTATTCATAAAGTTAGTAATCAAGGGATTATGCATATTATGTCTTTTATCTTGATTGATGATATGCATGAGTAAAATAAGTCTTCCCTGAAATCTTGAATACTAATGTTTATTATCTATGATCGTGACTATACATATTCAAGACTATTTAGATGTTTTGATAATGTTTATAATATACTAATGAATGTATGTTTGTGTATGAGATCATGAGGATAACACTACTACACACTTGAGCATGCACAGTGGTACAGAATGAATAGAAGTTCAAAAGACATTTAGAAGACCAAGCGAGAGGCAACCACAAAAACATAAAAGATAAGTATTTGAGTTGTTATTTGAAATAGTAAATGATATTGCTTGTAATAGATTGTATGCATATTTGTATTCCTAGAATATATCACGCTGAGTGTAAACATTCATAGAGCATTGAACAATATACTACTAAAATGCATATGATTGGTAAGTTGGACAAACATTCCATTGCAGCTTGTCTAGAATGAAACCTCTTTGTTGACATACTGAGAGCAATGCACACTCTTGATAGTATGTTCTGGTAGAGATGGAAGGCATCTAGATAGCCACTGTATGCATACAGGATATGGAAAAGTGTTGTGCCAAAGTATTGGTCAAGATAGTTGCATAACTATGTAAATGATATCTGTATGCATAATAGGTTATCATGTCAACATGATTTCATGATTATGAAGTATTACTAATCATGTACCTAATTTTGATTTGTAGGAAAGATCATGAAGAATGATGAACACCGAACAAATGATGGATGTTCAACAAGAAGATTTACAAATCAAACAAAATATAGAAGGCTCGTGGCTAGAAGATTCTCTTAGAAAGAGGAAAAGAATCATGACGAGATGTTTGCTCCAAGTGACTAAATAAGACCATTCTCTTAATGATGTAATTAAAGAAGAAGTGTGAATCAGGTTCTGTATGGGTACCCAGGATCGATAGTAAATTGATGATCTTAATGATCACCATGGGTGATGTGGATCTCAAACTTTGCTACAAGGTTGAATATGGCTTCTATACACAGATAACATGGATGCAAGAAGGAACTCACCACAGAGTTCGAATGATATTGAGGCTCATATCAGTAGACCCATTTGACGAGAGATGGCACAGATATATATGCAGAAGATCACTCAATGAAGAGTGTGAATGATGGAGAATTGACAACTTCTTGACAAAGATTGGGCTTTACCAGAAGTAAAGCTGATCCTAACCTTTACCTTAAGGTTGTGGATGATGAACCTATCATACCATTATTGTATGAGGATGATCTCTTTCTAACAAGGAATGAGAAACAGATCATGAAAAGAAAGAAGAAGATGGCTGCAAAAATGAAATTGAAAGATCTCAGATTGATGCATTACTTCCTAGGTTTGGAAGTATGGCAAGGCTCAGAAGGAATCTTTCTCAACCAGGGAAAATATGCTGAGAAATATTAAAAGGACTTGATGTGTTGGAATGGCCACTCTCATGGATTCCAACTTGAAGCTGTTAGCAGATGACTCATCAGAGTTAGTGGATATAACTCTGTATAAACAAATTATTAGGTCATTGATGTATCTAACAAATACTAGGTCAGATATATGCTTTGCTGTGAACACCTTGATTCAGTATCTTGTGGAAACTAGATGTGTTCACCCGATAGTTGCAAAGCATGTGATGAGGTACCTAAAGGATATGATAGACTTTGATCTATGCTATCTTGGAGATCATGACTTCAGATGGCTACACAGATGTTGATTGGGAAAAAAGTGTATCAGACAGGAAGAACACATCGAGAGGATGTTATTGTCTGGGATCAACCATGATCTCGTGGTTTAGCTGGAAACAGTCTAGTGTGGCTCTTAGCACAAGCGGAATATATGGCTGGTTGCTTTGCTAGTTGTGAAGCAGTATGGCTTCTGGATTGTTTGACTTATAGATAGAACCAACTGTGATCCTATGTGACAAACAGAGTTGTATCAAGATGGCAGAGAATCCAGTGTTCCATGATATGGCGCAGAAAGGAACTATAAAGTTGGAATTTGTAACAAGTTGCCGATGTACTAACCAAACCTCTACCTTAAGTGAACAAGTTACCGATGTACTAACCAAACCTCTACCTCAAGAAAAGGTTGAGTATTTTCCGAGACAAACTTGGTAGGACCCTCCTTGAGAGGGGGAGTGATGTGGTCACTTATGATGAGATTTCCTGCATCGACAGTGAGGTCGATGATGTGGTTACCTATATTGGTGATGCCGACCGAGAGGTTGGTGGATGGTCCTTAGACAGGGTCGAAGTTGATGAGGGGATTGCATCATCCTTAAACACATGTTCTAAAAGGATCCATAGACATATGTCTCCGAGAAAGAAGAGGGATCGCATCATCCTTGAACACATGTTCTAAAAGGATCCGTAGACATATGTCTCCGAGAAAGAAGAGGGATTGCATCATCCTTGAACACATGTTCTAAATTTATCCGTAGACAGATGTCTCCGTGAATGTGGTCCCTAGTGGACGAGAGGATTGTATCATCCCTGGACTTCAGTTCTAAAGTGATCCGTAGACAGATGTCTTCGAGAATGTGGTCCCTAGTGGACGAGAGGATTGTATCATCCCTGGAATTCAATTCTAAAGTGATCCGTAGACAAATGTCTCCGAGAATGTGGTCCCTAATGGACAAGAGGATTGTATCATTCCTCGACTTCAGTTCTAAAGTGATCCATAGACAGATGTCTCCGAGAATGTGGTCCCTAGTGGATGAGAGGATTGTATCATCCTTGGACTTCAGTCCTAAAGTGATCCGTAGACAGATGTCTTCGAGAATGCGGTTCCTAGCGAACGATGAGGATTGTATCATTCCTCGACTTCAGTCCTAAAGTGATCCGTAGATAGATGTCTTCGAGAATATGGTCCTTAGTGGACGTATATAAGACTGCATCGTCCCTGAGAGTTTGGTTCAAAATGTACATGATAGGATTGCATCATCCTTGGACTTATGTCCTAAAGTGATAAGGACTAATCATCCTGTTAATCGATTGGGATTGCATCGTCCCTAGACATGGTGAGGTGTCTTAAAGTGATAAGGACTAATCATCCTGTTAATCAATTGGGATTGCATCGTCCCTAGACATGGTGAGGTGTCTTAAAGTGATAGGGACTAATCATCCTGTTAATCGATTGGGATTGCATCGTCCCTAGACATGGTGAGGTGTCTTAAAGTGATAAGGACTAATCATCCTGTTAATCGATTGGGATTGCATCGTCCCTAGACATGGTGAGGTGTCTTAAAGTGATAAGGACTAATCATCATGTTAATTGATTGGGATTGCATCGTCCCTAGACATGGTGAGGTGTCTTAAAGTGATAAGGACTAATCATCCTATAAATAGATTGGGATTGCATCGTCCCTAGACATAGTGAGATGTCTTAAATTGAGAAGGATTGATCATCCCATAATTGGATCATGTGTGTTGCAGGGTATGCTGCTATTGTGTATACTTGTATTGATGAGGATACTTGTATTGATGATATTGTGTATACTTGTATTGATGATGTTTATACTTGTATTGATGAGGATACTTGTATAGATGATGATGTTGCTGATCATGTAGATCGAGATGATGATCCAGATGCTGTAGATCGAGATGATCCAGATGCTGTAGATCGTGATGATCCAGATGATGTAGATCGTGATGATCCAGATGCGGTAGATCGAGATGATCCATATGCTGTAGATCAAGATGATCCAGATGCTATAGATCGTGATGATCCAGATGATGTAGGTCAGGATGATCCAGATGCTGTAGATCGAGATGATCCAGATGCTGTAGATCAAGATGATCCAGATGCTGCTAATAGTGATGGTCTAGATGACGATGCTGCTGATCGTGATGGTCTAGATGACGATGCTGCTGATCGTGATAGTCTAGATGATGATGCTGCTGATCGTGATGGTCTCCATGACGATGCTGATGATCGTGTGATGACGATGCTGCTGATCGTGATGGTCTAGATGACGATGCTGATGATCGTGTGATGACGATGCTGTTGATCATGATGGTCTAGATGATGACAATGCTGATGATTGTGTGATGACGATGTTGCTGATCGTGATGATCGTATGATGACGATGCTGATGATCGTGAGGATCCAGATGTTGATGTTGTTGTAGCTGTTCGAGTGCTGCAGAAGATAAAGACTCAGTACTGAAGATGTTGATGTTCCAATATTGAAGATGTTCCAGTAACTGCTTGAGTTACTGATGATGTTGAGAAATCTTCCAATGATTTATAGATGTATCATGTATGACGTTGATGACTCCTTGCTCGTGCAGATGCTGTTATAATATCCTTCTCATTAAGGGGGAGTGTTGAGATATTGTAACTTCAAAGAATATTATATGTGTACTTTATTATTCCGGAGATGATTCATTCCTCCGTGAAGATCTTATTGTATATCCGGAGATGTTTATTCCTCCATCGGAATGTGGTAACTTGGGTTATTAGACTTCCCTAGTGGGGGTTGGCCCTGTATGTGTTATATAGGTCAAAGGGTTATTAGACCACTCTAGAGGGGTCGGCCCAGCCAGTTGTAGTGGGGTATTTAACCCATTGGTTAAATACGAGCCTACATGATTTGTGTAAAAGACAAGTCGAAGTAGTGTATAAATAGAGGAGGTGTATTCCTCATTTTACACACACTCACTCACTTGAGAGTGGCGCACTTGTGGAGGATAGGTCTGCTATGGAGAAGGAGGAGCTTATGCTCAGGGTTACATCTTTGTATATTGTTGGTCATCTATATTGAGGAAGCTTTACTAGGTTTTCTACCCCATGAGGGTTTCCCAATATAAATTTGTGTCTCTTGTGTTTATGCTGTGCTTGTTGTTTCTTCAGTGATCCTGTATATGCTATTATTGTGAAATGGAATGCAATGCTACTATTTTCTGTCTTAGCATATTAAATCTTAACAATGGTGACGCCAGACGGACACCACCCTATCGTGTCAGTATCTCAGCCCACCGGGTCAGGGCTGGATCTTAGAGACTATGAGGAGAGACATCCACCCTCGGGCTAAGTCCTAGAACCCTCTCAAAGAAGAAACTACAGAGGATGCTACCATAACCAAAGTTTTTGTCCTTCCCCTCTTTGCATTCCGTCAGTTGTGTATTCATAGACACCAGCAGAGTAGTACACCAGTCGAATATAGTAGGCTGCAAGCATTGTGATGCATAGAACATCATCAGTCTAGATGCCTGATGTAGTGCTTTGGATCCTGTCATCCGCACCAGAGTTGCCACTATGATCTTTGTGCTCAAGTCCATTATGAGATTGACCGGAACCTGACTTCCCACTGGTCGTGTGTTGGTGGGACAGTACCATACTATGTAGTCTTGCATAGTGATCCCACCACCCACGGTCCGTGATCGAAGACTAGCCACTTCCACTCTACGGGACAAACCAGTAATGAAATAGATATCCTCTACTTCCAGTGTCAGTGTTTTCCTGTTGAGGATGAAGTGTTGAGAAACCACATCCCAGTAGTTGATCAAATGACGGAGTAGTAGGTTTTGGGCCCTTAAGCCCCCGAGACGCCAGTATTTATATAAGCCACATGCTTGCAGTGCTTGTTGTGCTTGCAAATCATTGCACACGGCCTCATCTACCTGGTCATGCTCTCTCTCCCTCCACTCTAGAACCATATTGGAGTGAAAAGCAAGATATTTTTAGTCAGTTTCATGCTTAAAAACTTCTTTATGGCCTTACCCGTGAGCTATATTGTAGACAGGTGTGGGTAGACGCGGGCAATCATATTTTTGACTGGGCATTTGATGCCCTACCTGTGCCCCGCATACTTATAGCCCGTGGGTAGCGCTGAAGCCATTTAGGGCTTGGCCAAACAAAATAACCCACCAACCAAAATTGAAATAAAAGCACTTAAATGAAAGGTATGGAAGTGATGACTAACCTGCTCCAGACGGTTCGTTGAACGGTTGCTCATAGCTCCCACGATCGGCGCTTGAAATTTCAGGTGCAAACTTACCACTCAACTCCAAAATGGTGAATAGTGCAAATGAATTGAAAATTATTAAATTTTGTTACTATTTATAATTTTATGGACCCACTTTTCTATAGTTTTGTCCATTTTGGGTCATTATGAACTAATATCGTGTCATGAAGTAATGTTTTTTCAAACAGATTTCCTCGGCGAGAGTTGTTCCGATTCATTTCACACCTACGATAGGTATCTTTCACACCTGGCATATAGGTTAGATGCCATTTCCACATGCATTATGCATTTGACCTGTTGACCATTTTAATAAACCCTAGGTGCGACCCCGCTTCGTGACTGACACAGAACCTTCACACTGTTATAGAAGTGTTGTCATGTGGCAGTAGGGATTTCCCGAACATGGGTACACTGCATTATGCATTTGACCTGTTGACCATTTTCATAAACCCTAGGTGCAACCCCGCTTCGTGACTGACACAGAACCTTCACACTGTTATAGAAGTGTTGTCATGTGGCAGTAGGGCTTTCCCTAACATGGGTACTATTTAGAACCCCCTTATGCGTTTTGGTGCCCATGCTATTGTTTGTCCTCAGGATTGGGAGTCCTTTGTAGTCACGCCATGACGTTGCGATAAAGACTCATACTCTACTTTGTCTTATGCTGGCCATCTCCCTTAAGGACTCCCCTCAGTTATATCATGTTGTGATTGCATTACATCATCCTGCTTGCCGCTTGAGCCTTGTTTCGGCTCCCGCTTTCTCAATTGTTAGCTTGGTGCCTAAGCACTTTCCTTGTCGAGCCCTACAGAGCTTATATATTTTCCCTTCACAATTTGATGACCCTTTGACCCTGAGGGAACACACCCCCAAGTGTCCACATCCTGCATGCACTTCCTTGCATTGAGCATAGGTATGTTCCACTGCTTGGGACTATTCTGCTAGCTATTTGACATTTGTTCCCTCACTTGTTGTACCATAAGCAATTTTATTCTTTTTCAAGCTTTTCCCAAATATGAAAAAGACAAAAAAATCAAATATTCCAAAAAGCCAGATGAGATTATGGTCATTATTTCTTGCTGGCAGCTGTTGTGTCTCCTTTGAATAGAGCATTCATTCCACTCCGTACATTATGATTTGGGACTATAGTTGGGCCTTAGGAGCTGTACTTGTTTATCAGTTTTCTCCATCGATTGGTTAATCTTCCAGTCATTATGGAGCCCTTTGTAATGCCTCCTGCATTGCACAGTTTATGTCAAGTCTATGCTTCCTGAGTCTATCCATCTGCTCATGCTCTTGTTCAAAGGAAGTCCTGAAATCAGTGTCGGCCACTCCTCAGATAGCTTGACTATTGCATGCCGGCCATCCTTATTAAGTCAGCCCGTTTCACCTGAGATCTTCCAAATCTTTCAGCATTGCTGGTACCTTGTGCTGGTTGATAGGGGATGCCTTAATGCCCTCCTTCTAGCGAGTCTCGTTCAGTCAAAATCAACTCATTTATTCTGGGACTTGAGCCTTAGAGTTCGGTTGAGTACCTTGGGGCTTGCAGTCATTAGTGGTAGGTTCTCTTGCCATCGACATTTTTGGGAATACATCAATGTCCCCTGATCGATGGATTCATCCTAGTGTTCGACTTCAACCCATTTATTCACACTCTAATGATTGTGCTTTGTGCCTTGATGCCCATTTTCATTATCAGTGGGTCATTTCGCGTCTGTTAACGGTATACATCAACGACCGGTAATCAAACGATGTCTCATCAGGTTCGACCCCAACTCCTTTATTTACTTGATGAGACTTGCACCATCGAAGACTTGTGGAGAATACCCCAGGAGATTATGGCATTCAATATGCTACATATGACTTTGACTTTACATCTGAGATATCACCTCTCAGATTTCAGCAGTTTGTACCTCCAGTTTGCACCAGTTGTCTTCTTTTCAGCAGAAGACCATATCTTACTGTAGAGGGATCATGGCTATGATCACTTATGACATGTATCTACTTATGTATTGCCTATTCATGGCCATTGTATCAAATTGTTGTACTATACCGACATGTATTCAGAGATACTATTGTATTATGACGAGTGATCCATTCTTTCCACTTGTGTCTCCATCACTCCACTTCTGAGTTTTATAATGTCTTTCGGCCATCGTACCACTTTCAGTCTTTGACCTCACACATTAGGGGGCATCTGTTACACATAAATATTCCACTCTGTGAGCATTATCATTCTTTGGCCTGTAGGATCCATTTCAGTGACTCAGATCCATTTTCATCCTTCAGTGATACTAGTTTATCCTATTTTTGTTCCTACCCACATGTTGCATCACTATAGCATGCGTACCCGTGAGTTGCATCCCTATAGCCCACGAGTATCAAGTAAAATGGTAAAAACCACTATTTTATTACTTTTTACTCCCAAAAAGCGGTCATTGGGTGACCTTTGGCTCTCCATCTACCCAAGTAACGTCTCGATGAGTCCTTTCACCTACCTTTGAGAGGACTATATATTGAGCACATATGTCTTATGGACGGGAGGAAGAGGAGAATAGTAAAGGCACTCTAGTGGATTTTTTCCGTATCTTGAATCTGCACTCATTGGTCCTTGTAGTTGTGAACCATTTATGTTCACCTTCCAAACTCCTTTCTAGTTTGAGTTTTCCATTCATGGAGGATTGAAGTGGTGGAGGCACAAGTGGATTGATGTAGATCTTGGTTCAGATTAGTTGCCAGCAAGAGGTCGTATTGCTTTGTACTTCTTCTTGTTCATTAATAGAAATACTCATATTCTCATCCATTCATGGTGTGAATGCCATTTATTATACATTGGGTTGCATTTGCTTATGATATTATGGACCATTGTTATTGATGATGTTAATGTTATTTATATATCACATGTACTTGTTAGATATTTGTTGTCAAGACTAATTTGCAGATTACAAGTGCTTGGACGTGCACGGATTGAAAGCTCCAACGGGGATCTACATCAAATGTTGGATCGAGGTTGGTTACATTTCTCCATTGTTTTAACATTGTCATTTATAATAGCATTGTTTTGAGAATTGAGTAGATTTCTAGTAGTCATCTGTCTGTTGTGGTATTCCCAAGCCATCGTGAGTTTTCTCCAATACAAAACTCGAGCATCAAAACTAGGATTAATTACAACCACTGAGTATTTAATACATTGGGTAGAAGCAACGTTGGTGAAGTATTAAACAATAGAGATTGTTGCACAATTTATTTTTGAGAATATTGTTACAAGATTTGGTTGTCTCAAGGTATTGATGAGTGACCAAGGATATCACTTTTTGAGTGCAAATATTGGGGCATTGATGTAGGAATTCATGATATAACACCAAAAGAGTGCACCATATCACCCTCAAGAAAATGGAATAGTGGAAGCATTCAATAAAGTGTTGGAGCATGCATTAACAAAGGTTTTCAATGTAGAGCATGATGACTAGGATCAAAGGGTTCCAACGGTGTTGTGGGATTATTGTAACACTTGCAAAAGGTTGACTAAATTCACACCTTTTCCATTGGTTTATGATAAAGAAGCAATGTTGTCTTTAGTGTTTGTTGTACCTATCTTGGGCATTGCGTTGGCTGCAAATATAACTGATGATGAATCATTATAGAACATGTTGAATGAATTATTGGAATTAGAGGAAGATATAATACTTACACGGTTCAATCAACAAGTGGATAAATGCATGCAGAAAGCTTGGCATGTTTGAAACATAAGAAAGAGAGAATTGGAACCTAGTTCACTATTACTATTGTACGATAGTAGGTACATTAAACATCCTGAGAAGCTGCAAATGATATGGATGGGTCCATTTCAAATTATGTATATCACAAAATAAGGCACACTTAAGTTACAAAAATTATGGGGAAATCCATTAAAAGGTATGGTAATTGGTATTATACTTAAATCATATCATGGCCCGTCAGGGTCAGAAGAATGACAACTAAGTGATGATTGGTAATGATGTACATAATAGATTGAGTAGATTGCAATGGTAGTTAGGGAAAAGTATAGATGTTACTTCTATTTATGGATGATAGTGTCAGTTAGTTTAAAATTGTTGTGGAAGTAGTTAAATTTGAATTTTGAATAAATAAGTACAATTCGTACTAGTTTCTAGCATTTATGGAAACAATCGTAATCATGGCATAAAATTAGAGTGTAGACAATTCATGTAATGATTACTAGATTGGAACGATAGATTGTGTACTAAAAAGTAGATTGAGAAGATTGCATGAGTTGTGTAAAGAGTTATGACACAGGAAAGGTGCATTGATGAGATTGAAAGGTAGTAATTGATTAGGGAGTATATTTAAAGCAAGAAAAGTGTGGATGTGATTGGTTTAGTTTTGTTGAAGGTTTGTGTAGCAGTGAGTAAGGTGGTATCATAGAAATTAGACTTGTAGTTGTAGAGAGTTGAAGTGTTGTAGAGAGATGACATAGAATATTGATGTTTGAAGTACCCAAATCTCGTCCCAAGGTGAAGGTAGTAAAAGAAGCTGAGATGCCTATTGTAGAATTTGATACCAGGGTGGATATAAGGGAACCATTTCTAGGGAAGGTATCCTCTATGAAATTTCTTGATTTTAATTTGCAAGATGTTGATAGTTTTTCGAGCTTGCAGTTTTCAAATTATGTTGATATGATTTTGGGACCTAATGATACTAATTCAGTTATCCCTAAGGTGTGGGTGCAAAATATTTTCCAGTAAGGTATTATGTGTTTGCTATATGTTTCAAATTTTGTGTGGGCCCTTAGTATTACACATTGTATTCATTTCTTGTTGAGTTAAATGCAGGGAGGATGTCTATGGTTGGACAAACCATATTCTGTGGACATTGATGTGATCCACAAGGTATCTGGTTTGTTGTGGAAAGCGGAATATCTTGTGGAAGCTATAGAAACATGTGATATGAAGGATGAGGTGTAACATCCCGAAAATACCAAAATATTTTTTATTTTATAATAGCAATCATTATCAAGGTCATCTAATGCGGAACATATAAATTAATTTGAATTCTTAACTAAGATAACTAATGACAATGACACGTCATATATCTCGAATAATAAGATATAATTGTATTTGTTGTTTCAGATTTAAGCGGATATTAATCTTCTTAACGACAGATATTTGATGATTTATACATACCAGTGCAATTACAGATTTGCTTAAGTTCTTGAAAGTGATTACATGATGTACTATTGTGATGTTTTGGATGAAGTGCTGATAGTTTGTTTGTATGATGATGAAGGGGTCCTACGAGGTACCCTGGGGTTTACTTAGCTACTTTTATCTAAGTCATTTGAATCTTGTTTCCATGTGCAGACTGTAGGTAAGAAATCCTATAAGACAACATGTATTAAGAGTACTTGTGTCTTTCAATTCATCGTCAATGTAATTTAGAATGCTAAGTACTTCCTTGCAACACCAGTTACTGGAGGTATGGATACATGGTTCTAATCCTAGTTTAAATTATTGTCTTACGAAGCTATTCAATGTCATCATTCCATGTCGTCCAAAAGTTCTGTTATGATGCTACATTTATTGTCATAAGACTACTTCCATTAATATTAAAACAACGATACTACTATCTATTAAGTATGTTATCATGAAGCTTATAGAAATAATGATTACACCTTCGACCTGTCATCATACTTAGCATCTATAGGTCTTAGACTACTCTATGTCATGTATTTATCATTTCAATACACAATTAATATATATATAAAGTATGGTGACTAGTGATTGTATCAGAACTTAGCTGTGGAGTGTATCTCGTCAACACTTAAACTAAACCTGTGGTGATACCTTGAAAAATAATCCTTGCACTTCATGGATATTACTTTATGAGCTGGCATTATAAAACTTCATTCTTAGGCTTATGCAAAACTATAGAAATGAAATAGATATATCTTATAGTTACTATTTATTTACATATTGCATGGACATGTTATTCAATTATTTCGATGCCTAATTTTAAACTTGAAACTATATAAAATATACACTACATATTACAATGTAATATGATAAGGTTTTTAATATGAAATGATATGATAAACAATAGCAATGTTATGCCTTTCGATATGCAATCCTAGTTATACTTTTAGCACTATAGGATATTATCCTATGCAGACCATGAATATGATCTAAACAACCTTAGAAAGGTTATGGCTTAAGCAATACTTTGAACCATGCTATATGTGTTAGCTCTTATCCTATGTGTTATTAACATATGTTATTGTATTCACCAAAGTCTCGATATTTGAAGTGATGAATTGACGGGTAATAAATTTCCAGCTACAGGTTGACAAGGTTACAATCATGTATTAAATTTTTTGCCTGAACTTCCTTAGTGGAAAGTGTGGCTTTCATACCACGTAATCCCTCCATGTGAAATTTGATTGTTAATGTAACTAGGAGTTCTAGATGGCATGGTTGCTATATCACTTCTCCTTCACGCTGTACACGGGAATGTTCCTTAGCATGTAGGGTTGGAAACTTTGTAGTTGTTTGTAATTAATGGGATATCATTACAAGTTTTTGTGTTTTTCAATGTAGCTTCGTTGGCTCTTGCTTTCCCATTGATCTTACCAAATATTGACCGTTGATTGTGGAATCCTAACCTCATTGTATGTAGTGGTAGCAAATTTCTCGGACTTTCATTGTTACATTGGAGTTTGGCCGACATGCTACCAAAATGTAGGGTTGGAGAAGTTCCCTGCAAGGTTTTTGACCCTGTGACCTGTGAGAGGTAGTTTTTTGTTTTTAAGTTGCAGGTTTTGGCTTCGTGCCATAGAGCCATGATACAGTCATACAAAATGTGGTTAATCTGTCATCTGTTAAGAGTGGTTTTGTAAATTGGGTTCGGATTTCCCTTCTGAAATCGTCTTCAGGGTTTTTGAGATTGTGGTTATTGATGTTACTACCAAGCTTCATTGTTCTTTTGCTGGTGTGGTGTGCCTTTGATCCGAGCTTAGATTAGAAGGTAATGTTTTAGAAAATGCATAATGCTGTGTTGCTTGTTTGTTTTCTTGTATCTTCTTGTTTTAACCACTTTGATGTGTAACTTTGCAGGTACCCTCTTCGTTGGAAGTATTCTATGCAACAGTTTTGGGAAAGAAAAGATACTACCGCTTCCTGGTAAGCTCTGGTGGTTCTTGCAACGCCTCGTAGGTTCCTTTGATGTGTTTTTCTGTGTGACAAGAGTTGGAATCCTTCGACTGGTATCAGTGATGGATAAAAAAGAAGTTTTAAGTTTGTCTTGTCTTGATTCAGACTGTACAGAGGGTGGCCTCTCAGTCCTTTAAGTTGTCTCTTGGCTATTTAATGCCTGGCTGTGTGGTCGATAGAGACTCCGAACTTTCATTTGTTCTTCTAGATGTTTTTAAGGGTGGAAACCCTGTGTAGTTTGTTGCTTCACGACTCTATTTTAAGTTTCTAGTTTAAAAGGGGCAAGTCCCGTGTATTGTGAAACCTTGACAGGTTCGAAAAGAAATTTTCTGTTATAAAATTGTAAATGGAAACCGAGAACTGAGGGTTCTCTTGCCTTTGTAAACTATGGCTCATTCTTTCGCAATGAAAAGTTATATTTTGGAAATCTTAAATGGAAACAATAAATCTCTGTCGTGTTCTTCTATGCTGTTGGGCACTCCTTAATGGAGTCATGTTTCACTTGCTTCTGTGCTATTGGTTCTCCTTAGCTGCAATATTATAGTCTTGTGTAAATAGATGTTTAAATGACTGTTTGGAAAACTGCTGATTCGAGTTCGAAATACGTAACTGTCTCAGGTCGAATGTAAATTGTTATTTTCTTTTACTTCGTCATTGATGTCGATGTTAGTTTTGGAAAGGTTATGGGATAAGTTCGAATGTCAAATGTTTTTGCTAAAGATAGTTCACAAAGTCTGTTTAATTTATAAATGAATCCTACCTATAGATTTTGATTTGTTAACTGGCTTGCAATAAGCTTTCATACCTAAAACTCAACCTGTGTATACAAGATTTCGACAATGTGTATCTTTCAATGTTGAGTTGTATTCTTACTAGGGTTTGAGTTATTGATAACATTTGTATAGAATCGTATTTTCTGCTATATAGTGAATACTGTCTAGAAGAAGTTTCGAAATGCTATTTAGGGTTTGGAAAAGAAATGTCTAAGTTTGTCCTGAAATACTTGTGAAGAAAAAAATGCATTCTGAAAACCAGACTAGGGTTTGATATAATAGGGTTTTATGCTGTTGAGAATAGTTTTGTGTTTAAAACATTGAATTGAATAGATGATGAAAATAATAAATTTACATATAATAACTCTATGCAGAGAATAGATTTTTACAGATAAAGATACATGATATTTCTATGTGAAAAGAATGTAATTGAAAGGAAATCATATAAACCTTGTGCAGAAACTAATTCTTGCAACTACTATTATTCCTTGAATTACACTTGCTTGAAAAACATGAAATGTGTAATATTGATGTATTTGATTTCTATCTATAATGATTAGGGTTAAGAAAAAAAATACTTATGACTATGCAGAAAATAGACTATGTTTTTCTTTCATGTATTATTAAAAGAACTCTATATTACCGTTGATGCTTATACTGTAATTTTTACTATGTTTAAAATAGAACAGAATTTTAAATAGAACATTTACTGAAATCATTCATTCAATCAATGGCAATCTTCCTATATCTCATCTATCATTAATTGCTTCTCTATACTAGAGTACTATGCAGAGAATAGCATGGGGAAAAATATAGAGATGGTTATTTAATCAAATAATTCACAAAGCTTTCTCATTCATAATCAAACATAGATCAGAAAATAAAATAAATTATTTCACATAACAGAGTTTGAATAAGTAGAAGCATTAAACTATAAAAAAAGTAGGAACAGTGAAACCTGGTTAACTGTAGGGAAACAAACAACCCAAGGAACCTGTTCCACCCAACCAATTCCTGAAGACAACCAAGTTACTTTCCTTAGGACCCCCGAGCCTATTCACTGAACCACCAGGAGGAAGAAACTTAGAAGCTTAGGACCTCAACTTGCAGTAGCAATAGTTATCCAGTCTTAAAGACTTAGCAGTCAAAGAGACCTGCACCAGCACCTCTGGTTCTCCGCCTCAGAATAATTTGCAGACTTACAGTTTCACTCTCACATAGCTTCCCTATTCGAATCTCTCAGTGATCACCTGATGCACTTGAGGAATATTTCTGCAAAAAATATTGTAAGAGCTACCTGCTCAATTCGAATTTGCCTTATGTAGGATTCCTAGGCGTTTTAGTGGTTAACTGGTCATTTAATGAGCTTCCTACTCACTCCCACCAGTTGGGGGATAATGCCACAATTTTAGGGGTAGTTGTCCCATAACCAACAGCTAGTGGTGAAGTGCAATTGCTGCCATTTGTCCCATGCCTTCTAACAACTTCCATTCCTCCTAGTGGGTTAGTGAAAACTCATTTAACAGTTCCCTTGGGTGTTTGTCTCCTACTTTAATTTATTAAATAATAATAATCAGTAATTACATTCATCCTTGACCAAAATTGGTCATAATTACAAAACTTTGTAATTAAAATTTTAACATAAAGTATTTTTCCAATAAAATAATATTTTCAGAATTTGGGTAGGTGACATGAGGAAGTGTATCAGAAATATGGAACACATATTAGAGGAATGAGAGGAGCAGTTATTTTGGCTATCATCAATCCATAGGTTCAGTTTGATACTCATATTTTAGTAGGAAATGTTGTTTTGAAGTGTCGCAAGGATGAATTCCCTATGGGGGTATTGTTTGCAGCAAAAAGATGCACTCATGGCATAAAAATGAGTTGGGAGAAATACTTATTGGAGAAGTTTATTCAGGATTTTATGGACACTCAAAATCTAGGAAAAGTTTCATTTAAGTTAGGTATTGTTGCTAATTGCAATGATAGAATGGAATGTGCCTCAAGGGAGAGAATATGATACCCAGGTGACAAAGACATTTCCAACCCCAAATTTTAGTATTTGGAAACGAAATGCAGACAATGAAGTGCAATAGAGTATGAATTTGGAATTCCAGTGTTGGTATACATAAATGATATAGGTTGCAACTAAGTCATACTAAGTTCATCCATCTTTAGTAGATAAGTAATATGATTTTTCCATGTGTTTTTCTATTTATTCTCACAATATGTTTATTTCATTATGCACAGATCCTTCGAATAGAACCAAAGTTCTACGGTTTTGTATAACAAAGGAAAATATTAAAGAAACTATGGAATATTGATCTGCATAATTCCAGTTACAACCAAGATCAGAGGTGGAAATAATAAATACTCCAAAAAGAAAGATGAAGAAGAAACCATAAGTTTGAGGTTCTACCAGTTCAATAGTGCATGGATATCCAAGGTTAAGCACAAAGAAAAAGAAGGAACAAGAACCACTTGAAGGAGTGTAAGAATTGCAGAATAAAAAGCATACAACAATTTTTCCATCTTCTACATCAGAACAAGAGAAGTATGAGAAGAAAGAAGGAACAAGGTTAGAGTCATAGGAATGCACATCATCACAGAGAGGTCAGAGGGTTAAAAGCTAAATTTTTTTATGAGAAGAAAGGAGAATCAATAGAGGTGACAATGCTATGGGATATTATTAGTGCAATTGAAGTTAATTTTGATTCATAGCAGGTACTTTATTTAAACTCTACTCAATAGATGTCGATGTTAAAATATAACTTGCAATTGGGAAGTTTAGTTCAACATGCTTCAGAGATGGAAATGGATAGAAATACATGGGAGTCTAGATTAAGTATAGAAAGCGTAGTAAACAAATTGTAAAGAAGATGTTTCTCAGTGTAGATCCTCGCATGATGGTGTATAAGTAAATGTAGGGTTCTTCATCATTAGCATTAATTTGTTTTATATTTGAAGTGGACCTTTCACATGTTTATTTTCAATAGTTGTAGGAGTACATTGAAATAGTAACAGAGCAAATGGGAGCGCAATATCTAGATCTGGGCAAAGCCTATTTCAATATACAATATAAATATGCTAAAGAGGTTGTTGAACACAGTTAGTTGACAACTGCATATTGTTGAAATATTGTAACTTCAAAGAATATTATATTTGTACTTTATTATTCCGGAGATGTTTCATTCCTCCGTAAAGATCTTATTGTATATCCGGAGATGTTTATTCCTCCGTCGGAATGTGGTAACTTGGGTTATTAGAATTCCCTAGTGGGGGTCGTCCCTGTATGTGTTATGTGGGTCAAAGGGTTGTTAGACCACCCTAGTGGGGTCATCCCAGTCAGTTATAATAGGTTATTTAACCTAATGGTTAAATACGAGCCTACATGTACTTGTGTAAAAGATATGTCAGAGTAGTGTATAAATAGAGGAGGTGTGTTCCTCATTTGATACACTCACTCACTTGAGAGAGAGGCGCACTTGTGGAGGAGAGGTCTGCTATGGTGGAGGAGGAGATCATTTCTTTGGTTTGCATCTTTGTATATTGCTGTTCATCTATATTGAGGAAGCTTTACTGGGTTTTCTACCCCATGAGGGTTTCCCAGGATAAATCTGTGTCTCTTGTGTTTATGCTATGCTTGTTGTTTCTTCAGTGATCCTGTATATGCTATTATTGTGAAATGGAATGTAATGCTGCTATTTTCTGTCTTAGCATATTAAATCTTAACATGGTATCAGAGATAACATGAAGGAAGAAAAGGTATGGCACTTACGACACTTGCTTTACTTATGACAATTTGAAGGTTAGGGTTTTATATAGCAAAAAAACCAGTCATCGTGGAACTTTTGCCATAAATCCCTTTTGGAGAAGTTTCAGGATCTGAAACCTTTACAGGTCGTAGATAACATCTCCAGGTATCTTGTGTCCAAAGGGAACCCTCATATTCGTTGTACTTTGTAAGTTATGATCAGTACAAGATAGGGTTTCTGCCTCTTCCAGATCTCAGTCAAAATCAGGTGACCTAGGAAAAAAGATCATAACTTGGGCTAGGAAGCTCCAAATGAAATTTAGTAAAAAGTGACAAGTAGTACACAGACTGTAATATCTCAGGAAACGTTTTCAGAGGCCGAAGCTTAACCAGTGACACGTGGCACTCCGTACAAGTTTGCTCTTCTGTTTTATCCCATAAACAGGTCATGTTGCGACACTTGGCATAACTCTCTCTCAGAGAGTCCAATTTAGGTCAGACCTATCAGGATGTAAAGATAACAGGGCGAGCTATCTCAGGAAAAGCTTTCAGAGGCTGAAGTTCAAACAGTGACACGTGGCATGCCGTACAAGTTCGCTCTCCTGTTTTATCCCATAAACAGGTCACGTTGTGACATTTGACATAACTCTCTCTCAGAGAATCCAATTGAGGTCAGACATGTCAGGATGGAAAGATGATAGGTCAGCCTACCAAAGAAAAAGTTTTCAGACCCTGTGGAGTGAAAATTTTGGATTTACAGCAGAAACAATCAGGTACATATTTCTGTCAAAACATAATTATTTTTGGAGCACCTCCATTCGTGGCTTCCGGAATTTAGGGTTTCAGAGAAATTTAGAATTTTTAGAATCGGAATCCACGGCTGAATGCTAATCAGGAAAATTGAAATTTAGAGACCTAGATCGAATTTTTTGGTTGGGTAGAAGACCGGGCTTGATCAAACCCCAGTTCGGGATTTTGATCGGAAAGATGGAAAATTAGGGCTTCAGCAAAAGTTGGAATTTTTGAAGTCTGTAACCACGGCTGGAAGCTCCTCAGAAAAATAAGATTTTAGAGCCTTGGATCGAACCTTTTGATTGGACAGAAGGGTGGGCTTCATCAAACCCTAGTTCGGGTTCCTGTCCAGAAGATCCAGAAGTTTCGAAGGCAATTTTGAGGGGTCAAATTTTGGAGATTTCAAAATTGAAGTATGCTAGTTTGATCAGCTTAGCAAGACACATCCTTCCATCCATTCAGTAGTGTGAAAGTCAAAGATTGAATTTTTAGGGTTTCTCTAGCAAACCCTAATCAAGCTCCAGATCAAGTTTCAGGGGGAGTTGAGGCTAAGGCCTTACATTAGAAGACTACAAGAAGTCTCGACAGGTATGACTCAAGGAGGTTCAGGTATTCTTGAAATATGATTCCTGATTAAATTCATAATGTGTTTGTCTTCATATTATTTGTTAGTATAATCTTGATTAATGTTAGACTTATCTTATCACCCTAGTAACAGTATGAATGCACGTGAATGATCGAAGACATTCATTGATTAGGGATATATGATTGTACTAATGCATTATGGTGTTGTGTGAGGTTTATGTTGTCTGCTAACAAGATTCAGGTACATCACGAAAGACAAATCAAGTTCCACATGAAGACAAAGACTCATCCATAATCTTTGTTCTACTTACGAGGTATGTTGTACATAACTAAGCAAGTATACTAATCCAGGTATGTTTTCCTATGTCAAGTTAGAATCTTACCTTGTGTTAGGATCCCTTATATAAGTATACTTGGTATGATTGGTTATGCTTATTAATAAAGTTAATCAAGGGTTTATGCACATTATGTCTCTTATCTTGATTGATGATTTAACTAACCAAAAGAGTACTATGATCAAACAAGAATATGCATGAGTAAAAGAAGACTTCCTTGAAACCCTGAATACTAATGATCATGACTATACATATTCAAGATTATTTAGAATTAGAATGTTTTGAGAATATACCAATGAATGTATGTTTGTGTATGAGATCATGAGGATGACACTAGTGCACACTTGAGCATGCACAGTGGTACAGAATGAATAGAAGTTCAAAAGACATACAGAAGATCAAGCGGGAGGCAACCACTCAAACATAAAAGATAAGTATTTGAGTTGTTATTTGAAATAGTAAATGATATTTCCTGTAATAGGTTGTCTGCATAGAATGCTGAGTGTAAACATGCATAGAGCATTGAACAGTATACTACTAATATGCATATGATTGGTAAGTTGGACAAACATTCTATTGTTGCTTGTCTAGAATGAAACCTCTTTGCTGACATGCTGAGAGATGTGCACACTCTCGATAGTATGTTCTGGTAGAGATGGAAGGCATCTAGATAGCCACTGTATGCATACAGGATATGGGAAAGTGTTGTGCCAAAGTATTGGTAAAAATACGTTGCATAACTATGTAAATGATATCTGTATGCATAATAGGTTATCATGTCAATATGATTTGATGATTATGAAGTATTACTAATCATGTACTTAATTTTGATTTGTAGGAAACATAATGATGAATGATGAACACTGAACAAGCGATGGATGTTCAACAAAAGGATTTACAAATCAAACACACTATAGAAGGATCGTGGCTAGAAGATTCTCTTAGAAAGAGGAAGAGAATCATGACAAGATGTTTGCTCCAAGTGGCTAGATAAGACCATTATCTTAATGGTGTAATTAAAGAAGAAGTGTGAATCAGGTTCTATATGGGTACCCAGGATCGATAATCAATTGATGAGCTTAATGATCACCATGGGTAATGTGCATCTCAACCTTTGCTACAAGGTTGAATATGGTTTCTAGACACAGATGGCATGGATGCAAGAAGGAACTCACCACAGAGTTCAAATGATATTGAGGCCCATATCAGTAGACCCATCTAACAAGAGCACAGATAGATATGCATAAGATCATTCAATGTAGAGTGTGAATGATGTTCAGTCACAAAGGGAGAATTGACATTTTCTTGATAAGATTGGGCTTTACCAAAAGTAAAGTTGTTCCTAACCTTTACCGTAAGGTTATGGATCATACTATTATTGTATGTAGATGATATCTTTTTGATAGGGAGTGAGAATCAGATCATGAAAAGAAAGAAGAAGATGGCTGCAGAAATGAAAAATGAAAGATCTCAGATTGATGCATTACTTCCTAGGTCTGGAAGTATGGCAAGGCTCAGAAGGAATCTTTCTCAAACAGGGAAAGTATGCTGAGAAATATTAAAAGGACTTGATGTGTTGGAATGGTCACTCTCATGAATTCCAACTTGAAGTTCTTAGCAGATGACTCATTAGAATTAGTGGATATAACTCTGTACAGACAAATTATTGAGTCATTGATGTGTCTAATGAATACTAGGTCAGATATATGCTTTGCTGTAAACACCTTGAGTCAGTATCTAGTGGAAACTAGAAGTATTCACCTGTTAGTTGCAAAGCATGAGATGAGGTACCTAAAGGATACAATAGACTTTGATATATGGAGATCATGAATTCAGATGGCTACACAGATATTGATTGAGCAGAAAGTGTATCAGACAGGAAGAGCACATCAAGAAGATGTTATTGTCTGGGATCAGCCATGATCTTGTGGTTTAGCAGGAAGCAGTCTAGCACAAGCGAAATATATGGCTGCTAATTGTGAAAAGGCATGGCTTTAGAATTGTTTGACTTAGAGATGGACCCAACTGTGATCTTATGTGACAAATAGAGTTGTACTAAAATGGCAAAGAATCCAGTGTTCCATGATAAGTCAAAAGCACATAGAGATCTGGCATTTCTATATACGAGATATGGTGCAGATAGGAATTAAAGTTCGAATTTGTAACAAGTTACCAATGTACTAACCAAACTTCTACCGATCCGATGTACTAACCAAACCTCTACCTCAAGTAAAGTTTTCTGAGACAAACTTAATATAGTTCAGAAGGACCCTCCTCAAAAGGGGGATTGATGTGATAACTCATGATGAGATTGCTTGCATCGATAGTGAGGTCGATGATGTGAATACCTATATTGGTGATGCCGACAGAGACGTTGGTGGATGGTCCTTAGACAGGGTCTAAGGTGACAAGGGGATTGTATCATCCTTGAACACATGTTCTAAAAGGAGCCGTAGACGTATGTCTTCGAGAATGAAGTCCTTGGTGGACATATAGGATTGCATCATCCTCAAGAGAGCCGTAGAAATATGTCTTCGAAAATGAAGTCCTTGGTGGACATATAGGATTGCATCATCCTCAAGAGAGCCGTAGACGTATGTCTTCGAAAATAAAGTCCTGAATGAACAGGCAAGGGGATTAGATCGTCCTCGGACTTTTGGTCCTGTGAATTGAGCCGTAGACATGATGTCTCCAAGAACAAAATCCTGAATGAATAGGTAAGGGGATTGGATCATCCTCGGATTTTTGGTCCTGTGAATTGAGCCGTAAACATGATGTCTCCGAGAACAAAATCCTGAATGAACAGGTAAGGGGATTGGATCGTCCTCGGACTTTTGGTCCTGTGAATTGAGACGTAGACATGATGTCTCCGAGAAAAAAATCCTGAATGAACAGGTAAGGGGATTGGATCGTCCTCAGACTTTTGGTCCTGTGAATTGAGCCGTAGACATGATGTCTCCGAGAACAAAATCCTAAATGAACATGTAAGGGGATTGGATCGTCCTCGGACTTTTGGTCCTGTGAATTGAGCCATAGACATGATGTCTCCGAGAACAAAATCCTGAATGAACAGGTAAGGGGATTGGATCGTCCTTGGAATTTTGGTCCTGTGAATTGAGCCGTAGACATGAGGTCTCCGAGAATTGAAAGATAAAACTGGATCGTCCTTGGACTTCGGTTCAAAAGGTACATGATAGGACTGGATCATCCCTAGACTTTGGTTCAAAAGGTACATGATAGGACTGGATCGTCCCTGTACTTCGGTTCAAAAGGTACATGATAGGACTGGATCGTCCTTGGACTTCGGTTCAAAAGGTACATGATAGGACTGGATCGTCCCTGGACCTCGGTTCAAAAGGTACATGGTAGGACTGGATCATCCTTGGACCTCGGTTCAAAAGTTACATGATAGGATTGCATCATACATGGACCTATGTCCTAAAGAAAGCAGGATTGATCATCCTGTAATATGATACTTGTATTGATGATGTGGTTACTTGTATCGGTATGGATACTTGTATTAATGATGTGGTTACCTGTATCGGTATGGATACTTGTATTGATGATATAAATACTTATATTGAAGATGAGGATACTTGTATTGGTATGGATACTTGTATGATGATGATGTTGATGATCGTGTGATGACGATGTTGATGATCGTGTGATGACGATGCTGATGATCGTGTGATGATGATGCTGATGATCGTGTGATGATGATGCTGACGATGATGATGATCGTGTGATGACGATGCTGATGATCGTATGATGACGATGCTGATGATCATGTGATGACGATGCTGATGATCGTGTGATGACGATGCTGATGATCGTGTGATGACGATGCTGATGATCGTGTGATGATGATGCTGACGATGTTGATGATCGTGTGATGACGATGCTGATGATCGTGTGATGACGATGCTGATGATCATGAGATGACGATACCGATGATCGTGAGGATCCAGATGTTGATGTTGTTGTAGTTTTTCGAGTGCTGCAGAAGATAAATACTCAGTACTGAAGATGTTGATGTTCCAGTATTGAAGATGTTCCAGTAACTGCTTGAGTTACTGATGATGTTGAGAAAGCTTCCAATTATTTATAGATGTATCATGTATGATGTTTATGACTCCTTGCTCGTGTAGATACTGTTATAATATCCTTCTCGTTAAGGGGGAGTGTTGAAATATTGTAACTTCAAAGAATATTATATTTGTACTTTATTATTTCGGAGATGTTTATTCCTCCGTCGGAATGTGGTAACTTGGGTTATTAGACTTCCTTAGTGGGGGTCGGCCCTGTATGTGTTATGTGGGTCAAAGGGTTGTTAGACCACCCTAGTGGGGTCGGCCCAGTCAGTTATAATAGGGTATTTAACCTAATGGTTAAATACGAGCCTACATGTACTTGTGTAAAATATATGTCAGAGTAGTGTATAAATAGAGGAGGTGTGTTCCTCATTTGATACACTCACTCACTTGAGAGAGAGGCACACTTGTGGAGGAGAGGTCTGCTATGGTGGAGGAGGAGATCATGTCTTTGGTTTGCATCTTTGTATATTGCTGGTCATCTATATTGAGGAAGCTTTACTGGGTTTTCTACCCCATGAGGGTTTCCCAGGATAAATCTGTGTTTCTTGTGTTTATGCTATGCTTGTTGTTTCTTCAGTGATCCTGTATATGCTATTATTGTGAAATGGAATGTAATGCTGCTATATTCTGTCTTAGCATATTAAATATTAACACATATTTAGTAGTGCACCGAGAGGAGATCGAATATGTTGTATAGACATCATCTAAAGCACAACGTGATGAAATAAATATGTTGATTTAGGTATTACAAGCACAAAACATAGTACTGAAGGATCAATAATTTAAAGTAGAAAATAAAGAATAAATAGAGTGGAAGAATCATATATTCCAAGTAGAAGAAACATTTGAAAAAGCTAAAAGTTAGGTGTAATGTCTATCAAAATTGGTATATACTACTTTTCTATTGTGGAACCATTTGCAAGAAGTGCCAGAAGTTTGTGAGAATGGAAATCAAATAAATTCTTGGAAAGAGCAAGTGAAGATTAAAAAGCAGTCTTTAATGACTTTGCCAATTTTTGCTTGTATGGAATCCATGATAGAAATTTTGAGCCTTTTTAAGAAGATTATTTTGTCTAAAGTGGAGCAGCAAGAGGTTACCAATCAAGTTATTCAATTTCAGGAAAATGTAGAGAAGCAATTTTTGAACATCACTGAGGTTTATGATAAATCGAAGAAAGCTATTGATTTGGGAGAGACTATGTGAATACAACCGTAGTCTACTACTTTAGAGAAGGCTATTAAGTTTCATAAATATTTTGAGTTGTTGTTACGGTAAATAGAGTAGTTGGATAATAGTTGTCTGAATTTATAGATCAACTCAAGCAAGTTCTTTCTTCATTCCAACATGTTATTCCTAAAGATTGAATATTGGATTGAGGGAAATCCAAACATAGTGTTGGGGGCATGTTGGCACTATATTAGTTGTATTGTCCCAAGTTTTTTAAAGCAATGATATAGTTTGTAATAGGCCGCGTAGTATGTTGTATTAAAGCTTGCACATTAAAAGTATAAGACAATAAGATTTTGAATAAGTATTGTTAGTTAAAAGATAGTTAGTAGGAGTGATAAATATCTATTATATTGTATAAAGACTAAAATATGGGACTATTTTGGGTTCCTATGACTGTTATTCTAAAATATACAATGTTGATGAATGATAGAAAATAATACCATATGTAATGCATGGACTAGTTATCTATTTTGACTTAATGGTGTATGATGGTAGACTGTGCATGATTATGAATCTATTCATGCTATTTTGTTGATTTATCTTTGTATGATGAAGAATGTGTCAATGTTGAATGCTTATCAAACCTTAGTCTTCTTTCAATCTTAATAATCCCCGTGAGAGTCTTGGGTGAGAATTTTCCCTTCTTGGGTAATGAAAATGCTGATTCTCATAGGGGTATTGTTGGTCCATGATTTAGAACCTAGGGCCAAAGTTTACACCAACAACTAATTAATAAATCTAAAACAAAACTCAGAAAAACAATATGCAACAAATCAATAAAGAAAATAGATGGAAAAAAACTCTAAGTGTACTTGGTATTCACTTATTCCACATGCAAAAGAACAGCAAGGTTCCATTTTTGCAAAATATATATGGAAATGATGAAATGGGTTATAAATCTAAGTAGATATCCAAAAAGAACATGGAACACACATAATCAATGAAAAAAAGATGTATTCCAATCTCTAAAGTAGGAAGGATAGATTTCCTCCCTTGCAATTGCTAAATGTGTAAGTTCGATATAGTTGAAACCCATGCAAGTCATGAATATGTAAAGATCAATTGCGAGATGAAGTGTATAACAAAATAAAAATAGAAAATGAGGATTAAAATCATTAATTTTAATAGCAACAAATGTTGAGCTCCAAGCCTGGAAAAGTATGGGAGGGTTGTATCTTATTAATATCAAATATGATCACCTATTGGTGAATCTTAGACCCTAAAGTGATCCAGAAAACCCAAAATGAACTAATCGCTAATAAACCTACAAATAAATAGAGAGGGGAAACTCCTCTAACTGTTTGAATAGGCTGGAAGAGAGAGGTGATGGAGGAGAATATATGATGACACCATGAGCTAAGGATAAATACCAACCATTCACGGGTGTTTTTCTACGAGAAATCACGATCGTTGTTGGGTGGGGTCCTGTTGTAATGTGTGTGAGAAGGAAATTCATCCTGAATGATGTAGATATGTCACCCAGGTTCCGTCTCACTGTTTGTGGGGAGGTGTCACGTGGTCCACTCATGTGGGGGAATTGTTGCATGGATTGTGTAAATTGATCACCAAAAAGTGAAAGAAGCATTAATGGCCCATATTTACTGGATATTTTGCCATTTTTTTTATTAGCATGAGTGGTTTTGAATTAAAGTTATTTTCCTATTTAACGTGAATGGAAAATATTCACTCTCGATTAGATTCATGATGATGAAATGGACACGGATATTCCCACTAGGTTGGAATAAATGAATGATTTATTGAGATGTACGAGGAATCTATGGTGGATTTAGGGATCGAATTTTGTTGAACTTTGGTTGTCATTGATGTCAAATGATGTCAAAGAGGAATTAGTATCCTTGTGCCAGTTTGAATAAGTATATGAAATCTAGTTTGAAGAAGTACATATCGTACATGCGCAAGTCCTAAGTTTACCTAGTCATGCCACTTCAAAGGTAAAAGTCAAAAGAGTTGGTTGGAAAAGTTTCGGGAGTGCACAAGAGGCTTGTAAGCAAGAAGTGGCTAGATAGGTATGCAAGTATCGGAAGTGCACAAGAATCACCAATTAGAAGAAGTACACAAGTTGTTAAATCACACAAGAGTATCATAATAAATTGGTGGTTGGAGAAGTGAAGTGCGCAAGTCCCACAAGCAATGGTACATCAAGGGCGCAAGACCATAGACCAAGTATGCACAAGAACCACAAGGGATGACACCTGAGTGGCACAAAACATGACAAGTGGTGGAAGTGTGAAGTAAGCAGAACCATGAATCAAGGAAGAAGGGATGCTATGACCAACTTGTAGACATACCATCCTTGCATAACAAGTATAAATAAGAAGTCAATTTGGAGAGTTGAAGAAATATTGAAGCTTGAAGATGAAAATGTGGTAGCACTCTGATTTGGAAAGATTCTTATTTTTGGGTAACAATGGCTCGTGGAACCAGAACAACATGATATAGAAAAGAGCCAAGTGTGCACGAATATAATAACAGAGTCACTGATGGTGTGCAAGGTGATGTAGTTTATCTATGATAAATGTGTGAAGACAGACTTGAAGCAAAAAAAGCGATGCACAAGGTGGTGATGCAGTTTATCTGTGACAGATGCGCGAAGATAGACCTAAAGAAATACAGATTATGCACAAGTGCGCGAGAAAAAAATGACAGTATCACAGATAGTATGCATAAAGTCACAGATGATCTAAGACAGATGCAAGAAGACAGACTTGAATCACAACTAGTGATGCACGAAATAAAGTAGTTAATCTATGACAAGTGCTAAGAATATAAAAGCAATATCACAGATGATACACGGAAGGTCACAAATTATATAAAGACATATGCAACAAGACATAAGTGTAATATAGCAGAAGGTGTGCATATTGATTTGATACAGATGCACAAAGTTAGAATAATAGCACAACACTAGACACATAGTATCAGTTAATTTTGCATATGCACAAAAACAAAACGACATACTGAAGTATGAAGTATGAATTCAAGTGTGTAATGTTGATGTAGTCAAGTGAAGTAAGTGATACAATGATTTCAAGATCTTAGTAAACAGAAGGTGTGCACAACGCAGTGAATTGAAGATTATCTGAAGAGTGTGTGGATTAGTTTAACAACAAAGAAATATATTCTATAGTCATACAATGGTGGTAGGTGTTACGAAGAAAAAAATCCCATGGCTTGGGGTAGACCACAATAGACAGATGGACTCGATAAATCAACCCACTTCCCAACATATGCTATATAAATGTAAATACTGATAAACAAAATAAAGGACCCACCTCAATCAGATGTCTGATGAAGAATTTCGTTGATCTTTCGAATCACAACACTTGAACCTGTATCTTAGCCTCAACAATAAATGCAAACAAGTGCATATGATATATAAAAGAGGTCAATATATACAATAACATAATCCATGATATATATAAGCAAATTTACCCAATGATGATAAATGATCATTCACAATATAAATGGATGAGAAATGAGTATTTCTAATAATATAAACAAGAAGTACAAGATACAACCTCCTGTCGGAAACTCATCTGAACCAAGAACTAGGTCCCTCCACTTGTGCCTCCACCACTTCAATCCCCCATAAAATGGGAAACTCACGAGTAAAAGAACAAAACCTTCACAAGATATGAAAGAGTTTGGGAGGTGAACATAAATGGTTCACAACAACTAGGATCAATGGATGCAGACTCATGCAATAACAATCAAGGAAAAATTTTGGTAAAGTTTCGATGCTCTTCTCTTTCTCCTCCCTCCATGCATCACAATAGCTCAATATATAACCTTCCAAAGGCAAGTGAAATGTCGAATCGAGTCGTTTCAAGATACATGGAAGGTCAAAGATCACAATGGCCGCTTTTTGGAGTAAAAAATAGAGAGTTTACTCTCATTTACCAAAAAAGTCGATGTACGTGGTCTGTAGTGATGCAACCAGCATGTACGGGAGTTGTACTAAAGCAAATCATGTATAGGAGGAAAAATAGGGGAAAATGGGTTCAAGGAGAACCAAAAATATGGTTTTGAGTCTACAAATGGGTAAGGGAGGCCAAGGAGTGCTAATGCTCACAAGGTGGCAAAATATGGTGTAACAGTAGGACGGGGCAAGGAGAAGGGGGTTAGTGACTCATTCTAGTTGAAGCTAGTAAATTAGGGAGTTGGTGCTTCCTTCAGGTTGTATCCTGTAAAACTAGGGGGTCAGTGCCTCCTTCCAGTTGGTGCTGGAAAAATTCAGAAGTTAGTTCTTCCTTGAATGTAATATTTTTAATATAATAGAGAATTTCGTAGTTTTCTCCCATTTGGGTTTCAAGGTAAAATTTTGTGTGTTATATGATTTGTGCATGTGATTTTGAATGTTTTTATTTACGGTGAATGCATAATTTAAGTTCAAGTTCAATTGATAAGTAAAAGAAAATCATAAGTTTGCCAAAAGCACAAAAGTATTGAATGAAATTATGAGCAAGCAGAGATCACCATTTAACAAATCTAGTGTAGGATACAAAGAAGAGCATTCTTTTAAGAAATAAAATGAGGAAACTAATCAAGAGAAAAATAATACTACGTAACTAAAGGAGCTTTGCTTGCACATAACTATTCAATGTTGGAAGTGCACAACGGCTGGACATGTTGGAAAATTCTGTAACAATGTAGTCTGTTACAAGTGTAATAAAATTGGCCACAAATCTCATAACTATGGAGAGTCAAGGAAATATATCAAATATTGGAAGAACAAAATAGGTGAGGAATCCCATCCTATTATTTATAAAAGAAGCAATACTCCTATAAATCAAGGAATATAACTATGTAGAATGATTTGGAAAACGAAGTCTACGGGTGAAGGTAATAACTTAGAAATTTTCAAATCCCTTATACAAAATGAAAATGTGGAGAGCTTGGGAAACCAATATATCTTCACTCCAACACTAGATTAACTCACAGACAGACATACCTGTAACAGTAAGATATTTGTACACCAAAGTAGACTGCGACAAAAGGTAAGGATTAATGACTAGTGGAGTAGTGACCATACTGGTAATTAATTATCAGTTGGAATCATTATTTAGTGGAAGAGGATGGTTAATTGAATTTGGAAAATATCAATAAAAATATTGATAAAATCGAAACATTCCAGTTTTCGAAAATGGACCAAATCTAGGTAAATCCACAAAGAACGGAATTCATTAATGACAAAGGAAGGTTGCCAGGTCCTTATAAGCCATGAATATCTCTAGTTTGAAATCCCTACCTCTATTTAGATCATTAGCTATAGAGTGAACTATTATGTGTGAAAGGCTGAAGCTCAGAAGACATGGCACCCAAGAGACAATGCAAATCAAAGAACCCATCAATGAATGTGCAGCGAGAATTTGTGAAAAACCCAGGAGCGTCCTCATCAAAGCCTGTAAAGGTTCCTCGTGACTAAATTCCTTCCAAAAAACCCTATGTACCGCATGTTAACTTGCCCAATGTAGAATAAACAAACTTACATGCATGAAATTATTTTGAACATGTAATATTTGAAGAAAATATGCTCGAACAACTGCACAAGTTCGCATTTGTTGATCATGATGTTAGTGACCATGAAAAATTTCCCAAATTGGTTATGGACAACTACATGGACATGAATGTCATACCAGATCCTAAGGTACCAACTATAATGGAGCTCAAGACATGGGAAATGGACTGTCAAAATCATGAATACTTGTGGCTAACTAGGCCTATATCCATTGATTCCAAGATGATCAAGACCATCATAGGGCTACCTTCTACAGGGGAAGATGTAAGTATTCTTACGGACATGAGACAAGAAAAATCCCTTGGAAAAAAGATGGCTGAAAAATATGGAACTCAATGAGCCAACGAAGGATTCTTAGTTGCACAGGTAAAATATGATGTTGTAATATTTACTGTCTAGTTACTGGCATGAAATCTATTCCAAAAGAGTCACTAGGACCATGTCTCAGCAGTAATCATTGCAGCCGCAGAAAAGTGTGTTGAAGGAGTACATATGAACTAGTCAACCTTCTTGTTGAACGAATTTCTTGAAGACTTCCTGGAAGCACAAGAAAAAGGTAACCCCTTTCATTATACTTGGTTATTAATATGTATTGAACTTATAGGATGGAAGGAACCCGAGGGGAGTCAATTTTTGGACAAGAACATGAAACCCTTCTTAGTAGCAAGATATACAAACATGATGGTTTTCTAATATTGTGCATAGAGAGGAAGAAAACAACATCAACTTTTAGTTGTACAATGAGGATATCATGTTTATCTTATGGGAGACTCAATGCATACAAACTCACATAATCAAAGAATACAAGGGGATTGTGCATTTCAAAATTGGAATGCATCATACTTACATACATGCCAAAAGGGATCCTGACAGGTAGTGGTTACCTACCATGTTTATTTGTTCTAAGGATGACATTGCGCAAATAATCCAAGAATGGGATTCAACATGCAATATTCCATTTACAGAAGGAGAAGAAGAAGCTGGGCAACAGGAACAACCAAATAAGCCAACACCCATATAAGAGGAAACTGTCAACACATAGATTCCTCCTAAACCCACACAGGAATCTGTGTCAGTTGAGAAGAGAAAAGAGATGACTCATCCTGGAGGGTCTGCAAAGAAGAAAATAAAAACATCCAAACCCAGTCTTGTTTAGACACTGACTATAGATGATGTTGAATAGGTTGGCATAGAATTTAGGAATGTCACTGAAGAAGTCATGGAAAATTTGGCTTCAAAGGGTAATATTGAATATCTTGCGACACAACAAGAGGAGATCCTACTGCAGATCGAAGAAACGTTTGTGACAACAAAACTATTGATACTCACAAACAAGGGAGAAGGAATAAATGTCAACGAATCACACTTAGAGACACATCTGGGTAGTTCACAGACACACCCTATCACGTAGACGAAGGAAACAAAGTCGGATCAAAGAATGAATATTTCATCTGTATCTTTGACGTTGCCCACTCAAGAGATGCAGAAAGCTGTAAGTCATGCAGAAATAACTTTGTCACACTTACCTTTAAATGAGCTATATGCACTGCATACATCTATTGGGAAAGATGTTGATGTATTTGTAACTTAAGAATATATTCACTTGTATATTGTATTTATAATTTATTGTATCCCCAACGGAGATGTATTATTCCTACAATTGGAAGTGTCGTCAGTTGTACTTGCAAGTGTCGCAAGTTATATTGTAAGTGTCGTAACTTATACTTGGTGGGTTATTAGACCACCTTGATGGGGTCGGCCCTATATGAGTCATGTGGGTTAAAAGGTTATTAGACCACCCTAGTGGGGTCGACCCAGTCAACATTATGTTAAGTGGTTAAGTTAGGGCTGACCTAGTTGAGTAAAGGTCAAGTGAAAGTAAAAGTCTAAATAGAGAGTGTGACACTCTCATTTGACACATTCTCTCATTCACTCACTTCGCATTAGTGAGAGAGAGGAGGAGTGCACACAAGTGGAGGAGGACTAGCTGATGCATTCATCTATCTCTTGGGTTTTCATCTTTGTGATCTTTGTATTGATGCTTATTTTATCTCTGGGGAAGTTGCGGGGTTTTTCACCTTCTTGGTTTTCCCAAGTGAAATGTTGTGTGTCTCTTGTCTCTTGTCTCTTATGCTTGATATGTTGTACATGTTGTTCTTTCAGTTAAGATCCTATATCAGATTGAATTAAATGTTAAAAAACTAACATGGTATCAGAGCTAGCCTGAAGGAAGGCATGGTATGGCATTTATGACACTTGTTGCACTTGCGACAAATTTGGAGGCTAGAGCTTCGTATAGTAAAAACCCGTCATCGTGGAACTTCCACTATAAATCAGGTTTTGCAAAGGTTCAGGATCTCAAACTTCTACAGGTTGAATATGAAATGTCCATGTAACTTGTGTTTAAAGGACAGCCTCAGATTTGTTGTACTTTGTGAGATATGATCCATACAAGTTAGGGTTTCTGCCTCTTCCAGAATGCAATCCTAAACAGGTGACCTAGGAAAAAAGGTCATATGTCGAGCTAGGAAGCTCCAAATGGAATTCCGTAAAAAGTGAAAGTTAGGGAATGAACTTTAGTTTCACAGGTCCGGGTTTCAAAGGCCGAAGTTGAAAGTGACACGTGGAACTCCATACAAGTTCACTATACTATTTAATCCCATAAACAGGTCACGTTGCGACATTTGGAATCTCTCTCTCTTAGAGAATCCATTTGAGTTCAGACCTGTGGGGTTGGAAAGTTGATAGGTCAGGATACTAAAGGACGAAGTTTTAGACCCTGTGGATCCACAATTTTAGAGATGCACCAGAAACAATAAGGCACATATTTTTGTGAAATAGAATTGGATTCTGAGCATTCTCATTTTTTACTTGTCACTGCTGCGGGAAATTAGGGCTTTTGACAGAAGTGGAATTTTGTAGTGATCTTAGCATAGGATTACTCTCCTCAGCAAAATCAAAATTTAGAGACCAATTTCAAAGTTTTTGGTTGGGTAGAACACCGAGCATTATCAAACCCTAGTTCGGGATCTTGATCGGAAAGGTGGAAAATTAGGGTTTCTGTAAAAGTTGAAATTTTTGGAATCTGTGACCATAGCAGGATTCTCCTCAGAAAAATCGAAGTTTAGAGAACAAGATTGAACCTTTTGGCTGGGCAGAACCCCGAGCATTATCAAACCCTAGTTTGGGATTTTCACTAGAAGATCCGAAAGTTTCAAAGGCAATTTTGAGGGGTCAAATTTTGGAGATTTCAAAATTGAAGTATACTAGCTTGATCAGCTCAGCAAGGCGCATCTTTTCATCCAATCAGAACTTTGAAATTCAAAGTTTGAATTTGTAGGGTTTCTCTTACAAAACCTAATCCAGCTCTAGATCCAGTTTCAGCAAATCAAAGTGGATTGGGTTAATCCTAGAAGAGAATGAATTGGACACCTACATAAGTGAAGAAGTTCCAGTTTCAAAGGGAGATGAGGCTAAGGCCTTACATAAGAAGATTACAAGCAATCACGACAGGTATGACTTGAAGAGATACATGTATGTTTTGAAATATGTTCATGATTAAGTTTATGATATGTTTGTCTTCATTTGAGGTTAGTACAATCTTGATTAATTTTTTACTTGTATTATCACCCTAGTAAAAGTATGAATGCATGTGAATACATTCATTGATTAGGGGTATGACACTTATGATTGTACTAACACACATGTTGTTGTATGAGGATGATGTTGTCCACTAACATGAAGGGTACATCAAGAAAGACAAATCAAGTTCTAGATCAAGAACATATGACCATGGTGACATGAATACAAAGACTCATCCATAGTCATGGATCACATAGAAGCTCTACTTACGAGGTCTGTATAACTTGGTTCTACAATTATTAACTTATCAGATATGCAGGTTGCTAGCACAAGGTCTCTAAGAGAACAAAGAAGACATTGTTTGGGTATGTTAGACAAACATGATAATCCAGGTATGTTTTCCTATATCGAGTTAGAATTCTACTTTGTGTGAGGATCCTAGATAAGCATACTTTTGTATGATTGATAACGATTATTCATGAAGTTATAAGTTTGAGTAATCATGGGTTTATGCATATTATACTTCTTACTTTGATTGATGATATGGAAAACCAGAAGAGTCCTATGGTCAAATAAGAATATGCATGAGTAAAAGAAGTACTCCCTGAAACATTGAATACTAATGCTTGTGATAAATCAGTTGTGTATGAAATGATCATGACCATACATGTTTAATATTATTTAGAATCATAATGTTTTGATAGTATTGAGATTATACTAATGGATGTATGACTATGTATGAGATCTTGAGGATGACACAATGATGACACTAGTGCACACTTAAGCATGCATAGTGGTCCAGGATGGATATAAGTTCAAGGACAGATAATCCTAGAAGCAAAGATCAAGAGGGAGCACACTCCAGTAGTTCCTGCAAGGAAGCAAAGATTGAGAGGGAGTCCACCCACAACTAAACAAAGATAAGTATTTGAATTTTCATATGATTACTTAAATAATGTTGTCCAGTCATGTACATACTTATGTTCCTAGATTTAGGATGTATATTATGCATATTAGAAAATTTGCATTAATGAACAAGATACTACTAAATATGCAAGTAATGGGTAAGTGGACTATGGTACTGCACAACATTCCATTGCTACTTATCTAGAATGAAACCTCTTTGCTAACATGTTGGGAGTTGTGCACACTCTTACCAAATGTTCTGGTAGAGATGGAAGGCATCTAGAAAGTTACCGTGTGAATACGAGATATGGATAAATGTTGTATTGAAGCATTGGCTAAGATAATTACATGATTGTATGACATATGTCTTTATGCATAAGAATTTGTTCTGAAAACTATGAGATTTTTCTAATCATGCAATTGAATTTGACTTGTAGGAAAGATTGTGTACAACCACCTACAAAAGAAGGATAACAACATTTGTTCCAGCAACGAAGTTCAAGAAAACTATCTATTGAAGAATCTAAAGTTCCCATGAACTGAGATGCAGTAATGGAAGAATGCCATGATCGAGGAGTATCAGTCGGTCATGAAGAATGATGTATGGGATGTGGTCCCGAGACTAGAAGGGCAGTCTGTTGTGACTTCCAAGTGGATCTACAAGATCAAGCATGCTGCAGATGGTAGGAAAGGTTTGTGGCTCGTGGCTTCTCCCAGAAAGAAGGGATAGATTATAAATAAAATTTCGCACCTATAGTTAGATACACTTCCATCAGAACAATACTTGCTCTGACTGCAGTGATGAAATGGAAGATACACCAGATGGATGTAAAGACAACTTTCTTGAATGGTGTAGTCGAAGAGGAAGTGTATGTGGAGCAGCCACTTTGTTTTAAGACACATGATAGGGAGTCATATGTGTGAAGATTGAAGAAATCCTTGTATGGCTTGAAGCAAGCACCTAGGACATGGTACGACAAGATAGATAGTTTCCTGTCCAGTTTGGGCTTTACCAAGAGTAAAGCGGATTCCAACCTTTACTACAAGGTTGAGGAAGGAAATCCAGTGATACTCCTATTGTATGTGGATGACCTGTTTGAGACAGGTGAGGATAGATTGATTGCCAACACGAAGAGGAAGATTGCTGCCGAGTTCGAGATGAAGGACTTGGGCATGATGCATTAATTTCTAGGTATGGAGGTGTGGCAAAGTGCAGATGGAATCTTCCTTGGACAAGGGAAGTATGCAGTAGAGATCCTGAAGCAGTTCGGGATGATGGAATGCAAGGCCATGGCCAAACCTATGGCATCGAACCTGAAGCTATTGAGTGATGCTTCATCAGAGTCAGTTGATGCCACAATGTATCGTCAGATGATTAGGTCCTTGATGTACCCGATGAACACAAGACCAAATATTTGCTTTGCGGTGAACAACTTGAGCCAGTTTCTGACAGATCCTAGACATGTTCACTTGTTGTAAATCATATTCTGAGGTACCTGAAGGGTACGATTGATTATGGGCTCAACTATGATGCGAATCAAAAGTTTAACCTGGAGGGTTATGTTGATTCAGATTGGGCAAGCAGTGATGTAGATAGGAAGAGCACTTCGAGGTGTTGCTTCAGAATGGTATCAAGTGTTATCTATTGGTTTAGTAGGAAGCAATCCTGCATAGCACTGAGTACAGCCAAAGCATAGTATGTCACAGCTTGTTCAGCCAGTTGTGAGGCAGTATAGCTTAGGAAGTTGTTGTCTGAGTTATTTGATCTCCCGTTGGATGCTACCTGTATCTTCTATGACAACCAGAGTTGTGTGAGAACTCGGTGTTCCATGATAGGTCGAAGCACATCAAGATCAAATATTGTTAAAATTAAATATGCTAAGACAGAAAATATCAACATTACATTCCATTTCACAATAATAGCATATACAAGATCACTGAAGAAACAACAAGCATAGCATAAACACAAGAGACAGAGATTTATCCTGGGAAACCCTCATGGGGTAGAAAACCCAGCAAAGCTTCCTCAATACAGATGACCAGAAATATACAAAGATGAAACCCTGAGACATGATCTCCTCCTCCACAATAGCAGACCTCTCCTCCACAAGTGCGCTATCCTCAAGTGAGTGAATGTGTGTCAAATGAGGAACACACCTCCTCTATTTATACACCACTCTGACATATCTTTTACACAAGTACACGTAGGCTCGTATTTAACCAATGGGTTAAATACCCCACTACAACTGATTGGGACGACCCCTCTAGGGTGGTCTAATAACCCTTTGACCCACATAACACATACAGGGCCGACCCCCACTAGGGAAGTCTAATAACCCGAGTTACAACATTCCGATGAAGAAATGAAACATCTCCGGATATACAATAAGATCTTCACGGAGGAATGAAACATCTCCGGAATGATAAAGTACAAATATAATATTATTTGAAGTTACAATATCTCAACACTCCCCCTTAACGAGAAGGATATTATAACAGCATCTGCACGAGCAAGGAGTCATCAACATCATACATGATACATCTATAAATCATTGGAAGCTTTCTCAACATCATCAGTAACTCAAGCAGTTACTGGAACATCTTCAATACTGGAACATCAACATCTTCAGTACTGAGTCTTTATCTTCTGCAGCACTCGAACAGCTACAACAACATCAACATCTGGATCCTCACGATCATCAGTATCGTCATCTCACGATCATCAGCATCATCATCACCCGATCATCAGCATCGTCATCACCCAATCATCAGCATCGTCATCACACGATCATCAGCATCGTCATCACACGATCATCATCATCGTCATCACACGATCATCAGCATCGTCATCACACGATCATCAGCATCGTCATCACACGATCATCAACATCGTCATCTCATGATCATCAGCATCATCATCTCACGATCATCAGCATCGTCATCATACGATCATCAGCATCGTCATCACATGATCATCAACATCGTCATCAATACAGGTATCCATAACAATACAAGTATCCACATCATTAGTACAAGTATTCATGCCAATACAAGTATACATATCATCAATACAAGTATCCATACCAATACAAGTAACCATATCATCAATACAAGTATCCTACCGATACAAGTAACCACATCATCAATACAAGTATCCATACCGATACAAGTAACCACATCATCAATACAAGTATCCTACCGATACAAGTAACCACATCATCAATACAAGTATCTATACCGATACAAGTAACCACATCATCAATACAAGTATCCATACCAATACAAGTAACCACATTATCAATACAAGTATCCTACCGATACAAGTAACCACATCATCAATACAAGTATCTATACCGATACAAGTAACCACATCATCAATACAAGTATCCATACCGATACAAGTAACCACATCATCAATACAAGTATCCTACCGATACAAGTAACCACATCATCAATACAAGTATCCATACCGATACAAGTAACCACATCATCAATACAAAATCACTTTCTCGGAGACCATTCGTCTACGGATCAATTCAGGGACCAAAGTCCGGGGATGATACAATCCCCACTTCTAGGAGACCACACGTCTACGGATCAATTCAGGGACCAAAGTCCGGGGATGATACAATCCCCACTTCTCGGAGACCACACGTCTATGGATAAATTCAGGGACCAAAGTTTGGGGATGATACAATCCCCACTTCTCGGAGACCACACGTCTACGGATCAATTCAGGGACCGAAGTCCGGGGATGATACAATCCCCACTTCTCGGAGACCACACGTCTACGGATCAATTCAGGGACCGAAGTCCGGGGATGATACAATCCCCACTTCTCGGAGACCATATGTCTACGGCTCTCTTTAGGACTGAAAGTCCAGGGATGATCCAATCCCCTCAACTTTCCACTAAGGACTTCATTCTCGGAGACCTCACGTCTACGGCTCTCTTTAGGACTGAAAGTCCAGGGATGATCCAATCCCCTCAACTGTCAACTAAGGACTTCATTCTAGGAGACCTCACGTCTACGGCTCTCTTTAGGACTGAAAGTCCAGGGATGATCCAATCCCCTCAACTGTCCACTAAGGACTTCATTCTCGGAGACCTCACGTCTACGGATCAATTCAGGGACCAAAGTTCAGGGATGATACAATCCCTACCTGTCCACTAAGGACTTATTTTCGGAGACCATACGTCTATGGATCAATTCAGGGACTGAAGTCCAGGGATGATACAATCCCTCTTCTTTCTCGGAGACACATGTCTACGGCTCACTTTAGAACATGTGTTCAAGGATGATACAATCCCTTTTCTTTCTCGGAGACACCTGTCTACGGCTCACTTTAGAACATGTGTTCAAGGATGATACAATCCCTTTTCTTTCTCGGAGACACCTGTCTACAGCTCACTTTAGAACAAGTGTTCAAGAATGATACAATCCCCACATGTATTCTCATCAATACAAGTACAAGTATCCTCAACCATACAAGTACATTAATCAATACATGTGTCATCAAAAGTATGTATTCTTACCAATACATCTTATCATCAAAAGCATGTATTCTCACCAATACATCTATCATCAAAAGCATGTATAAGTAAAACTAAGTATTCTAAGCATAAGAATCCTAAATCTAAATATTTCTAAGTATCTAGGTGTAGAGAACAGGTTACCTCATCATCGACCTTGTTGTTCGATGAGACAATCTCATCATCAGTGACTATACTAATCCCCCTTTCGAGGAGGGTCCTTTTGAGCTACACCAAGCTTGTCTCAGAAGTATTCAAATTTCACTCGAGACAGAGGTTTGGTTAGTATGTTGGTAACTTCTTCACTTGAGGTAGAGGTTTGGTTAGTACATCGGTAACCTGTTACAAATTCAAACTTTATAGTTCCTTTCTGCGTCATATCTTATTAGATCCCTATGATCTTTGACTTATCATGGAACACTGGATTCTATGTCATCTTGATACAACTCTATTTGTCACATAGGATCATAGTTGGTTCTATCTCTAAGTCAAACAATCCTGAAGCCAAACTTCTTCACAACTAGCAGAGCAAGCAGCCATATATTCTGCTTGTGCTGAGAGCCACACTAGACTGCTTCCAGCTAAACCACGAGATCATGGCTAATCCCAGACAATAACATTATCTTGATGTGTTCTTCCTATCTGATACACTTTCTGCCTAATCAGTATCTGAGTAGCCATCTGAAGTCATGATCTCAAAGTCTATCATATACTTTAGGTGCCTCATCACATGCTTTGCAACTATCAGGTGAACACATCTAGTTTTCCACTAGATACTGACTCAAGGTGTTCACAACAAAGCATATATCTAACCTAGTATATGTTAGATACATCAATCACCCAATAATTTGACTGTACAGAGTTATATCCACTAACTCTGATGAGTCATCCCCTAACAGCTTCAAGTTGGAATCCATAAGAGTGGCCATTCCAACACCTCAAGTCCTTTTAATATTTCTCGGCATACTTTCCCTAGTTGAGAAATATTCCTTCTGATCCTTGCCATACTTCCAGACCTATGAAGTAATGCATCAATATGAGATCTTTCATTTTCATTTCTGCAGCAATCTATCTGTGCCATCTCTCGTTAGATGGGTCTACTGATATGAACCTCAATATCATTCGAACTCTGTGGTGAGTTCCTTCTTGCATCCATGTCATCTGTGTATAGAAACCATATTCAACCTTGTAGCAAAGGTTGAGATCCACATCACCCATGGTGATCATTAAGCTCATCAATTTATTATCGATCCTAGATACCCATACAAAACCTGATTCACACTTCTTCTTTAATTGCAACATTAAGAGAATGGTCTTTATCTATTCACTTGGAGCAAAACATCTCATCATGATTCTCTTCCTCTTTCTAAGATAATCTTCTAGCCACAAGCCTTCTATAGTGTGTTTGATTTGTAAATATTTTGTTGAACATCCATCGCTTGTTCAGTGTTCATCATTCATCATGATCTTTCCTACAAATCAAAATTAAGTACAGGATTAGTAATACTTCATAATCATCAAATCATATTGACATGATAACCTATTATGCATACAGATATCATTTACATAGTTATGCAACTAGTTTGACCAATACTTTGGCACAACACTTTTCCATATTCTGTATGCATACAGTGGTTATCTAGATGCCTTCCATCTCTACCAGAACATACTATCGAGAGTGTGCACAGCTCTCAGCATGTCAGCAAAGAGGTTTCATTCTAGACAAGCAACAATGGAATGTTTGTCCAACTTACCAATCATATGCATATTAGTAGTATATTGTTCAATGTTCTATGAATGTTTACACTCAGCATGATATATTCTAGGAATACAAATATGGATACAAGCAATATCATTTACTATTTCAAATAGCAACTCAAATACTTATCTTTTATGTTTGTGTGGTTTCCTCCCGATTGATCTTCTATATGTCTTTTGAACTTCTATTCATTCTGTACCACTGTGCATGCTCAAGTGTGCACTAGTGTCATCCTCATGAACTCATACACAAACATACATTCATTAGTATATTCTCAAAACATTCTAATTCTAAATAATCTTGAATATGTACAGTCATGATCATTAGTATTCAGGGTTTCAAGGAAGTCTTCTTTTACTCATGCATATTCTTGTTTGATCTAGTTAGTTAAATCATCAACCAAGATAAGAGACATAATATGCATACACCCTTGATTACTAACTTTATGAATAAGCATAACCAATCATACCAAGTATACTTATATAAGGGATCCTAACACAAGGTAAGATTCTAACATGACATAGGAAAACATACCTGGATTAGTATACCTGCTTAGTTATGTACAACATACCTAAACAATCTCTTCAATGATTTAGAGATCCTGAGCTAGAACCTGCATGTCTCATAGGTTAAGCATAATATAACAAAAGTCATACATACCTCGTAAGTAGAACAAATATTATGGATGAGTCTTTGTCTTCATGTGGTCATGGTCATGGAACTTGATTTGTCTTTTGTGATGTACCTGTATCTTGTTAGCAGACAACATCAACCTCACACGACACCATAATGCATAAGTACAATCATATAGCCCTAATCAATGAATGTCTTCGATCATTCACATGCATTCATACTGTTACTAGGGTGATAAGACAATTAATAACATTAATCAAGATTGTACTAATAAATAACATGAAGACAAACACATTATGAACTTAATCAAGAATCAGATTTCAAGACATACCTGAACTTCCTTAAGTCATACCTGTCGAGACTTCTTGTAGTCTTCTTATGTAAGGCCTTAGCCTCAACTCCCCCTGAAACTTGATCTGGAGCTTGATTAGGGTTTGCTAGAGAAACCCTAAAAATTCAATCTTTGACTTTCACACTTCTGAATGGATGGAAGAATGTGTCTTGCTGAAATGATCAAACTAGCATTCTTCAATTTTTAAATCTCTAAAATTTGACCCCTCAAAATTGCCTTCGAAACTTCTGGATCTTTTGGACAGGAACTCGAGCTAGGGTTTGATGAAGCCCACCCTTCTGCCCAAACAAAAGGTTCGATCCAAGGTTCTAAACTCTTATTTTTCTGAGGAGCTTCCAGCCGTGGTTACAAACTTCAAAAATTCCAACTTTTGCTGAAGCCCTAATTTTCCATCTTTCCGATCAAAATCCTGAGCTAGGGTTTAATCAAGCCCGGTCTTCTACCCAACCAAAAAATTCGATCTTGGTCTCTAAATTTCGATTTTCCTGAGTAGCATTCAGCTGTGGATTCCGATTCCAAAAATTCTAACTTTCTCCGAAACCCTAAATTTCGGAAGCCATGAATAAAGGTGCTCCAAAAATAATTCTGTTTTGATAGAAATATGCACCTCATTGTTTCTTCTATAACTCTGAAATTTTTGCTCTACAGGGTCTGAAACCTTTTTTTTGCAGTATCCTGACCTGTCATCTTTCCATCCTGACAGGTCTGACCTCAATTGGATTTTCTGAGAGAGAGTTATGCCAAGTGTCGCAACATGACCTGTTTATGGGATAAAACAGGAGAGCGAACTTGTACGGCATGCCACGTGTCACTGTTTGAACTTTGGCCTCTAAAAACTTTTCCTGAGATATCTCGACCTGTTATCTTTTCATCCTGACAGGTCTGACCTCAATTGGACTCTCTGAGAGAGAGTTATGCCAAGTGTTGCAACGTGACCTGTTTATGGGATAAAACAGGAGAGCGAACTTGTACGGAGTTCCACGTGTCACTGGTTCACCTTCGGCCTCTAAAAACGTTTCCTGAGATAGTACAGTCTGTGTACTACCTGTCACTTTTTACGAAGTTTCATTTGGAGCTTTGTAGCCCAAGTTATGACCTTTTTTCCAAGGTCACCTGATTTTGACTGAGATCTGGAAGAGACAGAAACCCTAACGTGTACTGATCATAACTCATAAAGTACAACGAATCTGAGGGTGCCCTTTGGACACAAGGTACCTGGGGATGTTATATTCGACCTGTAAACTTTTCAGAGCCTGAACCTTCGCAGAAATGGATTTATAGCGAAATTTCCACGATGACTGGTTTTTGCTATGTAAAACCCTAACCTTCAAATTGTCGTAAGTAAAGCAAGTGTCGTAAGTGCCATACCTTGCCTTCCTTCAGGTTAGCTCTGATACCATGTTAAAATTAAATATGCTAAGACAGAAAATAGCAACATTACATTCCATTTCACAATAATAGCATATACAGGATCACTGAAGAAACAACAAGCATAGCATAAACACAAGAGACAGAGATTTATCCTGGGAAACCCTCATGGGGTAGAAAACCCAGCAAAGCTTCCTCAATATAGATGACCAGAAATATACAAAGATGAAACCCTGAGACATGATATCCTCCTCCACAATATCAGACCTCTCCTCCACAAGTGCGCTATCCTCAAGTGAGTGAATGTGTGTCAAATGAGGAACACACCTCCTCTATTTATACACCACTCTGACATATCTTTTACACAAGTACACGTAGGCTCGTATTTAACCAATGGGTTAAATACCCCACTACAACTGATTGGGCCGACCCCTCTAGGGTGGTCTAATAACCCTTTGACCCACATAACACATATAGGGCCGACCCCCACTAGGGAAGTCTAATAACCCGAGTTACCACATTCCGACGGAGGAATAAACATCTCCGGATATACAATAAGATCTTCACGGAGGAATGAAACATCTCCGGAATGATAAAGTACAAATATAATATTCTTTGAAGTTACAATATCTCAACAAATATCACTATATTAGGGATATGGTGTAGAGAAGAGCGGTGAAGCTCCTATATGTTGCGATAGATGAGCAAATTGCAGATGTGTTGACCAAACCACTAGCCAGAGTGAAGTTTGAGTACTTCAGAGAGAGGCTTGGTGTTCTTCAGATAGAAGATACTTCGAGGAAGAAGTGATTGAACACATCTGCAGGAGCCATTCCAAGCATGGTGGTAGGAGGATCCTTCCCATGTTGTGTGATGAGAATCAGGACGATGCTCCAATTTCTGCTCTGATGATGATTAAGATGATCATGTGATGATGATATGTGTTGGCCTCCTATTTTGACTGTTCAGCACAATATTTTCTAGTTTAAGTCTCATGAAACCAAGTAATCATCAGCTTTATTTAGTGTTGTTTTGTGCATGGTTATGCCTTTTGAAGAGCAACATTGCTAGGAGCTTTGGTAAGTGACTTTTTAATTGTTTATTTATTATTTTGCTTTGTTTTATGTATATAATGGAACCTTTAGTTTTCATTTAATAATGGGTCAATTAATGAGTCTTTATTTCTTTTATGCAGGAGTCTTTTGGTTATTTGGCCCAACGCTTGTCCCAGCACTCCAAATAAGATCTATGTTGGTTGAACCAGAGATTTGAGGGATTTTATTGCTCAGGATAACATCTTGTTTGATTTCCAATCGCTTCCAGGACGTAGGTGCAGTTATCCAGTGCTGTTCTGAGGATGTCATTTGCTCAAAATGGCATTTCCGTCCTTGATCAAGACCCTGATTTCGGGCTCATTTTCTGAACAAACGGTTGGGAATTGTTCAAAACGGTTCGAAACCCACTTCCCAAATGGCCCCATTTACCCCTAATCGCAGGAAGTTTTCAGAATTTCTGAACGAATGTGGAGAAATTCCTTCTGGAATAGACGTGGTTTTGCCAGATTTGGTGTTGGCCGTTTTCTGGGTAGTTGCTCGAATTTCTGAATTTTGGGATTGATCTTGTCCATCTGTTCATGTATAAATAAAGCTTGGAATAGAAATAGACGGAGCTGAAAATGTTATATAAAGAGCTTCTATGCTCGAGAGATGTAATGGAGATGGACAGAGCATAGATTAGATATAAGAATGGAATATAGATAGAATTTCCAGTGCTTGTATTGTTCTTCTTTCTCAATAAAGTGATTAGAGTTGTTTATGGATATGATTTCTGTCATTAGAAGTTTGCTGTAAGTTATTCATTCTTCAGTATGTATGGATTAAAGAATCGATGTGTTGACAACGAAGGCAGGGCCCCCTTCGATGGAAACAGAGCTGTATACATTGCATTTAAAGTAGACTCCATCTTTAGATTTGAACATCATCTTTCAACAAAGATTTGATTTTAGTTTTTATATTGTCAGTTGTCTCATCGATTTAATAGAATAGAAGTAGTATTTCATTCGATTTCAGAACAAAAGTAGAATTTTCATTTGATTGCAACAGAGGGTTTAGCATTTCAAGATTCAAGTTTAAATGTTATCTTTTTCAGCCATCGATTTCATCTTTCAGTTGTTCAGTCTTCTTATCGATTTCATAGTGCAGAAGTAACAGTAACATTCAGGAACTATTCTGGATATTTCATGAAATAGAGAGGTTTCATTTGATTACAATAGAGAGTTTCATTGCATTACGAGATAGAAGTTTCTGAGTTGTGTGGAGTGATAAGTAGCAGAAATGTAAGCATTGATTTCAACCATTAATGTTCAGCCATTGTTTTACATGCATATGATCATTTTTTGATTGGTGCAGAATTAGTGCAGAATAGTTTTATGAGATTGGTGCAGAACAGATTAGTGCAGAATGAATGTAGAACATAGCAGAATAAAGTAGCTTCTTTCCAGCAATTTTCTTTCAGCAGTTCAGAAAATAGTTTAACATTCTTTAAACTCCCTCTTCAACCCTGCATTTCCTGTGCTAGTTCCTCTAAGTCTACCTTCCCGGGTTGACAATTAAATGTTGGTTCATATGTTATATATTTAGCTCGATATTTTGGCGCCGTTGCCGGGGAGGTACTAAAAAGGATTGGAGAGTGGATGTAGGTGTGCTTTCATTTTTAGCCAGATCAGATTTGATTTTATTAGTGTGCAAGTGGTTTATTTTAGCAGTATTAGATTACATTCAGCAGCAAAGAAATTTCTATTTCAGTAGGTTTTATTTAATAGCAGCAGAGTCTTCCTTTCAGCAGTGTTAGATTTGATTCAGCAGTCGATTTCATCAGTATGAGAGGGTGTGTATTTGATTCAGTAGAAGCAGTTTTCCTTTCAGCAAGAGTGCATTTCATGTTATTTCAAGTTAGTGTGGGTTTCAGAATTATTATCAGTTGGTGTGACTTTCAAAGTTTTTAGAAAACCCCCTACAAGAAAAGAAAAAAATCACAAAAAAAAAATAAAAATTGACTAATGGATCCAAGAATGAATGAACGAAAGAAGAGATTGTTGCAGGAACTTTCGTGCATCTTGCAGGAACTTGAAGAGATCTCTGCAGCTCAAGAGATGGAGGAGGAATCAGTTGATTCAGTGGTTCTGATGGAACACCTTTGCCAACCTGCAGAGAACAATGAACAGTTAGACAATCCAACTGAGAAAGAACATGGTATGCATAATCATATTGACCATTGGTTTCAATCTATTTTACAACCTTCAGATAATCTTCTTCTTCAGCAATTCTTGGACATCAAGCAACCGGTGTTGCTTGCTCAGCATGCCTTGGTAATTATGCATCTATATATTTTATCAAAGGGCATGAATTTATTGATGATTCTGCTAAGACGGTGGCTACATTGGTTATTTGCCTATACTTAAAGAAATGTTTCATTTCTTTAAGTAGGTAGGTAGGGTAGTGAATAAAAGATAACACCTTTAGATAGTTTATGTTTTCTGCAAATAAAAAGAGCATCAACTCGAATAAGAAATGATTGAAGATTTTCTATCTAAGTGATGAATGGATGAGTTGCTAGACTATGCTTAGAGTACAGGGGCTCTTCTCAGCAGTTCCTATTAATCAATATGGACAGTTTTCGGGACTGTTAACATTCTATTACCATGTCAGTGTTATTGAGGTGAATTCGTTTGCATGAGGACATGCAAAAGGCTCGGCATGGGGGAAGGATGCAGATATTCTTGTCTGTAAGGCTCAGGATGTTTTGAAAGCATAAGGGAAGTCTTTCCGTCACTACCCCTATTTCAGCCTTTGATTATTTTGGAAAGCATTTTTAAGGACTGTGTTAATTTGGATTAAATTTCTAGGTTTCACTAGCTGATTGGAATGCCTGTATCAAGTAAATAGATGTGTGCTGCTAGGTTTTTCAGACTTGTCCTCTTTATTCAGATGAGTACTTTTCCACCTGGCATTGTCCCCATCAGTGATTTAAGATTCCAAAGTGGTTTTTACTTATGAACTTATGGGTTGCTAGGACCATTTGACTTGGTTTCACACTAGATGGAGCGAGGGAATTGTTTTTAGGAACAGCTATGGGCATTAAGTTATCTTTAAGTCAGGCACCATTGTGGAAAAGGTCTCCAGGACTGAGCAGTCTGTTGGTTATTATCTATTGGCTTCTATAATATTAAATACATACATATATATATATATATATATATATATATATATATTGTGCATCCATTTTATGACTTTCACTTTATACAGTTGCAAAGGTTAGTTGTTCATTTGGGCAAATTTTTACAGGCATGTACAAAGAATACTCTTCCAATTCTGATACCATCCCACTCCTAGATGGTTTCCAGAGCTGATCCCCCACTCATCTATGCATGAGCAAATCATAAACTTTATCTTTAAGATGAACTTGGGATAAGGGCCTCTGATAGAAAACAGGTGTAAGAGGTTAACCCGCCGAGATACTGAACAGGTCCGCTGGCAGCGGGTACCGACCTGTGGTATAAACAGGCAAACCCGTCAGGGTACTGAACAGGCCTGTTGGCAATGGGGCATCTTCCTGGGGAAGAAGCTTCTTAGATGTTACAGTTACCGCACCGGAGTACTGAACGGGCTCGCTGGCAGTGGGTTCTGACTCTAATATCTCCTTTAAAAGCCTCATCTATACTTGTCTATATGAACAATGTACCTATGTAAAGGTCAAAGAGAGGTCATATGTGTGGTTAAATAAAACTTAGGGAGACTGTTTGTAAAATTCAGTGGATAGCCAGTTGATAATCATCTCCAGTTGCTCTGAATTCTGGTTGCCTGATCCTTGTGAAAAAGGGTTTATGCCTGACATTTTCTGAGTCCTGAACATAGCTGTGAATTTCAGTACTGGTTTTTCTTTGCACTAGTCAAACTGTCATTTGTGAAGCTGAGTCAAAGTGGACCAGTACCCCATTGTCTTCTTTGAGTACTTCGCTTGTCTTGTGTTTTAAGGCACATGCCCTGGTGGAAAAAGTTCTATATGAATGACGAGAATGAAGTCTGTGTTCATGATTGAAGTGTGGAATATAGAAGTAAGATTGGTTGTTTGTGAATTGTAGTTACTTTTGTTTTTTTTGTATTGTTAATAAAAATTGGTTTCATAACTCAGCTCAGTTTCCTGTGTGATCAGGTGAAGCAGCAACCTTGAACTGAGGTAATTGTGCCACAAGCTTGTTGGGATAAAAATAATTTTCAACCATTTTTACTTCCTTTTGCAACTCACACAAGTGGTATATTTTCAAAGACATTTATTTACTTTAATATCACTATCATGCTGGCAATGAATTGCTCCCTATAGAATTTCAGGTGAAGACCTTTCATACTGTTGCACAATTGAGCCTGAATTTAGATGAAGCTCAGGAGCAGAGGTTGATGCAATTAATGGGTTTGATGAAATTAAACAAGATGTTGTCCATGAAATGATTTAATACAGAATCAGAGGACTAGACGCCATGACAAATTGTTGAAGAATAAAATTTTTGAAGAAGGTGATAGGCTCTGTTGTTTGACTCACGATTCAAACACTTTAAAGCTGAGGACACAACCACTGTGTTAAGTCAGTAAATTTTTCTCCATTTTTGAGTTATTTTTTCCAATTTTGTTTTGTTTTTTGAATCTACCTCAGTTAAATTTTTGGTTTTCAGTTTTAGTTTTTGTCTTCTTAGAAACTTTATGAGTGATTGAATAAGTTTTGAGCCCTGTCTTTTTTAGATTTTATTTGATTTTAGTAATTTTTTATATTGTAAAGGGGATCAATGAGAGTCATATGTTCAAAGATAGAATCATTAATGTCTTTAGAGAGTGGTTAAACTTATTTCTTAAACCAAATAACTGCCAGAACCTCCAACAAATTAGCAAAAAGTTGAAAAATTGCTAAAATTTGGTCTAAAAGTTATTCTTGTAGCGCTATACCAAAGTTTAACAAAGAGCGCGCTACAGGAATATCGTGGCCTGAATTTTTGTTCAATTTTCGATCTGATTTCAATCATGATGCAGAATAGGAGTGTCTAATCGCCTTGTGTGAGTGTTTTAACACGTGTTTGCAGCAGTTTGAGAATGATTTTAGTTGGTTGCTAATCACGAAGAAAAACAAGTTCATCATTGCATGGTATGCGGGGATCAGTTGCACAGAAACCAGCAAATTCCGGTTTAGCTGTCAGATTTCTCTTGTTACACGCATCATTGCAGGAGAAGTAGTGTTTGTGAAGGAGAGTTCACTGCTAAACGGTGGATGATGTTGCTGTGGAAAGGAGACAGGTGTGTTTTATCGCCAGCGAAAATTAGGGCTTCTGAATTCATTCACCATTAGATAGAGAAACGATATGAGGACACCTATGCTCGTAAGAGGACATCGTTGACACCTCAAATTGAAGCTATTAAGCCACAACAGACGAGCAATTGACAGGTATTCCGTTATAAACCTTATAGCTGGAAAATTTGGGTTTTTGTCGCTGCACGATTTTTTGGAGAAATTGGTTGCTGAAGAGGATATAGTAGATCGTAAAATAAGGAATTCACCACAGAAATAGCTATCTGAAACCCGGTATGAGAAATGTGCATGAACTGTTTTCTCTCATGACCTAATGTTATTAAACATCAGAATATACAGAATATAGCATCGAAAGGACTCACAGAGCTATCTGTAGTGCTCAGTTTTTACATAGAAGGGGTTTTTGCTAGTTTGTGCAGATGGTTTAAACATTGCTGAAAATTGTGATAACCTGTAAGATCACTTGCTCAGAAAACATTGAATTGAAAGATTGTCCAAGAGTGTGTAGCATAGTTCAAAAGAGCTCAAAGCATCAGAAAATAGCTTATAAAACATATTTTGAAACCTGAAATCAGACTGTTCCTGTTCCCTGAAAAGAAGAATATGGGAAAAAGTGGCAAAAGTGGTAAGGTTAACAGGGCTGAGCCCACAGACTTGACATGGATTCAGAAGCTTCCAGACTGTGCAGAACTGTTCCAGCAGGCAGGCTGGTTGAAATTTTTCAAAAGGATAGATGGTTTTGATGCTCAGGTGTCCTGCAATTTTGCTAAGGGACTTAAAAATGAGATGATTATAATGGATACTTTGAGATTCAAACTGACTGTGGAATTAATAGCAGAAGCTACTGAGATTAGTAATGAAGGTGAGCACTGGTTTAAGAAGTCACCTTTCGAGTTTGATCCCCAAAGGTACTTATTGCCTAATGTTACTCCTGACTGGAACAAGGGTATTCTCATACATAATTTCAGGAAAGAGTGGATTGAGCCCATAAGGATACTTCAGAGTTATGTGACTTGTGAAGGAAGATATTCATTAGTGTTCAAATATCATCTCAGGTTCCTACAACACATGGCAGGGATTTCTAAAATGAATTTGCCATTCTTTTTCTTTAAAAGTCTACAGAAAATGTCAAGCAAAATAAAACAGCATGATGATCACACTTCTCAATCACTTTTTCATCATGGTCTCATTAAACTAATCATCACTACAGTGTTGCAGCATGAGGGAAAAACTTGGGACTTCTTTTTGTTCTGGTCAGGGGTTCATCCTAAAGGAGAAGACCAACAATCCAAAAGACAGACTGACAAGGGGAAGGTAATGATACAAAAGTTAGGCCATTCAGTCAAACCTGCAAGCAAACATGACATTAAAGCTAAGAAGGTGACAAAACAGGTAGCAGAAGAAGGACAGAATGACAGTCAGCTCCAAGAAATTCCAGATCACACTAAAATCAAGTTCTCATTATTTGAAGACAAAAAGGAATTGCTTGAAAAGAAGTCACCACCTATAGCAGATTCTCAGGAGGAGAAGAAAGTTGACATCAAAATAATTCCTGTAGCTAAAGAAGAAATCCATGATCAGCCAAGAAGCCCCATCACAATCCTCTCGGATGATGAGGGATATATGTTAGAAGAAGAGCAGTCTATTCTTGAGATTGAAGTTAAAACTGAAATTAAAGAAGATCAAGCTATAGATGGCAAAACCACAAAGTCTAAGAAGAAAATCAAAAAATTAGAAGTGGTAGAGTTAGCATCTATTCAGTACCAAGAGAAGGAATTAAAAATGATGGGAGAGGCAGCTACTTTCTGGAGACCTAAAACTAGGTCGAAAAACAAACTAAGGTTAAACATGAAAAAGCTGTTGAATCCAAAATTGAAGACTGATAAGGTGACTATCTCTGATGAAGAGTCCATGGAGGAGGATAAATCAAAGAAAGATGAATTGCAGTCAGAGGCTAGGTCAATAAAAGTAACAGGTGAAGAAAGCTCTAAGTCCATCATTGAAGACAATTCTGGGAAATTGTTGACAGAGGAGATTAAGTCAGTACAGGTAACAAATGATTCAAACCCCATCATTGAAGATACTGCTGAGAAACTATTGACAGAGGAAGCAATATTTAAGAAGTTTGACATGTTTTGCAAACCTAATGAGGAGCAAGATGCTGCAATAGAGAAATTGGTTAATTCTGATAAGGAGAATTTAAAGAAGACTGTCAAACAGTATAAGCATCAAATGAATTACATGCAGGAAGTTAATGATGGTTTAATGATGGCAAATAGAAGATTAAGAGAAGATCTTCAGGATGTCCATGACAATTTTCAGGAGTTAGTGGTTGATGCAAAGGAAGCACTCAGAAGGAAAAGGGCTGCTGACAGGCACTGTTCAGAACTGGAAAAGACAGTTGAAACTTTGCAGCATGAAAATGAACACCTTCAGAAAAGAATAGCTGAGCTGGAGAAGAAGCATAAAAGAATGAAGAAAAGATCCTCAAGTCCAGATGGCATATCTTTGCTTGTGGAGGCATCGAAAGAGATATGAGGCAGTTAGGTTCATTTAAGACATTTTGTTAAAGAATTTGCTATTTTTAGCAAAATTGTAATTTTGCAAAAATGTAAATTTTACTTTACCTAGTCTATTCATTCGATGGAGAATTAGTAGGAAAAACCCTAACTGTTTTTTGAAAAGAAAACTATTTAGAGAGGAAGGAAAGACATTGTAAGGGTTCTGATTTTGGGAGAGCATTAGGAGGTCTGCAAGCTGCTTATACTTCCAGACTTGTTCAGTGATAGGTACTGTGAACTCTCATATGCATTTTTTGATGAAACTATGAATATATGACTCATTACCCTACATTTGATTTGTGTTGGCTTCATTTTGAACTTATTTAGTTTCATGAATGACAAATTCATTTCTGGTTTATGTGTAATTTCCAGTGATGCTTGTCCTTTATGTATGAACTTTATTTACAGTCTTTCGTTAGATTATTGTGATATATATATACATCTTTATTGATTTATGTGTATGATTTAGTTGTTGCTTATTTACTGAATGTATTCCCTTTATGCTCTTGAAGTCAATGACCAAAAATATATGAAACAAAACCCTATACCTAGTTTGAATTGATTTTTTACTTTGAGATTGTGTTGGCTTGTTACCTTAGCCTTAGTAACAATTTCTGACACAAACATCTTTGGCGCCGTTGCCGAGGACGAAGTTGAAGCATATCTTCCCTGGGATACTCATCATTTTCCTGGTTTAAGAGGTGGACTTGAACCAGCAGTTTTTGAAGGCTATTTTCACCAGAAAATTGTCACACTGGCTTCTAACAGAATTGGAACCAGGAGCAGGCCTACATCTCCATTACAGCTGGGTGTGACAGACCCTGAAAAGATTATAAAAACAGCAAGAAAGCTCAGCAGGTCTCAATCTTTACCAGTCTCTTGTGACTCTCACCAGTTGAATGAGCCATTAGATCCAGCTGAAACTTTACCTTGTGTAAAACCTATCATCTCTGACAGTACTTTCCAGGTTTTCACTAATCCTCGAAGCTTCTTGAAAGCTAAAACCTCTTCTCCTGATAAAATACCCATCTTTCAGTTGAAAGTAGGAAGAAATCCTTTTCAAAAAAGTTCTAGTCAAATTTCTTCCTCCTTAAAACCTCAGTCTAAACCTCAGTCCACAATGGCAGCCCAAAATACACCTATGGATATGATGGATAGAATGGTAGCAGCTAGGTATGCACCATTAGTTTTACCTCAGCCTCTACATGCATTGCCTGGAGGTGATTACCAGAAATATATGCCTAGATTCAATGGACAAGGGGAAATCACTGCTGAGGAACATTGGGAGGCTTTCCTGAGTTATGCTGACAATCAGAATATTGAGATTAAAGATGTGTGGATGAGGGTGTTTGTTCAGAGTCTAGATGGGGATGTTAGAAAATGGTTTAGAGATCTGCCTGCTAACTCAATTACCATCATTGAAGAACTCCATGATCTTTTCATGAGACAATGGGGAGACACTAAAGATCACACATACTATATAACTGAGTTTGGAGCTCTCAAAAGAAAGAAAGATGAGACTGTTGCAGATTTTTCCAAGAGGTTTAATAAGATGTACAGTAGAATTCCAGCAGAAATTAAACCCACTGAAACATCAGCCAAGTTGACCTATGCAAATGCTTTTGATCATGAATTCTCTTTATTACTCAGAGAAAGAAGACCTATCACCCTGCTGAACATGCAAGATGCAGCCCTAGAAGTAGAGTCTAATTTGCTAGCTTCAAACAGACTCAAGAAAGAAACACCTCAACAGCTGTATGAAAGAAAAGGAAAGAAAGAAGCTGTCACAGCAGGTTCTACTTCTCAGTCTGCTGAGGCCAAGATAGATGAGATGGAAAAAATGGTTAAGATCCTTACTGCAAAATTGAATAAACTAGAGCTGGAAAAGAATTCTGCTAAACCTGCTCCAGAAGCTCAGAGGAACCCAAATAACCAAAATCAGTTTAGAAGACAGTTTGCTCCTAGATTCATGCCAAGGGAGCGAAGAAATAATGACATCCAGCAAGAAAGGAGAGAAAATGAAGATCAAAAAGTTCCCCCACCCTTTCAAAATAATTTGGTTGATGAAGAAGAAATTGATCAGCAACTGCTTTTTGAAGAAACTGAGACTGATCAGGATATGAATCATATTGGAGATGGATTGTTTACAGGTTTTGTAACAGAAGAAGATTTTTTAAATTCTGAGTATTATGATGCAGATTTATATGAGGTTGAAGATGAATTGGAGTTTGAAAAAACTGCTGTAAATGCTGCCACTAATCAGAATGGAATTAAGAAAACCATTAATCTCAGATATGGCCCGAAACAAGCAGTTCAAGCTCCTAAGAAGAAAGCTTCTGTTCCTGCTCCAGTTATTCCTGATAAACCAACTGCTGATCCTGTAGCAGAAAAGAAGCAACCTGCAGAAAAACCCAAGAAGAATACAGAAATTGAAGAAGTAAACAAGTCAGGTCAAAATTTTAGTTTGGAAAATGAGTTAGGAAAACTTAAAATTCCTGTGCCATTTTCTGAGCTTATAAAAAATCCATCATACAAGAATACAGTTTTGAAAGTAATGAATATGCCCAATAATCAGCCAGTTTCAGATACAGTGAATCTGCAGGAGGAAAACCCTAGAATCTTTATTGGATCAGCTTTGGCTGAAAAGACTAAAAAACGAAGCTGGTGCTTCTCCTCCTTTCTATATAACTTTGACTGTGCATGAGCAGATGATTCATAATTGTCTGCTAGATTCAGGAGCATCCCATAATTTGATGCCAAAATCTGTGATGGAATCCCTGGGCCTTAATGTCACCAATCCTTACCATGATCTATATGCCTTTGACTCCCGAGCTGTAAAGTGTCTAGGAGTGATAAAAGACATGGTTGTTAATCTTACTCAGTTACCCATGAAAAGTGTAATAATGGATGTTGTGGTAGCTGACATCACACCAAAATTTGGCTTACTTCTGTCTAGGTCATGGGCTAAGAAAGTTGGAGGAACATTACAGATGGACCTCTCTTATGACACCATTCCTGTTTTTGGTGGAGAAAACAGGAGACTTTATAGAGAGCTACAGCTGGCTTACATAGTCACAGATGATAAAAATCCTACAAATCACCCAATGTATTCTGTGGATAAAGACCTTGGTTCATGCATACTACAGTTTAGTGAAGAAGAGAATTCTGCTGGTCTGTTACAAGTACAAAAAGAACAGCCTGTAAAACACAGCAAAGAAGAGCAGGATGCATTGTGGCAGTTGTATTTTGATGGGTCTTCATGCAAAGAAGGTGCTGGAGCTGGAGTTTTATTGATTTCTCCTGGGGGTGAAATGGTAAAACTCATGTATAAGTTAGAATTTACTACCACCAACAACACTGCTGAGTACGAGGCCCTGCTACTGGGACTGAAGGCTGCTAAAGATTTGGGAATTCAGCAGATTTCTGCATTTGGCGACTCCGAACTAGTTGTTCAACAAGTGAAGAACAAATATCAAGTAAAGCAGGGTTTGCTGAAAGTATATCGAAATGAGGTATGGGATATGCTTGAGAACTATTTTATAGCATTTAATATCACTCATATTCCCAGAAATCATAATGAAACTGCAGATTCTTTAGCCCTGGCTGCCACACATTTCAGAATTCCAAAAACCACTCAATTAAGGTATCCAATAGAAGTGAGATATAGACCATGTGTTCCAGATAATGTGAAGCATTGGAGGGTTTTTGAAGATGACATTGAAATAAAAAAATTTCTTGAGCTCATAGATGAATTTTCAAACAATCAAATTGATCAAGAAGTAGAAGAAAGGGATGAACAGTTAGATGAATTTGCTGCAGAAGAGATAGCAGGCCATAAGATTATTGAATTGAAGAGCAATTTCATTCCAAAAGGTCTAGTACCTTTAGAAAGAATATTCACTAAAGATGATACACCTACCAGACCAGTAATTCAATCTTCAGAAGACAATGTAGAGGATTACAATATTGGTTCAGCAGAACACCCCAGAATGGTAAAACTGTCTAAAAACCTAACAGCTGAGCAAAGAAGTAGATATATTAAACTGTTGAGAAAATATATAGATGCATTTGCCTGGTCTTACAAGGAACTAAAAAATTATGATACAGCAGTTATTCAACACAAGGTTCCTTTGAAGCCTAATGTCAAACCTTTCAGGCAGAAATTAAGAAGAATCAATCCAGCCTTGTTTCCTGTAATTGAAAAAGAATTAAAGAAGTTGTTGGATGCAAAAATAATAGTGCCTCTTAGGTATTCTTCTTGGGTGGCTAATTTGGTTCCTGTTAGAAAGAAGAATGGGGAGATTCGATTATGTGTTGACTTCAGAAATTTGAATCGATCATCATTAAAAGACAACTATCCTCTCCCAAAGATTGAACAGGTTTTGCAGCAGGTGGTTGGAGCTCAAAGGATTTCTATGCTAGATGGTTTCTCAGGGTACAATCAGATTGCCATGCACCCTGATGACAAAGAAAAGACAGCTTTTACAACCCCCTGGGGGACATTTATGTATGACAAGATGCCTTTTGGTTTGATGAATGCTGGAGCAACCTTTCAGAGAGCCATGGACATTGCATTCACGGGTGAAAAAGATAAGTTTGTAGTTATCTATCTGGATGATATCACTGTCTTCTCAAAGTCTGATGATGAACATTTGAAGCATTTAGAACAAACTTTCATAAAATGTAGAAAATTTGGCTTATCATTGAACCCTAAAAAATCACATTTTGCTGTGCAAGAAGGTAAGTTACTTGGCCACTTGGTATCAGCTGATGGTATCAGAATTGACCCTAAGAGAGTCAAAGCAATACTGAAAATTAGATTGCCCAGGAGTAAAAAGGATGTGCAATCATTTATTGGCAAAATCAATTTTCTGCGGTGGTTTATTCCTAATTTTGCTGAAACCATTAAGCAAATTACAGCCATGTTAAAAAAGGACCAAGAGGTCAGGTGGACTGTTGAAGCAAAGGCATCTTTTGAAAAAATTAAAGTAGCTCTGACTGAAGCACCTGTTCTGGTAAGTCCTAATTTTGCCAAAGAATTTCTTACATTTTCTTTTGCTTCAGAAGACACCATTGCTGCTGTCCTACTTCAGAAGAATGAGGAGGGATTGGAACAACCAATTGCCTTTTTTAGCAAAACACTTTGAGATTCAGAGCTGAAATACAGTATCTTGGAGAAACAAGCCTATGCTCTGGTGAAGGCTTTAAAATTTTTCAGAATTTATATTTTACATTCCAAGGTTGTTTCCTTTGTTCCAAATGCTGCAGTGAAGGATGTTTTGACACAGCCTGATAGTGAAGGAAAGAGGGGAAAGTGGATTGCCAAAATTATGGAATATGAAGTGGAAATCGGACCTACTAAGCTGGTCAAAGGACAAGGATTGGCCAAACTGTTGGCTGACTCAAATTGTCAAGCATTAGGATTACATGTTATGACAGAAGAATCAACACCTGAAGAAAAGCAAGTAATCCTGGAAAAAGAAAGAATCATGGATTCTTATTCATCTTCAGATTGGTATGCTGATATTGTTCATTTTCTGTTATTTTTGCAATGTCCAGAACACTTAGACAGAAAAGCTGCCAGGTCTCTGAAATTGAAAACTACTAAATATTGTCTGATAGAAGGTCAATTGTTTTGGAAAGATCCAGCAGGAATCTTGTTAAGGTGTTTAGATCAGGCTGAAATAAAAGAAGTAATTTCAGAATCTCATGAAGGAGCTTGTGGAGGACATAAATACTGGAAAACAACAGCCTATAAAATTTTAAGAGCTGGTTACTATTGGCCCTCCCTCTTCTCAGATGTTTACCAACATGTAAGAGCTTGCATACCTTGCCAAAAATTTGCAGGTAAACAAAAATTACTGTCTTTACCTTTGAAGCCTATTGTAGTCAATGCCCCTTTTCAGCAGTGGGGTCTGGATTTTATTGGAGAAATAAATCCAGCATCTTTAGGCCAGCATCATTGGATTTTGACTGCCACAGATTTATTTACAAAATGGGTGGAAGCTATCCCCACAAGGAATGCTACAGATAAGGTGATTATGGATTTCATTGAAAATAATATTCTGAGCAGATTTGGTTGTCCACAAAGATTGATTACTGATAATGCCAAAGCATTCAAATCCAAGGCAATGGTGGCCTTTTGTGAGAAAAATGGTATTATACTGAAACACTCAACTCCCTATTATCCTCAGGGAAATGGTCAGACTGAATCATCTAACAAAAATATCATTCAGTGCATCAAGAAATTGCTCAAACAAAATAAAAAATCTTGGGATTCAATGTTGAAATATGCATTGTGGGCAGATAGGATTACTGTAAAACAAGCTATTGATACTTCTCCCTTTCAGCTGGTTCATGGAACAGAAGCAGTATTTCCAGTACAATTGGGAATTCCAGTAATGAAGTTCCTTCAAAATTATCAAGAGGAACCAGATGATTTGCAAAGGAGAATTTTTGAAATGATTGAGTTGCAGCAGAATAGAGAGAAGGTAGATAAAGAAGCACAGCTGTATAGAGCTAAAATGAAAACCAGGTTTGACAGAAATATCAAAGATCACATTTTTTCAGAAGGTGAGATGGTTTTAAGATGGGATGCAAGGAAAGAACAGAAGGGGAAGCATGGAAAATTTGATAATTTATGGTTTGGCCCTTTTCTGATATCTAAAGTTTTGGAAAATAATACATTCATATTGCAGTCCTTGGAAGGAGAGGAATTGCCCAGCCCTGTCAATGGGAGATTCCTCAAGCATTTCTACAGTTAAATGAAGATCATGGTCACTTTTCATTGTATATACCGGTGTGAGTGAGATTGAATAAAGACTCCATAGCCCAATGGAAGACTGAAGGCACTAGTCTACAGGTTCTTGAAGCCTCACAGGGAGGACTTCATCCCGCAGCTGGAGCCAGATGTTAAGTCAGTAAATTTTTCTCCATTTTTGAGTTATTTTTTCCAATTTTGTTTTGTTTTTTGAATCTACCTCAGTTAAATTTTTGGTTTTCAGTTTTAGTTTTTGTCTTCTTAGAAACTTTATGAGTGATTGAATAAGTTTTGAACCCTGTCTTTTTCAGATTTTATTTGATTTTAGTAATTTTTTATATTGTAAAGGGGATCAATGAGAGTCATATGTTCAAAGATAGAATCATTAATGTCTTTAGAGAGTGGTTAAACTTATTTCTTAAACCAAATAACTGCCAGAACCTCCAACAAATTAGCAAAAAGTTGAAAAATTGCTAAAATTTGGTCTAAAAGTTATTCTTGTAGCGCTATACCAAAGTTTAACAAAGAGCGCGCTACAGGAATATCGTGGCCTGAATTTTTGTTCAATTTTCGATCTGATTTCAATCATGATGCAGAATGGGAGTGTCTAATCACCTTGTGTGAGTGTTTTAACACGTGTTTGCAGCAGTTTGAGAATGATTTTAGTTGGTTGCTAATCACGAAGAAAAACAAGTTCATCATTGCATGGTATGCGGGGATCAGTTGCACAGAAACCAGCAAATTCCGGTTTAGCTGTCAGATTTCTCTTGTTACACGCATCATTGCAGGAGAAGTAGTGTTTGTGAAGGAGAGTTCACTGCTAAACGGTGGATGATGTTGCTGTGGAAAGGAGACAGGTGTGTTTTATCGCCAGCGAAATTTAGGGCTTCTGAATTCATTCACCATTAGCTAGAGAAACGATATGAGGACACCTATGCTCGTAAGAGGACATCGTTGACACCTCAAATTGAAGCTATTAAGCCACAACGGACGAGCAATTGACAGGTATTCTGTTATAACCCTTATAGCTGGAAAATTTGGGTTTTTTTCGCTGCACGATTTTCTGGAGAAATTGGTTGCTGAAGAGGATATAGTAGATCGTAAAATAAGGAATTCACCACAGAAAAAGCTATCTGAAATCTGGTATGAGAAATGTGCATGAACTGTTTTCTCTCATGACCTAATGTTATTAAACATCAGAATATACAGAATATAGCATCGAAAGGACTCACAGAGCTATCTGTAGTGCTCAGTTTTTACACAGAAGGGGTTTTTGCTAGTTTGTGCAGATGGTTTAAACATTGCTGAAAATTGTGATAACCTGTAAGATCACTTGCTCAGAAAACATTGAATTGAAAGATTGTCCAAGAGTGTGTAGCATAGTTCAAAAGAGCTCAAAGCATCAGAAAATAGCTTATAAAACATATTTTGAAACCTGAAATCAGACTGTTCCTGTTCCCTGAAAAGAAGAATATGGGAAAAAGTGGCAAAAGTGGTAAGGTTAACAGGGCTGAGCCCACAGACTTGACATGGATTCAGAAGCTTCCAGACTGTGCAGAACTGTTCCAGCAGGCAGGCTAGTTGAAATTTTTCAAAAGGATAGATGGTTTTGATGCTCAGGTGTCCTGCAATTTTGCTAAGGGACTTAAAAATGAGATGATTATAATGGATACTTTGAGATTCAAACTGACTGTGGAATTAATAGCAGAAGCTACTGAGATTAGTAATGAAGGTGAGCACTGGTTTAAGAAGTCACCTTTCGAGTTTGATCCCCAAAGGTACTTATTGCCTAATGTTACTCCTGACTGGAACAAGGGTATTCTCATACATAATTTCAGGAAATAGTGGATTGAGCCCATAAGGATACTTCAGAGTTATGTGACTTGTGAAGGAAGATATTCATTAGTGTTCAAATATCATCTCAGGTTCCTACAACACATGGCAGGGATTTCTAAAATGAATTTGCCATTCTTTTTCTTTAAAAGTCTACAGAAAATGTCAAGCAAAATAAAACAGCATGATGATCACATTTCTCAATCACTTTTTCATCATGGTCTCATTAAACTAATCATCACTACAGTGTTGCAGCATGAGCGAAAAACTTGGGACTTCTTTTTGTTCTGGTCAGGGGTTCATCCTAAAGGAGAAGACCAACAATCCAAAAGACAGACTGACAAGGGGAAGGTAATGATACAAAAGTTAGGCCATTCAGTCAAACCTGCAAGCAAACATGACATTAAAGCTAAGAAGGTGACAAAACAGGTAGCAGAAGAAGGACAGAATGACAGTCAGCCCCAAGAAATTCCAGATCACACTAAAATCAAGTTCTCATTATTTGAAGACAAAAAGGAATTGCTTGAAAAGAAGTCACCACCTATAGCAGATTCTCAGGAGGAGAAGAAAGTTGACATCAAAATAATTCCTGTAGCTAAAGAAGAAATCCATGATCAGCCAAGAAGCCCCATCACAATCCTCTCGGATGATGAGGGATATATGTTAGAAGAAGAGCAGTCTATTCCTGAGATTGAAGTTAAAACTGAAATTAAAGAAGATCAAGCTATAGATGACAAAACCACAAAGTCTAAGAAGAAAATCAAAAAATTAGAAGTGGTAGAGTTAGCATCTATTCAGTACCAAGAGAAGGAATTAAAAATGATGGGAGAGGCAGCTACTTTCTGGAGACCTAAAACTAGGTCGAAAAACAAACTAAGGTTAAACATGAAAAAGCTGTTGAATCCAAAATTGAAGACTGATAAGGTGACTATCTCTGATGAAGAGTCCATGGAGGAGGATAAATCAAAGAAAGATGAATTGCAGTCAGAGGCTAGGTCAATAAAAGTAACAGGTGAAGAAAGCTCTAAGTCCATCATTGAAGACAATTCTGGGAAATTGTTGACAGAGGAGATTAAGTCAGTACAGGTAACAAATGATTCAAACCCCATCATTGAAGATACTGCTGAGAAACTATTGACAGAGGAAGCAATATTTAAGAAGTTTGACATGTTTTGCAAACCTAATGAGGAGCAAGATGCTGCAATAGAGAAATTGGTTAATTCTGATAAGGAGAATTTAAAGAAGACTGTCAAACAGTATAAGCATCAAATGAATTACATGCAGGAAGTTAATGATGGTTTAATGATGGCAAATAGAAGATTAAGAGAAGATCTTCAGGATGTCCATGACAATTTTCAGGAGTTAGTGGTTGATGCAAAGGAAGCACTCAGAAGGAAAAGGGCTGCTGACAGGCACTGTTCAGAACTGGAAAAGACAGTTGAAACTTTGCAGCATGAAAATGAACACCTTCAGAAAAGAATAGCTGAGCTGGAGAAGAAGCATAAAAGAATGAAGAAAAGATCCTCAAGTCCAGATGGCATATCTTTGCTTGTGGAGGCATCGAAAGAGATATGAGGCAGTTAGGTTCATTTAAGACATTTTGTTAAAGAATTTGCTATTTTTAGCAAAATTGTAATTTTGTAAAAATGTAAATTTTACTTTACCTAGTCTAGTCATTCGATGGAGAATTAGTAGGAAAAACCCTAACTGTTTTTTGAAAAGAAAACTATTTAGAGAGGAAGGAAAGACATTGTAAGGGTTCTGATTTTGGGAGAGCATTAGGAGGTCTGCAAGCTGCTTATACTTCCAGACTTGTTCAGTGATAGGTACTGTGAACTCTCATATGCATTTTTTGATGAAACTATGAATATATGACTCATTACCCTACATTTGATTTGTGTTGGCTTCATTTTAAACTTATTTAGTTTCATGAATGACAAATTCATTTCTGGTTTATGTGTAATTTCCAGTGATGCTTGTCCTTTATGTATGAACTTCATTTACAGTCTTTCGTTGGATTATTGTGATATATATATACATCTTTATTGATTTATGTGTATGATTTAGTTGTTTCTTATTTACTGAATGTATTCCCTTTATGCTCTTGAAGTCAATGACCAAAAATATATGAAACAAAACCCTATACCTAGTTTGAATTGATTTTTTACTTTGAGATTGTGTTGGCTTGTTACCTTAGCCTTAGTTGGAAAGACAGTTATTTGTCCTTACTGATAATATTACTGCTATGCTGGTGATTATCACTCCTTCAACATATGCTGGTAATTATTGTTTGACCATATCAGCCTGGAAGTACCTCTGTATTTTAAATTGCTGAAGTGTCGGATTGAGTACCGGATGGGGTGTCGGAATAAAAATTGAAAAATTGGCATGTTCAATGGTAAGGGTAATGAACGTAATGAACGTTGGATGATTGGGTAAGTCCTAATTGTTATATATTAAGGATTATTATTATTACCAATTTCTTTTGCCTTTAATACAAGGATCGTTGGGGTTTATTTAGTTGAGATTCCACCATTTCTTCATAAATTATTTTATGGCATTTGGTAATATTTTATTTCCTTATTATTAATTTGACATTTTTAATAAAACTTATGCCATTGATATATTTCAATTTGGGTTCGTAACTCGCCATGCGGTGAAGGTGAATTAAACGTGTGATAAAATGGGCATAATTCATTGCAACGTGGGCAGCATGTGCTACAGCATGTGCCATCGAGAGAAAGATTGATGCAGTTCTCCCTTGTCTTCGAATTGACTGTCTGATCTCTGTTAGTTTGTTGTCATTTCTTTTCCTGATTTTCACGATGCTTATTCTAGATGAGTTAAAGAAAATGGATTGGGTATGGGAGCAATTTGTATATGAGCTGTCCAATTCTCATCTTAAATCATCCCTGGGGAATGAACCATGTGAGCCTTGTATTCCTGATTTAGTGGATAAAGCTTCCTTTGTAAATATTTCTGAACATCAAGTCAGCCATCCTCAGGAACCAGCTGTTAAGAGTTGTAAGAAGGTTGGCCCATCCCATACTAAGAAGTATCCAGTATCTAAGGGGCAGCGTGTCAGCTCTCATTCTGGGGGAGAAAAGGGTCGTGAAAATTTGTTTGCTTCACCCAATCAAAGATTTGCCCACAACATGACTGTTAAAAAGAAAAGAAAAAAGGAATCCAAAGGTAAGAGCCTATCCATGTTGAATTGTCCTCATCCACTTCTTCTTCTTCCCATGATAACTCTGATTCTCATAGCTCTCATCATCATTCTTCAATGCCTAGTCCTGTCAGTGAACCTTTGCTGGCAGCATCACCTTCAAAATCTAGTTTAAAATTTGCTAAAGCATCACCTTCCAAATCAAGTCCAAAGTCTGCTAAATCTCATAGGTTGGATGCTTCAGCTCAAGGAATTGATTACTTCAGGTAGAGAAATTTTAAGTTGACAAAGAAATTACAGGAGTATGTTAGGCACTTCAGCGTCAGTTTCTAGAGTTTGAGCCAAGGCTTGATCATCTATTATGAGTTTCAAATTTTGTTTGTCTGAAACTTTCTTGCATAGGGTCATGCAAGATCTTCAGTCTGGGGGAGATGTTGGCCTGCTATTTTGACTGTTCAGCACAATATTTTCTAGTTTAAGTCTCATGAAACCAAGTAATCATCAGCTTTATTTAGTGTTGTTTTGTGCATGGTTATGCCTTTTGAAGAGCAACATTGCTAGGAGCTTTGGTAAGTGACTTTTTAATTGTTTATTTATTATTTTGCTTTGTTTTATGTATATAATGGAACCTTTAGTTTTCATTTAATAATGGGTCAATTAATGAGTCTTTATTTCTTTTATGCAGGAGTCTTTTGGTTATTTGGCCCAACGCTTGTCCCGGCGCTCCAAAGAAGATCTATGTTGGCTGAACCAAAGATTTGGGGGATTTTATTGCTCAGGATAACATCTTGTTTGATTTCTAATCACTTCCAGGACGCAGGTGCAGTTATCCAGTGTTGTTCTGAGGATGTCATTTGCTCAAAATGGCATTTTCGTCCTTGATCAGGACCCTGATTTCGGGCTCAATTTCTAAACAAACGGTTGCGAATTGTTCAAAACGGTTCGAAACCCACTTCAAAAATGGCCCCATTTACCCCTAACTGCAAGCAGTTTTCAGAATTTCTGAACGAATGTGGAGAAATCCCTTCTGGAACAGACGTGGTTTTTCCATATTTGGTGTTGGCCGTTTTCTGGGTAGTTGCTCGAATTTCTGAATTTTGGGATGGATCTTGTCCATCTGTTCATGTATAAATAAAGCTTGGAATAGAAATAGACGGAGATGAAAACGTTATATAAAGAGCTGCTATGCTCGAGAGATGTAATGGAGATGGACAGAGCATAGATTAGATAGAAGAATGGAATATAGATAGAATTTCCAGTGCTTGTATTATTCTTCTTTCTCAATAAAGTGATTAGAGTTGTTTATGGATACGATTTCTGTCATTAGAAGTTTGTTGTAAGCTATTCATTCTTCAGTATGTATAGATTAAAGAATCGATATGTTGACAACGAAGGTAGGGCCCCCTTCGATGGAAACAGAGCTGTATACATTGCATTTAAAGTAGACTCCATCTTCAGATTTGAACATCATCTTTCAGCAAAGATTTGATTTCAGTTTTTATATTGTCAGTTGTCTCATCGATTTAATAGAATAGAAGTAGCATTTCATTCAATTTCAAAACAGAAGTAGAATTTTCATTTGATTGCAACAGAGGGTTTAGCATTTCAAGATTCAAGTTTAAATGTTATCTTTTTCAGCCATCGATTTCATCTTTCAGTTGTTCAGTCTTCTTATCGATTTCATAGTGCAGAAGTAACAGTAACATTCAGGAACTAGTCTGGATATTTCATGAAATAGAGAGGTTTCATTTGATTACAATAGAGATTTTCATTGCATTATGAGATAGAAGTTGCTGAGTTGTGTGGAGTGATAAGTAGCAGAAATGTAAGCATTGATTTCAACCATTAATGTTCATCCATTGTTTTACATGCATATGATCATTTTTTGATTGGTGTAGAATTAGTGCAGAACAGTTTTATGAGATTGGTGCAGAACAGATTAGTGCAGAATGAATGTAGAACAGAGCAGAATAAAGTAGCTTCTTTCCAGCAATTTTCTTTCAGCAGTTCAGAAAATAGTTTAACATTCTTTAAACTCCCTCTTCAACCCTGCATTTCCTGTGCTGGTTCCTCTAAGTCTACCTTCCCGGGTTGACAATTAAATGTTGGTTCATATGTTATATATTTAGCTCGACAATATGCATCACGATGATGTTGTGTATATGTCAGGTTGATCATGTGATGATGATGTGCATCAAGATTATGTACTCTATGATGATTATCAGTATGATCATGAGTATCAGGATGATACTCCGGAGGCAGATTGTACAGGTAGCATGTAAAAGATCCTGAGAGATCCGATAGTCTGTGCTCGGTTGCTCTTTCGAGGTTTTGCTATAGGTAGCATAGAAAAGATCCTGGGAGATCCGATAGTATGTGCTCAGATGCTCTTTCAATGTTTTTCTATAGGTTGTCCATGGACAGGTTGTGCAGGTAGCATATAAGAGATCCTGGGAGATCCGATAATCTGTGCTCGGATGCTCTTTCGAGGTTTTGCTACAGGTTGGCCATGGACAGGTTGTGCAGGTAACATAGAAAAGATCCTGGGAGATCTGATAGTCTATGCTCGGATGCTCTTTCGAGGTTTTACTACAAATAGCATAGAAAAGATCCTGGGAGTTCCTATAGTCTGTGCTAGGATGCTCTTTCAAGGTTTTGCTACTAGAGGCATGTAATCGGTCCTGGAGATCCGATAGGTTGAGCTATGTGCTGATAAAAGTCCTGGGATTTTCTTTAGAGTTCTTGCGGGTTGCAAGACACTCTTTTAAGGTTTTGCCTAACCACATAGAAAAGATCCTAGGAGATCCTATAGTCTGTGCTAGGATGCTCTTTTGAGGTTTTGTGGTGGTGGTCACATAGAAAAGATCCTGGGAGATCCTATAGTCTGTCCTAGGATGCTCTTTCGAGGTTTTGTGATGGTCACATGTAAAAGATCCTTGGAGATCCTATAGTCTGTGTTGGGATGCTATTTCAAGGTTTTGTTGACGCACATAATCAGTCCTAAGGATTCCACAGTATGGCCAAAGATGATGAAGACCTACAGGAGGCTAGGCCTACAACAAACATGAAAAAGGGCTAGCTTTGTAGAACTTCCTGTGACAAGAATAATTATGAGATATCCCAGTGATCAAGATGACAAGTACAGCGGCAGTGACGATGATGCTCCGTGATCCAGTGATGAGGATCTAGCTCCATAATTGAAGACTTGTGGCAATATGTATTGATGACCTGTGTTAAGAAAATACCTTCCTAGTTAAGAGGGAGTGTTGATGTATTTGTAACTTCGGAAGATATTGACTTGTATATTGTATTTGTACTTTATTGTATCCCCAACGGAGATGTATTATTCCTTCGATTGGAAGTGTCGTCAGTTGTACTTGCAAGTGTCACACGTTATATTGTCAGTGTCGTAACTTATACTTGATGGGTTATTAGACCACCTTGATGAGGTCGGGCCTGTATGAGTCATGTGGTTTAAAGAGTTATTAGACCACCCTAGTGGGGTCGTCCCAGTCGACATTATGTTAAGTGGTTAAGTTAGGGCCGACCTAGTTGAGTAAAGGTCAAGTGAAAGTAAAAGTATAAATAGAGAGTGTGACTCTCTCATTTGACACTTTCTCTCATTCACTCACTTCGCATTAGTGAGAGAGAGGAGGAGTGCGCACAAGTGGACGAGGAGTAGCTGTTGCAGTCATCTATCTCTTGGGGTTTGATCTTTGTGATCTTTGTATTGATGTTTATTCTATCTCTGAGGAAGTTGCGGGGTTTTTCACCTTCTTGGTTCCCCCGGGTGAAATGTTTTGTGTCTCTTGTCTCTTGTATCTTATGCTTGATATGCTGTGCATGTTGTTCTTTCAGTTAAGATCCTAGATTAGATTCAATTAAATGTTGAAAAACTAACAGAAGATATCAGATGGAGACATGAGGTTGTTAAAACTAAATGGTACAAAATACAGAATGAGAGGGAAGTTCTACAGGAAGAATGTTCCAAGATGAATATAGAAAAGGACCAGACTTTGCAAAAGACATTGGAGTTGGAAAAGAAAGTAGAAAAATGAGTCACAAGAAGTGATCAGCTGAAGCAGAAAGTGGAGAAAATAATATAGAAATCCTCAAATCTATAGAAGGTAGTGGAAGAAGTGTACTGATTTGTGTAGTGCAAAGAAATAAAGGAGAAATATCAAAAAACATGCATTAGTAGAAGGAATCTGCGCATAACTAAAGATAGGAGAAACGTATTGACAACAGGATGTGAAGACAAATAAAGGGTCAAACTAAAAAGAAAATAGGGGGAGTACCGCGAATAGAACAGATGAAGCGCACAACTTCATGAGTGTTGACATGCATAGCTTCATGAGGTGTTGACATCAATGTCAAAGGGGGAGATTGTTGAACTTTGGTTGTCATTGATGTCAAAGAGGAATCAATATCCTTGTCTCAGTCTGAATAAGTATATGAAATCCAGTTTGAAGAAGTACATATCGTACATGCGCAAGTCCTAAGTCCACCTAGTCATACTGCTTCAAAGGTAAAAGTCAAAAGAGTTGGTTGGAAACGTTTTGGGAGTGATCAAGAGGATTGGAAGCAAGAAGCATTTGGATAGGTATGCAAGTCTTGGAAGTGTGAAAGACTCACCAATCGAAAGAAGTATACAAGTTGTTAAAGTGCAAAATAATGCCAGAAAAAAGTGGTGGTCGAAGAAGTCAAGTGCACAAGTCCCACAAGCGATGGTACATCAAGGGAGCAAGACCACATAACAAGTATGCACAAGACCCACAAGGGATGACACTTGAGTGGCACATAATATGACAAGTGGTGGAAGAATGAATTAAGTGGAACTATGAAGCAAGGAAGAAGAGACACTATGACCAACTTGTGGACATTCCATCCATGCAGGACAAGTATAAATAAGAAGCCAAGTTGGAGAGTTGAAGAAAGCTTGAAGCTTGAAGATGAAAATGTGGTAGCACTCTGATTTGGAAAGATTCTTATTTTGGGGTTGTCAATGGCATATGAAACCAAAAAAACTTGATCTAGCAGAGAGGCAAGTGCGCACGAATAGAAGAACATAATCCTTGATGGTGCATAGGGTGATGCAGTTTATCCATGATAAATGCGCGAAGACAGACTTGAAGCACATCAAGCAATGTGCAAGATGGTGATGTAGTTTATCTGTGACATATGCGCGAGTATAGACCTGAAGCAATACAGATGATGCACAAGTGCATGATAATAGAGTGACAATATCACATATAGTATCTAGAAAGTCATAGATGATCTAAGACAGATGCAGGAAGACAGACTTAAAGCACAACTAGTCATGCACGAAGTAAAGTAGTTAATTTTAGTGTCAAGTGCGAAGAACAAAAAAACATTATCTCAGATGATGAATAGAAGGTCAAAGATTATCTAAAGATAGAAGTGTAATATAGTAGAAGGTGTGCAAATTGATCTGATACAACCTTGCGAAGTCAGAACAACAACAAAACACCGGATGCACATTATTAGTTAAGTTTGCAGATGTGCAGAAACAAAACAACATACTGAACCAGAGCGCAGATTGCAGAATGTTATAAAGTATGAAGTCAAGTGTGTAATGTTGATGTAGTAAAGTGAAGTAAGTGATACAGCGATTCCAAGATCTCAGTATACAGAAGGTGTGCACAATGTAGTAAATTACAGATTATCTAAAGAGTGCACAAATCAATTGAACAACAAATAAATATCTTCTACAGTCATTCAAGGGCGACATGATGAGGCAAGGAGCAGGGGGTCGGTGGCTCCTTCCAGTCGAAGCTGGTAAATCAGGGATTCAATGCTTCCTTCAAGTTATATCTTATAAAACTAGGGGGTTGGTGCCTCCTTCCAGTTGGTGCTGGAAAAATTCGGAAGTTGGTGCTTACTTGAATGTAATTTTTTTAATATAAGAGAACATTCTGTGGTTTTCTCCCATTTGGGTTTCCACGTAAAAATCTACGTGTTCTGTGATTTGCGCGTGTGATGTTGAATGTTTCTATTTATGGTGAATGCATAATTTAAGTTCAAGTTCAGTTGGTAAGAGGTAAAAATTGTTCATAACTGTGCTAATACAGATTCACCTCCCCTTGTCATTATTAATAAGATTCCAACAAATTCGTAAAGAATTCATGGCACCATGGGAGAAGAATCCACTGCATTTTCAAGGAATCCATGAATTCATCATGAGGATAGAAAAGGACAAGGAAGAGCCTAAAATGATAGGGAGAAGATTCAAAGAAGAGAAAGGGGGCACAAAGAGAAGATTCTAGGGAGAAGAGGAAAGAAAGAAGGGACCACGTAGAAAGGTAGAGCATAGAGGCTAAGTAAGGAACACATAATAATGAGGAAGGGAGATCAAGGAGAGAATACAAAGAAGAGAAAGAAGATGAGAGATAAAAGAAGAAAAATTTGAGAGAGGCTGAGATAGAGAAGAAGAGAAACCGATGATGTTTAAAAGTTGCCATCAATGTCGAGCAATGTCGAGCAATGTCACCTTTAGAGAGCTAGTGTCATTAATATCATGGTTTTAAGAAATATTGGAAGTCATGGTTGCAAGAGTGTTTCATTGTTGTTATGATTTCAAGAGCTATCAGAATTCTGGAAAATGTTGCATATCCTCAACCATCTAGATCGAGATTGGAGAAATGGGTATTATTCATAATCACCACATCATGGATATTCTCCTTTTGTTTGACCCCATATTTGTTGTCAAGTATGAAAACCCTCAGTCAAAGAATAGTCAAATCATTATCATCTCAAGCTACATGATTGGGTCCACAAATGAATTGATCATAGTTATCATGGTCTGCTAAGATTGGATTGTCATCAACTGATCTTGAGAAGTCGTGTTTGGTCTACTTAAATTTATGATTTGCCACACAATTAAGGTCCACATAGAATTTCCACGGTGTACAAATAAGGGATCGGTTGGACTAAAAGAAATGAAGTTGTCAACTTATGGTCATAATGGGTCCACAAGTGCGACAAATACCCCCACACAATCTATATAAATGTTAATCGATTTGAAGATTTGGAAATAGAAAAAATAGTGAGATAAGATGAACTCATATCTCTGAAATCAAATATTTTGCTAGATTATCTGGGCATGTAAACGTAAATATACATCTTGAGAATTTTCTTTCTTGTGATTGCAAGTCTCATCTCTTAATGGAGCTCTAAAAATGTAGAGAATACTCACGTCCATAAGGAGATCAAACATGTCTTGGAATGGGGTTTTTACTAAAAGTAATTTGATTATAAAATAAAGGAATCCGTTGTTTCCTTTTGACTTTGCATATATCAGAATGCATGGAACGCATATTTCTGTGTAGAGAAGAAATGAAGATAACAAAGATTCGTATGAGCATTCTGATAGGGTCTTGAACTAGCTGGCATATTGATCATATAAGAACAATAATTTTATATTGGGAGAGGCATTATGAATTAAGGGCTGGTTTGGATTTGCATGTAAACGTGCAAATCATGTGGTAGTAGTAGAAATTGCTGGATACATACCTTCTAAGATTGCAGGAGCATTTGATCATCAAAATGCTGAGAAGAATGGAATATAGTCTCTGATTTGAAAGAGATATTCTGGGTTTAAGAAATCACCTGAGTTTATTGTAGATGCAATGTGAAATCATGTTCTTGTTTATAACTCGAACTACAAATCAAAGACCACACCAGGGTTTGAGAAGGCATGATTAAATATTGATAAGAGAATCAAACTGAAGTGGAACCAATTTGATATGGCATGAATAAAGAAAATACGCTCTGATGGAGTTTCGACGAAGGTTTGGGATCACTGTATATTATTGAATTCTGAAGATTGTAGGGTTCTGGCGGAGTTCAGAGGCATTTGAATATGCATAAATATTCTCTAAACTCTGAAAATGCAGCTATACCTTCTCTTCATTGAATACTAAGAACATAAGACTTCTTTCTTATTTGAAATTCCAGTTGATCATTCAACACAAATATCATTTGGACACATCAATCCATGATTATGCAGTGGTAATGACTCTTTCTTGAGAAGTGATGAAATGACTTACTGCCCTAACTTAAGGACCAACAGAGCTGGTGTCAAGTATGCACAAATGAAGAAATAATTCAAAGTCTTTGTGTAGAAGAAGAATTTCAGGAACTCTTTCTTGAGAAGTGATGAAATGACTTCCTGCCCTAACTTAAGGACCAACAGAGCTGGTGTCAAGTATGCACAAATGAAGAAATAATTCAAAGTCTTTGTGTAGAAGAAGAATTTCAGGAAGATAGAGGATCTAAAGCTTGAATTGTAGCTATGCCATGCCGTGTGAAAGACAAGTGAATCCTGTTGTAAGAACTGGAAATCAAATTACAAGTACAAGGAAATAGGCTATTGCAAAACTCAACATTGGATGCGAAAGTAAAAGCTATAGGATTGCGAATCATGAATCTTGGTAATGAGAGGCAGATACATGAAGAATGACAGTGAAATATACTTGTGTGAGACTGAGAATTGAAAGAAGCTGTAAGTGAGAGATTGACAAATAATCAAATCATTTTACTTTAGGGTGGCAAGGTGGTGCAGGGGAGTTGATTTGGTGCTCAAGAAATTTGGTTCTCTCATCCCACAGATAGGTTGGATCCTGTTAGCAAGTTGGTGGTTGCCCAAATCAGTCAGTTGGATCTAGCTATAGCAGGTTGAAGCTTGTTTTGCAAGTTGGTGCTTACAATGAAGGTTGGATCCTTCACCAAATTAGTAAGTTGGAGATTACTGTAAACATGTTGATATTTGCAGTTTGTGTAAGTTGGAGCTTGCATAAGGGATGAGTGTCCCTCTCATGCCGGAGCCTGATATTGTAATAAATGAATTACAAAAGAACATCTTTTGTGGTTTTCTCCCATTTGGGTTTCCATGTAAAATCACTTATACACTGTGTATGATATTATGTGTTTATGATGATGTTTGATAATGTACCATGGTAATGATCTGATGGTAATTTAAAGTTGCTGCAGTTTAATGTTTGAAGTCAAAATTGGTAAAAGTGCTCAGTATTGATTCACCCCCTTTTAGAATTGGTGAATTTTCCAATAGAGAACAGACTGACTAAATGACACAGAAGAACAAATGAACAGAGAGGAAGGCAGAGAATTAAGGAAGAAATGAGGCCGCATGGGGGCAAAATTCTAATAGAGAAGGTAAGAAGTTGAGCTTTTCTACGTAGTTGTGTAATTGTGGATGTAACGCCTAGTTGAGCCTGAGACCAATGGGTGAGAGAATGTAGTGAGAATAATTGAAGGGTTCGAGAACCCTATGTAAATTATGAATCTAAATTAATGAAAAATAAGGCATGTTGAGACCGTTTTTAAATTTATGTTTCTATGTTGAGTCCAATGGTGTGTATCCATTGTGTGTGTTGAGTTCAGGACCAGTTGTGTCCTTGTCTTGTGTTGAGGTTGTGTGTGTTTGAGAAGTTGGGAGATACATGCGGGGTTTTTTTTCTCGGAACCTTTTATGCATTAGTGTGGTTTTAGAGTAGGAGTATCCCACAGAGTGAAGAAGAAGCTGTAGCTCCACACTTGCAATTGTGGGTAGAGTTGTAGTAGAAAAGAAGGATGGTTTTATCTCCAACATTGAGGTGTTGGGTAGAGTATCAATTGAGAGATGAAGAGTTGAGAAAGTTGAGGAAGACAAATCCAGCTGTTGTTGGGTAGAGGTTGTTGAAGGAATTAAGGCTAACTCCAATAGTGAAGTTGGATAAATTTAGCTAGAGGAGAAGCAAACCCATATAGGTTTGAGGGATTGGGGAAACTCTAACAAGGAAGTTTGGTAGAGTTGTCCGACAATGAAGAAGAAAATCTAGTTGAGGGTTTGAATATTTGATAGGTAGATTGAAGTCCACCAATGTTGAGGAAATTCCACAATTGTGATTGTGGGTAGAGTTGCCTAGGAGGTTTAAGAATTTGAAGAAGACAATAGTTCCAGTAGGAAGAGGCTAGGTAGAACTATTGAAGAAATTTTAATTGAACAAGGTTGATAAGCGAGTGTTGGTGAAATTAGCACCAACAAGAGGTTGGTTAGAGTTGTGAATCTGAGAAGAAACTACACATTGAGGAAATCAAAGATGGGGTACAAGAGGAAGTTGAAAGGTGAAAGCATGAGTAGGAGGAGGTCATAAGAAATAATGGCCGTAGAAGAAGTGCATGATACTTCAACAAAAACAATGTAAAATATAGAAGCTTTAGAAGTGGCACAATGATTAGGAAGCCCTTGGAATTGGATAAGTTAATGAAGGATTTGATGGAAAAGAGAAGAACCCTCATAGTGGTTTAGGTCAAGATGATCATTGTGCATATTATGAAGAGATTGGAAGTATTGAATAAGCACATAGGTCATACCATGCTAGGGCATGTGATTTGAATGGGAATAAGAAGAAAATGGTAGAAGAAGGTCCCATAGTAGATGGGGAATTTGAAGATGATGAATATAGTGAAGATAAATGTGAGTAGTATTATGATGATGGTGGTAGTGATGATTTTGAAAAGACTGGGATTGAAGTGTGTTATCCCAAAGAAGGAGAAATTTTGGAGGATGTTCCTTGGGAAACACAAGTTGAAGTGGGAGGTGAATTAGAGTGCAAAAATGAATACAAGGATAGAGAGAAGACTATTAAATATGCAATAATAGAGATTGAAGGGAAACAAGGTAATGAGGTTTCCTATGAAGAAGAAGTGAACACAAATATCTAGACTAGAGAGGTGGAGCAGAAGAAGAAATGAAGAGGGAAACATTAACTCCGTTATATTATTGTAATGATTTTTTTGGGTTAACAATAGGGTAGGGAGTCTATTAGTGCCTACTAGGAATTGAACAAGATAAGGATGATGGTGATGAAGGTGCAATGGAGTTAGAGAGCAGTCTGGATAATGATACCGATGATGAGGTCAATAATGTTGTAGCCATTATAGGAGAAATTAAAGATAATATTGAAGAGAGTTATGATCTAGAGGAGGTCAATATCCACATAAATGAAATGAGTAGAAGTGAAGCTGAGCAGTAGGATTTGGAATTCTTGCTAGAGTTAAATTGCAATGAAGAAAATTCTAAAGGTGATGTTGCATAAAAATCTAAAGAAGTTGAAGAAGATTTTGAAAAGGAGATAACAATTCATGAGGAAGTTGAGAAAGAAGAAATTATGAAGTTGTTTGAGTAGATAATAGAGGATGAAATTGAGGTTGAAGAAAGATTTAATGAAGAAGCAATTATTGATGAAGATGAGATGCTGAAAATCAATAAGGAAATGAGATTGATTGAGGATTTCTTGAATGGAGAATACAACCATCTTAAGTTTGAGAGTAATAAGGATGATGATATTTTTGTTGAACCAGGTAAGGATGATAAATATGTAGTGGTAATAGAGGCTCCAGGGGAAATTAAGGGAAAAAGGAAGGGAGATGGACTTGAAATACCTAAAATATTAAGGCAGAAAGAGGGAAGTTACCATGAGTATTTATGCAGTGGAAGGATCTGTTACCATAGAAGAACATGGATGTGAGTATGAGGAAATATTCCATGTCAATGATGGATAGAGAGAGAATATGACGATCGCCTTAGTAACAATGGATAAAGATGAGGAAGTTACCATGGTTGCATTAGAAGATTGAGATAAGGAGAAGGAAACTGTTGAAGTTGCATGTGCAGCAGTCCAATACGGAAGAGGAGAAATGAAAGAAGAGAACCTGAAAGATCACTCCCTTTTACTTAACCATTTAATTTTTTTTGTTTGTGTAGTTGTCAACCATAGCAACATGACTGAAAATGATGATAAAAAGAACCCTTTGGAGGTGTTGAATTTTCCGTACAACATAAGCATAAGGAATGCAATTCTCTCATCCTTGAACCCTATTGTTGTAATTAATATAAGTGATGTAAACATAATTATGTACTAGTTAATGGCATGGTGCTCAAGGCCAAGGCCCCGCTAGTGAATGATGTATAATTTTGATTTTGTAGTAGCACCATGCGCTAGCTAAGGCATGGTGATGTCATATGTATGATGTAAATCACAAATGAGGGAATAATAAAACAAACCTAGAGGTTGAGTGTGCATGGAAACGAGAATGAAGAGGGAACCAATATCCTCTAGGGAGAGAGGTTAGAGGCTAGTGAAGCCTTGTGAATCCAGTTGATGATGACTGGGTGTCATCTTGGCATTTATGAGTTTTGAAGAGAAAGTTAACTGTGATTATTAAATTATGAGCATATGTGCTCAAGTAGAAGTGAGTTGACATTACTTGTTTATTAGCTTAAGCGAATAGCCAAAAGCGTAAGCTTATTTTAAAAGCACCAGAGTAGTTATTATGAGCTTAATTTAGTGAAGTATCGTTATGATCCTATAAAATGAGAACTAATTATTATGATTAATAGTCGAATCTTGCATGAGCTTGTGCTCTTCAATAGAAACAAATTATAATTATTATGACTAGCTCGTGAGTTTAAGAGAATGTTATATAAATATACATAAATACATATATACCCGAGATTAAGAGAATGTTATATATATATATATATATATATATATATATATATATATATATATATATATATATATATATATATATATATGTGCATTATTTCAAAACCATACTACAGTCTACGGCATATGGGTAATGAATCTAAACAGTTAGGGTTTGCAATTAAGGTTTCTTGGAACAATCGCCTTTTTGTTTTGTTGTTTTGAAGGAGATCATTCAGAAGGGAGAAGGTTAGAATCCATTGGAGGGATGGTGGAGTTTAGGGTTTTCTTTTTGGAAAGAAGAAGAAGGAATATGTGTCTTATGATGGGGTCTCTAGAGAAGGGAGAGTGATCCATACTTATCTTCCATTGAGTACCATTGTTCTCAATTTGATTATTGTAGAAGGAAGTGCATTTTCTTGCAAAGGAAAGTATCCCCCCCACACACAGATATATATATATATATATATATATATATATATATATATATATATATATATATATATATATATAGATAGAGAGAGAGAGAGAGAGAGAGAGAGAGAGAGAGAGAGAGAGAGAGAGAGAGAGAGAGAGAGAGAGAGAGAGATTGCATTTTTTATTTTAAAGAAAGGGTGTTTCTATAGGAAACAAACCCAGTTTTCCATTTGCAAATTGTTATTTGAAAGGATGGGCATTTTTTTAGTAAATGAGCCGAGTTTCCATTGCATTTTGCATGTTGAAGGAATGGTCAAGTCCATTTATATTCATAAATATATTTTCTTATGTCCACATTTTTTGGGAAGGAATGGATGGAAGAGGGGGACAACCTCTCAGTGAAGGGAGCCGCCACCATGCTCTTCTCTTTAATCCTTATATCTTCATGTTAATGAGGAGGCGATGGGAAGAGCGGCCTCTACAAGAGGACCAACTCATCCATTCCCGTTGATATATGTATTTGTTTGTTATATTTTTGTCTTGGTAGGAATGAGGAGCAACAGTCTCCTCGTGTAGAACCGGCTCCATACTCTTCTATTTGATTACAGTTGGTTGACTATGCAAGAGAGGAGAAACCTTATGGGGAAGAGTCAACTCCAGTATTTTCCTTTGTATATACATTGTTATACTTAAAATACTTATGTGTGTCTCAAAACTTCTATTTGGTGGGCAGAGCGACCTCTTTACAAGTATGGCATTTGTCAAGATTGAACTATGATATGTTTTATATATTGTTGCATTTGCTTATGCTATATATCATGGAGAAGAGTGGATCAAGTCCACAATTTTGATTTTTATTTAGTTAGATATTATGTTTAGTTCATTGATAATAGATAGGGTGTAAGGTCCCGACAACTTCTTTAACCATTAAGACCATGGGGTACTCAAATATGTATTTGAATTTTACCATGCATGTCCAATTATATATATATGTGTGTGTGTGTGTGTGTGTGTGTGCCCAAAACATCATACACATTCACAATTCCTTTATAGACCATTCAACAAAGAAAACTAGCATTCCATGTCACGCAATTCCATTCACATATATGAACATAAACATTAATTTAACAGTAAACAAACATAGAATTAACCATAGCATTCATAGACAATTAGATACTCATCTTTTAAACGAAATATTCTCTAATTGGTTGCATGTGAAATACATTCCTCCCATCCATAGGCACTTTCAAGCCAAGTCTTACTTTGATAGGCTTCCCTCGAGCTGGGGCTATCAATCCACAAGGGCTAAGTGTTTCTCATAGAATGTACACAACCCAATATCTCATGCAACCCATTGGTGTCTAAAACCCCTCCACAACTATCCCAATCCTCAATTCTCCTTCCCCATCAACCTGCTCAACGCTAAGAACAAGCCCCCTTCTCTGATTTAACAGTCCCTCAGGTAGCCTCCAGTTCCCTTCTAGCACTCCAGAACAGGCTGGACATGAAGTATCTGAATTGGGAACTCCAGGGCTAAGCCGTAGGCCAGGTCTCTCTCTCTCTCACTAGTCTACGAGGTTAATGGCATGCGAAATTCACATTCAACAATGGCTTCTCACTCCTTTGTCATAGTATCAAACTCAACTCTCCAAGGTAATGGCAAGGCTAATGGTGAAGGCAAGTTCGAATGGTGGAATTGTCAAAGGAACAAACCCCTATCAAGCTCTAATTCTTACTTTTATAGGCATGCATCACATTTCCATGTGTCCCATCCAGATGGAACCACTCCTAATCCCCTTTTTGCATAATTAAATAATGCTTTATTTAAATAAAGAAGGCTCCTAATCATGGCTTAAGGAAATATGGTTAAATGGATATGGCAAAGGATATAAGTTAAGCCCCCTTGGGTATTTTGCATTAGCCCACTATCACTTACTCTCTCATGGATTCATAGCCCCCCATCTCTTCTTCATCCCTCTTCATCTACAACCATTTGAGATTTTATATTAATATCAAGATGTACATTATATTTACATAGTTTTAGTCATCTTGACTATTGTTTCTAGCTTCTATCCTTTACAACAATATTTACAAATTTACATCACGAGTAAAAAATAGGGTAACACAACCCATCTCATTTGCTTTTAAATATTATATTTAAATATTTGTTAATAAATATAGTAAGGCCGACCTATGTTAGAGGACCAACCTAAGACTATAAATGTTATCACATTTTGTTAATGAAGCAAGGGTGGCCTTTATTGGAGAACCAACCCAATGCTATATGACGGTATTGTATTTTATAGTGCCGTTACATGAGAGGGCCATGCCTAGTTAAATTACTGTTTAATTATAATATTGATTGTATGCAAAGAAAGGGAGGATTGTATGCAAAGAAAGGGAGGATCACCCTCAAGGGAGGACCAACTCACTCCAACTCTTCCTTTTAAAATATTGTATATGTTTGCGATTCTAGTCATAGATACGAGAGTCGTAATTATATCATATCGGTTGAATCTATTGAGACTTATTCCCAATAGTAGATATGAATTCTAACCTCATTGTTCTACTGCATTTTAATAATATAAGTAGTCAACTTTTGTTTCTATGATACAAAGAAGAACCATCGGTCCCTTTATTTTGACCAATAAGTGGGCTCTATCTACTTGTTTAAACATTGGTATGTTTGAATATATTTTATTTTATATATTTATGCATTTTGTTAAATGGAGAAGGAGTTGTCGTGAACACACAAATTCATCGTTTATATTGGTTTGATAAATAATAGGCAGGCAAGTCTTGTGAGGGACTTGACCCCTCTATATTTGTATTGAATACTATTTGAATTACATAATGTTTGTGCATTAGAGTTGGGAGCTCTGTTATTTAAATGAGACATTATAATACTTTAATTTTGAGAAGTCAAACCTATTGGTTATTTATCCAAGCTTATTAATTTTATAGCTGAGCTCATTATTTACATAGCTAAGATTATTGATTTTGAAACTAAGTCTACTATTCATGAAATTGAGCTTTATGGTTGAAGATCAAATCTTATTGTTTAGCCATGGTTGAGGGTTTAGCATTCATACCTTGTTGAGGAATCCTGGTAAAATCTTTTTTTTTTCTCCTTCACCTTACTGGATACATTACCCATCTTAGGGGTGGCCTCTTAGTAGAAAGAATATATGCTGAATAGAGATCCTATGGTTGGGTGGAACGTTGCAGTTGCACATTTAGTCACCGGGAACATATTAACCATGATAAGTATTCATTTCATATTACATTTTGATATTGTTTGATTAAATTTAATATGAGTTAATGCTCTCTATTCATGTGTTGTAATTTCTCATCCATGTCTAGTTAAACTACTCATAATCTTATAGTGTTAGTATTGTTGCTATAGTTCAATAAACAAAATGAATGTAAAGAATAATGAATATTACAAAGTGATTTATTGTGATAATATCACTCAATTATGTTTATGTTGATTACCGATAGACATGTGATAAGTATGTGATAATTTAATTGTAGATGTTGAACATAAAAAAAAAATATGTTGAGATTGTAAGAAAATATGTTGACTAGGACCTATCCTAGTATGGGAACATCTATGGTCAATTATGTAGTTGCCACTTATACAATGAATGCTGCTATATAAATATATATATATATATATATATATATATATATATATGGTAACAATGATTGATTGGGAAGTATTCTAACTTAGCAACACCTTGATGTGTAATAGTGGATCAATACTATTTATCTTTGGATAACTTAATGTGATTAATTATCAGTACTATAGTTTATGCTCTTTCTGTAAAGATCGTTTACACTCGAAGTACATGTAAATGATATCATAATATTGATGTTTCTATTGATTAGCTAAGTATATCACATATTAAGAAATATTATTGGCTATGAGCTTAGTTTATTATATTACTTGTACCATGGGGATTGTTATTTGTTGTTTATTATATTACTTGTACCATGGGGATTGTTATTTGTTGTCTAGCTACGAGGGAATACTTTGTTATGAATTTTATTTGTATTCTTCATGTGACTTCTAATTTGTGAATGGTTATGTTGAAAAGTTGGTGATCATATTTTAATGGTAAATGTGATTAAACATCTTATTTAATTAAAAGTGAAGTATTACATAATCATTGGTTAAAGGAAAGGGCCCTTCACCTAAATATAGGTGTTAAAATTTTTGTGGTAATTTCTATCTAGTGTAATTTTTATGAATGACTATGTTACACCATGGTGAATGCACTTAAATTATTATTTAGATTAATGATTTATATCTCTCAAGTGTGTATTACCTTATATTGTTTAGATTTTTTTTAATACCCCATACTCTAATTGGATACAGAGGGTAATGGGTATGTTACAAAGTGGTATTAGAGCATAGTTACAACATGGACCTTTAAATGGGAAAACACTAAGGTAAGGAAGCATGGAATTTTTTATTTTTTTTTACCTTCATTCATAAACAAAATATTATATGTATGGTTGTAGGTTGTTGTACAATTTTTTGGTTATCATCACTAATATTCTCTTTGAGGTGAATGATAGCATGCCAATACAAGATTAACCATTAGTTAAAGGGAGTTCCGACAAAAGGAAAACACCCTTGAATTTTAATTATTTTCTTTCTGTTATATTCATGTTATATGATGAATATGAAAATGAAATTCTTATACACTAAGAAATACATGTAAATATGCATAAATGCATTCATGATAATAGCACAATGTGATAAACTACTGTAATGGAATACAGATAGGTATACATGAGCATGTAAAGGATTGTAAGATTTCATTATTATCTTATATAATGAAATTAATACAAGTATGATATGTTTATGGCTTATGTGATAATCTTCCTATAATTATGTGCTATAGGAAGAGGTATTGATAACAATGATCTGGGTATAAACTGAAGTGTAATTCATTGCATTTTTGTGAAAGGAATTATGTTTACATTCATTTTAGCCATGACATGTTATGCCATTGGATGTATTTGTGAATGATGCCCAGGTGGGTTATATGGAGGTAGTAAACCTCATGGTAATAATGAATTTTATCATGCATTTATGTTATGGTAGATGATTACTGTAAGTTATGCCACACTTGCTAAATATGAAGTGATAACCAAATAATGACAAGGGTGATGGAAAATGTGTGTAAATGTATGCATATTAATATACATAACTTATTGTGTAAGATTATGAATATTTATATGTTTTATTTTCAATACACATCATTTGTTGAAGCGATTATGATGCTAATAATTCTTTGCAAGTTGTGGTCTATGTAGTGAACATAAATATTCATGGGTAGTCATGTGTACATGACTACGTGAAACTTTATCAAGTGAGAGTAGAGTTAAATGAAGCCTTGAGGATGGCTATAAATTTAATGTTAACATATGGAGGAATACATTTCCTTGACTAGGTAGCATATGATGTTCCAATGCTACAATGATTGATTTAAAAGAGGTAATTAAGTTGTTACTAAGCTTTTAAGCATGAGTTAACTGAATTATGAAAACAACTAGTAAATACATTATGCATAAAATAGGTGGCATATTTGTGTTGAAAATATGTTCCAGAAACTAGAGGAATGGATTTGTAATTTTAAAATTGCATTGAAATGAGTCGCACATATAATTATTTCATTGTGAGGGTGCTAGTTGTGCTGAGAATGCACATTCATAGAATTTAATATTCTACTTTACAATGTGTACGAAATGTGGTGATTAAAACTCTTTGTATGTGAATTTACCTTGAAGGATCACCAATTATGTGAACTAATGATATGGAATTGTAATTGACTTGGTTATGGGAATATCAATAAGGCCATAGTAAGAAACAAGGTTCTATGGTTGTAAGAAACCAAATATTATCAGGAGAATCTTAATATATTTGTGAAATTCGGTTTCTATAAGAAACAAAATTGCAAGAGAAATGAAGGAGGAAATAAATGAATAAAATCCTCACTTTGATTTAACATACACTAAAGCTAAATTAACAAAAAGAACTCGGTAAAAGAGACGTGTGATATTTCCCCCGAAAAGTTAAGTCCTAGTGAGAAAACCACATGGAAGCCTCGGTTGTAAGACCTCTAGTTAGACTTCTTTCTGCACACATGAACACCATGAGGACTTGCACGAGAGTGGGGGACTATGTGACGAGAATACCCTCTTGTGTTATGTGTACATGAAAGGAAGTGCCTTAGCTTGATGTAGTACTTGGTGTACTATTAGCATTGGGTGTGTTGTTTTCTTTTAGCACTTGGTGTGATGGTTAGTAACACTTGGTGTGTTACTTGATCTGAGAACACCCTAAATATTGTAGGCATGAGGTATGCACAAGAGATGTAAAAAACCAATTAAGGGTATCGTCCTCATGTTGGGTGAGTCATGTACAATATAAACACCATGTGTGTGTCAAAGTGGCATAACTTTCAAGAGAAGTTGAGGATTCCTGCAAAAGTACATTGCAATGATATTTCCAAATGATAGGTTTGTGTTTAAACATGTTTAATGGAATTATATGTACATCTGACATGATTACTTAATGTTAAGGAAATTAATTGGAAGTGTCAATCTCAATGTTCCATGATAGGAATACTTGGGTATTCAAGTGATAATTTATAAATTGTGATTATGATATGTATAAATTTTATGATACTAACAAATATTGTAGGTGCAATGATAGGTTGTGATGTTGTAATATCCCCAAATCAAGCCCTGAACCACAATTTCCTAAGTCACCTACACTGATTCATGTTTATTCACCTAGGTGGTGATTTATGTTGATTAATTGTTGATCCTAAGGTCCAAAGGTTGGAAAAAAATCATTGGTGGAAAAATCCAAGGAAGAGAAACTCCTAAGCAGTTTAACAAGGTGTCATGTCACCACCTAAGGACACCATGATAAAATCACTAGCCCATTCAACCCCATGGGTCCTAGTGTCAATTTGGCATTAATTAATTAAAAGGGGGTAAATGTTAGTTGAGTCACCCATGTAAATTAAATAAATGAGGGTAGAACATAGTTTCATTTTATTTATTAATATTAATAGATATTTGTGAGTTGTAATGGCTAGGTGGACAAGGAGGGCACAAAAGTGGTATTGTGGAACCTACAAGTTTTCATCCACAGTGGAAATTAGAAGAAAATCATAGAAAATCCATAAAGCCACTAAAAAGATGGAAGGTAGCACAAATGCGGGAAACTCCGAAAAGTAGAAAGCATGCAGAAAGGTAGGAAAGTCCATAAAAGCAAAAAGAAGTAGAAAAGAAGGAAAAATAACTGGAAAAGTAGGAAAGTAGATAAAATCCAGGAAAAGCAAGATGTTTCCAAAAGCAGAAAAGCAGTCCAAAGCAGAAAGGAAACAAAGCAAGGAAAAAAGAAGGTAAACGATGGAGATGCTAAAATCAGTCAATGAGGGCACCTTAGTAATATGGATGACCACATTCAATGTATTACATATATCCATTCATGTTATAAAAGAAGGAGGTGCATCCCAGTGCACATCTTTTGGTCATTTGTCAATTATCTTGAGAGATCTACATCTCAGAGGCTTGGGAGATGCACCCATAGGCTGCTTTGAGTGATGTGCCCCATTTAAACCCTATTCCAGTCATCTTCATAATGTTAGTTCATCCACCAAAGTATCATTTTCAGATCATATTTACTCCATATCTTGAAGGATTTGAGTTTCCAAAGGTTGTAAAGAAATTGATGCGTTGATGTTTATGATTGTGATATGATTAGGCAGAACAAGAAGACAATCTGAGCTATTGCGCCATAGTGAGTTGTAGTATATGCATATGTGTCTTAAAATAGATGAAATATGATCATTTACTTCTCATGGCTCTTATCCATTGGTGACAGACCTTCCTTTCATTCTCATCTTCAATATTCTTTCTTTTATATTGTAAAATCCTGAGGGTTGAGGATGCTCTATAACTTTGGGTCCAGTATACTATCATTTGATGCTATAATTTTTTTATATAAGATTTATGTTGTTCATATACATATATTTTATCTCATATATCAGTTATGTGGATGAATTCGTGAGCCTCTAAGGCTATTTGTAATTCATTGTTTCAATGCTTGCTCCCTAGCATGGTAAATTTAACTAGTTTTTCCATAAATTGTAATAAAATGTTTTATGTGAGTCCAATTATTAGTTTGTGAGTTTTTTCAGGTTATTAAGCCTTTGATAAATCCATACCAAGCCTTGTATCTAAAATTCATGATACTCTAGGGTCGCTTGGAATTGTCTGGAAGTTGACTAGCTGAGAATTCCTAGGTAGCACACTTGTCTTCATAGCCTCCAAAACCATGTCAAATTGATTCTAAACCTTGGTATTATTTTTACATATAAGGGTGGAGAAAATCCATTTATCCTACCTCAGGTCTGATTACTTCCAGTGAGCACCATAATCCTTGGGTTTACATAGAATTCCTTGGGGAATGTGCATTGATAACCTTGGTTCACCCAAGGAAATCTTCCTAGGAGTGAAACACCCATAAATGTGCCACTATCAAAGTATTGGATTGTTTTCATCTTATTTGAATCCTTATCATGTCTTGAACTTCATCATGGGATAATTTGGAAGAGTCTAGTGATGTTTGGGTTTTTCCTTCTTAATTCTAGTCAAACTAGCTAGTTAATTTGTTCCAAGTTATCCATTATTTTGTCTAATTTTGAAAATATTGAGTTAATGTTCATGTGATCAGATTGAGTACATTACAGTGGTATTAGAGCATGGTTCTCTACACTAGTGAGCATCAATACCAAGCTCCATAAACCCTCCATTGAAGAACTATTGCATATCACATCTTCAAATTTGCAGAATGAGGCTCATAACAGTGGTTGATGAAGACCTTGAGCAATATGAAGAAGAAAAGGTAATCTACATAGATGGAGGCTTTCATATGTCATAAGAGGAGGATTTCTATTCTAGTGACATGACATACAGAGATGACATAAGGCCCAATTTATCAAGGGATATACTTGAGGATAAATTATCAAAGAGGATAGCAACAGAGAAAAATATGTGTTACCATTATCAAGAATATCTAGATCTGGGTAAGGAAATTTGTGCAGTTATTTCCTTCAAAGATTATTTTTATGTCTAGTATAAATTTTGGACCCAAGGTGTGGATGAGACTACTTTTGATGGAAGCAAACCATCCAGAGAGGAACCAAGTTGTTCCACTTCTCCGATCAAAGAAGAAGTAAAAGAAATCAAATATGAAGCTTCATTGGAGCCATTTGCTTCTATCATGAGAAGGTTATTTGGGTTCTCTTCAAGAAGAGTCTCCAAAATTTGTGATCCTAACACCACTCAAGACACCAATAATATCATGCTTGCACCAATCCTCCTCAAGAAGAAGATGAAGAGGTACCATCCGTAGCTGAAGATCCAATAGTCCATCATCAGGTTGATAGTGTGGGAGATTAATTTAGTTCTAGCTTCTTTGTGGGTGATATCAAGATCACTACAAAGGATATGGAAGATAGGATTTGTTGAAAGGAAACCACTTATGGAGAATATTTGGAGGAAGAGGAAAGTGCAACCCTCAAAGCACCCTTAGAAATTCATCAAGGAGCAAGAGGAATCCTTACATTAGTGGAGAGTGAAACTAGAAGTTTGGTTGAGGAACATGCCATCACAACTCCATCACATGAAGAGACAAAGGTGTCTCAAAGGTATTTCTACTATTATTATTTTTTCATCCCCTTGTGTCATTTTGATATGGAATCCACTTATGGTGAGAAGATTGGCATGGAAGATCCTTCTAGTGTTGAGAATCAAAATTTTGAGAATGATGAATTGTCAGAGGATAATTTGCATGACTCTCAGGAGTTGCATGAGCACACTTGTGGCATATCACATAGTGCTCTTGAGTGACTTAGAGAGACAACCCTTAGTCACAGAATAAAATATACTGCAAACCTTGTCCCAAAATGATGGTGCACAAAAACTCATTGACAATCTTATCAATGAGGGACAAGAAGGAATAATAGGAAGAGTCTCTACTTCCGAACTAGGCATCATTAAAAGAGATATAGAGATTATGAAAGTCGATTAATTGTAGTTTTTTATGGATAGAGATCTTGCTCTCAAAGTTGTAGAAGACAAGGTAGAATAAGTATAGAAACTCTACATGGCATTGGGAGATTCACAATCCTTTCCTAAAATTACATGTGATTAGATGTGTGTGGCTAATTGCACACATGGCATATTGAAGCAGCCTCATGTGCGAGGTGAGCATGATGATTTTTCATATTTTCAAGTGCTTGAAGGAAGCATTGACTTGCAAGATGATGGGAGAGCACTAGTTTCACACTAGGATGATTTTCTTGGTGAGCCACATCATTTGAGTGGATAATTGAAGGAGAACCAAGAGAATCTTATGGAATCCATAAAGACCTTTATTGACACCATTACCTTGGTGACAATATGTTGTTGGAAATCTTGCTAAGGAGAGTTGGAAGGAGAATCATTTCTGGAAGAGTTCTAAGCACTTAAAGAAGCAGTGATCAAGATGAATGAGATTTACATGAACTTACTTTCAGATAGATATCATCTCCTCATAGTGGCTGAAATGTACCATAGTGCGCTCAAGGAGGAAGGAGAAGAATCAAGAATGCATAATGATCAACTTCGAAAGGAGTTGAGTTCATCACACCCTCCATCTTGCATGGAAGATAGTGCTTTGCACATGGAAGGTGGCACAGTGGATTTGATGGAGGAACCTCATGTGAGAGTTGAACATGAGGTAAATTTAGATTTGCAACTGCTTAAGAAGAACAAATATGTAGAATATTTTGGCCAAGCACTTGGTATGCAGAAGGGCATAGAGAAGGACTTATCTATGCGAGAAATAGTTGGGGACATACCAACTGAGTCTACAAGCCATGGTATTTGTTTATCTGAGGATTGGGTAGACAAGTACATCACTGAGATAGAGGCCCATGAATGCGTAAGTCTTGCTTGCATTTGTAGGAAATTGTTTGACATGCATTCATTGAAAGAGAGACCTCGTGAGCTGCCTATATGGAAAGAAGACTTAGCCATGGAAAATTTTAGGGGCTAATCTTATCCCATGGGCTAAATTTAGGGGTTTTAAATTTTTAATGGAATATTGTTTTATTAAGCATCGGTTAGGTATGATTAGCCCACATTTTATTTACTTATTTTTAATGAATAGGAGGTTAGGCCCATCGAATTTAAAAAAGGGATCCAAGATAAAACAATTTAGCCCTTCTAAAAATGGATTTAAACCTCTGTTAGCCCACAAAAATTACTAGGGAGCTCCCATTTGCCACTAATATCTAGAAATAGCAGTTGTTAGGGGTTCTTTCACCTTCTATCAGTCATGGAAATCAAATTCGAAGTTACATTCCCAGATTTAATGGGTTGAATCTCATTTTGCAAGTTGCTTAATGTCCACATGAGAAGGGAAGTTGATATTTACTATAAGGTATTATAGCGACCCATTTGTGTCTAGGAGAGTTATAAATCCCATCACCTCAAATCCAAAGTTTTCCTAATAAACATGGGGATTGTGAAGCTTGCGATCGACAGAGCAACAATAATATTTTTGTGGGTGTTTCGAGCATCGTGCTTGGGGGATGGGACTTCATTTATAGCCATGTAATTAGGCATGCAGGGGGGCATGAATTACCAAGGAGGAACTTACCAAAATATTCTCCAAGACTTCACAAGGTTTTATAATTTAGTGAAGTATTCACCAAGAATTTACAAAATTATATAATTCAATGAGAAATTCACCAAAAACTTATATATACATAATATAACATTGATAAAATAGCCTTCATATTTTCCTATATATTATGGGGATTCGCCCATTTATTATACATAGAAATTTAGGGGGGGTTCTTAAAATTTTCCCTAGACTTAGCCTTGAATACGATGGTTGACCACATTCCACATGGATCAATGAGCCAAAGTGTTTATTCATCCATGGGTTGGGTGGATAGATGCATAGAAAGGATGGATATTCATCGATGTAAGGATTTGTTTTGCTTATGCAATCATTTTTGTGGATTTAATTTCATTGCATTACCATGTTACCAACAACAAAGGTATGCATGGAATCCCTTGGATACTTTCAGTACACATACATCCATGGATTGGGTGTGCAAGTACATGGAATATTTGGAACTACCATGTAAGAGAAAATCATCTTACATACAAAGCATGTTGGAAACAACAGATCATGTAAGCAATAAATTTGTACAAGAAGGGATCCAAACATTGTTGGAGCAAATGACAAATACCTTCAGATGCTTTGGAAGTGATGAACATCCAACCTGGTGGTGGATGGATCCTACCATACCATGGAGTGATAGGTTGTCACAAGTAGCAGTGATGGTGGATGGTATGCATCAAGGACCATGGGATCCAGGCATTGATGATTGGTTTTATACACCATTGATGTTTTGGAGAATGGATTTGAGGAAATGGGATCCAAGAATTCCTTGGCATGATGGATTGTCTTGGATGGAATTGATGTTGTTGGAGTGTAGTGGTGGTTTTCGTAGTCACATTGCATTCATTATATTCACTTGGGATCCTGAAATCCTTCTCAGTTGTTTCAATTAGAAGGAAAATACATTTTTAGTTGCAGTGATGGTGGAGTCACTCAGTCAGGATTTAGAGTGGCATAGAGGAAGTATGATGGACCAATTAATTCTCAATACTATGAAAGCTCAACAAAAAATATCGGTGGTGAGAAGTCATCGATTGGTTTCAAGATTTCTATGGATTTGATGTTTTTATTGAGGAAAAGAAAACTTGGGATGGCAGGACTGTAATGTCCCCAAATCAGGCCCTGGACCACAATTTCCTAAGTCACCTAGACTGGTTCATGTTTATTCACCTAAGTGGTGATTTATGTTGATTAATTGTTTATCCTAAGGTTGTAAACAAATCAATGGTGGAATAATCCAAGGAAGAGAAACTCCAAATCAGTGTGACAAGGTGTCATGTCACCATCCCGAGGACACCATGATAAAATCACTAACCCATTCAACCCCATGGGTCCTAGTGACAATTTGGAATTAATTAATTAAAAGGGGGTAAATTTTGGTTGAGTCACCCATGTAAATGAAATAAATGAGGGTATAACATAGTTTCATTTTATTTATTAATATTAATATATATTTATGAGTTGTAATGGCTAGGTGGGCAAGTAGGGAACATAAGTGGTCTTGCGAACCCTATCAGTTGTCATCCACAATGGAAACTAGAAGAAAATTAGAGACATAAAACCATAAAAAGATGGAAGGTAGCGCAAAAGCAAGAAACTTTTTAAAGTAGAAAGCATGCAGAAAGGAAGGAAAGTCCATAAAAGAAGAAAGAATTAGAAAAGCTGGAAAAAGCACTGGAAAAGTAGGAAAGAAAATAAAATCTAGGAAAAGCAATATGTTTCCAAAAGCAGAAAAGCAGTCCAAAGCGGAAAGGAAACAAAGCAAGGAAAAAAGAAGGTAAAAGATGTAGATGCTAAAATCAGTCAATGAGGGCACCTTAGTGAGATGGATAACTGCATTCAATTTATTTTGGAGATCCATTCATGTTATAAAATAAGGATGTGCACCACAATGCACATCTTTTGGTCATTTGTCAATTATCTTGAGAGATTTACATCTCAGAGGCTTGGGAGATGCACCCCTAACTATATTTGGCTGATGTGCCCCATTGCAATCCGGTTCCATTCATCTTCACTGTGTTAGTGAAGCCACAAGAGTAGCATTTTCATATCATTTTTACTCCGTATCTTGAAGGATTTGTGTTTCCAAAAGTTGTAAATAAATTGATGCATCAATGTTTATGATTGCGATGTGATTTGGTCAGAAGAGGAAGACAATTCAAGCTATCACGCCTTAGTGAGTTGTAGCAACTGCACCTATGTATTCAAAGAGATTTAATATGATCATTTAATTCCCATGGATCTGATCCATTGGTGACAAACCTTCCTTTCATTCTCATCTTCAATATTCTTGCTTTTATATTGTAAAATCCTAAGTGTTGAGGAATCTTTGTAACTTTGGGTCTAGTATACTATCATTTGCTGCTATAAAATTTCGATATAAGATTGATTCTGTTCATATACATATATTTTATCTCATATATCAGTTCCATCGATAAATTTGTGAGCCTCTAAGGCTGTTTGTAATTCACTGTTTCAATGCTTGCTCCCTAGCATGGTAAATTTGACTAGTTTTTCCAGAAATTGTAATAAAATGTTTTTTGTAAGTCCAATTATCAGTTTGTGAGTTTCTACAAGTTATTAATCCTATGATAAAAGAATCTTAAGCATTGGATTTGAAATTCATGATCCTCTAGGTTCATTTGGAATTGTCTGGAAGTTGACTACTCGAGCAGTCCTAGGTAGCAAACTTGTCTTCCTAGCCTCCAAAACCATGTCAAATCGATTCTAAACCTTGGTATTATTGTTGTAACAGGTTGGGGAAGATTCATTTATACTACCTCATGTTTTATTACTTCCTATGAGCACCAGAAGCCTTGGGTTTCCACATAAGTCCTCGGGGAATGTGCATTGATAGCCTTGGTTCACCCAAGAAAATATTCTCAGGCGTGAAGCACCCTTAAATGTGCCACTGTCAAAGTATTGGCTTGTTGTCATCTTATTTGCAGCCTTAGAAGGTCCTGAAATCCATCTTGGGAGAATTTGGGGGAGACTAGTGATGTTTGGGTTTTCCCTTATGAATTCTAGTGAAACTAGCTAGTTAATTTGTTCCAAGTTATCCATTGTTTTGTCTGATTTTGCAAATCTTGAGTTTATGTGCCTATGATCAGATTGGGTACATTACAGATGCCTTGGGGCTGTTTTCCAAGAAATGAATAATATGTTATGTGCAAACCAACTTATTGGTATAACAAGTTTAAGATTTATGAGTAAAACTAATTCTAAGGAATTGCTACTAGAAGGAAGAAACAAAAGGATGGAAGTAAAGTCGTCCAATGAAAACTATGAAATCCAATTACTTATATTTATGATCCTTCTTATTGATCTAAAGTAATAATATATATGTATATGTTCCACTTTCATTTTGGAAAAACCTTGTATTTGTTTGTTGTAGAGCATAGGTGTGGCTGGATGCAAAACTCCTTAAAGACATCTCAAGAATATTCCGAACATGTGGTTGACCTAGATATCCCAACAAGGGAAATTGGAATTGTAAATAGAATTGCTATTGTGTGTGAATAGATGAAAACTGGTAGCAAATTCTTAAAGAATGAGAACACCAAGGATGGTGTTATATTAAGGGGAAGGGGATGTAATATCCCTTGTCCTTTACCCCTATTGTTGTAATTAATATAAATGATGTAAACATAATTATGTACTACTCCATGGCGTGGAACTCAAGGCCAATGCCTTGCTAGTGAATGATGTAGCATTTTGATTTTCTAGTAGCACCATGCTAGCTAATGCATGGTGACATAATGTTTATGACGTAAATGGAAAATGAGGAAATAATAAAATAAACCTAGGGGATGAATGTGCAAGGAAATGGGAATGAAGTGGGCAATGATATCCACTAGGGGGAGAGGTTAGAGGCTAGTGAAGCCTTGGGAATCCAATTGATGATGAATGGGTGTCATATTGGTATTTATGAGTTTTTTAAGAGAAATTTAATTGTGATTATTAACTTATGAGCATGTGTGCTCAAGTGGAAGCGAGTTGACATTACTCATTTAATAGCTTAAGCGTATAGCCAAAAACATAAGATTATTTTAAAAGCACCAAAGTAGTTATTATGATCTTAATTTAGCGAAGTATCATTATAATCCTATGATTCAAAATGAGAACTAAGTATTATGATTGATAGTCGAAACTGGCATGAGCTTGTGCTCTACAATAGAAATGAATTATTGTTATGATGTCTAGCTCATATTTTTTTGAGAGAAATCATATTACTATTATCAAAATTCTCTCTCTCTATATATATTAGAAATAAAAATAAATGAAGAATGATTTCATATATATATATTAATGAGAATGTTATAGAAATATATATACCCGAAAAAAAATTGTTTATGTTATACCATATTTAGTTATATATATATATATATATATATATGCATTATTTTAGAACCATGCTACTCCCACATATGGGTAATGAATCTAAATAGTTAGGGTTTGGATTTAAGGTTTCTTGGAACAATCACCTTTTTGTTTTGTTATTTTGAAGGAGAGCACTCAAAAGGGAGAAGGGAAGAATCCATTGGAGGGGTGGTGGCATTTAGTGTTTTCTTTTTGGAAGGAAGAAGAAGGACTGTATGGCTTAAGAAAGGAACTTTGGATAAGGGAGACCAATTCATACTTATCTTCCATTGCATCCAATTGTTCTCAATTTGGTTGTTGTAGAAGGAAGTGCATTTTCTTGTAGAGGAAAGTATCCCCATTGTTGTATATACTATACACGCGCATATATATATATATATATATATATTTATATATTTATTTATTTATTTCTCTGCAGGAAGTAATCGAGTCCCATTACGTTTGTTATTTGAAAGAAAGGGTGCTTCTGTAGGAAACAAGCCCATCTTTCCATTTGCAATTTGTTATGTGAAAGGACGAGTGTTTATAACGAGCCCAGTTTCCATTGTGTTTTGCGTGTTGAAGGAATGGTAGAGTCCAATTATATTCATAAATATAATTTTCTTCTGGTTCATGTTTTTGGGAAGGAATGGATGGAATAGGGGGATAGCCTCTATGAAGAGAGCCACCACCCTAATCTTCTCTTTAAGCCTTATATCTTCGTGTTGATGAGGAGGTGATGGGAAGAGCGACCTCTACAAGATGACCGACTCATCCATGCCCCTCGATATATGTATTTGTTTGTTATATTTTTTTTTGGTAGGAATGAGGAGGAGCAGTCTCCTTGTGGAGAACCTACTTCATCCTCTTTTATTTGATTACAATGGGCTGAAAATGCAAGAGAGGAGTGGCCTTATGGGGAAGATCCAAATCTAGTATTTTCCTTTGTATATACTTTGTTATACTTAAAATACCTATGTGTGTCCCAAAACTTCTATTTGGTGGGTATAGAGCGATGTCTTTACAAATATTGACTCTGTCAACATTGAACTACGATCTATTTTATATATTGTTGCATTTGTTTTTGTTATATATCATGGAGAAGAGCGTATCAACTCCAAAGTTTTTCCTTTTATTTAGTTAGATATTATGTTGAGTTCATTTATAATAGAGAGGGTGATCTAAAGAGAGTTGACCCATCTCTCTTGCTTTTAAATATTATTTTGATATTTTTTATGAATAGAGTAAGGGCAACATTTGTTGGAGGACCAACCTGATACTGTAAATGTTATCGCATTTTGTTAATGAAGCAAGGAAGGCCTCTATTGGAGGATCGACTTAATGTTATATAATGGTATTGTATTTTATAGTGTTGTTGAATGAGAGGGTCATGCATAGTTAAAATTATTGTCTAATAAGTAATATGTCTCTGCATTAGCATGAGAGGGGCCATGACTAGTTAAATTATTGTTTAATAACTAACATGTCTTTGCAATAGCATGAGAGGGGCCATTGTCTAGTTAACTAATGTTTAATTTTATTGTATCTCTGCAAGTGCATGAGAGGGTCGTTGCCTAAGGTATACTGTTATCAATTGACTGCAACTATTATCCATTTTTTTGCTATGTGGATGAGAGCGGCCTCATGAAGGAGGGATGCCTCTCTTTCATTATAATATTTCTTTTATGGAAAGAAAGGGAGGGGAAGCCCCAGGGAGGATCATCTCACTCCAAATATTCCTTTTGAAATATTGTATATGTTTGTGATTCCAGTCGTTGATGTGAGAGTTGTAATTATCTCATATTGGTTGAATCTACTGAGATTCATGCTCTATTGTAGAGATGAAATCTAATCTCATTAGTCAACTGCATTTTGCAAAGAAAAGCAATCAACTTTTGTTGATGCAATACAAAGAAGAACCATTGACCTTACTTTTGTCTAATAAGTGGGATCTATCTACTTGTTTAGACATTGGTACATTTGAACATAATTTATTGTTTATATTGGTACGTCTTGTTAAATGGAGAAGAAGTTGTTGTGAACCCATAGCTTCATCATTTATAACGTTTTTGTTAAATAACAGACGGGCTGCGAGGAACTTGACCTCTCTATTTTTGTATTGAATACTATTTGAATGGCATAGTGTTGTTTCATTAGATTTGGAAGCTCTGTTATTTAAATGATAAATTATAATGCTTTTATTTTTAGATGTTGAACCTATTGGTTACCCGACTGATATTTTTAATCTTATATACGAACTGATTATTTACATAGCCAAGCTTTCTAATTTTCAAACCAAGTCTATTATTCGTGAAATTGAGCTTTATGGTTGAAGACCAAATCTTATTGTTTATCCATGAAGGAGAGTTTAACATTTAGACCTTGTTGAGGAATCTTGGTAAAATATTCCATTGTCTCATTTGTCCTAGTGGATACATTTCCTAGCTAGAAAGAGTACATGCTAAACATAGTGCTTACAGTTGGGTGGAACATTGCACTTGCACATTCAATCGCCGGGAACATATTAATCAAGATAAGTGTTCATTACATATTACATTTCTATTGTTCAATTCTTTTTAATATGATTTAATACTCTCTATTCATGTGTTGTAATTTCTCATCCATGTCTAGTTAAACTACTCATAGTCTTATAATGTTAGTATTGTTGCTACATTTCAATCAACAAAATGAATGTAAAGCATAATGGATATTACAAAGTGATTTGTTGTCATAATATCACTCAATTGTGTTTAGGTTAATTACCAATAGACATGTGATAAGTATGTGAGAATTTAATTGTAGATGTTGAACATCAAAATAAATAACATGTTGAGATTGTAAGAAAATATGTTGAATAGGACCTATCCTAGTCTGAGAAGGGCTATAGTCAATTATGTAGTTGCCACTTATAAAATGAATGTTACTACACACGCGTGCGCGAGTGCACACACACGCATAGGGTAATAATGATTGATTGGTAAGTATTATGGCTTTGAAACATTTTGATGCATAATAGTGGATCGATACTATTTATCTTTGTATAACTTAATGTAATTAATTACAAATTTTGTAATTAAAAGTTAGTTGTCATCTCAACTAAATAATTGGTCTTTATACCTTTTATGAGTGGTGAACCTGTAGAAAATATGTTGAGATATGAATGCTATAGTTTATGCTCTTTCTGTAATGATCGATTACACTCAAATTACATACTTGTAAATTATAGGATAATATTGATGTTACTATTGATTAGCTAATTGTATCGCATGTTGTGAAATATGATTGGGTATGAGCTTAGTTTGTTATACTATTTGTAGCATGGGGTTTGTTAGTTGTTGTCTAATTATGAATCTTTTATGTATTCTTCATGTGACTTCTAATTCAATGGTTATGTTGAAAATTTGGTGATTAAATTTTAATGGTTAATGTGATTAAACATATTATTTAATTAAAAGTAAAGTATTACTCAATGATTGGTTAAAGGAATCGCTCCTTCACCTAAATATAGGTGTTGAGAATCTTGTGGTAATTTCTATGTAGTGTAATGTTTATGAATGACTATGTTACAACATGGCAAATGCACTTAAATTATTATTGAGATTAATGATTTAGATCTCTCACATGTGCATTGACTTATCTTGTTTATAATTAATTAATTTTTTATACCCCATACCCCAACTGGTTAAGGAGGATAATGGGTATGTTACAAGGAAGAGAAAAGAGAATGAGTACTATTTAAATTTTGAAGCAATAGACATCAAGGAGTTTGGAAAACAATTTCCAATTGTTGTAAATGTGATGAAGCAGAATATGATGATATTGAAGGTGCTAAGATTGGTTGCAAAAATGAAGGGCATGATGTTGGAAGTATGCCTACGATCGAGGATAAAGATGAGGTAACTGATAGTGATTCTGAAAGTATGGTGATGGATGGTAGCACTGAAACAACCAACAAACTCAAAGTTTGAGGAGGTATTTAATGTTGAGTATATGTTAATATTAAAGGAAGTTAAAAATTGATATTTTGTAGGTGTGACTATTGGTGATATCACTAAGGAAACGAAAGTGGAAGAAAATCATGAAGGACACCTTGAACAAGTACCAATATTGTATAGAAGCAATCATGTCTAGGAGGCACTACAAGAAAAAAGGCTTGCAGTGACGTTCATGCTTGCGTTGAACCTTAAATGGTCGTCACCAAAGTCACTATGGTGACAAGATATGGGAAAATGTCGTTATACGTGTGTTTGGTGACAATTCTTTACATCCCGTTACCAAATCCCTTTTTTGTGATGATCATGTTTGTGACTGACCTTTAAAGGTCATCGGTGGAGTCACTTATGGTGACGGGCTCTGAAAAATCGTCCTCGTTAGTGGTTTTTGTGAAAACTTATATTGAAATCCCATAAGCAACTCCCTTTCGGTGACTTTCATTCCTGTGACGCACCTTAAACGGTCATCACCAATTTAACTTATTTTGACGGCTATGAAGAAATGTCAACATAATTAATTTTGGTGATAGTTTGTTAAATTCTGTTGCCAAATCCCTTTTATTGGCCACCCATATTTTCGTGATATGGAAATGGAAATCTAATAGATGAATTCCATTATGTGATATGGAAATGGAAATCTAACAGAAGAATTACATTCCAAATATGGAAGTATGATACTTATGAAAGTGGTGTTAGACAATGTTGTATCCTCCTATGCCAGCAATAATAGTAAATGGGGTGTCTCAAATACTCATGCTCTTTTGGATGGGTTTTCTTTTCAGTTGCAAAGGACATTAGGGTTTTCTTTTCTTTTCAGAATGATTACTTGGTTCTTCATTCATAGACTACTAAAATTTCTAAACAAAAACAAGTTCATAATGGATTTTCTTTTGCTGCAGGTCTTCTTTCCACCATTTTTACAATAATCCAACTCAACAATAGAAATAACTCAACATAAGGGTTTTGGCTTCAACAAAAAAAGAACCCAATTACAATCATAATTCAACTCAACATAATAATGATACTCACAAACAAAATAGTAAGTACCAAAAATCTTGCAAAAACATAGAATGGAAGGATAAAAATCTGAACAGGCACAGGTTCACAAAAGAGGTGTTGAATTGTTCTTAAGCTCTAGATGCTGGAAACTCTACACTGGAAACTCTGTTTGAATTTCACTATTGATTCAAATGTCAATGGTTGTAATCGTTCAAACTAGCTTCAATAAAGATGCAAGATTAGGTGTCAACACAAGAGCAAAATCATTTTCAGACCTCTTATTCAACTACAACACATGAGTTTTCAACAAATCCATATATAATAATGACTGATTTGTTCACTATGGATGTATTTCGGTCTTCAAATAGCAATATTAATTCTATGATTGGCTTTAATTTCAATAGAAAATGCACTCAATCTATTCAAATCTCAACTGCCATACAAGTTTGCTGAAACATACAAATTTGTTGAAAGTAATTTATGTACTCCACCTCCTGAAGATACAAAAAAATATATGAAGAAGATAAAGAAATACATGAAGACCAGCAATGGCATAAAAGGAATACTCGATAATCCTTAATGAACAATTAAGATATCTTCAATATGCACATAGATGTACATATATAATACTACAAATACCATAACCGTCATGTAACTGAATAACGGATAGGTAAACTAACGAACTATGATTAGATTTTTTAACTGTAAGATGCATACAAGAAATAAATATATGTGCATAATGTAGAAAATCAATTGAGTATTTATCAGTTGAGCAATGAAACCATATAAATTACCAAGGATTACCTACAAGCAATTCCAAAAATAATATGGAGATTAAAATCCCCTATCAAAACATGTCCTTATATATATATATATTTTATAAGTAAGAGAGATATTATATTATATCATAAGGAAAAGTACATAAAAGAGTATGAGGTGTTGGACAAAGGCCCTCTAGTGACTGGCACCCTGAACTATCAAGATAGATGCTACTGCACTGAAAATTAAAATTAAGAATAAGAAATTACTGTAATTTGGTGCCCTCCACTATCATTTTACCTTACTTTGGTGATTTCAAATCAGTTGCGAACCAGTGCGCTTGATTAATTCCAAATGATTTATGTCAGCACCGGTGTGTTCTTGTTGTATACCCACCGGTGAATTTGTTATGTATAAATGCACTAGGAAAAAAATCCGTTAAAACCTCTACCCACTCACCTCCGCTGTAAACAAATATTTGGGATCTTTTTAGAGGATCATCTTCTATAACCTCTGCTACAAGGCCCTTTCCTTGTAGTGCCTATGCAAGGCCCATGAATCTCAAAAGAAAATTTCATCACATAAGGCACTATATTTTGGACCTAAACCATGGAATAGGCTCTTAGAGCCATCCATAGTGTGAAAATACTCAAAATGGTGACCATATATTACTCATAAGCCAAACATTCACCCTTTAGGACTTATGTGTTGTTATAGAAAAATAAATTTGGATCATGAGCCGTATAAGCAATTGCTAGTCCTAATAACCTAGATTTTGAGCTAAAAACTCATATTAGACCTCAAGAACCATTCTTGGTATTGTAAATATTAAAATAGCCATCACATCCCACTTGTAATATAAGGATTCATTATGTAGGACTCATGTGATGGTTAAGGGCCCTATGCATGGCCCATGAATGATAGAGAAAAATCGTTATGGTGTAATAATAAATATATTGACTCTAAACCATGCCTTGGGATGTAAAAACCATATTTAGTGTGAAAAAAATCAAAATGAGCATCCTATCTTGCTTACATGCCAAAATATCCCTTCATAAATCCCATGTGGTTTCCTAGGGCCCAATGGATGGCCCATAAGCCCCAATGACAAACATCATGGTCTAAAACCGTGATTTTTTATATTGAAACATGAATTGGACATCAAAATAGGAACCATATCCCATTCATTAGACAAATATTTCCTCTAGAGGGCCCATCTGATGGTTCAATAATACACACATAGACTATGAGATCCAAAGGAAAATGATATGGCCTGAGACACTAGCTTTGTGCTTATACTATGTCATGGGTCTTAAGCACCATCCCTAGTGATCCCGTACTTGAAATGGTGACCATATATTACATGTAGGATAAAGGTTCCCTATGCAATCCATTATATGGTAACCTAGGTTACCACCCATAGCCATTAATCCATAAAAGGAATCTGTATGAACTTCAACTTTGAATTTAGACCTTGGACCATGTCATGGGAGGTGAAAACCATTATTTGTGTTACAAATCTTGAAATTAACACCATATATGAAAGATGGAAATCCTTGATAGATGGTTCTTTGATATGTGAATGTAAAACAATAAAGTGGACACTAAACGAATATCATAATAATTAAAAATAGTTGTTGAAATGGTGATCATGTCTCACATGTAAGGTAATGATCCATTATGCAAACCATTTTTGTTGGCCTAGTGCACTGTGAATGGCCCATGATCCCTAGAGGAAACTAGTTTGGACTTATATCCTAATTTTAAACCTTGGACACACCATTGGTCATGGGAACCATTGTCGGTGTAACAAAACTCAAAATGGACACCATTATCCATTTATAGGATAAATATTCCCTCTGCAAGGCCTATGTGATGGAACAAACCCTTGTGTGTGTTCCATGAGCCACAAAGAAAAATACTATGTCCCAAGACTCTATATTTTGACCATAGACCATGGTATGCACTATGAGAACTTTACATGGTGTGCTAGAACTTGAAATGAGAAACACGTGCCACTTGCATGGCAAAGATTCCCTTTGGAGGGCCTTATGTTATGGCCTAAGGCCCCACATATATATTTTATTTTGGCATTGAACCATATAGTAGACACTAAAAATGATCCCCATTGTTACAAACCTCAAAATGGCTACACTATCCCATTCATAGGTAAATTATTCCCTATGGAGGGCCTATGTGGTGGTTTTGGACCTTGGACATGGGAAATAATCTCTACAAGAAATTTTAATAGCCCAAGACCTTGGATTTAGTGTTATATTGTGGCATTAAAGCTTTAGACACGGTTGGCATCAAAGCTATAAGAAATATTTCAATTTTTCATACACTACGGATATTTATCAAAACTTAAGACATATTAAGTTTGGAGATGAAAACTAGGGTCTTGTGGCCTAACTAATTTTTATAAGAATCATGTATTATCTGAATGGATTGTACACAATCCCTTTATAGGTAAAATTTCACCTATGAGTGTGATAATGGAAAATTTTCAATTATTATCACCTAATAGATGGTTATTAGGGTCAAACCAATGTCCTTTGGACAAAAACTAGGCTCTCGACACATAACTATTAATTCTATGACTCATGGATCACACATATGGCATTTAATCACCACAATCCAAAAATTTCATTGGGAGAGAGATATGTGCATAAATTTAAGTATTATTGTAGTAGAGATGGGAATCAAGACCTAAACCAGTGTCAAACCCTATTTTTTTCTTTGAGGGATCATGCACTATGTGTAAGGCCCTATAAAACCACATAGTCCTTTGAAGAAATATTATTCCTATAAAAATTATATAGGAATCCTTCCTAGGTTCGGTGCATGAAAAATGATCTATAAGGCCCTATTACCATGGTCCATGGCCAAAATCTAGGGATTTAGGATAAACTATTGATTTCAAGGTTCATGCACCATGTGTAGGGCCTTGAATAACCACATAAAAGCTACAAAGGGAATCTTTTGAATAGAAGTGGAAAAAGGCACATTTTGAGTTTTGGTAAACTAAGGATGGGTGTCAAGGACTAATTTATTTTTCTAGGGTCAAAACCATAGGTATTATGCACTATTTTTTTCTTTTATAAATCATGGGTTGTGCATGGGGCCTTAACCACCACATCTACCTTATAAAGGGAAACATTTTCTATGAATGGTATATGGGACCATTTTGATGTTTATAATATGAGGAATTGGTATTAGGGTCAAAACCAGGGTCTAAGGCCAATAAAAAAGGCATTAGGATCCAATTTCTCTAGCATGTGAAAACAAGGATTAAGGATCTAAAGCAAGTGGAGTAGAGGAAATGGGTCATGGGAAAAGGTAGAGTAGGGATCAATTAGGGTAATTATGGTTCAATCAGAGGTAGTTAGGGGTTAATTAGTGGTAATGGAAGGGAAATTCATGATCGATTACATGGGTAATTTAAGGGTCCTTTAATCACCCTCGCCATAAGTAGATTTGGTGATGTTCATTAAAGGCTTATCTCAAGCCTTCCTGTCATAAATGCCACCTTTTGATGTAGTGGTAGAATTGGTTGTATATAAAAATTATGAACATTATAATTTTTGAAGGGATTTTATTCAGTTTTCAAAAAGCACCCAACAAAGTCATGAGAATTGATGTTTTGGAGGTGGTTTTTCAAAAACTCCTCCAAAATTTTGATTCTAATGACTTTTGGGGTGGTTTTTAAAAAACCACCCCTAAAAATACATTTAGGGGTAGCCTTCTAAAAATGTCCCTAAAAATTCACAAGAATTGAATTTCTGTAGTCAATTTATACATTTAGGGGTCATTGTTTAAAAGTCGCCCCCAAAAGTCACAAGAATTGAAGTTTTGAAGGTGGTTTGTAATAAATCGCCTCAAAAACTTCAATTCTCATGAATTTTGGGGGATTCTTTTAAAAAAACACCCCTAAATGTATGAGACCCCAAAAATTCATTTCTCGTGATTTTGGGGAGTGGTTGTTTAAAAATGCCCCCCAAAAGTCACAAGAGTTAAAGTTTTAGAGTCAACTTTTCACAAATCGCCTCCAAAACGTTAATTCTTGTGAATTTTGGTGGCAAGTTTTAAACAACCACCCCCAAAAGTCAAAAGAGTTGATGTTTTGATTTTCGTTATGCATTTAGGGGAGGTTTACAAAACACTTGATTACTAGAAGGTGACATACATGGATGTTAGTTTAATGAAGTATATCTAGAAGTACATTGAGTTTGAAGAAGTGTGTCCAAGGATACATCATGCATGATGAGTTTGAAAAAATACCTAAGGAAGATACATTATGCAGATCCAGTTCAAAGAAGAACACAAGTAATGTATCCTCCTACATGTGGTCCTTTCGTAGATATCAAGTCCACCAAGTCATACTTTCTCATTGTAACAATCAAAGGAGTTGGTTGGACAGTGGCACAAGTGCATAAGCAGCCAAGGTGTTGGTTGGATAGTGGTACATGTACACAAGCATCCAAGGAGTTGGTTGAACAAATGGTACAAGTGTGCAAGCAAGTCTAAGAATTGCTTGGTTGATGGTCGGAAGTGCACATACAGTAAAAACTAGCAAATGGTTGGACAGTCTTGAAAGCACACAAGCCCAACCAATGAGAAGATGATTTTTGTTAGTGGAATGTGCACAAGTTCTTAGAAAGGTACATTGGTTGAAGAAAGTCTACGAGATAATTCCACAACCGACGGTACAACAGGTGCGCAAGCTTCACAAGTGATGACATGGAAAGGGTCATAATCCCACTACGTAGAACTTGGAATATGTGCATAATTCGCAAAGAATTAATATTGCAAGGGAGAGATACCCACAAGGGTTGGTACAACAAAGGTTATAGACTCATCAAGATGAAGAGTATGAATGTGCACATACCTCAAAGGAAATGGTACATCGAGGACGTAGAGGTATACCACCAAAGTATAAAGTCCCAATATGTTGTTGACCATTAAGGTGCTTAACACCTAACACATGACACATAAAAAACACATAAGATGACATGTGGCATATGAAAAATCCATGAAGTATGGAAGAATGGATGCCACGACCAACTTGTGAACTTACAATCCGTGTAGGACATGTATAAATAGATATGAAAGTTGGAGAATTGAAGTAAGCTTGATGGCGAGAGCATAAGAGATTCAAGTGTTTGTTGAAGTTTTATATTCAGGGAATCAATGGGCTCGTGGACAAAACATAATGATCTAGCAAGGATTTGTATGCACACATGCAACAAAATGAAGTTTTTGATGGTGCACATAATGATGTTGTAGATCTATGACAAATGCACGAGTACTGAAAGGAGGAAAGGGTAAAGTATGCGCAAGGGCTGGATGTTTCGAAGGACAACATTATAGTCAACACACTATTAGTCACAGATGTTGTAAAGACAGAAGCGTAGAGATAGAACCAAATTTTATCAGACAATGCGTAGATGTCTTGTTGATGCATATTGAACATAAGTGAAAGTGTGCAAAGTTGAGAAGACCATCTGATGTGCGACGACAAAATAACAACAAGATCCAGAGTGTGCATCATGATGCAGATGATCTCAGATAAGTGTGTTAAACAGAACAGTCAAATCATTTGATGCACAAGATGTCGTAAATCGTCTAAGAGACAATAGCACTTAAACCAAACGGACCCATCAGTAAGTGCACAGTTCCATCTATTACTAGTACTTTATTTCATAACAACAAACAATCAAGTGAAAGCACAGTATTAGTTGGTCATTGCAATCACGAAATTAGTAGAACGATGAGATAATTAGTTACAAAGGATGTGGTATCAGCGAGCACACAGAAAGTGAAGTAATTTATCAGCAGAAGTATGATTTGAGAGGAATGAGAAGTCAAGTGATGTATGCATCTTAGTGACAGAGTATCGACTGCATACGAAGGTAGCGCACAACAGATCAATTATCAAAAGATCAGAAGGGTGCGCGAGGTTGAAGTTTGACAGAATCATACATTAAACGTCAAGGAGGTCGGATGGGGCAAGGAGACAGGGATTTGGAGCTTCCTTCAAGTTGGTGCTTGTAAAATAGCAAGGAGACCGAGAGTTGGATCTTCCTTCAGGTTGCTTCTTGTGAAGGGGTCGCAGCCTCCTTCCAACTGGTGCTGGAGAAACACAAGGAGTTGTAGCTTCCTTTAGGTTGAAGCCTGTAAAACCAGGGGGTTTGTGCCTCCTTCTAGTTGGTGTTGGTAAACAAAAAAAGTTACTGCTTCCTTGAATGTATTCTTTCTCATTATAAAGAAGCTTTATGTGGTTTTCTCCCGTTTGGGTTTCCACGTAAAAATCATGTGTGTTATGTGTTTTTTATGTTGATGCATATATGCGTGGATGTTTATTTACCGATGCATAATTGAAGATAAATATTAATTAAAGGATAATCTATTAAAGAAGGTAAAAAATGATGATAATTGCGCTAATACTGATTCACCACCCCTCTCAGTATTAAATCGATTCCAACAAAAGGTTTCCTAGCTCAATTAAATTTGAATAAAGTTGAGAAATGATCATATGACCCTCACTGGATCATATCCAAGTAGAGGGTGGCTAATAGAAATTCCTCTTATGAATATATCCCTAAACCACATTGGGAGAAGATAGCTAACAAAGATTGTTGGGAGGAAGTTCAAGCAATTTTGAAGGACATGGAGCAGCAGAATATTTGAGAACAACAAACGGGGAAAAAAAGAGGAGTGGATGAGGTCAGTGCAGATATGGAAAATGATGAGACAAGTCAAGGCCCTCTAGAAAATAAGGTGAGAACAGTGGGAGAAGGAGCAGATATAGGGTTCGCATAAAAAGATGCAGGTAATGAGATTACTAGAGAATTAGCTGAGATAATTAGATCACTTGCGATCAGCAAAGGAGGTCCATCTATCAAATTATCTCATTACCCCTCTTTAGATTTCATAGTTCCCCAAGTACTACCAGCTTCACCCTTAGCAAGACTTGTATAGACTAAAACAGATTTACAAACCAGGTACAAAGGAATTAGAGAAAGAGGTCTAACTTCACTAAGTGAAACCATACAACAAGTAAGAAAATCAGGAAGAAGATTGCTAATAGTAGCAGACTAACAGAATGACACTTTCAGTTTCTTTGTACTAGATCCTAAAGTACCTAGGCCTCCTACCCTAGATTACCGGAGAGCCAAAAAATATGAAGTTGATTTTAAATAATTTGAAAAGCTTGATAAGCTATAATTTTACAAACAAGCTAGTGTCATGATTTGTTGAGGTGTTAAAGTCAACCAAAGAAGAAAACAAGTTGAGGACTACCTTAGAGAAGTTTGAACAGATATAGACATTAAAGAAGGTGTCTGTAAAAGATAAGAAGGTCACCATTAGAGAGATGGAAAACAAGGTACTAGGATTAGGATTTGATACAAATGATGGCTAGCACGTCAAATCACTGATACAACAAAAAGAAAATGAAATTGCACAATTAAAGAAATAATTGAAAATGCCTGGGCCTCGACCCGTGCAAACTCCTAAGTTGATGGAAGCTTAGAAAGAAAATCAACAACAATATTCTAGCATGCTACATTATAAAAATCAGGATGAACAAAGGGAAAGTTGGATTAATTATTTTTAGTGGAAAATTGCATCTTTGAAACTCCAAAAGACCACCATGGCCACGCAGTAGTCTTCCCAGGAAGCTTCTCCTAATATTCAAGAAGAGAATCATCCTGCAAAAGAGGTAGGGAAGGTTGAAAAGGAGCCTAAAAAACCAGTAGAAGACCAGGTTGTGTTTGATCTAATGGAAGAGGAATATACTTTAGTTCAGTAGCCATCTTAATAGACAGTTCAAGAGCCAGATGAGAGCGACAACAAAATCAAGGATCTAGAATATGAGATGAGAAAAAAGGATGAAATAATTGTAGATATTGAAGGGAAAATCAGTAATCATGAAGATGATATTGAATAATTAGAAGCGAAAACAAAGGTTCTTAAAATTCAAATTACTAAGCTTAATTTGGATATTGAAGGGGAATGCTTACTTAGAAGAACAAATCAAGATTTGTAGGACAAAATAACACAGTTGTTCATGAAGAAATGAGACCATTATGTGGTAGTACAGGATGAGTTAGAGTTGGAATTATCATCTCAAGAAGAAGCAAAAAGAGTTGAAAGGGATCTTGGAGAAACTCCCAAAGAGGCAAAGAAAATAATTGTATATCTAAACAACTGAACAAAGGATCAACTGGAAACATTATAAATTAACAATAAGACACAATTGATCAAGGTATCCAGACAAATGAAAATGAACAAAACCCTATTGAACAGAACTCAAAATAACATCAAGATACTCATAGATGATGCAACAACATTTAAAGGCATGTTTAGTGATCTTGTAAATTTAGGATTGCCACATCCTTGGTATGGGAATGGTGAAATATATCCCAAAGAGGAATATAAATCCATGATGATGAAGAAAAGATATGAAGTGGTCCAAGTCGATCCCTTGGAGGGAGTGATAAGTGGAGATAAAGTGGTTGAAATATTAAAACCTCCAATTGAGATTTGGATAAAGCTGAAGAGTTTACTTAAAATATTAGGGCCAATATATTATGAGAAAACAACAGTAGTCGTGATAGCTTTAGAATCCCTAAAAGAAAATCATATCCCAATAGGAAAGGAGTGGCATGTTGTATCCAAGTATCATAAAATAGCATTTCCACCTCAAAAAAAATCTGTAGGGAAGTCATTGGGACAAGTGTCAGGACAATTTGCAAGTCATCCTACTCCTCGGGCCTTTATGCCACTAGGAGGAAAAGAAAATATTCAAATGATGCATCAGATGATAGGGAAATCAGTTGTTAGACCCATGAATCAGCTAGATTGGAAACCAAATGTATACATGAGGGGGAAATGTATTCATCATCAAGGGAGCAAAACGTGTTTGAGAAAAAACTGAGGTGAATAAGACAAAGGAGAAATTGTTAAGGCAGTTGAAAAGGCTAAAGTGAAAATGACATATCTTCAATTCTATTACAAATCAATTAGAAATGATAAAAATTAGTTATGCCTAAGAATTTATATAATGTAATTCAAGTTCATAACTCAAGGCTGGAAATTTCGAGAGGTCCTCAAGGAATTGTTCAGTCGATGAACTTTTGCATGTTATAGAATTTTTTAAGATAAAGATTTGTTGAGTATTGTAGAGATGTTTTTCCTCTGTAAATTTTGTCCCTTTTCATGTTCTTCCACATCTATTCCAGTCCATGTATTCTTCATGAGAGCATAATAAGTATTTGAGAAGAAAGTTGAACCCTACTTGTGTTGTTAATACAGATAGTTTTGAATGTTGAAATGGTTAGCATAGATTGATTTCTTTGATCTCTGGTTCAATTTCAGGATGTGTATGTGAACTAATTGTATTTGAAGTTTTCATTTACCGTGGTTTCTGTGCATGTCATGCTACCAATAAATTCATACAAATTCATGATATATTTACATTTTGTTACGAACTGTTGAATTCCTGTAATAAATCTCATTACATTTATTATGCCATTAAAAATCATTGAATTGTCTTGAAGGAACCTCTCATGTTTTCATGTGTTTCCATTTGCTAGTTCCACATCCATTTATATTCAAAGCACTATAATACTCTACAAAATTATTCTAAATTGATTTTATATGTTCAAATCCAGTTCATAGTGTTTCAGTCATAGATGTATTCAAGAAAAAATCAATCAAATTCATATCAACACAGATCTATCTCTATAATCTATAAATGTTGAGCCTCATCATGCCCTGGCGTATATTATCTTCAACCTAGTATGCCTCAGGGAACTAACACATGATAACTCCTAATCCTCCAACATGTGATAACTCTTAAGTAACTGGTGGTTGATAATGCTTAATGCCCCAATGTGCGACAAAAGCAACACAACAAAATGTCACTTTTGTATTTTGGCCATAACTTTTGTGAGACGAACAAAGTTCGTTCACACATAAATCAACCAAAATATTTGGAATATAAAGTAATCCATTAAATAATAATATATTGAGTAAATTTATATGAATGAATGAGATGATAGATTACAACTGAGGTTCTATTATATATATCTAGACGGACTTCCCTTTCATTAATAGTCATGTCTTTTTTATAAGACACATATTTTCATTATGTCTCTTCATTAATTAATTATTATTGATATTATCTTATGTATATTCATGTTATTAATGTTCATAACATTTCCTTCCTCTTTAGAAATTCTTTTTCCTCAAAGCATATTGATGATTCATGAAAAGGATTTGCTTCTTTATTCTTCTTGTAATTTTGTCACACCATTCTCTATTCTGTCGTAGTTGATGATACGAGATGATATGAACCTCCGAGTGATGAGAAAAAAATTGAAACCATAAAAGGATCGGACCATCCTAATTCAACTATTTATAGAACGTTACACTTCCTTGATGAACTGTTATCATGAGACTTAATTGCACTAGTATCAATATTTTTTAGACGATATTTTAGTTGTTTTAGGCCTAAGGGATATTGATACTCTCATTGTTTAAGATATTTTCTTTTATGATTTGGATGTTCATAAATATTTCTTATAACATTATTTTCCCTTATAAAGCTTGTAGTGTTTTCTTGGTTTAATTTTGGTATATGATTTTCTACATGCCTTGATGTTGTTTGGTTAATTGATGAACTTCTATTAGTACGTACACTTGAAGTTCCCTTTGTTTGTACTCCAACATCCCTATATGTTTGTTCTTCAAATGTATTGGCATCTTCTTGAGCTGTGATGTGGAACAGATCTGTATATGTTTATTTTTCCACAACTTGGATTTTAACTCTTGAGGACTTTGATGCCTCCTTCTAGATTTTCTCTAACTTATTTTCCAAAAACCTCTTATCATTATTAAGCTTCTAAATTTGCATTAATAGGTTTTGATGATGATTTTTTAGACGTTAGTTTTCCTCATTATCTGATTTGTTGATATCTTTAATGTCTAGATTTTCAAGTTTCTCTTCTTTCAACTTTCCGATTTGTTCTAATAGCCCTTGATTAAGGTTTTTCAAATGAGAATTTTCTTCATTCTTTTCTAATAGGTTCTTCTCGAGATATTGATTCTCTTGTTCCAACTTCTGAACACATTCTTTTCTATCTTTTGACTTCTTGATTTGTGCAAGTAGTTTTTCACTATGGTCTTTTAAATGAGAAATTTCTTCATTTTTATCTGTGATAACTTTGTTAAATTCTTTTTGCATTTTTCTTACTTTTTTCTCACTATATTCAAGGATCATTTTTGAGATATTTTTAAGGTATTCAGATGTTACTGGATCTGACTCCAATGTGGATGCTTGTAATGTTATATTTATTTTGTATGAAAATGTCAAAAACTTCTTCTTTATATTTAAAATGAATTTCCCTAGTGCTTCCATCCACGATGCACCCAAAATTATGTCACTGAAATTGTTCCAAAAATATTTAAAGCTAAAAGATGACAATATCATCTCCAATGTTTAGTTGTAAATTGCTTATGCTATATGTTTTATTGTTCAAAAAATCTAGTTTTTCAATTATATTTTCCTAAGGAATCGCTAACTACTTAGCCATGAATTGAATACTAATATAATTATTATGACCGGTGGGATCGATAGATACATTGATAGATAGCAGAGAATGTATTTTACATCAAGCACCATAGGTGCAATTATAGAGAAAGAGAAAGATAAATAAGAGAGACTTAGAATAATATCATGCACAAAGAGAAGCACATTGCCTTCAAGGAAGAAGAGAATTCGCTTCACATTGAATTCATCTATCCTATATAACATATTTATATATTCTTCACATGCATCAGATTCTATTTGTATCTTCTTACTTCATGATGAATTCGCTCTCCATATGGATGTATCAATATTGCATGAAGAAGAGCGACCCACTTCTCATGTAGTGCATTAACTCACTGAACTGAGTCTTAGGATGAACTCAACCCTTAACTGAAAGCTTTCCCACTTAGTTAGGTGGATAACTTAAGTGTTGCCATGCAAGCATCACAACTCAAGTGTCGTCTTTTAGTTTAACATAAGTTTCATATCAAATATACTAAGGATATTTTCCCAATGATGTGATCACATTGTTCTACTATCGTTCCAAGTGGTTATATGCTAAGGTAATTAACTCTAGAGGTAACCAGTCTCTAGAGGAGACTTAATAGCTCAACCATGGTTAGTAGTACATCACACACCATACATGCTTTGAAATTCAAAACATCTGTTACGAATATAAAATAATAAATTAGTAAGACAATAATTAATAATACTTAACAATATTTAATAAAATAAAATATCAAGAGGACACGACTCCTCATATCAATGGCCAAGCCATATTTAAGGCAAACGAATTATTTGTAATCACATCATCTTATCATTTATTGAATATTGTGAGTTTTCTAAATTACTATGGGTTTCAGAATTTTGTTCACTCCAAGTGGTATTAGAGAGTCTCACTCCTCCTCAGATATTGGATTCAACTCAGTCCACTCATCCTCCATTCTGCTCCTCACTCACCTTTCCATTGTGAATCCCTCTTCACCCTTCTTCATTTTTGCTGCACCATTATTCACATCCCTCGATCTGTTCTTTCCCAATCACCTACTGCTCAACATTTTTACACCCATCCCAAACCATCCCCTCAACATTTCATACCTCTTCCCACACTCACTAAGCCCGTGTGCTCTCTTCCTTTGTTTCTCCCATGCTCCCTCAACCTCTGTTTCTAGGAACACGTTACGACCATAACGCCTCTCCCATAACCCGTACACTCGTGTTCCCACTACTATTGCCCTTCCTCCTTATGTGTTCCTCCCCTCCATCCCTAAATACTCACTCTCCCACATGGATTATGCCACCTTGTCATCTCCTCTGAACTCCACCCTATATCACATGCATCTCCACACCTCCATCCTCCATCCCACCTACCCACACCACCTCTTTCCTCCCCACCTCGCACATGGTCCACTTCTTCCCTCATCCCTACTTGCTTCCCCTTCCTTCACACTTCACATGCTCAACACTCTTCCCTCCTCCCACCCACGTGGCTCTCCCCTTGCACCTTGATAAATCCCACATCAAATATCCCCTATACTCCATCCTCGTGCACTCCTCATCTGCGTACTCCCACTACTTGTGATTCCCTTCTTCCATCACACTCCCATTGCATCCCCTTCTTCCACATTCTACAACTGCCTAGGGTTTAAACCCTAAATTTTTTCATTTAATTTTTATAATAATAGTATAATAACTATTTTTAGGTCAATTATCGCTATCTCATTCGGTTAAGGTGTGGGTCTCATCAGCAAGGCGACCCAAGTTCTATTCCCCTTAGGGGTGATCTAGTTGGGAGGAAACACCCAAAAATACAACCATCATAAGGTTTGGTGTGGCCCAGGCCGAGGGCAATCCCCGAGTGACTTTGATGGCTTATATGCCTTTGGTTTTGGTTCTTAACCAATGGTTCAATGCTACCAGCCCCAAGTGAGGGGAAATCAAACAAAAAAACCTATTCTTATAAAAAAATTCATAAATTCTTTTAATAATACATATTATTAATAATAAATATTATTATTATCTATATATTGTGACTATTAAATATAATAACTATTAATTATTATATTTAAATTTAGTCTTGATAAGAAAAAATTCTCGTGTGCACAAGAACTATGTAAGAAATGAAGGAGCGAATGGAGAAATTGGAACAAAACCAGGCTCGAGACTCTAAAACTCTTGAAGGTATAAACTCAACACTGGATCAAATTGAATCCAAACTAAACAAGGGAAAGGAATAATTGACAAATACTGTGAAATATGAATTCAACAAAGATGTAGCGTGGGAGATGGAGGAAGTAAGAAGAGAAATAAGATCAAGCTTAGAAGACGGGTTACATAAAATTGTGCGGTACTTCGAGGTTAGAGACGTTGCTAAAAATGGTGATTCTCCAACAAGAGACCATTCATACCCCAATTTAACTAACACAAATAATCATAAATCAAGTTATTTCAAAGGGGAAATCCCACAAGAAGATATGGATCACAAACATTCTTCAAATCCCAACCAACAAATCCCAGGGCCAATGCAACCAATGGGTGGATTCCAAATGAAGCCCAAATTATAGCTATTGAAGTTCGATGGCACAATGAAGCAGAGCGTTGCATGGATCAATAAAGACGAAGAATTATTTTGCATACCCCAAATCCTATCGGATGAAAAGAGGATAAAATAAGCATCCATGCAACTAGAAGGCCAAGCATATACTTGGTATATGTGGTGGAATATTACGACAAAATGGTGCCCACAACTGGAACACATTCGCGAATGGCTTCTTTAAGAGGTTTGAAGTTAGAAAGGAGAAATAATTATTCTCAAAGATCACCAGATTGCAACATAAATGTGACGTGGATGAATACACCTCCGAATGGGAAGAATTAGCGACATGAGTACTGGAGCTAACAGACAGTCAAAAACTCCGGACATATCTGCATGCACTCAAGCCATACATTAGAGATGAGGTATAATTATACAATGTCTCAAACCTGGATAAGGCCAGACGTAAGGAAAAACTTTACTGAAGAGAAGTTTAAAAAATCAGGACAAGGGAACCTTGAAAATATTTATTTACGACAACAAGAAACACAATGCCAATATTGCGTAGATAGTTGGTCACTGGATCATCAATGCAAAAATCCTCATTCATACGACTATGAAGTTGAAAAAGTTCAAAGACATCCACCAGTCACTCCAACGATGACACGAAAAAGAAGAAAAATACTTGTCTTTGATGTGGCAAAGATTGGGTCACGGGCCATAAATACAAAACTAATCACACAACACACTGCAAAATTATAAATGGGAAAGAAGTACAAGTTCCTACAGAAGAAGATACATCTAATTCTGATGCAAGATCCCCTGGAGTATCAATAGTGACAATTAGATGTATCCAATAGAATTATAAAGAATAATATGTAGCAACACCTAAGAAAATTAACACCCAAAAAAAGGAAAGCTAACTAATTACAAAGAAATATACTCCACCTCATTTAAGAAGTCATAACAACAAGGATGAACAACTCTTACTCTAGGAAACAAAATCAGAACATGCATGACCCCAGAGGTTACAACTTACAAGATCTATTAAGGGTAAAGAATTTATAATTCTAGTCGACTATATAAGTACACACAATCTAATATATATCAATAGAGCAAAGGAACTTAATCTTTCCGTGTACCCAGTGAAAAATATCAAGGTGACAACCATCACTAATCTACATGTAGAAGAAGTAAGGAAATGTCATAAGGTGCCATTGCAAATACAAAACTTAAACCTAAAGCTCAATTTTTATGCCTTACCACTCAAGGAAGTTGATATGATATTAGGCATTGATTGGTTAATGTCATTGGGAACTTACTCTACCAACCTACAAAAAAAATATATGGCATTTAAACGGAAGGGAAGTAAGTACCGACTATATGGGCCTAGAAGTTCACCACCCAAGAAGATGGAATCGCAGCACAAAAGGGGGGCAGACTCACGCCAAGATAAATGAATCAGTCCATATCACATAGCTCAAATCAATGTTCAACACAAATCTAGAGAAAAAGGAGACATCCAAAAATTCATCTTTGAGGACAAAGCTTCCCTTAAGGGGAAGGAAATGTTATGAATATAAAATAATAAATTAATAAGATAATAATTAATAATTAATATTAATATTTAATAAAATATTATATTATAAATTCAACAAGAGAACGTGACTCCTCATATCAATGGCCAAGCCATATTTAAGGCGGCCCAATTATTTGTAATCACATCATCTTATCATTTATCGAATATTGTGGGTTTTCCAAATTACCGTGGGTTTAAGAATTGTGTTCACTCCAACATCACCTTAACGCATGAGGATTTGTCTTGACACACAATATCTTATCCCTGACTAGCAAGATTATACAACATCATCACTTTGACATACAAAGCACTTGCCTCAACACATGAAGCTCAACCATCTTGAGTCCAACTCAATATTCTTTTCCAATTTTCTTGAGTCCAACTCAGTCTCCTATAAGGCACTACCTCGAAACACGAGGCTCAATCTTGACACACAAGATTGACCTAGAGAATGACTCATGATATTGTAACTTTGATAGGAGGGATATACTCAATTAATTAGTAATGTTTTGAATAACACAAACAATGGTTAATAACTTAGATTTAGTTCAAATTCAATTCAATAAAATGTTATTTAAGCCCCCACGAATTATGGTTGACAGCAAAATTGGTGAGCACTTATCTCAAATGGAGGTTGGAAGAAGATGATAGAAGGGCTACTTTAATTTCTATTTGGTCAGACTTATAATGACTAGTTGCAAAAGAAGCTTTCTGTCTCAAAGGGTCACAACTATTTTGTTGGCATATTCTTGTTGATTCAAGTTCCTATTGTAGCCCATTAGCACAATTACTCTTAAAAAGAAGGATATCCTCCCGATGATGTGACTGTTTTTTCCTTCTAAATTGTAAATTGCAGCGGAATAATGATTCAATTGAATTCTGAAATTTAAATGGCCAAAATACCAATGTGGTCAATGACCCAGGATCATAGAAGCTCTAAAATTGGGGTGGCCAAAATCCAAATCAAACAAAGTCTGAGAGATATGGCCAAAGGCTAGATCTGACTCAGCTCTGATACAAAATGAGATGAACAAAGTTCGTTCACACATTAATTAACCAAAATATATGGAATATAAATCAATCCATTAAAATAATAATATATTGAGTTAATGTATATGAATAATTGAGATGGTAGATTACAACTCAAGCTATGTTATATCTAGATGAATTTCCCTTTCATTAACAGTCATGTCTTTTCGGTAAGACACGCATTTTCATTATGTCTCTTCACCAATAATAATAATAATAATAATAATAATTATTATTATTATTATTATTATTATTTTATTGATATTATCTTATGTATATTCATGTTATTAATGTTCATAACATTTTGACTCGGACCTCCATTTTGAGCATTCTTTATATTGTTGGAAAGGTATGGATGAGATTTATTTGATCATGTGTTTCTAATTGTTTCATATCACCTACTCAATAGTTCGGAAATTTCAATACAAAAGAAGGCCACATCATCAATGGCCAAAAGGATCAATTTGACCTAAAACTTTACATGGTGCACATAAATGGAAATTCTTACAAAATAAGCATGGTTCAAGCTTATGTGATCGTGTGTGGCTACAATTTACATGCACACGTAACTAAAGGGCCCATTTCTGCCTACTTTCAAATATAAATTTATATTTAATATATCTCATGAAAATTCCAAATGGATAAGTTGAACAGCTGGAAAGGACAAAAGGGAAAATCAAGGACCAGGAAGATGAAACAATTGGGCAGTTACTTAAGAAGATCGTTCAACTTCCAAGGGAGTAAATTTAAATAGGGGGAAATCAAATGAATCAAGGATTTTGGTTCTCGAATTTTTTGATGTGCTATTGATGAACTGTTAATGAGGAGAAGTTGCTTTCGTCCAAGTCACTTTCTAGGAAGATCTGATTCATGTGCATCATTGTTGTGGACTTTTTTGCTACATTTGTATGTATTGGAATTATGTAGGAATGTATCTCAAACTATGGACTATTATTACGTGTAGTTGATGCATTCATAGTTTTGTTTTATGTAAATGTTTGTCTAAATCCGTGGGTCCAGAACTATTAATGACTCTATAGTCATTTCCCCCATATTTGTGTCTTTATCCCCAACCAACTATTTCATGGGAATTGAGAGGTGCATGTATTATTTTGTGATTATTTCTTGTAACGTTTATCATGTTTGGACACTTGCAATCTACATTTTAGATTAGTTGTATTTCATACTTTAATTATAAAATCATGAACGGTGGACTAGGGTGCAATTGGTAAAACTCAAAATAATTAATGGTTGTGAGGCCAAAATCTGAAGGGGTTCCCTATTCCAAATGGTTTGAGGTCTGATTGGGATTTTTTACCAGGGAGAACCCCTTAGTATTGGATAGGGGCAGTTTGACCCATTAACAATTTTAGTGCTAGAAGGAGGGTTGGATGACAAGACAACCCATGTGAATTCTTTGTTATAGATTGAATTAACTATAAATGGATTTTCTCCATATTCCTATATTGGAATATGCTTTCAGTTCACTGAGACCATCAAGGAGCACTTCCAAAAAGATATTCGATCTCTTATCCAAATCCAACTTTCATGCTGAAGGGAAAAACTATGTGTTCATCCATCTTAATCATTTTGATATTACACATTCAAATATTGTCATTATTCGAGATAATAAAATTTCCAAGTTGTTTCCCTCACATTTGAAGGATGAATTCAAGCTTGGTATGAATCGTTTCCACCCAAGTCTATTGATATCCGAATACAATTAATGGAATTTTTTATCGCTGCATATGAAAATTTTGACTATGAGGAGTTATGCGATGAACTTGAGGAAATCCAGAAGAGAAAAGATGAGTCAGATGAAGATTTTAGGTCAAGAATGGCTCAAATTTATTACAAATTTCTTGAAGATGATAAACCCTAAAGAAATGTATTAAGTGAATGGTATGTATATATCCTCTCTTTGAATAAATAAAATGAACCGTTAGTGCATGATAAAAAAAAAAAAAAAAAACAAATTGGTCATCAAAATTATCCTACCCCAAGACCCTTAGACAAAGAAATGTCATGCTCTAATAAACATATTAACTTAAAGGACATTGATTTGCAAAAAGAACCTATAAAAGAGTCTAGTTTGTAAATGGTAATAAGTATGATTTACAAAAGAATGTATGTCCATTAGAGCATGACATTAATGAAATTTTTCACCATATCAATTAATGAACCAAATGAAATGGCATGTGAGGAAATTGCAAAATCTATAGACACACTAAGTTTTATGGATACACCAAAATATGACTTGGAAGTGAACTATCCTTATAATCTCTTTGAACAAATGGAAGAAAATAATCAAAACAAACCTATAATTGATGTCTTCGAGTTTCTTGATTTTTTTAAAACACTAGTAAAACCTGTAGAGAAGGATTCAATGAGAATGAATCATATGACAATTGAAAATATGAATGTTGGTGTTGAGTTTTTTTCTACTGAAGCAAATCTTAAATGGGATCCTCTCATATCAACTGATAATTCATTATTGAATCAGAATTTGACTGATGTTTCCCTTGAGCATATTTATTGAATATTAAAGGAAATTTATTGAATGGGAATGAAAAAATAGTCATTGATTTATATTTTGGAAATTTTTACTACTTGTACTCGGACTTATTTACATATCTTAACATAGGAAGAGAAATTCATAACTTTCCTATCATAATTTTTTTTTGGTCTGAATCTTACATAGTGAAGAATGATGAGGGGGGTGATGCATAATTTTTTGTTGTTCAATTTAAGGGTTGTAAAGAGGAAAATAATATTTTAATGAATGTTTTCAATGAGACTCAAACTAATATTGATCTAGTTTCTGGTATGGAATAGAAGGAGGTAATTTATGATAGCCCATTATGTCATGATGATTATGACATGGATGATGTTGAGAAATTTTAGGTTCAAGAATATAGTGCTAACAAGTATGATGAGGCACTTCATCATCAGATGATGGTTATGCCAGTTCCTCATATATTCACTTCACATTCCAAATCAAATGACAAGATAGTATCCATGACCACTAATACTGGATTTTCATCTAATAAGTTACATCATCCATCTTCAGAACTTTAATGACAATCACGTACCTTCATTTTTGTTTTCATTACATTATTGAGACTTGGTTGGAATCATCATTTTATCAAATTTTCCATGACACAACATTCTTTATGTTATGAATAAATTTATGATTGCTATAATTCTTTTAACCATGTATTGCACAATACACCATTCCTATAAATGTATGCATTCAACTGTGACATTTCTGTAGGAATAGAAGTCGTTCTATATTGGATACATTAGCTCTATGATTTTGCATAGATTTTGTTGATCCGGGCTGCATTTACCCTTTCCCCAATAGACATATATTCGGACGAACTTCAATGAAATGCAATATTTTCAGTGGGAAGAACCCAGGTAAGGAATAAACTTCCTTCAATAATCATTCCAAGTCATACTATTGAATGAAGAAGGATCGCTCACCATAAGTTAACCTTGCCTGAACGTCAGAGAGGTTGGATTAGGTGTAGTATAGGTTTTCTTTTTCTTCTTTATTTTAGAGTAAGAGTTTGTCTAACTTAGTTTAACTTTTGAATAAAGCCGCTAGATAGTCATTTAGGTTTTGTTTTGATAGATTAGATACCACCCTCCTCATATTGTAGTTCTATTCCTTAGGAAATCCAGTAATTAGGGATGATATCCTACTTTGATTTGTTTTAAATATGAATTTTGGATTGAACTTGGTATTTCACGAATAAGACATGTGCAAAATCATGCCAAAACTACTTGAAAAAAAAAAAAAATTCTCAACTTGATCAACCACTTTGGTACTATATATGAGTCTTTGTAAGAAAAATGAGCATGACTAGAAATGTCTGAATTAGTTTGTACTATACAATACTTTGCATTCCTAAAAAATAATAATAGAATAAACCCTATAACATTGACAACTAATTTCTAAATATCAGTCAAAAGGTTGAGAGGAACATGTGGAAAACTTGACTCCACCTTATAAAGTATTTGGGCCTTCATAAATTTAAGAATTTTAATTCAACTCTGTCTGATTCTATTAATAGATTGGCATGAAAAAAAGATTTAGTACTTTTAGTATTTGCATGAAGGAAAATAGGCCATTGCAAAGATGAACTATAAAACGCCAATTAAGGAACAAAACATTGTCATGATGAATTTTAAAGGTGGATGGCTCATTGCATGGTTTACATTAAAGTCTCTAACCATATTGGTGTGAGGGGATCAAGGCATCAATATGCACGATTAAAAAAAATGGTTATAAATTTTATCATTCCCATGGATCACCAACTAGAAAATTTGATCATGCTAGTCCCTATGCCAATATCACCAAAGGTATTAGAAGAGAATTAAGATACAATCAAAAGAAAGAAGCGTCATCAATAGACGAAATAATCAAGAAAAAATGAAGAGAAATCAAGAGCATTGATAGAATAAATCATGATCAAATCATAATCACCGTGACTAGAAGAAAATTAAAAGAAATTCCCTCCTCATGTCAAATCCTGGAATCCATGAAATTTTTAAGGTGCACGATTAGATTTGAAGCATCCATTCAAGTATGATCCTCTTAATTAAATCAATCAGTAAGTTGCATGCTAATATATACAAAGAAAATTGAACAAAATTTTCCCATTAGTTTGGAGGACAATTAGGTAGAAGGTTACATATTTATGTGAAGAATAACTTACCTCCATGTTTTTTGTTGCAATAGAGAGAATGATGAATTAAGGATTGTAGAACTGGATCTTATCGATTGAAATGACTCTTTTCTTGAGGACAAAATCAATAATTGGGTTTGCACTTTTTTTTGCTTGGAAAGGTAAAATTTTCCAATAGAACCTAATTATCAATTGTAATATCCTAGGAAATGCTTAACCTAGATATTAACTCAAGTTCATAATTTTTGATAAAATTTACTTGACAATTTTTATTTAATTCATTGAACAGAGCAGGGAGTTAGTGACGGGTAAGGAGACTTGAAACTGAGTTTGGTAGGATGAACTTTAAGTTCTGGAATTTACATGGGACAATTTGCAGCAGCAACTTTGACAATGGAAAATTGGATCCTTTGTACAACGTACAAAGACCATTTATGTTTTAAACATTAGCTACCGCTGAAGCCTACCAAAATGCTTTTTGGGTACATCCGCATATACAAACAAGATCGGGAAGGATAATCAGGGTTTATGATATTCCATGGGTTTTTGGTTATGTTTAGAATGATAAATTATCAGTCTTGGAAGAGTTTGCAGAGAATTGGGGCTTTTATTCTCTTCCAGGATTGTGGAGCTAGTCTTTTTTCAGAACTTCACAAATATTGTCTAAAGGCCACTAAATTATGGAAATGAGGGATTTTATGGATACTAGGATGTGTCAAGGACCTGATCCAACTGACGGAATAACAAAAGAGTGCACATAATGAATTTTATAGATAAAATGGAAAAACTAGTCAAAGTTAGGCATCAAACTAGCTAGTCTTGGATTTTGACATGGTAAACTGCTTGAAAGAAATGTAAACTATGTTCTTATGATTATATTAAGTCTGATATTAATTATTATTTCCAATAAACATTCAATATAGATTTCAGAACAATTCTTTTATCTTCTAGTGCTTGCTTTGCAAATAACAATGCCTCACAGGATATTTTCTTCTTACATGAGCTAGTAGAACAAAGAAGAGAGGAGAGTATTACTGTGGATCTGTACTGGAAGTATTTATCAGCCCTTCTACTTGTTAGATGTCTGAACTTGCTGAAATATGAATGTAAATACCTTCCATGAAAGTCATAACCTTCTAGTTCTCCTCTTCTAGGAAAATCACCTCCAATCTGGTAGTGGGAAGAGTAGAAGTGAGAGAAGAGAGGGGGAAATCGATATGCACTTGATATGATGGAATGGAAAGCCTCTTATGTCTACAAATGACCACTTATTTTCCTCACAAAATATTCTGATAACACCTTTCCATATTACTCTTCATCTTTGGTGTTTTCTCCTCAATCTTAACTGCAAAACCCCTCCAATGGAAGCCTCTTCTCCAATCAGGCTATAGATCTTCACTGCTGCTCAATAATGGGTGTCACTGGCTGTAATACTGTCTGTTGTACCTGCATAACACTCATAGAAAAATCACAAGGCCTTGGGGCACATTTCCCAAGAGGAATTGTTGAGGCACATCACTCAACAGTTGAGGAGATCATAGCTCTCAAACCAAAATTGCAAATGACAAAAGTTGTTCAATGGAGTTAGTTGGATTCTTTTATAAACTTCATGATGACCTGCTGAGAAGGTTACTTAGATTGGTGACCTGTGAGAGTAGGTTACCCACTTTCCCATTCTACTCCAAAGCCATGAGGATGCCACCTTGGGATAATTAGCAAGTTTAGCTCATCCAAAATGGAAAGTGCACCCTCCTTGAGAAAATAGAAAGTTTATCTTAACACAAGATGTTTCCTTTATTGATAAACTTGGTCTAAATTAGAAACTACGCCCTCAACTTACTTGCTTTTGGGGTTGACATGCTTTGTCTCTTTTTTAGAAATTGCACCTTCAAAGTTTCCTGCTTTTTAACTATGACAGCTTTTCTGTAGTTGCCTCTTTTGTCCTAGATTTCCTCTTTGACTGAATTGGTGTGCTCCATCTTTTTTGTCTTGAGTGCTTCTGGTAATTTTCTTTATTTGCTTGATTGTTGTCATTAATGAATGCCAACTCATGGTCCACTTGGATCCATGCACGCTCTAAGTCACCTATGCACACTTAATTCCAATATTTATTAAAATAACATAATTAATAAATAAAATTGAACTTAGTACATGCCTTCTTCATATTTAATAATTAAAATTTTCCTAGGTAGATTGATTATTCCACTTTGACCCCCTAGGTGCTTAGCAAGGTCAATACTTTATATGTCCTTCTAGGAAGTGACATTACAATCCTCCCCTCCCAAAACTGCTTGTACTCAAGCAGAAGTAATTCACCCAAGGTGCTCTCCATGTAGGAAAGCTAGAACCTGACTATATAGATGAATTCATGTGAATAAGGGTTGATTTTCTCCATTAAGCCAACATGTAAGTAGTTCTTCAAAATACAAGCAATGCCAGGGTCCCATTGGTTGTTTTGCATCCCCATTGGTGAGAATTCCATCCAAAACCGACCCTCAAACAAAAGTATGCATGGATCCTTGTTCCTCAATTACAAGTATCCATTCAGAAGTGTCAAGGGTGGAAACATGACATCCCAAGGAATTCCAGGATCCCACGGTCTGTTGTGCATCCTCCTAAGCATCATCCATATCATGCAGAACCCACCATTATGAAAGGTACTATGAATGATAGAAGTAGAATCATGAAGAATGTCTGAATCATGTAAGTGACATAGAAATTTGTCATTCTTCAAACTAGGCTGAAATATAGAGAGGTCCTTCATCATAAAATACATGTCCCCAAAGTGAGGCTAACTCCAAATAATTTTTTCCAAGTCATCAACAGAAAAAGGTGGATCCCTTTTCTCCTCATGTGGCCCCAAGAGAAAGGATCCCCTTACCCAATCTTCTTCTCTATATGTCATGGCTGCCATATGTATGTGGGATGATGAACAATGAACCAACCTTTTCTGACAACCTCCTAGTGGCAACTCATAACTTCTTTGACAATGTAAGGGTGCTTGGTCCCCATCTTCCTTGTCTTCAAACTTCTCAAACTCCTGCCAATCATAATGCACCTCATGTGCATGTGTACATAAGATATCTAATGGCTGCAAGATAAATTTTTGCTGCTGCTCACATGTCAGGAAAATGTCAATTATAACAAAAAATTTATTGCATAAACAAAAGAACCTTTTACCTTCCAAGGTCTTTAATGCAATGATACATCTACCCATCCAACCAATGGATGGACAAGCACTTTCATTTGCTGAACCATATGGAATGTGAACAACCATATGTATGTCCTCCTCAAATGAATAGATCTCATGATCTCTATAGAACTCCATCGGTGCTCCCCTCTTCATCCAATGGCTCAACTCTCTGCCATTGATCCAAGGGTGCAAATCACCATCAAATGACCCACACTTTGGAAGTAAGTGTAGATCTGATTCCTCCTTGTCAAAAGTGGCTGCACACACTTGCATGGGCTACCTCCATTGCTTTGTTTTAAGGAATGTTAAATTTTCAGAGTTTACTTCAATTTGATCTAGGATCTTAACTGAGAGAACAACATGTACAACATATCTACAACATATTAATCATGGACACAATAATGCAAGCACACAAGAGACAGAGTTTACTTCGGGAAAACCATAAAGGTGAAAAACCCCAATAACTTCCTCAGAGATAGATAGAGCAATGATACAACCAGAATACAAGAGATAGTCTTCTCCTAGCAGTAGAGCCTCCTCCTCCACAAGTGCACCACTCTCCAAAGTTTGAGTGAGTGAATAGAATGATAAAATAGAGATCTACTGATCTCTATTTATACTAGACTTGACTTGCCTAATAACCTTTACTAGGTCGGCCTTAACTTAACCACATAACACAATGCTGAATGGGCCGACACCCAATAGGGTGGTCTAATAACCCTTTGACCCACATGACCGACCCCCACTAGGGTGGTCTAATAACCCTTCGACCCACATGACTTATACAGGGCCTACCCCAACAAGGTGGTCTAATAACCCATCAAGTATAAGTTATGACACTTACAATATAAGTGACGACACTTCCATATAGAGGAATAATAACATCTCTATAGGAATACAACCACTTCCGTATAGAGGAATAATAAAATCTCTATAGGAATACAATATACATATATGTGAAATACAATCCGAAGTTACATATACATCAACACTCCCTCTTAACTAGGAAGGTATTTCTCGACACAGGTCTTCTAGCACAAGTCTTCTTCTTTGGATCACCATCAGCGAATCATCATCCTCTAATCATCGTCATCGTCACTGCTGCTGCTATCTCAATCAATATTTGAATCTACTCATTATAGGAAGTTCTATAGAGCTAGTCCTTTTTCATACTGGATGTAGGCCCACCACCTGCAGGTCTTCATCATCTGTACGAACGGTCTGATAGAAGTGGCCTCTCAGGACTAATTTTATGTGTGGATGCAATACCGGAAAGAGTATCCCAGGAACATTTATGTGCCTAAGCATGACCGAAAAGATCTCCCAGGATTGATTACATGCATCTCCTCCACAATACCTTTAAAGAGCATCCCAAGAACATTTATGTGCCGCAGCACGATTGGCAAGATCTCTAAAGAGCATCCCAAGACTTATTACGAGCACACATCTCAACCTCTCAGATCTCCAGGACTGATTACATGTGGATAGACAAAACCTTTAAAGAGCATCCTAGGAACATTTATGTTCCGCAACACGATTGGCAAGATCTCTAAAGAGCATCCCAGGACTAATTACGAGCACACAACTCAACCTCTCGGATCTCCAAGACTGATTACATGTCTCCGTAGTAATACATCATCCAAGGACTAATTACGAGCACACAGCTCAACCTATCGGATATCTGAGGACTGATTACATACTACATAGCAATACCGAAAAGAGTATCCCAGGAACATTTATGTGCCGCAGCACGACCGGCAAGATCTCCTAGGACTGATTACATGCTATTTGCACAACCTGCCACATATCATCTCTGACCTCCAAGTATCAACCCGATACTCATGATCCAACGGATCATCATCGCACAAAGCATCATCCTGATGCTCATGATCACACCAATCATCATCACTGTACCATACTGATACATATCATCTGGAGCAACACCCTGAAGCTCGTCATCATGATCATCCTAATCATACAATGCATCCACCTGATGCATACTAAGTATCTACCTGATACATATCATCATACATGATCCACCTGATCATACAGTGTATCCACCTGATACAAATACAAATGCATGATACATATCAACATACATGATCTACCTGATCATACAATGTATCCACCTGATACTTATACAGATACATGGTCCAAGCATCCAACATGATGCATATACAAAATACATACAAATGATCCAACTGATCATATCTAGCATCAAACATGATGTGTACATATACATATACATATAAATGATCCAACTGATCATATCCTGCATCCAACATGATGCATACATATACATATAGAGCAGTAACTGGAGCATCGTCCTGATGCTCATCATCCATGATCCTCTTGATCATCATAGCATCGTCTTCTTCAAATCATCTCATCATCCACGAAGCATAGCCCGGATGCACATCATCCAACACTTGCACCACCGACATGGGAGAACACATCTACCACCATTCGGGGAAGGCTCCAGCCCTTACTTTTTTACCATGGGAGAACACATCTACCACCATGTGAAAAATGGCTTCAGCCCTTACATCTACACCATGGGAGAACACATCTACCACCATGTGAGAATGGCTCAACAATTACATCACGACCATGGGAGAACACATCAACCATGTCATAAAAGCTCATGTGTATCTGCATATTCCGGACTCATCACTTCCCTTTCGAAGGAACCCCGATCTGAAGTGCACCAAGCCTCTCTCTAAAGTACTCAAACTGCACTATGGACAAAGGCTTGGTCAATACATCTGCAACCTGCTCATCCTTCGCAACATACTCTACTTCGGCTGTACTCAGTGCTACGCAGGACTGCTTCCTGCTAAACCAAGAGATCACACCTGATCCCATACTGAAGCAGCACCCAGAAGTGCTCTTCCTATCTGCAACACTGCCTGCCCAATCTGAATCAACATAACCCTGCAGGTTAAACTTTTGATTCGTATCATACTTGAGCCCATAATCAACTATACCTTTCAGGTACCTCAGAATATACTTTATAGCAACCAGGTGAACATCTCTTGTATCCGTCAGGAATTGGATCAATGTGTTCACTGCAAAGCAAATATATGGTCTCGTGTTCGTCAGGTACATCAAGGACCCAATCATCTGACGATACATAGTGACATCAACTGGTTCAGATGAAGCATCATACAGAAGCTTCAGGTTCGATGCCATAGCCTCGCAGTCCATCATCCCGAACCTCTTCAGTATCTCTACTGCATACTTCCCTTGTCCAAGGAAGATTCCATCTGCACTCTGCTACACCTCCATACCAAGAAAGTAGTGCATCATACCCAAGTTCTTCATCTCTAACCCGGCAGCAAGCTTCCTCTGCATGTCGGAAATCAATCTATCCTCACTTGTTACAAACAGGTCATCCATATACAAAAGTAGAATCACTGGATTTCCTGCCTCAACCTTGTAGCAAAGGTTGGAATCCGCTTTACTCTTGGTAAATCCCAAACTGGATAGAAAGCTGTCTATCCTACCATACCAAGTTCTGCACGTATATGACTCCCTGTCATGTGTCTCAGAACCAAGTGGCTGCTCCACATACACTTCTTCTTCAACTACACCATTAAAGAAAGCTGTCTTGAAATCCATCTGGTGTATCTTCCACTTCATCACTGCAGCGAGAGCAAGTACTAATCTAATGGAAGTGTATTTGGCTACAGGAGCAATAGTCTCTATGCTACCACCTGTAGCATGCTTGATCTTGTAGATCCTCTTGGAAGTCACTAGTTCTTGCGACTGCATCCCAAACATCTTCATGATCGACTTGGTACTCCTCGATCATGGCATTCTTCCCAGATCCTGGGAACTTCAATATCTTCAATATTTTCAATAGATAACTTTGTTGCTGAACAAATGTTGTAGTCCTTCTTATGTAGGTGATGGTATATGATCTTTCCTACACAACAAGTTAAATTGCATGATTAGAAAACATCTCATAGTTTTCAGAACAAATTCTTACACATAAAGAAATATGTCATATAGTCATGCAATTATTTTAGCCAATGCTTCAATACAACATTCATTCATATCCTGTAACTTTCTAGATGTCTTCCAATCTCCACCAGAACATTGTTAAGAGTTTGCACTACTTCCAACATGTCAACAAAGAGGTTTCATTCTAGATAAGTAGCAATGGAATGTTGTATAGTGTCATAGGCCACTTACCCATCAAATGCATATTAGTAGTATACTGTTCATTAATGCAATCATTCTAATATGCACAATACATATCCTAAGTCTAGGAACATAAGCATATACATCATTGAACAATATTATTTAAACAAAATAAGAAATGGTAATTAAATACTTATCTTTGTTTGTTTGTTGGGTGGACTCCCTCTGAGTCTTTGTTTCCTTATAGGAGCTACTGAAGTAGCTTCTTTTCTGCAGCTCCATTTTGATGTGGATTGTGAGAAGTGGTCAACTCCCTCTGAATATCTGCATCCTTGCAGAAAATACTAAAGTTTGATCCTTCTTGATCTTTGCTTCCTTGCAGGAACAACTGGAGTGTCCTCCCTCTTGATCTTTGCTTCCTGGATTACCTGTCCTTGAACTTATATCCATCCTTAATCACTATGCATGTTTATTAGTATCATCACTGTGTTATCATTGAGGTCTCATACATAATCATACATTCATTAGTATATTCTTAATACTATCAAAACACAATAATCTTAAGCATGTATAGTCATGATCATTTCAAACAGAAATAATAAACATTTCAAGGTTTATATAGGACTGTTATGGTTAGTCATATCATAAATTAAAGTAAGAAACATAATATGCCTAAACCCGTGATTACTCAAACCTATACCTTCATGATTCTTCTGGTTAGTCATATCATCAATTATGGCAAGAAGCATAATATGCACACAACCATGACTATTAAAACCTATGAATTCATGAATAATCATTAAAAACAACACAACAATATAAGATCCTAACACAAGGTAGGATTCTATCTTGATATAGGAAAAACATACCTGGATTAGCATGCTAGCTAGTTATGTCTAACATACCCACATAATGTCTTCTGGTTCTCTTCAATGACTTATGCTAGTAACCTGCATGTCTCATAAGTTATCCATTGTAGGACCAAGTTATACATGCCTCGTAAGTAGATCTTCTAAGCGATCCATGACAGTGGATGAATCTTTGTCCTCATGTCATCATGATCATATGTTCTTGAACTAGAACATGATTTGTTTTTCTTGGTGTACCTCGATGAGTCATACTTGTCGAGATCGCTTGTAATCTTCTTATGTAAGGCCTTATCCTCATATCCCTCTGAAACAAGAACTTCTTCACTTATGCAGGTGACCAATCCATCTTCTAGGATTAACCAAATCCACTTGATTTGCAAGAATTGGATCTGGAGCTGGATTAGGGTTTGTCAGAGAAACTCCAAAAATTCAAACTTTGAATTTCAAACTTTTGAAAGGATAGAAATATGCACCTTGATGAGCTTATCAAGCTGGTATATTCAGAATTTGAAAAACGCAAAGTTTCACTCCTCAATTTTTCCTTTGAAACTTCCAGATTCACTAGACCTGACCCCGAACTAGGGTTTAATGAAGCCCACTCTTGTGCCCAATAAAAAGGTTTGATCCAAAGCTCTAAGCTTCTATTTTTATGAGGAGCTTCCAGCCGTGGTCACAGATTAAAAAATTCCCATTTTTGCGGAAGCCCTAATTTTCCACTTTTCCAATCAAAGTCCCGAGCTAGGGTCTGATCAAGCCTGGTCTTCTTCCCAACCAAAAATTCTGATCTTGGCCTCTAAATTTATATTTTGATGAATAGCATTCAGCCATAGTCTCTCATTACAAAAATTCCAACTTTCTCTGAAACCCTAAATTCCGGAAGCCATGAATGAAGGTGCTAAAAAATAATTCTATTATGACAAAAATATGTACCTGATTGTTTCTAGTGTAAATCTGAACTTTTTGATCCACAAGGTCTGAAATGTTTTTTTGAGATAGCCCGACCTGTCATCTTTCCATCCCGACAGGTATGACCTCAATTGGGTTCTCTGAGAGAGAGTTATGCCAAGTGTCGCAACGTGACCTGTTTATGGGATCAAACAAAAGAGCTAAATTGTATGCCGTGCCACATGTCACTGGTTCAACTTCGGCCTCTGAAAACGTTTCCTGAGATAGAAAAGTCTGTGCACTACCTGTCACATTTTATGAAATTTAATTTGGATCTTCCGATCCCAAGTTATGACCTTTTTCCCAGGTCACCTGTTTCTGACTGAGATATGGAAGAGGCAGAAACCCTATATTGAACAGATCATAAATCACAAAGTAATGTGAATTAGAAGTTGTCATTTGGACACAAGACACATAAGGATCTGATCCTCTCCCTGTAAAAGTTTCAGATCCGAAACCTTCGCCAAAATAGATTTATAGCGAAAGTTCTATGATGACTGGTTTTTTCTATATCAATCCCTAGCATCGCAAGTGCAACAAGTGTCATATATGCCATATCATTCCTTCTTTTAGGCTAGCTCTGATACCATGTTAAATTTTCAGAATTTACTTCAATCTGATCTAGAATCTTAACTGAGAGAACAACATGTATAGCATATCTACAGCATATTAATCATGGACACAATAATGCAAGCACACAAGAGACACAGAGTTTACTTCGGGAAAACCATAAAGGTGAAAAAACTCAATAACTTCCTCAAAGATAGATAGAGCAGTGATATAACTAGAATACAAGAGATAGTCTTCTCCTAGCAGTAGAGCCTCCTCCTCCACAAGTGTGCCACTCTCCAAAGTGTGAGTGAGTGAATAGAATGATAAAATAGAGATCTCTTGATCTTTATTTATACTAGACTTGACTTGCCTAATAACCTTTACTAGGTCAACCTTAACTTAACCACATAACACAATGTTGAATGGGCCGACACCCAATAGGGTGGTCTAATAACCCTTTGACCCACATGACCAACCCCCACTAGGGTGGTCTAATAACCCTTCGACCCACATGACTTATACAGGGCCGAACCCAACAAGATGGTCTAATAACCCATCAAGTATAAGTTACGACACTTACAATATAAATGACGACACTTCCGTATAGAGGAATAATAACATCTCTATAGGAATACAATATACATATATGTGAAATACATTCCGAATTTACATATACATCAACAAGGAACATGTCATCGGCCTCAATTTTAGGATCCTCCTGCTCATCATGTGACACCAAGAGGAAGAATCCTTTTACCCAATTTTCATTCCCAAAATTTGTGGCTGAATTTGAAGTGGGGAATGAAGGATGGTGAGCCATGCTTCTGAACATTTCATCCACTAATGTTATGGATGTATCCTCTCTATTGATTGTTGATCCATCTATGGTGTATGTTAGCACTTATATTTTATTCTGGTTGTAAAAGAATAACACCTAAGGTAACCTATTTCAAACCAAGCTTTAGGTAGAAAACTCAACCATTTTTCCACCAGAGAGGGCTCTCTCACGATATATATGTAAAGACTGAAATATATAAAAGTTCTCTCAAAATTTCTCAAAAGCATTTTCTAGTTGAAAAGGAAAACAAGAAACGTTTGGGCATGGAGTCAAAGTTTCAAATATATAATATGCCAGTAATAGATTTATACCAAACAGATTTTCACAGAGGCAAGATAGCAATCATATCACAGTCAATTTGAATTTTTTTTCAGGTGGTATAGAAAGCAGTAATGACATTCCATCAACAACAAGCATCTTTGGGTACCTTTTCTTTGACTCTTATGTAATCCAGATATGGTCTTAATTTCTCAACTTCCTTTATTATTGGTCCCATACCATGTGTTTGCAACCTTGCATAGCAGCTTGTCCTGTCACATGAGCTGCCAAACCTTTGTTATTATCACCCAATTCCTGATTCCTTGTCTGCAAAGTTTTTATTTCCTTATTTTTAATTTCATTTTCTTCCTTCAGCTTCTGTATTTCCATCTTCAATTCTTTGATTTCTCCTTCTTTCAAACTTACTTGGGACATGGCTTGTAAAATACCATCTACTCCAGTTTTATCTTCATCTGTGGCTATTTGTACCTGTTGCTGACCACTTTCTGCTAATATTTTCCTTGCTTCCTCCAACTGCTCTTCTAAAATGATTTTCTCTTTTTCCCAATGATCTTTTTCATCAGAGAGCTTTAACATTTTTGCAGTAACATCGTTTACTTCATTAGATAATTCTTCTTTTTCCTTTTCCAGTACCGTTAGTTCTGCTCCTTGGATAAGCACAGTGTCTGGAATTTTTAGCTTTCGTCTTAACATCAGGATCGTATCATGTTTTTCTTTGAGCAATTTTGTTGCTGCATCTCCCTCTTTATTTATCAAATCTACTTGCAATTTTTTAATCTGTTGCTGTCGAGACTTATTTTCTGCCTTCTCTTGTCTCAACTGATTATTCAATTTATCCAGTGAATTTTTTAATTTGTCTTCCTTCAATATTGCCCCCAAATAATCTGAATATATAACTTCTCCTGTTTGTCTGTGCAATAAAATTTTATATGGGGCATTTATTTTAGACAAATCTACTTTCATTTTTGAAATCTTATCTTTTGTGACAACTGAAAAATTTCAAAGAATTCTCTCTGATATTTCTACTAGTAAATAAACTTACTTCAATATTGGATATATTTCTAACTTTTGGAAACAGCTGACTGGTTTGCTTGGAGGATTCCTGTTTGTTCTGACTATGTTCATTAAATACATCCATCATATTCTGGGGTCTATTTACATCGCCCTCTACTGGGGTTTCTTCAATACTGTATTCTTTAACCGTGACCTCTGGTATTTTTTCTTCAGTTCTTTTTACCTCTTCTAAAACTGCTATCAACTCTTGTTGTTCATTTATCTTCAACTTTTTTCCTTTTTATGTTCCTTCATCTTCAATGTTCATTACATCTTGTATGGGTCTCTTAAACCCCACCAATGTAGTATTCATTGTGTCTTCTGTCTCTGTTGTTGTATCTGTCAATACTATTTCTTTGTCGTGTGCATCTGGAATGATTTCTTCTTTATATTCCAGCCAATTGGCTCTGTCAGACATCCCTTCAATCATCTGATGGTTCAGTGCTTTGATGCGATGATCTGTTCTCCATTTTGATATTATGTTCAATGGATCATACTCAATAGCCATATCTGTCTCAAAAATCATATCTTTCAATAACTTCTCTATATACACAGCAGCATTTTTATTCTTTATTGTGAATGGACCAAGTGTGAACGGATATTTAATGTCTGTTGCTTGTTTGTAAACCAAAAAATTGTTATCTTCAACAATCAACTTTTGTCTCAGGAATTTCAAAGCAAAAACCCTTAAGGTAAGAAAAGCTGGTAAAACATAAGGTTTATGTTTGAACCCATATAATCTGATTACTGTACTATCCTTTGACAAGAACCAATCTCCCGTCGCATACTCTGCACTCAATTGCATGCATGCCTGCATTTCTGGTAATACTCTAGGCAATTTTTTACCAAAGATCATTATGTAAATATCGGAGAGCATGTAATTGATGTAATTGAACATGTTATTTTCTAATAAAGTTGTGAAAATGATTTCTGGGAACTGCAATTCTTCTTGACTGGCTATCATAATCATTTTCATCAAAAAAGACTGAAACCTGAAATGTCTCAGAGTAGGAAAATTGACCATTTGGTTGTGAATCTTCTCTGTCAAAAATACTTCAAAATTAAGTCGAGGGATTTGATTTTCATCGATCCCTGACTGAACTGTACTCATTTTGTACAACAGACTCAATTGAAACTCGGTTACATACCTATTTGTACCAAACCTTAGAACTAAAGCCAATAATATCAAAACTAATTGGGTATTTTCATCAAACAAATCGATATCTATAGGGTACGGGACTTCCGAAATGTTGGTTTCTGGTTTGAGACACGACGACAAAAACCTTTCTCTATCATTTTGAGAGATTTGATGATAATTTTCAATAATGGAGATTTTAGAAAAATCTCGGACTCGAGGGTTTGGGAAAAATCTATTCCTAGGGCTTTAATTATTTCGGCCTGCTTTATTTCACAAACGAATCTGGTTTTCTGACTGTCTAGGACAATTCTTTCTTCTCGGTAGTAATTCTCGACACACCATGACACAAATTCTGGGAAAAAATGGATTTGGTCTGGGCAAAAGGCTATCAAAGACAACTGGTGGACTCTATGTAGGTCTATCCCTTCCTTTAACAATTCAGACAACCTAAGTTTAATCTCAGAGACTGGTAACCTAATTAGGTTATCATGAACGTCTTCGTCTCTATCCTCTAGGGATTCTTTTGCTTTAAAAACGTCTATATCGTGTACAGTTTCCATTTAAACGTTTCTTTAAACAAAATTATGTTTAAAAAAGTGGGCCAGGTCACCAGACCCTACTTGTATGTACACGCCTTTCGCCTTCTGTCGCAATCGCTAATCTCCACCAGTCTTCAGAGCTCTCCAAGATAGCGACACATATGCAAAATGCCGTTACGTGAAGCCCTTTTTGTTTTATATAAGCCTTTTTAATTAACTTCCTGGCAAATTTCCGAAAAGGGGTTCATATCCGACCGTTGATCTAGAGCTTTTGATTTGGGCCGTTAGATCTCACCTACTTTTATCCCCTATGGTGGTATCCACGATCTTAAAGCAGTTTTTCTTCTCCGGTTTGTTCCTTGCGCGGATCAACCATCTGATGACACCTGTTCGAGTGGTTTCGCTTTCCGCGACCTCTCTTCCTTCTATCAAGTGCGCACCTTCCCGGATGCAGACGAACAATGGCCGTTGATTTTGTTTCAGATATATATCATCCCTTCGATTTGCTACCGACGTAGGGCGTATTCCCTTACGCTTTCTCCTTCTACCACGTACCAAGTCCCACCACGCCACGTGCTATGTCCCGACGTGCCTTTCTATTTGGTGGTTCCGCACGGCGCTGTGGTGGTTTATGATACCATTATATCACATATGCGGACTGATGAGATTAGGACACGTGCCCGGCGGTATTGAGTCTGCAACCGCTCACAACTCTTTTCAACCGATCACTTCGGCGATGCAGGGAACTATATTAGCCGTTGATCTTGATCCTTATCTTCTCCACCATCGAAACTTGATCTGGATTTAACCTTTTCAAAGATTTGGTTTCGGACTTTGCATATGTGGGTTTTTTCCTTCTAGTTGTTTGTATTCTAAACCTTTTCTTCAACCTTTTTGGGGTAATTTCACTTCTTTTGGATTATTTTGGCAAAAACCTTTTAGTATTTGAGCATTCTCAGATATAGTGTCAACAACTGGCTCCAACTGGGGATGCTATCCTTCCTGTGAGGTAGCAAAGAACATCGTAGACCAAGTGCCTGATCCATTGGGCTGCATTCAATTTTTTTTTTTTTTTGAAAAAAATATTTACACTTTACAAAAACTCTCTTTCACTTCTTTTTTTTAGGAAAGATAATGTTTGAGGTGTCTCCCATTTACTGGACCTCCAGGATAGAATTCTCCATTGCAATTTTTTAGGATAAATGCATTTTCTCCTTGACATCCTGCAACAACATATGGACCTTTCCATAAATGCTCAAACTTTCCATGGTGATCTTCATTTCTGGAGTCCCACTTCAAAACCAGATCATTTATCTGAAAATCCTTTTTCTTAACCTTTCTGTCAAAAGTTTTCTTCATTTTTTCCTGATGCATTTGGGTTTTGTTATATGCTTTTTCTCTGACTTCATGCAATTCTATCATTTGATTTATTCTCCTTTTCATATGATTTGGCTCTTCATCGACTTCTTGTAATAATTTCATAACTGGCAAACCCAAAGAAACAGGGAAAATTACCTCTGTACCGTACACCAACTGGAAAGGGAAAGTGCCAATTGCTCTCTTTGTACTGATTCTATCCGCCCACAGAGCATATTTCAGTTTAGTGTGCCAAGCCCTCTTATTTTCTTCTAGCAACTTCTTTATGATTCTCACTAAACTTTTATTTGAAGATTCGGCCAACCCATTCCCTTGTGGATAATAAGCAGTTGAATGATTCAGATGTATGTGATATTTGTAACAAAAATTTATCATCTTTTTTGACTTGAACGCCAGAGCATTATCTGTCACTATCCTTTTAGGAAAACCAAACCTGGACAAAATGTTCTCTTCCAAAAAGTTCATAATCACCGTTTCTGTGGCATTTCTGGTTGGGATGGCCTCAATCCATTTTGTGAAGTAATCTGTAGCAGTCAGAATCCACTTATGTTTCCCTGAAGAATTTGGATTAATCTCACCAATAAAATCTAACCCCCACTGTTGGAAAGGTGCTTCGACTGAAATAGGTTATAACGGAAAAGGAAATAATTCTCTTTTTCCATCAAAAATTTGACATTCATGACATTTCGTTACTTCTTTATATACATCTGAATACATGTTGGGCCAATAAAAACCAGCTCTAAGAATTTTGTTCATAGTAGCCTTCCATGAATGATGCCCCCCACACATACCTTTATGAAATTCCACCATAATATGCTGCACTTCATTCTCTAATAGGCAATTCAACAGGATTCCTCCGAGATCTTTCCAAAATAAATTTCCATCTAATATGCAAAACTTGGCTGCTTTCAATTTTACTGATCTTGCCCTAGTTTTTTCCATATTCGCAGGCGCTTGGAGATTCTGCAAAACATATACAATATCCGCGTACCAGGGGGATAAAGAGAAATCTTCAATTATTTGTGAATTTGGAACATTTTCGGTTAAGTTTCAGAAAGAAAATTCATACCGAGAGAGTCCCAATTTGTTTCAGTCATCATTTTAGCCAAACCTTGGCCTTTTATCAGTTTCGTAGGTTTAATGTCCAGATCATATTCTAATAACACTGCTATCCACTTCGCCCTTTTCCCTTCAGGATCTGGTTGGGTAAGAATGTCTTTCACTGCTGTTGATGGAACATGTGCTATTATATGAGAATGCAAAATATATATCCTGAAATCCTTCAATGCTTTCACTAAAGCATAAGCTTGTTTCTCCATGATGTTGTATTTTAATTCTGCATCTCTCAGAATCTTACTAAAAAATGCAAATGGTTGTTCCGCACCTTCTTGATTCTTTTGCAACAATACCCCAGCTACTGTGTGTTCTGATGCATAAGTAAACATAATGAAATCCTTTGTATAATCTGGACTAATTAACACTGGTGCTTTAGTCAATGCTCTTTTAATATTATCAAAGGATTGTCTTGCTTCTTCAGTCCATTTAATTTCCTTGTCTTTCCTTAGCATTTCAGTTATGTTTCTCAGAATTTTGGCGAAACTAGGAATGAACCTTCTTAACCAATTTACCCTTCCAATAAATGACTGAATCTCTTTTTTGCTCCTAGGGATTCCCACCTTTTGTATCGCGGATACTCTCTTCGGGTCAATATTAATGCCTTCTTTTGATATGATGTGTCCCAATAATCTTCCTTCTTCCATGCAAAAATGAGATTTCTTTGGATTTAAGGAAATCCCAAATTTTCTACATTTTATAAAAACTCTTTCCAGATGCTTCCAGTGATCAGCAGCATTCTTTGAATAAACAGTGATATCATCCATGTATACCACCACAAATTTGTCCCTTTCATCTGCAAATGCAATATCCATGGCTCTCTGAAAAGTTGAGCCTGCATTCATCAAACCAAATGGCATTTTGGCGTACATAAATGTTCTTCATGGAGTAGTAAAAGCAGTTTTTTTCCTGATCCTCTGGGTGAACTTTAATTTGATTGTAACCTGAGAAACCATCTAACATGGAAATTCTTTCGGCTCCCACAACTTTCTGTAAAATCTGATCCATTTTAGGGAGTGGATAATTATCTTTCAAAGAAACTCTGTTCAAATTTCTAAAGTCTACACACAACCTTATTTCGCCATTCTTTTTCCTTACTGGTACTAGGTTAGCCAACCACTTAGAAAACCTTAAGGACACAATTATCTTAGCATCAAAAAGCTTTCTCACCTCTTTTTCTATCACTGGAAGCAACTTGGGATTTATTCTTCTTAATTTCTGCTTAAAAGGTTTTTCATCAGGTTTGATAGGAATTGTATGCTGTATAACAGAAACATCATATTCTTTCAGGTCCTCATAGCTCCAAGCAAAAACATCCGAAAATATTTTCATCACTTCCACGCTTTTATCCTCTTCTTTTCTTGGTAATTTCTTTGAAAGTTTTACCAATTTGGGATCTTTTTCAGAACCTAAATTGTAATCTTTTACATCCTTAGGTTTAGGCTCTACCTTTGGATTTTTCACCACATCATTTTTATCAAACAACTTTTCTAAAGGAATCAAGCCTCTATCGATAACATTATTCTTCAGCTGAATTATATCCTTACCTCCAATCCTTTGCTTGAACTTTTCTGTTTCTTCTGGGGGATCTATTTCATCTGGACCAGCCCCAGCATCTTCTGCATCAATAGACCTGTAATTGAATTCATCTGTCATTTCTAAAAAGCGTTTAATCTGTTGATCATCTTCAAAAACCTGCCAATGTTTGATATTGTCTGGGATAGATGGTCTGTGTATGACCTCAATATCATATTTCTTTTTAGAGAAGATAGGAGTTTTGAATGCAGCTCCCACAGTGGCCAAAGAATCTGCTACAGTGTTGCTAACTCTGGGAATTGAAACAACATCATGTTCATTTTAGGGTGTTTGTTCTGATAAATAGATTTTACCTGATTTATTACCAATTCGGAATCTCCAAACACTTTAATCTTTTTTGCTTTTAAATCTCTCAACACGTTCAACCCCAGAATCAAAGCTTCATATTCTGCAACATTGTTGGTACATTCAAAATTCAATTGGTAAGAAAACATTAGGAATTCTCGGTCAGGTGTAATTATCCATACTCCTGCACCAACTCCTTCTCTGCTTCTATCCCCATCAAAGTGCATCGTCCAGGTCCCTTCTTTTCTGATCTTTTCTCTTAACAATCTTTCTTTTTCATTTTCTTTAGGTTCAATTAAATCAATCTTTTCTTTAGATTCAACATCATTGTACAAAATACAAGAACCCAAATCTGTGTCTACTGCATATATATCATGCTTATCAGGTTCTTTTAAGTCACTTACCAAATAAGCAGCCATCTTTTCAGCATATAATCTTCTGTGTACCCCAAACACCGGAATAGTAGCAAAATAAATATCCATCTGCAGAGTTCCTTTTAACTTCGAGGCCCATGACCTGGACAATAACATACCAAACTTTGTTGGAATATCGGCAACCATCACATCCATAATGTTAAATTTTCTTAATTTACTTCAATATGATCTAGGATCTTAACTGAGAGAACAACATGTACAGCATATCTACATCATATCAATCATGGAGACAATAATGCAAGCACACAAGAGACACAAAGATTTACTTGGGGAAAACCATAAAGGTGAAAAACCCCAATAACTTCCTCAGAGATAGATAGAGCAATGATACAACCAACCAAGAGAGATAGCCATAACCTAGCAGCAGATCCTCCTCCTCCATAAGTGCGCCACTCCTCCTTGAGTGCATGTGTGAGAAGTGAGTGAGAAAATAGAGTGCCTCCCGCACTCTATTTATACTTGACTTGACTTGCCTTTTTACCTAACTCATGTAGGCTCGAACTTAACCACATAACATAATGCTGAGTGGGCCGACCCCCAATAGGGTGGTCTAATAACCCTTTGACCCACATGGTCGACCCCCCAATAGGGTGGTCTAATAACCCTTTGACCCACATGACTTATATAGGGCCGACCCCAAATAAGGTGGTCTAATAACCCATCAAGTATAAGTTACGACACTTACAATATAAATGACGACACTTCCTTATAGAGGAATAATACCATCTCTATAGGAATACAATATACATATATGTGAAATACATTCCAAAGTTACATATACATCAACACTCCCTCTTAACTAGGAAGGTATTTCTCAGCACAGTTCTTCTAGCACAAGTCATCTTCTCTAGATCATCGTCACTGGATAATCGTCATCGAGTCATCATCATCGTCACTGCTGCTGCTATCTCAATCAATCTCTGAATCTACTCGTCATAGGAAGTTCTACAGAGCCAGTCCTTTTTCATACTGGATGTAGGCCCACCACCTGCAGGTCTTCGTCATCACTGGCCATACTGTGGAATCCTCAGGACTTATTACGTGCGTCACAAAACCTCGAAAGAGCATCCCAGGATGTTACGGGTACACAACTCTGACCTGTAGGATCTCCCAGGGTGCTATTACATGTGACCCCACCACAAAACCTCGAAAGAGCATCTCAGGATGTTACGGGTACACAACTCCAACCTGAAATCTCCCAGGGCACAAATTACATGTGGTCCACCACAAAACCTCGCAAGAGCATCTCAGGATGTTATGGGTACACAACTCCGACCTGAAATCTCCCAGGGCGCTATTACATGTGGTCATGGAAAAACCTCGAAAGAGCATCTCAGGATGTTACGGGTACACAACTCCGACCTGAAATCTCCCAGGGCCCAAATTACATGCCATAGGACAAAACCTCGCAAGAGCATCTCAGGATGTTACGGGTACACAACTCCGACCTGAGATCTCCCAGGGCACAAATTACATGTCCTCCCAGAGCAATGTCTCGAAATAGCATCCCAGGCTGTTACGGGTACACAACTCCGACCTATAGGATCTCCCAGACATGCTCATCTGCACAACCTGATCCACGGCCACAGAGTATCAACCTGATACTCACCATACATCATCCTGATGTACTCATGATCGTCCTGATCATCATCACTGCAACGTCCTGCTGCATGTCATCTGGAGCAACATCCTGAAGCTCACCATCCATGATCATCCTGATCATCATCACTGCAACGTCCTGCTGCATGTCATCTGGAGCAACATCCTGAAGCTCACCATCCATGATCATCCTGATCATCATCACTGCAACGTCCTGCTGCATGTCATCTGGAGCAACATCCTGAAGCTCATCATCCATGATCATCCTGATCATCACTGCAACATCCTGCTGCATGTCATCTGGAGCAACATCCTGAAGCTCATCATCCATGATCATCCTGATCATCACTGCAACATCCTGCTGCATGATCCACCTGATCATCAATGCATCCACCTGATGCATACCAAGTATCTACCTGATACATATCATCATACATGATCCTCCTGATCATACAATGTATCCACCTGATACATGATACATATCACCATACATGATCCACCTGATCATACAATGTATCCACCTGATACATATACAGATACATGGTCCAAGCATCCAACATGATGCATATACAAAATACATACACATGATCCAACTGATCATATCCAGCATCCTACATGATGCATCCATACATAAATGATCCACCTGATCATATCTAGCATCCAACATGTTGCGTACATACATACATAAAAATGATCCAACTGATCATATCCAGTATCCAACATGATGCGTACATACATACATAAAAATGATCCAACTGATCATATCCAGCATCCAACATGATGCGTACATACATACATAAAATGATCCAACTGATCATATCCAAGCAGAAACCAAAACATCATCCTGATGCTCATCATCCAGCACTTACATCCACAGCCATGTGAAGGATCCCCCTTCCAACATGCTTGGAATGGCTTCAGCAAATGTGTCCATCACTTCTCCCTCGAAGTATCCTCGATCTGAAGCACGCTAAACCTCTCTCTGAAGTACTCGAACTTCACCCTAGCTAGTGGCTTCGTCAGCACATCTGCAATCTGCTCATCCGTCGCAACATACAGGAGCTTCACAACTCCTCTCTGCACCATATCCCTGATATAGTGATATTTGATCCCTATGTGTTTCGACCTGTCATGAAACACTGGGTTCTCGGACAGCTTCACACAACTCTGGTTATCACAGAAGATACCAGTAGCCTCCAACGGGAGATCAAATAACTCAGACAGTAGCTTCCATAGCCATATTGCCTCGCAACTAGCTGAGCAGGCTGCAACATACTCTGCCTCAGCTGTACTCAGTGCTATGCAGGTCTGCTTCCTGCTAAACCAAGAGATCACACCTGATCCCATACTGAAGCAGCACCCAGATGTGCTCTTCCTATCTGCAGCACTGCCAGCCCAATCTGAATCAACATAACCCTATAGGTTAAACTTTTGATTCGCCTCATACCTGAGCCCATAATCCACTGTACCCTTGAGGTACCTCAGAATATGCTTTACAACAACCAGGTGAACACTCCTCGGATTCGTCAGGAACTGGCTCAATGTGTTCACAGCAAAGCAAATGTCTGGTCTCGTGTTCGTTAGGTACATCAAGGACCCAATCATCTGACGATACATAGAGATATCAACTGGCTCAGATGAAGCATCACATAGAAGCTTCAGATTCGATTACATAGGTGTGGCCATGGCCTTGCAATCCATCATCCCGAACCTCTTCAGGATCTCTACTGCATACTTCCCTTGTCCAAGGAAGATTCCTTTTGCACTCTGCCACACCTCCATGCCAAAAACAAATAGTGCATCATCCTCAAGTTCTTCATCTCGAACTCGATAGTAAGCTTCCGCTGCGTGTCGGCAATCAATCTATCTTCACCATACCAAGTTCTGCACATTTATGATTTCCTATCATGTGTCTCAGAACCAAGTGGCTGCTCCACATACACTTCTTCTTCAACTACACCATTCAAGAAAGCTGTCTTGAATCCATCTGGTGTATCTTCTATTTCATCACTTTTATATTTCTCAATGCTTCCATCTGCAACATGCTTGATCTGATGGTTCCATTTGGAAGTCATAGCAAACTTCCCTTCATGTCTTGGAATTACATCCCAAACATCATTCTTCATGATTGACGGATCATGGCATTTCATTTCTTCATCCCAGATCCTGGGAACTTCAATATCTTCAATAGATATCTTTGTTGCTGGAACAAATGTTGTAGTTCTTCTTTTGTAGGAGATGGCATGCGATCTTTCCTACACAACAAGTTAAATTGCATGATTAGAAAACATCTCATAGTTTTCAGAACAAATTCTTACACATAAAGAAATATGCCATACAGTCATGCAATTATCTTAGCCAATGCTTCAATACAACATTTATCCATATTCCGTAACTTTCTAGATGCCTTCCAATCTCTACCAGAACATTGTTAAGAGTGTGCACAACTCCCAACATGTCAGCAAAGAGGTTTCATTCTAGATAAGTAGCAATGGAATGTTGTACAGTGCCATAGGCCACTTACCCATGCATATTAGGAGTATACTGTTCATCAATGCAATTATTCTAATATGCATAATACACAACCTAATTCTAGGAACATCAGTATATACATTATTGAACAGTATTATTTAAGAAATGACAATTCAAATACTTATCTTTGTTTGTTCGTTGGGTGGACTCCCTGTGAGTCTTCGCTTCCTTGCAGGAGCTGCTGGAGTCCTAATCTGAAGTAGCTTCTTCTACACCTTTTTGTTGTGGGATGTAGAGAGATGGTCAACTCCCTCTGAATATCTGCATCCTTGCATAAACCACTGGAGTGTACTCCCTCTTGATCTTTGCTTCCTGGATTACCTGTTCTTGAATCTCATATTCATCCTTGGTCCCTATGCATGCTTATTAGTATCATGAATGTGTTATCCTTGTGATCTCATATAAAATCATACATTCATTAGTATACTATTAAAACACAATAATCTCAAGCATGTATAGTCATGATCATTTCAAACAGAAATAATAAGCATTAGCATTCAAGGTTTATGTAGGATTCTCATAAGAAGCATAACATGTCTAAACCTATAATTACTCAAACCTATGACTCTTCAGGTTAGTTGAATCATCAATCAAGATAAGAGATATAAAATGCATAAAACCTGTGATTATTCAAACCTATACCTTCATGATTCTTCTGGTTATTCATATCATCAATTATGGTAAGAAACATAATATGCATACAACCATGATTATTCAAACCTATGACTTCATGAATAATCATTATCAACAACAGTATAAGATCCTAACCCAAGGTAGGAATCTAGCTTGATATAGGAAAAACATACCTGGATTAGCATGCTAGTTAGTTATGTCTAACATACTCACATGATGTCCTCTTGTTCTTCTTCAATGACTTGTGCTAGTAACCTGTATATCTCATAGGTTAGCCATTATAAAACCAAGTTATACATACCTTGTAAATGGATCTTCTATGAGATCCATGACAATGGATGAGTCTTTATCCTCATGTCATCATGATTATATGTTCTTGGACCAGAACATGATTTGTCTTTCTTGGTGTACCTTTCATGTTAGTAGAAAACATAAACCTCATACAACACCATAATGCATTAGTACAATCATAAGTGTCAACACCCTAACCAATGAATATCTTCTATCATGCATTCATAATTTTGTTAAGGTGATACGACAAATCTAAAATCAAAATTGTACTAACCGTAATAACATGAAGACATACCATAAACTTAATCATGGAAAATATCGAAACATACCTCGATGAGTCATACCTGTTGAGATCGCTTGTAATCTTCTTATGTAAGGCCTTAGCCTCATCTCCCTCTGAAACAGGAACTTCTTCACTCATGCAAATGATCAATCCATCTTCTTCTAGGATTAACCCAATCCATTTGATTTGAAAGAACTGGACTTGGAGCTGGATATGGGTTTTTCAGAGAAACCCCAAAAATTCAAACTTTGAATTTCAAACTTTCGAAAGGATAGAAATATGCGCCTTGATGAGCTGATCAAACTGGTATATTCAGAATTTGAAAACTGCAAAGTTTCACTCCTCAATTTTTCCTTTGAAACTTCCGGATTCACTGTACGTGACCCTGAACTGGGGTTTTATGAAGCCCACTCTTTTGCCCCATCAAAATGTTTGATCCAAAGCTCTAAGCTTCTATTTTTCTGAGGAGCTTCCAGCCGTGGTCACAGATTTCAAAAATTCCCATTTTTACAGAAGCCCTAATTTTCCACTTTTCTGATCAAAGTCCCGAACTAGGGTCTAATCAAGCCCGGCCTTCTGCCCAACCAAAAATTCTGATCTTGGTCTCTAAATTTCTATTTTGATGAGTAGCATCCAGCCGTGGTCTCCGATTACAAAAATTCCAACTTTCTCCAAAGCCCTAAATTCTGGAAGCCATGAATGAAGGTACCAAAAAATAATTCTGTTTTGACAGAAATATGTACCTGATTGTTTCTGGTGTAACTCCGAAATTTTTGATCCACAGGGTCTGAAAAAGCTTCCTGAGATAGCCTGACCTGTTATCTTTCCATCCTGACAGGTCTGACCTCAATTGGATTCTCTGAGAGAGAGTTATGCCAAATGTCGCAACGTGACCTATTTTGGGATAAAACAGGAGAGCGAACTTGTACGGCGTGACACGTGTCACTGTTTTAACTTCGACCTCTGAAAAAGTTTCCTGAGATATCTTGGCCTGTTAAATTTCCATCCTGACAGGTCTGACCTCAATTGGACTCTCTGAGAGAGAGTTATGCCAAATGTCGCAACGTGACCTGTTTATGGGATAATACAGGAGAGCGAACTTGTACGGTGTTCCACGTGTCACGGGTTCAACTTAGGCCTCTGAAAAAGTTTTTTGAGATAGTACAGACTGTGTACTACCTGTCACTTTTTACGAAATTTCATTTGGAGCTTCCTAGCCCAAGATATGACCTTTTTCCCAAGGTCACCTGATTTTGACTCAGATCTGGAAGAGGCAGAAACCCTATATTGTACAGATCATAAATCAAAAAGTACAATGAATTAGAGGTTGTCCTTTGGACACAAGATACCTGGAGATCTTAGATTCGGCCTGTAACAATTTCAGATCCGAAAACTTCTCCAAAACGGATTTATAGCGAAAGTGCTACGATGACTGGTGTTTTTGCTATATCAAGCCCTAGCATCGTAAGTGCAACAAGTGTCATACATGCCATATCATGCCTTCTTTCAGGCTAGCTCTGATACCATGTTAAATTTTCTGAATTTACTTCAATATGATCTAGGATCTTAACTGAGAGAACAACATGTACAGCATATCTACAGCATATCAATCATGGAGACAATAATGCAAGCACACAAGAGACACAAAGATTTACTTGGGGAAAACCATAAAGGTGAAAAACCCCAATAACTTCTTCAGAGATAGATAGAGCAATGATACAACCAACCAAGAGAGATAGCCATAACCTAGCAGCAGATCCTCCTCCTCCATAAGTGCACCACTCCTCCTTGAGTGCATGTGTGAGAAGTGAGTGAGAAAATAGAGTGCCTCCCGCACTCTATTTATACTTGACTTGACTTGCCTTTTTACCTAACTCATGTAGGCTCGAACTTAACCACATAACATAATGCTGAGTGGGACGACCCCCAATAGGGTGGTCTAATAACCCTTTGACCCACATGGCCGACCCCCCAATAGGGTGGTCTAATAACCCTTTGACCCACATGACTTATATAGGGCCGACCCCAAATAAGGTGGTCTAATAACCCATCAAGTATAAGTTACGACACTTACAATATAAATGACGACACTTCCTTATAGAGGAATAATACCATCTCTATAGGAATACAATATACATATATGTGAAATACATTCCAAAGTTACATATACATCAACACATAAGAATACCTTTTGCTGGTATTTTACTGAGATTGATTGTCAAATCTTTTATCAACCCTAAACATTTAACTTTCCTTGAATCAAAAGAAAATAAGTCATCATATGGTCTTATGATTTCCAATCCCAAAGATTCTACTACAAGTTTTGGCATCAGATTATGAGAAGCTCCTGAGTCTAACATACAATTATGCACGACTTTATCATGAACATTCAAATTTACATAGAAAGGAGAAACTTCCCCAAAACTATTATCTTCCATTCTTGAACCCAGGCAGATATTAGGAGTATCATCATCTAATTCCAAAGTATCTATTTCCACTCGATTTTCTACTTGCATCATCTTAAAAATTTGTTCCTTGTATTCTTTATTCTTTAATATCTCATTAAAAGGTACATAAATCTTGACTTTCGACATTTCACTCTGTATATTGAAAGGAACCAAATTTTTATCACCCTCCTTTATCGAGTCTTTCTTGTTATCTGAAATTACTTTTGGCATATCTTCATTTTATTTTCTTCTCGTTTGCTGTTCATACTGACTAGTAGAAGGTTTATCTTTATTTCCTTTTGATTTGCCTATTGGTTCTTTTCCTTTGTCTATTATAACGTCTCGGTTTCTCAGATTTATCTTTCTTTGAAGATCATTTATAGCATTTTGGTAACCAATCTGGTATTGATCAATTTCCGTCTCCAAATTATAACATTCCCCTTCTGTAAGGAACATATCATACTCTTGTTTAGTCAGATACACTTCTGAATCAGAACTACCACAATGGTGAATATAACTCTTCGGTATTTCAGCTTCAACTTCTCCAACAATATAATTTTCGGGGAAAGGAGGTCTGATTTGATCTTCTTCTGCATTCCTTGGGTTTCGCTGCTCTCTCGGTCTTATAGCTGGAACAAAGGGTCTCCTAAAATTTGGGTTTCTGATTTGAGGTTCTACTTTATCTTTATTTGGACCTTGGTTATCCACCACTAACCTTTCTAATAACTTTTCCATAGTTTTCATCATTGCTTCAAATTTTACATCTGTGGAAGAAGAAGAAGAAGATGCTGCATTTTGATTATCTTCTCTAATTTTCTTTCTGTCCATATCTCTATGTCTCATTTTTCCAGAAGCCATCATATTAGCTTCAACTTCTACTGCATCTTTCATCATTATTGCCAAAGTAGTAGATCTTCTCTCTCTCAATGTGCATGAAAAATCACCTTCGAAAGCATCTGCATAATGTAACTTGGTTGCTCCCACTGGAGGTTTTATATCTGTAGGGATAGAATTATAGACTTTCATAAATCTGGCAGAGAACTCTTGAACTGATTCAAAACCTCCTTTTTTCAGATTGTTATACTGTGTCAACACCTGCGAAGGATTTTTCTGGTCTTCCCATCTTTCAATAAAAAGAGTTGTAAAAGCATCATAATTAGCAATTGATCCTACAGCTAAAGCTCTAAACCATTTTTTGAATTCACCTCTCAAGCTTTGGGAAAGCAAACTCATTTTTGCATCATCATAATCCACTTCTTCTAAATCAATGAAATCACTAAAGTTATCAACATGTCGCTGTGCTATGTAGTTACCCTCATTATCAAAAGTAAAGATTCTCTGTCCATAATTTTGAGGCAAATCATGTAAAGCTGCGGGAAAAACCAATGGGGCAAATCTGGCAGCCATGGGTGGTGGGTTATAAGGTGGAACAATCACTGCCTGTTGTCTATTACTTTGCACAGGTATTCTTTGGGCTTTGGATATTCTGGACCCTGCCCTTTCAGATTTTTGTAAATTTTCCCAAACAGATTTTAAAGAATAATCCCACAAACTTTTTGGGTCAACTTTTGTTTCTTTCAAATCAGAATCTGATTTAGTTCTAAGCAAAATCTTTTCACCCAAACCAATATTTTCTTTCTCAAACATATTTTCTTGCAAAGAAGGGAATATATTTGAAAACTAAGAAATACCTTCTTTCGTCTTGCCTTTGCCTTTATCTGTCTTGAGGAGCTTTTCTGGATTATCCACGCCTGAGAAGAACTGCAAACCGAGATTTCTTCTTGTAGCCACAATGTCTTTCTCAGAATATCTTCAAAAAAACTTAAGAAATTGTCACAAGTGAAGTCGCTAGGGCAATATCTACAACCAACTTATTTCAAACTTCCTTGCCCAAGAAATTTGACCTTTCTTTATCGTTTCTCCCAGGGAAAATTTCACTTTCGTTCCCCGGCAACGGCGCCAAAATGTTAGCACTTAGATTTTATTCCGGTTGTAAAAGAATAACACCTAAGGTAACCTATTTCAAACCAAGCTTTAGGTAGAAAACTCAGCCATTTTTCCACCAGAGAGGGCTCTCTCACGATATATATGTAAAGACTGAAATATATAAAAGTTCTCCCAAAATTTCTCAAAAGGATTTTCTGGTTGAAAAGGAAAACAAGAAACGTTTGGGCATGGAGTCAAAGTTTCAAATATATAATATGCCAGTAAGAGATTTATACCAAACAGATTTTCACAGAGGCAAGATAGCAATCATATCACAGTCAATTTGATTTTTTTTCAGGTGGTATAGAAAGAAGTAATGACATTCCATCAACAACAGGCATCTTTGGCTACCTTTTCTTTGACTCTTATGTAATCCAGATATGGTCTTAATTTCTCAACTTCCTTTATTATTTGGTCCCATACCATGTGTTTTCAACCTTGCATAGCATCTTGTCCTCTCACATGAGCTACCAAACCTTTGTTATTATCACCTAATTCTCGATTCCTTGTCTGTAAAGTTTTTATTTCCTTATTTTTAATTTCATTTTCTTCCTCCAGCTTCTGTATTTCCATCTTCAATTCTTTGATTTATCCTTCTTTCAAACTTGCTTGGGACATGGCTTGTAAAATACCATCTACTCCAGTTTTATCTTCATCTGTGGCTATTTGTACCTGTTGCTGACCACTTTCTGCTAATCTTTTCCTTGCTTCCTCCAACTGCTCTTCTAAAATGATTTTCTCTTTTTCCCAATGATCTTTTTCATCAGAGAGCTTTAACATTTTTGCAGTAACATCGTTTACTTCATTAGATAATTCTTCTTTTTCCTTTTCTAGTACCATTAGTTCTGTTCCTTGGATAAGCACAGTGTCTGGAATTTTTAGCTTTCGTCTTAACATCAGGATCGTATCATATTTTTCTTTGAGCAATTTTGTTGCTGCATCTCCCTCTTTATTTATCAAATCTACTTGCAATTTTTTAATCTGTTGCTGTCGAGACTTATTTTCTACCTTCTCTTGTCTCAACTGATTATTCAATTTATCCAGTGAATTTTTTAATTTGTCTGCCTTCAATATTGCCCCCAAATAATCTGAATATATAACTTCTCTTGTTTGTCTGTGCAATAAAATTTTATCTGGGGCATTTATTTTAGACAAATCTACTTTCATTTCTGAAATCTTATCTTTTGTGACAACTGAAAATTTCAAAGAATTCTCTCTAATATTTCTACTAGTAAATAAACTTACTTCAGTATTGGATATATTTCTAACTTTTGGAAACAACTGACTAGTTTGCTTGGAGGATTCCTGTTTGTTATGACTATGTTCATTAAATACATCCATCATATTCTGGGGTCTATTTACATCGCCCTCTACTGGGGTTTCTTCAATATTGTATTCTTTAACCGTGACCTCTGGTATTTTTTCTTCAGTTCTTTTAACCTCTTCTGAAACTGCTATGAACTCTTGTTGTTCATTTATCTTCAACTTTTTTCCTCTTTCTGTTCCTTCATCTTCAATGTTCATTACATCCTGTATGGGTCTCTTAAACCCCACCAATGCAGTATTCATTGTGTCTTCTGTCTCTGTTGTTGTATCTGTCAATACTATTTCTTTGTTGTGTGCATCCGGAATGATTTCTTCTTTATATTCCATCCAATTGGCTCTGTCAGACATCCCTTCAATCATCTGATGGTTCAGTGCTTTGATGCGATGATCTGTTCTCCGTTTTGATATTATGTTCAACGGATCATACTCAATAGCCATATCTGTCTCAAAACTCATATCTTTCAATAACTTCTCTATATACACAGCAACATTTTTATTCTTTATTGTGAATGGACCAAGTGTGAACGGATATTTAATGTCTGTTACTTGTTTGTAAACCAAAAAATTGTTATCTTCAACAATCAACTTTTGTCTCAGGAATTCCAAAGCAAAAACCCTTAAGGTAAGAAAAGCTGGTAAAACATAAGGTTTATGTTTGAACCCGTATAATCTGATTGCTGTATTATCCTTTGACCAGAACCAATCTTCCGTCGCATACTCTGCACTCAATTGCATGCATGCCTGCATTTCTGGTAATACTCTAGGCAATTTTTTACCAAAGATCATTCTGTAAATCTCGGAGAGCATGTAATTGATGTAATTGAACATGTTATTTTCTAATAAAGTTGTGAAAATGATTTCTGGGAACTGCAATTCTTTTGACTGGCTATCATAATCATTTTCATCAAAAAAGACCGAAACCTGAAATGTCTCTGAGTGGGAAAATTGACCATTTGGTCGTGAATCTTCTCTGTCAAAAATACTTCAAAATTAAGTCGAGGGATTTGATTTTCATCGATCCCTGACTGAACTGTACTCATTTTGTACAACAGACTCAATTGAAACTTGGTTACATACCTGTCTGTATCAAACCCTAGAACTAAAGCCAATAATATCAAAACTAATTGGGTATTTTCATCAAACAAATCAATATCTATAGGGTACGGGACTTCCGACATGTTGGTTTATGGTTTGAGACACGATGAAAAAAACCTTTCTCTATCATTTTGAGAGATTTGATGATAATTTTCAATAATGGAGATTTCAGAAAAAATCTCGGACTCGAGGGTTTGGGAAAAATCTATTCCTAGGGCTTTAATTATTTTGGCCGGCTTTATTTCACAAATGACTCTGGTTTTCTGACTGTCTAGGAAAATTCTTTCTTCTCGGGAGTAATTCTCGGCACACCATGACACAAATTCTGGGAAAAAAGGGATTTGGTCTGGGCAAAAGGCTATCAAAGATGACTGGTGGACTCTATGTAGGTCTATCCCTTCCTTTAAAAATTCATACAACCTAAGTTTAATCTCAGAGACTGGTAACCTAATTAGGGTATCATGAACGTCTTCATCTCTATCCTCTAGGGATTCTTTTGCTTTAAAAACGTCTATATCGTGTACAGTTTCCATTTAAACGTTTCTTTAAACAAAATTCTATTTAAAAAAGTGGGCCAGGTCACTAGACCCTACCTGTACGTACACGCCTTTCGCCTTCTGTCACAATTGTTGATCTCCACCAGTCTTCAGAGCTCTCCAAGATAGCGATACATATGCAAAATGCCGTTACGTGAAGCCCTTTTTGTTTTATATAATCCTTTTTTATTAACTTCCTGGCAACTTTTCGAAAAGGGGTTCATATCCGACCGTTGATCTAGAGCTTTTGATTTGGGCCGTCAGATCTCGCCTCCTTTTATCCCCTATGGTGGTATCCACGATCTTAAAGCAGTTTTTCTTCTCCGGTTTGTTCCTTGCGCTGATCAACCATCTGATGACACCTGTTCGAGTGGTTTCGCTTTCCGCGACCTCTCTTCCTTCTATCAAGTGTGCACATTCCTGGATGCGGACGAACAATGGCCGTTGATTTTGTTTCAGATATATATCGTCCCTCCGATTTTATACCAATGTAGGGCGTATTCCCTTACACTTTCTCCTTCTGCCACGTACCAGGTCCCACCGCGCCACGTGCTATGGCCTGTCACGCCTTTCTATTTGGTGGTTCCGCACAGCGCTGTGGTGGTTTATGATACCACTATATCACATATGCGGACTGATGAGATTAGGACACATGCCTGACGGTATTGAGTCCGCAACCGCTCACAACTCTTTTCAATCGATCACTTCGGCAATGCGGGAAACTATATTAGCCATTGATCTTGATCCTTATCATATCCGCCATTGAAACTTGATCTGGATTTAACCTTTTCAAAGATTTGTTTTCGGACTTTGCATATGTGGGTTTTTTCCTTCTAGTTGTTTGTATTCTAAACCTTTTCTTCAACCTTTTTGGGGTAATTTCACTGCTTTTGGATTATTTTGACAAAAACCTTTTAGGATTTGAGCATTCTCAGATATAGTGTCAACAGTGTACTCATCTAGCTCTTGCTTGGAAGAGTGACTTTCTTCAATGAACCTCTAAAGTTCATTCTGGAAAAGGTCAAGTGCTTGTTTTTCATCAACCCTGTCTGCATAGTCCTCAAGCACATACCAAGAAGATTGTTCCTCATGATCCACCAACTCATGAGGTTCCTCCCTTGGAACATTAACTAACTCAGCCATGTTATTGTGACTTTGTGAAAGCTGGGAGGTAAAAATTGATTGTGGAAAATTTTCATTAAGCTGCTCAATCTGATCTTCAGATTCTTGACAAGCATCATGAGTACCAATTAGAGAATCCTGGGTGGTTTCCAACATATGAGTGAGCTTGTTGATCTCCTCATCATTCCTTATTGCAGCATTATAGTACATATTCACAAGCTCCAACAAGTGATCTCTTTCCGAAAGCAGCTGAGAGAAATTTCCTTTTAGGCTTCCTACTACTTCCCCCATGTGCACAAAATTTTCAACAGAGGGTTTCTCCTCCATTGATGCAGTTCTCCAACAGCAGTGAGAGATCAAAGCATTAAGTTCATGGAGGTTTTTTAGTGCCTCCTTGATTTTATCCTCACTCATTTTCAATGGCCCAATCAAGGTGAGAAGTTCTAGCTGGTGAACCTCCTCTTCTGCTTCTTGCAATTCAGTCTTCTCCCAATTCTGAATTCTGACACTAGAAGGCTCGTCTAATCCATCATTCTCACTGGAAGTGGCTTCCATCTTGGGCTGCAACAAAGGCATGAAAAAATTAGAATTTCAGCCATACCTTTGTGCCCAAATTTCCTCCTCATGTGGTGTTTTTATGGCAGCATGTTTCTTTCCAAAATTCCTTGGTTCACACCCCGCTGATTTGGGCTGGTGTTCCACCTCAACCTGAAGTTCCAATGATGATTTCAGATCTGATTGATGTTCTTCTTTTGGATCTGATCCAAAATATGTCCTACCCTCATCAAACTTCCACATATCTTCTGCACTTATCTTGAAATCATCCACGAAGAAATTGGGAGTGATTTCACCTTCCTCATTGCCAATAGTCGAATGTTTGACTATTGGATCTTTAGTTGTGCATGGATCTTTTTCCTTTCCTTCTGACGAAGGATTTGGTGAATCATCATCCTCATGGATGCTGCAAGTATGCTGATATCTAACCATGGTATTCCCTCTTTCTTCCACACCTTGAGGGTCTCCTGATGTTCCCACAGTCACTGGTTTTTGAGGAGCTAAGCATTGAGAATTAAATGCTTCTTTATGGGGAACTAGTTTCTCCACATCATGGCACACCTTATGGGAAATGTATTCTATGTTATTTTGTTGATTTCCAAAAGGAACGTGGGTACAAAAATCTGATTGAGGTCCATACCTTTTCATCATACTTCTCCCTTCAAACGACAGAGTTGTGGTGCCTTGTTCTTCCACCCAATCTACGGGTTCACATGCAACTGATGTGTGGTCATCTACTACTTCACTATGTAGCTCATGTGGTGACTTTGGATCTGATTTAGGTTCTTCTTTTGGATCTTATCCAAAGTATGTCTTACCATCCTTAATATTACCAAGCTCCTCTGAGGTGATCTTGGAATCCTCTACATAGAATCTTGCAGTAGATTTTGCTCCCAATCTATCAATAACATCATGATTAGTGTTTGGGTCTTGCTTCCCCAAACAAAATAATGAAGCTTCTACCTTGGTTGTTTTAGGGTCAAGATTCTTGGAGGCTCTTTTGGAAGAGGATCCAAACATTCTTGTGAGGTGTAAATAACATGCATCCACTAAAGCTCTTGTTTCTTTTAGGTACTCTTCAGAAGTAGGTTGATATTTGGCTTTGGAACATGCAACCTTTTCCTGCATATCGCTATCGGAATAACCATAGCCTCTTCTGCCAATCATGATTTCATGGGTCATACTTGTAGAGGGTACTTCCTGGAATTCTTCTTCCTCATATTGTCTACAATACTCTTCATACCACTCAACAAATTCATCATCATATTGCTCATAAAAATAATCTTCTTCTTCATTCAACTCAAACTCTAAATCTTCCATGAATGGAACTAATTCCACAACTGCAACTTGAAGATAGTGCTGAGCTACCTTTCCACTGAGAGTTAATTTCTACAGGATGAGCCAAGGAAAGTGCTCTGATACCATTCTAATATCCTAGGAAATGCTTAACCTAGATATTAACTAAAGTTCATAATTTTTGATAAAATTTACTTGACAATTTTTATTTAATTCATCGAACAGAGCAGGGAGTTAGTGATGGGTAAGGAGACTTGAAACTGAGTTTGGTAGGATGAAATTTAAGTTCTATAATTTATATGGGACAATGTGCAGCAGCAACTTTGACAATGGAAAATTGGATCCTTTGTACAACGTATGGAGACCATTTATGTTTCGGACATCAGCTACTGCTGAAGCCTATCGCAATGCTTTCTAGGTACATCCTCATATACAAACAAGATCGGAAAGGATAATTAGCGTTTATGATATTCCATGGTTTTCTGGTTATGTTCAAAATGATAAATGATCAGTCTTGGAAGAGTTTGCAGAGAATTGGGGCTTTTAGTCTCTTCTGGGATTGTGGAGCTAGTCTTTTTCAGAACTTCACAAATATTATCTAAAGGGCACTAAATTCTGGAAAAGAGGGATTTTATGGATATTGGGATGTGTCAAGGACCTGATCCAACTGACGGAATAACAAAAGAGTGCACAAAATGAATTTTATAGATAAAATGGAAAAACTAGTCAAATTTAGGCATCGAACTAGCTAGTCTTGGATTTTGACATGGTAAACTGCTTGAAAGAATTGTAAAATATGTTCTGATGATTATATTAAATCTGATATTAATTATTATGGCCAATAAACATTCAATATATAGTTCATAACAATTCGTTTATCTTCTAGTGCTTGCTTTGCAAATAACAATGCCTCACATGATATTTTCTTCTTACATGAGCTAGTAGAACAAATAAGAGAGGAGAGTATTATTGTGGATCTGTAGTGGAAGTATTTATCAGCCCATATACTTGTTAGATGTATGAAATTGCTTCAATCTGAATGTAAAGACCTTTCAATTAAATTCATAACCTTCTAGTTCTCCTCGTCTAGGAAAATCACCTCCAATCCGGCAATGGGAAGAGTAGAAGTGAGAGAAGAGAGGGGGAACTCAATCTGCACTTGATATGCTGGAATGGACAGCCTCTTATGTCTGCAAATGACCACTGATTGGCCTCACAGAATATTCTGATAACACCTTGCCATATTACTCTTCATCTTTGGTGTTTTCTCCTCAATCTTAACTGCAAAACCCCTCCAATGGAAGCCTCTTCTCCAATCAGGCTATAGATCTTCACTGCTGCTCAATAATAGATGTCACTGGCTGTACTATTGTCTTTTGTACCTGCATAAAACTCATAGAAAACTCACAAGGCCTTGGGGCACATCTCCCAAGAGGAATTGTTGAGGCACATCACTCAACAGTTGAGGAGCTCAGAGCTCTCAAACCAAAATTGCATATGACAAAAGTTGTTCAATGGAGTTAGTTGGATTCTTTTATAAACTTCATGATGACCTGCTGAGAAGGTTACTTGGATTGGTGACCTATGAGAGTAGGTTACCCACTTTCCCATTCTACTCCAAAGCCATGAGGATGCCACCTTGGGATAATTAGAAAGTTTAGCTCATCCAAAATGGAAAGTGTACCCTCCTTGAGAAAATAGAAAGTTTATCTTAACACAAGATGTTTCCTTTATTGATAAAATTCGTCTGAATTAGAAACTGTGCCCTCAACTTACTTGCTTTTGGGGTTGAAATGCTTTGTCTCTTTTTTAGAAATTGCACCTTCAAAGTTTCTTGCTTTTTAACTATGACATCTTTTCTATAGTTGCCTCTTTTGTCCTAGATTTCCTCTTTGACTGAATTGGTGTGCTCCATCTTTTTCGGCTTGCGTGCTTTTGGTAATTTTCTTGATTTGCTTGATTGTTTCCATTAATGAATGCCAACTCATGGTCCACTTGGACCCATGCGCCCTCCAAGTCACCTATGCACACTTAATTCCAATATTCATTAAAATAACATAATTAATAAATAAAATTGAACTTAGTACATGCCTTCTTCATATCTAATAATTAAAATTTTCCTAGGTAGATTGATTATTTCCACTTTGACCCCCTAGGTGCTTAGCAAGGTCAAGACTTTATATGTCCTTCTAGGAAGGGACATTACATCAACACACAATAGTTGAAAGGTATGGACAATAAGAGTTTGTTTGTGATTTGTATTTCTCTCATGATGGAGTTACTCTCATTTTCCGTTTATTTTGGAAGGTATATATTGGAATGATGTGCATCAACTAATTAAGAACTAAGGAGATGTATTAATCAACATGATGAACACTTAGGGAAATATTCAATGATATGTTGTCTAGCAACTAAACCCTAATAAGTTATTTACAGTTACATTGTTTTCCAGGTAATCTTGAAACATCATGAGTCTTGATTTCTTTGTATATTTAATAAATTAGATTTGGTAATGAAACGAATTCCAATATAGATTAAAGTATCCACCAAAACATCCTTGATTTCATGCACACATTACTTGGTAGATTCTCTGAAAATTGCAATATTTAAGCTCCTCCTAGATTTCTCTAGGAATATCTTCACCATATTCATTATTCATTCATGTCTCCTTCATTGATAAATCTAATCTCAACCATATCATTCAAGCTTGATTTCCTCTGGCCTTAAGAAAATTCTAATCCTAATGTAGGTGGGATATCAAATTTGGAGGCGAGTGAAGCATGCTTGAGAAGTATGGAGAACCAACTATATGCTAGGTGACCATACAAAAAAGAAAAGAGTATGAGTAGCAAGTGCTTTGGAAAGATGTAGAAATCATGAATCAACTTGAGCATTGGAATTTCGAAGAGAGTAATGCTTGTAAATTGGATTGGTGTGTTTCTTGACCTTTTTCCATTGACATAATGCTTTTGTGATGTTTCATATTGTTTGGAGTTGGTTTTAATGATTTGAAATTGAGCTTTCTTTCAGTGTTCTTGATTGTGACTTTTGTTTTGAAAGGAATTTGAAAAGATTGAGTTTATATATTGTTTCTTTGAACTAAGCTTTGAGAAGTTAACTTACTGGACTACTTTTAGTTTTTCTCATTTTCTCTCATTTGCTGCAGTCATTTCTTTTCAAGAGATTCCTTTGACTATTCATATTCCTTTCCTTATCTTAATTTTTGACCATACTTTTATTTTCAAACTTATAATTCAAACTTTTGGCATCAGTTACCACAAGGGCTCATTCAAAACCCACGTGTTAATTTGTTTGGAGTTTCAAAAGTTAGGGTTTGCATGGTAGTACCATTGTAAAGACATACACCTTATTTTTTGAACACCAAAGCACTACATCTAAGCATCCTTGCAAGTTATTCATAATTGTATAGTGGGATCCTTGTCACGGTGGAATGCTAATAGATTTGAAAGAGATTACACAAGAACAATAGTTAGAGGGACTTTGGGTGTCTTTTGGTTATTCTTTAGAAATCCCTATCCACTTCACACACTTAATTCGTTGAATCCTATGATGCTTTCAAGTTGTCAATGCACAGGTAGAATTTGAGGCATGACAGTGCGTGGAAAACCAAAATGACTCTAAATATCATCCCATGCCTTTAAGGGGTTTACTAATTCTTCTCTCCCATCTTCTCACTATGAAAGCGGAAAATGTTTGAGAGATTAAATAAATATGTGTGTACATATATAAACCAAAAGGTAAAATAGGAAAAGAGAATTTAGACGTAAAAGAGGTTTAAGAGGCAACTTTGTCAAGGATATGGACTTTTGTGGGTAGTAGAGCCATGCCCATGGTATTAGAGATGAGGACCAAACTTTAAGCACTTGTTTGACTTATAATTTCTACTATGTACTGGTGTTATGCCCAGTGCAAAGCACATATGGACCTAAGCTCAATAAATGAAATATTTACTTTGGTTCCTAGAGAATAACTGTAAGATTATCTTAGGTATGCTATTGTTGATTCATGTATCTTATTGAAAATTAGAATATATGTTGAAGTGGTACCCATGAATACAGAAACTATTATTCTCATTTGAAGATCTTATTTTTAACACTTGGATGAATGGTACTCTATGGATGATTTAGACAGAGATAATTGGTTATTCCAGTGGTTCACCAATTGATGTGGCCACAACTACTTTCCCTACTTTTCTTGACCTTGGAATAGAAAAGTATTCCCCCACTAAATTATGGGTTTTTGACTGTGACCTATATTGATCTGTAAATTATGAGTAATATAAACTAAGTTTTATTACTTGAATGTCTATCTAATACCTTCATGATGATATTCATCTATGCTACCGTTGTCCTTGAATGAGTTATTTGTTTCACTTAGTTTTTTCCCCTTCACTAATGACTTTCATTGACATGATCACTGTTAGTACTTTGATATTTGTTTGAGTGTTTTGAGTGCAAGTTTCAAGGTCCTCTATAGTGCTCCTAAGTCTCTTATGTGTGGTTCCCAATCATCATCTTCCAATTCTGATTTTTATCTTACCTTGCCAGCTTTGATAATTGTATGGAAACTGTCAAGCCAAGATAAGTCGCTACTCTCCAGTCTATGTCGTGATCTCATGATTTTCCTATTTTATCCATCACATACTTGGAAATATTGTTATGCTAATCCATTAATCCTTGCGTGATCAAATCATTTCACATTGAGCAGCTTCATTTAGGTTGTGTTTGGTGGGTCTCATGCAACATAAGACTTCTCCCTATATTTCATGATGTAAGGAGTTTTACCTTATGTTAAAGTATTCTCTAAATATCTATGGTTATTTCTTTATGTCTATTATTGGTCACTGGTTGACTCAGGATTGGCTTCAAGGATGAATCGATATTTCTCCTGGTGGTGTGCATAAGGTGTGTCGAGGGGGCCAATTGGCCTAAATAAAAAATTAAAATATTTGATCAACGATGGCTGGTGTAAATCCCTACTAGCACACAAAAATCCTATATAACACAGATAGAAAGGGAGTTAACATAATTGGATTTGAGCGAAGTATTTGCAAGAATTGGGCCTATACTTTCATTAAAATATGCCTTTGTGCATAATTTTGGAGACCTGTGAAAGTGATTTTTTTATCAATGAACCAGGCCATCTTTGATTAGGTCCTTATTAAAAATCCAACACAACTCATGGAATTCAAATATGAGTCTCAAAGGTGCCAAAACACCACTGATGATTTCCCGACAAACCTATGCGTCGGTCCACGTTGCTTAGGAAGCTATACCGTTTGCGAAGAGATTTACCATGATGTTTTTCTCTAAGGATCTAATAATTTTTATGTCTCAACTATTTTCTAGAAGGCCCTTTCACTAAGGAATCAAGTCACGTAACAAATTATAAATCACCAATGAAAGGAAACACGAGTCACCAAGGTGGAATTTAACACAACGTTGGCATACTTGAAATTTGAGTAAGTGTTTCTTCTATCCAGTGATTGAAAACCTAAGAACCTATTTATTGATCCCCTCGCACTGATTACAATGTTAAATTTCAAATCCTTAAGATTAAAGAATATCATAGCACTCCACCTTATGCTTTTAAACACTCAAAACTCTTGGAATGCCTTGGATTTAAAATAATAATAATAAAATACGAATCCCCGAAAACCAAATAAAATATTACCAAAATCCACACCTCATAAAATTAAAAATGGAATTAATGTTTCTTACATATCCCCTTTTAGATAACATGGCAGTTGCTGGCCCGTTTTGAAGTAATGTATGCAGGGATGGAATTTGATGGGAAAATTGCCCATCATGGGGTGATTTGCCTGTCAAATACAGTCAGATTTTAAGGCAAACCGTCACAATTCTTCCTTAAAATGTTTACAATGTTTTATAAAATTATGAAAACTGACACGTAGATTGGATTTGAAATTCCAACCCTGAATGTATGAACATGGGAGTGCTTACCTCATCATACACTAAATCCTGTAAATAAGGCTATACTCCACCAGAATGATATACCTCGACTTTTAGCCAAGTCATACCTTGTTTTTAATCCAAGTCATAAACCAGCACGCCATCACCAAGGTAACATCACATAATTCCATCACATGACTAACAACAAGTCTAATGACATGTTGGCACTGTAATGAATAACTAAGCGCCCAAGTCATAAACCAAAGTCATTGCATGAGTAAGAGCTAAGAGTTATTAGTACTGAGGCTTAGCGACATGTCACAGAATTAGCAATAAAAACTGCGTTAGCTTATTTGATTATATAACGCGTACTTACTAACAAGAGCCACAAGGTGGAAATGTTCCCGACATTGCATCTGCATTGGCTTTTTGTTTATTAAAAATGCAATAGCCTATCTTACTCTATATTAGGTGAGGAGTGAATAGGTTAACAACAAACTATTTAACACAGTCTTTGTAGTCCATAACAAAAAGAAAACAAAAAGAAAGCATGCCAAAGCAAGTTGCAAAATTGCAAACAATTATTAGTTGAGAGCATAAAAAAGAGCTAATATTATAAAATATAGAGAAAAATTTATATTTTTCCATAAAATCATTTCAAAAGTGGAGATATGAATAGACTATGTATGAGCATAAACTATGTATTATTACATATAGTTAAAATTGGGAAATGTAATATATACAACAAACTATTTAACACACTCTTCATAACTATATCCATTCCATTAACATAGTGTTCCATAAGAAAAAGAAGGCACGATAAAGCAAATTGCAAAATTGTTCATTTTATAAAATACAAAATGAGTCTATCATTTTAAAAGTATTTTTGTTTCCCACCTCCAAACTTGAAAACAAATAAGTCGATAATTCTTTGGCTTTTCAATGTTTCTACCAAATTTAACGCCATTCACTCGGTAATAGCACAACACTTCCACTGAAATTTGAACTTAGCGTTTGTTAAGCTTCTTTAATAGCTTTGGGATTTTTAACCTTTTACAAACTCTCAAGAAATAAAACAACATATTGAGGTTACTCTGCCATCAGTAAATGTGGGCTGACTTGAATTTCTAATTTTGTTTAAAAAATATTGTACAGGTTATTAAAAAATATGGATGTTTCTTTTTGAAACAAATCTTAATGCTCTCTTTTTGAAATTGGATTTGTCTTCTTGCTTACAGCTGAGTGGTATTCATTTTCTGGAATAAAATTCCAAGTAGAAAGGGTACTTATTTATGTGAAGTAGAAAGGGTATTTATTTATGTGATGGTTGGAATAAATATTAGTTAGTTTGGTGGCAGACTGATGACATTCATTTTCTGGTTTTTGCATTAGACTTTATTACGATGATTTCTGATATCAGAAGGCATCATACTTCACAAAATTACGAGGTTCACAAAAAGGACAAAAAAGTATTCATTCTACATACCCAACTTAAATCCATTTTAAGAACAAATTTATTTTCCCATTTGATTGATGTATGTACCCGATCTGATAAAGCTCCAGGCCATTCTAAGAAGAAAATTTAGTGATTCCCATAAAAAGTCCTTAACAAAAATTAATTATAAAATGCATTCAAGTAAGCTTGACAATATAATGCTAGGGATATTTTGAAAGCCTAATGTGTAGTAGTAATACATTATTATTTAATGTGTAGTAATAATACATTATTATTTATATGTTCAATCTTTAAAGTTAGTATTTGGTCATGTATGTAATTTATTTATTGGTTTAAGATGAAAGAGTGCTTGACTGGTATATATTGAGGCCCAGACAATAAATATTGTATGTCTCAAGTTTGGGCCAGTGTTAAGGTTAAATTCCCTGACCAAATCGACTTCATTCACTTCCATGAAATACAAAAGAGCCCCATGCAGATGAGGCAGTCGATTCTGTTGACTAAGCTTAAGCCGTGGATTCTGTTGATCCAAGTTATTATGCCGTTACGGATGACCCAAAGGCAGTTACTGTTAGATGTTCCACCTCCAGCAGCATCAGTAGATCTAAGTGCTTCAGTAGCATATCCCATCCATAGCATATCCAACTTGGGCAGATAATTTTCCCATCCATAGCATATCCAACTTGGGCAGATAATTTTCACCGCGGCAGTTTTTGTCACTTAGAAAAGTTGGGCCTTCCATTCTACGTTCTTTTGCCATTCCCTGTACTTGTTTTCAGTACAAGTAAACGATGCACAAACTTGATCCATATTACTAATCTTAAACTGTAGTGTTGCACTTAACAGGGTAGGCTTCTATTTCGCAACTCTTGCCAGTCTTCAGTATGAACTGATTATAAGATGGAATCGGGGTCAGCATATTAGAACTGATTATAAGATGGAATCGGGGTCAGCATATTAGGAGTAACCTTTAACCATTTTACCTTTTGAATCAGCCTATAAAACTACTATTTTGCTTGGACAGCTAGATTAGTTGTCGAGTTTTTATGTTGGATAGTCGAAACTGCTGGATTGATTCTATAGAGCCAGAACCTTTAGCACATATCCTGGGAACTTCAGCTGAAATCGTTTCACTGCCAGATCGATAACATCTGATCATCTGATCAGCTAGTAAAAATGTCTTTTAATTTCTTTTCTTAGATAACATCTGATCATTAAGCGATCCAATGAATGCAACATCTAAAGAAATAACTTCCTTTATTTTTATCTTTTATTTTCTGGGTATTCTTAGTGCATAGCTCTTCCTCGTCCAGTAAGTTTTGTCAAACTTGCCAGCGAGCTGTTCACCCAGAACTTTTAAGCATAAAGGCATCCCTCCAGAAATTTCCAAGAACTGCTCCACCGTTTCTTCATATCCTTCAAATGCTTTCGATTGATGGAATGCATGACGACATAAGAGTTCTTGGGCATCCCTTCTCCGCATTGGCTTTACTTCATACAACAAAGTATTTGCAGAAGAGCCTTTGAGTATATCCTTATTACGAGATGTAATCAGGATCAAACTACCATGTCCTACCCCATCCAGATGTAGTAGAACGAACGTGATTCAGCGTAACGCTCAGAAAAAATGCAAATATGGATGGAGGAACTGCTAATGGCTTTTCAAATTGCAGGGCAGACAATATCTCCTGTGCGAATTTCGTCCTTGTCAAGAAATACGCTCAACCCAAAGCTTGTGAGACGATGATAGATGAGGTCGACAAGATTCTTCCTTGTGTCTGGTCCCCTGTGGTTTATGAATACCTGGCATGTGGCACTATGAATTGCTCCATGCTTACTGCTTATTGCCTTATCTGATGGGGAATGGATCTGAAACAAAGGAAATACCAGCCAAGGAAAACCCTGGATCTGCTACAGACCCTAGCACTGGCAGACACAGACCCTGGCACTGGCGGACAGCGAGGGGAGGTGTTCTACCTGACCGAAGCACGTGATGGAGGCTCGCTGATGCCCCACATGGGCAGCATGCATGCACTAAGCCCGTGGTTAACATGCATAGTAGGATCGTAAGGGAGGCATAGAGGAGGATAGTGTCTAGCATACGCTCCTTACCCCGGCTCGATAGGGCACGGGGCCTTCATGCCAGTGGCCATTGCTTTATAATTTGGATCATGTTCATTGTGAAACTGCCTTATAATTTGGATCATGTTCATTGTGAAGGTTTTGTATTTTGTATTTCTGTGGAGGTTACAGGTTCAAAATTGGTAGGGGTAGGGTTGCTCATTGGCTGATTGTGACAAGGCTCGAAGGATAGGCGATCGTGGGATAGAGGCTCACCTCGATGGGTTTCGGGACGTCTCGGCCCCTACCAGTCACAAGTTACTGGTATATCAGGATTGGGGGCTATTGGATATACCCTTGGAAAGTTGTTCCCATGGTTACAAAAAAAGGTCCTGCACCTTGCATCATCATGCAGCCCCTTCCTCTGAACCAAAAAACTAGGACTATGTCACCTTACTGCACCAATAATATAAAAAATCATTTTTAATAAATTGATTCAATATAATAAATATTTTAAACTATAGCAAAACTATAATCACAACAAAAAAATTATAAAGTGTAAACCTAAATTAATAGGAAGTGAGGTATCCATATATAATCTTCTTCAGGGACATAATAAAAGGAGTGTGCTTCTTTAAAGTAAGAGGTGTGTAGAATTTAATTACAGAGTCCATAGGGTCGTAGTTAAGGAGCACTAAGTTAGTGGTAATTTGTTAATAATAAAATTTTAAAGGGAGGACACGTACATTTTCATTAAAGTGTTTTAATGGAGAACCCCTTTTTAGAAAATTCAATAACATGGGGATGCTTATTTATAATTATTATTTTTTATTTTGATTTTGTTTTGATTTTATTATTTGTCCCTTTTATTTTTTATTTTGGTATTATTAGTAATGTTCAAATGAAAAAGGTTAAAAGGCATTTTCTTTTGTTTTGTAGGTAAATAGGTTTTTTTATTGGAGATTCCAATGGTGAGCTTAAGAGATTCCAATGGTGAGCTTAAGAGATGAAAATGAACACGTCCAAGAAGTACAAAACTTTTTTATTTTATTTTGGTATTATTAATAAAGTTTTTTAAAAAAAGGTTAAAAGGCATTTTCTTTTGTTTTTGTAGGTGAACAGGTTTTTTATTTGAGATTCCAAGGGTGAGCTCAAGAGATGAAAACGAGCACGTCCAAGAAGTACAAATCTAAGACAAAAGGTGTAGAACTACAACAATAAGAACCATAGAGAAGCATTGAAGACGAAGGAGAAGATGAAGATTTTAATGATTGAATCAACCAATGTCTGCATAGAGCACATTATCCAAAAATTAGGAAAAGGAGGAGCTAGTCATTTTGGAAAAAAAAATTGTGCCACCTTAGAAGATTAAACATGCAAGTGAAGCTTGTGCAAAAGCTAGAAATCACTCCGAAGGAAACTGGTTTGTCACCTATGATGACCGATAACTCTTAAGTCGTTGGCAGTCGATAACGCTTAAGTCTCTAATGTGTGATAATGTTTAATGCTCTGATGTGTGAAAAGTCTTAATGCTCCAACATGTGATAACTCTTAAGTCATTGATGGTCAATGATGCTTAATGCCACTACGTGTGACAAAAGTAGCACAACGGAATGTCACTTCCATATTTTGGCCATAACTTTTGACTCGGACCTCCATTTTGAACATTCTTTATATCATTGGAAAGCTATCAATGAGATCTATGACCATGTGGTCATAGTTATTTTATATCACCTACAAAATAGTTCATAAATTTCAATAAAAAAGAATACCCCGTCATCAACGACCAAAAAGATCAATTTGACCCAAAACTTTATATTGTGCACATAAATTGAAATTCTTATGAAATGAGCATGGTTCAGGCTTATGTGATCACGTGGGGAAAATAATTACATGAACACATTACTAAAGGGTCCATTTTTTCCTTATTTTTCAAATATAAATTTTACATTTAATATATCTCATGAAAAGTCCAAAAGGAGAAGTTGAACAGTTGGAAAGGACAAAAGAGAAACTCAAGGATCATAGAGAAGAAACAATTGGATAGATACTCAAGAAGCCCATTCAGTTTCTGAGGGAGTAAATTTAAATAGGGGGACATCAAATGAATCAATACTTTTTGGATCTCTAACTTTTTAATGTACTATTGTTGAACTGTTAATGAGGAGAAGATGCTTTCATCTAAGTCACTTTTCAAGAAGCTTTGATTCTTGTTTGTCATTATTGTGGAGTTTTCTACTACATTTGTATATATTGGAAATGTATAGGAATGTATCTCACACTATGAACTATTCTTACATGTATATAATGCATTCCTATTTTAGTTTTCTAGAAATGTTTGTCTGAATCCATGGGTGCAGAACCATTAATGGCTCTGTAGTCATTTCCCCCATATTCCTGTATGTATCCCCAACAAATTATTTCATGGGCATTGATAGAATCATGTTTGGTTCTTTGCTTATTTCCTATAACTTTTATCATGTCTAGATGCTTTCATTATGCATTTTAGATTAGCTGCAATTCAAAATTTAATTATAAAACCATAAATGGTGGACCAAGATGCAACCGATTATAAACCCAAAATAATTATTGGTTGATGGACCATAATCAGGACGAGTTGACTATTCCAAATGATCTGAGGTGTAATTGTGATTTTTTACTGGAGAGAACCCATACTGTTGGATAGGGTTAGTTCAACCCATAAACACCCATTCGACAACATCTTTTGTTCATAATACATTTTGACCGTCAATATCTCTTTTAGCCGTATACATTAGGGAGATTTATAATATGCAAATATCTTATACTCTTGATAGAGGAACATGGATATATGATATTGTTATTTAAAATTAGTGGAACAAATGAAGAATATTAGCTTTAATATGTTGTTTTCATGCTTATGCACATATGGTCATATTATTTCCTAAAGAAAAGCATGAACCCCGTGGTACCTATCATAATAACCCCTATGAACCTTATGGTATTTATACTAAAAACCATTATAATAAATATAATAATTTTACATTAAATCTATGGTTCACATGGTCTTATAATGACCCTTATACTCCCTATGGTCCTTTTGTTAATAACCCACACAATCCTTGTGCAAATAACACTTATTGTCCCCTTTACAATAAAATCTACTATCCATATGCTCCTCATGATAATAACCCTATTCTTGATCTGTTTTTCCCGAAAAGGGAAAATAACCAACACTGAGATAAATTGTGTGGGGAGAAAGAAAGACTCTCCTTCATTTTTATAGAGGTGGTACTCCTCTCTTTAAATCTGAAATATGTTTCATGATTTTTTTGGGTTTGATACAAATGAGAAGGGAGGATGCTAGACAACAAACCCCCAAATCCTTTCTCATATTCTCTTAGATAAAAGAGGGTTCTTCATAGCTAGATTTATCTTTCAAGTGTGGGATTTTCCTAGAAATGGACCAAAAAACTCAAATGTAAATGGATTCAAGAAAGAGTAAATATCAAATATAAATATATAGCCAATTGGGCCACAACATACCTCTTACAACATATGCAAGTAGGATATGCAACCAGATATCTCACAAGAAGAAAGAACATAGATAACAAGGGTCCTTTAGAGAACTCTAAATGATTTCAACCATAAATATCATAGGGATATCTAGGGAACATATACTTAATATATCATTCTCACATGAAATTCGGAGACCATAAAAATAATATGCCCCTAGATAGTTCTCCTTGAAGTTTAAAAATAATAGTTCTTCTGATTGCAGTATCGTCTCATTTCATCAAGTGTCGCAAATACAAAAAGGAAAGGATCCCGAGACGATAGTTCAAGGGAACTCAGAAATTATTGTCAATACAAATTTGAGGAAAAAGCTTCCCTTAAGGGGAAGGCAATGTAACAAATATAAATGTTATAAATAGTAACATTTAATAGTAAGTAGGTTAATTAGGGTAACTAATTAATTACTCAAGAGGTGACTTGAAAAGTCACCTCCCTTCCCAATTAGGGTATAAAATACCCGACATTAATTCTTGTAAATCATCTTACATCTTACATCTATTCTACTTTACTTGCCTTACATGGCATTTCTCCGTTACTTGTATTTACTATCCTATTAGTGGGAACTTTAGTTCCTTCAACAGTTGGGGAAGAAATCATTTTCCTCCCTGTGGTCAAATTTCCGTCTCTGAATCCATTGTTTTGGCTTGAGCTTGAGTGCAAGCATCCAGGGTTTTGATTTAGCCTGATAAACCCAGCTGTGGACTAGCTTGGCTTAGATGCATTGATTACTTGGCTGTGTAAGAGCTGGAATGTCCCTTATTCCTTGTAGAAATCATGCCCAGCTCGGGGCTGGTCTCTAAGTGCTGAAAGAATACAGGCTGGGCAGAGACCCATGGTTGGGTGGAACGTTGCAGTGACATAGCTAGTTGCTTGGGACAATTGCACCATGAATATGAGTATATTCTTATGTATATTTAATTTTGCAATGTTTAATTTGATGATTATTTTGATATGTTGGATGAACATGACTTGTGTGTGGATGATGTTTTAATTCCGTTGTGCATACTTGCTTGATTCACATCTGCACACTTTTGTTTTTAATTGTATGAATCTAATGAATTTGGCTGATTTTATGTAAAATCCCCACATTCTTGTATCATGTTCCCTTCCTTGCATTGGATAGATGGGAGGGGACATGACATTTCATTTTTTGCAAACCCAGTTTTGGAGTGGCAGTTTTATGCATGTTAAGTGCACCCTAGGGTACCCCTTCGTCCCAATTAAGAGTGCCCCTTTTCCCCCTAAAGGAGCGCTCCAGACCTAGAACACTTTGTTTCATGTGCACTCGTGTTTCTGCACAGAGTGCGCCCCATAATGCCTCTATCCCTCAGACATAAGCGCCCGGAGACTAAATTTTAACCACCCTAGCCCCCTGTGTGTTCCCTCGCATGCTTTGATTGACTATTTGAGTTGCATGGTTGACTGATTGCAACATACTGTTTTATACCTCTACTTGTTAATTTTAGCACGATCAGTATCTATTGTTGATTCCTAGCAGTTTATTTCAGTTTCAGAACAAGAATGTCAGTTCAATTTCGTCCATATTATCATCATTATTTATTTCTTGCTCATATAGCATAGTCATACATGCCACTTGTGCACCCACTCACACCCTAAACATCAAGTGAGACTAAATTTTTTCAACTGAACACATATCTTACCATGCTTGGAGACCAAAACCAATCTTCTAGCTAAGGAGGGCACTAGGGGTAGTCATCCAAATAACCCCTCTTTTCCACTTTACACCTGAAACTTAGCATTTGTCTCTTAGGGAACACAAATCCCCTAGTACTTTTTCGCAAGGTTAAAAGTCAATTTGTTGGAAAGGCCTCTCCCTTAGGAGGGAAAGTCATGAGACTGGTTCTGGAATACTATGTGGACTGTCGCCCTCCACTTAGTTCTAAAGGACACCTGCTCATAGTCCTCACTGCATGACCATACCTCAATACCAGGTTTGTAGCGACCAAAGGGTTGAAATGAGGAATTACCTTTATGGATGTGTCATGAACAGGGTATCCTAGTTTCCATTCTCCTAGGGATCTTTCACCTAAGATCCCTCTTGGTAGCGGGATATATCTTACCCATTCAGTTCTCCATTTCGTATTCTCTGACTGTGGATTTCATCACCTTGCAGGGGATAAGATTTGCATGAGCTTCGATTTCTTTTAGTTAGGTGTTTGCATGCTATGATACCCCTCGGGTTAGTGAGTCTTTTTAATTTTTAGGTAGTGCTTGTTGTTTCCATTCTGGCCATTCCTTGCTACTCACCTACTGTGAAACCTGTTCGCAGTAGATTTTTAGAGTTTGTTGTTGGCCTATGCACCACTTTGTTGACAGCTCTCCTTCTGCACACACAGCGGCAGTAGGATTTTTGAGCATTTTTACATAAACTCCTCTACATGCATGAAATTAGCCATCATTGATCCCCTAAGATACTCTTGTAGACCGCAGGGGTAGTCCCCTCAACATGATCCGTTAAACCGCACCCATCACGCTCCCTTGAGATGCACATTGTCGTCGCCGGATCTTCATCCCGACGCACCTTATTTCATGTCTGACCCTGAGACGGAGTCACCCGTACACAAAGCTCTATCTATCCCCATGACTGGCATGAACCCCTACCCATTCTACGGAGGATTCATTGGCGGTGGAAACGCTGGTGGCCCTGCCGCTACTACATCATCTACACCAGTTGTGGGATCCAAGTGACCCTCTATCCTAGCTTCCACATGAACCTACCCCTGGAACCACTATGCACCTAGCCACAAAATCCATACCCATAGGTAGCGGTCTCGTATCGAAAACCAATTCCCCTCCGGTCACTGATACTGCCCTTAGGGGCACTACCTCTTCATTTCAGATCCCTCCCCCCCACATAGGTAACTCCTCAATTCCCATTACGACTAACCCCCATATACTTGCATTAGGTGGAGGTGGCCCCATGCTCGTTGCCATGGCTAGCATGTAGGTAAGCCCTTCCATGTCACATCCTCCTGCAATTTTTCCAATCACGGCCAGTATCAACCTCCCTGACCTGGCTATATTGGCGTACGACCCCATCTGACATGATCCTGAATGGCCTCCCATGCCAACCAAGCTCCCTTCAGACATACCCAAGTTCAAGGGAAATGGTGGTGAAGAACCCCAGAACCATATCATGTCCTTTCACGTGTGGTGTTCCTTTAACTCCACAGTGGATGACTCTATTCGTTTATGTCTATTAAAATGAACCTTCATCGACACTGTAGCCAAGTGGTACATTAACTAGCCACATGGGACCCATTTTACATTTACATCCCTCGCTTTGACTTTCCTACAATTCTTCTAGTTACTAGTTCATTAGGATGTTGGTGTTGAGATCCTTCTATCTTGTATACAAAACAAGGCCACCCATATCACAAACTATATCCATGGATGGCATAAACGTCACAGTTTGTGTAAGATTAAATTAGATGACCACATCTTCTTAGATTGGTTCCTGAAATATCTTATACCAGCCATCGCTAAGGATGTGGCTTCCAAATGACCACAAACTAAAGAAGTGGCTATCCTTAAAGCCCAACAATTCCACCTCATCTATGCCCAATCATGGTACCTATACACCATATTACCCTATCCCCCACGTGGCGATACTTCTTGGAAAGACGCACCAGGGGCATCCCACGTTGCATATGGAATTATCAGCCACATTGCATCCATCGCCCGATCCTCTGTACATATGCCTCTAGCACCCATTTAACCCGCTATGAGCTGAGGTCTTGACTTTTCATGCACAAAAACCCATTATGGAGCAACACCTTCGTATGTGCCACCAGCCCACAATGCTCAAACACATGGTCCCTCACACGCGACACCTAGATATGGTCATAACCAGTAAGCGTACCCACCACTTACAACCCCACTGGATTCCTACCATCTGCCTCTCGCTTCCGCTCCCCCTCAACCTCAAGATCCCCCTACCTATTTTTCACCGCAGGAAACCTTGCACTTTCCCAACCTCAGGATCCCCCTGTGCCTCAACGATTAGCTTATGTTCAAAAGAACCAACAACCAAACCAACCCACCCCCAATAACCAGCAAGGCCAACAAGACAGAAGACGCGAACGAAATCATAGAAACAATCAATGCCCGGGGAGGGGAGGCTCTCCTCTTAAACCCTCGGTTAGTAATGGCCCCAATCCCGTGAAGCAAGACCCCAATCAACTTCCCCGACAATGTAAGAACCCACAATTGCGAACCAATCATCCATATTCCTTCTGTAATGTTTATGGCCACTATAATCACCATTTCCCTCACTTAGCGGCATCCCGCCAACTATGGGATGAGGCTAACCACCACAACACTCTCGCTGCCCCTCAGGCACAACCTCAGCCACCCCAAACGATGCAACCTCCGATGGTGTGACAAAACCATTTACCCACACAAGGGGTCGTGATGGCACAACCTATGCCATTTGAAAATGCCCTACCTACGCAAGGGGTCCTTACCACACAACCACCCGCCACCTATGGCACATCCACAAGTCAAGTCTCTAGTTCAGGAGTTCACCAACTCCTGATGATGTCGTCGGCTGATGTCAATCTCCAAACTGATCGTAACCAATATGGATCGACTATAAAATCCATAGTCGTAGATAAGGCGACCACGTCAACCTTTGTTGACCAATCATTACGTCTTCCCCCGCGGCCAAACGAGGGAGCCCCCAAATTCCCTCTGCGCTGCATTACTAATAACCCCTATGCTCGTTCTGCCCCTAATTATAAAATTATGGATGACTTGGCCTAGTCCCCCACTGCCATTTTAGCCTTGGATGTTCTTAAGAATTGACCAGGAAAATGAAAAGCATTGCTATCCGCATTAGGTGCGATTGACCCTTCGGAATCAATACTGACGGATTTTGACTTAGATCCGTGAGAACCCCTCATGCCTTCATCTATTGCATTTCATATCTCATTTTTGATCTAAAACCTGGTTATGCACCGATGCATAGTCGATGAAGGTGCCTCTACATGCGTCATGTCCACATTCATATGGAAAAAACTAGGATCCCTTCCTTTGCAAGCATCAACTAGGGCCCTTCGAGCTTACGATGGTCGTGCAGCACAACCATGAGGCTTGCTTGCTAACGTCCCCATCCAACTAGCCGAAAAAGCCGTCTTGATCGACATAGAAGTCGTAAACGCCTAGCTCAACTATAACCTTCTTTTAGAACGCAACTAGATGTACACGATGAAGGCCATCGCCTCATCTGTGTTTCGGATTATGATGTGCCCCCATGAGGGAGGGGTCATCAAACTTGAACAACTGACTTACAATGACCTGGACACTCATGCGACACCAGAAAATGTCCTTCCCATGGTCGAAAAACCTATACTTGGTGTTCCTACCTCTTTGATTTCCACCATAGAGTCGGGTCTCTACTACTAGGCCCCAATGAATTCCACCTTTTTTTCCTTACCACCACCCCCACCAGTCACCGAGATATCGGATTTGTGCACTATTTCATCAAGAAAAATAGCTCCTACATAACAGCCTATAGCTCAACCGGTACCTCCGTCGCAACCTCAGCAGCTACCTCAACCTCAAAAACCATCAGTACCTAGTCATGTGGGAGCTACAACAATCCACACAATCCCTTTCTTGTTTCCCCCATCAGGAGTCGTAAGCGTGTTGGTCATGGAAACCTTCCAGGATTGACACTAGGGCTCCCTATCTGGTACCTACCTACACCTAATCCCACACCAACCCCCTAGGTCATTCTTCAACTGGTCCAACCAATCATCACTGCCAATCACCCACCTCCTGGTTTGTTAGCAACTACTTCCCAAAACCCCGCTCCCCAGTCTTCCAAAAGAGCTGGGGGAAATCCATGAAAATCGACACCCCGACAACTGTAAATAATGTTGTGAACCCCCCTCCTCAAGCACGTACACCTATGAAATGTGCTTTATGCGATACCTTGGTTCATGCTACCCATAACTGTCTGCACCTTCCTGGCCTTCGCACCCATATGGATTCTTTGGATGATAAAGAGAACATTCCATTTGTTCAACTGTCAACCCTCCCGCAAGAACGCAACAAGTCACTGTGCACCAATCAATCGAGCACAATTTGTGGAATCTATGGCCATTATTCCCACCACTTCCCTAACTTACCAGAGTACCGGTTGGTGCTCCATGAGTTGCGAGAACCATCCTTAGAGTCCTCAATTACGGTTATTGAGGAGATCCACCACCTGGAATCCTCGTTGGCTGAGGTAAATACCATTTATACTATTTCAACCGTCGACACCAAAGTCACGTCGTCAAATTAAATTTATCCTTCCAAACTATCTGTTCGAATTGATGAAGAAATAACATGTCCACAGCATGGGGGGCATGTCCAAGAACTTGCCTACTCATCATCATTGTCATTCTCGTTGGTGATAGGGTTAGTTCAACCCTTCAACACACATTCAACAACATCTTTTGTTTGTAATGCATTTTGACCATCAATATCTCTTTTAACTGTATACATTAGGGAGATTTATAATATGCAATTATCTTACACTCTTGATAGTGGAACGTGGATATATGATATTGTTATTCAAAATTAGTGGAACAAATTAAGAATATTAGCTTTAATATGTTGTTTTCATGCTTATATACATATGGTCATATTATTTCCTAAAGAAAAGCATGAACCCCGTGGTACCTATCATAATAACCCCTATGACCCTTATGGTATTTATACTAAGAACCCTTATAATAAATATAATAATTTTACATTAACTCTATGGTTCCCATGGTCTTATAATATCCCTTATAATCCCTATGGTCCTTTTGTTAATAACCCATACAATCCTTGCAAAAATAACACTTATTGTCCCCTTGACAATAAATTATACTATCCATATGGTCCTCATGATAATAACCCTATTCTTGATCTGTTTTTCCCGAAAAGGGAAAATAACCAACACTGAGATAAATCATGTGGGCAGAAAGAAATACTCTCCTTCATTTTTATAGAGGTGGTACTCCTCTCTTTAAATCTGAAATATGTTTCATGATTTTTTTGGGTTTGAGACAAATGAGAAGGGAGGATGCTAGACAGCAAACCCCCAAATCTTTTCTCACATTCTCTTATATAAAAGAGCGTTCTTCATAACTAGATGTATCTTTCAAGTGCGGGTTTTTCCTAGAAATGGACCAAAAAAATCAAATGTAAATGGATTCAAGAAAGAGTAAATATCAAATATAAAGATATACCCAAATGGTAGACAACATACATCTTACAACATATGCAAGTAGGATATGCAACCAGATATCTCACAAGAAGAAATAACATAGATAACAAGGGTCCTTTAGAGAGCTCTAAATGATTTGAACCATAAATATCATAGGGATATCTAGGGAACATATACTCAATATATCATTTTCACATGAAAGTCAGAGACCATAAAAATAATATGCCCCTAGATAGTTCTCCTTGAAGTTTACCAACAATCATAAATACAATACTCAGTTCTTCAACAAGATAGTTGGCTACACTCAGAAATACAACACTAAATCTCCAATGACTCAAATAGACAGCTAAGCTTGAATGATAGCCTTGTCCAGGTTGTATAATGCTCCGATGGACTTAAAACAAATGCTTGGAATAAGATAAAGAAAGAAAATCACAACTCAGCCTCAATGCCAAACTTATGCAACATAAGGTTGACGTAGAAACTGATATGGAAAGGAGAAAACATATGGGAGGAATTGGAGGCTTGAACTCACAAGGAAATGAGGCAAATTGTTGAGGAATAGACCCCTTGAAATGTGCTCCCTATATTCTTTTATAGTATTTTATTCACCCTCTTGGGATTTCTTTTAGAGTTAGGATTTTTCCTTTTCTTCAGTCTCTCGCGTGCATTCCTTTCAATAAAATGATGGATTGGTCACTTAATTAATATTTTATTAAATACCCCTTGGTTCAAGTGAACTTATAATTTTTTTCCCCCAACTGGGGCCCACTTTAGTGTTGGAATAATTAAGCCTTCCTACCATTCATTTATTTACATAAGATACATTAATTAATCTTGTATTGGTTAATCCTATGTAATAAATAAGGAAATTGCCATTGTGTGGACCACAAGGCAATATGAGAGGCTAAAATACATCCATGGTGTGATATACAAGCCACCTAGGCCACTTGGGAGCCTTCCAAAATATTTTTGGATAATATTTGAGGAAGAAAGGTGCACTTGTGCAAAATTGCTGCTTTTTACTGCTTTTTCCCCCATAGGGAAAAGCTAGTCAACCTAGGAAAGTGTTTTTTACACCAAAAACTTTCCTTAATGCTATTTCCACCGAAAATTCATATTTGGATTTTTTTTTACCTATATTTCACCTTCAGCTCACTAATTTAGCAATTCGTGAGCTTTTGGGCTGATTTGGAAATTCATCTTGCCACCTAGGGGGATGGGCATATTTAGCAAGTCTGATGATTAGGAGATTTGTTTGGCATCTTTAGCCATTCGATTTTCTGATGTAAATTGATTTAATGACAACCTATTACATTCATATGTTGGATGATGTAATTCTATTCATGAGAAGTTAATACAGAAATCTACTCTTGTGCATAATTTTTGTGCTTTTGACTAGTTGTGTGAGATTTTTCATATGAGAGAGTGTAATTTATTGAATAGTTATTGGATGCGATCTGATTTTCACATGGTATCAGATCCATCAAGATATTCCTTTCATCTATTTATTTTATTGCAGGATCCAACAGTCTCAGGAAGGGCGCATTGATCAATTCACCGGGTGAATTCTATTCTCTGCAGGGCGCATTTTGGAATCCAGAAGTGTTCTAAAATCACTCCATAAGTTTATATCAGTTGCAACAATGGATCATACACAGCAGATCATCCTCACTCCTTTCAATTACTTTGATTGGAAAGCACATATGGAGATTCTACTGAGGAGCAAAGGGCTCTATAGGGTGACCATGGCAACAGAAGCTGAGCCAACCTCAGCAGTAGAGAAATCTAAATGGCATAATCGAAGGGATGAAGCCTATGGGCTGTTATGTCTCACTATATCCAGAGAACTCTTATTTCATCTTGATGGCCTCACTTCACCCAATGAAGTATGGCTGAAGCTTCAAGAATTGTTCAGTAAAATCGATGAATTGAGAGGCCACCAATTGGATAATGGGCTAGTCTCTTTGAGTCCGCAAAATTTTGATAATCTACAGGATTTATTCCCCAAATTCAAATCTCTTATATTGCAGCTGAAGCAATGTGGTATAGACAAGAAATAAGAGCAATTAGTTTTGGCCATTCTCTCCAAGCTTGGCCCCAACTTCTCAATTTTTGTCTCGACCTTCCATTCCACCCGGAAAGCAATTAAAAATTGGAAGATCCCGTCACTTTCAGAATTCATGGAGTCATTAACACAAGAAAAAGACAAGCTGGTCTTAATGGGAGCCATTAAAAATCCATCCAAAGACCACTATCTAAATGTTGGAGACTCAAAGAATTCGAAAGGCAAGAAGAAATGCAACTTCAAGAAGCCCACCGGTGAGCAGAAAGACAAGCAGAATTTTAATGGAGAGTCATCAAAATTCAAGAAGAATCCGAACAAGAAGAATGAGAGGACAAAGTGCAATTATTTTAGCAAGGAATTTCATCCTGAAAGCTCTTGTATGAAGAATACCATCGATCAATTAACTCATGCATTGGAGAAAGTCAATATCCCTCTCCCAGAGAGCGCAAGAAGGAAGGATGGAGGATCAAATTCCTATGACAAAGAGAGATTTCATGCATTGATGGCCAGCACTTCCCAATCTTCATCATTCATCATTGATTCTGGTGCTTCAAGACACATGGTGTCTGCAAGTAAGTATTTTACTTCACTTGACTCTTCCAGTGGTCCAAATATTGTATTGGGAGACAATTCTGAAACTTCTAGCAAAGGCAAAGGTAGCATAGATCTCGAGTTTGGGTCATTTAATAATGTTTTATATGTCCCTGGACTTGCTTCAAACCTACTGTCAGTCTATCAGATGACCCATACAAGGCTTCCCAAGAGAGTGACCTTTACCCCAATGATGTTGGGATAGCAGAAATTTCAACAGGAAAAATTATTGCATTTGGTACTGCTGATCATTGTTCTAGAATTTACAAATTCTCCCATTTTGTGCCAAACTCCTCACCTTCTGCTCTGTTAACTCATGCCAATGAGTCCAACAAACTATGGCATGAGATATTTAGCCACCTAAACTACAAATACCTTTCCCAACTTCATGAGAAAGAGATGGTTATAGGGCTGCCCAATATCAAATTTTCCAAAGGTGTCTGTCAATCTTGCATCCTAGGAAAACACCCTAAGCATAAGTATGGGAGATCTACCATTGAGAGAACCATTGCACCATTGGAACTTATACACACTGATATATTAGGTCCATTTCCTCATGAGTCATTGAATTCAACAAAATATATTCTCACATTCATACACTAAGTTTTTTTGACCCAAAATTCGATGGTGAAAAAGTCGAATTTGCTACAACTTATGGTCGCTCATCCGACAAGGCCAGTATTTTTTTACCGTTGGTGGCATATCAGCTAAAATCCAACAAAGTTGTCGACGTCGGATATTCGACAGCCCTACCTCATCGGTGATCTGACTTCCTCCAGCTTGACAGGTAGTCTAATATCCGACAGCTTTAACTTCCAATATTGGTCGGATATCATCCTTTTGCCGTCGAATATGCGGTGCACATTCCGAAGTCCCTTCCTTGATGGCGTCGGTTCAGTCGTCGGTTACGCAACCCCCATACCATACAAAAAAAAGGCGGATCCGACGTTTCGAGCCGTCGGAAGCATGGCAAAGGCATCGGAAATTACCCTGAGGTCGTCGGTAAGGTCATTGGTTATGCGAACCCCATACCATACAAAAAAAGGTGGATCCGACGTTTTGATCCATCAAAAGCATGGAAAAGGCGTCAAAAATTATCCTGCGGTCGTCGGTTAAGCGACATCTATTCCATACAAAAAAAGGCGGATCCAACGTTTCGAGCCGTCGGAAGCATGGCAAAGGCGTCGGATATTACACTAGGGTCATCGGTTAAGTCGTCGGTTAAGCGACTACCCAATACATTTTAAAAAAAATAACATTTTTGAAATAAAACTTTTCATATTGAATACATGTTCTCTAACCCCTGTGCTTATGTAACATTGTGGCATATTCGTCACAAAGATATGGTTGGTAGTGTGCTTCCATTGTGTCAAGGTACTCTTACCTAACTTCTCTAATTTGGTATACTGAGGAGTTTGTATATTCATGTATGAGATCATATTCTTTGAATAAGGCTCATTAAATAGTTAATGGGTAGTTACTTAATGTAAAAGGATCATTTTTATTAAATAAGAACCAATAGGTGGTTGGTAGTCATTAATTTTGAGATTGCATGTAGTTAGGGTTTTGTTTATTAAGAAACTATTTATAGCGCTAGAAGGATGTATATTGTTTTGTCAAAGATTGGTATTGTTTTGAAGCTTTTCTCAAAGGAGCTCATCCTCTCGAAGAGGCCCATGAACATTACTCTCTCTTTTTGAATTTATTAATACAAATGTTATATTTTGCAAGTTTAATCTCTTTCTTGCATTTTATTTTGTTCACTTTTATTTATTTGAGGTTAAGGATATTGATTCCAAGGAAATTAAAGATAAGGTTAAGGATATTGATTCAAGTGCATCATTTACTCAACCTTTGAAGTTATGGAAACTCGAAATTGGTTATGAGGAGCAACCAAAAATCACAACAAGCTCCAAGAAATTGTCAAAATTTAAACGACATGCGAGTGGGTTGTAGAAAGCCAGCATTGTAGCCATTCATTGAGCTACTCTCTATTTCAAGAATAATTTCATATTCTCTATTGAACAGGGCCAACCACGTGAAGGTGGAAGCTCTTATGGCCCCTCCCCCCCCTCACATCACTCTCAATTCCCCATACCCAATGCATGCACTTGAAAAAAACAAATATGTGCAAATTCATCCATATTTTATCATGAACTTTCATCCATTATTCATTCAATAAATGCTAACATTCACTAAACCATTGTTTCTGTTGATCCACACATTCATTCAATAAAAGATAACATTCAATAAACCATTAATTAATCATTCAATCAACACATTCATTCAATAAAAGCTGAAATTCAGTAAAGGTAACAGTTTACTATATTGAATCATTAAAACATTAGAAAATTCATTAAACCATTCATTCATTAATTAGGCCAAAAATCGTGGATGATATATTGTTATAAAAAATATTTAGACGAGATTTGAACTTGCGACCTATGTCTAGTCCCAAGGATACCACCTTCAAGCTTGACCTTATCAATCAATTATCGTCTCCATTTCCTCTCATACGACGTCCCAAAACCATTTCTCTCGACACCCACTCTTCATTTATTCTGCATGCATTTCACTATGCAACCGTCTCAGATTCCCATTGCGTTTTCCATCAATTAGTTTATCAATTCACTATGACCCACGTCTTTCGTCCAATGAGTGTTTCTGCGGTCTCCATTTTTAGCCTAGCAACGGTTGACGATTCATGGTATTATGTTTCCCTTTGGTTGCAAATGACAAACTCATAGTTCACTATGAAGGTTTGTCTGACAAATGTGACGGTCAGAGAAATCTTGATAGTGAACTATGAGTTTTCCATATTTAAGCTTAAGGGAAACGTAATAGAATGAATCGTCACCGATGTCAGGCTGGAACTCAAGACCTTGAAAACACTCCTCGAACGGCGGGCATGGGTCATACCGAATTGATAAACTAATAGAGGGAAAAGGCAACGAGAATTTGAGATAATTGCATAGTGAAATGCATACAGAATGAATCAAGGTTGAATGTGGTAGCCCACCATCTCCCATTGTGAAATGCATGCAGAAGGAATCGAGCTTGAAGGTGGTCACCCATTTCCAACTGCACTTCAGGCTTGAAGGTGGTAGCCTTAGGAGTAGACATAGGTCAGGTTCGAATCTCCTCAGTTTAGTTCATACCCTGTTATTTTTTCGATGCAAACTATATGTTTTCTTTAATTTGCTATTGACTTTAATTACCTAGCATAAGAGGAGCCATTATGGTCAAGTTGCATTCCTAAAAAAAAGATGAACATTGAAAACAAGTAGCATGTCTCTAATTGTTGTCGATGTATGCTAGCTTAGTTGCAAATATCATGCTTCAGAAGAAGCCAACCTTGAATGGTAAATATACCAATTTGGAAGGGTTTAATGTGAGGTTAAGGATATTGATTCCAAGGAAATTAAAGAGAAGGTTAAGGATATTAATTCCAGTGCATCATTTAATCAACCTTTGAAGTTGTGGAAACTGGAAATTGGTTATGAGGAGAAACCAAAAATCACAACAAGCTCCAAGAAATTGTCAAAATTTAGACAACACGCGAGTGGGTTGTAGAAAGCCAGCATCGTAGCCATTCATTGAGCTCCTCTCTATTTTGAGAATAATTTCATATTCTCTACTGAACTGGGCCAACCACGTGAAGGTGGAAGCTCTTATGCCCCCCCCCCTACTCACATCACTCTAAATTCCCCATACCCAATGCATGTACTTGAAAAAAAAAATGTACGAATTCATCCATATTTCATCATGAACTTTCATCCATATATGTGCAAATTCATCCATATTTAATCATGTGGAAACTCAAAATTGGTTATGAGGAGCAACCAAAAATCACAACAAGATCCAAGAAATTAACAAAATTTAGACGACACGCGAGTGGGTTGTAGAAAGCCGGCATTGTAGCCATTCATTGAGCTCCTCTCTGTTTCGAGAATAGTTTCATATTCTCTACTGAACAGGGCCAACCACGTGAAGGTGGAATATCTTATGCCCCCCCCCCCTCACATCACTCTCAATTCCCCATACCCAATGCATGTACTTGAAAAAAAAAATATGTGCAAATTCATCCATATTTCATCATGAACTTTCATCCATTATTCATTCAATAAATGCTAACATTCACTATACCATCGTTTCAGTTGATCAACACATTCATTCAATAAAAGATTGTTAAATTTTCAAAATTTACTTCAATCTGATCTAGGATCTTAACTGAGAGAACAACATGTACAGCATATCTACAACATATCAATCATGGAGACAATAATGCAAGCACACAAGAGACACAAAGATTTACTTGGGGAAAACCATAAAGGTGAAAAACCCCAATAACTTCCTCAGAGATAGATAGAGCAATGATACAACCAACCAAGAGAGATAGCCATAACCTAGCAGCAGATCCTCCTCCTCCATAAGTGTGCCACTCCTCCTTGAGTGCAAGTGTGAGAAGTGAGTAAGTAAATAGAGTGCCTCCCGCACTCTATTTATACTAGACTTGACTTGCCTTTTTACCTAACTCATGTAGGCTCGAACTTAACCACATAACATAATGCTGAGTGGGACGACCCCCAATAGGGTGGTCTAATAACCCTTTGACCCACATGACTTATACAGGGATGACCCCAAACAAGGTGGTCTAATAACCCATCAAGTATAAGTTACGACACTTACAATATAAATGACGACACTTCCTTATAGAGGAATAATACCATCTCTATAGGAATACAATATACATATATGTGAAATACATTCCGAAGTTACATATACATCAACAAAGATAACATTCAATAAACCATTCATTAATCATTCAGTCAACACATTCATTCAATAAAAGTTGAAATTCAATGAAGGTAACAATTTACTACACTGAATCATTAAAACATTAGAACATTCATTAAACCATTCATTCATTCATTAGACCAAAAATTGTGGACGATATATTGTTATCAAAAATATTTGGATGTTGTTTTTCCCGTCCTTCTTTTTATAAGTTTTTCTTCTCTTCAGTAGTGGTACATAATCTATAAGAGGACCATCTACATCTGGACTTTCTCCTCCAGTTCTTGGTTCTTTAGTAGGAAATTTTGGTGATGTATGCAATATCCTAGCTGATTGTTGTTCTAGACATGGATTTTGCGGCAAGGGGTTCGGATTTGCTGCAACGATGTGAAAATGTTACATCGTTATATTTTTCTATTGTAAGTTTTTCATTTAAAAAAATTCATTACGAAGGTGTTTTTTTATCTGGTGTGACAAAATCATGTTGTTGATGTTCTTGTCCAGTCTCAACCTGTACAGTTTCACCCTCTACATGCTCTGTAGTTGAAATACAGTGAACTACAATTAATGGTCACCATTTGCAATGCTATACATAAAATTGTAGCATATGAATAAATTCATTACTAGGATTCAAAGCTAGATCATCGATTTGTTGTTGCCTCTCCTCGACACTAATGGGATCATTGCTTTCCTGTTAAAAACAGAGTCAATATTTTACATTAAGTATTTGTAACGAAAATATTCCACAAGCGACAAATCTTCATTAAACTATATAGATTCTATATACCTATGCATCGGATGGATTAGTACCACAAGACTATGTTTGCCCAGATAAGCTCCTTCGACGTTCAACAACAACTCCAAAGCCTTCCTAGAAGCCAAGCTTCATGTCTTCCTCTGTGGGTAATTCATTAAATCGATCGGCCTGCATATTTTCTTATCGTCGTTAATTAACATTTTATGGTGCAATAAAATGAAAAATAATTTTCAATTTATTATTTGTATTCATTGTTGGTTTCTCGAAACTTACAATCCGTGCCGCCAAATTCGAATAACCACCAGGGCCAAGCTTGTGCTGACCTAGTTTTTCTAGTCTTGCCTTTGTGGCCTTTGATGTGTATGATAGCCTATGCAAGTGTTGAAATACGTTAGATGTTCCAAGTTCGATATAGAAATCAAGGATAATAAGGTTTAGAATTACATTGCGGAAAGTATTGCATACCTCCCTGTGCCTGGTGTTAGCTTACCTTCTCTTCTCAGAGCCTTCTCCTTTCCATCTTCCACTAGAGCTCTCCACTCCATTGTTGGAATCATTGGTGGGCGCTCATAACTCTGGTTTTTTCCGAGGTGTGTCCTATATTGGTCTCAGACAACCTTCACATGTTGACAAGCCTTTTTCAAGACATTGGCATGACTGAAGGTTTTGTCCCCGAACAGGCCAGCCAACCGATTAGTGAGTTCATCTTTTAAATGTTTCGGTTGTCTATCCCACCTTGTTCGGATGGTGGGCCTGAAGATCTCCAAGCAAAATTCATTCATATGTTTATAGAAAACATCGTTTCCTGCACAACGATCATGCCATGATCATAATTAGTTGATAAAAAACATTTTATTGGTATATTACAATGAAATTATAAACACTAATGAATCTGATAAACTATGATTAATTACCTGGGATCCTCGCTATCTTTATTGGGATGAGATCTTCGTCCACCAAAATTTTTGTCTCCAGTGTTCCCGTGCTTTTGAAACGGGAAGATTGTGGAAATGTAGCTTCTTCAACATCAAAATTAGTAGGGGACTTGGTGTCGACCCCTTCTTGTGGACGATCTGTTGTGTGTCGGTCAGTAGCGGTTGTTGGGATCATAGTGGGGGTCCGTGGTGTTTTAGAACATGTTTCCGATTGTTCAATCAACAACAATGGAAAAGGATTCAAACTACGTGGATTCGTTTGGTCGTGGTGCAAAGTCTCTCCACGAGCCTCGTTGGGGCCAACACCACCTTGACCACTATTGTGTGGTCCCTTATAATTCTGTAAATACACACCACGTCTTATACGTTCAATACTATCATATAAAAGAGAACATTATAAAGATTTAAACGAATTATTCTATGATTCAAGATTCCTCAACTTACTCGCAAGGTATTAGATCTATGTTCCAACAATGCAATCCTTTCTGTAATTGTGCTTTTCTGCGGAACCTGGATTAGTAGAGTAAGGATTTCCGCAGTATATCTACTCAACAATTTCTCTACCATCTTTAGCGGGTCTGTGGCTTCACCAATTTTTTCGCAATCGTGAAGCACCTCTGCCACTTCAGGTTCTAACAGAAAATCTTGCGATGCTGATTCATACTGCGATTCACTAGTGGGATGCAACAAACATATATAAAGCACTACTGAGTTCTCTATTGATAGATTCCAATTTTTATATTAACGTAACATATCTATCATGATAGATTCATAAAATTACAACATGGTTTACATTATCATAACGAAATCAGTATACACACGAAAAATACATAACAAAATTAACATTATGCTACATATTATAGTGGTACAATTGAAATTAATTATACCTGCGACCTAGAGGATCACGATCCACTCATTGGATCAATGGTCATAGGCGACTTGCCCCGATCTGCTAATATCTAGGAGCTGCCCCTAACAACACCCTAATAAAAAAACATAGTGAAAGTCACCTAAACGAATCCAAACTATTCATGGAAAAACACATCAAAAAAATTATTATTCATATTATATTTTTAATATTACAAAGATGTATACCCGTTGCGCGGACCCTGGTGTCTCCGACCTTATGGAACCGACCTGCATAAAAAACATAGACTAGAAAATTACGTAAACGAAACCAAAATATTCATTGAAACATTAATATAATGCTAAAACATTTTGACATATTTTAATTGTACAATTCAAATCAGGTCTACCTGTTGCCCCGAGGGTGTTGTTGTCTGATCAACATTCGACGGGTGTATTTCCCAATCGACGTTCTGCATCAAATATAAATAACATTATATAAAACAAACCAAGTTATTAATAATGGAAAAAAAAGCAAATAAAAACTCTTTTTTCTTATTATATTTGTATTATTAGAAAGATGTATACCTACTCCGTCAAGGAAGAAGTACTCCTCCGACCATTTTTTGGCAGGGATTTATCCCGATGACTGGCCTGCGAAGTAAAGATGGGAAATTTAAACGAAATAAACTAACAAAAAATCCTTATGATGTTTAATTTATTACTAAAAGGTTGGGTAAAATGTTTTGTAGTAACCTTGTTTGTATCTACTCGGTTCACAGGGTAATTAATAAGCAACTTGTCCCTTGCAGATATTGTTTTAATAGCAACTACAAAAACACGGTTTCCTTCACGCCCCTCAAATTCGCAGTTTGGTCGCTTAATTGTAGACCCTGGTTGTGAATTGTTTATAAACCCCGCAATATTCCCTGTGGCCTTTGGCTTTCCATCCATGTACAACGTTCCTCCTTTATTTTGATTTTTGTCTTTCAATTGTAAATAATTTGTTGACAATACATAGCTACGCATACTTTTTGTATATCGGACAAGGCGCATCCAATCGTTGTAGTTGTATATGGGTTCAACAAAATCCATCAATTCTATACATGTCCCGTAACCGACCAAGATGCAAACCATGGAAAACAACCCGAAACCATGTATTGACGATGGTGCAATTCGATATCTCCTCTCATTCACACAAAAATCAGTGTTCGGTGGAGGAATATCCTTTGGTACCCATTGTTTCACTAAATGTCTGTACCTCAAGGGCACATGTTCATCGTCTTTTGTCTCATCACCATAGGAACATGCCACCCCTTGACCGTGAAAAAATTCATTGAGTCTATGGAATCCTCTTTTGGTTTTTTGACATCTAGTTGATACAATTCTTCTAGACCTACTAGATGTCTCACTTTCCTCTAGCCTTCCTAAACTCCCCTCGCTCGAGGAAGACAGATCAGACAAATATCTGTTTGGTTCTACCTGCACCATTGGAAAAAAGTTTAGATTCGACCGCAAGGCATAGCACCTCTTAAAAGTTGACGTGTATCGCCGTTTATAATTTTACTTGATCCTCATTCCCTTTGTCAACATGTAGGCATTCAAGTGATGATCGGAAGACGACCAATTTATCTTTCTTAAGAGTAGAAAGTCATGCAATATTTATGAGTTGTTTTTTACTATTTGATTTAACACTACATCACACATGTAACACACATGAAACACTACACATACACGTTACATGATCTCCTCTATTGCTACAAGTCCTGGCTACTTAATGAAAACTATTTACCACATATTTGATTACCTTAGTGTAGACATTTCCTGTAATATACTCAGAAGAGTTACTTTCAGAAACGACTGTGCCTCTTAGAGGCCAGTCAAATCTAAGAACCAAGTGACCCTATGATAGGGCTAGTACAAACCAGAGAGAGAGAGATGACTGGGCTATGGTACGGTCAAGCAAAGAAATTCAGTGACAGTAAAAAGGCTCAGTACAAAGACCAACCAGTAAGGTACAAGTCAAAAAAAGAATGGGTATAAAGACTCATAAACGTTGGGACTAAGGGGGTGTACACTACCTCAAACGTGGACAAACTACCATAGTTATAACCACAAGACCAAAAACATAAAAGGAGGTACAAATCAATATATGCAATATCTCCTTGTAACTACCTCATATATGCAATATCTCCTTGTAACCACCTCATATATGCAATATCTCCTTGTAACTACCTTTTATATGCAATATCTCCTTGTAACTACCTCATATATGCAATATCTCCTTGTAACTACCTTTTATATGCAATATCTCCTTGTAACTACCTCATATATGCAATAGCTTTTTGTAACTCAAATAGTACCACCAAAAGGTATGATAGCATGCAATCTTCCTAACTAAGGTCAGGAGGGTGGTACGAAGTGGGTATAAAGATTCATAACAATTTGGAGAAAGTGGGCGTACCTCAAATGTGGACAAACTACCATAGTACCCACAATACCTAAAACATAAAAGGTGGTACAAATCACAAGATATCCCAATATCAGTAAAACACCCAAAAGGTAAAAGGCAAGGTACCACAAAAATATTATCGACAAAATGAAAGGACCATAAGACAATTGACCAAGGTGGGGTACAACCATTCATCTCTCTCTCAAATGTACCATTGTTCCATATAACTTGAAAGACCATCATCACAATAAATGGAAAATTCCACACGGGCGATGTGATGACGTGATCCTCTAGACTACTCCTACGGTCAAGCGTTACTGGCTCCATGAAGGGGTGTTCAGTCCCTTCAGAAGACCATCTAACTCAACCATCTCGAAGACCTAGGAGAAGAGGACATCACACATCATCAAATAAGTATTGGTAACTACCGTGTATGAACTCAAAAACCCTAAAGCAACCGAGTGTGCAGAACGGGAGCTATGAAAAGACAAGGCTCGTAGGCCAAAAAAACAAGCTCAAAAAAATGTACCAGGACCGATGTCATAGTAAGCGAGCTGAAACAAAAGTGGCTAGAATGCCAACAAGTAGCACTAAAAAGAAAAAGACCCTCTAAAAAGGTGATAATGCAAGCAAACTTCCTAACTAGGAGCTGGAGACCTCGACAAATCGTATCCTTCGCAAGGTGATGAAATCGAAGTTGAACAATATGAAGTGAGAGACCGAATTTGAAGGATATCCCTCTACCAAAAAGGATCCTCGGTAAAAGAGCCCTAGTATAAAAGTCACTAAGCTACCTCGTTCATGACACGTCGGAAAGGTTTTCGGCGCTTCTTCCTTATCACCCTTGTATCACCAGTATGGTGGCCGGAGAATACAAGGAAGACAATGATCGATGTTGCCTTAGGGATAAGTGGAGTGCGGCATTCCACAGAGTCCGTCCGGTTCTCGATCTCGCAACGGTTTAACCCCTGAAACAACAGGAGGCCCCTCCACAAACTGGTCGTGACCATGTCAATAAATACTATAGGATTTTAGTTCCCTAAAGACAACGACTATGTCTCAGATGAAAAATGAGAAGGGGGAATTATTTGGATGCCTATCCCCAGTGTCCTACCTAACTAACAAATTATTTTTATCCTCAAGCGAGGTTAAAGTGTGTTGAGTTAACGAGTTAAATTTTAATGGTTGTATTACTTAGTCGGGTGATGGAAGTGAAACTCGTGGTGTGATGACTGACTCAAACCATGCAAATGCATATGAATAAAATAAGCCTTTCCTTTCAATGAATTCTAGCTAAGGTAAGGAGAGAGTTCTTTCAAACTATAACTACTCTTTCAAATTAAATGAATCCAACAATAACTTTCTTCTACTTCTAATGACTAAAATGCACGACAATGTTTAAACCTAATTAGCAAGCATAAGCATGACATTGTGATATTGTGAATAATCATGTATGCTAGGACACATTATTTCAATTTAAAATCCATGTAATGTAGGCATATTTTGATATGAATCTTGAGAGTTGAGATATGGTAAGGCTTTAATGTTGAATAAAGTAGGAGATATAATATACAACGCAAAGAAAAATCACAAGATCTTTCAATTTTACAAGTGAAGGAACAATGACGAAAGCCATTAAAGATGATGCACGATAATGAATAAATAAATAAATAAGCATGACAACATGAGAGAGAGCGAGAGAAATGGGGTAGACTCGTATTCTATTAAGATGAACAATTAAAGGTAATGAGGTAAATTTGAGGACCTCTCTTCCAAATCTTAACTCTTTCTTTTTTGACATTTTATAATTGTAATATGTTTACTAAGTCAACTTTGATTAAGTACACATTGAACAATTACATTTAACATGTCATATTCCTTTTTATATTTAATAAAAATATGTCTTGATAACTTATGGATCCGAAACATGGACTATAAACCCCCCAAGATTCAAATCAATCCATCCCCCTTACAAAATGATGGTCCTATTAATTTTAAAAATGTTACAAAAAAACCACATAATGTGTATGGAAGGAAGATGTTTACAATTTGTTGATTGCCAATGAAGAGGGCTTTTTGTGGCTAAATTGTAACCATGGTTTTCTGGATCACACATAACTAACTTGGTAACGAAAGATTGACCTTGACATTGAATTCTAATGTGATGGTTTATTTTTACATGGAAAAGTGGATTTGATATAATAGTAAAAAATCACAATGAAAAATAGTGATTCTAATAGTAATAGACCTCTTGTTGCAAATCTGTTCATAATTTTTACTATAAGCGAAGCAATCAGATTCAATTAGATATCCATATTAGATGTTTAAGATATATTTCCAGTCGTATATGGAACTCATCCCTCCATGGCTTGTGGAGTGAGATATTGATTGTTGAAACCCAATGTAAAAACCTTTAGTGTTAGTGCTTCTACTAATGATATCTCCCAAATTGAGCAATGAAACGAAATTCCACTTGCCAATTTCTTGAAGTAGATGTTGATGATGTTTGATGACATTAATGGTACATCACATGTTTTATTAAATTTGTTTATACTACCCTGCTATTCCCCCTAGGAATCAAGGGTAGCTCAGGCCACCCACATGAATGGACCCCATGACCTATAAGCCCCCACCCCACCATAGGTATCATTGCACCATTCCATCAAGCCTATTGGTATTCTGGTGACGACCTCTAAATAACTATGCATACCTAAATTATGGTTACCATTTTCTTGAGATCAAATGCATGAGAAGGATTAAAAAGGAAAAAAGAAAAGGAGGAAGGGGTCTTCATTAGGTGTATCCTCTTTATTTTAAATGCCTAAAAATTTGGTTATTTTTCATGATTAATGACCTTCTTTGATAATATGAAAAATATTTATGAAAACAAAATAGAAATAGATAAGCTACGTAGTGGCTAGTTCCTGTCGAGCAAGAATGACAAGCGTTTCAATGGATGGGCCATGTAAAATTAAGAACTAAAACCTTTGTTCTCAAATTACTCAAAAGGAAAATGAAGATAGTGTTAAGTTGTGAGACATTGCATGCCAACATAATCCTTAAACATGGTTTCTACCAACATTAACATATATGAGCTACCAGGATCACCTAGAAAAAATGGGTTTTGTCCTATTTCCCATCACCTCCCTTGCTATCGACATGGTTTGTATTGAATTCTAAATAGTTGGATTAAGAGAGTCTTGGGTAGTGTTGGGACAAATCCCCTCAAAAGGTTCATGTTTATAGGCACCGTATACTCGATTCAGCTATGAAGGTAATGGAGATGTATGGTAGTATAAGGTAGTTCTTGAAGTGGAGTACTTTGGAGAGGTTGGCACAGGTCTAGGTCCAACTTTGGAGTTCTATACTCTTCTTAGCCATGAATTACAAAAGAAAGTGCATGGAATGTGGAGGTCAGGTTCTTGTTCTAAGTAAGTTGCCATGGCAGAAAATGTTGAGATGCAGGATGTTGAACACCATGGAGTATTTTTTCATATAAACAAAGTCAGTACAATCCCTACAATTGAAACTGAAGAGTTTGTGCAGGCTCCTCAAGGGTTATTTCCTCGCCCATGGCCACCTAATGGAGATTCTTTGCAGGGAAGTCAATTTTCCAAGGTAATAAATTATTTCCGTCTTCTCGGACAAGTTATGGAAAAGCTCTTCAGGATGGGCGGCTTCTAGATTTACCTCTTTCAACAAATTTTTATAAATTGGTTCAAGTCTCATAAACCCTGTTCAAATACAATTTCCATCTAGGGTTCGAGTCTCATAAACCCCAAGTATTAGGGTCATCTCGTGCATAAGAAGTTTACACAGCCATTAACGATTTTAGTGATAAAAGCAAAGTGCAAAAGCGATTAGCCATAAGATAGAAATGCAAAACGGTTCGTTCCATTAAAACATTAGAATAGCAACCAAAACAATCATCCATCGTTTAAAAATGAAAATGCAGAAGCACATTCGGATGCCCAACCCTTAACTTTTATACACAGATCAACATTTATACAAACACGGGGCCCCAAGGCCAAAACCCTTAGCATTTTGGGTATTCGTGGCATCCTCAAAAGCTCAGCAAACATAGATATAGAGCCGAATCTTACTGATTTGGTAGGCATTGCAGCGCTCAGCTCCTCAACCTCCTCAACCGGCTCTGGATCAGCTCCTCAACCGGCACTGGCTCAGCTCCTCAACCTCATCTCCTCAACTGACACTGGCTCATCTCCTCAACTGGCATTGGCTATCAACACTAGGCTTAGCTCCTCAACCAGCACTAGCTCAGCTCCTCAACCGGCACTGGATCAACTCCTCAATCGACATTGGTTATCAACACTAGGTTCTTATTGTAATGCAGGTTCGCGCTCATCGGGAGGTTTCAAGCTCGTCGGGAGGAGTAGGCGTAAATTGGTAAGTTTTGTTTTTTTTAAAGTTTTTTTATGTTATATTTGTAGTTTTTTTAAATTTTTTTATATTTTTTATATTGCTACACATTAATTTTAATTTTTATATATTTAATTTTAATTTTATATATTTAATTTTAATATATATTTTAATATTTATTAATTTGTAATTTTTATTTATTAATTTGTATAATTTTTATTTATTAATTTTAATATTTATGTATGTATTTTTTTCATATACAAAAGTAAAATAAAAAAAGATTTAATATAAAAATAAAAATAAGGTTTAAAGTTTAAAAATATTTTTTTATTAAAAAAATAAATTAAAATTTTATTGATGAAGTTAGTGATAACGATGATGACAATGTCAATAGTGATGACAATGACAATATCAGTGACAAAGATGATGATGATGATGATGTTGATATTGATAACTAGATCATCGTCATCATTGTTGTCATCATGACCATCATCTTCCTCATAGAGATGATCATCATTATCATCATCATCATCTTCTTCTTCAAAAACAACAACATCTCCTTATCTTATGTCCATTACACCAAGGGCACTACAATTGTCAAGGATGAAATCTTTCCTCCCTACCATTGCCAAAGACATGTCCATGATCGGGTCATTGTCATAAGAGCATGCCATCCTTAAAGTACAATATCATCGGTATCACTCGATGTAAATATGATGGATGTATTTGACATCACCCTTTTCAAATTCATTTATTGGGGGCATCTATTTTGAGGTTTTGGAAAAGACATATGGTCCTAGGTTAAAATATAGAGTCTTAGGAAAGTACAATTGCCTCTAGGGATCATGGGACTACATAAGGAATCTTTGGCCTATGAGTAGGTTATGTTGTCCATTTTTTTATTTCGAACGCCATGGAAGGTTATTTAGAACCATACGATGGTTTGAGGTCAAAAACTAGGATGTTAAACCATACAACCACCTATGGGGATCATGTCTTGTATATAGTGCCTCAAATAACCACACTAGGCTACATATGGAATATGCCTTGCCCATTTGACTAATGCATGAACTAACCTTTTATTAAAAGGATAATGTTTACCAATGAGATTTGTGGACTAGGTGCATCTCTTATTTGCATTGGTTATACACATGATTTTTGTTACTTAGGCACATTACTTATGTGCATGATAGGTAAGGTGCATATGTTAGTTACATCAGTTCATTTAGTGTGTGAGTTATGAATTTATATTTTTTTTCATTATGTTGTATCTCTAACTAAAAAATCTTCTTGGCACTAGCGATGTGATAAGAATGCCTACAATATGGGTCACATGGGTAACAAGATGTATTGTTTGTATCCATGCACAAGGTAAGGTTCGGAAGGAGTTAGACCCGCTAGTGGGTTAATTGTTATAATGGGACATTAATTGTTATTTAAGGGCTACTATGTTAGTGTTTTAGGATACTAGTAGATTCATGGCCTATGGTTGTGAATGTAAATTAGGTTCATAAGTTCCCCAAACCACCACACAAGCATGGAATTGGGAATCTTTAACATGTGAGTGAGATATCTTTATTGTTTTGAGTCTTGGCACACCAAGGATGATTTTTTATGTACATGGAAACATATAATACCAAAATAACATGTATTAATTATAAAAAATTCTTGATGACAATTTCATGAGATAATTAATGAATCTTTAACCCACGTATCGATAAGAACTTTAACCCACATATCGATAAGTACATTTTGGTTTCAAATGGGACATTGATACATCATTTCTAGCATGTTTAAATAATTTTGGACCTCCTCCATTTCCATAAGTTGTAAGATAAAATGAAGAGAAATCAAGGTTTTTAAGGATTGGTCGCATACTCCCTCTGTTGCCAAGAATCTTAAGATGATTACGATGATCATGATGATGACGATGATGATGATCAAGATGGGGGCGATGATGATGATGATGATGAAGACGACGATGAAGATGATGATGATGACGATGATGATGATCATGATGAATGTAATGATGACTATGATGATGATGACAATGATGAAGATGATGGTGATGATGATGATGATGATGATGATGTTGGTGGTGATGACAATGACAATGATGATCACAATCATGAAGATGATGATGATGACGATCATGAAGATGATGATGACGACGATGATGAAGAAGAAGATGATGATGATGATCCTGGTGATCATGATTAAGATGATATTGATGGTAAAGCAGTACGCCATTTGGGGTAGCATGATAATTGTACTGTATTTCCTTAATTATAAGCTTCTCTCTGTTTCAAGAATCGTTTAATATTCTCTACTAAAAAGGGCCAACCACGTGAAGGTGGAAACTCTTATGGCCCCTCCCCTCCCCTCTCATCACTCTCAATTCCCCAATATAACCCGAAAAAAATATTTATGTACAAAAAATTAAATGTATTTTCTCATTCATACTAAATAACAAGAAAGGTTTCTAATTTTAACATACAGGAAAATGGAAATTAGCTAAGAAACAGTTAATAATTTATTATTAGTAATGCATACCTGATCATAAACTTCAATGGTATTAATCATCTTCTTCATCTGAGTGATCGTCTGTACTATCATCCGATGATCCAGATTCAACATTGTAAGGATTGGCCATATCATCATCGTCGTTGATGTCAGTTACGATCATCATGTCATCGTCGATATCATCTTCATGGACATTGTCTGAATATACATCATGATCTAATTCAAGAAGTTCTTCGACATCTTCTTCTGGAACAGGAATATCATCTAACTCATGTTGATCATGATCATCTTCAACGACATCTTCTTCTTCAAGAACGTCTTCATTACCTTCATCTATGTTATACTTTACCGACCTTCCCCTTGGATCGTGTCTCACAGCAAATGACCAACCCGCTCTACTTGGAACCTCAGAGTAAAATACCTGTTCACATTGGGTTGGAAGAACATAGGGCTCTGTTCCTTGCTCAAACAACCTTGTATTTACCATGGTAAAACCATTATCATGTTAAATAATTGTTTTATCAGGATCACGTTGATTCAATTGACACCTGTACCATTTGACAACGAACATAAATACCTTGAAGGAGTTAAAGTCACACTAAAGAATGTCTTCCAGATACCCATAGTATTGATTTTTAGATAGTTCTGGATATCTGTCACTTCTAGAAGAAACATTGGTCACCTCAAAGACTACAGACATCCCACAATCAGATGTTTTCTTTGTTTCATCCAACTTTTTGATGTGATATCTACATCCATTGCACCACATAGCCTTATGGTGTTTTACCTAGTACAACAAGCCATACAGGAAAAGATTACCTAATGACACCATATTTATGATAAAGTAGTGCATGTTTATTATAATGCCATAAAAGGAAAATAATCAGCGTGACGTACAACAACAATATTTAAAAAAAAAAAATAGTGCCGTTGATTAATATGCTTACCTTCTTATCTTTTAAACCTCTTGCTAAATCTATTTCCCTTTGTGTTAGATTGGTGTCTCCATTGCGATGTGCAGCTTTAACCAATGAAGCCACACCTTCCCATGATATTACATGACCGGATTGTTCACATTTTTCGATCCATACCTTCATCCAGTCAAGATTGTTTGTGATGTATAAATGAATCACATCCCACTCTCGACCAACTGTTTGATGACAATAAAATTAAAATTCAATGAAAATGTATATTAGTCACATAAAAAAGTATATAATTACAGTATAAAATGATGCAAAATACTAAATAAAAAAATAGAATATGTATGATATATAAACAAAAAAATCACCAGTGAAATGTGTTATATTACCTTTCACCTTCCTCGATCTACCTTTCCCCTTCGGGTACTCCCCTTCGAAATTGTTTTTGGATTCTGGATCACAAATACGGCGTAAATTGAGCTTTGCCACAAATATAGGAATATATTCACTAATGTACAACATGTTTTGGTATACCATATATCCCTCCATCATAGAACCCTCAGCATATGCTCGTTGTCTGACCAAACCCTTCATAAATTCCAAGTGCCTCTCAACCATCCACATGGACCTTGAGTGCGCAGGTCCACACAATTCAATCTCCTCAACTTGGTGTATGAGGTAGTGTTCCTGTGCATTGAAAAATGCTGAAGGTAGATGCTTCTGCATTTCACACATGAGACGAGGAATTTCTCTCCTCCGATACTTTATGTCTTATTTATGAAATTCTTTAGATGACAACCATCTATAAGTGACATGACAATCCAATCAAGAGATTAAAGAAAAAATTCATTATATTATGTAACATGAAGTAGAGAATGAAAATCAAATTAAGAATAAGTTCTATGTTGAATTAAACAAACAGTAAGCACATGGAAAAATCACCACTTACCTCATGTATTTCTCGAGACTATATATTATTTGCTTGACATTGTTGTTGAAGTTGTCCGGGATAGAGAGAGGTAGAACATACTGTAACAATAATATACAAATAGTTTCAGTATATCAAAAAAGAGTACTAGACAAACAACAATACCAACCATATTCACTGGAAAAATAAAAAATAAAATTATTAAATGCATACCATATTAATCATTACCTTCATGAAGACATGCCAATTGTGCATTTTCACCCCTGCGAAATCACCTTTCTTTGTTATGATATTCTTCATGTTCGCACAAAATCCGGTGGGAAATTTAATTTTTCGAATGACTTCTTTTACAACATTACTTTGCTGGTCCATTAACATCCATGGAAGTGAGTTTATATTAATTTTCTCTCCGTTGCTATGAAATTGAATGCGATCTTTCATTGCATGGCTCTTATCTTGAATGTCTTTGCAAATTTTGACAATTTTTTCTTTGTCACTCCTTCCATCCAATATTTGCCATAATGTTTCAGTCACATTCTTTCCGATATGCATCGTATCAAATAGATGAACAATTTGTAGGTGCTCATAGTAGGGCAACCTACTAAATTGTCTAGGATAACTTTTCATTCCTCGTGGAAGCCCATTAATGCCTTCATGATGATCACGTGAACGACAATGATGAAATTAAATATTAAATCAATGTCAATTACACTAAACAACACACAATATAATAAAATACAATATGATCATATACAATGATTGATTATACGTACCTTGACAATTTCTATTATATTGCAACTTCCATAGATGAGGTGTCATTCTCTTTGGTTTTAATGCAGTCTCTTGCTTGCCATTGAAAAGATGTTTTTCGGTAGTTCGATACTTGTGATTCTTGGAGAGGAAGTGCCTATACTCATCAAACACCTCCTTTCCTAAGCTTTTTGAACGACGAGATTTGATCTTAGGACCACAAACTGGACATGCAAATTTCCCCTTTGTCTGAAGACCTAAATAAAAAGATGGATTATCAATATTGTCTATTATAATTATATAAAAAATGACTGGATTATTTAGAAAAACATGCATGCGTATTATATTAACTAGTAGTTGTAAAATTAAATGCAACTAAAGTGGAACTTATAATTACATACCACAGAAATGGGTTAACCCTGGGGCATCATGTATTGTCCATACAAGCATTGCATGGAATTGGAATTGCCTTTGTCGTATTGGTCTAGATAAGTCATACATAGTGATGCCATTCCATAACTTCAGTAGCTCGTCAATAAGAGGTTCGATATATACATTCATATCTTTGACTTGGTATTGACCTGATTGATTTGAACATATAAAATAAATATTCTGATTATGAGACGTACCATTTAGATATATAAACCATATTTCACAATAGTAAAACTTTAAATATATATATAACATTATGAGACAAAAAACGACAAATGAGAATATACCACTGCATTAAAAAAAATTTCAGTGTTCGTACCTAGAATAATCATCGACAACATTATGTGCTCCCTCTTTATTGTCAACCATGGAGGAATGTTGTTGTTGATAACAAAAATAGGCCACACTGAGTAAACAGATCTCATCTCTGCAAAAGGATTGACACCATCTGTTGCCAAAGAAATCCTAAGATTACGAGGTTCATCTTTAAAGTGAGGCCATTTTTCCTCCATATCTCTAAATGCAGACCCATCTGCAGGCATCCGAATAATGTCATCTTGACTTTTGTTCCGTGCATGGTAGTCCATAAACTGTGCTATGTTTTTGCACCTGAACATTCGTTGCAAATGGGGAATAATGGGAATATAACGTAGAACCTTGCGAAGCACCTTTTTAGTTACTTGATTTATGCGATATCTACTGATATGACATTCAGGACATTCTGTTGCAAATTCATGCTGGTTGTAATAAAGAACATGATCATTGGGGCATGCATGAATTGCTTCATACTGCATTCCAATTTATTTCATGATGGCAGATAAATCTCGATATGTGCGAGGTAAAATATTTGATGGTGGTAACAAATATTCACCTATCATGTTACAACAAATAAAAATAAAAATCTAGTTAATATAATATAGAAATAATATTAATGAAACAAATTTCATCCGTAGTAATTTGACTTATATATGAATTAACAATAAAATACATGACAATCATATATATTTTGTGATGGAATATATTACATACCTTAACATCCGCATGACTAATATGTTTGAAAGACCATTCATAACCTTGAAGTTCATTACCAACAATATAGCATAGAGAATATTTGTCTTGGAGCTGTCATAAAGGGGTTCGTATGCATTTTCAAGAAGAGATATATCATGAATATCATCAAAATGTTCATCATTTTCATGATCATTATGATCACCCATTCCAACATTAAATGAATCACGGATCAAAGTATTTGTAACATCATCTTCAACTATGTTATCAGTATGATCATTTTCTTCAATGTGATCATTAACTTGTTCTCCATTATTATTCATAGCTCCATGTCCCTCCGGTACTTGTTCTGGAAGCACTTTCTGATCCGGACGATATGCCGTAGGATGTCTTTCCTTTATAATTACAGGAAACAATCAATAGATAAAATTTAATATAAGACATTCAAACGCAAAATGTAAAAATTTATGTGAGACATTAAAAATTTAACAAATTTTGTACTGTTGGGATGAAAAGAACAACGACCAATTGTACTGTTGGTCCAAAATAAGAAATATTATAATAATACATAAGAAATATTATAATAATACAAAATTTACGAAAGAAATCAAAATAAAAACATATATAATGCAAAACTTACAAATGGATGGTATTCATGTCCCCCCTTGGCATGCCCATGCTCCCTACAATGTTTTGTGGCTGTTGTGATCAAAATTCTTCTCCTCTTAAAGCCCCTGCATTGATTACATGGACAATAGCATTTACCATCACCCCTTCTTTCAACTCCTTCCCACAATCTAGCAAGCAATTGTCGATTTTGTTCGTCTGGATCAGGAATATTCATAGTTGACATTTTTTCGTAAAGAGCTTAAATGAAGATTATCGATCTTAGAAAATGAAGCTCCACAGTACTTTGCTCACTTGAATAACAAAAACAACAAAAAACAGCCCGCCGAACAAAAAAAACATCCGCAAACCATCGCTGGTATGGCAAACATGTCGGAATGGTTGGATATTTATAAATTTTAAAAAGTCAAAAAGTCAAACCAACGTCAGATATCCGACGACTCTAATCTAGTTACCGTTGGGAAAAATTTGTCGGATATCCGACCTCTTCGGGTTAGAAATGGAGTTGGTTATCCGACATCCAAAGCGTCGGTTATCCGAATAGGTGTCGGATATTTGCAGATCCGTCGGCTATCTTACATGCCTTGTCGGATATTCAAAATTACGTTGGATATCCGACGGACACCTCACGAAATTTAAAAAAAAAAACAAAAAAAGTAATTTTGAAAGAAAAATCCTACGACATGGTCCATTTCGTCGGAGGTCATCAGATTTGCTCGTCGGATTTTGGGTTCAAATCTACTAGTGATAGATGATTTCAGCAGGTATTGTTGGATTTATTTCATCAAGCTTAAATAAGAATTTTTTGGGTTATTCAAGTTATTCAAAGCCTCAGTTGAGAATCAGTCTGGTAGGAATATAAAAGTGTTAAGATCTGATAATGGTGGTGAGTATGTGAAATCAAAGTTTCAACAATTTTGTGCTTCATCGGGCATACAGATGTAACACACAGTTCCATATACACCTCAGCAAAATGGGGTTGCTGAGAGGAAAATAAGATCTCTTAAGGAGATCGCCACATGCATGCTTGAGGAAAAATATTTGTCTCCCAAGCTATGGGCTGAGGCAATAAATTGTGCCACCTATATTCTAAATAAAGTGCCACACAAAGCTCTCAAAGGTATCACTCCTTTCGAGGCTTGGACAGGTCACAAACCCGACATCTCTCATTTCAGGAATTTGATTGAGAAGAGGAGGGCTATGTAGCCCCAAAGCCAACCATGTTTGTTTGTTGGATATTTAGAGGACTCCAAAGCTTATAAGCTGTTGAACATGACCATTCATAAAGCATTCATCGAAAGAAGTGTGCAATTTGAGGAAGAAACGCTTATTTCATTAAATTTGGACAAATTAGGCAAATTTTGGACTAAGAAAGTGTGAATTTAGACTCTGAAAGTGAAAAAACGGGTTCTGAAAGTGGCAATATTGGATTTGAAAAGTGTGTTTTTCGATTTGAACAGTGTGTTTTTTGACTACTTATGAACCTTAAAATTGCATTTTTTTTGTTATAAAACCATGAATTTCAATTCAAAATGTGTGAATTTCAATTCAAAATGTGTGAATTTCAAATCCGAAAATGCAAATTTTAATTTGAAAAGTGTGAATTTCAAATCCAAAAATGCAATTTTTGATTTGAAATGTGTGAATTTAAAATAAAAAATGCAAATTTCGATTTGAAAAGTGTGAATTTAAAATTAAAAAAATGCAAAATTTGATTTGAAAAGTGCGAATTTCAAATAAAAAAAATCAAATTTTGATTTGAAAAGTGTGAATTTAAAATCATAAAATGCAGTTTCGGATTTCAAATGTGTGAATTTCAAATAAAAAAACTGCAATTTTTTATTTAAAAATTGCAATTTTCATTTGTAAATTTTCAAAATTTTAAGGTGAAAAGTTCAATGTCTAAAACATTCAGTCATTGTTTGAATAACAATGCAATCCACTAAGTTAACATATAAAATGGTTTGTCCCGATTTCTCTTTTCCGACAAGAAGGATCGGTCGCCCCTTCTTTTCATAGTTAATTGTGAAAACCTTTATCCAACAATTTAGCTATATCCATAATGGAGAACAAAAAAAGGATCGACCGACCCTTCTTGCAGTGTCGAAATATTATGAAAAGAATATTGGTAATAAGAAGGGTCGAGTGACCCTTCTCACAGTGTCAAACTATGATGAAAATAATATGGGAAATAAGAAAGGTCGACCGACCCTTCAATTATGAGGGAATTGTAAAAATAGAACACCTTGGAAGTTATATCATATAAAAACGGTTTGTATCGACTTCCATTTTAGGACAAGAAGGATCGGTCGCCCCTTCTTTTCGTAGTTAATTTTCAAAACCTTTATCCATCAATTCAGTTATAGCCATAATGGATAATGCAAGAAGGATCGACCGACCCTTCTTGCAGTGTCGAACTATTCCAAAAATAATATTTGGAATAAGAAGGGTTGGCCGACCTGTCATTTAGGAGGGAATTGTAACAATTGAACACCTTGGAGAAAGAGTGGACGCTCTTTCTCTGAGAATTTGTCTACTTGCTAGCAAAGTCTTTAAAGCAAAACGTCTATAATTTTTTTTGTTAAAATGTTGATATATAATATCCTAGGGTGACACGTGGAATGATCATATTGTGACACATGGCATATTTGATTTGGCACATTGAGTATAGCGATGTTACTAATTTTTATTTGATTTGGCACATAGTAGTTTATGCTAATTGAAAATTCACTGATAGTAGCCTTAAGGATAATTAGGCACATGCAAGATTACCCTATAGCTTATTTTAATCATTAACATGCATTTATTAATTTATGTTAATCATTTGGAGAAATAGATAAATGTTTTAATTAAATAAACAGTGTTCATAAATAATCTGAAGTGAAAATCACCATTCATCAAAGAAATTTGACCAATTAACAAAAGAGGAATGAAGAGAATGACTAAATGTATCACTTCAAAGTTGCAAAAAATTACAATCTCTGCATCAATCAGACTGTCTCCAGTCTTCTTTTGCTGATTTTCTCCCCCCCTACCCCATGAGACCTCTACCGACCCTTCTTGCATTTTAGAGGCATTAATTGTTAAAATATTCAACCTATGAAAAATAAAATCTGATTAAGTAGATTCTAAGGAGAAACTGATTAATAAAATATTTAATCTCTGACGAAAGTTTGTATCGAACTATTATTAAAATAATATTGGGAATAAGAAGGGTTGGTCAACCCTTCAATTTCGAGGGAATTGTTAAAATAGAACACCTTGGAACTTATAACATATAAAAATAGTTTGTCCTGACTTCTGTTTTCCAACAAGAAGGATCGGCCAACCCTTCTTTTTGTAGTTAATTCTGAAAACCTTTATCCAATAATTTAGCTATATCCATAAGGGAGAACACAAGAAGGATTAACTAAACCTTCTTGCAGTGTCGAAATATTATGAAAGGAATATTGGTAATAAGAAGGGTCAACTGACCCTTCTTGCAGTGTAGAACTATTATGAAAATACTATGAGGAAATTATACAAGAAGGATCGGCCTCCCCTTCTTTTCGTGGTGAATTGTAAAAACCTTTATCCATCAATTCAGCTATAGCCATAATGAAGAAGACAAGAAGGATCGGTCGACCCTTCCTGCAGTGTTGAACTATTATGAAAAGAATATTTGGAAGAAGAAGGGTCGGTTGACCCTTCATTTAGGAGTGACTTGTAACAATAGAACACCTTGGAGAAAGAGCAGCGACATCTATAAATTTTGTTGTTAAAATTTTGATATCTAGTATCCTAGGTTGACATGTGGAATGATCATATTGTGACATGTGGCATATTTGATTTGGCACATTGAGTATAGCGAGGTTACTAATTTTTTATTATGGATTTAAAAATTATAAATATTTATTTTTCCAAAATTAGTAATGAAGATGGATGGGACGGATGGGGAACGGTAATTATCACAGTAGATTTTGCTCGAGCAAGATATCATCTCTGCAGATTTTGCATGAGTAAGATATCATCTCTGTAGATTTTGCTGGAGTAAGATATCATCTCTGTAGATTTTGATGGAGTAAGATATCATCTCTGTAGATTTTGTCAAGTGATTGTACAATTATCCAGCAGTTCGTGAGAGGCCTAGAAATTGACGGTGTGTAGAACATATTTGCTTCACTGGAACGTATTTGACAGGTCTGCTTGAAATTTAAACCCATCAAATCGACGTTCACCAAAATTAATTCACTTATCCATCATAAACAAATAGTACAGTTAGTACAGTAGTAAAATTACTAGTTTGGTACTTGTTGCAATTAACAAGTTTAGTAATTAATATTGGGAATATTTACATGGTTTGATGAATTGAAAATTTTCATCAGATTTATGCTTGTTTGATCCGCTTGTGACCTGAGTGCAGTGTGCTTCTTAGATGCAATTGTGACTTGAGTGTAGTGTGGCATTATGTAAAAACTTTGATGTAAATAAGAAAATAGTACCGGCTTGCTTGAGGTATGTCAAATTTTTTCAAGTTTCGTATGGCTTAAGGGTTTTATATTGATGATTTTGAAAAGTAGTCAATTATTGCTTGTTACCAGAGATGCACTTTCTTTTAGCGTGCCGGACTGGAAATCCTCCATATATTTTATTTATTTACCCAGAAAAGTATGGGATCGTTGCTTGAACTGAAATTACCATGACGATGCCACGGATAGAGGCTCTCAAGGATGATATACCCATTTTTATTACTGTTATCTTATATATATATATGGTGACCACCTGTGGGATCGAACTTTGTGTTTAACTGCTGCAATATTCTATGACTTTGCATGTTGCATTCAATAGGGATAGGATGAACTCTATTATGCCTTCGTTGATTTTTGAAAAGTAGTAAATTATTGCTTGGATCATTGCTTTGTTACCATAAATGCACTGGAAATCCTCCATATATTTTATTTATTTACCTGGAAAAGTATGGGATCATTGCTTCAACTGAAATTACCATGACGACGCCACGGACAGAAGTTCTCGAGGTTGATATACCCATTTTTATCACTGTTATCTTTTATATATATATATGGTGACCACCTATGGGATCGACCTTTGTGTTTAACTGCTGCAATATTCTATGACTTTGCATGTTGCATTCAATAGGGATTGGATGAACTCTATTTTTCATATAATTGTTTATTGATTATTGCGCCTTCGTTGATTTTTGAAAGAAGAGATATCTGCCAACGCATGCTCAAATTGCTAGTTATTGCTTAAGTTATTGTATTTTCTTGTTTGCTGGGAAGATGGGATGATTGGGCGACCTAGGATTCCTATTAATGCCATGCATTGCTGCTACATATTTATTGTGATGTCAAGGATCTTGGCGATCCCACCATGGTTCCATCCCAAGCCCCAAATTATTAGACTGCTGTGTCATTATCGTGATATTAAAGATTTAGCATATTTTCCTGGAATGATTATTTGCACACGAATTGTTTGACTATTCTGACATAAAATGTAAAATGACTATTATTACTAAAAACATGTTACCGTCATCAAATTTTTAATTGACAGGTACATAAAATTTGAAATTCCATCCCTTTTCGTGAAATTGACGAGGAACTGGAACGTAATTGTACAAGTAAACTTCACATCGACGAGCATTATGGATGACCATCGTCAGGAGGAAGAGGTGGAGAGAAAGAGGCTCAATAGGGAACAGATCCTTTTGGATAGTCGTAGAGTCTCTTCGGCTCATAGGACATTTTGTACGCAATGTAGGATTTTCCAAATGGACCTATCGTCTGAAGTGTAGAAGTAAATCCAAGGTGTGGAGCGGGAGATTTGGAAAGATCTTGGTAAAGATACCCTGCAAGAGGAAAGCCAGAAGATGGGAAATTGGGTCGAGGACCCCTGGACCACTACTGGCCATTTAACACAGTACGAGTGAATTGTTTCCCATTACGAGTTAGTGAAACAATTAGTGGGGTATGCTCTTACGGACTGTATGCAAAAAGAGGATGTAGTGTAGAACAAGCTTCAAGACGAAACCAGGGAGATGAACCGGAAGATGGAATTCTTGCTGCAAGACATGGACCTCCATATTCCTAATGCTACCACGACTGCGCCAGAAGAACATCTTGGTAAAGATACTCTGCAGGAGGAAATCCGAGAGCTGGAATTCCAAGATGCCATGGACCCGGTGTGTTGGAGAAAACTCACTATGGATTGGGGTGTACCACAACAGACTAATGACTACCAGAAATCAACTCAATTCTCAGAACTATGCTATATAAATGACAATGCTAAGATAATGAAGAAGATAACCAACCTCGATCCAAATGTTTGATGTAGATCCCCATTGGAGCTTTTCAATCCGTGCACGTGAATTTGCAAATTAGTCTTGACAACCAATATACAACAAGTACATATAATATATAAACGACATTAACATCATCAATAGCAATGGCCCATGATATAACAAGTAAATGCAACAAAAAGTGATACGACCTCTTACAGGCAACCAATCTGAACCAAGATCTGGATCAATCCACTTGTGCCTCCACCACTTCAATCCTCCATGAATGGAAAACTCAAACTAGATAGGATCTTGGAAGGTGAACATAAAGGGTTCACAACTACAAGGATCAATGAGTGTAGACTCAAGATAGGGAAAAAATCCACTAGAGTTCTCTTGCTCTTCTTTTTCCTCCCTTCCATAAGCCATATGTGCTCAATATATAGTCCTTTCAAAGGTAAGTGAAAGGACACATCGAGACGTTACTGGGGCAAATGGAGAGCCAAAGGTCACCCAATGACCACTTTTTGGGAGTAAAAAGTAATAAACTAGTGATTTTTACCATTTTACTTGATACTCGCGGGCTATAGTGATGCAACTCGCAGGTACGCATGTTATAGTGATGCAACATGCGGGTCAGAGGAAAAATGAGGAAAAATATGTCTGAAGGATATAAAGTGAATTTGAGTCAGTCAAATGGATCCTATGGGCCAAAGAATGCTGATGCTCACAGGGTGGAAGATTACGTTGTAACAGATCCCCCCTAATGTGTGAGGTCAGAGACTGATGCTACGATATCTGAAATACATTATAAAACTCAGAAGTGGAGTGATGGAGACACAAGTGGAAAGAGCAGCTCACTCGTCATAATACAATAGTTTCCCTGAATACATGTCGGTAGTACAACAATCTGATACAATGGCCATGAATATGCAGCATATAGTGAATACATGTCATAAGTGATCATAACCATGATCCTTCTACAGTAAGATATGGTCTCCTGCTGAAAAGGAAACAACTGGTGCAAACTAGAGGTACAAACTACTGATATCTGAGAGGTGATATCTCAGATGTAAAGTCAAAGTAATAAGTAGCATACTGAATGCCACTATCGCATGGGGTCTTCTACACAAGTCTTCGACGGTGCAAGTCCCATGAAGTGAATAAAGGAGTTGGGGTCGAACTTGATGTGACATCGTCTGATTACTGGTCAATGATGTATACCGTTAACAGACGCGAGATAACCCACCAATAATGAAAATGGGCATCAAGGCACAGAGTAAAATCATCATAGTGTGAATAAATGAGTTGAAGTCGAACACTAGGATGAATCCATCGATTAGGGGACATTGATGTATTCCCAAAACTGTCGATGGCGAGAGAACCTGCCACTAATCATTGCAAGCCTCAAGGTACTCAACTGAAATCTAAGCCTCAAATATCAGAATAAATGGGTTGAAGTCGACGGAATAATACTCGCAGGAAGGAGGGCATTAAGGCATCCCCCATCAACCAACACGAGGTACCAGCTACGCTGAAAGATTTGGAAGAACTCAGGTGGAACGGACTGACTCAAAAAGGATGGCCGACATGCAATAGTCAAGAGATCTGAGGAGTGGCCGACACTGGTTTCAGGACTTCCTTTGAACAAGAGAATGTGCAGATGGATAGACTCAGGCAGTATAGACTTGACATAAATTGTGCAATGCAGGATGCATCACAAAGGGCTCCATAATGACTGGAAGCTTAACCAATCGGAGGAGAAAACTGAGAAATAAGTACAGATCCTAAGGTCCAACTATAGTTCGACTCATAATGTACGGAGTGGAATGAATGCTCTGTTCAAAGGAGACACAATAACTACCAACAAGAAGTATTAACCATAATCCCATCCGACTTTTTGGAATATTTGATTTTTTTGGTCTTTTTCATATTTGGGAAAAGCTTGAAAAAGAATAAAATTGCTCATAGTACAACAAGTGAGGGAACGAGTGTCAAATAGCGAGAAAACTAGTTCCAAGCAGTGGAACATACCTATGATCAATGCAAGGAAGTGCATGCAGGATGTGGACACTCGGGGGGGGGGGTTCCCTCAGGGTCAAAAGGTCATCAAATTGTGAAGGGAAAATATAAGCTCTGCAGGGCTCGACAGGGAAAAGTGCTTAGGCACCAGGCTAACAACTGAGTAAGCGGGAGCTGACACAAGGCTCAAGCGGCAAGCAGGATGATGCAATGCAATCACAACATGATATAACTGAGGGGAGTCCTTAAGGGAGATGGCCAGCATAAGACAAAGTAGATTATGAGTCTTTATTGCAATGTCATGGCGTAACTACGAAGGACTCCCAACCCTAAGGACAAACAACGGCATGGGAACCAGAATGCACAAAGGGGTTCTAACTAGGGTACCCATGTTCGGAAAAGCCCTACCGCTGCATAATGACACTTCTATAGCAGTGTGAAGGTTCTATGTCAGTTACAAAGCGGGGTCGCACCTAGGGTTTATGAAAATGGTCAATAGGTCAAATGCATAATGCACATGGAAATTGCATCTAACCTATATGCCAGGTGTGAAACGTACCTGCCGTAGGTGTGAAATGGTCCAGAACAACTTTCGTCGAAGAAATCCGATTAAAAAATACTACTCCAAGACATTATATTAGTCCATAACGGCACAAAATGGTAAAAACTATAGACAAGTGGGTCCTGAAAATTATAAATAGTAATAAACAATTACAATTTACAATTCATTTTTACTATTCACCCATTTGGAGATTTTGGTTAGTTTTCACCTGAAAGTTCAGTTGCCAATTCTGGGAGCTAAGAGCAGCCATTCATCGAACCGTCCGGAGCAGGTTGGTAGTCTCATCCATACCTTTCATTTCAATGCTTTCATTTTGATTTTCAGCGGTGGGATTTTCTGTTTGGCCAAGCCATAAATGGCTTCGATGCTACCCGTTGGCTGTAGCTATGTGGGTTGCGGGTAGGGCACAAAAATCGTAGTCAATGCAAAGGTTGACCGTGGGTACCCGCACCTGTATACAAATTAGCCCACGGGTACGACCGTGTAGTTGGTTTTTCAAAACAAATTGACTAAAATGCTTGTTTTTCTTCACTCCAAGATGGTTCTAGAGTGGAGGGAGAGGGAGCATGATCAAGTTGATGAGGCCGTGCGCAACGACGTGCAAGCACAACAGGCATTGCAAGCATGTGGGTTGTACAAATTCTGGAGTATACGGAGTTTGAGGGCCCTAAACCTATTACTCCGGTGCTTGATCGACTATTGGGATGTTGATGCACAAAACTTCAATCTCAATGGGAAAATCCTCACACTGGAAGTGGACGACATCTACTTCATTACCGGTTTGTCTCGTCGAGGTGAGGAGGCTAGTCTTCGGTCTCGTACTGTGGGTGGTGGGATCACCGTCCTTGAATACATAGCGCATTATTGCCCCGCAAACACACACACGGTGGGAAGTCAGGTTCCCATCAATGCCATAGTGAATCTGAGCATGAAGATCATTTTGGCTACCTTAGTGCGGATCACGGGATCCAAAGCTCTGCACCAGGCATCCAGGCCGGTGATGTTTTATGCATCATAATGCATGCAGCCTATAGTGTTTGACTGGTGTACCACCCTATTGGGATCTATGAAGACCCAACTGACAGAATGCAAAGAAGGGAAGGCCAAAAAATTTGGGTATGGGAGTATCCTATGTAGCTTCTTTTTTGAGAGGGTTCCAGGGCTTAGTCCGAGGGTGGATGTCCCTCCTCATAGTCTCTGGGATCCATCCCTAACCCGGTGGTATGAGATCTTGACACGATAGGGTGGTGGCCGTCTGGCATCACCATATACTGAGGAGTTCTTCTGCTGGTGGGACTGACAGGTCATTGCCATAGAGGACTACCCCTATGCAGGGATAGACTTTCGCCAGGATAGGGACATGACACTCCCACTAGACATTGTGTTCAGAGACATTGGTGACTACTCTTTTTGGTTTTTTGTGTATTAAATTTTTATGGATTTTTTTATTATAGATGTAAATGCAAAAAAAAATTTGGTGGTAGTATCATATGCTAATGGTTGACTGTTTGCTCGTAGACAAAGGCCCAGTGAGACCTGATGGCTTCCTGAGACATGGTCTTCAGGGCAGGAGTGAGGAGGTAGGAGATGCTGTAGTAGGACGCACACTACAGACCTTGCGGCGCAACCTCACACGGATGGTTGCGAGAGTTCCACAGATAGAGGTGGCGAGAATACCTGAGGCCATGCAGCACCAAGTAGTGGGGGTTCCAGGTGACTGGGTGCGGCTACTGCAGTGGGTAGCCAATGCAGTACAATATTTCTATGAGACACATCCTGTCGGGGTGGCAGCTAGGCCTCCTCGCAGGGATTAGATATCTCAGGATCTCATTTTTGTATCGATATGTATATTTTTGAGGGCTACGGGCTCCAGTTTTGTATGACACTACCATTTTTGGACATATTTATATAGATAAAACTTTGGTTCTCTGGTTCTACTATATGTGTGTATGTACAAATGTATGAATGTCTTCTTATATTTGTGTGCTTCATGATGAATGTGACAAATGCCAATCTAATACATAGTTAGCGTATGCATCAGATATATGATTAACACTTCTCGTAACATGTATGTATGTAATTGAAACAAAATATCATTCCAAGAGTCTTACCCTTAGGAATTTCCATAGTAGCGTAGGATCTCGCACACGGTATTGCCCATTCAGCTGAGACACAACTAGTTGTGAATATAGGTGGACTTCTAAAGACTGGATGCCATGGGAAATGGCATCCCAAAGTATCTCAATGACGGCACTATACTCAGCCACATTGTTAGATGTAGGACCAAGACAAGCACCTCCTGAGGACAAAACTAGGTGGTCAGGTGAGAAAATAAGCCAGGCAGTAGAAGCAAGCTGCTGCGTATGACGGCTAGCACCATCCGCAAATCCTAAGAACGTAGGAAACTCTGATGACATCTGTCAATCAAACGGAAGCTAATCAGCAGACCCGAAAACCAAAAGAAATCTAAACTATGTACAGAAGCAACTATACAACAGTATACAAAAGTATCAGCCTGAACCAGAGATTCAAGCATAATACCGCTTGAGGTAGATCCCATTTCTAGGCTCCTTCAAGACAGTCCCCTCATAGTCTTCTAATTCATAGGCTCCTTTTTCTAGGACACACCTCACGATGTAAGGACCGTGCCACATGGGGTTGAACTTGCCTACCCCCAGGGGTTCTTTAGCTTGGTCATATAAGAGGACCAAGTCACCTTCAACATATTTCCAGGGACGGACAAACTTATCATATTGAACCTTAATACGAAATTTGTTGGCATCTATAGCGACAGCGGCATCTCGACGCTGCTCGTCAAGTTGCTCAAGGTGGTTTAAACGTTGCTCAAGACCCGTCGTATCAGGGAGGAGCTCTATGGCCAGTTTAAGTGAAGGGATCTCGCATTCAATCGGTAAAAGTGACTCCACACCGTGAACTAGCTGAAACGGTGAGAACCTGGTGGCAGTCTTAACTGTGGTTCGATACGCCCACAAAGCAGGATATAACATGATGTGCCAATTGGTCTTGCTTTGTTGGATGGTACATTGGAGAATGGTCTTCAAATACTTATTGACTGCTTCTACTTGACCATTCGCTTGGGGATAATAAGAAGATGAGTGTTCTTGACGAAAACCAAGCTTGAGGGGTAAATCCTCCATCATCTTGTTCTGAAAGTGACTGCCATGGTCAGTGACAATCTCTTTTGGAATACTGAACCGAGTTATAATTTGATTGAATATGAAGTGGTCTGCTGTAGAACCATCAGCTTTAACGGTAGGCATGGCCTCAGCCCATCTAGAAAAATAGTCCACGGCCACTATGATATGGTGATGCCCCCCAGTCAAAGTTGGTTTGCAATCCATGAAATCTAACCCCCACTTGGTGAAGGGACCAACGGTGACGACCAGATGAAGGGGCGTTGGATGCGAGCTGATGTTCCGAGAAAACACCTCGCAAGGGTGACATCTCTTCACAGCATTAACACAATCCTTAAAGATGGAAGGCCAAAAATAACCAGCTCACATAATACGTTGGGCTTTAGCAAGCCCGGATAAGTGATCGCCACACGCCCCAGCATGGAAATCATTAAGCACCCACTCCGCTTCTTCGTGAGTTAAGCAACGACGGAGGATAGAATCCTTTCCTCGATGATACAAAGTGTCACCAACAATAGTATAATCTTTAGCGTGATGTTTCACACACCATTGCTCATCTCGTGAATAGTGCGGAGGAAACTTCAAAGTTTGGAGATATACAATGACATCCCCATACCAAGGGTCCTCTGATGAGATAAGAAATAAGTGCTCATCCACAAAGGAATCTTCATGAATGACATCCTCATCAAGTCTCAGAAGGTCCGACATAAGCTCAACAAATACCAATTATTTCACTAACTTTGCCGAAGCAAAATCGAGATCGAATTCCTCAAGGATAACAATCCATTTATTATACTTCCCCCTGATAAGGCGACATGATAGCACGAACTAAAACAGATTGATATGCGCGACAACTATGGTGGTTCTAAGCAAAATGTAATGTTGTAACTGCTGGACTGAATGAACAATCGCAAGCGCCAACTTTTCCACATGAGTATATCTTATCTCAACATCTACTATATTTCGACTAAGATAATAGATGACATGCTCGACAAGCGCATCATCCACCTGAACCAAGACCATGCCAATCGTCTCTTGAGACACGACCACATAAAGGATACAATCTCGTGCGAAGTCTGGTGGACTAAGCACAGGGGCCGATACCAAAGCTTTCTTAAGGGCGTTGAAATAATGTTGGGCTCGCTCATCCCAGATAAAAGGTGTGTCCTTCTTCAATAAGTGCGCGAAACCTTTGGTAAGATTAGCATAATTGACTACGAAATGGTGTAAAAAAGTGGCTCTCCCTTGGAGGCTCTGAAGTTGTAACAAATTACGCGGAGGAGGAAACTGAAGTATTGCCTCAACTTTTAGAGGATCGAATCTAATACCCTCTTTTGAAACTATGAAGCCCAGAAGGTGACCTGTCCTTATAGCAAAGATGCATCTGTTAGGATTCAATCGAATCTTGTATTGTATACATCGTTCGAGAATCATGCGGAGGTGCTTGGGGTGGTCCATCCTCTTGTGGGAATGGCCAGTAAGATCATCCAAGAAAACCTCCATAATCTTTTTAAGATCGTGAAAGGCATAGGTCATGGCACGCTAAAATGTAGCTCCGACGTTTTTAAGGCCGAAGGGCATTTTCCAATATGAAAATGTTCCCTAAGGACAAATAAAAGCTATCTTATGTTGATCCTCGGGTTTGACTTAAATTTGGTTATATCCGGAAAATCCGTCCATGAAGGAAAAAATCTCACTTCCGGCGCAAGCATCCAAGATCTGATCTATGAATGGTGTGGGGAAGTTGTCTTTCGGACATGCACATTTCAAATCCCTAAAGTCGGTGCATACACGGATCGTTCCCTGCTTCTTATCCACAGGAACAGGGTTTGACACCCATTCGGTAAGGGGAACGGGGTAGATGAAACCATCTTTGAGCAGTTTCTCCACCTCTGCCTTGATAGCGGCTGCTTTTCTAGGGTTCACAGCATGTAAGCGTTGTCGAACCGGTTTAGCATTGGGATACATTCTAATCTCATGTTCAACAATGCACGAGTGTATTCCTGGCATCTCCTCATATGACCAGACGAAAGCTTCCCGGATTTCTGTAAACAATTCAGTGTAAATAGCAATCTCCTCAAGAGTGCAATCGTCACCGATGTAGACATTCTCAACTATTCCTGGAGTACGAGAGATATTGATCGACATAGTTGGGGAAATTTTAGCCATATTCCCTTCCGCAAAAACATCATGTGACTCCAAAAGAGCCACAGGGTGACCAACCATCTCTGCCAGAGTCGTCCTCAACTCTTCTCGTTCAGCGAGCTCGAGTTTGGGAAGGAAATAAGAGCGATAGTGCATATCTTCCCAAGGTCTCTCACTACCACACATGGCCTCCATAATAGCTTCATCAGAAGGCAAAGTATCATCGAGGAAATCATGGGAACAAGACGAGTTGGCTGTCCAAACCGACAGCATAACAGGATCTTCCTCGATTGTCTGGGAAGAATAGAGATCTGGTTCTGCAGTGGCTTGTTGAATATGATGATAAGCAAGCTCAGCTATAGACAATGGCATAGACATCTCGACATGCAAAATGTTTCTAGACATGGAACTCGTGGACGGTAAAGTCCATGGATCATCAAAATAAGAAGTTCAGAATGACATATTACGTGAAGGAGGAGATGCATCGTCAGTAATGGTTCCAATAAAATTCATAGGTGCGGCAAAATCATAAGTTCCCATCAATGAAGGGTACATGCCAACACCCATGTTCCCAGTTGCCGGCTAAGAATGAGTAACTTGCGAGAATATGGATCCCATGGATGCTGTGGAAGAGGAGTTAACGTAATCCAACTGATCGATGGTCACAATCATTCCTTCGTGAGGAAAGCAGATAACTCTGAATACAGTGGACACGATAGATTTCATGGCATACATCCAATTCCGACCCAATAAAAGGTTGTAGTCGATGGGTGCATCAACCACCTTGACTTCAATAGGCACAGACTTACCTTCCAAGGAGACAACAAGGGAAGGGATAATTCCATGCGTCTTAAATGAACGACCGTCGAATGCAGTGAGCGTGGTTCTAGACGTGAGTAGGGGACGAGAGCCAAGAGCTTTCCAACAAGCTAACAACATTACTGACACAGAGGCACCTTCGTCAACCATAGTACGTTTGAAAAAAATTTGAAGGCACACCACCTGGATTTGAAAAGCCACGTGGTAGGGTAAGCAAGGTTGAACATCAGTAGTATTGAAATTGATAACAGTGGGACTTCCCCCATCCTGAACTCCTAACGCACTCAAAAGAGCATGCTTTTGAGAAGGATAGGCTTGCAAAACTTCAAGAGTCGACCTGGAACACAGAGTTTGGCCCAAATATTCTACGATGGAGTAGTTTTGGCGGCTCGAGCATTAGGATTATGCATAGAGCGCTTAAGAACACCTTTCGATATCCGCGACATAATAGAGGGCTTCTTGATATGAAAGGAATTGTCAGGAGGAGGGGGAGGCTCACTCCCCAAATTGGGTTGTGGTGCATCATAATCGCACGGACGAGTGGCAAAACTAACCTCTGACTGAACCATGTTCACACATCCATAACCACTAGTATTGGAAGAAGACTTTGCCATCTCAGTAGGTCCATAACCGGTGGTGGGAGCATGCGAAGCAATGTTTTGGTGATGAGGTAGGGGATCCTTCAACACAGCTGGGCTCTGTGCCAAGTGCTTCAATGCTTCTTCAATACAAGGACATAAGTGAGTAAGGTGGTCTTTTGTTAATATTTAATATGCTAAGACAGAAAATAGCAGCATTGCATTCCATTTCACAATAATAGCATATACAGGATCACTGAAGAATCAACAAGCACAGCATAAACACAAGAGACACAAATTTATCCTGGGAAACCCTCATGGGGTAGAAAACCCAGTAAAGCTTCCTCAATATAGATGACCAGCAATATACAAAGATGTAACCCTGAGCATACGCTCCTCCTTCTCCATAGCAGACCTCTCCTCCATAAGTGTGCCACTCTCAAGTGAGTGAGTGTGTGTCAAATGAGGAATACACCTCCTCTATTTATACACTACTCCGACTTGTGTTTTACACAAATCATGTAGGCTCGTATTTAACCAGTGGGTTAAATACCCCACTACAACTGATTGGGATGACCCCTCTAGGGTGGTCTAATAACCCTTTGACCCACATAACACATACAGGTCCGACCCCCACTAGGGAAGTCTAATAACCCAAGTTACCACATTCCGACGGAGGAATAAACATCTCCGGATATACAATAAGATCTTCAAGGAGGAATGAAACATCTCCAGAATAATAAAGTACAAATATAATATTATTTGAAGTTACAATATCTCAACACTCCCCCTTGACGAGAAGGATATTATAACAGCATCTGCACGAGCAAGGAGTCATCAACATCATACATGATACATCTATAAATCATTGGAATCTTTCTCAACATCATCAGTAACTCAACCAGTTACTGGAACATCTTCAATACTCGAATATCGACATCTTCAGTACTGAGTCTTTATCTTCTGTAGCACTCGAACAACTACAACAACATCAACATCTGGATCCTCATGATCATTAGCATCGTCATCATACGATCATCAGCATCGGGATCATCTCGATCTACAGCATCTGGATCATCTCGATCTATAGCATCTGGATCATCTCGATCTACAACATCTGGATCATCTGTATTAGTATCCACACCAATACATCTATCATCAAAACATGTATTCTTACTAATACATATATCATCAAAAAACATGTATTCTCACTAATACATCTATCATCAAAAGCATGTATTCTCACTAATACATCTATCATCAAAAGCATGTATTCTCACTAATACATCTATCATCAAAAGCATGTATTCTCACTAATACATCTATCATCAATACATAACAGCATACTCTGCAACACACAAGATTCTATTACGGGATGATCAATCCCTCTCACTTTCGTACATAGGTCAAAGGATGATACAATCCTGATCCGCTTACAGGATGATCAGTCCCTCTCAGTTTAAGACATCTCTCATGTCTATGGATGATGCAATCCAGATCAACTTACAGGATGATCAATCCTTATCCTTTTAAGACACCTCACCATGTCTAGGGATGATGCAATCCCGAATCAACTTACAGGATGATTAGTCCTTATCACTTTAAGACACCTCACCATGTCTAGGGACGATGCAATCCCAATCTACTTACAAGATGATTAGTCCTTATCACTTTAAGACACCTCACCATGTCTAGGGACGATGCAATCCCAATCTACTTATAGGATGATTAGTCCTTATCACTTTAAGACACCTCAGCATGTCTAGGGACGATGCAATCCCAATCTACTTACAGGATGATTAGTCCTTATCACTATAAGACACCTCACCATGTCTAGGGACGATGCAATCCCAATCTACTTAGAGGATGATTAGTCCTTATCACTTTAAGACACCTCACCATGTCTAGGGATGATGCAATCCCAATATACTTACAGGATGATTAGTCCTTATCACTTTAAGACACCACACCATGTCTAGGGACGATGCAATCCCAATCTACTTACAGGATGATTAGTCCTTATCACTTTAAGACACCTCACCATGTCTAGGGACGATGCAATCACATCACGTACATTTTGAACCCAGTTCATGGACGATGCAGTCCTCACACGTACCTTTAAGACAAGTCTCATGTCTAGGGATGATGCAATCCCGATCAAGTTCCGGGATGATCAGTCCTTATCACTTTTAGGACAAGTCTCATGTCTAGGGACGATGTAATCCCGATCAAGTTCCAGGATTATCAGTCCTTATCACTTTAAGACAAGTCTCATGTCTAGGGACGATGCAATCCCGATCAAGTTCCAGGATGATCAGTCCCTATCACTTTAAGAAAAGTCTCATGTCTAGGGACGATGCAATCCCATCACATACATTTTGAACCGAGGTCCAGGGACAATGCAGTCCTGTCTTCAATTCTCGAAGACATCAGTCTACAGATCAATTCTGGGACCAAATTCTGGGGAAGATACAATCCCCTACCTGTTCATTCAGGACTACATTCTCGGAGACCCAGTCTACGGCTCACTTTAGGACGAAAATCCAAGGATGATTCAATCCTCACATGTCCACCAAGGACTTCATTCTCGAAGACATACGTCTACAGCTCTCTTTAGGACTGAAGTCCAGGGATGATCCAATCCCCTCATGTCCACCAAGGACTTCATTTTCGAATACATACATCTACGACTCTCTTTAGGATTGAAGTCCAGGGATGATCCAATCCCCTCATGTCCACCAAGGACTTCATTCTCGAAGACATACGTCTATGGCTCTCTTTAGGATTGAAGTCTAGGGATGATCCAATCCCCTCATGTCCACCAAGGACTTCATTCTCGAAGACATACGTCTACGACTCTCTTTAGGACTGAAGTCTAGGGATGATCCAATCCCCTCATGTCCACCAAGGACTTCATTCTCAAAGACATACGTCTACGACTCTCTTTTAGAACATGTGTTCAAGGATGATGCAATCCCCTTGTCACCTTAGACCCTGTCTAAGGACCATCCACCAACCTCTCTGTCGGCATCACCAATATAGGTATCCACATCATCGACCTCACTATCGATGCGGGCAATCTCATCATAAGTGATCACATTGCTCCCCCTTTCGAGGAGGGTCCTTCTGAACTATTTTAAGTTTGTCTCGGAAAACTTTACTTGAGGTAGGGTTTTGGTTAGTGCATCAGTAACTTGTTACAAATTCGAACTTTAATTCTTTTCTACACCATATCTTGTATATAGAAATGTCAGATCTCTATGTGCTTTGACTTATCATGGAATACTCGATTCTCTTCCATTTTGGTACAACTCTGTTTGTCACATAGGATCACAGTTGGGTCCATTCTAAAGCCATACCACTTCACAACTAGCAGAGCAAGCAGCCATATATTCCGCTTGTGCTGAGAGCCACACTAGATTGCTTCCTTCTAAACCATGAGATCATGGCTGATCCCAGACAGTAACATCCTCTCAATGTGCTCTTCCTGTCTGATACAATTTCTGGCCAATCAACATCTGTGTAGAGAAACCATATTCAACCTTGTAGCAAAGGTTGAGATCCACATCACCCATGGTGATCATTAATCTCATCAATTGATTATCGATCCTGGGAACCCATACAGAACCTGATTCACACTTCTTATTTAATTACACCATTAAGAGAATGGTCTTATCTAGTCACTTGGAGCATGATTCTCTTCCTCTTTCTAAGAGAATCTTCTAGCCACAAGCCTTCTATAGTGTGTTTGATTTGTAAATCTTTTGTTGAACATCCATCGCTTGTTCAGTGTTCATCATTCATCATGATCTTTCCTACAATTCAAAATTAAGTACATGATTAGTAATACTTCATAATCATCAAATCATATTGACATGATAACCTATTATGCATACAGATATCATTTACATAGTTATGCAACTATTTTGACCAATACTTTGGCACAACACTTTCCCATATCCTGTATGCATACAGTGGCTATCTAGATGCCTTCCATATCTACTAGAACATACTATCGAGACTGTGCACAGCTCTCAGCATGTCAGCAAAGAGGTTTCATTCTAGACAAGCAACAATGGAATGTTTGTCCAACTTACCAATCATATGCATATTAGTAGTATACTGTTCAAATCTCTATGAATGTTTACACTCAGCATGATATATACAAGAAATATCATTTACTATTTCAAATAACAACTCAAATACTTATCTTTTATGTTTGTGTGGTTGCCTCCCGCTTGATCTTCTATATGTCTTTTGAACTTCTATTCATTCTGTACCACTGTGCATGCTCAAGTGTGCACTAGTGTCATCCTCATGATCTCATACACAAACATACATTCATTAGTATATTCTCAAAACATTCTAATTCTAAATAATCTTGAATATGTATAGTCATGATCATTAGTATTCAGGGTTTCAAGGAAGTTTTCTTTTACTCATGCATATTCTTGTTTGATCATAGTACTCTTCTGGTTAATTAAATCATCAAGAAAAGAGACATAATATGCATAAACCCTTGATTACTAACTTTATGAATAAGCATAACCAATCATACCAAGTATACTTATATAAGGGATCCTAACACAAGGTAAGATTCTAACTTGACATAATAAAACATACCTGGATTAGTATACCTACTTAGTTATGTACAACATACCTAAACAATCTCTTCAATGATTTAGAGATCCTGAGCTAGAACCTGCATGTCTCATAGGTTAAGCATAATATAAAAAAGTCATACATACCTCGTAAGTAGAACAAATATTATGGATGAGTCTTTGGCTTAATGTTGTCATGGTCATGGAACTTAATTTGTCTTTTGTGATGTACCTGTATCTTGTTAGCAGACAACATCAACCTCACACAACACCATAATGCATTAGTACAATCATATAGCCCTAATCAATGAATGTCTTCGATCATTCACATGCATTCATACTGTTACTAGGGTGATAAGACATTTCTAACATTAATCAAGATTGTACTAATAAATAATATAAAGACAAACACATCATGAACTTAATCAAGAATCAGATTTCAAGACATACCTGAACCTCCTTAAGTCATACCTATTGAGACTTCTTGTAGTCTTCTTATGTAAGGCCTTAGCCTCAAATCCCCCTGAAACTTGATCTGGAGCTTGATTAGGGTTTGCTAGAGAAACCCTAAAAATTCAATCTTTGACTTTCACACTTCTGAATGGATAGAAGGATGTGTCTTGCTAGCATACTTCAATTTTGAAATCTCCAAAATTTGACCCCTCAAAATTGTCTTCGAAACTTCTGGATCTTCTGGACAGGAACCCGAACTAGGGTTTGATGAAGCCCACCCTTCTGTCCAATCAAAAGGTTCGATCCAAGGCTCTAAACTCTTATTTTTCTGAGGAGCTTCTAGCCGTGGTTACAGACTTCAAAAAATTCCAACTTTTGCTGAAGCCCTAATTTTCCATCTTTCCGATCAAAATCCCAAACTAGGGTTTGATCAAGCCCAGTCTTCTACCCAACCAAAAAATTCGATCTTGGTCTCTAAATTTCGATTTTCCTGAGTAGCATTCAGCAGTGGATTCTGATTCCAAAAATTCTAACTTTCTCCGAAACCCTAAATTTCGGAAGCCATGAATGAAGGTGCTCTAAAATAATTATGTTTTGACAGAAATATGTACCTGATTGTTTCTGCTGTAACTCTGAACTTTTCGCTCCACAGGCTCTGAAAACGTTTTCTGCGGTATCCTAATCTGTCATCTTTCCATCCTAACAGGTCTGACCTCAATTTGATTTTCTGAGAGAGAGTTATGCCAAGTGTCGCAACGTGACCTGTTTATGGGATAAACCAGGAGAGCTAACTTGTACGGAGTGCCACCTTTCACTGGTTCAACTTCGGCCTCTAAAAAAGTTTCCTGAGATAGTGCAGTCTATGTAATATTTGTGACTTTTTATGCAATTTCATTTGGAGCTTCCTAGCCCAAGTTATGCCACGTTTCGCAACGTGACCTGTTTATGGGATAAAACAGGCGAGCGAACTTGTACGGCGTGCCACGTGTCCCTGGTTCCACTTCGGCCTCTGAAAACGTTTTCTAAGATAGTACAGTCTGTGTACTACCTATCACTTTTTATGAAATTTCATTTGGATCTTCCTATCCCAAGTTATGACCTTTTTTTCCTAGGTCACCTGATTTTGACTGAGATCTGGAAGAGGTAGAAACCCTAACTTGTACTGATAATAACTTACAAAGTACAACGAATATGAGGGTGCCCTTTGGACACAAGATACCTGGAGATGTTATCTACGACTTGTAAAGGTTGCAGATCCCGAACCTTCACCAAAATGGATTTATGGCGAAAGTTCCACGATGACTGGTTTTTGCTATATAAAACCCTAACCTTCAAATTGTCATATGTAAAGCAAGTGTCGTAAGTGCCATACATTGCCTTCCTTCGAGTTAGCTCTGATACCATGTTAATATTTAATATGCTAAGACAGAAAATAGTAGCATTGCATTCCATTTCACAATAATAGCATATACAGGATCACTAAAGAAACAACAAGCACAACATAAACACAAGAGACACAAATTTATCTTGGGAAACCCTCATGGGGTAGAAAACCCAGTAAAGCTTCCTCAATATAGATGACCAGCAATATACAAAGATGTAACCCTGAGCATAAGATCCTCCTTCTCCATAGAAGACCTCTCCTCCACAAGTGTGCCACTCTCAAGTGAGTGAGTGTGTGTCAAATGAGGAATACACCTCCTCTATTTATACACTACTCCGACTTGTCTTTTACACAAATCATGTAGGATCGTATTTAACCAGTGGGTTAAATACCCCACTACAACTGACTGGGTTGACCCCTCTAGGGTGGTCTAATAACCCTTTGACCCACATAACACATACAGGGCCGACTCCCACTAGGGAAGTCTAATAACCCAAGTTACCACATTCCGACGGAGGAATAAACATCTTCGGATATACAATAAGATCTTCAAGGAGGAATGAAACATCTCCAGAATAATAAAGTACAAATATAATATTCTTTGAAGTTACAATATCTCAACATCTTTCCCATAAATATTGCAAGGAAACTTCACCTTACGCCTAGGTTTACGGTCCTCACCAGCATTTCCGCCTTCCCGAGGAGGGTTGGCATTATCCTTATGGGGGGTATTGCGATTGTTATTGTTATTCTCATTGTTTCCACCCTTACGATTATTTCTCCCCTTTTTCTTACCACCAGGTTGTTGGTTACCTAACTGGTTTGTCGTTTGCACACTAGGTACAATAGACAATGAGGTGGAAGTGGATAAGGTGTGAACCTGTCCGGGAGTAGACTGGTTTAGTGACAAATTCTACATTTGATTAGCTACCAAATATATGAATCGAGTGCTTCCAGATCCTACAATTCCATCGACATGTGGTCCAAGAACTGACGTAGGTTCATGATGTGTGCGCGGTGCGTCAGGGATGATGTCATACAAAACACCAGATTGGGAGTCTAATAAGTCTATTTGCTGGACTTTCAAGACAGCTTGTTCCTCAGTCACAATGTCAGACATTGAAACATCCCTAGCAATGTATGGGAGTAGAGACTTGAAGAACCATTTCAACAGGAACTCTAGAGGAATGTTGGCTTTCACTAACCTCTTCTGTCGACGCCACTCTTGAACGTGGTCAAAAATATGTGTGGCCTTGTTCTGACAGAAGGTATATAAAAGTTCAGTGCCAGTATCATAGTGAACCGGCAACTGGAAATGATCTAAGAAAACCAAAGCGATCTTGTTAAAACCCCTATAAGTGCTTCTAGGCAACTCGACGTACCACTTCGCGGCTGCCCTCGTGAGGGTGCGTTGAAATAGTCGCAATCTAAAGGAATCGTGATTCAATGAGTTGGAGGAGCACCAAAGGTGAAATGTCGTGACATGATCTCCCAAGTCCTCACCACCTTTCCCCTCAAACATAGGAATGTCCGAAGGGAGCTTGCTAGGGACCGGGGGCCAAGTAGGATTGTGACACATCGGATCATTCGTGAGCTTTGAAAGATCCGGAAGATTCAAGCATGCAAGGAACGGGAGTTGAGGCTGGAAAGCTTGATTATAAGCCCCCATAAAAGGTTGGTTAAACGGAACCGTGTTATAAGATGGACCAAAAGCTTGACCATGAGGATTAAACTGCTGATAATAAGGACCTGATGGACCATAAGCTTTCCCATGGCCATAGTATTGATAACCTCCTCCTGCCTGACACATTTGAGAGTAAGCAGGTATGTGCGTGTTTTGGGTGCCATATTGGGGTGGTGGGTTATACTGGTGGCCATCAACGACTGTGTTATAGTAAGGGTTTCCACCATGAGTATGGGGCATGTATGTACTATTCATAGTGGGAACTATGTTGTAATGACCATAATGGTATGGTATGTTCCCACCCCCAGCATTAGGATTATCTTGAGCATTCGTGTGGTGACCAGAAGCATGAGAAGTATTCCCAACTCCAATATTGGTGTGACTAGTAGCAGGGATGGTGGTGTGATGTCCATGTGGATAGGAGGTATTCCCACACCCTACATTAGAATTACTAGTGGTGATAGTGGACGCAAAATTATGCGGCATATGTCCGACCCCGTGGTTGGGAGGAGCATTAACATCCGTAAAAGTAGTCCTGGGTTGACGAGTAGCGGCACATGTATTAGGTGGTGGATGGCGAGTTGTGTTTCGAACAATGTTCCTACTAGGTTGGGAAATCCTAGGAGGTGGTCATCTTCCAACATTAGCATTGTTAGGAGGAACATGACCAGTCCCCATACTATGTGTGTGAGTGGACAACGTAGTGCCCCCAGTGAGGGTAGTGCCCCTAGTGGGTATAGTATGGCTAACACCATGACTAGTGCCAGTGTGACTACCAAATGTAGTGGAAGGTTCAACTATATTATGACCAAGCATACCAAAAGAGAGTGTTTTCGGGTTGATCGTAGGACCAGTGTCGTCATGTAACTCTGGCACCCGTGTCTATAACTACGTGGAAATGAAGGAACAAACGGATCATCCTGTTTTTCATCCTCGAGTAAGGTTGGCTTTTCGTAAAGATAATTATCTGGATTCGAAGGATCAAACGGATCTCGTTCACGTGGATTAGGCCAAATAGAACTAGGTTGAGTCTCAGGTGGATCACCTCCCCATTCCTCACGAGGAGTATGGGGATCAGAAGTGTGGTCAACTCTACCCGATGGAGTCAAAGGTTTTTCCTCAGTATCAGAATGTGTATTAGTCAATACGTCTTGGACATAAGCCTCATAAGAATCCAAAGACTCAGAGGGAGCCCTCCGACGTCCTCTAGCAATACGGCGTGAAACCTCGGCCGACTTTAAACTAGCTAACCGACGGGATCGGTGGAGAGTAGGGCTCCACGCCATGATATCTCTAGGGAGCATATACAATCAAAACATCCCCTAAAGGCCAACTATCGATCAAAAATAGTAAATCAAAAGCACACACCTAGAGAAACTACAGCCAAGAGCAGACAAACAGAGTGTCTTAATGAGCTCCCGACACTAGAGCCGGTATGTCTCACCTAGGAGAGGCTTGAGACTCCCAAACTGTAGCCGGAGGTAATAGAATCAGTTATAGAGACACCCAGGCTTCACTGCATGTATAGGGTCAAGTCCACTGCACAAACACAACTGCGCTGTCCAATTCCTATCTGCCTCAGGACACATACAATATAACCATTGCAAGTACCCTGTGCGATACCTAGGTAAGGCAACTATGGTCACCGCAATATAACCAATGCTCAGGGGGACAGTCACAGGTGGGATCCATCGTATGGGAAGGGTAGCTAAGCCTGAAGCACAAGAGGATGAACCTCTGGTACCCCCATATACGAACAAATCCTAGAAATATCTCCCACGTTCAGCTGGTATCAGAGGGATATCCCTTCAACCAACCTCCCTTGACCTCGTGCTTAACTATGGCTTGAGTAGAGCTTCCTAAGAACACCATTCTATACCATGGATTCCTCCACTCCCTGGTCAGACACCTAATGTTTCGTCTAGTAGTCTTGGATTGTTAACTCACAGTGATCTATTCCAAGACTCTAAACCTATGCTAGTTGGTGTGCCCTATAAATAAAATTGGTCTAATCAATTTTAAGATTAAGCGTTAATTTTAATGGCTATGATTACTCAAGGGATATGATCGTGAAACTAGTGATGTGTAAGACTTAATGGTATGCAAAATCGTCAAATCCTAGACTCATCTATCCAATGAAAACAATGCCCCTAATATGCACAATCAAACCAACGATTTTGAAATAAATATGCAATCCTTTTATATTTCTTTCAATGCACAATCAGAATCTAAATGAAGGCAAAAAGCACTCAATGCAAGATGCAATACATAAAAGCAATTTTTTTTTTGTATTTTCTCTTATAAACGAAAGGAAAATACAAAAACTATGTATTTTTTTTTATATTTTTCAATATATGGAAATTGAAAATGCAAGCAAAATCCTACTATCTAATCACTGATATGCCAAGGAGATCACTAAGACAACTAGGAAGATACCAAACAGTAAGACTCGGCCAAAGGAATGAGCTCAAAAGGAAAAAACCAACAAGGCTCAACCAAGAGAAACGAAGAGTTCTGGTCACAACCAAAGCATGGAATAGTCAAGAAACAGGCCAACAAATACTCAGGATCAACCAAAACCAACCCAGCAACAACCAAAGGTCATAAACCAACAAAAGACGGAGTTGTATGCTACTGTCGAAGGAATACCTGCAGGTACCCGCGAGAAATAGAGTAAACAAAGGCGGGTGTACGCGGGTAGAGCTAAGCTAGCCCGCGGGTGAGGAAAGGTAAAATGGAAAACAAAGAGTCTAATGGCTCAGAAAGAAAGAAAAAAATTTCTATAGTGTATCTCAACGGTAGATAAGTGACATAGAGCTTCGACAAACAACAACTCTAATTATGGACTAATGCTCAAAAAATCCCCAAGATGGATGTTTTCCCCAGTGGAGTCACCATTTCAGTGTTGGATAAAACTCACTATGGCTTGGGGTGTACCACAATAGATAGATGACTACCAAAAATCAACTCAATTATCAGAACTATGCTATATAAATGACAATGCTAAGATAATGAAGAAGATAACCAACCTCGATCCAAACATTTGATGTAGATTCCCATTGGAGCTTTTCAATCCATGCACTTGAATCTGCAAATTAGTCTTGACAGCCAATATACAACAAGTACATATAATATATAAACGGCATTAACATCATCAATATAAATGGCCCATGATATAACAAGTAAATGCAACCCAATGTAAGATAAACAACATTTACAACATTAATGGATGAGAATATGAGTATTTATATTTATAAATAAGAAGAAGTACAAGGTGATACGACCTCTAGCCAACAACCAATCTGAACCAAGATCTGGATCAATCCACTTGTGCCTCCACCACTTCAATCCTCCATGAATGCAAAACTCAAACTAGATAGGAGCTTGGAAGGTGAACATAAAGGGTTCACAACTACAAGGATCAATGAGTGTAGACTCAAGATAGGGCAAAAATCCACTAGAGTTCTCTTGCTCTTCTTTTTCCTCCCGTCCATAAGCCATATGTGCTCAATATATAGTCCTCTCAAAGGTAAGTGAAAGGACACATCGAGACGTTACTTGGGTAGATGGAGAGCCAAAGGTCACCCAATGACCACTTTTTGGGAGTAAAAAGTAATAAACTAGTGATTTTTACCATTTTACTTGATACCCGCGGGCTATAGTGATGCAACTCGCGGGTACGCATGCTATACTGATGCAACATGCGGGTCAGAGGAAAAATATGTCTGAAGGATATAAAGTGAATCTGATTCAGTGAAATGGATCCTACAGGCCAAAGAATGCTAATGCTCACAGGGTGGAAGATTACGTTGTAACACCCGGGGAACACTGCTGGCCATTTAACCTTGTATGAGAAAACTATTTCCCTTTACTCAGTAATGAAAAAATTGTTGGGGTATGCTCTTATGGACCGTATGCAAAAAGCAGATCCGATGCAAAACTCACTTCAAGACGAAACCAGGGAGTTGCACCGGAAGATGGATTTCTTACTGCAATCCATGGGCCTCCGTATTCCTGATGCTACCATGAATGCGCGGAAAGTAAATGCTCAAGGCAATTTCCGGGACTTGCCTTATCTTTTACTGTAATGCTATTAAGCTCTCTAGTGATCAGGGGTTGTTTCTCCCATGTACTTATTGTGTTTTTTTTGTTTATATCATAGTAGCAAAATACGGCCATGTTAGCAGTTGCTATACGAAAATTCGAACAAAGTTAAAAATACTGCAAACATTCAAGAAAAGAAAAATTTTGGACTAAGAAAGTGTGAATTTAGACTTTGAAAGTGTCAATATCAACCTTTCAAAAGTGCAAAAACAGGTTCTGATCGTGGCAATATTTGATTTGAAAAGTGTGTTTTTCTATTCGAATAGTGTGTTTTTGACTACTTATGAACCTTAAAATTGGAGTTTTTTGTTATAAAACTATGAATTTCAATTCAAAATGTGTGAATTTCAATTCAAAAAGTATAAATATCAAATCCGAAAATGCAGATTTTGATTTGAAAAGTGTGAATTTTAAATAAAAAAATGCAAATTTTTATTTGAAATGTGTGAATTTTAAATAAGAAAATGCAAATTTTGATTTGAAAAGTGTAAATTTAAAATCAAAAAATGCAATTTCGGATTTGAAAAAAGTGAATTTCAAATAAATAAAAAACAATTTTTTATTTGAAAATTGCAATTTTCATTTGTAAATGTTAAAAATTTTAACGCGAAAAGTTCAATGTCTAAAATATACAATCATTGTTTGAATAACAAGTTAATCGACTAAGTTATAACATAAAAAATTTGTCCCGACTTCTGTTTTCCTACAGGAAGGATCGGCCGCCCCTTCTTTTCATAGTTAATTGTGAACACCTTTATCCAACAATTCAGCTATATTCATAATAGAGGACACAAAAAGGATCGACCGACCCTTTGTGTAGTGTCGAAATATTATGAAAAGAATATTGGGAATAAGAAGGGTCGACCGATCCTTCTTGTAGATTGGACTATTATGAAAATAATATTGTAAATAAGGGTCGACCGATCGACCGACCCTTCCCAACTTCTGTTTTAAGACAAGAAGGATCGGCCGCCCCTTCTTTTCGTAGTTAATTGTCAAAACCTTTATCCATCAATCCAGCTATAGCTTTAATGGAGAACACAAGAAGGATCGGCTGATCCTTATTGCAGTGTCGAACTATTATGAAAAGAATATTTGGAATAAGAAGGGTCGATCGACCCTTTCTTTAGGAGGGACTTGTAACAATAGAACACCTTGGAGAAAGAGTAGCCTCTCTTTCTCTGATAATATTTCCACTTTCCAGCAAAGTCTTTAAAGCAGCATGTCTATAAATTTTGTTGTTAAAATGTTGATATCTAGTATCCTAGGGTGACACATGGAATGATCATATTGAGTGTAGCGAGGTTACTAATTTTTATTTGATTTGGCACATTGAGTATATCGAGTTTACTAATGTGGGTTTAACTACAACACAAATTATCAGGAAATGAAAATTAACTGATACTAGTTTTAAGGATTAGGCACATGTAAGATTACTCTGTAGCTCGAATGCTAATTGAAAAATTAACATAACATGAATTTATTAATTTATGTTAGTCATTTGCAGAAATAGTATGTATGAATTTATTAATTTATTAAGTTATTTCTACATCTTGTTCACAGTATGTAAATGTTAGGAGGAAATCTCTGGAAATTGAATAACAAGACTTTTTCTATGGAATATGACGACTAACAAATTTTCCATATTGGTCTTTGTGTTTAAGAAGAGCAATAAAGATCCCATAATGATAAACTGTAATGAATTGCCATGATTAAAACCTTTGGGTCTAAGAGATGCAATTATCACATCTGTAACGAAATAACATATAGCATGCGCCAACAAAATTTGGATTAAGATGGAGTACAATTTTAATTATATCAAATCTAAACAACTTATCATTATGGATTAGTTGGATTAGTCAGATCTTAGGTCGGCCGCCCTACTAGGTCCTCCGTTCGACCACTTCAGAGAACATGTCAAACTATCGTGTCGATAAATGCTAAATTTTAATTAGCATTATAGTGTGTCTGGGAAGGCATGCATGAGTCGCTTGTTTTTGAAATTATATATGGAATGTGTTGAATACAATTGTACCACTGATGAAAAAACTATTAATTTATGACAGTCTGTAAATTTCCTTCCTTTCTCTGTTAATTGTTATTTCCAACAATCATTGTCTGTAAATTTCCTTCTTTTCTCTGTTAATTGTTATTTGCTTTAAATTATGTGTGTAAATTTCCTTTCTTTCTCTGTTAATTGTTATTTCACTAAATCTTTTCCATTGTGTTATTCTTCATGCTTTGATGAAAGTAATATAAAATCAGAATTCGTATGTTTATACTCTGGTTTACCCCATGTAAGTATTCACCAATTTTCTACTAAAATTGATATTGGATTCATTTATGACCAATTCCCAATATTAATGGAGAACACAAGAAGGATCGACCGACCCTTCTTGCAGTTTCGAACTATGATGAAAATAATATTGGGAATAGGAAGGGTCGGTCGACCCTTCAATTTTGAGAGAATTGTTAAAATAGAACACCTTGGAACTTATAACATATAAAAATAGTCTGTCCCGACTTCCTTTTCGGACAAGAAGGATCGGAATTTAGAAAAGGATCTTGCAGTGTCAAAATATTAAGAAAAGAATATTGGTAATAAGAGGTTCGACCGACCTTTCTTGCAGTGTCAATTATGAGGGAATTGTAAAAATAGAACACCTTGGAAGTTATATCATATAAAAATGGTTTGTATAGACTTTCGTTTTATGACAAGACTGGCCGCCCCTTCTTTTTGTAGTTAGTTGTCAAAATCTTTATCCATCAATAAAGATATAGCTATAATGGATAATATAAGAAGGATCGATCGACCCTTCTTGCAGTGTCGAACTGTTATGAAAAGAATATTAGGATTAAGAAGGGTCGCCCGAACTTTCATCTATGAGGGAATTGTAAAAATAGAACACCTTAGAGAAAGAGCGGCCGCTCTTTCTCTGACAATATTTCTACTTGCCAGCAAAGTCTTTGAAGCAAAACTTCTATAAATTTTGCGATACGTGGAATGCTTATATTGTGACACGTATCATATTTGATTTTTAAAATTAGTTTAGAGATTGTTTAAATGAATATTAAGGATATTAATTGTAGCATTTAAAGTTTGGGGGCTGTTTTAAGTTCTTGCGTTTTCTGAACCAACAACGTGGATATTATATCAGTGTGGGTCCAAATGAGAAGTATAGCTTGCATTTTAAACATGAACATCCTTGACAAATACTTTGCAAATACCTTCGTACAGGGGCAAGGTAGCCACCAGCTCACAGTCAAAGAGCTTTAGTTTGTGATTTAGAAGAGATATGAACAATCCATCAATATAAAGCATGGAAAACATGAATTCTATATTGACTTTAGCAGAAAATAAGGGTGAAATGCTTGGTATGACCTGAACGGAGCATTATCTCTATGAATTCCATTCAAATACTACACTGAACCAAACATGAATAAGCAATTACATAATGGATTGACAAAGAGAGAAACACAATTCACATGGGAAAAGAGAAGGAACAGACTGTAAGACCAATAACACAAGAATCCCTGTCAAAACACCTGCTCGGCTCTGTCAACTTTATTAAAAAAATAGCTCAAAAGATTACACAGAGCAATATATTTTTATCCAAAAAGTTTTCAACCCTTCTTACTTCAAGTACATAGCATATATATGGCTTCCTAGAGCCTGAGGATTGACCTATTCGTACCTGAAAACAGTTACAACAAAATGCCACCTCATCAAGACATACTCGCCACTACCAAAAATGGGTGAGCTAGCTTAACCGCTTTCTTTCACATTTACCGATCTTATTATTGAGTGATAATTAACTTGAAGATTAAAAACAAAATATAGTAAAGCGGTTGCACCGGCTATCTATTCCCAATAGCCACCTCAAAAATATTACAAATTACTTTTTAAAATGGAAATGTCTTGAGAGTCTTTGAAAATAACAACACCTTTTGAAAGTAAAAAAAAACTACTAAGGAACAATAAGGGAATATTTCATTTTCCCATACTTCTCCACATAACCACATTGATCAGATGTGATGCTCTCATGCAACACCATTTCTTTCACTAGTACCCTCAGCTCCACGTTATCTCCACTGGACAGTACAGGTGCCCCTACACTTAGACTCTTTAGCAGGTCCATGATCTCGAAATCTTCGGCAAGCTTCTCCAATAGTATTTTTCCTGTAAGAATTTGACTTAACCTTTGGAATTTTTTGTGATCCCTTTTTATGGCGCACAACATGCTATTGTAATCATTGTGCAAGATGAGCTCATTTTATTCATCCCAAAAGGAGGGTAGCACCTTCTGGAAGACCTTCTCTTTATATTAGCAACCTGATAAGCCAATGCCGCACAGCGAGCTTCAATACTTTCTGCATGAGCATACTTTCCTAGCGTCTTCCTTTCCCAGGCGACCGTAGCCACTTTGTTCTTGATATCCAATGCAATTAATTGTTCTTCTGATAAGGGTCTCAAAAAATCTATGGCATCTTGAGCTATCTCTTTGGGCCTCAGGCTCAGATTCTCTCTCATTGATGCACAAATTTTTAAAGCCTTCTTTATTGCTCTCTCTCTAGCACCTATGGATATCAAACAAGGCCTGAGATCAATGGCTATTGTTATGATGTTATCCCAGATCAGGATCCTGCATGTCTGCATCGGGATTTGGCCAGTTACTTGGGAGAAAAACCTTTGGTTCGTTTCCATCAGCCCCTTATTCTGCTTCTGCAATCCCTTTATTTTTTCCTCCATCTGTGTGTTATGTTCCTCTAATTTTAGAGTTCTTTCCTTTATTTCTTTAATTTCTCCTTCCTTCAGGATGACCTGAGACGTAGCCTGCGAAAGGCTGTTAGCACCATCGTCATCTGCCTCTCAAATTATCTGGGACAACTACATGCCCAAAATGGGCAAGTTATCTTTCAGATCTTTGACTTGCTGTTCCAAACTTTGCTTCTCTTTCTCCCAATCTATCCTTTTCTCAACCAACTTCAACAATTTAGCTCGGCTTTCACTGAGCTCCTTGGTTAGGGTCTCTTTTTCGTACTCTAATTTAGCCACCACGGGAGCTTGAATTAATTGAATGCTCGAAACCTTTGCCTTCTTCTGCAATGTTTGGATTAAGCTTTCTTTCTCTGCCATCAACTATTTGGTAGCTTTTCCACCACCATCGCTAGCGATTAAATCGAGCTGCAACTTCTTAACGTGCTACTGGTGGGATTTTCTCCCAAGTCTCTCCTGTTTTAACTGGACATCCATTTTGCCAACAATTTCCTCTAACTTCCAGACTCTTAGAACCGCCTACATATAGTCCTCGTAGATAACATCCCCGAGCTACTTATGCTACTGGACCTTGTCAGGGGCTGATATGTTTTTTAAATCATATTTCACCTCAGTTAAATTGCTTGGTGTATCCACTACCACATTTAGAGTGCCTTCCTTAATATCTCGGCTAGTCACCAGAGCAACATTTGACTTCGACAGGCTCCGAGCTTTAGGTATCAATTCATATATGAACTGGCAAGAAGCCTGCTTGTTCTGAGCATACCTTTCAAACATCTCCTCTCTCGACGAGAACTTGCTTGTTTCCTCGCCTTCCCTTGCTTCTTAGAAATTGTATTCTAACACTTGTACCCCAGGAATCTGAATTTTCGCTTCTTTATTTCCCTCGCTATCCATTAAAACAGCCAAATCGGGTTGTGTGTCGACTGCTCCCTGATCTTTAGTCCTGAGTCTCTTTCTTTCCTCTTCCTCATATTCATCTAGAATTTCCTGCAAACTTCTTTTCTCCCCTACTTCCTCCACCTTATGTACCTTCTCCACCTCTATCGCCGCTTCTAGTAACGTGAGCTCTTCTCTCTGCAACATATGCGCTGCTACTGCCTAGAGTTCATACTGCAACAGGTTATTTCCACCTAACGACCCTTCCACCTCCTTATGCTCGAACCCACAAAGGTTATTCAATTTTCTTCTATCAGAAATAATGTGACAAGGGTCATAGCTCATGGCGATATCCTTTTTGAATTCCATTCCTTCTAATAAACTTCGCACCTCCGCAACAACTTGCTTACTTTTTACAATAAACAGACCAACAACCCAAGGATACTTTAAATCGCTGGCCTTTCTGAACTTTGAAAAATGTTCATCTTCTACGGTCAGCTTCTGCCTGATAAATTCTAAAGAGAAAATCCTCAATGTCAGGAAGGTGGGTAGTATGTAGGGTTCATGCACGAACCCGTACAGTCTAATGACAGTGTAATCTTTTGATAAAAACCAGTCCTCTACAGTGACCTCCCTTTTTAACTGCAACAAAGTCTTCATTTCAGGCAAGACCCTTGGCAATTCTTCCCCAAACAATAATTTGTACAATACAGATAACATAGAATTCATGTAATTGAACATGTTTTCCTCCAGAATGCCGACATAAACCTCTGGAGTGAAATGCAGTTCATTCTGGTTACTGACCATGATTAGTTTCATTAAATGGGCCTAAAACCGGAAACATCTAGTGTTTGGAAACACAAAAAACTAGGAATTCATGGCCTCTACCACAAAATATTCAAACCTAAGGCTTGGAACCGACTCATAACTGACTAGGGATGACCCAACACTTATTCTGTACAATAGACTCAACTCCAGCTCTGTCACAAACCTGTCAGTATCGAGAACTAAAACCTGCGCGAGTAATGAGAGAATGAACTGGGTATTTGCATTGAACAAGTTAACATCTAACGGGTATGGGGTTTCTCCTATCTCCTGGTCCGTTTTGAGGCAAGTGGTCAAAAAGGCTTGCTGACTCTCGAGAGGGGTTTGGCAGTAGAGGGTCACAATTGCTTTTGCAGAGAAGCTCTCAAACTCTGGCGTTAGTGGCTCAGGGATTCCAAATGAATGATGCACGACTGACGGATCTATGGAACATATGGTTCTACTTTGTTGACTATTGATGATAACTCTTTGGGACCCTTCATAATTAGATGTGCACCGGGAGATGAACTCAGGAAATGACATGATTTGGTCTAAACAAAACAAAATGAACGAAGACTGGAAAACCCTATGTACATCTATGCCCCTGTCTTGGATTCGTTTCAGCCTTCTCTTAATTTTGGCCACAGGTAGCCGGATAACTGTGTCAAAAATGTTACAGTCCCTATCCTCCAGGGTACTCCTGACCCTATTCGTGCTTACAACTAAACCTTCTTACATTATTCTACTGTAAAAACACTTATATTACTAACGGAATCAGTCGAAAAAGGGCCTACCTGTCGTTAGCAACCCTCTAGAATTATGTTATCGAAAGCCCTGTCGCCCTCGTCGTCTCCCACATGCCAAGAAGATTCTGACTTCGACAACTCCAACAAACAAATGTCAACAACACATGCCCATGATTATATATAAAACTCTGTTCATTTAACCATCAGTCTTATCTGTCAATTGCCCAACGATCTCGGCCGTTGGTTTCTCACGTGCCACTCCCCGCCGTCGGATCTGGCCTTTATTTAACCATTTGATTTGACACCTTTTCTCTGCCCGCTGTTGGATCATCCCATAGGTCCCAATCTGCACCATCCCCCAGGCACCACATGTCCACGAAGTGGTATCACTGACATCCCAACGCGGTTTTAAATAATGCTTTCCTACCTCACGACCATCCCTTGTGTCAACATCTATCGAATGGTTTCATCTGTCGCTACCACTGTTCTTGGTATACATAGCGCTACTTCCTAACGAGACTATCATCGGGAACTGCTAATCTATGCTCACTTTGCATCCATGGTGGTGATAGATGACACGTTTCATTCTCTGAATTTTTCTGTAGACGAGGTCCAATTTTTCTATGATCCGTGCATCTTCTTCATTGCGCCGCCATTGATTTGGATAACTGCATTCCGCATCGTATATCATCTACGATCCTACCACTACAGTATCGTGTGCTTCTATGGTGGTTTTTCTTACCGCTTTACCTCTTCATGGTAGCGACGCACTTCCTGGCTGCCATCTACCCAGTGGCACAACCCATCGCGACCACCCATGCGACTAACTCTCGCGCCTCTTGGCTACGCGACCATTAGTGTGAGCCATCGATCTCATGCTCACGCCCGATCAACGGTATCCTTCCTGCCCTTGGCTATCCTATGTAATATTTGGTTGTCGGACTTAGGACTTAGGTTTATTTGATTTTTCAAAAGGCCTTTCAACACATTCCCTTGCAAATTTTCCTATGGTGTATCATATTCACCCTTTTCCACACCAATTTTTCAGACCTTAGCCTTCCAATCTGAAGGAGGAACGAGACCTCGGGCTTCTACCAGGTAAGATTTATAATCCATATTTTATTTCTGATATTTATGCTGCAGAAAAATCAGGTGCTAACACATGGTTTTGCTTGAAATGGGCATCCAAAATACCTTTAGGATCATGTCTTCTTTTGGCAGCATAACCCAATTTTAATGCAGCAATTTTGTCACCCAACACTATATCCCAAGTTGAAGTTGGGATGGCGAGTGGCCCAAGTTTCAAGGGGAACTTAGGCCAGGCCTTCCTCTTAGGACTAGATAGCTTTAAATACACACCATCAGTAACAGTTTGATAGGAGACCTCTTCAATGACCAATATGTTAGGAACTATCCTGGGTAGCAGATGTACAGTAATGCTTCCCCAAACTCTGACATATGGGAAGGATTCACACACATACCAGTCACCAATTGTGGCAATGAAGGTTCTGGCATCAACTGAGAAAGCAGGAGCTTGATCTATGAAGATTTTGAAGTAAATACTTCCAAGTAAGTGATCACAAATGTCATATATCAAAGGCACATAATTGTTCTCCCATAATGTTGAATTATAAATATGGACAGGAGGAGCTGATGGAGTCCAATTCCATGTTGGGATATTGGAATTCTGCACAAAATATTTCAATGACAAAAGTTGAAAAGAAGAAATGTGGCTTCCTCACAGCCGGTGCCTTCTGATATGCTCCATTTCTTTTGAGTTCAAAAGACAAGATAGACGCCCAAGGGAATGACTTAGTCATTAGAACATGATGGGCTCCAGAAGCCCACTCAACTTTAAATACAGAACAGTTTGGGAGACCATACAGTCTGCATAGCATGGCAGCCAATAGGGAATAAAGTTCTCTAAACCAGGAAACCGGGTACAAGTTATCAGCCCTAGGGATGAAACTGTTAGGTTTATTCATCCATGACTTCAACATTTCGTTAAAATTGTACCTAGTGTTAGAGAATTCTATGAACTTAGTGTCAAGGGGTTGCATAAGCTCTGATGAAAACCTCAGGGCGGAAGGTAGCCAATTGCGACCCTGCACTGTCATTTAAATGACCGGTCTTTAGGGTTAGCATGGTCCACAATCCATTTAACCGCATCAGTATAAGGAAAGATAGCGGGTCTGGAAGCAATTGCATGAAGCTGGGAATCCCTAATTTTCTCATACGCCAGCTGGTCATTCTGAATGTCTGATAGGTCATAATTATAAAAAATTGAGTAGATTTTGGACCAGTCTATCTGATAAGTTTCAGATATTTTATCACTAGTGTCCGAGAAAATACCAAAATTTGGGTCTTTGTTAAGTAAATCCTTCTAAGGATTTTTACAACGTGTATTGCACGACATGTTTGAAATTGGAGGTTTTCTGATAAATGAATGAACAAAAATAAAAAACAATTCAAAATCTCGAAACAGTAAATAACTGAATAAGAAGAATGACTAAAACCAACCTGTTTCAGCTGAAAGTAACGGGTAACAGACACCTGGAAAAAACTTCGTAGTAAAATTCAAGCAACAAGGTAATCTTCGAAATTAAAAATGATAAGGAAAAATAGGGAAATTCATATATTTATTGCTTTTCGATAGGAAACAAGTCTAGACCGTAGGATGAAAATGAATCAATGCCTGAGATTAAATCTTGTGGGATGCGGGGTCAAGTTGGGGGAGTTTTATTTTGGAACTACATATATTGTTCCCACAAACCGCAATCCGCAATTGCGGGTTGCGGGTTGTGGGATCGCAACTTAGAAAACAAACTATCAAAAGGATCCCGCAATCCGCAATCCACAAATGCGGGTTGCAAGTTGCGAGAACAAAAAGTTCTAAACCTATTTACAAAGTTCTAAATGCGGGTTGCGGGATGACAACACTTCCAAAAAGAAATCACAAGCTTGCGGGATGAAAACGACTTGGTGGAAAAGCTCAAAGCTTCCCGCAACTTCATTAAAATGTAAAAAAAACTAGAAATTTTCAAAGGGAAAATTCTAATTAAATCCAAACAATGCAATGGCATAAAAACATAATAAGCATAAGGATGAAACCCCCATAATGATAAAGTAATTAGAACATGGGATATGTTGGTCCTACAACACAGCTAAACTTCATTTAAATCACCCTATGCAATCTCATCTGCATCAAGACAAATCGACGGTTAAAACCTAAACATATTGAATATATACATTCTTGCGGAGTTGCGGAGTTTTATTTCATAAATATATACATTCTTTCCAGAATCCGCAATCCGCAATTGTGGGTTGCGTGTTGCGGAAACGCAAAGTGCGAAACTATTTTGAGCTGGTTCTCGCAATCCATAATTGCGTGTTGCGGGTTACAAAAACGCCTAGCGCAAAGCTATTTTATGACTCTTACCGCAATCTGCAATTGCGGGTTGCAGATGTAAAAGACCACAATTATTGAAGAAGGATCAGCCGCCCCTTATTTTCATAGTTAACTGTGAAAAACTTTATCCAACAATTCAGCTATATCCATAATGGGGAACACAAGAAGCATCGACCGACCCTTCTTAAAGTGTCGAACTATTATCAAAATATTATGGGGAATAAGAAGGGTCGACTGACCCTTCAATTACGAGGGAATTGTACAAATAGAACACCATTTGTCCTGACTTCCATTTTCTGACAAGAAGGATCAACCGAACCTTATTGCAGTGTCGAACTAGTCTGAAAAGAATATTGGGATTAAGAAGGGTCGACCGACCCTTATTGCAGTGTCGAACTAGGCTGAAAAGAATATTGGGAATAAGAAGGGTCTGCATCCATGACCCACAGGAGGCCCGGAGTTGGGCGTCGAGAACCAAGCATTGATCAGGATGGCTTTTTCTCTCTTTGCGCTGTATCTGCAGTTATATTTTGATGGCAGTACTAGTTGTTGGTTTTCTTCCTGCTCAAACTGTTTTTCTCGATTAAGCTGGCAGCTTGTTCCCTTGCTTTGCTGCTAGGCTATTTTTTGGCCCTTGGAAGGTGGTTTCTTGTCCGAGAGGTTTTGAATTCTCAGTTCTTAATATGATCTGTGTCATGCTATCTGGTGCATTTGTTAAGATGATCCATGTCATGCTATCTGGTGCAGCTGTTAAGATGATCTATGGGAGCCCAGTTTTCCCAACTTGGGAAGGGCTTGAGTGAGATTTTAGATCACTCTGTTTGTAACTCTGTACCATTTTTGTACCTTTTTATACCATATTTATAGAATTTCTGGCTCTGCTTACTTACAAGAAAAAGAACGGTCGACCCTTCTGTTTTCCGAAGGATCGGGCGCACCTTCTTTTCGTAGTTAACTGTGAAATTTTTTATCCAACAACTCAGCTATATCCATAATGGAGAACACAAGAAGGATGGACTGACCCTTCTTGCATTGTTGAAATATTATGAAAATAATATTGGTAATAAGAAGGGTCGACTGACACTTCTTGCAGCATCGAACTATTATAAAAATAATATGCGGAATAAGAAGGGTCAGTCGACCCTTCAATTATGAATGAATTGTAAAAATAGAACACCTTGGAAGTTATATCATAAAAAATGGTTTGTCCCTAATTTCGTTTTACGACAAGAAGGATCTGCTGCCCCTTATTTTCGTAGTTAATTGTCAAACATTTATCCATTTATCCTTAATGGATAATACAAGAAGGACCGACCGACCCTTCTTGCAATGCCGACCTATTATGAAAAGAATATTGGGAATAAGATGGGTCGTCCAGACCTTCATTTACGAGGGAATTGTAACAATAGAACACCTTGGACAAAGAGTGGATGCTCTTTCTCTGAGAATATTTCCACTTGCCAGCAAAGCCTTTAAAGAAAAACGTCTATAAATTTTATTGTTAAAATGTTGATATCTATTATCCTAGAGTGACATTTGGAATGATCATATTGTGACATGTGGCATATTTAAGCACATTGAGTATTAATAGGGAGGTTACTCTTTTTTATTTAATCAATTAACAAAAGAGGAGGACAATCTCTACATCAATCAGAGTGTCAGTCTTCTTCTGAACAGCTTGGTCTTGTTGCCTTCCGATGCAAAATAGGACAGATAGAATCCAGCTCTCCATGCAGGCGAGTTTTTTATATTATTTATCCTTTTCTATCACTGCTGCATCTTCTACGGCGTGGAATCCTCCCTGGGAATCTATTTTCTATGATCCCTGGTGGCCTCGAATCCTGCCACATGTCACCTTTTCTACCAGTTAAAACCACGGGAAGTCGCCCACCGTTGATCTGGATCTTGCATGAATCCTGGCTGTCAAACGGTGTGACTTTTACAACCTTGGCGGATTCGTCTTGCGTTGATGTTTTGTGCAAGTTAGATCCGCGAACAAACCTCGGCCATAGATCTCGGCCTAGTCAGATCCGCGCCATCCAAACCCGCGGACCTCTACCAAAAGTTCACGGATCCAAAAATTTGTTTCCTCCACGCATGTCGTATCGGAGAAGTAACTCCTGACCGTCGATCTGCTCCATTGGCCGTTGCTCTTCTCCTTAAGATGCTTGTGGGTTAGATCTCATGCGTCCATCTAAAACACCTCACCAAGCTGATTCTATTTTGCTCAAACCACCAAGGCTTTCTCCATTCTTTTTTAAAAATTAAACCTCCATTCTATTTTGCTCAGTCCACAAAGATAGTGCTAACACCGACAAACTAAATGGGCAAGCTAATCACCCAGTGTAATCTCATCCGTAGGATCAACACAAATCGACGGTTAAAACGTAAACATGCGGGAAGGAAAAGAAGGGTTGGGGATGTAGAAGAAAACAACTATTGAATAAGGATTAGATGCTCCTTCTTTTCGTAGTTAATTGTGAAAAAATTTATCCAGCAATTCATCTATATCCATATTGGAGAAAACAAGAAGGATCGACCAAGGGAATTGTAAAAATAGAACACCTTGGAAGTTATATCATATAAAAATGGTTTGTTCCTAATTCCGTTTTACGACAAGAAGGATCGGCTGCCCCTTCTTTTAGTAGTTAATTGTCAAAATCTGTATCCAGCAATTCGGCTATAGCCATAATGGAGAACAGAAGAAGGATCGACCAACCCTTCTTCCAGTGTCGAAATATTATGAAAAGAATATTGGCAATAAGAAGGGTCAAACGATCCTTCTTGCAAGGTCGAACTATTATGAAAATAATATTGGAAATAAGAAGGTGTAGCCGACCCTTCAATTAGGAGGGAATTGTAAAAATAGAACACCTTGGATGGTATATCATATAAAAATGGTTTTTCCCGACTTCTGTTTTAAGACAAGAAGGATCGGTCGCCCCTTCTTTTCATAGTTAATTGTCAAAACCTTTATCGAGCAATTAATCCATAGCCATAAGGGAGAACACTAGAAGGACCGACCAACCCTTCTTGCAACGGTGAACTACTATGAAAAGAATATTAGGAATAAGAAGGGGCGGCCAACCCTTCATTTAGGAGGGAATTGTAACAATAGAACACCTTGGAGAAAGAGCAGAGAAAGAATGGCCACTCTTTCTCTGAGAATATTTTCACTTGCCAGCAAAGTATTTAAAGAAAAACGTCTATAAATTTTGTTGTTAAAATGTCGATAGCTAGTATCCTAGGGTGACACGTGGAACGATCATATTGTGACACATGGCATATTTGATTTGGCACATTGAATATGGGGAGGTTACTATTTTTTATTTAATTTGACACATTGAGTATACTAAGGTTACTATGAGAAGTATAGCTTGCAGTTTGTGGAGAAACGAGAAGTTACAGTTGGAGATGAAGATGGTGTAAGGAATTTATGGTTGAATTGCTGAGGAAAAGTGTAAGGAATTTATGGTTGAGATGAAGATGGTGTAAGGAATTTATGACCGCCATACTGTGATAATTACCATTCCTCATCCAAGACTTTGTTGGTGACAAGACATAAACATAATGTGGACTGAAGGATGATGAGATTATTCACACAAGTGATTTTACGACGAATATTAATCAGCCTACTGTAGGCAATTTAATGCACTGAAAGCATGCATGTTGGTCGTTGGATTGGAGTGATACATGTCTGATTATGGTTACTCCAGCAATATCTGTAGTTGGATTGGAGTGATATGTGTACGATTACTCGAGCAAAGTCTGTAATCGCTACAGATGATATCTATGACCACCATGATTCTGCCATACTGTGATAATTACCATTCCCCATCTGTCCCAGAATCCCATCCCATTCAATCCATAAACACAGTGACCACTCACTATATATAGGCTAACCATGCCCCATATCACAGCAAACTGATATGGGGACATATTAGGGAGATTAGCATTGTCTAAGTCCCAATACATGGATTTGTCATTATGTTCTTGGATATGCAATGAGGAGGGGACATAGGGATATTAGCAGTCTTGGAGGATTTCTTCTCTAAGACAAAATGCATTGTTGCGGTCGTCAACACTTGCAGCAGTCGTGGAATGTTGTTTTAGTATCAGACCATGCTGTCAGCTTCTTCTTACTCTTATTTCAATTCATGAATAGTTTCTCTGTTTTTATTGTGCATGATGATATATGTTCTCACGCGCTACCCTGGATGCAATAAACGATTACATTGCATTTGTTGGAAATGGTTTCTTTTTCCGGCAACTTGATAAACAGTTATTTGTTTGCTATGCAGGTACTCGAGAGATATGCAATACCGCCGTGTCTAGGCAGTATATTCAAAACTCTGTGCCTCCAAATCATGCTATCAGCTTCTTCTTACCCTTGTTTCAATTCATGAAAATGGTGTAAGAGTAAACAGGGTACTGTTTAACGACCTCAAAATGGAATGTGGAAGTAATTTAATTGGATTGTGGACCTCAAAATGGAATGTGGAAGTAATTTAAATGGACTAGGAGTTCATTCGAATTGGAATTCATCCATAATGCACCATTTTCATGCAGAGAGATTTGTGGAGATAATGCACCATTTTTCGAAGCCTCTTCCTCTTCTCAACTTATTGGAGCAAGTTCATAACCTTGAAGGACTACATATACGCAAAAGGTTTTTCTCGGTAAGAAAGAATTTTTGTAGTCATTATTATACACACGCCTAATTTAAGTATTTGCTTATCATTTTCAAAGTATATTTCATTGGTTGAATTCTTTTGCTTCCACTAACTACAGTGTTAGGAGCTAACCCGTCTAAGCGGGCTTCCTAGACCAACTATCTAGGGAGATTAACACTGTCAAGGGCTAACCCGTCTAAGCGGGCTGGCCATCCCCTGTTATGGTGCACTTGGAAATTTAGGAATAGTTTCTCTGTTTTTATTGTGCTTGATGATATGTGTGCTCACGCGCGACCCTGGCTGCAATAAAATGATTATTTTTGCATTTGTTGGAAATGGTTTCTTTTTACGGAAGCATGATAAAGAGTTATTTGTTTGCTATGCAGGTATTCGAGAGAGATGCAATACCGCCATTTCTAGGCTATCTGCCTTCTAATATTCGAGTATTAAAAGTATACATGAAGGGATATGATGGGAGGGAAATCCCATCAACAGTATTTGAATGTTGTTTTAGTACCAGACCATGCTGTCATCTTCTTCTAACTGCACCAAGTAGAAGGCTTCGAGCACTCTCAAAGTCCCAATACACCATGATATATGGGCATTTCGAGCACTCTCGAAGTCCCAATACATGGATTTCTCATTATGTTCCTTGGCACCAATCATGTTTTCGTCCATCTTCTTTCCGTCACTCTTCTTTCAATAATTGATTGCTATGCAACGAGGAGGGAACATAGCGAGAAGAAGCAGCAGAAGTAGAAGGCAGGACTATGCTTTCTCTAAGACAACATGCACTATTTTGGTCATCAACATTAGGCTTGCAATAGTTGTCGAAGTTTGTTTTAGTACCAGAAGGCTTCGATCCTCGGGAAGGTAAGAAACTATGTGAGTAGTTGAATCAGCATCTTAAATTACATCGCATTCTATATCAAAGTTTGTTGACGACTCTCGGAGAGCTTACCAGTCTTTGCAAGAATATTCCGACTAGGTCCTCCATTTGACTACTTCAGAGATCATGTCGAACCCTCGTGTCGATCACTGATAAATTTTAATTAGCATTATGCTGTGTTTGGGAAGGCATGAATGTGTTGCTTGTATAGGGGGTCAGCTCACAGTTCATCATCTTTGTGCCTCCAGACACGTTTCTAGACATGACCAACTCACAGTCATCAATGCGCTCTTCATCCAACCCCAGTTATTTTTTGATTTCATGGGGGAGATGTTGGGGGAGGTTAGGTCGGCCGCCCAACTAGGTCCTCCATTCGACCAATTCAGAGAACATGTCGAACCGTCATGTGGATCACCACATGTCAAGTCAGTTAGTCTTGTAAGTTAGTGAACCTACGAGAAATAGAAGACTTCTTGAGCCTGCTACCATTACTTATCTTGGGTTCCTATTGCAGCAAACTGAAATATTCTGGATAGCAATGGAAATTTTCTTTAGTGCCTTTGTTCTCTGTCTTTTTGTTGTGTTATGAGAAATGCTTGGCTTTGCAATTAGTTGATGGATAATTGTTGTTATAGGACTATGTAATCAATGAAATCCATTTGAGGGGCATTACAATAACTGAAACTAACAACTAGATTCCTTAGTATTAAAGTCTTCATAGAGAATGATTTTTGCATGGAATTCGGCGGTGCTTCAATGTCAAATTATTTATGTTTATAACCAACACTTCTGTAAATTTCCTTCCTTTCTCTGTTAATTGTTATTTCTAGTACTGACAGTCTGTAAATTTCCTTGCTTTCTCTGTTAATTGTTATTTGCAGTAAATTATGTCAGTATGTAAACTTTCTTCATTTCTCCGTTAAAAAATCAATGTCTAAAATTTCAGTCATTATTTGAATAACAAGTCAATCGGCTAAGTTATAACATAAAAAAATTGTTCGTCTCGATTTCCTTTTTCCGACATAAAGGATCAGCCGCACCTTAATGGCCAACATAAGAAGGGTCAGCCGACCCTTCAATTTTGAGGGAATTATAAAATAGAACACCTTGGAAGTTATAAAATATAAAAATAGTTTGTCCTGACTTCCGTTTTCTGACAAGAAGGATCGTCCACCTATTCTTTTCGTAGTAAATTGTGAAAACCTTTATCCAACAATTCAGCCATATTCATAATGGAGAACACAAGGAGTGACTGACCCTTTTTCCAATGTCGAAATATTTTGAAAAAAATGTTGCTAATAAGAAGGGTCGACTGACCCTTCTTGGAGGGAACTATTATAAATATAATATTGGGAATAAGAAGGGTCGACCGACCCTTCAGTTACGAGGAAATTGTAAAAATAGAACACCTTGGAAGTTATATCATATAAAAATGGTTTGTCCCTACTTTCGTTTTACGATAAGAAGGATCTTCCAACCCTTCCTTTCTGAGTTAATTGTCAATACCTTTATCCATCAATTCAGATATAGCCATAATCAATAATACTAGAAGGACTGACTGACCCTTCTTGTAACGTCGAACTACTATGAAAAGAATATTGGGAATAATAAGGGTCTACCGATCCTTCATTTAGGAGGGAATTGTAACAGTAGAACACCTTGGAGAAGGAGCGAATGCTCTTTCTCTGACAATATTTCCACTTTCCAGCAAAGTATTTATAGCAAAACGTCTATAAATGTTGTTGTTAACATATAAAAATCGTTTCTCTCGACTTCTGTTTTCCGACAGGAAGGATCGGCTGCCCCTTCTTTTGGTAGTTAGTTGTCAAAACCTTTATCGAGCAATTGATCCATAGCCATAATCGAGAACTCAAGAAGGATCATCTACCGACCAATCTTGCAGTGTCAAACTATTATGGAACGAATATTGGGAATAAGAAGGGTCGGCTGACCCTTCATTTAGGATGGAATTGTAACAATAGAACACCTTGGAGAAAGAGTGGTCGCTCTTTCTCCAAGAATATTTCCACTTGCCAGTAAAGTCTTTAAAGCAAAACGTCTATAAATTTTGTTGCTAAAATTTTATTATCTAGTATGCTAGGGTGACACATGGAACAATCATATGGTGACATGTGGCACGTTTGATTTGGCACATTGATTATAGGGAGGTTACTATTTCTTATTTAATTTGACACATTGAGTATACCAATGTTACTAGGTTTAACCACAACACAAACAGGAAATGAAAATTCACTCATAGTAGTTTTAAGGATAATTTAGGCACATGCAAGATTACCGTGTAGCTAGAATGCTAATTGAAAAATTAACATGAATTTATTAATTTATGTTAATCATTTGTAGAAATAGATAAATGTTTTAATTAAATAAATTCACTTAAAAGATAAAAGACAGACAGATCATGAGTAAAGACAAATCCAAACTATTAGTAGATAAATGTATGGATTGTTGATTGCAAAAATTAAACAGTGTTCATAAATTCATCAATGAAATTTGATCAATTAACAAAAGAGGAATGAAAAGAAGGACTAACTGTATTACTTCAAAGTTGTAAAAAATTACAATCTCTACATCAATCAGAGTGTCTCCAGTTTTCTTTGGCTGATTCCCCCCCTCCTACCTCATGAGACCTCTACCGACCCTTGCATTCTAGAACTAATATGAATTAAATACTGGGCAAAAGAAGGGTGGGTCTCCCCTTCATTTATGAGGTGATTGTAAAAATATTCAACCTGTGAAAAATAAAATCGGATTAAATAGATTCTAAGGAGAATCTGACGGAAGTTAAACGTCTATAAATTTTGTTGTTAAATGTCGATATCTAGGTTTCCAGGGGGACACGTGGAACACTCAGATTGTGAAACGTGGAACGCTCAAATTATGAAACATGGAACGTGAGCGACATCTGTATCATGGTGTATATTTTGTTCGTGACAAGACATAATGTCAACTAAAGCATGATGAGATTATTTTCTTCACATGAGTAATATAAACGATTACTCCATCAAAATCTGTTGTCGCTGCAGATAATATCTATGATCACCATACCTCCATACTGTGATAATTACATTACCCATCCATCCCATCCTGGTCAATCCATCAACTCACTGGCCATTCACTATATATAAGCTAACCATGCCCCATATCACAGCAAACTGAAATCTTCGGGAATCAAATCCATGGCATTTTTCTTTACTGCCTCTGTTCTCTATCCTTTTTTTATGAGAAATGTTTGAGTCTTGTGATCTCTCCCCAATTCTCCTCATGATATATGAGCATTTTGAAATCGACTCCCTTGAAAATCCTCCCTAGACCATGATATATGGGCATTTCGAGCACTGTCGAAGTCCCAATACAAGGATTTGTCATTATGTTTTTTGGCACCAATCACATTTTTGTCAATCTTCTTTCCATCACTCTTCTTTCAATAACCGATTGGTATGCAAGCCACTATCTTGGAATATTTCTTCTCCAAGACAACAAGTACTACTGCGGTCCTCAATGTTAGGCTTGCAGCAGTCATCGAATGGTTTTTTAGTACCAAACCATGTTGTCAGCTTCTTCTTCGTGCATGGAGATGTTTCAAGACATGACGACCCATTTCCAGCCAAGGGAGTATCGGGTATCAGCTCGTAGTTCATCATGTCTATGCCTCCATACATGTTTCTAGACATGAAAACCCATTTTCTATCCAAGGGATTTTCTGTGAATCTAGCCTTTCTTCTTGGTTGGGGAATGCAACCTTCTCGTTTCCTTAGAAAGCTGTTCTTGGTTGGGGAATGTGACCTTCTCATTTCCTTAGAAAGTTGTTCCTAGTTGGGGAATGCGACCTTCTCGTTTCCTTAGAAAGTTGTTCTTGGTTGGGGAATGCGACCTTATCGTTTCCTTAGAAAGATGTGGATTAGCACATAAAGTAGCTACAAATTTCACACTTTGTCTGTGTTGTTTCTTCCAAGCCCAGTTATTATTGTGGCCAGTTGCAAGAGCTTAATTTGCTGCAGTGGAAAAGATGAAAATTACATATGCAATCGTATGACCAAAACTTGGATAGAACTGCCTAAGCGTTCCGAACAATATAAATATAGTAGCCTCAATTTCATTTCTCTGGATTTCAATACCTGTGCTACATGCCGCAGTCTCATCATGGGAAGGAATTCGAGTGGATACAATGATACAGCAGTTGAGATGTACGATTCTGAGTCTCATAAGTCTGAGCAATTGGTTACTTTGGATAGGGATCATATATATATTGTTATAGCTCTATTTTTCCTTGCAAACATTTTCTCTATAAGAAACTCCTTCCAGATATTTTGTAATGTTCGAGATTTGTCAGAATTGCTAAATATGTTATAGTTTTTGTTAGACTTTTGAACTCAATCGTGAGCTATAACATGAGAATACTTGGTTTAATATCTGTCAACTATCTTGCATCGAATTTGCTGTGCTGAATTTTTTCTGCCAATTATTTTTGTAAAATGGAATTTAAACCGAAATGTGATGAAAAGATGATGAAAAGATTAGAAATGCAATTTTGTTCAATTCCTTTTTATCATGGCATTATGTGAAATCTTCATGTGATAGAAAATATATTAAATGGCCTAATCAGTTATATATATATGAGGTTTTGACGCCCATGAATGGTCAATCATAAGGTGTTTTTGTTTACTATAAATATGTAAGTGTATGGAACCATTTTCAAGGTTTTATATGGTTAATTTATTTTTATGGTTGAAAAAATTCAAGGCTTTAAATGGTTAATTTATTTTGATTGTTGAATATCATGTTTAGTAGACAATAATTTGATGTATGATATTTCTCCAGACATGTTTCTAGACATGAAAAACCATTTCCATCCAAGGGAGTATCAAGCACCAGCTCATAGTCATCAAAGCATTGTTCATCCAACTCCAGTTATTTTCTCATTTCTTTGAGACGAACAAAAGCATTGTTCATGGGGGAGATGTTGGAGGAGGTTAGGTTGGCCGCCCAACTAGGTCCTCCGTTCGACCAATTCAAAGAACATGTCAAACCGTCATGGGACGACCCTTCTTCTTCCCACTAATATTTTCATAATAGCTCTAGACTACAAGAAGGGTGGTTCGATCCTTCTTGTGTTCGCCGTTGTGGATACTGGTGAATTGTCGTATATTGGTGTTCACAATCAACTACTAAAAGAATGGGGCCAATCCTTCTTGTTGGCATTCAAAAGTCGGGATAAATATTGTTTACATGTTATAACATAGGCAATCTCCCGATCCCTGCCACATACTGCGGAAGTCGGTAGTGGGGAAATGTTGTCCAAACCTTCGTAGATTAATTTTTTTTCATTTCCCTTTTAAATGAAGGGTTGACCAACCCTTCTTGTACTGCTAAAATTGAATTTCTTTTGAACTTTTGAAGCTCTTAGTCGCTTTCCGCATCATTGCTTTAGAAGGACTTTGGTTGAGTTGTTTGAAGGAAGATTTGTCCACATCTTTTACAATAAATTGGAGAAATGTTCTTCTATTGTACATAAGAATCATTTCATGGTTTTCCTTTATCGACCTAGACTTATTAATATTCATGTAATGCAACACAGAGGAATTTTTTATAGCCAACATTCTTTTCCTCCATACCGACAAAATTCCTTTCTTCAGGGCTGTCGCGATATCAATTCCGGAACGATTAGAAACATCATATGAGGGAAAAACCCACCCTTGCTTTGCATAGGAAATTGGATCTGGATCAGGACCACTTTTCATTAGATCTGGTCGATAATTACAAACCATAAGATCAAGCTCAAAAAATCATACAGAGATAACAAATAAAACTTATTAAAGAGTATTGATTGGATTGTTTCTTATCTCTTCTTTTCCACGAGACCAAAGCATTTTGACCGTAACTAAATGGATACCTTGCCTTTGTTAAAAATGGCCATGCAATGAAGGGGCGGCCGACCCTTCTTGTACCAAGTATTCTTTTCATAATAGTTCTAGACTGAAAGAAGGGTCGGCCGATAATAGTTGTAGGTGAACTCCTGGATAATATACGTGTTCACAATTTTATACTAAACAAAGGGGCGGCCGATCCTTCTTGTCCGAGGTCAGAAGTCGGGATAAATATTTTTTATATGTTATAACTTAGCCAATCTCCATTCCCCACTATTTACTGCGAAAATCGGGAGTCGGGAATTGTTGTCCCATCCTGTAATCTGCATTGTGGGTTGCGGGATAGCAGAATTGATGGAACGTCTTAAGAAAATTACGTATCCGCAATATATTTGCGTCTTCGGAAAAGGCGATGAATCCTCATGCAGGGTGCAAGAAGGGTCAGACGAACTCTCTTGTGCCGAGTATTCTGTTCAAAATAGTTCAGGATAGCGGAATTGATGGAACGTCTTAAGAAAATTACGTATCCGCAATATATTTGCATCTTTAGAAAAGGTGATGAATCCTCATGCGGGGTGCAAGAAGGGTCTCTCGGCCTTTCTTGTGCCAAGTATTCTATTCAAAATAGTTCTACGCTGCTAGAAGGTTTGGTCGATCCTTCTTGTGTTCACCATTCTGGATACAGGTGAATTGTAACATATAGGTTTCTACAGTTCTCTACTAAACAAAGGGGAGGCCGATTCTTCTTGTCGCCAGTCGGGATAAATATTGTTGATATGTTATAACTTAGCCAATATATCGATCCCAACTATTCATCGCGGAAGTCGGAAGTCTAGAATTTTTGTCGCAACCTAAGTGGTTAAATAGTTTTACCATTCACTCATAAATGAAGTGTCGGCCGACCTTTCTTCTGCCCAATATTCTGTTCAAAATAGTTCTATACTGCAAGAAGGTTCCGTCGATCCTTCTTGTGTTCACCATTCTGGATACAGTACAGGTGAATGGTTGGATATAGTTGTTCACAATTTTATAATAAACGAAGGGGCGGCCGATCCTTCTTGTCGGAGGTTGGAAGTTGGGATAAATATTATTTATATGTTATAACTTAGCCAATCTCCGTTCCCCACTATTTACTGTAGAAGTCGGAAGTCGGGAATTTTTGTCCCATCGTGTAATCTGCATTGCGGGTTGTGGGATAGGGAAATTGATGGAACATCTTAAGAAAATTACATATCCGCAATATATTTGCGTCTTCGGAAAAGGCGATGAATCCTTAGGCGGGGTGCAAGAAGGGTCGGCCAACCTTTCTTGTGCCAAGTATTCTGTTCAAATAGTTTAGGATAGCGGAATTGATGGAACGTCTTAAGAAAACTACGTATCCGCAATATATTTGCGTCTTTGGAAAAGGCGATGAATCCTCATGCGGGGTGCAAGAAGGGTCGACCGACCTTTCTTGTGCCAATTATTCTGTTCATAATAGTTCTATGCTGCAAGAAGGTTCGGTTGATCCTTCTTGTGTTCACCATTCTGGATACAGGTGAATTGTAACATATAGGTGTCTATAGTTATCTACTAAACGAAGGGGCGGCCGATTCTTCTTGTCTCTAGTCAGGATAAATATTGTTGATATGTTATAACTTAGATAAATATACCGATCCCAACTATTCATTGTGGAAGTCGGAAGTCTGGAATTGTTGTCGCAGCCTAAGCGGTTGAATAGTTTTACCATTCACTCATAAATGAAGTATCGGCCAACCTTTCTTCTGCCCAGTATTCTGTTCAAAATAGTTCTAGATTCCAAGAAGGGTCCGTCGATCCTTCTTGTGTTCACCATTCTGGATACAATATAGGTGAATGGTTGGATATAGTTGTTCACAATTTTATAATAAACGAAGGGGCGGTCGATCCTTCTTGTCAGAGGTTGGAAGTTAGGATAAATATTGTTTATATGTTATAACTTAGCCAATCTCCATTCTATGATGAATTCTGCATTAATTTGGAAGAAAGAACATTGACAATATTTAAATGTGTGGATCAGAGCATATAAAATGAATTCTAAATCAGATATTACAGTCAACTATGTGGCAAAGCGATAAGATGGTGTAACATGAAATTCATTCACAAAATAGAAATTAAAAGACTGAAGAAAATAACAACATATGAATTTGTGTTTCGGATGTACTTTTGATTCTGTTCTTCTGTAAAGTCTTCAAAAAATATCACGTCATTTAAAATTAACACACCTGAATATTTATTCCCAACATAACATGTGTTTTGGTTTCCCAAATCTTTCAACAATGTTCCATTGCTCTTGAGTTGGGATTTCATAATCCATAATTTCTTTCACCATCACCTCCAATTCTATGCATTCTATGTAACATAAATCTGGCAAACCCTTCTTAATCATTACAAATTGTTTAAGTATTTCAAAATCATCGGTCAATTTATCAATTATTGTCTTTCCAGTTAATCCTTTGACCAAACCTTCAAATTTTGAGTGATCCATACGAGCTTGTACTATCAAACTGTGATGATTTTCTTGCGCCATTAATTTTCCATCGACACTCCAAAAATAAGGTAGACCACATTCAAAAGGCCCCAGAAATAATTCCTTAAAATTTTGAACTTCAAGGACCATCTGTTGCACCATGTCTTCTACTTCTTTAACATGATCATGCTTGCCAATAACTCTTCTTGCCGAAATGATGATTGATGGTATGTCTTTGATTCCAAAACTCTGCATATCTAATTGGGTTAGAGTTTTTAACAAAATTACTGTATTCTGAGCTGTCTCTGAAGGCCTTTTGCATAATGTCTTGTTTGTCACTTTACAACTCTAGAGAGCTATGTTTGATATAACATCTTTATCTGTTATAAAATTCAAATAAGACCAGAATTTGGTGACTTCCACTGATATCGCATCCCATATAAGGTGTTTAGCTTCGTGTAATGGAAGTTGACCTGTCAATTTATATTTTAATTCATCAAGCTTTGATCCTGTCGCTTCTCTGGCGCTTTCCCAGTTTCAATCTGATTGGTATTCAACAATGAAATTTGTGACAACAATTCAATCCTTTGTTTTTCCCAAGCATTCTTTTCATCTTATAACTTTGACATTTTTCCTTTGTGATCCATCATTTCTTGATATATGGATTCCTTTTCTTGTTGTAATGCTGTCAACTCTAGAGACTGCACATGTTGATTATTTGGCACCTTCAATTTTTTCTTGAGAATTTGAATGGCATTTTCTTTTTCATCAATGAGCCTTTTGGTACACTGGCTATTCCTTGGCCCGGCTCCCACGGTCACAAGGTCCACTTGTAGTCTTTTGATCTGGATCAAATTTGCTTTGTTTTTTGCCTTCTCTTGCCTCAGTTGACTCTCCATCTTTGCTATCACAGACTGCGATTTAGAAATTTTTAAAGTGAATTGCAATACATGACATCTCCTGTTTGTTTATGCAATTGAATCTTATCTGGTATATTAAGTGCATCAAGCTTAACTTCCATTTCAGAAACTTTCTCATTGTTCACCACTGCAAACCTTATAGAGTTTCTTCCTGGATCCGTAGCTATAAGGAGGGAAACTATTTGTTCTACCAGCGTTCTTACCTGAGGGTACAATTTTTCAGTTTCTTCGGAAGACTGCTTCCTCTTTGATGTATATTGTGAAAGCACATCAAATCTGGACTTATACTGAGAGTTACTTCCAGATTCTGAAAAATAATATTGCAGCATAATATTTGGCTACGAAATCAAACTAGTTTTTTCTGGAACAATTGAATCTTATTCCTCCATACTAATAATTTCCTTCTGTCATTCCACTTTTGATTTCTTCCTTGAAACTTCTTGATCAACTTCCATACTATCAACTTCTAGAATACTTCTCTTACTAGTGATATCATATTTAGCTGGTGTTTGAACCAGCATTGCCAAATTGCATGTTTGTTCCATATTCGCCTCTTTATTATCTTGTTCAAATTTGAATAAATTTTCCATTTCTTTCAATCCTTCTACTATTTGATGATCAAAAGCCTTGTTTCCATTTTGATGTCTCCTTTGCAATATAATTTGATGAGGATCATAATTAATCCTTTCAGCCTCTTGGAAATCCATAATCTTCAGTAATTTTTCTACTACAGAGAGGGCTTCCTTATTCTTAATGATGAATGGGCCAACTTTAAGAGGAAATTTCACATCCGATGCTTTTTTGAAAGCACCGAAATGTTCTTCTTCTGATTGCAACCTTTGTCTAATAAATTCCAAGGAAAAGACCCTCGGTGTTAAAAACGTTGGCAATAGATATGGTGCTCCAATAAAACCATACACCCTAATTATAGTATGTTCTCTATACAAGAACCAATCACCTGTTTGGCCTTCAGGTGCAGGCTGCAAATTTATTTCATTCCTTCCAACACTCGAGGCATTTCAGCATTAAAAATAATTCTGTAAACTTCTGCCATGATTTTATGGGTGAACTCAAACATATTGACCTGTTTAGGAAAGTCATGAGAAAAGATGGTACCAAGAAACTTGGATTACGAAATGTTTGAACACACGAACAACTTCAAGAGATATGAATGATATCTGAAATTCTTCAACTAGTTGAAATTCACCAACTAAACATGAATCGCTTCAGCTAGGAATTCATCAAAATTAAAACAACACACCGGGCTCGACTGTGACTCTGGTGAAATTACTTGGAGAAGGAAACCTAACATAACTTCTGTGATTGACTTATCACTATCTAAACCTAAAAATTGACTCAACAAGGACAAAAATAACTGGGTATCTCACTGAAAGACATCAATACTCAAAGGGAACGATAGTTTTTCATGCGACTGACCATCTTTCAAGACATGTAATACAAAATTTTCTTTTTTTGCAGGACTGAAGTTTGTATAAAACTTTGCCAAATTTTCTTCGTTAAACGACTCAAGGCTTTTGGGAAATGTTTCAGGTAAACCTAGAACCTCACAGACAGTCTGCGCATTTACTGGGCATAGAATTTTGGTCATTTTTACATTAATGATTACCCTGTGGCCCTATGAATAATTTTTCGCACACCAACAAACAAATTCAGGGAAGTGTGGGGTTTGTTCGACACAAAAATAGTACAGAAAAGAACCAAAAACATTAAATACATCCTTTCCCTGTAACTTAAACTCCATTAATTTCTCCTTAGACTGCGAAATACTACACACAGACAAAATAGGGTCGAAAATATCCCTTTCCCTGTCAAATACAAGATTCTCGTTTTCATCTGAACTTTCATTGAAGGGAAAGAGGTCTTGAGTTTTCTCCAGTTGGGACACAAGATCTAAACATAGAGGGTTTCGAACTACCTGTGAAGTGAGCTTCTTGGGTGATATTCCAGTTGATGAAGACAAACGATGTGTTTCCCGCGGGTTCTTTTCCTCCAGGCTATAAGCGGCAAAAACATTTTTTAAAACTTGGAACAAACCTTTTATAGAACATATGCTTAGGTGGTTCCGGAACTTGTGATGAGCAGTTTAAATTTAACTGCTTTTCATAGCAGACTCCACCAACACTTGCCACATGGTAAGCGGCTTAATTTCTGCTCCACCCTATCCAGTTTTAACCACCATGCAGTTTCTAGCGCGGGAACCCATTTCCACCGTCGATTTGCTTCTGGGTGAATCCGGATCATTATTTCGCCTGTTCCACCTCCACCCTTGGCCTTAGAATAGTAACAATATTTGCATTGTTCCTCTTTATAAACATTAATAAACATTTTACATAATTTGTTTGTAATGCTTTTGTAGAAGATATAGTGTAACATGGGAAGAAGTCGATGAAGAAGAGGGAGAGATGACCATAAGAGATAAGAGAAGTCTAAACAACACGATCAATCTTCCCATATGGCAGTGAGATGAAACATTAAATTAGGAAAAGAAGGAGTCAGAGATCACGTGTCACATATAACATCCAAGGTTGGCTTTGTTTTTGTACACAACCCATTTCATATTAGCTGCATAATTGTTCATGTAGTGTCCCTTTTTAATAAATTTGTTAAACTTCAAAAATTACAATTTTTGCCTAATTCAACCCTTAGACTATTAATGACTCGAATGCTTCCAAATTTGGGTCTGAATGTGTTTAAAAGGTATTAGGACATAAAAAGCGACAAAATTTGCATCATTCCTCTCTACAGATTTTAATAAGCAATGTCTACCCGAGATAAACCAAGAACCCATATAGAGGAAATTTTAGAATCCCCCAAGGGTAGATGGCTCCAAAAGACTCTTTAAAGGATTTCGAATTGGGTGTGAAGGTATATGAAGGGTATTAAGACATAAAAAGGAACCTCATCGGTGATTGTTGACTAATATCTTCTGGAACTTCTTCTACTGTCAGCAACCTCGTGACTGAAACACTGTCTACTGGAACATCCTCATCAGCAACAACATCAGCTGGAACATCTTCTGCTAACATAGTGTTCTTCTTCTTGTGGGAGATGTTTTTGTTCATGGGACAATCTCCTTGTGATGAGGATGCTCCCTCTTGTTGTAATTCTTTTTGGTGTGTGCTGTTCCTGCTCTTCACTACCCATGCTTTCTTTTTGAGCTATAATTCGAGCTTCTTCCTATGAGAATTCCTCCCACAGCTTACTTCCTAACACAAATTCCTTGGATGAAATCTTGTGACCATTTAAGGTGGTCATCACTATTTCTCCATTCTCTATATCTTCGAAGTTCAATGGCTTCAATTTGCTCTTTTATCCGAGAGACCCTTGTAAAGTGTGTTTGCATGGTCTCTGCATTTTGTATCTTGACATTCTTTAATTGACTCCTCAAAGTCATCTTTCGATTTATGTTCTTTCCTTCAAACAACTTGGTCAAGGAGTCAAACATCTCTTCATGGATGGCACATGTGGTATGATATGGTCCTTGATAGAATCTACAATGATCCAATTTCTTAGCCTTGACCAAGTTCTTCTTATGTAAGGCCTTAATGCATCATCTCCCTCTGGGACTGGATCCTCTTCACTTATGTAGGTATCCAATTCATTCTAGACTTCTAGGATAGGATTTAAACCCAATCCTTACTTTCATGTTCGGAAGTTATCATCCCCTTCAAGCTTGATGTGGTGAGACATCTTAATGAGAAACTTACCATTGGATTTGGAGCTTAGCGTTTGAAAGAGAAACCCTAAAAATCCAAACTTGGAATTTCAAACTTTTCACTGGACAGGGAGATGCAATTGACTAAGGCGAGCAAGCCGGTGTGCTCAAATTTTGAAAACTACAAAAATTTACCCCTCAAAAGTGACCTGCAAATTTTGGATCTGCAATTTATGTCAAATTTTGGATTTCTGTCCAATGCACAATGGCCTCTCCAATTCCCAATTAGGATGGGAATCTTTCACCCTTGAAATTGTTAGTAAGGCAAGTAGAGTAAACACTCCACTAGCATGGACAAGGTACAAGCTCTCCAAATTGCAAATATGCAAATAAAAATGATCAAAAGCTACTCTCCTTGGGTCGAATTCAGTCGAATTCCTTCCAAAGGATTCATTCCAACTCAATTTGGGAAGAGTTTCCAATGTGTTGGACTTGTCCAACAATTCCTATTCCCTCATTTCGAATGGTTTCCCTAACTCCCTTGTTCACCTTCTTGGATGCTATTTTTATCCCTAGCATGTCATATATTTCAGATGTCAGCATTCAGGTCTGATTTGTGTCATATCATCATTGTTGTCATACTAGAGGCAGCCTAAAGAATTTAGCCGAAGTGTCACAATTCTTCTATGATGCCTCTCTTCTATGGGACCTATTATTCCACTCCAATTCGGCCTTACATGACTCATGCCATGAATAATGCCTCTTAAAATACCCCAAGTATGTTACCCTTCATCTTGAACTCGAATTGGTGAGAGAATCATGCCAAGTATGTTACCCTTCATCTTGAACTTGAATTAGTGAGAGAATCATGCCAAGTGTAGTGGGTCCCACAACCTCTTAATATGTGTCCTCATGGTCCAATGCACAATAGCCTCTCCAATTCCCAATTAGGAAATCTCACCCTCGAAATTGGTACTAAGGCAAGTAGAGTAATTATGGACAAGCTATGCTCTCCAATATGCAAAATGAGAAATGATCAAAAACTACTCTCCAATGGCATAGATATTATTGGTGATTGTATACCATGGTAATGATATTGGCATGAGATCCCTCTCAGCTTTGATTACACTCTGGTATTTGTTATACATCTGAAGTATATCTTGGAAGAAGTTGCTGCCATTCTTGGACGACAAATTTGGGGCATGTACAAGTTGGCATTGTGACATCGATATTTTTTGTGGCCTTGTGACAGAGACAATGATTGTGTCCTTGTGACGAACATGGATTGCGATAGTGACATCAATACAATGATACAAGTACAAGGACATATATACACGTATAGGTTGATGGAAACCATGATACAATGGCAATGGAATATTATTCTTCTTATTCATATTAGGGTGGCAGGATCGTGTGAAAGATAAATTTGAAAGGTGTTCATGAGGTGGGACAAGGTACAAAATCTTTGCACAAAGGGACCCCATTCTTAGCATTATTTTTGTCCCAAGTTGCTAACAAGATCGAGGAAATTTCATGAGCTTTGGAGTCCAAAGAAGGCTTATAAAATATAAGGGAAGTAAGCTTACCTTAGGGGGCCTACAAACTTATGCCAACAGGCCCAAGCGCTTAAAATATTAAGCAGAGGTGCTAGAGCATCAAATACATAAGACGTTAGGCAACGATGATGGATATGCAACAGGTGTTGTTTCATCCGTATTGCGGTGGGGGAATCCGTATTGCCTTCTTCTACCCTTTTTATATAAAATTAGTATTAAGCACATGTTAAATAATCATTCCCAATGTGAATAGGACAATTAAAATTTTGAATACACTGATACAAATCATACACAAAATTGTTCTACAAGCACCAACTTGATAGAGAAATTAATCCCATGGATTCTTCTGCCACTACAGAAAGGATGCTCCTACACCCCTGGTTTTCTACCTGCTAAATAGACAAGGATGCTCCTACACCCCTGGTTTTCTACCTACTAAAAATACAAGGATGCCCCACCACCCAAAATCTCTACCCACGACTAGAAGGAGGAAACAATTCCCTTCGAAGGCCTCAACCTGCCCAAAGAACCACCCAACAACCCTCTAATTTACAATACTTTTAACTTCGGCTTTTCAAATCTTGCTTCTAATATGCAATTTCTTCATAGACACCTATGGTCCTCTTCATATATTTTCAAAGAACTTTATTATTTGAGAACTTTATCAAGGAAAATCATGCCTCTTCATAAAAGAATATTGGATCCTTATAATGGCATTGATTCATCATTGATCTTCATAGTCTTTCAATCTTGTTTTAGCATGCGCTTAACTAGATTTCATAAAGAATTTGCATCGTAACCTGTGCTTTAAAAGTTGCACAACTTAACCCAGCATAACTATATTGTAGCGTTGGATCGCCCCATCCAACATCGACGGTGGACTTCAAAAGTTTACGAGCTCAATTATGAAGGAGAAGTATAAGGCCTAACCAAAATGCCCCGACTCGTCGGAATCCAGTAGTGTGGAAATAGCTGAAATGGCAATTTCGACTGCTCAAATCGCAATTTTGGCGATCTGGGTAGTTTTAAAATAGGGCATTTAGTCTAGGAATGGCAATTACAATTGCTGAAATTGCAGTATTGCAGAAATAACAATTTCCAGGAAGAAATTTGATCGGTTTCCATCCAAATTTCACCGAGAAAGCAGGGCGTTTTAATGTCCCGTCAGTTAAATCAAAGGGTAAAGGGTAAAGGGTAAAGTCCCATTAGTTTTAATTTCCAGGAAGTTAGCTTTTATCCTATGCGAATTATGAAGGCGAGGACTATCCAACCTACTGCAGGCCATTTAATGCGGCCGCAGCAAACCGATTAGCCATTGGATTCCAAGAAGTTGAGATCCTTTCCGTCAATATGTCCCATCAGTTAAATCAAAGGGTAAAGTCTACCAGTTCTCAGGTAACGTCTTTGACCCTTAATGTCCTATAACCCGTTGTAATAGTCTTTCAATCACTTTGATCTTTCATTCTGACGGCTCTGGAGATTTCCTGCGATCCGAGTTCTGGTTTTTTTATCATTTCCACTCGTTTAAATAGGATCTTCTCCTGTTCAATCTAGCTTGCCGAAAATGTTTTTGAAATTAGCTCTGTGTTTGACTCTTTCTCTGTCCACTGGCCCTCCTCAATGACTGGTTGTTAAAGTTGGAGAAAAGGAAAGTCTCCAGATTCTAACCATTGCTCTGCATAGCGGTCGCTCTTCGGGAATTCTTTCTTACAACAGTTCTTCAGGAAAGTCTCCTTGTTTTATAATGGCGGACAGTAGCACATGCGAAAGGACCAGATTTATCGATGAAGCCACCCGCATCACAGTGGAGAATTTGGAAAGGCGGATCGACGAGATTCATCATACCATGGAAACCAGGTTAAACTCGATGGAGCAAAGACTGGAGCAAAGAATGGAAAGTAACCAGACCGAAATGATGGAGACAATTCGAGAGGCAATCCAAGTACTCCTCTGTGAGTGCGACGAAGCAATTCAAAATCAACCCGCCGGACCTCAAGGTAATTCTGAGGGGAACCTAGTTACTTCGGTAGGTTTTGGACAGTCCCATCCAACTGCAAGAACTCCCTCATCAACTCATGCAACTGCTAGAACTCCGTCAACTACCGGAACTCACTCATCAAATACCTCAAGATCATCCGGTGGGGTGAAACCAATGGATATTGACTCATCCTGAGAGAACCACGCGGCCCACCCACCACGGTCTCATGTTATTTTAGTGAAAACTTTAATATTTTAGGTTTACTTTTCTGTTAGTTTAGTTGAGGGATTTTTTCCAAGGCCCTTCTATTCAGTTTGTATTGACAGCTATTTTAGGTTTACTTTTGTGTTGGTTCAAGAGATGGCTTTTTTCCTCGGCCCTACATTTTGAAAAATTTAAACTCTGTGATATGTCTGGATCCTCCTTGAATGAAATATATGTAGATTTTTTAATATTAATTTTAATTAATTTTCTAATTCTTTGGTCTTCTCTAAATTCTTAACCTCTCTTATTTATCAATTGTGTTTGGATTTATCTATTATTTTTCAATTTAGATAAACTAAGTTTTGAATTTCTTTTGAATGATAGGTTAAATAACGGAAAACAAAAAATCCAGGCCATCAATTCGACATAGTGATTATTTACTCGAGAAAAACTCTTTGAATGTAGAACTCCAGGAGACACATTGAGCGATGAATCATATTTATCTTGGAAGTGCATTTTAGCTATTTTCAAAGTACTAATGTTTATAAATAACCTTACTTTACTTTGCATAATGTTTGTTGGTTAATATTTAAATATGGCTTCAATTTCATGTTTGAAGGTCATGTATCTCTTGATTTTTCCCTCGATGTTTATGCTCTTGCATTGGAATTACTATAACTTAAATCCGTATTCTAAGGTTTATATTGAAATACTACCTTTAAGATCCGTAGTATTCTTTTAAACAATAGCAAAAGTACTGTAAAAATCAAATATGCCACATGTCACAACCTGAGCATTCCACGTGTCACCCTGGAACCGTGGAAGCTAGATCTCGAACCGTGGACGCTAGATCTTGAAATTTTAACAACAAAATTTATAGAAAGATTCCTCGAAAGAGTTTGATGGTGCCAAGCTGAAACTTGTGTTTAGTGAAAGGGTGTTGGAATTAGATGCCGAGGAGAAAGAGCGACCACTCCTTCCTCCAGAGATGTTTTGTAGCAATTGGAAATTTCAGCACTCTAAACAAAAATTTCAAACCAAAATTTCATAGGAACATTGCACAACTTGATTGCAATTGGAAATATTCTCAGAGAGGAAGGGGCGGCCGACCCTTCTTCTGCCCATAACTCTATTCATAATAGTTTTAAGAATGGATATGGGTATTCGCCATTCTGAATAATATAGGTGAATTGAAGGATATGGGTATTCACAATTATCTACTAATCGAAGTGGTGGATCCCTACTATTTACAACAGAAGTTGAAAGTCAAGAATTCTCAGACTGGCCTTCGTATATTAAATTTGTTTACAGTAGTCTCGTAAATGATGGGTCCGCCGAACCCTTGTTGTGGTAATCATTTTTCCAGTGTTCATCGTTAAGGATATAAATGAATTGACAATATAGCCTTCGTAGGTTGAATAATTTTACATTTTTTAGTGGAATTATTCTCAGAGAAAGAGCGGCCACTCTTTCTCTTTCTCGAAGTTGTCTATTTTTAAAATCCCATGTAAAGGAAGGGGCCGCCGACTGTTCTTTTGCCCATAACCATTCATAAAAGTTCTAGGATGCAAGAAGGCTCGGTCGATCCTTCTTGTGGTAAGTATTCTACCAGTGCCAACCGTTTTGGATATAAATGAATTGGCGTTCTAGCCTTCGTAGATTGAATAAGTTTACATTGCTTTGCACAATTTGCTAGCAAATGGAAATATTCTCAAAGAAAGAGTGGCTGCTCTTTCTCCAAGTTGTCTATTTTTACAAATCCTTCATAACGGAAGGGGCAGCCAACCCTTCTTTTGCCCGTAACTCTATTGCCTGTAACTCTATTCATAATAGTTCTAGGATGCAAGAAGGGTGGGTTGATCCTTCCTGTGTTGGCCAATCTGGATATAGTTGAATTGCTGAGCTCAACATTTTGGATATAAATGAATTGACGTTCTATCCTTTGTAGGTTGAATAAGTTTACATTGCTTTGCACAATTTGCTTGCAAATGGAAATATTCTCAAAGAAAGAGCGGCCGCTCTTCCTCCAAGTTGTCTATTTTTACAAATCCTTCATAACGGAAGGGTCAGCCAACCCTTCTTCTACCCATGACTCTATTCATAATAGTTCTTGGATGCAAGAAGGGTGGGTTGATCCTTCCTGTGTTGGCCAATCTAGATATATGTGAATTGTTGAGCTCACCGTTTTGGATATAAATCAATTGACGGTCTAGCCTTTGTAGGTTGAATAAGTTTACATTGCTTTGCACAATTTGCTTGCAAATGGAAATATTCTCAAAGAAAGAGCGGCGCTCTTTCTCCAAGTTGTCTATTTTTACAAATCCCTAATAAGGGAAGGGGCAGCCAACCCTTCTTCTCTATTCATAATCCACTAAACGAATGGGCGAATATAGTCCAGAATTCTCAGCCTGGCCTTTGTAGATTAAATATGTTTACACTTCCTTCGTAGTGCTCACCGTTTTGAAGATAAATGAATTGACGGTCTAGCCTACGTAGGTTGAATAACTTTACATTGCTTCAAATGATTTTTTGGTAAGTGGATATATTCTCAGAGAAAGAACGGCTTTGTCTTCTTTCTCCAAGTTGTCTTTTATCCCAATTGCGGATGGCGGGAACATTAAACCACTCAAGTTTAAATTCTCACATCCCCAATTCCGCAACCAAATTAATAATTTCCCTTTCAAATTTAATATATTTTTGTGTGTTGCGAGAAACATAGATTTTCTCCCCGCAATCGTCTCGCAATGAGGATTGCGGATTTGTTGGTCATTTGGTTTTGATATTTTTTTATTCCGCAACTCGCAATTGCGATTGATCTCTTTTCCAAGCTGTGTCTATAACACAAGAGTTCACCGGAGTCTCTCAGGAAGTTGCTGATTTGCTTGATAGCATTGTGATTGATGATCTCTTTGTTATGTCCAGTTAATAATTTTCCCTTTAGAATTCATTGATTTTTTTGTGCTTTTGTGATTTGCGGAAAGCACAAATTTTCTCCAAATTTTGTGCTTTCCGCCACCCACAATCCGCAATGCGGAAGCTTGGTTAGTTGGATTTGAAAGTTTTTTCTTTTCGCAACCTGTTGTTTGGGAAGATTACCCTTTGCATCTATTTGGTAATTATTATTTAAGGGGGGGGGGAATCACAGAAAGAGGACTATTGTAATTTTTTGCAGCCCTTAAGAAATATAGTTCGTTGTCTCTTGATATTTGTTTTTTTAATTTATCAAATTTGTTTGATCTATGTTGAAATACACTGATTTAGTTTGCAGTCATAATTAATACATTGTTCTGTAGTTTAGATGTGTCTTGACTTATGATCTATGTTTTCATGTTTTAAATGAATTTGTTTATTTAAATAATTTATCTATTTCTGCAAATGATAAACATATGTTATTAAATTAATGCCAATTTTCCAATTAGCATTTTATATGAAAACGATTTGAGGGGTTCAGGTCCATAAAACGAGGGGTAAGGCCTCGGTTGTCGAATCAGAAGACCCAAGGGATGTCTAATGTATCTTTGGATGTGAATTTGCAGTGTGTGAATAAAATATTCAAATATCCTAAGCTTTAACATTGCTTATGGGGGAGAAGTTTTTTTTGTAAAGATGCGTATTTATAATAAGCTAATAAAAATACAGTAGAGATTACAGTCAGCGGTGGTCTTATCCAGAGGTGCCAACCATAGATATCAGCAGAGTTGTGGTGATTCAAAATCAAACTATACAAAAAACTGGCAGTCATAGGCAGAACCAAAACAGACAAAAAGTAAGAGAGAGACATCAAAAGAACCTCCTCAACCAGTTGCAGAGGGGCCTTCTGCATCTGAAGGTGTCTCCTCCAGAATTGGGAAGCTGTAATCAGTGTCCTTCCAATCGCTTGCAGGTGTTGGAGCAGCACTCTGAGGTGTCGAAGCAGCAATCCCAGGTGTCGACGTAGCTCTCAAAGGAGGCAGAGTAGTTTTCACAGCAGGACGAGTGCCCTAAGCAGGGAGCTTGATCGGTAATGGCATCATCTTCCGGGGCCTAAAAGGAATGAAACCAGTCACCTCACTGCATGTACACTTGGCCCAAGGTGGAGGGGATGGGATCCCTGATGCATGTCAAAACTGACATGCTACCCCTAGGTTGGACTTATCCATGCCAAGAGGAGTGGCTAGAGTGTTCCAAGGGTGGCTTCATGTCTAACAGTAGACGTGGTGGCGCCAGGTGTATTGTTCCCAGGACGACTGTCATGGCCGAAGGGATGAGTGGCGGAATAGGAGTCCCAACTGAGCATGTGTTCCAGGGTGGGTATTAATTTTTATTGGAAGGGAATTTGTTCCTTGAGTCCTTCAAAGATGAAGGGAAATTTAAATAATTGTACTTCAATTGACAAGTATAAATTAACTAAACCCTCCCCCCAAAAAATGAAAAACACAAACATTTCCCATCCAAATATTTACAATCTTAAACAATTGAGAACTCCTGAATATCTACATGATAAAATGGTATCTTTTCAATAAAACCAAAATTGAACACATTAATTTGACATATATGTAACATTAATTTTACACTTCATTAAAATAACAACTATTTTGTTGTATTTTTCTGGGTTAGACCACACTTCATTATACAGAAAAACTACTTAGACTATGCAATAACCATATTGGGGCATCTACATGATGTTATGCATACTGCTGAGAAAATTACTTATTGGTAACTATGTACAAAAAGAAGCCACTAAGTAAAATGAGGCTATAATAAACTTACAACCAAAATCTACATATAAAACCAACTAAAACCTTAATTCAAACTGGAGAGAGGGAAACCATCCAAGCTTGAGAGATGTAAGAATGATGGACACTAGGAGCCTAAGAAAAAACAATGCATAGCTCAAAAAAACATTAAAAAATAATCCTCCATACCAACCAAGTTAGCAACACTAGCATCATAAGGGCCTGTGCATCAAATTTTGTTGTTCAACACTTGTTGCGACAACATACAGGTATGGGATGGAGGGGAAATGGAATCAATCCTAAGTCAACTAGAGCCTTGCACCTCTCTACATGTTTGAGTCTCGACAATCTACCTTTTAAATTGAACCACAATTCGGTGAATTCATAGTCATTGGCGTGGAATTTAAGTTATTTAATGAAAGAATTAATGTATCTAGCTCTATGTTGAAACTGTTTTCCATGCTAATGCGGCCCACTTCCCTCCTTATTGTCTTACCAAAAGGCATGATAATGAGAAAGAAGACTTAAAATTATGGATTTCACCATCAAAGAAGCCTTACAGTCACATTGGTAAGGAGTAGTTATAAGAAGATCCCAACAATCCAATGTGTCAAATCAAATCTCAGATGATAGTGCAAATTAAAGACTTATATGGTAAATTTAATATAAGACTTACTTATTGTTGTCTCTTACTCTTTGCATCTTGACACATTTGATAATTTATGGTTGTCTCTGCGCCTTGAACCAATTGATATTATAAGATGAGGATGTGCATGCATAATAATCATTAGTCATGACTATGCGATGAGGATTTAAATGGAAGAAGATGTAAAGACATGTAATTTTTATACGTATTTTGGTGGCGAGTGTCGAAGAGAAACGTGGTGAGAAACCACATATTTTTGGAAGGACGGTGTAACATCCCGATATTTTCATAAAAATTTCAAAAAATTTAAATTGCCATAAAAATCTAATATTTGTAAAATGCAGAAATAATAATAATTAATAGAGCAGTAATTAATAAATGCGACATTTGGTAGCAATAATTTAACTGTTGTGTCTTTTTGTCTTCTGATGGTGTATCATGTCAGTGATACATCATGAATCCAATTAATGATTGTGTCCTTTATTTATATGTTGGAATGATTGAAAATTGTGATGCATTTGGAAAACAGAATTCTTCATGACAAGTACTGACAGTTTAACTTTTCTGGATGATGATGAAAGGGGTCCCACGAGGTGCCCCGAGGCTTACTTACATGATGAAAGGGGTCCCACGAGGTGCCCCGAGGCTTACTTAGCTACTCAGCTAAAGCATTGTACTCATCCTTCATGCGCAGATTTGCAAGTAAGAGATAGCGATAAAATTCATAAGTGTTTAATAACCGTGACATAAATAAACTGCTTAAGACTCCGACGCTACATGTATGGCTTCCTTCCAATTGTAAGAGGAACTTGGCTATCTCAAAAACTGTCGATATCGTCAAACTTAGGGTGTGATTGTTATGAAGGTCTTCAATAGGGGTTTGTGACTTCACTTGTTATCATTTCATCAATGACCTACGGCTGTTAAAAATAATTATTTTATAAATTGACTGTGAATAAATCCAAGACCAGGATACATGGTCCTAAGCATACCATAGGGAGAGTAATAAGGTGGTACTAAGTTCTCTATCACCTGGGCGATTATAATGGTGATGCATTAAGCATTTAAACCCTACCATGCAATGTATGCGATGGTTCCAAGGGTGGAAACTATACCTTAAGGGTTGTAACTCGTGAATTTATGCAATGGAAAACTTGATGGACTATATGGTGAACTTTATAATAACTTTATATGTTGGGGCGGAGTCAATCGATGCCCTATGATTGATCGCGACCTTGGTGAATATTCATATGCTATGAGTGTGCTCGAAACTTGGTTACATGGAGCATATGAGACCTTTATTATATGCTACCGGGAACGTTATACATTGATATTATTTATATGTCGATGCTATTAACGTCGATTTGTATGGATTGGCAAATGGAATGATGGCACTGCAAAAGCCTGCGTACGAAGTCGAGGGTGTATTAAATGATTGGGTTTGCAATTAATTTACTGGGACACCGTGTTAAGGATAATGTTACGTGCACATCGTGATGGATGATTCGGCATGTGACAAGGTTTGGAAATGCTGAGTTGTAACGGGCCTCCTTCCCTGGTGTCGACAGAAATGGAAACTTCGTGGATTGGGAGGTAGATGAGCATATTAATGCTACTTCTGCCAACATCCAACGTGGCTTAATTAAAATGGATCTCTGTCGTTGATCGTTTTGTATAGGGATTGAGGTGAACCCTAACGTAACTTATGGATTCTTGTAACGTTTTCTTGGTCATTGTTTCGGTGGTAGGGTTTGGGAGGTGAGGCTAACCGGCTAAGAGGAACTTAGGGTTTTGATGTTTTTCTAGCCTCCCTCAGGCTCGATCCTGAGACCGACAACAACCTTTGGTCTGTGAGTAATTTTTATCCAAAAAGTCCAAGTCTGGAAACGATTTGTGTAACAATCTACAGGTGGGATGAGTGCGTATGTTGTGGCATTGCAGTAGCTTGCAAGTCTGGAGTTTCAATTGAGTTGTAAGTTTTTGGGAGGTATCCCACATCGTGGCCTTCGAACTGAGTGCTTCTCCTTCGTAGTGGATGGATGTTGGCTTCGTCAAATCTCTGTCACGATTCAGGTACAGTAATGTTGCAATGGTTTTCAAATTATTCTTTGTTGCATGCATTATTATCTCATGATCCGATATTTAACTCAGTGTTTGGTTGTTGGCAGGTAACCCTCGGCGAACAACAGGGTGTCGAAATAGTTGATGGGGAGAAGAACTAAAATGACCCCACCGGTAAGCTTCGGTGGTAACCCTACCTAGTGCTTCTCCTAGAATCGGACTTGATGAGCAAAGTGTTGGTAGCATGCCTTCGCGGCAGTGGCTTTTGTCTCGCCTGGAGCATTTGGGAAACGTTACGGTTTTAAGTTTTGTTGATAGTGTAGATGATGTAAATGTTTAAAATGTATGGCCGGACATACCTTGGTTCGACGAGCTTGGTAGGGTTGAACCCTCGTGTTTGCAGAGAGTCTTACAGCTTAAATGTTTTATTTCTGTCGTTTTGGTACTTATGTGTTGATGGAAGCTCAAATGTGAAGCTAAAGGGAAGAGATACGTTGACTGTAATTTTTCTTTTGGCATTAGCTGTGTGTGTAAATAGCATGGGGTTTCGAATGGCACCTTTAGCAAAAGAATGCGGCCAACTGTAGGGTGCAACCATTGTTAAAATGGAATGATAATTATTTAGGGTTTAATGGTTATGTATGGTGTTTTCAAACTCTCATTTTCGAATCTGTAAATGAAAGCCTGTTTTAAGTTGTTTATTTAAATAGTGGCTATATGTCGAAAGTGATCTACTTGGCTTACATTGCATCTGCGCATACATGGGTTAAGCCGAGAATAGGAAGGTGTTGGTTTGTTTGAAAACAAATGTGATAATTGCTAAACCCTAGCTGTCGATGTTAATGAAGTCTACTGGTCTGTAATGACGTTTAAGGAACAAGAATAATAGACCTTTATTCTACAGTTAGATCATCTATGGTAATGAAACATTTGATTTGGAAGCTGTTTAAATGTTTGTAAATAATAATGTGATGAGACAGGTCAACCTCAGTTGGGTGTAGAGATACTGTAACCTGCTCTGTCAATTCAATAATGCTATGTCTTCTTGCTTTTAATAACATGGTATTCTGTGATGTAAATTCTATCACATGCAGTTGATAATTCAGAAAAAAAGAAAATGACAGTGCATTCGTCAGTGAATTTAGTTGCTTATGAATATAACAGTTTTTCTATTTTAATTCTGTCTCCCTGTATTTGTCCAATTGGGACTTTTGGAGAAAATGAAAGAACGAAGCAGTATTTTTTTGCATAAAAGAATAATACATTGATGGCAATAATTTCTATAAATATCAGATAGACTCAAACAACAAAATAGGGGATTAAGTATGTGGTTAAACAGAATGCCTGATATTGTTTTATTTGAAGAAATAACTGAAGACTAGTAAACCCTAGTTGTTAACACAATGTCCACCTTCAGAAATCAGAAAAGAACCTATTTCTATAATTAGTTTCTGTTATGCTGTTTCAGCATACAGATTTGAACAATAAAAACAATACATGCAGAGATCTAATCTACAGCTGCTAAAATATAATATGCATGAGGAACATAAGTCTGTGCATGCGTGGTCTCTAGGGTTTAGATATTTAGATGCATGCTAGGTCTCACTTTTAACTGGACATATTTAATGCTAGCTCTCTGTCCTGGAGTACGATGCAGCTCCACGCATGGGGAAAAATGTAGAGGAGTCATTTTATTAGTTCAACACATCTAAATTAATTAGGATCTAACAATTTACTGCTATTGATCATTAAATAACATTACTAAGCCATTTTCTGAGAGCATTCATATGATTGAAAAAGAAAACACAAAAGAATAGAACCTGAGTGTAATGGGAGGAACAAATCACTCAAGAAGCCTGTTCCACCCAACCTGATCCTAAGAAACCAAGTTGTCTGCCTTAGGACCCCTGAGCCTATCCACTGATCCACCAGGAGGAAGAAAGTTCTGAAGCTTAGGGTCTCTGCTTGCAGCAGCAAGAAAATATATATCCAGCCTTACAGGATTAGTAACCAATGGGACCAGCACCAACACCTCTGGTCTGTCCTTCACATAACATTTGTAGAATTATATTTGCACTCTCCACAACCTCCCCTATTCGAATCTCTCAGCCATCACCTGATGAGCATGAGAAGTGTTTCTGCAGAAAACATTGTAAGAGCTCCCTGCTCAATTCGAATTGCCTTTTATAGGTGGCCTAGGTCTTTTGTAATTAACTGGTCATTAGTGAGCTACCTGCTCACCTCCCTCCACCTGGAGGGGGAAATGCCACAAAATTAGGGGGAGTTGTCCCATACCAATAGCTAATGGTAGAGTGCAAATGCTACCATCTGTCCCAATCCTTCCAGCAGCTTCCATTCCTCCTAGTGGGCCAGTGGACACTCTTGTAACAGCTTTCTTGAGTGTTTGTCTCCCATTTTATTTATTAAATAATAATAATGAGTCATTACATTCATTTTTGACCTACTTGGTCATAATTACAAAATTTGTAATTATAATTGAACACAAAGTATTTTTGCAAAAAGGATAATAGTAGAAAATCATTATTCTCAAAAATTGGGTAGGTGACATACACCCCCCCTTAAGCTTCAACATAGTCCTCAATGTTTCTTTATTCACTCCTTGAGTGTTCCTGGAATAGAGTTGGGTATGCAGCCTGCATACTACTCTCCAAATCCTAGGTAGCCTCTGTTGGGCTATAGTGCTTCCATTGCACTTTTACTTGGCCAACTGTGCGGTTTCGAAGTAGAGTTTCTTTCCTTGTGAGAATACAGTCCAGTTCCACTGGAAAATCGACGCCTTGTTCCACCTAAACATTATTCCAATTTACAACATGAGTAGGATCATGCACATATTTATTTAAAAATGAAATGTGAAAAAAATTATGGAGTTTGAGGTTTGAAGGTAAGGCTAATTGATATGCCACAGGTCCAACCCTGGACAAGATTTCGAAAAGGCCACAATACCTGGGTGCCAATTTGGCACAGCTTCCCAATTTTAAGGAACTCTTTTTTGGCCTTACCTTAAGAAAAACATGTTCACCAACCTGGAACTCTCTATGAGTTCTTTTAAGGTGTGCTTGACTTTTCTATCTATCCTGGGAAACTTTAAGATTCCCTTGTACTTGCTTCATGATTAAGTCTAATTCATATAACAATTTGGGCCCTAAGGTGAACCTACTAACCGGATCACTCCATGACACCGATGTGTTACATTTTCTTCCATAAAGGATGTCAAATGGGCTAAGTTTGGCTGAAGCATGGTAGTGATTATTATACGCAAACTCTGCTAAATGCAAGTTGTCTTCCCACTTACCAGGCTGATCCTTAACATACATTCTAAGCATATCTTCCACTATCTGGTTCACCCTTTCAGTCTATCTGTCTATTTGCGGATGGAATGCAGTGCTGAAATTTAAGGTGGTGTTTAACCCCTTGAACAAAGACCTCCAAAAGTTACCTGTGAACTTCGAATCTCGGTCTAAAACTATTACCTTGGGTATCCCATGCAGTCAAGAAAACCTGCTTCATAAAAATTTTTGCGATATCAGGGGTTTTATGGGTAGTTTTGACATGGATAAAATGGGCTACCTTGCTAAGTTTTTCTACTACCACCATGATGGAATCGTGTTGTTTTTTATTCTTTGGTAACCCAATGATGAAATCTAGACTTATGACTTCCCATTTCTATCTAGGTATAGGAAAGGGCTGCAGCAATCCAGCAGGATGTTGATGTTCCACCTTCACGTTTTGACAGTCAAAACACTTAGCTATATACTCTGCTACTTCATCCTTCATCCTGGGCCAGTAGTACTCCTTCCTTAGCATCGTGATGGTTTTCTGGTAACCTGGATGGCAAGAATAGTGGCTTTTGTGCATCTCGTCCAAAATCAGAATTTTTACTACTGGTACGTTTGGTATGTACAATCTGTTTTTGTACAGAGTAAGCCATTTTCCTTCAAACTGAAATCTGTTACAGAATTTTTAGAGTTGTTTTCTGTTGTCCTTTCCTGTAATTTTATGTATTCCTCATCCTCCTTAATTCCTTCAAAAATCTGTTCCTCCAAATCTGTTATGTATGTGTTGATGGTTGAAACAAAATGGATCCTTGCATTACGACTTAATGCGTCGGCAACTTTATTCTCCTTCCCCTTAATGTGCTGAATTTCAAAATCATACTCACTCATAAAAGTTAGCCATCTAGCTTGCCTGGCATTCAAATTTGTTTGATCTAACAAAGATTTCAACCCCATATTATCCGTCATCAAGGTAAATTTTCTGCCGATAGGGTGGTGATGCCACATTTTCAAGGCATGAATCGCTGCTAACAATTCTAGGTTGTAGGTGGAATAGTTCTTCTCGTGTATTTTCAGTTTTCTTGATTCATATGCTACAGCATGTCCCTCCTGCGTTAGGACTCCTCCCAGTCCATCATTGCACGCATCTGTGCATACTACAAAATCTTTATTAAGATCTGCAATCCTCAAAATAGGCGCTGAATTCGGTAATTCTTTTAACTTTGCAAAACTATCCGCACACTTTTGGTCCCAGACAAACTTCTTTCCCTTTTTCTGCAGCAACGTTATGGGGTTTGCGATCCTAGAAAACCCTTCAATGAATTTTCTATAATAATCAGTGATTCCCATAAATGATTGCACATCTGTCACATCTTTAGGAATCGACCATTCATTAATGGCCTTTATCTTGGCGGGGTCAACCGAAATCCCTTCCTCAGAGATTATGTGTCCCAAGTACTGAATCTTGTCTTTGTAAAGATCACATTTGCTGAATTTTGCATACAACTGGTGCTCCCTCAGAACTTGCAGAATGATACGTAGATGTTCATCATGCTCTTCCTTGTTCTTAGAATATACCAAAATGTCATCGATAAACACAACTACAAACTTATCTAAGTACTTGTGTAGAATTTTGTTCATTAAGCACATAAATACAGCAGGTGCATTAGTTAATCCAAATGCCATGACAAAGAACTCATAGTGTCCATAACGAGTTCTAAAGGTTGTTTTGAAAATTTCTTCATCCTTCACACGGACCTGATGATATCCTGATCGTAAATCGATCTTCGAGAACACTGTTGCTCTGTGTAGCTAGTCAAAAAGATCGTCAATGCGGGGCAGCGGGTACCTATTCTTGATCATCATTTTATTTAGTTGACGATAATCTATGCAAAGTCTTAGGGTACCATCTTTCTTCTTAACAAAATGACCAGTGCTCCCCAAGGGGACACGCTGGGTCTTATATATTTTTTATCGATCAGCTCCTTCAGCTGAGATTTTAACTCATTCAGCTCTAGTATATTCATCTAGTATGGAGCTTTGGAACTTGGTACGGCACCAGGTATTAATTCAATAGTAAAATCCAGGTCCCTTTTGGGAGGTAAATATGGGATCTCTTCAGGAAAAATATCTTTGAAATCCTGTAAGACAGGTATGTCCTCTATTTTCAGTTTGTCCTCCTTAGTACGTATCTCATCATGCACCACATTTACTGCAAACATCTGAAACCCTTTTCTGATTGCCCTTTTTACTTGCATGGCTGAAATCTGCCGAACGAATGTTCTTCTAGGGATGCCTTTTACATCTGTTGTCTTTCCTTCATCATCCAGGAAAATGAAACTTTTTTCATAACAATTCAGAATGACAGGATGGGTTTCTAACCAGTCCATACCGATTAGGATGTCATATGACCCCAATGGTAGAATATTTAACTTAGCCTGTGTGGTTAGTTGATTCATAGATAAAACACAATTTTCCACAAAATCAGAAACCTTTCTTTTTGTTCCTGTTTCTAATCTAACTAACCAGGATTTATCGAATTTCTCTATTTTCAAATCGAGTCTTTCTACAACAACTGGTGATATATAACTTATACTAGCACCGGGGTCAATTAAAATAGAAACTGGGTGGTTTTGCAGCATACCTTCAACCTCCACCATTGAGACATGGTGTTCAGCTTGCTGGTTGTCTAATGCTGCGTTAATTCTGAGAACTTCTCTTGCCACATCTCCCACAGTAGATTCAGACTGTATGGAGTGAATATGGTTGGCCACCTGTTTCTTGAGGGGACAGTCTATGGCATAATGGGGCCCTTGGCACTCAAAGCATTTTATAGGCAGCTTCTGTTCATTGGTCCTGGCAGCATTGGGGACATTTCTAGGTGCTGTAAATTTTTGTTGTTGATTATTTTTGTTCTGCTGAAATTTTTGATTCTGAAAATTTCTCTTCTGGAAACTGGAATTGCCGCCATATCTAAAATTCTTCTTCTTTTGTTCAAAGTTACTGGGTTTTGGGTTTTTCCAGCTTGGTACCCCTTCTCTTTTCTTACTCTGGCCAAAGTTGAAGGTGGCTTTCCTCATGGCTTCCTCTAGTGTCTTAGGGTTGTCGTACTCTATCCTATCCTTGATGTGGAAAGGTAGACAACTTAGGTACCTCTGGACCTTCGATTTTTCTTGCACCATATACAACACATATCTTAGCAAACTTAAAAACTTGTTGTTCAGTTCTTTCATGTTCATCGTTCCTAGTTTCAAATCATAAATTTTTTTGGATCTTTCATCATAATATTGCTCAGATAAGAATTTATTCTTGAAGTGTCTTTTAAAAGTACTCCAACTCACATCTCAGTCTTTTATGCCTTTTACCCTTTTAAGGTCTTGCCACCAAATATCTGCCTTCCCGATTAGATTATAAATTGCCATCTTCACCTTTAAAGATTCTGAATAGTCGTAGATCTGGAAATACTTTTTCATGCCAGACAACCATGCTTCCGTTGTCTCCCCTTTCTCTGTTTCGCCATTGAAAGTTGGGGGTTTGATTTTTTTGAATTCACCAGATATCTGTTCGTACTGTTTATTCCTTTTTCTTTTTGGCTTAAAGTCTCCTACACTGCTGTCACTAGAGTACTTATGCTTCTTTTTACGTGTATATTTGGAAGCTCTTGATGATGTTGAGTTGTTGTTTCCCTCAGTTGTTTCTGTTTGTTTATCCTTTCCTTCATGAGATAGCTCTTTAGTTTCGGAAGTATGTTCAAGGTTCTGTTCATAATTTGGATATTGGTCGAATAGTGCTTGCTGTTAAATTTTTAGAATTTACTTCAATCTGATCTAAGATCTTAACTGAGAGAACAACATGTACAACAAATCTACAGCATAACAATCATGGACACAATAATGCAAGCACACAAGAGACACAGAGTTTACTTGGGGAAAACCATAAAGGTGAAAAACCACAATAACTTCCTCAGAGATAGATAGAGCAATGATACAACTAGAATACATGAGATAGTCTTCTCCTAGCAGCAGAGCCTCCTCCTCCACAAGTGCGCCACTCTCCCAAGTGTGAGTGAGAGAATAGAATGTGTAAAATGAGAGAGACACACTCTCTATTTATACACTAACTTGACTTGACCTTTACTCAACTAGGTCGGCCTCAACTTAACCACTTAACATAATGCTAATTGGGCCGACCCCCACTAGGGTGGTCTAATAACCCTTTGACCCACATGGCCGACCCCTAATAGGATGGTCTAATAACCCTTTGACCCACATGACTTATACAGGGCTGACCCCAACAAGGTGGTCTAATAACCCATCAAGTATAAGTTACGACACTTACAATATAAATGACAACACTTCCGTATAGAGGAATAATAACATCTCTATAGGAATACAATATACATATATGTGAAATACATTCCGAAGTTACATATACATCAACACTCCCTCTTAACTAGGAAGGTATTTCTCGACACAGGTCTTCTAGCACAAGTCATCTTCTCTGGATCATCGTCACTACTGCTTCTATCTCAATCAATCTCTGAATCTACTTGTCATAGGAAGTTCTACAGAGCCAATCCTTTTTCATACTGGATGTAGGCCCACCACCTGCAAGTCTTCGTCATCACTGGCCATACTGTGGAAATATCAGGACTTATTACGTGCGTCACAAAACCTTAAAAAGAGTCTCTTGACTAGCAAGAACCCTAAAGAGCATCTAAGGCCTTTTTCATCCTGTCCAGATCTCCAGGACTTATTACATGTGACCCCACCACAAAACCTCAAAAGAGAATCCCAGGACTGATTACGAGCACAAGGCTCAACCTATCGGATCTCCCAGGGCACAAATTACATGTGGTCACCACAAAACCTTGAAAGAGCATCCCAGGATTGATTACGAGCACAAGGCTCAACCTATCGGATCTCCCAGGGCACAAATTACATGTGGTCATGGAAAAACTTTGAAAGAGCATCCCAGGACTGATTACGAGCACACGGCTCAACCTATCGGATCTCCTAGGGCACAAATTACATGTGGTCACCACAAAACCTCGAAAGAGAATCCCAGGACTGATTACGAGCACAAGGCTCAACCTATCGGATCTCCCATGGCACAAATTACATGTGGTCATGGCAAAACCTTGAAAGAGCATCCCAGGACTGATTACGAGCACACGGCTCAACCTATCAGATCTCCCAGGGCACAAATTACATGCCATAGGACAAAACCTCGAAAGAGAATCTGCCAGATATCCCAGGGCACAAATTACATGCCATAGGAAAAACCTCGAAAGACTATCTGCAGATATCACAGGGCACAAATTATATGTCCTCCCAAGCAAAACCTCGAAAGAGTATTTGCCAGATATCCCAGGGTACAAATTAAATGCCATAGGAAAAACCTTGAAAGACTATCTGCAAATCTCCCAGGGCACAAATTACATGCTTATCTCCACAACATGTTCCACGGCCACAGAGTATCAACCTGATACTCACCATACATCATCCTAATTTACACATGATCATCCTCATCATCATCACTACAACATCCTGCTGCATGTCATCTGGAGCAACATCCTGAAGCTCGTCATCCATGATCATCCTGATCATACAATGCATATACCTGATGCATACCAAGTATCTACCTGATACATATCATCATACATGATCCACCTGATCATACAATGTATCCACCTGATACATATACAGATACATGGTCCAAGCATCCAACATGATGCATATACAAAACTACATACAAGTGATCCAACTGATCATATCCAACATCCGACATGATGCGTATATACATATACATATAAATGATCCAATTGATCATATCCAACATCCAACATGATGCGTACATACATATACATATAAATGATCCAACTGATCATATCTAGCATCCAACATGATGCATATACAGAGCAGTAACTGGAGCATCGTCCTGATGCTCATCATCCAGCGCTTACATCCACAACCATGTGAAGGATACTCTTTCCAACATGCTTGGAATGGCTTCTGCAAATGTGTCCATCACTTCTTCCTCGAAGTGTCATCAATCTGAAGAAAACCAAGCCTCTCCCTGAAGTACTCGAACTTCACCCTGGCTAATGGATTCGTCAGCACATCTGCAATCTGCTCATCCATCGCAATGTACAGGAGCTTCACAACTCCTCTCTGCACCATATCCCTGATATAGTGATATTTGATCTCTATGTGTTTCAACCTATCATGAAACACTGGGTTCTTGGACAGCTTCACACAACTCTGGTTATCACAAAAGATACCAGTAGCATCCAATGGAAGATCAAATAACTCAGACAGTAGCTTCCGTATCCATACTGCCTCACAACTAGCTGAACAAGCTGCAACATACTCTGCCTCAGCTGTACTCAGTGCTACGCATGATTTCTTCCTGCTAAACTAAGAGATCACACCTGATCCCATACTGAAGCAGCATCCAAATGTGCTCTTCCTATCTGCAACACTGCCAGCCCAATCTGAATAAACATAACCCTGCAGGTTAAACTTTTGATTCGCTTCATACTTGAGCCCATAATCCACTGTACCCTTCAGGTACCTCAGAACATGCTTTACAGCAACCAGGTGAACACTCCTCAGATCCGTCAGGAACTAGCTCAATGTGGTCACCGCAAAGCAAATATCTGGTCTCGTGTTCGTTAGGTACATCAAGGACCCAATCATCTGACGATACATAGTGATATCAACCGGATCATATGAAGCATCACATAGAAGCTTCAAGTTCGATGCCATAGGTGTGGCCATAGCCTTGCAGTCCATCATCCCGAACCTCTTCAAGATCTCTACTGCATACTTCCCTTGTCCAAGGAAGATTCCATCACTCTTCCACACCTCTATGCCAAAAACAAATAGTGCATCATCCCAAGTTCTTCAACTCGAACTCAGTAGCAAGCTTTTGCTACATGTCGGCAATCAATCTATCCTCACCTATTACAAATAGGTCATCCACATAGTAGTATCACTAGATTGCCTTCCTGAACCTTGTAGTAAAGGTTGGAATCCATTTTATTCTTGGTAAATCCCAAACTGGATAGAAAGCTGTCAATCCTACCATACCAAGTTCTGCACATATATGACTCCCTGTCATGTGTCTCAGAACCAAGTGGCTTCTCCACGTACACTTCTTCTTCAACTACAGAAAGCTATCTTGAAATCCATATGGTGTATCTTCCCTATCACAACTGTAGTCGGAGCAAGTTTTGATCTAATGGAAGTGTATCTGGCTACAGGAGCAAAAGTCTCTATGCTACCACCTGTAGCATGCTTGATATTGTAGCTTCTCTTGGAAGTCACTACAGACTCCCCTTCAGGTCTTGGGACTGCATCCCAAACATCTTCGTGATCGACTAGTACTCCTCGATCATGGCATTCTTCCCAGATCCTGGGAACTTCAATATCTTCAATATTTTCAATAGATAACTTTGTTGCTAAACAAATGTTGTAGTCCTTCTTTTGTAGGTGATGGTATACGATCTTTCCTACACAACAAGTTAAATTGCATGATTAGAAAATATCTCATAGTTTTCAGAACAAATTCTTATACATAAAGAAATATGTCATACAGTCATGCAATTATCTTAGCCAATGCTTCAATACAACATTTATCCATATTCCGTAACTTTCTAGATGCCTTCCAATCTCTACCAGAACATTGTTAAGAGTGTGCACAACTCCTAACATGTCAGCAAAGAGGTTTCATTCTAGATAAGTAGCAATGGAATGTTGTACAGTGCCATAGGCTACTTACCCATGTATATTAGTAGTATATTGTTCATCAATGCAACTATTCTAATATGCATAATACACAACCTAATTCTAGGAACATAAGCATATACATCATTGAATAACATTATGTAAGAAATGACAATCCAAATACTTATCTTTGTATGGTTGCTGGGTGGAATCCCTCTAAATCTTTGCAACTCCATTCTGATGTGTATTATGAGAAGTGGTTAACTCCCTCTGAATATCTGCATCCTTGCAGAAACTACTGAAGTGTGCTCCTTTGCTTTCTTGCAGGAACAACTGGAGTGTGCTCCCTCTTGATCTTTGCTTCCTGGATTTCCTGTCCTTGAACTTACATCCATCCTTAATCAATATGCATGCTTATTAGTATCATCATTGTGTTATCCTTGAGGTCTCATACATAATCACACATTTATTAGTATAATCTTAATACTATCAAAACACAATAATCTTAAACATGTACAGTCATGATCATTCACAGATAATAAACATTAGTATTCAAGGTTTCAGGGAAGTCTTCTTTTACTCATGCATATTCTTATTTGATCATAGGACTCTTCTGATTAGTTAAATCATCAATGCATAAACCCATGATTACTCAAACCTATACCTTCATGATTCTTCTGGTTAGTCATATCATCAATTATGGTAAGAAACATAATATGCATACAGCCATGACTATTCAAACCTATGACTTCATGAATAATCATTATCAATAACACAACAGTATAAGATCCTAACACAAGGTAGGATTCTAGCTTGATATAGGAAAAACATACATGGATTAGCATGCTAGATAGTTATGTCTAACATACCCGCATAATGTCTTCTGGTTCTCTTCAGTGACTTGTGCTAGTAACCTGCATGTCTCATAGGTTAACCATTGTAGGACCAAGTTTTACATACCTCGAAAGTAGATCTTCTATGTGATCCATGAAAATGGATGAATCTTTGTCTTCATGTCACCATGATCATATGTTCTTGAAGTAGACATGATTTGTCTTTCTTGGTGTACCTTTTATGTTAGCGAACAACATAAACCTCATACAACATCACAATACATTAGTACATTCATAAGTGTCAAAACCTTAATCAATGAATATCTTCTATTAAGGTGATACAACAAGTCTAGTAATTAATCAAGATTGTACTGTAATGATATGAAGACAAACATATGATAAAATTAACCATGAAACATACCTGTAAGCCATACCTTTCCAGATTTCTTGTAATCTTCTTATGGAAGGCCTTAGCCTCAACTCCCTCTGAGACATGAACTTCTTCACTTATGCAGTTGACCAATCCATCTTCTTCTAGGATTAACCCAATCCACTTGATTTGCAAGAACTGGACCTAGATCTGGATTAGGGCTTGCTAGAGAAACCCAAAAAATTCAAACTTTGAATTTCAAACTTCCGAAAGGATAGAAATATGCGCCTTGATGAGATGATCAAGTTGGTATATTCAGAATTTGAAAACTTCAAAGTTTCATTCCTCAATTTTTCCTTTGAAACTTTCGGATTCACTAGACATGACTCCGAACTAGGGTTTGATGAAGCCCACTCTTATGCCCAATAAAAAAGTTTGAGCCAAATCTCTAAGCTTCTATTTTTCTGAGGAGCTTCCAGCCGTGGTCACAGATTTCAAAAATTCCCATTTTTACAGAAGCCCTAATTTTCAACTTTTCTAATCAAAGTCCCGAACTAGGGTTTGATCAAGCCCGACCTTCTTCACAACCAAAAATTATGATCTTGGTCTCTAAATTTCGATTTTGATGGGTATCATTCAGATGTGGTCTCTGATTACAAGAATTCCAACTTTCTTCGAAACCCTAAATTCCAGAAGCCATGAATGAAGGTGCTCAAAAATAATTATGTTTTGACAGAAATATGTACCTGATTGTTTCTGGTGTAACTATGAACTTTTCGATCCACAGGATCTGAAACATTTTCCTGAGATATCCCGACCTTCCATCTTTCCATCTCGATAGCTCTGACCTCAATTGGATTCTCTGAGAGAGATTTATGCCAAGTGTTGCAACGTGACCTGTTTATGGGATAAAACAGGAGAGCGAACTTGTACGGCATTCCACATGTCATTAGTTCCAGTTTTCCCTCTAAAAACATTTCCTGCAATAGTACAGTCTGTGTACTACCTGTCACTTTTTAGGAAATTTCATTTGGAGCTCCCTAGCCCAAGTTATGACCTTTTTCCCAAGGTCACCTGATTTTGACTCAGATCTGGAAGAGGCAGAAACCCTATATTGTATAGATCATAAATCACAACTTGCAACTAATTAGAGGTTTTACTTTGGACACAAGGTACATGGGGATCTAATCTTCGACCTATAAAAGTTTCAGACCCGAAAACTTCACCAAAACAGATTTATAGCGAAAGTGCTACGATGACTAGTTTTTGCTATATCAAGCCCTAACATCGTAAGTGCAAAAAGTGTCATACATGCCATATCATGCCTTCTTCCAGGATAGCTCTTATACCATGTTAAATTTTCAGAATTTACTTCAATCTGATCTAAGATCTTAACTGAGAGAACAACATGTACAGCAAATCTACAGCATAACAATCATGGACACAATAATGCAAGCACACAGGAGACACAGAGTTTACTTGGGGAAAACCATAAAGGTGAAAAACCCCAATAACTTCCTCAGAGATAGATAGAGAAATGATACAACCAGAATACAAGAGATAGTCTTCTCCTAGAAGCAGAGCCTCCTCCTCCACAAGTGCGCCACTCTCCCAAGTGTGAGTGAGAGAATAGAATGTGTAAAATGAGAGAGACACACTCTCTATTTATATACTAACTTGACTTGACCTTTACTCAACTAGGTCGGCCTCAACTTAACCACTTAACATAATGCTGATTGGGCCGACCCACACTAGGGTGGTCTAATAACCCTTTGACCCACATGGCCGACCCCCAATAGGGTGGTCTAATAACCCTTTGACCCACATGACTTATACAGGGCCGACCCCAACAAGGTGGTCCAATAACCCATCAAGTATAAGTTACGACACTTGCAATATAAATGACGACACTTCCGTATAGAGGAATAATAACATCTCTATAGGAATACAATATACATATATGTGAAATACATTCTAAACTTAAATATACATCAACACTTGCTTCAACTCCTCCTGTGTCTTCAGGATTCTTTCATTGTCCTGTTTTACTGACTGAATTTATGCCTTCAATTCTTGCAAGGCACGCAATAATTCTGACAAACTGTTACCCCCGATTGCCTTGGAATTGTTGTTCCATACATGAGCTGTTTGGCGGAAATATGCCCCTTATGTGTTCAGCTGATCCTTCCATATCTGTAAATCAAAGAAAATTTTCTATATACAACAAAATAATTTAAACTAGAGTTAGCGAAGAAAAAAAAAATTCACAGTCATAATTTTTTTTTTGCGTGTTTCTTGGACCGTCTTTAGGCCTAGAGTTCGAACATGAGCTCTGATACCACATGAAACATCCCGATATTTTCATAAAAATTTAAAAATTTTTAAATTTCCATAAAAAGCTAATATTTGTAAAATGCAGAAATAATAATAATTAATAGAGCAGTAATTAATAAATGCGACATTTGGTAGCAACAATTTAACTGATGTGTCTTTTTGTCTTCTGATGGTGTATCATGTCGACGATACGTCATGAATCCAATTAATGATTGTGTCCTTTATTTATATGTTGGAATGATTGAAAATTGTGATGCATTTGGAAAACAGAATTCTTCATGACAAGTACTGACAGTTTAACTTTTCTGGATGATGATGAAAGGGGTCCCACGAGGTGCCCCGGGGCTTACTTAGCTACTCAGCTAAAGCATTGTACTCGTCCTACATGCGCAGATTCGCAGGTAAGAGATAGCGATAAAATTCAGAAGTGTTTAATAACCGTGACATAAATAAACTACTTAAGATTCTGACGCTACAGCTATGGCTTCCTTCCAATTGTAAGAGGAACTTGGCTATCTCAAAAACTGCCAATATCGTCAAACTCAAGGTGTGATTGTTATGAACATCTTCAGTAGGGGTTTGTGACTTCACTTGTTATCATTTCATGAATGACCTGCGGCTGTTAAAAATAATTCTTTTATAAATTGACTGTGACAAAATCCAAGACTAGGACACATGGTCCTAAGCATACCATTGGGAGAGTAATAAGGTGGTACTAAGTTCTCTATCACCTGGGCGATTATAATGTTGATGCATTAAGCATTTAAACCCTACCATGCAATGTATGCGATGGTTCCAAGGGTGGCAACTATACCCTAAGGGTTGTAACTCGTGAATTTATGCAATGGAAAACTTGATGGACTATATGGTGAACTTTATAATAACTTTAGATGTTGGGGCGGAGTCAATCCATGCCCTATGATTGATCGCGACCTTGGTGAATATTCATATGCTATGAGTGTGCTCGAAACTTGGTTACATGGAGCATATGATACCTTTATTATATGCTATCGGGAATGTTATACATTGATATTATTTATATGTCGATGCTATTAATGTCGATTTGTATGGATTGGCAGGTGGAATGATGGCACTACAAAAGTTTGCGTACGAAGTTGAGGGTGTAGTAAATGATTGGGTTTGAAATTAATTTACCTAGCCACCGTGTTAAGGATAATGTTACATGCACGTCGTGATGGATGATTCGGCGTGTGACAAGTGTGGCAATGCTGAGTTGTGACGGGCCTCCTGCCCTGGTGTCAACAGAAATGGAAACTTCGTGGCTTGGGAGGTAGATAAGCAATTTAATGCTACTTCTTCCACCCTCCAACATGGCTTAATGAAAATCGATCTCCGTCATTGATCGTTTTGTATAGGGATTGAGGTGAACCCTAACGTAACTTATGGATTCTTGTAACGTTTTCTTGGTCATTTTTTCGGTGTTAGGGTTTGGGAAGTGAGGCCAACCGATTGAGAGGCACTTAGGGTTTCGATGTTTTTCTAGCCTCCCTCGGGCTCGATCCTGAGACTGGCAGCAACCTTTGGTTTGTGAGTAATTGTTATCCAAGGAGGCCAAGTCTGGAAACGATTTGTGTAGCAATCTATAGGTGGGATGAGTGCGTCTGTTGTGGTGTTGCAGTAGCTTGCAAGTCTGGGGTTTCAATTGAGTTGTAAGTTTTTGGGAGGTATCCCACATCGTGCCCTTCGAACTGAGTGCTTCTCCTTCGCAGTGGATGGATGTTGGCTTCGTCAAATATCTGTCATGACTAAGGTATAGTAACGTTGCAAGGGTTTTCAAATTATTCTTTGTTGCATGCATTATTATCTCATGATCTGATATTTGACTCAGTGTTTGGTTGTTGGCAGGTAACCCTCGACAAACAATAAGGTGTTGGAATAGCTGATGGGGAGAAGAACTAAAGCGACCCCACTGGAAAGGTTCGGTGGTAACCCTCCCTAGTGGTTCTCCTGGAATCGGACTTGATGAGCAAAGTGTTGGTAGCATGCCTTCGTAGCAGTGGCTTTTGTCTCGCCTGCAGCATTTGGGAAACGTTACGGTTTTAAGTTTTGTTGATAGTGTAGATGATGTAAATGTTTAAAATGTATGGCCATCCATCCCCTGGCTCGACGAGCTTGGTAGGGTTGAACCCTCGTGTTTGCAAAGAGTCTTACAACTTAAGTGTTTTATTTCTGTCGTTTTGGTACTTCTGTGTTGATGGAAGCTCAAATGTGAAGCTAAAGGGGAGAGATACATTGACTGTAATTTTGCTTTCGGCATTAGCTGTGTGTGTAAATAGCATGAAGTTTCGAATGGCACCTTCAGCAAAAGAATGCGGCCAACTGTAGGGTGCAACCATTGTTAAAATGGAATGATAATTATTTAGGGTTTAATGGCTATGTATGGTGTTTTCAAACTCTCGTTTTCGAATTTGTTAATGAAATCCTATTTTAAGTTGTTTATTTAAATAGTGGCTATATGCCGAAAGTGATCTACTTGGCTTACATTGCATCTATGCATACATGGGTTAAGCCGAGAATAGGAAGGTGTTGGTTTGTTTGAAAACAAATGTGATAATTGTTAAACCCTAGCTGTCGATGTTAATGAAGTCTGCTAGTCTGTAATGACGTTTAAGGAACAAGAATAATAGACCTTGATTCTATAGTTAGATCATCTATGGTAATGAACCATTTGATTTGGCAGCTATTTAAATGTTTGTAAATAATAATGTGATGAGACAGGTCAACCTCAGTTGGGTGTAGAGATACTGTAACCTGCTCTGTCAATTCAATAATGCTATGTCTTCTTGCTTTTAATAACATGGTATTATGTGATGTAAATTCTATCACATGCAGTTGATAATTCAGAAAACAAGAAAATGATAGTGCATTCGTCAGTGAATTTAATTGCTTATGAATATAATAGTTTTTCTATTTTAATTCTATCTCCTTGTATTTGTCCAATTGGGACTTTTGGAGAAAATGAAAGAAGGAAGCAGTATTTTTTTGCATAAAAGAATAATACAGTGATGGCAATAATTTCTATAAAGATCAGACAGACTCAAAAAACAAAATAGGGGATTAAGTATGTGGTTAAACAGAATGCCTGATATTGTTTTCTTTGAAGAAATAACTGAAGACTAGTAAACCCTAGTTGTTAACATAATGTCCACCTTCAGAAATTAGAAAAGAAACTACTGCTATAATTAGTTTCTATTATGTTGTTTCAGCATATAGATTTGAATAGTAAAAACAATACATGCAGAGATCTAATCTAGAGCTGCTAAAATATAAGATGCATGAGGAACATAAGTCTGTGCATGCATGGTCTCTAGGGTTTAGATGTTTAGATGCATTCTAGGTCTCACTTTTAACTGGACAGATTTAATGCTACCTCTCTGTACTGGAGTACGATGCAGCTCCACGCATGGGGAAAAATGCAGAGGAGTCATTTTATCAGTTCAGCACATCTAAGTTAATTAGGATCTAACAATTTACTTCTATTGATCATTAAATAACATTACTAAGCCATTTTATGAGAGCATTCATATGATTGAAAAAGAAAACACAAAAGAATAGAACTTGAGTGTAATGGGAGGAACAAATCACTCAAGAAGCCTGTTCCACCCAACCTGCTCCTAAGCAGCCAAGCTGTCTGCCTTAGGACCCCCGAGGCTATCCACTGATCTACTAGGAGGAAGAAAGTTCTGAAGCTTAGGGTCTCTGCTTGCAGTAGCAAGAAAATATATATCCATCCTTACAGGCTTAGTAACCAATGGGACCAGCACCAGCACCTCTGGCCTGTCCTTCACATAACATTTGCAGACTTATACTTGCACTCTCCACAGCCTCCCCTATTCGAATCTCTCAGCCATCACCTGATGAGCATGAGGAATGTTTCTGCAGAAAACATTGTAAGAGCTCCTTGCTCAATTTGAATTGCCTTTTATAGACTACCTAGGTCTTTTGTAATTAGTTGGTCATTAGTGAGCTACCTGCTCACCTCCCTCCATCTGGAGGGGGAAATGCCACAAAATTAGGGCGAGTTGTCCCATACCAACAGCTAATGGTAGAGTGCAAATGCTTCCATCTGTCCCGATCCTTCCAGCAGCTTCCATTCCTCCTAGTGGGCCAGTGGACACTCTTGTAACAGCTTTCTTGAGTGTTTGTCTCCCATTTTATTTATTAAATAATAATAATGATTCATTACATTCATTTTTGACCTACTTGGTCATAATTACAAAACTTGTAATTATAATTTTTACACAAAGTATTTTTGCAAAAAGGATAATAATAGAAAATAATTATTCTCAAAAATTGGGAAGGTGACAGATGGAGGGAGATTACATGATCATGATCATGCCACCCATCAAATTGAAGACAATTCCTGAGCCAATTTTTTCTTTTTAAATCTTATTAATAACCATTGTGGTACTTTGGTCCAAATGTTTTTTCTAAATCATTGTTTCTGCATATTGTGTTCATAGTGCCACCTCTCTATATCAATGCATAAATCAACCTCAGCTTGGTTTGTGGTTCTAGTTGCATGCCATTATTTGTAGTTGCATGCCACTGAGTGTTGTTTAGAGTTGTCGTGAATCTGTAACATTCATGCAATAAATGAAGTCTTGTAGAGGAGGACTCATCAAAGGGGAAATTTGAATTTCATTTTGACGAAAAACTAGTGGACATTGGTATTGAGGTTCACATAGGTAGTAGGGACAATGTTTCAGCCTTATTTTGGGCCTAGTAGTGGTTCTGTTATTACAACCATAGTCATTGACACATTGTCACACCTTAGTTCTCAACCCGAATTGAGTCGGGATTCAGAGGGCCATGACAGAACATAGTAGCGTGAACCTGGCATCCTGATCTTCGCACGTTGGAGATCCATGTGAATTGTTTCTAGGAAGGATGAGGCGACATCAGGGGTAGGGGAATTAAAGAGCCCAACTACTTGACGTCGCATGGATGACCTCATGGGAGTTAAACAGGGATAGAGATCCACGGCCTAGAGTAGATCTTATAGTTGGATGACTTGAAAAACCAAAGCCACTAAAGTGAAAGTGAACTTGGAAGATATTCTTGTTCATGATATGATCAACTTGCACAAGGATAATGGGGAGGTTATCTATGCCAAACTACTAAAGGCTTCCCTAGAACTGTCAAAATTGCAAGTCAAAACAAAGCCCACAAGACACAAATAAAAAAGCTGCAAAATGCATTGTTGGCTACTGAAAGCCAAGAAGACAAGAAGGGTAGTATAAAAAAGATGTTGGATGACAAAGACAACATCATTCACTCATTAAAAAAGAAGCTAAAGATCCCCTCCAGCTGGTAGAAGCTTCTGAATTTGCAGAGATATCCAAGAGGAACCAAAAGACTGCAAAGCTAGGCCATTGAAGTTTGAAGAGAAGTTGTGGCTAACTGATGTAGCTCTCATGGTGGAAAGTGAAAAGAAGTGGAGAGCTAAGTCCGAAGACCTTGAGGCAAACATAGGAGAAGAGCAAAGAGTTGGAGAACATGGCAAGCCTAAAAGACTGAGAAGTGGAAAGGTTGCAAAGAAGAACACAGAGGTGAGGAGCAGAGTCTCAAAAGAAGAGCAGGAGGGAAAGGCTTGGGAGGTAAATACCTAGGGCTACAAGTGAAATATGATGAATTAATAAAGAGGCTTAGAGGTGAGACTTCCCTAATGGAAGCAAAGAAAGGGAGGGTTGTGGAGAAATTTAGGCCATATCTTGATTTCATTCTGGACAAAGAGGCTATAATAAAGTTATCCAATCAAAGCATAACAACAGTCAAGGAAAAGTTGAAAAAGAAGCCCATGGAGTGTGCAGAAAAGGCCATAGAATTTCAACAAACACAATTCAGGAAAGGATAGACATTTTAGCACATCGAGTAAAACTCTACAAAGAAATGTTTGATCCATTATTCAAGAAGGGACTTCCTCTCTTTTGGGAGGAGGATGGCACCATGAGTCAATGTAATTTTTTGCATAATTAATGAAATTCAATCGGTTTCAGCCATCTTTTTTGGATTTCTTAATTAATTAATTAATTAATGCATCGATCTATAGGTTGGATTTTTATGAATATACGATTCATGTATATAATGTCTTAAATGAATTTCTTCGTTTAACTCATTTTATCTATTAATTTTCTGCAACTGAATTTCTTAGTTTAACTCATTTTATCTATTAATTTTTTGCAACTGATAGACAGCCACAACACCATTTTATCTAAGTGGAAAAGCGCTCTTACAATGCCAGTTGCTTGGATCTTCATTTTATAAAGATACTATGTAGCACGGGAACTGCTCCCGGCTTTTAAGAAACTCGTTCCCGAAGTTACGACGCTCCAGGGAACTTGGGAACTTGTAGGAAACTTTCCAAATCCGATGGGAACCGTTCCGGATGGTTGGGAACTTATTGGGAACTTCTACCCTCTAAAATTGGGAACTTTGGGACTTTTTCTTGCACGTTCCCTTCACCGGGCGCTTAAACGTATTCATGATTGCCATGTGGGTTGTTAACAACATTCCTATTGCCTCGCACCCATACATATACATGGTTGACTCAAAAAAAATTCTATAGAAACTAAGCTGCAGTAAAAGTCTATTTCGTGTAACCTTGTCGAGTTGGTGCACTAATCTCTATCTACCACCCATTCTAGAGTATTCTCTTGAATTGGAATTACCGTAAACAATAATAAATGAAAATATATTTTGACTTTTATATATTAAATAAAAGAAAGTAAATTTATATATTTTACTATTTACTTTATGAATAAAAAATAAACTTTAAACTAATTGGAAATAGTTTTAAATCTTACTTTAAAACTAAATTCATATATTACATTTAAATAACAATTATCTTGATTTTTATTTTATAATCATTTAAATTTAATTATTTATACACCTTTGCAAATACCCTAGCATAGAATGTATTTATATTCTAAAACATTTTAATCTTAGTTGGCACGAAACTGAAAACTTTATACATATAGCCACAACTATAGGGACTATAAATTCTAAAAGGCTCCACTTTAGAAAGACCCTGCCTTATATAATCAACTGTAACTAAGGCAGACTCTTTGTTTTTGGTTACAACTATTATATCTGGCCACATCATATCCACACGTGCCAGTGACCGTGAAGGATGGGCAAAGGTATTTTCGCAAATGGAGGAAAGTGGTTTTCCTTACTACCCTTCCAACTTGCGAAATCATGTGGTGCTGGCACGTGGAAAGCGGTATAAGATTCTGCAAACACCCATCCCTTTGTCCTAGAGTGCATGTTGGAGATGCGGAATTGATCTTTTACACCATTTAAAATGGTTTGTACGTTGGCAGAGGTGATATTTTCCGCCATTTAAAATGGTTTGTACATTGGCAGAGGTGATCTTTTCCGCCATTTATAATAGTTTGTACATTGGCGGAGGTGATCTTTTCTGCCATTTAAAATAGTTTGTACCTTGGCATGGATGTAATCTTTTCCACTGTTTAAAATGGCTTGTACGGCTCTAATGGTAAATGATGGACTGTATCACTCGTGTGAATAATCTCATCACATTTATGATAGATTGTGTTTATGTGTCATGACGTACAGATGATATCCCGCCACACTGTGATAATTAATGTCACAAACTTTTCTGTAGTGATGATATCCTGCCATAGAACATTGAAACTTAAAGTTCAAAATCTCTTTGGTTGCGAGTTTGGAGCTCTGTTTTCTCTGAGGACTGAGGTTTGCTTCTGCTAAGGTGGAACTGAGAAGAGTGTTGGGCGGGTAGAGAAGTAAGATTGGTTTGAATAATTGACTGCTAGTTTTTCAATTGGTAGGTATTTATATTATTCAAACCATAAATCTAAATCTGTAACACAACATGCTTATTCAGCCTCCGGGCTAAAAATCCATATCTTCCATGGTTGTCAAAAATCAATGCAATGAGAGTTTCAAGTTCGCAGTAATTTAAAGTCGCTGAACGTTTTAGATTCTTCAGATTTCCTTCCACCCTTCTCTGTCTTCTTCATATTTCCAGAATTTATTTCCTTCAATTCTGGGTAGTTATCTTCTTATAGTCCATTAATATGAATTCACATCGTTATATTTGCAAAATCGTGCGTTACAGGATTGCCACTAGCTTGCATTTGTTTTTTGTCTGGTGGTGTAGCGTATTATTTTCATATATTCCATATTGTTTTCTACAAATACTCTAGCATTTGGCTAGGTTTGTTGGAAAAAGATAACGACAAATGAACCCGGAAAATTGAAACATGTTTTTTCTTTTTAATATCATTTTGCAGATAATATTCACTATAGAAAATTCCCATGTATTGGGTATTTGGACGTGGTTTATGACTCAAATTGTTGGATGAAAAGAGAACACATTTGAGTCTTGCATACGATACCAAGGCATTTAGTTGAAGAGATAAAGTTGATAAAAATGTTCTTAAAATTAAGTGAAATTTAGCAGAAAATTCGTGAAAATTGGTGAATACCCTTGTTTGTCTTAGTTTGCAGGTTGATAATGAAGAAAAGAAAACAATCCATTAATATTGGGCATTGGTCATAAATGAATCCAATATAAATTTTAGCAGAAAATTGGTGGATACTTAGATGCGGTAAACCAAAGCATAAACATATGAATTCTAATTTAAGATTACTTTCATCCAAGCATAAAGAATAACACAATGGAAAAGATTTACTGGAAATAACAATTAACAGAGAAAGGAAGGAAATTTACAGACTGTCATTACTGTAAATAACAATTAACAGAGGAAGGAAGGAAATTTACAGACTGTCATTACTGTAAATAACAATTAACAGAGAAAGGAAGGAAATTTACAGACTGTCATTAATGAATAATCAAATCCATGTAGCAAAATCTGAGCGTTCCGTGTGTCACCCTGGAGACTAGATTTCCACATTTGAATGAAAAAATTAACAGAAGTTTTTCTACCAAGAGTTTGCTATCAAGTCGAAATTTTGTCAGAGAAAGCGAGGTCGCTCTTTTTTCAAGTTGTTCCTTTTCGAGGTGTTGGAAGTAGATGCTGAGGAGAAAGAGAATCCGCTCCTTCTTCCATGGAGTGGCTAAAGTAGATATCCGCACTCCAAACACATATTTCACAGGAACATTGCTTCGCACATTTTGTCGGAAAGTGGAAATATCCACAGAGAAATATCGACCGCTCTTTCTCCAAGTTCTATTTTTACAATTCCCTCGTAAACGAAGGGGCGGATGATCCTTCTTCTTCCCAATATTCTTTTCATTATAGCTTGAGACTGCAAGAAGGGTCAGTCGATCCTTATTCATCTTCACGATTCTGGATATCATTCAATTTCTAGATAAAGGTTTTCACAATTATCTACTAAATGATCCTTCTTCTTGGAAAACAGAAGTCGGGGCAAACAATTTTATATGTTATAACTTAGTCGTGCTCAGTATTATTTGTAGGTTGAATCCACTTCCAAGGTGGTATCATCCTGGTTGGAAGGTAAATTGGAATACCTGTCATCTTTATTTTCTTAGGGTTTGGCGAATTCTTTCTCCCATGTCAAACGCAGTGGCAATAAATTAGCTGGTGTGCTGGCCAACTTCGGTAGTGGGATTCACATGGCAACCAGTGCTAATACATGGGAGGATCTACCGGACTTGGTTGTTTGGGACAGTTGCAGATCTACCTAGGACAATGAGTGTTCATAAGGGTGAGCGTCACCCTCTATACCTCCTTCAATTAATAGGAGGTACCAGCCTAATCATGATAGTAGCTGGAAAACGCATTTATATGAAGGAGCAGGGTGGCATCTGGGATTTTCATCGCTATTCCTTTGCATGCATGCAACTTTGCAAGATCTGTTTGTTAGTTCGATTATGGAGCAAGACTCTGGTAGAAGGTTGGAAGATCCGGCGGACACCAATTGCCAAGTGGAGGCAGATAATGATACTAGTCGAAAATGTAGGATGAGAAGTCGTGGGGAGTCCTCGGGGGAGTCGGGTGGTGGATTTTCTCGAGCATGTAATCATGCTTTCCGAGAGGCTAATGCTTTCGTTCTTAACATCCCTGGGGAGATTCAGAGGGATATCCATGATTATGAGCATCAATGGTGGCTGAGGTTGAATAGGGAGACGCTGTCGGGGGAGCGCAAACAATTGAAGAACTGGATTATGGATCCAGGAAATATGGTTGGGCTTGTTATTCTATACGAGCACACAGTAGCCCTTTACTGGAGGATGAAGAACCTTGTAGGTTTAGCCATCTGCGATAGACAAACACCCGGAGAGGAAGCTCGCTGCGACTTATGGTGCGGCGTAACCTAGAGGAGACTCGTGCGTTGAACTGGAAGCTGGATTTTCTTCTCCAAGAAATGGAGTTGTGGCCTCCCCCGTATCCTTCTTTGTCTTCCAGCTTCCCCCATCCAGGGACCTGTCCTGATGCTCCTTACATTATCCGTTGACGCTTGATCTGGAATCGTTTTTCCAAACTGCAAGTCTTTTTATTAAGGGAGGGTCGGCTGTTAAGTTAGATTGTCTTTTCCTAAATGTATATCTTGCCTAACGGGTGTAGCAGCATTTTGCTGTGCTTTTTTATTTCGGGCATGCGTGCCTATGCTAAGAATATCTTCGGTTCAACAACTTTTGGGATAGGTAGTGATTTTTGTTGTTTCAAAGCTTTTGAGGATAGGGATGGTCAGTTGAATGAAAGCATCTTATCTGTTTTGGTGATAATTGTCTACCGCAAGGTTAATGATGCTGGAGTCTATGGGTTAGTAGTTAGATGGTCTATTTTGATGAACAAGTCTGACTCTCGGACAGCTTGTTCCTTCTGTAATTCCTCTTTGATTTAATACAAAAACTTCTTACTTACAAAAAAAAAGAAGGGGCGGTTGACCCTTCTTCTGCCCAGTATTGTATTCATAATAGTTCTAGAATGCAAGAAGGTTTAGTCAATCCTTGTTTCTTTCACCATTCTGGATATCGGTGACCTGCTGGATATAGTTGTTCACAATTATCTCCTAAATGAAGGGGCGGTCGATCCTTCTCTTTGGAAAATGGAAGTCGGGACAAACATTTTTATATGTTAGAACTTAGATGATGTCCAGGTCGACTGCCTAATATTTACAGCAGAAGTTGGAAGTCAGGAATTGTCGACATAATCTTCGTAGATTAAATATATTTAAATTCATATCGTAAACGAAGGGTCGGCCGACCCTTGTTGTGCTCAGTATTCTTCCCTTGTTCACAATTTTGGAAATACATGTATTGACGGCCTAGCATTCGTAGATTAAATATATTAAAATTTATATCATAAATGAAGGGTCGGTTGACCCTTGTTGTGCTCAGTATTCTTCCCTTTTTAACAATTTTGGAAATACATGAATTGGTAGCCTAGCATTCGTAGGTTGAATATTTTTAATAATCCGTCATAAATGAACGGGCGGGAGAAGCTTCTTCTACCCAATATTCTTTTCGTAATATTTCATGACTACAAGAAGGGTCTTTCGATCCATCTTGTGTTTGCTTCTTCTACAAGAAGGGGCGACCGATCCTACCATTCAGAAAATTGGAAGTCCGGACAGACATATTTTTATATATGATCATTTATGTTATAATATCTTTGTTTAAAATAAATATGATTGTTAATGTGCTTCTGTTATTTTATATTTCATAAAACGCTTCTGAACTGGATTTTGGTTCTGAACAATGTGTCCTGTTATTTTATATTTCAAATATCGTTTATGAAATGGATTTTGGTACTCAACAATGTGTGGACCTACTTTTGAATGGATTGAAAGTTGCTGAAGGAATCTCTTTTCCAAAAAGAAACATTTTGCATAATATCATAATTAAGGACGGATGTATCATTGTAAATGTTACCAAGTCTTTAAATGCAAGTCTTCCATTGCACTATCAATCAGAAGGTGAAGATACATTGTCAGAGGAAGTTGGTGGTTATATTCAATGGCCTGTATCTGAGATCATTAACTAGATTGGGTCTCCTCTTTGCGAGAATGAGGTGAATGATATACGAGCTTCTACTTCGAAAAGTGTAGCACATATCATAACAATTGAGAATGAGGTCAATGATATAGCAGCTTCTACTTCGACAAGTGTAGCACATATCATAACAAATGAGAATAAATCTTCTTTTAATATGAGAAAAGTTAAGTTGTTACATAAGTGTTCAGAAAGAAAGGATTGCATTTCCATAGGTGTTGTAACAAATGTGAGTGGGAGTGATTTTGTTGGGGGAACATTTTTGGGTGACTTCAACTTTGGTATTCTGGTAGATGAAGTGGTGTTTTCTTGTATGGCATGTTGTCCAGGGTTGAGCAGTGGAGCTTTTGTTGTATGTCCAATTAAGAGAATCATCGATTTTAATACATAAACATTGCTTTCTTTTGCAAAAACTTTCAACAATAATCAATCTCAATCTACTTTGAAATTATTAAGAGAAAATCACAATGAAGGGTTGTTGGGATGGACAATTAATTTGATACATCAATGTTCTTTAAAGCCACAGTATGTTGCTCAGGGAATAGTGTCAAATGTTTTTGAGGGAGACATTGTACAATTCAAAGCACTAGATGTTGGTGAGTTTGGTATTTTAGTTCATAAAGTATTCTGCAATTGCGAGGATTGTGGTGTATTTGAAGGATCCCTTATAAGATGCCCTGCAAACAATTTGCTTGACCTCGATAATGTTCCTTTGGATGTTATACTAAAATAGAAAGCAGACGAAGAAATGGTCAACTTTTGGAATGTTTTTGAATAATGTCCTTTACAGATGGTCCTTCCAAGTGTAACTCCTCATTGTGATTTGTTAAATTTTCAGAATTTACTTCAATCTGATCTAGGATCTTAACTGAGAGAACAACGTGTATAGCATATCTACTGCATATCAATCATGGACACAATAATGCAAGCACACAAGAGACATAGATTTTACTTGGGAAAAACCATAAAGGTGAAAAACCCCAATAACTTCCTCAGAGATAGATAGAGCAATGATACAACTAGAATACAAGAGATAGTCTTCTCCTAGTAGCAGAGCCTCGTCCTCCAGAAGTGTGCCACTCTCCCAAGTGTGAGTGAGTGAATAGAATGATGAAATAGAGATCTCCCGATCTCTATTTATACTAGACTTGACTTGCCTAATAACCTTTACTAGGTCGGCCTTAACTTAACCACATAACACAATGTTGACTGGGCCAACACCCAATAGGGTGGTCTAATAACCCTTTGACCCACATGGCCAAACCCCATTAGGGTGGTCTAATAACCCTTCGACCCACATGACTTATACAGGGCCAACCCCAACAAGGTGTTCTAATAACCCATCAAGTATAAGTTACGACACTTACAATATAAATGATGACACTTCTGTATAGAGGAATAATAACATCTCTATAGGAATACAATATACATATATGTGAAATACATTCCGAAGTTACATATGCATCAACACTCCCTCTTAACTAGGAAGGTATTTCTCGACACAGGTCTTCTAGCACAAGTCATCTTCTCTGGATCATCGTCATTGGATAATCATCATCGAGTCATCATCATCGTCTCTGCTGCTGCTATCTCAATCAATCTCTGAATCTACTCATCATAGGAAGTTCTATAGAGCCAGTCCTTTTCATACTGGATGTAGGCCCACCACCTGCAGGTCTTCGTCATCACTGGCCATACTGTGGAATCCTTAGGACTTATTACGTGCATCACAAAACCTTGCAAGAGCATCCCAAGACTTATTACGGGCACATAGCCCAACTTATCAGATCTCCCAGGGATCTATTACATGTGACCCTACCACAAAAACTCGAAAGAGAATCCCAGGACCGATTACAAGCACACAGCTCAACCTATCGGATCTCCCAGGGAGCTATTATATGTGGTCACCACAAAACCTTGCAAGAGCATCCTAGGACTTATTACGGGAACAAATCCCAACCTATCGAACCTCCCAGGGCAATATTACATGTGGTCATGGAAAAACCTTGCAAGAGCATCCTAGGACTTATTACGTGCACACAACGCAACCTATCAGATCTCCCAGGGTGCTATTATATGCCATAGGACAAAACCTCAAAAGAGCATTTGCCAGATATCCCAGGGCCAAAAACCTTGCAAGACTATCTACAGATATCCCAGGGCCAAATTATATGTACTCCTAGAGCAAAACCTTGAAAGAGCATTTGTCAGATATCCCAGGGCCAGATTACATGCCATAGGAAAAACCTCGAAAGACTATCTGCAAATCTCCCAGGGCCAAATTATATGCTCATCTGCAAAACCTAATCCACGAACACAGAGTATAAACCTGATACTCACCATACATCATCCTGATGTATACATGATCATCCTGATCATCATCACTGCAACATCCTAGTGCATGTCATCTGGAGAAACATCCTAAAGCTCGTCATCCATGATCATCCTGATCATATAATGCATCTACCTGATGCATACCAAGTATCTACCTGATACATATCATCATACATGATCCACCTGATCATAAAATGTATCCACCTGATACAAATACAAAAACATGATCCACTTGATCATACCTGATACATATCAACATACATGATCTACCTGATCATACACAGTATCCACCTGATACATATACAGATACATGGTCCAAGCATCCAACATGATGCATATACAAAACATATACAAATGATCCTACTGATGATATCCAGCATCCAACATGATGCGTACATACATATACATATAAATGATCCAATTGATCATATCCAGCATCCTCTTGATGCATATACTGAGCAGTAACTGAAGCATCGTCCTGATGCTCATAATCCAGCGCTTACATCCATAGCCATGTGAAGGATCCTCCTTCCAACATGCTTGGAAAGGATTCTGCAAATGTGTCCATCACTTCTTCCTCGAAGTGTCATCAATCTGAAGAACATCAAGCCTTTCCCTGAAGTACTCGAACTTCACCCTGGCTAGTGGCTTTGTCAGCACATCTGCAATCTGCTCGTCCGTCGCAATGTACAGGAGCTTCACAGCTCCTCTCTACACCATATCCCTGATATAGTGATATTTGATCTCTATGTGTTTCGACCTGTCATGAAACACTAGGTTCTTGGACAGCTTCACACAACTCTGGTTATCACAAAAGATACCAGTAGCATCCAACGGGAGATCAAATAACTCAGCCAGTAGCTTCCAAATCCATACTGCCTCACAACTAGCTGAACAGGCTGCAACATACTTTGCCTTAGCTGTACTCAGTGCTACGCAGGACTGGTTCTTGCTGAACCAAGAGATCACACCTGATCCCATACTGAAGCAGCATCCATATGTGCTCTTCCTATCTGCAGCACTGCCAGCCCAATTTGAATCAACATAACCCTGCAAGTTAAACTTTTGATTTGCTTCATACTTGAGCCCATAATCCACTGTACCCTTCAGGTACCTCAGATCCGTCAGCAACTGGCTCAATATGTTCACCGCAAAGAAAATATCTGGTCTCGTGTTCATCAGGTACATCAAGGACCCAATCATCTGACGATACATAGAGACATCAATAGGCTTAGATGAAGCATCACATAGAAGCTTCAGATTCGATGCCATAGGTGTAGCCATAGCCTTGTAGTCCATCATCCCGAACCTCTTCAGGATCTCTATTGCATACTTCCCTTGTCCAAGGAAGATTCCAACTGCACTCTGCCACACCTCCATACCAAGAAAGTAGTGCATCATACCCAAGTTCTTCATCTCGAACTCGGCACCAAGCTTCCGCTGCGTGTTGGAAATCAATCTATCCTCACCTATAATTAAAAGGTCATCCATATACAAAAGTAGTATCACTGGATTTCCTTCCTCAACCTTGTAGTAAAGGTTGGAATCCGCTTTACTCTTGGTAAATCCCAAACTGGATAGAAAGCTGTCTATCCTACCATACCAAGTTCTGCACATATATGACTCCTTATCATGTGTCTCAAAACCAAGTGGCTACTCCACATACACTTCTTCTTCAACTACACCATTCAAGAAGGCTGTCTTGAAATCCATCTGGTGTATCTTCCACTTCATCACTACAGCCAGAGCAAGTACTGATCTGATGGAAGTGTATCTGGCTACAGGAGCAAAAGTCTCTATGCTACCACCTGCAGCATGCTTGATCTTGTAGATCCTCTTGGAAGTCACTACAGACTACCCTTAAGGTCTTGGGACTGCATCCCAAACATCTTCATGATTGACTTGTACTCCTCGATCATTGCATTCTTCCCAGATCCTGGGAACTTCAATATCTTCAATATTTTCAATAGATAACTTTGTTGCTGAAAAAATGTTGTAGTCCTTCTTTTGTAGGTGATGGTATACGATCTTTCCTACACAACAAGTTAAATTGCATGATTAGAAAACATCTCATAGTTTTCAGAACAAATTATTACACATAAAGAAATATGTCATACAGTCATGCAATTATCTTAGCCAATGCTTCAATTCAACATTTATCCATATCCCGTAACTTTCTAGATGCCTTCCAATCTCTACCAGAACATTGTTAAGAGTGTGCACAACTCCCAACATGTCAGCAAAGAGGTTTCATTCTAGATAAGTAACAATGGAATGTTGTATAGTGTCATAGGCCACTTACCCATGTATATTAGCATTATATTGTTCATCAATGCAACTATTCTAATATGCATAATACACAACCTAATTCTAGGAACATCAGTATATACATTATTGAACAGTATTATTTAAACAATAAAATATGCAAGTAATGACAATTCAAATACTTATCTTTGTTTGTTTGTTGGGTTGACTCCCTCTCAGTCTTTGCTTCTTTTCTGCAACTCCATTCTGATGTGGATTGTGAGAAGTGGTCAACTCCCTCTGAATATCTTCATCCTTGTAGAAACTACTGAAGTGTGCTCCTTCTTGATCTTTGCTTCCTTGCAAGAACAACTAGAGTGTCCTCCCTCTTGATCTTTGCTTCCTGTATATCCTGTCCTTGAACTTATATCCATCCTTAATCACTATGCATGCTTATTAGTATCATCATTGTGTTATCATTGAGGTCTCATACATAATCATACATTCATTAGTATATACACAATAGTCTTAAGCATGTATAGTCATGATCATTTCAAACAGAAATAATAAGCATTTCAAGGTTTATATAGGACTCTTATGGTTAGTCATATCATAAATTAAAGTAAGAAACATAATATGCCTAAACCCGTGATTACTCAAACCTATACCTTCATGAATAATCATTATCAACTACACACCAGCATAAGATCCTAACACAAGGTAGGATTCTAGCTTGATATAGGAAAAACATACCTGGATTAGCATGCTAGCTAATTATGTCTAACATACCCGCATAATGTCTTCTGTTTTAACTCCAAACTTTTCAATACACAGGGTCTGAAAATTTTTCCTGAGATAGCCCGCCTTGTCATCTTTCCATCCCGACAAGTCTGACCTCAATTGGATTCTCTGAGAGAGATTTATGCCAAGTGTCGCAACGTGACATGTTTATGGGATAAAATAGGAGAGCGAACTTGTACGGATTTCCACGTGTCACTGGTTCAACTTCGGCCTCTAAGAATTTTTCCTGAGATAATAAAGTCTGTGTACTACCTTTCACTTTTTATGAAATTTCATTTGGAGATTCCTAGCCCAAGTTATGACCTTTTTCCCAAGGTCACCTATTTTTGACTCAGATCTGGAAGAGGCAGAAACCCTATATTGTACAAATCATAAATCACAAAGTACAACAAATTAGAGGTTGTCCTTTGGAAACAAGGTACATGGGGATCTGATATTTGACCTGTAAAAGTTTTAGATCCGAAAACTTCGCCAAAATGGATTTATAGCGAAAGTGCTACGATGACTAGTTTTTGCTATATCAATCCCTAGCATCGTAAGTGCAACAAGTGTCATACATGCCATATCATGCCTTCTTTCAGGCTAGCTCTGATACCATGTTAAATTTTCAGAATTTACTTCAATCTGATATAGGATCTTAACTGACATAACAACATGTACATCATATCTACAGCATATCAATCATGGACACAATAATGCAAGCACACAACAGACATAGATTTTACTTGGGGAAAACCATAAAGGTGAAAAACCCCAATAACTTCCTCAGAGATAGATAGAGAAATGATACAACCAGAATACAAGAGATAGTCTTCTCCTAGCAACAGAGCCTCCTTCTACACAAGTGTGCCACTCTCCCAAGTGTGAGTGAGTGAATAGAATGATGAAATAGAGATCTCCCGATCACTATTTATACTAGACTTGACTTGCCTAATAACCTTTACTAGGTCGGCCTTAACTTAACCACATAACACAATGCTGACTAGGCCGACACCCAATAGGGTTGTCTAATAACCCTTTGACCCACATGGCCGACCCCCACTAGGGTGGTCTAATAACCCTTCGACCCACATGACTTATACAGGGCCGACCCCAACAAGGTGGTCTAATAACCCATCAAGTATAAGTTACGACACTTACAATATAAATGACGACACTTCCGTATAGAGGAATAATAACATCTCTATAGGAATACAATATACATATATGTGAAATACATTCTGAAGTTACATATGCATCAACATGATTATACAGATGTTAAAGGTAATGGAACAAGGCCATACAATTCCGTAAAGCGGCAAGCTAGAACTAAAATTTACGAAAGAAATTCAAGATCGGTACCTTACAGGCCTGCAATAAATCTGGGTGCATTCCTTTCAGACATTTGCACCGAACATTGTTGCTCAAATATTTTTTTATAAAAAATTCCACATGGATCGTGTTGATGTATATGTAACTTCGGAATTTATTTCATATATGTATATTGTACTCCTATAGAGATGGTATTATTCCTCTATATGGAAGTGTTGTCATTATATTGTAAGTGTCGTAACTTATACTTGATGGGTTATTAGACCACCTTGTTGGGGTCGGCCCTCTATAAGTCATGTGGGTCGAAGGGTTATTAGACCACCCTATTGGGGGTCGTCCCAGTCAGCATTATGTTATGTGGTTAAGTTAAGGCCGACCTAGTGAAGGTTATTAGGCAAGTCAAGTCAAGTATAAATAGAGTGCGAGAGGCACTCTATTTGATCATTCTATTCTCTCTCACACTCTTGGGAGAGTGGTGCACTTGTGGAGGAGGAGAAGCTGTTGTTAGGAGATGTCCATCTCTTATGCTTGGGTTGTATCATTGCTCTATCTATCTCTAAGGAAGTTATTGGGGTTTTTCCACCTTTATGGTTTTCCCCAAGTAAACTCTGTGTCTCTTGTGTGGTTGCATTATTGTGTCTATGATTGATATGCTGTACATGTTGTTCTCTTAGTTAATATACTAGATCAGCTTGAAGTAAATTTTGAAAAATTAACATGGTATCAAAGCTAACCTGAAAGAATGCATGGTATGGCGTGGTATGGCATGTATGACACTTGTTGCGCTTGCGATGCTTGGGATTGATATAGCAAAAACCAGTCATCGTAGAACGTTCGCTATAAATCCATTTTGGCGAAGTTTTTGGATCTGAAACTTCTACAGGTCGAATATCAGATCTCCATGTACCTTGTGTCCAAAGTAAAACTTCTAATTCGTTGTAGTTTGTGTTTTATGATCTGTACAATATAGGGTTTCTGCCTCTTCCAGATCTGAGTCATAAACAGGTGACCTTGGAAAAAAGGTCATAACTTGGGCTAGGAAGCTCCAAATGAAATTTCGTAAAATGTGACAGGTAGTGCACGGACTGTACATTCTCAGGTAATGTTTTCAGAGGCTGAAACTTAACTAGTGACATGTGGCACACTGTAAAAGTTTGCTCTCCTATTTTATCCCATAAACAGGTCATGTTGTGACACGTGGCATAAATATCTCTCAGAGAATCCATTTGAGGGAAGACATGTGGGGTTGGAAATATGACAATTCAGGCTATCACATAAAAAAAATTCAGACCTTGTGGATCGAAAAGTTCGAAGTTACACCATAAACAATCAAGTACATATTTCTGTCAAAACAGAATTATTTTTGAGCACCTTCATTCATGGCTTCCAGAATTTAGGGTTTCGGAGAAAGTTGGAATTTTTGTAATCGGAGACCACGGCTGGATGCTACTCATCAAAATTTAAATTTAGAGACCAAGATCAGATTTTTCGGTTGGGCAGTAGATCGGGCTTGATCAAACCCCAGTTCGGGACTTTGATCGGAAAGATGGAAAATTAGGGCTTCTGCAAAAATTGGAATTTTTGAAATCTGTGACCACGGCTGGAAGCTCCTCAGAAAAATAGAAGCTTAGAGCTTTGGATCGAACCTTTTGGTTGGGTAGAAGGGTGGGCTTTATCAAACCCTAGTTCAGGATCCTGTCGAGAAGATCCGAAAGTTTCAAAGGCAATTTTGAGGGGTGAAACTTTGCAGTTTTCAAATTCTGAGTATACCAGCTTGATCAGCTCATCAAGGAACATCTTTCTATCCTTTAAGAAGTTTTAAATTCAAATTTTGAATTTTTAGGGTTTCTCTGACAAACCCTAATCCAGCTCCATATTTAATTCCTACAAATCAAGGGATTGGGTTAATCCTAGAAAAGAATGGATTGGTCACCTACATAAGTGAAGAAGTTCCTATTTCAGAGGGAGATGAGGCTAAGGCCTTACATAAGAAGAATACAAGCAATCTCGATAGGTATGACTCATCTAGGTATGTTTCGAGATTTTTTCATGATTAAGTTTATGGTATGTTTGTCTTCATGTTATTACGGTTAGTACAATTTTGATTAAATTTAGACTTGTCGTATCACCTTAATAAAATTATGAATGCATGATAGAAGATATTCATTGATTAGGGTGTTGACACTTATGATTGTACTAATGAATTATGGTGTTGTATGAGGTTTATGTTGTCTACTAACATGAAATGTACACCAAGAAAGACAAATCATGTTCTATTTCAAGAACATATGATCATGATGACATGAGGACAAAGATTCATCCATTGTCATGAATCACTTAGACGATCTATTTGCGAGGTATGTATAACTTGATTCTATAATGGCTAACCTATGAGATATGAAGGTTACTAGCACAAGTCATTGAAGAGAACAAGAAGACATCATGTGAGTATGTTAGACATAACTAGCTAACATACCAATCTAGGTATGTTTTTCCTATATCAAGTTAGAATCCTACCTTGTGTTAGGATCCCTTATATAAGTATACTTGGTATGATTGGTTATGTTTATTCATAAAGTTAGAAATGTAAGTAATCAAGGGTTTATGCATTTTATGTCTCTTATCTTGATTGATGATTTAACTAACCAGAAGAGTCCTATGATCAAATAAGAATATGCATGAGTAAAAGAAGACTTCCCTGAAACCTTGAATACTAATGCTTAGTATCTGTGTTTGAAATGATCATGACTATACATGTTTAAGATTATTGTGTTTTGATAGTATTAAGATTATACTAATGAATGTGTGATTATGTATGAGACCTCAAGGATAACACAATGATGATGCTAATAAGCATGCATAGTGATGGATATAAGTTCAAGGACAAGTAATCCAGGAAGCAAAGATCAAGAGGGAGCACACTCCAGTTGTTCCTGCAAGGTAGCATAGATCAAGAGGGAGCACACTCCAGTTGTTCCTGCAAGGAAGCAGAGATCAAGAGGGAGCACACTCCAGTTGTTCCTGCAAGAAAGCAAAGATCAAGAAGGAGCACACTTCGGTAGTTTCTGCAAGGATGCAGATATTCAGAGGGAGTTGACCACTTCTCACAATCCATATCAGAATGGAATTGCAGAAAAGAAGCAAAGACTGAGAAGGAGTCAACCCAACAAACAAACAAAGATAAGTATTTGAATTATCATTCCTTGCATATTTTATTGTTTAAATATTATTGTTCAATAATGTATATACTTGTGTTCCTTGAATTAGGTTGTGTAATATGCATATTAGAATAGATGCACTGATGAGCAATATACTACTAATATACATGGGTAAGTGGCCTATGGCACTTTACAACATTCCATTGCTACTTATCTAGAATGAAACCTCTTTGCTGACATGTTGGAAGTTGTGCACACTCTTAACAATGTTCTGGTAGATATTGGAAGGCATCTAGAAAGTTACGGGATATGGATAAATGTTGTATTGAAGCATTGGCTAAGATAATTTCATGACTGTATGACATATTTCTTTATATGTAAGAATTTGTTCTGAAAACTGTGAGATGTTTTCTAATCATGCAATTTAACTTGTTGTGTAGGAAAGATCGTATGCCATCACCTACAAAAGAAGGACTACAACATTTGTTCAGCAACAAAGTTAAATATTGAAAATATTGAAGATATTGAAGTTCCTAGGATATGGGAAGAATGACATGATCAAGGAGTACCAGTCAATCATGAAGATGTTTGGGATGCAGTCCCAAGACCTGAAGGGGAGTCTGTAGTGACTTCCAAGAGGATCCATAAGATCAAGCATACTGCAGGTGGTAGCATAGAGACTTTTTCTCCTATAGCCAGATACACTTCCATTAGATCCGTACTTGCTCTGGCTGTAGTGATGAAATGGAAGATACACCAGATGGATTTCAAGACAGCATCCACTTGGTTCTGAGACACATGATAGGGAGTCATATATGTGCAGAACTTGGTATGGTAGGATAAACAACTTTCTATATAGTTTGGGCTTTACCAAGACTAAAGCAGATTCCAACCTTTACTACAAGGTTGAGGAAGGAAATCCAGTGATACTACTTTTGTATATGGATGACCTGTTTATTACAGGTGAAGATAGATTGATTGCTGACACGCAGTGGAAGCTTGCTACCGAGTTCGAGATGAAGAACTTGTGGATGATGCACTATTTTCTAGGTATGGAGGTGTGGCATAGTGCAGATGGAATCTTCCCTGGAAAAGGGAAGTATGCAATAGAGATCCTGAAGAGGTTCGGGATGATGGACTACAAGGCCATGGCCACACCTATGGCATCAAACCTGAAGATACTATGTGATGATTCATCTAAGCCAATTGATATCACTATGTATTGTTAGATGATTGGGTCCTTGATGTACCTAATGAACACGAGACCAAATATTTGCTTTGCGGTGAACACATTGAGCCAGTTCCTGACGGATCTGAGGAGTGTTTAACTAATTGTTGTAAAGCATATTCTGAGGTACCTGAAGGGTACAATTGATTATGGGCTCAAGTATGATGCAAATCAAAAATTTAAGCTACAGGGTTATGTTGATTCAAATTGGGAAAGTAGTGATGTAGATAGGAAGAGCACTTATGGGTGCTGCTTCAATATGGGATCAGGTGTGATCTCTTGGTTTAGCAAGAAGTAGTCCTATGTAGAACTGAGTACAGCCGAGGCAGAATATGTTGAAGCCTGTGCAGCTAGTTGTGAGGCAATATGGCTACGGAAGCTACTAACAGAGTAATTTGATCTCCTGTTGGATGCTACTGGTATCTTCTGTGATAACCAAAGTTGTGTGAAGTTGTCTAAGAACCCAGTGTTTCACGACAGGTCGAAACACATAGAGATCAAATATCACTATATCAGGGATATGGTGCAGAGAGGAGTAGTGAAGCTCCTGTATGTTGCGAAGGACAAGCAGATTGCAAATGTACTGACAAAGCCACTAGCCAGAGTGAAGTTCGAGTACTCAGAGAGAGGCTTGGTGTTCTTCAGATTGATGACACTTCGAGGAAGAAGTGATTGACACATTTGCTGAATCCATTACAAGCATGTTGGAAGGAGTATCCTTCACATGGCTGTGGATGTAAGCATTGGATGATGAGCATCAGGACGATGCTCAAGTTACTGCTCTATATGTATATGTATGTACGCATCATGTTGGATGATGGATATGATCAATTGGATCATTTATATATATATATGTACGTATCATGTTGGATGTTGGATATGATCAGTTGGATCATTTATGTATGTATGCATCATATTGGATGCTTGGAACATGTATATGTATATGTATCAGGTGGATACGATTGTATGATCAGGTGGATCGTGTATCTGTGTATGTATCAGGTGGATACATTATATGATCAGGTGGATCATGTATGATGATATGTATCAGGTAGATACTTGGTATGCATCAGGTGGATGCATTGTATGATCAGGATGATCATGGATGACGAGCTTCAGGATGTTGCTCCAGATATGCATCAGGATGATGCAGTGATGAGTATCAAGATGATACTCTAGATGATATGCATCAGGATGATGTTATGATGATGATCAGGATGAACATTTGTATCAGGTGGATACCTTACATAATCAGTTGGATTATGTGTGATGAGTTCCGAAGACACAGATGCACAGTTCCTTTCCGACATGGTGGTAGATGTGTTCTCCCATGTGCATAGATGTAAGTGTAGAGCCTTTCCGACATGGTGGTAGATGTGTTCTCCCATGTGCGTTGATGTAAGTGTAGAGCCTTTCTGACATGGTGGTAGATGTGTTCTCCCATGTGCGTTGATGTAAGTGCAGAGCCTTTCCGACATGGTGGTAGATGTGTTCTCCCATGTGCATTGATGTAAGTGCAGAGCCTTTTCGACATGGTGGTAGATTTGTTCTCCCATGTGCGTTGATGTAAGTGTAGAGCCTTTCCGACCTGGTGGTAGATGTGTTCTCCCATGTGCGTTGATGTAAATGCAGAGCCTTTCCGACATGGTGGTAGATGTGTTCTCCCATGTGCGTTGATGTAAGTGCAGATCCTTTCCGACATGGTGGCAGATGTGTTCTCCCATGGTCGTTGATGTAAGTGTTGTGAGCCTTTCACAGATGGTGGTAGGTTGGTCCTCCCATGCTGGTGAGTGTAAGTGCTGTGTGCATCTGGGATTATGCTTCATGATACTCTATGGCTGTGGACAGGTTGTGCAGTAGCATGTAAAAGGTCCTGGGAGATCCGATAGGTTGAGATGTATGCTCGTAATAAGTCCTGGGATGCTCTTTCAAGGTTTTGTTCTCTCAGTTAAGATCCTAGATCAGATTGAAGTAAATTCTGAAAAATTAACAAATCGATAGTTGAATGTGAGAAGAAATTTGATAGTATGAATGGAAATTCAAAAAGACAGTTTGTTATGAATTCTTTGGGATCAAATGCTCCTGTGGCCAAAGAAGGAGATGACAGTAAATGAAGCGTGTTTACAATGAGTTTAGACATAGTAGATGTATGTCAAAATGCATGGTATAAATGCCATCAGATAAAAAAGCACTTTCTTCAATTATAAAAGAATGTTCATGAATGGTGATATGAGAGCCGTGCACGATAACAGTGGCTTGGAAAAATCCAGGGCAAACACTACTGCATTGGTAGCTACTATTAATAAAATTGTAGTAAAGAATTCAAACAAATCTCCACATCTTACACGAATAATTAGTAAAGATGGAACAAGGACAACCTTGAAATTATTGCCTGCTAATATGTCCCATGGTTTACTGCGAAAAATGGCTAATGATGAAATCACAGGAATCAGTTTGCCTCTAGTATCACAATCCTCCTTTAGCAAGGTTATGAGACAAGATTTTCCAGATGTTAAAATTTCTAAATCAAACAACTTTGTAAGGTGTAGTGAGTGCATTACAATACAGGATAGGCTGAAGGGGACCACTGATCCAACTGAGGTGGAAAAGTTGCGAGCAAATCAGGAATCTCATAATAAATACGTCTCAAGTTGTCACCTGATCTATTATGCTCACAAGTCGGCTTCCCTGCAACATTCGAACACTTATTGCAGTATTGTTCATGACAAAATGGACAAGTCAAAGAATTCCATTCCAAGGATGGGTAAGAAGGAAACAGCTTTTAGTAATGTTATGAATCTTCCCATATCATTGATTGGAATGTTGACTCATGGGCACAAGATTGTGGGTTTTGGTCATTTTAACCTCTCATTTTAGAGATGGGATCGAATTTCACTGTGACATCCCTGGCTAAATGCTTGAAGTGTCTTGAAGAACCAGTGGGTGATAAGTATGGTGATTTTCTCTACAAAGGCGGAACATCTAAGAACCAATTGCATGATTCTCTATTGCAATCAGACTCATATGAAAAGTGTTTGGTATACAGACAAGATGTAATGCAATATGATGTAATGTGTGTTGATGGTACTAATCAATGCATGCCTTATAGAAAACTACCATGCATATTGTTGTTGCAAATGGATAATTGTTCAGGAGATAACAAAAACCTCTTTGTATTTTCATTTTTATCTCTTTTAACAGCAAGGAGAGTGTTCGAGAAAGTTGAAGTTGGATTCATCCCGGTCGGACACACCCATGAAGACATAGATGGAACTTTTGGAAGGTTATCAGCAAAGCTAATGCGCAAGGATATATTTTCTCTCTCATAAATTATGGATACGTATAGGACATGTGAAGATCAAAATTCCTTTGTCCCTTATCTAATTGACGAACTTTACGATTTTAAGAGTTTTGTGATACCCCACCTTTTGGATGGAAATGCCAAGATCGTCGGTATCAAAAAATGCCAGTATTTTAAATTTCAGCTCATAGATGACATTCCATTCATGCAATGGAAGGCATCACTTCGGGATGAAGATTGGTCGTCTCCTCTTAAACTCTGGCGGTCATTGCTAGATGGTAGAGCAAACTTGCCGGTGGGACAACCTAGGTTATTAAATCTGCAATCAAAAATTCCTTCGGACATTGACAAAATAAAAAAGGGACTAGAAACATATATTTCATTCTAGAATGGAGGGATTGAGAAGGGAGGTGAACAATTTTGGCTTCCTAAGTTAAATTATTGGGAGGTTGTACTTAAAGCTTTGGACATTCCCTTCGAGACTGTTGATCAATCATTAACTAACTTTTGGCCATCGACAGGGCATTATATTCACAGTGAACCTACAATATCTGAAGATGAAATTATGGATGCCTATTTGAAGGAAAATGTTCCTGCTTTGCAGGATTGCTATGTTAGACCGCTACACAACAAGCCTAGAGATGAATTCATTCCAAGAGTGGATGTTTTAAAGAGCCAAATGGTCATTGTGCAATCACCAGACCCAGATTGTGCAATCTGGTTGGATAAGGCAATTGGTGATGTTCATTAGGACTCAGATGCTAGATCTGTTGGGTCTTACAAAGTAGAGGTGCAATGGTGGAAGCCAACAGGACCATCGAAGGATCTGAAGGTCTTGTATGGAAAATGCTTAGATAGACAACAAAAATGGGTTGTAGGTGCAGAAAAAAATATGAAGATCGATGTAAATAGCATCATATGGGCATGGTCACCAAGGCAAGGATGGGCAGGAGGAAAACTTAGAATAAATGAGAAGGGCCTTGCAGCAGTCAAGGAACAAGAAGTAAACATGAGGAATAGTGTTCAGAATGATGGATGTTCTCAAGGGTTGATAGTAGACAAAATTGGTTTCTAGATTTCCCTATGTGGCATTTTTAAGCAACAAAATTGTTGTGTTTCTAAATTCCCACTTGGTCAACAAAAAGTTGTATTTTTTCATTTTCATCAATAAAAGTTTTATAAAAGGAAAGATACAACTTATAACCATTAAAATTGATAACAGATGGTTATTTGTTACAAAATTGAATTTGTGATAAGTGTAGTCATTTGCGCACTAACTGTTGTTAAGTGTTGTAATTAACACCTTAATTACTAGTTAATTGTGCTTAAGAATAATTAGCCTTTAGAAGTGGTTTATCCATTGCACTTAAAATCAAGTAATTATCCTCAGAGTAACTACCAAAATACTAAAATATGATCCAATATACTCAAACTACCAAATTCAGCGGTGCTCTTAGGAGAAAATATTCTATACGAGCCAATATTATAATTAAACTATATTTATAATACTCAATGTACCAAATCAAATATGCCACGTGTCACAATAAGATCATTCCATGTGTCACCCTGGTATACTAGATATCAACATTTAAACAACAAATTTTATAGACGTCTTGCTTCAAAGACTATGCTGTAAAGTGGAAGTATTCTCAGAAAAGGAGCAACCGCTCTTTCCCAAAGGGAAGTTGTGATTCCCTAGTAAATGAAGGCTCGGCCGACCCTTCTTATTCCAAATATTCTTTTCATAATATTTTGACATTGCAAGAAGGCTCGGTCGATCCTTCTTGTGTTCTCTATTATGGATATAGCCGAATTGTTGGATAAAGGTTTTCACAAATAACTACGAAAAGAAGGGGTGGCCGATCCTTCTTGTTGGAAAACGGAAGTCGGGAGAAATCATTTTATATGTTAAAACTTCCAAAGTGTTCTATTATTAAAATTGCCTCATAATTGAAAGGACAGATGAACCTTCGTATCCCTAATATTATTTTCATAATAGTTCGACACTGCAAGAAGGGTCGTTCGACCCTTCTTATTCCAAATATTCTTTTCATAATAGTTCACCACTGGAAGAAGGGTCGGTCGATCCTTCTTGTGTTCTCCATTATGGATATGGCCGAATTGTTGGACAAAGGTTTTCACAAATAACTTCAAAAAGAACGGGCAGCCGATCATTCTTTTCGGGAAACGGAAGTCAGGAGAAACCATTTTTATATGTTAAAACTTCCAAGGTGTTCTATTTTTGAAATTGCCTCATAATTGAGAGGTCAGCCGACCCTTCTTATTCTCAATATTATTTTCATAATAGTTGGACACTGCAAGAAGGGTCACTCGACCTTTCTTATTCCAAATATTCTTTTCATAATAGTTCACCACTGAAGTTTAGCTTGTCGGTGTTAGCACTAGTTGTTGATTAAGTTGTCATTGATGCCAACAGTGTATATTCATTGATGCCAACATGTCTTGGTGCCCCTTGAGGATCCCCTAAGGGTTAAGTAATTGTCAGTGTCTAGGGAGACCTTTTGATCTTGTCCAAGCCCAAGTTTGAAGCCCTTGGAGCCCTTGGGACAATGACAAAATCCCTGAACACCCTGTAGAGTGTTTAAGTACCCCAAAGATGTTTTGCGATTCCCTAGTTGTTTCTTTGGTTCCTCAGTACCACAACTTATGCCCCAGCATGCTACAAACGTGTTGAAGAAGTTGCAAGAGTCCAAATGACCCTTTCAGTGGTCATGGTACCCCAGGAGAAGGTATAGCAACCCCACAGGTGATGTCATGATGGATCTTGACCCTTGGAGGTCTCCTAGTGTGGTTGAGGTGGTTGAAGAAGCCTATGAAGCCCCTTGCTTGATGAAGAATCTTGATGGATTAATGGTCCTTGTCCCCTTAAAGGTGATGATGTGGTCATTAATGACTTGATGAAGACTTGGAACCCTTGATGAAGATCTTGATGCCCATGTATCCCTTGTTGGGGTCATGGAACCCTTGGAGATGGTCATTATGCAAGAGAAGGTCTGGCACCCACATAAATGGCGGCATGATGACCCTTGGACACTATACGATCATTGATGGTGCATTTGGAAATGATTTGAGTCTTGGAATCCATACATATGGTGGTTTGTAAGACCATGATTGTTGGAGCCTTTGATATGATAGAATCCTTGGTAATGATGCCCTCATCACTTGGTGATGGAGTCCTATGTGATGGGCTTGAAGTCCATGGAAAGTATCTTGTTTAAATATTATATGATATCCTTGAAAGAGTCCTTGAAACCCTTGCATGTGGTGCCTTGGGTCTTGAACCATGGTGATGTATGGTACTATTTGTGGTTATATGGCTATTGTGATGTAGATGGAGGTAGAGCCCATGGACGTGCCTTGATATGTTGAAAAAGACTTTGAAACTCTTGTAGTTGGTGGTATGGTCTTTGGCACCCTCATGTGTGGGGTCTTTGATGTACTGGACATATTGAATAATTTAAGGGTATTAGACCAAGAATTTGCAAATAAACCCATCATAGGGAGATAGTCCTCGTCAAGCCATCTCCATTGATATGTGGAGCATCTTCTAACTCCTTACAGTTGAAGAGATATGAATTTTTGAAGTTGGTGTACCCCACCTTTTTGGGTGAGCCAACCAAACAAAAGAAAATTTAATTATTTGTAATTTTGAATTGCATGTCAGCCCAGTTTGAGGTAATAACTTTCCTCCACGACCTATATAAAAAGAATATCAAACATTTCATTTTCTCATCAATTGGAATTTCGCAACTCTTGGAGAAAAGTGCGAAATTTTGTGGAGGAGAAATTTTTGGGCATCTGCACTAAAATTGGCATAACTTTCTCATACGGAATCGGAATTACAAAATTCTTGCCTCATTGGAAATCTTGTTACAAGGGATATGTGATGACATGATCTAGAGTTTCTTTTAGTTTGTCTATTGTTTCTTGACCTTATGATCTTAAACAGGTATGGCTCATGATTTTGGGTTTCTCTTGTGATGGCACATGTCTGTCATGGATAGAGTTCATCTTTGATATTAGTATGTGAGCCTATATATTGGTATATATATTTGAAGTCATTATGGAGGATATGATGATGATGTTGCATACCTTTATGCTATGATATTATACACTTTATGATGATAATGCATGTGATAATGATGTACAATGAAGTTGATGCACTCCTATACAATATGATGTACATGCATACCATAGTGTGATGATGCTCTCCTATGCATTATCATGTATACTTGATGTTGATGATGCGTACACGGTACACATTCAGGTTACGATTATGCATATTTTATGATGATGATGCATACCCTATGACGATGATTCATGCCTATGATGACGATGCATGACGATGCATTCCTTATGTTCAGTGGAAGTAGAGAAGGATTATTTGTTCAGTGACTGTGTATGACGAGGTGTACAAGGATGTACATGAGTAGTGTATGGCAGTAAAATGACTTGTTGTTATACATGGATGATTTGGCAGTGATAAGAGTGTAGAGGTTATCAGCAGCAAATTCAGGGTTTGGTGTGCAGTTGGTTAGACTCAGATTGACTGAGTCGGATGATGTGAAAAATAGATTGATTGGTCAGTTGATGAGTAGTGTGGAGCAGTTGTGGTGCAGTGGTCAATGGACAGTTGATGTGCAGTGAATAGTTGATGAGCAGTGGTCAGTTGATGAGCAGTGATAGTGGTTGTGCAGTGTGGTACATATTGGGTACAAGTGTTAGATAGCAGGTTCGCAGGATTAGTGAAGTTTGTGGTTCAGTAGTTTCAGTTACTATCTTCATATCGGGGTGGCAGGACGGGGCAAGGAAATCTAGGGTGCTAAGGATTTCTTTAGGTTGTAGCCTATAAACCAGGGGGTTGTAGCCTCCTTCCAGTTGTAGCTGGAGAATTGAAGTCTTTGTAACAAAGGGGGTTGTTGCCTCCTTCCAGTTGTTGCTGGTAAATTATTATTATAAAGGCTTTCGTGGTTTTTCCCCCAGGACTTGGGTTTCCACTTAAAAATATTGTGTACTGTGTTTTGCAATGCTTCCAATGAGATGATGATATGATGATATGTGATGATGAGATGTAGTTGTTAATAATGTTGATGATGATATAATGATAATGTGATAATTATGTACTCTGCATAATATTGAAAAAGCTGCCAATGGTTGTTAAAGTTGAAAAAGTAATAAAATATACACACACTGTTCACCCCCCCCCCTCTCAGTGTGCTTGGTGTGTCCAACAATTGGTATTGGAGAGGGCCTTCACAGAAAGCCTTACCATCTTGAAGGAGATCCTTGACACACCATGGGGTTCTCAGTGAATGGAGCACCATTGTTTTGTGGGACAAATTACTTGATCTGGAAAAGAAGAATGCAAGTTTATATTGAATTAGAAGGTATTGGAATATGGCAATCAGTGCTTACAGGGTACAATCATCCGAAGAAAGTGAAAACAACAACTCATAAGGAAGCAAGTAAAAATAATTCAATGGTTATGGAATCCATTCTTGAAGGCTTATCAGATTCCATAAAAGAGAAGATTGGAAAGTACAACACGGCTAAGGAATTGTGGATCAAATTAGAACAGTTATACTCCACTAAAGAACATGAAGAAGACGTCATTAAATTCATGGTTAAAGATCTAACAGATCTCCAAAAGGAGAAAATAGGAAAGTGCAACTCAATTGAATAATTGTCACTAAAGATAGATCAACTCTACTCCATTGAAGAACAGAAAGCAGAAGACAACTCCATAGAAAGGTCAGTCCAAGATCCAGGTAAGTTTGAAGGTAAGTCTCTTGAACACCCTTCTTATAATGTTTTTGAAGAAATATGTCTATCGGGTATAGAGGATAAGTGCTATTCAAAATTCATAGATTTTAATACATCAAAATGTGATGAATCTCATTGTTTCTTGATAAATGATGGAAATGAATGTTTAAACAATGATATTACTAATGCTTTGCAAAAGGTTGAGAAACTTTGTGAACAGAACCAGGTATTGCAAGAGCAATTGGACAAATCTGAGAAGAGGAATCAAGAAGATTGTGAGAAGGCCACATAGACTATAGTTGATCTAAACCTCCAAGTTGAAGAAGCTAGCAGAATCAAAGAAGCCATATCTAACTCTCTGAAGGATCAACTTGAGAAGTCAGCTGCTGAAAATAAAAGACAATCAGAAGAAATTGACAGGCTCAAAAGACAACAAGAAGATAAGGAGAAAGAAATGACTCGCAAGCTTCAAGACAAAGATAGTGAGATCAGTACCTTACTTGAAAAATTGCAAAAGGAAAGTACCACCAATCAGAAAGGAGATTCAAGTGATAAAAAGGGAATTCAGTTCAGTTATGAGATTGAAGAGAAACTAAGAAGAAAACAAGAAATTGAAATCAAATCCTTAAAGATAGAATTACGAAAGGTATGTCTGAAAAATTTTGAATTTGAAAAAGAACTCACAGAGATCAGAAAAGAAAATCAAGTACTAAAAGGGCGACTGCAAACATCTCATGAGGAAGATCAGAACTCAAAAGGACAGATGGAAGACAATATTATTGATCTGAAAAGACAGGTAGAAGAAGTCAAGAAAATAGAAGAAGACCTAACAAGACAACTCCAAGAAAAGATAGAAATTTGTCAAAGGCAATAATTGAAGATCCTCTCTCTGAAGGAAGATCTGGATAATACAACTACTTGGTTAAAAACAAATTTGAAGATCGAAAAGAACATTGAAGAAAGCAAGAATTTCAGGGAAAAAGAAGAAGAGACCAATAGTTATACAGAAGAAAGATCTTTTGCTCAAACATATCCTATAATGTTCCATGGTCACTGCTACAAGTGTAACAACTATGGTCACAAAGCCATCCATTGCAGAACTCATGACAAAATAATTCTAGATATAAATCAAGGTATGTTTTCCATTCATTGTTATAATTGTTATCATTATGGTCATTTTGCGAAACATTGCAGGATGCAGGGAGAAGTTAAAGTTTGGAGAAGAAAGGAAGTTCAACTGAATGTCATGAACAGTGATCGGCCTACCAAAGTATGGAAAAGAAAGTCAGTAGATTGCACCAATGATCAAAACAGAAATGATGAAAATATTGGGAAAAACCCAATACCATTTTGAAGACTATCGATCAACAACAATGCCCAATGATAGGGGGAGCAGTATTGCCAAAGGAAATTCTTGTTGCCATTGAGGCAAAATGGAAGAAAAGGTTTTTCAAGAGTAAAAAAACAAAGCGAAGATGTTGACAAAGGGAGCATGCCCTGAGGGGGAGCAATGTTGTCAAAGGAAATTCCCTTTTCCATTGATTCCAAAGGGGGAGAGAAGTTGTTGACAAGGGGAGCTTGTTCTGAAGAGGATTTATGGTGTTTTCATCAATGACAAAGGGGGAGATCATTGATTAAGTTGTCATTGATGCCAACAGTGTATATTCATTGATGCCAACATGTCCTGGTGCCCCTTGAGGAGCCCCTAAGGGTTAAGTAATTGTCAGTGTCTAGGGAGACCTTTTGATCTTGTCCAAGCCCAAGTTTGAATACCTTGGGACAATGACAAAAGCCCTGAACACCCTGTAGAGTGTTTAAGTACCCCAAAGATGTTTTGCGGTTCCCTAGTTGTTTCTTTGGTTCCTCAGTACCACAACTTATGCCCCAGCACGCTACAAAAGTGTTGAAGAAGTTGCAAGAGTCCAAATGACCCTTTCAGTGGTCATTTGTGTTTATTGAGGTCATGGTACCCCAGGAGAAGGTCTAGCAACCCCACAGGTGATTTCATGATGGATCTTGACCCTTGGAGGTCTCCTGGTGTGGTTGAGGTGGTTGAAGAAGCCTATGAAGCCCCTTGCTTGATGAAGAATCTTGATGGCTTAATGGTCCTTGTTCCCTTAAAGGTGATGATGTGGTCATTAATGACTTGATGAAGACTTGGAACCCTTGATGAAGATCTTGATGCCCATGTATCCCTTGTTGGGGTCATGGAACCCTTGGAGATGGTCATTATGCAAGAGAAGGTCTGGCACCCACATAAATGGCGGCATGATGACCCTTGGACACTATATGATCATTGATGGTGCATTTGGAAATGATTTGGGTCTTGGAATCCATACATATGGTGGTTTGTAAGACCATGATTGTTGGAGCCTTTGATATGATAGAATCCTTGGTAATGATGCCCTCATCACTTGCCGATGGAGTCCTATGTGATGGGCTTGAAGTCCATGGAAAGTATCTTGTTTAAATATTATATGATATCCTTGAAAGAGTCCTTGAAACCCTTGCATGTGGTACCTTGGGTCTTGAACCATGGTTATCTATGGTACTATTTGTGGTTATATGGCTATTGGGATGTAGATGGAGGTAGAGCCCATGGACGTGCCTTGATATGTTGAAAAAGACTTTGAAACTCTTGTAGTTGGTGGTATGGTCTTTGGCACCCTCATGTGTGGGTTCTTTGATGTCCTGGACATATTGAATAATTTAAGGGTATTATACCAATAATTTGCAAATAAACCCATGATAGTGAGATAGTCCTTGTCAAGCCATTTCCATTGATATGTGGAGCATCTTCTAACTCCTTACGGTTGAAGAGATATGAATTTTTGAAGTTGGTCTACCCCACCTTTTTGGGTGAGCCAACCAAACAAAAGAAAATTTAATTATTTGTAATTTTGAATTGCATGTCGTTCCAGTTTGAGGTAATACCTTTTCTCCACGACCGATATAAATAGAATATCAAACATTTCATTTTCTCATCAATTGGAATTTCGCAACTCTTGGAGAAAAGTGCGAAATTTTGTGGAGGAGAAATTTTTGGGCATCTTCACTAAAATTGGCATAACTTTCTCATACGAAATCGTAATTACAAAATTCTTGGCTCGTTGGAAAGCCAATTATGAGGGCTATGTGATGACATGATCTAGAGTTTCTTTTAGTTTGGCTATTGTTTCCTGACCTTATGATCTTAAAAAGGTATGGCTCATGCTTCTGGGTTTCTCTTGTAATGGCACATGTCTTTCATGGATAGAGTTCATCTTTGATATTAGTATGTGAGCCTATATATTGGCATATATATTTGAAGTCATTATGGAGGATATGATGATGATGTTGCATACCTTTATGCTATGATATTATACACTTTATGATGATAATGCATGTGATAATGATGTACACTCTATGAAGTTGATGCACTCCTATACAATATGATGTACATGCATACCATAGTGTGATGATGCTCTCCTATGCATTATGATGTATAATTGATGTTGATGATGCATACACGGTGCACATTGAGGTTACGATTATGCATATTTTATGATGATGATGCATACCCTATGACGATGATTCATATCTATGATGACGATGCACGACGATGCATTCCTTATGTTCAGTGGAAGTAGAGAAGGATTATTTGTTCAGTGACTGTGTATGACGAGGTGTACAAGGATGTACATGAGCAGTGTATGGCAGTAAAATGACTTGGTGGTATACATGGATGATTTTGCAGTGATAAGAGTGTAGAGGTTATTAGCAGCAGATTCAGGGTTTGGTGTGCAGTTGGTTAGACTCAAATTGACTGAGTCGGATGATGTGAACAACAGATTGATTGGTGCAGACAGGTTGATTGGTCAGTTGATGAGTAGTGTGGAGCAATTGTGGTGTAGTGGTTAGTGGACAGTTGATGAGCAGTGAACAGTTGATGAGCAGTGGTCAGTTGATGAGCAGTGATAGTGGTTGTGCAGTGTGGTACATATTGGGTACAAGTGTTGGATAGCAGGTTCGCAGGATCAGTGAAGTTTGTGGTTCAGTAGTTTCAGTTACTATCTTCATATCGGGGTGGCAGGATGGGGCAAGGAAATCTAGGGAGATAAGGATTCCTTCAAGTTGTAGCCTATAAACCAGGGGGTTGTAGCCTCCTTCCAGTTGTAGCTGGAGAATTGAAGTCTTTGTAACAAAGGGGGTTGTTGCCTCCTTCCAGTTGTTGCTGGTAAATTATTATTATAAAGGCTTCCGTGGTTTTTCCCCCAGGACTTGGGGTTTCCACGTAAAAATATTGTGTATTGTATTTTGCAATGCTTCCTATGTGATGATGATATGATGATATGTGATGATGAGATGTAGTTGTTAATAATGTTGATGATGATATAATGATAATGTGATAATTACATACTCTGCATAATATTGAAAAAGCTGCCAATGGTTGTTAAAGTTGAAAAAGTAATAAAATCTACACACACTGTTCACCCCCCCCCTCTCAGTGTGCTCGGTGTGTCCAACACTAGCGTTGTCTTGGATGAAACTAGAAGGTTCAATTTCGAAAAAGAATGGAGAATCATCTAGGTAGGTATTCATAGCCTCAAGGGTGAAATCATCAAAATGCCAAGCCTGAAACTTTGCAAGGAGAATTAAATTGCAGAGGTATGCCTCTTGTTACATATATGCACAAATAAATGGTCTAGATCTTTGGTGGTGAATATCTACAGACATGAGCAGGATTCGCGAAAAAAGGGTAAGGTCTTTTAGATGGAGGGTTATGTTTAGCCAACGAGCATATTAAGTAGCAGATCAATGGCCAATAGAGCATATCGACGGTCGGGAAGTACTACTCCGATACGACATGCGCAGAGCAAACAAATTTTTGGATCCACAAACTTTTGGTAGAGGCCCATGGGTTTGGACAGTGCAGATCTGAGGAGGCTGAGATCTATGGCCGAGGTTTTGTTCGCGTATCTAACTTGCACGAAACATCAACACAAGACAAATCCTGAAATTTGTTAAAAGTCACACTGTTTCATGGCCAGGATTCATGCAAGAAGGGTCGGTCGATCAAGTTTCAACCCTTCTTATTACCAATATTCTTTTCATAATATTTCGACACTGCAAGAAGGGTCGGTTGTTCCTTCTTGTGTTCTCCAGTTCAACCCTTCTTATTACCAATATTCTTTTCATAATATTTTGACACTGCAAGAAGGGTCGGTCAATCCTTCTTGTGTTCTCCATTATGGATATAGTGGAATTGTTGGATAAAGATTTTCACAGTTAACTTCGAAAAGAAGGGGCGGCCGATCCTTCTTTTCGTAAAACAGAAGTCAGGACAAACTATTTTTATATGTTATAACTTCCAAGGTGTTCTATTTTTATAATTCCCTCAAAATTTAAGGGTCGACCGACTGTTCTTATTCCCAATATTATTTTCATAATAGTTTAACACTGCAAGAAAGGTTGGTCAATCCTTCTTGTGTTCTCCATTATGGATATAGCTAAATTGTTGGATAAATGTTTTCACAATTAACTATGAAAAGAAGGGTTGGTTGATCCTTCAGGTCGGAAAACAGAAGTACAATTGACTTGATATTCAAACAATGACTGAATATTTTAGACATTGATTTTTTATGTTATAACATAGCCGATTGACTTGATATTCATACAATGACTGAATATTTTAGACATTGATTTTTTCACCTTAAAATTTTGAACATTTACAAATGAAAACTGCAATATTCAAATATACAATTGCATTTTTTTATTTGAAATTCACTTTTCAAATCCGAAATTGCATTTTTTTCTTTTAAATTCAATTTCACAATAATTTAAAGTCGCTGAATGTTTTAGATTCTCCTTATCCTTAATAAAATCATCTCCTTTGAAGGAGTAATAAATGACTAAACTTTTATTGGAGCTTCGACTTGTAGACTTAGAAGCACTAGACTCATTCTAGACATGAAGAACTGTACTAAAAAAACATTCGATGACTGCTGCAAGTGTCTTTGAAAGAATGAAACCAAATCATTTACTGAATACATCATACCTCCTACACAAGGTGGTAGTATAAGTTAAACTTTAAAAAGTGTTGAAAATCCCATAGTCATCCAAGGATTCCAGTTTTGATCCCATTAACTTGGACTAGTTACTCGTGGATGCACGCTAGAGAAAATTTAGAAAGCCTCCTAACCTGCAGGAAAATCGTGCATTAGATCCATTATATGAGAAGTTTTATTCATAGCTATAAGACTCTGTTCACAGTTAAAGCCTCTATTTCAGCAGCCCATTAAATATATTAAGTGTGCAATTTTGGGAGACGAAATAGTAGGCTTCCGCGGTCCATAATAATAGATTAGCTCAAGCTTTTGAAGAAGAGGGCACTGTGAAATCAAGCGAGGTAAAGAGTCATGCACCCCATTGACTCTTACACCATTTTCATGAATTGAAACAAGATTAAGAAGAATATGACAGCATGGTCTGGTAGTAAGACAACATTCGACGACTGCTGCAAGTGTTAACGACTGCAACAGGGCATGTTGTCTTAGAGAAGAAAGCTGGGAACATAATGACAAGTTCTTGTATTGGGACTTCGACAGTGCTAATCTCCCTATATACCCTCCTCGTTGCAGGAAATTAATGACAAATCCATATATACCCAGGGATTTTCAAGGGAGCAGACTTCGATATGCTCATATATCATGAGCAAAACTGGGGAGCGATTAAAGACTCAAGGCGAACAAACTGAAAAATTCCATGGTGAACAAACTGAAAAATTCCATTTCAGTTTGCTGTGAGTGGCCATTGTGTTGATGGATTAGCCTATATATAGTGAATGGCCAATGTGTTAATGGATTGAATGTGATGGGATTCTGTGATGGATGGGGAATGGTAATTATGACAGTATGGCGAGATCGTGGTGGTCAAAGATATCATCTGTAGTGACTACAGATTTTGCGGCAGATTTTGCTAGAGTAATCGTACATGTATCACTCCAATCGATTCCTTGAAAATACAATGGCCAACATGCCTATTGCCAGCACATTAAATGGAAGCAAACTGAATAATATTCGCCGTAAATGATGGATTGTATCCCTCGTGTGAATAATCTCATCATGCTTTCATTCCACAGAATGTTTATGTCTTGTCACCAAAATAGTCTCTCGATGGGGTCAATGGTAATTATCACAGTATGGTGGGATCATAGATATCATCTCTAGTGGCGAGCCCTAGGCATTGAGCTGCAGAGCATTTAATGCTATAGCTCAATGCAGAGAGTCCATTGGATTTGGAGAATATTCAGATCCAATGGACCCTAATCTTATTGAGTTGCAGCATTAAATGCTCTGCAGTTCAATGCTTAGGACTCACTATCTGTATCGACTATAGATTTTTCTAGAGTAATTGATTCCTTGAAAATCCCACGACCAACATGCCTGGTACCATTAATATCCTTAATATTCGTTTAAAAAATATTTGAAATAATTTTAAAAATAAGATATTCCACGTGTTACAATATAAGCATTCCACGTGTCGCAAAATTTATAGAAGTTTTGCTTCAAAGACTTTGCTGTCAAGTAGAAATACTCTCAGAGAAAGAGTGGCTGCTCTTTCTCTAAGGCATTCTATTTTTACCATTCCCTTGTAGATGAAAGTTCGGTCGACCCTTCTTCTTCCCAATATTCTTTTTCATAATAGTTTGACACCGCAAGAAGGGTTGGTCGATCCTTCTTGAATTCTCCATTATGCATATAGATGAATTTCTCGATAAAGGTTTTCACAAATAACTTCGAAAAGAAGGGGCGGCCGATCCTTCTTGTCAAAAAATAAGGATCCAAAAAAAATTACTCAGAAACCATTTTTATATGTTATAACTTACAAGGTGTTCTATTTTTAAAGTTCCCTCGTAATTGAAGGGTCGGCCAACCCATCTTATTCCCAATATTATTTTTATAATAGTTCAACACTACAAAAGGGTTGAGTGACCCTTCTTATTCCCAATATTATTTTCATAATAGTTCGACACTGCAAGAAGGGTTGGTCGATCCTTCTTGTGTTCTCCCTTTTATGATATTTCATTATATTTAAAAAAAAAGAAAAAAAAATAATGCTTTGATTTAAAAAGAACAAAAAGAAAGAATGTTTCTATTTAAAATAAAACAAGAAGAAAGAATGTTTCTATTAAAACACGAAATCAGAATGATTCTATTTAAAAAAATAGAATAGTTTTCCTATGTGTAATGTTACTATAATGATACTAATGTAAATGTGTAATGTTACTTATTTACAATTACTTGAAAAAGGAAATGTGAGTTCAACAAGCATTATGGAACACCAAGGAGAAAGAGGAGAATATAACCTGTCATCATTGCAGAGTCTCTCGTACTCATAAGAGGTTTGGTGGATTAAACAATTGAAACTGTGGTCGGTCCCATGTCTGACCTCTTCTCTCAGTTCAATGGTGGGCCTTGCTGACGGAATGATGTTCCTAAGGTCCAGTGTGGAAGATTTCAAAAAACGCCTGCTAAAGGTTTATGGGGCAGTTTGCTTGGGCATCAAAGCGCAAAGAGAGTTAGTCGACCACATGTGGTATATTTATCAACAATTAACCTGTTACGACTCCAGAATTGATGATTCGGAACACAATCAGATTGAACTTATGGGGACAGTGTATTTTATAAAAGAAGAAATTTTGAAGATGGCCAGGATGTCACAGTGCAGCCACTACTAGGAATCCCCCTCTGTGGACATGAGAATTTCGGAGTCTACCTCAGCTCAGCGACATAATTTTTTGTAGAAGAGATCCCTACTTGGATTAGTTTTGACATCAATTTTGTAATTTTTTTTGCATCAGCATGTTAAATTTACAGAGCCATACTGGGAAATCTATTCATGCTCCCCGGATCTCCTTTTTGTAATGAATGGATGTGCACAACCTTCTGAATAAATCCATGTATACGCTTCAATATAATTATAGAGAAGTATTTTATAGATAAATATGGTCAAATGATGAATATATCTTTCTGAATATAACTCATTGTATTTTACATATTAAGAACAAAAGCATTTTACATATTAAGAACAAAAGCATTTTACATATTAAGAACAAAAGTATTTTATATGTAAAGAACAAACATTTACAACCGAAAAATCACCGATTATTGGAAAACATTTACAACTGAAATCGAGAATGGTCAAATAATGGACAAATACTAAGGCTAGGTCGTCATATCAGGTATAACCAAAATCGAAAATAATGGAAAAATACTAAGCACAAGAAGGGTTGGCTGACCCTTCATTTAGTAGATAATTGAGAACATCGGTATCCAGTAATTCACCCGTATCCAGAATGGTTAGTACAAGAAGGATCGAACGACCATTCTTGCAGTCTAGAACTAGTATGGATATAATACTGGGAAAATCACATGAATGGGGGGGACCATCGAAGGAGAGAACTGGAGACACTATGTAATTAAAGACTAGTAATGTTTTAGAATCTTTAAAAAAATTTAGTTAGTTTCTATTTTACTTTCTTTTGTTATGTGTATCAAGTTTCCTTGATTCATTTTGGTTTTTCATACAGACATCTAATAACTCTGTTTTGTATTGTTAAATCATAAAACATATAAATATGTGTGCTTGATTTATCATTCATATGATTTTTATGCACATTATGCATCAGTCAATTTCTTTACTTGATTCATATAGTTTCACATTCTGCAATAACAACGCAGTCATTATCATCATAATTTAATTTGTTAATTAGCTCATCATTGACAGGATAGCCACATTATTTTTAATCCTTTGAATAAAATAACACAGGAATCTTTACTCTTGAAGATATAAATCAACTCTGCTTGGGAATATTTATTCAAAATTGAAGGGCTCAACACAAAACGAGTATCTCTTCATGGGTTCCAACACTTACTACATTGCCAAAAATAAACATCTAATCCTTTGAATAAAATAACACCAGAATCTTTATACATTGTAAAACCTCTCAAGGTAAAACCCTAACTGCTTCATAACTAAAAATAGAAAATTATAAACTAACTATTACATTCCATTTCGGTCAAAATTTCTCAGAATATAACATTCGATGTCTTTCTATTGGCGGTAGCTGCTGACAGGACTTCTTTCTCGAATAGTAGTCTTCATGTGTGCAAGGTGTACTTCATTTTCCCATATCTCTTCACTATCTTCCATTGCTCTATAGAAGGTACCTCATAACTAGTCATCTCCTCGACCAGAACTTTCATCTCTATGTGCTCTGCAATGGAAGTTGGAGGAATCTTTTCAGCTATCATGGCCAGCTAGTTTAGAATTTCAAAATCAACGGAGAGTTTCTTCAATAGAATTCTCCCTGTCAGAACATGATTCAAACCTTGAAATTGCTCATGGTTCCTCCCGATGTTATATAGTAAATCCTTATAATTATCTTGGGAAATTAACTCATTATTTTCATCCCAAAAAGAAGGCACTCCCTTTTGTATTACCTTCTCAAATCCCTTTTTGGACGCTTCAACCTGTTCCTTCATCTGTTTTGCACTTGCCCGAACATTCTCAATGTGAGAATGTTTGCTAAGGACTCTCCTAGCCCAAGTTATGACTATTACCCTGTTTTCGATAGCCATTTCTTTCAGATCACCTTCTGTTAGAGTATTTAAGAAACTTATGGTACCCTGGGCTGTGTCTTTTGGTATCTTATCTAAAACTTCTCTCATTGCTTTACAACTTTGTAAGCTATCATTTGCTATGGCTTCCTTTGTCTTCGAAAAATCTAAATAAGGCCTCAATTTTGCAACCTCATCAATGATTGAATCCCAAATCAAACGCTTTGCACCTTGCAATGCTAGATGTCCTGTCACTTGGCCTATCATCCTCTAATTTCTGCCTACCAAATCTTTATTGTTTTTTATCAACTCTTTTATTTCATTTTCCTTTTTCTGATTTTGCTCTTCTAGTCTTTGTTTTTCTTCTTTTAGTTCTATGATCTCCACCTCTTTCAAGCTAACTTGGGACATAGCTTGAACTATATCATTTGTGCTCTCTTCTTTGTTGCCTTGATCTATTCCTTGCTTCTCTTGTACTATATTTTCTAATTTCGCCTTTAGATATTCAATTCCAGTCTTAAGACTCGATCTATATTTCTCCCAACTTTCCTCTTTTTCCTCAAACTTGAGCAATTTAGCAAGACAGTCATCCAATTCTCGAGATAAAGTTTATTTTTCTTGTTCCAACACAGTTAATTCAGAGGCTTGAATTATCCGTGTTGTTGGAATTCTAACCTTTTTCTTAAGTAATTAGATATTCTTTTCTTTCTCAACTAAAATATTTTTAATTGCCTCCCATCTATTTGGTTCATCATTGCTCTTCACCAGGTCATCTTGCAATATTTTTATTTGCAGCTGATGAGCTTTGTTCTCTGTTTTCTCTTGGCTCAACTGGATTTGCAGCCTGTTCACTGTTTTCTGTAATTTTTCCACTGTTAAAGTAGCTCTCATCATATCAACATAAATCACCTCTCCAGTCTATCTGTGTAGGTGAATTTTATCAGGGACTGTTATCTTCTGCAAATTCAATTTCATTTATGTGACCTTATCATCAGACAATACGGCCAAATTCAAAGTATTTTTGTCTGGATCTCTGCTAGTCATCAGAATAATTTTTGAATCAACAACATTCCTGACTTCTGGAAACAACTTATGCATTGCTTATGTTGCTGTTTGTCTGTCATTGCCATATTTTACACATATTTCATCTCTTGAATGAAATTTGTTAGAATCACCTGCAGCTCTTGCCTCATCAAATTCGTATTCATGTACTTGAATACCTGGCCCTTGGTATTTTTCTTTCTTCATTCCCTTTTCTTTGTCAGATACAACTACTTCATCTTGTTGGCTTGATTTTAATCTTTTGGCTTCTCTTTCTTCCTCCACCTACATATCAGTACTTTCATAAAAACTTCTTTTACTTATTGCTTCAACCTTTCCTGGGGTAGGTACCAACTCAGCTAAAACTTTATCCAAGATAGAAGGATTAGCGTGTGAAATTCTTGAAACTTCCGTGTCTAATTCATATTGTAGTAAATTTTCCATCTTCGCCAATCCTTCAACCTCTTGGTGATCAAAGGCTTTATTTTTGTTCTCTTTCCTTCTGTCAGAAATAACATGACAAGGATCATAATTAATAGTTGTGGCTTTCCTAAAACTCAATGCTTCTAAATGTTTTTTTACAATAGGGAGATCATTCTTGTTCTTGATGATAAAAGGACCAATTTTTAAACAGAACTTTATATCTGTAGCTTTCTTGAAAAGTAGAAAATGGTCATTTTCTACTGTCAATTTTTGTTTGATAAACTCCAAAGCAAAAACTCTCGGAGTCAAAAAGGCTAGTAGAATAAAGGGATCCTTAACAAATCCATAAAGTCTGATTATTGTATCTTGCTTCCCTAAAAACCAGTCTCCAATTGTTTTTTTTGGGCTTAATTGCATCAGGGTCTTCATCTCTGATAATACTCCAGGCAAATTTTCTCCAAACATCAATCTGTATACTTCTGATAAAATAAAATTCATAAAATTAAACATACTGTCTTCCACTGTTTCTGAAAACACAAACTGTGGGAATTCTAAATATTTTCGACTGCTAAACAAGAGCATATTCATCAAGTGTGTCTGGAATCTGAAATGTCTCGAAGTGTGGAAATTCACTAACTGAGAGTGGATGTTCCGAGCCAAGAATTTATCAAATTTAAGGTAGGGTACTTGACTGTAATCCATTTCTAGTTTAGCAATGCTTAATCTAAAAAGAAAACTTAACTGGACATCTGTGACCATCGAATCATCATCAAACCCTAAAAATAGTGAAATGAGTGACAAAACTAACTGTGAATTTTCATCCAAGAAATTAATGTCAAGTGGATAGGGGGTGTTATCAATGGCAAGGCCAGGTTTCATACAACTAGTCATGAAGGTTTGTTTGGTCTCATGGGATGACTCTCTGTACTGGCTAGCTAGGGTTTCTTTGGCAGAATATTCCTGGTCTTGGGAGGAAAACAGGGTTACTCCTAGAGCTTTCCTAACGGTAGACACATTTACACGGCAAAGAATTTTCTTTCATGATGAATTCATAATGACTCTTCAACTCTGAGAATAATTTACTGCACACCACGAAACAAATTTTGGAAACCTTGAAGGTTGTTCGGGACAAAAATGGATAAAACGAGACTTATAAACATTGTGCACATCCAAATTTTGTTTATATAAACCCTCCAACTTGCTTTTGATTTCTAAAACTGGGAATTTACCCATTATGAGGTCACGAATGTCACTATCTCTGTCCACTAGGGTTTCTCCTATCCTCATAGTTTCAACGTTCTGACAGACGGTTTGACTACTTCCTTCCATTATGTAAACAATTCTAGTTACTTTCACGAGTTAAGAAGACCTACCTGGCACGGAAAGATTGAATAAACTATGCTCTGTCACTTTCAAGTAGCACAAACATGTTCCAATCCTTCGTCGTTCGCAACACAAAATTCAAATTTTGACGTGCCCTTCTCTTTTATACACAACCGAAGGTTGTTTCGAAACGCGGAATGGTGGTTTTCCTTACCTCTTTCTCTGATTGTGGAGTTATGTGGAGACGACATGCATACAGCGGTATGGTATTTCGCAACCGCTCAGACCTCCATTACGTCTGAATGTTAGCGGCAGGGAAAGATTATGGACCGTATATCTAACCGCCCTTTATCGAATAGTCGTTGATCTAACCGCCCTTTTATCATTCTCCCATGAGGTACGACGGGCATTTTCCCAAGGCCACCTGAACCAGTTTTTGAACACTTGGTCATTACCAAGAATTTCTCCAACTTGGTTGATCCTGAAACCCTATTTTGGAAGACTTATAACTTTCTCCTTAGAAATGATTGAGGAAAACTGGGACCATGACTAGATAGCCACTTGAACAAGCTATAGCATGATATGATAGTGCGTGCATTTTTCTCAAACCATGAATTATGGCGAGCATTCTCTCATACCAGTTTTTTGTAGTTTTCATACAACATGTCAGATTGAGACACTAATTTAATGATAGCACTAGAACACCATCATGTGTCTTTCCATCCTCATCACACATTCCATGTCATCGTACATGCCACATTATCACTTCCAATGGTGTCAATTCTCTTTTTGAGGTTCACACGTGTGAGATTTTGGCCTACCAAAATAGATTTCAATTCATGTATAACCAGAATGATCAAGGCTGGAAAAAAAAAATCACAAGAAGGGTCGGCTGACCCTTCGCTTAGTAGATAATTGTGAACACGAATATCCAGTAATTCACCTGTATCCAAACTGGTGAACACAAGAGGGATCGGATGACCATTCTTGCAGTCTAGAACCACTATGAAGATAATATTGGGTGGAAGAAGGGTTGACCGCACCTTCATTTATGAGGCAGTTGTCCAAATATGCAGTCTATGAAGTATAGGCTGTCAATTTATCTATATCCTGAATATTGAAGACTAAGAAAATACTAACCACAAGAAGGGTTGGACGATCCTTCATTTAAAAGAGAAATGAAAAAATATTAAATCTAAGAAGGTTGGCATGACAATTCCCCGCAACAGACTTTCACAGTATATGGTAGGGATCGGGACATTGCCTAAGTTATAATACCTAAACAATATTTCTCGGGACTTATGACTACCGACAAGAAGGATTGGCCACCCCTTCTTTTGGTAAATAATTGTGATCACCAATATCCGACAATTCACCTGTATCCAGAATGGTGAACATAGGAAGGATTGAACCACCCTTCTTGCAGACTAGAACTATTATGAAAATAATAGTGGGCAGAAGAAGGGTCAGCTGACCCTTCATTCATTTATTTCAAGCCTCATTTGAAATGGGGTCTCCATTAATGAAATATAGCTTCAAATGACCGTCATATAATGCAGACACCGGTTCATTTGATAATTTGTATATTTTTTACTAGTTCAAATGACTGTCATAATTATCATATCAGAACAGTGCAAAAACCAATTTCAAAAGTGGCACTATCAAAAAAAAAGTATGGTTTTGGAACCTGGATTTGGCAAATTTTGAAACGGATTTGGTAGTAAAATGCACACAGCAGGTAATTTTCAAAGATGAAAAATAATAAAAGGAAACAGAAACAAAATCAACATATTTATTAATTCCGTCGGCTTAATCCTGGGCCGTAAGATTAAGACAAGTCGACGGATGAGATCTAATCTGGGGAATGCAGAAGACAAGTTGTGGGGGTTTAATTGTTATGAAATATATACAACGTTCGCGCAATCCGCAATTGCGGGTTGCGTGACTACAACTCGAATTGTGTGTTGAGGAAATGCATGTCACAGATCCATTACTCAAACAGTTCCCGCAATCCACAATCATGTATAACTATATAGCCACTTCAACAATATATAGCATGATATGATGGTGCATGCATTTTCCTGAAACCATGAATTATGGTGGGCATTCTCTCAGATCAATTTTGACTACTTTTTCCATACTTTGTCAATTTCCAAAGTTTCACAAACTTTCCATACTTTTCCAGAAGGATGTCAGATAGCACCAGAACACCATCATGTGTCTTTCTAGCCTCATCATACATTCCATGTCATCATAGTTGCCATGTCATCACTTCATATCATGTGATATTTTGGCCTGCCAAAATAGAGATCAATTCATGTCTAATGAGAATGGCCAGTACTGGAAAAATATAAATCAAAAGAAGGGTCAGTCGCCCCTTCGTTTAGTAGATAATTGTGAACACCAATATCCAGCAATTCACTTGTATCCAGACTTGTGAACACAAGAAGGATCGCACGACCCTTCTGGAAGTCTAGAACTAGTATGAAAATAATAGTGGGCAGAAGAAGGTTCAACATCCCCTTCATTTATGAGGCGATTGTGCAAATATACAACCTACGAAGTATAGGTTGTCAATTCATGAAAATCCTGAATGGTGAAGACTACAAAAATATTAAGCACGAGAAGGGTCGGCTGACCCTTAATTCAAGCTTGGAAAAATGGCAAAAACGACCCCTGGTAAAAACTCGCAGTCAAATCCACACAGTAGGTAATTTTCGAAGATAAAAAATAATAAAAGGAAACAGCTGACATCTAATTTGGGGAAGGCTTCAATGAGTTGCGGGGGTTTAATGGTTTGGAAATATATAAAACGTTCCTGCAATCCAGAATTGCAGTTTGCGGGACTACGACTCGAAATAAAAATAAGCCATAGTTTCCGCAATTTGCCTTACGGGTTGCAGAAACACATGTCGCAAATTCATTATTCAAACAGTTCCCGCAATCCGCAATCATGTATAACTAGATAGCCACTTCAACAAGCTATAGCATGATATGATGGTGCGTAAAAATTTTTGAACCCATGAATTATGGTGGGCATTCTATCAGAGCAGTTTTGACTACTTTTTCCATACTTTGTCAATTTCCAAAGTTTCACAAATTTGCCATACTTTTTGAGAATGATGTCAGACTAAATGATACACCAGAACACCATCATGTGTCTTTCCAGCCTCATTACACATTCCATGTCATCATAGATGCCATGTCATCATTCATGCCATGTCATCACTTCATATGGCGTCAGTCCTCTCTTTGAGGCTCACACGTGTGAGATTTTGGCCTTCCAAAATAGAGATCAAGTCATGTATAACCAAAATTGTCAAGACTGGAAAAATATAAATCACAAGAAGTGTCGGCCGACCTTTCTGGTAGTATTAAAATAATATTGGGCACACGAAGGGTCGTCCACCCCTTCATTTATGAGGGAATTGTGCAAATATTCAACTGACAAAGTATAGGCTGTCAAATCATGTATATCCTACATGGTGAAGACTGCGAAAATACTAAGCACAAGAAGGGTCGGTCAACCCTTCATTTAAAAGAGAAATGAAAAACAATTAATCTACGAAGGTTGGGACAACATTTCCCCACTACCGACTTCCACAGTATATGGTAGGGATGGGGACATTGCCTATGTTATAATATGTAAACAATATTTATCCCGACTTCCGACTGATGACAAGAAGGATCGGCCGCCCCTTCCACAGTATAAAAATAATAGTGGGCAGAAGAAGGGTCGGTCGCCCCTTTATTCATTTATCTCGAGCCTCATTCAAAAATGGGGTGTTGGTTAATGACATTCAACTTCAAATGACCGTCATATTATACAGACACCAATATCAAAAGAAAAAGTATGGTTTTGGAACCTAGATTTTGGTTCTTTTGGAAACGGATTTGGCATTTTTGGGACCGGTTTGGTCACTTTCGGAACCGGATTTGGCGCTTTTGGAACCGGTTTTGGCTCTTACGGAACCTTGATTTGGCACTTTCGGAATCGGATTTCGCAATTTTGGAATCGATTTTGGCACTTTCGGAACCGGTTTTGGCACTTTCGGAATCGGATTTCGCAATTTTGGAATCAGTTTTGGCACTTTCGGAACCGGTTTTGGCACTTTTGGAACCAGTTTTGGGACTTTTGGAACCTGGATTTGGCAGTTTTGGAACCAGATTTTGCTTGATTTTGGAGTCTAGAAAGGTTGTTTTTGACCCGTCTTCAAAGTGACTTGGATTGGAATAAGTCCAAATTTAATGAAATTGGCGTTAAGAGCCCTCTCAGAGCACATAAATTGGAGATTCATCTTCACCGCCGACTAAAGAAGAAGTAAGTGATGTTCTTGATATCTTTTATTCTGATATTTCTGATGATGAGGATCAATTTATTGCAGATGCTAACTCACCTACAAGTCCTAAGTGGGCTGCAAAAACTTTGCAAGCAGCAGGTGAACTAGCAAGCAACCCTCAGGACCAAAGAAGGACTAGATCACAGTTTGAGACTGCTCTCAATGTGAATGATCCTTATCTTTCTGAGAAGTGCTATATGATGATAGATTCTGATCCACAAACATATGAGGATGCCTCACATGATCCTAGATGGTATATTGATATGGATGAGGAGTTTCAGTCATTGTAGAAGAATGAAACTTGGGAGCTAGTCAAGCTCCCCGCAGGCAAAAAGTTGGTAAGATGCAAATGGATTTATAAGACTAAATGTGCAGCGGATGGTACATCCATTAAGTACAAGGCAAGGCTTGTAGGAAAGGGTTATTCTCAGGTCCAAGGACTTGATTATAATGAAACATTTGCACCGGTAGCTTAGAAAGACTCCATTAGACTAGTTTTGGCAGTGGCAACTTCCAAGCGGTGGGAAGTACATCACATGGATGTAAAAAGTGCTTTCCTCCATGGGGAGCTTGAAGAAGAAATATATATTTAGTAGCCACAGGGGTACACATCAAATCCAAACCTTGTTTGCAGGTTGAAAAAATCTTTGTATGGACTCAAGTAAGCCCCAGGGCTTGGTATGCAAAGATGGACAGTTTTCTGTTGTCACAATCCTATGTTCAGTGTAAATCTGACCCAAATGTCTATACAATGTTTGTTGATGCTTTTATTATGTTAATAGTGCTACATGTTGATGATTTTCTGATCACAGGTGATAGCACTGAACAAATAGCATCACTAAAGACCGTAATGCACCAAGCATTCTCCATGAGTGACTTGGAAATTCTTAAGCAATTTTGGGGGCTTGAGATTTCTCAAACAAAAGAAGCAACCAAGGTATGTAATTCAAAGTATGCTTCTGATCTGTTAAAGAAGTTTAAGATGGCTAATTGCAAGCCTTCTAAGACTCCATTCCTTTCTGGAGTTAGAATGGAAGAAGCAGAATCTACACCGCTTTTTGACAGTACTCTATATAGACAGTTGATTGGCAGCTTGCTCTACTTGACACACACTCGACCAGATCTTGCATATGCTGTGAGTGTGGAATATAGATATATGGATCAGCCACATGAGTTACATTGGAAGGCTGCAAAAATAATCCTTCATTATGTGCAAGGCACAAAGAGTGATGGGATTCACTATGTGGTAGATTCAAGCTTAGATCTCTTGGGTTTCACCGATTCGGATTGGGATAGTGATATCCTTGAGAGGAAATCCACATCAAGATTTGTATTCATGCTTGGGGGTGGCTCTGTTTGTTGTTCCAGCAAGAAACAAAATGCCATAGCTCTATCTTCAGCGGAGGCAGAGTACAGAGGAGCAGTGAATGCTACTACACAGTGTGTTTGGTTGCAGGGGATTTTGTCTGAGTTTGAGATTTCTTTCAGTACTCCTACTGTCATTTATTGTGAAAACCAAAGTTCCATTAGAGTTTCATGTGATCCAGTACAGAGGCAGAGGATCAAGCACATATAGATTCATATGCACTACATCAAAGGCCTAGTGCATGATCAGATCATAGATTTGCAGTATTGCCCCACAGGTGAGCAAACTGCAGATATCTTCACCAAGGCTTTCACAGAGAAGACATTCATCTATCTTAGATCATTGCTTGGGATGGTTGAACATGTGGTGAAGTGAAGGGTTGATCAGCAACCTTTCAATTTTGATATTTCCATGTTTTGAGGGAAGGTTTTTCCCATGAGGTTTTCCTTCTATCCTTATTTTGTGGACCGACAGTATTTTGTACGGGGTGGCCAAGTCTTGTTACTGGGCCCTTAGTATTTTATTTTATGATATTTAGATCACTTAAGTCATAATTAAGATGAGGTGTTGGAATAATTAATCCTTCCTACCATTCATTTATTTACATAAGATACATTAATTAATCTTATATTGGTTAATCCTATGTAATAAATAAGGAAATTGCCATTGTGTGGACCACAAGGCAACATGAGAGGCTAAAACACATCCATGGTGTGATCTACAAGCCACCTAGGCCACTTGGGTTCCTTACAAAAGATTTATGGATAATATTTGAGGAAGAAAGACGCATTTGTGGAAAACTGCTGCTTTTTCCCCCAAAGGGAAAAGCTAGTCAACCTAGGAAAGTGTTTTTTACACCAAAAAATTTCCTTAATGCTATTTCCACCCAAAATTCATATTTGGCTTTTTTTTACCTATATTTCACCTTCAGCTCACTAATTTAGCAATTCGTGAGCTTTTGGGCTGATTTGGAAAGTTATCTTGCCACCTAGGGGGGATGGGCATATTTAGCAAGTCTGATGATTAGGAGCTTTGTTTGGCATCTTTAGCCATTCAATTTTATTCTATAAATTTATTTAATGACAAACTATTACATTCATATGTTGGCTGATGTAATTCTATTCATGAGAAGTTAATACAAAAATCTACTCTTGTGCATAATTTTTGTGCTTTTGACTAGTTGTGTGAGATTTTTCATATGAGAGAGTGTAATTTCTTGAATAGTTCTTGGATGTGAAATGATTTTCACATTTAGACATTCATAAATTCCTTTTACTAAACCATTTTCCAAAAATAATATGCATCCAAGTCAGAAATAGTCACGACTATGATTTAAATTTGTTGGCATTCAAACCATGGAAACCATTCCCATGTTATGTCTCATGGATATAGTCTTCGGAAGCCGAGCTTCCACATGAATCTTGCAAAAAACACTTACAGGAAACCCAGTTCTTCTTTGAATTTCTGAGAAAAATAGGGCCATATTCAGCTTTGAAAACCACATCCATCATGTTCCTTATCCTTTTCTATTTCCAGCAAACTCTCGTTCTCCTAGTTCCTAGGTCAAGAACTCAAGAGATGGCCTCTAGAAGATCAATTCTTAGCAATAGTTAATCCAGCCTCCTATGAATTTTCAACCATTTATTAGACTTCCACCTTATTTATCCCACATACATTGTGGGGTGGAATTCATACATGTTTAGAAAGATAATGCATCCCCATATAACTTGAAATTGGAAGTAGAGGATGATCATATGACCCTAGGGGGTCATATATGGGGTTAAATGTATATAATATGACCCAAGTGGAGTATATATGAGGCTAAATTCATAAGTAATTAGGTCGGCCTAATGAAGGAGCCTCATTTGCAATGAGTGGATATGTATATATAAGAGTAATGTAGTCATTGTTGAGGGACATGTGAAATGATTATGTGAATTTATTGGGGTAATTGGAGAAGGATCTCCTATTATTTAAGGAGTCATTGTGTAACTTATATTTCTTATCTATTTGGCGCTAACCCCATATATGACCCGCATAGGTTCTACATAGCATAGGAATCCATTAATCCTTTTGTAGCTTGTGCTTGACATAAATTTTGGTTTCCATGTCACTACCCAATAACCTTGACCTATCATTTCCCAGTAATCTACCCACCATGTGTCACTTGCAGGTAGGTCCACCTCATTGCCATGTGTGATGTTATGGTAGGTTGGGGATGGAATACTTAGGATAAACCCGTGTAAATGTGAAAAGGGGAGACTTAGGGAATGAAATGTCCTTTCATTTCCCAATCATCCACCCACCATGTGTCACTTGCAGGTAGGTCCACCTCATTGTCATGTGTCATGCTATGGTAGGTTGGGAGGGAAGACTTAGGATAAAACCCATGTAAATTTGAAAAGGGGATACTTAGGGAATGAAATATGTGGAGGAATTTCATATAGGGGTGCACGGAGTCTTTACAGTTACAATTTCAAAAAAATAACATCCTTGAGCATGCATAAACCCCCTGAGAAACAAATAAAAATGTCACTACCAAGTCAAGTTAGGAAGCAAATAAACATGTCACTACCCAGTCAAGGTAGGGAAGACTTAGGGAATGTGGGATGTGGAGGAATTTGGAATAGGGGTGCATGGAGTCTTTGTAGTCTCAATTTCAAAAACATAATAGCCTTAAGCATATATTAACCCCATACGTGGAAAATAAACATGTTAGTACACAGTCACCTTGACCCGTCATTTCCCAGTCATCCACCTTCTATGTGTCACTACCTAGTCACATTGACCTATCGTTTCCCAGTCATCCACTTGCAACATGCATTTGTAATTAGGTCCACCTCATTGCCATGTTTCATTCTATGGAAGGTTGGGGAGGGGAGACTTAGGATAAAACCCATATAAGTGTGAAAAGGGAAGAGTTAGGGAATGACTCCACCTCTCATTACCCAATCATCCACCTGTCATGTATCACCTACAGGTAGGTCCACCTCATCGCTATGTTTCATTCTATGGTAGGTTGGGGAGTGAAGACTTAGGAAAATACCCATGTAAATGTGAAAAGGAGGGACTTAGGGAATACGAGATGCGGAGGAATTTTTGATACGGGGTGCATGGAATCTATGCATCCCGTAAATACCAAAAAAAAAAACTAAGTATGAAATTTGAGAAAGTGGATATATGTGAAGGTCAAAGGTAAGGATTTATGTCATTCTATGGTATTTCGGGGAGGGAGGACTTAGGATAAAACCCATCTAAATGTGAAAAGGGGAGACTTAAGGAATGACTTGACCTATCATTCCCCATTCATCCACCCTCCATGTGTCACCTACAGGTAGGTCCACCTCATTTCCATGTGTCATGCTATGGTATTTTGGGGAGGGAAGACTTAGTATAAAACCCATGTAAATGTGAAAAGGGGAGACTTAGGGAATGCATGATGCAAAGGAATTTGGGATAGAGGGTGCATGGAGTCTATGCATCCCATGAAGACCCAAAAAACCACTAAGTATGAAACTTTCTGTTAAGTCAGTAATTTTTTCTACATTTTTAGTTTTTTCTCTCCAAATTTTGGTTTGTTTTTTGAGTCTACCTTAGTTAATTTTTGGTTTTCAGTTTTGGTTTTTGCCTTCTTAAGAACCTTATGAATGATTGAATAAAGTTTGAACCCAGTCCTTTCAGATTTCTTTTGATTTTGGTCATTTTTTATATTGAAAAGTGGGTCAATGAGAGTTATATATTCAAAAGGAGAATCATTAATGACTTTAGAGAGTAGCTAAATTAATGTCCTAAACCAAATAGCTGCCAAAATCTCCGACAGGTTGGTAAAAAGTTAGAAAATTGCTAAATTTTGGTTAAAAGATATTCTTGTAGCGCTACACCAAAGTTTAACACAGAGTGCGCTACAGGAATATCGTGGCATGAGTTTTTTGTAAATTCTCGATTTGATTTCAATCATCATGCAGAGTGAAAGTATCTAATTGCATTGTGTGAAGTGTTTAACACGTGTATGCAGCATTTTGAACATGATGTTAATTGGTTGCTAATCACGAAGAGAAAACAAGGGCATCATTACAGGTTATGCGGGTTCAGTTGCACAGAGACCAGCCAATTCCGGGTTTAGCTGTCAATTTTCCCTTGTCACACGCATCATCACTGAGGAGTTAGTGTTTGAGGAGGAGACTCCACTGTTGAACGTTGGATTACGTTACTGTGGAGGGAGACAGCTGTTTTCTGGCGCCAGCAAAAATTTAGGGCTTTTGAATTCGTTCACCTGCAGCCAAAGAATCGTTAGGAGGACACCTGTGCTCAAAGAAGAACATCATTGACACCCCAAATTGAAGACATTAAGCCACGATAGAGGAGTAATTGACAGGTATTACGTATAACCCTTATAGCTGGAGAATTTGGGTTTCTGCTGCTGCGTGTTTTTCTGAAAAAGTTGGTTGTTGAGGAAGATGTAATAGAGCGTAAAGATGAGGAATTCACCACTGAAATAGTTACCTGAAGCCCGTTAGGAGGATTTTGCATGATGGTTTCTCTCATGACCTAATGTTTTAAAACATTAGAATATACAGAATAGGGCATCGAAAAGAATTACAGAATTATTGGTAGAACTCAGTTTTTACACAGCAGGGAGTCTGCTAGTTGGTAAAGGTCCTGCACAGGAAGGTCTGTTAATTTGTGCAGGTGATTTAAATATCCTTGAAATTGTTATAACCTGGAGAATTATTTGCTCAGAAAACAGCTTGTAAAACAGTTCTGAAACCTAAAACTAGATTGTTCCGGTTCCCTGAAAAGAAAGATATGGGAAAAAGCAGTAAAAGTGGTAAAATTAACAGGGCTGAGCCTACAGACTTGACATGGATTCAGAAACTCCCAGATTGTGCAGAGCTATTTCAGCAGGCAGGCTGGTTGAAATTCTTCAAAAGGATAGATGGGTTTAATGCTCAAGTGTCCTGCAATTTTGCCAAAGGACTTAAAAATGAGATGATCATAATGGATCCTTTGAGATTCAAATTGACTGTGGAATTAATTTCAGAAGCCACTGGAATTAGTAATGAGGGCGAACTCTGGTTTAAGAAGTCTCCTTTTGAGTTTGATCCTCAAAGATACTTATTGCCCAATGTTATTCCTGACTGGAACAAAGGTATTCTCATACATAATTTCAGGAGGGAATGGATTGAACCTATAAGGATTCTTCAGAGTTATGTAACTTGTGAAGGGAGGTATTCATTAGTGTTCAAATACCATCTCAGGTTCCTACAGCACATGGCAGGGGTGTCTAAAATGAGTTTGCCATTCTTTTTCTTCAAAAGCCTGCAGAAAATGTCAAGCAAAATAAAACAGCAGGATGATCATACTTCTCAATCATTGTTTCATCATGGTCTCATTAAGTTAATCATCTCTACAGTGTTGCAGCATGAGGAAAAAACTTGGGACTTCTTTTTGTTTTGGTCAGGGATTCATTCTAAAGGAGAAGACCATCAACCCAAAAGACAAACTGATAAGGGAAAAGTAATGATACAAAAATTAGGGCATTCAGTTAAACCTGCAAAGAAACATGACATTAAAGTTAGGAAGGCAACAAAGCAGGCAGCAGATGAAGGACAGAATGACAGTCAGCCTCAGAAATTTTCAGAGCACAATAAGGTCGAGTTCTCATTGTTTGATGACAAAAAGGAAGAGGAATTTCTTGAAAAGAAGTCATCTCCTATAGCAGATTTTCAAGAAGAGAAGAAAATTGATATCAAAGTGATTCCTGTAGCAAAAGTAGAAGTTCATAACCAGCCAAGAAGCCCCATCACAGTCCTCTCAGATGATGAGGGCTATATGTTAGAAGAAGAGCAGTTTATGCCTGAGATAGAGGTTAAAACTGAGATTAAAGAAAATCATGCTATAAAGGATAAGACCACAAAGCTTAAGAGAAAGATCAAAAAGCTGGAAGTGGTAGAGTTAGCATCTATCCAATATCAAGGGAAGAAACTTAAAATGATGGGAGAGGCAGCTTCTTTATGGAGACCTAAAACTAGGTCTAAAAACAAATTAAGATTAAGCATGAAAAAGCTGTTAAATCCAAAATTGAAGACTGATAAGGTGACCATCTCTGATGAAGAATCCATGGAGGAGCAATCAAAGAAAAATGAATTGCATTCAGTTAAAAGAGAGGATTTTGGGTCTGTAAATGTAACAGGTGAAGAAAGCTCTAAATCCATTGTTGAAAACAATTCAGGAAAATTGTTAACAGAAGATATTAAATCAGCACAGGTAACAGGTGTTTCAAACCCTATCATTGAAGATACTGCTGTAAAGCCATTGACAGAGGAATTAATGTTTAAGAAGTTTGACATGTTTTGGAAACCAAGTGAAGATCAGGATGCTGCAATAGAAAAACTGGTTAATTCTGACAAGGAGAATTTGAAGAAGACTGTCAAACAGTACAAGCATCAAATGAGCTACATGCAGGAAGTTAATGATGGTCTAATGATGGCAAATAGAAGATTGAGAGAAGATCTTCAAGATACTCATGACAATTTTCAGGAGTTAGTGATTGATGCAAAGGAGGCACTCAGAAGAAAAAGGGTTGCTGACAGGAATTGCTCAGAATTAGAAAAGACAGTTCAAACCTTGCAGCATGAAAATGAACACCTACACAAAAGGATAGCTGAGCTGGAGCAAAAGCACAAAAGAGTGAAGAAAAGATCCTCAAGTCCAGATGGCATCTCTTTGCTTGTGGAGGCAGCGAAAGAGATCTAGGGCAGTTAGGTTCATTTAAGGCTTTTTGTTAAAGATTTGCTATTTTTAGCAAAAATTGTAATTTTTAAAAATGTAAATGCTATTTTACCTAGTCTAGTCATTCGATGGAGGATTAGTAGGAAATACCCTAACTGTTTTTGGGAGATGAAAAACTATTTAGAGAGGGAGAAAAGAGATTGTAAGGGTTCGAATTTTTGGAGAGCTAGAGGAGGTCTGCAAACTGTGCTTTCATCCAGACTTGTTCACTGCTAAGTATTGCAAACTCTCATATTGCATTTTTGATGAAACTATGAATATATGACTCCTTATTCCACTTCTGATATGTGTTGGCTTCATTTTAAACTTATACAGTTTCTTGATTGACAAATTCATTTCTGGTTTTAGGTATAATTTCCAGTGGTGCTTGTCTTTTATTGTATGAACTTCATTGCAATCTTTTGTTGGATTCCTGAGATATATATGCATCTTCATGGATATATGTATATGAATTAGTTTTTACTTATCTGTTGAATGTATTCCCTTATGCTCTTGAAGTTTCTAACCAAAACCTACAAAACAAAACCCTAAAAACCTAGTTTGGATTGATTTTATTTTTGAGATTGTGTTGGCTTGTTACCCTAGCCTTAGTAACAATTTCTGACACAAACACTTTCAAAAGTGGATACATGCGGAGGTGAAAGTAAAGGACGATGAGCTGATGTATAATGGAATCGGGGAAAAATTGGATACATGAGGAGGTGATGGGTGAGAAGGATGAGGTGATGTAGAATCGAATGAGGGAATGATCTGGGATGTGAAGAACCCCCCAAAAACAACTAAGTATGAAATTTGCAGAAGTGGATACATGCATAGGTGAAACGTAAGGGGGATGAGGTGATGTATAATGGAATGAGAGAAGTACGTGGGGGTAAAGGGAGGAGTGGTAGTGGAACAAGTAGGAAATTTTTGAATCATTTAAACCATTCTTGCATTAAACCTTTTGGCATTGCTTCCATAGGCACTTGGAAAAAATCGTCAATATCCTAAGCATACAACCTCTAATTTTTATCCTATAAAATGTTATACAAAGGTGAGATAGAGGATTATTCAATGATGGAATGACAATGGTCAAATTCCTCATTTTTATATCCCTCCCCTTTTTAATTCTTAGAGGAGAAACCATCATGAGCAACCATGCATGGAGTAGAACCGCAATACAAAACTAATTCGGAATTATTATGGTTTATGGGTTTTCATGATCAATGGGTGAGGGTCACCTGAAATTCCTTGGATTTCAAACATTTGTCTTAATTTGAGAGAAATCTAGGTTTGAGCATATACCAAAATCACTTGGTTGATGAGTGACCAGGAAAACACATCAACATTTGAATCCAACTACGTGACAGTAACCCCCTATGGGTAGCTGAGAATACTCGAATCATACCATCTTCCTTCTCCATTGGGATATGGAGTCTCTACCAAGATAAAACTCAAATCAATGAGCTTATTTAAAAAAATTGGAAATCAAATCCAAAATGAATAGTTCCTACCCACCTTACACTAACTTGGTAAAAGAAAGCATCTCTCAACTATATGTAAACTTACAATGGATCCATTCACACAATAGGATCAAGGCTTGAATTAATCTTGTACTAGATTCATGTGACAAGCATGGTTCTTGAAAATGAAACTTCTTCATCGAAAGTGGGCTTATTGTAACCAAGTATTGAATAAGGTCTAGAGCTGAAACCTTTGGAACTAACCGATTGATGATACCCTAGAACCATGTCTCAATGCATCCACCTTCATAATTAGGTCTATCCCATTGCCCACTTGATTGCACAAGGTGTCTATAATATTCAAAGTTGCATTAGTCAAGGGATAACGGATATGAAAGAAATTCTTCAACTTCAACATCCCACATCTATTTTTCTCCAAATGTTTTCCAAGCAATTTATAACTCATTATCAGATTAATGTCTTATCCGAGATAAATTGTTGAGAAAAATATGTGCCTCGAACTCCAAGTCACCATCCTCTTCTTTCACAGTTTTAAAGAGTGCATTGTTTCCTTCAAGAGTCTCAAAATTTGGGAATTCCACCATCTCACCAACCAACCTATCGTTTTCTTTGATATCAAAACATACAACCCATATCTCTTGTTTCTTTGTACAAATCATCTATGGCCATTAAGAACCCACTACAACATCTTCATCATGACCATATTGAATGAAGTATGCATGTTGTCAACACCAAAAAAATGACCATGCATCATACATACCCTATTCATATGTTTAAGACCCTCAAACATGAAAATTAATGCTAAAACCCCAAAATGTATGATATCCTAAGCCCTAAAACCCACTTTGGACAAGCTCCCTAAACAATAGGAAACCTCCACCAAAATAGGGAATTCCAACAAAAGTGGAGGATTTCCACACAAAGTCTAAACTCCCACCCATATTCAAATTTTACCAGCAGTGAAAGAAAAAAACATCATGGTTTATGGTTCTCAAAAAACCTAAACCGCACTTATATATATTTCATTTTCACCCTCATTTGAGACATGCGAACCATTTATTTTGCAAATATCCATCCCTTTGAAGCTACCCCTCTACAAATTGTCCTGTGTGAAGGTTGAACACCTCTTAGTTCCCTTCACACCAATTCAGTTGAGACCTTTCCCGTTAATCCCTCGGTGGAGGGGAATTGTTTGAAGAACCATAGAGTTGCAACAAATTCAAGCAGACACATGGGCCATTTTCCCATCAAGGTAATCTGAAACCAATGTAAACATCCTATTCTTTCAAATAATAAAAGAAAATTTCATTCATCATTCCATGAAGGATGCATAAATTTGTGTGAATTATTTACTATGTTTATTTTTACCATTTACATTTACGGATTTACTGTTACTGCATAGATTCAAGAGTAGATTTTTACATTGGAAGTTTTTAGATGTTTACGGCCCATGAGCCTTAGACCTTAGTTTATATTTTCATTCGAATAGTTTAGTCTTATTTTTATTAGCTTTTACCCGTTTTTACCACATCTCTCACACACAGAACTACGATAATCCCTCTTTCTAATGCTCTTTACCTCGGCTTCTTCAAGCCGGTAGATCCCTCCTTTTTTCCCGTTGGAGTGCAAAAACACCACCAACAGAACTGGTGACCATACTGGGGATATCCCTACAAATCCCCAGTAGATTTTTTAATCTTCTTTTAGTGTGTTTTACTGCAAATGTTTAGTTTGTTAGATCTCTTCCTTTAGGTGTTTCTGAGTGTTGTTATCCCCCTAGTTGAACCCTGTCCTACAAAACCGGCCTTATCCAACCCTCAGAACCCTTCCTCAGCCATTTTCTAAACTACTTTTCATTTTTTGCAAACCCAGTTTTGGAGTGGCCTTTTTATGCCTGTTAAGTGCGCCCTAGGGTACCCCTTTGTCCCAATTAAGGGCGCCCCTTTTCACCCTAAAGGAGTGCTCCAGACCTAGAATACTTTGTTTCAGGTGTGCTCATGTTTCTGCACAGAGTGCGCCCCAGAATGCCTCTATCCCTCATACAGAAGCGCCCAGAGACTGAATTTTAACCACCCTAGCCCCCTGTTTGTTCCTTCGCATGCTTTGATTGACTGTTTGTGTTGCATGGTTGACTGATTGCAGCATACTGTTTGCTACCTCTGCTTGTTAATTTTAGCATGATCAGTCTCTATTGTTGATTCCTGGTAGTTTATTTCAGTTTCAAAACAAGAATGTGAGTTCAGTTTCGTCCATATTATCATCATTATTTCTTTCTTTCTCATCTAGCATAGTCATACACTCCGCTCGTGCACCCACTCACACGTTAAACATCAAGTGAGACTATTTTTTTTTAATTGAACACACATCTAACCTCGCTTGGGGACCAAAAAAAATCTTCTATCTAGGTAGGGCACTGGGGGTAGTCATCCAAATAACCCCCCTTTGCCACTTTACACCTAAAAATTAGCATTTGTCTCTTAGGGAACCAAAACCCCTAGTACTTTTTGGCACAATTAAAAGTCAATTTGTTGGAAAGGCCTCTCCCTTAGGAGGGAAAGTCATGACACTGGTTATGGAATACTATGTGGACTGTCGCTCTCCACTTAGTTCTGAAGGACACCTGCTCGTAGTTCTCGTTGCATTAACATACCTCCATAACAGGGTTGTAGCAACCAAAGGGATGAAATGACAAATTACCTTTCTGGATGTGTCATGAAGAGGGTAACCTAGTTTCCATTATCCTAGGGCTCTTTCACCGAGGATGCCTCTCGGTAGAGGGATATATCTTACCCATTTTGTTCTGAATTTCATATTCTCTGACTATGGATTTCATCGTCCTACAGGAGATACGATTTTCGTGAGCTTACATATCTTTTAGTTAGGTGTTTGCATGCTATGATACCCCTCGGGTTAGTGAGTCTTTTTCATTTTTAGGTAGTGCTTCTTGTTGGCATTCTTTCCATTCCTTGATACTCACCTACTGTGACACCTATTGGAAGTAGATTTTTAGAGTTTTTTGTTGGCTTGAGAACCACTTTGTTGAGAGCTCTCCTTCTGCACACACAGCAGCAGTTGGATTTTTAAGCATTTTTACATAACCTCCTCTACATGCTTGAAATTAGACATCATTGATCCCTTGAGATACTCTTGTAGACTGCGATGGAAGTCCCCTCAACATGGTCCATTAAACCCCATCCATCACGCTCCCTTGAGATGCACATTATCGTCATTAGATCTTCATCACAAAGCACCTTACTTCACGTCTGACTCTGAGGCAGAGTCACCCGTACACATAGCTCTGTCTATCCCCATGGCTAGAATGAATGCCTACCTGTTCTATGGAGGAGTTGTTGGCGGTGGAAACGCTGGCAACCCTGCCGCCACTACAGCATCTACCCCAGCTGTTAGATCCATGGGATCCTCTATCCCTACTTCCACAGGACCTACCCCTGGAACCATTGTGCACCCAGCCACAAAATCCATATCCATAGGTAATGATCCCCTATCAACAACCAAATCCCCTCTAGTCACTGGTACTACCCTTGGGGGCACTACCTCTTCATTTTAGATCCCTCCCCCCCACATAGGTAGCTCCTCAATTCCCATTACGACTAACCCACATATACCCACATTCGGTGGAGGTTTCTCCATGCTCGCTGCCATGGATAGCATGTAGGTAAGCCCTTCCATGTCACATCCTCCTGCAATTTTTCCAATCATGGCCAATCTCAACCTCCTTGACCTGGTTATATTGACGTATGACCCCATCTGACATGATCTTGCATGGCCTCCCATTCCAACCAAGCTCCCTTTCGACACACCCAAGTTCAAGGGAAAGGGTGGTGAAGAACCCCAGAACCATATCATGTCATTTCACGTGTGGTTTTCCTTTAACTCCATAGTGGACGACTCTATTCGCTTACGTCTATTAAAACCTACCTTCATCGGCACTGTATCTAAGTGGTACATTGACCAGCCACATGGGACTCATTTTACATTTACATCCCTCGCTTTGACTTTCATGTAGTTCTTCTAGTTACTAGTTCGTTAGGATGTTGGTGTTGAGATACTTTTATCTTGTATACAAAACACGATGACCCATATCACGGACTATATCCATGGATGGCGTAAACACCACAGTTTGTGTAAGATTAAATTAAAAGACCGCATATTTTTAGATTGGTTCCTGAAATATCTTATACCAGCCATCGCTAAGGATGTGGCTTCCAAATGACCACAAACTAAAGAAGAGGTTATCCTTAAAGCCCAGCAATTCCACCTCATATATGCCCAATCAAGGAACCTATACACCATATTACCCTATCCCCCTTGCGGCGATACTTCTTGGAAATATGCACCAGGGGCATCCCATGTTGCGGATGGCATTATCGTCCACATTGCATCCACTGCCCGATCCTACGTACATATGCCTCTAGCACCCGCGCAACACGCTATGAGCAGCGGTCTTGAATTTTCACGCACAACAACTCATTCTTGAGAAACACCTTTGTATGTGCCACCATCCCACAATGCTCAAACACATGGGCCCTCACACATGACACCTAGATATGATCATAACCAACAATCATAGCCCCATCTTGTGGCCCCACTGGCTTACTACCATCTATCGTCCACTTCCGCTCCCCCTCAACCTCAAGCTACCCCTACCTATTCTTAACTGCAAGCACCCCCATACTTGCCCAACCTTAGTATCCCCCTGTGCCTCAACGATAGGTTTATGTTCAACAGAACCAACAACCAAACGAACCCACCCCCAAGAACCAGCAAGACCAACAAGACAGAAGACACATACGGAATCACGGAAACAATCAATGACGGGGGAGGGGCGGCCCTCCTCCTAAACCCCCGGTTAATGATTGCCCCAATCCCATGAACCAAGACCCCAATCAACTTCCTCGACAAGGTAAGAACCCACAATTGCAAACCAATCATCCCTATTCCTTCTGTAATGTTTATGGCCACTATACTCACCATTTCCCTCACTTAGCAGCATCTCGCCATCTATGGGATGAGGCTAACCACTGCAACACTCTTGCTACCCCTCAGGAACAACCTTATCCACCCCAAACAACGCAACCTCCGATGGTGTTACAAAACCCCTTACCCACACAAGGGGTCATGATGGTACAACCTATGCCATTGCAAAACACCCTACCTATGCAAGGGGTCCTTACCACACAACCACTTGCCACCTACGGCGCATCCACAAGTCAAATCTCTGAGTCAGGAGTTCACCAACTCCTAATGATGTCATTGACTGATGTCAATCTTCAGACTCATCGTAACCAATATGGATCGACTATAGAATCGATAAACATAGATAAGGCGACCACGTCAACCCCTGTTGACCAGTCATTACGTCTTCCCCCACGGCCAAACGAGGGAGCCCACAAAGCCCCCAAATTCCCTCTACGATGCATTACTAATAACCCCAACACTCGTTTTGCCCCTAATTCTAACATTGTGGATGACTTGGCCCAGTCCCCTGCTGCAATGTCATCCAGCTTGGATGTTCTAAAGAACTGACCAGGACAACGAAAAATCATTGCTATCCGCATTAGGTGTGATTGACCCTTCGGAATCAAGACTAATGGATTCTGACTTAGATCAGTTAGAATCCCTCATGCCTTCGTCTATTGCATCTCATATCTCAGTTTTTATTTGAAACCTGGTTATACACCGATGCATATTCGATGAAGGTGCCTCTACATGTGTCATGTCCACATTCATGTGGAAAAAACTAGGATCCCCTCCTTTGCAAGCATCAGCGATGACCCTTCGAGCTTACGATGGCCATGCAACCCAACCACAAGGTTTGCATGCTAACGTCCCCATCCAACTAGCTAGAAAAACCATCTTGATTGACACAGAAGTCGTAAACGCACAGATCGACTATAACCTTCTTTTAGAACGCAACTACATGTACGCGATGGAGGTCTTCGCCTCATCTGTGTTTCAGACTATGATGTTCCCCCATGAGGGATGGGTCATCAAACTTGAACAACTCACTTACTACAACCCAAATGCTCATGCGACACCAGAAAATGTCCTCCCCATGGTCGAAAAACCTATACTTGGCATGCCTACCTCTTTGATTTCCACCATAGAGTCAAGTCTCTACTACGAGGCCCTGATGAATTCCACCTTTGTTTCCTTACCACCACCCCCGGTCGTCGAGATATTGGATTTGTGCACTATTTAATCAAGACAGCTATCTCCTGCATCACATCCTGTATCTCAACCGGTGCCTCCACCACAACCTAGCAGCTACCTCAACCCCAAACACCGTAAGTACCTAGTCATGTGGGAGCTACACCAATCCACACAATCCTTTTCTTGTTTCCCCCATCAGGATTCGTAAGCGTGTTGGTCATGGAAACCTTCCGGTATTGACACTAGGGCTCCATGTCTGGTACCTACCTACACCTAATCCCACAGCAAACCCACAGGTCATTCTTCAACCAATCCAACCAATCAACACTTCCAATCACCCACCTCCTGGTGTGTCGGCAATTACTTCCCAAAACCCCTCTCTCCAGTCTTCCAAAAGAGCTGGGGGAAACCCATGAAAACCAACACCTTGACAATTGCAAATAATGTTGTGAACCCCCCTCCTCAAGCACGCACACCTATGAAATGTTCTTTATGTGATACCTTGGGTCATGCTACCCATAACTGTCTACACCTACCCGACCTTCGCGCCCATGGATTGTTTGGATGATAAAGAGAACATTCCAGTTGTTCAATTGTCAACCCCCCCCCATAGGAACGCAACAATTCAGTGCGCACCAATCAATCCAGTACAATTTGTGGAATCTATGGCCATTATTCCCACCACTTCCCTAACTTACCAGAGTACCGGTTGGTGCTCCATGAGTTGCGAGAACCATCCTTAGAGTCCTCGATTATGGTTATTGAGGAGATCCACCCCCTGGAATCCTCGTCGGCTGAGGTAAAAACCATTTAGACTATTTCAACCATCGACACCAAAGTCACATCGTCAAATTCAATTTCTCCCTCCAACCTATCTGTTCAAATTGACAAGGAAATCACATGTCCACAACATGGGGGGCTGGTCCAAGAACTTTCCTACTCATCATCATCGTCATTCTCGTTGGTGGTACTGGGGGAATCCACCTCGCAAGGAGAATCCCCCATCATCATATCAATACTTGAGTATGCCACCATGGATAATAGCCTCACGATACACCTCCCTTCCAACAATTGTCAATGCCATGTTGATCCCCCTCCAAGAGATCATCCACATCGCATTGAAACCTCTAGGATAGGGGGCATAATAGATTACCTCAACCCTTGGATAGGAGGCATGCTCAATCATTTTGACCATGGCCCATCACGTCTATCTTGGTATTTCAATGAGCTCATCGCTCAAACCAACACATATGTGATCCATAATCACAAACCCCATGCCCATAGCATGGGGGAAATACCTTAACCTTGCTCACTTTTTCACATGCGTTATCTCGACCATTTTCAAGGTCACATGTCATTTGTATACCATTTTTATATTCCAGATGCACATTTATGCTCGGGTATCCTTGTTTTTTGTACAATTCCACGTCATGTTGAGCACCACTTATTTTAGTTGACAACTAATTCCAAAGGTATAACCCCTTGTATGGCATATAAGACATCCTTGCGCTCTGAAAATTTGATGCATTGCCTTAGTATTCTCCCTTGCACCTGTAGGACTCCCCTCCCTGCCCGAGTAGGTGGCCCTACCCAACCACCCTTGCATTTTCCCCTACTCAGCAGTAGAGCCTCCCTCCACATGTGTGACTGTTCTCAAAACCCCTTGAATTTGGAACACATGCCATTCAATCCCATCTTAGGATTGGGAGCCCCAGTATTCTGACATATTGAGTTGAAGCCACATGTAGTTCCTCATATCGTCACTCACTAGCCTTTCCTTCATATCCCATCATGGGGTTTCTGTTAAGCCCTTTTCTAACTCCTTAAAGAATGAAAATATCATAGAGAAATCTTGCTTCCTTTCATGCTTGTTAAAGTATCCTAAAGGGCGTCTATTCGATAGAAGTTTACCCCTTTTCTGAACTGGATGGACTAATTACGAAAAAATAGGGAAGTCTTCCAAAAGTGGAGGATGTCTACATAAATTCTAAACTCCTTCCCATATTCAAATTTAACCTGCGGTGAGAGAAAAACCATCATGGTTTAGGGTTCTCAAAAAACCTAAACCACACTTATATATATTTCATTTTCACCCTCATTTGACGCATGTGAACCATTTCTTTTGCAAATATCCATCCCTTCGAAGCTACCCCTCTACAAATTCTCTTGTGTGAAGGTTGAACACCTCTTAGTTCCCTTCATTCCCATTCAGTTGAGACCTTACCCGTTAATCCTAGGTGGTGGATTAGTGGAGGAGAACTGTTCGAAGAACCAGATAGTTGCAACAAATTCAAGTGGACACACAGGCCCTTTTCCCATCAAGATAATCTAAAACCAGTGTAAACATCCTATTCTTTCTAATAATAAAATAAAATTGCATTCATCATTCCATGAAGCATGCGTAAAGTTGTGTGAAATATTTACTATGTTTCTTTTTACCATTTACATATACGGATTTACTGTTACTGCGTAGATTCACTAATAGATTTTTACATTTCAAGTTTTTATATGTTCACAGACCATGAGACTTGGATCTTATTTTATATTTTCATTCAAATAATTTAGTCTTAATTTTACTAGCTTTTACCTATTTTTACCACATCTCTCACACACAGAGCTACAAGAATCCTTCTTTCTCATTCTCTCTACCTCAGCTTCTTCAAGTCGGCAGATACCTGCTTTTTTCATGTTGAAGTGAAAAAACACCACCAACACATGTGCATATAATTTGGGTTCATCAAATCCTCCCCTTAACTCATTGTCAACATCACTCTCATACTGAGCATGTAAGAAGTCACTATTTCCCTCCCATGGAGCATGTGGCAAATCAAATTTATTGTGCATTAGGACATTGGCATACTCATTTTCAAATTCAGAAATATAACCCGATTCAGAGAAAATTCCCCATTCTTCATTGGAATCCTCTTCTAAATCCTCTTCCTCATGGTCTCAAATCCACCTTAGAGAAGGTGGTAGGGAAACAATATTAAAATCACAAATGTTGGATTTATTCATACTTTTTTTATGTTGTTTTGGGTTTATTTTTGAATCACACATAAAATCATTAATTTTCAAACCCAATTGCATCCCAAATATCTACTAGGATCAAATAATTCACCCTCATATTTATAAGTTCATTCACAACATTCCTTTGAGGGAAAAATGCCACATATTTCTAAATGTTGAAAATTGCACTCCTTCCAGTTTGAATTGATTAATCATTCAATTGGTGAGCAGCATAAGAAAGGGGAAACGCGTTAAATTTGGGCATTTTATCTAGGACATTTTCTATACATGTAGATGACGACTCTTCTTCACCCTTAATAAACAATATTTGGGGATTTCCCAGAATAATTATCAGATCGGTACCACTTTCAATAATATCTTCTCCAATGGTTTGAGCTCACTGCATTAACTCTTTCTAGCTGCACTTTCCCTCTTGCTTCAACAAAAATATCAGATTAGTGGGAAACGCATTTTCAGAACAGTTGTAAATGATGGAATCATTTCGAAACATTTTCCGAGGATTCTTATGAAGGACTTTCATAAATCTAAAAGTGAATATTTTTTCCATCTCTTTCTCATTCATCCAAATCTTAACCAACTTCATGAAAACAGAATATGGATTTACCCTTGGGAAATATTTATTCACAAATGGATCTTCCAACACCTCCCAATCATTGATGGTTCGATACAGCAATGAAAAAAAAACATTCATGATCATTTCCATTCAAGGTTACAACAAACAATCAACATGAAAGATCATCTTTGACCACATTATAAATATCACAAGCACTATTAAACTTGATCAAGTGTTGCTCTACATCTTATGAAGTAGTCCCAATGAACATGGGAAACTTTTCCATGGAAATGTTTGGCAAAGGATGAAATTCTCCTTGCAAATTAAGGGGATTTTTGTGCAACCATTTATTTCGTCGAGGACCCTTTTCTTTGGTTGTAACTTGAACAACTCTTGATGGGATTGGTGGAGAAGGAAAAGAATCATCACAACATGAAGGAAATTATTTGGTGGATTCACCATGGGTATCTTCTTGTAATTTTAGGATCCTTTTAGTAGAGTCTCTACGGCATATTTCTTCAAAATCTAGAGTTTCAATAATGGAATCACCAAGAATCTCATTCTCTTGAATCTTGGACAACATGGAGTCACAAGGGAGGTCATCCTCCTGAATCCTTGGATAGTTCTTGGATCTTTGGAAATTCCCTTAACCAATCCAGGCCCAAAGATATAAGAACATAATATTTAGATCCATCAAATGATCCATGAACAAGGCCTTCAAGAACCCAGTTCATTTAGAACCATTTGGATGAAAAAATTATTAGATTATTTTCCTAAACCTTGAACCAAATAGCTTTAAGTTTCTCAATAAAATCCAATCCTAAAAAAAAGTATCATATTTCTTGAAAATTGATCGATCCCCAGTATGGTCTCCAAAGATGTTGATCTCTTTTTCCTGACAAGGGAAAATAACCAATGCTAAGAGAAATTTTGTGGGGAATAAAAAATATTCTCCTTGATTTTTATATAGTTGGTACTCCTCTCTTTAAATCTGAAATATGTGTCTTTATTTTTTTGGGTTTGAGACAAATGTGAAGGGAGAATTCTAGGCAGTAAACCCCCAAATCCTTTAGCATATTCTCTTATATAAAAGTGAGTTCTTCATAACCATATTGATCATTCAAGCACAAGATTTTCATATAAATGGAACATACAACTCAAAAGTAAATGGGGTCAAGAAATATTAAATATCAAATATAAAAATATATCCATCTCACCACAACATGCATCTTATAACATATGCAAGTAGGAGTGCAACCAGATATCCCACAAGAAGAAAGAACACAAATAACAAGGGTCCTTCAGAAAAATCTAAATGATTTCAACCATAAATATCATACCGATGTCTATGAAACATATATTCAAGATCTCATCCTCACATGAAAGTTAGATACCATAAAATAATATGCCCCTAAATAGTTCTCCTTGGATTTTTACCAACAATAATGAATACAAAAATTCTTCAACAAGATAGTTATTTATAGTCATAAATAAATATTTCCAAATACAACACTAAATATAACACTAAATATCTTTCACTCAAATAGACAACTAGGCTTGAATGACAACCTTATCCAGGATGGAGAATTCTCCTATGGACTTGAAAGAAACACTTGGAAGAAGAGAAACAAAGCCAATCAAAACTATGCCTCAATGCTAGAATTATGCAACATAAGGATGAATGAGAAACATATATGTAAAGGAAAAAACATAAGGAGGGAACTTGAGGCCTACACTCATAAATAAAGGAGGAAAATTGATGAGGAATGGACCCCTTTAAATGTGCTCCAAATCTTCTCTTCACCCACTTGGAATTGCTTTTACGGTTAGAGTTTTTGCACTATCTTCAATATCTCATGTTCTTTCCTTTCGATGAAATGATGGATTGGTAACTTAATTAATTTTTAATTAATTACCCCTTGGTTCAAGTGATCTTATAAATTCAATCCCCCAATTGGGGCCCACTTTATACATTCATAAATTGCTTTTAATAAATCATTTTCCAAAATGATTTTCTGCCAAGCTAGGAATAGTTACGACTGTGTTTAAAATTTTATGTCATAAGAATTGAAACTAAAACCATGGAATACATTACAAGTTTATTTCACATGGATTTGTATTTCCAACGAGCTATTGTTTGCTCAATTTTGACACCAAGAGCTCAAGTTATGGTCTTCGAAAGTCGAGGTTCCACATCAAGCTTGAAAAGGCATTTACAGAAAATCTAACTTTTTGTTGAATTTATAAGAAAAATAAGTCCATAATCAGCTCTTAATACCACTTCCATCATGTTCCTTGTCCTTTTGTATTTTCAACAAGCTCTCATTTTCCCAATTCCAATGTTAGGAACTCAAGATATGGCCTCTAGAAGATCGAGGCTCAACAATTGTTGATATGCCTTCACATGGATTTTCAACCATTGATTAGACTTTCACCTTATTTATCCCACATGCATTATGGGATGGAATTCATACTTGTTTATAAAAATAATGAATCCCCATATAACTTGAGTGCAGAAGTAGAGGAAGTCATGGAACCTTATGTCTTGTGCTTAACATAAATTTTCGTTTCCATGTCATTACCGAGTCACCTTGACCTATCATTCCCCAGTCATACACCCGCCTTGTATCAAATGCATGTAGATCCACCTCATTACCCAGTCACTTTGACTTTCCATTTCCTAGTCACCACTCACCATGTGTCACCTGCGGGTAGGTCCACCTCATTTCCATGTGTCATGCAGATAGGTTCACCTCATTGCCATGTGTCATCCTATGGTAGTTTGGGAAGAAAAGAATTACGATAAAACCCATGACCTATCATTTCCTATTTATCCACCCACCATGTTTCATCACTCAATTTGTTATTTAATCCCCCCTCCTCCTTGAGAGGGTCATAATTGTGAGAAAAGGTAACATAGGGAGAGTTCCTAGTCATCCACCCACCATGCGTAATCACTCAATTCGATGTTGAATCCATCCTGAGAGGGTCGTAAGTGTGAGGAAAGGTAACGTAGGAATACTAACTTGAATAAGTTGCCCCATTAAATAGACTCGTGAGAAATATTTCATTATTCCAGGGAACAACCAAGATAACCCACCTACACCACTCTCCTCTTACCCCCATTTAGTAGTGTGTGTGTGTGTGCATGTGCTTGGATGGTATCCCATCCCCACCCTCATACTATGTATGGCATCATGAATATTTGCTATGTTTTGGTGACTCCACTAGGTATTTTTCATAAAACCTTTCCTCTCCCAAGTTAAAGATGCCTCCTATTATTATTCTCCTCTTCCTTCTCCTAGTTTCCATGTCACTACCCAGTCACCTTGACCTATCATTGACTATTCATACACCTTCCATGTGTCACCTATAGGTAGATCCACCTCATTACCCAATCACCTTGACATTCCATTTCCTAGTCATCCACCAACCATGTATCACCTGCATGTAGGTCCACCTCATTTCCATGTGTCATGCAAGTAGGACCACCTCATTCCCATGCATCATGCAAAGGTAGTTTGGGAAGGGAATAGTTAGGATAAAAACTATGACCTATCATTTCCTATTTTTCCACCCACCATGTGCCACAGACAGGTAGGTCCACCTCAATACCCATTCACATTGACCTAGCATTTCCCAATCATCCACATGCCATGCGTCACCTAAAAGTAGGTCCACCTTATTGCCACATGTCATGCTATGGTAGGTTGGGTAGAGAATACTTACCTAGTCACCTTAACTTTTCATTTCCCAGTCATCCACTCGCCATGTGTCACTTGTAGGTAGTTCAACCTCATTTCTATGTGTCATGTTATGGTACACATGCAAGTAGGTACACCTCATTACTATGTGTCATGCTATGGTAGGTTGGGGAGGGAAGACTTACAAAGTCTTCTTGACTTGTAATTTCCCAGTCATCCACCCACCATATGTCACCTATAGGTAGGTACACCTCATTTCCATGTGTCATTCTGTAGTAGGTTGGGGAGGGAAGAATTAGGATAAAACCCATGTAAAGACAACACAGAAAAACCTAGGATGCAAAGGTGGAGGAATTTAATGATAGGGAGAGTGACCTCATTGCCATGTGTCATGCTATGGTATGGTAGGATAAAACCTATCATTTCCCAGTCATCCATCAACCATCCATCACTTCCAGGTAGGTCCATCTCATTTACATGTGTCATTCTATGGTAGGTTAGGGAGGGAAGACTTAGGATAAAACCCATGTAAAGACAATGCATAGAAACCTAGGATGTGGAAGTAGAGGAATCTATGGATAGGGAGAGTTACCTCATTTCCATGTGTCATCCTATGGTAGGATACAACCCTTGTAAAGACAATGTGGATAAATATTGGATGCAAAGGTAGATGAAGTTATGGATAGGGAGACTGTGGAGTTGAGAAACTCCACATTCTACATGGAGGGAAACCTAGGATGTGGAGGCAGAGGAATTTATGGATAAGGAGAGTGTGGAATCTGGATCTCGCATGGAGGGAAACCTCATATGTGGAGGCATAAGAATTTATGGATAGGGAGAGTGTGAAAATTGCATCCCACATGGAGGGAAACTTAGGATGTAGAGGAAGAGGAATGAAGAGGAATTTATGGAGGTAGATGAATTTATGGATAGGGAGAGTGACCTCATTTCCATGTGTCATTTTATGGTAGGATAAAACCCATGTAAAGACAATGCAAAGAAACCTAATATTTAGAGGTGGAGGAAGTTTTGGATAGGGAGAATGTGGAGTTGAGAAGCTCCACATCCAGCATGGAGGGAAACCTAGGATGCGAAGGTAGAGGAATTTATGGATACAGAGAGTGTGGACTCATCTTCCCACATGGAGGGGAACCTAGGGTGTGGAGGAATTTATGGATATGGAGATTGTGGATTTCAGCAGCTCCACATCCCACATGGAGGGAAACCTAGGATGTTGAGGCGGAGTAATTTATGGATAGGGAGAGTATGGAATTTGTATCCTACATGGAGGGATACCTAGATGCAAAGGCATAGGAATTTATAGATATAAGGATTGTGGAGTTGAGAAGCTTTGTATTTCACATGAAGGGAAGACACGGGATAAAAATTTAGGCAAAGGAATTTATGGATATGGAGAATGTGGAGTTGAGAAGATATGCATATTGCATGGAGGGAAGACTTAGTATAAAATTTAAAAATGGGAGACTTAGGGAATGTTGTATGTGGAGAATTTGGGAGAGGAGGTGCATGGATTCTCTCCATCCCACAAAGAAACCACCCCCCCCCCCCACCACAACAAACAAAACAAACTAAGAATGAAACTTGCATAATTCGATATATGCGGGGGTGAAAGGTAAGGAGTATGAGCTGATGTATAATGGAATGAGGGAAGGATGTGGGGGTAAAGGGAGGAGTGGTAGTGGAACACTTAGAAAAAATTAAAATCATTTAAACAATGATTTCTTGTGATGTTCTGATTATGCCATTCCTTTTCTCAGTCCTTTTGGACTTGATGTTGAAATCCTGCTATGAATCTATACTCCTCCAACTGTAGTAGCTATGATATTCATTTCTCTATAGTACCAGTGTCTGACATACCCGTAAATGTAGAAACCCTAAAACTCGACACTATGTACTCCATGGGAATGATAGCTTCCGACCATACACCAGCCTGAATGGTGTGTGGCCCCTTAACTTCTTACACGTTTTCCTATAGTCCCATAAAATTGTAGGAATCCTTAAGTCCCAATCGTCATGGTTCACATTGCAGACCTTCGTCAAAGCATGTTCTAGTATCTTGTTAAAGCTTCGATAGTCCCATTAGTTTGTGCATGATATGCGGTTATTTTTCAATGATGAATTTGATATTCCTACGTAAGTGCCTCAATAGTTTTATTAACAAAGTGAGATCCTTGATCACTCAACAAAACTCATGGGAAACCAAATCTAGTGATTACATTTTGAAACAAGAACTTTGCAGCAGTTTTAGCACTATAATCCTTCACTATTCCAACTTCATCCCACCTGTTCAAGTAATATGTCGCAGTTATAATATAACGAGCTCTGGATCTCTTTGCAGGGGGATTAATTGGTCCTACGAAATCAACAACCCATTTCTCAAAATACTGCAAAGTAACCTGTAGTACTAACAACATTTCATCCCTTCTAGATAGTTTCCCTGTTCTTTGACAAATATCACAAGATCGACAATATTCCTTAGCATCTTTATGGAGGGTAGGCCACCAAATTTCTACTCGCAATATCTTATGGGTCATGAATTTTCCTGCATTGTGGCCTCCTGTGACTCCTTCATGAGATTCAGCCAAAATCATTGGTCTCTCATGTTTCATAATACAACGCCTTAATACTTCATCTAGTCCCAACTTATATAAATGACTGGATATCAACTAATAGTCTGCTACATTTACGTCCAAGTTTTTCTTTTGATTGACAGATGACCCTACTAGTGTCATTCATGTTTCCATAAAGGTTACAATGTCTTCAAAATATTCATCTACCATCCTAATTGAAAACAACTGTGCATCTAGGAGGTTGTCATCCAAATTAGTCGGCTCTTCTCCTCTTTCCATCCTAGACAGATGATCAGGTCCTACATTTAACCTTCCTGGTTTGACTATGATTTCAAAATCATATTCTTGAAATAATAAGAGCCATCTACAGATTCTCCCCCCAACATTGGCTTGTTAACTAAGTACCTTAAAGCAGAATGATCAATAAACATTTTAAAGTGACCCCCTAAGAGGTAGTGCCTGAACTTCTGCAGTGCATAAACCATGGCTAACCCTTCTCTTTTAGTCATAGTGTAATTTAGTTATGTATTGGATAACTTCCTATTGGAAAATGCAATCGGATGATCAATATCTCCCTCTCCCAGTTGAGCCAAAACTGCACCCAACGCAATGGATGAGGCATCAACATGAACATGAAATTATTTCCTCCAGATAGTGAACACTAAAATAGGTGCAGTCACCATATTTCCATTTAATGTGTCAAGGATCTGTTGACATTCTTCATTCCAAAGAAATTCAGTATCCTTCTTTAAGAGCTTCTCCATTGGTTCATGTTGCAGCTGCAACCACCCTCCCCAGTATTTTTCTTGAAAGGATGGGGCCCCTCATTTTTTGAAAACAACTTTTTGCTTGATCCGCACTTTTAGTTTTTCTATAAAATAAGTCTAGTACTGCTTGAAGTTAATTGTTTCATGGAAAAAAGACAGTACTTAGAAAATTTCCATTTTTGGCCCTTTTCTTTCGAGGTTTAACATTTCGGCAAATTTTGTACAACTCTCTAAAACACTAGTGAAGTTTTCAGTTTTCTTCTGAAACACTTGAGCCTTTTGTAAGACTCTTCGAAACAAGTCAGGAAAGTTTTCATTTTTTATCCAAAATGTCAGATATCTTATGCAAATAACGCCGAAATTTTGAGAAGTTTGTTGAATAGCACCGAAACGCTAGTGGATATTGTTCATCTCCTCCAATACGTTGACTCTTTTTATGTTTATTTCCAAACTATTGATTTAGAAATTTTGGAAAAGGCCAAGTCTTGTTGAGTTTTGAAATTTCATCGAGGAAATGACCTAGTTTCACCATATTTTTGGTTTTATGTTTGAGATCATCGACATACTTTTACATTTCTTTCTCAGATACGTTTTGATGATCATATGAATTCATTGCTGACATGACATCACAAAAGATTGTGATTATCCTTTGATATGCATCAAAGTAAGTTGTTCTATAAACTCTGAAATAATTTCTAAAGATTTTTATGAATGATAAAGACATCCTTTGAGATCATTTTAAGTGTGTTACTTAGGTTTTTAAAGGGAATTCCTTTTATACCCAAACCCCATTAATAAATCTCACACCTTGTTTATCTTCGACGTCATTTTCATCCTCTGCTCCATCTAGAAAAGGAATCCTGGCCAACAAAATTGCAAACTAATCGATAAACTTGTCATCTGTCCAAGTAAGCAATTTTGTCTTCATCTTGGTCGATTTTTCAACTTGATTTTAAGGGTTTTTTTCCATAGAAGGTGAACATGTGATTGGATACTAGGATAGATCGTTTCTCTTTGGGTTGGCTAGTTAAAATATGTTATAACTCGAGGGTTTTAATTGTTTCCATTTATGCATACATTTTTAAAATCGCTAATACTTGCACATTGTCACTGAAGTACTATGAGGAAAGAAGTGCTTAAACCATAGTATTCATATATGTTTCTCAGATGCATTTTGTTGAGTTCTCAATAATTACCTAAACCCTAGATGCACAGTGCATGTACCATTTTCCTTTTTTGTAAAGGGCTATTGGTTTCGAAATCACGTTTCTTGAGGAGGGATCTAATGTTATTTACACTGACAGGAGATCATATATTCAAGCCTTTAGGATCTTTTTTCATTGAAGATTTTACAGATACACTTTGTTTGCTTAAAATTGCATTTAGTTTAAATTTTTAATGGAGTCTATGCAACATAATGATACTTATTTTGCTTCACATGATCCAAAGATGTCAAACAAGGGTCCAACACATTCTTCCAAGGTTATATTGGATTCAGATGATGAAGCTACCCCAGAAATGGCTTTAGAAATCCAATTTGATGATACTCAATCAATCAGAGGAGTGGCCCATGAGTTCAAGTGGGGTAAACTGTATCATTTTATCAGATATCAAAATGTACCTAAATCAACAATTGAAGAGGATTTTATTTACCAAAATATTAAGAAGTCGGGTATCCACAAAGTTGTCGCACGAACAGAATTGTTCCCATGCGCCGAAGTGATAGGGTGGATTCTCCCCTATGTTCATATTAAAGCTCAGATCATTGAAAGTGCTACAATACGAAGATTTGTTTTATTCCATCCATCCCATATAGTAAAATATTACAAACTCCTAGCACCAAAAGTATTTTTGACAGAAGATTGGATTAAGAGATTGAAGATAGATTATGTGGAGTGTGCAAAGAATATTCGATCGCTTGGAAAACAGTTGCGTCAAAGAAGTAGTGGAGAGTAAGAGACTAAGTTCTTCAAAACTCCTTTCAAAATTGCTGCCACTCTCCTATGTAGATTATATGGAAAATCTAGCTCAACCAACTACAAACTTAGTTGGATGCTTCTATTATATCACATCACAATGCATGGTACAGTGTTCAATTGGGACGATATTATCTTCGAGAACATGGTTTTGGATATCGACGATGCACAGAAAGGAATTAAAGAAAAGAAGGTTGAATTTCATATTTCATCCTACCTTATATATTGTATTATGACCCCGAATCCTTTTCCAAGTCTCGGGTGCAGGTCAAATCCTAGTGAAAATCCAATGTATGTGGCATATCTGATTCTATGGATTCATAAACATGCAAGTTTTTACAAACAAATTTGTGAATATTTCTTGGTTACATTATACAAGATTATTTTTTAGAAAGAACCAAACTATATGTCCGTTGAGACCCTTAGAGTGGCCACACAATTAGGATATTATTTTTTGAGTCCTAAAGGTGTTTATCTATGTGTTTATGGAGGTTCAAAAGGTCCATTATTGATGCAGAAATATGTCATTGATTACATCATTTTAAAGGAGGTAGTGAGACAAACATTTATAAATGGTATTGGAAATTTATTGTATGGAAATAAGAAAGCTTCTTGGCCCCCACTCCCACTCACAGTCGGAGCATACAGATTTAATAAAGTCAAGGAGGCTCAGGAATTTGCGATAGATTTGGATTCTTATCATTTTGGTGAAAATATTGTTATCAGGAATGATAGTCACTGGAAGGTGGCTCGACATTTCCAGTCAGTTAGGATTCATTATGAATATGAAAATCAATTCTTACGAGAGGAATAAGTGTACATAAGGATAAAGAATATTGAATAATTAAAAAAAAGGCTCATCAAAAGGAAAGGGACAAGTTCCAGCAAGCCATTTGTTACATCATCACAAGAATATCTATAGGAAGTTGCAAGAAAAAGGGAAATGGAAGAAGCTCTCTTAGCCGAAAATGCTAAGAGACTACAGGAAGAAGAAATGGATAAGAAGGAAGAAGAAGAGAGAAACGAGAAAGAAAGATTTGAATAACTACAGAAAAAGGATGAACAAGAAAAAATTGGCAAGTTGGAAGCCGAACAAGAAGAGAAGAGACTACAAGAAGAAGAATTATGGAAGAAGAAGAATTGCTCAAGAAAGATGTCGAATCCAAATATCTACAAGAAGGTGATGGAAACCAAGATATGGAAATTGATAATACAAAGATAACAACACAAAAGTTCCTCTTACTAGAGGACATCTTCCTCTGGTTGAATTGGGACTTATGCCATTTACACCATCCAAGCAACTTGGGGTTGCTAAATTGGAAACAATACTCTATGACCTGAAAAGAAAGACTATTATGAAGAGGAAAAAAAAGAGAATTAAATTTGCTTCACAACCCGATATGTCACTATACAAGAAGTCCTGGTAGTAGAGGGAACAAATAAAGATCCAAATTTCACGGCATCTGTAAATGTTGCTACAACATTATCTAACAAAGACAACATACACAAGCTAATGGAAAACATAGAAATCAGTAAGGCCAAAATGGTCAAATTGAAAGATGCATGCTAGGAATGAAGGGATTGAAATAAGATTCCAGCAAGATTCCTTGGATCTATAGAAAGAAGAAGCCATGAAAACCATACAAATATTAGAATATAAGAAGGACTCGCTTAATGTACATATACTAATATTAGAAGGTGAAAAAGCATATCTCCAGTATCAATTGAGAGGGATACAAGAGAAAGAAAACTAGTGGGACCATTGGGTAGAATCTCTTACCATAGGTAAAGGAGCTCTGGAAGCACAGATAGTGGAGCGTAACAAAGAAAATGAATCACTAGTGATCCAATTAAACAATGCACAAGAACAAAAGCAAGACTTGACACCATTTTATGACTATGCTTCTTCCCTTCAGGAACAATTGTTCCATTCTCAAGAATTGCTCACTGAACAGACTTATGAAGTACAAGGAATGGTAACTCAACTCAGGAAAATATCCAAGGAATCCACTTCTACCAGGAAAAATATTAGAAATATTTACAACATGATGAAGAAACTAACTGCTTGGAGGAAAACAACCAAAGAAATCCCTCCACTTTTACCCAAGAGATCCACGACTGAACTCAAGATGGATTTTGCAACCCAGGATAGATACCAAACATATGAAAATAAATTGTAGAATGAAGTAAAATATTCCATTTCCAAATGTGAGGAAATTCACCAAAGTATTACCATATCTTTTGAAAAGTGCCATTTTCCTTCTCCTGGTACATTCGAGGACCCAATACCAAAAGAGGAACGACTAGCAGAATTGAGGATCATCAAAGATGGGGAAATTGTTGTTATTAGAATCATAGACTCCATCACTCCAGAATATCTACAAGAACGCATTGGGAAAGCCACTATGAAGACACGGTACTTGACCAATGGTCGTAATGCAGTAACTAAAGGATTAAATGCTATGGTCAAAGATTTATCATTTCATGAAGTAGCCCAAATGTTATTAGAACCCCGACAATTAAATGTTATATCTTATTAAAGTAGTCTTGGGGATGAATATATCTAAACTCAGGAGAGCGCTCCACCCTCTTAATGTAATATTTTATTGTATTTTAATATTTTGTAACAAGATAAGACAAAAGTCTTGGAAGGAAAAGTGTCTAAAGAAGGTGAAATGATAAGTCATCCAAAGATTGGGATTGTAAAGATAAATAGGAGAAATTAGATGAGAAAGGGGCTTTTATTTGTGAAATATTGTATTGAAACTCATATGTGAGAAACGATTTTCTACTAATAACAAAGACATTTTTCTAGGTGGAACATACATGGGATATTGTGTTGAAGCATTTGGACAAATGTGCAGAACTAATTTCTTCATTTTTTTTTATGGATATGCAATAAGATCTTTCCTATTCTATTGGATTATTCTAATAGTTTTTTTAATCATCTTGTTGTATGTGGATGCAAAATACAATTTTATGTGTTATTTGTGAGCAATGAATGTAACAAATGTTAATGCTCAATATATCTATGCATTGAATTTATTATGTGGTTGTTAAATGCATTATTTTCAATAGTTAGCTTCTGAAATTGTATGATGCAGTTTACTGTAATTGCTCTTTCTTTAATTTGCTCATTGCAAGGATATGTTAGACTAGGTAGAATGTTGCATTTAATTAAGGTATATTCTTGGTTGACCAATAGTAAAGAGGTGCTAAGATGAGAGGTAAGAACCTGCGCATCACTAGGTGAGGCCTCTTTCTACTAGTCAAACAAGCATACGTAGAAGCATGTGCATTAAAAATTAGTAATATGCATTGCATATAAAATTCTAAAATATTAAACAGTGGATCAATCCGTATCCGATAAACCAATCACAAGATCATATTATATGGTAGTCGGGTCGTAAACCAGACGGGTTTCGTCATCCAAACAGTGGAGATTCTAATTGGGACTGGGCACCGAATTTAGATTTGGTGATAGAAGGAGGCCCACCATTCTATGGCTGGTAGAGGAAGTATGTTCCCTCGAGGATGTTTTTCTAGATATCCAATTCAAACATCCCAACCTGAAATTTCATTTCAAACAATACCTGAAACTGAGCATGAATATGATTATCACGAAGGCACCAACCCTGAAACTGAACACATTGAAACTTTATATGTTGTACCACACCAAGAAGTTAATATTTCAAGAGACACACTGGATATTACATTAGAAAACATGGAGTATTACCTATGTTTTTGTTACTTCCTAGAAGACATGCTCCTCGGAGAAGAGATAAAAAAATGAGTTTGTTCTAGTTGAATCATCGGAAGAGTTGGTTGATTTGTCTATGAAAGACATACTAGAACCCATTTATCAATTAAGACCATCTTATCTTGAATCAATTTCTTCTTAGTACACATAGTCACCTCTACAATATCCTCCACATATTGGCCATATGGCTCATAATGTGAATCGGCCACCAGCTTGGTGAGTGTTGTGGCCACAACAGATCCCTTGCTTAGATGAAGCACGAGAGCCCCATTTTTGAATAAATGCAAAGGTATTTGGGTGAGTTGTCTGGTAAATATCAGATTTTGGTTTTGACCTCTAAGATCCTTCACCCATGCTTTTGGTCCGCCTGTTTGACAAATTTTTGAATAAATTTTCCAAGTATTTTGGTTCGGAGAAAGCTTAAATTTTGCGTATTTTATCGTCTACTTTCGTCAACCCGAAATCCGACATTTTCGGATCTCGAAACCTGCAACCCGATAGGTGCAGGATACGGGAATTCATTTTTCAGTTTTTGGTTTTGCTCCACCCGAAACACGCAACCCGACAGGTGCGGGTTGCAGGATCGTTGTTTTATTTTTCATTTTTTGCAATCCCAAAACCCGCAACCCGACAGGTGCGGGTTGCGGGTTTTGTTGTTAATAAATTTGGGAAATCTTCATCCCAAAACCCGCATCCCGAAACCCGCAATTACAGATTTCGGATTGCGGGAACTTGTTTTTTTAAGAATTGCATTGTGTGTTCCTGAAACCTGCAACCCGCAAGTGTCGGGTTGCGGGATGCGGGAAGAGCTTTTTATTTTTGCGATTGTTTCTGTTTCCGAAACCCGCAACCCGCAAGTTTCAGGTTGCGGCCTTCAGGAATTATAAATAAAGCTTGACAATAAACCCCCGTGACTTGACCTCGCAGCCGCAAGATTTAATATTGACCATTGATTTATCTTGATCCTGTGGATGAGATTATGCTGCATGATTTGAGTAATTATTTGGATTGTTTCAATTTTTACTTATTTGCTTTTGATTCATTTGAGTTGGTTTTTATAATTTGAATTGGTTCCATGATCTTGGTGGTTAATTTATTATGTTGTTCCCCACATACCCCACTTAGACTTGGTCTTCACTACACAAACTGATTATTCGAGATGATGGCTGGTTGATTACCTTCATTTTGGGATTTTGATTAATATTATGGTTTCTTCTCTTATGATTTTGGATATTGCATTTGCATGATATTTAAGCTTGATGGAGTTTTATTTAACTTTTGCATACCTAGAATCATAATGTAAATATTTTAAATAAACTTAGTCTTTGGGTTTGTTTACTTATATTAGTTTTACATTTTTAATGTTTAGTTTAAGCTTATTGAAATCTTTTAAATATTCATGGTCATGCTTTGACTTTCATTAACTTAATTTGTGTATTTCATTAAATCCATATATTAAACTTATACACAATTTGATGTTATAAAAATTAAAACAACACATGTTTTAGTTTGTTTGGGTTCTAATTTCCCTAACTTCTATAAGATTTGGTTTTATGATTATTTGAAAATTAGTGGGATTAAAATTCAACATTCACGAATGTAAAGTAGTTTAATCATGGATAAGTCATTCATTCTCAATAAGCTAGTTTCATTTTGAAAATATAACTTCTTTTTTTACCTTTTGCAATTTAAAAGAATTTCCATTTATTATTGTGCAAAAGGAAATGTTATTATTCTTTTCTTGGTTTCTGGAAAATGATTATGTTAGAAACTTATTTATGGAATTAATTAACTCTCCTATATTATAGGAGCGATTCATTTCCTATATACGTAACTTGTTTCCAACAATCATTTTATTAAGAATTGAATTGTAAATGGTTATTATTTTTACTTCTAGGTTTAGGGTTTTTAGATATTGTATTTTCTCGTTCACGTTGTAAATATTTCTAGATTTTATTAATTTTTTATCCATTGTTATTTCCTTACTCCATTCATTATTCAAAAAATAAAATAAAATAAAATAATTTCATTTTTCCAAGCTTTTCTAATCATTTTTATGCATTTTAGGCGAGAGGTTGAATTTTATCATTTTATTAACCTGAAATTTCTGGATGCGGATTGAGGGAATCACCTTTTTACCTTTGTTACTGTCTCATTTCCGCAACCCGCAATTGCGCCTTGCGGGAGTCACTTTCCACATTTTCACTCCCGCATTATTCAGGACCCTAAGTTTATCTTAGGTTATAATTTTATTTAATTTCGGGCCCGTAATTTTCGGTAACTTAATTTTTTCACGTAGGTTCTTAATTTGGTTTTAATTTTGGTTTTCCCCATTTTGATTTGTTTAAGTGATTTTTCAAATTCAAATTGTTTTACATGTAATTTCTAATTTTTGTGGGAAAATGGATTTTAGATTTTTGTTTTAGTTTTATTCATTTGGAAAATAATTAATCAAAATAATGGATTCTTAATTATTAAATCAATGGCTACAATTCATTTCGAAATGAAATCAACGGCTGCTGAGTGTTATCTTCCAAGAACAATATCTTGAGATTTATAAGTCCAATTAAAGCCCGTGATAGCTCGTTGGAAAGCTGGAAGGATGAGGAATGATTTGAGAAGAATATTTTTCCCAAATGAATAGCTTAACCACCCCAAAAATCTTTCTGAACAATCAATTTCAGATTTGCATAAGATTTGTTCATTTTTATTATTTTGATTTGTAAATGAATTGTTATTTGTTTTAGATTTATTTTTAAATTTGGAATGATCTTTTAATTTCTATTTTGAATTGTACAGGTGTGGATTTGGATTTGTAGGAATCAAGATGAAGAATTGCATCCCAAGTTTGGAATGATAAAAAACGTGCCAAGTGGAAAGCAGCAATTTTTTAGCGCGATTTCGGGAGTGATGAAGATGAATTTGGAAAATCCGAGACATGGGTTTTGTGCAGAATGTTCCCAATTAGTATGTGAGTGACCAGAATCCTCAAAACGTGCTCGATTTGGGAGATACGACTGGTTCTTCAAAATGGATTTTCCCATATTTTTCGGACGGATATGGCAAATGAAACAACTCAGCCAAGTTAGCTCAGCAATTGGGGAAATGGATCTGATCCTTTCTTATGATTTTCTCTGTATAAATACCTACCTTCAATGATCAGGGGAGGAGGGAGAGTGCTCACAAGAGCTGAAAATATTTCTCTTTCAGAACTAAGTACATGCTACCAGGGTTGGTAATTTTGGAGTTGTAAGTCAGCAGAAGACTGGACTGGAGATACTCTATTAAGCAGAGATTTTTTGTAATTTATGTACAAGACCTCTTCATACAGTAAATTTATCTTTTACTCTATCTTCTGTTATTCCTCAAATTTCTTTGAGAATTTCTGATTTATGCTTAAAATTGTCATCTGTTATGTATCTGGTCTTTTGCTAAACATTTGTTAATATATAAATCTCTTGTATTGATTTCTCTATATGACTTGTTTATGTTTCAAAGTACTTCATTGAGTTTTTTCAATACAAGTACTTTCATGTTTTATTTCTACAAATGATTCGGTGCTTTTAAATTTATATAATCATTGTTAATTTTTAAATTAGCAGAGTGATTACAGACTGGATCTTGGATGAGCCTGAATACTTGAAAGATTATCATTTAATTTTCATTAACTGGAAATAATTTAAGTTAACAAGTAACACAACTAAAGACATTTATGTTGAAGTTGTTCAATTATTTGTTTAATCATATCTCAAGACCAATCTACACATAAACAAGCTTTCATTTTAGAATAGGATTAACTTAGACTAGTTTCTCTTTTCTGAAATAGGTTACGTTAGCTTTGCATTACCATATTCACACCTTGGTTTTCCTTGACTAGAAAACTGATCTAATAGATCAACTCACCAACTCTTAGAGTGCCAGCGGAACCCCAATATCCGTGGGGGATCACCATACCAAATAGGTTGGGGATAGAACTGCCCTTGCGCAGGGTCTTTCTAAGCCTTTCAACCTGGGTTTTCTTCCTCTGTTGAGTGTCTTGGAACATTCCAGCACCTTTGGCATCTAACCTACACAACCGAGGCATCAACAAATGGCGCTAGAAGGAGGGCCTCCATCCAACATGTAAGGTTATTTGAGCTATTTATTTTAATCAGATTATTTCATAATGGCTCTGGCCCAAAAATTTGTATTTAATTGTTTTTCTGATTTTAGTTGTTTTTCTAGACCAATTAGTTTTCAATTTCAAACAGATTTGTTGAAGCATTTGATAGAAGTAAAATTCGATGGTGAAGGAGAAATATTAGCACAAGAACATGTTCTTCAATTTGCTCATAATTTTCTTGTTAACAAAATTTTGGATCAAGACGTTTTGTGCAGATTATTAGCCTTCACATTCGAAGGACGAGTCAAAGAGTGGATCGTAACCTTACATTTTGCCTCTGTCCATTCTTTTGAAAATTTTGCAAATCTTTTCATACTTTCTTTTGGTCATTACGACTTTGTTAGATTATGCAATGAATGGAAACTACTCACTTCAAAAGAAGGTGAATCATTAGAAGATTTTGCAATTTGAAATTTTAATCTCTATTGTAGATTTCCTTTAATAGATCATCCTGTAATATTTGAATGGTTTCAGTGCACTCGTTCTGTTTTACATGAATCTGATCAATTATTGGATGATAAATCATCATCCACCTCTTGGTTTAGATTTATTTGAAGAATCTAAGGATTTAAAAATTGTAGAAATGAATTCCTTCTCTTTCTTAGATATGGATCATAATCAATATGATGATTCAAACGAATTAAATGTTGGCGTGCCCATGTCTATTTCACATGAAATTCAAAGTTTAACAAATCATGAAGGAGATCATTTTTCTATTGAAGATTCTTCTAAAGTAAAAGAGAATAGTTCTGATCACAATATCGAACAACCTTCTTCTAGCATAATTAAAGAGCTTTAAGATTCCGATATTTATTATCCTATTAATTCTTTAATAGATCTTAAATCAACTAGTTGTTCGGAAATTTGTGATATGTTTTCCCAACTACCATTTTCTGACCTAAGTGATTTTATAGGAGAGCATATTTCACAAAATGATGATACTACATTACAAGAAGAAGTAAATTCTGATATGAAACCTTTCATACATATCTCTTTTGAAGAGAAGATTCCTCTTCAGGAATCTCGATCTAAAAATATTCTATAAAGAGATGAGTTTCATGCACTTATTTCCTCTTCATATTTTTCTATGTATCCTGATATATTTGATAGCAATGGCACTCAATCATATATTTCAGATTCTAATCCTCCATTGTTAAGTCTTAAAGAGGTACTAGTTAATTATAAAATGCATGAAGAAGATCAAGAAGATTCTTATCTTTATCTTCAACCTATGTCTTCTTGTCATTTTTCTTTGCTGGAAATGAATACTATTTCTGATTTTCAGAATTCTTCCTTTTATGATTCATCACTCAATGAAGAAACATTTTCTTCTTACAATCAATTACTTGAGGGAGAAGGTTCTTATTAGGATGTTAATGATACTAGTTTCACACTTACAACATCTGATATCTTTAGTTCTTCTCAAGTAAATACTCAACGACAATTAGATCTCTTTGAAAATTTCCAATTTAATCAACCAATTTATGATGATTGTTACAATGATAAATTAGAACATGTTGGATCTGATTTTGCTAACCTTATTCAAGGAAATATTCCTAAGGAGAAAATTGTTCAAGAAGAAGTTTTGGATTCATATAATACTAATGTTGATTTTCTTTCAAACGATCTATTTCATTGCATAAATCTTTCAAACTCTTTCTGTCATTCTTTTGATTTTCATTGTACCTACCATGATTGGGTTATTGATTGGCTTGAGAAATCTTTCTTAGCAAGTTGTCAACATTATGGTAAGACTCCATTCTCTTCATTTGTACATAAATCTCATTTTATTTGCTTTGATGCATTCTTTTTCCATTCTTATTTTCAAGCATTCATATCAGTTTTTCTGATTATTCACATCTTTTTTTTTGCAGATTGTTGTATGCTTTCATGGTTGCACTGGAAATTCAATTATACTTAGTTTTTGTTTACCTTTAGAGTAGTGTAGGAGTAGGTGTATAATAGATTAGTTTTGATTATTTCTTTTAATAATTTCTTTTACTGTTTTTGGTCTTCTTCAATAAAGCATTTGCAGCTACAAGTCAAGTCCAAGTTGGAAACGACACTTCTTCAGATGCATTTCAGGAAGTACTTTTGTCTTTTTCCACTTTCTAGGGATGACTAATTTCTTGCAACGACTGAGCTTCAATGGAGAAGGTTTCAAGTTACATAAATGGTTACATTGGAAATATGACTTCACTTAGTTTGGTGATATTCGGCAAGTAGAATTTAGGGATAAGTTAGTTAATTTTGGTTTAACTTTTTGTTAATAAAGCAGTTGTGATGATACATCAGTTTCAAAACTGAAATCGAGGCTTCATCTAAGGCATTCAGGGAAGTATTTTTATCTTCTTTTACTTTTCATTATTCATGCTCTTGTTTATCATTGGATTTATTTTAAAACATTCATGTTCAAGTTATATCTTCATTTTCTAAACTATAATGACTTTATCGTGAAATTTTTTGAGACAACATTTTCATAAAAGTGCATCAATTTTCATTCTTTCCTAATATGAAATGGAATAAAAGAGCTTTCTAAATTTTCATAACTACACAGTTTAATTTAGTTGAATATTTAGGCTTCTTTATTTGTTTTCAATAAAGCCCTGATTAAATCTGATGTCTCATGACTTATTAAAAAACAAAATTTAAGTCATTAATTTTTCTTTTAGTTAGTGATATAGTTGTGAGATTTTGATTTACTTTTGGTTCCACTTGTATATATGTTTGATTTTATCATTCTTACATTTTCGTTTCTTGCTGGTTTGTTTCGAGTTTTTTATGATTTTCACTTTTAGAATGATAAAAAGGCTTATCACTATTTTACAGTCTTGAAATCTTATCTATAAAGGAAATCTTTATAAATGTTTTCTGCTTGCTGGAAATCAAATGTTCTGATTAGTTAATCGCTGATTGTGAAAAATCAATAATAGACTGTACTGATAATTCTATTTGAATATTTCCATCATTATCCTCAGAACTTTATCTTTAACTCAATATAAAAGTTTGAATTTAGTTACTTTCAAGGGAATCAGTTTTGGGAAAGAAGTTTTAATCTGTAAATATTAGTAATCTATAGATTTCTTACGCCATCCTTACTCTTAAGGAGTATAGTCACTTTCCCATTCATTAAATAATCTCTTATGAGATTATCATTAAACATAGCCCAGTCCTTTTCTTTAACATCTCTGGGAGTGAGATGGAAAACAGGAGGTCTTATCATAAGTCGATCTGCTCATGATCATGCCTTCTTATGGATTGACTTTATCAAAATCTGGTCACCAAGCTAGGATATTGGCTTGTAGCCACAAAATGGTTGCAAGACAGGGGGTCTCGTCACGAACCAACCCGCTCATTATCTATAAGTTGGTGTGAATGACACTGTCACAACCTGATCACCAAGTCAGGACAGTGGTTTCCAGTTTCTTTCCAAGGATGCAAATCTTTAACAAGGATTGATCAGCTTTGTATATTTAATTAGTGAATGGGATAAAAGGCATCCCTGTCACGGCTATAGACACCGACTAGCCATAGGGTCCTGCCTGTGGTATTGGAGTCATTTCTTAATACAATGTCTTATATGATTAACTTGATTTCCCGAGGTTAATTCCTGGTCAAGTTCTTGATTCTTAAATTTTGTGAATAATTTATTTTGAAAAATGAGTTTATCTTCAAAAAAGTTTTTGGGATAATGATCGGAATGACTTGGATGTTTTAGAAGTTTTGAAGTCTGACCAATACTATATCATTTAGTGATAATACTATTCAGATTATTTGAAATTTAGCATTAGAAGGCATTTCATTTTTATTCCTAATTTTTATGATTTTCAATACTGTAAGGCAGAGATAACTACTTCGTCCCAGCGTGTCGCCATTTGTTGTGGCCACAATAGATCCCATGCTTAGATGAAGCACGGGAGCCCCATTTTTGGATAAACGCAAAGGTATTTGGGTGAGTTGTCTGGTAAATATCAGATTTTGGTTTTGATCTCTCAGATCCTTCACCCATGTTTTTGGTCCGTCTATTTGATAAATTTTTGAATAAATTTTCGAAGTGTTTTGGTCCGGAGAAAGCTTAAATTTTGAGTATTTTATCGTCTACTTTCGTCAACCTGAAACCCGACATTTTGGGAACCCGAAACCCACAACCCGATAGGTGCGGGTTGCGGGAATTCATTTTTCAGTTTTTGGTTTTGCTCCACCCGAAACCCGCAACCCGACAGGTGCAGGTTGCAGGATCGTTGTTTTAGTTTTCGGATTTTGCAATCCCAAAAACCGCAATTGCGGATTTCGGATTGCGGGAACTTGTTTTTTTTTAAGAATTGCGTTGTGTGTTCCCGAAACCCGCAAGTGTCGGGTTGCAGGATGCGGGAAGAGCTTTTTATTTTTGCGATTGTTTCTATTTCCGAAACCCGCAACCCGCAAGTTTCGGGTTGCGGCTTTTGGAAACTCATTTTTACGATTATTTTGGTAGTTCGTAACCCAGAAACCCGCAACCCGCAAGTTTCGGGTTGCGGCCTTCAGGAATTATAAATAAATCTTGACAATAAACCCCCACGACTTGACCCCGCAGCCGCAAGATTTAATCTTGACCATTGATTTATCTTGATCCTGTGGATGAGATTATGCTGCATGATTTGAGTAATTATTTGGATTGTTTCAATTTTTACTTATTTGCTTTTGATTCATTTGAGTTGGTTTTTATCATTTGATTTGGTTCCATGATCTCGGTGATTAATTTATTATGTTGTTCCCCACATACTCCACTTAGACTTGGTCTTCACTACACAAACGGATTATTCGAGATGATGGCTGGTTGATTACCTTCATTTTGGGATTTTGATTAATATTATGGTTTCTTCTCTTATGATTTTGGATATTGAATTTGTATGATATTTAAGCTTGATGGAGTTTTATTTAACTTTTGCATACCTAGAATCATAATGTAAATATTGTAAATAAACTTAGTCTTTGGGTTTGTTTGCTTATATTAGTTTTACATTTTTAATGTTTAGTTTAAGCTTATTGAAATCTTTTAAATACTCATGGTCATGCTTTGACTTTCATTAACTTAATTTGTGTATTTCATTAAATCCATATATTAAACTTATACACAATTTGATGTTATGAAAATTAAAAGAACACATGTTTTAGTTTGTTTGGGTTCTAATTTCCCTAACTTCTATGAGATTTGGTTTTATGATTATTTGGAAATTAGTGGGAAATAAATTCAACATAAAGTAGTTTGATCATGGATAAGTCATTCATTCTCAATAAGCTAGTTTGATTTTGAAAATATAACTTTTTTTTTACCTTTTGCAATTTAAAAGAATTTCCGTTTATTACTGTGCAAAAGGAAATATTATTATTCTTTTCTTGGTTTCCTATTCTTGGAAAATGATTATGTTAGAAAACTTTTTATGGAATTAATTAACTCTCATATATTATAGAAGCGATTCATTTCCTATATACTTAACTTGTTTCCAACAATCATTTTCTTAAGAATTGAATTGTAAATGGTTATTATTTTTACTTATAGGTTTAGGGTTTTTAGATATTGCATTTTCTCGTTCACGCTGTAAATATTTCTAGATTTTCTTAATTTTTTATCCATTGTTATTTCCTTACTCCATTCATTATTCAAAAAAAAAAAAATTGCATTTTTCCAAGCTCTTCTAATCATTTTTATGCATTTTATGCCTTTAAATTTCATCAACCCGAAACCTGCAACCCAAATCGGGTTGCGGGTTGTGGGAGGTTGAATTTTCTCATTTTATTAAAAATGTTCCCGCAACCCAAAATTTTAGGATGTGGGATGTAGAAACTTTGGTTTTAATTTTTGTTTTTTTGACATTCCCGCAACCCGCAACCGGCAACCCGAAATTTTGGGAGGCAAATACCTTTTAACCTTTTTTACTGTCTCATTCCCGCAACTTGCAATTGCGGGTTGCGGGTTGCTGGAGTCACTTTCCGCATTTTCACTCCCACATTATTCAGGACCCTAAGTTTATTTTAGGTTATAATTTTATTTAATTTTCGGTAACTTAACTTTTTCACTTAGGTTCTTAATTTGGTTTTAATTTTGGTTTTCCCGATTTTGATTTGTTTAAGTGATTTTTCAAATTCAAATTGTTCCTCCCGACATGTAATTTCTGATTTTTGTGGGAAAATGGATTTTGAATTTTTGTTTTAGTTTTATTCATTTGGAAAATAATTTCATTCCGAAATGAAATCAACGGCTACAATTCATTCCAAAATGAAATCAACGGCTGTCGAGTGTTATCTTCCAATAACAATATCTTGAGATTTATAAGTCCAATTCAGGCCCGTGATAGCTAGTTGGAAAGCTGGAAGGATGAGGAATGATTTGAGAAGATTATTTCTCCTAAATGAATAGCTTAGCCACCCTGAAAACTGTCTAAACAATCAATTTCGGATTTGCATAAGATTTGTTCATTTTTATTATTTTGATTTGTAAATGAATTGTTATTTGTTTTAGATTTATTTTTAAATTTGGAATGATATTTTAATTTCTATTTTGAATTGTACAGGTGTGGATTTGGATTTGTAGGAATCAAGATGAAGAATTGCATCCCAAGTTTGGAATGATAAAAAACATGCCAAGTGGAAAGCAGCTATTTTTGAACGTGATTTCGGGAGTGATGAAGATGAATATGGAAAATCCGAGACATGGGTTTTGTGCAGAAGGTGCCCAATTGGTTTGTTTATGAGCAGAATCCTCAAAAAGTGCTCTATTTAGGAGATATGACTGGTTCTTCAAAACGGATTTTCCCAAATTTTTCTCATGGACGAATATGGCAAATGAAACAACTCGGCCAAGTTAGCTCAGCAATTGGGGAAATGGATCTGATCCTTTCTTATGATTCTCTCCATATAAATACCTACCTTCAATGATCTGAGGAGGAGGGGGATTGCTCACCAGATCTGGAAAGATTTCTCTTTCAGAACTAAGGACACGCTGCTAGGGTTGGTAATTTTGGAGTTGTAAGTCAGCAGAAGACCGGACTGGAGATACTCTGTTAAGCAGAGCTTTTTTGTAATTTCTGTACAAGACCTCTTCATACAGTAAAGTTATCTTTTAATCTATCTTCTGTTATTCCTCAAATTTCTTTGAGAATTTCTGATTTATGCTTAAAATTGTCATCTGTTATGTATCTGGTCTTTTGCTAAACATTTGTTTATATAAATATGTTGTATCCATTTCTCTATATGACTGGTTTATGTTTCAAAGTACTTCATTGAGTTTTTTCAATATAAGTACTTTCATGTTTTATTTCTGCAAATGATTCGGTGCTTATAAATTTATATAATCATTGTTAATTTTTAAATTAGCAGAGTGATTACAGACTGGATCTTGAATGAGCCTGAATACTTGAAAGATTGTCATTTAATTTTCATTAACTGATAATAATTTAAGTTAACAAGTAACACAACTAAAGACATTTCTATTGAAGCTGTTCAATTACTTGTTTAATCATATCTCAAGACCAATCTACACATAAACAAGCTTTCATTTTAGAATAGGATTAACTTAGACTAGTTTCCGTTTTCTGAAATAGGTTAGGTTAGCTTTGCATTACCATATTCACATCTTGATTTTCCTTGACTGGAAAACTGATCTAATAGATCAACTCACCAACTCTTAGAGTGCCAGCGGAGGCCTAATATCCGTGGGGGATCACCATACCAAATAGGTTGGGGATAGAACTTCCCTTGCGCAGGGTCTTTCAAAGCCTTTCAACTTGGGTTTTCTTCCTCTATTGAGTATCTTGGAACATTCCAACACCTTTTGCATCTAACCTGCACAACCGAGGCATCAACAGTGAGCTAGGGGTCCTTTAAACTTACATGTTCATCTTCATGATTTACCTAAACATCCAGAGTGGGTTTTTCCTTAATTTGATCATAGAAAAGGAATTACTACTTATGATCATTTGAAAAACTTTTTATATGGCTTTAAATATTCTAAATGTAGAACATGAAGATGCAATATTCTGCTTGTTCCTTTATACTTTTGATCCTAAAGCTTCATCATGTTTTTTTAGCTTACAGGCTAGATCTATAACTGATTGGGATAGTTTTGAAAAAAAAAATCTAAGCAAATTTTGGAACAAACAACACTAGAATCTCTTATGAAAGAATTATTGTCTCTTAAGACGGATAAAAGAGAGAAGTGTAGGATTTCAATCAAAGATTTACAACTGTCTTGAACAAGGTCAATGCGACTTCTAAACCTATTGAAGAATCTTTAGATGAATATTATACTACAACATTGCATCCATATTTATCCATGTTTGTTAAGCATTCTTGCAAAAATAATTTAACATAAAACTTTGAAGAAGCTAAAAAATTTGATACATAAATGAATCGGATTGTTAAGCATGCAGTAGAAACTAAACCTAAACATATTGCTTATAAGAAACCTTTATTGTTAACAAGACCTACTGAAGAGAAATCAATTAATTTAAAAAGTGTTGTTAAACTGGTTCGGAAATTATCAAATAAGATTGTGGAATTGGAAATGGAGAAAGGAGCAAATTCCTCCACAAAGAAACCTTTTAAAACTTTCTACAAAAGAAGAGAAGAAAGTTTAAATCCCCCAACACATGAAGCATCTGTCCTCAACTTAAATGAAGTAGGCATGGATCATTTCTACACTTTCCATCAAGAACACCATTCGTAAAAGACTTGTCCTCAATGGATTAATTCTATGACTTTAGTGATGAATCAACTATTGGATAAAAAAATCCTTGATGGAGAGGATGAAAATGAAAATGAACATTCAAACAAAACAGGAGAAGCAACTGAAGAAACACAACTAGTTTTATGGGACTGGGCATCGAATTTAGATTTGGATGATGATGAGGAGATAGATATAATACATAATGTGCAGGTTCCCCTATTGATTATGCATTGAGAATTCAAGGACCATTGGAAGATAAAAATAAATCAATTCCAAAAGTTAAAACAAGTAATGTTGTTCACGAGGCTCAAAGTAAAACAATTTTTGTAACACAACCACCCCAAAAGATGGCAGAAAAGATATCTCTCAATCCTTCAGAAGCTTTACAATTATTATCTTCTTCTAATCATATAGAGTCGACCCCTTCAGAAAGTAACACTATTGTGGTTGGAAATGTTAGAGGAAACCATAATATGGGGTATGATGTGATTGAAGATATAAAAATACTAAAGCTAACATATCTCTATTTGAAATTTGTAATCTCCCGCAGCAAAGAAAAAGATTAATCGAAGCATCAGACCTCAACACACCATCAAATCAATTTTCTAGTAAATAAAAACAACAAGTTATTATGGATCCATACACTGAGATTAATAAATTTATCATTGGTGGTAAATCTAAATCTCAGACTCCACCTTTTTTTCTCACTTTTGAAATTTTGTATTATAATGTGAAAATTTGTTTGGTGGATTCTGGAGCTTCATCTAATGTTATGCCATTGTTGATTTGAAAAAATATTAATGGACAACCCATCCCTTCTCCCTCTAGGATTATTCAAATTGATAGATCAGATGTCAGAGTAGTGGGAGAAATGAAGAATGTCCTAATCATGTTATCTATTGATCAAAGGGTCTATCAATTTATTGATATTGTTGTGTTGGACATACCAGAAGCTTATGGTTTGTTTCTAAGTAGATATTGGTTGAGTAAACTGAAAAGGTATTTTTCTACTAAATGGTCTTAATTTTGGTTGCCATACCAAAACAAACAAAACTAGATTAAGGTGAATAGGGAACCACATATAAATTTTAATGTCACCAAATTGGAAGGAACGAATGAACCAGTTAATTTTGCACATTCAGTATTGGGAAATTACTTTTTGGGAACCAAAACTGGATGTTATCAAAATGAAACTACCTGTCATGAATCATGCATACAATCTGATCTCCTTCATTTCTCACGGGATGATGATAATGAATGTAACATAGTGGAACTAGTTTCTAATGTAGTTGTAGATACTAACTTGGATAGGGTAGGGTTTAATTTTTGGACTTTGTATTTTCATGGCTCCAATACGTAGGAGGGAGCATGGGAAGTTTGTATCCTTGTGGATACTCATGGCAAAAGAATCTTTCTCTCCTATAGGTTATAATTTGATTGCACCAATAACACCATTGAGTATGAGGCTTTGATTCAAGGACTCAAAAAGGCCATTGAATTGAATGTTAAAAATTTAAAGGTTTTTGGTGACTCATAAATAATTGTCAAGCAAGTTAGAAATACTATTCATTGTTTTTCTCCACACATAAAAGGATACCAGGTAGAGGTATGGAATTTAATTTCAAATTTCAATGCTTTTAATATTGATTCCATTCCTGGATCTAAGAATATTATTGTCGATTTATTAGCCACTACTACTTCTCATCTAGTTCATCTTAATGACAAATTCTCTATTGAACTGCTTTTCAGACCATCTGTCCTAGACAATGTGACCAACTGGAGAGTATTCAATGATGATAGGAAGATTATTGAACTCTTAATTGATGAATATACATTTAAAAGGTCAATTATTGATGAAACATAACATCATTCAAATCTGCAAAATGTGGACGAAAATCAATTTAAAGGAAATTTTATGCCAAAAGGAGTTTGTACTCTTGAGAAACTATTTCACCTGCATCATAAGTTCAGAAAACCAACAAAAGTTAAAACCAATAGCTCTTCCATGCAATATGATTTGGTGAATTTGGACATGGAAAAGGAAACCAAGTATGTCAACCTTGGAACATGTTGTTCGACCAGTGAAAGGACAAGTTTATCCAGTTATTTCAACAATATAAGGATGTATTTGCTTGGACTTATGATGACTTAAAAACCTATGATACTAGCATTATATAGCATGTTATTCCTATCAAACAAGGGGCTAAACCATTTCAACAAAAATTCTAGAAAGTGCATCCCATGTTGGAACCCCTCATTCTAAAGGAATTAAATAAGTTGTTGGATGCTAAAATAATTTTCAAAGTCAGACATTCAGATTGGGTAGCAAATCTAGTGCTAGTACGTAAGAAATATGGAGAAATAAGGCTATGTGTGTATTTTTGGAACTTGAATAGAACATCTGACAAGACAATTATCATGTTTCTCCCATGGAACAGATATTGCAACTTGTCTCTGGTTCAGAAATTTTCTCCTTATTAGACAGGTTTTCTAGTTATAATCAAGTATTAGTGGCCAAAAAAGATCGCCTCAAGACCACATTCCACACCAAATGGGGAACATTTTCTTATAGAAGAATGACTTTTGGACTTATGAATGATGAAGCCACATTCCAAAGGGCTATGGGAATTGCATTTTGAGGATTGATTGGGCACGGTGTGGTTTTTTACTTGGATGATGTCACAGTTTTCTCCAAGAAGAGGGAATATCATGCTTATCATTTAAAAAAAAAATTATCGATGTCGAAAATATGGCATTTCCCTTAACCTTAAGAAAAATGTTTTTTCTTTTGTTTTGGAAGGGAGATAATTGGGGCACATCATTTCAAAAATGGATCTCAGTTGACCCTGAAAGGATACAAGCTATTCTACAGATTCCCATGCCCCATAATAAGAAAGCTATGTAAGCATTTATGGGAAAAATAAATTTTGTTCGAAGATTTGTTTCAGATTCCGCGCAAATTGTAAAACCTTTACAACAAATTCTTAAACGGGATGCACAATTTAAGTGGATTGAGGTAGAAAAGAATTCCTTCAAAGATATTAAGAGCGCAATTGCTCATGCACCATCCTTAAGAAGTCCAAATTTTGAATCATATTTTATTATTTATGCATTTGCGGCTAATAATTCCCTTGCAGCAATACTCACTCAAAAAAGAGAGCAAGGGGATGAGTATCCAATAGCGTTTATGAGCACAATATTACAAGGGGCCTGATTAAATTATCTATATGTAGACAAGCAAGCTTATGTTGTATTTAAAGCTGTAAAAGTATATAGACCCTAAATTCTAAACAATATGACTAAGGTCATAGTACTACACCCGACCGTCAAATCACTATTTGTGTAGAAAGAACTAGGAGAAAGATGCAGGAATTGGATCACTGTACTACAAGAATATGACTTGGAATTCAATCTCACTACCATCATCAAAGTCCAAGGATTATGCAAATTGATTACTGAAAATCCAATAGAATATGCTAATAGATGGGATAATGAAGCGGAAATGAATTTACTTGAGGTTTGTTCCATTTATATTGCATCTTATTCTTGGTACCATGATTTAGTACATTATTTGCAGCATGGGCATGCTCCAGATAATTGGAATTCAAATCAAAGAAGAGCTCTCTGATTGAAATCAGTAGCATATCAAATAATCAATGGAGTGTTGTTCTGAAAAAATTACAACGAAATATTTCTAATATGCTTAGAAAAAGAAGATGGGGAGAAGGTGCTGAAATAATTGCATGACAGGCCTACTGGAGGCCATTATTATGGAGATACTACTTCTCATAAGGTCCTCAAAGCAAGGTATTATTGTCCCACTATTTTCAAATATTGTCATGCATATTCCTCTAAGTGTGTTGTGTGTCAAAAGAGTGTCAGCAAACTATCAAAACGAAGAGCACCATTGCAACCAATAATGATTTCAAAACCATTAGAGCAGTGGGGATTGGATGTTATTGGATAAATTAATTTGAAATCCTCATTACAACATTGATATATTCCCATAGCTACAGATTACTTCACACAATGGACTGATGTTGTTCCTTTGTGGAAAGTTAATGAAGATGTTGTCATCAAATTTCTACAAGAAAACATCATAACCAGGTTTGGGGTTCCAATTTCCTTAGATTTTTATAATGCTTCATATTTATCTTCCCTAAAATTAAACGAATTTTTTGTATAAAAGGGAATTAAATTTCATTATTCTTCTAATTATTATCCATAGGGGAATGGGTTAGCAAAATCTACAAAAAACGAACCTAATCCGGATACTCAAGAAAATTGTAATTGAAAACAAAAGAAATTTTCATATTGCTCTTCCAAATGCTTTATGGGATAATAGAGTAACTTTGAATAATGATTTAGGGGTTTCTCCTTATACTCTAGTTTATGGAAAAGAAGCTATTCTTCCACCTAAAATTATTTTTCCTCCACTCCAGTTAGCCCAACCCTCTAGAGGATCCAACAGTCGTACCATGCAAGAAAGAATTAATACCCTGCTTAAACTTGAAGAGGAAAGAGAAAAGGCTTGAAATAAATTTTCCTCACATCAGTGCAATGTCAAAAGATGGTTTGACAACAGAAAGGTAGGAAATAAAGAGTTTGAGATCAGTGACTTAATCCTAAAGTGGGATCAACCCCATGAAGAAAAGGTAAAGCATACCAAATTCCAACACTTATGGCTTGGCCCTTACACTATTGCTGAAAAAATTGGCCCTAGAACTTATAGATTACAAAAATAGAAGGGGAAGTGGAAACGCTTCCTATAAATAGCCAATCTTTAAATCAGTACTTTAATTAGTTTTAATAAAACCACTTTTGTACATAAATAAAGCTTTCCTTGTTGTTTGTTACTTTGTTTTAGCCTAGTTGTTATTTTATTAAAACCAATTGTTTATTTCCTTGATTTTCTGAACCTTTGAATAAAAGTCAATCCAAAAATTAGAGTGTTGAATGGGAAGCTGCAGTCTTATTATTTATGCAATACCTCTTTAGGTGATTGATACCTTGGGATTTCAAGTGGTGTGAGAAGTATTTCGAAGATTTAAAGTTTATTCTTATTGAAAAAAGACAATGGTGCAGCTGCAAGCAATATCATTCTAAGGATTTCAACCTATCTGTCTTTATCTTATTATTCTGTTAGTTGGGAAACTTATCACATGATCTCGTTCAAATTAAAATGTACTGAATATTGTATATTTCGTTGGGATAAATACTTCTCAATTACTATCTTGAGGCTCCGATCATATAAACATATAAATGGACATGTTTTAAAGTTTTCCACTGTGGTTGACCCATGGAAAGGAATCGAAATATTGCAAATGTATGGAAAATCAAAATGATCCTATATCAAAATGCTAATGCCTAAAGAGGGCCCAAATGAAGTCAGTTATTCCCTAGTGCAAAAATCCACAAAGATTAAAGTTGGATAATTGAAGAATCAAACAAATACATGAACATACGAAATCACATGTTCAGGGAAGACCAAGAGGCTACTTCCAATAACATTCAAAGGAAGCTCTTCTCTGTCGTGGGTATGATAAGTCCAATAAAATACTCATCACCCACACAAAAGGACGTTATGGATGGAAGAGCCTAGAATTACACCTCTGATGATAAAGGGGAACTGTATATCAAATCTGGTAAAGAATCAAAGAATGCTAATGCATCAAAGAAATGCATCTGGTATAGAAATGAGGAACAAACATTTACATCTATCAGGTTGTGTTACTTACCCTTTGGTTTCTTACCTAGTTGCAACGGAAAAACAAGTTTGGTAAATGAACCTCAAATTGGTCTCGGTAGAGTGGCTATGAAGTCCCAACTAAGCTAACCTATCCCTTAAATCACTAATAATAATGTTTGATCAATGTGATATTTATCCCGATTCAAAACCAAAATTGTCCTCAATGCAATACAAATAAATGATATCATGACTCTTACAATTAGAAGCTACAACTAAGTATAAGTAAGTTCTTACGTCGCCTCAAATAATCATTAACTAAAATAGTCACTTTCTTTTCTCAGAGATAAAATTTCTCTGAGTTGGTCGCTAATTGTTGCAGCTGCAACCACCCTCCCCAATATTTTTCTTGAAAGGCTGGTGCCCCTCATTTTTTGAATCCAAATTTTTTCTTGATCAACAATTTTAGTTTTTCTATAAAAGAAGTCTAGTACTGCTTGAAGTTAATTGTTTCATGGAAAAAAGGGGTTACTTAGAAAATTTCCATTTCTGGCCCTTTTCTTTCGAGGTTTAACGTTTTAGCGACTTTTGTGCAACTCTTCTAAACACTGGTGAAGTTTTCAGTTTTCCGCCGAAACACTAGATACTTTTGTAAAACTCTATGGAACAAGTCAGGAATGTTTTCATTTTGATACGAAATGTCGGAGATCTTGTACAATCACACTGAAACTTCAGGAACTTTGTTGAATAGTGTCAAAATGCCGGTGGAAATTGTTCATCTCCTTCTATACGTCATCTCTTTTTCTATTTATTGTTGAACTATTGATTTAGAAATTTTGGCAAAGGCCAAGTCTCGTTGAGTTTTGAAAGGCCATCAAGGAAATGACCTAGTTTCGCCGTATTTTTTGTTTTATCTCCGAGCTCATTAGCAGGATTTACATTTCTTTTTCTGAAACAGTCCAGCATAGAATCATATTTTTTCCCAACCCTGTCGCAACACGTTTGGCTTCTCTGTCAAAACTTTGTTACGGCTGACTTTATGGGTTTAACTTGATCCTTGTCAAACTATATCGGCTGAAGGTGAGATCTAAGACTGGTTCATTTCGACGACCATATGGATTCATTGACAACATGCCATCACGAAAGATTGTGATTATCCTCTGTTATGTGTTGGAGTGAGTTTTTTCATAACCTTTGAAATAATGTCTAAATATTTTTATGAACGGATAAAGACATTCATTGAGCTCATTTTAAGAATGTTACTTAGGGTTTTTAAGGGAACGCCTTTTATACCCAAACCCTGTTAAGCAATCTCACACCATGTTTCTCTTCAACGATGTTTTCATCCTCTGCAGCATCTAGAAAAGGAATCTCGGCCAGCACAAATGCAGAATAATCGATATACTTTTCATTTTTCCAGGTAATCAATTTTGTCTTCATATTGGTCGATTTTTCCACTTGGTTTTAAATTTTTTGTGTCATTAAAGGTGAACACATGATTGGTTGCTAGGGTATACTTTTTCTCTCTGGGTTGGCCAGTTAAAATCCATTAGAACCTGAGGGCTTTAATTTTTCCATTTATGCATACATTTTTAAAATGCCTAATACTTGCACATTGTCATTGAAGTACTATGAGGAAAGAAGTGCGTAAACCCTATTATTCAGATATGTTTCTCAAATGCTTTTTGTTGATCAGTTCTCAAGAATTACCTAAACCCTAGATGCACAACACATGTACCATTTTCATTTTTGTAAAGGGCTATTGGTTTCGTAGTCATGTTGTCTTGAGGAGGGATCTAATGTTATTTACACTGATAGGAGATTATATATTCAAGCATTTAGGAGATTTGTTCATTAAATATTTTACAGCTACTCCTTGTTTTCTTAAAATTGCATTTAGTTTAAAGTTTTAATGGAGTCTATGCAACATAATGATACTTCTTTTGCTTCACAGGATCTAGAGATGTCAAAGAGTGGTCCAAAGCATTCTTCTAAGGTGATATTGTAATTAGATGATGAAGCTACCCCAGAAATAGCTTTAGAAATACAATTTGATGATACTCAATCAATCACAGGATTGGCCCCTTATTTCAAGTAGGATGAACTATATCATTTGATCAAAGATCAAAATGTACCTGAATTAACGATTGAAGAGGATTTTATTTACCAAAATATTAAGAAATCGAGTATCCACAAAGCTGTTACACGACCAAAATTGTTCCTATGCGCCGAAGTGATAGGGTGGATTATCCCCTATGCTAATATTAAAGCTCAGATCATTGCGAGTGCTATAGGAACAGGATTAGATTCAATCCATCTAACCCATATAGGAAAAGCTTACAAACTCCGAGCACCAAAAGTATTTTTGACAGAAGATTGGATTAAGAGCTTGGAGATAGATTATGCAGAGTGTGCAAAGAAGATTTTATTGTCTAGAAAACAATTGCGTCAAAGAAGTAGTGGAGAGTTTGAGACTAAGTTCCTGAAAAATCATTTCAAAATTGTTGCCACTCTCCTATGTAGATTATATGGAAGATCTAGCTTATCCAACTATAAACCCAGTTTGATGCCTCTATTATATCACATCACAATGCATGATAAAGTATTTAATTGGGTCGATATTATCTCTGAGAACATGGTGCGGGCTATAAAAAATGAACAGATAGGACTTACAGAAAAAAAAAGGGGTTGAATTTCATATGTCATCCTACCTTATATATTGTATCATGACCATGAATTCTTTTCAAGGTCTCAGGTGCAGGTGGAATCCTAGTGAGACTCCAGTGTACGTGGCATATCAGATTCTATAGATTCATAAACATGCAAGTTTTTACAAAAAAATTTGAAAATATTTCTTCGTTCCATTATACAAGTTGATTTTTGAGAAAGAACCAAAATCTATGTCCGATGAGGCCCTTACAGTGGCCACACAGTTAGGATATTATTTTTAGACTCTTGAAGGTACTTATCTACGTGTTTACGGAGATTCAAAAGGTCCACTATCAATGCCGAAATAAGTCATTGATTACATCATTTATAAATGGTATTGGACATGTCTTGCATGACAATAAGAAATCTTCTTGGCCCCCAATCCCACTCATAGTCAGAGCATACAGATTCAATAAATTCAAGGAGGCTCAAGAATTTGTAAAAGATTTGGATCCTTATAATTTTAGTGAAAATGTTTTTTTCAAGAATGATAGTTGCCAGAAAGTGGCTCTACATTGCTAGTTAGTTAGGATTCATTATGAATGTGTAGATCAGTTCTTATGAGAGGAAGAAGTGTATATAAGGGTAAAGAATATTACAGAATTAAACAAAAGGCTTGGAAAAAGGAAAGGAACAAGTTCCAACAAGCCATCTGATACATTAGCACAAAAAGATCTAGAGGAAGCTGCAAGAAAAAAGGCAGAAGAAGAGGCTCTCTTAGCCGAAAATGCTAAGAGACTACAAGAAGAAGAAATGTCTAAGAAGGTAGAAGAAGAGAGAAATGAGGAATAAAGAGTTGAAGAACTACAGAAAAGGATGAGCAAGAAAAAATCAACAAGTTGGAAGCCAAGAAAGAAGAGAAGAGACTACAAAAAGAATAATTACGGAACAAGAAGAAAGAAGAAGAAGAATTCCTCAAGAAAGCTGTGGAAGCCAAAGATCTACAAGAATATGATGGAAACCAAGATATGGACATTGATAATACAGCATATAGAAACATAGAATTTCCTCTTACTGGATGACATCTTCCTATGGTTGAACTGGGACTTACGCCATTTACACCATCCAAGCAACATGCAGTTACTAAATTGGAAACAATAGTCTATGACCCAAAAAGAAAGACTATTATGACGAGGACAGACAAAAGACTCAAAGTTGATTCACAACTCGATATTTTTACTATACAAGAAGTCCTATTAAGTTGAGGGCACAAATAAATATCCAAACTTCACGGCATCTGTAAATGTTACTATAACATTAGATAACAAAGACAACATACACAAGCTAATGGAAAACATAGAAAGCAGTAAGGCCAAAGTGGTCAAACTGAAAGTTAATCTAGTGCAGGGTATAAATGAAGGGATTGAAATAAGATGCAACTGAGATTCCATGGAGCTATAGAAAGAAGAAGCCATGCAAACTATACAAATATTAGAAGATGAGAAGGACATGATTAATGTATATATAGTAATATTAGAAGGTGAAAAAGCAGATCTACATCCTCAATTGAGAGGGCTACAAGAGAAAGAAAATCAGTGGCACCAACAAGTAGAATATCTTACCATAGAGAAAGGAGATTTGAAATCATAGATAGTAGAGCTTAACAAGAAAAGGAATCACTAGTGATCTAATTAAATACTACACAAGAACATAAGCAAGACTTTACACCATTTTATGACTGTGCTTCTTCCCTTTGTTGGGCCCAGTATTTTGGAACTATCATTTTTTAAGAAACGAGTTAGTGTGGATGAAGACAGAGTGGAACCAATTCGACACAAGGGTCAACTCCAATGAAGCGGCTAGGAAATGAGGAAAACGGTCATGTTGATCATGTCAAAGGTCATAAGTTGAGGTCAACATTGTAATAATGAGTCAGTTAGGAAGTTAGTGGGTAGTGGGAGTGGGGCAAGCTTAGTGCACCCTATAAATATGTATTAGGAAGGAAGTTTTTGGTTTAATGTTTGAAATATAGTTTTGTGCTATGTAATAGAGATATCCGATGTATATGTTGAAGGAAATTTTGAGAAGCTGAGTCACTGATCTGCAAGTTGTGTGCGCATATCCATTGGATGACATGAAGAAATCTGTAAGTTCTACCCGAAGTGCTTATTTGGCTGTGACTCTAATAAAATACAAGCGCTTATGTGGTTTTTCCCAAATGGATTTCCTTAAAACATGGTGTCTTTATGTGTTAATGTTTTGTGATGTGATATGTGTTCTTTCTTTTATTGAATAAATCTGAAATACATGATGGGCTTAGTTGTATGAAATCTAGATGCGAATATATTAATTTGACTAAGTAATGGAACCTATCGATGTTATGAACTTGTCGAAGATATGGTTTGTCCCTATGTTGTAACAAAACATAATGATGAATGTAATGGTTGAAAAATGTTTCCCTTTTGTGTTGCATGAAGTCTAGTTCCTGCAGTCCCCATAGATACTTCGAGACTTCATTTTCTTTCTAGGTGTTGTCGAAAGGGATTTAATCCCTTTTGGGCTGATATCTGTGAATTGTGAAGTTTGTTGGTGGAAGTTAAGTGTTGAACCCTGGTCGAAGTAAAATGTAATACCCCCATTCTGACTCTTAGGATGTATTAGCATTTAATGTAAATAATGTGTACATGTGATGTATGTTTTCCTAGCATGGAGTTCAAGGCCAAGGCCCCGCTAGTGAAAGCCTGAATTTTGATTTAAAAGGCATGCATTGATATTTTGATACCCATGTGCTCTGAAGCCATGGAACATTGTAAAATGATGTAAATAAACATCATGCAATAAAAATACCAAAACTGGCTACGGAGGCAACGAATGAGAAGGGGCCACGTGTATCCACTAGGGAGTGGTGAAGGGGCTAAGGGAGTGAACCATAGGTTGCCATATGTCATTATGAGAACCCATTTGAATTTTCTAGATGACATTTATTCCTGTTGTAAGAAAGTGGTTGAAGAATTAAGTCAATGGCTTTAATGGAGGATGGACAACCCAGAAATTCGTATGGGTAGGTATGGGCTCTGTTTACTTGTCCCACAAGTCACTCTACCTCTGGGAGGTTGCTTCTTCCTCATCCCCATTCCATGGTGGAGGAACCTAGCATCATTCACCACCCAAAAAAACGAGCTCCCAGCAGGGAAAAACCAGAAATCGCGACTGTGAGAGAACCCACGTTTTGGGAAGCCAAAACGCCCAGAATGGGTATTGGATAGGGAAATCCAATGGGGGATCTGTTGGTATGAGCCTTGGGGTGAATTTGGGAGCAATGGCTACCCCAAAATCCATGGGAAAACCCAGTTTTAACTGCCCAGAAAATCAGTGACGGATTTGGGGTTATTTATGACAGAGTTGTGAGAAATCCAATTGTGGATGTATGAATAGAGGATGGGATTGCTGAGTCCAGCTTGAAGTTTATGTGGCTATGGGATTGAGCTCAGTGGACTAGCATCCTCCTCCATCTCCTATTGCATGCTTGAAAAACCCAACTGTGTGTTGGCTTAGCATGGTTGTTTGAGTGAAACCCTGACTGTGAGTGAGCCATCTAGTTCCTCCTTAGTGGATACACAGCCCAGCTTGGGGGTGATCTCTCAGCTAAAAGAATACAGGCTAGACAGAGATCTATGTTTGGGTGGAACGTTGCTCTCACATAGCCAGTCGTTGGACATTGCGTTGCAAGATAAGTTCTCTCTGTGATTTTAATTTATATATATTCTGAGTTCTGCAAAGTGCTAGATCTGAATGTTATTTATTCATGAGGATGAAATTGAAATGAAGTCTGTGCATAGCATAAGAATGGGATTGAATCCCTGCATATGGAATCATCTTATGTTTGCGCTTATGTTTGTTGTTATGTTTAATTCTGCTGTGCTTATATTGAAGCTCGAATCTGCACACTAAAGTTTTTAATTGTTATGAATTTTTTTATGAGCAAAAATATTGGGTCTAAGCCTGCCAAAAGCCCGGTGGGTTGTTAATGTTTCCTTCTCTGCATTTGATGATGGAAGGGGACGTTACAGAGTGGTATCAGAGTTGTTGGTTGCAGCATTGGGCCTATATGGGCCAAATCCAATTACAGTCATCTCTGACAGAAAGAAAGATTTCAAATTTTTCCTAAGTGTGTTTTTGAAAAAAATTTGTTTAAGTCTGTTTCGGAAAGAATTCCCGAATGTCTTCCGAAACTGCGGAAGCATTCGGTGAATTGCTCCAAACCTGCGGAAGCATTCCGCGAGTTTTTCTGCAACGCGGAAGAGTTCGGGAAGTTGCCCCGAAATTGCGGAAGGAATTCCCTTCCGAAATTTGCGGAAGGAATTCTCTTCCGAAATTTTCGGAAGGATTCCGCGAGTTGTCCCGCAACGTGGAAAAATTCGGCCAACTGCTCTGAAAAAGCAAAAAAAAAATTTATAAGTGTTCGGCGTCAAAAGGAAGTTTTCGGAAGGAATTCTCTTCCGAAATTGCGGAAGGGATTATCTTCCGAAATTTGTACAAGAGTTCCGCGAATCTTCCCGAAACTGCGAAAGCATTCCGCGAATGGCTCCGCAACTGCGGGAGCATTCGCCGAATCGCTCCGCAATGGAAGCATTCCGCGAATGGCTCCGCAACTGCGAGAGCATTCGCCCAATCGCTCCGCAACTGCGGAAGCGTTCGGCGAATTGCTCCGCAATTGCGGAAGCGTTCGGCGAATCGCTCCGCAACGAGAGCATTCGCCGAATGTCTCCACAACTGCGGGAGCATTCGCCGAATTGCTCCGCAATTGCAGGAGCGTTCGGCGAACCGCCCCGCAACGGCGGCAAAAAAAAAAAAAAAGTGACCAAAACTTGATTTTTGGATATAAGGAGCATCCGAGCTCAGAATGGAATGAGTCCTGTGGGGCTCGGAGGCCATTGACGAAGGCCATGAAAGAACCAGTGAAGACCTCAAGCCCATTACACTCCGATTTGACAGAAAATGGGGAATAGTGACTTTTGAAGGACAGAGTCCCGAGGCTTGACAGAAGATCGGTTTGAGCTGAAATTGATCAAGTGCGGCCATGAAGCAGTCACAGTGTTAACTTCAGAATATTGGAGCCAAACTCCAAGGGATGTGAAGTCAGGGTGAGCAAGAAGGCCAAAAAGAACTGTTCCCGACCACTTTTTCGGGATTTTGAAAAGCTTGTGGGCAGTAAAAGTAACCCTAGATGTGGGAATAAATTTTTTTACTAAACTAGACAATTCATATTCTCATTAAGACGGACAGTTTTCATTAGACGAAGATTTCCCTGAAATGCACCATTTGGGAGATAGCCATTTTTGGCCCAAAATTTGGAATTTAGGAAAAATGTGAAAAGTGAGAAGTAGTAAAACCCAGAAATTCATAGAAGATGAATGGTGCATCGGAATTGAAATCCGTGAATTGCTGAGTGTTCCTTGTTATATGGACTAACTTCTCCCGATATCAAAGGTTTTGTGATTCCTCATAGATTTTCTTCCACAGGTGGCTAAAGTTGGCATTCTGGACCAAAATGCAACTGTGTAAAATGTGCAGAATTGGAGTGAAAGTTGTCATTTTTGAAGAGATGCAGTTCCCGCACCCAATGTCGGAATGGAGCATGAAGATAGGCATTGGAAAGCTTGCCCAGCAGGGAACAATGATGCATGACCATAGTTTGAATGAGGTCTACATATATCATAGATATTTAATGCAGAAGAGTGCCAGCGGCTGTTTTGACAAACAAATTTTGTTGTCAATGTGGGCGATTTCTACAATTGCATGATATGGAAGAGGAATTCCATGTTACGATGAGGGATAGAAAAGGGAATAATTCTTTAAACCCCTGTTTGTTATCATACTTACAATTATGAAATTGTCGTATGGCATAAAAATGTTAAAAATGTAAGGGATTACATAGATGTATATGCACTAGATAACATCTTAACAAACATTGCATAGTGCATATGGAAATGCTTGTGCATAAATGGGATATTGCATATTGGTAAAATAATGAAGTCTGCATATGCAATGAACCACTGATGGAGAATATTGTGGTTGATAATCACTATTGATGTTGGTATTGGTTGTAGGACCAAAGATAACAAAGAGCATGGCTAAATGTGCTGAGGATGTTGTTGCATGAAGCCAACAACCTTATGCAGAAATGATGGTGCAACAAATCTATGATCATAAAGTTGGAAAAAGGACTAAGTAGCCTTGGTAAGAGGCCAACTGATCAGGTAACATCAGGCGATGTTAATGGTAACCATGCAGGTAATGATTATGGGTGCCAAATTGCATGAATGTCGAAAGAGGATTTGGTAAGATCACTTCAACTATGTTTGAGCTATGTTGAGTTAGTTTGCATGTGATATTGAATACCGATTGGGACTGTTAACCTACCAAACTTGGTGAGGTGTGGGTAACTGAAGGAAATGATCCTTACACCCTATGACTATTTAGAAATCTCAATACATTCATATGAATTTATATCATGCCATGTGTATGTTGGTTATGTGCTTAATAACCAAAGCAAGTGAGGACTGGTGGTCCTGATTATGGTAATGCAAGTTATATGAGATAGTCGTGTTTCGATCATAATATGCTTGAATGCATAGTATTCATGAAACAATGCAAGGTGGCATTGAGTAGATGTGCATTAAGAGATTTTATAAATCTTGTGATGCATTGTATGAATGCATATGGATGATGCATATGTTATTACAAAATAAATAATGAATGAAATGATGAATTGATGATAATTCTAGGATCATTTCATGGGCTGTTATGAATGCAGAATAGTAAGTGCATGAAGAGCCCAATCATGATCGATGGGCTGCTAGAATGCTCTGTGGAAGGACAGAGTTGTATGAATGATATGACTGTGAAATAATGAGTATTTACGATTTATTTAAGTTGCATGGATAGTGTGACTATGTCTTGAAATTCTATTTTGATAATGAAGTGTATATATATTTCGTTGCATTTCAAATGTTAATAGCTGAAGATGTTTGAATGATTTAGTGTTATAATTCTGAGATCACTTCAGTGACTGTTGTGGCAACAAAATGATTATATGCATAGATACTCACAACATGTTTGGCTTATTGAAGTTTCAATTTCAGGTAGAAAGGTCTTACATATGGCAATGAGGATGAGTCCATAATAGAGACCAGGATCTACCATATGCAGAAGCCAAAGGTTATGAGAAGGTTCTCATGGTTGTAAAGTATGCATGAAACAAATCTAAAAATATTCTCATGAGAATAATATCACAATTGCAAATCAAATTTCTGTGAGAAACGGATTTGAAAATTTGATCTAGAGCTTATGAGAAGGAATCTCATGGTTGAGAGCTCTAAGTTCTGTTAGTAAGAACAGTTTTAAATCTCAGATTTGTAAATGTTTCGGATTTGAAATTTTGCTAATAATTGCTAATGATTGTTTGGCTTATATGAAAATGTGTCAGGAGGACATGCTGTAAGTGGATGCTCATGTATGGCAGCGGGCATAAGACCATAACAGGCAGAGTGGTGTCACTTACAGGAGCCAAACAATATGAGGATAGCCTCATGGATAAGAAAACCAATTTCTGTAGTAGACAAAGTTGGAAATTCATACTGAATTTAATTATTAGTGCCATGGGTTGGTTATGGAACAATCGGATTTGAATTGTATTGTTAAATGTTGCTGATTGTTTGGCTGTTTAATAAGTGTGCCAGGGAGACACATTGCAGTAAGACCAATAGAGAGGTCCTGCAGAAGCCAAACTTCATGGGAAGGGATTCCATGATTTGAAAATGGGTTTCAGGTGAAATGCCATAAGACATTATTAATGTCTCATATGCACTACATGATTGGTAAACAATATGAGTGGGATGGTGAAGATTATGTCAGTAAGACATATGAAGGTTAGGTAACATCAAAAGGAATTAGGATGGAAAACTGAGGTACTATCAACTCAGAGAAGGAGCCTCCATTCCTCATTAAAGAAGAGAAATAACATATGCAAAATGGATAAGTGTTCCATAAACCCTAAATGATATATATATATACATACATGCATGTCTATTTATTAGAGTTAATATGCAGAGCATGCTTTGATTTTATTTCCATTATGATAGACTGCTTGAAGTATGATTAGGACCTTCATAGTTCACATCAGTAAGGAGTGCACGCCTTTCTGGTGTTGAGTTATGATAGGGATGCCAATATTGACTACGCCTTAAGGGAATGGACGCATTCTTGGTGTTTCAAGGTTGGATAGTGAATGTTATGAAATATGTTTACAGTTCTAGAGCAGCAACACTAATGAGATTGCTATCCATTTTGTGTTGACAGATTATACATATGAAATTCAGTGCTGCACATTAAAGGGAAAAGTAAAGAAAAGAATACTCAAGAGGACTGTAGGAGCAGTGGTAACCCTTGTGTAGGGTGAGTGGGTATCATGGGGCCATGATAGCCTGCAGTTAAAAAGTCACCTAAAGAATTCCTAAGTGGAACCGCTGGCTTACACAAGAGAAGAAGTGCCACCCTTGTGTGGGTGAAGAATTGTTATGCGCATTGAGGGATTGTGATACATGTGAAAGGCTGATGCAAACCTAAGGCAGAGTAGTGGAGTCTTGACCTGTAATAGTCGGTGGCGCAGTTACCTTCCATTGGCCGATGACCCAGACGTATGTGCTGGCTCGGCAATGGAGAGGGCCAACCAGGTATGGGACTGGTTGGGCACCACCAAATGCTTGGTAAACCTAGTCAGCGTGAAGGTGTACTGGTAGGGCATTAATTATTTGATGATTTGGAGTAGCCTGCGTGCTGGCCAAACATCCTAGTCCGCAGGAGGATCCCAAGGCTTATAAAGTAAAAGTAAGACCCTATGGACAAGAGAAGAAATGCACAATACAAATAAGTATTCAATTTCATTTATTTCTTGTTTGAAATAATGAAGGTTTCAAGCATAAAGCTTGTAACAGTGAGCTGATGCACTATTGTTTCTTTGTTGGAAACTTTGGTCATATAGGAAGCAAGGACCCTGAAAGAACTGTAAAGTGCTTGATAAATCCAGAGAGTGACTGGTTGAGCCTTGATTGTTGATGTTGTGGAGCAGCCTACGTGCTGGCTAAACATGCAAGACTATTTGATGTTGTGGAGCAGCCTGCGCGCTAGCCAAACATGCAAGACTATTTGATGTTGTGGAGCAGCCTGCGCGCTGGCCAAACATGCAAGACTATTTGATGTTGTGGAGCAGCCCGCATGCTAGCCGAACATCCCAGGGATATTGAATGATTTGGAGCAACCCACATGCTATCCAAGCATTCCTCAAATGCTTGATAATACACAATCGGAATACTGGCTTAGCAAATTGCTAAATGGGATGCTTGATAATAAAAAAATCAGTCGGCGTACTGACTGAGCATTGCCTATATGAATGGTAGAGGAGTAGCCTACGTGCTATCCCAACATTCATTACTATATCCATAGGAGATCCAAGGCTTGTAAAGCAAATAAGGGTCCTATGGAATAAAGTGAAGACATCCAACGTAGGTATTGTTGGAAGTAATGACTATGAAAGCATCTCAAGGATGCGTGTGGACATGTAACCGTCCTAAAGAGCTCAGCATGAGCAGTAATGAAAGATGGGGCTAGTGGAACTGTGTGAGTCCTAGCAGCCAAGATTTAGACCAACCAAGTGGAGGAACTCCATGGTTGAGAGGTCTGGAATAGACCATAGACACTACGTGTCATAGCCAAGAAGGGAAGGTCAAGCATTCACGTTGAAGTGAAAAAGGATAGGAGCATGAAAACCACAGTGGTGGTGTCGGTTCCAGAATGAAACAAGACTAAGAGGAGAAAACTCTTACTCCTCTCTCTCTTTCCCTTTTATTGATGCATTTATAGAATTAGCAAATTGTTGAATGCATGCATGACTGAAAGTAAAAGTGTGTTTATTTGATTAAAGTAAATTGTGAATGCTAATTAATGAATTTCCTGTGAATGGATGAACATGAAGGAATTCATGTGTATGTTGGGCAAGCATAAAAAGTGTGGAAGTCTCATGAGTAAAGCATGGACTATCCATGTCAACTGGGGAAAAACCATTGACTGATTTTTAAATGTTTGGGTTATACTTGGCCTAACGAGAATTGTAATGATGAATGTCACAGGTGGAAATTGAATCAATTGGTTGCAGCCGGTGTAGGCAAGTGTTGCTAGTGAGCAAAGTGTGGTCAGTTGTTTCCATTAACCATGGCGGCAGACCAAGGGCTATTAGAATTGGCTAGAAGTCTTCTTCAAACAATTGTCCAGACCCAAGAAAATCTTGGAGAGATGTTCAAGATGCAAAAGCAGTAGAACGAGATGAACCACAAGGTCTTGCAGGACTCTATTCGTCTGCAGAAAGAGGTAAAAAGCATTATGAGAGCAATCAGCAAGGGAAAGAAAAGTGGATCAATGAAGAAGCATTCATCCAATTGTCCGATTAAGAAATGCTCCAGGTGGGAATACTCAAAGGAAATTGAGCAGGTAAAGATGAAGCAACCAGTGAAGTGTTGGAAATGTGGAGGGGATCATTGCCTCTGCAACTGCCCAACAAGAGAACCTCAAGAGGGTAGCAGCCATAAATATTTCAGACTTATGGATGAGCTGGAAGATCCGAATCAGCAGGAGCAACTCGTGAAGATCAAAGGACTTGGTCCTGAAAGTTCAAAGTAAAGAACAGAAGGTAGGGCAGATTTGCAAAGTTTTTGAAGTTTTGGATATGTGTAAATTGTATATGTATGCCTAAGTCTTGGAACACCGAGGACAGTGTTATTCTAATGGGGAGGGGATTGTAATAACCCCATTCTAACTCTTAGGATGTATTATCATTTAATATAAATAATGTGTACATGTGATGTATGTTTTCCTAGCATGGAGCTCAAGGCCAAGGCCCCGCTAGTGAAAGCCTGAATTTTGATTTAAAAGGAAAGCATTGATATTTTGATACCCATGTGCTCTAAAGCCATGGAACATTGTAAAATGATGTAAATAAACATCATGCAATAAAAATACCAAAACTGGCTACGGAGGCAACGAATGAGAAGGGGCCACGTGTATCCACTAGGGAGTGGTGAGGGGGCTAAGGGAGTGAACCATAGGTTTCCATATGTCATTATGAGAACCCATTTGACTTTTCTAGATGACATTTATTCCTGTTGTAAGAAAGTGGTTGAAGAATTAAGTCAATGGATTTAATGGAGGATGGGCAACCCAGAAATTCGTATGGGTGGGTATGGGATCTGTTTACTTGTCCCACAAGTCACTCTACCTCTAGGAGGTTGCTTCTTCCTCATCCCCATTCCATGGTGGAGGAACCCAGCATCATTCACCACCCAAAAAAAGGAGCTCCCAGCAGGGAGAAAACCAGAAATCGCGACTGTGAGAGAACCCACGTTTTGGGAAGCCAAAAATGCCCAGAATGGGTATTGGACAGGGAAATCCAATGGGGAATCCGTTGGTATGAGCCTTGGGGTGAATTTGGGAGCAATAGCTACCCCAAAATCCATGGGAAAACCCAGTTTTAACTGCCTAGAAAATCAGTGACGAATTTGGGGTTATTTGTGACAGAGTTGTGAGAAATCCAATTGTGGATGTATGAACAGAGGATGGGATTGCTGAGTCCAGCTTGAAGTGTATGTGGCTCTGGGATTGAGCTCAGTGGACTAGCATCCTCCTCCATCTCCTATTGCATGCTTGAAAAACCCAACTGTGTGTTGGCTTAGCATGGTTGTTTGAGTGAAACCCTGACTGTGAGTGAGCCATCTAGTTCCTCCTTAGTGGATACACAGCCCAGCTTGGGGGTGATCTCTCAGCTGAAAGAATACAGGCTGGACAGAGATCTATGATTGGGTGGAACGTTGCTCTCACGTAGCCAGTCGTTGGACATTGCGTTGCAAGATAAGTGCTCTCTGTGATTTTAATTTATATATATTCTTAGTTCTGCAAAGTGCTAGATCTGAATGTTATTTATTCATGAGGATGAAATTGAAATGAAGTCTGTGCATAGCATAAGAATGGGATTGAATCCCTGCATATGGAATCATCTTATGTTTGCACTTATGTGTGTTGTTATGTTTAATTCCGCTGTGCTTATATTGAAGCTCGAATCTGCACACAGAATTTTTTAATTGTTATGAATTTTTTTATGAGCAAAAATATTGGGGCTAAGCCTGCCAAAAGCCCGGTGGGTTGTTAATGTTTCCTTCCCTGCATTTGATGATGGAAGGGGACATTACATAAAAGTGTGCCAACAAATGGTTCTATTTTCGGGACTGGGACTTTGAGGTGAAGGGGAATGTTGCGGAATACGACAAAGCCGAAGATACAGGATTGGGTAGACCTGCAACTAGAAGAATTTGCAAGGAATCATAACAGACACCCTCGACTGAATAATGAAGATTGTTTAGATAAGTATATTTTTACTCAGATTCATGAAGTATTCTTTGGCAAGTTCCCAGTGATATTGCATGAATGGTTAGCAAGGTTGACTGAACAAAAGAAAAATTTCCAAGGAGGTGAACCTAGGTATTGGACACCTGAGTTGATACAGCGACTGAAGGGTGTAAACAATAGAATGTCTCGAGCAGTAGATTCTTGGCGAGACACGGTGTTAGAGGGGTATATTACCAAATTTTTCATTGACACTATCAAGTCATATAGTGCAGCAGAACATGATTTCTTTGAAAGTCCACACGGTAAGTACCTCAATTCGTTGAACTTGTCGATCAAAATGATTAATTTTGAAAAAGTTGTAATGCAAATGGAAACTAAGGAGTATAGCAATTTTGCACGGAGGGGATCGGTATCGGATGGAAAAATGTTTGCATGGAATTAATGGGATGAGATGATATTATAAGTGGAGACGAAATTGAATCAGACGAAGAGTGTGTATTTATGTGGAGTGGAATACGGTTTCATACAAACAAAAGGAGGGAAATTGCGACAGAAAAGAGGGGTTGCAGTGCAACTGAAAGGAGAAACTACGAATCAGTTCCACAACTCGATGGGGATTCTAGTGACGAAGAGGTTGACTACCAACTCATTCCTGAGGAAGGAGAAGGCTCTGAAAGACCATTCTAGACCCGAGGTTGTGACATACCCATGACCCCGAGTACATCTCCAGAGACCGAGGTAAGACCTAGTATTTCTTTCCATTTTATTCCATCTAGTTAAAGTAGTGGTAGTAATCTGAAGATTACTTCACCAAGTGGGAAGGTTGCAAGTAGTTTTCCATTAGTAGTGAATCAATCAAATCCCTAGAGGTCTATAATGACTTGGGATGACATGAAGTTACCTATTTTTAATGGGAAAGGATTAGAATATCTGGAACAACATTGGTTTTTATGCAATGTTGTATGGATTGTGAAGCAAGTCCAGGACGACAACGTTAAGTTGGCGCAGTTGATTAGAAATTTTCGAGGTCGTGCCTTAGAATGGTTTATGAAGTTTTATAAATTAAATGGTAATCAACCTACGAAGACCTTGGTAGAAGTCAAGTAAGGACTGAAGATTGAATTTAAGAATCCAAAGCATGAATCTCAATGTATTACAGAATTGAAGGAAATCAAGCAAGCATCAAATGAGTCTTTATGGGACTTCAACTAGCACTTCAAAATGTTGATAGCTCGTACAATCCTCCCAATTATTGATTTACAACATAAGGAATAATTTATTGCTACATTGATGCCCCACATCAGAATTCCACTTATGCAACAGAAGATACTAACACAAACAAAGGCGTTGGAACTCGCTATGAAGTTAGAAGTTGTCATGTCCCAAATTTTGCATTGGGTCATAATGGCCTAAGCCCATTGGCCATATTCATGATAGTTTGTCAAATTGATGCTAAGGGTCAAATAATTGCCAAGGAGGAAAATTACTAGTTTCCTAGGTTGGAGGTGGAAGCTTTTGGATTTGGAATAAGGGGGATAATAAATTATGTGTGGACATTAGAATAGCATAAATATTTAATAAAGGAGCTAAATAAATATATACAAGTGAAAATCAAAGTGTTCTTTGATCATGAAGACACATGGAGGAAGTGGGACCCACATAAGCTAGATTTTCTATGCCACATGGAATCCTCCTCTTGTCAATTTGAATCCATGAGAAGTCCAATGTTATTGGGATGATTTGGAAGTGAATAATACTTGGCATGAGTCAATGAGGTCTAAATGTAGAGGAAGAGTATCTCCCATGGAAGAGGAAGAGGCAATTTGGAGCTAGTGGGACACTTGGGCTAGATTCCCTAGCTCTATGACAACAATGATGAAGATTCTATGACACCTATGACACAAATCAAACCTGAAGGCCGACATCTGACATATATGACATGTCAGGGCTAAAAATAGCCTCCAAGAGGGCGCTCAAGTGAGTTAGGGAAGCCAAAGAGACACCAAGTCAAATTTGGAGAAGAAGGGAGCTAGAATTGGAAGGACAAGTGGCATACTTGTGAATCTCTTCCCAACTTGAGTTGGCATGAAGATATTGGAAGGAATTATACCCATGGAGGAAATTAGAAGTTTATAAAAGTCATGAACAAATAATAATAGCATCTTTTGATCATTTTAGAATTTGCAGTTGCATTTGTGAGAGAAGAGCTAGTGGATGACTAGTATCTTGCCTTAGCCAGTTTCGAGGGTGAAAGATTCCCATCCAAGTTGGTGTTTGGAGAGTCCATTCTGGTATTTCATGGATATTTAATGGAGTCTTTACTTGTAGGTGTAATCTATAGGGCATCTCGTGGTTTCTTCTAGTGCAGCTCACTCACTCAACCATTTCCAGTTTTCATTGCATATTCTTGCTCCTTGAGGGAGGGCATTTTTGGTGAGATATTGTACTCTTTGGGGGAGCTTATAATGCCCCATTTATTTTGCAATATGAATTAAATACTCTATTATTAACCTTCAGAAAGTTTTAGGTTGAAATTCCAAGTGGAAATGTATAAATCTGATTGTTAATGAAAGAATAGTGTCATTTCCCCACTACCTTGATGTGTAGCAATGATGTATTGATGTATTCGAATGAAATATCATTACTTTGATGTATTTATGATTCATGGACTTTAATTTATGAGCTTCACAAGTTTCATGTTCAGTACTTAAGCATTTGGATTCATTTTGATCAAGTATAATACCATTTGAAGAAGTTTTAATGTCATTTCCCCCAAGGTTGAAACTAGTCTTTTTGCATATGATTCAAGGGAGTTATAGAAGACATTAAAAGTTGAATGGTGATGAATATGAGTTCATGTTGATGTCCTTTATATGCCCCCTTCTTCCATTTAGAAATTTGATTTGGATTGAGTTCATTTGGAAAGTCATTTTCATCATTTACCCCTAGGGGATTTGAACCACAATTTACTAGTAAAAATCCCTATCTTGACCAGATTTGAAAGAGGAGTTGAAGAAGTCATATGAAAACTCCATAGAATCCATAAAAATTATAAATATTTCTTGATATCATCCAAGTACCTTCTGTACCAATTTGGGAGAATTTGGAGTCATTTGGAGACCAAGGGACCAATACTAGTCAAAGAGAAATTGCTAGTAAAATACCATACATTGACCAGAATATTAAAGGAGTTTGCAAAAGTGTTTTAATGGTCTTAAATCATCCTTGAAAATCATAATCAATTTGGAGCAATTTGGAGACCTAGGCATCAAAACTAGTCAAAGGTCGAATTAGAGAAAAAAGTGAAAAATTTGCCATTTTAATAAAATTCTTAAGAAGGGACATTACAAAAGCATCACCTATTGGGGATACTAACGCTAGTATGGCTCAAATTCAGTCACAGTTAGAAAACCTTTCTATTCAAATTCAGGATATTAAGAAGGAAAAAGAAAAGCGTGAATATATTTGGTGCACTAGATGTAAAGAAGATGGACATTCCAAAGATCAATGTATAGTGTTTCTTGACTACCTTAATACTGGAAATCTGAGTCCAATAAATCCTATTGTATGGTGTTGAATCTGTCAGACCAAGGGACATTGACCAAAAGAATGCTACTTGCTATAGAAGATGGTGAGTGCTCCTCATAACTTATGGTGAAACTTATGCAGCTCTATTGGGCATGAGGAGAAGCATTGTCAAGCATACTAGTTGGTCACTGAATAGACTACATAAATATTTATTATGAAAGAAGAAGGTTCAGTTGAAAGACCTGAAGCACAATTTAATCAACCTCAAGGGGGATCCAGAGGCCATGAACAAGGAGGATTTGGCCGAGGTAGGGGACAACTCATATGTTATAATTGTGGTACTCCTGAAAATTATGCTATATATTGTCCCCATCCTACTACCTTGTAAGTATTGCAAAGCGATGGATCATACCATTGAATATTGTACATAGCTTATAGCCAAGTGGAAAGTGAAGAAGAAGTAGAATCAAAATCAAAATGTGCAAAATATTTCGGTAGAACCACGACCAGGTCAGCCTACTGTCACTATTGTAACGAGAGGTGGTGTTGCGATGGGAGGAGATCATAACAATAAAAATTATATAATAGATCCAAGAGTCATATCGATAGTTCAGAAGCCACCACAGTTTGATATCTAGAAAGAGAAAAGTATATTGTTCGAAGCTAAGGATAAAATTCTGAAGGTTGCATTTGCCAGCAGAAAATTGTCCACTACAAAATGAAATTACACAATGACTGAAAGAGAGCGACTTGCTATGGTTTATGCATTACAAAAATTTAGACATTATTAACTGGGAGGACATTTTAAGATGTTTACTGACCACTCTGCATTGAATTAACTAGTCAATAAGCCAGTGTTGGGGGGGAATATTTGTCGGCGGTTGTTGTTGTTTCAAGAATACAATTTTGAAATTATAGTTAAGCCAAGGAGGTTTGTCATGTCCCCATCTAGACCCTATCACTTTAACATTTTAAACTCCCCCAAGCCATTATCTATCAACTAGTCTTCCTCCCTCACAAGTTTGGAGCCACCTGGGTGTTTTCCTCCATGGTTTTCTGTGTTTACTTCTTTCTCAGCTGAGAGAAGGGTGTTTTTGTGTTATATACCAATTGGGAAGAAAGAGGAAATCGATTTGGGGGTGTATAGAGGTTGTTTGGCCCACTGAATGATGTTATATCTGTGGGAGAAATCGTTTTCTTCCCTATGGTCGAATTTCCTTCTCCCAATCCGTTTTTGGGGTGCCCACGATTTGGGGAAAACCCATGGCCATATTATTTGTAAATCCCATTGTTTAAAATGTGTATCCCTGCCCCATGTTTTTGCTTGCTGTGTGAGAGAAGAGTATGTTGGGTATGGGTTATGGGTATCCATGGCTTTGGCTTGAGCTTGAGTGTAAGCCTCCACGGTTCAAATGTAGCCTGATAAACCCAGCTGTGGACTGGCTTGGCTCAGATGAAATGACTAATTGGCTGTGAATGAGCGAATTTCCCCTCTTCCTTATAAGAATCATGCCCAGCTCGGGGGTGGCCTTCGGATGGACTCAGTATATGCCGTTGAAGAGCCTACGGTTGGGTGGAATGTTGCAGTGACATAGCTAGTTGCTTGGGACAATTGCGAAAGGAAGATAAGTATCTGATGTGTATTTACTTCTGTAATGTTTAATTTGATGATTATTTTGATGTGATGGATGAGCATGAATTGTGTGTGTGGATGAGTCTTAATTCCGTTGTGCATACTTGCTTGATTTGCATCTGCACACTCTTGTTTTAATGGTATGAATCTAATGAATGGGATGAATTTTTATGTCAAATCCCCATAGATTGCCATCACGTACCCTTCCTTGCCTTGGTTGGATGGGTGGGTACGTTACAAGGTTGAATGCAGGTCCTGACCATCTATCGAGGTTGGAAACATGAGAAGAACCAACTAGCTTAGAAGAAAATATCCCCGACTCACAACTCTTTTCAATAAGGATGGGTGATGACTGCGTTTAGGATATCATGACATTCTTTTCTATAGGAATGCCACCAAAAGGCTACACAACCGCCCAGAAGAAGTAGTTAGTATTCAAGTCGGCGGATTATCAGTTGATTGTCTGTTAATTGTATAATATGGGATCGGATGAAGTATTGCGATGCGTTGTTGTGGAGCATGAGAGACCAATCATATTGGGTGAGGCTCATGATGGGGTCACATGAGGCCATTATGCAGGAAAAGATACAGCACAAAAGACTTTAAGAGTAGGATTATGGAGGATGACCATTCAAAAAGATGTGAAAGAATACTACCAAAACTGCGATGTGTGTTAGAGAATAGGGAGGCCTTCAAGAAGAGATGAAATTCCTTTAGTACCTCATATTACACTGCAATCATTCAAAAAGTGGGTTGTTGATTCTGTGGGACCTATTAACCCACCAGGAAAGAGGACGGGAGAAAGATATATTATAATTGCAATAGATTATCTTACACATTGGGTTGAAGCAGCACTAGTTCGGGATTGTATTGCTGCAAAGATTTTATTTTAGACGTCATTACCAGGTTTGGATGTCCACGCATTCTACTACGATGCCAAGGTACACATTTTTTTAATAAGACCATCGAATCTCTTACTTAAGAATTCCAATTTCATCATTAGAAAAGTACCCCATATCACCCACGGGAAAATGGAACTCTCGAAGCATTCAATAAAATCCTAGAACATGCACTCACTAAAGTATGTAACGTGGACCGTGACGATTGGGATTTAAGAATCCCTACAATATTATGGGATTATATAACAACATGTAAATGGTTGATAGGCTAAAACCCTTTCATGTTGGTGTAAGGACAAAAGGTTGTGACACCCATGGTGTATATTTTCCCTAGTCTAAGTATTGCGGCTTTTACAGGTATGTCCAATACTGGTGTTATTAAGGAAAGGTTAGCACAATTACTTCAATTAGAGGAAGACCGCTTTGTCGTGGTTTTTCATCAGCAGGTGCAGAAAGACCGATAAAAGGCATGGCATGATCACCACATCACTAAGAAACATTTCCAGTGAGGAGACATAGTTCTTCTCTACAACAACAAATTCATCAAACACCCTGGTAAGCTATGGATGCATTGGCTAGGACCATATGTTATAAAATTTATTATAAAACGAGGCGCAGTACAGTCACAAACACTAGATGGTCAAATCCTTCAAGGATTGGTGAATGGGAGTCAGCTGAATCCCTATAGGGATAGTTGTGGTGTGACGAAGTCAAAATAATCGATTGCAAGTTTGTACATAGAAAAAAAAATTGGAAACCCCAAGTATTCTTTCTATCAGAGTTTTTTGTGTCGAAGATTAGTTGTGTTGATGTACATCTATTTCGGAGCTTTCCAGAAACCCCAAGTTACCATTTTGTTGAAGATATCTTATATCAAGTACTCCAGTCAAAGTCCAAAGCCATCGGTTGGAAACCCCAACTTCCCGAAATGTCGAAGCGGCTCTATTTGTTGAATTTGGTAATCTATCGAAGTGAATCTGTCAAAGTGCTTTTCCTATCACCCGGAAACCCCAACATGTTAATTATGTCGAAGTTATATATTTTGATGAGTGAGTTTTTTTTTGTAGTTCTATTTGTCAAAGTTCCAGAGTGACCTTACCTGTCGAATTTGTAGTTGGGACGCGTTTATTGATGCTTTTATGACGCATTCTACAGCGATGTTAGTGGCCTTTTCGAATTAAATGCTGAAGTGACTAGCGTGTGTGAAGAGATCCACCACTTACCTTTTCATCATTGGCGAATATAGGACAATTAATCTATCTCATGAATGACAAATGGATCACATGTGAGGGATAAATTTATAATCCTGCTCTTCCCTAGCTCGTTCTTCATTGTGACTTTGAGGCATTGCAGTCATGATTAAGAAGATAGAGTTGAACTCTATGTTTGAGATTGTGAAGTTGTGTGATACCAAAATGCAAGTCGAATTCTCCACAAGAAGTGAATTGGAAACAAGGATGAAGGAAAAATACAACTTGACCAAGAGAAACTGGGGCTTGGAGGTAGCCTCTATCAGTGAATAGGTTGTTAAGTTTGTTTCCAAGTTGTTAGCCACTAAGTTAGTAAGAAAGAGCAAACTGAACCAGGTGACTTCCTCTGTTATTGTTGTGGCAGAACAGTGTGCGATGGGTGTTTAGACGAATTGGTTGAATTTATTGTTAAATGATTTCCTTGCAGATGTTGCAGATGCGCAAGAAAATTACACCCCTTTTACATATTCATGGTTTTTATTAGTCATCTCTTTCGTAGGTTGGGAGAAGCCTACGAACTATCAACGAATGCAGCCTATCGGCCCATGTCAGGGGTCGCGTTACATGAATTTATCCTTCTCGGATATAAGGAGCCGCTAACAAGAGAGTAATGTGTCGTTGTATATGTAGCTTGAGGCATTGAGGTACTATGTGGTTCGGATACCACAGATTGATGAAGCAGTGGTGGCTAAATATTGCGGAGTGGAAAATTTAAAAGTTGGGCCCCACCACATACATGTATAGGAAAGAAGGGACCCACACCAACACTGGTTGGTGATGGGATTCAAATTATCCAAAGACGAGGTAGAGCAGATGATCAAGAATCGCTGCCAAAGTGGCAAGTACCTGTCGAACCTGAAACCATATCACCGGACCCATCATAGTAGGATCAGTAGAAAGATGGTACATCCGGATATCGGTAAAATATCAAAACATGCAATAATCTAAAGGGGGAGGTGATTATGCGGAATATCAGAAATCTAACCAAACCCCCACTGATCCAGAAATTAGAGACAAGCGGAAAGGTGAAATTTCAAAATAAGGTGCATGGAAGAAGCAAAAAGCACAATGACATGATACTACACAGGCTTTTACAAACAATGATATTAATATCCTATTCGACGGGATGACTAAAGTGGTAGAGGAGAATAGAAGGAAAACATAATACAAGACAATCCAACTGTTAAGTAGCATCACCAACGTTGTGGATACATTGTGTACAGAGGTAAAGAAGATATAAATCTCGACTCCATCGCAGAGCACATCAGCGCGGATCGAGGTTGGGAAAGAAGAGAAAGCGCAAGAACAGGAAGCACCACTTCCCTCTGTGGAAGGGGTAGTGAAATTTTTGCCTCAATAAATTGCATTTGAGGAACCAGGAAGCAGTGTCGAGCTTCAAAAGTTGGGGTATGTAGACCTTAAGTTAATTGCATTACCGCTTTACATGTTTCATGGGATACATGAGAATGTTGCTAAGGAAATAAAATCAAGGGAAATTTATCTACTGGAATATATAAAAGAATATAAGAACCAAGTGGAGGCATTGAAGGATATAAATGTTGAGCTTCAGTAGGACAAGGACCTGTTGCGACAGAAGAAAGAGAGATTTTAGCGAGTTGTCAAAGTTGTATTCCAAGAAGTGTCGTAGGAAGAGGTTATTGAATAAATGACAATAGAAAAGAAGGTATAGTGGTTAGAGACAACCATCTTTGGATACCGTCTTAAGGTGCAAGACTTAGAAGCGAAGTTAGTTCCCAAAACCCCAACTGAAGTCCTTGAGCAACGACAAGCAGAGATTCAGGAGGTTGTTTGTCACGTCCCCTCCCATCCAACCAGCTAGATGGAGAGGATCGTGACGGTTGAACCGGGCATCTAGCCCCCATATCCATTCATTCAAACAAGCATTCAAATTCAAATGAATAAGAGTATATACATACACAAATGCACAACAGATGTGATATTAAACTGGGCGTATAGCCCTATGAAGCATTTAATCATAAACATGAATATAATATAACAGATATGGATGGAACTGTATGGCTTTAAGAAAATTACAGCGGAATATTAAGAATTTCACATCCATCATACATTCATAACATTCATCAAATGATAATTGCCAATTTACACAAGAGGATACTTATCTTATACGAAAGTAATCCCACGCAACTGGCTATGCAACTGCAACGTTCCACCCAACTGTAGGCCAGTGTGCTCCTAAATCTCTCAGCACCACTGCCACCCCCGAGCTGGGCATGATCTCTACAAGGAATCAGGGAACAACAGACTCACACATAGCCAAGCACACACCAATATGAGCCAAGCCAATCTGCAATTGGGTTTATCAGGCTGCTAGGACATGGAAGGGAAGAGTTGCTAAGCTAGTGAGCTCCAGCACAGAGCCAGGGATAACCTTGCAAGATCTATCTAGCTTGGCACCCACAATACCTACACACCCAGCACAAGGAAGTATTCTTTTCTCTGCTATACAGTCCCTCAAGCCATACCTTCCCTATCTAGTGCTCTCAGGGTATGCATAGAAGAGTGACCAAGGCCCTCTTGATCTTCTTGAGAGGTTGTCTCCCCCACTAGGTTTATCAAGCTACTTCTGTCCACTACCACTCCAAACTTCAATTCACAGGTTCAAACCAAAAACGAGGATGTACATAACAGCAGAACCCAATTATGGGGCAAGATAAAACGTTTTTTTTACAGAGAGAGGCATGAGATGGGGTTTCAGCTGACTTAGAAAAACGTGGAAACCCACAAAAACGAAAATGGAAAGTTGGGAAATGACCCAGGAAGCCAAATCCGTTTTTAGAAACACGTCCCTGGACATTCAGGGGCAAAAACGACCTCCCTACAGTCCCCAAAACGTGGCCCTTCACTCCCAGGCTACTGCATATGCAAAAAAACGAACTCCCAGGCATGGAAAAATGCAAGATTTTGCTGAAAAACGTGAAGGGAATGACCCAGATAGCTCCCACTGCGTGAATCCCTGAAGACTGCCCATTCCCCATGGCTTTGGGCACCATTTCGTGGGTGGTTTCTTGCCCCACAAGCAAAAACACGATTTTCCAAGTTGATGGCTTGCCCATGCACGAAAATGGCTTGCCCATACTCTTTCATTCCCAAGGCATTAACTGCCTTAACCAATTTCTTGGAAAAATTAAATGATTGGGTACATGAGACAAAATGGTTAGTTGGTGGTTTATGGGTTTCCCCATTGACACATGGATTAATACCATTGGCTCAAGGGTTTGAATAGTTTCCCTCCCTTTTCCTTGTAGAACCATGCCCCATCTCTTTTGTTGCATTGCATAGCTAGTTGTGGGTATTTTGCGTTAAAATTCGTATTTACATGATGTCTTATATACATTGTGCCCATCTCGCACAAGAACCATAGGCATCTATTTTAATTGCCGATACATAAACGCTAAATCAATGGTGGGGCCTTGCCCTTGAGCTCCTCACCATGATTAAGTTACAATATTTACATCATTTACAAAGGGGGTCAAAATGGGGACGTGACATTGTTTAGACCCTTCAGGACATAGACGCCAAATCTATGCAAATGTATGATGCTTTGTCGCAATCTTGGGATTCCCTATTTGAGGATGCTAAAATACAGGAGATCCGGACGTGGTTGGGGTATGCTAAATGGAAAATGAGTACTTTGAGGGAGCAGTTGAAGACTCTCCCTCCAGTTCAAAGGATGACCAAGGAAAATGAGAGCAAACAGTTACAACAGGAAGTTAACCAACTGTTATTGCAACATAGGCAATGCACTGAGATAGTCCAGACACTTCAGTCTAAGGCGCAACACATATCAGAAGATATTGGAAATTGCCATACTTCCATCCAGGTGGTAGTAACTCAGGTTATATAAGTGATCCTGAACCATATTACAACAGACATGGTAGAAACTGTTGGCCAAAAGAGGGAATAAGTCCAGCAGTTGGTCGAAGCCAAAAGTCATTATGAATATTTTTTGTCGAAGCTATAGGAACCTGAATCACAGCCTTGAAGTGGCTCGGAACAAGCCACATGTGAGTGTTGGGTGCCTGTTGAGCCCAGTATTTTGGAATTATCATTATTGAAGAAACGATTTATTGTGGATGAAGACAAAGTGGAACCAGTTCCACACAAGGGTCAACTTCGACGAAGCGGCCAGGAAATGAGGAAAATGGTCATGTTGATCGTGTCAAAGGTTGAAAGTTGAGTTAGTTAGTTAGAATTGGTCCACATTGTAATAATGAGTCAGTTAGGAAGTTAGTGGGTTAGTGGGAGCAAGTAAATCTTACTGCACCCTATAAATATGTATTAAGAAGGAAGTTTTGGGGTTAATGTTGTAAGTATAGTTTTGTGCTGTGTAAAAGAGATATATGATGTATATGCTGAATATATTTTTTATAATTCGATTCACTGATCTGCAGGTTGTGTGCACAGATCCATTGTATGACATGAAGAAATTTGTAAGTTCTATTTGAAGTGCTTAATTGGTTGCAACTCTAATAAAATACAAGCACGTTCGTGGTTTTTCCCTAATGGGTTTCCATGTTAAAACATGGTTTATTTATGTGTGCTAATGTTTTGTGATGTGATATGTATTCTTTATTCTATTTAATAAATCATAAATACATGATGGGATTAGTTGTATGAAATATGTATGTGAATATATTAATCTGACTAAGTAATGGAACTTGTCGATGTTATGAACTTATCAAAGCTATGGTTTGCCGTTGTCTTGTAAAAAAACCTAATGATGAATGTAATGGTTGTCGAATGTTCCCCTTTTGTGATACATGAATTCTGGTTCCTACAGTCCCCATAGATACTTCGAGTGAGACTTCATCTGCTCTGTAGGTGTTGTCGAAAGGGATTTAATCACTTTCGAGTCAGTGTTTGTGGATTGTGGAAATTTTTGGTGGAAGTTAAGTGTTGAACCGTAGTCGAAGTAAAAGTGCACAAACACCCTTCATGAACAACTGTTTTGCTCTCAATAATTTCTCACTGAACAGACTTATGAAGTATAAGGAATGATAACTCGGCTAAGGAAATTATCCAAGGAAACCACTTCTACCAGGAAAATATTACAAAGATTTACAATAGGATGAAGAAGTTGATTGCTTGGAGGAAAAAATCCAAAGAAATCCCTCCAAATTTACCCAAGAGATCCACAGTTGAACTCAAGATGGATTTTGCAACCTTGGATAGCTGCCAGAAAGTTGAAAAGAAATTGCAGAATGGAGTAAAAGATTATATTTCCAAATGTGAGGACATTCACCAAAGTCTTACCGGAGCTTTTGAAAATTGTCATTTTCCTTCTCCTAGTACATTCGAGGACCCAATACCAAAAGAGAAACAACTGGACGGATTGAGGATCATCAAATATGAGGACATTGCTGCTATTAGAAACCTAGACTCCATCACTCCATAATATTTACAGCAATGCATTGGGCAAGCCACTCTGAAGACACAATACTTGGCCAATGGTCATAATGCAACAACTAAAGGATTAAATGCTATGGTCACATATTTATCATTTCATAAAGTATCCCTAAGGTTATTAAAACCCCAGTAATTAAATGTTATATCTTACGAAATTAGTCTTTGGGATGAATATATCCAAACTCAAGAGAGCGATCCACCCTCTTAAAGTAATATTTTATTGTATTTTAATATTTTTCTCACTAATTTTGTAATCAAGATAATCCAAAACGTTTGGAAAGCAAAGATTCTAGAGAAGGTGAAATTATAAGTCACCCAAAGATTGGGATTGTAAAGATAAATAGGATAAAATAGATGAGAAAGGGGCTTTTGCTTGTGAAATATTGTATTGAAACTCATATCCAAGAAACTATTTTTCTGCTAATGACAAAGACATTTTCCTGGGTGGAAGGATACATGGGATATTGTGTTGAAGCATATGGACAAATGTGCAGAACTAATTTCTTCATTTTGTTTATGGATATGCAATAAGATCTTTCCTATTATGTTGGATTATTCTAATATTTTTTTTAATCATCTTGTTGTATGTGTATGAAAAATACAATTTTCTGTGTTATTTGTGAGCAATTAATTTAATAAATGTTAATTCTCAAGATATATATGCGTTGAATTTATTTTGTGGCTGTTAAATGCATTATTTTCAATAGTTAGCTTCTGAAATTGTATGATGCAGTTTACTCTTATTTCTCTTTCTTAAATTTGCTCCTTGCAAGGATAGGTTAGACTAGGTAGAATGTTGCAATTAATTAGGTTATATTATTTGTTGACCAATAGTAAAGAGGTGTTAATATGAGAGGTAAGAACCTGCGCATCACTAGGTGAGGCCTCTTTCTACTAGTAAGATAAACGTAGGTAGAAGCGTGTGCATTAAAAATTAGTAATCTGCATTGCATATAAAATTATAAAACTCTAAACGGTGGATTGGGACATATCTGATAAACTAATCAAAAGATCATGTTATATGGTATCCAGGCCATAAATTGGATGGGTTCCCTAATCCAAACAATGGAGAGTCTAATTGGGACTTTTCATTGGGAGAACCCCTACTGTCGACGCAAGGAATTTTCCAAACGTCAACAGTGTCGTGATATGCACATATCCTTTAATAAAATTCCTATAGTATCATGTATGGCCCAAAGTAGTTCTCAATTGTCATACTGATGTTTGTGGTGGAAAGTCAACAATAATAGCAATCTTCATAGGATCTATCAGCAGACCCTATTTGCAAGCTATATGGCCAAGCAATATTCCAAATAGAGCACAAAAAATACATTTCTTAAAATTCAAGGATATCTGACACTGTATACAACTCTCCAACATCAATCTCAAATTCTCAATGTGATTCTTTAGCAATCCATAAACTGTCCAATCATCAAAATATACCTCCAGGAATTTATGGATGAACTCTTTGAAAGTTGTGACCACAACTCTAGAAAATATAGTTGTTTCATTCTTAAGATGAAAAGGCATCACTATGTACTAGTAGCAGCGTCATTAGTCGTAAATGTTCTCTTGTGTCGATCCTCCTTAGAAATATTAATTTGATGATACCCTAAAAATCCATCTATGAATGAATAAGCTTCTTGTCCTCCATATTCTCTAGGACTTCGTCTGTAAAAGGTGTTGGGAATGGATCATGTAAGAAGGCATCATTCAACTTCCTCAAATATACACAAATTTGTATTTAACCTGTCTTCTTATCTTTAAATACCATCAGTATTATCCATTCAGACTCTTCAACAGGTTCAATGATTCCTGCATCGAGCATCCTATCGAGCTCCGCTCTCACCTTTTCCTTATATTTTGGATTCAATATGTACAAGTGTTGTTTAACAAGATTCACGTCGAGTTTTAACGGAATTTTCATTTCTCCAATATCACTAGCAATACCTTTCATATCATAAAACTTTATGGGCAATAGATCTTAATATTCATGTAGTAGCTTAGTAATATTTCGTACAGTCTCGTCATCCCAATAATCACCAATATTTGCAAATTTAGAATTTTCACTTGAACCAATATTTATCTTATTTGTCTTTAGTGGTTGGAAGAATTTATCAATCTTGATCTTAGGGCCCTCCAACTTCTAAATTCCTTTCATATCTGGGATATTCACATCCCTCGGGTCATCATCTGGGTCACCGGAGATATTATAACATTCCATTGCTTGCTCAAGTGTCGCAGTCCACTATGGCAGACTAGATAGCTGCATGGGTATTTTTTCATAAATCTTAGCCTTAATTATTTGCAAAGATTCATCTATTGATGGGTTCTTATCTTCATAACTAAATTTCTTCCTAAAATTGATAACCATATTTTCCCAATCTAATGTACCTTATCGTAGTTCCAACGATGTATACCAGCTTCGCGGTATATATATAAAGTATGGATGAACATGTGAACCCACTCTTGTCTAGGTACATGTTCCCATTCTCTACTACATAATTCCAAATTATATATAGGACTAGTTAACCCATTATATTTTTCTTTCTTATAGTATATACCTTCTCCAAATCTGACTTCCAACAACTTTTTACATTGCGACCAACTTTGTATATTTTCCTTATGAGTATCCCACCATCTTGATGGAGTAGCTTTCAGTGCTATATCTAAAGCTAATATTATCTTTTGTTCGAGTACCCTTACTTCAAAATCATAAATGAAAACACTTAAATTAGGAAACCCCTCATAATTAGGCAAATCACATACCTCTTTACCAACCCAGCGAATTGATATGGTAACACAAGCACACCTTCTTGTAGATACTTCATGTAGTCGGTTCTACCAATTCTCCAATGCTTCTCCTAAGTCTGGAGAACATGAACTAACACTTCTCCAACTCAAGGTACCATCTGTATTTGGATTAACATAGTCATCCATTCTTGAAGTGACCTTATAGATATTGTCTAAGTCTTCAATAGTATATTCCTCTCGAACAAGTTCGACATGCCTTGGCCCTTCCAAAGGATCCAATGGTGCAACAACTCTCATATCCCCTCCTTCAAATTTCATCAACCTTTCCTTGAGATTTATAATTTTATGGTTCTTAATTTCCCATTAAATACCAAGAAATGTTTTATATGGTTTGGTGTCATCTACAATTTCTATAGCTTCAAAGTCAGCATAGCTTCGCAGACTATCAATGTCAATAGGAACACCCATCATTCTACCAAATGATATTACTTTTTGTTGATTTTCTAATCGCAACTGGATAAGTGACCATAGCAGCTTAGGATTTCCCATAGCTTCCCATGTTTGTTTAGTTATGGAATTGGCATCTGATCCTAGATCCAAAATAATGAATTCCATGTTGAAGTCCCCAATCTGTGCATTAAGTTGCAGCTCCCTCCATGTTCTTATCCTCTTTTATAAGTTATTTAAGGATTTTTCCTAAGGAAATTCTTTTTCTAATTCATCAATTAAGCTTTTTAATTTATTTAAAGTAATTTCCTCTTTTACTAAGTCTATACAGCTTTTTAGAAATTTCTTCAATGTAATTACCTTTCCTGAGATTCTCTTTTGAGCTGATTGGTCGAAGCATACCAGCATATCATATATAGGAACTTCGTCGAAAACTGGAGTTGTGGATTTCGAAGGTCCCCTCTATGTTGTAGTAAATTCCTTCCTAGAATCCACAAATGTCTTATTTTCCTTTTGAACATCAAATGATATTATCTATTGTACAGCTGGTCTTATTTTAGGAGCACGTGGGTTAGCATATACTTCTCTATCATTTCTTGTCATAGATCCTCGTCTTGTCACAACAGCAACAATCGACTGCTCCTATCGTGGTTCGGCTAATATCTTCTTAGCATTCTAGTTCTGGTTTTGATTTCCATTCTAATTTTTCTTAGCTTTCCATTTTGCTATAAGTTGTGGGAAATATTCAATAGTATGGTCCAATGCTCGACAATATGTACACGTCTAACAAGGATTTGATAGTCCCTTGCAAAATGTCCTAGTTGACCATAGTTGTAAAATATTATCTGACCTCAACCTCGATCAAGTACTCCTCGTCCCCATCCATGGAATCCACCTCTTGGTTGATTAAACTGCGCACTACTCCATTCACCTTTCATTCGATACGCATATAAAGTTTGTTTTGTGAGCAATTGATATGCTCGATAGTCCTTCTTATCATGGACAATTGATTGAAAGAATTTACATAACATGTTTTGAGGGGTACTTACAATTTTATGTAGTAAATAACATTCTTCTAGTCGATGCCCCCTAGCCTGATAGATTCTACACCATATTACAGTGCCAGGGTTCAATGGATTAGGATCTCCAAAAGCTAGATAGTCTTGGAATGTTGTGCACTAGTCTTTTGAGTGACCCTCATCCTTACACCTTGTACACCAAAATTCTTCTCTTTTTTCCTTTCCTTTCTTAATATATTGGATTTGTAAAGACAGGTTCACCAGCTGCGACTAGATTTGAGCCATACCTTCTCCAGTATCTCCAACAAGTGATGCTTCTAGCTTCATAGACAACTCAAGGGCCTCAATATGCAACACAATATTTGCTACATCAAGGGAACTTTGATATGTGTCAATAATGCAGCTATAAACCACTCCTTATGTTGGACATCGGTCATCTGGAAACTTACACGTGCCATCAGTGTCTTGAATCTCTGGTTGAATTCCCAGACATATTCATTTGTTGGTTGCTTGATATCTTTGAGTTCAGTAATACACTGTGACTCACATTTTGGTTTCTTAAATTCACCTTTTAAAGCATCTCTAATGTCTACTATAGTCTTCGATGGTTTTCCAATAGCTACCTTTGAAAACTTCCTGAAACAATCCAATGCGTGACCTCTAAAGGTCGTAATCAATTGCGCCATTTTCACATTATCATCTTGCACTTGCTTAATAGTTCAGACTACATCACATAAAAACTAGTGTTGTTCTGGGTCCTCTGACCTATTTCCATGGAAAATCGACAGTTTAATATCATCCCCAACCATTCTATTTCTTGGAGGTATTAGTTGAGTTTGTATTACAGGACCGACACTTATAGTAGGAGTATTCATCAAAGTACTATTCCGATTACTACTACTATTACTTGCTTGAACCAACTACGATAGACTAGTATTTCTTACCTCAATTTCTGGAGATGCACGTGGGGTCACAGGTGTGTCGTAGTGTCTGGCCTGATCTATTTCAATAGGATCATCCTCAGAAGTGGGTTGGTATTCTTCTTCTTTAGTTTCTTCTCTATCACAAGATTTTTCTTCAAGTTGTGGTGCTAGTTCGTAGTCCCTTCCTTCAATCACGCTGCAACACTTTCCTTTTTTCACAGTTCTCCTTCTCTTACTTGACCGAAATTTTCTTCCACTCCACAATAGACCACACTCTTCATATGTTTCACTATCCCCTTCCCTTTTCATATCAGCTCACTTCTCTCAACATATTCTTGAACCATTTCCTACCGACATCACGTACCACTATGCACAAAAGGCTTACTCGTCGTACTCCTTTCTCATAACCCCTTTTTCACGAAGTAGCATTTTAATCCACAATTTCAAATATTTCAAGTAATTACCTCGTGGGCCTTGGAATAGATCCATTTCAGCAGTGCTATACTATTTTATGGTGTCTACAAAAAACCTTGTAATATACCCTTCTAATATACAATCTAACCAGAAATAAACATCATGAGATATTTTATTATCAATACCTTTAAGAGTTTGGATTAGCTCAAGTGTCCAAACCTTAGGTTCACCTCCTTGAAAGTCTGTCTTTTGCTCAATTAGCCTTGCCAAACACTCGGTTAAGATAATAAGAAATTCTCCAAAGAACACTTCATGAATGTATGAGAAAACATACTCACCCAATCATGGTTCATCATCCAATCGGGGATGCTTGTTCTGAGCCTTAGAAAACTCCCTCAGTTTTCCATCAACCCAGTCCTGAATCTCATGCTTACCAGGATGCCACATGGGCCCCTTCGAAACAAATTTACATTCTTGGAAATGGAACTATTTGTTGGCGCAAATATACTTCGACCAGGGTTCACTCAACTATATACCAACAAAATCCAAGATACCTCGGATGAGACCTCATCTTCTTCATAGGTGTTTCTAAAAGGGATGGACCCTTTCAGGCCAGTATCTTGGGTTTTGTTGGTATATAGTTGTGTGAACCCTAGTCGAAGTATATTTTTGCAAACAATTTTGAGTCTTTTTCTACCAAAACAAATATTAAACAAATCCTCTCATATCAACTAGTAATTCATTATTGAATCAAAATTTGACTAATTTTTACCTTGAGAATTTTTATTGAATATTAAAGAAAATTTATTGAATGACAATGAGGAAATAGTCATCGATTTATATTCTGGAAATTTTTACTCTTTATACTTTGAGTTAATTACATATCTTAACCAGGGAAGAGAAATTCAAAACTTTCCTATCATAAGTTTTGGTTGGTCTAAATCTTACATAGTGAAGAATGATGAGGAGAAGATGCATTAATTTTTGTTTCTCAATTTAAGGGTTGTAAAGAGGAAAAGAATATTTTCATGAATGTTTTCAATGAGACTAAGACTGATATTGATCTAGTTTATGGCTTGGAACAAAAGGAGGCCATTTATGATTGTCCATTATGTCCTGATAATTATGACATGGTTGTGTTGATGCCCAAAAAATCTCAACATCGATAGTAGGGATTCTCCCCGGCAAATAATCCCAATTAGACTACTCACCATTTGGTGTAGGGAATCCGTCTGGTTAAAAGTCTGAATACCGTAAATGTGATTAATTTTGTGTTGTCGTTTACTGGTTGCGTCCCGGTCCACTGTTTATGTATTTTAGTTTTAAAATATGAGATGCAAGTGCTTTCTATCTAAATGCATATAATTGACAGGTAGAAACCACACCAGCGATGTTAGGTTCTTACCTCGCATCTTACGGCTCCTACCTTATCAATTATCTACTCCTATTCTAATTTAATCTAAGCTATCCCTGCATGGAGAGAGTTTAAAGTAAGAGTAATATGCTGAAATGTTTAGGTAAATTCAACAGATAGCCATTAAAATAAACATTCACGTTTACAGCAGAAATAATCAAAGATAGATATGATTTTAATTAAAACAAATTATTACTCTTTTGCACATAAATATTTGCATGAAATCAGGAAACATTCATCATCATTGAAACAGTTTGACGGAATCAAAAATATATCACAGCATGATATAAGTAGAAAAGGAAGTAGTTATGTTCTAGAAATCACATGTTCCAAATAGCCCGCACGGGTGTGGCTCATTGGCGGTTCAGTTGTTATGAAGTCACAGTTGTAAATGGAGGTCACGAGTTCAAATCACACCCGGCTTTACCTGTGTCCCATGCTTGCGGGGTGTGTGGGGCACCTAGGGGTATAGTGGTAGCGGGATTGGATTCCTAGACCCTGTGTCACGTGAGTACTAGCCCAATCTCCAGTTGCCGATTCCCCTAGTTACAAAAAAAAAAAAAAAATCACATGTTCCAAACAAATACCAATGCAAGGTTTTCCCCAGTGAACCAATATTTTCTCATTAGCAAAGAAGTAGTTATTTTACAAAATGCCTCCATTATATAATTCACCAGCAAAAAGTCATTTTCTAAGTATTCTCACCATCTATTTATATTACAAAAAATTTCTCTCCATATGGCTATTCGTTTCACCTACCCTAACCTTTGGACTCCCAAGTTCGTCCTTTAGTGTTTGCACAAATAATATTACAATAAATTACAAAATATTAATTTCCAGCTGGCCTTGTCAGAGTAGAGATGTAATTGTCCCACATATCAGTCTCTTAAAAAATAATGTTAAGTTGATAAGATAGCTCCGTCTCCACGCTTCTCACTCCTTCAGCTACTGCCATGTAGCTGCCGTCCAAAAAATAAGCATCGATAGATGCTTGCCCAATGTATTGATGAAGATCTTCTTCAGTCAGCACATCCAACTTTCTAATGTAGTTTAGGTCCTCCCTCAATGTATTTTGCAGCTCCATCAAATGTTGATCTTTGGCGGGCAGCTCATCCATATTCGGGGGCATAGCAAGCTGACACTTCTTGTGGATCTGGAGAATCGTTTTTTAGAACCCTACACACTTCTCGATGGATTTAGGGATTTTAGTATTTATCCTCCTACCATGTTTTCTGCAAAACTCAAGAAGAACTATGTCTAAATTAGAGTTTGCAATCGTCTTCTGGGGCAAGTGGTCAGGAAATCCACTTTTCCTTCTCTCCAAGCCATCTGTTTCTTGATCTTATTTCCAGTATTGACCATTTTTTGTCTGATCCTTACCGATTCTGTAGCGATATCTTTCATTCTTGCTATCATTATTTTCATCTTGTAAATCTCTTCAGTGATCAATTCCTGTGAGTGACATATTTTCTCCTGAATTCTGCATGCTTGATCATGGAAAGGAGTCATATCTTGTTTCCTATTTTTTGCCAACTCCATCTGTTCTATCACAGACTCATTTTCTTTAACCAACTCTTCCATCTGAGCTTTCAATTCTTCGACCTGCCGATTTGCGGTCAACTCCCTTGTTTCCAATTCATTGATTCGAGCTTCGAATTTGCTCCTCTCTCCTTCAATAATCATTAACTGTACAGTTAGTGCCTCATTTTCTGAGTCCAAATTCTGATATTCATTTTGTAATCTGTCCTTCTCATATATTATGGCATCATGATTCCTTTTCAGCTCTATTCCTTCTCCTCGCACCTTCACCAAATTTTCTTTTAATTTGAGCATCTTTTCTTTATTTCACTCAATGTCATTCAACAACTTGTCGACATTATCTGCACTTGCCTATGCAGCTGCTATGCTTACTGAGGTTGTGAACTTAGGGTCCTTATGAGTGCCCTCCATGATTGTGTTCTCTTGAATAGTGACTATATCAGGCTTAGAACCCATCTTTAACCTTGTAATACCCCAATTTTGACCTTTATGAAATATTGGCTTTTAATGTAAATATTGTATACATACGATGTATGTTTCCCCTAGCGTTGAGCTTAAGGCCAAGGCCCCGCTAGTGTATGTTCGGATTTCATTTGGAATGGACAAACATTTGATATTTTGTTACCCATGTGCTATTAAGCCATGGAATATTGTAAATGATGTAAATATTTGATATTGCAATAAAATACCAAAACTGGCTATGGAAGCAACGAATGAGAAGGGGCCATGTGTATCCACTAGGGAGTGGTGAGGGGGCTGTGGGGATGAACAATATGCTTCCAAATGTCATTGTGAGAACCCATTTGACTTTCCTTGATGACATGTATTTCTGTTGTAAGGAAGTTGTTGAAGATTTCAGTCCATGGCTTCAATGGAGCATGAGCATCCCAGAAATCCATATGGCAGAGTATGGGCTCTGTTTTCTTATACCACAAGTCACTCTACCTCATGGGAATGGATTTTTCCTCATTCCCATTCCATTGTTGAAGAACCCAGCATCAATTTTCATCCATTACGAATTGCCAACAATGAGAAAAAACAAAAATCGCAGCTTTGCAAAAACCCACATTTTGAAGAGCCAAAAACGCCCAGATTTGGTATTTGACAGTAAAATCCAATGGGGAATCCATAGATATGAACCTTGGGGTGAATTTGAGAGTATTAGATACCCTGAAATCTATTGGAAAAACTAGTTTTTATAGCCCAAAAAACCAGTGACGGGATGGAGTTATTTGATGAATAGAATTGTGAGAAATCCAATTGTGAATAACTGAGCAAAGGTTGGGTTTGCTTGATAAACCCATTGAAGGATAGAATCTCAAGAATTAGCAGCTGGACCTTTCTATACCCATCCTGAAGAGCACTGGAGGGAATGGACGCCTGAAGGACTATGTAGCAGAGAAGGGGACCTTCATTGTGTTGGGTGTGGTAGGTAATGTGGGTGCCTTGACTGTTGAATTCATTTGAGATGCCTGTAACTCGGTGGATGAGCTCACTAGCTTAGCATTGCCCTCCTTTGTATGTGGTATGCTTGATAAACCCAACTGTGAGTTGGCTTAGCATAGTTGTTGAGTGAAACCATGGCTGAGAGTGAGCCTATCTAGTTCCTCCTTAGTGGATACACAACCAAGCTTAGGGGTGATATTTCAGCTCAAATAATACAAGCTGGACAGAGATCTATGGTTGGGTGGAATGTTGCTCTCACATAGCCAGTTGTTTGGACAACTTCATCTCCAAGATAAGTATTCTATGTGGATTAATTTATATGCATTATGTGTTCTGCAATGTGTTAATTTTGAATGTTAATTATTCATCTTAATGGATTTGATATGATGTTTGTGCATATCATGAGAATGGGAATGATTCTCTGCATGTTGAATCACCCTCTATTTGTGATAGATGTGTTGATGCATTATTGTAGTGTGTGTGCAAATGTGTTTTAATTTCGTTGTGTTTATATTGAATATGATTCTGCACACAAAAGTTTTTAATTGTTATGCATTTATGAGTAATGTATGGGGGCTGAGATTGTCAAATAAGCCCAATAAGTTGGTCATGTTTCCTTCCTTGCACTGGTTTGATGGAAGGTATCGTGACAGAGTGGTATCAGAGCCTATGTTGCAGCACTAGGGCTGCTTGGGCCAAACTGTGAGTCACAGGCATATAACAGAAGGCTTTAACGCAGTGTTGATGAAGTTTGGGCAGCATTTTTTATTGGAAAAATGTCATGATCAGATTTACCAGGTGTGGAAGAGGATCACACAGGTGCATAGAGCTCTGCAAGATCTTTCCAATGGTACCAGACTCATTCCATTTGGTTAAGGGACGAAGAAGTTATGAGCCCCGAAAGTTACAGGGCTGGAGGTGTTCCAGGGTTGCGGATGTTGGGTTTTGGGAACGCAATTTTCCAAAAATTGCGTATTGGATTTCCGGAATCTCGCACCCGCAATTTTGGGTTTTAAGGTGCGGGTTGTGGGTTGCAAGATGGTCACATTACCGTGACCACAACTTGACTTTCTGCACCCGCAATTTCGGGTTGCGGGGTGCGGGTTGCGGGTTGTGGGATGGTCACATTCCCGTGACCGCAACTTGCCTTTCCGCACCCGCAATTTTGGGTTGCGGGTTGTGGGTTGCAGAATGGTCACATTCCCATGACCGCGACTTGACTTTCCTCACCCACAATTTCAGGTTGCGGGGTGCGGGTTGCGGGTTGCGGGATGGTCACATTCTCGTGACCGCGACTTGACTTTTTGCACCCGCAATTTCGAGTTGCAGGGTGCGGGTTGCGGGATGGTTACATTCCCATGACCGTGACTTGACTTTCCGCACCCGCAATTTCAGGTTGCGGGATGTGGGTTGCAGGTTGCGGGATGGTCACATTCCCATGACTACGACTTGACCTGCGCACCCGCAATTTCGAGTTGCGGGATGTGGGTTGCGGGGTGCGGGGTAGCAACGAGGAAAAAAAAAATGATTACAAAGCCCGAAAAATTATTTTTGGATTGCAGGAGCATGCAAATTTAGAATTGGATGAGTTTTATGGCATTCTGAGGCCATTGACGAAGGCCATGAATGAACCAGTGAGGATTCTGAACCCCTTATGTTCCAATTTGGCATAAATTTGGGATTAATGGATTTTACAAATCGGTGTTCCGATGCTTGACAGAAGGTCGGATGGATCCGAAACTGATATGGAGAGGTCGTGGAGAAAGCACGATGTTAATTTTAGAGTTTTGGAGCCAAAATCCAAAGGATGTGGAGTCGGGGTGTGTAAGAAGACCAGAAAGCACTATTCTGGGCCACGTTTTTGGAATTTGAAAAGCTTGCAGCGGTTGAAAGTGACCCTATAATTTGGATTCAAGAAAATTACTAAACTCAGTATTTCATATTCTCAGTAAACCAGACATTTTTTGTTAGACAAAGATTTCCCAGAAATGCACCGTTTGGGAAATAGCCATTTTTGGCCCAAAATTTGGAATTTTGGAAAAATTTGAAAAGTGGAAAGTAGTCAAACCCATAATTTTATAGAAGATGAATGGAGCATCAGAACATAGATCCATGAATTGCTGAGTGTTCCTTGTTATATGGACTAACTTCGCCGGGTAGAAAAGTTTTTCTGAATCTTCATAGATTTTCTTCCACAAGTGGTTGAAGTTGGCATCCCAGACCAAAATACAACTGTGTAAAAATGTGCAGAATTGTGGTGAACGTTGTCATTTTTTAAGTAATGTAGTTTCCACACCCAAAGTCGGAATGGAGCATGAGGATAGGCATTGGAAAGCTTGTCCAGTAGGGAATAATGGTGTATGATCAGAATTTGAATGGGGTTATCGTACATCATAGATAATTAGAGCAAAAAAGTGCCACTGACTGTTTTGTCAAATTGTTGACAGTATGGGCAATTTTCAGAATTGCATGAATGAGCAAAAGAAATGAATGCATACCAGCTATGTGAATTATTCCATGAGTTTTATTTTGTTAAATATTGATTGTTATGTTTCTATATGCATTCTTATGATGTCTAACAATTATTCTCATAATGCACAGTGCTTGCAGCTCATAAGATTTAATAGTGTAGCGGAAGTAACATACAGGGAAGAGAGAGTCTCCAAAGAAAAATGGTGACCATAAATGATGCTCAGGATCCTTATGATCATGAAAAAGGCGTTCTAGGAGAAAATGTGCATGAAGAGAATGCTGAGACTGAATCTAATGGGAGAAGGAAGAAAATAACTCCTCAGAACTTGGTTGAAACCATGGTAAGCTTCAATGAAAGGTTGATGAAAGCTCAAGAAAAACAAAACCAACTCAATGCTGCTATTTTGCAAAGCCTCACTGATATGCAGTAGAAGATAAACCTTGGGTCCAACCCAATTCATGTAGGTGAAGAAGGAAGAGATGCAGAGAGTCGCTTTAGAGGTCGTTCAAAGAAGAGGACTCAAAGCCCAAGGAAGAGTTCTATGAGCAAGAAGCATAGAACACCTTCCTCTAGATCTTCTTCTAGCAGATCATGCGAATCCATAGGTTCTAAAAGAAGTCCAAGGCATGTTCCTAGGATATTTGATGGAAGAAAGAAGTTCAATGGAATCCCACAAGGAGAATTTAGGAAGGCAAGACCTCCCACATTTGATGGAGAAGACAAGACTGGCCAAGAGGCATAGGCATAGATTCTTGGAATGAAGAAATATTTCAGAATTCAGGACTACTCAGGAAATGAGAAAGCCAGAATTGCCATTTACAATCTAAATGGCAGAGCTTCAATTTGGTGGGAAAACCTCTTGCAAGTGAAAGGAATCAGTGAAAGGAAGATCAGCTAGGAGAGATTTAAGAAGTACTTCAAGGAAAAATACATTTTTGGTAGGTATTATGACAGTAAGAGAAAAGAGTTCAATGAACTCAGGTTGGGACAAAAATCTATGGAAGAACATGTCCATAAATTTTTGGAATTGTTGAGATATGTGGACTATATTAAGGATGAGAGAATAAAAATCCAATGCTTCCTTGGGAGTCTACCTCAAATCTTCAGAGATATAATTGAATTTGTTAATCCACCAAGTCTTGATGAAGCCATTAGGATGGTAATGCATTGCTATGAGCAGAGTAAATAAAAATCAGAGGTAAACCCAACATGGAAAGGAAATCCAAGAGGGAGGTTTGACCAAACGAAGAGTGGATTCAAGCCACCATTCAAAAGTCATCCTAAAACCTTTCCACAGGGGCAGCAAGCAAGGAGTGGATTCAAGCCAACAGTAGTAGTAGAAAAGACATCTAAGGGACTGCTTCAATGTTGGGGATGTGGAAAAAACCACATGTTAAAGGACTATCCACATCGGAAGGATAATCCCCGAAGGTTGCACAACTTAAAGGGAGAAGCAACAGTGGAGGACATGGCAAAGGAAACGCCTCGAATTTATGCAGTGTTGGATAACCATCAGGTAGATCATCAATCATCAGTGGTGGAAGTTGAAGGTAAGATTGCTAAGCAATCTATTTCTGTTTTGATTGATCCAGAATCTACTCATAGTTATGTTTCTCCAAAAGTGGTTGAAGGTTGTTCTCTTAGAAAAGTGAAGCACAATAAGTCTTGGATAGTTCAATTAGCCATAGGGACCAAGAGAAAAATTAATGAAGTAGTGGTGGAGTGCGCCATAGAATTGAATGGACTCCACACACATGCAGATTTAAATGTACTACCATTAGGCTCTTATGATGCCTTAATTGGCATGGATTGGTTGGAAAAGCATAGAGCCAAGTTGGACTGTTATGAGAAAGCACTTGAGTGCATTGATGATGAGGGAAAACCAAGATTGGTAAGAGGAATTCCCAAGCAAGTTTCAGTAAGACAAATTTCAGCCTTACAGTTAAAAAAATTATATGCAGTCCATATATCAGATTCGTCAGAGGACCAAGGACCAAGGATAGAAGATTTCCCATTGTTGCAAGAGTTCCAAGATGTATTTCCGGATGAAGTGTCAGGACTACCACCAAAGAGAGATATTGATTTTACCATCAATCTTGTTCCAGGGGCAACACCAAATTCCAAAGCTCCTTATAGAATGAGTACACCGGAATTAGTAGAGTTGAAGATGCAGCTACAAGAGTTAATGGAAAAGAAGTATACTAGGCCTAGTGTGTCCCCTTGGGGAGCACCGATATTATTTGTTAAGAAGAAGGATGGGACTTTAAGGCTGTGTATTGATTACAGGAAACTAAATAAAGTGACAGTCAAGAACAAGTATCCATTGCCAAGAATTGATGACTTGTTTGATCAAATGAAGGAAGCCAAGGTGTTTCCAAAGATTGACTTGAGGTCTGGGTACTATCAAGTGAGAATTAAAGAAGAAGACATTCACAAGACGGCTTTCATAACTAGATATGGTCATTATGAGTTCGCTGTGGTTCCATTTAGTCTTACCAATGCACCTGCTACATTCATGTGTCTCATGAATAGTGTGTTCATCAAATATTTGGATAAGTTTGTGATTGTGTTCTTGGATGACATTCTTGTCTATTCAAGGAATGAAGAAGAACATGAGGAACATCTAGGGATGGTGTTGCAAGTCCTTAGAGAACATCAGTTGTATGCCAAGTTAAGCAAGTGTGAATTCTACCAAAAGAGGATTCAGTACTTGGGTCATGTTATTTCTGAAGAAGGAATTGCAGTGGATCCAGAAAATATTAATGCCATTATGGATTGGTCTACTCCAAAGAATGTTTCTGATGTTAGCTCTTTCATGGGTCTTGCTGGTTACTAAAGAAGTTTCATTGAAGGATTCTCCAAGATAGATCACCCAATCACTTCATTACAGAAGAAGAATATCAAGTTTACATGGTCTGAAAAGTGTGAGAAAAGCTTTCAGTAGTTAAAGGAGCTGCTTACCAGCGCTCCTGTTTTGAAGATAGCAAATCCAAAGAAGGATTTTGTAGTGTGCACGGATGCTTGAATTAAAGGGCTAGGTGGAGTGCTCATGCAAGAAGGAGTTGTGATTTTCTATGAGTCAAGGAAATTAAAAGAGTATGAAAATAATTATGCCACACATAATTTAGAAATAGCATCCATAGTACATGCTCTCAAGATGTGGAGACATTATTTGATGGGAAGAATATTCGAGCTTAGAACAGACCACATGAGCTTGAAGTATTTGTTTGATCAGCCAAAATTGAATGCTAGGCAAGCTAGGTGGATGGAATTCCTTTGTGAGTTTGATTTTGAAATTAAGCATGTAAAAGGGAAAGAGAATAAGGTTGTAGATGCTCTTAGCATAAAATTTCATGTTGCAACATTAAGTGTGTGTAAATCAAATTTGAAGACAAGAGTTCTTGAAGCCCAGAATAGTGATGAAACTTTCCTTCAAATTAAAGAGAAGTTGCAGCAAGGTAATATGTATGAAAAGTATGCAGGATATAGACTTGGTGAATATGATATCCTCATATATAAAGATAGATTGTACATTCTAGACAGTGCAGATTTGAAGAAGCTAGTGATGGATGAAATACATCAAATGCCATACTCAGGACATCCAGGATATTAGAAGACTATAACAGTAGCAAGAAAGCAATACTTTTTGCATGGTATGAAGAAGGACATAACTGAGTACATTGCTAGGTGTCAGAAGTGCCAACAAGTCAAGGAAGAGCACCAACATCCAGCAGGATTGTTGCAGCCCTTACCCATTCCAGAATGGAAGTGGGAAGTGATCTCTATGGATTTTATAACTGGTCTTCCCATGACAATGAAGAAGCATGATTCAATCATGGTTGTGGTGGACAAACTATCAAAGGTAGTTCACTTTATTCCAGTCAAGTCCACTCACAAGGCTAGTGACATTGCAAATATATTCATGAGAGAGATATTCAAGTTGCATGGATTGCCTAAGGAAATAATTTATGATCGTGATACAAAGTTCACTTCCAATTTTTGGAAGGGATTGTTTCAGGAATTGAGAACTAGATTGAATTTCAGTACAGCATTTCATCATCAAACAGATGGCCAAATTGAGAGGGTGAAACGGGTTCTTGAATACATGCCGAGAATGTATGTGATGTATAAACCATCCAAGTGGGAGGATTACCTACACTTGGTAGAGTTTGCATACAATAATGGACATCATGCATCATTGGGAATGAGTCAATTTGAAGCATTGTATGGCAAAGGATGCAGGACATCAATGAATTGGGATAGTCCGGTGAACAGGGTGGTGCTTTGGTCAGAGATGATCAAGGAAATGGAACAGGAGGTTGCTAATATCAGGCGGAATTTAAAGGCAGCTCAGGACAAGCAGAAGAGTTATGCAGATTTGAAAAGAGTGCATAAGGAATTTCAGATTGAAGATCATGCTTATTTGAGAGTGAAACCAAGGAAAAGTTCTCTCAAGTTGGGGAGTTGTGCCAAGTTGTCACCAAGATATTGTGGGCCATTTGAAGTCCTTGATAGGATAGGGCCAGTTGCATATAGAGTTGCATTTCTTACTAACATAAGATCTCATAATTTTTTCCATGTATCTTTGCTTAAGAAGTATGTACATGATCCTAATCATATGATTGATTGGAATGTGATACAGGTGGAGCCCAAGGGAGAGTTCCAAGTAGAGCCTATGCGCATCCTCAACATGAAGGTCACTTTGCTCCGGAACAGAGCCATCGAGCAGGTAAAGGTCCAATGGGAGCACCTTAGTCCTTATGAGGCTACATGGAAGCTGGAGGATGCCATGAGAGAGGCATTCCCATTTTTGTTCAGTTTTAAGAACACCGAAGACGGTGTTGTTCTAAGGGGGAGGGGAATGTAATACCCCAATTTTGACCCTTATGAAATATTGGCTTTTGATGTAAATATTGTATACATGCGATGTATGTTTCCCCTAGTGTGGAGCTCAAGGCCAAGGCCCCGCTAGTGTATGTTCGGATTTTATTTAGAATGGAAAAACATTTGATATTTTGTTACCCATGTGCTATTAAGCCATGGAATATTGTAAATGATGTAAATATTTGATATTGCAATAAAATACCAAAACTGGCTATGGAAGCAACAAATGAAAAGGGGACGTGTGTATCCACTAGGGAGTGGTGAGGGGGTTGTGGGGATGAACCATATGCTTCCAAATGTCATTGTGAGAACCCATTTGACTTTCCTTGATGACATTTATTTCTGTTGTAAGGAAGTTGTTGAAGATTTCAGTCCATGGCTTCAATGGAGCATGGGCAGCCCAGAAATTCATATGGTAGAGTATGGGCTTTGTTTTCTTGTACCACAAGTCACTCTACCTCATGGGAATGGATTTTTCCTCATTTCCATTCCATTTTTGAAGAACCCAACATCAATTTTCATCCATTACGAATTGCCAGCAGTGAGAAAAAACAGAAATCGCAACTTTACAAGAACCCACGTTTTGAAGAGCCAAAAACACCCAGAATTGATATTTGACACTAAAATCCAATGGGGGATCCATAGATATGAACCTTACGGAAAATTTGAGAGTATTAAATACCCTAAAATCCATTGGAAAAACCAGTTTTTATAGCCCAGAAAACCAGTGATGGGATGGAGTTATTTGATGAACAGAATTGTGAGAAATCCAATAGTGAATGACTGAGCAGAGGTTGGGTTTGCTTAATAAACCCAGTGAAGGCTAGAATCTCAAGAATTAGCAGTTGGACCTTTCTATACCCATCCTAAAGAGAACTAAAGGAAAGGAACTCCTGAAGGACTGTGCAGCAGAGAAGGGGATCTTCCTTATGTTGGGTGTGGTAGGTAATGTGAGTTCCTTGACTGTTGAATTCATTTGAGATGCCTGTAGCTCTGTGGATGAGCTCACTGGCTTAGAATTTCCCTCCTTTGTCTGTTGTATGCTTGATAAACCCAACTGTGAGTTGGCTTAACATAGTTGTTGAGTGAAACCATGGCCGAGAGTGAGCCTGTCTAGTTCCTCCTTAGTGGATACACAACCCAGCTTGAGGATGATCTCTTAGCTCAAAGAATACAAGATGGCTAGAGATCTATGGTTGGGTGGAACGTTGCTTTCGCATATCCAGTTGTTTGGACAACTTCATATCCAAGATAAGTATTCTATGTGGATTAATTTATATGCATTATGTGTTCTGCAATGTGTTAATTCTGAATGTTAATTATTCATGTTAATGGAATTGATATATGTATGTGCATAGCATGAGAATGGGAATGATTCTATGCATGTTGAATCACCCTATGTTTGTGATAGATGTGTTCATGCATTACTGTAGTGTGTGTGCAAATGTGTTTTAATTCCGATGTGTTTATATTGAATATGAGTCTGCACACATAAGTTTTTAATTGTTATGCATTTATGAGTAATGTATGGGGGATGAAATTGTCAAATAAGCCTAGTAAGTTGGTCACGTTTCCTTCCTTGCACCGGTTTGATGGAAGGGGGCGTGAAAACACTTTTCTCGGACCTCCTCATAATGGTTTTCTGACTTGAGTTAAAAACTATTGTGTCCAATTTGGCCACTGTATGTTGGTTTGATGAGGTAAAAGGGGTGAGCCCGAGCTCTATGAATGGTAGATGACCTCCAGTAAGTGTGACTCCTGATATCCCTGTCGAATCTATATCCATGTCTTCCATATTTGAGCCTTCTTCTTGGGATCCTTGAACTTCCACAGCTTCTTTGGACTTAGCTTCTTCTTCCTTCTTTGTTTGCTTCTCAGTTGCTTCTCTTTCTTCTCTTTCTCTTCCTTCTTCTTCCGCTCTTCTTTTGTCTTATTCTTCCTTTTGCAAGCTCTCAGCATCCTTTAGCAACTTTTCGGCTTCTTCTCTCTGGATCCTTTTTGCTTCCTCCTTTAGCTTTTGTTCTGCTTCGGCCACTTGTATCCTCACGGATTCTTCTCTTTGCTTTCGTTTCCTTTCTGTTTCTGCTCCAGTAGTGGCGGCATGACTGGATCCAGCACTGCTCTTTCGAACAAAACGTTTGTTCAGCTCAGTCATGTTTCTTTCTATTCTATATACCTCTTCGGCCTTGTTGAAGTAATCGAAATATTCATAATGTATTTTGATTGACACACAATGCTCAACAAACCTCTTAAGGTTGTCATTTCTTATGAAACTCTTCTCTCCGAAATTAAATACTTCCGAATATTTAACGAAATATTTGACACATTTAACTTTGGAGAATTTGTATGCCCCGATACAGTAGGGTAATGGTGGGAAGGAGGCCTTCTTTTGATCATGCAGGAAACTGTCAATCCCATTAATGAAAACTTGTTCACGGCCTCTTTGTGGACCACAAAATCAGTCTCATATTTGGGCATTAGGGATGAAGCTCTGGAACCTCCAAACATTCTGATATAGGTTCCTTCTTGCAAAAAGTAGTAGTCCCCATACTCATTTATGACTGCCATTGCGTTTTCAGAAAGGCAGTTTGGTTCCTTATTAAAAATCATCCAATAAAGAGGGATGATCAACCCTTCACAGAGGAGTTTGTATTGGCTTACATATCTGTGGACCCATGTAATCTGGTAGGCCATATAGATAGGAGATTCATCCTAATTCTATATAGATCCCAAATTAGGAAATGGGTGCCTAATTAGTATGAAGTCCATGAGATATGAGGACATGTAGAATTCTACCTTCTTATGGGTTAAACATCCATGTGTTGCTTCTATTGTTGATGATATCCTATCCGAGATGATGTCTGCCCAGTTAAACACAGTGTCGTGGAAGGCTATGTGATAAATTAGGGGTACCCAGTTTAGCTTGTAGATGTTCCCATTTGCTCTGCCGAAGGTTCTGCTTAGCATTAGAGCTATAATTCTGAATGGGGTCCTCAAGCTTTGGATTTCATACTCCCCACTCATTTTCTGCCTCAGTTGCTTCCCTGAGACTACCATTTTCTTAGAATATTCGAAGTGGTCCATGTTTATACTCTTGATCTAGTCTTCGGTTAACATGACCTTAGGCGGTGGTAGTTTGTATGATACTATTATATGACCTGGATGGAAAGAGGAAAATCCTTCCCCTTTTGTGTCGGAGATGATTCTTGATGTGACATCCACGTGTGGCAGGATCCATCCAATGATTTCTAAGCAGGAAAAAAGTTCCTACCATGTGGCCACTTTGGTGATGCCTGATTTATTAATGTTTTGGTACAAGATCATTTCTTCGAGAGCTGCATCAGGAATATTCTGATCCTGGATAATCTGATACAATTCTCCCCACTTGTACTCTGGTACAATTCTCATTACTACTCTAGTATCTTCGAACATGGTTTCTATCAAGGTGTCAACTATGACTTCCACGTCCGATTCTGGTTCGGTTTCCTTAGACTTCCTCTTGGCACTCTTTTTTGGAATTTTCAAATCTTGATGAAATAGTAGAAACAATGTGTAAGCAAAACTCAACAAGAAGTCTGTAAAGCAATTTTCTTTCATATTACTGACAATAGGCTAAGTTGAGAGAACAATTAATTCCATGATGTTGGGTAAATGTTGTCAATGTTTGTTTAGCTTTAAACCACAATGGCGTGTGAAAGTCTCAAATGAAAATATGAGAACAAACCAAGGATGCTTATCTTAAAGGTTTTTATAAAGTTCGGTTGACTCTAAAGCCCTTATTTCTTATATGAATGACAAACTTATTTTTGGAATATATGTTTTCGGGATTAGTCGACAAATTATTTAAGTTTCAATCCTGCTCGGACAATGTGCATGTAAGCCTCATCTCTGTGTGCATCAAATTTATCGTCATCAGGTGCTAAGAATATAGACGGGTAAAGGAAGAGGTTGAGACCAATAGTCGGGGAAAACGATTGCTCGAAGGAAGAAAACAACCCAAATCTAGACTCTTTAACTTGTATTTAATAATTTCTTCCATGTGGAGTGATGTAGAGTTATATTAGGTTTCCTATCACTTTGGAAAAACAAGATGCGTTTAACTCCACAAATGCAAGGTCTACCGCAGTAGGCAACATAGACATCCCAAGCATAATATGGTCTAATTTCAGCAGTATGGGGGGTTCAAAAGGAAATCCCTTTGTTTGAGTCCAGCTCGTAGTAGGCTGAGAAACTGTGCTCTTGTTGTTTGCTTGACAATACTGACGGAAAAATGAAAACCAGAAGGATCTACCCTGTGAGGTTTGAACCGCGGGAAATGACCACATATGCCATAAGAAAAGCAGTAAACTATGTAATACAATCCTCCAGGTTTTGCATTTAAACTGGAAAAAATGGCTTAGGTCGAATTGGACGGGTTAAACTCTGTAGCCCTAGGTTGAGACCACTATCTAACAAATGGGGTGTGACTAATGAAAGCACCCAATCGGAAAGGCCCAGGGTTTATCAACGAAATATAAATAGCGCAAACACCTAAACCCATGGTGAAACTGAATGATAGTACCAACAATAAAAAAACGACCACAAAGGCAAGGAAATGGCCTACCTGGCAGTCTCGGAATGGCCGCAAGAGTGAGTTGAAATGGCGTCGGTGCTTGGTCGAGGATGAACTCGCGAAATGACGTTTTTGCAAATGTTAAACAAAATGGACCTTACGCTATATATAACAAAATGAAAACCCAGTCATTAATGTGAACAGGGTAGGTTTGGTGGGGTCATAAATGACAGACACTTTGGCACGAAACTCTCCCCCCCCCAGCGTCGCTACCGTGAAAAGAACAAATACCGCTGACCCTTTCAGCATAAATCACCTAGTCACAACAATACGGTTGACGCTATTTATGCAGGCGCAGTGACCGGTTAGTTTGGTCGCCGTCATATTCCAATATTGTGTCTCTCTCTTCGCCGAAGGCATCGGTGTTGTTTCATGATTTTGTCGACCAATCTCGGCATGACATGTGTATTAGCGGAGATATGGTGTCTCTTTCACCATTGCGTTAGAATTCAAAATAGTCGTCAATCCCGCTTTGCCGACGACCAGTCGGCATTGTTCACTTAATCGTAGATAAATGATCGGTGTCGTTGGCTCAGTTTCCATGAAAAGATCAGTGGCATTGGCTCAGTTTCCGCAAAAAAGGTCGGCATTACTAACAATGTCGACCTTAAAGTGAAGTCGACACAAAATTTCCAAATTTTGTGTCGACTTCACTTTTTCCTCCAACTGATCGATGTGAGTTGTTCAGTCACCGTGAATCGGTCGGAAGAACTTGTCCAGTTGTAGCGACCATGTCGACGAAAACTCACCAAACTACTTCAACACTGTTCGGCGAAAACTCACCAAACTACTCCAAAGTTCAGTGGAAACTCGCCAAACTGCTCCGACCACTCCGACCATTTTTGCCTTCAAAAACTTAAGTGTTTTTCCGCAAATTTAGAAAAAATACTTCGACCGTTTTGGCGTGAATGGCCAAGTTGCTCCAAAAAAGAGACAAGACTACCTCTTTTGCTCCAACCGTTTCAGAGTAACTCACCGAGTTGCTCCGACCGTTTCGGCGGCAAAAAATGAGTTAAAATTAACCAAAAACTTGCTTTCTTCAATCAAAAAACCATGAAAACTTCTAAGTGAAGAAGCTAAGCTTATCTGGGATGAGATAGATTCTATGTAAACTCTAAAAAAGAAGGAGAGGCCCTACAATTTTAAGAAATTTTTGGGGATTAGGTTGTAGTAGCAACAGGTTGATGTTGAGAAATTGCAAGTTGAAGAAGATAGTGCTAACAAGTATGATGAGGCACTTCATCCTCAGATGATGGTTATTCTAGGTCCTCATATCATCACTTCACATTCTGAATCAAATTACGAGATAGTCTTCATGACCACTAATATTGGATTTTCATCTAATAAGGTACATCATCCATCTTTAGAACTTTCACGAGAATCATAAACCTTCTTTTTTGGTTTTCATGACATTATTCAGACTTGGTTGGAAAAATCGTTCTATCAAAATTTTCCACGACACAACAATATTTCTATTGTGAATTAATTTATGATTGTTATTATTCTTTCAAGCATGTATTGTGCAATACACCATTCCTATAAATGTATTCATGACTATAATATTTCTATAGGACTGGAAGTCCTTCAATGGATACATTGCCTCTATGACTTCACATAGATTTTTTTGAGCCGATGTAGGTTAGTTTAGGAGTATTATAGGTTTTCTTTTTCTTCTTTCTTTTAGAATAAGAGTTTGGCCAATTTAGTTTAACTTTTGAATAAAGCTACTAGATAGTCCTTTAGGTTTTGTTTCTGATATCTTAGCTACCCCCCCTCCCCCATGTACTATCATTCTATTCCTTTGGAAATTTGGTAATTAGGGATGATATCCTACTTTGATTCATTTTAAACTTGGATTTTGGAATGACATTGGTATTTCATGAATAAGACATGTGCAGAAGCCTACAAAAATTACCTGAAAAATAAATATTATCAACTTGATCATTCACTCTAGTACAGTATCTGATCCTTGGTGAGAAAAATGGACATGATTAGAAATGTATGAATTGGTCTTTGCTATACAATACTTTGCATTCCAGAGAAATCATAATAGAGTATACCCTGTAACATTGACACCTCGTTTCCAAATATCAACCAAAAGGTTAGGAGGCACATGTGGAAAACTTGACTACTCCTTCGAAAGGATTTGGCCCTTTAGGAATTTAAGAATTTTACTTCAACTCTGTCTGAGTCTATTGATGGATTGCTTGAAAAAAAGGTTCAATTTTAGTCTTTGCATGAAGGACTATATACCATCACAAAGATGAATTTTAAAACACCAGATAGGAACAAAACATTGTCATAATGAATTTTAAAGGGTTGATGGCTCATTGCATGGCTTACATTGAAGTCTCTGACCATCACTGTGTGAAGGGATTAAGGAATCAATGCACACATATGAAAAAAGGTTATAAAGTTTAGCATTCCCATGGATCACAAACTGGAAAAAAATTCATGCTAGTCCCCACACCAAGATCACAAGAGGTCTTAGAAGAGAATTAAGCTACAATCAAAAGAAAAAAGCTTCATCAATAGATGAACAATCAAGAAAAATGAAGAGGAATCAAGAGAATTGGTAGAAGGAATCATATTCAATCATAATCACCATGAATAGAATAAAATTGAAATAAATTCACTCCTTCTAATGGAAAATCCTATAATCCATGACATTGGTGAGGTGCACGATTAGAGTTGAAGCATCCATTCAGGTATGACCCTCTTGATTAACTCAAGCAGTAAGTTGCATGCTAATCTATATAGATAAAATTGAACAAATTTTTCCCATTAGTTTGGAGGACAATTAGGTAGTAAGGTTACATCTTTATGTGAAGAATAACTTACCTCCATTATGTTTTGTTGCACTAGAGAGAATGATGAATTAAAGATCCTAGACCTAGATCTTATCAATTGAAATGACTCTTTTCTTGAGGATAAAATCAATAATTGGGTTTGCAATTTTTTTTTCATGGAAAGGTAAGAACAACAAGAGTTTGTTTGTAATTTTTATTTCTCTTGTGATGGAGTTACTCTCATTTTCCATTTATTTTGGAAGGTATTTATTGGAAGGGGATGCATCAAATGATCAAGAACTCGGGAGATGTCTTAATCAACATGACGAACACTCAAGGTAGTATTCAATGATATGTTGTCTAGAAACTAAACCCTAATAACCTCTTTACATTCACATTATTTTTGGGTAATCTTGAAACAACATGAGTTCCAATTTCTTTGTAAATTTAATAAATCGGATCTAGTAATGAAATGAATGACAATCTAGATTAAAGTATCTCCCAAACCATCCTTGATTTCATGCATACATTCCTTGTTAGATTCTCTAGAAATTGCAATATTGAAGCTCCTCTTAGATTTCTCTAGGAATATCTTCACCAAATTCATTATCCATTTCATGTCTCCTTCATTGATTAATATAATCCTTGCCATATCAATCAAGCTTGATTTCCTTTGGCCTTAAGACAATTCTAAGCCTAGTGTAGGTGGAATATCCAATTGGGAGGTACATGCTTGAGAAGTATGGAGAACCAACTATATACTAGGTGACCATACAAAGAAGAAAAGTGTATTAGTAGCAAGTGCTTTGGAAAGGATTTTGAAATCATGAATCAACTTGAGCATTAGAATGTCGAAGGGAGTAATGCTTGTAAATTGGCTTGATATGTTTCCTGACCTTTTTCCCTTGACATAATGCTTTTGTGATGTTTCATATTGTTTGGATTTGGCTTTAATGATTTGACCCTGAGCCTTATTTTAGTCTTCTTGATTGTGACTTTTGTTTTGAAGAGAATTTGAAAAGACTGAGTTTATATACCATTGCTTTTAACTGAGCTTTGAGACTAAGGTATTGGTCTGCTTTTAGTTTTTCTCATTTTCTTTGTTCAGTGAAGTCATTTCTTTTTGGAAAATTGTTTTAACTATTCATATCCCTTTCTCTTATCTTAATTTTCTTTTCAAACTTATAAGTCGAACTTTTGGCATCAGTTACCATAAGGGCTCATTCAAAACCCATGGCTTAATCGGTTTGGGGTTTCAAAAGTTAGGGTTTGAACAATAGTACCATTGGAAAGACATACATCGTATTTGTTGAACACCAAATCATTACATCTAAGCATCCTTACAAGTTATTTGGAAGTATATAGTGGGATCCTTACCATGGTTGAACACTAATAGATTTGAAAGAGCTTACAGGAGAACAATATTTATAGGGACTCTAGGTGTCTTTTGGTTATTATCTAGCAAACCCCATCCACTTCACACACTTAATTGGTTGAATCCTATGATGCTTTCAAGTTGTCAACCCACTAGTAGAATTTGAAGCATGGCAATGCAAGGAAAACCAAAATGATTCTAAATGCCATCCCATGCCTTTAAGGGGCTTACTAAATCTACTCCCCCATCTGCTCACCACAAAAGAAGAAATATCTAAGAGATTAAGAAAATATGTATGTACATATATAAACCAAAAGGTTAAATAGGAAAATAACATTTAGATGTAAAATGGGTTTAAGAGGAAACTCTATCGAGGATATGGACGCTTGTGGGAAGTAGAGCCACGCCTATGGTATAAGAGATGAGGAACAAACATTAAGCACTTGTCTTATAATTTCTACTCTATGGTGTTACCCTCAGTGCAAAGCACATATGGACCTAATCTTGGTAAATGAAATCCATGATTTGGTTCCTAGATAATAACCGCAAGATTATCTTAGGTCCGTTATTATTAGTTCATATCCTATTGAAAATTAAAATATCTGTTGAAGTGGTACCCATGAATACAAAAAATATTATGCTCATTTGAAGAGCTTATCTTTAACACTTGGATGAATGGAAGTCTTTGGGTGATTTAGACAAAGATAACTAGTTCTTCCAGTGGTTCGCTAGTGGCCATAACTACTTCCCTTACTTTTCTTGACCTTGGAGTAGAAAAGCAAGGCCTCCAATACTAAATTTTGGGTTTTTGAGTGTGACCTAGAATGATCTGTAAATGATGAATAATCTAAACTAAGCTGTATTGCTTAAATGTCTATCAATACCTACATGATGATCTTAATAGATTCTACTATTGTCTTTGAATGAGTTAGTTGGACTATTTGACTTACTTGTTTTCCCTTCACTAACGACTTGATTTTCCATGACCTATGTTATTACTTTGATAGTTGTTTGAGTGTTTTGAGTGCAATTTTTGAGGTCCTTTATATTTCTCCTAAGTGTGTTTCGCAATCATTGTCTTCCAATTCTTATTTTTATCTTACCTTGATAGGTTTGAGAACTACATGGAAACTGTCAAGCTAGGTTACGCTGCTACTCTCTGGTCTATGCCATGATCTCATGATTGGCCTATTTTATCCATCACATCCTTGGAAATGTTGTTATATTGATTCATGAATCCTTGCACAATCAAATCAATTCCAATCACAACTTCATATAGGTTGTGACTGGCAGGTCTCATGCGCCATAAACCTTCTCCCTATATTTCATGATGTAAATAGTTTTATCTTGTCTTATATGCTTCTCTTAGCTATGGTCAGCTCTCTATGTCTTTTATTGGTCAATGACTAACTCAAGATTCATTTTAAGGATGAATCGATTTTTTGCATGGTTGTGTGGATAAGGTGCACTGTGGGGGCAATTAGCCTAGTTCAGAAATTAAAATATTTTCATCAATGATGGCTAGTGTTAATCCTTGCTAGCACACAAAAATCTTATATAACACAAATAGCAAGGGATTTGAAATAATTGGATTTGAGCAAAGTCGTTGCAAGAATGGGGCCTAGACTTTCATTAAAAAATGACTTTGTGCGTAATTTTGGGGACCTATGAAAGTGAAACTTTTATCAATGAACTAGGCCATCTTTGATGAGCTCTTCGTTACAAATCCAACGCAACTCACAGAATTCAAATCCAAGTCCTAAAGGTGTTAAAATGCCACTGATAATTTCTCGACAAACCTAGTCTACAGTCCATGATGCTTAGAAAGCTAGCCCCTTCGTGAAGAAAGAAAGTTACCATGTCATTGTTCTCTAATCCTCTGATAATTTTCATGTCTCAACTATCTATTATAAAGACCTTGCACTAAGGAAGCAAGTCGCGTAAAAAATTATAAATCACCAATGAAAAAAAATGTGAATCACTAAGGTGGAATTTAACACATCGTTAAAATACTGAAAATTTAAGTGTTTATTCCATCCAATGGTTAAAAACCCAAGAACCTATTTATTGATCCCCTGCGTACTGATTAAAATGTTAAGCATCGAATCCTTGAGATTAAAAGATATCCTAGCACCCCACTTTATGCTTTTAAGCACTCAAAACTCTTGAAATGCCTTGAATTTAAAAAATAAAAATAAAAATAAAAAAAATCCCAAAACAACAAATAAAATATTACCAAAATCTCTACCTCATAAATTTAAAAAGGGTAATTAATATTTCTTGTATATCCCCTCTTATATAACATGACAATATCCCCTCTTATATAACATGACAATTTTTGGGCCCCTTTTGAACCCATTTATGAACATGGGAGTGCTTACCTCATCATACACTAAAGCTTGTAAATAAGGTTATACTGCACCAAAATGATATAACTCGACTGTTATCCAAGTCATTCCTTGTTTTTAATCCAAGTCATAACCCAAGGCACCATCACCAAGGTAACATCGCATAATTCCATCGCATGATTAACAATATTTTAGCGACATGTTAGCATTTTAATTGCATGGTGCATTCTATAACTCAATAGGAGGAATATGTATTTTTTTGTGCTCATCTTGAAGTTGACACGCGTCTTTTAAAAAAAATATTATAAAAAATATGTTGATTAATTAAAATATTTATAGCAACATATATATAAAACTACACAAAATAAATAAATTAAAACGTTTTTTCAACATTTTCACTCTAAAATAGGGTTTGGACTTCGACAGATTTGATCTCTCTCGACATTTGATAGATCCCCTTTAAAATAAATCTATACTGGTGAATAACTCATTACATAAGTCATAAACCAAAATCGTCGCATGAGAGTTGCGTTGTAGCAGAGGCATTAGTACTAAGTTTAGTGACATGTCGCAGAATTAGCAATAAAATTTGTGCAAGCTTAATGGTTTATATAGCATGGACTTAGTAATAAGGGGTGCGCTTGCTTGAGGTAATAGGTGTGTAGACTTTAATTACTAAGCGCATAGGGTAGTAGTAAGGAGTGCTAGGTTAGTGGTAAAGGGTAGCGCTAGGTTAGTGTTATAGGTTGAGCGCTAGGCTAGTGGTTAAGTTGCGCTAGGCTAGTGGTAAGAGTAGCTCTAGGTTAGTGGTTAAGTTGCGCTAGGTTAGTGGTAAGAGTAGCTCTAGGTTAGTGGTTAAAGTAGCACTAGCTTGGTAGAGTGCAGCACTGACTTAGTTAATATGGGTGCGCTAGGTGTGTGAAGGCATGTAAAATACTTTTATTGGCCTTCGAAAATGCAACTAAAATGGGGTACATATAAAATTTGTTAATAATAAAATTTCAAAGGGAGGACATGTACATTTTTAGTAAAGTGTTTTAATGGAGAACCCCTTTTAAGAAAATTCAATAACATGGGGATGCTTAGTTATAATTTTAATTTTAATTTTGTTTTGTTTTTATTATTTGTTATTTGTTATTTTTTATTTTGGTATTATTAATAAAGTTAAATTGAAAAAGGTTAAAAGGAATTTTTTTTTGTTTTTTTTTTAGATTCTACACGTGAACTCAAGAGATGAAAACGAACACATCCAAGAAGTACAAATATAGGACGGAAGGTGTAGAACTACGACAGTGAGAACTATAGAGAAGCATTGAAGATGAAGATTTTAATGATCAAATCAACCAATGTTTGCATAGAGCACGCTATCCAAAAATTAGGAAAAGGAGGAGCTAGTCATTTTTAAGATTTTTTGTGTGCCACCTTAGAAGATTAAACATGCAAGTGAAGCTTGTGCAAAAGCTATAAATCACTCCCAAGGAAACTTGTTAGTCACCAATGATGAGCGATAACTCTTAAGTCGTTGATTGTCGATAACGCTTAAGTCTCTAATGTGTGATAATGCTAAATGCTATGATGTGTGACAAACCTTAATGCCCCAACACGTGATAACTCTTAAGTCATCGATGTCCGATAATGCTTAATGCCCCTACGTGTGACAAAAGCAGCACAACAAAATGTCACTTCCATATTTTGGCCATATTTTTTTTACTCAAACCTCCATTTTGAACATTCTTTATACCATTGAAAAGGTATCAACGAGATCAATGGCCATTTGGTTATAATTATTTCATATCACCTGCCAAATAGTTCATAAATTTCAATAAAAAGGAATACCACGTCATTAACGACAAAAAGGATCACTTTAACCTAAAACTTTATATTGTACACATAAATGGAAATTCTTATGAAATGAGCATGGTTTAGGCTTATGTGATCATGTGGGGGGGATTACATGAATGCATGACTAAAGGGCCCATTTTTTCCCAACTTTTCAAATATAAATTTTACATTTAATATATCTCATGAAAAGTCTAAAAGGAGAAGTGGAATAGATAGAAAGGACAAAAGAGAAACTCAAGGATCGGGAAGAAGAAACAATTGGATAGTTACTCAAGAAGACTATTAAGCTTCTGAGGGAGTAATGTTAAATAGGGGGACATCAAATGAATCAAGACTTTTTGGCTCTCTAACTTTTTGATGTACTATTGTTACTGTTAATGAGGAGAAGTTGCTTTCAGCCAAGTCACTTTATGAAAATCTTTGATTCTTATTTGTAATATCCTCTCTATGACCCCGCTTTTTTTTTGTATCAGAAATGAAAATCTAAATGTACAATGTATTAGTTCTTGGCAAAGAGCTCAAGGCCAACGCCCCACTAGTAAACTATGTAAGTAATGTTAAGATTTCCTAAGTTGTTTTAAAGTTTTATTTATAGACTTGGGAGACTGAAAGGATTGAAAGGTGTTATCTGTATCATATGGATTCTGGTAAGTTCTTCCTGTAAGTCCATCTCTCTATGGACAGTAATTGCATTTGCTTTTGGGTGTTTTCTCCTCTTGGGTGAGGTTGTCTTCATTCAAATAGTGAACTATTGGTTTAATTAGTGATAGTTTGGGTGGAGAGAGGGAAAGCTCTCTCTCTTATTTTATTGTTGTTGCAGTTGAATGGAAAGAGGGGGAAACGTAAATTTTCTATGTTATTCTTGTTGGATGTTATATATATATATATATATATAGTTCATTAAAACCTATGTGTGGTTGGAAGGACACAACCCTTCATTGTTTGTAAAAAATGAGGAACGGCCTAGAGATACTAACCTGACCTTACCTTGTGTTATGTCTAATGGTTAGGAGGTAGAGCCGCCTTCTTATGAGAAGCTGACTCCATTGTCTATCATTTTTCATTAGTGTTCTCTTTTAGGGAAGGGGCGCAGCTTGCTCACAATGTTATTATTTTGACTACTTTTAAATTAAGAAGACCTAGCCTCAAGTGATAAAGGAGAGAGGGTGAATAGCTTGGACCTCTTGTGTTCCTACTTGATTCTTTAAAAAAAAAAACGAAAACCTTGAGACTGTTTTTTATTGAATGATATATAAACATAGAATGAATATGCCAGGGAGAGAGTGTAACTCGCGAGATTGCTATATTAACTTATACCTATATTCTTATATATTGTTGTTAGGTTGGATGGCCTCTCATTTGGAGAGCCATGCCTTTTCTGGTTTTTCGAGGTCACGTTTTGTTGGCCGGACTCTCATTCATAGAGCCATGTTTCTCTTGACTATAGAGATATTGTTTATTTGATGGCCTCCTTTTTAAAAAGCCATACCTTAATGAGATTAATTAGGCACGGCCATATCTTACCTGGGTTACTTGGAGTATATTTTACATTTGGTTATATATATATATATATATATATATATATATATATATTTTTTTTGGAGCTTGCATTGGTAGTGAAGGGCATGACCCTAGCTTATATTATTATTATCGTAATAATATAATATTATTATTATTTTTATTAAAGTTTTTTAAACCTAAATAGTTTAAAATATATAATATAATATTATTATTATTATATATTTTGATTTTATCTTTCTATACTTGGAAGAAGAAAAAAATACTTCCTTGTACAAGGAATATCTTGGAAATGAAGGAAATAAAGAACCGAATGGAGAATTTGGAGCAAAGCTAGGCTAGAGATTTTAAAAATCTTGAAGGGTTACGTGCAAGGCTTGATCAAATTGAAGCTGAACTACACAAAGGCAAGGAAGAATTATCAAACACTGTGAAATTTGAAGTCAACAAAGCCATATCATGGGAGATGGAGGGATTAAGAAGAGAAATAACTTTAGGCATAGAAGTTGGATTAACCAAACTGGTGCAGTATCTCGATGCAAGAGATGCCGCAATAAATGGTGATTTGTCAAAAACGGACCAATCATCCCCCAGTTCAACAAACACGGATGATCATAAATAAAATTTCAAAGTAGAAATTCCACAAGGTGAGGGAGATCACAATCATTCTCCAGCTACCAGACAACCATCCTCGATCTCCATGCAACCAATGGGGGGATATCAAATGAATCCTAAGTTGGAGCTACCCAAGTTCGACGGTTCAACAAAGCAGAGCGTGGCATGGATCAACAAGGAAGAAGAGTATTTTTGTATACACAAGATCATATCTGATGAAGAGATGATTAGATATGCCTCGATGCAACGAGAAGGTCGGGCATATAACTGGTACATGTGGTGGAATATCATGACAAAAAAAGGTGCCCACAACTGGAAAACATTCAAGAAGGACTTCTTTAAAATATTTGAAGATCTAAAGGAGAAGGAATTTTTTGTAAGGATCACCAGATTGCAACAGAAAGGTGATGTGGATGAATATACCTCTGAATGGGAAGAATTAGCAACACGGGTACCGGAGCTAACAGATAGTCAACGACTCCAGACATGTGTACATGGGATCAATCCATACATTAGAGATGAGCTAGAATTATACAATGTCTCAAGTTTGGATAAGGCTAGATGTAAGGTGAAACTTATTGAAGAAAAGTTTAAAAAATCAAGACAAGGGAACATGGACAAGAGTTATTTACGACAACCAGAAACAAAATTTCGATATTGCGGAGGTGGTTGGTCACCAGATCATCGATTCAACAAATATGGCAATGAAGTGGAAAAGTATTCAAAAACATCCACCATTTGCGCTGACGGTGATAGAAAAAAGAAGAAGAATATGTGTCGTCGATGTGGGGAAGAGTGGATCCCAGGCCACAAATGAAGATTCAACCACACAACACACTGCAAAATTATAAATGGAAAACTAGTAGAGGTATCGGCAGACGAATATACGTCTGATTCTGAAGAAGACACAAGCTCACTTGAAGTATCAATTGCAACAATTACATGTATTGAACAAATACGTAAGGAAGAAGATTTAGTGACACATAAGAAGGTTAATTCCCAATAGAAGGAAGGTCAATCATGCACAAAGAAATGTATTCCAACCCAGTTTAGAAGTCACGAAAAATTTAGGGATGATCCACTCATGTTCCAAGAAACAGAACCAAACAAATCGGTCCCCAAGAGATTACAACTTACTGGGACAATCAAGAGTAAAGACATCACCATTCTAATCGACTCTGGAAGCACACATAACTTGATTGATATCAATAGAGAAAAGGAACTTAATCTTTTTGTGTTCCTCGCAAAAGGTCTCAAAGCCTCAACCATCACTGATCAACACATAGAAGAAGTGGGAAAATGCCATAAAGTGTCATTACAAATACAAAACTTAAACTTACAGCTCAATTTTTTATGCCTTACCACTCAAGGAAGTAGACATGGTATTAGGCGTTGAATGGTTAATGTCATTAGGAACTTACTCTACCAGCCTTAAAAATCAATACATGGAATTTAAATGGAATGGAAGTATGTATCGATTACATGGACCGATAAATTCACCACACAAGCAGAAAGAATCTCAGCACAAAAAGGATCCTAGCCATCGTCAAAATAAAGAGATCAATCCATATCATTTATCTCAACTCAATGTCAACACAAATCCATCGAAAAAGGAAACATTAGTAAATTTAGCTTTGACGACAAAGCTTCCCTTAATAAGGGGAAGGCAGTGTTACGAACATAAAAAAATAAAATAAATATATATATAAGTAATAATAGTTAATAATAATTAATAATGACAATTAAATTAATGAATTATAAGGGTACACCTTTCCATTGAAACAGTACCCAAATTGTTGATGTATTTGTAACTTCGGAAGATATTCACTTGTATATTTTATATTGTATTTGTATTTTATTATTGTACCTCCAACGGAGATGTTTATTCCTCCGGTCGAAGAAGTCATTATTGTACTTGGATCATGTAAAGTCATTGAGGTCAATCCTCCCATGTATGTCAGGGCATTAGACCCCAGAGTTAAGTTATTAATGGGTTATTAGACTCTCCTAGAGAAGTCGACCTAGACAGTTACACTTAGGGGGTGACCTGTTTCGGGTTAAGGCTAAGTGGAAAGTAAAGTATAAATAGAGAGGCTGCTCCTCTCTATTTGATCATTCACACACTCACTAACTTCGCATTAGTGAGACAGAGAGAAGTTCACACAAGTAGAGGAGGAGGAAGCTGTTGGAGACCATCTCTTTGTTTTGGGGTTTTGTATTATTACTCATTCTATCTCTGAGTAAGTTGCAGGGTTTTCTCCTTTATGGTTTCCGTGGTGAAATGCTTTGTGTCTCTTGTCTCTTGTGTTTGATTTGTTGTGCTTGTTATTCTCTCATTAAGATCCTAGATCATATTGAATTAAATTATGAAAAACTAACATGGTATCAGAGCTATCCTGAAGGAAGGCAATGCATGGCATTTACGACACTTGTTTCACTTGCGACAATTTGAAAGCTAGGGTTTTCTATAGCAAAACCTAGTCCTCGTGGAATTTTCGCTATAAATCAATTTTGGAGAAGGTTTAGGATCTGAAAAATTGGAAAGGCCGAAGATGGAATTTTCATGTACCTTGTGACTGAATTTCAGCCTCAGATTCGTTGTACTTTCTGAGATATGATCCGTACATGTTAGGGTTTTTGCCTCTTCCAGAATTAATCCCTAAACAGGTGACCTAGGTACAAAGGTCATATGTTAGGATAGGAAGCTCCAAATGGAATTCTGTAAAAAGTGACAGTTAGGGCATGGACTGTAGTTTCATAGGTCCTATTTTCAGAGGCCAAAGGTGAAACAGTGACACATGTCACTCCGTACAAGTTCACTATATTATTTCATCCCTTAAACAGGTCATGTTGGGAAATTGAGCATATCTCTCTGATGGAGAATCTAATGAAGCTCAAACCTATGGGGTTGGAAAGATGACAGGTCGGGCTACCACAGGCCGAAGTTTTAGACCCTGCAGATCCGAAATTTCTAATATACACCAGAAACAATACGGCACATCTGAAATGTCTCAACGAATGAAATCAAAGAAGAGGAGGAAGAAGCTCTCACTTAGGGTTTTCAGTTTTTAGGTATGGTATGACCTGATACAATGTTGGAGACACTTGATGCAACATTGGAAACTTTGAAAATGGATTTGGAATCCATTCAGCATACATATTCATCCTCCATCAAAATGTTGTGGGAGGAAGGAGATTGAAAATTAGGGTTTCCAAGTAAGAAGAAACCCTAGCAAAGTTGGGAGACTCATAGGGAAGCAATGAAGGAGGTTTAAATGGAACGGATATTCTATCATCCTAGCACCACGAAACTATATAAGATGTTTACAAGTGATCTACCTTGGATGGTTAGGGTTTTACCCTTATAGAGAAGACTACAAGCAATCTCGACAGGTATGACTTGATGAGATACAGGTATGTTTCGAAATCTATTTCATGATTAAGTTCATGATATGTTTGTCTTCATATTATTGAGGTTAGTACAATCATGATTAATTTTAGATTGTCTGATAACCTTAGTAAAAGTATGAATGCATGTGGATAATAGAAGACATTTATTGATTACGGTTATGACACTTATGATTGTACTAATGCACTTGTGGTGTTGTATGAGGATGATGTTGTCTGCTAACATGAAAGGTACATCAAGAAAGACAAATCCATATGACCATGATGACATGAAGACAAAGACTCATCCATAGTCATTGATCACATAGAAGCTCTACTTACAAGGTATGTATAATTTGGTTCTACAATGCTCAACTTATGAGATATACAGGTTACTAACACAAGGTCTCTAAATCATTGAAGAGAACAAAGAAGACATTGTTTGGGTATGTTAGACATAAATATCAAGCATGATAATCCAGGTATGTTTTCCTATATTGAGTTAGAATCCTACTTTGTGTTAGGATCTTAGATAAGTATACTTTTGTATGATTGATAATGATTATTCTTGAAGTTAGAAGTTTAAGTAATCAAGGGTTTATGCATATTATGTTTCTTAGTTTAAATAATGATATGAAAAACTAGAAGAGTCGTATGGTGATATAAGAATATGCATGAGTAAAAGAAGTACTCCCTAAAACCTTGAATACTAATGCTTGTGATAAATTACTTGTGTATGAAATGATCATGACCATACACATTTAAGATTATTTAGAATCATAATGTTTTGATAGTATTGAGATTATACTAATGAATGTATGATTATGTATGAGATCTTGAGGATGACATAATGATGACACTAGTGAACACTTAAGCATGCATATTGGTCTAGGATGGATATAAGTTCAAAGACAGATAATCCAGGAAGCAAAGATCAAGAGGGAGGACACTCCAGTATTTCCTACAAGGAAGCAAGGATTGAGAGGGAGTCCACCCAACAACCAAACAAAGATAAGTATTTGAATTGTCATTTCTTGTATATATGATTACTTAAATGATGTTGTTTAGTCATCTACATACTTATGTTCCTAGATTTAGGATGTATATTATGCATGTTAGGAAAGTTGCATTAATGAACAAGATACTAATAATATGCAAGTAATGGGTAAGTGGCCTATGGCACTGTACAACATTCCATTGCTACTTATCTAGTATGAAACCTTTTTGCTGGCATGTTGGGAGTTGTGCACACTCTTAACAATGTTCTAGTAGAGATGGAAGGCATCTAGAAAGTTACAGGATATGGATAAATGTTGTATTGAAGCATTGGCTAAGGTAATTGCATGACTATATGACCTATGTATGTATGCATAAGAATTTGTTCCGAAAACTATGAAATGTTTCTAATCATGCAATTGAACTTGACTTGTAGGAAAGATCGTATACCATCACCTACAAGAGAGACTTGTTTCGAAGAACAAGCGACGAAGAATCAACATATATCAGAAAAAATACCTATTGAAGATATTGAAGAACCTAAAGTTCCCAGGATCAGAAATACAGTAATTGGAAGAATCGATTCCAAAAGAATATGAAGAATGCAAGATGGAAGACCCATAGGAACCTGTAGATCCACCCCATGAGAAGAATTCTCATAAGAGGAAACCAGCATGGGTATGAGAGGCAATTCAATATGCAGGGAGATATGGCGCTCCAGAAGGAATGCACAGAGACCGAGGCCATAGTCTAGTTATGTAACCCTGCTGTGCGACATCATTAAGAAAGAACCGTCCAACTATGAAGAAGCGACATAAAAGAAAGAATGGAAGGATGCCATGATCGAGGAGTACCAGTCGATCATGAAGAATGATGTCTGGGATGTGGTCCCGAGACCAGAAGAGAAGTCTATTGTGACTTCCAAGTGGATCTAAAAGATCAAGCATGCTGCAAATGGCAGCATAGAGAAATACAAGGAAAGATTTGCGGCACGTGGCTTCTCCCAGAAAGAAGGGATAGACTATGAGGAGACATTTGCACCTGTAGCAAGATACACTTCCATTAGAACAGTACTTGCTTTGGCTGCAGTGATGAAATGGAAGACACACCATATGGATGTCAAGACAGCGTTCTTGAATGGTGTAGTGTAAGAGGAAGTATGTGTGGAGCAGTGTAACCTACCCAAATTTTGAGACTATTTATTTTAATTGCAAAATCATTATGTTAAATTATAATTACAAAGTTTTGTAATTATGACCAAATATTGGTCAAGGATGATTATAATGACATATTATTATTATTTAATAAATTAAAACAGGAGACAAACACCCAAGGGAATTGTTAAATGAGTGTTCACTGACCCACTAGGAGGAATGGAAGCTATTAGAAGGCATGGGACAGATGTCAGGATTTGCACTCCACCACTAGCTGTTGGTTATGGGACAACAACCCCTAAAATTGTGGCATTATCCCCCAGGTGAGTGGAACAAAGCTATTAGCTCATTAATGACCAAGTTAACCACTAAAGAAGGCCTAGAAAGCCTAGATAAGGCAATTCGAATTGAGCAGGGAGCTCTACATTATTTTCTGCATAAATAATTCCTCAAGTGTATCAGGTGATCACTGAGAGATTCGAATAGGGAGGCTAAGTGGAAGTGCATTGTGAGGATACTTAAATATTTTGAGAAGTGAACCAGAGGTGCTGGTGCAGGTCTCTTTGACTTCTAAGTCTATAGAACTGAATGATCCAAATTGCTACTCCAAGTTGATGACCTAAAGCTTCTACAGATTCTTCTTCCTAGTGGTTCAATGAACAAGCTCGGAGGTCCTAAGGCAAGTAAATTGATTGTCTTCAGGAGTAGGTTGGGTGGAACAGGCTCCTTGGGTTGTTTGTTTCCCTACATTCACCAGGTTCTACTGTTATGTCCTGTTCATTTTCAGTTATATGTTTTTTTTGCATTTGTAGGTTTAGTATTTACAGTTAATAGCATACATAAGTAATTGTTTCATTTTCTGACCTAAGCATGACTTTGTATAATGTTGATTAAGTAAGGGAGATGATTGATTAAATATCTTCTCTGTATTTTCCCATGTTGTCTTTTGCAAAGTACTCTAGTATAGAGAAGGAAATTTGAAGATAGATGATTTGATAGGCTGATTGCTAATGAATGAAGAGACTAATGTTGTTGAATTTCATTAAATTTTCTTATCAAACATTATCTATGATATGGAGTATATGTCTAGATTTAGGATCGAAATGATATTTCTTAGTACAGGTATTCTAATGTTATTTTTCACATACTGTCAGAAATAAATAGTACTTTTATGTATAAAAACCTAGGGTTTATACTTAGGTTATTTACTTCTTTCCAGATTTCACATACACTGCATTATACTATCATTTCATTCAAAGTCAATAAAAGTATCATAAGTTCATTGCGTTTCCTTCATCGATATTCATGATTTAAACTTAGCATTTTCCCATTATTTAAAATAATCTACTATGTATTAACATATGCGGAAAGGGCTATGTTAGGTTTTATTTAGAAAGTCTTCCATATAGTTTTATAAACGAAACAATTATCATTCTGTAACAGAAGATGTAAGACTGAACTTTCAACTGTTCTAAAGATGCAAACTTCTACAAGTTCGTTTTTAAAACCCTAAGACCATTTTATGGCCAACTTATAGTCTACACTTATAATCGTAAAACCTATTTTATTATATCTTTTTCCTTTCCAAAATCAAACAAAATTTTATTATTCAATTATCACTTTTATGATAGCTATTTATACAAAACCCTTGCAGACAAGAGTATTATTATCAACCATAATATTCATTTAAGTGATAATTCAATACCAGAAACCAAGTATCATCACCATTTTAAACTCTAACCTAAGCAATGTAAACTCAGGGTTTCGTTTTCGAGAAACCAGTTAAGCTACGGCTCTCGGCCATTATCAAAACGACAGTACAGTTGCTAGCTAAAAACAATCTACCATCGAAACCTATAGAGTAGGATTTTATTTGCAAACAGTAAGGTAGAAACCTTTGGCACGTAGCCATTTTTAAACACACAGTTTTCAATACAACAAACAACAATTTATATAAATATGGGGACTGCATAGGAACCATTATAAGATATGTTTAAATACAAACTGAATCTCATTTTACCATTCAAGTCAAAAGTATAAGTATCGTAACACAGAACCATCTTTTTCACAGAAACGAGTCAGCCCATGGCTTTCTAAACACTGTATTAATTATACAAACATCGACTTAACCAAACTTATACATCGCACATAAAACTTTATGAAACTTCTTAACATTGTATTTTTCCATTAAAAATGATGAGGGTTCATCCCTTTAGTATTACATCTTAAACAAGTGTACTGTTGTAACAAAATTTACAGTAAAACGCTACAAAACAAAGTAACATGAAAAGTCGAGGATCTCATCCTCTGGTACTTGTCTTTTGACTTCCAAACATATCATCGGCCAAAACCTTGCCAGGAGTCATTACAACATAACGTCAAACATCAAAGAATCGACCACACCAACAGGGAGAACCTACGAAGTAAAGAACCACCGAGGCTTACTGGTGGACGAGCAACTTTATTCCACAAGCTTTCAAACCCAGTGACCTTTCGACAAAGTGAAGCCTGCCACAGTAAAAACTTGAGAGGTTAAAACGAGAAGATACAGGGATATTTTTAAACACAATAGAATGCATTAACACTGTAGTATTGAAACATTACCTTGTATTGTAGCTCCCATTTCAAAGGCGTCGTTAACAAACGAAGAAAGAGCCACCTAGCAATGCATCAAAGAACAGACTCAGACTCTGAGAATCAATCTCTAATACAAACTTCCAATAGAGAATCCCCGAAAAACTACTTCCTAAAAACACTACGAATGCTGCTCTATGGCTCGTTTATGAAAGAGTAAGCTTACACCTGAAACTAGGAAGTATGCCCAATAGGACAAGGGATCGAATTCGAGGAAGGAGTCCTCTGAACCCCAACTTATAAACCCTACATTGTAGCAAGCTGTCGGCCTCTCTACTTTGCCACTAACACGCGAAATGAAGGCCAAGAAACACTTCAACGATACATACAACGAAAGACTAGGGTTTCATTCCAAAGCCCAAGATCATGTGAGATCAACGATGGAGGAGATGCCAACTAGGCACAATGAAGTTCGGGAAACCACTGCATTGAATGCCTTATTGATTACAACATCCACCACGGTGCCAGCTCAATAGACTAAGAGGCAAGTCATTATATAGCTCGACGTTTTGATGCAAGCATTGTGAAGTCCTTCACGTGATCTTTAGCCACGAAGGCATCCACCCAGACTTCCACTCAATGCAGAAGGCAGGAGACTTAAATGCCCTAGCCAGTCACGATAGTTTGCCATCATGCTAGTACCAAGACTTTAAATGCCCTGTCATTATCACATTCAATACACTATTTAGGGTTGCAAAACATATTTCTTTTCATTTCCCAAAGTTTGTAGTTGACATCATATTGTTAGTAATACATTTCTAATGAATGGGTCGTATAAGACATGGTGGATATATGTTGCACATTTTTCTCAAGAGCATAGGTAATGTTATATAGAAGACATTGGTTTTTAATGTATAATTTAAAATTCCATAATATGTATATCGTGACGTTTGTTATTTCTCCAACCATATTTACAAAGTATTCATTATCATATTACATTGTTTAAATAATAATTTAGAATGTCTAGTCCTAAAGTGTGACAAATGAACAATAGAAATATGACGGTAATAACATAATAGACATTGCTATATTAGTATAATTCTACCTGCATTTATAAATGGAGAAATGTAGGTGCTACTCCAGTTATATTGATAATTTCAAGCTAAATCTACGTATTGAAATAATATTTGATTCATATTTCCATAGTGTGGAGCAATACATAAATTGAGACGTTCATGTAATAAATTATCACTCTTTGCAACATGGATAAATGATGGCAAGATCATAATAAAACATATACATTGTAATCTAGCACTTAATTCATAAGTATAAGTATCTTTTCTTAACATTTCCCTAAAGAGCCTAGTGTAAATAACTAGTTACAACTTCTACGACTTATAAGCATGGACAAAGTAACACTTATAGAAATAGGACAGAGACCCATACCTTTAATAACTTTCATGCAAGGAAGTACTTAAAGTGTTCACAATACATTGACGACTAATTGAAAAACATAATTACTCTTAACATTTGAATTGTCGTAATGTTCTTACCTGCGTTTCTGCACAAGGAAACAAGTTAAAATGCCTTAGCTAACATAGCTAAGTAAACCTCAGGGTACCTCATAGGACCCCCTTCGTCATCATCCAAAGAAAACTGTCAGTATTATGTCTAGAAGAGTGTATCGCAAGAAAATTTAAACACGGCTAACACAAACAAAACTAATGTTGTAATTGTTTAAAAGAGGTATGATGTGTTGTTAGCATTAAACTATTATTAGTTAAGAGGTTTAGCATTTATTTTATTTCCGCATTAGCAATTACAGTATTTATTGCTATTTTAAAAAAATTTAATTTTTGTGAAATTTACGGGATGTTACAAGTAGCCACTCGGGTTTGAGACACTTGACAGGGAGTCTCATGTGTGCAAACTGAAGAAATCCTTGTAGGGTTTGAAACAGGCACCCAGGACGTGGTATGGCAGGATTGATAGCCTCCTGACTAGTTTTCTGCTTTACCAAGAGTAAAGTGGATTCCAACCTTTACTACAAGGTTGAGGAAGGCAACCCAGTGATACTCCTGTTGTATCTAGATGACCTATTTTTGACAGGTGAGGATGGGTTGATTGCTGACACGAAGAGGAAGCTTGCTGCTGAGTTCTAGATGAAGGACTTGGGTATGATGCACTATTTTCTAGGCATGGAGGTGTGGCAGAGTGCGGATGGAATCTTCCTTGGGCAAGAGAAGTATGCAGTAGAGATCCTGAAGAGGTTCGGGATGATGGACTGCAAGGCCATGGCCACACCTAGGGCATTGAACCTGAAGCTATTGATTGATGCTTCATTGATGCCACGATGTATCGTCAGATGATTGGGTCCTTGATGTACCTGACGAATACGAGACTAGATATTTTCTTTGCTATGAACACATTGAGCCAGTTCCTGACAGATCCGAGACATGTTCACCTAATTGCTGCAAAGCATATTCTGAGGTACCTGAAGGGTACAGTTCATTATGGGCTCAAGTATGATACAAATCAGAAGATTAACCTGGAGGGTTATGTTGATTCAAATTGGGCAGGAAGTGCCATTAATAGGAAGAGCACTTCGGGGTGTTGCTTCAGTATGGGATCAGGTGTGATCTCTTGGTTTAGCAGGAAGTAGTCCTGCATGGCACTGAGTACAGCCGAAGTAGAGTATTTCACAGCTTGTTCGACTAGTTGTGAGGCAGTATGGATGAGGAAGCTATTGTATGATTTGTTTGATCTCCGATTGGACTCAACTTGTATATATTGTGACAACCAGAGTTGTGTGAAGTTGTCTGAGAACACGGTGTTCCATGACAAGTCGAAGCACGTCGAGATCAAGTATCGCTATATCAGGAATATGGTGCAGAGAGGAGTAGTGAAGCTCCAGTATGTTGCGACGAATGAGAAGATAGCAAATGTATTGACCAAGTCGTTGGCCAGAGTGAAGTTTGAATACTTCATAGAGAAGCTTGGTGTACTTCAGATCGAGGTTCCTTCCAAGGGGAAGTGATGAGTCTGGAAGATGCAGATGCACATGAGCCATTCTCACATAGTTGTAGGAAAGTCCTCCTATGGTGTAGATGTAAGGGTTGGGCCATTCCCACATAGTGGTAGGAAAGTCCTCCTATGGTGTAGATGTAAGGGCTAGGCCATTCTCACCATGGTGGTAGGAAAGGCCTCCCATGGTGCATATGTAAGGGCTGAGCGTGGCTTTTCCGACATGGTTAGAGGAAATTCCTTCCATTGTCGTTGATGTAATTATCGAGGCTTTTCCGACATGGTTAGAGGAAAGTCCTTCCATGGTCGGTGATGTAATTGTTGAGCTTTTCCGACATGGTTAGAGGAAAGTCCTTCCATGGTCATTGATGTAATTGCTGAAGCTTTTCCGACATGGTCAGAGGTTAGTCCTTCCATGGTGGTTGATGTAATTGTTGAGCCTTTCCCAGATGGTGATAGGAAAGTCCTTCCATGCTGGTGAGTGTAAGTGTTGTGTTATGTGCATCTGGGTTGTGCTCCGTTGACAATGGGATGATATGAAGATGATGAGGTGACAGTAGGGTACACAGGTTTTTCATAGGCATATAATCAGTCATGGGATGCTCCTTCAAGTTTTGCAGTGGCATATAATCAGTCTTGGGAGATCTTGCAGGTTTTGCAAGTGGCATATAATCAGTCCTGGGATGCTCCTTCAGGTTTTGCAGTAGCATATAATCAGTCCTGGGAGATCTTGCAGGTTTTGCAGAGGCATATAATAAGTCCTGAGATGTACCTACTAGATGGCTTGCTCACAGAGATGATGAAGACCTACATGGAGGCTAGCCCTACATCCAGCATGAAAAAGGGTTAGCTCTGTAGAACTTCCTATGACGAGAAGATTGGAGATTGATGGTCGAGATAGTTGCAACAGTGACGACGATGATCCAACTTTGATGATGGTCCAACTTTGATGATGGTCCAGCTTTGATGATGATCCAGTGACGAAAACTTGTGCTGATGAACTATGTCAAGAGAATACCTTCCTAGTTGAGAGGCAGTGTTGATGTATTTGTAACTTCGAAAGATATTCACTTGTATATTTTATATTGTATTTGTATTTTATTATTGTACCTCCGACGGAGATGTTTATTCCTTCGGTCGGAGAAGTCATTATTGTACTTGGGTCATGTAAAGTCATTGAGTTCAATCCTCCCATGTATGTTGGGGCATTAGACCCCAGAGTTAAGTTATTAATGGGTTATTAGACTCTCCTAGAGAAGTTGACCCAGTCAGTTACACTTAGGGGCCGACCTATTTGGGTTTAAGGCTAAGCGGAAGGTAAAGTGGAAGATAAAGTATAAATAGAGAGGGTGCTCCTCTCTATTTGATCATTCACACACTCACTCACTTCGCATTAGTGAGAGAGAGAGAAGTTCGCACAAGTGGAGGAGGAGGAAGATGTTGGAGACCATCTCTTTGTTTTGGGGTTTTGTATTATTGCTCATTCTATCTCTGAGGAAGTTGCGGGGTTTTCTTCTTTATGGTTTCCCTGGTGAAATGCTTTGTGTCTCTTGTCTCTTTTGTTTGATTTGCTTTGCTTGTTATTCTCTCAGTAAGATACTAGATCATATTGAATTAAATTATGAAAAACTAACACAAATGACCTTTAAATGGTCACATTTGTAATTACAAAAATCATCTTTCAATCAATTATTCATCAACTATCAATTTTGTGGGTCTTCGAAGTATAATTGTGGGTTTCAAAAGTAATTTTCCACTTCAATTATGCATAAAGAACATTTTGTTGCATCAAGGGTTTATGTGCACTCAAGATAGGAACTTCTTGTTATATTTTATGTCTTGATTTATGTTGACAAAAGAGATGATGATGTAAATAACCTCTGGCAAGAAATTGTGAGTGAAGCATACAAGTGCACATGGGTGCACGAAGCTTCACCAAGCTTAAGTAAATGGAAAGCAATACATGAGGTAACTTATGGTATGAGTTATGATAATTGTTTTTGTAAAGATAGCAGAATGCTATTGAAAGTGGATCAAATAATATTCAATTGCGTGAATGATTTATTTATGCCAAGTACATATTTTATAAGAAACAGAATAGGAAACAAGTTGGAAAATTGAAATCCTATTGAAACACTATAGAGAAGTAAACATAACATTTTTTTAGAATGTTAAGCTTTAGTAGATGGCATAGTTATGTTAAAGAAATTGATTCAAAAAAGATAGAAGATGTAAATCAAGAAATGTTGGAATGATTTACACATGTTTTGGAAGATGCTGGGAGCATCAAAATATGAAATTACAATATGGTGCTTAAAAATTAAGGTTGTTGAACATATGTTCTAGAAAGATAAATTTGAAATGACTAGTGCATAAAATGCAAAGTTGTTGTATCAAAATGAATCAACATCTTATTAAGAAAGGTAAACCCGGAGTGAGCTAGAAATGATACATGTAGTAATGTGCACTTGGGAAGATGAGGCTGGAGTTGTTTGTAAGATAACAAAATGGTCGAATTGATCAACGATAAGGGATCAATTCTTTTAAGAAGATGTTATATTATATGTCTGTATGACCGACATTGTTTTGAAGTAAATGCAGGGAATGAGTTATAGCAATTTCAATATAACATGTAAAAGTATTTGAAGACTTAATACATTGATTTAATGTTGATTCGAAGGACTCTGGAGAATCAGTATTATTTATGATTGATTTGATGTTGAGTTGGAGGGCTCTAGAGCATCAAGGTTATTTTTACTTATTATGTTTGACTTGATGTTGAGCTAGTAGGCTCTGGAGCATCAAGTATTTTTAAGTTATGTGATGATTTCAATGTTCCTTTATGAAAAGTATCCATTATATGTCATTGTGACTAACAGTGTTTCGAGGCAAATATAGGTAATCTGCTCTAGCATTTTCAATAACACCATAATTTAATAAAGATATTGAAATTATGAAACCTGCAATAAGAAGAATAAAAATTAATACAAGTAAAGACTAATCAAACAAAGAATTATGGAACCTTTGAGATAATCACGGGGGACTCCCTGGGTTATAAATCTCTTGAATTTTTAAGAAAATATTTCTACACTAAACAAAACTCTTTATATTGAAAAAATAACTAATTAATGAAAACGAAGAAGAGATTGGATAACAAAAATATATGTCTAATCAAGAGAACCTGAATTTGAAAGAGAGTCTTTCCCAAAAAGAAAAGTTGTTGAGAGTAGACATTACAGGGGGTAATGGTCCCTAGTCCATTGGAGGGTTCCATTGTAGGTCCTTGAGTGCTCATTTTTTCCAAGGTATAGCATATGGCTAGTCCAGGATGGACTTTGTAGGGGGGATAAAATTACAAGACTCTACACAAAGTGGGTAAAAAACCTTGTGGCTACTATACATTAGTAATAAAGATTAAAAAAAAACCTTGAAATTTTGATCAAGTCTACAGCGAAAAGGTAAGATTCTTCTTGTACTAGATGATTTGATGAAGTACTTGGTGTACTCTGAGTACTTTGTGTTGAGTTTGGTGTTGAGCTTGTTAGCTCTGGAGCAACTAAACTCCTTAGAATCATTATGATATTCGAGTTTTTGTGTTGAGCTTGTTGGCTCTGGAGCACCTAAACTCCTTAGACTCATTATGATATTCGAGTTTGGTGTTGAGATTGTTGGATCTGAAGCACCTAAACTACATAGACTCATTCTGATGTTTAAATTCGGTGTTTAGCCCATAGGCTCTGGAGCACCTAAATCTGTTTAGCTGGAATGATTTACTAAAAGTACTTGGTGTACTCTTATCAATGGATGTGCTAGTTAGTAACACTTATTGTGTTACCACCCTGAATAGCACAATTAGGAGATACGCCAAGGAAGGGTGTCATCCTCATGTTGGGTGAGTTATGAATGATATGAACACTATGTGTTTCCCAATTTTACTTATAAGAATGTTATGCTCATGTTATGCTTATGTTGTGGGAGTTGGTATGATTGCTTTATGAGGAAAAGCAAGTTGAAAATGACTAAAAGTACTTGGGAAGAAGTACTACCATACCAGATGTATGCATAAGAATGTTATATATATATGGCAAAGTTATGTACCATGAAAAGAATTTTGTGAATATCTTATCTTAGATCATGAGTTATATATATCATGTATGACTGACTAATACTACAAGTGCAAGAATATTACAAAGTGAATCTTTGTAAGTAAATTGAACTCTAAAAGAGTTGTTATGAAAGGGTAACAACAGGATGTTGCAAAGGAATTATTATTTATGTTCCTTTTTCTCTTTTATGACTATGTGTATGCATATATTTTATGTTGAAATTCTAGAAAGAATTTGTATTGCATGTGGAAAATGCACGTTATGAGCGGAAAAGAACCTTAAAGACATCCAAAAGAGATGCCAAAGATATCGAAGTTCAGAAAGGCAAGCACAAATAACTGAAGGTTGTATTTCACAGAGATAATTGAAAGTTGAAGACAAAAAATTTCAAAGATACGAACACCAAGGACGGTGTTATTTATAAGGGGGGGCAGGATGTAATATCCTCTATGTGACCCCACTTTTTTCTATGACGGAAATGCAATGTAAATGTACAATGTATTAGTTCCTAGCGAGGAGCACAAGGCCAAGGCCCCACCAGTAAAATTTGTAAGTAATGTTATGATTTCCTAAGTTGTTTTAAAGTTTGATTTATAGACTTATGAGACTAAAAGGCTTGACGCAAATAAACGATGGGGGCAAACGAATCCACTAGGGGGAGAATTGAATGGTTAAGAAGCCATTAATATCTAACTTGTTGATGACAGGTGTCATCACGATGCTACAAGCACTTAAAGAAAAATGAATTATGATGTTCACTCGATAACCTATAGTTTAAAAATATCATCTTAAGTGGCTTAAAATATGGGTAGCTATAAGCAGAGTGGTGAATAAGTTAATATTCATAGTCTAAAATGAAACTAGATAATAATACTATCTTACTTTTGAGAAGACGTTTAAGTATTCTTATCGAGAATATTACTAAATATTTATATTATTAGAATGGCGAGTTGAGCCATTACAATTACACGAAGTAATTACAAATATTCATATGTAAGCAATATGTATACAAACTATCATAACGGATTCAAAGTATATTTAAATATATATACAATTTGTTATTATAAAATAACAATGATTATAAAAAGGAGATCAAGCGCATTTATTTAATTATAAAGAAAAGTAGAAGTTTAATAGTATAAACTTTATAAACATTTATACAAATGTATGAATGATAAAATGATTACAAGAAAAGTTAGATGTAAGCAAACTAATTAAGTGATCTTAGCTTTCTTAAGGATGCGCTCCTCATTGGAGTGGAGCATTAATGCTTTTAAAGAAATTTAAATAAAGAAAAGTTAGATGTAAGCAAACTAATTAAGTGATCTTAGCTTTCTTAAGGATGCGCTCCTCATTGGAGTGGAGCATTAATGCTTTTAAAGAAATTTAAATAATGTTATAAAATCAATTAGGATTTATTTTTTTAAAATAATTATGTAATTATTGAAATCATAGAAAAATTAATCCGAGAGGGAAATGAACCTATTAGGGTTTTCATCTTGGGTAGTTTTTAGTAGTTACATTTAGTTTTTTTTTTTGGTAGAGATTGGAAGGCAACATTCTCCTTTGGGAGAGTCGAGCCTCAACCAAAAGGAGCGGAGTGTGGGTGACTCAAGAAAAGCATATCTTGGTTTGAATTCTGCTTGGTATTGAGTTAAGGAAAGGGCGATCAGAGAAGATCCGTCAGCAATCGTTTAAAAGGATACTTTATGGAGAGACGTGGATGGAGGGATTTTCTGAATTAATTTTATTGCAATGGAACTGTGAGATGGGAGTGCAGTCTTGAGGTGAAGGCACTATCTATATCATATGGATTATGGTAAGTTCTTCCCATAAGTCTATCTCTCGTTGGATAGTAATTGCATTTGCTTTCGGGTAATTTCCCCTCTTGGGTGAGGGCGTCTTCATTCAAATAGTGAACTACTAGTTTAATTAGTGATAGTTTGGATGGAGAGGGGGAAAGCTCTCTCTCATGTTTTATTGTTGTTGTAGCCGAATGGAAAGAGGGGGAAATGTAGATTTTCTTTGTTATTCTTGTTGGATGTTATATATATATGGCCTCTGGAAGATCGAGGCTCCACAATCGTTGATCTTCCCTCACATCAATTTTCAACCATTGATTATACTTCTGCCTTATTTATCCCAAATGCATTGTGGAAGGGAATTCATACTTGCTTATACAAAGAATGCATCCCCATATAACTTTGTGGTCCAGGGAATTCATACTTGTTTATAAAAAGAATGCATCCCCATATAACTTAAGTGTAGAAGTAGAGGAAGTCATTGAACTTTATGTAGCTTGTGCTTGACATAAATTTTGGTTTCCATGTCACTACCTAGTCACCTTGACCTGTCATTCCCAGCCATCCATTTGCCATGTGTCACCTGCAAGTAGATCCACCTCATTACCCATTCACCTTTACATGTCATTGCCTAGTCATCACTCACCATGTGTCACCTGTAGGTGGGTACACCTCATTTCCATGTGTCATGCAGGTAGGTCCACCTCATTTCCATGTGCCATGCTATGGTATGTTGGGGAGGGAATACTTACGATAAAACCCATGACCTATCATTGCCTATATATCCACCCACCATGTGTCATCACTCAATTTGTTACTTAATCCCCCCTCCCCCCTGAGAGAGTTGTAAGTGTGAGGAAAGGTAACATAGGAATACTTCCTAGTCATCCACCCACCATGTGTCATCACTCAATTTGATGTTGAATGAAAATAAACCTAAGATGTAGAGGCTGAGGAATTTATGGATAGGGAGAGTGTGGAGTTGAGAAGCCCCACATCTCGCATGGAGGGAAACCTAGGGTGAAAAGGCATAGGAATTTATGGATAGGGAGAGTGTGGACTCGACATCCCACATGGAGGGAAACCTATGATGCAGAGGAATTTATGGATATGGAGAGTGTGGAATTGAGCATCTCTACATCCCACATGGAGGGAAACCTAGGATGCAGAGGCAGAGGAATTTATGGATAGGGAGAGTATGGACTCTGTATCCTACATGGAGGGAAACCTAGGATGCAGAGGAAGAGTAATTTATGGATATGGGTATTGTGGAGTTCAGAAGATTTACATCCCACATGAAGGGAAGACATGGGATAAAAATTTAGGCAGAGGAATTTATGGACAGGGAGAGTGTGGAGTTGAGAAACTATGCATATCGCATGGAGGGAAGACTTAGTATAAAATGTGAAAATGGGAGACTTAGGGAATGCTGGATGTGGAGGAATTTGGGAGAGGGTGTGCATGGAGTCTTTGCATCCCACGGATACCCCCCCCCCCCTCAAAAAAAAAAAACTAAGAATGAAACTTGCAAAAGTGGATATATGCGGAGGTGAAAGGCAAGGAGGATGACGCGATGTAGAATGGAATGAGGGAAGGATGTGGGGGTAAAGGGATGAGTGGTAGTGGAACACTTAGGAAAATTTAAAATCATTTAAACAATTCTTGCATTAAACCTTTTGACATTGCTTCAGTAGGTGCTTGGACAAAATCGTTGATATCTTGGGCATACAACCTTCGATTTAGATTCTGTAAAATGCTAGTCGAAGGTGATATAGAGGCATGTTCTATGAGGTAATGAACATGGTAAAATTAATCCTTTTTTATATCACTCTCTTTTTTATGCTTAGAGGAGAAACCATCTCGAGCAACCTTGCATGGAGTAGCACTGCAATACAAAATTGATTCAGAATTATTAAGATTTGTGGGTTTTCATGATCAATAGGTGAGGTCACCTAGCACTCCTCGGATTTCATAAGTTGGTTTCCATTTGAGAGAAATCTAGTTTCGAGCATAGACCAAAATCACTTGGTTAATGGGTGATCAGGAAAACACATCAACACCAATGAATAATCTAACCCATTTTGTTCCCATGTTAATATCTTAGTTTTGTAGGAGAGGCATTTAGCAAACCCCTTCTCACGATGCAAAGAGTACAACCAAAACTCAAGAAACTATTTTAGGTTGGTCATTCCCAACTTAATATTTTGAGCCCTTAGAAAATTATTTGTATGTATAGACTCGCATTTTGTACTTTATTTATCATAGAAGAAAATTTTATAGTTGGCTTTGTATGATTAAATTCAACATCCGGTACACCACCCCTAATGGTATTCATTGCACAATGAGTAATAGATGATTACGATTACCACATTTATAATGATGATCCATTTTTTTACTATTAATATGATTGTATACACCAATCACTAAATGACCACAATTGATTTTATATCATGGAAAGAAAAAACATTTAACACTACTTGTGGAAAGTGATATCAAAGTAGGTCTTCTAGAGCACACCATTAAATGCCTAGTTTAGACCAATTTTTTTTTATTTGTCACTGATATCACTTGAAACTATATAATGACAAACTTTCCAACCCTTGTCTAACCTTCCATCTTTAAGCTAACCCTTAAGGATGTAATAACTCTCTTATCCAACCATATTTGATTCCAATATATCAATTTGTAGTATTTTATAGGTGGGAAACTCACAAGATTGGAAACCAAAGAGAAATAACTCAGATAGATCAAAGATCAAGGAATTAATATTTGCTTAGTAAAACCCTCGACGAGGGAAACATCCATGCAACAACAAAAGAGAAGTGTTACTTATAAAAAATATTGCATCAAGTACATCCAACTCTTTAAATAGAAAGTATGAAGTAATCACGCTAGCATAAGATAATGGAAGTGCTACTATTATCTTAACAACCTAGTTGAATAGGCCAAGCAACCATTCAACACACATGAAAATAACACATTAAACTAATTTGATCTTATAACATGCTCATAATGTCTAATATCCTAATGTCCCCCTTAAGTAAAACCATGAGGAGTACTTAGTAAAAGATGTTCAAAATTACCCCTAATTTTAGAATTTATCACATCCTCCTCTTATTCACTAGCCCCCTCATCGTAAATTGATTTATAGTTACTAATATACCATATGAAAATTGTATCATTTCTCACAAAACATTGTATCGTTAATAAAAATATGTTTTTCCCATGTAATTTTAAAGTTTCACACCCATTTATTTACCATTATACTAAAAGAGACATACTAAAAATAATTAAATACCTTCTATTTACATGACACTCATGTAGTATTTGGAATTTAAGAGTGAAATCCCCACAAAAACAACTTAGGATAAGATGAAGAGTTTATAGAGAAATAGAAGAATAAGGAAGGAGACATCATGCTGACTTATATTTTAAGTAAAATATTGTGAAGATGAGAAAAGTTGTATACAATTTTCTTATCTTCAAAAACATTGTCAAGACAATAACTTGATCCTAAATAAGTTGTGATTAATATGCATGTGTATCTCAGTGTTCTTTGTGAAACTAAATGTGAAATATTGAACTAAATGTATTGAAACATCTTAATAATGATGGAATCCATCAAAATGTATCATTCAAGAAACCAAAAATGATCTTGGCACACAAATCGATAAAGTTAACAAGGGTTTCTAGCATAGGCATGAGAGAATATAATGGGTGTAAGAACTCTTAAAGGTATCCTTCGTAGAATTTAGAAGGTGACATAAAAGATGAAAATATTGGATTTGAAAGGATCAAATGAAGTTGCATGCAAGGGCCGAAAGTCCACAAGAGCGCTCCAAACAAACCAATATTGTGTGCTCCAAACAACACATTTACCAAGATGGTGTTCTATCATAAATGTGCAGGTACAAATGACACAAAAGATGATACCATCATAGCTATCAAGAGAATTTAAGATCTCGGAGATGAAAATATTAAACATGGAAACTCTTAAAGGAAAAAAAACTATATAATCAAAGCTTTGGGAAAAGTGTGGTGGTATCATCAAAGCTACAGGAAAACACCAAATTTGAAAATTTGAATGTGTTGAAGTTGAAGATGCAAAAAAAAAGGAAATAATGTGTCACGATAAGCATGAAACAAAATGAACCAAAGTTTTCAAAATTTGAGCATGACACAAAATGATCCAAAGTTTTCAAAATTTGAGCATGACACAAAATGATCCAAAGTTTTCAAAAATGTACAAATTGGGAAAATCCTTAATATAGTTAATGGAAATTACATCCTTAGTGGATTCTAAAAAGACCTTATTTTTGGCCACTTACATTGGGGGATTGGAATATCTCGAGTTCATTTGTCAACGTTGTAACTATTGGCATTTAGTTTGGATGGCTGTTCTGGTTTTTCTGGGCCGGATTTTGGGGTAACTTTTCTATACAGTTTGGAATTGTTCCTTGTGATTGTTGGTGGCTTTTTATATGTCCGGCATATGTTTCTCTTACACTTTCTTATAAAGTATAGTTCCTTTTTCGTTTGAAAAAAAAAAGACCTTATTTTAAGTAGATTGAAAAAAATTTAAGGTATATAAAAGATAGGGATAAAATTTACTTATTCTAAAAAATACAAGGGCTTACTATCACCAAAAAAATCCAATTGGTGTCACGATGAATCCCTTATAATCCATTCATTTACAAAGCATGTTTTACATTAAAGGACATGCATTCATAGAAAGGGTGCATGCTCTAGAGGAAAGGAAAAGTGTATAAGAATTGGGATTTAGTTGGATATTGTGCTTCTTCCTTAAAGCTTTTAAGGATTCCATATTCTTCAAACAATGGTTGCCCAAATGACTATTTTTTCCACAAAATGCATGCTTTCGATTCTTCTTTCCTTTGGATTGTGTTCCTTGTTCAAAATTTTAAGAAGAGTAAGGTTTATTTTTTCCACAAAATACATGCTTTCGATAGTTCTTTCCTTTGGATTGTGTTCCTTGTTCAAAATTCTAAGAAGAGTAAGGTTTGCTTAATTAGGATCTTTTTTAAGCTAAACTTTGTGTTTCTTCTTTGATTGGATGGGACCTAAAAATATTTATCCCATTAAATATTTATTGATGCCAATGTGGATGAACTTGTCCTACTATTAGGTTAATTATTTGAAAAATCCTTCAAAATTAGGGATTTTATAGTTAACACCCAAATGTTCTTTCAAAAGTAAGGATTTTATAGTTAGCACCCCAATGTTGTTTCAGTGAATAACTGGTAGAAACAAAAATATAGGCTTACTAAATTTAGAAATCATATTAAGCATCATCTAATCATTGGGTTTCATAATGCCACAGGTCACAAGCAAGAATCTCAAAGTATTGAACTTAGAAATATAATCTTTAATGGGATCAAAGTTTACATAATCCTAGCTATAAGCTCATTAATGAGATTGAATCTCATTCTTCTTTCTAAACAAATTCTCAAATTTATCCTAAACATTATCTTAAGAATAAATCCCTTGAAGATGGAAATTAAGATCTTTCAAAATTAACATGCTAATGAGTCGTTGAGTCTTCTTGTTTTTGTTAAGTCAAGGCATCCAAAGGGGCAAGTTCTCTTCCCAAAGTGATCTGGTATAGTCCTTTACTTCTCAACAAGTCTTCCATGCTTATGAAGTAATATTCATTAAGTGGATCTCATTCAAATTGACATAGACATAACAGCCTCTACAAATAGTACAAAAAATGCAAATAAAACTAAAACTGTATAAATATCTAAATATCTACAATATATTTGTGTAATTGTATAGTGAACAAATCGATAAGTTAACAACATTTATTGAAGGCAAACCTTCATCCATTTTAAAAGTAGTCTAAATGTGTGACAATTTTGTTTTTTTCGATAAAATTTTGATTGAAATATGGTAATTAAAAAAAAAAGGATTTTGTGTTATTCAAATCGCAGTTTTTAACATATAAATCGATTAAACAACGACATTCTGTTTAAACAATTTTAACACTGATTTCTGAGAATTTAAAAATTTCTTCTTGGATTCCGTCCAAATCCTGCCAGAAACGTTGTCAAAAAGAGACGAAATCATCTCCCATTTAAACCATATTTTATAATGTTGTAATAACCAAATTAAAAAAAAAATAGAACAATATCCATTATTTTCATGGGAAGCATAAGAAGTCATAATGGTGCTTGTGGATGTTGGAAAGGACAATGAAAAGGATGCAACATGAAGCATGAAGCAGTAACAACAGTAACGTTATGATTATTCCTTGTGTGGCAGTGGCAGTGGCGGCAGATTAATAATAATCAATAATCAATCTTGTCGTTCTATCTCTCTCATCATGAAGCGCGTGCTCTCACTACTGTGTAACGTGCTTCATGCCGCACCTTCTCCTGCCACGTGGCGGTTGCCACACGCAATCCTCCCACATTGCTTGTCCACAAGAGGAAATGTGTGGCGTCCTTTCTCACATTTGCTGTCTCATCATTTTCAAAGAAAAAAAATAACTTAGAAAACTGTTGTCTTCCAATACAGCTATGTAATCATCATTTCAAAATCAATTTAAATATACCACAAAAACCATTCAAATCAATGGCACCAATAGTCAAAGTGGAAAGTTGATTCTTTTTAAGTTAAAAAATTAAAATTTTATGTTGGTAAATTTCGTTATGATTTTGTTGTCAATACACAATGAGAATATAATTATTATAATTATTAATAATGTTTGGTAAGTTTTTTTTGTTTTTTTTAAATATAAGTTTGGTGGATTACTTCAAGTGGTTGAGAGTGGGTGGTTATGCATAGATATTTAAGGGCATCACTTGATGTCTTCACTGAATTAGACGCCTTAAACTGGAAACCAAGGAAAATACATGAAGGTTTCTATTAATAAGATAACAATTAGATTGTAAAAGTTTTGTGGGTGCAATAAGCTAAGGAAAAATATATACAATAAAATGGTGGAGAGGAGAACTGGGTTGGTGAAGTTATTTCTCGACGTTTCGAGCCGCAAAGTAGGGCTCATCATCAGGAGAGAGTGTCTCACGGTTTAAATTAAGTGTGGCAGATACTAATTAATAAGTGTGAGTTTCATTCAAAAAAATTTTAAGGTTTTACCGACATTCTAGTTTTTTATTTAAAAAATTTAATTTAATTTATTTATTAATTAATATTTTAATATTTAATGTTTTTTAATCTTATTTTATAAGTATTAACAATAAATATTTAGTTAATAGTTAATTTAAAATTTAAAATTTAATTGAAAGTATTTAATTAATAGTTAATTCAAAAATTAATTAAAAGTATTTAGTTAATAGTTAATTCAAAATTTAATTAATTAATTAATTAATACTATTATTTTTAATTGAAATGTTGAAATAACTATTTTATAATAAATTAATATAAGGGTTTTTAAAATATATAATGAATTTTAGGGTTTAAAATTTTTATGTTTTTTAAAGAATTTTTTAAAATTTTTTTAATTAAAGTTATTATAAAAATTATCAAATCAATTCATTAGTTTAAAAATTATTAATTTATTTCATTAATAATTTTAACCTAACTTAATAAACTATTAATAAAACTCTAAACTAAAAATTTTAAGATTTTAAAACTTTAATGAAGAGGATAGAGAGTTTTAGGGTTAAATTTTTTTATGTTTTTTTTAAATTTTTTAATTAAAGTTATTATAAAAATTATTAAATCATTAGAATAGTTTTTTAAAAATTATTAATTCATTTTATTAATAATTTTAACCTAATTTAATAAATTATTAATAAAATTCTAAACTAAATTTTTTTAAGAATTTAAAAACTTTATTGATGAGGATTAAGAGTTTTAGGGTTTAAAATATTTTATGTTTAAAAAAAATTTTAAATTTTTTTATTATTAAAGTTAGTTTAAAATTATCAATTCAATTCAATAGTTTAATTTTAGCATTATTGTCCTTCTGTATGTGGATTATTGTCTTTGAGATGGCGGATTATGGGGCGCCAACATTCACTAAGTTTGAGGCCATCATCCCTATTTAAATTTGATGGGGTGCCAACATTCATTAAGCTTGAGGCCATCATCCCTATTTACAATTAAAGTGGGTATATTTTCTATATGATATATAAGTTAGGATCATAGTAGCATAATAGAATACAATTAGATACTCAAAAAACATGTAACAAAAAAATCTAATAGGTGAAGTAGATTGCTTATAGAGTAAAAAAACTATTTTTCAGAGATGGCGGATTATGGGGCGCCAACATTCACTAAGCTTGAGGCCATCATCCCTATTTAAATTTGATGGGGTGCCAACATTCATTAAGCTTGAGGCCATCATCCCTATTTACAATTAAAGTGGGTATATTTTCTATATGATATATAAGTTAGGATCATAGTAGCATAATAGAATACAATTAGATACTCAAAAAACATGTAACAAAAAAATCTAATAGGTGAAGTAGATTGCTTATAGAGTAAAAAAACATATTTTTCAAATTTTAGAAAATTTAAAAATATAGATCAACCATTCCAGATTTGCATGTGACATTCATTTTTCATAAAAAAACAACTTAAAATAGATATCTTAAAACATTTAAATCTAATAATGCATTTATAAATTTAATTATAAAAATATTAAATAATTGAAATACCAATCGCTGGAAATTAAAATACCAAAAATAAATTATAAAACAATAAAACAAATTTCTAATAATATATTTAAAGTTTAACTAACACTAACTCTTACTCTATAATAAATGTGTCAAAAATGTCTAATCACTATGTAATAGTGGACAAATTTACCTTATTCGTATTATGCCAAATATTATCGATTTCAAACTCCCTCTAATTAATTTCCATATAGGAAAGTCCAATAAGGCAGAATTATGCTACTATGGTTAGGATATACACTTTTAGATGTGAAACACTTCAAATCCAACTATGTATCCTAACATATACAATGTTTATTACCTTGATGGGGTGCATATTGTTATTAAATATGGATATGAAGGTGTATATTGGTATTAAATATGGATACAAATACCCCAAAAATGCTTAATGAAAAAATCTAGTATGAATAAAATATGGAAGTAGACACTTTATATAATACTTATAATCCAATATTCACAAATATATAATAAAATCAAACATTTATTTAAAAAACAAAAATATAAAATCACAACAACCTAGGATATGATGAGTGTGAGAGACTACAACTAGTTATTAAAAATATTTTAATAAGAAAATATGAAATTGGATGGTATTTTTGTTTTATAGTGCTTTTAAATAATTAAAGTTTGGTTTTTTAAAATTGGTTTTCAAAATTTAATTGTCCACTAATAAGAATGAATATAACGAATTCTAAATTGTTCTTAATTTCCTTACAAGAAATACCAATACAACTGAATTATATTACTATGAACTTAGAGTACATACCTTAACCTACACTTCAAATCCAATAATGTATATTTTAACCTATACAATATTCAAAAAATGTATACAATTTGCCACAAAATCTCCTACAACAACTTTACAAAGAAACATTACTCATTTTCAAATAAAAAACAACATTATCATATAAATCAAATACCATGTAAAACATAATATAATATTGCTCTCCAATGAATTTTACATTTATTTTCAATAATTAAAAAATATATAAAAACATCTATTAAACACTTGACACTCCTAAGTAAACTAAAACTCCCATAAATTATGTTTGAAAAACTCAATACTATATGAACATTTTTAAATTTAATAAATTGTCTATAATAAATCACCAACCATGCAAACATTTAAAATTATATAAACCCCGATAAAATCACATCATAATAATACATGCAAACATTTAAATTATATAAACCCTGCAAACATTTAAAATTATATAAACCCCAATAATATCACATCAGAATAATACTTTATGGGTCTATATCATTTTGACAATTTGTTTACTTATTTTAATCTCCATCTTACTTTTTCTTAATTTTGACAAATTTTTATTTATATTATTGTGAATTTTGTATTTGTTAGACAATTAGAATCTTTGATATTTCTATTCCCTATTTGTTAGAAGCTTTCTTTTGGAATGTTAGCGAATCTGGTCTTAGATTGTATGCTTTTAATTTTTCAATATTTGGCTTATTAATGGTACATAAGAAATCTCTGATTTGCCATCACTAATTCTTTATATGAGTAGTTAGGCTTTATTTGATAAGTAAAAATGTCGGGTTTTAGGTAGAATATCTATATTATTTTTAGTTATATTCTATTTAATGAGTGAATATCTTTGGATTTTAGTTGGATGTATAATGTTATATATATATTTGTGTTTTGATGTATAAATATGATGACTCAATGTGTGAAGTATGGTTGGAAATTTTTGTGTATTTCTGTATTTTTTAATATAATAAATAATTTAAATAATTTAGTTTTTGGTTGTAAAAATTGATTAAATAGATTTTATAAAAGAATAAAGAAGGATCTAAATGGAAAAATATTGAGTGTATCTATATTTATCAACATGATATTAGAGGCAGAGTTATTTAAATTCTGGAATTCTCTTCGTTTTGTTTTTTGTAGGAATGGTAACGGTAATACATTCCAATTTTGCAAACAAAAGCATCAGATGCTAACAAAGACAGAAGACGACCATGGGTTGCGAAAATAATGTGGATGGTTTCTATTGTAAAGTTGGTTGATGGGCATGTACGGGGGGCGTAGTTGGACCAATAATCATTAGAAGGGTGTGTTGGGAAATATATTGAGTGTGGCAATGGTTTATGTGGGGAACCAGGTCTATAGTGGGGAGGGAAATTCTGTTGGGTGTGATTCTTTCTGTCAAAATATTGATACAGCAGTGTTTTGCTAAATATTGTAAAAGTGTAAAGTTGATAAGAAGATACGAAGGAACCAGAAGAAACTTGCGACCCAGGAAGGGTTTTTTTGTAACTATATGTACAGTTTGTTTCAGTTAGTAATATAATTTCTATCTCTTACTCGCAAACAAAAAAAGAAACATGGCATTAGAGGCACCAATCTTTAAATGTATAAAGAAAAAAAATGTATGTTCAATATTTTTGTCATTGAGAAATGTTGTGAAATCTATTGGTCTTGATAGTGTTTGTATGAGAACATCAAAGGATTCAATACATTTGAAGATCTATTTGTCCTTGCATTAACATACATTGCATAATATTGTTGTTAGTTAAGACTATAGATGCTAATGTCACATGCATGCATTGATATATGTTTATGTTGTACACATGGAATGTGACATGCTTAAGTCAATCAACCTTGCACCTGTGACATGTAGACCATTTGTGATTGATGGAAAATAGATCCATATATAGGTGTGAATCATACTGGAGCCCCTTGGTATGTATGAAACATTAAGACTATTGGAAGATGTGCTTCATTTACTCTTTCTACTGATATGTTTTATTGTATGGTTGATTAAGTTTGCAAGCTAAAATTAATCACACATGGTCAAAATTTTCCACATGTATTACCATGTAGTTTGATGTGCATGCCATGTTCTTATGATATCATTGGCCAGGGTTCTCTTCATTTCTTCATTGGTTAATGTGTCAATTTGATGCCAAATATGCTTCCAACTAAAGCTCAAGTGTGAACTCCCCAACACTAATTGGATGTTGTGAGTGTGCTAGCAAGTTGATTAAATGGACATTAGGGTTTCTTAAGCTACAAATTACCATATTAAGAAAAGGATAAATTAATGTGTGAGAGAAGAGTTATTAGTTTTAAATGCATGTCAAAATTGTGACTATTTTATGTGATTAAGTGGGTTGTATTTATTCTCAACTTTGGATAATTTCATGCTTAATGTGTTTGAGACACTAGAGGGTAGCTCTAGCAATTCTTCATGTTAGTCTTTTTTGGGTCTAATATTAATGGAAGGGGAATTGTATACTCAATTTAATGGACCTAACCCAAAACCCATAAAACCTATTAAAGTACTTGAATAAATGAATAAGAATGTTAAGATTTAAATGGCCATGTCCATTAATATGATATCATCATTGGTCACTCATGCAAGAAGTTTTAAGATCGTGAAGGAATTACGGGACACGCTGAAGTCTTTGTATGAGTACTCTAACATGTAAAGGAAAATGTTTCTATGAAGTAACTTGAATCTTATAGGATGATAGGTGAAGAAAGTGTTTCCTCATGCGTTAATTCAGTCAAAGAGATACAATATCTATTGCATGATGTTGTAGGTAAAATCATAGATACAAAACTTATTTCCATAACCTTAAAAATGGGTTTTGAGGAAACAATGAGGCATTTGTCACCAATCATTGCTAAAGAAAAAGCATTTTCATTTGAACAATTCTACAAGACCTTATTGTCATCCAAAGACATGTGAAAGAACGTTATGAACGAAAGGGAGGTTGATGGTTTTGTATTATTATCGAAAACCAATGTAACTAGTTAGAAGAAAAATAATAAGAATGTTGATAAGAACCCTCGTCAGGCTAGTGGTGGAGAATCTTCATCCAAATGAAGCTATGATAAGCCCAGAGTGGTATGTTATTATTATTCTGAGACGAGGAACACCATTACATATTGTCCTAAGAAATTTGTTGATAAAAAGGTAAACAAAAAGGTCAATAACTTGGTGGAGGTCAATGTCTCCAAGTTAATGATGCCCAATGTGTTGAGTTATCTAAATAAGTAGATCCTTTAAAGGATTGGAGAAGAGACTAGTTCAGGAAATTATAAGTGTGTCCAAGTTTATTTAATATGATATAATGTAAAACCATTATTGAAGGTTCAACATTGAATCTTGAGGAAGCATTGAGGACTCTAACATCTTGAGGACACATTGAGGGCTCTAACACCTCTCAGGAGGTTACTATTGTCGAATAAAAGTTCAAAATAAGAAGAATGGATCTATGGTTGATTTGATGAGTACATTAGTTTTCCAAGACTATTTATGAAGTATCATGTTCTACATAATGGGTTGAATCCATGCAAGAAGAATATGCCAACATCACAAAGAAAGATGTGTGGGAATTTTTCTTTATACCTAAGGGGGATAAAGTGATTAGTAGTAGATGGATTTCTAATGATTTCATTAGAACGTATAATTTAAGTAACATTCTTTGTAGATTATTTTAGTTTTAAAAACTAGATATTGATTATGATTAAATATCTTTGGTCCAATCGCTAAATATATTACCATCAAATGAATTTTTTTCTTGGCTTATTATTATCGTTAGAGTATTTATCGCTAGCTATATTACCATCAAATGCATTCTTTTCTTGGCTTATTATTATGGTTAGAGTATTTATGGGATGAATCTGAACCTAGTTTTTTAAATGGCATTATGTAAGCACTATGCAAGTTCAATCTATATACAACAACCACAAGGTTTTGAGGTTGATGTTATGGAGGATCTTGTGTGTATGTTTAAAAAATCCATTTATGGTCTTAAGCATGCTCATCATGCATGGACACTCAAATTAACGGGTAGTTCTATGGAAAAGACATAAAAATGTTCTATGTTGATGTGAATCTATGTCTTTTGTAGGATGAATATAAGATTGTGGTTGTTGAACATTTTATATGTGGATGATCTCATTTTACCTAGTAATGATTATGATTTAATTATTTGGTTGAAATCAATTGTTTTTATGAATTTAAGATGAAAGGTTTTGGTGTTTTTCATTATTGTCTTGGTTTGGTTGTGGTAGGGTAGACTTGCCTTGATTTGACTATGACCAAGTATGTTGTAGACATTTATCCCAAGGGGTAGTTGCACCAATGTAATTGTGCATTTGGCTAGTTTCATGCTAGTAGCTATCCATGAATGTGGGGAAGCATGACTTGGGTTTCCTCACAAGGTTTTTCTTTGAAAAAAATTGTTACATAAATATTTCAATTTTTTTTAAATGGAAGGGTGGAAACATATTTATATATCCAAAGATCTTTGTGTAAAAAATTATGAGTTATTGACCCAAGTAAATATGTGGATACTACTTCGTATCATCAATTGACTTGTGGTCTTTTTACTTATGCAAGGTTCACACTAACTTATTGTATGCAATATTGTCTATGTGAAGGTAAAGGATGTTTGTTTGTATGGTGTTATGGATGTTAATTGGGTGGTAGATGCAAAGTCCAAGAGGTATGATACAAATTATTATTGTATATTGAGATTAAGTGTTGTATCTTGGAGTAGTGAGTGGTCGACACTTGTGTTGCTATGCCATTTATTGAGTTTAAATACATGGTTATTGTTAATGTTAATTGTGAAGTAGGATGAATAGTAAAGTTACTCTTTGAAGGAGAGTACTTATCTTCTTTATTGTGATAACCAATCTTGTTTTAAGACTACAAATAACCTCATGTTTCATGACTAGTGTAAACACATATACATGAGGTATCATTTCATGCAATACTTGATTAAGAAGAAGATTACATGGAATATTGCATCTACCTGCATAGGAAGGATAACACTCTATCCCACACCACTTAAGCTAAATCCAATTAAGAGGTGCACACATTTTATTTAATTCCTTCAAAACCAACATCAATATAATTATCAAAATATTTTTCCCAATTTATATATTGTGATCAAAGAAAATTTAAAACAATATAATAATATTGCTTAATATGATTATGTTTTTGGAAAATAATTTATAAATAAATAATTAAAATTATATATATATATATATATATATATATCAATCATTTTAGTTAAATAGATTTCAGTTTTATTTTATCTTGTTTATATATATGTGTGCGTGATTCATAAAATTTAATTTTGAGACTTATTTTTATAATAAAATATAGGTTTTGATAAGTTTGTGTAATAAAGTTGTAATAGGTACAATTTAAATTATTATTTTTAAGTATATTAATTTAGTAATATGTTTATTTTAAAATACTATCTAGAATACCATATATATATATATGAAATGAAAAATAAATTAATATTTTATTTTTTTATGAAAAATAAATAAATATCTACATTTATGTGTTTTTACCATTTTTCTTTATGTAATTTGTGTTCATCAATTTTTTTAAATAAATCACAAAACACATAATATTTATTAAAACTTTAAAATAAAAAATAAAAAATTTAACAAAATAAATTTTTTTTTTTTAACTTTATGCAAACATTTTATTAAATAAATTATTATTATTCTCAATTTAAATTAAAACCCAAAAAAATATTTTATAAAAAGAAACACTTAATTTATATTCACAAAACCATGTGCAAATATTAAAATTTTAAATAATTATGATTTCTAATCTATAATTTTTATTTTATTAAAGGAATTAGTAAGTGAAGCTGGACGGTGCTGATTTTACCATTGAGACACTAATTTTCCATAAATTAAACCCATAACCTCTTTACAATGTCTCAATCATTTAACTCTTTTGCAAGTTGATCTATACTCTGACGAACGACTATATCTTTTAATCTTTAACTTATTTGAAAGTTTCAAATTACGTTAAATTATTATTATTAAACAATATTTTAATAAATTGTGTTATATAAATATGTGTCATTTTAATTCTTAAAAAAACTTTAAATAGTTACGATTACATAATCTCACGTGAAAGAATATTTATATAAACATAATATATCTGATAAAACATTTTTTAAATTCTTATAATGGTTATAACTTAATTTTATATTTCAATTTATGATTATAATTTAGGATGGCATTGATATTAATATGAACATTTCACGATAAAATTTCCAATTTAAAAATATATTTATTAAATTAATTTATATTTCAATTTTTATTATAATTTAGTATGTAATTTATATCAATATTAATATTTTAAATTTAAAAATAATAAATTTTCAAATTAAATATATATATTTTTACAAATATTATAAAATTAATAATTTACTTGAAACATAAAATAATATTTTATTTTGAAATATTTCTTATATTTATAAGATCATATTTACAATCATATCTACTCAAAGAATTGAACTATAACATTTTATTAAGATGATAGATAATGTTGTACCTCAAAATCTGACATGCTTTATCACCACGAGAAGTAAAGGTTCTCATGCTCCCTAGGTATGTTAGGACCCTTTATCTTATGGTTTACCTAGTCCATAGACAAGTTTGGGTAGGTCCCTTGACATTTGGAGGTCGAAGAACTACTTCAACCTATCTTGAGTTTTGATGGAGTGTTGCTCCCTTCCAGTTGCCCAGGGAGCGAAAATTACATCATTGTTGCTCCTTGCATGCCTTTAGGGGAGCAAAAATTATGGCATTTTTGCTTTGTGCTCAATGTTAAGGGAGCGACAGTCTTGTTATAGCCATTCTACCTCGATTTTTGGGCCAAAATTCAAGCATGATCTTAGGCGGATCACCTTATCCTTCGAATATCTCATCCATTTCCATTCATGGAAACCTGAATATTGTATGATCCACCTTATCTTCCCTTGATCCAAATCTTTCTCGCTAGTGGTTTGGCCTCTCCATCCTATAAGAAGGACCTCATGCCTTGGCTCACACACATGGAAAATAACATAGAGAGTTGGTATTTATGATGTTAGGGTGCTTAAAGGGATTCCGATAGAGAGCTTGGAGGAGATGTTGTGGGTGCAAGATCAGGTATAATCATGTCATGTACTTGTTTCCTTTAGCTTTCTTATCATTGAACTTGGCAGGTATTCTCCCAAATTGTGCTTCTTATGTTGAATGCATGAATTTGTTTACTTGTTAGTGAATAGATTTAGTTTGATACACTTGTTCTTGGAAGGTGTTTGTCTTTTCCCTTTGTTTGCAGGCTCATCAACTTGGATCCTCGAGCTAGGAGTTGAATCATCAAGGAGTAGCGAGGACAACTTTCAGGGCCGAGGTAGGACATCTACCCTTCGCATCCTTCTCATATGCATGTATGCTTGGATTGGTTTGTGTATAGACTAGATCTAGGAGAAATTAGCAACCATTTGTTTCTTTTATGTCTTGGGTTAGGTGCCTAGGGAACCTGCTTTTTCCCAAGAGGAATCCTACTTATCTGTAGGGAGGATTTCCTAACACAGACAATACATTTAAAAAAATAGAAATGATAAAAAATTTAAATGTATTTGAAATTAAACAATATAGTATAATAAATTGGATATAGCTATATATAAAATTATTAGATTTAGTATAGATAGTTTAGGAAGAGAAATATTATCCTTTCCTTTTGTGTTTAAGCTTTAAATTTGAATCTTGGTGTTTGATAGATCTGGGTTTAAGATGGATCTATGATGCTTTTAATTTTTTTTATTTTATGAGCCGACATGATGCTACCTTATGTGACAACATTTCCCTCATACTATAGTATAATAAATTGGATATAGTTATATGTAACATAATTAGAGTTAATATTGATAGTTTAGGAAGATAAATATTATCATTTCCTTTTGTGTTTAAATTTGAAAATATTTTATTTAAATAGAATTCTAAGAGTTATGAGAAGAAATTAATTGTAATATAGGAGTCAAGCAAGGTTGTGCCCTATCCCCTGGGGCGGCAGGTGCGGGCGGGATCATTCTCGATCCTGGAGGAAACAAAGTAGCAACATTTTCCTGGGGTCTTGGCACAAAAACGAATAACGAGGCAGAATGGCTAGCTCTCACTCACTCAGTAGAATTAGCCTCCTCCCTCAACATTGGAAAGCTCAGAATCTTTGGAGACACCAGGCATGTCATCCAAACCATGAGGAAAGGCTCTGCAACTCAAGGCACCAAAGCTCTCAGATATCTCAAAAGAATAAGCTCCTATACCCTCCCTCCTGATGTCTCTTTCCTTCACATTCTAAGAGAAAACAATTGTTTAGCGGACCTTGAGGCAAACAAGGGAGCCACTTTGGAAATTGGGCAAATCCATTATCACAATGGAGATATTGGTTACCATTACATCCCCTAATAATGCTAAGTGTGAAACACTACCCCTCCTCAATGTTTAGCCATCTTGGAGTAACCCTAGCTCTCCGTTTAAAGATTGAACTTTATGGTTTGTTTGGGCCTCTTGGCTCACCCTTAGCGCCACCTCTTGGCCCCATGCCCTCACTTGCTTGCGCCACACGCCTTCTCTACCTTCGACGTGCTCTTCACATGGCTCTTCCTCCGGATGTCAGCTCCCACGAGCTAGCCTTACCTCCCCTCCCTTCCATTCCATTCTTACCTTTGGCCATGGCTCTTCCTCCCCATTCAACTTGCTCTGCTCTGCTCTACGACGACTCTCCCTCTGTGATCTGGACCCTTCTCCTCCCTTCTCCATTTTCCATCCCCCTCCCCCATCTGTAACCCGAATTGGTCTCAACGCCATGCAGAATGTGATGGCAGCCATCGCTGCCCTGAGCTACACCATGGTGGATGTAAAGCTTTCCATTCATAACACCTATGACCTAATTTGTACCAGCATGAACCAAAATGATGAATTGGCAGCTGAAATGAGGTATACTGTTACGCAGCTCTCATGCTAGGATTCAAGAATCGATGATTTGGAGAAAAATCTCTTTGAGCTCATGGGAAAGGTGGGCGCTCTGCAGGAAGAAGTCTCGGTGCTGACAGGGAAAATGCAAGGCAGTCAGGTTCACGAAACTCCCACTGTCAACCAGGAAATCAATCAAGAAATGGTGGATGCAGCTTCTGTCCAGCTCAAGAAATATAGCTAGCTTTGCTTATAGCACAGGTTCCATTTTTTGTAACAATTTTGCCTTATGTACTTCTGTATTTATCTAAATAGTCAGTTTGTTAGGGTATATCCCAGCAAAATTTTGGGAAACTTCAAGAAGACAAGAATCAGAGCCTTTGTAAGGCTGATGGTAGACTTTGAAACCTCTATTGAATACTCTCCCTCGGAAAATTTTTATATAGCATTTGTACTGTATGGCTGTGCACAGCTTTTTTAAATATATACACTCTCATTCCCTGTTTCTGTAAAAAAAAAAGGTTGTGCCCTATCCCTCGTCATTTTTGGTATATAAATTTACAAGTTAAAGGGTCAATGTTTGGAAGACATAGGTTGCGTCGACATGACTTGGATTGGTATAGTCATCATCATTCTTCTTTACGTTAATGATATTGCTCTTATGGTGAGGAGTCCCTATGATCTCGACAAGCAACAAAAAATTCTCAAGGATTTTTGCTCTAGTATGAGTATGATTGTTAACACAAACAAAACAAAGGTTGTGATCATAGTAGCATAATTTGAGTACAAGTATGGATTTTGATATAGTTCGATACAGAAAAAATATTTAACGAAAAATCTAGTACAGAAAAAATACAGAAGTAGGTTACTTACATTAAAAAAATATATTTTCAAATTTTAGAAAATTTAAAAATATAGATAAACCATTCAATATTTTCATGTAACATTCATTTTTCAATAAAAGCAATTTGAAACATTTTCCAAATTTACTCCAAAAAAAATATTTATTAAAAATTAGAACATAAAAAAACAAAGATAATTAACAATTACAATATAAAAATAAAAAATAGATACAAAAAAATATAAATTTAGTTGTCCTTCAAAATATAAAAATTTAAATTTAAATACCAAAAATAAATTATAAAACAATTTGGAAAATTTCTAATAATATATTCCAAAGAATATTACCTAACTAATTACCAAACTTTATATTTATATTATAAAATAAATCTAATATAAAAATTAACCTAAATTATAAAACCTAATCTTTATATCATAAAATAAATTTAATATAAAAAATTTATTAAGTTTAAATGTTAATGCTTTATAAAATAAATCTAATATAAAATTTAAAAACTAACCTAAATCAATAAATCTAATCTTTAAAGCGTAAGACCCACACTAACGACAACTTGAAAATATATGTAAATATCTCCTAAAATGACTAAGCAGACTGTGAAGTCAAGCATAGTCACGTAGTGGCAGCCTGGCGGGCGTATGGGAAAATTGCAAATAAACTTAAATAAATTTTACCTTATGATGGTGCAGCACGCTCACGGTTGTCTCCAAGATTGCAAAATCCATTGTGAACTCCGAATATGAAATTTGAATCACGAGTGTGTTATTTATAACATATATAAATGGAAATTTTGATTTACAAATCGTTTTTTTTTTCCATCATTTATCTGCTCATCGGCCAACTCCCATATTGCATTTTGAACTGAACTATATATATACAAATATGAATACGAATAAAAACATGATACGGTCAACAATCTGTTGACCGTACCGTATCCATACTATGTCGAATTTTGACCGAATTTCGAACCCCCTTCGAATTTATGTACAGGAAAGTCCAGTACGGCCGAATTATGCTAGTATAGTTGTGATAATCAAATCTCAAAATATCACTTATGCTAATTTCATGTATGACAAACTTGGAGGAAGTAACTTCATACAAGTATCTTGAAATCGATCTTCACCACAAGCTTAATTGGAAAGTCTATAACATTGAGAAAATGATTAATGGAGGGTGGAAGGCTTATTATGGAGTTGAAAACATTTGTAAATTAACAAATTTTTGGCTTCAGGATAAGAAGAGTCTCCTATTTGAGACTCTCATCCTCTATTATCTTATATGGATGTGAAGTTATCATGGAGAAGGATAGAAAAAATCCAAAAGCATTTGATAACATACAATGTCAACATTAAACAAAATACATCATATTGTACTCTCCTCATAGAAGTGAGTCTTTGCCCCATTGAGAACATGGCTATGACTAGGTACCTAATGTACAAGAACAAAATAAATAACATGGGAGACAAGAGGCTTCCTAAGATTGCTTCATTCTCTAGTCAAAACAAATTGCAACTTAAGCAAGATTGCCATGTCTTGGCTAAATCATAGTGGAGTTGAGGAAGAGATCGCTTTGCAAAATAGTGATAATATTAAAAGTATTATTACATATAAATTTAAGGATCTAAGTTACAAATAAGAGAAAATTAAGAAATTAAGAGGTGATAAAAAATATCTCTCTATTTTAACTAACATAGAGAAGAAAATCAGCATAGGTAAAATAAGAAGAAACTCTCACTAACTCCATAATAAAACAAGGGGTATTGGAAATGATAATTCTTAAAGTATTCTTATTACAAGTACAGTTAAAGTGCAATTTAAAATATATCTCTTACAATACTAACCTTCTCAACCTTTTAATTTATCATAGCTATGGTGATTTAAGACATATTTTTTTAAAACTTTTCAAATTCTAAATAAAACTAATTGATTTATCATCTTTTGAATGTTTGATAAACCAAATTAAATATGTTAATGACTATTATTATAACTAATTTATTTTATTGAATGTTTGATAAACCAAATTATTTTTTTATATAACTAATTTATTTTATTGATACATTTCTAAAAATGATACATTTTATTGATACATATTTTTATTATGCATCGACAAACTATAAATTTTGAAAAAGCAAGGAAGAAAGGTGACATTGTCATAATTTTGTAGGTTTATTTCTTTCAATAATTTTATAAGATTCCGAGTTTTACAGGAAAGGAAATGGTTTAAGTAAACGTTATTATATGTTATATTATATAAATTTGATTAATCTAAAAGTAGTTTTTTTATTTTATAATTATAATAAATAATTTATAAAATTTAAATATAATTTATAGATTATAATTAACAATCATAAAATGGTATTTAAAAGAGTGTAGTTCAATCTGTTGGAGATTTCTTTAATATGAAGGAAATGTTGTAAATAGAGGTTATGAATTCAAATCGTCCTAAAATAAAAATATAATTAATAAATTATAATAAAATTAACACAAAATTTTAATAATAGAAAAAATAATTATTAACATGAAAATAATAAGCAATAAAAATCAATAATAATTATATACATGTAATAAAATATTTTATACTTGTTATTATTATTATTATTTAAATGTTAAAATGATAAATGAAAAGACCATACTATCATTTAATATAGCTAATCTTAGTTAAATTAATAATATTTTTAAACAATATTATACCATGTTAATACATTCATTTCCTTTATTCTCATTCCTTTTATTGTGTGTGATGTAGATAATCCTTTATGACATAAGAAGAAGCTCTTATGGTTTGTAATAATTTATATAATTCCTTAAACATTACAAGGCTAGGTGTATCCATAACTCTCTCATATCATTTCAATATGTATTAGAAACTAAAGATGTCACCAGGAAATGAAAAAAACATGTCCTAGAAAAACTTGTGATCTTCATTAAGTTAAACACATAAAAGGTCATCCAAATCTCCTCTAGCCTTTAGAAATGATTTGGGGCTACTCATTAAGGCTAGAAATGATTTGGGGCTACTCATTAAGGAGGGGCACTCACTCATTAACATTAAGGAGTGTGATGTAGATTTAATTTACTCAATAGAGTTTCTACTAATTTATTTGTTTAGCTAGTTTAGGATTGAAAAGATGAATTATATGGATAACACATTTGACTTTATTTAATGATGTAAATAGTGTTTTTAAAACATTTAATAAGTTAAATGGATTAATGCAAAATATTGGGAACAATCTACAAACTATTACTTCATCTTTTAGTCAAATTGAATTCTCACATGTCTACAAGGAATAACTTTGAGAAAGTTGATGAATTCTCAAAAGAAGGACTAAAATTGGAAGCTGGAAAGTGCTACAGAAAGAAATGGAGTATAGGAAAATGGACAACTCTAGACTTTTGGAGAGGTTAAGCCTACTATTTTGAGATGGTAAAGTGTGGACAGTAATAATATTCTCATAACTTCGTTATGAATGAGAAGAATATGATTTTTTCTTTGGGAAAAAAAGTTAAATAGATTAAAATTAAAATATGAAAAGGAAAAAAGAATTTATTTTTTTATTATCATTTTAGCGCTTATAAAAATTATGTCAAAGTCACCATATAAATGAAAAAATACAATTCTCAAGGAAAAAAATGGAAAGATGACTAGTAAAAATATGGATTTCTTTTATTGAAATTATTAATTAGGAGAGGGTCCAACAAAATGATTTTAGAAGTATTCTTTAAATTATCTAATGAAATTAAGGAGTCTCTTTAATATCCCATGAAATTATATATAGTCATAATTTCACTCAATAAATCTTCTTAAAATATAAAAAGGTTCACTTATACCATAAATAAGAGATATAATACATCTATTTGGTATCTAGCATAACCATAACCTTAAAAATAAATCTCCTTAAAATATAAAAAGGTTCACTTATACTATAAATAAGAGATATAATACATCTATTTGGTATCTAGCATGACCATAACCTTAAAAATATAGTAATATTAATATTATTATTATTATTTAGTTTTGAAGTAGAGGATTTGATCATAAAATGAGGTACCTATAGTAAGATATACTTTGCTATTCTTGACTTAAACACATGAGGTCAATTTTTAAAGACATCTCAGCTTTAATACTGCAATCTTTATGCCCATCCAGAACCACAAAGGATGTTTTCTACAATCATAATGGTTGATTGATTGATTAGGGTATCATTAGGTTTATGGCTTCAAATTATTTTTATAATATCAATATATATTTTTTTGAAAAATTACTATTTCATATTTATTCAAAAAAATATTTTAGAATAACCTATAAACATCAATATACTATAATCTTTATTCCAACGAAATAATTACACAATAATAACACTTTTTATTAAATAATTCTATTGATTTATTAGAAACAGATTTATTCATATACTATGAACCATTAAAATAACTCTAAAATATGAAAAGTCAATATTTCCTTAAATCAACAATAATATTTAGATAAAAACAATTAATTAATTTACTATTTAAAAAAATAACAATTAATGATAATATTGAAAAAATAATTAAACATCACTTGTATTGACGACTACCTAAATCATTTTTACAAATTTGATCAAAACCTTTTACTCAAAATACTTTATTACTTTCTCCCCTACCCCTTAAGATTCACATAGTTTTGTAAATTATTTTATGACAACGATATACAGACTAATAAACACTAATTTCAAGCAATGAATATATTCTCTCCGTCCCTAAGATTTACATCTACTATCGTAAAATATTCGATGATAACGATATAAAGAGAGCATTCATTTAAAACAGTGAATACAGTAACAACTGTTTTATACTTTAATGATAATTACCTATAAACCCATTCAAATTTTGATTCATTCAACGCTATCGGAGGATGAATCCTAAATTGGATCGAATAAATGCAACTTTTAAAATATCAGATAGTTAAAAACATTTGTATTTCTTAAACTGGAAAACCAGAAAGGAAGGAGATAAACGGCAATGAGAATAGGCTAAATCCACAGAAGTAACTCAAAATATAATTCTATGAAGAAATAATGGAAACTCAAAATATAATTCTATGAAGAAATAATGGAAATTTTCTTATTTTTCCTGCCCAGAAGAAAAAATGGGTACTTATTTTTCCTTGCCATGAAGGAAAATTGCAAGGCAAGAAACTGTTTATGACAAGTAAATTACCCATACAAGATAAACTGTTTATTTGACTGGTTCTGATAAACGAGTTTGAAAGGAGAAAAAAAGGTTAAAGATGGTGACAGTGGAGAGAACGATGCGCAACAGTTGTTCATGTTTAAATGTTGACTGGGCATTATTGCATGGAACTTGTGAAAGAGAATCAGATCCACGTTCAGTTTGAACGGGGAACTGGCGTCGGCGAGATTATAATTAGTTTTATGGTAAACTTCATCGTTCAAATTGATCACCATCACTAAAATCCAGTTGTGGGCCTATGATTGATCATTTCTGACCTAGCTTGCAATACATGAACTATGCTAAATTTAAAAATTTAAGGTTGGCGATGGATAATCCGTCAGAAAAATACAATATGTTCCCGTCAAATCCATTAATTTATGGCTTTGATTGCGCAGACTACTGATAATAGATGTAATGGAAGAAAAGCATACACGGTCTAAATTATAAACTCCATGTAAGAAATATTCAGCGTATGAAGTTGCAGATAATTTAGGAAATTTTGGCAGCATGAACATATACAGAGAGATAGATTGATGAGAGTCCACCATATTAGCAGTACATAGACAGAGAGAGAGAGAATATTACAGTGCACGAGGCCTGCATGGACTTCTGATTATTCAAATGATATCGGAATCGTTTATCATCAAAAATTTGCAGAGAGACGCAGAATCAACCTACCTGACGTTGTCTTTTATTCCCGCCGGAAGATGTTGCAGGCGATAGATCGTCGGAATTCTGCCTTTCCATGACAGCCTTTAGCGCCTCCTGAATGCTGGAAGCGGAGGGGGTTTCGCTCACGTCGCTGGGGTCCTGGGAGCCACCGCTGGTCACGACTAACACGTTCTTCACCCTCCCACCGAGGGTTGCGATCTCCGCCTTGACTGCGCGGAGCCGGAGTGATCTTAGGGTTTTTATGAGATCCGACAGGAGCTCGGGGCGGTCTTCGCAGCACAGCGAAGCGCGTATGACCTGCCTTCCTTCTTCACTCGGATCAGGATATTCCAGGCTTACTTCGTCGGCTTCGCTGGGTACCGGGCTGGTTTGCCCTATGTCGTTCACCATGCGTTTCAGCTCTCTAACATGATCGATGACCTCCGCCAGCAGAGAAGCTTTATCCGTCTGCATTATCAAGAGACCAATCTTACTCATCTTATATGGAAATTTAATAACTTCTAAGTAAATATCCAAGAACCCGCCATGGCTAAATATCACAGCCGATCGAAATGTGTAATCTTGAAATTTTTCTTTCAAGTAAATATTAAATATCACGAATCCGCCATGGCTAAATCTCACAGCTTAAGGAAAATTAACTTTGTAATATGAAAATGGGCCATGACTTAATGTGCAATCTCGTAAAAAAATTCTTTCAAGTAAATAATAAATATCAAGATTCCACTATGGCTGATTTTCAAGTCGTTCTGGAAATTCAACTTGTAAGTAGATATATCAAGATCCGCCATGGCTAAGTCTTATGGAGATTCAACTTGTAAGTAAATATCAAAATCGGTCATGGCTAAATTTCAAGTCTTATGGAGATTCAACTTCTAAGTAAATATCAAAATCGGTCATGGCTAAATTTCAACTCTTATGGAGATTCAACTTCTAAGTAAATATCAAAATCGGTCATGGCTAAATTTCAAGTATTATGGAGATTCAACTTCTAAGTTAAAGTATCATGAATTCGCCATGGCTAAATTTCATGTCTTAAATGACGATTCGGCTTGTAAGTAATTATCAACACCCGCCATGGCTATATTTCAAGTCTTGTGGAGATTCAAGTTGTAAGTAAAAAAAATCAAGATCCGCCATCGCTGAAATTTAAAGTTTTATGGAAATTCAACTTGTAAGTAAATATCAAAGATCCGCCATGGCTAGATTTCAAGTATAATGAAAAAAAATCATTATTTAAACAAATATTTAGCATCCGCCATGGCTACATGTCCTTAAAATCACAAAACAATCTGTTACGGTAAAGGCAAAATATTTTCATTCATTTTCATTTTTCCATCCACTTACTTTGGTTGTGTTGGGAAGCAGGCTGCGAAGGGTGGCAAGATGGTTGTTAATCCGTTCGCGGCGCCTCCGCTCGGCTTCGCTGTGGCTCTTGGATGCCGCAAGGGCTTTGGCTTCCACGATATCCTGCGCCGTCATTTTGCTCATTTCCAATGCCGATCTAGTCATCAAGACCGGTGGAAGAAGCCGATCGTGGACAGATTTATGGTCCACGGAACTGAAGCTTGCCAAACCAGCGGGGATCTGCAACATGTGGCCTCCACGATAATCGTAGGAAAATTGCAGCGGCGCTCCGCTATTCATGAGGTCTTGGAACCCCGAGAAAGAATTAGATGACGAAGAGCCGGCTTCCGAAGCCATCGCCGCCAGAATCTGGTCACGGCCGGGGATCACTTGCGTCTGGAACGGTTCCAGATGTCCCTGTCCTACGTTTTGAGAAGGAACTGCTATCGTCGGCCAGGTCGGAAACAGCATTTTGAAGTCTTGATCCGCCCGCCTGGCGTTCATTGAGCTACCCGCTTGATCGTCCTGCTGCATCTCTTTTCTCGTCTCACGCAAAATGTTAAGCCCCTCTCTTCCCCACAGGATCACCCGCCTTTGGAACGAATAACCAGCCCAGACCACCTATCTTCGTCTGAAACAGATAATACAAAGCAGACAGATTGGCTAACGTTGCAGATTTTGCAGCGTTTCTTCTTACTGCAACTTGAACTCCTGACTCGTCTGTGCCAGCAGCGAAACAGCGTTCCATTCCTCTTTATTTTCCTTCCTTTTCTCATGCACCTCCTTTCTTAATCGCCAGTACCGTTTCCTACACCATTTCTCCCTGCAACACAGTAAAAGGAATGCATAAAAACATCAAACCTATGCGCGTTTAAACTCTCCTTCTGGAAAAGAAAACAAAAGCCGACTCGAATCTTTCCCTCTGCGATATTTCCACATACATCAAAATCCAAGAACAAACTTATCTTTACCCACCGGATCTTTAATCTGCTAAAAGCTTTCGTCAAACAAAACACAGATTCAGAAGCCAGTACAAAAAGAAGACAATTCAAAAGAAGCTCGGTTTTAGTCTCAAACCCTCGACAAGAGTTTTCAAATCGCTACCTGCAAATATGCTTCTTCTTTCGCTATTTCTCGGGTACTGTATTGAACGCGGATCTCGAGCCTTTCTGAAGTCGACAAAAAATTTACAAAAAGAAACGAAAAGAAAATTTATTAAGAAAAACCTGGGTTTCCTTTCCTTGCTGTTTGGTGTTTCTGGTACTTGTAGGGCACAGATTTTCAAAACATTCCTGGGTACTGAAACCCTGCCTACCTGCCGGATCGATATTCTCGAGGCTCCTTCCGACTGTTCTCTTTAAAAAGAGAAGGAAAATATTCTAGGGTTTCATCACACCATGGGCAAACCTCTGCAGACGCTGCAGATTCCTTCCGATCGATACCACCACATACATACTACATTCTTCCGTTTACCGTATGCCTGGGTTTACTTCCATTTCATTTGTCGATTTTCACTTTTTCTTTTTGCATCTTTCACCGCTGGATAAATTGACGCGATGCGTACTCGACAATCTATAATTTCAAATTATTTAATCTCTCTTTCGCATGGGTCATGCTTTCTTGCCGTTTATAATTATAATAATTCGCATCGGGATTTTAACGGCCGTTACCGATCCCATCCATACGGCACGACGGCGCCTGACGGCCGCCGCCTCGTTGCCTTTTCTCTTTATTTTATATGTACGGCCCTCATTTTTCGCTAACTTTCTCATTACTTTAATTTATTTTCTTGGTATAACTTTAGATTATTTAATGGCCAAGCCTTTATCCTGCCTTTTTATTTTGACTTGGTTTATGAAGTTGTTGTTTTTTAGTTGTCGGCGCCTTTTCGGGAATTAGAGTGTCAAATTTGCCCTCGGCGTTCATTGCCCCCTTTAACTTTGGTCGGTCTAATGACGACGGAACAAAACAAATATTACTTCTCTTTCATGCGCGAAAGATATGAATTCCTCCATTAAAGCGAGCGGGGGGGCCACCTTCATGTCCGAGACTATTGTCTTCATATGAAATTGGGCCCAATGCACTATGTGTCCTCTCGTTTAATAATATTTCCATTCCAAGGACCCATGTTTCGCCAACAAGTATGTTTTTGTGACATCTTAAAATGGAAATGGAGTAAGTTTGGAATGGACATACTTCATCTAAGTTCTAAGTTGTGTATGGTAAAATTATATTTGTTTTATTATAAATTTATTTATAAGGTTAATAATTTGATATTTTATAGAGATAGAAGGTTAATAGTTGTGTATGATCTATTGGTGGTTGCTTGGGTGGTTGGAGGAATGATTGTTGCCCTCTCCACCTAGGTTCAATTTTTGTAAGTGACATGATGCTCTTGTTCGCATTCTTCCAATGGAAATTGATCATAGAAATAAAAAGTTAGCTTTTAAAATAACTTTTACCACTATTAAAAAACTTTAGTTTCTCTTTTATACCCACTATGATTTGAGGAATGGAGGAGGAGCTATCCTTCATCATTAGAGAAGCAAAGAGAAGCAAAGTACTCCACTCATTTACTATTTATGTAGATTTATTGATATCTTCTTTCCCATATTACTTTGAAGATTATCCTTTTAAGCATTAAATTTCCATGTGTTTTTGAATTCCAAGTAGTACAAATCTTTATAATATAATTCCCACTCTTTTTTTTTCACACGTTAAACATTGTTATACTTTGATATTAAGTATATGGCGAGAAATTACAACCGAAAAGGAAATCCATCCAATGGCACATGAAGAAAAATTACAACGCCAACCAATAGCATGGAAAAAAGAACAGCCCCCCTGGCCCAGTAGAGAAATACAATCCAGAATAGAAGACATAAAATAAAAGTCTACAACCAATAATGGAACACTAATATGTATGAATTCGCACCTGTTGATTTTTTAACCAATAATTCCCACTCTTCATTTGGCAAAGAAGGAATAGAAGATTGCCTTGATATGATGGAACACTAACATGTATGACTTTGCACCTGTTGATTTTTTATTAGTTTAAAAGAGTACAAATGGATTTGGGGCATTTATGGGCATCTTATTGACTATTGGGATGAGACATCATGCAATTGTGAGAAATGAACCCTGATTTGGGGCATTTATGGGCAACTTATTGACTATTGGGATGAGGCATCATGCACTTGTGAGAAATGAACCCCCTACTAACACCCTAAGTGCTTAGCATCTGCAATCTTATGGGTATAATGCAATCCTATGGGTATATTGCTCATAACATTATTGTTTAGAAGCACTGAGAAATGTGTTTACACAGTTGGCCCTATCCACCTTTCCCTTAAAGTATCATATTCCCTACCCTATCCCTTGTCATTTCTAAGGTTGAGAAGCCTCTTGAGCTTAACTAAAGTAAGGATGGATGAGATCCTATTATTACTAGCCAAGAGTTATTGCTAAAGGATGGGGAGAATCCCCTAAACATAGAGATGACCAATTATCAAATGTTTGTTATGATCTCAATGGCTGTGTGATACCTTGCCATGTTTTTGTAAGTCAACTAAGATTTTAAATTTATTTCTTTTGCCGACAAATGCAACTTACATCTTGGTTTTCTTTCATGATGTGACTTTATGGATTTTGTAATCTTTGTGTAATGGGCATTGAAATTTTCTTAGATTATTTTCTTATAGTGATTGTTTTTTCTAAAATAAATTAATGTCACGTGGGAAACCTAAATTTTGATGAATTTATAACTCAAAACTTTATGTACCCATTGAGATTTTAAATTGAATCAATATGACAACACCTTATCTTAAGCATTATATCTTAATTCTATAAACACTCTAACAATGATTTAAAATTATAAATCACTTATATTTTCTTATAAAATACCCTATTTATATTTTATTATATTAATAATTTATAAAACTAAAAAATACTCAAAACTTAAACATTATTTTTTCTATATATCATAAATTAAGACTTTTATCACATCTTTAAAATTTCAAAACAATATATCTCTATTTAAATTTTATTTTAAAATCTCAAACTTATTTAAGAATTTAGCAACGTTCAACATCTTATCTTATAATCAAAATAATAAATACCATATTTAATTTATTAAACTTTATTTTAAAATCTCAAAATAATATAATCTAAAAGTTTGACAATGTCGAAACATTCCATCTCATAATTAAAGTAAAAAATGTCATAACAAAATTATGCAAAACTAAAATATCTTCCATGTCTAAACACTTTACCTTGACATTTATAACTATATAAAAAGTACTTAGACATTACCTAAAAATTCAACCTTCTCATAAGCAATCACACATGCTTGCTTTAAAAAATCATGTCAGCACATTCAACCATTCTCCATCACAAGCATTCATGTGCCTAAGTATCATAGTCAATTAAACTTAATATTAAAAAACATTAATATAATTATATCTTAACATAAACATATTACGAGAATATTTTATGCCAATTAATTCAAATTAATATTGTATTAATCATTTGGCACATTTAGGTGACTTGTGTATTCGAGTCCTTTACTAATAAAATAAAACTAGTTATGTCTCGTATTTAAGGTTGTTGTAAGTGACGGCTTGTAGTGGGATTTTCCATCTCTTATATAAAACGCAGGCACGATTTGGACATGTTGTGGTCCATACAAAGTGATATTCCTTTTTAAAAGGTTCCATATACTAAGGGATGTCAAGTCCAAAGATATAATAACCAACCTCATGGTCTGTCATAGTGATATAGCATAAAATGCGGGCACTCAAATGTACTTGTTTTCCAACCACCTTGCTCAATTATGATAATGTGAAAAATAATGCATAATTTACATACTTAAGCATTGATAGTAAGTGATGGATAGTTTACCTACCCAAACCATTAACAATATACAACCTAAGGTCATTATAACATTGTCATGAAACCCTCCAACCCACTAACAATGTACAACCTAAGGTCATGATAACACATTCATGGAACCCTCCATTCTCAACAATTGGATTATTGGATGGATATTGTCATGTGCCTCACTTTCACCCCTCTTGGGAATGGTGCATAATTCTATCTTGAATCTTTCCAAAGCAACCACAACTTATAATGTGAACACCAAAAACTAAATGTAAGTTTATGATAAGTGCATGGTAATTCTTGAAATTGGTATTTAAAAGTATTTATTATCATTATATAAAAGTTGGCATAAAAAAATATTAAAAGATGCTTGTATCAATAATATTTGAATAAAGGAAAGAATTATTAATTGGTGGGAAAAAAGGAAAGAATTATTAATGTAGTAATTGCAATTAGTTATAAACATTTGCGTTTAAATGTTATTTTGCTAGTATGTAATTATAATTAGTTATGAACATTTATGTTTAAATGTCATTTCGTTGGACATACCAGATGCATAAATGATCACTAAACGATGTTTTAGCAATAGCTTCTTAAATCTATCTATGTTATGAAATAAAGAATTTAATCATTCTAGACATGATGAAAAGTCTTGTATGTAATTATAATTTGTTTAAATGTTATTTTGTTGGTATGTAATTATAATTAGTTATGAACATTTATGTTTAAATGTCATTTCGTTGGACATACCAGATGCATAAATGATCACTAAACGATGTTTTAGCAATACCTACTTAAATCTATCTGTACTATGAAAGAAAGAATTTAATCATTCTAGACATGATGAAAAGTCTTGTCAAGATACTATTGTAATTTCGACTCGAGACATGAACATACCACGAAATCCTACTTTCATGTCATTCTCCATGGTTCTCTGTAGCCAACATTAACTTTTTATTAGTAAAAAATGAGCATAGTTAAGTAAAGTAAATCCAAAATGACCCTCTCATAGTCTCATGGAGGAGGTATATATACTAGGGAGATGGTAAGTGGGTATTTAATGTTCGCAAGAGATAGGTGTCAACTATATATATCCACCGGATAAGTGAGAGACACATGTCATACCATAGCCCTCCTCCCATTTCCATGACAATTATTTCCTATTTTTTATATTAACTTACTTTTTAGAGATTACATCATGGTTACATCATGTCTCATGCCCAACTTAAGAAAAAGAAAAATATGTCTAAATTAACTCATTCTTAAAAAAATGTTTAAGTTAGCTAACTTCAAGTAAACGAGAAATATGCCTAAGTTAACTGATTTTATCTCAAAATAGGGCATTGACCTTGATATTTGACTAAGAGCTTCTCATGATCACCCAAATCATTGCATATGTATGATATTTATGTAAGATTGAAGTGTTTTATATAATTCCCAATGACTTAGAACATTAATAATATATTTACATGCTATTTCTATATTGCTCAATGCATAAAATAAGGGTGCTAAAGTGGGGTATTACATTAACATCTCACTTGGAAAAGAACTAGCATTGGTGGACCTTCTTCTTTGCTTGTTATAAGGCCTTCTTTGCTTTTGAACTTTCCACAATTAGTTGAATGAAGTATGTACCTATAACCCTTAACCTTGTTGGTCATAAGCATTGATTAGATCATCATACATCATCAATTCCTCTCCTTGTCAACTTCATGAAATCTTACGGAAATGCACCATGATTCATTTGCTCTTTACATTGTTGGCCTTGGCCATTGATAAATTTATCATATATAGGATAATCCCTTTTCTTGTTGGCTCTAACCAATTCAATAGTAAGATCAACCCTTATTTTTTCTAAAACAAAATCATTGCATTAGATATACCTCATCATGTTCTTGTGTAATCACAAATATTAACATGGTAAATATGTTATGCATATAGAGGATCATATTCAATAATTAAATATTTCAATGATACTTTTATTTGTGCGCGGTGGCAACATATGTACAACAAGTCACTCTCGCTAGCTACATCCATGTTATGATATGTGTTCTTAATAGAGTAATCATCGATCCAACTACCATATGGATTTCTCATGTTTAGCCTTATATATTGAGTTATAACATTTCTATTGTTATATTAGTCAGTGTCCTTATTGGTTGGATGGAACCTTTAATTGTCTCCTATATATACCAAGGAGACCTAGTTTTAGATATCATCTCATCTTCTCTTGTGCATTGGATATATTGTAAAAGGAGGTTTCTCCCATGAAGAGACTTATTAACATTGACTATTTGTCATTGTCAAGGCATGGATCTACTTTTCTCTCTATTTTTATGCTATTTGGGGAATTTGGTTCATAACATTTGGTATTAGAGCATACAATCCTTGGCTTGGTTCCTTGAAAACAAACCATCTTGTCATTTTTGCTATAATTTTTTTGGAGAAGTTTCAAATAGTGAAATTATTTAGAGTATTAGGATACATACCCAAGTACATGTGGTGATATTTCAGGTTCCAATTCACAATAAGTACAAAGTTACAATTTGTGAAAGTTAGGGATTTTTACTAGTCCAAAAACTAGTCTCAAACAAGTGTTTTGGGTAAACTTATTGTATCTTAAGCATGTGAGCTCCAAATTGAGTGGTGCTACTAGTTTCATCATCAAGAAAAAATACCATAGTCTTTCTCGTAAAACTTTCAGTAGTAATATGAAAAATTAGACACATGGAAGGTCGTACAAGTTCGCTCTTCGGAAAGGGAGAGAACAAAAAAAGAAGTTTCGGGAAAGTCACCATAACTTTCTCTTGGCATATCACAATTTTTTCAAACTTGTCACATTGCATAAGCCAAATTTTCAAACTTAGAGGGGAAAAATATGAGAGATAATTCAGGAGAGGTTGACCAACAAGACAACCTATTAACTAGGGTTTTTAAAGGTAATTGTTAACTTGAAATTTGCATAACTTTTGATTGGAAGAACTATTTTGGGTGATTTAAAAGGTGTGATAAAGATAACAATAAAAAATAAAAATGACCATGAGTTAAGACCCATCCTTACCCCTAATTCACCTCCTCAACAAGAGGATAAGGAGAACAAGAGGGTTTAGTCCTAGTCACATTTTGATAAAAAAAATGAAACTAAATTGGATAACAAGAGGTTTGAGTCCCCAACACTTGATCACTCATCACTTCAAAATCCACATCATCATGGGCTCAACTTGGGACCAAGAAACTACTTCTTCCAAAGATTGATATGAGAAATTTTGGTAGTAATGATATGATAACATGGATATTGCATATGGAGCAATTCTTTGATCTACACAGAGTGTTGGATTTACAAAAGGTAACTATTGTATCATGATATTCAATACCTAATCAATTTGTGTGGTACCAATAATTTTGTTATTGTGAAAATAGCCCTATTGTCTCTTGGTCTATATTTAAGGATGAACTAATAACACATTATGGGGATATTAAGAGACACACCTTCCTTAGCCGATTTATAAATATCAGGGAAAGAGGTCTAGTTAGAGAGCACATTAAACACTTTCAAAAGTTGAGTCTTAAATTGAAAAACATTATGGAGGATAATTCATTGGATCTCTTTATGGGAACTTTAAAGGGGAGCATTCAATGTGAGGTAGATATCTTCTGTAACATACCTAATACTTGAGACATTTTATGTTTGTGGAAAAGAATTACCTTAACTTTCATTGTAAAGTTTTATATTTGGCCAAGTGTCAAGGATGATTGTAAATGAATAATATTATTATTTAATAAATTAAAATAGGAGACACTCACCCAAAGAGACTATTGAAAGAGTGTTTACTGACCCACTAGGAGGAATGGAATCTGGGGTAGAAGGCAATGGACAAGTGGCAGCATCTAAACTCAGTAACTAGCTGTTGTTATAGGACAACTCCCTTAAATTGTGGTCAAGTTCCCAGGAATGTGGAACTGGAGCTTATGGCTCATTGAATGAAAACTAACCACCAAAGAGACCCAGGCATCTTTTTATAGCCATCGAATTTGAGCATAGGCTCACATTTTCTTTGACGAGAGAACTTACCTTGTGGTTTTGCTGGATATTGCACACAAGAGATTCGATGAGGGGAAGCTATGTTTTGAGTTGCAAAGTAAGAATGTCTTATTTCTGCTAAATGCAAAGTGTTCCTATTGAGTGCAGAGGTTTTGGGTCAGGGATAATTGTAAGGACCCATACTTATTTAAAAGTGTATAAACCTCGACGAATCTAACAAATTCTTAAAATGTCAACTGTAAAAATTTTGGCGATATTTTTTTAAAATTATTTCAATTTCTAAGGATTTTATATAGTTTATATAATAATTTGGTGATTTTTAGAGTGAAAAAAGTTTGCCCCATCAAAATTGGGCGAAATGGGGCTTCAAAAAAATGCAAATTGGCGAATCGTTTTTTGGAAAAATATCCCATGGGATAAATTTCGCCCCTAAAATTATCCTTGTTTTGGATATGTATGCAAGTCCCCATTGATTGCTGAAGTACATATGTGAGGTGTGTATGCAAGTCTCCATTGATTGCTGAAGTACAACATGAGTGCCTTGCTTCTACACAGAGACTTCTTCCTAGTGGTTCAGTAAACAGGCTCGGGGGTCCAAAGGAGCAAGTGATTTGGCTGCTCTTCTGGAGAAGGTTGGGAGGAATAGGCCTCTTTGGGTGTTTGTCCACCCTATCAAGTTATCAGGTTCTACTTGTTTTCTACTTTAATTATTTTTTACTGTAAAACTTATTTTGTAAACTATTTGATATATTACCATCATTTTCCAATGTTTTGCTTAAGTATCAGTTAGCTGTACTAAAGAATGATTTCTGAACAAGTTAAATTAGCTTTCTCTAGATTGAATGAAAGAGTAGATGTTATTGATGAATGAATAAAATATCTTCCTGTATTTTTCCTTTCGTCATAGATAATGTACTCTAGTACAAGAATAATTTAATTAACATAGATGAGATCTGATCTCTGATTTGTAAAATAAATAATTATCTTCTATTTTTTATACTGAAGACAACTGAAGAATGATGCTTGCTGTAGAATGTAAAATAATAATAGTTCTATAATCTATTTATGTTTACTTTTCTAGATAATAGATTTCAGTAATGGTTATATATTACAGAACGAAAGAAGTATGACTAACACTAACAACTCAATACTGATATAAACAGTATAAACATTCATAAATTGAAAATAGAGTTCATACTCAGCCAAAACAACTTGTTATTATCAGAACTAAAATACCAACCCTAGATATCTCAACATTTCAATCTGGGTTTATATCTCTTAACAATATGCAACTATGCAGTATTAATATTAGTGCATCTAATAGAGTATTATTCATAAAATGAATGGAAAAATCTTCATCAATGAAGTATACAGATTTCATACTTATTTCTGTAAGCAAGATAGAATTAATATAATTTAAATAGAAATCGATCTTCATAAACTAAGTATCAGACAAGTACGATAATGCAAATAAAATACTTTGGATAAACTATACAATGATATTCATTATCATTTAATAACTGAAAAACATTATATCAATAATACGTTATCATGTCAAATGTCGAACCCATCGACATCATCTATTACGTGTATCAATTTACCTATACTAAAAACTTAGTATTTAAACAGTGTAAACGTTATTATATAAAATTAATTGCAGGCTCGTAGCATGAGTTTGAACCCTAAAATGACTCATCCCGAGTTCAAGGAGAACGGGTTATACAACCCAAGGGTTTTTCCCAACAATTATTTTATATAGAGGGATTCGACACCCTTACAAACACTTTAAAACCAACAAGAATGTAATTATTAAATTACTGTACTTAATCATTTTAAAGCTAAACAAAATCAACAAACAGTACTCATAACCCTTTATAAAAAACATTTCACATTTAGATCTATTACAATAACTCGGATAGATCCAAGGTTTGAGTCTCATGTCGAGCGCGCCCAGCCAAAAAGACTGCACGTATTTAACCTATTATCAAAATCATAATACTACAAACTAGTTACAGGTTTAACACTGAAAAATCACCTTTCAAATTTATCAATACTCATTTCATTACAAGTTCAATGTATATTTATAAACTAGTATGCAGTAATGAAAGATTCAGGTTCGAGACCCGTAAGGGCTCACCCCAAGGTTCGATAAGAACCCACATTACACAACATTAACATCAACGTTACACAGGTATTCAAACGAAGGTCGAGGGTTTGAGTCTTCACTTGAAGAACTCGCCCAGGCATTTTTAATACGTATTAATACAAAAATTTAATCTCATGACAGTGCTAGGTTTTCAAAACCGTAACATGGAAATCATAGCATTTAAACACCGAACCCATAGATTAAGAAAACGGTTTACATCAAACTATTATTTGAAGAAAAGATAAGAGTCAACGTATTATACACAGAAGCATTAAAATGCAAATAAATATCGCTACAGTGAAGTTATTCGTATCTATTTCCCAACAGAAAATTTACATTCACAGAGATGCTGCTCCAGGGTTCTTCATTTAAGAGACCCTGTATCGTTACTCCATAAGCAAAATAGGACGAAGGCCTAACCCTGGTCTTTTAACAGTATCATTTCTTTCCTATCCTAAAAGCTGCCTCACAACTCTTAACAAAAACAAACAGCATGTCAGAGAATTAGCACAAAAGCGAAACAACCCTATCTCGTTGACAGAGGTAACATCCGAGGGTAAACCTGAGGATTACCGTGGCTTCACCACCACCGATGCCAAGTTCCCTATCCTTTCTTAAGCCATATCCTGAAGGAATCATGCTCGTCCTTGTCACACAACCATTCTCGTGGTTAAAAATAGAAGAACGCCATTAATATAAACTAAGAGCTTACACTGTAAATAACCTACCTTCACAGGTTTGGAACCCTGGCTGGAGGTAAAAACCAAGCAGTTAAACTCCTCGCACGATAGGTCTACCATTAAAGAAACACGACTCCATAGTAACCAACTCAAGTAGTGCTCAGAATTTCTCGTAACCCTGACAGCCGAGAAGGCACTGCCTCCTCCCCTCCACGAAGAAAACTCAACATTAACTCAAAAAGACCAAACCCTCGAAAGTAGTAGGAGGGTTTTGATAATTTCGAAGCAGCATTAATTGACTTTCACGTGATTGCTATAACTTCTTTCCTTATCATCCACCAACTCGATTTACAAACCCAATTCACTATAGTCTACAACGTAACTTCTCGAAGTGCATTATAATAAAGCGTAGGTTGATATTCCAAAGTCCCATTGTTTTATAGTTCGTCCCTTGTTCCTTTTAATGTCAAATGGAAATGCCTTGGTCATAAAGTTAAAGGTATGTTTCGGATTCATTTAATACTTACACCATCCAAGGAGCTTATCATTCCATAACCATGACATTTGTTGAGTTTAAACCATCACAATCATATAGTCATAACCTCGTAAACTATTCCAGTATCGATCCTAATCCTTTAACAAACTTCAAACAAATAGTTTTTGGTATAAACCTTGTCATAAAGGAACTAACACAAGAATACTTTAAGAAACCCTTGCTAGGTTAAAATGAAATCTGTAACTTGTACAATTAAGAATATTATGCATTAGCATAAGCTAAGTAAGCCCCAGGTTATATTAGTACTCACATGCTAACGAAATGAGCTAATTACATCCTATCTTACTAGGATCAACATCTTAATATAGTAAGATAAGTAGCAAACACTTACGATAGAAAGTATTAATGAGATGTTATCAAATTATAAAGATCATTGTAAATACCAACTAAAAGATCAATGGATCATAACAATGTTACATCTGTGACGCATCTTGGTCGCAACATCATGAGGGCTTATAATCCTACTATCTCCCATTAATGTTTAATGACGAAAACATTTATAAATATAGATATAGCATCGCCAAGACATGAGTACTTTGGACATTAATGATTATGTAGAAAGTGACAACTTTAAATTTAATTATTACAGTACTAATTATAGACATAGGAGTGCTTATATATATTCAATTGTCGATAAAACAATTAAATTATGAATGTCACATTTATTAAATAGTAACTATGGATGCTAACCATACACTTATTACTTCCGCACAACATTTAATGTCGAATAGAATGCTTAGAAATTTTTTAAATTTTTACCAAATTTTGGGGATGTTACATGTGGTATCAGAGCATGGTTCAAACTCTAGGCTTGAATATGGCTCAACGCGTGCAACAGAAAATGAAAACAAGAAATATAGTTTACTAATTTTGTTTTAATTTGTTTCTGTACAGAACAGTTTTTGATATTTAAATTGCAAGTATGGAAGTACCGGAAGAATCTGCAGAGGACAAATCTCATCATAGTGAATGTAATAATAACGAACATGAACAAGTTAACGAAGAAATTTACGTAGAATTAAATGATCAGTCATCTGAACTTTTACATACAGTTAAAGATTTAAAAGATGAGATAAGAACTGTTAAAGAAGAGAATGAAAGAATTTTAAGAGCTCAGGAGGAGCTGAATCAGATCTTACTCGATAAATATCATAATGATGAAAAAGATAAGATAACAAAAATAAAATCTGAGTCTGGAACTATGTCCTACCAACACATAGGTAAGAAAGTAAAATACTATAAAAGTGAAAGTGACTCTTCTTACGAAACTAATGATAAAAACTTATAGAAGAAAACATAAGTATGATCGAGACAACAGTGACAGTGACTGCAGTCCTACGAAAAGGAAGCACAAACCTTATGAACAAATTTCAGGGGAGTTTAAGAAGATAAAACCCCCAACCTTTAATGGTGAAAATGAAAAGGGTGAGGCAGCCGAAGCATGGTTGTCCGGCATGAAGAAATATTTCCAAATATATGATTACTCAGATCAATTAAAGGCTAAGATGGCCATTTACATTTTGACTGGGAAAGTAGACATTTGGTGGTAAGATATTAAGAGAGTAAAAAGTATTAAAGAAAAGAGCATAACTTGGAGTGCATTTAAGAATTTTTTTAAGAGAAAGTTTCTTTCTGAACAATACTACGAAGAGAAAGCCAAATAATTTTATGATTTAAAATTGGGTTCTATGAGTATGAAAGAGTTAAGTAGTAAATTTCTAAGTCTTTTAAGGTATGTACCTTATATAGTGGAAGAAAAACCTAAAGTACAAAGGTTTCTGAGTTGTCTACCCTTCAATATAAAAGACAGAATTGAGTATGATAATCCTACAACTCTTGAAGAAGCCATGAGAAAGGCCAACTTCTGTTACGAACATAACAGAAAAAGATAAGTTATATCTGACTGGAGGAATAACAAATCTAATAATTTTTAGCATAAAAAGAAAAAAATTATTTTTTATAAAAGTTCTGGGAGTAACAAGAGAAATTTTACAAACAAAAATTTTCATGGTAATAATAATTACAGAAGTAATGCACCACAGAATTACACAACTACAAGAAACATGCCTAATAACAATAATAATAATCATAATAATGCCAGAAATAATGAGGAAAGACCACCTTTAAAATGTTATGACTGTCAAGGACCACATACTAGAGCAAACTGTCCACTCGGGAGAAAGACAATCAACAACATTCATACAATGCAGACAAAACCAACAGTTGGTGATTTAGCAAGGGAGATGCCCAGAATCAATGCAGCACTGGAAAACCGACAGGCATATCATCAAACTTCAATGGTCGAGATTGAAGGTATGCTACAAAACAAACCTATTTCTATTCTAATTGATCCAGGTGCAAGTTTGAGTTACATATCACCAGATTTAGTAAAAAGTTGCAAGTTAAAAGTAGAAAAATTTGATAAGTCATGGCTAGTTCAATTAGCAACATGAACCAAAAGAAAGGTTGTAGAATTTATTAAAAGTTGTGATTTGCTTATGAGTCAGTTAAAGACGCAATTTAAATTGAATATTTTGTCGTTAGGGTCTTATGATGTATTAATAGGCATGGACTGGCTGGAAAAGCATAGAGTAGTGCTGAACTGTTTTGAAAAGTATTTTACTTGTTTGAATAATGAAGGAGAAACTGAAACAGTAAAAGGAATCCCTAGAAAAACTTCTGTTAGACAAATTTCCGCTTTACAAGTGAAAAAGGCTGTAAGAAAAGGGTGTAAAATGTTTGCTGTAAATGTAATTAATGATGAAAATACAACTGAGAAAGATAAGTTAAAATTGGAAGACATACCAATTCTAAAGGAATTTTCTAATGTATTCCCGGAAGAAATTCCAGGACTACCTCTGAAAAGGGAATTAGATTTCACCATTGAGTTAGTACCAGGTGTGGTACCAAACTCAAAGGCTCCTTACAGGACGAACATTTTGGAACTTAATGAACTAAAATCACAGTTGAAGGAACTAATTGATAAAAATTACATAAGTCCAAGTGTGTCTCCTTGGGGAGCACAGGTTATCTTTGTTAAAAAGGACGGTACTTTGTGTTTATGCATAGACTACCGTCAACTAAATAAAATGACTATTAAAAATTGATATCCTCTGCCCTGCATAGATGATCTATTTGATCAGGTACGCGGAGCAACGATATTTTCTAAAACAAACTTGAGGTCTGGATACCATCAAGTCAGGATAAAGACGAAGACATTTTTAAAACTGCTTTCAGGACCCGTTATGGGCATTACGAGTTCGTAATTATTCCTTTTGGGATGACTAACGCCCCAACAGTCTTCATGTGTCTAATGAAGAATGTTCTACATAAGTATCTAGATAAGTTTGTAATTGTTTTCATTGATGATATTTTAATTTATTGTAAGACTAAAGAAGAACGCGACGAACACTTAAGGATAATTCTGCAAGTTTTAAGAGAACACCAACTTTATGCTAAATTCAGTAAATGTGACTTTTATAAAGATAAAATACAGTACTTAGGTCACGTAATATCTAAATATGGGATCACAGTCGATCCAGATAAAATACAGTACTTAGGTCACGAATACATGTTTTATATTTTTCTATTCCAAAACTATACACACTTCAAATATCTGGGTTTGAACACCAGAGATTAAGCAGGAAACCAATTGCTTGCTTACAAGTGGATAGACTTAGTCCTTACACAACCAAGAAATCTAAATTTTTAGGCATTTACAGATAGGTTGACGACCACGGTGTACTCACTCATGAATGGTGTGGTTCACCAAGGATATTCCCTTTGTACCAGGATCTTTTGTAGTTGAGTCCAGACATAAGGGTTGGTGACTGGTTTGTTTATGAAAAACACACTATCCTAGGAGTATATGGGTTTGAGGAAGAACCTTACAAATTACCAGCATTTCTAACACCTAGGGTGTTTGCTTAGAGTATATCTTCTTCTTTTTGTAAAACTGCACAATATATTAAACTAGAACCAGAGAAAAATTACATAGCACGTAGGAATTTGAGGTGATCTGAGACGATGTAACCACCATCCTAATCTATTAAAGATATTACACTGATTTTTATGAGCCATACAAAAAAATTGCCCCTTAGAGAGAGGCTGTGTGAGAGTAGTCTGAGCATAGTTAGAGCTGAAGACATCTAACTTATACAAAAAACAACATAACAATCTATAACAAAAAAGATGGAAATAACAGAGTGAAACAGAGGGCTTCGATTCAGACGTCCAGACCGACATGAGGGGTTTCCTCTAGAATGGGGAATCCGCCTTGGAAAGCATCATCGGGAAGCTTGACAGGAAGCAACGCGATTTTACGAGCATCCAGGAGGTCAGGCTCTGCGGGGTTGCAGAGTTTCTTGCTGGGCAGCGACCTAATGGTGGACGGAACTTGGAACGCTGCTGCAGGTTTCGGGAATAGAGCAAGAGCAGGAGGAGCCAAGGGTCCATCAGAAGTATCACCTTTGTCATCTTCCAGAGTGCCCGAAGCACTACCACCGATGACGTTTGCTTTGTCCAGGCCACGAAATCTAGAAATGAGGTGGATCCATGAGAAGGAGGCATCCAGGAATGCTAAACGGTCATCCACGTCGATGAGCTTAGCTCTGGAAGCAAGCACCGAATCTTTCGCAGAACTCTAGCTAAAAATCATGTCCTCCATGATTTTTCCCATCATGTTCTTCATGAGCCAGTAGTGATTAATATTACCACCTCCTTTACCCGATGCCAGGTAATCCGAGACCAATTGAGCTTCCTAGTCATCAATCAGGGTGCATACCGTGATGGAGATACCTAGGTCATAACCATCCTCAATGATAGGCACAATGGGCCTCTAGATTTTTCCTCTGCTTCCACTTCCCCGACGAGGATAACTGTGTGGCCGAGACATAGCTGAAGGCGCAACGTGGAGCAGAACTGTAATAAGTAGATGGTGGCATGAATTCCATAGAGTAGGACTGTTATAAGCCTGGATGAACCAACACAAATGAAGATAGAGTCGAGGAGCGGTGAGGATAATAGCTTCAACATTTTCCCTTGGCATGTTTAAGGGGAGATAATCCAAGCTCGCACACGCCATATTTGCGAGCAAAGAGCCAAAGTAAATGGTCGTGGTACCAGAAGTGTGTCCAACCAATAGGTGAGGGGATGTCCAGGCGAGGTGAGTTAAATGGGCCATCGAGCTTGAGGAAAGAAGGGGGGTAGGGGTGTTAATGCATGCAGAGAGGGGTGCCACATTGTGGGCTCCCATGTCGAGGCTCCTCCTCTACATGCACTCCAGTTGTCCCAATATCACCCGAATCCAGGGGTTTGCTTAGAGTATATCAAGCAAAGATTATTTTCTGATTAGGTGCACTTTATCAAGGAAAAAAAACCATTACATTCAAACTTCCCAAAGAGGTAAGCCCCTTTCTGGTAAAGGGAAGAGGGGCTTTGTCTTATGTAGAAGAAATGTTGAAGCAGATGAATTTGGAGAAAGCAGAGAAATGGGCCTATGATACACATCAAGTGATGTCTAAGAAAAGAATCGAGAACAAATTTTTTGGATACAGTTACATGCCTCTCCCTGATGAGGAAAATATGGAAAACTTGCTGACTTGTGAGCAGGTTCAAGTAGCCTTAATAACTGACCTATATTAGAGCACTAAAGGGTCACAAGAAGGAGCTACGAGATTAACCATAGAATCCCATGAAAACATGGATATTGAGGAGCCATAAACAGGGTTGGTAAGAAGAAAAGATAAAACAAAGGCAGAAGCAAGGGTTGAGAAAACCATTGTGGAAAATACATAGGATGAAGTGTTATCTAGTGGGCTAGAATCAACACCATAATTTCCACAAGAAAGCAAAAGTATACCACCTATTACCATAACTTAATATCCTTCATTAGTGTTTCGCACATCACGACCACAACAAAGCTACCCTTCCACAGGTTCATCACAACAATAGCCAACACTCTATACAAATTATGTGGGCATAAGAAAGTAAAGTAGAGAAGCAATAAAAGAGCTTAGGGGTGAGATAAAGCAATTAGAGAAGAAATGGTTAACAATGGATACCACAAAGAGAACACCCCTAGAATGGCCATCTAGAGCGCAAGGTACCCATACCCAAGATACTTAATGATTACAAAGAAGAAGAATACAAAAATTGATCTTGGACAATTGAGTCCCTTAGACATAGTTGACTTCTATAGGTAGTCAAGTGAGCTATTGTGCAAATATGTGTTGCAGTCATCAACCAGTGAGAAGAAAATGCGCCTGGTAGTACATAAGATGTAAGGAATAAAGGGTGGCCACCAAGGACAAACAAATAACTATCAAACAATTGGAAACTAAGACCCTTACACTGGAGGTTAATCCAGCTGATACCACCCTTGCACAATCCATCCTACAGTAGAAGGATACTGAAATTGATGTACTCAAAAATAAACTACATGTTCCTAATACAGAGCATGTTCAAATCCATGAGATGGTGGCATTGCATGAGGAATATGATAGGATATATTAGAATATGCTCTATTACAAATCATAGATGGAGGAGTACATGAAGAAGGTGGATGATCTAGAAACACTTATTTCATTAAATTTGGACTTTTTACGCAAAATATTGACTAAAAAAGTGTGAATTTAGCCTTTCAAAGTGTTAATATCAACCTTTCTAAAGTGCAAAATTGGGTTATGAAAGTTGCAATGTTGGGTTTGAAAAGTGTATTTTTCTATTCCAATGGTGTGTTTTCTTACTACTTATGAACCTTAAAAGTACACTTTTTTATTATGAAAATGTGAATTTCAATTTAAAAAATGTGAATTTTGATTTGAAAAGTGCATTTTTAATTTTGAAATGTGCAATCTTTGAATATGAAAAGTGCAATGTCTATAATATAATTCATAGAAATTAATTACAAAGGGGAGTGCTGTCACAATTAAGAACACACGTCTCATGGTGAGGTAGCTCGTCAGTCGAGGGAGATGTGGCAGGATCCTTTTCCTTGAGCATTAAGAAGACTGCACGCCAACAAAGATCTACAAACGGTGAGATGGAGATGGGCCACCATTGTTCCTTGAGAGGAGGAGACCCACACCTAATGGCCTTTTACGGTCCATGCAACAAATGATCCACATGGGTCATTGGGAAAGTGGAACATTAATAGGAGGAGGTATCAATGTATCCTCCCTTCATCAAATCCACTACACACTGCACGTGGAAAATTATGATGGTCTAGGGTTCCATTATTGCGCTAGGGGGCATCAAATAGGAGGTTTGCACCCATTTATGGCTATCTAGGTGGATAAAAAGTGTCATATTTTTTTCCATGTGCAGAGTGGAGAGATGATTTTCCCCCTCCACATCTCCTTGAGTGCATAATAGCAGCATGAATGTCATATGAAGAGCATCAAGAAGGAGGGAAACCTAGGAATCTTGAGCAAGCAGGGCCATAAGTGGAGCAACATGCGACAAAGGTTAACCTGTTGGTAGATAAGATCTCGAATCCATGGATCTGTTGAATTGAATGGGACGATACCTCAAAGCCTATCCACGTCGATCCCGCTAAGCTTGTCACATTTCCTGTCTTGCAGCTTGAGCACATAGGGCCATAGGTGTAGTAGTAGATGAAGGAGGTTAATATGGAAGTGGTTGAGAGCTCAAATTCATGTAGCCATCGAATTGTATGGGATGAGACTAAAGAGCCTATCCACTTTGATATTGCCAAGCTTGTCACCTTTCCTGACTTCCAAGAAATATATCAATTCAAATATTCTATTTATTTGGATTCTAAGAAGCCAAAAATCCCACCAAATGCTCCCTAGTTCCAACATATCTAGGTTTTCCATCAATGCGAGGGAACTAGATGTAGACAACTTCGAGACGAAGAACTCTAGTTAATATTTAAGATGAGGTGGGAAGTTGCAAACTTGCACTTCCGCATGGAGCAGATAATGGGAATGCAACAAATGATTATAGATTTATTCATGTAAGGCTCCTTCTTGGGATAAGGCACATCCAGAAGGCCCATCATCATCCCCATGCGCTTGGTCAGGAAGGAATTCACCAGGCAGAATAGAAGAATGACACCCCATTATCAAAAAAATTGGTGTTTTGTTATTTTCATGTTTTTTTTAGTTTGCGTTCACTATTCACTCCGCGAGCCTATAGTTTCGTGGTAACAATTTCAGAATCCTTGTGATGGTTTTACTTTCATATAAGTTTTGAACTATGAAGAACGATAAGCTCTGCCAATGTTATTTAGGTCTAGGCCGCATGGGTTTGGAGGCCTTGACCCATACTATAGACTGTATCTATCTTTGTATATTCTAGCCACCCTAATGGCTGAGGAAGAGTGGTACAATGGTAACAAAATTGCATGTTTGAGGTCGAGAATTGATGTTTTAGATGGAAATTGTGGAAGTTTTTTTTTTTTTTTTTTTTTATTAAATCTGAGTCTCTATTGTTATGTTTGTATTTTTGTATCAACTTTTAATTTATGTAAACAATTACTATGTCAAACTATAAAGTACTCATGTTGTAGAAACAAATGAAAAAACAATATGGAAAATTTTGTACACAACAAAGAATAATATGGGATGGAAACTGCAAGAAACTTTCGGAATTTTGCTGGATGTAATGTTTGTAAAGGATAGTTGTCCTTATTTGTTTAATATAAATCTATTTATTGTTTGTTCATAAAAATGAGACATTGTTTTTTTTGTAATCTAGTAATCATTTGACGACATTGGTTTTTTTGTAATCTAGTAATCATTTGACGACATTGTTTTTATTATGGGATGCTTGATTTCCTTGCAACCTTTCCACCTCAGTTGGATCACTGGTCCCCTTTAGCTTATCTTATATTGTAATGCACTCATTACACCTTACAAAGGAGTTTTTTTAAATAAATTTTAACATCTCAAAAATCTTCTCTCATCACCTTGCTAAAGGAGGATTCTGATAATCGATGCACACCACTATGTTCAATTTATTCATTTGCCATTTTTCATAGCAAACCATGGGACATATTAGATGGAAATAATTTCAAGGTTTTCCTTGTCCCATTGTCACTGATTAATTGTGTAAGATGTGGATATTTTTCTGAATTCTCCTCTACAATTTTATTAATAGTAGCTACCAGTGCAAAAGTATTTTCCCTATATTTTTCCAATCCACTATTACCATGCACAACTCTCACATCACCATTCAAGGACATACTTATACAATTGTAGAAAGTGCTCCTTTTTGTTCCATGACATTTATACCATGCATTTTGATAGACATCCATTGTGTCCAATCTCATTGTAAATAAAATTCTTCTTTTGTCATCTCCTTCTTTGGAGATAGGAGCTTTTGATGCCATAAAATTTAAAACATACAGTATTCTTGAATTTCCATTCATACTATGAAATTTATTCACACATTCAACTATCGATTGAAATGAAGATTTTGATATACAAAGATTTGAACGACAATGTTTAATGCCAATATTTGAAAGGAATGCAGCTTCATCAATTCTAATCCAATAACGTACCGATCTTGCTTCTTTATAAAATTGTATGACCTTGTTGTATTAAACTTGAGATATGTATATTCACAATGGGGAGTACTTGGAAGGACCATCTGCAAAGGACATTCTTCAACAATCTTCCAAATATTGACCATGTCTTCTTCTTTATTTGTTTTTAGTATGAAATCCAAAGGAATATCATTGAGGTCAAGCAAATGGTTTGCAGGCCATCTTACAAGAGAGCCTTCAAACAAGCCACAATCCCCACAATTGCATAAGACTTTCTGAACTAAAATACCAAACTCACTACCATCTAGTGGTTTAAATTGTACTATGTCTCCTTCAAAAACACTTGACACTATTCCCTGAGCAATATAATGTGGATTTAAAGAACATTGATGTATCAAATTAACCTTCTCTCCCACAAACTTGATATTGTGATTTTGGCTTGATATTTTCTCTACAGCTTCAAACTGATTATTGTTCAAATTGTTTTAAATAGACAATAATGCACTTGCATTAAAATATACAATTATTTAATTGGCCATACTACAAGACCTCCACTACTTAATCCTGGAGAGCATGCCATACTAGAAAACAACACTTCATCCACCAAAATGGAAAAGGAGAAAGCACCCAAAAATGCTCCTCTAACAAAAAATTTCTCATTGACATTTGTTACAAAACCTATGGAAATGCAATCCTTGCATTTTGAGAATTTATGTAACAACTTAAATTTTCTCATTATAAAAGAAGATTTATCATCACTTGGAATAATCTATTCTACAATCATGGAAGTGGAAATTGGTATATCATTAACCTCATTCGGTTGAAGAGAAAATCCAATGTGGTTAACGATCTCAAATGTATGCCATTGAATATAACCATCAACTACCTCTAACAATGTATATGCACCTTCTGATGGATAGGGCAATTGAAAATCTACATTGAAACCTTTGTAACGTTTATAATGATACATCCATCATGAATGCCGATATTATGCAATATGTTTCTTTTTGGAAAAGAGGTTCCATCAACAACCTTTAATCCATTCAAAAGTAGGTCCACACATTGTTGAGAACCAAGATCCATTTCAGAAGCCATTTCTGAAATACAAAATAAGAGGAACACAATGAAAATAAACATAGTTTTAAAAAATAATCACCTAATTTAAAAAGAGAATAATATTTTCTACTATATATTATCAATTATATCTATGTTCACTGGGAGAATAATATTATTGTATGATGTTGTTCTCTATAAAACGATCAATGTGAGAACGAAAAAAAACAATATTTTCTAAAAGGTAATGAAGCAATTGGATAAAGAATGATCAATTGTTACTCAAACATGATACATGTTGTCTACAAACCCCAATATAGGTCTCTTTGAGGAATGAGTAAACGTTCCTTCCTAAAATGGTCGCTTGGACCATAAAGCTTGGAAACATTTATTGTAATAATGCATTATTAGTAATATCTATATATAATATACCAATTTACTTATGTCTTTGAATTATGAATTCTATTCAATGGTATCAAGAAAGGATGGGCGTTCTTTATCCGTCCAGCCCCCATAATCCTTGAAGGGGTGGAACTACTTGGGGAAAGAGTAGTTTCTCTTTCTCCTTACCAACTAATTTTCCCACCCCAAAAATAGAACTCCTTGAGGAAGGATCGACTACTCTTTCTTTGAGTACATTCTTTTCTCAAGGGGTCCATACATATAAGGACATTCATTGAAAAGGGATAGATTGCATAAGTGCCTAATTCCTAATCATATAAGGAACATGTCATCCACTTACCCCAAGAAAGGTCTCTTTCAGGAACATGCCTATGAATTATGAATTCTATTCGACAGTATCAAGAAAGGATAGGTGCTTTGTTAATGCCTCAAAATAACACACATGCGACATTTCGGTGATTCATCCAGTAAAGCATCATCAACATAAATAATGCACCTCACCACAAGCATCCTTAACAAATCCAAAGCATAGTATGATTCCACAAGTGCCCAGAAGAAGTCAAAACAAAGGGTAGTATTACACAGGTTACCCGCGCTATAGCGTAGGTTATTTGAACAATGCCTGCGCTACACCCGCGCAAATTTTCCTTCGATATCCGCACTACTATCAAAGCATAGGGACCACTTACTTCCAACAGAGCATTAAAAACTCAATTCTCCCTAAGGATACCAATTTGGATCCTCACACACTTGGTGGCATTAATCAAGCCCCCTTGTTTAAATTGGAACTAGTTCATGAAGGATGAGAGTTCACATTTGGATCTAGTTGTTGGTTGGCCATCTCTTAGTCTTGGCCTATAAAAGAAATCTATTGGCATGCATTTTGTAGAGATAAATTAGAGCAAGGTTATGCTGTTGGATTTGAGTTGGAGCTTCCTCTTATCCCACCATTTCCTACCATTTTGAGCATTCCCAAGATTGCTTGCCACCTACCATCAAGGGGAAAGTATCTCTCTCCATTGTTCTTCCATCTACTTAGAATTTAGTTTGGACAAGAAAGGCCTCCCTAAGAGAGATTGTTGGCTTCCCTTGAAGCCTTCACCTCCTAGGTGTTGTATAGATATTCCATTGGGAAATACAAGAGCGGTTTAGCATATCTTTGGTTGTTGTTGGAGTTTGAATCTTTCCCCCATCTATTTCATTTTATTTTCATCAATATTTTCATGTTTGGATGTGAAATACACTAACAATATCTTGCAGGATCACTTGGAGGAATACCAACCACCGTCAAAAGGGGCTCCAAGGAATGAGGCCTTGCAACAACCTACAAGGATTAGCCCCTTACCAAGTGGAAGAGTGCACTTGTGCAAGTTTTTCCACAACATGCTCTTTCTCCATCCAACCCCCATTTCCTTGAAGAGGTGGATGCTCTTTCAATGATTGTCGCCTTCACCAAAATCATAAATGACCTATTGAATTCCCGAAACTCCAAAATGGACCTACTTGGGGAAAGAGTGGTTGCTCTTTCTCCTTACTATCTACTTTCTCCACTCCCAAAATAGAACCCCTTGAGGAAGGATCAACCACTCCTTTTCTCTGAGAATATTCTTTTCTCAAAGAGTCCATACATATAAGGACGTTCATTGGATGATTGATGTATATCATTAACAGATGTGAGGAGACCCACCAATAATGATGATGGACTCCAAGGTACTGAGTACAAACTAGCAAGTGCGAATAGATGTTCTGAAGTCAAACACTTGTAGAATCAAATAATCAGGGATCTTTGATGTATACCCACTGCCATTTGCGAGGAAACCTGCCACTAATGACTGCAAGATCCAAGGTACTATGGGGTTTCTAGATACGATTCCTAGATGATGATTTGGTGTCAATAGGAATAGATCCATCAGAAGGAGGGAATTAATGCATCCCACATCAACCGATACGAAACATATATCAATAGTCTTATATAATTTGGTAGAGTTGCTAGATCCAACACTGTATACTAACACAAGGAAGTCCAACATGATTGGTCAGGAATATTTGAGGAATGACCGACATGATTGGTCAAGAATATTTGAGGAATGGCTGACACTGTTTGAAATTTCCCTGAACACATAACATGACGCAAAATGGACACTTGGAAACATAATACTCAAGTAACCGACCTTAATGAAATCCACCAATTCCAGATACATTAACGAAATATCCATTGATGATGGGAAGGAGAACCCATAGGTGGAGATCTGTTCAAAATACTGGTACAGTTTCCTAAGGAAAATGTAGATGGTGTGTTTAAGGGAGACAAGGACTAACTATTGCCATTTTTTCAAGGATATAATATAAAAGGATTCAATTCTCCCCCTTTTTGGATTTTGTGTTTTTTAATTTTTATACTTTTTCATTTATCAGCTTGAAAAAGAAGAAATAATTCTATAGTACATGGGAGGAAACGAGTGTTGCATGGGCGTACTCCTATATTTCAATGACATAGATAAGACCAAGTCAAAGATCCATATTGCAAATAAGGGTTGAGCTAGTTGTGGACACTCTTATGGATGTTCCCTCCATGGGTTGGCTATCTGAAGCAAGATTATGTGCCGAAGGACAGTGAAATAATACCATGTGACTGCATTTATCCAATTTGGTATAATGTCCAAGCAGTAATTAGGCAATGAGGTATACTTCATGCTGAATCTTGTGAAAAATGCCAAAATCATAAATCACCATGAATTGTGGTCTATCTCCCACTACCTGAATCAAATAGTCTGAACTGTCAATGTCTCCAAGTCCCGTGATCAAAACCATTTCACTACCCAACTGTTTAGTCAGAAATCGGCTCGATATGTGCATTTAATATCTAACAATAGCCAAAATTGAAGAATTATGCTTTATCCTATCATTCAAATGGATACGGTTATACATGTATGAGTAAAAGATAAGTCAAACACTCATTTTTTACCATATTCCTTGTAGGTGTAGCCGATGGATGAGAGGAAGCATCTCCTTACAACATGTATTTCTAGAAGCTGTGAACCATTATTCAGTGACCTGCCAAGTGTAGGTGAGTTTTCATGCTAGATCATGAAATAGAAACAATTTATATGTTTTAGGGTTTCCAAATGTTTTCATTTTTTATTAATTTTTTTGGGTTTTATCTCAAAGAAAAAGAAACAAAAAAGAGAAAAGTTTTTATCCCATTATTTTTTATGTGTGCAACGTTACTGGCAAAATGCCTAGAACCTTAACACACTTTTTGGGTTATGATGTAATCTAGCTTGCTTTATACATATGACTGTTATTTCGGATTTTACTTATGTCCTTAAATGATTTGTTCAATTAAATTTCCATGACTAATGTACATGCTTGCTTTTTTGGAATGATGTTAATGACTTAGATGCCAATCAAGTACGTAGTTAGGTAAGGAATCATCTAAACTATTCAGACTTCTAGGAACATGAATGTATTCAATGAATTCAAATTGAAGTTCTATAATATGTACTCATAGAAAATTTCTAAATAGTATAGGATTCCGAACCTAATACTGACCGTTTAACTAAGATACAACAAATTGTGAGTCCACTTTGATTGCGATTTGTTGGATGCCAAGGGTGTTAGACTTGACAAGAATCTCAATGTATGCACTATATTCTGCAACATTATTGGTTGTAAGTCCAAGAAAGATGCCTCCTAAACTTAGAACTTGGTTTTCAAGTGTAAAAATCACCCATGCGGTGGAAGCAATGTTCTGAGAACTACGGTTGGTGCCATCCACATATCCCAAATATTTGAAGGTTTCTTGTGCCATCTACCAAAGCGACAATGCCAAGAGAAACAACTAAAGTACATAAATATATACAAATAATACAACAAGTGTTGCGAAGCATCAATGCTTATGCGAAGTATTTCTTTTGATATAGACCATTTATGATCTTTGGCATAGGTTCCCCATCATAATTGATTAGTTCATAAGCTCCCCATTTTAACACAGTTTTGACGACAAGTGGGCCAAACCATGTTGGTACAAATTTCCCTTTCCCTCTTTTATCTTGGTCTTGGTCATAAACTAAAACCAAATCGCCTTCAGAAAATACTTGGGGACATGACGATTTGTCATATTGTGTTTTAACCCTTTTCTTGTGTGCTTATACATTTAGAGAGGCCTCCCTTCTAGTTTCATAAAGAGAATGAAGAAGGAGGAGTATTTCTTCTTCTGCAGAAGTGTTGGGTAGGAGTTGGATTGCTAGTTTTAACGATGGGATTTCACATTCAATTGTCAACACTACTTCTTCTCCATAAACCAATTGGAAAGGATTGAAACCAGTTATGGTTTTAGTTGTGGTGCGATATGCCCAAAGAGCGGAAAACAACATGAAATGCTAGTTAGTTTTTTTCTTATTAAGCGTTTGCTGCAACATGGTTTTCAAAACCTTGTTAATGGATTCTACTTGTCCGTTGCATTGCAGATAGTATGGCGAGGAAAAATCCTACCACAATCATAATATGGTGGTAAGTTCATCCATAAAGGAATTCCTAAAAAAATGTATGTTGTCAGTGACGATCTCTTTGGGTACACCAAACCTTTATATCACGTGATTGAATACAAAGTAAGCTGCAGTTTCTACTGTACAGTTGAATGTTGGCATTGCCTCAGCTCACTGCTACTATGATGTAGTGGTGGCCATCAACTAAAGGAAGGTTGATTGTCATAAAATCAATGGACCATTTTAAAAATGGACCCACAGTTACTACAGGGTGTAGTGGAGCATGATGTGTGCGCATTCTTCTTGTGTAAATTTGGCAAGGGTGACACTTTTTGACAAGATTGATGCAATATTTGAATATTGTGGGCCAAACGTATCCCACACACAAGATTTTATGGGCAGTTTCCAACCCAGAAATATGACGATCGCATGCTCCAGCATGGAAATCATTTAAAACTTGTCCATCTTCCTAATGTATTAAACAACGTCTTAAGATCATGTCTACTCCTCGATGGTATAAAGTATCCCCAATGATGAGGTATCTTCGTGCTTGGTGTCGAATGCAACACTGTTCAATGCTAGAAAAATGAGGATCAATCCTTTGGGTTTGGATATATATGATAAATCTTCCATACTAAGGATTTGATGTTGCGTTGAAGAATACATGTTTGTCCGCCCAGGATTCATCATATACAATATCTTCTTTATCACAGGGTAACTCAAACATTAGTCTTGCAAATGCTAACAACTTCTTGGCTTTAGTGTTTATGAATTTGAGATCGAATTCTTGCAAAATTACTATCCATTTTGAATACTTGCCCCCAATGATATGGTGGGACAAAATGTGTTTCTTGGGGTTCATTTCAGCCACTATGGTAATTTTTCTCGAAAGTATATAATGTCTAAGTCTTTGGACATAATGAACCGCTTCCAAGGTCAACTTTTCAACCTGGGAATATCTCAATTCAGGACCTGCAAGGCCCTTACTAAGATAGTAAATAACATGTTCTTGTGATGATTCGTCTTCCTGTACCAATATCATTCAAATGGTGGAACTGGATGCTACCAAATATATGAGAAAGTCTCTACTATAGTTCGGAGGACTAAGTATCGGGGATGATACCAAAGCTTTCTTTACTGCATCAAATGAGCATTGAGATTGGTCATCCCATATGAATGGTGCATATTTTTTTAGGAGACGCATGAAACCTTTATCTAGTTTAGAAAAATTAGCGATAAATCTTCTCAAGAAGTTTGCTTTCCCTTGTAGGATTTGAAGTTGTCTAACTATTTTGGGGAAGGCAACTATAATATTGCCTCAACCTTGAGGGGATCCACCATAATCCCTTGTTTTAATACTATGAAACCAAGTAATCTCCTAGAGTCCACACAAAACATGCATTTATGTGGGTTCAACCTAATATTGTATTTACGACACATAAATGTGCACTATGTTCGACTCTTTTCTTAGATTTGGCTGCCAATTCATCAATATAAATCTCAATGATTTTATTAATATCGTGGAACGCATATGACATGGCTCTCTAAAAAATGGCCCCAACGTTTTTAAGGCCGAATGGCATTTTTCGATATGCAAAATTCCCACAAGGGCATATGAAAGTTGTTTTATGCTGGTCTTCTTTTTTAATATGGATTTGGTTGTAACCGAAGAATCCATCCATGAATGAAAATATTTTGTTCCCAACACACTCGTCTATAATACGATCAATAAAGGGTGTGGGATAATTATCTTTGGGACAAGCCAAATTTAGATCCCTAAAGTCAGTATAGACCCATATTGTTCCTTGCTTCTTATCAAAAGGAATGGGATTGGATACCCATTCAGTCAACGAAATATGGTATATGAAGCTAGCTTTCAATAAATTTTTGAATTTTTCTTTTATGGTAGCTGATTTCTTAGGATTAACCGGACATAGTTTCTGTCACACAGGTTTAACATCATCATAGTTTTTCATCTCATGTTCAACTATGATGAGATCAATGCCCGACATTTCTTCATAATACCAAGAGAACACATCACAAAACTCTTTAAATAAAGAATTATATTGCGCAATTTTCTCCAAAGAGAAATCAACACCTATATTGATATTTTCTATGATTCCAAGCTTAACGGATATATCAATAGCAATAATTTTCAAAATATTTTCCAAGTTTCCTTCTGAAACCGCATTGCGTGTTTGGACATGACATTGATATTTTTCTATATCATCATCAAAGTAATTTTTTTATGTTTTAGCCTCTAATGAATTTGTCTTAGGAAGAAAAGATGATCAATAATGCATGTCTTCCCATGGTCGTTCAAAGATGTTCATAACTTCAAGGATGGATTCATCTGATGAAAAAGTATAATCCAAGAGGTCATGAGTACTAGGAGTATTAATGGCCCATATAGGTGAAGTGTATGGATCATATTCCTCCATCAGGGAAGGATTTTGATCCGAGTATGCCAAAGCCATTTGGATAGCTTGATATGAAAGCTCTATGGTAGATAGGGGTACACTACTCTTAGTTTCATCTTATTTCATAGAAGTTGGTATATTTCCATAACTATTTTGGACTAACGTGTCCTCATTTGAGGCTCCGTCTAATGAGGTGGAGCCAACTATTGGCATGGACTTATAATTTTTTTTTAATGGAAAATAAACTTCTGATGTAATGGTGAATACTGGAGTAGTATGATGGGTGGATATTTGTGGTGGAATCGTGTAACTTCCCATGAGGGATGTATCTTTGAAAATTCCTACCCCAATATCCTAAATTACTGTTTTTGAATCCCCAACAAAAGGTACATTCCAGTGGAGACCTATTTTAGGTGTGCAGTAGTTTAGTTGATCGATCGTAACAATCTTCCCTTGATGTGGGAACCAAATTACTCAAAATACTAAAGACACTACCACCATCATTGCATGTATCCAACTACATCCCAAAAGAAAATAGTAATCTATGGGTGCATCCACTACCTCAACATCTACTTGAACCATTTTACCTCCCAATCCAATTGGGAAAGACATGATAAGTCTGTGAGGAGGGAATGAATGTCCATAAAATGCTTTGAGTATTGTATGGGATGGTACTAAGGTGCATGATCCCAAATCTTTCCAACATGATAGCAACATGACACAAGTGGAGGCTCCTTCATCCACAATAGTTCGAAAAACATTTTTACAATATGAAGTCACTTTAATCTGAAATTCGATCTGTGATGGAAGCCTACATGTTGACTATTCTAAATTGAAAGTTATCAAATTGGTTTCATAAGGATCAATATCACCGATAACAGAAAATCATTTGTCACGTCCCCATCTTGAGCCCATTGCATTAAAATGTAAATGATGTAATATTGCTATAAAATCATGGTGAGGAGCTTAAGGCCAAGTCCCCGCCATCGATTTATTGATGCATATGGTTTACGTGCTATCCAGGCACATTGGAATTGTAAATATGTATTTTAATATAAATACCCACAACTAGCTATGCAATGCAACAAGAGATGGGGGCATGATATTACAAGGAATTGGGAGGGAAATATTCAAACCCTTGAGCCAATGAAGTCAAGCCAAGTGTCAATGAGAGAACCCATCAACCATTAACTACCCATGTTGACTTTGGTGCCCAATCATTCATTTCTCCCAAGAGTTGGGTGAAGTAGTTAATGCCTTGGGGATTGGGGAGGTATGGCTGTCCAAATTCGAGTATGGGCAAGCCACCCGCATGGAAAAACGTGTTTTTTCTTCTTGGGCAAGAAAAGACCCACGAATTTCCTTCCTAAGCCATTATTCTGGATCAGACTTCACTCTCTCACGTTTTGGAAGCTTGCTGGGCATTTCTCTCGTGGAGTACGCTGTAAATTTGCTGGTCTTCAAGCTGAGAATCCCGTTTTTGTGATGGCTGGACTGTGGGGAAAGAAGAGAATCCATTGGGAGCTCAATAGATAAGTTGATAGCTTGCTGTTTCCTCTTATTGTTGTGAAATTGTTTTTGAATTTCTAGATTTGGTTTTCATTATGGAAAAATCATTTTTGTGAACCCAGTAGTTACCTCCTACCTCATAAATCGTTTTTGAATGTTCCCATCATTTGTGTGACTGTGTATGTGTCAATTTCGGGTGCCAACCTATCACGGTTTTGCCCAAAAATCGTGTTGGTTCCCTGCTGCCAGTTAATGATGATGTGAAGGTCATTTTGGCCCTTGAATGCCCAAGCCTTTTCCCTCTCACGTAGTCTGAGCTAGCTGGGGCTTTTTCCCATCACGTTTTTCATCTATCTCCTACATTTTCCATGCTTGGGAACTTGTTTTTGTATTGCACAATGGCTGGGAGGAAGAGAGCCACGAATTTGGGGTTTATGGAGGCCATTTTTGTCCCTTGAGTTCCCACAAACGTTTTCTGGAAATGGTTTTTCTCTCCCTGGGTGATTCCCCAATTGCCATTTTCGTTTTTGGTTGCCAAACGCTTTTTCTTCATGCCCATAAATTGTGATTTTACTGTTATGTGTACCCATGCCCAGTTTATGAGTTTTCTGTGTGTATTAGATTGTTGGGGTTGAAATGGGTTTCCATTGTTTTGGCTTGAGCTTGAGTGGAAGCATCCACAAATGAGAGGGTTCAAATTTAGCCTGATAAACCCAGCGGTGGACTGGCTTGGCTTAAATGCAAATGATTATTTGGCTGTGTATGAGCTTGAGAGTCCCCTTTTCCTTGTAGATATCATGCCCAGCTCGGGGGTGGTCTCTGAGTGCTGAAATAATATAGGCTGGGCAGAAGCCTACGGTTGGGAGGAATGTTGCAGCGACATAGCTAGTTGTGTGGGACAATTGCACAACAAAGATAAGTGTTTTCTATCTATGTGTTTTTGCGTCTGCAGTGTTTAAATTAAATGACTGTTATTGATATATTGAATGCATATAAAATTATGTGTGTGTGGATGAGTTTATCTCTGCTATGCATGTTTGTTGAATTTACATCTGGACACATGGGTTTTTAATTGTATGAATCTAATGAATGGGCTGAGTTTTTATGAAAAACCCCATAGATTGGCATCATGTTCCCTCCCTTTCCTTGGATGGATGGGTGGGTACGTTACAGATTGGTATCAGAGCTTAAGGTTCAACACTACAGCTATTGGGCCCTTCATAGAGATATAATTCATTGTGTGTATATTTAGTTAGTATTTGGAATTAAAATGCATTAAAGAAACCTGAAGATCTCATGGCTTCTATTTGTTAGAATGGGAAATCATTTCCATGATTGTTTTGGGGATTCTTGCAAAATTGCTTGCATTGATTTCATGCTATGAAAGTGAGGAAGGAGGGAGAAAATCCCTTTTCAGGTTGAATGCTTACTTACATTGTTTCTAATGCAGTAGCATTCTGTTTTTGCATTTGTTGATTTCCCCATGAAGAAGAGGAGGCGCAACCTCTTGCCATATTATATTATTTTGTTGTTTTGTTGTTTCATACTTAACATGGAAGGGGTGCAATATTTCTTGAAATACTTTCTGTTTTATGCGAGTTTGATCTGTGTGTAGCTCATCTCTGCAAGGAAACAAAGGACATATTTCAAGAAAAGAATTCTAACTATCATTGAAAAATTTGCAAAAAATTTTCTAACTGTTTTTTCTGAGTTTTCTGCTAGGGCTGCGGTGGCGGAATTAACGATAAGTTTTGCGCGCGGCGGCGACAATTTTAACTTTAAAATCTGCGATGCACGCGGTGCACACGGTGAAAGTAATGTTAAATTCTATGACACTGGTGGTGGATCTAAGCTTGAAATTTGCGCGCGGCAGAAATTTTAGGCTTAAAAGTTGCGATGGAGGCTTGCGCGCGACATCGATTTTAGCCTTAAAACCCGCGACGCGGTCGTAGTGACGAAGGCTTGCGGGCGCAGAAGTGAAGGTTATCTTTTGCGACACAGTTGGTAGAGAAGTTGGCAATTCTGCGCTGAAAGGAAGAGAAAATATCAAAAATTTCTAACTGTTTTCGAAATTTTTCCTAAGGGTTGCAGTGGTGAAAATTAAGCTAATTTTCTGCACGCGCGACGACGAAAATTAGGCTAATTTTCTGTGCGTGCGGCGGCGAAAATTGGGCTAAATCTTGCAACTCTGTCAACAAAGATAATCCCAAAAGCGCTGCAACAGTCGGGGAAATAGCTATTAACTCTGCGACGAAGGGAAGCGGTCGGCAGTCGCAGCGTTGACGGTCAAATATTTTAACCTTATCTCTTGCGACACGATCGGCGGAGATGTTGCTAATTCTGTGCCGAAAGGAAGAAAAAATTCCAAAATTTTTCTAAGTGTTTCGAAATTTTGCTGAAGGCTATGTCGGCAAAGTTAAGGTTAAATTTTGCGCACATCGGCATAATTAACGTTAACTTCTGCATGCACGGCGACAGAATTTGTGTTAATATCTGCAACATCCCCAGCGAAGTTAAGGATAAATTTTGTGCACGCGGCGGCAAAATTAGCGATAAGAGCCGCGCCACCTGTGGCAATTATAATCTTAATATCCGCGACAAGGGCGGCTATTTTAGCCTTAATATTTGCGCCAAACAGGGAAAAGTAATGGGAGCAGTAAGGCAATGCTGATGATAGGGAAATCTCTCACCTTAAACCATTTATGTTTATAACATAATAATTGTATGCTTGGAAAATATCTTGAATGAATGTTATACATGTAAATACATATATTGAATTTCTACTTTGTGAGAAGATCATAGCTAATAATTGCTTGTGTGCATGGTAGAGAGCCCATGAAATTGGATCAGCTATGATGTGGAAGAGGAAATTCCATGCTACAATGAGGAATTGGAAGGGAGAATTCCTCCACTACCCTCTTGATATTGTATTTATAATTCTGAAGTGGCCGTGCATATAAAGTATGGCATAGGAATGTTGAAATGCAAGAGATTAGATAGATGATATGACTATGTACTAGTAGGCATATTAAGAAACATTGCACAGTGCATGTAAAAATGTTTGTGCATGAATATGACATTGCATATTGGTAAAATAGTGAGGTTTCACATATGCAATGATCCAATTGAGATAATTATGGTGGTTGCTAATAATTAGTTGTGTCCGCATTGGTTGTAGGACAAATACAATCAAAACATGGATAAAGAAGTTGATGACATTGTTGCACATGACCAACGACCTTATGAAGAGAGGATGGTCCAACAAGTCCGTGATCACGATGTTGGCAAAAGGACTGAGTAGCCTTGGTAAGAGGCCAACTGACCAGGTAACATCAAGCGATGTTAATAACATCCATGCAGGTAATGGTTATTTGTGCTTAAATTGCATGAATGTTGAAAGAGGATTTGGTGAGATCCCTTCAACTCTAATTAAACGATGATGATTTGGTTTGCATATGGTATTGAGTGCCCAAATGGGAATGTTAACCTACCGAGTATGGTGAGGTATGGGTAAGTGAAGGCAATGATCCTTACACCCTATAATTGCTTAGAAATCTCAATGCATTCATATGAAATTATGTCATGCCATGACGGTTGTGAACCAAAGCAAGTGAGGACTTATGGCCCTGTCATGGTAGTACATGGTTAGGCCATAATATGTTTGAATGCATAGTACTCATAAATTAATGCAGGGTTGCATTGAGGAGATGTGCAGTAAAATATTATGTACAATCTTGTGGTTATACATTGAGTGATTGCACACTAAAGGATTATGTGAGTGATGTAAAAGTGCATGCATATGTATAGGTGCACATGTTGAGATGCATTGTGTGAATGCATGGTTGTGATATATATATATATATATATATATATATATATATATATGATTCAATGCAGTTAAATAATAGATGAAATGGTGAACTATTGTTAATCCTGATACCATTTCATGAGCTGCTATGAATGCAGGGGAAAGACTGCATGAAGAAGTTGGACATGTAATGGGCTACCAGAGCACTCTGTTGGAAGGATAGAATTGCATGGAATATGAAGCAATGAGTATTTACAGTTTATTTAAATTGCATGGATAGTGTGACTGTGTCTTGCAATTTTATTGTGATAATGATGCTTATATAGAAATGTATATATTTCCATTCATTTCAAATGTTAAAAGCTAAAGATATTTGAATTATTGAGTGTTATAATTCTGAGATCACTTAAGTGACTGTTGTAGCAATGAAAGGGTTATATGCATAAAATACTCACAACGTGTTTGGATGATTGGAGTTTCACATTCCAGGTAGAAAAGTCTTACGTATGGCAATGAGGATAAGTCCATAGTAGAGACCGGGATCTACCATGTGCAGAAGCCAAAGGTTATGAGAAGATTCTCATGGGTGTAACTTATGCATGAAACAAATCTAAAAATTTTATGGTTTATAAATTTGTGAGAATAATCCCATGGTGGTAAATCTAATTTCTGTAGGAAAACAGATTTACAAATTTCATATTTGAGAATCACTTATAATTGCTAATCACTGTTTGGCTATTTGATAAATGTGCCAGGAAGACACATTGCAAGAAGACCACGAGTGATGGCCGGCAAAAGCCAAACTAGATGGGAAAGACCCCATGCTTTGGAAATGGGTTTTGGGTGAAACGCCATTGATAATGTCTCAGCCAAACTGCATGTCAGTAAACCATGAGACTGAGATGGTAAAGCTATGCCCAGAAGGCATGTGAGATACATCTGCAAAATGAATGAGTATTCTGTGACCCTAGACCAGAACATGCATGTCTAAATTATTAGGGTTAATATGCAGAGCATGCTCTATCTTATTTATATCATTGCAGACTACTTGAGTATGATTAGGGCCTACATGGCGCACATCGGAAAGGGGTGTGCACACCTTTTCTGGTGCTGGGTCATGATAGGGTTTTCAATATTGACTACACTGTAAGGGAATGGACGCATTCCTGGTGTTTCAATACTTGATAGTGAATTATATGAATTATGGTTACAAAATTGAACAACAATACTGATGAGATTGCTTATCGTTCTTGTGTTGTCAACCTACATAGATGTAGATTGATACTGCACATTAAGAGGCAAAATGAAGAAGGGTACGCAAAAGGACTGTATAGGAATTGGTAACCTTTCTATGCTCACACGAAATATTACCAGAAGGGATGGACAGGCCCAAAGAGTTGTGTAATAAGAAGAGGTATCATCCTTGTGTGAGTGAGGTCATGCTAACCTGCAATCAAGAAAGTCACCTATAAAGTTCCTAAAAGGAACCACCGATTTGCACCAGAGAAGGAGTGACGTCCTTGTATGAATGAAGAGTTGTGTGTGTGAAGGGTTGTAGTGCAAGAAGGTGTGGTGACATTGGTGAAGGCATAGAATCTCTATTGGGACAGTAGTAGGAGGGTAGGCGCCAAGACTGATTGAAAAACCTGAGATGCCTATGGCTCCATGGTAGAGCCTTGACCCATAATGGTCAGGTGGCACAGTTTCCTTCCATTGGTCGATGACTCAGATGAATGTGCCGGCTCGGCAATGGAGAGGGCCAACCAGGTATGGGACTGGGTTGGCACCACCAAATGCATGGCAAATCTAGTCGGCGTGAAGGTGTACTGGTGAAGCATTAACTACATCCAAGTCCATAAGCAATCCCAAGGCTTGCAAAGCGAAGCAGGATCCTGTGGACCTGAGGGGAAATGCACAATACAGATAAGTATTCAGTTTCATTTATGTCTTGTATTGGAATAATGAAGATTTCAGGTATAAGTCTTCTAACAACTAAGCTAATACACTAATGTTTCTTTGTTGGGAACCTTGGTCATTGTAGGAAAGCAAGACCTTGAAAGTGCTATAAAATTACTGGTAAATCCAGAGATTAAATGAATGGGCGATATGAAATTATTGATAAATCCAGAGAGTAACTGGTTGGGCATTCACTACTTAATATTGTGAAACAACGTGTATGCTGGCCCAATACCCCTTAAACAATTGATAAAACTAGTCAGCGTACTGGCCTGACATTGCCTATTCGAATGATTGTGGAGTAGCCTACGTGCTGGCCCAACATTCCTAATTGTGTCCATGGGGAAATCTAAGTCTCGTAAAGCAAAGAAGGATCCCGTGGAATAAAGTGAAGACATCCAATACAGATAAGTATTTGGTTACCTTGCAGCTTCTTGCTTATGAATATACGTGTGTATATGATTTGGTTATGATTTCTCAAACTCTTGTTTAGAGAAAAACCTTATGAAATCAACTAAACATGTGAATTGATTCAATGTTTGAGTGTAGGTATTGTTGGAAGCAAGGACCAGGAAGGAATCATAGGGATGCATATGGACATATGACCGTTCTAAAGAGCTCAATATGAGCAGTAATAAAAGATGGTTCTAGTGAACATGAGTGGGTCCTAGCAACTAGAGGTTCTGTAAGCAGAATGGGAAGGGGTACCCAAGTTGAAAAGCATTAGACAGACCTCAGACACTAAGTGTCATAGCCAATAAAGGGAAATTCAAGCATTCACATTAAAGTGAAAGAGACTAAGGAGCATGAAACCACAGTGACGACATATCTCCGTAATAAAACAAGACTAAGAGGGAGAAACTCTTACTCTTCTCTTTCCTTTTTATTGATGCATTTGTAAAACAAAGAATTGTTGATGCATGTCATGACTAGAAGAAGAATGTGTTTATTTGCTTGAATTAAATTGTGAATGCTAAAATAGTTATTTCACTATGAAAGGATGAACATGAAAGAGATCATGTGTATGTTGGGAAAGCATGAAAAAAATTTGGAAGTCGCATGAGTGAAGCATGGACGTTCCATGTCAATTGGGAAATAATTGACTAATTTTAATGTTTATATTATGCTTGTCCTAACAAAGAGTTTCCATGATAAATTTCACAGGGAGAAACTGAAACAATTGGTTGCAGCCAACACTAGCCAAGTGTTGCTGGTGAGAAAAGTGAGATCCAGTTGTGCACCGTGATCATGGTAGCATACCAACAACTATTTGATTTGGATGAAAATATTCTTCAAATAGTTTCCAAGATAGCAAGAAAGATGGCATCCATGAAATTCCAGACTTGCAGAGTAGCTGGAAGGTGAATAAAAGGAAGGGATTGCTGTGGAGCAATGCCCACCTGCAGAGATGGAAGGTCAAAGCCAGCAGGAGCAGTTGTGGAAGCCAAAGGACTTGATCCTGAAGGTTCAAAGTAAAGAGATGAAACGCCAGACAGACCTACCACCAGTTGTGAATTTTGAGGCATGTGTAAAGTGGGCTATATATTCTGAAGTATTGGAACATTGAGGACGGTGTTATTCCAAGGGGAGGGGAATGTCACGTCCCTATCTTGACCCCATTGCATTAAAATGTAAATGATGTAATATTGCTATAAAATCGTGGTGAGGAGCTCAAAGCCAAGGCCCCGCCATCGATTTATTGATGCATATGGTTTACGTGCTAGCCACGCACATTGGACACTACTACATTTTGACCCAAAATCCGACGGAAAAATCCGACGACGCGTGGATTTATCTTTATAAACTTACCAAAAAACACAAGTGTACAAATTTTTTTATTTAAATGTGGCAACAAGCGTCGGCTATGCGACGACGCGTTTAGTAAACGTCGTTTACGCGACGTCTCTTTTAGTACACGTCGGTTAAGCGACGGTGAAGAGAGCACGTTTAATAGGGGAGATATATGAAATATGTATAGCCGTCGCATAGCCGACGTGTACTAAAAGAGACACCGTTTAACTCCACGCATCCTAAACGAGCCATCGCATATTCGACGCTTGTGGCCATTATTTGCAAACATTCATATAAATAGAGATGTAGGCCTAGGTTCATAATCTCACACACTCACTCTCGCACAAATCTCTTGGACAAGAAATGCGAAATTCCTAAGGAGTATTAGGGTTTGGTTTTTGGCCTTATGCTTTTGTGGGGATCTTCCCACTTGGTCTTGGAATTTGGTCTTGCTCTTTGGTGACTTCTCTCTTGAAGTATCTCTTGGGTAATTTCTTGGTTTAGGGTTTGGTTTTTGGCCTTGTGCCTTTGTGGGGATCTTCCCACTTGGTCTTGGAATTTGGTCTTGCTCTTTTTTTGACTTCTCTCTTGAAGTATCTCTTGGTTAATTTCTTTGTTTAGGGTTTGGTTTTTGGCCTTGTGCCTTTGTGGGGATCTTCCCACTTGGTCTCGGATTTTGGTCTTGCTCTTTGGTGACTTCTCTCTTGAAGTATCTCTTGGTTAATTTCTAATTGGTTTATCATTGGTAAATCTTTGTTGGAGAAAGTTTGTCCTCTTGTGTTAGGGTTTACCCTCACTAGTTAGGGTTTTCTCTTGTGGATTTGGCTTTGACTCTTGTGGAAAAGAAGATTCATCATATACTTGGTTTTGTTTTGAGTTAGGGTTTACCCTCACTTAGGGTTTGCTCTTGTGGATTTGGCTTTGACTATTGTGGAAAAGAAGATTCATCATATACTTGGTCTTGTCTTGAGTACTTAGGGTTTACTCATGTGGATTTGGTTTTAACCATTGTGGAAAAGAGGACTCATCATATACTTGGTCTTGTCTTGAGTTAGGTTTTACTCATGTGGATTTGGTTTTAACCATTGTGGAAAAGAAGACTCATTATATACTTGGTCTTGTCTTGAGTTAGGGTTGACTCATATATTGTGGATTTGGTTCTAACCCTTGTGGAAAAGAAGACTCATCATATACTTGGGTTTGCTCGTACTTTGTTCTTAGGGTTTGAGTAATAAAATGCCACGTAACAATAATGTTACAGGTCATCAAGATCATCTTGAACAAAATCGAGAATTGCTTGCTAGGTTGTGGGATGGAGTGGAAAGAAGGGGTGATGGAAAATGTTATTGTCCTTGCAATCGATGTAGGGGCTTTAATAAGAGAAGGTTACTGATCTCAACAGCTAAAAAACATTGTAGGGAACATGGACATGTTGAGGGGGGGCATGAATATCATCCATTGGTAAGTCATAATTCATTATATATCATGCGGTCTGTTTGTGCCAGAAATTGTTTCCAGGCCACAAAGAAACAAGCCAACACAATCTCAAAAATACAATAAAGTAAAAGTAGGTTTTAGGCTAAGTTGCCAGGGTACTTGGGTACTAGGACAGGTACGGGTACACCACTTTTTGAAATAGGGTACTTGGGTACGTCGGGGTACTGTAGAAATATATATATATATATATATATATATATAGATATAATTTTATAAGTAATAATTATATTAATATATTTATAATTAAATATAAAATATAATTAATAAAACTGAAAATTAAGCTAAATTAAAATTAATAATTATTAATACGAAAAAATTTAAAATTTAAAAACTTTAAAATTATTGCAGGAACATTTTCTTTTATGATAATCTGTCTGTAGCCATATCAAGGAACTCGGCCACTAGTTGTTGTTTACCTTTTGATATATACCCATCCATGTTTGATTCCATTCAAATGCTTTTTTCCTTTTTTGTTAGTGCGCTCCATTTTATGAAATCTGTAAAGCCTACTTGTCCTTTTGAAATGTCTCATGCAGACGTGTTTTAACTATTAGTATGAGGTTGCAAAAGGTCATCATGCTAAAACCCTTAGGTTTATTTTCCGAAACATTAAACTCGCCTTGATAATTGGATTTTTAAGGACCCTAATTCGTTTTACCATTTTGTCAAAAAGCCAAGTTAATCCTATTTTCTGTTGCTAGGTTTGACAAACTGGAAAGCAAGTTGACTGTCTTATTATAATTAACATTTATGCTAATCCTACCAAAGCTACAAACAGGCCTTGAATAAAAGCTGCAGTTTATCTTGCTTGCTTGGTTAACTGTGGTTGGAAAGCATGCTGATTTGACCAAGCTAAAGTCATAAAAAAACTTGCTATTCTGAAACCTTAAGTGAAATTGGCCATTCCAACCTAGAACTCGATCTCCTTTTCATGTGGGGTAGGATTCCTGAAATTGTCAATGTTACTCCATGAGTGGATTTCATAACTGACAAGCTGTGTTGACCTTGGAACTTTATTCTCGGGGGAAATTGCTAAAGTGATTAGATTACAACATGACTGAATATATGACAGTGAGATGGCAGTTTGTCAAATATTGCTATCCTGGAAACAATACTAAGCCTAGTGTGCTGATTAGACATAGCATAACCTTGGAAAAAGTGTGATGTGATGATACTTGTAAACATATTAGTTATTATACTGAAAGACAACTAAATGAATGAGGTAAAAGCACTCTAATAGGCAGTTCTCATGCATGTTCTCTAATTACAGCCATGCAAACAACAGAAATTATGAGACAGAGCCGTTGTAGTAGTTGTTTTTCTGAGTACTCATGTCCATTCATTAACACCATGTATATTAGGCTAGCCTTTGACATGAGCAACCTGAATCTTTAGTTTGGCAAGCATGCTAATGGGTGTATAACTTTTAAGTTGTATAATCTAAAGTCAGATATATGTATAGCCGTTTGACAAACTGGAAAGCAAGTTGACTGTCTTATTATAATTAGCATTTATGCTAATCCTACCAAAGCTACAAACAGGCCTTGAATAAAAGTTACAGTTTATCTTGCTTGGTTGGTTAACTGTGGTTGGAAAGCATGCTTATTTGACCAAGCTAAAGTCATAAAAAAACTTGCTATTCTGAAACCTTAAGTGAAATTGGCCATTCCAACCTAGAACTCGATCTCCTTTTCATGTGGGGTAGGATTCCTGAAATTGTCAATGTTACTCCATGAGTGGATTTCATAACTGACAAGCTGTGTTGACCTTGGAACTTTATTCTCGGGGGAAATTGTTAAAGTGATTAGATTACAGTATGACTGAATATATGACTGTGAGATGGCAGTTTGTCAAATATTGCTATCCTGGAAACAATACTAAGCCTGGTGTGCTGATTAGACATAGCATAACCTTGGAAAAAGTGTGATGTGATGATACTTGTAAACATATTAGTTATTATACTGAAAGACAGCTAAATGAATGAGGTAAAAACACTCTAATAGGCAGTTCTCATGCATGTTCTCTAATTACAGCCATGCAAATAGCAGAAATTATGAGACAGAGTCGTTGTAGTAGTTGTTTTTCTGAGTCATGTCCATTCATTAACACCATGTATATTGGGCCAGCCTTTGACATAAGCAACCTGAATCTTTAGTTTGGCAAGCATGCTAATGGGTGTATAACTTTTAAGTTGTATAATCTAAGGTTTTAAATTTACAGTATTACATTACTGTATGGTGTTTGAATTTCATTCATTAAAGACAAGCACTACCAGCATACAAACCATAAAGCAGCAATGAATTTATCAATTATGTAACTAAACAAGTTAAAAATGAAGCCAAAACACAGACTGAAGGGTAAAAAGGATCATATATATTTCATAATTCTGTTCAGCAAATACACATGAGAGTTACAGTACTTAGGCGCTCATAAACAAGTCACAGACATCCTTAAGCTAGCCAAAAATCGAACTCTGTTTCTGTCTTTCTTCTCACTCTAAATACTATTTTTTACAAAATTCGTTAGGGTCTAAACCCTAACTGCTTTCAACCAAATCCTCGATGGGTTAAAGTGAAATAAAGTCTTTCCTCTAGAACATAAATAAAAAACTAACTAATCAAAGCATCTATTAAAAGCTCCATAAGTAACTGACTAACTGCCAACTCAAAGGTCTTTGGCAGCTTCGACTAGTAAGGCTATTCCATCCGAGATTTGAGCCTTTTTTCTAGCTCTCTTCTGCTCATCTTCTGTCTCTGCTAACTTCCTTGTAAGCTTTTCATTCTTCTGCTGCAAGTCTTTGACATTCTGCTTCAATTCTACATAATGCAAATTTGTGCTTCTCTTTCTCTTCAAGGCTTCTTTAGACACTGTTATTAGCTCTTGATAATTTTCATTCACTTCCAGTAAGTCTTCTCTTAGCCTTCTATTTGCTAAGACTAGGGCATCGTTAGTCTCTTTCATGCATGCCATTTGATGCCTATATTGTTTGATGGTTCTTTGCAGGTTCTCCATGTCTGAGTCAAAAACCTTCCCTGTTATGGTATTTTACATCTCACTGGGCAGCCAAGGGACATTCAGTCTTCTGAAAATATCCTCATCTTCCTGTAACAACTCTGAAGATACACCATGAAAAATAGGGTTCTCCTGACTTGTTGTTTCAATGGGTGTAGTTTCATCTATCAAGTTCTGATTTTCAGAATAAGAAACCTCAATTTCCTTCTTTTGTTGTTCCTTTATTATTTCATCTTTTAATTCCAGAAACACAGTAGATAATTTTGTTTGAGTGAGACTGGAATCTTCTGCTGACTTCAATGACCTTTTTTCTTTTGTATGCTCAGAAACTAGACTGTTTATAACTGCTTCCTTCTTGATCTTGAGTTCTTCATCTAAAGATTCATCATCAATTACATTTATCTCTTCTGTCTTCATTCTAGGGTTTAGCAACTTTTTCATATTCAGCCTTAACTTGTTTTTAGATCTGGTTTTTGGTCTCCATTATGAAACAAGTTCTTTTACCATCTTCAAAGTTTTTCCTTGATGCTTAATTGTGGCTAGCTCTATACCTTTGATTTTGGTTTTCTCTTTCTTTGGCTTCTATGTTTTATCTTCTTGACTGTACTTTTCTGTGTATTCCATCCCAGCTTCAGTTTTGAGAGTGAATTCATCCTCTTCTAGTAAATATCCCTCATCCTCAGATAGGACAGTGATGGGGCTTCTTCGTTGAACTTTAATGTCCTCTTTTTCTAGAGCACCCTTTTCCGTGACAACAATTTTCTCTTCACTGAGAGTTTCTGCTGGCGCCATGTGTTTCTCAGGCTGATCTTCTTGTTGTGGAAACAATGAATATTTACCTTTACTGTCAGCTACAACCCTTTGAGGTTCATTGTTACCCTTCAAAGGTTCTGGTTCTTCTTCAAATTTAATTTCTTTTTTGTCTTCAGACTTGCTCTCCTGACCTAGTTTTCTGACTAGAGATTGACCTTTGTCTACACGCTTTTTAGCTTGCTGCTCTTTTTGCTTGGTTTGAAAACCAGACCAAAACAAGAAATGATCCCATGTCTTCCCTTCTTGTTGTAGAACTGTGCTGATAATAAGCTTAATCAGACCATGATGGAAGATGGATTGTGTAGTATGATCATGATGCCCCTTAATCCTGCTTGACATCTTTTGCAGACTTCTGAATAAGAAGAAAGGAAGGTTCATTTTGGATTCACCAATCAGATGCTGTAGAAATCTAAAATGGTATTTGAAAACATAAGCATATCTACCTTCACAAGTGATATAGTTTTGTAGAATTTTAATGGGCTGCACCCATTCATCCCTGACCTCTTGGATTAACACCCCTTTGTGCCAGGCTGGAGTAATAACAAGTAAAAGGTACCTTTGATCATCAAAAGTGAAAGGCATTTTTTTGAACCACATTTCACCTTCATTCTTGACTCCTGTAGCTTCAGCAACTAAATCCACAGTCAGTTTAAACTTTAAAGTATCAAATACTATCATGTCCTCCTTATAGCTATGGGAAAATTTATAAGAAACCTCAGTGTTATAGCCATTGATTTTCCTGAAGAAATCCAACCAACCAGCATTTTGAAAAAGCTTTGCACAATCTGGAAATTTGTCAATCCAATTTAGCTCAGTGGGTTCGATTCTATTTGTTTTGCCACTTTTACCCATCTGCTTTCAACTACTGAAACCTATGTACTTTTGGAGTTCTATTGATGAGCTAACAGGCTGCTTTCAGATTTTGAAGAAGTAGTGGCTTAATGTATCGCTAAATTTCAAATTTCCACTTGTCACAGCGTCTCAAAGAACTCTTAAACTGATCTATTTTTGACAGGAGCTTTGTTTAGAACCTATATTCATGTTTTCCCTAATGAATTTTAAGAAAACAAGCTTTTCTGAGAAAAAACCCCAATTTAGCAGCTGCTATCGGTTTAATGCGGAATACCCTATTCTCGCTTTGTTGTGGATGTTTTAAATCAATTTTTTAGGTACTTGGTTGTTCAATTCCTCTGTGCAAGTGTCTTCATGTCTTTAATTCACTACCGGCTGGCAGAACGAGCAAGCCGTAATTTCTCTGTAACTCCAACTTCTGGCTTTCAAGCACCGGTCCTCTCTCCACCTATTTTCCATCTTCGTGATGTATCTGTGAAATAACTCCTTTCACGTCAAATTCGTCTAACACCTCCTCCTGTCATGATATGCACTGTTCCAGCTAATAATCTCCACGATCTCTTCCACGATCCAGCAGCACCTGTTTTCATAATTACTACTGGAGCAACACGTATCAACAGCCTTCATTCGTGTGATTAGTCACTTAGCAGTGAAACCATGCAAAAATTTAGCTTAAAAAATAATGATTTCGGCTGGCGCGATATTCTTGTAGCGCCACTGTATTAACTTTTCATGATTGCGCTACAAGAATAATCTGCATTCAAATTTTGGCCCAATTTTCAACTATTTTTCCAGTTTAAATGATAAACCACACTCTTTGAGTATGTTTGTGACATCCTTACTTAATATAAATCCTATTTATCCCTTCAAATCCTAAAAGAAAATAATAAGAAATCTAAAAGCAAGTAAAAAATTTAAAATTTCATTTGAAAATCAAAAAATTCCTAAAGGAAGCAAAATGAGAAAAATTTAGCAAACGAGCAAAATTAAAATCAAAATGACAATCAAAATATAAAATCGAAGGAAACAAGTTCATGACTTAACATGGTCTTTATATTGAGAGTTTTTGTAATTGTATATTGTATCATTTTTATTTTTGTTACTTATTAATCGATCACATGACTAACGTTCTTTGTTTGATGTTTTAATTGTAATTATAAAGCAAGGGCCTCCTAGGGCTATTCCGAACATGGAGAATGTGGTAATTGCGGAACAACTAGCGCAGGAAGAACAATATGCAGGTCCTTCGAATACTGATCATGATCAAGTTAATGATGATCATATGGAATTTAAACGATGATCATGATGGTGATAACATAATTGAGGATGATGGTGCAAATACATTAATCAATGATGCATTTAATGTTAGAATGGACGATGAGCAACATCATGCACCGCCAATTGATGACTTCGAAGATATTAATGATTTACCTACACTTGAGAAGGCGACGGAACCGCTTTTTGAAGGCTCCCCCATAAGTGTTCTCTCTGCTGTGTTGCTGATAATGAACTTGAAGGTTATGAATGGTTTTTCAAACACATCCATCACGCTGGTGTTAAGGTACGCATGTGATTATATGTGATCCGTCGGATCTCAACTTTAGTGCATATACTCCAAAACTATGTCACACCTTTCAATCAAAACCACTTTGATCTTATAATATACTCCAAAAAATAAGGATGTATTTGTTGTCGTTAATATCATGCTCTTCAAATATTTATATTAACCATTTTTTTTAAATTTGTTGTAACAGCTTGATAGGTGAATATTTTTTACCGGCATCAAATAAATTACCTCGCACATATCGAGATTTAACTTCCATCATGAAATATGTTGGAATGGAGTATCAAGCAATTGATGCATGTCCTAATGATCATATTTTATATTATAATCAGTATGAGCTTGCAACAGAATGCCCTATATGTCATAGCAGTAGATACCGAACAGATCAAGTAACCAAAAAGGTGTCTCGTAAGGTTCTTCGTTATATTCCCATTATTCCATGCTTGCAACGACTGTTTAGGTGCAAAAACATAGCTCAATTTATGGATTACCATGCATGGAATAGAAGTGGAGATGATATTCTGCGAATGCCTGCAGATGGTTCTGCATTTACAGACATGGAGGAAAAATGGCCACACTTTAAAGAAGAACCTCGTAATGCTAGACTTTCTTTGGCAGCGGATGGTGTCAATCCACATGTAGAGATGAGATCTACTAACTCGGTCTGGCCTGTTTTTGTTATCAACAATAAAATTCCTCCATGGATGTCAATAAAGAGGGAGCATATAATGTTGGCAATGATTGTTCTAGGTATAATTTGTACTTTAGAACAGTGTTTTTTTAATGCATATTTAGTATTTAATTTGTCATGAAGATCAATATTGTTGCATATTCATGTCATATATATTTTTCATTTACTTATATGTATTGTATTTGTTGTTTTCTTTTAGGTAAGTTCCAAGTTAAAGATATGAATGTATATATCGAGCCTCTTGTTGATGAACTACTTAAGCTATGGAATGGTGTCACTATGTATGATGTCTCTAGACCAGTAGGGCAAAGGGAATTTCAATTCCATGCAATGCTTGCCTGGACAATTCACGATGCTTCAGGGCTAACACATTTTTGTGGTCTTCAAACAAAGGGGGAAAATTTGCATGTCCAGTTTGTGGTCCCAAGATGAAATCTCGTCATTCAAAGAGTTTGTGTAAGGTAGTGTTTGATGAGTATAGGCACTTCCTCTCTAAGAATCATAGGTATCGAACTACCGAAAAACATCTTTTTAATGGGAAAGAGGAGACCGCATTAAAACCACAGAGAATGACACCTCACATATGGAAGTTGCAATATAATAGAAATCGTCAAGGTATGATTCAATTTGTCTATCTTATATATTCGTATTGATCATCTCTTATATGTTTTTAATGTTTTATTTTGGATTGTATTAATTTTTTTTACTGTAATATACTACATTTTAATCTCTTTAACTTATATATTGATTACTAATGGTCTGCATGAACATCATGAAGGTGTAAATGGGCTTCCACGAGGAATGAAAAGTTATCCGAAACAATTTAGTAGGCTGCCTTACTATGAGCACTTACTAGTTGTTCATTTTGTTTGATACAATGCATATCGGAAAGAATGTAACTGAAACACTATGGCGAATATTAGACGGAAGGAGTGACAAAGAAAAAATTGTCAAAATTTGCAGTGACATTCATGAATCCAATCATGCAATGAAAGATATCATTGAAAATTTAAACAACGATGGAGACCAAATTAATATAAGGTCACTTCCATGGGTTATTGACTGAGCAACAAAGCAATGCAGTAAAAGAAGTGATACAAAAAATGAAATTTCCCACAGGATTTTGTTCGATCATAAAGAATATCTTAACAAGGAAAGGTGATTTTGGCGGGGTAAAAAACACATGATTGGCATATCTTCATTAAGGTAATTATATTTTTGGTATATATATTGGTATATTACAATACTGCAAGTTTTTTGTTTACTTTTTTTCTTAATTTTGAAAAATATATTGATGAGACGTGTTCATTGTTACAGTATGTTCTACCTGTATCTCTCCCAGACAACTTTGACAATAATGTCAAACAGGTCATATATGATCTTGGAAAATACATGAGGTAATTAGAAACAATATTTTTCACGCATCATCATGTAATTTGTTTAATTCGTTGCATAACTTATATGAATTGACATTTGTTTTCGTCAATCATGTAGATTTGACGTACTACAATCTTAAATTTTCGTCGTTAAATGATATCATTATTTTCTTGCTTTACATGTAGATGGTTGTCATCGAAAGAAATCCACAAAGAAGATATAAAGTATTGGAAGAGAGAAATCCTCGTTTAATGTGTCAAATGCAGAGATTTCTACCTTCGGCATTTTTCAATGCACAAGAACACTACCTCATACACCAAGTTGAGGAGATTGAATTGTGTGGACCTGTACATGCAAGGTCCATGTGGATGGTTGAGAGGCACTTGAAATTTATGAAGGCTTTAGTTAGACAAAGAGCACATCTAGAGGGTTCTATGATGGAGGGATATATGGTATTTCAGGCCATGGTGTATATTGTTGAATATCTTCCAGGGTTGGGGTCTATTAAGACCGAATTAGATCGATGCATTGGTGATCCAAATTCCACTAAGAAATTAGAAGGAGAGTACCTGATGGGGAAAGGTAAATCGAGGAAGGTCAAAGGTAATTATTAAATGGTGTTATAGAATAATAATGTTAATACATTTTAATAGTATCATACATAAATATTATTTCAATTTTAATATTCATTAATGATATGCATACATTAATATTTATAATGTTACACTGCGTTAAGTAATTATAAATTTTTGAGTTGATTTATGTAATTTTATTTTTCATGTAGTTGGTCGCGAGTGGGAATGCACTACATTTGTACGTCGCAAACAATCTTGATTGGATGAAGGTATGGATTGAACGATGTAATCAATCTGGTCGAGGACTATCATGGGAAGGTGTGGCTTCATTGGTTAAAGAAGCACATCGCAATGGAGATGTCAATCTAACAGAAAGGGAAATCGATTTAGCATATGGTTTAAAAGATAAACAGGTAAGCATGATATTATAAATATATAAGCCATAATATTTTCAATTACGTCGATATTCATGTTCATCTTGATTAATTTCATTTTATTTGCATACTTTAAGAACATAAAATACTTACTAGTTCATTATCAATTGCAGGTAAAACACCACAAGGCTATGTGGTGCAACAGTCGTAAATATCGCATTAAAAAGTTGGATGACACAAGGAAAACATGTGATTCTGGGATAAGTGCAGTCTTTGAGGTCACTAATGTTTCATCTAGAAGCGACAGACGTCCAGAATTGTCAGAAAATCGATATTATGGATATTTGGAAGATATCATTGATTGTGACTTTAAATCATTCAAAATAATTCTTTTTGTTGTGAAATGGTACAGGCTACGATTGAATCGATTTGATCCCGATAGAACTGTTATTAAACATGCTAATGGATTTACCATGGTCAATACAAGGTCGCTTGAGTCACAAACGTCAGAGCCCTATGTTCTTCCAAGTCAATGTGAAACAGGTATTTTACTCAGAAGTTCCTGGTAGACAGGGTTGGTCGTTTGTTATTTGACATGATCCAAGAGGAAGGCCGGTAAAGTATAATATTGTAGAGGAAGATGAAGAGGGTGTTGAAGAAGAAGGTGATCATGTAGAGGATCAACATGAGTTGGATGTTGATGATCATAATGTTACGCAGGAAGATGTTGAAGAGTTAGTTGAAGAATATGATGTTAGAGACAATGTTCATGATGAAGATGATATTGACGATCATGATCAATTTATTGAAACTAATTACAGCGATGACGATGATGATATAGCTGCCTCTAATCCTTATAATGTTGAATCTGGATCAGATGATACAGATGCAGACTTGGATGGAGAAGATGATCATGAAGTGCATTGAACATCATTCCAAAGTGATGTGAGGGGGGGGGGGGGGCAGAGTGAGCTTCCACCTTCACGTGGTTGTCCCTGTTGAGTAGAGAATATTAAGATATTCTTGAAACAAAGAGAAGCTCATTAAGGTATTTTACTCAAAAGTTCCTTGTAGACAGGGTTGGTCGTTTGTTATCAGACATGATCTAAGAGCTGGAAGGCAGGTAAAGTATAATATTGTAGAGTAATGCTTTTACTAGTTTGGCTAGATACTCAAACAACATTGCTACCTAGGCCAAGCATAGATAAAATATGAGGTGGTCTATTTAAGATGGCTATAGGGTTGTCCTAGCCCTAGCTTTTACTTATAAGATAATTAATGGACTCAACTTTCAAACAGCTAAGGAGCTAATTATATCTCCTAAATTTTAATATAGAGTGTTATTCTATATCCTTTTCATACTCTATTTAGTTTTAGTTATTCTATATCCTTTAGTTATCTAGTTATAAAGTACTAGTTAATGAGTAAAGGAAAGGGCGTTAATGAGTAGTTGTTGTCATGTTGCATGGGTTCCTCTTTTGGTGTTTATCTCGGTATGTTAGGAGCTAGGGTGTGTAAATATAGAATATGTATCATGCGGATAAGACTTAGTGGGAGGATAGGTCACGGGTTCGACTCGTACGCCTTATTCATTTTGGCATAACAAATGTTGTTTTTAAATTGTGGTTACAACCAAATGCTACCCGCCAAAATTCTACTCTTTTACATATTTTAAAACATAAAAGTTTTTAAACCCACGCCAATAGTAGCAGAGCTATAGGGTTTAAACAGTCCCGTGCAAACAGTAGCAGAGCTATAGGTTTTAAACCCACGCAACATTCGTTCCTTTTCCTCCCTTGTTTACGCATAAGCAGTACCAGATGCGATGCAATATGTTGAGCTTTAATAAGTAGAATAGAGGTGGCTAGATCTTGGGTAGGGGTTTAAGAAGCAAAGTAGGTAGCAGGAGCAGTCCGCCATTTCGATTTGGAGCAGTTTGCCATTTCGTCGATTTGGAGCAGTCCGCCATTTTGATTTGGAGAAGATTTAGTCCGCCATTTCGATTTGAAGCTCAGTCCGCCATTTCGATTTGAAGCTCAGTCGATTCAGCCATTTCGATTTGAAGCTCATTCCATTCAGCCATCTTGATTTGGAGCTACCATTCCATTCCAAATGTCTTCAGTAAGTGACATTCTCATCCATAGCTTCATTTTCCTGATATGCACACTGTGTGGGACATTACATCTATAAATGTTCATTCTGTAGTCGGTCCAAGTCCTCCAACTAGAAACTTGGCTTATTGATGCAGGCACCACCTGCAATACCTAAGCAGACCCTTGATTCCCAAAATTTCTGTAGTGGAATCTTCACTTAATACAGTCCTTTACCATTCTTCTCTTAGTTTTTCTTAGTTTCCAATTAACTCTGTGACAGAACTAAAAATAGATAATTGTCACTATACTTGGCAATTCTATCAAAATTCAGCAAGACTTCTCTATTAGCGAATTAAACACTTTACCTTTTGCTTAGCCCTCAACGGAATTTCCAGTAGTGGTTAGTTCCACTGCAATATTGTGTTAGTGTGAGAATGAAGAAATTTAGGATTCGAGGCAGCCATATGATAATGTTCAGAATGCTATTTCTTCTGGCAGCGCCTGTAATTGTGCAGTCAACTTGGAACGAGAGCGAGACAGGCTGCTGCCCGTCGTTCTGCTCAATGTATCGTCCTTCTTTATGCCCTACAGTATAGGAAGAGGAGGAGAGATTATATCGAATTAATGATGATGAGGAGGAAGAAGGACTGGTTCTGCCCAAAGGCCCTGAGAAAAATAACTTATCTGGATTACTTGTCTTTTCTCACATGGTATCAGAGCACATGAGAAAAATAACTTATTTTTTATATGGCTCTTCTTGGCATTGGTGTTGCGAGCTGATTCACCTGAGTTGATCGTGGTGAGAGCTGTCGAGTGGAGGAATTATGGAATAATTCTTGAATGTTCCCTTCCAGTTGTTTTTCATCTTTGGCTATCATTTTGCAGCTATATTGTTCTAAGTTATTGCACTAATGAGGTGCATTTTACAGTTCGCAGCTATATTGTTCTAAGTTAAACGCCACATGACCATTCGTCATGACCTAAGCCCCAACGGAAAATCACTTATCGTACCAATTGTACCTTCTTTTCATTTTTCGCTTCCACCCAATGCACGACACGTATCTCTCAGCAGAAAAATCCACTTTGCCTCGAGCTTTGAACCGTCACTTTCCGCTGTGATCATGATCGTTGATTTCTGACTTCACAACTCCGCTCTCATCCTGATCGTTAATCTCCTATGTGATCAGAACCATCCATTACTTAGCTCATCAATCTCCGCTCTGTTCTGGATCGTTGATCCCCAAAATACATATCAGTGCCACTTATAGACTGTACATGTGAGCTAGGGCTTCTGCACTGTGACAATTATGATGACTCACAAACCATTACAATATTCCATGGAATTGCTATTTCCCTTAACGAATCAGATGTATACTCAAAATAGAAGGCTAATCAAATCCCACACGGCTGAACAGAATGTTAACATATATATAGACTGTATTTTACCCTAGGATATACACTGTAACGTTTCCAATAATTCACACTTCATTTCACTATTCCTTAAACTCGATGCTTTCAGATGAAATTTGTTGAATCATATGTATCCAACCAATGATAACAGAAATATCACAACATATACAGATGAGATGAATCATATATACTGAGATTTTACACAGTAGAGAGGAAATTTAATGATTCTCCATAATTTTATTACATTTCACTATATGTAATCAATCACACTCTACACCCTGCTCTCTCTTCTCGAGCTCTGTGAGCTAACCTTCATCTAGGCTAAGCTACCTATTCAAAATACTAAAGACTGCATTTATTTACAATGGATTTCTGTTTCCAGATCCTGTTTCTGTTTTTGATGAAGGGTTTAAAAGGTCACTATATTGAATAGAGAGCTCATAAGCCTTATCCTAAGTAGAGTCATGTATCATCTTTACCTTGACATCTTTTAAAACCACATGCAAAATGACCCAAAGCTGCTTAAAGCACCAAAATAGTCTTAATGATATTCTTGTAGTGCTGGGGCTGAAAATCACCAAAGGCGCGCTACAAGAATATCGCGATTCCAAATTCTTTCGATTTTTCAGTAAATTTTGGCACGCTTGGGCTAATGAATGACTGATTATATGTTTTAGAGGATTCATGACGTGTTGATGCAGAAAACATCATGATTTCAAATGCTTGCACGTCGTGCGGAAATCGTGCTCATCATCAGCACAGGTGTAATTCATTTTGACAGATATCCACATGGTTTGAGTTAATGTGGCATGAATTTGTTATCTACAAGCATATTCAAACACGGAGGACTTAATAAGGTAACCATAACCACTAGAAAAAACCGAGCATCGTCGCCAGCTGAACAAGCAAGAGGTGTTGAGGGCTTCACGGGAAATTAGGGATTCCTAATTCCGTTGCTAACAGCTAAATTGAAGGTTGGAGGACATCTTCCTAATTCTGGTTTGGAAGATCTTCAAAGTCTCAGGATGAGGATCGTTGGAATCCATTCTGTGCATCAATACCTCAACATCTTTTGCAAACTCTACATCTGGCTCCAAATCCACAAATATGAAGAGGTACCCATCCTTCAATTTAATTTAGGTTTTCTATTGATTTTTCAATGTGAAGTAGAAAAGAAGGGTTCAGTAAATCATTCCCAAGAAATAGATGAAAGCCAGTGGATGAACAGCAGGCCTGTAGCAGAGGTATTGAGGTTTTATATAGTCTTAGTGTGTTGCAACTAACGAAGTTCCTAAGGTAAATTTCATGGTAGTTCTCACCATTGATAATCTGGAATTGGTTTGCTAATATGATTAGTGGGTTTTCATTAGACATTCATAAGGTGGAGCTTGCAAATCTAAATAATGGTGATTTGTCATTCTTTAAACCATTTCATCTGTCCCAGGGTATAGAAGACCCTAGATTCTCCTGTTAACCAGCACAAGGTCATGTTGTCAACAAACCCAGTGAGGACTTGTGATGATCGAGAAATACAATACGGTAAGTCTTGTATTTTTGTCCTATTTTTAAATTAATAATTTACTATATGTGGTGGCTTTGATTGAAATTGCCCATAACACTGACTTATGCATAGCTGAGACCTGCTTTTGAATATTCTATCATATGTAGTTATGTATGTAAGGGCTTGGTATGAATGGATGACATGTGTATTATATGTGTAGTATGCTTCCTCTTGCAATTGCTATGCATGTAGAACTCTGTTGTTCCTGACCTCTGCTGTTGATATTCTCCTAGTTATAGCTGTAACAAAAGTGTATTTTCAAGGTATTTGAGGGAAGTTCCAACAGCTTCTCATGTTTGCAATTGGGATTATACCATCTGGACATCCAATTGGAATGGGATCAAAGTAAGAATTTCTTATTCTTCATGTTTTTTTGAACATCATTCTTCATTTGTCCCACAAAGTTTAAAGGGATTGAAATGAGATGCCCCCCCTTCCTCTTCTCAAATTCATGGGTGTTGTTATCACTCCGTAATTTCTTGAGGCTGTGTTCAAGAAACCCAAAGGTAACCTACAACCAATATTTAGGATGACTGTCTGACTCAGCCAACTAGAGAGGGCTCTCTCTTTGTCACTGTATGATAAATGTATCAAGGAATAGGAGAAACAAGGCCATATTCTCAAGGTAACAAGTGTTTTCAATGGTGATCAGGGTGTTGGGAAAGTTCAAGAGTAAAGAACATTGGGAAATGGAGTCAAGGATTGAGGCTTAAATCAAATGAAAGAGTAAATCAGGTCACAGAGGTTTAAGGCCTTTTGCATGCATTTTGCACAGATCATTAAACTTTAAAGGTGATAGCAGAAGGTAGAGAATTGATTGTTTATTTTCAGGAGCATGTGACTATGAATTCCTTAAATAAAAAGGAAAGACTTATGAAATACAGGGAAAAGTAAATTATAATAGAGCACCAGAACACCAATGATGAATTCTATTACAGTTTATCTTTCAATGGTATTTACTGTAAATACTGTGGAGCATGGACCCATGAATTCCAAAGATTTAAATTAACAGTAAAGAAGAGGAAATAACACAGATGAATGAATTTCACATAGAAGACATTCTGCAACAAAACTTGGAAGAAATCTTAAACATGAGAAAACCTGTATGTCTGTTCTTTCATTGAAGTTCACAAAATCCCAGATACACGAGTCTTTTCTTCTTTACAATATGAATTTCTTCGACCAAAGACCAACCCTCTCCCTATCGAAGTAGGGTCTATTTGTAGTTAATCTATTCAAAGGAGAGATGCAAAAAACTAGGAAACAGTTACATACGTGGGATCATGTCCCAGCAAAATAGCTTAAATCCTATCTTCTAAAACAGATGGCAGAGTGACCATTTATTACATAACCAACTCTACAAAAAGAAATGACAACTGTATGAATATTTATGAGGTCGATAATCCTTTTAGGATCAACAATATCCTATTCATTTCCAGGATGGAAAGAGATATCATTGATGTTTTCTGATAATTTTAGCCTTCAAAGGCACATACTGTCTGAACAGGCTCGCTTGATTTCAGGATCACTTGATTAACTTGTCATCTTCCTCTGAATATTTCCAAAACAACTGTAAATAAAGTATCTGTGTGACTGTTGCTTACTGTAGTAACTGTAGACAGCAAGCTAGCATCATGGACTCCCTAAAACTTCTTCTGCAGGATCTAAACTTTATAGTTCTTAGCAACAGTATCAAATATATGACAACCTTGACTTACTTATGCTTCACGGACATCTAACTGGCACTTCCTGGACCTGAACTTGGTATAAGAACTCGTGCTCCCACCCTGAATACTTCATTCCAAGCATCATCCTTTGGAACAAAAGCATTAGATAATTCTTCCATCAGCACATCAAGCTCTATTAAAAGACCTTCTGTAAAGATAGGCAATTTAGATTTAACCTCCCTGAAAAGTAATGGAAGTTCGAAGTCCTGCCTCATTTTGCTTACTACCACCATGCCTTTAAGTCCTTTTACCATATCATTAAATTTGCTATGGTCTGATCTGGCTTTAATAAACATTTCTTTATATTCAGGCCATGCTATTGGCATATTTTCATCATCCCAAAAGGATGGTAAACCATAACCAATCAATGGTAAAAAGGCTTGCTTGAACTCCTGCACTTGCTTTTTAATGTGGGACATCTTTCCTCTGACTGAATTCAACAGAGTATATTTCTGCAACACCCTCCTGGCATCTACTAACAGAACAGTTCTGTTACTCACCTTTAAAACCTGTAACTCAGAAGCAACAACTTTACTGAGGAAAATAATTGCGTTTTGAGCTACCTCTTGAGTTCTGTTAATTAACTTTTCCTCAGCTAATTTACATTTGTTGGATGCCACTACCAATGCCTTCTCATGCTCCTCCACAATGATCAATTGAGGCCAGAAAGCATTGATATCTGCTATCAATTCATCCCAAAGCAAATGCTTTGCACCTTCCAGTGGCAGAACTCCCTTGGTTTTTTCTTTCAACTTATAAATCTTATCTTTCAGTTTATCATTTTCTTCTTTGAGCTTGATGATTTCCTGCTCTCTAGGATCCTGAGCTTTAATCTCTTCAATCTGCAGTTTAAGTTCAGAAATTGTGTCCTGTAAGTCTGAAACCTTCTCCTTGAAATTCTCAATTTCAGCTTCATGTACAGACATATCTGCAATGTTATGTATGATCTGGTCCATTGGTGACAAAGGACTAGTTCCCCTGTTTGATTTCAATTGTTCAATGTCTTGAAGCAATTTACCTTTCTCTTTCTCCATTGCCTCTTTATGCTCCTGAAGGACTAGAATTTTGGCATTATCTTCCACAGCCTTTGCATTCAAACCAGCTATCTCTTCATGCAACTTAACCAAATTAGGTGAAGGTGTAGTATCAACATTAACATTTACCCCTTTAGCCCTCCTTCTAACTGTCTTAACAGTTTTGACTTTGACTGTTGGCTGGGTTTCTGCCCCTTGTGCAGGTGGAAACTCTTTATATGAAGCCATCTCAGTTTGTAAATAAGCCACCTGTGTAGACCATGCTTTGTTTACAGCTTTCTCCTGCTTCAGGTGAGCTTCCAATTTTTTTATTTTCTGCACTGCATTCTTATGTGCCAAGGTCTCCCTAGTCAAGTCAGCATAAAGGACTTCACTGGCTTGTTTGTGGAACCAAATCTTGTCAGGAGTTGGTAATTGATCCATTTCTAAATGAATCTCAGAAGCATTTTCATCATCAGTGATGGCCAAACTTAAAGATCCAGTTGCTAAATCCCTCACTGTCATCAATGTTGTCTTCATATCAGATTTTTCTTTGAGTTGATTCAATTTTTTTTGCTCTTGCATCACAGACTCATTTCTCTTATCAATGTAATGTTTGAGGAGACTTTGATTGTTTTGAAATTGACCTTCAACAGCTGCAGCATAGCTATATTTCTTGTATTGCACGACCGGTACAGGGGGTGGTTTACTGCTTTCTTTAGGTTTTGCAGTAGTATTTTCAACTCTGGTCTGTGATACTTCTTCTTGAATAATAGTAGGGGTGATAACTAGATCCCTTATCAACTCAACATCAATGATCTCTATACCCATGGTAGTTTTCAGCTTTTTAGATGTCTCAAGTTCCTTTGTATCCATCTCTGTGGCCTCTGGTTCTGACCTTTTCTTGGTAGATATCTGCTCCACTTTTCCCTGTGCAGTATTTGACTGTAAAAAATCTATATGATCTCTAGCCTCTACAATCTCCTTTAAAGGCTCACTGATCGAGATCTGATCATATATAAGAGAATTGGCCTCTCCCATCCAAGTTTCAGCCTGACTGTGCTGAAATATACCTCTGCCATACTCCTGTCTCCTTTGTGAAATAACATGTTTAGGGTCATATTTTACAGGTGGTACTTGAGGGAAATCAAGTTGCTTCAGAACTTCTTCAATAATGGGCAATGTTGCTTCCTTCTTTAAAATGAAATTTCCCACATTCATAGGATATTTTATCCATGAACTCCTTTTCAATGATGGGGCAGTGAAATGTTCTTTATCTGCAGAGATCCTTTGCCTCATTACCTCTAAAGCAAATACACTGGTAGTTAAAAATATAGGCAACACATATGGTGATCCAGTGAATCCAAAGACTCTGACAAGGGAGAAGTTTTTTGCCAGGAACCAATCTCCAATCAAATCAGGGTTTAGGATTTCTTTCAAGTCATTTGAAATTCTGCTGATCTCTGGATTAAACACTCTGAACAGATTAAGTACGATCAAATCCATGAATTTGGCATAAGACCAGGCATGGTAAAATGGTGAAGAAGGAGGCCATTCCTTGAAGGTTTCTGAGTCTGTAATGGCTAGTGCTCCTAACTTAGCATGAATTATCAAAGCATATAAGTATGCCTGATACCTGAAATGATAGATTTTGGAGAAATTGGACAACTGAAAACACATTTCTTTGGAAAAATATTCATCAAACCTAAGGGGTGTTGTTCCAGGTCTATCTAGGTATAGGAAAATTCCTAACATTGCTTCAGTTACCTCCGAACTAGTGTCTGACCCTAAAATTTGACTTAATAGGGTTACAGCGGCAGCAATAACTGGTAAACAAAGTTTAGATGAAAAAGGAACAGACAGGTTCTCCACTGGTTTCAACAAAACCTTCTGATACATTCGTTCTTTATCCTCACTAGAAACTTTCTTGTAAATCTGGGATATTTCAGCTTCATTAAAAGAGATAGAAGTTGAAACGAAATCAGCAAAATATTTCAGGGTTTCCCTAAGGGTTTGAGGGTCTACTTTGTAGATAATTTGGTCACCCTGGTAATTCATAATTACTCCCTCTGAGGTTGAAAATTTTTCATCACATAAGGATACAAATTCCGGGCAACTAGGTAAAGGATACAATGACGTAGAAGGGATCAAAGTACTGTACAATTTGGTATGGAACTAGGAATTGACAAGGGAAGCAATACTGAGGTCATTGTGACTGGTAATGATATCAATGGGTTTTGAAATTGGGTCATATACATCCCAGAAACGGTCAGAAATCAGGTCTTCGGAGGAATCTAAGGTTTTTACAGTGGTAAACATGGTGAAAGCAGGTAATTCAACAGAGGAATACTTAGAAATTGTGTACCTAAGGGTAAGGGCTGACTGTAGTTACTCACAGTTCAAATGTTGATAGAATATCTGGTATCTGTAGCAGCCGAACCAATCGAACCTTGACATCCGAGCAGAAATGGTGGAAACAGTCTTTCAGCGGTCTTTGACGGTAACATGTACGGTGGAGCCTCCTTAGTTAGTGCCTAGACCCGCGAGTTAGCAGAAATGGCGGAAACAGTCTTTCAGCGGTCTTAAAAAATTAATACCCTAGACCGCTAATACCTGCGAGTTATCATGTTAATCTAGACCGCAGCGGAAAATAGGATATCGTACATTTCTGTATGGGTATCCATTTTCCGCTTCCACTCACCAACAGCCACGTAGCACCCGTCACATCTGAGCGGAAAATGGATACCCATACAGAAATGTACGATATCCTATTTTCTGCTCCGCTATTTTTTTAAAAAAACATTTACAGCCTGTCGCTTAACCGACACCTAGCATATTGTCGGTTAACCGACACCTAGAACATCTACAACATGTCGGTTAATCGACCCCTAGAACATCTAGCGACTGTCGGTTAACCGACACCTATAACATCCAAAAACTAACGGTTAACCGACACCTACAACATCTACGGACTGTCGGTTAACCGACACCTATAACATCTACATGCCATCGGTTAACCGACGCCGTGGAGCATTTGATCGACAGCAAGAAGCCGTCGGTTTGTTTTTTTAAATTGTTCTAGGCGTCGCTTGATTTGCGTCGGTTAACCGACACCTTGCCTAAGCGTTGGTTAACCGACGGGATTATTAACCGTCGCTCAAACGATGGCTTGGAGGGTTGTCGGATAACCGACGACAATCCAACGATGCCTTAAAAAAATCATAGTGTCGTACATGCGACAGGGAAATGTCGAAAATCCGACAATACAGCCGTCGAATTTTGGGTCAAATTGTAAATATGCATTTTAATATAAATACCCACAACTAGCTATGCAATGCAACAAGAGATGGGGGCATGATATTACAAGGAATTGGGAGGGAAATATTCAAACCCTTGAGGCAATGAAGTCAAGCCAGGTGTCAATGAGAGAACCCATCAACCATCAATTACCCATGTTCACTTTGGTGCCCAATCATTCATTTCTCCCAAGAGTTGGGTGAAGTAGTTAATGCCTTGGGGATTGGGGAAGTATGGCTATCCAAATTCGAGTATGGGCAAGCCACCCTCATCGAAAAACATGTTTTTTCTTCTTGGGTAAGAAAACACCCACGAATTTCCTTCCCAAGCCATTATTCAAGATCAGACTTCACTCTCTCACGTTTTGGAAGCTTGCTGGGCATTTCTCTCATGGAGTACATTGTAAATTCTCTGGTCTTCAAGCTGAGAATCCCGTTTTTGTGATGGATGGACTATGGGGAAAGAAGAGAATCCATTGGGAGCTCAATAGATAAGTTAATAGCTTGTTGTTTCCTCTTATTGTTGTGAAATCATTTTTGAATTTCCAGATTGGGTTTTCATTATGGAAAAATCATTTTTGTGAACCCAGCACTTACCTCCTACCTCAGAAATCGTTTTCGAATGTTTCCATCATTTGTGTGACTGTGTATGTGTCAATTTCGGGTGCCAACCTATCACGGTTTTGCCGAAAAATTGTGTTGGTTCCATGCTGCCAGTTAATGACGGTGTGAAGGTCATTTTGGCCCTTGAATGCCCAAGCCTTTTCCCTCTCACGCAATCTGAGCTAGCTAGGTCTTTTCCCATCACGTTTTTAATCTAACTCTTGCATTTTCCATGCTTGGGAACTCGTTTTTGTATTGCACAATGGCTGGGAGGAAGAGAGCCACGAATTTGGGGTTTATGGAGGCCGTTTTTGTCCCTTGAATGCCCACAAACATTTTCTGGAAACAGTTTTTCTCTCCCTGGGTGATTCCCCAATTTCCATTTTTGTTTTTGGTTGCCAAACGCTTTTTCTTCATGCCCATAAATTGTGATTTTGTTGTTATGTGTACCCATGCCCAGTTTATGAGTTTTCTGTGTGTATTAGATTGTTGGGGTTGAAATGGGTTTCCATTGTTTTGGCTTGATCTTGAGTGGAAGCATCCACAAATGAAGAGGGTTCAGATTTAGCTTGATAAACCCAGCGGTGGATTGGCTTGGCTTAAATGCAAATGATTATTTGGCCCTGTGTGAGCTTGAGAGTCCCCTTTTCCTTGTAGATACCATGCCCATCTCGGGGGTGGTCTTTGAGTCCTGAAATAATATAGGATGGGCAAAGACCTACGGTTGGGAGGAACGTTGTAGCGACATAGCTAGTTGTGTGGGACAATTGCACAACAAAGATAAGTGTTTTCTATCTATGTGTTTTTGCCTCTGCAGTGTTTAAATTAAATGTCTGTTATTGATATATTGAATGCATATGAAATTATGTATGTGTGGATGAGTTTATCTCTGCTGTGCATGTTTGTTGAATTTACATCTGGACACATGGGTTTTTAATTGTATGAATCTAATGAATGGGCTGAGTTTTTATGAAAAACCCCATAGATTGGCATCATGTTCCCTCCCTTGCCTTGGATGGATGGGTGGGTACGTTACATCATTCCTTTCTTTGAGTAAGACAACTTTCAAAACTTCCAAGGCGGACATGGCATAAGGAGCTTGAGCTAAATATTCAACCACATTGTAGTTTTGAGCAGCTCCCACATTAGTATTGTGGGTTTTATACGAAAAACCATTTTTGAAGGTCGAGGTACTATGCCAATGGTTGGTTTCTCAATTGTTAGATAACCACTACTATGTGATGTGAATGTTTCAGCATCATTCGATGGTGTATCGTAATAACGAGCCCTTATTTGAATGTGTTGGAATATTCTCACCATAATTTTTGTATTTTTCATGTCTACATGCAATTCTGCATGCATCTAGTCATCTGCATGCATTTGCATGCATCCAGTCATCATTATGGTAGTCTCCCAGCACCTAGTCTTTATTTTGCAGCCTCGAGGAGCCTATTTCTGCTCAGTTTTATCCCTCCTAGCCACTGATGCACCCTTGTTTTCATCACTAGAGTACAAGTGTGCCTTCTTCCACCTATTTGGGAGTTACTTTAGTTAGTTTCATGATTAGTGGATCTGTTCCTTGTTTTGGGGATTGATTGGTAGTTTAACTGATTGAACCACTTAGATAGACCTCCAGAGAGACTAGATCAACTATTCTGACTACTGACAACTCCTCATGGACCCACATTGGAGTCTCCTTCCCATGCACTCAGTTCGACTCATTTGACTTTTGTGACCACTGCCACTGGTTTGGATGATGTCTCCAATGCTATCCAAGCCACACATTGAGGAGAATTCGAATGACCTTAGAGGCATTCGAATCCATTTGATTGTATTTAGTTATTATTCACTTTACAGAGTGTCGTCTCACAACTAATGTATGATACAACAATTTTTGTCATTTCTTGTGTATGAGTGATTATTGAATCTCCATTTCTTCTTCTTCTTTCTGCACTTCTTGAGTGAGTTTTAGTGAGGTTTTCTACTGTTGGGTGATCCTAATCCTAAAATATCACATGGTATCAGAGCTGACAACAACTATTTGAATTGTAGCAACTGTTGGCCCGGTTTTGCAACCAGGCTTAGTGCTATGGGCACCTGCTAACTAGTAGCAGCAGTTTCAATGGAAATAAATAACAATAAACTAATTAAACAAGACTATTCATGGATCTAAGCAAAGATATTAAGCAAATAACAAAAATAATTTAAAATCAAGAACAAGAACATATAAAATAAAGAATTTGTATTGAAAGAATGGGGCAAGCAAGTGCTTGCGGAATCAATACCTCTAATGGTGAGGTTGAATAGCTCCAAGGATGAGCAACTCCAATCTCCAATGGTCTCTTCTCCAATGTGGTTTGCAATGGCTAAAATGCTCAAGGGAGATTTCAGCAGCATAAGGATGAGATAATGGATGGATGTGAAATGAGGAGCCCCTACCACCTTTTTATAGGTTTTGGTGGTGGGAAATACCATTTGTGGTTTTGTGGAAACCAAATGGTATTGACCAACATGGTTTAGGTACTTTTCCCTCCTTTTTCCTTTTTTTGAATAAAAATAATATTTTAATTCCCTTTTTAATATTTTTGGGAATTTGGACCCTTTTTGAGGGTTTTTTTATGCTTTTTTGGAAAAAATAATCTTTTTTAATGGAAAAAGGGGTGTACTAAGGTCTTTTGATGACCTTTTGTTGGTTTCAGAGGCTCAGCTGGTGGAAAAGTGGACAAATGGGTCATGTGAGTAAGGGAATGAGCTAGTGAGCACTTTTTAGGTGTTAACAGATTGCCCCCTGATGTGTGAGGGCAGGAGCTCATCGTATGGCCGATAGACATCATAGTTCTTTGTCCTTTTTTCTGGGGTTTAGGGGAGAGAAGAGACCGGTTGGAGACTGGAGCCACGGCCCTTGGAAGCTGCAAAAAACAAAAAATATTACATGGCCTCAATATGAATGAGGTATAATATCTGATAAAGGACGAGGCGGGCATTCCCATGCTCGTATCAAGACATATACAAAACAATTAGTCCCAAGAAGGGGGATCTAATACATGAAGAAATATACTGGTACATCATAATGGTCCAGAGGGGACATTATTGTGGGATATACTCATGATCATGGCTGATCTCAATAACTGATACATTGGAATAACTGTTGAACTGCTGAAACTGAAGGTGTCCAACATCTGTAGGGACTCAAAGACTGTGAGCCATCTCTGGGAAGTATTTGTATCTGTATACTCGAGGGAGTATAAAACTGGGGTACATCTGAATACTGTCGCCATACGCAACCCGGATATGTATAGAAAAAATGTAACTGGTTGTATCCATAGGTATACTCTCAAATGTGGAGGAGTCAGGTGGTATCCGGGGTCTTCGACTAATAACTGAACGGACTAATACCATGTGCGAGTCTCAACGATGCGATCAAGGTGTTGAAGTCGAGCATGTGAGAAACAACCATTTGGAGAGGCACTGAGGATTCCTCTCGAAATGATTCGTAGGCACTCATCATAAATGGTAATGAGTCCAAGACACAGGGACCTCTAGGTCTATCCTCTGGAATCAGTGTGGTTGTCGTCGACAGAGGGAGACCAACAACTAACAAGGCAATGATGGTTCCTTGATAGGAGAACGAGGTATAGAACCGAAGTGTTGTAGTACTGATGGTAGGACTGACATACTTGTGGGAACGGGAAATAAATGGGTCAAAAATGGGTAGACTCAAACTTCCTTTGTTCAGAGCATGATGACATGGTTGACCTGGCAGCGGATGGAACTGACTTGTAGGTGTAGGGATCATAGCTTTTTTAGGGACTGAAGGGTATGTACTGACTCCAGGGGGGGTGAAGCTGATGGTAGCTTTCAAGGGAGTTTTAGAGTGACATACTGCAGAATACTCTGAACAAAGGCGACCAGAATGGGGAAGCTGCTATGTGAGTAGACATGATCTGTTGTGGCGCCAAGAGGCACCATTGATTCCTTCTTCGTAGTTTTAATGAGCTCCAAGAAGGGATAAAAGTGTGCTCTGAAATGGTACGGTCCTGTGGATTTTGTGAGCCCAGGACGGCTCATGCTCATGGTTGCTTTCATGTTTAGAGAGTCTGAAAGCGGTAAGTGGACTCTATTGGTGTTCTTTTTCGTAGTTTAGTCTCCAAGGCCCGAAAAAGCATAAAATGATGCGGATGGAGAACTCTTCTAGCCGATGTGACTAGAGTATACCTTTTTCGTAATTAGTCTACGAGGTTTGGAAAAGGGGTAAACTTATACCAGGTAGACGCCCTTTCAGATACGTTTAGCGAGCATGAAAGGAAGCAAGATTGCTCGGCGATCTTTTCATTGTTTTAGGAGTCAGAAAAGAGCTTAACAGAAACTCCCTAAGTGCCTTTTTTGTAAAAAGGGGTTGCTCGGCTCGAAAAAGGGATAAAATTATACCGAACATAAATGGATTGATGAGGGCGAGAAAAAGGTCTCAAGCATTGTCATCAGTGCGGAAAACTGGATCCGGTGACATAAGGATTGTCGAAAACGGAGAACGGCCGATGTGGCACGCAAATCGAGGTGACGAGGGGGCATGGAAAACATGGCCGAAAAATCTAAAGGTGAGAGCGAGAAATGATCTCAAGCATCATCACGAGCGTGGAAAACTGAATCCGGTGATATAAGGCACGTCTAAAACGGAGAACGGCCGATGTGGCACGCAAACCGAGGTGACGAGGGGGCATGGAAAAAATGCCCAAAAAATCTAAAGGTGAGAGCGAGAAATGATCTCAAGCATCATCACGAGCGCGGAAAACTGAATCCGGTGATATAAGGCACGTCTAAAATGGAGAACGGCCGATGTGGCACGCAAATCGAGGCGACGAAGGGGGCATGGGAAAAAATGCCCGAAAAATCTAAAGGTGAGAGCGAGAAATGATCTCAAGCATCATCACGAGCGCGGAAAACTGAATTCGACTATATAAGGCATGTCGAAAACGGAGAACGGCCGATGTGGCACGCAAACCGAGGCCATGAGGGAGGCTAAAAAATGGTCAAAAAATGGACCCTGTGAAAACGGGAAAAGGAAGGAACCTGTATGAAGTTCTCGCTGTGCTGATCCCAACGGTACCAACGGTTTGAGAAACGGACTTCGTATGATACCGCAATGGTTGTTTGAAATTTGGTGGAATTTCTATAAATAGGGCGTGGGGCCCAAAATGACATTTCATTGTTACGTGCGAGTTTGATAGAGCTATCAGAGCTATTTCTCGATTTCCGGGAGATTTCACCGTTGGTTTTCGATTTAGCGAGTTGCAGGTAACTCTATTCGCTTTAACCTTGTCAATTATGTCTTTTTTGTTTGGCGGCGGGCCCCCGAAGGCCGCGGACCTCCACGTTGACTCTCCAACGTGGAACCGCGCGGGTTTTGGGTCTGAACTCGCGATGAACCGCGCGGGTTTTAGGCTCACAGTCGCGATGTTCATCGCGACTGTGAGGTCAGAACCCGCGATGTTCATCGCGAGTTCATGGGGGATAGTCGCGATGTTCATCGCGACTGTCCGGCCAAAACCCGCGATGTTCATCGCGGATTTTTGCATGGATTCCGTGATGGTCATCGCGGCTTTTTGTGGAAAAGCTGCGATGGGCATCGCGGCTTTTTGTGTAAAAGCCGCGATGGGATTTTTCTAAAATTTTTATGCTGGGGCTAAAAATTTCTTCTGTTTTCCTGGCAGGATGTTGCGGGGGCCTCAGTCCGTGTGGCGGGAGAGGGAGATCGATGGTGATCTCATGTTGAGGATTGAGACTGATGCAGGGGTGAGACAGACCCTGGCTATGAGCGGACTCTTGAAGTTTGCTCAGATCCCGCCTATACGTTCAGTGAGACGGCTCCTGAACAAGCTTGTGCAGTGGTGGGTGCCGGCAGAGGGTGCCTCATTATTGGTGGTGAGAGGTTAGAGATCACTCTCACAGATGTATATTTTTTGACTGGCTTGCCTCGCTTGGGTGAGGTGGGTGATATTTCGCCGAGGTTGCCTCCGGGTGTAGATATGGAGGACCTCTTACAGACTTTCTGTGTGGATGATGCTGTTTTGGTAAACAGCTCTATTAGTCTGAAATTCCTACGTGAGTGGGATATGCGAGCTGTTGGTGCTTACGTTCTGAGGATATTGGGTGCTGCTGCACCGCATCGTATGTCTGGGGGGCAGACGATGATGGTGGATTCCGTTCTACAGGGTACTTATTATGCCTGGGCGCAGATGTTCCTGGCTGGTGTCCGGAGAGATCTGGACAAGGCCATTAGAGAGGGAGGCGAGTTTTGTTATGCCTCGTTTTTATGCTGTTTTTTTTTCGAGCGGGTGCCGACCTTGCGGCCACGGGTACCCGTTCGTGCTGGTCTTCCGAGTGAGCCTCGTATGATGAGGTGGGGGCAGATGATGCCGCGTGCCGGCGGTGGTGTCCGCGGCTACTTCACGGAGGATTTCTATCAGCAGTGGGAGCAGATGCCTCTGGTGATTGAGGACTATCCCTACGCTGGCATGGACTACCGAGGTGACCCAGAGATGCCTCGTGCCCCAGGACAGGCCTGGAGTTTGGACGGTATGTTATGTGTTTTTATTTGATATTTATATCATATGTTGTTTGATTTATCATTGATGATTTTTTGTATAGTATCTGATGGCTTACTTGCTTTGTGCAGATGTGGGTCCAGTGCCACCACCTGACTATGTGGCTCGGCAGGGGCGGGCGATGGTGGTCGCCCATCCACCTGTACCTGTACCTCCTCCGTGTGGTGGAGGATATGCAGCCCGTGGGCGAGGGGTTGGCCCTCGTGATGACGCCATGGATGGTGTCCGACGGAGTTCTTTCATTGAGCATACCTTTTTCCTTGAGCAATTGTCTTTCATTGAGCACCAGAAGCCTCTGGGTTTCCACTCTAAATCTTGGTGCTATTGCCTTGAATTCATGGGAGCAATCCAATGAGGTCTATCTAGGTGTGAAAGACCCAGGCACATGTGATCAGTGTCCTAAGGTAGTGTTCAATTTGAATTGCAGCATATCTTCTTTTCATAATTCTCATTTGTTTTGTAGGAATATCCCTCTTTCAGCTTCGAATTCTTTAGTATCATGGATCTCAAGTTGAACTCATTCAACTACTTTGAATGGAAGGGAAAAATGGACATATTCTTGAAGTCGAAGAGTATTTCCAGAGTGGTGAATGGCTCTGCAGTTGATCCCACTGGTGCAATAGAGAAATCCAAGTACTTAGACAAGCTTGATGAAGCAGTAGGACTGTTGTTACTTAGTATTTCTGAAGATTTACACTTTCATGTTATCGATTTAAAGACTCCAAAGGAGGTTTGGGACAAGCTATAATCCCTCCTTGGCCAGAAAGATGATTTGAAGGGGAATAAACTAGAAAATGAGCTCATCTCCTTAAGCCCAAGCAGTTTTGAAACTATCACAGAGTTTATCAACAAATTCAAGAACTTGATTTCAGAGTTGAAGAAGTATGGGATTGAGAAGGAAGAAAAACAACTCATCCTTTCCATCCTGTCGAAGCTAGGACCTGATTATTTAGTGTTTATTTCGACCTTCCAGTCAGCAATGTTGTCCATTCCAAAATAGAAATTCCCTTCACTTGAAGACTTCATCGAATCTCTAACTCTTGAGGAGGAGAAGCTAGTGCACATGGGAGTGATAAAAACCAAGTTGTATTCAGCTCTTGCAGTACTGATTCAAGGAGAGCGAATGGAAAATGAAAACAATTTTTTTTATTATTGAAATTTGAATGACGAAAAGAAAAAGGAGGCTCCCATACAGTCAGATGGAGTCTCGAATCCTAAGAAGGACAAGCACAATCAGAAGGGAAAATACAAGTGCACATATTGTAATCGAGTTTATCACCCTGAGAGCTCATGTATGAAGAAGACCATACATCTCATGGCTTCACTTCTTGAAAAAAAAATCTTCCAATACCTGCATGTGCTAGAAAGAAAGAGAGTGAATCATCTGGATCTGAGAACAAAGAGAGATGCCATATCCTCATGGCAGGTCCATTAACTCAATCCTCCTTCATCATAGATTCTAGAGCATCAAGACACATGTCATCCTCCAAGAATCTCTTCACTGGATTCGAAGCTACTGTTGGACCATCCATTATGTTGGGGAATGATTCTGAGGTCTCCTTTGAGGGGATTGGAAGAATCAAACTAGATCATGGATACTTCTCGGATGTACTCTATGTCCCCACTCTCATTGATAATATACTTTCAGTATATCAGATCACCTATACTGGAGAGCCTAAGAGGGTGATATTCTCTCCAAATGAGGTTGAAATTCAGGACATGGTATCAGGTTCTACCATTGCAAAAGGTGTTGCAAATCATAAGTCGAAACTGTATGAGTTCTCCCACTTCTTACCTCTCTCAAAGAAATCTTCTCTTCACACTCATGCCAATGAATATAGTAGATTGTGGCATCAAATATTTGGGCATATTAACTATCAATACTTGCAATACATGCATACTAAAGAGATGGTTGAAGTCCTGCCCAAGATCAAGTTTTCCAAGGGTAACTGTCATGGTTGTTTGATTGGCAAGCATCCTGAAAAGAACTTTGAGAAGGGGAAGGAAAGGAGAGCCTCTCATCCTCTAGATCTGATTCATAGTGATGTTGCAGGGCCATTTCCAGATCTATCTTTTGAACAAGGAAAGGTATATTCTTACTTTTATTGATAATTATTCCAGATTTACATGGGTATACTTCCTCAAATTAAAGTCAGAAGTATTTGGATTCTTTAAGTTTTTCAAGTCTTCTCCAGAAAATTTTTAAGATAGAAAGATCAAGGCCATTCGCACTGATAATGGAGGTGAGTACATCAAGGGTGAATTTCAAACCTTTTGTGCTGAAGAGGGCATTGAGATGCAACATACTGTTCCCTACACACCACAACAGAATGGTGTTGCTGAAAGGAAGAACAGAACATTGAAAGAGATGTCCACCTGCATGCTAAAGTCAAAATGGTTGCACCCTAGTCTTTGGGTAGTAGCCATCAACTGTTCCATCTATATTCAGAACAAAGTTCCTCACAAAGGACTCAAAGATATGAATCCTTTCGAAGCATAGATGGGATACAAACCTGATGTATCTCACCTTAGAGTGTTTGGATCAAGAGCATGTGTAAGGATTCCAGATGAGAAAAGGAGTGCCCTATATCCACAAAGCAAAGAGTGTATCATGGTGGGTTATGCATTGAATGCAAAGGCCTACAAGCTTCTTGATCCTTCTACTATGACCACATTCCTTGATATGAGTGTACAATTTGAGGAATGGCCTCTTCATGATGCTCATCCTATTGAGCAAGAGAGCTTGCCTACCAAACTTACACTGCTTGATGAGATCCAAGAGAGCGAATCTTCATCACATGACAGTTCAGATTCAGAGTATGATAGTGAAGATGATGAAGAGAAAATGCTAGATCCAGATCCACAAGAACTTGAAGATCTAGTAACTATCAGTGAAGATGAGCGAATGGAAGATCCATATCCAAAAGAACTTGATAATCTTACACTTGATGAACCTCCTCTTCATATATGGGAAGCCACTAATCTTAGATCTGTCGAAGATATTATTGGAGATCCACTTGATCTGAGGAGGACCAGATCTGATTTTCAAAATGGAAGGTTTCATCCTTCTCACATTACTGATCCATTTACTGCTGACAAATCCTTCTTCAGTGGAGAAGTCCACTTACCATTTGGGGTGAGTGATGTACATGATTGATCATCCTACCACAGTCTATTTTGGGGGGGTCTTTCTTCCCACTGGGTTTTCCCTCTTTCCTCACTTTGTTTATTTAGATTGTCGTACGGGGTGACCTTTGGTATCAATTACCAGGTCCCTACTAGTTTTTAGTTGTTCCTCATAGTATAGCTTGCGGGGGGTGTTGGAATATTCTCACCATAATTTTGGTATTTTTCATGGCTGCATGCAATTCTGCATGCATCCAGTCATCAGTATGGTAGTCTCCCAGGACTTAGTACTTATTTTGCAGCCCCAGGAGCCTGTTTCTACTCAATTTTATCCCTCCTAAACACTGATGCGCCCTTGTTTTCATCAATGGAGTACAAGTGCATCTTCTTCCACCTATTTAGGAGTTACTTCAGTTAGTTCCATGATTAGTGGATCGGTTCCTTGTTTTGGGGATTGATTGCTAGTTTAGCTGACTGAACCACTTAGATAGACCTCCAGAGAAACTAGATCATCTATTCTAACTAATGACAGCTCCTCATGCGCCCACATTGGAGTCTCCTTCCCTACATCAGTTCCCATGCACTCAATTGGACTCATTTGACTGACTATTTGACTTTTGTGACCACTGCCACTGGTTTGGATGATGTCTCCAGTGCTATCCAAGCTACACATTGAGGAGAATTTGAATGACCTTAGATGCATTCAAATCCATTTGATTGTATTCAGTTATTATTCACTTTACAGAGTGCCAGCTCATAGCTAATGTATGATACAACAATTTTTGTCATTTCTTATGTATGAGTGATTATTGAATCTCCATTTCTTCTTCTTCTTTCTGCACTTCTTGAGTGAGCTTTAGTGAGGTATGCTACTGCTGAGTGATCCTAATCCTAAAATATCACATAATGTTTATTTCATATTCACCCATCATGGAGATGTTAGCATTGAGTGGATTCCCCCCTCAGGGGGTTTTCCTGGTTCTAGTGATGATTTTAAGAACAACCCTCAAATTTATATATATAATTAATGGGCGAATCTCCCTGATATATAGGAAAATTTGAAGGTTATTTTATCAATAATATAATATGTGTATATAATTTTTTGTCTAATATTTCATTCTATTATATAATCTTGGAAAATCTTAGCGAATATTTCACTAAATTATAAGATATTGTAAAATATTGGCAAATATTTAACTGAATTATAAAATATTGTAAAAACTTGTTGAATCTTTCATCGAATTATAAAACCTTGTAACATCTTGGTGAATATTTTTCCTCAAAGACTCAACTTTTGATTCTACAAATTACTAAGGTAGTGCAATAGAAGAGCATACACCATAGCTCAAATCTAGACTCTCTCGACTCCTATACTCTTGAATCAACAAATGCATGAATGAGGAGAGGATGGATTTATTTATACATTTCAGAAGTAGCATTCAGTCACTCACGATGTTGGTGAAACACAACTGCACTAACTAGATTTAGGGAAAGTGAGTACTCCGCTTTTTATGTCATCCCTTAACAGTCCAACAGACAAGTGGGGACCCAAATATTGATAGACAGACAAACCGATATCTTTGAACTTGGAGTGATTATGGAACCCATGAACCATTATTATAACGTGGAGTCTTATCGAGACCCACAACCTTAATATAGACTATGAATTCCTAATTAGCTTATTTTCCAAACCTCATGTTTCTAAGCTATCCTTTAAGAAAGAAAAAATAACCTTCCTATCTGTTTATATATACAAATACCACTTTTTCCTTTCTAATTTTGTTCACAATCAAAATTTGAATTATGTCATTTGATTTAGAATTTTCAGAGTTAATTAGAAACTTGCAAGGGTTATTAGAAATAAGAACATACACTAACAATAATAGAAAGTACATTAATGCATCCTCACGCATATCATTAGATCAACTCCATTAAAGACTAAATTTTCCTAGATAAACTGAAGTGGTGTATGTCTCCATGTCCTTGAAATTTTCAAAACAATGCAAAATGTTGTAGAATTGGTTTAACAACGTCATTTAATGCAAAAGACAAGATATCAAATAACATAATGTCTACATCTCAGGTCAAACATGTCTTGTACATATTATATATAACCATGTGGAAATGAAGTATCATGTTCCAACTAAATCATATATTCATCATACATAACTAGATCCATTTATAAATGATGATAGTAACTACACATCAAAACAAATCACCAAAACACATTTTACTTCTGTATGACCCTTACAAAAACCAAAATACCATAAAAGAAATACCAAAACCAACAAATTTAGGTTACAGATAAAATTTATGAACTTGGAAATAAAAATAAAAATCTACCAATCACGAGCTTCTCAATACAAATAAAATATCTACCTGAATGCTTTGGACAATTCTACAGGAAGACAATGCCAAAATAATTACTGTTCCACTATATCCCCACCATTACAATCAGTGTGCATTCATTTATTTTACAAAATGCACCAAACATCAACAATAATAGACAAAAAAATGAAAATACACACTCTCATGAATGCCTCAAGTCCAATATCAATTGTAGAGAAAGATCCTAATAAAAGCATATTTTAAACAACTAGGTCAAATTTAGTTTGAATATATATAAAAACCATGTGGCATTTCTCCATCAAGAGTAGAACCCACTGACAACATATAAATGTCATTCAATGGTTTAAACATGAAAAGGCATAAAATAAATCATATCTTCTGAGCTCTATAACGCTTTCATGAAACCAATACTCCTAGGATAGAAAAAAATCTTAACAACATGAAACGAGCGCTCATAGTCAAGTGCTCCCTAGAATTCAACATGCCTTAAAAAGAATGATAAAATGAAATCTTGCAGTCTAATAATCTATTGCAGTTGCATATAAAAAGCATAAAAACATGATAAAAAGCATACCGCATTAATTATTGGATAAAAACTTTTATGTGAGTATGTATTATCTGATAAATTGAATGTGCGGTATGCCCCTTCAAGACCTGATCTTTAGGCAATGGAGATGTTGCATGAAGATTAAAATGTCGAGAAAACAAAGAATGCAAAGTGGAATCACATAAAGCAGAACTTTCACCCTACAAGTGCAATCCGATGTGGGTGAACCATGAATCACTACAGCCATTATATATGACAAAATTGCCTTTGATTTGCCATCCAATATAGAAAAATGAGGGTGTGACACCCCTAGTTTAAACCCCATCATGTTGTTAATATAATTTTGTAAAAGACTAGGAGTTCCTATAAGGCAGAACTCATGTATTTTTCTCTGTTAATATAAAAATTAAACTAGCAGTGGTAGAGCCAACACACTGAATGAACAGGAACTCAGGTATTCACCTAGGTCAGTAAGGGGGGTGGCATATAACCTAAAAGCTAAGTATAAACCTATTTAACCCTTCTTACCTTATAATTTTGATAAACCCATACTTTTTCCTAATTAATTGTAATATACCCGATATGATTACATAGGATATTATCTCAATTTCAAGATTTAAAACATAAAGAATACAAACTAAAACTAGTTATCAAAACTAGTTAAGAAAGAACTAGTATTAGTCACTGTTAAGCCCACCCAGAATTGGAGATATGAACTATGAGGGATCTGCAAAATGTGTTGGGGAATGCACAGAAGAAAAAATATCAGATTCAGGGCCAGCTTCAGAGTCCTATGCACAAAGTACTGGGGCGATTTACGTTTCAACAACATTTGCCGCTGAGGTCTACTCCGAGGCTTCCTGGGCACACCGACATATGCATAATAGACCCATTTTATTACACCCGAAGGTAACCAAATGATGGATATCAGACCTTAACCCTATAATCATAAAATGGACAAGATTTTTTGAGAGTTTGGGAGGTTTTGGTTGAGTTTGGAGGCAAAAGAAGGAAGGGCGCTAGTTTGGATTGCTTAGTTAGTCACTTTTCCAGACTCTCCCAAGCAGGATGAGAGGCCTACGAATTGTCAGGAAAATGGTTGGAGAGGCTTCATAAGGGTCTCAAGATTCATTAATGACCATTAGATCATAAAATTGGTTCATAGATAACTTTTAATTGCAAAAAATGTAAAACTAGTCAAGAAAAAGAGCTTAAAGAGCTAGTATTGTAATATTTGATTCAAACAACCTTTAAAGATTTCGAATTCCTATTATGAAATATAAAGTGAATCAGAGCTGAACCTATGAATAGTATCAAACCAAAATTAATATTTCTAGACATAAATTAAATGGATTTTACTCTCAAACTTCTCAGTGAGTCTCAAATACATGAATTTCTTGCAATATGGAGTGTAGAAGATTGTAAGAAGTGAAGAAGAGAAGAGTTTTTCATTGGATCTGCAATATGATGAATACAGGGAAGATTTATTCTCTTGGAAGGTGCACCATTTCTCAATGACTTCTCATAGGGGGTGCATTCATCAACTGAAACTTCTCCAATTTGCACACGTGCGCTCCTCAACAATGAAACCTTGGCTATGGTGAGAATGGTTGTATCTTGGTCATCCAGACCCATTTATCAACAAGAAGAAAGGGTTTTCTTAGTGGAAATGATCCTTTGTATGCAATGGAATAGGTATCACAACCCAAAAATTCTCATAAATTCCAAAACCAGAACCTCCATTTCATCCCTTCAACATTGTTCCCATTGAATGAAAGGATTGAATAGATATTTCGAATTTGATGCTTGATATTCGTTCTTTTGACTCTTGAATCAGCTTGAATGAACTTCAACACTTGTACATAAAACTTCCATGGTTACAATAGAACATAATACTGGATCAATGTTAACCTTGAGGCACATAAGTACCCAAGCTTGGTTGAGGCACAACACTCAACTTGAGAAGCAAATCTCTCTTAGACAAAATACAAACTAGCCAAAATATGTGAGAGGAGTGCACTTGCCTTATTTTATAGACTAGATGGATTCATGAGAAAGCTAAGATCACGTGTGAGTAAACCATATCCCATGAGTGCGCCTTCCTTAATGAGAATTAGCAACATCTTTCTTTGTGCAACCTTTCCACTTTTCCAACTTTCCTTGCTTTATTTCTTTCACTTGCTTTTAGAAACTGTACCTTCTTTCTTTATGGATGTTTCCTTCTTTTCAAGACTGGCTGCTTTTATGCACTTTCCTGCTTTTGCCAGTTTCCTTCTTGTTTGTTGTCACCTTGCTTTTGGATGCTTTCTTCTTGTTTCTATTTTTTTCCTAAAGTAAGTGAGGTCCACCTTTTCCTCATGCGCCCTCCTAGAAACATGAGCATCAAAACTCATATCAAAATTAATTATTTGTGAAAATAAACATAATTACAAAGTAGTTTAGGCATTAAAATTATTAATTCACTAACTACTATATGCCTTGTTCCAAAATTAATTATTTAATGACCCATGGAACAATTGGGTTAGGAGGGTGATCAAGGATCACTAGGGAGGGTACATGAAACTCCATGGTGATGTCAAAATGGGGACATGACAGTCCTCCCCTCCCAAGTTTGCTTGTCCTCAAGCAACAACAATCCATGGTGATGCTTAAACTGTTCTTCTTCCAATTTTTGCCTCAAGTTTGTTTTTGGAATAAATAACATTGGGACCCAAAATCCAAGCTAAACTGAGGGTTATCCACCATGCTTTCGCTACACTACTCTAATTATTACTAGCTCTGATTACCGAAAATCTCTATATATGCAATTGAAAATGTAAGTTCCTCCCAATTAAAAAATTGAGAAGAATGCCAAGATCCCATGTAAATTTGAAGAATACAATGTGACTATGACAACCACCACTGCACTCCAATAAAATCCATGAAACTTTATATATTCCATCATTCCAAGGAATTCTTGGATCCCATGGTCCCTGATACATACGATCCATCATCACTGCTTTTTGTGACAACTTGTCACTCCATGGTATGCCAAGATCCATCCACCATGTTGGAAGTGTGCCAATCCTAATGCAATTCATCAACTCAGTGAGCCTTCCCAACAAAATGTGATACTCCTCATGTGCAAAGAACACTCCAATCCCATGGCTCATACTGCAATAACATATTCCACCCCAAGGGATCAAGTGGAAGTCTCTTGCACTGCTGTGCATGAGACAAGTATCAAGTGGAGCTAGTAGATGCCATTGCTTCTCACCATACTGAAGGAGGACCAAGTGTGTGTCCCAGTGATCAAAATAAAAGTTGAAAAGAATACACATGTGCCACTTTTGTTTCATAAAGCATCAATAAAAATGCTCCCTCCATCAAACCAAAATTTCCTTTCACATCCTCAGGTGGTAGGAGTGGAGGAAAGTAGGCTGGCTACAACTCCCTATAAAGATCATCCACTGAAACAGTAGATGCATGGTATTCATTGTTGGCTGGTCCATCATGAATGTACATGTATGCTCACCCAAAGATGTGAATTTCCTCCACAGAGGCAAGCTGAGATATTCCTTATGCAAGGATAATGCCTCAACATGTTGTATGCCAATTTCTTCATGGAAACTTGCTTGCATAACTGAATTAGACATAGCATGAGCAGAACTCTTTCTGCAAGGTGTCTCCATTAGTGACATGTAATCTTCCATCCAATCCATGTGTAAATGGCATCAAATGGCATCCAAATGTGCATGGACTATTGGTCTAACTGGCCATTGTGAGAGATGTCAATGTAATCATTAAATGTGCTCTCACCTCTAGAAGTCCTTATCTCTGAAATGCATCCATCCATATATGGACATATCTCACTACTGCAGCATGGTTCAAGTGTAATGCACTCAAGTACATCCTCCATAGATGAGTCTTCCTCATATATAGAAAGCTCACAATATCCCAAGTGCAAAGCAATTGCTCTGCAACCATTCTCCATAATACATATCACTGCTACCATCATGCACTTGCATCATAAAACACTCCTCATGCTCACTTTGCACATGAGGCTCCTCCAATGAAATATGTGTGCAACCAACCACACATGTCACATTACTAGTAGTCTTGGGAGAGGGAAGAGAATCTCCCAAGTCCATATGAAGTTTCTCTCCTTCTACTACTACTTTGTCTTCAGCAGATTTGAGAGCCATGTCTCTATCCATGAACATTTGCAAGTAGTCCGCTTTCATCTTTTCCAACTCTTCTTTAATGATGCAAAGTTCATAACTAGAGACTCTCCCATCAACTCCACCTTGTTTCTCCAATTGAAATCTCCCAATAAGATCCTCCATGAATCTGTGTGCATCATCAGTTCTGGAAAACACTTGCAAAACCTCTCTTCGGTGACTAGGAGTAATCTCTCCAAATCACTCCATGAATGCTTGACTACACCAAGTGTGTTGTCATATGCGGGCTCATTCACCATATGAGTATAATGCAGACACTCCTCCAAACTTTCATCCCTATCACTGCATTCATACTTAACACCATAAATTTGAGCCTCATCACTAGGGACTCCACCGTGCCAATATTCTCCCTGGAAGTGGCTACAATCTTGTGATGACCCAAAGGAATATGAAATTCAGAATTTGGTTCATACCTTTGCATCACATATGTCTCTTTATGTTGAATATCTATGGTGGTCTGTTCTTCCACCAAACTCTCTGGTTCGCACCCAACTAGTGTGTGCATGTCTTCTAGATTTGCTCCACTGGATGACTGACTATCATTGAGTTCGATTGAACTCATCTCATATTCAACCCTCTTTATAGTGATCTTGAAACCACCAACAAAGAAATTGGAAATGGATTCACTTCCTACTATGTCAATAACCCCTTGACTAGATATTGGTTCTTTGGATGCACATGGGTCAACATTCTCACCCATTACACAACCTTGAGCTAGGAAAGATATGTGCATGTTCTCTGTTGGCTGAAAATTTATGTTCAACTGCTTGTGGCATGGATCCACAACAAAATACTCATCTCCAATATCCAATTCAACATTAGGAGTTCCATTTACATTAAATGAATTGGAATATTCCTCAAATGGATGTAAGAAAACATTGCTTCCACAAAAATCAAAATTACTTTTATACCTTTGCTTGATGTCTTCTTTTTGTTCCTTCATGCGCTCACTAGAGGAACCACATAGATCTTCTCTTGGAATATTGCTGCTCTTCTCCTTTGATGGCTGATTTTTACTGTGCTTTTTCTCCTTCAAGCTAGGTGATGCATCTTTCTCCTTGGTAGAATTAGGTTCAAGTTCCTTAGAATTTCTCCTTGAAGAAAATTCAAAGAGTCTCATTATGCCACTACATGTAGATGAATCTGATGAAGCTTCACATTTGGTCCTCTTATCTTATCCTTTATTCTAAGAGGTGGAACAAATTGGTTTGTTTCTCTTCAATGTTTCCTCATCCTCATCCTTACTCCAAAGTCCATATATGCAATAAATATATTCCTTGAAATAAATGGCCTTACGTATCTCTTCCCTCAAAGAAAGATACTCTTGATAGTGATGAGGCAAATTTTCACTTACTTTGACCTTCCTTGTTAAATAAAAATTTGATCTAGCCATTGGTGGTTTGGCCCATTGGTATTCATGGTACATTTGTTCACAAAAGTAACCATCCTCATCTCTTGATACATGAAAACCTCCATCTACATAAATCACCTCATCCTCTTCATATTGCTCAAGGAATCCTCACCCGCTTGTATGAGCCTCATTCTGCAACTTGAAGATGTGATCACCAATATTCCTTCAACATAGAGCTTACTTTACATAGGAGTAGAGGAAAGTGCTATGATACCACTGTAATATCCCTAATCTAATTATAGAGGATATTATCTCGATTTCAAAATTCAAAACATAAATAATACAGACTAAAACTAGTTAAGAAAGAACTAGTATTAGTCATTGTTAAGCCCACCCGGAACTGGAGATATGAACTCTGAGGGATCTGCAAAATGTGTTGGGGAATGTGCAGCAGCAAAAATATCAGATTCGGGGCTAGCTTCAAAGTCCTATGCACAAATTTCTTGGTCCATTTACGTTTCAACAACAGCTGCCGCTGAGGTTTACTTTGAGGCTTAACGCCTATTTCAACAAATTTGGACTTATTATGCAAAATTTGGACTAAAAAAGTGTGAATTTAGACTTTGAAAGTGTCAATATCAACCTTTCTAAAGTGAAAAATTAGGTTTTGAAAGTGGCAATATTGGCTTTGAAAAGTGTGTTTTTCTATTCGAATAATGTGTTTTTTGACTACTTATGAATCCTAAAATTGCAATTTTTTATTATGAAACTATGAATTTCAATTCAAAAAGTGTGAATTTCAAATAAAAAATGCAAATTTTGATTTGAAAAGTGCAATTTTTATTTGGAAATTTGCAATATTTTGAGGTGAAAAGTGCAATGTCTATAATATTCAGGGGCGTTGTTTGAGTAACAAGTTTATTAGTTCTTGTTTCTTTTTTGATACAGTATCAAGAATATCTAGCTTTTTACATATATAATTTTAGTAGTTTCCAAATGAGGCAGGAATTCTCTACGTAATCTGTATAGGCACAACTTACTTACACAGCAGTAACCAGTAAACGGTGTATCCTACATCACAATGGTAGTTTTCCTCAAATGCCTAGAGGCTTGTGGACATTCCAGACGCTCGACATTTGCTTGCTCAGCCAGGTTGATAAACAGGCTAGAAGGATTGTAACAAAATATAGATTTGTTGGGATAAATATCCCATCAAACGATATCCATAGGAACATCCATCCCACTCTCAACACTATGCCCCATGATTTGTTCTCGTTGTGCCTTAAATGCTGCAAGGCCCTTCTCATTTATTCTAATTTTTTCTTCTGTCCATCCTAGCCTTGGTGACCATGCCCATATGATGCTATTTACATCGATCTTCATATTTTCTTTTGTACCAACAACCCATTGTTTCTTTCTATTTAAGTAGTTTTTGTACAAGACCTTCAGATCCTTTGATGCTCTTGTTGGCTTCCACCATTGCACTTCTACTTTGTAATATCCAAGAGTACTAGCATCTAAATCCTGATAAATATTAGCAATCTACCTACCCAACCATATTGAAAAATATGGCTCTAGTGATTGCACAATGACCATTTGGCCCTTTACAACATCCACTCTTGGAATGAATTCATCTCTAAGCTTGTTGCATACCGCTCCAACATAGAAATCCTGCAAAGCAAGATTATTTTCCTTCAAATAGGAATCCATAATTTCATGTTGATATCTTGTAGGTTCACTACTATGAATAGCATGGCTTGTCGATGGCCAAAAGTTAGTTGATGACTGATCAACACTCTCGAAGGGACTGTACAAAGATTTATATGCATCCTCCAAATAATTTAACACGGGACGCCAAAATTGTTCACCTCCCTTATCAATCCCTCGATTCCATAATGAAATATATGTTTCTATTCCTTTTTTTATTTTATTTCGTCGATGTTTGAAGGTATTTTTTATTGAAGATTTAATAACCTAGGCTTCCCCACCGGCAAGTATGCGCTACCATCTGGAAATGAACACCACAGATGAATAGGAGACGACCAAGCTTCATCATGAAGTGATGCCCTCCATTGCATGACTGGAATGTTATCCATGATCTGAAATTTAAAAAACTGGCAGTTTTTGATACCGATGATCTTGACATTTCCATCAAAAAGGTGGGCTTTCACAAAAATATTAAAATCATAAAGTTCATCAATTAGATAAAGGACATAGAAATTTTGATATTCACATGTCCTATACGTATCCATAATTTATGAGAGTGAAAATTTATCCTTGCGCATTAGCTTTACTGATAACCTTCCATACATTCCATCTATTTCTTCATGGGTGTGTCCAACCAGGAGGAATCCAACTTCAACAATCTATAACACTCTCCTTGTTGTTAAAAGAGATAAAAATGCAAATACAAAGCGATTTTTGTTATCGCCTGAACAATTATCCATTTGCAACAACAATATGGGTGATAGTTTTCTATTTGGCATGCATTGATCAGTACCATCAACACACAATATATTATGTTGCATTACATCTTGTCTGTATATCACACACTTTTCATATGAATTTGATTGCAATAGAGCATCATGCAATTGGTGCTTAGATGTTTTTCCTTTGTAGAGAAAATCACCGTATTTATCAACCACTAGTTCATCAAGACTCTTCAAGCATTTAGTCAGGGATGTCACAGTGAAATTTGATCCCGTCTCTAAAAATGAGAGGTTGAAATGGCCAAAACCCCAGTCTTGTGGCCATGAGTCAACATTCCAGTCAATGACATGGGAAGATTCTTAACATTACTAAAATATTTTTCCTTCTTACCCATCCTTGGAATGGAATTCTTTGACTTATCCATTTTGTCATGAACAATACTCAAAAAAGTCTTTGGATTTTTTTGTGAAGCTAATCTGTGAGAATAATATACTTGGAGACAACTTGCGATAAATTTATTATGAGATGCCTGATGTCCTCGCAACATTTCCACCTCAGCTGGATCAATGGTCCCCTTAAGCCTATCCTGTATTGTAATGCACTCATTACAACTTGCAAAGGAGTTTTCTTTAGAAATTTTAACATCTCAAAAATCTTCTCTCATCATCTTGTTAAAGGAGGATTGTAATACTGGAGGAAAACCAATACTTTCAATTTCTTCATTTTCCATTTTTCGCATCAAACCATGGGACATATTAGATGGAAATAATTTCAAGGTTGTCCTTGTTCCATATTCACTGATTAATCATGTAAGATGTGGAGATTTGTTTGAATTCGCTTCTACAATTTTATTAATAGTAGCTACGAGTGCAACATTGTTTTCCCTAGATTTTTCCAAGCCACTGTTACCATGCACAACTCTCACATAACCATTCAAGAACATGCTTTTATAATTGTATAAAGGTCTCCTTTTTATCCCATGGCATTTATACCATGCATTTGAAAGACGTCTATTGTGTCTAATCTCATTGTAAACATGCTTCTTTTTCTGTTGTCTCCTTCTTTGGCCACATGAGCATTTGATCCCATAGAATTTTTAACATACTATATTCTTGAATTTCCATTCATACTATGAAATTTATATACAAAGATTCAAGCAACAATGTTCAATGACAATTTTTGAAAGGAATGCACCCTGATCAATTCCAATCCTATAAGGTACTGAGCGTGAATTTATTTCAGAAATTTTACTTCCATCTTGCTGCTTTACAGAATTGTATGGCCTTGTTCCATTACCTTTAACATCTATATATTCACAATGGGGAATACCTGGAAGGACCATATGTAAAGAGAATTCTTCAAAAATATTCAAAATGTTGACCATGTCTTCGTCTGTGTTCTTTTTTTGTATAACATCCAAAGGAACATGATTGAGTTCAAGCAAATTGTTTTCAGGCCATATTACAAGAGAGCCTTCAAATACACCACAATCCTCACAATTGCAGAATACTTTATGAACTAAAATACCAAACTCACCAACATCTAGTGGTTTGAATTGTACAATGTCTCCTTCAAAAACACTTGACACTATTCCTCGAGCAACATAATGTGGCTTTAAAGAAAATTGATGTATCAAATTAACTTTATCTCCCACAAAGTTGATATTGTGATTTTGGCTTAATACTTTCAAAGTAGTTTCAGATTGATTATTGTTGAAATTGATTTAAAAAGAAAGCAATGTTTATGTATTAAAATCTATGATTCTTTGAATAGGCCATATAAAAAAACTTCCACTACTTAACCCTGGACAACATGCCATACAAGAAAACACCACTTAACCCACCGGAATACCAAAGGAGAAGTCACCCAAAAACATTCCCCCAAAAAAATCAGTCCCACTCACATTTGTTACAAAATCTATGGAAATGCAATCCTTTCATTTTGAACATTTATGTAACAACTTAACTTTTGTGATAATAAAATAATATTTATTCTCAGTTGTTATGATATGTTCTACACTCGTTGAATTAGAATCTAGTATATCATTCACCTCATTCTCTTAAAGAGAAGATCCAATGTGGTTAATGATCTCAGATGCAGGCCATTGAATATAACCACCATCTTCCTCTGACAATGTATCCGCACCTTCTGATGGATAAGGAAATTGAATACTTGCATTCAAAATCTTGGTAACGTTTATAATGATACATCCATCATGAATGATGATATTATGCAATATTTTTCTTTCTGGAAAAGAGATTCCTTCATCAACTTTCAATCCATTCAAAAGGATGTCCACACATTGTTGATAACCAAAACCCATTTCAAAAGCAATATTTGAAATACAAAATAACAGGAGCACATTAAAAAAAATCTTTATTTTAAACAAAGAATAATTTTTTCAACTAGTATATACTATCAAATAATTCAATGCTCTACAGTTTAATAGAATTATTGTATGCTATCATTCTCCATAAGACGATAAATGAGAAAACATTCCTCACTATGAAGAAAACGTTCAGAGTTCTAGTAACAAAAATCTCATGTAGATTTACCATGCTATTTTTATTAGAAGGAATCAATTTTAGTAGGAGTGGACGAACCTTCCTAATTGGATGCAATGTAATTGTTGCTTAGAATAAATCCATGAGAGAAGGAGGTGCCTCTGAATGCTCAAAAGGTAATCTGGTGTTTTCATTGGAAGACGCTCAAAGCGATGATGGATGAAAGAGTGATTAATTCTTTGAGGAAGGAGTGGTTTTTCCTTCTCAAAAGGGTTTCTTGGACCATTGAGGTTGGAAATATTTATCAAGATAATATATTATTAGTAATATTTAAATATTATACATGAATTTTCTTTATGTGTTTGAATTATGAATTCTATTAGGCGGTATCAATAAATGACGGGCGTCCTTATCCGTCTAACATGCATATGTCTAAATGGAGTGCACGAGCTTTTAACGATTGACAATTTCATTGAAATAATATATATTCTACTACATTCCTTACTTCCAAAATTAAACCACTTGGGGAAGGAGCAACTTCTCTTTTGCTGAGAAAATTCTTGAAATCTTCACCAAAATCATATACGATATGTTGAATTCTTTGAATTCCAAAATGGACCTACTTGGTAAAAAGGATGTGGCTCTTTGTTCTCACCATCTACTTTCCCCAACCCCAAAATGGAAAACCTTGAGAAAGGATCGGCCGCTCTTTCTGAGATAAAAATATTTTCTAAAAGGGTCCATACATATAAAGATAAACCATTCATTTTCCATCCTATCCCCGTGCACCTCATAGGGGTTGACACTCTTTAAATGATTTACATCTTCACATAAATGATATATGTTCTTTAGAATTACCAAAAATTGACAATCAAACTACTTGGGGATAAAGTGGAAGCTCTTTCTCCTCAGCATCTACTTTCCCCACCCTAAAATAGAACAACTTGAGGAAAGAGCGACGGTTCTTTCTCTGAGAAAATTTATACTTTTCAAGAAAATGGATGAAGCAAATTTCCAATAAGATTTGGTGTTAAAGTGCTGATATCTACTTTCCACACCCCTAAAAAATAACCCATTGAAGAATAAGCAACTTCTCTTTCTCCTCATCATCCACTTTCAACACAACAAAACATATCAGCTTGAGGAAGGAGCGACCACTCTTTCTCTGAGAAAATTTCCACTTTCCAGTAAACTATTTGAAGCAAGGTTCCTATGAAATCTGTGATGAAAGTGATGCTATCTACTTTCCCCACCGCATAAAAAGAACCCCTGCATGAAGGAGCTGATGCTCTTTTTTCTCAACATCTACTTCCAACACCCCAAAATAGAACAACTTGAGGAAAGAGTGGCCACAAACTGTTTAAAGGAAAAATCCTACAAAATTTCAATAATGGAGGGAAAATTGAATTACTTCAGATAACATCAAAGAAGAAATGATACTTACTTCTAACCTTTCTTGAGGTGAATACTTTCTCCTTTGATTTGAGCTATCATTCTCCATCCTTGCCCTTAATCTAAGTGCTTTGTGTTGAAGATGAGCTTTCCAACCTTTAACTCCTTCCAGCATGCCTTTACTCTAACGTTCTGTATTTTTCTATGTGCCAAATCCCTTTCTTTTATAGCTTTGGGAATTGGGAATTTAGGAATCAAACTTCAATGTGGGATAATATCGTTTTCCTAAATTTTGTTTTTTTCATCAAAAAACCCATTTTCTATAGTATTTTCAGGCTTTTTGTCACAAATCCAAAATTTTCAGGCACAATTAATGCATATTTTGTGCATTTCTTCTCACTGTTGACTGGTGGAGACTAGATTTGAGCCTTCAAGTGGGAAGTGCAATCACTGAACCTTGTCTCTTTAGATACGAGTCTTTATTCACTCAATCCTTTCGATTATGGAAGTAGTGATTATATAAGAGAGGATTGTTCTGTTATGTACTTGTCTTTTGTCTTCATGTTGTAGGAGAATAGTAAAATGTGCTTCTAACCTTCACTTGTTAATGGTGTTAATTTGGTTGTTAACATTGTTGTCATTGATTTCAAAGATATTGTTTAACTTGGTAATGGAATTGATGTCTTAAATCCGATTTGAATAAGTATATAGAGTGTGCACAACTCTCAATAAGCCCCGCCAAACATGCACAAGTAGTCTACGCAAAGTCCCACTAGAGTTATCTACGCAGGTTCCAACACAAGTATGCTATGCAACAGTTTGCGTTCTAATCAAGCCAAGATATTAAATTCCATAAATTACAAGCCAACAAAGGAACAAGAAATGAGGTCCATTCAAGAAAAATGTGTGGGTAAATTTATCCGTGAAGAAAGGTAGAAGGGATGCAGTTGACATACAAAATCCTTTTCTTATGGATAAATCAATTTAACAAAGAAAATAAGGAATAATATAAATAAGAAAAATATTGAAGTGTTTTGATAAGCTTGGGCACAAGAATATGTAGTATTATGAAATTACAAGATTCGAGGAACAGATGAAATGCTCGAGGGAATCAATGACTATATGAATTGAGGAAGTGCACGAGATTGTAGGATAAGGAGGCGTACAAGGAGCAGTCACACATAAATATAAGGATAATTTGTGAAGGGAACAAGGAGCATTTGTATAAGGAGCATTTGAACATAAGGATACAAGTAATGGTTGCACATAAAGAGTTGGAAGTGTGAAATATAGTATGCTCATCAGTTTGCGTGGAATAGAGGAAAGAAAGAAGGTTTGTGTATTCCACATGTTGTTGCTTGACAGCTCAGGTGGGTTCGTAACTGCACAACTTGGTGCTTGCTAACTATGAGTTGGTGCTCATAAGAGGATTGGTGTACTCACAGGTTGGTGCATATAAAATATTATGTTGGTGATTGCAAGGGATTGGTGTTCCTTTTTTATTGGTGTCAGTAGAATTCATGAGTGGGTGCTCACACTTGTATTGGATATTAGTGAAGATGCTTTATATATAATATTTCTCTACATATGCTTTGCGCGCAATGTTTTTTGTATTGAAAATTGCTTTTGATACATGACATATGTGTTGATGAATGGTTACATGGTATAAAAAATGTTGGAAATAATAAAAGGTATGAAATACTAATTCACCCCCCCTCTTAGTATTTTCAACAATTGGTATTAGAGAAGGTTCCTTCAGAGATATTCTAACCACTAGAAGGATGATCGTTGTGCAATCTAGATTTCTGCGCAGATATGTATAGACAGGAAGGTATCTCAACAAACTGATCACCACATTTGGATGGGTCTAATTATGATTTCTGGAGTATAAGAATGGAAGTCTTCATACAGTCACTCAGAACTGATATTTGGATGGAAATTGTAAATGGTTATAAAGTTCCAGATACTCCTCCAACTGATGTTGTTGATAAAAAATTGTATGAATGCAATGAAAAATCCAACAATGCAATACTAAGTGGCCTAGCAGACTCAAAAGTTACAAAGGCCATGCAGTGTAGCTCAACAAAAGTGATATGGGACAAACTTCAGAGCATTTATAAAGGATATGACACATTGAAAAAGGAAAAGCTACAAACTTATAGAGGTCGGTTTGAGAGCCTAAAAATGAAGGAAGATGAGAACATTACATCCTACTTAATTCATGTAGATGAAATAGTCAATACTCTTATAGTTCTTGGGGAAACAATTCCCGAAGAAGAAATTGTACAGAAGGTGCTAAGATCTCTACATATGATATTTGATTCTAAAGTATCAGTCCTAGAATATAGAAAGGATCTTCAAAAGGTAACAATGGATGAAATACATGGAATTTTCACTGCCTATGAAATGAGAACTGAAAATGAAAATCCTTCGAGAAGGGAAGCAACCATCAAGGCCTCCAAGAATAAAAAAAGGAAGCAAGCAAGATTCTAGTAATATTTCTTCTGACGAATCTAATCTTGAAGAAGAAAACTTTGTGAAGAAACTTCGAAAATGTTGTGGAAAGTACAAAGGTAAGCTCCTTTCAAATGCTTTGAATGTGGTAAAATAAGTCATTTTGCTTCTAAATGTCCTTATACAAGGAATAGAGATAGTGATTATGAGGAGGATCATGATCATAATAATAAAATGTTTAGCTAATAAAATAAAATTCTATACTCCAAAGAGGATAGTATCTCAGCAGATGAAGATGGAAGTCATGACGATGAAATAGAAGTGTTATTTATGGCAATAGAAGAAGAATGTGAAAATGAGAACTCAGAATATGAAGTAATTGTTGAGCTAGACTTTGAAGGAGAAATTATAAGTTCTTTAGAGGATTTGAAAAACTCAAGAAATAAGAATAAGTATTTAAAGGACCAGCTACTGAATTCGTATGAAGAACGGGTAGAAAAAGTCAAAAGAATAGAAGAAGATCTAGCAGGAAATTTGAAAGAGAAAGAAATAATGTGTGAGGAATTGAAGAAGGAAAATATCTCCTTAAAGTGGGAACTAAAAAAGGTAAGCACTCACTTAGGCTATCAACAAAATTTTGGTAGAAACTCTAAAGTATTGGATGAAATCATCAACAATCAAAGATCAATTTTAGACAGGCCTGGGTTAGGATATGAACAAGACAACTATGATAAGGACTCAAGTTCAATTACACCTAGCTATGAAGCAGGTACAAGGATGTTTGAAGATGTACTTAAGAGTCCTATAAAAGAGAAATATAACAGAAATAATGACCAACAATATGCTTACATAAATAAGGGATTTCTATCATCTAGAATACCTCTCTCTACTTGGTATCAAACTATATGTTTGGGGCATTATTATTTTTACAATAATTTTAGTCATAAGGCTACAAATTGCAAATCATTTTCAAAGAATAATTTTGAAATAAATTGAAGCCTTCTCAAGAACTTCAGAGTTGACAATATGAACAAAGAAACTAGAAATTCTAATGAAGTCACCAATCCCTTTTTCCTTTTGGAAATGGACATAGAATGCTATCAATGTCACAACTATGGTCCTAAATCTCGGGACACCAAAACAACAATTAGTAACTACGCACCATGACGAAACCAAAAGTTCCTTTACAAGAAATACCATACAAAGACTTGGCGGAAAAGGACCAAAGAACAATGCCAAGAAGAATGCAATTTGGCCTTGCATAAGGATCACTGGTAATGGATGTTCTAAACACATGATAGAATATAAAGGAAATTTTATAGAATTACAAATGGAGAAAGGAGTGTTGAGATATTGTAACTTCTAAGAATATTATATTTGTACTTTATTATTCCGGATATGTTTCATACCTCCGTGGAGACCCTATTGTATATCCGGAGATGTTTATTCCTCCGAGAGAATGTGGTAAATAGGGTTATTAGATATCCCATGTGGGGTTGGCCCTGAGTTAGCTATTAAGGGGTTATTAGACTCTCTTAGGATAGGTCGGCCCAGTTAGGGTGAAAATTCAGTTAGAAGATGAGTATAAGTAGAGGAGGTGTGTTCCTCACTTATCACTCATTCAATCACTTGTGTATTGCGCATAGGAGAGAGAGAGATCTGCATAGGAGGAGAAAGAGTTCTTGTTTGGAGACTACATCTTTGTATTGGTTGATTATCGATATTGAGGAAAGCTTTGCTTGGTTTTCTACCCCATGAGGGTTTCCCAGGGTAACTCTTTGTCTATCTTGTGATTGTGTTTCTTTTAGTGATCTTGCTTGTGAAATTAGGCTAAACTTAACATAGTATCAGAGCTAGCCTGAATAGGACATCTTTCACAAGGTGAAAATACCTCTCTCTCCTCCTCAGGAGAAAATTAGGGTTTTTGCAAAAGTTGGAATTTTTGGATTCTAAGAGCATGGCTGGATGCTCCTCCTAAAAATCGAAATTCTGATCCCTAGATTGAACTTTTTGAGTGGGTAGAACCCTAGGATTTTTCAAACCCTAGTTTGACTTTTGGACCAGAAAACCAGAAAACCAATAAACCAGAAAAACTGCGCACCTGTGCACCAGTAAACCAGAAAAAGTGTGAACCAGAAAACCAGAAATTATGTTGTAGATCCGAAAGTTGCTGATCAGATTTGAAGGGTGAAAAGTTGAAATTTCCAGAAGCAGAGTACACCAGTCATCTCAATTCAATCAAGCACATCTCCTAGTAAGTTTTATTCTATCTTTTGAGAAACTTCAATTTCTGTGAACTCCTGGATAAGATGGCTCCAAGCAATAAGCTTGAAGACAAGCTAAAGGGTATAGATGATTTTCGGGCATGGAAATATATGATTGGTCTCATTCTCGAAGAGAATGATCTTTCCCAATATATCAAAGATGAGGTTGTAGAACTTGCGAAAGATGAATCCAAAGATAAGTATAAGAAGGACTTGATTAGGGAAAAGAGAATCATTGCTGATTCTATCAAGGACCACTTGATTCCCGAAGTGGCATCCAAGAAGACCCCAAAGGAAATGTATGATGCCCTAGGCAGAATGTATGAAGGGAGCAACATCAACAGAAAGATGAATTTGAGAACTCAATTGAAGAATACCAAAATGAATAAAGGAGAATCTATTCAATATTATTTCACAGGGATCTCCCAGTTCAAGGAAAAACTAAAATCCATTGGAGACACCCTTGATGAAGATGAACTAGTCATGACTGCACTCAATGGTCTCACTAGAGCTTGGGATTCATTCATCCAAACCATGTGTGCAAGAAAAGAAAGTATGAAGCTTGATGTGGTATGGGAGGATTGCATTCAAGAAGAGGCTAGGGTAGCCAATAGAGAAGCCTTGCTCAAAGAAGATGACCAAGCTTTGGCCACTCACACTAGAAGAAGAAGGAGTCATTTCAACTCCATGAAGAATGGCCATAAGAAGTCTCATCCTCTACATAGATTTCAAAAGAAATAAGGAGTAAGCTCAGAAAGAGACCTCTCTTTAGTTAAATATTACAGTTGTCACAAACCAGGACACTTTGCTAGAAATTGTCCTTCAAGGAAGAAGAAGAATCTTCACAAAAGACATCATGCACATCCATCAGAAGATGATAATGAAAAAGAAGAAGAGGAAAGGCCTAAAAGGAGAGAGCTAAAGTAGAAGAAGAAGATGCAGAAGAGTATGTTCTATTCTCTGCACTCTCTGGGTTAGTAACACCTGGAGAAGATACATGGCTCATTGATAGTGGTGCTTCAAAGCACATGACAGGACAAAAGAAAACTCTCTCAAGTCTGGAAGAAAATACCTCTCTTCAGAAGGTATCCTTGGGAGATGACTATCAATATCCCATCAAGGGAATTGGTGAAGCAAGCTACAAGCTTGATTCTAGAACTCCACTGAAGATGAAGGAAATCATGTATGTACCAGGTTTGAAGAAGAACTTACTTTCTATCTTAGCATTAGATAAGAAAGGTTATAGGGTTGCATTCATACATGGACAAGTACTCATGTGGTCCAAAGGAAAATCAATTGAGGATGCAATTGTTATTGGTGAAGAGGAAGGAGGGCTATATAAACTCAAGGGTCATCCGATAGCTGCCCTTGTTCATGAGGCCACTAGCCCTAGTGAGTTATGGCATAGGAGGCTTGCTCACATTAACTACAAATCATTACCCCATGTGAGCAAGGTATTTATAGGACTACCATATTTGAAGATTGATCATAAAGGCACATGCAAAGGATGTGCAAAAGGAAAGAATATCAAGAACCCATTTCCAAAGAGTGAGACAAAGACTAAAAGTACTTTGGATTTGATCCATTCAGATGTATGTGGACCAATGCCCTTCACATCCTTAAGTGGATTTGAATATTTCCTTACATTCATTGATGACTACTCAAGGAAGACTTGGATATATTTCCTAAAAGGAAAAGATGAATTCTTTGGGAAGTTCAAGGAATTCAAAGCCTTGATAGAAAATATTTCTGAAAAGAAGATCAAAATACTCAGGACAGATAATGGTGGAGAATATACTTCAAAGGATTTTGAAGTCTTTTGTAAAGAAGCTGGAATCAAGAGGGAACTAACCACTCCCTACAATCCTCAACAAAATGGTGTTGCGGAAAGAAAGAATATAAACATTATGGAAGCAGTAAAGACAATGATACATGATCAAGACCTACCTATGTATTTTTGGGCTGAAGCAGCCAGGACATCAGTCTATGTGCAGAATAGACTATCTCATAGTGCTCTTGATTTCAAGACCCCGGAAGAAGTGTTCACAGGGAAGAATCCTGAGGTAAGTAACCTCAAGATATTTGGATGCCCAATATACATTCACATTCCAAAAGAAAAGAGAACCAAGCTGGATCCTTCTGGGAAGAAGGGAATATTTGTTGGATATTGTGAAGCATCCAAAACATTTAGAATATACATCCCAAGATTCCATCATATGGAGATAAGTAGGGATGTGACATTTGATGAAGAGGCAGCTCTCAAGAGATCTAGGAAGTTCCAGTATGAAGAAGTATATGAGGAAGTTGCACCTCCCAGAATTACAGAAGCTGCACCCACACCTGAAGAACATGACATGATGGAACCACAAGAACCCCCTGCCATAAAAATATCAAGAAAGAGAAAGCCAACATGGGCAAGAGACATTATACAAGGAGCAAAAAAGTATGGAGCTCCTGAAGGCTCCACTAGAGTGAGCAAGAAACCAAAGACATTCTCCAACTATATCATGGCTTTGATGTGTGATCTTGTAGATCAAGAACCCACTAGTTATGAAGAAGCATCTCATAAGAAAGAGTGGGTGGAGGCAATGACAGAGGAGTACCAGTCAATAATGAAGAATGATGTTTGGGATATAGTTCCCAAACCAAACGACAAGAGTGTGGTATCCTCCAAATGGATATACAAGATAAAGCATGCTGCGGATGGTAGCATTGAAAAGTATAAGGCAAGGCTTGTGGCCAGAGGATTCTCTCAAAAAGAGGGAATTGACCATGAAGAGACAATTGCACCAGTTGCAAGGTACACTTCGATTATAACCATCATGGCACTTGCATCCATGATGAAGTGGGAATTACACCAGATGGATGTGAAGACAACTTTCCTTAATGGTGTGATTGAGGAGGAAGTGTACATAGAACAACCATAAGGATTTGAGGTTGAAGATAGAAGAACCCATGTATGCAAACTAAAGAAGGATTTGTATGGGTTGAAACAAGCTCCCAGAGCTTGGTATGGAAGAATTGACAGTTTCTTGACAAGCTTGGGCTTTACCAAAAGTAAAGTTGATCCTAATCTTTATCTCAAAGTTATGGATGATGAACCTGTCATATTATTGCTATATATGGATGATCTATTTCTGTTTGGAAATGAGAAACATATTATCGAGTGCAAGAAGAAGCTCTGCACATAATTTGAAATGAAATATATCGAATTAATGCACTACTTCCTAGGTCTAAAAGTATGGCAAGGCCGAGAAGGAATCTTTCTCAACCAGGGAAAGTATGCGGTATAAATCTTGAAAAGATTTGATATGTTGGAATGCAAAGCCATGGCCACACCCATGGATTCCAACTTGAAGCTGTTAGCTGATGACTCATCAGAGTTGGTGGATATGACCCTGTACAGACAGATTATTGGGTCATTGATGTATCTGACAAATACCAGGCCAGATATATGCTTTGCTGTGAACACCTTGAGTCAATATCTAGTGGAACCTAGACGCGTTCACCTGATTGCTGCAAAGCATGTGATGAGGTACCTAAAAGGTACGATAGACTTTGGTATATGTTATCTTGGAGATCATGACTTCAGATTGTATGGCTACACAGATGCTGATTGGGCAGGAATTGTATCCGACAGGAAGAGCACATCGGGAGGATGTTATTGTCTGGGATCTACATGATCTCATGGTTTAGCAGGAAGCAGTCTAGTGTGGCTCTCAGCACAGCTGAAGCATAATATATTGTTGCTTGCTCTTCTAGTTGCGAAGCAATCTGGCTTCGGAAGTTGTTATCAGGATTATTTGACTTAGAGATGGACCCCACTGTGATCTTGTGTGACAACCAGAGTTGTATCAAGATGACAAAGAATCCAGTATTCCATGATAAGTCAAAGCACATACAGATCCGATATTTTTATATACGGGATATGGTGCAAAAAGGCGCTATCAAGCTCGAGTATGTGAGCACTGACGAACAAGTTGCTGATATATTGACCAAACCTCTATCTAGAGTAAAGTTTGAGTATTTCCGAGACAAGCTTGGTGTATTTCAGAAGGACCCTCCCCGAAAGGGGGAGTGATATGCTCACTGATGATGAGATTTCCTGCATCGATGGTAAGTTTGATGATGTGGATACCTTTATTGATGAGAATACTGATGAGGTTACCTGTTTCGACGATTAAGTCGATGTGTGGTCTTTAGACTTTGTCTAAGTGGACGAGAGGACTGCATCGTCCTTAGACATGAGAGGTGTCTTAAAAGGATCAGGATTGCATCGTCCCTGAACAGTTAGTTCAAAATGTATGTGGTGGGATTGCATCGTCCATAGACATGTTGAGGTGTCTTAAATTGATAGGGATTGGTCATCCTGTAATTGGATCAGGATTGATCATCCTTAGATAGTGATCCTGTAATTCTGAAAGGAAGGATAGTCTTAAATGTTGATCCTTGGATTGTGGTGGGATTGATCATCCCTAGACAGTGATCCCGTAATTCTGAAAGGAAGGATAGTCTTAAATATTGATCCTTAGACTAGAATCCCGTAATTCCTAAAGGAAGGATTGTCTAAGATGTGAGTAGTGGACAAGGATCCTGTAATTTCGAAAGGAAGGATCGTCCAAGTGTGGTAGCTCCGTAAAGACTGGGTACCATAATTTCGAAAGGAAGGATTGTCTGAGCACCACCAGAGTTGATGGAATAGAGTCCTATAATTCCGAAAGGAAGGAATTTCCATGATCCCGTAATTCCGAAAGGAAGGATCACCAGAGTTGATGGACTAGAATCCCATAATTCCGAAAGGAAGGATCACCAGAGTTGATGGACTAGAATCCCATAATTCCGAAAGGAAGGATTGTCCATGATCCCGTAATTCCGAAAGGAAGGATCACCAGACTTGATGGACTAGAATCCCATAATTCCAAAAGGAAGGATTGTCCATGATCCCGTAATTTCGAAAGGAAGGATCACTAGATTTGATGGACTAGAATCCCGTAATTCCGAAAGGAAGGATTGTCCATGATTCCGTAATTCCAAAAGGAAGGATCATGTGTATTGCAGAGTATGCTGAGATGATGATACTGTTGATCGATATGATACGGATTATGATACTGTTAATCGAGATGATCCATATTATGATGTTGATCGAGATGATCCAACTGATGTTGTTGATCGAGATGATCCAGATGATGATACTGTTGATTGAGATGATCGAGATGATGATGTTGATCGAGATGATCTAGATGATGTTGTTGATCGAGATGATCCAGATGATGCTATTGATTGAGATGATCTAGATGATGATGTTGATCGAGATGATCCAGATGATGTTGTTGATCAAGATGATCCAAATGATGATACTGTTGATTGAGATGATCCAGATGATGATGTTGATTGAGATAATCCAGATGATGATGTTGATCAAGATGATCCAGATGATGATGTTGTCGATCGAGAAGATCCAGATGGTGATATTGCTGTAGCTGTTCGGATGCTGCAGAAGATGAAGACTCAATACTAAAGATGTTCCAGTATTGAAGATTTGAATATGTTCCAGTAACTGGTTGAGTTACTATTGATGTTAAAGAAACATTCCAATGATTTATAGATGTATCATGTAGTTGATGATTGCTTGCTCCTGCAAATGTTGTTATAATATCCTTCTCGTTAAGGGGAAGTGTTTATATATTGTAACTTCTAAGAATATTATATTTGTACTTTATTATTCCGGAGATGTTTCATTCCTCCGTGGAGACCCTATTGTATATCCGAAGATGTTTCATTCCTCCGTGGAGATCCTATTGTATATCCGAAGATGTTTATTCCTCTGAGAGAATGTGGTAACTAGGGTTATTATATCTCCCATGTGGGGTCGGCCCTAAGTTAGCTATTTAGGGGTTATTAGACTCTCTTAGGAGAGTTCGGCCCATTTAGGGTGAAAAGTAAGCTATAAGATGAGTATAAGAAGAGGAGGTGCGTTCCTCACTTATCACTCATTCACTCACTTGTGTATTCTGCATAGGAGAGAGAGAGATCTGCATAGGAGGAGAAGGAGCTCTTATTTGGAGAAAACATCTTTGTATTGGTTGATTATCTATATTGAGGAAAGCTTTGCTGGGTTTTCTACCCCATGAGGGTTTCCCAGGGTAAATCTTTGTCTATCTTGTGATTGTGTTTCGTTCAGTGATCTTGCTTGTGAAATTAGGCTAAACTTAACAAGGAGACAATATCCAATCAAGAAAACAAGACCTGTTGTAGAAAGAGCTACGTGCAGAAAGGAATCATGATAGGCTACAAGAAAATACGAGGGAAGCACTAAATATTGAAAAAGTGGAAAAGATAGGACTAGAAGAGGAAACATTATTTAGCATAATTCAAGGCTCAATCTAGACCCTAGCCATAGACAGAGGATGATCTCCATTATGGTCAACGCAGGAGAAACAAAGAAGATGATAGGGATGATTCACACAACAAAACAATGAAAATAAGGAATAGGATTAAATAAAGTAGAAGGTACGTGCAAGAAAACTTCTCCTTCTATTAATGAAAGTAATTATTTAGAGGGTCAATATGGAAGAAGTCATAGAAGAATTTGTGTAGAAATATATTGTGACAAAGAACATAAGTAACTAATGATGAATCCATAAGTTATACAAATTTAAACTAAATATAAGCATCGATGTAGACAATGGACATTCAAGTCATTCATTTAAAAAAAAAGAACTAATTTGGACTATAAGGTTGCATCATCTTTCAAAAGAAAAATCCAGTGAAGCAACAAATTATAAACCACCTTTAGAACACTAATTGTGTATACAAGGAATTTTTATAATGTATGTTGCATCATTTAAAATTCACATATTACAAAATCGCAACTTGTCCAAAAAGGAGGGAAAGAATTATTACTACAGGACATATTCTTACAAAAGGAGTTTATACTTATCACAACCTTGAAAAAATTGACAATATGGCTAACCAACTATGGAAGCTTCAAAAAAATTGAAGACGTTGATAAGATAAAAATTGAGGAACAAAAACTTGTGTTCATAGCCACAAATCAATATCTGGAGTATAACGAGCCTTGTTCAAGTATGAATGAATATGTTTCAATAGAATCAGGATTTGATGTTATTGTTGCTCCATCTGTTCCATGCGCTCCTTCAGAACTAAAAGATCATTGGAATGATTTTGATTAATTGTTGTTTATGCATACCACACTTTCAAATTGTTTTCCTCAATCTTTGTTGTTTGGGCCTCCAACTTTTCTTGTAGTTTGGAAAAGTCACTGCACTGTTGAGTTCTACAAGATTTAAGAAAGACAAATCATCCCATACCATAAGCAAAATTAGAATATTTATCATCGCATTTGTCCCCGACAACTAAAACGATATGAAAGGGTGGAGTTTATTTGAACATAAATGAAATGCCATCAACTTTGTTTCATGTGAATTAAATTTGCTAGGATATATTTTTCATGCTTGCATCATGACAAGATTTATGCTAGACATCTAAAAGATTATTTAATTAATAATAATGTGAAACCATGTTTGGTTTCAATAACCATCTAATTATATGTAATCTAGATGTACATGTGCATTAAAATCCAGAATGAAATATAGCATTACAAGATGAAGCTATGAAGGTAGCTTAATAATGTGTGCAAGTGAAAAGGGATGTTTTAAGAGCCGCTCGGGAATGCACACTTGAAGCTACATCTCAGTAAATAGGTACAAGAGACAATCTTGATTAAAGAAGCATAAACAAAGGAAAAGGTTGCAAATTTACAATAAACCCTGAAGAAGTTGGCAGCAATGATGAAACCAGAGGAGCAAGCAAAACAATAGAAGAGACTATGTAAAATGGACTACACAAAGCAATAGTAACCAACACAAAGGAGCAACAAAATATAGGAACAAAAGCATAAATCCAGTGGGGAACTTGCAACTACGCAGGGGGAGGATACACTGTGTTAAAATAGGTTTGCACATATAGTAATTAAATATTCATTTTCCATTGATGTCAAAGCGGGATAAAGTATCAAGTAAATCTGCAAACAAGATTGTGCAACAGAAGACTTCAATGAAGAGCTAGTATTCAAAGGGAGCTCAACTTTACTTGGTGATTGACATCAATGCCAAAGGGGGGTTTTTTTTAGCTTGGTGTTGTCATTGATGTCAAATAGATTGTTGAACTTGGTAATGGAATTGAAGTATTAACACCAGTTTGAAGACGTATATAGAAAATGTGTGTGCAAGTCTCATCAAGCCCCAACAAATATGCACAAGAAGTCTGTGCAAAATCCCACTAGAGTTATCTGCACAGGTCCCAACACAAGTATGTTGTGCAATACATCGCGCAATAGTTTGCATGCTAATCAAGCCAAGATATTAATGTCCACAAATTACAAGCCGAAAATGGAACAATAAATAAGGCCCATTCAAGACAAATGTGTGGGTAAACTTATTCGTGAATAAAGGTAGAATGGATGTAGCCGACATACAAAATACATTGCTTATGGATAAATCAATTGAACAAAGAAAACAAGGAATTGTATAAATAAGTAAAATATTGAAGTGTTTTGATAATCTTGGGCACAAAAAGATGCATTATTATGAAATGAAAAGCTTTGGGGAATAGATGAAATGCTCATGGGAATCATTGACTATATGATATGAGGAAGTGCACAAGATTATGGGACAAGGAGAAGTACAAGGATCATTCACACATAAATATAAGGAGAATTTTTTAACAACACAAGGAGAATTTGTACAGGGAACATTTGAATAGAAGGATACAAGGAATGGTCATGCAAAAAGAGTTGTAAGTGTGAAATATAGTATGCTCATCAATTTGTGTAGACCAGAGAAAACAGACCATAAAGTGCAGAGTGGATTGTGATTGAGGAATACAATGACAAATATATATTTGGGTGGTAGGAAGGATAAAGGAAAAAATATTGGTGTCTCCCGCATGTTGGTGGCTGACATCTCGGGTGGGTTCCTGACTGCACAATTTGGTGCTTGTTGACTATGATTTGGTGCTCATATGAGGATTGGTGTCCTCACATCTTGGTTCCTAGAAAAAAACATGTTGGTGCTTGCAAGGGATTGGTGTTCCTATATGATTGGTGTCAACAAAATCCGTGAGTGGATTCTCACACTTGTATTGGATATTGGTGTCTCCTAGCATTATTTGTAATAGAAGATTCTTTATTTATAATAATTCTCTACATATTCCTTATGTGTAGTGTTCTTTGTATTGAAAATTGCTTTTGATACATTATGTATGTGTTGATGAATGATTACATGGTATAACAAATGTTGGAAAGAATAAAAGGTATGAAATATGTTGATGTATTTGTAACTTCGGAAGATATTCACTCGTATATTGTATTTGTACTTTATTGTATCCCCAACGGAGATGTATTATTCCTCCGATTGGAAGTGTCGTCAGTTGTACTTGCAAGTGTCACAAGTTATATTGTAAGTGTCGTAACTTATACTTGATGGGTTATTAGACCACCTTGATGGGGTCGGCCCTGTATGAGTCATGTGGGTTAAAGGGTTATTAGACCACCCTAGTGGGGTCGGCCCAGTCAGTATTATGTTAAGGGTTAAGTTGGGGCCAACCTAGTTGAGTAAAGGTCAAGTGAAAGTAAAAGTATAAATAGAGAGTGTGACTCTCTAATTTGACACATTCTCTCATTCACTCAATTCGCATTAGTGAGAGAGAGGAGGAGGAGTTGTTGCAGTAATCTATCTCTTGGGTTTGATCCTTGTGATCTTTGTATTGGTGCTTATTCTATCTCTGAGGAAGTTGCGGGGTTTTTCACCTTCTTGGTTTTCCCCGGTGAAATGTTTTGTGTCTCTTGTCTCTTGTCTCTTATGCTTGATATGATGTACATGTTGTTCTTTCAGTTAAGATCCTAGATCTATTGAATTAAATGATGAAAAACTAACATGGTATCAGAGATAGCTTGAAGGAAGGCATGGTATGGCATTTATAAGACTTGTTGCACTTGCGACAAATTGGAAGCTAGGGCTTGATATAGCAAAAACCAGTCATTGTGGCACTTTCACTATAAATCCATTTTGGAAAAGGTTCAGGTTCTTAAACTTCTACAGGTCGAAGATAACATCCCCATGTACCTTTTTCCGAAGCACAACATCTAATTCACTGTAATTTCTGTTTTATGATCCGTATAATCTAGGGTTTATGCCTCTTCCAGATCTCAGTCATAAACAGGTGACCCAGGAAAAAAGGTCACAACTTGGGCTAGGAAGCTCCAAATGAAATTCTGTAAAAAGTGGCAGTAAGGGAACGGACTGTAGTTTCATAGGTCCACTTTTCAGAGTCTCAAGTTGAAACATTGACACATGGAACTCTATACAAGTTCGCTATCCTTTTTCATCCCATAAACATGTCACGTTGCGACATTTGGAATATCTCTCTCTCATAGAATCCATTTGAGATTAGACCTGTGGGGTTGGAAATAAGATAGGTTAGGATACCACATGCCAAAGTTTCAGACCCTGTGGATACGAAATTTTAGAGATGCACCATAAACAATAAGGCACATATTTCTGTGAAATAGAATTGGATTCTGAGCATTCTCATTTTTGGCTTGTCACTACTGCGGGAAATTAGGGCTTTTGACAGAAGTGGAATTTTGGAGTGATCTTAGCACAGGATTGCTCTCCTCAGAAAAATAAAAATTTAGAGACTAAGATCAAAGTTTTTGGTTGGGTAGAACCCCGACATCATCAAACCCTAGTTTGGAATTTTTATTAGAAAGGTGGAAAATTAGGGTTTCTGCAAAAGTTGAAATTTTTGGAATCTAAGACCATGGCTGGAAGCTCCTCAGAAAAATCGAAGCTTAGGGTACAAGATCAAATTTTTTGGTTGGGAAGAAGACTGGGCTTTATCAAACCCTAGTTCGAGATCCTGTCCAGAAGATCCGGAAGTTTCAAAGGCAATTTTGAAGGGTCAAATTTTGCAGTTTTCAAAATTGAAGTATACCAGCTTGATTAGCTCAACAAGGTACATATTTCCATCCATTCAGAAGTTTGAAATTCAAAATTTGAATTTTTAGGGTTTCTCTGACAAACCTTAATCCAGCTCCAGATCCAGTTTCAGCAAATCAAAGAGGATTGGGTTAATCCTAGAAGAGAATGAATTGGACACCTGCATAAGTGAAGAAGTTCCAGTTCCAGAGGGAGATGAGGCTGAGGCCTTACATAAGAAGGCTACAAGAAATCTCGACAGGTATGACTTGAGGAGATACAGTTATGTTTCGAAATTTGTTGATGATTAAGTTTATGATATGTTTGTCTTCATATTATTGAGGTTAGTACAATCTTGACTTGTCTTATTACCTTAGTAAAAGTATGAATGCATATGAATATTAGAATACATTCATTGATTAGGATTATGACATTTATGATTGTACTAATGCATTGTGGTGTTGCATGAGGATGATATTGTCTGCTAACATTAAGAAAGACAAATCAAGTTCTAGATCAAGAACATATGACCATGGTGACATGAAGACAAAGACTCATCCATAGTCATGGATCACATAGAAGCTCTACTTACGAGGTATGTATAATTTGGTTCTACAATGGTTAACTTATGAGATATGTAGGTTACTAGCACAAGTCATTGAAGAGAACAAGAAGACATTATGTGGGTATGTTAGACATAACTAGCAAGCATGATAATCTAGGTATGTTTTTCCAATATCAAGTTAGAATCCTACCTTGTGTTAGGATCTTATACTTTTGTATGAATGATAATGATTATTCTTGAAGTTAGAAGTTTAAGTAATCAAGGGTTTATGCATATTATGTTTCTTACTTTGATTGATGATATGACCAACCAGAAGAGTCCTATAGTCAAATAAGAATATGCATGAGTAAAAGAAGTCTTCCTTGAAACGTTGAATACTAATGTCTATTACCTATGTATGAAATGATCATGACCATACATATTTAAGATTATTTAGAATCATAATGTTTTGATAGTATTGAGATTATACTAATGAATGTATGATTATGTATGAGATCTTGAGGATGACACAATGATGACACTAGTGCACACTTAAGCATGCATAGTGGTCCAGGATGGATATAAGTTCAAGGAAAGACAATCAAGGAAGCAAAGATCAAGAGGGAGCACACTCCAGTAGTTCCTGCAAGGAAGCAAATATTGAGAGGGAGTCCACCCTAGAACTAAACAAAGATAAGTGTTTGAATTGTCATATATATGATTACTTAAATGATGCTTTCCAGTCATACTTATGTTCCTAGATTTAGGTTGTGTATTATGCATATTAGAATAATTGCATTAATGAATAGTATACTACTAATATGCATGTAATGGGTAAGTGGCCTATGGCACTGCACAACATTCCATTGCTACTTATCTAGAATGAAACCTCTTTGCTGACATGTTGGGAGTAGTGCAAACTCTTAACAATGTTCTGGTAGAGATGGAAGGCATCTAGAAAGTTACGGGATATGGATAAATGTTGTATTGAAGCATTGGCTAACATAATTGCATGATTGTATGACATATCTTCTTATGTGTAAGATTTTGTTCTGAAAACTATGAGAAGTTTCTAATCATGCAATTGAATTTGACTTGTAGGAAAGATCGTGTACAATCACCTACAAAAGAAGGAAAACAACATTTGTTCCACAAACGAAGTTCAAAGAAAACTATCTATTGAATATATTGAAGAATCTGAAGTTCCCAAGATCCAAGATGCATTAATGGAAGAATGCCATGATAGAGGAATACCAATCGATCATGAAGAATGATGTTTGGGATGTGGTCCCAAGACCAGAAGGGAAGTCTGTTGTGACTTCCAAGTGGATCTACAAGATCAAGCATGCTGCAGATGGTAGCATAGAGAAATACAAGGTGAGGTTTGTAGCTCATGGCTTCTCCCAGAAAGAGGGAATAGATTATGAAGAGACTTTTGCTCCTGTAGCCAGGTACACTTCCATCATAATAGCACTTGCTCTGGCTGCAGTGATGAAGTGGAATATACACCAGATGGATGTCAAGATAACCTTCTTGAATGGCGTAGTTGAAGAGGAAGTGTATGTGGAGCAGCCACTCAGTTTCGAGACACATGACAGGGAGTCATATGTGTGCAGGTTGAAGAAAGCCTTGTATGGCTTGAAGCAAGCTCCTAGGACTTGGTATGGTAGGATAGACAACTTTATATCTAGTTTGGGATTTACCAAGAGTAAAGCAGATTCCAACCTTTACTACAAGGTTTAGGAAGGCAATCCAGTGATACTCTTATTGTATGTGGATGACCTGTTTGTCACAGGTGATGATAGATTGATTGCCGACACAAAGAGGAAGCTTGCTGTCGAGTTTGAGATGAAGGAATTGGGGATGATGCATTACTTTCTAGGTATGGAGGTATGGCAGAGTGTAGATGGAATATTCCTTGGACAAGGGAAGTATGCAGTAGAGATCCTGAAGCGGTTCGGGATGATGGACTGCAAGGCCATGGTCACACCTATGGCATCGAACCTGAAGCTATTGTGTGATGCTTCATCTGAGTCGGTTGATGTCACGGTGTATAGTCAGATGATTGGGTCCTTGATGTACCTGATGAACATGAGACCAGATATTTGTTTTGCGGTGAACACATTGAGCCAGTTTCTGACAGATCCTAGACATGTTCACCTAATTGCTGTAAAGCATATTCTGAGGTACCTGAAGGGTAGGTTGATTATGGGCTCAAGTATGATGTGAATCAAAAGTTTAACCTGGAGGGTTATGTTGATTCTGATTGGGCAGGAAGTGCTGCAGATAGGAAGAGCACTTATGGGTGTTGCTTCAGTATGGGATTAGGTGTGATCTCTTGGTTTAGCAGGAAGTAGTCCTGTGTAGCACTGAGTACAGCCGAAGCAGAGTATGTCACAACTTGTTCAGCCAGTTGTGAGGGAGTATGGCTGAGGAAGCTACTATTTGATTTATTTGATCTTCCGTTGGATGCTACCTATATCTTCTTTGACAACTAGAGTTGTGTGAAGTTGTTTGATAACCCACTGTTCCATGACAGGTCGAAGCATATCGAGATCAAATATCACTATATCAGGGATATGGTCCAGAGAAGACCAGTGAATCTCCTGTATGTTGCGACGGATGAGCAGATTGCATATGTGTTGACCAAACCACTATCCAGAGTGAAGTTCGAGTACTTCAGAGAGAGGATTGGTGTTCTTCAAATAGAAGATACTTTGAGGAAGAAGTGATGGGACACATTTGCAGGAGCCATTCCAAGCATGGTGGTAGGAGGATCCTTCCCATGGATGTGGATGTAAGCGTTGTTTGTGAGCATCGGGAAGATGCTCCAGATGATATGCATCAGGATGATGCTGTGATGATGATCATGTGTGATGAGCATCAGGAAGATGCTCCAGATGATATGCATTAGGAAGATGCTCCAGATGATATGCATCAGGATGATGTTGTGATGATGATCAGGATGATCATGTGTGATGAGAATCAGGAAGATGCTCAAGATGATATGCATCAGGACGATGCTGTGACGATGATCAGGATGATCATGCGATGATGATGTGCATCAGGATGATGTGATGTATGATTATGATCAGTATGATCATGAGCATCATGATGATGCTGTGTGCAAGGATGATCAGGTTGATCTTGAGTATCAGGATGGTACTCTGTGGCCGTGGACAGGCTGTGCAATGGTAGCATGTAATACGTCCTAGAGATCTAGACAGGTTGTGCTAGTCATGTAAAAGGCCTCGGATGCTCTTTAGAGATATTGCTGGGCAAGAAACTCTTTTAATGTTTTGCTAGACCACATGTAATACATCCTGGAGATCCAGACAGGTTGTGCTATTCACGTAAAAGGCCTCGGATGCTCTTTAGAGATCTTGCTGGGAAAGACACTCTTTTAAGGTTTTGTGGAGACCACATGTAATACGTCCTGGAGATCCGAACAGGTTGTGCTAGACACGTAAAAGGCCTCGGATGCTCTTTAGAGATCTTTCTAGGCAAGACACTCTTTTAAGGTCTTGTGGTGGGGGTCACATGTAATACGTCCTGGAGATCTAGACAGGTTGTGCTAGTCACGTAAAAGGCCTCGGATGCTCTTTAGATACCTTTCTAGGAAAGACACTCTTTTAAGGTTTTGTGACAATCACATGTAATATCTCCCTGGGAGATCTTGTCGGTCGTGCTTAGGCACATAAAGGATCCTGGGATACTCTTTCGAGGTTTTGTTGACGCACGTAATCATTCCTGAGGATTCCATAGGATGGCCAGCTCGCAGAGATGATGAAGACCTACAGGAGGCTAGGCCTACATCCAACATGAAAAAGCGATGGCTTTGTAGAACTTCCTATGACGAGAATAATTTAGAGATAGCCCAGTGATCGAGATGACAGGTACAACAGCAGTGATGATGATGATGCTCCGTGATCCAGGGACGATGATCCAACTCCAGAATTGAAGACTTGTTCCGATATGTATTGATGACTTGTGTCAAGAGAATACCTTCCTAGTTAAGAGGGAGTGTTGATGTATTTGTAACTTCGGAAGATATTCACTTGCATATTGTATTTGTACTTTGTTGTATCCCCAACAAAGATGTATTATTCCTCCAATTGGAAGTGTTGTCAGTTGTACTTCTAAGTGTCGCAAGCTATATTGTAAGTGTCATAACTTATACTTGATGGGTTATTAGACCACCTTTATGGGGTCGGCCCTGTATGAGTCATGTGGGTTAAAGGGTTATTAGACCACCCTAGTGGGGTCGGCCCAGTTAGTATTATGTTAAGTGCTTAAGTTGGGGCCAACCTAGTTGAGTAAAGGTCAAGTGAAATTAAAAGTATAAATAGAGAGTGTGACTCTCTCATTTGACACATTCTCTCATTCACTCACTTCGCATTAGTGAGAGAGAGGAGGAGTTTGCACTAGTGGAGGAGGAGTAACTACTGCAGTCATCTATCTCTTGGGTTTGATCCTTGTGATCTTTGTATTGGTGCTTATTCTATCTCTGAGGAAGTTGCGGGGTTTTTCACCTTCTTGGTTTTCCCTGGTGAAATGTTTTGTGTCTCTTGTGTCTTGTCTCTTATACTTGATATGATGTACATGTTGTTATTTCAGTTAAGATCCTAGATCTATTGAATTAAATGATGAAAAACTAACAAAATATTAATTCACCCCCCTCTCAGTATTTTCAACACTTGACTGAGTTTGCTTCCTTGAGAAAGAAAAATGGATAACAAGTAGGATATTTTAACAAAATATTCAATAAATTCTACAACAAGATCCCTCAAGACATCGAAAATTCCCAAGTAGTTGCAAAGTTCACCTATGCATGACCTTTTGAACTTGAATTTGCAATGATACTCAAGGAAAGGAGGTCAATGACCCTACTCATCATGCAAGATGATGTAGTAAATGTATAGGAAAACATGGCAACTTCATTTACGATGAGATACAAACATGATCCAGAAAAGAAGAGGCTGAAAGAATAAATTAGTACTTCTGGGATAAGTAGGGATACACAAGATGCTAAGATAGAGGAGGTGTCGAGAGTGATACAAGGTTTATCTATGCTAGGAAATTATCCCTACGGATAGGTATAACTTCTCTTAGATATAAAATGGTTCCCTAATCTAAGACAAATGTCAACAAATGGACACAAACATCCTCTTATATCTAAATTCCATGCATACAACAAGATAAGAAGAGAAGAGGGAAAGAAAGGATAGATGACCTACCTCTTTCCGGATGCTTGTTCTCACTACTCCGTCATTTGAACTTGATTCCCAAAGCTACAAAACATAGAATATTCCTACAAATAAAACACAATACTTCATTTCTTCCACAAAGTATTGTTAAGAAAAAAGAGATCTATCTACTTTGAATGCAACAAAGTAAACCATGCATGCCATTTAACACAAGTATGGGAGAAATAGGCCAAGTTAAGCTAATTCACATTAGAATTTTAATTATTTAGTGACTAAATATAGGGCATTACAATGGGAGAGGTAATATTAGCGTTATGTTTAAATTAATCTAGTTGCATTTTATTTTGTTTATACTTAATGCAAATGAAATATATTCTAAATTGTTAATATTAAATTGTTTAATGAAATTATCAAATTATTGTTGTGTACTATATATTTTACCGATGATGACACATTCGATAGGGAGGGGAATCCTCCTCCCATTCAGGATGATGAGGATATAAAGGAACCTAAGGTTCCACAGTTGGCCATACCTGGCCTCCAATGTAAGAATGATTATAAGTATTGATAGGATGCGGTGAATAGGTTATCGACATTACTGGAACAATAGAGGGTTCAACCTGTATGGGTTCATGACATAATGAAACACCCTGAACTAATAGAGTTATGGAGGATGGTTCGTCATGATATGAGGAACTTGATGTAGCATATTGTTGAGAATCCATCCTTTTAGCTGTTAGGAGGGATGACCATTCCTCATCTAATGAGGGAAGAGATTCTCCTCCTCCACCTCCTTATCCATTAAATCCTTCTGATTGTAGAGCCAACATAGCCTCGACATCTCATCCACCTCCTCCTCCTCCACCTCCTCCTCCATCAAATCCAACATCTCATCCACCTCCTCCTCCATCATCTCCTTTTGATTGTTGAGACGATGTATCATAGTTGACATATCATCCACCTCCTCTTACATCATCTCCGACATCTCATCCACTTCCTCCTCCTCAACCTCCTCCTCCATTAGCTTCAAAAACTCATCCATCTCCTCCTTTTTTACCTCCTCCTCCATCAGCTCCTTCATCTCATCATCTACCCCAACCTATCCCACCAATCCCATCTCCTCATCTATTCCTACTCAACCGACCAACCTATCCTCTTCATCGGGCCAACCATCCACCATTTCCTTCTCCAATAGCCTCAGTTGTACAAATGATGGTCACAATAGGTATGATTCAACCTCATGGAACTATCTATGTTGTTCTAGGATTTTTTTCCTAATAGACGTACTGATGCCTCTAGCTCTACTAGTTTAGGTTTTGATGCCTCTAGCTATACTGGCATAGGTGTAGATTCCTCCGTCTCTGCTAGTGGAGGTGTCAATGCCTTTATCTCTTGTGGGAAAAGTATTGGTGCCTTTGGTTCCGGAGGTGGACTAGATATGTTATAGAAACTATTGGACTAGAGATATATATTTGGCATGTATCACCAGTTTGATGTTATTGTTCATATATATATATATATATATATATATATATATATATATACATACAGAGAGAGAGAGAGAGAGAGACTACATTTGTCATGTTGATGTTGATGTTTGTTAGATGTGTGTGATGGTTATGTTATATAATGCATCTTGTGTTTTGTTAGATGTTATGATTAGATTTGTGTGTTAGATGCTGTTTAAATATGTTAGATGATGTAAGGTAATGTTTATGATGGTAGTATGATGTTTATGTTTATGTTTGTTAGATGATGAAAATGATGATGATTGTATGTTTATGTTTATGTTTATTATGGTAGGATGATGTTTATGTTTACGTTTGATAGGTGGTGAAAATGATGATGATGGGACATTAGATGATGTTAACTATTTTTAGATGTAATTACCATATGTTTATCTTAGATGATGTTAAGTGTTATTAGATGTGAATGATCATGTTTTGTTATAGATGTATTTATTAGATGTGTACTATCAAAAACAAATTACTCCAATTTAATATGGTGTATAAACATCATGCATTTTAAAATGTGAAAAAACATCATGCATATTTATTTTGAAAATTTGTGAGAGGTGTTTATTAAAAGTCATCAATAATGTATTCTTCCTTACAGTGCAGTTACTATCATATTGTTATAATAAATGTAAACAATTTTGTGAACTTATATTATAAAATATAATGGGTCAGAAATATTTCACATGTAATTATATATTAATTATATTTAAGTTTTTTTTTTGGCTCGAATCTTCTTGACTTGTGGGATTGTCCTATGGTCTGAGAAACCATGACCCAGGGGCATCTAAGCCTTCAAAATCACTCGTGGATCGCACCTATCCTGGACTGCACCAGCCTCAACTTGAATGGTTTTGTGGGTGTCACCTCCCAATTAAGTCACCCCTAAGGGTAATTGAACTCGGGTCGCCTTGCTGATGAAACTCACACCTTAATCGAGTGATCTAGAGAGAATTGACTAAATTAATTAATTTTAAAAATTATTTTAATAATACAATGCATTTCATTCCCTATAAAAAATATTGTTTATACTAATTTATCATGAGCTTATAATTTTCATTTAATGCATATTAATGTTACATGTAATTAAACAAAAATCATAGTTAATCATATGAATAATGTATGAATTTGAAGTGATGCAATTATTATACATTTGATCTTGTGAGAACTATTCCTAAATTGACACATTTCTTCATCTCAATTTAACCATAAATGGATTGTACATGCATACATAAATTCCCAATTTTAAGTATGATCTAATACTTATACCATGGTTTTATAAGTTTAAGGGTATTTCCAAAATTTTGGAAGGGTGTAATTAAATTCATATTTGGAGGAAATGCTTACACTATATGAATTCAAATTTCCTATGTATTTTCCTATTTTTTAACATGATTTAATTAACAAGGTTTAATATACATAGTATGGTAGATCAACATATTAGTGTCATCGTTTAAAGTATTGTTTTCAAGGATTTTATGTCTTAACAACTTCAATTTCATATTCATACTTAATTACTAAACATATGAATAATATAAAGATTCACAAGTGCTCTCTATTCAAAGTTATTTTCTTAAATAAAAATATATATTTAGTGAATGTACCACTAAACCATTCTTTATAATGGGTATTTTCATTGCTTTATTGATTTCACATAATACATAGTAAGTAATGAATGAACTAACAAAAATCGATTGTGAATAAAAGTTGAATTAGCTAAATCAAAGGAAAGAGAAACAATGTAAAAAAAACAATCTGAAGCTAACTTCCATGAGAAACTTCCAATAAAAAATCTCATTTGAGAAATAATAAAATGAACTCTTATACTTCAAATACCACACTAATGTAAATTATAAGTGTCTAAGTATAATATATTCATGAAATCCACCTTATTAATCAAATGAGAGTAGTTGAAATTACAACAAACAATAAATATGATTAACATCAATGATAATTTGCAATCTAATTAGTTGATTTTGATCTAGTTGTAAAAATACAATAACTTAAATGATAATGAAATAAATGGAAAGAAAGATACCATGTCTAACTATGGACAATCACATGCAATCATTCCATGCAATCGCAAATATCTTGATATACAAACGCATTTCACATCAAATTGATTGTTATGAACTCAAATTGTTTAAAAACATTTGGTAATTGACTTTCCATTTCCACTATCATAACATGAAAAATAAACAATATAATTAAGGAATTAAAGATAACATTAATAAAATGATATATCTAAACTGTAAATGACGAAATAAAACATGTACACATCACTCTTTGTTTCCATCACCCTCAGTATATTCCTCACTTCGGATGATAGCATTGTTGTTCTAAGAAATATGTTTAGATCTAGCTTCATGTATTAATACGAACCACCAATCCCTATCCAACACATACAGGTAAAAAAACACTTGGTTGAATTGTTTTGAGAAAACATAAGGCTCCTTAGTTTCATCCCACATCCTTTTAGAGTTGATACATATTATCCCACTATCATGATCCCCTTTACATTATTCTTATTGAATGTGTCCCGCCACTTCCATCTAAAATAACAAACTAGAAGGATGAGAAGTCCAAGTCTTGAATGATCTCTTGTATCTTTCCAACATAACCCAAATTCCCTCCTTTTAGGTTTTGATCGTGGTGGCTAACACAACTAGATTGGTCGAACCCGACTTCCACCCCACATTCTTGTGTGAGACATCCATCATCGACATCCTTGGTGTGAAAATGATTCCCATATTCCCACATAGATGAGAACAAATGCACCTGTAAAAAAGAACAAATGAGAGTGTCATATGTCTAATAACCTGGACATTAATATATAAAATATAGATGTTATAATTCAAAGGTGCATTATAAAGTTAGAAATGTATAACAGAAAGAGATTATTACCGACTTGCTTCACCAATCCCCGTGTTTAGCGCATCCTGCTCAGCATGAGGGTAATGACTAGGTGCATCTTATTTCTCTCTGAATTAGTCAACAACCCAATAGTTGGGGCTGATCATTAGTATATTTTCTTTTAAATGACCTAGATAAGGCATGCTTTTACTATTCAACCACCTGAATTCTTTCATGTCAATGTCCCATTTCCTCTTCTTCTCTTCATACAATGTGACCCACGGTTGTGTTTCCTCCATGTTGTAAAGAATGAATTTATTGATGGCATCAATTTTTGAATTCACTATTGTATTCATGAAATCAAATTGACATATAATACATATGAGATCAAATATAGATTACGAAGTTCATTGTGAATATAAGTGATGACAGATTATTGACTTACTCTTTACCATGTTCCTTTTTTCTTTTCATTTGGAGTATCACCCCATCCCTTTTGTCCTCATTCCGTTCATCATCCAAAATCAATGCACCTAGTGTGTGCTCTATTTGCTTGATGTACTCCCTAACATAATAGAACAACTCATATATTATGTACCCCTCTGCCATAGACCCTCGAGTTTTTTCCTTTGACAAACGAATCCCTTCATTTTTTTCATGTACCTCTCTAAGAAGAACATACACCAACATGAGACCACCCTAACTCATTCAACCTTATCAACTAGGTGAATTAGAAGATGAACCTAGAAGTCCATGAAACTCATCAGCAATTGCTTCTCAAACATACAAACAATCGCAACTATCTCAAGTCACCATGTAATGCTAGTGATGTCAATCTCCATTGATGTGATCCATTGTACAAATGCAAGTAGTTTAGATATATCACACCATAGGTCCTCAAGAAATTCATGGTTCATACACCCATGCATGTGAAATGGATAATGACACTACAAAGTGAACACAAAAATTTAATCACATTTTAACTTTTGTGGAAATGATATAAATAAATAATAATAAAACATTTGTTTGGCATTGTACGTACCCTTAAAAGGTTGAGATGGTCATGTGATTTCAAACTTGACAAATGTTTCATCTATAGTGAATAAATTTTATAAAGTAGACCCATATAAAGAAGGCACCCTCACACCAAATATAACTTCCTTTTCCAAAGAAAGATCACATTTCTTCAAAACCCATGGAACACCACCTTCTTTAAATGACCAAGAGGCGCCAAACTCTCCTCTATTTTATTGTCTTAGCTAATCGTTCTTTTTAGTATTTGAATAAATAAAATATCTCTTGAAAACCTATGTGTCACTTTGTTTCGATGATATGTGCCTCCGGAAATAAGATGAAACATTTTTAAATATATGCATGGGATTTAGTAAGTGGGCAATCTTAAGATGCTCCCAATGTGGGAACTCATAAAATACTAATTTCCTTTTCATCCCAACGGGAATTTTCTCAACATAGGTGTCCAAGAATTCAGGATCACCAAACATAGTTTCCCCATTTGAATCGAATATTTATCTAATTTCCTTCTCTTTTACTCTATTATATGCCCTAAGTTAGTGAGCTGATGTTATTATTTCAGGCCTTTGAGTTGTCTCTAGTTTACCATCGAAAGCATATGTTGCTCTTCTCTAAGGGTGGTATTCTAGTAGGAATACCCTCGAGTAGTCATACACTTGCTTTCATAGGTTCCTGGACCACCTAGCCTTCATAGAAGGTCCACAACATTAACACCCATGATACTCTTTTCTTACAAGACCTATGATGTTATAGTATATAGAGCATGTTAGTGTTGAAGGTTAATTTTGTCCACTAAATTAAAAATTCCAAAAAATATTGCTACTGACATAAACAAATCAAACAATATATTTACTAGAGAAAAATCCTAATCCTGGATATCATGTGTGGTGTACACACATATTCCATACAACGTAAAACTCCTCTATGTTGGGATGGGTTTTGATACATCGTATACCTGTAACCCTTCCCATGATTTCTTCAATTCATCGATCAATGGTTGTAGGTAAACATCCATATTCTTCACTTTTCTTCTACTAGGGACTATAAGAGCCAGCATGAGATGTTCATTCTTCATGGAAAACAATGGGGGGAATACTGTTACTTATCACTAGTACTTGCAAAAAATGATATTTGGTGTCTTGGAGGGAATATGGGTTGACGCCATCCATGGCTATGCTCAATCGAAGGCTCTATAATTCATCCTTGAATTTATCAAGCCATGTATCTTCTATATGCTTCATGGCTATTGAATCTGTTGGTATTCGCATAACTCCTGCCTCACTTTGGTGTGAGGCATTCCATCCTTTCAAAATAGCTAATTATTTGCAATGAAAGATCCTTTGAATCCTTAGGACTGTAGGCATCTGCCTCAATATCTTTTGAGGAGGACCATGCGCTTTAGCCTTGTTTCTTGATTTATGGTACCTGTCATGCCCAAATTTTGGACTTATCTCTTTGTCTACATATTCACCTCTATATATAATACAATCATTCAGACATGCATGATATGATATGTACTCAAAACCCAACATGTTCAATATTTTCTTTGCCTCTTTGAAATCGTCGAGAAAGAAATTATCACTCGAAAGTACCTTATCTTTGAATAACCTATAGTTAGTGGGAAATATAAATGTACAATTTAATTTAATGTTCATAAAATCGACCATTTTCAATGTTGATTGCGTGACAATATTTCTCAAAATATAATGGATTTGATGTTCAATTACCTCAAAAATTCCAAGAAACACGCGTCTGACATGCCATGCATTGCTTTCAAGTTGTATAGAAACATTGTTGTACCTAGATGGAAAAACTTTAACCGGACATGTCTAGAGAGAGGGGTGGTGGAAGCTGATTTAGATATTTGGAAGAAGTTATCAGTGATATGAGCGTCATCCCCTAGCTCATTATCCTGGAATGCATCTAACAACATTGTGTCCATGACACTCGGATTTCATAAGAAATCATCAATACCAACCTCTATTTCATTGCCTCCATTTCCAACATGTGAAGAACTATTATTATTGTAGGAATTCCTAATTGGTGAGTCTGGATGTAGTAGGAAATGAATGGGTGGTTGATTCAACCATTTTTGGTATGCTTCCTCTCCGAGTTGTGCTCTTTTTCTGGCCTTCTCTCAATTTGACATTGTAGTGGGGTGCAACGAAAAATGGTAGACATGTCATTCATCATCATAATCATGATGTAAAAAATATTGAACATTACATAGATGATATTATTAAGCACAATGCAATTGGTTTGTTCCAACATTATACCAAAAAATTATTACAAAGGCATGAGAATTTTTTCCAAGAGTAAATGTTCAACCTCAAACAATTTATAAAACAAAATTTCTAATTGAGCAATACATTACATCGATCCTACCTTTCAAACCCTTATGAACATACTTTGGAAAGGAAGCCAAGGGATTTCTATTGATTCTAGGGGTGCCTCAGGTGGATTAGCCATTGCTTGGAATCCTACTTTTATTACTCTTGGGGACTTTTCCTCCACTCCCCATTCCCTCTCTGCCTCTTTTCATCTTATTGGAACCAATGCCCATGGGTTTTTGCTGAATTTCTATGGCCCCAAAACCCCCACCCTCAAACTCCACATGCTTGACTACCTAGGGTTTTTTGCCTCGTCATACCAATCCTATCCTCTCATCATCAGGGGGTATTTTAACCTAATCAATTCCCTTTAGGAGAAGAAAGGCGGCCACAGGGTCCTTTCTATTGAGGACTCTTGCTTCAACACCCTCATCCACAACAACCATATTGTCGATCTCAACTCCTCCCAAGGCTTCTTCACCTGGAACAACCATCAGGGAGGGGCTAAGTAGATTTCCAAAGGCCTCAATCATTTTATAGTTTCAGATAATGTCATTGACTCGAGATGCCTCCTGATCACCTCGGTACTTCTGGTCGTGGGGTCCGATCATTGGCCTATTGCGCTCTCTTGGAAAGATATAGGCTCGAAGATCCACCACCCCTTCTAGTTTGAAAAATTATGGCCGACGCACCCAGATTTCCATGATGACATTCACTCCTGGTGGCTGGGGATACAGGTGATGAGACGCTCTAATATGGCCATAATGCATCAAAAACTCAAATTGCTTAGATCTAAGCTAAGAGAGTGGAATCACACCACCTTTGGAAATATTTTCAAAGACAAAAGTCAACTGGAAAAGGACCTAAAAGGAGTGCAACAAGTCATAATGGTACAAGGTATATCAGACTCCATCAAATATGAGGAATAAGTGCTCTCAGAGCAGCTGGATAAACGATGTGCGCAGGAGTAAATTTTGTAGAAGCAGAAATCCAAGGCTCTGTGGATACGGGAAGGGGAGCGCAACACAGCCTTTTTCCATCGTACCACTCTACATCACCGTATGTCAAACCGCATCTCCACACTCAAGGCTGAGGATGGAACTAGCTTGGAAGACCACAAAGATATCAAACAAGAATTGGTTCGCTTCTTTTAAGATCTACTCAATGAACCAGCTCCTACCATATCTCCAGCTATTGAACTAGTCACAACCATGATCCAAAAAGTGCTAATGGAAGAGCACAACGCCACCCTTATGCATTCCATCACTCTTTAGGAAGTGGAAATGTATGTCAACCAGATGGCAGAAGGCAAATATCCTAGTCTAGATGGATTCACCATCAACTTCTTCCACCACTGCTGGGAGTTGCTAAAACAAGAGGTGTTGGAACTGGTTGAATAATATCGTCAAAAACAATGGGTCCTCCCTGCACTAAATGCTACTTACCTCACTCTCATCCCCAAGGAACCTGGTGTTGCTCACCCTGGTAAGTTTTGGCCCATCTCTCTCTGCAATGTGATATACAAAATCATCTCCAAAGTTGTCTCCAATAGAATCAAGCCCCTCTTACCACTGCTGATCTCCCCGGAACAAACTGGCTATGTTGAAGGACGCCAAATCTTGGATTGCATCATATTACCTCATGAAATCACCCACTCTCTAAAAGTCATTAAATACCCTGGAATGCTCATCAAAATTGACCTCTCCAAAGCCTTTGATAAGTTGAACTGGGTTTTTATTGAGAAAATGTTGCTAGCTTTTGGGTTCAGTCAGGACTGGACTTGCTGGGTCCTCTCCATGGTCTCCTCTACTTTCTTCTCTATCTTGGTCAATGGCTCTTTGTATTCCATCTTCTCCCCTTCAAGAGGTATCCGACAAGGGGATCCTCTCTCCCCCTTTCTTTTTATCCTTATGGCGGAAGGTTTGGGAAGGATGATCAACGTCGATGTAAGCACAAAGAACCTTAGGGGTCTCACCTTGCATGGAAGCAACTCAATAGCTTACCAGCAATTTGTTGATGAAAATATCCTTTTCAGACTCCCCTCAGTTCAAGAAGCTCGTTGGTTCAAAAAAATACTCCAAACCTTTGTAGATGCCTCTGGGACCTCCATCAATCTGGAAAAATCTCAAATCTTCTTCTTTAATACAGATTCTATCACCCAACGCAACATAGCTCGCATCCTTGGGTACTATGCATCCTCCCTCCCTTCGAAATACTTGGGGGCGCCTCTCACATACTCAGCAATCAAACACTCCTCGTGGCGAGACCTCCTAACCAAGCTTGAAAGTAGGATCTCCTCCTGGACCTTCCGCACTCTGGATCTGGCTATCCGGCTTATCCTCCTTAAAGTTGTTCTTCAATCTATGCCTCTTTATCTCTTCTTGGTCCTCACTTCTCCCAAGTGGGTTCTCAAACGTATTAAAAAGTTGCAACGGTCCTTCCTATGGGGAGGAGACAACAACAACCCAAAATGGGCCCTAGTCAAGTGGAAGACTATTTGTCTCCCCAAAAGTGAAGGGGGTCTGGGCATACGGGATCAGGATACCAACAATGAAGTCCTATCGGCTAAAATGTGGTGTAGATGGATCTTAGACAATGCTCCCCCTTGGAAAAAACTTAGGAATTGCAAATATTCCCTAGGATGGAAAGCTTCGTACCTCATTCATTATGACCTCGATCCTCCGAGATCCCTAATTTGGAGGGTTTCCAGCTGTCAGAAAGCTCTCATTCAGCAACACAGTTTTTGGGAAGTAAGAGAAGGGGAACATGCAAAATTTTGGCACAACTCGTGGAAACAAATGTTAAATCTCAACAGTCAGAATAACACTCGGGATCTTCATATTTTCATGCAAAATAGAATCAACCTCCAAGTCATGGATTTTGGACACCAACAAACAACACCCCCTTTAGACGTTGGATGCCTCGCAAGCTATGGGGGTTCTCCGGACAAGTTGACAGTCTTTGGAAGGAACTACAAAACCGAAATATGCATGCCTCTCTAGGTCCTAACATCATTCATTGGGGGCACTGGCCGAAAGGCACCTACTCCATCAAAGAAGCGTATCACTTGAAAACTCATCAGCAAAGGGCCAAACCCAACCGTCTTTGGGGGCGAGTCTGGAATTATAATATTTGGCCAAAACTTTCGACCTTCCTATGGATACTATCACATCGAATTATTCTCACCTGGGTCAATCTCATAAAAAGAGGCTTCCATGGACCCTATTTTTGTGTTATGTGTGGCAGCCATGGGGAAACCATTAACAATCTACTCGATTTGTGTGTCTCTGCCAATGAGCTCTGGGATTTGGTAGCTGTCGGGTGAAGAAGATATAATGGGGAGAAGATTCGTTCAACTGTAACCTCCTAAATAGGTTGTGGGACCTTATCCTAGGGTTCTTGGTTTGGACCATTTGGCTGGAACGGAATCATAGAATCTTTAAAGACGAAAAGAATCCCACAAAAGAAATCTGGAACATTATGGTCAAGAACCTTCGGGATACCCTCTTCTCCACAGAATGGTCCACTTCAGAATTCCCCTCCTCTTAGACTGAAATTGAGATTCTAGATAATTGGGGCTTTGGATGGGGGAGGACCCTCTTACGCCCACCCCTCCTCTTCGATCCCCCTCCAACCCGAACACTTGGAATGGCCCCCCCGATCGATTTAGCAAAATCAAATTTGATGGGGCCTCCAAAGGAAACTCGGGGGAGGCGGGATTTTGGGGAGTGGTTTGTAATTCCTCAGGCTCCATTTTAATGGTATACTATGGCACTCTTAGCTATGAAAACAACAATGTTGTGGAACTGGACGGGCTCTCAGAAGGATTACTCATTTCCATCATTTTAGAACTCTTAGCGCTCATTGTTGAAGGATATTCTCAAGTTGTTATCAACTTGGCCACCCGCCTCTTCAATGGATCCCAGGACACCAAGCTCTCCCCTAGCTAGAGACTTGAACAGGGGTTGCACAATCTGGCCAACATTATCTCTCGAACCATATACATTTCTTTTCAGCACGCCCGACGAAAAGCAAATGATCTTGCATATTGCTTAGCCAATGAAGGAGTTGGAAGTAGATCCACCTTGTGGGAAGGGAATTTGACTCATCTCCTTTCAGTAGCCCTAAGGAACAAATGCCAGGTGATTTCTCTCAAATACCTCTCTAACCCGGATGCGGGTGACACGACTGATGCCTCCATGACACCTGGAGGGGGCTTGCGACATTTATGAACCCAGGAGCGTCCAGATCCAACCCACTCCTCCTAGCTGCCAGTATGTCTCATTGATTAGACTGGTCTTGGCCTCTTAGCTCCATACCCAGTTGTATGTTGCATGCGACATTCATATCACATGTTTAACCGTATCCTCACTGGTATATCGGAATGGCCTTCCCACCCAACTGTGCCAATGCGATTTTCCTCTGTCTTGGAAATTGGGATCCCTCAGTGCATTGTCTTCCTCTGATCACTGCGTTCTCTTCCGCTCTTCTGGCTGGTTACTGGACTTCCACTAGCCCCTGTGGATCTTCCTGCTCCCATCTCTCTGGGTTCACTACCATGAATCGGCCTCGAGGAACGTCGAGACATGGAAGGAGAGGACTTGGTCGTGGCCGTGGCATTCCCAGAGAAAACCAAGTTGCAGAAGAAGGATATGGTGAGGAGATCTACATTCCTGTGTGCCTGCACATTGAAAACTAGGAAGCCCGCATCATCGTAGATTGCCTCTCCACTAGACAACATGCTGGGAAAATTGACCCCTACTAGATCGTCAAGAATAGGTTGGGAGTCCTGATGGATGAAATGATGGTCAATTGGGCCAATTGAGCCAAGTCCAAGGACTCCACTCAGGCTCCGATGGCCAACTTGAGAAAAATGGATGTAAAAATTGCCAGTTTGGAAACCACCTTTGGCTGGAAGAACTACGCCCCAAACCTCCATGATGGAAGCCACCTCAGAGTTGCAGTAGGCAGGTGCTAGGTGGATACTACTGTTGCAGGAACCATCATGAAGGCCATGGAGCAGAAATACAAGTCTCTAGTGGGTCCTTGCTTCCTGATTCCCTTCACCTTCGGTGCTTCCTTAGCAAAGAATGTCAGTGGCACTTAGGAACTCTCTTCCCCCTCATGCAGAAATACTATGCCTTTTCCTATCAAGCATCCAGAGAACCTCTCAAATGATGAAGAATACTATGGATACCCAATTCTCGAGGAGACTCCCTCTGATGACAATGCACCAGAAGCGCCCAACTAAGGAGGTTTCGATTCAGCTCTGTGTTTTTCAATTATTTTGTATGTACATGCTTCATAGTGTGTTAGATGTTAGTCTCATAGGACACTATCGACAGTTTGTCTCAACTAGCATTCCCTAGCCTCCTCTGTCAAGGTAGGGTTTTTGTAATTTTGGACATATATTTTTTGATCTATTCAACTACCTGGGGTGGTGGCTTCACTTTCGTAGGCCACCTCAAACAACATTTTAAGATGTATTTTTGTTTTTACATGTTTAACAGAATACTACAGCTTACAAAAAAAAATACATTACATCAATCCCATTGAAAATTAAAAAATACAATTAATTATTTTTTTTGTCTTACATCCCAAGGGGATGCCTAAAGGTAGTCCCAATGCAAGGTGCCTCTGACGAGCAGTTAGTCATCTATGAAATTTATAGTTTATTAACAACTCGTCACTAGGAGAAAAACTACATATTGCATGCACAACAAAAAAATTGGATGCTTTTGTATTCATAAATAACTCATGGTCATTGAAGTGTTCCTCAAATGAAGAATTTGCATAAAATAAAGAGCACCTAGAACTATTTATGAACCATGCAATGTTCCCATAAGTGCATGGATTACAATCGATATATTAGGTTCTTTCTTTTAAATTTTCCATGAACATTACCATTCCTGCACATACTATACATGGAAATGTTATGTTTGTATTTAAAAATATTCAAGTAATCCGATCGACAATCGATACGACCGCAAAATGGCAGAAGTTCTATTGATTGTTTGGGTGGAACGAGTACATGTGAAAGGATAAACAACCCAAGATTTGCAGCATCTATATTAGACTTGGAAATCATAAAACTATTACCACAAAAGGAGAATTCAATTCCGAATTTAGGCACAGGTGTAGAAGACAAGAAAGCACCTTACAAAGTGTGGTTTAACAAGTTTGATATTTACTTTGTAAATTCACCAGAAGAGAGAAGTCATCGCTACCCTCCAACAATTGGACCGACCTTGTGTACTTGGACATTTTTTCTCTCAACTCATGCAATTTTTTGGATCTCCTAGTAGAGATGTTTTGGGTGGTATTGATATCATACTTTGTATCACTAGAACTTTCAATTGATTGAACATTTTTTTTTCTTTCTTTTAACAGAAACAGGGAAAAATATATATATTAAAAGGGTTGTGCACAGCCATACAATACAAAAAATATGAGAAGTTTTTTCTGAAAGAGATAGTTCTAGAGGGACTATAATGTCTGCAATCATTCTTTTAAAGGCTCTGTTTCTTGCCTTCCTGAAATGATCCAAAATGGTGTTGGAATAAACCCTAACAAACTGATTGTTTAGGAAAATACAAAAATACATTTAGCAAAACATTTGCAAAAGGTGGAACCTACGCTAGAAAGAGAACTAGCCATAATTCTTGTGCTGGATAGATGCTGCGTCCATCATTTCCTGGTTAATTTCCTGATTGATGGTGGGGGATTCTTGCACCTGGCTGCCTTGCGTCTTTCTTGTCAGAACTGAAATATCTTCCTGAAGAACATCTACCTTTCCCATAAGCTCGAGGATATTTCTCTCCAGGTCGTCGATTCTTGAATCCTGACAGGAGAACTGAGTGACGTTATACCTGATTTCTGAAGCCAATTCTTCGTTCTGCTTCACGCTGGTGCAGACGAAGTCATAGGTCCTTCGAAGAGAAAGCTTGATGTCCACAACGGTGCGGCTCTGGGCAGCTATGGTTGTCATTACATTCTCCATAGTGTAGAGACTGTTTCGAGAAGCGAACGGAGGTATGAGAGGAGTGTTGGTAATGGACACAGAGGGGGGGTCTAAATCGCAGAGGGAGAGCCGGCTTAGAGAAGAGAAAAAGGAATGTGGAGGTCAAACCATTGCAGAGGGTGGGAAGAATGACGAGAGAGGAGTAGTTAAGGTCAGCTCGTGGGAGATGACAGTAGGGGAGGGAGCCATGTGACGAGCGCGTGGAGCTCGAGAATGGCGTGTAGCGGAAGCTAGGTAAGTCGAGGAGCAAAATGGGGGGAGCCAAAGGTGAGCCAAGAAGTCCATGCATGGAGAAAAAGTTGAAAAGGTAGTCGTAAGCATTGTTTAGGGTATGAAGTGGAAGTCCTTGACTCCATTGTGGTAAAGGATTTTCCCTATATCCAATGTTGTTCCTTTGTTAGCTTCAAAGTTGGCTAAAGAGTTATTTTCTCGTAGAATGTGGAAGAAAGAGACATCAGAGGGAAGTGAATGAGATCTTATTCTTTGAAGGAATCTATAAGCTTTAGTTCCTTGAGGAGCTGAGCCTTTCCTTGTGGTTTGTATGACATGCCTGGAGTCTTCGAATATATAAAGTTTATCAATGTTGAAAGAGGAGGCTAATTCTAATGAGGAAAGAAGAGCTATCCATTCTGCCTCATTATTCGTTTTCTTGCCGAGTCTCCAAGAGAACGCTACAACTTTGTTTCCTCTGGGATAAAAACGAATCCCACCCACACCTGCCACCCCAGGGTTCCCTTTGGAAGCCCCATCAAAGAAGATATTGTAACTGTCTTGATCTATCCACCACTTGTTGAAGGAAACTGGATCTTTCCTGATTTCCCAATCGGAATGAGGGTGTGACTTTTTGGACTAAAGGGAGCTTGTCTTCACAAAGACTTGACTCCATTGATACTCGGACAAAGTTAGAATTTCATAACCTGGGATGTTAACTCCTTCGGATGAGAGGGACTCATAAATCATGGTGATGGCTTTATTAGCTACTCTGGAATTGTTGACAGTCCTACTTTCAAAGACACTTTTGTTTCGAGCGATCCAAATTTGCCAACAAACATTCATTGGGATGAGCTTCCAAATTCGAAACATTGTTCGTTTGGATTTGGGTCTTCCCTGAAAGGAGTGAGCCCATTGTTCTATCATATTGTTCAAAAGACTTGGGTGAGAGGAGCTTCTCCATTGACTCCCCATAACCAAATCCCAGACTTGTTTGGCAAAGATGCAACCCAAAAAAATGTGCTGAGAGTTTTCCTCCGCGTTTTTACACAAAATGCACCTGAAGGGACCTTCAATGCCCCTATTTATAATATTATCTGTCGTTAAAAACTTGTTGTGCACCAAGAGACAGTAAAAGTAATTGATTTTGGGAATACCATCGGGATTCCAAACTTTCCCCCATCTCTTGATCGTGGGAGAGTTTGAGGAAGTGAGCCTTTCATAGCCTGCCTTGACAGTGTAATTGTCGGCTTTCCCCCATGCTCGGAGATCTTTTGCCCTGATGTTCACTGGGGCCTTCCCATGTAGGAGGTTGAGAAATATTTTATAGTCATATTTGAGATTTTCTGGAGGTCTTAACTGCTTCCAATTCTCCCATTCTCCGGTGGCCTTCCAAGTAGCTAGGTCCTTTAGCTTTAGAATGCCTTCACTTTGCAGCCAAGGCTTGATAGCTGCGAGACTTTTCACACTTCCAAGTGACTGATCCCCATTTATACTATCAGTCCAAAGATTGATTCTTTTCCCATTGCCGAGGATCCAGTAGAGATTTTCTTTGATTAAATCAGTTGAGGAGGAGATGAGGGCCCAGATTGCAGTACCTTTTTTGTTTTCGCTTTGTCCAGACACCTCAATCTAGAGATTCTGGTGTATTTTTTCCTTATAACTTCCTTCCACCAGTATTTTTTTCCAGATATTATTCTCCACACGATTTTGGTGCCCATTTCTTTGCTCACTAGAGTTGGCTCTCGGATTCCTAGCCCTCCTCTTTTTCGTTTTTCTTTGACAGTTTTCCAATTCACAAGGTGGAACTTTTTATTTTGAGTTTTTCCTCCCTGCCATAGGAACTTTCTTATCTCCACACTAATAGCCTTCATGAATGAGGTTGGTGCCAGCATGATGGCTGCAATAAAAATGGGCAAGGAAGAGAGAACAACTTTAATCAAGGTGACTTTTCCGGCCAAATTCAACCTACGAGTTCCCCAAGAGTTAATTTTGTTTTTGATCTTCTCAAGTATGGGAATCCACAGGGAAGAGGAATTTTTTTTATGGGAGATGGGGATGCCTGAGTACTTGAAGGAGATCCAATCCTAGCAAGTTTTTAACTCTAAGGTTGCAGGAATGAGTCTGAGGGTGGCCGACTAGCAGTTCCAAGTGTAAATGTTGCACTTGTTTTCGTTTGTTTTTCCACCAGAAGCCTTGAGATAGAGGTCAAGGGAAAGTTTGAATTTGGAAGAAATTAGAGGGGAGGAACTGCCAAGAAGGATGGTGTCATCAATGAATTGGTCTTGATTAATCGAAGGGAATCCTCTTGCGAAAGCAATGCCAGGAAGAGTACCAGAAGCTAGGAGTGTATTGAGTTTTCTGCTGAGGGAATGAGCCATAATGACATAAAGAAAAGGAGAGAGGGGGAATCCTTGTCTTAGCCCCCGGGATAAGTGGGAGAAGGAGGAAGGCCTGCCATTTATGAGAGGAGCGATCCAGGGAGAGCCGATACAAGCATTTATCCATCTTATAAAATTCTCATCAAAGACAAATTTTCTCAAGACTGTGAATATGAAGGCATGTCTTACCCTATCAAAGGCATTTTCCATATCAAGTTTGATTGCCATACCTGAGTCCTTTTTCTGCACGCTTGAATGAATATCTTCTTGAACTAGGAGAATATTGTCATATATTTTCCTTCCAGAGATGAAGCCGCCCTGATTGGGGGAGATGATATTGGGAATCAGGCTCTTGATTCTGTTTGCAATTACTTTTGTTAGAATTTTATAGGATGAATTGCACAACAAGATTGGCCTATATCTTCCTATGGAAGAAGCATTCTTATCTTTTGGAATTAGAGCAATAAAGGTGGAGTTGGGGGCTCCCCCAATCTTTTCTCTTTTCCTGGTCCAATTTATCATTCTTATAAGATCTTTTTTCAACCAATGCCAACATTTTCTGTAGAAGTGGATGGTGAAACCATCGGGGCCTGGAGATTTTTCCGGATGCAAGGACCATACAGCTTTCCTTACTTCCTCTTCCGTGATCTGTTCCATGAGAATTGCGTTGTCCTGAGAAGAAATGAGGTTGGGGATTTCGAGGCACATTTGGTCCATGTCTACCACGGGGGGTTCCTCTTCCTCTTGGTAGAGAAGTTCGAAGTGGCTTTTGACCTCCTCCTTGATGAGAGTAGGGTCATCAATTTTCCTTTTGTCTTCTTTGGAGAGACTCAGTATGTTGTTTTCCCTGTATCTTTCCTTGCACTGGGCGTGGAAGAATTTAGTATTCCTATCTCCAGCTTTGAGCCACAAACATCTGGAACGAAGCCTCCATTCTTCTTCCTCCTTTCTTGCCAAATTTTGAACTTGTGCTTCCAAATATTTTTCTTTTCTGAGCATACTTTCAGTTATTGGGGCTGATTCCATTTTATCCTGTAGGGCTTCCATCTCTTTTTGCTACTTGATTGCTTCTTCTCCAGGATTTTTAAAGTTTTGATTCACCCAATTTTTTAGAATTGCTTTCACATTCTTAAGTTTGGTTTCCCAGATGTATCATGGGGAACCTGAGACAAACTGTTTCCAAGTGGCTCTGACTTCATCAAGGCAGTCTTCATTTTCCAACCAGACCAGATTATAGCTGAAGGGGAGGGGACCGATATTTCCAGGATGGGTGAAGAAGAGAGATATAGGGTGATGATCATAGGTAGCAGAGGCAAGGATCTTGGAGTCATGAAGGAGAGGCTTTGATAAGAAGGAAGAACTGATAAAAAATCGATCTAGTCTGGCTGCAATGTGACCGGGGCCGATACTTTTATTATTCCAGTGTAGTTTCCTTGCTTGGGTTTAGTGTCCACAAGGTTCCAAGAGGCCTGGAGATCTTCCAATATTTCCCCAAACTGATCTCTAACTTTTGTTCCCCCTCTGTGTTCACTAGCAGTGATGGTGACATTAAAATCTCCAGCTACGATACAGGGGAAGGAATTCCTGCCTAAGCATTGATCGATTAAGGTGTTCCAGAAATTTTCTTTGTACCCATGTAGGGTGGGTCCATAAACATTTCCTATCCAGAGTCTTTCATTGCTTGATAAATCTTCTATTTCCACGAAGAGCCAATGTCTTTTAATGAGGGAAGAGTTACAATTGTACTTACCTTTGTCCCACCAAGTGATGAGCCCTCCCGAGGCTCTGGTGGTGCTAACTGATATTCCTTCTCCTTTGGGCCAAATTTGGTTCATAGTGCTGAGGCTGTCTGCCTCTTGCATTTTAGTCTCCTGGAGCATGAGGATTGAGGTGTTTTCTAGTTTTTTTATTCTTTTAATTGCTTTCGTCTTTTGCTTGCCTCCTAAGCCTCTGCAATTCCAGGAGACTATCTTCATTATTTTTTGGAGAGGGCGGGTGCTGCTCTTTCTTTCTTGTCTTCTACAATTCCTTGTGTTTGTTTTCCACTGGATAAGATTCTTACATGCTGGTCAAGACTGGTTTTCTTACCCGCTGCCTTTTCTCTGGCTGCTTCTTACTCCCTTATTATCTTGTTGAGTTTTCTGCCCTTTTTTAGCTGAGGTTCCATTTCTTCTTCCTTACTTTCTAAGGTTTCTTCTTGGAATAGTTTAGCTTTTGCTCTTGTGATTGAGTCTCTTGAAGCCTGGGGCATTTCGCAACCAGGCACCTCTTGCTGACTAGAGGGTATTACCAAAATCTCCCCTTCTCTAGGCTGCTGATTGGTGTCCTCTTGCCTCTTCTCTGCCCTTGTGTTTTCCTTTTCGCTTATTAGTGGAGGATCTTTCCCTTCTTCATTCGCTTCACTAGATAAAATCTGGAATTTATTAGCTTCCATGTTTGAGGATTGATGCTTGTTGGAAGCTTCCTTCCTTTTGGGTGTTGCTTGAGAGCGATTGAGGTTGGAGGGTTTTCCTCCTCTTTTCCTTGTTACCTCATTCCAATCTCCTCCTTGGGATTCTTAAACTTCCGGGGGCTTTCTTTTGGGGCAGATCTTGGCGAAGTGTCCATATTCGTGACAGACTTTGCATTTAAAAGGGATTTGCTCGTAGTCCACAGTTTTCATATGGTTCCACCCGTCCATGGACAAACTGATGGACTCTAGGAGACCCTTCTCTAGGTCCACTTCAACACATATCCTTGCACAGGAAAACATGGGGGGTTTGGGCTCGGACTTGTCGATATATTTCCCCAACGAGTTGCCTATAGCTTTTAAATCCTTGTCATTCCAGCAATTCAATGGGAGATGTGGCAACTTGACCCAAACTGGAACTGCAGAGGGAATGTCCTTTTCAGGGTCGAAGGAGAGATCCCACTTATTGATATACATTCCTCTTAGCTCCATGAAACAGGGACCGTTTCTGAATATTAAATCCTGATCCTCTTTTTTCTCGAAATAAAATACAAAGAAGCCCTTGCCGCAAAAAATCTGCTGAACCTCCCCCTAAATGAGGGGTCGCCAGTTTTTGTTGAGCCAAATCTCGATAGACCTGGGGGAAGGCCATAATCCGGTGAAGTGACCTACCAACCCCTTTTCTGAGAGAGCTAAGGCTTTGCATTTCGAGGCAGTGGAAGAGAGTTTAACTTCTGGTACTACGATCGTTTTTACAAAACAGGAGTCGACAGGGGCGACCAATTTTGAGGGAGTTGGTTGGGAAGCAACCAACGAGCGGAAGAGGGCGTCAAGAGGGTCATGGCCAGGATCTAGAGGCGGATCCATGGTCAGCCAGTGAACAAGGCGGCGAAGGAGACGCAACCCTAACCAGGACGGCAGCCGAAAAAAAAAAATAGATATATCAACTTATCAAATATTCTTTAGAGTTTTTCAATTGATTGAACATTAGTAGAGGGGTTTTCCAATTTAGGATGAAACATAGTTGTTTTTTATTCCAATTTTTCCAAAAATGAGCATAAGGAAGTGTTCCTACATGTCTGTTCTATATCACCGATTGGATTTTTTATTGCAATAGGGAATATTAGACCACTAACATTGGGTAGTCGATCATTAGTATAATGGGTGAGTGTGACACGTCGAGGATTCTCCTTCAACCCTTGACATTTTCAATAACCACATACTACTAGGGTTTCATAAAAGACATCCAACTCACGATGAATTACTGTCGATGACTCGGGATTGTGGATGGAAGATGGCATGTTACAATTGGTGGGGTAAAACGGCTAGCCATTTTCATCTACCAACTGCTTGCGGTCATGGCATTTTTTAAGGATGATAAACGTATACCTAAGTATAGTATTCTAGGCAATTATTTTGGATTGAAAAAAGCATATATATAGATTGTTATGCGAATATTAAATATGAAACATATAATTTACTACTAAAACTTTTAATTTTTTGCAAATATTATGAGAATAAAACATATTTTATGTAAATATAGGTGATATTAGAGACTAAAAATGACCAAATAGTGAATTTATTTTTTGAAAAAAAGCCCAAAAAATATCCAATTGGTGAAATTTCACCCCTAAAAATTTCCCTGCTTGCGGTATCTTGCTCCTGATAAGAGCTTACGACGTTTTGCAACTAGCAGAATATTTTGTGCATCTAAAATCGATCCTAATTCAAGATCCTTCAAAATAGAATACATTGTTATTTAGATTCACATGGATAAGTAACATAATTTCAATTAGATAATCAAAATATAAATAAAATCTGAACTTACTAGAGATAGAAAGGGAGAATTCACTGAACTTTGAACAATATGCAATGAGGTGGAATTTGAAGAATTGACCATCTGATATTATAACATTTCCTACCTGCATTTGAGTCAAATAAAAAATAAATACATGTCTACAAGCATAAAATAAATTTTGAGAACCATATCACAATCTAACTTCCAATATATTTTCAAAACCATTTTGTAAGAATAAAGTGAATTTAAGCATCATATGTGTACTATGAAGTATTGTAATTGGTGTGGTTGAATCCTAAAATAACATTTGAGATGAATATATTATTTTAAATTGAAACATAAATTCATAGATATTTTTAATTAAAACGGATTTCCATACTAATACAATGGAATCATTGCATCCTTAGTAAATGGATGCAGTGGTGTAGATAAACCATGGACGCACCATTCTGGAACATCCACAAAAAATTCCGCAAAAGAAAATATCCGTTATATTTGATAGCAGATAGTTATCTATGCAATTTTCAATATTGTTGACAATGATATTCTCAGTAGATAAAGGCACACCAGTGCATATGTATTTTTAATACACACCACAGTATGATATTTTTATTTTTTGTGTATACCAGTGCGGTGCATTGTGAAAAGTGTAGCACACCGGTGCGTTCATATCTTTCTGGAGCACCGGTATTGAAGAAAAGTTTCAAAAATAATTGTTTACAATGCATTTATTGTTTTGATGACCAGTGCACTATGTAAATTATGCATCCACATTCGAAAAATAAAAAATAAAAAATCAAACGAATTACTTTCCCATAAACTGAAAAAAGGGCATAAATTTCAATTTCAAAACTTATTATATAAGGTATTAAAAAAAAACTAATCACTATTTCATTATTTTTCCAAAATTTCAAGGGGACAGTTTTAGAAGAAAGACTTACCAAGGAGAAGATTGGAGCAACCGGACTATTCTAAAGATTCAAATTTGAAACGTATGGTGATTCGAACAAAACTCTACATAGCATAAATTTCAAGTACGTAAATTATTACTATTAATCACAATGCATGATTTATTTATTTTCTTATTTAGATTTTAAATAAAGTGAGAATATATATATCTTCAACATTGGAACCCTTGTTTTCTTTTTGCTTCCTTTCGTTTTATGTGGCTTCAAAATTTTACGTTTGGGTTTAAATGTCTCTATTGTTTCACAATTATGATTTTTCTTTTCATGGATTTTAGATTTAATGGTTTTGTAGTTTTATATATAAGGTGTTGGGTTTGATGGGACCACTTCTTGGGTCGAATCTAAAACCCTGTCGGCTCTGTCAATGTCTATTTAAAAAAATTTATTTAGAAAAAGTGCTTACACAGTTTTCGGTGTGTTCCAGTTGTTTAAATGCACCAGTGCATTTATAGTAATAGCACATCGAAAATGTTGGTCCTGTCATTTTTTATTTCTTTTTTAAAACAGGTTTACGCATTTCTTGGTGCAGTCGAGAAGCTATAATGCACTGGTGCATTATTTGTAAAAGCACATTGTTTTGATTACTGGTGCTTTATAATAAATAAATCGCACCGAAAAATGTGTATATGAACTTTTTTTACTTTTTCTAAGTTAACAGTTCGTTCACGGATGATACATCGGTGCATTCATGTATGTGACACACCGATGCGTTTTGTGTACTGAAACACACCAAAATGGCATATTAATTTATTATTTTGAAGATATGTAATTTATTTGTATAATCTACTTAATAGCCTCTCTATTTAATGGTTTAGATTTTTTATTAATAGAAAATGGATGATAAGAGTTCAATGAGCAACAATCTAGTCGACATGATGAGAGGACATCCAAAATTGCAAAGAAGGAAAGTTCTTTGTAATTTATGTATTAAATTAAAATATTTGAATTGTTTGTAAATTTAACTAATATGTATTGGTTAATATGTGATATGCAGAGCCAAAAAATGAGGAATCTCAATAAGGTTATTTGCAATCTAAGTGAGAAGAGCATAAAACATTGAGGGAAAAGTTGTAGAATGATGAATCGAGTAAATCAATAAAAAATCAATAAGAATTTTTTCTTGAATTTATAGTAATATTGTACTTAATAATATTCGCTAATATGTTTCAATTAATCTAATTCATGTATGTTGAATGTTATGCAAGCATTGACAACAACATAAGGGAATGTTATCATAAGAAAAAACAAATTATGGATGATTAATTGGTCATTAGCTCATAGGGACGGGTGTTGGAAGTGAATGAAAGGGGTAAAAACATTCATAAAAGTATGAGTGATATAGTGGAAAGAATGTATAGATGTACTTTCCACTTACAGTACATAAATCAATCCAATGATTCCAAGAATTAGGTTATATCTAAACTATAGGATTCATTTTCATAGCAATGGTCAATGAGACCTGTCAGAATTGCAATATAAAAAAAATACAACAAAAAAATGGATTATTCAAATAGTAATATTCATAAACATTTCTTTATAGAATATGTACTTACTACTACAAAGCATTCCTTTATTAATATTAATTCTGCTATATTTATTTTTCATATTAGCATAAAAATGGTTTAATATCATTTTACATTTTCAGAAATATGATGAAAGTATCAAAGGATGAATGAGGTGATACCCAAAATATGCCAGTAGGGATGTCCAAAAACATGTACAAGGAGATGGTCAAGGAAATGGACATAATTACATTGTAAAATTAGTCACAGCATATCTAATGAACAAGTAAATCAATCACAACAGATGAACATAGAAAATATGGTGTAAAACTGTGTAAAAACATGCACAGTTCTCAATATCCCAATAAGGGTGAATAATTACAATACAATAATCTGACAATGACTGAGCAATTCGAATTGACTAAGAAGGTCATTCGAATTACTCAATGGTGTAGCTTGACTCCAACTAGGATTCCTCATCATCAATCAGTGGTGGTCATCAATGCACAAGAACCAGTCATCCAGGTGTCAATCTGAGTCTAACTGAGTGTAACAAGTGTAACTGAAGTGTGTAGCACTGATATAGGAAAGGAGACTCAGTGGAGGGCGCATGGGAGGCTTAACTGAAGTTAGAACAAGTCATCTAGTCAATCTGGAGGTCCAACGGAGTGAAACAGTCAGTCGGGAGTGAAACTAGCCTCAAATCAAGGAGAATCGGAGCTAACTGAGTGTAACTGAAGTGGAACTGCAGTGGTAGGTGAAGAAATGCGCCCTTCTCTGGAAGTAGGTGGGAAGTGGGTGCCTTCATGACTAGGAGGGCTAAAGAACTGATGTAAGAAGCTCCCAGGTGCTAGAATAAGGTGGGTAAGGTGCTGGAGTCATCAACCTGGTGACTGGGATGCATGCAAACCCTAGAGTTTGCATGCAAACCCTAATTGCATGCAAGGTCCTGAAACTGATGATGTGGATATCCGAACACCCCCCCTCAAGATAGACTATGATGTGCAAAAAATAATGTAGGGCCCTGGTAACTAAGACCAAAGGTCACCCCAATACAATAATCCAAAAAATGTTGAAAATAAGCTAAGTGAGGAAAGAGGGAAAACCCAGTGGGAAGAAAGCCCCCCCTCAAGCTAAGAACATAATAATGGATCAATCTGTCTCCACCATGATGGAACTCACCCCCAACAGTGAACGGAGGTAAGAGAACTTCTTCTTAGTGAAGCTCTTGGTGAAGATGTCTGCAATTTGCTCATCAGTAGGGCAATATTGCAGAATGATGGTGCGATCATGCACCAACTGTCGAATGTAGTGCATATGAATCTCAATGTGTTTGGTCCTCTACCGCTGAACTGGATCTGTGGAGATCTTGATAGCACTTTGATTGTCACAAAAGAGGACAATCGAGGTAGTGCCACCAAAACCAAACTCGAAAATAATACCTTGCAACCAAACTGCCTGAATGTAGGCATTGACTGCCCCTCGATACTCTACCTCTGCTGAAGAAAGTGCAATGGATGCCTGCTTTTTGTTTGACCAGCAAATAGGCCCATGTCCAATCATGAAAACATAATCGAAAGTGTACTTCCGATCTATGCTATCACCTTCCCAATCTGAATCAGTAAAACCAATGAAATCAAGCTTAGAATCTGCAGCATAATGTATGCCAAAATGTTTCGTACCTTGCACATACTGCAAGATCTGCTTGGCTGCTCGCCAATGAAGCTAATGGGGCTGCTGCATATACCTTGACATGTCACTCACGGCATATGAAATATCAGGCATTGAGTGTGTCAAGTAAAGTAGTGAACCAATCAACTGTCGATACATACTGCAATCTACAAGCGGTGTAGAATTTCCCTCCTCAAGACTGATTCCTGAGAGGAATGGGAATGGGGCTGCCTTACATTCAGCCATATTAAACTTCAATAACAGGTTGGAAGCATATTTTTGCTGATATATAGTGATCCCATCAAAATTTTGAGCTATCTCTAAGCCCAAAAAGTGACTCAGCAAGCCCAAATCGCTCATGTCAAAAGCTAGATTTAAGGAAGTTTTTAGCTTGTTTATTGAAGTAAGAGTGCTACCAGTAATGAGAAGATCATCAACATAAAGTAAAATAACCAACAAATTACCTTTAACTTGCTGAAGATACACATTCAGATCAGATTTGCATCTTTTGAAATTCTGAGAAAGAAGGAAGGAGTCCATCTTTGTATACCAAGCTCTTGGGGCCTGTTTTAACCCATACAAAGATTTCTTCAATCTGCAAACTAATGATGGATCTGATGTGTAGTCTTCTGTATGCTGCATATATACCTCTTCAGCAAGGTCTCCATGTAGAAAATCACTCTTCACATCCATGTGGTGCACTTCCCAGTTCTTGGATGCGAAAATTGCCAAAACAAAGCGGATGGAATCCATCTTTGCAACCGATGCAAAGGTCTCAGTGTAGTCCACTCCTTGGACTTGGGAGAAACCTTTTTCCACTAACCTTGCTTTGTATTTGCTGATAGATCCATCAGTAGCAACTTTCATGCGGTAGACCCATTTACATTTGACTAATTTTCTTCCAGGTGGAAGAGAAACTAGCTCCCATGTATTGTTCTTTTGAAGAGATCTGTACTCTTCATCAATGGCACTTTGCCATCTCGGATCTCAGTGGGCATGATAGTATGTTGTGGGATCTGAATGATTCATCAAATAAAAAATCTTAGGAAGTAATGGATCAGAAATAGAAAGAGCCATACTTGCTCTTTGAAATTCTGCTCTTGTTCGTCTTGGATCAACAGGATTTCCAATGTTCGAACTAGCAAATTGAAGAGTGTTTTGGGCCCACTTTGGTAATGGAGGAGGATCATAATGGTCGGATTCCAAAACTAATATGTCATGATCATCATGTGCTTCTAAAATATCAGAAATATCAGAACTCATACCTTCATTATCTCTACACGGATCTTCTTCTGGTGAAGGTGGTGAAACGACAGTTTCTTCCTCGACTAGTTGCAATTCTTGAAGCGGTTCTTCAAATTGCACACTGCACTCTATGAATATCTTTTTAGATCTGATATCCATGAGTTTATATGCCTTTGATTCTTCCCCATATCCTATCAGTATGCACTCAATACTTTGTGGATCCAAAGCTCGTCTCTTCTTGGAAGGAATTCTAGCCCATGCAGTAGAGCCAAAAACTCTCAAATTTGACACATCCGGTTTGTGACCAAAGAATGCTTCGAAAAGAGTCATACCTTTCACGGATGAATATGGAAATTGGTTCTTAATGTATCCAACAATATTGATTGCTTCAGCCCAAAGATTTGCAGCCAAACCTTTTGATTCAATCATGCAAGTAGCCATCTCTTTCAGTGACCGATTTTTCCTTTCCGCTACAACCGTTCTGCTGGGGTGTGTAGGGAACTGTATGTTGGATTTGAATTCCGCTTTGGGCACAAAGTTGCAGCAACTTGGCCTTGATATATTATCCACCATTATCAGATATAAGAGCTTTGATCTTGCTCTTAGTGGTGGTCTCAACAGAAGCCTTAAAATCCTTGAATTTTCCAAGCACTTCTGACTTGTTTTTGAGAAAAAATACCCATGTAAAGCGGGAAAAATCATCAATAAATGTCAAAACATACCTTGAACCATTTAATGACATGTGGGTCAGCAGACCACTGATATCAGAATGTATCAGCCCCAAAACTGTAGAAGCTTTGCTAGCTTTGCCACGGTCGAACCTGTGCTCGGGGTGCTTCCCAATAATGCAACCAGTGCATATTCCCTTCGAGGAACGGAGTTGTGGAAGACCATCTACCATGGATTTTTTTGATAATAGCAGCAAATAATTATAATTAAGATGTCCAAATATTTCATGCTAAATCCTACTAACCTCATTACCATGTGTGCGAAGAGTAGTGGGCTTTGCAAGCGGAATAAAGTGTGAAAACTCATAGCATTTTGCAGTGTGGTTCACCTTTCCAACTGCAATAAGTTTTCCACTTTTGATATTAGAAATTTCAATTGTATTAGGGATAAATGTAACTTGCTTCGGTTCACCAGTGTGTGTCATTTGATACACAGAAAGAAGATTTGAAGCCAAGGAAGGCACATAGAGAACATTCTGAAAGCTTCCATGATCAACATGGATTGTACCTTTGCCCTTTGAAGAAATTTTTGAGTCATCTCCCAAATGGATGGGGATGGAGCTGTTTGGATCGAATGAAGAAAAAGAATCAATATTTTCAGCCATATGATTCGAGGCACCCGAATCTATCAAAAGAGTAGTGGGCTTCGAAACAGTTGCCATGAGTGCTTGTCCTCTTTCATGATCATCATTCCTATCCTTCTTCCTTGCACCTTCAGGAAGAGTTATGTTATTCTTTTCCAAAAGGAGGGCCATTTGATCTATAGTCTTCTTCATGCATGAAATTTCGGGATGAAATCCATGGTTGCAATAAGTACATTTAGAGTTTTCCTTACCCTCTTTACCCTTTTGCTTGAACTTTGAACTAGATGGTGCATCCGTCTGCTTGCATTTGTCTCTTTGCTTGTGAGGTTCGAATTTGGGCTTCTCTTTCTTTTGCTTTCCTTTACCATTCAAATTCTTGGGTCCTTGAACAAATAGGGATGAATCTTTGGAGTTTATGGACCCCATTTGAATCAACTTATCATGCTCTTTTGTGAAGGACTCAATGAAGGCATTCAAGGTAGGCATCTTCCAATTCAGGGTAGTTAGCCGACCGGAATTGAAAGTAGAGACAAATACCGAATAGTCTTTACCAAGCTTGGTGAGAATAGAGAGGATCAATTGCTTATCCTCTTTGATAACTCCACTGTTCTTCAACTGCAATGTCAAGTGCTTGAATTTTGTGAAAAACTCATTGATGGTCTCGAAATTCTTAGGACTAAGAGAAATCAATTCATTCTCTAATTGAAAGGCCCTAAGCTTGTCCTGCTTGCCAAATAATGTTTCAAGTTTCTCCCATATAGCTTTTGGAGTCTTCAATCCGCTGAGATGGAAGTGAAGATCTTTGGAGATGGAGAGACAAAGAAGACCATAAGCTTCATGAAGCTTGTTGTAGTGTTTGGTTCTTTATGACAATGTGCTTGGCTCCAATTCAAGACCAATAGTGACTCGATAGTATCCTTTTGAACGTAACATGATCTCCATATCTTCTTTCCAATAAAAATAATTGAAAAGGGTGAGGATAGGCTTTGAATAAGAGTATTCCATTGCTAGGAGCGAGTGCACTTTGATGTAGAAAGGCTTGCAAAAGTAAGGTAGCGAATGCAATTGATGGAGACAATAACCTGCAAATCACAATAAAACCAAGAACAGTAAGGTCGAACAATCCACCCTTTTAGAGTTGCATCACACCTGGGATTGGAGATCAAGCAATGTTGAATGGGTCCAATGAATCAGATCCAAGATTTATGTGGAAACTCAAGCTTCTGGAGTGGTATTGGAAGTATTTTTAAGCTTTGCATGCACAGGAGCAAATGCCCTTGAGATCTTTAATGCCAAACTTTTTGTAATTTTGAGTAAATTCACTCAAATCTCCTTGTAGAACACCTGTAGAAAAGAGATCTTGTCCCTACAATGGCTCTGATACCATGTAAAATTAGTCACAACATATCTAATGAACAAGTAAATCAATCACAACAGATGAACATAGAAAATATGGTGTAAAACTATGTAAAAACATGGACAGTGCTCAATATCCCAATAAGGGTGAATAATTACAATACAATAATCTGACAATGAATGAGCAATTCGAATTGACTAAGAAGGTCATTCGAATTACTCAATGGTGTAGCTTGACTCCAACTAGGAGTCCTCATCATCAATCAGTGGGGGTCATCAATGCACAAGAACCAGTCATCCAGGTATCAATCTGAGTCTAACTGAGTGTAACAAGTGTAACTGAAGTGTGTAGCACTGATATAGGGAAGGAGACTCAGTGGAGGGCGCATGGGAGGCTTAACTGAAGTCAGAACAAGTCATCTAGTCAATCTGGAGGTCCAACGGAGTGAAACAGTCAGTCGGGAGTGAAACTAGCCTCAAATCAAGGAGAATCGGAGCTAACTGAGTGTAACTGAAGTGGAACTGCAGTGGTAGGTGAAGACATGCGCCCTTCTCTGGCAGTAGGTGAGAAGTGGGTGCCTTCATGACTAGGAGGGATAAAGAACTAATGTAAGAAGCTCCTAGGTGCTAGAATAAGGTGGGTAAGGTGCTGGAGGCATCAACCTGGTGACTGGGATGCATGCAAACCCTAGAGTTTGCATGCAAACCCTAATTGCATGCAAGGTTCTGAAACTGATGATGTGGATATCCGATCATACATCACAGGAGGAGCCATCTCAACAACAATGTGTTTCAAATGTATGAAATCATTTCAATTGTTCTACTATGTACATCTTATTGATCAATTTAGTATTAAATATTAGTTTTCATTAATTTTGTTGTAGAAAACAAAACAAAACGGAACCCATTTAGCACATAAGACAGATCGACAAGGAAAAAAGGGGTTGATAGAAAAGTTTGTGAGTAGTTGTGATTTCCTTATAACAACTTACAATTTCATATTGGTTGTGATCTTTATATTTTAATTTTTTTACACCGACCATCCTTGGATGTCTTCAAATAGGTGTTAACATACAAAGAAGTTCCATCAGAAGAATTGATTGACACTGGGTTAATTATGGGTTGTCAATATATGTTGGCGTATCAAAAATTAATTGTGGAATTTGTAAGTATCTATGTTGTTTTACTTCTCTTATTTTATAAGTGATAGAGAAACAAAAATCCTTTATATTAAATCTATGATTTCTTACGGAGTATAAAAATTGCAAGAAACAAAGTATGGAGTGGAGCCAACATAAGAGTTGTTGAGAGAAGGCGTGAGATTTGGTTTTGAAATAATGTGCATCATTCAGGACTCAATTCTTTCTATAATACGTCACTTTTCAATTTACATTCATGTATACTATCTATTTTAATTTTCATTATTCCCAATGTAGATGCATTCATTACACTTTATTTTTATGATTGTAGATGGAAGTTGAAGAAGAGGGAAAAAATCAAGACAATCAACAAAACATTATTCCAAATAAGACAAGTCATATAAGTGGATCGGGCACTGACAGTAGTTCCAGCGAAGAATGATGATCCATATATTTTGGATGTTAATGAAATCCCATGTATATTTTGAGTTAATTGTTATGAAAATCAGACATTTTGTATAATGTACTGGACATAATGTCCCAATTGAAATACAATGGGTTACCAATAAGTGTAACAATTACATGCATGTTCACATTTTGATTATTGTGGAGTTGGTGTTGTCCCATTATGTATGACAAGGAACCTCTTATTGATATATAATAAACTAAAGTTGTTTTATTCTATTGCATTCTTCAATGTCATTGTGAAATGTTACATGTGAAATTTTATTTCCTAATTAAATATATGGATGATTAAATATTACAATAGATGAAAAAATTTAATATGATATAACAAATTAATCCAAACATCATATCCAAATGCAATAATTAAAATTCAAATGAATACTACCATAAAAAATATTTCAATTTATGATGAATAATGTAATTAAACAAAATAAAAATAAAATACAGATATTACAGTGTGATGTTAGTAGTCACTGCTCACCAAACAAAAAATAATCTCTAGTGCTTTCGATCGTTTCAATTGCATTGGTGTGTTTGAGACCATGTAGTACTGGTAAATTCTAGACAATGTAGCATTGATGTATTGAAAACAACATAGGCCCGGTGCAACATAATACTCATTACATGCCTCGGTGATTTTTTTAATATTACGTCCCGGTGCACTATTGTATATTAATTGCACCATTAAATTTTGAAAATATAGTAACAGCCAATGTCTCAGTCAACTTTACTGGTGTGTTTTACTTCACTTACCGCATCGGTGTTTTGTAATAGTTAGTTTTCACTGGTGATTTGTAATAGTTAGTTTGCACCGGTGCATTTTATAATAGTTAGTAAGAATCAGTGCTCTTTTTGGTATACTGCACCAGTGCATTTTATAATAGTTAGTAAGAATCGGTGCTCTTTTTGGTATACTGCACCAGTGCATTTTGAAAGTTCATAAGCACTGGTGCTAATGTTGGTAGAATGCACTAGTACGACACTGGTGCATATAATGTTATAAAGCACTAGTTCTTTTAATAATTTTGGTGCGTAGTGGTCCTATATGTCTTATCAAGCACCAATGCATATAATGGTTTCAAATTTTTATGCACACTAGTGCATATTTTTCTTTTAAATGCATTCGTGCATTTTGCATTTGCTTGCACAAGTGTGTTTGTTTTTATTAAGCGCACCAAAAACAAATCTCCACAAAAGCCTCTGGTTGACAAGTTTTTTTTATTTTTAATACATTTATGTAAAATCCTTCGCTAAAACATCCAGTACCATTTATGGAGGTTGTAGCGAAGGTTTTTATGGGAATTTTGACCAATATTGTAACACTAAAAACCTCTGCTATAACCTCTACTGCAAGGCCATTTCCTTGTAGTGGTGGTTGGTGATGTTTGTATGACCAAAGGTGGTTAATGCAGGATGAAGATGTGGATGATGTTGTTGCATACAACATGTAACCTTGTGAGAAAATACTAGGATAATAAATCTATGATCAAGAGGTTGGTGAAAGGATTGTGCAATTTCTTGTAAGAGACCAATGGTTGAGGTAACTTCAAAAATGTTGATGGAAGCCATCCAAGTAATGAATTTATTTATGCTAATTGCAAAAATGTTTCAAAATGAATTGGGTAAGAACCCCTTCAGGAATATTTAAATATTATTAATTGGTATGCATATGATTTTTTAATGCATTGTGATTTAATATCCCACCAAAGAGGGTATGGTAAGGTGTGGTAGAGGCAGGAATCCTTATACCTAAATGACTATTTGGAATTTAGAATGCATTGATGTGAAATTAAATAGCCTTCCATGTGTGTGTTGGTTATGAGTAAAAAACCAAGGAAAACCAAAGTTTATGAACCTGATATGGTATTCAACATGAATTAATGTAAGGGTGCATTGAGTGTGTGTGCAATAGTAGATGGTTTAAATCTTGTGGTTATACACACATGTATGTGGACATGTATCTTGAATGCATGTTGTTCCATATATCATTGCATAATAGTTTAATAGTTGAAATGATGGAATTATTGGTAATACATAATTATGAGATCATTTCATGACCTTTTGTGAATGTAGTGATATGCATGAAAAAGTAGTCATGTTGGACGAACTATGAGAATGCTTTATTGGGAGATTAGAGTTATAAAAATGTCTTGGATATGGTAGTGAAAGTGATCCACAAAGAAGACAGGGTCTATTTATCACGCCACTAAAATCTAAGTATTATGTGTGCAACTCATATTATTATTATGGATTTAATTGTTGTAATAATGATTACCAAGATTGGTTGATAGATAGAAGTACGATTCCTAATACATGTATGTTTATGTTTATGACACAAGTAGATGGTGAATCTACCTGGTATAGACCCACAATGTCTATTGGAAGCTATAAAACCTAGGAACAATGCCAATGAAAGGACACAAGAGCACTATAAGTTATGCTCTTCTTGTTCAAGAAATCCTTAGTGAATGAAGGATCACATGAGGGATTGTTAATCAAAGAAGTGAATGCTTGATCCTGGAGAGTGAGTGATTGCAAAGAAGAGGCAAATTGAAATAACATTCTATGATTGATTCATGAGGTCCTTGGAGTTATAGAATAGAGATTCCCTGGCCAGCCTATGCTAAAGCACTAGAAGGGAATTGGTATATCCCAAGGGACCACATGTAGAGAAGGTATCCCATTTTCTTGTGTGTTTGTGGGATGATGGGGGAGGATTACTATGGATTGGGATATTTGTAGAGGGTGTGTCAAGAGCAGTAGTGAGATGACGTCTTTCCCATGGAAACCTTGTGAAAGAAAATAATTATGCATGAAGATAATTATTGGATAGAGATTTCATACTTATTGATGAAATGAATACATGTGCTTACATTTTGGTATTGGAAAAATTGTTATGTATATTATGACTATTTCATAAGAATTGTTATGGCATGCATACTTATTCTCAATGATTGGTATAGGTACATGTGGATGTTCCAAGATTGGGAAGGAAATTAGAGCAATGGGAAATCAATGTTGGTGGATTGTGTATGAAATGGTCAACAACTATACCATATTGCAAGGACCAAGAACATTGTGGAAAATGCATTTGAGGAAGGAAATTGGAAGCTAAAGGATTCCATGACGAGCATATTGTACATCTCTAAGGTTGATGATGCACTAGGACAGTGCATAAATTAAGGGGGAAGGGAATGTAACACCCCTTTTTTTGCCCCAATATGTAAATATGATGTAATTATGTAAAGTATAGAAGCTGGAGTACATAAATGGTTTAGTATTATCAAATATATTGTAAATATATGTACGTTTTTTGTTTAATATTAAAATCCCTAACAACTACAAGTGAAGGAGGACGAAGAAGAGATGGTGGGTTATGATTCCAAAAGTGGGGGGAAGTGAGAGGGGCTTAGAGGTGATGACCCTTGTGAAATTCAACTTTTCCTTATCCTTCATTAACCTTTTTAACCCAAAGTCCATTAACCATGGTTATTAGGATCACTTTAATTAAACATGGTTTAATTACCTTAATTAGGTATTAAAAAGGGAAAAGTGTCCTCTTCTGGGAAATCCATGTGTCAAGACAAAACCATGCATATATAACATTAGAAACTCATTTCATTCCTTCATTCTAGCATCTAGAGAGGAAGTGAATCTATGTTATGGTAGCTTCAGTGGGTAAATCAAAGTAAGATTAGTTTTCCATAATCTAACACTCGATCCCACCTTGATAAATGGTAGCCTAGCTACCGTAATAAATTGGTACCTGAGATTAGGCAACCTGGCTTGCAATTTGACATACAGGGAGCCTTGTCACGAAGACTTCCTAACTGGTATGTAATGGAGCACTAGAAGAGGAAGGGGATATCCTTAGGCACTGCAATGCAAACAAGGGGGTATCTCCATTGGTGTTGTGCGGGATTATGGGGATGCATTAGGGGTTGGAGTGAACTATGGATGGGGTTAATTGCACCACTTGGGTAGAGGATAGGTTCCCTTAGGTGAGGGGCACTCTGTGAGTATTGTGGTTGTAAATTGAAGAGAGCCAAGTTCAAATTCTCCCCTTTTGGACTAATATCCCCAACTCGGGGGTGGCATCTATCAAAGTAAGTGACAACTTGACAAAGTTCCTATGGATGGGAGGAACGTCCTTCACTTGCAGTTGGTTAGAGGACATTTATAAATATAAGTGCCCATTGTGTTTGAATTCCATGGAATGTATTTTATATAATGTGTTTGTTAAAATATTGTTAATGGAAATGCTTTTGTGCATGGATTTACTAGCATGGTATGAATGCATTCATGGTATAAATAATTGCATAAATTAGAATGAGTATACTTGGGTAATTCATTTATTTATTTACATTTACTTCCATTGTTAAATCAAGTAAATATCAAACCAAAGGAAAAAGAAAATTGGTATTATTTATCAAAGGAAAAAATTATACACAAGATGTTTGAGTGCCCCATGGTCTTAACATTGTAAAGTTGTTACTAAGTATGTGGCATGGTTCATGGCTAGTTGGACCTAGCATGATTTATTATGATTTATTTTCTCAAAATAAAAATATCAACAATTTTAGGAGTAATATAACTATGAGTAGAACTAGAGCTAGTTAAAATAAAAATAGATTTCTTAGGCAATATTACCTTCAACCTAAACCATAGGTTATTTATGGTCTACTTGGTGGTCCTCTAATGCAACATAGATTATAAGGATGGTTCTTGCGACATCACCCACAGTTTCAACGTCTTGGATGTTGTGAACATGTTTGGAAATCCCATTCCAATGTGGATAATTTTTGAGCAAGTGGTCCTCTCCACATCCCCAACATTGAAGAGGATACCTTGGATTATCTCCCATAAATTTTGTTAGCTTAGAATCACCATGCGATAGTTTTCTTTGTTGATTTCTAAAATCATGAGGCTTGAATCCTTTCCTCGTTTGGTCTTCTCCTTCTTCTTGTCTTTCCATGACCTGTGGAACTTTTATTTCTTTTGTTTTGATCATGAAAATACTTATCCTTCCTTATAGTCTCAAATTGATTTTGAGCTTCATTGGACTCAATTCGATGCTCGTATTATTGAGGTAGCCTACGGCCCTACTTATAATAAAACATTGATTTTTCACCTTATAATATTTAATATGCTTAACATATCTCAGCATATCCAAGAATTTATTTGCATACTCATCCATGGTTATTTGTCCCAATTTTAACTCATGGAACTCTTTGATTTTATTATCATAGTACCTATCGGAGAGGTCTTTTGTTGGAAGTACTTCTTAAAATTATTCCAAACAATATTTTTTTCATTGATCCCCATGAATTTATAAGGTGATCCCACTATATTGATCGTATTCCAGTCAAATTAAATATGACCACCCTTTCCTTCATGTTTCCAGAGTAGTCTTTTACTTGGAAATACTTCCTCATCCCTAGAATTCAAGCCTCAATTTCATGTCCATATTTCACTTCAATATCAAAGGTGGGGAGTCTATCCTTCTAAAATTATCCATGTGAGTTATCCCTAAAAGTTCTCTTCTTTGTGTTATTGTGAGATTAAGAAACTGGATTGTTGACAGAGTCCTCAGAGGAAAATGACTCACTAGCAAAAATTTATGGAGTATATGTCCTATGATTGGAAATTATCCTTGAGATATGGGACTTCTAGTGAGAATGTATCCTTTATATTCTCCCACTCTTATCATCATTGCTTGAGTTCTTCCCTTGATGAATTCTCCTCTGAGTATATTTCAATATTTGGAGCATGGTTGCATTCAGTTGGTTCTATTCTTCCTGATCTGTAATCAAACTTTCATTATATTCTCAAAAACTTTGTAACTCCACTCTTATAATTCTCATGATCTCTACAATATTTGTAAGAGTTAATTGGTCTCTACATTCTCAGCATGTATATTTTTTTCGATGGCATCTGTTTCAGTTGCATAGGGATCCTTGACATCATTCATGGTGATAGTTTTCTTGGCCCAACCAAGAACAAAGGTTTTTTACTACACTATCTTGAATGTTGACCATGATTGTCCTTGATATGATATTGTATCTAAAAAAAAGCACACCTTTTAATTTGCATCACATACTTACAAAGTTATAAAATTAATTTTCATGCATTCTGAAAACTACCCATATTGACATCTTTTGTCACAACAAAGCTACATGTACTTTTCTATTCAATTCTTTTGGAATGTATGAAGCATTTATTAAAAATATGATTATGAAAATTCCCCCCCCCATAACCATACTCAATTATTATCTCAAAGCTTTAAGTTATATCCCTTCAAAATTACTAAATTTCACAATTATGCACTTTTCATGTAGGTGCATTTAGTCTTAAAGGCCAACTTTAGCCACGTGTAAAAGAAACTTTTGGGAGAAGCAAAAAAAAATTGTATCAGGTGATGATTATATTCATTACAGGGTTTACTCAACAACTTTAAGAACAATGATCTAATTCCATAGTCAATTTCTATACTATTTTGGAATTGAGTACTTTTACTTTTTGCACTTCTTCTAGACCTAGATTATTTTCCAAAAAATATTATCTGCCAAACTAAGAATTTATAGGAAAACATCCTCTAATGAAATTTGTTCATATTAATGAGTAGGTAAATTGTTGAAATCGAAAAAAAATCATTTATGAGTTCTTGGGTCGCTTTTTCCTCCTACAATATTTTCAAATTCCCCCCAAAATGCCCCAGAATAGTGGATTTTGGAATTTTTTTTAATCCACATTCCAATTGCTTGATAATTTTATCAACGACCCAAAATAATTTCTACATGCCTTGTCATGGACTACATCATAACATTTTTATCCCCAACAGGGTCACCGACAAGTAGTTTGGCATTGGTATTAAAAAACGGCTATTTCCTTTTTTGGGAAAACTGGAGCATAACAACCCATGCCCTTATGTTCCAATATTGTAGTCCTCATCACCATGGAAAAAAACTCCAATTTTTTTTATACCTTTCCATACTATTGGCATTGCATGACAAATTTCTACTAATGTGGTAGTGAGGTCCTACATGCCATCTCCTAATGCATCCATTTCATCCTTCATGTCACTCTTAAACTTACCAATCACTGGACTTGAGTGGCATCGGGTTAATGAGAAAGTGGTTTTACAAAACCTCCCTTTGGAGCCATAATGTCTTTGGACCTACCACGTGTAAAGGTGGTTTTATCATTATGGGTTGATGAGGAAAAATTAAATATTGAGCCTTATTGATGAATTGCAATGAATTTGGGTCGTCAATCTTTAACGATCTCTAATGTTATATTTTGGGTGATACAACTCGCTATATCCACCTCTAATAACAACATGACTTATTCATAATTGATCCACAATCTTACATGGATGCCATCCACACATATGACCTTGGCTTTACATTGCCACCTATATTCCCAGTCTACATGGATCCTCCATGTTGTACCTCCCATTCACATGGGTAGGACCCACATCAAAAGTTCACTAAAATTTTGAATTGTATTTAAATATTTAAATTATGTTTTCATATCATATGGCTATTAGGAAATTTACACTTGACCCTTCTACAACTAGGAATTTCTCTATCACTTAACAAAATGGAAAATTTTCCTTATATATATATACCACTTTTTAAGAATATTCTATCCTTCCTTATAGTGGCCACAATATCTAATTCATGATTGCATTAAAATACCATCTAACAATTAAAACCACATTTTTTTCTGAGAGGCATTTAATCAAATATTTCCATTGTAAAGTCAAATATCTTCATGTAGGAACTGATTCTATCCCATACAACCTTGGTGTTGCAATCAAGAGCTCTGATACCACTACGCCATGTCCCTATCCATCTATTATACTTATAAATTTCCCACTATAGGACTTGTAAGGATGTTATTAGATGTTATGAGGCTGAAATTATATAATTGAGTAAAAATATAAAATTATTCCATAAGGAAATACTTATTTTATAATTATAGAATAAGAATCATTTCATGATTGAGAAAATTATGAAATAATAATTCTTTCGTAATTGAGAAAAAACCTCATAATTGAGAAGAAAGTTCATAGTGAGTTGGAAAATGCTCATAACTTGTGCATGACATGCAATTGCATAGTCCTCATACAATCAAGCCTATATATTCCTTGTATCCACCTAATTCACATGACATTAATCCTATCTCCAATATCTTCTAAATTACTATAAGAATAATCCAAACCAATGGGGTTGGAGAGTCATTTTTGGAGTATCCTCATGCTGGAAAAAATGTTCTTGATATGCTACTTTTTTATGTTTTATCTCCCCTCAGAAACCCTTGTTTTAGATTTGTGTCCTCTCTTGAGTGTATAATTTCATATCCATAGTTTATATCTCCACATTATTCAAGGTGAAGATCGAAGGTAGGGAAGGTAAGGCATTTGTGGCCCTGGTGTTGATGGACCTATTATATGGTTTCAAAAGGTTCTTGTGACAATACCAAGTAATGTGTAATTATTTCGATCCATTTGTTAATAGCGATATATCCTCTCCCCCCATCCCCAAATTTTATGTTCATTGTTTGATTTATATTGGATATTAGTGGGTTAAAATTATTAGTCTTCCTAGTAGGATAATTAGGTTTAATTTTCATGATCAACTTGATTTATGTTTTGATATATGTTGTTATTATGCCATAGGATATGAGAAAGGTATTGATTTCTTGTGCAGGTTACAAATCTACTTTATGGGATCTTCATTAGAGCTTAGGAGAGGGAAAAAACTATAGGACAACCGACATAATCAAGGTAATTCTTTCTCCTTAATCTTTTTATGTTTGTCTCCTTCCCTTATTATTTGGTTGATTGCATAGATCTAAGTCTATAAGCCTAGGAGAAAGTGGTTAGTTATCTCTCCATAGCCTCTTTTATTGTTTGCCTCCTTATATTATTCTTTGGTTGATTGCATAGATATGAGTTTATAAGCCTAGGATAAAGTGGTTAGTTATCTCTCCCTTGCTCTATGATAGTCAACCCTAGATATTCAGGGGTTTCCCATCAATAGAATTGGTGAATCTGCTAGGGAAAAATTCCATTAGATTTTCTCTTTAGGGTTCATTTTAGCTTTTTTTCCATCCATATTTAGGGTACGTGGACAGTCCTTACTCTCTTTCCTTCACTTGATTTCCTATAAAAGATCTTCTTTTGGTTTTTGAATTTATTTGTTTTCCTTTAAAAAGATATTAAAAAAGAGCGACACATTTTTCAGACTAGATTTTGTCACTTTTTGTGTCAAATATGAAGGAACTAGATACATGACTAACTTTCTCTCAAAAACTCAACCTAGTTCTAAAAAAAATCCTCCAAAACAGAGTCCAAAAAGTCGAGTTATAGCTTTTACTTCAAATCGGGTGTTTTTTGTTTTTCCGTGACGGACAAGTGGATTGTTGGGCTGGTATATTTCAATAGATAAATCAGATTTTACCCTATACTAAAGCCATGAGATGGAAATAATTCTAATCTTTATGTTGATATATTATACGATATGTTTTTGATTCAAACATATTGTGTATTTGTTCTTTTGATTTTCAGCCACATGAAATCATAGTGTCTTACAAGTTAATGTTGGAATCTTTTAGGTGTTTGGATGCATTTGGGAGTGTTTGCATATAAAGGAAAGAGTTATTTGAAATTGTAGGGTGATTTTTCATTGCTTATAGGGTTTTGAAGTTAACGAAACATTGCTTATAGGTTCTCTTTTCCACACATTTTTTTCCTTGTAGTTACAAGGTGGTGATTTCATCTTACCTTCCAAAAAGTTTTTAACTGCATGTTTCTTGTCTCCTAAATACAAAAGGAAGGTTTAAATTTGATATTGCATGGTGATTAGATGTATTTTTCATTGGAATTGAATTGGATACTCTTTTCCAAACAAGAACAAAAGCTATGAATGTTGGATAAAAGTCCTTAATGTCGTAACGATTCTGCATTGGTTTAATATGCTCTTTGTCATTCGTTATTTCTTGAGTGAAATATTATATATATTTCATTAGATTTCTCTTATGCAAATAATAAAGAATTGCTTGCTTTGGTTATAGCAATTTTCTCAAAAGATTGTTTCTCTTGTAGATTTGAAAGTTCTTGCTTGGTTCTTATACTTTTCTTAAGTTGTGGTGTTTAAGCATTTTTTTCAAAGTTTAAATTAATTATTTCCATTTGCAAGTATCCTTTTGACATATTTTGCATTAAAAAAACATAATCATTTTTCACTTATGCATCACTTTGAGTAATAACAACCTATAAAACAAGTGTTGGTTTAGTTTTGCAACCAAGCTTAGTGCAATGGGCACCTGCTAACTAGTAGCAGCAGTTTCAATAGAAATAAATAACAAACTAATCTAAACTATATTAATCATGGATTTATGTGAAGTAAATAAGTAAATAATGGAAATATTATATAAAGTAAAACAATTGACAACATGTAAAAGAAACGATCTTGTATTAAGAATAGGGGCAAGCAAGTGCTTGCAATGGTAATACCTCCAAGTGGTGAAGATTGTTGAGTAGCTCCAAGGGTGAGCAGCTCCAAGCTCCAAAGGTCTCTTCTTATCCAATGCTTCCTGGTTTGTGCAAGGCTCAAAAAGGTGGGCAATGCTCAAAAGGGATTTTGGCAGCATGAGGATAGGATGATGGATGGATCGAAAGTGAGGAGCCCCTACCACCTTTTTATAGTTTTTGGTGGTGGGGAATACCATTATGGTTTTAGGAAACCAATGGTATTGACCAGCATGGTTTAGGTACCTTTTCCCTCCTTTTTCCTTTTTTGAATATTTTGAATATTTTTATTCCTTTTTAATATTTTTGGGAATTTTGGACCCTTTTTGAGGGTTTTTTATGCTTTTTGAGGAAAAATATTCATTTTGAGTGGAAAAAGGGGTGTATTAAGGTCTTTTGGTGACCTTTTGGTGGCTTTTAGAGGCTCAAGTGGTGAAAAAGTGGACAAATGGGTCATGTGAATAAGGAAACGAGCTAGTGAGCACTTTTTGGGTGTTAATAGATTGCCCCCTGATGTGTGAGGGCAGGAGCTCATCGTATGGCCGATAGACATCATAGTTCTTTTGTCTTTTTTCTGGGGTTTGGGGAAGAGAAGAGACCGATTGGAGACTGGATCCACGGCCCTTGGAAGCTGCAAAATAAACAATATTACATGGCCTCAATATGAATGAGGAATAATCTCTGATAATGGACGAGGCGGGCATACCCATGCTCGTATCAAGACATATACATAACAATTAGTCCCAAGAAGGGGGATCTGAAAAATACATAAAAAATCTGCTGGTACATCATAATGGTCCAGAGGGGACATCATTTAGGGATGTACTCATGATCATAACATGACTGATCTCAATAACTGATACACTCGAATAAAGCATCAACCATTCTGAATAAGGTCTCAGAAGGGTTGATGAACTGCTGAAACTGAAGGTGTCCAACATCTGTAGGGGCTCAATGTCTGTGAGCCATCTCTGAGAAGTACATGTACATGTAACTGTATACTCGAGGGAGTATAAAAACTGGGTTACATCTTAATACTGTCGCCATGCGCAGCCCGGATATCTATAGAAAAAATGTAACTGGTTGTTTCCATAGGTAGACTCTCAAATGTGGAAGAGTCAGGTGGTATCCGGGGTTTTGAACAAATAACTGGATCAACCAATATCTTGTGCGAGTCTCAACAATGCGATCAAGGTGTTGAAGTCGAGCATGTGAGAAACAACCATTTTGGAGAGGCACTGAGGACTCCTCTCAAAATGATTCGTAGGCACTCATCATAAATGGTGATGAGTCCAAGACACAGGGACCTCTAGGTCTATCCTCTGGAATAAACTTGGTTGTCGTCGATAGAGGGAGACCAGCAACTAACAAGGCAATGATGTTTCCTTGATAGGAGCGCGAGGTGTAGAACTGAAGTGTGGTAGTACTGATGGTAGGACTGACATACTTGTGGGGATGGGAAGTAACTGGGGTCATATAGTGGGTAGACTCAAACTTCCTGTGTTCAGAGCATGATGACATGGTTGACCTGGCAGCGTAGGGAACTGACTTGCAGGTGTGGGGATCATAGCTTTTAGATACTGACGAGGGATTCTCAGGGTAACATACTGCAGAATACTCTGAACAAAGGCGACCAAAATGGGGAAGCTGCCATATGAGTAGACTTGATCTTGTGGCGCCAAGAAGCACCATTGGGTCCTTCTTCGTAGTTTTAATGAGCTCCAAGAAGAGATAGAAGTGTGCTCTGAAATGGTACTGTCCTGTGGATTTTGTGAGCCCAGGACTATTCGTGCTCATAAGTGCTTTCATTTTTAAGGAGTCTGAAAACGATAAGAAGACTCTGCAGTGGTTGTGAGTACCATCCTGTTGGTTTTTACGAGCCCAGGATGGTGATTGCTCATGGTCGCTTTCATGTTTAGAGAGTCTGAAAGCGGTAAGTGGACTCCATTGGCGTTCTTTTTCGTAAGTTAGTCTCCGAGGCCCGAAAAAGCATAAAGTGATGCACATGGAGAACTCTTCTAGCCGATGTGACTAGAGTATTCCTTTTTCATAATTAGTCTACAAGGTCCGAAAAAGGGGTAAACTTATACCAGGTAGACTCCCTTTCAGATACATTTAGCGAGCATGAAAGGAAGCAAGGTTGCTCGGCGATCTTTTCATTGTTTTAGGAGTCAGAAAAGAGCTTAACAGAAACTCCCTAAGTGCCTTTTTCATAAAAGGGATTGCTTGGCCCGAAAAAGGGGTAAAATTATACCGAACAAAAAAAGGGGATTGATGAGAGCGAGAAAGGGTCTCAAGCATCATCATGAGTGCAGAATACTGAATCCGGTGACATAAAGATTTTCAAAAAGGGGCAATGGCCAATGTGGCACGCAAACCGAGGTGATGGGTGGTATTTTGAAACAATACCCAAAAAAATATGGGGTGAGAGTGAGAAATGATCTTAATCATCATCACGAGCGCTCAAAACTGGATCCGGTGATATAAGACCTGCCAAAAACGGACGACGGCCGATGTGGCACGCAAATTGAGGCGACAAGGGGGCATTGAAAAAAATGCCCGAAACATCTGGGTGTGAGAGCGAGAAATGATCTCAAGCATCATCACGAGCGTGAAAAACTGAATCCGACGATATAATACTTGTTAAAAATGGAGAACGGTCGATGTGGCATGCAAACCGAGGCAACGAGGGCGTGAAAAAATGGTCCAAAAATGGACCTAGTGAAAATAGGGAAAGGAAAGAACTGTCATGAAGTTCTCGCTGTGCTGATTCCAACGGTACCAACGGTTTGAGGAACAGACGTCATATGACACCGGAATGGTTGTTTGAAAAATGGTGGAATTTCTATAAATAGGGCGTGGGGCCCTTATGACGTGTCATTGTTACGTGTGAGTTTGGCAGAGCAGTCAGAGCTCTTTCTTGATTTTTGGGAGATTTGACCGTTGGTTTTCGATTCCGCGAGTTTCAGGTAACTCTATTCGCCTTAGCCTTTTCAATTATGTCTCTTTTGGTTAGCGGCGGGCCCCCGAAGGCCGTGAAATTCCATGTAGGCCTTCCAATGTGGAATATCACGGATTTCGTCCCTTTTGCCGCGATGGACATCACGGGCTTGAGGCTGACAGTCGCGATGTTCATCGCGACTGTCATGTTGAAAGTCGCGATGTCCATCGCGAGTCTTGGGGAGACAGTCGTGATGTTCATCGCGACTGTCTGGCCAATACCCGCGATGGTCATCGCGGGTTCTTGTATGGAAGCCGCGATGATCATCTCGGCTTTTGATGGAAAAGCCACGATGGTATTTTTTGAAAATTTTTCCCTGGTGCTAAAAAATTTCTTTTTTTTTTTGGCAGGATGTTGAGGAGGCCATTGGTGTCATGGAGAGAGCGAGAGATGGAGGAAGATTTGATGGTTCGGATTCGTACTGATCAGGGGGTCCGGCAGGCTCTGGCAGTGAGTGGACTGCTAAAGTTCGCTCAGATTCCACCAATGCGTTCAGTAAGACCGTTACTGAAAAAATTGGTGAGTTGGTGGGTTCCTGCAGAGGGTGACTTTATTATTGGGGGTGAGAGGTTGGAGATCACCCTTACAGATGTGTATTTCCTTACCGGCTTACCTCGCTTAGGGGAGGTTGGGGATCTTCTGCCGAGGATTTCGGCAGGTGTGGACATGGAGGATCTCCTGGAGACCTTCTGTGTTGCTGGGGCGATTGTGCAGAACAGCGCTCTGATTCTGAGATCATTGCGGGAGTGGGACATGCGGGCTGTGGGAGCTTGTGTTTTGCGAGTTTTGGGTGCCGCGGCGCCACATCATTTTTTGGGGGGACAAACGATGATGGTGGATTCTGTGCTGAGGGGAACCTACTATGCATGGAATCATATGTTTTTGGCTGGTGTTCGGAGAGATCTGGACAAGGTCAGTCGGGAGGGGGGAGAGTTCTGCTATGCCTCCTTTTTGTGTTGTTTTTTCCTTGAGTGGGTACCGACTTTGCGGCCACGAGTGCCGATTCGGGATGGTTTGGTCAGCGAGCCGCGGATGGTGCGGTGGGGGCAGATGATGCCTCGCGGTGGTGGTGGCATCCGCGGGTTCTTTTCGCAGGATATGTATGAGCAGTGGGAGCAGATCCCCCTGCTGATTGAGGACTATCCATATGCAGGTATGGATTATCGAGGAGATCCGGAGATGCCTCGAGCCCAGGGACAGGCCTGGGGTTTAGATGGTATGTTTTGTCTTTTGTTCTCTACTATATCATTTTCTAGATGTGTCTGTTATGATTATAGTTAGATATTTATATGATGGTTACTTGTGTGATTGTGCAGATGTTGGTCCTGTACCACCAGCTGACTATGTGGCTCGTAGGGGTTAGGCGATGGTGGTTGCTCCACCTCCTATAGCGGTACCGCCGCCGCATGGTCGGGGATTTGGGGCTCGCGGTCGAGGGGCTGGCCCTCGAGACGATGCGGTGGAGGGTGTCCGAGAGACACTCGATATGATTCTAGCAGGGTTCCCAGAGGATGGTTGGAGGGATCTTGATCAGGACATCGTCGAACGATGTTTCGATGCGCCCCGTGAGTGGCGCTCGATCCTTCTGAGAGCAGCGTTGTTGGCTGCTGAGTGGAGGGACGGGGCTCGGCAGGATTAGGCAGGGCCGATGGAGGGGAGGATTCGCTTACGAGATGCTCTAGCGGGGCCGGAGGAGAGGAGAGTTCGGGCTCGACATGATCCGACGGGGCCAGTGGAGGAGGCACCAGAGGAGCCGAGGGACCGCGATGATTAGATGATATTGTATCTTCCCCCAAATGTTGATGAGCATGTGGGGGAGCACTTTTTGTACGGCTGATGTATTTTTGTATATTGGGTGCTGAGGGCACCTATGACATGTTTGGACTATATTATGATGATATATATATATATATATATATATGATTTTGGCATATAGTCACATATGCACATGGATGTATTCATTGTCTTTTTGTTTGCCCGTGGAGGCATGTTTGGTTTTCTGTATGCCCGTGGAGGCACATGTTATGCACGTGGATGTTTTTTTGTCATATTTATATATACGCCCGTGGAGGCACGTGGATGCATTTTTGTTTATGAAATGATTTGATTGGTGTGCCAGTCAAGAATGTTGTTGGCCGTATGGTCTGCTACGCTATTGAGATTTCTTGGGACATGTGTAAATGAAATGGATTCAAACTGTCGAACCATCTGTTTAGTGCGCAAGAATTTTCTAAAAAGACAGGGATCGCGTACCTGGTAATCATTGTTGAGCTGGGAAACAAGGAGTTGTGAGTCCAAGAAAACGTTAAGGTGACGTATGCTCATTTGGAGAGCTGCGGCCAGGAGACCGGTCACGGCATCATATTCAGCTTGGTTGTTGGTGGCAGCACCTAAACACACTCCTTCGATATGGATCAACTCATGTGAAGGGGAATATATTACCCAAGCTGCGGAGGCCAGATTGGGGGACCAATGGCTTGCGCCATCATTGAAACCAACGTAGCAGAGTGGAACAGGATCCATCTGTGGTCATGCAGAGAAAAACAAATATTTAGGTTTTTTGAATTTTTTGTAAAAAACAAAATAATACTGTACAATAATGGACGGTGGTGTCCATCAGGTTTACTATGGGTAAAATCGCTTGAGGTACAACCCGTTGCGTGGGTTGCGTAGGGGGTTTCCTTCTGAATCGGTCAGAATGTATGCCCCCTGTCCGAGGCAAGTGTGTATAATGTATGGACCTTGCCACATGGACACAAAATTTCATTTCCCGGTTTTTTCATGAGCCTGATCGTAGGCGAGGACAAGGTCCCCTTCAATGAAATTTCGTGGGTGGACATGTTTGTCATAATTCAGTTTGGATCGGTTTTTGCCTGCTTCCATGGTTTGAAGGGCTGTGCGCCGATCTTCATCGGCCTGCTCCAGGAGTAGTAAGCGTTTCTCAATTGGGGCAGTGTCCGGTAGGAGTTCAACGGCCATATGTAGGGTTGGAATCTGGCACTCAATGGGGAGGACGGATTCGACACTGTGAACTAAGTGGAAAGGGGTAAAACCAGTGGCGGTTTTGGTTGACGTGCGGTATGCCCATAGTGCCAGGAAGAGCATGTGGTGCCAATTTGACTTGTGTTTGTCTACAGTACGCTGGAGGATGGTTTTCAAAATTTTGTTGATTGCTTCAACTTGGCCGTTTCCTTGGGGGTAGTAGGCGGAGGAGAAATGGTGTTCAAATTTCAGTAAGGTTGATAGTTCTCTCCAGACGGCGTCTTCTAAGTGAGAGTCGTGGTCTGAGACGAGTTGTTTTGGCACTCCAAAACGAGCAATAACATGGTTGAGAAAAAACCGTGCTGCGGTGTCGGCTTTGCAATTATAAGTTGGCATGGCCTCCGCCCACTTGGTGAAATAATCGACGACCACAATAATTTGTTTGTGACCGCCGGCTGACGTGGGATTGCAATCGATGAAGTCGATGGCCCATTTGCAAAATGGTCCGGCAGTAATGATTGGATGAAGGGGGGCGGGTGGGGTTCTTGCTTTTGGTGCAAAAAGTTGGCAGTTTTGACAGTGTTTGACTGCGGTGATGTAATCAGTAAATAATGACGGCCAAAAGTAACCTGCGCGAATGATCTTTTGGGCGGTGGCCATGCTGGAGAATGGCCTCCACAGGCACCGCTATGGCAATCATTAAGGACTTGTTCTGCCTCGCTATGGGATAGGCAGTGTCATAAGATGGTATCAACGTCGCGTCGATAAAGTACATCCCCTAACAATAGGTATCGGGGGGCGTGGTGTCGGATGCGACGGCGTCCGTCATGATCAATGTGGGGTCTGAATTTCTGCATGCGAAGGTATAGCAAAATATCACCATACCATGGGTCATCAGACGAGATGATGAATAAGTGATTGTCAGGTAACTCATCAGAGATTTGTGGGGACGGTAGAAGGGAGGGGAGATCGGTGATGAGCTGGGCAAGCGTGAGGGCTTTAGTGATTTTAGGGGTTCGGAAAGTGAGGTCATATTCCTAGAGGATAATGACCCATTTAGAAACCCAACCTTGTAGGAGCCGCCGGTTGAGGAGATAGACCATAGGGTTGGAATCGGCGACAACTGTGGTATGACTGAGCAGAATGTAGTGTCGCAATTTTTGGATGGAGAAGACTACAACTAGGGATAATATTTCCTCGTATGGGTAACGTAGGGGTGGGCCAGACAAGGTCTAGCTGATGTAATAAATGACATGCTCGTGGTGAGAGGCATCTTCTTGAACCAAGACTCCGGACACGGCATGTTCGGATGCTGAGACGTAAAGGATGAAGTCCTGAGAGAAATCTGGAGGGGAGATCAAGGGGGCTTGTGTGAGAGCTTTCTTGAGGTCTTCGAATGCCGCTTCTGCTTGCTCATCCCAAACAAAGGATATGTGGGTACGAAGCAGGCGTAAGAATACATGAACTTTGGTGGCGTAATCAGGAACGAAGCGACGAAGGAAATTGGACCGCCCCTGTAGACTCTGGAGTTGCCGAAGCGTGCGAGGAGAGGGAAGGTCTAAGATGGCTTTGACTTTCAGGGGATCAACAGTAATTCCGTTCCGGGAAACAATGAAACCCAATAATCGGCCTGTCGGAACGCAAAAGACACACTTGTGTGGGTTCAAGCGGATTTTATATTTACGACAACGCAGAAAAACTTGCCAGAGGTCGTTAAGGTGGTCTGATCGTTTCCGGGAACGAGCTGTAAGGTCACCAAGATAGACTAGCAGGATATGGACTAAGTAATGAAAACAATAGGTCATGGCCCGCTGGAAGGTGGCCCCAGCATTTTTGAGGCCGAAAGGCATGACGCGATACGCAAAGGTGCCCCATGGGGTTGTAAAAGCAGTCTTGTACTGATCCTCCTTACGGATCTGAATCTGGTTGTATCCAGAAAATCCGTCCATGAAAGATAGGACTTCGTGTCCCGCACACGCATCAATGAGTTGGTCAATGAATGGCATGGGGAAGTTGTCTTTGGGACAAGCTCGATTTAAATCATGGAATTCAATGCATACCCTAAGGGTGCCTTGCTTTTTGTTAACGGGAACGGGGTTTGAAACCTAGGTGGTATAAGCAATAGGATAAATGAATCCTGCTTTGCGAAGTTTCTCAACCTCGGCTTTAATAGCGGGGAGCTTGGAAGGATGAATGGGTCATTGTTTCTGATGAAAGGGGGGTACATCAGGCCATGTGTCAATATGGTGCTCTATAATGGCGGGGTCAAGACCAGGCATTTCGGTATAGGACCAGGCAAAGACATCACGGAATTCTTGGAAAAGTTTTTTGTATTCTCTAATCTCATGCTCAGTACAGGAGGCTCCTAAGGTAATGATTTCAAGGGCACCAGGTGGATCGGAGATATCGATGTGGATGACGGGTGAGATATTGGCCATGTTACCTTCCTCAAAGTCACCAGGAGCAGGAATAGGATCCTTAAACCAGTCGACTCTAGTAGGAAGGAAATCTTTGGACTCAACCGCGAATTGGGTAGCGGTGGTAGAGGAGGACTCTTCTGGGAGGAAGTATGAACAATGGTGCATGTCTTCCCATGGGTAATCAGGGGCAGTAAGGGCCTCTAAAATTTTCTCATCAGTATGGAAGTAATCAAACCACAAATCGATGGGTTCTGGTTTGTATGTTGTCGAAATCATATAGATGGTGTTAATCTCTCCGGATGGGGATGCTACGGGAGGGTAGATCTCCTCAATTGTGGGGGGCGCTATCTCAAGGTCCAAATTATTCATCTCGTAGAGAGATGCTCTGTAATCTGGGATGTCAGGACAGTGATGTGAGTAATGGCCGTAAATACTGCATATCGCACAAGGGTGGTTGGTATGCAATGATTTATCACGAGGCTTGGTGTTTGGGTCGATTTTGACAACCGGGATGTTGGGGTCGTCATCAAGCATTTGCATGTGTTCCTGTAATGCGGGTAATTGTGGACATTGATGAGGTTGATGGCCTAACTCATCACACAATGAGCATTTAGGAGGAGCACAAAACACGGGGGGAGGTTTAACTGCTTTGGGAGGAGGTACCGTAGTGTATGGTTGTGGGCCTCTGCCCCTAGTGGGCTTGATAAGAGGAGGGGGATTCATAGAAGATGAAGGGGGTAGTGACACCGGGAGGTGGTTGAGTATTAGTGACAATGGGTTGCACCGGTTGCAAGATGACATTTGGTGTCGGCGGGGGAACGGGAGGCGAAATATACCACACGGGTGATCCTAAGGTTAACCCGGGAAGACTAAGGGTAGCCATAACCGGAGCGCTTACTACGCCTGAGGGAGGGAATAGAAAGGGGATTGTGTGGATGGGTGTGACACCAATGTGACTAGGGACCAATGGTGGTTTAGGTAAGAAGGGCGGTTGATTGTTGGGTGTTTGTGTATTGTGGGACATGGTACATAGGTCAGATACTTTGGGCGCTGGTGACAGGGGTGGGATGGACTGGAATGTAGAAGTCATCGGCGTGTCGGAGTAAAGTCCAGGTCCCATGGAGGAAACAAATGAGGTAGTAGCACCACAAACAGGTTGTTCAACCATGGGGAGAACATTTTCGGGTGCAGCTGGGGCCTTAGGATCGTAATAGGTGAGTTGGTTGACCTTGACCACGTGTCCCTCATGGGGGAACATCATGGTACGAAAAACGGAGGAGCAACCGCTCGCATGGCATACATGTAGTTGCGACCAAGTAAGAGGTTATAATCAAGTTGGGCATTGATGACCTCTATGTCAATGAGCACAGTTTTACCAGCCAGCTGGACGGGGACATTAGCTAAGAGACCTTGGGGTTGAGCCAAACGGCAATCGTAGGCTCGCAATGTGGTGGTGGACTGCTAGAGAGTAGGGGATCCCAAGTTCTGCCAAACGAATGTGGACATAACGCATGTAGAGGCGCCTTCATCGATAATGCACTGATGGATGACAAGATTCCGAACGGAAACAGAAACCTGGAATGCTAAAGTGGAAGGCAGGCGTGGTTCGGACTGGTCTGAATCGAATGCCATCAGTTGTGAATCATTGGGGTCAATAGCACCAATGGCAGAGAGCAAAGTTTTGTGTTGTGAAGGACAGTTTTTTAAGACTTCTAAAGCAGACATGGCCGCGGGAGACTAGGCTAAGTCGTCTACAATGTTGTAATTCAACGCAGCGCGAACATTGGGGTTATTGTTGATGTGACGAAGTGGGAAGCGAGGTGCTTTAGAGGCGCCATCGAGTGGAAACGAAGGTATACGTAATGTCTGATCAGTGGGATGAGCGTTAGTGTTGTTGTCGGTGGGAGGGTCTTCAGGGGAAGAGCCATATTAGTTCCGACGGGTTTGGAGGTTGACATTAGCGGATGACATCATTAATAAGTGGTGGTTACCTGAATCGAACACGGGTTGACCAGGAGCGACATAAGTGATCTGTTGTTGTGGTGGTGCGTTTCCTTGAGGGGGAGCCAACGGCTGAATGTTCACTATGCCTTGGGTTGGTAGGGGGTTTTGTAGCACCAAAGGTTGCTGCTGAGGGGGGTGGGGGGTTCGGTAGCACCTGAGGAGTCGCTTGCCCTTGACGATGGGCATCATCAGTCTAGAGTTTTCGAGCTCGCTCTAAATGTGGGCAAGCATGTGTGTAGTGGCCATAGACCCCGCAAATAGAACAAGGATGGTTTGTTCTGAGGTTATTATTTTTAGGCTGCTTGGGATGACGATCCGGATTCTAGTTGGGAGGGGTAGCATTGTTGTTATTTTGTGGAGGATTGGTAGGTGGTGGACCTTGATGATGTTGTTGGTTGTTGCCGCGGTTACGTCCTCTTCCACGGTTTTGTTGTCCACCCTGGTTGCGTTGGTTGTTTTGATGTTGGGGCTGATTGTGTTGTGTGTACACTTGCCCTTGAGTAGTGGGAGGATTTTGATTTGCCGCAAGTGCGGGAGCAGGTTGCGGTGCATAATAAGCTGGTGGGGCTGGAGGTGGTCCAATTACCTGCTGGGGTTGTTGGTAACCCTGAGCTATTGGAGGTGTTGGGTTAGCTGTTGTAGCTTGCTGTGGGTAATACATTGGTTGTGGCGGGAACTGAATTGGGTTCTGGGTAGCCGGTTGGCTATAGTATGTGGGTGGTACATATGCCGATGGCGCTTTCCCATAGCAATGTTGTGGACAAGAGGGTCCATGAGTGTGATGACTCTGATTCGTTGGAGCGTACGAAGTTGTCGCTCCAGAATTAGATGTAGCCCTAGAGAGGTCTGGGGAATTTATGGTGCTCACCATGCTAAAAGGTTTAATGTGCGGTGTGACCTGTCCAATAATACCATCAACGGCATGTGATGCCCCCGGCGCGTCACTACGTGAAGAATCGCCTCGTGAGGCGTCTGGTATGATGGTGTGGAGATAGCCTGATTGAGCATAAATTAGGTCGAATTGCTGAGCTTTTAGGATAGCTTCTTCCTCCGACTGGGGTCATTCGGAAGCGACGTCTTTTGCTATGAGGGGTAGGAGTGACTTAAGGAACCAGTCCAAAAATATACGGTCATCTAGTTTAATCTTACAAAGGCTACGACACTTTCGCCACTCATGGATGTGGTCCATGATGTGGGTAGCTGTGTTTTGTCTGCAAGACAACAGTATTTCAACTCATGCATCGTAACGTACAGGTAGCTGAAAAAACTGAAGGAAAGTGGAGGTGAGAGACGTGAAAGTATGGTGGGTCCCATGTGTTTGTTCGATGTACCACTTGGCTGCAGAGCCAGTGAACATTCGTTGCAATAGTCTTAGACAAATGGAGTCATCCACTATGGAGTTAGATGAACACCATAGGTGAAAAGACATTATGTGGTTTTGAGGGTCCTCCCCAGGTTTTCCTTCAAACTTGGGTATGTCCAAGGGGAGCTTTGTAGGCATGGGTGGCCATGTAGGGTTGTGCCTGATGGGATCGTTGGTTAGCCTAGCTAAGTCTGGTAAGTTCAGACTAGCCATGTAAGGTAAACTAGCAGATGGGTGTGTCATAGTGGTTGGGACATAACTATTCATGGTGGGATTATGTAGTGGTCCAGTAGCCCCTAAGGGTATGCTAGGTATTGAAGGTATGTGTCCTCCAACTGCTGTGGTTTGGTATGGGCTAGCGTTTCCAAGTGCAACATGGGTTACACTAGGGTTAGGAATAGTACCAGGAATTCCTGGGATCTGGGTTGTGGTAATGATAGGGGGTGTGACCCCTATATTTGGCATACCCATAATAGGAGGTAGTCCAGTGTTGGGCATTCCTAAAGTTGGAGTGTCCCCCACATTAGGCATGCCGAGAGGGGTTGTTGTTACCATGGATGGCACAATAGTGGAAGGGTTTGTGGATGTATCTCCAATAGTATTGGTAAAAAGTGGGTCGAATTGTGTTCCAGCCATGAGGTTGGTTGGTAATAACTCAGTAGGGTTTTCGGATTCAGCCTCAGAATCAGATGTGAAGTGAGGCGTGTCAGAATCGGATGACTGTATGTTTGGCCGATGACGTGTCGAGTCAAGGGATAAGGCTTGACGTCGGTGACATGGAGAGCCAAGTAGACTGAACTCAGGGGGTTCACCCTGAAGACGACGAGATCGTCTAAAATTCTCAATGGTGAGAAATATGTTTTTTGTTTAAAAAAATTCAGTATAAGGTGGTGATGTAAAAAACTCGAAACCCTAATGCAACAATGAGTGCAAAAAAGGGAGTGAAAATAAAGGCTCTTAGGCCAAAAATTCAACCTCAAAAAGCACTTATTATAGCAGTTGTGCTATAATAAGTGGAGGGATGCAACAAAATTGATCAGAATACCAACAGTCAAACAGTTTCTACAAAAAAGAGGTGCTACTAGACCAAAGGTGGGTAATGTATCATGCAAACACCTAACTAGAAGTATTGTGAGTCAACAAATGATATCCTCTGCAAGGTGATGAAATCCAAGTCAGACGATATAGAGTGTTGAATCAACGGCTAGATCTCCCCCTACCGGGAGGGAAACCGGGTAGACAATCCTAACGAGTGGCAACTAGGATACCCTGTTCATGACACATTCAGAAAAGGTGAATCTGCATTTGGTCCTTTTACCGCAGTATCCCCATACAAGGATACCCCGAGAACTGCGAGAAGTAGCCTTCGGTTACTGAATGGATTGCGGTATTCCACTCAGGCCTCCGGAACAACTCTGGCGACTTCAACCCTCCTAGGGGAGAGGCCTTCCGATAAACTGGTTGTGACCATGCCAAAAAAAACTGTGGGATTTTGGTTCCCTAATGGACAACAGCTATGTCTCAAATCTAATAACTGAGGGGTGTTATTGGAACACCTATCCCCTCAATTCTACCTAACTTCAAAATTCTTTTAAGTGCTCCCCAAGTGGGGTTAAAAGTTGGTTGAGTTTAAGGTAAATTTTAAGGCTCATTTTAAATTAGTGGCAGAGTGGGTGCAAGTGTGGTATTTAAACTAAATTTGATTTGCCTCGCTTGGGCGATTTTACAAATGAAAGAAAAGACGCTTCCGGTTTTGCAAAAAAAAAAGGCGTTTTTGAAATGTAAATGCTTGAAAAAACTATTCAAAAATAATGGATCTTTGAAATAATTTAAAGGGAAGCAAATAGCATGGATATTCAAGAAATAAATGGATCTCTTAAAAATTGCTTGGGCAAAGTATTGAGCAAATAAACAGTAAAACCTTGATCTAGCTAAAATGCAGAAAAATCTCTCTTTCAATTTCTGAAAATTTTTAAAAAGACTTTTTAAATGAGCATTCTAAATAGTAAAAAAAATTTCTATGGCTGTAAAAAATGCAGGAATTTTAATACTATAAAATGTGCTAAATGGGCAGAAAATACAGCAAAAAATATTTTTCAAAAAATTGGCCGAATTGAAAAAAATTGCATCACGGGTTTTTGGAAAACAGCCGCGATGGGCCGCGCGGGTTTCGGCCGCGAAGCCGCGATGTGCAGCGCGGATTCCTGTCACACAGTCGCGATGGGCAGTGCGGTTTTCAGCCACGAAGCCACGATGTGCAGCGCGGAAATTGGCCGCGAAGCCGCGACGAGCCACGCAGAAAATGGCCGCGAAGCCGCAGCGAGCCGCGCGGAAAAAAGCCGAAAAGTCGCTATGAGCTGCGCGACTGTCAGGAAAAAAACCGCGAGGCAAATGCTGAAAACGAGCGCCGAAAAATGAACCCGAAAATGGAAATTTCAAGCTGTTAATTGCAATAGAAGGGGCCAAGATCTATAACAGCAATGGATCTGCTATTTAGGATGGTAGATCTATGGATTAAACTGATAAAAACTAACAAAAACTAAGATCTAATGCAAAAAATTGAGATCTAATAATTCAAAGCCAGCGGAGTCGCCAAAAACTGTTGGCTTGGTTTTGCAACCAAGCTTAGTGCAATGGGCACCTGGTAACTAGTAGCAACAGTTTCAATAGAAATAAATAACAAACTAATCTAAACTATATTAATCATGGATCTATGTGAAGTAAATAAGTAAATAATGGAAATATTATATAAAGTAAAACAATTGACAACATGTAAAAGAAATGATCTTGTATTAAGAATAGCGGCAAGCAAGTGCTTGCAATGGTAATACCTCCAAGTGGTGAAGATTGTTGAGTAGCTCCAAGGGTGAGCAGCTCCAAGTTCCAAAGGTCTCTTCTTCTCCAATGCTTCCTGGTTTGTGCAAGGCTCAAAAAGGTGGGCAATGCTCAAAAGGGATTTTGGCAGCATGAGGATAGGATGATGGATGGATCGAAAGTGAAGAGCCCCTACCACCTTTTTATAGTTTTTGGTGGTGGGGAATACCATTATGGTTTTGAGGAAACCAATGGTATTGACCAACATGGTTTAGGTACATTTTCCCTCCTTTCTCCTTTTTTGAATATTTTTAATATTTTTATTCCCTTTTTAATATTTTTGGGAATTTTGGACCCTTTTTTAGGGTTTTTATGCTTTTTGAGTAAAAATATTCATTTTGAGTGGAAAAAGGGGTGTATTAAGGTCTTTTGGTGACCTTTTGGTGGCTTTTAGAGGCTCAAATGGTGAAAAAGTGGACAAATGGGTCATGTGAAGAAGGAAATGAGCTAGTGAGCACTTTTTGGGTGTTAACAACAAGCATAACTAAAAAGTACTAGACTTGTTTTTCTTTGTGGGAAAACCAATAGTAGTCTACGTTCTAGGGCCTTGGTTGTAGGTTTCGAAATATAATTCTCCAATGCCACTAAAACAAAATTAGTATCTCACTAGTTGAGTGTGAAATCGATTAGTAGAAGGAGACACTTGTTGGGAAAGTGCATCTCATACACATGAGATCAAGCTAAGTAGGAAATTGAGTTTATTCCATCATTGCTTGCTTGGTGGGATATGTGAGTCAGGGGGATCTAAGTGAAGAGTAAATTCCTTGGGTTGACACCTTTTTTAATTAGATTTTCAGGTTTGAGACTTAATCGTACATTCCCTACCCATTCACAGGAACCTGGCCCACAATTGTTCTATCCAACTAACAATTGCGAAGTGGTAGCCATATATGCTTATTCTAGGTTTCTTCTAAGTGACTGCAAGTGGGAAGTGCTTGTTGTAACTAATATATACACATAAATTCTACCTCAGTACTCCCGTGGAGGGTACTTGCATCTTGAGTTATTATCACATGATGGTTACTGTAATTGTATCTTGCACCTTCGTTGGTTTGACTTCAGCCCTAACCATTCCAGGTTGACCTTCGGAAGGATAATTTTGACTCTGTATTTATTTACTACAGTGAGTTGGGGACCCTGGTCTTGTCTTTAAAAGAGTAGTTTTGCTTGTTGTATCTTTAGGGAAACTACTAGTTGAGTGTAGTTGTATTGAACATTGATTTTAAGGAATTGTTTGTCTTGATACTATTTGAGTCAAGGTAGATGAAGAAACCATATGTTGGTCCAAAGGATTATAGGTCTCTCTCCATAGAACACAGAGTTTCATTCCAAGGGGCACAAGTACACTCCCCCATGGGGGTCGGACGAAGAAAACTAGGAGCCTCCAAAAAATATTGCAAGTGAATTAAAAGAAAAAGAAGTTAATAAATTTCATGAGATATCGGAGGAATGGAACCTAAAAGGTCCTAACGGTCATGTTCCTTTACCTAGAAGGGTATTATCCCCTCCTACTCAAAAAATCTAAGTCTAGTTGATATCAAGGACATGACAGACCCAAACTTTTGTCGATTTTCATCTACTCTTCTATAAATCCCAAAGTCGATCATAATTCCACAACTGTCATTTTGATGATAAAGGTCATGTATTTCACTCCAACCCCTTATACAAATTGTATAACATGAGTAATACTAGTGGTATTCCAGGAGATGGGGGCACCTTAATATTTGCTTCTAGTGTTCCTATGGGATGAGTCAATTCGATAGTTTTGAGTGTCTTAGCCTCTATTTTTTTCCCATCCACTTCCAGAGTATCTCTGGGAGGATCATTCCCCTCAATCATAACTCCTAATAGTAAATATGGGACTTCATCAACATCTGTTAGCAACCCTTTTTATTGTGTGATGTCATCAACTGGGATGCCACATTTAGTTGTTAATAACCACCCTTATTTTCTGAGTTTTATCACGCTAATAGGAAGTTCATCAATCCCCTTCAATGCAATTCCATTAATTTGGAGGTGGACATATCCCTCAGTCTATGCTTTATGTAGGAATCAAATCTCCCCAATCTTTAGTATTCCTGATGAAACATTCCCTTTTTCGGAATGGGAAGCATGGGTAGTGGCGATTTCTCACCATATCTACAAGTTTCACCTAGTTATCCTTAGAACCCTAGGAATCTATTTAACTCTCCTTTCATACCTAGTAGTTCTTATACACTAGGTAGTTATTTTTTCAGTACAAATAAAAATTCAGGATATGCATCTAGAAGTTGGAACGTGTTCACTCATATCAGATTATTGTTCCTCGCAACCTTAAACTTACACGATCGGACGAAGTTAACAAATTATTCAATGATGCATAATCCTAACCGGATCCTTGTACCAACCAAGTTACCTTCATATATACCTAATTTTGAAGGGAAGGCTGGAGAAGACCCAACTACTCATGTATGACCTTCCATCTCTAGTTTTCAACAAACTCACTGATGGATGATAGTATTAGGTTAAGGATATTTCAGAGAATGTTGAGCGAGGTAGCGATGAAATGGTAAATTGAGCTCCCAAGGTATTTGTTCTACAATTTTTACACCTTAGTGATGATATTTATAAACCGCTTTCAATTTTCATTCCACTATGATACAAGAATTTAACTCTTGACATCTTTTCAATGGAGCAATTACATGCATATCTTCGACCACATTCATGAGTAGTGGAGGATATGTCAGTTGATCGAAGCCCAAATACCTAATGAATTCTTAATGGATTGAATTATAAATTATTTATTACCATACATTGCAAAATATGTTGCACTTTTTGGGGTCATGACTGAGGAACAAGATTTCATCAAGGCCTATCAATTCGTCATGCTGATGTATTCCTATTCAAAGGTGTTATATGAAAATTTTCTAATGGCTCCTTGAGAAGATACAATCTGAACAAGCTTAGACCTAGAATATGTGTCGCTGGATTATTTGGTTTAATAGAGAATGATGTAGTTAATCAGGTATCAAGATAAATGGGACAAATGTCCTTAACTTACAACGTTCATGTTACCAACACCATTTCTCTTACTCAATCCTTCAATATCTACAAAGTACGGACTTCTAATACAAAAGGGAACCAAAAACCTAGAGGAAATAATAAAGGAAAAAACAAAAAGAATTGGAACAAGGGGAATAATTCAAATAATAACAATGATGGTGGGAGTAAAAAGGATAAAAAGAAGGTGAAATTTCCACAGAAGACCACTTAACGCACCTTTTCCCCAAAATGGAGGTTTCCAACAGATTGTTGGTGCAACAAGATGGTCAACAAAAACCTGATATTCTCACATCCCCTTTCCTCCACAGAATGAGACAATGGTCTCTCAAGTTCCTCATGACCCTATACCCCCATAAGGGGGTAACCACGGTCCCTCTCCCGAAGGAGGAAACTCATCGAATGAAAATGTATTCATGTGTGAGAGACATGTAAATCCAAACTATGGATCATAATTATAATGGTCCTAATTCAATATTTGAGCAAAAAGAAACATCTATGTATAAATGTTGAATCCTCTTCATATAGGGAGATTGACTCTTGACACAATGGCACACCTCCAAAAAGGTGTGTTGAATAGATCGACCCATAACCCCAATTCTCGGTCGCTAACAAATATAGTATTTTTTAAGATATAGCCCAATCCCGATGCACAATGCCGGATTTAGAATTTCTTCAAAGTTTCCCTAATAAGAGAAAATAATTGTTTTCAGCCATTGGTGGCATTAGCCCTTTAGAGTCTTAGTTAATAAACTTTGATGCAAACAATTGGAAGCCATGAATTCCTTATTGCGGTTTTTTCCATATTCAAGTGCCAACCACTAGGGAAAATATTTTTCAAACTATGATAGATGAAGGACCTTCCACATGTGTTATGTCTTTATCATGTTTGTGAGATATAGGCTCTCCTGATATGGTTACATCTCCAACCATGTTAAAATAATTTGATGAATATTTTTTTATACTCATGGGATTATCCATCCTTCCATGTAGAGATAGGGGGGGAATTGTCTCCCTATAGGTAGAAGTTGTAGATTATCCTCTTGATTATAATCTCCTCTTAGGACATATATGGATGTATGAAATGAAATCAATTTTATCTCTATTCGTTTATTCCATTCAATTCGTTCATCAAGGAAAGATAGTGACCATTAACCAATTGTCCTTTTCCATAAATGAGTTAGTTACTTCGACAAGATCAAACATCCCATTTGTATAAAATTCCATGAGTTCTTGCAATAATGTGTGTGGGGATTTATTATACCCTAATAGGAACATTTAATATTCATCCCCATGTGTGCTACAATGACTATGTATATACAAGATTGTGAATCGCCACTAATTCCACAAGTTATACATGTTGTTTCAAAACTTCATACTTTAATTATCAATGGATAGTGCTAGGCCATTATGTGACGATGGAAGAGAATGGATGTATAGATTTGGTCATTCCTTTATCTATGACAAAAATTGTCTATCGGGATTTTCAAGCAACCACTATTGACCCCGATCACATTTCTCAACCATTGGCAGAATATAATCAATTCACTTCTCCCATATGGGCCATCAACTCTTCTTCTTCCCAATATATTTTAGATATGTTTTTTCCCTCAAATGAAGTTATTATAGAAGCTATGTCTATTACTAAAAGGCCTTGGAGAGACATGCACTAAAGGTCATATTTTCTTCCCGGGTTGAATGCTATGAGGATTGATGACAAGGGTAATATAAAAATTGCGAACCTTGATTGGTATGGTTGTCCCCTTGTGACATGTGATGTGTATGCAAAAGGGAACATGGAAAAAATTTCTAAATCCATAATTCCAATTAACATTTATAGGAAACATGTCATTTTTGTGAATGTATTTATTGGAGTAGAATGTTCCCTTGAGGGAATTGAAATTTATGTTTCTATATTTACATAATATCGTGACATTTTTTCTTGGAAATATCAAGAAATGTGGGGGAATGTGGGGCCCGAATCTAGGTATTTTTTAAAATGAAATCAATACATATCCCAATTCCAAGCATATTCAATATAAGTTGCAACTGGTTAAGCACAGGAAAGCAGCTATTGTTAATGCAAAGGTGGAAAAAATACTCAAAGAAGGTTTTTTCTACCCAAATAAATTGAACGAATGGGTATCCAACCTCATTATGGTTGATAAAAAATAAGGAACCATACATGTCTATACTAACTTTAGGGATTTGAAAAAATATTGTCCTAAGGAAAACTACCCTACTTTGTTCACCAATTAGATTATTGATGAATGTGATGGAAATGAAATCTTTTAATTTATGGTAGGATTTTCGGGTTATAAACAAATTTAAACACACCCTGAAGCTCATCAAAAGACTACCTTTACTTTTCCTTGGGACACATTCTTCTATTGAAAGATGCCATTTGGCCTTAAAAACACTGGAACCACTTTTTAGTAGACCATGTCCTATGCATTTCATGACATAAAATGTATTGTTGAAGTCTACTTAGATGATTTGATTGCTCACCCTGATAAGAGAATTGATCATCCTGCCCACCTTATTGTAGTATTCAATATATGAAAGTATTAAAATGAATCCTCATTAGTGCATGTTTTTTGTCGAATCCATTCATTTACTGGGTTTCATCGTATCTAAGAATGGGATTCTAGTAGACCCATTTAAGGTGGAATCAATAGTCCAATTGCATCCCCCATGCAATATATGTCAACTACAGAGTCTTCAAGGTAAATCCAAAGTAAAAAAATGCCTCATGTTCCTATTAAAGAAAGGGTCATGTTTATTTGGGATATTTTTTCTTAATGATCATTTGATGCATTAAAAATGCCTCTTATATCCACCCCACCACTAAGTCCTCCAGACTATAGTAGATATTTCTTATTATATTTAGCAACATCTAAATCAACCATTGGTATGGTTTTTTTTTAGGAAGATGAATTACATCATGATCGTGTAGTTTATTACATACACATAGAAAATACAAGTTGTACTAAGTCACGTTGTTGGACACCCTTGTAACCTCTATTGATACCCCTTTGACTAGAACCACATTAGACAATACATGTATATACAATTTCACTCCCACTTACCCTAGGGTATATTAGAACTCCCATGGGACATTTGAAACCATCCCTAGATAATCCTATCAACCATATTTCTATTATAATGGCACCAAGAATAGCACTCGGGAAAATTACTCTCTAGTACCTGGGTAGTTGGTTAGTACATCTAAGGGAACGGTCAAGCCTCCTCAGTTAGTCCCTTGATAGATTGGGTTGAGTAATACTATTAGAAACTGCACATATAACTAAGAGCTATAGCACTTGGCACTCCTTTTTCAATAGGACCCTAGAAACCTTGTCCTATGACACTAGCTAGAAATATTCCTACATATTTGCATCCAAAACGAATTTGGTAATTATTTGAGTGCAACAATATTCAATAGGGGACAATACTCATAATAAATTTATTAAAAAAAATTTAGGATCCACTTGCACCATTGTTGGGGACTATTTATGCATAACCTAGAGGTCAAATTATTGGAAAGAAATCAATTACTAACCCGACATAACTATGGTCCTTCCTCCCAATGTGTCACTAATGGAGGAAGATACTATTTTAGGTTTCCTAAACTTAAAAATGAATAAGTATAGACTAACCAAGGGAGAGACTATGGCCAAGTTTTCACTAATGTTAATTATCAAGGAATTAGAAAACCTAGGATACTTACCTAGCTTTATTTTTTTTTAAGGAGAGGTGCCTAAAGGTATGAGGTCAAAGTTCAAGATGTACTCTAAGATGGGATTCAAAATTACCATGAAAGTAAAGTATAACACATAAGCATGATAAAAGTTACTTGTTAACAATGTATAACCAATGTATCATATAAGCACAACATCCAGGGCATTTGTGACTTGAGTAAATGAAGGAATAAGTTATGAATCATCAAGATCATCCGCATGTATATGAAATGCATAAACAACTCATGAAAATGGAAAGTGTGAATTTATTAATGAGCTTATTATGTCACAACAAGTTGTTTAGAGGATTACAACATATGTATTAAAGAGAACCATTCATTAGCATTTATGATACCATTAGGTTCATCCACATGGAACAAAAATAGCCATCACTTGAGACAATTATAATAGTGTGAATTGATTATGGAACCAATTTATCACAAGCAATCATTTAAGCATTGTATCATGTGGTTTGAAAATAGGCATCATAACTTAACCATGAATCATTAGGATTACCCACAGTAATAACTTGTGACAAATTAGGAAAGTGTGAATTTCTTAGTGGGAGAAATTTATAATAAGTGTTAATTTATAACAATGTGGGTTAACTCATTCACATGTCAGATAAACAATGCATAAATTTACAAAATGCATTGCCACCAAGATGATATCACAAGTGTGAATTGCCAATAAGATAAGAGATCACAACAACATATTTCATGTGGTTTTAGTTAAATCATTTACATCAACTTATTTATGTGATTCAATGAGGCATTCACAAGTTATACCCAGACAACAAATTGAACTATGATTCTTAGTTCATCAAGAGTTGTAACTAGTGGGATCTAGATATCAGCAAGGATATTGTATCTACAACCTTAACTCTTAAATGTTAACGTAGGGATCGTACAAACTTACGAATTTTTAGGAATATATATGCATCTACAAATAGGGAAACATGTGTCTAGTAGTATAACAATTGAGCTAGCTAACAAAGTATGAATTCTACTCTAAGTACACAAAAGAATTATACAACAAATTTAAATGACTACTAAATATAGGTTCCAAGATTGTAAGATCCATATATTCTACTTGGAACTTAGTTTATCATCATTCCCTTAAAGGGAAATCTTAGGTTGATCTAACACTCTTGTTTGTAACAACTTTCAGTGAGAGTCATCCTTACTCTACCCCGTGGATACAAAATGCAGGGAATTGAGAAGCTATGAGTTCCATTCAAGTATTCAAATATGTAGACTAATATCATTGAGCAAGTTGAATAATGAATTCATACATATAAAGAAATAACATGAACAAATTAAATAGAACTTAGGAAAGAAAATATACAACATTCTTGGGCATAGATAGTGAGAAAATAGCTTTCAAGAAAAAAAATGTAGGAAATCTACCATTTGCAGGAAAAATACAACAAAATACACTTTTCTACTAAATGAATGAAACGATATAAAACTAATTATATCCTAACAAACATCAATTCCCTGCACCTCCCTTAGGTGGGCCCTTACCCAAGATCACTACAAAAAATAAATTAATGCTTACATATAAGATGCAACAAGTACTTATTTCATTAATGTAGAAAACCATAATTACATCATAAATGTCTTTGGACTCAAATATCAAGAACTGAACACAATAACATAATTATGGTATGAAAAATAGTGCATCCCCTAGGCTCACTTTCTCCACTATTTAAATACAAAAATGGTTCCTCTGATCCTCTCGATTAGTTTCTAGTTCAACTGAATATTTCAATGGCCTCATAGTGTCTACACCTACAACTGAGGTAGTAGAACGTAGTTCTCTGATCCTTGTCATCAAAATGGTATCATACTAAGAGAGCACTTGGATAGTGTGGAAAATGCCAAGCCACTTGCTTTATTTTATCTACTTTAAAAGTGCACCAACATGGATCTTGATTTGAACTTCCTTAAAATGTGCCAACATGGATCTTGATTTGAACTTCCTTAAAATGTGCCAACATGGATCTTGATTTTAACTTCCTCAAAATGTGCCAACATGGATCTGCTCTAAGATTCATGATTGCATCAAATGATTAGCATTCGTGTACACTTAGTCATCAAAAAGGAAGTTTAAAAAAATAAGCAAATAATTGTAATGAACATACAATCCAACGTATAAAGCATGCAACATACATTGATCCATTGTCCATACTGTTCCCTTTTTGGTGTGCTTGCATTCTCAAAATTTAGAAAAAAATGAATAGATGGGCCCATCATGTCCCCCCAACATATCAAGTTGCACATTCTTGTGCAATAAAGGAAGGAGATCTAATTTCAATTTAGATGTCTCCCCTTCTTGTGTCCTTAGGTCCCAAGCTACAATTGTTTTTTTGCACATGTCTGGTGATATCTTTTATCTTGCTATGTTTGTTCCCAGTTGTCCTTTTCTGACTCCTCGGTTCATTCCTTATCTGCATCAGGTAGGAGAAGAGGGGGGATGAATTTCAGTCAAATCCATTATAATCCCATTTTCTCCATAGTGGATATGAATAACATTGATATAAATAGTGCCCTTTTGAGATTAGATGGAGAGTGAACTTCTACATGCTTCAATCTCAATGGGATGTCCTTCCATCTAGCTGCAATTTTATTTTACTTTAGTACAAGGGTAAACTCATGGTCTTTCCTTGGCAATTGGTGTGTTGTGATAACAAATTTAGGATTAGCAACCTTATTTCTTACCCATAGTTGTGATTTTTTCTCAATTTCATGGTACTTGGCCATCTCAATAGCCCTTTTGTTTTCATTGATAATCTAGGAGCATAAGGACCTAAGTTGCACATCCCCTACATAGCCAGGGTTTGGGGACCACCTATAAGGATAGGGCATTATGTAATTTTGCATATACAATTAATGTAGCTGATATTTTCCTCACTCATCCATTCTATGGAAGGTGTCAATAAAACATTTTTGGGTCTCTATCTGCTTTGCTAAGTGATCCTTCGATATTCTAAGTTAAAACCACAATCATTGCTCCTTTAAAATTACTGAATAGAGTCTAGTGGGTGGTCTGCATCTTATCAATTCCTGCATGATTTTAAAGGATCTTGTTGCAGTTTCCTCTAACTCTTCTATCTCCCTTGTCTTAGTCTCCAATTCCGATCTGCATGCATGTAGTTCTTAGCTCAAATTGTAATTTCCCTCTTCTAATTATTTCTTATCATCAATGTATTATACCTTCAAGAGGTGAAATTTTTCCTTCGTTGGGTGGATCTCATGATCATGTTGAGTGTGAGAACCCTAAGTTATCTCAACCTTTAGTACTTCAACTACATGTGCTATTTCTTTCCATTTTAGAACTTCTTTCTCTTGTTCCTTCAATTGATTTTGTAGTTGTAAAATTTGTTGGTACTTTTCTTATAGTAACAAAAATTTATCCATAACTTAAATGGTTTTTTCGGTGGTGGTATCAGGAGGGATCTCAGGAGGCTCCTATGTTTCCAGATCTTGGTGATCATGGGGAACCACTACATTTGAAGGATTGGAAGATTGTGCCACCTTAACCAAGCAGTGTAATGGTGAACTTGATGGAAGAACTCAAAAGGAATCCCCTCCCATCATTGAGGAAGTTTTTCTTCCTAACCCTGTGAAGAACCCTATATCTCCCTTAATTATTTGACTAGTATTTATTTCTCCTCATTAATGTTCAAATGGGTGATTACTCCCAGAAAACTAACATGTTTTCCATTGAAACGGGTGGGCGTGATATTGTTCTTGGTGTGAATGGATAATAAGATTATGTCGTATCACCATGGATTTATTGGAATTACAAATGAGAGAGCATGATCATAGCATCTCATTGCTTCATCGTATCCTCCCATCCAATGTGTGATCATATTGTCATACTTTTGAACAAAATAATATATGAAATTAAAAATATTGTATCGTTGTTCTTAGCTATTGGTATCATTCATCCTAGTACCAACCCATACTCTTCTTTGGTTGTCATGGTCCTTAAAAAACAAGTCACTTGGCAGATGTGTCCCAATTTTTTATCTCTTAACTCCTTAATAGTGAAAGATAAATTTCTCATTCCAATCATTAATTATCTCTTATATGATACATGGAGATAAATTCTTCATTGATCGTGACCTTCGCTCTAGTTATCGCCAAATTCACATGAATGAAGAAAATATTCCTAAATATCTTTCCACAGTCATTAAGGTCAACATGAGTTTTTGGTGATTCCTTTTATCCTTTGCAATGACCCTTCCACTTTTTAGAGCCTGGCATGAACCATATTTTTTAAGCCCCTTCTTGAAAGTATGAGGAGGAAGGGTGCATATTTTCCTTATCTTCCCTAGTAGCCAATTGGCTATAGGAGGTAGTTAAGAATGGTCAACATATACCAAGATCATGATGATGGCAATGATTATGTAACAAACATTTAAAAAAAAACATTATATATATAACAATTAGATAATAATTAAAAAATCGTTATATATATAACATTATATATAACAATTAAAAAAAACATTATATATAACAAAAAAAACCAATTAAAATTTAAAAAATGAATATATAATAAATAGAATTAAAACATGAATAAATAAAATTACAACATAAATATATAACAATGGTTTTTTAATTTTTTTTTAATTAAATATATATATATTTAATTAAAAACAAATTAAAAAAACCAAAAAACAAACATTACATAACATATATATTGAACAAATAGAAAAGTCGGTGGCCATATGCATTTCACAAACCTGCGATTTGCAATTTGGAGTGACCTCGAATTGGAGTGACCTACTATTTGGAGTGACCTCGATTTGGAGTGACCCTCAATTTGGAGCTGCGCCTGTGCGATTTGGACCTATGCCTCTACGATTTGGACCCGCTATCGATTTGGATTGGACTGTTCGATTGTGGGAGAGGCGGTTTGTGACTGTGGCAGGGGAGAGGGAGTGACCCAACGACCAAGTAGTGGGAGTGACCCAACGAGCAAGAATTGGGAGAGGCGGTTTGGAGTCCAAGCAAATAAACTATAAGAGGAGCCGGAAATGCCTCCCACGTCCGTGAGTACCAAGCCCTAAATTGTTTTGATTTGACAAATTTAAAAATTTGGTAGCAAATCACTGTGGTTTCATTGCTAATTCGATCTTCTAAGAGGGTTTCATTGCTAATTCAATCTACATTGGGGTATTTTTATCTTATTGCATCTACTATTTTTTATAGTTTGATGGGTGAACCCTCACCTCTTTGTAGTGAACTGAAAATGACGGCCTTAATATCTCATGGCAAAAAGAATGTAGTGACTTTTGCTTATTGCCTTGCATTTTGATTCTGGAAGGGCCTTCATCATAATGAGAATACTGTGGTTGAAGAACATAGGCTTGTTGTCCTCGGGTAGAGGAATCAATGTTCAACCTTCGTTGAAGCCGAGCACTGTGACCAATATCATGAAATAGATGTATTAGATAAAAAAGTTGAGGTTCTTGCAATGGACTCCCTTATTTTATCATGAATGGGGGGGTGGGGGCTATTACTAATGACCCTGATAAAGCAGAGTTACCAAGCTCTCACTGTGACTGATTACTTGTATTCACACGGGCTCGAGTTAAGGTTTCCATTATTGCATTAAAGCACCAATCTGAGCTAACAACAAATAATAATAGGCCGGGAAGAAACTTGCACTCATTCCTCTTTTCATAGGGGGGGAGGTAGGAGAGGGAAAACCTATTTGTATTGACTGAATCTAAACCTCCATAGGAACCTACAGCTAGACTGGAAATAACTACTTTTAATAAGCTGCCCATAGACCTATATCATGCTTTTTAAAGGCCCCCTATGAATGAAGCAGCAATTGGGTCAAATTATTATATTTAAAATGCGCAACATTCCAAACAGATGATTGCCTATGTTGATTCAAAATAAGATCCACAGAGTGTCCAACAGAAGTTGGCAAGTGATCATCAATTTCATTTGCATGTGCATCCAAATCAGTTGTGACACTACTGGAAACATTGCCATCATCTTTCTTTAGCAATGCCTTTGAATCCTCAATAAATGCAACTTGCCATAGTATTTCTTGATGTATCATCCCAATATCAAGAAGCACATCCTTGCTATCATTTCCAAACTCTATCGTTAATGCTACCAACCATCGATTCTGTTTAGTATCATCAGCTAGAAAGACAAAAAATTGTACCACAAATAAGCACCAAAATACTTTCCTATTCAGTCCATCTTTTGCAACTAATAAATTAGTCCCTGCAACATGATCCTTGCTACTACGGCTAAAACTTTCCCTATCTATAAATTGACATATCCTTCCATGTAGATTATAATAATTGCAATTAGGTCAAGTTCTCCTTACATGGTTTGGATAAAATTGAAAGCTTCAATTTTCATACAATTAGAAAAGTTTGGGCAGTGTAGAATGTGAGGAATGAGAATGTATCAATCATTGCCACCATATGAGTTTTGAAAGTAAGATTAATTGGCCCCATCCCATTATGAAGTAGAACCATGTGAGATAGATCCTATAACACCATTAGCATCATGATATAAGCAAAATCGAAGTTCCATTTTCTGTCAAGGCTGCTTGAAGATGATAATTTCCAGAAAGTGGCCCCAGGGTACAAAGTAACGAAACATTTAACGGATTGGAAACATATATATATATAAAAGGAACAGAATTAGATAGCCCTAAAATTTCGGTTGGTGCCATTGCGGTCAAATTTAAATCAATTTGTAAGCCACCTCGACGGAAAAAGGAACTTCAATTTTGCTTACCCATTTTTGTTGTTCTGGTTTAGGAAGTATTTCAGGATATTATGGTTTGTTTTAAATTCTTCATCTTCTTAAAATTGGCTTTCACTGTATCATTCATCACGGTTAGTAAATTCATAAAAGGTAAGCATGCATCATCATACTTCAGACTTCAATCAAACCATCATGACTTGGATTGTGGCAATTTTAGTCTTCGACTAGGGTAGTATTGTAGCAGCTTTAACACTTAGAATATAGTAGCTTGGGGGAATTCATGTCAAGGTACTCAATGCAAGTTAAAGGGGAAATGATTAGTATTGCTCATGATGTAAAAGTAAAGGATGTATTGCTCATGATGTAAAAGTAAAGGATGTATTGCTCATGATTAGGATACTCTTGTATTTATAGTCATAAAAAAACAAGTTGTGGTATAGCTTCCCCAGTTGCGGTTATTGTTTTTTTATTAAGCTCATGAATATTTATATGCAGTTTATTGTTTCTACTATCCCTGTTTTTTTGTGAAGAATGATTGAAGAATGTTATAAGTGTTCCTAGAGAATTATGAGCATGGATATGTACAATTCCTTATATTTATTATCACTTTGTTTTATGTGATGAATTCATTTGCATGACTTGAGTATATCTGAAGCTCTCCGTGAGGTCCCATGAATGAACTTGAACACTTGTTGCATTCATTTAATTTGAAAGAGTAGTTATAGTTTGAAAGAACACTCTCCTTACCTTAGCTAGCATTCATTGAAAGGAAAGGCTTATTTTATTCATATGCGTCTGCATGGTTTGATTCAGTCATCACACCACGAGTTGCACTTCCATCACCCAACTGAGACAAATATTCTTGGGCTTATACTTATGAGATCATTCTGTAATTTAAGTCTCCTAGCGTACATTAAATGGGTTTTAAATTGAAATAATGTGTCCTACCATACACGATTATTCACAATATCTCAATGTCATGCTTATGCTTGCTAATTAGGTTTAAACATTGTCATGCATTTCAATCATTAGAAGTAGAAGAAAGTTATTGTTAATGGATTCATTTAATTTGAAAGAGTAGTTATAGTTTGAAAGAACTCTCTCCTTACCTTAGCTAGCATTCATTGAAAGGAAAGGCTTATTTTATTCATATGCATTTGCATGGTTTGAGTCAGTCATCACACCATGAGTTTCACTTTCATCACTCGATTGAGTAATACAACCACTAAAATTTACACCCCCTAACTAAACACACTATAACCTCACTTGAGGAAATCAAAAGAATTTGGTAGTTAGGTAGGACACCGGGGATAGGCATCCAAATAATTCCCCCTTTTCATTTTTCATTTGAGACATAGTCGTTGTCTTTAGGGAACCAAAATCCTCTAGTATTGTTTGACACGGTCATGACCAGTTTGTGGAGGGGCCTCCTGTTGTTTCAGGGGTTAAAACGCCGCGAGATTGAGAACCGGACGGACTACGTGGAATGCCGCACTCCACTTAGCCCTAAGGCAACATTGATCATTGTCTTCCTTGTATTCTCCGGCCACCATACTGGTGATACAAGGGTGATAAGGCAGAAGTACCGAAAACCTTTTCCGATGTGTCATGAACGAGGTAGCTTAGTGACTTTTCTACTAGGGATATTTTACCCAGGATCCCTTTCGGTAGAGGGATATCATTCAAATTCAGTCTCTCACTTCATATTGTTCGACTTGGATTTCATCACCTTGCGAAGGATACGATTTGTCGAGGTCTCCAGCTCCTAGTTAGGAAGTTTGCTTGCATTTTCACCTTTTTAGAGGGTCATTTTGTTTTTAGTGCTACTTGTTGGCATTCTGGACACTTTTGTTTCAGCTCGCTTATTGTGACATCGATCCTAGTATAGTTTTTTGAGCTTGTTTTTTTGGCCTGCGAGCCTTGTCTTTTCATAGCTCCCCTTCTACACACTCGGTTGCTTTAGGGTTTTTGAGTTCATACACAGTAGTTACCAATACTTATTTGATGATGTGTGATTTCCTCTTCTCCTAGGTCTTCGAGATGGTTGAGTTAGATGGTCTTCTGAAGGGACTGAACACCCCTTCATGGAGCTACCAATGCTTGACTGTAGGAGTAGTCTAGAGAACCACGTGATCACATCACCCATGTGGACTTTTCTATTTACTATGATGATGGTCTTTCAAGTTATATGGAACAATGGTACATTTGAGAGAGAGATGAATGGTTGTACCCCACCTTGGTCGATTGTCTTATGGTCCTTTCATTTTGTCGATAATATTTTTGTGGTACCTTTCCTTTTACCTTTTGGGTGTTTTACTGATATTGGGATATCTTGTGATTTGTACCACCTTTTATGTTTTAGGTCTTGTGGGTACTATGGTAGTTTGTCCACATTTGAGGTATACCCACTTTCTCCAAATTGTTATGTGTCTTTATACCCACTTCGTACCACCCTCCTGACCTTAGTTTGGAAGATTGCATGCTATCATACCTTTTGGTGGTACTATTTGAGTTACAAGAGGTAGTTACAAGGAGATATTGCATATATGAGGTAGTTACAAGGAGATATTGCATATATTGATTTGTACCGCCTTTTATGTTTTTGGTCTTGTGGTTATAAATATGGTAGTTTGTCCACGTTTGAGGTAGTGTACACTCCCTTAGTCCCAAGGGTTGTGAGTCTTTATACCCATTCTTTATTTTTTTTACTTGTACCTTACTGGTTGGTATTTGTACTGAGCCTTTTTACTGTCACTGAATTTCTTTGATTGACCGTACCATAGCCCAGTCATCTCTCTCTCTCTGGTTTGTACTAGCCCTATCATAGGGTCACTTGGTTCCTAAAGTTGACTGGCCTCTAAGAGGCACAGTCATTTATGAAAGTAACTCTTCTGAGTATATTACAGGAAACGTCTACACTAAGGTAATCAAATATGTGGTAAATAGTTTTCATTAAGTAGCCAGGACTTGTAGCATTAGAGGAGATCCTGTAACGTGTATGTGTAGTGTTTCATGTGTGCTACATGTGTGTTACATGTGTGATGTAGCGTTAAATCAAATAGTAAAAAACAACTCATAAATATTGCATGACTTTCTACTCTTAAGAAAGATAAATTGGTCGTCTTTCGATCATCACTTGAATGCCTACATGTTGACAAAGGGAATGAGGATCAAGTAAAATTATAAAAGGCGATACATGTCAACTTTTAAGAGGCGGTATGCCTTGCAGTCGAATCTAAACTTTTTTCCAATAGTGCAGGAAGAACGAAACAAGTATTTGTCTGATCTGGCTTCCTCGAGCGAGGGGAGTTTAGGAATGCTAGAGGAAAGTGAGACATCCAGTAGGTCTAGAAGAATTGTATCAACTAGATGTCAAAAAACCAAAAGCAGATTCCATAGATGCATTGAATTTTTTCACAGTCAAGGGGGGGCATGTTCCTATGGTGATGAGACAAAAGACGACGAAGAGGTTCCCTTGAGGTACAGACATTTAGTGAAACAATGGGTACCGAAGGATCTTCCTCCACCGAACACTGATTTTTGTGTGAACGAGAGGAGATATCGAATTGCACCATCGTCGATACATGGTTTCGAGTTGTTTTCCATGGATTGCATCTTGGTCGGTTATGGGACATGTACAGAATTGATGGAATATGTTGGATCCATATACAACTACAACGATTGGATGTGCCTTATCCGATATACAAAAAGTATGCGTAGCTATGGATTGTCAACAAACTATTTACAATTGAAAGACAAAAATCAAAATAAAGGAGGAACGTTGTACATGGATGGAAGGACAAAGGCCACAGGGAATATTGCGGGGTTTATAAACAGTACACAACCATGGTCTACAATTAACCAACCAAACTGTGAATTTGAGGGGCGTGAAGGAAACCATGTTTTTGTAGTTGCTATTAAAACAATATCTGCAGGGGACGATTTGCTTATTAATTACCCTTTCAACCAAGTAGATACAAACAAGGTTACTATATAACATTTTACCCAACCTTTTAGTAATAAATCAAACATCATAAGGATTTTTTGTTAGTTTATTTCGTTTAAATTTCCCATATTTACTTCGCAGGCCAGTGATCGGGATAAATCCCTGCCAACAAATGGTCGAAGGAGAACTTCTTCCTCGACGGAGCAGGTATACATCTTTCTAATAGTACAAATATAATAAGAAAAAAGAGTTTTTATTTGCTTTCTTTTTCCATTATTAATAACTTGATTTGCTTTATATAATGAAATTTATATTTGATGCAGAACGTTGATCGGGAAATACACCCATCGAATGTTGATCAGACGACAACACCCTCGAGGCAACAGGTAGTCCTGATTTGAATTGTACAATTAAAATATGTCAAAAAATTTTAGCATTATATTAATGTTTCAATGAATATTTTGGTTTCGTTTACGTAATTTTCTAGTCTATGTTTTTGATGCAGGTCGGTTTTGTAAGGTCGGCCACACCAGGGTCCGGGCAATGGGTATACATCTTTGTAATATTAAAAATATAATATGAATAATAATTTTTTTGATGTGTTTTCTCATGAATAGTTTTGGAATCGTTTAGGTGACTTTCACTATGTTTTTTTATTAGGGTGTTGTTAGGGGCAGCTCCCAGATATTAGAAGATCGGGGCAAGTCGCCTATGACCATTGATCCAATGAGTGGATCACAATCCTCGAGGTCGCAGGTATAATTCATTTCAATTGTACCAATATAATACGTAGCATAATGTTAGTTTTGTTATGTATTTTTCGTTTGATATACTGGTTTCATTATGATAATGTAAACCGTGTTGTAATTTTACGAATCTATCATGATAGATGTGTTATATACGTTAATATAAAATTTGGAATCTATCAATAGAGAACTCATTAGTGCTTTATATATGTTTGTTGCAGCCCACTAGTGAATCGCAAGATTTTTCGTTAGACCCTGAAGTGGCAGAGGTGCTTCACGATTGCGAAAAAATTGGTGAAGCCGCACACCCGCTAAAGATGGCAGAGAAATTGTTGAATAGATATACTATGAAAATACTTTCTCTAGTAATCCAGGTTCCGCAGACAAGTGCAATTAAAGAAAGGATTGCATTGTTGGAACATAAATCTAATAACTTGCGAGTAAGTTAAGGAATCTTGAATCATAGAATAATTCGTTTAAATCTTTATAATGTTCTCTTTTATATGATAGTATTGAACATATAAGACGTGGTGTGTATTTACAGAATTATAAGGGACCACACAATATTGGTGAAGGTGGTGTTGGCCCCAGCGAGGCTCGTGGAGAGACTTCACATCATGACCAAACGACTCCACGTAGTTTGAATCCTTCGCCATTGTTGTCGACCGAATAGTTGGCAACACGTTCCGAAACACCACGGACCCCCGCTGTGAGCACAACAACCGCTACTAACCAACACACAACGGATCATCCACAAGAAGGGGTCGACATAGAGTCCCCTATCAATTTTGATGTCGAACAAGCTACATTTCCAGGATCTTCCCATGTCAAAAGCACAGGAACACTGGAGACAACATTTTTGGTGGACGAAGATCTCGTCCCAATAAAGATACCGACGATCCTAGGTAATTAATCATAGTTGATTAGGTTAATTAGTGTTTATAATTTCATTGTAATATAACGATAAAACTTTTTTATCAACTAATTATGATCATGGTATGATCGTTGTGCAGGAAACAATGTTTTCTATAAACATATGAATGACTTTTGCTTGGAGATCTTCGGGCCCACCATCCAAACAAGGTGGGATAGACAACCGAAACATTTAAAAGTTGAACTCACTAATTGGTTGGTTGGCCTGTTCGGGGAGAAAACCTTCAGTCATGCCAATGTCTTGAAAAAGGCTTGTCAACATGTGAAGGTTGTCCGAGACCAATATAGGACACACCTCGAAAGAAACCATAGGTATGAGCGCCCACCAATGATTCCAACAATGGAGTGGAGAGCTCTAGTGGAAGATGGAAAGGAGAAGGCTCTGAGAAGAGAAGGCAAGCTAACACCAGGCACAGGGAGGTATGCAATACTTTCTGCAATGTAATTCTAAACCTTATTATCCTTGATTTCTATATCGAACTTGGAACATCTAACGTATTTCAACACTTGCATAGGCTACCAGACACATCAAAGGCCACAAAGGAAAGACTAGAAAAAATAGGTCAGCACAAGCTTGGTCCTGGTGGTTATTCGAATTTGGAGGCACAGTTTGTAAGTTTCGAGAAACCAACAATGAATACAAATAATAATTGAAAATTATTTTTCGTTTTATTGCACCGTAAAATGCTAATTAACAACGATAAGCAAATATGCAGGCCAATCGATTCAATGAAGTACCCACAGAGGAAGACATGAAGCTTGGCTTCCAGGAAGGCTTTGGAGCTGTTGTTGAACGTAGAAGAAGCTTATCTAGGAAAATGCAGTCTTGTGGTACCAATCCATCCGGTGCACAGGTATATAGAATCTTTATAGTTTAATGAAGATTTGTCGCTTGTGGAATATTTTCATTCCAAATACTTGATGTAAAATATTGACTCTGTTTTTAACAGGAAAGTAATGATCCCATTAGTGTCGAGGAGGGACAACAACAAATCGATGATCAATCTTCAAATCCCAGTAATGAATTTATTCATATGCTACAATTTTATGTATAGCATTGCAAATGGTGACCATTAATTGTAGTTCACCGTATTTCAACTACAGAGCATGTAGAGGGTGAAACTGTACAGGTTGAGACTGGACAAGAACCATCAAAAACATGATTTGGTCACACCTGGTAAGAAAACTCCTTCGTAATGAATTTTTTTAAATGAAAAACTTGTCATTACAATAGCAAAATATAACGATGTAACATTTTCACATCATTGCAGCAAATCCGAACCCCTTGCCGCAAAATCTAGGTCTAGAACAACAATCAGCTAGGATATTGAAAACATCACCAAAAGCGCTTGCTAAAGAACCAAGACTGGAAGAGAAAGTCCAGATGATGTAGATGGTCCTCTCATAGATTATATACCACTGAAGAGAAGAAAAACTTATAAAAATAAGGACGGGAAAAACAGTGTCTAAATATTTTAGATAACAATATATCGTCCGCTATTTTTGGTCTAATGAATGAATGAATGGTTTAATGAATGTTCTAATGTTTAATGATTCAATGTAGTAAATTGTTACCTTCATTGAATTTCAACTTTTATTGAATGAATGTGTTGACTGAATGATTAATGAATGGTGTATTGAATGTTATCTTTTATTGAATGAATGTGTTGATCGACTGAAATGATGGTTTAGTGAATGTTAGCATTTATTGAATGAATAATGGATGAAAGTTCATGATGAAATATGGATGAATTTGCAAATATTTTTTTTTTCAAGTACATGCATTGGGTATGGGGAATTGAGAGTGATGTGAGGGGGGGAGGGCATAAGAGCTTCCACCTTCTCGTGGTTGGCCCTGTTCAGTAGAGAATATGAAATTATTCTTGAAACAGAGAGGAGCTCAATGAATGGCTACGATGCTGGCTTTCTACAACCCACTCGTGTGTTGTCTAAATTTTGACAATTTCTTGGAGCTTGTTGTGATTTTTGGTTTCTCCTCATAACCAATTTCCAGTTTCCAAAACATCAAAGGTTGAGTAAATGATGCACTGGAATCAATATCCTTAACCTTCTCTTTAATTTCCTTGGAATCAATATCCTTAACCTCACATTAAACCCTTCCAAATTGGTATATTTACCATTCAAGGCTGGCTTCTTCTGAAGCATGATATTTGCAACTAAGCTAGCATACACCGACAACAATTAGAGACATGATGCTTGTTGTGAATGTTCATCTTTTTTTTAGGAATGCAACTTGACCATAATGGCTCCTCCTACGCTAGGGAATTAAAGTCAACAGCAAATTAAAGAAAACATATAGTTTGCATTGAAAAAACAACAGGGTGCGAACTGAACTGAGGAGATCCGAACCTGTGACCTATGTCTAGTCCCAAGGCTACCACCTTCAAGCTTGAAGTGCAGCTGGCAAGGGAGACCACCTGCAAGCTCGATTCATTCTGAATGCATTTCAAAATGGGAGATGGCAGGCTACCACATTCAACCTTGATTCATTGTGTATGCATTTCACTATGCAATTGTCTCAGATTCTCATTGCGTTTTCCCTCTATTAGTTTATCAATTCGGTATGACCAAGCCCGTCGTCCGAGGAGTGTTTCCGCGGTCTTGATTTCCAGCCTGAAAACACTAACGATTCATTCTATATTTACATTTCCCTTAAGCTGCAATATGGCAAACTCATAGTTCACTATCAAGATTTCTTTGACCGTCGGCTTTCTCAGACAAACCTTAATAGTGAACTATGAGTTTGTCATTTGCAGTCGAAGGGAAATGTAATACCATGAATCGTCAACCCTTTCCAGGATGAAACTGAAGACCATGGAAACTCATTGGACGGCGGAAATTCATTGAATGGTTTAATGAATTTTCTAATGTTTTAATGATTCAGTGTAGTAAACTGTTACCTTTATTGAATTTCAGATTTTATTGAATGAATGTGTTGACTAAATGATTAATGAATGGTTTATTGAATGTTATCTTTTATTGAATGAATGTGTGTATTGACAGAAACAATGGTTTAGTGAATGTTAGCATTTATTGAATGAATAATGGATGAAAGTTCATGATAAAATATGGTTGAATTTGCACATATTTGTTTTTTTCAGTGCATGCATTGGGTATGGGGAATTGAGAGTGATGTGAGGGGGGGGAGGGGCCATAAGAGCTTCCACCTTCACATGGTTGGCCCTGTTCAGTAAAGAATATGAAATTATTCTCGAAACAGAGAGGAGCTCAATGAATGGATACGATGCTAGCTTTCTACAACCCACACGCGTGTTGTTTAAATTTTGACAATTTCTTCGAGCTTGTTGTGATTTTTGTTTGCTCCTCATAACCAATTTCGAGTTTCCATAACTTCAAAGGTTGAGTAAATGATGCACTGGAATCAATATCCTTAACCTTCTCTTTAATTTCCTTGGAATCAATATCCATCTTAACCTCAAATAAATATAAGTGAACAAAAGAAAATGCAAGAAAGAGATTAAACTTGCAAAATATAACACTTGTATTAATAAATTCAAAAAGAGAGAGTAATGTTCATGGGCCTCTTGGAGAGGATGAGCGCCTTTGAGCAAAGCTTCAATACAATACCAATCTTTGACAAAACAATATACATCCTTCTAGTGCTATAAATAGTTTATTAATAACTACCAAAACCCTCACTACATGCAATCTCAAAATTAATGACTACCAACCACCAACTGGTTCTTATTTAATAAAAATGAGTCTTTTACATTAAGTAACTACCCGTTAACTATCTAATGAGCCTTATTCAAAGAATATGATCTCATACATGAATATACAAACTCCTCAGTATACCAAATTAGAGAAGTTAGGTAAGAGTACCATGACACAATGGAAGCACACTACCATCTCTTTGTGATGAATATGCCTCAATGTTACATAACTTCCCAGTCCTGTTATTCTGCTACGTGGAAAGCCTGTAGTCCATAAAGTAAGTTCCATAGACACTATCACTTGACACTTAGAGTACAGTCTTTTGTGCCACCTTAATAGGCACCCACTAGCCTGTAGGTCCACTTGAATAATGATTGACTCCACCACTTAATACAATGACTCTAATACAATGGCTTTATTACAACGGCTCTATTCCCTTAGGCTACTCCGCTACTAATACAATGGGAAGAGCATAATGGGGTTCTCAGTTATATATATATGTAATTATTCTACATATTTCCACAATAGAGATAGAATATATTGATTTCCTGTAGTATGAAACGTTTTATTTGAAAAATGCTATTTTTTTTAAATGTACTGGGTAGTCACTTAACCGATGACCGTAGGGTAATATCCGACCGTTTTTCAATACTTCCAACGGCTCAAAACATCGGATCCATTTTTTTTGCTATGTTATCCACGTCGCTTAACCGACGACCTATCCGACAATTGCAGGGTGATATCCTACGCTTGTGCTATACTTACGATGGCTCGGAACATCGGAACTGACTTTTTTTTTATGGCAAACACATCGCTTAACCGACGACTAAACCGACGCATAATCGATGGCGAAAGGATGGTATCCGACAAATATTGGAAGTTAACGCCATCACTTATCCGACTACCTTTGAAGATAGAGGAAGTCGGTTAACCGATGAGGTATGATAGTCGAATATCCGACGTCTTGAACTATGTCGGATTTTAGCCGATATCCCACCGACGATAAAAAAAGACTGGAATTGTCGGATAGTCGACCATAGGTTGTAGCAAATTCGACTTTTTCTCCGTCGGATTTTGGGTCCAAAAAACTTAGTGTATAACCATATCCAGGCATTGTCAGACGCCATCCTCACTTTTTTGTCGTGTATGGTAATCCGTAAATTCTGCAATGCTTTTACACCTAAACAATCATTGAAAATGTGGAATTATTGGGATATGGTGATGAACTTTGCGGGGCACCTTATTTGTTACTTGATCAGTACGATGTCTACTAATTCCACATATATGGCACTCACTCTTTGATGCACGTTGTCCATAATATATGATATGATCATTGGGACATGCATCAATTAAGTTATACGCCATTCCTAGATCTTTCAAAATGACACACATTTATCTGTATTTGCAAGGTAAAGTATTTGACGGTGGTAGAAGGGTGTTGTCTAACAACCTAATACATATATATATATATATATATATATATTAGTGGAAATATCATAATTATTGACAAATAAATTATAGAAATATATATAAAAAAAAAAAGCAATTGCAAATACAAAAATCAAAATATTGCATACCTTAACAATTGTGTCATTGTTGTGTTTGAAATACCGTACATGACCTTCAAGTTGACTAGCAACAAAAGAGCTGAGAGAAGACTTGTCTTTGAGTCTTTGTATAAGGTTTTTTTTTACGTGTCAATAAGAGGCACATCATAAATGTTTTCATATGCCTCATTCGTAGGTACATTCTCATCGATGGCAACAAATGTGTCTTGGATCAACCTATTTATCCTTTCATTCTCAATAATATTGTGTTCGTTTTCTTCCATTAATGTATCAACCTCAGTGTCACCTCCCTCAACATCTCTAGTACTGTGAATTGTAGCAAGTGGGTTTGCAAGCGTTGGTGGTCTTGTGTATGCAGTAGTTGTCAAAAAATATAACCAATTAGTATTAAAATATCAATCAATAATAAGAGTATTGCAAAATGGGGAAAAACAATTTTGTAATAACTTACAAACGGATGATATTGGTTTCCCCCTTCCAAGTGACCATACTCTAAGAAATGTTTCCCGGTTGTTTCCCTAACTAGTCTTCTTCTTTTCATTCCTATGCATTTCGTATGAGGGAAAAAACATTTTCCATCGCTGATTATAGCTTCAAAACTGAAGGGTTGATTTTGATCATTTGTTGGAACATCGTTGCTTCTATCACCGTATACAAAATCAATAACTTCCTGCATAGAAGCAATTCGTTCAGGTCTGCTAGTAGATCAAGGAGCAATATTGTCTAAGATTGTGCTCTATTTCAATAAAATACATTGTCAAGCCACTAATAGAAAAAAGACAGAGATCAAATTGTTAACCTGATTAGAAAAAATAATTCAAATGTGGGTATCGTTGATCCCAAAAAAAATCTACTATAAGCAAAGTTCTCCTCCCTCCAATGTCCTTCGATGAATTATTCTTGTTGAATTTAACCAGAAAACCTAAATACTTGTTCTGTCTAAATATGTTTATGGTTTTTCCCAATTGATCCAAAAAAGTAAAATAATTTCAGCGTCACATCGCTTAAGCGACAATAGAGACAAAATGTCGCTTAAGAGACATCCTTGAAAGTTGCTTAAGAGACACACAATATTGCCGCATAAGGGATGCCCAGAGACGTCGCTTAAGATATGTTAAATACTAGACATCCCTTAACCGACACTAGTTTGTTTTTCTCCTCAAAAACCCATGAAAATGACATCTATCCGATGTTAAAAAATGGTTTTTGAGTTCTGACATCCGTCTAAACATCAAATTTCCCCCCCAAATGTAGTAGTGCATCATTCACAAAGTTCCCTATTTGCAACATGGGTCAGTCTTGACAAGAAATATGATACTACATTATGTTTTCCAATCTTATCAAGTATTGTAATATCAAATTCTTACCATGATAATATCCATCTGATCACCCTATTGCTAACAACTAATTTATTCATCAAGTATTTAATTGTTAAGTGTTCACTATGGAAAAATACCTGATAACATGTGATGTAATGTTGAAATTTGTTGATTGCATAAACCACAACAAGGAATTCCTTCTATGTAACAGTGTAATTCAACTCTACTCCTGCAAGGTTCTTTCTAATGCAGTAGATTGCATAAGGATATTTTCCTTCCTATTGTCTTGGGAGTGCACCAATTGCATTGTATGATGCATTTGAGTGGATGTGGAATGGGTTCTCCTAGTTATGTCCTTGCAATACAGGGTCCTACATTATCTTTCCTTTGTTGCACTCAAATGCCTTCTGACAATTATTGCTCCATTGAAGAAGAATATTTACTAAAATATTTGATGAATTTTCTATAGTACCCAACTTGACCTATGAAACTTATAACATATTTATTTTTTGGTGGTGGATTTAGGTTGATTATGACTTGGACTTTTCAGGAGTCATCTATAATTCTATTTGCATAAACATAATGTCCTAACACTACCCCTCCATCCATTAACATTTCAAACTTTTCATTGCTCAAAAAGAGGCTCATTTCAGTACATTTTTAAGCACATTTTCAAGGTTTTCCATAGTTTCTTCAAATTCATCCCCATAAGGGGTGAAATCGTCCATGTATATTTCCATGCTCTTCTGAATAAAATCAGAAAAAATACTCAAAACTACCCTCTGAAATGTGGAAGGGGCATTACACAACCCAAAATGGATAAATCTATAGGCAAAGGTACCCCAAGGACAAGTGAAGGTGGTCTTGTCTTGATCCTCTTGATTGATTTGTATCTAATTATACCCTCCAAAACCATCCAGGAAAGAAAAGAACTTATTTACTGCAGAGTGTCTAACAATTGGTCAGTAAAGGGTAATGGAAAGTGATCCTTCTTGGTGGATTTTTTGAGCTCCCTATAGTCTATACAGACTCTCTACTTCCCTCCTTTCTTTGGGACTATCCCTAGTGATGATACCCATTCATTATGTGAGATATGGTATATGAATCTAGCATCGAGGATTTTTTGTCCTTCATCCTTGACAATGTATCTCAATGATGGGTTCATCCTTCTCTGTGGTTATCTAACAAGGGTGAAATCATCTTTGATGTAGATGATATGTGTGAATATATTTATGGGCACACCGCTCATGTCTGTATAGTCCCATGCAAAAATTTCCTTATATTTGGTAGGAACTTGAATCAACTTTTCTTCATGAGTAGGGGTTAAATGGTTTCTAATTTTCAAGGTTTTTCCAAGGGAAACCTCAATAGTTTTTGCAGAAACTTCCCTTTCATCTATGAGAGACAACCTCTTCCACATAGGTTATTCTACTCCACTAATTTCCAACTCATGAATTGTAATATACTCTCCTAGGATAAAAGGGCTATTGTAAATGTTTTAGAAGAAATTAGAGATCACCACATCCTCATGAGGTTGTCTCAATGCTAGCAGTATCAATCCTAAGTACATGATGGATAGGCTGATCAAAATCATATTCTTCCTCTATCCAAATAGGTTATTTGGTGTCTAGATAATGCTTAGAAAGGGGATAAAGATTCAACTTTTTCTTTTCAGAACCATTTGCAATAGTCATGTCCCCTTGTCTACTGCCTATATGTGCATCAACTGTTCCAATCCAAGGCCTTCCAACGATGAGAGGGTATCCACTGAGCTTATATTTTGTTTGTGACACAATGAAATCAGTAGGGTATTGCCATGAGTCTATGGATACAATGATGTCTTCCAAAATTACTTCAGTACATACTGTGGAAGTGTCTGTTGGCTATAAAACAATTGTGGTATGCCTGAAAAAGGTTTGAAGGTTCAATTTCAGCAAAGTATATTTGGTATAACACTGATAGTTGCACCTAAATCAATTACGGTTTTTGTATTAAAATTACACATATGTGCACATCAACTATGGAGCTGGAACAACACATTTTGGATTAAGGATATTTCCAAATATGAGGTCAGTGAGTTGTACTACACATTGATAGTAGCAGGATCCTTCCTTTTCTCTTCAAGGTCTTTTTATGTAGGTCCCGTTAAGGAACTAGTTGTAGATTGGGATCTCCTTTATAGCTTGCAAGAGAGGTATCCTTACACACAGATTCTTAAGTTCTTTAAAAGCAGTATTTTCATATTTAATTGGCTCTCTATGTTCCAATCTATGAGGAAATGGAGGATCAGGAGATGGTAATTTGCCTATGTTCCTTTCTTCCATAGCTTGTTGTTCTTAAGGAGGGTAAGTTACTCTAGGTGAAACAAGGTTGTTTTGTTGCTCTGTAATTTTTGGTGGAAGAGGATATGTCGCAATTCTTCCTGAACACATATTTAGTTCATTTTCCTCCACCATGTTCACATAACATGTTTCTTAATTATCCACCTCGTTGTTTTAAATAGGCTGAGCCTACCTATTTTCAGATTTGGAATTGGTTAAGCTAGTAGATGTGGTGGTCTAAGTTCTTGCTAAGCCAAGTGTTGAAAAGGATTACTTATTGGAGGAGCCATAAGGGAATCTTACTGTTGATTTGGCGTCCATCCTATTGGAGGAAAATATTGTCCACCAGTAGGAGGCGCTCCTTGAGGATTTTGCCACTAGAATGGCATTGGATTAAGTGAGGGAGATTTCCCAATTGATGTCCATTCAAGATATGGGTTAGAAGGAGAAAAATAGTGTTGTTGTTCATAAGAGTGTTGAAAAGTTTTTTGTCCATAAGGCTATTGAAATGGTGATTTTCCATGAAACTACTAATAAGGTGGTCGTCCATAAGATTGTTGAAAAGGCCTTGGTGGGAGTAGTGTATTAGGGTTCACATAGAAGATAGGTTTTGCATCTCCCTCTGGCTCATAAAGAATGGCCTCTAGTGGGGATAAGTATGGACAATTTTCAGTGGCATGGTTATTGGAACATATTCCACAACATTCGATGGATTTGGAGCTAACATGTGTTAGGCCCAATGGGCATTCATTCCTTTTATGTTTGGTTTTGCATGCAGGACAAAAAAATGGCAAAATATTTTTTAGCTTCTTCCTTCTTCATTTTTGCTTGCATGGAGTCCATTTGTAGGGATAAGGAGTGAAGGATGTCATTGTATTCATGTCATCCAAAATATTCCCTATGTCATACTTAGTAAGGTTGATATTTGAATGTTTGGAGGATTGAAAGGGGAGGCCATTTCCTCTAATCTTTTTACCTGTAGATCTAGAATGATTTTCAAGAATCTGCTTGATTTCATCATAGTCTATTTAATAAATGCCACCAATAGATAAAATATTTAAAGTTCTAAGAAAATATTCTCTTACCCCTATGAGGAGTACAAGATTGAGAGACTCCTCATCTAAGGTACAGCTGTGAGATTTATTATAACTTAACTAAAATATTTCTTCATAGTCTTATAGTGACTCGTTCTCCCCTTACACCATCCCAAATATTTCATCCCTAGTTACCCTTGCATTGCAATAATCCCTATACTTTTCAATGAAGGTGTCTTTCATCTGATCTTATGTAGTGATGGTGTTTCCTTCTAGGCTCATGAACCACCTCAAAGTATAATCTGATAGAGTTGAGGGAAAAAGATTCAGTTTTTGGGTATCCATTGTATAATCATAAGTTTTGTGGACTACCTCAAACTCAAATAAGAAAATGTTTGGATCTTCTAAAGTCAGACCATGAAAGTTAGGTAAGGTAGCAGGGTTAATGTTTTTAAGTCTAGCCTCATTATAATTGACTTTCCTAATGTGAAATTCATAGATTACTGGTTCCCCCTCCTCTGCCATGGGAATATTGGTTGTTGGGTTTTCTCCTTTAGATTTTGAATCAGTGGTTTCATCCTCCGAATCTATAAGAAGGTTGAAAAAGAGACCAGTTTTTCTCATGGATTGGAAAGGAGGGGATTTATCTTAGGATTTTCTTTATAATTTTATTCCTTTTCCCTCCTATGGATTAAGCTTGGGTTGGTTTGAATGGGGGTTTTTGGTAGAAATCAACCAAATTCGTCCCTTTCTTTAGGAATTCATACTACAAAGGTGTGTGATTTTTAGATCGTTTCAATTTTATATAATAAAAAAATTTCAAATTATTTTAAGAAGAAAAAAAATGAATCTTCAACTTCCTATATTTTGTTTCTTCAAAACTCAAGTGCCTATCTTAATAGAAATAATAAATCAACAAGAAGAGGGTTCAAAAATACTTACTTGAACTAATTATCTCCTTCTACGGATTGAAACACCTTCCCCGGCAACGGCGCCAAAAAGTGGCGGGATCCAAAGATAGGCAAGGATATTGTATCTACAACCTTAAATCTTAAATGTAAACCCAAGGATTGTACAAACTTATGAAGGTTTATAACAATATATGGATCTATAAAAAGGGGAAAATGTGTCTAGTAGTATAATAATTGAGGTAGCTAACAAAGTATGAATTCTACTCTAAGTACACAAAAGCATTCTATAGCGACTTTAAATCACTGCTAACTACAAGCTAAAAGAGTATAAGATCCATGTATTCTACTTGGAACTCGGTTCCATATTAGTCCCTTCATGGGCATGCTTAGGTTGATCTGACACTGTTGGATGTACAATCTTTCAGTGAGAGTCCTCCTTAATCTCCCTCGAGGATACAAAATGCATGAAATTGAGAAGTTATGAGTTCCATATAAGTATTCAAAGATGCAAAGGGAAAGCGTTAATGACCAAGTTGTGTTAGAAAATTATTACACCTAGGACCATATTCTCACGATGATAAATTAAAGACTATTGGTTCAAGCAAAGGTTAATGATGGTTATCCAAGGTTGTTAGGCAATTAATGACTGATTCCTGTTGTAGAAATTTCTCCCTACGGATAGGTAGAAACTCTCTTAGGATAAAGCGGGATGTACTGACTCTATGCTAAGACAAAAAGGAAACAAATTCTACCTTGAGTTCCTAAACCAATCTTCACAACAAGATTAAATGCATTCATAAGAGATGGAAGACATAACTCACCTTCCAATTCGACGTTTGTCTCGCTTCTAGCTCTTGATCCTAAAGCTCCAATGTAGAACCTGTTGAAATCAAACAAAGGACAAGCATGCAAACTTCCAAATACCTTGAAGCAACGATTAAGTTCAAATCTAAACTAGATACATTTCATATCAAAGATTTAAACAATGCACATGAAATGGGAAAAACAAGACAAGTTATCTTTTATTACAAACTTGAAGAGTGCTTACAAAGGTTGCTTGATATCCAAGCCAATCCTCCAACTCCAAGTGCTTCCTCTAGCTATCTCTGCAGAAGTATGAAGATCATAGGTTTGATGCCCCAAAAGTCCTCCCTTTGGCCCATGGAAAGCTTCTCTCTTATAGCACATGGGAAGGCTAACCAACAAGAGAGAAGTGTGGATCTATGGAGGGTTTAGTGGATCAGGCCAGCTAAACAGAGAAGGAGTTAAGATCGAACCAAAGGTGGCAATCCCAACAAAATCTCCTCAAAGGTCGAATTCGAAAATCCAAGGAAAAAAGGATAATTTCAGACTACCGCGCCCCTATAACTGAGCATAACATGGTAGTACCGCACCCCAGAGAAGGAGCAACACGCGGTAGTGCTAGCTACCGCGCCCCTGTAGATGTGCAGGGAGCGGTAGTGCTCACAAACAAGGCTAGGTTGGGCTGGCAGATGGCAGAAAAAGGTTTTGCTTTCAATATTCAGTCAATGGTTTTCACTCTGGATGTTCAGATGATCTTTAAGGGAAACTGTCGTTTAGGTCAGTAATGCAAGGATGCGACACTAATATATAATGTGTAATATTGAGGTATAATAGATGCCCCCTAAAGTGTGAGGTCAGAAGAGACTGATCGCCGAAAGACTTTATAAATATGGTTCGGAGATAACATCGAGGGGAGCAACAAGGAGCTGAAATAGAAACAAAATGTCAGATATACCACCGAGGCGGCCATTCCCATGCTCGAAAACAAATGACTCAAAGCATGGCTTCCAACCAATACATTGCAGATCCATGAGTACTGAGATGATATAGACTGTAGACAAATCATGGCTACTATGAACAAGCGTAGATCCATGAGACAGTGATGACACAGCCACGACCAATACAAAAGTGGATCTGTGTGACAATACTGAAAAATCTCCATTGCACCTGGACGTAATCAAAATACAAAAGGGTGTCCAGGGTCTTCTACCCGATCGCAAACGATACGAATCTAGCCATGTGATTACAAGGTGTTGAAGTCGAACATGGTAGAAACCATTTGATTACCAGTCAATGATGTGAACCGTTAACAAATGCGAGGGAAATCACCAATGATGATGATGATCCCCAAGGTATCTATAGTACATCTCAACGAAATGCGAATAAAGGAGTTGATGTCGAGCATCCGAGAGATCATTCAATTAGAGGTCAATGATGAAAACCTACTGTCGAACATGAGGAAACCTACCATTGAGGTATGCAGGTACCAAGGTACTAGTGGTTGACTCCTAAGTCTAATTCCTGGATAGTGATTTGGTGTCGACAGGAATAGACTCATCGAAGATGGGCCATAATGATTCCCACATCATCGACACGAAATCAAAACGAGCGATAGTATGGACCGATGAAACAATAGAATATGTACTGACACAAAGGGAAGGTTTGACATGAAGTGGAGGTGGACTCAAGGTAATAACCCTTTGAACTTATAACGGCATGAAACAGAGCTTGGTAGCAGGGATTACTTGAACAGACAGAACCACAGGAAGTATGAACTCATAGCAATAATGAGGACGCATGATCATAATGATGACACTATCAGCAAGACTGACTACCCAAAACAGACAAGGTGAGGATGCATTCCATGTTCAAAGGTGACGACTCACAAGCTACCAACAAGGTAAACTTGACTCATTTTCCCATTTTCCCCCGACATGATGGACGAGTACCTCTTTGTTTTTTTACAAGCTTGAGGAGGATAACATATGCTCGGTAAAGCTCATCTTTTGGATGAGTCCAATCCCACATGTTTTACGAACCTGAGAAAGGAGAGGTTCGGTCCCAAAAGGGTCCTTCGATGTTTGATTTTACGAGTCCAAGGAAGGAAAACTCTACAATTTTTCATGTTTAGAGAGTCTGAAAGGAACTAAAGAAGACTCCAACGGTCCTTTTTCATAAAGTTATCCTCATCGCCCGAAAAATGGTAAAACCACGCGGGAGAGGACTCTTCCAGTCATGATTGGCTGGAGTATACCTTTCTCGTAAATAGTCTAGACATGCCAAAAAAGGGATAACCTATCACTGAATAGACGACCTTTCAAATACTTTTACAAGTGTGAAAGAGTCAAGATCACTTGGCAATCTTTTCAATTTTAGGGAGTCTAAAAGGAGATTAACTATGTACTCCATGTACAACTTTGTCATGGTTGATGGCCGAGTACGACAAAGGAAAAGTAAACTCGGCACAGTTTATTTTCCGTAAATAGTCTAGCGAGGCCGGATAAAGTGATAAACCTATACTCGTTAGACACACCTTTTTGCTCAATTTTTAATGAGCACGACAATGGTATCAAAAGCACTCGAAATCTTTTTCATTTTTGGATCGAGAGCACGAAAAAGGAAAAAGTAAGCTCAAACCACTTTTCATATTTTAACCAGAGCATGAAAAAAGTGAAAAGTAAGATCAAACACCATCTTACTGTTTTTAACGAGCTCGAAGATAGGTTGGAAGAATGCTCATGATGTCTGCTTCATTTTTTAATGAGCTTGTAATAGAAAATGAACTATGCTCAAAATAATTTTCATGGTTTAATGAGCTCGAAACCTAAAAAGGAAAGTATGCTCGAAAATGTTCCCAATGGTGAACTTCTTCCCATCATGAAATCCAAAGGTTGGTACATGCCCCCAGCATGATTAATAGAAGTAAGTGACTTATCTCCAACGTGGTGTGGAGAGGCGATCGAGTTGACTTCAACGTAACTTCCAGAGGTTGAAGACATGCACCCAAGCTTCATTTCATTTTCCTAAGGTATAGCCGAGTGAAAAGAAGGTTCAGGTACTAAGTCTACGAGGAGACTCGACTCAAAGGGAAAGGATATGTTTCATTTTTTAACGAGCTTGACACAGGAGTAGAACTTTGCTCAGAATACTGGTTTCATTTTTTAATGAGATTGAAGCCAATGGTAAACTCTGCTCACAGTTAAGGCCCATTGATGGGTTCCCTCCCAACATGATGACCAGAGGTTGGTAAATGCCCCCAGCATGATTGCTAACGGCTAAACATGCCCCCGATCTTCGTTTTGTCTGACTACTCTTCTTCCTTACCCAAAAATCCTGGCTACTAATCCAAATGTGTTCGCCAGGGGGGGTAGGAGGAACCGGGACCAAGTGACCTATGAAGATGAAATGAAGGTTCAAATCCTAACTCTAGCGAGAGACTCGAACAAATGGAAGGGAGATCTATTTCATTTTTACACAAGCTTGAAAATAGATAATAACAATGCTTGAAAGGGTCCTTTTTATTTTTTAATGAGCTTAAAAGAAAAAGAAATTATGCTCGAAGGTAGTTTCATTTTTACGCAAGCTTGAAACTGAAAGTAAACTATTCTTGGGATTGATTTCATTTTTACACAAGCTCGAAACCAACGGTAAACTATGCTTGAGGGTCGGTTTCATTTTTTAACGAGCTTGAAACAAAGAATAAACTATGCTCGTAGGTATCTATTTCATTTTTTAACGAGCTTGACATAGAAAGGGAACTACGCTCATGGTGACCTGTTTCATTTTTTAACAAGCTTGACACATAAAGGGAACTCTGCTCAAGATAATGGTTGGTTTCATTTTTACACAAGCTTAAAACCAAAAGTAAATTATGCTTGAAATGATGGTTGGTTTCATTTTTACACAAGCTTAAAACCAAGAGTAAACTATGCTTGGGAAAATGGTTTCATTTTTTAACGAGCTTGACACCGGAATAGAACTTTGCTCCAAGCGTCCCCCCCCTAGGGGGAAGAAACCACTAAAACATGTGGAACATTTAGGGAATTCTGGTGACTAGGAGTCATGCGATGAGTGGGCGTCACAAAGGAAAGTTGATCGATGGTCACAATATTCCCATGATGGGGAAAATACATCACTTGGAAGAGTGAGGACACTACAGCCTTCATTGCATAGATGTAATCAAGTCCAAGGAGTAGATTAAAATCTAAGGGACCTTGGACGACCATAACATCAATACAGACAGTTTTCCCTCCCAAAGTGATAGGTAACTGAGGAAGGGACCCTAAAGGTCCAGTAGGCCTTCTATTGAATGCCAGTATCTGATCAGTGACGGGCACAAGCCGAGGAGAACCTAAGGCTTTCCAAGCAGTTGAGGATAGAATACTAATAGAAGCTCCTTCATCAACTATCGTACGAAAAATTTCTTTATCGGAAACTCCTACAGATATTTGAAAAGGAATGCTCGAAGGAAGACGAGATTCTGTTAGACCATTCCAATCAATGGAAATAACCTCTGTACTTGGAGGGGGTCTCGCGGAAATGGGCAAGGTTTCCCCTTGCTGAGGACATTCTGAACCGATAAGGAAAACATCAACGATTTCCAATTCACTCTCGCTTGGAAGATAAGAATGAGACGAAGATTGTGTCAAGGTGACTGCTTCTGTCTGGACTTTCTCCAATGAAAGAGCGGGATCGAGTGGGGATGAAAGTGACTCAATCACTTCACTCTCGGGAGGGAGAGTGGGATCAATTGCAGATGAAACTGAATTGATCACTTGGTCAACCAGCGGGGGGTCGAGGGACAACTTACTATCGTTTGTTGGAAGCACCAGTTGAGAACTAGTAATATCTTCCAACCACCGCGAAGCTTCATCCATGCTTGGACAAAGGAAAGTACAGTGCATACCCTTGCATATCAAACAGGGATATAGGACTTTACCCTTCCGAACCTTCACCAAGGGGTCACTGGTTGAGGGAGTGTCATCAACATGATGGTCAGAGGTCGACGATACAATTGGTTTGGGGTTTTTAGACCACACTTCTGACACACGAGAAATAACAGGGCAATCCTTGAGAAGGTGATCACCCTTGTAAAGTTTGCAGGGGAACTTGGGCTTATGAGATGTTTTCGTAGAATGAGTGCCATTAGAGGCAACTGGTTTACGCTTGATCTCTTCTTTATCCTTCTTCTTCTTGACTTTCCTTTTCTTCTTCTTCTTATCCACCTGATTACTAACACTATTGCTTCGGTCAGGCGAGGAAGAAGGAAGGAAGAAGATTCATCCGACGAAGAAGGGGAAGGATTAGTTTGGGATTGACTCTCTCGTGGTGGAGAGTTAACATTCGAAACATTGGGCGCAATCGGAATTACCGTATTGAATAACCATACTGGTAATCCTATGGTTAATCCAGGAAGATTTAACGTGGCAATAAAGGGAGGACCAATATCTCCAACTGGAGGAAAAGTAAAAGGTACCCCTTGAAAAGGGGTCTCCGGACTGGTAGTCCTAGAAGGAGCATGGGTGCATGGAGGTGGATTCTCCATGGAACAAAACTAAGTGATGTGGACAAAGTCTTGTTAAAAAGAACTCAAAAACCCTCAGGAAACCGAGCGTGCGAAAGGGGAGCTAGGAAAAGACAAGGCTCACAGGCCAAAAGAGCAAGCTCAAAAAACTACTGAGGCCGCTGCCAGAGTAAGCGAGCTGTACAACAAAACGGCCAGAATGCCAACAAGCAGCCCTACAAAGAAAAATACCCTCTATAAGATAGCAAGCAAAACCTCCTAACTAAGAGCTGGAGACCTCAACAAATTGTATCCTTCGCAAGGTGATGAAATCCAAGTCGAACAATACAACGTGAGAGACCAATATGAGAAGGATATCCCTCTACTGAAAGGGATCCTGGGTAAAAGAGCCCTAGTAGAAAATTCACTAAGCTACCTCGTTCATGACACGTTGGAAAAGGTTTTGGGCGCTTCTGCCTTATCACCCTTGCATTACTATGAATTACAAGGAAGACAATAATCGATGTTGCCTTAGGGCTAAGTGCAGTGCGGCATTCCATAGAGTCCGTTCGGTTCTCAATCTCGCGACCGTTTAACCCCTGAAAGTTAAAAACAGTCAGGAGGCCCCTCCATAAACTGGCTGTGACCGTGTCAATAAATACTAGAGGATTTTAGTTCCCTAGAGGACAACAACTATGTCTCAGATGAAAATGACAAAGGGGAATTATTTTGATGCCTATCCCCGGTGTCCTACCTAACTACGAAATTCTTTTGATTTCCTGAAGTGAGGTTAATGTTGGTTTAGTTAGGGAGATTAATTTTAGTGGTTGTATTACTCAATCGGGTAAATGGACGTGAAACTTGGTGGTGTTGTGACGACCCAAACCATGCAAGTGAGAATGAATTGAAATGAGCCTTTCTCTTCGATGAACACTAGCTAAAGTAAGGAAGAATTATTTTCCGTTCCCAATATGCACAACCCAATGCACATGCAATTTTATTTCTTTTCAAAATGATAGAAAGAAGTAAAATATGTACCCAAAGCAATAAAAAAAGTTCTTTATATGAACACCAAACGTAATGATTCTAATCCATTTCCTATATTTTCACACTTGAAAAAGACACATCCAAGCTACGGAAAGAAAGATTCTACAAATGCTTCCAATCAAATGCAAGACAAAGAAAATAACCTAATAATATCGTCTAACTCAAATGCACATAAATATGAAACAAGCATTTCTTCTTCTCATGAATGTAATACCAAGAATGTCAAATGATTGAATTAAGGCAAGAATAATACCTTTGTGTTTCAATTTCATGAATATGGTAAAAGAATGACAAAATCAAGCTTCTCTTTGAACTAAAGCGGAGGCAAGGAATCAATCTTTTCAAACAATCATTAAATAGGATGTAAAGGAAATAAGATTCCAAGCAATCCAAACACACCAAACCAAAAAATGATCTCAGAACCTTAATATGGGTCAAAACGACTGTAGGATGCACGATTCATGGACCCCCCGGCCATGAGGGGGAATTATTTTTTCAAAAATAGAACCCATTTCACTTAAAAATGCAAGCAAAACACTAATGTTTACTCAAAGGGCCAACATGGATCCAAATCTCGAAAATACCCAAAAAAATAACCAAACAAACCAAATAAACACACTTTCTAGGAACTACCGCGGGCCTGCAGGCCACCTGGGAGCGATACTAATAGACTACCGCGCTCTAGACAGTGCTTAAGGGACTACCACGCTTTAGATAGTGGTTAAGGTGCGGTACTGATGGAATACTGCTCTGTAGACAGTGGTTAAGGCACGGTACTACCGCTTTGTAGGCAGTTACGGGGGCGCGGTAGTGTGTGAACAGAGGGAAAGTGGTGGAATTTTGAGAAAATATTTTGACTTTTCAAGGGTTTTCCAACCCAGAGGACTTACTGATCTTTAATAGAAGTCTAATGCAGAGAACAGGGAAGTGAATGAGGGTGAAAGAACCCAATTCTTACAATCAATGAGTGAAATTGAAAGCAAATCTCACAAGCAAAGAAAATGGATTCAAGTCCCCAGTATGGTCGCCAGTTTCTGTTGTAGAAATTTCTCCCTACGGATAGGTAGAAACTCTCTTAGGATAAAGCGGGATGTACTGACTCTATGCTAAGACAAAAAAGAAACAAATGCTACCTTGAGTTCCTAAAATAATCTTCACAACAAGATTAAATGCATTCATAAGAGATGGAAGACATAACTCACCTTCCAATTCGACGTTTGTCCCGCTTCTAGCTCTTGATCCTAAAGCTCCAATGTAGAACCTGTTGAAATCAAACAAAGGACAAGCATGCAAGCTTCCAAATACCTTGAAGCAAATATTAAGTTCAAATCTAAACTAGATACATTTCATATCAAAGATTTAAACAATGCACATGAAATGGGAAAAACAAGACAAGTTATCTTTTATTACAAACTTGAAGAGTGCTTACAAAGGTTGCTTGATATCCAAGCCAATCCTTCAACTCCAAGTGCTTCCTCTAGCTATCTCTGCAGAAGTATGAAGATCATAGGTTTGATGCCCCAAAAGTCCTCCCTTTGGCCCATGGAAAGCTTCTCTCTTATAGCACATGGGAAGGCTAACCAACAAGAGATAAGTGTGGATCTATGGAGGGTTTAGTGGATCAGGCCAGCGAAACAGAGAAGGAGTTAGGATCGAACCAAAGGTGGTAATCCCAACAAAATATCCTCAAAGGTTGAATCCCAAAATCCAAGTCAAAAAGGCTAATTTCAGACTACCGCGCCCCTATAACTGAGCATAACGTTGTAGTACCGCGCCCCAGAGAAGGAGCAACGCGTGGTAGTGCTAACTACCGCGCCCCTGTAGATGTGTAGGGAGCGGTAGTGCTCACAAACAGGGCTAAGTTGGGCTGGAAGATGGCAGAAAAAGGTTTTTCTTTCAGTATTCAGTCAATGGTTTTCACTCTGGATGTTCAGATGATCTTTAAGGGAAACTATCGTTTAGGTCGGTAACGCAAGGATGCGACACTAATATATAATATGTAATATTGAGGTATAACAATTCCACTACCTAGGCACCCAATTTTGGTCAAACAGTGGTTAAGGCGCTCTCATTTATGGCCACCACCCTCATATATTACCACTACTCACATGAGGCGTTCCCTTATCCCATTATTTATGAATCTAAGTTTGACTTGAGGCGCCCATGCACTGAATTTGGACATTTTTCCTCCTCCTTGGCAGTTTTGGCCTATCCTTGGCCACCTACACTCCACCAAAGCCTCCACCACTCATGTTATACCATCATTAATTTCCTCCCATGCCATACCAATGTCCATATTAGTAATTCGTGACAATTTGAGGTGATTTGGGAGACTATTGGTCAACCTAGGGGGGATTGAGGTCCAATGTAAGCTAGCCACTTGTAGCTTATTCTGATGCCTCCAAAGGCTCACGATTTTTCCCAAATGTTATATAATGATGTTCACGACTCATTTAAGGGTTGGACAGTAATAGAATAACAACTATTTTCATCATTTGTGTGTATATTGTGCCTCTTTTACACTGTTTTTTTGCATACTTAGCCAAATTCTTGATTTGTGAGGAATTCTTTAGTTAGTATATCCTACTGTGATTTGAATTTCATAAGTTGAATAATGGATTCATACATATAAAATAAACAACATGATCAAATTAAATTTCACTTACAAAAGGAAACCTACGACATTCCTATGCACAAATAGTGAGAAAATAACATTGACAAAAAATGTAGGAAAACTACAGGAAACCAAACTTTTCTACAAAATGGCCAAAACGATATGGAAATTAAATATATCCTAACAAACATTGAGTCCCTGCACCTCCCTTAGGTTGTACCTTACGCAAGATCACTACGGGAACTAAATGACTACCCAGATATAGGCTACAACAAGCACTTCTTTCATCAATGAAGAAAACCAGAATTACATCAAAAATGTCTTCGAACTCAAATAGAAATAAATGAAAACAATAACATAATCATGATATCCAAAATAACACATTTCCTAGGATCGCATGCTCAACTGTTTAAATACAAAAATGGTTCCCCTAATCTTCTCGATTAGTTTCTTGCTCAACTAAAGCTTCCAATAGCCTCATAATGTATCCACCTATGAATTAGGTAGCAGTGTGCAATCTTATGAGCCTTCTCATCAAAATTATATCATACTGAGAGAACACTTGGATAGTGCGGAAAATGTCAAGCCACCTGCTTGATTCGATCTTCCTTAAAAAATTTCCAACAAGGATCTTGATTGCACCAACAAGGATATTGATTTGCACTTTCGTAAAATGTGCCAACAGGGATATTGATTTGAACTTCCTTAAAATGCACTAACAAATATTTGTTTTAAGAGTCATGACTACAGCCGATTAATTAGCATCAATGTGCACTTAGTCATAAAAAAGGAAATTTTAACCAATAAGAAAATAATTGTAATCAATATACAATCCAACTTATGAAGCATGCAACATACATCAATCCATTGTCCACAATGTTCCCTTTTTGGCTTACTTACATTCTCAAACTTCAAAAAAAAAGTAATAGATGGGCTTTCCTTTCCCAAACCAGGGGCCCATCACTAGCAATGAAATTAAATCACATGTGAATTTATAGAAAATTTAGAATTATTAATCAAAAGTTATCCAATGAAAGCATGCTAGTAAAGTATCAAGAAGGCAGATTTATGTGTGTTTAGTGTTGAGTGATTAGATCATATTAACCAAAAATAGTAAGCACGCATTTCAAGTTATTAGGAAAACTAAAATGCACAATGTTAGCTAGCCTTCACATAATATGTCAACACAAAATATGTTCTAGACTGCAAATTTTAAACTAAGCATGTAACATCAAGAAAACCAATAGGAAATAGCATGTACACAAATTTGAAATGGCCTATTAGTATAGCAATTGGATTACTTAGGATCTAGAAAATTAAATTGTAACAAAAATCCACAAGATTATGATTAGATGTTGTTGGTTTTTAACTTATACTATGGTGTGTTTGAGCTTATTCTCCTTAGGGTTTAATACTTCGAAATTTGTTCACCAATGATGGGGAGTGAATCCCCTAATAATCTCTTTTGAGGATGACAAAAATCAGAAAAAGGGTGAGAATATTTCAAACAAATGGAAGAAAAAATGAAATATAAAAATGAAACTACCACTAAATCCTAGATCTAATTCCTTAATGTAAGCACCTATTGTTCCATGGAGTCAATTAGAAAAATGGGAAAAAATGGGAAATCTTCAAGGGAGAATGGAGGACAAATCAATCCCTCTTCTTTGTTAGACAAGGTAGTCAAGTAGGTCTCCTACTCCAAGCATGTGATGGGGTTCATGTGATCATCAAGAGGAAAAGAAACATATCCAAGAACAAAATCTATCACAATATTAATTAAACACTTAGTGAATGAAGTTGAAAACAATAACAAGAGGTTGTGGTAATCTAGTTAATAAAAACAGCTTCAAACATAAAAGACGAGGTTGCAACAATTATCCTTTGAATCACTAAGCATAAGTAAAATCACAACAATTTTATTTCAAATCCTTGTGAAGATATCATCCATCAACCAAAAGCTAATGCCACATGCGCACCAAAAAAAAGAGCTTAAAGACTAAAGCAATAATATAGCAGAGTATTATCATTTCATTCCAACCATTTTCGACCATTTACAATGAGCATAAGCCTCCCATTCATAGCCTGAGGGGGGCAATTTTCTCAAGAGAAGTTATCAAGACATCTTGTACAACATGTGATGATCTCAAGATGAAGAAGATATATATCAGTGGTCTAGATTTCTTCTTTGACAACAAGAATTGATGCCAAAGGACAAGTCGTTGGACTAAGGAGGATGAATTCCTTCCTTGAATTGTCAATAATGATTTAAAAAAATTGATACCATAGGTTTTTTTCTAATACTAACGGAAAAACCAAGGGAAATGTTGAAACAAGGTGCCAAAAACCATGGGTGGTTTCCCCACTCCAAGCATTGGTCAAATCCTCCATCAATGAGCAAGTTGTTAGCCCACGCGAATTGAGCAAAAAGAGGTTGATCCATGTCAAGAAGGAAGAATGAAGGACCAAGATCTAATATGGAGGTGAGATATGAGCCATAAGATCCAAATATTCCTCCACATGTGTGCCAATGTGCCACATAACCTCAACATGTGTGCTACTAGTCCACATAAGTAAATTAACCCTTAGGAAAATATAGTCATTTTTCCAGATAATAGAAAAAGTGCAATCTCGGCTGAGAAACATAACATCAAGTGCAATTTTTACATCTCAATGAAAAATTAGACACAACTTAGGAATTTTTTTAAATCAAAACCTTAAGTGTGCCAAGTATTAATCCGTCATTTGCTTGAAAATAAGCCTACAAACCCCCCTATGCCTGGAAACCCCTCCAGATGGACAACACTTTGCAAGATGAAGGATGATCTGGATATAAGGGCCAAATGGGTGCCCAAAAGTGCCAAAGAGTTGTAGAGAAAGTGGTTGGATTGTTCCTGTGCATGATCATGAAGTTTTTTCGGGATTCCCATTTGCAACCAAGCTTAGTGCAATGGGCACCTGCTAACTAGTAGCAGTAGTTTCAATAGAAATAAATAAAAAACTAATCTAAACTATATTAATCATGGATCTATGTGAAGTAAATAAGTAAATAATGGAAATATTATATAAAGTAAAACAATTGACAACATGTAAAAGAAACGATCTTGTATTAAGAATAGGGGCAAGCAAGTGCTTGCAATGGTAATACCTCCAAGTGGTGAAGATTGTTGAGTAGCTCCAAGGGTGAGCAGCTCCAAGCTCCAAAGGTCTCTTCTTCTCCAATGCTTCCTGGTTTGTGCAAGGCTCAAAAAGGTGGGCAATGCTCAAAAGGGATTTTGGCAGCATGAGGATAGGATGATGGATGGATGGAAAGTGAGGAGCCCCTACCACCTTTTTATAGTTTTTGGTGGTGGGCAATACCATTATGGTTTTGAGGAAACCAATGGTATTGACCAACATGGTTTAGATACCTTTTCCCTCCTTTTTCCTTTTTTGAATATTTTTAATATTTTTATTCCCTTTTTAATATTTTTGGGAATTTTGGACCCTTTTTTAGGGTTTTTTATGCTTTTTGAGGAAAAATATTCATTTTGAGTGGAAAAAGGGGTGTATTAAGGTCTTTTGGTGACCTTTTGGTGGCTTTTAGAGGCTCAAATGGTGAAAAAGTGGACAAATGGGTCATGTGAATAAGGAAATGAGCTAGTGAGCACTTTTTGGGTGTTAACAGTACTTGCTCTAGCTGCAGTGATGAAATGGAAGATACACCAGATGGATGTCAAGACAGCTTTCTTGAATGGTGTAGTCGAAGAAGAAGTGTATGTGGAGCAGCCACTTAGGTTTGAGACACATGACTGAGAGTCACATGTGTGCAAACTGAAGAAATCCCTGTATGGTTTGAAACAGGCAGCTAGGACCTGGTATGGCAGGATAGATGGCTTTCTATCCAATTTGGGCTTTACCAAGAGTAAAGCGGATTCCAACCTTTACTACAAGGTTGAGGAAGGCAATCCAGTGATACTAATTTTGTATGTGGATGACCTGTTTGTTACAGGAGAGGATAGATTGATTGCCGACACGCAGCGGAAGCTTGCTGCCGAGTTCGAGATGAAGAACTTGGAGATGATGCACTACTTTCTAGGCATGGAGGTGAGACAGAGTGCAGATGGAATCTTCCTTGGAAAAGGGAAGTATGCAGTAGAGATCCTGAAGAGGTTCGGGATGATGGACTGCAAGGCCATGGCCACACCTATGGCATCAAACCTGAAGCTTCTGTGTGATGCTTCATCTGATCCAGTTGATGTCATTGTGTATCGTCAGATGATTGGGTCCTTGATGTACCTGATGAATACAAGACCAGATATTTGTTTTGTGGTGATCACATTGAGCCAGTTCCTGACGGATCCGAAAGGTGTTCACCTAGTTGATGTAAAGCATATTTTGAGGTACTTGAAGGGTACAGTTGACTATGGGCTCAAGTATGAGGCGAATCAAAAGTTTAACCTAGAGGGTTATGTTGATTCAGATTGGGCAGGCAGTGCCATTGATCGGAAGAGCACTTCAGGGTGCTTCTTTAGTAAGGGATCCGGTATGATCTCTTGGTTTAGTAGGAAGCAGTCCTGTGTGGAACTGAGTACAGCTGAAGCAGAGTATGTTGCAGCTTATTTGGCTAGTTATGAGGCAGTATGGCTCTGAAAGCTGCTGTCTGATTTATTTGATCTCCAGCTGGAGGCTACTGGTATCTTTTGTGACAACCAGAGTTGTGTGAAGCTGTCTGAGAACCCGGTGTTCCACGACAGGTCGAAACACATTGAGATCAAATATCACTATATCAGGGATATGGTGCAGAGAGGAGCAGTGAAACTCATGTATGTTGCAGTGGATGAGCAGGTTGCAAATGTGCTGACGAAGCCACTAGCCATAGTGAAGTTCGAGTACTTCAGAGAGAGGCTTGGTGTTCTTCAGATTGATGACACTTCAAGGAAGAAGTGATGGACACATTTGCAAGAGCCATTCCAAGCATGGTGAGAGGAGGATCCTTCCCATGGCTATGGTTGTAAGCGTTGGATGATGAGCATCAGGACGGTGCTCAAGTTACTGCTCTGTATATACATCAGTTGGATGCTTTGATCAGTGTGATCATGTATTTGTATATTCATCATGTTGGATGCTTGATATGATCAGTTGGATCATGTATTTATATATGCATCATGTTGGATGCTTGATATGATCAGTTGGATCATGTCTTTTTATATGCATCATGTTGGATGCTTGATATGATCAGGTGGATCATGTATTTATGTACCAGGTGGATGCATTGTATGATCACGTAGATCATGTACTTATGTATGTATCAGGTGGATGCATTGTATGATCAGGTAGATCATGTACTTATGTATGTATCAGGTGGATGCATTGTATGATTTGGTAGATCATGTACATATATATGATCAGGTAGATCATGTACTGATGTATGTATCAGGAGGATTCACTGTATGATCAGGTAGATCATGTATGATGATATGTATCAGGTAGATACTTTGTATGCATCAAATGGTGATCAGGATGATCACAGATAACAAGCTTCAGGATGTTGCTCCAGATGATATGCATCAGGTTGATGCTATGATGATGATCAGGATGATCACATATGACGAGCTTCAGGATGTTGATCCAAATGATATGCATCAAGTTGATGCTATGAATATGATCAGGTTGATCATGTGATGATATACATCAGGATGATGTATGGTGAGTATCGGGTTGATACTATGTGGTCGTGGATAGGTTTTGCTACGGTTTCGCATAGAAAAGATCCTTTAAAATACGTATAGGTAGAATGGTGTGCTCGTAACCTCCTGGGATGCTCTATCAAGATCCAGACAGGTAGAGCGGTGTGCTCGTAACATCCTGGGATGCTCTGAGTAGGTTTTGAAAAATTTCACATAGAAAAGATCCTTTAAAATCCCGATAGGTAGAGCGGTGTGCTCGTAACAGCCTGGGATGCTCTGTCAAGATCCAGACAGGTAGAGTGGAGTGCTCGTAATATCCTAGGATTCTCTAAGTAGGTTTTGTGAAGTCAACATGTAAAAGATCCTGGGAGATTCAATAGGTTGAGCAGTAAGCTCATAATCAATCCCGGGATGCTCTTTCGAGGTTTTGTTGATGCACGTAATCAGTCCTGAGGATTCCACAATATGGCCAGTGATGATGAAGACCTACAGGTGGTGGGCCTACATCCAGTATGAAAAAGGACTGGCTCTGTAGAACTTCCTATGACGAGTAGATTGGATATTAATTGAGATAGCAGTTGATTGAGATAGCAGCAGTGACGATGATTCGATGACGATGATCCAGTGATGATGATCCACAGAAGAAGACTTGTGCTAGCAGATCTGTGTCGAGTAATACCTTCCTATTTAAGAGGGAGTGTTCATGTATATGTAACTTTAGAATGTATTTCATCTATGTATATTGTACTCCTATAGAGATGTTATTATTCCTCTATACGGAAGTGTCGTCATTTGTATTGACAAGTGTCGCAAGTGTTGTAACTTGCCGATGGGTTATTAGACCACCTTGATGGGGTCATCCCTATATGAGTTATGTGGGTAAATGGGTTATTATACCACCAAGTGTGGGGTCATCCCGGATTAATGTAACCATGGGTTATTAGGCTAAGTTAGACAAGTCAACCCCACTGGTTTATTGGGCAGGACGGGACAAGTATAAATAGAGATCGGGAGATCTCTATTTGATCATCTCATTACGCACACTTCTATCATTCAGAAAGTGGCACACATGTGAGGAGGAGGATCAGCTGCTAGGAGAAGACTATCTCTGAGGAAGTTGCGGGGTTTTTCACCTTCTTGGTTTTCCCCAGTGAAACTCTGTGTCTCTTGTGTGCTTGCATTATTGTGTCCATGATTGATATGCTATAGATATGTTGTACATGTTATTCTCTCAATTAAGATCTTAGATCAGATTGAAAATTCTGAAAAACTAACAATCAACGTATAGTGCACCATCACATCATATAGCGTCATGGCATGGCATAGCAGTAGAGATATGGCATATACACATGATCATCATCACCGCATCAAAATGAGACCCTAGCAAGAGCAGCAGAGATGGGCCTCAATACTCTATAATTCAAAGCTATAAAGAAAAAAGAAGTCTCAAAAATAGTATGCCTATAGAATGTGGCATAATAGGGACATATATCAAAAGAATCCTTGCATCGTTTTGATCATGTTGATATCCATTTCTAACAACCATTTTTTTTATGTACCCACCCATACCACATTTGACGATACCTCTCCAAATACTCCTATTTTTCCACTAGTCATTTTCAGATAGATTGGTATTAATACTTTTTATATCGTAAGTATTCCCATGGTGAACACCCTCAATTGAACAAACATGGAGAGGAAAAATAAGGATATATCAAAGGAAACTAAGGGTATGGAATAAGTGTCCATTCCCTTGAAGAATACATTTGACCATATCCATATCAATCATGATAACCAAAAAAAAAAAAACCTAAATAAACATATGGGTTTGGATCCCACACTAAAGGATCCATCCACTCAGGGATCTCACACTCTCTTCCTCAAAACCCTACCTCCACCATTTCATGATAGGACCTCATGGAACTATTTCTGAAAGGTTGGCATGCGCAAATTTGATGGTTCGGATCCCTTGAGTTGGGTTACCCAAATGGAATTCTATTTTTCTCTCCATGGAATTAAGGATTTTTTCTAAAATTTAAAAGTGGGGGTCTTATATTCAAACTTATAATGCTGGAAATGGTACCAGAAATCTTATCATCATTATGTCCCCTGGAGACAATTTGTGAAGATCATTCATGATTATTTTGAATGGAAAACTCACTACATGGGAAGGTTGACCACATTAGGCCAATGTGACACAGATTTGGACTATATTACAATGTTTTAGCAATTGGAAATCCACAGCAATGGCCTCTGTGATTCCTTTTTTTGGAATGCTTAATTAGTGACCTCAAAGAGGAAATTCAAGCATGTGCTATTATGCAATGCCCCACAACATGGTTAGAATCTAATGGTAGAGCTAGAGAAGTTGAGATGTTGATAAACACCCAACCCAAAATACCTTCATTTACTTCTTGCACAATGTCTCCCATAAATCCTAATTCCAACCCATCCAACATGCCACCATTAGGAATCCAAAAGTTATCTCCTGATGTGATGTTCAAATATCAACACCTTGGACTTTGTTATAGCTATGATGAAAAATATTTCCAAGGGAATAGATGAAAAGAACATAGATTATTCCAAATAGATGTATCCCCACATAAGAATAATTAACCAATGGACATAACAATTGATAGCACTCATGAACTAGAAATGGGGTATATTTCTCTATCCATGGAATATGACTACACATTGCAAGCTTCTAGGGAGGAACCCCAATTCTCACTCCATGCCTTATCAGTTTTCTCCACATCTTAGACATTGAATTTGATAGCCTACATAAAGAACCATAAATTAATCGTATTAATTGATAGTCGTAAGACCCAAAATTTTATTCATAGAGAGTAAAGAAACCATTGCTATGTCTAAACTATACCAAATTTCCAAATTATGATAGAAAATGTTGGTATAATGAAATGTGGGGGATGCTATGAAAATTTGAAACTCCAAATGGGTGACTACCATCTTAAAAAATACATGTTCACTATTGAAATGGGTGGTTGTGGTGTAGTTAAGGGGGCACAATGGCTAAGGAATTTGGGACTAGTCACCATGGGTTTCAAGAAATTGTATATCAGCTTTGCTAAGGAAGGGCACAAACATCATCTCAAAGGGATTACTTCATGTTCTCCAGAATTATCACCTCCCATTGTATGGATAATTTATTGAAGAAAATCCACTCAGTTATTGTTACACAATTCAATTCCATCCAATTAGTGAACACACCCCCACAAGACATTCACCCTAATTTACAATTGGTTCTCTCCAAACATCAATAGGGTTTTGAAACACCCAGGGATTTACCACCAACCCATGGGGAGCATAACCACGGTATTCCACTAATTCCAAATAATTGAAACCCCAATGTATGCCCTTATAGGCACCCTTTTTCCCAAAATATTCAAAAATGTTTGGAGATCAACATCATTCATCCTATTACAAGCCCTTATTCCTCACCAGTGGTTATGGTATTGAAAAAAGAAGGAAATTGGCACACGTCTCCTAATATTTTAGTTCTCAATAGGATAAATATAAAACACAAATTTCTCACTCGAGTCATTGATGATATACTGGATGAGCTTCACGAAGCCAAGTTTTTCACTAAACTAGGCCTTCAATGTGGCTACCACCAAATTAGGATGATAGAAGAAAGCATCCCTAAGAAAATTTTCCACACCTATGAGGGTCATTATGAGTTCATATTCATGCATTTTGGCCTTTGCAATGCCCCATTCACCTTTCATAGCCTAATGAACAATATTGTTTGGCATTTCCTCCTGAATTGTGTTGGTTTTCTATGATGATATCTTGATCTAGAATACCACTTGTGAAGGCCACATGGAGCATGTGACTCATGCATTTCAATTACTTATGGGACATCAATTATTTTTGAAGTGTTCCAAATGTGATTTTTGGGTTTCTAAGGTTGAATACTTGAGTAACATTGTCAATCAAGATGGAGTGCAAGTGGACCCAAATAAAGTGGTGGGTATGTAAGATTGGTCATGCCCCAAGACCCTCAATAGTTTGTGAGGGTTACAAGGACTGATTGGTTGTTATACAAAATTTGTGAAAATTTATGGCAAAATTGCAGCCCCATTTAACATCATTATTCAAAAAGAATGCCTTCGTTTGGAGAAACAAAGCTAAGCAATCCTTCTTCACCTTAAAGGATGCATGTACACTACTCTAGTATTAACAACGCTTGATTTAACTAATAGTTTTGTCTTAGAGTGCGATGCCTCAAGAAGAGGTCTTGGAGCAATATTGATGCAAGAAGGATTCCCTTTGGCCTTCACCAATAAGAAGTTATGTGATCTAAATTCAGGAAAATCAACATATGCAAAAGAGATGATGGTCATCCTTAATGTAGTCGATACATGGCACCCTTATTTAGTAGGGAGTCTCTTCCAAATCAAAACTGACCATCATAGTTTAAAATATTTCATTGGACAAAGGTTTTCATCTATAAAGTAGCATAAGTGGGTTACTAAAATGTTGGGGTATGATTATGAGATTATATATAAGAAGGGTAGATAAAATGTGGTGGTTGATGCATTGTACAGGAAATTTGAAGAGGACGGATCTCTCTTTGCATTATCCTTACAAATTTTGGTTTGGCTTGAGGAAGCATGTCAATAATGGATGGAAAATGACACTAGTGTTAAAAATACAGCATCAGGATACATTCTCCAAACCAATCTTGTGTAGCCAATATTGATCCTCCTGTATAGAGGTGAGCACTTTGATTTCCTTCCGTGCAAAGGATATTCCTCCCGTATAGAGGTACTTGATCAAAGTAATGATGTTGTAAAGTCTTGTTGGACAATACTCTGAACTTGTGTGTCAAGTCATGATTATCATGTGAACCTTCTGTATAAAGGTATCAATGATATGGACCTCCCGTATAGAGGTGGACCTTTTGTATAAAGGTCATGCTTTACTTGTTAAAAGCATTTAATGTTGTGTGATGTATTATTAACCATGATTATCAGTTGCTATTAGGTCTCCTTTAGAGATTGATCACCTCTAAAGTGAATTACTTTAGTATATGATCATTTGGTCCGGAATAATATAATATGATCACAACATCTGATAATTCTTCTTATTATAATGTAATGTGATGGATAATTACAGTTAGCACGTATTGACCATGCAGTAAGAGATAAATAAATAAAATATAAAGCATAGAGATCAAGAGAATTTGAAATTTTCCATGCAGACACTTCATCTAATTAAAGAGAAATCGAATTGTTAAAGCTTCAGTTAAGTATCAATGCTTCAATTAAAGCATCAGTTAAAGATATGCCTCAGTTAACTAAAGAAATCATAGTGTTCACTTCAAGTAAATCAATTAGCGTGATTTCAGTTAACTAAGTGTTAAATAAGAAGGAATAGTTAACTAAAGTGTTTTCACTTTAATTAAACTAAAAAACGACACTTCAGTTAAAGAGATTTAACTAAGTGACAACAAAGAAGATCTAGTTAACTAAGTGTTATTGCATGATGACACTTATGTTAAACTAAAAGATGACACGTGAGTTGTGACACTTGCATGTCAACACTTAAGTTAGCCACCTAACTAAGTGGGAAAGCTTTCAATTAAGAGGCGAGTTCATCCTAAGTGATAGGTTAGTGAGATAAATCATTGCATGAGAAGTGGGGCGCACCTCTTCTTGCAAGATTAATACATCTAGTTTGAGGGTGAGTTCATCCTAAAGTTAGAAGTTAAAAATAGAAGAGAAGAATGTATAAATATGTTATACGGGATTGATGAATCCAATGTGAAGTGAATTCTCTTCTCCATTGAAGGCAAGGCACTTCTCTTTATGCAGGGTATAGTTTGTGCTTGTTATTATTGTGTTGGGCACACATCTTAATGATCTCTCTTCTCTATTGCTTATGTATCTTCACCAAGAGTGTTTGGTGATCTCTTATCTTCCGAAAGCAATCTCCTATGTTGTAAAAGAAAGCATTCTCTGCTATCCATTATATTATACTGTGAAGAATTCCCGGGTTTTTGTTCTCATAATTTTGAGGATTTTCCCCAGGGTATATATTGCATTATGGTTGCATGAATTTCATGGATTGAATTGTCTCATTGCTTCAAGTCTTTGCATCTAAAATAATTAAAGATCAAAGCTCAACCAAATATTAACAACTAGTGTGAAACTCATACAACGTCTTAAGGAATATTTGAACCATCCTACAAGGTATATATGGTATCAAGATACATTGCACTATATAGAGTGAATTTTTTCTCGCACTGAATTCAACTTTGAAACAAAGAATCTTAGAAGAGTTACATCCATCACCCTTAGTAGGTCAAGCAGGATTTCATAAACCTATCAAAGGATTAAGTGCCTATTCTTTTGGAATGCATGAAAATGGACATCCAAACCTCTTTTGTAGACTACGAAATTTTCCAAAGACACAAGGGAGAAATTGTAAGGTACCTTTCTGGATGTTATGCACACTAGGAAGAAGATTGAAGAAAAAAACAATAACTAGTTTTAAAGAAAACTTGTATAATCACTAAAACTGGACTCCAAAACCCTTTTAAGACTTGGAAAAGATTAACTTGCAAGTGTATGATAGTAGAATCATCCTATAAAAGTCCCTACTTTGACATCATCACTTTAACTAATGATCAACACGCCTAGGAATATTTCCTTAGCATAACCAAGGCTATCAATGCAATGTCCTGAGGAATTTTGTGGAGCTTCAACGGCTTATAGTGCTTGATGAAAGTGTATGGCTTGTGTCTATGTCCCAATCACCCTATCAAACCTCAAAATTATAGTTCATACTTGGTTAGGTGAAATTTGGGATATTGGAGAATATTTGGAATCATCGGGACTACACAATTAGTCAATGTTCAGGATCTTCCAAACAACATAAGGGGCCATCAAATTGGAAAAATAAGACATGAATGATGCTAATTGTGATATTAATTAACTCCAGGAACTAACAGAATGCAATTTCATTGAGCATAATATTGAATATTTAAAGTTTACTAAAAACTAGATAATTTGGAAGCAAATCTAGAGTAGGTCTTGGAAGGTGATATAAATATCAGACTTTGACTTTATGAAAGTTATGGAATAATATCAGAAGCTCAAAATATCATTCATTACATCATATATCAGTTGAAATTCCTTTCATAAGAGTAACATGCTTGACATTTTTTCAGTAGCAACAACTAGCATTGAGAATAATTGGAAAACTTCATAGATTCGAACTACTAGCTTCACAAAGCTTGTTCAGGATATGGAAATCATACTTGATTTAAATTCAGGACCTACAAGAAGATCATTGAAAATGGTTGAATTCCATCATCCAAGCATCTAACTGAAGAATCAGTTAGTGGAAGCAACAGGGGCACATCTCCCAAATCGAATTGAGAGATCAAGAGCTATCAACACCAAAATATAATTAGCCAAAATATGTGAGTGGTGCAATCCTCCTTGACTTTATCGGCTAAATAACTTCTTTTGCAAGCCACCTAGCCTAAGGTGCCTTCATGAGTAAGATTATAACTTGTTGCTTTCTAGAGATTTTCTTTTTGCTTTCTGCTTTATCTTGCTTTCCTGCTTTTAGCCTAGTTTCTTGCTTTTACTGCTTTATTCTGTTTTTCCACTGCTTTTTCTAATTTTCTACTTCCTGGCAACTTTTCCTTGCTTTCTCTAGTTTCCTTATTTTCCTTTTCTTTCTAGATTTGATTTCTTTATTCTATCTTCCTTCTTTTGTAAGCTTCTTATGAACAAATCTTATCTCCTATGCGCCCTCTTGGCCACATAATCATTATTTTTTATTATTAACATTATTTTATTCATAAAAAACAAAATACTATGGATCACTACAAACATTAGAAATATTAAATTTCCTAACTACTAATTCCTTATTCAAAATTAATCACAAGAATTAATGTTCGTTTCTTCTAAACCCATAAGGACTAGTTGGGATAGGGACTTGGTCAAATGGTCACTTAGGAAGGGACATGATAGAAATGGTAAATTCGTTAGAGGTCTTGCAGCCACTTCTAATTCTAACCCATCTATGGACTAATATTCCATGGATTTTATAGCGAGGATTCCTGAAGCTAGTAATAAATTAGTCATCATGGTGGTCATCGATCATCTTTCAAAATATGCCCACTTTTTTGCATTTTCACACACTTTTACACCACCATTATTTTCCCAAGATTTCATGGATCATATTTTTTAATTACATGGTGTTCCCACTTCCATTATATTTGATTGGAACCCTACCTTCACAAGAACAATTTTGCAGGAGTTATTTAATGTAACAGCCAAATTTGCTTGCCTTCCATGTCATAATCTTTGTCATCCTTATACATCATCATTCCACATCATTAGAAACATGTTTCCATATCATTCCATCCACATGACCTTGGGAAGTAATGAAAAGCCCAAAAATGAATATCAAAACCCAAGTTGACCACCCTAGAAGAAGGTCACGGCTTTTCCACTTTGTCATCCTTATACATCATCATTCCACATCATTAGAAACATGTTTCCATATCATTCCATCCACATGACCTTGGGAAGTAATGAAAAGCCCAAAAATGAATATCAAAACCCAAATTGACCACCCTAGAAGAAGGTCACGGCTTTTCCATTGATAAGTGCGACCTGGTCCAAAGCTTGATTTTCATCAATAGTTTGTTATTTCCCACTTCCCTAATGAAGAAATGCACAAAAGTGGACACATACCTTGATGTGGTTTGAGTTAGTTAAAGGATCTAGGTCCCAAAAATCTAATTTCTCCACTAAGCATCAAAGGAAATGCAGAATGTTCACATTGCTTCTAGATCCATCTCTTGGCAACTCTTGTGCCTATAAAAATCCCTCAATGTCACCATTCCATACAAACAATTTCCATTTCTCACTCATATTGTCATGCTGCCAAAATTCTCCCAAAACTAGAAGAAATCCATATCTTACTTTCTACTTCACCTAAAGGAGATCATCATTGTGATGGTTGACTGGAAGTTGCGAGGTTGCAAAGGAGACAAATGGACCTTCCCTTGGACAACCGCAGAGGCCCCTCTTCCTCTTCACTATACCAAGATGCTTATTTATGTACCACTTCTTTGTGATAATATAAAAAATCATTATTTGATTCATTATGCATTGTCTTGGAACTCTTTACATGTGATGTGATTGAAAATTGATGAGATCTTGTTAGTTTAGTTTGTTGTTTTGTTTTCCCTCATTCTATATCTATACCAAGGATTTCACAACCCATTGGTATGTGCCTTTGGGAGATGTGGGTGATTATTCAGACCATACATTTAAACTTCAAGTTACCTAGGTGAAACTCAACACAAACTATCACCCACAAACATAAGGCCAAACAGGAGCTGTGATTAAGTGTTTAAAAACTTCTTTGATATGCTTTGCTTTAGATATGCCACGTTAATGGGAACAATGGCTTTCCCTTGAAAAATGGTGGTATAATACCAACATCATGGAGATACCAAAATGACCCTATATGAAGCAGTATATGGCCAAAAGCCATTGTCCATGGTTTCATATTTATCAAGAACTTCCAGATTCCATGCATTGGATTGCATAGTTCGCACCAGCGAAGCTATCCTCCGCACACTTACGGACAATTTGGCTATGGATCAAAATGATTGAAATAAAATGCATAATAACATTGCTCAGAATGTTTGTTTGCAGAAGTAGGTCAAGTGTTTCTTTGACTTCAACCTTATAAACAGACATCACTCAAAAATAACCTCCAACAAAAACTAGAACTAAAGTTTTATGGACCCTACAAGATCCTACACTGCATTGGATAGGTGGCCTACAAGCTAGCTTTGTTATATCACTCCAAGACTCACCCAATATTTCATGTACCTTGCCTCAAACGTGTAGACCAAGTTACCAGAATTTGATGAGGAATGTTCCATTTGGATCCATCCAGAAACAATATTGGATAGCATGGAACGTCAATTGTGCAAGAACACAATCAAAGAAGTCTTGATCTAGTGGAAAGATATGCAATCAAAAGATGCCACCTAGGAACCCAAAGGGATTCTGTAGCAATTTCCTCAATTTAATCCTTGAGAAAAACACTACTCTTGAAGGGGGGGACATCTTAGGCTCTTACCCTAACTCTTATATATTTAAAAAATTTGCTTGAAAAAAAAATTATATAGGGGGGATGATTTGTTAAAAGTGTAGTAAACATAGCAATTTACCACTAATAATTATCCCTTAATCCAAACTACTTACACATAAAGTATGGTTTCTTTATTACAAACTATTTTTAAAACACAAAAGATATATCTATTTCAAATGTCAAAAATAAGAAATGCTTGTCAATATTCATCCCAAGGCAAATTTGTTTGGCCATAAACACCAATTAATCAATGTTAAGATGCTATAATTAATTTTGAATTTGTACAAATTAATTAAGCACGTGGGATTACTATTAGTCAATTGTAGCCAATGACATTTGATGAATTAACACTTATCATGGACAAAAAAAATAGAGAAATTTCACAAATTTTCACTAAAAATCAATGTTAAAATCGACTTTTTCTTGAAACATGGATCCAAATGATAAAATTTGACCCCACATTTAGTAGTGTGTGAGCTCAATGGGAATAAAGTGGCAATGAATGAACTACAACTTGCATGGCCATCCTACTCCGTTTAGCAAATTGTTATAGGAGTCAATGCACTTCTAAGATCTAACCATCATTTAATACATAAGTGAGATTATCTTGTTATTTTGTTCTTGCACTCTTTTATTTTCTCCTTGACATGATTGCTTGCATAATTTTTATCTCATATCCTCTAATCATATTTTCACATTCTTGTGACTATACTTTGTTTATTAATCTCCTGCTACTATACTAGTGGAGCAATCATTTAGGATTTATATAAGAACCCTACAATTTCTATTCTTTTACATTGAGGTTGTTGAGTATGGTTGCCATTGATGTCAAGGGATATTGTTGGAATAATATCTAGTGTCATTGATGTCACGGCATTTGACATATAGTTTTCAAAGTCTTTGAAGTCAGGCATCTCAACATTGTAGCTGCCAATATGTTTGTATATCAATATGTTTATCTACATGCATGGGCATTTCCAAAAATGTTTGTACAATATCAGCTATGTGCCCATCTATGCTCTATGCTCCATATGTTAAAGAGGAAATCCATAATTAGAGGAAAGAGGAAATCCGTAATTATAGGAACTTGTAATTTCTATAATCAAATTGTATTATGATCATATATGGTCCAGTGGAGTAACGAAGAAGGTAAAGGGGTTGGATTCTGTTGGTATTGAAGAAATCTCTATGTAGAAGTGCACTGGCCCCTGTTTTGACCACCATAATTGATGCATCTCCCAAGAAGACTTCAATTATTGATCATCTCGATCCAAAGGAAATGTAAGCAATCCCAGCATGTGAGGATCATGATCCAGGTGGAAGATTTCTATTTACTTATTTTCAACCATCAAAAGAAACTTGAACTACAAGAATTCGGAATTCATGTAATAACTTGTTTGTAATGCCTTTGAAAGATTTTGAAATCGTTTCAACAACAAATATGATATAGTCATCCAAAAAATATTTTTTCCACGTATGTCTTGGCCACGATGGGTCCACAAAGTGCACATCGAATGAGTTTAAAACTTGTTGGACAGCAAAAGAACATCCACGCAATGGTCAACTAAAAAGATATTGGCCAAGTCTTTTCTTTGTTGTCACCATGGGTCCACAAGTGCATAATGGTCGGCTAAGGAAGATTGTGACCATGATTATCTTTGCCATGATGGGTCATTTCTCTTTGCCATGATGGTTCCACACCAAATAAACTTGAATTTTATAAATAAGAAATTGATTTGACAAGAAGAAGATGGAAGATGGCAATTTTTTTGTCTAGCTTGTATTTTAATATGAGGGATGCAGGGGTGGCGAGTTTGAAGATCTAATATTTTAAAAAGAGAAGATATGCTATTTTATAGAATGATATGGGTATTTGAATTGACATAAATTCATGGTTTGTTGGAGGGCATATCAAAAATGTGCAAATCTGGGAATTTATTCCGAGTGACTAATGAAGTATTTGGCTAGGGTCAAGCAACCAATCAAATGGTAAGATAGACGTATACATGTGTGTATGTATTAGAAATCAACTTATGTGGATTGACCTCATCTAATAGTGTGATCAGTATTCTAACATGAATTAAGTGGACACCACTTTGAATGTGTTTCTTGTTAAATGGATCATTGTACATATATATGGTCAACATATATATGGTCAACGGACGCTTAGCAAGATTTGAATGATAAGTAAGAGTGTTGAGATCTGACATCTAAGAAACAAAGAGGAATCCATCAATCTATGATCTAGGGTTAGAAGATGGTCTAAAATTGTGGTTACGGGTTTGTTGTGGCTCTTGGTTAGTTGGAGGTTCTAGGTTTTGTCTTTTGTTTTAATTGCAGGATCCAAGCATGCAAATTAGATGAATATGTAAAGATTTGAAATCAATGCATTAATATGAAGCTAAAAAATGCAGAGTCTATGTATTCTTGCATAAAGAGAGGAAATGTCAAACCACGATGAAAGGAAGTATAAAAGATATGTGATATGGGTGTGATTCCATGAAGCCCTGACTAAATTTGAACTGAGAACTAGAAAGACACCATTTAAATAATTGTGGTGAAGAGTGCAAATATGTATGAGATGATTATCTATGTTTAGAAGCTTTGAGAGTATGAAAAATGCATGAGTCATATATGAGATCGAATTTGTAGGTGAGCCAAGTGTGAAAACAACTGAGAATCAAATCTACAACTCTATGTGGGAGTATTATATGAAATTATCTTAAGGGTGGCTACGAGGTGCAAGGGAAACAAGTCTTCAACAACTTTGTGAGTGACTTGTATTGAGGTTCTTTGTGTTGACAAATTCAGTGGATGTGTAATGTGAAATTCCGAGAGCATGCGGGTGTGAGCAAATGAAGTATAACAAAGAACTATTAATATTGTACATAAGTATTGATGGCTATGAGTGAATAAAGTTGTAAGGTTTGATAACAAATTGTAGGTAGAATGGAAAAGATGAGTAATGAATTCATATTGATGATAGCCCAAGTAAAATTTTAAGAAGACAAAGAGCTTGAAGATTGATTTTCAATCAGGTTGGTGCCTAAAGACTATAAGTGGGTGCTTAAAAAGAGGATTGGTGTCCTCAACAAATCAACAGATGGGTGCCTGGAAGGTTGATTCCTGAAGATTGTAAGTGGGTTCTTACAAATGGGATTAGTGTCCCTCACAGGTGGTTTCCTGTAAATATTGTAAGAAATTTGTGTTTTTGAAAGTAAATATTTCCAAAGTGGTTTTCTCCCAACTAGGTCTCCACTTCAAATATTTTTGTTATGTGTAATGCTTAACTAATTATGTTTGTATCAAATGCATATTGTCAACAAAAGTATTGAATGAATTAAAAAGTAACAAACATCCTCAATACTGATTCACCCCCCTCTTAGTATTGACCAGTGTGCCTATAGAGGTACAATTTCCTATTAAATAGCATTAAGGCACCTCAAAACTAAAGAAACTATAATAGTGAATTGATGTTTACTATAGAAATATTTGGAGGCAAGCACACCCATTAATAAAGTGAGTCTCAATTTTATTTAACTCACTTGTATCAAATTTAATATATGTTTTATTCTATAAAATCCCTGATCTTTCTCTCTTTTCTCTAGGAATGAAATGTTTCTTTGTGGGTAGTTATTCTCTATGAATTCCCTTCAAATTAGAGTATTTTGTTGCTTATGAAAATTATGATAAATTCAATCCCAAATTTAGTCTCTTTAAGCATTAATACCATGGCCTTGTGTTTTAGATAATGATTAATGGGCTATGTAAGCCCTAGGTGGTGTGAAAGGGTGATCCTATGGTTTTATATTGGCTAGTGGCTAGATTTTTTTTGGATGTGAATCTTGATTGCATGCTTAGGTTTTATGAATTTTGTACCCTCATCCCCAAGTGGTATTCTTACCCATTATATAAAAAATTGGGTAGATCCCAAGCTATGATCATTGGATATGTGCTTACAAGTAAATACTTGAGCGAATACCAAAAAGATATTATACTTTAGTGGTTATTATATCAGTACCAAATGAACTTTGACTAGATCTCAAGTTTCACTATGCTTCAACTATAACTATATTTATCTTAGACAGACTTCAAGTGGAGACCAAAAATTCTTCGCACTTAACTATTATTATACTTGTATTAGGTGTACTTCCAAGTGTATATCCTAAATTTATCTACTCTTTCAATTTTAGCATACTCTGTTTTCACGCTAGCTTTCAACTAATCCCAAAATTCTCTGCATAATTTTTGAGGTAACCCCTAGATGGGTTCTGACATGGAAACTCTTTCAAATTTTGATTACTTAGTTTGGTATATTTTTCTCATTTTTCCTTTAAAATATTTAAATCTCAAATCATAGAGCAGATCCGAATTTCCTTCTTTAAAATCGTTTTTTTTTTTTTTAATGTATTTCTCATGCCATGTTTTCCTCTATTGTTGGATCAGCTCTATGTGATTAACAGATTTCTATCTTATCTCATCTAGATGACTAAGTTGTAACAATATTTCATTATTATCTAATGACAAATCCATGTTGATATTTGTTGATTTCCTTATGTTGGAGAGAACTTCCGCAGCATTTAGGAAGCTGCTAATTTTGGGAAAGATAACCATTTTTGGGGAGAAAGTACCAATTTTGGCGGCAAGACAAAGATATCGCCGTAGCGCAAATTCCGACGGGAATTGCGGCGATAGGTACAGAAAAGTCAAAACGTGTGGTACAAGGAAGAGGCCGAAGGGAGAGCTCAACCACCATAATAAAGGCGCCGAAGATGAAGAGAGGGTTCAGCTACCCTCATTAAGAAGAAGGACTACAGTCAGCATTGCTTGAACCAAGAAGAAGCAACGGGCCGATGCATTAAAGACGAAGGACTGCAGGAAGCGGCGACGAGACAGGAGGCGGCTATGGAAGTACAGCTAGTTGACTGTAGGTGGTTAGGGTTGAGTCACTGTTGGGATAAGGCCCACAGTTTTGTAACTGCGATGAGACCTTCGGGCCATCTATATATAGGAGTCTTTTTATATGAAAAAGGGTTGGCCACGTAGTGACAGAAGCTATTAGGTAGAGGGTAGTCAAGTCTTTGTTGATACAGAGTCTGAACATCCCCTAGAGAACAAGGGCCGACCCATTGAGAGATTGCGCAATCCACTGGGATTGAGGGGGAAAGAGGATGCATTGTAAGAGGCAGGAGAAGAAGAGAGGTCTATAGAGAAGGGCTCCCACTGAGGTGGAGTTTCCCAGAAGACCTCTGTTGTAAAGAGTTGTAAAGGGACTGTGTTTTACTCTCTCGAGTTGTTAACAGGAAACATAGCTCCCGTGGACGTAGCTCCCCTCCTGGGAGTGACAACGTGCTTATCTAAGTAGCGCGATTGTATTTATGTGGCTGTTGCTCTTATTCACTTATCTTTATTATACATGAATGCTTCCTTCAGTTATAAGTAATGTGTATAGTCGTCCGTTTAAGTTCCGGTTGATGTATAACAATTGTGATAATCATAGCTAAAATCCTAGCGAACTAGATATTTGTCTAATAAAGGATAATGCTCGAGTATGGACTGAATGTAATGCATGAATGATTCACTTAGAACAGTGCTCAAAGTAATACTCTACACAGTCACATCGTTGCGAAACATCAAGGGTCAAGCTCATTAGCGAGGGTTATGCTTAGAGATTGAATGCTATTACTATCTTCAGTAATAGGATAAGGGTGGTTGAGACCACGTAATAATCCAGGAAGCGGTTAAGAATCACGTACCGCAGGGATAGAAAGGAGGAAGATATCGCACCCGCGATATCTTAGGTATCGCTAGACGGGCTCACATAAGGGGAAGACTTATCGCATTCCCTGCGTGATGCGATAAGACTGAGGTAGAGCCGGAGTAATAGAATGAGATAAGTCAGCCTATGAGGAGAGAGCTAAGGTGGGTTTAAGCACCCTGGATGCCTCGGAACCTGGCTGAGGACACTTGAGTCTTCTGCCACCCATTAGAATCACTTCGGGTGAGACTTCAGGTTGCTTCTGCGACCTGTTGCCGAAAGGGCCAGTGAGCTAAGGGTTCTGTTGGTCTAAAAGGTACAGCTAGCCCGGGTCTACCCAGAAAGAAACCAAGCCAACAAATGGTTCCATTGCCGGGATGAACACATTGAGCTGATGTTCTGTTGGCATCCTACCAAGAAAGAACTTAACCAGTGGGTTGAGTCCAAAGAAAGAGAGTTTGCTGTAAAAGAAAACAAGAATCCTAGACTGAGCACTGAGGCTTGGCTACAGAAGCACATTTTTACAGATCTCCATGAGATATTCTTCGTAACCTATGCTATTGAGTTACATGATTGGTTATCAAATCTTGCTGACAACAGCGGTACCAAGAAGAATCGAGAAGTTGTCTGGACAGCAGAGCTGATTCAGACCTTGAAAGGTGTCGATAATCCCATCTCACGCGCAGTAGACTTCTGGCTTGCGAGTTGGCTGGAAGGCTTCATCACAGAGTTCGCGGTTGATCAGAGAAAGAGTTTCAGCGCAGCAGAACGGTACTTCTTCAAGGGTTATCGCGGTAAGTACCTAAATTCTCTAAATCTGTCCATTAAGCAATTACTATATGAAAAAGGAGTACTGGATATACTCTCAGATGAATAGTAGTATGATATTGTAATGTTAGTAGACTCTGAGAGTGATTACGAGTATCTTGGACATACACGTAGTGGTAAAAGATATAGAGTCAACGATTCATCTTCTTCTGAAGAAAACAGCTCAGATAACCCTAGACAGCAGATTCAGAATCCTAGGACTCCTCAAAAACCAGTCGGGACTCAGAATAATCCCGCAGGAACCCCGTCCAGTAGCTCTCATACAGCGCATACTACCGCTACATCCTCTACATCTACACCGCCGAGTGGTAGTAATACAGCAAACCAGAACCCACCACCTAGGAACAGAATGGGAGATGATATGAAGCTACCAATATTCAAAGGTACAGGGTCGGAGGACCCTGAGCAGCACTGGTTCTTATGCGAAGCCATATGGACCATTAAGCAAATACAAGAAGATAATGTCAAGCTTGTCCAGCTGGCCACCACATTCAGAGAAAGAGCATTAACTTGGTATATGAAGTATACCACTGGACATAACAGAACGCTTGCACAGGTTAGAACTGCTATGATCAAAGAGTTTAAAAAACCTAAATCCGAGTCACAGTGCATAGCAGAACTTAAAGACATTAAGCAATTGCCTACGGAGACTGTTTGGGATTTTGACCAGAGATTCAAAACCCTCATTGATCAGGTAAGTTTTGAGCTTGCGCCTCAACAGCATAAAGAGTGGTTTATCGCAGCAATGTTACCACACATCAGACTTCCACTAATGCAACAGAAATTAAATACACAAGATGAAGCATTAGAAATGGCAATGAAACTAGAGGCTTCACCTCTAGCAGAGACTAGCACAGGTATCACTAATCTGCAAAATCAGCTAGCTAACCTCACCTTACAGCTGCATGAAATTAAGAAAGGAAAGGAGGTTGCGCATGAAATTTGGTGTACTAAGTGTAAAACGCAGGGAAACAGTAAGGATAACTGCCCTGTCTTTGTTGACTATATCGCCAGTGGAGCTCCTAACCCGTTGATGCAGAATCAGGGGCCATGGTGTGAGATTTGTAGAACTAGAGGACACAGACCTCAGGAATGTCCTCTCTTTCAGAAATACGTACCGACACCAAAGAACCTATACTGCAATTTTTGTAAATCTGTTGGACATGACGAAAACAACTGTAGAGCTTATGAGTTAATGATAGAAAGAAAGCACGACCTTTACAGAGTCCAATCAGAAGCATCTGGACCATCAGTACGTCCACAAATTGATCCGGCTCAGGGAGGCCGTGGAGGAAATTTCAGAGGTCGAGGACATGGAGGAGGCTATGAATCTGGCCGTGGCCGTGGACCTATTACCTGTTATAATTGTGGAGGCACAGGACATTATGCTAGAGACTGCCAGAACCCTACTACAACCTGCAAGTATTGCAAATCTTATGATCATACAATAGAGGAGTGTCCCATATTGATAGCCAAGATCAAGGACGCCAAGCCAGCAACCAATCAGACTATCCAGTTTATCGCTGCTGAGCAGAATGAAACAGAACCACGAGTTAATATTGTAACTCGCAGTGGTCTCTCTACAAGTAACATATCGCAGGATGCGGAAAAAACGACAGGAACGCAGTGGGTGCGTAAAGCTCCAGAAAAACCTATCCCACTTGATCTATAGAAGAATAAGGAGGCATTTCAGCAAACTAAGACCTCCTTTGCTGAACAGACACATTCCAGATCACTATTATTACCATCTCAGGGTATACCGCGGAAGCCACCACATGATGCTAGTACTGTACAGATACCGCAGGCTAGCACCTCTGGAAGATGCGACGAAGAGGAATTGACTAGAAGTGTACAGTCCTTCCTGCAGAGTTGTTTGAAACTTCTGAGAAATGGGAAAGCTGTAGAGGAACTTCAGAAAGTTATTGATCAATGTCAACAGAGCCCTTCCTTGAGCAACACACAGCGAACTATTCACAATATAATGGGCCATACAAGGACAGGAAGAGAGATGAGGCTCACAGCGCAGATCGGACTATTTGAAATGGATGAGGTTATCCTAGATTTAGGATCAGAAGTAAATGTCTTGACTAAGCAGACATGGGAACAGATGGGTAGTCCAAAACTAAGCAGATCCCCTATCCATCTGAGACTAGCTAATCAGCAGAGAATATCACCGATGGGTCACCTATCGCATGTCCCAGTGGACATCGATGGAGTTCACACGTATGCAGATTTTGAGATCATAGAAATTATTGGTGATACCAAACCCTATCCATCTCTATTAGGTATTGATTGGGCTTTTGATAACAAGGCTGTTATCAACTTGAAGAAAAAGCAGATGACATTTGAAGATGCTCAAGTCCGGGTTATCGCACCACTAGACCCTTTACAGGGTCCTCGCTACATTGAGCCGATCAAAGCAGAAGAGGAGGTGCATAACATGGAAAATTTGTACCAGATGACTTCTAATCAGACAGATTACATTGATCCTACAGTCGATGGACATATTAGCTGGAGATGCGATAGCTCATGCACATCAGATTCGGATGTCGGCTTAGAGAATTGGAAAAATAGACTCCACGAAGTTTCTACTCGCAGATGCGCATTCATGACTAAATCACTGCGATGGATTAGGGCAGAAAACAGGTATATTCCAACTTTTGATGGATTAGCGGACGTCAATGATTTTTTACAGCAGTTTGAGCAAGAGATCCCTCAAGAGCAGAGGATGGAGGTTTTTGACCTTGCAGTTAGAGCCACACCTGCAAGATGGTGGTACACACACAAGGAACATATCGCATCATGGTATGATTGTAAGAGACTGATGCGTATTAGATTCTCTAAAGAAAGAGACGGTACACAGCAGAAATACACAGGAGAAAGTGATCCCAGAACACACATTATGATCTGTGAGCAGAGTTGGCTAAAAATTCCAGCAGATGAGTGGGTTCATTTGTTTATCCACACACTGGATACAGTTCCACAGAACTGGTATACAGAAACAGAGCTAAGAAACGGAACTATCTCATGGCCTATTATGAGTGAAAACTTTTTGCTTACTTTCAGTTTTGAATCGGAGTATCCCAGCATTGATCGGGCCTTGAAGATCATAAAGACTAAAATATTTGAGGATTGCACATTACCAGCGGATTCGCAACCCGAGTGGGCTATTCAGATGGAACATGCTCTGGAATGTTACAACTTCGCACAAGATTCAGGCGATGAGGGTGAAGATCCTCGCAATATCAATATCGCAGAAACAGAAGGTACGCGTGAAGTTGAAGGTCCACACTTAGAAATCCCAGCTGTAACAGAACCAATCAAGATTAAAAAGAGCAATATTGGCACAGCAACAGAACCTAAGTTTGCCTCTATTGGAGACTATTGGGATGACGAGACAATTGGCCAAATCACAGACCTATTACATGAGTATCAGGACCTATTTCCTACCAACTTTACAGAAATGAAGGGAATAGTGGGTGACCTAGGAGTCATGAGAATACCGCTTAAGGAAGATGCTAAGCCGGTTAAGCAACGTCCATACAGGTTGAACCCGCGGTATAAAGCAAAAGTAAAAGATGAAATAGATAAAATGCTAGCAGTAGGCATCATTGAGCCTTTTGAATAAAGTGAGTGGGTTAGTCCCATGGTAGTACAAGAAAAGAAAACAAAAGGAGACATCAGGATCTGTGTCGACTTGCGCAAACTGAATGATGCATCGCTGCATGACCCATTTCCGACACCCTTCACTGATGAAGTCTTAGACAATGTTGGAGGACAAGAAATCTATTCATTCACTGATGGCTTTTCAGGCTATCACCAGATAAGAATCCATCCAGACGACAGGCACAAGACCACGTTTGCGACAAAATGGGGCTCCTTTCAGTATACGGTAATGCCCTTTGGTCTTAAGAATGCCCCAGCAATTTTTTCTAGAGTAGTTGTTGTTGTCTTTAAGGAATACATCCATCGATTTCTAGAAGTTTATTTTGATGATTGGACTGTATTTGGACTAGTCAAGAAGCACATAGGAAATCTGAGATTAATGTTTGAAAAATGTAGACAGCACCAGATTTCCCTTAACTTAAAAAAATGTATATTCTGTGCGCCTTTTGGTACGTTGTTGGGTCACATTGTGTGCAGACAAGGCTTGATGGTAGATCCTGCGAAGATCGCCATCATTGTCAATTTACCAGCACCTAACTCAGTAAAGCAACTGAGAACTACACTTGGTCATACCGGGTACTACAGAAAGTTTATCAAAGGTTATGCCAAGATTACCGCACCAATGGAGAAATTATTGAAGAAGGATATCAGATTTCAGTGGAATGAGGAATGTCAGAAGAGTCTTGATGCTCTAAAAGAAAAAATGGTTACAGCACCTATTTTGGTATTTCCAGATTGGAACAAGCCTTTTCATGTTCATGTGGATGCATCTGGCATCGCACTAGGCATTATTCTCACGCAACCAGGAGAAGGGGGTGTTGACCACCCTATCGCATATTCGAGCAGGAGATTATCGACAGCTGAGAAGAATTACACCACCACAGAGAGAGAAGGGTTAGCAGTGGTGTATGCTTTACAGAAATTTCGGCACTATCTGTTGGGTGCCCCGTTCAAGATGTTCACTGACCATTCTGCATTAAAGTACTTGGTCAATAAGCCAGTGTTAGGGGGAAGAATATGCAGATGGCTATTGTTGTTTCAGGAATATGATTTTGAAATCATTGTCAAGCCAGGAAGACTAAATGCACGACCTGATCACCTGTCAAGGATAAACTCAGGTGAAGAACCAAGTAACTTAGAGGACAACTTTCCTGATGCGCAATTGTTTTCCATTCAGGTCGCAGACAAATATTATGAAGACATAATTCAATTTCTCACTACAGGGTGGGCACCGCCTGAGTTTACTAAGCAACAAAAGAAACAATTAGTGGTGAAAGCAGCAGACTTCACCTTGATTGCAGGACATCTCTATAAGTTGGGCCCAGATGAAATTTTGCGTAGATGCGTTATGCCCCATGAGAAATAGACCATTCTTAAGGAAGCACATTCGGGCATCGCAGGAGGTCATTTCGCAAGGAAGCCTACTGCTCAGAAAATCCTATCAGCCGGATTATGGTGGCCTACATTACATAAAGACAGTAAAGAGTTTTGCAGATCATGCGATATCTGCCAGAGGACAGGAAATCCCTCCAGAAGAGATGAAATGCCGTTGCGACCACAGATAACGCTACGCGCATTTGATAAGTGGGCTATAGACTTCGTGGGTCCTATTAACCCCCCAGGAAAACGAACTGGTGCGAGATATATTATTACAGCAACAGAATACCTCACCAGGTGGTCTGAGGCAAAACCAGTCAGGAATTGTGATGCTGCTACAGCAGCACAATTTATTTTTGAAAACATCATCACTAGATTTGGATGCCCAGTGACTTTGATGAGTGATCAAGGCACACATTTTTTGAATTGCACCATAGAAGCCTTGACAGAGGAATTTGAAATCCAGCACCATAAGAGTACACCTTACCACCCTCAAGCTAATGGTACGGTGGAGGCTTTCAATAAGATATTAGAACATGCTCTTACAAAGATTTGTAACAGTCAAAGGGATGATTGGGACCTTAGAGTTAATGCTGTATTATGGGCTTACAGGACCACGTGCAAGAAACTAACAGGGCACACACCTTTCAGCCTGGTATATGGACAAGAGGCTGTTATGCCTATGGAATACATTTTACCCAGTCTAAGGATTGCCCAGCTTACAGAGATGGCTGATTCTGATACTTTAGAGGAGAGATTGGCACAGCTGCTCAATCTGGAGGAAGACAGATTTATCGCAAGATTCCATCAGACCGTGCAGAAAGCACGAGAAAAAGCTTGGCATGATAGGCACATCAAGAACAAAACCTTTCAGCTTGGAGACTTGGTACTCCTTTATGACAGTAAGTTTATAAAGTTCCCTGGAAAATTCAAGACTCATTGGTTAGGGCCATATCAAATCCAGCAAATAACAGATGGAGGTGCTATCCAGCTTCGTACTATGAGTGGGGAGTCTCTTCCTACCTTGATCAATGGCAGTAGGCTTAAGCTGTATTGTGAAGGCCATGCTACCTCCTAGCCCTAGCCCAGAAAAGAAGCAAATGGTGCAGATGTCCAGTGTAGTTGAAATGAAGCATCGCACCCTAAGGAGTCTACACCGGGAAATACTTTAGGTAAGAATTCGCAGCAAGCTTTCCTGGTTGTTGCGATAATTTTGATACGAGGCGAGTTTTTGCACTTTCCATTTCCAGGCGACGCGATATCGTATCGCAGAAGACAGAACCCAGATCGATGCGATACCAAATTTTGAATTAATCAGAGGGCTAGTCACTTCGCCTTCTGACAAGCATTAAGTGTACGACTGACAAGTATCTGTTGCACTAAGATTTGGCAGCAGTACGTCGATTCTTCTAGATTTGGAAAATCTGATGCGACACCACTCCGGCGCACAGTTTCCCAGCGAAATTTCAAACGGCGTTTTCAATAAATGGGCGCGGGGTGCTGTCTTGTCTATGCATTAAATGCTGCCAACGGGTCCAGCTTACTGGTCCGTTGCCGTTTGAAGTTCCCACCTTATGATAAATACACGCCTTATTCAAAGAACGGGGCTACTTGGTCATTTTTATCAAAAGCGTTGAGAGCAATTGAGAAGAGCAAAGCGTATTCTCAGCAGAGTTCTTAGCAGGGAAGCCAAAAACAGTTGCAGACTTGGATTTGTATCAGATTAGCAATCATAGGAAGTCCAGAGTACCACAGGGGAAGGTTCCTCGCGCCAGACGAGCCTCTCGAAGACGTGTTGCAGAGATTCCAAAGGGGTGGAATTGAGTGTGCTATGACTTCAGCTGTGGCCAAGAAAGGAAACAAAGTTACTGCTGGTTCTCCATCCACACGACAGTCACCAAGAACCTTAGCTAATATGGAGTATAGCGAGACCCCGAGTAGCACCGAGTCAGAAGAACCGGAGCAGGAACTTCCGGAAGAAGTCACAGTCGTTGCCGTATACTTCCCACCAAGGATAGAAAATGCACCAGCAATTATCCTTCCGAAAGACTTTAAATATGAACTCGTACTCCCACCACTGGATAACCGAGTGAAGGAAGAAGGTAACCTATGGGGGAATATGCATGCTGTTAAGTTTGCTGATTATAATCTGAGAGATTATAAGCTTTACCCACACTTCCGTCGCGATCGTTATATGACGATTCAGAGGAACCCAAGGACAGAGCGCGATGAGTTCGTCCCCATGGACCATGCAAGTCATTTAGCACCGTCGGGACTGCTCAATCTCCTGGAGATTCCACACTTTGGACGAGGCTCAGAGGTAAATGCTGTAGTGAGGATGCTACTCTCATGTGTGCATGGTGGTTACTTATGGTTGGGTAACCGGATAGATGTGAATGTTGACCTTATTCACCGCATTACCGGTCTGTCGAAGACTGGCTTCGACCCTCAGATAAATATTGATGGCGCCACAAAGGATACCAGGCTCTCAACCAAGCAGGTTGCGGAGTATAAGCTGCAAAGAGGAGGTCGCGCCTATGATGTCAACTCAATACAGGATGACGCCTTGCGATTTACTGTTAGTTTGTTGGCCGGAAAGCTCCTCCTCAAGGTGAGGCCGAAGGAGGTCACAGGCTCAGTTATCCGCCTAGCAATTGAAGTCATAAAAGGTAAACCTTACAACTGGAGCTTATTTTTGCTGAATAGTTTCTTTCAAGACTGTGCGTAGGCGCAGCAGGATCCACTTCACAGCTTCCACTTCTCGTGGCTGCTGATCCTTATGGCTTTTATTGGATGGAAAGAGCCGCCCAATTCGCAGTTTCCACAACTGGCACCAGGGGCGTGCAGAGGCACGAGGTACTCAAATCTTTGGGCGAGTAGTCACCCAGAGAAGTACAAGAATAACGCAATGGTATTCCATGACTATTACACGCTATTGCTCGAGTCCGTAGCAACGATTCCGCGTGTCGACTCGCCGGTCGTTGATCTTTATCAGTCCAAGCTGGAATTTAAAGTCGACAGGGATAAAACATATATCAGACCCAAGGGATTCAGGAAACATAAGGAATGGGCCCCCGGCCCATATCGCATGGAAATCCAGCAAGTTGAAGACACCATTAAGAACTGTTTTGATGAGGAAATGAAACAGATGTATGATGATCTATCCTCTGGCTTAGTTCCAGTTGATGCCCCAGTTGAGGATCCAGAAGATGTTCCGGAGATAGATCCTAAAGATAAAGTGAAAGAACCAATAGGTTCTAAGAGAAAGGGTACTGAAAGCCCTTCTCCACTGCGAGCAAAGAAGAAGAGAACAAAGGCGGTTACTTTCGACAAACCGCAGGCACCGATCATGACAGAGGATGAGTATGATCTCATCGCCAGCCGAATACAGGAGAAGATGCGGGATAAATTCGCTGCGATTCAGTCATCGCAGGATCTGATGCGCATCAGCCTTGACAAGAAATTGCGAGAGCTGAAGGCAATAACTGAGAAGACTGCTTCCATGCAGATTCAGCCAGCTCCAACCACAGTCGCAGAAAGTTCGCAGCCCCCTTTACAGACCAGAGAAGAAAGTATTGCAAGGGATCGCACAAACATTGTTCGTATACCGCCAGGAAGCATTAAGTTCCCTGTTCCTATGGAAGTACAGATGGTTCAGCCTCTTGAGGTGAACCTACCAGAAGTACCTGTGGACCAGTTGTACGAAATTTTCCAGCAGATAGGCACGGAGCTGAGGCACAGAGAACAAGTCACATATGAGCATAATGTTTTACTTTCTAACGAAAACGTGCAGCTCATCGCACAGCATGAGGCAGAGAGTGCCCAGTTGACACAATATGTTCAGCGAGAGCAGGATGTCTCTCTTGTTTTAAAGAATATCGCAGCAGAACTTCCGCAGTGCGATATCAGGCCTGAGTTTGAAATAACTCAAAAGATCAGAAAAATAGCGGAAAGAGCAAAGGCTCTAGATGAAGAGAAGAAAAAGATGGAGGAAGAATACGAAGCAAGGATTGTTGTACTGGAAGCGAATAGGCCGCTTACTCCAGAGGAAATCCAAGAAGCACGAGTGCAAGCTATCAGAATTGTGCAGACACAAATGCAGTGTCGAGTGGAAGCAACAGAGGCTATCCTAGAGGATGCATCAAAAACATGGCTGGAGCTAGAGGAGCTCCCACAGAAAGCCGAGCTCAATCAGCATATTAAGCACTGTGAAGATGCGATATCGAGAGCTGAAGAAGAGTACAAGGGCTTGAGTGCTCTTGCGAAGATAAGGAAGAAAGGAGAAATCACGCAATTTCAACAGCAGGTGCAGAAGTACAGAGAACAGCAGATCAACCTGGCTAACGAAGTTAGCCCGCATGAAAGCAAAGTCGCACATCTGGTTGATGAACTGGAGCAAAAGGTGAAAAGCTTCACCTCCAGTAAAGGAGTCATTGAGAGCACAGCGGACTCCTTGGTAACAGCTGAGCTGCTAAGCGCAGCGCAGGAAGAAGTAACAAGCATGGATGAAAGTATTAAAACGCTTAAGGCACAATTCACAACAATCTCACGGGCAGCAAAGGATAAGCTTAGGCAGATGAAGCAGGCTGATGTTGCGAGTGGCTCGGGGACGAGCCACAAGTAAGTGTTAGGGGAGTTGTTGGAGAGAACTTCCACAGCATTTAGGAAGCTGCTAATTTTGGGAAAGATAACCATTTTTGGGGAGAAAGTACCAATTTTGGCGGCAAGACAAAGATATCGCCGTAGCGCAAATTCCGACGAGAATTGCGGCGATAGGTACAGAAAAGTCAAAGCGTGTGGTACAAGGAAGAGGCCGAAGGGAGAGCTCAACCACCATAATAAAGGCGCCGAAGATGAAGAGAGGGTTCAGCTACCCTCATTAAGAAGAAGGACTACAGTCAGCGTTGCTTGAACCAAGAAGAAGCAACGGGCCGATGCATTAAAGACTAAGGACTGCAGGAAGCGGCGACGAGACAGGAGGCGGCTATGGAAGTACAGCTAGTTGACTGTAGGTGGTTAGGGTTGAGTCACTGTTGGGATAAGGCCCACAGTTTTGTAACTGCGATGAGACCTTCGGGCCATCTATATATAGGAGTCTTTTTATATGAAAAAGGGTTGGCCACGTAGTGACAGAAGCTATTAGGTAGAGGGTAGTCAAGTCTTTGTTGATACAGAGTCTGAACATCCCCTAGAGAACAAGGGCCGACCCATTGAGAGATTGCGCAATCCACTGGGATTGAGGGGGAAAGAGGATGCATTGTAAGAGGCAGGAGAAGAAGAGAGGTCTATAGAGAAGGGCTCCCACTGAGGTGGAGTTTCCCAGAAGACCTCTGTTGTAAAGAGTTGTAAAGGGACTGTGTTTTACTCTCTCAAGTTGTTAACAGGAAACATAGTTCCCGTGGACGTAGCTCCCCTCCTGGGAGTGACAACGTGCTTATCTAAGTAGCGCGATTGTATTTATGTGGCTGTTGCTCTTATTCACTTATCTTTATTATACATGAATGCTTCCTTCAGTTATAAGTAATGTGTATAGTCGTACGTTTAAGTTCCGGTTGATGTATAACAATTGTGATAATCATAGCTAAAATCCTAGCGAACTAGATATTTGTCTAATAAAGGATAATGCTCGAGTATGGACTGAATGTAATGCATGAATGATTCACTTAGAACAGTGCTCAAAGTAATACTCTACACAGTCACATCGTTGCGAAACATCAAGGGTCAAGCTCATTAGCGAGGGTTATGCTTAGAGATTGAATGCTATTACTATCTTCAGTAATAGGATAAGGGTGGTTGAGACCACGTAATAATCCAGGAAGCGGTTAAGAATCACGTACCGCAGGGACAGAAAGGAGGAAGATATCGCACCCGCGATATCTTAGGTATCGCTAGACGGGCTCACATAAGGGGAAGACTTATCGCATTCCCTGCGTGATGCGATAAGACTGAGGTAGAGCCGGAGTAATAGAATGAGATAAGTCAGCCTATGAGGAGAGATCTAAGGTGGGTTTAAGCACCCTGGATGCCTCGGAACATGGCTGAGGACACTTGAGTATTCTGCCACCCATTAGAATCACTTCGGGTGAGACTTCAGGTTGCTTCTGCGACCTGTTGCCAAAAGGGCCAGTGAGCTAAGGGTTCTGTTGGTCTAAAAGGTACAGCTAGCCCGGGTCTACCCAGAAAGAAACCAAGCCAACACCTTAACATATTAAGTTCAAACTCAATGGGTAGCGTGATCTTAGTTCCATAGACCAATTCATAGGGGGTGAGGCATGTGGTTATCTTCCATGTGGTATTGTATGCCCATGCAGCTTCATGAAGTCTATTGGACCAATCCCTTCTATGAATTTAGATTGTCTTGGCCGGAGTCTTTTCTTTTTCTCTGTTTGTTACCTCCCCTTGAACATTTTCCTGAGGGTGATAGGAGGCTATTTGCCTATGCTTCACCTTGTTTTGTTTTAGGATATCCTTAATCAAATTTGAGGTGTATTGAGATCCTATGCCAGCGACTAGTTCTCTTGGAAATCCAAACCTGGTGAAAATCTCTTCAGTTAATAACGTTGCCACTAATTCTTCATTTGTCAATCTTAGATCCTTGACCTCCCACCATTTTGTGAAATAGTTAGTACAAACCAGTATGTGGTGTTTTTTATTTGAATTAGGGTGAATGGGTCATAAAAATTCCATTCCCCATTTTTCAAAAGCTTCCAATGTCACTTGAAGATGAAGCATCACCTCATCACTTTTTATAAGTTTACCTGCTCTTTGACAACCATCACACCTTGAAAAATAGTTTGTTGCGTCCTTGAGTAATGTTGGTCAGTAGTACCTCCTATGAAAAACTTAGTATGTTGTCCTCTTAGCAGCATAGTGTCCACTGCAGGGTTCATTATGACATGCATGAAGAATGACATGAACCTCATCTTCTCGAATGCACCTTCTTAGGATTTGATTTGGTCCTTGTTTGAACAAGTACCTTGGATCCCTGATAAAGTGGCACTCTTTCTCACTATGTTGCAACATTCCTTGTAGTTGAAATGTTGAGGAAACCTCCATGTAGCTAAGTAGTTTGTTATGCCAGCAAACCATGAGGCTTGTGTTGAGATAGAAAAGGGATGCTCGTATGGAAATACATCATTCACAAGTTCCTTATCTGCAACATGGGTCGATCTTGACAAGAAATATGCTACTACATTATGATTTCCAATCTTATCACGTATTGTAATATCAAATTATTACAATAATAATATCCATTTTTCACCCTACTACTATGTACATCTGATTTATTCATCAAGTATTTAATTGTTGAGTGGTCAATATGGAAAAATACTTGATAACATGTGATGTAATGTCTGAATTTGTTGATTGCATAAACCACAACAAGGAATTCCTTCTCTATAACAGTGTAATTCATCTCTACTCTTGTTCTGTTCTTTCAAATATAGTAGATTGCATAACGATATTTATCTTCATGTTGTCCTAGGACTGCACCAATATCCCTATCTGATGAATTTGAGTGGATGTGGAAGGGGTTCTTCTAGTTAGGTCCTTGCAATATAGGGTCTTGCATTATCTTTTCTTTCTTGCACTCAAATTCCTCCTGAGAGTTACTACTCCATTGAAATTATACATCTTTTATTTGTAGAAGAAACATAGGGGTAGCTAGTTTACTCAAATCCTTGATGAATATTCTACGGTACCTATCTTGACCTATAAAACTTCTAACATATTTATGTTTTTGTGGTGGAGGTAGGTTGATTATGACATGGAATTTTGAGGGGTCAACTGTAATTCAATTTGCATAAACATAATGTCCTAACACTACCCCTCCATCCATTAACATTTCATACTTTTCATTGCTCAAAAAGAGGCTCATTTCTATACATTTTTTAAGCACATTCTCAAGGTTTTCCAGAGATTCTTCAAATTCATCCCCATAATGGGTGAAATCATCCAAGTATATTTCCATGCTATCATGAATAAAGTCAACAAAAATACTCGAGACTTCCCTCTGAAATGTGGCAGGGGAATTACACAACCCAAAAGGGAGGACTCTGTAGGAAAAGGTACCCCAAGGACAAGTGAAGCAAGTCTTATCTTGGTCTTCTTTATGAATTTGTATCTAATTATACCCTCTAAAACCATCCAGGAAAGAGAATAAGTTCTTTCTTTCCAAGGTGTCTAAAGCTTGGTCAATAGAGGGTAACCAGAAAATTATCCTTCTTGGTGGAATTCTTGAGCTCCCTATACTCTATACAGACTCTCCACTTCCCCCCTTTCTTTGGGACTATCACCAATGGTGATACCCATTCATTATTTGAGATAGGGTATATGAATCTAGAATCAAGGAGTTTTTGTACTTCAACCTTGACAATGTCTCTCAATGTTAGGTTCATCCTTCTCTATGGTTTTCTAACAAGGATGGCATCATCTTTGATGTGGATGCAGTGTGTGTAGATATCTACGGGCACGCCTTTCATGTTTGTATAGTCCCATGCAAAAGTTGCCTTATATTTGGTAAGAAATTGAATCATATTTTTTTCATGAGAAAGGGTTAACAGTTTCTTATTTTCAATTTTTTTCCAAGGGAAACCTCAATAGTTTTGGTAGAAACTTCCTTTTTGTCTATGAGAAACAATGTCTTCCACATAGGTTATTCTACTCCAATAATTTCCAACTCATGAATTGTAAGATACTCTCCAAAGATAAAAGGTCTATTGTAAAGGTTTTGGAAGAAATTAGAGCTGACCACTTCCTCCTGCGGTTGTCTCGGTTCTAAATTAGTATCAATGGTAAGTATAGGATAGGTGGGATAATAAAAATCATCTCCCTCCTTTGTCTAAAGAGATTCTCTGGTTTATAGATAAGGCTTAGTAGGGGGATAAAGTTTCAATTTTTTCTTTTCAGAACCATTTGCAATAGTCATGTCCCCTTGTCTACATCCTATATATGCATCAATTGTTACAAGCCAAGCCCTTCCAAGGATGAGAGGGTATCCACTGAGCTTAGATTTTGTTTGCAACATAATGAAATCAGTAGGGTACTACCATGCATTTATGGAGACAATGATGTCTTCCAAAATTCCTTCAGGACATACTATGGAAGTATATGTTAGCTGTAAAATAGTTGTGGTATGTCTCAGAAAGGTTTGAAGGTTCAATTTCAGCATAGAATATTTGGTTATAACGTTTATAGTTGCAACTAAATCAACGAGGGTTTTCCACATTAGAATTCCACAGATGTGCACATCAACTATGGGGTTGCCTGGAATAACATATTTTGGATTAAGGATCTTTCCTAGCATGAGTTCGATGAGTTGTCCTACACATTGATAGTAGTAGGATCTGTCCTTTTCTCGTCAAGGTATTTTTATGCAAGTCTCCTTAAGGAACTGGTTGTAGATTGGGATCTCCTTTATAGCTTGCAAGAGAGGTGTCCTTACACACATATTCTTAAGTTATTCTAAAAGAGGATTTTCATATTTACTTGGCTCTTTATGTTCCAATCTATGAGGAAATGGAGGAGAAAGAGATGGTAAGTTCACTGTGTTTCTTTCTTCATTAGCTTGTTGTTCTTGAAGAGGGTGAGTTACTCTAGGTGAAACAGGGTTGTTGTGTTGATCTGTAATTTTTGGTGGAAGAGGATTTATCACAATTATTCCTAAATGCATATTTAGTTCATTTGCCTCCACCATGTTCACATAATATGTTGCTTAATTATACACCTTTTTGTTAAAAATGGGTTGATCCTACATATTGTTTGGATTTGGAGCTAGTTGAGCTGGTAGCTAAGGTGGTCTAGGTGCTTTATAATCCAAGTGTTGGGATTGGTTTGAAAAGGATTACTTATTGGAGGAGGAATAAGGGAAAATTACTGCTAATTTGGCCTTCATCCTGTAGGAGGAACATATTATCCATAGGTAGGCGGCACTCCTCGAGGATTCTACCACTAAAATAACATTAGACTAAGTGAGGGAGATTTCCCAATTGATGTCCATTCAAGATATGGGTTAAAAGGGTCATAATAGTGTTGTTTTCCATAAGAGTGTTGAAAAGGTTGTTGTCCATAAGGCTATTCAAATGGTTGTTTTCCATGAAACTGCTAATAAGGTGGTCGTCCATAGTATTGTTGAAAAATCCTCAATGGGTATGGTATCTTAGGGTTCACATAGAGGATGGGTTCTACAGCTCCCTCTCGCTCATAAGGAATGACCTTTAGTGGGGATAAGTATAGATAATTTTCAGTGGCATGGTTATTGGTACAGATTCCATAGCATTCAACAGATTTGGCACTAACTTGGATTTGTCCCAATGGGCATTCATTCCTTTTATGTTTTGTTCTACGTGTAGGAAAAAATGGTGAAATATTTTTCAGCTCCTTCCTTCTTCATTTTTGTTTGCATCGAGTCCATTTGAATGGCTAAGGATTGAAGGATGCCATTTTCTTCATTTCATCCAATAGATTCCCCATGTTACTTAGTAAGGGTGAGATTTGAAGGTTTGGATGATTGAAAGGGGAGGCCCTTCCCTCTACTATTTTTACCTGTAGATCTAGAATTATTTTCAAGAATATGCTTGATTTCATCATAGTCCATTTGATCAATTTCACCATTAGATAAAATATTGAGTGTTTCAATAAAAATTTCCCTTGCCCCTATGAGGAGTGCAAGATTGAGAGACTCCTTATCTAAGGTACATCTACGATATTTCCTATAACTTAACTGAAATCTTTCTTCATGGTATTCTAGTTACTCATTATCGCCTTGCACCATCTTAAATATTTCATCCCTAGTTTCCCTAGCCTTGCAATAATCCCTATACTTTTCAATGAAGGTGTCTTTCATCCGATCTTATGTAGTGATGATGTTTCTTTCCATGCTCGTGAACAACCTCAAAGCATAATCTTATAGAGTGGAGGGAAAAAAATTAAGTTTTTGGGTGTCCATAGTATAATCATAAGTCCTATGGACTACCTCAAACTCAAATAAGAAAGTGTATGGATCTTCTGAAGTCAAACAATGAAAGTTAGGTAAGGAAACAAGGTTAATTTTTTTTCAGTCTAGCCTCATTATCATTGGCTTCCCTAATGGGAAAGTCATGGTCGATCATTGGTTGCTCCTCCTCTTCCATGGGAATATTGGTTGTTGGGTTTTCTTATTTAGCTTTTGAATCAGTGGTTTTGTCCTCTGAATATATAAAATGGCTGCCAAAGTGACTAGTTTTTCTCATGGATTGGAAACGGCGTAATTTTATCTTAGGATTTTCTTTAAAATTTTCTTTCTCTTCCCTCTTATGGCTTGAGCTTGGGTTGGTTTGACGGGGGTTTTGGGAAAACATCAACCGAATTTGTCCCTTGCTCTAGGAATTCCTACTACAAAGGTGTATGATTTTTAGATGGTTTCAGTTTTATATAAAAAAATTATTTTCAAATGATTTTAAGAAGAAGAAAAAATTAATCTCCAACTTCCTATATTTTTTTCTTCAAAACTGAAGTGGCTAGCTTAATAGAAATAATAAATAAACAAGGTGAGGGTTTGAAAATACTCACTTGAACTAATTATGTCCTTTTGTAGATTGAAACACCTTCCTCGGAAATGGTGCCAAAAAGTGTTGGGATCTAGATATAAGTAAGGATACTGTATCTACAACCTTAAATCTTAAATGTAAACCCAAGGATCCTATAAACTTATGAAGGTTTAGCACAATATATGCATCTATAAAAAGGGAGAAATGTGCTTAGTAGTATAAGAATTGAGATATCTAATAAAGTATGAATTCTACTCTAAGTACACAAAAGAATTCTACAACGACTTCAAATTACTACTACTACAAGTTGCAAGAGTATAAGATCCAGATAACCCCTTGGTATGTTCCTTTTGCACGTGTGGGTGATTATTCATGCCACACATTTAAACTTCAAGTTACATAGGTGCAACTCAGCACAACCTATCACCCACAAACATATGGCCAAACAGAAGTTATGAATAAGTGTTTAGAAACTTATTTTATATGTTTTGATTTAGATATGCCACATTAATGGGAACAATGGATTTCCCTTGCAGAATTTCCGTATAATACCACTTATCATGGAGATAACAAAATGATCTTATATTGAGAAGTATATGGCAAAAACCCCTTGTCTATGGTTTCCTATTTACGAAGAACTTCTCAAGTCCATGCATTGGATAGCACACATAGCACCAGAGAAGCTATCCTCCGCACAGTTAAGGACAATTTGGCTATGGCTCAAAATAGATTGAAATAACATGTATATCAGCATCGCTCAGAATGTTTCTTTAGAAAAGGGTATCAAGTGTTTCTTCGACTTCAACCTTATAAACAAAAAACACTCAAAAATATCCTCCAACAAAAACTAGCACTAAATTATTATGGATTTTAGAAGATCCTACAATGCATTGGATAGATGGCCTACAAACTAGCTCTGTTAAATATCACTCCAAGATTCACCTAATCTTTCATGTACCTTGCCTCAAAATTCTAGACCAAGTTACCAAGATTTGATGAGAAAGGTTCCATTTGGATCCACTCGGAAGCAATATTGGATAGCATGGAACGTCAATTGTGCAGGCATATAATCACAGAAATCTTGATCTCATGGAAAGATATGCAATAAAAAGATGCCACCTAGGAACCCAAAGGGATTCTGTAGCAATTTCATCCATGAGGAAAACACTGCTCTTGAAGGGGGAGAGCATGTTAGGCTCTTACCCTAACTCTTATATATTTAATAAATTTGCTTGAAAAAAAAAATGATATATGGGGGGATGATCTGTTAAAACTGTAGTAAACATAGCAATTTACCGCTCCTAATTATCACTTAATCCCCACTATTTAGACAGAAAGTATGGTTTCTTTATCACCAATGATTTTTAAAACACAAAAGATATATTTATTTCAAATGTTGAAAATCAGAAATGCTTGTTAATATTCATCCCAAGACAAATTTGATTTACCATAAGAGCCAATTAATCAATGTTAAGATGCTATAATCAATTTTGACTTTGTACAAATTAATTAAGAACATGGGATTCCTATTATTCAATTGTATCCAATGAAGTTGACTAATTAACACTTATCAGGGACATAAAACAAAAAAAACTAAAGAGAAATTTCACAACTTTTCACAAAAAATTAATGTTAAAATCGACTTTTTCTTGAAACATGGATCCAAATGTTGGAATTTGACCCAATGAAAAGAATGTGGCAATGAATGAACTACAACTTGTGTGGTCATCCTACTCCATTTATTAAATTGTTATAGGAGTCAATGTACTTCTATGATCTGACCATCATTTAATACAAAAATGAGATTATCTTGTTATCTTGTTATCTTGTTATTTTGTTCTTGCACTCTTTGTTTTCTCCTTAACATGAATTCTTGCACACTTTCCATCTCACACCCTCTAATCATATTTTCACGTTCTTGTGACTATAATTTTCTTATTAATCTCATGCTACTGTACTCGTGGAGAAATCATTTAGGATTTATATAAGAACCTTACAATTTCTATTATTTTACATTGACGTTGTTGAGTGTGGTTGTCATTGATTTCAAGGGATATTGTTGGAATGATCTCTAGTATCATTGTTGTCAAGGCATTTGAAGTACAGTTTTCAAAGCCTTTGAAGTCAAGCATCTCAACGTTGTAGCTTCCACTAGGTTTGTCTACCAATATGTTTATCTATAGGAATGGGCGTTGCCAATAATTTTTGTACGAGATCATCTATGTGACCTTCTATGTTATATGGTCCATATGTAAAAGAGGAAATCCATAATTACAGGAACTTGGAATTCCTGTAATAAAGTCATATTATGATCATATATGGTCCAGTGGAGTAATGAAGAAGGCAAAGGGGTTGGATTCTGTTGGTATTGAAGAAATATTTGTGTAAAAGTGTGTTATCCATGTTTTGACCACCACGATTGATACATATCCCAAGCAAATTTCCATCAGCAATCATCTCGATCCAAAGGAAAGGTAAGAAACTAATCCCATCATGTGAGGATCATGCTCCAGTTGGAATATTTTTATTTACTTCTTTCCAACCATCAAAAGATACTTGAAGTACAAGAATTAGAAATTATTGTAATAACCTATTTGTAATGGATTTGAAATATTTTGAAATACTTTCAACAACAGATGTGATGTAGTTGTTGTTAAGGAAAAGTTCCTATGGGTGGGGTGAGGCCACCAACATACTGGGGTTGACAAACAGACATCTAAGGTTCTACAAATGCAGCAATTAAGCAAAATATTTAGGGTTTAAGAGGGTATGTACCTTGCTACAAAAGGTTAATACAATCCTCTTCTTGAGTATTCCTCTTGCTCTCCAATCAAGGAACCTGAAAAAGCATTCCAAAAACCTTCCTCAAACCAATTTGACTACAAATAAATAATTTTAAAAGAACATAAAACATAAAATTGCAATCAAATATGAGATAAACATGAACAAAGCTATTTGGAAAGGGAATAATGTCTATTGGTTCATTAATGAATGAATAAAGTACATAATGTTACCTCCCTTCAATCAAGGCACTTAATGAAACCAAGATCCAAGGTCCCTTGCTTCTCTCCTCCAAGGATCCCAACCTCTGATCAAATGTAGAAGGGTTTATGAGCAAATAGGGCACAAGTGATGGGAATTAGAGTCAAAATTTCTCGAGCATAAAATTGTGTGGGCTCAATGTCCTATTCATGGCCCCTCTCCCTCTCTTTTATAGTGAAAGGAGAAGGTTTGGTTGAGGAAGGAGTTGTTATGACCGTAAGAGGAGGTTCCAAAACGACCCCATTTTTGAGATTTTTTATATGTTTTGGTAATTTTTTAAGGCACACTCTAGTGGTATATGGAGAAAGGTGTGCCCAACACACAAGTCATCCATGTGCAACCTGTGCGTGGGTGAAAAAATGAGGAAAAACTGTTATTTTTAGGATATTTCAGGAGGTGTTTTGGTCTCCAAGTTTGATCAAAATATCCCAAAATACTGAATGGACCATGCATAAGTTAATGCCACCTATTAGAGGTCCCAAATATGGCTCTTCCATCCACAGTGTCCTTTTGTGTGACCCACAATAGCCTCATGAAGTGTCGTCACACAAGTGTTGTCATGAGAACAAAACATGTCGGTGTCGTCACGGATGGAGAAGTGCCAAATTTGGTTATAACATATGCCCCCTAATGTATGAGGTCATAGGGGAACACGATGGATGAAATATATTATAAATAATGAACGGATGGGTTATAGAGTTGAAGAAGCGGGAGAAACCAACAACCCTAGGCTCAAATGAAGTACCCGAAACAGAGGAAAGTGTCAAACAATCTGATCCCATGGATAAATTTCAATGTTCAAATGATGGAACATGACCTCCATGAGGATACTATGATGATACAATACATGTGTATAATTGATGCATATATCATGGCCAAAAAAATACAAGCGTGGATCCATGAGAAACATAAGTGTGAACATAGTCACAGAAACACAAAGGTGGGTCTATGTCAAAACTAGAGATCATAGCCATAGTGAACAAATTGGATCTATGTCTCACAAAGAACCCAAATGAGTGTGGATCAATCTTGCACAGCTTTGGAAATAAAAAATATGATGATGCTTCTATAGGCCCAAGGTATTCAACCCAAACCTCCCAAAAGGTATGAATCTTAACCATGCGAATAAGTCGAACATGGAGGAAATCGCTTGATTACCAGTCATTGATGTAAACGGTTAACAAACATGAGGGAACCCATCGATTATGAAAATGGGACCCAAGGTACCTAGTACATTCAAACAGGTGTGAATATATGTTCTTGAAGTCGAACACCTAAAGAATCTATCGAGTAGGAGACATTGATGTATTCCCACTACCCAATAGCGAGGGAAATTTCCACTGATGACTGCAATCCCCAAGGTACTACCGTAACTCTAAACTTCATTCCCAAAGAAAGATGAGTTGAATTCAATGGGAAGAAGTACGATGGAAGGGAGACCTTAAGGAATCCTCCATCATCCAACACGAGGAATAATCAAGGACTGATCTAATTTGGAGCAGGAGTGGGTACATGATGAAACATACTGACGCCAAGGAATGTCTGACATATGAAATCAAGGCAACTGCAGAATGGCCTACATAGGTTTTTATCCTTAAAAAGTGAGCGTGACACATTAGTGACTTAGGAATATTTGAATGCAAAGGGACCATGATATAAATCTGCAATGTAGGATACATTAACATAATCTCCATATGATTGGAAGAGTAACCAATTGGAGGAGTAATAAATATGAGATCAATTTTATCCTAAGACCAAAACTAGAACCCAACTATTTGATAGACTCAAAAATATGTGCTTTGTTCAAGGAGATAGTAGACTTAATTCCATTATACTGAAAGATATTTTGAGTTCCTTCCCTTCCCTTTTCTCTTTTTGAGAACCCTCTTCATTTTTTAACAAGCTTGAAAACGAAATAAAGCATGCTCGAAAAGGTTCCATCCATGTGTAATTTTATGATTCCATGGAAGGGGAACTCAACACTTTCTTCTTTGTTTTACGAGTTTGAAGACGAGATAGAAGGCTACTTGATAAAATACTGATATGTGGATTTTAATATCGAGCCCGGATCTGTTCGTGCTCGATAGTGTTTTCAATTTTAAATCGTCTGAAAAACTTAAACTATAACTCTATACACCATCTCCAAGATTTTATATCGAGCCCGAGTTGGTAGATTCTCACATTTGTTTTCATGTTTAGAGAGTCTAAAAATCCTTAAAAAGACTCCAAGGTGGACTTTTTGTAAATTTAGTCTCCTCGCCTGAAAAGGGGTAAAACAATGCAAGAGAGAACTCTTCTAACCAAGTATGACTAGATTATTCATTTTTAGTACATAGTCTACATGGTCCAGAAAAGATTTAAACTTATACCATATAGACGACCTTTCAAGTACTTTAATGAGTATGAAAGAGACAAGTTGGATCGGCAATATTTTCCTATTTGAGGAATCCAAAAAGAGCTTAAAGAGGACTCCATAAAAATATTTTCCATGAAAGGTTTAACGAGCCCAAAAATACTAAAATTGTGGCCTCCTTATTGTTTCTAACAAGCTCAAAGGAAGGATGGAATAATGCTCGTAATGGGAAGAGATGAGTGACAAGGGCATGCAGAACTAGTTCCAAGCGCATGGAACAAACCTATGCATAGTGCAAGGAACATGAGCAGGATAAGGACACTCAGGGTATGTCTCCTCCAGGTAGATGGTGTCAAGTTGCAAAGGCAAGCTGATACATGGCTTAACAATTATGAGATAAACAATGGAGGATTATATAACGAGATTAAAGCATGGAAGTTGGCATCAGTCTCAAAAGTGCAAGCAATATCGAGACAAATGCATATGTAACTTAAACATAAAAATGGAATCCTTATAAGGAATGGCCAAAATGTATGAGAAAGAAATATATGAAGCTTCTTCTCAAAGTCATGGTGAAACTAGAAAGGCTCCTGAGCCTATGATAAAAAGAAACATGGGAACCAAAATGGAATAGGGGTGTTGAATAACGTGGCCCATGTTAGGCAGGCTCTAATGTCGAACTGATGCATAATGCATATAGAGATGGCTAACACACCAATATCAAACAAGGTCGATCCTATGGCTAATTCAGAAGTAAAAAGGTTAAAATGCATCGTTACAACGGGGATGCCTAAACTTATATGCAAGGTTCTAAATATATCTGACATGATCGAACAATATGTCAAAAAGGATCAGTAAGCAACCATGAGTCCAACTAAGAATCTTGTATCCAAGAAACAACAATACCAAGATCATATCCAAAAAATGTGTAAGAAAATATCTGATACAGGTCATTGTGGTAGAAATACGTTCAATTTCACCATCTTCAATAATAGGCATAATTAAGGTAGATTCAACCAAAGGAGAATCTATAGTACCAAATCCTGAAGACTTACAATCAACTAAATCAAAGTTGAGAGAAGTGATGGAATTTGCATAAAAAAACTCATCGTCATAGGAGTTGAGAATTCTAGAAGTAGAATCAAAATCAACAAGAACACTGATTTACATCTCTTTGGAGTATTCTATAGACTCAGCAGTAGCAGTGTGTGAGGAATGATCATTACGATCAGACTCCAAAGGAAAAATAGGGCTGGATGGAAGTGCAACTAGATCATCATCCGAATAAATTCCAGACTATATTATAGATTCTAGGAAAATGTTTTCAAAAGGAAGTATATCATCCCAAATAAAACACGTGTCCAAACATTTAGTTGGCTCAGCAGGGTGGAGAGTAGGCTCTGATGACCCTATTGGATGGATCACTTGGTCAACTTTCGGGATCGAGTCTCAAGAAGGTAAACATGAACTCAGAGGTTTCTTCTCAGTAAAAATTGTACTCAAGGGATATAATGGTTGGTTGATATGGCTACACTCAAAATCCGAGGCTAAACACTTCCAAGGATTGTTAAAGTATGAAGACTTAGGTTGATACATATTATCTGTGGAAGGTGTGACAACTGTCGAAATTGCATGTACCGTTGACGCATCAATATGCAGATCAAGTGGACGAATATTAAAGGTTCCCATTAATGAAGGATGCATCCCCACACCAATATTTTCACAACTACTTGTGGAATGGGAAACTAAAGGAACATTGGATCCATGATCATAGTTGGAATCATTATTGTTTAAGGTTAGTTGGTCAATTCTTACAATCTTTCCTTCATGAGGGAACTTGATGACACGAAATATCAAATAGAGAACTGCCATCATAGCCTGAGTCCAATTTCTCCCTAGTAATAAATTATAATCAAGTGGGGAATCAACCACTTCCGCATCCACATTGACTAATTTTCCCCCTACCTCTATAGGAAAATCCGACATAATTCCATGAGGTTTGAAAATATGGTCATCGAAATATTTCAACATGGTGATAGGAGAAATCACATCAGGTGACCCTAAATCCTTCCAACATGATAATTACAGGACACATGTGGAGGCACCCTCATCTACAGTTGTCTGGTGAATCTTAGTGTTTCCAGATTAACTTGAATCTAAAAAGCAGCATGGTATGGTAGATGAGCCTTCCAATTCTCAAAATTGAAAGTGATTACTTGGTTTCTGCAAGTTCTAGGGCTCCTAAATCTAAAATCTAGGTATTCCTTTGAGTTGGACAAGTCCAAAGGACCTTAAACGTAGACATTGCACATGGAGCTTGAGCCAAATCTTCAACTATACTATCATTTTGAGTAGTACATGTATTAGGATTGAACGTTGTTTTCTTGAGAACACCCTTTGGTATTCTAGGCATATTATTATTAGCAGGATTCTCTATGTGTAAATAATTTTCATTATCGGTGTTAAAATGTTCCTTACCTTTGGATCCAGACGAATTAGTTTCATAATTCTTGTTTCTAGTCTTGAAATACAAATTTCGTTCACACATGAAAACTTCTCCTGAGCCTGAATTTCCCCCTTGAGAGGGGGTTCCTTGGTTGCCCCTTGAGAGGCTACAAGGTTTTGGTGAGCACCATCAATAATCTATTGTTGATGTTGAGGAAATGGATTGGTTAAAATGGCAATTTGGGAGGACCCTTCTTGCTAAGCCAATATTTTTTGAGCCATTTCCATCTTAGGGAATTTATAAGTCAGATGATATTCCTTTCAAAATAAGCAAGGGAATTTCATCTTAGATTTTTCATTATTTTCCCCACCATCATTAGTGTTGTTGTTAGCATTGTTATTCCCCTTATTCCCATTTTTCTTATTCTTGTTTTTCTTCACTCCAGGCTGTTGGTTTTCCTTAGATTTATGTACTGACAGAACATCAAAAGGAGGGTTGGGTTTAAGGTTTTGCATGTTCATTTGACCAGCTGCCAGTGAATTTTGACTTAGAAATTTGTTACCCAAGCTAACTAGATTGTTCTTAACTGCGACAATCACACCATCAGTATGAGGTATCAGGATGGGTTTCATTGGGTCAACTTCTGCTCTAGGAGCAGTGGGAAGAATGTCATACATCATCCTGGATTGGGAATAAACCAAATCCAATTGTTGAGCTTTAATAATAGGATGCTCTTCAGTCTGAACACAAGAAAGAGCCACATATTTTGAAATAACAGTTTGCATTGAATTAATGAACCAATTAGTAAGGAATTCATCAGGGATATGAGCCTTGATTATGCTACGTCTCCTTGAGAAATGCCATTGCAACCGCATTAAAAGTTTGAAAATATGCTCGTGGTAACTCAACGTACCCCTTCATCGCTACACCAGTTAAAGTCCTTTGGAAAAGACGCAATTGAATAGAATCATCCATAAAAGAATTGGATGAACAACATAGATCAAAAGTCATCACATGGTTAGCTGGGTCTTCCTTGGGTTTACCTTCAAACTTTGGGATGTATGAAGGGATATTTTTGGGTAGGGATGGCCATATCGGGTCATGTAACACTAGATCATTAGTCAACTTTGAAATATCAGGCAAATTCAAAGTAGCCAGAAATGGAAACTTTGTTTAATCCATGGTGCTCCAGGTTCTAGGAGCGTTAGCTGCCCATTTGTTGGTGTTGACATATGGTTGTCCCGGAATATGTGTATTTCCAGAATTGGTGAAAAGCATATTGGGTTGTCAAAATTTATGACCATAGTGATGTTGAAAAAATGGATAACTTGTTCCAACAGTCCCTCCCATCCCTCCTAAAGGTTGGCTACCTTGTAAGACAGTTGTCGTAACAGGATTAGCCATATTGGAACTTCCTACCCAAGTAAAAGGGACATTTCCTTGAGTGGAATTTGTCCCCCATGGAAGTCCAGTGTCGATGCCCTATTGTACAATTGGAATACCTTGCAATACATTTATTCCAAAGGGAATACCAACACTTATACGTCCAATAGATTGGAAAGGTAAGCTTAACTAGGGTAGAGTGGAATTAGAAACAACTCCAATGAAGGGTGGGCTAGGCATAGATAGGTGTCCACTAAAGGGTGGGATATTATGGAAAGGAATAGATGGGCCACTACCTAAATCAATGGTCATAGTTGAACTAGGAGGAATGGTTCCATATTAAAATTAACTCCTCCTACAGGTAAAGTACTAACTGGAGTAGATATATCCCCTCAAGTAAAGACGTGTTCTCTATTTTCCATGTTAAACTGCCTAGCCAATGGATTAGGAATGTTGATACCGTCTAATTGGGAAAAACTAGGACTCTGTGGTGGGTTCAAAATTCCAAATGGATCTGAGAGGTCCTCAATTTCAATGGGACCTAAATTCTCTTCAAGAAGAGGAGAATGGGCTCTAGGAGATTTATGTAATTGTTCCTCGGTATCTTCAAAGTTTCCTTCATCAGAAGAACTCTCAGACTCAACTGACCTAGAATTGGTTTCTTCTACTCGTTGTTATGTTTGATATTCTTGGTTTTCTTCTACTTCCCCTTGAGGGGGTGGATCAGAATAATCCATTATTCACCTTAGTGCATGGAATTCTCTTTGTTCAGTAGATTGTCCTTGAATCCTTCTGGATCTATGCAGAGGTGGATCGGCCATAGTGGCTCGTAGAAGACATTAAAAAGAAATTCTACGAGAAAATAAAAATCAAACTGCACACATTAAAAAGTCCCTGAAAGATGTCAAACAAGAAGACAACTCTCACATTGAAAGAGTACTTGAATGCAAGCACAATCCAATGAAGAGCAGGATATGATCTCCCAAATATCATCCTAGGATGATGAGGGCCCAATTCTAATTAGTGAAGATCCGATAGCAGCTACCAATGTTGGGCGTGTTTCCTTTCTTGGTGCAAGTGTTTTGCCAAGCAAGTCTATAAAAAACCCTCCAAGGGTACTAATGATCCAATCACAAGGTCCACTCAAGGTGATTGTATAAAATACTCTACTAACACATGTGCATCACCCTAAATACAGGATAGTATGGCTACCAATCTACAGAAAATGTCTGGGGGAACAGTCGTAGATCGGAATCATGCGTATGGGAAGAGTAGCTAACTTAGCCCAAAACTGTGCAACGGCACTCTATACTGTCGAAAATCCTCGTACACACAAAATTCCTGGTGGATGCTCGATTGAGTATTGGAGGGAACTCTCTGCAACTCAACCTCACACGACCTCGTGCTTGATGCATGTGGTAGAGGAGCTTCCTGGACACACCCTTACAATGTTGGATTTTCTCTCCCTAATGAAAGACACCTAGGTTTTTAACAAGTTTTAGTGATTTTGGAGGAGTTAACTCACAACTCCCTACCTCCACAATCCTACCTTCGATATTGGGTGTGTTTCTAAACTAGAATAAAACCTAAGATCCTATCTCAAGTTACTGATTTTTTGCTTCAAAATGTACATTCAAAACTTTTCAAGAGAATTAAAACAAGTGCAACTAAAGAAAGATATTCTTTAACAGAAATATGAATCACTTAATCACCACAAACATGTACTTCTCGCTCTCAGTAGGTTCCAAATCCAATCAAATAGGAACAACTAGGTTCAGTTAGATCCAAATTGGGTCAAAAGACACTAAATTGCTTCAAGAAGCTCCAACTTGGGTCTAGAGTCTCCAAATTTTTCCAAACAAGCCCAAAATGGCTCCAAAGGATCCCTAAAATCAATTTAATATTAATTAAGAGGTCAAGTACACACTTCCAAGGGATGCTACACATACCTAGGATCAGCAGAGACTTTAAAAAATCCCACTAAAACCCCCCAAAGAGGCTTGCAAGTGAAAAACTAACCTATATGAGGGACACCTTGGTGAACAACTAGAACAGTTGCATGTATCATGCAGGCCAGAAGACCATCCAAATGTGTGTATAAGGAAGACACTCACCTGTAAGTGCTAACACCTGTGCGTGGGTACTTAAATTCTCAAAAAATGCAAATCCAGTCTCAAAAATTGATAATGGAAGGGTCTATCTAAGTGCAATGATTGCTCCTAAATTGAAATTAGACTCGGACATTCAATCAAACTGAAAAAACAGCCTTGGAGACCCCAACTCAGATAGGTTTCTCCCCAGTATGGTCGCCAATTTTGTTGTTAACAAAAAGTTCTTATGACTAGGGTGAGGCCACCAACATACTGGGTTGACAGACAGACATCTAAGATTCTGCATATACAACAATTAAGAAAAAAAATTAGGGTACAAGAGGGTATGTACCTTTCTACAGAAGGTTGATCCAATCCTCTTCTTGATTCTTCCTCTTTCTCTCCAATCAAGGAACCTGCAAAACTATTCCAAAAACCTTCTTCAAACCAATTTGACTACAAATAAATAATTGACATTTAAAAGAACTTAAAACATAAAATTGCAATCAAATATGAGATAAACATGAACAAATCTATTTGGAAAGGGAAAAATTTGTATTCTTTCATTAATGAATGAAGCAAGCAAGTACATAATGTTACCTCCCTTCAATCAAGACACTTCATGAAACCAAGATCCAAGGTCTCTTGCTTCTCTCCTCCAAGGATCCTAATCTATGATCAAATGTACAAGGGTTTATGAGCAGCCAGGGAAAAAGTGATGAGGATGGGAGTCAAAATTTCTCCAGCATAACATTACATGGGATCAGTGTCCTAATCATAGCCCCTCTCCCTCTCTTTTATAGTGAAAGGATAAGGTTTGGTCGATGAAGGAGCAGTTATGACCGTAAGAGGAGGTTCCAAAACCACCCAATTTTCAAGATTTTTTATATTTTTTGGTAATTATTAAGCCACACTCTAGTGTTATATGGATCAAGGTGCACCCAACACGCAAGTCATCTATGTGAATCCTTCGCGTCAATGAAAAAATGAGGAAAAACTGTTACTTTTAGGGTTTTTCGGGAGATGTTTTGGTCTCCAAATTTGATCAGAAGCTCCCAAACTACTAAATGGACCATGAATAAGTTAAGACCACCTAATATAGGTCCCAAATATGGCTAATCCATCCATGGTGTCCTTTTGTGTGACCCACGGCAGCCTCAAAAAGTGTTGTCATGAGAACAAAACATACCCGTGTCATCACGGACGGAGAAGTGCCAAATTTCGAGTTATAAAAGTAGTCGGATAAAAAATATTTTTTCCACGTATCTCTTGGCCATGATGGGTCCACAAAGTGCAAAACAAATGATTTTAAAACCAGTTGGACAGCAAAAGAATGTTCACGCAATGGTCGACTAAAAAGATATTGACCAAGTCTTATCTTTGCTGCCACGATGGGTCCACAAGTGCATAATGGTGGGATAAGGAAGATTCTGACCACGTTTCTCTTTGCCACGATGGGTCATTTATCTTTATCTCGATGGTTCCACACCACATAAACTTGAATTGTATAAATAAGAAATCGATTTGATAAGAATAAGACGAAAGATGAAAATTTTTGGCCTAGCTTGTATTTTGATTTGAGGAATGTGGTGGTGGCGAGTTTGAAGATTTGATCTTTTAAAAAGAGAAGATATGTTATTTTATATAATGATATGGGTATGCAAATTGACATAAATGCATGGTGGATTGGAGGGAACATCGAAAATGTGCAGATCTGGGAATTTCTTCCAGGTGACGCATGAAGTATTTGCTAGGGTCGAGCAACCAATCAAATGGGAAAAAATATCTAGTGGCATGTGTGTATGTATTAGAAATCAACTTATGTGTAACGACTTCATATAATTCGGTGATCAGTCTTCAAACCTAAATTAAGTGGACACCACTTTGAATGTGTTTCTTGTTAACTGGTTCGTTGTACATATATATGGTCAATGGAAGCTTAGCAAGATTTGAATGCTAAGTAAGACTGTTGAGATGTGAGATCTAGGATACAAAGAGGAAGCCATCAATCTATGATCTGGGGTCAAAAGATGCTCTGAAATCGTGGTTCTGGGTTTGTTGTGGCTCTTGGTTAGTTGGAGGTTTTGGGTTTTTTATTTTTTTTTAATTGCAAGATCCAAGAAAGCAAATTAGATGAAGATGTGAAGACTTGAAATCAATGAATTAATATGAATATGAAGCTCAAAAATGTAGATTCTATGTATTCATGATTGCAGGAAGAGGAAATGTCAAACCACGGCGCAAGGAAGTAGAAAAGATATGTGATATGATGTGTTTCCATGAAGCCCTAACTAAATTCGAACGTAAAACCTGAAAGACGCAATTTCAATAATTGAGTTGAAGAGTGCAATGATGTATGATATGATTCTCTGTTTTTAGAAATTTTGAGAGTATGAAAAATGCATGAGGTGGATCTTATTTCAAAACTATAGGTGAGCCAAGTGTGAAAACAACTGACAAGCAGAGCTACAACTCTGTGTTGGAGTATGATATGAAATTATCTTAAGGGTGGTTTGGAGGTGCAAGGGAAACTAGACTTTGACAACTTTGTGAATGACTTGTGTTGAGGTTCTTTGTGTTGAGAGATTTTGAGGATGTGTTGTGAGAAATTCTGAGAGCATGCAGGTGTGAGAAAATAAAGTATAACAAAGGAACTCTTAATATTGTACAGAAGTCTTGATGGTTGTGAGCGAATAAAGTTGTGAGGTTCATGTGCAAATTGAAAGTAGAAGGGAAAATATGAGTAATGAATTCATATTGATGATATCCTAATCAAAATTCGATGTGGTCAGAGAGATTGAAGATTGATTTTCAGTCGGGTTGGTACCTAAAGACTATAAGTGGGTGCTTACAAAGAGGATTGGTGTCCTCAACAAATCAACAGGTGGGTTCCTAGCAGGCTGATGCCTAAAGATTTTTTAAGTGGGTGCTTACAAATGGGATTAGTGTCCCACATAGGTATATTGAAACAAATTTGTGTTTGTGAATGTAAACGTTTGCAAAGTGGTTTCCTCCCAACTAGGTTTCCACTTCAAATCTTTGTGTTTTGTGTACTGCTTAACTATTTATGTTTGTATCTAATGCATATTGTAAGTAGAAGTAATGAAGTAAAAAGTAACAAATAACCTCAATATTGATTCACCCCCCCCTCTTAGTATTGACCAGTGTGCCAACAGAGATACAATTTCCTATTAAAGAGCATTAAGGCACCTTAAAACTAAAGAAACTATAATACTTAATTGAGTTTTATTATAGAAATGTTTGGAGGGAAGCACGCCCATTAATAAAGTGAGTCGCAATTTTATTTCACTCCCTTAAATCAAATTTAATATATGTTTTATTGTATAATATCCATGATTTTTCTCTCTTTTCTCTAGGAATGAAATGTTCTTGGGTAGTTATTCTCTATAAATTCCCTTCAAATTAGAGTATTTTGTTGCTTATGGAAATTAATAAATTCAATCCGAATTTTAGTCTCTTTAAGCAATAATACCCTGGCCTTGTGTTTTAGATAAATATTAATGGGGCGATGTAAGCCCTAGGTGGTGTGAAAGGGTGATCCTATGGTTTTCTATTGGCTAATGGCTAGTTTTTGTGTGAATGGAATGTTGATTGCATGTTTAGGTTTTATGGATTCTGTACCCTCATCCCCAAGTGGTATTCTTACCCCATTTAAAAAAAAAAAATGGTAGATCCCAAGCTATGATCATTGGATATGTGCTTACAAGGAAATCCTTGAGCGAATCCCAAAAATGTTCTATACTTTAGTGGTTATTATATCAATATCAAATGAACTTTGACTAGATCTCAAGTTGCACTATGCTTCAACTATAGCTATATTTATCTTACTAATAGACTTAAGTGGTGACCAAAACTTCTCCACACTTAACTATTATTATATTTGTATTAGGTATACTTCCAAGTGTATATCCTAAATTTTTCTACCCTTTCAATTTTATTAAAATCTTTTTTCATGCTAGCTTTCAACTAATCCCAAACTTCTCTGCACAATTTTTGAGGTAACCCTTAGATGGTTATGATGTGGAAACACTTTCAAAGTTCTATTACTTAGTTTGGTATATTTTTTTTGTTCTTCCACTTGACCTAGAGATGGAGTTAGGGCCTTAACAATAGCATGGCCTCTTGTTACTTATGACTAAAATGAGCAATGATTTATATTCTCTCAATGACTTATGTTTATGTGGAATTTCTTTGAGAAAACCTAGACATTTTGGACTATCATGAGCATTAATTGGTTTAACTGAACTTAAGAGGAGATCCTTATTTGTTTAGTTTGGTATAAATGGACTCATTCATGGATAAATTTGGATAAATTTATTGACTAAGTTACCACAGTATGCATGCATGCTTGAATGATCATTATTGTAAGTAGTATTCTAGTAATCATATCCCCTTGGTGCACTGAGTGTGATAGAATGGTCTTTAAAAAGAAGGATCTCAGTATGGGGTGAGTTCAAGTTTTGAGTTCTATGGTTGGGTAGAAATTATTTTATCTAACGCTATGTTCCCTATGGATGAAATACAGTGGCGAACCATTGTCCCACACTACGGCTTTCATTACATGAAGTAATATTAAGTTTGACGTATGTTTATGATGGTGCTAGGATTGTAATAATGCAATGATTGTTGCCTTTAAAAGCTAAGTACTAAAATATACAAATATAAAATAATTGTTTAAGTAGGGTAGAATGGTATTTTTTGTGGTTTTGTTGGCATATTTTTATTTATAGTTGTGTTTTGCATCAAAATTGGCAATTGTGTTAAAGATGATTCATGTGTCCCTAGACAAGGTAATATTACCTATGTTTTGGTATTGATTTTTAAGGTAATATACCTCATTGTGACTTGCACTCATCATAGTGTTGTATAAACAAAAGTGAATCAACATTCAAAGCTAGGAAATAATAAGCCCAAGGCTTAACTCATTGGATACAAATAAAAAAAATTTAGAATGTCGTGCATTGTGTTACTATGAAATTTTATTGATCTCACATAGTTAGAGGCTATAGTATTTATTATGTCATGCACTTATGTGAATGAATAAATTTATATTGATTATTTATTTTTAATAGGAATAATTTCTATTATAATCTTTAGTGGTTACAGCCTAGAGTAATTTGCAAACTTGATAAAATTGGGTTGTGGTTGATTTCATCCCATAGTTTGATACCCATTTTAATCTAATAACACTTGGTAGATTAAGTTTAAGGTTTGACCAAGCCAAGTTTTCCTAGTAGGGGGATGTCGTCACTTGATGACACATCATTAACACAGCATCATTATCTAATATTAAAGTAGTAACCAATCACATTATAACATGTGTCCAATATGACATGTCATTTGTGTGTCATGTCACGCTGGAAAAGGGTCATGCCCTAACATGTGTAAGTGTCTACATGTCGACATGTCATGTTAAACTTAAGGGTGATCGAGAGTGTAGTCTTCTTATACTCGGCCATTTATCCTATTAATAAGGATCATATGTGGGGCATCAATATAGGACATCCCAATGAGGCATCCCAATGGGTCATCCTCGTGAGTTAACCCCATAGGTTATTAATTTTTCCCTTTAGTAACTCACCTTTCCTTCCTTAACCTATGAAGGACATGTGTTTTCTATTCATGTTCCCACATTTCACACATTTTATGGATAGCTTGTGGGACCCACTTATATTTCAAGAGAACACCTATCCCTTTGGAAGTGAGACTATGAAAAATCATACTAAATTAAGAGGGGATAAAATGAGAAAATGAATCTCATTCAACTCTATGGGACTTATATATGATCCTTTTCCATGAGCCTTCAATTCACCTCTTAGCATTCCCTACTCCTTTGACCTAACATAATTAATAATGACATACTCACTAGATGCACTACCACATGGAAAAAATATAAATGAGCTTAGTGGGGTCCACTCATATTTGAATGCACTAATAAACTCAATGTTCAATCATATAAATAAGGGGAATAATAACACCAAGGAAATAAGAGCACTCTCGAACTAATACAAGGAAACTATGAGCATAAGCATGAGTCCTTATTAGATAAACAAAATATGGTCTCATATCTAGCAGTAACTTAACTACATAACCCAAGCCACAACATTCTATAGGGAGCACATGCTACCCATAGAATTCAAAGGTAGCAGCAACAGAATCTCCTTTCAAAGAGATTAACCCCAATATGATTGTTAAACTGCTAGGATATAACATACTAACCCCAACATACCTCAATATTGAAATGTATATCTTGTGACCCACATAGACCTAACATACAAAGTTGGGAGGAACTACCACATCTTCCATAATATGAGTAATTTCCATGAGAGAAGATGAATAGACAACTACTTAATAGTTTCCAAAAAAATAGCGTGAAAATTTGGGGGGTTGGAAATGTAGTGCCAAGGGAGATGTACATTGTAAAATTGAATTAGCCTCTTCCCTCTCTTTGAAAATAGAAAAAAAAATATATAAAAAGCCCCACATTTCTCAAAATTTTCATGCATCTCTCTCATCGCCGTCCACTCTACATACAACTCTATCATCATCATGTCTTCTCTATTCTTTGTGTCAAAGACTCCATGTTCATCCTCACCATTAGGGTCTATAATAATAATAATCTAATTTAAGGTCATAGCCAATACAGACAACAAATTGGTCTGTGAGACCCACTTGTTTGTGGGACAAGGGACTCCCTCCGTGCAATGATTTGACTACTAAAGTATAAGGAGGCATACATACCCTACACCCTCACGATTTGAACCCGTGAACAAGGAGGAAACACATGTTATTAGCCATTAGGCCCACTCAAGATTCATGTGACAACATCAAGCACAATAATACAATTCAAAAAAAAATAACAATGTGTTACTCCAAAACATTATGTTATGTACATAATGTTACACCGCCTAAGCATTAATACAAATTCAATCGATATGAAAGGAAAGAAGAGATAATTGGTTCACTAGATCACATCATTCTTTATAATCATTGTCTCATTGCAAATTGTTCATGTATACACATCGAAAAAAACAAATTATAGTTGCCACCCTGTTATGAATTTGATGCCATCAACAAATTTTGATCATCAATATTGCAAGATACATATATGAAATGAGCAATGCCTCTAATATAATGTCAAATAATAGAGTAGGGAAAAAAAATTATCTTGCAGTTGACTTATCCAATCAAACACGTACTTTTGAAGAAAATCGCTAGAAATGTGCATGTTACTATGAGGAGCTCAAACATATTCATTAAACAATCACTACTACATATGGTCTAATTTGCCACAAAAGTTTGTTGTAATAGCCACGAATTTTCGTCCTTGTTTCAACGATTGGGTTTTTTTTTTGTGGAAAGAAATCGGTGGATATAGGGACGAAACTTCCACTTAGTGGCAATAGCAACGTTTCGTTGATGCCACGTGTCAACAACACAACACTTCTCATACCCACGGAAAATGAATCCTTCCACGCAATTTCGTCTCTATATCGACGCACAACTCCTATAAATTTCCACGAATGTGCTAAACCTTCCATGAATATTCGTCGTAATATACACGAATCCATTCACAATCTTTCGTGGCAGATTCAGCATCTGCGTGGAAGATACTTTTATAGTTCCACGAATCATTGTCGCAGTATCCACGGTTGCATTCCCAAACGTTCGTGGCAGGTTCAGCAACTACATCGAAACATTTTGTATAGCCTACATTGATGTTCGTTGATATAGAGATGATACCTGGGAGTTAAAAAAAAAAAATTGAATGCGACGATACAATGATAGATTGGCTTCAGATAGACTGAAAGCACTTCTCATGAACCAGCTCTTACATCTCAATGATTCCTTTCAGATCTGTAAACAAGTCTGCTTAATGATAGTTTCCAATTCTATCAAACTTCATCAAACAAATAATCTTGCATTGTATTCCTTAAAGTAGTTACCATTAAGTCTTTATGATAAGCAGTAACAGAAATAAAATTTGTTCAAGCAGTTTCCATACTTATCCCTTTTCAACAATCAATTCTTCAACTTCAAGTTTTGTCTTTTAATGGCACAAATATTCAAACTCAAACTCAATTTGGTCACAAAGAATAGGCTCGGTCTTCATGAAGATATAACTGATGTTCTCCCATAACACTATTCAAACTCAACTTCAATTTGGTCACAAAGAATATCCTCGGTCTTCAAGTTATAACACAAGTCCTTCAAATATGTTATCAATATGTTTCAATGCTTTGCAAATTGTTCTTCTTCAAGCTTAGATTTCAAATCCTTGTGTCCTTTGAATAATCATAAGGCTTAAACAACTTTTTGCAATGTACGAGCACGGTCTTACAAAGAATTATACCTTAGCTCTATTCACTTATTAGCTCTATTCACTTCTTAATAGAACTTTCTCAGAGTCATTTATCATCAAACTTGCTTGTAAACAACAAACACAGTCCTAGATAGATATCTCAAGAACTTGAACTAAATGTATAAACATGAAGAATTGTAAGCCCTAGTCTTAAGCACATGTGGATAGCAGTTGAATGGTGATCAGATCGCCATCGAAACTCCAACTTTCGGTAACCACCAGAATCTCCTCCTTGTCACATTCTGAACCCCACATATGGCTGAACAGTCATGCCTTCAACTTCTCCCTCGGGCCCTTCTCCCAGCTCTATGGTAATATATCATTGAGGCCTTAAATGCAAAGGCCCCTATTCTCATGGGAATCCTGATCAAGAATGTACTCAATAAAAGAAAGGTATCAATCTTTCCTTACTCAATAAAAGAAAGGTATCAATCTCGAGTGCCTGAATGAACATACGAAATGTATTTTTGATGTTTCTATATGAAGTGAAAAATGTACGAGATTTGACTTTATAGAAATGTGACCTTAGTGTACATTTTTCATTAGTATCTTGCATTAAAGCAATGACATGATAAAGTTTTACTTTAAACCCCTACAAGGAAATAAGATCACAATTCTACTTGTCATGAATACCCTATAGGAAACAATTGTTCCACAAATTCTATCATTTGAAGTTTGCAATGCTACGGTTTTCAATTCTCGACACTCACTGCATTTTTGAACAAGCAACTCTTTGTAGGGCACAATAGAAGAGCCCAACTTAGCTTCCATGTTAGAGGCCACCTGATCCAATGAATGCACCAACCCAATAAAAACCAAAACAAATAAAGATCCCAATTTCAAATTTTGATGAGCTGCATAAATTTTCACTATCAAGTGCACTTTATGTAAGAGGATTTGCCAAAAATACCATAGAACTATATAGGCACCACATGCAAACAATGCAATTACCATGCACTCAAATGGGAAGATGTACTCACTTAAGACCAAACAACTTCAAACAAAGACAAATTACACAATTTTACATGTATCGCAACCATGTTTACATCTCCCATGCAAATATTTTTGACTCCATACAACACTTCATGGAGATGGGATTTTCTCCATAATCTATTGTCGTCTTCTTATGTGACACATGAAACTTCTCTGCACTTGCTGTTACCCAGAATTTCATTTGATTTCATGCCACCTTCTATATATTTTCTAGTTGCATATGCAATCACACACAAATCAACATCATCATGTGTTTTCCCACGGTGTCTATATCTCATTCTATGATCAGTTTTGGATGAAATCTCTCCACTAAAATGGTTTAGTCTCAATCAAGGACTCCCAATTTCATTGAATTTCCTGTCTCAAGGCCAAGGCATGATACAATTAGAGGAAGCCTTCTATCTTCAAAGGGACCACCTTCCCTCAATCGGAAGCAAAGATCTGGTTCATTACCAGTGGGCACATCACTTGCAGCCCCCCTCAGGGGACTCACTGCTATAAGATTCCCTAAATGGAGATGATCCTAATTTCCTGTCAATGGAAAATACCAGGTAATCAATTGGGTGTCGAGCAAGGAATATCAACTGATTCTGCCTTACCCTTCCAGGATATATATAATATTTTTATGGTCAACTAACAACACAATGAACTAAAGAAATGTTAATTTCTTGTGAAAGGTGGTGTTTGAGACCTTGGACAATAGTAAGCCTTCAGATGTTTTTAGATCATTATAGATATAAACCTCACTAATTTAGTTGAGAGCCTATATGTTTAAAACAAGCAAATACATAATTATTAAGCACCATGTTGAATATCAATACATAGAATGAACAGTTCCTTGAAGGACATGACTACATGTTGCACCTCACAATTTACCCCAGTATAGAAAAATATCCAAATGCATATTTGTAACCACCGAGATAGGTTTTTGTGTCATTTGCATTCAAAGGTAGAAAATAGAGAGCACATGCACATGTGATAAAGTAACAGTGTCCCAACTTCCATGCAGTTAGATGATGTGATTACAGTGCAAGGTTATAAACGTTTCTTGAACGATGTGAGCAAAAAGTCAATGTGCAAAAAAACATTTAATAAAAAACAAGAATTCCATAACAATCAAACACCTTTAAGGTAGTATGTGCCATCCCTGTATCAACTAATAATAGTGAACACAGTTCACATTAGTTCCACAGCACAAATGCCAATAGAAACAATAAAAACAAATTTCCAGAAAAAAGTATTCCATGGATATACATTAGTCAGTCTAAATACTTACCTCTTGAAACCAAGAACTCCAAATGTACAACCCATAAGTTCTTAACACAGGCTCTTTGGTATATTCAAAACTGTTATAATAAGTTACACTGACAATCAAACTAAAACGATAAACTATTAATATTCAGTAACATGTAATAAAATAAACATATATATCATATAACAAAAATAGAGATATAGTTTAAGATACCAACCTGGGTGTGAAACTATTCTTGAAAATATACTCAGAAGTGTTACTTTCAGAAAAGACTGTTTGTGCCTCGGAGAGGATAGTCTTCTCTAGGAACCAGCTGACCCTACAAGAGGGTGTGTACAAACCAGAGAGAGAGAAATGACTGGAGTTAATTAGGTCAATGACAGTCACGAATGATACATAACTCAACATAAATAAAGTCACAAAAATTATAAACTTCAACCAAGTCTCAGCATAAAAGAAGTGATTATTAGCACAACACAACTGATCACAGGTGATCAAAGTCAAGTACTCTATAAGACCAAAAATTCAACAAGGTGGTATAAAAAAAATGAAGGAGGGTAAATGTTCGCAATAACCACAAGTCAAAAACAAGGTACCAGAAGTCCAATAATAACTCAATCAAGGTGGGGAAGGTACAACAAGTATTTAATAACTCAATCAGTAACAGGTAATAAAAAACACATATTGATCATATGAAAATAAGAGAGGTATAGTTGAAGATCTCCACGTCAACATTAAACCAAAAATACGGCAGCATAGATGTCCACGGTAATCTGTTCCATCTAAACCTATCAAGTGTACTTTTAGGTCAGTAGTATTCTTTTCTCCGAACTGTACCTACAGTTCGGAGTCAAGAATATTGCTGACCTAAAAGTATACTTGATAGGTTTGGATGGAATGAATTTTCAATATTGATGCCACTACCCACCTTGTTGTCTTACAAAAAGGCATGAAAATGAGGAAAAAGACTTAAAATTGTGGGCTTCACCTTCAAAGAGTGCCTTACAATCACATTTATACGACGTCCCACAACCATTTCTCTTGACACCCACTCTTCATTCATTCTGTATGCATTTCACGATGCAACCGTCTCAGATTCTCACTGCGTTTTCCCTCAATTAGTTAATCAATTCAGTATGACCCACGACCGCTAGCAACACTCCTCGGAAGGCGAGCGTGGGTCATACTGAATTGATAAACTAATTGAGGGAAAATGCAGTGAGATGTTAAATTTTCAGAATTTTCTTCAATCTGATCTAGGATCTTAACTGAGAGAACAACATGTACATCAAATCTACAGCATATCAATCATGGACACAATAATGCAAGCACACAAGAGACACAAAGTTTACTTGGGGAAAACCATAAAGGTGAAAAACCTCAATAACTTCCTCGGAGATAGATAGAGCAATGATACAACCAGAATACAAGAGATAGTCTTCACTAGAAGTAGAGCCTCCTCCTCCACAAGTGCACCACTCTCCCAAGTGTGAGTGAGAGAATAGAATGTGTAAAATGAGAGAGACACACTCTCTATTTATACACTAACTTGACTTGACATTTACTCAACTAGGTCGACCTCAACTTAACCACTTAACATAATGTTGGTTGGGCCGACCCCCACTAGGGTGGTCTAATAACCCTTTGACCCACATGGCCAACCCCCAATAGGGTGTTTTAATAACCCTTTGACCCACATGACTTATACAGGGCCGACCCCAACAAGGTGGTCTAATAACCCATCAAGTATAAGTTACAACACTTACAATATAAATGACGACACTTCCGTATAGAGGAATAATAACATCTCTATAGGAATACAACCACTTCCATATAGAGGAATAATAACATCTCTATAGGAATACAATATAAATATATGTGAAATACATTCCGAAGTTACATATACATCAACACTCCCTCTTAACTAGGAAGGTATTTCTCGACACAGGTCTTCTAGCACAAGTCATCTTCTCTGGATCATCGTCACTGGATAATCGTCATCGAGTCATCATCATCATCACTGCTGCTGCTATCTCAATCAATCTCTGAATCTACTCGTCATAGGAAGTTCTACAGAGCTAGTCCTTTTTCATACTGGATGTAAGCCCACCACCTACAGGTCTTCATCATCTATGCGAACAGTCTGATAGAGGTGGCCTCTCAGGACTAATTTTATGTGCAGATGCAATACTAGAAAGAGTATCCCAGGAACATTTATGTGCCTAAGCACGACCGGAAAGATCTCCCAGGACTGATTACATGCATCTCCTCCACAATACCTTTAAAGAGCATCCCAGGAACATTTATATGCCACAGCACAACCGGCAAGATCTCTAAAGAGCATCCCAGGACTTATTATGAGCACACAACTCAACCTCTCGGATCTCCAGGACTGATTACATGTGGATAGACAAAACCTTTAAAGAGCATCCCAAGAACATTTATGTGCCGCAGTACGACCGGCAATATCTCTAAAGAGCATCCCAGGACTAATTACGAGCACACAACTCAACCTAATTACATGTCTCCGTAGTAATACCTCATCCCAGGACTGATTACGAGCACACGGCTCAACCTATCGGATATCTGAGGACTGATTACATACTACATAGCAATACCGAAAAGAGTATCCCAGGAACATTTATGTGCTGCGGCACGACCGACAAGATCTCCCAGGACTGATTACATGTTATTTGCACAACCTGCCACATATCATCTCTGAACTCCAAGTATCAACCTGATACTCATGATCCAACGGATCATCATCACACGAGGCATCATCCTGATGCCCATGATCATACTGATCATCATCACTTGTACCATCTTGGTACATATCATATGTAGAAACATCCTGAAGCTCATCATCATGATCAACCTGATCATACAATGCATCCACCTGATGCACACCAAGTATCTACCTGATACATATCATCATACATGATCCACCTGATCATACAGTGTATCCACCTGATACAAATACAAATACATGATACATATCAACATACATTATCTACCTTATCATACAATGTATCCACCTAATACATATACAGATACATGGTCCAAGCATCCAACATGATGCATATACAAATACATACAAATGATCCAACCGATCATATCCAGCATCCAACATGATGCGTACATACATATACATATAAATGATCCAACTGATCATATCCAGCATCATCCTGATGCATATACAGAGCAGTAACTGGAATATCGTCCTGATGCTCATCATCCATGATCCTCCTAATCATCATAGCATTGTCCTCTTCAGATCATCTCATTGTCCACGAAGCACAGCCCAGATGCACATCATCCAGCACTTACACCACCTACATGGGAGAACACATCTACCACCATTCGAGGAAGGCTCCAACCCTTACTTTTTCACCATGGGAGAACACATCTACCACCATGTGAAAAATGGCTTCGGCCCTTACATCTACACCATGGGAGAACACATCAACCATGTCAGAAAAGCTCATGTGCATCTGCATCTTCCAGACTCATCACTTCCTTTTGGAAGGAACCTCGATCTGAAGTGCACCAAGCCTCTCTCTGAAGTACTCAAACTGCACTCTGGCCAATGGCTTGATCAATACATCTGCATCCTGCTCATCCATCGCAACATACTATGCTTTGGCTGTAATCAGGACTGCTTCCTGCTAAACCAAGAGATCACACCTAATCCCATACTGAAGCAGCACCCATAAGTGCTCTTCCTATCTGCAGCACTGCCTGCCCAATCTGAATCAACATAACCCTGCAGGTTAAACTTTTGATTTGCATCATATTTGAGCCCATAATCAACTGTACTCTTCAGGTACCTCAGAATATGCTTTACAGCAACCAGGTGAACACTCCTCGGATCTGTCAGGAACTGGCTCAATGTGTTCATTGCAAAGCAAATATCTGGTCTCGTGTTCATCAGGTACATCAAGGACCCAATCATCTGACGATACATAGTGACATCAACCAGTTCATATGAAGCATCACACAGAAGCTTCAGGTTCGATGCCATAGGTGTGGCCATAGCCTTGCAGTCCATCATCCCGAACCTCTTCAGGATCTCTACTGCATAATTCCCTTGTCCAAGGAAGATTCCATCTGCACTCTGCCACACCTCCATGCCAAAAACAAATAGTGCATCATCCCCAATTTCTTCATCTCTAACTCGGCAGCAAGCTTTCGTTGCGTGTCGGCAATCAATCTATCCTCACCTATAACAAACAGGTCATACAAAAGTAGTATCACTGGATTGCCTTCCTCAACCTTGTAGTAAAGGTTGGAATCCGCTTTACTCTTGGTAAAGCCCAAACTAGATAGAAAGATGTCTACCATACCAAGTTCTGCACATATATGACTCCCTGTCATGTGTCTCTGAACCAAGTGGCTTCTCCACATACACTTCTTCTTCAACTACACCATTCAAGAAGGTTGTCTTGAAATCCATCTGGTGTATCTTCTATTTCATCACTTTTATATGCTGCCATCTGCAGCATGCTTGATCTAATAGTTCCATTTGGAAGTCACAACAGACTTCCCTTCAGCTCTTGGGACCGCATCCCAAACATCGTTCTTCATGATCGACGGATCATGGCATTCTTCCCATATCCTGGGAACTTCAATATATTCAATAGATAATTTTGTTGCTTGAACAAATGTCGTAGTCCTTCTTTTGTAGGTGATGGTATACGATCTTTCCTACACAACAAGTTAAATTGCATGATTAGAAAACATCTCATAGTTTTCAGAACAAATTCTTACACATAAAGAAATATGTCATACAGTCATGCAATTATCTTAGCCAATGCTTCAATACAACATTTATCCATATCCCGTAACTTTCTAGATGCCTTCCAATCTCTACCAGAACATTGTTAAGAGTGTGCACAACTCCTAACATGTCAGCAAAGAGGTTTCATTCTAGATAAGTAGCAATGGAATGTTGTACAATGCCATAGGCCACTTACCCATGTATATTAGTAGTATATTGTTCATCAATGCAATTATTCTAATATGCATAATACACAACCTAATTCTAGGAACATAAGCATATACATCATTGAATAACATTATGTAAGAAATGACAATTCAAATACTTATCTTTGTTTGGTTGCTGGGTGGACTCCATTTTGATGTGGATTGTGAGAAGTGGTCAACTCCCTTTGAATATCTGCATCCTTGCAGAAACTACTGAAGTGTGCTCCTTTGATTTCTTGCAGGAACAACTGGAGTGTGCTCCCTCTTGCACTTTGCTTCCTGGATTACCTGTCCTTGAACTTACATCCATCCTTAATCACTATGCATGCTTATTAGTATCATCATTGTGTTATCCTTGAGGTCTCATACATAACCACACATTTATTAGTATAATCTTAATACTATCAAAACACAATAATCTCAAGCATGTATAGTCAGGATCATTTCAAACACAGATAATAAACATTAGTATTCAAGGTTTCAGGGAAGTATTCTTTTACTCATACATATTCTTATTTGATCATAGGAATCTTCTGGTTAGTTGAATCATCAATCAAGATAAGATATATAATATGCATAAAACTCGTGATTATTCAAACCTATACCTTCATGATTCTTCTGGTTAGTCATATCATCAATTATGGTAAGAAACATAATATGCATACAACCATGATTATTCAAACCTATGACTTCATGAATAATCATTATCAACAACACAACAGTATAAGATCCTAACACAAGGTAGGATTCTAGCTTGATATAGGAAAAACATACCTGGATTAGAATGCTAGCTAGTTATGTCTAACATACCCGCATAATGTCTTCTGGTTCTCTTCAGTGACTTGTGCTAGTAACCTGCATGTCTCATAGGTTAACCATTGTAGGACCAAGTTATACATACCTCGAAAGTAGATCTTCTATGTGATCCATGACAATGGATAAATCTTTGTCTTCATGTCACCATGATCATATGTTCTTGAAGTAGAACATGATTTGTCTTTCTTGGTGTAGCTTTTATGTTAGCGAACAACATAAACCTCATACAACATCACAATGCATTAGTACATTCATAAGTGTCAAAACCTTAATCAATGAATATCTTCTATTAAGGTGATACAACAAGTCTAGTAATTAATCAAGATTGCACTGTAATGATATGAAGACAAACATATGATAAACTTAACCATGAAACATACATGTAAGCCATACCTGTCAAGATTGCTTGTAATCTTCTTATGGAAGACCTTAGCCTCATCTCCCTCTGAGACAGGAACTTCTTCACTTATGCAGGTGACCAATCCATCTTATTCTAGGATTAACCCAATCCACTTGATTTGCAAGAACTGGACCTGGAGCTGGATTAGGGTTTGTCAGAGAAACCCCAAAAATTCAAACTTTGAATTTCAAACTTCCGAAAGGATAGAAATATGCGCCTTGATGACATGATCAAGTTGGTATATTCAGAATTTGAAAACTGCAAAGTTTCACCCCTCGAAATTGCCTTTTAGATTTCTGGATTCACTGGGGAGGACCCTGAATTAGGGTTTGAGTTTCCCGAAGCTTCACCCAACCAAAATATTTGATTCAAAGCTCTAAGCTTTGATTTTTTTGAGGAGCTTCCAGTCGTGGTCACAGATTTCCAAAATTCCAATTTTTGCAGAAGCCCTAATTTTCCATCTTTCCGATCAAAGTCCCGAACTGGGGTTTGATCAAGCCCGACCTTCTGCCCAACCAAAAAATCTGATCTTGGTCTCTAAATTTCGATTTTGATGATTAGCATCTAGCCGTGGTCTCCAATTACAAAAATTCCAACTTTCTCCGAAGCCCTAAATTCCGGAAGCCATGAATGAAGGTGCTAAAAAATAATTATGTTTTGACAGAAATATGTACCTGATTGTTTCTGGTGTAACTCCGTACTTTTCAATCCACAAGGTTTGAAAAATTTTCCTGAGATAGCCCGACCTGATATATTTCCATCCCAACAGGTCTGACCTCAATTGGATTCTCTGAGAGAGAGTTATGCCAAGTGTCGCAATGTGACCTGTTTATGGGATAATATAGGAGAGCGAACTTGTACGACATACCATATGTCATTGGTTCACCTTCGACCTTTGAAAAAAAAAATTGAAATAGCCCGACCTGTTATCTTTCCATCCCGACAGGTCTTACCTCAATTGGATTCTCTGAGATAGAGTTATGCCAAGTGTCGCAACATGACCTATTTATGGGATAATATAGGAGATCGAAATTGTACGGTGTTCCACGTGTCACTGGTTCAACTTCGTCCTCTGAAAAAAAAAATTGAGATAGTACAATCTGTGTACTACCTGTCACTTTTTACAAAATTTTATTTGGAGCTTCCTAGCCCAAGTTATGACCTTTTTCCCAAGGTCACCTGATTTTGACTCAGATCTGGAAGAGGCAGAAACCCTATATTGTACAGATCATAAATCACAAAGTACAACGAATTAGAGGTTGTCCTTTGGACACAAAGTACATGGTGATCTGATCTTCAAACTGCAAAAGTTTCAGATCCGAAAAATTTTCCAAAACGGATTTATAGCAAAAGTGCTACGATGACTGGTTTTTTTCTATATCAAGCCCTAGCATCGTAAGTGCAACAAGTGTTATACATGCCATATCATGCCTTCTTTCAGGCTAGCTCTGATACCATGTTAAATTTTCAGAATTTACTTCAATTTGATCTAGGATCTTAACTGAGAGAACAATATGTACAGCAAATCTACAACATATCAATCATGGACACAATAATGAAAGCACACAAGAGACACAAAGTTTACTTGGGGAAAACCATAAAGGTGAGAAACCCCAATAACTTCCTCAGAGATAGATAGAGCAATGACACAACTAGAATACAAGAGATAGTCTTCTCCTAGCAGCAGAGCCTCCTCCTCCACAAGTGCGCCACTCTCCCAAGTGTGAGTGAGAGAATAGAATGTGTAAAATGAGAGAGACACACTCTCTATTTATACACTAACTTGACTTGACCTTTACTCAACTAGGTCGACCTCAACTTAACCACTTAACATAATGTTGGTTGGGCCGACCCCCATTAGGGTGGTCTAATAACCCTTTGACCCACATGGCCGACCCCCAATAGGGTGGTCTAATAACCCTTTGACCCACATGACTTATACAGGGCCGACCCCAACAAGGTGGTCTAATAGCCCATCAAGTATAAGTTACAACACTTACAATATAAATGACGACACTTCCGTATAGAGGAATAATAACATCTCTATAGGAATACAACCACTTCCGTATAGAGGAATAATAACATCTCTATAGGAATACAACCACTTCCGTATAGAGGAATAATAACATCTCTATAGGAATACAATATAAATATATGTGAAATACATTCTGAAGTTACAAATACATCAACATGAGAATCTGAGATGGTTGCATAGTGAAATGCATACAGAATGAATGAAGAGTTGGTGTCAAGAGAAATGGTTGTGGGACGTCGTATGAGAGGAAATGGTGATGGGAATTGAAAGGTCAAATTAAATTTGCATGGTGGTAATAAACTACACTTGTGTCTTCCATTGTCAGTTGCACTTCAAGCCTGAAGGTGGTAGCCTTGGGACCCATGACCCTTAGAACCAAGGGTATGCTCCAAATGTGGCCAAACAATCGTAGTACTCTATAAGAGCAAAAATTCAACAAGGTGGTTTTAAAAAAGTTACTCAAGGAGGGTAAATGACCCCATTAAACACAAGTGAAAGATAAGGTACCACAAGACCAATCATATCTCAATCAAGGTGGGGAAGGTACAACCAGTCATATCTCTCTCAAATGTACAGCCGTCCAATATAGCCTGAAAGTTCATCATCACAGTATCAGGAAGGGTGGTGGGATGCCAAATAAAAATATCCCTCATTTCTCTCTATTGATCCAATAACAATAAGAGAGGTGTCGTTGAATATCTACACGTCAACATTAAACCAAAAATCAGATCTGAAGTGTGGGTACAAATATAGTACCTTGTACTATAGAAAATAAAAGCCACCTGCGTTACCTTTCAATTTAGCAATATGGTCTACAGAAGCAAAATTTCTTCACAATTACCATCAAAATTTCTGACTAACGCTAAAGCAACAGTAAAATAATTTATAACATAATTTTGATCTCGATCAACTTCAGCACTCCTGTGTGGTCCCTGTGCTGAAGTTGGTCCTCGAGATGTAAGTTGCTTACACAGATAACCATTGCATGACTGCACAATCTTCTAAACACATATAAAGTAGACAGGAAACACCAAACATTAAATGTGATACATACCCTGGCTTTGTCTTGCGTATTTCTTTCCTATGGCTTAATGTATGAGGATGTATGCGCTGTTATAGTCTTATCCTGTAGCTAGATGTAGTGCTTCAACCATATAAAGGAAATTACGATTTGCAAACGTAGACTCAGGCATTCCATTACTTTTACAACTTTAACAAAAACACAGGAAGTTTTTACACAGTCATCTTTCAATCAAATGAATTAACAATTATCAGCACCACAACCATCTTTCATCAAAACCGCATACATTAAATACAAACAAGCATTGGGTTTCAAACGCAGGAACTGGGATCGAATCCCTTTAACATTCCACCCATTTAATCTCTTTTGTATCTCTATTTATAAAATTCCAAAAACGCAGTAGTAAAGAAAGAACAAAACTCATAATTTAAATCCCTCAGGAAATCAATTATGGGAACATTACACAGTAAACACAATTTATCGAAACCATATCAGAACACAATAGAACCTTTAAGGATTATTACTGCTCAAACCCTATGGACGCAAACTCTAAGGTTTATATTGCAACTTTAGAAACCTGACGGAATCCAAGAATCGAATCCCACATTGACACCAACAAAACGATAGACGCCCAAGTCAGGTATCGAAACCCCAGGTAGAATTCCAAAATCCCGAGTCCCATGAAAATAATTTAGAAATGAGGCAAAAGTATCTTGGGCAACAGAAACGTTTAAACTAAATCACCTACACAAAAGAACAAAACGATTTTATTCAGTATGGAATATCTATCAGCAGTTACCTTTTATAGATTCTCATGCTACAGGAAAACAGGGCGACCTTCTTAAACCCCATTTCTTCTACGCATACACTTGGATCTTATACATAGGAAAACGTAGAGATTAAATAGAGAACCAAACATTCAAACGAACTATGACATCGAAACCCTCGATGAACACTCCACAGAGGAGAGAGGAAGAGGTAATGAAATGTGGACTCTGAGCTAACCAATTGCAAACGCCTCCAAGTCTAAACCTGTACCATCAACCAGTAACCACGCAAATGGAGAGGGCCAAACTATTACCTGCCAAGTAAGTAAAAATATACCGGTCAGAACTTGAGTTTGTATTCGTATCAATTCAAATTAACAAGAAAGACAATAAGGGTATTACCTGCATGTGTAGTTGTCACCATTCCTGCATATGCAACCTTCATGGTGAGCTGACCATGAGCCAAGCTCAGGTCAGACCACGAAACCCTCAGGCGCATCCAACATACAGACTCCAACAAACGAACTATGACATCGAAACCCTCGATGAACACTCCACAGAGGCGAGAGGAAGAGGTAATGAAATGTGGACTCTGAGCTTACCAATTGCAAACGCCTCCAAGTCTAAACCTGTACCATCAACCAATAACCACGCAAATGGAGAGGGCCAAACTATTACCTACCAAGTAAGTAAAAATATACCGGTCAGAACCTGAGTTTGTATTCGTATCAATTCAAATTAACAAGAAAGACAATAAGGGTATTACCTGCATGTGTAGTTGTCACCATTCCTGCATATGCAACCTTCATGGTGGGCTGACGGCCATGAGCCAAGCTCAGGTCAGACCACAAAACCCTCAGGCGCATCCAACATACAGACTCCAACAAACGAACTATGACATCGAAACCCTCAACAATGGTGTAGAAATCAAGAACCCATGTGCTATCGTAGAGCTACCTGCGTGTGTAGTTGTCACCATTCATGCATATGCAACCTTCGTGGTGGGCTGACAGCCATGAGCCAAGATCAGGTCAGACCACGAAACCCTCAGGCACATCCAGCATACAGACTCCAACAAACGAACTATGACATCGAAACCCTCGACGATGGTGTAGAAACCAAGAACCCATGTGCTATCATAGAGTTACCTGCGTGTGTAGTTGTCACCATTCCTGCATATGCAACCTTCGTGGTGGGCTGACGGCCATGATCCAAGCTCAGGTCATACCATGAAACCCTCAGGCGCATCCAAACTCCAACAAACGAACTATGACTGCATCGAAACCCTCAACAATGGTGTAGAAACCAAGAACCCATGTGCTATCGTAGAGTCACTTTTAATGCCCTCACCATTAACCCAAATTTTAGATACAAGTCATGATCCCATATGAGCTTTCTGGCATGCTTTGGTATTTCATTATTTCACCACCACTATGGAGCTACCTATGGTATATATATCCCTATAGTAGTGGAGCACTCACGACAAATGAAGTAATTGAAAAAATGGAGGGAGTATTATAAGGACCCCAAGTAGTGTGTAAAGGCAACAAGTAATGGCAGCTTCAACATGCTTTGAAAGTTCAATAAGGACTTTAACTTCCAACAAAGCATTTCAAGTTGACAACCCCCAAATGTTACAAACATTAGTATTATTAGTATTATAGATACATAAATAACCATAACTTATATTATAATATGAATATCCCATAATATTTTGTGTTGATTTTGTTGTAGGTCAAGTGGAATGTGCAACAACAACAAAAAAAAAGTGGAATGGACCAAATAAAACATGAAACAATGATGTTGCCAAAGTGAATAAGTTGTTGAGATGAAAATGCAAAGTAGTAGAGAAATCTTGAATAGGAAGATGATGAAAGAATACACATGCATGTTCGTCATGGAATAAGATGTTTAAGTGAAAATGCAAAGTAGATAACTATAAATATTGAAGATGAAGATGATGATGATGAAGGAATGCATGATGTGTTCATCATGGAGAAGTAGAAATTTCTCTAGTAAGAAGAGTTTATGTCAATAAATAGAAAATATGAAGAATAGGAGAAACAATTTGAAGATCAATATTGCAATAGAGGAGTGGTTGCAATGAAATCAAAGTATAATGATGATAAGTTTTCAAGTGGCGAGCATTAGTTGTGTTCATTGAGATAGTGGTGATGGTGTATAGGAGAGAGGATGGGGAAGTTTTGAATACCATTGAGTGGAAGTAGCTTGAAGAAATATGTTCCATTTAACAACCACATTTTGGGATGTAAGCTCCATTGGGAGAGAATGGAAGCATGTTGAAAAGATGTTGAAGGTGGTAAAAGAGTTAGAGATGATGGTGATGAGGTGTTTCCTATGGTAGCAAAGTATATAGGATAATAATGAAGAGAAAAAGAATATGAAAAATAAAAGGGACTTAGAAATAGTGAAACCTAAACAGTTCGTCCCTATATCGACGAAAGTTCGTGGAACATTACAAAACGTGGATATTGCCACGGTTTTTCCGCCCTGAAAAACAAAAAATATAAAAATTAATTTTTTTAACCCACGAATGTTGAAAACGTGGAAATATTTCGTGGAACAATCCGCCCATATGTAATAGTGAATGCACCAAAATAACTATAAAAAATAGGAATGCTCACACCTTTCATGTATCCATACAAAAACAAAAAATTGATTATAATTTTGAGTTGGAGAAGCTCAAAACATGGATGTATTAACTCTATCCTTATTAGCCACCCACATTCTCATTGTAGCTAGGGAGATCCATATCAACAACTATGGACTTTCAATTGTCATGGTTTGGCTATTCATGATTTCACTTATAATGGTCCCAATGACCCAATGCAATATCCAAATCACCTTCCTCCTAAGGGAAGATGAATGGTAAAAGCCCATGTTTTCATCTGTATGTGCCTTAAGAGAAAGAAAAACCTTAGGCATACAAGAGTTGGCTAGATAAACTATGATTGCTACTAAATAATGCATTCTTACAAATTTCCTTGTCTTAAAATGATGACTCCCAAACATGGAGGTACCACAACAAAAATGAAAAGTAAATCATAAAGATGAAAAGAAAAAATTAAATGGGGTCATCATTCTCTACTTATAATGTAATTAACATGTAACTCATGAACACAAGGCATTTAGAACGTCGTACCAGCAAGTGTCACAACTCATGTGTCATCTTTTAGTTTAACATAAGTGTCGTCATGCAATAACACTTAGTTAACTAGATCTTCTCTTTAACTGAAGTGTCGTCTTTTAGTTTAACTAAAGTGTAAATACTTTAGTTAACTAGTCCCTTTTATTTAACACTTAGTTAACTGAAATCATGCTGATTGATTTATTTGTAGTGACCACTATGAGTTCTTTAGTTAACTAAGACATATCTTTAACTGATGTTTTAATTGAAGCATTGATACTTAACTGAAGCTTTATAACCGAATCTTTAATAATTCGAGTTCTCTTTAATTAGTTGAAGTGTTTGCATGGGCAATTTCAAATTCTCTTGATCTCTATGCTTTATCTTTTATTTATTTATCTCTTACTGCATGGTCAATATGTGCTAACTTTAATTATCCATCACATTACATTATACTCGGAAGAATTACTAGATGTTGTGATCATATTATATTATTTCGGACCAAATAATCATATGCTAAAGTAATTTACTTTAGAGGTGATCAATCTCTAAATGAGACTTAATAGCAATTTGGTGATCATGGTTAATAATATATCACACAACATTAAATGCTTTTAACAAGTAAAGCATGACCTTTATACAGAAGGTTCACCTCTATACAGGAGGTCCATCTCATGGATACCTTTATACAGAAGGTTCACGTGATAATCATGACTTGATACACACAAGTTCGGAGCCTTGTCCAACAAGACTTTACAACATCATTACTTTGATCAATTACCTCTATACGGGAGGAATAACTTTTACACGAAAGGCAATCAAAGTGCTCACATCTATACGGGAGGATCAATCTTGACTACACAAGATTGGTTTGGAGAATGTCTCCTGATGTTGTATATTTAACAGTTATTACTATGTGTGGAACTAGTTACCAAGTCCCTTCTAAAGCTCTTAGGGGTTTAATTTTGACTAAAGTCATACAAAATGCAATCAAAATCCATGCAAAGACGATGTTTTTTAGGCAAACAAAATGCATTATTATACCCCAAAGGTGGATCAATGGAAAGAATAAAACCATATTAAATTTCATTTTATAAATCAAGGCTATTTCATTTATTACACCTGTAAATGCACTTGATCAAGCGAAAAGTGCCTAGTCACTATGTGACCAATGAGAGTCAATTATGTTTGAGGTGGGGGTTAAGCATGTCTTTCAAATTGTAACTGAAAATGCTTCTATGTGTGCAATGGTAGTTTGTAAGGGTGTAGTCTTGCAACAAGTTGGAGTGCTTGTCACAAGGATGACTCAATTTAAAAACCCAACAAACAAGCTTGAGGAGAAACATTGTATCCAAGACCAATGAAAATTCCTAACAACTTTGAGAGCAAATTGATTGGGCATAAATTAGTTATGGGGCTATGTTTGAAATGCTATTGGTTCTCTCTCTCTCTCTCTCTCTCTCTCTCTCTCTCTCTCTCTAACACAAATAGATGGATATCAAATTCTTTGTGTAGTCTATCATTTCAACCTAATTCAAAGAAACATTGGAGAACTTATATTGTTGTGAAATTTGTGAAATTTATTAGGGACAAAGTCCATAATAAAATACATTTACAATAACACTCCTCAATTTGCAAAATAAATATATCAAAATAAGGTTTATCTACACTACCATAATCTAGTTTACCTCAAACTTTTATAAATGCAACCATTTGTGGCCAAAAAATTAATCTAAATCAAGTTTTTGTGATGGACTAGGTAGAATCATAATTCCAAAAAATGGTACCAATGACTTAGAAAATTGCATTAATTGTATTTAGTGATCTTTTATAGAGGGGTCTGAATGAATTAATATGGTCTGAGTCATTAAGTAAGGTGTTTTGGATGGAGAAAAGCCTCTCGTGAGTGACATGTGAGGTCATAAACATGGCTAAGGACACAATTTGAAGGACAAGATATGAGTCATTAAGTAAGGTGCTTTGGATGGAGAAAAGCCTCTCGTGAGTGACATATGAGGTCATAAACATGGCTAAAGACACAATTTGAATGACAAGATATGAGTCATTAAGTAAGGTGCTTTGGATGGAGGATGGAGAAAAGCCTCCCGTGAGTGACATATGAGGTCATAAACATGGCTAAAGACACAATTTGAATGACAAGATATGAGTCATTAAGTAAGGTGCTTTGGATGGAGAAAAGCCTCCCGTGAGTGACATATGAGATCATAAACATGGCTAAGAACACAATTTGATCACAAGATAAGGACAAAGGATAAATACATGCAAGTTTCAAATTTTATTTATTCCAAGTGACAACTTCAACTTCGTCTATCATTGAATGTTGTTAGGTACCAACATAACCCAACTTTTCTTTATGGTCAACTTTTCTTTATGGTCAAAGCAGCATTGAATGTTGTTAGGTACCAACATAACCCAACTTTTCTTTATGGTCAACTTTTCTTTATGGTCAAAGCAGCATTGAATGTTGTTAGGTACCAACATAACCCAACTTTTCTTCATGGTCAAAGCGGCATTGATGCCTTTTCTAAGGTGAAAAAACTTGATTATTTTGCCTCAAACAAGATTTTGTTCATCGCAAACTACAAAGGTAAAAGAATGCTAATCAATAATTTAAATATGGCACGGCAAGATAGACAATTTTATGAAATAGCTTCCCTTGTTTTGAAGTAATAATAATTTATTTTTAAGCCTATTTTATGTTATTTTGAATCATTATATTTGTTTTAAATATTTCTTAATAATTATGATAATAGGTGTTTTTTATTTTAGAATTTGGGGTGGGCTATGGCCTATACTTTTCTAGGATTGTATGAAGATGAGACAAGTGTACTGCCCAGATTGATTCTATTGCAATCGTTCAAAATTCGAAATAAACAATTATAAAAAAATTAAAAATAACCAGTAGTTGATGAATGGATAATTGGTAGTGGATGCATGGATAGCTCGTAGCTGATGAATGGATAACCAACCTTTCATGGCAAATAACTAAAATGTGAAAGATAACAAAAAATATATTTTAAAAAAAATTGATGGTTGATGCATGAATGCATGGATAATGCATGCGTAACTCATAGTTGATGTATGGATAATGTGCTTAGTGGAAAACAACCCATTTAACTAAAAAATACGAGTTATAACATGTAGCTGACTTATGGCCTATCGATGTTCACTAACCACAAATTAAGTGATTGTACTAATGTCTTTGTCTTTGTTACGTTGTACATGTGACATTATTCTTAAACTTGGATATAATGTGTGCACTTGGACACCAACTCTTGTGATCCAAGAGTTGGACCAAATCTACAATACATGAATCATGAACATAACTAGAGTACATTTAAGCATGTTCACTTGAGAGGCAAAACAAATTGCATTACAATCTCCAACTCTGTTACGAGGAATTGCATTGAACAAAGAGTGATGATGTTACGAGGAATTGCACTGAACAAAGAGTGATGATGTGATTGACATGGACAAAGTTGATAAAATATCAAAATAGATGGGAACCTCAATTGGGTAGATAGAGACTTGGATAAGTACTCGATCACACCATCAAAGATGGGGGCAAGGTGTTCACGGTGTCGTTCCTGAGCTCGTTAGTGTTTTTAGCCTTTTATTCTACTGTGATTTACGATTCACCATTCATGCCATCATCATCCATGGTGGACCTTGTACATTTGAAATATTCACAATATCAAATTTAGAGAATTTATCATATCATCATCCATGGTGGACCTTGTACATTTGAAATATTCACAATATCACATTTAGAGAATTTATCATTGATTATATATGTCTAATTTGAATCTCTACGTTTCATTTGACTATCTAACTTGAATATCGCACAATCCAGTCTAATCTTATGAACTCACCATGAAATGATCTTCCATGATCTTTTCTTGTGAAATTTCAAATATTTTATATATTTTTAAATATGTTGGAGATATTGCTAAGTTTTTGACAAACTTTTATGGAGAAAGCATAATAACTATGCATTCAGTGGGGCCAAGGCTCCTTTGATCAGTGTGCTCTGGATTGGCACAGATTTTGTGAGGGGCTCCCCTTTCTTCCTGCAGTGATTTCTTGGGCGATCTCGAACATTAGGAACAAAGCTATATTTGAAAATCTAGTCCCAAATATTACTAATCTTCTCAACAGGATCAATCTGGTGATCTCAGAACAATGCAGTGACAGCGGAAAGCCTGGAAGTAATAGAAAAAGCACTTTCTGCCCTCCTCAGCATAGACCAGTTGTTTACGTTGATGGAGCAATGGACTCTGTGCAGTTGGTGGAGTTATCTATCTCAATGAGAATCACTTTTATACTTTAAAGATGAATGGTGGTCAAGGTACAAATATGAAATCAGAAATTCTTGCCCTTTGGTGTGTGATCACAGTTGCACATTATTTTGGCCTTCCTGATCTGGCTGTTTTTGGAGATTCAAGGGTAACAATAAAATGGGCCAGGGGAGAGTATAATTTAAATATTATAGCTCTATATCAGTGGTGCAGCCGAATCAAAGAAAAAATTCAACTTTTTCATAAAATATCTTTTGATCACATCTACCATGAACATAACTCTATGGCCGATGTGCTCTCCAAAGCTGTTTACACAGGGGAAGAAGGAGAAATTCTTTGGGAGGAATTTCAAGACTCTCAGTTGACCGACTTTGGTTCAGTTCAGATTTTTTATTTTTAAGTGCTGAACTTTTCTGCATTTGCCTATTTTGCAGAACTGTGTAAAGCATATACTGTCTGCGGGTGGGATCTTTGTGTCTATTTTAAGTTAAGTGGATGTAGTGGGTAGCATATTTTGCAATTATAAGTCTCGTCTTCCAGACTTATACATGTTTGTACTATTTGATTCACACTATGAATATCAATAGTATGGTTTTTTTTCGCTGAAAAAAAAGTTTGCTAAGATATTGATACTGCCCGCTGAATACTGCTTACCATATATCAAGTATTCTAATGCCCTCCCTACTTTAGTGCCTAGCAAAATAAATTTCGTCTTCCAATAAGAAAACTAAATGAATAGCATATGGTATAGCGCCCATGCAAAGGAAACTACAGCTAATGATATAAAGTTTAACATGTGATATTAATAAACCCACCAATTTCATTAAGTCTAGAAGCCAATTTATTTAACTTAACACTAAATCTCTCTTTAAAGAATAATTAAAAATATGACAGGAACAAACATGTTGTGAATATAAAATCCCTTCCGAGGTTGTCAAACAGGGTTGTAATTTGTGTACCGAGAGTCGAGGGAGTTCTGTTTTCTAAACTCCTTTCTGGTTTATGATTGAGATTGAGTGCTAACTTGTAGCTCACCAACTCGATAAAAAATAAAGAGAATGCTATAAAGACTGGATTTAAATAAACAATACAGGCTAGAGGATAAATATGCTTGCCATCTCATGTTTTATTAACCCTAACTAGATCATATTCCTTTCAAGATTGCAAATACTCGGATGGTAAGTCTTCAAAATTCAATTTTGGGACTCAACTCAGGATTCATCAATAAAAAACCAGCTATCCAAAAAATGATGTTTATTGACTGTTTCAAATTCTCAATTTTGTGCCTCAAATGCCAAAATGTGATACAATCACCAAAACTTTGAGCAAAACAAAGGATAGCAATGTGGCGCAGAGCGCTCAACTAATGTTAGATCATGTTAAAAGATATGCTGCAAAGGGTATCTTCCATGACTCCAAAGCAGCAGTCTTTGACAAAGTACATACCTAACTTGTAACCCTGCTAAAAGAATTGTGAATGGATAAATCTGGCACGCAGGATTCACAAAAGGTGCCAAGCACTGCCCAAATTTGTATTTTAATTCAATGGATTGCTAAATCCACCCCCATGGAGAAGTTCCCGGAATCATGATGTGGTATTTTCTTCATGAAGTGAAGTGTTGAGGAATTCTTCGGCACGGAAAAGAAAATGAACTCTAGTCGCCTTACTGATACAACTCTCTGCCAGACCACAACAAAAAAGGAGGAAGCAATTTAATATAGAGAAAAGTCACTTGTAGAAACTGAATCTTAAAAGAACTGATCTGTAAGCATGCCTTACCATACCTTTCATTGAGCGTAATGTATAAGGAATTAGTTGATATTTCAATTCTGCCCTTCTTTCCAATCTGGAATATTTGCAGTTGCTTCATTTACCATTTTTACCAAAGTAACCTGTGTCAACATGGCAAGCAAACTCGATTCCTTAATTGAAGATTCATAATCCATTTATTAGGATAGAATACACAGAGAAAATAGTAAATCAATTTCACAGATTAAGGATTTGCATTCTGCCTATATAATACAAGGCAAAAAGCACACGTAAATAGTCTTTCCAAAATTAAAATATACGTATCACAGCCTCAAATATTAAGAAAAAAGACACTTTGAACCCACAATTAATGCACATAGTATTCCTGATGCTTAATAAGGACAACAGGAGCTTCCCATCACAAGCCAGGTTAAATTCTCAAGAGCAACGGTGTAATATCAACCAACCAACACAGCATAATCCAAGTGCTAGGCACAGAAATTGAAAGGTTAGATATGAATTTATAATCCACTCCCACTGAAGAAAAAACATTGATAGAGTGAATGTAGGGTATAAAATTTAAATATACCCAAAGGCTCTACAAATTACTTCTATACAGAGCTCGGGCATGAAATTCTTGATGTAGTTGTGCATTATAAGGATGGACACCCTGAAAAAATAGGCTGTTGATGAGAATATTCTCTCTAGAACATACTATTCTTGGATGTAAGCTTTCCAAGACATTCTCTTTCTTTTTTAAAGCCTAGTTTCTTTATGGACAAACAGTAGCCTAAACTTACTTTAGTAAATATTCGGCAGAATCCCAGCAAAGGTTCAAGGTGACCAAATGTTTGGAGCAAGCAATCTAGTTGTACATCAATTAATCAGCTGATTAATTGATGAAGTTGTACATGTGAATAATGCCCATGTCTACCACTGTTTTGGACCAGCTTTATTGCTGTGTTTTTCCAGACAACTTAGGGAAATTTTAAGGTTGATTGGGGCTCAGTGTGGGGCTGATTTTTTCAAATGGATTTGGGTCCAGACTGGTTCCATGTGTATGGGGGCCAAACAGGACTTTGAACCAGGACATTATGCCAGTTGAGTCCCAAACCAGCCACTACAGCCATGCATGCCTGTAATGGAAAAATGGGGAAATATATAGGGAAAAAATGAACAAAAATCATCCCCCTCACCCTCCTCCCCCTCCTCACCACCGAAATGTTATCAAAAAAACTTTAAAAAAAAAAACAATTTACTGCTCTATATAGACACCCCCAGCCCCTCCCCACCGAAAGGTTATCTAAAAAACTTTAAAAGAAAAAAACAATTTACTGCTCTATATAGACACCCCCACCCCTATTTGCCTCGCACCTTTCTAAAAGATCGATTGTTGAGTAGTTGGAATCTGCGGAGCTGCAATGAATAAATAGAGTTGATTCTGAGTGAGCACAATAGCTCTATCTTCACCACATTCACACAAAGAAGAGAAACCATTTGGAATAACGACGATTGAATAATCTTGTCTTCCTGCAGTATAACCTTCCAGTAAGGCACAACTTGCCACTGAACAAAATCTTTGATGCAGAACCCATTGTCTTCAATGATATTGATCCCTCCTCAGAATCGATAGTGGAAACGCAGCAAGTAGAATTTGATGGATGGGCTTGAATGATGATCCACTAGTAGCACAAAGAACTAGTATCCATGTCTCTGTTGGATTTGAGCCAAAGGGTGATCCTCAATCTGAGCATGATGACACACATGAGGATCCCATTCCCAGCAGTGGGGATGAGTTTGATGATTGATCATTATGATATTAGTTATTGGTTGTCGCCTGTGGCCCTGTAGCATGAGGTTCTTTGGACTCTAGAGACCATTTAGAGCCTCAATGTTTATGTATTTTGTTTCAGATATGAATTGCACTCAGTGCCATTTTGTTACCTTCCATGTTATATAGATGAGAAAACTTTGCATATTTGATATTTAGTGTCTAATGATTTGGATTTCACATTCAAGTACATGAATATATATATATACATAATTTCTCATATTATGTATTTTTAAGTAAACCATTTCATTGGCTACTTCTGGTTCAGCACTGGTTTGACCCTCGGCATGTTCCAGTCCTAGTTCTGGTTTTTCAAACTTTGCTCCTAACATGGGTAGGACACTGAACTCAATAGAAGATGAAATTCGTTATCATGATGACTGTCTCTATCAAGGATTTTGGTGCGGTTTCCTTACCCCATGAACCCTTTAGTGGTGAATGTCTTATGACGATGATTTAACTACTTGTATTGATATTCTGATTTGATATTCATATAACATTAAATAGTAATACATGCATATTTGATTGGATGGTTTTCATATCACAAGGCCATAGTTAGCCCTATTCTAGGGTGGAAGTGATGCATCATAAAAAGGGGACAATGTTCTAGCAGAACAAGGTGGTTATATCATAGCAGGCAAATAGATCAGGTTGCTCCCTTGGACCTTTCCCCCAAGTTGTTGATTACAAGACCATATATACCCTTGCTATAAACACTTTATATGATGAGGTAGCATAACATAGCATGGATCTCACACAAGAATAGTATAGAACTGTGTCAAAGTATTTAGCATTTGAATGAGCAAGTTTCCTCCTTAGAGAGTGTGCATATAGTGGTAATGTGGCAATATTTTACTCCCAGTAAATGACATTTTCACAGCATGTTTTACACTGTACAGGGATCCCAAGATAACAATCCTAGGATCCCAACAAATGGTATTAGAAAATTACATCATGGGATGTGAAGATCCATCTTGATTTTATCCATTTCCATTTGGAAAATATTACAAGGATTGCTGATGAGTAGGCAATACATAAAATATGCAAAATCTAATAAAAATATATATATTCAAACCAGTTTACTAAAAATACATAAAATATGCAAAATCTAATAAAAATATATATATTCATGTACATCAATGTAAATCCAAACTATTAGACACTAAATATGACATTTTTGTTCATGTATATTACTACATATCATGTAAGGGTGAATATAACATTGCCAAATCAGCACAGAGCTCACTTTGAATCAAATCTGTTCATTAGAGATACAAAAAATACAAATGCTCACAATTGACCAATGAGAGAGTTGTGAGTCAAATAGAGTGGAGAGTGTCAATATATATCTTTCAATTCAGGATTTTTTTTCTCTGCATTTTCTGTTTTCCCATGTTGTGGATCATTTTGGGTTCAAACCAGTGCAAAATGGGCACTGGTCGATTTGACCAGTTCCATAACAAACTAGTCGGTTTGCTATATAAATGGCATCTAGTCTAATTCAAAGCTCAGTGCAGTGCTTGGGAGGGTTGAATAAGCCAATTCTAGTTCCAGTTCAATCAATTTTCAATACACTGATGGGACTACCCATGAGGAATTCTTTTAGTACTGAGGTCCACCTAACACTCAAACGCTAGTCACAAACACTGGGCAACACTTTGTACTAACTGTTGAGCATAAAACTAAGATTATTGTTGCCTTCAATATTGATAAGGCCCTTGGGGACCCTTGAAAACTCCATGGAGACAAGATGCACCCTGTGATCTATTACAGCTAAACTAGCAAGTGCAATTAGAGCCCAAAAGAATGATGCTAGTCCAACTGCAGGCTAGCAGGGTTACCCACTATAACTCCCTCTACACTTTAGGTTGCCTCTTCTCCAACTCAAGGGGGTCTTCCCTAGGATAGGATTGCTAAGGCTATGGCAATAAAGCACAAGGAAACATGAAGAGATAGCTTAGCGACACGGTTTTTCTTTTTGTAGTATAGTAAAATAAAAGGGTGATGATGAAAGGACCAAGAGACTAGTGCCAACCCAACAAGGGGCTAGTCCAAAAGGGCGAGTTCATGAATGGTTTGGGAAGCTAGGGATGCACACACATGCCCAAATGAAACCCTCAAATGCTGAAAAATTACTTGTGGAGATAGACTAGGAGGGCCCAAGAATGCACCACATCAAAACATTGTTAATTAGGGTGTGTATTGTGTAATGAAGTTTATTAGCAACAACTCTAGAAACATGACGAAAGTAAGTTAATGCATTCATGCATCAAACATCAAAGGGAAATAGTGGAAACACTTCTCAATAAAACCTTTCCAATGGGGTAAATAACCCTTTCAATTCGCCCTAATTAGACAAGTTCTAGCAACTCTAAAATTCACCAACAACATAGAGAAATAGGAACAGTAAGCCGCACTTCGGGAGAAGAAACCCTTACACTTCAAATTGCACCAAGAAAGATGTCCATTAAGATCCAAAAGAGAGAACTCTCAAAATCCAGCCATGAGAAATGAAGGAGAAAGCAAAGCCTTATATAGCTTTAAGATCCTCTTCCTTCTACAATAAAATAACAATAAAACCCTAGGATCTAGCCTAGGATGGAGCAAGCAGACAAAAATACTCCAACTATTCTAACAAAATCCATGGAATATGATGGTCAAAGCCACAAATACAAGCCTCCAAGATGAATGAGAGGGGCGCCTCCATGAAGAGAGGATGAATGACAAGGAAAACCCCAATGAGTGGCCTACAAAGGCCCTCCAAGTATAGCACTCCAACAGATAGGGTCCAACAAACATGAATGAAGGTGGAAAAACCTTAGATCTAGGGTTCGATCCCCCCTAGATCTTCTCAGATGCTAGATGACCCCCATAAAATGTGCAACAAACCCTCTAGAACTCCTCCAAAGTGGTCCACTCCAATGAATAAGGCCTCAAAAGGTGGAGCGCTTCCTCAAAAATGACAATAAATGACATGAAGGGATCATCCAAGGTGAATGGTCTCCATGAAAAGGCTCCCAAAGGCAAATGTGACCAAAATGCCATGCATCTCCTTACACAACAATTCTGGAATTTCCAGCTTCCTCGATATTTATCAAATTTTCTATTATAACCACTTTTTGAAATCCCATGGCCACTCTGTGACATTAAGCTGGAAAAATTTTGGGCACTCTATCAAAAGATAACTGCTCCCAAAGCCAGGATACCCCTCCCAAAGGCTCAAAAATGATGTCGGCATGCCAACAATAGTCCTTCAAGCTAGGACATCACCTCCAAATGGCTCAATATCCAAGTGCCAAATAATCAAAACATATGCAAAAGCTAGATCTATAGAATAAGGAGCCCACCAATCAAGATAGAAGCATAAATCCAAGAGCAAAGTCCCCACAATAGCTAACAAAATCCATGAAAAAGGGGATGGACCATCCACAAGTCATGTCTTGCCTCCACAAGTGCCAGGAGAGATAATCAAGGAGAGTGCTCAACCAATAACAATAGCCCATAGAACCAAGGTCTCATCCATATGGCATAGAAGCAAGAATACCAAGGTCTCATCCATATGGCATAGAAGCAAGAATAGTCTAAGAGAAACCATCAATGAGTATGAAAATGCATTTAAAGAGCTCAAGTGCTCAACCAAAAGAGGGCCCACACCATCAAACAAGCACTAGGATGGAGGACGCCCCATGGAGAGTTAACCATCAAACATCCTTAATCACGAAACACATCATATGAACATGAGCGCTAGGCAAGAAAAGCCTCCACATGTCACCATATCATCCATGTACGCCAACCAAGGGAAAGGGTGCCCCAAAGGGTATTCATCGTGAGTCATCCATGCCATCAAATCATGCCCCACAACTTAGAGCGCTCTCATAAAAATAGATGTTACACCATCATACATGTGTTTGAGCTAAAGCACTCCACCAATAAGTCATAAGCAATAGATGAAAAATCAAAGCAAGAGCAGTAGGACACTCCTCAAGAGGATCATCCATGTGACACGTGAATGAAGTGCACCTTCAAACCCTTGCAAGCACATCCATAATCACGAACCCTCATAAACACATCCATAATCACGAACCCTCATAAACACATCCATAATCACCCATAAGAGAGTACATCAATAGCCAAACAACATGAAAAGACACATCCCATAGCTACTAGCCCAAATGTCTCATAAAAATCCATATATGCTAGAGCATCATCAACATTAGGACATCATCACAACATGAAGCAAAAATCTAGCATCAAGGAACCTAGGCCATCCATAGCTTCAACCTGCAGCCCCTATTGAACATGTGACAAAAATCACATGTGGACACCCATGTCAAAATGGGGGGGTAACAAGGTCTATTCATGTGCACCTTAATGTGATTGCAACTACTAGGACTTAGCATTTACACCTTTAGATAAGAGAAGATAATTTATCAATATCCAACAAATGATTGAAAAAGGTAGGTCCATAAGACAACCAATGATACCAATCCACAAGACTACCATAGGCTACCTTGAAAGCATAACAAATCAAGACAAAACAAGAAATAACATGAAATATCTAAACTAAATATTGCATTAAAGAAAGAAGAAAGAGTGCCAGAGATCAACTAGTCTATTGTTGGACATGAGTTGTACTCTTTGCAAGTAGACTTGGTCTCATCCAAATGCAAAGGGGGTCTGATGGGGGGATCAACCCTCTAGATGGGGTCTCATCCAAATGCAAAGGGGGCCTGATGGGGTGATCAACCCTCTAGATGGGGAGCATGGAGAGTTAGCAAGCTCCTTGTGGGTCTCCAAAACAAAAATTTTGGGTCTGTTTTTGGTTTTTTTAATCAACGATTTTTCGACCCATTGTAAACAAATTCTGGTTAAGGAATTAATATTGTATTGTGAATAGTGAAATTAATACGACGAGATAGAGAGAGCTGCAACTCTCCGTTAGGTCGGTTTTCCTTGTTAAGGGTTTCTGAGGTAAATCTGTGTACTATATGCGTGCCATTATTATTCTTATATTTTAGATTCTATTAATATTTCTTTTGTTGCACAGTTTTATCAAACTCTACATCTATAAGAAAGGATGAGGAGGTAGAGGGTGAGGAGGAAGAATTGTTTGTCATAAAATCAATCACTCAAAAAGATCTGATGCATGAATCTCTAGATTCTAGAGAGTATCGAGTGCTAAGAAGACCAGGTAGGATGATCTTGGGAGGAAAATGGGAGCAATGAGCAGATTTTCTCCTAACAATTTAGCAATTAAAGTCAAAGAAAATAATCTCGTGAAATGGCTCTCGCCAAAATTGGGCTATCAATATGATCTATATTTTGGAACGAGTACTATAGCCCATAACCCGTTCAATACCTTTAGAGAAAGGTCTATGTACTTCCCTCCCATTCCATCTAGGGCAACATAGGTTGTCTAGAACTATCTTGAACCTTCTTGAGGTTCCTCTTCAATATAATGTACCTTCCATACTACACCACTCAATGTAAGTGGTTCCAATGTGCAAATCCTAGATCCAATATAAGGATTCAAACCACTAGTAAATCAATAATCTTTCATCTTCTCCTCGCAAAGATAATTAATGAACATGAGCACTACCATGAACCTAGCCTTGTATTTAATTATTGACATACCACCCTACTAAAGAGTGAAATTTATTTACCTGGTGCTAAATGAAGTACTCTGATAAGAACCTCTCACAGAAGCATATCCCTCAATTAACCCCCAAGTAATCATGGACATGCTCAATATGAGTTCTCTCTTGACGATGATATGATCCCAGATTCCCAACATAATGCAACATTAACATCTAATTTGAATGCAGCCAAATGAACCTTCTCATTGCTAGTATACTCCTTCAATTCAAAGCATATGCTCTTTTTTACAAGCTTTCTCACTATGGTGTCGTTAACACCAAATTTCATAAATCCATGTGTTAGTTTCCAACATATGTTCGTGAATAGCATTCGAGGGTCAGGTCAATGTTTCAAAGTTCACCATTCAGCATCCACAATTTGTGAGAACCTTAGACATATGGTTACATGGTTTCAAAGCTTTGTTCCAACCTTACCTCAAGACTTGTGTTATATGAGTTTTCATTTTCAAGAGTATTTGAATCAATGTTTCAATTGGATAGCACACCCTATGCTACTATTAATAAAATTTTCAGTTCAGGCTTCAGTTTTCCCATGAATCAAATTCACACACAAATTAAGGAGCATGCATGGGGGATGGAGGATAGTCAGATAATCAGATTGGCACTTTCAGATTCTTGATTCTGGTAATTTTAGCAGTTTCTATTTTTTTTTAAACATGGTCTTTTCCTGCAGCTAAAGACAGTATATTTGGATACCCATTGGGAAGAAAGGCTTGTGGATTGAATTTGGGGTCAATCTGAGTTTTTCTCTTCAACAAAACTCTATTTTTAGAAATTTATATTTTTAGAAGGTAGTCAAAATAGCATGGAAATTATATTTCCAAGTACCCAATTTTGAGACTAGCCCATGGTTCAAATTTCAGCTAGATTAGAGGCCACGATTTTTGTGTCTATTTTTGGACAGTCTATTTTTAGTAATTTGATGATCTTTCAGGCAAGGTGATTATCTTTTTGAGCACCTACTACCTGTTATAGTGTACAGTATTAGTACAAAAATTTCAGGCCATTTTTTTTTCAAGGACCAGTTGCGATCTAGGACCTGCTATTTTTTGAGGTTTGTGATATGGACTTTATTTTATTGTGATTTTCACCAGGAGATGGAGTTCTATTGTAGAGGATCTTTCACATGACTTGTTGGGAGTTTTGCATTGCTATTTTTGGCTACATAAAGAAGCGTCCATCTTTTGGGCTCAGCGTTGTTAACTTTTGAGAAGATTTTGCTATTTTGGTCAATAGCAAATTACCCATATCTGTTACCTGTGCCCACATTACCCATATTCGGTACATGTGCCCACATTACTGGTTACCCCTATGCACTCTAATATCAGTGCCCATAGTATTCCTAGTTTTATTCGGCTTCAACGAGGTAATCTATAATTATTTATCACGGGAAATTGAGTGGGAAACTCAGAATTTGAGAAAGCTTTGGGGAGACGAGGCTTGAGAACCTCATAGCAGCACCCAAAACCCAGAAACTCTGATTCAAAACGGCTCAAACTTGGCTCCCTAAACATTCTGAACCACTACAAAACTCCCAAGAGCAAGGAAACGCAAGGTACATGCTCCCAAAACTTGGGAGTGATACCAGTGCAACATAGATTTATATCAAATCACCTTCATTAGACTTGATATTCACATCTATAGCCCTAGCATATGGAATGAAAAGCTATTTTTGTTGTTGAGTGTTTGTGGAGATTTCCTTAAATACACTTGCTATCTTCATCTCGAGGGAGGCGCTTAAAGAGGATTCTTTTTGGGAAATTTCCTTAATTACACCTTCATTAAGTTTTATTTCGAGATGGATCCCATTGTCATTATTAGTGGGTTGCCTCATGTCTAGCAGAGATTGACCTTAGTGGTTTCTAAATGGATGGTTTCTCCCATGATCAACTTCAACTCGTTACCCCATCGTGGAGATTCATACATTAAATGGTTTTTTTCCAAGTTGCATTGATTTGAGCATGCATAGCTTCCATTTAGAATATTTTTGAAGCTTGTATGCAATACCTTATTTCACAAGGATTTCTTATGGTCCTATCTTATAGATTTTCATTCAGACTTTTGGGATTCTCAACACCCCACAGGGGATACTATCCCCTAGATGGAGCCAATGTTAACAGTAGATTCGCCTCTATAATATGTGTGTTAATTTCCAGCATATGTTACAAATCATTTGAGGTGAGCTAAATGTTTCAAATTTCACCATTTGGCGACGACAGTTCAAGAGTACCTTAGTCAAATGGGTAGAAGGTTTCAGAGCTTTCTTCCAACCTTACGTTATTCAAGAGTTGTACTGAATGAGCTAATATGAGTATTCAGACCAGTGTTTCAAAGGGATAGAGCATCCTGTGCTAGTATTCACAGATTTTTCAGTTATAGATTCCAACATTCCATTTATATTAGTTTTTACCACGCATTAGATTCACAAGCAAATTGAGGAGCATGCATAGGGGATGGAGGACAATAAGATGGGCACTTACAAATTCTTGATTCGGCTATTTTTAGCAGTTTCTATTTTTAAAAAGTTGATATTTTTTAGTAGCAGATGATAATATATTTGGATACCCATAGGGGAGATAGGCTTATGGTTCTAATTTGAAGTGAATCAGAGTAATTTTTATTTAAAGCAGAATTTTGTATTTAGAGTTTCTACTTTTAGAGATTTACACTTTTAGAAGGTAGTCCAAATAGGATGGAATTAATATTTCCAAGGACCAAGTTTTGAGTTTAGCCCATGGTTTTAATTTCAACTAAATCCGAGTCCATGATTTTGGGGTCTATTTTTGGGCGGTGTATTTTTAGCATTTGAGTGATCTTTCAACCAGAGTGAGTCCCAGTATGGCATAAGAGTATCAGTACCAAATTCAAGCCATTCTAAGCACTTCTATTTTTCAGGGACTGATTACGTTTTGACAAATGCTATTTTGGGAGATTTGTGATTTGGACTTCAACTTATTGTTGTTTTCACCGGGAGATGAAGTGCTATAGTTGAAGGGCTTTCATATGACTTGTTGGGAGTTGTGCATTGTTATTTTTGGCCAGATAGAGGAGTGAACACAGAACAGTGAACTCCCTCTTGATTCCTGCATCCTTGCAGAAATCCTCGAAACCATTGGAGGTATACTCACCCCCATTGTCTGATCTCAAACTTTAATCTTCTTCCCTGTCTAGTTCTCCACGAGAGCTTTGAACTCCTGAAACCTACTAAATACCTCATCCTTGGTCTTTAAGATGTATATCCAAGTTTTGTGAGAGAAGTCATCAATGAAAGACACATAGTACATGCTTCATGTGATTGATGCTACTGACATCGATCCACACACATCCAAATGCACCAAATCTAGGATCCCCTTAAACCTGTGCTAACTACTTGGGAAAGCAACCTTGGCATGCTTGCCAAGTGCGCACCCTATGCATACACCCTACTACTCAATGTTGAACTCTAGAAGACATGTGACGATCTCCCTCGGAATAGGAACACTTGGTGATGCAGTTGCCCCATCCTCTTGTGCCATAACTCGCACAAGTTATTTGTGTTATGTACTAGGGATCAAACAGGTTCACCCTATAACTTGTATAAGCCTTCCTTAACCCCAATCACCTAAGTTGATCCTCGACTAGACCCCTTCAATCTTATGGGGTTTGCTAGTTCTTGAACTCTACTACCTAGCCCTTATCTTCCATGACTGAAATTGAAAGCAAATTCTTCCTAAGACCTAGAACAAATAACACATCATCAAAGTCTAAAGAGTTACCTGACTAAAGTTAGAAAGGAATGGTACCAACTCTTGCTACTAATACTTTGCATCATCACCAAGCTCAAACTAAACTCCAAAGACATGCTCTATTAGATTTGAAAATAGTTCATGGGCTAAGGGCATATGCCTCGATGCTCCACTGTCCACATACCACGCATTCTTCAGAATTGTACTGGAAGAAAGGCAAGATACCATCGAGAAATCCTTTTCGAATTTGGAGACAAACTCATTAATCTAAGTTTCAGCTAAGGTTTCTACCTGATTCTACTACTACTTCCCTTTACCCTTCTTCTTCTCCAGACACTGATGCATAATGATAGTTCTTATGACATATGAATCACTTGATTTTACTCAAGTCCTTCTTCCCTGGATGTGAGGCTAACTCCTCACTCTTCAACTTACCCTTTCTGGGTCCTTTACCTCTGCCCTTCTTTGTTTGACCAATCAGGGCATGGTCACTATCACCTCCATGCCTACTGGCCTTGGACTCCATTCAAGTTTCCTTCTGGACATAGTCATCCCACAGTCTTTCCGAGAAGGGAAGGTTTTCCCAAGCACAAACACCCTGGGTAAATGTTTCCCATTGAGGTGGAAACCAATTCAATGCCTTACTGACTAGCTCTTAGTCTTCAACCTTCTCCCCAATTGCTGCAAGTTGGTCACGAATCTATGTGACCTTCATCAGGTAACTGGTGACGGTGTTTGATGTAGTCATCTCAACAGATCTGAGTTTGTTATGCAATATCATCTTCCTATTAATGTTCATGCTCTGGTAAAAGCTAACCAAGGCATTGAACATGTCCCACCATCTTCTTCTCGAATATGTGAGAGATCATATGATCCTTAATAACATCCATGATAGGAAGTTTGAGGCACCATCCAATATGTCCTTGAACCTGAGGCTAGTTGATGCCATCTATGATCCGCAAACAAACTCCTACTCTTCTAATCTTCTAAATCAAACTCCTACTCTTCTAATCTTCTAAATCAGAGTAGCTTTGATATCATGTAAATTTTCCAAACCCTAGGTGAAGTCATCCTTATGTTCTCAAATTAATAAACTTTAATTTGCAAAAAGTAAATTCTTCACATAGCAGTATTCGATGATTCACACATATATTATGAAAATGAACAACAAAAGCATAACCACAATACACACACAATTTACTCCTTCAAATCAGCTTTTCATTAATAAATCAAAGCTTACAAGGAAACCTCCACATCTACCAAAACATGCAGTTGTACAGTACACTCAAATGCAGCAAATCTGCACACTTACTGAGGAAAATTGTCCTCCAAACTAAAAAAACAACCCGTTGCTTGCTACCCTATTGTACAACTACCCATACGACCATACGAAATTACATACGGATTCGTACCATTGTACCTACTACCTGCTTGTTGAAATCTGCATGGTTGTTGAACTAAGCTCCTCCTCGACACTCTAATTTCACTCCTCATATGAGTTTCTTCACCTTTCGACCAAACACTTCAAGCAAAGAATGAATGTGTCTTAACCCTCTACCTTGACTTGCCTTTATACTTTAGCAGAAACCCTAATCTCTCAATAAGATGTACGATTGAGATTAGTCTAAATCACTAATGTACTAAAAATAAACTTTATTAGACTCAACAACTAAATCAGTGTTGCAAACATTCCCAAGAAATCGACAACATTAAGAAAAATCGTGAGTCAAACTCTCAAGCGATTTTTCGGTAAAAAAGAAGCTCAAAAAATCGCCAAAAAAATCACATTTTTTCCTTAGAAATTGCCAAAAAAATTGTGAGTCGATCGAAAAAAAGTGGTCAAGCCAGAACGGGGGTTTTGAAAGCCGCATTTCACCTTTTTTTTTGTCATTTGCAAATCACAGATTGGAGGAGAAGAGCCAAGGAGGAGAGCATCATCACACAATGGCCCAAGGAGGGTTTTGCATTTGAAATCATTTTCCATCGAGGATCCATATTATGGATTGGGTATTGAAATTTGGAGACTTTTCAGGAGTTATCACATTTGAAGGTATGTAAAAAAATTTGGCCATCATTTCTAATTTTTCCAAGATAGATTTTTAAAGTTTTGCAATGTCAATGAGTTTTCCCTCTTCATGACCAAATTTTAATGGATCATAAACCGTATTTTTGTTGTTATTATGTTAAATTCCAGCAATCATGTATGTCCAAAAACGTTTTTTGAGATTTTCTTGCCCTAGGTCCATACAAAAATGTCCATTTATGTTCCCTCTTGAAAACCAAGTTTTAATGCTAAATGTATCATTGATTTATCGTTGCTTTTAAAATTTCCATGAATTACATATGCTAAAAAACATTTTTTCTTGCCCTCGGTTCATTTTTTCCATATAAAAGATGTTGAAGGCTTTGGATCCATTCTAGGAGTGGGGCACACCTATTGACCCAGACAATCGGCAGGTTCTTACTTGCAATCTATATGGGAAGAAAATGACGAGTGGGATAAGCAAGCTAAAATACCACCTTGCACAAATTACAGGGCATGATGTGGGCCTTTGCAACAAAACAACCCCAAAACTCATTCATAAGGCCACACAAGCAATTGAAGGAACTGGGCAAAAGAAACAGTTCAAGAAGGTCTTGAGAAAAGAAATGGCTTCAAGATCCGGGTCCGCAGTGGGAATGGGGGCTAGTGGGATGGGTCCGGATACCTACTCCACGCAGTCCACAATGCCTTCAGTAACATCGCCTTTCTTTGTGCCAAGATCCACACCTGGTGCACAACCTTCTATAAGGTCTATGGTGAAAGTAAAGGAGAAAGAAGAAGCAAACAAACTTATGGGTCTGTGTCTGCTATGGAGTGATATTCCATTCAACTTTGCCAAGAACCCATTCTATGTGTCTGTGTTTGAGGTGACTGCTATTGTTGGACCGGTGTATAAGCCCCCCACTTATGAGGAGTTGAGAGGGCCCATCCTTCAAAATGAAAAGGTCGATTGCACTCGCAGGTTGCAGGAGCTTCAGGATTCATGGGAGTTCACAAGGTTGCACTATGATGTCAAATGGTTGGATTGATGGGAAGGGTAGGACCCTTCTCAATTTCTTCGCTTGGTTGATGGAGACAAGCTCACAATGGGCTACCTGTATGAGGCCATGGATAGGGCCAAAGAATCCATCTGTGCCTATTATGAGGACAAGGGAGACTACGGGCATGAGAGACAACAAATGATATGGTGGGTGATTGATGTGCGATGGAACCACACACTCCATCGCCCCATTCATGCTACAGGGTTATACCTCAACCCCGCGTTCTCTTACTCTTATGGCTTTAGGTTTGATGCAGAGGTTGTGGATGGATTCTGCGAGTGTATCCAAAGGATGGTGCCAAGTGCAGCTAACCGTACAGAGCTTTCCCAAGAGTTGGAGGGCCATGGGATTATTTGGGTTTGAGATAGCCATTAATACCAAGACCAACATAATGCCAAGTAAGCTTCACCTTCTTTCAAGTTTCAAATTTCATTTTATCTTCTTAAGTTCTTTCTTTGTTTTAAATTTCATTGACCTTTCTTATGTTTCTCTAATTCGTTGTAGATACTTGGTGGGAGAACTATGGCTCTAGAGTACCTATTCTACAGAGGCTTGACATTTGGGTGCTTAGCCAAACATGTAGCTCTTCTGGTTGTGAGTGCAACTGGAGCGTATTTGAAAAAGTACACACCAAAAAGCACAACAAGTTAGAGAATTTCAAATTCATTATAAATTATTAAATTGTAACTTATAATTTTATGCCCCTCTAGCTTCTAATTTATGTATTATAATTTATAATCCTCCTACAAGTTGGATACCCAACGCCTTAATGATTTGGTCTACGTCTACTACAATATCAAGCTGTGGGTGAAGCAAATTGAGAGAAAACTTGACGCGAAGGCCATTTCATTGGATGGGCTTGACACCACTGCTGCGTGGAGGGTGGAGTGAGGAGCCTATTATGGAGGCAACCCCTAATTGGCTAGAGGATGATCATGATATTGATCGTGATACAGAGGCTCTGGATGAGGATGTTCAGTTTCACACTAAATCTGGGAGTGTGCCACCGTCAAAGCCAGAGTTAGAGTTAGAGGGAGTTAGACCCAGTGGTAGAGGACTTGATCAAAGTCTCCCTACTCAACCTTCTTCTACAAGGCATCATTTTGTAGGGTCTTCTTCTAGAAGACGTCAGAGCCAAATTCTAGGCATATGAGCCTCAAGGGCATCTACTCCTATTTCTAAAGGAAGAGCCATTTCCAAAGCGATTACCTTTACCCATAAAATGGATAGAGGGAATTGATAGTTTATTTACATGATTTCATTGTAGACTACTCATGAGTCATGATGATGATCATGAGATACATTTATTATATTTTTTGATGACTCAGGATTCAAGACACGATTCATTTTTTATGTGTGATGTGTCACTAGACATCTTATATATCTTATATATCAATTTTCTTTCCATATTTAAGTGGCAATGTGTTTATTTGATGTTCTTGTTGCCTTAGATGTTTAAAAATTTGAAAAAAATGAATTTTTTGTATTTTTAAGTTTGTCGATCTTTGCCAATGTGTTCTCGAGATATTCCAAAATGGTGTTTTCTAGACCCTTTTCTTTTTGTCGAGACTACATTTACAAAATTACAACATTGAGTGAAATATAAGACTTTCACTTTATTAATAAAGTGAATTATAAAATAGATTTGACTTGGACAACTTCATGCACGTTTGACACTAAACCTGTGCAAAAGTTCCTATCCAAGCTACAACCATCAACACTTAAATCACTAGGTATATAGCTTAACCTATGACACACTTATCTAAGGGAAAATTATAAATACACCATGACAAATTTTAGCAATGAACAAGAATCTTAAGTGTTATGCGCCACGATAGAGCACAAAAGTGACAACAAGGGTGATATATGTCACAAAACTAGCACAACTTATACAATCTCCACTATAACCCCAAGGCACAAGAACCATCTAAGCAGGTTGGAAAAGGAACCACTGATCATGGATCACAAGGCTGGAACATCTACTCAAAAATACATGGAACTAGCTCCACCCTGATGGTCTCTCAAATGTACATTGAATTACCCCGATGCAATCTAAGGGGTAACATGCACCACAACAAATTTCCATGCCAAATCGACAAGGAGACGTTATAGAGATGGGAGAACATGTGGGAGCTTTGTTAAGTTTTATACCCTTATATAGCTCTTGATTAGCAGCAACTATTAATGTGTTCTTCAATTCACTATTGAACATAATTACTGAAAATGCAACTGTATAAGAAACCATAAATGCACAGCAAAACAACAAAAATGCAACCACACAAAATAGACACAACGATTTACCCTAGAAACCCCAACTAGGGAAAAACCAGAAAATGCTTGTCTCCTTGTTGCAAAATTTGGTTACAAAAGCACTACAATAGTCCTCTGGATAAACCCTCCGGATCTGGACCAAAACACATAGGAAGATAATCCAAATCCTTTCTGCAAACTGGATAGACAAACCCTAGATCCACCCTGGATCCAACAGACAACAGAGAAATAACTCTTCCCTGAAAAAGGTTGTAATCTCAAACAATGTTACAAAAACCAACCGGTCAGAACGGTTACGGGGGTTTTTCAGTCCGAAACGGCCCTCCTAACCATTTTGGTCCGATTCCGTTCGGACCGTCGGTTGGGACCAAATCGGTCAGAACCAGTTGGTTCCGATCGGAACCGATTTTCCTCATGAAAATGGTTCGTCCGTACGACGGGCCCAAATCACAATTTTTATTTATTTATTTATTTTTAAACGAAGTTGGTGTTGGGGGGATGAATGTGGACAAGTGCTATAAAAGGAGATGTTGGACAGGTGCCTTCTGGACCAGGGATTCAAGTCAAGTGGCCCAAGCCCAGACTCCCTATATTGAGGATCAGGATGTAGATGATGGCTCAAAGTCTGAGTCGGAGGCCTCTAACCCTGAGGATTAAGATGATTCTGATGATTAGAATGTTTAGTCTTTGACTCTAGTCTTTTTTATAGGCCATTTAGAGCCGTTTTGATGATATATTTGATTCAGACATGTATTGCACTCAATGCTAACTGCTATTTTGGTTCTATGCACTCTTATTTGTTATATAAATGAGAAACTTTGCATATTTTGTGTATAATGGTTTGAATTCACATGGATGCAGATGAATATATATATATATATATATATATATATATATATATATATAATTTTTCAAAATTTGAATATTTTATGTATTTTCGGTTGGTCGGTTTTGTGATCCGGTTTTTTTTCCAGTTTTGGTCCAGTTCCGGTCTAGTTCTGGTTCTCGGGGTCGGGCGATTCGGTTTTTGTAACCTTGATCTCAAACTGAGATCTAGACTGCTCACTACAAGAGGAAATTCATCCCTTGCAACTGTGATCACTCACTCTCAATATATCTCACACAACTCTCCTTAGACTCCTTTATAACAGTCACTTTATGTCAATACCATGGGCAATACCATGGGCAAATTGACCTTTTACATTAAGTATTATTAAAGTCACTTTTACAAAGAGAGTTACCAATTGAGGATACTTTCATGTGCTAGAAACAAGCCAACGTAGAAGCATCTATCCTCACTACAAACTTCAACACTCCCTCTTAGTGAGGAAGGTGTTCTTCACCACCCCCAACTTGTCCCTGAAGAACTCAAACTTCCTTTTGGAGAATCCTTTGGTGAGGATGTCTGCAACGTACTCATCTGTGGAAATGTATTAGAGCTTCACAACTCCTCTATGGACTCTATCCCTAATGAAATGATACCTGATCTCGATATGCTTGGACCGATCATGAAACACTAGATTCTCAAAGAGCTTGATATAACTTTTATTGTCACAGTAGATGACTGTCGAGTCCAACTCCTGACGAAATAACCCCGTGAGCATCTTGCAAAGCCATATGGCCTCACAACTCGCCAAACTGGCTGCCATGTACTCGACCTCCACAGAACTAAGTGCCACTAACTTCTGCTTCCTACTGAGCCAAGAAAAAATTCATGATCCTAAGCTAAAGCAACACCCTGAGGTGCTTTTTTTGTCCACTGCACTTCCTGCCCAATCTGATCTGTATAGCCCACCAACTGCACTCCATCACGTCGCACATACATGAGTCCATATACCACTATACCTCTCAAATACCTAAGCACATGCTTCGCTACTATCCAGTGCACCCTCCATGGTTCCAACATGTACTTGATGAGGGTGTTCACAAAAAAACAAATATTCGGTCGAGTGTTCACCAAATACATCAAAGAACCAATCAATTGTCTATACACCATGGAATCCACCAACTCTGACTCAAAAGCATTCAGCGTCTTCAAGTTGGTGATCATGGGTGTAGCTAAGTCACTGTACACGTCATTTTAGGGAGAAGTGTCCCGTGTCGGACACAAACATGGTCCCAACACGTGTCTGACACGTGTTGGGGTCGTGTCTTGTCTCTGCACACCGCGTGTCCCGATTCCAAGACACGTCCGCGTAAAAAAGGGAGCCCGAGGGTCACTTAAAACCGATTTTTTGTCTTTCTTTTTGCCATTTGTGACTTGAAGTGAGAGTTAGGGAGAGCTAAGGTTTGGTTTTTTTGCAAGTTAAGGGAGATTTGAAGCATTTGCAAGGGATTCCAAGGTGATTTGAGGGAATATTTGCTTAGAGGATTCAAGCTCACCATCAAGGAAGAAGAAAAATGCCTCAATCAGCTAGGGTAGCAGCTAAAGGGAAAAGGAAAGGGAGAAATGCCCCATCTAATCCCTCTCCTCCTCTTCCCCCTCCAAGCATATCCTCTTCTACTCCTATTAGTGCTCCAACTGCTTCTAGTGAAGCCTGTGCTCGGTTTAACCATGTTTTGGCAAGACAACAAGCACAAGAGAGTAAATACCCTTTGTGGAAGTATGTGACAAGGAAAGAAGGCATTGGAGCAAAGCTTGGTGGGGGAGGCAATGTGTGTTGGACTTGCAATTTCTGCAAGCATGCTTTCAAGAGCACATATTACCAGGTTAAGAGCCATTTGTTGGCCCTCCCTTGTGGGATTTCTTCATGCAAAGCGATGAGTGTTACCCAAAGGAGGGAGATGGAAAGAGAGGACCATGTTGGGTTAGGGAAGGTGGCAGCAGCAAGAAAGACACAACAGAATGAGGATCCTCTTCCATTCTTGAGGAAACCCTCTAGCGCTAGGAATGAGGTTGATGCTTATCCAACAAGAAAGAGACCAACTTCAAGTGGTCCAATGGATAGGATTTTCCAACAAGAGGTGCGAGAAGAGGTGGACCTTTCCATTGCATTCTATTTCTACCTCAACTTCATTTCATTCAATGTTGCACGGTCACCATTGTTCATTGAGATGTGTCGAACTCTAATGGAAAGAGCTACAATTGGTTATGTGCCTCCTGGTTCAGAGAAACTTAGAACCACATTGTTGGTTAAGGCAAGGAAGGAGGTGGATAAAATTATTGAGCCAATTAGATCAATGTGGCCCACATGTGGTGTCAATATTGTTTCGAATGGATGGACGGATGCAACATGCCATCCACTCATCAATTTCATGGTGTCTTTCCCAAATGGACCGGTGTTCTTGAAAGCGGAGGATGCTCTTGGAAAATACAAGGATGCACAATATATGGGTGAGTTGTTCATCAAAGTCATTGAAGACGTAGTTGTTGATTCTTGTGTACAAATCATCACAGACAATGCACCTGTTTGCAAGGATGTTGGCATGCTTGTGGAAGCTAAATATCCACAGGTATTTTCATTTTGGACACCTTGCATAATTGCATTATTAATTTGCTAATTTATTTGAAATTTTGAGTTGTTAGTTGTAGTCTTGTAGAGTCTAGAGTCTAGACTCCTTTATACTTTCTTTTATTGATCTTACAGGTATTTTGGACACCTTGCATTGTCCATTCTTTGAATTTAGCACTGAAATCTATTGCTTCAGATGTGACATGGATTGGCAAACTTATTGAGGATGCACGCCATATCCATAACTTTGTACAAAACCACACCAATGCCCTCACAATCTACAAAGAGTACACACATCTTTCATTGTTGAAGGTTGCAGATACTCAGTTTGCTTCCTCATTCATCATGCTCAGGAGGTTGAGAGAGGTCAAAATCGCTCTTGGGTCCATGGTGATTTCAGAGTTTTGGTCTTTTTGGAGAAAGACGGATCAGATTGCCTCACAAAAGGTGAAGGACACAGTGTTAGATGCTGGTTGATGGGATAGGGTAGATCTTAGCATTAAGATCATGGAGCCAATCATTTCTTTGTTGCGGTTTGTAGACACGGACCAGCCCATCCTAGCAAGATGTTTATGACGGGTGGGATTCCATGATTGAGTCCATGAGGACCATTGTTATGGAGAATGAGTGTGTCGAGTATGAGACATCGACAGAGAACTTATGGTCCACCATACAGGACATTCTTATCTCCAGGTGGGATAAGAATTGCACACCTTTGCATTGCTTGGTCCACTCATTGAACCCCAAGTTCTACAGTCATGATTGGCTCAATGGTGGGTCGAGGCCCTCATGCAGAGTCCTTCCTCACATGGATGGAGAGATCTCACAGGGGAGGAAGATAGCATTTAGACGGCTACTTCAGGATAGAGACCTACTTGAGGAGGTGAAGGAGGGATTTGTAGATTTTTCCACTAGCACTGGGAGATTTGGAGGATATGAGGTGCTTAGAGACATGGGGGTTAAGAAACCCTATGTTTGGTGGGCAACTCATGGGGCAACATGCCCTCTTCTACAGAAGATAGCCTTGAGGGTCATCTCTCAAGTTACTTCATCCTCTTGTTGTGAGAGGAATTGGAGCACATATGGGAACTTGTACAGTTTGAAGAAGAGCAGGCTTGAGCAGTCCAGGGCAGAGACGATGGTGTATGTGCACTCCAACCTTCGTCTTATTTATAGGAAGAGGGATGAGTGGGCGAAGGGAAAGACGAAGATGTGGGATGTCTTTCCTGATGATATGGGTTTGGACAGCAGTACTGAGTTGGCATTAGCCAGCATGGATCTTAATGATCCAGTGCTAGAGCCGATCACTTTTGATGATGGTGATCATATGGAGGGGTCATCCTCCACACCAACAGATGCATATCGTCAGATGGGCAGAGAGGAGGATGAGGATCAGGGCAGTGATGAGTTTGTTGATTTAGGCATGGAGGAGGACTATTGAGTCATTGACAGATGAGATCCTTCCATCTTGATCCACCCCTTTTTGTATTTACTATTAGTCTATTTGGCATTTTCCAGTGCCCAGTGGCATTCTGACATCTATGTAATACATTTTGATTTTGATGACTTAATGAGAAATATGGTTCCTACATCTTGAGCTATTTCCCAATGCCTATCAAATTTCAATGCATCTATGTGTCTCATTGTGATTTGTGAATGACAAATGTGTAATCAATATCATTAATGATTAATGTGCATTGTGTATTGATTCTAATTTCTATTGAATATTTGTAAATGTTCTACTTTCTAGTTTCTAAAACAATTTGGATCTATATGTCTATATTTTTAAATTTTAATATATTTTAATATATATATATATATATATATATATGTATATGTATATGTATATGTATATAAAACGTGTCCTCCGTGTCCTAATTCTGGGGGTCACCGTGTCCGTGTCGGACACTCGTATTTTCGTGTCCTCCGTGTCCCGTGTCCTCATGTCAGGTGACTTAGGGGTGTAGTCATAGGCTTGCAGTCCTCCATCACGAATCTCCTCAGAATCTCAACAGCATATTTTCCTTGACCAAGGAAAATCTCACCTTCATGTTGCCACACCTCTACTCCTAGAAAATAGTGCATCAGCCCCAAGTATTTCATCTCGAACTCCTCCGCAAGGTCACTCTTGCATCTTGCTATGAGCTTCTCAAATCTTGTCAGAAACAGGTCATCCACGCATAGTACAAGAATGAGTGGATCATCACCAACCAACAACAAGCACAGGTTGGAAACCTCCTCACTCTTAACTAAACCCATAGTCACCAGATAATTGTTAATCCTGGAATACCAAGCTCTAGGTGCTTGCTTGAGTCCATATAGAGCCTTCTTCAACCTGCACACATGAGAATCCCTCCCATGTACCTCAAAACCCTGAGGTTTCTCTATATACACTTCCTCCTCGATCACCCCATTGAGGAACTTTGTCTTCACATCCATCTAATGTATCCTCCACCCCATCTCTGAGGCAACAGGAATAATACCTCTAATGTAAGTATATCTTGCAACAGGAGCAAAAGTCTCCTCATAATCAACTACCTCTTTCTGGGAGAACCCCCTTGCCACGAACCTTCCCTTGAACTTCTCTACGCTACCATCTGCAGTATGCATGATCTTATAGATCCACTTGGAGCTCACCATTGACTTTCCCTCTGGTCTAAGCACTATATCCCACACATCATTCTTCATGATGGAAGCATACTCCTCAAGTTGGTGTTCGAGTCCTTAGATCTGATGTCATGTAGTAAGTGTGTCACCATGTTTTTATTGTAAAATATGAACTTTTTGGGTCCCTTGGGGGGGTAAATATGTTATAATGTTGTAATAGATGGTCCACGAGGTGTATTAATAAACCCTCTTAACTACTTTAGACCCCCTCATTTAGCCTACCACACCCCTTGGAAACAAAATCCCATGATTTTTACATGTTGGGGACGAAATTGAGTGATTTTAGGAGGTTGGTAAAAGGGAATATTCCCTAATTCATCCCCCTTGAGTGAGGTGTCATTTTTTTATTGGATTTGATCCCAATCAATCCATATTTATCCCCTCCTTGTCTCCCAGGTGTTATAGCATGATTTGCCACACCTTATGCAACATGCCTTGATAGCCTTTCCATGTCCCTTTATAGACTCATATCATCCCTCTTGCTCTAAGAAACCCTTAAAAAGCACATTTTTGTTGATGTACGAATCCTAACTCCTTTACAGCATGCGCATACGCAGGCTGCTCCAATACAGCCCACATACATCCGGTTTCATGCTCAAAACAAAAAATATTTGGAGTTTTCCATCCCAAGTAACGACCATATTGATCCTTGGCCTTCCATATGCTAGAAACACTCTGATTCGACCCTTCACCTCCTTTGAGGATTATATATTGAGCCATTGTGGAGCATGAGAGGGGGAGAAACTAGAGAGTAAGGAAACTCAAGAGAAATTTTGCCTCATTGCCATTGCCTTGAGTATACATCCCTTTATCCTTGTTATATGAACCTTTTGATGTTCATCTCTCAAGCTCTTACATACCTTGTGAAGGAGGAACCCAATTACTCCTTGAACTCGTGAGCTTGCCTTTGAATGGAGGATTGAAGTGGTGGAGGCTTAGGTGGAGGAACTTAGTTCTCGGTTCTGACGAGTTGCCTATAGAAGTTTGTCACTATGTACTTTTGTGCATTTTATTAATAGAAACACTCTTTTCTCGCCCAATTCAATTTGCAAATGTTAATGTTATCTTCCTTAGGTATATTTGTTAAACATGTTAATGGATAATGCTAGTTTTTATGCTAACATTTTATGTCTATATTCCATATGCTCGTATATATTTGTTGTTGAAGACAAGTTGTAGGTAAGGAGCATTGGATTTCGAGCTCAACGGTGGTCTTCTTCTAACATCCAGTTGAGGTAAGAGTTTTCTTTTTTGTTGTTGGCATTTTATATTTATCTAGCATACTTGGGAATTGAGTTGGTTTCTTGGGTCAATCTGTCTGTTGTGGTTCATCCCAAGCCATAGGAAGTTTTCTCTGTAACACTAGGTGGCTCATGAGGAGCCATTAAGCTCTAGATAACTTCATGAGGTGTCAAATTACACTCTAGTTAACTCCATGAAGTGTCATATGACACTCTAGTTCACCCCATTTTATGAAATTCGCCCCCCTCTTCCTATTTTGCTATTTAAGCAAGCTCTCCCATTTCTTTTCTATGTTGGTTCTTATTGGAGTTTGTGCTCAAGCTTTGTATACTTGTACTATTTTGGAATAAAGCAAGAAGACTTTGGAGGTCAAAGAGGTGTTATGCAATAATTGTGTGGATGCCATTGTCTTATTCTTCACATGTGAGGTGACTATGTTTATATGCATGCTTCTACTTGCTTCCCTAGGCCTTTGAAGGGGTGTTACCACCTAGTAGGATAAGCTTTCATTTAAATAGTTTTCTACTTAAAACTTATTGTAGATTGTGTTACACCTCAAAGTGTCTAAAGCGTTCCTTCCAGATGTACCAGAGTGAGGGGTTTATTTTTTCTTTGTAAAGGCCAAGTTTTGGGGCTATAGAGTGTTGATTTTGGGGCTAAACACCCCTGATCAAGTCCTAGTAGGTACCCTTGGTTTCCACCTCGAGAAGGTGCTCGCCTTCTGGCTCTGCTGACTACCCTTTGGGTGGGTGTCTAGTGCCCTTCAGACAAATCACTAAGACACATGGACACACTCGTAATTTGCTTTGTAGAGGTGATTGCGTGTGTAAGGGTTGTCATACTCATCTTATCACACCTCATTTTTCCCATTTGGACCTATTATTGTGATGCAAAACCCCCCCTCCTTAGTCTCCAAACCCATGACGTCATTCCTTAAAGAAGAAGCCTACATTGTTAAAAAAAACGGCGTTGAGGGAAAAGCATTCGTTGGGGTTAGTTGGGGCATGACACCCTCCTTTTGGCTCACCTTGCACTTGGTGGAGCCTAATTGCACATTTTTATTCTTACTTTATGTCATTGTGTGCTTTAGTCCCCAGTTTGTGGGTGCACTACCCTTAAATTTTATAATTTGTCATTAACTTTGTAGGCTTGAATTTGCAAAAGGCTGAAAGTTGTCTCATAAAATAAGACCACCTCACCTCATTTGTAAATCATGGGACAAGGGTTCAAACATGATATATTTTATTTTTCTCTCAGTTTATTGGAGCTATTGAGCTATTGCGCACTTTTCTTGGGATGACTATTTTTGCTTGAAGGATGAATGGAAAGTGTTCTAGGGTTTGATTTTTGCACATGACAAGTTGATGCTAAGCCTAGTTGTAATAGCCCATGCTCAAGGGTGACCTAAGGTGCATTTCCTTGCTCATTCATGAATAATGTTGGTAAGTTTATCTCCTAACCCGAGTATAGCGTTGCTCTTGAAGTGCTTTGGACTGAATTAGGGTTTGTTTGCTAGCATTTTATCAGCTTGCTCGAGGAGACCATCCTACCAAGGAGCTCTCCATTGTTTTATTGGGCCTTGGACTTCTCTATTTGCCCTAATTAGGGTTTCGCTACCTAACCCTTGAGGTTGCTAGCTTAGCCCTGAAGTGCTTTGGACTGAGTTAGGGTTTGTTTGTTAGCATTTTATCAGCTTGCTTGAGGAGACCATCCTACAAAGAAGCTCTCCATTGTTTTATTGGGCCTTGGACTTCTCTATTTGCCCTAATTAGGGTTTCGCTACCTAACCCTTGAGGTTGCTAGCTTAGCCCTAGTTGTAAGTATTGAATACCATCTTAAAAGGAGGGACGTTAGCCTCGATCTCTCATAGGCCATAGCCATAGTGTTTGAGACAAGAATCTAATTGCCCTATCCTAACAAACTCTCCATCTCTTTTTATCAAATTTTTACATGTTTTATTTTATGCAAAAAATACAAAAATATTTTACTATTGGAAAAAACCTAAAAAATTAAATAAATCCAAAAATATATGTGATTTTGTATTTCTGGTCCACCCTAAAAATTCGCCCTAGGGTTTTATCCACAAACGCTAGAGGGTGTCGCCTTCTGAGCATGTACATTAGGATACATGAAATCATTGAAATTGAAGTAATTGCTAACTGTTTGGTATTTCTGGTTCACCCAAAAAGTGTGCCCTAGTGCAGTTGTCCTCTTTCCCGTAAGAACCCACATTTTTTAAGATGTTCCTAGGGAAGCGTGATATTGTCTAGGGAGGCATGAAATTGCCTGAAAGGCATGACATTTATTGAGTTTTGTGATGAAGTGAATAACTCCATTATTGTATGATTATTGTGTCTTGTTTAATATTGTTTGACTCCAATAAGGCATTGATCATAGCCATTAGGGTTTAGTGGAAGGTATTTGTGGTTTGTTGGTGGTTGCGAGTACCTTTCATTGATTAGGTCTCCCTTAGGTTTGGAATTACCCGTAGTGTTGAGAGGTTAGACTGTGGTGACATTGGGTCTACTCTCTCTCGAGCTTATCGACACTATCCTTGTTCCACACAACCTAGTTGTGTTGGAGCTGCTAGTTTGAGCGGTAACAAATTGCTTGAGGGGTTTTAGATCTAGATATTCTTACGGATGTATAAATATTTATTCTAATCCTCTCTTGTAGGCTACACCCAAAAGCAGTGAGGAGGAAGAGTTCCTCTTCTACTATGTATGTAAACTAATTTGCATCCCTTAACCATTGGTTTAAGTGGTTATTTTTTCAAGGCAAGACATATACCTCATTTAAGGCCTATGTGGCAGCTAGGTGGCAGCCTTGCATGAGTAATTTGTTCGTTGTCCTAACTTTATTTCTTGCATATTTTAGCATCCTTAAAGGGCTAGCCAATTTCCGGAGAAGTCAAGGCTCACCCGACAACCATTTCTTGGTCATTTTGACCAATTCTTTCCACTGATTGTAACCCAGATGATTCCTAAGTTATAAAGGATCATCGGGACCTCTAAAGGTTCTTAGGAACAGTTGTAAGAGCAAGGGAGTAGTGCCCTAGGCCACCATCCCTCGCATCCTCCTTGTCCACAGTGTCAATTTGTGTACTTAGTTCGTAGTTTACTTTCTTGTTTTTCTTTTCATGCAATTGGATTAGATTTGCTTTATTTGCATCTAGAACGAGCTCTTTTCTTTTTTTATATTAGTTCAGTCCGACATTTACAACAATATACAGACTATTCACTACATAGTTTAAGGGTTTCTGTGTGAATAAACCCCTAACAATCTAAAATTAACCACAATCTTAATTAAAATCAACGATGGAACTAAGCTCTACACCCTCATTGCGGCTGAGGCGTAACTTAGTATCTGAGATCTCCGAGTTTATCCGAACCCTGGGCAAGTGCTTCTCAAGGCATCAACGATTCTCGGACTTTCCCAACCAGCAAGAGTATCTCTTTTCCCTTTAGTTTGTTTGATTTTCTAGATCATTTGCGTTTATATTTCCTATATTAGATTACTGACATTAGTCTAGGATATTCTAACTCACTGACTTAGTTCTAGGAACTAGCTGCAACTTTCTAGTAATTAGACAACATTTGATTTTGTTGGTTAATCCTCAGTAATTAGATCATCTTTATTTCAGTTAATGATAGTGCCCTTCCAACGGAGCTCCCTAGTTTACTTTCAATTTTTGTTGTTCAAGTTTTGCTCTCCAATAGTAATTGAGTCACACATTCTGAGTTTTGGAGCAAATCTAAGTAAGCACTTTACTAATATATTGTATTTTGCTTTAAAGATTCTGCACTTACAAGTTCGATTTACATTATATCATTTTGCAATTGACTTGTCTCATTTGCTTCATTTTACTTCAAGGCACTAGTCTTATTATATATATGCTATTCATGTTTTGAAGTACTAATCTATAAGCTTTGACTGTTACACCGTATTTTTCCACCTTGTGAGCATTAGCACTCCTTGGCCTCCCTTACCCATTTGTAGACTCAAAACCATATTTTTCCTCCTATACGCGAACTGCTTCAGTACAACTCGCGTACACACGGGTTGCATCAGCTCGTGTCTGCTTCAGTACAACTCGCGTACACGCGGGTTGCATCAGCTCGCGTATAGGAGGAAAAATATGGTTTTGAGTCTACAAATGGGTAAGGGAGGCCAAGGAGCTGCTTCAGTACAACTCGTGTACAAGCGTGTTGCATCACCTCGCGTATAGGAGGAAAAATATGGTTTTGAGTCTACAAATGGGTAAGGGAGGCCAAGGAGTGCTAATGCTCACAAGGTGGCAAAATACGGTGTAACATTGACTCGCCTTCTAGCTTAGTAGAACACTAATTGCTAGATTAGTTTGCTTTCGTATTTACATATTGTATCTTGTAGTTATTTTCATTAACTCCTAAGTTATATTTCTTGCATTCAAGCCTTAGATTATTTTATTAGGGACTACCCCCTTGGCTTTGTTTAGGAGTTGGCCTAAATAGAGGAGATGAGTGTTGAGGTAACAATAACCCAACTCGAGGCTTGCCCCCAAGGTTGCACCCAGCGAGTTGAGGTTTTTCTCACTTAGAGGTGCAGATTAGGCGGCAACATGAAGCACCAACAAGAGTCAATAGCGAGAGGTTCATTAAAGGATGGGTCAACCTAATTAGAAATACTACACAACCACCAACATGCACATTATATCTGCAGCATAAATGTCAAAGTGAACTATAGGAATACAATATCATTTTTCTCTAATTGGCTTAGCAAAAGGACTTTGTGTCCATTACATGTTGCACCTCAAACTCAAGAAGACATGCAAACTTTTCACTTTCTTTGGAAGTTTGTACTTCCCTAAGGGTGTGACTTATCGTAGGTCAATCTATATTAAAATCATCCACATAACTCTCTTTATGTAATTAAACCTTAGCCTACACTTTATTTTGCATCCATTTTACATGTTAACTTTAATAGCCCAATTAAAAGGGGTGTCACCCAACTATCATGAAATAGAGCTTGTGACTAGTGGTTGCATAGTGCTCGACACCACGAGACTGGTGATACCACTCTTTTACTCTACAATTGTTGATCTAAGCTCAGTCCACACATACATAAATTAGATCAAAGCAAATCTGAATTTCAACAAAAGAAATTCATCCAAAAGCTAAAACCCTAAAAAAACATGTTTCCTTCATTCTTGTTGTCAACCCCTATTTTTCACTAGTTTGGATTCTCTTGAAGCCTACCAGACTTCCCACTTCCATCTATGGATACAGTTACATATGGGACTAGTGACTTCTCCTCAAGCAAATACCTCCCCCCTCATTCTAAAATCCAATTGAGATGCCAAGCAAAATCACCCACATCAAACAACAAATGCCTTGAATGGGGGTGAGTTGCAAAACCTCCCACTATAAATAGGCATTTTGTATTGCTGGATATTGCTTCCAAAGATGATGGTGCTACTAGCACCATCACTATGAAAACAATGTTCATCATTTTCTTTGAAACAATAGCATTCTCCTCATAAAACCCAGCTTTTATATGAATCACGTAGCTCCAATGTCTACTATGAGGAGCAGCATCAACTACATCTTGGATCCTACTAGACTTCCCACTTCCATCTATGGATAGACTAATGATTTCTCCTCAAGCAATTACCTCCTCCCTCCTTCTGAAATCCAACTGAGAAGTCGAACAAAGCCACCCAAATCAAAAAGAAAATGCCTTGAATGGAGGGAAGTTGCAAAACCTCCTACCAACATCGGCAAAAGCAATTACCTAATGAGTGTCAAACAATTACTCAAGAGTTTAGACACAATATTGGTCTCTTCCATGATGTAATCTGTCAGTTTTCCTTCTATATTCCCAAATCCATCAAGATATGTAACGTGATATGTCAAAGATGAGCTTACCCACATCTAAAAATCAAAGATATCATTTGAATTGGATTCTAAAATATTTAGGAAGGAATTCAATCCATCTATCAAATACTCAAAAAGCTCTACACAGTCATTGAGAGGCAGCAAAACTATGTGATTTGTTTCATCTTGAACCAAATTTTCCATACTTTGCATAGCTTGGTTGACTCCTTCCATGCTATAGCCTATAATGCAACCACCTTCAATGTGGACATTCATAGCTCTAGGGAACTACGAAAGTGAACAAATACATGTGTATGGATAGAGTGTCTACTAGTTTTAGTCTTGGCTATCTAGATTCTACATTTTTTGACTTTATAAAATTTTGTAGAAATTGCATTTTTTGTATGAATAAGAAGTATCATCATGCCGACTTTTTTGTACTCTATTTTTCCCATCCAAAGTTGTTCCAAATTGCACCATATCTGAATTCAAACTCGATTATTACGACTGAAATGTGTGCCCTTGATTGCAATCTGACGACTGAAATGTGTGCCCTTGATTGCAATCTGCAAATCTGTGCCTTCCCTTCTGGTCATTGCAGTCATTTTGTGTAATACCCCACTAGACTTCCTTACTTTGGATATGGGACATTGTACATATGATATATGGAAATATATAAGCATATTTTACATTTATAATTTTTCCCAGGTATCAAGTCAAGGGTATTACTATTGCCAACATGTAAATGATGTAAATGTGTGTTATATTTGGGTGGTTATGTAAAATTCTGAGTGAGGTCCCAAGGTCAAGACCCCACTACTGAATTTGTAAATAGCAATGAGCAATGAGACTATGAATCTATTTTCTCCTAAGTAATATGTTTAACAACAACAATACGTGTGTTCCTAGTCAAATAAAATAAATGCAAGGCAATAAATGGCAACAGGGAACAAGAGAAGATATGAGCAGACATAAGGTGAAGAGGGGACAAAAGAATATTTGAGGGACTTATATTTTAATTTTCCTAGTGAGCCAATGTGACCCTATCAGCATCAGTTTGTCTAAAACCAGCATAGATCCATCTTAAACCCGTATCTATCAAGCACCGAGAGGGATCCAATTTCTTGAGGTGTATTTCTTTTTTTAAATTTAAACTCAAGAAATTTGATCTCTCTTGATTGATAGATCCGGGTTTAAGTTTTAAGTTTTTATTTTATAAACAAACATCTATTTTTTAATTACTTTTCATAATATTTTATTTTATGAACCAACATGGATTTTTTTTAAATATTTTCCATAATTTAATTTTTTATTTTATGAGCCGATATGAAATTTTTTAATTATTTTGTTAGTGTTACATCACGATGTAACATTACATCACACACATTACAACATCTCCCCCATACTGGGCTGTAGAGCACCTCGTTTCACTCAGTGCAAAAAATGCTTTAGAGGAATAATTGGGATATTGGCTAGAGTTGCCATCTAACCAAAACATGCAAGTCTATACAAAAAGGAAAATTTCATCCTTTTAGAAATTCAGACCATTATGCATTATCTTCACACTATAAGTATAACCCCAGCACACTCCTCCAAACTTGTGAGCCTATATATCATCCATGGAGAGCGTAGGTGCTATGAGCCTTGGGTGCTGAGAGATGGCGGCATAGGGCCTTGGTGAGAGTTTTTCCAGCCAAGTGAGGGCATAATTTTGAGTCATTATCTTTGTACTGCTGGTATTTTTCCTACTTCCAAGGAAGGAAGGCAGGGAAGGGAAGAAATGAGCAAAACAGATAGGCATTTATGGCATCCCATTTTGGTGAGTAGTCTAGTGAGATATGGGCAATTGAACAGCAACTATGATAGAAAAGGAATGCTTGCATGGCGAGAAGACTATCAAACATCCGGCTAACTGTATCAGTCTGTTCCCATGTTTGCTTGAGTTGTCATTCTCTCCCATTCCAACAAGCGTGTTGGTGGATGACGAGGAGCTTTCTGATATGAGTGCTGAGTTTTTGCCTGGGTGTGAGAACCATTTATCCCATGACAGTTTGTAGCCTCAGCACATGGGGGGCAGTGGAAAAGGATTCCCTATGGCTGGGAGGACAAACTTTCTCCAGCAGCCATTTGATGCAGTGCAGGAGTTATACAGAAAGTACAAATTTTCTCTTCATTATTCTTTATTTTCTGCAGTGAAATTGTATATGAAAATTAAAATGCACAGAATGTCTGTGATATGTCTGACAAAATGCCTTTGACTAAGTAAATGTGAATGTTGCTTAAATTTTGTGTTTAATTTGAGTAAATGAATGAGCTAGCCAGCTGGTGTATGTTGTAAAGAAACTGAAACAACATTCCTCTTATGATGATGGTTGTTATAGCCATTAACAGATGAATCATCTGTTGCTTAAAATGCACAGTAGCTTGCATTTTCACATGATTGTGAGGTGTTGAGTCCAAGTTTCTGTTCAAGTGTACTTTGTGAATGTTAATTTGTAGACCATAGCATTGGGATTAACAATTTGTGCCCTTAAGCATCAGATTCTCTTGTAGGAATCAAAGAGGGGGTTGAGCATGTGACATTATCCATTTTCCATATAATTGCTCAGTTCCAATTCTAGGTGATACCATGCGTACCTGTACATCAAGTTATTACACACACTCTATCTAACATTGCATTTATTTATTTACATTTGGTCACAGGTAAACATTATACATTAAATACATGCATATAATTGTCTGCTGATATTATCCCAATATATGAGCTTGCTTCGAAACATTGTCATCTGGTCCCATGTATATTTCATCAAGAATAAAATCCAGGATATCTACACAGCAATTTTCCTTAATCAAAAGAACAATGAAAATAGTATGATATGCAAACGCTATGGTCCAGACAATCCACTAAATACAACATATGTATACGGGGCACCACATTTATGAGAGATCAGAAAAACAGTTTGTACTTCTCAGCCACGCCACTATTTGCTTTAGTCTCTTTAGAGAAATGACGGATATTTCAGGCAGGTTATTCTATAATTTATAAAGCAACTTACCACACTTTCTGGAACTCCAGGTGGTGGCATGGAAAGGTTCCGAGGTGGAGCTCCACGAAGGTAAGACCTTTTATCAAAACGCCACTCTCCAATTTTTCCATATGTTAGTTCACCCTGAAAGATAATCCCAAGTAAGACTATCGCAGCAGTTAGCAATGAACAATAGTTGGAAAACCACTACTGTCATCGATATATAAGGAGATAGTGTAGATGACATTTCAATACAACATCTACCTTCCATAGATCGAACTCTGGATGGTCTAGACAATAGCTTAGTTCACAATCTACACTATGTGTGCTGATTCTGAATTTCAAATTTTATATCACTCAGATATAAACTAGATTAGGCAAAATAATCCTTGTGAAAATTAAAAGCTAAGGTAGCCAAATATTATTAATATACAATGGATAAATGCAATTACCTTCATTGTATAATCACAGCCATATGTATAGTGGATGATAAACTTCTTTCCCACTTCCAAATCCCATGGAGGCTGATCCAACCATGCAGGAGCTTGTAAGAGTTGTTTCTAAATAATGGATCTACACCAAGTACATCCAACCCAACCTAGATATATAACTAAGTTCTACTTATGTTGCACGTTTGCTTTCATACCATGAAAACAAAAATAGAAAGAAAAGAATGCAAGTAATTTCAACCAACCTGAATCATAAAATCCTTCCGCAGAACATGCTGCACCCCATGTAAGGCAGATGCAATGGCATAGCCATACCTGAAATGAAGAACGATAATTTTATTCTAATAAAATAAGTGTCAATGTAACACAGACAGCTAGCACCTTCACCCCATCAACAACTAATACATGCCAATCTTTAAAATACAACTGACCATTTTTGGCAGGAATCTTACATCTCAAGTACCCATCCAAAGGTTTTATCAGCTTCTGGATCATCCTTCAATCTAATAGAAACATTCATCCAAGTGGGTGCAATTTGTTCTAATTGAGACTGAAGCGGAAAAGTTAATCAGTACCTCACATTATATAGGACAAAAATTTAGTAACACACATAACAGCCAGATAAACCACTGAAACCTACTTACAGATTTCAAGGAAGAATATTAAAGAATGCACATCATTATTTATTTACGTCCACAACATATACTGAACTTTCACATAATTTCACATGGTAAATTTTCCTATGAGGAGACTACTTCTGATGCCAAACTTGCTTGCCAACAAAGCACAACTTAGCAGGAAAATTTTACATCCATTGCTGCTGAAAATGGCCACATTATCAGAGAGTCAGTCAACACCTTTTTTATAATGACAGGAGAGTTCCCAATTGGATCAATGTCTGTGACAGGCCCCTTCTCTTCAGGATAGAACTTCCGTATTACTTTTGAATGTTCAGTAGGCTTGATATAAAAAAATGGAAAAGCTGCAGGATAGTCTTCCCGTGCTAAGTTTGGCAAAGGCTTAACAAATACATGATCAGGCTCTGCCATCAAGATATACCTGCATTACATTGTTAAATGCCCTGAGTTATTGACCACTCTCATACAGTCACTTACACCGTTAATTTATTCAACAATGAACACAAAAGAACAGAATTAACCCATTAAGTTCCTGATCTTGGGGCATTCCCACTTACTCCTCTTTGATTGTAGCCTTTTGAAGCCATTGCACAATGGCCCATGGTCTGTTTAAGACAACATAACCCTGCATTCACAGGCCACAGATCAAAGGTCGACAGCAATATTTCATATACTCAACTGAATCAGACCTATCCTTCTAGTGCATAAGCAAGGAAATAAGAAACCAACAAGCACACTCAAGCCAATACATAAGACAACCAAAACCAAAGATGTTAAAAAACCAAGAACATAATACAAGAACAACTGCAGTTCCATCTATGCTATGACTCAGAAAGGGTGGTAAGAAACAGACAAGAACAATGAATTCAGTTTATAAGATCGCCTGAATCACACATGGTAATAACCAAGATATAAAACATCAGAACAAGGGTAGCTCCATCCATGATGTGCGGCTCAAGGAAAATCCTATGAAAACAACAAAAACACACACTCAAGAAATAAGACAACGTAAATGACACATGGCAAGAATGAAGGAATATAACAGCAAAACAACGGTAACTACATCCATGCTATGGTTCAAAAGGAGGAAGTGCTTGAACCACCAAATGTGATAAGAGAATCACATTCCCTTGGTGGCAGGTATATCTAACTCTAGCATTAAGATATGGGTTTTGGACAAGTAATCTGGCTTCAAAGAAACTGCAACTGTGACCAATGGTTAAAATTGTGACCAACAAACCAGTAGACCAAACTCACTATGCCTTAAAAGGGTGGCTACTCTAAGAATCAAAACGCATCTTTGCATAGGAGAGATTATTGATTTACAGAGATTAGACAACAACATCATACCCGATCTGTTCCAGGTGGAAGTGGATCAACAACAACAGTTGGAATTTCATCCATAAGATTGTCAGGCCATCCTGAATGCAGCACTCTTGTGAACTCTCCCATCTCGGAACCTGGCTGATCCTTAAACTTTTTATACCAGTAATACATTATACGAGACTGCCATTTTGTGTAAGGGGCATCAGTGGAAGTCAAAGCAACATGAAAAGGCATCTTGGTAGTAGTTGCCACTGATTTAGGCATCTTCATCACTGGGTCAATGAAAGATGACGAGTGGTCATTCACTTCATCCATAATGTCCAAACCTGAATGCCCTACTTTGTTACTGTGGCGAACAATCATGGTAACTGTGTTGTAAGTTGCAAAAAACAGAGCAAAAGCAACCAACACGAGGAAAGGGATTGTAGCCCGAGCCATATTCTTTTGTTCCTTCCTATGCCCACACTTCCCTTTCCAGAGAATCCTTACTGTATCAACTGCCAAGTTCCTTTCCTTTTTCCTTTACTTTGGTTACCAATCAATATCAGAAATCGGAAGAGAATGGTTGACCATATTGATATAAACCAGGAATAGGGTAAATTCCGAAATTAGCTGGTAAAAAAACCCTTAATTACACTGCTATAAAACTTTGCACTCTTTGCTAGCTTCATGTGAAGTTCCACAATTATCATCTGTGCAACATGAAGAAGATCAATGCTTTCTTAATCACCTGCAGAAAGTGTCCTGAAAATTATGGCAATGTAAATTTTCAGCTAAAGAAACACTAAATTACCTACAAAATTTGCAAAACCAAAGGCATTGGTCACATGTGACAAAGGAGATTCCCTTGTTCCTCATTGACAAACATCAGGATGAAATATTCAACGTATGCTCAAAATTTCGTCTCAGAAAACTGAGGTGGTTTAAATACCACATATTCAAACAACCGCATAAATGTAAAGGACGGGCTTATATAAAAGAAACGCTGAAATGTTCTTCCAATTTTGACTCAATAAGCTAAGTTTAAATATAGATGAACGTTCCACTGCATTTCAAGAAAATCTTAAACTTGATGGAATCCAGATCAGAGAGTCAAAGTTTTAAATATAGAGACCAATCAAATGCATAGACTCAAGGGAAGCAAGAAATTTAAATAGAATATTGATTATTGACTAAGTCCTCATCCCAGAGCCCAAACATCTATTTCCAGACAGAAACATCCACCTTTAAAACAACAATCTGGATGAAAATATCATTGATCTCAAACCAGGCTCAGAATGCCTAAATTTCCACCTCCGCCGTTAGAAAAAATATATGAATTGAAAGAAAAGTTCAAATAGTGACCAAAACCACATAAAGTACCTGATATTCGCCTCTAAAAGCCTATCTAAACGCTTCAAATCCAAACTCAGAAGGCAAAAAGTTTCACCTACGATAAGGTCAAGAAGATCGCTTAAATAAACACTGAAACCCAACTAAAACACCCAATGTCTGCCTCTCATCAAAAGCTTAAACTATAACAAACGGTGTAAAAGAAAACATACATATCACCAAAAGTGTACTTAGCAACAACAAATAACATCCTCAATTCAAAGAAACGAAAATATTGTAGGCACGACTTCATCATCAAACAAGTCCAGGTTTAAACGCCTAACCTTTCAACTCTGGGTGAACAAAAGCCTAATTCTAAAGAATATGTCAATGTTTACAAAATCCTGAAATTGAAGAAAGCCGAACGCTGTCCAGAGAGCCTGAATTTAAAGAAACGCTTAAACACAATCCAGAGAAAGTCCATGGCCTCTAAAACGGACTCAAAAGACAAATCTTCCCGAAGGTCCAGACTGCTAATGGTAAAATTTAAAGGCCATTAAAACCCAAACACCTCGCAAAACAAAGGACAAAATAGGCTATTTACAGGGGGGAAGAACTTACTGCCTATGTAGAAAACATTCAACAGATCCGTACTACAGCCGCAACGGCCAAGAAAGTTCGAGGCGGTTCATAACTTCATTCGGGACTTGAGAATGCAGCGCCGAGGCCTGTTCTCAGATACTGGCATGCTTATACTAATATTATCCATATTACATATATGTAATTTTCTATTTCTGCAATCCGCGTGCAGATGCGTATCCAATGGTTCGAACTCAATAAATGTCTCCTACACCAAACTCAGCGTAATATAGTCCGTATTGGAAGAGACGCAGATGACGGAGACCGGTGACTCCAAATTTTCATGGCAACGCCTGTTTTTTAATAAGTCCAAGAAATTAAGTTGGTCACCCACCGGAGGCCAGGCGCTATCCAGTCGTTTACAAAATGTCGAGCTAAAATCCAAGCATTTATGCGAACTACCAGCGAGAAGGGGGATTTCGTGTCGGATTTTCAGGCCCTCTGTTACGGACCGCTCCCTTTTCTCCCGGGTAGATTAGATCCACCCTCCATGCTTTAGGGGATGGGCACTCATTACTCAGGGGAGTCTGGGTGTTTCAGGGCTTTCTAGGGGTGTGTCTTTTTCTCGTGGATCTAGAATTATTTAAATTGTTTTTTGCAGGTCAAACACCTTCGTAGAAAAATTGAGAAGTGTATTAATGAAACAAAATTCTATATAATAATAAGATATATATCTAATTTTGTTTCATAATCGCGAGATAAAAATGGTTCAGACTCATATCCCAAAGTCTTCAACAAGAAGAAATCTATCAATTATATTAAAATTAAATAATAAAAAATAGATTAAATTAACACCAGAAAATACCTAACAATATTAATAAGAAGAGGGAACGAGATAAAATACATTAATGAATTTACTTTTAAGCCTACTTCATTTTAATAATAATTAATTTTTAAATTGATGAAGTTAGTTTTTGCGTAAATTTAATTTTATAAATTATTTTCAAATGTTAGTAATAATGATGAAAATGAAAATAAAAATATTGATATAATGTAAAATATTTATAAATTTTATATAAATAAATAGTTTAGTAAAAATAAACAATTATAACTAAACTATTTCTAAATTTTGGGATAAGATTTAAAACTATTTCTAATTTGTTAAGAGTTAATTAAGTTAAAGTCATATATCTAAAAATACTAGGAAGGGGACTCCGTAGAAAGAAACGGGTGTTGTTAGCTTTCATCTTACATTTTGTTCTGAATAATGAATATAGTAAAAAACAGAAGCATGGATGACCACTTAACATTCAACCCTATTCAAGGAGATTTAAAAGTACTCATGTTTTGCCGTGAAAGGCTTAGTATAGTCTACTAAAGTGATTGTCCATAAGAGCAACATACAAACCTAATGGTGACTTTACTTGACTCATTTACCGAAGAACAACCACTTAACATCCATTCCCAAGGGAGATTTGAAATTAGTATTATTTTACCACGAAAGACTTTGCTTATACTATAATAAAGTGATTGTCCTTAAAAGCAACCTTCAACCCTGGTGGTCGTTCATCTTGACTAATTTACCGAAGTACTTACTATTTATTTGTTTCTAATTCTGAGTATCTTGGCTTCGTTGATAAAGTCGAGACACGCGCGTTCTTGGAATTTGAGGCTCAAGTGGCCCACATGAACCATTGTTTTTCAAAGACGTGTTGCAGTGTAACCTAAGCATTGACATCACTTTGGATAATCTATTTTAAAATTATCTACACATTATTAAGGGTAATCTGAATATTCAAACTATATGTCCTAATTACAATATTTTATAATTTGAATATAATGTATTAGTTTAACAGGTGCGTAACATGGATTTTCTTGAACTGTGTACTATAATCCTGTATATCACACTACGAGCCTATATCCACATTCCACAAACACGACTGAAATATTCAAAGCATGCTCAAACCAATCAAGTATTTACAAAAGTTCGTTGAAATCCGAGAAAAGTTTAAATGAGCAGAAAAATACAAGAGAGGAATGTATTAAGGAAAAGGATTTTTTTAACGTAATGCAACAATAAACATATTTAAAGGAATCAATGCATTGAAAGGAAGCCTTAAACCTAATAAACCAATCGAGTGTTAAGCGAAGCAAGCACCTGTGAACCAACAATAAACATATTTGAAGGATTCAAGGCATTGAAAGGAAACCTTAACCCTAACAAACGACCAAATAAATGCATGTGATGAAGTTCAAAGAAAAAATCCATATCAAACGACAAGGTGAGCAAGAAATTCAAATAAAACGACAAAAATTAAGCACTATACAGACATTATGGGCAGGTGGGAACCAAAAATTATGATAGTTCTAATCTACTTATTCTGGCACATCATGGTTTAATCAAAGCTAAATAAGACTGATTGTTAAACAAGTCCTAATTGGAGAGCTTAATCTGCTTTTGCAGGCGGAGACATCAGACAACTCCTTTGAAACGAAACAATGGGGAAGGAGAAGCCAATAAATGAATGCGTGAATGAAAGAGGAAGCCAGAATTTAAAACAGAAACCAATTAATGAAATGCGTGAGTGGAAAGTAAGGCATAAATACTCACCGATGCTTAAACCTCGCTTTTAAATCAAATCTTTAAAGCCATAAAGTTTCTAAAAAAATCCAACTGACACGCAAGGTTAAGACAAAAGGAGCACGGAAAGAATCACCAAAAGCCCTATAACTTTGCCTTTTCAGGAATAAGTCAAAAGGAGCACTGAAAGAATCCCCAAATGCCCTAGAATTCTGCATTTTAACACATGTTTTATTTTAGTTTCGTCTAGTTGGGGCCTATTGGTAAGATAGAGTGGCAAACCATGAATACCTTTTAACAAATACTTTAGTTTAGTCAAAGAGTTGGGCCTACTGGTGAGATAAGAGTTATTTTCACTCTTCCCACTAAGTCTCAAATTGTCAATGAAACATTAACTCCTTGTGATCAAGCTCGAACCCATGAAAAAAGAAAATATTAGCAAAACTGGAAACAACAGCAAAAATCTCCTCAACAGAGAAAATATTTAAAGCACTGCTTCAAGACTCGAGAATTTAATTAAAGCCAAGAAAATATGTGAGCACCGCTCCAACTTTAAAGACTTGAAACAAAAGGCCAACTTTAAATAAACAGTTATTTTCCTAAAATCTGCAAAATCCTCAAATTGAACGCTCGCTGAAAGTATCACGCATATTGCGCAGAAAATCCATGGCCGGTTCTAATGCTCCAAAAATATTTACTCCAGATGACCGCGAATGACAAAAATTAAAGGCCGGCAAGCCCGAATACTTAGCAAAGACAGAACAAATCTCAGCTATTTACATGGAAAATATACTTACATCTGCAGATCCGAACCGAAACAGCTCCGTTTGTGAAAATTCGATCTGAACCTTAAAGACTTCTTTCAGCTCCCGAAAAATGCAAAAGTCTACTCCCACAGACAACGATATACTTAGTACTGTATACATATTTTTTTATTTTATTTCTGCAATCCGGATGCAAGGTTATGTTGAATGTGATGGCTCTACTACCGAGCTCTGTGTAATATGAAAACTGACGCAGAAGGAGACGGACGACGCACAATTTTCACGGCAATGTTCGTCTTTTACAAGTCAAAACGGTAGGTCGCAAATGGGACAAGAAGGCATCCACTGGTTTAAGCAAAGTCGCGAGTCGGTTAAAATCGCAGCAACTTTTGATCCGTCCATGGATGATGGAGCTCGTTTAAGCACTAAGTAGAAATAGAGGCCTCGATTCTGTTAAAATCCCAGGATTTTTCGATACTTCCACGGAGAATAGGCCACGGAGGGTCGTGCTGCTGTTACGGACTGTCTCCCTCTCCTCTTTTTCAGCGAGGATTGAACGGAATGAGCAGGAAGCGCTCCCTGCTGCTAACTCTTCCATTGTCCCGAACAGAGGAATTTTGAAAATTCTCCGAGTGGCATTACGAAATTTTATGCTTCCGTGTTGTCTCTCTCGTTACTAAATAAAACTATTTTTTTAATTTTGTTATTTTAAAAAAACACATCCAGTCATCCCATCTTATAATCGATGCTCCAGCGCCAACCCAGGGTTCTCTCCTCAATAACGGGTTAGTGGTTCTATTTTAATTGTATAGAAAATGCTTTTACTTCACCCGAACTAAGGTGAAAATGTTCTCTAATCAAAAGAATCTTTATTGAAAATGTTCTTTAATCATAAGAATCTAAGAATCTTTATTGGTACGTAGCTATATAGTTAATTATAACTATCTTGATTGGTATGTAGCTATATAGTTAATCAAAGTTGTTAGAGAATGATTCTAAAGATTTTATGTTCTGTTTTCTGAAAAAAGAGTGATTTTAAAGGTAGAAATGAAATGAAATTGTTGGACAACATGTTGTTGCACCGAGTGAAATGAGGTGCTCTATGGAAGATGTTGTAACGTGATATAACGTTTGTAACAAAATAATTGAAAAAATTCATGTCGGCTCATAAAATAAAATATTATGAAAAGTAATTAAAAAAGATATTCGTTTATAAAATAAAAACTTAAACACAAGATCTATCAATAAAAAAATCAAATTTCTTGAGTTTAAATTTAAAAAAGAAATACACCTCAAGAAATTGGATCCCTCTCGGTACTTAATAGATACGAATTTAAAATAAATCTAATAGATCTGTGCTAATGAGATATAAATATTAATGTTAATTATGAGGTGTATAATAGATACGAATTTAAAATAGATCTAATAGATCTATGCTAATGAGATATAAATATTAATGTTAATTATGAGATGTATAAGGATAAAGTTTGAGTGGATTAACATGTTGAGATATAGAGGTTGGTATTAATTATAGGATGTATGAAGATATAGTTTGAGTGGATTAAATGATTAAGATTATATATTTTCCTTAATAATCTAAAAGTTGTACATGTTATTGACTTTTTCTTTAATTTTAAAATAAAGATATTAAAGATGTAGTGGATAATTTGTTGATTTGAAACTTAAAACTACATTTTGAAATTAGTTAGAACTATTGTTGTCATGGATATAAAGAAATAGGTTTAGTGTCCAAGATCCAAAAGCATCTGAGTAGAAGTAGACTTCTTTATGACCACCAATAAATTATGATATATGATATGAGGATGTTAAATAAACAACTTAAAAATTGTTGAGAATTGTTTATTTGTTGAAATTACTATTTTATTTATTTAACTAAATTCAAAACATCCATTATAATATAGAATTATTGTTGTATATTGTAAATATTCCTTATTCCATAGCACAAATTATTATGATAAATAGTCATCTTTTATCTCCACACACTAATATACAATATAATTTTAAAATTGTATCCATAACTAATAACATAGATACTATAAACTTTTCTTTACTTTTAAATATAAAATAACATTACAACTATCACTTCATCTACTTTTAAATATATAAAAATAACATTAAAATTATCACTTAATCTATAAACTTTTTCCTACTTTTAAATGAACTTTTTCCTATTTTTAAATTTAAAAAAAAAACATTAAAACCATCACTTAATCTACTTTTAAATATATAAAAATAACATTAAAATTATCACTTAATCTACTTTTAAATATATAAAAATAACATTAAAATTATCACTTAATCTATAAACTTTTTCCTACTTTTAAATGAACTTTTTCCTATTTTTAAATTAAAAAAAAAACATTAAAACCATCACTTAATCGTAAAAACTCTCTTCTCCGTGGCCACATGTACAAGACTTCCTAAATAACTCGTTCATGATGTGATATTAAGTTTTAACTAGAAGCACATCATAAACATTGACTTCTTTTATCATTAAAATTTTTAAAAATTATTGCCTTTGGTAAAGATAATCAAAAGTTATAATGATGAAATTTAGTATGACTACATCATAAACATTGACAATTTTTCATTTTAAAAACTTCATGAATGATTGAATTTGGTAAAGATATTCAATATTTATGAATGATGAAAGTTAGTGTGACGAGCATCAAAATATAAGTAAAAGATAATCTTATAAAATCCTTGTTTAAAATAAATTTGACTATGGTGCTTGGTCATGAATAACGTATGAAAATGTATATAATTCATGTTTTGTTGAAAAAAAATGTATGTAATTCATAAGCATATACGAATGAATGCGACCCAATAATCTAGGTTCCTCGACGTAATTTAGGTGTTAGGTTTTATTTATTGATAAATTTAAATTATTTTGAAATAATTAATTTTTATAAATGTATTATTTTATTTCATTTTAAATAATTTAAAAATTAAAGTAAAATATTTAATATTAATTACTATTAATAAAAAGTGGGTAGTTAAAGTGGTTGAATGTTGTGAAAAACAAGCAGAAGATTGTTGGTCAAAATGACTATGCATATAAAGATACTTATTTAAAAAATCTAATATGGATAAAATAAGGAAGTAGACTTCTTATCAATTTATTCACTACTCATTCATTTTGATGGGGCCATTGAATAACATATAGAAGATACCAAATATCATTGGTTCATTTCTCCTATATTTTGAGCATGTAGATCTTCATACCCAATAGTGCAATAGCATAGCAAACCCATAGGCTTTTCTTACAAACTCTAGAATTACAGCACCAATCCATGTCCTACTCGATTCACGATATCTAGCAACAAGTAGATAATAAAAGCATCTGACATAGTGAATCACAAACAGTGTTACCTGCACAATTAAGCCAATATGGCTTCAAATTCATTGTGTCGATCAATTCTATTTGCAATTATAGATGGCCATCCACTAAATTCAAGAAAACATATTTTTTGGTGTTAACTTATAAAAATAGTTGAATCGGATATACTTCTCCAATCTTGTGAACATAGCACTGACTCGCCTTAAATGCCAGATGCACAGCATATTAAGAGCATTATAGGAGAACCCTAATTTGAATTTCCTTTTGAATATTAGACTAAGTGTCCTTGTCTTAAATGATCTTTCGTCTTTCATTCAAGGAGTAGATGAATGGAGAAGGCTTAGCTTACGATTCAACCAATTTCCACACAACAATTTGTCCGTATTGTATCTGTACCATCTCGAATATATGACAAATTTCAAATTACCTCCAAATTTCCATACAGGAAAGGCCAGTATGGCCAAATTATGCTACTATAATATAAAGAACCTCACTCATTAGGTTTCTAAGAAAAAGTTAACATTTTCCAAGTTATATATTAGTTAAAGTAGATTATCAAACATCTTTTAACTACCTTTACCATTGCACCTTCGTGATTTAATCTTTCAAACTTACCATTACACCTCCATGATTTGATCTCTCAAAGTTTGATAGAATTGGGTTAAGACTATAACTTGAATATGTAAAAAAAAAATCTTTGTTCAATCTCAACTTTGCTTTTTCATGAAATAAAGCAAAATGCAAAGTAAGATCTAAAATCATTCCAACTATAAAAGTCTGCCATGATCTCAAACCATTCAAATTTAGAACTTTAAAGGATTGCCACTTCATATATATATTGATATCGAGTATTTTAGCACCATATAAACTCTAAGCTAATTGACGTAGATTGTCTCTTCATATATGCATATGGAATATTTTAGCACCATATAAACTCTAAGGCAATTGACAAAGAATATAAAACACAAATTTTCAACTAAAGAAACACTACATTACATACAAAATTTATTAAAAACCCACGAGAATTGGTCACATATGTGACAAAGGAGATTCCCTAACATCAAGCTGAAATATTCAATGTATGTTCTCACATGAGATTCTCTCTATCTAAAAATTCGACGATTTGGCCTGGATAGGGGCTTTTCACTAAATCGTGTTTTTTTATTTTGCAAAATCTGAATTAACTGCGTTTTAATGGCGATTTTGATGGTAGAAATGGATTCAACACCATCAAAAATCCGCGGCCACCCAAAATTTCAGAGTTTGAAAGTTGTAATCAGGATTTTTAAAATTTTATATCATATTTTTTCAAAATTATGCATGGAAAATCAAATTTTCCATTTGAAATCGTAGAACTTTTAAACTACACTTAACATCAAGATAAAATATTGAATACAAAATTTATTAAAAATCCATGAGAATTGGTCACATATGTGACAAAGGAGATTCCCTAACATCAAAGTGAAATATTCAATGTATGTTCTCACATGTGAGAGAGGAGATTCCCTAACATCAATATTTCAATATTCAATATATGTTCACATGTAAGAGAGGAGATTCCCTAACATCAATATTTCAATATTCAATGCATGTTCTCACATGTGAAAGAGGAGATTCCCTAACATCAATATTTCAATATTGATGTTGTCTCACAAAACTAAGATGGCCCTAAAATTTTACCACATAGTTATACAAAAGCATAAAAGGAGAGTTATATATAAAATAAACGTTGAAATGTTCTTCCAATTTTGACTCAATTAGCTGAGAGTAAACATAGATGAAGGATCCAATACACTCAAAGATAATCTTGATCTTTGATGTAATGTGCTACTGATCACAAACTGGTTAAGGGTCATAATGCCTAAATGTTCGCCTCCACCGATCGACAAAACACATGAATTAATTGAAACAAAAGCTTAATATATTGACCAAAGGGCTTAAAGTGCAAACTCACAAAGGCGTAAAGTTAACCTAAGTCAATAAAGTCAAGAAGATGAAGCTTAAATAACACTAAAATCCAACAAAAATATCGAATGTTCACCTCTAATCAAAAGCTTATTCTATAATAAAAGCTATAAAGACAAACATAAATATCACGAAAACTGTACTTCACTATAACAAATAAATGATATCCCAAATTTAAAGCAACCATAATATCAACAAAATTGTACTTCACAGCAACCAATAATATCCAATTTCAAAGCCAAAAAATAATAGACACGCTAAAAAGTGTAGACGGAAACATAAAATATCAATTAAACTGTACTTAACAATAACAAATCATATCCCAATTTCTTAAATATCACCCAAATTGTACTTAACAACACATAATGTCCCAATTTCAAAACTTCATAACTTCATTCAGGACTTCAAAATGCAACGCTCAGGCCTGCTCTTAGGCACAGACTTGTAATATAGAATTTTTTATTTTTTTGATGTCTGGTTACATTTACTTAATCTCCGGGAGACATAGGAAGAAGTTAATCTCCCTCTTGTCCTAATTGACTAATCCGATAACTCAACCATTCAAGTTAAATTCAATTAACAGATAATTGACTAATCCGATAACTCAACCATTCAAGTTAAATCCAATTAACAGATAAAGTTGCAGTATATATTTCATAGATACACATAATTAAAAGTTAAAAATGGACATCGTTTAATTTTACTGAAAATCCAAAGAAAACGGTAGCCATATGCCCAACGCGCAGTACATACACTTTGTAAAAATATTATATTATTATCTAAGTCACATCTAACTAACATTCGGAAGAAAAAGCCTATTTCATTATTTATTCATTAGAAACCTTGGTTTTAAGAAATCAAGATACAATGATTAAGAATCAAATGTAAATTGATTATTATAAATTTACCCTGAAATGGGATTACATAAATGAGTGGAAGCTGCACCGTATTTTTCTTCTTAAAAGGAAGGCCATTAAAACCCACTAAATTTGAATAACTTTGGACATTTATTTATAAAACTTAAAACAACAATCTTATGTTTTGTTATGTAAACATTTATTTATAAAACTTAAAACAACAATCTTATGTTTTGTTATGTAAACATTTATTTATGGTCAGTGAAAATTTGAGATTAGTATTATTTTTCTTGGACGCCCTGATCCGTAACGCCTACATTCAACCCGGATGGGCACTTGGCCTTCACTTTTATTAACGCACCTACGATCTTGCCATCATGAAAAGAAACGTGACAGAGACACTCGAATGACATGGGATGAGAATAAAAATTATTAGTTAAATGATAATAGAGGATAGGATTTGGTTTTATGTATTTAATTAAGATTATATATTATTTAAAAGTATATAATTTTATTATTATAGTTTCCATCATTTAGGATTTTTTGAGATATTTTTTATTTAAAAATATTTTGGTTTTAAAGTATAAGTTAAAACTAAAAAAGATTAAACTAATGGTAGAACTAATCTTGTATGGTGAAAAACGAAATGTAATGGGAAGAACGATGGAGACGAGAACCTTGGTCGTCTATTAGGGTTTTTGTTTTTTAGGGTTTGAGTTTAGCTGGTTTGTTGCTAGGAGGCATGGCAGCTTAGGGGATGAGCTAGATTATGGCAATGAAGACTTTTGGTTAACATTGGGTATATTCCTCTTGGATGGGGAATATCGATGTATATAGGCGGAATTTAGGGAGGATCGGAAATCTGGTGTTTCGTCGATTGCGGAGAGAGGTTTGGGAGCTGGCACTGAAGGAACTGTGGGAGTACCGGAATTGGTTTTGCGGAAAGAGAACACAAGGGATATACTAATTAGACCGGTTGGGAATGAGTTCAATTCGCAGGTTGTTCAAGAGGTGGATTCCTGTCCACCCATCGGGAACGTAGGGCAACTTGTCAATATAAGCCCTCGTTTGAAGACCACATCGATGGAGAGACGGAAGCCGAGCAGCAAAGAGAATATTTAAAACACCACTTCAACCTTCAAAGAATTTATTTAAAGCAAAGAAAATATTTAAAGCCCATGTTCAACATTTAAAGAGTTTATTTAAAGCAAAAAAAATATTAAAAGAAAGTCTTCAAATTTTTGGGACACGAGGTTGAAATGCCAGTCAAGTAAAACATTAACATGAAAGAAACAATTCAGGGTTGGGAAGTGCCACGTGGGGGGTTGTGCTTTTTGACCGTGGAGGAAAAATTGAAAGTACATACGTTTGGGGTTTGGGGTTTGGGAAAAATTGATCTAGTTCATAAAGTCTTCTTTCAGTTCTTTAAAAATGCAAAGGTGCGCTCCCACTGAGCGGATATACTTGATAATGTATGTTTTAATTATATTTTCTACAATCTATATGCAAAATTATACTTAAAACTTTGATCGATTCCAAGAAACATACATGGAATTTCAATTATATGGAACTCTGTAATGTCCCCATTCAAATAAGTGCATAGTAAGACAATCCCATCAATCCTACTAGTTTCCTAGGTTGGATGGACACATGTGGGATGGTAATAAGGAAGCTAATAAATGATATTTAGACGTTAGAAGGGTTCAAGCATTTAGTAAATATGGTGAATAAATAAATTCAAGATAAATTCTAAGTGGCAAGTGGTTTTGGAGACATATGGAGGTGGTGGGACCCACACTAGCTTGATTTTTCAATGACACATGGCAGCTCTCTCTTGCCAATTCAAATTCATGGGAAGGTGAACACTCTTGGGTGAGTTGGTAAGTCATAACACATGGCATTTAGCTTATTAGGTCGAAATGGGATGGAATAGTAACCTCCATGGGAGAGGAAGAGTCAAATTGGAGACTAGTTGACACTTGGGCTAGATTCCCTAGTTTTATGACAACAATAATGAAGCATCTATGACATTTATGACAAAATTCAGACCTGACTTCTTACACCTGACCATTATGACATGTCAGCCCCAAAAATAGGCTCAAGGAAGGCGCTCATGGAGTTGGGGGAAGCTGAGACTCAAATTCGAATTTGGGAGAAGATGGAAGGTTGGAACTAGGAGACAAGTGGCAAATGAGGAATATTTTCTAAATGGAAATTTATTGAATCTATTGAGAGGATTTTGACCCCTTGAAGGCTAATGTTCGTTATAAAATGTAAAAATCAATTACGAGAATGGCTTTTGATGATTTGAGAAAAATTGCATTTGTGAAGAGAGAACTAGTGGATGACTAGTTTCTTGCCTTAGCCAATTTTGAGGGTGAAAGATTCCCATCCAAGTTGGTGTTTGGAGAGGCCACTCAGGTCTTTCATGGTGCTTTAATGGAGTTTTATTTGCAGGTAGCATCTACAGGAAGTTTCATGGTTTGGTTTAGTGCAGCACTTTCTCTCCACCATTTCCAATTTTGAAGGCATATTCGGGCTCCTTGAGGGATTGCGCTTTGGGTGAGATATTGCACTCATTGGGAGAGCTTCATATGATATTTCTCTGATTGTAATAGCTTCATGTCCTATGTTCTTCATATTCAGAAACTCTCAGGTCGAAATACCCATTGGATGTATGCAAAATTATTGATTAATGAGCAAACAATGTCCATTTCTCCAATGCTTTGATGTATGACACTATAAGGTTGATTATTTCGAATGGATGGATGATTCTCTGATATATTTGTGATGCATATACTGCCATGGATATATTCTACAAGTTTCATGTACTGTACTTGAGCATTTGAAGCATTTTTACTCAGTTTGTTTGTATTGAGAGGTGAAATAGTGCCATTTCCCCAAGGGTCGAATTGGGGGTTTTTGCTGTTGAATGTGAGAGAGTTAGAAAAGTAGTAAAAATCAATTAATGATGCATATGAGACCTTAATCACATACTTAACACATTACATACCTCTGTTCATAAATTTGTGGGATTTTGGAGGCATTTGGAAGGCCATTTGCAATGTTACCCCGGGGGGATTTGATGCACAAATTACTAGTCAAAACTACATATATTGATCAGAATACAAATCAAGTTTGCAGCAGTATTTGGAGGGCCATAAAACATCCTTGAACCTAATATTCAATTCTAAATACCATTCATACACTCCTACAGAAGATTTGGGAGCATTTGGGTTGATTTGGAGGTCAAAACAGTAAAACTAGTCAAAGGTCAAAATTGCGGAAAAAGTGGAAAATTTGCATTTTAATAAAATTTTGAAAAAGGGTCATTACAAACTCTCACGTACTTCAAAATTTTGATGAGATTGTAAAAACGTTATGTTTACTATCGTATTAGCTCAAGCAAGCATGGTAAAGAGTGATTCAAATCGAATCCTTCAAATTCTTGCAAGGGGTTAAACCCCAATCAATCTAATTAGTTGGAAATACAAATTACACTCTTCCCTATATCATTTTGCATTGCAACTCCCAATACACCTATCTTTTTGTTCTTTATAGTCATGCCAAATATATATCATTTTGCATCACAAATCTCAATACACCCATCTTTTTGTTCTTTACAGTCCAGCCAAATTTGTCCGAAAAATATTTGTATTTTAATTGTGGTTCACGGAGTTTAGTTTGTACTGACACATTTGCATGTTGTTTTGTGACTTTACTATGATTATTATTTAGTGTAGCCCAATGTCTAATCGAGTGTCAACAAGCCATTGCTTGTCAATCATAGATTTAGCCTTCAGTCTCTTTGTGTGTTCGGTGACTCTCAGTGTGTTGTGGAATGGGCTTGTGGGCGGTCTTAGTTACATTCGTTGGTCTTGCGGCCTTGGATACTGAAGGTTCAGGTTCTGATTTCGTCTTTCAATCATTTTTCTATTTCCCATATTTACCACATTCACAACTCTCTGGCCAATGCTCTCTCTAAGCGATCGACGACTATCATGGATGGGTTTCTTCATATTGAGGAGGTGGCTAACGGCTGCATGGTGGACACTAAGACTATTACTTTTTGCTGAGTTCTGTCTCGTGCTACGCAACCGATTTTTCTGTCAACTTTTGTGACTATGTTTTCGTCAGGACGACTTGGTTTCGCTTGCTTCTTGTAAGGAACTCATTGGATTGCTGATTGGTTGGGTTTTTGTACACTGCTATTATCATGTTCATCGGAATGGCCTTTCTATATGTGGGATTTTAGTTCCACGGTACTTCCATTTCAATGTTTGTTGTCATTCTGTATTGACCACCTTTTGGTGCTGGTCTGCCATATTGTAAAGCTCTGATACAACTTTTTCTGAATAAAAAGTCTGTTTTTTTCTGTGTGAAAAAAAAGATTTAGTATAATGTATAGGAAGGCCTTGTTGATCGTCACTCTCTCACTATGGTTGGGTCGAATATTGGGTTATCATGGTTGCAACTTTTCAATCTTTGCTCCATACAAACGGTTAGGTTTCTTTTGGGGTTACCAACGATGGGGTATTTAGTTAAAGGTGATTACAGAGGTCGACACTCTTATAACATTTCCAATGCATGCCACCCACCATGCTTGGGTGCTTATCAAGTTCACCCTTGGTATGTAGGATTTCTACATGGATGGCTGCAATCATCCCATCACCATATCTCCTTGTAGAGTCTCAAAAAATGCACAACATATACTACCACTACTTCATCAACAACTTGAAAAATGCACAACATACACTACCACTACTTCATCAACAATTTGAACTTAAGCTAATCGCCGTCTCTTCACGTGAAAAATGAACATGGTTATGTCATGGCTTGTAAAAGCAAGTGTTTTCCTTCATCATGTCTTGGGTGTCATTACAAGGGTTTTTGTGGTAATAGTACATGAGGGTTTCCCCATGACATGTTCCAATGAAAAAAAAAGTTGTAATGTCCAAACACATAAAATAAGAGTGAAGTCTTTATATAAGAAAAACACGCACATGTGAAATGTAAAATAGAAGTGATGTTCTTATATAAAGCACACATGCACATGTGAAATGAGAGTGATGTCTTTATATAAGTCACACATGCACATGTGAAATAGTAGTGATGTCTTTATATAAGTCACACACCCTAAGAGTGCCTAACATGTAACAGACAATGAGCATCCAAAGTGATGACATGATAAAGACTAATAATTTTGTAAACTAATTATATAATAGATTTATATATAATAATTTCAAATAAATAGTATATATACCAAGAATTTAAGATTAATTAGATTGACATTTTTATTACAATTATTAATATCCAAATCAATTTAAAAAAAAGTAATAATTTACTTAAAAATTTTATTATAGTTTACAAAATATTTACATATTATTCAATATAAAGAATTTTATGATTAACTAAATTAACACTTACATTATAACTATTAATAATCCTAACCAATTTCAATGAAAGCAATAATTTACCTAAAATTCTTATTATAATTTACAAAATATTTACATTTTATTAAATTTTATAGAAATAAGCTACTTTGATTACCGATCGATTCCAACAAAAAAATGGTTTTGAAAAGAGTAAATTTCAAATTTAGCTATTAAAAAACACAAAATTGGATACAGAATTTATAATAAAACCACATGCATTGGCCCATGTGAGAAAGAAGATTCCTTGTTGCTCCCCGTGACAAACGTATGTTATTCAAAATTTCATCTCATGACGTGTTTGAAATCCCTATAATTTTGCACACAATTAAATAACAACATAATTTTGAAGGACAGGCTTATATTAAAGAAACGTGAAATGTTCTTCGAATTTTAACTCAATAAGCTAAGACCGATGCTTTTAAAGAAAATCTTGAACCTAATGGAATGCAGAGACGCAACTTTTACGCATAGAGATTAACAGATTAATCAAATGCATAGAATCAAGGGAAGGAAAAATTAAATAAAAAATTGATCATCGACCACAAAGTGGTGTCAAAATATAAAGTGAATCAGAATGTCTAAATTTTCAGTTCCAGAATTTCTTAATTTTCACTTCCACTAATAACCGAAAACACATGAATAGAATGAAAAGCTTGGGACTTTGTCCAGAAACCACATAAAGCACCGAAATTCATAATTAGAGGCACGAACCGAAGCTACCGAAAGGTGTAAAATTTCACTAAGTAGACAAGTCAAGATGATATATAACTTAATTAAAAACTGAAACCCAACTAAAATACTCAATGTTCGTCTATGATCAAAAGCTTATTCTATGACGAACGGTGTAAAGGAAAACATAAATATAATAAACGCTTAACATTTCAACTCCGGGCTAAGAAAAACCTCATTAAAAAAAATATCAATGTTTACCGAGCCCCTGCAACTGAAGAAAAAGCCGAACGCTCTATATAGAACCAGAATTTAAAAAAAACGCTTAAAGACCGTCCAAAGAAAGTCCCTTGCCCCTAAAACAGAGTCAAAATCTCAAACTGCCAGAATTTCCAGACTGCTCGCTAATGATAAAAATTGAAGGCCAGCAAACCCAAATACCTAGCAAAACAGAGAACAAAATTGGCAATTTACAAGGGGAAAAGAACTTACCGCTTGTGTGGAAAACTTTCAGTAGATCCAGACTAGAGCCGCAACCGCCGTTAAAATTCAACGCTCAGGCCTGCTCTCAGACACAAACATGTTTATATTATATATATTACATAGAGATACATAATTTTATTTTTTCTAATCCGCGTGCAGTTCGGATTCACTGAATGCCTTCTCCACCAAGCTCAGCGTGACATTATACTTGTGCGAACCAACGCATATGACGGAGACCTGTGACTTCATATTTTCAAGGCAACGCCCAGGCCAGGTACTATCCGGTCGCTGGCAAAATGTCGCGCTAAATTCCGAGCATTTATGCCATCTATCAGCGAAAAGGCGTGTGATAACTGGCACTCAAATCGTCGCCTTGTCGGTGACCGAAAATTTTTAGATTAGGCATAGTTTCATTTTTTTCATTATTTTTTTGGAATGTTAACGATTTAGGTCATTTTAAAATGGGCCAAAATCCTTAATAACTTAATTCCATGACATAGTTCCACAATAAATGGATGGAACTACAATTCCACCAACTTTTATAACCGGATCTTGAAAACAAATGACCAAAATAACAAGGCAATTTGAATGCTAGTTATCCCACGCGAGAGGGTGATTTTACGGGCTTTTGCCGGAAGAATGGAAAGGAGTTCCGGGCGAATCTTCTGCACCTTAAAGAATTTTTGCGTTTCTAGAAGCTAGAGAGGTGCATCGTTGGATCTCTCACCCAACGGTGCATATTCACTCGTATCTGGAAGTGCGAAAATATAAATATTGTGATGGCAGGGTGGGTTTAACTGGTGGTCATACAGGGCCATTTAAAAAATATATATATATTTTTATTTATTTAATTAAAAAATACTTTATTGTTTCTTAATATAATTTTAAATTTCAAAATTAATAAGATTTACATCATTATATGATATGTATAATCAAAATTTAATCATTTAAATTAAGATGTGGTCTGAGTCATGATTTGTATTGGAAAAAATATTATTTTATATTAAATAAGAGGTGGTCTTAGTCGTGATGTTTATCTCAAAAAATTATTATTTTACATTAATTATGGTTAAGGGTTTAACAAAAAGTTAAATGTTTTTCGTAAATAACATGTTTTTAATTCATATAAAAACTCAATTACAATATTACCTCTTTTTAACATAAATTAGAAGTAGTATTGTATTAAATGGAGGATTAGTTACAAAAATCCTTGAGTGAGTATTTCATAAATATTCTTAGAATTAAGTAAGAGGAATTCTTTCATGAGTCTGAGAGTCATCTTCCATTAGAGAACTGTCTTCATGTTGATTTTATGGGTTCACAAGCTCGGAGTGCTTCCCGAATTCTTCCCTCAAATCGCTCAAAGAATCTTCCAGCTGAACCAGACGAGCCTCAATCCTATTGTTTCCACTTTGCAAAGTATCAAATAACTGCCCCTTCAAAGAGAACATGAAATGTTTAAGGCCTTCAAAATTGGCTTGTTGATAGTCTTTGATGCCTTTGACGTCCTTTTGCACTTCTCAAGCTCCCCAACATGGATGCGGACATTGGTTTCCACATCCTCCATTCGCGAATCCATCCGGGTGAGATCCAGACTGATTTGTCTGCTTTCTTCGAAAGCAACTTTGGAAACTTCGAAAGCATTGCATGCGTTCTTCCTGATATCATGATGAACCACCTTAATCTCCCAAAGATCCTTCATCATGTTCTCCAAATTCATCCTCCGGTTGGCTAGAATAGACTAGGGAATTGTTCGCAGACCAGCACTGAGGAACCCATCGCCGCAAGTGAGATCTTCAATACCCAACACCATTGTTTGACATGCAGTACCTTCTCCCAGAAAAGGATCGTGCGAACGAGAGCTTCGAGAGTTCGACATTACTCCGCATACTTCCATATTACCGCCACACCAACCTTCATTAATTTGAGAGAGGTGTGTCCAAGGGCGGGCTTTAAAACTCAATTTGTAGTGGATTCCACTTGTCCACATAAGGAGTGGGGAACTTTGCATGCACGCCCCTTTAGGGAAGTTAGAAATGATCAAAAACATGGGGACCATTTGATATGAGGGCGATCTTGGTTAAACACGATGAGCCCTTCTCTTAACCTTGCTCCTTGATTATCCATAGTGTCAGCCTCCACATTATTATGCCTTAGAATTTGAAAGAACTGAATCCTTGAAGTGTCGCTAATGACAAAGACAATTCTTTTTTGAATTCTGTTTAGGTACTTGTCATGGCCTTTTTGGATATTTATCATTTTCTATATTACGATCATGGAGTCTTCGAGGATAGAGTAACGATCTATATGCAGGGAGTCCATTGTTTCAACCCCTTGGAGAAGAGCTGCCCATTCTGCTTGGTTGTTTGTTCTCCTTCCTAATCCCACGCGTACTGAAATAACTTCTTACCTCCAGGATCATAAACGACCCCTCTTGCATCTACCACCCTGTATATAAATATAAATATAAATATAAATATGAATATAAATATAACATATAAGAGTTGTGAGTGCTTCTCATAATGATATCTTATAAAAATAAAATATAATGTAAAACATGTTATAATAAAATATTAATAATATAGGGATGACTATTATTAACATCCAGAAATTTGTATTTTCAATATTATTTTTGTTTAATATTAAAAAAAAAAATCATTATTTATAATTAACAATATTTTAAAAATATTAAAATTTTAATTTTCACATATTACACTTAAAAAAATTATCATATTATAAAAAAGTTAGCATTACTTATATCTAATTACAAAAACCACTATCCATTAAATATTAAAAATTAAACAATGGAAATCCAAAAGAAACTCTAGCCACATGAGTGGGGCTGGCGATAAATTTTCACACTTAGATACCTAGACTGGCAAACTACCAATGATGTAAATATAAATACGAAAACCACTAACTATTAAATGCCAAAAAAAGAAAACGTCGCCCACAGAAGGGAATACTTTGTGAAAAATTATTAGATACCTAGACTGGCAAATTACCAATGATGTAAATAGAAATATGAAACCCACTAACTATTAAATGCCAAAAAAAAGAAAACGTCGCCCACCGAACGGAATACTTTGTGAAAAATTATTAGATACCTAGACTGGCAAATTACCAATAATGTAAATATAAATACGAAAACCACTAACTATTACATGCCAAAAAAAAGAAAACGTCGCCCACATAAGGGAATACTTTGTGAAAATTCATTAGATACCTAGACTAGCAAAAATTACCAATAATGTAACTAGCATTTGCCTCTCGAGAGGCAAAAATGAACGTCGGTAGGGAAAAATGAAAGTTCGAAGGAACAAAAACATAGGCTGAAGCACTGAAGGATACTCGTAGGAACATTAAAGAGTGTGATTGCATGGAGCTTCTGCTGCGTGGGGATGGAGTGTCTAGGAGCTGCGCTTCACTTGAAGCTACTATGTATTATATTTTCTATCCTGTGCTAAGAAGTCTTCCTGCATTGAAGATCTTCCTGGGCATCAAATGAACGACCACAAAGTCCAATCTATGGTTGAGATGATGGTGGATGTCTATTTGCATTAGCGTTAATGCTATCAATGATGAATGCTCTATCTTGCTAAAGCAACCAGTGAAGAATAGCGTGGATCTTTGAATGTTGAATGAGCTACTTCTTGTTGTTCACATTATTGCCACATGTTCTTGTTTTAGTGATATCGGAATAAAAATGCTTCCTTGAATGTGCAAGTTGTCAATGGTTTGTATTGGTGAGTTGTTGTGTGCACATTTCCTTCTATTTCTTAATAGAAACAATCAAATCCAAGAGTTGAGGAAGGACAATGTTCCATAGAGCAATTGCCCCCATGAGGGGCAAAAGGAACACGAGTGGAAAAGAACATAAAGAAGGAAAAACACTTATCCTAAAATAGTGGTGGAAGGTTCAACAAAGTAAATTTTAATTAGTGGGTCACTTCAACATATGTACCATTGGATTAGTATTCCTTATGGAATTCACTATTTTGCTATATCCAATTCAGGTTCATTTTTTTTCAATTCGTTGTGACATTTGAATCAAATTTCCATGGAATATTAGACCTTTAAGGACCATTTGGCCAAGCACTTCAACATGTCAAAAGACTTTGGAATATGAGTTTTAATGTATAACTTAAATATTGAATAAATAATCATAACATGAGATTATAATGAAAATGACTAAGAGAGACACCCTTCAAATGAATGAACAACTCAAGTAACAAGTAGCATATCCAATAACAACCTCATAGGATTAAATGAGCCATTAATATATACAACATCAAAACTTTTATTACAACATAGAACTTAACAATATTCAAGATTACATTAAGGGCTAACAAGGGTTGAGAACCTCACACTTAGTCCCTTCTCATATGCAAAGACTAATCAATAAAAACATTAACCACTCTGGTATAATAACATAATCATCCAAAAGAAAAGACATGGATGATGGAAGCCTCACATATACTTTTGTTGATACCTTTACTTCCTCTTTTTAAATGTTTAAATAATTGAAATACAATGTAGATTTAAACTTGATAATTATAAATATTAAATATTAATTTTATTTAAAATATCAATTTTAACAATTTTGTTTAGAATTTCTCTAAAAATATAAAACTGAAATTGATAATCGCAAATAAAGATAGTTCACCTCTTATGATAATATAAAAGCTATATTCTTAAGCACAAATAAAATAGTTTCAAATGAGACTCTAGCATTGAAAGGTTTGACCCTAGCGCAGTTGACCTGATTTCATAATATGATTGTATGGTGGCTTTTGTGACAACCTTCATAAAGCCTAGATCTGCAAAGAAAAGAGTGATGTCGGCAATATACCATGGAGAATAATTCTGACTCAGTTCAACCTTTCTTTATTGGTCACAGGTCATACAAATAGGAGTGAATGGTAAAGGAAGGTGGCACTTTTTATCGTCGCATTGGTATGGAGGGTTTATATAGAGTTTTCTTGGTTTTCTTTTTGCAGGCAATGGAATGGATCTCTCCTCAAAAAGTAAAACATAAAAATTTATAAGTTTTTGTTTAATTTAATTTTAAAATTTTAAATATGAATGGTTTAAAAATATTCTCAAAGTAAAAAATTCTTACTCACATTACGTAGTAAACATGTGTGATCTCATGTTGTTTTTTATATTCATGCTTTGATTCTCATCTTTTTTTTTATAGAATTTCATGTTGTTTTTATATTCAACGTTGATTCTCATATTTTGTATCGAATTGATATATGATGATTTTTATATTTTTATTATTATTTATTTAACAATTTTATCTTCGAGTTATTGAAATTGTAGATATAAGCTATTTTTTTTTGTTTAACAATTTTATTTTCAAGTATAGATATAAGCTATTAAAATTGCATAATTCTAATAAAATATACACTAAATCTATTTCTATTTCTACAATAAAAATGTTTGAATAATAAAAAATAAATAGTAAAAAAATGAAAACTAAAAAAAACAAATTATTTCATGCAATTTATCCAATGATCACTGGAAAAACCCAAATCTCCATTTTTTCCACACTTTGTCAAAAACACCATGTGTGAGTTAAGTATGAACATGATGCCCAGTTAGCTTGCTTCAACAATAATGATTTCAATTGACTTGACAATTCTCCTTCCAAAGAGATATTTTCCATTTATAGGCTTCCACAAGACAAAAAATGGCCCAAGCTTTGCTTTCACCATGACACCATGTTATGGGTTTTAGATTGAATCAAAGTGTGTCTTTGCATCCTTGTGTGAATTTCCATTTGGGGATTTTCGATTTCGCACTAAGGCTGCTATGTAAGCTATGTTATATAAACATCCATGCTTTCTCTACAATTGATAGATACATGGTAAAGATGTTGTGATATAGATTTTTGTGGTTGAAAGTAAGTTAGCCAACATTGTTATTTTGGATAAAAATAAATTTATCTTCGAAATTCTTATCATTTCCGTTATCTTATATGGTTGTGGTTTTGGGGATGCATAATTTCTAGGGATTCTTGGAGAAAGATTGAACAAATCAAGTGTTTCATAACTTATAACCTCAAAATTAAAAGTAATATGCCTTATCCTATTCTCCTTATTGAAGTAGGTCTTCCCCCCATTGAGAGCAGAGCCATGATTAGATACCTAATGTACAAGAACAAGATAAATAATATGGGAAATGAGAGACTTCCTAAAATTGCTTTAAATTCAAGCCAAAACCGCATGCGCCTCAAACGAGGTTGGTATAAAGATACCAGGTCCTAGTTAAATCACTAAAGCATTAATGAAATTGACACTTTACAGGATATAACAATTAGGAAATATGAAATATGAAATTTAGGAAAAGATAATGTAATATTATATTTCATGATTTCTTTTTTTATGATGACATGAACCTTGAGGAAATACAAAGTAAGACCATGTTTCATAATTTATTAATGGAAAAAATTAATCTATGGTTTACATTTCATAACTTTTTATGACATGGTTTGAAAAGATAGATGTATGGTTACATTTTATAATGCATTTATGTAATAATATAAACTTTAGAAAAAGCTAATATTATATTTATAGATTCTTTTACGAGGACATGAAATTGATGAAATACAAAGTAATATTATGTTTTATATTTCTTTAATGGAATAACAAGGAGTAAAGGGAAGGCTAATACCTTGATTTTATTTTATGATTATTTATGAGATAGTCTGAAAAGATATTGAAATTTTTATTGAAATAAAATTTATTTTATTTTTAAGTAAAATTAAATAAAAATATATTTTTTAAATATTTTATTAAGTTAATTTAAAATATTAACTTAAATTATTTTAATAACAAATTATAATAATATATAATCTTTTTGAACATATAATTTATTTATTTTATTTTTATCTTTTATGTATAATAAAATCATTTAATTTATTTTTTAACCAGCATAGATCCAAATCCTAGGTTCTATCAAGCGTCGAGAGGGATCAAATCTCCCGAGGTGCAAACCTCTGCTCAGGTATTGCATTCAAGGAGCTCTTCAATGAGAGCTAGTAAAAATAAATTACTATAGCTTGACATAAGGAATAGAAATTACACGATCTCTCTCATATTTACTTTTTACTTTGTATTATTCTTTTTTGTTTATGGCCGACATAATATTTATTACTTTTTACTTTGTATTATTTTTTTTTGTTTGCTTTGTATTATTCTTTTTTGTTGATGGCCGACATAATATTTATTACTTTTTACTTTGTATTATTCTTTTTTGTTTACTTTGTATTATTTTGTTACTTGAAAAACACTCGACAAAGTTACAAGATCTCCCTCATATTTACTTTTTACTTTGTATTATTCTTTTTTTGTTTATGGCCGATGTTAACACTATTTTATGTTCATGGGGGCTGGTATTATCACCTTATAAATTTTGAAAGAAAAATCCACAGGTCCTTGGTAATTTCGGGGTTTGATTCATTTGATAAGGAGTTTTTGCAGGTTTGACAAATAAGAGGAGTTTCTTATTTTGTTCTCCGGTGCAAAAATATAAAAAAATATATAAAAATTTTGGCATTTTAAAACCTAATTCAAATGTTCATTATTATTGGTTGATTTTTAGCAAATATATTGGGTTTTGACACCAATCTCCAATTTCTTATGGCAAATTATTAAAAATCTTGTAATAAAGCAATCATTTCTATATATTGAAAATATAATAAGAAAAACTGTTAAAAGCATAATGTAGTTTTAAAATATTAAAAAGTTGTTAAGAGAAAAAATCATTATAAGAATAAGTTTTTAAATTTTTTTGAAATCCTTAAAAATATTTTTCAAAAAAAATCTCTATTAAGTTGAATTTCTTCTTAAAAAAAATTATAATGAATGAAATTTCCAAAAATATATTCCATTAAGTTGAATTTTCTCTTATAAGGTTGGAATTTAAAGATAAAATCCCTAAGGTTGAATTTTTGTTAAAGATAAATTCCTTTATGGTTAAATTTGTTCACAACCATTTGAATAAAAGGCATATGTCTCACAACTAACACGTCCACATTAATGATGGATAAAAAATGTTGATAAGTATTATTTCAAATTTGAAATCTGTTTTTTTTTTTTTCCTTGGAAAAAGTCAGTAATTTTATTTCATGAAATGAACAAAATTACATTCTGCACATGTAATAGAATCACTAAGATCCCTACATTGTCACAGATTATTTTCCCATATCAACATCATATCTGATGTCCCATATATCATACAAGTATAACGGCTATCCATACAAGCCACTTATATCCCATTACAGATAAACATATACAGTGAAACAGACTTGCGAGTTCGCTGGTCTACATAATTCAATACTGTGTATACGACTGTCCCTACAGCCCACATATATCCAATTTATCATATAATCCTATGTTGTCTATCACTGGTTCAATCAAAAACTGCGGTTGCTTTCCATCGCTGAGAGATTTGTCCATCGCCGGTCAACATATGCAGAGAGAAATAGATTCGTCGCTTGTCACCTAAGACTAAGCTATTGCTCAATTCTGTGCCTCTATATCTTCGTGAAATGGTTTGTGATAATAGCTGTAGGTGCCCTCAGGTGAGTGAATAGTGATCCTCCAAGTGCCAAATGGTAAGTGCTGCTGCGTCGCTTCCTTGGAAAGCAGATCGGCAATCCCATTCCTCTCCCTGTAGACATGTGTAAATGTAATTTGATAAAATGACTGTTTTAACCGGATCACCTCCTCTAGGATAGGTAAGAGTATCATCACATTGCAATGTGTGATCTCCTTAGCCCATTCGATAACTAACATGGAGTCGCCAAAAATCTGTAGTGATAGACATCCTTGTTCAAGTGCGAATAACATCAGCAGCTTGAGAGACATAAGTTCAGCATAGTTATTGGATCCCCTCCCCAATCCAGCCACCAGATGAAAGTAATGGGACTCTGTTTTGAATAGAACACCCCCCCCCCCCACACTCCGTTTGATGGTCTATTGAAGCACCATCAAAAAAAGCCCACGGCATGGATTTGTCAATCAATTCCACACACACAGGTCGCGTTCTAATCACAGGGACAGGTGCCTTGTAGTGTAGGGTAATAGCCACGATTTGTGCCACTACACTCTCCATTGGAACCCTGCAATCTTGAAAGATAATCTTATTCCTGGTAATCCAGATGCCCTAGGCATAAATACAAGGGAAAGCCCAGATGGTTGATGTCTTATGTGATGTCCACCACAGTTGGAATGCCTCAAGAACACTCGCACCCTGCCACCCCACATTGAGATCCAGGAATAAGCAGGCTTCAGCCCAAACTGCCTGAGAATACCGACAATGTACAAAAAGATGAGAACTAGTCTCTTCCGCATCACTACATAGTGGACAGAACCCCGGACCCAGTATGAATCGTTTTTGTAGAATGTCCCAGGTTGGGGCCCTTTGTTCCAGAATAGCCCAGAAGAGTAGTTTTGCTTTACCTGGACACTTTAGCTTCCACAGATTTTTCCACCACCACACCAATCCCTTGTTATGTACTACCACATTCAACTGGATATATCCATTCTTTGGGGTATATATTCCAGAGGGATGATGGTCCCAAATAAGTTCATCAGTCCTATTGGTCAGTCGAATATTCGATAGTCTTAAGTGCCGAAGATAATCCGCCCAAGCCCCATGCATATCTCTAGCGATCTCAAGTCGTTGTGCAGAGTTCCATCCCTAATGCCAAAGTGTAGATGTTCTCGGATCCGCAATATCAGCCAAGAAATGACAACCCCTTGCTGCCAATATATTCCTCAATTCCACTTGAAGGACATGACCTCCCCTACAGCCAACCCATGGGTCCAGTCCTATACGAATAAGGCTCCCATTTCCAATCCTCCACACTAATCCAGATCCTACCAAATGAAAATGCTGCACCACCGCTTTCCAAACCACAGAGCAATTTGCCCTCGTCTTATTGCCCAGCCTGATCCATTCGAGTAGTGTAAGAGGGGCAATATATTTATGATATAGCACTCTTGTCCAAAGGCTCTGTGTGTGTATAAGTCGCCATGCCACCTTGGCCCCCAAGGCTTTTGCGAACAGAAATATATTCTTTAACCCCCAACCTCCCAGGGCTTTTGGGACCGCAATTTTTTCCCATCTAACCCACACCAACGCTCGTTTGTCACACTTACCCTTCCATAGAAAAGCAAAACACAACCGACATATCTGTTCCAATACTCCTTTGGGAATCCAAGCTAGAGACAGCCAATACACCAGGATTGCTTCCAAAACTGATTTAATCAAAACCAGCCTCCCAGCCCGTGAGAGCCATTTATGACTCCATCCATGTAGTCGCTGTTCTAATTTAGCTAATAACCAGTACCAATCAGCCTTCAGATAAGCATTTGGTTTCAAGTGAAAGCCAAGGTACTTTAAGCCATCATCAATATCCAAAGTCCTGTAAGGTAGTCTGAGTGCCAAACAGTGAATCTCCTGCTCGGTTAAATGCAAACAAGTGATTGATGACTTGTCAATATTCACTAACATACCCGCAGCTACTTGCACTAAATTGAGACCTTCAACCACCTTATCAATATCCTGTCTGGTGCCATCACAAAATATCAGAATGTCATCAACAAATAGGAGATGTGAGATATACAGTACCTGAGAAATGGATATGCCACGAAAGGAACCATCAGCTTTTGCTTTCAGTATAAAACGACTGAGTCCTTCAGCAACAAGGAGAAACAACAGCGGAGAAAGGGGACATCCCTGTCGTAGGCCCCTTCCTGCATGGAAGAATGGACTAGCAGAGCCATTGATCAGTACAGCAAAGCTCACCGTAGTGATACAGGCCATAATCCATCGGATAAATTCGTAGCAGAAACCTAGGTGAGTTAGAAGCATCCGGAGATAGAGCCAACTAACTCTGTCAAATGCTTTTGAGAGATCAATCTTGATCACAGCACCCTTCTGTTTCTGCACTTTTAGAGTGTGTAATCCTTCCTGGGCAACACCGATGGCCTCATGAATTTGTCGACCTTCCAAGAAGCCAAATTGCTCACAAGAGATATGCTGAGACAAAATATTCTTGAGTCTCCTCGCCATAACTTTAGAGATGATCTTATAGATACAGTTGCAGAGAGAGATAGGTCTGAATTCATCAAAGTATTCAGGCTTGTCCGCTTTTGGAATAAGAGCAATAAAGGTCGAGTTAAAAGGACCATGTACAAACCCAGCCTTTCGCGATTCTTCCACCACATTCAATAATTCCTCCCCAAAGAAGTCATAGAATCCCAAGAAGAATTCAATAGGCCAGCCATCTGGCCCAGGGCTTTTATCTTTCTGAAAGGAATGCATTACCTGCAAGAGCTCATGCGGCAATACTTCCTCCATCAACAGTTGATTTTCTTCCTCCCCCACAAAACGAGGGAAAAGCTGAGTCACACGTAATACCTCAGCAATAGAGGCCCCAGGTTGTGCAGTGAATAAATCTCCAAAGTGTCTAACACCCAACTCCGCCAATCCATCAAAACTGGAGACTCGTTCCCCTTCAGCAGAAGATAGTTCCCAGATAGAGTTAGTGGATTTTCTCCCTTTTGCATATGCTTGAAAAAATTTTGTGTTCTCATCACCGCACTGTAGCCATATCGCCCTACTTTTCATTCTCCACATCTGTTCTCGCTCACACAGAATCACATTTCTGCGTCTTTCCCATTCCATCAACTCACCTTTCTGCTGATCATCCAAATAGCCCATTCTCGAACAATGAAGCAGTTTATCTATATTCAACTCAGCAGCCTGCAGATTCTGTTCATCACGAACCCATTTTTCATGTGCCCATAGGATAGTGGCCTCTTTTATTCGTTGAAGATTATGCTGAAAGTGTGCACCTGCATACTCTGATGAATCTAAAGGTCGATGAACCCACAGTTTCTGAACCATGTTATGAAAATCTTCCTCCTTCAGCCAGCTAGGATTGAATTTGAAAGGACTTGGGGGTTTTTTACTTCTGCCTCTTAACTCCAGAAATATGGGGCAGTGATCAGATACCCCACCTGACCCTACCCACTGCCTACAACATCAACCCTCAGTACCAATACATCAACCACCAAAAACCTATCCAGTCTTTTAGCCACCCTTTGGTCCCCAGCTCGCTTATTACACCAAGTTGGAGTTAACTTTGTAGGTAGTATGTCTAGTAGATCCTTCCTAGCGAAGGCTTGAATGAAAAAATTTGCCAATGTATCCGGTGCAGCCCGAGGCCCCCACACTTCAGAAGACCCCAGAGAGAGATTTAAATCCCCTCCCAGAATCACATCTCTGCCTTCAAAAATATTCATACTTAACAAGGAATCCCAGAATCCAACCCTATTTGAATATGGCCCGTATATATTGAGAACCGTGATCAACCTACCAATCTCAGCATCCCAAACTTCCAAACCAATACCAGAAGAGATACCCCAAGAACAGTCATATCTACAGCTCTTCACCTTCCACCCCGAGGCCAGCCCTCCAGAACGCCCCCGTGCATCCACTCCTACAAACTTCCATCCTGGAAGCAAAGATTCTAAAGTCCGAACAACATCCATACTGCCACCCAAAGTTTCCTGCAACAGTAATACATCCGGTTGATTTAAGTCCACCAACCTCCTAAGAGACGATTTTTTAATGGGACTCGCCAACCCGCGACAGTTAAAGGACATGATTTTCATTAGAGACCCCCATCCAGGGCTTTCTCGGCTCTAAGTGCCCACTCTATGGAAGATTGTGTGCCCATCACTAAGTCGACCTTAGCCCGATCCTGTGCCTTTGACAAGAGGGATTTTCGTCCCCGACCCTTACCCCCAATACTAAGAGCCAAATCAGGAAGTCCCTTCCCCCCCGATCCGTCAGCAGCTATCTCCCTATTTCTAAGAGCGTAGCGATACTTCGTCCCTCAGAACAGCTGGAGTGTTTGGTGCATACCATGGACGGCGTGGATACACAGTCCGCATCAGACATCAAACAAGTTGCAACAGGACAATGTATATCGGTACTTGCTAGTGGAGGAGGCCCATGACTACCCCCCCCCAAATCATCAGAGACAACTAATAAGGAATCAACAGGTGAAATGAAGTGAGACATACCCTGGGGATTCGCAGATGATCCCCCTCGTATAATGGACATCTCCCTTAGCTCGCTGGTGTAGGCCCGAGTCATAGAAGTCGCTGTAATAGAGGCCCCCACATCAACCGAATCTGCATATCCAATAGTCTCCAATTCAATGTTCACCGATGGGGGCAGAGTTTCCCCAGCACCATGAATCCCGCGATCAGATGATACCCCAGTATCAGAGTGCTCTCCACGGGAAATAGCTGGCCCACGACCTTCAACCCTCACCATCTGAGGATTCACCGTCAACAATGGATCAGCACGATCTGCAACTCCTTCCCCGACCATTGGCTTACAAGCCCGAAACGATAAGGGGCAGCTGGCTACCAAATGTCCATGATCGTGGCAGTGGTGGCACCTAAACGGCACCCCCACATAATCCAGAAGTTGAACAAAGTCCCCATCCTTGGATTGTACGTTAATCTCAGCAGAGAGCCCCTGCCGAAGGTCGATTTTGACCAAAATCATTGCCACCGTGTATTTTCCAGTCTCATGGTGGGAGTGATCCAAACACACATAATCACCAAGAAAGTTTCCAATCTCAGCAAACCGAGTTTCATTCCAAAGATGCATGGGGAATCCAGGAAGCTTCACCCACAGCGGTTCTGCATCTATTTTCTCTGATTTAGAGTCGAAAAAGGGAGTCCATCTTTTCAGAATGATAGGGACGCCCAACATCGACCAGTGTCGTCTTAAGACGTTATCAACCTCCCCTTTGTTCGGTAGAATAAAAGAAAACCAACCCTTCGTCAACACCCGTATCTCAGGGGCAGAAGACACTAAATCCTTCCACTACTCAGCCGCCCAACGCTGAAGGAAACTGCGACCAAATCTTCTGCCCCGAACATGTCCTACCACAACGATGTGTGTGAAATCCTCCACCTCTTCCATCGTAACATCCACCCCCAGCACCAACATATCCGGTCTCTTCCGATCTTCAACTCGCTTTGCAGAAGATTTATGAGAATCAGCCTTCCCAGAAACCCCGGATCGATGTATAGTCTCCCCGGCAGAGGTAGGTAATTCAAAAAGATGCCCATCCCTGTCCCTCGCTACCTCGAGCCCAGAAAAAGCCCCTGACCCATCCACCTCCGCAATGTCAACTCCAGCAGCAACATTCCCACTGGCATGTACCCCATCAGAGGTGTAAGCCACCTCCTCCTCCATTCCACCCCAGACGTGCCCACAGTACAGCCAGTTCACCAATCCCAGGCACCAAAAACAGCCAGATCACCTATCCCTGGCCCCAGACAAGCATCAACAGCACGGACAGAACAGTATCTCAGAATAAAAAACCAAAATCAACAGTGGATCGGCCCCCATGCCACAAAACACTCCATCAGCTATCTTCACCACGAACGCCTCCAAGAAGGATACAAGATCGACCACCAGCATTCCCCAACTATTACTCCACACGGCCCCAAAATCCAATACACTGTATCTCACAGCATCAAATCAAATGTCCAAGTGACAGGATGGTGGCACCTTCAAATCAGGTTGAACATGGTCAATTGCTTTCCTGTATCGATTCCAGTGGATTTTGGCATCGAGATCCAAGCAAGGGTATCTCATAACCCGTATCCTTCGATATGAAATGGGTGTAATAATTGAAAGAATATTGTCTGCGTTTTCCTCTCCACCATATCCCAATTCTACAGGAAGTCTGTCATCTGACTTCAGCTTGCTAGAAAAATGGAGCTCTCAGCCATTATAGGTGCCAACTACCATGCCAACAATCGCTCAGCACTTCAAAGAGATCCCCCACACATCCTCCCGCGCGCACAAAGGCCCTCCGAGCCCGATCCAAGGAGAGGGAGCTCTTCACGAGCTCAGATAATGCCTGCACAATTCAAAATCCTCACCGCAGTTCTGAAGCAGTTCTTGGAGCATTTCAAGAATCCAAGTTCTTGGAGCCAATTTCATCCTGATCAAATTTGAAATCTGTTATTGCTAATAATAAATATTTTAATTATTTAAAAATTAATAATTCAAATATTAAAATTTTAATTAGATTTATTTTAAAATATTTAAAAAAAAATCATTTTTTCCTTTTTAAACTTTTAAAGAACAAATATTATATCTTACTCATAATAACTAAAGCTAACCATTTTCTACTTATGTAATTTACGACTAGTAGCAAAGTTAATTAATTTGTTGATATTTATACATGCATAAGTTAATTAATTTTCAACTATGTACTTAAAAATAATTGCCATCGGAGTTAAAGACATTTTCTACATTTGTAATATGAAAGAGACTCGATTATTTTGAGAATCTGCTAATGAGTCTCTAAACACAAACAACGTAGAAGCCTTGGGGGGGGGGGAGGTCACGGTTTCAGTTCAAAAATGGCCGAACCCTAGTTACCGGAGGGACGTCGGCGGCCTGCTGCTGTCAGGCTGGGGCGATTGTAGCCTGACGCACGAAGCAACGATGTGGCGTCCACCACTGTATTGATCACCGTGCACTCATTACGGTATTTTTCTGTGCTTGGTTTGTGCATTGTTTAAATCCTAGTTTTGTTTAGTTACTACACCTGTTTACTCTTTTTACTGTGGTCTTGTTTTTACCTGCAATGGCTACCTATGATGACAAGGTGGATTATACTTTCGACCCATCAAACGACATGCCCATCTGGATGCAGCCAACGGGTGCCAGGTGGCATGATGGGGCTTACTCTACTGGGTGTGGTGTGGAGGGTTTACTTGCTCTCGAGAACAGAATGGATTTAGGGTTTTCACCATCCCACTTTCTTGCACTTTCTCCTGGCTCCGGGCCGTTGAATGTTCCATTAACCCGTATCCCATCGACTTCTCCATTGAAGGAAGCTGGGACGTCCCTTTGGTCTTCGGAACAGGTCATAAAAGCCTTTGAGGGTTCGGTGGTCGGAAAGAAAGGGCCTATTCCTGCAAACGATGGATATCAGGGTATTGAAAGTGTTGGCTTCCCATCATCGGACTCATTTCCTGTTTTGAACGCTGCTGAGGCGCGGGAAGGTACGAGGCTGGGGTTATTGGAACTACATGAACAACGTGGTTTTGCTAGTCCATGTGTGGGCTCTGGTACCAGCTCTGAAGAATGGGGAGGTCTTTCCTCGGATGATACTGCACATAAGGTGAAACGCGGCAGAAAACGATGGCTGAAACTGAGCAGGACCAAATATAACTATGCACTTGGGGAAGATATTGAGTGGCATCAATTGGTCAAGATGACCAGTATCACCTTGGTTGGTAAGGCATTGGGCAGATCCTTTTCTCTGCGCACCATTGAGGCTTGGGTGGGAGAAAATTGGGCTGCAGAATTAGGCTATCTCCCGGAGGTTGTGGAATTAACCCGCAACTGGTTTGCATTCAATTTCCACAATGCGGAACATACTAAATGGGTCCTAAATTCAAACTGGAGTTGGGATCACTGCCCGGTCATGATTAAGCCATGGCATCCGATGTTTGATGCTAGCCGGGAACAACTGGATTTAGTCCCACTGTGGGTTCGGCTCCCCGGTTTACCTCTCCATTACTGGTCGGAGCGGCATTTCAGAGGGATTGGTAACATGATTGGTACCTATTTAAATGGTGACTATAGTTTTCTACAATCCCGTCAGAGGAAGATTGCTCGTATATTGGTTAATTTGAACATCAGGGATGGGTTAGCACCGGATGTTACCCTCAGCTGGGGACCCTATGTATATGTGCATAAACTGGACTATGAAAATGTTCCCTTTAGATGCCGTCGCTGCCATGCTTATGGTCATCCGGTTGCTGAGTGTAAACTTCCTTTACGGAGGAAAAATGGAGGCACTCAAAAACCTACAATTGCTGTGGAGTCTACTCCTCCGACTGATATCCCATTATCAGGACCTTCCCATAATGTGGTTTTGGATGCTGATGAGGGACATGGAATTCTCTGGGACTTGGTAGATCCTCACTCTACTGGCCTTGCTCTATCGGAACCCGGTGCTACTGCGGAAGGGGCTGACGGCATTCATCAGGAGTCGGTGAGGGATGCACCACTTATGGGAAAGTCGGTACCTGGAACAACATCTATTGAGCCTTCTCAACCAGCTTCTGTTTCGAGACCAGGGACATCGTCTGCAGGTATTCCTCTCTCCATAAACCCCCTCTCCTTTCATTTTGTTTTAAAAAACTTTACTTTCGATAATCCGGACTAGTTAGAGGCTTTAAAAAATTTGAATATCTCCTCGGATATGGAGTTGGTGGAACCTACTTGTCTCGCTCCTGACCTCCCTTCATCTTCACATACTCTGCCAAATCACGGGGTGATGCTACTTGACTTACCCCCTGAGGCTGATCCTGGCCCTATTGAACCCCCTTCTTCCTCCTCCTCTACCACCTCATCGGACTCTGGTTATTTTCTACGATCCCTTACAAAAGTTTCTCCGGGAGGGTTGGGTGTTGGGGGGAGTAAAAATGGTAAATGCCGAGGCAGGAAATCTCATCTTTCTAAAGCACAATCCAAGGCCAAGATGGACCTGCTAGAAGGCAAACAGGTGACTATTGATCGGGCGTTTAGAGCGGTGCGTGCCTAGAAGAGGGGCCGTTAATGAAATTTATGTCCTTTAACTGCAGGGGTCTTGCTAGTCCCCATAAAAGATCAACACTTTGTAGAGTGGTATCTCTTGAACACCGGGATATCATTCTACTTCAAGAAACTTTGGGTGTTGGCGAGGTTATTAAAACATTACTTGAAAGTTGGTTTGGTGGCTGGACTTTTGCTACCTTGGATGCTCGTGGTCGGTCTGGAGGTCAGGCTATTGGTTGGAATTCTCGTACGGTGCAGTGCCATAACCTCTGGGGAGTGGAAGCGGCTTTGGGAATGACCTGTTCGTCTCTTGATTTTGGTGAACTTTTTACGGTGGTAAATGTTTATGGACCATATTTGAACCAGGTTCCTTTCTGGGATTCTCTTCTCTCTCAGCCTATGCTACAGGAAGGAAACCTTATTCTCGGAGGGGATTTGAATTTTTCTCTAGGTCCGACAGAAGTTTGGGGTAGCAGAGCTCGGCCAGACCCTTTGGCTGACTATTTCACTCACAAGTTGGTTACAAATAATTTGCTGGATATTGAGCCAACTCTTCTAAAACCTACTTGGGGGAATAACAGAACTGGAGAAAACAGAGTTGAGAAACGTTTGGATCGATTTTTGGTGTCTGATCTTTTTGTGGACATAAACTATCTTCTGAGGCAGTGGGTAGGCTCGGGGGGTTCATCTGACCACTTCCCTATATTTCTGGAGATTCGTGATGGACCTTCTAAACCAGCTGGGCCGCTTAAGTTTAATAAGATCTGGTTAAAAGATGAGACCTTTTTTGACCTTGTTGGATCCCTTTAGGTACCCTACAACCCCAGGGAGGGCTCTTCTGCCTCTCATCAGTTCTCTGCCAATATCAAAAGAATTAAAAGGCTAGTGAAGGCTTGGGATTATGAAAAGAACAGTAGAGGTGATAGAGATTTGAAGTCGATTGAACTGGAGCTGCAGTCCATATATGATTTTGGCTCCGGGGGCCTGGGAACAGCGAAAGAAAAAGCACATTTGGTATCACTGGAAGGTAGGAGAAATTTGCTATTATTGGAAAAAGAGGAAACATGGCGTCTGAAAAGCAGGGCATTATGGCTAACGGTTGGTGATGAGAACACAAAATTTTTCCATGCATATGCAAAAGGAAGAAAGGTGTCTAATACCATTTGGAGCCTGGAAGACTCATTGGGGGATACCCAGACTTCTTTTGATAGTATGGCTGGGGTTGGGGTAAATCACTTCCAAACACTCTTTAAAGCCCTTGCACAGGCTAACATTTTGGAAATAGTCAGAATGGCACAAATTTTTCCTCGGTTTGTGGAAGAGGAAGACAATCACTCCTTGATGGCAAGTGTCACAGAAGAAGAGTTGAAGGGAGTTTTACAGAGTTTCCAAAAAGACAAAAGTCCGGGACCTGATGGCTGGACCGTGGAATTCCTCTTGGCACTTTTTGAGCTTATTGGGAATGATCTATTGCAGATGGTTGAAGACACTAGAATCTCTGGGCAGATCCCAGCTGCCCTTAACTCCACCTTTATTGCCCTAATACCTAAAACTGACAATTCTTCCTCTTTAAGTGATTTCAGACCCATCTCTTTGTGCAACTGTGTATATAAGGTGGTGTCAAAAATTATCGCCAGGCGGCTAAAAATTATTCTGTCCAAACATATCTCTGAGGAACAATTTGGTTTTCTGGAAGGGAGACAAATCCATGAGGCGATTGGAGTAGCACAAGAGGGCATCCATAGCATGAAAGCAAGGAAAATCAAAGGAGCTATAATCAAGATTGATCTGTCAAAAGCATATGACAAGGTGAGTTGGTTGTATATTCATTTACTCCTTACACATCTGGGTTTTGCTGTGGATTTTATCAGGTGGATAATGAGCTGTATTTCTACGGTATCTTTTGCGGTTCTCATCAATGGTGCAGCCTCTCCCTTCTTTCGGTCTGAAAGGGGTCTGCGATAGGGATGCCCGCTATCACCTTTACTTTTCCTGCTGGTTGCTGAAGGGCTAAGTAAAGCTCTGAAAAAAGCCTATAGGGATGGCACTCTCCAGGGTATACAAGTGGCTCCAGATTTATTTATATCACATCTGCTTTTCGTGGATGATATACTCATTTTCTGCTCTGGATCGGCTAGGGATATTGAAACTCTCTAGGACATCTTCTAACTTTTTTCTCTAGCTACGGGTATGGAGATCAATGATAGGAAATCCACTTTAACGACTCACTTACTTAGGGAATGTGAGATTACGGCTATTCGAAGGATCTTTCCCTATACTTTTTTACGTCTTGAAGATGGTTTCTGCTACCTTGGGTATCACTTAAAACCAAATGCATATACAAAACAGGATTGGCACTGGCTTATTGAAAAAATTCACAAGCAGTTGAAGGTTTGGAGTCACAGGTGGCTATCGAGAGCAGGAAGGCTGGTCCTGGTGAAATCTGTTTTAGAGGCCATCCCAGTGTACTGGATGTCCCTCTCATGGATCCCCAAAGGGACGTTGGAAAAAGCTCAGAAATTATGCTTTCGTTTTCTTTGGAGCGGTAAAGGAGATTTTGTTTCCCCATGGGTCCGACGGCAGAAAATCGCTATCCCTAAAGCCCTAGGGGGATGGGGTCTAAAAAACATTCATCTTTTCTCAAAAGCCCTAGCAGCAAAAGGGGTCTGGAGACTGCTAAAATCTGAAAGCCTTTGGACAAGAGTTGTCATCCAGAAATATATTGCTCCTGTATCTGTTATGGACTGAGTTCGGTCTACGAATAAGTCACATAATGGTAGTTCTGTTATCTGGAAAGATGTTATCAAATCTTTCTTTGTGGTTGGAGACCTTCTAGCTTGGAATATTGGGAATGGACAGGCTCTTCGTGTCGGGGAAGATCCCTGGTTTGGGAGTGCAGGTAGACACATTTTATCAGGTGAATTGATTACATCTCTTCGGGATATTGGCATAACTTACTTATCCCAACTTGTGATTCATGATAAGATCCACCCATGGAATCAGTCGTGGATAGATGTAGACACATTGGCACTATCTATGGACGAACAGGTGGAATTGAGAACCTATTACCGAGCACTCATCCGCTCACATATTCACATCCGTGACAGGGAGGACTGTTTGGTATGGGAAGGGGCTCCAAATGGAGTGTTCACACCAAAGAATGGATACATCAGTTTGAGTCACTTCATTAATCCACGTGAGTTGGTGTGGTGGTGGAAATCCATCTGGAAGAGAAACTGCCCATTGAAACATCGTCTCTTCATGTGGAATGTCCTCGAAAATACCATCCCTACCTGGGATTTTTTACAGAGAAAGAACAGGGCCGAGCCAGGGTGGTGCATTTTATGCAAAGCAAACGAGGAAACTTGTCTTCACTTATTCCTCCAATGCCCATACGCGGTCCAGGTATGGGCGGAATGCTCCAGAATCTCAAATACCCTGTTTAATTGGGAAGGGGATACGATGCTGTCGGCTTGGTCACAGTGGTTTATGGATCCAATTGGCATATCCTACAGAAATCTTCCATTACTGGTGGCATGGGGCATTTGGTTGGCACGGAATGGCATGATCTTCAAAGAAAAAACCAGTACACCGGTGGTCACAACTGTACAGATTTGTGGATTCATACAGGCCTACCCACATCATATCAAAGTCGCGAAAAAAAGAGATGTCCTTGCTCTTGAAATCGATGACTCTATGCCTTGGGGTTTCTACGATGGTTCTGCTTTGGAAAACAACTGTGGGGGTGGGGTTGTTCTACATCTATCTTTAACCCACTCATACCACCTTTTCTGGGGACTGGGGGAGGGTGGGAACAATTATGCTGAACTCATGATCCTAAAGCTTCTTCTCATTTTCGCAAGGGAGATTGATTGTCAACAGATAAACGTGTATGGAGATTCAATGAATGTCACAAACTTGACTATTGGCACCCAACAATGCAGGGACCTTAGACTCACAAACATACTTCAGGACATCTGAGAACTAAAACTTTCATTTTTACATTTTTCTTGCAGACATATTTTGAGGGAGAACAACAAGGAGGCGGACAAGGCTTCTAAGATTGGCAGGGACTTGGCAATGGGGATGTGGAAAGTAAAGGAATACCGAAATGGGACACTCTATGAATACTATCATAGACCTTTTATTGATGAACTGGCGTTACAGGAACAGGAACTGGAACAGTAGTGAGGATAATATAAGCTATGGAGCACTTATTGCTTTTTTGGTTGTGACGACGGGTTGAGGACCTATTATTATATTTTAAGCTTTTTTTTGGAGAAATCAAGAGGCTCAAGGAGCCACCAGACATATTTATGTTTTCTTATAATGTTTTTTTATGCTTTACTGATATGGCCATATACATGGTGATGATGAACATACCGGACTGATGTACTGAAGACCTTTTTTGTACTGTTTTGTCCTTCAATGGATAACCGCATGCTTTATGCATATACAGAATGTAATTTTTTCACCTCTGCTGAAATAAAATTACGCTTTTTTTTCTGGGAAAAATAAATAAATTAATTGCCATCAAATAAAATTCAATTTGTTTTCACCGAATTAATAATTTAGAGCATTTCAGGGTCTTTTTCCAAATTAGGATCCCTGAATGATATCTGGAATCCCTCTGGATACTGCTCACCTCGGTAGACATTTGAGGCATTCACAATTCAAAGAAAATATTCTTGCATAGCTTATTCGAATCCAGTAAAAAACAAAACTCTATCAAATCACAAAAGTGCAACTCAATTCCAATCCATTCCAACACCCCCACAGCATTGTCATCATCCCGATGGCTCATTCTCGTTGAAGTTTCTTAGCAATCTTGAGGTAGGGCCAACAGCCACTCTTTAACAATGGGGGTTCCCAAACTCAACTAATCAGTGTGCATTCTATGATAGAGGGCAGGAATAGTGGTGTGCAACACCATTACGCTATGCTCGACCTTGTTCAACAAGTCCTCCAACACATAAATCAGTCCACCCCTATGTTAGTAATTCTTCTTTGTCATCGCGAGTGCAAGATTCAAGCGGTCGATGGAATGTGCAAGGAGGTCGTGCAAGAGATTGAAGCAGAGCGTGGGGGCACATCACAAAAACAAAAACAATGCATTATTTAACCTAATAACTAACTTTTGGAAATGGTCTTTTCGCACGTGCAAAGGGTGGTTCCGCATGGCCTTTGGATGGTTTCCAATACCGTCTTTCCCACATGCGGATGTATCAAGAATGGACACGTGCGATGGTTGTTTATATTTCCAATACCGTCTTTCCCACATGCGGATGTATCAAGAATGGACACGTGCGATGGTTGTTTATATATAAACAACCATCGCACGTGTCCATTCTTGATACATCCGCATGTGGGAAAGACGGTATTGGAAACCATCCAAAGGCCATGCGGAACCACCCTTTGCACGTGCGAAAAGACCATTTCCAAAAGTTAGTTATTAGGTTAAATAATGCATTGTTTTTGTTATTTGCTCAATGGTTACAAATAATGAGGAACGCGATGGGAAAATAGAAAGCTTTGCATAAATTGATATTACATTCATAAAATGGTCAAAGATTGAATTAGACGGGAGCAAAGGGATGAAACAAAAATAAATAACGGCGCCCATATATTTTCTCACAAGGTTGGCACATAACCGACTGACAGTTAAAGAATAGAAGCACAGGTGGCAGGATAAATCAAATTTCCAGGTACTGAAATAGTCAGAAACTCAGCTCGTCTCCAAAATACTTGACAGGTGGAAAATGAAGACATTTTAAGTCCTGAAAATGCTGTGTGTTCTTATAGGGGTTGGGTTTTCGGGATCGCTGTCACAGCCTAAAAACATATCACTAGAAACTCGCTAGAATGCAGCGACGCGTTTCCAGGAGCAGGTCGGGAGAAGCATAGCCTTCCACGTGGCACGATTCCATTGGCTCTATGAGCGAGGAATCTTGCTGATGTGGAAGTAATGCTTCTCCATGGTGAACGCCTACGACGTAAATATAAATACGAAAACCACTCACTATTAAATGCCAAAAAAAGAAAACGTCGCCCACAGAGTGAATATACAGTTTGCAGTAACTTCGTCGTCTTTACAACAAGTCACATCAACTTTTTAGGAGAAAAAACTAATTCATTTCTGTTAATATAATCGTTTAGTATCATATTTAAATTAATTATAATATTCATAATCAATTAACCATGAAATGGGATGACATAAAAAGGTGACCACACCATAGGTTCTTTCTTAATGCAGCTCTTTAACGACCACTAAGTTTGTATAGTGGACATTGTAACAACACTTTGGACATTATTTAACACTCAACCTCACCCTTTATTATATTCTCTAGTGGTTATTAGAAAACCTATTTAAATTAAAACAGTTTTTTTCTTTCTTTAAGTATTTTTAGATCTTTAAAAAACTTATAATCTGAAGTTTTGTTAGGAAAATATTATTTATAATTAGTCGAAAATAATATTATTTTTTCTTACGACGACGTGATCCGTAACGTGTACCAAAAAATATGGTCACGACTCACGACTCACGAACTTCATACTTCTATTTATTCAGGCACTCATGATTTTGCCATTATGAAAAATAACCTTTAAAACATATAGAGCAGATGACGCCGCACGCAGGAATGAATGAGAATAAATATTATTTAAAACGCACTTTTTTGGATTAACGATTTTCACTGGTTTAAGCATTCGTGTCATCGTTTCTCCCTGACATTTTCCGGTACTTTGCGAACATAATCCCTTTTTAATTTTTAATTTGTTTACTGTCTTGCCTGGTCTTCTTCAGCGCTAATGTCGGCACACGTGCATTCTTAGAATTTGAAAGTCATGTGACCCACATAAACCATTGGCTCCAGCCTCCGCACATGGAGAAGAGGGGCGCCCTCGCGATCCCGTTTAGAAGACGTAGTAGATGCTTCCCATCCCTTCGGCGCACATGATCTCAGACTAAATGGAAGCTTATACGTATGCAGAGAAGACAAATAAAATAAATTAATCTTAAATTAAATAGTTATCGATGGAATTTAAAGTTTAAAATGAAATTTTCTATAAATTAAGTAATGATTAATCAGTATCACTATCCATTTCCTAAAGACGAATTCAAATCTTTTTACAGTTTTGTAGATGGTTGCACTAAGATTTTCGATAAAGTCTTCATCATTAGCGGCTAGCTTAGAGCGCGCTCAAGACTGCTTTTCACCCACACTTCGCACATTGAGTGAAGAGGGGCGCCTTTGTATCCCAGTTTTGATGACATACAACACATTTTATTTCAATACGTTGGAGCCACTCTAATGAACTACAGCGCCGAAAATACGTTAAATCAAAATGTGTAAATTAAATTATTTGTAACAATTTTATTGGACATCATCGACCGACTTTGCACATCATGATTTTTCCGTAATTTCTGTCAGATAACACACTTCAGCCCACTTCGGGCGCGCTATGACCGCACTTTTCATCTTCATGTGACCAGGCTAACTCTCGTGTGCCGCGGCTAGTGTGAACGATATAACCATATTGAAGTGGTGGATTTTAAATCAAAATGTTGAATTTTGTACATTAAAAACATGTTAGATTTATATTTTAAAAAGACTTTTAAAACTTGGGCAAACTTATTTAGAATAGTGGGCTCATAGCACCCTTTTTCATCATCATCTCATTTGGGCAAACTTATTTAGAATAGTGGGCTCATAGCGCCCTTTTCATCCTCATTTCATGTGCCAAGTTTTTGTGTGAACCATATTCAAGTGACCGGTGTTCTTAAATCAAAATGTTAAATTTTGTATAATAAAAAATATGGAAGAGATATATTTTTAAAGTTTTTTAAAATTTGGGCAAATTTATTTAGGATGATATTTTTGCATATTTGCCCAACAAAATCCAAATAATAACTTACCATTTTAGTGAAATATTTTTGAGAGATATTTTTCAGACTTTAACTAAGATTAAAAACGTATTTGAAGAATTCAATGCATCTGAGCCTAATAAAAATAATGTAAAACTTTTTGTATCTATAGACCAACCAAATCTACATAGTGAATATAATGAATGGAAGAAATTCAAATAAAATAACAACTAGCATACCCCCAAAGCGGGGGAAATTAAACGCCGAAAAGAACTTCAGTATGTCTAGAACGAGAGAAAGTTGTGTGTATGTAGAAAATGTAAGTGCAAATACTAATAAGCAATAAATAGGAAGCCATGCAATACATGAAAATCAATGTAATTGATGGCAAGTAAAATGAAACGTGCATTAATTTGTCAAAAGAGAAAGTATACATATGCAATATAATTAGTTATTAAGTTTAACTCTAATTATATTGGAAAGGAACATTGGTATTTTCATTTGGTATGGGTAGTATAGGGAATGAGGGACGCAATTTGAAGCAGGGAAAGAGAATGAAGGCATGCCTCTTCCTTTTTGCGAAGTGTCTTTCATATTTGCATAGCGTTCGAAGGAGAACGATGGTGCAATTCGCATTCCTTCTAATGTTGTAGTGTGTGACATTGCAATGAAGGTCGAGCTTTGACGTTCAGTGTTACCAATTTCAATGGTTGACCTTGTCAATGTCAATCCTTGGGATTTATGGATAGTCAATGCCCAAGCCATCTTGAGGGGGATTTGTCGATTGCAGGGACAATTCTCTTCTTCCACTTGTCAGTTTTATGTGCCTGGTTATATGACCATTGTTGTGCAAGGGCTATAAGGCAGAAGGGGTCCAATGTTGGAGGGCGTTGCAAGTACGCATCTATGAAACTGGAGCCAGATAAGCAATCGTCTAAGTCAAGAGATACACGACGGAATATTTGGCGACCAACATTTAGTTTGATGAAGGTCCGACTGCATGTGACAGGGGGTAGTTTTTGCAACATATGGCAAGTTTCTTGAGTACTGATGTCTCAGTCAACAATTGCTTCTGAGTGTAAGCGAAGATATGCATATGAGGCTGGGTCCTGTGGAGATGATGTAGCTGTGATTCTAGTCAACATATGATGGTAGGTCTCTGATTTACCTTCTGATTTGGAAGCATATTTTCCAATGTATTTCAAGACAACATATTCTGAGAGTATCGGTTGGCAATCCACATTTGCTCGCCATGTTTGAAGTATGTTAGGATTATGGATGTTTAGTCGAGGATCATTGCGTGCAGGGTGATATGTCTTTTGACCCTTCTCATCAATGTATAGTGATGATTCATGTTGTACATTCCAAGGGAATTTATATCTGCATTCAAGTGTATTCCTTTTTTTGCGTAGACATGATTGTTCAGTGCACTTTGTATGCCTTTGTATTATGTTTAAGAGTTGCTCATAGTCCTGAAGTGGGTTGGATGAAAGTATATCCTTTGTATCTAGAAAGTAAGGGTCATTCTCAATGGATTGATGCACATGAATCTGCCTGCCATGAATTTCTCTTGGATTCCATGCTGTAACATATTTAACGAAGGAATTCTTTGCAGCGTTGATTTGATCCGGGTATTGCCAATTTAATGTTTCCATGTTAGGAGCTCCATCAATCCAAAGGAAACCATGTATATGTGCAGAGCCACGATGTTTCCATTCATAACTACAAAAGGAATTTTAGAGGACAAGAACATTTTACAGATATGTAAAGGTGTTGCAGAGACAAGTGCAGGTAGGATATAATGTGTACCTATACCAATGATCTGTTGTTTGCATGTTTTTTTTAAGTATCTCCTCATGGAATATTGAAAATATTCTATGCATGTATGCAGCCACAGTGTGGGGCCTATCAATGGTGTTACGATTACGCTAGCGTTACCACGCGGCGGGGTCAGTAGGGCAGTTATGTTGCATAAGTGCATGTAGGTTTGGCCATTTTGTGTCTGCTGCGTTGAGAGTGAAGAAAAATGTAGGGAATCCCAACTGTGTGATCATGTTTGTAAGCTCGCTTATGCGTAGTGTCCAGTATGCCCTGGTCCCACGAAGGTGTGCTCCAAAGCACGTGGCATGTTCTGGTAGGTTGTATGTAGGCATTTATTGTAGATGTGCATACAATTCTTCAATGGTGGTTGGTGTCTTGTGTTCTTGGCTCTGCTTAACAAAGAAGTTAGTTGTAGATTGACTCCTGTGACGCATAATCAAATAGTACAAGTAGTATCTGAAGCAGGGATGAGTACCAAATCTATTGCCATGGTATCTCATTAAGTGCACTGCATATATATCGAGTGGAATGTTCTTGATACGTGGATGGCGAGGTAGTGCGTCCCCATTTGGGAAAAGAGTTGGGAATGCCATGTCGAATAGACCCTCTGTGTTGTACTCATTGACTGGTGATGATCCAATAGCTGACCAATCAAGAATAGTAGGTAGAGCATTGGATGCAACCTGAACAAATTCTTTGATCTTTCCCATTTCTCGTTCTACATTAGGCAATCTGAAGGCAAAAGAATATACTTCTTGTGTTAGTTGGGTAACATTTTGGTTATCAAGATTGGGTATATTTGAATCTATATAGAAGGGCATGTCAAAGTTTGTAGAGATATAATGCAGTTGAGACGAGACGAGACATCGGTGCACGATATTGGAAGTGATGCAATTGTATTATGGTCGAGTTGTACATCACTATAGTATCTGTCATTATGTGTCTTATAGAGCAATGCATCAACGACATGTGATTTTGTCACATAATAATCATAACATTTACCTTTTGTTCCATGCCTCCTCACTACCAAGATATCAATAGCTGAAAGGGGGCGTGGAAGGAAATTTGTAATCTGCACAATTTGTTGGGGGAAACTAATACTGTGACCACTGTACTTGTATTGTCCACCACGAGCATGTCTTACCTATAAAAGTGGGCTAACACGAGCAATGAGCATTTCTTCAATTTGAGTAAGTATGGATAGTACAATGGGTTGGTCACCGGGGTCCATATTGTTCCATTTTGAGAATCGATGACCATTAGTTTATCTATGGCATCGGCTGCAAATGTGTTCATTGAGAGACATATGAGTAAGAATGCCACGATATGATTCCATACAAGTAGTACAAGTATGCATGTTAAACAAGGCATCAATCTGTTTGCGGAAAGACTGGGTAGAATTTGGATGGCCATGTTGTTGAAGAGTTTCTATTGGAAAATGCAAATGAGGTTCCGAATTAGTATTCATTGTAGTCTCTTGAAATCTAATTTTTTCATCTTTCTTTTTAGCATATCTTCTTCTGTGTTGTTCATTTTTTGGGACCTTAGATGTTGATGGTTTTGTAGCAATTGGGTCAACGTCTTTGCTTGTGGTACTTTCAGTGTTCCATTTATCTCTTCTTCTCTTGTTTATTTCTGTAGCTTGGAATTTATGTCGATGACTATTGTATTGATTCTTACGATGAACCTCATACTCTTGAGACGATATACCTGCTAGACCTGTTGGAATGCTCTTGTCCATGCTTTCTATTGCAATATGTGAAGGTGCATGTAAGGAAAGTAATGAACAATTTGTAAATATATATTATTAAATTCTATATTGCATGTAATTTGTTTGATAACATCTAATTTGACACATATAGGAGTAATATTTTAGAAAGATGAAAATTTAAATTTTATGATATGTTGGATATGGATGCATGAGTTGTGAAATAAATATGCTAACTTTATAAAATCCATGTTTGATTTAATATGTAACTGTACAAAGTGAGAACTTCTTGCTTCAAAGAAAAAATCCTAAGATATACCTTCACTATCTAAGCAACACTTAATATGTAAATGTACAAAGGAAGCCAAAATACAAGTTATGGCTTCGAAGGAAAAACCCTAACACATGCCTTTACTATATAGGGAAAATGTGATATGCAACTGTGCAAAGCAGGGAAAAAACACAATTGTTTGCTTTGAAGAAAAAACCCTAACACGTGCCTTTACTATTTAGGCAACATTTCAGGGGTAGGCATGTTTTCTTTTGGATTTTGCATGCAATCCATTTTATCACATGCAATTACAATGTGTTTGATTTGTTTCTGATTGGCAAGTGTTTCTTCATGTACTACTAGTTTGAACAAGTAACTATTTAAGAACAAATTGGCAAAGATGTTCGTGGTCTCTTTGGTATTTCCTTCATAGTCATAGTCAAACAACTTTTGAGTAGGTATGCTGATAAGTTGTTCTGCAACATCTTGGAATGCAGTTACATTGATCTTGCTTGTTTGGTCTTCAATGTTGAATTGGAAAATGTACCTGTAGTCACATTCATAGACATGTTGATCGCACCTTTGGCAATTCCAGACACCATCCTCAATAGGTATGAGTTTTTTTTTGCAAAGGCGATCTTTAAATGTAAGAGGACATGCATAATACCAACAATTGTCTGTATCCATTGAAGATATAGTTGCCTCGACTAAAATGTATGCAGGTTCTGTCCCTTTACCGATTCCTTCATTTTTAATGTCAGCCAGTTTCTTTCGTATGGAAGGGTGACCTTCTGAAGCACCATGTGCAGATAATGAGTGGGATTGGAGGTATGTTTCTGGTTTATCAAGCCAGGTTCGCAAATCTTGAGTTTCTTTGAGATCAGGATTGATGTAAATTTGGGATGAAAAAGTTGATGTAATTGATAGTTGATTGAAGTCTGTTAGTTTTCCATCCTTTATAGCAATTATTAGAAAGCTATTTGTGATGGCATATTTGTCTAGATTATGCTTAGTGCATAGGACCCCCCATAGTGTGACCTCTATACTATAACTTGACATGTCCTTTAGTTGAAGGGTTCTCTTATGTGTCTCTGTTCCATTTTTCCTCATGATAGTTACTAAAGGGCTAATGGATATAACAACTCCAAGTATATCAACTATAGAATTATTGGTCAGAGTTGATAATTCTTTGATAGGAGTGAAGATAAAGTTATGGTTTGCTATTAAATGTTCATCATGTAAGCAAGGTTCTATGGTGGAAGTACTACCAATATTTATTTCAAAGTCATTTTTTAAATGATTGAATTCTTTTTTTTGCAGGTTTGATTATCCCTTTTTAGATTATGTAAACTTTACCAATACATATGGAAGGATGGAAGTGTGTTGCTTGGATATTGAAGCATGTGATACGTATCTCATTGCCTTCAATGTCAACAACATCAAAGCTAAAGACATGGCTAGGTCCCTTGGCATTGGTGAAGGTGCGAAGGTCACTTTTTGTAAGGACTCTGATTTTCAATGTCTATTCTTGTAGGTATGGCTGCAAAGATTTAATAGGAGTGATATTTGGGGGTGTTATAAGTGTTTCTATAGTTTTTTTTATAGGAGGACTTACATATTCGTTCAACAATGGTGCACCAATTATCTTTGAAGTCAAAGTATGTATTTGTATTCCTTGAACTATAAGAATCCTGCAAAAAAATGTAAAAATAAAGGTAAAATTGGTATTTAAAATATTGTGCAAAAAGTGGGTAGTGAAAAATGTGATTACTTTGTATGATGTTTGTATGATGTATGTGATTTGGAATGGGATGTGTTGAGGAAAAAAGCAAACGAAAGTCCAAAATTTGTATAACAAGACTGCAAATAATATCTCCATTTCCAAGACTTGTAATAGAGTTTGTTATTAAAATCAACCTCATAATTTCAGGTATATTCTTTCACTAAAGTTCAAAACAAGGGTACGAAAAAGACACATAAGGAAAAACAGTGTTACACCAATGTATTAGGCAAAGTATATAAGGAAAAACAGTGTTGCACCATTGTATTAGGCAAAGTATATGAGGAAGGGCACTGTGAGATAGATTCCAGATTTACAGCCGTGCAAATACAAAGAATGGGCTCAAGAGAATCAGAAAATGGTGCAAATACAAAGAATGGGCTCAAGAGAATCAGAAAAAGAAAAAGGTTTAAAGAAAGAAAATTTCCACTGCAAAAAAAAACATCAAATTCTTATTCCAAATAAACAAATACAACCTAATAAACGACATAGAATGGCATCACAAAATCATGTACAAGAAGAAACCGATGTCCCCTGTATCAGGAAGAATCATCACTGCTGTTTTCTATTGTCCTCTTTACCCCCTTGCCCCTCTTTCGGGGATAAATCAATTGAGGGGAGTTCGTGCGTACCTATTGCATCGGGAAGGCCAATTCTATTTACGTAGAGCCTATTCTTCCGGTAGGCCAGTTCTATTAATGCAGAGTCTATTATTCCTCAGGAAAATATTGTATAACCAGTCAGTGATTTGAGCGATGCAGAAGCATGAAATAGCATTGCAACAGCACGGAAGACAGGATGGCATATGATCATATTAGCGAACAGCTTAAGCTGAAATCTTTAGAGAGAAAATTTAGAAGAAATTACCTCTGAAGCTATAGTATGTATTGCACATCCCACAATATATATAAATATGACTCAAACAATCTTGTCAGAATTTTTGTTCAAGCGGTCTGAGGATATTCGTTGATCACTCGAAAAGAACTACCTATCTATCTATATATGCCTATTCGGGTTTTGTTTCAACAAGTTTTGCTCCAACATATTGAATATAAAGTTATGTCCGCTACCGGGCTTTCTCCGGATTTGAGTGATCAATGTTATTATTATGTCCCCGAAGGGGAACATATATAGATCGATGAATACCTATTAATCTGGTGAAAGCCTATAAATTTTTTGCCAATACCTATAGTTTTAATAAAAGTTGAAATATTTTTTTATAAATTTGAATTTTTAAAATAATTTTTTAAAATTTTGATTGGCTGCATTACCTAACGCCATCCTTGTTTTTTGGTTCCCAGGAGGGGGCTGCGGGCTAACGTTAGGCCTACAGATGACACAAAAGGTAGCATGTTTTTAATGCTTACAGTTTTTTTTAGAATTTCGTGTCTGCTGCTGCGCTAGTGCGGTTCAACATATATTACAATGTCGTCTCAACCTGCATTGCATTAAAAACCTTTGTGTGGATTAAATGGACCAGGGTTTTACAACCATTGATAATATCGCCCACCATTAATTCGTGTATCAACTTTGAATAGGGTTTTCGTGCGCTGAGCGGCCTGCAATACACAATTAATTAATTCACGGATTCTTGTGCACAGATTCTTTCTTGAAAAGTATGTATGTAGGCATCGTTTCATTTCATTGGATCTTCTTTAGAAATTTGCAGTGCTATGTATTCTTCTAATTTCTAACATTGCAATTGTTTCATTCGTTGGATCTTCTTTGGAAATTTGCAGTGCTGAGTATTCTTTTAATTTATAACATGGAAAATCCATGGTTTCATCACAGAATGCAGGAGGAAGCGGCCACCAACAGTGAGTTTATCTCTGTTCGGACGGTTCTTGTTGTTGTCTATTGGGGGTGAGTTAAGTATTTGAAGTCCACATTTTGCATCCTCATTTTTGTCATGGTTATATAAATAGAGTTGATATTATATTCTCATAAACATTTTGTCTCTCAGTTTGTTACAACGTCTGCATTTCAAACGTTCTTGCTAATGGGATTGAAGGATACGTCTCCTGTCTTAGCTTCGGCAATGCCTAACTTGGCTCCAGCCATTATATTCGTCACGACATGGGCTTTGGGGTTGGTACACGCACTTCTAACTCATTTGTTCCATTCAGTCTCTATATATTTTCTTATGGGTTTTTATAGATTTCAGAAACTAAACATTTTGTACCTTCAGTTTATAGGTTTCAGAAATTAAACGTTCTTTACCTATGTGGATACTATTTTCCAAAGATTACACAGTTCTGGTAGATAAGAAGATAAAACTCTACTCGAAACAATAGAAAACCCTTCGTTGGTCAATTTTTTTTGGAGAATATATTGATTTGCAGGAATTTACAAGGATAGTTCTATGGCTCTCCTAGATATCTACTCACATATATGTTTCACTTTTGTTTCTGTTTCTCAGAAGTATAGTACACTTTTGATTGTGGAGTAATTTTTTTCTTTCTTTTTTTTCTTTTTCTGTTAGCATCTTGAAATTTTGTTGTACAATTTTTAATTAAATTGTAATTTTTCAATAAATTCAGCCATTCAGATACACCCCTATCTGAACAATTATACAATTCCAACAATTATTTTAAACATATTATTGCTTAGTAAATCCCCAGTCGTTCTTTAGCTTGCCATTTGGGGCCACATGAGATGCTGGGTAGCCTTACTTTACTTCCATTTTTTTTTAATTATTGCTTTGCTCAAGTGTTGATGGTCGAGTTCACACTTTCATGGATGTCTTCAAAGCTATATCCATCATCTTGGCACTGGCTGGCGCAGAGGCTCGACCCCAACCCCCGTAGTTTCAAAGTACACAGCACACAACAAAGAATAAATTCACACGCAGCCTCCAACTAATTCACTTGCAGGAGAATTAAACGCATAGGATTGAAAACATAAATTTTAAATTTTGCATCAGCAAATGTTTAAAATTTACAGACAGGCTCAAGGCTTCCTGCTTCTTAGAACTCTACCACACTACTTGGTTTCCACCCCCTCGCCGTTCTTGGCTCATCTTACCAACTGTTTTTCACTCCCCTTACCGACCAAAATGGGCGGGCAGAAAAATTAATGCGCCCCATCTTAATTCAACTACCACACATTAAATGCACAAGCTACCCTACCAAGGAACATGCGCCAGAATATATCAGTCGATCCCTAAATTTGACAAGGCGCCACGTTATAGGAAGCGAAATCTGGGGCTCCTGGAATATCATAAAGTGGGAAATGCGTGTAGATAAAAAGATATTTTTCCATGGAATAAGGGTATCTCAGCAAAGGAAACTTCAACACGTTTAAGTTGCACTTGGAAATTCATGCGGATCGAGCTGTGCCATGAAGTTTATAAATGTCTCGCAGTTGTTTATGATAAAGTCTTTAGCACTTACACGGTGCTTCAATTTTTTTGCTTGTTCTCTTTATGAGACCGCTTACAGTGTGACTTGTACCTGTCCTTTCAAAGTTTCAAGTTTACTTTTGGCCGGTTCGATGTGTATTGCCATGATAAATATACGGTCTCTTTATGTGAGGCAGGTTGACATGTCCGTTTAAGTTTCCTTTGGCATTGATATATTTGCACGGCATCGGCATCTTTCCCATTGCAATGTCTGGTTTTGGTTCAGTGGGTGCAGATTTTCAATCTACAAAACAAGTGTATGGGGAAGCGGTGGAACTAGATAGTTGTAAATTGGAATTGGAATCTGGAGATACATATGCATGGAAACCAAGTGTCTGATAGAAGTAGTGGAATTAGATCATTGGAATGAGATAAATATGCATGACCATCTAACAGATTTAGGAAGAGATGTCGTTGAGTCTTCTTGGCCGCGTTATCTTTGGCGTTGGGCACAGGATGATTTGTTGCAGCATTCATCTGTAAGTAGTTTACCATTCAGTCTATGGTATATTAATACTGTTCAATTTTTAGTTATTCATCATTTTGCAAGATTGAACATCTATTAACTATCATTTTTAAGAATCGTCGGGTAATACCCGGGCAGAGAATTAGAGTGGTTCTTAGTGAATATCATGAAGATGACGCATTTGACTGTATTCGAATGACAAGGTTGCAACTTGTTCATGCTAAAGGTTCTCTCTTGGAACGCATTCTCACGAAGGTGAAGTCCCCAGCCCTCACATGGCTCCGCTAGAACAAGAGTTCCAACTCTTCCCTACCTTCTTGGATTGTAATGAAGAATTTAAGGTTTTCAACTCCAAACATCCGGCTGCCCACAATTCCTCCAAAGATGTAAGTGATTCCATACTTAGGCAGCTCTTCTAACTCAGAGCACCCACTAACACTTTGGCCTCGGGAGTCGAGGCTCTCTCCACTGCTCCAACCCCTTACGCTCTTCAGCATCATACATGAGTCTGTGTGCAATACCTCCAAAGATACCAATGTTTTCATACTCAGCAGCTCTTCTAACTCAGACAACCCATGAACATCTAGGATTCTAAGCTTTGTCGTGTGCTCCAACCCCAGTATGCTCTTCAGCTTCACCCCCCCTGCCCCCAACTCCTCCAAAGATGTCATTGTTTCCATACTTGGCAGCTCTGTTAAGTCAGACAACCCATGAACATCTAGGATTCTAATCTTTGTCACGTTCTCCAATCCTCGTATGCTCTTCGGATTCACATATTCGTTTCAGCTTCTCACATTCGTTTGTCGGCCACAATTCCTCCAAAATCTTTTGAATTCAACTAAGACATTGTTTTGCTATATGGTAATTAGAGGTAATTGGATAAACGTTCTACGTTTCAGTCCGGTCATTTTTTTCGTAATACACTTTTTTTGAAAGCCTAGTTCTCTATGTTGGTGCTATGTGTTAGAAGAGGTGGAAGATGTTGAACATTGTATGTCGTTGGAGTCTGGATATGCTTGATTTCTGTAGATATCCGAAATCAGTGGAAGTAGTGAACTAGCTGCTTGTGCAGATGGAGAACAAAGGGAGGCATGCTGCTTTCTTTAGCAATCAATGAGTTTTCCAGAGACTGGACCATTTTTGTAATGAATGTCGCAATAACATTGGTTGTTTAATGGGATTTGCAGTAACGCAATAGAACCAGTTTTGCAATGGAAGCAGTCATATTGTTTAATGGGTTTTACAATGACGCAATATATATGGATGTTTAATGGGACTTAAGAGCCTTGCATTAATTAATCGTTATTTAGTGTTTGTTTTTTGCATTAATTAATCGTTATGTAAGTATAACTTAACTTCAATTTCCTGGAAATGAAGAAACTCTGCAATGTTCGTGTGTTATTATCTTTTTGGATGCATGGCGTGTATTATGATGATTACTGAGTGTTATATTTTAATTGAAGTCTGGGTATGATGTCTGACAGATATTTAATTTCTTAAGTTTCTTCAAATTTAAGAAACATATGAATAGCCTATAAATGTCCGTGTATGATATTTCTCTTAACTAAGTTTTTATTTCTCTTAACTAAACTGCAAAACCGGTTGGCATTTGTTAACTTCCTTTAACAAAACTGCAACATATTGACCGACCAACTATTTAAGAGGTAAGCATGACATTTATTTATGACAATAAATATACATCTTCCTGTCACAAAATTGCAAGGTGGCAAGTTGTCAACACCTTGGGATCTTTACATACAATGAATGCACAACGTCCACAACAATTTTGTATTTATTTACCAACAAAAATGCATAACTTCGGAGAAAATTCCACAAATTTATTGTCAAACCTTTTTCATTTAAAAACAATAATGCACAGCTATCTCTGACGAAATTGCACCTCTTTATATTTTACAAAATTGACCTTGACATCTATTTACACCACTTGCTTCGCATTATAGCTAAATATTAATGGCCACTGCCCCTGCCCATGGAACTTGATACCATTGTGGTTTTAATTCGGTACGAACTATCGTGGCCAGGACCAACTACCTAAATACAAGGCAGGACCAACTATAGTAGCAAGGAATAACTGCCTTCTGAATGTACCTGGAGTAGCAATACCTGGTTTCTTCTTATTTTAATTTCAGAAGCGATGGACCAGTGCCCACTTTTGTCGAGAGAAAAGTGATGGACCAGTGCCCACTTGCATTGAGAACAATCTGTGGACTGGAAAGAACTAGCATGGTCATTCTTTTGTTTGTGCTCATTTGGATGTTGATGTTCTATATGTCATTCTTGATTTTAGTATATAATCACCTTATATTATACTCTCGACAGAACAGGCGTAGACATAGGGACAGATAGATCATGATACTCTTGCAAGGAGTCTTTAACTCTATTAATATTAGATCAAGTTATCAACAACTACTACATATTTTCCTTATAGATTCATCATATCTTTATATGTGCTACAATTTTTGAAACATATATTAACTACCTCGGTGGACCTGATCAACCCGACCAAATATGTTTTCCTTATAGATTCATATCTTTATATATGCTTATAACATACCTACCTCGGTGGACCTAGACCAAGACCAACTCGACCAACTACTCTATTTACTAGTCAACTAAGTCGACTAAGCTCCCACATTCATCACTCGCTCCAATTCATCCATTGTTGTTCTTGTTGTCCATCATTCCTAAGTTGTCATTGCATTATGTGGATATGCTTCTTCTGCTTTTTTTTCTCCTCTTTCTTTGCTTGCCTTGGCTTGTGTCTTTATTTCTTTCTATGTATCTCTTTGCTTACTACTATTGAATATTATTTACCCAACAATTAGGCATATCAATTGTCCTTGATGTTTAATATTCATTTCAACATCCTTTGTTTTTCCAAACAAACATCTATAAAGTTTCAAGAAATAAAGTGGATCATGGAATCCTTGGGATGATACCTTGAAATCATAACAATTTATTTCCATCTTTTCCTCTTATCATTGGTTTAAGGTTATGGATTGAGAGCATCAAGAGTGATAACCTTCTTAAATGAGACCAGTGAAATATCTTCAATTTACAACTTAGTTCGAAATAGAGTTGTCTTGTGGTTTGTACCTTTTGGCTTGTTTTCACAAAGAGAATTTGTCAGTTTTGCACACTCATTACAAGAATTGAACCTGGGTGGGGAGGGCAACAATCATTCCTCCCAACCACCCAAACTACAACCAATGAACCACTAGTTATACGAACTTTGAATCTAAATAATATTACATGTACTAGTTATATGAAATCTGAATCTAAATAATATAATTGACTCTAGAGTATATAAAACATATGGAGGATATTACACTCCATTTACGGAGTTGATTCATGGCAAAGCTTAGAATCCTAGATGTTCGTGGGTTATCTGAGTTAGAAGAGCCGCCGAGTATGGAAACATTGGTATATTTGGAGGTATTGCACACATACTCATGTATGATGCTGAAGAGCGCAGGGGTTGGAGCAGTGGAGAAAGCGACTCTCGAGGCCAAAGTGTTAGTGGGTGCTCTGAGTTAGAAGAGTGGGTGCTCTGAGTTAGAAGAGCTGCCGAAGTATGGAATCATTAACATCTTTGGAGGAATTGTGTTGGATTTTAACCTCTAAACTATTATTATGTAAAAAAAACAATTCCTTCAACAAATTTTTTCGTTACAAAAAACTCCTCATAACTAGCCGCAAAGCTGGTGGCAATGTCGGGGACATTGCCACCACGTGGCTCTTGTTATAAACATAATCCAAATTTTCCGTTCACTTCATAGAAATCTATTTTTATCGGGGCATAGAAAATAAAGTAATTTGCATAAGCGTAAACGGATTTGAGGAAAGCATCTCTCTATCTCACCCCGCATTTATTAGTGAAACAAACCGAGATACAATTCGATGGAAATGCGCTGCCCGGAAGCCTAGGTCATGAGCATTTCTTTGCGTTAAAAACAAGCAAAACATACCGAACGGAGGATCTTTGAATGTTTAAAATGCCTTCTGTCCAGAAAGAGTCAAAGCCAATTAATCATCTGGCATCTGGCATACATGCAAAAAATTAATTTAAGTTTACTTTTTAAACCATCTGGCATACTTGCAAGAGTCAGAAAGTCATTCAAACTGTCAACCTGTATACCATGAAAATGGCGTGGCCACCAAGTATCATGCATTAAGGCTCCAACCGGAGTAGAAAAAAATGATGAAAGAAATCATAATATGCCTACCTAGAAAGTGACCAGTCAAAGGAACCTGATGCTGATTAGAATTTCTGTGTCAGATATAGAAGGGAAGTTGTGAATCAAAAGTACAGAGTTAGATCAACGTGGAAGGAGTCCCATCTGCACAAAAACCTCGAACATCTGTGTTCTTCTATTCATGAAGGTCCCTGGCATGTTGAAGGTAGGTGTAGGATTCGTTGTCCGTGAGATGTTGTGTTTCTCTTGCTGTACTTGTGTTGAACTCTTTGATCTAGAGGTATGCCTATTTCTAGTTGGTGCAAAAGTTCTAAGTATATCTCTGCACGAGATTTAGCATTCTAGTTTTTTATTATTAATTTATTGCATTCTTCTTCAATCCTGTAGCTCTTCTTATTGATGGCCTGAACCAAGCCCTAAAGCTAGCGTCCGTCATCGTCACAAATTGTCTTAGAGGAGGATCTAAATCCCTACGACCTGTAGACTATTTGCTCGTCCTCAATGATTAACTTTAACATCCGAAATCAGAGCTGCTCGTTCTAAAACTGCCTTTAGCTATTTGTTCTTCCATAAAATCAGAATCCCCTGCTTCACATTTTTACAATTATGTCTGCAGAATAAACGTGGAGTCTTCTCTACATTTTACAAGGTTTTCACTGCAAGGTGATGAAGATATTTCAGTTGGATAATTAAATTCATCTTCTCATGTAAATAAGTATTGCTCGGATACTGCAATTAAATGAAAATATTGCAGTCAGATTTATCCATGCGGTTCAGTTTTACTTATGTTGTAAAACTTTGAAGGAAACCAATTAAAAATACAAAACCCAATAGGTTGGTCATGTACATTTCATTTTGCAGGGAATTTCAATTAACTTCCAGCAAAATCTTGGCAAAGACGTCAACTTTGCAAATTCAAATTTGTCATCTTTTTGTCTGTCTTCTTTCGCTAGGCACTGATAGAGTTGTGCCACGTTTTGATGTGCATCCAAAGAAAGCATGGCTAAATATAGGCGTTTGTCCATTGCCTGTTACAGTGAGGAGGCTGGCTGGCAAACGCTCTTGAAATTTGGGTTTGTTTTTGTATTTGGATCTGCATTTTCTAGTCATTTTTAGTAAATAAAACAAAACCTATTAGTAAATAAAACAAAACCTATGCTGAAACAGTGGAGAAAACACCAACACAGAAAATAGGGGAGAAGATCAAATAGACAGATGGGAAGGCTCCTGGGGAGCTCAATGGCTCAAAACAAGAAGTCCCCTTGTTGTATAAATATCATTAATATATTCAGAGCACAAGGAGTCCCCCAGGCAGGAGAAACATGTGGATGCCATCCACTTTGCGTGTTCGACTTTGCATGTTCGACCTGGATGCCATCCACTTTGCCTGTTCGACTTTGCGTGTTCGACCTCGCGAGGAATGGACAGACGACAGGGGCGGCTCCCCATAGGTCGTCGACAGACGACGAAAGTCCGAGGGGAGCCGACCCCTTAATATACGCCTTCGGCGTAAAAATCAAGCATTACAGATAAATTGCGGACAGATTGGAACCATTTGAACCACATATTTTGTGGTTCCAACTTGCTTAATCTCATAAATTGTGGACAGATTGGAACCACGAAATGTGATGATTCCAACTTGTTTAATCTTTGCACTTCATGGTTTTGGACAATTACTTCCATCACTTTCTCTTGAACGAGTCCTGGTTAGAGAGCTTAATTTTTTATTTTCAATGGAGAGCGGACGATTTGAACTGATCAAATATATAAATTGAAAAAGAAGAGACAATTCATTAAATGAAGTGCATGATTGAAATGAAAGCTTTAAATACTAGCTGGCGATGATGAACGGTGTAAAATTTGTGGCATATAGTTTCATGGAAAACTCTTATATAAAATGAAAGGAACAAGTCAAATGGAGATCATAAAAGCCCTAATACTCCGCCCCTTTAGCACACAAAAAGCTTCCACTATAAGTAACTTGTGCGCAAAGGAAAGCTTAAATAATATCTAAACTGTAAACGACACCAATATAAGGCCAGCATAAATATTAGCATGACTGTAAACAAAAGCAAAGAATCTCCTAAATTCAGCCAAAAAAATAATCAAAGCACTCTTCAACCTTCAAAAACAAAACTTAAATAATATCTAAACTGTAAACGACACCAATATAAGGCCAGCATAAATATTAGCATAACTGTAAACAAAAGCAAAGAATCTCCTAAATTCAGCCAAAAAAATAATTAAAGCACTCTTCAACCTTCAAAAACAAAACTTGTGTACAAAGAAAGCTTAAATTAACACCAAAACGACATAGTAAATGCAAGGCCGTCATAAATATGATAGCATAACTGTAAACTAAAGCAAAGAATCTTTAAGCTTAGCAAATAAAATATGTAGAGCACTCTTCAACCTTTAAAGCATTTATTTAAATCACCGCTTCTACATTTAAAGAATTTCTTTAAAGCAAAGAAAAATATTAAAATCAAGACTTCAAGTTTCTCGTACGCTATGTTGAAATGCCAGTCACATAAAATCCAAAAAATGATGCTCGGGTTGAATGTACGACGGAGAAAATCCATGGCCGCTTAAACGGAGTCAAATGATAAAATAGAAATTTCCTCACGAAAATTCAAACAGCGAATGAGAAAAATTTAAGGCCGGTATGCCCGAATACTCAGCAAATCACATAGCAAAACTAAGCTATTTACTTGGAAAATGAACTTACATCTGCAAATCGAGATTGAAGCAGCTCAGGCCGTGAAAATTCGCTCTGTTTGTTCATAAAGACTTCTTTTCAGTTCTTTCAAAATGCAAGGTATGTTCCCGCAGAATGGATATGCTTGATACTGTATGTATACATAAATTGTTAATTTATTTTCTACAATCCAGATGCAAAGTTATACTGAATGTATTTTGATTCTTCGGCTCACCGAGGTAATGTGAGAACAGAGGCAGATGACGGAGACGGAGGAGGCTCGTTTAAGCACTGGACATAAATAAGTCACGACTGCGTTAAAATCCAAGCGTTTTTATCCAACCACGGAGAATAGGCCACGGAAGTTCGGGACTCGGGAAGGTCGACTCTCGTTGGGAATAATTATAACCACGATTAAAATTTAATCTTTCAAGGGTTTAAATCTGTCTTAAAAGTAGTAAATGAAAAAAAATAAATTGAATTCTTTTACCATGAATAAATAACATAAAATAAAATATTTGAATGAAAAAAATGATTTAAAAAGGATATTATAAGCAACTATAACAATCTTGAAGCCAAAACTTGGCGGGACTACTATTTAGTAGTAGTATCTCTCTATTGGTTAATTAATGTATATGTTCACGATGATTTAATTCCATAATGATCTTCTAATGCAATTAGTCACAAATATAAGCTACACTTTTGTTTTTATCATTTTCCATCCCACATCTCAATATATTTATGGTCATGTTTTTTTTTTTTTTTTTTTTTTTTCTTTATTGTAGAGCAAACCAAAATGAAGGCATTTTGTTCATTTTGTTTTCTTCCTCTTTTAATAAGAAAAGAAAAGTCTAGGTATTTTGGTTTATAGAGTTTAGTTGTATTAAGTTAATTAGCATTTTGCATGTTGTTTTGTTATTTCGTATTTTTGTTTGTGAAAAATGAAGTTGCGTTTCTATTATGATAATTACATTGTTGCAAGGTATTATCAATTATCATCAATTGTAATTCTTTCAATATGGTTGGGTCGATTATTAGGTCGTTATAGTTATGTATTTTCAATCATTGCTCTATATAAATGATCACGTATATTTTGGTGTCACCAAGGATGGTTACTTCGGGCCAACTCTCTTATAGCAATCCCAAACACATGCCACCCACCACGCTCATTAAGTTCATCCTTGTGCCCAAAATTTCTATGCCTCATCCTCATGGATGGCTACAATATTCCCACCACCATATCTCCTTGTAGAGGCTAAGAAAAATGCACATACATTGCATTCATCAACAATTTGAACCTAAGCTAACCAACTTCTCTTCATGTGAAGAGTGAACATGGTTATGCCATGGATTGAAAACGTGTGTGTTTTTCCTTTATCACGACGTAGTATTGTTGCAGAGGCTCTTACGACAATCACTAGATGTTCAAACCTAGTACTTTCTCTTTCCTCTATAAGAATGCATGTCTCTAAGTTTGTAATCATGCTTATGACAATCCTACCAACCTCATTAGATACTTGAGCTTATTATCTCATCATCTTCTTCCTTCGTTGACAACAATCGAGACTTATTTTACCGTACACGTTCAAGATTTGCATACCTTTGGGTGCTACACTCCTCTAGCATTCACTTAGCATTTAAGATCATGATAAATGATGAAAGTGTAGTTGTAACTTCGAAATCTTACTTTTTGTGTAAGGTACGAATTACTACTAGTCATATTATTAGATACAATACTTAATGTTTGATATGTATTCAACTACATTGCAATGCAACTAATGTTAAGTTGAATAATATTGTGGGTTAGCTTGAGTGGTAGGGTGCTTGAGCTTCATGTAGGAGGTCTCGAAGTCAATCCCTCGAATTGGTTTCCTCTCTTGCATGCCTCACTCAATGTCCCCACTGCGTCAAGCAATGTAATCAACATTGATGGGTTTACATTGGGTATCATCCATGAAATCTAGGGAAGTGACAAGGGGTTTCCTCATGAAGTTTTCCATGGAAAAGAAAAAACTAATGTTAAGTCAAATGGAGGTATTGTGCAAGCTATGTGCAACTATAATATTGTTATTTTGTTTGGATTATTAAGTTGTTTATGGTATTATGTTAGATGTATGATTTTGCATTGTAAAAGTTAAATGTTTTGTGTAATGATTTATTTTGTATTTCATAGTATATGGCCGTAAATGGGAATAATACAATCTTAACAATGTGATTACCTTTGGGCGCTACACTCCTTTCATGTTTAAGATCTTAGAAAATGATGAAAGTGTATTTGTAACTTGTAAATCATATTTCTTTTGTGTAGGATATGCATTACTTGTAGTCATATTATTAGATACACTTAATGTTTGATATGTATTCAACTACATTGCAATGCAACTAATGTTAAGACAAATAATCTAGTGGTTTTGATTGAGTGGTTGAGTGCTTGAGATTCATGTAGGAGGTCTCAAGGTTAATACCCCAAACTAGTTGCCTCTCTTGTGTGTCTCACTCAATGTCCCCACTGAGTCAAGTGATGTAATCAACATTGGTGGGTTTAAATTGGGTACCATACGAGGTTTTCCTTGGAAAATAAAAACTAATTTTAAGCCAAATGGAGGTATTTTGCAAGCTATGCTCAATTATAATCTTGTTATTTTGATTTGGCTTATTGAATTGTTTATGGTGTTTTGTTAGAAGTATGATTTTGCATGATAAAAGTTACAATGCTTTATTGAAGGATTTATTTTGTATTTCACAAGATATGATTGCAATGGCAAGAATAAGATCTTAATGGTGTGACTACCTTTGGGTGCTACAATCCTCTACCATTTAATATCATAGCATATGATGAAACTATAGTTGTAACTTGTAGATCATAATTTTTGTGTACGATATGCATTACTTGTAGTCATATTATTAGATGCACTTAATGTTTGATATGTATTCAACTACATTGGAATGCAACTAATTTTAAGTAAAATAATTTGGTGTTAGATCAAATGGTTGAGTACTTGAGCTTCACATAGTAGGTCTTGAGATCAATCGCCCAAACCGGTTGCCTCTCTTGTTTGCCCACTCAATGTCCCTTTTGAGTCAAGATATTTAATCAACATTGGTGGGTTTACATTGTGTACTATCCATGAAATATAGGGAAGTGCCAAGGGATTTCCACACGAGGTTCTTGGAAAAGGAAAACTAATGTTAAGTCAAATGGAGGTATTGTGCAAGCTATGCTCAACTATAATCTTGTTATTTTATTTGGTTTATCAAAATTGTTTATTGTATTCTATTAGATGTTTAATTTTGCATGGTAAAAGTTACAAATGTTTTTTGTAAGGATTTATTTTGTATTTCATTGTATGCAACTACAACTAGGAAGAAAAGATCTTAATGGTGTGAGTGCCATTGGGAAGGGAAATACCTTGACAATGTTTATTTGTTAGAGAATAATAACTCTCTTTATTTGTTAGAGAATAATAACTCTCTTTATTTGTTAGAGAATAATAATTCTCAAGAGTCAGAATAGAGGAATTACTAATCTTGTGAAGAGTGCGCCTTCAAAGATTTCAATGTTATCCTTTAATTTTTTACGTTTAACTTGCTATCCGATTGTAATACCCAAAATATTTGATTGTTTGAATGGAGAAACATAATCCCAATAATAGTCTAAACTTATTTTGAACAATGGAAATTAGGATTGTACACCTCCAAATACATGTATCGCATCATTTGTCATAAATGATGAAAATACATTCTCATTTATTTTGGTGTCATTTGGTGTCTAAATCTACTTTCAAAAACACCATTTTTCAAAGAAACTATGTTTTTTCAGTTCTTCTAAGTTGTTCAAACTCATCTTAGAAGTTGAAGTCTATAAATCTTAAAAGAATAATGGTATGCACTTATTTTACTCTTATCAATTGAAGTACAATTATTTCTTGCAACTTTTTATCATGGAGGGGTTGGATGGATATATACCCTTTAACTTGAAATTAAGACCAACCCTTCAATTTTGATCACTGGCGTAACTCTTTTCTATGTAGGAATGCCAATAGCTAATGCCATTCCATAGATTAGATACACGTTAATTTATTTTAATAATTTATATATATCTACCAATATATTCCTCCTAAATCCAAAGTTAAGGTTGCATCTTCATGATTGGGGCATTTATACATTAAATCAAATAGGAGACCCTATCTCAATAAATGTACGTCAATAGGGATAGAAACTTGCTTAAACCTTGGAAGGAGAAAGGGTAGAGAAGTGAAATCTATTAATTGTAGAGTTAAAAACAAGACATGTAAGACTAAAGGAAGATAGATACACATTGGCATGGTCTAACAACATTGCTACAAGTGCTCACATTGCTTGATTGGGGTATAAGACATTGCTTATAAGGGATGCATAGTAGGAGGTTTGGTTGGGTAAAAAGGTTTGGCAAATGAAGGCCCCTAAAAAGACTAGGATATTGTTGTGGTTGGCTCTAAGGAACAATGCTCTATCTCAAGAATTACTTTATCTCAAGAATTACTTCAAAAGAGGGGAAAGCAAGGTCCTAGTGTATGAAAGCATTTCACATTCAATGATTAGTTGCCCCTTTTCCCAACATATTTGGAAGGATGTTGAACCATTAACTGAATTTACCAAGGAATAAACCTACTATAGAGCAAAGCCTTAGGTGTTGGTTTGAGAAAAAAAGAGTTGAATTTTTTTAGATCATGCCCATGTCTTATTATATGGGGCATTTGGTCGGCAAGGAACACATAGTTTGAGAATAACATGTTCCAACTTTCTAGGTATATTCTCAGATTTATGTATAAAAAATGTAAGGAAAGGATTCCAAAGGAAAAAGGAGGCATGTTGATTGATAAGTCCAATCATGGGGTTTAAATGATGAATATATACAAGGTCTTTTGCATTTCTACAGTGTTGGGGGTATACATCCCTTCTTTTTAGATATAAATTTTAATAAATTTAAAGTAGGATTTGGTACATGTTCCTATTAATGGCTTGAAGGTGTCCTCTTAAACTTGTTTTAGAAAAAGGGGTCACTTAGCTACAAGCCTTTAGTGATGCTTCTCTGGCGATAAATTGGATAAGGGTAGAACTCCAAATTCGTAATGTTTTTCTAAGCCATTGGTTGATCCATTAGAGGTTACTAATATGTTTGAGGATATTTCCTTTAGTCATGTGTTTAGAGAACTAAATACCGAAAATTATGGGAGAATTCATATGTTACTAATATGTTTGAGGATATTTGCTTTAGTCATGTGTTTAGAGAACTAAATACCAAAGCTTATAGGAGAATTCATTCCATTTTGATTGGTTGTCTTTTTTGGACACATGGGGTTTATGTTTTTTGTTTATATATGTTGACAAACTGATTTTGGAGACAAATATGCTTAAATTTTGATTATCTTGTTCAATGCTTTTTGTATTTTTTGTATTTGTGCTCGCAACATTTGGAGAATGTGGTTTTCTATTTTCTCTAGAATATAAATAGTAAGTTTTTTCCTTGGGAAAATATTTTTATAGTCATTTAAATTAATTTGATTTATTGATGAGTAAAATCAAATTTATTCTTATGATGGAAAAATTAATTTTGATTGGTTGACTTTATAAATTTACATTGATTATTTTATAATGGAATAAATAGAACTAGTTTTTGGAGTTCCTTTTAATTTTAATAAGTGAACAAGCTATGGTGTTTGATTTCATTATCATGATAATGGTGACAATGATGATTGTTGATGTCCATTGAGGCCAACTTTGATTTATCAAACCTTAAGAAAAAATGGTAAAGAATTACTTGGATGGATTTAGACTTTTATTTATATGCTGGACAAGATTTGAGAGAAGATTTCCTAAATTTTCATAGTTTTGATGAGTTAAAAGGTTAGGAAGGTCAGGATTATTACAAATATTTTAAATTTGAGTTGTGATGTGGATATTCTAAGAGAAAGTTATTTTCATCATCCACCTTTTTAGTTTTGCAAAGATGACAATTTCTTTCATCGCAATGTGTCTTAGGAATTGTCCCACACTCTATTTTAAAATGGAGATAAAGATCATTCTTATTTTATCAATGTTGATTTTCCTCTTTACTCTAGCTATAATAGAAAGATACTTTTGATATTCTAGATTAGGGCCAATGACCTCCTTATAGTATATTTATTTTATCTTATCTCATAATTCTTTATTGCGTCAAAGTTTCTCCTTAAATTTAGATGCAATAGTATTTTTAATGGTATCGATATTTTGCATAACGACCTCCTCCTATATTCTCCAAAGATTAAGCAAATATTTGGCTTATTTATGCCTGCCCCTCTTGAACTACAAGTGCTTTTCACTATATTTTGAAGAAATCTTAGTAAACCTCTTTACTTTCATGTTAGTTGTCTTGTGCTTATACATTAGGTACCTAGTCATACATTAGGTACCTAGTCATAGCCATAGTGTTGATGGGGGGTGATCCACCTATATGAGGAGGATAGCACATGGTGTATTGGTTTTAATTTTAATATTATAAATAATAAACGATTTTAGATTTTCTTAATCTTTCTCTGCAATTCTCTAGAGATGCTATAGCCCCAAATTTTACATCCATATAAGATAGCATAAATGACGAGAGTCAAAAAAGGGCTTCATTTCCCCCCACAACCAGATGTAGCTAAATTACAATTGTTTTCAAGACCAAGTAGGCTTTCTACCCCCCATTAATCATTTTCACAATGCTATAGTTCCAGTTAAGTTTGTGATGAAGGTCAACCTCAAGATATTTGTATTAAGTAATGTCCTCTAAGTTGTTATTTCCATACACAAAATTAGGATAATTTTTCTTTTTGGATTTGATAATCATAACCTTTGTTTTGTTAGTGCTTACTATCACACCCTTTCTATAGAAAAAATATTTGAGAATTCTAAGTTGTTTATGAAGATCAAAAGGACACCTCGCCATAAGAACAATATGGCCATTTCAAAATAAAATGTTTTTTTTACTCTACTTATTTTATTGGTCAAATTTTACAAAATCTTTTTTAGTTGTGCCAAGGTATTTTAAGTCCACTCAAATTCATACTTTACTATGGAACTCATGATAATGTGTACTTGCCAGTGTAATATATATATATATATATATATATATTTTTTTTTTTTTTTTATTTTTTTTATTTTTTTATTTATTTATTTATTTATTTATTTATGTCGGAGCATCCTTGGGCTCACATAATCAACATTGCATAGTTATTTGAATATGCATTCTTTGTTTAGTTTGCTTAGTAGGAGGAAATAAGGAAGCCGACATTGCTACAAGGGAGAGGAAATGTGAAGCTTTAATATCCACACATTATTATTGGAGTAAAAGATAAATACCCAGGAACAAAAAAAATGAATATTGGAATTCGTTTAAGAGAAACTAACTGTACACTAAGGATGGGAAGGTGTAGAGGCAATGTTAGGAATAAAAATAACTCCAAGGACTATTGAGCTTCTAGGTGAGGTGAATAAAAATAGAGAAATTATAAATTGAATGTGTATGCTTGAAGAGAGGTTCAACTCTAGCATGCTACAACATAAGAGAAGGAGCGCAAGTACTAATTTAGGGTTTGGAGTTTGAGACTGAGAATTGCAGTTTGATGTTGCCATTTTGAGGTTGTATGAATCTTGGAGAGACAAATATCTCTAGATTGTAAGCTATAGGATGACATTACCATACTATTCAATAAAGAGTTCTATTATGTCCCTTTCCTCTTCTCTAATTGTTTACATTTAACTATGTGCATACTTTGTTTTGTAGCTTTTGCATTTGCATGAATGTTTAAATATGTGAATTATGTCGTTGTTGTACATTGATAGTGTCAACCTAGTTTTGTAGTTGTGTTGGTAACCTACAAACCTTGGTTGTGCATCAAGTGGTATCAGAGCTATGCCCAACTTTGGGTTGAGAAGTTGCAAAATTATCAGAACTAATTTGCTTGTGAAAATTGGGTTCCTTGGGTTCATCTCTTGTGTAACTGTGGTAGCAAGGAGATTTGCGAGGGATGTTTCAACTAATGATTGCTAGAATAAGTGTGGTGGGAGGCAGTGCTAATAGAGGCATACAAATGGTATTATGGTTGTGTACTATGAGACAACTCCCAAGGATGTCGCCATGAAGAGGAGTAACCAGAGAAAGCGTGAGGAACTGAGAATTAGAGGAATTGGGGAGACAAATTGAAGAGTTAGAGAATCAAAGAACTAGATATATTGAAGTCATAAGAGATTCATAATCATAAGACGAGGTAGAATAAGAACAACATGTTGATGAATGAGACCCAACCATACATTTGATTTATTTTCTAAAGGATAAACACAATGCCAAAGTGGAATTTTCTTGCTACGATGGTAGTGAAAGCAAAGACTCTTATTGATTGGATAGGAGAGCTCAAGAGATACCTTTAGTATGAAAATGTTCAAGACCCCAATAGAGTTCGTTTTACAACAACAAAGATAAAAGGGCATGTTGCACTATGGTGGGATGTTTTGTAGAAAGATAGAGTAGACAAGCACCAGGAGAAGATTAAAATCTAGAAGAAAATTGTGAGTAAGATCAAGAAGAAATTATTGCATGTTGATTATCAAATTTTTTTTTGCATACAAGCATAGAATTTGAGGTAGAAGGAGACATATTTCTAGGAGTACATTGAAGAATTATTCAAATTGTCACTCACATAAGGAATTAAAGAGGCAAAGTATCAGTGGGTAGAGAGGTATGTTAATGGATTGAAGTTTTAGATCCAAGACAAGATTATTACCCATTATTTTTGAATCGTGGTGAAGCATATCAAATTGCTTTGAAGTTAGAGGTGAATTTTAATAAGACTGTGAAAGGACTATCTAGTGATGGGAGAGGAGATGAATCGACTAGCATTCAAGTTACCAAAGGAGACAAGCATGCTGGAAAAGTAAAAGGTTTCAGAAAAGGAAAGGGTAAGTATGTGATTACTTGCTACATATGTGGAGTAGAAGGGCACAAGGAATCTAAATTCCTAGAGAAGCACAATCTAGGAAGAAAGAATGAGGCCAAGACCAAGACTCATGTCGCACAGGTAGATGATACATAAATGTTGGAGATAATGTTGTAGTACTCTATCATGAACAAGGGGAAAACCTAATGTTCATAAGGATGTTGCTTAATCCTAAGAAGAATACTGTGGAGGAACCTACACATAGGAAGAGGGTTTTTAAAATCAAATGAAACATTCAAGGTAAATGTTGCAATTTTATCATAGATGGTGGATGTATAAAGAATTTGGTGTCCATGGAGGTGATTGAGAAGCTAAAATTGAAGTGCATTCCTCATATAAATCCATCTCGGGTTCATGGCTACATAAGGTTAACAAGTCATTGTGACGGAGAAATGCTTATTGAGTTTTCATATCAACAACCTCAGTGATAAGGTATTATGTGATAGTAGTAGTTGAGATGGATGCATGTCATATGTTGCTCAGAAGGCCTTGGCTATTTGATAGGAAATTTTTCCAAGATGGAAGGGAAAATACCTATGAGTTTAACAAGGATGGACAATGTTACAGACTAGAGCCAATGGTGGAATATGAAACAACTACTATGGTTTGTAGTGATGATAGAAGTGGTTGTAGCAAAATAAGTAGAGTAATGTTGCGTTCACCCAAAGAATATTTGAAGGAACAAAAGAAGGAAAAAATTTGTTTGGCCATAATTCCAAAGAAGGTACAAGCAGTTGAGGAAAAAAGACATGCACCAATAGAGATTCAACGTCTATTGGATGAGTTTGTAGGGATTGTTATAGATGATATGCCTATAGGTATGCTCCCACGAGAACCATTTCACATTAGATTGACTTGATTCTTGGATTGAGTCCACCTAACAAGGATCCTTACCAAATGACTCTCGCAGAGAGTGAAGAAGTGAATAGACAAATGCAAGAATTGCTTGACAAGGGTTTGATTCAAGAAATTTTAAGTTCTTGTTTTGTCCCATCGATATTAGTATCAAAGAAGGGTGGTGAATGGTGAATGCGCACCAATTCATGAGCCATTAACAAGATTATTATGAAGTATTTATTTCCATTACCGAGAATGGAGGACCCCTTGGATTGTTTGAGAGGGTAAAAGTAATTTTCAATGATAGATTTGAAGAGTGGATACCATAATATCCAAATAAGGTAAGGTGACAAGTGGAAGGAAACATTCAAGACGAAGGATGGACTATTTGAATGGTTGGTTATTCCATCTGAACTAACCAATGCACCTAGTACATTTATGAGGTTGATGAATGAAGTCTTGAAGTCATTTATGGGGAATTTTGTCATCATGTATCTTGAGAATATTATGATCTCTAGAAAGTACAGAAAAGAACAATTGGAGCATGTGAAACAACTATCATCCAAGTTGAATTGGGAGAAACTGTAAATCAATTTGAAGAAGTGTGCTTTCTTGCAATAAGAACTAGTTTAGTTGGGTTTTGTGGTTTCCAAGCAAGTTTCAAAGATGGATCTTGAAAAGGTGAAAGCCATTGTGGAGTGTCCCATGCCTAGATGTACATTTGATGCATGAACTTTCCATGGGTTAGAAAGCTTTTATCATAAATTTAATATAAAATTTAGTGGGATTTGTGCACCACTCACATAGTGTATGAAGAAGGGAGATTTCCAATAGAAAACAACATCACAATCTTTTGAGACCTTGAAGAAGAAAGTGACTAAATAAAGGTGTTGGCACTTCTAGATTTTAAGAAGGTGTTCCATGTGGATTGTGATGCAAGTGTTTCAATGATTAGAATGATATTGAGTGAAAAAAGGTAATATGGTAGCATTCTTTAGCAAGAATTTGAATGATGCGAATAAAAACTATTATGTTTATCAAGAATTCTATGTTATTTTCCAAGCCTTGAAGAAATTGAGATTTTTTTTAACTGAAGGAATTTGTGTTGTTTATTGATTATAAAGCACTACAATACATAAATAGTCAAGGTAAGCATAATCAAAAGAATTTGAAATGGGTGATGTTGTTGCAATGCCATTAATTTGTTTTGAAACATAGGTCTGGAAAGTCTAATAAGGCTGCAGATGCATTAATTCGGAGAGTGATGTTCCTAAATACTTGCTAGCTTGGATAGTGTGAAAGAGTGTAGAAGATTCAGATTTTGCAAAGGCATCTTGTTTAAGAATTATAAGTTGTGTATTCCTTGAAGTTTGTTGAGACTTAATCTCATTCAAAAACTGCATAGCGAAGGTTTAAGTGGACATTTAGGAGTGAATAAGACCAAGGAATTAGTTGATGAAAAGTATTTTTATCCCAACATCAACAAATATGTCAAAAGTTTGTTGAGTGTTGTAGAATTTGTTCATTCGCCAAAGGAAGGAGTCATACTATTGGGTTGTTTAATCCTTTACTAATAATTGAGAAGCCATGGGAGGACATAAGCATGGATTTTGTTTTGGGACTGTGAAATCAGATCACAGGATGATCATGTAGTTGGAACAAACACTCTCACTAAAATTTCTAGTCTAGAATTGCAAGACCACTAAAAATCAGACACATACATTATGCAAAATATTAAATTGTATTGCATAAAAATACACCAGCCAACCATGTACAATAAAGTGGCTGCAAATATATAATGTTACATCAGAAATTCAAATTGCCTTGGAGGCATTCAAATAGCTCACAAAAGAAGGCTTACTAAACTAGCTAAAACCCTCCAAGGTAGAAACATCCAACTCCAACTCAGCCCTAAAGCTCACAAATTGTCCAAAAGGATTTTGGAAAGTGATGTAAGATGAAATTAGAAACAGATGGTAGCTTTTGGAGTGAAAAAGAGGAAAGATGGGTTGGCCACAAAAACAAGTAGTTTCCAAAACCTCTAGAGCGCCTAACTTTTACCTTATCTACTAAAAAGCAGAAAAATGTAAAAGCAGGAAGTGCACCTTTGCCACTTAGGATAACCAGAAAAGCAGGCAATTTGATCATGAGTGTTCTCAAGTGGACGAGGATGACAAGAGGTGGGCCTAGGAAGGCAATATGTGGCTAATAACATAGTAAAACCACCTAGGAAAGTGATAAAATGAAATAAAACTTATATCCTAAGTATGAAAGTGGGTTTTAATGCTCTAACACCCTCCCTTAATCCTGACTGTATGTGACAAAAAATATATCAGAAAACTTAGGGCCCAACAACAAAGGCTTAGTTGTAATACCCCCATTTTGATCCCTAGGCTATAGTAGCTTTTAATGTAAATATTGTATGCATGTGATGTATGATTCCTATCATGGAGATCAAGGCCAAGGCCCTGCTGGTGAATGCTTAGCCTTGCAGATGAAATTAATTGGTATTATGCTACCCATGTGCTAGTGAGCCATGGAAATTGTAAATGATGTAGATAAATACCAAGGGACTGGCTATGGATGCAATTAAATGAGGGGGATATGTGTATCCACTAGGGAGAGGTGAGGTGGTTGTGGGATCATGGAGCAGCAAGGATCAACCTTCATGCATTACACAACCCAGTAGTGAAGGAAGAGGAAGGTTCACGATCCTGGAAGAACCCACATTGACAGAGTGGCCAAAATGCCCAAGAAACCGGAGATGAAAGGAAAATCGAAGGGGGGAACCCTCAATAAAAATGCAGAGAGAGGAAGATGCCAAGACCTTTTTTTTGGGAAGAAAGAGGAAGAAAAGACGCAGATCAGACAACCGATAATGCAATGACGGGACAGAGTGGAAGAAAGAACAACTCCTGTATATCTATGCATACTTGATAAACCCATATGTGTGCTGGCTTGGCATGCCGGCTGTGTGAAACCATAGTTGTGAGTGAGCCTTTTTAGTTCCTCCTTAGTGGATACACGGACCCAACTCGGGGGTGGTCTCTGAGTGCTGAAATAATACAGGTTGGGCAAAGACCTATGGTTGGGTTGGAATGTTGCAGTCCATAGCCAGTTTGCTTGGGGATTTCAATAAAAGATAAGCGCTCCCTGTGCTTGAATTATGTTCATTTTACATCTTTGCATGTGTGTTTATTTATGTCAGAATGTATGATTTGATCCAGATGAGTGATGGGGCTGAATCCCTATGCATTATGTTCAATTCTGTTGTGCATGCTATTGATATGCTGAATGCATGGCAGATGTGTGTGTGAATAAGATCTCATTTCACTGGTGTTTAATGGAGTAGGCATATGTCCACATGTGTTTCCAATTACCATAAATTGTTCATTGAGTGATAGGGCTAAGTCTCAGCATGTTAGATCATCAATCTGCCTGGGAGAGATAGGCTGATGTATTCCATACTATGTGTGTGAATAATGTTTCATCCTCCTGTATTCTTTGGTGTATGAATCTGCATACATAAGTGACTTATTATGCTTCCACACATTTCCATTTCCATTGTTATAAGGTCTTTGAATTGTCCCTTGATGAATAGGGCTAAGTCTTTGAATGGTTCTTAGATGAATAGGACTAAGTGCAAAGGCCAGGATGTTCAGAAGTTCCAGCCATGGTTGAGGGGGAAGAATAGACACCCCTGTGGTGTTCATGACACTTCTGTGGACCAGATGAAGGAGAAAAGACATGGCAGAGTGGAGCAGAGCTTCTTACAGAATGATAAGGGATGCATAGATGAGTTTTAAGGCCATATTTTGGAGTGGAATAAGGGTAGGATCAATTTTCTCATAAGTGGATGAAGACCCCACAACTGCATAATGCTCTCCAAGAGCTTTCCAACGGTACCTGATTCTCCGAAAATGGACTTAGGATGAAGAAGTTATGGGTTGGAGAAGTTGTGTAGATGGGGCTTCCGACTTTCCGAACCCGCATGTGGATTGCAGATTGCAGAAGTCGGAAAGGTAAAATTTTTGGATTTGTGACTTTGGCATTCTGCATTGCGGATTGCGGAAGTGAATTTTTCCGGAGCGATGGAGTTTGGTGTTCCGAGTTCCGCATTGCGGATTGCGTAAGTGAAGTTTTCTGGAGAAATGGAGTTTGGTGTTCCGAATTCCAAGTTCCGCATTGCGGATTATGGATTGCAGAAGTGAAGTTTTCTAGAGCGATAAGTTTGGTGTTCCGACTTTCGAGTTCCACATTGTGGATTGCGGAAGTGATGTTTTTCTGGAGCGATGGAGTTGGGTGTTCCGAATTCCAAGTTCCGCATTGCAGATTGAGGATTGAGGAAGTCAGAGGCATGTTTTTTTGAAACTGTGTATTGTGGTTCCGCCTTTCCGAATTCTGCATTGCGGCTTGTGGATTGTGGACTGAAGATCATTATGGGTGTAGATTTACGTAACCTTTGAATTGCCTTAAAGAAAAAAAATAATTTAGCAGGTAGATTTCAAGGATTGTCTCCCATCGCCTCTGAAGGCCACCGAGGTGACCGGGGACATGACAGAGTGGTATCATAGCCCAAGGTTGCAACACTAGGGCTGCTTGGGCCAAAGTATAAGTTACAGACAGGTAATCAGAGCATTGGAATGAGGTGGAAGGGCATACAATGTGCCTTGAAGGACTCCATGGGGAGTTGGAATTGAACAGACTGCAGTTCTCAAGGAAAGATACAAAGGGCTGACCAGATGGTTGCAACTAAAAATTGGAGAATAATCTCCAAAGGAAAATGTTGATAAAAAAGGGAAAATATCTCACCTTGAACTATTTATGTTTATAACATGAGAACTGTATGCTTGGAAAGTAGTAAATGGGAGTGTTATCAATGAGTATGTGTATTGAATTGCTGCTTGGTGAGAAAATCATAGCTAATGATTCCTTCTGTGCTTGCTAGAGGCCATGAAATTGGATCAACTATGACGTGGAAGAGGAATTCCATGCTATGAAGAGGAACTGAAGAGGGAGCACTCCTTAACTCTTCTCTTGCTGATAATTATACTTTCTGAGTTTCATATACCGAAAATTATAGCATAGGAATGTTGAGAATGCAAGAGATGAGGTGTATTAAGTGAATATGTACTAGTATGCATATTGCTAGGTATTGCATAGTGCATGTGAAAATGTTTGTGCATGTATAGGATGTTGCATATTGGTAAAAGTAGTAAGGTTTTACATATGTAATGAGCCACTAATGACAATTGTTGTGGTTGAAGATGTTGATGATGGTGTTTCATGTAACCAACAACCCTATGAGAAGGATTGGTGCAACAAACTATGATCATAAGGTTGGTGGAAGGATGGTGTAGTCCTTGCAAGAGTCCAATTGATCAAGTAACATCCAAGATGTTAATGGGAGCCATGCAGGTAATGTTTAATTATGCTAAATGTAAAAGTGTTGAAAGGGGGATTGGGTAAGAATCCCTTGAACCATATTTTAACTATCATAAAATGATATGCATGTAAGGTTGAATGCATTTTATGTGAATGCCATACCACCATGGCATGGTTAGGTATGGGATAGTAAGGGCAAGGAACCTTCTACCATGTGACTGTTTAAATGTTAGAATGCACTCATAGGAAATTCTATAATGACATTTGTATATGTTGGTTACGAGTTTAATAACCAAAGTAAGTGAGGACTTATGGTCCTGTTGTGGTAGTGCATGCTATATGAGATAGTCCTAGTTAGGTCATACTGTGGTTGGAATGGTAGAATGCATGACATGACAATATAGTATTCATGAATCAATGCAAGGTGGCATTGAGTGGATATGCATTAAAATATTATGTAAATGTTGTAAATGTGCATGCATATGTGTGGGTGCACATGTTGAGATGCACTGCGTGAATGCATGGTTATGGTATACATTTCATTGCATTTAGAAAATAGATGAAATGATGAATTAATGAAAATAATGGGATCATTTCATGAGCTGCTATGAATGCAAGAGAGGGATTGCATGAAGAAGGTAATCATGTTTGATGGTATACCAGAGTGCTCTGTTTGAAGCACAGAGTTGCATAAAATGATATGGCTATGAAGTAATGAGCATCTAAAGTTTTAAGTTGATTGCATGGATAATGTGATTGTGTCTTGCAATTTTACTCTGATAATAAGGCACATAAAGTAAATAAACCTATACATTTCATTGCATTTAAGATGTTAGCAATTGAAAGTGTTTGAAGTATGGAGTGTTATAATTCTAAGCTCACTCAACAACTATTGCAGCAATGAAAATATTATATGCATGAAAACTTACAAGTGTTTGGACTGATCTGGATTTTCATAAGGTAGATTGTCTTGGGCATGGCCATGTGGGAAAGTCCATATTAAAGGCTGGAATCTACCATGTGTAAAGGCCAAGTATTGTGATAAGGATATCATGGTTCACAAATATGATTTCTACATGAAACAGATCTGAAAATTTTCTGATTTAAGTTTCTACGAATGGTCTCATAGTTGCAAATAAATTGTTGTAAGAAAATAGAATTGCAAATCTCAGATTTGGAATTTTGCTAATAAATTACTAAAGGTTGTTTGGCTATATGAATTGTGTCAGGAGGACATGTTGTAGGTGGATGTTCATGTATGGAAGCAAACATAAATCCATAATGGGCAGAGTGGTGCCACTTACAAGAGCCAAACAATATGATGGCCTCTCATGTGAACTACATGTTGGTAACAATGCAGGTGAGATGGTCAATTTATGCCAAAGGGGCATATGTTGTTTATGTAATGAAAAAGGGACTGGGGCAACAATTCTGAGGGACTGTTAACTCAGAGAAGGGAGCCCCATTCCTCGCAAAAAGAAGAGGAAATACATCTGCAGGCGGATGAGTATTATGTAAACCTAGCTAAGAATATGCATGTCCAATTAGTAGAGTTAATAGGTAGATGTTTAATTTTCTTTTCATTTCAGACTGCTTGAGTATGATTAGGGACTACATGGATAACATCGAAAAGGGGTGCACACCTTTCTAGCATTGGGTTATGTTCGGGTTGTCAATATTGACTACACCCTAAAGGAATGGACGCATTCCTGGTGTTTCAATATTAGATAGTGAATATTATGAAATATGTTTACAATTTTAGATCAGCAATACTGATGAGCTTGCTTATCGATCTTGTGTTGTCAGCTTAAACGGATGCAATTTGGTGCTGAACACTTAAGAATCAAAGTGAAGGGTTGTTGTGAGGGGCTGTTGTGAAGGGATGTTGTGGTGATATTGGTAAAGTCATAAAATCTCTATTGGTACAGCAGTGAGGTGGGTGAAGAGGCTGACTGGAAACCCCAAGAGATTCCTATGGATCCGTAGTAGAGCCCTTGACCTGGAAATGGTCATGGTGCAGTTTCCTTCCATTGGCTTGTTGACCTAAACAGAAGCGTTGTCTTGGAAATGGAGAGGGAAAACCAAGTATGGGACTGGTTTGGCACCATCAATGCCCGATAGACCAGTTGGTGTACTGGCTTGCCATTGACTATTTAGATGTTCTAGAGTAGCTTGTCTGCTAGCCAAATTATTCGTTCCACAGGTGATCCAAAGCTTGTAAAGAAAAGGAGGAACCCGTGGAATAGCGAGGAAATATCCAATACATATAAGTATTCAATTATCATCTATTTCTCATTTTGAATAATGAAAATTTCATGTACAATTCTTATCACAACCAAGATGATACACTATTGTTTCTTTGTTGAAACCCAATTCATTGCAGAAAGCTAGAACTTTGAAGGCATCCTAAGGATGCATGTGGACATGTGACTGTCCTAGAAAGCTTAGTATGAGCAGCAAGGGAAGATGGTACTAGTGGACTTGGGTGGGTCCTAGCAGCCAAAGGTTATGTAGGAAAAACCATGGGGAAGGGTTCCCTGGTTGAGAGGCCTTGGACAGACCTTAGACACTAAGTGTTATAACCAAAACAAGAAAGGGAAAGATAAGAATTCACCTTGAAGTGAAAGAGGCTAAGGAGCATGGAACCACAGTGGTGGTGTGGCTCTAAAGTGGATCAAGACTAAGAGGGGGGAAACTCTTACTCTTCTCTTTCCTTTTTATTGATGCATTTTAGAAACATAAAATTATTGAATGCATGTTATGGATGAAAGCAAATTGTGTTTGTTTGCTTGAAATAAATTGTGAAATAGTTAATTCCCTATGAAAGGATGAACACAAATGAGTTGATGTGTATGTTGGGAAAGCATGAAATGTATGGAAGTCTTGTGGATAAAGCATGAACTTTCCATGTCAATTGGACAAGTAATTGACTGATATTAATGCTTATGATATGCTTGGCCTAACTAGCTTGCAATGATGAATTTCACAGGTGAAAATTAAAGCAATTGGTTGCAACTATTACAACCCAATGTTGCTAGTGAGAAAAGTGAGAGCTAGCTGTACACATTGACCATGGTAGCAGACCAAAAAGATAGCAAGAAAGATAGCAGCGATGAAGTTTCCAGACTTATGGATCAAATGGAAGGTAAAGAGAAGGAAGGGATTGCTATGGAGCAATGACACCCTGCAGAGATGGAAGATCAAAACCAGGAGGAGCAGCTTGTGGAAGCCAAAGGATTGGGTCCTAAAAGTTCAAGTAAAAGGATGAAATGTAGGACAAACCTGCAAAATTTTGTGAAATTTGGACAAGTGTATGTATTCCTAAGTATTGGAACACCAAGGACAGTGTTATTCTAAGGGGGAGGGGATGTAATACCCCCATTTTGACCCCTAAGCTATAGTAGCTTTTAATGTAAATATTGTATGCATGTGATGTATGATTCCTAGGCCCTGTTGGTGAATGCTTAGCCTTATAGAGGCAAGTAATTGGTATTATGCTACCCATGTGCTAGTGAGCCATGGAAATTGTAAATGATGTAAATAAATACCAAGGGACTGGCTATGGATGCAACTAAATGAGGGGGTTATGTGTATCCACTAGGGAGAGGTGAGGGGGTTGTGGGATCGTGGAGCAGCAAGGATAAACCTTCATGTGTTACACAACCCAACAATGAACGAAGAGGAAGGGTCGTGATCCTGGAAGAAGCCACGTTGACAGAGTGGCCAAAACGCCCAAGAAACTGGAGATGAAAGGAAAATTGAAGGGGGAAACCCTCAATAAAAATGCAGAGAGAGGAATATGACAGGGCCTTTTTTGGGGAAGAAAGAGGAAGAAAAGACGTAGATCGGACAACCGAGAATGCAGTGACGGGACAGAGTGGAAGAAAGAACAACTCATGTGTCTTTGTGCATGCTTGATAAACCCTGATGTGTGCTAGCTTGGCATGACAGCTGTGTGAAACCATAGCTGTGAGTGAGCCTGTTTAGTTCCTCCTTAGTGGATACAGGGCCCCAAATCGGGGGTGGTATCTAAGTGCTGAAATAATACAGGTTGGGCAAAGACCTATGGTTGGGTTGGAATGTTGCATTCCATAGCCAGTTTGCTTGGGGATTTCAATAAAAGATAAGTGTTCCCTGTGCTTGAATTATGTTCATTTCACATCTGTGCATGTGTGTTTATTTATGTCATAATGTATGATTTGATCCAGATGAGTGATGGGGATGAATGCCTATGCATTATGTTCAATTTTTTTGTCCATGCTATTGATATGTTGAATGCATGGCATATGTGTGTGTGAATAAGATCTCATTTCACTGTGTTTAATGGAGTAGGCATATGCCCACATGTGTTTTCGATTTCCATGAATTGTTCATTGAGGAATAGGGATAAGTCTCAGCATGTTAAATCATCAATCTACCTGGGAGAGATAGGCTGATGTATTCCATACTATGTGTGTGAATAATGTTTCATCCTCCTGCGTTCATTGGTGTATGAATCTGCATACATGAGTGAATTATTATGCTTTTGCACATTTGCATTTCCATTGTTATAAGGTCTTTGAATTGTCCCTTGATGAATAGGGCTAAGTCTTTGAATGGTTCTTTGATGAATATGACTAAGTGCAAAGTCCAGGATGTTCAGAAGGTCCAACCATGGTTGTTGGGGAATAATAGACACCCCTGTGGTGTTCATGACCCTTATGTGGACCAGATTAAGGAGAAAAGACATGGCAGAGTGGAGTAGAGCTTCTTGTAGAATGATAAGGGAGGAATAGATGAGGTTTAAGGCCATATTTTGGAGTGGAATAAGGGCAGGATCAATGTTATCAAAAGTGGATGAAGACCCCGCATCTGCATAGTGATCTCCAATATCTTTCCAGCGGTACCGGATTCTCCCAAAATGTACTTAGGATGAAGAAGTTATGGGTTGGAGAAGTTGTGCAGATGGAGCTTCCGAATTTCTGAACTCGCATGCGGATTGCGGAAGTCGGAAAGGTAAAATTTCTAGATTTGTAACTTTGGCGTTCCACATTTCCAAGTTCCACATTGAGGATTGTGGATTGCAGAAGTGAAGTTTTCCGGAGCGATGGAGTTTGGTGTTCTGACTTCCGAGTTCCGAATTGCGGATTGCAGATTATGGAAGTGAAGTTTTATGGAGTGATGGAGTTTGGTGTTTCGACTTCCGAGTTCCGCATTGCGGATTGCGGAAGTGAAGTTTTCCAGAGTGATGAAGTTTGGTGTTCTAACTTCTGAGTTCTGCATTGCGGATTGTGGATTGCGGAAGTGAAGTTTTCCGAAGCGATGAATTTTGGTGTTTCGACTTACGAGTTCTGCATTGCGGATTACGGAAGTGAATTTTTTCCAGAGCGATGGAGTTGGGTGTTCCGAATTTCGAGTTCCACATTGTGGATTGCGGATTGTGGAATTAGGAGGCTTGTTTTTCCTAAACTGTGTATTGTGGTTCCGTCTTTCTGAATTCTGCATTGTGGCTTGCGGATTGCGGACTGAAGATCATTGCGGGTGCAGAGTTGCAAAACCTTTGAATTGCGTTAAAGAAAAAAAATTAGAAGGTAGATTTCAAGGATTGTCTCCCATCGCCTCTGAAGGGAACCGAGGTGACTGGGGACATGACATTAGTCACTCTTTACATATCGTTGTCCAAAAACCAAGGAAACAGGGAAAACCTCATGGGACAAAACCCTCCATCAAAATGGACAAGAACAAAACTTGGAACCTGATATTTAAGTAGCCTTAACCTCATGTTCAATCACACCAATCAGTATCATAATATGGTTGAAGGTATTCTATGTGAAGGATTTAGTGAAAATGTCAGCAGTTTGCTCAGTAGTGGGGCAATATTGCAAAACAATCAATCTCTCATGCACTAGACTCTAGATGTAGTGCATGTGCACTTCAATGTGCTTGGTTCTTTGTCTAAGTACTAGATCTGAGGATATACTTATAGCACTCTGATTATCAACCCAAAGAACAGTGGGAGTGCTAAATTCAATACAGAACTCACCAATAATTCCTTGCAACTAGATGCACTAAGTAGTTGCATTCACTGCTCCCCGGTACTCTACCTCTATTGAAGAGAGTGAAATTCCAATTTTCTTTTTTCTAGACCAACATATAGGACCTCCTCAAAGCATGAATACAAACCTGGAAGTGGACTTCCAGTATGTGCTATCTCCATCCCAATCCGAGTAAAAAAATGCAACTAGATCCAATGAGGAATTGGCAGCATAGTGGATCCCATGTGTCTTTGTGCCTTGCACAAAGCGAAAGATGATTTTTGCAACCTCCAATGGAGCTTATGTGAATGCTCCATATACCTTGAAACATGACTTATTGCATATGCCAAATCTGGTCGGGAGTGAGTCAAGTACAACAGACTTCCAACTAGTTGTTTGTAGAGGGTGTTGTTCACCAAGGGTGTATAATCTCCTTCTTCTAGCTTGACTCCTGAACGGAAAGGAGTATTTGTAGCCTTACATTTTTCCATATTGAACCCTTTTAATAGATCAGAATCATATTTAGACTAACATATAGTGATACCTGAGGGTGACTGTGAGATCTCAAGCCCCAAAAACTGCCCGAGTATCCCTAAGTTTGTCATAGAGAAAGCTTGATGCAAAGTTTTCTTTAGTGATGAAATTTCATCAATGGCACTTCCTGTGATTAGTAAGTCCTAAAAATATAACATATAATTAGAATATTACCATTTATTTTCTTTAGATACACATTCATATCGGATTTACATCAGTGGAAATCTGGTGTCAGGAGGAAATGGTCCATTTTTGCATACCAAGCTCTAGGAGTTTGCTTGAGACCATACAATGATTTCCTTAGTCTGCACACAAGTGATAGATTTTCAATATAGCCTTCAAGTTGTTGCATATAGATCTCCTCCTTGAGATCACCATGAAGGAAAGAAAACTTCACATCCATGTGATGAACTACCCAACACTTTGCTGCTACAACTGACAAGACTAGTCGAATAGAATCCAATTTTTCCATTGGGGAAAAGGTCTCATTATAGTACAGAAATTGGACTTGGGAAAATTATTTGGCCACTAACCTTGTTTTATTCTTGACTACATTAGAATCAACAACCATCTTAGTCTTGTAGATCCATTTGCATCTTACTAGCTTTCTACCTGGTGGAATCTTGACTAGCTCCCAAGTTCCATTCTTCTGCAAGGAGTGGAACTCCTCATCCATAGAAGACCTCCATATTGGATCTTCTTAGGCTTCTTCAGATGTATAAGGATATTATTAAACCATGATAAAACACTTCTTAGAAATATTTGGATCCTTTACTGAAAGAACATTCTAATATTGTGACCTTGTTTTTCTAGGATCTTGAGGATTCCCAACAAGTTCACAAGTAGCTTCTATGGTTTTTGCTGCCCACTTTGTCCTTGTTGGTGAGCTTGGGTATACAATCATATCATAATAATAATGATCTGAATATGAATCTGAATCAAAAGATTCATCATCAGAAGCCTCATGCAACTCTTCATTTTCTTCTTCTAGTGGTGGTTGAGAAGATTCTCCAATCTCAACTCCTTGTAGGGTCTCTTCCTCAAACTGAACACTTCTTTCTATGAATTCCTTTTGGGTGATCAGGCCAAGGATCTTGTACCCCTTTGAGTCTTCTGAGTACCCAACAAACAAACATGGCCTACTCTGTGGCTCTAAGGCCCTTCTGTTCTCAGATGGCACTCTAGCCCAAGCCTTGACACCAAAAATCTTGAAATGTGAAATATCAGGTTTATGACCACACCAAGATTCATGAGGGGTGACTCCTTTTAGTGCTTTATGTGGGAATCTATTTTTTATGTAGGCTTCACAATTGATTGCTTCAACCCACAAATTTGGTGACAAAGATCTTGCTTCAAGCATACAGGTTGCCATCTCCTTAAGAGATCGATTCTTTCTCTTAGCAACTCCATTCTGTTGAGGAGGGTATGGCACAATGTGCTACATGTGTATGCCAGCCACTGCACATAGCTTCTAAAAATTCTGATTTAATGTACTCTCCCCCATTATCATTTCTGATTGCCTTTATCTTCCTACCAGAATGGTTCTCAACAAAAGACTTTAAAAACCTTGAAATAGCCAAAAACTTCAGACTTAAACTGTAGGAAGTAGACCCAACAATACCTAGTATGATCATCAATGAAGGTTAGTAGGTATCTGGATTTGTTCAGTGACAAGTGAGGGAAAGGACCAGAAATATCACTATGGATTAGATCCAAAGGTTCAGAGGTTCTCTTAGGCCTTGATCTCTCAAACTTTCTCTCTGGGTGTTTTCCTAGAATACGACCCTGGCAGACTCCCTTAGTAAAGGTGATGTTTGGTAATCCTACAACCCTGTTTTTATCATGTAACTCATGAAGGTATATGTAATTTAGATGACCAAACCTATCATGCCAAAGCTTGCTTGATTCATTAGCATGAGAGAGGAGTGCTACTGGTGGAGAGATAGGAAAAAACTGTGAAAACTTGTAGACTCTGGTGTAATGATTGGCAGTGCCTAATGCAACAACTCTTCCTGTGGAGATATTAGATATCTCCTCATCATTAGGGGTGAATACAACTCTTTTGGGTGAACCAATTGGTTCATTTGGTAGAAAGACAATAGGGTTATTTCTAGACCTGTTACATAAAGGACATTAAAGAAAGAGCCATTGTCTAGATATACTCTACCTTTACCCACTGAAGTCGTTTCTGAGTCATCTCCAAGAACAATGATAGGACTTGGGCCATCGGAGTAATCAAGAGTAGAAAATGACTCTCTGGTTGCAGCCATGTTCCTTGAAGCTTCAAAATCAATGATGTAACAAGTGGATGAAGATGTGCTGGCCATTAGAGCATGGACTCGCTCCTTGTCATCAGTGTTAGAACCTCCTTCCTTCTTCTTTGCGCCTTCAGGAATGGGGATGTGGTTCTTCTCAAGGAGGTGTGACATCTGATCAATGGTCTTCCTCATACAGTTGCTTTCAGGATGAAAACCCCTTTGGAAATATAAGGAATTGGTTCACTCCTTCTTCTTCCGTTGATCCTTTATGGAGCTACAGGGATCCTCTTGTGGCTTAGGTTTCTCCTTCTTCTGCTCATAAAGATTTTTGGGATTATCCTTCTTCCTACCCTTCAAATTCCTTGAGTCACCAGTAGCCAAAGCTTGATATTTTGAAGGTTTCAAGGCACCCATCAACATAAGATTATTCTGCTCTTGAGTCAATGACTCCATGAATTCAGACAGACTGGGCATCTTCCAATTCTTTACATCTAGTTTTGTATCATGGAAAGTTGAGACAAAGACTGAGTAGTCTTGCCCCAATTTCGAAATCATTTCCAAAACTAACTGCTCATCCTTTTTGTCAATCCCGCTCTGCTTCAACTGCAAAACCAATGACTTGAATTTGGAGAAATAATATTGTAGATTTTTGAAGCTGCTTGGACTTAGAGAAATCAACTCATTCTCTAATTGATGTCCTCTCAACTCATCAGTTTTACCAAACAATGATTGAAGTTTCACCCAAACTTCATTTGGTGATGTCAGACCATCCAAATGGAATAGAATATCTGTTGATGTGCTTAGGCATAGAAGACCATAAGCCTCATCTCTTAGATTATGCCACTTAGCTTTCTCCACAGTTGAAGTTGGCTCTACTTCAGTGCCCATTGTCACTTTGTAGAGGCCTTTGGAGCTCAACAAGATATCCATCTGTACCTTCCATTGAAAATAATTAAATTGATTCAAAATAACATTCTGAGATGGATCTATGGAAAAATGAGGTGCACACCGTGGACTGATATGGACCTGCAAAAACACAACAAAAAAACTCTCTGGAGGATGATTCAAACTATAGATCTCTGCAATATGATAGTAGGGAATTTCAGAAGTTCATCACGCCTGTGTAGACCCCTTGAGCTAAACCCAAGGGTACAAGGTAATGGTCCAGAGAATTCTGTGGAAACTCCTTTCTTCTGGTGTGCTAATGGATGCAACTATGCTCTCCTAAAAAGCTCTGATACCATGTGAAATTAGATCACAGGCTGATCATGTAGTTGAAACAAACACTCTCACTAAAATTGCTAGTCTAGAATTGAAAGAACACTAAAAATCAGACACATAAATTATGCAAAATATTAAACTGTATTGCATAAAGATACATCCGCCAACCATGTACAATAAAGTGGCTGCCAATATATAATGTTACATTAGAAATTCCAATTTCCTTGGAGGCATTCGAATAGCTCACAAAATAAGGCTTACTAAACTAGCTAAAACTCCCCAAGGTAGAAACATCCAACTCCAATTTAGCCATAAAGCTCATGAATTGTCCAAAATGATTTTGGAAAGTGATGTAGGATGAAATTAGAAACATATGGTAGCTTATGGAGTGAAAAAGAGGAAAGATGGGTTGGCCACAAAAAAAAGCAGTTTCCAAAACCTCTAGAGCGCCTAACTTTTACCTTATCTACTGAAGAGAAGAAAAAATAGTGCAAAAGCAGGAAGTGCGTCTTTGCCACTCAGGATAGCTAGAAAACCAAGAATTTTTCTCAGGAGTGTGCTCAAGTGGATGAGGATGACAAGAGGTGGGCCTAGGAGGGAAATATGTGGCCAATAACATAGTAAAACCACCTAGGAAAGTAATAAAATGAAATAAAACTTATATCCTAAGTATGAAAGTGGGTTTTAATGCTCTAACAGGGACTACACAAGACATAGAGAGGTTATGATTCAGTGCTATTTGTGGTGGATATATTTTCTAAGATGCCACATTTCATACCACGTAAAAAGATCGATGATGCTACTCATGTGGTTTTGTTATTTTCCCAAGAGGTTGTGAGATTGCATGGGATTCCTGTGAGTATCACTTCAAAAATAGATAGTTGATTCCTCAAACATTTTTTAAGGACTCTTTAGAATAATATGGGTTCCAAGTTATAGTATAGTTTAGTGATCATCCACAGATAGATGGTCAGAGAAAGGTGGTTAATCGAAGTCTAGGAATTTTTTTGAGAAGTTTGATTGAAGACAAACCAAGTCAATGATATCTGGATATAGCTCAAACTAAATTCACTTACAATAATTCAATGGATATATCCATTGGAAGATTATCTCTAGCTATAAACACTTTTATTCTAGGGTTGCAGTAGAGTCTCTAAGCTAGGGTTTCAACATCTCTTTTCCATAATGGATCCTCCTTTGGACCTAGAGCCAGAGGAGAAGGCATGTCAACTAGAAAAAGGTTTCAAGAGATTGGTTCAATCAACATCTACTTCGATTGAAAGGACTAATAAGGATTCCAGGTTTGTGAAATGACTTGCTATTCTCGATGTGAAGCTGACCTCTTTGGCATCGAAACATAAAGAAATTGTGTTGGCAGAAAGAGGCTTGGTAGGGCACTTTACAGGCCCGTAGACATCACCAAGATCCATAGAAGCTTAGTTAAACAAGAATTGGAGGCTATTTATTCAAGGAATTGTTCAACAAAATTTCTATGGTAGAGGTCTCTTTGTATTCATGTTTGAGAAAAAAAAAGACAAAAACCTTATATTTCGCAATGGGCCACATTTTGCAAGAGGTATGTACTTGAATCAATGGGACATCTCTTTTGACGTGGAAAAATATATACCTCCAATAGTTCTAGTTCGAGTCAACCTCCATCATCTTCCCCTCCATTGCTGGAGTGATGAGGACCTGAAGGCAATCAAGAATTCGTTGGGAAGATATATAAATAAGTCAAAACCAAAACCTCCTATGTTCTCATGTGCATGAATTTGTGTAGTGGTAGACCTAGAGAAAGGGTTACCAAAAGCAATAAATCTTTTGTTGGAAGGGTGGAATCATCTCCAAAAGGTAGATTATGAACAATTTCCCTTGAAATGCAAATCTATCATGAATATGGACATTTTGCGAAACATTGTCGAAATAAAAAGTCTCAAGAATGAGAAACTAAATAGGGGGCATAATGGAATCAAATATCAAGAAAGGGGAAGAGAGTAGTAACAAAGCCAAAGAAAACTCCCCAGAAGGAGATACCATCATCAAACAAGTATCAAGTCTTAGCTGATCTAGAGGAAGAAAAAGGAGAAGACATATCAGATCCCCAAATTCACCACCGAGAAACTGAAAAGGAGAACAAACAATTCTTATGGAAATAGGGTAAGAGGATAACTATATTCTTATCCTTCCATCACAACCATATGTGGAAGTTTAATTTGAGGCTTCACTAAATTATGGAGGTTCAATTACTTGATCCAAATATAAATCCATACAAGAGGAATCTTCAGAAAGTATGGCAGAGGAAAGGGAACGACTTCAAAGAAAGTAGGAAGCCAAATAGACTTCATAGAGAGATGGAAAAAAAAGATAAGGCGGCAGGTAAACATTCCAGCTTAGACCAAGATTTAAAGGTCATAGAAATGGGAAAGCATCAACGAGTAGGAGAGGAAAAGAGAGATAAGCAAATCCCACCAGTCATCAAGAAATAATGAAAGTTGTCTCCTAGAACTGTAGAGGGTTAGGTGGAAAGCAAAAAATGGAAAAAATAAGGAGTATGATCATAAATGAGAATACCTCTATCCTCATAATCTAGGAGATGAAGATGGATAAAGAACCTAGTATTAATATTATGGGACAAGTTTGGAAAAAACGACAAGGGAATACAGTTGGGGCAAAAGGAACCTCCTGTGGCCTTTTGACATGCCGGGACATAAGTATAAGCAAATTTATTGTATGGAAAATTCAAATTGGTTACTAGTTGAGCTGAAGGATTTGGAGAAAAAATAAATAGTAAGGATATGTAATGTGTATGGGCCAACTCATTACAATTAGAAAGTAGGTTTTTGGAACTCACTTTCAGGTCTAATGGAACAATGGTTTCATAGAAACTGTATAGTGCATGGAGACTTTAATGCAACTATCTCCCCCAATGAAAGAAGAGGGATATCCAAAGTCCATGACCCCTTTGGAGAAAATTTGGAGGATATGCAAGATGAATGGGATTTTATCGATATCAATCCTAATCAAGGAAAATTCACTTGGAACAATAGGAGTATTAGGCCAAGACACATTGTAGTCAGACTGGACCGCTTCTTGGTACGCAGTTCTTTCTTGCATAAAGGTATAATTCTGCACTAAAAGTTCTTCTTTTAGTTGTTTCATATCATAATACTATCTCTTTGCTCTTCAATATTATGGAAAATCAAGGTCCCATCCCTTTTAGATACAACATATTATGGATGCAATTGGAGGAAGTCATGAAGATAGTAAGGCAATCTTGGGAAATGAAAATTAAGGGCTCTCCCAACTTTGTGTGGGAATCCAAGCTTAGGCAAGTTAAATATGCTCTATAGAATTGGGATAAGGTTAGCTATCGTGACCCAAGGAAGGAAAGAAAAGAGGCACAAGAATATTTATAGAGTTTTCAAAAGGAAATGGAACAAAGTATAATAACTGCAGAAATATTGAAAAAAGAGCAGGAAATGCACTTAAAAATTCAAAATCTATCAAAAATAGAAGAGGAGGTGTGGTGCTTAAAGTCCATATGTTTGTGGTTAAAGGTGGGAGATAGAAACATTTTTTTCTTCCATAATCAATGTAGAGATAGGCTGGGGAGAAACACATTCTTGGAGCTAAAAGATGAAAATGGTAACACCTTAACCCAATCAAAATATATCCAGAAGGAAGCTTTCCTCTTCTTCAAAGATATGTATTCAGAAGATTGTTGGAACCTAAGGTTATGCAAGTTCATCACACCTGTAGATATTCTGGAGACAATTAATCGATAGACAATAGTTGACTAGTACAACAGTCGACTAGAGGTTTGACTGAGTAGTCGATTGGATGGTCGACGAGACCATGGTTGGCCCTACTACAACAACCAACTAAACCTTTGGGATGTTGCTTATTTTGTGGAAATGGTTAGAACCAAAGACTCCTATTTGTGGACCATATATTCCTCACTTCAATGGATTTCATTAGATCTGAAGACTATAAAAGGACGACCCTATGGTTTGTGTTATGTATGAAGTATGAATTCATTCTTATGATTGAGTATTCATTGTGATGTTCTTATCATAATGATCTATGCTTAAGCGCTGTAAGGGTGCCTTTATACACCACCTTTCTTGGAATATTGTTCCCTTCTGTTATTTTCTTCTCTACTCTATAGTTCAGTCGAAGAGGTTCCCTAACATGGTATCAGAGCTGTTGGTTTTGACCTAGCCTATTGTCTACAAATCGTGCTAAGTTGGATATAGGGTTGATCGATTCTAGGCTGAAGGTTTGTTGACTGATACCTCTTCTTGAACTTAATCAGAATGATGCGATCTACTTAATCAAAAGGATGACTTGAACTTCCAAGATAGGACCTATTGTTCTAATGGACATAATTATGCAATATGGGAAACATATATGGAAACTTTGTTGAAGAGTAAAGGATTGTGGAAATATACAAAGGTTGTTATTGTTGTTTCAATGGATGACGATGCTAAGTTTTTCATTGATGGAAAGAAGAATGAAGTTGTTGGGGTCATTACGACCTACATTTCAAGGGAAATTCGCTTTCATATAAGCGAGATCAATTGTCCTCATGCTGTATGGACTAAGTTGAATTCATTGTTCAACAAGGTTCATGAAAGTCAAGTGATGCAAATAGAGATAGAAATTGATCTCTCTCGAACCTATTTCCTTTGATTAGATTGAGGACTATATAGCTCGCGTCAAGGAGCTATAGTTGAAAGTGAGTGAATGTGGTAAGGATTTTCTGAAGAAGGATGGACAACTCACTGAACTAGTCTTGATGAATTTGAAGACACCATATGATTTCTTTTGCTCCTCCTTTTGTGCCAATTGGATGTCACTCAGGCAAGATGGTAAGGAATTTAGTTTTGATACTTTTTGTGATTTTTTTATTAAAGACCGACAAAAGTTACTTGAACAAGGGAGGTTTGGTACCAAACACCAAGCTCACTTGCTGAAAATCAAGTTGAATCCAAACCTTAAAGAATGTGGTTGATCAACTCATTGATTAGAATGTATCGAACAACCTACTAAGGGGTTGAAGAGTTGTCATCAACAAAGAAGGATCGAAAGAAGAAAACTTGTTGGTACTGTGGAAAAGTGGGACATGTTAAAAAGAAATGTTGGAAGAAGGTGAAGGAGTTGGAAGGAAAGGTCAAGCACCTTGAGTATAATGCATCGACTGGAAAATCAACCAATCAACCTCCTAAAAAGCATACCTTATCTATTATCACTTCCCAAGCATTACATGCTCGTACCACTCAGACCAAATGGATAGTCAATTCTAGTTGTACTCATCATTTGGATAAGGATGCTTCTTTGTTCTCTTCCTTAAGTGGAGTCCCTGAACAAAATATTTACGTAGTTTATTATTACACTCTCATGGTTGCTTGAAGCAGAGATGTTGAATGCCAACATGGTCGAATATCCCATATCTATCATGTGCCTAGCTTGAGTGCTAATTTAATGTCGGTTGCTCAAATTACACAAAGTCAGAAGACTATGGAGTTTTGGTCAGATCACTTCATCGTAAAGGATGTGAGGCTTGGGGGGGAATATATTGCTTCAGGATATTTGGATCCCAAGGATGAACTTTATAATTTTTGTTATTCTCCCAAATAGTCTGCATCGACTGTAGAAACTGCAACAATTGGACCGACTGCACTCATCACTTAGACTGATGACATGATTCGAATTTGGCATGAACGTCTCAGACATATGAAATTTCAGAGTTTGAAGATAATGGCAACTCATAATATGGCCATTGGTCTCCGGAAGACTATTCCACTTGATGGATTTTGTAAAGTATGTGTGCTTGGAAAGCATCATCAAGCACCCTTTTATTTCAGGAAACCATGGTGAGCACAGAACTGACTAAAACTTGTTCACAACGATCTTTATTGCATGAACAAACCCTCATTAGCAGGTGCGAACTATATTTTTCCCTTTATTGATGATTTCTGTAGATTTACATGGGTATATTTCTTGAAGAGTTAGAGTCATGTCTTTGAAATATTTAAGGAATTTAGAGCATTGGATAAAAAGCAATGTGGTCAACCCATTAAATTATTTATATCAGACAATGGTGGCGAATATGTGATTTGATAGTTTGAAGAATATCTCTTGCAAAATGGTATTTCTTGGAAGAGATCTGTCCCTCACACCCCTTATAAGAACAAAGACGAAGAATCAGACTTTGGTTGAAATGGCCAGGTGCCTACTGCAGACCAAAGATCTCTTGACCAAGTTTTGGGAAGAAGTATTTTACTGTTATAATTATCTCTTGAACCTTGTTCCGACTAGAGTAGTCGTTGACCTGACTCCAATTGAGAAGTGGAATGGAAGGAAACCCTCTTTTGGACACCTTAGAACCTTTGGATGTGTTTCTTGGGGGCATATCAGTGATAACTGCAAGAAGAAATTAGACGTAAAGAGTCATGCTTGCATCATGATGGGCTATTATGATGAATCTAAATCCTCTAGACTGTTTTACCTTGTCAAACAACATTTCATTTTAAGAAGAAATGGGATCTTTGATGAGAAGATTTAAGGTAATAATTTATCGAATTCATCCTCTGGTCTATTGCACAATGATCCATTTGATATTCTTGAAGAATCTAGATCGACGATACCGTTCTATGGAGTTTTGACTGGATCGATGAATTCTACTCCTGAGTCGACTAGTAGTCAGTCTACTATGATTACAAACATCGAAATCCTGACTCCTTTGACTAAAAATCATCGACCTAAATCACTATCGACTTGTTTACCTTGGTGGGATGCTCAAATGATTGAGGTTATTGGACCAGATGCTGGAAATGCTAGTATTGGTTGGCACAACCGTAGTCAGAAACAACATGGAAATGTTGCATTGATGGCACAAATTCTTGAAACCTATGATCCTGACACTTACACTGATGCTTAGGGAGTACCTTAATGGGAAAATACTATAGCTATTGAAATTGATTCTCTAAAGAAGAATCATACTTGTGAACTTGTTCCTCGACCGTAAGGAAAGTACATTGTGAAATGTCGATGGGTCTATAAAACCAAGTTTACTTTTGATAGTGTTGTTGAACGCCACAAGGCTCGTTTGGTTTCCAAGGGATTCTCTTATCAAGAAGGCATTGACTACAATGAAACCTTTTCCCTTGTCACAAAGATGAATTATGTTCGACTAATACTTTCTCTTGCTGCTTGTTTTGGATGGGAACTTCATCAAATGGATGTTAAAAGTGTGTTTCTTCATGGTGACTTGTTTGAGGAAATCTACATGGACCAACCTCCTAATTTTGTGATGGATTCTAGTCTTTTTTGTCGACTCAAGAAGTCATTTTATGGTTTGAAATGGGAACTTCGTGATTTGTATGAGAAGATTGATTGTTCCTTTGTCAATATTGGCTTCAAACATTGTGGATATGATCACAATATTTATGTATTATGTGTTCATGGTGATACCTTGATTATGGAATTGTATGTTGATGATTTAGTCATAACTGGCAATAATGTCAATCTAAGTCTGGGTTTGAAGAAATAACTTGTAGATACCATTGAAATGACTGATCTTGGTCTATTGCATTTTTTTCTGGGCATTCAAATTTTGCAAATGGATGACGATATCTTTATTTCTCAACCTAAATATGCCCTGGAGATTTTGAAATGATTCGAGATGGATGATTGCAAGTCTTGTGCTACACCTTATTAGTCTGGAGTGAAGTTGTCGATATATTATGATTCTCCATGAGTCAACGACACTCTTTATCGACAGTTGGTTGGTAGTCTGATTTATTTAATTCACAGTCGACTGGATCTCTCCTTTGTTGTTAGTGTGGTGTCTTGACTCATGCATGATCCTCGAGAGAGTCATCGGAAAGATACAAAGAGAATTGTTTGTTATATAAAAGAAACTTATCAGTATGGTATTAAGTATTGTCATAGTACAATACCACTAGTCGGGTTCACTAACTCTAATTGGGGAGGTGACATTGATGACCGAAAGTCCACTTCTGGCTATGTGTTTAGACTAAGTTCCAGCCCTTAGTCTGGTCATGTAAGAAACAAAAGGTAGTCTCTCTTTCAACTACAAAATCAAAGTATTGTGGCGCTATCAATGTAGGTACAGAGGCAGTTTGGATTCATCAACTTCTCAATGAACTTGGGTTTCCTGTTCATGCCTTTACTGTTATCCATTGTGACAATCAAAGTACTATCCAGGTTTCTGATAATCTTATTGCTCACAACAAAATGAAGCATGTTGAACTTCATTTTCATTATTTGAGATAGTTGGTGCAGGAGAATGTTGTCTCACTTGTTTATCGTGGGACAGATGATCATATTGTTGATATCTTTACGAAGTTGTTGCCAAAAGCTAAGTTTTCCAAAATTTTGGCTATGCTTGGGCTTCAGGAAGCTGCAATTATGGGGGGATGTTCAGAGAACATAATTACATATCTTGAATCTACAAAGTGTTATCATGATGGGGGGGTGTTGGAACCTAAGGTTATGCAGGTTCATCACACATCTGGATCTTCTGGAGACAATAATTCGATAAACAACAGTCGACTAGTAGAGCAGTCGACTGGAGGTTCGAATGAGTAGTTGATTGGATGGTTGATGAGCTTGTAGTCGGACCAACTACAGCAACCGACTAAAATTTGGGACACTGTATATTTTGCGGAAACAATTAGAACCAATGACCCCTATTTGTGTACCTGATCTTCCTCACTTCAAGGGATTTTGTTAGATCTGGAGACTATAAAAGGATGACCCTATGGGTTGTGTTATGTATGAAGTATGAAACCATTTTTATGATCATGTATGCATTGTGATGTTCTAATCATAATGTTTTGTGCTTAAGTGTGTAACGATGTCTTTAGACACCACTTCTCTTGGAATATTATTCCCTTCTGTTATTTTATCTTATGTTCTATAGTTCAGTCAAAGAGGTTCCACAACAAAGATGGGGATATAGATCCAAATGCTGATAGGAGAATATGTAAAAATATTCCTAAATTAATCTCCTCTTTTGAAAATGACTTATTAACAAAGTGATCTGATCCAGGGTGACCTTGAAACCAACTAGAAATTGATTGAAGGGTCACTTAACAAAAGGATCAACGATAGGATCGTTTTTATTGAACTTGATTGCAATGAAAAGGACTGAAACAAATGTGCATGTTTAAATTTATGAATGTATCATTAGTCTCATTCATCATCACATAATAAACATAATGAAAAAAATTGCGGAAAATAACATGCACAGAAAAAACATGAGACAAGCAATACTCATTTGGTAACGGAGCTCAATAGACCCCTGGCTACATCTCTGAGCTCGTTCAATCGTCGAACCACTCATATTCTCTTCTTCAAAAGATACTCTCATTTACAAATGATTTGAATTCCCACATCAATAGTGGTTGAAGAATTTCCACAACAATGGCAGTATCGAAGAGATGTTTTCTTACAATTCAAAGAGAACTAGCTCTCACAAGCAAGTGGCAATGTCTCTCCTACAAATAGGCGATCTCCTTTGATGAAGGCTGATCTCTCACAAGCATGCAGCTAGAAGCTCAATACAATATGAAGACCATTCATCTTGATATTGATGACAAAGAGAATCCGTTGTTCAGATCCAAAAACCGATTGCACCAATGACTCTGACTCATGAAAACGGTGAGAAACGACTATAAGCATGCCCACCTTCGCCTCACATAAGGCCATATCTCTTTGCAGATAAGGCAGGTTACATAGAGAAAATTTTCTATAAGGAACTTGGAACCTCAAACTGGATCTCCATTGGAGTTATCTTTAAAGCATATGAAAATATAAAACTGACTCCCTACAAGAGCTCTTCGAAGCACATGGAACTCCCACAAAATAGGTGCCTCCTTCAAACAATGGCTAATGGGGGTTTAAATAGCTTGGAAATCCCCTTGGTGGCATGTTAAACATGGGGTTCCCACTTGGCCCATTCGTTGGGCCCAATAATCCTTGGTTACAACCATGTTCTAAATATACATGTTGGTTGGGTTGTTGTCACAACCATATGCAAAAACATGTGATAAGGTTTTATTACCCACCACCAAATCATATTATAATATATCATATGGTTATAACAACCAACAACCATTTGAGCATGAATGTTTCCACAAGGTATCAACATTGTCTTTGATTTTCTAGAATATTACTGTGTCAGGTTTTAAACCATATTATTTATCTAACTTTTGTCAAGTCATGTTAGGAACTCGTGTGAACCCTTCTCTTTACTTTGTTAGTATATTGTTGTTCGACGCATATGCTTTGTAAGTCGTCTCGTAGTATTTGTTGATCCATAGTTTGTATTAGCCCATGGTATTGACCCATAGCATTGGACGCATATGCTCTTTAAGTCATTCTGGTGTATTATATGTCCCATGGTATTGACCCATAGTATCGGGCATAGACTTAGTATATAAGTGTTTGTTGAGGCTAATGAAGGTACCGTGAAGTTATTTGTATTGAGCTTGCTCAAAGGAGGTTGCCCCCTCGAAGTGGCCTGCGATCAATAAAGTGATTCTGAGTTTTGTTATTAATGCTATCTCATGTATTTTCATTAATTAATAGTTGCAGGTTCCTCACATCTGGTATCAGAGCACTTTCTTGGGCTCATTGGGTGGAATTTCTGCCATTTTTTTCGCATCTGTTGCAGATTTGGATTTGGGAATAATCCCTATCCGCTTAACTATGGGAAGTACTTGGGAATAAGCCCTAAAATTCATTGTGAAGAGTACCACAGGAACCCCGAAGTAGTTGGCCCATTGAGAGGACCTGCCAGTGAAAAGGACAACGACCCCTACCTGATTGACTAGTTCCCACTCGTGAGGTAAACCAAGAGCTATCGTTTGTGGCAAAGCGGTTATCAGTTTTACCTGAGTCATGGAGTGAGGGGTACTGCCCCAATATCCAAGCCGTTAGATAACATTGGTGTCCGAGTGAAACCCCTGAACCGTTAGGAAGCTGAGCATACCTGGGGTCCATATCTATTTTCAGCTAAATTGTTTCCGATCATTTCCACGCAGTTGTAGATCTCTCCTTGTTTTTACTCTGTTTCCCTTGAAACTTCCCTGACACCCCTGTAATCCCATTTTGCATATTTCATTCCTGAGGACCCTATCCCAAATTCCACTTCCCAAAGCCATAAATCCCACATTTGTCTATTTGTAGGGTTTGCTATAACTTCTTCGAATTTCACCCAATCGCCTTCAAATTTTACCACAGAGTTCCTTTCCTATTTTTGCTTCTTTGTCCCTCTCTACCAAATTTTCTCGTTCTTTCACCTTGCTTCTGAAATCCTCCCTTTTTTGCTTCTTTGTCCCTTCGAAAGTGTCCAAAACCTAGTCAAACCCAAATTACCCATCATATTTTTTCCCAAATCTAGATTTTCCTTTACTGAAACAGTTTTTGTTTTTATTTTTCTACCCACTCAAAAAAAAAAAAAACTCCTGGTTATGGTTGTCACCTGCGCAGGAGCAAAAACCATGGAGGAAGCACTTGCAACCATCCAAACCAAACTCCAGGATCTGGATGAAAAATTTCTTGGCCTCCATCTTGAGAATTCAACCATGAACAACAAACAACAGTCCGAGTCTTCATCAGACAATGGGTTCTCTTCTTCTAGCAATTTCCGTAGTCTGAAGCTTGATTTTCCTTGCTTCAATGGTACTGATACGACTGGATGTATCTATCATGCAGAACATTATTTCAGTATGCATAATACTTTTGATGTCAACAAAGTTCCACTTACATCCTTTCATTTGGAACAGGAAGCTCTTCAATGGTACCATTGGTACATCAAGGCTCATGAAGAGCCGAAATGGCCAGATTTTTGCCAGCTCCTATTGCATCAATTTGGTCCTAGTGCTTTTGATGAATTCACAGGAGCACTCACTAAACTTCGCCAAATTGGCACTGTGAGAGAGTATCAGACAAAATTTGAGAAACTAGTCAATCACACAGAAGGATTGTCTGATGAATTCTACAGGAGTTGTTTTATCAATGGTCTTAAGGATGAAATCCGCTCAGAGGTAAAAATGTTCTGTCCCAACAAAATGATGGAATCCCTAGGGTTCGCTAAGTTGGTAGAAGACAAGATTGCATCCCAACAACGCTCCAAACCCACTTTTGTTCCCTTCCATAATATGGGTTCTCAACGACCTCCCATCCCGCCAGCTCCTTGACCAACTCCTATCAAGCATTTGTCTGAAACAGAGATGCAGTCACACAGAGAAAAAGGGATTTGTTATAATTCTAATGAAAAATTCACTCGGGGACATAGATGTGTTTAGCAAAAGCTCTATCTCTTGGATGTGGATTCTCCGCCTACCTCTGAAATTGGTGAAGAAGCTCCAGATACATTGGATGATCAGGTCGACATTCAACAGCCGTCTGTTGACCCTCTGTCTCCGGATGACCACCCAGAGATATCTCTCCATGCTTTAGCCTGTGTCACCACCCCACAAACAATGCGGGTCAGGGGTTACTTCAAGAAGATCCCTCTTACAATACTCATTGATTCTGGTAGCACTCATAATTTCATTGACCATCGGATCGCCAAATAGGCTGATTGTTTTGTCCATCCTTGCTCCAACTTTGAAGTCATGATTGCCAATGGGGGCACCTTACCTTGCAAAGGGAAGTGCCAGAATGTGCGTATCTCTCTAGAAGATTATAACCTGCGCTCTAACATGTTTGCCTTGTCCTTAGGCATATGTGATGTGGTTTTGGGCGTTCAATGGTTACGCACACTTGGCCCCATCTTATGGGATTTTGTTCAACTTTGGATGCAGTTTTCAGTCAATGGGAAACAACACAAATTTACGGGCTTACAACCAGGGTCTCTCCGCATCATCAGTTCACATCGCCTGGAAAAATTCCTTAATAAGAATTCACATGGTGTCATTGCTCAGCTCCATTCCATTCTGATGCACCCATCAACGGTCTCCACTACTTCCTTGGATAGATATGCAGGTGTCTTTGCTGAACCAATGGGCTTGTCGCCTTCAAGAGACCTTTCCGGTAAGAATTTAGCCACATCTAGATCTGAGAAGGAAATGCTGTCTATTTTGCATGCAGTACAGAAGTGGCACTCATACCGATTAGGGAATTATTTTGGCATCCAGACTGCTCACTAGAGTCTGGAACATTTCCTGGAACAACGAGTCTCCTTCCCAACACACCTGAAATGGGTTATCCAACTCATGGGTTATGCCTATGTGATAACTTACAAGAAGGGTAAGGACAATCTGGTGGAGGATGCTCCTTCTCGCACATTTGATGACCCAACTTCTCTTACAGCTATTTCTCTGCTTGTTCCAAATTGGTTGCAATATGTTCCACAAGGCTATGTCTTCTATGAACTCCATGCTTCTCCACCGACAGGGCACTTTGGGTTCCTCAAAACGTATGACTGGGAATAGTGTAACTTCTTTTGGCAGGGATTGAAAATGCCAATTCAACAGATGGTGGCTGACTGTGATACTTTCCAGGTCAACAAGGGTGAAATGACACTCCTTTTGGGACTGCTCAAACCCTTGCTCATCCCTACATAGATTTGGACAACTATTTCTATGGATTTCCTTGAAGCGCTCCAGTGGTACAATACCACATCTAAAATGACACCATATGAAGCAATCTATGGATCGGAACCACCATTTCTTCTTCCATACACCCTCAGTAGTTCCCCAGTTCAAGCAATTGAATCGGTTCTTCGAAACCGCGATCAGATTCTTCTCATTTTCCAGGACAATCTTCACATGGCCAGAATTCGAATGCAACAACAAGCCGATCAACACCGTTCTGAGCGCACTTTTTCAAGCAGCTGATATGGTTCTTCTTCATCTCCATCCTTCCAAGCACGCCTCCCTAAACCTCAAAAGGCATCAGCTTCTCTCTCAATATATCACATAGGTATTAATTCAGTGGCACAGAATGCAACCCGAGGATGCTACAGGGGAACCACTCCTTCAGATTCCGCATCAATTTACACATCTAAAGCTTTGAGGACAAATCTTTTTCTAAGGGAGAGGGGATGTTAGGAACCCGTGTGAACCCTTCTCTTTACTTTGTTAGTATATTGTTATTGGACGCATATGCTTTGTAAGTTGTTCCATAGTATTTGTTAATCCATAGTTTGTATTAGTCCATGGTATTGACCCATAGTATTGGACGCATATGCTTTGTAAGTCGTTCCGTAGTATTATATGTCCCATGGTATTGACCCATAGTATTGGGCATAGACTTAGTATATAAGTGTGTGTTGAGGCCAATGAAGGTACTGCGAAGTTATTTGTATTGAGCTTTCTCAAAGGAGGTTGCCCCCTCGAAGTAGCCTGCGATCAATAAAGTGATTCTGAGTTCTGTTATTACTACTATCTCGTGTATTTTCATTAATTAATTGTTGCAAGTTCCTCACAAATCATTGGTTGGAATGAGCTCCTCCTTTGGATGTTTGTTATAACAATACATTGCATAATTGGGGGAAAAATAATGTGGTTTGTTTTAACCATTGAGCCATGCTACAACACGCGAGATCCTTGTGGATTTGTTAACGTTATGATACCTCCGCCCTTTATGGGGTTGACCCCTCGTGAGCCATAAAAACCATGGGTCAGGAATTATCCCCTGGCCCACTCTTTTCCCACCATATGGAACTCCATAAAAGTTAAATAATATACTTTCCATCTTTATACGAAGGATCAAGGATGGCGCAAGGGTGAAGGATCTTGGTTTATATGCACAAGGTTGTGGGTTCAAATTCTGTCAGCCTACACCTTTTTAACCGTTACTCAAACTCCCAAATTAAATAAAATATTTACCATATGCTTAACAAAGGACACATGATGGCGTAGTGGTAAAGTCATTTGTGTTGGTTGTGTGGAGGTCAGGGGTTCGAATCCCACCAGCCTCACAAAATTTTGGGTGAATGGTTGAACCTTGATCCGCCAATAGGGGACTACCATGTGGCGACCTCGGATTGGTTCACTTATGTGCCAACTGGATGCCACGTGTCTCGATATGATAGGTCCACGTCACCTCTGGATGCCACGTGTCTTGATATGATAGGTCCACGTCACCTACCAACTGGTATTTCTAACTCAGCTCTGCAATCTTACATGTGGTGCTCTGTGGGGTTGGCACATTAGCACCGTACAGGCCACATGGCACCTCTTTTTCCCATTTTACATGTTTGGCCTGAACTTTAGAGCGCGATATCTTCGCCATACAGAGTCCATTTGAGGTGTCATTCGCACCGTTGGATTCGTCTCGATAAGCTCTTCGACGTGGAGCTGTTATTTATGGAAGCTAATCACTTTGATTTTAGAGCATATTTAGATCCTCCTAGATTATTCCTTCGCACTGGAAATATTTTTGTCCTCTAAAAGTTACATAAAACGACCATATTTACAACAAAATCCATGATTCATCAAAAGCCATAAAATATCACTATGTTGCGAAAATAAGTGATGGTATACATCTCACCACTTTTACAAATGTGCCCTTTTATGGGGTCTTAAAAAGCAACAAGCGATTTACAAAGATTGGATTTTTTCAATTAACTCAAAATTGTTACCCATCTAGCCATTAAGGCGAGTATGTCCACCTTCTCGATCTTTTTCTATAGGTGGATTTCTTTCTGAGCTGCTTCATCAGTTGGTTCCTTTATAGGTGCTTGCTCAACTTCCTTGTCCTTCTTGGGATGCAGCTCTGGATGGAGCGCTCAACATGTGGCTTCATGATGTCCACCCTTGTTGCAATGGGTGCAATGGTTCTTATTAACCCATACTTTATTTCCCTTCTTTTTCTCCTAAAGTGGAGAGGGGTATTCATGTCCTCGCTTCTTCCTAGTTGCCATGACCTTCCTGTACAAGGCCATTCTTTTCCAACACTTGGAAATAACATGGTTATCCTTACCACAAAACGTACATGGTCTTTGATGCCATAAAATTTGCTTTGCATTGCCAATTCTCTTATAATCAAAAGGAACGTTGGAATAATGAGACTTTTTATACCTTGCTTGGCTGTATCTGGTGCAGGTCAAGCGCAAAAAACTTGCCTTAGCTCCTCTTTTGTAATGATTGTCTTGCTTTGGAGATGACTCGTAATCTCGATCATCATGGAGTGGTTTGTCACCTTCTATTATTGGCTTGGGATCTTCTCTTGAAGTTTTGCTTGCTTCAACTGCTTTGGAGTTTCTTTCATTGGTATTCTTAGCAAATACTCCATCTTCCTTTCTACCATAGTCTAGTCCTGCATGTCGAGGTAATTCTACAACTTGGATGGGATTCATAATGCCTTAGCCATTAGATCCAATGCCCTTTCCTTCATATCCCATCTTCTTCAACAACTTCATCCAATTCCCTTGGTGTGCTTTTCAAAAGCACCAAAACCATCATCATCATCATGGTAAGAACAAGAAACTAAATAATTACTGACACTATTTACCTCAGTTAAGGATTCAACATCTTTTGTAGAAGTATGCTCTTCATTCTTCTCCACTTTATTGTTGTTATGAGACTTGGACAACATCTCATCCTTGGCTTGCAACTCAAGTTGCAATTCTTGAAGTATCTCTTACAACTTTTGAAGACTGTCTTGAAGCTCTTGCTTGTCATATTCTGCAACTTGAAGAAGTCTCCTGAGCTCGACATTCTTTGCTTAAATCGCCTGGTTGATTTCCTCGAGCTCTTTGAACCATGCATTCTTTGATGCTTTTCCAATTTCTGATTCAATACCTGCAATCCCTGTCAATCTTTCTTTGATACCAAACTTGATCTGATATGGGGTGTCCTCAAAACCAGCTAGAAACTGATTCAAGGCTCACTTAACAAAAGGATCATTGATAGGATCATTTTTATTGACCTTTGATTGCAATGAAAAGGCTTGAATCAAATGTGCATGTTTAACTTTATGAATGTATCATTAGTCTCATTCATCATCACATAATAAACATAATGAAAATAATTGTGGAAAATAACACGCATAAAGAAAACATGAGACAATCGATCATCATTTGGTAATAGAGTTCACTAGACCCCCTGGCTATGTCTCTGGGCTCGTTTAATCATATAACTGCTTCTATTCTCTTATTCAAAAGATACTCTCCTTTATAAAAGGGATGAATTCCCACATCAATAGTGGTTGAAATAATTCCCACAATAGTGGCAGTATCGAAGAGATGTTATCATACAATGCAAAGAGAACTGGCTCTCATAAGCAAGTGGTAATGTCTCTCCTACAAAGAGACGATCTCCTCTGCTGAAGGATGATCTCTCACAAGCATGTGGCTAGAATCTCAATACAATATTGTGATCATTCATCTTGATATTGATGACAAAGAGAATCTGTTGCTCGGATCCAAAAAATGACTACACTAGTGACTCTAGCTCGGTGAAAACACTGAGAAACGACTATAAGCACGCCCACCTCCGCCTCACATAAGGCCACAACAGACTTCTCTCTCTCTCTCTCTCTATGAACATAAGGCAGGCTACATAGAGAAAATGTGCTCTATGGCACTTGGAACCTCAAACTAGTTCTCCAATGGAGCTATTTTTAAAGCATACACAACTCCCAAATTGGCTCCCTACAAGAGCTCTACCAAGCACACAAAACTCCAAAAGCGACCCTTCAAAACATGTGGAACTCCCACAAAATGGATGCCCCCTTAAAACAATAGCTAGTGGCAGTTTAAATAGCTTGGAAATCCCCTTGGTGGCATGTTAAACATGCGGTTTCCACTTGGCCCATTCGTTGGGCAAAATAAGCCTTGGTTATAAAAACTTTCTAAATATACATGTTGGTTGGGTCGTTGTTACAACCATATGAAAAAACATGTGATAAATTTTTATTACCCACCACCAAATCATATTATAATATCATATGGTTATATGGTTATAACAACTAACAACCATATTATATATATAACCTTTGTCGAATCATTGGTTGGAATGAGTTCCTCCTTTGGATGTTTATTATAACATTACATTACATAATTGGGGACAACATAATGTGGTTTGTTTTAACCGTTGATCCATGCTCCAACCCGTGGGTTCCTCATGTCTTTGTTAATGTTATGATACCTCCTCCCTTTATGGGGTTGACCCCTCATGAGCCATAACAACCATGGGTCGAGGATTAGCCCCCGACCCACTCTTTTCCCGCCATATAGAACTCCATAATATACTTGCCATTCTTATACCAGGGATCAAGTGATGGCACAATGGTGAAGGCTCTTGTGCTAATATGCACAAGTTTTTGGGTTCAAATCTTGTCGTCCTACTCCTTTTTAACCATCACCCAAACTGCCAACTTAAATAAAATATTTACCATATCCATAACAAAGGACACAAGATAGCGTAGTGGTAACGTGGTTTGTGTTGGTTGTGTGGAGGTCACGGGTTTGAATCCCACCCAGCCTCACAAAAGTTTTGGTGAATGGTTGAACCTTGATCCGCCAACCGGAGGCTGCCACGTGGTGACCCTGGATTGGTCCACCTGTGTTCCAACGGGATGTCACGTGCTTAAATATGACAGGTCCACGTCACCTACCAACTCAGTTTTGCAATCTTCCATGTGGTGCTCTGTGGGGTTGCCACGTCAACACTGTAAGGCCACATGGAACACTTCTAGTGGTGCCATGTGGCATCTCTTTTTCCCATTTTCCCTGTTTGGCTTGAACTTCAAAACATGATATATTTTCCATACAGAGTCCATTTGAGGTGTCATTAACGCCGTTGGATTCATATTGACGAGCTCTTCGACATGGAGCTATTCTTTCTAGAAATTGAGCGCTTTGATTCCAGAGCTTCTTTAGATCCTCGTATATCACAAAGCCTATTTAAGAGGAAGACGTGCTAGAAGCAATTTGGTCTCTGCATCCTGTTAAGGACCCTGTTCCTGATGGATTTCCAATAGATTCTATCAAAAATGTTGGAGTATTATAAAGAAGGATATCTGTAGAATGCTAAATTGGACAAGGGATAGGGACAAAATTGGAGGAGACACAAACTCTTCCTTTATAGCCCTAATTCCCAAAGAAACTCATTCGACATCCATGTCCATATTTAGGCCTATATCTTTGTGCAACTCCTCATATAATATTTTGACAAAAATTCTAGATAGAAGGATAAAGAAGGTCCTTCAAAATATTACATTTGAGAACCAAATAGGGTTCATCTCAGGGAGACAAATTTTTGATAATATAATCATTGTTCAAGAAGCCATACATTCTAGTCTCAGTGGAAAAGAAAAATGAATGGCTATTAAATTAGATATAGCTAATGCATTTGACAGAGTGACTCACCAATTTCTCTTTTCAATCATGAGGAAATCTAGTTTCTCTCCTCTATTCATAAAATGGATTCAGGCCTACATCAGACAACTATGGATTGCCCCCCCTGGTTAATGGGATGCCAACTTCTTTCTTCAGAGCCTCTAGAGGATTGAGGCAAGGTTTCCCTCTTTCTCCTTTTTTATACATCATCGTGGATGAATCTTTAAGAAAAAATATCAATCATCAAAGAGAGGAAGGGACCTTACCAGGAATCATTATCACGCGAGGAGTACATCCTCCCAACCATGCCTAATTTGCGGATGAAATTATATTTCTTCAAAGTAACTCTGAAATAATAGCTCATAAATTCAAAGATACGTTGGACTTATTCTTTAATGCTTTAGTGGGACTTGCAAATGCAAAAAAAAAGTTATGGTTGGAATTGATCTCCTCGCTTTATGAATTCTATTTACGAAATACTTGGATTCAAAGCCCAAAGTGACTAGACTTCTTTCAAATATCTCAGAGTTCCAATCTCTCTCAAGGTGCACAAGATAGGTGATTGGAAAGGCATATTGCAAAAACATTAAAGGGAAAGTTTAGTTGTGGGGCATACGATGGCTAAATTTGGTAGGTCAAATTACTCTTATTAAATATTTTTCTCTTCTCTTCCTATATTTTTCTACTCTCCTTATATTTTTCTACTCTCATTTGATAGCTCCCATAGGTGTTATGAACAACATCAACAAGGAATTTCATAATTTTTTTGTGGAAAGGGGGAGAAACAAGCAATAAAAAGTTTCATCTCATCAAGTGGGAGACAATTCAATGTCCTCAGGAAAATGGAGAAATTGGAATTACAGACAGTTAAAGATCTCTAATAAATCCGAGGAAAGTAGGTATTATCAAGGTGAGGTAGAGAAATTGTTAAAATTTAGCTTCATCTATCAAGTTCCCCTGATTGCGTGGAAGTCAAAACGAATTGTTATGGATAAAAAGCAAGGGACCATTTGCATGTGTACTAACTTTCATGATTTGAACAAAGTGTGCCCAAATGATATTTATAATATGCTATTCATAAACTAGATTATCACCTAGTGTCCCAAGTATGAAATATTTTCATTCATGGATGTATTTTTCAAGTATAATCATATTCATTGATTTAGCATGAAGACCAACACAAAACTATGTTTATCTATCCTTGGAGCACTTTTAACTATAGTAAAATGTCATGTGGCCTTAAAAATGATGGAGATACATTTCAATGGGTCATGTCATATGCCTTTCACGATATCAAGCATATTGCTGAGGCTTATCTAGATGATCTAGTCACCAGGTCAAAGAGAAGGATTGGTCATTCATCCCATCTCCTCATAATGTTTAAAAGATGTTGCTATGATAAAATTCGTTTGAATCCTCACAAATACATATTTTGCATTGTTTTTGGATGATTGCTTGGCTTAATAGTTTCCAAGTATGGGATAATGGTTAACTTGATTAATGTTGAGGTGATATTTCAATTACCTCCTGCATGCAATATCCACAAACTCTAAATATTTTAGGGAAATACAAACTTTTTGCCAATATTTATTGCTAATTATTTCAAGATTACAAAAGGTTTCATTCACCTTTTTAAAATGGGAGTCCCTTTTATTTGCGATAATCAAGCCCAATGATCATTTAATTCCTTGAAAAACTACTCTAACATCTACCTCGTTGCTTAGTCCACTAGAATACAATAGGGATTTCCTATTATATCTTGTGGCATATGAATTAAACATTAGTATGGTTTTGGTTCAAGAAGATGAATCACATTAGGAGAATGTGGTTAATTATCTAAGAAAAGGTCTTTCCAGACTGGATTTATGGTATTATCATGTTGAGAAGTTGGCTTTGGGAGTAGTTCATGTTATCCAAAGAATTTGACAATACATCCTTCTTCAACCTACAATAGTGATTGCATATACCAATCCAATGCAACATATCTTGAATCGATGAATAAATAGGGGCAAGTACTCCAAGTGGATAATGATATTGCAGGATTTGACTTAGACTTCACCTTTTCCAATCAAAGAAATCTCTAGATTTTGTGGAGTTGATATATGAGTTACCTAAAGACAATCAGTTTGAAATTGAATTGTTACCTAACATACATGTGTTCCTCATTTCCTCTTCAAATACATGGTTTCGAGACATCCTAGTGTGTATCTAGACTCAATGATGTCTGCCTCACCTCTCCCAACATTAACATATTCAACATCATGCAAAGAACTACCTCATTATCAACGACACCTCATATCATTGAGGGATTAGTCTTATTTATGTCGGATTTTTACTCATGAAAAGGTTGAAAGAGTTATTAATGAGTGTCATAGTGGAGCATATGGAATCGGTGTTTCTAGGTTGGCAACAACTCATAAAATTTTGTGTGTAGGATATTTTTGGTTGTTCATCTTTAAAGATTGTATTGAAGTGATAATTTTTTTTCATTCCTATCAATTATTCACAAAAAATATGTGTGCTCATCCTGCTCCATTGTAAATTGTTGTAACCATTCCCCCCCTCACCAAGTGGGGGGTTGATTGCACAATGTGTCATTTGAATTCAAAAAAAGGCTATAAGTACATCATTGAATTCGCAGACTACTTTACTAAGTAGCAATAATCCATGCTTTTCTCCGTTAAAAACAATGACATAATTTTTTAATTTATATTCAATCAATATGCCATGGCTAGGTTTGGCTTACCTAAAGAGATAATCACAAATCATGGCACTCTGTTTAAAAATAAAATGGCGATAGAATTAAAAACCAAATTAGGGTTCCAACATGAACATTCACCCCCTTATTATCCTTAGGAAAGTGGATAAGTATAAGCTATTAACAAGTTTCTTAAAACCATAATCCATAGGACAATCAATAAAAGAGAATCTAATTGGCATTTAATGTTATTTTCAGCTCTTTGGGATTATTGAACCTCATTCCAAACTTCCATAAGATTTACTCCATTTTAGCTTGTGCATGGAGTCAAGGGAATTATGTTGATTGAATGTGAAATTCCCTCATTGAAGCTAGCCATTTCACTACTACCTGACATAACTTATAAAAAACATCTTGTTTACTTAGAACGTCTTGATGAACATTGTAGATATGCAATAATCATGAACAAGGAACATAAAAATGTGTTAAAAATCAACATGCCAAATCAATCCAGCCTTGGGTCTTCTCTTAAGGATACCTAGTGCTTGGTTATGAATAGGACAAAGATGCATTAGGGGTAAGCACGTTCATACCCATGTGGCACTATCCTTACATATAGTGAAGTGTTTCCTCGGTAAAGGAGCATATGATTTAGAAGATTATGATTGTAATGTTTTAGATTAGCCTCGTAATGGGATTTACCTTAAGAGGTACTATGCCTAGATATCAATGTTAGATAAATTCCCTTATACATGTTGTATATAAGTAGTTTTACTTTTTAATGCATTTTTATCTTGGTTTTTGTCTTTCCTTATCATTCTTTGTGCTTGATTGAAAAATGTCACTTGAGTATGGTTATATACGTGGCATTCATGGATGGAACCAATTGCCACAATCAAAATGTTGCTTCTACTTCTTTGTGGTTTATTCTCCCATAGGTCAACTTATGAAATCTAAAGAAAATTTCCTTGTTCTGATGACCAATAATATTGTTGAGTTTAGTGTGATTATTGAGCTTCTTTCAAAATCCATTGCATTAAAGATTCGACATATGGTTTTCCACCTTGATTCACAATTGGAGGTGTCACTATTAAATAAGGTTTATTGTGTTTGTGAACCTCTGCTTCTCTATAAGTATTTATGGGTGAGACTTGTCTTATAACATCTTCTACCATACTTTATCCCAAGATGCTGTCATGGTTGATCTTACCCTTATTTCTAGTTGTAGACTTCCCCGTTCCTTGTGCATTTGTGGACATTTTTTCTGTTTCTAGGAAATCCCTTTAAAAACCTTGTTTCTCAGTAGATACGTGAGTGACCTATGTCTCACCTGTGTATACGTGAGTCACCCATGTCTCACCCGTGTATACGTGAGTGACCTATGTTTCACTCGTGTATGTGTCCACAAGAGGGTAAAAATATAAAATAAAATAAATAAGTTACTTTCACGGGTTAGTTTGCGGCCTCAAACTGTTCCCTAACTCCCAAATCCCGTGAATAAATTCCAATAACTCCCTAACTTCTCTCTTCAAAGGTATAAAAGAGCATAGGTGAATTTGTTTTGAAGGTTACACATAGACATACATAGAGAGAATTATACAACCACCTTGCCCAAGTTGTTGGTGAGTTTGTTCATGAGAATAAACCCTTGCTCATATGTGCACAACCCTTTTCCTCAAGTCTGCAACTCCCTTGTCCCTTTATATGTAATTGCAATTTCCATTCTTTCCACCACAAACCCTATTATGCTAGAGTTTTGATTTCAAAATCTCTTCAGAATATTGTGTGTGAGAAAACCTTGAGGCAAGTTTAGAGTGCTTGAATAGCTTGGGAGGAAGAACCTAGGACTTGGCTTTAGAACGACAACCACATTATCAGGTTTATCTATTTCATGTACTTATTTCCATATATATATATATATATATGAATAAACTCTTTCCTGTCCAATTCATAATGTTATTTGCATATTAATGGTTGTAAATGATTACTTATATTGATTCAAGAATGTATAATTCTGCAAATTGTCCTTTTATGATTTATTGGTTATTATTATTGCGTTCACTTCTTTTTGTTTACATTTCAGGGTTTGCAGCAAAGAGACCAAGCTAAGGAGCATAGCTCAAGACCAGAGGAATCATCTTCAAACGTTGGAAAGCAGGTATTTATCTTTAAATTTGTGTATGCTAATTGTTTGTTTAAAGAAACTTCTTGATTGTTTAAAGAATTTAGTTCATTTATATCCCTTCTCTGCAATAATTGAACCCAAACAAATATTGGGGAATTTTTCCCATAACAGAACTGGCGACTCAGTTGGGGATCGAACCCAGAATCTCTGGTTTCGTAGACGAGAGATTATGGGGAATTTTTCCCATAACAACTTGCCAAGAAGTATTTGTAGTTTATTACCTAAGTTCATATCTTAGGAAAATTTAATGATGTTAGTGATTCATTATCAAACTATGTTTTAGATTTACATTTGGCTCAATAAGATAAATCAAATCATGCATGTACATAATCATGAAGTTTTTACTCCTCCATTTGGTTACTCTTCCAATCAATATGGAGACACCTTCAATGCTTCTTTTGTTGTTGGTTTATAGCATCGGTACCTTTGGTGTTAGTTGCTTCTCAAGTCACCATTGTGTCATGCTTATGTTCAAAGGATGTTTCTAGCATGAGTCAACCATTTCTCATAGTTTTTTACTATCCATGTCACCTTCCTTGCTATCAATTTTTTTATCAGATTGTCATAAAACCCACTATTTTCTTTGTGTTGGTTGATGGGGGATCCATAAATTCCCTCCTCCTAGTGGATCTCTTCCTCTCGACATTAATGCATCTATTCTAAGAACAAGAACACGATTTAGAGAATTAGTGGTACCTTGGGGATTACAACCATCAAAGGTAGGTTCCATCACTATTGACAATGGGTATACATTAATGACTCTTGATTGATAGATTCTAGAAGTGTTTGACTTTAGCACATTTATTTGCACTTACTAGAATGCATTATGTACCTTGGTTCCCATTATAATATTGATGGGTTGCTTTGCATTTGAAAATGATATTCATTAATCATTAGTGATCAAATGGTTCTCCATGTTCGACTTCAGATTATTGATTCACATGGAAATGATTCCTACATTGGTGGGTATGGTTGAAGACCTCAAGATACAATAAATAATCTCTTTTTACTATTGCTTGAGTTGCACATATTATACCTCCTACTCATATGACATTTTGGTGCTTTTGGAGAACTTGATTGTATTTCACTTAGTTCCTATTGTTCTCCCGACATATACTAAGATGTAGATCCACTATGTATTTGTTGATACTAAATATTTTTTATTTACTTAATATTTTATTATTTTTAAATGCCACATGTTAGCTCTATGTTAAGCACAAAATTACACATCTCCCTCATATTGGTTATAGAAAGTGCCTTTTCGCGCAACAACCATTTTGAGTCCTTTATTTTGTTACTACAAATTTTTATTGATTTTTGGAGATGAAAATTAAGATGCTAAAGGTAGGAGTCTTATTTGACATATATATTGTCTTTTTTGTGTGCCTCATCATCATATATGTGTCCCATTTTCCCTTCATCATGCTCCATTTTTCTCATTATTTAAGTCTTTGTGTGCATCTTGATTGTGTCCTTTTTGTGTTCTAGTGCATCATGATTGTGTCTTGTTTAGGGATCTTAGAGTGTCTTAATTGCATCCTCTTTAAAGTCCTAATTGTGTGCCCTAGTTTGTTGTCTTGATTGTGTCCTCTTTGGAATCCACATTGATTTCTATTATTTTAGGATGCAATTTAAAACATGTTGTGTATATAGAAACCATATTGTTATAGAGCCTCAAGGGTTAGCTCAATTGGTTGAACCACACACCCAAGACATGTTACCAAGGTAGAAACCATAAGTCATATGTTCAATTTGGTTTAGTCCCTTGAGGTTACTAATTGCTACTATGGCTAGTGGTTGACCCGACCTTCATTCAAATTATTATAAGGAAGAGGAGGGGATAACACAAGGTTTTCTTTGGAAAAGAAAGAAACCATTTTGTTGTTGTGAGAAGCAATGTATTGGTTGTACTAGTAGGAAGCTACATTCATTAATATGCATTGTTTTGCATACTATACTATATTTAGTTGATGATTTTGGATTCTTTCTCTTGCAATTATTTATTTGTTCGTACATACTTCCTACATTGTAGTTTCATTTATTTCCCAACGAAAAACCTCACTAGGAAACCCAAGGTATGCTTCCCTACATTCATGGATGACATCCCTAGAAAACTTGTATGTTTAAACTAGTGAAACTTACCTAGGGGATTTGAATTGGGAACTTACTAGCACATAACCATCCAAATTCATAGAAACATTAGTGACAACTAATTGAACAAACCCATAATGCTCATTGTAATTTCATACATTGTAGTCTACCAATCTATTCATATACTACAAAACTCACTTTGGATAAGGCCATACACTAGAGTGTTTAGAGAAGGGAATAAAAAATCAACCTGACTTATATTAAATCGACTTCACAAGCTCCATTCCCAAGATACAAATGGAGGCAAGTTACAAAAGTTGTGGTGTCTAAATCCAATATTTATTCTTATTTTACTATTGAAAAGAGGTAGAATTATGTTGCTATGAAAATGATTATGATTACAAAGATTGTTATAATTGTAGGTGTATTCATTTTTAATTTTAAAAGGTAATTTCCATAAATTTATAACAATGTATTGTTTGAAATCTTAAGTAGGCGAAACATTATCATTTTCAAAGAAACATATTAAGCTTATCGTAATATGTTTCCAAAGGGGTAAGGTGTACTTCAATGGTTTAGTAGCACTTGATGGAAACTCATGTAGATATGAATATGTTCATAGAGAGGTATATACCCACACAACCCTATGTCACAACCTCCTCCTTTTTCTGCAAACCCATTGCATAGTTCATCTTGCCAATGCAGTGACGCCATTATAATTCTCATGGCATCAATCCTAGATGCACACAAATAGTCATCTGAATTAAATCTTGCAAAGTCATTTATAGCCTCCCTCACTTACAAGCTATAGAAGTTGAGTTTTTGTTTCTGCTACAAACTGGTCTTGTTAGTGCTAGAGGAGTTTCACTGATTGCGAAGGGAAAATTCCTAGCACATCTTGAAATAAAGGTTTGATTTTGATTGTTAAAGGTAGGTCGAATAGGTCTAATATAGGATTATGGCTAAAGTTAAAGGTCAAGCTATACAGTAGTGCAATATTCCATTGTTTCAATAGGTACTCAATTGATAATACAAGGTATGCCAACCGGGATTAAAGCAAAAGATAATGGTAAAATATATTAATATGTCTTCATACAACTCATTCGATATTTTCAGTATTTGAAAGCTACAGACAGTGTCAAATATTTATAGAACTTCAAATGCAAACGATATTCCACAGGAAACTTACAATATAAGCTATACTGAAATTAGATCTGTAAAACATACAGGGAAACAATGCAATGCATAGTTATTTGCATTCAAAAGAGAAATGAATTGAAAAATATAAGAGGCATAACATAGCTTAAAAATCAATCAGAGTTGAACCATGAGAACAGAACATTACAGTAAATATAACTTGATTAAAACAAAGTCTTAAGTCTATACATCAATCTATAATCTTGCCATTCGAACCCTTTGCCATTCTTTTCACATGCTTTTATAGGAATAAAAACTCCTAGATGAGAGGGAAAGAGATCCTATGTTTCTGGATCAAATCTAACCAAGAATTGCTAAGTCACTCAACTGAATACTATTAATAGCCTTTTACATTTAATGATATGTATCCAGTTAGTTCCTAAATCCAAAAATCTAGGACAACTTCTAACATAATCTATTAATAGTATTGACTTGCCATCTAGACATAACTGAATTCTTTATCCAAACAAGTTGTAGCAAAACTACTCGAATATCCATATGAGTTATGAAATCATCAAAATTTACATAGTTGGAAGAATAATATATCTGGTAGTGAATTTAAAGGGTCTCAATATGAATATACTACCAAAAGGTTGAAAAGACTGGATGCATGACTGCTACCAAAACATAGAATTATCCTTCTTAAACATGTGCCACTAATTCTACATGAACATTCTTCTTATCCTTTGTCTGCTTCCTTTGTTTCTCCTTGTTGTGACCCAAAATCCGATGGAAAAATCCGACGGCGTGTGGATTTATCTTTATAAACTTACCAAAAAACACAAGTGTACAATTTTTTTTTTAAATGTGGCAACAAGCGTCGGCTATGCGACGGCGCGTTTAGTAAACGTCGGTTAAGCGACATCTCTTTTAGTACATGTCGGTTAAGCGACGGTGAAGAGAGCACGTTTAATAGGGGAGATATATGAAATATGTATAGCCGTCGCATAGCCGACGTGTACTAAAAGAGACGCTGTTTAACTCCACGCGTCCTGAACGAGCTGTCGCATATTCGACGCTTGTGGCCATTATTTGCAAACATTCATATAAATAGAGATGTAGGCCTAGGTTCATAATCTCACACACTCACTCTCGCACAAATCTCTTGGACAAGAAATGCAAAATTCCTAAGGAGTATTAGGGTTTGGTTTTTGGCCTTGTGCTTTTGTGGGGATCTTCCCACTTGGTCTTGGAATTTGGTCTTGCTCTTTGGTGACTTCTCTCTTGAAGTATCTCTTGGTTAATTTATTGGTTTAGGGTTTGTTTTTTGGCCTTGTGCCTTTGTGGGGATCTTCCCACCTGGTCTTGGAATTTGGTCTTGCTCTTTTTTTGACTTCTCTCTTGAAGTATCTCTTGGTTAATTTCTTTGTTTAGGGTTTGGTTTTTGGCCTTGTGCCTTTGTGGGGATCTTCCCACTTGGTCTCGGATTTTGGTCTTTCTCTTTGGTGACTTCTCTCTTGAAGTATCTCTTGGTTAATTTCTAATTGGTTTATCATTGGTAAATCTTTGTTGGAGAAAGTTTGTCCTCTTGTGTTAGGGTTTACCCTCACTAGTTAGGGTTTTCTCTTGTGGATTTGGCTTTGACTCTTGTGGAAAAGAAGATTCATCATATACTTGGTTTTGTTTTGAGTTAGGCTTTACCCTCACTTAGGGTTTGCTCTTGTGGATTTGGCTTTGACTATTGTGGAAAAGAAGATTCATCATATACTTGGTCTTGTCTTGAGTACTTAGGGTTTACTCATGTGGATTTGGTTTTAACCATTGTGGAAAAGAGGACTCATCATATACTTGGTCTTGTCTTGAGTTAGGGTTTACTCATGTGGATTTGGTTTTAACCATTGTGGAAAAGAAGACTCATTATATACTTGGTCTTGTCTTGAGTTAGGGACGTTGACTCATATATTGTGGATTTGGTTCTAACCCTTGTGGAAAAGAAGACTCATCATATACTTGGGTTTGCTCGTACTTTGTTCTTAGGGTTTGAGTAATAAAATGCCACGTAACAATAATGTTACAGTTCATCAAGATCATCTTGAACAAAATCGAGAATTGCTTGCTAGGTTGTGGGATGTTGTGGAAAGAAGGGGTGATGGAAAATGTTATTGTCCTTGCAATCGATGTAGGGGCTTTAATAAGAGAAGGTTACTGATCTCAACAACTAAAAAACATTGTAGGGAACATGGACATGTTGAGGGGGGGCATGAATATCATCCATTGGTAAGTCATAATTCATTATATATCATGCGGTCTGTTTGTGCTAGAAATTGTTTCCAGGCCACAAAGAAACAAGCCAACACAATCTCAAAAATACAATAAAGTAAAAGTAGGTTTTGGGCTAAGTTGCCAGGGTACTTGGGTACTGGGACGGGTACGGGTACACCACTTTTTGAAATAGGGTACTTGGGTACGTCGGGGTACTGTAGACATATATATATATATAGATATAATTTTATAATTTTATAAGTAATAATTATATTAATATATTTATAATTAAATATAAATATAATTAATAAAACTGAAAATTAAGCTAAATTAAAATTAATAATTATTAATACGAAAAAATTTAAAATTGAAAAACTTTAAAATTATTGCAGGAACATTTTCTTTTATGATAATCTGTCTGTAGCCATATCAAGGAACTCGGCCACTAGTTGTTGTTTACCTTTTGATTTATACCCATCCATGTTTGATTCCATTCAAATGCTTTTTTCCTTTTTGTTAGTGCGCTCCATTTTATGAAATCTGTAAAAGCCTACTTGTCCTTTTGAAATGTCTCATGCAGACGTGTTTTAACTATTAGTATGAGGTTGCAAAAGGTCATCATGCTAAAAACCTTAGGTTGATTTTCCGAAACATTAAACTCGCCTTGATTTGTAGTTGGCCACGTGGCATCCTTGATAATTGGATTTTTAAGGACCCTAATTCGTTTTACCATTTTGTCAAAAAGCCAAGTTAATCCTATTTTCTGTTGCTAGGTTTGACAAACCGGAAAACAAGTTGTCTGTCTTATTATAATTAGCATTTATGCTAATCCTACCAAAGCTACAAACAGGCCTCGAATAAAAGCTGCAGTTTATCTTGCTTGGTTGGTTAACTGTGGTTGGAAAGCATGCTGATTTGACCAAGCTAAAGTCATATAAAAACTTGCTATTCTGAAACCTTAAGTGAAATTGGCCATTCCAACCTAGAACTCGATCTCCTTTTCATGTGGGGTAGGATTCCTGAAATTGTCAATGTTACTCCATGAGTGGATTTCATAACTGACAAGCTATGTTGACCTTGGAACTTTATTCTCGGGGGAAATTGCTAAAGTGATTAGATTACAGCATGACTGAATATATGACAGTGAGATGGCAGTTTGTCAAATATTGCTATCCTGGAAACAATACTAAGCCTGGTGTGCTGATTAGACATATCATAACCTTGGAAAAAATGTGATGTGATGATACTTGTAAACATATTAGTTATTATACTGAAAGACAACTAAATGAATGAGGTAAAAGCACTCTAATAGGCAGTTCTCATGCATGTTCTCTAATTACAGCCATGCAAACAGCAGAAATTATGAGACAGAGCCATTGTAGTAGTTGTTTTTCTGAGTACTCATGTCCATTCATTAACACCATGTATATTGGGCCAGCCTTTGACATGAGCAACCTGAATCTTTAGTTTGGCAAGCATGCTAATGGGTGTATAACTTTTAAGTTGTATAATCTAAAGTCAGATATATGTATAGCCGTTTGAAAAACTGGAAAGCAAGTTGACTGTCTTATTATAATTAGCATTTATGCTAATCCTACCAAAGCTACAAACATGCCTTGAATACAAGTTGCAGTTTATCTTGCTTGGTTGGTTAACTGTGGTTGGAAAGCATGCTGATTTGACCAAGCTAAAGTCATAAAAAAACTTGCTATTCTGAAACCTTAAGTGAAATTGGCCTTCCAACCTAGAACTCGATCTCCTTTTCATGTGGGGTAGGATTCCTGAAATTGTCAATGTTACTCCATGAATGGATTTCATAACTGACAAGCCGTGTTGACCTTGGAACTTTATTCTCGGGGGAAATTGTTAAAGTGATTAGATTACATCATGACTGAATATATGACTGTGAGATGGCAGTTTGTCAAATATTGCTATCCTGGAAACAATACTAAGCCTGGTGTGCTGATTAGACATAGTATAACCTTGGAAAAAGTGTGATGTGATGATACTTGTAAACATATTAGTTATTATACTGAAAGACAGCTAAATGAATGAGGTAAAAGCACTCTAATAGGCAGTTCTCATGCATGTTCTCTAATTACAGCCATGCAAACAGCAGAAATTATGAGACAGAGCCGTTGTAGTAGTTGTTTTTCTGAGTACTCATGTCCATTCATTAACACCATGTATATTGGGCCAGCCTTTGACATGAGCAACCTGAATCTTTAGTTTGGCAAGCATGCTAATGGGTGTATAACTTTTAAGTTGTATAATCTAAGGTTTTAAATTTACAATATTACATTACTGTATAGTGTTTGAAGTTCATTCATTAAAGACAAGCACTACCAACATACAAACCATAAACCAGCAATGAATTTATCAATTATGTAACTAAACAAGTTAAAAATGAAGCCAAAACACAGACTGAAGGGTAAAAAGGATCATATATATTTCATAATTCTGTTCAGCAAATACACATGAGAGTTACAGTACTTAGGCGCTCATAAACAAGTCACAGACCTCCTTAAGCCAGCCAAAAATCGAACTCTGTTTCTGTCTTTCTTCTCACTCTAAATACTATTTTTTACAAAATTCGTTAGGGTCTAAACCCTAACTGCTTTCAACCAAATCCTCGACGGGTTAAAGTGAAATAAAGTCTTTCCTCTAGAACATAACTAAAAAACTAACTAATTAAAGCATCTATTAAAAGCTCCATAAGTAACTGACTAACTGCCAACTCAAAGGTCTTTGGCAGCTTCGACTAGTAAGGCTATTCCATCCGAGATTTGAGACTTTTTTCTAGCTCTCTTCTGCTCATCTTCTGTCTCTGCTAACTTCCTTGTAAGCTTTTCATTCTTCTGCTGCAAGTCTTTGACATTCTGCTTCAATTCTGCATAATGCAAATCTGTGCTTCTCTTTCTCTTCAAGGCTTCTTTAGACACTGTTATTAGCTCTTGATAATTTTCATTCACTTCCAGTAAGTCTTCTCTTAGACTTCTATTTGCCAAGAATAGGGCATCATTAGTCTCTTGCATGCATGCCATTTGATGCCTATATTGTTTGATGGTTCTTTGCAGGTTCTCCATGTCTGAGTCAAAAACCTTCCATGTTATGGTATTTTGCATGTCACTGGGCAGCCAAGGGACATTCAGTCTTTTGAAAATATCCTCATCTTCCTGTAATAGCTCTGAAGATACACCATGAAAAATAGGGTTCTCCTGACTTGTTGTTTCAATGGATGTAGTTTCATCTATCAAGTTCTGATTTTCAGAATAAGAAACCTCAATTTCCTTCTTTTGTTGTTCCTTTATTATTTCATCTTTTAATTCCAGAAACACGGCAGATAATTTTGTTTGAGTGAGACTGAAATTTTCTGCTGACTTCAATGACCTTTTTTCTTTTGTATGCTTAGAAACTGGATTGTTTATAACTGCTTCCTTCTTGATCTTGAGTTCTTCATCTGAAGATTCATCATCAAGTACATTTATCTCTTCTGTCTTCATTCTAGGGTTTAGCAACTTTTTCATATTCAGCCTTAACTTGTTTTTAGATCTGGTTTTTGGTCTCCATTCTGAAACAAGTTCTTTTACCATCTTCAAAGTTTTTCCTTGATGCTTAATTGTGGCTAGCTCTATACCTTCGATTTTGGTTTTCTCTTTCTTTGGCTTCTTTGTTTTATCTTCTTGACTGTACTTTTTTGTGTATTCCATCCCAGCTTCAGTTTTGAGAGTGAATTCATCCTCTTCTAGTAAATATCCCTCATCCTCAGATAGGACAGTGATGGGGCTTCTTCGTTGAACCTTAATGTCCTCTTTTTCTAGAGCACCCTTTTCTGTGACAACAATTTTCTCTTCACTGAGAGTTTCTACTGGCGCCATGTGTTTCTCAGGCTAATCTTCTTGTTGTGGAAACAATGAATATTTACCTTTACTGTCAGCTACAACCCTTTGAGGTTCATTGTTACCCTTCAAAGGTTTTGGTTCTTCTTCAAATTTAATTTCTTTTTTGTCTTCAGACTTGCTCTCCTGACCTAGTTTTCTGACTAGAGATTGACCTTTGTCTACACGCTTTTTAGCTTGCTCTGAAAACCAGACCAAAACAAGAAATGCTCCCATGTCTTCCCTTCTTGTTGTAGAACTATGCTGATAATAAGCTTAATCAGACCATGATGGAAGATGGATTGTGTAGTATGATCATGATGCCCCTTAATCCTGCTTGACATCTTTTGCAGACTTCTGAATAAGAAGAAAGGAAGGTTCATTTTGGATTCACCAATCAGATGCTGTAGAAATCTAAAATGGTATTTGAAAACATAAGCATATATGCCTTCACAAGTGATATAGCTTTGTAGAATTTTAATGGGCTGCACCCATTCATCCCTGACCTCCTGGATTAACACCCCTTTGTGCCAGTCTGGAGTAATACCAGGTAAAAGGTACCTTTGATCATCAAAAGTGAAAGGCAGTTTTTTTAACCACATTTCACCTTCATTATTGACTCCTATAGCTTCAACAACTAAATCCACAGCCAGTTTAAACTTTAAAGTATCAAATACTATCATGTCCTCCTTATAGCTTTAGGCAAATTTATAAGAAACCTCAGTGTTATAGCCATTGATTTTCTTGAAGAAATCCAACCAACCATCATTTTGAAAAAGCTTTGCACAATCTGGAAATTTGTCAATCCAATTTAGCTCAGTGGGTTCGATTCTATTTGTTTTGCCACTTTTACCCATCTGCTTTCAACTACTGAAACCTATGTACTTTTGGAGTTCTATTGATGAGCTAATAGGCTGCTTTCATATTTTGAAGAAGTAGTGGCTTAATGTATCGCTAAATTTCAAATTTCCACTTGTCACGGCGTCTCAAAGAACTCTTAAACTGATCTATTTTTGACAGGAGCTTTGTTTAGAACCTATATTCATGTTTTCCCTAATGAATTTTAAGAAAACAAGCTTTTCTGAGAAAAAACCCCAATTTAGCAGCCGCTATCGGTTTAATGCGGAATACCCTATTCTCGCTTTGCTGTGGATGTTTAAATCAATTTTTTAGGTACCTGGTTGTTCAATTCCTCTGTGCAAGTGTCTTCAGGTCTTTAATTCACTACCAGCTGGCAAAACGAGCAAGCCCTAATTTATCTGTAACTGCAACTTCTGGCTTTCAGGCACCTGTCCTCTCTCCACCTATTTTCCAGCTTCGTGATGTATCTGTGAAATAACTCCTTTCACGTCAAATTCGTCTAACACCTCCTCCTGTCATGATATGCACTGTTCCAGCTAATAATCTCCACGATCTCTTCCACGATCCAGCAGCACCTGTTTTCATAATTACTACTGGAGCAACACGTATCAACAACCTTCATTCATGTGATTAGTCACTTAGCAATGAAACCATGCGAAAATTTAGCTTAAAAAATAATGATTTCGGCTGGCACGATATTCTTGTAGCGCCACTGTATTAACTTTTCATGATTGCGCTACAAGAATAATCTGCATTCAAATTTTGGCCCAATTTCAACTATTTTTCCAGTTTAAATGATAAACCACACTCTTTGAGTATGTTTGTGACATCCTTACTTAATATAAATCCTATTTATCCCTTCAAATCCTAAAAGAAAATAATAAGAAATCTAAAAGCAAGCAAAAAATTAAAAATTTCATTTGAAAATAAAAAAATTCCTAAAGGAAGCAAAATGAGAAAAATTTAGCAAACGAGCAAAATTAAAATCAAAATCACAATCAAAATATAAAATCGAAGGAAACAAGTTCATGACTTAACACGGTCTTTATATTGAGAGTTTTTGTAATTGTATATTGTATCATTTTTATTTTTGTTACTTATTAATCGATCACATGACTAACATTCTTTGTTTGATGTTTTAATTGTAATTATAAAGCAAGGGCCTCCTAGGGCTGTTCCGAACATGGAGAATGTGGTAATTGCGGAACAACTAGCGCAGGAAGAACAATATGCAGGTCCTTCGAATACTGATCATGATCAAGTTAATGATGATCATATGGAATTAAATGATGATCATGATGATGATAACATAATTGAGGATGATGGTGCAAATACATTAATCAATGATGCATTTAATGTTAGAATGGACGATGATCAACATCATGCACCGCCAATTGATGACTTCGAAGATATTAATGATTTACCTACACTTGAGAAGGCGACGGAACCGCTTTTTGAAGGCTCCCCCATAAGTGTTCTCTCTGCTGTGTTGCTGATAATGAACTTGAAGGTTATGAATGGTTTTTCAAACACATCCATCACGCTGGTGTTAAGGTACGCATGTGATTATATGTGATCCGTCGAATCTCAACTTTAGTGCATATACTCCAAAACTATGTCACACCTTTCAATCAAAACCACTTTGATCTTATAATATACTCCAAAAAATAAGGATGTATTTGTTGTCGTTAATATCATGCTCTTCAAATATTTATACTAACCATTTTTTTTAAATTTGTTGTAACAGCTTGATAGGTGAATATTTTTTACCGGCATCAAATAAATTACCTCGCACATATCGAGATTTAACTTCCATCATGAAATATGTTGGAATGGAGTATCAAGCAATTGATGCATGTCCTAATGATCATATTTTATATTATAATCAGTATGAGCTTGCAACAGAATGCCCTATATGTCATAGCAGTAGATACCGAACAGATCAAGTAACCAAAAAGGTGTCTCGTAAGGTTCTTCATTATATTCCCATTATTCCACTCTTGCAACGACTGTTTAGGTGCAAAAACATAGCACAATTTATGGATTACCACGCACGGAATAGAAGTGGAGATGATATTCTGCGAATGCTTGCAGATGGTTCTGCATTTACAGACATGGAGGAAAAATGGCCACACTTTAAAGAAGAACCTCGTAATGCTAGACTTTCTTTGGCAGCGGATGGTGTCAATCCACATGCAGAGATGAGATCTACTAACTTGGTCTGGCCTGTTTTTGTTATCAACAATAAAATTCCTCCATGGATGTCAATAAAGAGGGAGCATATAATGTTGGCAATGATTGTTCCAGGTATAATTTGTACTTTAGAACAGTGTTTTTTTAATGCATTAGTATTTAATTTGTCATGAATATCAATATTGTTGCATATTCATGTCATATATATTTTTCATTTACTTATATGTATTGTATTTGTTGTTTTCTTTTAGGTAAGTTCCAAGTTAAAGATATGAATGTATATATCGAGCCTCTTGTTGATGAACTACTTAAGCTATGGAATGGTGTCACTATGTATGATGTCTCTAGACTAGTAGGGCAAAGGGAATTTCAATTCCATGCAATGATTGCCTGGACAATTCACGATGCTCTAGGGCTAACACATTTTTGTGGTCTTCAAACAAAGGAAAAATTTGCATGTCCAGTTTGTGGTCCCAAGATGAAATCTCGTCATTCAAAGAGTTTGTGTAAGGTAGTGTTTGATGAGTATAGGCACTTCCTCTCTAAGAATCATAGGTATCGAACTACCGAAAAACATCTTTTTAATGGGAAAGAGGAGACCGCATTAAAACCATAGAGAATGACACCTCACATATGGAAGTTGCAATATAATAGAAATCGTCAAGGTATGATTCAATTTGTCTATCTTATATATTCGTATTGATCATCTCTTATATGTTTTTAATGTTTTATTTTGGATTGTATTTATTTTTTTTACTGTAATATACTACATTTTAATCTCTTTAACTTATATATTGATTACTAATGGTCTGCATGAACATCATGAAGGTGTAAATGGGCTTCCACGAGGAATGAAAAATTATCCGAAACAATTTAGTAGGCTGCCTTACTATGAGAACTTACTAGTTGTTCATTTTTTTGATACAATGCATATCGGAAAGAATGTAACTGAAACACTATGGCGAATATTAGACGGAAGGAGTGACAAAGAAAAAATTGTCAAAATTTGCAGTGACATTCATGAATCCAATCATGCAATGAAAGATATCATTGAACATTTAAACAACGATGGAGACCAAATTAATATAAGGTCACTTCCATGGTTATTGACTGAGCAACAAAGCAATGCAGTAAAAGAAGTGATACAAAAAATGAAATTTCCCACAGGATTTTGTTCGAACATAAAGAATATCTTAACAAGGAAAGGTGATTTAAAAACACATGATTGGCATATCTTCATTAAGGTAATTATATTTTTGGTATATATATTGGTATATTACAATACTGCATGTTTTTTGTTTACTTTTTTTCTTAATTTTGAAAAATATATTGATGAAACGTGTTCATTGTTACAGTATGTTCTACCTGTATCTCTCCCAGACAACTTTGACAATAATGTCAAACAGGTCATATATGATCTTGGAAAATACATGAGGTAATTAGAAACAATATTTTTCACGCATCATCATGTAATTTGTTTAATTCGTTGCATAAATTATATGAATTGACATTTGTTTTAGTCAATCATGTAGATTTGACGTACTACAATCTTAAATTTTTGTCGTTAAATGATATCATTATTTTCTTGCTTTACATGTAGATGGTTGTCATCGAAAGAAATCCACAAAGAAGATATGAAGTATTGGAAGAGAGAAATTCCTCGTTTAATGTGTCAAATGCAGAGATTTCTACCTTCGGCATTTTTCAATGCACAAGAACACTACCTCATACATCAAGTTGAGGAGATTGAATTGTGTGGACCTATACATGCAAGGTCCATGTGGATGGTTGAGAGGCACTTGAAATTTATGAAGGCTTTAGTTAGACAAAGAGCACGTCCAGAGGGTTCTATGATGGAGGGATATATGGTATTTCAGGCCATGGTGTATATTGTTGAATATCTTCCAGGGTTGGGGTCTATTAAGACCGAATTAGATCGATGCATTGGTGATCCAAATTCCACTAAGAAATTAGAAGGAGAGTACCTGATGGGGAAAGGTAAATCGAGGAAGGTCAAAGGTAATTATTAAATGGTGTTATAGAATAATAATGTTAGTACATTTTAATAGTATCGTACATAATTATTTCAATTTTAATATTCATTAATGATATGCATCATTAATATTTATAATGTTACACTGCGTTAAGTAATTATAAATTTTTGAGTTGATTTATGTAATTTTATTTTCATGCAGTTGGTCGCGAGTGGGATGCACTACATTTGTACGTCACAAACAATCTTGATTGGATGAAGGTATGGATTGAACGATGTAATCAATCTGGTCGAGGACTATCATGGGAAGGTGTGGCTTCATTGGTTAAAGAAGCACATCGCAATGGAGATGTCAATCTAACAGAAAGGGAAATCGATTTAGCATATGGTTTAAAAGATAAACAAGTAAGAATGATATTATAAATATATAAGCCATAATATTTTCAATTACGTCGATATTCATGTTCATCTTGATTAATTTCATTTTATTTGCATACTTTAAGAACATAAAATACTTACTAGTTCATTATCAATTGCAGGTAAAACACCACAAGGCTATGTGGTGCAACGGTCGTAAATATCGCATTAAAAAGTTGGATGACACAAGGAAAACATGTGAGTCTGGGATAAGTGCAGTCTTTGAAGTCACTAATGTTTCATCTAGAAGCGACAGACGTCCAGAATTGTCAGAAAATCGATATTATGGATATTTGGAAGATATCATTGACTGTGACTTTAAATCATTCAAAATAATTCTTTTTGTTGTGAAATGGTACAGGCTACGATTGAATCGATTTGATCCCGATAGAACTGTTATTGAACATGCTAATGGATTTACCATGGTCAATACAAGGTCGCTTGAGTCACGAACGTCAGAGCCCTATGTTCTTCCAAGTCAATGTGAACAGGTATTTTACTCAGAAGTTCCTGGTAGACAGGGTTGGTCGTTTGTTATTAGACATGATCCAAGAGGAAGGCCGGTAAAGTATAATATTGTAGAGGAAGCTGAAGAGGGTGTTGAAGAAGAAGGTGATCATGTAGAGGATCAACATGAGTTGGATGTTGATGATCATAATGTTACGCAGGAAGATGTTGAAGAGTTAGTTGAAGAAGATGATGTTAGAGACAATGTTCATGATGAAGATGATATTGACGATCATGATCAATTTATTGAAACTAATTACAGCGACGACGATGATGATATAGCTGCCTCTAATCCTTATAATGTTGAATCTGGATCAGATGATACAGATGCAGACTTGGATGGAGAAGATGATCATGAAGTGCATTGAACATCATTCCAAGTGATGTGCGGGGGGGGGCAGATGAGCTTCCATCTTCACGTGGTTGTCCCTGTTGAGTAGAGAATATTAAGATATTCTTGAAACAAAGAGAAGCTCATTACGGTATTTTACTCAAAAGTTCCTGGTAGACAGGGTTGGTCGTTTGTTATTAGACATGATCTAAGAGCTGGAAGGCAGGTAAAGTATAATATTGTAGAGTAATGCTTTTACTATTTTGGCTAGATACTCAAACAACATTTCTACCTAGGCCAAACATAGATAAAATATGAGGTGGTCTATTTAAGATGGCTATAGGGTTGTCCTAGCCCTGGCTTTTACTTATAAGATAATTAATGACTCAACTTTCAAACAGCTAAGGAGCTAATTATATTTCCTAAATTTTAATATAAAGTGTTATTCTATATCCTTTGCATACTCTATTTAGTTTTAGTTATTCTATTGTCACGTCCCCTCCCATCATACCAGCTAGATGGAGAGGATCGTGAGGCAAAACCGGGCATCTAGCCCCATAAACTTTTAAGCAAGCATTCACATAATTTAAAAGAGATATGGGATGTATAATTATAAGAAATAACACAGCGGAAATAATCAATTACGCACCCATTATACATTCAGTATATTCATGCCGTTCATCAATCTAAACAATATCAAATCATCAAATGAGAATACTTATCTTAACCGAAGTAAACCCTGAGCAACCAGCTACACTTTTGCAACGTTCCACCCAACCGTAGGCCAGTGTGCTCCTTAATCTCTCAGCACCACTGCCACCCCCGAGCTGGGCATGATCTCCACAAGGAACTAGGGAACAACAGGATCTCACATAACCATAGATACACCAGAATCAACCATGCCAACCAGCAGTTGGGTTTCTTAGGTTGTTAAGAGATGGACAGAGGTGAATTACTAGCTAGTGGCTCACCCATTGAGCTATGGATACTTAATTGGGCTCATCAAGCCAAATCTGTCCTCTTCCACTCTTGAATCTCCTGCTCACAGGTTCAAACCAAGGATGGGGTTTCTACCAGCTCAGAAAAACGTGGGAACACACAAAACGAAATGGGAAGATTGGGAAACAACCCAGGGAATCCAAATCCGTTTTTAGAAAAACGTCCTTGGACATTCGGGGGCAAAAACGACTTCCATACAGTCCCCAATTCGTGGCCCTTCTCTCCCAAGCTACTGTATATGCAAAAACGAGTTACCAGCATGGGAAAATGCAGGGGAATTGAGAAAAACGTGAAGGATAAAACCCCAACAAGATCAGACTGCGTGAGAGGATGAATGCCATGGGTAGAAAATGGCTTTGGGCAATTTCGTGGGGGTTTTCTTGCCCAGCAAGCCAAAACTCGATTTCCCAGGTTGCTGTCTTGCCCATACACGAAAATTGACAACCATACCTCTCCCATCCCAAGGCATTAATTGTCTCAACCAATTCTTGGAAGAATTAAATGATTGGGTGCATGATACCAAATGGGTAGTTGAGAGTTCATGGGTTCCCTCAATAAGATGGCTTAACACCATGGCTCAAGGGTTTGGTTATTTTCCCTCCCTATTCCTTGTAAATATCATGCCCCCATCTCTTTGTTGCATTGCATAGCTGGTTGTGGGTATATTTCATTAAATTCGTATTTACATGATGTCTTATTTACATCGTGCCCTTCTAGCACAAGAACCATAGGCATCTATCTCTTTGATTTCCGGTACATAAAATGCTAAATCAATGGTGGGGCCTTGGCCTTGAGCTCCTCACCATGGTTAAGTTACAATATTTACATCATTTACGATTTAATGCAAAGGGGGTAAAAATGGGGACGTGACATCTATATCCTTTAGTTATCTAGTTATAAAGTACTAGTTAATGAGTAACGGAAAGGGCGTTAATGAGTAGTTGTTGTCATGTTGTATGGGTTCCTCTTTTGGTGTTTATCTCAGGATGTTAGGAGATAGGGTGTGTAAATATAGAATATGTATCATGCGGATAAGACTTAGTGGGAGGATAGGTCACGGGTTCGACTCGTCCGCCTTATTCATTTTGGCATAACAAATGTTGTTTTTAAATTATGGTTACAACCATATGCTACCCGCCAAAATTCTACTCTTTTACATATTTTAAAACATAAAAGTTTTTAAACCCACGCCAACAGTAGCAGAGATATAGGGTTTAAACAGTCCCGTGCGAACAGTAGCAGATCTATAGGTTTTAAACCCACGCATCATTCGTTCCTTTTCCTCCCTTGTTTACGCATAAGCAGTACCAGATGCGATGCAATATGTTGAGCTTTAATAGGTATAATAGAGGTGGCTAGAGCTTGGGTAGGGGTTTAAGAAGCAAAGTAGGTAGCAGGAGCAGTCCGCCGTTTCGATTTGGAGCAGTCCGCCATTTCGTCGATTTGGAGCAGTCCACCATTTTGATTTGGAGAAGATTCAGTCCGCCATTTCGATTTGAAGCTCAGTCCATTCAGCCCCGCCATTTCGATTTGAAGCTCAGTCCGCCATTTCGATTTGAAGCTCAGTCGATTCAGCCATTTCGATTTGAAGCTCAGTCCGCCATTTCGATTTGAAGCTCAGTCGATTCAGCCATTTCGATTTGAAGCTCAGTCCATTCAGCCATATTGATTTGGAGCTACCATTCCATTCCAAATGTCTTCAGTAAGTGACATTCTCATCCATAGCTTCATTTGCCTGATATGCACACTGTGTGGGACATTACATCTATAAATGTTTATTCTGTAGTCGGTCCAAGTCCTCCAACTAGAAACTTGGCTTATTGATGCAGGCATCACCTGCAATACCTAAGCAGACCCTTGATTCCCAAAATTTCTGTAGTGGAATCTTCACTTAATACAGTCCTTTACCATTCTTCTCTTAGTTTTTCTTAGTTTCCAATTAACTCTGTGACAGAACTAAAAATAGATAACTGTCACTATACTTGGCAATTCTATCAAAATTCAGCAAGACTTCTCTATTAGCGAATTAAACACTTTACCTTTTGCTTAGCCCTCAACGGAATTTCCAGTAGTGGTTAGTTCCACTGCAATATTGTGTTAGTGTGAGAATGAATAAATTTAGGATTCGAGGCAGCCATATGATAATGTTCAGAATGCTATTTCTTCTGGCAGTGCCTGTAATCGTGCAGTCAACTTGGAACGAGAGCGAGATGGGCTGCTGCCCGCCGTGCTGCTCAATGTATTGTCCTTCTTTATGCCCTACAGTAGAGGAAGAGGAGGAGATCTTATATCGAATTAATGATGATGAGGAGGAAGAAGGACTGGTTCCACCCAAAGGCCCTGAGAAAAATAACTTATCTGGATTACTTGTCTTTTCTCACATGGTATCAAAGCACATGAGAAAAATAACTTATTTTTTATATGGCTCTTCTTGGCATTGGTGTTGCGAGATGATTCACCTGAGTTGATCGTGGTGAGAGCTGTCGAGTGGAGGAATTATGGAATAATTCTTGAATGTTCCCTTCCAGTTGTTTTTCGTCTTTGGCTATCATTTCGCAGCTATATTGTTCTAAGTTATTACACTAATGAGGTGCATTTTACAGTTCGCAGCTATACTGTTCTAAGTTAAACGCCACATGACCATTCGTCATGACCTAAGCCCCAACGAAAAATCACTTATTGTACCAATTGTACCTTCTTTTCATTTTCCGCTTCCACCCAATGCACGACACGTATCTCTCAGCGGAAAACTCCACTTTGCCTCGAGCTTTGAACCGTCACTTTCCGCTGTGATCGTGATCGTTGATTTCTGACTTCACAACTCTGCTCTCATCCTGATCGTTAATCTCCTATGTGATCAGAACCATCGTTAATCTCCTGTGAACATGATTGAATTTGAATTTTATTTTAAGTTATTTACTTGCTTTAACTTGATTCTTCCTTCTTTAGGAGATTTTCTTTAGTTCTTGTATGAGATTTTGGGCTTGCTATTGAGATTTTCAATGTTTTAAACTTTAAGTTTGTTTTTGATGAAGGGTTTAAAAGGTCACTATATTGAATAGAGATCTCATAAGCCTTATCCTAAGTAGAGTCTTGTATCATCTAACCTTGACAGCTTTTAAAACCACATGCAAAATGACCCAAAGCTGCTTAAAAGCACCAAAACAGTGTTAATGATATTCTTGTAGCGCTGGGGTTGAAAATCACCAAAGGCGCGCTACAAGAATATCGTGATTCCAAATTCTTCTGATTTTTTAGTAAATTTTGGCACGCTTGGGCTAATGAATGACTGATTATATGTTTTAGAGGATTCATGACGTGTTGATGCAGAAAACATCATGATTTCAAATGATTGCACGTCGTTAGGAAATCGTGCTCATCATCAGCACAGGTGTAATTCATTTTGACAGATATCCACATGGTTTGAGTTAATGTGGCATGAATTTGTTATCTACAAGCATATTCAAACACGGAGGACTTAATAAGGTAACCATAACCACTAGAAAAAATCGAGCATCGTCGCCAGCTGAACAAGCAAGAGGTGTTGAGGGCTTCACGGGAAATTAGGGCTTCCTAATTCCGTTGCTAACAGCTAAATTGAAGGTTGGAGGACATCTGTACAACCAAGGTGACTCAGCTGTCAGTTTGGGTCGTGATTTCAAACAACAACAGTGAAGCAATTTACAGGTATTCCTAAAAAACCAATATAACAGTAAATTTGGGGCTTTTTCGCCGGAGCTTACTCTGTTCAAATTGATCAAAGGATAGGTTAAATTGTGCTTTTAAACACAATTTTAACCAGAGAAATAGCTATTTGTTGATGATCTGCGACGCCAGGCTGAATGAGGGTTGAAGAGAACAGTTTCATTTTTTATGAAATTTAACCCTGTCAGTGCTGTGAACAACCTGTACATTCAATAGTGTTTTTAACTTCCAAAATTAATCTCCTGTTCACAAACAATACAAGAGGATACATTCAATTTGCAGTGATTGAAGAATAATGGGAAGGAGTGGTAAAATATACAGAGCTGAACCAACAGATGTAGAATGGGTTGAAAAACTGCCTGAGTGTGTGGAGCTGTTCAAACAAGCTGGTTGGATGGATTTTTTCAGAAAGATTGATGGATATAATGCAAAGGTGTCCTGCAAGTTTGCCCAGGGTTTCAAGAATAACATGGTGATTTTTGATACTTTGAAATTCAAGCTAACAGTTAAATTAATTTCAGAAGCCACAGGGATTAAGGATGAGGGCGAACAATGGTTTAAGAAATTGCCCTTTGACTTTGATCCACAGAAATTTCTTTTACCAAATGTCACACCTGATTGGAATAAAGGTGTCTAAAGGCAAATATACATTGTTTGAAGATAAGAAGGAACAACCTGAACAGAATTTGGCGCCTGTAGCAGATCCTCAGGAAGAGAAAAAGGTTGATATAAAAGTGGTTGCTGTACCTAAAGAGGAAATTCACACTCAGTCGAGAATCCCTATCACCATTCTCTCAGATGATGAGGGATATCTATTGGAAGAAGAACAACCTATCTCCAAAATAGAAGTCAAAGCTGAAATAGAAGAAATTCATACTTTAGATAGCAAAACAACAAGACCTAACAGGAAAAGGAACAAGCTGGAAGTAGTAGAATTGGCTGCTATTCAACACTAAGGGAAAGAATTGAAGATGATGGGAGAAGCAACATCCTTTTGGAGACCTAAAACTAGGTCAAAGAACAAGTTGAGATTAAACATGAAGAAATTGTTGAATCCCAAATTGAATACAAAAGAAGTGACTGTCTTAGATGAAGTGTCCATGGATGATGATAAACCAGAACTAGATAAATTGCAACCATGTTTAAAAGGAGAAACTCATTCAGTCGAAGCAGCAAGTACAGAAAATCAGAGTCCTAGTATTGAAGACATAGAATTGTTGATTGAAGAGACAGAAATCTTCAAGAAGCTTGACATTCCTTGGAGACCTGATGAAGAACAAGATTCTACAATGGATAAATTAGCTAACTCTGACAGGGAAAATTTGCAGAAAACTGTCAAGCAATACAAACACCAGATGAATTATATGCAAGAGGTCAATGATGGACTAATGATGGCCAACAGAAGGTTAAGAGAAGATCTTAAAGATGTAAATGACAATTTTCAGGAACTAGTAGCTGATGCAAAAGAAGCACTTAAAAGAAAAAGAATTGCTGACATTCATTGCACACAGTTGGAGAAGACAATCCAGGACTTGCAGCAAAAAAACAAAGAGCTAATCAAAAGGATAAGTGACATGGAGCAGGAGCAGAAGAAGGCTAAGAAGAAAGACCAAGCATCAGATGGTATCGCTCTGCTGGCTGAGGTGGCAAAAGACCTATAAGATAGTTGTACATGCTGTTAGTTGTCATTAGTTAGCAAACAGATTTGTTAATGATATGCTATTTTAAGCATCCTTTGTAACTTTTTAAAGATTCTGCATTTACTTGACCTCATCGAATAGGTGGAAGGCAGTTAGGGTTAGAGGCCTAACTGATTTTGTAAAAGGATAGTATTTAGAGATGTTAGGAAGTCATTGAGAGGGTTCGATTTTTGGGAGCTTCAGGAGGTCTCCAGATTATTTTGGTCTGCAGACTTGTTCAGATCTAAGTACTATGACTCTTGTATGCATTTGATGACATACTATGAAATATATGATACTTATTACCCTTCAGCATATGTTTTAGCTTTATTTTGAGTTTGTTTAACTACTGGACTGATATATTCGTTGTTGGTTCATGATTTCTTTACTTGTGATGCTTGTCAGCCCTGAATGAACTTTAAGATTATATGCTGATTGTTATTTGTGGATTATATGATGTATCTTTGTCTTTACTTGTTTATGATTTAGTTTCTTGCTTAGCTGGTGAATGTAATCCCTGATTGACTACCAAATTTATAACCAAGAAAACATTCCAAAAAACCTAAAACCTAGTTTACTTTGTTGCATTTTATTTGAGATTGTGTTGGCTTGTTTCTTTAGCCTGAGAAACAATTTCTGGCACAAACACAAGGTATATCAAGTTTTTTGAAGATTTCAGCCTCTTCAATTAACAGGTCTGCAGGGCTGTCTAAAACATGTAATTAGTCATTCATCATTCCAAACGTGCCAAAATTTGCTAAAAAATCGGAGGAATTTTGGAGTCGCGATATTCTTGTAGTGCACCTTTGGTGATTTTGAGCTCCAGCGCTACAAGAATCATTTTAACACTGTTTTGGTGCTTTTTCACAGCCTTTTGTCATTTTGCATAGAGTTCTAAACTTGTCAGAGTGATGATTATACATGACTATACTTAGAGTGTGGTTTATGAACCCATTATTTGATATGGTGACTTTTAAACCCTTTAACAAAAACAAACCTAAAGTTTAAAACTTTAAAATTTCACAAGCAAGCCCAAAATTTCATATAAAAACTAAAGAAAATTTCCTAAAAGAGGGAGAAATCAAAACAGTGCAAATAAATAACTTAAAATAAAATGCAAATCAAACAAAATTTGAAGGAACAAATTACTGACTTAACACCATAAACACATATAAATACTTCAAGAGAGTGTGCAATAGATAGGATGCCCTTGGGCTGATGAATAATTCAATTGAATGAGATGATTACAATCCACAACCACCCACAGGTCCACCCATTAAGGGCCTCAATTACCCACCTAGTGGTTTGGCACATGGCCACAAGTGAATATTAGCCAAGATATATCAACATCCCCCGCCCCTGATTTTCCTCGTGTATTGGTTTCAGTGCGAAATTAATGTTTTTAATTACTTTGTTGCAGTCAGCTGATCGGGGCAAGTCCCCAATGGAGCCTGGGAGGCCGACACCCCCCTATAGGCAACAGGTATATATACCACATTTTTACTTACCTGCTTCTTTAGAAAGTACATTTGTTTAATTTTGATATCAACGTGGCCAATATTTTGTTTGTAGGCTGAGGGTCGAGGTAAGAGCCCCATGACAGATGATATGTCGATAGATGTTAGCACACCACACTCATCGGGTCATGAGCAGGTATATAGCACATTGTGAATTTCAGAAACTGTATTTATACATATTTATGTTATCTAATTATATGAATGATTTCAAATTGATATTAATGTTTTCTATTTTTATGTCGGATGATACATATCTATAGATGGATCCAAAGGATATGGATTTGGGGCACATTCTTGATGATGTTGACCTCAAGAATTCAAAGAATATCCGGGATGCAGTTCAAAAAGCAAAAACAAAATTAAATCAGGAGGTCGTCAATCTGCTTATATCGAATACGCAAATGACGCAGGATGAGACTCAAGCAAAGATAGATCGTGTGTTGCTTAAAGTAAAGCGCTTGGATGTAAGCTGCAAACTCTTTCATTATAAGTCTATTCCAAATGCAATTTTTTTTCCTATTCGTATATGAGTAACTAAAATATTATTTGTTTCTACAGGAATATTTTTTCCCCGGTGAGAGGCATGCTGGTACCATTGAGCCTGACACCCCCTTCGCCACTGATCATGTATCGTTGCCGTCTGGCCAGTCGGAAACACAAAATGAGACACCCCAGACGGAACACGCGAGTGCCGATGAGGATCAGGGGCCAGTACATGGAGAAGAGCATGACTGTGATGCTGTCGTCCCATCATTTCCTGGATCTTTCCATGTCACTAGCACGGGAACATTTGAGACTACTTTTTTGGTGGACGAAGATCTCATTCCCTACAAGATGGAGAAGATTCCAGGTACTATTTACAAAATGTTTTAACTATATATTATAATTTTATTGGAATGTAATTATGCATCATTCTTTTTACACTAATTAACACATACTCATTTTTGTAGGAAATGATGTCTTTTATAAACATCTTAATGATTGGTCTTTAGAGCTGTTTGGGCCCACTATCCGCACATGGTGGAACCGGCAGAGTAAAGTTTTGAAAGATGAGCTTATTGCTCGCTTGGTTGGGTTTTTTGGTGCCGAAACCTTCAACCAAAAAAAGGTTCTCGAAAAAGCTGGCCAACATTTACATTATGTACTGGAGCAATATCGGAACAACTTAGCAGATAATCCAAAGTATGAGCGCCCTCCGATGATTCCAACAACGGAGTGGAAAGGCTTGCTGGATGATGCAAGGGAGAAAGCTGCGAAAATAGCGAGCAAGCCAGTACCCGAGTCAGCTAGAAGGTATGCAATACTTTCAACAATGCAATTATATGTTTATTACACTTTATTTTCCATTTTTTTGCAATGTCTAATGTATTTAAAAATACTTTTATAGGCTACCAGATACGTCGAAGGCCACCCAGGCAAGAATAGAAAAACATGGGCAACACAAGCTTGGCCCTGGTGGATATTCCAACCTGCAAGCACGAATCGTAAGTATGATCAATAATTATTTTATTGTATAGAAATTATAGATTGCATTTAAAATTGTTTTCATGATGATATAACAACAACAATGATGATCTAATTGAAAATTACAGGCTCAAAGATTCCACGATTTGCCAACGGAGGAAGACATGAGGATCGGCTACCAACGCGGGTTTTCAGGTGTTGTTGAACATCGAACAAGCAGCCGTGGTAGCCAAGCAAATTCTTCCAGTGATCCATCCTGCGAACAGGTAACTACAATAAACAAATTCTATTTAAGCTTGATTCATTGTGTTCTATATTCATGAATAAACTAGTACATAAAATATTGAGTCTCTTTGTGTTAAGCCGCACAACGAAAGTAGAGAAAATGCAGAGGATGGAGGAGAAAGAGATATTGAAGTTCATGTTGATCGAAATCCAGGTAATAAATATGCTAGTGTTAAAAAAAAACTAGCATGGATTAAAGTCTCAAATATTAAATTGCAAATACTATATTGTTGTAAGTGTTGATGTTTTAATGTAGAGGGTCTTCATGTGCAACTTGAGGCAGCAGCAGAAGATCAAACGCAGGAAATTCATGTCACCCATGAGTTGCCAGGTACAAAGCACCGCTCTAATGTTTTTTTCTTAATGAAGGACTTACAATGATTATAATAGTAAAAACACGTCAAGCAATTAATATTTCTTCATTTTTCCAGTACATCCTGGCACCTTACAGCAGCCGCATACACGTCGTGAGCACACGACCCGTCGACAAACACGATCACAGGCAGCTACAGAGGGCATAGGAAACAAAAAACAATTGGTAGAAGAGGATGTCACACTTAGAGAATTTGTGGAGAGAAAAAAGCGTCAAAAAAAGTAGTGATTGTAATAAGTACACTATTACATTATTTTTTTATGCATTGTCCTCGGATATTATTTTTGATATTATGGAGTAATGTCTTCAACTATTTATTTTTTTCTATGTACGAATGAATGAATGAATGAGTTAATTAATGAATGCTATAAACTAATTAATGATCGAATGCACGTAATTCCTTTAAGACAAGAAACTCACGATGTTCGCACAAAAGATCATTTATTTCCAAGCACATGCATTGGGTATGGGGAATTGAGAGTGATGTGAGGGGGGGGAGGGGCCATATGAGCTTCCACCATCACGTGGTTGGCCCTGTTTAGTAGAGAATATCAAACTATTCTCGAAACAGAGAGGAGCTCAATAAGGTAAAATGCATGCATTATTACAATGTTTCTTTCTTATGACCAGATAAGTTATTTCTTTCTTCTAGCTAACTATAGACATGCATTTTCTTTAAACTGCAGAGTGAGAATCTTGATGGGCTGGAGCTTTCTGGTTTGGAAGATCTTCAAAGTATCAGGATGAGGATCGTTGGAATCCATTCTGTGCATCAATACCTCAACATCTTTTGCAAACTCTACATCCGGCTCCAAATCCACAAATATGAAGAGGTACCCATCCTTCAATTTAATTTAGGTTTTCTATTGATTTTTCAATGTGAAGTAGAAAAGAAGGGTTCAGTAAATCATTCCCAAGAAATAGATGAAAGCCAGTGGATGAACAACAGGCTTGTAGCATAGGTATTGAGGTTTTATATAGTCTTAGTGTGTTGCAACTAACGAAGTTCCTAAGGTAAATTTCATGGTAGTTCTCACCATTGATAATCTGGAATTGGTTTGCTAATATGATTAGTGGGTTGTCATTAGACGTTCATAAGGTGGAGCTTGCAAATCTAAATAATGGTGATTTGTCATTCTTTAAACCATTTCATCTGTCCCAGGGTATAGAAGACCCTAGAATATCCTGTTAACCAGCACAAGGTCATGTTGTCAACAAACCCAGTGAGGACTTGTGATGATCGAGAAATACAATACGGTAAGTCTTGTATTTTTGTCCTATTTTTAAATTAATAATTTAATATATGTGGTGGATTTGATTGAAATTGCCCATAACACTGACTTATGCATAGCTGAGACCTGCTTTTGAATATTCTGTCATATGTAGTTATGTATGTAAGGGCTTGGTATGAATGGATGACATGTGTACTATATGTGTAGTATGCTTCCTCTTGCAATTGCTATGCGTGTAGAACTCTATTGTTCCTGACCTCTGCTGTTGATATTCTCCTAGTTATAGTTGTAACAAAAGTGTATTTTCAAGGTATTTGAGGGAAGTTCCAACAGCTTCTCATGTTTGCAATTGGGATTATACCATCTGGACATCCAATTGGAATGGGATCAAAGTAAGAATTTCTTATTCTTCATGTTTGTTTGAACATCATTCTTCATTTGTCCCACAAAGTTTAAAGGGATTGAAATGAGATGCACCCCCCTTCCTCTTCTCAAATTCATGGGTGTTGTTATCACTCCGTAATTTCTTGAGGCTGTGTTCAAGAAACCCAAAGGTAACCTACAACCAATCTTTAGGATGACTGTCTGACTCAGCCAACCAGAGAGGGCTCTCTCTTTGTCACTGTATGATAAATGTATCAAGGAATAGGAGAAACAAGGCCAGATTCTCAAGGTAACAAGTGTTTTCAATGGTGATCAGGGTGTTGGGAAAGTTCAAGAGTAAAGAACATTGGGAAATGGAGTCAAGGATTGAGGCTTAAATCAAATGAAAGAGTAAATCAGGTCACAAAGGTTTAAGGCCTTTTGCATGCATTTTGCACAGATCATTAAACTTTAAAGGTGATAGCAAAAGGTAGAGAATTGATTGTTTATTTTCAGGAGCATGTGACTATGAATTCCTTAAATAAATAGGAAAGACTTATGAAAGACAGGGAAAAGTAAATTATAATAGAGAACCAGAACACCAACGATGAATTCTATTACAGTTTATATTTCAATGCTATTTACTGTAAATACTGTGGAGCATGGAAACATGAATTCCAAAGATTTAAATTAACAGTAAAGAAGAGGAAATAACACAGATGAATGAATTTCACATAGAAGACATTCTGCAACAAAACTTGGAAGAAATCTTAAACATGAGAAAACCTGTATGTCTGTTCTTTCATTGAAGTTCACAAAATCCCAGATACACGAGTCTTTTCTTCTTTACAATATGAATTTCTTCGACCAAAGACCAACCCTCTCCCTATCGAAGTAGGGTCTATTTGTAGTTAATCTATTCAAAGGAGAGATGCAAAAAACTAGGAAACAGTTACATACGTGGGATCATGTCCCAGCAAAATAGCTTAAATCCTATCTTCTAAAACAGATGGCATAGTGACCATTTATTACATAACCAACTCTACAAAAAGAAATGACAGCTGTATGAATATTTATGAGTTCGATAATCCTTTTAGGATCAACAATATCCTATTCATTTCCAGGATGGAAAGAGATATCATTGATGTTTTCTGATAATTTTAGCCTTCAAAGGCGCATACTGTCTGAACAGGATCGCTTGATTTCAGGCTCGCTTGATTAACTTGTCATCTTCCTCTGAATATTTCCAAAACAACTGTAAATAAAGTATCTGTGTGACTGTTGCTTACTGTAGTAACTGCAGACAGCAAGCTAGCATCATGGAATCCCTAAAACTTCTTCTGCAGGATCTAAACTTTATAGTTCTTAGCAACAGTATCAAATATATGACAACCTTGACTTACTTATGCTTCACGGACATCTAACTGGCACTTCCTGGACCTGAACTTGGTATAAGAACTCGTGCTCCCACCCTGAATACTTCATTCCAAGCATCATCCTTTGGAACAGAAGCATCAGATAATTCTTCCATCAGCACATCAAGCTCTATTAAAAGACCTTCTGTAAAGACATGCAATTTAGATTTAACCTCCCTGAAAAGTAATGGAAGTTCGAAGTCCTGCCTCATTTTGCTTACTACCACCATGCCTTTAAGTCCTTTTACCATATCATTAAATTTGCTATGGTCTGATCTGGCTTTAATAAACATTTCTTTATATTCAGGCCATGCTATTGGCATATTCTCATCATCCCAAAAGGATGGTAAACCATAACCAATCAATGGTAAAAAGGCTTGCTTGAACTCCTGCACTTGCTTTTTAATGTGGGACATCTTTCCTCTGACTGAATTCAACAGAGTATATTTCTGCAACACCCTCCTGACATCTACTAACATAACAATTCTGTTACTCACCTTTAAAACCTGTAACTCAGAAGCAGGAGCTTTATTGAGGAAAATAATTGCGTTTTGAGCTACCTCTTGAGTTCTGTTAATTAACTTTTCTTCAACTAATTTACATTTGTTGGATGCCACTACCAATGCCTTCTCATGCTCCTCCACAATGATCAATTGAGGCCAGAAAGCATTGATATCTGCTATCAATTCATCCCAAAGCAAATGCTTTGCACCTTCTAGTGGCAGAACTCCCTTGGTTTTCTCTTTCAACTTATAAATCTTATCTTTCAGTTTATCATTTTCTTCTTTGAGCTTGATGATTTCCTCCTCTCTAGGATCCCGAGCTTTAATCTCTTCAATCTGCAGTTTAAGTTCAGAAATTGTGTCCTGTAAGTCTGAAACCTTCTCCTTGAAATTCTCAATTTCAGCTTCATGTACAGACATATCTGCAATGTCATGTATGATCTGGTTAATTGGTGACAAAGGACTAGTTCCCCTGTTTGATTTCAATTGTTCAATTTCTTGAAGCAATTTACCTTTCTCTTTCTCCAATGCCTCTTTCTGCTCCTGAAGGACTAGAATTTTGGCATTATCTTCCACAGCCTTTGCATTCAAACCAACTATCTCTTCATGCAACTTAACCAAATTAGGTGAAGGTGTAGTATCAACATTAACATTTACCCCTTTAGCCCTCCTTCTAACTGTCTTAACAGTTTTGACTTTGACTGTTGGCTGGGTTTCTGCCCCTTGTGCAGGTGGCAACTCTTTATATGAAGCCAGCTCAGTTTGTAAATAAGCCACCTGTGTAGACCATGCTTTGTTTGCAGCTTTCTCCTGCTTCAGGTGAGCTTCCAATTTTTTTTATTTTCTGCATTGCATTCTTATGTGCCAAGGTCTCCCTAGTCAAGTCAGCATAAAGGACTTCACTGTCTTGTTTGTGGAACCAAATCTTGTTAGGAGTTGGTAATTGATCCATTTCTAAATGAATCTCAGAAACATTTTCATCATCAGTGATGGCCAAACTTAAAGATCCAGTTGTTGAATCCCTCACTGTCATCAATGTTGTCTTCATATCAGATTTTTCTTTGAGTTGATTCAATTTTTTTTGCTCTTGCATCACAGACTCATTTCTCTGATCAATGTAATGTTTGAGGAGACTCTGCTTGTTTTGAAATTGACCTTCAGCAGCTGCAGCATAGCTATATTTCTTGTATTGCACGACCGGTACAGGGGGTGGTTTACTGCTTTCTTTAGGTTTTGCAGTAGTATTTTCAACTCTGGTCTGTGATACTTCTTCTTGAATAATAGTAGGGGTGATAACTAGCTCCCTTATCAACTCAACATCAATGATATCTGTACCCATGGCAGTTTTCTGCTTTTTAGATGTCTCAGGTTCCTTTGTATCCATCTCTGTGGCCTCTGGTTCTGACCTTTTCTTGGTAGATATCTGCTCCACTTTTCCCTGTGCAGTATTTGACTGTGAAAAATCTATATGATCTATAGCCTCTACAATATCCTTTAAAGGCTCACTGATCCAGATCTGATCATATATAAGAGAATTGGCCTCTCCCATCCAAGTTTCAGCCTGACTGTGCTGAAATATACCTCTGCCATACTCCTGTCTCCTTTGTGAAATAACATGTTTAGGGTCATATTTTACAGGTGGTATTTGAGGGAAATCAAGCTGCTTCAGAACTTCTTCAATAATGGGCAATGTTGCTTCCTTCTTTAAAATGAAATTTCCCACAGTCATAGGATATTTTATCCATGAACTCCTTTTCAATGATGGGGCAGTGAAATGTTATTTATCTGCAGAGATCCTTTGCCTCATTACTTCTAAAGCAAATACACTGGTAGTTAAAAATATAGGCAACACATATGGTGATCCAGTGAATCCAAAGACTCTGACAAGGGAGAAGTTTTTTGCCAGGAACCAATCTCCAATCAAATCAGGGTTTAGGATTTCTTTCAAGTCATTTGAAATTCTGCTGAGCTCTGGATTAAACACTCTGAACAGATTAAGTACGATCAAATCCATGAATTTGGCATAAGACCAGGCATGGTAAAATGGTGAAGAAGGAGGCCATTCCTTGAAGGTTTCTGAGTCTGTAATGGCTAGTGCTCCTAACTTAGCATGAATTATCAAAGCATATAAGTATGCCTGATACCTGAAATGATAGATTTTGGAGAAATTGGACAACTGAAAACACATTTCTTTGGAAAAATATTCATCAAACCTAAGGGGTGCTGTTCCAGGTCTATCTAGGTATAGGAAAATTCCTAACATTGCTTCAGTTACCTCCGAACTAGTGTCTGACCCTAAAATTTGACTTAATAGGGTTACAGCGACAACAATAACTGGTAAACAAAGTTTAGATGAAAAAGGAACAGACAGGTTCTCCACTGGTTTCAACAAAACCTTCTGATACATTCGTTCTTTATCCTCACTAGAAACTTTCTTGTAAATTTGGGATATTTCAGCTTCATTAAAAGAGATAGAAGTTGAAACGAAATCAGCAGAATATTTCAGGGTTTCCCTAAGGGTTTGAGGGTCTACTTTGCAGATAATTTGGTCACCCTGGTAATTCATAATTACTCCCTCTGAGGTTGAAAAATTTTCAGCACATAAGGATACAAATTCCGAGCAACTAGGTAAAGGATACAATGACGTAGAAGGGATCAAAGTACTGTACAATTTGGTATGGAACTCGAAATTGACAAGGGAAGCAGTACTGAGGTCATTGTGACTGGTAATGATATAAATGGGTTTTGAAATTGGGTCATATACATCCCAGAAACGGTAAGAAATCAGGTCTTCGGAGGAATCTAAGGTTTTTACAGTGGTAAACATGGTGAAAGCAGGTAATTCAACAGAGGAATACTCAGAAATTGTGTACCTGAGGGTAAGGGATGACTGTAGTTACTCACAGTTCAAATGTTGATAGTATATCTGGTATATGTAGCAGCCGAACCAATCGAACCTTGATCTCCGAGCAGAAATGGTGGAAACAGTCTTTCAGCGATCTTTGACGATAACATGTACGGTGGAGCCTCCTTAGTTAGTGCCTAGACCTGCGAGTTAGCAGAAATGGTGGAAACAGACTTTCAGCGGTCTTAAAAAATTAATACCCTAGACCGCTAATACCTGCGAGTTATCATGTTAATCTAGACTGCAGCAGAAAATAGGATATCGTACATTTCTGTACGGGTATCCATTTTCTGCTTCCACTCAGCGACAGCCACGTAGCACCCGTCACATCTCAGTGGAAAATGGATACCCATACAGAAATGTACGATATCCTATTTTCCGCTCCACTATTTTTTTTAAAAAATGTTTACAGCATGTCGCTTAACCGACACCTAGCATATTATCGGTTAATCGACACCTAGAACATCCACAGCCTGTGGGTTAACCGACCCCTAGAACATCTAGCGACTGTCGGTTAACCGACACCTATAACATCCAAAAATGACGGTTAACCGACACCTACAACATCTACGGACTGTCGGTTAACCAACACCTATAACATCTACATGCCATCGGTTAACCGATGCCGTGGAGCATTCTAGGCGTCGCTTGATTTGCGTCGGTTAACCGACACCTCGCTTAGGTGTTGGTTAACCGACAGGATTATTAACCGTCGCTGAAACGACGGCTTGGAGGGCTGTCGGATAACCGACAACAATCCAGCGATGCCTAAAAAAATCATAGTGTCGTACATGCGACAGGGAAATGTCGAAAATTCGACAATACATCCGTCGGATTTTGGGTCAAAATGTTGTAGTGTATATATATAAGCTTTGTCGAATCATTGGTTGGAATGAGTTCCTCCTTTGGATGTTTGTTATAACATTACATTACATAATTGGGGACAACATAATGTGGTTTGTTTTAACCGTTGATCCATGCTCCAACCCGTGGGTTCCTCATGTCTTTGTTAATGTTATGATACCTCCTCCCTTTATGGGGTTGACCCCTCATGAGCCATAACAACCATGGGTCGGGCATTAGCCCCTGACCCACTCTTTTCCCACCATATAGAACTCCATAATATACTTTCCATTCTTATACCAGGGATCAAGTGATGGCACAATGGTGAAGGTTCTTGTGCTTATATGCACAATTTTTTGGGTTCAAATCTTGTCGTCCTACTCCTTTTTAACCATCACCCAAACTGCCAACTTAAATAAAATATTTACCATATCCATAAAAAAGTACACAAGATAGCGTAGTGGTAACGTGGTTTGTGTTGGTTGTGTGGAGGTCACGGGTTTGAATCCCACCCAGCCTCACAAAAGTTTTGGTGAACGGTTGAACCTTGATCCGCCAACCGGAGGCTGCCACATGGCGACCCTGGATTGGTCCACCTGTGTTCCAACAGGATGTCACGTGCTTAAATATGATAGGTCCACGTCACCTACCAACTCAGTTTTTCAATCTTCCATGTGGTGCTCTGTGGGGTTGCCATGTCAACACTGTAAGGCCACATGGAACACTTCTAGTGGTGCCACGTGGCATCTCTTTTTCCCATTTTCCCTGTTTGGCCTGAACTTCAAAACATGATATATTTTCCATATAGAGTCCATTTGAGGTGTCATTCACGCCGTTGGATTCATATTGATGAGCTCTTCGACATGGAGCTATTCTTTCTAGCAATTGAGCGCTTTGATTCCAGAGCTTCTTTAGATCCTCGTATATCACAAAGCCTATTTAAGAGGAAGACGTGCTAGAAGCAATTTGGTCTCTGCATCCTGTTAAGGACCCTGTTCCTGATGGATTTCCAATAGATTCTATCGAAAATGTTGGAGTATTATAAAGAAGGATATCTGTAGAATTCTAAATTGGACAAGGGATAGGGACAAAATTGGAGGAGACACAAACTCTTCCTTTATAGCCCTAATTCCCAAAGAAACTCATTCGACATCCATGTCCATATTTAGGCCTATATCTTTGTGAAACTCCTCATATAATATTTTGACAAAAATTCTAGATAGAAGGATAAAGAAGGTCCTTCCAAATATTACATTTGAGAACCAAATAGGGTTCATCTCAGGGAGACAAATTTTTGATAATATAATCATTGTTCAAGAAGCCATACATTCTAGTCTCAGTGGAAAAGAAAAATGAATGGCTATTAAATTAGATATAGCTAATGCATTTGACAGAGTGACTCACCAATTTCTCTTTTCAATCATGAGGAAATCTAGTTTCTCTCCTCTATTCATAAAATGGATTCAGACCTACATCAGACAACTATGGATTGCCCCCCCTGGTTAATGGGATGCCAAATTCTTTCTTCAAAGCCTCTAGAGGATTGAGGCAAGGTTTCCCTCTTTCTCCTTTTTTATACATCATCGTGGATGAATCTTTAAGAAAAAATATCAATCATCAAAGAGAGGAAGGGACCTTACCAGGAATCATTATCACGCGAGGAGTACATCCTCCCAACCATGCCTAATTTGCGGATGAAATTATATTTCTTCAAAGTAACTCTGAAATAATAGCTACTAAATTCAAAGATACGTTGGACTTATTCTTTAATGCTTTAGTGGGACTTGCAAATGCAAAAAAAAAATTATGGTTGGAATTGATCTCCTCACTTTATGAATTCTATTTACGAAATACTTGGATTCAAAGCCCAAAGTGACTAGACTTCTTTCAAATATCTCAGAGTTCCAATCTCTCTCAAGGTGCACAAGATAGGTGATTGGAAAGGCATATTGCAAAAACATTAAAGGGAAAGTTTAGTTGTGGGGCATACGATGGCTAAATTTGGTAGGTCAAATTACTCTTATTAAATATTTTTCTCTTCTCTTCCTATATTTTTCTACTCTCCTTATATTTTTCTACTCTCCTTATATTTTTCTACTCTCATTTGATAGCTCCCATAGGTGTTATGAACAACATCAACAAGGAATTTCATTATTTTTTTGTGGAAAGGGGGAGAAACAAGCAATAAAAAGTTTCATCTCATCAAGTGGGAGACAATTCAATGTCCTCAGGAAAATGGAGAAATTGGAATTACAGACAGTTAAATATCTCTAATAAATCCGAGGAAAGTAGGTATTATCAAGGTGAGGTAGAGAAATTGTTAAAATTTAGCTTCATCTATCAAGTTCCCCTGATTGCGTGGAAGTCAAAACGAATTGTTATGGATAAAAAGCAAGGGACCATTTGCATGTGTACTAACTTTCATGATTTGAACAAAGTGTGCCCAAATGATATTTATAATATGCTATTCATAAACTAGATTATCACTTAGTGTCCCAAGTATGAAATGTTTTCATTCATGGATGTATTTTTCAAGTATAATAATATTCATTGATTTAGCATGAAGACCAACACAAAACTATGTTTATCTATCCTTGGAGCACTTTTAACTATAGTAAAATGTCATTTGGCCTTAAAAATGATGGAGATACATTTCAATGGGCCATGTCATATGCTTTTCACGATATCAAGCATATTGCTGAGGCTTATCTAGATGATCTAGTCACCAGGTCAAAGAGAAGGATTGGTCCTTCATCCCATCTCCTCATAATGTTTAAAAGATGTTTCTATGATAAAATTCGTTTGAATCCTCACAAATACATATTTTGCATTGTTTTGGGATGATTGCTTGGCTTAATAGTTTCCAAGTATGGGATAATGGTTAACTTGATTAATGTTGAGGTGATATTTCAATTACCTCCTGCATGCAATATCCAAAAACTCTAAAGATTTTAGGGAAATACAAACTTTTTGCCAATATTTATTGCTAATTATTTCAAGATTACAAAAGGTTTCATTCACCTTTTTAAAATGGGAGTCCCTTTTATTTGCGATAATCAAGCCCAATGATCATTTAATTCCTTGAAAAACTACTCTAACATCTACCTCGTTGCTTAGTCCACTGGAATACAATAGGGATTTCCTATTATATCTTGTGGCATATGAATTAAACATTAGTATGGTTTTGGTTCAAGAAGATGAATCACATTAGGAGAATATGGTTAATTATCTAAGAAAAGGTCTTTCCAGACTGGATTTATGGTATTATCATGTTGAGAAGTTGGCTTTGTGAGTAGTTCATGTTATCCAAAGAATTTGACAATACATCCTTCTTCAACCTACAATAGTGATTGCATATACCAATCCAATGCAACATATCTTGAATCGATGAATAAATAGGGGCAAGTACTCCAAGTGGATAATGATATTGCAGGAATTTGACTTAGACTTCACCTTTTCCAATCAAAGAAATCTCTAGATTTTGTGGAGTTGATATATGAGTTACCGAAAGACAATCAGTTTGAAATTGAATTGTTACCTAACAAACATGTGTTCCTCATTTCCTCTTCAAATACATGGTTTGGAGACATCCTAGTGTGTATCTAGACTCAATGATGTCTGCCTCACCTCTCCCAACATTAACATATTCAACATCATGCAAAGAACTACCTCATTATCAATGACACCTCATATCATTGAGGGATTAGTCTTATTTACATCGGATTTTTACTCATGAAAAGGTTGAAAGAGTTATTAATGAGTGTCATAGTGGAGCATATGGAATCGGTGTTTCTAGGTTGGCAACAACTCATAAAATTTTGTGTGTAGGATATTTTTGGTTGTTCATCTTTAAAGATTGTATTGAAGTGATAAATTTTTTTCATTCCTATCAATTATTCACAAAAAATATGTGTGCTCATCCTGTTCCATTGTAAATTGTTGTAACCATTCCCCCCCTCACCAAGTGGGGGGTTGATTGCACAATGTGTCATTCGAATTCAAAAAAAGGCTATAAGTACATCATTGAATTCGCAGACTACTTTACTAAGTAGCAATAATCCATGCTTTTCTCCGTTAAAAACAATGACATAATTTTTTAATTTATATTCAATCAATATGCCATGGCTAGGTTTGGCTTACCTAAAGAGATAATCACAAATCATGGCACTCTGTTTAAAAATAAAATGGCGATAGAATTAAAAACCAAATTAGGGTTCCAACATGAACATTCACCCCCTTATTATCCTTAGGAAAGTGGATAAGTATAAGCTATTAACAAGTTTCTTAAAACCATAATCCATAGCACAATCAATAAAAGAGAATCTAATTGGCATTTAATGTTATTTTCAGCTCTTTGGGATTATTGAACCTCATTCCAAACTTCCATAAGATTTACTCCATTTTAGCTTGTGCATGGAGTCAAGGGAATTATGTTGATTGAATGTGAAATTCCCTCATTGAAGCTAGCCATTTCACTACTACCTGACATAACTTATAAAAAACATCTTGTTTACTTAGAACATCTTGATGAACATTGTAGATATGCAATAATCATGAACAAGGAACATAAAAATGTGTTAAAAATCAGCATGCCAAATCAATCCAACCTTGGGTCTTCTCTTAAGGATACCTAGTGCTTGGTTATGAATAGGACAAAGATGCATTAGGGGTAAGCATGTTCATACCCATGTGGCACTATCTTTACATATAGTGAAGTGTTTCCTCGGTAAAGGAGCATATGATTTAGAAGATTATGATTGTAATGTTTTAGATTAGCCTCGTAATGGGATTTACCTTAAGAGGTACTATGCCTAGATATCAATGTTAGATAAATTCCCTTATACATGTTGTATATAAGTAGTTTTACTTTTTAATGCATTTTTATCTTGGCTTTTGTCTTTCCTTATCATTCTTTGTGCTTGATTGAAAAATGTCACTTGAGTATGGTTATATACGTGGCATTCATGGATGGCACCAATTTCCACAATCAAAATGTTGCTTCTACTTCTTTGTGGTTTATTCTCCCATATGTCAACTTATGAAATCTAAAGAAATTTTCCTTGTTCTAATGACCAATAATATTGTTGAGTTTAGTGTGATTATTGAGCTTCTTTCAAAATCCATTGCATTAAAGATTCGACATATGGTTTTCCACCTTGATTCACAATTGGAGGTGTCACTATTAAATAAGGTTTATTGTGTTTGTGAACCTCTGCTTCTCTATAAGTATTTATGGGTGAGACTTGTCTTATAACATCTTCTACCATAGTTTAGCCCAAGATGCTATCATGGTTGATCTTACCCTTATTCCTAGTTGTAGACTTCCCCGTTCCTTGTGCATTTGTGGACATTTTTTCTGTTTCTAAGAAATCCCTTTAAAAACCTTGTTTCTCAGTAGATACGTGAGTGACCTATGTCTCACCTGTGTATACGTGAGTCACCCATGTCTCACCCGTGTATACGTGAGTGACCTATGTTTCACTCGTGTATGTGTCCACAAGAGGGTAAAAATATAAAATAAAATAAATAAGTTACTTTCACGGGTTAGTTTTCGGCCTCAAACTGTTCCCTAACTCCCAAATCCCGTGAATAAATTCCAATAACTCCCTAACTGCTCTCTTCAAAGGTATAAAAGAGCATAGGCGAATTTTTTTTGAAGGTTACACATAGACATACATAGAGAGAATTATACAACCACCTTGACCAAGTTTTTGGTGAGTTTGTTCATGAGAGTAAACCCTTGCTCATATGTGCACAACCCTTTTCCTCAAGTCTGAAACTCCCTTGTCCCTTTATATGGAATTGCAATTTCCATTCTTTCCACCACAAACCCTATTATGCTAGAGTTTTGATTTCAAAATCTCTTCAGAATATTGTGTGTGAGAAAACCTTGAGGCAAGTTTAGAGTGCTTGAATAGCTTGGGAGGAAGAACCTAGGACTTGGCTTTAGAACGACAACCACATTATCAGGTTTATCTATTTCATGTACTTATTGCCATATATATATATATATATATATATATATATATATGAATGAACTCTTTCCTTCCAATTCATAATGTTATTTGCATATTAATGGTTGTAAATGATTACTTATATTGATTCAAGAATGTATAATTCTGTAAATTGTCCTTTTATCATTTATTGGTTATTATTATTGCGTTCACTTCTTTTTGTTTACATTTCAGGGTTTGCAGCAAAGAGACCAAGCTAAGGAGCATAGCTCAAGACCAGAGGAATCATCTTCAAACGTTGGAAAGCAGGTATTTATCTTTAAATTTGTGTATGCTAATTGTTTGTTTAAAGAAACTTCTTGATTTTTTAAAGAATTTAGTTCATTTATATCCCTTCTCTGCAATAGTTGAACCCAAACAAATATTGGGGAATTTTTCCCATAACAGAACTGGCGACTCAGTTGGGGATCGAACACAGAATCTCCGGTTTCGTAGACGAGAGATTATGGGGAATTTTTCCCATAACAACTTGCCAAGAAATATTTGTAGTTTATTACCTAAGTTCATATCTTAAGAAAATTTAATGATGTTAGTGATTCATTATCAAACTATGTTTTAGATTTACATTTGGCTCAATAAGATAAATCAAATCATGCATGTACATAATCATGAAGTTTTTACTCCTCCATTTGGTTACTCTTCCAATCAATATGGAGACACCTTCAATGCTTCTTTTGTTGTTGGTTTATAGCATCGGTACCTTTGCTGTTAGTTGCTTCTCAAGTCACCATTGTGTCATGCTTATGTTCAAAGGATGTTTCTAGCTTGAGTCAACCATTTCTCATAGTTTTTTACTATCCATGTCACCTTCCTTGCTATCAATTTTTTTATCAGATTGTCATAAAACCCACTATTTTCTTTGTGTTGGTTGATGGGGGATCCATAAATTCCCTCCTCCTAGTGGATCTCTTCCTCTCGACATTAATGCATCTATTCTAAGAACAAGAACAAGATTTAGAGAATTAGTGGTACCTTGGGGATTACAACCATCAAAGGTAGGTTCCATCACTATTGACAATGGGTATACATTAATGACTCTTGATTGATAGATTCTAGAAGTGTTTGACTTTAGCACATTTATTTGCACTTACTAGAATGCATTATGTACCTTGGTTCCCATTATAATATTGATGGGTTGCTTTGCATTTGAAAATGATATTCATTAATCATTAGTGATCAAATGGTTCTCCATGTTCGACTTCAGATTATTGATTCACATGGAAATGATTCCTACATTGGTGGGTATGGTTGAAGACCTCAAGATACAATAAATAATCTCTTTTTACTATTGCTTGAGTTGCACATATTATACCTCCTACTCATATGACATTTTGGTGCTTTTGGAGAACTTGATTGTATTTCACTTAGTTCCTATTGTTCTCCCGACATATACTAAGATGTAGATCCACTATGTATTTGTTGATACTAAATATTTTTTATTTACTTAATATTTTATTATTTTTAAATGCCACATGTTAGCTCTATGTTAAGCACAAAATTACACATCTCCCTCATATTGGTTATAGAAAGTGCCTTTTCGCGCAACAACCATTTTGAGTCCTTTATTTTGTTACTACAATTTTTTATTGATTTTTGGAGATGAAAAATAAGATGCTAAAGGTAGGAGTCTTATTTGACATCTATATTGTCTTTTTTGTGTGCCTCATCATCATATATGTGTCCCATTTTCCCTTCATCATGCTCCATTTTTCTCATTATTTAAGTCTTTGTGTGCATCTTGATTGTGTCCTTTTTGTGTTCTAGTGCATCATGATTGTGTCTTGTTTAGGGATCTTAGAGTGTCTTAATTGCATCCTCTTTAAAGTCCTAATTGTGTGCCCTAGTTTGTTGTCTTGATTGTGTCCTCTTTGGAATCCACATTGATTTCTATTATTTTAGGATGCAATTTAAAACATGTTGTGTATATAGAAACCATATTGTTATAGAGCCTCAAGGGTTAGCTCAATTGGTTGAACCACACACCCAAGGCATGTTACCAAGGTAGAAACCATAAGTCATATGTTCAATTTGGTTTAGTCCCTTGAGGTTACCAATTGCTACTATGGCTAGTGGTTGACCCGACCTTCATTCAAATTATTATAAGGAAGAGGAGGGGATACCACAAGGTTTTCTTTGGAAAAGAAAGAAACTATTTTGTTGTTGTGAGAAGCAATGTATTGGTTGTACTAGTAGGAAGCTACATTCATTAATATGCATTGTTTTGCATACTATACTATATTTAGTTGATGATTTTGGATTCTTTCTCTTGCAATTATTTATTTGTTCGTACATACTTCCTACGTTGTAATTTCATTTATTTCCCAAGGAAAAACCTCACTAGGAAACCCAAGGTATGCTTCCCTACATTCATGGATGACATCCCTAGAAAACTTGTATGTTTAAACTAGTGAAACTTAGCTAGGGGATTTGAATTGGGAACTTACTAGCACATAACCATCCAAATTCATAGAAACATTAGTGACAACTAATTGAACAAACCCATAATGCTCATTGTAATTTCATACATTGTAGTCTACCAATCTATTCATATACTACAAAACTCACTTTGGATAAGGCTATACACTAGAGTGTTTAGAGAAGGGAATAAAAAATCAACTTGACTTATATTAAATCGACTTCACAAGCTCCATTCCCAAGATACAAATGGAGGCAAGTTACAAAAGTTGTGGTGTCTAAATCCAATATTTATTCTTATTTTACTATTGAAAAGAGGTAGAATTATGTTGCTATGAAAATGATTATGATTACAAAGATTGCTATAATTGTAGGTGTATTCATTTTTAATTTTAAAAGGTAATTTCCATAAATTTATAACAATGTATTGTTTGAAATCTTAAGTAGGCGAAACATTATCATTTTCAAAGAAACATATTAAGCTTATCGTAATATGTTTCCAAAGGGGTAAGGTGTACTTCAATGGTTTAGTAGCACTTGATGGAAACTCATGTAGATATGAATATGTTCATAGAGAGGTATATACCCACACAACCCTATGTCTCAACCTCCTCCTTTTTCTGCAAACCCATTGCATAGTTCGTCTTGCCAATGCAGTGACGCCATTATAATTCTCATGGCATCAATCCTAGATGCACACAAATACTCATCTGAATTAAATCTTGCAAAGTCATTTATAGCCTCCCTCACTTACAAGCTATAGAAGTTGAGTTTTTGTTTCCGCTACAAACTGGTCTTGTTAGTGCTAGAGGAGTTTCACTGATTGCGAAGGGAAAATTCCTAGCACATCTTGAAATAAAGGTTTGATTTTGATTGTTAAAGGTAGGTCGAATAGGTCTAATATAGGATTATGGCTAAAGTTAAAGGTCAAGATATACAGTAGTGCAATATTCCATTGTTTCAATAGGTACTCAATTGATAATACAAGGTATGCCAACCGGGATTAAAGAAAAAGATAATGGTAAAATATATTAATATGTATTCATACAACTCATTCGATATTTTCAGTATTTGAAAGCTACAGATAGTGTCAAATCTTTATAGAACTTCAAATGCAAACGATATTCCATAGGAAACTTACAATATAAGCTATACTGAAATTATATCTGTAAAACATATAGGGAAACAATGCAATGCATAGTTATTTGCATTCAAAAGAGAAATGAATTGAAAAATATAAGAGGCATAACATAGCTTAAAAATCAATCAGAGTTGAACCATGAGAACAAAACATTACAATAAATATAACTTGATTAAAACAAAGTCTTAAGTCTATACATCAATCTATAATCTTGCCATTCGAACCCTTTGCCATTCTTTTCACATGCTTTTATAGGAATAAAAACTCCTAGATGAGAGGGAAAGAGATCCTATGTTTCTGGATCAAATCTGACCAAGAATTGCTAAGTCACTCAACTGAATACTATTAATAGCCTTTTACATTTAATGATATGTATCCAGTTAGTTCCTAAATCCAAAAATCTAGGACAAATTCTAACATAATCTATTAATAGTATTGACTTTCCATCTAGACATAACTGAATTCTTTATCCAAATAAGTTGTAGCAAAACTACTCGAATATCCATATGAGTTATGAAATCATCAAAATTTACATAGTTGGAAGAATAATATATCTGGTAGTGAATTTAAAGGGTCTCAATATGAATATACTACCAAAAGGTTGAAAAGACTGGATGCATGACTGCTACCAAAACATAGAATTATCCTTCTTAAACATGTGCCACTACTTCAACATGAACATTCTTCTTATCCTTTGTCTGCTTCCTTTGTTTCTCCTTGTTGTGACCACAACAGATCCCATGCTTCAGCTGAGCATGAGAGCCCCGATTTTAAAATAAACACAAGGGAATTTGTGTAGGTGTTCTTGTAAATGTGAGTTTTTGATCTTGGTTTTTATGATCTTGTACCTACACCTTTGCTTGGATTGATTGTCACTGTTTTTCTCAGAAATGTCTAAGTGTTTTATCGTCTGCTTTCTTCTAGTCCGAAACCCGACTTTCCGACACCCCAACACCCCGAACCCGAAAGGTCCAGGCAGCGGGAATTAGTTTTTAGTCTTTCGATTTTGGGTCAACTCGAAACCCGCAACCCGAAAGGTTCGGGTTGCGGGAAACCCTTGTTAATAATTTTGGGAAATCTTCTTCCCAAAACCTGAAAACTGAAACCCACAGTTGCGGCTTTCAGATTTCGTATTTTCATTCTCCTTACAGTGGCATTACGTGTTTACGGAACCCGCAACCCGCAATTTTCAGGTTGCGGCTTTCAGAAACCTGTTTATGTTTTGATGTTAGTTTGCAAACCCAAAACCTGCAATTTTCGGGTTGTGGATTTCGAGAATGATGAATAATTTTGTGAGTAACGCTGCAAGGTCTGATTCCGCATCCTGCATCAGTTAATCTTCACCGTCGATTCCTATTGATCCAGTGGATGAAATTCAACCATTCAAACTTACGTTGTAATGCCTTATTTTCGTTGTTCTTACAACGAGGTCTCTCATTGTAATTCTCACCTTATAATCATATTTGAAGATATGATTGCTTGATTAGATTGGCTCGTAATGACACTTTTCAGATGTGACGTCGGATCATGCCTGATTTTGTTTAAACTATACTTTGTCATGATCCATTTCGGGTTAACATGCTGCAATGTTGTTTCATTCAAGTTCAAATGGTTATAGTTCTAGATTCGTATGATTTTAATCATAGCATTTCATCATATTCAATCATTTTGATCTTCTTTAACTCTTCTTAAATATGGTCACAAGTGTGAAGCACTTAGTTCGTCGTCTGTGTTTGTTAGAAAAGTTTCTTGTTTTGTAAGATTTCTTGCTGACGATCTGGTGAGTAATATGCAAATAGGTTGTGAATCCTTCGATGAATCTTCTATGCAGGAACAACTTCACTCTTTGTTATTTCCAGAACCTATGTCACCACCCTTTGATGCAGGTGTTCCTGATACCAGCAGTGGTAGCGAAGAGGAAGATTCTGAAATTCTGCCTGTTTGCTTACCACTCCCTCAGAAGAACGAAGAGAAAATTGATGAAAAAAAACGTGATCAAGATGAATTCATTATCCAAGATTTCATAATCAATGAGGAACCTGATACTCCACCAGCTCCCGTGAAGCATGACCCATTGTCTGATTTTTCTGTTTTTGAAAACGTTATGGATTAGCTGGAGGATTCCATGGCGATTCAACAGGAAGATTTGTTGGACCGACTCTTTCCTGTTGTTGACAGCTAGTGGGACGTGGTCAGATTCTACAATTTTATTACAGGATTTTCCTGAAATTAGAATATGGCCCTTATTTTAAACTTTATCTCAGACTGGAGGGAATCTTTTGAGTTAAAATTGTTCAGATTATTCTAGCAGAATTCCCTGGATTAATAACCTGATTTGAACTTTGTAATCCATATCTTTTGGGAACTTATCAATTTTTGCACTCTGTTGTAATTCTTATTTAAAGAGGAATGCCTCTCGATGTTAGGGGTTGATCATTTTTGGGTTAGAAATTGGCAGGAGATGACTTAGAGATACTCTGTCTTAGCAGAGCTTTGTAATTTTGTTTACAGACTTCATTAATATAGGAAAGTAACCCCTTTGGATCATCTCGTGTTTATTGTTCAAATTTTTGTGAGAGTACTTGATTTCTTGCTTCAAATTGTCATCTACATTGTGTGATCCTTTTCATATATAAATTAATGCACATATTTGTTATATTGATTTCTCTTATGATTGATCTTTGTATAAAAATATCTTGTTAAGTTTCTTTAATTAAGATATCTTTCTTTATCGATTTCTGCAAATGATCAACATTCAATTTAATCATTGTTAATTTTTCAATTAACAAGATGATTACAGATTTATCTTGAATAGTTTACATGCTTAAATTGTTCTTATTTAATTTTCATTAATTGATTATGATCTAAGTGAATGAGTAAATGCATCTTTTACATTTATGTTAAAGTTGGCAAACACACTTATTCCTCTCACATCAAGATTGATCTGCACAACAACAAGCTTTTCCTTAGAATAGATCTAACTTAGAGTAGATCCTTTCTCACATAGGTTAAGTTAGAACGTATTAAGTTTTCCTACCTTTGTTTTCCTTAAGTGGAGAACCGATCTTAACGATCGAAACATCAACTCATAGAGTGCCAACGGAGGCCAAATATCCGTGGGAGATTTCCATACCAAACAGGCAGGGGGTAGAACTGCCCTTGCGTAGGGTCTTTCAAAGCCTTTCAGTCTGGGTTTTCACCCTCTATTGGGAGCCTTGGACCCATTCCAACACCTTGCAATTACCCTGCACCCCCAAGGCCTCAAAAAATGGCGCTAGAAGGAGGGTCATTAGTGAACTATGCCTAAACAGAATACTCAGAAACCTCCTCCAGCAAGAATACAGATTGTCACCCGTAGTCATTAGAGAAATTTTGAGGTCAAAAAATGGCCTCAAAACAAAGAAAATGTACTATAAAAAACAACCAATCACATTCTAGTAGATGACATCATCCCCCTTGGTGAGGTGGCATTGCATGAGTTAAGAATGCTTATTTGTCAAATTTTCTATGGTGGATGAAAACACATAGTTAACCAAGGTAGTGGTGTAAGTACTTTTAAGTCATAAAGTAAAGTACTCATAATGATAGTCTTTTCATAAAATAATATTATTGTCATTTTCAAGTAAAGTGCTCATAATGAATGTCTTTTCACATTTTCTCATAAAATAATATTATTGTCATTTTCAAGTGTAGTACTCTTAATTCATAAAGAAAGTCCTTTCACATTTTTTTATAAAATAATATATTATCTTTTTTATGTTTTTAATTTTAGATTATATATTCAGTCCATTCTATTTAATAACATAATGTCAAACTAATAAAGAATAATAATAGATTTAATAAATAATAATAATAATAATAATACAATGTGGATTATAATAATATTATTAACATTTTACATGTAAATAAATTCTCAATTAAATTACATTATATTAAATTCATGAGAAAAGTACTAAATATAAAAAGTCAACATAAAATTAAAAAAATAGCTCTTAAAAATATTTTATTATTATTTAATTTCATTTGTAAGTTCAAGACAAATAAATGCTAAAGGACAATAAATTTTTGGGGATTTACAATGAATCTTAGTCACATCAATGTAGACTTATTTTATTAATTTTATTTCTAGTGAATTTTGAAAAGCAACTCAACCATGGTTATTTATATTGTGCATAGAAAATAGTGTGGGAGGTGACTTGTCATATATACCTACCCCATAAAACCCCCAATTCATAATATTTTAATATATCTCATATTTTTGTAGTACATCTCTTAGGAGGCCCTTTTTTTACCTCAAAATCTCTCTAATGCACACTCAAGCATCTACTTCTGTTGAGCAATCGGTACAACAACCTAGTACTATCCTTGTCACCCCAACAACTCATCGAGATCCTAGAACAAGGGACATTATTATTGTATCACCTACTAGAGGACCTATATCACTTGAAGAGATACTCAAAAGGTCTAATGATAGTACTGCTAGGCTGCAACAGAGACTCTCTGTAGAGAGAAATCAAGGGTTAGCAACAATTCACCAAGAAAATACCAACCCACAGGCAAACATTCAAGATAATCAAAATTCTACTGAGCAAACAACTGAACAAAATAGTTCATCAAACCAACAGCAGCTCCCTGAATTTGATCTTGATTTATTATTCCCTGAAACAGAACCAGCTTCACAAGTAATTCCTTCAGGTGGACCGCCACCCTCTCCTCCTTCATCTTCATCCTCCTCATCTGAGAGTGAGCATTCTTCTAACTCTTCATCTGAAGAAGAAGAAGAACAACCTATGGCTGGAGAAGGCCAGAACAGACCTTGGCTTGACCAAGATGCTGTATGAATACTCGGGGACCAACATAGGTTACCTAAGAACCCTGAGAAATGGCTTCCCAAATTCACTCCAGGTGACAAGTCACCCACATTGGATCATATCAAAACTTTCATGCAAGCTATCAGACTTAGGAGTGTGATACATGAGGATGTGGTTTGTAGCCTCTTCCCTTACACATTTGAAGGCAAAGCATCCACATGGTATTTTTCCTTGGAAGCCAAGTCTATAACATTATGGGATGATTTTGAGAAGTTTTTTATCCAAAAGTTTGGAGATGACAAAACACCACAGGATTTAGTTTTGGAATTATCTTCTATAAAGATGAAAGGTAAAGAAAGGATTAAAGATTACAATCAAAGATTCTCTTACCTAAAGAATAGAATCATTGCTCATGTTCTTCCAGCAGAAGAGCTTTTGGTTTCCTTTTATGAAAATGGTCTCTCTGCCCCTATTGCAATGTGGGTAAAAAGGGCACATAATAACAACTTATATGAAGCCTATGCTGAAGTTATTCAAGTTGAAAAGGATATCTATTGTTTGAAAGATAGTCTAGATGTAGTAGAAGAGCAACCCTCTACTTCCACATCTAGGAAGAAAACTAACATTATGCCCAAGGATTCTACCCAAAATAAGGATCCTTTTGACATGACTGATGTAAAGAAATTCCTTCAGAAGATGTCGAATGAGATGGTCAATCTGAAAAGAAATAATAACGAGAATCAAAACCAAAACAAAGGTTTTGCAAGGTCGCCTTTTAGGAGACCTTATCAGCCTCCTCAGAATACACCACCTCCTGATCCTATTGAAGGAATTTCAAATGAAGAACTCTATTCCATCTTTAGAGCCTTGGAAACATAATCCCAAACTACTCCTGAATCCTCCAATTATTAGGCCAACGAAGATTCACAATCACCCGAAGAGGATGAAGAACAAGAGGACCTATAGGTGAACACTGTTAGTTATTTCTCCGAAATTCCTATGAATGAAGAGGAAGAAGAACCTGAGACTGTGTTTAATGTTCAACACCCTTATAATACAATATCAAGGCCACAACCTCCTCAGGAACCTTCTTCTTCGACAACACTTCCCAACAAAGGAAAGGCTGTTCCCCAAAAGGATACAGTTATTCCAGAGATGGAGTACAATCTAGCTGAAGTTCTGAAAAGAGTTAAGGAAAATATATCTCTGTTTGAACTTTTCAAGATCCCTTCTATGAGGGATACTTTACCCAAAAGCATGATAATCAAACAACCTAGAGAATTATAGAATAACAACCTGGACTCTTTCATTAAACCGGATGATCAAAATCCCGGAAGCAAAAGGACACCCCCTTTTCTTCTTACTTTCGAAATCTTCAACAGGAACGTACATAACTGCATGATAGATTCGGGTGCCTCATCAAACGTGATGCCCTTGTTTGTGTGTAGGAAATTGAATGCCATTTGGGAACCCTGCCCTACTCAGATTTTCCAACTTAACAGATCAAAAGTTAGAGTAGTAGGGAGGTTGAGAAATGTGTTGCTTACATTATCTACAAATCCTCGTATCCACCAAACTATAGACATCGTAGTGGCTGACATTCCTGAATATTATGGGATGTGGCTGAGTAGGGACTGGTTAGAGAAGCTTAGGGGCTACTTTGCCACTGACTTGTCTCACCTATGGTTACCCTATAATGGACAACCCAACAAAATCAAAATCAATAGGGAGCCGTTCATGAAATAGACCGTCACGGACCTTAACGATTCTAGTGAACCTGCCAATTACTACAGTGCACATATTGAACATTTTACATTTGATACTTTCTTTGGAGATTTTCCTGCTGACTATTCCCCAGATGAAAATTTACAGAAAGAATCGCAGATCACTCAGGTTACCTCTGTACCTTTCACTGGATATGTTGTACATAATGTTTTTAATCTAAATACAAATTTTAGAATAGATCTAACTCCTTGGACTTTATTTTTTGATGGTTCCAGGTCTAAGGAAGGAGCTGGTGCAGGTTATGTCCTCATTAAACCAAAAGGGATTAAAACTATGATAGCATGAAGACTGGAATTTGACTGTACCAACAACGTAGCTGAATACGAATCCCTTGTTCAAGGACTTAAAAAAGATGTTGATATGGGTGTACAGGTAATTCATTGCTTTGGAAACTCTAAAATCATTGTCAAACAGGTAAGGAATAAGATACACTGCTTGTCTCCACACCTGATGAATTATCAGAAGCTGGTAAGAGACCTTACTAATTCCTTTTCTGCATTTAATATTAATTTAGTCCATAGGTCACATAAATTCGATTTTGACCTCTTAGCAAACATAGCATCCAGATTGATACCACCAGAGAGTTTGTCTCCTCGAACCTTTTCAATTGAACTCATGTACAGGCCATCCATACCTGACAATGTGACAAACTGGAAATCGTTTGACAATGACCAACAGATACTTGATTTCCTCACAGCTCGGGATACGTTTCAAAACATGGCTATAGATGAAGAGGAACATGAAAAATCACTCTCTGTCACTTCAAACATTATCCCGAAATCTGTTATCAATCTAGAGAAGTTCTACGATTTACAAGATAAGTTTAGACACAAAACCAATTGCAAAACCCAGAGCTCCTCACTTAATTAAAAACCACTCAACTTAGGTACTGAGCAAGAACTCCATTTTATCAATATAGGAGTTGATTGTTCTCCCGAGGAAAGAAGGGATATCATTAAATTATGTAAAGAATACAAGGACGTTTTCGCATGGACCTATGATGAATTGAAAACCTTTGATACAAGTATCATGCACCACAACATACCTATGAAGCCAGAGGTAAATCCTTATCAACAGAAATTGTGCAAAATGCACCCCACCTTAGAACCTTCTGTGAAAAAAGAACTGGAAAAACTATTGGCGGCACGAATCATTTTTCCTGTCAGACACACCCAATGGATCACCAACTTGGTGCCTATGCGTAAGAAGAGTGGCGAGATCAGACTGTGTGTCGATTTTCGAAATCTGAATCGCACCTTCGAAAAAGACAATTATCATGTTCCCCCCATGGAACAGATTATGCAAAAGGTAGCAGGATCAGAGATGTTCTCACTCTTGGACGATTTTTTGGGATATAAATAGGTCATGGTTGCTCCCGACGACCAACTCAAAACTGTTTTTAGAACCCCTTGGGGCACTTTCTCCTATAGGCAGATGCCTTTCGGGTTGATAAATGTCGGGGCTACATTTAAGAGAGCTAAAGATATAGCTTTCAGAGGTCTAATGCATAACTTTGTCGTAGTTTATTTAGATATTACCATATATTCAAAGAAACGACATGAACATCTTTTTGCCCTGAAACGGGTTTTTGAACGTTGCAGGAAGTACGGGATCTCACTCAATCCAAAAAAGTCTATCTTTGCAGTCATAGAAGGAAAGCTTCTCGATTTCATTGTGTCCAAAGAAGGTATGATTATTGACCCAGAACGTACCGATGCTATTTCAAAAATTGGCTTGCCCGGTTTGCACAAATCCATGCAGTCCTTCCTAGGTAAGATAAATTTTATCCATAGGTTTGTACCTAATTTTGCATAGATAGTTAAACCTTTGCAGCAGTTAGTTAAGAAAGATGTACAATTTACTTGGTGACTGGAACAGAAAGATGTGTTTGTAGAAATTAGAAGGGATATTGCTGAGGCTCCTGCTCTCATGTCCCCTGACTTTGAAAAAGATTTTATCCTCTATACCTTTGCCACTGATTTCTCTTATGCAGTTGTTTTAACACAGAAGCATGACAGTGACACAGAAATTCCAAGTTCCTTTATGAGTTCAACATTCAGGGGAGCTGAATTGAATTACTCTCAAATTGATAAACATGCTTATGTGGTTTATAAATATGTTAGGCATTAGATGCCTTATTTGTTGAAATCTAGAACTAAGGTAATTGTGCCATATACAGCTATAAGAAATGTACTGGTCCAAAAGGAATTGGGCGAAAAACGGGCCCATTGGATGACTTCTTTACAAGAATACGATCTGGAAATCAGGCCAGCTAAAATTGTGAAAGGGCAAGGCTTATGTTTGCTGACTGCTCAGTCGAACGACCCTGTACGACACCAGACGGAGTGGGAGCAGGAGGAAGAACTCCCTACAGGTTTTGTTAATGCAATAGATACTTCGGCTTCTGAATGGTATGACCATATTAGGTTTTTTCTGAACAATGGGTTTTCTCCCGAAACCTTAGATTTCAAAAAACGCAAAGCTTTAAGATTAAAGTTTGCTCCTTATCAATTCATTAATGGAATTTTGTTTAGGAAAAATTATGATGGAGTATTCCTTAGGTGCTTGGAGAAGCCTGAAACTGATGATATGCCTTTTCAATTTCATGCAGGACCTGCCGGAGGCCATTACTCAGGCGAAACCACAACACACAAGATCCTCAAGGAGGGATATTATTGGCCTACATTGTTTAAAGATGCATATGCCTATGTAAGGAAGTGTGAACCATGTCATAAATGTGCAGGGAAGTTTAAGAAACTTGCTTTTCCTTTGCAACCAGTGACAGTTCAGTTCCCATTTCAGCAGTGGGGATTAGATTTTATTGGTCCTATTAATCCTACTTCCACCCTTCAACACAGGTATATCCTTACTGCCACTAATTACTTTACCAGATGGACAGAAGCAGTTCCCCTGAAACAGTGCAATGCAAACCAGGTAATATCGTTCCTAGACAGTTAGATAGTTACAAGGTTTGGCGCCCTTGAGTATCTCATTTTTGATAATACATCCTATTTTTCTTCAATCAACTTGACTCAGTATGCCCTTGAAAGAGGGATTAAATTAAAATTTTCTGCCAATTATTACCCACAGGGTAATGGGCTCGTTGAATCTTCAAATAAGAACCTGATCAATATTCTCAAGAAGACAGTAGCCACTCATCACCGGGATTGGGACACACAGCTCTATAATGCTCTTTGGGAAGATCGGATCACTCCAAAAGCAGCCATTGGGAATTCCCCTTACTGTTTGGTTTATGGCAAAGAGGCCATTCTTCCTTCCAACCTCACCATTCCATCACTGCAATTAGCCCAATCTATTGAAGAAGATGATTCTTCTCCTCTTCAGCAGAGGATTGACACTTTGCTTAAGCTAGAGGAAGACAAATAAGTGGCTAAGAATAAGTTATATCATCATCAACAGATGGTGAAGAGATGGTTTGATGAGAAATCTTCATCTGACAGGGATATCTCAGTTGGGGATTTGGTATTAAGATGGGACAAACAACATAAAGATAAAAACCAATATACCAAATTCTAGTGCCTTTGGCTGGGACCTTTCATTATTACAGAAAAGATAGGTCCCAGTACTGTCCAATTACAAACACTGGAGGGAGTCATGGACACCTACCCAGTGAATGTTTCACTGCTCAAAAAGTACTTTATCTGAACAATTGGTCCTTTTGTACATAGGTTTGGTGTGTGTTTTTTGCTTTATTTGTTTTGATTGGTTTCTTTCATTTTATCGATGATAAATTCCACACATTTGGTAGTGGCTTAAAACCAGTTTTACTAAAAGATGATTTCAATTGAAGTTGCAGAATAGTATGTTAGTCTCAGTTTCTTTCAGCTGATAACAGAATTTCTTTTGTAAAAGCGCACAGCCATTAGATGCAGGACCTTGATTGATACCTTTCCACCTTGGTCATTATCTTTTACATGTTTTATCTGTTTAATTGAGATATTGGGAATGGTTGAAATACTCTTATCTTATGTCTCATTATCACAACATATCCTAATAACCTGGTCAGCTTTATCTGCTCTGGATCCTTTTACAATCACCTTGATAATAATTTTCTTAAATAATTACAGATTACAAGGAGGGGGGTCTTATCTTAAGCCAACCTTTTAGGTTCATAGGTGTTTAGTGGAATGATATATCCACATCAAGCCACCACACTTGGGAGATGACTCTCAGTTTTCCTGAGGGTGGAAGATCCTATCACAGGTCGGTCCATTCATGATCTGTGAAACATTGGTGAGTAATGCTGCTATCATGAGGTTACCAAGCCTTGGCAATGCCTTGTAGTCTATGATTTGAATAAAATCTGTGTTTTTCCTTTATAAGATACTTGTTGTGTATAAGGACAGGGGGGTCTTATTACAAGTCGTTCCTACCATGATCATGGTTTTAATTCGGACTAAAGCTATCATCATGTGGTCACCAAGCTACGATAGTTGCCTTCAGTATCATAGCTAAAGGACAAGGGGTCTCCTTATCGAGCCAGCTTGATCGGTTTCTCAATTAGGTTTGTGAATGGCACTGCTGATATCTGATTACCAAGTCAGGGCAATGGTCTTGTATCAACAAGGTCTTATGTGCAGTTGTTTAAATAATAATAAAAAAATGTGTATATAGCCAAAAGGGAATCATTGTATATAAAATCAATTAATAAACCAAGGTGACATGTAATTTGGATATCCATGAGCAGTTTTGAGTGTGTCCCAGGTTTATCACAAGTTGATGTTCAATGATTACATAATGTTAAAAGATCTCTGTTGTCTCTTAATTCTCCTTATCAAATTTGCATTATTTTTAACATGATCATCGATGGAAATATATCAATCTTATGTTTTCTGCCTGTTGGTTGTTCCTTTTATGAATATTTTCTAAAAAATACAGGCTGAAAAGGGCAGCGTACTGATATATTGTCTCTAACTGAAGTTTGTTTGCAGAGATAACTGGTTCTTCCCAGCCAGTCGCCATTTGTTGTGACCACAACAGATCCCATGCTTCAGCTGAGCATGAGAGCCCCGATTTTAAAATAAACACAAGGGCATTTGTGTAGGTGTTCGTATAAACGTGAGTTTTTGAGCTTGGTTTTTATGATCTTGTACCTACACCTTTGCTTGGATTGATTGTCACTGTTTTCCTCAGAAATGTCTAAGTGTTTTGGTCACAGAAAGATTCAAATTTTAAGCATTTTATCGTCTGCTTTCTGCGAGTCCGAAACCCGACTTTCTGACACCCCAACACCTCGAACCCGAAAGGTTCGGGTTACGGGAATTAGTTTTTAGTCTTTCGGTTTTGGGTCAACCTGAAACCCGCAACCTGAAAGGTTCAAGTTGCAGGAACCCCTTGTTAATAATTTTGGGAAATCTTCTCCCCGAAACCCCAAAACCTGCAGTTGCGGCTTTCGGATTTCAGATTTTCATTTCTCCTTACAGTTGCGTTACGTGTTTACGGAACCCGCAACTCGCAATTTTCGGGTTGCGATTTTCAAAAACCCGTTTATGTTTTGATGTTAGTTTGCAAACCCGAAACCCGCAATTTTTGGGTTGCGGCTTTCAGGAATGATGAATAATTTTGTGAGTAACGCTCCAAGGTCTGATAACGCATCTTGCATTGGTTAATCTTCACCGTCGATTCCTATTGATCTAGTGGATGAAATTCAACCATTCAAACTTACGTTGTAATGCCTTATTTTCGTTGTTCTTACAACTAGGTCTCTCACTGTAATTCTCACCTTATGATCATCTTTGAAGATATGATTTCTTGATTAGATTGGCTTGTAATGACACTTTTCAGATGTGACGTCGGATCATGCCTGATTATGTTTAAACTGTACTTTGTTATGATCCATTTCGGGTTAACATGCTATGACGTCGTTTCATTCCAGTTCAAATGATTATAGTTCTAGATTCGTATGATTTTAATCATAGCAGTTCATCATATTCAATCATTTTGATCTTCTATAACTCTTCTTAAATATGGTCGCAAGCGTGAAGCACTTAGTTCGTCGTCTGTGTTTGTTAGAAAAGTTTCATGTTTTGTAAGCTTTCTTGTTGATGATCTGGTGAGTAATATGCAGACAGGTTTTGAATCCTTCGATGAATCTTCTATGCAGGAAGAACTTCACTCTTTGTTATTTTCAGAACCTATGTCGCCACCCTTTGACACAGGTGCTACTGATATCAACAGTGGTAGCAAAGAGGAAGATTCTGAAATTCTTCCTGTTTGCTTACCACTCCCTCAGAAGAACGAAGAGAAAATCAATGAACATCAACGTGATCAAGATGACTTCATTATCCAAGATTTCATAATCAATGAGGAACCTAATACTCCACCAGATCCCATGAAGCAGGACCCATTGTCCAATTTTTCTGTTTTTGAAAACGTTATGGATCAGCCGGAGGATTCCGTGGTGATTCAATAGGAAGATTAGCTAGACCGACTCTTGCCTATTGTTGACAGCTAGTGGGACATGGTCGGATTCTAAAATTTTGTTACGGGAATTTCCCGAAATTAGAAGATGGCCCTTATTTTAAAATTTATCTCAGACTGGAGGGAATCTTTTGAGTTAAAATTGTTCAGATTATTTTAGCAGAATTCCCTGGATTAATAGCCCGATTTGAACTTTGTAATCCCTATCTTTTGGGAACTTCTCAATTTTTGCACTCTGTTGTAATTCTTATTTAAAGAGGAATGCCTCTCGATGTTAGGGGTTGATAATTTTTGGGTTAGAAATCGGCAGGAGACCACTTAGAGATACTTTGTCTTAGCATAGCTTTGTAATTTTGTTTACAAACTTCATTAATACAGGAAAGTAACCCCTTTGGATCATCTCTTGTTTATTGTTCAAATTTCTTTGACAGTACTTGATTTCTTGCTTCAAATTGTCATCTACATTGTGTCATCCTTTGCATATATAAATTAATGCACAGATATGTTATATTGATTTCTCTTATGACTGATCTTTGTATAAAAATATCTTGTTAAGTTTCTTTAATTAAGATATCTTTCTTTATCGATTTCTGCAAATGATCAACATTCAATTTAATCATTGTTAATTTTTCAATTAACAAGGTGATTACAGATTTATCTTGAATAGTTTACATGCTTAAATTGTTCTCATTTAATTTTCATTAATTGATTATGATCTAAGTGAATGAGTAAATGCATCTTTTACATTTATGTTAAAGTTGGCAAACACACTTATTCCTCTCACATCAAGATTGATCTGCACAACAACAAGCTTTTCCTCAGATTAGATCTAACTTAGAGTAGATCCTTTCTCACATAGGTTAAGTTAGAACGTATTAAGTTTTCCTACCTTTGTTTTCCTTAAGTGGAGAACCGATCTTAACGATCGAAACATCAACTCATAGAGTGCCAGTGGAGGCCGAATATATGTGGGAGATTTCCATACCAAACAGGATGGGGATAGAATTGCCCTTGCATAAGGTCTTTCGAAGCCTTTCAGTCTGGGTTTTCACCCTCTATTGCGAGCCCTGGACCCATTCCATCACCTTGCAATTACCCTGCACCCCCAAGGCCTCAACACTCCTGTAGCCATTTAAGTCTCCTAGATAACTTTCTCTGCTGCCAATATAATTTTCTTTTATCCCTAGCTAACCTCTGGTTCTCTTTAGACAGTTTACACTTGGCTTCTAACTTATATATCCTTTTCTCGAGTTTATTTTTCTCTTCTAGTAGTTTTTCATTGTTGATGTTATATGTAACTTCGGAATGTATTTCATATATACTTATTGTACCCTTATAAGAGATGTTTTATTCCTCTATAAGGAAGTGTTGTCATGTGTATTGACAAGTGTCACAAGTGTGTTTACTTAGCGATGGGTTATTAGACCACCATGTGTGGGGTCGGCCCTGAAATATATATTATATTGTGGATGTACCTAGCTAGACAAGTTGGCCCCATAATGTAACTGGGCAAACAGGTTAGTATAAATAGAGATCGGGAGATCTCTATTTTGATCACTCAGAAACTCACACTTCTCTCACTCATAAAGTGGCGCACTAGTGAGGAGGAGGATCATCTGCTACTAGGAGACTATCTCAGTGTATTTTGGTTGTACTTTGGTTGAGCCATTGCTCTCTCTATCTATGAGGAAGTTGTGGGGTTTTTCACCTTAGGGTTTTCCCCACGGAAACTCTGTGTCTCTTGTCTCTCATGCTTTTGATTCTTGTGATGCTTGTCATGCTTATTGTGATTGTTAAGCATTGATATACTGTATATGTTATTCTCTCAGTAAAGATCCTAGAGTATTGTGAATTAATGCTCAAAATTTAACATGGTATCAGAGCTAACCTGAGAAGAAGACATTGTGCAGTGACGAAAACTTGAGTTTCTTGTTTATTGGGTTTCTCTCCACGGTTTTTGGAAAAGCAGTATAGTAGATTGACTCTACTCATCAAGGAGAATCTATCTATCCAATCAGAATTCAATTCTGAGCATTTTCAGATTTGGCCCTAAAAATTAGGGTTTCCACAAAAATAGGATTTCTGGAATCTGAAGACATAGATAGAAGTTCCTTGCAAAAATCGAAGTTTAGAGCTTTGGATCGAGATTTTTGGCTGGGTAGATCTCCGGGAAACTCAAACCCTAATTCAGGGCTCTCCCTAGTGAACCTGGGAGGACAAAAGACAAATCTGAAGGGTAAAGATTTGCTGATCTCAATTTCTGAATACACCATGCTGATCAGCTTCAAGGCGCATCTTTCTATCCTTTCAGAAAGTTGAAATTCACATTTTGAATTTTTAGGGTTTTTTCGACAAACCCTAATCTGGGACCAAATCCAGTTTTTAGCATTTCAAGTGGTAAGACCTAAATCTTTTCTATTTCCATTTGAAGTACTCTTTAAGATGTCTCACCACACCAAGCTTGAGGATAAGCTTGAAGGGGCTGTTAACTTCCGAGCTTGGAAGTATAGGATTGGGTTAATCCTGGAAGAGAATGAGTTGGACTCATATATAAAAGAAGACATCCCTATCCCAGAGGATGAAGAGGCTAAGGTATTGCATAAGAAGAACTTGGTCATGGCAAAGAGAATCATTGCTGATTCTATCAAAGACCATCTCATACCCCATGTGTCCTCTCTAAAGACACCCAAGGAGATGTTTGACTCTTTGACCAAGCTATTTGAAGGGAAGAACATAAATCGGAAGATGACTCTGCGGAATCAATTGAAAGGAGTCAAGATGTTGAATGGAGAAACCATTCAATCTTACTTATCCAAGGTCTCTTAGATCAAGGAACAACTTGAAGCTGTGGATGAAGTAGTGGACAATGGTGAAGTTGTTATGACCACTCTGAATGGCCTACCTAGGTCATGGGACTCCTTTATTCAAGGAATCTGTACAAGAAAGAAATTGATCTCTTTCAGTAAGCTGTGGGAGGAATGCTCTCAAGAAGAAGCTAGATTTGTAGCAAGAGAAGCAAATATGGGGAATGAAGATCAAGCCCTCACAGTACACACCAAGAAAGGCAAGTTCGAGAGGGAGCCATCCCATCACAAGAATAAATCTTCTCATCCTTATCACAAAGATAAGAAAGATCTAAGGTGTTTCAATTGCAATGAGAAAGGTCACTTTGATTCAGAATGTCCCAAGAACAAAAGGGATTACAACAACATCTCTATCAAGAAGAAGAAGGGCAGCAAGAGAAAGTTCCATGCTCATGTTGTTGAAGATGATGAACCTCCAAAGAAGAAAGCTAGGACAGAAAGTGATGATGACTCATCAAGTGAAGAAGAGTATGTTCTTATCTCTGCTCTCACAGCTACTATCTCACATGGTTGTAATGATTGGTTAATTGACAGTGGGGCTTCCAAACACATGGCTGGGTTTAAGGAATATTTTGTAAACCTATCTGAACATGAATCACCCCATAAGGTGAAACTTGGGGATGATTATCAATACCCAATCAAAGGAAGTGGTGAAGCCTCCTACAACCTAGATTCTGGAAAATCTTTGAAGATGAAAGAAGTCCTTTATGTACCTGGGATCAAGAAGAATCTTCTCTCCATCTCTGCATTGGATGCAAAAGGCACGAGGGTTGCATTTGTAGATGGCCAAGTCCTAATGTGGCCAAAGGGTAAAACTATTGATGATGCAGTGGTGATTGGAGAGCAAGAGGGATGATTGTACAAATTGAAGGGACAACCTGAACATGCCATGGTGACATAAAGACAAAGATTCATCCATAGTCATGGATCACATAGAGGTATGTATAATTTGTTTTTGCAAAAGTTAACTAATGAATTATGCAAGTCATTGAAGAGAACAAGAACACATTGCTAGACATAACTAGCAAATATGGTGACCAGGTATGTGTTTCTTATATCATAAGATCTATTATATAAGTGTGCATGACATGATTGATGATGTTTATTCATGAAGTCATAGGTTTGAATAATCATGGGAATATGCATATTACGTGTCTTACCTTATTTAATGTTATGACTAACCAGAAGAATCATAGGTTTGAGTAATCACAGGTTTAGACATGTTATGACTAACCATAAGAATCCTATATAAACCTTGAATGCTAATGCTTATTATTTCTGTTTGAAATAATCATGACTATACATGCTTGAGATTATTGTGTTTTGATAGTATACTAATGTATGTATGATATTGTATGAGATCTCAAGTATAACACAATGATGATACTCATAAGCATGCATAGTGATCGAGGATAGATATAAGTTCAAGGACAGGTAATCCAGGAAGCAAAGATCAAGAGGGAGCACACTGCAGTAGTTTATGCAAGGATGCAGATATTCAGAGGGAGTCGACCACTTCTCACAATCCACATCATAATGGAATTGCAAAAAGGTTGCAAAGATTCAGAGGGAGTCCACCCAACAACCAAACAAAGATAAGTATTTGAATTATCATTTCTTGTATATTTGATTGTTTAAATAATATTGTTCAATGATGTATATGCTTATGTTCCTAGATTTAGGATGTGTATTATGCATATTAGAATAGTTGCATTGATGAACAGTATACTACTAATATACATGGGTAAGTGGCCTATGGCACTGTACAACATTCCATTGCTACTTATCTAGAAAGAAACCTCTTTGCTGACATGTTGGGAGTTGTGCACACTCTTAACAATGTTCTGGTAGAGATTGGAAGGCATCTAGAAAATTACGGGATATGGATAAATGTTGTATTGAAGCATTGGCTAAATGTTGTATTGAAGCATTGGCTAAGATAATTGCATGACTGTATGACATATTTCCTTATGTGTAAGAATTTGTTCTAAAAATTATGAGATGTTTCTAATCATGCAATTTAACTTGTTTTGTAGGAAAGACCGTATACCTTCACCTACAAAAGAAGGACTACAACATTTGTTCCAGCAACAAAGATATCTATTGAAGATATTGAATATATTGATGTTCCCAGGATCTGGGATGAAGAAATGGAAGAATGCCATGATCCGTCGATCATGAAGAATGATGTTTGGGATGTAGTCCCAATACCCGAAGGGAAGTTTCTTATGACTTCCATATGGATCTATCAGATCAAGCATGTTGCAGATGACATCATAGAGAAATATAAAAGTGATGAAATAGAAGATACACCAGATGGATTTCAAAACAGCTTTCTTGAATGGTGTAGTTGAAGAAGAAGGGTATGTGGAGCAGCCACTTGGTTCTGAGACACATGTGCAGAACTTGGTATGATAGGCATCTTTCTATCCAGTTTGGGCTTTACCAAGAGTAAAGCGGATTCCAACCTTTACTACAAGGTTGAGGAAGGGAATCCTGTGATTCTACTCCTGTATGTGGATGACTTATTTGTAACAGGAGATGACATATTGATTGCAGATACTAAGAGGAAGCTTGATGCCGAGTTCGATATGAAAGATTTGGGAATGATGCATTACTTCCTAGGTATGGAGGTGTGGCAGAATGCAGGTGGGATCTTCCTTGGTCAAGGGAAGTACACAGTAGATATTCTCAAGAGATTTGGGATGATGGGTTGCAAGGCCATGGCCACACCCATGGAATTGAATCTGAAGCTTCTATGTGATGCTTCATCTGAGCCAGTTGATATCTCTATGTATCGTCAGATGATTGGGTACTTGATGTACCTGACGAACACGAGACCATATATTTGCTTTGCTGTGAACGCATTGAGTCAGTTCCTGATAGATCCAAGGAGTGTTCACCTGGTTGCTATAAAGCATGTTTTGAGGTACCTGAAGGGTACAGTGGATTATCGGCTCAAGTATGAAGTGAATCAAAAGTTTAACCTGCAGGGTTATGTTCATTCAGATTGGGCAGGCAGTGCTGTAGATAGGAAGAGCACATATGGGTGTTGCTTCAGTATGGGATCAGGTGTGATCTCTTGGCTTAGAAGGAAGCAGTCCTTCGTAGCACTGAGTACAACTGAGGCAAAGTATGTTGCATCTTGTTCAGCTAGTTGTGAGGCAGTATGGCTACGAAAGCTACTGTCTGAGTTATTTGATCTCCCATTGGATGCTACTAGTATTTTCTACGATAACCAGAGTTGTGTGAAGCTGTCTGAGAACCCAGTGTTTCATGATAGGTCAAAAAACATAGAGATCAAATATCACTATATCAGGTATATGGTGCAGAGAGGAGCTGTGAATCTCCTGTACGTTGTGACGGACGAGCAGATTGCAGATGTGTTGACGAAGCCACTAGCCAGGGTGAAGTTTGAGTACTTCAAGGAGAGGCTTGGCGTTCTTCAGATTGATGACACTTTGAGGAAGAAGAGATGGACACATTTGCTGAAGCCATTCCAAGCATGTTGGAAGGAGGATCCTTCACATGGTTGTGGATGTAAGTGCTGGATGATGAGCATCAGGATGATGTTCTGGGTTCTGCTTTGTATGATCAATTGGATCATTTATATGTATATGTATGTACGCGTCATGTTGGATGTTGGATATGATCAGTTGGATCATTTATATGTGTGTACGCATCATGTTGGATGCTGGATATGATCAGTTGGATCATTTATATGTATGTATGCATCATGTTGGATGCTGCATATGATCGGTTGGATCATTTGTATGTATTTTGTATATACATCATGTTGGATGCTTGAACCATGTATCTGTATATGTATCAGGTGGATACATTGTATGATCAGGTAGATCATGTATGTTCATATGTATCAGGTATGATAAGGTAGATCATGTATGTTGATGGATACATTGTGTGGATCATGTATCTATGTATCAGGTAGATACACTGTGTATGATGATATGTATCAGGAAGATACTTGGTATGCATCAGGTAGATGCATTGTATGATGACGAGCTTCTCCAGATGACATGTATCAGGACGATGCAGTGATGATGATCAGGATGATCATGTGTACATCAGGATGATACTTTGTGCCCGTGGATCAGGTTGTGCATATGAGCATGTCTGGGAGATCCTATAGGTCGTAGTTGTGTACCCGTAACTGCCTGGGATTCTCTTTCGAGACATTGCTCTGGGAGGACATGTAATTTGTGCCCTAGGAGATTTCAGGTCGGAGTTGTGTACCTATAACATCCTGAGATGCTCTTGCGAGGTTTTTTCCTATGGCATGTAATTTGCTCCTAGGAGATCTGGACAGAATGAAAAAGGCCTCAGATGCTTCAGCCAGGTTTTGCCATGACCACATGTAATTTGCTCCTGGGAGATCTGGACAGGATGAAAAAGGCCTCAGATGCTTCAGCCAGGTTTTGGGGTGGACCACATGTAATGTGCTCCTGGGAGATCTGACAGGTAGAGTTGTGTGCTCATAACAGCCTAGGATGCTTCAGCCAGGTTTTGTGATGGGTCACATGTAATGTGCTCCTAGGAGATCTGACGGGTAGAGTTGAGTGCTCGTAATAGCCTGGGATGATGCAGCCAGGTTTTGTGACGCACGTAATAAGTCCTGAGGATTCCACAGTATGGCCAGTGATGATGAAGACCTGTAGGTGGTGGGCCTACATCCAGTATGAAAAAGGACTAGCTCTGTAGAACTTCCTATGACGAGTAGAGTCAAAGATTGGTTGAGATAGCAACAACAGTGACGATGATGATGACGATGCATCGATGACGATGATCCCGAGAAGAAGACTTGTCTAGCAGAACTGTGTTGAGAAATACCTTCCTAGTTAAGAGGGAGTGTTGATGTATATGTAACTTCGGAATGTATTTCATCTATATATTTCATATATATTTATTGTACCTTTATAAGAGATTTTTTATTCCTCTATAAGGAAGTGTTGTCATGTGTATTGACAAGTGTCACAAGTGTGTGTACTTAGCGACGGGCTATTAGACCACCATGTGTGGGGTCGGCCCTGAAATATATATTATATTGTGGATGTACCTATCTAGACAAGTCGGCCCCATAGTGTAACTGGGCAAACAGGTTAGTATAAATAGAGATCGGGAGATCTCTATTTTGATCACTCGAAAACTCACACTTCTCTCACTCATAAAGTGGCGCACTAGTGAGGAGGAGTATCATCTGCTACTAGGAGACTATCTCAGTGTATTTTGGTTGTACTTTGGTTGAGCCATTGCTCTTTCTATCTCTGAGGAAGTTGTGGGGTTTTTCACCTTAGGGTTTTCCCAACAGAAACTCTGTGTCTCTTATCTCTCGTGCTTTTGATTCTTGTGATGCTTGTCATGCTTATTGTAATTGTTATGCATTGATATACTGTATATGTTAATCTGTCAATAAAGATCATAGAGTATTGTGAATTAATGCTCAAAATTTAACAGTCATTCCTCCCAATTTAATGTTTTTCAGTTTGTGACTGAACTGTTTCTTGAATTTCCTCTGATTTCTTAGTAGAAAAGAACTCACTTCAATCTGAGTAAGACAGATTTAAAACCCCTTTGATTTCATATTGAATTTCATTGACTACACAAGGGATGAGATTTTCAGTGTCCCTTTTCCGAATTTCTTGAATAGGTTTATTCTCAGGAATGATTTTATTTGCTTCTACAGGGACTTCTCTGCGAGCTAAAACAACAAAGTTTTATAGAACTGTATTTATTTTTGCTTGAATATTTTCTAAAATAATAGCAATGGTTTTCTCCTTTTCACTTAGAGAACTGCTTTCCTCATCAGCGATGAGTCCAGTGTTCATTGGTTCTTTAAATTTCCCAGGGTCTTCAGGTTCTTTTAATTCAGGTATTGTGTTCGATTCTTCCAGCCTTAAGCTTCTTCTTCTTTTCTCTGGTGCAGGAGCATTTTCAAACATTTATCTCCTCTTGAAATTCCTTTTCCTTCCAGGTTGAGGGTTTTCCAGATCAATGACTGTATTTTTCTTTAGAGAAGGATCAAAAAATTATTTTGAATTTAACTTCAGTTTGTTGGTTGGCCTTTTGTGAGGTATTCTGGCTGAAAGTCTTTGATATATAAGTGTTGATGTATATGTAACTTCGGAATGTATTTCACATATATGTATATTGTATTCCTATAGAGATGTTATTTTTCCTCTATACGGAAGTGTCATCATTTATATTGTAAGTGTCATAACTTATACTTGATGGGTTATTAGACCACCTTGTTGGGGTCGGCCCTGTATAAGTCATGTGGGTCAAAGGGTAATTAGACCACCCTATTGGGGGTCGGCCATGTGGCTCAAAGGGTTATTAGACCACCCTAGTGGGGGTCAACCTAGTCAACATTATGTTAAGTGGTTAAGTTGAGGCCGACCTAGTTGAGTAAAGGTCAAGTCAAGTTAGTGTATAAATAGAGAGTGTGTCTCTCTCATTTTACACATTCATTTTCTCACTCACACTTGGGAGAGTGGCGCACTTGTGGAGGAGGAGGCTCTACTGCTAGGAGAAGACTATCTCTTGTATTTTGGTTGTATCATTGCTCTATCTATCTCTGAGGAAGTTATTAGGGTTTTTCACCTTTATGGTTTTCCCCAAGTAAACTCTATGTCTCTTGTGTGCTTGCATTATTGTGTCCATGATTGATATGCTATAGATTTGCTATACATGTTGTTCTCTCAGTTAAGATCCTAGATCAGATTGAAGTAAATTCTGAAAATTTAACAATAAGTCGTGTTCACTCTGCTGCTTCTTTTTAAGCTTTGCTTCACCAGTTTTGTTTCTCATAGTTTTCTTTGTTTCTACCTCTGGAAGTTCAACTGGAATGTCTGGAATAGATTATGGTAGACTCTCTTCAATGTCGAGCTCTGGCATACTAGCTTCTCTACCTTTCTTCTTACTATAAACTTTGGTTATTTTTGGTGCAAGCCTCCTTTCTTTATCAACTGAACCACCAAGTTTCAAAGTAGATTAGGCTCAATCTTATTTCTTTTACTCGTTGCCCTAGTAACCCCACCAGAGTCCTTCTCTTCTGCTGTTAAATTAATGTAACTTCAAAGTATATTCTACTTGTACTTTATTATTTTAACTCTGTCGAGGATGTTTTACCTCCGTCGGGTATGTCTTTATTACATTTGGTCATGTAAAGATCATGAGGTTAAACCTCCATTGTAAGTCAGGTCGTTAGCATCCAAGTAAATGTAATATAAATGGTAATTAAGTCTCTCTAGAGAATTTGGCCCAGTTAGGATTCTTGGGGCCGACATAACTGCGTTAAATATTAGGTCAAAAGTAATCTATAAATAGAAGGAGAGACTCCTTCATTTATTCATCCACTCACTTGTGCAATTCGCATTAGTAGATAGAGAGAGATATATGCAAAGGAGAAGGAGGAGTGGCTAGAGTCGATAGTTTGGTCTTCTTGTCTCTGTTATTTGTGAGCCATATTTTTGGGGCATTGTACTTGATCATATATATTGAGGAAGTTCTTACTGGGTTTTCTTCCCCTAGAGGGTTTCCCAAGGTATATTGTTTTGTGCTTTGTGATTGTGTTTCTTTCAAAGATCCTACTTATGTTGTTATTGCGAATAATGTATTGAATGCTAATGAATTTGCAATATAGTCTATAGTAGCATATATATAATCTTAACATAGATTCAGAGCTTGCCTTAAAAGAGAAACTTTCACAAGGTAAAACTCTCTCTATCTCCGGACGTGAAAAATTAGGGCTTTTCACAGAAGTGGAATTTTTTAGTGCTATTAGAATATGAAGGTGTGCCTCTCCAAGAGAGAAATTTTGATACCAAGATCGAAATTTTGAGTGGGTGAATCTCCCATAAAGTCAAACCCTAGTTTGACTATGGACTAGAAAAACCAGAAAACTAGAAAAAGCCAGAAATTGCAGATCCAAAATTCGCAAGTCAATTTTGAAGGGTAAAATTTTGGAATCTTCAAAATCCAAGCACACCAGCATACTCACCTCAATCAAGAGCATCTTTTGGTGAGTTCAGTTTTTCATTTTGAGAAATTTTGATTTTTGATTGTTTTCTGCTCCCCTGGTTGCAATGGAACCAAGCACCAAGCTTGATGACAAGTTGGAAGGCATAGAGAACTTCCGTGCTTGAAAGTATATGATTGGTCTCATTCTAGAAGAGAACGACCTTACCAATTTTGTTAAAGAATTTGTACCTGAACCCAAAGAAGATGAAGCTAAGGAGAAGCAGAAGAAGGATATGATTAGGGCTATGAGGATCATAACAAAATCCATTAAAGATTACTTGATTCCTCAAGTGTCCTCTAAGAAGATTCCAAAAGAAATGTTTGATGCCCTAACCAGAATGTATGATGGGAGAAACATAAATCGAAAGATGAACTTGAGAACTCAACTCAAGAGCACACATATTCAATTAGAAGCTATTTGAGCACAACTAGAAGCTATTTGAGACACCCTTGATGAAGATGAGCTGGTAATGACTGCTCTCAATTGTCTTACTAGACCTTGGGACTCCTTTATCCAAACTATGTGTGCATGAAAGGAAAGTCTACTATTCAAAGTTGTATGGGAAGAATGTGTTCAGGAGGAAGCTAGAGTGTCAAATCGAGAAGCACTACTCAAGGAAGATGATCAAGCTCTAGCTACCCATACAAAGAGAGAAAAAGGAAAACCTCAATTCAAGAAGGAAAATCATAGGGATTTCCATCCTCCAAAGAAGTTTCAAAAGTATAAGAACGGAAACTACAAGTGAAGAGATTACTCTTCTTATCTATGTTACCATTGTGATAAGATGGGACATATTGCCAGAGATTGTCCTGAGAGAAAAGAATAAGTCAAAAGGAAGAGCAATAAAGACATCGTGCTCACCTTGCCGAAGACGACGAATAAGAATCAGAAGATGAAGAACCTACCAGGAAGCAAGCAAAGGAAGAAGTCGAAGAATATGTCTTGTGATAGTGGTGCTTCAAAGCACATGATAGGTCAGAAGAAGACTCTCTCTAGTTAGAAGAAAAGGACTCCCCCCAGAAAGGATCACTAGGAGAATAGGAAAAGAAAAATACAAGCTTGATGATGGAGTAGAGTTCACCATCAGACATTCCAGTAATACCTGCAAGGAGACTAGGATCAAAAGAGATCCTACCAAACAAACAAATATAAGTATTTGAATTGTCATTTCTATCACATTGTTTAAATGATAGTATCCAGTTGTATACACATTTATTTAGGATGCGTGTTAGGATGTTTGCAGTGTTATGCATGTGATGGAAAAGTAGCCTATGGTGCTATACAACATTCCATTGCTACTTATCTAGAATGAAACCTCTTTGCTGACATATTGGGAGTAGTGCACACTCTTAATAATGTTATGGTAGAGATGGAAGGCATCTAGAAAGTTACCATATGAATGTAGGGTATGGATGAATGTTGTGATAGCATTATGACGTTGTGACTTATGCTTTATGCATATGTTTTGGAAGCTATGAAATGTTTCTAACCATGCTATTGAATTCGACTTGTAGGAAGTATCGTACAATGATCACCTACAAATGAAGAATGACGAGACTTGTTCCGTAGAACAAGTGACAATGGTTCAACTATAAACAAGGCTTATAAGGAAGTCAACCATGATGAGATGTTACTCTAGTAGCCAGAATCATGGTGTGATCATGATATGTTGGAGCTCCAAGAACCTCCATCCATGGCTATATATCGCAAGAGAAAACCAACTTGGGCTCGAGAAATTGTTCATGATGCAGAGAGGTATGGAGCTCCAGAAGGCTCCACAAGAGAAGTTAAGAGGACAAAGCCATTTTCTAGTTATGTGGATTTGATGTGTTATCTTGTAGAGAAAGAACCTACTCATTTCGAAGAGGCCATTCAAAAGAAAGAATGGATAGAAGCTATGACGGAAGAATACCAGTCAATAATGAAGAATGATGTGTGGGACATAGTTCCCAAACCAGAATGTAAAAATGTGGTACCTTCCAAATGGATATACAAGATAAAACATGCTGCGGATGGAAGTATTGATAAATACAAAACTAGGTTTGTGGCTCGAGGATTCTCACAAAAGGAAGGAATCGATTATGAGGAAACATTTGCTCCTGTAGAAAGGTACACTTCTATCAGAACCATCATGGCACTGGCAGCCACGATGAAGTGGAAGTTACACTAGATGGATGTGAAAACAACTTTCCTGAATGGTGTTATTGAGGAGGAAGTGTACATAGAACAACCACAAGATTTTGAGGTTGATAACAAAGAGACACATGTCTGCAAATTGAAGAAGGCTCCATATGGGTTGAAGCAAGCTCCAAGAGCTTGGTATGGAAGGATTGATAGTTTTTTTAGGAGCTTGGGCTTTAATAAGAGTAAAGCTGATCCTAACCTTTACTTCAAGGTTATGGATGATGAACCAGTCATATTATTGCTATATGTGGATGACATGTTCCTGACAGGCAATGAGAAGAGAATCTCAGAGTGCAAAGAGAAGCTCGCTGCAGAATTCGAGATGAAAGAACTTGGCTTAATCCATTATTTTCTAGGTCTCGAGGTATGGAAAATCCCAGAGGGAATCTTCATTAATCAAGGGAAGTATGCAGTGGAAATCTTGAAAAGGTTTGATATGTTGGAGTGCATAGCCATGGCCACACCCATGGATACCAACTTGAAGTTATTATCTGATACTTCATTAGAATTAGTGGATGTGACTCTCTACAGGTAGATTATTGGGTCGCTGATGTATCTGACGAATACGAGGCCAGATATATGCTTTGCTGTAAACACCTTGAGTTAGTATCTGGTTGAGCCCAGAAGGGTGCACATTGTAACTGCAAAGCATGTGATGAGGTACCTAAAAGGTACAATAGATTATGGTCTCTATTATTCTAGCGATCATGAGTTCAAACTGTATGGTTATACAGATTCCAATTGGGCTGGAAGTGTCTCAGATATGAAGAGCACTTCAGGTGGATGTTACAGTCTGGGGTCAGCGATGATCTCATGGCTAAGCAGGAAGCAGTCCAGTGTGGCTCTCAGCACTGCAGAGGCCGAGTATATTGCATCTTGTTCTGCAAGTTGTGAATCCATATGGCTTCGAAATTTGTTATCAGGTCTGTTTGATCTGGAGTTGGATACCACCGTGTTTCTATGTGATAACCAGAGTTGTATAAAAATGACAGAGAACCCTATGTTCCATGAGAGGTCAAAGCACATAGAAATACGGTATTTCTACATCCATGATATGGTGCAGAGGGGAGCTATAAATCTCTAGTATGTGAGCACGGATGAGCAGGTTGTAGATGTATTGACTAAGACTCTGTCTCGAGTGACGTTTGAGCACTTCCATGACAAGCTTGGTATAGTCCGAAAGGGGGAGTAGTGCTGATGATACTGTGGTGTAGTGGGATTGATCATCCCTAGACAGAGATTGTCTTAAATATTGATCCTGAGTTGTGGTGGGTTCGATTGAACCTAGACAGAGATGTCTTAAATAATTGTGTTGGGTTCAATTGAACCTAGACATAGATGTCTTAAATAATTGTGTTGGGTTTGATTGACCTTAGACGGAGATGTCTTAAATAATTGTGTTGGGTTCAATTAACCCTGGACATAGATGTATTAAATAATTGTGTTGGGTTCGATTATCCCTTGACAGAGGTGTCTTAAAATAATTGTGTTGGGTTCGATTATCCCTAGATAGAGGTGTCTTAAATAATTGTGTTGGGTTCGATTATCCCTAGACAGAGGTGTCTTAAATAATTGTGTTGGGTACGATCATCCCTAGAAAAAGGTGTATTAAATGATTGTGTTGGGTCCGATCATCCCTAGAAAGAGGTGTCTTAAATGATTGTGGTGGGATTGATCAACCCTAGACAGAGATCCTGAGTTCTGAAAGGAAGGATAGTCTTAAATGTTGATCTTATGTTGGACTTAATCCCTGGTTCCGAAAGGAAGGATTGTCCATGAACCCTAGTTACGAAAAGAAGGATCATATGTGTACTAAAGGTGATGATTCTGATGATATTCCGGTACTGTAGATGAGGATGCTCTAGTGTTGCTGATGATGAGATGCCAGGATGCTCTAGTGCTGCAGATGATGATGTTCCAGTACTGAAGATGAGGATGCTCCAATGATGCAGGTGATGTTCTAGTGTTGAATATGAGGATGCTCCAGTGCTGCAGGTGATGTTCTAGTGCTGAAGATGAGGATGCTTTAGCGCTGCAGGTGATGTTCCAATGTTGAATATGAGGATGCTCCAGTGCTGCAGGTGATGTTCCGATGCTGAAGATGAGGATGCTCCAGTATTGAAGATGTTGATGTTCCAGTTCTGAAGATGAGGATGCTCCAATATCGAAGATGATGATGTTGAAGAACTTCCAATGATTTATAGATGTATCAATGTTGATGATGATTCCCTCCTCCCTCTGATGATTTTGTGTAGAGTTACACATGCAAATGTTGTTGTCAATAGAATACACTTCTTGTTAAGGGGGAGTGTTAAATTAATGTAACTTCAAAGTATATTCTACTTGTACTTTATTATTGTAACTCCGTCGAGGATGTTTTACCTTCGTCGGGAATGTCTTTATTACATTTGGTCATGTAAAGGTCACAAGGTTAAACCTCCATTGCAATTCAGGTCGTTAGCACCCAAGTAAATGTAATATAAATGGTAATTAAGTTTCTCTAGAGTAGTCGACCCAGTTAGGATTACTAGGGACAACATAATTGATTTAAATATTAGGTCAAAAGTAATGTATAAATAGAAGGAGAGACTCATTCATTTATTCATTCACTCACTTGTGCAATTCACATTAGTAGAGAGAGAGAGAGATATCTGCGAAGGAGAAGGAGGAGTGGCTAGAGTCCAGAGTTTGGTCTTCTTGTCTCTCTTATTTGTGAGACATAGTTTTGGGAAATTGTACTTGATCATCTATATTGATGAAGTTCTTGTTGGGTTTTCTTCCCGTAGAGGGTTTCCCAGGGTATATTGTTTTGTGCTTTGTGATTGTGTTTCTTTCATAGATCCTGCTTATGCTGCTATTGTGAATAATGTATTGAATGCTAATGAATTTTCAATCTAGTCTATGGTAGCATTTATATAATATTAACATCTGCTACATGTTTCTTGGAAAGAAAATAAGGTTTTCTTTTCTTTGAAGATCCTTTCTATTCAATTTTAAGGTCAAACCAGAAAAGAAAATGCTACCACGTCCTTTGAACCTTGTTTAACTCTTCAACTATAAGAAGTTTGATTAAGTAATGATAAAATACACTATTTTGAGACTCATTTGGAAGATATTGAACCCTTCTTGACATCTTAGTCAGGCTTTTGAATAAATAAAATGGTAAATTCATTCTACTACTTCCACTTAAATGCAAAAGAAACCTCATCTAGTATTGGTAAGTAGAAGCAAACCTCCCTTCACAATATATGTAGCACAAGACAAGTTTGAGAAGCTCTTCCCATTCATCCTTAAGAAATTCACAAGGTATCCCTGTACTCCAGTTAGGGTTTTGATAGTATGGATTAAAAAAATAGTTAAGTTCGACTACATGAACGTTTCTATTCTTAAACCAAGACTCTCCATCTGTAGGTAGCTTTGCTGCTGCTGCAATTGAAGATTCTGAGACTTTAAGTGCCATACCCCCAATCTCTACTAGATGCCCGTCGAACTTCTTTGCAAATAACCTAGCGATGCCTTCATGATGTCCCTGTAATTTTCTACATAATTCAAACCAACCCACTATTTTGAATATCTTCTTGCAATCTGGGATTCTTCTAAAAATTCTGCTCCATGCAGTTCTACGCGCAGAACGTGTCCACCTGTTCTGGAACTCATCTTTGCTGCAGTGAAAATATAGGGTTTTTGTCTTTGTCAATGACATTCGATTCTATGTCTTTCCGCCAAGTCAACCTTTAACAACATAAATTAGTTAAGTTTGAAATATATACAAGAAGAACAGAAAGGTGGTTCAAACAGGAACACATCATCGGGAATAAATGTCGCAATCATTTTTAGATATGTTTGAAAGATTCATAATTGATTCAACTTGAATTGGTTATGGGTCAACGAAAATGGCGCCCAATAACAATCTGAAAGCATTGGCCTTCAATTTTATGATTTAGTATAACTAGGGTCATATAACCACAAGCGCCATGATACCAAAAATTTTAGTAGCATTTCTGAACCATGGATAAAACTTTATGCTACCAAATAATGAAATTTATAAGAAATGAAAGTGAGGCTAAAATTTTACAGCTTTTAAAAGACTGAAGAAATAGCTCATGCTCAAATCTAACAAATCCTATGCCAGCTTATAAAAATCAAATCAATTTCAACTTATTGAAAGCGAAATAAAGGCAACGAACAAGCCAAAAACAGATCAATGAAATGACCGGTTAGGATTTATTCAAGTAATGAGTTTAGAAAAAGATGACCAAAGTTAGGTTTTAGGCAAAGGAAGAAGAAAATTTTGAAGTACACAATCCTTAGCACTAACATGTCCCTTATCTTGTTCTCTAGATTTAATTTCTTATCACATTCATCTTGCTAGTGGTTCCACCAAATGGTGGAATTCATGATGCTACAGTATGCTTCATCCACCTCACGTGCATATTTTAGTCCCACATTGATCCTCCTTAATTCGGCATGTGACACAACACTTTTGTCTATAGTGAAAGTGGAGAATTGTTACTAGGAATTAATGTTCCCTTGTCTATAGGTACAAGCTGACACCCATAAACTTTGTTCCTAAGCAAAACATTAAATCCCACTCCCAATACTCTTGTGTTGTTGTCCTCAATCTATAAAGAGTAGAGGATAGAGATTTGATTCTTCCCAAAATAATACACATAGAACCATGCCCAACCCTTTTGTGATGCTATTCCCAGGAATCAAACTAAGAGAAGAGAGGGAAATAATGGCATTGAACCAGACCATCATAAAATAAACCCACACACGAATGCAATACATCCATAGTATTTGAGCATATCTATAAGAGAAATGAACCGGATGGCTGGAAGGAGGTTGATGGGGGTAGGTTTTGGTGCGGGGGCTGGTAGCTGTGAGCTACCGCCCGCTATACTGTGGAGATGACGAACTCCTACACGTCCTTGTCGACCTGCCGGTTTTTCCCAGATTATGATGGCCGTGGGAGATTACCTGAGGTTTTTTTCGAGATTCGCTGTTGCTTTCTGAGGAGGAGTCAGGGTTCTGAGGTGTGTGCCGGCGTTGTGGGGTCTTGAAGGTTTCTGGTGGATCTTGGGCTTTGGTTTTGGTGTAGGTTATGGATCTGGATACATGTGACGGTGGACAGATGGAGGCATCTATTGACAGGGGGGCGCCAGATGGTGGGATGAGGAGGGGTTTGGAGGTCTACCCTCTGCTGGGGCCTGGCGACAGTGCAGCGACCGGGGTGGGGCTGGTGAGCCCGGATTTTGGATTTTCGTCACCGGTATATTCGCCTTGCGTCCCTGGGTACCTACCGCCGGACTGTTTGGAACCGTTTGGCTTACCTGAAGCGCTCTTGGGTAGCCCGGACTGGAGAGCGGCGGATGTTTATTTTGCTGAGAACCTGGGTTATCCGGTGCCAGGGTTTCAGGCGGGTTTTGTAGCCGTGGAAGGTTGTAATGAGCTTGCCGATACTGGTGTTGCCCGTCAGGTTGAACAACTGGCTGGGACGGTTATTGGGGAAACTGTAGGAGATTTACGCGTGCCTTTGGCTCTTCATGAACTACGGGGGTGTGGTAGTCCTGTGACGAGTGCTGGGTATCAGCAGGATTGTGCTGGGAACGTGTTGGGGACTGGGGCTGCTAGTAAAGGTTCAAGCCGGCGAAGGAAGAGGAGTTGGGTCAGAACCCGCACGGTGGGAAGCTATGCGGTAGGCGAGGACATTGCCTGGGAACGTGTCCTTGAGATGTCTTGTGTAACGCTGGTTGGGAGGGTTTTGGGCAGGATTTTTGCTCGGCCCACGGTGATGGCATGGGTGGAATCACAGTGGAGCGGGGTTCTGGGATACACTCCTGAGGTGGACATGCTCCTCCGTGGCTGGTTTGCGGTGGTACTCCGTGATAAGGATGATATGCACAAAATATTGAACAGGAATTGGCACCTTAAACAGAAGCCGGTTCTATTGAAGCCTTGGCACCCCCTGTTCGATGCGAGCCGGGAGAGAATCGATTCGTCTCCGGTATGGGTAAGACTACCAGGACTTCCGCTTCATTTCTGGGATATCCGCCACTTCCGTCAGATTGGGGATATTTTGGGGGATTTTCTGGAAGCCGACCTCTCCTTCTTGAAGACACACTACAAGCAGGTTGCACGTATACTGGTCAATTTGAATGTGCGGGAGGGGCTGCCGGAGCATATCAATCTGGAATGGGGGCCAGTTGTTATCACCCAAATGCTGGATTATGAGAATATACCCTTTCGGTGTCGACGGTGTCATGTGTATGGACACCCGGAGTCTGCATGTCAGCTTTCGGCTCGCGCCATGGACGAGGGGATGAGTAACCCTTTGGGGGTGGAGACTAGGGATGAACCCTCGGATTTGATGCACAATGAGCTGGTGACTAAATGGATGGAGGTGGATGGGGACCTGGATTTGGGTGTTTCGGTTATTGCTGGACCGGACTCGGTTGAGGCACCGGACATACTTGCTGGAGACCTCAGCGATACTGTTGAGGATTTTCATGGCCCTGTTCCGACAGATGTGGATGCAGTGCCGGGACCTATCTTGCCGGGTATTTCTTCTCTCTCTTTTACACCTTCTGTACATCTTTTTATCAATCGGTGTTCTGTGGTCGGGTTTGATTGGGTTGCTGGTTTGAAGAATTTAACTTTGTCGGGTCTGCCTGAGACTACTCCTCTTTCTATTGTTGCGCCCTCTTTTGGGAATTGTATCTGTCCGGTGGTCGAACCTGTTGTACCCAACACTACTTTGTCAACGACTCCTCTGGAGAACATATTGACTTCTTTGGGACCGGATCCTGGTTTCTTAACACCTGAGCCCCCTTCACCAGGGTCTTCACCAGAATCTACTGCTTCTGGGTACAATCTCCGTTCCTGCACAAAAATTTCTGGGGGGGGTTTGGGTAAGACGGTGGTGATGGCCCGGGGCCGGAGATCCCACTTATCTAAGGCACAGAGCAGGGCCCGTTTGGATCTTCGGGATGGGAAACAGGTTTCAATTGAAAGGGCACTTAGAGCAGTGAATGCCCGGTCGAAGGTGCGGTGATGAAGATTATGTCCTTCAATTGCCGGGGTCTGGCTGGGCCTAAAAAGAAATCAGCCTTCATGAGGGTGCTTACTCTTGAACATCCTGATGTGATTCTGTTACAAGAGACTTTAGGTTTAGGTACTATCATCAAGGAGAAATTGGAACTGTGGTTGGCAGGATGGTCTTTCTTGACCCTGGATGCGAGGGGTCGCTCTGGGGGGTTAGCGGTGGGCTGGAGAAATTGTGCGATTAAACTGGTTAATGCTTGGGGAAGGGTTTCTGTGCTAGGAGCTGAATTTCTCTCTGTTGACTTGGGCACCTGCTTCACTGTGGTTAATATCTACGGGCCTTATGTAAATAGGGGCCTTTTTTGGGATTCTTTGCTGCAGGATCCCTTATTTGAAGGTGAATCGGTTGTGGTGGGAGGAGACCTAAACTTCACGTTGGGAAATTCAGAAGTTTGGGGACCTCGGGCACTTGTGGATCCTATGGCTGGGTATTTTCAACAGAAATTGGTTCTTAAAAACTTGCTGGATATTGAACCTATCAAGCTGAAACCCTCGTGGAGGAACAACAGGAGTGGTGAGGCTCGGGTGGCAAAAAGACTTGATCGTTTCTTGGTGGCTGAACAGATGGTGGACAGATTTTTACAAATCCGACAGTGGGTAGGGAACGGTGGGGATTCTGACCATTTCCCTATCTTTATTGAGATCAGGCATGGACCTGATAATCCACCTAGCTCTCTTAAATTTAACAAGAATTGGCTTAGAGATGATTCTTTTAAAAAGCTCTTTCAGGACACTTGGCGGGCGTTTGATGTGGAACATGCTCGTACTGGGGCTTTCCAGTTCGCTGAGAATATTCAAAGGTTAAAAGGAGCTGTTAAAAAATGGGCCTTTGATAAGAAAATTAGAGATGAAGTTGAACTGAAATCTATTGAGGCTGAACTTCTACAGACTTATGAAGGGGATGGTGGGGGCTTTCTGACCGAGGAAACTAAGGCTGAATTGGCCAGGATGGAAGGTCTCAGAAATAAACTATTGATGGAAAAGGAGGAAACCTGGAGACTCAAGAGCAGGGCGGTCTGGCTGGAATGTGGGGATGAGAATACTAAATTTTTTCATGCATATGCTAGGGGGAGGAAGGCGGTTAATACTATTTGGAGCCTGAAAGATGCAGATGGTAATGAACATTTTGACTTTGAAGGCAAAGCTAGATGTGGGGTGGGTCATTTTCAGCAACTGTTCAAGGCTCCTGCACAGGCCTCCATTGCAGAAGTTATTAGGATTGCCCAACTTTTCCCACGTTTTGCTGAGGAGGAAGACAATAGGCGTTTGATGAGACCTGTTACTGAGGAGGAGCTGAAGGAGGTTCTTGGCAGCTTTCAGAAAGACAAGAGCCCTGGGCCGGATGGCTGGTCTGTGGAATTTTTTATTGAGCTGTATGAGATTGTGGGACTGGACCTACTGCAGGTGGTTGAGGATTCACGATTGAATGGGAGGCTTCCTGCCTGTTTCAACTCTACCTTTATAGCCCTCATACCTAAGAACGATAACCCGGTTACCCTCTCTGAATTCAGACCTATTTCTTTGTGCAATTGCATTTACAAGATTGTGTCGAAGGTCATTGCTCGGAGACTCAAGGTTTCACTTTCAGAACATATCACTGCCGAACAGTTTGGCTTTCTTGAGGGCCGACAGATACATGAGGCTATAGGGGTGGCACAGGAAGGAATGCACAGCATGAAGACTCGGCACATCAAAGGTGCTATTCTTAAAATCGATCTGTCCAAAGCTTACGATAAGGTGAGTTGGATATACATCCGGCTCCTTCTAACCCACTTGGGTTATGGTATTGATTTTATTAGATGGATCATGTCATGCATAACTACTGTTTCTTTTTCTGTGTTACTGAATGGTGCTGCCACCTCTTTTTTCCATGCGGAAAGAGGCCTTAGACAAGGCTGTCCGCTCTCCCCACTTCTCTTTCTGCTGGTGGCTGAAGGCTTGAGCAGGGCTATTATTGATGCTAAATTACAGGGGAGGTTTCGGGGCATTAACATTGGGGATCGGTTATTTGTTACTCATCTCTTATTTGTGGACGATATCATCATCTTCTGTTCTGTAGATCGAAGGGATACTCGGACCTTGAAGGAGATCCTGGATTTGTACTCTCAGGCAACAGGGATGGACATTAATGCTGATAAGTCTACCCTTACTACTCATCTGCTTCGACAGGAGGAGGAACGGGCACTTGTTGAATACTTTCCTTTTAAGGTTTCTACTCTTGATGAAGGGTTAAAATATCTGGGATTCTCACTTAAAGCAAATACTTATCTTAAGAAGGATTGGAGATGGCTAATTGGCAAGGTGGAAAAAAGATTGAACGTTTGGAGTCATAAGTGGATGTCGCGTGCTGGTAGGCTGGTTCTGGTTAAGGCTGTCTTAGAAGCCATCCCTGTATATTGGATGTCTTTGTCATGGATACCCAAAGGAATCCTGGAACAGATCAGGCGGATTTGCTTTAGATTTCTGTGGAGTGGTAAGAAGGATGGTCAGGTCACACCCTGGGTCAATTGGAAGCGGATTGCTGTTCCTAAAGGTCTTGGGGGCTGGGGATTAAAGAATATTTTTCTGTTCTCCCAGGCATTGGCAGCTAAGGGAGGCTGGCGACTTATCAAGACGAATAGCCTTTGGACCAGGGTTATTATTTGTAAATATTTATCTGATACTACACTGGAGGATTGGATTAGGAGCCCTCGGAAAACACATGCTGGGGGTTCGGTGATATGGAAGGCTGTGGTTAAGTCTTTCACATTGGTGGAAAATTTTCTGGCTTGGGATGTTGGCAACGGAGAAAAGGTTAGAATTGGCAGAGATCCTTGGAATGGGAGTGAACAACTACATATTTTTCCTGCTCATGTTATCCATACGCTGGAAACCCGGGGTATCTACACTCTTAATCATCTGGCTGATCAGCGTCCTGATGAACCGTGGACTCAATATTGGAAAACTGCGGAGATGTTGGGCTTGGGGGAACCGGAGGCTGGTTTCCTGGGTAATTACATACACGGTTTGAATCGGGCAGGTATACATCTCACGGAGGAGGAGGATGTATTGACCTGGGAACTTGATCCGGCGGGGATTTATACACCTAAGACGGGTTATAATGTACTTAGTGCTGGTGAGGCTGCTCGGGATGGGGCCTGGTGGTGGAGATCATTATGGAAACTAAATTGCCCATCGAAAAACAGAATCTTCATGTGGTGTGCTTTGGAAAACCGGGTTCCGACTTGGGATATTTTGCAGAAGAGATGCTTTCAGGGCCCGGGGTGGTGTGCCTTGTGTAAAATGGATTTGGAAACTATTACACATCTCTTCATCAAGTGTCCATTCACGGCGGCGGTCTGGCATGAATGTTCAAGATTGTTGAACTTAGATTGTCGTTGGGATGGTAACACTGTTAGCGAAGCATGGGAGCGCTGGTGGAGCTGGGTGCGCACTCAGAAACTGAAGGTCCTACCTTTACTTATCATTTGGGGGATATGGTTGGCTAGGAACGGGGTTATATTCCTGGATAAACCTTACACACCTGAGGTTATTGGTACTATGACGGTGGGTCTCTACATGGCTTATCCTGAACATATAAGGGCTTCTCATCAGAGACGAATTATGGAAGTGGAGATCGACAGAACCTACCCGTGGGGGTTTTTCGACGGAGCTGCTAGCAATGAGGTCTGTGGTGGGGGCGCTGTCTTATATTTAACGGATTCACACTTCTATATTATCACCATGGGACTGGGTATGGGTACAAACAATTATGCTGAAGTTATGAGCTTGAAACTGCTGCTTATCTTTGCTGCTGTGAGAGGCATTAATAGACTGGCGGTATTTGGCGACTCCATGAATACTATAAACTGGACCAATCAAACACAGGATTGCAGAGTTGTTAGACTTGCAAATATTCTTCACACTGTACAGAGGCTTAAACAATCTTTTGACACTTTCATATGCCGGCATGTATACAGGGAAAATAACCAAAAAGCGGACCAGGCATCCAAAGAAGGGCAGAACATGGCTTTTGGCACTTGGAAAGTAGTTGAAGATCTGAATGGACAGAGAACTGAGAGCATGCTCAGACCTTTCATTACATAAAATTGCTGCTTATCCAAAGATGGGTTGCGATTGGCAAACGTTACCTGGATAATTACTGAAGGAAGGGATGGACAGAGCTCTGCATATTACCACAGATCATTTATAGACTGATCTAGAATACTGTTGAATATATAACAGTATGCTTTATATTTATTTGAATTAATGTCACTGTTTCGGCATTTACAGTTGAAAATGTAACAGCAAATTAGTCCGGTGGGACTGAACTTCTTTTTTTTGTGGAAAACAGAAATGTTTTTTGATATTTTGTAATTTGAAAGCAGACGTAAGAGTCTCATCATGATACCTATGATCTATAGGGCTAAGATAATTCACTGTCACAGTGAATACAGAATGTAATTTTGATCTCTAATGATGAATGAAATTACGCTTTTTTTTCTTTGAAAAAAAAAAAAAATACATCCATAGTATTTAATATAAATGCACATGTTGAATGTAGTAGAGTGAGGTGAAATGAATGGTAGGGGAGCCTTAAATCACCATCCCTTTGCATCGACATGATGGGTCCTTTATTGGGGAACAACGCCACTATCATAATGGAGGACCAAACCATGGGAGGATCATGGAATTTGGACCCTCCCCCCATTTACCTTGTAGGTATCTCCATTCATCCTAATTGGCTTATGCATCAACTTCTCCATTTTATTTCCACAAGTATTGAAAGAAGTCAAGATTGGAAAAGTCTAGGACCAATGCAATGATCCAATGGCTAAGTATGGAAAGTCTAAAAACTTGAAGAGGGATTTAATGGAACAATGAACTTATTAAAACTGCATATTTCTTGACCATTGTTTCTTAGTGAACTCCTTTCTCCTTTAGTGTAAATAGGACTTAATAAATTGTTATTGCTTCCAGCTAGTTATAACTGGTTTCATTGCCTAGTCCTAAAGCATACTCTAATTCATTTTTCCTTCAAGCTCATAAATGATCCCCCCTTCCCCACCTATATACCACTTTAGTAATAGCTTGTAATTAATATTAAAATACCTATAGTGTTAGTATTAGAGGAAGGGAGGATGCTATCGTATTATCCCAAAATATTGCATATCAAAGTTAGCTTTTAGATTGATAAAGATTTTGGTCCAGATAATGCCTCATAAATAACCTATATATTATTGTTATCATCATAAAATCATTTTTAATACACACCCAACTTTCATACATGGAAAGAATAAAAGTAGTATTAGTAGTAACAACAACAATATGAAATGACTTCATGATGGCATACTATTGTCATAGTAAAAATTGTGATTAATTACACTTCATAGAGATAATAAACACTAGTCAAAGAGGACCCTCTGGTGTTCCTTGTTCTATGAAATTGAATATTTAGATCAAAATAGATAAAATATAGTTGCATAAATAAAATAAAAATAGTCAAACATATTGGAATACAACCACTGAATGTAAATAAACAAACCAAAATGAACCCTTGTTGATATTCAAACATGGATTTAATGTTTACTTGCCTCTTCTAGGGGGGAACCTCCAACATGAGAAAAGCTCCAAATACAATAGTATTCATTTGGGAACTAGGTACATACCTTCTACTACTATCTATAGTTTCTAAATGGCCAAAACCATAAGCACCTAGTGGAGCTCTATTATTAAGGCAACTTACATTTATTAATCTTAGACACTATTAACTCAAGGTATTTTATTTGATAGAGATGGTCATCTGTAATATCCCCATTTTTTATAGGACCATGGTCCACCACTAACCCATTCAACTTACATGGGTCCTAGTGGAAAATAATTAAATAAATTACCAAGGGGGTTAAGTTTGACAACATTTTTTTACCTTATGTAAATAATTAATTAATGGTGGGCCTAAATTTTGTTTTATTTGATATTTCTAATAATTATTTATGAGTTTTCCATGGATTAGGTGGCCCAAGAAGGTGCATAGGAGGAGGATAAGGGATATTAGTTTTCTCCTCAGAAAAAGCTGGACATAAAGCAACCAAAAGCAGGAAAAGCAACATAAAATCTAAAAGGATAGCAGTTTCCTGATTTTGGAAGATAAGGTTCAAGAAAGTTTAGTAAAAGCAGAAAGCTAGTGAAAACAATACAAGAAAGATACAAAGGCCAATTTTATCTAGTGAGGGTGAATTGATGAAGGCAAGTAGGTCCAAGGCAAAAGCAACTTGCCTAAACAAACATATATGCACCTATGGTTCAAAATTCCTAGATGGCAAGTCCAAAGAGGGAGGCAAAAAGATAGCATAGGTTAATAAAAGGAGATTTCACACACCCATTCACATATTTTGTTATTTTTAGAATTCATATTGAGAGCTTTGTGCATCTCATAGGCTTGGGTGGTGTGCCCCTTTCCAACATTGGGTGATGTGCCCCTTTGCATCCGACATTGATCCAACTGAGGGATTAAGAGATATTTCTGTGGGAGTTTGAGGAAGAGGACATCCAGTCCTTTTCATTGAGATTCATGTGTAGAAAATAATTTATTTTTTGTAGGTCTGGTTCGAGCTCCAGTATAGTTGTTTTGGTTTTTGGAGTTAGTGCTAGCAGCAGTCAGTTTGGTGTGATTTCTAGTAGCTAGTTTCTAGTTGTTTGAGGGTTTGATGATAGTTGGTGCACTTTTGTAAAGTGGTGGTTGTTCTAGTGCGTTCTCTTGGCCATTAGTGTTTTGTATCATCCTTTAGACACCCTTCAGAATTTCATTTGCAGGTATGAAGTCGAAATCCATTCAGGAGAGTGAAATTGTATGCAAGGAAACTCATTGTTCTAAAGTCAATTCTCCTATCTCTCTTCCTACATTTTCTGAGCTTCCAATTCCCTATATCTTCTGAATTTTGCTGCTGAAAATGCATCCATATTGATGTATATGATGTCCTCTCATCCAAATGAATAAATAGAGCATGCTTCCTTTCCTCAAGTTGCTCAATCTTCAGTACAATATTGTCTCACGTTGTAAATTGTTAAAAATGGAAAACATTGTTTAAGTTTGTCTTTGGTTGACTATTAAATGCGCCCCTAAATTCTGATTGAAGTATGATGTTGTTATATGTCATATATTTGGTTTGATCCACTAATTTTATTTCAGACTTCGTGACCCTTGAGTACCATTTGGAATTGCCCAATTTCAATGCTTGCGCTCTAGTAAGGAAAATTGACTAGTTTTATGTTTTGATGATCTTAATTGTCAATTATACTTCTAATCTCTGATCTAAAAGTCCAGATAGTTAATTCAGATGTATTAGATTCCATCCACTATCTGATAACAGAAATTAGGAATCCTTTGAGGCCATTCGAAATCATCTGGAAATTACCCCCTTCTTTAGTCCAAGGCTCGCCCTTTTGCTTCTAGTTAGAATTTTTACTGTTTGATCTTTTCTACCAAGTCAAATTGAGTTCATATCAAGTTGGGGAAAGTCATATTAGCCTACTAGTAAGGTTTAGTTAATCCCAGTGTGCACCAGAAGTAGTGGAGGTTTCATAGAAGTCCCAGGGATATCACCTTGAAGCCTTTGGTTTATCTAAAGGAGTCTACCTAGGCGTGATGCACTCCCAAATGTGCCACTGTTGAGGTAAGGACCTTGATCCCATCTTATTTTCAGCTTTGTAAGTGTGTCAATCCTATCTTGTGTGTGCCCAAGTTGTTAGATTTGAGTTAGTGTGCCTAATATGGGTTTGGGTACATTACATCATCAATACATTAAGTTACAACCTATTCCACTAAATAGGAGAGTTATAGTGGGACCTTAACATGCACCCCCCCTGACAAAGCAGTCTTGGCCTCAAGGATAGAAATGAGGAAATTGGTGGAGAATATTTATAGGTTCCCATGTAGCATCTTTAGGCCGTGTATCCTTCCCTTGAATCAAAACTTCTTGGATATTTCACTTGTGAATATGATGTTGGCGTTCTTCCAAGATGGCCTTAGGATGCAACAAAATGGATCCCTCCTCATCCAATTGTGGAAGGTTGGTTTGAACTCTACAATTGGACCAAGCAATTTGTTCAAGTAGGACACATGAAAAACTAGATGAAGCTTACAATGGCTAGGTAGAGCCAATTTGTAAGACATTAGACCTATACGTTTGAGTATAGTATCTATCCCATAAAACTTAGGATACAATTTCTAGTGGCTCTTCTCCTTGAGTGAGGTCTTCTTATAGGGTTCGATACATAAGAACACCTTGTCCCATACGTCAAAATGGTGTTTATAATGATGTTAATCAACTTGTTGCTTCATGTGATTCTAATTCAACACCAATATTATATTTGAGGGTATGAAGAATGGAAACATGGGCTATCAGAGTGTTTTCCACCTCTGTAATGTACCAAGCAAGATTAATGATACACTAACTCACTCTAATACAAGAGTTAATGAAAAACAATGGACTTTGGTGACTAGTTTGACTGTGGGAAGGAAAAATTAAAGAAATATGGAGGGGATGAGGACTATGACATCTGATAGAAAATTTGAAAAGTGTACTAGGACAATTAATGTTTCAAACATCAACCAGGTTGAAGTCTACTCCAATGCTCCTGGGCACCCCAGCATATGAAAACTAGAACATCAACTAAGAAAGGGCTTAGAACCAAAGGTGAAGGATTATGAATTAGGGAGGCTAAATAAAATCAAATATAAGTCAATGGAAATCCTAGGTTCACTCCAACAAGTTTGGGAAGGTTCTGAGGAAGTCTCACAAACATACAAGGAAAATTTCCTTTTAGGATTGCACAACTAGGACAAATTCAGGACTTCCAAAACAGTCTGAGAGGCTCATGAATTTCTTATATTAATATTGGGATGATTCATATGGAATATTAATTAACATTAGAAACAAAAGTCACTTCATTTGGACCAATACTCATTCATTTATCACACAAGTTCTGGAAACTAGATCAATTTCATTGAAATCTATACTAGGTGCAAGAAGAGGTATTGGAATCCAAATTTTATTCAGTAAAAATTCATAATTGACATTAGAGGTAAATTATTACAGTCATACCAACCTTCAGTAGATGATCCATACATCAGATGATTCTCAAGAATTAAATACATCAGGAACAAGCTGTTTCATTAAGAAAGACTAAGAAATCACTCATAGATATGCAAGTGAGCTATCAAATCTATGTTAGAAGATCGTAATCCTATGGTGAAGACTTTGGGACATACAATAAACTCAATGATAATGGCTGAATACCATCATCCTCTCACAGGAAGCAAGGGCACATCTCTCAGCTTGGACTAGGGGCACATATCCCAAGTCACCGAGGCACAATTGCACTCACTCCAATTCTCAAACTGTCAAAAGATGTGATGGTGGTGCGATATCCTTCTTTTATAGATGGAGGATTACTTGAGGAGAAGGTATCCTAGGCTAATGCACCCTCATGGATGGATAAGGAAAGCTTGCTTTCATCCCTTTTTCCTTTTCTGCTTTACCTTTTCTATCCTGCTTTGCTTTTTCTTACTTTTATGCCTTATCCCGCTTTTATGCTTTTATCCTGCTTTCTGCTTTTGTGCTGCTTTCTGTTTTATGCTACTTTTTCTGAGTTTTTCTTGCCTTTCTACTTTGTACCATCTTTCTTTCCTTTTTCCTGATTTTCTAGCTTTGGATGCTTTCTCCTAAATTCTCTTGCAAGTCATCTCTTTAGTCAAACTTGTCCACTAAGGCGCCCTTATGGAGCATTATCCACTTTTATCCAAAATAAAAAATACTTATTTAATGAAAATAATTATTCTCAAGTGCATAGCAAAATTTAGGAAAATTAAATCACACTTCCTAATTAATTAAATGCCTGAACTTTCAAACTTAACCCCAAGTAAATGAAGTTGTCTCCTCAACCCAAGGGATTGGTTGGGTTAGGAACTTAATCCAGTAATCACCATTAAGGGGACATGACAGTCCTTTGCTCCCAATATTGCTTGTCCTCAAGCAATTTCAAACTGGGATGTTGTAAGATGTGTTCTCCTTCCCAAGTAGCATCCTCACTAGGCAGTCCTTCCCATTGCACCAGAAATTCTTTAATGATTCTGCTCGTTAGCTTCTTCTCTCGGACTTCTAAAATATTTTCGGGGACTAGCACCAAATTTCCTTCATCATCCACAGTAGGCAATTATTTTGAAACCTTAACTTGCTTCCCTATTTCCTTCTTCAAACAAGACACATGGAAAACATTGTGAATCCTACTACCTGGAGGTAATTCTAGCTCATAAGCCACTTCCCCGATCTTCCTTAGGACTTGGTGGGGACCATAAAACCTTGGCTTCAAATTCTCATCTCCCTCAGACTTCAATGAGGATTGTCTATAGGGATGCAACCTCAAAATACCATATCTCCTACTTGGAAGGTTCGCTCCACTCTATGGTTGTCTGCTTGCACCTTTTGCCTATTATGTGCTACCTTGAAGTTGTCTTTGAGAGTTCTGAGTATGTATTGACTCTCTTGGATCCAATCCTTTTCCTTCTGTGTCTTACAATCACCAAATATTAGTTCAAAAAAAGTGAGTGCATCATCTCCATATAGGGCCTTGAACAGTGACATTCCAATTGAGAGATGAAAAGTAATATTGTAACAAAACTCTCACAAATGGAGCCAAGTGGTCCATGAATTTTGCTAACTAGTAACATAATTTATTAAATATTCTTCCAACCATTGGTTCACTCTTTCTGTTTTTCCATCGATCTGTGGATGGTAGGCTGTAATCATGTCCAAACTTATCCCCACTAACTTGAACAATTGTTGCCAAAAATTGCTAGTGAACTTGCTATCTCTATCACTGATGATGGACTTGGGTATGCCATGAAGTTTGAAGACTTCTTTGATGAAAATTTCAGCCACTTGGATGGATGAAATATTATTTCTGACAACAACAAAAATGTGCATATTTAGTCAATCTATCAACCACAACAAAAATACTATCTTTACCTTGGATTTTGGGAAACCCCGTGATGAAATCCATCGATACACTTTCCCATTTCCGCTTAGGAATAAGAAGTGGTTGTAAGAGTCCCGCTGGATGAGTATGTTCTAATTTCTTTTGATAACATGCCACACATGATCTAACATAATCCATCACTTCCTTCTTCAAGCCCTTCCAAGAGAACCTTTCCTTCACTTTCCTATATGTCTTCACAAACCCCAAATGTCCTGCTAGGGGCGCATCTTGAGCAACCTCTAGGATATTCTTCTTTAATGAGGATTTTGGAACCAAAAAAAATCCTATCCTTATGATAGATGATATCACTGAGTATCTTGTAAGTATCATCATGAATTAGTCCATCAAATAAATCACAAGCAAACTGATTCTTTGTATACTCTACTCCAAGTTGTGCTTTCCAATCATCATGAAAATTTGTCAACGCAAAGGTTGGTTTTCTAGAAAGAGCATCAGTTACAGTGTTCATCTTACCCTTCTTGTATTCAATGTCAAATCAAAATGCTTGAACCTTTCTTACCCACTTTTGTTTCCTATCATTCAACTCCTTTTGGGTCAAGAAGTGTCTCAAACTGTTATGATCAGTCTTGATGATGAACTTACCACCCACAAGATATTGTCTAAACTTGACCAACGCATGCATGATGGCTAGAATATCCTTATCATAGAATGAATATAACCTCTAATGGGGTTGCAACTTCATACTTTCAAAGGCTAGGGGATGCTTGTTTTGCATCAAGACTACTCCAATCCCATTCCTTGAAGCATCACATTCAAGAACAAAAGGTTGAGAGAAATCTGGAAGTGCAAGAACAGGAAAAATACTCATTACCTCCTTCATCTTATTGAATGATTTTTCAACTTATTCTGACCAATGGAAGGCTACTTTCTTAGTAAGGTCTGCCAATGGAGATGTTAGCTTTGAAAAACCTTTGACAAACTTCCGGTAGTAAGTGCATATCCCAATAAATCCTCTCAATTCAGTGATATTTTTAGGACTTGGACAATCCAAAATGGTTGGGATATTCTCCATGTGGACCTTAACCTCGTCTTTCGCAATCACATGACCAAGATACATAATCTCGGTCATGCCAAACTCACACTTGGATAGTTTTTCATAGAAATACTGATCTGCCAAGGTTGTTAGTACAACATCCAAATGGTGAAAATGCTCCTCCCAAGTTCTACTATAGATTAAAATATCATCAAAGAAAACAAGAACAAACTTATGGAGCTGCCTTTTGAACACTCTGTTCATGCAAGATTGAAAAGTTGTAGGTGCATTAGTTAGGACAAAAGGCATAACTAGGAACTCAAAGTGTCCATGATGACACCAACAAGTTGTCTTCTGGATGTCCTCCTCCGGAATATTGATTTGATGGTAACCAGAGCGAAGGTCAATATTTGAGAAGTATTTGGATCCATGTAGTTCATCCATTAGCTCATCAATCCTTGGGATAGGATATCTGTTCTTGGCAGTCTTCTTATTGAGAGCTCTGTAGTATATGCACATGCGCATGGTCCCATCTTTCTTCTTCACAAGGACTATAGATGAAGCAAAGGGATTTGAGCTTGGTCTAATGAATCCCAAGTCAAGCAGTTCCTTGATGATTCGCTCTATCTCATGCTTGAATATTTTTGGGTGCTTGTAAGGATGGATGTTGATAGGCGGTGTTCCTATCTCTAACTCAATTCTATGCTCTACTCCTCTATCAGGTGGCATACCATGAGGAAGGTACCCAAATACCTTCTTATGCTTTTGGAGTAATTTCTGAATGTCTTCTTGATATTGTGCTACTTCAAAAGAGGTACCTTTAGTGGTGATTAGGCATTCTTCAGCCCACTCAATGTCTCCATTCCTCAATAGGGATCTCATACTATGTGCACTCACCACTTTTTTTGGGTAGGTGTTGATTCCCCTCAACACTACCTCCTTTCCATATTCACCTTTGAAATTCATCTCAGGAATTTGGTAGTCTACTAAGTGCTTCCCAATGGAATACAACCATTTCACTCCCAAAACCATGTTAGTATTAGACACATTCACAACATAGAATCTATCTGTAATGGTGTGATCACCTATAGTAATTTGCAATTTAGGAATCCATCTAGAATAATTCATAGAATGATTAACTGGAATGATAATAGTGAAGCCTCCAAAAATTTCAGTAGGTAGCTTCCTTCTTTCAACCAGGGATGAATCAATGAATTTATGGGTCGCTTCTGTAGTGTCCCTTTTTAAGAATTTGTAAAAACTAGGAAAAATTGCAATTTTTGGCCAATTCGACCCTTAGACTAGTAGTGACTCGATTGCTTCCAAATGGCTCCAAATGCTTCTGAATTGGGTCTGAATAAGATTGGAAGGTATTCAGACATCTAAATGAGGCTGATGGATACTTGGAAACTCTCAAAACACTTCTGCAACATTTATTTATAATCAAGGAAAAAATAGGGAACTTTACTAGTCAAATTGAGGTTCAAAACCCCCAAGGGTAGGGGACAAAGATGGCTTCCCAAAAAATATAAGACCTTCCCAAATTTCAGAAAAGAGACATGGTATTGATAAAGGACTTCAATGGGATCCCCAATACATCATCAATTAGTTTCTATAGTCTTCTTCAACTCCCATAAGTTAGAGGTTTGTATACATGTCTTTACATAGGGGGAAATGATAGTAAACTTCACCACTTGTTATGAAATTCGAAATTTAGGTTCCAAGGAGTTCTAAAATGTTAATTAAACTTATTCAAAACATTAATGACACTCCATACATCAACAAAATCACAGATATTTACTGATACAAATCGAAATTAAGCCTCTTCAAGCTCCAACAACAAGATATAGGGTAAATGGCACCATTTATGCATTGTTTGGTATTTTTACATAAAATATCTTGGAGTTTCGATATGAAAGTCTTATGAGAAGTAAATACAAAGTATATATATCATATTACAAATATATGGGGCCTCAATAGCTATCCCAAAGATATCATCACCTCACCAAGTGCGCCCCTCCTCAAGGAGCAAGAATATGGCAAGAAATGGAAGAATAGTTGTAGAAGCAAGCTGGAGGAGATGTGATCACGATATGTCCTGTATATTCAACCTGAAACAAATTACTCCATTTTATATCCAAATTAAATGTCTGAATGGCCTCTTCAATTTCCAATTAGGATGGGAATCTTTCACCCTCGAAATTGGTGCCAATGCAAGTAGAATGATCAAAATCCACTATCCTCATTTTCTATTGACTTTTATAAACTTCCAAAGACCTCCTTAGCTCGAATTCCATCCATGAGATTCATGCCAACTCAAATTAGGAAGAGATTCCAATGTATGCCACTTGTCCCTCCAATTCTAGCCTCCTCCTTCAATCAATTCGAATGGGTGACTCTTTGGCTGCCCTAACTCCATTGTGTGCCCTCTTGGAGGCTATTTTTAGCCCTGACATGTCATATATGTCAGATGTCAGCCATCAGGTCTGATTTTTTCATAAGTGTCATAGGCATCTTCATCATTGGTGTCATAGAAGTTAGGGAATCTAGCCCAATTGTCCCACTAGCTCCAAAATGCCTCTTCTCTTCCATTGGAGTTACTCTTCCTCTACATTTCGACCCCATTGATTCATGCCAAGTATTATTCCCTTCCAACTCCCCCAAGAACATTGGTCTCCACCTTGGATTCGAATGGGTGAGAGTGGAATGCCATGTGGCATGGGGAATCTAGCTTGTGTGGGTCCCACACCACCAATGTGTCTCCATGACCAAGTGTAATATTATTTCCTCATCATAAATATTTATTTAGCCACTTTTAATATATGTATGTCAAGCTAAAGTCCATTTGGGGTTTATTAGTCTCCTTATTCCAAATTTAATGTTTCCACCCCAACCTAGGAAATTAGTAGATTGGTGGAATTTTCTCTTCTTTGAGATTTATTTGAATGGGGACATTACAGTCCTCCCCACCCAAGATTGCTTGCCCTCAAGAACTTATAAATTATGATGCTGCAAAATTTATTCCTCCTCCATGTGGCATCCTCACTTGGAAAATGTTTCCACTGTACCAAATACTCCCTTATGGTTCTGCTCTTCAATTTCCTTTCTCTTTCCTTCAAAAAAAATTTTGGGATAAGTATGAGCTGTCCTTCATCATTTAATGGAGGGAGGGTTTCTGAAACAAATATTTTCTGACCAATAGCCTTCTTATGGCATGAAACATGAAATACATAGTGGATTTTTCTCCCTTCCGGAAGTTCCAACTCATAAGCCACCTCCCCAACTTTTCGAACTATCTTATATGGACCATAGTATCTTGGTTTGAGATTTTCTAATCCTCTCACTTTCAAGGATGTTTGTTTATATGGATGTAGCCTCAAATAGACCAAACCATTCACTTGAAAAGTTCTTTCCACTCTATGTTCATTTGCATACTATTTCTGTTGATTTTGGGCAACCTACAAATTGTCTTTTAAGAGTTTCAAAATCTCTCGACTTTCCTCCACCCAATATTTAGCTTTTGGGGCTCTACTATCACCAAATATGCGCTCAACAAATGTAAGTGCTTCATAACCATAAAGTGCTTTGAAAGGGGACATGCCAATGGACATATGGAAAGTAGTGTTGTAGCAAAAATCACCCAAATGTAGCCATTTCACCCATGTTTTCTACTGCTCACCAACATAGTTCCTCAAGTACCCTTCCAACCATTGATTCACTCTTTCTATTTGGACATCAGTTTGAGGACGATAGCTTTTGATTGGATTCAATTGAGTGCCAACCAACTTGAAAATTTCTTGCCAAATGGCACTCATAAATCTGCTATCTCTATCACTCACAATGTTCTTGGGAAGTCCATGCAATCTGAAAATTTCTCTAAAGAATAGAACAACCACTTGTGCAGCAGTAAACGATGATGTAACAACAAATAAATGAGCAATTTTAGTGAGTCTATCCACCACAGCATAAATGCAATCCTTACCCAAAGCCTTGGGAAAACCTGTGATGAAATCCATGGAGACACTTTCCCATTTTTGTTGTGGAATGGGAAATGGTTGCAATAGACCAGCAGGATGTGTATGTTCAGATTTGTTTTGATGACATGACTTGCATTCATTCACATATTTTATAGCATGCTCTTTCATCCCTTTCCAAAAGAACATTTCCCTTAGTTGCCTATATGTTTTGAAAAAACCAGGATGGCCTGCTAAAGGAGAGTCATGAGCTTCCTTCAAAATATTGTGCTTGAGATTCGAACCATGAACCAAGTATATTATATCCTTATAGTAGATGGTACCATCCAATACCTTGTACCTATCATCACCTTTGACTCCATATAACACATCACAAGCAAAACTATCTTTGGCATATTCAACTATTAACATATTTTTCCAATCTTTTGAAATGTCCATAAGAGAAAATGATGGTCTTCTAGACAATGCATCTTCTACAATATTATTCTTCCCCTTAACATATTCAATGTCAAAATCAAAAGCTTAGAATTTTCTTACCCACTTTTGTTTCCTTTCTTTGAGGTCCTTTTGTGTGAGAAAATGCTTCAAATTGTTATGATCATTTTTTACCACAAACTTGTTTCCCACCAAGTATTGTCTAAACTTGACCAAGGCATGCATGATGGCTAACATATCGTTGTCATAAATAGAGTAGAGATTCTCATGTGGCTGCAACTTTCTTCTCTCAAAAGCTATGTGGTGTTTATTTTGCTTTAGGACTGCCCCTATCTTTTCTCTTGATGTATCACATTCCAAGACAAATGGTTTAGAAAAATCAGGTAATGCAAGTACTGGACAACTACTCATTACTTCTTTCATTTTTTGGAAATCCTTATCAACCTCTTCATCCCACTTGAAATCATCCTTCTTAGTCAAATCAATAAGTGGAGCAGTCAATTTAGAGAACCCTTTCACAAATTTTATATAGTAAGTGCATATTCCAATGAAGCCTCTCAATGTTGTGATGTTTTTGGGTGATGGCCATTCAAGAATAGCTCTTATTTTTTCCAAGTGCAACTTCACTCCATCTTTCCCAATGATGTTCCCAAGATATAACAATTATTTCAACCCAAATTCACACTTGGACAACTTAGCAAACAAAGATTGTTCATGCAAAATTTTGAAGACAACTTCTAGATGGTGCAAGTGTTCCTCCCATGTTTTGTTGTAAATTAGAATGTCATCAAAGAAAACCAAAACAAACTTACAAATTTGTTTGCAAAATATTTGATTCATGCATGATTGAAATGTGGCGGGAGAATTGGTCAAACCAAAAGGCATGAAAAGAAACTCAAAATGGCCATAGTGACATCTGAAAGTTGTTTTATGCACATCTTCCTCCTTCATTCGCATTTGATGGTAACTAGATCTAAGATCAATTTTTGAGAATAATTTTGCTCCATGTAGCTTATCCATGAGCTCATCAATTCTTGGGATGGGACATCTATTTTTTATTGTCTTCTTGTTTAAGGTTCTAAAATCAATGCACATTCTCAAGGTCCCATCTTTCTTCTTCACCAAAACAACTGAAGAAGCATAGGTACTAGAGATTGGTCTAATGAGTCCCAACTCCAAGAGTTCTTGAATATCCTTTTCAATATCCTCTCTCAAAATTTTGGGATGTCTATATGGTGGGATTTGTATAGGTGAATTTCCCACGTCCAAAACAATGTTGTGCTCAACTCCTCTATCAGGTGGCCTTCCAGGAAGGAAGTCTCCAAAAACCTTTTCATATTTGTGTAGTAGTTTCCTTGTCACGTCCCCTCCCATGGACGAATTAGAGGAAGGGAACATGATACCAAAATCTAGGCTTTTACATAAACTCAGCCCATTCATTAGATTCATACAAATAAAAACAAAAGTGTACAGATGCAAATCAAGCAAATATGCACAGCGGAATAAAACATCATCCACATACATTTCATGCTCATCCAACATATCAAAATAATCATCAAATTAAACATTGCAGAAGTAAATACACATAGAGAATACTTATCTTCATTGTGCAATTGTCCCAAGCAACTAGCTATGTCGCTGCAACGTTCCACCCAAACGTAGGTCTTTGCCCAGCCTGTATTATTTAGGCACTCAGAGACCACCCCTGAGCTGGGCATGATTTCTACAAGGAAAAGGGGACACTCAAACTCATACACAACCAAATAATCATTGCATCTAATCCAAGCCAGTCCATAGCTGGGTTTATTAGGCTAAATCTGAACCCTCTTCATCTCTGGATACTTGCATTCAAGCTCAAGCCAAAGCAATGGATACCCATAAGAGACCACCCCCGAGATGGGCATGATTTCTACAAGGAAAAGGGGACACTCAAACTCATACACAACCAAATAATCATTGCATCTAAGCCAAGCCAGTCCATAGCTGGGTTTATCAGGCTAAATCTGAACCCTCTTCATCTCTGGATACTTGCATTCAAGCTCAATCCAAAGCAATGGATACCCATAACCCATACCCCAACATACTTTTTTCTCACACAGTAAGCACAATCATTGGGCATGTATACACATGTTTAACAATGGGATTTACAAACAGATGGCCATGGGTTTTCCCCAAATTGTTTCCAGCCAAAAACAGATTGTGGGATGGGAAAAAACATTCACAGGAAGGAAAACGATTTCTCCCCCAACTATCTAAGCATTCAACAGCCAAAACGGTCTCTATGGAACCCCAATTCGATTCCCCTTCTTCCCCACTGGTATATAACACAAAAACGCCCTTCTCCTAGCTGAGAATGAAGGAAAACATAGAATTTCGATGGGGAAAAACGCCCAGCCAACTCCCAACTCGTGAGAGAGCCAAACTGGTTGATGGATAATGGCTTGGGGATCAATTTCGTGGCTCCTTTATTGCCCAAGAAGTCAAACACAATTTTCTATGAAGGGTGGCTTTCCCATACTTGAATTTGGACAACCATACCTCTCCATTCCCCAAGGTATTAACTACTTCACCCAACTCTTGGGAGAAATGAATGATTGGGTACCAAAGTCAACATGGGTAGTTGAGGGTTTTATGGGTTATCTCATTGACACTTGGCTTGACTTGATTGGCTCCAAGGGTTTGAATATTCCCCTCCCAATTCCTTGTAAAATCATGCCCCCATCTCTTGTTACATTGCATAGCTAGTTGTGGGTATTTTATTAAAATGCATATTTACATTATATTTGCAATTCCAATGTGCCTGGCTAGCACATAAACCATATGCATCACTAAATCGATGGCAGGGCCTTGGCCTTGAGCTCCTCACCATGATTTTATAATAATATTACATCATTTACATTTTAATGCAATGGGGTCAAACTCGGGATATGACATGCCTTATCTCCTTGGTATGTTCTGAAATATTTATTTTTGGTTTGGGTGAAGTGATGTAACATTCAACATCTCATTCAATATCTCCATGCCTCAATATGGACCTCATACTGTGGGAAGTCACTACTTGATTCAGATAGGTGTGCTGCCCTCTCACAACCCTTTGTTTTCCTTCCGAATCTTTGAATCTCATTTCAGGAATTTAATAGTTCACTGTATGTTCCCCTATAGAGTACAACCATTGCACTCCCAATACCACATTAGTATCAGCAACACCAACCACATAAAAGCTATCAGAAAAAGTGTAGTTACCTATGGTGAGTTCTAACTTTGGAATCCATGTTTTGCACTCCATAGTGTTGTGACTTGGAATGATGACTGTGAATCCATCAAATGGTTAAATAGGTAGCTTCCTCCTCTCCACCATGTCTGCATCAATGAATTTATGTGTGGCTCCTCCATCTACCAATACTGAGACCCTTTGTCCTTGTACCACTCCTTTGCATCGAATAGTGTGAAAATGAGGCACTACTGAAAGTACTGCCATACTCCCTTTGTCAGGTGAAGGATGAGTTTCTTCTTGTTTCCCTTCTCCTGATGTGTCATATCCCTCTTCTTGGTCTGAAATATGTCCTTCTTCCTCCATACCCTCTTCATACTCATCATTATCAGAAAATACTTCAATGTATTGTGCTTTCCCCTTAGCACATTTATGCCCTGGTACCCATGGTTGGAAGCATGTGTAACACAATTTCTTTCTTCTGAGTTCTTCCTTGTTTGGTCCCTCTTTCTTATCTTTTCCAAATGAACCTCTTTTCCATGGCTTCTTTTCAAATATGAACTTGGAAGGGAAGTTGGGCTTGGGAGGAAACCTTGTCGTAGGTAGCACATTTTGAAGATCTCTTGTCAAGTTCATGGCATCTTTCAATGAAGTAGGTTTATGGGCATTAACCAAACCCTTCAAAGGTTCAACCAAACCTTCAGTAAAGATCAATACTAACCTTACCATATATATATCAACCACCTTAACTGATAGTTTTTGGAATTCCAACACATACTCAACATGGGTTCCAACTTGCTTCAATTGGGCTAGTTCTTTGAAAGGCATTTCTGGGTCTTTTTGCTCAAATATTTTCAATACTTTGTAAACAAATTCTTTATAAGTTGTAACCTGATCATGTCCCAAAGTTTTAATTCCATGGAACCACCAATCATTGGCTTCTCCTTCGAGATGAAAATAGCCATTTTTAGAGCATCCTCTTCAACCATTGGATTCAGCTGAAAATACACATATAGTTTTTGCACCCAAGTATTTGCAGAACTTTGAGATGAGACATAAAAAGTAGGGAGAGGAATTTTACCTATGGAATAATTAAATTCCTTATTCTGAAAGGGAGTCCTATTACCTTCCCTCATTTTTATTTTGTTTGAGACATTAAAGTATTGATCAAATGGTAGAGTCCTTCTGCAATCTTCACTCAACTTTTGCCAAACTTCCTGTATGTCATATTGAGTGTTAGATTCTTCTTTGGCATCAAGAAATTTAGGTGTAGTAGGCCTTACTGAAATCTGAAATTCATGAGGTCTATTATGAGGTCCTGTCTTTGAGAAAATATTTTCACCCATTGCCTTCTTTTCCTCGAAAGAAGAACTACTGCTGCCTCCTACTACCACTTTGCTTCCAATTTGACTAGCCACCAATTCAAACACTTTCATGATCTGTTTTTTCATGTCATCAAATAATGGTTTCATGAATTTACTAAATTCCTCTTTATCCTCCATATCATAATTTCCTTTTCCATCCTTAGCCATAGTCTCAACAGAATACACCTCTTCTCCTTCTTCTTCCACTTCACCAAAAGCACTTTCAGTTTCAGTTTCTAAGGGTCGAGGATGATTTATTTGGATTATTTTCTTCATAAATTCTCATCCACGTCAGGTGAAAGGACCATTCTCTAATACCACTTGTAGTGTCCCTTTTTAAGAATTTGTAAAACTAGGAAAAATTGCAATTTTTGGCCAATTCGGCCCTTAGACCAGTAATGACTCAATGCTTCCAAATGGCTCCAAATGCTTCTGAATTCGGTCTGGATGAGTTTGGAAGGTATTCATACATCTAAATGAGTCTTATGGATACTTGGAAACTCTCAAAACACTTATTCAACATTCATTTATAATCAGGAAAAAAATAGGGAACTTTACTAGTCAAATCGAGGTTCAAAACCCCCAAGGGTAGGGGACATAGATGGATTCCCAAACACTGTAATACCTTCCCAAATTTTAGAAAAGAGAAATGGTACTCATAAAGGACTTCAATGGGCTCCCCAATACATCATAAAATAGTTTCTATAGGCTTCTTCAACTCCTATAAATCAGAGGTTTGTATACATGTCTTCACATAGGGGGAAATGATAGTAAACTTCACCACTTGTTATGAAATTCAAAATTTAGGTTCCAAGGACTTGTGAAATATTAATGAAAATTATTCAGAACATTAATGAAAATCCATACATCAAAAGACTCATAGATATTTACCAATACAAATCGAAATTAATCATGTTCAAGCTCCAACAACAAGATATAGGGGAAATGGCACCATTTATGCATTTTTTGGTATTTTTACATAAAATTTCTTGGAGTTCTGAAATTATTTTGAGCAGTAAATACAGAGTATATATATCATATTAAAAATATATGGGGCCTCAATATGTATCCCAAAGATATCATCACCTCACCAAGTGCGCCCCTCCTCAAGGAGAAAGAATATGACAAGAAATGGAAGAATAGTTGTAGAAGCAAGTTGAAGGAGATGTGATCACGAGATGTCCTATAGCTTCAAAATTCAACAAATGACTCCATTTTTGCTCAAATGAAAGGTCTGAATGTCCTCTCCAATTTCCAATTAGGATGGGAATCTTTCACCCTCAAAATTGGTGCTAAGGCAAGTAGAATAACACTCTACTAGCTCTCCTCTCCAAATGCAAAATGTAAAATGATCAAAATCCAATATCCTTCTTTGTTCTTTAATTTTATAAACTTCCAAATACCTCCTTAGCTCGAATTCCATCCATGATATTCATGCCAAATCAAATTAGGAAGAGATTCCAATGTATACCACTTGTCCCTCCAATTCTAGCCTCCTCCTTCACTCAATTTGAATGGGTGACTCTTTGGATGCCCTAACTCCCTTGTGCGCACTCTTAGAGGCTAGTTTTAGCCCTGACATGTCATATATGTCATATTTCAGCCATCAGGTCTGATTTTGTCATAAGTTTCACAGGAATCTTCATCATTGGTGTCATAGAAGCTAGGGAATCTAGCCCAAGTGTCCCACTAGCTCCAAAATGCCTCTTCCTCTTCCATTGGAGTTACTCTTCCTCTACATTTCAACCTGATTGAGTCATGCCAAGTATTATTCCCTTCCAAATCCCCCAAGAACATTGGAATCCACCTTGGATTAAAATGGGTGAGAGTGGAATGCCATGTGGCATGGGGAATCTAGCTTGTGTGGGTCCCACACAACCAATGTGTCTCCATGACCAAGTGCCATCTTTCATCATAAATATTTATTTAGCCCCTTTTAATATATTTATTTCAAGCTAAAGTCCATTTGGGGTTTATTAGTCTCCTTATTCCAAATTTAATGTTTCCACCCCAACCTAGGAAACTAGTAGATTGGTGGAATTTTCTCTTCTTTCAGATCTATTTGAATGGGGACATTACAACTCCTCCATCCACTAACACAGTGACTGATTGTGTTTAGACCACTCCTTTGAATCTGAGTGTATGGAAGCGAGGCACTCCTGACAGTACTGCAATATTGCTCACCTCATGGGTAGGTTCTTCTTCTGCAGTCTCATAGGCCACTTCAACATCCACTAGTGTGCTTTTCCCTTAGCACATCTGTGTCCTGGAACACATGGTTCCTAACAGGTGAAACACAACTTTGTTCTTCTCAATTCATCTCTATTTTGTGAGTAATTTTCCTTCTTGAAATTTACAGAAGGACACTTCATGGGTGGCCTTTGATTCTTGAATTGAGCAAGAATAACGGTTCTAGGAGGAAATCTAGTCCTCAAAATAGAGTCTTGCAAATATCTAGTTCTACTCAATGCATCTTGAAAGGTAGAGAGTATGTACACCTTCACCAAACCTTTCAAAGGTTTTGCTAACCCTTCGATGAACAACAAGATCAATCTAGCTTCTGAGATATCATTGACCATTACAACTAATTTTTGAAACTCAGAGATGTAGGCTTCATGATTTCCAGTATGCTTCACATGTTCTAGTTCTCTGAAGGTGATCTCAAGATATCTTCTTTCGAACCTTTCATCCAATCTTCTATTTAATTCTTCATAAGTGGTCACTTGATCATGCCCAAGTGTTTTCAGGCCATGAAACCACCAATCATTGGCTTCCCCATATAAGTGTAGAGTATCCAACTTTATGGCATCTCTCTCAGCCATTGGATTCAACTGAAAATATGTATCAAGCTTATGAATCCAAGAGTTAGCAATGCACTTTTGTGGGCCATCAAAGTAAGGCAAAGAAATATTACCAATAGAATTTCTTAGCTCATAGTTCTGATTTGGAATCTGTAAACTTCCTCTTGAGTTGGTATTGTACTGAAGATCACATAAATATCTGAATGGTAAGGCTCTTCTACACTTTTTATTCAGTGTAAGGTACTCAAAATATTTATCCTCCCATGAAGCAAGACCTTCATTTCGAACCTCAGGTTCCTCCCTTTGTTCTTTAGTAAAATTGGGCATAGTAGGACTAGATTTGGGCTGAGACTCCATTTTGAATTCATTAGGGCGATTGTGAGGCCCGGTTCTTGAGAAAATAGAACCACCACTGATCTTCCTTTCGATGTTGAGCTAAGAACTCTCTGGTCTCTTTTCCGGATTGGATAATATTGTGGGATATGTCTTGTAAAAATTTCATCATGCTTTGCACAAAGATTTTGAACTCATATTTTTCTTCATTGTGAGACATATCTGACTCTCCTTGTAACTTTCCTTCAGTAGAATTGTTTTCTTCTCCCTCTTCTTCCTCTGCCAGAGGATCCTTCTTCTTAGAATATGAATATATTTTTGGAATCATAGAAATATGTCAAGATCAAGTTCAGAGGACCATGCTCTGATACCACTATAATTTACCAACCATGATTAATGATACACTAACTCACTCTCCTACAAGACTCAATGAAAAACAATGGACTCTGGTGACTAGTTTGACTATAGGTAGGAAAAATTAAATAACTCTAGAGGGGATGAGTACCATTCCAGCTGATAGAACCTTTTCACAATGTAATGGGACCATTAATGTTTCAAACATAATCCCAGCTGAATTCTACTCCAATGCTCCTGGGCACCCCAACATATGTAAACTAGAACATCAAGTAAGCATGGGCTGAGAACCAAAGGTGAAGGATTCTGAATTAGGGAGGATAAATAAAATCAAACAACAGTCAATGGAAATCCTAGGTTTACTCCAGAAATTTTGGGAAGGTTCTAAGGAAGTCTCACAAACATACAAGGAAAAATTGCCTTTTAGGATTGCACAACTAGGACAAATTCAGGACTTCCAAAATAGTCTGAGAGGCTAACGAATTTTTGATATTAATCTTGGTATGAGTCATATGGAATATCAATTAACCTCATAAACATAAATAACTTCATTTGGACCAATACTCATTCATTTATCACACAATTTCTAGAAACTAGCTCAATTTCATTGAAATCTAAACTAGGTGCAAGAAGAGGTATTGGAATCCAAATTTTATACAGTGAAAATTCAGAATTGACACCAAAGTTCCATTATTACAGTCATACCATCCTTCAGTAGCTTATATACATAGATCAGATGATTCTCAAGAATTAAATACATCAGGAACAAGCTCTTTCATCAAGAAAGACTAAGAAATCACTCATAGATCTGCAAGTGAGCTATGAAATCTCTATTACAGGATTGTAATCCTCTAGTGCTGACTTCAGTACCTGCAATAAACTCAATGATAATGGATGAATACCATAATCCGATCACACGAAGCAGGGGCACATCTCCCAGCTTGGACTAGGGGCACATCTCCCAAGTCACTGAGGCACAATTGCACTCACTCCAATTCTCAAAATGTCAAAATATGTGATGGTGGTGCACTCTCCTTATCTTATAGATGGAGGATGACTTGAGGTGCAAGTATCCTAGGCTAATGCGCCCTCATGGATGGATAAGGAAAGCTTGCTTTCATCCTTTTTTCCTTTTCTGCTTTTACGTTTTCTGCTTTAATTTTTCTATCCTGATCTACTTTTTATTGTTTTTTCTTGCTTTTCTTCCTTATCCTGATTTTCCGCCTTATCTTAATTTTCTAACTTATCCTAATTTTTTGATTTTATTGTACTTTCTGCTTTTGTGCTACTTTCTGCTTTATGCTTATTTTCTTGAGTTTTTGCCGCCTTTCTGCTTTGTACCATCTTTCTTTCCTTTTTCCTGATTTTCTAGCTTTGGATGCTTTCTCCTAACTTCTCTTGCAAGTCATCTCTTTCGTCAACCTTATCCACTAAGGTGCCCTTGTGGAGCATTATCCACTTTTATTCAAAATAAAAATACTTATTTAATGAAAAATAATTATTCTCAAGTGCATAACAAACTTTAAGAAAAATAAATCACACTTCCTAATTAATTAAAAGCCCGAACTTTCAAAATTAACCCCAAGTAAATGAAGTTGTCTCCTCAACCCAAGGGATTGGTTGGGTTAGGAACTTAATCCAGTAATCACCATTGAGGGGACATGACAACCTCTTGAACCTTAGAGAGTCCTGATAAGTATGAGGTCACTAACATGGGTGGTTGTCCGCAGATTGAATGAAAGGGGTCATTTTAGTAGCACTGTGATATATAGTATTATACGCCATTATGGCAAGGGTAACCACTAGACCGATTGTGATTACTATTTTGAAGAAAATCAATGTAAATAATATTCCAAATATTTTTTTACTTCTTTTTATGGCCATCATTTTGGGGTTGATATGTGATGTTGAGTTTTAACTGGGTACCTTGAATCTAAAAAACATCCTACCAACAATTATAGGTGAAGGTGGAATCACAAATAGTCACAATGGTTTTAGGCATACCGTGTAGTTTGAAAATATCTTCCATGAATACTTGTGCTACTATGGAGGCTTTGAATGGGTGTTGTAATGCACAAAAGTGACCATATTTGGAAGGGAAATCAGCAACTACCATTATCACTAATATGTTTCCTTATTTTGGTAACCCCACAATAAAATCCATAGAAATGTTAGTCTACATAATTGCAGGAATGGTTAATGGTTGCAAGGTTCATGGGGGATTTACTATTTACCCTCTGTTCCATTAACAAATATCACATTCACAAAGGTCATGGAAACTTGATCATGTCATATTCTTTTATAAACCCATAATGACTCAATGTGGGAGATGAGTGTAATGCAGATAACACTTTGGATTTAAATGATGAATCATAAACTCATAATATAATCTTTATAGTGGAGCTCATCATATTTCCAAGTGTATCCTAGGTGTTCTTGTGGTTCATCCTATAGTTGGTAAATCATGTGCATGATCTTGGCATCCTCTAACCATTATTGGTGTACCAGCTACAACCAATCATGAACTAGGAAGGATAAGGAAAATGTGCACCCTTCCTGATCGTACCTCCTAGAGAGACCATTGGCTACCACATTTCCTTTCCTTTCTGGTATATAATCTCACATCCATAGCCTAACATTTCGGTGACCTACTTTTTCTAGTTTGGGGAGGACAACCTCTATTCCAAGAAATATTTCAAGTTACGATGGTTTGGTTTAATTTGGAAATGATGCCTAATAAAGTGAGGATGCCACATATCAACTACATGAAGTGCAACCAAATTTTCCTTCTCATAGGTGGATTTTCCCATGTTTCTATCACATAATTGCTTACTAGTGAAAGTGAGCAGGTATCACTCTCGCATTAACATAGCTATAATTCCTTTTCCCTAGGCATCACATTCCAAAATAAAAGTATACAAAATCTTTTAATCCTTTTGATCCTTATCACTCCAACTAAAGGTATTCTTTTTAGCAAGGTGGCGTGAGGAACAATGATTTTACCATAGTTTTGGACGAACTTTCAATAGTAACCTTTGAGGCCAAGAAAGCCACCAAACTTTTAAGGGTCCTAGGACAAGGGAAATATTTCTTTGCCTTATTCTACTTATAATGCACACCCTCCCCACTAACAACGTGTCCCAAATATTGAATGTCTTAATCACCAAGAGCACATTTAATTTGCTTCAAGAATAACTAGTGATGATGGTGGAGTTGTAAGACATGATCCACATGTGCCACATGTGTTACCCAAGTTTTCTTGTAGATTAAGATGTCATTAAAGGAGAACAAGAAAAAATGACATAGAAGGGGCTTACATATGTGGTTCACAAGGTTATGAAAGGTGAAGTTTCATTTCAAAAACCAAAGGGAATCACCAAAAACTTGTAATGGCCTTCATGAGTGTGAAAACTATTTTTGGGAATATCAACTTCCTTCCTATTAATTTGGTGATAACCAAAGCAAAGATCATGTTTGATGAAAAACTATGCTCCATGTAGCTCATCTAAGAGATTAACAATGATTGGAATGGATAATTTATCTTTAACTGTCAAGTTGTTAATAGTGTTAAAATCAAGACATATCTTCCAAGTGCCTATTTTTTAAGGACCATGACCACTAGAGAATAGTAGGGGTTGATACTAGGATGGATGATACCATCAACTAATGGCTCTTTTACAATCTTTTAAATTTTATTTTTTGTGAACAAATATGACGATATGGGTGCACATTTTGTGGTAGGATACTAGAAGTAGTGGGATGCTATGATCATGCTTGCCACATAAGGGTTTTAATCCTTGGGGATGTTCAAAGAATTATTGGTGTTTGTCTAGTACTAATTTTAAATCTAATTGAACAAGATTACAAGCATCCTCAAAGGATGGAATAACATGGAATTGTGTAATAATATCAATATCACCCTATTTTAGATTTTTTTTCTTCCATATTATGGGACTTGATGATTTCTAGAGAACCTACTTTGAGACCTTTAAGCATGTAGGAATTGCCATCCTACTAAAAACCCATGTATAATTCCAATAAGTCTTTGGTGATGGTGCCTAATGTTCTTATCCATTCAACACCTAAAACAATATCACATCTACCCATTTCAATGGAAAACACGTGAGTTTTTAGGGAATACTTACCCATCTGAAGTTTCAAATTTTCACATTTTCACATTGACCACCACAATTCATAGGTCCCCCATCAACAATCATAATCTAAATATTGTTAACAACATGAATATATTAATGTGTTTCTTGGGCAATGTGGCAATCATATGAAATTATGGGTGATGCCACTATCGATTAAGACAATGACATTTCGATGCTTGATGTAGCCAACCAATTTTAATGTTTGAGGAGAATAAATGCTAGTCAAAGATTAAAGGAAGATTTGGGGTTATTTACATTGTTTGTTTGGAAAGAACTTCCTCAATGATGGGAGTGACTTCCTCCTAAGTCCTACCATCAATTTCCTCATCAAAAAATTCCTCTAAAATGACTTTTTCCCTTTTCATTTATGCCATAGATTATATTTTTCATCATGGTTGTAGCAGAGACCCTTGAGTTGATGTTCCATCATTTCTGCCTATGTCAATTTGTGTACCTTGAGGTGTGGGTTATATTGATAAGGTACGACCATATTTGGGTGGGGACATGGAGGAAAGTTGGGCATTTAGACTGAGCATATAATATATCTTGGACAAAAGGAAAAAACTAAGTGACCTTCAACCAAGTAGTAGGGTGGTTCATCTATACTTGGGCTCTTATTTCTTCCTTAAAACCACTGATAAATATTGCTTAAAAAAATAATCAATTAATTTTTTGTTCTAACAACGAAATGTTGAAAACCATCAATATAGTCTTCCATCATGCATGTTTGGTACAATTTGGTAAGTTGGGCCAAAAAAATTGTATCTTTGATCAAGTGAGAAAAAAGGGATTTAACAACTACCTCCATGTATGCATTCTTATGCCATTTACACCACAACCAATTTCCCCTATTTAGATGGAGGGCATCGGTTTAATAGCTCATCTGCCATGGCACAAAGGGAAAAGTAGTGCTCCATTTCCAATCAAGCCAACTGATAGGATTTGACCCATCAAACTTATTCACATCAACTTTATGGAGGCAAGGCATCAAATTATGGAGTGGTTAGAAAATGAGAAGTGGATAGTGAGATCATGTTCATCATTAATGTGCTTACCCTAATGATCCTTCACCAAAGATAGTGTTTTCCTCCTTAGGTTTACCATTCAACTTTGCAATCTGATTAAAACAAAGGATGACTTGTGGATTGAGAGATGACATATTGGTTTCCATGACTAGCATGCTACAACTATTTGTCATAGCACCATTGGGTCCATCGAAGAGGTTATCCAAGAGTTATCCCAATCCAAGAGGTTACTCCCTCTTGAGTACTACTACATTGATGAAATTCCCTCCCAATATTGAAAATTGTGTAGGAATTTCACTGTGTGTGTTGTAGAAGTTTGGGTTTGCAACGTCCCAAGAATAGAGAATTGTCAAGTGCTATATCCATTTGACATACCAAAGGGTTTCCAACAATAGTACTCACTCAAATCATTCATGACATCAATTAAGGAGGATACACTGTACCCATAGTTGTACTACCTAATTCTTTGGTACCTCAGAGTGATCTCTGTGGGTGGTGTTCTTAATGTACTATAGCAATAGGATGGATGATAGTATTGTGTAATGCCAGTTTCATGTATATATAGGGGACTTACAATATACCGAAAGGTATGTGGAAACCAATTATGTATACATGTGCTATATGATGTGGTTCTACTTGAAGGGGCCCCAAGAGAGGTTACAAGGGTGTTCAATTAGCTAACACCTCTTGTATTTTATGTGTGTATTCTTCCCCAACCATAGGTTTACCCACTGAATGATAGATCACTATGCTTATAAATAAGTTGGAACATGTCTCTAGCCAAATTTTGTTTTTAAAATTGGAGTGTGTGTTGGCACATGAAAGTGTTGATCTGATACCACTTGTCTTATTTATTGTTAGTTGAAATAGATTATTTAGATAAAAATAAACAAAATATAAATGCAATAAGCAAATAAACATAGAAAAATATATGGGAACTTAATTGTGGAAAGCAAATAACTAAACCAAAATTGGAAATAACATAATAAGCAAACTTTTATTAATATTTAGAAGTGGATGCATTGTTCACTTCCTCTTCGAAGGGGCAACCTCCAACATAAATAGAGTTCCAAATACAATAATATTTACTTAATAATCTATTACATACCTTCTACTACAATATTAGTTTCTAATTGACCAAAACCTTAACCACCTAAGCCTCAACCACTAACTAGTGGAACTTCTTTAATAAAACCACTTACATTAATTGTAATATATTACTAACTTTGCAACCTATTCCACTAACTAGGAGAATTAAAACAAACCCTTATAAACACTCATAATATAATATGGAAATCATATGTTGATATTTTAGTGAAGAAAAATATAATTATATATTAATCCTTTAATATTATAATGCCTTATAAAAACTAAAATTTTAATTATATATTTAATTTTGAAATGATAAAATTAAAAAATTAAATCATAAATATCATTCATTATCATACAAATGTATATTAGTTTATGAAATTATTATTAACTATTTATGATTACATTATGTCACCCATTATCAACTTCATTTTATAAAATAAAAATAACAATGTAACAATCATGGTTAAGCCACATCAACTTTTGAGTGGTAGAACCAAATAATTTTTGTTGGAACACAAGCACTTTAGAAACTTTATATATATATATATATATATATATATATATATATATATATATATATACTTACTTCCACCACCCAACTTCTCTATGGTAAAACCAAATAATTTTTGTTGGAACACGAGCACTTTAGAAACTTTATATATTTATATATATATACTTACTTCCACCACCCAACTTCTCTATGAGGAAAGCCCATACAACCATTTTCATTTGACATGGATGACATGAGTGGATTTATTTTTCCAAAAGGATGGAGGTCGGCCATTAAGTTTTTATAATAAAAACAATTATGGTCATTTTAACATCTCTTTGAACATTTAATACTGAAAGTGACACCAACATTTGGAAAACAATTTCAATTTTTAAAATGATGGGTGTGTTTCTTTCACTATCAATGCCAAGCTTTTATTATTGTGGAAACATTTATCATGGAAGTGTGGATTGCTTGAAATTATAAAGGATAGGCACACAACCATTCAAAATTATTATATTTATAATAATATAAATTATAAAGAATATAATTTATAATATTATAAATTATAAAAATTATAATTTATTATATATATAATATTATAAAGATTATAATATTTTTATTATAAAGATTATAATATTTTTATTATAAAAATTTAATAAGATTGATTTTAAATTATAAAATTAAGAACAATTTTTTTTTATATTTCATTTTCATTTTTATAATTCCAAACATTTTATACAAAATATATAATAAAAATCTGAAATTTTTATATACTTAAAATTTGTCAGCAAATTCAATCATGTTGCTATACAAAATATAATGAAATTTTTATATACTTAAAGTTTGCTAACAAATTCAACCATGTAGCTGGGTCGGTGAGCTTGAGACTTTTTACTATCGTCTTTAGCATTAGGGCGATTTATAATTTTTACTTTTTAGTCCTTGCTGTTTCGCTTTTCACAATTAATTTGATAACAAGATATAATTATACATTATGTTTTATAAAGTTACTACCAATAATAATATTTTTTGATATTTTTTATTTTGTTTTTTCGAAGTTTATTGGATAAAACCTCTAGATTTGACAAATTTTCTCATTCCGTGCTATTAACAAAAAAATATAAAATAAATTATTTTTCACAAGCATTATACTTAGCAGAAATATTTCTGACATATCATTATTTATTTTACTCAGAATACTGTGCGCTGACATTCTCTGTGTTGATAGGAGCTGCAGGATTTCATTACACAAGCGACTCCTCAACTGTCATTTCAATTAAAAAATTAACCAAGCCGTGGATTATTAATTACCAAATTACAGGATTTGTCTTTTCAATAAAGGAGCTAGCATGCAGTGTTTGAGTTTTTTACGGATTCGACGCAAGAAAACTAATGAAAAGTGTTGTCTGCATACCATGCATGCCATGTTATCTTATCTGCATGTCCTGCAGCTGTTGCATTAGTTGCAGATCTCTGGCTTTAAAGAAGCTTATTTTCATAATTAGTTTCAGAAAGATTTCAACGATTTTTTGAGAATCCGGGCAAAGGAGATGGTCGGGGAGGCAATATGATATGTGTTTATTGTAATTGTGACGATATCCAACCTGGTTTGGCGTGTACGACGTTGTGTAAGTAGTTTTCTCCTAGTAGTCATGAGCAAACTTTAGGACTAACACTTCCAACATTTTCCTGGAAGCCACTGATATGTTTGGAGCGGCGGCCCGTTAGTGGCACAAACCAATCAAGGAAAATTTACCTGAAGTTCTTCTTATAGAACCAATATGCCAAGCATCTCGTGCTAATCTCATCATCCCTCCAATGACCTGCATATCTTCTGAAGTTCTTCTTGTAAAACCAGTATGCCAAGCATCTCGTGCTGATCTCATCATCCCTCCAATGATCTGCATATCTTCTGCAATCTCCTGCCTGGAAAGAGATGAAATGCTTGGAAGGATCTCTTTCTGAAAATTTCTGTCTCTTTTACGCTTTCCCCTTTTGGATGGCATTGAAATCAAATTTTATAGTAGAAGGCGTCTTTTTAGCTTCTTCTTCTTGTTTTGCAAGTGGCTTGCAATCTGTGTTCACAATAGTTTCCTCAAGCATCAAAGTCATGGACTCGAAAAAATCAAGACCATTGGAAGCATTGGGACTACAACCATTTTCTTTGGGGATTGAATCTTCAAAAACCTCAAGTTCTTTTACATTGATGCCACTTCTAGGTGATGATAATGGATTATCGGTATCTTCTCTATGCCTTGAAATAGTAGAAGCCACACAATTTGCATTTGAAACAAATGCATCTGCAAACCAATCTAACGATGCTTTCATACCCGATGGAAACAGAGATTCACAAGAATCTATATCTAACTAGTCCAAGATTCCTTCTGATTTAAATTTTAGAACAACATTTGCTGCAACATTTGTATCTACTGATGAATTCCTTGATGCACTGTTTAATTCCTGGGTACTTTCTATAAATGGAGAACTACATGAGGGACCTTCTATCGCCTTTGTTTGAAGAGTGTCCACTTATGGTTCAATGTTACATTTGTTTCCTCTCTGTATATGACCATATATGGTGCACTGTTCTAAATCCACCTCATAATGGGATAGATGCATATCGTCTTTGGGAGTTTCTGATGAAGGCTCGGTGGAGTCAGTTTGCTGAGCATGAGCATCCTTCTCAGTTCCATCTCTTGAGACTTTTGCTTTTTTAAACATAAAATAAAAATAAAATAACATAAAATATCCATCTTGAATATGTAACGTTGTACAGTAATAAAAAAAAATGGTATCCTGTGCTCCCAAGGGAACAGAGCGTTGGGGACGTGACGGGACACTGTTGCAGCTTGCATATCTGGAGGAGGAGGAGAAAATCTTGTCCAGTGAGCATTCTACTCCACACCCAACACGAATATTAGTATGGACAGGCAGTTAGGTAATGATCTGCAAAATCCTTTATTCACAATTGTTTGGCATCAGTGATCTGTTGATTCTTGGTATTTTCTTCTATACAGGTTTGGTGTGAATGTTTTAAGTGGCATGGGTTGCATGGTTACCATATATATTGAATGCCTATGTTTTGTAATGTTGTGTCGGTGATGTGTTAATGTAACAGGTAACATCAGAAAAATGCATGTTGAATGCTTTTTGTCACTACCTCTGAGGCACAACACTTAATACCCTGTGTTTGATTAGGGATTTAGGAATGTATTTTCTCTTTGAATGATTTTGTTCTTTGGGTTTCATTTTTTGCGTTTTCTCTCCAGTAGAACGAGGGGATATTTGTAAGTGTTTCTTCTGTCGGCTAAATATTTGATTAGGGTGATCCAAAGCACGTGATGTAGGTTATAAGTTATCATATCTCCCCGTTTGGATCAATATCAACGATATAAGAAACTAAGATGGATTTAGCAAACCAACAAAAGCCAATACTTGATTCTAGATTTTTTTGGAATATCTAAAAATGCCATGTTAGGGTTACGGTTCTAGTTCCAGCCAAGGGAATTTTCAGCGGTTAAATACAAAGCATGGAACATGGATAACTAATTCTTGAACATGGAACTTATTATTGAACATGGATAACTAATTATTTTACTCATCAATCGTATAATGATTTATATGAATGAATTCGAAGGGTAAATTCAAAGGTGAATTTAATATGCATAAATCCAAACGTTTTGAAGGACTATGCCAAAACGCTGCGAGAGTTTTTCACAGGGTTTTAACATTAAATTTATAGCAACGAAATCAATTCTGTCAAGTTCACCCTTCAAGCCATCAATTATATCAACTTATACCATTCAAAAAGGTCGATTACGGAGCGCAGAATCTAGATCAATGATTGTACTGCATAACAATTAAAAATATTCTACAACATGCTAACTTAAAAAACGTTAATGAAAAACTACACATGGCTATTGTTCTTTCTATTCTGTCTTCTCTAATTTTCACAAGGCTGTTTGAATCTTCTTCCTAGTTGTGCTTTACTGGCTCTGTCCAATTCAAAAAACATGAGTTAGTTTTCTCCTCTATGCAATTCTAGCCAACTTTTTCTTCGCCATTTTTCCACCTTGAATTGACAGAACATGATCCGCCTAATATGGATAACATATGTCAAGCTCATTGATATGAGAAAAGCACTCAATGATTGGCTGGAATACATAAACCCCACTATCAATTCATCATCTCCCACTCTACGAAGATGGAGACATGCTAATGTATGTCTAGATTCATGGGGGACTTAAACTATTTGTTTTGGTCATCATTATATACGTCTAAGCAACATAATATATATTGCTTCGATGTTCCCTTCCTGGATTTATTTTCTCTCTTTCCCTCACACAAGGCGGCGTAGGTGTTAGTTGGTCCTTGTGCTTTTACAAGGAAAGCACATACAACTACTACAATACAATTGATGTATAAGCTTCATGGGAGAGGATTTGGTCAAATAAGTCACTTTATAAGCAAACAACTTCTAAAGTCAAATGAGTTTCATAAGAGAGGATTTGGTCAAATAAGCAATATGGGAAGATAATAAACATGTGAGTTCACTGAAAGGGATGTATTTTCCGGCATGAGGTTTAATGCCTAGAAATCAAGATGCCCATATTCTCATTGTCCAATTTTTATTCTCATCGTCCAATTTTTCATATCTCCCTTCAAGCTTTCAAATCTAATGCCAGGGAATATGTAGCTTCTTTCAAATCTAAAGCCATGCTTAATCTTATTTATAATATCATCGACCAAACCAAATTTTCATATCTCCCTTCAAGATTTCAAATCTAAAGCCACGGAATATGCAGCTTCTTTCAAATCTAAAGCCATGCTTAATCTTATTTATAATATAATCGACCAAACCAGATAAATAATAATTTATGTATTCCAAACATCTTATTTATAATATAATCGACCAAACCAAATAAATAATAATTTATGTATTCCAACCATCATAGATCAATTTAAATTTAAACACATTTAATTCTAATCCATGTAATAATAACCACTAACGCAGCTAAATTATTGTTAAGTATGGTTACTTTATTAATGGAGTTAGTGTTTGAAATAATCATTTTTAAAAATATCGTTTTCATTAACTCGATTAATGGAGTTATTATTTGACTGAGAATTGAAATCTAGTCTTTTCTTGAATTGAAATCTATTTTCATTGAAGCATTACCTAGCACTAATTGTGCAAGCTATTTACCTTCTCATCATTTATATTCATGGCCTCACTGCAATTGAAAATAATAACTTTCTTAAGCTAGGTGGAATTCTTTGCGTTATTGTCATTCAAGGTTTGATCTAGGGAGCCCTTTGGCCTCAGGCCTAGGTAGTCTCTCGCAAGCTCAAGTGCCATTGCATGAGTAAAGTGATTTTGTTAGATTATACACAAATAAATAAAAATAGCTCCAGTTTTGTGTGATGTTGTGAATGTAATTTGTAATTTGCTTTTTTTCTTAATATCTAGGCATGTTTTTCATGTGATGACTTTTGAAGTAGGGGCAGTGCTGGCACCCATTTATTCTTTTAATTTTAATTTTTCTGGTAAGCTTTTGATTCTTCTCTCATTTTGGTACCTTCACAGCCATGGCTGATAGCTTAATTATCAGAGCTTTTGAATTTTAGGGTTTATTGTTTGTTGTTTTTTAATGGAAATGATGTGGTTAAGGGATTTTAAGATAGTTAGATATAGAGCTTAGATCATCTTTTTATATTCTTTTGAACAATCCTTAAGCTATGATTTGGATCTAAGATTTTCGTTTGCATTATCGAGGGCTTTGAATGGATGTCACTCCAGTCTCTTTGTTCTCACGGCTGGATGTTGTTAAATGTATTTTTTTTTAATTGGAAGAAGAACATTTAGTCTTCCAATGTTGCTCGTGCCTCTTGAACATACTTCGTGTCTTCTAGTTTGCTTTTCCACATTTTTGTCTTAAGCTTTGAAGTGTTTGGTGATGTCGTATGAATGTCAAAGGTGCAAGTTGCAGCTATTTCAACAAAGGCTAATGGTTGCAAGCTTGAGCTCCAGGGGTAGCATAACACTATGCTAAACTACTAGCTATTCTTCTTTCTAGTATTTTCAGTTGTTTTCATGGAATATCTTCAACCCTTTTTAAAGGCCAATTTACAATGTTGTGTCCTAGAGTTTATGGTAGTTTTGCAAAAGTCTGCTTCATCTCATGTTTTAAGAAAAAAACAAAATTATTTTAAAATTAGTACGTCTATTTAGTAATTGTAATTTAATTTGGTGTAATTTAAGAAAAAAAACAATTATTTTAAAACATATATTTAGTAATTTAATTTGGTTGGTGCAATTTAGGAAGAGGACTTTTATTTATCCATTTAAAATTGAAAAATATAAACACTTATCCACATAATAATAATAACAATAACCTCTTCTAATAAAGCCAATCTTTAAAATCAAACATAGTATTGTTCTGCATTATCTAGTTTTGTTCTACATTATCGAATCGAGAACAACGCACTCGAGCCATTACTTATGCTTTCTTTGCATTACGATAGACATGTGGGTTTACCTTTTTTGACCAAGTTCAATATCGACATAGCTCCCATTGTGTACTAACTAATAGTGCAAGGTCGAGAGCGTGTACTAGTTTACCTATGGTTGAATCAACATAGGTGGTTGACCAATATAAATAATTTCTATGTCGGGTAAACAACCACCAGTGTTGATTTCACCTGCCAGCAACAACGCCACTACTACGCTATATAGTTTTGAAAAGCTCAAAATAATACTTCAAATAAAAATTATGTTGACCAGTTAAAGAACCAGTCTGGTGGCTCTACAATGTATGCCAAGAAACAAGATCAACAGTGGCAGTGGGGAGATCAGAAGGCCAAGAAAAATAAGTTTCTTTGACAGATCGGATTCGGCCTCTCTTGGATCGATTTCCAAATATCACTATGCGAAAGCTCATCCTTTAGATCTTGTTCTATATTAGGAAGGTCCCAAAGACCATCGGTAGCCAATGTCCAAAATTAGTGTGGATTTCCTTGGGATTCAATATTGAAACCCTAATCTACATCTGACATCCTCTTAGAGGTGGCTTCAGCTACTGTCTACCACAGATCACATGTCCAGGAGGGATTTTGTGGGTCAAAAACCCTAATACACATGGATCCCTACAAAATATCAAGCATGAGAGCTCCATCACAACCGCAGATCTTCTCATCTGATCCCATTACAGCCTAAGTTGTTATCCACATTACTTTTGTTATACATTAGTAGACATACAATGCTAGTGCTTATATTTTTCAAATGCTTTCAAAAAATTAAGAGTATTTTCAATATATATATATATATATAGGTTTATATTAATGCTTTTTAGTATATTTTAATTTTTCAAATCAATAATTAAAAAATAAACAAAGAATAATAATTAAATATTTAATATATCAAAATTTATATTTAAATATATCTATTTTAAAATTTAATATCAACATTATTTAAATATAAATGTGAGAACTTGAAACTAAGCATATTCGAATCAATTAATCATATTAGAAAATGACAATATTAAACCTACTTAAATAATAGTAATATTAAGAATTTACTTTATCAAGAAATTTCTAATTAGTAGAAATTGCAAATCACTTTAATCTTTTAGCTATGCATCATTCCTTGCAACTAGGTTCTATTTTCTCAATAATTGTTTTCATTATTAATACAATAAGCTTTTATTTTGTGTGCTAGTCTTGTTACCATTTTATTTTATTTTTATTTTTTAGAAGGCATTTACTAGGCAACTTTGTTGTTCATTCTACTTATTAGTCCCTAACGTAGGCATTAACTAGAAACCATACATTAATTAACCTTTTAAAACTTAGACTTAAGTAAAGTTGGTTAGTTCTTTTATGATTATTTTTATTTTATTCAATATAATTTTATTTTTATTTTTATAATAATAATAATTTTAATTGTTAGATTGAATTGATGTGACATGTTTTGTGATTAAATTTTGGGATAAATAATAAATTTTTGAATTGAAAAATTCAAAAAAATAATATAATGGTTTAACATTACGGGTGGTTTAATATTGTTTTCCTTAACAATATTCCAGTGTTTGGATTTTTTTGTTATTGCGAAGAAAAAGAAAAAAATGCTACGAAACCAACAAAACAAATTTGCATTCTCTAGCTACACTTTGCATATATGAGAACACCAAACTTACACTGTTATTATATCATGTTGCAAGCTGAACATTACTCATTGCAACATTCTAGTCTTCAACATTCAAGTTATCGCATATGCAACAAAGGTAAATTACTATCGTAGAGATTTCAACTTTTCCTACACTATTCAGAGACACTTGCAACTATAATGTTGGTATCTTCCGAGGTTGATATCTAACTACAAGCCACATGTGTACATCAAAAAAATTGTGCTACAACAATCATTAAGAAATCTTAAGGTCACATTATTACACTACAATTTCTACAAATTTGTCATTGGGAATCAATAGGTGAATGTCTCCTTACGTTAAACATTGATTCATCTATTCTTTGGGTTTGGTTTTTGAAAAAGTATAGTACCTTAAACATGTTCTTTTCTTGTTTATTTTTCATCACTCTCTTTTGGTCATTGCATCACATTAGTCGCATTCAGCCTTCAGAATAAGAGCAACATCAAAAAGTTGTGCAATTTTCTATGTACCAACTAAAACTGTTATTGGTGCATAATCTGCTAATGCACTTTTTGAGAATTTCTCAACATCAAAGGGAATGTATTTCTATTCATCACCCCTTTAGTGTATATTCTTAGACTTTTCTATTTTGTGGCTTCTGAAATGAATATTTTGTTTCTTTCAAGTCCAATAACATTGTTTGCATTGCTTTGTTGTTTTTTTTCATAAGCAACAACTGCGAATATTTTTTATTTATTTATACAATAAATCTTCTAGGGCGAGGAGCTATTGCTTTGTTGTTTTTTAATAAACAACAATTCATAATATTTAGTATTTATTTCTACATTAAATCTTTTAAGGGAGCAATTGCTTTGTTTTTTTACAATAAATCATTCTGGAAGGCAGTCATTGCATGGCTTTCTTTGTTGTTTTTTAATAAACATCAATTCATAATATCTAGTATTTATTTCTGCATTAAATCCTACAGGGCAGGGACTAAGCTGCACGCAACTCTTGTTTTATTTATGTTTGTTTGAAGCTGAGAGTCGTGGGGCTCACAAAAATAATTTTTTACATAAATCTTTTTGTCAAAAACGTGTAGAAAAGTGGTATCCAAAACATGGACAACCACGTCAGAATGAATCATTAAAATATTATTTGGTCACGATTGTCAAGTTTGGGTGATCGGAGGGTTAACTGTAAAGTCAACAACAGTTTTTGTACTTAATCCCTTCCATTATCTATAACATACGATCAATATAAACGCAGGAACATTTTTCCACATCATACATCATTTGGTATCTTTTTACAAATTTGTATTTTCAGTAGTAAAAAATATTTATTATTTATTTATTTTTAAATTTGAATATATTGTATTATTTTAAATTTCTTATTATATGCATTTTGTGGTATTATTGTTGGTTTGTGCAGCCTTATTATCTTTCTAAATTATAGGATTGTTTCAGTCGTGTTTGGATTCTTGTACCTGATGGGGGATGTGGGGGTATTGCCCCCACTATTGTCATTAGGGGGACAGTGGAAACCTTTTGGAGCCCACCCTAGCGGGGGATTGGGGACAACACCCCCAAAGATAATTTTTTTGGAAACACTAATTTCATAGTCAATTTGGACTATTGATCATTAGGTTACAGATCTGACATAGAGATTATGTTTGTATATTTTTGTGCTAGAAGGCAACCATCTTTTAAAGAGGGCATTGTATTATGATTGTGTAGTAGTGTGTGAGAGAGAGAGAGAGAGAGATTGTGAGAGAGTGAAGAAAAGGTTGCAGCGAATGTGTTGCAAGTTGTATCCCTTCATTTTGCCGGACGAAATAAAAGAAATGATTAGTTATTTCTCCATGGATGTAGCCCATATTGGGTGAACCATGTATATTGGTGTCTCTCTTGTATTTTGTTCTTATGTGTTTTATTTCCGTATTTATTTTATTTTTATTGCTTTGCGATCCTGTTTTCTAACAACTATATAGCAACTTTGTTTATGCAATAAAATATATTGTAATTAGAGTTATATCTTGAAGGGCAAGTGTGATAAAGAGTCAGAGGATAAGATAAAATTAAGATATTATAAGGAGGTGATCAACCCAAATCTAGAATATCAAAATTATCTCTTTAACTAGTGTAAAGAAGAAAATCAACATTGGTAAAATAAAAACAAACTCAGACATGCTCCATAATGAAACAAGGCAATGAACAGTTCCTTAAATGCAATGAGATGAAAGAATATGTTATCTTTGTGACACCAAGAGGGTTGAAGATGAAAATTACTTTCTCAAAGAATGTCCTACCTACTCCCACATTAGAGCACAATTTCAAAATATTTGTTACAATACTGACATTCCTAACCTTTTAACTCATTACAACTATGGCGATTTGGGAATGCTTTTCTTAAAGCTTTTCAAGCATAGAAGTAAAACTTTAACGAAAACCAAGTGACTCCTTATCTTTTTATGGCCCGATAGACCAAAGTTGGTCTTGGTGGATGTTAATAACTATTACCATCATCATCATTAGAGTTAAATTAGTGAATGAATGGAATTTAGCTTTACGAGTGAAAGTGCTAGTAAACTTCGAGCCTACTCATCCTTGAGGATTGAAATATTCAAAGCATGTTCAAAATTAGTTAAAGTTACATAATGGAATAAGTTAGAAAAGTTGATAAAAAAATTTTAATATTTGGTAGGAATTTTACTATAAGTTAAGAGAATTTTGACTTCGAGACTTTGTTTTTAGGAGTTTTAAACCATTTTAAGAGAATACAAATAGTCAAAATTTCAAAAAATGAGTGGATCAAGGTAAAAGTTTCCTCCTATAAAGAAAAAAAATCACAAAATATGTTGAGTTTGTCCAATTTTTAACTCACTTTGTTTCAAGATAAACTCAAATTAAAGTAGGTGTACACTTTGTTTCAAGATTAGCTTAAGGTGTATATATTTAGTTAGTGAAAGTGGGGCGTTGTTATCACTCTCACTTGGATTCAAGTTGATATAATGACATGCTGACATGCTTATGCTCTTGTTTGTATGCATTTATGCTTGCGAAAACAGTGGAGTCAAGTACTTGAGCCTTGGGTGACTTTAGTAAATACCCCTAACTTTAACGGAATAAATATCAATCACTCTTTTGCTTCTTAATTGAACAATGCTTTTGTAATATTACATTTATATCCTAATATAAAATCTAAATAAAATAATTAATGCTTACTTCTATTGGCCAATTAAGAAAAATAGAAACACTAAAATACAAGACAAAAAAAGTATCAAAGAAATATATTCTTTCAATGTAAACGAGTTATCTACAACTAAACATATTGAAGGACAAAAGGAAGCCTTAAACCTAATAAAATCCAAATTTAAAAGACAAAAACATTATGTATATAGCTGAACCAAATGCATATAAAGGGATTGGATAAATTAAGAAAAGATAGCAAAATTTTTACATAAATATCTGCTAGGAACCATGAATGCAATATTCAGTTTTTTAAATGGGTGGTTATAACAAAGGAAGTTGAGCCGTGTGAATTTAAATCCAATGTAAATACAACTATATGGATTGTGTGGTAAGCTTTCCATGGTGAGCTCAAGTATGCAATTATTACTATTGAGATATAATATATAATGGTCTAAGAAGTCCATGGACTAGAGTAGTAGGGGGGCTATGATTCCATTAGAGGGTAAGAGGAAAGAGGGGCTATGATTTCATTAGAGGGTAAGAGGAAAGGGGGGCTATAGAAAAATAATCCTTAATTGCCTAGCGTCAACCTACGAACTCATCTCTTTTTCCATGATGTGGCTTAAATGAAAGAACCCACCTTTGTTGACTTAGAAATCCAATCATTGAATGCATGTTCAAAGGTTGGTGGGGATGTCTTTGCTTGTAGTTATTGAGTAAAATTATTATGGGAAAATGTAAGAGTACTTCATTCCCCTATTAGAAGGAATGGCATCCATAAATCCATCAATTCTCTCATTGTCATTCATTCTTACATTCTGAGATACATGTTCTACACTTCTCATCCATTGTTTTTGTTTGCTTATCATCAACCAATATGAAATTTGACCAAAATAGCATCATGAAAGAGGAAATCGTAGACCTTAGACAAATGTAGGTGGGTATAGAGGTTAAGCGAGTTAGGAAGTCTTCACCGTTTGTGTATTTTCTACTCAATGGATGCGTGAGAGCCACTTGTATTTTACAAGCTATTTCTAGAAAGCATTTAGTAGATTGGACTCCTTTTGCTTACACTAAATAGCAATGCAAAGGAAGAATATTCTAAAGAGAATATTTAACAAAGAAAAGGAAGATCTTTCTTGTGTTGTGTAGGGTATTGGAAGAAAGTGGCATAACTAATTGATGGTTGGATTTTCTTGTGTTGTGTAGGGTATTGGAAGAAAGTGGCATAACTAATTGATGGTTGGATAAGATACCTAAAATGATATAAAATGATATGTAATGAACATAATGATTGAGCGTGAAAGCAAATGCATTGGGTTGAGTAAGTTAGAAATATATAGCTTTTTTTTTTTTTGCATTAATGCCCTCATAGACCAACTTGGGGTGGCATCTATATTGGATACAAAATTACTCCTACGTAGCTAGTTTATTTGAACTACGTTCTATTAGAATATAAATATTTTGTCTTTACTTATTTTATAGTATGGAAATATACATTGTGTGTGTTTATGTTTAAATATAATCACGAGATTTTGGTTTCCATGAAATCTATTAAACCATGCTTAATTAATTCCACTGCATTTTATTATATTTTTTAATATTTTATTAACAGTGTCTTCATATTATTTACTTCATATTATTTACGTTGTAGGCGTTTTACCAACCAGAAGCATAACCATCCACCATCCACGTCGGCTAGAAATAGCGAATGGAATACTACTAGGTGGATGGTGTCGTCGTGAAGGTTTTGTCCACTGCCTCTTGTGTAAACTCCTTGACCTTCTTTTCCATCTTTTCCAACTCCTTGACCATCTTTTCCATCTTTTCCAGAAGCTCGGCAGTATTCTCCACGCTCTCGCAGATTTCATCCGCTATTTCCTCTGCCGCTTCCCGAGCCTCCTCGTGAAGAATTTGAGGCCCTTCCACCGCTTCCTCTGACTCCAAGCTCAATATCTTGGACTGCAATTGTGGGTTCTCCGCTTCTTTTTCTTCAATGGCGGCTTCTATTTGTTCTTCATCCGACTGTTCACCGGTTCTATCTCCCCTACAATGCACTAAGGGTTTCAAGGGTTTTGTAACATGCTTTTTTATGCAGATACTGTGCTTTTGGCCGCCGGAGATTTCATTTCGTGGCTGTGATGGACATGAGCGAGCGGAGAATGACGACTCTATGGAATGATTGCCATGAACTGGAACTGGCAAGGTGATGACAACGAGGGCTCTCAGTCCTACCATTAGAATGCGAACACTTCTGTTGGGATTTGTGTTATTTGTAGTAAAATTTGAGCCTCTTGAGGAAGAGCTTGGGCTTTGTCCATCTTCAATAAACACCATGAAAGCAGGGCCAACCATACACTCCAGAAACATTCTTCGGCTCCATCGTTCGTCATTGAATCCTCAGACCAAATGACAACAAAAGAAAATGGTGTAAAAATGAACGTGATGATGAAGGGCAACATATTTTGTGTAGACCTGCCTTCAGTTTGGGGCTCGTGGAGGATTGCCGCATGACCTTCATGCAGGGTGGGCTTCATGTGGGTGTCCGCGTGGCCTTCATGCAAGGTGGTCTTCATGTCACTTGCTAGATTCTTAGAATAAGAGAGACAGTTATTCGATTATGAGTATTTGTCCAATATCCAACCTAGGTGGACTAGCTGGGAAAATAAAGCACACGTTGATAGTTAGGAAGTCAATTCAGTATTTCTGCACTTTTTCCTCCCCTTATTCCAACGCGTTGATGTAGCAAGTTTAAAGTCTGCGAAGTCTATTTTCCCTGGACGCCGACGGAACGTGGGGAAAGGCTTAAAGTAAAGCACTTGCAGAAGTGATTATCCAGTATTCAGCACTCGACCCATTAAAATGTGTTGGTTTTACCAGGACTCGAACCTGCAGTCTCCAGGTCATGAGCCTTTTTTCGCTTTCTGAATGAATTTCATGCATATGGAGAAGAACCTACTCAACTGACAAGGTTCTAAGGTGTCTGCGGTCATATATTAGGGTACTCATAATCATAAATTGAAATTAATTGTTATAGAAGTGGTTTCATCAAGTTTGATCACAAGTGTAACACCAAATTCCAACACAAACGCCCGATTCCAAGTGTCAAGAGCGCTGCGGGAGAGCCCGCCAAGCCATTGCACAATGTGTCCACATGGTTTCACCTCGTTTAGCATGTTGTTCTCATCTCCACTTTAACATCGTTTAGCATGTTGTAGAAAATTTAAATTTATTAATATATATAATTCAAATAATTGCTTTTTTCAAAGTAGTAGCCCAGCTTTTCCATGATGCTCAGATAGAGTATCCATCGGCTCCTGCACCTGCACAAGGAAGGGTGGATCCAATTCTTTACTGTGTACGTCATTGTGGTGAGCTCTATTCACCTTCGTGTTCTCTGCATGTAAGCTGCTATGCATATCATTTCTCTCATTCTTTCTTTTCCTGAGATCATAATGATAAACAAAAATTGTGCCTCTCCTCTCAAATTGCCTTTATAGGTGTGGATGATGTGTTTGCATTGCTAAGGTTTGGGCATGATTACATGCCTGCATACATTTTTTACACTATGATTCCCTGGAGTTGTCATGATTTGGTGGTCCTGCATAACAGTGGTGATCGCATTGCAACATGGATTACGTCTCTCTCTACCATAGTCTTCGTGGATGCTCTCATTTGATATCTACACATTTTTTAAATGATTTCATCTGCTCTATCTCTTCCACTGTCATGACTGCCATGCCATCCTCCTCTACGTGGTGTGACTACTACCCAGATGGAAAATTAGGGTTAGTGTTATGTTTATGGTAAATATTTTTATTTTGTTCTAGATCCAATGGATACACTAATTGCATTTTTTTCTAACGGTGCTTTCAATCTGGTGGTGTATCATGTCGGCATCTCTTTCCAACACCCTCATGAGTTACCCATCACCCTCTCTCTCTTTTCAATGCATTTAATTTTGCCAACATTTTTCCGCCATCTTTGTCTTGTGCCTGCTAGTGCAGCGACTCTCTTGTGCCACTTGATCCCTTCTCCCTGCTTCGGCGATCTCAGACACGATGCATTCGAAGCCTCGAGGTCGCCTTGGCCATCCAAGAGCGGGTTGGTGTCCAAGTGGCGAATGAAGGACCGGGTAAGTTTGGTGTCCTCTGTAGTTGGTGTATGTGTTATGCATTCTTAATTGTAAGTTTACTGAAAATCAAAGTGGCATATTCATCGAAGAGGATTTAGTTCCACGTTAATATGACTACCTTAATGTTTTGGGTGTTTTTATTTTATAGATTGTGTGTTTCCTTTATCTCTCTCTGCATGATCAGTGCCTATATTTCTCGCATATTCTTAGATTGTATTGTGTTGTATATTAGCAATATGATCTGATGCTAATGTTGTTAGCTTTTGTGTGTTGCTCATTGCTTAAAAGTGGGTTCTGTAATAGGTATGTTTGTGTTGCAATGCAATGCCAAATTATGATCATTGACATTGGGTTAACTCCCAAGGATTAAATCATCTTGTTAATGATTTTTGAATGGAGACATTGAATATCTTGATATAGACTATTCTGTAGGGTAAGTTGGTTTGGGTGTTTAGTGATTATATCGTTACAAGAATCGTTGAATGAGCTGCCCTGGCACTACATTCAAGTGTGGGCCATATAAGAAGGTATTTTGCAATGCTTTATAAATTAAACAAACTAGAGGCCACATAGATATAGCGCTCTATTATTTTGTTATTTCTTTGACCCATGTCACTGAATCCCCATTTCACCCTATTAGTTTTGCGTTTCAGGATCCCCTTTGTTTCAGGCTTTCTCTCGCTTAGTCAATGGAGCAGTTGGTAGGTGATCACCAACCTAACTCAACTACCATGGATTTATTTGTCTTGTTTCATGATATTGGAATGTGGACATTGAACAATTTTATCTAGACCTGTTGGTCTTGGTTTGTTTGGGTGTTTAGTGCTTTTAATGCTGCAAGAATTGTTGAAAGGTTGGTAGTTTGTCACCCATGTTTACAACAAATGGTTCACTTTTTTTCTATCACTTCACAATTATTTGGAACCAAGCCCTTTAAGCTATTGATTTGAACAATGATCTTAATATTCAGTTCTTCCAACATTCATGCATGCTTTTACCAATTATGCGCTATTATTTATGGACATCCAGTAGTACCCGAACTTTATATGTAGTAACCACAGCAGCAATCTGTATTTCACCCTGAATATCTCAACCAACATCTTCTCATCGTATTCTTTCAGTGGCCACTGTCCAAATGGATTGATGCCAAACAACGTACTGAGGGCCGAACCAGCCACAAACTAAATTATTGGAGAAAACCTTGGAACTCGCTAGATTCAACATAATTTTCACATACGCATCTCTCAGCTTAGCCAAATAAACCAAGTTGGCTCTCAGCTTAGCCAAATAAACCAAGTTGGCTCTAAATGACTAGATAGTAATCAACTATCAACTATTTATTTCAATGATTGATGCATAACCAGAAACCGTAGAATTATAACAATTATTCTCAAAATAAAAGTCAAAAAATGGATTTTGTTTATTTAATTTTTAAATGGTTTAATTAAAATTTATTTTATTATTGTTTTAATTAATCTTAACGTAAAAATTAATAAATTTATTTTATTATTGTTTTAATTAATCTTAACTTAAAAATTAATAAATTAAAATGGTATTTGTTTTATTTAAACGAATTTAAGTTTTTTTTGGAAATAAAGATTTTATGTTAAAAAAAACTCGTTTTTATTATTTGTTGGTAATATTATGTCATTGCAAGGCTGCTACAGCTCCGCCAAATAGGTTCAAATTACCCGCACAAAAATTGAGCAGTGATTAATTGAGGAAAGATCATTGCAAGACATATCTATAGAAGAAAGACTCACCTAATCTGCAAAATTCATTAGAATCGGATCGATTAGATTATTGTGAGACAAGTCCATGGCCATAGCTACTGCAACTTACCTAATTGAGCAGGAATGGTACCGGAGAGCGAATTATAACTAAAATCCCAACAACATCTATAAATTGTCAAGGTTCTCGAGCGTGAATGGCATGGTTCCGTTGGGCTGATTTCTACAAATGATTAAGTGATCGATTAATTTCATGATGATGATGATTAAGTTTTACAAATTATTGAGTGATAGATTAATTTTATGAAAATGATGATAGTAAGAAGGTTACTACTTGGTTTGCTTTAAACTTTTGTTTCTATGCTCAAAAAGCTTAGAAAGAAGCTTTCCAAAGATCACTATAGTTTTGGCAAGTCAAGAGGTTAGAAAGGTTTGTATTGTAGCAAACACTATGATATGAGTTCAAGAGGATAAATCCATAATAGTTTTATCATTATAATCCATGAGAGCCTAACGGAGTTATTATTAGAATATTGATTGTTTTCACAATTTTGGGACAAGTATATGTGACAACCAAATCCCTATCTACCTACTTGATTCTGGAAGAGGAGTAATTTGAGTGTTCAAATAGTTGATGTTTTGAGTAGTTTTAAACTTTTAAAATCTTGTATTTAGTTTAGTACAAGTAATTATGATTGTTGAAATTGCATAATTATGATAAACTGCAGTTTTCAAAGACAATTTTGACCAGATTTTTATAAAAAATCCACAGAGAATTTTGGTACAATCTTGTATCTCATCATTGTACTGACATGGAAAATGACCGTATCCAGGTTTGACTCTCTGCATTTATACCTAAAGTTCCAAAAGCAAGACGTCCCATAGCAAGTGAAAGAGATGGTTCATTATTATGATTGGTAAAGCTTAGGATGGGAAAGTTTGAAATTTCATAGCTAATTGACAGTTGTCATTTCTAGAACAAGAATTGTGGCTTGGTATGATTGTAACCTCACTAACCTCCTTCCATGGAATTTACATGGAAGCCAAGAAACATGTTTGTACATATTTCATTATATAAAGACGTGGGTGAATCCATAGCTTTAATCTCCCTGTGTGAGATGTGGGGTGACAATCGTGAGGTCATCATGAGGTTGTTGATGCTTTATCTAAAGAGGGTTTTCTTATTTCTACAAGTGAATGCTTGGTGACAAGAAGAAAGGGAGGACAGCTGGAAAATAAAAGGATAAATCGGTTTGGCCTGAAAGTTAATTTGTTCAAAGTTTCTTATTATGATAGTTTTTCTAATTTTTTTTGATGATTTTGTTATGATCAAAATCTGGGAAATCACACCTTATGTAAGGAAATCCGGAGCAGTAAATGAAATGTAAACAACGGAACAATATAGAATGTATGGAAGTATTAGTAAGAGTGTAGCATGCACCTGAGGGATGTATTCTAATTTTCAGTATGAATGAATAGAATATGATTTTCTTCTGTGGAAAAAAAAAACTTTTTTTAATAAAAACTTAACTAATTTTAAAAAACATTTAATTAATTTTATCACAATTTTTAAGGAGGTATTTATTCAGCAACTTTAAGGAGGTAGGTATTCAATTGGTTTTTTTCCTAGCATTGTGTAATTTAACTATCCCTAAATTAGGCAGAGACTAGCTACCACGTAACTCTTGTTATAATTTTACTTTATTTTAAATGTAGCATTATTTTTCACTCAATATCTTAATTATATTGTTTAATAATCCCTCACCATTATGTGTTACTTCTTGCATCGATGAATGGGGGTTATGATTATGAGTAAAGTATTTTTTCTATCTTATAAACAACACATAATTTGTATTTGTACTTGATTGGTATATTGCACATCCACCTACCAAGTATGAGAGATCTCAATTCCTTTGTTTTGACACCTCTCTTCTTCTTGAAATTGATAGTTCTCTCTTTGACAGAGATCTGATTTAACAAAGACGGTGTTGAAGTGCATGTGTGGTTTTGATTAGAAAATGTCAATATTCTCATGCAATATCTATGCTTTTTCATGTTACTATAAAGTAAATTCACGTGAAATAAAAATCGCATCACGTGGTTACATTACAAGCGAGCTTGCGTTAGTATTCTAAATTGATTTTGAATTTGAGGTGATTACTTGAATTGGCATTTTGGACATTGTCCTGCATGCAACAACAATTTGCAATTCATGTTCATCCTTTTCACCGCAACTATTCATGTTCATCATTTTCACCGCAACTATTCATGTTCATCATCCATGGTCATGATGCATGGTCACATTTCTCTGATGTTGGTTCAGTATCTTTTTTAGCTCCTATGAGTAACAGAGTACTCCAACTGTCCATCTCTTTTACACGCTTCACTAAACCAGAGGGTAAGTTAAGTAACTTCACCATCAGCCTAAGTTAACTAACTGCACATGAGATTCTCATCTCATGTGAAGAAAATAATGTTAGTGTGCAGCAGAACACACACATATATTTAATATTTGCGAGTTGGATTAAATATTGGAGGCATATCACATTCTTGCCAAAAATATGCGACATATATCAAGCATGCTTGACGCATGCTCATTTTGCAACTCGCCAAAAAGATGCAGCAGTTATCTAATTCTCCACTTTCATATACTTAATATGGGTAGAGATGCATTTTAGTTCTAGAAGCATAACATACAATTTCGCTCTAAGCTGTAACATAACACACATAAATTCAACTTTAAACTACTTAACATAACACACACTTTATACATGTCTTCCAAGCAAATTGTTGTGCCACTGCATTCTCTCCAATACAACCTGAATTAATAGACATTGAATAAATAAGAGTGCAAGCCACAACTCGTAAGATTGAATGCCAAAACTTATGACATTGCCTTCGAGCATGACACATGTAGCACGGAGTCCATCCCGAGCTAACCCAAAAAGCCAAACATGGTTAAGGGAAGTTTCGTGCAAAAGAGAACACATCTCAAGCATTCTAAGTGAACCTAAGTGTCAGTTTGTAGTGACCCAAAACAAAGACATTTTGTGAGATTTATAGGTAGCTATCTAGGGATATAACTACAACCAGCTACTCCAAACCCAAAAGAGGCCGCAGAATTCAAGCTAAGGATATGCTAGTAATGCCTCTCTGTAGTAAATGAAAATAAATCCTAATGATCAATGATTTAAGCTTTCCGAGTTCCTGATTCTCGTTTGTGCCAATTATGATCAACACAAACTCGCCAAAATAGAGCGACGTGTCGGCACTCTGGAAACTTTGTGCCGATACAGTGATTCAGGTTATCCAATACAACCTGAATTAATTCCAATTTAATAAATAAGAGTGATTAGGAGTGCAAGCAAAAAATAGTTAGAACAACAACAAAAGTTTACGCAATTCAGCAATGCAAACACTTAAGTGTAGGCCAAATTGTATTTGGCATTCAATCTTCTCAACTTGCTTTTTCTATGTTATGTAAAGAAGATTCTAGCATAGACATTTATATAACACTAATAGAACCTGCCAAGGGCCATGTGCCTTGCCTTGCACGCCATACCTATGCCAAACAACATCAATTTTCAATTGTTGTTTAACCACTTCTTAGTTGCTCAATCTTCAATATTATATCCCTTATACACATGTCAAGTTCCTCACTATTCACCCTTTATGTTTTCACATCAAGTATGATTAAAAAAGACAACAAGAAGAAGGGCAAGCAGATTGAGCCTAACCTAGAAACAACTTCAATTATACCAATTGAAACAATGTTTGAAGACACCAAACCCATCACAAGGGCCACTCCAGAATTCAAATGGGGTGACCTGTACACAGCTATCAGAGATGGAAAAATACCAGATGCAAACCTCGAGGAATCAATGGTTTACCAAAACATCAAGAGGTCTACCCTTCACAAGGCAGCAAACCGGCCAGAATTGTTTCCTTGCTCAGAGGTGATTGGGTGGATTCTGCCCCATGTAGATACAACCACCAGGATCATTTCAAACGCTAATGGAGAAGGACTTTCCTCTTTTCAACCAGGACACCTTTCAGCTGCATACAAGCTGCCTTCCTCTAAATTTATGCCTACTGATGATTGGGTAAGGCATGCCAATATAGATAATTTTGAATGTGAAAAGAAGATGATGGTACAAAACAGACAAGCAACTAAGACCCAAAGGTAGCAGGGAATATGACAGCCAACACTTAAGGACCCCCTATCAAATCATAGTCCTAATGTTGAACAGAATATTCAGCCTACCAAACAGAAACAGTTATAAACTCAGTTGGGTTCCATTGATCTACCATGTTTCCACACATGGTACAGTCTTCAATTGGGAATATATAATATCAGATAGTATGGAGTCCAACATTGCTACAGCTCAAGCTGGCCTTCACAACAGAAAGCAGAATTTTTCATGTCTTCTTACTTCATTGATTGTATATTAGTCAAGAATCATTTCCCTAAGTTGGGATGTACTTGGCAATGGACTAAGACTCCCCTTCATGTAGCATACCAAATAACTTGGTCTCATCGATATCAAGGGTATTACAAACTACTATGTGAAGAACTAATCATGCCCCTTTATTGGTTGCTCTTCAATAAAGAACCAAATTGTTTGTCATACAATGCCTTGGTTGTAATAGGTGAGTACGGAGACTACTACTTCTCATTAGAAGGCACATACATAAGGATGTATGGGGGAACTAAACCTCCTTATCTACTGCCCAATTATGCTACAGATTTCATTGTGCATAAAGAAGCCATAAGACAAGTCTTCATCAATGGAATTGGTGACTTTCTCCATCTTAAAAAAAAAACATCTTACCCACCTCTACCATTCAACATTGGTGCATACAAGTTCCAAAAAATTAGAGCTGTTGAAGCCTTCATTTCCGACTTGGGAGCTTTTCACTTCGGGACTATACTTTTTGTAAGAAATGACAACAAAAGTAAAGTGGCTAAACATTGTGCTTCTTACAAAATCACTTTTGAATACTCAGATCATTTCTTGACAGATGAGGAAATATATAAAAGGGTCAACAATGTGAAAGAGCTGCACAAAAAAATAAAGGGCAACCATGCACCTACTTCTATCAAAATTACAACCCAGGATAAGGAAGCAGAAATACATATACAAAGGGAAGAATTAGCAGAGCAACAAAAGAAAGAGGAAGCAGAAATACATAACCAAAGTGAACAGTCCAAAAGGGTACAAGAAAAACAAGATAAAGAGGAAGCAAAAAGATTAGCAATCGAACAACATCAAAGAGAGGAAATGGAAAAATTGCAAAACGAAGAAGCCCATCATGCAAGAGAAACTAAATAAAATGAAGCTCTAGAAGAACAGATCAGCAAAGAAGCGTAAGAAAAGATCCAACCAGCTATGCACAAGGATCCAACAAGTCCACAAGTCAATAGTCTAGAACCCATGGACACAAACGTGCTAATCCCACTAACTGGAGGCCACTTGCCATTTCCAGAGCTTCATTTTACGCTATTTACCCCATCCAAAGAACATACAGTGGCCCGATTGGACACAATTTTTTTATTCAAAGAGAAAGACCATAACACGACGGTCATAAAAGGAATGAAAATGATTGCTCAACCAGATATTGTCACCGTCACAGAAAACACACTTGTAGAAGGCACCCAAAAGGACCCCAAATTCACAGCCTCCATGAATGTCGCAGCTGCACAAGAAAGTGCTAACAATGTCGACAAGCTGCTTACCACTATTGAGCGAAAAAAAAGAAAAAAAATTGAAACTCAAGGCCACCTTGGTAAAGGAACGTGGAGATACCATTGAGTTAAACACAAAATTACAGGCCACATTATTTGATAAAGACAATTTACTAGTTGCGTACAACAACCTTAACACATAAAAGGAAGCATTGACTGTTCAGTTAATGATAATGGAAGGGGAGACAAATTATTTTCAAGCAAAGCTTACAGACTTTGAAACACGTGCATCAGTGGCGAACGACAAGACCAATGAATTGAAGACTCAAGTAGATAATTTGTTGAGAGATAAGGAATCACTCATGGAACCGTTCTGGGAACAAGCATGCAAGCTTTAAGAGCAAGTCTCAAACTGTCAAAAAACACTCTTTCAACAAATCTACAATATCAAACAATTCATGGCAAGGATGCAGGAAATTGATGCAAGCTCAATAGCAATGCATCAACATTTGATTACTACTGGCAACAAGCTTAACAATGAATTAACTTGGAGATAAAATAACCCAACATTTCCTCCTCACCTCCCTCAAAAAACACTAGCGACCCTGAAGCTGGATATTGCACTCCTTGAATTTTGCAGGAAAGCCACTAATCGACTAAATGCCGAGATTGATAAAACTCTTGAAAAGTGCAAAAACTTCTATGAGGAAATCCATCAGGTTCACTGTAAATGTCAACTCCCTATGGCAGCCAATATCAATGAGCTCCCCCCCAAGGATCAAAAGATGACAGAACTTCAACAAGTGTTGCAATCAAACCTAGACTACATCAAGAAAATTGATGCTCTAACAGAAGAAGACATCGACTTCTATGTGAGGCAAACATCTACACATCTCATTTTCCTTGAGGATACTTGCAAGGCCACACCAACAGAAGTTGTAAATATAGAAACATAACTGTCTTATCATGAAGTGTCTCTAAAACTATTAAAGCCTGACGAATATAATATCATAACTGAAGAATTTATTGCATGGGAAAACTATATTTCCAATTTAGAAGCGTCCAGCTAATTTTAATTGTAAATATCATTTGTATCTTCTCATATGTACAACACTCAAATGAAAACTTTGCCTACTATTCTCATTTTTGCAATTTCACCAGATAACAAACTCTTCCAAGGCTATATAGTGGTGAACCAACCCTTTTTGTTGTTCATCTATTCTTCTTTGTCAATGAAAACAAATTTCCCTTCTTGAGAAACTATTGCAGAAATGTTTATATGTAATGTGTACTTTTCAATGGATATTATTGGGATTCCTTTTCTCTAAAAAACCTAAATGCTTGTTCATATTTTTGTAACAGTGCTATATTTTACTACTTTTTTAGTTCAATGCTCTTTAGTTTCCTTGTTGGCAATGGCTTTTCAAGCTAAGCTCATAATGGATTATCCCAAGCAGTAGTGATATAAATATTAATCTCAGCTTATTTGTAAACTATGTACTCTCTTTTACATTCATAAAAACAAAGCAGCCAAGCAAGGCGACCTCTCCTCATCTACCTCCACGTTGAATAAATACATCATTTATATTGAGAGCTACGACCACTCCTATTGTGTTGTAAGTCTTCATTTTACTGTGCTTTGTTGTGAATTATCTATATTGTCAGAATACATGTGAATCCTTGATGCGGTGAGAGTCATTGATAACCAGTTACTTTCCTTGTTTTATTAGTGATTTTCAAAAGATTAATTCATATAGTGACAAGTATGTTCGCCTTTACATGGTTGAGAAGCATGTAAAGTTTTTTATTGTGGACTTGAAATCCTCAATGAGAAGAAAGAAACATATCTGGGTTTCCCACTATATCTTCCATTCTTGAAGCAAGCATAACGAAGATTCACCACTCCTATTGTGTTGTAAGTCTGCATTTTTATTGTGCTTTGTTGTGAACTATCTATATTGTCAGAAGACGTGTGAATCCTTGATGTAGTGAGAGTCATTGATAACCAGTTACTTTCCTTGGTTTATTAGTAATTTTCAGAAGATTAGTTCATGTAGTGACAGGTCTGTTCGCCTTTACATGGTTGAGCAGGATGTAAAGTTTTTATTATGGACTTGAAATCCTCAATGAGAAAAAAGAAACATATTTGGGTTTCCCACTGTATCTTCCATTCTTGAAGCAAGCATAACGAACATTGATTGTGGCACTATCAAGAGCTGGTCCATGAAAGAGTTATACACCTATACTTGTATATGGAGATTCCTAAATTTATTGCTACAGACATGGCATGAAAGCAAACTTTTGTTCACAAGTAGTTTGTGCAATTTAGGAGCTATTATAATCATTGTTTTCATTGATATTATTGCAGAAATATTTTTTCAAATTGCTTATATATTCCAGATATAGTAGTAATCTATAGTGTTGAGATTACTACTACAGAGATTGTGAGAAAAGAAATTGTAGTTGGCTCACTGTGTTGATGAACTTAACATTATTTTTTGTTATGGGTTGAGTGCCTATGCCTTTGTAATCTGAGATTGTTACAAACTTTGCTCTTTTCCTACCATTATCCTTCGCTGCATGTGCCTATGTTTTTGCTCCTTCTAACTTTCCTCTTTTCCTACCGACGTTCATTTTTGCCCCTCAAGGGGCAAATGCTAGTTAGTTAACGACTCTGGATCTCGATAAAGGGCATAATCGAGGGCATCGATGCAATGTTATAATGAATATTTCTATTGAAAGATGAAATTTTGATGCCTCATTTAGTGGCTTCTTGTCTCGCGACTAATAATGTTAGGTAAGAGTGTCACACCATTCTAAACATAATTTCCCTATGATGCTTAGAAAAGGGCAACTAAAATTAAACTAGTTATTGCCCAAGACGTGATGTGGGAGAGCTCAATCTTCTATTTTCAATAAGCAATGTTCTCATGTTTCGTGTTGCTTGATTTCTCTTTTAGAAAAGATTGAATGAAAGAAGAAAACACAAACAATTTTAATTTTTTACATTACTCAAAGAATACACGTAAAACATTACCTTACCTTTATATAATAATAAAAAAATTGCTTAAATTATACTTCTCTCATCCTAAATTGCTGTAAAGTATCTCTCATTACAATGATAAACTAATCATATGCCACTTTAAATGATTGATTAGTTAATCCTATGCCATTTTAAATTATTAATTATTATAAAGTATTTCACATGATTTTATGGAGATGACAAAACTTATTATAATTCAATTGTTAATTAATAACAAGGACAATCATTATTGGTTTTTATCCGCGAATATGGATTAACTCATCACTATTATTCAAGGAAAAACACACCACCTGAAATAAACCCATTGGTGGTTCGTAAGGGGTAGACATTCACTCTTGCCAAATGTCTTTGGGTCTTGAGTTGTTAACTTGTTTTGTTAGGTCTAAGGAAGATGAGATCTATTCCAATCAAAAAAAGTTTTAGGTCCTAATGCAAAACCAATCATAGACCATCTTATAATTTAAAAAAAAAGCATGTAAAAAGTAGAATTAAATTTTAATAATTCTAACAAATGTGTATTTATTGTTGTCAAATTTGTTTGTCTTATCAAATAAGTTATTTGTAGGAAAGTAGTTACCAGCAATTGCCCCACAAAGCGATCAATTTTAGGAAAATGGTTATTAAAACTTGCTCAAGTAATTCAAGGGATTAAAGTTAATATGGTAAAAATATTGTATTTGGTGTTAATAGTTCAATTGGTAAGGAGATAAGTTTTGCACTCTCGACACCCGAGTTCAAATCTCCAATGAGATATTGGCTAATTGTGATAAGGTTAATAGGGTAAACATCACATGGGAAAGAGTTCGGCGTGGGTGTGTCATGGGATGTCTCAATCCTTGCTAAGTCATGAGTTATTGGTATATCTAACTGTGCATTGTTTGATATATTTTTGGGTTTTAGTGTTAGCCAATCGGAATTAAAACTATATTGGTCAAATTTAACAAAAGAGTAAGAAGGAGAGTAAGTCAGTCACAAATTCTAGTGTATTATCAAAAGACTATTTTTTTTTAAACAAACCATTTGAACATATATCATTCAATATGTAGATATCTCCATTTGTACCCTTCCCCCATTTACCTTGTAGATATCTCCATTAATCATAATTGGATTGTGCTTCAAATTATCCATTTTATTTCTGAAAAAAGTCAATATTGGCAATGTCTAGGACCAATGCAATTATCCATTGGTTAAGTATGAAAAGTCTGAAAACTTGAACAGGAATGAACTTATTGTAACTAGATATTTCTTGACCATTATTTCTTAGTGAACTCTTTTGTCCTTTAGTGTAACTAGGACTTAATAAATTGTTATTGCTTCCACCTAGTTATTGGTTGCATTGCTCAGTTCCCAAGCATACTCTAATTCCTTTTTCCTCTAGGATCATAAATGATCCCCCTTCCCCACCTATATACCACTTTAGTAATAGATTGTAATAAATTTAAAAATTCCCTACAATGTCAGTACTAGAGGTTGGGAGGATTCTATCATATGTGTATCATATTAGCTCAAAATATTGCATCTCAAAGCTAGCTTCTAGATTGAAAAAGATTTTGGTGCAGATAATGCCTCATAAATAACCTATATCTTATTGTTCTTAATGTAAAAGTATTTTCAACGCACACCCAACTTGCATACATGGAAAGAATAAAATAAGTAGTAGTAGTAACAACAACAACCTTAATAAGAAATGATTTCATGTTGGCCTATTATTGTCATAGTAACAATTGTGATTAATTAGACTTGGAGATAATAAACACAAATCAAAGAGGACCCTCTACTGTTCCTCGTTTGCTGAAATAGTTTATTTAGAGAAAAATAGATAAAATATAGTTGTAGAAAGAAAATAAAAATAGCAGAAAAGGTTGAAATACATCCACCAAATGTAAATAAACAAGCCAAAGTTGGAAAACAACACAGTAAGAAAACATTTATTGATATTCAAAATTGGATGCAGTGTTTACTTGCCTCTTCGCAGGGGAAACATACAACATGAGAAATGTTAATTTTTTATCTTTAATTCGGAAACACAATAGTATTTGAAATAAAATAACAATCATACACATAAGCAATCACATTTGACACATGAATTTACCCTTGGGAAACCCTCTATGACTTGAGGGATAAAACCCTAGCAAAACCTTCCTTAGTATATTGATAGATAACAGAGAATGTATTTTACATCAAGCACCCGTGGTGCAATTTACAGAGCAAGAGAGATAGATATAGAAGAGAGGCTCAGAATAATAATTATCCAATCAACCAATTCGGTAATATTGGTCTCATGCACAAATTTGCTTCATTAGAATTCGCTCCAACCTTGGAGACATCAATCTTGCATGGAGAAGTGTGCCCCACTTCTCATGCAATAGCATTAAATCACTGTACTGACTTCAAGATGAACTCACTCCTTAATTGAAAGCTTTCCCACTTAGTTACGTGGTTAACTTAAGTGTCATCATGCAAGTGTCACAACTCAATTATTGTCTTTTAGTTTAACACATGTGTAGTCTTTTAGTTTAACATAAGTGTCGCCTTTTAGTTTAACATAAGTGTCATCTTTTAGTTTAACATAAGTGTTGTCATGCAAAAACACTTAATTGACTAGATCTTCTTTGTTATCACTTAGTTCACTCTCTTAACTGGAATCTTTCTTGTTATCATCACCGTAGTGAACAATTCGAGTTCTCCTTTGATTGATTGAATTCTTCTTTGTTAATATCACTGAAGTTTAACAATTCGAATTATCTCATATCTTATCTCATCTTATTTGCATGGTCCACATGTGCCAGCTTAATTAATTATCATATCAAATATACTAAGGAGATTTTCCCAATGGTGTGATCATATTGTTCTACTATCGTTCCAAGTGGTTATATACTAAAGTAATTCACTCTAGAGGTGACCAGTCTCTAGAGGAGACTTAATATCTCAACCATGGTTAGTAGTACATCACGCATCATTCATGCTCCGACATGCAAAGCGTCACCTCAACACATGAGGATCTATCTTGACACACAAGACCTTAGCCTTGACTAGCAAGACTGTACAACATTATCACTTTGACATAAAAAGCACTTGCCTCAACACATGAAGCTTATCCATTCTCGAGTCCAACTCAAGATTTTTCTCCAAGTTTCTTGAGTCCAACTCAGGCTCCTATAAGTCACTACCTCAACACACGAGGCTCAATCTTGACACATAATATTGACTTGAAGAATGACTCATGGTGCTGTAACTTTAACAAGAAACGCTCCAAATAAAATAATATTAAATTGGGAAAAATTACATACCTTCTACTATAATATATAGTTTCTAAATGGCCAAAACCGTAACCACCTAGTGGAGCTCCATTAATAAGGATTTAACTACTAACTAGTGGACCTTCTTTAATGAGACCACTTACATTTTATTTATTTACTTTAGGCACTATTACCTCATGGGATATTATTTGATAGAGATGGACATCAATACATTAATTAACAACCTATTCCACCAACTAGGAGAGTTAGGATGGGACCTTAACATGCCCTCCCTCTTACAAACCAATCTTGGCCTCAAGGCTAGAGATGAGGAAATTGGTGGAGAATCTTTGTTGGTTCCCATGTAGCATCTTTAGGCTATGTATCCTTCCATTGATTAAAAATTTCCTAGCTATTGGACTGCTGAATATGATGTTGATATTTTTCCAAGATGTTATGCTATTATTTTCAACCATTGAGCTTCGATGAGGACCTTATACTTTTCCTTGACTAAGACATTTACCTTTCACCTTGACTACATGTCATTTGGACATGTTCTTGGCCTTTTATGATCCTGGTCACACCCTATACCACCTTCAGCATGTGACCACATGTCTTGGTCACAGTCTGTTCCACTTGCAGCATGTGACTAGTCACTAGTTGCCTCACTTGTAGGGTCTAACCACATAGTTTTTTGGCTTTGATCAATGGGTTTCGAGAAGATCAACTTGAGTGAGTTGGATATCTCATGGCATGAGCTTGTGAACTCACATCAGTTTCAATTTTATTGAGTTTTAGAGGTCTAGATACATCTTTTGATCTCCCCCACCAATCTATATATAGAAGGCCTTTTAAGGAAGAAGGGAATTGAGAGAATTGAATACAAGTACATGCTGGTTGTTTCTATACCTACACTCTTCCCTAACATTGAGTCATCATCATTGAGTTATCCTTGCTTAAGATGAAGATCCAAGGAGGAGTTTGGAGCAAGGATCCAAGAGAGCATGCATCATGACTCAAGGTATGGACACATGTTTGTATTGATTCCATTTTATTAGTAGAGATATATACGGTTTCCCCCGCTATTTATTGTGTAATTGTCATTTCATGCACATTGATAGTAGATCTAGTTATTCCCTTAGTTAATTAGATTAGATCTAGATCCTTTTCTTATTCATATTGCTTGAAGAGGTTTGAGAAAGGTGTTACTTGTCTTATTGTATGTAGGTAGCAGGTGTTTAGGAGCTGGAGTAAATATATCTAGGAGCTACATCAACTAAGACTACACAAAGGACAACCATCATAGGGAAAGGTACACTTTATCATACTCATCTCTATTGTATGCATAGGATTAAGGGTTAGATCTAGTGGGGAATCCTTTAGTTCCATCCATCCTGTTTGTCTTGGGTTAAGGGAAAACCCAAGGGAGATCTCACCTATCTGTAGGAGGGATTTTTCCATCAGTAGGATTGGCGACCCTGTGTTTTTATTTGCTCTGTTGATATGGCCTCTTAAACCTATCATATCTATCAAATTTGGATTAGATCTGATTAGTTTTCCCCTCTTTCACTACTGGGTTGCATCCTATATGTGTATATTAGAGCGACCTAGTCACAGTTAGAACACTCTTTAGATGCTTACCACTCCTATATGGTCGCACTATAACCTTAATCGGGGGAGAGACCAAGCTTAAAAAGGCCTTGATTTGGCTTGTTCTTGGGGTGTGACTGTCAGATATTTTGTTTTGTTTTTAAGTTTTTCCATCCGATTTGACCCTCTTACGTCCAATAATTTGGGTTCATTTTGATCTTTTCTCGAGTGTTATTGAAAGGATGGACAAGCTTATTGAATCTTTTTATTTATGAGTGGTTTTCCTCCTTATTTGAGGAAAGGGTGATGAGGTTTGCTTGTTGTAGCATTCTTATTACCGTGCTTACATGTTTGAGAGTTATTTTGATCCTCTTGTGAGTGCATTTACTATTGGAAACAAAAAGAAAATTTACATATTATTTCCCTTTAATGAACTTGGGCTTGTGAGATTGCTTTGATTTGAGAAAAAGGGCTTGTGTGCTGTCCTTTTTCCAGTTTGTTATTGGGTGGGATTAGCATATTTTTTTTTAGATTTCCTTTTGTTTATAAAAGTGAAAGAATAAATTGCTTTTCATATTCATTTTCAAGCGTGTTTCAAGGCTTTAAATGTTCTTTACCATTGGAGTGAGTGAGAGTATCCTTTACCAACCTTGTTTGGATTGTGATCAGTCCTATTTGCTGGTCTATCTTGTTGATTTCATGAGAATGTGTTTTATATCTTTTTTTGAGTCATGCCATTTGAAGAAACAAAAACCATTCTTGTGGGTTGCTCTCCATCATTGAGTTTTTTGGATTTACCTTGGAAGGAAATGTTTGGGCATACATTTGGTGTTGGATTTACATTATTTTTCCTTGTTTGAGTGAGGATTGCATTCTTGTTTTCATTTTCTTTGCTTATAGTTATTGAAAAGAAAGAAAAACAAAAAGAACATTTGCATTTGCTTAAACATTTTGGAGTAAGTCTTTAAAGCTTGGTGTGTAAATCTCTTGGGTGTATCATTGGAACAATTTTGGGTATTGAGCTTGTGTGCATTGTGATTTTGGGTGTTCATGAAAAGATCTCTTTCCTTCCTTTAGATTGAATCCATCAAAAAGAAAGAGGAAAGGTTTCATGATTTGCATGGTTTTATTTGGTTGAATCAATAACATCATCCAAAGTTCACTTCATTACCCCTTGAGTAATAAAGCCATTAAAAGCAATGCTTAATTAAAATAAATTAGACATTTTTCCTTTTGATAGCAAACACACATTATTGTAGGCTAGGGCCTTGGGATTAGGTTGTGGAGAGTAAACTCTCTCGTGCCTCAAAACGTAAATATAATTGCGCTAGGGAGTGAAAGTCCACAAGTAACATAAAGTATTGTGAGGAAAGCACCTCTAACATAGGCATCAAGCACGAGGTCAAGCGAGGTGCATTGAGAGATTTGCCCCTCTCAGTGTGCTAAGTGAGATCTTGCATGTATTTGGGTTTTGGCCATTGGCAAGTCCTCTGGGTGACACCAATATATTGGAATTTGGGTCTGAGACTTGTGTCTTATGTTCCCTTCCCACATGCTTGAGATTTACCCACGACTATCCCGCTCGGGTACCAAGCGCGAAGTGGTAACCTTAGTAGCTTTTCTTTAGGGCTCATACCAAGGTGACTGCAAAGGGGGAATCCTTCTAGTACCTGAGGCATATGTATAACATCTGGTTCACCTTTGTGGGGATGGCCCATAGAGATACCATGTGTTGAGATTTATGGGCAACTTCTTCTCCATCCTTAACCATGGGTAAGTTTGCTTGTTGTTGATTTTAAGACTTTTATAGAGAGTGCTCTTTGTTGTGTGTTTACTAGTTGGGACTTAGGTTGAGTCATTGGTTTATCTTGATTGATTTATCATTTGTCATCGTGGCCGAACAAACTTTACGCCACTCAAGGCGGTTACGTGGGGACTCTCCCAAGTTTGAGGTTCTACCAGTCCAACGAAGGAGAATTAATCCTTCAACCAATTTAACTACTACCGAAGAGTTTGAAACTGGTATCTTTTATACACCACATACACACACTCTGGTTTTTTAATGCTTTGAACCACCTAAGATCGTAACAATAGAAGAAGGTAGAGGATCCCATTACAACCCACCTTTGACGGATCCTCATGGTCATATCTTTTTCCAAGTAGGGAGTTTTACTTCCGTAGATTCCAAGGTTGGGGTTGATTAATGGGATATGATGTTGGGGATGGGTGTGTCATTTATCCCCGGGGGTTCAAACCCAAGTCTTGCAAGTTAATTAGGGGAAACTATGGTTATATCCCCATCTACACCAGTTACTAGCACACATATCTTGTTGGGAATTCCTCCTACAGTTACTAACCCTTTCATGATTTTTCCTGTGAGGAAACATAGTCCCACCACCCAAGTTCCATCATTTTTCTCTTCGTCGACCATTCACACCACCATGTCAACGCTACACACCACAATTCCTACTACACACCACAATTCCTACTCCATTGTTTGCTTTTGGTCAAACCAATGCCACTAGTGTTGGGACTAGTGGAGATTTTATCCTATGAATAGCATGCCATCATGGCTTATCCCTAATTCTGTTAACCCTCTGGTGAGTTTTACTTTTGGTTGGAACCTACCTACTAGAATTGGTCTTGCCATTAGTGCTAGTACACAAGGGGGGCATGCTACATCACATGATCATTTTGGTAATACAGAATCCCCCAACATGGGTTTCCCCTTTGGATGGAATTTTGCTTCAATCGTCAGCCCACCTACCAGCATAGGACCAATACCAAGGGGAAACAAGGCACTTGGATTTTACCCTACAACTCCTAGTGTCAACATTGGAAACTTTATGTAGCAAGGGGGGTCAGAAAACCCTTCCTTTCTTGCCCAAAATTCCTTTGTCAAACCAATGTTTCCATTTTTAACGACTTTGAACCTTCTTGACCTCTCTAGGATTACGAATGATCTAGTGTGACATCATCCTTATTTATCATCTATTCCTACCAAAATCCCGTCGATGGGAAACCTGGAGAGGATCTACAGAACCATGTCATGACTTTTCACCTGTGGTGTTTTTCCAACTCATTCGTTGATAACGGTGTCCCATTAACGTTATTCCAATGCACATTGATTGGAATAGTGGCCAAGTGGTATATTGAGTTGTTGAGTTAAGCTTATCATTAATTTAGCTCTTTGGACATGGATTTCCTAACATACTTTCAGTTACCTATCCGCTATGAGACTGGGACTGAACTTTTGACCTCCTTACGTCAAAGTACCTCCACCCACATCTCTAATCATTTCCATGAATGGATATGGAGGCGACACTTTATTCGCGCTTAGATCCCTGATCAATTCTTGGCTGACTGGTTTGTGAAGTCATTTTTTCCTATTATCATCAAATATGTTTCCATGTCTGGTGTTATCAAGGAGGAGTAGGTTATCTTGAAGGTGCAATAACTAGATTTGATTTACTCTCAATCTGGCACACTCTATGACATTATCCCTCATGCCTCTTGTCCTTCCATAGATCCCCAAAGGCCCATTCCCGATCCTCATGCTGATGGATTTATAGGAACTATCTCGAGTCTCTCGATGAGTCATCATGTGGATCAGATGGGAAATTTTTCCATCAATACTGCACTAGTTGTTTCTTAGTTTATGGATTCACTGCCAGTTGTCCCTACCCAAATCTCTTAGATCAACATAATGCAGAATGCACAACCTGGTAACAATAACCAACAGGGAGATAAGAAGAAAAAAATAGGCATAAAAGGAATAATGTCGGGCAAGGGACAGACCCCGAACCTACTACTGCTCCTGTGAAATAGGAGGGTGGGAAGAAGAAAAATAGGTACCCTTGTACTGCATGTTAGGGATACCATTCCACTCATTAATGCCACTGCATGGATGAAATTCAAAAGTTCTTGGCTCAACGGGGGGTCCAATATCCAACCCCTGTCCTAAAAAACCCATTTCCTGAATCAAAATAGAAAATGGTAGTTGCCTCCCCTCCACCCTCACAAGGGGGAAACAATGATCAACATCAAACATGGGGGGGGCTTCATCAAGTGCATCTGTGTTCTTATGTGACCAAGAGATTAATTTACAAACGTGTGTTAAGAGTTATGATACTTCTGGAAAAGGTCATACCACCGATGTGTCCTCTACATCACAACATGATGGCTCTCTTTACATTGAGAAGCCTACTCTTTATTCATTCCCTCACCTTCCTAAGGGTTTTGTAAGAAGTCTAATATTTTTTTGAGAGCTGACCATCACTACAACATTGTTGAAGACTTTGGCGCAATCCCCTTGTGCCATGTCGACATTAGATGTTCTCCAAAGTTTTCATTAGTAGAGAAAGGCATTATTGAGTACCATTTTTGGTGTTGACCTATCCGACATTAACTCCATTGCTTTCAACTTAGACCAGGATACACCTAGGATTCCCTCCCAAGTGGCTTTTCAAATCCAAGTTAAGTCATGATGGATTACTATATATCACACGGTTGTGAATGAGGGAATGTCTACTTGTGTGATTCCTACATTTTGTTGTCAAGCTTTGGGTTCCCTCACTTTGGACCCTTCCCCTAGCATTTTTTAGTCCTTTCAAGGGCATTCATTCCATCTGAAAGGGATCATTGTGGGTTTTCCAATTGAGTTAGGTGAGAAGACTATTACTGCAGATGTGGAGGTTTTTGGTTCACTTTTGGATTACAATATCTTACTGGGACGGATTTGGTCTTATTCTATGAAAGCTATGGTTTTCATTGTGTTTTGTGTGATCCATTTTACCCATGAGGGGAAGGTGGTCGTATTGACTAGTTGGATTATTTCCCCACAGACATGAGGGTCTTTAATGGTCAAAACATTCCCCTTATTAGTGCTTCCAAATTTTCCATGACAAGTGTGGGGCCTGGGATGTTTAGGGATTCCTCCCTTATGGTTACTTTTCATTTACCCCCTTTGTTTTGCTATGTTGCGCTGTCTCCAATCCCTAAAGGCTAATTGATACTTGTGGGATCGTCGTCAATGTAGTATACAAATGCTTTTGTTCCATTTCCTTATCCACTCTTGATGATATTCCATGTTTTGATACCATGCCATCTCATGGTAACCATGTTTCCATTACGGGACATGATGTGCTTTCAATAGGGAGCTTGGGAAACATCTCTAGGACCAAGAAAAGGAATAGGTGGAAGAAATCAAGACGAGGGAGAGAACCATTAGCCTCTGCTAATCCTTTTAGGGAAAAGCCACTATCCTTTGTGATTCATGCTGGGGGCATCTCACCAACCTTTGGACTTCATGTTGGGAAGAAACAATTGACCATTGCAAATCATGCCAGAAGTGACATCATTTGTGGAAAGCCCAGTCAAGTGGGGCATGAGTTTTTTCATAAAGAATGTTGCACATAGACCCACACAACCATGTGGTGATTTGTACATTATGTAATATATTGGTGAGGTGTTCATTTTCCTTTTGTGTGTGTGTGGAATGTATTGATCAGTCCCACAATACATATATGCAAAAATTCAAAAACATTATAAAAGGTTAAAAAACCCAAAAACATTAACAAACTTTAAAAATATAAAAACATTGCATAGGTGCATTTGTTTTTGTTTTTATCTTTTTTTGGCTATTTGACGTGTGTTTTGGACTTTGTTTTAAGCTATTTTGTCAATATTTATGGTCGAGACGTGGGTTTTGGGAGGCATCCCCTGAATATGAGGTATAATATCTAAACAAACATATAGGGATAGATCACCCTTTCATTTCCATTGCATTACTCAACTATCACTTCTTTTGAAATTATGCCTTGGGTTTGACCTCGCCCAGTTGCAACTTAGCCTTCCATATTTCCCATCGTAACTTGGGCATTAATGCCTACCCCACATAGGCATTCTAGAGTAGTACCCTAATTATTATTTAGCGCCCATCCTGTTGTTATTGGTAGGATTGGGAACCCTATATAGTCCTATGATTCCATGAAATCAAAGCCACATGCTCTTTCTCGTCAGTATTGTTGTTCGTCCATGGACAAGGTTCCCACTTGATTGTTTTGTGTTGTGCATGTGCTTTACCTATCGCTTTTCATGGATAGCCATTTGTTGTTGTGATGTCATTTGCTTCACTTATGCTCAATACCTTTCCATTTGCAACACTTTGTTGCTAGCTCATGAAGCCTTTTTCCTCTGGAGAGAGTCACAACTCTGAGTGGATCACTATTGTCAGTACCCTATTGCATTTTCTTTTTCCTCAATCCATTCCATGTGCATGGAACACGTATGCTTGTGCCACTCACTCTCTTAACACAAGCTTACTCTTATCCCTTTTTCGTGCTTGTTAAAATATGCCAAAGACACATACCAGTTATCCTTTTATCCTTTTTGGGGGCTCATTAAAACTGAATGAAAAAGGCACTTTATGGAGCATTATTCTCTCTTTCCTTTGAGATCCTTAAAAAATGAAGAAGGACTTGAATTTACTTTTTCGGAATCGTATAAATTTAACTAAAAATACACCATCGAGCATAATTTTATCTCTTATTTGTGTTGAAATTTGGTTGAGCTTTGATCTTTAATTCTTTTAGATGCAAAGACTTGAAACAATGAGACAATTCAATCCATGAAATTCATACAACCATAACACAAGATATACCCTGTGGAAAAACCTCAAAATTATGAGAACAAAAACCCCAACAATTCTTCTCAATATAATATAATGGATAGCAGAGAATGCTTTCTTTTCCAACATAACACATTGCTTTCGGAAGATAAGAGATCACCAAACTTCTTGGTGAAGAAATGGAAGCAATAGAGAAGATAGATCAATTGGATGTGTTCCCAGCACACCAAAAACAAGCACAAACAATACCCTGCACAAAGAGAAGCACCTTGGCTTCAATGGAAAAGAGAATTCACTTCACACTGGATTCAACAATTTCCTATATATCATATTTATACATTATTCTCTTCTATTTTTAACTTCTAACTTCAGAATTATAAACTCGCCCTCAAACTGGATGTATTAATCTTGCATGGAGTGGTGCGCCCCACTTCTCATGCAGTGCTTCATCTCACTCAGTTGTCACTTAGGATGAACTCGCATCTTGACTGAAAGATTGCCCACTTAGTTAGGTGGCTAACTTAAGTGTCGTGATGCAAGTGTCATAACTCACGTGTCATATTTTAGTTTAACATAAGTGTCGTCATGCAATAACACTTAGTTAACTAGATCTTCTCTTTAACTGAAGTGTCGTCAGTTTTAGGTTAACTAAAGTGTGAATACTTTTGTTAACTAGTCCCTTTTATTTAACACTTAGTTAACTGAAATCATGCTGATTGATTTACTTGAAGTGACCACTACGAGTTCTTTAGTTAACTGAGACATATCTTTAACTGATTCTTTAACTGAAGCATTGATACTTAACTGAATATTTATAATTGAAGCTTTTATAATTCGAGTTCTCTTTAATTAGCAGAAGTGTCTGCATGGGAAATTTCAAATTCTCTTTATCTCTATGTTTTATCTTTTATTTTTTTAATCTCTTACTGCATGGTCAATATGTGCTAATTTTAATTATCCATCACACTACATTATAGTAAGAAGAATTATCGTATGTTGTGATCATATTATATTATTCCGGACCAAATGATCATATGCTAAAGTAATTCACTTTAGAGGTGATCAATCTCTAAAGGAGACTTAATAACAATCTGGTGATCATGGTTAATAATATATCACACAAATGACCTTTATACGGAAGGTCCACCTCTATACGGGAGGTCCATCTCATGGATACCTTTATACAGAATGTTTACATGATAATCATGACTTGATACACACAAGTTCAGAGCCTTGTCCAACAAGACTTTACAACATAATTACTTTGATCAATTACCTTTATACAGAAGGAATAAACTTTACACGGAATGCAATCAAAGTGCTCACCTCTAGACAGGAGGATCAATCTTGGCTACACAAGTTTGTTTGGAGAATGTCTCCTAATACTGTATATTTAACACTCCCTTTCAGCGAGGGAGGAATTCTCTACCATGCCAAGCTTGCCTCAGAAGTACCATACCAAGGGTTGTTTGGTGAAGCTTGTCTCGAAAAGCTTGATGCAACTCTAATTGTCACACCTAATAACGGTAGGCTCAAGATTTTCACCGAACAACCCTGCAAGTAGATTTTTGAGCCACACTGCTTCTCGGCAGGAAACACTAGCAACTATGTATTCTACTCCGGTAGTGCTCTGAGCTACGGATCCCTGCTTCCTGCTGGACCAAGATATCATAGTTGATGCTAGGCTATAACAGTAGTCGGATGTGCTCTTACGGTCCACAATGTTTCCTCCCCAGTTTGAGTCTGTATAACCAAGTAACATGACTCCTCCACTCGAGGCATATTTGAGTCCATATGAAATTGTACCTCAAATGTACCTAAGCACATGCTTAGCAACTATCCAGTGCATGTGTCTCGGATCAGACATAAATTGACTCAGAATGCTTACTGCATAACATATATCAGGCCTCGAATGTATCAAGTACATTAGCGAGCTTATAAGTTGTCTATACAAAGTGGTATCTACTGGATCTAATCCAGATCCTAACTCATGAAGTTTCCTCACATTGGAAACCATCGGTGTAGTCATATAATTGCAATCTATCATGCCAAACCTGCACAATATATCCACAGTGTAATTCCCTTGAGATAGAAAAATTTCATCTTTTCTTTTCCAGATCTCAAGGCCAAGAAAGTAGTGCATTAGACCTAAGTCTTTCATCTCGAAATCTGATGTGAGCTCCCTTTTGCACCAAGCAATCAGATGTTCCTCTCCAATGAGAAACAAATCATCAACATACAGAACCAATATCAATGGTTGGTTCTTCACTACTTTGAAGTACAAATTTGGATCAGCTTCACTCTTACAGAAACCCACTTTCTGAAGGTAGCTATCAATTCTGGAGTACCAAGCCCTGGAGGCTTGCTTAAGCCCATATAGATCTTTCTTTAGCTTGAAAACATAGGACTCCTTCCCATGCACCACAAACCCTTTAGGATGCTGAATACAAACCTCTTCCTCAACCTCACCATTGAGAAAGGATGTCTTCACATTCATCTGGTGAAGTTTCCATCCTAGAACGGATTCAAGCGCAAGCATTGCTCAAAGTGTGGTGTACCTTGCCATAGGGGCAAAGGTCTCATCATAATCAATGCCTTCTTTCTGAGAGAAACCTCTGGAAATGAATATGGCTTTATATTTCTCAATGCTACCATCCGCGGCATGCTTTATCTTGTAAAGCCATCTGGAAGTCACAGTGGACTTACCATCAGGTTTGGGAAATAACATCCCAAACATCATTCTTCATTATAGAGTTGTACTCTTCTGTCATTGCATATTTCCAAACTTGCTGCTTTGTAGCTTCTTCATATGAGGATGGTTCTGAATCACTGATGTGAATCATCAATGCAACATACCCTGAATATTTGTCAAGTTGCTTGCACTCTCTGGATGAGCCTGCTGGTGCTCCATGTTTCTCTTCATTTTGTAAGATGTCTTGACACCAAGCAGATCTTCTTTTAGTGGGAGTTTCATCAGGTGACCTCTCAACCAGTTCTATTGGTTCTTTGGGAGCTAGCGAATCTGAGGCATCTTCTGGTTTCTCCCTCTCTAACTCTGAAGGGGGAGAATTAGACTCGGGATCCTCCATCTCTAAATCACATTGAATCTCTTTCGATATTTTGAAAGCAACTTCCTCATGGAAGGTAACATATCGGTTGACTTCAATGTGTCTCTCACCAGATACATATATTCGATATGCTTTGGATGAATCGATATAACCCACAAAGGTGCATTTCTTTCCAAAAGGCTCCATCTTTGTTCTCTTTTCTTTTGGCACATCAATGTATACTGGGCTCCCGAAGATACTCAAGTGTGAGATGTCCGGCTTCTCACCGATAAACACTTCTTCTAGTGTCTTCTCATCTAGAATGGCATGCTGGATTCTATTCTGTATGTACACAGCTGTACAGGTGGCTTCTGCCCATAATGAGGTAGACATATCTTGATCATGCATCATGGTTTTTGCAGCCTCACATATGGTTCTATTCTTTCTTTCGACAACCCCATTTTGCTGAGGGTTGTATGGTATTGTTAACTGTCTATATATTCCTGCAACACTACATAGCTCATTAAATGCATGTGAATCAAATTCACCTCCATTATCAAACCTTAATGCACGAATGTGATTTTTTTTTTAATTTTCAGCTAGCGCTTTAAGCTCTTTAAATTTGCTAAGAGTTTCACTTGTATCCTTCATGAAATAAATTCATGACTTCCTAGAAAACTCATCTACGAACAATACATAATATAAGAAGCCACTCAGGGAGGGGGATGACATGGGACTACATACATCAGAATGTATTAAATCTAAAATCCCTTTAGATCTAGTAGAGCTGCTAGAAACACTTTTCTTAACATTCTTCCCAAGTCCACAACCCCGACATACACTATCATGCTCAAAATCAAATATGGGCATACCTTTTACCATCTTTTGAAGTCCCGGTAGCGCTTTGTAGTGTAGGTGTCCCAGCCTTCTGTGCCAAGGCTCGCATGGACTAATAGTGTGGTGAATCATAGCTTGAATGTACTTCCAGGGTACCTTGCAGAGTCCTCCCTCTCGAAATCCAATCACAGTATCAGATTCTAGGTTTTTGTTCTTCGGCCATAAAAGTGCTTTGTTATCCATGAAGATAACTTGAAAGCCTTTGTCTTCAAGAACCGAAACTGAGAGGAGTTTCTTCTTCAATCTTGGAACATATAGAATGTATTCCACATGTAGAATATCACTGGTGCTCAGTTGGAATGAGGTGGATCCAACTCCTTGGATCAAATAAGTTGAGTTGTCCCCCAACTCTACCATGCATGTGAATTATTTCTCTTTTAGATCGGTGATGGTACTCTTGTAACTAGTCATATGTTTGGATGCACCACTATCAATCAACCATGTGTCTTCATTTGTGATGACGGATCCCGAAAGGGATGAGACAAGATAATACTCCCTTCTTGTCTCCTTTTCTTCAGATGCATTCTTTTGAGTGATTTCATCTTCTATGGCGGTAGAAGCATGAAAATTTCCTTTCCGCTTTGCTCTACAATCTCTTGAGAAATGGTCTTTCTTGTTGCAATTGAAGCATCTAGCTTTTGACTTATCAAAGCCTTTGTTGAACTCCTTCTTCTTTGAATGAGAGAACTTATTTTCGAAGAAGGGTTTCTTTCCTTTCTTCATTCTTGCCGTGAGGGCAAGATTTTCTTCTTTGATGCACACTGACTTGCTCTTGATTCACCCCTCCTCTTCGAGGCAGTCATGCCACAACCTTTTGAAGTTAGGTTGTACCTCTCGGCCATTTACCGCATCCAAGAATATCTCCCATGAGGATGGTAGACCATCAATAGCGGTTTGGAGAAGATCATCTTCATCCACCACTACTCCAATACTAGCAAGCTGATCTCTTACCTGAGATATCTTGGAGAAGAAGGAGGCCATTGTCTCATCAGTATCCATCTTTAAGTTCTAAATCTTATTCTTCAATGCCCTCTTTTGAATTAGGGCCTTCTTCTCATATAGGTTTGTCAATGTATCATAAAATTCATTCGTGGTCTTCAACGGTGTGATCACAAGCATCAAGTTATCTTTTACTGAATCATAGATTATCCGTTTAGCATTAGCTTGATTCTTCTTAAATTTGATGTGCCCTACATTAGATATAGGATCCTCCACCATAGTGGATAGATAGCCATCCAAGTCATGTTACTCTAGGATGTTGAGAATCCTAGCCTTCCAAGTGTTGAAGTTTGAGGTGCCCTCAAGATGGACTTTCGGTCGTACAGAGACTGATGCCATAGTCTTCAAATCTTGTGTTCAAATTCTCAGGATCTACGTAGGCTCTAGCTGGCATGCAAAAATGAGCTCCTTCACGCCCTGAGCTCTGATACCATGTTGAAATTTAGTTGAGCTTTGATCTTTAATTCTTTTAGATGCAGAGACTTGAAGCAATGAGACAATTCAATCCATGAAATTCATACAACCATAACACAATATATACCCTGTGGAAAATCCTCAAAATTATGAGAACAAAAACCCCAACAATTCTTCTCAATATAATATAATGGATAGCAGAGAATGCTTTCTTTTACAACATAGAATATTGCTTTTGGAAGATAAAAGATCACCAAACTTCTTGGTGAATATACGGAATCAATAGAGAAGATAGATCAATTGGATGTATTCCCAACACAACAATAACAAGTACGAACAATACCTTGCACAAAGACAAGCACCTTGCCTTCAATGGAGAAGAGAATTATTCACTTCACACTGGATTCACCAATACTGTATATCACATTTATACATTCTTCTCTTCTATTTTTAACTTCTAACTTCAGGATAAACTCGCCCTAAAACTGGATGTATTAATCTTGCATGGAGTGGTGCACCCCACTTCTCATGCAGTGCTTCATCTCACTGAGTTGTCACTTAGGATGAACTCGCCTCTTAACTGAAAGCTTTCCCACTTAGTTAGGTGGCTAACTTAAGTGCCATCATGCAAGTGTCATAACTCACGTGTCATCTTTTAGTTTAACATAAGTGTCGTCCTGCAATAACACTTAGTTAACTAGATCTTTTATTTAACTGAAGTGTCGTCTTTTAGGTTAGCTAAAGTGTAAATACTTTAGTTAACTAGTCCCTTTTATTTAACACTTAGTTAACTGAAATCATACTGATTGATTTACTTGAAGTGACCATTGTGAGTTCTTTAGTTAACTGAGACATATCTTTAACTGATTCTTTAACTGAAGCATTGATACTTAACTGGAGATTTATAATTGAAGCTTTTATAATTCGAGTTATCTTTAATTATCAGAAGTGTCTGCATGGGCAATTTCGAATTCTCTTGATCTCTATGCTTTATCTTTTATTTTTTATCTCTTACTGCATGGTCAATATGTTCCAACTTTAATTATCCATCACACTACATTATAGCAAGAAGAATTATCGGATGCTGTGATCATATTATATTATTTCGGACCAAATGATCATATGTTAAAGTAATTCACTTTAGAGGTGATCAATCTCTAAAGGAGACTTAATAACAATCTGGTGATCATGGTTAATAATATATCACACAACATTAAATGCTTTTAACAAGTAAAGCATGACCTTTATACGGAAGGTCCACCTCTATACGGGAGGTCCATCTCATGGATACCTTTATACGGAAGTTTTACATGATAATCATGACTTGATACACACAAGTTCGGAGCCTCGTCCAACAAGACTTTACAACATAATTAATTTGATCAATTACCTTTATACGGGAGGAATAACCTTTACACAGAAGGCAATCAAAGTGCTCACCTCTATACGGGAGGATCAATCTTGGCTACACAAGTTTGGTTTGGAGAATGTCTCCTGATACTGTACATTTAACACTCCCTCTCAGCGAGGGAAGAATTCTCTACCATACCAAGCTTGTCTGGGAAGTACCATACCAAGGTTTGTTCAGTGAAGCTTGTCTCGGAAAGCTTGATGTAACTCTAATTGTCACACCTAATAACAGTAGGCTCAATCTTTTCACCAAACAACCCTGCAAGTAGCTTTTTGAGCCACACTACTTCTTGGCAGGAAACACTAGCAGCTATGTATTCTACTTCAATAGTGCTCTGAGCTACGGAGCCCTGCTTCCTGCTGGAACAAGATATCATAGCTAATCCTAGGCTATAACAGTAGCCGAATGTGCTCTTACAGTCCACAATGCTTCCTCCCCAGTCTGAGTCTGTATAACCAAGTAACATGACTCCTCCACTCGAGGCATATATGAGTCCATATGAAATTTTACCTCGAAGGTACCTAAGCACATGCTTAGCAGCTGTCCAATGTCTGTGTCTCGAATCAGACATAAATTGACTCAGAATGCTTACAACATAACATATATCAGGCCTCAAATGTATCATGTACATTAGCGAGCCTATAAGCTGTCTATACAAAGTGGGATTTATTAGATCTGATCCAAATCCTGACTCATGAAGTTTCCCCAAATTGGAAACCATCGGTGTAGTCATAGATTTTCAATCTATCATGCCAAACCTGCACAATAAATCCACAGTGTACTTCCCTTGAGATAGAAAAATTTCATCTTTTCTTTTCCAAATCTCAAGGCCAAGAAAGTAGTGCATTAGACCTAAGTATTTCATCTCGAACTCTGATGTGAGCTCCCTCTTACACCAAGCAATCAGATGTTCCTCTCCAGTGAGAAACAAATAATCAACATACAAAACGAATATCAATAGTTGGTTCTTCACTACTTTGAAGTACAAATTTGGATCAGCTTCACTCTTACAGAAACCCAGTTTCTGAAGGTAGCTATCAATTATGGAGTACCAAGACCTGGAGGCTTTCTTAAGCCCATATAGAGATTTATTTAGCTTGCAAACATGGGACTCCTTCCCATGCACCACAAATCCTTTAGACTGTTGAATATAAACCTCTTCCTCAACCTTACCATTGAGAAAGGTTGTCTTCACATCCATCTGGTGAAGTTTCCATCCTAGAACAGATGCAAGTGCAATCATTGTTTGGATTGTGGTGTACCTTTCCATAGGGGAAAAGGTATCATCATAATCGATGCCTTCTTTCTGAGAGAAACCTCTGGAAATGAATATGGCTTTATACTTCTCAATGCTACCATCTGCAACATGCTTTATCTTATAAATCCATCTGGAAGTCACAATGGACTTCCCATCGGGTTTGGGAACAACCTCCCAAACATCATTCTTCGTTATAGAGTTGTACTCTTCTGTCATTGTATATTTCCAAACTTGCTGCTTTGCAACTTCTTCATATGAGGATGGTTCTGAATCACTGATGTGACTCATCAATGCAACATACCCTGAATATTTGTCATGTCAAAATGTTAAAATGTTGTTTATAATGATGTTAATCAACTTGTTGTTCAAGTGATTCTAAATAAACACCATTATTATATTTTAGGTTATGAAGAGAACATGGGCTATCAAAGTGTTTCTTTTGATGATCAACTGCAGTATAAGCATATTGAAGAATGTATCAAAGTGTAATTTGTCACACCCAAAATCCATTTCTTTGTCATGTACACTAACAGTTTTCTACAAAACCAATTTTCCATTATTTAGTGCTCAATTTGATTGACATTCTAAAGTAAATTCAAGTTATGATTTGATTTCAGGGCACGTAAATTTAAGCAATTGGGTAATTCTTATCTAATCTCACAACCCAACGGCCAAAAAAAAATTACATACCTTCACTAAAACTACATTGTGCACCTTCGACTGTGATTCCAAAAACACCTTCACTAAATCTGTCGCACCTACTGTAATGAAGGTTGACGCATCAGTCGGGCCTTTTTTATATGGGTCTAGGATTCCCAAGGAGAAGGCTATTGAGCTTCAATGCCCTTATTATTAAGGGACTGGAATAAGAATATTCCATGCGAGTGCTAATCAATCCGCCTATTGGATTTTTGTGGACCACTTCCTATCCCTGCTGCCCCTAGAGACTTAAAGAAGGCCAGTCAAAAGTTCTTGTCCCGTTCTCTTTTTATTACTACCTGATCCATAGTGAGTGCATGCAGATTGGAGTGATCCTTAAGATGAACTATAGTGCTATGGGAGATATGGATCCGCCATCACTTGTACCAACTACAATAATTATTCAACCCGACAATCAGATAAATCTACCAGGTATTTCTATTTTATCGTAGGCGGTCTGAATCCTGATGTTAAGAATAACATGGCTTAGTCATGTCTTGGCCGTGTTTATTTTAGTGTTGTATCTTTGATAAATTTGTGATAAAGATGGAACTGATGTTGCGACAGTCTAAGTACTGAATAGCTAAGATTTTTCAAACAAAGGGATTAAAAATGAGTTGAATGTTTAAGGTTGTACCCAGTACTTTATATTATTATCTTCAGTTTAAATTTACACAAATCTAAATAGATTGTAAAATTGTGTCCAGAATTGAAGGGTTTATTTACTGGATCTGTGCTTCACAAATAGTAGTAATACCCACGAAATCATGGAATAATCCCAATGGAACACCCACAAAATCAAAAGCCAAGAAACATAACAAATTTTCATATTCATAAAGTTTTGTAACCTAAACTCAAATTAACTCCCGAAATACTGGGTTTCCATGAATGGCTCTCTTCTTTTGTTGCCCCAGAAACTTGAAGGGTTTGGAAACAAAAACTTGTGTTGTGGATCAAATTTAAGTCCAGCTCCTTCAGATTTGTTTGTCCACCATATCCTTCCAAGAAATGAAACAAGGTGAGCAAGATGGTAGGGAAGGAAAAGATTCTTCTCCATGATGCAATTCCTACAGATCGGATCTATTGGATTTTCCTTTTGGAGAATGCCCTATTTTCATTTATTTTCCCTTCTTTGGCCTCCCAAGCTCTTTTCTAATTTACCCATTTTTTCCACTCATTTATTTTCCCTATTTTATCCTATTTTTATTTAGTTTCCCTCTCTTTTTATATTTGTTTTGTTCTTATATTATTCTTCTTTTTTAATTTGTTATTATTAATATTAATATATTACATATATTAACTATATAATATATTAAATATATATAATAACTATATAATATGTTATTAATTAATTAATTAATTTAAATATAATTAATTATATATATATAGAGAGAGAGAGAGAGAGAACTATATGATATCTATATATATTAACACATACATAACATATGATATATATTAATTATATTAATATATATAATAATTATATTAATTATATTAATATATATATAATAATTATATTAATTATATTAATATATATAATAATTATATTAATTATATTAATCTATATAACTATAATATCTATTTAAATTGAGGCTTCAAGTTCTGACTAGTCTAGTTATTGCATCAAGAGTATTGAGGTGCACATTAATATCAATGTGCTTCACAATCAAGTAGATGGAGCAAGCTAAACATCATGGAGCATTATTCCCTATTCAGAAAGTTATTTGACAAAATCTGATAATGGATCTCTCTCTCTCTCTCTCTCTCTCTCTCTCTCTCTCTATATATATATATATATATATATATATAATTTTACAATTTCATAAATTTTAACGATGTAGATGGATTTTTGAATCCATCTATAGCGTTAAAATTTACGAAATTGTAAAATTTTATTACAATTTCGTAAATTTTAACGTTGCATATGGATTCAGAGACCCCTTATAAAATTTAGAGATCTCCCCCTTTTTAAGGGGGTCTCTAAATTCATCTGCAACATTAAAATTTATGAAATTGTAATTTTTTTTGCAATTTCATAAAATTTAACGCTTTGTGTGTGATGTATAAGGAAATATTTGATTAAGACATCTTACATAATTATTAACTTAACTGTCTAGTTGTAATTTTTATCTCATGATTAAATTAGTCATATTTTTTATCCCATGACTAAATTAGTCATTTATTTTTGTCATTTTTAGTTGTGATCACTTAAAATTACTCAAATTGGTCATATTTCACTTAAAAACGCTATGGTAACCAAAATTTTTGGTGGTTTAGTCATTTATTTCACATGGTGACCAACTTTTTTGGTCGCCTGGTCATTTATCACCCATTTTTATACTAGTTGTATGGAATATCCAATATTATTGTAAGTGATAGAGGCTCAATTTTCACTAGTATTTTTGGACTAAAATATTTTCTTGTTTGGGTAGTCAATTGGCTCACAACTCCTCTTACCATCCTCAACCTCATGGGAGAATTGATATTGTGAATACATGTCTATAAGGGTATATTTGTTACTTTGCATCTGATAAACACACATAATGGGTCAAGTTATTTCCCTTGGCATAATGGTGGTACAACACATCCTTCCATAGTTCATAAAAAAATGTCCCCATTTATGGCACTTTATGGCTATCATCCTCCATCCATCACACCATCCTTGAAAGGGAAAGTTAAGGTTCAAGTAGTGGAGTATCACATACATCACCAACAAGAGGTTCTCTAACTATTGAAAGATAACTTGTCTATAGCACAAAATAGGATGAAACAACAAACAAAAAAACATCATAGTGAAAGGAATTTGAAGTGGGGGATTGGGTATTTTTTAGGCTACCACCATACAAATAGATGTCTCTCAAGAAACAAAATAAGGATAATAAATTAGTACCCAAGTACTATGGTCCCAATAAGGTGTTGTAGAGGACTGAAAGTATAGATTACAAATTGGATTTTCCGCCATATTCATGTATACATCCAATCTTTCATGTTTCTTACTTAAAAGAGGTATGGTGACAAGAACCTAGTTCAAAATATTTTACCAAAGATTGATGAAGGGAAAATCATACTAGAACTTGAAACAATATTTTAAACACAAATCAAGCAACTGCAAAATCAAGCAATTACTAAGTACATAATCAAGTGGAAAAACCTACCAATAAAAGAGGTGACATGGGAAGATGATTTCTTCAAGCAGAAGCATCCACAATTAATCAAGCATTGTGCAAACCACTTGTTTGAAGGGTAGGGTCATGTTAAGACCAAGATATTGTGACATTACATTTCTATTATTATATTAGTGTTGTCTTTATTGGTCGACTAGGACCTTAATTGTAATTGTACCCAGTTTTCCTCCTATATATACCAAGGAGATCTTGTTTAATAGATAACATCATCTTTTGCATTTGATACATTGTAAAACAAGGTTTCCCACTCAAAGAGACCTATTATTCATTGACTATTTATCTTTCTCAAAGCATGGAGCTACATTTCTTTCCATTTTTATGATATTTGGGTAATTTCATTCATAACGCCAAGCCTCTACTTTATATAGTATTATGCTTGAGGGTGGGGTGTGCATTCAAAATGTGCAAGTCCATTAGCCTTCTTCTAGTCTTGGCTTGATGAAATCATTGTTGTCTACTTATACTTTTGTCAAATGTCTTCATACTTTTTCTACTCTATCATTTGGTCATCTGGAATCTTTCCCATTGTTATAGGTTTGGTATTAATTTAGCATTGAGGTTCCTTAATGCTGCTAACACTCTCTACTTTGAGTGTGAAACTCACATATGTTGTATTTGTTGAATATGTGCCACTTTGTACATTCCTACCACTATAGTGCTTATTTGTCCACAATTCAAAACAAGGGGGCTAACAACAACTAGACAAGCATATATCCTCCCTAAAACTCATCGATTCACTTTAGGCTAATACAATACATTGTAGTTTAATATATGGGAATAACAAAACCAACTACATTTCAAGTTGCTAAGTAGTTAGTGTTGTGATACTCCCTAGCCTAGATCCATGCACAAGAACTTTTCCCTAACATATTAATTGATTTTAGTGGGTTCGATCAGATCTTCACATCCTTTTAATTGTGTATGGATTCAAGCCTTCTCACAACACATATTTCAGAAAAAATCAAGAATATTACATTATGAGAAAGAATTGGGTTTTTCATCACTAACGGGTTAGGAGAATAAACATTCTCAATGATATATCTAGGAATAGTATCTTTATTTTATTGATTAAAACTTTCTTATCTTCACCATCACCTTTATATTCATCACTACCTTTCATTGTCTCCTCCCTTGTATTATCCCCACCACATATTTAGTATGCCCACCATCACCACCTTCCTTCTTCTCCCCTCTCTTTCTTGTCCCTTCTTACTTATATCCACTCTTATTTTGTGGGAAAATATATATTTCTCTTCCATCCTCCTATCATTCATGTATTTATAATGCACCTACAATTATGTCATGCATGGATTGTATTCTCCTCCCTTCTCTTTTTTTTTCTTTAAAATATGATTTCTAGGGAAACTCCTAGAAACTTCCCCTCATTTCAAGGATGTTACCCAATGTAAAGTCGGTGGTTCCTAAGTTCCAAGCACCCCATCCTAAGGGAATCACAGAGAGTCTAACCCATGACCTCCCCTACATTGGGGAAGAGATCTCATGTCTGACTCATGACCACTTGAGCTAACCCCTAGAGCTAGACCTCTCTTCCCACATTATCATATATTTTCATCTTCATCCTTTTCCCTATGAAACTCTATCAATCTATGTATAATCCCCATGTATATTAACTTTTTAACTTTTGTTGTTATCAAAGTGTCTATGAAACTCTATCAATCTATGTATAATCCCCATGTATATTAACTTTTTAACTTTTGTTGTTATCAAAGTGTCTCCACATGTTTCATAGTCTTTGTGTTTGCAATCCAACTGTCTCAATTTTAATACTTAGGTGAACTATAGGGGGGCATGGGGGTGGTAAATTAAGGAGGGACATGGATAACCAAGTCAATATTCTCATAAATAAAATGTTTCCACCTTATAGAGAAGTACTTTGGAATGTTGTATACATTAGGCTTCTCAAATATGATTTGTTGGCGTCATTCTTTATATTTATATTCAATAATTTTAAATTGTTTATGGTCTCTTAAGATGTTATATTTTAGGGAATAATATGCATATATTATATTCCATGAAGTTTGTATACTTACCTTGTGATTCTATCATTGTAGTACATCGATAGACATGGCTTCTAGTGTAGAAGGATTTAGAGATGATGCCAAACAAAAGAGAATCAAAAGGTCAAGATGGCCCTTCACAGTTGAGTTGAAATTACATAATTTATGAATTGTATATAATATTGAAATATATGTATTTGAGTTATGAAGGCTTGCATTTATATTTCTCATCATTACAAATAATATTTGTTTCCCCGTTAAAACAATAAATAATATTATGTTTTCTTGTAAAGGTTTAATGAAAAAAATGGAAAGTTTCTAAATGGATTAACAAAACAAGAGATGTATTATTTTTCATGTTGTAGAAAGGTTTAATGAAAAAATTGAACAGTTTCTAAATGGCTTAACAAAACAAGAGAAAATGTTTATAAAGGATGATTACATTTTTTTAAGGCCAATTCAAGTTTGGAGAATTATGTTAGTTGAATTCACATTGTGAATGTTCGAAGTATGGTTTATCTTGCATCTTTCAATGAATTTAAGAGAGTATATTTAAGTCTTATTTTATTGAATAAGCATCATTTTTCATTGTGAGTATTTGTTCCATCACATGCACATTAATGTGTGAGAAAAGAACTCAAACATGAGGCGATGAACCAAGGTGAAGATTTGTCTGAAGGGAAGACAAAGCTTATGAATCAAGTCAAGATGAATCTATACATGCACATTAATGTATGAGAAAAGAACTCAAACATGAGGCAATGAACCAAGGTGAAGACTTGTCTGAAGGGAAGACAAAGCTTATGAATCAAGTCAAGATGAATCTATACAATTTAATTGGAAAGGGCATGTTCTAGAGTATGGAAGGGGAAAATGGTTCCATACAAGGATAGTGGATAATTAAGACTAGGGAGTTATCCAATGTAAATCAAAAACATTGGAATGATATTAGTATTGATAGTACTAGAAGCAAAATACATTGTAGAAACTCCATAAAAGGTACCCAACCACACATTTTAGTGACAAATGGGTAAAGAAGGGAATGATAGAGACAATGAGGAGGAGGGGGTTTCATATTGGGTAAAATTTGAATTATTTATCTTTTTCTTGACTCATTTTGTAATCTTAGTTTACCTTTTTATAATTTCATTATGTCTCTCCATTCACATATAGTTTTCATCATTTTCTATGGTACTAAGCAAATTTAGGATAATAGTAGAAAAACTTCCTATATTGGAAAGAACGAAGAACATATCAATACAACAAATGTTGATAAAGAGGTATAGAAAGGCATATTCAAGCAATTAAAAGAGGAGGAAAAGATCACAACTAAGAACATAGAACGAGGATTAGACCACCCTAAGACACCTAAACAAATGGACATGGCATATTTATATGCCCTATCCTTGGTAAATTGTTACATTTGTATTACTTGTTATGGTGTTGGTGTTTTGCCACCAACATGTACCAAATGTACCTACTTGAGGTTTGTGTAATCCCAAGTACTAGATCAAATGAAAATAGGGAAAAGTAAACTAAATACACAAGATTCCTCAATATTCATGCAATTTAAATGAAGAGAAAGCTATTTAAAAGATGGCAAATCAATACATATAAAGAATTTTTATTTATATTAATATAAAGAATAGGCAGAGATTGAGACACCTTGGTGTTAGTTGTATTAAGTGCGTACCTTTGTAGCTAAACCAAGGGAGGGTTCTTCTTCTCCTTTGTGCCCAATTTCCATCCAAATTATGTATAAGGTGGGTCCCAAATGGTTAAAGGAAAAATGGAGTTTCTCTCTCACGTTTAGTAGGAAATCTAGCAACACAACCTTGCTCTTGTGGATGGATCTATGGAGTGACCTTGAGGGATATAATTATAGGAAATAATGTGGACAATACTTAGATCTAGCTCTAATGTGAATAGTCCCCACTTCATTGATGATTTAGCAGGGAATATAGGTTTTGGACACCAAATCAAATGTTATTTTTTGAAATATTGGTTAGGGAGTGTCCACTTTGATCCACTAAACCTTTTTGGAAGGCACATGGAAATTAAGAGTAATTGAATTATGGTTCTGGGACCTCATCGTGGTTTTCAATATTTTTAGTATGACGTGCCTTCATTGAATTCTAGGAAAAATCCACACAATGATAGTTAGGGTCAAATTTTGACTTTTCTTTACTTTTTGGTCATATTATTGAGGTCATATGATTTGAAAGTGTTGGAAATGGGGCTAATAATGTTGGGAATGATGTATAATGGTGATGATAATCATGAAAAGGTAGGTGATGGAAATTATGTTGTTAATAGTTTCCCATTGATGTTTGAGGTCAGGTTCTCATCATATGACTGAAATACATTACAAGTTTTTTTTGTATTTCAATCCATAGGAAACAATGAAAACATGTAAAGGGAGTGAGAGTGATTAAGGAGAAATAATCCCAATCCCCGAAGGGGCCATACAAGCCACACCTGTAAACAAACCAACCAGAGGGGATAGGTGTATATAATCTCAAATAAAAACAAATTGGGAATCTCATGCTCGTATCAATATCTCAATATAATATGGGAACAAGACCAAGCAGAGTTTGATCAAAGTACATAATAACTATTGTGTGAAATACAACATGAGGGTTAAACAGGGACCCAATCCAAGTACATAGGTTTGGTCCAACCCATAACTGATAAAAGATACATGAGTAGGAACAATGGCATCTTGGTAGGATGAAAAGTCACAAGAACTAAAGCCCTATTGAAAATTGGAGAGGCCCGAGATCTGGAAGGAGTAATAATATGAGAAACTCCTCACAAGTGGCTCAATTGTTGAAAGACTTAACCAAATAGGTTTGGGGAACTATAATTGAAACTAGATCAATGTTTCCAATGCAACATGGACATCATAGGAAGCTATAAGATAAAGGGATTCCATAATAGACTCAAGCATTGGAGAGAGTCGTGAATGTCTAGGGTGTTCAACCAAACTAGGATAAAGGAACCACCATTCTATACAGTTCTAAACAATCCAATAATGAGTTGTAGTTGCGCACGTGAGAATTAACCAATCCAAGGGGCAATGAGGTCTCCCCTTAGGTGTCCAATATTACCCATGAATGATGGTTATGGGGCTAGGGTACATAATTCCTCTAGACCTATCCTCTTGAAAATGGGTGTTGAATTCAATAAAGGGAGGTCTCATAACAAAAATAAAGTTGAATCCATGTTAAACATACTAAAATTAGTAGAATATAACCCATAATAAATTCCGCGCCCACAACTTAAATGTTGAAATATAAAATGTACATATCACTCTTTGTTTCCATCACCTTGGTTATCTTCCTCACTCGGCACGATAAAATTATTATTCTCAAAAACATGTTTTGATCTTCAATCATGTCTTAGTATGAACTACCAATCCTTAAAAACAACTTAGTTGTAGTGTTTTGGGAAAACACAAGGCTCCTTTTCATCCCACATCTTTTTGGATTTTATACACATTATCCCACTTTCACAATATTTATTTGCATTACTTTGGTCAGAGTTATCCCACCACTTGCACCTAAAAATAATACATTTGGAAGACAAGAAGACCACTTGCATGATCTCCTATATATTTTTGACATAACCTAACTATCCCCCTATTAGGTTTTGATCACAATGTCTAGCATGACTAGGTTGGTCTAAAACTCGACCTTCACTCCACAATCAAGTGTGAAATATCCATTACTGACATCCTCAGTGAAAAAAAATGTCTACATGCCCACATAAATGGGAACAAATGCACCTATAAAAAATGAATAAAGGATGGTGTCATATGTCGAGGACCCCAAGCAATAAAAATGTAATACATGTTATCATTCAAACATACATTATAAAATGAGCAATTGACATTGAGATATTATTACAGAGTTCTTGCACTTAATCCCTATGTTTAGTGCATCCTCTTCACCACATAGGAAATTATCAGACATGCCATATTTATTTCTAATCTAATCAACCACCCATTTGTTGAAAAATAGCGTTGGCATGTTTTCTTTTAAATAATCATGATAAGGCATCCTTCTATTGTTCAACTATCTGAATTATTTCCTTTCATTATCCCATCTCCTATTCTTCTCTTCATATAGTGCAACCCATAGTCATGTTGCCTCCATGTTGTAAAGAATTTTTTTATCGATGGCATCAATTTCAAAATTTGTTGATGTAGTCATGAAATTAAAAGCAATAGTATGGGATCAAATAAATATTATTAAGTATAGTGTAAACAAATATTTTGTAGAAAATTAACAAAAAATAAGTGTCTTACTCTTTACGATGCGCCTTTTGTTTGTTTGTTTGGAGTAGGTCGCCTTCCCCTTTTTCCTCCCCCTGATGGTCATCCCAAACCACTTTATCATGTCATCAATTTACTTCATTCACTCATAAGAATAATATAAAAACTCAATACTATGCACCCCTCCACTGTAGATGGTTTGGGTCTTGCCATTTTTCCATAAAACCCTTTCTAATTTTCATGTACCTCTCCAAGATGAACATCCAAAAAAATGATACCACTCTAGATAACGCAACCTCATCAACTAGATTAAATTAGAAGATGGACCTCTAAGTCCATGAAACTCTTAGGTAGTTCCTTCTCAAACATACAAACAATATTAACTATCTCCCAAAACCATAGTGGAATGTTGTTGTGATTCTCCTTTGATGTAATATAGTGTATAAATGTAGATAATTTTGATATGGTACATCACAAATATTAGGGGGAGTCATGGTTCATACAACCATGCATGAGTAAAGGATAATGGCACTACAATTAAAGGTACAAAATTAATTGGTATAATTTTGTGAGTACATACCATATAACCTACACTATAGTATAAGAAGCATATAATCAACGTACATACCGTTAGAAGGTTCATATGGTCATGTGATAAACCCCTACAAAATTCCTTCTATGATGAAGTGGAATTGTAGAATCGAACCATATAAATAAGGTTCCTCTACGCAGTTTTTTGGCCAATGTGTTGTATTAGTATTTGAAGCAATAAGATCTCTACTAACACCCAATGTGTCAATTTTTTTGGGTGATACATGCCTCCATATGGAAGATGACACGTTTTTTAATATATCCATGGGATCTAAGTGGGAAATCTTAAGATACCCCCAATAGGAATTTTCTCAACATAGGTGTCAAATAATTCAAGATCATAGAACATAGGTTCCCTATTTGGTTAAAAATTATGTAATTTCCTTGTCTTTCTCGATTTCATGTGCCCTAAGCTAGTCTATCAATGCCACCATTTTAGGTCTGTAGGTTCTATCTAGTTTATCATTGAAATCATGTGTTTCTCTTCTATAAGGGTAGTCTTCTAAGAGGAATACCCTCAAGTAGTCCTACATTTTATTTCATGGGTTGTCAAACCACCTAGCCTTTATAGAAGGTCCTTAACATTTCAATCCATGACACCTTTTTGTTACCTGACCTGTGGTGTTATTATATATAGAACACATTAGCACCAAAGAAGATAGTTTCACCAAATCAAGCATGCCAAAATAACATAGTAGATATAAACAAATCAATCAACATATGTACAAGACAAAACTCCTAGTCTCGAATAATCATGCATGCTGTAAACACATATGCCCATCTAAAACATAATTGACTCCCCCAATGGAATAGGTATTGATACATCATATACCTTCTCATAATTGTTTTGATTTATCAATCATGGTTAGAATCATAAATTCATTCTCTTCATTTGTCTTCTACCAAGAACTATAAGAGCCAACATAAGATGCCCACTCTTCATAGACAACATGGGGGTAACGTTATTTATCAATACCACTGGCCAAAATCAATAGTTTATGTTTTAGATAGAATATGGTTTAAATACATCCATGGCCATGCTCAATCATTTTTTTTGTATTTATCTTTTAATTTATTAGGCCATGTATCCTCCATATAATTTAGGGATAATTAAATCCACTATAATTCACATAACTCTTGGCTCACTTATGTGTGAGACTTACCACCCCTGTAACATGACTACTTATTTACAACAAAAGATATTTTGAATCCTTGGATTATAGGCATGTGCCTCAATATCTTATGGGGAGGACCATTTTTACAATTTTTTAAAAAATTATGATACCTATCATGCCCACATTCTGGACATATTACTTTGTCTATATATTCACCTATGTAAAGAATGCAACTATCTGAATAAGGATGACATGATATCGACAAAACACCCATCCTTTTTAGTAGTTTCTTTGCCTCTGCATAGCTTCCATTTTTTAATAATATCAACTGGAAGTACCTTATCTTTATATAGACTACAATTAGCAAGCAAAATGTTTACACTATCATTAATCATGCATAAAATCCTTTTTCATTGTTGATTACATGCAACAAGATTCATTAAAATATAGGGGACTCAATGGTTAGTTACCTAAGTGGTGCTAAGAAACACACATATGACATATTGTACATTATTTTTAAGTTGTACAATATTATGTTTGTTCCTAGTTGGGTATACCTTAACCTATGTCCAAAGAGAGGGGTGTTGGAAATACATTTCAAGCTTTCAAAAAAGGTATTGGATATATGAGTGTCGTTCCTGAGCTCATCTTATTGGAGCACATTTAAAAACATTCCCTCCAAGGCATGGGTATCCTGTAAGAAATCTTCCTTACCAACTTATGTATCATTGTTTTCATCCCAGCATTTGAAGAACCATTGTGATTGTAGATGTTATGAATTGTTGACTCAAGACATAGTGGGAGTTGAAGACGTGGTTTATCCAATCATGCTTGGTATGCTTCCTCTTCACTCTATGCTCATTTAAGATCCTTCACTTGAGTTGGCATTGTAGTGGGGTGCAATGATAGATGATAGACACATCACCCGTTGTCTTAGTCCTTATTGCAAAATATTGAAAATCTAATCAATGATATTAGAAAATGCAACACATCTAATATATCAACACATTAAAACACACATTTATTAGAAGCATCGAAAAACATTTCCAATACACATGGAACCAACCACTTTAGAAAAAATGTGAAATTAAGAGAAAATTTTACATTAATTCCATTGAAAATCCAAAAATACAATTAGCCAATGATATTTTTTCATGTTCCAAGGGGACATATAAAGGTAGTACGAATGTAAGCCACCTTTGACAAACAATCGATAGTCTACAAAAGTGATAGCTTATTGATAACTAGTTGCTAGGAGACACATTGAATATTGCATGCACACTAACAAATCTTGATGCCTTAATTTTTCATAAAGAACTCTTTGTAATTCGAGTGTTCCTCACATGAACAACTTGCGTTGAACAATGAGCACCTACAACTATTTATGAACCCTAGAATGTTGACATGAGTGCATACATGACCATTAATATATAACAGGTTCTTCGTGTCAAAGTTTTTGAAAGAATAATTGTTCATGCACACATTATACATGAAAATGCTATGTTTGAATTTAAAAATATTTAAGTAATCAAACTCGCAATAAAGAGGACCACAAAATGTCATAATTGTTATTGACTATTTTGGAAGAATGAACACGTGTGAAAGGTTAAATAAACTAAGATTTTCTAACATCTATTTTAGACTTGGCAATCATGTAATTATTACCACAAAAAGGAGAATCTGGTCCCAGCATTGGGCATGGGCAGGGAAGACAATTAAACTCCATATAAAGTGTGATTGTAACAGGTTCGATATTTAATTTTCATTTGGATAGGAAGAGAGAATCCTTTGTTGTGCTCTAACTATTGAATTGGCATTGGTGTGTACTTGGGCATTGTTTCTCTTAGCTCAAACAACTTTTAGACCTCCTTGTAGAGATCTTTTGGGTAGTATTGATATCATTCTTTGGCTCACTATGACTCTCATTTGAATCAATAAAAAGGAGATGAGTTAAACCATTTTTTATGAAATAGTTAATTTTTTTTTCAAATTTTCAAGAAAGAAGTGTGTGGAAGTGTTCCTACGTGTCTTTCCTATATTGCCTATCAGATCCTTGACAATAGTGGTAGGTATCAATAGTCAACTTAGGGTGATTGCTCATTAACATAGTGAGACAATGTGACATGCCAAGGATTCACCTTGAACTCTTTACATTTTGAACAACCACTTATTAATAGGGTATCATAAAAGAGATATAGTTCATGGTGAAGTACCATTGGTCCAAGATGGCTACTACAAGATGGCATGTTATACTTGGTAGGGTAAAGTGGTTCTCCATTTTCATCTATCATCTACATTCACTATCTTGATTTGAATAAAAACTTATAATAGTTTTTTAATAGGTTAGATTAGTGAAATATCATGTGCATCTAAACTCAATCCCGAATAGCTAAATTAACCTAAGTTAATAATAGATATGTATTTGGTGCTGGTTTTCTTGATATGAATACAAAATAAATCGTTTGTATTCATCTGTTATAATATGCCTATTTATTTTACTTTGACTCTCTCCTATGATTTCATTTGGTATCAACACTAAAGTTTAAGTGACATCAAGTGGAAACTTTGATGTCAACGTGTTGAAACTTGAATTTCTTAATCCTCGAGAAGAGTTGAAGTTGGGGGCCATGAACTTTCATCCTTAAAAATTTGTACCTGGTGAGAATTTGTTCATGCATTGACGTGAATTTGGTATGTGCTTGCAGATGCAAAGAGGTTGTGTAAAGGCACTAAAAAGCGTGGCCATTATGTTGAGTTCATTGGTTGAAAGGCTATTCATTTTGGACTCATTAATTTTTTTATTAGTGGGATGGTTCTGAGTGGGAATCTTCATAGACGGGATGGATCAATGCAATGTTAAATGTTTAAATTTTCATATATGTGTTTATGGAGGTTGGAATTGTCATAGAAGTTTTGTGTCAAAGTGTGTCGGGAATGAAAATCTAATAATCTCCCGATCTTATGTGCATGATCAACTCTGAAGAGCTGAAAATAAGAAGTTGAACCATTGTAGGGATCGAAAGCATCCTTGTGGCAATGAAGTTCTTATGTTAACAAACAGTGAATATAAGCGATACAGGGTATCTCTTGAGTATGTATATATTCAAATAAATTAATTAAAATATATAAATATTATTATTATAAATTTATTGATTTTATAATAAGTAATTCAAAAAATTTAAAAACAAAAATCTTTATTACATCGATAGGTGTTTATATCTTAGAATTTGGGGTGGACTACCATCTATGATTTTCCTAAATTGAAGGAGAATGGGACAAGTGTACTGTCCATATTTATTGTATGGTCGTCATTCAAAACTCAAAATAAAAAATAACTGGTAGTTGATGCATGGATAACTCTTAACTCATGCATGGATAATAGGTAGTGATGGACAACTCATTTAACTAAAGAATGTAACATGTAGTTGAGGCATAAACAACATGTGATTACAACTAAGCATGGAGAACAAGTAACACATAACTTGTAACCTATCGGTATTCACCAACCACAAATTAAGTAGCTATACTAATTTACATATTTTCAAAATACTAAATACTAAATAAGAAAAAGTTTTTACACTAAAACACATTAACAAATTGGTCTAAATCATTTATATGCACCAATATATTTTAATCATTTGTAAAAACCAATGCATATTCAATATATAAGTATCACTATGCACACTAGAATCAATATTTCTTACACATATGTACTTATAACTATACTAAGCACACTAATATATAAGTACCACTATGCACACTCGAATCAACACTTCTTACATAACACATATGTACTTATAACTATACTAAGCACACTAATATATAAGTACCACTATGCACACTCGAATCAACACTTCTTACATAACACATACGTACTTATAACAATACTAAGCACACTAATGCTTCTTATTACAATATTTTTATTATCGAGATTTTATAATATGCAAGGAGATATTCTTTTCTCATAAAATAACAATCACAATTTTTATTCATGGAGAAAAAGAATTACACTTCTAAAATGCTTTTAACACTTTATAAAACATTTAAAAATACATTAAACATGACACTTTCAAGATCGAGCGTCTATGGACGTCTATGTATAGATATATCACATTAAGTTAAAGGTCGAGCGTGTATGTATAGATATATCATATTAAGGATATAAGGTCAAGGGTGGTTTCAATGTTAAGCAATACTTATGAAAACAATATATATTTTTTAGACTCAATCTCATAGTTATGCTCAACAAGAGAATTAAAAGTTTTACATCATAAGCTATGAAATTAGTTCCCTCTTTCACAACTAAGTTTTACATGAAGACAAAATTAGTTCCTTCTTTCACAACTAAGTTTTACATGAAGACAATGTGTCAATCTCATAGTTATGTTCATCAACAGAATTATAAGTTTGATGGGCATCTAAGGAATCACAGTACCGCGAGAGTGTACTATGCACGTACTATGATACCACTACACTAGATGTACATTTGATATGTAATTGGAATCAATCACAGTACCGCGAGAGGATACTATGATACCACTACACTAGATGTACATTTGATATGTAATTGGAATCAAGGCCATGGCCAAGCAAAGTGCTCTTGAAAACTTGCAAACTAATATGGAATCCTTCAACTAGTGTTGTCATTGTTGTTAATATTTGCTAGGAAATCTTTAAGGAACATAACACAATGCATATATCTAAAATCCTTCTAATTCCTTTTACAAAAAGAGATCAAGTGAACTGAGTTTTCAACCATCATTAAACATGAACTTATTAGGATTATATGAACCTAGGATTTTTAATCTCAGGGGATTCCTTTTAAAAAAAGAGATCAAGTGAACTGAGTTTTCAAGAACTTATTAGGATTATATGAACCTAGGATTTTTTTATCTGAAGGGAGAGTTGTGAGACTTACAAGTAGAAATCATTTTTCCCCTTATTTTACTCATTGTGTTCTTCATTATGAAAATTAACAAACGACTAGGATCGCCACCATGTTCTTATTATTTAAGAACTAAGATATAAGAGAAAGTAAGCAATAGTTGTATTTGATAACCATGCTATTCTCATGAAAGTATTTATATACCAATCCGAACATGTTATCTTTTATTGATACAATATTAAAATTTTATCATTTCATCATGGAGCTTTCCTCTATAATAGGAATTTGATTTTTTATAATTAATTTGATTTTTAATCATTTACTTCATCTTTTAAAAAATATGAATATGATTGGATAGAAATAAATGTCTTAAATAAAAGAAAATTGTAATAATTTTATGTCATTGGTGTAATAATTTATATTCAACTTTTCTGGAAAATTGTTTGGAAATAAGTCTATGAACATATTTTGTATTTTTTTATTATGATAAAATAAAATTATTAAGATAGATCAATTTTCATTATCCTTATTACTTCATACTTTGGTTATAAAAAGAATAGATTTCCTTTTGACTATATCTAGAGTTTATTAAAATGGAATTTCAAAATACGAAGATGCGGGTTTTAATAAATCCATAGTTAAAAAAATCTAAACCAATCAATATTAAATTTAGATAATTTTATAAATTTTAAATTATAAAAATTATGAAATATTGAGAAGAAAAGACTTCCACGAATAGTAAAATATTCAAAAGAAAAGACTTCAACGGATAGAAAAGGAGTCCTCCATTTCGATTCAACTTTGACACTCGAAAAAGTTTGGAAGCGATTGGAACGCAAAAATTTAGCTTTTGATTCCTTTCCGTGTATGGGCCAGCTAACACGTTTGAATGTTTGACAAATTAGCAAGACTATCCCTTCAACTTTCCGAATATATATATATATCCACGTGGTGGCGAACTTCTCGCGTGCCATTTTTATGATATTAAGGGCCGGTACAGTTCAAGCAAGGGACGCATTGATTCCGAGTTACACCTGTGGCAAAACTGTGTTTCAACTTTAGTCATCATGGTAATTGATGACGTAGATTATGATTCAATCTCACCTAGAGTTCCAATTTTTGTACATTCATCAATCATGGAGCATTCAGTACACCAGGAAGGGTCATCTCCCATGGGAGATCCTCTAAACTAAAAGCTCTCAAACGGATGGTCGCCATCTTGAAACCCTTGATCATCCTGCTTCAAGAAACAATGATGGAGGGTAGAATGGCCATAGAAGCCCTTGAACCCTGGCTCAAAGATTGGACCTTTGAACATATCAGTTCGGAAGGCCACATAGGATGTTTGATAACTGCATGGAATCATGATTTTGAGGAGACAAGAACATAGAAATTCAAGATGATTCTGAAAACATCTCTGAAGGAGAAAAGTTCAAGAGAAATTTTTGCCTTCTACAATATCTACGGCCCCTATCTCGAATGAAAGTCTTTTGGGGAATCCTTCTTCTCATCTGGACTTTTGGAACCTAAAATATGATCTTGGGCGGAGATTTGAATCTCACTCTTTCAGAAAAAGAGATTTGGGGTCTTTCTACAAGACAGGATGGTCTTAGTAATTAATTCAACATGTTGTTTGACTCTATAGACTTGATTGATCTTCAACCCTCGAAATTACTTTCGACTTGGCGCAACAATAGAAGTGGCGAACGAGCAATCTCCAAGAGATTGGATAGATTCTTGGTTTCTGAGAATATTATCTCGGGGTTTTATGTTGCTAAAACCTGGGTAGAGGTGGGCGGCCTTTCTGATCACCTCCCAATTCTTTTACAGCTTCAGGGACTGGAAAAATTACCGAATGCCCCCTTTAAATTCAATCCGGTTTGGATTCTCAAAGAAGAATTCCGGAAGATTGTAGCTAACACTTGGGTTCCCTTAGAAGCATCCTTCGTTGCCTCCTTTATGAAGCAGTTCTCGGATAACTTAATAAGAACGAAAAAGGTGACCAAGAAATGGGCCAAGACTTTCACTGCTAACCAGCAAGGCAGCTAAAGGAGGTGGAATTGAAATTAAAGGAGATTTACAACCTCAACAGCTCTGGTACATTCATAGAGGATGAATTAAAGGAGGTAAAGAAATGTGAGACTAAAAGAGGTGAGCTATTATCAAAAGAGAAGGAATTGTGGCGATTGAAGAGCGGGGCAATTTGGATAAAGGAAGGAGATAAACACAAAATTTTTCCACAAGTTTGCAGTGCACAGAAGGAATATAAATACGATTTCAGCAATTAAAAACATGGATGGTGATATGGTTCATTCCTTCAAGGAAAAAGCGAAGGCAGAAGAGAATTACAGCGCTTGAAACTCATCTTCAGCGAAATTATCTCGAAGGAGCAGTTCGGGTTTCTCTTCAACTGTCAAATCCATGATGCGGTTTCCCTTACTCAGGAGGCAATTCATACCATCAACAAGAACAAAAGTAAAGCCTTTGTGTTAAAACTGGACCTTTCAAAAGCTTATGATAGGGTCAGTTGGACCTTCCTGAGATTATTGCTGGTACAGTTGGTCTATCCATTGAAGTAGTCAATTGGATTACGGGATGCATCCAGTCAGCTTCCTTTGTAGTTCTTATTAATGGGTCTCCTTCAAGCTTTTTCAAACCTTCAAGAGGTTTAAGACAGGGGTGTCCGTTGTCCCCCTTTCTCTTTCTTCTCATAGCAGACGCTTTAAGTAAGTTAATTAATCATGACAAGAGAGACGGTTCTTACCAAGGAATTTTGGTCACTGGCTCAGAAGAACTTTCCCATGTCCTGTTTGTGGATGATGTGATTATGATGGGGGAAGGAACTTGGGAGAATATCAAAGGTGCAGAACATATACTGGATCTTTATAAAAAAGCAACTGGGATGCACATAAATGTAGATAAATCAATCCTTGTTGAAAATGCTTTCTCTGCATCAATGAAAAACAGACTCTTGGTCAAAGTTCCTTATATTGTAAAACCTCTTTCGGAAGGTTTCAAGTATTTAGGTTTTCTCCTTAAGCCTAATGCATACGCCTTTAAAGACTGGTTACGGTTGTATAAAAAGATAGAAGGCAGAATTGGTGGTTGGGCGAACAAGTTCCTGTCTAGAGGGGGAAGACTGGTATTGCTCAAGGCAGTTTTATAGAGCATACCTGTCTACTGGGCTACAATTGCGTATATTCCAAAAGGTATTCTCCATAAGATCAGGAAAAAGTTTTTTTCCTTCTTGTGGACTGCCAGTAAGCAATCGGAAGGTATACCTCTAGCCAAATGGAAAACGATTGTGAATCTTAAGGAACTTGGTGGGTGGGGAATTAAGAATCCCTTTCTTTTCTGTCAACCTCTAGCAGCGAAGGCCCTGTGGAGGCTTATACATAACCCCAGTTCCTTTTGGGGGAGGACCCTGATATCCAAGTACTGCGCCAACGCCTCCATTTTAGAGTGGATAAGGAAACCGGATAAGTCTTTTAAGAATGGATCAATTGGTTGGCAATTGGCTTGCTTGGTCCATAGGAAACAGGACGAAGGTCCAGTTAGGAGAAGATCCCTGGGTAGGGGCAGGTGAAAATTTCAAGCTTTCGGAAGCCCTTATAGCAATTTTGAGAAGTCAAGGGATAGTCGTTTTAAGCCAGGCCTGTGCCTTATCTACTTAGAGGGAAACATATTGGAAAGAAGCCGAAGTCGTAGGACTGGAAGGAGGTTTCAAGGAAGAATGGGATAATTTCATCCTGCAGTTACAGTCGAGTTTTATTCATTTAGAAGAAGGCACAGAAGACAAACTGGTTTGGACCATAAACAGCGCTACAAGGGATTTCTCGGCTAAGCTTGGCTATAAGAATTATGCGTTGGAACTTTTTCAAGGAGAAAAGGAAGGTTGGTGGAAACAAGTTTGGAAAACTAAAGGTCCCCTCAAAGCAAAAATCTTACTTTGGTTAGCTTTAAACAACAAACTCTTAACCTGGGATAATCTTAAAAAACGAGGGTGGATGGGACTGAGCTGTTGCGTTTTATGCCATGCTGAAGAAGAAACTGGTTCTCATTTATTTACTCTTTGTTCTTATGCAGTAGCAGTCTGGAAGGAAGCTAGCAAAGAGTTAAAGTTCCAAGGATGGCTTTCAGGCTCCTCTCTAGAACAAAACTGCTGCGCATGGTGGTCAGAAAGTTCGGTATGTCTTCTCAACGCATTCCCATCGTCTTTTACTTATGGAATCTGGTGGGCAAGAAACACAACGATTTTCAACAACAATTTTATTCCTCACGAAGTGATGACGACCCTTGTGGTGCAGTGGACCAGAGAACACAAATCTAAAGTAAAGGATTATAAGAAAAGGAATTTGGTTCCCCCAGTCATCAACAAAGAAATACCTTGGGCCTTTTTCGATGGCGCAAGCCAAGGTATCCCTCCTTTGGGAGGATCGAGAGGTGTTCTATATCTCTCAGATAATCATAAAGTGCAGGTGAAATTTTCTCCAGGACATTGCTCGAACAGTAAATATGAGCTAGCTGCCCTTCATACAATCATCGAGCTAGCAGTAAATAGAAACATTTCAAGTCTGCAGGTCTTTGGAGATTCGAAAATGGTGGTGGATTGGGTCAATAACAAGATTCAGATAAAATCACCACACTTACAGTAACTCTTGAAATCTATTAGAAGGATTTTGAATCTCTTCTCAGACTTTCACATCTCTCACATTTACAGAGAACTAAACATGGAAGCAGATAGCTTGTCTAAAAGTGCTTTACTTCTAGCTTCGGGTCAGAAGGAGATAGAAGATTTGCATGAAGCCTAACCTTTGCTTAAAGAATTATTTTTGAGTTTTTGTAACAGTTCAGAAACAGTTAAGAAGGGAAGCGTTTGCTTCTAAAGATAGAGGATCGACTGACTCTGTTAATATGATCTCCTTTTGTAATGTATTCTCAATGCTCGGAATGTAATATTCAGGGTTTTATGAAAAAATGATGTAAGTCCATATAGGACAGTTCATGATCACTCTTTATTTAGATTGATTGGATATTTTCCAGTTGGAAGATATATATATCCACGTAATGTATATATGTATATAAACAACAACACAACACCATGCACAGATTTACCCATCTAACAACACCACAACACCAAGCGGCCCCCCTCTCAGGCATCTGAGCATGGCCGAGATCAGACAACCAAGACCGATCTTTTTTAGAATGATTATTTTAAAAAACTAATTTTAAATGATTAAATTGTTAAATTTTAAATCTTCATATTATAAATAAAAGTATTTCGCTACATAAAACTTGAAATTAAATACCCATTATCCAGAAAATTTAAATAAAAGAAATGAGTATATATTTCGTTTGCTATGACTTTATTGGGACGTTACAGAGAGGTGCTCGGAAAAACAATGGACCAGTTGCATGCATGGTTGATGGTACAAAGGGTTGAAAAACACTCTATTTATTTTTCATGTGGATATTTAATAAGTATAAATCTTTGGTTAGCAGTAAGGGGAATGGATTAAAGAAATATTTGTCACTGACCTCTTATAAAAACAACCCACTCTCGTGGTTAGTCATGGAGCAAAAGGAGATGGCACCTCTGACGACACAGAGGGGTACTTTAGTGCTGCCATATTCGGTGTTCTATTGCTCATCTTGATTGGATTGTTTAGTTAATGGTAAACTAATTCGTTAAGAGATCTAACATTAGGTTTTCACGGGATTGTTTTTGTAAAACAAAAAATCACGCTTTACAACAAGAAAATTCATTATCGCAATAAAGGCAATCTGCCAATAAAGGCTTCCATGTTTCGTGCTCATGTATTAACCTTAATCCAGGTCATGAAATATTAACCTTAATTGTGTTGATCCACAGGCATTCTTGGCAGCATGGAATGCAACTATGCACCAGCAGTTTGAGTTTTATTTTTCTCATTACAAAAGGGAAAACATATCTTGTTAAACATATCAACTCGAATGGTCCTTGCAAGTCTAATAATTTGACTACCCAAGTAATTTTACGAAGCAGATTTGTAAGAATTAAACATGTATGTGTTCTCATTTCCTGTGAATATTTAATAGATATTAGGGCAGCCCCAAATGATCCCACTACTATTCCCAAGACTATGCGCTATGGCTAAAATTCTCCCAACTTCAAGGAATAACAATCCAAGGTGGAGGGACTATTGATGGGTCAGGCCATAAATGGTGGGAAAATTCTTGCTATAATGACAAAAGCAAGGTAAAACACATAGCATGGAAAACTATCATCAATCTATTAAACTTAGATAGTTGTTTTTGTAAAATAAGATAGTTTTTTTATTGACATCCATTTCTTTCTATCCTTCAAAGTTGCAAACAAGTCCCATCTGTAATATTTTCAATCATACCTGCTATCTCTAAAACCGATTGACTCCTCAATCATACCGTATATGCTTCTACGCAGCTAACTGGGAATGCCTGCTCAAATATACTAAAGAAAATTTATGCCGGTTTGAAAAATACCATAAACATAAAAAAAAAAAAAAAACGTTTTGAGAAAGAGCCTGGCCATGTAGCGAGACAGTTTCAAATAAAATTTACCTGTGTTTAACAGGAAAAATGCCTCATGACGGGCATTTTTCCCATCAAATTCCAACCCTGGTGGCAAGTGTCGGGCATTGAAACTCATCTTCAGCGAAATTATCTCGAAGGAACAGTTCGGGTTTCTCTTCAACCGTCAAATCCATGATGTGGTTTCCCTTACTCAGGAGGCAGTTCATACCATCAACAAGAACAAAAGTAAAGCCTTTGTGTTAAAACTGGACCTTTCAAAGGCTTATGATAGGGTCAGTTGAACCTTCCTGAGATTACTGTTGGTACAGTTAGTCTATCCATTGAAGTAGTCAATTGGATTACGGGATGCATCCAGTCAGCTTCCTTTGTAGTTCTTATTAATGGGTCTCCTTCAAGCTTTTTCAGACCTTCAAGAGGTTTAAGGTAGGGATGTCCATTGTCCCCCTTTCTCTTTCTTCTCATAGCAGACGCTTTAAGCAAGTTAATTAATCATGACAAGAGAGACGGTTCTTACCAAGGAATTTTGGTCACCAGCTCAGAAGAACTTTCCCATATCCTGTTTGTGGATAATGTGATTATGATGGGGGAAGGAACTTGGGAGAATATCAAAGGTGCAAAACATATACTGGATCTTTATAAAAAAGCAACTGGGATGCACATAAATGTAGATAAATCAATCCTTGCTGAAAATGCTTTCTCTGCATCAATGAAAAACAGACTCTTGGCTGAAGTTCCTTATATTGTAAAACCTCTTTCGGAAGGTTTCAAGTATTTAGGTTTTCTCCTTAAACCTAATGCATACGCCTTTAAAGACTGGTTACGGTTGTATAAAAAGATAGAAGGCAGAATTGGTGGTTGGGCGAACAAGTTCCTGTCTAGAGGGGGAAGACTAGTATTGCTTAAGGCAGTTTTACAAAGCATACCTGTCTACTGGGCTACAATTGCGTATATTCCGAAAGGTATTCTCCATAAGATCGGGAAAAAGTTTTTTTCCTTCTTGTGGACCGCTAGTAAGCAATCGGAAGGTATACCTCTAGCCAAATGGAAAACGATTGCAAATATTAAGGAACTTGGTGGGTGGGGAATTAAGAATCCCTTTCTTTTCTGTCAATCTCTAGCAGCGAAGGCCCTGTGGAGGATTATACAAAACCCCAGTTCATTTTGGGGGAGGACCCTGATATCCAAGTACTGCGCCAACGCCTCCATTTTAGAGTGGATAAGGAAACCAGATAAGTCTTTTAAGAATGGATCAATTCGTTGGAAGGCATTTGTTCTTGCCTTTCCTCAGGTTGGCAATTGGCTTGCTTGGTCCATAGGAAACAGGAAGAAGGTCCAGTTAGGAGAAGATACCTAGGTCGGGGCTGGTGAAAATTTCAAGCTTTCGGAAGCCCTTATAGCAATTTTGAGAAGTGAAGGGATAGTTGTTTTAAGCCAGGCCTGTGCCTTATCTACTCAGAGGGAAACATATTGGAAAGAAGCCGAAGTCTTAGGACTGGAAGGAGGTTTCAAGGAAGAATGGGATAATTTCATCCTACAGTTACAGTCGAGTTTTATTCATTTAGAAGAAGGCACAGAAGACAAACTGGTTTGGACCATAAATAGCGCTATAGGGGATTTCTCGGCTAAGCTTGGCTATAAGAATTATGCGCTGGTACTTTTTCAAGGAGAAAAGGAAGGTTGGTGGAAACAAGTTTGGAAAACTGAAGGTCCCCTCAAAGCAAAAATCTTACTTTGGTTAGCTTTAAACAACAAACTCTTAACCTGGGATAATCTTAAAAAAAGAGGGTGGATGGGACCGAGTTGTTGCGTTTTATGCCATGCTGGAGTAGAAACGGGTTCTCATTTATTTACTCTTTGTTCTTATGCAGTAACAGTCTGGAAGGAATCTAGCAAAGAGTTAAAGTTCCAAGGATCACTTTCAGGCTCCTCTCTAGAACAAAACTGCTGCGCATGGTGGTTAGAAAGTCAGTACGTCTTCTCAGCGCATTCCCATCGTCTTTTACTTATGGAATCTGGTGGGAAAGAAACACAGCGATTTTCAACAACAATTTTATTCCTCACGAAGTGATGACGGTCCTTGTGGTGCAGTGGACCAGAGAACACAAATCTAAAGTAAAGGATTATAAGAAAAGGAATTTGGTTCCCCCAGTCATCAACAAAGAAATACCTTGGGCCTTTTTCGATGGCGCAAGCCAAGGTATCCCTCCTTTGGGAGGATCAAGAGGTGTTCTATATCTCTCAGATAATCATAAAGTGCAGGTGAAATTTTCTCCAGGACATTGCTCGAACAGTAAATCTGAGCTAGCTGCCCTTCATACAATCATTGAGCTAGCAGTAAATAGAAACATTTCAAGTATGCAGGTCTTTGGAGATTCGAAAATGGTGGTGGATTGGGTCAATAACAAGATTCAGATAAAATCACCACACTTACAGTAACTCTTGAAATCTATCAGAAGGATTCTGAATCTCTTCTCAGACTTTCACATCTCTCACATTTACAGAGAACTAAACATGGAAGCAGATAGCTTGTCTAAAAGTGTTTTACTTCTAGCTCTGGATCAGAAGGAGATAGAAGATTTGCATGAAGCCTAACCTTTGCTTAAAGAATTCTTTTTGAGTTTTTGTAACAGTTCAAAAACAATTAAGAAGGGAAGCGTTTGCTTCTAAAGATAGAGGATCTGACTCTGTTAATATGATCTCCTTTTGTAATGTATTCTCAATGCTCGGAATGTAATATTCAGGGTTTTATGAAAAAATTGATGTAAGTCCATATAGGACAGTTCATGATCACTCTTTATTTAGAGTGATTGGATATTTTCCAGTTGGAAGATATATATATCCACGTAATGTATATATGTATATAAACAACAACACAGCACCATGCGTAGATTTACCCATCCAACAACACCACAGCACCAGGCGGCCCCCCTCTCACGCATCTGAGCATGGCCGAGATCAGACAACCAAGACCGATCTTTTTTAGAATGATTATTTTAAAAAACTAATTTTAAATGATTAAATTGTTAAATTTTAAATCTTCATATTATAAATAAAAGTATTTCCCTGCATAAAACTTGAAATTAAATACCCATTATCTAGAAAATTTAAATAAAAGAAATGAGTATATATTTCGTTTGCTATGACTTTATTGGGACGTTACAGAGAGGTGCTCGGAAAAACAATGGACCAGTTGCATGCATGGTTGATGGTACGAAGGGTTGAAAAACACTCTATTTATTTTTCATGTGGATATTTAATAAGTATAAATCTTTGGTTGGCAGCAAGGGGAATGGATTAAAGAAATATTTGTCACTGACCTCTTATAAAAACAACCCACTCTCGTGGTTAGTCATGGAGCCAAAGGAGACGGCACCTCTGACAACACAGAGGGGTACTTTAGTGCTACCATATTCGATGTTCTATTGCTCATCTTGATTGGATTGTTTAGTTAATGGTAAACTAATTCGTTAAGAGATCTAACATTAGGTTTTCACGGGATTGTTTTCGTAAAACAAAAAATCATGCTTTACAACAAGAAAAATCATTATCACAATAAAGGCAATTTGCCAATAAAGGCTTTAACCTTAATCCAGGTCATGAAATATTAACCTTAATTGTGTTGATCCACAGGCATTCTTGGCAGCATGGAATGCAACTATGCACCAGCAGTTTGAGTTCTATTTTTCTCATTACAAAAGGGAAAACATATCTTGTTAAACATATCAACCCGAATGGTCCTTGCAAGTCTAATAATTTGACTACCCAAGTAATTTTATGAAGCAAATTTGTAAGAATTAAACATGTATGTGTTCTCATTTCCTGTGAATATTTAATAGATATCAGGGCAGCCCCAAATGATCCCACTACTATTCCCAAGACTACGTGCTATGGCTAAAATTCTCCCAACTTCAAGGAATAACAATCCAAGGTGGAGGGACTATTGATGGGTCAGGCCATAAATGGTGGGAAAATTCTTGCTAGACTGACAAAAGCAAGGTAAAACACATAGCATGGAAAACTATCATCAATCTATTAAACTTAGATAGTTGTTTTTGTAAAATAAGATAGTTTTTTTATTGACATCCATTTCTTTCTATCCTTCAAAGTTGCAAACAAGTCCCATCTATAATATTTTCAATCATACCTGCTATCTCTAAAACCAATTGACTCGTCAATCATACCTTATATGCTTCTACGCAGCTAACCGGGAATGCCTGCTCAAATATACTAAAGAAAATTTATGACAGTTTGAAAAATACCATAAACATAAAAAAAAAAAAACGTTTTGAGAAAGAGCCCGGCCATGTAGCGAGAAAGTTTCAAAATAAATTTACCTGTGTTTAACGGGAAAAATGCCTCATGACGGGCATTTTTCCCGTCAAATTCCAACCCTGGTGGCAAGTGTCGTGGTGGTCATGGCAAGCACTAGTCATGGCGTCGTGGTAAGGACCTGCGCCACGGTGGCGTCGTGGAAAGGGCATGCAATAGAATACTTTATTGTGCCTCGATATGGGACAAATAAGGCCTCAAACTTATTGATTGAACCGAACAACATTTTTGCTTAAAACTTAGGCTAAATCACATTGTAACCTGTGTAGAATTAATCAAATTTGCTCGAAGCGATTCCAAGAGTCCCTGCTGCAAGGCACGAACTAATAAGGACTATAGTATTTTATCAACTAGAAATAGCAATCTAATTTACTGAAAAAACCATAATTTTCTAAAAACATAACAAAGAAGGTTAATCATTTCATAATTAATTAGAGAAAGAATAGAGTCCCCCTCCCTTATGTGCTAGACTTCCAAGGAACCCTATTAAGTATTCGCTTTCTTTAGATAATGATAATGCAATCACATTCAATTCCCTTAAGATATGAGTAAAAGTGATTAGCTTAAAAAATTGCAACTTTATTTAGATTTGTTGAATATTGTAACTTCTAAGAATATTTTATTTGTACATTATTATTCCGGAGATGTTTCATCCCTCCGAGGCAATTCTATTATGTATCCGGAGATGTTTATTCCTCCGATGGTTTGTGGTAACTAGAGTTATTAGACCCACCATGTGGGGGTCGGCCCTGAGTTTATATTTTAGGGGTTATTAGACTTCTCCAGTAGAGGTCGGCCCCATTAGGGTTTTTGGTCAGTCGGGATCTAGTATAAGTAGAGGAGAGGAGCTCCTCATTTGACACACTTCCACAACTCATAAAGTAGCGCACTTGTGTCTGGGAGGTCTGCATGTGAGGTAGAGAAGAAGGACAAGTCTTGGAGCACATCTTGTATTTTTGGTTGATCATCTTATTGAGGAAAGCTTTGCTGGGTTTTCTACCCCATGAGGGTTTCCCAAGGTAAATTTTGTGTCTATCTTGTGATTATGTTTCTTTCAATGATCTTGCTAGTCTATTTGGTTTAAAACTTAACAATATTATCACTAATTCGCTCGAGAGGAATGTTATGCAATTGTGAGATTCCTCTCATCCAATTAATCAGAAAAGAAGAGTTTATAAATATCTTAATATGGTTTACATATATCCAACACACATTTAAGGAGTTGTTTCAAAGCCATGAACCATGCATAATTATTGGAACTCGTCTCGGACCTATTTTGAATTTTTCATAGTTTAAATCATGATAAGTAAAGTATTTCTCCAACACTATTAAACCCTATAGGTCCCTGCATAGCTCCATCAAAAAATTCCCAAGCTTAGGACTCATCAATTTCCAATCCACCTAGTTGACTTGGACTTCCTTCTTTATCATTCATTATATAATCGAACACCATAGATCTCACTTGAGCATAAACTTGTATGGATGGAATTTATATTTATTCAAATATTTTGGAATGTATACCTTACCATATACCACAAATGATTTAACATGGAATATATTTGTACTCTTTTAATTCTTTTATAATACTCAATTTCTTCAAACATCCCTCCATAGATTTACCAATCCACACATTTGACACACTTGAAAGTTGTTATACCTCCTTCCAAATTTGACAATGAAATGGAAAATGTGATATACTCTCTACCTCCATTCTATACAACAACAAATTATTGGACCTTGTCCATTCCTTCTTTGCGAGACTTCCAAATCAATGACATATTTCTTAAAGTTAGCCACTAAAATATTCTATCTTTTTGGGAGATTTTAATTTCCATATCTAACTCCACCACTAAATTGGATCATGTAACTCTGAGGAAAACATAGCTTTGTAACCAAAAGCATATTATTCCCTTCTAGTCCTATTTTTTTGTCCATGGAAGAGTGTCCATTTTCTCCCTCAACTTGATATGACCTTTCTTTAGGCTCTCTATGAAAGCATTCCATAAGATTGCTCTATCCCACCTCGATCCCCTTCGAAACCCAAGGGGACAATGCTATGTATTAAGGCCCATGTAGTGTGAAAAGAAACAATTGCAATAAGGTTTTCTAGAAGGTTCTACCTACTAGAATGTCCCTTCTCTAGAAAGTACCTAGAAGGTTCTACCTACTAGAAAGATCCTTATCTAGAAAGTACCTAAAAGGTTGGATAGAAACTATATAAATAAGTGGAAGCAATGGAATGATTTTTTTTTATGAATTATATTGGATGTAAGAGTTATAGAAAGCATATAGCTTGTGGATTGAATCATTCCCTTATAAGGAATAATTAATGGTGGTATTGTACCTGGAGGGTTCTTTCCATATTGGTGTGTTTATTCTCTTGTGGTTTATTGTGTGGATCTATTGTATTGTTTTCAAGTGTACTTTTATCTTATAGATTTAAATCTATTGAGGAACAAAACATTTTGTATTAGAGCCATTTCTTGGGCAAAAAGGTGGGAAATGTTTTTTTGTTTACAAAAATGTTGGAGGAAAAAAAGGCAACAATATTTAGATCAATTTCTAAAACTCTTTGTGTAGAATTTCAAGAATTCGGTTATAGATAAAAAGTTCCTCTTTCAAAAACACTCAATTTCAAAAAACAATTTGTTTAATTCAAAGTCTGGGAAGTAAAGTTATCGTTGATTTAAAATATGTTGGACAAGGGTTTTTCCAATGACAACCACACAAATTGCAAAAAATGTATTTTACAGGAAAATCTAATGAGCCTAGTATCCAATATTACGTTTCATATTATAAGAAACATGATTCCCTTTGGAAAAGCTACCTATACTCTAATTTAACATATGAAACAACTATATGGGGTCAAACACTTTGCTTTAAGGAGTTATTAGAACTTTCAAATGAAGAATTTGAGAATCTGTTTTTAAATTGGTGGTCTCATGTTGCGAAGAATGATAAAGAAAACAGTAAGGGTTCGTTTTCATGTGACAAATTCCTACTGCATATCCATGGACATATTCAGTAAGAGAATTCCATTGTTTCTATAAACCCTAATAGCAAACATAATTTCATAAATGTTAATGTGTTAAAAGGTTGCAAGTGTTGAAGAATGTAACTTTAGAAGAGCTTCGTATTTGTATCATTTGTATTGTACTTCCTTTGGGAATGATTAATGTAATATTTGATCATGTAAAAGTCATTGAAAGAGTCAATTTAAACCCTAATAGTTAGGTCGGCCTAGAAGAATCCAGAAAAGAATATTTTATTGTTAACTGGACAAGTTGGCCCTGTTAGTGAAAAAGGTCAAGTCATTGATTAGTATAAATAGGAGGCTTGCCCTCCTCATTTGGTCACCTCACTCACTTATCAAGTTCGCATGAGTAGAGATATAGAGTCAAGAAGAGTGGTTGCTTTTGGAGACTTCTTGTTTTGGGTTATTTGACGAGGATTACTATTTTACTTTCTGACGAATCTATATTGAAGAAGTTTGTTGGGTTTTTCTGTCGCACGAGGGTTTTCCCAGGAGAGTTGTGCTTGTTTATATTTCAATTATCCTTTATATTAATGCTTTTAAAATTCTAACAGCAAGTCCCTACAAAATACATTTAAAGCACATAGATAGACGGTGAAAATGTTTAATTTTTTAAATATTTGAATATCACTATGTACAAATATGTGTTACATTCATATTTTCATGTTATAGATATAAATAATGTGGATATTGTTTTGGGATATCCTTGGATGGACTCTATGGGTACTATTAATATTAATGGCGTGCAAAAGAAGTTTTTGAAGCTTTGGTATAAGAAAAGAAAATACACTGCCTGATATTTCTCTTACTAAAGGTTTCAAGGGGTCACATGAAGAAGCCCTTGCGGGTAAAATAGTTGAAGTACCTACCTGCACACTAGATGGAGATTTTGAATTTAAATCAAAGAAGTGGCTACAGAAGCACATGAAGAAAAGTATCATGAAGGGCATAAACGAAAAGAAGAAATAAGGAGCTACGCAACTTAAAGGAACCACATGTTGTAGATTCAAATACCAAAGAACAAATAGTTAAGGTTGTTTTATATTGTCCCCCACACCATATGAAAAAACAAAATTCATTAAGAAAAGGCCATGACATTGACAAAATTACAATTGAAAATCAATGCATGGATATATCAAAGTATCACAACAACAACACATAACCAAAGGAGAAACCAATATCAAGCTTGAGGTGGAATGGAAGCAGATGGACCCCATGTCCACATTTCACTAGGATGGATGGATTTCTATGCTTGGTGCTAGTTGGCTATATCACTTAGAATATCATATTGTATGGCTTCCTCCCATGTTTGAAGGATTAAACATGTGAAGGGGAATGGAATGTAGTTTACCTAGGGAGGATAATATGGGGTACATAAGGAGGTACCCAAGGGGATAATGCTATGTATTAAGGTCATTTTTATTAAATAAGGCCCATGTAGTGTGCAAAGAAACAATTGTAATAAGGCTTACTAGAAGGTTCTACCTATTAGAATGTTCCTTCTCTAAAAAGTATCGAGAAGGTTACACCTACTAGAAAGATCCTTCTCTAGAAATAGCTAGGAGGTTGGATAGAAACTATATAAAGAAGTAGAAGCAATGGAATGAGATGTATTATGAAGTATATTGGATTTATTAGTTATAAAAACCATATGGCTTGTGGATTGATTCCTTCTCTAAGGAATAGTTAATGTTGTTACTAGTCCTTAAGGGTTATATCCATATTCTTGCGGTTTATTGTGAGGATATATTGTATTTCTTGCAAGTTGATTTTTATAGTATATATTTAGATCTATTGAGAAACACAAGAAAGCATTCCTCCAACCTTGCAACCAAATATTTGTAGCAATTGGATCTCCCACTTGATTGAGAGTACAAACACCTATTTCTTGTATAATTACATTCAAATATATTAGCAGGCTTACCCATTCTCCATAACCCATAACAAAATCAATACCAATCCTAACCTGCTCACCATTTCCAACTTTCTAATACAATTGATTTCCAATCATTGGAAAGGCCGAAACTCAAGTGTTCTAATGGATAGAGACATTTGTTATACTTTTCCTTGGACTCCTAATCTAGTCAATAAAAGTACCTAACCTTATATATTTATGTTCTATAATTTTCCTCCACCATCCTTATTTAGTAAGTATTTTCCACAAGATTTTTGTTGCCAAGGAGATCCCAAAATAATGAATATTCTTCAAATCCCATCCACCATTTTTCTTTGACTTTTCTATAATCTTCCATTCACCAAAGGAATTCCATCATTCTCTTTTTCCCCAACAAAATCAATTTGAAACATGTCTTTCTAATCTTCTCAAGGGCCCCTTTAGGGATATAGGACAAGAAGTGTCAAAACACAAGAACAACCTCCAATACTGATTTTTGTAAGGTTAATATCCTCACTATAGACAACCATATATTACACCAATTGTTATTACGCCTTCAATTTTTTCCATCAGCCAACCCCATTCTTTATTTCCATATCCATTTAGTTTTGAAAGAAAAACCAAATACTTGAAACCATCTTGAAAGTTTAGGAGCTCAAAATGAAAAATCTTTAGAAACATATGTTACGTATCTTGATCGAGGACATTAATTCATAATGATGATTTATGCACATTGAGTTCCATACTTCTAGCAACACCAAACATCTCACTACAACAAAACAAGCCAATAACATCGGATTTTGCACCGAGTCGTAGTGTATTTTTTTCCCAATTTTGGCCTCACTAGTGGACGCTAAATCCATTGTTACATGACATTTTTAAACTGAGACAAGTTTAGCACCAAGTTTAGTGCTATATTTTGCTTCCTTTTTAGCGTTGGATTCAGTAGCACCAAGTTTTGCTCCCTTTTTTGCGCCAAGTTTCACCCTCTTTTTAGCATCAAGTTTTGCTCCCTTTTTAGCATCGGGTTGTGCTCCCTTTTTAGCACCGAGTTTTGCTCCCTTTTTAGTGTCGGTTTTTTCTCCATTTTTAGTGTCGAGTTTCTCTCCCTTTTTAGTGTTGACTTTAGCACCTACAATAACACCTCTGTAAATTAAAATTTACATAAATGAAAATGGAAAATGATAAGAAATTAAAAACCAAAATGAGAAATGGTAAGGGAATGTTGGGTTTTGGACCTAGGTTATTTGTCAAAAGGAAATAGCTCTACTTGAGCTACATTCCCATAGAAATTTTCCATTAAAATTGTAGATCTAAACTAAATTAGATTAACCTAGTGCAAATTAAAATTTACAAAAACTTAAATGGGAAATGGTAAAAAAATGAAAACAGAAATGGAAAATGGAAAGGGAATGTTGGGATTTGAACCCAGATCACTTTCCAAAATGAAATAATTCTACTTGAGCTACATTCCCACAAAAATATTCCATTAAAAGTGAAAATTTGAACTGAGACTAACCTAACCTATGCATGCAAACAAGTGAATAATGCATATATGAGATAAATACTAGCATGTAATATTAAGGGAAAAGTAAGTAATCATAGATAGATGGGTATCGGGATTTGAACATAGATCTCCTTACATGAATTCAAGGGCCTTCCTTAGGCCACATCCATGAAGCAGAACTACACATTAAACAGACCCCCCAATATTGTTTTCTTCTTCTTCTTTCTCCATTAAATCTACAACAACAAAATAACAATAAAAATAAGTAAGTCGAAGTAAAAGAGAAAGAAAGAAGGAAAAGGGAATGGAGAAGCCATAACCTTCATCATGGAGGCTCCTCCATGAAACCCTAGCCTCCATGCATGAAACCCTAAACCTGCAACAAGAAAAAAAATAAACATTAACAAATCTATAAAGTAAAGAAAAGTACAAGAAGAAGGAAGGAGGATAAGGTAAGGGAGAAGTCATTACCTTTTTCACAGAGGTTCCTCCATGAAACCTTAGCCTCCATGCATGAAACCCTAAACCTGCAACAACAAAGAAGAGAGAAAGAGAGATAGAGGAAATAAGAAAATAATGAGAGAGTGAGGGATTTTTATGAGAGAAAATAATAAATTTTAATTAAAATTACAAAAATACCCTCACACTCAATAGGATTGAGACAAGTGGCTTATTTGTATCCCTCAATTTCTCTTAAGTTATTTTTTAAAAGGTTCCCTCTTAAATTACTTTTTGAAAATTTGTCCTTGCTTTCATTTGCTTACTCGGGATATCTGGCACTAAATCATGCGCTAACTCCAGTGCTAAAAAGGGAGCAAAACCCGACACTAAAAAGGGAACAAAATCTAGCGCTAAAAAGGGAGCAAAACTCAACGCTAAAAAGGAAGCAAAACCTGGCGCTAAAAAGGAATCAAAACCTAGTGCTAACAAATCCGGTGCTAAAAAGGGAGCAAAATCCGACAATAAAAAGGAAGCAAAATCGGGCACTAAATTAGACACTAAATATGGCGCTAATTAGCATCAACGCGCCGACCCAAAAAATTAAGCACTAAAAATGCCAAAATTTGTGCCATCTTGTGAAATAGCGTTGACTTTGCCTATATATTGAAGAAAAATACATTGAAATAGTCACTAGAAGCAAAAAAGGGAGCTGAAACGGAAGCAAATGACATGTTTTTATATTAGTGTCTCCAATATTTCCTATAGTTTATTTGCTTCCCTTATGCTACCATTAAAGAACAACAAAACATCATCATCAAATAATAAGTGATTTAAATATACACATGTAATAATCCCTAATATTTTTACTTCCATAATAAACCTACTCAAACCTTCAACCACTAGTAGGAAAAGCAAAGGGTATAAGGGGAATCCTTGCTCAATCCCACTACAAGGCCTAAAAATATTTAAGCCAGAACCATTAATAAGAACAACAAAAGAAACACATTTTAAACAACCCATTATCCATTTAACCACCGAAAGACTAAAACCCACATGAAGAATCATCAATATGAAATATAGACAATCGGTTATGTCATCTTCTTTGGACAAGTCCAATTTCAAAACCTTCAAAACCTTTTTGGGAATTCTTTTATTTTATTGAGTGAATACCTTCTTGAGATACCCCAATAGCTTCATTACTTTGTCTTCTAGCCAAAATCCCAAAGTGTTATTCTAAGATAACTTTTCAAAATATTTTGTTAACTCTAACTACCAACATTTTTGTTATGATTTTGTGCACAATTATACAAGAATCTAGGTATGAACTCATAAAAAGTATATGGTTATCCTTTTTGGAATCAAAGTTTAGGAATGTGGAACTGAAATCTCTCATATGACCTTGTTAATACTCATGACTTCTTCAATTACTCTAATTCCTCCATTAGATCATAGATCCCAATAAAAACTCCATTGTTCAACCATCAAGATCTGAGACTTTATCCTTTTTTAAAAAGATCAAATTCATTTTAATTCCTCCTTTGAGATATCTTCCATCCACATTTTATTGTCTTGTTTTGTCACAAAAACTGGGAAAGTAAGAGATTAGCTCCAAAATTTCAACTATATTTTCCCTATTTGGGTCTTACTAAATGGACTGAAAAGATGAGACTCCTAAATATTCTATCTCTAAGAATTTATTCATTAAGTGGCCTTTAACATTTTTTATTTCCCTTATTGTATTAACTATGTTTCTATGATTTCCCGCACTGGTGTGGCTTATTGGCGGTTCACTTGATATGAAGTCACATATTGTAAATTGGAGGTCATGAGTTCAAATCACACCCGGCTTTACCCGTGTCCCATGCTTGCGGGGTGTGTGGGGCACCTAGGGGTATAGTGGTAGCGGGATTGGATCCCTGGACCCCGTGTCACGCGAGTACCAGCCCAGTCTCCAGTTGTCGATTCCCATAGTACAAAAAAAAAACTATGTTCCTATGATTAGCAAAATCATGAAAGAGATTTATATTTTCATCTCCCTTGTCTAACCAAAAAAACCCTACTTTTCATCCTCTATCTCACCTCTTTCCATTCCAACATCTTCCTCTTCTAATTTCCAACTCCTTTAACTTTAATTTTTCCTGGATATCCCTTCCTCTCCATTGATTTTAGATCCTTGTCCATATTCTTTATTTATTTATTTGAAGTTCATGTTGCCATGTTCCCCTTTAAATTTTTCAAAGATGATGCACACTAAAAACTTATTGATTCCCTAGACCTTGAATCATAAATTACCCACACCTTCTTGGCCAACTCTTGAAATTCTTCATCTTCCATCCAAAATGGATTGAGCTTGAAAGGACTGGTCGATTCATATTGTTTCCCTATTTAAATAAGGATAGGTGAATAATATGAGCTCCTCCCACCTCCATGTAGCATCTAATCCTATCTAATTCATTCAGAAGTGTCTCATGAAGAAAAAAATTGTCTAATAATTTAGAAATCCCTTTCTCAATAGATCTATTATTCCTCCAAGTAGGCATAAGTTTTATAGGTTCAACATCAAGTAAAACCACCTCCATTATCTTGTGTCTACATAAATCTATCAGCATGTCTAGCCTAGCATCTTCCCCCTGACCTTTGATCTACTAAAAGTAAAATTTAAATCCCCTCCTATTACAACATTTTCATCCTTAAAACCCTTCGGAGAGATAAGCCTTCCCAAAAGTCTTGTCCATCATCTTAGGGACAATAAAAAATAATTATTGAGATATTCTAAACATGAATTCAATCCAAATACTTGAAAAAATTAATAGAACAGTTCAATAAAAAGATTGAATTCTTCCATTTGGTAAGAATTCCCCCAAAATTTCCCATAGCATCTAAATCTATAAAATCCCAATCTTTTAACATTTTCCCAAAACTCCCAATAACCTTTTGAAGCTCCCCCATTATTTCTTGGATCTTAATAACTTCAAGCTTATGTACTTCCACCAATCTAACTAGAGCACAAATTTTAAAGGTACTTCCAAGGCCTCTAATATTTAGTGATAAAATAGCCATTTGGAGACCTTAGAGGGATTTTGTCTTGCTCTAAGGACTCCCTTAATGGATTTTTATTTATCTATAGTGTGCAAGGAGATATACCACACAATGTTAGACAATATACAACACATTGGTGATTTATAATGTATAATACGCATACATGCATTTTAAATAGAGTTGCATTAGTGCATCATATTGTAAAGTCTACATCATTGAAAATGTCTCTACTAAAACCCCTAACTATCATATTTTTTTAGTTTTACTAATCTACCGAAGAAAAAAAAACATTCATTTTCGCTAGTAGATATTTTTGTAGAGTTTTTTTGGTAATTTGTTTCCAATTCTGTAACACTAACAACTTTTGCTAAAACCTCTGCAAAATCTTATTTTCCTTGTAGTACATAATCCTTTAGGTTCTAAATAAAGGCCTCCTTTGAACATTTTTTTGAAGTTATTCTCTTTTCTTAATAATTATTTGTGGTGCTAACGTAATAAAAAAAGGAAAACCTAAAAAAATTGGACAAGGAATTTAAGAGTTTACCCACAAAGAAAAGATTTTGAAAGGCTCATCCTTGTATTTTCCTTTGTATGTGATCTGTATGCTCTCCCAAATTTATCTTTCTTGCACTTCTCTCAATAAAGGGAATACATGAGTGCTTGCTTGGGAAGGATGCTCTTCCTTTATATGTGATCCAAAAAATTTCACTATTTGATCTCCTTTACACTCCTCTTAATGAGGCGAATTCCCAAGTACTTTCTTGGGTGGGAAACTCTTGTGAAAATGCACTAATCAATTGATGTGAGTTTGAACAAATAATGAGGTGGGGTGTTGATAATAAAAAAAATTGAAACTTTTTTTTATTTGACATCATGAAACCAAGAGAATATATCCAATCATCCTTGAAATGCTTAGGCCTCTTACATCATAGTTTTGCTTAGAGCATAGTATCATTTACAAAATATAAATGCAAGACAATATTCTTATTATCAACTAGTCGAAGTCTTGTAATCCATTAAGCTATATTACATGAGTTGATAAGATCATGATCTAAGCCATCTTCATGATGCTAAAAGAATATGAAGATAAAGGATCCCTATATCCAAACCCTTAAGTGGAGTGAAAATGCACCAAGAGTGATATTAAATGTGAACCATATGGAAAAGAAAGGTATTGAAACACAATTATGAATAATTGAATCCATCAATCCTAAAGGGTTTATTAGCCCATTAAGTGCAAGAAAATCATTAAACCCAAAGGGTATATGATAAGAATCATTAAACCCAAAGGGTGTATGATAGTCAACTTCTTTATCTAGTAAAACAAAATTTAAATGTATTTTTGACTTATTTATTAATATTTATTTAGATATGCTAAACTTTATAAAGTTTAATGATAAATTAATGTGATATAAATATTTACTTTAATATTAGAAGAAAAAAATTCAAACCATACATCTTTTCTATTATAACTTTGGGATGGCTTCTGCTGAGTCACAAGTTACTGTTATATCTGACTTATAGACTGTTGGATATACCTTTAAGAGATTGATGTTTCCACAATTAAAAAAAAATTAACGCTGGAAAATGCACAATAAATATTTTTCGCAAACAGTGGGTTATATTTTAACTCTAATTTTGTAAAAAATATAATTTTACATAATTACTAATAAAAACTTTGAAGATAAAATAGTTCTTCATCGACGTTCGAAATATCTTAAATCTTACCAGCTGAAATGGGTTGTTGCGCAGGTGGTAATCGACGTCTGTAGGCTTTCTGGAAACTTCTGGACTTATACCGGTGATTTCCGTGTCGGCAGAATTTGAGCTTTGAAGTAGTACAGGCCGACTGCTGCTTCTTGATCACACCAAAGGCGACTCGACAGAATCAGCGTGCAAGGATGATTGTATATGAGGATATTATCAAAGGTGACCCTCTCTGTTCCTGCAATTCTAGGGTTCATCACTGTTTTTTAATTGTATAGGTGATTCTGAAATGTCGATGCAAAAGAATTTAGTAAGTTCAGGCATATTAATCTGATAAATTCTAACTTGTGTTTTGGTGCATATGGGTGTCTGACTTTCTGTATTTTATGAAAGGATTTTAAGGTCTGGCCAGAAAATGGGTCTGGATTTTTGTAATTTATGAAAAAAATTATGAGTTGTCATGTTTATTTGATAAAAAGAAGTTTGAGATTTGGGAATATGATGAGTTTGTTTTCTTGTACTCTGTGGAAAGGATTTCAAGGTCTGGTCATATTAGGCATATAACAGTTTGTTTTTTATTGAATTTTCCTTTGTATTTTATGGGCATATGATGGGTTTTCTATCATGAGAATAATTTTAAGATTTGGGCATATGAGGATCTAGTTCAGGTTTATGTGGTTTAGGCATATGATGGTATTTTTTTTATTACAGGTGATGAGCTTCTCTCTGATTCATTTCTATACAATGAGATTCAGAATGGAGTACTATGGGAAGTTGAAGGAAAGGTAAAGTATTGCATCTAGGATGTGGCACTATAGATAAACTGTATTATATAGTATACTCTTAAGGAATCATAACAAAAAAAAATTGCAGTGGGTTGTTAAAGGGGCAATTGATGTGGACATTGGAGCTAACCCCTCTGCAGAGGGTGGAGAACAAGAAGTTGTAGACGACCAAGCAGTTAAAGTTGTTGACATTGTTGATACCTTTCGGCTTCAGGTAGCTATGATTTTGTGCACTGTAAAACTGCTTAGGCATTTTTGGAACTTTGCTATTTTCAGTATTTAGATTCAAGAAATCTAATATTGTTCCTATCTGTAATTTGATAGGAGCAAGCTCCTTTTGATAAGAAAACATTTGGGGCATACATTAAGCGATATGTCAAGAACGTCACACAGAATCTGCCTGAAGATATAATGGTAGTTTGTTTGAATATTTGCTATTATTTTTCAAACGTGTGATATAAATAATGATTATTTTCAAATATTGAAGTTTAATATTTATGGTAGTTTGTAGTTCAACAACAAAAGAATTTAATGGTAGTTTGTAGTTCAACAACAAAAGAATTTAATGGTAGTTTGTTTGAATATTTGCTATGTTTGAATATTTGCTACTATTTTTCAAAGTGTGATATAAATAATGATTATTTTCAAATATTAAAGTTTAATATTTATGGTAGTTTGTATTTCAACAACAAAAGAATTTAATGAATCTAATGGTAGTTTGTTTGAATATTTGCTACTATTTTTCAAACGTGGGATATAAATAATGATTATTTTCAAATATTGAAATTTAATATTTATTTAAAATCTAATGGTAATTTACTATTTTTCAAACGTGTGATATAAATAATTATTATTTTTAAATATTGAAGCTTAATATTTATTTAGAATCTTGCTACTATTTTCCAAACGTGTGATATAAATAATGATTATTTTCAAATATTGAAACTTAATATTTATTTAGAGAATTACATTCCGTTCAAAGCAATTGTTCAAAGAAGAATCTAATGATACTTTGCTTCTAATATTCCTAAAACGAAATATATAAACGATAATCATTGAATTCAGTCTAAACAGACAGCGGCATCCGATACTTCCTCACTCGTCTTTCAATCTACGTAGGAATTAGTAGTATTTGATTTTTAATATACAAAATTGAATGCCTTAGATGTGGAATTAAGAAATATTATCTGATTTTTAATATACAAAATTGAATGCCTTAGATGTGGCATTAAGAAATATTATCTGATTTTTAATATACAAAATTGAATGCCTTAGATGTGGATTTTTTAATAGTTTATTTAAAACATTTTGGCCATTAACGTTTTTTACCTTTTACAAAAGTTTTCACTCCATAAATGATTTTGAAGATGCACCTATGTGGAAGGTAGTCTAAAAGTACATACTGTTTTCACTCTATATCAATAATTTTAAAGATGCGTATGTGGAAGATCGTCTAAAAGTACATGTTTTTTTTATATATATTATTAAGAGTTCAAATCCATTGGTTGTAGCTTGGGTGGTTGGGAGGAAAGATTGTTGCCCTCCCCACCCAGGTTCAATTCTTGTAAGTGACATGATGCTCTTGTTGAGCCTTATTGTAATGATTGTATTTCAAGCTTCCCTTGATTCCTTCGAATAGCAATCAATGGAGTATAATTGTAAAATATTTTTTGTTTTAGTATTTGAATATTAAAAAAATTTAAATCCACATAAGCATAGCAATTTATTATGAGTAAATGAGATTAGAAGCTATAAATGGAAAATCACTAATTCAAATTTCAATGAATATTAACTTACTTTATATATATTATAAAAAAATCAAGATTAAAGAAAATAATTTACTTATGTATAAGGAATGGAGGTTTTTTCATTATGTAAGTTGAGGCCTTTGTCATGTTTATTTTTTAGGGCAAGTTTTTATCAAAGTTTGGTTCACTTTGGTTTTGGCTTGTGTTTGTGCTTTGATCCACTAGCTTTAGCTTAAGACTCGGTTTCCTTCCAAGCAAACACCTCTATTACTTGGATACGTCGTTGGAGTTGGAGTTAAGATTTCATCTAATGCATGCATGTTTAGAGAGAAAGTGGAGCACATAGATAACAATATAAACATGGTCCTCTGTAGAGCTTCTAATGCACTGAAGTTCTTTTGTTTGGGCCAAACAAATTTAGTGTGTCATATCCCTAATCACTTATAGCTTACCTTGTATGTATCTATGTATCATTCTCATATAAGTAGGAGTCCACAACGAAGTTCTACCATTGTGGATTTCTCATTTTCATTTCATCCAACATTAATATATCGGTTTTAGGTGTTAAATGTGCTATCTCAATATATCATATATAAGTGATAAAATGTGCTATCTTGGAAGGCAATGCTGACATTGGCTCCTTTCAATCTTAGGTGATCTTCCAAGTTTAGTTGGCACTTCCTCTATATATAAATATTTTGTATGCATTAAAGGGAGGGGGAGTTACTCCACTATCAAATCCTTCCAAGAAGAATAAAGATACTATGATTACTCATGCCTCCACTCAAGCTTCCTTGTAACAAGATTCTTGTCATAGATTAGCAAGGTAAAGTGTGAGGAGAAGGATGATGTGATAGGGATTCTCCATAACATTTTTTGAAGTCCTTGTCAATATGTACATTTAAAAAATATTGGCTCTTAGGAGGTTGAAGAGGTGTCGGTTCTTGTGAGTCGACTCATCTTCACCCAAAAAAAGGTTAATCAAGTATTTTTGTTATCTTAGAATATGGTTTTTAGATTTTTTATGGTAAAGATTGAGTTAGTATTCTCCATCCATGAAACCTGCTTTTGATGATTTTTGTAAAGGGTTGATTAATGAGCAAGAAAGGTTAATTGTTTAAGGACAAGTCTCACCTAATAAGGCTCTTATGGCACATAACAAGAATCCTAAGAAAATTTTTAATAATGCTAAAGGTTCTAGTTCACAATATTCAAATCATACTAATAAATGTGGTCATGCTTCTAATGCACATCATGAAACTAGTAAAAAGAAGAAAGTGTATATTCCTTGTAAGCACTGTGGTAAAACTAACCATCCTAGAAAAAATTGTTTTAAAGCAAAATGTTTAATGGCTAAGGCTTAAAAGAAAGGTTCTGATGAATCACAAGTAGCTTTATGTGCATCTGTTGTTTCATCTAGTAGTTCTTCTAATGTGGAATGGATAATGGATTTTGGTGCTTACAAACATATGACTGGTAATGCTACTTTATTTACATCTTATGACAATAATAAAAACACATCTCAGAAAGTATCTATAGGTGATGGTAAACAACTTTTTGTAATTGGTTCTGGTACTGTTAATGTTGCTAATGGTCAATTGGAAGATGTTTTTCATGTTGAACACATGCCCATCAACTTGCTTTCTATTTATCGTGCATGTCAAAAAGGATATAAATTTAAAGATTGGCCTGATAAATATGTTTTTAAAGATATCAATCAAAATTTTGAAGTAGTTTCTTTTGGTCCTGTTGATCATACTGTTGGTTTATATAAATTTGTTGGTTTTAAGTCAACTAAAAGACAACCTTTTTATTCCCATGTTGCTCATGTTGATACTGGTACTGGTAAACAACCTTCTGTAATTGGTTCTAGTACTGTTAATGTTGCTAATGGTCAATTGGAAGATGTTTTCATGTTGAACACATGCCCATCAACTTGCTTTCTATTTATCGTGCATGTCAAAAAGGATATAAATTTGAAGCTTGGCCTGATAAATATGTTCTTAAAGATATCAATCAAAATTTTAAAGTAGTTTCTTCTGGTCTCGTTGATCATAATGTTGGTTTATATAAATTTGTTGGTTTTAAGTCAACTAAAAGACAACCTTTTTATTCCTATGTTGCTCATGCTGATGAACTAAGTAAATTATGGTATGAAAGATTGGGTCTTTTGAATTATGGTAAAATGCAAATGTTAACTAAAATGGTACTTGGCTTGCCTAATATTTCATTTACTAACAGCGTTTGTGAAGGTTGTTGTTCACACAACGTCTATTGACAGGGGTTCACTTCGCACTGTCACCAACAAACACCAACCCAAACTCCCTTACACACCGGCCCAGAAAGGTTTAGCCCTTTCCAGCAACACTTGCGGAGCAAGTGCAGTCTCACCCGATATGGATAAGGGGGATGAAGGAACCAAGTTTCCGTAGTGGAGTTGAGGACATGCATCCAACACACTTTACCCTTGTAGAAACCAGAGATTATATCCTTCGCAGTAAACTATCAACTCATCATTCGCCCATTAGACCATTCGCAAATTCAACATATAATAAACATTCGCAACAACACATTCAAACTACTCATTCTCATAAATAGTAATCATTGAACCCCTAGAGTATTTGAAATGTTGCAAACATTCATACTCATCATCGCACAGAGACAGAGACAGAAATAGAACCATAATCGAACATCCTCATGCATTCATTAAAACCTACGGAATGAACTTCGCAGAAACAGTCAATACACCATGTCGCGGATACAAAACAGATCAAAATGATGGAAAAGATGGATCAACTTCTTATCGCTTGAATGGATGCTTTTAGGCTTACAATCCTACGTCTATTTATATGTTATTATGCGGTTACAAAACAGTCCACATGACCAATTCTAACTAACTCTAACTATTATTGCGCTTCCTCGATCTCCGCTATTGGTCCTTCTTTCGCGGATTGTCCCTTTTGCAACTATCAGCTTCCGCACTTCATGCGGACTAATCCCGTGCCAACAGGCCCCCAACACAAACTTGTGGCTTGCCCTCGAGCCACCTCAGCTGGACATCTCTGGTACTGTTCTCATCCTTCGTTGTGCGACACTTCTGAAGTTGTTCTTGTCGTATGGAGCTCGTTGTTGTGTACTTCTCGAACTCATTCGTCGATATTTGTTTCAATGTCATGTACTTCTTGAACTCATCCTCCAGTATCTAGAAACCTTGATCATCTACCTCTTCTGCATTGGAGGGTGCAATTCATGCTTGTTCCACTCTTGGGAAGCGTTCATCTATGCTGCCAAGATGTGAAACAGGCCAACTGCTCTGGCACATCTTGTTCGCACCCTGGACTTCCTGCTACCGGGGCCAGGGGGTCTCCACCCCTGGTGTTCTGGTGGTTGTAGGGACCACAGATCTTCTAACTACTACCATGCACTTAGACATCTTGAGTGAGACCTCGTCTCTATTCTTCCTAATTGTCTGCATCGCTTCCTTCGTTGGTTGTTCATGCACACTCGTCGTTCTTGCCCTCAACGCACCTAGAGTGTTGCCGCACGAAATGAAATGGATCATTTCCACAACTTCCTTGGAATTACTCACTCAACACTCCGCCTTACCAACTTGCAGCATGTAGCGCACTCTTCCTCAACTTATGAATACTACCGTGCTCGACTGGCCTTCTACACTGGTATTTATGCTTGTTCCATGTGTGCTTGACATCTGATTCTGAAATCATTGGCCAATCTCTTCGCAGAGCCCTCCGATTCTGTCATCATACTCTTTTGTCGTCTTCTGGTGAAGCTGATCCACAACAATCATGCTCAGATTTGACTCCCCCCGTGCCAATCGTGCGAAGCATCGACGAGCGACCTGGCTAGCCATGCCTCCATTGTTTGTCATCATGCTAATCGTGCGAAGCATCGACGACCAACCCGACTAGCCATGCTTCCACTTTTTTGTCATTATTGTTTTTGTTTTTTTATTGGTTCTCGTTCTCAACCGCTCTGTGTCGGATCATGGTGATAGGGTTTCAACCTATTCCCATTAACCAACTTGGGAAACAATACCCCATCTAAACTTTGTAGTTGTATCGTGCCTCTGTCAATGACAAAATTTATGATGTATGGACCTAACCAATGCATTTGTAACTTACCTAGGTGTTTCACAAACTTACTGTCATATAACAAAACTGTATCCCCGCGCTGAAAGTGCTTTTGTTTGACATGGCGGTCGTGCCAAGCCTTTTGTTGGTCTTTCTCCACCTTCTGATGGAACCCTGCAATGAACCTATCTTCGTCGAGTTGTACCAGTTGTGCCAAACGTTCCTCCACAACGCCATCATCACTCATCCCTGTAGCTGCTACGATGTGCAAACTCGGTACAATATACTCCATTAGCATAACTGCTTCTTGTCCATAGACAAGCTTGAAAGGGGTCTGGTCAGTCAATCATTTGCATGTTGTGCGATACGCCCACAGTATTTTCGGAATTTAAATCCCAATAATCGTGGTTCACATTACACACCTTGGTGAGTGCATGCTCCAATATCTTATTGAACACCTCAACTGTCCCATTCGCTTGAGGGTGGTAGGGGGTACTCTTCTTGTCTTGGATCTGAAATTCTTTCGTCATTGTTGCGATCGTCTGGTTAACAAAATGAGTCCCTTGGTCACTCAGCATCACTTTTGGGCACCCAAACCTGGTGACCACGTTGTCAAAAAGGAATCTTGCTGCAGTCGCAGCTGAACAATCTCTCACTGGTGCAGCTTTCGCCCATCGCGTCAAATAGTAGGTCGCAGTGATGATGTAGCGCGACCCTGTTCTCTTCCCGGGTGGGTTGATGGGTCCCACGAAATCACCTTCCCACTTATTGAATGCCTACAGCGTCACTTGGGGTACCAACGGCATTTCATCCCTCTATGATGGCTTCCCTTTCCATTGACATACGGCGCAGTTCTTGGCGTAGTCCGCAGCATCTTCGTGCATGGTTGACCACCACAGTCCTGCTCAGAGGATCTTCCTAGCAGTTACGCGTTCTCCGTAGTGTCCCCTAGCGATACTGTCATGAGCTTCCAACAGAATCCTCTCCTGCTCATGCGGAAGGACGTATCATCACAGTATCTCATATGGTCCCATCTTGTACAATTCCCCTGCAATCAACTAAAAATATGTAGCTCTGACAACTAGTTGCTTCTTCTGGTTTGTAGTGAATCCTACATCAATCATATTTGCAATAGTCAACTCATCCCAGTAGTCTCCAATGCTTGTGAACTTCGGGTTCTCCTCCAACCTAATGTTCACCTTCTTGATCTTCAATGGTTGTTGAAATATGTATGACGGTATTCCTGGTGCCTCAACACTGCGACTACCTTCTGATTTCGGCACACATATATCCCTCGGATCATCCTCATCGTTGGGCTCTCCTGTGATATTATAACACTCCATCAACATTTCTGGTGTCATAGTCCATTGAAGTGCCATCGGTTGTTCTGTCGGTACTGCTTCAAATATTCTTTCGCGGATCACCTGGATGAAGGGGTTTTCATCTGAGAAAGAAAATGATTGGTTGAAGCCAATGGTTGGTTGTTCCCAAGAGGTCATCCCGCGTTGCATTTCTGGTGCGACATACCAAATCCGCAGTACTTCATCCAACGTGTGTACGAATGCATGTACCCACTCCTGCTTCGCTTGTGATCCCCATTGGTGTTGGCATGCGTTCAGATGTTCTTTCGGATCTCCTCGACCGTCATATTTCTCTCTGCCATACCTCGCAGCTTCGTCGAACCGAACCTCCATGAGGTGTCGACATAGTGGCCAAGTTGTGATATTAGACTTATGCACCGCCCACCAACGCGCAGGAGTAGCCTTCAAGGCTTCCTCTAAGGCCAATAGACGTTGCGGCTCTGCCACTTTCTCCTCAAACTCAGTGAGAAACTTGTTCAAATTGGGAAATCCCTCGTATGTAGGTAGCGCGCACTCCTCCGTGGCTACCCATCGTAGCAATTGCGTTACCCGTGCACACCTCCTAAATGACACTTCGTGTAACCGGTTCTGCCAATTCTCAAGTGCCTCATCTGAGTCTGACGATGTCGAACTGGCACTGCGCCATCCCAATTCTCCATCTGTGGTGGGATTAATGTAATCCTCATATATGTTATACAAACTATCCCACCCTTCTACAAATTCATCTCTGGCTAGTTCAACATATCGTTTCCCTTCCGCAGGATCCAGAGGTGCGATAACCCTCATTTCGCGATTCTCAAATGACATCGTCCGCTTCTTAAAGTTGATAATCGCTTGGTTTTCCTTGCCCAGTCTATCCCCAGCAGCACCAGATAGGGACTGGTATTATCAACAATCTTGATTACATCGAAGTCAACATATGTCCTGATCCCCTCAATTTCAACTGGGAGTTGACACACCCGACCGAGCGGAGTGACCTTACTCTGATTTGTTAATCGCAGTTGCACTGGTGACCAGGACAACTGCGGTTTTCCTATTGTTTCCCATGTTTGCTTAGTCAGAATATTCACATCTAATCCCAGGTCCAAAATGATGGAGTCGACATCAAATGCTCCAATTTGTGCCGACATTCGCATCTCTCTCCTTATCTTTTTCTTGTGTGTGTGATTAACCTTCTGTTCCTGGCGTGCACCCTCCCGTCGATGCAATAGACTGGATATTTCTTCCAACGCATCTGGGTCCTTTTCCAACTCCAAGCAACTCTCCAAGAAGGCCTTTAAAGTGTTATCCTTCCTCCGCGACTTCGTCATGTTGAACTTCGGTGGCATGTCGTAGGTCACTTCTTCCTAAAGAGGTAACTGCCTCCTATGTCTCATCACTTTCTACGCTTCCAAAAAGACATCCCTTTCGACCTTCGCGTCAAAGGTGACGTGCTTCCTTGATGTTGGTTGGACGTTAGCATGTGACCTGTTGGCTCCTATCACAGCTCCTCCTCGTGTCACGACTCCAACAGTCACATTGTGTTTTCGAACCTCCGTTGATATCATCTGTACAGCCGGTGGTGCATTATGATTCTGGTTCTATGTATGCTTGGTCTGCCATTTCATGATGAGATGTGGGCAGTCCTCGACGTTGTGGTCCACAGCGTTGCAATACGTGCACTGCGGTGCCAGGTTTGGGAAATCCCTCTAATAATGCCCCTATTGTCCACAATTATAACACACAATCGACCCTCGTCCCCATCCAGCAGCTCCTCCACGGCCAACGCCAACACCTCAACCTCCACAGAATCCTCCTCTGAAACCTCCACGCGATGGCCCATATGGAGGGTACTGCGGCTGTCCATACTGCGGCTGCTGATACGGTGGCTACCCATATTGCGGTTACCCATACTGCGGTGATGAATACTGCGGGTGCCCATACTGCGGTTTCCCGTATTGCCCTTGATCATACTGTTGCGGCTGCTGCTGGGTGTACTGCGGTTGTTGCTGCACCGCCGGTTTCTCCTCCCCTTTCATAAAATATGTTTCAGCAGTCTACTCCTGCAGTAGGTCATAGGCCCTGCAGTCTTTCTCAACATGGTCAACCGAACGACAAAATTTGCAATACAAGTTTACCGGCTTCGACACCATCTTTTGCAGGTATACACATTCCTCCAGTCGATGCCCTCTGGTTTGACAGACAGAACACCACGGCATGCCTCCTTGATGAAGGGGGTTCGGTGCTCTTGACTGCAAATACTCGCGTAACTCAAGGCAATTGTCCTTATGGTGTCCCTCTACTTTGCACCTGGTGCACCATATGTCTTATCGGGTTTCCTTCCCCTTCTTTATGTCTTGCAATTATAGTGTCAGGGTGGCCAACTGCGCCTGGATTCTATCCATTCCCATCGTTGCTTCACCGATTGGTGAAGCCTCCAGCTTCATCGCAATCTCCAATGCTTCCGCCTATGTTGCTACCTTTTGCTGCATTAGTGGTCCGTAGATATGTGGTACCAGTCCCACGATAAACCACTCTTTATGTTGCATCTCGTTTATTCCAAAGCTCACTTTTGATATCAACGTCTTGTACTGTTGATCAAATTCCCACACCGGCTCGTTTGGGAATTGCTTAATCTCCTTGAGCTCAGTAACATATTGTGACTCCGATTTTGGCTTTTTGAATTCATCGACCATCGTTGTTATGATCTACGCCAACGACTTGGTTGTTGCTCCCATTGGAACCTTTGTAAACCTCATGAACCAGTCTAACGCCCGGAACCTAAGGGTCGTCGCTAGCTGTCCCTTCTTTATATTCTCATCTTGGACCTGCTTCACAGTCCAGACTACCTCACACAAGAACCAATATTGTTCGGGATCCTCGATCCCGTTCCATTGGAAGGTTGGCATCTTCGTATCGTCTGTCATCCTAATGTTCCTATTGTTATTGTTTATTGACGCACTGCGTTTACTGCTACACGTAGGGCAACTCTGCGAATAGCTTGTGTTTCTTACTGTAAAATTATGAGTAGTGCGCGGGGTTGAAGGTATGTTGTCACCTGCGATCCGTTCTCCTTCCGCTTTTGGGGTAGCCTGGTCAACGTCTTCTTCACAATAAGGTCGCTTCCTCCCTTGTGGTCCTGTTTCGCAGTCTTCCATTCCAATCCTCTCAGGAGACTATCTCTAAGTCCTCCTCTTTTTCTCAGGACACCGAAATATCACCCCACTCCTCAAGGTACCACACTATTTGTAAGCCTCCCTTAGAAACTCTTCGTCGTTGATGTCCATCTACCCCACATATTTCTATCAGATCCACGTTCACACGATACCCTCAACCTCCGCACACTGATTTTTGTACTCGTCAGAAGACATCCTCAATTTCCTTTTTCGCAGACAAGCATCTTAATCCACAGTTTTAACAACAGCAATAACCTTCCCCTCAACCCCTTGAAAAAGTTTCTTTCTGTGTTGCTATATGACTTGATGGTGTCTACTATGAACTCAATTACGTATCCCTTGAGGATGCTATCCACCCATAAATCAACAGCCCTCGATACCTTGTTGTCAACTTGCTTCAGTTGTCGAATCGGTTCTGGGGTCGAACAATCAGGTTCAGTCTTCTGGCAGTGATTTTTTTGAAACGTCAACTACGCTAGCCACTCGTGCAACAACACCGGGAATTCACAAAAGAATATCTCGTGGATATCCGAATAAATATATTTCTGCAGCCAACTAGTTGTTGTCTGCCTAGGGTTTCATTTTTCGCCTTCTACGAATTCCTATACCTTCTTATCAAAGCACTCTTGGATCTCTGGTTTCGTTGGATGCCACAACATATCCTCTTCTTTTCTTCCTCAAGGTCTCGGCATCGGAACCATTTGTTGACGCAACGTCTATCGACAGGGGTTCACTTTGCACTGTCGCCAACAAACACCAACCCAAACTCCCTTACACACTGGCCCGACAAGGTTTAACCCTTTCCAGCAACACTTGCAGAGCAAGTGCAATCTCACCCGAGATGGATAAGGGGGCTGCAGAAACCAAGTTTCCACAGTGGAGTTGAGGACATGCATCCAACACACATTACCCTTGTAGAAACCATAGATTATATCCTTCGCGGTAAACTATCAACTCATCATTCGCACATTAGACCATTTGCAGATTCAACATATAATAAACATTCGCAACAACACATTCAACCTACTCATTCGCATAAATAGTAATCATTGAACCCATTGAGTATTAAACATGTTGCAAACATTCATACTCATCATCGCACAAAGACAGAGATAGAAATAGGACCATAATCGAACATCCTCATGCATTCATTAAAACCTGCAGAATGAACTTCGCATAAACAGTCAATACATCGTGTCGTAGATACAAAACAAATCAAAATGATGGAAAAGATGGATCAACTTCTTATCGCTTGAATGGATGCCCTTAGGCTTACAATCCTACTTCTATTTATATGCTATTATGTAGTTACAAAACGGTCCACATGACCAATTCTAACTATCTCTAACTATTCTTGCGCTTCCTCGATCTCTGCGATTGGTCCTTCTTTCGCAGATTGTCTCTTTCGCAACTGTCGGCTTCCGCACTTCATGCGGACTAATCCCGTGCCAATAGTTGTATACTTGGTAAACATCATAGAGAAATGTTTGATAAAGGTAAAGCTTGGCGTGCTAAAGAACCTTTGCAATTAATTCAAAGTGACATTTGTGGTCCTCTTGAAGTTCCTTCTATATCTCATGCAGTCTATTTTCTTACTTTTATTGATAACTTTAGTAGAAAATCATGGGTTTATTTTTTGAAAAATAAAAGTGACACTTTTTTCTAAATTTCAAGTATTTAAATCCTTGGTTGAAATGAATCTGGTAAAAGAATTAAGACTTTAAGAATTGATAATGGGGGGAATTTGTTAAGAGATAATTTGAAGTTTTTTATCTAAACATGGAATTCAACATCAAAAAATTGTTCCTTACACACCTCAACAAAATGGTGTTGCTGAAAGGAAAAACATAACTTTAGTTGAAATGGCTAGATGTATGCTTTATTCTAAAGGATTACATAAGAAATTTTGGGCCAAAGCCATAAGTTGTGCTAACTTTATTTTAAATAGATTTCCTACAAAAGTTGTTAAGCATGTTACCCCTAAGGAAAAATGGAATGGTAGAAAACCATATATTAGTAACTTTAAGGTGTTTAGTTGTGAATGTTGGGCTCATATTTCTGATGAAAAAGTTAGAACCCAAGTCTCACAAATGTATATTCATTGGTTATGCTGAGGATTCCAAAGCTTACAAGTTATTTGATCCTTCTAATCAGAGTGTCATAATTCGAAGAGATGTTCAATTTACTGAAGTCTCTCCACCACCTGAGTTTGTAGAACCTCATGTTACCCTGAATATTCTATTGTCTCTTGTTACTTCTATATATGTTACTCCTTCCAGTACTGTGCATGTTATTGATCTTAGTTCACCTTCTTCTTCAAGTGTTCCACCTGAAAGTCTCGAAGCCCTTGAAGTGACTTATGTTAATTCAAAACTTCTTGTTTGAACCTGGAAAACTGTTGAATTTGCAGGTAGTGAGATCGGCAACCATTCCGATACTCGTAGAACTAGATCTAACTTTGCTCTTATGACCAAAGTTTTGGCCACAAATGATCCTACTTCTTATGCTCAAGCTAAGGGTAAGCCTCATTGGGAACAAGCTATGTTTGTTGAGTATGATTCTCTTATGAAGAACAAGACTTGGTCTCTTGTTCATCTTCCTTCGGGAAAGAATTAGTTGGTTGTAAATGGATTTATAAAACTAAGTTTACTGCAAAATGACATATTGAAAAATACAAAGCTAGGTTAGTTGCTAAAGGTTTTAATCAACTTAAAGGTATTGATTATAATGAAACTTTTTCTCCTATTGCTAAAATGAATACAACAAGAACCACCTTATCTCTTACTGCATCTTATAAATGAGAAATACACCAAATGGATGTTAAAAGTGCTTTTTTAAATAGTAATCTTAATGAAGACATTTATATGCAACAACCTCTTCGTTTTATTAATGTTGAATCATCAAGTTTTGTATGCAAATTACACAAGTCCTTATATGGTCTCAGACAAGCACCTAGGGCTTGGTATGAAAAAATTGATACATATTTCTTGAATAATGGTTTTAAGTGTTGTATATCTTATCCAAATCTGTATGTTAAGAACTTTGGTGATTATATTCTCATTATTGTGTTATATGTGGATGATCTTATAATCACTGGAAGCCAACTTGTTTTAATTCAAAGTATGAAAAGTGATCTTCAAAAGTAGTTTGAAATGACTGATCTCGGTATATTGCACTATTTCTTGGGTCTTCAAATATGGCATATGGCAGATGGTATTTTTCTCTCTCAGCCGAAGTATGCTACAAACTTATTGGCTTGTTTCCATATGAGTGATTGTAAACATGCCCCTACGCCTTTTCAGTTCGGTGTAAAGTTAATTGTTGATTGTACTACTCCTCTTGTTGATGCTACTCTTTATCGTCAACTCATGGGCAGTTTGATATATTTAACTCACAGCAGACCAGATCTCTCTTTTGTTGTTAGTATGGTTTCTCGGTTCATGCAACAACCTCATGAAAGTCATTGGCAAGCAGTAAAGAAAATTCTGAGATATTTACAAGGCACATTGCATTATGGTGTTTTTTATTCGAGTAGTGCTACAGTTTCACTTTCTGGATATACAGCTTCTGACTGGGCAGGTGACAATTATGATTGACGGTCAACTATTGGTTATATATTTCAACTTGGTTCAGGTCTGATTTCTTGGTCCAACAATAAGGTGAAGACTCTTTCTTTATTGTCGTGTGAATCAGAGTATGGAGCAGCCAAAGAAGCAGCTAAAGAAGCAGTTTGGTTATGGCATGTTCTCACTAAGCTTGGTCTGGTTCTGAAATCGTCCACTATGTTGAAATGTGATAATCAGGGTGCAATTCAGCTTGCTTATAATCTAGTGTATCACTCCAAGACGAAGCATCTCGACCTTGATGCTCATTACATTCAAGGTCTCGTCGCAGATGGTATTCTTTCTCTTGAGTATTATCCTACCGAGTAGCAGGAAGTCGATATCTTCACCAAATCTTTAATAACAGTGAAGTATGTGCATCTTTGTTCTTTACTTGGGATGAGGGAAGTTGTCATCAAGGGGGAGCAGTAATGACTCCTGCCTTCCTTAGTGTTAGTGAGGGCTTTTCTCCCAGCCATTATTAAGGGGGAGTGTTGGAATATATTAATTATATTCCTTGGAAGGTAATAATGTCTTTGTATTATGTCAAAAGTTATCCACAATCTTATGTAAAAGAGTAATACATTATATCTCATATTGATTATGGTAAAGCATACTCTTCATATCCATCATTATATAAAGAGATGTTATTATGGATAATTATATTATCCCACATGCAATATGTGAGAGTAATTCCTCCACATCTCTTGGTATATAATAGGGTCAAGGGAGTCACATCACAACGTACAATGATATAGTGGTATATGCTCATAGATAGTATCAACACATGGTATTGTGATCACGAGCTCTGCTATATTGTATTGGGGTTATTTGCAGTTTCTCTCTTGTGAGATTGAAGGAGATTTCTTGAGATAATATAAGACAACCTTCCCGTGGACGTAGCCCAATTGGGTGAACCACATATATCTGGTGTATTCTTTTCCTTGTTCTCTTTCTGTTCTTATTTATGTTGATATGTTATTGATTGATAAGATAGGTAAACTAGTTTAGCTAGATCCATAGTTCTAACAGTGTAAATAATGTAAATATGGTTGTAGCTATAGTTGATGTAGACCTTAAGGCCAAGACATGATTAGTGAATATCTAGGCATGTAGATATTGTAATATACTTCTATAACATCCTACCAATGTGTACTCAAAGATATGTAAATATATGTTCGAATATAATATATGACTGCCTAAGATGATTGCAGAGAGAACAAAAGGGGCTATGATTCCACAAGAGGGCAAGAGTATTAAGAGATTAAGTTAATATGCATATCTCTTATTCTTCCTATAGACTACATATTTATGCATTCTTCTCTTCTATTTTTATCTTCTAACTTCAGGATGAACTCGCCCTCAAACTGGATGTATCAATCATGCATGCAGAAGTGTGCCCCACTTCTCATGTAGTGCTTTATCTCACTGAGTTGTCACTTAGGATGAAGTTGCCTCTTAACTAAAATCTTTCCCACTTAGTTAGGTGGCTAACTTAAGTGTCGTCACGTAGTTAACTCGATCTTCTTTGTTGTCACTTTGTTAACTCTCTCTAACTGATTCTCTTTGATTTACTGAAGTGTCGTCTTTTAGTTTAACTAAAGTGAAAACACTTTCGTTAACTAGTCCTTCTTATTTAACACTTAGTTAACTGAAATCATGCTGATTAATTTACTTGAAGTGACCGATATGAGTTCTTTAGTTAACTGGGGCATGTCTATAACTGATGCTTTAACTGAAGCATTGATTGAGGCATACATTGATACTTAACTGAAGCTTTAACAATTCGAGTTCTCTTTAATTAGTTGAAGTGTCCGCATGGGCAATTTCGAATTCTCTTGATCTCTATGCTTTATCTTTTATTTCTTTATCTCTTTCTGCATGCCCAATATGGGTTAACTTTAATTATCCATCACATTACATTATACTAAGAAGAATTATCGAATGTTGTGATCATATTATATTATTCAGGACCAAATTATCATATGCTAAAGTAATTCACTTTAGAGGTGATCAATCTCTAAAGGAGACTTAATAGCAACTGGTGATCATAGTTAATAATACATCATGCAACATTAAATGCTTTTAACAAGTAAAGCATGACCTTTATATGGAAGGTCCACCTCTATATGGGAGGTCCATCCCATGAATACCTTTATACGGAAGGTTCACTTGAGAATCATGACTTGACACACAAGTCTGGAGTCTTGTCCAACAAGACTTTACAACATCATTCCTTTGATCAAGTACATCTATACAGGAGGAATAACCTTTACACACAAGGCAATCAAAGTGCTCACCTCTATACAGGAGGATCAATCTTGGCTACACAAGATTGGTTTGGAGAATGTCTCCCGATGCTGTATATTTAACACTTTAAAAATTGTGGGAAGATGGGACATTAAGATCAAGTTGGACAATGGCATAGAAAGGAAGTTGTGTGATGTTTGACATGTACTAGATCTATAGAAGAATTTGCTCCCAATCAAGATGATGGATAAATTAGGTTATTCTACTACCTTTGTTGATAATCATTGCAAAATTACTAAAAGATCCCTCATGGTAGCGAAATGGGAATCTTATGGGACCTTGTATCATTTGTATAGTGATATAGTGAAAAATCATGTATAAACAATAGACTTAGGGAATGCCCTAGATGTAGTGATGTTGTGGCATCAATGACTTGGACATATGAGTGAAAAATGGTTTGAAAATTATGCATGAACAAGGTATGATTTATGGGATTAATTCTTGTAATTTAGACTTGTGTGAGCATTGTATTTTTGTAAACATAAGAGAGTCTGATTTAGTGCAAACTCTAGTAAAAGTTCCTATCTTCTGCAACTTATTCATTCTGATGGCGTGTGATAACTGGCACTCAAATCGCCCCCTGTCGGCAACGGAAAATTTTTCGGCAAGGCACAATTCCACCCCTTCTCGTTATTTTTTTGGAATTTCAACGATCTAGGTCATCTTAAAATGGGCCAAAACCCCTAGGGTCACAATTCTATGGCATTGTTCCGCAGTAAATGGGGTGGAACTACGATTCCGTCGGTTTTTATAACCGGATCTAGGGAACAAATAGTCGAAAAAGTGGGGCGATTTGAGTGCTAGTTATCCCACGCCCATTCTGATATATTTGGATTAATCCCAAATTTGTTTATAAATGGTGCTTGATATATTCTAACTTCTATAAATTATTATTCTAGAAGAGTGTAGGTTTATTTTATGAAAAATAAGTTGGAAGCCTTTGAGAAATTTAAAGAGTTCAAGGCATGAGTAGAGAAACGTTTGGACAAGTCTATTTTATGTTTGGGATTAGATAATGGAGGAGAATATTGATCCACGGAATTTGATAAATTTTGTACCTAGGAAGGAGTTAAGCATCGTAAAACTACTCCATATACTCCACAACAAAATGGTGTGGTTGAGCGGATGAATCGACCAATCATGGAGTGTGTAAGAACCTGCTCAACACATATGGGTTGGATAATGGATTGTGGGTAGAGGCTGTTAATACAATTGTTTATATGATTAATGGATCACCTACAACTGTGTTGAATGGACAAATTCTATATAGAGGAGGTTTGGTGTGGTAAGCCAAGTTTGGTGTGCTAAGGTTGATTATTCTTAGTTGTGAATGTTTGGTTGTGATGCACTTTCACACATGCTGAAAGAAAAGAGGTCCAAGCTTGACCCAAAGTTAAGGAAATGTGGTTTTCTTGGTTATGATAATACATTAAAGAGGTACAAACTATGGGATCCTACTAAGCACATGGTAATTGTTAGTTGGGATGTTATTTTTACTGAAAAATCCATGCAAAGGGATAAGATACAAGGACCCCTTGAGATTGCACCTATTGAAGTATAAACGAGTGAAGATGAAAATGAAAATGAAACTCTTGATCAACAAATTCAGTAGCCACATAAGATCTACATGTCCCAAGATATGTCCATAAATGTATTCTCTTGATTTTCAGTCTTCTTTTTCTTAGTTAACTAATGATGGTGAACCTAATTCATTTTGGGAAGATAGATAATCTAAAAATATAGATAAATGAAGGAAATACATGGATGAAGAAATGAAATCACTCACATAAGAATGAAACGTGGGAATCTGTGGAACTCCCACTAAGAAGAAGGTTGTTAGAAACAAGTGGGTGTGTACAGTAAAGAAGAACAATGATGGATGGCTTGAGTGTTATAGAGCTCACTTAATGGCAAAAGGTAATGCGTATAAGTTAGGTATAGACTTTAATGAATTTTTCTCTCCAATTGTGAAGCTAATTATAGTTATATTTTTACTTGCACTTGTAGCAGCACAAGATTTATATTTGGAGCAATTGGATGTAAAAATTGTTTTCCTACATGGTGATCTCAATGAATAAATTTATATGGATCAAATTGAGGGCTATAAAGAAAGACGAAAAGAACATATGGTTTGTAAACTCAACAAATATTTGTATGGATTGAAACATGTGCCAAGGATGTGGTATAGGAAATTCGACGCCTTCCTGAAGAGATGAGGTTTTAGTATAAGTGAAGCTAATCATTGCGCATATTATAAGGGGTTTGCTTATGACAATTTTATTATTTTGCTATTGTATGTTGATGATATGTTGGTTGGAAGCCCCAACATAAAGAAAACCATTGTTCTTAAGGCTCAGTTGGATTGTACATTTGAAATGAAGGATTTAGGAGTAGCAAATCAAATTCCAGGGATGAATATACACAGGGACAAAAGAGGTAGGAAGATCTAGTTAAGTGAAAACTCGTATATAGAAAATATTTTGCAACGCTTCAATATGCAAAATGAAAAACCAGTTAGCACCCCACTTCAGGCATACTTCAAGTTATCTTTTGAATAGTTCCCTAACATAGAAGCATAGAACACAAGCATTTCTTATGTACCATATTCATCAGTAGTAGGGAGCCTCATGTTTGTCATGGCGAGCACCAAACTGGATATTGCTCAAGAAGAGGGAGTTGTTAGCCAATTCTTGGTGAATCCTGGTAAGTAGCATTGGAATGTTGTGAAGTAGATTTTCATTTATTTAAGGGGCACTTCAGATGCTTATAATTGTTATAAATAAGAAAATTTACAAATTAAAGGTTTTACAAATTATGATTTTGGTGGAGATAAAGATGGATGAAAGTCTACTACATGATATACTTTCACTCTTGTTAGTGGAGTTGTAAGGTGGCCATATAAGTGCAACCAAAGGTGGCCTTATCACATTAGAGGAATTTTGAGATAAAAAATAAGCCTCAATTTTATAAGAATCAATAGGATTCAAGGTGATGATGTCAACAATAATGGTAAATAGTTTTGGAGGGAAATGAGAAAAAACTATTTTTTTCTAGAGTATTTTCAACTTATCTCCTTGTATGTTTACTCAAATTTCGAGTGTGAGCATTTATTGGATGCAAACTTAGATTTTGCATCCAACGTGTATCCACTCAGTATACTTTTGACAAATTATCAATATGAAAAAACTCAAAAACATTAAAAATGTATTTCCTTCAACAAAATACATTTTTTTTTATGTATTTCGAGTTTTTCTGTCAAATGTGTGCATAATGGGCACGCATTGGATGAAAAATTCAATTTTGCATTAAATGAGTACCCACACTTGAAATTTGAGTAAACCTACAAGTAGATGAGTTGAAAACACAATAGAGAAAAAAGTAGTTTTTTCCTTTTCCTTATAAATTTTATAAGTCTTATTTTAATATTTTTAATAATATTTTATTTTTTCCCTTAGGATCAAGCCCATTTTAAACTCAAAATTCCTCTATTGACCACTAAAGTATAATATGTGGCATCAACTAAGGCCAATAAAGAGGTAATATCGCTAGAGTGACTAATGGATGACTTCAAGATAGTGCAGGGGAAGGTTACTTTGCATTTGTGACTGTTGACCCCTTCGTTTTAAAGACTTGGTTATAGAAGATAGGAAGGCAGTCAATGTGGAAAGGATTGTGGAAATGGGACATGGGGGAGGATAATATGGAAACAAAATAAATCCATAGAAACAACTTAGAGGTGGAAGCTACCTTGACATGGTCAAAACTGACAACTTGAGTTGTATAAAAAGGGAAGAAGAGCCAAGGAAAGCGGTTCACATTGAATTTGGTTGGGTGTAAAGGTTGATTTTTGTAACCTCTTGTTGAGCCCAGAATTTTCCCCTTTTAATCATCCTCGATCACCTTTTCTTCCTCTGTTCTGGACCATTTAGCATGATAATCAAACCTGTTGTCCTCACTTTATTCCCCCAAGCTGTCAAGGTATGACTGATCATTGCTTTATCTTATTAATGCTTATGATTGTGATAATTAAAGGTTGTTTATCTCTCAATTGTGCTAACATGTTATGATTTATGAAGGTAGTTTGAGATAAGTGGACTGCAGGAAGGTGGAGCTGAACAAGTCTTGAAACGAGGGATGTTCGCTGCTTAAATAGGATCCTCGGGGTTCCAATCATCAATTAATGCACGTGGTTCTAATGCAACATTCTAGACAGAGCTGTGACAGGGTAGCTGTAACAGAATGCGCTATAATTGGAGATCTTTAGTTATTGTTGCTCGGATATAATCGTGATCTGGAAAGATCGCCACTCCTGGGCCAATCAACATCTTTCTCACGTTTCTCTATGTCTTTACTATGCCATGTTTGTAACAGCTTGTATTATTTAGGGCGCCTGAAGATCAGAGATCTTCATGGCTGCCCATTAATAGGATCAGATGTTATGATCTGCACATATAAATATGGGGAGTTGTCTTGACCCAGGGGGTTGAACAACGGAGAATTCATTCATTGTATTAGCAGTGGAAGCAAACTATGTAATCATTCTTCTGTTAATATAAAGAGTTACCTCTGAGTTAAAGGAACTTTACGTTGTTTAGCCAACATCTCTGTGTGAAGGCTGGGCCCGTCTTCCACAGAGATCGCTGAGTTAAAGTAGGAATTCTCGAATTTATTGTTGTGTGATTTTCTGTTAATGATATTTCCTTTGTACGCAGCAGTAGTAAGTGTGGTTTGCAGTATAATTAGGATTACATTTCCTTGAGATTGGTAAGTGGTACAGAGTGACAGTCGACTGAGTAGGAAACTTTCTTTATGCAATTCGTGTGATAGTTGTACACAGCTTTGTTCATCCTGCAGCTTAAGTTGTTATCCCATGAACCCTTGCAATTTATCTTTCCTGTTATGATTGTTAATTTTCATTCCTGTAATTCAATCTCTTAGAGTAGTTGAACTCAATCTTTTGCAATTGAATTTCTAGATTAATATTCAGTTTATGCTTATGGTTTTCAAGAGTGATCAGATCGAAGAGGTGAGTTACTTGTTCTAGGATGTGAATAGGATTTCTTTTTATCTGCAATTGTCTTTGAATCTTATATCATTTCTTGTTGATGCATGGTAGAAAGGAATTGGAATTGTAGCAATTAGAAGGCAATTGGGATTACACAGATCTTTGGGATGGACATAGTTGTTAGAGGATAAAAGTGTTCAATTATAGTGATTTGGTGTTTAAGCATAGATTGTGCATTTATCCTTTGAAATAAAATACTTTCTCGGGTTGACAATAAATCTCGTATGCTTTGTATGTTGGTAATAATCTATCTTCATATTGGGTGCTCGACATTTTAGCGTCATTGCCGGGGAAGGATAAAAATTAAACACTAATCATTAGTTGCATCTGGTACTTGTTTCTAGTCAATCTTTTCTTTGCTGAAATGATTCGGTTCGCATGAATACGAGGAGGGTAAAATGAGATCACCTCCCAACTCCCAAAACCCCACAAAATACTAACAGTGCAGGTGGCTCGGGTCACAGTCGAGGACCACCATTGGGCAGAAGAACATTCATTGACGATCTTGTTGACAGAACTGATTCATCCACCAGGGCTCGTCATCAAGAAACTCCTATCAGAAGAAGCCCTGTTGATCCTGGGGCGCCAGCGTCAGGATCCACGGTGGAGAATACACGAGCAGCCGTGACTCCCTCGTATATCCCTGCTGAGGAAGACACAGCTGTTACAACTGAACCTGCTGTTACAACTAAGGAAGACACAGCTGTTACAACTGGATCTGCTGGTAGAGGTTCGATCTGCCACATTTACGGGAAGGCTGTAACTGAAGAAGAGTGGACGCAGTTCCACCAGAAGTTTGCTGATCAGGAACAAAACAAGGACAAAGGAAAAAATGAGGAAAAGAACGCAGGAACGAACGAAGAGGAGAAAACAGAAGAGGAGATGAGTAACAGACACGAGTCTGACGAGGAAGAAGCGATGGTGGAAAACTATCATCATGAAAATCACTCCCTGCCTAAGGGAACGACGACTACACTGCAATTTCCGATTCGGCAGCCAGAAGGGACAACCCCTATGAAAAACATCTCACCATCAGTGTTGCCTCGCTTCCATGGAAGGGCGGCAGAAGATCCAGACGAATTCCTTTTTTAATTCGATATCCTCTGTCGGAGCTATGATTATGTCACCGATGCCCAAAAGCTAAAACTTTTTCCCGCCACCCTGAAGTACAACGCATTACGCTAGTTCATGAGTCTTGGGGGAGGAACCGTTGCTAATTGGGATAATATGAAACAAGTGTTCCTGGAGAAATATCAGGAATATTGCAACACCAAGGACAAAAGAGAGGAATTATTCAAAATGGTGCAGAAGGAGGATGAAAGTCTGGAGGATTTTGTAGAAAGGTTGTTGTACAATGTGCAAAGAGCCGGGAAAACGAACATGGGGATGGACGTGCTCAAGATAATTTTGCTTTGTGGGATCAAGGATGATTGTTTAGATATGTTAAACCTGCTAGGAAAAGGAGATATCTCCAAAGAACCTTTTGGGAAGATTATGGAATTATGTAAGAGATACTCCAGGGGGTCCTCCAGGAACAATAAGCGGGACAAACGGGATAAGCTGGAACGTGATGTCTTCGACAGAACTCAGAAGTCATCCAACGGAGGAGCTACCCGTGCAGAGATAGGAAATCTCCTTGAAAATTTTAAAACAGAAATGATGAGCTCCATCTCTTCGAAGATCGATGTCCTGAAAGCAAAACAAAAGCAGGCAGTGGAGGATCTCACACTAGGTGTGTTCTGTCCCCGATGTAGAAAGAATCATCCGCTGAAAGAATGCCCGCTTGACAAAGTATAAGTATGTCAGTTGTGTGAGCTGAACCATGACATGAAAGAATGCCCCTCACTTCCCCAAGTGAAGGCTGTTCTGCAGACATCAACTCCAGAAGTGGAATCATCCTATTTCATTGCACAGAAGAAACCTTGGCAGCCTCGAAATAAAGGTATGCCTCTAGACTCGTTTCCATTTTTGAACAATATGAGCAATTGGAATAATAACATACAAAATGTGAATACACAATTCCCTTCAAATTATGCTCAGTGGAAACCTTCCCAACCTGCAATGCAAAATTATAACTCATGGAGTCCCTGGACATAGCCACCACATCAACCTACGTCGTGGTCTCCTGGATGGACGAACTTCCATCTTGGGAACCAGTTTCCTCAACCACCTCCACCTCAACAGTCACCATATTCTCCTCCATACCCTCAATTTCCTCAATATCCTCAATACCCACCTCAGCAATCGCAGCTGCAGCTGCAGAATAATTATGTCCCTAATATACCAATACGGCCTCAGCTGCCTGCCCAACCTAATCCTAACCCGAATAATAAAACAGTCCATCAATTGGAAACTGTCAACATGCCGACCTACTCCCTTTCCCCTGTACCTTGTAATGATATTCGTCTATGATCTGGGAAAATAGTAGAACCCGTAATTACAGAAGATGCTCCACCTTTTGTGCATAAAGAAGGAGGAAGTTCACAGCATCCATTCGATACAGTTGCTATCACTGAAGATGCTGAGCATCCCTTAGATGGGACGGCTGAAACATCAAACGAGAAATCAGACAATACGCAGCCTACCCAGCTGATAAGGCAACCACCATACCCCGAGAGACTAATGCTACCAAAAATAGGGGGGCAACCTCAGTTTAACCTCCTAGGGGAGTTAAGGAATATTTACGTCAAAATTCCCCTTCTTCAAGCTCTTCAAGACGTGCATATTTATGCTAGAACCGTTCGGGACCTGTGCACTAAGAAACCAGGGAGCAAACCCAGAGATCCTCCCACTGTTCACGACATAGGGAATTTATCTGCTTTGATAACAGGAAAAACCCCTGTGACCAAGTATGATGACCCTGGCAATCCTACCGTCACTGTACATATAGGACAAACACAGATACCCAACGTGCTAGTCGACTTAGGAGCAGGGATCAATGTCATAACAATTGAGATTGTAAGGAAACTTGGACTCACTAATTTTAGACCAACCCCTACCATTTTAGAATTGGCGGACAGATCCACCATTAGACTCGAAGGGATTCTGGACGACCTTGTCATCTCAGTAGATTCATGGGAGTACCCTACTGACTTTTTGGTATTACAACCAAAATCACAGTTGGGGGGACACCCATTGATCCTGGGGAGGCCTTGGTTGGCCACAGCTGATGCTTGCATCAACTGTCGATCAGGGTCCATGACTATATATGACGGTACGGAGACTAAAAACCTCACCCTGTATCCTCCAGGCTGAAACTTCCCTTTGGATAGAGCAGGAGGAGGAGGAGGATGTTCAGACACTATTAACTATAGGGAAGGCCTTAACTTTTAAAAACAAAACAGAAGACGATGCTATTAGTACTTTTATTAGTGAACCCGCTTCAGTGGATAAAGAAGTCTATCAAATCCTGAACATTGCCCTTGGTAAGGAAGAACAAGAAAATCTTACGGAAGAAGTACTAGTTGGTGACACAAATATAATCCCAGTTTTGAAAAATTCAAAGAGTATCCCTATTGAGGTAGAGCCTGGAAGGACTTTGAATATCAACCCTAGTCTCTCCTCAGAGGAACAGAGGCACCTAATCAGTCTCTTGAAGGAACACAAGGGGGCATTCGCTTGGGATTATACAGACATGAGGGGTATTCCCTCTAATCTATGCACCCACCATATTTATATTAAAAATGACTCCCGGCCTGTGTGTCAACCCCAATGACGCATGAACCCCAATCTGAGGGATATAGTGAAGGAAGAAATCCATAAACTTTTGGAAGCAGGATTTATATATCCTATTTCAGATAGTGAGTGGGTTTCCCCGCTCGTAATTGTGCCCAAGAAAAATGGTAAATGAAGGGTCTGTGTCGATTATAGGGAACTGAACAAAGCCACGCAAAAGGATCATTTTCCTTTGCCCTTTATTGACCAAGTACTTGATACCCTATCAGAGAATAAGTTCTTCTCCTTCCTAGATGGGTTCAGCGGGTACAACCAAATTCAGATTGCTCCTGAGGACCAGGATAAGACCACCTTCACTTGTCCCTGGGGAACGTTTGCCTACAGGGTGCTTCCTTTTGGTTTATGTAACGCACCGGCAACGTTTCAAAGAGCTGTAATTGGCATATTCTCTGAATTAGTTAATGATAGTATGGAAGTCTTTATGGATGATTTTACTCCCTATGGCAAGGATTTTGAGGAAGCGCTGGAAAATTTAAAGAATGTTTTAATTCGCTGCGAACAGACTCGGCTCTCATTAAGCACTGAAAAGTGCCATATGATGATGAGTGAGGGGGTGGTATTAGGGCATTTCATCTCTATCAATGGCATTTAGGTGGATCCTTCAAAAATCAAGGTGATAAAAGATATACCGACTCCTTCAACTCAGAAAGAGGTGCGAAGTTTTCTGGGACATGCTGGATATTACCGAAGGTTTATAGAAAACTTCTCCAAACTTGCTTCTCCTTTGTTTTCTCTGTTAATGAAGGATGCACAGTTTGTGTGGAGTGAAGCATGCCAGACAGCGTTTGATAAGCTTAAGGAGAAGCTGTCCACAGCTCCTATCCTAAGGGGACCTAATTGGACCCTACCCTTCCACATTTCCTCAGATGCTTCTGATACCGCCATTGGAGCAGTATTAGGACAGCAGGATGGTCAAGTACCTTATGCCATCTATTATGTTAGTAAAAACTTAGCCCCTGCTGAACTTAATTATACTGTTACCGAAAAAGAATTCCTCGCTATTGTTTACTCTATTAATAAATTTCGGCATTACATTACTAGGTATCCTACATTTGTGCACACCGACCACTCTGCCATTAAATATTTAATGAACAAACCTGTCACCAATGCCAGAGTGACCAGGTGGCTCTTATTATTGCAGGAATTTGATATTACCATTATAGATAAACCTGGAAAAGAAAATGTTGTTACTGATTTTTTATCTCGTTTTACTAACAGTGATGACAGTTCGCCTGTTGATGACTCTTTTCCAAATGAACATCTATTCGCACTTTCAGCTCATTCACCCTGGTATGCAGACATTGCTAATTATTTGGTTGCAGGAAAGCTCCCGCCACACATGTCTAAACGAGAAAAGAGAAAAATCATTCAGCAAAGTGCCAGGTATTGTTGGCTCAATGGTCATCTCTTCTACACAGGGCCCGATCTTGATATTAGGAGATGTGTAAGGGAAGATGAGATCTTTCACATACCGAAAGCCTGTCATGATGGACCTTGTGGGGGACACTTTGCAAACAAAAGAATAGGGCATAAAGCGTTGCGAATGGGCTACTATTGGTCGACTCTGTTTAGGGACGCTAAAAGGTATGTTCAGTCCTGTGACAGCTGCCAAAGGATGGGCCAGCCTAATAAAACAGATCAGATGCCTCTGCAACCTAAAGTAGTAGCTGAACCATTTGATAAATGGGCATTAGATTTTGTTGGCCCTATCAACCCTCCTTCCAGACAGAAAGTTTACATTATGGTTTGTACTAATTATATGACCAAGTGGGTAGAGGCTGTAGCTTTGGCTAAGGCTAATGACCATGTAGTGATTGATTTTCTGTATAGTGAAATCTTTACCCGCTTTGGGGTACCGAAGGAAGTAGTTACCGATGGGGGGATGCAATTTATGTCACACCAATTTGAATCCTTGCTCCAGAAGTATCATGTGCAGCATAGGGTGGCTTCACCTTACCACCCCCAGGCCAATGGTCAAGTGGAAAGTACTAATAAAGTTATTGAAGCAATCCTTACTAAAACAGTTAAGAGCCATCGAAAGGATTGGGCTGACAGGCTTCCGGAAACATTATGGGCATATCGCACAACTTGGCGCAACACCACAGGGTTCTCTCCCTATGATTTAGTGTATGGAAAGAGTGTCATCTTTCCAATTGAGTTTGAGATCAAAAACCTAAAGACAGCCACCGAAATGAATCTGGATGTAACAGAGGCCCAGAAGAGAAGATTGAATCAACTAAACGAATTGGATGAGAAACGGTTAGCTGCAGTGGACCAGACTGTGTTGCTTCAACAACAGAGATCCAATTGGCATGACCGATTTATTAAAAAGAAAATCTTCCGTGAAGGAGACTGGGCGTTACTATATGACTCCATGTTCAAAAGGGATTTTAAAGGTAAATTACGTACAAGGTCCCTGGGTCCATATTTGGTCGACAAGGTATTTGACAACGGCACTGTCCGTCTGGTGACCATCGATGAAAATCGTATACCATTACTTGCTAATGGCCACAGACTGCGACTGTATCATAAGCCTATTTCGAAAGATGCATTCATTTCGCAAATTGCCGCCGATCCAGATTATCAGCTGGCACCAGAGCAGGAATTTCTCTCTGCCTTTGCCAATCCTTAAACTGAAAATCGCATTTTGAATTATTGTACATAAATAATTTTCTTTCTTTTCTGCTGTAGCGTATAATTGTTTTTTTCTCTTTGCATTTGATCTTTTCGTTTGCTGTTGTTTTTCAAAAAATTCCAAGGAAGCGGTAGGGGAATGACCAGATTGGGCCTGTCAAACGTGAGTCATCTTCCTATGCCTTCCTGTGCTGTATTTCCCTTTTCCTAAAAAAAAAATTCGGTAGCTGCGACATATTTTTCGGCAGCTGCGACATATTCTCCGGCAGCTGCGACATATATCCCGGCAGCCGTAAAACCTTTTTCCCGGCAGCTGTGAACCATTTCCTAGCAGCTGCAACAACTTTCCCAGCGACTGCAATATCATTTTCCAGCGGCTGCAACATCGTTTCCCGGTGGATGTAAAATTCTTTTCCCGGCAGCCGTGAATCATTTCCCAGCGGCTGCAACATCTTTTCTCGGCAGTCGTGAACCATTTCCCGACGGCTGCAACATCATTTCTCAGCGGCTGCAATATCGTTTTCCCGGCGGCTGTAAACCCTTTTTCCCGGCAGCCGTGAACCATTTCCCGACGGCTGCAACATATTTCCCAGCGGCTGCAACATCTTTTCCTGACAGCCGTGAACCATTTCCCAGCGACTGCAATATCGTTTTCCCGGCTGCCGTAAACCCTTTTTTTCTCAGCAACCGTGAACCATTTCCCGACGGCTGCAACTTATTTCTCGGCGACTGCGACATACCTCCCGGCGCTGTAAAACTTTTCCCTGGCAGCCGTGACTTTTTATTCCGATTGCCGTAAAACCTTTTTCCCGGCTCCCGTGAACCATTTTCCGGTGGCTGCAACATATTTCCCGGTGGCTGCAACATATTTCCCAGCGGCTGCAACATATTTCCCGGCGACTGCGACATATCTCCCAGCGCCGTAAAACGTTTCCCTGACAGCCGTAATTTTTCCTGATCCCGTAAATCCTTTTCCCAGTGGCCATGAATCTTTCCTAGCGGCTGCAACATTTTTTTCGTCGGCCGTGATATCATTTCTGGCAACTTGCATTGGTAACTCTTGTGTTAATGAAAGAATTGCTCCAAACCTGCTAAACTATGGCTCTGATTCATCCTAGTCGTGCCGGCGAACTCATCATTCCGACCTCGAGGACGTAATGGTTTGTGTTTCACTGGTGGGAGGAATTATTGCATTATCCTGGTCATCATGATCAAATTTATCACTGTGCACGAGTTTGGTTCCGCAACGTCACCAATCGCACGCTCCACCATTCTCCGCAGGATATCTGACGCACATTCTCATGAGGTATGGCTTTGATTTATCACGTGATTAAGTGTTGATATAATTGAACAATATCAGTCGTACCTTTATACGTATCACCATTATGCCTAATTAAAACCTTTCCCTCGTACGACATAAACACTAATAACTGCCACCTTCCCCAATTCGGAATGGAAATTTCGAACTTTTTTCTGTGCTCAACTTTCCAAATTTGCCCATTTCCTCAACATCTCCGCTCAGCGATTCGTGCATCCTCTGTGCTGCAACTTCTATTCTCAGATTCTGTAATCTGTGGGATATCAATCTCAGTCTGCAGCCAGGACCATGGGGATTCCAGTTCGTCATGAACTTTTGAATACACAGGAACTCAGGAAAAATATTCAAGTTTTTGCCATCTTTCAAGCCGCCGACTGGATCGAATTTTTTGAGCGACTAGATGGATTCAATCGGGAAGCAGCCTTGCAATTTGCTTTAAATCTCACCAAAACTCACTCCAAGGTGTGGGGGCTGCGCATAGAAGTCTCCGAGGCCATTATATCCGAGGTTACTGCCATCCCGCAGGTGGGAAGGGCATGGTTTAACCGACGAGTCCCCACGATGACTGCACGGGAAGCATTTTTACTGGAGGGGGAGCAAGTTCAATCATCCAGAAGAGGGATCGCACTGCACTCATTGCCGCGGCCATGGGACTAGGTTGCTATCTTTCTCAAGAAGTACATCACTTGTGAAGGTAGATATCAAACTGTTTATAACTCTGAACTCCCTTTACTTTCTCATCTCCGCCATGGCATTTTATTGAACATTCCATATTATCTATTGCATGACTTGCGTCATATGGCGGCATTTGTCCAGTCTGCTAAGCACCCACTTTCCTCCCTCACCCACCATGGCATTATCAAATTAATAATTGTAAGAACCCTTGCCCAACATCATATAACCTGGGAGCAATTCACAGCTCGAGCTCAGGAACCCGCTCCCTTGCAGATTGTCCCAATATAGCAGGTACGAGTTCCACCACAGCAGGAGGACCGAAGTCCCTCCACTGAAGTTGGGGAGGGGGGGATGAAACTGTATTAGAAGAAGAGCAACCGGGAGCACAAGCAGAGCCATTGGAGGGGGATGAAACTGTATTAGAAGAAGAGTAACCGGGGGCACAAGCAGAGCCATTAGGGGGGATGAAACTGCATTAGAAGAAGAGCAATTAGGGGCACAAGCAGAACCATTGGGGGAGGGTGTAGATAAAAATCTTGCGGAAAACCCAAACAACAGGGCAGCTCCGACAGCAGAAGGTGAAATTGGAGCAGCACTAAATGCTGCGACAAGTGAACTTGAAGATGACAGAGCCAGGGCAATAGAAGAAAACATTGAGCTGGTAACTATTGAATCCTCACCTAAGTGGGGAGGAGGAACTTTAATTGAAGAAGAACAACATGAGGAGCAAGAAAACATTCCTTCGACCTCAGCTGTGAATCCCGATATACCAGCTCCACAAAAGAAAACACCACAAAGGAAAAGAAAGAGACCAATCAATGAATTTAACATAACCTCACCAATCAGAAAGAAAAGAACTAGATCAGCTACAGTAGCAGAGGCGGCCAGAAAAAGATGGGCAACCTTAGAGGCACAGGTTGAGCTCCCGATCCTTGTACCGAGACCAATGGATGCTCCACAAAGGCCAGTTGAGGAAGAACCCGGAATTGAAGGATTTCTGGCTGAGAACACACTGTTAAAAGAGGTCCTCCAAGTACTTCGAAGGGAATTGGAAACCTGGAAGGAAACCTGCAGAAAACTAGGTGAAAGGAAATTGTATACATTGGTAGAGGCTCCAGACCAACTGGAGGAATCAAACTCTACCGAGCCTGGCAAGGAAGATGAACGAGTAATCTGTCCCACCTGTGGAGAAATGTTTAAGGAGGCAGGCCACAAGATTATACTTCGTACCTGCTCAGCACAACAGCCCGCGGACACAATAGAGGAAGCTGCAGAAAAAGAAGATGTTGCCACACAAGAACCAGCATCTTTAACCATCCTTGCTGAAGCTGCCACCAATCCTGTGACAGAGGAGCTAAGGGATGAAATCATGTATGATGATGGGGATAAAGAATATACTGTAACCCCAGAATGCTCCCATGACACAGAGATTATAGAGCAGACGGGAGAAGAACTTGGAACGGAGGACACTCTAGAGCTTAATAAAGAATATACTGTAACCCTAGAATGATCCCACGACACAGAGATTATAGAGCAGATGGGAGAAGAACCTGGAAGGGAGGACACTCTGGAGCTTAATGAAGAATTCTATATTGTAACCCCAGAATGCTCCCATGACACAGAAATTTTAGAAGCTGAGCCACAAAGGCAAGACATTGATAAACTTGAACAGGGTGCTGTAACACAAGAACCAGCAAACCTGAGCATACTTATCCAATTGGCCGAACAGATGGGAGAAGAACCTGGGATAGAGGACACTCTGGAATTTAATGAAGAACTCTGGGTTGTAACCCCAAATGGTTCCCATGACACAGATCTCATAGGAGAAGAATTGTAACAACATGAGGATGAAGAGAGTCTAAAGGATGTTGCTACACAAGAACCAACATCCTTGGAGGCTGCAGCAGGAACTCCTGAATTTCAATTAGAAGAACCTTGGAATGGATATCATTCCCGATATGCAGTGGAGTGAGGATGAACAGGTACAGACACAATCCTCAGGTGACACCGAAATCTTGGAGGAGGAGCTGCACAATGAGAAAGATATCCAATCTCAGCAGCAGAAGGACAAAGAAGACACTGTTACACAAGAACCAGTGTCTCTAAAAGCAATGAAGGTAGCTACTGAAGAGAGTCTAAAGGATGTTGTTGTTACACAAGAACTAGCAACTCTCATATTAGACTTAGATGTGCTGGAAGACACTGTCCCACAAGAACCAGTGCTTCTACCTCCTAGAAATATCATTGATTTGGACTCAGATTAAGATTTCCTTTCAAGTCCTCCCTAGACACAGCATATAATGAGACTGCAGGAAGAAGTGATTTCCACTTGCACCAACTACATTTCCAGACACCAGCAGGTAGCATTGGAAGGGAGTAAGCACAGATGGCAGGCTGCCTCCTCTGCACTTAGAAGCCGAGATCCTTACTATTTCAAGAATTTCAAGCAGGCACTTTCCAGAGTCAAAGGCTATGTGGGAAGTATGAGGGAGAATGGAGTTAATTGGTTGGGTTTGAAATTCAATTTCCCCCTCATTTGGTGGCCAGCAAAACCATATAATATGAATTTTTCCTTGACTAGGGCAGGGGAGCAGTGATGCTGGAAAGTATTGGGTTACTCACAGAGGCTTTTTAAAGACAGATGAGGTGCCTGAGTTTCCCTACAACTTTTCCTCTCTCCATGAATAGAGCTCAGTACAGGACTCAGATTCCAAATGATACAGGTTGTTGCATGAGGACATGCAACAGGATAGTTGGGGGGAGATGTTGAGCCCAGAATTTGCCCCTTTTAATCATCCTCGATCACCTTTTCTTCCCCTGTTCTGCACCATTTAGCATGCTAATCAGACATGTTGTCCTCACTTTATTCCCCCAAGCTGCCAAGGTATGACTGATCATTGCTTTATCTTATTAATGCTTATGATTGTGATAATTAAAGGTTGTTTATCTCTCAATTGTGCTAACATGTTATGATTTATGAAGGTAGTTTGAGATAAGTGGACTGCAGGAAGGTGGGGCTGAACAAGTCTTGAAAGGAGGGATGTTCGCTGCTTAAATAGGATCCTCGGGGTTCCAATCATCAATTAATGCACGTGGTTCTAATGCAACATTCTAGATAGAGCTGTGACAGGGCAGCTGTAACAGAATGCGCTATAATTGGAGATCTTTAGTTATTGCTGCTCGGATATAATCATGATCTGGAAAGATCGCCACTCCTGGGCCAATCAACAGCTTTCTCACGTTTCTCTATGTCTTTACTATGCCACGTTTGTAACAGCTTGTATTATTTAGGGCGCCTGAAGATCAAAGATCTTCATGGCTGCCCATTAATAGGATCGGATGTTATGATCTGCACATATAAATATGGGGAGCTGTCTCGACCCAGGGGGTTGAACAACGGAGAATTCATTCATTGTATTAGCAGTGGAAGCAAACTGTGTAATCATTCTTCTGTTAATATAAAGAGTTACCTCTGAGTTAAAGGAACTTTACGTTGTTCAGCCAGCATCTCTGTGTGAAGGCTGGGCCCGTCTTCCACAGAGATTGCTGAGTTAAAGTAGGACTTCTCGAATTTATTGTTGTGTGATGTTCTGTTAATGATATTTCCTTTGTACGCAGCAGTAGTAAGTGTGGTTTGCAGTATAATTAGGATTACATTTCCTTGAGATTGGTAAGTGGTACAGAGTGACAGTCGACTGAGTAGGAAACTTTCTTTATGCAATTCGTGTGATAGTTGTACACAGCTTTGTTCATCCTGCAGCTTAAGTTGTTATCCCATGAACCCTTGCAATTTATCTTTCCTGTTATGATTGTTAATTTTCATTCCTGTAATTCAATCTCTTAGAGTAGTTGAACTCAATCTTTTGCAATTGAATTTCTAGATTAATATTCAGTTTATGCTTATGGTTTTCAAGAGTGATCAGATTAAAGAGGTGAGTTACTTGTTCTAGGATGTGAATAGGATTTCTTTTTATCTGCAATTGTCTTTGAATCTTATATCATTTCTTGTTGATGCATGGTAGAAAGGAATTGGAATTGTAGCAATTAGAAGGCAACTGGGATTACACAGATCTTTGGGATGGACATAGTTGTTAGAGGATAAAAGTGTTCAATTATAGTGATTTGGTGTTTAAGCATAGATTGTGCATTTATCCTTTGAAATAAAAGACTTTCTCGAGTTGACAATAAATCTTGTATGCTCTGTATGTTGGTAATAATCTATCTGCATATTGGGTGCTCGACACCTCTATTGACGAGAACAAGCTGAGACAAGTTCCTTGAGGTAATGGGTGGGATATGGGAACCAAAGGGATGGTTGTGGGACTGATACGAACCGTTACACCAAAACCTCGAGATGTTAGTGAAGGCCTCCCACCAGGATCTTAACATCCCACCACGCTCCGCAGTCCAGACTCTGGGCTGGATGTGCGCCCATATGGTGGTGTCCCCTTTGCGCTGTACGAGCCCCGGGCGAACACTCCAATGCCGGCGTTGCCACCCGCTCTGTGACTTGAACCTGGGTGGAGGCTCTGATACCAGATGATACGAACCATTACACCAAAACCTCGAGATGTTAGTGAAGGCCGCCCACCAGGATCTTAACAGGGACAAATATGTCTCAGGATTATAATCTTTGAAAAGTATTCTATTTTGATGAATGATACATGAAATTGTTGGTGCCACTTCAAAATTTCATGTTTGATATGTGTTTGTGATGAATTTTTTTTATTTGATTTATACTTGCAATGCATGGTTAGTAGAGGACGTCAATTAAGTTTCTATTTTTGTTGTGCAACTTAATAACTAGTTAAGATGAACCTTGGGAATCCTCTCTAGTCTCTTCATTAGTACTTCCCTCATCTTATATTGGACCTAGAAGTGTTTTGGGTGAGAATTTCTTCTCCTTGGCGAAGAATGAAAATCCCAACACATCTAGACTGCAATGGTACTTTGTTGTCCTTTGCGTAGAACCCTAGCCTCTGAACTTTTTGCATCGACAAATGGTTCTATTGTCAAGACTTGTTTTTAAGTAGGGAGGTACTAGTTGGATGGATGGAAGGATCTATAAGTCCAAGATTCAAGACTGGGAAGATAAGAGGTTTGAGGACTTTTTGCTACAATTAGCCTTATTGAGAAAATAGAACCATGGAAGATATAGGGAGTTTATATTGTATGATGGATCATCATGGGACAATTTGAAATCTTCTGGTGTGAGTTCCTAGAGAAATTGTACAAGTGGATAAAATGAGTTGCAAAATCCCCTGAGTATGGGCATCGATGTCATAGATCTATCCAGTAGATCCCTTGAGACCTAAATTCATTACATAGATTATATCATCAGGTGACGAGAGTCGAGTATTTTTAGGTAGACAATATTGTTAATGGATATATATTAGAGTTTGCTGCAAAAAAAACACCAATTCTTCTCAAAAGCGAAAGGTTACTTAAAGCAAAATGCCCGTGGGAGATTGATCAAGGAAATCTGATTGTGGATCAAGGTCGAGATGGTGGAAAAGGGGTTCCTACCATTTAATCAAACCCTGATGGAAGAGTAAGCAACTTCACCATGGGGAGTGGCCAAGAATGATGTTGGTGAGCTACAAAAGTTGAAGAGGATTTGATGATGATGGGGGATAACTCTTAAGACCGAGCACAAGCAACGAGTAGTAAGGAGGTCAAGTATCTAAGAGAAATGGTGGAAGAAACATATGAGGGATGCGAAGAGGAAGAATGGACAGTTGTATAAGGAGATGTATGATCTAAGAAGGGATGAAGAGAGGCTAAATGAATTGCAGAACGCAATGAGACATGAAGAGTTGGTCAGCTTCTAGTTGAAGGGAAAATATATAATGGTAGAAGATGACCCTAGTATGAGAAACTGGGGTGGATATGGATGCATGGGAATGGAATATAGAGATAATAAGACGAGGAAAAAAGATGTTGGAATGCATATTGATGATGCAAAGATAGTCTGGTTGTAGGTTGTGGATCCACCTGAGTAGTGCCAAGATGGAAGCAATCGAGAAACCAAACCCACCATTGAAGAACCGCGCCATCAACCTAATGTTAACCACTCTATACGAATTCATAGATCATGTCTTACTCTCTTTTTCCAGTTCTACTTTGTATTTACCATGGTACAATCATTATCCTAACAATAGTAGTCATTCTATTGGTACAATCGTAGGAAGAAGTAGTAGTGGGTTCAGTCCTAGTATAATGTTAATGGGTTCTCAAAGTAGTAGTATTTCAAGTTCAAACGTGGCTTCAAACGTGATCTCGCATCCTAGTCCTAAATGGTTGGTATTGGTGGGAGCTCCAACGACCACAATGGTTATAGTGCATGGAATAATGCACAGGAGATATTTTGTGTGATACCCAGAATTTTGGGGTAAGGGAGATGAAGAGGATGTGAAACAACAATGGTTCATGTGTGAAGCTATTCAGAGGTCTAAGGGAATCTTGGGTGATTCCAAACTAATTGAGTTTCATACTACATTGCATAGATGAGCATTATAATGGTACATGAAATTTGTGGCTCATTGTCCTCTCAATATAGTACCTCTTTCCTTGGTGGAGGTGAAGTAGTTGTTCATTAATGAATTTCAGCTACTAAAATCAAAACAACAAGGAATTGTGGAGTTGAAACAAATTATACAATATGAAATAGAATCGACGTGGGAATATGCTTTAGATATTTAGGGATGTAATGAACATGTTGTATTTTCCTACTCACAATCCACATTACAAGGAGTGGTTTATTCAAGGGATCTTACACTAACTAGGGTACATGTATCCCAGTAGACCATTGACACCCCTAGAATTGCATTAGAGAAAGCTATGAATATTGAAGCCTTATTTAAGTACCTAGGAAATATTTGGGCTTCCGGATCTGTAGTCGGACCTGAATTGTCGCAAGTGCAGAACCAGATAGTTGTGTTAACTGAGAAGATCTAGGAATTAACTATTCCCAAATTAAGCAGAGAGCAGGTATGGTGTACTAGATGTATGACAGAAGGGAATCGTGCTTTTTGAATGCTCATGGTTGAGAGGGGGTCTTGAGCCCACCCCCCTAAGCACCCCCCCCCCCCAATGAGACCAGTCCCGATGATACCTTCGGTAGGTGTTGCACAAGTTGGTGCTCATAACCATTACCGTGGTCCAGGACAGTGTTTTACTTGTCCTCAACCTGGTGAATATTGTGAGATGTGTAAGACATATGGGAACGCCCCCCGCCATTAACACATACTGCAAAAGTATTCCTTTGTCTCGAATAATGCCCACTATGAATTGTATGGGTCTACTACTCACATCATGGTTAAATGTAAAGCATTAGATGCATTAGCGGATAGATTGGATTGTTTCGCATATTGAGTGTATGATAATTCACTTCCTCAGGGACAAGAGGGAGGCTAGTGTCAAGGAAATGATTATCGAGGTGGTCAATCTAGAGGTTGAGGAGGATTAATTCAATGTTATAATTGTAACGAAATTGGGCATGTAGCAAGAGACTATCCATTACCCCAATGACCATGGTGCTCCTATTACCGGGTAAACACACATGGTACCGAATATTTCCCAGAATTGATTGTGAAACGGGAAGAACAAATGTTGAACAAGATGGCTAATTTAATTAATTCAAATCCACTAGATGATGATAAGGAGGTTGGGACAATGGTTAATGTTGTCACCCATGGAGGACCTTAGATGGGTGCTAATTATAATTCAACGAAAGTCACAAAGATTCAACGAACAAGCTCAAAAGCACCCTAGTTTGATCCGTCCTAGTAGGCCCCAGTTTGACCCAGTCTAGTAGAGAGAAATTTTGATAGGTGCTCATGAGATGTTCCACTAGATGGCTATTCCTCCTTCACCATTGGTTGCAAAAGAAGGAACATCTCAAAATGCAGGATCGAAGGTACACTTCTCGAGTCGCACAAAGGCATAGAACTTTGAACCTACATGTACATCTTAGAAGATGATTAGTCTTTGGTTCAACTTGTTTGCTGATGTTCTAGATAACGAAGACCTAACTAGGAAGTTGTGAAATATTCTTCAATCCTTTGAGAGTGTGATAGAGTAGGAAGGTTTGATCTCAACCAACTTCCCTGAATGAAAGAATAATATCACAAGGAGGAGAAAGAAAATAACTGGGAAGGAATTTTGGTTAGATGCATAGGTAGATGGATATGCTATTAAGGATGTTATATTGGATTTGGGGTTGGATGTTAATATTCTTCTTAATAAATCATGGGAGGCTATGGGAAGCCATCCATTGGTCTATTCTCCTATCAAGTTGCTCATGGCCAATCATATAGGATATTTCCTATTGGGAGACTGGAGAATGTGGAAGTTGATTTAGTTAAATAAAGACTTCATTTGACGTTAAGGTGATTAAAATAATGGACAAAACTGACCCATCGTTGGCATTATTGGGGATATATTGTGCTTATGAGAACTATGCTATCATTAATTTGAAAAATGAGACTATGAACTTTGAAGACAATGGAATGCGGGTCACCCAACCTTTGAACCCATATCAGGGACCTTGCAATATTGAGCATGTTAGTGGTAATATGGAGTGAGATGTCTTATATCAAATCTACAAGCTTACTACAGGAAAAAGGAACGATTATGTTAATCCAACAGTGGATGGTTCAGTAATTTGGAGAAGCATTCATTCTTTTGATAGCGACCTGGAGGAGGATTTGAATGACTGGAAGAATAGAAAGCATCAACTCTCATCCCGTCGTTGCACAACTATTAATTCTATCAGATGGATTAGGTTTGAGGTTCAAATCCCTTTAATTTATGATGGGGTTTCATATTAAATGAGTTCCTCACATAAATAAATAACAGAGCCATGGATGAATAGATAATCCTTGTACTATATGTTGTGCTCTGAGGCACTCTTGCAAGATGGTGGGTCACTCATAAAGGAAATATTCATTCATGGTCATCAATAAAGATATCTATGATCCATAGGTTTATTTCCTTGCGTACATATGAATGTCTAAATATTTTGGGCAAAGTACCTCACAAGTCTATAAATATGGAGGTCTATAATGGTGACACTGGTCCTTTTCCCCCTTTTTAACATTGCATGCAACATTGAGAAGGAGAAGGACCATGATTTGAACTTTGGGTTCATAATTTCATTCATCATCTAGGTCCCATACCCCGAGCTTGGTATTTACATGAGGAAACTTGAAGACAGACTAGGGATTGGAAAAATTTGCAGACTTAGTTTTGCTAAGACTTTTCTTTTTTTGGAAATTCTGAATTTGTTACAAGCACTCTATATATGATTAAATAGATCCTACTTGGTGACAAGTTGTGGAATGCAGGTAACCAACATGTTTTTCCTTTGCATTAGGAATTCCTTCATCTATAGACTCCTAGTTATAAGCATTAATGCTTTTCTGTTGTGGAAAATTTGATTGAGATGACCTGTGGATGACCTTTGGTCCAGATGAGTTGGATCGTTTGAGACACTTATCATTTGAAGAGATTGGGGAGTCTAGGATTGTCCAGGAAAGGAAGCCAGAAGCTACTAATCCTTCTTATGTGAAAACCCCAAATTTGTTGAAAGCTAAAGTTGGGATAGACAACAAGCCTAAAATGGCCACTATAGGTGATTATTGGGACAATCAAACTATGTCTGAGATTGTTTCTCTTGTCAAGGAATACAACGACTTATTCCCATAGAGATTTATTGACATTAAAAGGGTTCAAGGAGACTTGGGGGAAATGTGGATTACCCTTAAACCCGATGCTAATATTTTCAAGCACCATTTATACCGGCTCAACCCTTGAATTAAGGAAAGGGTGAAAAATGAAATCCAACCCACTCCTCAATCCTAATGGTCTAGATCCAACCTCCACCTGGGTTGTTAAGCTCAATTTTGATGGGTTGGCAAAGGGGAATCCATGCCCGACTGATTTGGGTGGTGTCTTAAAAAATGAGGAGGTGCAATTCTTCATATTTACATGGAATACGTTGGGAAATAGAGCAACAACATTGCAGAATTGGAAGGATTAATTCAAGGACTAGAGATTGCCAAAGAAGCCTGTTTCTTAAAGCTAATCATTGAAGGGGATTCCCAATTGATTTTAAATCTGCTCAGTGTCTTCAGCATGGAGCTTTAGCCTATCAAATATCTAAGAGCTAGCATCTTGAAACCATATTAGCTTTCCTTGCAAACATAATCCCCACCATTGAAGCCATCATCATCGATCATGTTCGTAGATACACCAACTCTCTGGTGGACTTTATAGCTAACGGGATCAGAGCCAAAGCTAGGAATGGAGCCACTCTTTTGATAGCCTAGAGGATGGTTCTTTAAAATACACCTATATTTTGGATCTAGCTCATGGATCTTCTAGCTGGGTACAACTAGTACTAGTATAATGCTTGTTTTTGGGTCTAGTTTCATATGTCCCAGTATAGGAGTCCCAACGTAGTTTGTTTTTGTCTTGCTAGCCAACTAGTTTCTAGCAGTTCTAATAATTTTGACAAAGGCACATAGTTTAGGAATGTTTTATACAGTTTTTGTATAGTTTTTATGGTTATTTGATTTCCCTCACGAGGGTAGGTTTCTTTTTGCATGGGTGCTCTCATGTAAGACTAAAACTTATACTTCAATATGATTGACCTTCAGAGGCAAGGCTTTCAAAATTTTTGTTTCATATTTTTCCAGTTAATAGAAGGTTCTATAATAGCTTACAAAGAAAGATGGTATAGTAATTAAATTCATTGGTAAATGATCAATTTCTTCTATGTAAATAATAAAATCACACCAAAAGTTCATTCATGTCTATTTCATACAATCTAAAAATCACTTTTCGTAAACATTACCTATGTAATACGAGATAAACCTTTTAGTTAAGGAACCAATCGACTAATTTTATGATTACAACAGAGCCCTGGTTGGCATGGTTTTCCTTACAATCATTATCATTACTCTCAAGGACATGCTAAGGAAGGCATGTTTACTGCATCAACATTCAAAGGTTTAAGAAAAAGCGATATCCTTATAACAAAAACTATATCTCGGTCATAGAGCTTGTTCATCTAAGAGTTTCTCTTTGTCCTCCTTTCTCAAGTCCCATGCATAGTGGAAATATAAGCCTCTTGAATTTTGATTAGATCAAAGTAGTTGATATATTAAGAAGTGATTTGTGCAGGAGACTTGGATTTTTCCGTTCTTGTAGAAAATCCCATTTCTTTTGATCTAGAGGCAAAATAGACGGAGCCTAAAAATGATGTTCCCACATTGGCACAATATCTTCTCTAATGTAGTATTTTTTACTTTTTTACTTGCTTTTTGGTGGCATTTTGCACTTTAATTTTCTCCACCATGGTCCATCTCTTTTCCAAATAGCTCCCTTTAGGATCTATGCCCAACTATGTGTTAACCTTTTTCTTTTTGATTCTTAACCATCGTATTATTTGTATCAAATTCCTAGGATTCTTTGTGATAATAAATTTTAATCTTACATTTTGGGCTTTATGCCCATTGATAAAAAGAGGGTAAATGTTAAAAACAATCTAAGATAAAAAGATGCTAGTCAGAAGAAAGTCTACAGAGTTTCATAAGCCTTAAAATGAAAAGGAACGGCTAAGCCTTCATGCAATTTATGAAAATTGATCAACCCTGAGCCACTTAATCATATACTCAAGGGTACCAAGAAATTCTACCTTCATAAAAACATTGAGATATTGGTTTGAGAACCCCCATGCATCTCTGGATCACCCTCTTCGAGCTTAACAAAAAAGCATCGTGCAAACATGGCCATGGCTAAGGTAAACTAATAGGGACTAACCTATTCGAACTGGTATAGACCTCCCAAGCCACGATGAGAACACAAATGTCTAATAAGCATGGAGTTATGTTGAGCAAGCCTAAAATCTAAATCTAAACTAAAACCTCTTCCAAAAGCACCAAATTAAGTAAATTGTATCGAAAATTAGTTGGTGTTTGAGAAAGCTCAAAATCAAAATCTAAATCAAATCTAAAACCTATTCCAAAAGCACAAATTAACAAATGATGCACCTTTTCTTCTGAGGGGCCTTAAGAGAATGCATCATAAGCCAGTCGAAGATCTAAAACAGGTTGACTGGTAAGATCCATTAGAGAGTTGAAATGAGCTTACTAGTCAGATCCAATAGGAAGCGACATAGATGAAGGGAAACAAGGCCAATTTAGCAAGGGAATAATGCATTATGAGAGCATTGGGAGATGTGGGTTGCAATAGCCGAGGAAGATTCAACCACGTTCTAACCTCAAAGAAGCTTCTTTTTCTTCGAAGGCCACATGCCTAACTTCAAACCGACAAAAGCTCTAACTAAAACTATTTTTTGATGGCAGCATGGCGAGCTTATCGTTTTATGATTTTCAACCTTGCAACCTCTAAAATTGAAGTCCAAAACACCATCCCTCTACATGATTTCCCTATACACCAAACCATAGGTCAAACCTTGATTGGATGTACACACATAGAGCTCCTTGTATTTTCCCTCTTGGGTGTTGCCATTTCTAGCATTTCTTACTCATATTTGAGAGTGGCGAGGGTTGAAACCTTGAAATTCACCTTGCACAACTATTTAAAAGGGCCTTGCCACAAATTTTCAGCCTTGCCACAAATTTTCATTTATGCCCATTTATTTGTGCTTATCTTATATGGGAACTTGAGTTTAGACCTAAATCCATCTCAGTGTGATGATTCAGATTTAGACTGCGTCCACTATTTAGATTGACCTAGACTCTCTAGCAGATCCAAAAATCCTCGACTGGATATCAACAAACTTGATAGATATCAAAATCCGTAGCATAAATGACTTTCTTGCGTCTTCTTGGAAGGAGTAGCGAAGCTTAACACTCTTCGCACACTAGAAGACATAGAGAGGGTTTGAAATGTCTATGGAAGCATTGGGATGCTATCATCATTTCTAGAGAGTTCCTGACAAGCGTTTGGAGGTTCATAACGAAAAGGTTTGCAAACCTGAAAATTGCTTCAACCTAACCCTGTCCTCATGTGTTAGGTATTTTATGCAGCAAGCAATAATGTCTTAGCGTGATAAAGAAGTCACATTTAATGTACCAGTACAACAATCGTGTAGGGAGGCTTGATCTATACAACAATGTCAAATCAATAATCCCAACTACTCATCGCCTCCCCACCCACCGCCGACTTATGTAACTCTTATCATATAAATAATTTTTATTTTTTACTATGTGTCAACGATAGAATTTGGGGTTTCGTCTAATAACAAGCCAGAATATTATAATTTAAAACAAAATATTAATACAAATTTTATTTTAAACATTAAGTAAATTTAAGTCAAGTTTACAAATATTTTGGCATATAATGATTAATAATAAAAACTGGAACATATAGTCTTTGCCTACATGTAGGGACTAATAAATGCACTATATTCAATATATTGATTCTATATATAAATACAATTTTAGTGGGTGTTAATTGGGTCGGGTGGTTGAGAGGAAGAATTGCAATACCCCCACTTAAGTTCAAACACTGCCTGTGACATATTTTTCTCTTAGTGAGTCAATTGTCAAATGAGATTCTTCATGAGCCATGATTAATATCTCAACCTTACATGTTGGAAGGTGGGATGTTTGGTTACATGTAAACAAAAAATATATAGTGGATATATTTAACTTACATAACAACCCCAAATCCTTTAATTTGCATATATGTAGCATTCTATATATTGTAATTAATTTGTTTTTTTTTTAATTTTAATTTTTTTTTGTATTTTTTTGAATAAATATTAATTATATCAAAATTTTTAGAATGCACAACAATTCTTGTTTTCACAGACTGAAATAAATTTATACTAAATTTAATGTGAGTAGTTGTTAAAGAATTTTTTTTTTTCATTTATATTTAAATTGTATTATTATTATTATTATTAAGGTGATAAAATCTATGAAATTTACTTATCAAACAATAATGAGGATTGTCACTCCAAGAATGTGAGCTAACCTATTTTCTTTATGATACAATCTCAAAGACCTTTTTTTTCATACAAGTAGAGTAGCTGGTGCGCACCCGGAGGCGAAAGTGCCTTAAGAACACTAGTCGTGGGGTCAATTCGGGTGGGGACGACCACAGTCGATTGCCCCAGCAGAACCCCACAATCTCAAAGACCTTGATATATATGAACATCATCACATAGATAAAACATAGCCACCTAAAATAACATATTTTTTATTGATAATAATTTATAAAGAAGTAGTTTTGAGTTTTTAATCAATGTCCTAATGTTTAAAGAAAATAAACATTTACTCAATAAAAACAATTTTAAGTGATATTGAATCTACTGAATTAATATCTAAAAAACCAATATCCCTCATTGTCATCACAACAACTTTAATAACGTGAACATATACTTTCAAATAATATCCATTTTTAATCTTGTTATATCTCGGTTACAATTTAACTTCGTAATTATAAAAAAAAGTGATTATTCACTCATTTAAAAAATGTCTCCTAATTTCTTTTATTATGTCGGTTACAATTTAACTTCATAATTAAAAAAGTGAGTATTCCGTCATTTCAACAAATATCTTAAAAAAGTGAGTATTCCGTCATTTCAACAAATATCTTAAAAAAGTGAGTATTCCGTCATTTCAACAAATATCTTAAAAAAGTGAGTATTCCGTCATTTCAACAAATATCACCTAACTTCTTGAATAATTTTCAAAATATGCTTCATTCCGTTAAAATCAATTTTTAAATGTTTGATAACGAGAAAAGAGCGCGAGACAAAGGTTGCCGAAGCTACTTGGGAGCCGTCCCACCGACTTCCCATTTTTGTTGTTTTGGTTATCTAACCTAAAGATCTAAAGGGCAAATGCATGACTAATTTTTGTCACTTAACGTCAAAGGTCTCAACAGTCATTTTCTTCTTCATAATAACAATGACCAACTACCACCAAATCAACATTTAAAGCCATCGATGGAAATAGAATCTGTGCTGCTCTTTCTATCTGCTATTGCCAACTCATCAGCATTAATAACACTAGAAATTTCTCGCCAATTTGCTGCTTTACATACGAAGTTTTTTTGTGGGCTGCTGAACTTGTCGAACTTGAATGAGGGACGCCAGGGCTTAGTACCAATTCGGTATCAGTTTCTGTGACACCAGGGCTTCAGTACCAATTCGGTATAAGTTTCTGTTGCAGGATTGGCCACCCAAGAACACAGTTTTATCAAACTTTTCATTTGGGTAGAGTCCTCTTTGATCAAAGAAGACACCCATGTGGGCGTTCTGAAAGCACATCGGCATTCAATCAATGGCATTCTCCTCCTCCGCTTCTTCTTCCACACCATTTTCTTCACTTGAAAGCCTAATGGAGCAGGAAGGCCCTGTAGTGCTGTCAGGCGATGATGTCTGCATACCCAGATCAGCAGACTTGTTGGAATCTCTTGGATTGCCAGGTGGTCTTCTGCCCCTCAAGGATATACAGGAATGCGGATTTGATAAGACCACAGGGCTGGTGTGGATAAAGCAGAAGAAGAAGACCCAACACTACTTCAAACGTGCTGGCAGGATGGTGAGCTTTGATGAAGAGGTGAGGGCATATGTAGAGGATAAGAGGCTTAAGAATGTCAGTGGTGTGAAGGCAAAAGAGTACTTGGTGTGGGCTCCTGTTGGAGATATAGCAGTTGAGGGCTCATTTGATGAGACCATCCGCTTCAAGAGCTACGGGGGAATCTCCAGGTCCTTCCCTTCCGAAGCTTTTTCCAGGAAGGAATGATTACAGGCTCGTAATGGGCAAGTTGACATTTTTAATTCATGCAATTCTTGATGTTTTTATGGATTCTTTGGACAGAGACCTAATTACAATTGTGACCTTCAACATTATATGCTTTTCTGCCAAACATGCTCATGATTCTACAAAATCAAAAGAAACAGGAAAATGAACTTTCAAAACATCATTCATTGTCCAGGCAATGTGAACAGTGAATGGTTTTCTATTCTGTGGTTTGATATATTCATTCTATTTTATGGGTTTCTGTCTTTTTCCACAGCTTAATTGTAATAAAATGCCATAAATGATGCTATCTCCTCCGCCTCTTAATGGAGATTACGTATAATATATATAGCAGAATGGCTGACAAGAAGAAATTCTAAAGTGGGTCAAAGACTGCAGATCTTAACCAAATTTGGTTGGATTGAAAAGTGGCGCTTCTTCTCTGCTTAGTCCATTTAGTTAGATAGGAGGATATTGAGCTTTCTCTACGTACCCGACTTGTTATGGTTGGTTATATGTCTCACCTCAGCGAACATAGCAAATGGTCCTGAAAGGCATTAAGGCCCTGCCTTCTACATAAGTTCCTGAAAGGCCTTAGCTGAGCTCTGCATACGAAGGTATGAAAGGTTAATCCAACCCACTCAGTCCGATCTTTCAGGACTCTACTCAGAACCAACCCTTCTACTAACAAAGATAAAGCCAAGGAAGTCTTATTTTGACTAAATTGCCTGTGCAAAGAGGCCTTAAAAATAGTTTCACCTGGTTCAGGCAATTGATGTCGACGCTTTGGATGTTTTTGCTTTCATAGTTTTTTGTTTTTATTTCCTAAAATGTTATTTGCCTATTTGCTGAGAGGTGTATTGAGATTAGGCCTCTCTCTTTTTCATTCTTTGTGCACTGTTTACCTATAAATCACAACACAGATGCATAGTTTCAGGAAACATGGCTGCTAATTAGTTGTTATAGGAGTATATTGAGCTTTCTGTTTGATTCTTTGGTTAAGTTCAGTAAAGTTTTATGCTGTAAGCAGGGCTGTAGAACCTTTGGCATAAAAATACATTTTGTTCAAAGATGCACTAAAAACTTCAAATGCGTTTTCAGTTGTATTTAAAAGTTGCTCAATGTTGTGTGATTTCTGGACATGTACAAGATGAAAACAACTTTCAGTGGTAACTGTGAATTACATTCTATTAAGTCTCAAATTTTCTCTGTAGTGTGCAGTGTGAGTCTTGAGACATAGAAGATATAGCTACTATTATCTGCCTAGTATGGGAATGAAATCTTGAATTGTTTATTTTGCATCAATGGTATTTGAGTAACTTGGTCACAATTATTCTTATTATTTCATGTAAGAAGTTAAGTATGTTATCCAAGGAACTGGAAAAGGAAATTATGTGCTCCTATTCCATTCATACCCTTAAGGTTTCTGCAGGTCTTCTGTTCTGACTCCGCTGATAAATACCTTAGTTTATTCAAAGCAAATTATATCTCATACAAGATCTTATGGATACAGCAACTTGATCGGTATTTCAGGCATGCCATATCCATGTTGTATAAAACTATACAACGATTCTATCAATACGATATATTTAGGGTGACATTAATTGCTAATCATTCATTGAAAATGAAGAAGTCAGCAAATCTTTGTGCAATATGTGATGGTCAAATGCTGGCAAGAAGAGTTTAATCCATCTACTCTTCCTACTTGTCATCGCCTTCCATGATGAGGAGTTATATGATTAGTTATTTATTTATAGGGTACAGTTGTCAGGGATCCTGATCTAATGTTGTGCAATTAGTTTTATGTTGTACGGTCTTTAGGATCATATTTGTAATAACCCAAATCAAGTGATGATTAGAGCTTCATAGAAGAGATCCCAGGCCTAGTTTAAATTAATTTGTTAGTGATTTGAGATTTCTAGTAGTTGGCAGTTTCCCCCCCTGAAGGAAAACCTCATGGGGAAACCCAAGGGATGCTTCCTCACATTCATGGATGGCATTCTTAGTACATGTGTTGGTGTACAATGCTGCACCTCATCCATGGGGATTTGAACCGGGCACCTGCTGGCACAGAACTAGCGAAAGGCCAAGCGGCATTGGTGACAACCAGTTAAGCTAACCCCTTGGGCTAGCAGTTTGTCAGTTGTTACAACAAGTTGGCATGCACCAGCTAAGAATTATGTGTATAAATCTTTCATGATTTTCAATCACAGATTTGCCATGCCATTCTGGGTAGAATACCTTCTGTTTGCTGCTTTCACTGGTATCAGGAGTCAGGAGACTCAGGACTAGGCCTGTACCATTTTGAATTATGTTCGTCAGAGTCTCATGTTGCTTTTAACATTTCATCAGGATAAAGGAGATCAATTATTGCTTCAGTTGCATCAACCATTATTACTGCTCAATATTTCAGCAATCTCTTCCACAAGAAGGTTAACATCCCTCTGTTATAATCCGCTCTACGGATATGGTTGACTACCTTTACCCTGTAATATCATCATTGTTGATACCTGTGATTGAAGAGGACTGATGATGTCCAATACATCTGAAAAGTTTAGGTATATCAATATGTAATATCCAGAATTTGCTACATTTTGCCTTATGCTGATGGTGAATGGATGAAGAGTATTGTAATGCTCCAAATGGAGTAAAATATTTTTTGCAAGTCAAGTAATAGTATCTTGTCTTGTAAATCTACAAACAGAGTTACAAGCCTCTTTCGGAGTTATGTTCTGCACTTCTTTTGTGGGAGATCTATTTAGAAAATACATTGCAGCATTGTTAACCCCCACTTGTGACTACACTACTGGAGGGTTAAGATCTAAGTCACCTGACAGGAGGACACGGGAATACGAGTGTCCGACAGAATACGAGTGTCCGACACGGGAATACGAGTGTCCGACACGGACACGGTGACCTCCAGAATTAGGACATGAAGGACACATTATATATATATATATATATCCAAATTTTTGTAGAAACTAGAAAATTTACAAATATTCAATAGAAATTACAATCAATACACATTACACATTCACAAATCACAATGCATATGTCAATGATAGACCTAACTGAAACCCCCATTAGCGGAAAGGGATAGGCTTCATTCCACTATTGTAACAAGCGAAAAAGGTTGGTGATTGGCTTCCCCCGTCCCCACTGTTGGATGCTCGCGGGAGGTATAAGAAAGCCAACCAAAATAGGACTATTTCTATTTGATTAGATTACACTGATGGGGGCCACACCTTATTATTATCTTTTCCCGTTACTAAACACCCTTTATATTTTAGATTATACCACTCACAATGATGATGCCACTTAAAGATTGAATGTCATGGGTAGGAATAGAAATAAGGGGTAACTTCCCCTATGTGAAATGAATCCCCTTGTGATGTTGTTTGTGGAATATGTCCCCACAAAATACTTATTGGCGTGCGCCCTGACTTGATTTGAGAGTCTAAGAGCCAAACAATGTAATATCCAAATGTACATGGAAGAATAATAAAAATACATCATAACTAAGAATCAAACATTGTAATATGTAAATGTATATGGAAGAATAATAAAAACACATCAGAAACTGCAGATAGAGAAGGATGTCAAACATGGGGGGCTATAATTCCATCGGTGCAGTGGATTCTCACAGACTCATAATTTGTTTCATTAAGTCATCAAAATCAAAATGTTGTATTACATAGATGTCAGAATCATATTTGTCATTAAGCCATCGAAATCAAAATGTATTACATAGATGTCGGAATGCCACTGTAAATTAAAAAAGGGTAGATCAAGATGGAAAACCTTCTAGTGCTCTTCACCTACAAAAGAAACCCCTCTTAGAGCTCAAGCCTCATTGAAAAATGTGAATGAATGAGGGTAAAATTGGTTTTTTACAATATTTTTGGGTTAGAAGTGTCCTGTTTTAGGGACACGGTGTCCTGTTTTTGGGACACGGTGTCCTTTTTTTGGGTCACGTCCTGACACGGTGTCGGACACGTCTTTTGGACGTGTCCTAAAACAGGAAACGTCCAAAACACGTGTTTGACACCGTGTCAGGACGTGTTTGTGTCCGACACGATGACAGGAGACACGTAGGCCTATATGGATGTGTTCGGTGACTTAGGTTAAGGTCTAGCAAGATTCCATCAGGTTGGTCACATTGTTCATTGATCCAGGCATGACCATTGATCAGGAGGGCCACATGACATGTATATTTTTTTTTTAACACAAACGGTGGAGTAGCTTTGATTAAAAATAAAACCGAAATTTACATAGTGCAGAGGCAGATTGCTCCTTTAGCAAGGTAGAATCTAACGTTCCCTGATCATCTTTTACATGCTTATAACTAGAATAAAACCTTCCAGGTCCATGAAAGCTGTAACTCTTAACAAACTATCCTAGGAGTCTAATACAAAAGAAATACATAGCTATACTAGTAAGTTTAAACAAAAATACTGAAAAATGAAGCTATCCAGAAGAGTGTCGTTCCTATGAAGTGCTCCCATCCCATGACTTTCAGTGATACAGAGCCGAAGCCAAAAAAACTGATATAGATGCATAACGGACCAAAAAAAGACTGAACCAACCATCAAGCAACTAGAGAGTGTTGGTGTTCATGACTGCTTCGCTGGAATCAGCATTCCCATTCCTGTCTGGGCCTAGGTCGACGAAGTTCCCTGCTTGGGCCATGAAATTCTTTAATTTTTCCAGCTTCCTGCGAAGGTTGACCATTTCACTGCTCTCAGCATCGGAAATGCGTTTTTTGTGTGGGTAACCGAGACCCAATGTCTCTTCCAAATGCTCCACTTTCTCTGCCACCATACTATTCTGATGTTTCACTTCAATATGTGTTGTTTGAGCCAAAGAATAGAGGCGGATCAAGACCTTCTTGAATTCTAGGTTTTCATTACGTATCAACCGGACTTGGCCCTCCAACTTCTACAGACGACTCTTCATATCCAGTTCATAGTTTGTGAGGCCATGCCTCTCTTCAAATTTCTGGAAGCTTCCAGCCCTGTTCTTCCTGCGACAGGGTCTATGCATAGGGTGCCTACTGTCCGTTGAGACGCCCAAATCTTCATCAACCATCGGAATTGCCTTGACACAAGCAGCGTTAGGGCTTCTAAAAGCCTTGCTGCACCTGAAACACCTCAAGTAGAGGCAATCCCCAACCTGCGAATGCGAATGATGCTCCATACTACTAACCAACACGAAAACACACCAGTGCGAAGACAAGCGCAGACCCAACTCAACACCAAGCAAAAACCAGAGTGAGGAGCAACCAACGACAATGCAAAATGCAGCCACCCTTGCCTGTCTTAAACCATGCCCCTGTCTTTGCATGCTGGCCAACTAGCAAGCCGGCCAGTAGCAATAAATGCTGAAGTGCCTCCAAATCTTACGGGGATTGTGCAAACCGTCACTTTGGGTGGTGTGGTTACCAAAAACCAAAAAAATTGAAATTCTATAGTTTGAAATCAGGTGTTTAAGATGTCTCGTTAAGGAGATGAGAAGGACCAAGGTTCCATGTGGTGACCCTGGGCTAGGGGATCCAAATGTTTTTAGAGATGACATTATCACATTCGAGGAAGCCATATGGGAGTCCAACTCCAGAGTTTGCCATGGTGTTAGCTTGTCCATTGAGATTTCCCAGAACATGGTAATAGGAAACCTCTTAAAATTCTTTATTGATGTTGAGAAGGAGGTGATGCAATTTGGAGGAGGGATTCTTTCTTTTGTTGACAATATTCTCGGCGTCTCTGATGATGATGAGAGAGTCTCCGATAACTTGCAGGTTCTCAATGCCCAGATCTGAAGCAATCTCTAACCCTTTGATGAGCGCGAGGCATTCCGCTCCATTGTTTGTCTTTCTCCCAATACCCCAGGCAAACTCTTTCTTCTTATTCCCCTTGGAGTCAAAGATTACTCCCCCCCAACCCGGGTACATGACATGGATATTCATGCATGTTGGATTTGTAAAAAAAAGTCACAATTATTATTATTATTTTATTTATTTATTTTATCTGTTTTTTCGGGCACATCTATGGTTACCATTTTTTGTATTGGTAGGTATAGGTTCAATGTCAAAACTTGAGCAAGCAATGAGGAGGGTGGTCAAGATTTTGGTGGGTGGAAGAATGTTGGGTTAAGAAGCAGTATTAAAGCAGATTTGGTGCTTCATCAGCTGCAAAGGCAGATCACTTAATGGATAACAAGAGGGAGATCAAATGTGGTGTTTTCCACAGGTCTGAAGCATCTCATAACCATGTCATATGTCTGAGAAGTCTGTTCAGCATCTTGAAGAGGTCAATTAGCAATTAAAGTACCCAATCTGGATTGTTCTTTAAGATTGAAGTTTAAGAGAATGCATAGGATCCGGGCAGATTACTGGAAGTAGGGGGCATATTGTTGTAACTATTGAGGTACAGTCACAGATCCATCCTTTAAGAAAGTTATAACAACAACAAAAAGGACACGCAGTCAAAAGATAAAACACCATAGGAGGATATTGCTTGGCATAGTTTTCGAGGTCAAGCTTTAGTTAATCATTGTGAACATTTTGTTGATGTTTGTAGCTCGGACAACAACTTCCGCATAGGTTTAATATCTGTTACGCATCAAAGTTGCAGCAGTGTACTAGCAGGGCTAAACCTAGAGCAGGGGGTCTAAAATTTTTATTGTAAAGGCCAAAGTGGGTTATATTGTATGGATATTTGGATTAGGGGCTGTTGTCCCCCTGGATTGGTCATGGTAGGCTCGCTTGGTTTCACTCCTAGAAGTACTTGACTTGGTGTCCAGGGCTTCTTGGGGTGACCCACTGGGGAACATGACCACCTTGGTTTTGTTATGCAAAGGTGATTGTGATTTTTAAGGGGCTATTATGCCCTATCTAGCACACCTCTTTCACCCACTTGGACCTATTTTCGACACTCAGAAACCCCTCCTCTAATGTCTCTAGCCTATGCCGTCATTCTTCCACTAGATGAGCCTACAAGTTGGAAAGGGGGGCATTGAGGGACAATCATCATTTTGGGGTTAGTTGGGGCATGACGTCTCCCTTTGGCTCACTACTTCATTAAGTGAAGCCTTACTTTAGTCTATTTTTGCTATTTTTGTCTATTTTAGGGCTAAATCCTTAAGTTGTGAGGAATTTACCCTAAAAATATTATTATTTTATTATTAGACTTGTAGGCTCAAATTTAAAAAGTTGAGGATGAAAAAGTATAGTAGACATTCTTTCTTCATTGTGAAATCATAAGACAAGGGTTCAAATATGTTCTTTGTTCTTTTTTCCTACTCTATGAGTTATTGATGTAATGCACACTTCTCTTAGGGATGCTCTTTCTTGCTGAAAGGTGGATGATGGGATGTTTTAGGGCTCCTTTTTACACATGCAAATGGTTGATGCTAGAATAGTTGGAAGAACTCATGCACAAGTGTGACCTAAGGTCTCTTTCCTTGCTCATTCTTGTTGAATGTTGGTAAGTTATGCTCCTAGCTTAGTTGAATGGTGCTTTTATGTGTTGAAATATTTAACTCTGTTGAAATATTTAACTTTGAAGGTCCTCCCTCATAATTTTGGTGTGTGTGTGATGAGGGGGACAAAAATGCTTTTGTTCCTTATGTTTTATTTATGTAAAAAGTGACCTTATGTAAATAAAAGAAATATTTTGTACTTTATAGTTGTGGGTCATATTTAAGTGATGTATTTAATAATTGACTTTTATTATTAAAAAGTGCATCTAATGTGAACCCTAGATCTAGCAAACTAATTCTAGCCATTAGATTGGTAGTTAGGAAGTTAGTTGCTAGAATTAAAGTATAAAATAATGTGAAGGGACAAAGGAAGAAACACATCAGCAGGAGAAAAGAGAGAGTAAAGGGCAGATTTTTCTTCAAGGAGAGAAAGGGCTTGATTCCCAAGACTAGAAGAGGCTCGATTCCCAAGGCTGTTAGGGCATATTTCTCAGCATATTTTCCAAGAAAGTGGATGCATTAAATGCCCAGGTTGTACAGCATTAAATGTTGTCACAATGGCATGATTTTCAAGATAAATACTGTCAATACGGTACAGTATTTATTGCTGGCACGTGTGAAGGAAATTTACAGCAGTAAGGCACAATTTTTGAGGCATTAAGGCATTTATTACAGTATGGTTTTGAACCGTACAGCTGGTACAGTGGCACGTGTGAAAGGGGGGTCGTACAACAACACACAAATTGAGATATATTGCTGTTAATGAAAGGTACAACAACATGTTTTAATTCTGGTCTGTTTGGGTTGTCTTTCTCTTAGGAAGAAATAAAAGTGAAGTTGTAATTAATTTCATGAGCCCTTAATAAAGTTTCTCTCTTAGGGTTTTCCCCAGGTTGGGGTTTTGCCTTGGTCAATATTGACCAAAAATATAGCTGTGTTCAATGTGGTTATTCAATATCTTGGGTTGAAGAGTCTTTTGGTATGGTGTTTTAAGTTTCAATGTTTGCATGCGATTCTTTAATTTAAAACCTAGCAAGTGAAAGTGTTTGACAAAATGTCTAAACCACAATCTTCATAATTTTTTCATTTTTCTTCATGGTATCATTGCTGTACTGAACAAGGCAGTTTGCTAGTTTGTTTCACAATATGTTGAAGTTTTCAGTCTTGAAGTTAATGGCTACCGGCTTGAGGTTTGAAGACTGGTTGGATGGAGAATCCAACTTCAGTCCATGGAAGGAATGCATTGTTTTATTGTTGGAGAAATGGTAAGAACTGCCCTCAATGGTTTTTTAGGTGCATGGAACATCTTTGTAAAAGGTGTGGTCTCCAGGGAGCATAAACTTAGTTGGGAGAAACTTTTGGATGATTTCATCCAAGAAGAGACTTGGGATGAGGCTCTTAAAAGAGAACAATTCAAGAGTGGTGAGATTGAGGAGAATGTTGCTCTTACAGTTAAGAGCGAGAAGAACAAGAAGAAGAATAATTTAAGTAAGATTGGGTGCTTTCGATGTAATCGGTTCAGGCACTATGCTTCCAAATGTTCGGAAAAGAAGGGGAAGGTGGAGAAAGATATTGAAACATCTGCAGTGGAAGAATATGCTGCGAACTTCGAGCAAGAGTTTTCTCTGGCTTCCATTGACTCCAGTATAGGGAGTTCAGTCTTTGAGCATGTTTGGATAGTTGACAGTGGGCCAATTAGACATATGACTGGACTGTATGGTGCTTTGCAGATCATTACAGAGTTGGGCCCAAGGCATTATCTACAGACATATATCGACAGTCCGCAAGTAGCAGTTCGAGGTGTTGGAACGGTTAGGTTCCAACTGGACCTTGGTGAGGTCCTGGAGGTACATGGAGTTCTTTTTGTTCCTGGGATGGGAGTTAGAAAACTCTCGGTTTCATCCTTTGAGGGATGATGGTTAGGTCTAGTCATGTATTTCTTTATCGAGTGGAAGAACCAGTTGGCACCACAATACTTCTTGGTGATCGCAGGGATAGGTTATATGTGTTGAGGGGACATGTCATGCATATAGGATCAGGAGGTTGGCTATCTAAGTCAGATTTTGAGGATGGGGCAGGAGTTGCAGCTGGTCAGTCAGTTATTTCTATTTCTTTTGATGAAGAGAGTGGATTTCTTCAGAGCATTGGCAGGAGACTCAACCAGTGCAATGATGGTGAGCAGGTTCATGAGTCTCAGGTGGAGTCTCAAGCATCAAAGTTCCAGTTCAGGGTCAGGCACATGTCTCCGGGATGCATTCCAGAGCAGGAGGGAGCTGCTTCTGGAATCGAAGATGGAGATTCAGATGATGCCAGAAGGACCTCCCTCGTCAGGAGGGAGTGTTGAAATATTTAACTCTGAAGGTCCTCCCTCATAATTTTGGTGTGTGTATGGCTTTTGTTCCTTATGTTTTATTTATGTAAAAAGTGACCTTATGTAAATAAAAGAAATATTTTGTACTTTATAGTTGTGGGTCATATTTAAGTGATGTATTTAATAATTGACTTTTATTATTAAAAAGTGCATCTAATGTGAACCCTAGATCCAACAAACTAATCCTAGCCATTAGATTGGTAGTTAGGAAGTTGGTTGCTAGAATTAAAGTATAAAATAATGTGAAGGGACAAAGGAAGAAAAACACCAGTAGGAGAAAAGAGAAAGTAAAGGGCAGATTTTTCTTCAAGGAGAGAAAGGGCTTCATTCCCAAGGCAAGAAGAGGTTCGATTCCTAAGGCTGCTAGGGCAGACTTCTCAACACGTTTTCCAAGAAAGTGCCTGCATTAAATGCCCAGGTTGTACAACATTAATGCTGCCACAGTGGCATGATTTTCAAGATAAAGACTGTCAGTACAGTACATTATTTATTGTTGGCACATGTGAAGGAAATTTAAAGTAGTAATGCACAGATTTCGAGGCATTAAGGCATTTATTACAGTGTGGTTTTGGACCGTACAACTGGTACAGTGGCACGTGTGAAAGGGGACCGTACAACAACACGAAAATCGAGACAGATTGCTGATAATGAAAGGTACAACAACATGTTTTAATTTTGGTCTGTTTGGTTTATCTTTCTCTCAGGAAGAAATAAAAGTGAAGTTGTAATTAATTTCAAGAGCCCTTAATAAAGTTTTTTCTCTTAGGGTTTTCCACAGGTCGGGGTTTTTCCCTGGTTAAGATTGACCAAAAATATAGCTGTTCAATGTGGTTGTTAAATATCTTGGGTTCAAGAGTCTTTTGGTATGGTGTTTTAAGTTTCAAAGTTTGCATGTGATTCTTTAATTTAAAACCTAGCAGCTGAAAGTGTTTGACAAAATGTCTAAACCACAATCTTCATAATTTTGTCATTTTTCTTCATTATGGTGCATTTTGTTGATTTGTTAGGGCTTTTTGTCAACACTTTGTTAACTTTTGTATGAAGGGAAACATCCTCCATATGAGTTCTCTATAGTTATTTGTGGCCTTGGCCTTCTTCATATGCCTTAGTTAGGCTCCCCTATCGAACCCTAGAGGTTGCTAGGTGATGCCCTAGCTTGCAAGTGTTAAAAGACATTTCAAGAAAGGGACGTTGATCATTGATCTCTCAATGCCCTAGGGATTGAGACAAAAATCATATCTCCTTGCTTGTCATTTAATTACCTTTTTTTATCAATTTACTTGTACTTTATTTTGCTTCAATTTTATGCATAAAAACCCTAAAAATCTGAAAATTCCTAAAAACCCTAAAAATCTGAAAAATTCCCAAAAATACAAAAATACTTAGAAGTTAGAAATTTTGGTCCACCCTAAAAAATCGCCCTAGTGAATTTATGCAGAGATCTCTGAGGACATCCTCTTTTACCTTGGTAAAAAACCCTAAAAATCATATATTGTCAAAAAACCCAAAAAATCATATATTGTCAAAAACCCTAAAAATCATATATTGTCAAAAAAGCCCTGAAAATTCAAATAAATTCAAAAACCTAAAAATATTTGCAATTTGGAAATTCTGTTCCACCCATCAATTTCGCTCTAGTGGATTTATCCACAGATCTTGAAGGGCGTCCCATTTTGCCCTAGTGCATTGAGAAGCATGAATTTGTTGAATTAGGGTTTATGCCGGGTATTTTGTAGCTCTGATTGTGCCAAAAGGTGCACCCTAGGCCATTTAGCCCTCTCCTCTTCAAAGTGCACCTTTCTGAGGTATTGCCTTAGGAGGTGTGAATCCCTTGCATGGGGATTCGTGAAATATATTGGAAGTCATGATATTGATTGATAAACTGAATTAACTCCTTCATTCTGATTTATGTGTCTATATTATTCATTGTTGACTCCATATAAGGCACTGATCTGGTTAGAAGGTTGTAGAAAGGCATTTGCATGTATCTTGTTGTTTGTAGGTATCTTTAAGGGCTCTCCCCTAGGTTTAGGAGTTACCCAAAGAAGTTGAGAGGTTAGGCTGTGGTGATATTTGGGCCTAGACTTCTCCCATATGCTTACCTATCACTATTACTCGACCACACATAGTCTATTCTAAAAAGGACTGTTAGTTTGAAGGGTAACATTTTTGGCGCCGTTGTCAGGGACTTCAAGACACTTGAGGTGATTGGCTCAGGTCATGATTTCATACCCTTGCCAAAAAACGATATTTGGTAAGAAATTGAGGTAAGTCCTTGCTTGATATTTTAGGACATATTGCTATCTAAGGACTAACCCTACAAGTCTTATCTGGCGACTCCAATAACAAGTGCTTCAATCAAGACATCTCAGGTATGTTCTTGTTTTGTACTTTGGTGAGATTTGTAATTTGACATGTCTCTCCTGACGACTCCCACTGAAGAAAATTAAAAGAGGTACTCTACAAGAATAAGACCAAGAGGTAAGCTCTACTTTGTCCTTTGATAAGAATTTTTGTTAAAGGCTAACCTTGGAGGTTTTATCTGGCGACTACATTGGAGAAAAAAACAAGTTATAGAAGCACAGTTCATATGGCTTCCATTGATGAAATACAGATGCATAATCCATATGCTCCATTGGATTTCTCAAATATTATGGGATATCCAAATCTATCAGATAAACGGGGGTGGAACAACTCCATCTCAATATTCCATCGATATAAAGATACAGTTGTAGAGCATATTGTGAAACTCAGAGAATATCTTGTAACATAGGGTATCATGGATGAAGATCTTAGAATGAACTATGAAGGGGTTTGTAATTTCTCTTGATTTGCGAAATAACAAGGATATGGCTGATTGGTATCATGGGTTTCCTTCTCAGGAGATTTCTTCGCTCTTGCAATTAGTCAAGGCATTTGGGAAATAGTGGGATCCTAGTCTTGATGAAGAAACTATTGAGGCCATGATTTCTCTTCCCACAAAGGAGCCTGTCGGAATAACCCCCGAAGAAGTTTTCGCTCCTCTTGTCTTGCCAAATGGTTTAAAACATTTACCAGAAGGATTCATGGCGGAATTCTCTAATGAAGATGATGATCCCTTATACTTTGTCACTACGCTGTTGGGAGCGGGAGCGAAAAGCGAAATTTACACCGTTCAGGAGGTGGAGGACACCGTTCTTGAAGGTCATTTCTGGTCACAGGTTAGGTATGTTCCGCAGTTCACCAAGCCAGTTTATAACATGATTCGTTTTGCAAATACAGATCAGCCGGTGATTGGGGAGGTATATGAGTAGATGGATAGCATGCTTGGTCAAATCAAAGACATTGTTGAGCAAAGAGATGCAATCTTGTATGACCATATTCATAAACATGTGGTCAAAAGGTGGGATAATCTAAATGTTCCACTCCATGCCCTTGCATATGTCCTCACCCCAAAATACTATTCTCCAATTTGGTTGGCCCAACCTGCACTTGGGGGTGGAGTTAGGAAAAAACCCCACACAGATCCAGAGGTTGCTGCTGGGTATATGCAAGCATTAGACAAGTTGGTCCTTGATGAGGAAGAGTGTGCTCAAGTACGGAGTGAATTGAGCGAATACATTAGTGAGCATGGACCCTTTGGTTCCCTATATGCAACCAAAGATCGAGACAGATTGGATCCTATCCGTTGGTGGAACATGCATGGCTCTGGAGCCACATATTTGCATAAATTGGCGGTGAGTGTGCTATCACAGGTTGTTAATAACTCTTCTGCAGAGAGGTGTTGGAGCACCTACAACTTCATCCACAGTGTAAAGAGAAACAATCTGAATGTAGATCGCGTAGAAAGCTTGGTTTATGTGCACTACAACTTGAGGTTGTTGTCCCATTATTGTGAGGCAGCCAAGAATGATAGAACATTTGTGACTCGGGACAACAATCCAGAGGAGGCTAATGTGGAGGATGGAGCCATAGCATTAGAGCGCTTGGAGGCTGAACTATTGGGTGATCATGATGATCCAATTCATTCTACTCGTACAGAGATGCCACCCCCAAGCAGAAGCAGCTTTCCGGATGCAGGAGTTTTGCCTTTAGCTTCACAACGTACAAGTTCAGCCCATGGGGGCCATTCATCTTCTTCTCATGTTCCACGATCACTTCCACTAGCACCTATTCCACCTAGACCATGAGAAAAGAAATTGGAAGTTTCTCGAGGCAAGCGGAAAGCTTATTAGATTCATAGTACTTTGTATTTCATTTTCATGTTTATTTTGGCAGTTGGCCTATTTTGTAAACATTATGGCCTAGTTTGATGGCAAATATTATATGTTGAAATTTGAAGGTTGATGTTGTTGATGATTGATGATTTGATGATGATCATTTATTGACAATGTTATAAGTTATAGCTCCTAGAATCTAGATGATTAATGTTATATCAATGTGTACTAAATGGTTATATGAATATCTAGATTCTATGTTTTCATGTGTACTAAATGGTTATATGAATATCTAGATTCTATGGTTCATTTCCGCTGTGACTTCTTCAGGGCAGCCATCACAAACTATGACATCTTTGCACACAACTCGAGCTAAGTGGTGTTTTAACCTGTTAATGCCCCCATACATAGTCGTTGGACAGTACTTGCACTTGACTTGATTGTCTTGCCCTGGGACCACGCGGATACAATGTTCCCATGCTTTATCAAGAGCCCTTCCAGATTTCCCCTTAGGTGCCATGGATGACGATCTGAGTGGAAAAAGTTAAAAACAATTAAAATGAAATTTAAAAAAAATCTAAAAAACATAGATTAACTTAAAAAATCCAAATTTCAAATATATATGTTACTATGTTTTAAATTTTAATTTTACATATGTTTTTTTTAAGTTTTAATTTTAATTTTTAAATTACAATGTAATATATGAAACTAAAAACTCGAGGAAAAAATATCAAACTAAAAACATATGTAATAATACAATGTTAATCTATGTAAAATTAAAATTTATTAATTTAAAATGTAATATCTAAAATGTAATTATAAAACATAATAACATATATAATTTAAAATGTAATATATATCTAAAATTTAAAATATATATGTTGTTATGTAATATTTCAAATAATATATGTTATGTTATTTCAAATATATTTGTTATTATGTGCTAGACTAAATTCAACTTGAAGAGATGCACTGTAGCAAATTTAAGCAAGTTAATTAAGGTCTGATATATCAAATTAGAAAGACAGGAGCCAAAGGGAAGAATCAAGATTGTTAACTAACTAATTGAGTTTGACAAGAAAGCTTTGAGATCCTGTATTTTTTCTGACAGACTCCTTGAATCTAGCTACTCAACCAGAATTCCTCATGGCTTGTGATTCTATATCACTGGTAACATGGTTCTTTATTTCAAAACTGAGAAAAACAGAGCGCTAGATCTACAAACACTTAAGTATGAAAAATACAAACAGCAAGCTACAGGAGAACTCACAAGTCACAACATCATACTAATGTACTGAATCTGCATAAACAGAGTTCTGGAAATTGTGGAGAGCAACTGAGAACTCAGAGCTCAAACACACAACTTCGCTATTACTCAAAAAATATGAAGCATTGTTCAAAATTTAATGAATCGCACACTTTTCCTGCCTTGGTTTTTATAGGACAAGAAGCGTAGGGTTTACAATGAACTTCTACCATCCCTGTGATATTACATTTAAATTAACATAGATTAATTTTAATTACAATGTTATTAAAATAGATTAACATAGATTAATTTTAACATAGATTAAATTAACATAGATTAACATAGATTAATTTTAAATTACATATGTAGAATTAAAATTTAAAACATAAAAATTTAAATTTAATATCAAAAATTAAAAAAAAATATAATGTAATAATAATGTAATATTATAAAAAACAATATCATGTAATAAATTATAAGAATGTAATGTATTATGTAATATCATAAAAAAAAATCTAAAATTAAAAACATATCTAAAAGTTTAAAGTTAAACATATCTAAAATTTAAAATTTAAAAATTTAAAATTTAAAAATTTAAAATTTAAAACATTTATAAAAATTAAAATAACATAATGTAAAATTTACATATTATATAACTGTAACATAAAAATTTATATAAAATAACATAATATATAACATAATAATATTATGTTATTTTAATTTTTAAATTAAAATTTACGTTTTAGTTTTATATTATGTTTTTATTACGTTTTAAGTTTTATATTATAATTTATGTTTTATTTTAATGTTTTATATTAAAATAAAACATAAATTATAATATAAAACTTAAAACGTTATAAAATATTAAATTTATAAAATAAAACTAAAATTTAAATACAATTAACATTTATAAAATTAACCTAAACTTAAAACATTTATAAAATTAACATTTTAAATTTTAAATTTGACGGTTGACCAACCTGGCAGCCGTGTCCGATGTCGATGGCAGCAACCTCGACGGGAACCTCTGCAAACTCGACGGGAACCTCTGCACACAGCACCTCGACGGGAACCTCTGCAAACTCGGAAATGAACCTCCCAGCAACCGTAGCAAACTCGGAAATGAACCTCGACGCCCTCGACGGGAAATGAACCTCGACGCCCTCGACGCCCTCGACGGGAAATGGAGCCTCGACGGGAAATGAACCCTCAAATGAACTCAGTCACTTCGCCTGCTCGGAAATGAACCCTCGACGGGAAAACACTTCGCGGCTCGACTCACTCACTTCGCAGGCACACAGCACTCACTTCGCGGCTCACTCAGTCACTTCGCAGCTTGCTGTGAGTAGAGGAGGACCCCGAACGCCTTCTTAAATAAAGGCTCAAAACCGACGCCAAACTTTCGCGCCATTCTTTTGGCGCCAATATGAAACCCCGCGGCGGTAAAATAGGGCCCATTAACTGCCACGATGTACGCCAAATCGGACGACGAGTATCCGCGAGTGACGCCGAGTTTGCCGAGTATCCCGAGTTGCCACGAGTTTGCCCAAAACCCGCGAGTGCCGAGTTAGGGCACCGAGTCTGTCGCGAATATGCGGCTGGCAGTTGACTCGGCCAGACTCGGCGAGACTCGCGAGTCTTGGCCGAGTGAAACTACACTGACGTAGATCATAAGTCAAGATCCAACCATATGAAGAGTTAAGTAAGCTTCTTACTCATCACTGAAAATATACGTGAGTACTCATCACTGAAAATATACTTGAGTCAAACCTTTTGAGATTTGCTAGTTATAACTGACATACATCTTCAAGGAGTCATCAAAGCCAAGGCCAGTCAATTCCATTTTCTGCTATCACACTTAGGGCATAGATTGTCAGTAACACTAACATAAACACATCCTTTGATTTTAATTCTCGTCAATTAATGATGCCATCCATTTGTTTGCATAAATATCAGATCTTAACCAGCTTTATTACTTTGTTGTCCAATGAACCCTCGTGGCCAAGTTAAAATAGAGTTCAAACCCTTACCTTAGGATCTATGTAGATTCTGTCAAGTTGCAGAACAGAAATAACTACAAGTTGCAGAACAGAAATAACTACAAACCCTAAGCTCTGATACCATGTTAAATTTTGGGTTAGATTAGGGTTTGAGGCAGAAAATTAAAAGTCTTTATATTTTAATGCAAAAATAAATTGCTAAGCTAATACTGAGGACAAAATAGTATAAGATTTAGATCTAGGAAATAAAACATAGTTTTCATCTCATTCAACTTTAATACTCCCAAGGAGGTCCCTGTGTTAAAGTTGAAATCTTTAGTAACATGTAATTAGCAGCAGTAGTATAACTAAAACAAAGTTCTAACAGCAGTAACATATTTTAATTCACAATAAAATTAACAAGTCTGATTACTTACCTGGAGGGAAAAGACCTTCCTTAAACTCATAATTTTTACTTTCAGAACAGCCTGTGCCTCTCAGAGGCAAGTCAATCTATTGGAACATTCTGACCCTTACCTGAGGGTTAGTACAAACCTGAGAGAGAGAGATGATGTGTTGTAGGTAAAGGAGGACTTAGGGCAATCAACAGGTACCCAGTAATTAAAATGGCAGCTCCAAGACAGTAGCAGACTCAAAACAGTCACCAACAGGATATGACAGACCTCAAACCTCAGTGAATATGAGCCAAAGAGAAATTCAACAGGCAGTGACCTAGAAGTTACATGTGGCATCCCTAAACACAATGGATCTTCAAGTGGAAGCCCTAAACAAATAGATCTAACTCAAAGCAAACATCAACACATAGATCTGACCCACAACAAGTTTCAACACCTAGATTTGACCCACAGCAAGGTTCCAACAGACAGAGACTTCCACAGGTGATCAAGGAACAACCCTAACCAAGTAGATTTGAACCATGCAGCCCTAATCAAGTAGATCTGAACCATGCAGCCCTAAATCAAGCCACAGGGGTAGCTGCCTCCACAAGCATCAGCAAACAAGTCACGGACTACCCCAATTAGGGCACTAGGCAGCCTTAATTGCTGCGGCCTCCTCTTAAACAAACCACAGGTGGAAAGATCATCCCACAAAGGGCAGCGATCAGATCAGAAGGCAGCCCTAAAGGCTACAATCCTTCTTCAAAGCAAACCACAGGCAGCGATGAGGCAGCAACTCAAACCAACCAGGTAGCGGGCAGGCTTAGGATAGCAGATCAGTCCCAAAAAGAGCTCGCGGATCAAACCTCAAATGCAGGCAGCCCATCAAATCAGATCATAGGACAGCAAAATGGTCCACTAGGGTATGCGGTCTAGTCATAAACAGTCCAAAGATCAACAAACAGTTCACTAGGATATCAAAACATCCCACAAGGGCAGCAGCCCTAGCACAATATAGTCCACGTGGTAACTAGATCAACACACAAGTCATGCAGCCTCATCAAGACAGTCACGGTAGCTGAATAAGCTACAACAGGTGGACAAACAGGTGAACAACAGCAGCAATGATCTCCTTAAACCCTTGACGTCAAACAGTACCAAAAAAATTAGAGCTGAGATTTTTATGGAATGATGATGATAAATGAAGAATTAGAGTTGTATTTATAGCCTCTTAGAGGCTTCTAGAAATATTCTTTCTAATTCTTCATTAAGTTAGGGTTTCCAACTAATAAGGGTTAAGACACCAAATAATAAGGGTCACCACTTATAAGAATATAAGATATAATTAAGGTGTCTTTTAGTGGTGGGTACTAGGGTCATAGCAAGTGGCCTTAGGAACCACAATAAAAAAGGGCGTTAGTACAAGGACCAATCAAGTGGTACATGTAAACCATGAATCAAGGAATGGTACATGACTCTTTAACAGTATAACCAAAGGTGTACCAATAAGGTGGGTAAACAACCCTTTTACCCATAAGATCAGTAACAACAAAGTGGTGAGACTCAAGGCAACTCAAGGTGGGTAGACAACCCTTCTAACCACAAGACAAGGTGGTGAACAAGACAAAGGTGGTAAACCTTCTAACCACAAGACCAAGAACAATAAAGACGGAAGACCAAGGGTAGACAAGCAAGGTGGGGTTACAACCATTCATCTCTCTCTCAAATGCACAAGTGTTCCATACACTAACTGAAAGTTCATCATCACTGTATAAGGAAGGTCTATTAAGTTTTTACTTGTTTAGTATAACAACATTAAACAATCTAATCACTGAAAGAAAGACAAGCACATCAAACAGAAAGGACACAAAATTTCTCTCAGGGAAACCACAAGGGAGAAAACCCCGACAAAACTTCCTCAATATGGAATTCACCAAGTACAAGATAAAACCCCAAGACAAAAAAGCTTCTCTCCTTCACTTCTGCGAACTACTCTCTCTCCTATGCAAACTTGAGTGAGTGAGATGATTGAAACAAATGAGCAACTCAATCTCCTATTTATACTTAACAAGTGACTTGACCTTTTTACTAATTAGGTCGGCTTCACTCACCTAACTGGGCCGACCTGTACTCTTTACAATTAAATATTATTTTCTAGATCTTTCCAGGCCGACCTAACAGTTAGGGTTTACATTGACTCTTTCAATGACTCTTACATTATCAATTACATCAATGACATCTCTCGAAGAAGGAATACAATAATACAATAGACAAATACATTTAGAATATCTTTCGCAGTTACATTTCTTTAACACTCCCTCTTAACTAGGAAGGTATTCTGCGGGCAACAACAACAACAATCATCGGTAAACAGGTATTGGAACAAGAATCATCAGTAAGTAAATACTGGAACAACGACAACATCAATCATCAGTAAACAGGTATTGAGATAACATCACGAGTCGGCAAGTACTGGGATAACACTATCAGTCAGCAAGTATTGATCTTCAGTCGGCAAGTACTGGAATCACTATCAGTCGGCAAGGATTGGAATCCCTATCAGTCAGCAAGGACTGGAATCACTATCAGTTGGCAAGTACTGATCTTCAGTCGGCAAGGACTGGAATCACTATCAGTCGTCAAGGACTGGAATCACTATCAGTCGGCAAGTATTGATCTTTAGTCGGCAAGGACTGGAATCACTATCAGTCGGCAAGTATTGATCTTCAGTCGGCAAGGACTGGAATCACTATCAGTCGGCAAGTACTGATCTTCAGTCAGCAAGGACTGGAATCACTATCAGTCGGCAAGTACCGATCTTCAGTCGGAAAGGACTGGAATCACTATCAGTCGGCAAGTACCGATCTTCAGTCGGCAAGGATTGGAATCACTATCAGTCGGCAAGTACTGATCTTCAGTCGGTAAGGACTGGAATCACTATATGTCGGCAAGTACTAATCTTCAGTCGGCAAGGACTGGAATCACTATCAGTCGACAAGTTCTGATCTTTAGTCGGCAAGGACTGGAATCACTATCAGTCTGCAAGTACTGATCTTCAGTCAGCAAGGACTGGAATCACTATCAGTCGGTAAGTACTGATCTTCAGTCAGCAAGGACTGGAATCACTATCAGTCGGCAAGTACTGATCTTCAGTCGGCAAGGACTGGAATCACTATCAGTCGGCAAGTATTGATCTTTAGTCGGCAAGTACTGGAATCACTATCACTCCCTCTTTCGAGGGAGGTCCTTTTGGACCACACCAAGCTTGTCTCAAAAGTATTCAAACTTTATGCGAGATGGAGGGTTAGTCAACACATCAATAACTTGTTCCTCTATAGGAACATACTTGAGCACCATATCCCAGATATAGTGAAACTTGATCTCGATATACTTCGATCTATCATGGAACACTGGATTCTCTGTCATCTTGATACAACTCTGATTGTCAGTTCGCTCTTGCACCCATCCATGAGCTCCTCATCTTCAACCTTGTAGCAAAGGTTGATATCTCATCACTCTAGGTGATCATCCTATCCCATGGGTGCCTTCTGATCCCGTACAAAGTCTTCTTCAATATGCACACATATGGTTCTTTGTAGAGAGTCCTGAGTCCTGAAGGTTGCTTGATATCTTCTTCTACTTTGATTACACCATCTATCTGGTGTAATATCCACCACTATGTTTGGCCACTAGAGCAACATTTCGTCATAGTCAACTCCCTCTTTCTGAGAGAACCCTTGCTTTGTACTTCTGTAGTATACTTGATTTCATAAGTCTTGTTCTACAAAACAAATCTCATCATTATTCGTTTGTAGGTGATCGGTCACAATATTGTCTACAAGTCAAATTTAGTTGCATGTTTAGAAACATTTCATAGTTTCCAAAACATATTAATAATGACAAATTCTTATGTATAGGTCACACAATCATGCAACTATCTTAGCCAATGCTTCAACACAACATTCATCCATATCCCGTATTCATATAGTAACTTTCTAAATGCCTTCCATCTCTACCAGAACATTATTAAGAGCGTGCACTACTCCCAATATGTCAGCGAAGAGGTTTCATTCTAGATAAGTAGCAGTGGAATGTTGTACATCACCATAGGCCACTTACCCATCAAATGCATATTAGTAGTATTTTGTTCGTTAATGCAAACATTCTAACATGCATAATACACATCATAAATATGTGAACAACAAGACAATACAGAAAATGACAATTCGAATACTTATCTTTGTTTGTTTGGTAGGATCTCTCTTGATCCTAGTCTCCTTGCAGGAGTCTCTAACAGTGTGCTCCACTCCATCATCTGATTCTGAGAACCTGTTCCTTTCTTTCTTATGATCGACAATGCTGAACAAGTCTTCTATACTACAAATCACAAGGACTCATGGTCGTCCTAGCTATTAGGGGTGAGTCTGCATGTCCCTTCAATTTGTAGAGTCCCCCTCCTTCAATTTCAATCACAACTGCATCCCCTCTTATCCAATGCTGAGATAGATAAGAGGTTCTTCTATCTTCCTGGTTTGGATTAAAGTACATATTCCTCATCATTGGAGGAATCTTCTCTGGCCCTCCTTTCATCATCATGTTCAGCTACATGGGCATGAAATCTTTTATTCTGCTTCTTGAATTGTTCAGCTCTAAGAGGACAATTTCTTGCAATGTGTCCCATCTTGTGACAAGTAAAACGTTCAAAGGAGGAGAAGTCTTTCTTGATCTTTTTGTTCGTTTGAAATCTTTGAGATCTTCTAGGAGAGTGGTCACGAGAATGTTCATGATTCTTCCTTTTGTTCCTTTCTTTGGCATGGGTTGCCAAAGTTTGATCTTCATCATCATTTAACTTCTCTTCTCTTACTGCTATCCTTTCTTCTTCTTGCACACACTCTTCCCATAGTTGTCTGGACTTGATCAATTTCTCCCTAGAGCATATGCCACGAACGAAAGGTTCCTGATCTCTTGGGAGACCATTCAGGGTAGTCATCACAACTTCAACTTCTTCTATCATGTCTCCAATAGCTTCTAATTGTTCTTTGATCTGAGATACTCTGGTGAAATATGAATGCATAGTCTCGAACTTCTGAACCTTCACACCCTTGAGTTGATTTCTCAAGGTCATCTTTCTGTTAATATTCTTTCCTTCAAATAGACTGGTCAAGGCATCAAACATTTCTTTTGGGGTCTTCTTTGATGACACTTGAGGGATCAAGTGATCTTTGATAGAGTCAGCTATGATCCTCTTAGCCTTGATCATATTCTTTTTGTGTGTTTGCTTTGGCCTTATCTCCCTCTGGTTCTTTAACTTCTTCTTTTATGAAGCCTTCTAGGTCATGTTCTTCAAGAATGAGCATGACCCTATATTTCCATGCCCTGAATTTCTCAACTCCCTCAAGCTTCTCATCAAGCTTGGTAGTGTTTGTCATTTTAATAATATGAGAGCCTCGAATGGAAATAGAATGGAGATTGTACTTGTGAAACTGCTTCTCCAAGAACTGCTTTTGGCTTGACCTAGGGTTTGACAGAGAAACCCTAATTTTTCAACTTTGATATCTTGAGAAACTTATTGGAGGAAAATATGCGCCTCCCCAAGGCGAGTTAGGAAAAGTACTCCTTTTCTCAAATATGTGGACATGACTGCAAAATATTTGATGCCCTAGTTTCTTCAATTTCTACTATAGATTTGTCTGGTCTTAATTTTGATATATCTTCAAAATTTCTGCTCCTCAAGGTTTGAAACTTCGTCCCGTGATATTTTGATCTGTCCTCTATCTAACCCCACAGGTTAGAGCAAGATTGGATTCACCAAGTGGAACTTATGCTAAGTTTCCTAAGATGACCTGTTTATGGACTTTTTCAGTATAGCGAACGTGTACGGACTTCCATGTGTCACTGTTTCATCTTTGGGTTCTGAAACTCGCACCAGAGAAACTTCAGTCTATGCACTTTCTGGAACATCTTACAAAATTCGATTTGGATCTTCCTAGCCCGAGATATAGCATTTCTCCCTAAGTCACCCTTTTAAAACTGAATTCTGGAGGAGGCTGGAACCCTAATTTGCATGGATCATATCTCCTAAAGTACAACAAATATGAGGTTGAAACTCGCACACAAGGTACATTAACATTTCATCTTCAGCCTGTCCGAGTTTCAGATCCCGAACCTTCGCCAAAAGTGATTTACAACGAAAATGCCAATATGACTAGTTTCCGGAAATGGAAACCCTAGGTAGCAGCTGCACAGTGTTCTGCTCTGATACCATGTTATGTTTTTACTTGTTTAGCATAATAACATTAAACAATCTAGTCACTGAAAGAAAGACAAGCACAGGAAACACAAAGAACACAAAATTTCTCTCGGGGAAACCACAAGGGAGAAAACCCCGACAAAACTTCCTCAATATAGAATTCACCAAGTAGAAGATAAAACCCCAAGACAAAAACAACTTCTCTCCTTCACTTCTACGAACTTCTCTCTCTCCTATGCGAACTTGAGTGAGTGAGATGAGTGATACAAATGAGCAACTCAATCTCCTATTTATACTTAACAAGTGACTTGACCTTTTTACTAATTAGGTCGGCTTGACTCACCTAACTGGGTCGACCTGTACTCTTTACAATAAAATATTATTTTCTAAATCTTTCCAGGGCGACATAACAGTTAGGGTTTACATCGACTCTTTCAACGACTCTTACATTATCAATTACATCTCCTGTAGGAGGAATACAATAAATCAATATACAAATACATTTAGAATATCTCCCGCAGTTACATTTCTTTAACAAGGTCCACACTGGATGATGTGATCCTGTGGTCCTCCTGACTTCTCCCAAGGTCAAGTCTTAGTGACTCCATTAAGGGGTGGTCAGTCCCTTGAGAAGACAACTTAGCTCAACCATCTCGAAGACCTAGGAGAGGAGGGCATCACACATCATCATCTTGGTTAACTGACCAAGATCCTCCATTCATAAAGAATGGCTCTCAGCCCAAGGACGAGTTTTAGTCCCAGACTGAATCATGTTGATTAGCCCCCTGGTCCCTGACTAGGTCCTCCATTATCCCGGAGAATGGTCCTCAGCCCCAGGCTGAGCGTTCAGTCCCGGACTAAATGTTGATCAACCACCTGTAAGACCTGCTTGCTCCTTGACCAAGAATCTGCCTGGTCCTAGACCAGGATGTCTCTATCTCAACCTACAGGATTTTCTAGGTCCTCGTGACCAAGAAACCGTCTGGTTCCAAACCAGAATACTCTAAAGACATATAGGGGCCCTAGCCACATGCTAGGGACTTTGCCATGGCATCAACCTACTTGGTCCTCGACCAAGAACCCCAGGAGACTGTTGGGGGCCCTAGGGTACCTTCTAGGGACTTACTCTACCTGGTTAACTAACTAGGAACCCTAGTTAACTAACTATGGTACTGTTATCACCTAAGCTGTAGTTACCCTTGTGGATGGATCCAGTCATGGATGGCAATAGAGAAGGGCAACTCAAAAGGTGCAACCACGATCACCTCGACCTCCAATGTATATGGTTGTCACGCCAGTCGAGGCAACCTTCGCTTTATGTTATCTAGCCCAGACAACAAAGGGGGAGACCCGATCTACTCCCGACAGGAGAGATCAAAACCAAGACACCAAATCAGGGTATTTCTAAGTGAAGTTAGGTGTATGGTTTATCCAAGACCTAAAAATGAAGTCACAAGCCAAGTGAGGGGTTCAATAGGTGTAGCTTTGGTTCATAGTTGATGTAATAGTGACTTATAATGTTTGTAGTGAGGTCTAGGGCTAATGTACTAGTTCAATGTCAAAAGATCCACTGCCTTGGCAACTGTGTCCAAGGTAGGGTATTTAAGGGTTGTATTGGGGCTAACTAGTACAAGTGACAAGCTTGACCATGATACATGATTAGCTTCAAGGGTTTGGGTCACCATGCAAGAGTCAAACCACAAGTCAATCCAACAATCTAGGAAAGTTGAATTATCTTGGAGAGAAACCAGTGCCTTGGGAATTGGGAAGTGGAGTCAAAGTAGGTTTGACTTGTGGTTTAGGACTCCTAGTACTTGGGACAAGTGGGCAATAGAGCTCTTGATGTTTGAATGTATCTAGATCTAGGTTTGACCCAAGTGGACCACAATCCCTTAAAACAAGGAATGCAATCCCCAAGGCAAGATTTGACAAAGTGACAGTCTAGACCTAGGTTTTGAATTATTCCGGTTTCAGATCTCCAAAAATCTCAAGTACCCAGTTCATGGAAGTGAGTCAACTCACTTCTCCAAGGTGGTGCGACTTTGCCCAAGGAGGCTAAAAAGTGGGATTAAGTGGGTCAAATCAAGTCGGATGGCATCCAAACTTTAGATCCGGGTAGATCGGTCAGGTAGGAGTATGGATCTGTAATTTCGTGGCAATCCAACGGTTAGATCTTAGTAGATCTGAGTTTAAGGGTTCCAAGTGGTCCAAAAAGGGGATTAAATCCCTTAAAATGTGGAATGGGGCCCACAAGGTGAATTTCAGAAAAGTGACAACCTGGGTGTATGTTATTTGTTGTGTAGATGTCAAATCAAGTGGAATCTCAAACACCCACCACCTAGATCTAGGTCAACTTGCTCAAATGGTGAAGTGCGCCTTGCTTGGGAGAGGCTAAGTTGGCCTGGGAAGGGGGTCAAACGGAGGTCAATCCTCACCAAACTATAGATCCGGGATGCCGTGGATGCTATAGTGGTGGGTTCTTAATATTACGCCCAACAACCCAATAGATCTAAGTAGATCTGAGAAAATGTAAAATGAGGGTTTTAAGATATTTAGGGTTTTAACAATTTATGAGCTATGTCAATGGATTGGATAAAGGAAAGAGAAACAAACCTGTGGATCTTACCTGGGTAACCTTGTAGATGCCTTGATGATGATGATCTATGCAAACCCGATCAATTTGGGAAGCTTTGAGGTAGTTTCTATGCAAGTCGATTTGATCCAAGAAGCCAATGCGCCCTCTCTCCTGCACAACAAACGTCAACAATATCAGATTTGATGCATCAAGAGATAAGACTAATGCCACAAAAGAAGTAACAGGAAGATAGCATAGATCACAATGAAGCTAATGATAACCCCCTGATACAAGCGAATGCCAAGAAAGTCGATTTGAAGAAGCCTTGCAAAATCACCCTTGTTGAAGTCGCCCTCCTGTAGACAAACAATGATTTCCAAAAAAGATAGATCTTACCACAATTTCCAAATGCTAGGTTGCAATAGACTTTCCAATCACCATCTAAGAACACCAGATGCAAAGGAGACCACAAGAATTTCCACAAGAATATTTTTCCTTTACCAATAATCCAAGAGCCAAAGACCCCTTACAATGAGAGGCTCTCTCCTTTAAATAGGAAGGAGAGGCACCAAAACCCTAACCACTTTTTGAATGAGTGGCTAAGATTATAAGATACAAAAGTCTAATCAATGGTTGAGATGAGCTCAACAATATAATACATGGATCACACATAAAATATAACATAAGTGGACAAAATCGCCCTAGAAGAGGGGAATCCCACCAAATCATGATGATGAAATATCATAAGAGGCTTATGGTGGGTCCAAGGGGTAATTTTATCCCTCCTTGGTCAATCCCCATAGCACAATAACCAATAAATAATCATGAATGTACCAAATCGTGCCTCCATAGTGAAGTCGTGGTCCTCAAAAGACCTCAAAAATCCACAGAAAGTGCCATAAATGATGGATGCGGGCCCCGATGAAGCTGAAACTGCTGGAGGAGGTGTGGAAGGTCCCGATCTATCATCACTGATCATCCCATGCCATAACTTTGCCTCAGTAGCCCAAATCGATTTCCTCAATAGCCATTTCTACCAATCCTGAAATGCCTCGGGAAGCGTGAAACTGCCCCAAACAGCCTCCTGGAGGGCTAGCGCTGTCAAGGTGAGGGCACCAATGTGTCCGGGAGGGGGGTAATATGGTAAAAACAAGTGGCTGGACCACCCCCTCCATCATCAGCGCCCTAGGTCAACCGGATAAAAATCTCATCTGCTCCGACAGGGCCTCCAACAGACCAAAACTGCATTGGGACAGCCTACTGAGGCTCAATCATCACTGTAAGTGCCTGGAACTGAAAACAAACTGTCCCATTGGACTCAGAAGGTCCAAATCTATCCAAGATGTGTACTCATACACCATATGAGTCTCTGCATGATCAAAATAAATATCCAATATACCGGAACAAGGCCTATAATAATGCTCTGTAAATGATCCAATACTACTGTACCCCAAGAATCATCATCATAACCCTGTAGCTGCTGCATAGAATCATCCTGTATGTGTACATAGACCACATATCATCTATCCATATCATCATAAGGTCTACCATCTCATGTCCCATGGTCCTCCATGGTCAAACTAGGTCCAACCAAGACCAAATATAACTCAGTCCATCATCCAAGGCTGCTGTAAAGTATCAAGGTTAATACATGCTCTACCACTTATTCAAATAACAATTATAACACATAATGATCATAACTGGCGATCTACATCCAAATATATATTGTCATTAATTATTATTAATACTCAGACTAGACTTTCAGGATCATACTCACTTCATAGTTGTGATCAATTTGCTAGTGAAGGGTGAAGGCTAAATTAACTGGCTAGGCTAAGGGATGACTTAACTGTCTTGACTTGGTGACACTTTGGCAAGGGAAAGGGAATACACCATAGTATATACTGAATGAGCAATAACACAGGGAATGGCGGTGTCTCACAAATGGATGAGTTGTTTAAAGAGGGTTTATTCACCTTCACAGATGCGCACAATCCATAATACAAATAAGGCCAGCAATTGTTTAGATATAGCATTTAAGTTCCATTGCTTTTTGGGCCTGAGGTTTCCATAGCCTTGATCTATGTGTGTTTACAAACACATTGCATAGATTTACATTTTTTCTTTAGGCTTTCTGCTGCAGGTGTGTTTTTAAGGCACTTGTTTACCTGAGCACTTCTAGGTGTGTCATGGACAGCTTGTTTACCTAGGTATTTATTTTCCAAAAGATGTAACATTTTATTTTTATGGCCACTTTCATTTGGCACGCCTTTCATTCATGTGTGTTTAGAAACACATTGCATGAATGGGCTTTTCATACAAGATATAGCATTTCATTTTCTAGATTTTGTATTGATGGCAGCACTAAAAGTTTCAGGTTTAGCCAACACAACTTTAGTGACTAGGGGGAATTCACAAGGAACTCCAACTCACCATAGGTAAGTTTTGTCACCAACTCAGAGCCGAGACACAATAAACAGGGAGGCTCATCCAATACAGAGGCTACAGTGGGGAAAAGTCCTCCATGCCACTAGTCAAGTAGTAAGTCAGGGTGATAATCTAAAAGGTAGGCCATGGATGGATGAAGACAATGAAATGATGGAGCCAACACTAGCAAGCCAGAGTATGGTGTAATGATCACCTCTATTCTCCCTAAGGAGGGTATGTACCAATGAGTATGAATAGTGAACTTCTAAGTCTGAGTAGGGACAGTATATAATAGATCAACCAGGTCCATATATCTATATGATCGCCAGATCATGACACTTAGTGCTAAGACATGCTATAAGAATAAATATAAAAGCAATCTAACCATAACACCGTAATATACCTGCTGAGTCATATACCTGAATGCACATCAACCTGTACCATCATCTGTCCTCTGGAACCGCTGCTGTAACTCTAGGCACTATTGTCTGCTCTGTACAAATGGTATAATGGCTACATCGGTCATCTCTCTGAGTGTCCTGAAACTCAGTCATGGCATGGGGAATACAACTGCTGTCCACAATCTGATAGTGATCCAATCTAGATGCTCATCTCAGCATCTCAAATGTAAGGGAACTGGCTGAATAGTGTACTGGAATGAGAAAAATAATGTATGGTAGCCCGGCTACTATATATGTGATAACATCTGGCTCCGGCTGGGACAAGTGCTCGGCTGAAATGAGCGCTTGAGAACCTCAGAATCTCTGGTCCTCGAACTCTGCTACTCGAATCCACGATCCAGCACTCTACCATTTTATTTCCAGCTTTATTCTTGCAACCTATTTTCTGCATTCACAAACATCTAAAGAAAATACCTCATGCCGCATGTGTGGGACAAATATAAAATCAACTGAAATGAAATCTACTCTATGTCAGAAATATAAATGCAAAAAGTAAATTAAACTACTAACACAATTTGCAAAATTTGAAATTTATTGTGCAGGGAAAAGAAAAGTGACAGGTACTCAGTTAAACTAAGAGCTTACAAAGGAGCTTAGAGACTAAGAAGGTGCCAGACTCAATGGCTGAAAAGACTAACTACTGCCTAAGTAGGTTTATTTGGTTTTCTACCTACCCTAATCTACCAGGCAATGCAAGCGGAGAGATCCCAACTATGTGGGATCAGGGATGTGATCCCTCAAGTCCCTCTGATGGACAGGATATAAAATACGTCGTCCACTACCAGTGGTCAGAAAGCACATGCCATCAATGCATCGTTCTACTGTGAAAGGTCCAACCCATAAGTCATCAGCTTGCCCCGATCTTATATGCAGTAAATGGTTGGGGATAATGACTTGACTTCCTGTAGGAAACCTATTTCTATTGACTGACTCAGGGATAACTCCAATGTTACGAATAGGCATGGGGTGGATTTCAGCAGGGTTTTGCGGTTGAGGTGTGACAATCCTCGAGATTCCCCTAGAAGGAACTGCATCAATTCTGGGTGGACCACCATCTAAGGAAATAGCAATTGTGCCAACAAGGACTTCTCTAACTTCCCTTCTTGTTTCTTGGATTATCTCATTTGGCTTTTCCCCATGGGGAGACACAACTCTTTTAACAGTTTCACCTATAGTCAAGAAGTCTCTATGTTCTCCCAAGGGAGGTGGCTCTCTAGATATGACAGCGTTATGACTTGAACCTTCCCTTGAAGGAATAGGAATAACCATGTTTTCCAGTCTGGGAGAAACTGACTCAGAATGAAATGTAGAGGTAGTAGGAATGTGAGAAAGATCATGAGTATGATGACTATATGACTCAGATGGTAGGAGGAAACTAGGGATATGCGGATATGTAGATAAAGCATGGCTTTGAGGCTCTGAAGGAGTTTGAAAAATAGCCAGGTTATTTAGATTATAGTCTCCTTCAGGAGCATCATTAATTAGGGCATCCTCTTCCCAACTCAGAGAGTTATCATGGACTTGAATTAGGCTACCGTCTTCTAAGGATAAATGAGAAAAAGAATCTTCTGTATCAGAATAATAGGTGGCTTCAGGCTCTTCATTTGTTTCAACCCTAGTAGATGTTGCAAGATTGTTTTCCCATGGGTAGATAGGTGCAAGCCCTTGGCTTTCTGTCTCTCTATTGTGATCAGTCAAGGCAAACCATTCCCTAACAGTGAAAGGAATTCTTTCTCCCCTCCTAATATCATCAAATTCATCTTCATGTGTTGGGTTTTCAATGTTTTCCTCATTGTTTGTTTGATAATGAAGGTTTTCTGTTGGGGGAGCTTGTTCCATGCCTTGATCATCAAGCAAACTCTCATCTCTTCCTATATTTCTTATGCCATCCTCAACCCCTTCAAGTGTGTGATCTTCTATAGAAGGTTCTTGAATGTTTTCATTGTTTTGTTCGTGATCTTGGGGTTGATTTTCATGTCCTCTCAATTCATCTACTTCCTCAACAAGTTCATCTCCAATTGTTCTTGTTATTTCAATCATTTGTTTATCTTCCCAAAAAGAATCAGAATCTTCCATGACCATACACATATTTTGATCAACTTCATATAATTCATCCTCATCTTCAACAAGGTTAGTTTTGGCATTATTTAACAACTCATCCCCATATGTGTTTTTTAACCCTTCATCAAAAGACTCAACATGCTCATTATAACAAGGTTCTCTGTTAACCCGAATCCAAGCTCCATCAGGGTTGGGAACACAAATAAATGATAAATCCATCATAAGGTATCCACCTAGACCAGCTGCCCATTTTCTAGATAAAAGCATTCCATATGCTGGGGGTAAGTCAATGACAACTACATCCATCATAGTAGAAATGTCTGAACATGCGAAAAGATCAGCCCTAAGGTTTTTAATCAAGCCATAAGACGGTACTCGTCGGGAATCTATACCACAAACATTTCCATAAGGCCTAGTCACTTCAAGTCCCATTTCCTTCATAACTTGTAAAGGCATAACATTCATTGCTGCTCCAGAATCCAACATACAGTTATGAAGGAGCATGTTTTGAATATGCAAGGTAAGGTAAAAGGGAGAGTGACCACCGCTCTTTCTTTCATAAATGGCTGAATGGATATTTATTGGTGGATCCTTTTCTGTTTCACTAGGTTGTGTTCCACTAAGCTTTTGGATATGACATGATTCTAGGATAGGTTCAGGAGTTTTCTCTTGGCCAATACCATTGAAAAACTCCTCTACTTGGCATCTAACAGAGGGCACCTTCATTAATTCAGTGACAGGGATGTTACACATTATCTTGCTTAGCTCTTTCTTCATATCGATCTTAAGATCATAATCATCTATGGCAAGATCTTCTTCTTCCTTTTTATCTTCATCAATCTTTTTATGTTTATCGAGAAAAGAAGGCTGGGAAGTACTTCCTCGTTTATAGATCTGACACTTTGGTTGCTCTTTAGGTTTTGGGAGCTCTAAGGCACAACATGAGGAGCTTGGTTCTTCAACTATATCATCTTCTTGCTCCCATGGCTCTTCTTCTAAAAGGATTCTTCCAAAGTCTTCATCATAAGATAAGTCATTTATAAAGTTGATGTTTTCTGGTTGGTCATCATGGTCAATGGTGTCAGAGGGTATCTCTTCTTCTTCATCACACCAATTGACTTCCTTCTTTTCAGAGTTCTCTGGGTACTCAGGTCGTCGCCTATCCCTATCCCCATCAGGCCTTCTATTATTATTCCAGTAAGGTTTAGGGCCATAAGGATTTCTATGTCTCTCAGGGTCATTCAAACTTGCCACATTCTTAGTTAGGACAGTTAATTGTTTCATCATTTCTTGCATGACTTCTAAAGTGTCCTTGGATTCCTTTGGCACACTCACAGGTTCTTTTGGTTTTCGGAGTCTATGGTCAGATCTGGAAGTGGATGGGGTAAATTGATCAAAAAAGTTTTGTTTCCCCATGGATGCTACATTTTGTTCAGCCATCTTAGCATTTGATTGGGCGGTCTTTAAATCATTTGGGTTTTTATCCTTTAGCTGATAACCAACCCATCCCTCAAAAGCATTTAAGTAGTGAATGACAACTGCTTGATCTTTTGGTCTAATTTCTTCAGGGATAACAGCTACAGTCTTGTCAAATCTTATGTTAAACTCATGGACTGTTTCATTTTCTCTTTTCTTGATGTCAAAAAGTTGGTGTAAGAGAAATTTCCCATCTAACTTTCGGGACCACTCACTGTTTAGCTTGTTGACAAAGTTATCATACCCATCAATGGATGAGGCAGGCAACCTGTCAAACCACTTCCTAACATCTCCTTCCAAGGATGCCAGGAGACCTCTCATGAACACATCTTCCTCAGATGCTCCATATGCTTCCATGTGTTCCCATACTTTATCAATGTGGTCTTCAATTGATATAGTGGATACTCCATCAAATCTGGGAACCTTTTCAAAATACTTTTCAGGCATGTCATGGGCTGCACCCTGGATTTGGGAAAAGTCTAAAGGAGATGGTTTTGCCTTTCTTCCAAAAATCCTAGGAGCTTGTGGTGGAGGAACATTCTGGTTTCCCGGGTTTGTTCCAGCCATTGGATTTGGTAAGTTTATGTTTAAGTTTGAACTAGGAAATGAGGGAGGAACCGAATTAATCAAAGGGGATCCTGAAGCTCTGTTTGGAGAATCGTTAACCAATTTCCAAAGGAAGTTAGATGGTTGTGCTTTGGGATCTCTTTTGCGATATGTAATTGGGGTTCCTTCAACTTGATCTAAGTTTACTTTACTTCTCGTGTTGTAAAGATGTAAATGAGCTCGCTCCTCAGCGGAGTCACGATTGGGAGTCGCCAGGTAGATTTAACTCTTCTACCAAGATATGTGTCGTAGTATATGCGGGAAGGACTAGGGCAAGCTATTGCCTCCCCGGCAACGGCGCCAAAATGTTATCACCTAAGCTGTAGTTACCCTTGTGGATGGATCCAGTCATGGATGGCAATAGAGAAGGGCAACTCAAAAGGTGCAACCACGATCACCTCGACCTCCAATGTATATGGTTGTCACGCCAGTCGAGGCAACCTTCGCTTTATGTTATCTAGCCCATACAACAAAGGGGGAGACCCGATCTACTCCCGACAGGAGAGATCAAAACCAAGACACCAAATCAGGGTATTTCTAAGTGAAGTTAGGTGTATGGTTTATCCAAGACCTAAAAATGAAGTCACAAGCCAAGTGAGGGGTTCAATAGGTGTAGCTTTGGTTCATAGTTGATGTAATAGTGACTTATAATGTTTGTAGTGAGGTCTAGGGCTAATGTACTAGTTCAATGTCAAAAGATCCACTGCCTTGGGAACTGTGTCCAAGGTAGGGTATTTAAGGGTTGTATTGGGGCTAACTAGTACAAGTGACAAGCTTGACCATGATACATGATTAGCTTCAAGGGTTTGGTTCACCATGCAAGAGTCAAACCACAAGTCAATCCAACAATCTAGGAAAGTTGAATTATCTTGGAGAGAAACCAGTGCCTTGGGAATTGGGAAGTGGAGTCAAAGTAGGTTTGACTTGTGGTTTAGGACTCCTAGTACTTGGGACAAGTGGGCAATAGAGCTCTTGATGTTTGAATGTATCTAGATCTAGGTTTGACCCAAGTTGACCACAATCCCTTAAAACAAGGAATGCAATCCCCAAGGCAAGATTTGACAAAGTGACAGTCTAGACCTAGGTTTTGAATTATTTCGGTTTCAGATCTCCAAAAATCTCAAGTACCCAGTTCATGGAAGTGAGTCAACTCACTTCTCCAAGGTGGTGCGACTTTGCCCAAGGAGGCTAAAAAGTGGGATTAAGTGGGTCAAATCAAGTCGGATGGCATCCAAACTTTAGATCCGGGTAGATCGGTCAGGTAGGAGTATGGATCTGTAATTTCGTGGCAATCCAACGGTTAGATCTTAGTAGATCTGAGTTTAAGGGTTCCAAGTGGTCCAAAAAGGGGATTAAATCCCTTAAAATGTGGAATGGGGCCCACAAGGTGAATTTCAGAAAAGTGACAACCTGGGTGTATGTTATTTGATGTGTAGATGTCAAATCAAGTGGAATCTCAAACACCCACCACCTAGATCTAGGTCAACTTGCTCAAATGGTGAAGTGCGCCTTGCTTGGGAGAGGCTAAGTTGGCCTGGGAAGGGGGTCAAACGGAGGTCAATCCTCACCAAACTATAGATCCGGGATGCCGTGGATGCTATAGTGGTGGGTTCTTAATATTACGCCCAACAACCCAATAGATCTAAGTAGATCTGAGAAAATGTAAAATGAGGGTTTTAAGATATTTAGGGTTTTAACAATTTATGAGCTATGTCAATGGATTGGATAAAGGAAAGAGAAACAAACCTGTGGATCTTACCTGGGTAACCTTGTAGATGCCTTGATGATGATGATCTATGCAAACCCGATCAATTTGGGAAGCTTTGAGGTAGTTTCTATGCAAGTCGATTTGATCCAAGAAGCTAATGCGCCCTCTCTCCTGCACAACAAACGTCAACAATATCAGATTTGATGCATCAAGAGATAAGACTAATGCCACAAAAGAAGTAACAGGAAGATAGCATAGATCACAATGAAGCTAATGATAACCCCCTGATACAAGCGAATGCCAAGAAAGTCGATTTGAAGAAGCCTTGCAAAATCGCCCTTGTTGAAGTCGCCCTCCTGTAGACAAACAATGATTTCCAAAAAAGATAGATCTTACCACAATTTCCAAATGCTAGGTTGCAATAGACTTTCCAATCACCATCTAAGAACACCAGATGCAAAGGAGACCACAAGAATTTCCACAAGAATATTTTTCTATACCAATAATCCAAGAGCCAAAGACCCCTTACAATGAGAGGCTCTCTCCTTTAAATAGGAAGGAGAGGCACCAAAACCCTAACCACTTTTTGAATGAGTGGCTAAGATTATAAGATACAAAAGTCTAATCAATGGTTGAGATGAGCTCAACAATATAATACATGGATCACACATAAAATATAACATAAGTGGACAAAATCGCCCTAGAAGAGGGGAATCCCACCAAATCATGATGATGAAATATCATAAGAGGCTTATGGTGGGTCCAAGGGGTAATTTTATCCCTCCTTGGTCAATCCCCATAGCACAATAACCAATAAATAATCATGAATGTACCAAATCGTGCCTCCATAGTGAAGTCGTGGTCCTCAAAAGACCTCAAAAATCCACAGAAAGTGCCATAAATGATGGATGCGGGCCCCGATGAAGCTGAAACTGCTGGAGGAGGTGTGGAAGGTCCCGATCTATCATCACTGATCATCCCATGCCATAACTTTGCCTCAGTAGCCCAAATCGATTTCCTCAATAGCCATTTCTACCAATCCTGAAATGCCTCGGGAAGCGTGAAACTGCCCCAAACAGCCTCCTGGAGGGCTAGCGCTGTCAAGGTGAGGGCACCAATGTGTCCGGGAGGGGGGTAATATGGTAAAAACAAGTGGCTGGACCACCCCCTCCATCATCAGCGCCCTAGGTCAACCGGATAAAAATCTCATCTGCTCCGACAGGGCCTCCAACAGACCAAAACTGCATTGGGACAGCCTACTGAGGCTCAATCATCACTGTAAGTGCCTGGAACTGAAAACAAACTGTCCCATTGGACTCAGAAGGTCCAAATCTATCCAAGATGTGTACTCATACACCATATGAGTCTCTGCATGATCAAAATAAATATCCAATATACCGGAACAAGGCCTATAATAATGCTCTGTAAATGATCCAATACTACTGTACCCCAAGAATCATCATCATAACCCTGTAGCTGCTGCATAGAATCATCCTGTATGTGTACATAGACCACATATCATCTATCCATATCATCATAAGGTCTACCATCTCATGTCCCATGGTCCTCCATGGTCAAACTAGGTCCAACCAAGACCAAATATAACTCAGTCCATCATCCAAGGCTGCTGTAAAGTATCAAGGTTAATACATGCTCTACCACTTATTCAAATAGCAATTATAACACATAATGATCATAACTGGCGATCTACATCCAAATATATATTGTCATTAATTATTATTAATACTCAGACTAGACTTTCAGGATCATACTCACTTCATAGTTGTGATCAATTTGCTAGTGAAGGGTGAAGGCTAAATTAACTGGCTAGGCTAAGGGATGACTTAACTGTCTTGACTTGGTGACACTTTGGCAAGGGAAAGGGAATACACCATAGTATATACTGAATGAGCAATAACACAGGGAATGGCGGTGTCTCACAAATGGATGAGTTGTTTAAAGAGGGTTTATTCACCTTCATAGATGCGCACAATCCATAATACAAATAAGGCCAGCAATTGTTTAGATATAGCATTTAAGTTCCATTGCTTTTTGGGCCTGAGGTTTCCATAGCCTTGATCTATGTGTGTTTACAAACACATTGCATAGATTTACATTTTTTCTTTAGGCTTTCTGCTGCAGGTGTGTTTTTAAGGCACTTGTTTACCTGAGCACTTCTAGGTGTGTCATGGACAGCTTGTTTACCTAGGTATTTATTTTCCAAAAGATGTAACATTTTATTTTTATGGCCACTTTCATTTGGCACGCCTTTCATTCATGTGTGTTTAGAAACACATTGCATGAATGGGCTTTTCATACAAGATATAGCATTTCATTTTCTAGATTTTGTATTGATGGCAGCACTAAAAGTTTCAGGTTTAGCCAACACAACTTTAGTGACTAGGGGGAATTCACAAGGAACTCCAACTCACCATAGGTAAGTTTTGTCACCAACTCAGAGCCGAGACACAATAAACAGGGAGGCTCATCCAATACAGAGGCTACAGTGGGGAAAAGTCCTCCATGCCACTAGTCAAGTAGTAAGTCAGGGTGATAATCTAAAAGGTAGGCCATGGATGGATGAAGACAATGAAATGATGGAGCCAACACTAGCAAGCCAGAGTATGGTGTAATGATCACCTCTATTCTCCCTAAGGAGGGTATGTACCAATGAGTATGAATAGTGAACTTCTAAGTCTGAGTAGGGACAGTATATAATAGATCAACCAGGTCCATATATCTATATGATCGCCAGATCATGACACTTAGTGCTAAGACATGCTATAAGAATAAATATAAAAGCAATCTAACCATAACACCGTAATATACCTGCTGAGTCATATACCTGAATGCACATCAACCTGTACCATCATCTGTCCTCTGGAACCGCTGCTGTAACTCTAGGCACTATTGTCTGCTCTGTACAAATGGTATAATGGCTACATCGGTCATCTCTCTGAGTGTCCTGAAACTCAGTCATGGCATGGGGAATACAACTGCTGTCCACAATCTGATAGTGATCCAATCTAGATGCTCATCTCAGCATCTCAAATGTAAGGGAACTGGCTGAATAGTGTACTGGAATGAGAAAAATAATGTATGGTAGCCCGGCTACTATATATGTGATAACAGGTACCATCCTCCCTAAGAATGGGTCTCGCAATTGCACTAACTTTAACAGATAACTATTTTGACTTTGATAATGTGTCATTTGTTCTAGGTCTTAGGAAGAATTCTCTTTTAGCTTTGGTCATAGAATATAAGGGCTATGTAGTAGAGTTCAAGAACTAGCAAGTCCTCATAAGACATGTAACCATCTAGATACTCTACAGTGTGCCATATCAGATGTGCGAGAGAGGAGGGGTCTTTTTTCAATGTAAAGGCCAAGTTGGGGTTTGTTTTATGTAAAACTGTTAGTCTAATGGGGCTCAAGAGCTGTGGTCTGGTCATGGCAGGTCCTCTTGGTTTTCATTTCAAGGAGTATTGGCTTAGTGGCTGTACTGACTGCCCCTAATGTGGTGGAAGTCCCCCATCATGTTGGGCATTTATGCCCCGAGTTGGTGTCCAGTGCTTCTTGGGATGATTCCATTAGGACACATGGCTTAGTGGCACACTTTTTTTATGCTTTGTAGAGGTGATTGCACGTGTAAGGGTTGTCATACCCATCTTTGCACACCTCATTTATGCCCACTTGGACCCATTTTTTGTTAAAGTTAGTGCAACTATGAGACCCATTCTCAGAGAGGATGGTACCCTAGTCAGTTAACTAGGGTTCCTGGTCAAGTTAACCAGGCAAAGTAAAGAGTAAGAACCTAGAAGGTACCCTAGGGCGCCTAACTGTCTTTTGGGGTTCTTTGTCGGGGACCAAGCAGGTTGATGCCATGGCAAAGTCCCTAGCATGTGGCTAGGGCCCCTATTTGTCTCTAGGGTATTCTGGTCTGGGATCAAACAGTTTCTTGGTCACAAGGACCAAGCAAGTCCTGCAGGTTGAGACAGAGATCTCCTGGTCCTGGTCCAGGCAGATTCTTGGTCATGAGGACCAAGTAGTTCTTGCAGTGATAGACTTGGTCAGTTAACTAGGTGGATCTTGGTCATTGGACCAAGATGATGATGTGTGATATCCTCCTCTCCTAGGTCTTCGAGATGGTTGAGCTAGATGGTCTTCTCAAGGGATTGACCACCCCTTGATGGAGCCACTAGCAAGTGACCTAAGGAGCAGTCTGGAGGACCACAGGATCACATCATCCGGTGTGGACCTTCCTTATACAATGATGATGAACTTTCAGGTTGTGTATGGAACACTTGTACTTTTGAGAGAGAGATGATTGGTTGTATCCCACCTTGGTTGCTCATCCTCGATCTTTATTGGTCTTGTGGTACCCTGTCTTTGACTTGTGGTTAGTAGGGTCATCTACCCACCTTGATGTTTTGGTCTTATGGGTACTATGGTTGATTGCTCACTTTGTGGTACACCCTTGGTCCTAAGGGTTATGGGTCATGTACTCCTTATTTTATGGTTTTGACTTGTACCATCTTGTTGGTCCTTGTACCCTCACCTAATGGTAACATAACCCTAGTACCCACCTAAAGTCACCCTAATTATACTTCATGTTATTTTAAGTGACTTTATTGTTTTGACCCTAATGTGTTGGTACCCACCCAAGACACTTATTTATATTTTATATTTTGTAACTTTTATTTTGTACCCTCCTAAAACTGTGGAGCCCTAGCTTAATTAAAAGTTTATTTAATGATCCTTCTAGAAGACCTAAGATCATATATATTGAGATCCTTGTTTCTCATTTAACATCATCCATCATCCTATCTCAGCTTGATGTCAAGGGTATTAGGAGATTATTGGTGCTGATTATTTACCTGTTGAGGCCACCTAACTGCTGAAGCTTCCACCCATCTTAGATTTGATCTTTTTTTGTGTGAAGTAAACTGTTTGAAGTCTGTTTTGCGGATGATTAGGCCGCCCACCTGCTATAGTCCTAGATGTGATTGATTTGATGGTTTGAGGGTTGACATGAAGGCTGTAATGCTGCCGCCACCCTAGCCGTGACCCTGTAAAGACGCGATCTACCTGTTATAGCCTTGTTTGAGTTTTGGTTTGCTGTTGAAGAGACCCGATCTGCCTGTATGAGGTCCGATCTATAGCTAGAAGTTCCGATCTGCTATTACAAGTCCCGATTTGCAGCTAGAGGTTCCGATATGCTTGCCTTAAGGTCCGATCTGCTGTTACAGGTCTCGATCTGCTTGCCTAAGGGTCTGATCTTCCTGTGTGGTGACCGATCTGTTTACTGGGGGTTTATCTCAGCCTGCTAAGGGTTGAATTGGGGAGGCCGTAAGCTCAGTAAGTCTGAGTTGTTATGCTGAGAACATATTCATGAAGGCCGTGACCCCTGTTGAGAGTTTTACTTGTGATTGTAACTCTACAGAGGTTTGCTGTTTTGTTTTTTGATGTATTCACATCCCTCTTGCTGATTGTTATATATCTGATCCACTGCTGAGATCTAACCTATATTGATGAGACCTAATTTGAACCAGATCTGTGTATTGAGATTATTTATATGGTCAAAGTCGTGTACTAATGTGTCGAGATTGATTACTAGTCAGATCTACTATACTGTGACCTTGTTGGGATTAGTTCTTGTATTGAGTCTTGTTTGGAACTTTTGACTGTCATTGACCATCCCTGTTTGACTGTACTTCAGCCCTATCATCTCTCTCTCTCTAGTTTGTACTTACCCTCTAGCAGGGTCAGCTTGTTCCAAGTGTTTGACTGGCCTCTGTGAGGGACAATCTTTTCTGAAAGTAAATTCTTCTAAGTATAAAACATGATGGGTCTCACACTCCAGGTAAGTACCCTAACTTGCTCTTTTTTTGAATTAGACTTGTTATTGTTAGTCTTATACTGTTAATTACATGTTACTGAAGATTACCTTAACATGGGGACCTACTTGGTAGTGTTAAAGATGATGAGATGAAAAATTATGTTGAATTATGTTTTAAATTGCATTGCTTGTTTACTGCTGTAATATTAAGCTTCAGTACTAGTTGTTGTATCTAATTTTTGCATTAAAGTATATGAGTTTTTGAATTCGCTGCATCAAACCGTAACCCTAATCAAAATTTAACATTTTTCTTATGTTGGGGTTAGTTGGGGCATGACACCCTCCCCCTAAGCTCAACGTTTCATCAATTGGCACCAATTCATCATTTTTATTATTATTTTATGTCTTATGAGCTTTAGTCTCCAACTTGTGAGTGACAAACCTGTTATCACCTAGCTTGTAGTTGCCCCTAGAGATGAATCCAAGATGGATGGTAGAAGGGATGGGCAACAAAAGAGGTGCAACCAAGATAGCCTCGACCCCCAATGGATGGTTGTCACGCCAATCGAGGCAATATTCACTTTATGTTATCTAGCCCAAGACAACAAAGGGGGAGGCCCAGATCTACTCCCGATAGGAGAGATCAAACCAAAACACCAGATCAAATTAGGAATGGGTGAAGTACGTAAGGTGTATGGTGAATCCTAGATTCTATGGATGAAGTCACAAGATGAGTAATGAGTTGGATCAAGGGGTTTAGACGGCATAACTTTGGTCCATTATGTATGTGAGAGTGAGTTATGATATTAAATATATGATCCAGGATTTCAGGTACTAGTCAATTATGAGAAAATCCACTGCCTTGGGAATCGTGTCCGATGCAGGGTAGTTAGGGGCCAAATTGGGGCTAACCAGTACCAAAGGTGAGCTTGAAGGATGGATATGACAGTATCGAGGTACTCAAGCAACCAAAACAGGGATCAAACCACAAGCAAACTCAACAGTCCAAGAAAGTCGAATTGGCTTGGAGAAAGATTAGTGCCTTGGGAAGTGGGCCAAATGGAGTCGGATGTCCACCAAATTGCAGATCAGGAATGTTGAGGTGTTGAGGTAGGTGGATCATTAAAATTAGGATGTGAGATTTAAATGTATCACAAAGTGACCCAAGTGGGGCTCAACCCTCAAAATGAGGATTGGGGCCCACAAGGTGAAAATCACTGAAGTGACACACTAGGGGTAGGTTATCAATTATGGAGATGAAGGATCAAGTGGGATTTCACCTACCCAGGTGCTAGATCCTTGCAAACTCACCCCTCCTAGGAAGTGCGACCTCCCTTGGAGAAGCTTCTTTGCCTTGGGAAATGGGTCAAATGAGGGCCAATCCTCACCAAACTATAGATCCGGATCGCCGTGGATGCTATAGAGGTGGGTTTTAAATTTTATACCCAAAAGCCAAGTGGATCTTGCTAGATCTGAGAAATTGTAAAATGAGGTTTTGAAATATAAGGGTTTTATCAATGAAGTAGTTGTGCCAATGGATTGGAGCCAAGACAAGAAGAACAAACCTGTGGATCTTACCTGGATAAACTTGTAGATGCCTTGATGATGATGATCTATGCAAACCCGATCAATTTGAAGCGATTTGAGGTAGTTTTCTATGAAGTCGATTTGCCCAAGGAAGCTAATGCGCCCTCTCTCCTGCACAATAAACGTCAACAATATCAGATTTACTGCGAACAAGAGATAAGACTAATGCCACAAGAGAAATAACAGAAAGATAGCATAGATCACAATGATACTAATGATAACCCCCTGCTACAAGCGAATGCCAAGTGGAGCGAGTTGAAGAAGCCTTGCAAAAAGGCCCAAGTGAAGTCGCCCTCCTGTAGACAAGACAAAAGTTTCCAAAAAAGATAGATCTTACCACAAATACTCAAATGCTAGGATGTAATAGACTTTACAATCACCATCGAAGAACACCAGATTCAAAGGAGACCACAAGAATTTCCATAGAAAAGTTTTTCTATATCAAGATTCCAAGAGCCAAAGACCCCTTTACAATGAGAAGCTCTCTCCTTTAAATAGAATGGAGAGAGATCACAATCTAACCACTTTTTAAATGAGTGGCTAAGATTAAAAGATCAAAAGATCAAAAGATCTAATCAATGGTTGAGATGAGCCCAACAATACAATACATGGATCAATAATAAAATATAGCAATAAGTGGACAAACTCACCCTAGGAGAGGGGATCCCACCAAATCATAATGATAAAACATAAAAAATAGGACATGGTGGGTCCAAGGGGTAATTTCTAACACCCTTGGTCAATCCCCATGGCACAATATCCAAAAATAATCATGCTAGACACCAAATCGTGCCTCTCTGGGAAAGTCGTGAGCCTTAGGAGGCTCCAGAAATCATCAAAAAATGCCATAAGTGATGGATGTGGGTCTCGATGAAGCTGAAACTGCTGGAGAAGGTGTGGAAAACATCCCACTCATCATCATTGATCATCCCATGCCATAACCTTGCCTTAGTAGCCCAAATCGAATTCCTCTGTAGCCATTTTTACCATTTTTTGAACTGCCTCGAGAAGTGTGAAACTGCCCAAACTGCCTCTTGGAGTGCCTGGCTCCAAAAATAAAAATCACCAGACTGTCTGGGAGGGGGGTAATATGGTAATAACAAGTGGCTGGACCACCCCCTCCAAAAATAGCGCTCTAGGTGAACCAATCATATCTCTGCTCTGCTCTAACAGGGCCTCCGACAAGCCAAAACTGCACTAGGATAGCCAACTGAGGCTAAAAATCACCGTAACTGTCCGGAATTGAAAACAGACTGTCTCATTGGACTCAAAAGGTCCAAATCCATCTAAAGTGTGTACTCATACACCATATAGTCCTCTGCATGATCCAAAATAAATACTCATCATATCCGTCCGACCAAATAATAATAATCTTTAAAAGTGCCAAAAGCACAAATTATCATCATAAGCCTGAAACCACTGCATAAGCCCACCATGGTGACCTGTACCAGACCATATATCATCTATCTGTAATATCTGAGGTCTGCCACCTCATGTCCTGTGGTTGACTTTTGGTCAAACTGGGTTTGACCAAGTCAACATGACCAAAATATGACTCAAACTGTCATCAAGCTGCTGCAAGGTGTCAAAGGTTAAAACATGCTTTACAATCCATTCACATAGCAATTATAACAAATAGCAATCATTACTGGCGATCTAAATCCAAATATAATATGTCATTAATTATTATTTATTACTCAGACAAGACTTTCAAGGTCATACTCACTTCATAGTTGTGATCAATTTGTTAGTGAAGGGTGAAGGCTAAGAAATAATTGGCTAGGTTAAAGGATGACTTACTGACTTAACACCGTGACACTTTGGAAATGGAAAAGGGAATACACACCATAGCATATAGTGCACAAGCAATAACACAGGGAATGGCGGTGTCTCACAAATGGATAAGTTGTTCAAAGAGTGTTTATTCACCTTACACAGATGCGCACAATCCATAATACAAATGAGGCCAGCAATCTTTTTGATATAGAGTTTAAGTTCCATTGCTTTTGGGCCTAGAGTTTCCATAGCCTTTGATCTATGTGTGTTTATGAACACATTGCATAGATTTACATTTAATTTAGGCTTCTTGCTGCAGGTGTGTTTTTAAGGCACTTGTTTACCTGAGCACTTCTAGGTGTGTCATAGACAGCTTGTTTACCTAGGTATTTACATTTCACAAAAGATATAACATTTGATATTTCATAGCCATTTTCATTTGGCTTGCCTTTCATTCATGTGTGTTGAGAAACACATTGCATGAATGGGCTTTTCATACAAGATACAACATTTTATTTCCATACTTTGTATTCATGGTAGCACTAAAAGTTTTAGGTTTAACCAACAACATCTTTAGTGACTAGGGGGAATTCACAAGGAAAACCAACTCATCACAGGCAAGTTTTGTCACCAACTCAGAGCCGAGACACAATAAACAGGGAAGCTTATCCAATATAGAGGCTACAGTGGGGGAAGGTCCTCCATGCCACTAGTCAAGTAGTAAGTCAAGGTAATGAACAAACTGGGTAAGTCATGGATGGATGAAGACAATGAATAATGAAACCAACACTAGCAAGCCAAAGTATGGTGGGAATGATCACCTCTATTCTCCCTAGGGAGGGTAAAACCAATGAGTATAGGCCAAGAACTTCTAAGTCTGAGTAGGGACACATATGATATATATAGAAGTACAACCAGGTCCACATATCTATATGATCGCCAGATCATGATACTAAATGCTAAGACATGATAAGAAAATGGAAATAAAAGCAATATAACCACAACACCATAATATACCTGCTGAGTCATATACCTGAAAGATCATCATCTGAACCATCAAACTATCCTCTAAAACTGCTGCTGTAACTCTGGGCACTATTGACTGCTCTATACAAATTGCTAAATAGCTACATTGGTCATCTCTCTGAGTGTCTTGAGACTCAGTCATAGCATGGGGAATAAAACTGCTGTCCAAAATATGATAGTGATCCATAATAGATGCTCATCTCAGCATCTCAATGCAAAGGAACTGGCTGAATAGTGAACTGGAATCTAACAAAAAATGTATGGTAGCTCGGCTACTATATATGTGATAACAAAACCCTAAAAATTCATTGAAAAGTCATTTTAAGTTATTTTAGGTAGGGCTGCCTAGAGGAGTGAAAATGTGTCTTTTTGAAAAGGCATGTCTTGTGACACATATAAATAAGACACTCATTCATTTGTAACACAAGATCATGGGATCAAATCAAATCATATCTCTTTTTCTATTTGTATACCTTGGTTAAGTGGTACGCACCTTTCTTCTTGGCATCTTGAAGCTTGAATGTGGTGATTTTTTGGTGATTGAAGGTTTTACTAAATCTTGCAAGGCTTGTCTAAGGGAAATAATTATTAAGAGGGTTACACTCTTCTTTTGTGGTAAGATCTTTGGTTCTCTTGTCTTGCACTGTTGAAAACCTCCAAGGTAAGAGTTAATTAGGGTTTTTTATGCATGATAACATTGTCTTGTAAGTGAGACATCCCTTCTTGGAGGGTCTCTCTTGTTAGGCCTTTGGCACCTCTCTTTGCCCTAATTAGGTCTTAGGGGTTTAGATTAGTAGATCTAGATAGATCTAATGCCAAGTAGAAAGACCCAAGTGGGGCCCACCCTTAAAATATGGAAAATGGTCAAAATGGGGCCCACAAGGTGAAGATAAAGGTGAAATGGCACTAAAGGAATTGCTAGTCAATGGATCTATGGATTTGATGAGGAACAAGCAATACCCACGTGATGGATCTAACAAAAGCCCACCTACCCAACAAGTGCGACTTCCCTTGGAGAGGCCCAGTGCCTTAGATTAGGGGGTATATGGAGTCGGATGCCCACCAAACTTTAGATCCAAGGTTGATTAATTATTATGGAGGTGGGTTTTAATTATTAATCCCAAGCAATCGCTAGATCTCTCCGGATTTAAAAATAATAAAAATGAGGGTTTTGAGATATGAGGGTTTGAAGTGACCAATCGCTGAAACACATGAAAATGGATACGTACCTTGTAGATCTTACCTCAAATGCTTGTGGCTACCTTATACATCGATGATCCTTGCATTTAGCTACAATTCCAAGCTAGATCCAAATGATTCCAAGCTAATCGTACAAGTCCAAGGAGAAAAAACGTCCTACTTCACCTGCAAAACAAACTACAAAATGTGAGATTTGATCCACAGATGAATAAGATCTAAGCATGGCATATCAAAAGAAGTAAATCAATGGAAAAAGCACAATTGAAAAACTCCCTTCAAGATGAAAACGTCTTGCTTGATGGGGATGTGAGAAACCCCTACAATCTTCCCTCCAAGCAATTCGCACCCCTGCAACAATTCAATTCGGTCTCCCTCTGTAGCTGTCGAAATCGCCCGTGAACAACCTAGATGTCTAAGGTAAAAGGTGTATAGTCATGTACAAGAGCATCCAATCAAAGCATGACAAGCAAATCCACAAAAATAGTATTTTATTCCAGTATTTATAGAGCCCCAAAGGTGCCTTTACAATAGGGGGGCCTCTTCCTTAAATAGAAGGAGAGAGACCAAAACCCTAACCACTTTATGAATGAGTGGTTGAGATCAAAAGATAAATACTATACAATCAACGGTTAAGATGAGCTGGTACAATATAACATGGATCCACTCACATGAGGGGGTGCGCACTCACTAAAAGAAGCCCTAGGGGGGTGCGCACCACATAAAGATGACTAAAACAAGTATATGCCACATAAGATGACTAGGACAAGTGATTAGGAGCACATGGTGGGGCTAGGAGGTCTTATTATCCTTCACTAGCATCACCCCATGGCACAATGATTTAAACTATGACTCAATGACATGCCCAAGTGACCAAATGATCAAATCGTGGCCCCCTCAACTAAGAGAAGAATGCGTCAAATAACAACCTGGAGAATGTGTGGACCCCACTGAATGCTGCAAGCTGATCTGGAAGTAGTAGGATACATCATAGATGACCTTTGAACAGACCTCGTGCCAAAACCTTGCCTCAATAGCCCAAATCAATTTCCTTAATGACCTTTTTATTCCATTTTTTTCCACCTGAAAAATCATCAAAATGCCTGTAACTCACTGCTGGATGCCCGGGCACAAAATCTGACTGTACCATCATGTCTGGAGAGGGAGTAATATGGTAATAACAAGTGGCTGGACCACCCCTCTCCTCTCTAACGCCCTAGGCAAACGTGCCTCATCAATGCTGCTGCTGGACAAGCCTTTTCTACATGGCAAACTCGCAAAAAGGTGGAAATTTGACCATATCATCTCTGAGAGTGCCTGAAACTGATAACTGAGTGTCTCAAAAGACTTAGAAGGTCCAAATCTACTAGAGATGAGTACCTATACACCCTATGGCAACCTGGAGGATCATCCGTAGCCTTAGCCATACCTGGACAATAATAATATAATGGTCTGGAAATAATAATAACCAATAAAAAAGTGCATCAACCATCATCTGAAACTTGTGTCCACTGTATGGAGCCATCAAAGGTGTATCAAAAGACCATATATCATCATCATGCATCATCATTGGTCCAACTCATCACGGATCACAAGGTTGACCTGGGTTTGACCAGGTCAAGACTGATCAAAATATAACCTAGGCTGAAAAATCCTAGTGCTGCAAGTGCAAATGGTTAAGACATGCTCTTTTAATCATTCTCATAGCAAGACTTAAAGTTTTAAGCATCATTTCACTGGCAGTTAATAGATAATAGCATAAAGCATAAGTTCAAATAATCATTTACTTTACAAAAGAATCTCAAGGATATACTCATTCTGTAGACATGATAAATTTGCTAGCAAAGGGTGAGGGTGAAGAATGCAAGGCTAGGACAAGGGGATGACTTAAGTGACTCAACATTGTGATACTTTGGATAAGGGAAAGGGAATACACACTTAAACATATGTTGGATAATAAACACACAGGGAATGGCAATGTCTCACAAATGGAATAAGTTGTTTAGAGGAGTGCTTATTCAACCTTGGCAAATGTCTACAAATCACATCATTACATTTCATTTCCTTGGCCAACAGTCTTTGGATTTAGCATATATTTAGCCACTGCTTTCTTTAGGCCTATATGACCCTTTTGGGGATTTTGCATGTGCTTAGAAGCACAACTACTAAAGCCTTTAATCCAGGGTCAGTGACTCACAAATGGAATAAGTTGTTTAGAGGAGTGCTTATTCAACCTTGGCAAATGTCTACAAATCACATCATTACATTTCATTTCCTTGGCCAACAGTCTTTGGATTTAGCATATATTTAGCCACTGCTTTCTTTAGGCCTATATGACCCTTTTGGGGATTTTGCATGTGCTTAGAAGCACAACTACTAAAGCCTTTAATCCAGGGTGCTTTTGGTTTCCAATTCATTTCATTTCATAACCCTTTTGGGGATTTTGCATGTGTTTAGAAGCACAACTACTAAAGCTTTCATCCAGGGTGCTTTTAGTTTCCAATTCATTTCATTTCATAACCCTTTTAGGGATATTGCATGTGCTTAGAAACACAACTACTAAAACTTTCATCCAGGGTGCTTTTAGTTTCCAATTCATTTCATTTCATTACCCTTTTGGGGATATTGCATGTGCTTAGAAACACAACTACTAAAACTTTCATCTATGGTGCTTTTAGTTTCCAATTCATTTCATTTCACAACCCTTTTGGGGATTTTGCATGTGTTTAGCAACACAACTACTCAAGCTCTCATCCAGGGTGTTTATTTAAGTTTCCACAAATGATGGTAGTATAATTTGCTTCAGGTTTTAGCCAACACAACTCAGGCAACTAGGGGGGATCTCTACAATCAAGACCAAACATCAGGGCAACCGACTAGAGTGATCAAGGTATCAAATCCAACTCACCAAAGGGTAAGTTCTGTTGAGGCTCAGCCTTGGCATAAGGTTTACTGCATGTCTGATCTGGGGTTGCTTTGATGTGTGAGTGATCATCAATAATACTTCTCATCATAGCTGATCTCACAAAAACTGTGTAAAGGCCAATCTCAAAAATATACAATGAACTGCTTTGCAATCATGGTAGCCCGACTACTATGGAGTGATAACATTACCCACATCTTTTAGATTGTTTTATATTATTTTATGTTATATTTTGACATTGACATTATATTGGCTTGTCGTCCTAGTTATTTATAAAAGTGAAGTTGAGAAGGCTATAAATAAGCCCTCCTCACTCATTTGTAAATCATAACACATGGGATAAAATATACTATGATGCTCTTTTACCTTAATTAGGGCTTTTGGAATGATGCGCACCTCTTGGAGGATTTTCTTCTTTGGCTTATGGAAGAATTTGGATGCTCTCTAGGGTTTTAACTCATGCATGGTGGATGTTATGAATTGTTGGAATAACACGAAGTTCACGTAAGTCTTGTTTGGTCTTTCTTGGTGAAGGTAGATAAGTTATGCTTCTGTGATGGTTGAATGGTGGCCGTAGAGCTGCAGTTTTTTTTTTAATTTGGCTTTCTTTTCTGCCTTCTTTCAACCTTGCATGGTAGAAAACGCTCTCTAGAAGAGGTTTTCCCTAGTTTGGCCTTGGATCTCTGAATTTGCCCTAGATTAGGCTCCCACAACGAACCCTTTGGGTTGTTGTAGGTTTAGGGTTTAGGGTTTCATCCATTATAACCCTTGTTTTATCAAAATTTTATCAAATTCTTGCATTTTCATGGTAGAATTAGGTTTGCAATTTTTGTCTGAAAAACCCTAAAAAATATAACAAAACCAGAAATTTTTTTTTTTTTTTTTTTTAATTTCTGGCTCCACTAAAATTTCGGCCCTCTCCTAAAATCTCGGCCTGGCCTTTTAAGCCCTTGAAACCCTAAAACGAATCTCCAAAGGCCCAAAAAAAACGTAAATCTACCTTACTGCGACAACCCTCCTTCTTCAGACCTAAACCTACTCCTTATACAACCCTCCTCTCTTTTACCTCACTCTCCCTTAAACAACCAACCAGGCCTAAACGAGGCCTTGAGGGACCTTTCATGGTGACCTTCCAAGCCCTAAAGGCTACTGCTGTCCCCTAAATCAGACATGCAAAATCATGGAAAGAGGGTTAGTAAACTGTCAAATTAACTTGTGAAGGGAAAGATTTAATCACTGTTGACTAAACATGACTGACTGTACATGATATAACATGACTGTACAACAGTTAAATGGAAGGCTACAGGACTGTCATTGCTGATATAACAGGCCTGAAATTACTACTGTTTCATTAGTTAAATTCCATGCTACAAGACTGATTTTAGAAGGTGATATCATCATCAGAACAAATATATCTATATACCTTACAACTGTTCTGAAATAAATTGTCCTTTAAGTCTTGGTTTGTTTTATGTAACAAGTTGATATTCACTGTTTGCAAAGTATAGTATTACCGTCCTTAACACCTACTTCCTAATCATTGTTGGTTTGCATTCATATTCAAGTAGTTTGATGTTGGTAATGAATCTTGGATGACTATTGTCCTAATGCACTGACAAAACTTGGCTTAATAAATATACTTGGGCATTGCTTATCTTCGTTGTATAAATATTACTGTATGACAGACTAAAACTACACATAAGAACACTTAATCATAGGCATTCTCGTAATCCCTGCATAAAGGCATAAAGGCATAAAGGCACTGATCTATGCATGAGGTTGTGGAAGGTATTTGGTGCAATTTATCTACAGGTGTTCTATAAGGGCTCTCCCCTTGGAGGTTAAGTACTCTTCGAAGAAGTCAAAGGAATGTGTCTGGGGTGACATTGGGTGACATTTCCTTGCACATGCTTACTGGGCCAACTTGCTAGTTTGCTCAGTAACAAGGACAATTGAGGAAGATGTGTACATTGAGCAACTTTAAGGCTTTGAGATCAGTGGGGAGGAGTCCCATGTGTGCAGGCTGAAAAAGGCCTTGTATGGACTTAATCAAGCATCAAGAGCATGGTATTCTAGGATCGATGGGTACTTGTGGAGCATGGGATTCACCAAAAGTGAAACAGATCCCAACTTATATTTCATATTTGTTGAGGCTGATATGCTCATTTTGGTACTATATGTAGATGACTTGTTTTCGACAGGTTTAGAGAAGCTCATTGTAGTGTGTAGGGAAAATATGGCAGTTGAGTTCGAGATGAAGGACATTGGCATGATGCATCATTTATTGGGGTTGGAGGTTTGGCAGAGATTAGGGGAGGTTTTCCTTAGGCAAGGTAAGTATGCAGTCGAGATTTATAAGAGATTTAAAATGGAGGACTCCAAACCGATGGTCACACCCATGATCACTAATTTGAGGAAGGTAACTACCTAAGTCACCTGACACGGGGACACGGGACACGTAGGACACGAAAATACGAGAGTCCGACACGGACACGGTGACCCCCGAAATCAGGACACGTAGGATACGTTTTATATACATATATATATTTTTTTAAAAATATATTAAAATTTAAAAATATAGACATATAGATCCAAAAATATTTAGAAACTAGAACATTTACAAATATTCAATAGAAATTAGAATAAAAACACATAATGATTACACATTTGTCATTCACAAATCACGATTCACAACACATTTGTCATTCACAAATCACAATGAGACACATATGCATGTCGGAACCATATTTCTCATTAAGTCATCAAAATCAAAATGTATACATATATGTCGGAATGCCACTGGGCACTGGGCCACTGGCAAATGCCAAATAGACTAATAGTAAATACAAAAAGGGGTGGATCAAGATGGGAGAATCCCATATGTCAGTAGTCCTCCTCCATGCCTGAATCAACATACTCATCACTGCCACTGCCACTGCCACTGCCCTGATCCTCATCCTCCCCCCCCTCCTCCTCCTCTCTGCCCATCTGACGATCTGCATCTGCTGCTGTGGAGGATGACCCCTCTGCACGATCACTCTCATCAAAAGTGACCGGCTCTAGCACTGGATCATTAAGATCCATGTTGGCTAATGCCAACTCAGTACTGCTGTCCAAACCCATATCATCAGGAAAGACATCCCACATCTTTGTCTTTCCCTTCACCCACTCCTCCCTCTTCCTGTAAATAAGACGAAGGTTGGAGTGCACATACACCATGGACTCTGCTCTGGACTGCTCAAGCCTGCTCTTCTTCACACTGTACAAGTTCCCATATGTGCTCCAATTCCTCTCACAACAAGAGGATGATGTAACTTGAGAGATGACCCTGAAGGCTAACTTCTGTAGAATAGGGGATGTTGCCCCATGAGTTGCCCACCAACGATAGGGTGTCTTACCCTCCCTATCTCTAAGCACATCATAGCCTCCAAATCTCCCAGTGCCAGTGGAAAAATCTACAAAGCCATCCTCCACCTCCTCAAGCATGTCTCTATCCTGAAATAGCCGTCTAAGTGCTATCTTCCTCCCATTTGCAATCTCTGCATCCATGTGAGGAGGGACTCTGTGTGAGGCCCCCGATCCACCAGTGAGCCACTCCTGAGTGTAGAACTTGGGGTTCAAGGAGTGGGCCAAGCAATGCAAAGGTGTGCAATTCTTATCCCACCTGGAGATAAGAATATCCCGAATAACGGTCCATAAGTTCTCTGCCGATGTCCCATACTCGGGACACTCATTCTCCATGACAATGGACCTTGTGGACTCAATCATGGAATCCCACCCCTCATAAACCTCTGCTAGGATGGGTTGGTCCGTGTCTGCAAACCGCAACAAAGAAATGATTGGCTCCATGATCTTAATGCTAAGATCTACCATGTCCCACCAACCATCATTTAACGCCGTGTCCTTCACCTTTTGTGAAGCAGCCTGATCCGTCTTTCTCCAAAAATCCCAAAACTCTGAAATCACCATGGACCCAAGAGCGGTTTTGACCTCCCTCAACCTCTTGAGCATGATGAATGAGGAAGCAAACCGAGTATCTGCAACCTTCAGCAATGAAAGCTGTGTGTATTGTTTGTAGATGGTGAGGGCATTTGTGTGGTTTTGCACAAAGTTACGGATATGGCGTGCATCCTCAATAAGGTTTCCAATCCATGTCACATCCGAAGCAATGGCTTTCAGTGCTAAATTCAAGGAATGGACAATGCAAGGTGTCCAAAAAACCTGTAAGAGCAATAAAAGCATGTATCAATGACTCTACAACACTAACATTGCAATGACCAAATTCAAACAATGAGCAAATTAGAAATGAAAGGTGTCCAAAATGAACATACCTGTGGATATTTAGCTTCCACAATCATGCCAGCAGCCTTGCAAACAGGTGCATTGTCCGTGATGATTTGTACACACGAATCAACACCTACTTCTTCAATGGTTTTGATGAATAAATCGCCCATAAATTGTGCATCCTTGTATTTCCCAAGAGCATCCACCGCTTTCAAGAACAACGGTCCATTTTGGGAAGATACCATGAAATTGATGAGTGGATGGCGTGCGGGATCCGTCCATCCATCAGAAACAACACTCACACCGCATGAGGGCCATGTTGTTCTAATTGGCTCAAGGATTTTATCTACCTCCTTCTTTGCTTTAACCAACAATGTGGTTCTAAGCTTCTCTGAACTAGGAGGCACATAACCACTTGGAGCTCGATCTAAGATAGTTTTAACCGTCTCAAAATACAATGGTGACCGTGCAACATTGAATGAGATGAAGTTGAGGTAGAAGAAAAATGCAATGGTAAGGTCTACCTCTTCTCGCGCCTCTTGTTGGAAAATCCTATCCATTGGACCACCGATAGATTGCCTCTTTCTTGTTTGATGAGTGTCCCCACGTCCATGACTGCTAGAGCTAGGTGGAAATGGAGGCTTGGTGCTAGAGGGCTTTCTCAAAAATGGAAGAGGATCATCCTCTTTTTTCTTGCTTGCTGCTGCCACCTTCCCTAAGCCAACATGATCCTCTCTTTCCATATCCCTCCTTTGGTGAACAGTCACCGCTTTGCATGAAGAAATCCCACAAGAAGGAAGGGCCAACAAATGGCCCTTAACCCGAAAATATGTGCTCATGAAGTCATGCTTGCAAAAATTGCATCTCCAAGACACATTACCTCCCCCACCAAGCTTTGCCCCGGGCCCATCTTTTCTTGTCACATACTTCCACAAAGGGTATTTTTTTTCTTGGGCTTGTTGTCTTGCTAAAACAGGGTTAAATGGAGCATGAGCTTGAGCTCCACTAGCAGCCGATGGAGCACTTGACGGAGGAGGAGAACCGCTTGTGCTTGGTGGAATACGAGGGGAGGCACTAGATGGTGCATTTCTCCCTCTCCTTTGCCCCCTACCTCCTGCCCTAGCTGATTGAGACATTCCTTTTGTTGTGTGATGGTTGAGCTTGCAATCCTCTCCACAAATCCACCGGAATGCACTTGGAATTGCTTGGATAGCCTTCAAATCGCCTTCAAATCGCCTTCACCTGCACATACAATCACTCTTAGCCAACTCCTTCCTTGCAAATGATAAAAATAAACTCAAATTTTGGTTTTATAACTTACCCGGCCGCACTTTTCCTGTTTTTTCGCGCACTTTACGTGTCCTGTTTTAGGGACGCGTGTCCGACAGTCGGGACACGTTACGAATTCGTGTCCGACTCGTTGGAAATTCGTGTCCGAAAAACGGATTCGATGGAAAAGCGAATCGGACACGACCTCAGGTCGAATCGTGTCCGATTCGATAGGGACACGACACTTGGCCTGTTTTGAACGAATCCTGTTTCTTAGGTAACTACTTTAGATTCAGATATGGTGGATCTCGTGTTGTACAAGCAACTGATAGGATCCTTGATGTATCTGGTTAACACTAGGTCAGATATATGTTTTGTAGTGAACACCTTGAGTCGGGTCATGGTGGAGCTGAGGTAAGAGCATTGGGTAGCAACAAAACATGTGATGAGATACTTGAGGGGCACAATGGACTTTGGGTTGAGATCTACGCTGCTGGGAATCGCTTTGCACCCTCATGAATTGATCCCAATTCGCGATCCGAACGGAATCGATTCCAGAATCGCGATTCCTCATCGATTCCGCTCGGAATCTATTTTGTAATTCGCGCTTCTCACATCAAAAAATCGATCCCTGGTTTTTTAGGGTTCGATGAGGAATCGATCCGGAATCGGCGATTCTGGATCGATTCCTCATCGAACCCTAATCGATTCCCTGCTTAAAAATCGAACCCAATTTCGCTCCCGAAAACGATTCTGCAGGATTGGCGGATTCCACCAAAAAAAATTCGATTTTTGTAATTTTTTTTGTTTTTTTTTTGATGGGCAAGATTACTTTGGGCCAATAAAGGGTGATTGAGTCCATTTGGACTCATTCCATTACTCATTTCATTGATTGGGGAGAGATTTGAGCTTTGAGTGAGTTTGCTAGTTGTTTGAGAGCTTTGAGCTTTGAGTGGGAGATTGAAGGGGAGAGCTTGCAAGGGAGATTGAAACTTCCATAGAGACATTCAACCACCATTGAAGAGCTAAAAGGTAGGCTCTAAAAACTCATCTTTGTTTGTTTTTGAATTTTTTTTTCACTATGTTAAAAAATGTAAACCTTGCAATGTTCTCTTCTCCTACTCTTTCCAATTTCTTCTTCTTCATCATTCTATTGCATGGAACAAGTGACTCATCTTGAATCAAGAAACATGATGGGTATGTGGTTTGGTTTTTCATTCCACTTCTTCTCATTATTATGGTGTTGGGAAGTAGATATGGTGGTGGTAGTGATGATGGGGAAGAGTTAGAGAGTGATGCATACCAAGGAGAAGAGGAGGAAGGGAAGAGGGTGATGATGATGAGAATGAGGGTGATGTGGGGCAAAAACAAAAAGACACAACACCTTTGTGGAAGTATGTGACAAGGCAAGGGGGAGGGAGAGGGGGTGGAACCACAAAGTTTGCATGCCCCATTGTAATAAAACATACACAAGTTCATATACCCGGGTGAGAAAGCATTTGTGTGGGGTTATGCCATGCGATGAAGGCAAGTTTCATGGAGTCAAAACTTGTGACAAAGTGGGAGCTAAAGAGAGAAGCAAATACAGGATGGAAGAAGAGGCTGCTCAAAACAACTCCAAGAGATCGAGGGTTGAATTTGAATCCTCACAAAGAATGTTTGGTAGTGGAGCTGGATCATCATCGGGTCGATTGGGACCCTCATCTCCCCATGGAATCTCGACTATGCGAAGAACATTATTCGATTTCCTTGACACAGGTTGTAGAGATGATGTGGATTCAAAAGTTTATAGGTTTCTCTATGCATGTGGTGTGCCATTCAATGTTCTTCGCTCACCCTATTGGCATGAAATGGTACACGCCATCAATGGTGCCCCTCAAGGATACAAAAGCCCTAGGTATGACAAAGCTAGAACCGTGGGACTTGACAGGGAAAGAGCCAAAATCAATGGTGCTCTTGGAAAGTTCACAAATGATTGGTCCAACTATGGGGTATCCATTGTATTTGATGGGTGGACAAATGTTAAAGGCAAGCCATTGATAAATATTCTTGGCGTTTCTGCTAGCGGTGCGGTCTTCCTTTCAGCCCATGACTACTCAGATCGCTACAAGACCGCTATTAATATTGCACAACCTTTACTTAAAACCATTCAGGAGATTGGGCCATACAATGTCATTCAAGTCATGACTGATAATGCTGCTAATTGTAAGGCAACAAGAGCAATCATTGAGGATAAGTATCCCAACATATTTTGGTCAGGTTGTTTGGTTTACACATTGAACCTTTTGATGGATGATATTGTTAAGATGAAGGACCCTAATTACCAATGGATTGGTGCCTTGTACAAGAGAGGTAAGAAAATTATCAAATTTATTACCAATCATAGCATGGCCCACCACATTTTTCGCAATCACTCTAAGTTGGAGCTATTGAAGATTGCAAAGACTAGATTTGCTAGCTACTACCTCACCTTCAGAAGGCTTTTGAAGGTAAGAGAGGCATTGGCTAGTATGGTCTCAAGTGATCCATGGCAGGAACTGAAAGACAGAGCTGCAAGCGCATCGGATAGAAGTGACTTTCAGGAGGTGGAGGACACCGTTCTTGAAGGTCATTTCTGGTCACAGGTTAGGTATGTTCTGTAGTTCATCAAGCCAGTTTATAACATGATTCGTTTTGCAGATATAGATCAGTTGGTGATTGGAGAGGTATATGAGCAGATGGATAGCATGCTTGGTCAAATCAAAGACATTGTTGAGCAAAGAGATGCAATCTTGTATGATCATATTCATAAACATGTGGTCAAAAGGTGGGATAATCTAAATGTTCCACTCCATGCCCTTGCATATGTCCTCACCCCAAAATACTATTCTCCAATTTGGTTGGCCCAACCTGCACCTGGGGGTGGAGTTAGGAAAAAACCCCACACAGATCCAGAGGTTGCTGCTGGGTATATGCAAGCATTAGACAAGTTGGTCCTTGATGAGGAAGAGTGTGCTCAAGTATGGAGTGAATTGGGCGAATACATTAGTGAGCATGGACCCTTTGGTTCCCTGTATGCAACCATAGATCGAGACAGATTGGATCCTATCCGTTGGTGGAACATGCATGGCTTTGGAGCCACATATTTGCATAAATTGGCGGTGAGGGTGCTATCAGGTTGTTAATAGCTCTTCTGCAGAGAGGTGTTGGAGCACCTACAACTTCATCCACAATGTAAAGAGAAACAATCTGAATGTAGATCACGCAGAAAGCTTGGTTTATGTGTACTACAACTTGAGGTTGTTGTCCCATTATTGTGATGCGGCCAAGAATGATAGAACATTTGTGACTCGGGACAACAATCCAAAGGAGGCTAATGTGGAGGATGGAGCCATAGCATTAGAGCGCTTGGAGGATGAACTATTGGGTGATCATGATGATCCAATTCAGACTACCCGTACAAAGATGCCACCCCCAAGCAGAAGCAGCTTTCCGGATGCAGGCGTTTTGCCTTTAGCTTCACAACGTCCAAGTTCATCTCGTGGGGGCCATTCATCTTCTTCTCATGTTCCACGATCACTTGCACCAGCACCTATTCCACCTAGACCACGAGAAAAGAAATTGAAAGTTTCTCGTGGCAAGTGGAAAGCTTAGTAGATTCATAGTACTTTGTATTTCATTTTCATGTTTATTTTGGCGGTTGGCCTATTTTGTAAACATTATGGCCTAGTTTGAGGGCAAATATTATATGTTGAAATTTGAAGGTTGATGTTGTTGATGATTGATTATTGATGATTTGATGATGATCATTTAATGACAATGTTATAAGTTATAGCTCCTGGAATCTAGATGATTAATATTATATCAATGTATACTAAATGGTTATATGAATATCTAGATTCTATGTTTTCATGTTTTCTATAGCTAATTTGGCATAATACATGTTTTTTTAATTTATATGCATCAAAATATATTAAAATATATATTATATAAAAAACACTCCCGAAATAGAAGCTTTTGAAATTTTCGCCTTTCGCTCCCGCTCCCGCTCCCCGCTTCGCTCCTTCTCCCAACAGCGTAGGTTGAGATATCTAGGAGATGGTGAAGTGAAGTTGCAGGGGTATGCAAACTCAGATTGGGCAGGCAGTGCATCATATAGGAAAAGCACCTCACGGTGTTGCTTCAACTTGGGATCATCGATGATATCTTGGTTCAGCCATAAGCAGACTTTTGTGTCACTCAGTTCAATAGAGGCAGAGTATATGGAAATGAGTACATCTAGTTGCGAGGACATCTAGCTTCACACGTTGCTTGCATGTTTATTTGATCAGTAGTTGGATCCCATGGTGATTTACTGCGATAATTGGAGTTGTATAAAACTCTTTGAGAATCCAGTTTTTCATGACAGATTCAAGGACATTGAGATCAGCAATCACTTCATTTGAGACAAGATTCATAAGAGAGCAGTGAAGCTTTGGTATGCCCTCATAGATCAACAGGTTGCTGATATTCTGACCAAGCCCTTAGCAAAAGGGAAGTTTGAAGCATTTAGAGACAAGCTTGGATTGGTGCAGAATTCCTTCCTTGCTAGGAGGGAATGTTGATGTTTGTAGCTCGGATAGGAACAACTGCATAAGTTCAGTGTCAAATGTGTAGGAAGTCATCCAAGTCAAATCTATTTTGTAATTCACTTTATTAATAAAGTGAAAGTCTATTATTTAGCTGTTGAGTCTAATAAAGTGTATTTTTAATTAGTGTTGCAAACATCGGCAATATATCTCTGACATCATGATATATCGTGATGCTCTCAGCTCGACAATATTATCGCTGGAAAAAATTCCATGTTTGAAAATATCAGCACATTGGAAAATACTGCCAAAATCGGAAAATATCGACCGAGTCGAGAGATTTTTGGACTTTTTTGGAATTTTTTGTCGATTTGAAGAGTGAAAGTAGGGGATTGAGAACAAAGGGGTTAGTCACTGTTGCATTTGCCCATAAAAGGGTTAGAGTGACGGAGTTGCTTTAGATGTTTAAAAAATTGAAAAAAATGTTTTTATTTTATTTTTTAAATTCACTACTATATTGCCGATGTTTGCTGACATTTTCCTCGATAAATCTGATACGTCGTTTAAAAATTGTTTTTTTTTTAATATTTTTGTATTTTTTAAATTCGCCAATATATTGCTGATGTTTGCTAACATTTTCCTTGATAAATCCGATACGTTGTTTTATGGACCCTTGGTGATATATTCGCCGACACGATATTTGTAACTTTATTCTTATTACATGAGTGATTTAGTCTAATCTCAATTGTAGATCTTACTGAGAGATTAGGTTTTGGTAGATCAGGGATTTTGCTCAAGTATAAAGGCAAGTCAAGGCAGAGGGTTAAGACGCATTCATTCTTTACTCAAAGACAGTTTGGTTGGAAGGTAAAGAAACTCATCTAAGGAGCAAAACTAGAGCTCTAGAGAGGAGCCTGGTTCAACAACCTGGCAGATTTCAACGAGAAGGTGGCGGCAGCAGCAGATCTATACAGTTGTATGGAATCTGGATCAGTACAGTATATTTGTATAGTTGTGCGGATCCATACGGACAGGTCCGTACAGGCATACAAATGGTTCGTACTGCAGGCAGCAAGCATCAAACTGATTTCTTTGTTTTGGGCAGTCAGATTTCCTTAGTAAGTGTGAGATTTTGCTTCGTTTGAGTGTACCATACAACTGTTAGTTTTGGCAGCTGTGCAGGTTTCCTTGTAAGCTTTGATGTATTGATGAATCCCTGATTTGAATGAGTAAATTGTTTGTGTACTGTGTTTATGCTTCCGTTGTTCATTTCCAGCTATATGTGTGAATACTGGTATGTGAAGAATTTAATCTCTTCAAATTAAATAACTGGTTATTTGTTTGAGAACATAAGGACAACATTCATCTAGGGTTAGGAAAATTTACACATTTATTAGTAGAAGTGAAACAAGCTGAACTGTAGGCAAAAATCAGAGAATAATTTCTCAACAAAATCCACAAGTTACAGTAGAGGATTCATAAAAAGGTTCATGGAAAGTGTTAAATAGTGTGCCTTCAACAATCTGAAGTCCTTTTGGAGAAAACAGTTTCTAGGAGTGGGCGGGCTAAACTTCCATGGATCATCACTTGGTTTTAGATTCCAATACATGTACAGAGGTTTCAAAGCAAGCTAAGGAAGTCTTAAAAGACCCAGAGACACTGGAGAATGTTAGAAGTTTTACGAAAAGTATCTGCAATGAGTTGCAATTTGCCATCTGATTTAAAGTGCAGCGTGACAAAATGTTACAAACATATATACAAAAGGTTGGTTCAATGTTGCAGGATTACCTGAGTCTGGAGAAGCTGCACATGGGTACATAATTATGTGATGGAAAGAACAAAACTGATTTGCAATGCAAGTTAGGTGGGTAGAAATACCCCTTCATTGGATGCATGTGATGACACAACTTGTGCAAAGTGTGAGCAATTTATGGAAGAGCAACATACTACGTCAATCAGAACAGAACTCAGTTAGAGGTTTGGCTGCGTTGCACCAGACATATTCAAAACTGGGTGTTTTTGGTACCAATTGTAAATCAATGGTCAACTATTATGCTACTCTCATTATCATAGAGGTTGCAACTATTGCTCTGAAGGAGTTTTATCAGAAGATGAGTATATTTGGTGCTCTTGGGTTCTTGAGTGTGAACATGCTACACGGGACTCTGAAGACAATGTGATCTGAATGGGCACCCTGTTTTTTTATCCTCAAAGAGGTCTGTAACAACAAACAAGGATTCACCTATATTGGAGGAGGTATTACGGTTAAAACAGGCTTTTAACTGTATTTCATTCACACATATCTACAGGGAGCGTAATGGGATGGCTGACCTGCTATCTAAAGAATCGACAAATCAATCTATGCCTTTTGGCACATGGAGGATCAAGATACATTCCACTGAAGGTATCTACAGCTATACTCATAGGCCGTTCTTTGGGGACAACCGTATGGAGGATTAGAACTATACCGGGCTGATTATATAATTACATACTAGCTGTATGGACAGAATTATCATGACAGGGTTTGCTGCGATACAAACGCAGACAAACCAGCGAGGGATATCAGAGTGTCATATATAATTTTTTTTTTTTGGATATATGTGGTCTGTTAACACAGATACTGGAGACAAGCGAGGGGATTCCTGTAAGATCGGGACCATAGCTGCGATGTGCAGACAACCAGCGATGGACATCATTGATATATATATTGATATAAGTGGGCTGTAGGCAGTCGTTTACACTGATACTTGTAGAACAGCAAATTCACTGTAATTGAAATCTGTAATAGGATTTTAGTGGGCTGTCTTGGACAGACCTATATGAGTTTTGGGACATCTGTTATGATGTTGATTTAAGACAGATATATGTGACAATGTAGGGATCTTAGTGATTCTTTTACATGTGCTGAATGTAATTTTGTTCATTTATGAAATAAAATTACTGACTTTTTCCTTGGAAAAAAACAACAAACAAGGATAAGAGAAGCATTTTGATCTGCTAGGAGGAATTAGAAGTTAGAAGGAGAGGTAGTGCGCTTGTTGGTATTTAGGAAATGAGTCATTGAAGCGCATGCTATGGAATTCAGTGCATGTAGTTAATTTTAGACTTTGCCATATCCAAGAAGGCGTAGCCAAGGATAACTGATTGTGATACTTCTAGAACAGCAGATGGATGTGATTGTGAGAGCTAGTTATTATTCATGCATGGAGGGGTTTTAGTCCAGTTTGTGTTTTACTTTTAACTTCTATCTTTAACTCAGCCACACGTTATTTTCAGATTAGTTGCTACTTAAGGAAATAGGGGAACACACTTCCCAGAATGATGTTATCCATTTTCTAGTGAGTCAAGGCATGCAGGATGTGAAGGCTAAGTGCTGTTTTTGGTATTTTCTAACTGTGATTCTTCATGCAACTGTTTCCTTGTGGGTGTTCTAATTACAGTAAGGAGGAAGGCATATCAGTGGTGGTTAGTTGGAGTCGCAGGGATCTATGCAGAGTTTCTAAATAAGGTAATTGTAGGGGCGCAACATTGGTGGCCGGGTTGACTTCTCTAGATGAGTATGCACACATAAGTTGCAGATTTGGGTGAAATGCCTTCTGAGACCTATCTTTAGTTCATTTTGGTTCATGCAAACTGACTATTTACAACAGCTGAGGAGGGTGCATCTACCAAAGGAGAAATCTAATGCATGCAATTAGTCTAGTGAAGGAGGCACATCTGAATTAGTGAAGGGTGCACATCTGAATAAGTGGCAGTTAAGGAGGGGCACATCTACCAAAGAGAACAATCAGTTCCACATAAGAATTAAACATGCATGGTTTGAGTTTTGCCATTTAGTTGACATAAACATGAGAGGAGGGGGCTTAGTACACATACAATGAGGAGTCTTACACTAGATTACAACATCAGTTAGAGGTCAGCCTGCATGAGGCCTCTCTTAGAGATTTTTATATTCAGAGTTTGAGTAGAGGGAGGGGTTACACAATCATTTTGGGGCATTATTGGCCGCAGCAGAACAACTCTTCACTTCTCCATCCACCATTCTCTGACCACCACTCTCATTTGCTAGCAAGGAGACCATTGGCAACATGTTACATGTTGGCCACTATGGTGCAAACAGTCTCTTGGTAACATGTGATAGATTCATTTATGCTTTATACTAGCTCTTTGTTTCATTGGATACTAATGGTCTGATTGTTGGTAAATGTTCGGTGGTTTTTCCTTTGTTCTTGTTTTGATTTTATCTAATTGCTCAAGATGCAAATTCTTTCCTTTCTTTTCATTTGTTTTCCTGTCATAATCTCTTTTAAAACTTGCTCTCAACCTTCCAAACTCAGTATTTTGAAATAACCCACAGATTTGCAGATCAAAGTAACAGTGCGTGACCTCTAGAGACACCCCCCTTAGACTGGAAAATCACCAGTCCGAAACATAGAGGCATCTAGCTGTGACAGGACTAGCTGGCCTACAATTGTTGTGCGAAGCTGTTGGTGCAGATATGTGTGATAACAAGTATGTACTGCTTCCGTTCAATACTTATTAGGCATTGTCTTATGCTCTAGAAAGCATCTGGCTATCTTCACAACCGTGTGATTCCTCCCAAAACTCCATTTTGTTGGGGAACATGAAGAGTACTGAACTGTCATTGAATTCCTTCTCTCTTACATGATTCAACAAACTTGTTAGAACAATTTTTTCTTCCATTATCTGTTCTAAGTATCTTAATACATTTATTGGCCTCCTTTTCAACAACCTTGAATGTTTTAAACTCAACAAAACATCTAACTTTTGTTTCAGAAAATACACTCACATCTTTTGAGAAAAATCATAAGCTATCAACAAGGAATGCCTAGCACTAGAAACAGAGATTGCCCTCATTGGACCACATATGTCAGCATGCACCAATTTGAGAAATGCCTTTGTCCTCTAAGCTTTGCCTTCTTCAAATGCCAATCAAAGATGTTTTCCTGCTAGGCAAGCTTCACATAGATCCTCCTGCCCCCAGTTCTCTGGCAGGCCAAACATGATTTTTCCTTTTGTCAGTAAGGAAAGATATGGAAATTCAAATGAACATGCCTGTGGTGGCGAAGTGTATAACTGTTTCTCCCACCGTTGGCAGTCAAAGAATGTGATAGGCCCTGCTTCTTCACCCTGGTGGCACTTTTGTTGTTGTTGTTTCTTTTAGCTATTACAAAACATCTCTCACCCCATAAAGTGACATTGAAATGTGGACTATGTTTCGTAATTTCACTGAGTGAAAGTAAGTTTTCTCCAAACCAGGAATATATAACACATTTCATAAACAACAATGTTTTACCTTTCATATCTATTTGTATATTGCCTTTGCCTTCAACACAATATGCCTCAGCACCATTAAAAACTTTTATAGCTAATTTGGTTTTATCGTCGTTTTATCTCCCACAAAATCAATAAACCAATCACTGGAGTTATAGTCATGTGTTTGGATGTGCCTCATAATTATCACCCTTCTCACCTGTTGGTGATGATACAAAGGCATAGAATTCTTCGAATTCTTCTTCCCTGTGCTACTGCTTGGCTTGATTCATTTCGGATTGCTGCCCCTTTCGGGATTGTTGCCCTTAGTTGTGTTTCTCATCCCACAACTGTTTTTTTGAACTTCACTTGTATTGCCAGCTTTTCCACAATAAAAATCACTATTTATTTATTGGATTTATTCGTACTGGAAGATTTGCTTCCATCTTTTAGTTTGCCATACTTTCTCATGCTGCAAAGGCACTCTCTGAAGTGCCAGGACCGCTGGCACTACCAAACTGCTTCAGCCATCTTGTCTTTTTGAAGCAATTTATTGTACAACTGCTCAAAAGTAAGATCAGCAGATTATGATGTGACATTCAATATTTCATCAAAGTTTCAAAACAAAGTGGGAGATTCTTCAAGATAATAACAACCAGGACTTATTCATCTACTTTTCAACCAATGGCCAGTTCCTGATCTCTAATGAGTTGGATTTTAATGTGTGTTTCAGAAGTGAATCTCCCTCTTCTATATTTATTGGAAAAGCATAATTTTAAGGAATTTTTTTCTACCTTTATCTGATGTTTCATGCATCTCTCACAATGGCTTTGACATTGTATAGGTGTCCTTAGAATCCACATTTCCAGTTTCATATCGTCGGTTGCAGAAAATTTTATAAGCATCACCACTTCACAATTCTTTGCATCAAATGTCTCCTGCTCCAAGATCACTTTACCTGCAAGCGCATCTAGTTCTTCCTCATCACTGGTCTCTCTCACCTCTTTGCTTGTGATATATCCTAATAAACATCTTTTGCATTGATAATTGCTATCTGACTAGATTCTAACATAATATTTAATATAGTCAGCATTTCAAAAAAATCCCAAGCCCTGAAATTCTGACCAAGCAACGGAACTCTGAATAATATTCAACCTCAAATAGGGTTACCTCCCAACTTTCTTTTCAGATACAACCCAACACCATTTGTTATTCCAGTTCAAACACAAATCAATTTGCCCCCCACCCAACCAGTGTGCCAACTTCACAGAATATCTCTGCCAACCAACCAACACCAATCCAAAGACAAAAGGGTTTAAAAGAACTCTGTTACAAAATTGAAAATTAACTTACCTATACTGCTGTGTATGGAAATCTGGTCTGCATCTGTCATATGCACCTTCATTTCTATGCCAGAGTTTGTTTGTGTTTGCTTGCATCTTGCTTCTGCCCAATGAGTGCAATGTCACGCCTTTCAGATTCTTGTGACTAGTGATGCACCTTTGCATCAAAATTGTGTTCCCATTATGTGGGTTGAACCTCTTTGATATGGAATGTTTCAAAAGGAGGGTTTTGAAGTAATATTGGATTTAGTCCTAACAACAGATGCATTTTACTTCCTTTCATACCCAAGGCATATGTGCATAGATTCTTCATGTGTCTTGGTATATTTGGTTAGGATGTTAAAGGCTTATTTTGGTGGAAGTGCATTAGTAAACATCTCCTTCAGTTGTTGATTCGTGCAAATCTTGTGAGGTGGTCTATGCTATATCATGCCATTCCCTAATGAAGGAAGAGTTTATTTCTTCGTGTCCTTGTTTCATAGCCATGGGGGTCTTCAATCATGTATTTGGTGTCCTTAACATGTCAAAGTGCTTCATGAAGATATGTACAAGTTGTTTGAAGTTAGATATGGAAAGTTTATGGAATTGCTTTAAAGCATACCCATGTATTATTTTTGGGAAGAGTTTCAACTTTCAACACAACAGGGCCATAGTGATGAACTTGACACATGCTAAGGTGAATGCATCTACATTGGTTGTTGGTTTTTGGGCTCTCCATTGAATTTTGGCAGGTTTGTTGGAAGAGGGTAGGTTATGGGGACCATCTTCACATGAGTAGCAAGAGTGCTCTTGAGGTAGTCTATGTATGAGGTTGATGAGAATATATTTGGCTCTTGATTCAGAGGTTGCATCCCTTTATGGTTTGATGATGATCAATGAGAGAAGTCTTGGATTGCACCATCGATAGAATGTGGAGAGATATACCCTAACCCAATCCCATATGGTGGAGGAGGACGACTAATATGAAAAGGAATATGAGGATAGAGGGGCCATGGATGTTGTTGTGAGGTAAGGTCCATAAAGCCTAATGAGCTGTTTTGATGTGCATAAGAAGTATTATATGCAAAGGATAAGGAGACTCCATGGGTATTTTGAGGTATATTCATGCCCATGTTTTTCAGATTTATGTGTGAATTAAATGCATTGTATGACTTGGAATAAGGAAACATATCCATTCTCTAATGCAATGTAAACTAAAAAGCAATGAAGTAGACAAGAACACAAACTAGGGTTCAATTGTTAATTGCAAAATAGTGTGGGGGAGAGGAGAGGACATGCACTAAATGCATACACATGAGCACGTGAACTTAAATCTAGCACATTGAAACCGAATCAACAAAAGATATTCAAACACACATGATCCTTCCCACACGGTTGCCATCTTGAAAGAATTCAAAGAAGAGTATGGAATCCTAGTGATTTAAGTATGCTATCAAGCACTAAATAAAACAATTTCTCTTAATGTTATGTGCATATTTAGTAAAACTTAAACCTATAACAACAAAGATATGAACAATCCAACCCTAAATCTATTCCAACCAACATACAAAGAAAGGGGAAAATGACTATAAATGAGTCAAACAACCAAAAGAAAGTGAATCTCAAGCAAAGAAAAAGGGTAAGAAACAAGTGCACTTTTGTTGAGGAAGATTTAAATGTCAATGTAACAATGCCTTTAGAATGTTGCTCGATTCTAGAATATGTAGGTGTCCTCACACTTCCTTCACTAAGTTCCAGTGTCACAAGTGGATGGTAGGATTACCAAAGGAGGAATGCCTCATCATTTGGATGTGAACGAGTAAGGACTCTTAGCCTGGGCTAGGGCAACAAATCCTCAATAGTTTAGCAAGGATTATGGATTTGTCATGGATAAACCGTCCTTTTGAAGCATAAGGAGTAGAAAAAAGAGTCGGATGGCAACAAGAGTAATGAAAAGTCGACAAATATGGAGGATCTCTACTACTTTCGCTAATGGATGTAGTTTTCAAACCCCTTTTGAACTATAAGAGTTGTGGGAAGTATGCTTAGAGCCTTTTTTATGCAGAAATAACTCCACAAGTCCCCTTGGTCACATCAAAAGCTTATGCTTTTGCAACAAAACGCTCAAGACCATGCAACCCCCATTGGGACCACATAATCCTGCCACACATTGCTCTTTGTAGTGCATAATGGCGATATTACGCTTTTGCAACAAAACGCTCAAGACCATGCAACCCCCATTGGGACCACATAATCCTGCCACACATTGCTCTTTGTAGTGCATAATGGCGATATTACGCTTTTGCAACAAAACGCTCAAGACCATGCAACCCCCATTGGGACCACATAATCCTGTCACACATTGCTCTTTGTAGTGCATAATGGCGATATTACGCTTTTGCAACAAAACGCTCAAGACCATGCAACCCCCATTGGGACCACATAATCCTGCCACACATGGCATGGGATATTATGCATGCCATAATGGATGCTACATTATAGGTTTGACTACATAAAGAAGGTTTGACTATGTCTAACTAATGCCTAAAATAACGAAATTCATTATGGAAGATGGGAGTCCCAAGGTATGGATATGCATAGATCCAAGTGACCACAAAATCGTCATAGGAGACCTCAAAGCAAACCCCAAAGGGCCTACATGGTCACATTAAGTGTAAAGGCTAAGGAGTGACAGGAAAACACCCCACTGGGTATGGACCAAGTGCTAGGTACAACTCCATCACTAGGACTATCATTTATGCAAAATGGGTCCAAATTTTGTCATTATTAAGGTTGAATAAAAGTGCTTTATAACATTTGCCTATGCATTATTTCCTTACAAAATAATATTCCCTTACAAAATAACATAAAATGGAAAAAAGAATGTCAAAGAAAGGTGTTGGGCATATTTTTTTCCAAATCTATGGGAAACTAAGGTGGTGCCTATTGTACTCATTTGAGAGGTTGATCCCTTATTCTTGACTATATATCTAAGAGTCAATTCGACTTATTGTTGGTTAGTCGTGTGCTAGTTAGAGTTAATTTAGTTTGCATGAAATTTTATTTTAGAGGAACAAATGTTGTCACCTATTATTGGCAACAAAGCTATAATGATCTAGTTATACTTGCAAGTTACAAGGTCTACATGCTTAGAAGTTTCCATTGGATAGGCTTTATTTTTTGCAACATTTGGGTGGAGTTTCAACAAAACTATGATTCTTAAACCATTTCTTAGCAAAATCAGAGATATGGCTTTGTTTAGAGACACTATAACCATCATGGAGCCCATGTTTTATCAACCATGCAAAATAAAAATTGAAACATAGACATCATATATAAGTCTTGGTGGGTTTTTAGATTTTGTACTTGTTGCCCTTGCTCTAGACCTTATTTGTTTGCAGCCGACTCATTTTGGTTGGAGTGGACTATTCTAAGCTCCTTTTGGTTATTGTAATGGTTAGAAGGCTAGAGTGACCTTGAGGAGTGACTCATCTCATTTGTGCGATTTGGGTCTCCTACATCTCGCTACCCCATGGAAAGCACTCATTTTGCAATGCGATCAAGTTGACATTACTGAACGCTTGATGGAGACAATGTAGTGTTTCCGGTTGGCTATCTAGGTGAGCGATGCTTGCACTAACATCAAACATCATCATAAGTTGATTCACTTTTAGCTCCATCTTAGTTATCATTACCATTTTCTCAACAATATCAATACTACCAACTAGGATAGATCTAATTAATCTAACCTCTCACTGCTCCTCAAATTGAAATAAGGACACTAGTTGTGTGCCATGCTAGCTCAAAGTCCTACCACACTTTTCTTTACTGACATGCGATCATGAGTAGAGAATAAAATGCTAAGAGAGTTGGTAGAAGGATTGACAACCAATGTTCAAAGAAAGTGTAGAGAAGGGAGAAGAACCTCCTTTCTCGAAGCATGATACCTTTGCAATAGAATAGGCTTGGGAGAACGAATTCCCCCCTTTGTGGACTTTTAACATGCATTATAGCCTTGCTAGGATGCTACTGCTTACCCTTCAAACTAGTAGTCTTGAATTGGCACCTCAATATGGTTTGTATGCTAGTGAATGGTAAGCATGTGGAAGAGGTCTAGGCCCAAATGTCACCCATCCCGTCCTCTTAACTTCTTCAGGTAACTCCTAAACCCAGGGGAGAGCCCTAAATGACACCTGCAAACATCACACATGCAAATACCTTTCCACGACCTTGTAACTAGATCAGTGCCTAGTGTGGAGTCAAACAATATATAAAGAAGACAACCTGACCTAATTAAGGAGTTAGTTCAATAGCTATTCATGTATATCATCAATCACCTTTCCATTTTCATAGATTCCAATGCAACTCACATATACCAATGCACCTCCACGTATCCCAAGACAACCCTAAAAAATGTGTGCTTTGAGGAAAAGAGGAAGGAGGCTAGGGAAAATCCCTAGGTGAAGTGAAAACCCTAATGCAACCCAAGGTAAGTGAGATCTAGGGTTCTCACGCTTCCCAATGCACCAAGGCAAATGGGGATGCCCTTAGAAATCCATGGATAAAATCCACTAGGGCGAATTTGGTGAGTAGACCAAAATGATCAAATTGCAAATATTTTTGGATTTATGAATTATCTAAATTTTTAAGGTTTTTCGAGCTATATTGTCTTTTTAGGGGTTTTCAATATGTAAATGAGGATGTCCTCAGAGATCTACGGATAAATCCACTAGGGAGAATTTGTAGGGTGGACCAAAATGATCAAATTCCAAATATTTTTGTAATTTTTCAATTTTTGAGGGGTTTTTGTATATAAACTAGCAGCAAATAAAATACAAATAAATTCATGAAATAAAGAGTAATTTTAGTGACAAGATAGGGGATATTATTCTTATCTCAATCCCTAGGGCATTGAGAGATCAATGATCAACGCCCCTCTTGAAATGTTCTTTAACACTTGCAAGCTAGGGCATCACCTAGCAACCTCTAGGGTTCAGGAGAGCCTAACTAGGGAAAATGGAGAATTCCAAGGTCCCAATTAGCAATAGAGAACTCCAATGGAGGATGTTCCCTTTGTTATCGGATGAACTAGCAGGGCTAGTGTCAGATGAACAAATGTCTAGAAGAGTGACCACTGTCACCCTAGTCACACTCCCAATTGCTTTGGAGTGTCATAACCTTAAAGGGAAGAGCCCTTCGATGCTTTGCAAACACTAAGGATAGAAAGATGCTATGTCTTCTAGATGACCAAGTTAGTGACCAGTGCCTTTTAATCAATATGACTCTCTAAATGAAGAAGGCACACTACTTAGAGAACGCGTTTGTAGATGCTAAGATAAGAGGTAGCAATTCAATGTATTATTGCAGGTATTCAATCCAAGAAATAGTAGTATTCAAATAACACTTGAGCATATAAGCGATAATGCACTAAGAGTAACCAACATTAACCATATGAGCATAAATAATCTATGTAAGTGCAATGATAAAATGCTTTAATTATCTTCCCAATGACAAGTGGAGGACTAAAGTAATTATAGCAACGATGGCACAATATGATAGTCACTAGCAGTATGCAACATGTGGTTGAAGCATTTAATGTAAACCATAACGCTTTAACTCTTAACCACTTCTCCTTAGGAGTATATGACATTATATTAGTCCCTTTGTGACAGTCTAATAGGAACAATTAGGAAAGATGTATTAGATTAGTTTTATGCAATTGAAACACACCACACCAACCCCACTTCTTTATCCCAACTACTACCAATGTATGTATGGAATAAGCACAAGTTTCAAGATTGTATGTAATGATATTACAATATAAAAATATGTTAGTCCTTTTATGGTAATTAGGGCAACACTTAAGTAACCCAAAGAAGTGGTATGATATATAACTTATACAATTCAATGTAATCACACTATTTCAAACTTTTATCACCAATCTCAACAATCATATGACAGTCATGAAATGTATGTCTCAAATTAGCATATCAATAGTAATAAATATGATTTTCAGACCTTTAAACAGTAAACAAATTGTAATTAATGACTAACTTGTTTGTTGTCTTTATGTTGTTGATTTGGTAAGTGAAGGAGATGACTGTCAAAGTTGACAGTCTGCAATTATTGCAAACTGTAGTAGTAGGGACAGAGGGCTGCTAGAGAGCTGTCTCAGCCCTAATTTGGGCAGCCAATGAAGGCTAAGCTAGGGAGGAGCCTGCTTAGGCTGGGCCGAGCCTCCTAGGATGGAGAGCGAGGGTAGGAAAAGCCCCAAAGAAGGAGACCGAACCCTAATAGAGGTGGTCGAGGGTTTGTGAGGGAAGAAAGGAGAAGGGAGGAAAGGAAGAAAGGAAGGAGGTTCAGAAGAGAAGAAGAAAGAAGGAAAGGAAAGGAAGAAAGGAAGGAGGAGAAGAGAAGAAGAAGGAAAGGGAAGGAAGAAGAAGGGGAGAGGAGGAAGAGAGGAGCAGGTTGAGTGGAGAAGATGGAAGGCGAGGTGGTAAGGAGGAGGGCGAAGGTGTAGAGAGGACAAGGAGAGAAGGGCGAGGTTGGAAAAGAGTAGATTGAACCCTAGGAGGAAAGAGATAACATCTTGCTAGGGTTTTAGGGCTAACTTTGGGGGCTGAAATTAGGTTTAGGGTTTTATTATGTACAAAAACAGAAAATTAAAACTAATTACAAAAGAAAATGAAAATACAAACCTAAAATTAATATTTACAAATATACAACTAGGTTTTCCTAGGTATAATAGTGACAATGTAGGGTTTTAATGGATATTACCCTTAAACCCTAGTCTTAGAGGAAGGTGACCAACCTTCCTCTTAGAGGTATTTCTCCTTGTTTACTAAATTAGGGCTACTTGAAACAACCTCTAGGGTTCGTTTCAAGAGCCTAATCTAGGGTAAAGTTGGAGATCCAAGGCTAAACTTCGTAAAAACCTTCTCTAGGGAGCGTTTTTACTATGCTAAAAGGATAGAAAGTAGATAAAGGACCCTATTAAAAAAAGAATGCGGCCATGGGACAGAAGCAAAATTTGCCTACCATTCATCAAGCAAGACCTAAAAATGGAATATAGTTACTTGAGCATGAGTTCTTCCAACCATTCTAGCATCCACAAAGCATTAGCAAAGCAAAAGAGAAACCAGCTTTCATCCACAAGAGCAAAGAGTCATCCCTCCAAGAGGTGCACATCACTTCATAAGGCTATCTTGGGTAAAAAAGTAACATTATGAATTATGTCCCATGAGTTGTGTTTTGAAAATGAAGTGAGGAGATCTTATTTATATGTTCTCACACTCACTTTTACAAAATAACCAGGCCGACATGCCTTTAAAATGTCAATTAAAAAATATAACATGTTAATTTAAAAATATAACATAAAATAATATAAAATAATCATATCTATGGATAACTTGGGACAATTTTCCCATAGTTTACTAAAAAATGACTAAAATAGCTAAAAATGAGCAAATTACTTCGAATTGAAGGCTGGAGTAAACAAGGGGGGACGACATGCTCCATCTAACCCTAACAATGCTGATAATCTCTCAACGCCCCCCCCAAATCAAGCAGTACAACCTGGATGAGATGATGATGTCATCACTGGAACAGACCCAAGGAGAGAGGGCACTAGGCTGAAAAGGGACCAGAGGGTGCCTTAGGTGACCTGGAAGAGAGTCAAGAGCCTCACAGTTGGAAGAAATGTCACCTAAGTAGAAAACAAAGTGGGGGGTCATGTGACCCAGTGACCCACCCCTAGGAGCCCCAAACACCAACCTCATGGCTACAAGCCCTATAATGAGGCAGTCAACAATATCACTAAGCCATAATACTCCTAAGTGAATGACCAAAGGGTCTGGCCATAACCATCACTCAAAAAATGCTGGATAACACCCCTCATGGTCCTGAAAAAAACGACCCTCTCTTCCAGGGCACATATCTCAAGGTGCGTTGTTATAGGTACAACGTAACACCCTTCATGCAAAAGTTGACAAAATGTTGACAAGAAGCCCTAACAAATCAACAAAATGCACCATAAAAACACCATTCAATTAAGGTAGGAGCATAACTTACCAACATTTAACAAGAATCAGCAAGGAAAGAGACATTAGGTCATTACTTGTGCATGAGTTCTTCCGACTAGTCCAGCATCAACCATTTGCATGTGTAACAAGAAGCCCTAAAACATCATTCATCCACCTTCAAGCTAATGAATTCATCGCAAGAGAAGTGTGCATCACATCAATAACTCATAAAGTAGGAGAAAAAGAGAAAATAACATATTTGAACCCTTGTCTTATGATTTTACAATGAGAAGAGGATGTCTTTATACTATTTCATCCTCAATATTTTAATTTTGAGCCTACAAGTTTAGTAATAAAATAATAATATTTTTAGGGTAAATTCTACATAACTTAGGAATTTTACCTAAAATTGACAAAAATAACAAAAATAAGCTGAGAAAAGGCTTCACTTGATGAAGTAGTGAGTCAAGGGGGTATGTCATGCCCCATCTAACCCCAAAAATGATGCTTGCCCCTTTACGCTCCCCTTTCCAAGGCTTGTAGGCTCATCTGCTGGAAGGATGACATCATGGACTAAGAACACTAGAGTAGGGGTTTTTGGATGCTGAAAATAGATCCAAGTGGGTGTAAGAGGTGTGCTACATAGGGGATAACAACCCTTTAAAAATCATAATCATCTCTACAAGATAAAAACCAAGGTGTTCATGTGCCCCAGTGGATGACCCCTAAAAGCCCCAGAACACCAACCCATGGGCTAAAAGCCTTGCATGGTGGAGATATCATCACATCGAAGGGGTAGTCAGCAAAGCCACAAAGCCAAGTACTTCTAAGAGTGAAACTAGAGGGGTTGGCCATGACCAATCCAGGGGGGAAACAATCCCCAATCCAAATATCCATACAATATATCCCATTTTGGCTTGTACAATAAAAATTTGGACTAGTTGCTCTAGGTCTAACCCTGCTAAAACACTGATGCAGCTCTGATGCATAACATTGACTCCAACTGCGGAACATGTGCTCTTCTCGAGAGTGAATGAGATCCCCGTAGAATCTTCAGGGTACCTGTAGACTTACACACACATCTAACAACAAAGACATCAAATGCAGACACTTCCGTCTTGTCTTGTTCAAAATGAAATGTAAATAACTCAAAATGAAAGAACAACAAATGCAATGCATAGGTAACTCAATTGCTGAACTCAAATGAAACTAAACCTACCTACCCTAATCATGATAATAGAAAGGGTCAAGTGAAATCATACCACCATTGTAGCCACATGAGTAATTGATTTGTACCATATTTTCTTCCTTTGTCTTTGGAGAGAGTCCAAGACAAGATCACATAAAAAATGAGTGAAGTACATACCATTATTTTTATTGGAATGGAGACATAATGATGGATGAACTTGGGAACTTGAGAGCCTTGAAATTTTTTCCATGGAGAAGGATTACTTTCGTAGGCTTTATCTATCCATATTGTCATCGAGCTCAAATATAATTGTTTCCATCATATATTTGTTTTGTGAAAGTTTCTTACACAAAATTGACTGTCTGATTTTGAACTTGGGAGACCATTTGCAAAGATAAGCTCGGGGAATCTTTGAGGGTCAACTGTAATGTGTTCCTATACCTGTTCAAGCATTCTTTCGGACATGCAAGCATATTGTTCATCTTGTAATAATCATGTTAGTACACCCAATAATCCTTAAAAACTTGAAATTGTCAGCCACAAAATTCATGCCTTCAAGTTTTAAGCGAAAAGATAAATAACAAATATCACGGAAAGGGGGAGTTAATACTATACTTGTCCACATACTTGTATTTGTTTTGTTGGAATGCATCACTGGAAACTTACCATTAGTGGATAGAAATGGCTAATCAACTTACGTAATACTTCTTGAGAGATGCTGCTGGGAATGACAATCTGAGCCCACCATTGGATGAACGACTATAAAGGAACTCTCTGTATGACATGCTACACTATCCTTGATGTTGGGTAGGCATGATTGAAATGAGTCTAAAGAAATCTCATCGGAGATGTAGCGTCCAAGATCTTCAAATCAAGTATGGAGTAGTTGCATATATTGATTGTCAATAATAACAAGAGGACTCACATCCTGAGGTACTTCATCATCAAGCGTAGTCACAAAAGGATTGATCCAATCTTCACCATTGATACTACGAGGAGAAGGAATAATCATATCTTTGTCAAAGGAACTTTCATTGATTATGTCTTCGATGTCCTTCCTTGAGGTGATCAAGACTTCTTCATATCGATTCAAATTTGAGTAATAATCTGGCTGACTGATCCATACTAACCTCTTGTTCTCCTATGAATGGTAGGAAAATTTTATTGACTTGCTCTTCAAAGTATGTGCAACTGGAGGGCTTGGAAACAATGCTGCTCGATCTTGAAGAGTCATATATCGACGGACCCATGAATTTCCAATAGTCATCGTCTTCAAGAATCCTGTCATTTTCCTCAAAAAGGCCCAAGATATCATAAGAAGTTGTAACCTGAGAGTAAGGAGAACTCACTATTTCCTCACATTCTTCAATTTCTTCAACTAGGGTTTCTTGGTCCTCATTTTTCCAAACCTCATCATGCTTGTCTGTAGTAGTACCTTTGATAAATTTTCCAGAGGTCACTACTTGCTTTGGAAATATCAATCCCAACTTGGCCTTAGTTCACCGCAAGCCTCATGCATAACAAACCCACTTCTCAAAGCTAGAGAAGAAATAATGAAAGCAATATACTTAAAGAACAAGGGACATAGAATATACTTATCAACAACAACTAAAGCAATCACACAATGGACAACAATATATCCTGGAAACCCCAATGGGGAAAACCAGCTGCTGAGGGCTTTCTTAAATCTCGAGCTAGAGCACATAAATAAGAGAAGTACAATCAGAAATATATGGGTAAATAAACCTTAAGGGACAAACCCTAGATCTGCATGTAGCTGCAATTACTGCTCTAGGGATATGAACCAAGTATTTTGTATTGACTGATCTCTGATTTCAGCTTCAACCGATCTCTGGAAGAAGATCTCTAACTGTCTCTGCTATGATTTTCTCCACCACGGAAGAAATGTTGCAACCTCTCAGTGTGAAGTGCGCCCCCCTCTGCACGGGAAGTGCACCCCCCCTCTTCACTGCTCTGAAGTCGCCCCTCTCTGGATCTCTGTCAATCTCTGACGAGATCTGATCTAGTCCTCTTCAATCACTGATGAATAACCTCACTACTTCTTTTAGCCCTCCTGGACTCAAGAAGAACGTCGCCCCTTTTGTTACTTTTAGAATCCATTTATAATGATATATATATATATATATATATATATATTTGGAGTTTTTTTTGACTTTTATCTTAAATAAATCATTATATATATATATGAAGTTTTTTTAAAACTTTTATCTTAAATAAATCATTTTTTGAGCAAATTTGTAAAAAACATGAAAAAATTAGTCATTTCAAACATTTTTTAATGCATTTTAAGCCTTTTTTTTTTCATGTATAGAACTAAAGATTTTTTTTGGTAGAAAATTGAAAACACAATCAAAACACATAAAAAAACAAAAACAAAACAAATAAAAAAAAGTTAAAAACAAAATAAATAATTAAATAAAACAAAATTTAAAAACTTAAAAAAATAAAATCTAAAATTTAAAACCAAATTTAAAAAATAAATAAATTCAAAACTAAAAAAAATAATGTAAATACAAAAACTATATAAAAAAATTATATTTTAAAATAAATAAAAAATTATCAAAAATTAAATTAAAAAAAACAACAATCCCTACCCCTCCTGCCCCCCCCCCCCACACCGCCCCTACCTCCCTGCCTCCTCTCCTCCCCTCCCCTCCTGCCCCCCTCCTCCCCTCCCCTCCCCTCCCCTCCCCTCGCCCCTACCTCCCTGCCTCCTCTCCTCCCCTTAATAATGATATAATAATGCCATTTAAAAAAAACGTGTGTTATCGATAGCATTACTTTTCAATTTAGGGCTTGATTTAAAAGTTTTTGTAAACAACAAAGGATTGTTTTGGTCCATGTCTATATTTTTAACCACAAAAAAAAAGTGGTGCTACTAGTAGTACACTTTTTTATTTTTATTTGGATCGGTTGTTTTTTGGTGTTTTTTATGCAAAAATATGAGTTTTTATGGCTAGAGTTATTGTTTTGAGTATAAAGTTCTCGTCAACTTTTATAACTTGTTTAATGACATAATTTGAAAATGGCTATTCAATGCTGCAATGAATAATTGATTCATGATGATTGGTTGAATATCACTAGTTTAATTCAGAATGAGTGGAAATTCAAACAGCTTTGCTCCAAGGACATCGCCTCTTGGAGAGGACTAAAATAATACATTGAATTGATAAACTTAAAAGTAGAAAGAATTATTATGAAGGTGAAGAAGAATGAGTTCTTGTACAACTCCTTGGCGCCTATTAGACAGGTAACTTAAATGCAAGGATTGGAAGAAATTTATCTAATAATTGTTTAATTCCTACTCAGTCATATGTATTTGGGATGTTGTAATTGACTTGTATGTATTTGTGATGTTGTAATTTACTTGTGAAGTGAGCATAAGAAACAATAATATTTGAATTGTCCAGGTGTGGATTTTTGTGGTTGGTAACGACTACTAGGTAAGGAAAGTAAGGTCAACAAACTTAATTTTCAAATTAAGAAAACTTTACTGTATGTGTATCTTTACGTCCATAACTTCATAAGGGATTTTTGAAGATGAAACTAGTGACATGTGGAGCAAATGTCGATTTCAGTTGTCGATGGCTTATAGATACCAGTTATGAACAACCTAATACCTATACATGGCATGAGTTGTAATGGTTACAAAGCAAAGTTATTTTAGTATTGAAACTCTTAGTCCAATGGATGACCTAGTTTTGAGAAAAATAAGAAATTAATGTCATGATGGAAGTGTTGATGATGTTCTATATTCTATGCATTTATGCATTGATTTGATTAATCATGATAGGAATGTTCATGATGTCTTATTTGTTCTACATATGCTATGTGTTGAGATGATTATCATAAGAAGATTGATGATGTTATATATTCTTATGAACACATGTGGGATTTACTATGGTTATGATAACATACAGTAATTTAATGTGAACATTTTTAAACAATGATATTGATGTGATATCCTCTATTATGATATGACACCGTGAGGGTTCTTATGGTGGCATGTTATAGTTGTGTCTAGTTCTTTGATGATATTTCATGATATGGTGTGATGATGATGTGGTAATTTCATGTTGTTCTTTAATGGCAATTCTTCATGAAGAGATGTTCTTATGATTGTATGTAGTAGCATGTAACTTTTATTATTCTCAATGTTGTGATGCAATGTTGTGTTTTCATGTTGACATGCCACATATAGCATGTGATGATTTTCTATGAATAATGAAAAGATGATGTTACGATTATAACTAATGTCTTGGTGGCATGATTTGAGGTGTTAATTGTTAGGAAATTCACCCATGGGATGTAACACCCCTGGTTTGGAACCCCTATCCCGATTATGCCAAGATGTAATTATTGTCTAAGATTCCTGTAAGGCTAAACATTTTGTACTTTGTAAATATTAATACTAAAAATCCGCAACTGGATGTGCTGAGGTAGTACGGTGAAAAGATCGGGGACTTGTCTATTAACTAGAGACAGTAAGGGGGTTAGGTGTCTTAGGTGGGAGACTATGGTACAACCCTGTCAAATATTTAAGTTCTTGACTTTATCCTAAGTATTTAACCCATTTAAATGACCTTAGTTATTTTTTTAAAATCATAATTATTAATTAAATATGGTTAAGTGGGATTTTGTTGTTTTTACATAAAAATAAATATAAAAATAGTTGGGAGAGCCCACGTGGTTCCAAGGGACATGCATGAACTTATGCATGCCAGGAGAAAAGTAATGGGTGTCCATTCTATGTGAAGGGGGAAAGAATAAGATTGAATTCAGAGAGAATTTCCCATGCCTAAGTATGTCAAAGAAAACAAGGGAAATAATTATTATCCTAGAACAAAAACTGAAATGAATCCTTAAAAACCTGTGAGCCAATTTGTTGATAAATTTATGTTGCAAATCCGTCCATTTTGTCTCTCGTCATTCTAGTGAAGTGGCAAATGGTGTATGTAACTAACTTGGTGGATTTATGAGCACATATGGTAGTGATGTGTTTCACTGATGTGCATTCAGAAGGAAATCAAGGAGATTAAGTGCATTGTTTGGCGTGAAATTGGTATTTAATCCAATTTCATGATTACTAAGTGTAAATTCTGAAAAGTATGGGAATTGATGAGAAGTTTGTTTGGTGAATGCACAAGTCTTAGCTCGGGGGTGATGTTCTGCTGAGAGATTAATGAGCATAATTACCTATAGTTGGGTGGATCCTGGAAGCCACACAACCACTTTCCAATTCAAGTGTTCAACGTATAAGTTTATTTCATGAGAATGGTGTTATTAACTTTCAATTATAATTTGCGATGAAAATTTGCCATGGTTTTCTGTTTAAATTTCTAGGGTTAGAATTGAAATGTTTATTGAAATTATGTCCAAGAGTATAATGTCGAAAAATTATTATGAATGAATAAATAAGTAGGAATCCCATTCATTTTGTTAATTTTTATTAAGTTGCATCATGATTTGCAAATAGTTAAATTTTATTGCAAATGCCTGTGTTAAATTGCTAAGTAGTAATTTAGTTTACCTTAAAACAACTGGTTGGTTTGGTTTGTTAAAACCACGGGCTAATTTGGTTTATTTGAAAGAGTTTAAATATTTATGTCAAAGCTCCAAAGTAGAGTAAATATGTAAGTCCTAATTTTGTTTATTAATTAATTTGTAAACAAAACCATGTTTTAAGGCATGTTTTTAGGTTCTTTGCCCAAGTCGTATTGTTGTTTGAAAACCATGGGGTGAAAATTGCTAATTTTAAAAGACTTCGAATGTTTCCATCTAAGTCTAAGTACAACTTTGATTATTTACTGCGTTCTTACTTGGGAAGTAAGTTCAAAAAGGAATATGTTGAATTAATATTCTCCTTCGACTTAATAAAATCGAAAAATGCATATATTGTGAAATGTTTTAGTATAAAACTATAATTCCTAAGTTATGACTACTAAATTTATATTGGACAATTACTACAAAGTACTTACCGTGATGCAGTAGTATATATATATATATATATATATATATATATATATATATATACTTATTATGGTCCAGTATTCATATTTAGTATAAATAATATATTATTGGTATTATTTCATATGTTAAAGCACGTATAAAGAACTTTACGCAAAATAGGAATAATGTTTATGTCGAAGCTTAGATTTAGCTTTGTTAATATTCATTGCATGAATGGTATTTATGCTTGGAAAATATAGGTTGTATTAAGTTAAATACCATGGGTTGTATGGGTAAGGAATTGGATATGGAATTTTCTACACTAAAAACATTAATAATTATTATCATAAGTAATTTAGGAGAACCATGGTGTGCAATTCCTATGTCATGGTTCTAATTGAGTGGGTTGAACTGTGCAGATAGTTTTACTAAGTAGGTCATACTATGCATTGTTAAAAAAAATTATTGCTCTTATGGATTAAGTTGAAGCTTCCGCTAATTATTGGTATTTATTTTATGCATTCAAATGCATTTGTTATAGAATTGCATATATGAAATATGCATGTGGCTAATGAGAAAATATATTTCATTGTTATTATTTTAAAAAAATTGTGTATTCGAACCAACCTAATAATAATAATAATACAATAAAAGTGATTGATGATGTGGTATTTATGATGATCCTATTAGCTAAGAATCCTTTGAGCAAACCACAAAGCAAATGGTGTATGCATTTGACTTTGAGCGAAGTGGCAAATAGTGTATGTCGCTGACTTGGTGGATTTATGAGCACAGATTGCAGTGATGTGTTTCACTGTTGTGCAGTCAGAAGGAAATCAAGGAGGTTAAGTGCATTGTTTGGCATGGCATTGGTATTTAATCCAATTTTCATGATTGCCAAGTGTAAATTCGGGAATTGGTGAGAAGTCTATTTGGTAAATACACAAGTCTCAGCTCGGGGGTGGTGTTCTGTTGATATATTAATGAGCATAATTATCTACAATTGGGTGGATCTTGGAATCCACACAGCTAATTTCTAATTCAAGTGTTCAAGTGTTCAACATAAATTTTATTTCATGAGAACGGTGTTTTTAAATTTCAATCATAATTTGTAATAAAATTTTTCCATGGTTTTCTATTTAAATTTTGGGGTTTATAATTGAAACGTTTATTGAAATTATGTCGAAGAGTATAATGCCGAAAAACTATTATGAATGGATAAATAAGTAGGAATCCCATTTATTTTGTTAATTTTTCTTAAGTTGTATCATTATTTGCAAATAGTTAAATTTTATTGCAAATGCTTCTATTAAATTGTTAATTAACGTGTACTCCTGTTCTTATGCGCAATTCCAATGAGCAGTTCAAAATAGTTAAATGCATTGTTTATTTATACAATTTATTTCATAAAGCTTTGTATTCCTATTTTTCATATCGTTGGAAGAAAATATTTTTTTTTCATTGTTCAAATGTTATGTTTGAAACGAGTATCCACATATGTTTTACTGCAGTAAATGCTCATGTCCTATTATATCGTAATGGGTAAGTTAAAAATACAACTATGTGTTAGATTTGCTAAGTAGTGTTTGCATTAAGTGGTAATTTAATTTACTTTAAAACCACAGGTTGGTTTGGTTTGTTCAAACCAAAGGGTGATTTGGTTTATTTGAAAAAGTTTAAATATTTATGTCGAAACTCCAAAGTAAAGTAAATATTTAAGTCCTAATTTTGTTTATTAATTAATTTGTAAACAAAACCATGTTTTAAGGCATGTTTTTTATGTGTTTTTTCTTGAGTGGCATTGTTGTTTGAAAACCATGGGCTAAAATTTGCTAATTCTAAAGATTTTTTTAGTCAAAGTCTAAGTACAATTTTGATTATTTTATAAAAACCATGAGCCAATTATGAGTGGAATTGGTTTTTTAATTTATAAGTATTGGAATTGTAGGATTCTATACATGTTCAATGAGTTGAAATAGTGATATGGTATTTAATATAATGTGTCAAATACCTTTTATGTTGAAAAATGTTGGTAAAGGTTTTTCCAAATAATTTATGGAAACCCCCCTTCACACTTACTGCATGCAAAATAAGTTCAAAAATGAATCTGTTGAATTAATATTCTCCTTTCACTTAATAATAAAATTATCTTAAGGAAATATTTGGCATAGTTTTATAAATTTATTATGGTCCATTATTCATATTTAGTATAAATAATATATTATTCGTATTGATATGGATGCATAGTTATATGTTTTATTTATGTTGAAGTTAATTTTTGTTTAATAAATAAATATAAACAAATTCCATATGCCAACCTTGTTGAAGATATTTATTTATGTCGAAGTAAATTTTTGTTTAATAAATAAATATAGACATATTCCATATGCCAACTTTGACGAAAATATTTATTTATGTCGAAGTTAATTTTTGCTTAATAAATAAACATAGACATAATCCATATGCCAACCTTGCCGAAGATGTTTATTTATGTCGAAGTTAATTTTTGTTTAATTAATAAATATAAACATATTCCATATGCCAACATTGTCGAGATATGTTTATGTCGAAGTTTTTTATTTACGTCGAAGATAAATTTGTAAAAAAAGTCATAATGTCAACAAATTTCATATGCTAAAGCTTGTATAAAGAGCTTAGTATTGGATGGTTTGGTGGTTTTTGAAAACCATGCATTGAATTTGTTATGCAAAATATAAATACTGTTTATGTCTAATATCCCTTGCATGAATGGTATTTATGCTTGAAAACCATAGGTTGTATTAAGCTAAATACCATGGGTTGTATGGGTAAGGAATCGTATATTGAATTTCCTACATTAAAAACATTAATAATTATTATTATAAATAATTTAGGAGAACCATGGTGCACAATTCTTATGTCATGGTTCTTACTGCGTGGGTTTTACTGCACAAGTATACTATGCATTATTAAAAGAAATTATGGGTCTTATGGATTAAGTTGAAGTTTCCACTAATTATTTGTATTTAAACAAATTGTGTATTCGGTCTAACAAACAAACCTAATAATAATAATAATAATAATGCAATAAAAGTGATTGATGATGTGGTATTTATGATGATCCTATTACCTAAGAATCCTCTAAGCAAACCACAGGGAGCACCCCAAGTTGTAAGTCCTATGGATGGATTTCAAGTGTCTTCGCTGGAAGATGAACAAGGCTTGGGTGATCCTTTTATGCGCACACTGAATAGCACTAGATGAAGGAATACCTTCTTGGTGTTGTGCGGGATAAATAATGTGGATTCGAACCTTGATGAATACTAAGCAAATCGAGCACCTGCATTTCAAAGAGAAAGAGACCAAGGAGCAGCGAAGCCACGGTTGTGGAGCTCTAGATTGGGACAAGACTAAGAGGTGGAACTCTTACTCCTTTCTTTTTATTTGTGTTATTTACTTTCTAGGAAAAGAAGGTGTTAAAAAAAACATGCTACATTTGAAATTGTTGTATTTATTTTGGTTGAAGATGCATCATACAACTGAAATTGTTGTAGTTATTTTGTTGAAGATGCATCTTACAGTTGAAATTGTTGTATTAATTTTGTTTAGATAAACAATGAATGCTGAAATAGTTAAATTTCTGTAGAAAGAAATAAAGATGATTGGAGTCATCTATATGCATATGCTGAGTTAAGCATGACATGCATGAAAGCATTTTGATTAAAGCTTGAAAACTTCTGGTCATTTAAGTAAATGAGACTACTGATTTTTATATGTTGTTTACGAACAATTTGTAAATGCGTACATAAACGGATGGTTCGGATCTAGAAAAAAACAGGTACACAATATAGATAAATTTCCTAGATTGATCAAATTGCAAAGTAAGTTAAGAGATAACTCACCTTATGAGCGCAATTCCTTTCTCCTTGCTTGATTCGACTCCTTGATCTCCAGATATTCATCTTCAAAACATGAAACAAGTGGAAACAAACAAGTAGTGATGGAATCTAATCATAAATCAATCTAGATTAGTGGTTAAAGAAACCAATCCTAAACTCTATAATAACAAGATGTTTATGAAAATAATTTGTATTAATGTAATTACAGAAAGTACAAAGAGATTAGTTACAACCAAGCTTTGACGTTGTAGCACCATTTGAATGATCTTAGCCTCAAAGATCAAAGCTTTGCCTCCTATGGATGAAAGGGATCTCCTAGCAGAATTTCAACAGCATGTAGGTACTCTATCTTTTTCCTCTCTTAACCATGGAGAGGGGGTTTATATTTACAGGACTAAAACGACAAGAGAGGTTGAATATTTGTGGGAGAAGCTTAATGGATCATCCCACCAGGTAAGGGGATTGAGTTCCACCTTTCCTAACATGTAGGGATAAGCCTCCACGCAATCAAAGTTTCGAGAAGTCGCTCGAAACTTCTATTTTTCCATTTTAACCAACAACGATGCACCTTGAACACTAGCAACTCGCGTCTTTGAAGGGTGACACCTTTTGTGCAAGGGAAACTAATGTCACCGACGCGTTCTGTCAATGTACAAAGCACATCACCTAAGGTATGGCGCACCATGCCAACGAGCAGGGAGCGTCAGGGTGACTACAAAAGGTTGAAAGGTTAACATCAACTCTCCATTTAATCATTTATCCCAAGTGCTTTAGGAATTAGGGCACATAGAGGACACATAAATCAACATGACGAGATTTTGGTGTAACAGAATGTCCCCCAAAGCATGAAGCTAGCAAAATAGGGTAGGTGAAATGATTTGCAATATGAGGGTTCGAGGAAAGGATCATCGGTTGGAGTGACGAACAAAGGCTCCTGCCGTACAACAAAATTTGAGATATATGTCTCAAATGACTCATAACATGGCTTCCGAACAATAAAATGCAGGTCCATGGTAGTATCGACTGATTGAACACAATAATGGCTACTAGACACAAGCATAGATCCATGATGAGATGATTATATTTCCACGACCAATACAAAAGTGGATCCGTGTGATATGAATAAAAAAATCTCCATCGCAATTTGGGTAAGATACATGAGTTAACCTAGGGTCTTCAAGCCAAACCCGCAATGATACAAATCTAACCATGTGATTACAATGTTTTGAAGTCGAACTTGGTAGAAACCACTTGATTACCGATCATTAATGTATACCGTTAACAAGCACGAGGGAAATCACCATTGATGTCAATGATCCCCAAGGTATCATAGTACATACTGCCGAATGTGAATCAATTAGTTGAGGTTGAATATTCGGTGGAATCTTTCAATCAGAAGCCAATGATGTGAACTCACTGTTGAAAGCGAGGTAACTTGCCATTAAGGCATGTAAGCCCAAGGTACTTGATTGGTTTCTAGGTCTAATCCTTGGATGATGTGTTGATGTCGAAAAGGATAAACCCGTCGAAGGAGGTCCATGATGTTTCCCCCATCATCGATACGAAACAAGACCAAATATGTTTTGGATTAGATCGGACTGTAGAGTGATGTTTGAGACTGACTCAGGGACGACTGACATAATAGAAGGTATAATGACTGTAGATATTGACTCGATTGATAAAATCCCCTTGAACATGGAATGGCATGACTTGGCAGCATTGACGTGACGAGATTAACACCGAGACCTAATGCAAATGATGATGGAAGCATTCTTTGGATGACTCGAAGGAGTAAAATGACTCAGGGAATTGGTGAGACTCGGGGACAAGTAGATTATCCAAGTGGTTTGAATGAAATGCAAACGAGTGCCATGTTCAAGAGTGACTAAGTACTGCCATTATTACAAGTAAACGCAAACTCTTCCCATTATTCCCCATCATGATTGATAAGTAACTCTTTGTTTATTAATGAGCTTGACGAAGGTAACAAATGCTCAGTATATCTCATCCTTCGGATGAGTCCAATCTCACATGTTTTATGAACCTGAGATAGGAGAGGTTTGTCCCTGAAAGGGCCCTTCAATCTCAGATGTTAACAAGTCCAAATAAAGTAAACTCGGCAATGTTTCATATTTAAAGAGTCTGAAATGGTTGAAAGAAAACTTCAAATGGTTTTTTTTCTCGTAAAAGGTAGTCTCCTCATCCGAAAAAGGATAAAAAAATATGAGGGATAACTTTTCTAGTCATGACTAACTACAGTGTTCATTTTTCGTAAATAGTCCTATTGGTCCGAAAAAGGGGTAAACTATCACCAGACGACCATTCAAATACTTTTACAAGCGTGAAAGAATCAAGTTCGCTTGGCAATATTTTCCTATCTAGGGAGTTTGAAATGAGCTTAAAGAAGAACTCCAAGGGGGTTCCTTTTTCGTGGGAGTTTTATGAGCCCGAAAAAGAGATAAAATACATCTCGGTGACTTATTCTCATGCATTTACGAGCACGAGAAGGAACAAAGAATCATCTCGATACCTTTAATCCGTAATTTTAATGAGCGTGATAATGGCATAAAGAACACTCAAAGATTTATTTACACTTAATAATAAGCACAGAAAGTCAACGATGGTCACCAACATGGTAAAAAAACCGGTCTCCACTATCTGCAAGCTCCACGAACCAAGTTAGGGTCCATTACAAGGTTTTAAAACATAAAAATAAAGCCGACTATAGTAAACAACCCACAAAATACCAAAAAGTAAAAAGTTTTAATATAAAAGGGGTGAATAGTAAAATTCTTTACCATTTCATTTTTCACCAAGTTGGAATAGTGAAAAATCCTCTTTGGAGCTCGATCTTTTGACAACGATTGCGGAAGCCTCGGTTATCCTATCAACCTCCCTTCAGTTGCAGGTAAGCCTAAATATCATCCTCTATCTTTTTCAATGGTTTGAATTTTGGTTTTAATGCAATTTTTTGGGTTTTTGAGTTCATTTTGGAGGGGAATTTGTGTGCCCTGGGCGACGCGCTTTCCCATTTCGAGAAGTGCCTCGCTAGGGGTCTGACGCGCCTCTCCCATAGGAAAAATGCGTTTCCAGTGCACTGTTTGCGCAGTTTAACTTCCAAAATTAATGATGGAGCCCACAAGACAAATTCCAAAGCATTGAAAAGGGTCTAATATTTGTCTTATTGATGTTTATGCAGATCTTGGCCACCAAGATGGTCCAATGGAAGGAGCATGAACACGAACTTGAAGATGCATAAGCGGAAAACGACTCACACTCCGTAAATGCTTTGTGGGGGTGTGGATTGTTTGAATTTTTTCATGTCCAAGGGATGAGGGCGCAAGTGCAGTTAATTGACTATTTGATCCGATTATGGGATCCAGATCAATAGTTCTTCAGGGTAGGTACTCACATCCTTACTTTGGATGTGGAGAAGATCTATTTTTTGATGAGATTGTCGAGACGTGGGGCCCCTATATCATTATATGGACCTCGGGGCAGTGACCAGTCTATTGAGATTCTCATTGCACAGTTTTGTGTCTCGGGCACACAAATGTTAGGTGGAAAAATTCCCATAAAAAATGTATGGGACCGACATCTGAGGACCGTTCTTTTTACTATTGAGCGAGTGGCGGGAAATAGAGCTGCTCATCAGGCCACTAAGGCCCATATGTTATACGCCATTGAGTGAATGGCATCCATTGTTTTCAACTGGTGTGAGGGGATCCTCATGATTTTTAAAGATCAACTGACCAAATGTCGTAGGGGTGAGGTGAAACAATTTGGATATGGATCCATTGTGGTATCCTTATTCTTGGAAAGGGTTTCATTGCTTCGTCACAGGTTGAGATTGACGATCTGGATCCACGAGATCCACATATGGTGAGGTGATCAGAGGTGATGGCCTTTCATGGAGGAAGTGGACCTATGATCACATATGGGCCAACCTTTTTCAAGTGGCTACACGGGCAGCTCGTCATGGTTGAGGACTATGCCTATGTGGGTACTGATTTCAGAGGGGATCCTGATATGAGTGTTCCGAAAGGAGAGCAATGGGGAGACATTGGTAAGAAAGATACTGTATTTGTTTTTAATTGTTTTATAATTTGTATTGTTTTTGTGTAGTACTAATATGCCATATCTGGTTCATGTAGATATTGGTCTATCCCGACAGACGGGTTCTTCTTCGATCGAGGGGAGAGGAGTTGTTCGAGAGATGGAAGCATTCCATTAGGAGGAAGTGGAGGAACTAGATGAGCTGGAGGAGAACCTCCAGAGGTTGACTACCGTTATACCATATATCTCTATCGATGATCTTCCTCGGCAATACCGACGCAGGACAGCTGGAGTCTCTGGACAATTTGGTCGGCTACTCCGTCGAGTGGCTAGGGACATTATATGTTATCATAAACATCCTCAGGGATAGTCTGCATGTATGATGATGTACTGAAAGCCATAAGCTTCATATTTTGTAGATATGACCTACTTAAATCTTATGAGGTTCATATTTTTGTATTAGTACCACTTTTTGTACAACATTTTACTATACATGATATATATCTGAAAACACTATCCATCGGTTTTATGCACATGTTTCTATGATGGATTATGGATCTTATGTGTGTTGGCCTATACACTATGATTAGTTTACATGTTATGTCGATTTATGCATCTTTGATAAAAATGTTTAGGAATGTGCAGTGTACCAATCTAATACAAAATTAGCTAAGGAATTGACAACTACGTTCACATTATTTGGAATATGTAGGTATTGAATGGACTCAAAATACCTTTCCAAGAGGCCTACCCGCCAAAATAGGTGGAGTAATATGGGTTCACGGATAGCGTAGACATGGTTCAACTGAGAGAACACTAACTGTGAATCAAGGTAGATAACGATGTGGTCCACACCAAGGGAAAAAACATTGGTCAATAATCCAATCACCGCATGATACTCGGTGACGTTATTGGTTGCAGAACCTAGGCAAGTTCCTCCTGAGATTATCAGTTCACCAACAGGGGAATAGAGTACCCATGCAGCCGAAGTGAGGCTGCGGGTGTGCCGGCTAGCGCCGTCCGCGAATCCATAGCATGTTTCCATCTGCACATCTAAGTAGAACATGGTATAAGTGCAAATCGAGATTAGATCCTAACACACTAAAAGAAAGTGTCACACCAAGCAAAAGCACACGTCATGTACAGTATATACAAAGTACTAATGCAAAATAAATTAAGCATAGTACCGCTTTAGGTAGAGCCCATTGCGAGGCTCCCATAGGGATATTTTGTCATAATCGACTAATTCACAGGATCCCTTTTCCAAAACACATTTCACTACATATGGACCATACCACATGGACTCGAGTTTTCCTGCCCCCAACTTATCGTGTTTTTGGATGTAAGTAAGGACCAAATCACCCTCATTGAAGATACAAGGTTTTACAGATTTATCATACTGGGCCTTGATGCGTTTCTTATGCGCTTTGTGAGCTAGAGATGCATCACGGTGGGTTTCATCGAGTTTTTCCAAGTATAAGAATAATTCTTCCTCGACAGTTGTGTTCGATAAAAGTTCAACATCTAGTTTTAGATACAGAATCTCGCACTCAATAGGCAATACTGCCTCTAGTCCATACACCAATTGGAAGGGTGTTGTTGGAATATATTAATTATATTCCTTGAAGGTAATAATGTCTTTGTATTATGTCATAATTTATCCACAATCTTATGTAAAAGAGTAATACATTTATCCCATATACATTATGGTAAAGTATACTCTTGATATCCATCATTATATAAAGAGATGTTATTATAGAGAATTATATTATCCCACATGCAATATGTGAGAGTAATTCCTCCACATCTCTTGGTATATAATAGGGTCAAGGGAGTCACATCACAAGTACTAAGATACAACAAGTGATAAAGTGGTATATGCTCATAGATAGTATTAATACATGGTTTTGTGATCTCAAGCTCTGCTATTGTATTGGGGTTATTTATAGTTTCTCTCTTGTAAGATTGAAGGAGATCATTTCTAGAGATAATAGAAGACAACCTTCCCATGGACGTATCCCAATTGGGTTAACCACGTATATCTGGTGTACTCTTTTCCTTGTTATCTTTCTGTTCTTATTTACTGTGATATGTTATTGATTGCTAAGATAGGTAAGCTAGTTTAGCTAGATCTTAAGTTTTGACATGGTATCAGAGTTGGTTGCTATGATCTAACACCTTCTATATATTTCAATCAATAACTAGTATCATTTGGACATTGTTTATTTTGTAGATTTTCTTTCTATCTGGTAGCCATGAGGATTCTCTTCAGATCTAGGCATGTTTCTGCAGTTTTTTTTTCTAACCCTAACCTTGTTGTGTAGATTTTTGTAGAAAATTTTCAAGGGTTTCTTGAATGGTTTTTTTGTAGATCTATATGTTTTTTGGCTTCTCCTCAAGGAGATCTATCTTCTGGTTGCCTAGATCGACAGTTTTCATCCAAGTTTGGTAGACTTTGTCCAGGTTTCCATCTTCGACAGATTCGACACTGTTTTCGGCCTCAAACTTGACATTCCCCACTTTTGCTTTGCAGAACCCGCGGTTAACCGTGACTTGCCCTATGGCGAACCCACGAGTATACTGCAGACCCATGACTTCCAGTGAGCAGACCCACGTATTCTATGACATACTCGCGACTGTTCTCACGGATAAATCGCGTTTACTTCATTATACTCGCTACCTCCCTGTGTAGAGACCCACGAGTGCTTCGGCATAGCCACGACTTTACTGCACAGAAACCCACGAACATCCGATCAGAACCACGACTTTTGCCTTTATAGACCTGCGAACCTGCGGCTGACTCTACTGTAAACCCACGAGTAACCATGACCTTTTCCGTGCAGAACTCGCGAGTATCAGTGTTTATTCGCTAGTTTCCTGTTGGCAGACCCGCGAGTGACTTTTCTTGGCACTTTTCAAAAGGGATGTAAGTAAAAGTTTCTTTTCCTTTACTATGTTTTACTGTGTTTTTGCAGATTAGTACGGTATAAGTATTTCAGTTTTCTGTTATTCATCTTTGTTTTTGCATTTAGGTGTTGCTTCTAATAATGTTTATTAAGAGATTATTTCTTGTTCTTGGTATATATTTGTCTAACATTCCTATATGGAAGCATTGGCATTTTTTAAGGGCATGGATCTCTAGTATTTTGTCATGATGATAGCTATAAACCATCTAATGCTTAATATTTTAACAAGATACTTAGTAACTAATTTGTTCTTTTTTGATCATATTTAATCATGTTGATTTCTAATGATGTCATGTTTATAAAAGCAATTTTATAAGAACAATCTCATTTTTTGTCAATCTTGGGCTCACTATTTATATGTTGTGGCTGACACTTAATGTGTAAAAGTAACGTCATTTTCCTTAATGAGTTAATATTTTATTTGATCATATCGTGTTGCCATTTTTATATATGATGTTTGCTAACCTTTGGTATATAAGCATTTTCATTTATGTATGAGCGATGTTGATCTTTGTATGCCTTAATCTTGGAAGTGCTCGTGCAGATACGTTCCTTCCTGAGCATATGAATATTTGATCTTTATTCTAGAAATAATGAAGCACCATCTTCTACTGTTAAAGTCACGATGTTCATATGTATGATATCATTTTCGATGTATAGACCATTGGGGTCTTGTTTCTTCGATGTTTGAGGTCTTCTACAGATATTTATATTGCACATTGATTGGAAGAATGTTTGCTATCTGCATGTATATTAACCATCTAGGTATTTTATACACTATTGTGGTGTTCTTAGCCACATGTTCTATTGTATCAGTCGTTAGGAGGTATCTGTACACTGGTGTGGATGTTATAGTAGAGTTCTTCAGCTATCGGTTATGGTTGTGATGATTCTTGTGGTGATCTAGGCATCTTGCTGTTGGATTGCGTCACATGTTCTTGAAATTTGATTGTTGGATCTAGTAGCCATAAAGGCTTTTCTTTAGATCTGGGCATCTTGTTATTGGTATTTCATCGTACAACCTGGTGTGTAGTTTCATGATTCAGTGAGAAGCAGTTGTTCTTCGTCAAATTCCATTTTGCAGCTTATGTATATTCTGGAATTTGTCATCAAGGGGGAGCAGTAATGACTACTTCCTTCTTTGTGTGAAACCAATGGAGGTTTTGAAGGAATTCCTATATGCCCAAAGGGATGAAAAAAACATCACATGCCAATTTGACTTGTGTGTACCAACCATGCGCTGAATCATGGTTTTCAAGACCTTGTTAATGGCCTCTACTTGTCCATTTGATTGAGGATAGTAGGGGGTTGAGTTTTCATGTCGAAATACCGACTTGGCGCTTAGTTCATCCACCATCTTGTTTTGGAAATGTGATCCGTGATCGGTAATGATGGCTTGAGGGACTCTGAATTTCGCAATGATGTGATTAAACATAAAGAGTGCGACAGTTTGACCGTCTTCCTTGTATGTAGGCATAGCCTCGACCCATTTGGTAAATTAGTCAACTGTGACAATGAGATAACCATGCCCCCCGATCGAGGTAGGCTTACAGTGCATGAAATCGATGCCCCATTTTGCAAAGGGACCAATGGCGATAACTAGTTGAAGTGGGGCTAGGTGTGAGCACTTTTTATAATGAAAAAGATGGCAAGGGGGACACTTCTTGACCGCCTCCATACAATATTTGAAAATGGATGGCCAATAGTATCTAGAGTGTAATATTTTTTGGGCTGTAGCCATCCCAAAAAGATGACCGCCACATGCCCCCAAGTGGCAATCATTTAGGACATGCTCGGCCTCCTAATGAGTTAAACAACGTTTGAGAATATAATCAATGCCACGACGGTATTGTGTATCACCAATGATTAGGTAATATTTGACGCGGTGACAGGTATGATGGCGTTTGTCACGGGATAAGTGAGGACTGAAGCGTTGGGTTTGGAGATACAATGTGATATCTCCGTACCAAGGGTCAGAAGTACTAATCATAAACAAGGACTCATCGAGGAGAGAGACAATGGGCTCAGATTTTTTATCAGTATGAGGAAGATCACAAATGAACTCCGCAAATATCAAAGACTTTTTAGATTTGGCATTCTCAAACTAAAGATTGAATTCTTGGAGAATCAGGATTCAACGTGAATACTTGACCCCTAATACCTGGCGTGTAAGAACGTGGTACATAGGGTTAGAGTCGACAATAATGGTAGTAGTGCGGAGTAAGATATAGTAACAGAACTTCTGAATAGAAATGTCTGCTTCCAGAGCTAACTTCTCTACATGCGAATAACGGGTTTTAGAGTCGACGAGACCATTACTAAGGTAGTATATCACATGTTTCTGCACGTTACTATATTCTTGTACTAAAACCATAACAATAGTTGAAGTAGAGGCAGAAAGATAAATGATGTAATCCTTGGTGTAATCTGGTGGTTGTAACACAAGCGCGTGAGTAATAGCATATTTGAGATTTTCAAAGGCTTGTTGGGCGTAGTCATCCCAAATAAATGAGATGTCCTTCTTTAACAATCGCATGTAACCCTGTATTTTCTCTGCAAAATTACACACGAAAAAATGCATGTAGTTTTCCTTCCCCTACAAACATTGAAGTTCTATAATATTTGTGGGTGGTGGTAGGGAAACAATAGCCTCTACCTTGAGGGGATCAATGCGGATCCCATATTTAGAAATGATGAAGCTGAGGAGGCATCCAGATTCTACACAGAATATGCACTTATGAGGATTTAAACAGATATTGTATTGTCAAAATCTGAGGAATACAGCCGTCAAATGATCGATGTGGAAGTCACGACGATGTGAATGAGAAGGTAGATCGTCGAGATAAGTTTCCACATAATCCTTGACATTGTGGAAGGTATACGACATGGCCCGCTGGAATGTAGCACCAACATTTTTAATACCAAAAGGTAATTTGCGATATGCAAATGTACCCCATGGGAAGATGAAAACAATTTTATGTTGGTCGGCTGGGTGGATCTCAATCTGATTATAGTCGGAGAAGCCATCCATAAATGAAAAGATGACACTTCCGGAACAATTGTCAATGATTTGGTCGATAAATAGGATAGGGTAATTGTCCTTGGGAAAAGCCTTACTCAGATCCCTGTAATCAATGCAAAATATAATGGTTCCCTGTTTCTTTGCAACCAGGACGACATTGGAGACCTAATATGTTAAGGGAATAGGATAAATAAACCCAGCTTTCAACAACTTTTCAATTTCTGCTTTAATAGCCGCAGTATTCCTAGGGTACATTGGACAGATTTTTTGCCAGACATGTTTAGCGTCGGGATATGTTTGAATCTCATGCATATCAATAGCAGGGTCTATCCCGAGAATTTCCTCATAGCTCCATGCAAATACATCACATAATTGTTTAAACAAGGCCGCAAAAGTCTTGATTTCATTGGGAGAACAAGTTTGACCTATGTGAATATTTTCCACGATGCCTAGTTTGAACGAGATGTTTACAGTGAGGGTAGGCGTGATGTTTGCCAAATTTCCTCCAGTCACTGTATCCTGAGTAAGAATAGGAGATTGAGGGTGAAAAAATACATCTGGTGAAACAATCGTATGAATCACGTTCTCTACCACGTCAAGGGGTGGAAGGAAGGACGATCGATGATGAAGGTATTCCCATGGAGGCTCATCGAAGCTGATAATCCTCATGATTTACTCATCAGAATGAAAAGTTTGGATTAGAGGATCAGGTGATGATAGGGGTGAGTTTCGTTGTGGTGGCAGAGAACCTGAAGCAGATGCCACTGAAAAGTGGACATCCGGTAAATCAGGTGCTGATTGGATGGCCTCATAAGTGGATTTAGAAGGGTTGAGAGGCATCACATATCCAATCAAATATATATCATTAGGGTCGGGCACAACCCATTGGTTTGTTGAGTTGCAGGAGGTTGGGATCATAGATGAGATCATGTTCACTGTGGCAAAATGGTTTGGGGGATCTGGTGTTGGAAAGACTCCCATCAGAGATGAGTCTTTGAGGAGTCCTACCCCCACACTCTCATATATTTGCGAAGAATGACCCAAAAGAGGGACATTATCCGCAGGATGAGTAGTGGTGTCTGGTGTACATAAATCTAACTAGTTGATAGTGACAATTTTCCCATGGTGGAGAAACTGCACGATGCAGAAGACAAATGATGTGACCGCGGTCATGCCATAAAACCAATTTCGACTGAGTAACAAATTATAATCTAACGGGGTGGAGACGATTTCCACGTTAATGGAAAAGGTCTTACCTCCCAACTCTATGGCTAAGGATTGTAACAGCCCGTGGGGTTGAAATCCACGTCCGTTGAATGCTTTCAGGGTAGTGGGGGAATCGTTCAACTCGGGAGAGCCAATGGCTCTCCAACAGGATATCGACCTAACATAAGTAGAGGCTCCTTTGTCTAACACAGTACGATGGATACTTTTCCCAGAAACATTGGTAACAATTTGGAACTCTAGTTGGTGGGAAAGCCTCGGCTTGAAATACCCTAATTTGAACATGATGGTGTTGGAGGAATCGAGATATACTGTGCCTATAGAGGATAATAGGGTATTACGCTGATTGGGACAATTTTGTAAGACTTCTAGCATCGACGTAGCACAAGGAGCCTGGGCTATATCCTCTACAATGTTGTAGTTTTGAGTGGCCCGGGCGTTAGGGTTAAAAACTGCTTTTCTAATTGTGCTCTTTGGCGGACGCAATACTAAATCCAGTAAAGGTTTCTCTATGACCAAAGGACCTTGAGGTGAAGGAATATGCGATGTAGATGCAGTGGATTTTTCAGTATTATCTCCGTTGGATTCCTTGTCAGAAACAGAGTAGTATGTACGTGACCTGGTCGATAAGTTGACCGTTTCGCTGCGCATCATGAGAACATGAGCGGTTGTGGACGATTCTCATTGAGAAGGAGGTGGTGGTTGTGCAATCATTTGCCGTTGTTGTGTGGGGAAGGGATCAATTAAAGCTGTAGGTGTGGGGTTTCCCTTGAGAAAATTGTGTACTTCTTCACGATGTGGACATTCTTTTGTGAAGTGATCATCACCACACAATAAACAAGGATATTTGACCTTCCGCTTTTTTTTCATGTTATCGGGATTATTTTTGGGCTCCTGCTGATTAGAATATTTCTTGGATTTTCCTTTGTACTTCTTTTTTCCACAATATTTTTGAGCTAAAGCAGACTGAACTGAATTCACTTCCTCAGTGGAAGTAGGCTGGGTGAACGATTGGTGTTGTTGCTAGCCTGCAGTGAGGATGGAGTTGAACTATGTTGGTTCTGTGATCCACCTGATTGGGGAGCAGGTTGGGAATAAACATAACCAATGATTCCATCGGCATGTGATCCCGTAGGAGGTTTTGTTGGGTCGTGTGTAGGGCGTGGGGTGTTAGGAATAATGTCGTGTATTGTTCCATATTGAGCATAGACTAGGTCTAAATATTGAGCATGTGAAATAGCTTGTTCTTTCGTAACGACCCCTCCCATAGCCAAATATTTAGCTATGATGGGTAGTAAAGAATTCGTGAACCAATCAGCGAGTAAGTGGTTCAGAATGGGAGGTTTAATGAGGCAACGCATCCTTCTCCACTCATGAATATGATCTGAAATGTGAGTGGAGGTTGATTTTCATAGGGATGTCAAAAGATACGTGTCAGTTTCATAGCGGATTGGTAACTGAAAATTAGTGAAAAAGGCCATAGCTAAAGATCGAAAGTCGGCGAAAGAGTGTGGTGGTAACTCGATGTACCACTTCGCAGCAGTACCGGTGAGGGTTCTTTGAAACAACCTCAGACAGATAGAATCGTCCATTAAGGAGTTTGAGGAGCACCACAAATGATAAGTCATTACGTGGTTCTTAGGGTCCTCACCAGTTTTGCCATCGAATTTCGGTATGTATGATGGTAACTTCACAGGAATAGTTGGCCAATTTATACCTCGTTGGATGGGATCGTTTTTCAAACGGGACAGATCTGATATATCTAACATAGCTAGAAATGGTAATTGTCGATTTGGCTGCGGATACTGGTAATATTTATAAGGCATATGGGTAACAGCAGGACCATGAATTGAATGATCGTAAGGTCCTCCCATGAAGTGTTGGCCATATGGAGGTGGGCCTCCTGAACTAGGAGGTGGAACGGAAGGGGTTCCTCCTCTGGAGTAAGGGGGTCCATCGCCGGAGTAGGAGGGTCCTCCGAGTGGAGGTGGGACAGGTGGTGGGGGAGGAGGTGGGACAGGTGGGGGGGGGGTGGTCTTCTAGTTGGAGGTCCAATCGGTGGAACATTATGATGCACCCATGGGGTGTTCATGTTTCATGTATAGGGTAATTTAAGAAAAATATTCCCTGGATATTTTTGACCTATAACAATGTTATGATTACCTGGGTATGTATGCCCCCATGGGGGTTGGGTCCAAGTAGATGGTCCCCCCATTTGATGTTCCCATGTGGGTTGTCCCATGGCTAGGAGTGAACCCCCAACCATATTATAGTTCATGTGTGAAGGATATCCTCCGCTCAGATTTTGTCCCCTAATTGGATGGTGCCCCCCAGTTAGAGTTGATCCACTGACTAGGGGTTTCCCCCTAGTTGAAAATTGTCCACTCATTGGAGTATGCCCAATAAGAATATGTTGACCACTAATGGTAGGTTGAACCATACTCATATGTTCAGTATTAATTAGAGGATAACCTCCACTCAAATTTTGAGGTGGAGGTGGTGTCCCATTATGAAGTTAATAGTAGTTGAAGGTTTCCCTCTAGTTGTTGGGGTCAAGTGTGGTGTAGAACTGACCAAATGATCTGGAGGTGTACCAGACAGAAAATATGGTTGGCCTGGCTCATAAGTGGTCATGATAGGTGTTGATATTCCAGGTGAAGAGAAGGAAAAAGAATGTATGGGGGAATGTTGTTCAGGGGTTGGTACTTCCCAACCGGGTCTTGGAGGAAAACTCCAACGCCTAATCCGGTCACTAAATGTACGTAAACGATCGGTAGTCTAGTAACTGGTGCGAGAAATGCATTGTTAGGAATCCATCGGGGATGGAAACGACGTGGTAGAGTTTCCACCATCGGAGGTGAACCAAAATAAAAAATATTATGTCCTAAGGAAGTTCCTTAAAATGATGCGGTTGGACCAAACACGATCGCTATCGGGTTGTCCGAGGGTCGACTGAAGATCCAATTGGTAGTTCCGGGGAGACTGTCAAGTGAGCGATGAAAAGTTGTGTCATGCAGAGGAGGTTGTTCCACTAAAAAAGGTACTGTAGGATCAGTGATAGGTGGATTTATAGGAGGGGAGTAATTTACTCCTGTTTCAATATTAGGATTTTATTCTCCGCGTGATTCGGATGTTGTGGGTTGATCCATGATTGCTCCCGAGTTCTCCTCCCGGTTAAGGGGATAATTAGGCGGCAAGTTTAGTATTCTGCAGGATCTTCTTACGGGCTTCTTAGCCAGGGAATCTGATGTGAAACGTCTCCTAAGAGTCTTCTAAAAGAGAAAAAAACACTTCAATATCTACTTGAGCTAAGGATGCAAGCAAACTTACATTGTAGGTGGTATTCAAAAGTCTAGAACCTCACAAGATTATCAAGTCATCGAAAATCACGATATACTACAGGGTCCAACAGTTATACTCGACCCAATATTTCATAGCACTAACCAGGGAGGATTAGGACCGTACCCCTGACCTATAACCCGACTACTTGGAAGTACATGCATAGTAGCTCTCCGAGAGTTGTTCTCGGTGTATTGCCATACCAAGAGGACCAATGGTTAACTCGGATGGTTTCAAGAATCCTAGTGGTGTCTCCCAATATACTCAAGGTATGTAGGAGCTCCAATCCATAGTAGTGTTGTATAATGCACAACCATACGACAGGAGCCTTCCGATATATTATCGAGTATGTGAAGTACCTTTCTATATACCCGAAGGTACGTGAAAGGCCGTTCGATATATCGACTTGTACATGGAAGAACTACAAGTCCTCGGGATGAAATGCAGGAAAATAACGACAACTGCTATGTTTTAAGATGTCGGAACACATCTCTAACCTAACACATGAGTTTCTATACAATTTTAACCTAGGCTACCGCTTGATTTTATCTTGTACAGTTAGGTGAATGCATGAAGTGAAGACTTGGAATTTAAACAAGATGCAACATAATCTATATGAAATGCAAGTCTTTGTTTTTTTCTTTCGATGAAAACTAATTAAGGTAAGGAGAAGTCTTTTCTTTTCCGATAGCAAAAATGAACAAAGTACCTCTACTTTATTTCTCCAAACTAACCAAAAGACTCAAAAGTACTCTTTCAACTAATCCAACAAAAACGAAAATAACACACCAAATCGAAAATATTTTCTCTTTTTCTTTTCAAATTAAGCAAAGCTATGAACAAAAAATGACAAGACAAATTCTTGTTTCAATTGCAATAATTCTAATTCTGAAATGAAAATCAAAAGAAGTGGAGGGAAAATCAAGACGTAGAAGATCTTTTTCTAACTTTTGGAATACTTTGAGAAGGCCGAAATTCACTCAAAAATTTCAAGGAAATAAAAAAGTACTTTTTAAAAAGAAGAAGCCATAAGCATTAATATTTTTCAACTTTTTCAAAGGTTGTTAAACGATTATTTCAAAACATGAAAAACTCTTCGCAACAATTCCAAGTAATTTGTTTGAAATGAAGATAATAAGGAAATTTATGATTTTCACACTATTGTACTCAATGGATCTGAGAATTATACCCCTCTTTTAACCTTAAATTCATACAACTAGAGAATATTTTCCGCTGCAATATTCAATCAATCGGAAATTCAAAAAATATTAATCACCCAATATCTCGAGACAACACACAAAAGCACACCAATTTTGCAAAAATCACAACAAATAACTACTAGAGGGATGAGAAGTAAGAGTGAACAAATCAGATAAACTGAGAGGGAGTCACAAGACTGAATGTACTCATGAGGGATTGAAATTCCCCCCTACAGGAGCGACACTCGTTTCACTAGTTAAGACTCAAATCAAACTCTAAACTTCAACAACAGACCAAAGACAAAGCACACTGTGTCTAGGAGACTCTGTGATTGTCAAGGAAAACCCACATACTTCAACAAACCAAGCCAAAATCAATTTGGGATATTTTTTAAACTATACACCCATTTTTGAAGGGCGACTCGCCCTGCAGGTGTACACCAAAGCGTTGGAAGCCTAGTGATGCGTTTTGCACACGCGGGAAGTGAGTTAGTGCCACATGATGTAAACGAGAAAAATGCATTAGCGACGCAGGATGCTTGAAGGTAGGGCGCGCCAGATTTACAGTGACGCAAGCACAAAACTGCCCAAGTGCGTCGGACGAGATTCAAGTATGAAAAATAGAAAAATATCAACAATCCAAAAGATAAATGACTTGATAACAAATCCCAATCAGAGTGTGGATCACCCAGAAGCTATCTGATAATCAGATCCAATGAAGAAAGAGGCAATTAAGAGGCTAATCAGAAGGAAATAAAATACCAAGAATTACCAACAAATCAAAACTTATGGGCTACCTATTCCCAGTGTGGTCACCAATTTTGTTTACGGACAATCTGTAAATGCGGACATAAACGGATCTCCCTAGGCTGAATGGTTCGGATCTAGAACAAAAAAAGTACACAATACATATAACTTTCCTATATTGATCAAATTGAAAAGTAAGTTGAGAGATAACTCACCTCATGAGCGCAATTCCTTTCTCCTTGCTTGATTCAACTCCTTGATCTCCAAATCTTCAGCTGCAAAACATGAAACAAGTGGAAACAAACAAGTAGTGATAGCATGTAATCATAAATCAATCTAGATTAGTGGTCAAAGAAGCCAATCCTAAACTCTATAATAACAAGATGTTTATGAAAATAATTTGTATTAGTGTAATTACATAAAGTACAAAGAGAGTGGTTAAAACCGATCTTTGAAGTGATAACACCATCCGAATGATAGCCTCAAAGATCAAAGCTTTGCCTCCTATGGATGAAAGGAATCTCCTAGCAGAATTTCAACAACATGTAGGTACTCTATCTTTTTCCTCTCTTAACCATGGAGAGGGGGTTTATATTTATAGGGATAAGAGGATAGGAGAGGTTGAGGGTTTGTGGGAGAATCTTAAGGGCTCATCCCACTAGGTAAGGGGATCGAGTGCCACCTTTCCTAACATGTAGGGATAAGCCTCCGCGCAATCAAAGGTTCCAAAAGTCGCTCGAAGCTTCCCCTTTTCCATTTTAACCAACAACGACACACCTTGCACACTAGCAACTCACGTCATTGAAGGGTGATGCCTATTGTGCAAGGGAAACTAGTGTCACTAACGTGCTTTATCAATGTGCAGAGCGCGTCACCTAAGGTCTGACACACCATGCCAATGAGCAGGGAGCGTCGGGGTGACTACAAAAGGTTGAAAGGTTAACATCAACTCTCCATTTAATCATTTATCCCAAGTTATTTAGGAATTAGGGCACATAGAGGACACATAAATCAACATGACGAGATTTTGGTGTAACATATGCTAGCCTAATCAATGTTTGGTAATTGATTTCAGAGGAAAAAAATTTATGTTGGAAGATGGTTGCAGTTGTTCTAAAAGATAAATAAGAGTAGTACAAGCTCTTGTTGCCATCAACAAACAACGTGATGGATTATGTCGGATTTTGGTTAACCTGATTCATCTTTGAAGAAACAACTTGAAAACTAAAATGCTGGGATAGCCTTGGTAGAGTTCTGAAAATTTGATGTTTGTAAGCATTGTATAAATATCTATAAGCATTAAGCACCAAGGATGGTGTAGAATTTAAGGGGGAGGGGAATGTAACAGCCTTGGTTTGAAACCCCTAGCCTGGTTATGCTAAGATGTAATTATTGTCTATGATTCTTATAAGGCTCAACATTTTGTACTTTGTAAATATTAATACTAAAAATACACAACTGGCTGTGCTGAGGTAGTACACTGAAAAGATCAGGGAATTGTGTATTCACCAGAGACAATAAGGGGGTTAGGTGTCTTAGGTGGGAGACCATGGTACAACCCTGTTAAATATTTAAGTTCCTAAGTTTATCCTAAGTCTTAAAACCATTTAAATGACCTTAGTTATATTTTTAAAATCATATTATTAATTAATTATGATTAAGTGATATTTTTTTTGTTTTTAAGTTTTTAAAAATAAATATAAAAATGGTTGGGAGAGCCCACGTGGTTCCAAGGGACATGCATGAACTTATACATGCCAGGGGAAAAGTAATGGGTGTTGATTTTGTGCGAAGGGGGGAAGAAGAAGATTGAATTCAGAGAGACTTTCCCATGCCCAAGTATGTCATAGAGAACAAGGGAGATAATTATTATCCTAGAACGAAAATTGAAATGAATCCCTAAACCTGTGAGCCAATTTGTTGATCAATTTTTACCGCAAATATGCCCATTTTGTCTCTGGTCATTCTAGTGAAGTGGAAAATGGTGTATGCAGTTGACTTGGTGGATTTCTGAGAACATATGGCAGTGATGTGTTTCACTATTGTGCAGTCAGAAGGAAATCAATGGGGTTAAGTGCACTGTTTGGCATGTAATTGGTATTTAATCCAATTTTCATGATTGCCAAGTGTAAATTATGAAAAGTACGAGAATTGGTGAGAAGTCTGTTTGGTGAATGAACAAGTCTTAGCTCGGGGTTGGTGTTATGCTGAGAGGTTAATGGGAAAATTACCTGCGGTTGGGTGGATCCTGGAAGCCACAAAGCTAGTTTCCAATTCAAGTATTCAACAGATAACTTTATTTCATGAGAATGGTGTTATTAACTTGCAATCATAATTTTTGATAAAATTTGCCATGATTTTCTATTTAAATTTATGGGTTTATAATTGAAATTATGTCGAAGAGTATAATGACGGAAAACTATTATGAATGGATAAATAAGTAGGAATCCCATTCAGTTTGTTAATTTTTCTTAAGTTGCAACAATATTTGCAAATAGTTAAATTTTATTACAAAGGCCTTTGTTAAATTGTTAATTAACTATGTAGTCATATTCTTACTATGTAGTTTGAGTTAAATGACATGTTTTACTATGTAGTTCAAAGAGTTAAATGTAATGTTTATTTATACAATTTATTTCATAAAGCATTATATTCTTACTTTTCATATAGTTGGAAGAAAATAATTTATCAATGTTCAAATGTTATGTTTGAAACGAGTATCCACATATGTTTTACAATGCTCATGTCATATTATATCTTAATAGGTAAGTTAAAAATAAAACTGTGTTAGATTTGCTAAGTAGTGTTTGCATTAAGTGGTAATTTAGTTTACTTTAAAATGACGGGTTGGTTTGGTTTGTTAAAACCATGATTTGGTTTATTTGAAAAAGATTAAATATTTATGTCAAAGCTGGTTTGTTAAAACCATGATTTGGTTTATTTGAAAAAGATTAAATATTTATGTCAAAGCTCCAAAGTAGAGTAAATATTTAAGTCTTAATTTTGTTTATTAATTAATTTGTAAACAAAACCATGTTTTAAGGCATGTTTTTAGGTGCTTTTCCTTGAGTGGTATTGTTTTTTGAAAACCATGGGCTCAAAATTGCTAATTCTAAAGACTTCGAATTGGACAATGTACTTGCTATGATGCTTTTACTACGTAGTAAGTTTATATATATATAAAATACAAAATAATATAGTTCTTTTCCTTGTTTTAATAATAAGGAAATTAAATTTCTTGAGGAAATATTTTTTTTTCTTATCTTAAGAAAATATTTGGCATAATTTTATATGTTTGTTTGGAAGCTCACTTTGTCACACTGGTAGAAGCTCACTAAGTCATAGTTCACTTGTCAAAGACAAAACTTATTATGGTCCAGTATTCATATTTAGTATAAATAATATATTATTGGTACTGATATGGGTGCATGTTGATGTATTTGTAACTTCAGAAGATATTCACTTGTGTATTGTATTTGTACTCTATTGTATCCCCAATGGAGATGTATTATTCCTCCGATTGGAAGTGTCGTCAGTTGTACTTGCAAGTGTCGCAAGTTATATTGTAAGTGTCGTAACTTATACTTGATGGGTTATTAGACCACCTTGATGGTGTCGGCCCTGTATGATTCATGTGGGTCAAAGGGTTATTAGACCACCCTAGTAGGGGTCGGCCCAGTCATCATTATGTTAAGTGGTTAAGTTGAGGCCGACCTAGTTGAGTAAAGGTCAAGTGAAAGTTAGTGTATAAATATAGAGTGTGTCTCTCTCATTTTACACATTCTATTATTCACTCACTTCGCATTAGTGAGAGAGAGGAGGAGTGCACACAAGTGGAGGAGGAGCATGTTGATGAAGATATCTACCTCTTGGGTTTGATCATTCTGATCCTTGTATTGATGCTTATTCTATCTCTGAGGAAGTTGCAGGGTTTTTCACCTTCTTGGTTTTCCCCAGTGAAATGTTTTGTGTCTCTTGTCTCTTGTATCTTATGCTTGATATGTTGGACATGTTGTTCTTTCAGTTAAGATCCTATATCTATTGAATTAAATGATGAAAAACTAACATGGTATCAGAGCTAGCCTGAAGGAAGGCATGATATGGCATTTATGACACTTGTTGCACTTGCGACAAATTGCAAGCTAGGGCTTGATATAGAAAAAACCAGTCATCGTAGCACTCTCGCTATAAATCCATTTTGACGAAGTTGCAGGATCTGAAAATTTTATAGGTCGAAGAAAACATCCCCATGTACCTTGTGTCTGAAGAAAAACATCTAATTTGCTGTACTTTCTGTTTTATGATCCGTACAATCTAGGGTTTCTGCCTCTTCCAGATATTAGTCATAAACAGGTGACCTAGGAAAAAAGGTCACAACTTGGGCTAGGAAGATCCAAATGAAATTTCGTAAATAGTGATAGGTATGGCACGGACTATACTTTCACAGGTCCGCTTTTCAGAGGCTGAAGTTGAACCAGTGACACGTGGCACGCTGTACAAGTTCGCTCTCCTATTTTATTCCATAAATAGGTCACGTTGCGACACTTGGAATAACTCTCTCTCAGAGAATCCAATTGAGGTAATACCTATGAGATTGGAAAGATGACAGATCAAGCTACCACAAGATGATTTTTTAGACCCTGTGGACTCATAATTTTAGAGATGCGCCAGAAACAATCAGGTGCGTATTTCTATCAAAACAAAATTGGATTCTGAGCACCTTCATTCTTGGCTTGTCACTGCTGTGGGAATTTAGGGCTTCGGAAGAAGTTGGAATTTTTGGAATCCAAGTCCACGGCTGAATGCTATCGTGTCAGGGTGAGTACTGTGGAAAGGCACCTATTGCTTCCATGGTCCAGGGTGACCATGGATAATCACCCACTCGAAGTAGATCAATACGGGTTGACCGTGGGAAGTCACCGGCCACAACACCGCATCAGGTAAGTGTTAGTGCTTAATAGTAACTAAATTTCATTACAATAACAATATTTGAATGATGTTAATATTATTTTGATTAATTTTATTGTTTGATGATTTTAGTCCAGTGCACTCGATCTGGGTGATGAGGTAGTTGAGGATGAGATTTACTATTCCACAGACCCAATGCAAACTTTAAAGAATGCCCTGAAAAAGGAAAACATAGAAATGATTCCTTGGCTCGCATAAGGCCCATGACAAAGGAGACAAGGGAAAGGATTGAAGAGCTGCAAGATCAAATACAATCTTATGGGGTAAGTGGCATCTTCACATATTTTTTTAAGCTCTGACATGATTTCATATTTGATATTATATTTTCTATTTTTCCAAGTGATCTGATAAAGTAAAGTTTCTCGTTTGTAGGATTTTTTAAAACCTGTGACTAGAGAACCTACTGAGACAGGTATAGGTAGCAGTGATGCTCCAATGCAACAAAAATGTCGGCAAAGGAATGTACCAATGAGGCTTTTTGACACTCCTGCGGTTGGCCTTGAATCCATTGATGACGACACTAATTTTGATCGGCATGACATGCCGAAGAATGATGAGACGAAGCCTAGGACTCCACATGACTCTGAAGACGAATGTATTGTAGATGACCAGGAAAATTTTCCTAGAGAAGCATAAGTTAAAAGCACCGGATCACTAGATCTCACCTTTCTGGTGGATGACGCTTGTGTTGCGATCAAGATTCAAAATATTGCAGGTATTTATTAATTAATTTATCCATTTTAATCATGAAATTGAAATGGACATACGTTGAAATTATTATAAATTAATGGATTACATGTTTTTGTAGGAAACAATGTTTTCTATAGGAATTTGAATGACAAAGCATTGGAGCTGTTTGGCCCCACCATTCGCACATGGAGGAATAGCCAAGATAGCGAAAATATAGATGAATTGATAGACCACATGGTAAACTTGTTCGACAATACATTCAACAAGAAAGTGGTTGTAAAGTTAGCTGGCGAGAATTTAAAATATACCAGGGCCCAATATAGCGATAAATTGCAATTTGACCTCAAGCATGAGCGCCCTCCCATGGTTCTGGAGAAAGAGTGAAAGGAACTCATAGAGGATGCAAAGGAGAACTTGCTAAAAATACAAGGAAAACAACCACGGCCTGGTAAAGCAAGGTACAACACATATCATCTTATTAGTGAAATAAGATGAATTTTTTTTTTTTTTTTGTGTTTTAAGAATTTTGATATCTAACGTTTTTAAAAATTTTCATATATAGGATACATGACACCTCCAAATAAACCAAGGCTAGAATGGAAAAGCACGGGAATCATACACTAGGCCAAGGTGTCTATAGAAAACTAAGAGCCTGAATCGTAAGAAATAAATGATTAACTGTGGGGAATATTTATTTAACAGTAGAGAACAAATATCTGTTTTTGATACTAGAAATTTTAAATGTGTTATGCATTGCAGGGAAATACGTTCCAAGCTGCTGCCACCGAGGAAGACCTAAAGCTTGGTTTCAAGTATGGTTTTAAAAGTGTGATTGAATATCGGAAAAGCTTGGGGCAGATTCCAATCTTCCCAATGGCGCAAATGCAGGTAAATAAAATGAATAAGGCTATCATTGCAGTATACTATTAAAGTCTATTCAATTTTGATTATATCACCCATAACTAAATATTTATGTTTGTTTTTAAGCAACAATGCAACCGCAATAGTGAATCTAGCGGTACTCAACACGTACCAGTTGATTTTGGGGTGTGCATGTCCCATGATAGTGGGGAGAAGAGTAGCCATTCTGGTATGTATGCTTTGGAAATATAAATATCTACTCTGATTATAGATATATATTTCCTGACGTATACTTATAAATTTTCTTCTTTCAATGGAAGACCATGTAGCTCAGGAGGGTGAACTGCAAGAGGAACCAAGTAGACAAACAATTAACACACCAGCTGTCACAGCTACACAGACAGGTAAATAGCAATATTGTAATTTTAATCAAAATAATGAAATAATTATTTCAATAATATTTCAACATATCGATATGCTCATTTCCGTTGCAGTTCACACCCCTTCAGAACGACCTCCATGCCCTACTCAGCGGCGTACAAGAAGTATGATACATGAGGGAATGGAAACACAAACAATAGTAGGAGATGGCGTAGTAAATACTGCGCCAAATGATGATTGTGATACCCTACTCGTCAGTTATTACAATGCAAAAAAACATAAATCAATGAAAAAGTAGATGTATAAATTCATGACTTGTATTTTGATGTATATCGATGTTGTTAGTCTAAAACATCGTTTATATGAATTACCTAATCATGCTTCAATGTTTATATGTTTATACATTTTGATGACTATCCTAGTTATGCATGAATGTTTATATGTTTTCTATGTAAACAAAATCAATTATTGGGTATGGGGAATTGAGAGCGATGTGAGGGGGGGAGGGGCCATATGAGCTTCCACCTTCACGTGGTTGGCCCCGTTTAGTAGAGAATATTAAAATATTCTCAAAACAGAGAGGAGCTCAATAATGTATAAATAGTCTTTTATTCCTATGTATTAAAGATTTTTGTAAATTTTTAAATGCATGTCTATTTCTTAAAATATTGTTAATAAATTTAACATTTCACGGTTCATTGATTTCTACGAGACTTTGTAGTAGGATTTAAATGCCTGTTTATTTGCTTATATATTATTTACTCATATAAAAAATCTGCCTTTGATGATTTATGCGGGTCTTGGTGATGGAAATGCATATCGTGGACAACTCTTATCAAGTTGTATGGGCGAATGGATCTGGCGAAAGGACAATGATAAGGTAAGGGTTTTGACAATTTTTTTAAAGTGGGTTTTGACATGGTTTTTCATTATGCTTTCTGCAAGTTCTCTAGTTATTTTAGTGTTTAGAAGATCCGTCTTGAAATGCATCGAATATGCCATTATTTTATGTTTGGGGATCATAATCAGCATTTTGAATTTTGGTTTCTATTTTTTAATTGATGCTTAATATTGAAGGATAATAGGCATCCATTGTGTTGAAATACCACTCTCAGGTCACGACCATAGTCATCATAGACTAAGCCAAAAGTATTAGTGAACTATGACATAGTGAAAATAGGAATTTTATACAAAAGTGAATGAGATCCCCACTGAAAAATTATACATATAAGCCTAAAGAAGATCAAATGAAGAATTCTGTCCACTCATGGAATTATGTTACAATGGTTCAAAACCTGCGTCAGTGGGATCGATTAGAAGTCAACAATCATATCCATCTAACAAATTCTTGGAAGTTGTTTCAAACTCAACAATATGGCCCCACGACCCTGTCCAAATAGGACACATGAAACACTTGGATACTCTTGGAGTGATTTGGAATATCCATTCAATACGAAACTTGTCCAATGCATTAGCTTATAGGGTTTTGGCACTTGATTCTATGAGCCCATGTCTTTGAGAGAGGTCTTCATATAGGATTGTAGAGCAAGGAACCTATGGATCCCTTCTTCAAACGAATTCCAGGCGCCCAAGAATATATTATATGCCACCACATTTGATTTCAACTATTGTTTCTTCATTTTTTCAAAATAGAGAAAGGCCATTTCAGATTTATATTCTTAATGCATGTCTTGATAAAAAATGTGTATGTGCTGCCATTAGGCTTAGTACTGGCTTTGCACATGTTTTTGAAACTTTGCAAATACACTTGTACATAACCCACATTTACATATGCATTAGAGAGGATGGACCTACTAGTATGAGCTGGCTATATGCCATGCATTTCTATTTCTTCCATAAAAAATATTGCATGGCAAGGAGCAAAATTGCATGCTCTCATGATAATGTTGTAAGTGATAAGTTTAGGTTTGAATTGAGACATCTTGGAAGGCTAGGAATGAACGACAATAAATGACAATAAATTGAGACATTTACATATATTATGCTTGGATTTCTTACTATTTTATTTTGTCACATCCAAAGAGGTCTCCATTTCAATTTCAGATATACATTATGTAATCCTAATTTCTAAGCTTTCCTCATAGAGATATTTTTCTTTTGAAGTGTTAAAGGAACAAAAATATTGACCATAATGAAAAAAATCAACAAAACCTTGGAGAATGGTATTTCAATCTTGCTTCGAAGCACCTAGCTAGTCCCTTTTATTTTCCATTTAAAAAAAAAAATTATGCATGTCAACACTTGAGCTAACACAACATTTGGATTTCGAGGGCACTTCCAACTCCAAACCCTTAGCTACAATATATAATGTTTTTGAAAAGCATTTTTCTGTTGAATTTACAATTAGATCAATCAAAGGAGATATACTAGATCAATCTCTTTTTTCATTCTCTTTTTTTGCACTTGAAAATTATAAAAATCTTGATAAACTCACCATCAATTTCATTTAATCATCTTTGTTCTCAGAAAAGATGATAAGATCTTGTCCAATGCCAAAATTCACTAATATAATGTCACCTAGCTTGGACATTTAGGTTATACTCATAAGACATCAGTTTCCACACACAATCTGCAATTTGGAATGGGTCTCTCAACTAGCAAACCATTTCCCATGGTTGCAAGTTCACAAGTGTCAATATGGGATACCACACACACTGCTTTTCATCAATGCTTGAAGGATTGTTGTTATCACTTTCCAGACCCTCCTCACAAGTTTGGCATCTTCTGAAGGTCAATATCAAACTTATTCTTTGCAATAGTCATTGGGATTTTCCATGCTTATTCTATCCTTAACTGAATCAAAGGAGGCCAATCTGAATGAAATATTCACAATTTGTTCATGGGTTGTTCTCTTATCTGCAAGATTTATTGAATGGTAAATAGAAAATTGTTTGGGATAAGATATACCTAGTGCAAATGAGGGTTGTCAAGATAGTCTAATGAATTCATTACCAAATATAGAGGATAAAGTTACAACAGAAAGTAGACCTTCTTAGTTCTATGGATGATAGTATTTTACACAAACAGACATACTATTGGTTCCATTCAGAAAAAAAAAGTGGTTAGAGAAAAAAAATGGAAAAATAGGACCAACATTATGTTCTAGAATAAGTCCACTATGCTCCATGAGGGTTTCCTCATGAAACCTAGTGCATTACAAAGAGAGCACTCCAAATAAGACATACAAATCAATGTGTGATGTGGTGTGTTGCTTGGGAAGACCCTCTCCTTCATTTATTTATATGAGTGGTGTTATCCCGCCATTTGCATAGGGTATGCACTAAGGATTTCAGACATCAATCTAAGGATTTTGAGTTGATATGGGGCTATTCTGTAGATTTCTAAGTGATCTATGACATATTTCATACCTTAAAGAGCTATTCTGAGTAGTCTCATGGGCGTAAACAACCCTAGAATAAAGTATGTAATATTTTTGAAGGAAGTCTAAGTATCAAAAAATGAATTTTGGGCAGTTTTGAAGTGACTCTGGGCATGGACAGTGGCAGCAAGCAGCACCTTTCACAAATATGGGCACATAAACAATAATGAAGAGGGTTATTTTTCAGGTCTGGGAACAACTAGGGATTTTCCAAACATTTCTCAACCCCAAATTAGCCTTGAAATGGAATTCTTGATAGCCACAAACCATCAAGTAGCAACCTTTTCTCAATTTCAGGTGCATAAGAAGCAATTATGGCTTGAATTTGACAACTGAAAATGGAAAGGCACCTGCCTTCTTTTGGTCCGTTCAACAATCGTTCATCGATAGTTGCGCAGGAACATCGTTGAAGGTATAGCAAAACTGTCGCAACCTCTACCTTTTTTTAGTCTGTTTGACGAAAAACCGTCGATAAAGAGATGATTTTTCATGGAAGCAAATTTCTGTGAAACGCTTTTTCGACATATTTGCGTCGTTATAGGGACACATTTTCGTCGATAGATGTAGAAAATGTTCACGGTTTTTAATTTTTTTTTTAAAACTTCTAGGTACCGTTTATATATAGATGGAAGTTCGTCGAAAGGTATAGCAAAACCGTGGAAATGCACCTGCCTTCTTTTGGTCTATTCGACGATTGTTCATCGATAGTTGCGCGAAAACATCGTCGAAGGTATAGCAAAACCGTCACAACCTCTTCCTTTTTTAGTCTGTTCGACGAACAACCGTTGATATAGAGACGATTTTTCGTGGAAGCAAATTTCTGTGAAACACTTTTTGGAAATATTTTCATCGTTATAGGGAGAAATTTTTGTTGATAGAGAGACGGTTTGTAGAAAATGAATAAAAAAATCATTTTCAAGACCACCTTATAGAAGACACGTGGCGACCAGTTTTTGTCTCTATTGCAACGGCTTTCCACGTTTGTCCTTATATCCACAAAACAGGTTCCATGCAAAATTGCGCCCATGATCGTCGCAATTGAGATGACAAAACATGGCAATATCAACGCAAAACCGTGGCAAAATTCCTCAAATGTGCTAGTGAGATGGGCATATAAAAGACTACTGTCATCAGGATAATCGATGGCAAGACATTCGACTTGTACAAACAAAGAGCTTCTGCGACATTTGTTAAGAGTACGACTTGCATGCCACAGAGGACTGTCCATATAACATGAAGAATAAACAAGCTCTGTGGTGTGCTATATGTGAAGTTAATTCTCATTCCATAACAGAATGTCATTTGAACTTGAAGAATAAAAAAAATTATCCCGCAATATACCAGACTAATACTGTCGAACAAAGAAATGAAAGAAATGACCAGAGCGACAGGAATGACAGATATCAAAGAAACGATGACATAAGATATGATCGACGTTATGACAATTTCACCGACGAGGAGGATTCCCATGTCGAGGTCATGGAAGTCGATACTTCTTCCCTCGTCGACCCGTAACATGTTTCACATGTCGTAATGAAGGACATCGTTATGCCGATTGTCTTTACAAATATATAACAGATCTGAAATTTTGTATAAAATGTGGAGTAGGGGATCACTATTGGGAGGATTTCCCTACTATACTTGAAAATATCAACAATAAAAAGAACGTTAATGTCTAATCTTGTGTTCCTAAATTTGATGTAATTAGAATGAAGAATATTCAAATTGTAACAAGGCAAGGTACTAGAACTGGTCATGATAATCCAAAAATTAAAAAAGTAATGAATAAAGAGGATTATCCGAATCCAAATAAGCAAAAAAATATATTTAAGAATGCATCTGATATATTCCATGAATTGGCATCACAAGAAGATAATGATCAAGCTCGACAAGAAGCTACTAATGAATTGGTCAATTTAATAACTAAAGAAGAAGCTGCCCCGAAATTAATAGACTTGATGTGCAATATTAAAAACAAATCTCTCGAAGCAAAGCAAGCTAAAAACATATGTCGACTAGATAAAAAATATAAGAATGACGCAGATCCTCTGGTTGACCTAGAAATTAAAGGATACTGTGTCCGACAGGTAGTCCTTGACTTTGGATCTCAAGTAAATATCATGACTCGTGATACTTTGGATCACCTGGGTCGACCTCAACTACAAGTGTAGAGCTTCTACTTGAAACTAGCCAACCAAGGTTTGATCGAACCAATCAGAGTATGGAGAGATGTCGAAACATACATCAAGGGTATAATGACAACAGTCGACTTTGAAATCACAAATCCCAAAGACAAATCCATTTCATTCCCAACATTAGTTGGACGACCTTGGGGACGAAAAAATGAAGGCTTCAATATCGCTTGACAAAGAACGAATCAAACTCAAAGGAAATGGTCATAAAGTCATAGTACCAATTCATCCATCGCAAGGAGAGCCTTGGACATAACCAATCGATGATGATAACGACATTTGATAGCTATACTAGATAAATAACAATGAAGATTATACTGAACCCAATTCACAACGAGAAATCTATTTCGGAAATCCTGCATCGGTCGGATACAATTCAGGTGTTGAATTATATGACTGGTAGATTGAGAACTACGAACTGCAAGCTAGAGAATGATGGACAATCGAAGCTATTCCCAAAAATAAAACAAAGCAATGCTTCTCTATCTATACAATACCAAATATATTCGAAAGAAAAATCTGAGAATATCCAACTTTGGCACCGGCGAAGAATGACTCGACATTCACTCCTCCGCTGAGATGTAAAGAATGTGAATCTCCATCTTTACATGTCGAATAAGTATCAAAGTATGTTGGAGAACAAGGACGACTGCAGAGCTTAGTCGAGACATTCACAAGTCAAGCAGCAATATGGTGGGATACGCACCAGTCGAGACTCCAGAATTGGACCACTGCATCAACATATTTTGTTGAAACGTTTGGAGGAAAGAAACTAACAGCCCAAGCGATAATCCCACTATTCACACAAGGACAAGATCCCAAAGTACACATCAATAACTATGAAAGGGAATGGAGAAGACTAGGGTACAAATATGAAAGAATATGGCCACATATTTTCCCAAACAAACTCGACGACTTGCTGGACAAATGGTACAAAATGGAAGAGGCAAGAGGAGAAACATTTATTTGGAAAGAGATAAAAGAAAATTTCATCAAAGATTTCAAATTTTCTCCAAAGGAGGAGCAATTAATTGAAGCAAGCCATCAAGTGAAAAAATTTCTACAACCGTTGAATAATAAAATACAAGTAGATAATCAACAATCTCCTCGACAAACCGCTATCTGCAATAACATCAAGTCGACATAAATCCAACACTCGACAAGATTACAATTGGAAACAGAGAAAAAAGAGGGAAAAAGCTTCAAATGGAAACAAGATCATCTAGGCACATCTAAGTTGATCAGAACAACCTTAAAATCCGACGCAACAAGGATAGGGCAAGAAACAACAAACAAAGAATGCACAGGACAAGCAGCCGTCGACAAGCACACGGAAGCAGAAAAACAACCAGAAGCTGTCGAACAACAGAAGGGACCAGACCGCCAGAAAGATTCCATAGATAAAGGACAAGAGAAAATAAAGAGAAAGTAGAAGAAATAAAAGAGAAGGCAACAAAAAGAACAATAGAAGCAGAGGAAACAACAACATCTCCAGCATATCCAGCAGAAAAGTCGACTCTCTGTGCAATTAGACCAGTTTGGCCCAATTGCTACATATGATCCTCAGGAAGCAAATGAGGACGAAATAAAAATTCGTGTAGATGCAGTCACCAGAGAGAAGAGACATAGAAGAAGTGAAAATCGCGAGCATCTAAAGAAACTGCAAGAAGAACAAACAACATTTTTGACTAAGTGCCAGGACTTAGCACAACAGGTTATACCGATACCGTCGAGTCCGACACAAAAAACCCGATCAACAAAGCATACACCATACTAGAGAGTGTCGTGTCGACTTTGAGATACCAAATGGCTAAGAACCAATGAGATCATTCTGTAGAGACATCTATCTTAATGACAAATCAATACACGTCTTTCACAGAAGCTCACAGCCTGCTTGCACATTATACCCAAGAATCCACCACAGTTGCTGAAGTCTTGCGCTCGACATGCTTCATCAACAACGACAAAATGCTGACGAAGTATTCACTGCAACCATCAATGAACAAATTATCATGGAGAACATAAAGCTTGCAAAGATGGAGAAACAAGAAGAATACTGGATCATCCAAGCCTAAGTTAGCCTCACCAAAGTTGAAAAGATCCATCCACACCTCCATAGAATTCTTTCCACCGTCGATGGAAAAATGAAATTATTTGGCCATGACATGATCAATCTATAAGATAAATCCACTCAAGACAAAATGGAAATCTTGTCGAGCCTAACCACTCTGACCATCGACATCTAGAATGCATTACACGCCTGGGAGGACTTCCAACATCAGCTATCAATATCTGCAGAGGCCATTGTCGAAATTTGTGTCCAACAGCAAGCACCAGCCAGCTCCAGTTGACCACAACAGTAGTAGCAAAATTCACTACTCATAGTTACATTGCATCTCCTCATTTCTTCGGGACGAAGAAATTTTTTGTGGTGGGGGAGTGATCTGGATTTATGTGGGAACGAAATGAAATAGAAGGTATAGAACCATATACATAGATATATTGCAAAGAACACAGTGATACAGTAAACACATATTCTATTAAAGAGCAGAAATAGAACAGACTGTAAAATACAACAGCAACAATGGTAGTAGCTATCTCTGAGAAGAGATGTGGCCGCTGTGCTCATTTGTGCCAAGTTGAATACAAAAAGAGGCCGAAAGGGCCTATTTATCATAACCATGAGGAAAAGAGTCGCAAACATCCAAAAACCTAACCCTAGAAGATGAACCGTCATAAAGTTTGCGGCCCAAGGTGGTTAGTTGAATAGTCAACTTCCCGGGGTCATAATTTTTGCATACATTCTCCGTTTGGGGTGCTCGGTAGCCCGTTGCAAAGGTCTATCCGATATTTACAACTTTCGAATGGGGCTAATTATATGTTGTTGGAAACCATCTGGCCCCCCAAATCACCAAAAAAGGTCATTTAGGGCCTCAAAACAACCCTGGAAGTTTAGGACCCGGAAAACAGTAGAAAAATTACTAGAAAATTGCCGAAATGGGAAACTATTTTGAGCCAGTGGAATAGGTGGGTGGCTACCGATATCCATCTGGATCATTCCTCCCTCCTTAGGAAGCAATGGTATCCATTGCATCAAATACCTTATCATATTTCGAACTGTGTATTGAGTTGAGCTCCTGGTGCGGTGTTTGCTGAAGTGAAAAGGATGCCTTACATTGACATCTGCAGAGGGTTGTAATTGTTGTAGATGGATGCACTGGACTTGTTCAACAATTTTGGTTGTCATGGTATCCTTGGTGTGCACCGGTGTGGATGGTTTCTTTTTGGAGGAGCACCTTGAAGGAGTGGCCTTGCACTATAGAGGTACCTGAATAGGCGATGCTGCACTGACTTTGTGTTCTTCTTGTTTCAGCTGAGTAGAGGGATAATGTGCAGATGTTGTGGATGTCTCTACGATTTGTTGTTCTCCTTCAATGGCAATTGCGAATAGGGAAAATTTCCCAGTGTGGGAGATTATCTTCTTGCCCTGCTTGGTTGGGGTAGGTGAAACTATCTCTGGTATTTGATAGAGTTGTCCTCCCAAAGTGACAATTACACTGCGAGGTCGTGATTCATATATAGCATGACGCTTCCACATATATGGATGTCCTAAAAGAACATCACATACTTCAAGTAGTGCCACATCACACAATACCTCATCTTTCAAGGGTTTGATATCGTATGGTAGGCGACATTGATGACTTAAGCGGATCCCTTGTACTTGGCTTAGCCAACCAATGGTGTATGGTTGCGGGTGCGGTGTTATTGGTAGATCCAATCTCTTGATGACTTCTGTCGCGGTTAGGTTCTTTTGGTTGCCGCTGTCCACAACAAAATTTAGGGGAATTCCCTTCACCCACATCTGTGAGTAGAAGAGGTGCTCCTCTACCTCCAACTCTTCAAGTTCCTTTGGTTGAATCTGTGTGGTAGCAATAATGACATTAGGTTCTGCATCAATGATCCGCTTCCCTTTGTCTGCAGCTGTGACATTGGGTTCTGAATCATAATCGGAACTAGGATCTGATTTTGAAGCTTTGATCTTATACACCAATGACTGTTTTGAGTGACATTCATCAGTGTTGTGCCAGGGGATTTTGTGGAACTCACACCACTTCCCGGTGTCTTTTGTCTTTCCGTTCCCCTTCTTCGCTTGTGGTTGGGACTGGTTGTCCTTTCCCTCTCCCGTGTTTTGCGAGCCAGAGTTTACCTTTACCTGCTTTTGCGCAGGTCCGAAGTCACGCTTGTTCTTTTGCTAAAATTTATGCTCAATCTTGACAGCATATCGATAGGCAGATCTGAGTGAAGAGATGTCTAGGAAATCCATCTATGTCCGTATGTATTGGTGTAGGCCACTACAATATTTCAGTACTAGGTGTCGTTCGGAGTCCTTGATACCCAACTTTGTGCACAAGGTATGAAAGTTGTTGGTTTACTCTGACACCGTTTGGTCCCTCTCTGATGCAGAATGGTCCATTTTGTGTCTTGGTCATCATAGTTTCCCACAGGGTAATCTTGTTCCTTAACAACATCTATAGAAGAGGCCCAAGTGGGATTGGCCTCAAACAATCCAGACTCATTTGATGCATTTTGCTCACAATAAGTTTCCCACCAATTTTTGACATGGGGGGCAGCCTTGAGGAGCGCAAAGGTGATCTTTTCCCTGTCGAATTTTTTTTGGACAGAGAAATACCCTTCTAGTAGATTCAACCATTTATCTAGGGTATCATCATCGATATGGCCTTCAAATAAAGGGATATCAAAGTTAAATTGTACCTTGAAGGGAGTCACATCTCCGAAACGACTACTTGTTGAAGGTGTATCTGCCGCCGTCGGCATGCGTCGAAGGATCTGGGAGAAGTTATCCATCATATCGTTCCTCTGTCAAGGGATTCCTCAGGAAACAACTTGATATGATATACTACTCCATCTTCTCTCTTTTCTTCCACCATCAGAGGCCATTTGGGGCAGTGAGAGTGAACTTCCCCAAGTGAAACTAGTTCGAGACCCAATTCTCTATATCCTGACCTCGTCGGGGACATGCACCGAGAAACAATCAAAGAGCAGATTGCTCTGATACCACTGATCTGGATTTATGTGGGAACGAAATGAAATAGAAGGTATAGAACCATATACACAGATACATTGCAAAGAACACAGTGATACAATAAACACATATTCTATTAAATAGCGGAAATAGAACAGATTGTAAAAGACAACAGCTAGAATGGTAGTAGCTATATCTCTAAGAAGAGATGTGGCCACTATGCACATTCATGACAAGTTGAATACAAAAAGAGGCCTATTTATCATAAGCATGAGGGAAAGAATCCCAAACATCCAAAAACCTAACCCTAGAAGATGAACCGTCATAAAGTTTATGACTTAAGGTGGTTAGTTGAACAGTCAACTTCCCGGGGTCATAACTTTTGCATACAATCTCCGTTTGGGGTGCTCGGTAGCCCATTGGAAAGGTCTATCCGAGATTTACAAATTTCTACTTGGGCCCCCCAAATTGCCAAAAAATGTCGTTTAGGGCCTCAAAATGGCCTTGGAAGTTTAGGACCCGAAAAACCGTGTAAAAATTACTAGAAAATTGCCGAAATGGGAAACTGTTTTGAGCCAATGGAATAGCTGGGTGGCCACCGATATCCATCTGGATCATTCCTCCCCCCTTAGGAAGCAATGGTGTCCATTGCATCAAATCCCTTATCATATGTCGAACTGTGTGTTGATTTGAGCTCCTAGTGCGGCGTTTGCTGAAGTGAAAAGGCTGCCTTACTTTGAAATCTGTAGAGGGTTGTAATTGTTGTTGATGGATGCGTTGGAGCTATTTAACAGTTTTGGTTGTCGTGGTATCCTTGGTCTACATTGGTGTGGATGGTTTCTTTTTGGAGGAGCACCTTGAATGAGTGAACTTGCACTATAGAGGTACCTGAATAGGCGATGCTGCACTGACTTTGTGTTCTTGTTTATGCTGAGTAGAGGGACAATGTGAAGAGGCTGTGGATGTCTCTCCGATCTGATGTTCTCCTTCAGTGGCAATTGTGAACAGGGAAAATTTCCTAGTGTGGGAGATTATCTTCCTGCCCTGCTTGGTTGGGGTAGGTGAAACTATCTATGGTATCCGATAGAGTTTTCCTCCCAAAGTGACAATAACACTACGAGGTCGTGATTCATATACAACATGATGCTTCCACATATATGGATGTCCTAAAAGAATATAACATACTTCAAGTGGGGCCACATCACACAATACCTCATCTTTGAAGGGTTTGATGCCGTATGGTAGGTGACATTGATGAATGATGTGGATCCATCGTCCTTGGATTAGCCAACCAATGGTGTATGGTTGCAAGTGCGGTGTTATTGGTATCTCTAATCTCTTGATGACTTCTGCCAAGATTAGGTTCTTTTGGCTGCCGCTGTCCAAAACAAAATGTAGGGGAATTCCCTTCACCCACATCTGTGAGTGGAAGAGGTGCTCCTCTGCCTCCAACTCTTCAGGATCCTTTGGTTGAATGTGTGTGGTAGCAACAATGACATTGGGTTCTGCATCAATGATCCACTTTCCTTTGTCTGCAGATGTGACATTGGGTTCTGAATCAGAATCAGAACTGGGATCTGATTCTGGAGCTTTGATCTCAGCCACCAATGACTGCTTTGAGCGACATTCATCAATGTTGTGCCAGGGGCTTTTGTAGAACTTGCACCACTTCCCGGTGTCCTTCTTTGTCTTTCTGTTCCCATTCTTCGCTTGTAGTTGGGACTGGTTGTCCTTTCCATGTCCCGTGTTCTGCGAGCCAGAGTTTACCTTCCCCTGCTTTTGCGCAGGTCCGAAGTCGCGCTTGTTCTTTTGATGAAATTTCTGCTCAATATTGACAACATATTGATAGGCAGATCCAAGTAAAGAGATGTCCAAGAAATCCATATTTGTTCGTATGTACCGATGTAGTCCACTACGATATTTCAGTACTAGGTGCCATTCAGAGTCCTTGATACCCAACTTTGTGTGCAAGGTATGAAAATTGTTGGTGTACTCAGACACCGTTTGGTCCCTCTCTGACGCAGAATGGTCCATTTTGTGTATTGGTCATCATAGTTTCCCACGGGGTAATATTTTTCCTTAACGACATCTATAAAAGAGGCCCAAGTGGGATTGGCCTCAAACAATCCAGACTCATCTGATGCATTTTGCTCACAATAAGTTTCCCACCAATTTTTGACATGGGGGGCATCCTTGAGGAGCGCAAAGGTGATCGTTTCCCTTTCGAAATTTTTTTGGACAGAGAAATACCCTTCTAGTAGATTCAACCATTTATCTAGGGCATCATCATCGATCTGGGATTCAAATAAAGGTATATCAAAGTTAAATTGTACCTTGAAGGGAGTCACATCTCCGAAACGACTGCTTGTTGAAAGTGTATCTGCCGCCGTCGGCATGCGTCGAAGGATTTGGGAAAAATGATCCATCATCTCATTCCTTTGTCGCACGAGGGATCCTCGAGAAACAACTTGATAGGATATACTGCTTTGTTGTCTCTCTTTTCTTCCACCATGGGAGGCCATTTGTGGCAGTGAGAGTGAACCTCCCCAAGTGAAACTAGTTCGAGACCCAACTCTCTATATCCTGACCTTATCGGGGACATGCACCAAGAAACAATCAAAGAGAAGATTGCTCTGATACCACTGATCTAGATTTATGTGGGAATGAAATGAAATAGAAGGTATAGAACCATATACACAGATATATTGAAAAGAACACAGTGATACAGTAAACACATATTCTATTAAATAGCAGAAATAGAATAGACTGTAAAATACAACAGCAACAATGGTAGTAGCTATCTCTGAGAAGAGATGTGGCCGCTGTGCTCATTTGTGCCAAGTTGAATACAAAAAGAGGCCGAAAGGGCCTATTTATCATAATCATGAGGGAAAGAATCCCAAACATCCAAAAACCTAACCCTAGAAGATGAACCGTCATAACGTTTGCGGCCCAAGGTGCTTAATTGAACAGTCAACTTCCCGGGGTCATAAATTTTGCATACGATCTCCGTTTGGGGCGCTCGATAGCCCGTTGGAAAGGTCTATCTGAGATTTACAACTTTCGACTGGGGCCCCTTGAATTGCCAAAAAAAGTCGTTTAGGGCCTCAAAACGGCCCCAGAATTTTAGGACCCAAAAAATCGTAGAAAAATACTAGAAAATTGCCGAAATGGGAAACTGTTTTGAGCCAGTGGAATAGGTGGGTGGCCACCGATATCCATCTGGATCAAGGAGATGTTGGAGGATCCTAGTTCGACCTGCCGACTAGGTCCTCCATTCGACTAATTGTAATATATGTCTACAGATTTTGTAGACCATTAACATGTCGAGTCAGTTAGTTGAACCGACAGGTAGTTAGTTATGTAACTGTTCGTTAGGCTGGTGAGCCGATCTACATGACAATCTTAGACTGTTCAGAAATTTGTAACTCTTCTACATATCTTGGTGAATAATAAAGGGCTTGCTGTTTCATCTTCCACTACTTGTTATTGTGTCTGTATCTTTGTGATTGCTTGCATATAATATTATAATATGTATCACTGGTAACCATACGACCCCCGCGGCTACAACAGAGAATAAGGCCACAGGTGAAACAAAACTTGTTCGAGCGTGGAAGGAGCACCACAATGATTGTATGTTAATGTATAAAATTGTTGACCTGATAACCATGAAAATGGGTATTCCATTCTATCCTCCTCCCAGCTTGACTCCTGCGGCTCTTGGAAGCAGCTCTTGTGGGAAGAATCCTTGTTGCAAAGGCATTCGGGGCACCAATTCTACAACGGACACCCCAGGACCCAGTTTGGCTCATCATTTGGGCATGTACATGAGGCAACCAAAGGAAAAACCAAAGGTGTAACTCCAGTTTTATGCGACTCCTGCTATGCTATGCTATTCTTTGTTGTTTATGTATTTTATAATGTCTATTTGGTCTAGAAATAGTCGGAAGGTAAAGGATGTAATCAGATCTTGGTGGGTATGATAAGTCTAGTATTATGTTTGGGTCTGAGTCAATAAATATTTGGGGGATAAACAGTCTAAGATGAAGCAGAAGAAGGGTATCCTTTTTGTAATTGCAGTCTGAAAGACTAGGTTTGAGCAGCAGAAGGGTAGTTTTTTAAAGGGTATATATGGCCGAGTTGTTTTCTCGCTGGCTGGATGGATTGATAGCTATGTAATTCTCTGTTTAAAGTTTATATAAAATCTTACCTACAGAAGAAAAAAAAAATATTATTATAATTAATATTTTAATAAATCTTCACAAATAATCTCCAAAGCTATACCAAGATGAATACAAGGAACACAGAGAGAAACCCTCCAGAAAACAAAGATACAGAAAAGAAGTGGGATGATGATCTCAAAAGTAAAGTTAACAAGATTCTGAACTACATGAAGATCACAATAGAGTACTTGAAAAACCAAGTTAAAGGATTGAATAGCTCACATTCACGCTCATATACATCTCATCCTACAATGTCATGCAAAAAATAAATATTGACTTACCAAGGTTCGATGACGAAAACAATCGAGACAAGATTCGATGTATTATCAAAATCGAAAAATATTTTGTGATGTACCAAATATATAATGACAACAACAAACTAAATGTTGTAGCAATGTACTTGGATAAATCCGCTTGCGACTGGTTCCTATGTTGGGACTCAACAATCATACGAGGAAGACTAGTGAGAGGTTGGGACACCTTCAAGAAAAACTTCTTTAAACTATTTTAAGACATGGAAGAAGACAAGATCTATAGCAAGATCACTTGTTTACAACAAGACGAGATTGTGGATGAGTATTTTAAAAATCTCTTGGTTTTGGCCACTAGTGTCCAAGATATACCTAAAGAACGACTCCTACAAATTGCCATTGGTAGGTGAAACAAAGTATCCAAAACGAGATAAAATTATTAGATGTAAAAAATTGCGAACAAGCTTGTCAAAAAGAAAAACTAATTGAAGAAAAACATAAATCGCTTTGATCCTCGGTTTATATTCCCCCCCACCTAAGAACAAGTGAAAAAAATACGACAATCCATGTCATAAATGTAATGCCTCTAATTGGCGTCCAGGACATAAGTGTAAGAATACAAATTTCTTCGTGTGCAAACAAAATAATGAGGACAATAATGATGAAGAAGTTGGCGATGTATATCCTTCTGACATAGAATTAGATAGCGAAGAATCCAACACAAAGGGAGTTAACGTCTTCCCAATGCTCTCGGTGACTGCAATGACTGATATCTCTCAACCCCAAACTCTCAAAATGTTTGTCTATATAAAGAACATTAAAGTGTCAATGTTGGTTGACAATGGGAGTACACACAACTTCATAGATTCCAGGGTAGCAAAACAATTAAACATATTCATATTCCTACCTCCAACTTCAAAGTATCAATACCATGGAATAAAACCGCCTCACGTGATGGGAAATTCCATAAAGTAGAGCTAGCTATAAATGATTACAAGTTAAGATCGCCCATGTATGCTATGGCAATTAAAGGGGTTGACATTGTTTTAGGATACCAATGGTTGGAAACACTAGGCACAGTAGGATTAAATTTACAAGAATAGTTTATAAGGTTCTATGAAAATGGGAGGAAGTACAAACTTTACGGTATAAATTGCCCTCCTCCCCAAATTGTCTCATCCAATAAAATGGAAAAAAATATTAAAAAGGGAGCTCAAGATTTTTTATTACATTAATTTGTTATGGAAGGGATAGTTGATGAAATTCAAAAAGTTGATCCAAGGGAATTAGAACAAATCCTGGGAGAACATAGTGACATTGTCCAAAACCCTCATCATGGCCTCCCCCCCAGTTCTAAGGATCACATCATAGAGTTGATGCTAGGTTCAAATCCAATTAGGAAACAATCATACATGCAATCTCACAAAAACAAGTCAGAGATTAAATGACTAGTGCAAGAATTATTAGAAGCCAACATAATTACATGTAGTAAGAGTCCCTTCTCAGTGCCAGTCATACTTGTTAGAAAGAAGGATGGTTCATACAGACTTTGCATTGATTATCGGGCATTAAACAAAGTCACCATAAAATATAAATTCCCCAATCCCTTTGTCGATGAATTGTTGGATGATCTCCATGGTGCATAGTATTTTTCTAAATTAGACCTAAAATCGGGATATTACCAAATTAGAATTCGAGAAGAAGATATTCCCAAAACCACTTTCTGTACACATGACAGCTTATATGAGTTTCAATTCATGCCCTTTGGATTATCCAACGCTCTGAAAACTTTCCAAGCAGTAATGAATGACTTGTTTCATCAGTACCTAGTAAAGTCCGTCCTGGTCTTCTTTGATTATATCCTTGTTTATAAAAAACTGGAACTCATACCTCAAGCACATAGAGACAATACTAAAGCTCCTAGAAGAAATTATTTTTTATGCTAACAAATCGAAATGCAGTTTTGGGAAAAAAGAAATAGTTTTTTGGGGCATATCGTTTCAACAGAAGACATCAAGGTCGACCCCCAAAAAATTGTGGCAATCACTGAATGTCCTACCCCCAAATCACTCACATCGTTAAGGGGATTCCTTGGTCTGGTAGGTTATTATAGAAGATTTGTTCGCAACTACGCCCAAATTGTGGCACTGTTAACATTGCTATTAAAAAATGGTGCCTTCATATGGCCGGATAAAGATGATGAAGCTTGTTTTGAAAATTTGAAAACCTTAATGACATCCACTCTAGTGATATCAACCATAGACCTCACCAAAACATTTATCCTTGAATGTGATGGTTTAGGGACAGGTGTAGGAGCCATGATCATGCAAGACACACATCCCATCGCTTTCGAGAGTTGGAATTTAAAACCAAATGAGCAGACAAAATCTATATACAACGAGGAAATGTTGGCAATAATGCATGCCTTGTTCAAGTGGAAGTAATATTTGCTTGGGGAAAAATTTCTCGTTAAAACAAACCACAACAACCTGAAGTATTTTCTAACCCGGAAAAATCTCTCTCCAGAACAACAAAAATGGGTGAGCAAAATCCAAGTTTTTTATTTTGACATTTTGTATAAAAAGGGTAAGGAAAATATGGTTGTAGAAAGCTTATCAAGAAAGCATGAAAGTGATGCCTCACTATGTGCCATTTCCATAGTTATTCCTGAATGGATTTCAGAACTCCAAACTGAGTATGTCAAAGATCCAGAGACAAAAAAGCTAATTGAATAAGTTGAAAGCAACAAGGAAACAAACTACAAATACTCATGGGAGAAAGACATACTATGGCACAAACAGAGGATATATTTACCCAATTCGTCAAAATTCAAAACTCAAGTCTTAAAAGAGAACCATGATTCACTGACAGTCGACCATGTTGGGTTTTTAAAAACATACCATAATATACGAACCAGTCCTTCTTTCGGAAGGGAATGAAGACCGATATCCAACAATATGTAGTTGAATGTGATACTTGTCAAAGACAAAAGTTTGAAACAATGGCTTCTCGTGGGATTCTCCAACCCCTTCATATCCCAGCTCAGTAATGGTCTGATATGTCCATGGATTTTATAACTAGTCTTCCTATGTCACAAGGAAAATATAGCATATTTGTAATCATTGATTGATTAAAAAAATACACTCACTACATTGGTATTTCATCAAGAGAAAAATCCATTAAGCCATGGATAGTTATGTAAAGAAAATATTTGATCTCTATGGGTTTCCCAAGGTTATCATTAGTGACAGGGACCCCAAATTTACCAGCGATGTTTGGAAATAATTGTTCCACCAAGTTGGGACTTCATTAACTATGAGTACCTCTTACCATCCCCAGACAGATGGAGAAACCGAAGTAGTAAGTAAATGCCTTGAAGGATACCTTAGTTTTGTGAATGATCACCAGACACAATGGGTACATTGGATACACCTTGCAGAATGGTGGTACAATAGTAGATATCATACCGCGACAAAAATGTCCCCTTTTGAAGCCTTATACAGGTATCCACCTCCTACAACGAAGGAATATGTTATCAACAATTTCAAAATTCCAACAGTAAAATATTATCTATCGACATCCGACGAAGTCATTCATATTTTGAAAAACCATCTTGAACAAGCAAGGAACCGCATGAAGCAACAAGCATACACAAAAAGAACTGATCGTGAATTCGAAGTAGGTGATTGGGTGTTTGTTCGTCTCCAACTGTAAAAACAAACAAACTTAAAAATTCCAAAAATCATAAACTTGCACCCAAGTAAGTACGGAAACGAATAGGACAAGTGGCTTATTCTCTAGACATACCAAACAAAGGGAAACTCCATGACGTTTTCCATGTGTCATGCTTAAAGAAGAAATTGGGTCCAACAATTCACATACAACAAAAATTACCTATGTTAGATGATGAAGGGAAATTGGTGCTAGAGCCTGAATGTGTTTTAGAAGTTAGAACCAAAACACTTTGTTCCAGGTCAGTCAATGAATACCTTGTCAAGTGGAAAAAATTACCAGAAGATGAAGCTACTTGGGAGAATGAATATTTTCGTTCATGTCACCTATCCTTACCAATACTTCGTGGACAAAGTATCTCATAGAGGGATGACCTGTAATAGAGATAAACAATTTAAATATCATTGTTGTTTTAATTAATTAATTAATCGACGGTTTTGGAAGGACACACTATTTAATTGTGTCTCTTCATATGTATATAAGTCACATGATTCTTTGTAAATATCATTATTCAATAAATAAAAACATATTATTTGGAATATTCATTCCATAAAATGCTTATAATGAATTAAAAAAGATAACTCCAATTTCAAAATAAAGATGACGTGAAGGATATACCACTAGGAATTCGCATAGTATACAAGTTCTACGATTTCAAACATAAAAAATTGTTTTTTCCAACACAATTTTGAAAAAATACAACATAAATTTTTAAAAATCCTAGTTACAACTCTCAAACTCTGAAATGTTATGTGCCCCATTGTTTTTCAGTGGTGTTGAATTCGTTTCTACCATCAAAATCGCCATTACACAGTTAAATTCAGATTTTTCAAAATAAAATAACACTGGAAAAGCTCCCGTCTGGGCCAAACCGTCGAATTTTTAGACAGCGCCCTAGGAATTTAATGGAATTTGTTGTTTGATAGAAATATAATTATTTAATTTTCAATTTGTTTAATTTAAAGTGCAAGTCAAAAGTGATTTAAATTGAAAGTGTCTTAAACTATAAAATCATTATCCTAAGAATTTTGTTTGATATATTTAATTAATGATTATTTGGTGCATGTAAACCAAAGTATTATATTTCATTTGAAGCCTTTGGTCATAATGTAAACCGAAGAATTTATATTTAATTTGAATTCTTAGTTCATAATAACTTCTGATAATTAATGTTTAATTTGTAATGAATTCAAGAATGATAATTTTAGGAAGAAGATCAATTATATTTGAGCAAAATAGTAGTGCAAAGATCATTTTTTAATGAAAGTTTCATATTTGTAATAATGGACGCTTCATTCAAAATGGTAATATCATTTCATCTACAAACTCTGACATACACTCCTTTAAGACACAGATCAAAATATTTAAACTAGGCGTTTAATTAAATTATCACAATCTGCCAAAGTGATAGTCTGATTCATAGACGCATTGAAAACCAAAGCTTTGTGAGATTGTCAAACATCAAATTAATTCAATTCAAATGAACCGAAGCATGGAAGTGACTCAGATAAGTCCAAATAAGAGCAAGCAAGCATTGTTGAGCAGCCATAAAACAAAAAGATCGAAATGACATAATGATAACTTATGAGGCGAAAATAACCAGTTTGAATGATGTAATAAATCCAAAATTGAAATTATGCATGGAATTTCACTAACTGCTTCGCTATAATAACATCATGTTTCAAAGTCATCATCACATTAAAGATAATCCCAAAAGGAACAAAAAAAATTTCCATCAAAAGAGACCAATAAACCATCGAGCGAACTCAAACAAGATAAAATAAAAAAGCGATTGAAAACCAAGTATTTACAAAATCAAGCCAGGGGGGCCATTAATTTTTCACAAAATTTAGGGGGAGTTGTTGGAGGCCTAATAGATGTATAGATTGGTTTACCAGACCAGATGTATACTTGGGCAGATAAGGCCTTGGACCTTGGGGTCTTGGATGCAGGACAGGCTCTAAACCTAATATTGAAAGTTGAGAAGAGGGTTAGAGTAGTGCTTCCACCTCCTCAAAGATGTGATGTGGAATTTTGATGCTTGTTGAAGTCACTTGGGTGGCTATTATACTAGTTGCAACAGAGGACCAATGTGGAAATAAGGGTAAAATACTAATAAAATAAACAAATAAATAAAAATAAAATTTACAAATAACATACTTAAAATTAAGTTCGGGAGAGGTTCCTTGTAGGGGAAAAGTATGTAATGCTCCACGTTAATAACGACAAATAACTATTGTAACTAAAAGGATAATATTCTAGATTGGTAGGTGCGGGAGGAGTCCTCTATGAATCTGAAGGAAACAAGTTGAAAGATTTCGCATGGGGCATTGGTAGAAGGACCAACAATGGGGCTGAATAGCTCGCCTTGATCAAAGGTCTGGAATTAGCAAGAAAGGATGGAGTTGAGGACCTGGTGGTCTTTGGCGATTCAATGTTGGTCATTAGGGAGGCCATAAACTTGACAAAGACTCGTAAGAGACCTGTCACACATAATCATCATCTTCTGAAGTGCTTAGTTAAAGAATTCAATACCATCAACTTCCTTTACTTGATGAGGTCTAACAATCAACATGATGATGCCGCATGGCCAATGTTGGAGCTGGTTTGGACTACAGAATTATGGTCAGCAACCAACAGATGTATGGAAACATTTGGGTTCCCTAAAATCTTGATTCTCTTATGGTTTTGATGGATCATTTTAGACCCTTTAACATTTGGAAATGTCAAATTTTCTTGGCTTGGAATAACTCTAGATTTGTATCCCCAATCCCCAAGGAGACCGCCCCCATTTCTTTGGACCCTCCTCGCATCACTTCGGTGTTCGTGGACACACACTTGCCACAGTTGGAAAGCATGCATAATTTATTGGCGATTGGGGCTCGTGGCAGAGCCAGTACTTACCTCAATCGCAGGTGCCCCTTCTATGCTCATTTGAATTGGGTTAGTGTCCGCAATCAAGACAGAACAGAAGAGGCCGTTGGTAAGATGGGTGATCCCTCTTTCGGTACGAGCCTTTCTTCGCTGAAATGATTAAGGTGCAAGAAGCACATCTCTAACCATGAGGGAGCTGGGGGGATAGGTTTCCTAAAGTTACCATTTGTGAAGAAAACTAGACAAGAGATGGATTTTCAAGGCTCGGTTAAGGTTCAACAAGCTCTACATGAGCACTGTAAGGCTAAGGTGTTGGGGATGGGAAAGCATTGGAACCTTCTTGCTGGAAACAATGGAGAAAATGGTCCTGCTCCTGTGTTGGGGTTCAAATGTCTTCCGGATGAAGTCCAAACCTACCTGAAGGAAATGGAATTACAACTTTGTAAGATTAGAGGGGAAAAAACTGAACTAAAACGAGTTCTCTCACATCTTTACACCTTGGTTCAAGTCACGAATTCATAGGTCCATGTTATTGGGAAGAAAATTACTGAGCAGGTGGCTACTCTTGAAGAAAAGATAGATAAGGGCTATTCTTGTTCTTCAAATTTGAACAATAGAATCATGGCATTGCTCGAAGAGTGGAAGCCAAAATCGACAGCATGAAAATAGACATCAAGAAGAGCGTTGTGGAGCTCCAAGGAAATGATGAAGGACCGACGGGAGGAGCTGGAAGTGACAAGATGGACATATCTCAACAGCAATCTGTTCAGCTAGGGTCCTCCCAGGTCTTTAGAAAATTTTTTGGTTTTTTTTTATGATGTATCAAAATTATGGCATAGAATCCATTCTGGATAGGCTAGTAGCAAAAACTGTTTGGAACTCCTAAGGTTTAGGCCTCCCTTACTTAACAAATGACTTGTTTCTATATTTTGATCTTAGGACAGTTTGTTAGGAACTACAACTGGCACTTTTGGGGGTTTTTTCATGATCATTACAGTTCGGTAAATGATGAGAAAACAGAACTGGCAATCCATCTATCTCTGGATCAGTCTTTCCGAAGATTTTTGTAACCTTTTGTTTCTTTTTATATAAAAGCTCATTACTCGTTTCTGTTAAAAAAAACTAAAAGGATAATACGAAAAATTAAATAATAATAATAATGATGATGTAAGAATGGAATAATAATATAATAATAGCAATAGTGGTAAAATAATAATAATAAAGAAATATAAAACAACGATTAAATAATATATTAACTAACAAAGATGAATAAAATACAATACAATATAACAAGTGGAGTTGTGGGCGGAAATTGATGAAATGAAATAATCTTATTTAAAGAGGATTGGATGAAGTGGTGAGATACCATTTTCCTAATAGGGCTTGGGGTCCGGGGTTTGGTTGGGATGGGAGTTGTCCTCCAAATTCCAATTGTTCATGTCAGTGATTTTGTAGACTATTGCTTGGCTGGAGTTAATGGATGCTATTGTTGACGATCTTTGGTAAGCCAAATCTTTTATTATCTAATGTCAGGTAAGTTCTCCATCCTCTTTTCCTTTTTGATCGCATGTAGCTATTTGTTATCTTCAGTCATTATTTATGGATTCTCATATAGATGTTGGTATTGTATTGTATTGTTCATATATAATATGCCACTTGAATGTATAAGAGAGAGTGGTCATTACAAAATGCCACATCATCATGTAAGCAATCCAAGTGCTCAATGCACAATGATATTACATGCGATCTAGATGGAAAATCACATCAAACGCACTAGGGTGCCCCTCAAGGAAGTGTTCCATGTGGCACATGTGAATGAAAATTCATTGTTAAACCCTCACCAACATAGAGTCATCCTAAACCCGAATCTATCAAGCACAAAGAGGGATCCAATTTCTTGAGGTGTAATTTTTTTTATCTTAAATTTTTTACACGTTCATAAAAAAAACGTGACATCTCCCCCATACTTGACTATAGAGCACCTCGCTCCTCTCGGTGCAATAAACACTTCCATAATCATTTGTATGAGAGTACATCAATAGCCACAATACCATGACAAGCCACATCCCATGGATACTAACCTAAATATATTGTGAAAATCCATATGCTAAGGCATCATTGACACTAGGACATCATCACAACGTGAATCATAAATCTATCATCAAGGTACCTAGGCCATCCATAGCTCTATCAATGTGATCCTTGTTGAATGTGTGACAAAATTCATATGTGGATGTCCATGTCAAAATGGGGGTAACACCTACAATAGAAGAAATGAGTTTATAAGAGTCTTCAATCGATTGTGAGCACTTTCTCAAGATAATCAATGAAACTTGAGTTGAATGCTACCTATAAACCATCTAAACCATTTGAGGATGTTACTCTCACAAATAATAGAGTGATCTTAGTCTCTCTTTTACACATCGAACTATAAAATAAAAGGGAAAATGAAGAAGACTATGTTTTACCTTCCCTACATTACTATACTCAAAATAAACATTTAAAAAACTTTATTAATTATATTTCAAAAAAACATTACTATAAATTTTTTTTTTTTTAAAACTTTATTAATTATATTTAAAAAAAACATTATTATAAAAAAACATTATTGTAAAAAAACATTATTGTAAAAAAAATTACTATAAAGACGTTACTAAAAAAATAATTTAAAATACTTTATTTAAATAAAACCATTACTACGAGGACGTTACTATAAAAAAAAACATTTAAAAAACTTTATTTAAAAAAAGCATTACTATGAAGACGTTACTATAAAAACAAAACATTTATAAAAAACTTTATTTAAAAAAAGCATTACTATGAGGACGTTACTATAAAAAAAAACATTTAAAAGACTTTATTTAAAAGAAAACAAAAAAATAAAAAGGGATGACGACCGTGTTTGACCCTACCCACCCCTACATAAGTGCCCTCCTTCGTTTCATGGTGTAACCCCCTCTCCTTTTTCGACGGAATTTCTTTTGAAAACTAATTTTCCGTTCTTCTTCTAGTGAGATTGCTAAGATTTTCAATGGTTTAGGAAAGGGAGTCACTTTGAGCTGATTGCATCTAGGGGTATAATGGTAACGAGATTGTATACTTGGACTCCGTGTTATGTGAATACCAACCCAACTCTAATTGTGGATTCCTCTAATCAATACATATATATAGAGAAAAATGGCTATACAATACTTTGTATTAGGACTTAAAAGCTTTTCACATACCCCTATCATAATAGAGTTGTCATCTTAACCATTCATAATTTAGAAGTTTTTCAAAGAATTTACTTTCTCAACAATATGTTTTGCATCTTAAAATTTTGAAATAGAAAAAAGGGTTTTGGGTTTTTCAAAGAATTTACCTTCTCAGTAATAGAGTTCGACGTCTTAAATTTTGAAACAGAAAAGAAGGGTTTTAGGTTTTGTGAAATTAGAGGTTTCTACAGAAAAGCCAAACCCAAGATATCAACTATACATCACTACTGAGAATAATTTAGGAAATATTGTGATGAAGCTTTACAAATATTACCAAAAATTGTTAAGAATTTTATGGTTATGTTTACTAAAGGGCATTCACCTTCAAGATGTCAACTATAAATCACTATTGAGAATAATTTAGAAGATTGTGATGGAGCTTTACAAAGATTGCCAAAAATTGTTAAGAATTTTACGGTTATGTTACTTAAGGGTATTTATCTTCATTGTGGCATTTAGTTTCATTTTAGGGTTTGTCTTTGTATTTATTTCTAATTTTTGGGTTTACAAAAAAAAAATGATGAGAGCTCAAAATTTCAAAAAAGAAAATTTTAAGCTTTTCTTGGTTGCATTTGTATATAATTTTTTTGATCCTTTTGAAGAAACTGAAATTTTATTTATTACTTATAAATAATAAAATTATTTTCCTTAATATAACATAACAGTTAGGTTGAATTCTCATATCTGGTCTTATATAATACAAAAATAAAAAGTTTTAAAAAATATGATAATAAAAAAAACATAATAATTAAACCAAGCACACACATAATGACAAAGAAGATTTATCTTCAAAACCTTTAAATAGACTTTTTCACAAGCAATACAATGGGCCACCAAATACCATGGGATCAAAAAACCATGACCCACACACATAATGACAAAGAAGATTATCTTCAAAACATTTAAATAGACTTCTTTACAAGCAATACAATGGGCCATTACCATGGGCCACCAAATACCATGGGATCAAAAAATCATGACCCAGTCAAGTTTATCTAACAAATAGATAAATCCAACCACACCATGACAAAACCAAAGTTTCCATATCAGAAATAGAAATATAAAGAGAATAAAAACCAACCACATCATGACAAAATCAAAGTTTCCATATTAAAAATAGAAATATAAAGAGAATAAAAATGCACTTCAAAATGACTAGTGAAATTAAAATTCACACTTCATTAATGAAATTTAATTTTATGAAGTGGTGGTATTTTGACATGTAAATTGGCAAATGACGACTATTTAACCGAATACTTTTTCTTCTTTACTAAAAATGTAATAATATTATGACTATTTAACAACCAATTTTAAATTGACATTGTTTTTGAAGATGTGTTACATAGGATTGGATTTAATAATTGAGTTTATTTTCATCCCATTACTTCACATTTTGGAATGAAAAATGGTATACTCTCCAGAATGTTATACTTTCCCGTTAGAATGTTATACTTTCCCGTTACATGTTAAGCTTTTCTACTTTGTAGCTTGTTAATCTTTGTCATCAAATTATTAAAATGGTAAAATACAACATTTCCTTTTCCTTTTAGTTTTGTTTATTCTAATAGGGATGTCATTTTTCATTTAAGTGTCATTTTAATTGCTGAAGTTTGCATTTGGTGCATATTAAGTACACATGACGGATTAAGCAGGTTGTTTCTTGCTGGATCCATTCCAAAAAATAGAAGGATACGCAGAAACTTTTGTGGGTTGAAGGCCAATTGCAGGAACTTTATAGTAGAAGTTTGTGTGGGCCTTTGGATGATGGGAGCTACAACAAAATTAAGGAACTGGAAAAGGAAAAGACCGATATTTTTCTTAGAGAAGAGATGGAGTGGAGAATGAAGAGCAGAGCTCTTTGGGTTTAGTTTGGGGATAGTAATACTCGGTTTTTCCATTCATTTGCGTCGGCCCGTAGAAATAGTAATACTATTTGGCAGATAACTAATGGATCGGGGGCTGTTATCACCGGTCAACGCGAGATTCAGAAACTTGCTCTGGAGCATTTTCGTAATATTTATTCTGTTGATCCTTCATGTGATCTTGATTCTCAGCTACAGGTGATTCAATATTTTCCTAGGTTCTTTGATGATACTTCGGCTGTGGAGTTATGCCGAGAAGTGACGTTGGAGGAGGTGGAGAGCACACTGAAACTCTTCGCCAAGGACAAGAGTCCAGGCCCGAATGGCTGGACGGTGGAATTGTTTTTATAGTTCTTTGATTTAATGGGGGATGAACTTGTCAAACTGGTGGAGTATACTAGGCTGGAGGGTTATATGTCTGGAGCATTAAATTCCACTTTTTAAACTTTAATTCCAAAGGTGAATGATCCGAAGCATTTTGGTGACTTCAGACCAATTGCGCTTTGCAACTTCGCTTACAAGATTGTCTCAAAGATCATCGTAGGAAGGTTAAAGCCGGTGCTCTCAAGACATATCTCTAAGGAGCAATTTGGCTTCTTACAGGACAGACAAATACACGATGTTGTGGGGATTACGCAGGAGATTCTTCATTCTGTTAAATATAAGAAGAAAAAAACTATCTTTCTCAAAATTGATTTAGAAAAAGCTTATGATAGAGTCAACTGGGATTTTCTCAGATTAATTCTGATACAAATTGGTGTCCCAGCTTTGGCAATTAAATGGATTATGTCGTGTGTGGATACTGCTAATATAGCGGTCCTGGTGAATGGGGCTCCTACCTCTTTTTTGAGCTGCTCTAGGGGCATTCGTCAGGGTTGTTCACTTTCTCCTCTACTATTCCTGTTGGTTATTGAAGGCTTAAGTAGAATGATCTCACAAGCTAAACAGGTGCGCAAAATTATTGGTATCAAAATTGCTAAAGATTTCTATATTACACATGTATTGTTTGTTGATGATGTTCTACTTGCTGGTTTGGGTACTGTTTCGGAATGGAGGCATTTCCAGAAGATTATTTCTTTATTCTGCAAGGCTTCTGGGATGGCGGTTAGTATCAGAAAATCTTGCTTTTATGGGAATCTTATTTCGGAGGACAGGATGCTGGAGATTCAGAACTTATTGCCCTATAATTTCTGTTGTATTAATGAAGGTTTTAGGTATCTGGGGTTCACCCTTAAGCCTAATGGATATTTAATCAAGGATTGGGATTGGCTCATCAAGAAATTTGAGAATCGAATTTCCAACTGGACATGTCGACTGTTGTCGATTGGGGGGAAGTTAACATTAGTAAAATCTGTTCTGATGGGAACTCCTGTGTACTGGCTCTCTCTTTTTCCCATCCCTTGCTCTGTTATTAATTCCCTGCGTAGGTTGATGTTCAACTTTTTATGGTTTGGAGGCTTATATAAGCATAGTCTGGTGATGGTGGGGTGGGAGAGGATTTCTCTGCCAATGGATGCTGGTGGTTGGGGCATCCGTGACCTGTCGGTTTTTAGTGCAGCCTTGAGATTAAAAAGCCTGTGGCGTGCTATTTTTGGCAGCACATTATGGTCGAGACTCATACATCAAAAATATATAAAATTAGAGGTCTCACATTGGCTTAGAACTCTTGCAAAGAAGGTTAGAGGCGTATCCCCCATGTGGAACGGATTTTTGAAGGTCTATAAATGGTTGGCATTGGAGCTAAGTTGGAGAGTCGGTTGCGGGCAAGAGGTTGCAATTGGAGTTGACCCAATTGTGGGGATGAAAGACTCTTACTGTTTATCTTCAAATCTGGTACAGCAACTGCGGGCTGGAGGTTATGTTACGTTGAATTCCATTGGAAATACTTATTCAGGTCACTGGTTGTCTGAAGTCCACCTTCAGTTAAGTCCTGACTATACTGAGGAATGGAGGGAATACATTCACAATCTGAATATTAATGGAATTCGGCTCAGCGAGGGTGCTGATACTGTTGTCTGGTGTGGGAATGAATCTACTGGGTCTGTTACTGTAAGCTCAGCATATAACTATCTGATTAAAGGAAGGTGCATCTACCCGAAGCAGTGGTGGTTCGATAAACTTTGGCATTGGCACTTACCGCTCAAATTGAAATGCTTCTTTTGGCTGGTACTTCAGGATAGGCTGAAGTCATGGGAGAATCTTCAATTAATGGGATGGGTCGGTCCCAGTATGTGTATCCTTTGTCGTTGTAATTTGGAATCTACTAAGCATCTTTTTCTGGAGTGTTCCTTTACCTTGGCGCTTTGGGAACATTTATATCAATTCTTCGACATAAAAGTTAGATGGGCTGGAGAGTATATTGCTAATTCTCTGAATCAATGGCGATCAGACTATAAGGAACATCAGACTTTGCCTATCTATATCTGCTGGGTGATATGGAGGACTAGAAATAAGGCTATATTTGAAGATAATCGACCCCGGTTGCAGCATGTGTCTGAGACTGTTATCAACTACTATTCGAATTTACAGGTGGAGGGAAAGACTCGGGGTCTTAGGAACATTGGACAGTTTAATTTCACATTCACGCGTCCCATATTGTTCTTTGATGGTGCAGCTGCTTCAGGTGAATGTGGGGCTGGGGGTATCATTTATCTTAATTGTGAACACTATTTTGCATTGCAGATGAAATGTGGAAAAGGCTCCAATATGAAGGCAGAAATTATGGCATTATGGTGTGTGGCCAAGGTGGCAAATTGTTTTGGGTTATCGAATGTACTTATATTCGGCGACTCACGTGTCACTATTAAGTGGGCATTGGGGGAATATCAACTGAATGTTTTACATTTGACTTATTGGTGTGACCGGGTTAAGGAGGAACTAATGAAGCTGGGACAGTTTACTTTGGAGCATATTTATCGGGAACATAATGTACAGGCGGACCTTCTCTCCAAATCGGCACTGGATGCTGCTGAGGACTACATTGTGTGGGAGGAATACTTAGAGAACCAGTGTGTAGACACTGGCCGCTTTTACTACTTGGATTGAACTTGTGTTTTTTGTTTATAAGTTTTAGTTTTCCTATTTTTGATAAATCTGTTTACAGCTATATGCTGGGCCAAGGACCTTTGGTCTGTTTTTGGTTTTGGATGTATAAGTTATTTCCTGATAAATACTCTCTTGAGGGAGGCTGATCCTTTGATACTGATTTACGAATTATCATGTACTATTTGATTCAAGGTTGAATATCAATAGTATGCTTTTTTCTCGGGAAAAAAAAGTACACATGACGGATTGATTCTTCAGTCATTTATTGACATTCGAACAGTCATGGATTGGTTTGTAGATTTTATATTTTAATAAATTTGTGTATAATAGTTATTTTTAATCAAAAACTATATGTTTCGTCTAATTGTAATAATTTGTAAAGTTATATAAAATTACGGTATAAATAGCCAATGTTTATGGAAAATAAAGATTTGTTAATTTTTTTAATAATAATTATTTTCAAATGTGTAACAATTCTATTGGATTATAGAGTATGGTTTGACTAATTTTATCATTGCTGAAGATTATTACAAAATAAAAATATATATAAAATATTTCACAAACTTAGTTGCAAACCTTAATTTCTATCAAACAATCATTCATTGCAGCAGAGATGTTTCAAGTGGAGTGTTATCTCGAAGTTCAAAACAAGTGCATGGCTTTAATGCAGGGCAGTCCAATGCAGGTGTGTGGCAAAGGCTTTAATGCATGGCAGTCCAATGCAGGTGCATGGCAAAGGCTTTAATGCATGGCAGTCCAACCAGGGCGACAACACCGAGGGCTAAGTGAGGGTTTTGAGAGTTATTTGGGGTTAGAGCAAGAGTTTTGTGGTGGTATCAAATATTCCAGGCTCAGAGATGGATCCATCCTGGCATCTTACCTTCTTAATTGCTTGGCGTTTGCAATGAGGCTGCTACAGCTACATAGTAAGCCCAACCCATAATTTATATGTTCTTTATTGTTTATACAGTTGCCTTTTATATTACCATCTGAGCGATTATTAAATTCGTGATTCAACATTGCAGATATGCGTAACCTTTGTCTTGGCTCTCCCCGGTAAGCAAAGCTTCTTGCTTAGTTTTGGTTCTTCTTTTTGATGGGTAAACTACGACCCCAAGTCTTTTGGTTAAATTTGTTCCCATTTACCCTAAGGTTTGTTACATGAGCCTTCATTTTACAAAGGCGGCTCCTTTTTAAATGAGGCTCTACAACTTGTTTTATGACTTGGGCCGAGATGTAGGTACCAGAGTTTTCTAATTCTGAGGAGCCTTCGGGCTCAAATGACTGTAATAACTCTATAAAGAAGGATAGGCTTATAACCCTACCTTCTTTTTGTCTATACTTGAATTTGACTGCGAGTAAATTCTCCATGTGCAACTTCCGTCTGTAACCATTTAACCATTTTCCCTGGAACTAGGTTTTATATTCCAGAGTTGCATCTAATTGTGCACCTAATTCTGTGTGAATTGGGCAGAGGATACTTAATGCATAATAGATTGTTTGTGAGAGCCCTTGCTACAACAAATCGAGCTTGTTTTCTGTGAGCAGGATGTGATTTTGTGAGTGATTTTTAATTCTATATATGTTGAAAGTAAGCTTTTAATTCTATATATGTTGAAAGTAAGCTTCTTTCTTACAGGGCTCAAAGAAGCAAGCAGTGCACTATGTGTTGGCAGTTCCTTAGCTTGAAGGACCCCGCAAGGTTTGTTATAATTAATTAAACTTTAAGCATGATCTAGAAAAGACTTGTCAAATTTTCCTTTCACCTGGATTATAATGGAGAGTAGGGTATCATAACATATTGTTAAATTCTCTTTTCCTGACAACCAAGAGTTACTTGAAGCCATGGAACAAGAAAGGACCTTAAGAATGAATAGGCCTCAAAATACTTCAATATTTCCCCACATTTCTTTTGAAGACCTGGATTTACACAATGTATGTACATTTTATATAATTGATTTTGAGATTCTGGTCATTGTTTAAGTTGCTAATTTATTTTTTATAAAAACTGGTAGGTTTAGATAAATAGTGATGACCCAGAGCTTGAGGAGTGCATAATGCAACATTTGGCAGCTGCAGTTTCCATGGGAATGGAACGGCAATTTACTAGAAGGGAAACTTCACACAATAGGTCTTCTGCTCAAGGTCACCCACAAATTTTGTTATTTTCATCTCATCCTATGTGGCAATTTACGACTTCTGAAGGTGCGCACTCTGCAATAGTGAATGTGGCCAGCGCTATTACACCTCTTGCAGCTGTTGAGGAAGAACAATTGCAGAGACCATATCCGCCCATGCAAGTTTATTCAGACTCACATTTAGTCGGGAGTGCAAGCATGACTGCGCAAGCTTTGGATGGCAGAAGTTCATCCTTTCCAAATAGGTATGAGAGGCACATTATGAAGTTGTTGGGATCAAGTTGAAAATAGTTGGTGAATCTAGAATGCTATTTGCATGTCCTTTTTTATATAGCTGCTTAAATTTGTATGAGAGAAAAATTTGGTATTCAGACATTTGGATCTTATTTATATGTTCTTTTTCTTGTGACAATTTTCAATTAGGAAAATTGCAGGGCAGCCTTCCATGCAATATCATGAGAGATCAGGACCATCTGAGATGCATTCCTTTTCTAGATCACTTAAATCTCGATTTACTTCCATGTCATTTAGGTTTGTATGTTCTCTGGGTTGTTTTAAGTTACTCTACCATTTCCTCTCATCTTAACATTGGAATGGTACTTTCGCAGGTGCAAGGAATCCTTTGCAAAGGATACAAGAGGTTTTAGGGAGAGGCTGTCAACCCACAACAGTGCAGTAACAGATCTTGATCAGGAAGCTCAACAGGAGGCGAGTGCTGGTATTGCTGGTGTTACCCGTATGATGGAACATGTTGACACCAATGGGAGAAACAGGGGAGGCATTATATCTATCTCTGATTATATGGAAGGACGCTCAGTACTTGCACCTGCTATACAACCCATTGATGATAAATGTCCTAACATGTGCTCTGGAAACAATAGTGGATTAAATTTATTCACTACAAGTCCAGGTTCAAGCCAAGTTGCTCCACAACCTCTCAATGATGAATCAAGTAGTGGCACTGACCTTCCTCTCGGAAGGTGAGTAAGTAGCTTCATATGAAGAGTGCAAAGCATTTGAACTTTCCATCCACATGCCTGCTCAAGACTCACACGCAAACAAAAGAACAATACCTGGGAGACAAACCATTAAATATTGTTATTTACAGTGGAATTTATACATAAACAGATCATACCGAAATGTCTTAGATCAGTCCAAGCTATACTCAAAATGTCTACAAAATCAGCTAACGACGGGAACATAGAAAAAAAAGGAATTATACAGCAGTGATGTATCCCCCATCCACAAGAACACCATCAACCCATTCCTCAAAAAAGATAATGCCATCAAAAGGACTGATGGCCTCTTAGAGAGACCGTCAGCTTCAGAATTCAATACCATGTAGATATGCCAAATTGAGATATTTGAATACCCTGTAGATTATCCTTTGTTAAGTAATATGCTCCCAGCAACAGTAGTGTATTTAATGATTTTTGTTTCTTAGGATATAGATCGTTAGATCTGGATTAATTTATATATAAAATTACTTCAGAGTTAACGATCAGCAGCAACAACATTAAATGTATTGGTGTTGCATACCTAAACTTAAAATGCACCTAAATGTCTCAAAGCTGAGGATGCATATCTTGATTCTAATTTCCAAGGTTTGATACATTCCCATTTAGGTGAAATCTCAGTATCCATCATTGAGCTTTAAAACCTCAAGGTGTATATCAGACCCACATTTAGATAGGTCTGTGCGAGTGTCCATAGTTAGTGCTCTCAATGTACCACTACATGGGCACATACACAGAATACAACTAGCTTCTTCGTCCTTCAAAAAAATTAATAATGACAAGGATCCATGATAGGCAGGACTTGCCATATTTTGATTGAGGGTTGGGTTCCCCATGACCTTGTACAAACCTCGGTTTTATATCACGATTTCATGGGATTGATATCTCATAAGCACAGTTAGGAATGCAATTTGTTTTTGTCCTAAGTTAAACACACTCAAGAAGTTGAAGAAGCAATTACAGTAGAAGTTGAAGAAGTTGACTATGTCTACTGTAAATTTCTCTTGGGTAGGAGCTGGAGAAGTTGAAGAAGCGATTACACACTCAAGCCTTATACAGTATGTCGATTATATGTAGTAGTTACTGCATTTTGAGCTATGTCTGGGATTATCCATCATTTACTTTCAACTCTCTTTTCTGGTATTTTTATTCCTAACTTGTGGATGATAAGATTTATCTTGGGTAAGAGCTGGAGAAGTTGAAGAAGTGATTAGCTGAAGCAGAAGCGATTAGCTAGAGAAAAAGCTATTAAAAAATCCCAAAATAAGCCTCACGATAACAAGGCAGTAAAAACAGAAGCTCCCGTTAAAGGGGCATAGATGAATGGGTACAGTTAACGTTGCTTTCATGTATAGATTAACTCACTCTTTTTGTTTTGAGATCACATAAGTAGCAACAAATTTTGAATGCAATTTTATATGTTGCAGAAAGAACAGAGAGAAATATCTTGCCAGGCAGCATGAGGACATCGTGGATTCCTTTTAGGTTTCCTTAGAAAGTGGTGTATCATTTTGTGGGTGGTACCCGAGTCATTTATATTGTGGCTTACTTTTCATATCAGGAATTCCATTACAAAGATGGAAAAAGTCACGGCTTTAACTTAAAAGGAATTGCCACCTTGCAATATCTAAATGATGTTGCTAAGAAGGATTGGAGTTTATTTAGAAAGATGGTTTTACATATAGATGCAATTGCAAACTGAGTTGTTCGGCTTTTACTGAGTTGTTCCTTTTAGGTTTCCTTAGAAAGTGGTGTATCATTTTGTGGGTGGTACCCGAGTCATTTATATTGTGGCTTACTTTTCATATCAGGAATTCCATTACAAAGATGGAAAAAGTCACGGCTTTAACTTAAAAGAAATTGCCACCTTGCAATATCTAAATGATGTTGCTAAGAAGGATTGGAGTTTATTTAGAAAGATGGTTTTACATATAGATGCAATTGCAAACTGAGTTGTTCCTCATTATAGAGTGTAGTTATTATCGGCTACACTACCATGTGTGGCATCAAAGTTTTTCTTGAAGTTTTATTAAGTAATCAGGCCTGTAGTTTATAATCTTGTCCAAATCTAGATGAAGATGTACATAAGTTATATGTTCTATTTTAGTAGTTGGAATTGTTTTGTATGTGAACTTTAGTTTAATCTAAATAACATATTTAATCTCCGCTGGACAGAGGAGCTTGTTCCAGGCTTCTATGTTTTATTCTTTTAGTGGGATGATGGGCTATTGATTGTGTGGTCCATTTGTACCTTTCAAATATGAGATCCTAATCATGAGTCTTGTTCATAGTGGTGATAATTGTAACTACAGAATTGCGTTTACCAAAAGCAACTTACATCCCAATTTGGTCTTGAATATTACAAATACTTTGCATATATGACTTGTGTTTATAATTTTCTGTCCCACTTCAATTCCTTTGAGATAATGATTTACAGGAATTGAAGATTGTTACCATTGTGTATTGTTGATTAGTTGCTTGAGTATGATTGATAAATAAAAAATAGTTCTTGTTGAATCAGAGAAATTGGCAAGTGTTTTTGTTACTTCCTACAGTAAAGTGTGATTATACTTCATACACAAAGGAAAAATTGATTACAGGCTAGTGCTTATAAACATAAAGATTATGATTTTGCTACCTTACTTTATTTCCCCTAGAAAAGAGTGAACATGACAGTAAATAACATCAATATCCATTAGTGTCAACTTTTGAGTGAATGTTGTGCTACTAATATTGTATATGAAATTTAGTGAGGTATAAAAAAAACTTGGTTTTGACTTTCCAGGAATTGTATGTATGGGATCAAGAACTTTCTCAAACTTTCAATCCCTTCTATCATAATTTGGTATGGTTTAATGCTCATTTGTAATTGCAATTATATGCTTATATTCACTTTTTTTTATCCATGGTCTATTATGATAAGTTAGTTTATTGTTCTAGTCATGATTTGTAGAGCTTTGAACTGATTTCACAAGTTGATGTCGTGCAAGTAATATGGCCTGCTAAATTTAAAGAGTTGTTGGTTTATTTATGGCATTAGATTAACAATTAAGTTCGTCAAACCAAATTTTGCAGGTTGTCTTGTTGGAGATAGTATAGTCCATCAAGAAGCATAAAATTTTATATGCATACATTATGGAGTAATAGCCACATGGATACATTATGAAGTTAAGGAAAGAAGCCCCAAATATGCAAGCTTGAACTGAACTTATAGTAAGATTGTTATAGTGGACCTCGGCTAATGGTTGTTATAGTGGACCTCGTCTAATGGTTGGCTTCGGGAGTAATGGGATTATAATCCAAACTGAATTTTGTATAGGATTTGACACTAATATCTGCCCATGATAAATATTTCATTGTAAGTTCTGAACATAAATCAAGTAGCTTATTGGAAGCACGAGGAAGAGTGTATGAGTGTGTCCGCATCTTAGATGTTTTATGTGACAAAGAATGGCACTTCATTTGAGAATCCAGAATTTATATCTTGGATTGTTTGCAAAATCTAAAATCCTTCTTTGACCCTTGGCAAAAACTGTATGCGGAGTGGAGAGGTGTACCTTAGACATAAAAACATATTTTTACAGATGTTTAAGGAAGGCTCCCTTGAAATAGATATTTTGAACTAATATATTTATATTGTGTCCTCTATTTGTAGGCACCTCTTATTGAACAGTACTTGCATGAGTTATCCTTGTTTGCAGTGGGGATCTTGTACATTGTCACCTTGGCACCAAATGCTCGGGGGCTTATAGAGAGTAATGAACAACTGATAATGGAAGTCATACTGGATGAAAGAGGCGGTGTTTTTTATGGATATCTTGAAACTATAAATGAGATGTTATCTAGAATCTAATAAATAAGATATATAAGGTAGGCATTAGAAATATTGAATTTACTAGAACGAGTCCTAGAGATTTGAGGGAGGGAAGAAACCTTTTATTACTATTGATCTTATGCACTATCTTATTTTATCGTAAACATGTGGTTTCAATTAAATTTACAATATTTTTATAGTGGAGCAATGACAATGCCTTCAGGATTTTAGGATACGTCAGGCCTGGGGCCATCCAAATCAACTTCATATTTAGTTACAATTTACAATTCCATTAGAATGTAAATAAATTGAATGTCAACTAGACCATGAGGCTTACAGTATTGTATTGAAGTTTCATAGTTTCTTCCTTGGAGACAATATATGTCATAAGAATCATAAATTGATAGTATGAGTTCAATTAGACAAGGAGGCTTATGGGAAGTTTATAGGAGTATTTTGAAGTTTCATTGTTGCATCTTTGTAGACAATATATGCTATATAAACATCGATCCATAATATTCAACATTAAATCCTCTAGGGAAGGGACTAAGTTTCATGCAACTCTTGTTTAATTTTGTTTTTAAATCTTTAAATGAGGAGCATTTGAAAAATCAAACCGTTCACAAATTTCATTTCACACATAATGGCAACTTTGAAATTCTAAACCCTATTGGATCAAAATATATTTTCATATTATTTTTAATTATATTTATTTTTATATTGTTTATATATTTTTTAATTTAATTTTAGTAGGGAAAGAGTTTTCCATGTAAATGCATGTATTAGTGTCAAACCAAAAAAATGTATTTGTGCATTGACTAGTTTAGTGGACCACAATTGAATATATTGTTATTAAGTAGTTACACTATGTAAATGTAGAGTATTATTAAATGCCCAAACACTGCTTTGGAATATGACAAGTTTCATTATATGGAACATAAATCACTTTAAAACAGTTATACTAACCATTTTTGTTGATGAATGTAACTTGTTGAAGAAACTACTCTATTTTTGAAGGAAAAAAGTCTTGTCATTCTCGGGCAACGATTAGAGCTATTGCAATGTTTAAGGAATTCAATAGAAGGAAGGAAAAACCAAACTTCGAGCTCTTATCCCTCCATGCTTTGATACTTCTTTTTCAGTTGGATTTTTTGATGGGGCACAACGAGAAGGCTTATGTGGGGCAGGCATGGCGTTACATATCAAGATGGGGCACTATATCTATATGCAGATGAGTGCAGGCATGGGCAAAAATACTCAAGCAGAGTTGCTGGCCCTTATGTAGGACCCAAGTCCTAATTTTCTGAGTTTTTAATAACAAAACCTTGTTTACTATGTTTAAACACTGTTCCACATTTATATTTGTTTCTGTTTTCATTTCTAAATTCAGGCTGTAAAAATATAGCATTTACATTTAAATTTACAGGTTTGAAATAGTTATATTTACTGTTATATCTAATTCTAACATTTACTTCTCATGTGCAGGTCTAACAGTGTAAAATTTTGTTAAAATAACTTAACATAAATTTGACAAGGGTAGAATGATGATTATACCTGCAGGAAAATACCTCTTACTCGCTTAGTAGATCCCCTTTGTTTGCTGCTCCCTTTTGAATTTCTACTTGCTGTTTGTTTTCCTGCTTGTTGTATGCCCTGCAACAAAGCCTTCCCAAACCTTATGAAACTCAACCAACCCAAACAGTTTTGCCACCCTTCCAACCGGTGAGGTCTCGCCGACCACCCAGCTCCAAAGGTATCCCTTTGGATCCCCGAGCCCAAATCGAGTACAAGCCAACCTGCTCTCCCTTCTGGATTTTCTCCAACAAAAACCTCCTTCTCTTCTCTGTAATTTTCTCCCTGCTCTCTCTCAATTCTCCCCCAAAAATATCTAAGGTAAAGATGCCCCTTTCTTCCCCAACCATCCTTCCACGTAACCCCTCTTCCTCCCGACTCAATGCTCCCCCTTACTACTCTTATCCTTTCCATTTAATTGTAGCTAAGATGTCAGTCCTCCTTTTCTCCCTCGAGACATGTCCACATTTATTGATACCATCAATACATTAATGAATGAATGAATTAATTTATAAATAAATTACTTTTATGCAAACACCGTATGTAAAAGTCAACTAAATTATTATCGCAGTTCCACCGCCATTGTCTTTTCACGTGGTCATAATTACAATTTAATTAATATTTTAATTTATTAACTAAAATACAATATAATTATAAACTTTGATATAAAATGGCATAAGGTAATGTCTTTCTTAATTAATTCATAATTAATTTAGAATTACTTTATAATTAATTCATAATTAATTTAGAACTAATGCATAATTAATTCCAAATTAATTTATAATTAATTCACAATTAATTTAGAACTAATCCATAATTAATTCGTGATAAATTCATAATTAATTCACAATTAATTTATAAATAATTCATAATTAAATTATAATTAATTCATAATTGATTAACTTATAATTAATTTATCATTTCATGAACAATTCCCAAGTGTGTACCCGACACTTGTTTATCACTTTCATATTACATCTATTCGTAAATTATCCTATGTTCCAATTAGCTTCTGCATGGTCATCATAAAATTTAATAGATATAAATTAATTCTTATCCATACAATTTAATTAATTATCTAACCTTGCAATTAATATTAACTTATCAATTTAATACTACTTTAATTAACATTACAATAATCATTTAACATGTTAATCCTTTGTCTTTACTAATCAAACTCATTAACATTTAATTAAGTGTTACTAACCAAATGCATTATTTACTATCTAATTTAACTATAACTTGTTTATTAATCATTAATGTACAATAATTAATTATTAAGCGACACTAATTAACATTATTACTCAACAATATTTCACACAATTCATAAATATGTAGGGGAGTTATGTAAGCGTAGCTACTGCTTACATACCTCGCGTAAGTACTCTAAAAGTAATAATTCACACACATCAATCATAATCATGAAACTTATTATTTACTGACACATGTTTTAACATAGTTTGCAAGGTGTCGCCTTTTAACTAACTGTATCTTATTAAGTTATGACAATTCATACATTACCGAGTTATGACACATAATCAATCAAGGTCTTTCCCACACACATAGTTAGATCTTGTTTCCATCCCGACTTCGAGTTACATCTATATACCTACATCATCACTAACTTCCACATCCTATCCTTTCCTCTGCTGGACTACCCTGAAATGTCAAGCCATGACCGGTTCCAGCTAGAACCCGTAAGTGGAAGTGTCGACTACATCGACCAAGCTTCCCCAGCAGGAAACCACCAGTCATCATCACACACCTTGGGGAGCGCGCAGTAGCACAGCCCTCCCATGACTCTGGGTTTCGGGGATAAATGGTGGGTAAAGCCTCCACCCCCCTAATGGAACAAGGGACTATGTCTACCCGACATAACAACAGCGTTGCACTTGTACTCGGCTTGTCATCATATAACCAATCTGGGCGGTTGAGTTTCCTGAAACCCTACCCCACCCATGTCATAATATACATCATAATAATAATCATGTGAAAGTAAATAATGCATCATTCGCATACCATCTATCTTTCGAAGTCCATGTCCCTGAGGCTCTCCCACCTCGTAGGATCCAGCTATTACTTATCCTTTTAACCTGTAAGTTAGTCTCTGACATACAGTCTAGCATATCATGCATAAATCCTCAACATGTACACATACATTTCATCATACATAACAACAATAAATTCTTTTATTCCCCATGCACCTGGCATATAACATTCATTTATTCAACATATAACTGTAACGGTATCCACGTACCCATCATTCAGTAAATTGCATATATAATTAACACATGATACATATCTAAACATGACTATCGTTCATAATACTAACATTACACACACACGTGTATATCGACAAAATAATTGAACCATATTTCCACAATGTCGTCAAACCGACAAAGTATCACAATCAAACAAATACAACATATAATAGTAGTTAAGGTAGAAATGTCAAAATGGGGTGTTACACCTTTGGGGTATCCTGTGGATAGCTAGGAAGAGAGGTATTCCTAGGATTCAGGTGGTAGGTGACTCTCAGATTATTATCAATTGGATTGCTGGGAAATCTTCCTTAAATGTTCTTCATCTCAGTCAATGGATGTCCATAATTTTGGAGTTAAAGGACTCTTTTGAGCAAATTTCTTTCACTCATATCTACCAGGACTTTAATCACGATGCTAATTGGTTATTGAATCTAGTTGTTGGACAGATGGATGGCCTTCTTCATTTTGAAGATTTTGTGGATTATGTTTCTATTGATGTAGGATCTTACCATCTTTTCTAGTTAGGGCCTTTGTGACCTATGGTATGTGTGGGGTATCTCACTCCCGGTTGTTGTAACATGTTTTTCAGTTCTTTTTTGGGGAAGGTTTTTTGTGGTAATTTTTATCGGCGAAAATTTCGCGATTTTTAGAAAAATCGCCAAGCTTCTGTCTGGTTTGTTAAAGGTGAATCGAGGGTTTATTTCGGTCATTTTGACTTGGAGAACGAACAGAGAAGGGCACGATTTTAGAGCATGATAGTTTTAAACAATTTTTAAAGTGACGTAAACCACATTCTCACAGTTTTGGGCATATTTTTAGGCTCATGAATCACATCTGCTCATTCGAAATTTCGAAGCAAGGATGGCATTCACGAATCACCCTTCATCTCAAGCAAATCGTGGTCTCCAAATGGGAAAAGATGGCCAGCTAAGACTTGAGGAGGTCGCAGATTTGGCCACTTGGTCACAATCCCCAATTCCATCCACGAGTTCATCCACATGGGAAAGTCTGCAAGTCTGCTGCTTGCTCAAGGGAAAATAGTGAACACGTTTATAGTTATACATAGGTTAGTTTTTACTTTTTAATAATTTAAATTTTTTATCATTCTAATTATTTTCTTCTTTAGAGAGTGGCGTTGATGGAGGACTTTGATCATGGAGAAGAAATGGTTGGCAGCCATTATGCACAGTGCATAATGGATGCCAACCATTTCTTCTCCATGATCAAAGTCCTCCATCAACGCCACTCTCAAGACCATGTATTAATATATATTATAAATATAAAGTTTAAAATTTTATTAAAATTTAAAATGTGCATAACAATTTTATTTCATTACCTTTATTTTATCTCCAAACCCTAGACATTTCATCCCTAATAATCTAAATTCTAATCTAGATTCTAGAGGATTTATTTTCTAAAGTTTTAAACTAGCATGTTGTTAGTATTTTCCTATCGTGGTTTAATGTCTTTTTTTTTTGTTTTTTTGTGCCTCGGGTTTGATTTTTGAGGCTATCCATTTCCATTGCAAAAATGCCAAAGGCATTGGACCCATTTTGGAAATATGGGGAGCCTGAAGATGGAACAAACCGGCAGGGATTGAATTGCAAATTGTATGGGCAACATATGACAGGAGGCATTAGCAGGTTGAAGTACCATTTGGAAAAACTCCTTGGCAATGATGTGGGGATTTGTAGTGTAGTTACCCCCAAGATTATGAGAAGTGCCCATGATGCAATTCACTCAAAGGATAGAAGAAAGGAAGAGTCATCTACAAATAGAGTTGAAATTGCAGCTGGTGGAGTGGCTAGGAGTTCAGGGACACGTGATCATCCCACTGAGGCTAGTGGTAGGGGATCCACGACCATGGATTCACCTACCATGAGGGTTGCCTCATCTTTCTTTGTTCCACGGACCGGAAGTGGTGCTCAACCTTCCATCAGTTATATGATTGAAAAAAAGGAGAAGGAAGAAACAGAAAGTCTTATGGGGAGGATGCTTTTTTGGAGTGACTTGCCTCTTACCATCACAAGAAAAAATCCCTTTTTTCAGACAATGCGTGATGCCATTTCTATTGTTGGCCCAAGGTACAAGTGCCCTACATATGGGGATTATCGGGGGCATATTCTTCAAGCAGAGAAGAAGGATATCAACACTAGATTTGAGGAATTCAAACAGTCATGGGAGACCTCAGGATGCACATTGATGTCCGATGGTTGGACAGATAAGAAGGGTAGGACCCTTATCAATTTCTTGGTACATTTCCCTAAAGGTACCATGTTTATCAAATCTGTTGATGCATCAGCACAGATAAAAGAAGCAACATTGTTATGTGAATTGTTGGATGGGGTCCTCGAGGAGATTGGTTTGCACAATTTGGTGCATATCATAACAGATAATGTAGCTAATTATGTGGCTTCTGGTAGATTGCTTATGGAGAGGAATCCCTCACTATTTTGGACTCCATGCGCAACACATTGTATTGATTTGATGTTGGAGGATGTGGGGAAAATTACTTGCGTCAAGGAGGTCATTGATCAGGCTAGGAGTATCACCAAATTCATATATAACCATGATTTTTTTCTTAGCCTCATGAGGAGATGCACAAGAAACAGGGAGTCACTACGTTCTGGAATCACACGGTTTGCCACCAACTTCATTTCTATTCAATCTTTGCTTCAAGTTCAGTTTGAGCTGAAGCAAATGTTTCTTTTTGATGAGTGGGATTTCACATATAGCAGGAGAGAGGATGGGAGGTCCATTTCCAGATTGTTGTACACCGACTCCTTTTGGGTAGGAGTGGAGGAAGTGTGCTCAATTAGTGAACCTTTGGTAAAGGTTCCTGAGATTAGTTGACTGTGATAAGCCAGTTATGGGTTATTTGTATGAGGCCATGGATAGGGCCAAAGAGGCTATTCGGTCTTATTATGTGGGGAAGGGTACCCCTGGAGACAATAGACACATTATGCTATGGGATTTGATTGACACTCATGGGATCGGGATGCTCCATCCACCTATTCATGTAGCTGCACTTTACCTCAATCCTGCCTTTTCCTACCAGAGTAAATTTTATTTTGATGGTGAGGTGATGGAAGGGCTCATCGAATGTATTAACAGGATGGTACTTGATGTTGAGACTCGCATGAGTATTACTCACGACATGGAAATGTATCGAGAGGCTAGTGGACTATTTGGATTTGTCGATGTTATCCATGCATGTTGATGTATATGTAATTTTGAAATGTATTTCACATATATGTATATTGTATTCCTATAGAGATGTTATTATTCCTCTATACGGAAGTGGTTGTATTCCTATAGAGATGTTATTATTCCTCTATACAGAAGTGTCATAATTTATATTGTAAGTGTCGTAACTTATTCTTGATGGGTTATTAGACCACCTTGTTGGGGTCGGCCCTGTATAAGTCACGTGGGTCAAAGGGTTATTAGACCACCCTATTGGGGGTTGGCCATGTGGGTCAAAGGGTTATTAGACCACTTTAGTGGGGGTCGGCCCAGTCAACATTATGTTAAGTGGTTAAGTTAAGGCTGACCTAGTTGAGTAAAGGTCAAGTCAAGTTAGTGTATAAATAGAGAGTGTGTCTCTCTCATTTTACACATTCTATTCTCTCACTCACACTTGGGAGACTGGCACACTTGTGGAGGAGGAGGCTCTGCTGCTAGGAGAAGACTATCTCTTGTATTCTGGTTGTATCATTGCTCTATCTATCTCTGAGGAAGTTATTGGTGTTTTTCACCTTTATGGTTTTCCCCAAGTAAACTCTGTGTCTCTTGTGTGCTTGCATTATTGTGTCCATGATTGATATGCTGTATATTTGTTGTACATGTTGTTCTCTCAGTTAAGATCCTAGATCAGATTGAAGTAAATTCTGAAAAGTTAACAATGCAAGGACCATTTTGAATCCAAGTAAGTGGTTACAAATTAGAATTTATTTAGAAATTTAAATTTTTAAACTTTAATTGTGCTTTATCATTTTATTTGAAATTTGAATTATGTAATCAAATTCACTTTCTTTCTTATTTTTTGTAGGTGTTTGGTGGAGAACATATGGTGCAAGGGCACCAAATTTAAAAAAAAATTCCATCCAAATCCTCAGCCAAACCTGTAGCTCTTCTAGATGTGAGCGTAATTGGAGTGTATTTGGTAAAATACACTCAAAGAAACGCACTAGGTAAGAACTTGAACAAAGCAATTAAATTCATTGTAATTTATTATCCTCTATCATATTGTTTCCCTTGGGCCTCAAGAGTCAAGACTCATTAAAAAAAATTTATGACACTATTACAGGTTGGATTTCCCACGCCTGAATGACTTGGTGTATGTCCATTACAATCTCCGACTGTGGATGAAGCAGGTAGAGAAAACACCTGAGGTGGATTCCATTTCCTTGGACAATATTGATGTATTGTCCAAGTAGAGGGTGGAGACTGAGTTTCCTATCATGGAGGAGGAACCTGCATGGTTAGAGGAGGAAGAGCAGTAGTGGCAGGGGCAAGAGGAAGAGGAGGAGCAAGAGGGGGAGGGGGAGGGGGAGCAGGACGAGGAGCAAGAGGAGCGGTTTGACCCTAAGGACTTCATGGAGGGTTCATCAGCACCACCTTCTACAGTGGTTGATTTATCTAGTCCTAGATTGGAACCCATGGCCATTACTCACCTTCCGACATATAGTGTAGGGCCAAGACCTTTTACTGCTAGGGGAAGGCCTGGAAAAGAACCCATGATCTTTTCCCGTAAAAGAGGAAGAGGGCATTGATATCAGAGACAGATAGCTAGCTTCTAGTTTTGTCACTTGTGATTTTTGTGATGTCATTTTGTATTGGGCCATTAGTTGTCCACTTTTGAGTACTATGTAACTATTGGACAACTTTCACTATCAGGATTCAAACTTTCAGTATCGAATTTGATGTATCATTTTATATTTGGCATGAATACATGATATATATTAGTTTTTTCTCCATATTTATGTGCCAATGTATTTATCTGATGTTGATGTTGCTTTATATGTTTAAAATTATGAAAATATTTTGTGTTTTTTAATGTTTGCCGTGGTTTGCCGTTTTTTTCGCTGATGTTGTCGAGAAGATGTTTTCTAGACCCTCGTCGATTTTTTGCCGATGCTGATGTTTTCCACCAAGATAAATACTAAGGCAAGGTAGGGGTATTACAGTGTGGCTTCGCAAGATGTTGGTAGGATTGTTCAATGCAGAGATATATGTGACTGATATTCTCCGTGACAACCAGAGTTGTATCAAGATAATAGAGAATTGTAATGTCCCTTGTTAGGAATTTTATTAAAATGGCAATTTTTCACTTTTTTCCCTAGTTTGACCTTTGACTAGTTTTGAGCTCTAGGTCCCAAAATTGCTCCAATTGCTCCCAAATATTCTGAGAAGGTATATAGATGATGTTAGAACATAAATATGTGTTTCAAGGATGCTTTTAGACCTTTAAAATACTTCTTCAAATCCTCTTTCAATTCTGGCTAATGTAGGGAACTTTACTAGTAATTTCCCTTTGACTAGTATTGGTCTCTAGGTCTCAAATTGACTCCAAATGCCTTCAAATATTCAGGGAAGGTGTATGAATGATATTAGGAATTGAATATGATGTTCATGGATGAGATATGGCCACCAAAAGACCTCTAAAAACTCTATTAATATTCTGGACCAAGTATGTAATTTTACTAGTAATTTGGGGTTCAAATCCCCCCGGGGTAAGTATTGAAAATGGCTTCCCAAATGCCTCCAAACCCACTCAAATTTCTGAATAGAGGTAGGGGATGTCTCAAGTATGTTATTAAGGTCTCATGTGCATCATTAGTTGATTATTATCTCTGTTCCGACCCTCTCCCATTCAGCTGCAAAAATCACCAATTTGACCCTTGGGGAAATGGCACTATTTCTTCTCCAAATGCAATTAAATTGAGTAAAAATACTTCAAATGCTCAAGTACAGTACATGAAACTTGTAAAATAAATCTATGGAATTCTATTAATCATAAATGTATCAGAGAACCATCCATTCATTTGAAATAATCAGCATTATCATGCTATACATTAAGGTAGTGGGGAAATGGCATTGTTCTTTCATTAAAAATGAGATTTATACATTTCTTCTTGGAATTTTGACCTGAAAATTTCTGGAGATGAATAAAGAGTATTTAATTCATATTACAAATAAATTGGGCATTAGAATCTCTCCCAAAGAGTACAATAGCTCACCAAAAACTCCCTCCCTCAAGGATTAAGAATATGCCACCAAAACTGGAAATGGTTGAAGGAGTGAGCTGCAATAAAAGAAACCATGAGCTTCCCTGTAGCTTAAACCTGAAAATAAAGACTCCATTAAAGCTCCAAATAAAAGGTCTGAATGGCCTTTCCAATTACCAACTTGGATGGGAATCTTTCACCCTCGAAATTGGCTAAGGCAAGAAACTAGTCATCCACTAGCTCTCCCTCTTCACAAATGCAATTGCGAATTTCTCAAATGATCAAAAGCTGGTTTCATTCTTTGTTATTGACATTTATAAATTTATAATGTCCTCCATGGGTCGAATTCCTTCCAAGAGACTCATGCCAACTCAAGTTGGGAAGAGATTCCAAATGATGCCACTTGTACAACAATTCCTAGTCTCCCACTTCCACCAAATCACATGTGGAAGCATCTTAGCTGCCATAACACCCTTGAGCGCCCTCTTGGAGTCTATTTTTAGCCCTGACATGTCATATATTCCATATTTCAGCCTTCAGGTCTGATTTGTGTCATAGGTGTCATAGCATCTTCATCATTGTTGTCATAGAGCTAGGGAATCCAGCCCAAGTGTCTCACTAGCTCCAAATTGCCTCTTCCTCTTTCATGGGAGTTACTCTTCCTGTATATTTTGACCTCATTGACTCATGCCAAGTATTATTGACCTTATAACTCATCCCAAGAACATTAGGCTTCCCATGGATTCGAAATTGCAAGAAGAGGATGCCATGTGGCACATAAATTCTAGCTTGTGTGGGTCCCACTTCCTCCATGTGTCTTCATGATCAAATGCCACTTTGATTTTCACTTGTATATATTTATTTATCTCCTTTATTAAATATTTATGCCATACTAATGTTCCAACATCATTTATTATCCCCATTATTCCAAATCCCAAAGCTTCCACCCCAAATCTAGGAAACTAGTAATTTTCCTCCTTGGCAATTATTTGACCTTTAGCATCAATTTGACAAACTCTAATGAATAGGGCCAATTTGCTTAGGCCATTGTGACCCAATGCCAAATTTGGGACATGACAAGAATCCAGTGTTCCACTATATATCGAAGCACATTGAGATCAAGTTTCACTATATCCGGGATATGGTGTAGAAGGGATGTGTAAAGCTCAAGTATGTTCCTACAAAGGAACAAGTTGTTGATGTGTTGAATAAGCCTCTGTCTCACATAAATTTTGAATAATTTAGAGACAAGATTGGTGTGGTCCGAAAGGACCTCCCTCGAAAGAGGAAGTGATGATAATGTTATTCCAGTCCTTAGGTGACTGATGCCAGTCCTGAGGTGGCTGAAGATCAGTATTGGCTGACTGATAGAGTTCCAGTCCTTAGGTGACTAATGCCAGTCCTAAGGTGACTAATGCCAATCCTAAGGTGATTGAATATTAGTACTGGTTGACTGATAGAGTTCCAGTCCTTAGGTGACTGATGCTAGTACTGAGGTGACTGAAGATCAGTACTGGATGACTACTAGAGTTCTAGTCCTTAAGTGAACAATGCCAATCCTGAGGTGACTGAAGATCAGTACTGGCTGACTGATAGAGTTGTCGTCCTTCGGTGATCGATGCCATGCCTAAGGTGACTGAAGATTAGTACTGGATAACTTATAGAGTTCCAGTCCTTAGGTGACTGATGCCAGTCCTGAGGTAACTGAAGATCAATACTGGCTGGCTGATAGAGTTCCAGTCCTTAGGTGACTGATGCCAGTCTTGAGGTGAATAAATATCAGTACTAGCTGACTGAAAGAGTTCCAGTCCTTAGGTGACTGATGCCAGTCCTGAGGTGATTGAAGATCAGTATTGGCTGACTGCTAGAGTTCCATTCCTTAGGTGAATGATGCCAGTCCTGAGGTGACTGAAGATCAGTACTGGCTGACTGATAGATTTCCAGTCCTTAGGTGACTGATGGCAGTCCTAAGGTGACTGAAGATCAATACTGGTTGACTGATAGAGTTCCAGTCCTTAGGTGACTGATGCCAGTCCTGAGGTGACTGAAGATCAGTACTGGCTGACTGATAGAGTTCCAGTCCTTAGGTGACTGATTCCAGTCCTGAGGTGATTAAATATTAGTACTAGCTGACTGATAGAGTTTCAGCCCTTAGGTGATTGATGCCAGTCCCGGGGTGACCGAAGATCAGTATTGGATGACTCATAGAGTTCCAGTCCTCAGGTGACTAATGCCAGTCCTGAGGTGATTGAATATCAGTATTGGCTTACTGATAGATTTCCAGTCCTTAGTGACTGAAGATCAGTACTGGATGACTGATAGAGTTTTAGTCCTGAGGTGATGGAAGATCAGTACTTGCTGACTTATAGAGTTCCAGTATTTTTTTTACTGATGATTCATATTGTTGTTCTAGTATTTAGTTACTGATGATTGATGTTGTTCTAGTGTTCATACACTGATGATGTTTTTGATGAGGATATTCCAACAGACGATGATGATGTTGTTGATGGTGATGTTCCAACGAATGATGATGTTGTTGATGGTGATGTTCCAGTAGACGATGACGATGCTGATGGTGATGTTCCAGCAGACGATGATGATGTTGATGATGCTATTCCAGCAGAAGATGATGATGTTATAGGAGATGATGTGATAACCCAGACATATGATGATCCAAACAATTCCTACGACATATAGAGATTCACAAGTCAGTTGGACAGCTGGTTGATATTGTTGATGTTACCCGCAGAATACCTTCCTAGTTAAGAGGGAGTGTTAATGAAATGTAAATGCATAAGATATTCTAAATGCATTTGTCTATTGTATTCCTCCTTCGGGAGATGTCATTGATGTAATTCATAATATAAAGAGTCAATGTAAGCCCTAGGTCTTGTGTCAGCCTAGAAGAACCCATAAAATATTATTATATTATGTAATGAACAAGTCGGCCTAGTTGGGGAAAAGTCACCTCAACGGAAGAATATAAATAGAGGATGAGTTGCTCATTTGTATTCACTCATCTCACTCACACAAGTTTGCATAGGAGAGAGAGAGAAGTTCTCACAAGAAGAAGAGAAGCTGATTTTTGTCTTGGGGTTTTAACTTTTACTTTGTGAAATCTATATTGAGGAAGTTTTGTCGGGGTTTTCTCCCTTATGGTTTCCCCGAGAGAAATATTGTGTTCATTGTGCTTGTATTTATTTCAGTGATAGATTGTTTAATATTATTATGCTAAACAAGTAATAAAAACTAACAGGGGGTGCTTCTTTTATAGTTCTTTTTCTTCACTAATTCTTAAAATAATATGAAAAAGAGGTTTCTGCTATATAGATCAAGAAATATTTATTTTCTTACATGGACGAGTCTAGTGTATTCTAGAAGTTTATTTAGGCTGGGAACTCCCACTTAAAGGTAAAAATATGCATGATTTGAATGGTTTTTTTGCTACCATGTCCCTTACTTATTGAGGGAGCTCCTAAAAATATTTATTTTTGACCTTGTTTTAGGATCTTTATAGCACTTGTCAACCTTTTCCTTATAGTTGTCCACAACTGCGCTTCTTCTAGTATGTTCTTCCCTTGAACTACACCAACATGAAGAGAGTGGAGCGCTCCTCCTCATTTGTGAAGATGAACCTTCAGCATGCCATGAAAACATTCAAGAGGCTTTTAGAATGATGGGTGTTCCTTCTATGTTGGGTTTTTGTCAATGTGTGTGTATCTCTAGGTGGCAAATGTGTAGGGCCTAAGATTATAGCTACATACTAACTTCCAATAAGAGGACTATATAATTAGGAAAAAAAACATAAATTCCCAGTCATTAGCATAATTGATTTTATTAATTAAATTCACAACAATAAATATTCAGAGCAAAACGATTCTCATAAAGAAATATTTCAAATAGAAAAAGAAAAAAATTCAAAAACTTAGGGTCATCGGAGGTCGTACCTAAACCCATGAATTAGACTTACAATTGTTTTATGTTGATTGTGTGGGGAGGTTTTGGTCAACAAGAGTTTCTACGAGTTAGGTGGAGATGGAGGTTTGGAGGTGGAGGGTAAAATAGGATTAGGATTTATGATGTTCGGTTGGCTTGGTATTGTTGAGTGAGGGCTCAGGGGCTCTCAGTATACGACTGAGGGGTTGGTTGGGAGAAGAGAAATTCCCAACATGTGGTTTCCAGTAGCTGCCACCGAGGTCCTGAGGAGCTGATGCTGAATTGATGGTCATCTTGGTGGGTTCAAATATACAACTGTAAGTCTAATTCATGGGTTCAGGTATGACCTCTTATGATCCTAAGTTACTTAAAAATAGATTATTATAGATCAAAACTATATAATTCTCCACCAAATTTTTATTGTTAATCTTGGTAGGGATATGCTTTTAAGTTTTCATTCTTTTACTTTTATGGACTGCAGTGTCGAAGTTTGGTTTCTGTCATCAGGAACTATGCCTGATCGATGGTGGGTTTGTCGAAGTTGCATGTTAGTGTTAGAAAATTACTGAATAGTGCACAGAGGCTCAAGCTTCTTTATGTTGTATTTTAGATGAATTGGGGAAAATGATTGGTCAATAAAATAAGAATAGTTAGACTCTCTGGTTGGCTATGCCCGTGTTATTTCCACATTCAATATTACCTTTGAAAACAAATCCATGTATTCCTTAAATCAAAGAAAAGTAAATAAATAAATTTAGATTTAGATTTGTTTATTTAAGTTTACAAAGTGGATAATTTCCCTATGAAAGTTGTGATGGATTTTGCACTTTCGGGAATAAAATTAAATTAGAAAAAAATACTTATAAAATTAAATTAAATAGAGAATAATAGGTTTTCATTTCCCAACTCATACTTCCACTTTTTAACCCACGCTCCATAACATTTTCTTAGACACGGTTGAAGACGTATAATATTTAAACACCGAGCAATTTTTAAAAAAGTTGATAACTTAGAATATTTGGACTAGGCGGATTGGAAAAGTATAATATTTAGAGTATAGCCAGAAAACCAAATACTAAAGATGCAAAACGTTGAAAATGTAGAATAAGCTCTAATACCAGATGTAGGGCATAATATTATTGCTACATACTAACTTCCAATAAGAGGACTATATAATTAAAAAAAACATAAATTCCCAGTCATTGGCATAATTGATTTTATTAATTAAGTTCACAACAATAAATATTCAGAGCTTGTACTATACTAATTAAGTATTGTGTTGCGTATAATGATGTTATTTTGTGTTGTGAACCTATCTATGTGGGGAGTATAACTTCAGGGCGAAGTTTCTCAAAGGGGGAAAGTATGTAACACCCCAAAATTTATTAAGATTTGTTAAATAATAACTGTAAGTCTAATTCATGGGTTTGAATTTTTCTTTTCTGTTTGAAATATTTCTTTATGAGAATCATTTTGCTTTGAATATTTATTATTGTGAATTTAATTAATAAAATCAATTATGCTAACGACAAGGAATTTATGTTTTTTTTTTTAAATTATATAGTCCTCTTATTTGGAAGTTAGTATGTAGCTATAATCTTAGGCCCTACAAAATGTCTTCTTCGCATGGAGGGTGTTCCTCCTTTATTGCCCGCACTTGATGATGTGTCATACCTCCAAATATGAAGCAATGCTTCATGGAATGTGAAATACATAAAAAGGTACTTCTCAATGGAAAAATGCATCAAAACATGTGGAAAGTTTCCATCATAATATTTAGTCTAGGTGCTCATGTCTTCATGCCTTGCTAGGGGTAACAATGATAAAAAGGAATGATTAATATAGCTACACATGCTTATCTAGGATTTGTAAGGGTGCCGAAATCAATCTAGTTTCAGAAATAACAACAGATATGAATTTTGAAAATCAAGCAGAGTATGTAGTAGACAATTTGATCTCTGACCATTTGCAAGAACAATACAACATGGACTATAAAGATGTATATCTTTATTGGAAAAAACATCTCTTGTAGCATAGAGGGTCACATATTGTTGTGTGTTTGTTCCAAATTCAAGATAAGATCCCTAATGATGCACATTCTATATAATCTAAAAAAATATCTTTAATCTCCATAAGAGCTCATCTATGGATTTCATTGCAGGACTTTGCAATTCAGAAGGCGAAAAATTACATTTTAGTAGATTTTAGTAGTAGTAGGGGGTTTTACCAAATGTGTTCATTTCATGGCAACTGAATCATGCTTACATGCCTAGATTCAAGTGGCTGATGTATTTTTCAAAGACATACACATGCTGTGTGGATTACCAAACCAAATGGTATGCAATTGACCTGAAATTTACGAGTAAATTCTTGACAAGATTATTTAGGGGATTGAGATCAGTATGGTCCCGTAGCACTAGCTTTCACCCTGACATTAATGTGAAAACTGAGGTAGTTGAAAATTTCTTTTGGGATATTTAAGGTGCTTGTAGTCGCTAGACACAACCCTCCTGCCTAAATGGTTACTCTTGCTAAAAGTTGCAACAAGACTGATTTTTATTTTTTCATTGGTATGGCTCCGTTTCAATCACTTTATGGGTACAAGTTTCCATTGCTAAGAAGCAGATTGAATGATTTATCTCCATGCTGCAGTCCCCAATCTTTAAAACCAACATAAATTGGTTCTTGACCAACTCAAGCATATTTTAGATTTGTCTAGAGAATCACACAAAAATGCAAGCAAACAAGGGGACATCACATTTGAAGTTGGGAATGTGTATATCTTAGATCACAACCATATAGGAAAACATACCCAACAAGAAAGAGCAGTTGATGCCTCATAGGTATGGGATTTTATAAATTTATATATTAAAAGTAATGCAAGGCAAGTTTTATATGGCCTTGAGCTATCAGAAAGAGCCAGATCCACAATGTATTTTATGTTTTTTTCGTTTGAAGACTAGGATAGCAAGTATCGGTTCTATGGGATTTTCCAATTGATTATCTATTGTTTAATATAAAAAGAGATGTTGAAACCTGCCTTTATTGTGTTGTTACTCTCTGTTAAGCCTCTTGTTTTGTTGTTGGTTTCTTATAGCCTAGCTTTAAGACCATTTATATGGTGAGAAATTGATGCTGCAATCATCCAATTCCTGTTTTTGCACCCGTGTTCTATTTGTGTATTATTATGAGATTGGATAGCCCTATTAAAAAATTTCAGTATTCTTACGTTTTGAATGATCTGCTTACATACCCTATGTGCTTTCTGAAAATTGGTTACAGCCTTAAAATCTAATGGGGAAATATTATTTTGGACACTTTCATGATACATATGGTACTTGAGTTTGTGGAGGAAAGTTTGGAGTTGGAAAAAGAGTCCACATTATCTTGAGCAGTAGTCAACAGAAGGACCGAATAATTATTAGAAATAAAAAAATAAAAATAAAAATGATAAGCCTATTAAGGGAAATGTCTAATTCGGAGAAACGAGAGGGCACTAATGACTCCACATGAGGAAATATCCAAGTGTCAATAAGCAGGAATTGAAGGGTTTGAACTTTGGATGTAAAGTGATTGGATATCCCTTCGAAAGGATTCAAAGGTCAATTTTAGGGACTGTGAGGCTTTCAAAGCCCTCACCTTAAAGGCTACGTTAGGTATGGAAACCACAAGTTTTGTCAACTACTTTTGGGAGTGAAAGAAATTTGTGATAATTGTGCAAGCAAATTCTGAATACCCATTATATCCCCACCTGGGAGGCAGGTATCTCTATTTTCTCAGCATTTCGTCTGAGGAATTGTTGATTTTTTTACCAAGTAGGTGCTTTGTCCCAATGAGACTGCAATTTGTAGCTGTTATAAATCCTTGTTGGATGGTAGTAAAGGGATGGAATTTTTTTTGTAAGTTGTACGGTTCACAATTCAATTTTCACGTTTAAGATATTATTGTACTCAAATTGGCACATTTAAGAGATTATTGCACTCAAACTGGCACATGAATGTGATCATTTGATATTTATAAATTTTGTCTATGGCTGGTTTTGGTTTTATAACTAAATGTTAGTTGAAATAGAATTTGGGTTTTTTCAATATTGATCACCGTACATGAAAACCCTATGCGAATATTGATCGTGTGAAAACCTTGAAGGAGTTCATTCCCCGAGAGGAGATTGAACAAAATATGAGGAGTTGGGTCCTAGACACTGGTAGTAGTAATAGAGAAACCAAGTATCATAAGACCATTGCTTTATACCTATGTTGCACAAGTTTCTGGAACACGGGAATGTAGGAAAGTGGGTATGAGTATCGACTAGATGACTTAGGTTATCCCTTACATTAGGGTTGTAACTAGAACCTCTTAGTAGATGGAAATGGCAATAAAATCAAGATTACCATCCACGCCATTGATATATAAGGTAGACTCTTTCTAAAGTGGGGACTTTTAGAAGTTATAGTCCCTATATTTGTGGCTATATGTATAGGGTAAGTTTTCAGTTTTGTGTCGACTATGATTAAAATGTATTAGAATATTTTATGTCTACAAAACATTTTATGCTAGGATATTTACAAAGGTGTATAAATAATCAAAATTAAATTATTATAAAATAAATAAAATAAAAATCAAGATAATTTTTATTTAAATGTAATGTATGAACTTAGTTTTAAATTAAGATTTTATTTATTTATTCATAAAGTAAATAGTAAAATATATAAATTTACTTTCATTTATTTAATATATAAAAAATCAAAATAGATTTACATTTATTATTGATTAGCTATAACTGCAATTCAATGTAGGAATGAAGAAAGAGATCACTGCACAAACTCAACAAGATAGCATGAAATAGACTTTTGCTACAACTTAGTTTTCTTGAGAACAAATTATAAGTCAACTATGTATATGTATGATCACAAAGAAATAGGAATGTCGTTAACAACCCATGTGACAATCATGAATGAGTGGAAGCTCTCGGTTTTCCCAATTTTAGAGGGTAAAAGTTCCCAGTAAGTTCCCAATCATTTGGAACGGATCCTGCTGGATTTGGAAAGTTCCCTACAAGTTCCCATGTTCCCTGGAACGTTGGAACTTTGGGAATGAGTTCTAAAAGCCCGGACAGTTCTCGTGCTACATAGCTTTATACCGACATATGAAGATTGTATTGGGCAAGGTTTTGATGAATAAATAGTTTGCAAATAGTGAGATTCTTCTCTAGTTGGACAACATCCAATCTCAAGAATGCAACCAGGATGCCAAACTAGACGCTATTGCAAAGATAACAAAAATAGCTTGTGGTGTTAGCTTCCTCAAAGAAACCCAGCTGAACCCTTTGGTTCCAATGTTCCCCTAGTCACTCTCTCAGATGATTATTAGTTTCCTCAGCTATTTGGTAGTACTTTTTTAGTTAGTTTATGTTGATAATAGTTGTAGATATGTTAGAGATATTTCGATTATAGTTGGTAAACAATATAGATACAAATTTTATAGCAATCAGAAATGATACCAATGTAGACAGTCTAGTTTTAACTCAAACAGACCAACGTACCAACTTATTGTGTATCTGTCTCTTTTTTATTTAATATAATTCGGCTACCTTACAAATTAAAAAACAATGATCCATCTAATTGAAAAATAACTCTTTCAAATTTGATCTGTGCCGATATGGGTTAAATTCCCTTCTCTTCATTTTTTAAATGATGGTTCACCATTTGTTAGAGGGCTACATCCATCGAGAAATTTCCAACACTTGTTATTCTGGAGAATCAAGGTCTGGCCAGCATTACAATTATTACATAGTCAAAGTCGGCTCCCAAGGAGCAAGTGTCACAAAGCGAGATTTGAACCCGGATGGGGAGGACAACAACATTCCTCCCAACCACCCGATCTACACTCAATTGACTAATTCCCTTCTTTTCCATTTGTATGGGTAACCCTTCCAATTTGATCATTATTAATAGATCTGTAAAAAAATTAAATATAAAATACCAGCTTGATTTGACAAGTAATGGAACTTTTAAGTAGAAAAATCAAGATTAGTTAAAAATTAAATACAATTGGTACACTCTCTAGTGAATATGGATATCGATAAATACAAATACAAAAACAATGAATACTAAAACTATTATCATCTTGAATCACTTTAATAATATTTTAATTTACCAATTTAAATTGGTGTTTTAGATGTAGCTATACTTGTATTATACTAAACTACATTGTTTTAGATACTTATGTACACAAAACAAAAAACTTCTCTTAAAAACAATCTATTAAAAAAATTCATATTAAGAACTAGATCACCATGTGTTTGTACAAAATTGAGCTTGTTAAACAAGAACATAATAACTGAAGTGCTTTAATACCCTGAATTCTTCATCTCAGATTATGTTTATTGTTAACTCTATGAGCATACTAACAGTTGGGCGCACATGGTAGACACCTTGTTATGTCCAGGACATCATGAAATGGATTTCCAATTGTTTCGTGCAACTTTTTTTTTTCAATGGTCAAAATTTTCAAAGATTTTCAGTTCAGGTTTATAGAAATGCCTCGTAGTTTGTAGTTTGGTGCAGGGGTTTCATGTACGGCGATCAATATTCAGCCTGCTGTAGGCTATTTAATGTGGTGGCAGTAGGTTGGTTGGACGCCGCCACATTAAATGGCCTGCAACAGGTTGGATAATATTCACCTTTATGTACCCCGCATTTGTCCTTACACCTACGCCTATGCTTTCGTAATCAATACCGAAAGCATAATGGGAAACCCCCACTATCTGGGCAAAGATAAGTCCATGATGGTCACCAATTGCCTCTTCAGAGCCGGTGGGTACGCAGTGTGCATAGGATAAAAGCTAACCAAAATGCCTCGCTTTTCCGACAAATTTGGGATAAAAAGTGGTTAAAATTCTTGCTGGAAATTGCTATTTCTGTAATTTTGAAATTTCAGCAATCAGGATTGTTTGTTCTGGACTAAATGCCCAATTTTAAAACTACCAAAATCGCCGAAATTGCGATTTGAACACTTCAAATTGCGATTTTGACAAAAATTGTTCTGCCAAATTCCAGCGATTCAAGAGCGTTTTAGTTAGCCCTTATACAGCTTCTATGCGGTGATTCTGATTGCAGCCTTGCTGCTGACTGTGAGCTTCCCTGCACCATGAGGCAACTCTCCTGGGATGCTGCAAAACTCTCGTGCAATCTAGTTTTGTTATCTGGATTATCTGGACTCACGTGCCATGGGTGTGACAGAGGAAAGTGAGGACTGAGGAGGTGTAATGCTCCAGCGTGTATGATGATAACGTTGCAATATTAAAAGCTTAATATGATTAATGCCTCAAGGTATTTACATTAATTAATGAAAACGGAGCTTAGTATGATAAAAGCCTCAAGGAATTTACATTAATAATTAATTAAAACAGAAGTGGAACAAGTTTATTTTCATAATTTTAAAGCCTTTCTCGACGTTTCAATAATGGAAGCTAACTCTTTGATATTACAAATATTCAAAGGGCAACCTAACTTTGGAATTTTCTATGAGCATAAGGCCATTACATGTAATTATGTAATTATGGTCAATGAAAAGGATATCGCAATTTTTCTACGGCGAATGCCAAATCTGATAATGTAATACATAATTCAAGTATTTTGCTACCTGGTCATATTAATACACATGAAGCCGACTATCCACCATGCATTCTCGATTAAGAAATGGTACTTTCATAGTCACACTATGAGATTTGAAACTAAACCCCACATCCTACCACACGCACTCCTCTACGAAAGGCAATTATATATAAAATACAATTTCCAAAACGCTATTAATTTTGACATCTGGTAATTTGCTATTTAGAAATTAATATATTACACCAACCAACCAAGGAAAGTTTTATTTCCTCTTGATTGGCTTAGAGATGTGTGACGAACACATCTTAGTTTTGGAAATATGCCTATGATTTAATGGGTAATCATCACACTTAAATTATATATATATATATATTGTAACAATGGTTTGGTTTGGAAAAATATAGCTGGTCTAACATCATACCTCAGCTGGTTTGCAAAGGTTCCTTTATATTTTGCTTCTAGCTAGCCTTATCAACATCAATAAATCAAAGGTCCTATAGGAATTTTGTACCTTGGCTTCATTATCCTCATTGTTAGGCTACCTTAGATGAAGAAATGAGAGTCCTCATTGCTCCTTGACTTAGTAGTTTCTCAACTACTCCATTGCAACGCATTATCTCTTCATTCATAATCATATACTATATTGGTTCTAGTATCTAGTTTTGTTCAATGATCTCAAATATATCTCAAATATATTTGACTCTTTATAAGAGTCTTTGATTCCTTTGGGAGCCATCCCTCATATTTATTTATGTATTGTTTGATTTATATCGGTGATAGTTATACTTCTCATGAGCTACACATAAAGTTCAGGTCAACTTATTCATAGTTTCATTATAGTTTTTACAGTATGTACTGTACAAACGTAGACATGTTTGCATCGTTTAGTTACTTTTTTCAACAATGCATGATTTTGCAACTTTTTTCAACAATGCATGATTTTGCAACACCTCAATTCTTGGATTTCAAGTACGTTGTATGAACACCCTACCATTGCTTTGATTGCAAATAGCATTTCGCTACCATGGCGAGAATCTGAGAGATTCCTTGCATTGTCATTGTGCATTTCAGCCCTTTCCTCGCCTCTTGGATTTCCCTACCTTTGGTAAATGGTAGAAGAAATGTTCGCTGAAGTAGCATCATCCCTTTGGATTGTATGGATAGGTTGGATGGATTTTTCTTGTTTTCCAATCCAATCTCTCTAAGAGCACTGCAATCTTTAGTGGAGTCTGGTGCACCATCATTTTCATTGTGTATGTTTTCATCTAAGGATTTGCCGAGAGTTGAAGATGTAAGCATTGTATTCAGTGATTCACTAGATTTTCTATCATTCAGAGGCAAGCCAGAATGTCTTTCATGTTTCCTCTCACAGGGCCTTGGTTCCAAGCAATGTCCTTCACTTGTTTTCATGCTTCAATATGATTGACAGAGATCAACATCAATTGGTGTTGTAGTCATTTCCAAATCCGACACTCCATCAAAGCTAGGTCTGATATATTCAAAATTTTCCAAGACATCCTTGACATCTGGATCTGGAACTACTTCCATTCTCCCCGATTTTTTGGTAATATCACTTATTAGCGAATTTTATGAATCTGTCAAACAAGTTGTCTTCATAACCTGGTGTCTAATTTCAACACTTTTAGAATTCTTATTTTTCTCCAATGTTGCTAAAGTCGGATTTGCTTCAAGCCGCATGTTTTCATTTACAACAATAGATGCAAGGAATCTTAATTTCTTCGATGGCATGTTGCAGTCACACTTGATTATTTTCCAACATTGGCATCTAGCATTTTCAATCACAATAATTCATTTGTTGCTTGTGTGACTAAAACACTGCTTAAGTGCTTGACACAACAATGATATTAAATAGACTAAACTTTTGCGACGTTGTAATATTGTTGTAGTACAAAACATAAAGCAATAACTTATGATGGACTTGCTACTGTCAATGTTAGTTGTCCAACCAACATGATAGAATCGTGAAGCTAATATAAGTTATTCCATCGAAGCTAATATAAAAATCTTTTGTTCCTTTCAAATAGTTGAAAATATATTAAGTTGCTTGACAATGCTAGCAACATAGATCTGGCATATATTCACTAAATGGACTCACTACAAATGCAATATCCTCTCTAGTGCAATTGTAGAACCATGGCACACATTAGAATCCTTATGTCACGTTGGATATCTTAGATTTTGTAATGCTTCCATTGGCATTATAAATTTTAATCTAATTAAACATAGCTTTTGTGACTAAGCAGCATATAATCAATGTGTAACCATAACAATATATAAACAACATGCAATAGCATCAAATAACTTAGAATTTTTTTAAAACTTCATTGGTGATTCACACAACATAAATTAACATCATAAATCATGTAGCAATAACATCATATGAGAAGTTTACAACAACATATAAACAATTTAAAATCACAAGAAAAATACCTTGTTATAAGAATGGTGACGGAATCCAAACTGAACAAGCTTCCCTCTTCTTCTCCTCGAGTTGCTTCTATCTTTATTGCCCAAAGTGGGACCACAGTTTTACCTCCCAGCCAACTAGGGGCCTAGCCGGCTCCCTAGCCCCAGGAACCATTGAACGGTCCCATCCAAATGGCCTCCTGGCCCTCCGTGCCCAAGACCCCCAAAGAATAGAATAGTGATGCACTAGTAGGCTATGTATCAAATCTTCCAAGAGTTCTCAAAATCTTCCAACTCTTCCAAACTTCTCATACCCCAAATTATCCAAAATATCTCTTCCTATCAAAATTCTTACCAAAATATCATTCAAGAAAAAAAACTCCCCCTTCCAAAATATCATTCAAGAAAAAAAACTCCCCCTTCCAATATCAAAACTCCTCCTCATCCATCAATAAATTCCAAAAATAATAGTCAACATTCAATAAATTCATTTTCTAAAAAAAATAGCAATTTAATCTAAATTAATAAAATATTATTACACATAGTTGCAAAGTCTCACTTGTCATACTTCTTCATTAAATGCAACTATGACAACTCTTTTCTAAAAACTTGTGCAATCCTATCTATTCATTTATTTATATTATCCTCTCATACATAAGTCAAATAAGATATTTTCATATACTATATTATACTATGAAATAATTTATATTATTTGTATATAATATTATATGTATTTCAATAATCCAATCAATTTCTATAAATCTAAAACATATTAAACAAGTCAACAAACTCATACTTTCAACTCACAAGTGATACTTTCAACAATTCATCAACCAAGCTACTATTAGATAATATAACCATATTAATTTATTCATCGATCGACCAATCATAGTATTGTACTCACGAATTGGCTTATGCATGGCCAGTGCACACGTCGTAAGCATGGGTACTAATAATCACATTTAATGCTCCTAATAGATCATTATTACATGATCACAAACAACACATAGAAGAACAATTAAACAATGCATCATTCATCATTCACCATTCATAATCATTCATACAGAAGCAATAAGACATTTAATTAAATAAACATAGTGATGAAATCCAGCATATAATCATGATAGTTAATAAAAATCAAGAACACCATCCAATCCATCATTGGTCCCATCCATCCCATAAGTACTCCAACTCCCTAATCACCACTACTTCCATCTCCTGACCTCACCATCCCGTCCTCTGCTGGAATATACCATGGAATCTCGACTACACATATGACCATGTATATAACCCGTAAGTGGAAGTGTCGATCGACCACATCGACCAAGCTTCCCCAGCAGGCACCCACCAGTCGTCATCACACATCCACGAGAGTGTGCTCAGCACAGCCCTCCCACAACTTTGGGTTTCGGAGGTTCGATGGTGGAAAATGCCTCCACCCCTCCTAATAGTACTAGGGTCAACGCCCTACATCAACCATACTATGCCATCACTGATCTAAGGGGTCCCGTCATTGAAAAACCACTTTGGGCAAGTCACAATTCCTGTCAAAACTCACACTCACCCACAAGTCATAGAAATATTGGAATTCACAATTAAATAGCATGAAATTTGATATAACGTCATTATACTCATGATGTTCAATACACCTCATGGGCCTTGGCAATATAGGAATCCGCCTATCTCATAGCCAATCAACATGTGGAATAGTTCATCATTAACATGAAACATATATATAGCCATAACCAACTCTTTCAAGTGCCAATCCATATCACTAATACGACATTTACAAATAGTCATGTAAGTTATTTTTGCAAACAACTAAATTAGCATTCTACATATGGATATTCTATATTCAATTTTGCATGTTCAAATGAAATAACATATTCATTGTCCTTAATAAATTAAAACAATATTTCGAATGACCATACATGCCTCAAGGGAGTCCACATGTCCACATAACAATCATCTTGATCAATCTATCTTAGTAAAACAGATAATAAGCAAATGCATTGCTAAGCTAATTCACATTAGAGTTTTTAATTAAAGACTATCAAAATATGGGGCGTTACATACACCCACCCTTCAAGAAACTTTGTCCCGAAGTTATGGTTATTTTCAATCTTAAGGGAATTTTGTTTTGATGAGATACCCCTATTCCTTCATCATAGAAGATATTAACCACTCTGGTCCCACTTGACCATCACATGATCCACATGTCGATACTATTGAATTTAACTTCTTTTATCACATGGGATGTGTTATCATATTACATATTACATGTTGTAGACACAATTGGGCTAACTTTATCATGTTTATCAATTCATTTATTCCCAGTTAGTTAACATACAATCATAAGTTGTTGTGGTTTTCTATATCATAGTTCATAGGAAGACCTTGTATCCCATATAGCATTTCCTTAGGTTCAAGATGTATTGTTATGATCATTTATCGATTATTAGTTTTACTAATCTTTTTTCTAATAAACCCCCAATTACTTTTTCATTAGTATATTTAATTGGATAAAATCTTAATAGTAGATTGAATGGTGTGCTATATAATAATTTGATTGTCACCATGTCTATCAATTGAGTACGCATAATCAATTAACACTTATCAAAGGATAATTCTGGCACATGAATCTCATTTTATGCACAAAATACTTATGGTTTCAATTTTAACACATCGATCGCTCCCGTCCTTATATTACTAGCCAAATTTGGAAATAGTGAAATCAACTCATGCAAACAATGAATTTCAACCTACCACCTCTACAAATATTCTTTGTATGACTGTAAGATATGGTAGGGCTTCTATTTACTCACCATGAAGTATGTTTACTTCTCACAAGTACATGTAAGGATCCAATGCTACTTTACACATCTTAAAACTTTAATTTCCATTATCCTCGTTTAAGTTATAGGAATATTGCATGGATGGTATTTCTTTATTTATCAATATTTTCATATATTACTTTGTTTTGATTATCACTTGAAATTTTAAGTACCATTTATCAATGTTTGTCACACCTTCTCTTTCTCTCTCTTCTTTTGTTTTGTTTTGTTAGGTTTAACGCATATATTAAACATTAATTACATGCTTCTATAATTTTATTTTATTTCATAATTGATCATTTCACTTTTTTTTACTATACATATATTGTACCATTATTTACATTATTTTGTTTCAAAATAATGTTATTTTCTACATTTTCCCTACTATAATTATAAAGCCCCAATTATACTAATTTGCTTTACTATTTTATTATACTTTTCCAATGTATATCATATTATTTGTTGTTTGACAATCATATCTTAATGGTGGTATCTCTTTTGACCCTTTTTTTTTTTCACCAATTCCTTTTTGGCTCTTCAAAATTTTCAATTGTATAATAAATTTTTGTTTTCCAGTTTTGGAAACCATGACTTAATACTTACATTGTATTAATATATTTACATTAGTCATTCACTAGAAATGGTTTAGTACAAATTTTCTTAATTTTGGAAACATTGTTATATGATTATAAGTTTGTTATCTAATTATGAGTTGTGATTTAATTACACTAGCATAGATCCATCCCAAATGTGGATCAATCAAGCCTAAAGGCATTCATCAAGGGTCTAAGATTACACTGATACCTTCTCACATAGATCTACAACCATGACCTCCTCGAGACTCCACATTTATAACACCTATGTCAAGGTTCATTGTGCCTTACTAGACTGGTATCCACAACAATTTAGATACTTTGCAACATTTTATAGTCCTTTTGGTGTTACGGTTCATAAGAAGATATTTGCCATATAACATTTATTTTGGTTCTTGGGGTATTATTATGACTTTTTATTAATTGCCCACTTTATTGATTTTCTCTCAAATTTACACCACTTACTTTCTCATTAGAAATTTTAATTAAGATCCATCTTGACAGTTTCTTGATTGGTCTACTGTATATAATAACATGAACAACACCATGTTTATTATTCAAGTACCCTTTATCACTCAATACTCATTAAACATAGCTCTTACCCATTGAATTGCACATTATACATGTAGAATACTTACAACTGCATTTTTTCTTTCTTTCTTTTGTTTTTACACATAGGTAGAGCCTAGCCTACCACTTCTAGATAGGTGCTTGATACAACTATACATTATGACTAGGCGTGAAATACACATACTCATGCTTTTATTTCTAAAATTTCATCAATGTCTTCATTCAAACCTTTGAGTACCATAGATATGTTAGATCAACTCCAAAGCTATCTTACACTTCTTATAATTACTTAATAGTTGTTAATATTGAGGTAATAGTACATATTTGTGGTCATTATCTTGTCTTCAACATGATGATCTCTTTATATATATAGATAAGAGGGAGACAAATTCTTTCGGGAAAATATAAAATACATTCCTAGTATTTATTAAAAGTAGAAAATATTTACATATTGTGATATTTGATCCGATGTAAATTTTAGGCCCATGACATTTCATCATTTAATTTTGACATCTCATCGTTTATATATGAGCTTTTATTAGAACATTCCATCTGCAAATTCTAAAATTTAAACATAAAAACAATAACCCTATATTCTTAGTCTAATTCAAAGTCAACTCAGTGAGATGGATTACAAACTTAATCTAACATAATTATTAAGCATTAATTAAAATGTAATCTCCCTTATATATATAAGATATTATTTTCCTTCTTTATTCACTACGTTCCTTAACTTCGAAGATTAGATGAGTTGGTAGTGAGAAAGCAAGCACTCTAATCATATGGCGCCTATTCATATTACTTTTGCCTACTTGCGTTACTGCTACACCCCTTTGGGATCTCTAAGCTGTGCAAGTCGATCGCAAATCAGAGATTTGATTGGACAACTATCTTCTCACAGTAGCCCAGACAAGGAGGACATTATGAGAGCTACAAGTCTCACTCGTTTTAAATTACAACACGGTAATCAAAATTCAGAATGCAGCAGTAGAAGTGCATTCACAATATGGTCACTTCACACCAATAAAATAAAAAGGGAAAATCATGCATTCCAATGCGTATCTTCAACCATTAATGCAACTGCAGCCCAATCAACGAATTAATAATGAGATGAAGTGAGTTGTAAACTCCTCGACCCGAAAAATTATGCTTTTCATCCCATCAAGATCATATATGAAATCTTGCAGCAAAGCAGTGTTTTCGTGCAAGATAACGGGCCTGATGATAATAGAAAATATGGTCTACCCATATCTATTGGATTGTCTCTTTTTTTTTTATTCACTTTGATTGTAGTTCCACAATGAATTTTATTATTATATTTTTATTTTTTCATAAATGATTTGACTTGGATAGTGAAACGTCGATGACTCTCGCCTTCTCTCATTAATACCATGGCTGGGGCTCGAGGGCTCTTGCTCCTTCCCATTCAACATTGAATAGATGAAGGTTCCACGGAGAGAGTTAACACAGAAACAACTTTAATAAGTTTGATCCTTAGAGCCATCTTTTGTACCGTACCTTGACTCTTTTTTTGTTTTTTTGTTATATAATTCCCTTATTGCATTTTTTTTTTTTTTTTTTTTTACAAAGTGATATTTAAGTGTTATCTTAATATCATTGTAATAACATTTAAATATAATAATATATATTTGTACATAAATACCTAATTAATTAATCCATTAATAAATGTTATAGATTAAATATATGTGAGTAAATGACACATTTTAAATAATTATGAATACCAAGTTCTTACAAATTCCTTACTATACAACTTATATATTTTATTTGTAAAGTTTTTATGCTTAAAATATAAAAGTGGTAATAATATTGATGGAAAGTTCTTTTGGTGTTTGAATGCTTAAGCCTCATAGTAACTGTTACCTAAGATATATAATTATTTTCAAATTTTGCATGAGGTTGCGACTTTATTATCAATCATTCTCTAATTTTACTTGGAGTTGCAACCTTATTATTCTATAGAAGATAATGAAATCAAATCTATTATAAAAGAATTTTTTTTTTCTTCTTCTTGATTTTAAGGAATTTCCATTTATTCGAGATGAAGGATACCTTATATATATATATAATTTGATTTTTTTTTTCTATCCATCATAATTATAGCTTTAGTCCACAAGTATAACACTATATCCATTCATTTGCCCCACCATAATAAAATAAAGATGCAAACTATTTCATCTTTTAACTTTAATTTATTTTTGTCAAATATACTTTAATAAATTCTCTTTTCAAATATATATATATATATATATATATATATATATTTTTTTTTTTTTTTTTTTTTTTTTCTAACTCGCCTTCCCTACCATCCCAAAGTGAGGGAGGGCCCTCCTTTCTCATTGGATATTACACCACCAAGAGACGAGTTCATCTTAAGTTGTGAACAATCAAATGTTTTTATTTTTATTTTTTTCAAATCATTATTGAAGGTGATAACTTTATATCCTTACTATATTTATATTAATCACACTTGCATATTTACAAGTAATGTTTGTTTACTTTGATATCACGATTTAATGTATAGATGTTATCTTTTATTATTTTCTTCCTTAAGATTGATTTGATATGGACACTTTAATGTGCGGCCTGGAACTATCACTTACATCATCAATGGACTTGTCATTCACGGACATCAAGAAGTTCAACTATCACTTCCATCATAAATGGACTTGTCATTCATGGACATCAAGAAGTTCAGCTCAAACGTAACTAGTATCCACATACTTAGAACTGCAAGGATCACCTCATTTATGGAATAACCTCACAAAAGAATCATGAAGAATCATCGTGCAAGAGGGAGACAACATATAGTTCACCCTTAGCACAGTAATCTTCAACTAACATTACTAGACTCCAACAAAGACTCGAGAGTATCTATTCTAATCTATATAGCCAAAAATAAGTTTCATTTTTTTTTAAACAAAAGAACGACAGATTAATTTAAGCCATCAAATAATGCTAAAAGGCCATTCATTTACATTCATTGTGTTTTGGCCAGCCTCCTCAGCACCAACATCTAGGTATCAATCAAAATTAAACTTTTAAATATAGATCATTTACATGGCTACATTACCAATTTTAAGATATTTATGAAAATGAAATTTGAAAAACCGTATTGGATTGCATTGAATTTGAAAAACCGTATTGCATCACATTGAATGGATATCACCAACATGCTACACTATATTCTAAAAGTTTACGGTGTAAGAACACATTATTTGCTTACCATATCATGTGTCACCGTAATTTTGTCATCATGCATAAAGTTTTTATTTTTAATTTTTGTGTTGTTCATGCTGAGTGTCGTGTCAGGGTGAGGGATGGTATTGAGAGTAAGATTTACAAAATTGATAAGCATTAAAGGGAAGATACGGGAATCTGCAGCTGTCACTTGCTCAGTGTCAATCAGGTGTTATGAGGTTTCCTTACTGTCCATACGGGTCGAATTCAAGTATCAACCTCTTCCAGTTCAACAGCCTAACCATTTTTTTTTTCATCCCTCGTCGGATTGAGAAACAGGGTAAGATGATGAAAATAAAAGGGTTTCTAAGAAGCCCATTTTAAAGTATAAGCCCGTTTTAAAGTATAGTGCATTGAAATGATTCTAGGAAAGGATATTCAGATGTGAGTAATTTGGAGTGTGAAGAGAAACCTACTTTTCAGAAAATATTTTGACTAGAACCATTCCCAAGGTATGAACTTCATTACAATCATCAATCCAGTTCCTTATGAGGTGAAACCAGGCTTTAAGCAACTGACACACACCAGAAATCTCGTCGATTCTTTACATTTATTAACAATGTGACGGGTTTTACGAGGGTTTAATAGTAGAGTGTTATCTACTTGACTACGACTGCTATTTATGCCAGAATCCAGGTGATTAATGCCATTAAAAACTCTTGCGTGGAGCCCTGCCAAATAGTTATGACAACTATCTCTAATAATTATGATCCTCAACGACTTCCATGGCGGTTCGGGTCATCCTCGACCTACCTTGGAACTCACTTCAAATCTGTCATTCCAAAGATAAATATCCATTGCTTTATGATGGAGTCATGAGTCGAAAAGAGCGCCTTATTATATATTTATTAGGTAACTTGACTAGCTAAATTCGTAGGTGAGGTGCCCTGCTCAACAGTTATATATTTATTAGGTGACTTGACCAGCTAAATTCGTAGGTGAGGCGACAAGCTCAAGAGTCAAGCTAATGCGAATGTAAAAGCCATCCGTGAGATAACTTAAATATATGAAATACCAGCAGTTCCAATGAATGGAACAACTGCAGTATGCGCATGGCCTCTGATTTCTTTCTCTTGAATATGACCAATAGTTTTGTTTGGAAGCTTCTTATTATTATCCTTTTTTTTTCTTTCTATTCACCGGGATGGGCTTCTGGTGTAAATCTATTCAAAGAGATGCAAAGTACGGAAACAAACGCCCTGTGGTCGCCCTAGGCGTGACCTTATGCAGAGAAGACAGTGGGAGACATCCTGTTGTATTTTATGTTGTATTTAAGTTTACGTCTACATTTACAATGGAAATTCAGATTTCACTTTTATAAGTTTATGCAAATGAAATCTACTTTCATGGTTAATATTAATAGGGGAACATGATCAGGAAACTAGTTCTCCCAATTACCAATCGTACTCTTCCTTCAAAGCCTAAGTACAAGTCTTGCAATTAGTATTACTAGTTGACGTCTACTAATTTGTGATTAGCAGAGTAGCTATCAACAGCAAGATATGGATCATCTCGGGCTCACTCTGTACCATCTTGCCCAAATTCTTATTGTGTAGAGAATAGTAGGATATGTCTAACCTATTTACTACCCAGTGGGCTGAGTACGATAAGTAACTTCACAAGTAGTAAACTGGTTCACATCACCACTGAGCACATAATCTGTGCAAAACAATTTATTTATTTTTCTTCATATCAAACTATCTTTTGCAAAGGAAGCTAAGATTCGATTTAAAACCATGGCATATATTAATAAGAGTGCTTATGATAGAAAACATTTAATATATTGTACTTCTTCATTATATACTTGGGGATTTCTAGGAGCAGGAATGAGAGATCATGGGTGCAGCTCTGGTTGCCTGGTAGCCAGAACTACGGGGACTAGGGCATATCCTTAAATTGAATTGTTCTCCTCGAACAATCACCAGCATCATTCTCACCTCCTTCGGAATAAAATACGTACAATGAAAGGGCTTAATACAGATATCCTCAACCAGATTTCATTTTTATTCATTAGTAGGCAAATTACAAATTCACTGAAGGAGAGTTTTATGGTTCTATTCCGTTAAGCTGCATATGGATACTTCTTTTCTTTCTCCTCTTTTGGAACGAGCTCTAAGTTTTACTTCCTTTTTCACTTTTAAATATGCAACATGCACTCATTCAAGTATTAAATATTAATGGCTTGTAAGTATACTCAATGGCGATTCTTCTTTTTCCTGTGTTGTTGTATTTTTGGTTCTTTTGTTTATGTAAAGTCATTGGAAATAAAATATATGAGTTCCTTAATAAGGAACAATGAAAATTACAACAAACACCATCATTATTGAAAACTCAGAATTCTTGGTCATTATTTCCTAATGTCATGTAGACCCTTAAGGTTCCTAGTTTTTGAACCTAGGGCTCTGATACCATATGTAATGCTTCCATTGGCATTATAAATTTTAATCTAATTAAACATAGATTTTGTGACTAAGCAGCATATAATCAATGTGTAACCATAACAATATATAAACAACATGCAATAGCATCAAATAACTTAGATTTTTTTTAAAACTTCATTGGTGATTCACACAACATAAATTAACATCATAAATCATGTAGCAATAACATCATATGAGAAGTTTACAACAACATATAAACAATTTAAAATCACAAGAAAAATACCTCGTTATAAGAATGGTGACGGAGTCCAAACTGAACAAGCTTCCCTCTTCTTCTCCTCGAGTTGCTTCCATCTTTATTGCCCAAAGCGGGACCACGGTTTTACCTCCCAGCCAACTAGGGGCCTAGCCGGTTCCCTAGCCCCAGGAAACCATTGAACGGTCCCATCCAAATGGCCTCTTGGCCCTCCGTGCCCAAGACCCCCAAAGAACAGAACAGTGATGCACTAGTAGGCTATGTATCAAATCTTCCAAGAGTTCTCAAACTCTTCCAACTTTTCAAAACTTTTCATACCCCAAATTATCCAGAATACCTCTTCCTATCAAAATTCTTACCAAAATATCATTCAAGAGAAAAAACTCCCCCTTCCAATCTCAAGTCTCATATTTATATCAAAACTCCTCCTCATCCATCCATAAATTCCAAAAATAATAGTCAACATTCAATAAATTCATTTTCTAAAAAAAATAGCAATTTAATCTAAATTAATAAAATATTATTACACATGGTTGCAAAGTCTCACTTGTCATACTTCTTCATTAAATGCAACTATGCCAACTCTTTTCTAAAAACTTGTGCAATCCTATCTATTCATTTATTTATATTATCCTCTCATACATAAGTCAAATAAGATATTTTCATATACTATATTATACTTTTTTTTTTCCATGGAAAAATTCGTAATTTTATTTCAATAAAATGAAAAAATTACATTCTGTACATGTAATAGAATCATAGTGATCCCTACATTGTCGCATAATGCTGTTCAAGTATCTTACAGGTCTATGAGACCCAGACATTCTCAGAATAAATGTTGTCCAAAACAGCACACCAATAGTCGGTTACAAATGTTAATAGTAACTTCAAAACTTATACTCAGTCTGCCCTAAAGCTACAGAACAGATGCAAGCAGGTTAATGCTCCATCACAGTTCCATCATAGCCATATAGACCAATGAAATACCACCATACTTAAATAGTGAACATAGAAACTTATACCCAGCAATCTGGTTTGCACTTGATTCAGCAACACACCCTGATTGGGCACAGCAGAGGCCGTCTCCTCTGTTGCAAGCGATTCCTTCTAACAATCTGATAGAATTCAGATGAACGAAATGCCCTCATATTCAGCAAAAACCTGTTGAGCATCTATTGACAGCGCCCACGTATGGATCAAATCAGAATTATTGCCATCCAACATGATAATCTGCGTGGTCCTTTGTTGCAAGTAACCAAAACCGAACAGAAGTTGTAGAGTTCAATCGCCCAGCCTGTCCTCCATTGCCACGTTGAAGGGCATATGGTAAAAACTGTAGGATGTAGCAGGGTTATATAATGTAATTCTCCAAATGCCGAGATCAAGACGTTGTTGAGTAGCTTCTTTGGAAAGAGAGTCTGCCATGCCATTTCTCTCCCTGTAAACATGTGTAAATGTTATATGATTAAAATTTTGCTTTAATCGTAAAACATCTTCCAGTATAGGTGAGAGAACCATCACATTACAGCGGGTATGCTCATTGGCCCAATCAATAACAATCAGTGAGTCTCCAAAAATCTGTAATGTACGACAACCCTGTTCAATTGCAAATATCAGCAACAGTCTAAGCGACATGATTTCAGCATAGTTGTTTGTACCGCTCCCCAGACCAGCCGTTATGTGGAAGTAATGAGAATCGGATAAGTGTAATACGATCCCCCCACCGCACACCAATTGATCCAAAGAAGCACCATCGAAGAAAGCCCACGGTGATGTAGTATCAATCGATTCAGCGATCACTGGACGAGTTCTAATCGGTTTAGTGGCAGACTTGTAATGAATAATGATGGCCACAGCTTGTGCCACTACCAGCTCCGTCGGGACTCTACAATCCTGGAAAATAATCTTGTTGCGCGTGATCCATATACCCCAGGCAAATATGCATGGGACCGCACAGATAGTAGAAGTCTGTTGTTCAGTCCACCAATCTTTGAATGCCTCATCTACATTTTCGCCCCACCAACGCGAGTTGATATCCAAGTAGTTGCAAATTTGTGTCCATACCGTCTGTGTGAATCGGCAGTGGACAAATAAGTGTGATAGAGTCTCATCCGCCTCCCTGCATAGTGGGCAAATGCCCGGGCCCTGTAGAAATCGTCTTTTCAGAGTATCCCATGTAGGAGCCTTATGTTCTAAAATCGCCCAAAAGAGTAGTTTGGCTTTTCCAGGGCATTTTAGCTTCCACAGGTTTTTCCACCACCACACCACAGCCCGATTTTGCACCTCCAAATTTAGCTGAATGTATCCAAGTTTAGGTGTGTATCGTCCTGAGGGATGGTGATCCCAAATAAGTTCATCAGGCCTATCAGTCAGCCGAATATGTGTGAATCTTAAGGTCCGAATGTAGTCCTCCCAAACCCCGATCAGATTCTCAGGAACCTCAAGTCGCTGGGCAGAGGTCCATCCCTGGTGCATAAGAGTGGATAAGCCAGGTTGTGCAATATCAGCTAAGAAAAGACATCCCCTAGCTGCCAGAAAGTTCCTTAGGTCCACAGGCAGGACATGTCCCCCCCTGCATCCTACCCAAGGATCCAGTCCAAGACGGAGGAGTTGTCCATTCCCAATACGCCACACTAATCCCGATCCCACCAGCTGAAAATGCTGAACCACCGCCTTCCAAACCACAGAGCAAGATGCCCTCGTCTTATTTCCCAGCCTAATCCATTCAAGTAGGGTTAAGGGAGCAATATATTTGTGGTAGACCACCTTTGTCCAGAGGCTCTGAGTATGGATGAGTCGCCAGGCCACCTTTGCCCCCAAAGCTTTGGCAAATAGGAAAATATTCTTTAAGCCCCAGCCACCCAGTGCTTTGGGGATGGCAATCAAATCCCATCTAACCCATACCAAGGCTCGATTCACTCCCTTACCCTTCCAAAGGAAGGCAAAAACCAACCGACGGATCTGCTCCAAGACGCCTCTGGGAATCCAAGCTAGTGACATCCAATAAACCGGTATTGCTTCCAATACTGATTTAACCAGAATCAATCGCCCAGCCCGCGAGAGCCATTTTTGACTCCATCCATGTAGTCGCTGCTCCAATTTAGCAGATAGCCAGTGCCAATCAGCCTTATGATATGCATTGGGTTTTAAGCGAAATCCAAGGTACTTTAAGCCATCATCGATGTCCAAAATCCTGTAGGGAAGTCTGATGGCCAAGCGGTGGATCTCCTGCTCATTTAATTGCGAGCATGAGATAGTTGATTTATCGGAATTCACAAGCATGCCCGCGGCGACTTGCAGAAGATTGAGTCCTTCGACCACCTTATCAATAGCCTGTTGCGAGCCATCACAAAAGATAAGAATGTCGTCAACAAATAGGAGATGTGTGATATACATTACCTGGGTAATGGAGATGCCACGAAAGGAGCCGTCGGCCTTAGCTTTCAGGATAAAACGACTGAGGCCTTCTGCAACGAGGAGAAATAACAGCGGTGATAGTGGGCAGCCTTGTCGTAGCCCCCTGCCTGCATGGAAGAAAGAGCTTGCCGAACCATTGATCAATACAGCAAAACTCACCGTGGTGATGCATGCCATAATCCATCGAACAAACTCATAGCAGAAGCCCAGATGTGTAAGAAGCATCCGGATATAAAGCCAACTCACCCGGTCAAAAGCTTTTGAGAGGTCAATCTTTATCACTGCACCCTTTTGCTTCTGAACCTTCAGGGTATGTAATCCTTCTTGTGCTACACCGATGGCCTCGTGAATTTGTCGACCTTCCAAGAATCCGAATTGTTCACATGAAATATGCTGAGACAGGATATTTTTGAGTCTCCTAGCCATAACCTTTGATATGATCTTATAAATGCAATTGCACAGTGAAATAGGTCTGAATTCGTCAAATCGATCAGGCTTGGCTGTTTTGGGAATGAGAGCAATAAAAGTTGAGTTGAAGGGACCATGTACAAAACCAGCCTTTCTAGATTCTTCCACCACAGTCAATAATTCCTCCCCAAAACAGTCAAAGAATCCCAAGTAAAATTCAATTGGCCAGCCATCAGGCCCCGGGCTTTTATCTTTCTGGAAAGATTGCATTACCTGCAAAAGCTCAGTCGATTGCACCTCCTCCATCAATAATCGGTTCTCATCCTCCCCCACAAAACGTGGGAATAGCTGAGACATCCTAATAACCTCAGCTATGGAGGCCCCAGGTTGAGCAGTGAATAAATCTTCGAAGTGTCGGACACCCATCTCAGCCAGACCATCAAAGCTGGAAACCCGTTCCCCTTCAGATGAAGCTAGTTCCCAGATTGAGTTAGTGAATTTTCTTCCCTTTGCATATGCTTGAAAGAATTTAGTATTCTCATCCCCGCACTGTAGCCAAATCGCCCTGCTCTTCATGCGCCACATCTCTTCGCGCTCACACAGTAACACATTTCTTTTGCTCTCCCAGTCCAGCAGCTCCCCTTTCTGTTGTTCATCCAGATATCCCATACCCCGACAAAGTAGTAATCTATCAATATTCAACTCAGCATCCCTCAGAATCTGATCATCTTTTATCCTTTTATCAGATGCCCAGATTATCGTGGCCTCTTTAATACGCTTGAGATTGTGTTGAAAGTGAGCACCTGCATGATCCAAAGACTCCAAAGGTCGATGAACCCACTGTTGCTGAACTAAATTCAGATAATCCTCCTCCTTCAACCAGCTGGGATTGAACTTGAATGGACTAGGAGGTTTGTTACGACTGCCCCTTAATTCCAGAAGTATGGGACAATGGTCAGAGACCCCCCCTGACCCAACCCATTGCTTTACAACATCAACCCCCAGTGCCAACACATCTGCCACCAGGAACCTATCCAGTCTTTTTGCCACCCTTTGTTCCCCTGCTCGCTTATTCCTCCACGTCGGGGTTAATCTGGTAGGCTGAATGTCAAGTAAATCCTTACCAGCAAAAGCTTGTATGAAAAAGTTTGCTAATGGATCCGGAGCAGCACGAGGCCCCCATACTTCAGATGACCCCAGGGATAGATTGAGATCTCCACCCAATATCACATCCCTTCCGTCAAAGAGATCCATGCTTAGCAAGGAGTCCCAGAATCCAGCCCTATTATTATAGGGTCCATAGATATTGAGAATCGTTAACATCCTGCCAATCTCAGCATCCCATACTTCCAAACCAATACCAGAAGAGATACCCCAAGAGCTATCATATCTGCAATTTTCACCTTCCACCCCGTTGCCAGCCCTCCAGAGCGACCACGTGCATCCACACCCACAAACTTCCAGCCAGGTAGCAATGTTTCCAAAATCCGAACCACCTCCACACTGCCGCCCAGTGTTTCTTGTAGTAGTAATATATCAGGTTGATTAATATCCACCAACCTCCGGAGAGACGATTTTTTAATGGGACTCGCCAACCCACGACAGTTGAATGACAAAAGTTTCATATATAACCCCCTTCCAGGGATTTCGCAGCTCTAAGTGCCCATTCAATAGTGGATTGAGTGCCCATTACCAAATCAATTTTAGCTCGATCCTGTGCAATGGACAGGTGAGATTTCCGTCCCCATCCTTTCCCCATAGAATTTGCAGCCAATTCAGGAAGTCCCCTACCCCCTGATCCATCAGCAGAGATCACCCTATTTCTAAGTGCATACCGAATACTACGACCCACCGAATTGGGAGAGGGTAGAGTGGATACTAGGGGTGGCGTGTAAGCACAGTTTGTGACAGGAATTATACAAGGCGCTACTGTACAAGGTGATACAGGGCAGTCAGAAGAATGTGTCGTTAAACAAACCCCCCCCAAAATCAGTGGAGACAGAAAATAGAGGATCAATAGAAGAGTGTTGTGACTTACCCGGGGGAGTTGTACCCCGACGAGAGATCGGTCCATTAATTTTCCTGGTGGCTGCTCGAGTTAAGGCAGTCGTGGAGCTCAATGCAGTCCCCACTCCATCCTTCTGCAAGCGCTGAGAGTTATCCCAGCCCACGGTCTCCACAGTGGACAAGGGTGTCCCGGATCCCGGTTTGCCACACTTTGCCTCTGGTTGCATTGATTCTACAGCCCCAGTGGCAAAAGTAGACACAAAATCATGATCCCCTGCCATCAGTGGACTCCCCTTCCGCGCAGTATCAGTCCTGACCTCTGCTACAGGAGCAACTGGCGGTTTTCGATCCCGAAATGGTAGTGTGCACCCTGCAACCAGATGTCCAATAGCGTGACATCGGTGGCAACGAAAAGGCACCCCCACATAGTCCAAGATCTGTGTGAAATCCCCATCCTTTGTCTGAACAGGAATCTCAGCCGATAGCCCCAACCTAAGATCGATTTTGACCAGGATCTTAGCCACCGAATAATTACCGGTAGCAGTATGGGAATGGTCAGCGCATATGTATTCGCCAAGGAAATTCCCAATGGCAGCAAATCTTGATTCATTCCAGAGATGCATGGGTAGCCCGGGGAGCTTCACCCAAATCGGTTCACGGTCAATTTTTTCAGTCTTGGAGTCAAAAAAAGGCGACCATCGTTTCAGCACAATGGGGACGCCCAGCATCGTCCAATGTCGGCCTAGAACAGCTTCAACCTCACCAATATTTGCCAGTATAAAGGAGAACCAACCCTTCGTCAAGACCCTAATCTCCGGTGCAGCAGCCACCCGATCCTTCCAATTCTCAGACGCCCATCGCTGTAGGAAACCCCGCCCAAGCCTCTTCCCACGGGCATGTCCAACCACAGCAATGTGGGAGAATTCCTCCGCTTCCTCCATCGAGACATCCACACCCAACACCAGTTTGTCCTTCCTTCTCCGTTCCATGACCTTGTTAGTAGAATGTTTAGCCGCCGGTGCAGGCCTTGCACGAGGAATCAAAGGATCATCATCAGGTAGGAGTACTCCCACCCCAGATGCCACCGCAGCAGATGCACCAGAATTGTTTCCCTGACCACCACTGGACGGTCCCCGTTCCTCCACATCACGCAGTTCCACTGACTGAAGCAGATTTCCGAAAGAGAGAGAGGTTGATCCGCCACCCGACCGCATGTAATCACAGCCTTCCGAAAGAATAGGAAAATTTGTATAAGACCCCAGATGGGGTTGCAGCGTCCGTCCCAGGAGACCCGCCAAATCAGGCCTGTCCTTAATGCTGGCAGAAGACCGAAAGTTTGCTAAATCCTCCACGAGACCCTCCAGCCCAAGAGAGCTGGCCGGCGAATCCATCACTCCCACGGACCCCGGTAGATCCCCGGTCCCCCTGCCAGACAATAAAGGGCTAGGCAAAGCCCCCGACCCATAATCCGCCGAAATTTTTGCTCCAAGATCAAATATCCCTATGTCACAATCCCCACCCGAGGTGTAGTCCACCTCCTGCTCATATCCGCTCCCCATACCACGCCAGGGGTTCCCTCACGACAGGCAAAGCTGGACCCCGACCGAACACCCAGATAGGGCCCAGTCCCCTATCCACCGAACACAATGAATCCCACGGATCCCCACACACAGCCCCAGGGTTTATTCACAGACAGTCCATCCCTCCAAGAGCCACTTCAAAACAGATCCAGTGCCCAAGCACACGCCCAAACAGGAGCTGCTCATCATCCACCAGCAAAGACTGCGACCCGATGCACAGTAACAGCCCCAACCACGTCTAGATCGATCTCAAAAATGCGCTCTGCCCGAGTTAATGACCACCATCGCAGATAAACCACAGAATCCAAATCGAGAAAGGATCTCCAGTCAGAGAAAAGGAGGGCTAACCAGTCACAAGCCTGGATCTGCTCTGCTAATATTGCTGAGCATCCGGCATCTGCGAATCCATCAAAAATCTCTGTATAGAAAATAACGTACTTCTCCCATCAGTTTCTTGGAGCCCGATCAAAGCCATATACTATATTATACTATGAAATAATTTATATTATTTGTATATAATATTATATGTATTTCAATAATCCAATCAATTTATATAAATCTAAAACATATTAAACAAGTCAACAAACTCATACTTTCAACTCACAAGTGATACTTTCAACAATTCATCAACCAAGCTACTATTAGATAATATAGCCATATTAATTTATTCATCGATCAACCAATCATAGTATTGTACTCACGAATTGGCGTATGCATGGCCAGTGCACACGTCGTAAGCATGGGTACTAATAATCACATTTAATGCTCCTAATAGATCATTATTACATGATCACAAACAACACATAGAAGAACAATTAAACAATGCATCATTCATCATTCATAATCATTCATACAGAAGCAATAAGACATTTAATTAAATAAACATAGTGATGAAATCCAGCATATAATCACGATAGTTAATAAAAATCAAGAACACCATCCAATCCATCATTGGTCCCATCCATCCCATCAGTACTCCAACTCCCTAATCACCACTACTTCCATCTCCTGACCTCACCATCCCGTCCTCTTCTGGAATATACCATGGAATCTCGACTACGCATATGACCATGTATATAACCCGTAAGTGGAAGTGTCGATCGACCACATCGACCAAGCTTCCCCAACAGGCACCCACCAGTCGTCATCACACATCCACGGGAGCGTGCTTAGCACAGCCCTTCCACAACTCTGGGTTTCGGAGGTTCGATGGTGGGAAATGCCTCCACCCCTCCTAATAGTACTAGGGTCAACGCCCTACATCAACCATACTATGCCATCACTGATCTAAGGGGTCTCGTCATTGAAAAACCACTTTGGGCAAGTCACAATTCCTGAAAAAACTCACACTCACCCACAAGTCATAGAAATATTGGAATTCACAATTAAATAGCATGAAATTTGATATAACGTCATTATACTCATGATGTTCAATACATCTCATGGGCCTTGGCAATATAGGAATCCGCCTATCTCATAGCCAATCAACATGTGGAATAGTTCATCATTAACATGAAACATATATATAGCCATAACCAACTCTTTCAAGTGCCAATCCATATCACTAATACGACATTTACAAATAGTCATGTAAGTTATTTTTGCAAACAACTAAATTAGCATTCTAAATATGGATATTCTATATTCAATTTTGCATGTTCAAATGAAATAACTTATTCATTGTCCTTAATAAACTAAAACAATATTTTGAATTACCATACATGCCTCAAGGGAGTCCACATGTCCACATAACGATCATCTTGATCAATCTATCTTAGTAAAACAGATAATAAGCAAATGCATTGCTAAGCTAATTCACATTAGAGTTTTTAATTAAAGACTATCAAAATATGGGGCGTTACAGATTTTCACTTGCTTTAGCATCCCTTCAAATTTAACTCCATCGTAATCCACCATGTCCTTGAACACTTTTACGCCAAGACAACAATGGATTTCATCACAATATACCTATTCAATCTAGCAATACCCTGCATCATGTTTTTTTGTTGTTGCAAGTGCGATTTGCAAACTCTGTCACGAACATTGCCACATGCGGCTCTTGTTTATATTGGGATTATGGATGCCATTAACCTCTGAGTAAATTCACATATTAAAAAGAAAATAATAATGTGCAGAGAGAAATGTCATATAACTACTACAAAATCCCAATGACAAAGTGTTCAATTTCATACCTTCATTAGAATTTAATGGATGTGAAACACCTTTTGCATATGTTAAAGGATGAAACCAAATGCAAAACTCCTAGAGGAATTGAATGAACATAAGGAACTCTCTAGCTGCTATTGAATTGATATTGGGCATTTAGAGTTGTATGAATTCCCCATTCAGTTGCAACAAGATGCTCCAGAGGGATGAAAGGAGAACCCTAGCGAGCTCCACTCTCTTAACAAGATCTTTTAGTAGAGGTGGTCCACCCCGTTCTATCAACTAGCTTAGAATACAATCCATATTTTCTCATATGGCCAACACAAAAACAAATACTTATATAACCGTAAACAAATACCTCATTTATCCACTTATTTTTGCATGATAATAATTTACTAAGCATTTGCATAATTTATTTTAGGCCTTAAAAATACTAAATGCACTTGTAAGAATGCAAAATTTTGTTTAATTAATTTTATTTTTGGTAATTTATGAAAATGAAGTTGTTTTAATTATTTTTTAGTTTTTGGAAACGTTAAATTATGTAATATAACATGACAACATCTCTTCCATACTGAATTGGATTGTAGAGCACCTTAAAACAAACTACTATTACATGCGACACAATTTTAGAATATATAACCACTTTGACCCAAATAAAGACAACATAATCCTACATGTGTACTAAAACAATAATAATAAACAATTTAAATTATGACTTTTTAATTTTCTAAAAATTGATATTATAAATTCGTGTAAATTAAAATGAACAAATTTTAGTTTCATATACGATATTAATATAGTAACTAGACAACTTTGTGTTTGCGTGCAATTTAAGTATAATTTGTATTCATTCAAATAATAATACTATTACTAAAAAAAATTGTGACTAGGTGTGTTAGAGTTATTACATATATGGTTATGATTCTAAATGTCAATAGAAATTAATTGGATCGTTGAGATAATTGGTTATGATACTCCTTAGTTCGATTTAAATCTTGCTTGTGACATAACCAACAAATACTTTCCACCAGTTAAAGCTATCATTTATACTTTTAAAGGCTAGGTCATCATTTATACTTTTCTATCATTTAAGTCATCAAACAAGAATGTCCCCACTACAGCTATGATTTATACTTTTATATCATTTAAGGCTAGGTCTATCATTTAAGTCATCAAACAAGAATGTCCCCGGTTTAAGTTCCTCGTTTTCATTTAAACCTGTAAATTGTAGGAGTCTTTTCTCTTCATTTTGTAATTGACGGAGTTGTATAAGGGCTAACTAAAATGCTCCCGATTTGTTTAAATCTGGTAGAGCAATTCTTGCCAAAATCACAATTTGGAGTGTTCAGATCACAATTTCAGCGATTTAGATAGTTTTAAAATTGGACAATTAGTATAGAACAGACAATCCCAATTGCTGAAATTACAAAATTGCAAAAATAGCAATTCCAAGCAAGAATTTTGCCCAATTTTTATTCCAAAATCACCAAAAAAGCAAGGCATTTTGGTTGTCTTTTATCCTCCGTGGTAATTAACATACAAATACTTTTCATATCATTTATTGCAAAAACCTTAACTCCTTTTCATTTAGACCGGTAGGAGTCTCTTATGGAAAGCAATAAGCACCTAGCAAAGCAGCATTGAATGCTACTGCAGGTGTTTGACTAGCTGTTGGATCTCAAGAAACACCCTCCACATAGGGTTTGCACATGGAGGTAAAATGTGGGCCCTAAGCGCACTCTGAGCGAGCTGCGGCGTAATCATGAGGACTTTGCAACAAGGTCTGGCCCAGCGAAGGCCGTCTGATAATAGAACTGGAAAAAACGTCGGGAAAGCTTAATTAACAGATAAATACATCGAAAAAGTGTTAATTTTTAGGTTAAATTTTAAATTTATAACTAAAAATGTACTTAACCATCGCCAGAAAAGTACGTAGCTAAGCCTCCCACTCAAACGCCATGTCCCTGAACCTAAGGTTTTAGTTAAGATGACATCATACTAATGCGCACTACAAAGGCGCTCATTTTTGTTCCATGTGAGAAGTCTTACAGTGTTCAATGTTGCTCCGCTAGGTGCTTATTGTTAGCAGTCTCTTCTTTTAGTAATTGACATTAAGTGATTAACATCAGTTTTTTATTGATTGAATAATTATATTAGATATGTAGCATGAGTTGGAATGATGATTGGTTTATCAAATTTAATGGTTTAAGCAATTTTATAAAACATTTTAATAATGAAATGGGATGGTTAATTTGGAATCCGTTCTTTTGAATAGGTAGGACTAGGAGTAGGAATCCGTTCTTTTCATTTGAATGGGTAGGAATCTGTCCTTTCCATTCCATGATTCCGTGTGTAGCATACTAGCATCAAGCATAGGTAGGAAGTTACCAGGCAATTGCTCTTTTCTCCTGTTAATTTAATTCTATAACACTGGTGGTATGGATAGAAATCCGCTGCAAGTGGATACTCTATACCACTAGTGATATGGGTAGAAACCCGCTGCGAGTGGAGACTCAATGCTCCTATACCACTAGTGTATGGGTAGAAATTCGCGCCATGGGAGGACTCAATGCTCTGAACAGCCGACGATGATTGAAGCTTTGTTCTTTTCATTTGGCAATACAGCGAACGAGTGATTAAAGTGGAAGGCATAACTCGTGTGGCTGTTTTTTGAAAGATATATAACCAGAGGGCGGCCATGAATGTATTGTGCTACATATTGTTGGGGAAATCTTATGGGATGGCTGCTAGAGCATTTTGCACATATTGCAATGCAACGCCACTTAAATATTCTTACATCATTCTAAAGAATGAAGGTGAAGTTGAGGATGAGCATTCAGACAGTACATCCACCCTCCCAGGCTGTGAAAATTTGCATTTGGAAGGTGAGGGTGAGCATTTGGACATTACATCCACCTTCCCAGCCGGTGAAAAATTACATTTGAAATATGCTTCCCACAGCCTTGATGCAGGGACGTTGCAGCTGGGCCAGCTTAAAAAATCGCCAGGATGGATCAGCGAAGCAGAATGGAAGATAAGTTTTCAACAGAATTCCGATGTTCATAGCTTGCGTTCGCCATCTGTTGTGTCCATATTTAGAGTTCCCAATTTCCTGAAAAAAATAAAGGGAGAAGCATATGTCCCTAAAACTGTTTCGTTGAGTCCATATCATCACAGCAATGCTCAGCCTCTCCCAATGGACGATCACAAAACGAGAGCCCTGTTTAGAATGATGACGAGGTTCAGTATTAACCTCGCCAGTGATCCAAATTATATTAACCTCGCCAGTGATCCAAATGATAGAGACTTCTACCTTCGTGCAAAGCATGAGATTTTGCAGCTGGAGGACGAAATCAGGAACAGCTACGAAGAAAGAATCGATTACGAACCCGAAAACCTTGCTGAGAAGCAAATTTTGGACGGTTGCTTCATTCTGGAAATATTAAGGACTCTAGGTGGCGACAAATTCCCTGTAGCGGAAGCAAGTAATTACTATGATCCTGTTTTTGAGAGAAACAAAATTGATTATACTGGGTTTGATATCTTGAACGACTTTTTAATGCTCGAAAATCAAATCCCCATGGTAGTTCTCCGAAAGCTACTAGAATTGGAGCTCAATTCGAATGATAATGTCGACACAAAGCTTTTCAAAGTGCTAGTGGAAGATCCATCACAGAAGTTTTACCCTTTCAAATATGATAAGTCTAAATGGTCCTGGCGGCGAACAGATAAACCCGTTCATTATCTTCATCTTTTGGGTTTGTTGCAAACCCTCATTGTGTATGGACCTGAGCATGGAGATCAATTTAACCCCAACAACGATGACAATGCAGTGATCGACGTCAGAGGCATCCCTCGTGCAGTAGATTTAAGAAATGCTGGGATTAAATTTAAGCGATGCGATGGAGGCATCGAGAAGATTAAATTTGACCAGAAGAGGGCCACAATTTGTCTACCTACAATCATGATCACAGACCACACAGAGGTACTCTTTCGTAACCTAATCGCTCTTGAGGTGTGCAAGGCTTCTGAAATCAACTACGTGACATGTTACGTGAGTTTGATGGACGACTTGATACGCTCGGAAGAAGATGTGTCTGTGCTGGGAAAAAGTGGCATTCTCGCAAACTATCTTGGGAGCGACTCGGAGGCCGCCAAGCTCTTTAATGGCCTATGCAAGGGAGTCACCTCAAGCAGGAAAGATGTCTTCGACCAAGTGAAACAAGAAGTGAATCAGCACTACAAAAACAGAATGAATGTATGGATGGCCCAGTTTGTGAAGGATCATTTCTCATCGCCATGGAGAACTCTCGGTCTCGCAAGTGTAATTGCCATGCTGTTGTTCTCTGCCCTGCAAGCGATCTTCTCAATAGTAGCTCAATGATAGGTCACATGGAAACCTTTCTGTAAGCACATTTATCTATAAAGGTAAGTACTTTTAGGAAGTAGTTAGTTTATTTAATATTTAACCATGTATGTTGAGAATCTCATGGCACTGTTGTAAATTAGAGTTCAAGTGATTTGGTCTTGGAAGACGTTTTTATAATACTTATGTAAAGGTATTTGCTTTTCTTTTCTCAAAGTCTTTTTCACTTCCATTTTGTTTTTTATTCTTGATTCTATTATTAGATGTTTTTATTTCCCTTTCTTTTGTTGTAGATGATATTTCAGAGTTGGTGTTTTATTTTTCGTTTCTTATATGAGATTCTTTGAACTTAATTGCAAAATACATCACTCACCTGGAATTTGAGTTTCATAACCTAAATTTAATGATGATAATGTAAAGAAATACATTTAACACGATATATATATAAGTTGAGTCACTCTGGAATGGCTATATGGTACTTTGTATTAGGACTAAAACGCTTTTCACCTACCCTTACCATACTTGACTGCCACCTTAACCACTGGTAGTTTAGGCTTTTCTCAAGGAATTTATTTTCTCAGTAATACTGATCATTTTACTGACCATTACAATATATTAGAGTTCTGCATTTCAAAAAAATTGAAAGAGAAGAGTTTTGTGTTTCTGTGACATTAGAGGTTCGACTCCATCATACATCACTATTGAGAAGAGATTAGGAAAGATTGTGATGGTGCTTTACGGAGATTGCCAAAACTTGTTGAGAATTTCAGGGTTCTGTTTACTAGAGAAAAGGGCATTCAGTTGCATTTTAGGTTCTGTTTTTGTATTTATTTTTATTTTTGGATTTCCCACCTTACTCTGTGCTCAAAGGAAAAAAAGAAATGGACAGAAAGCTCCAAAAATAAATTAGGAAAGTTGGTGATGGAGCTTTATAGAGATCGCCAAAAATGGCTGAGAATTTCAGGGTTCTGTTTATTAGAGAAAAGGACACTCGCCTTCATTGAGGCATTCAGTTGCATTTTAAGTTCTGTTTTTGCAGTTATTTCTAATTTTTGTGTTTCTCATCTTACTGGGTGCTCAAAGGAAAAAGAGAAATGAACAAAAAGCTCTAAAAACTTCAAGCTTTGTAGAGCATGATGTTTAAGATTACATATAAGATGTGAATTTCTTTGTTTCTTCCTGGCATTTATACATAATTCTTTTGACTTTTTTCAAGAAACTGTATTTCTTTTAAATAATAAACTAATTTTTTGGTAATATAACATAACAGTGTTGGAGGGGTGCTTCTTCTTTTAAAAAGAAAACCTTAATAATGTTATGGCTATTAAACAACCAATCATTAAATTAACATTGTTTTTACAGCTGCTAGATAGGATTGGATTCATTGATTTATTTTCATCCCATTACTTAACATTCTGGAATGAAAACTGTTGTACTCTTCAAAATGTATAATAATATGAAAGAAGGATTCTTCTGTCACTTACTGGCATTAGAGTTGTCATGGATAGGAATCTTATCATGGATGGGCTTGTAGATTTTATATTTCAATAAGTTTCTGTATAACAAAATAAACGTCATTTTATAATTTTGCTTAACATGAATCGTATTATGGATGGGTTTATAGGTTTTATGTTTCAATAAATTTCTGTATAACAAAATAAACGTCATTCCATTATTTTGCTTAGAACTTGAAATGAGGAACACTGAAAAAATGAAACTGTCCGCAAATTTTCACTTGACAGGTAAGGTCGACTTGAAATTCTAAACATATTTTTTATTATACTTATTTTTATTTTTGAATTTTGGTGGGGCAAGCGTTTTCCATGTAACGGCATTTATAGTGCCAAACCAGAAATTCTGTTACTTGTAGTTTAAAAAAATCAAGGATGCGCTATTTAGTTTATATAGGTGCATTGACTAGTTTAGTGGATGACAGTTGAATTTGTTATTATTAAATAATTACATTAGGCAAACACAGAATACTATTAAATGCTCAACTACGTCATGCATTGTGTTGGAACGTGACAAGTCCCATTAATATAGATTATAACAATTTTGGGTCTCCTATTGTTCAAGTTCCTATTGACATTTTTTCATTAAGGCATATGATTATTGGTAGATTTACCAAACAACCTACCATCACTTGGATTTGTAGTTTTTGAGTTTCCACTTCTTCCAATTGCCAATGATTTGCTCTCCAAAGTGAAATTGCTGTGTTCTTTTCTTTTGAGCATGGGTATTCCATGTATGTTGGTGTCTGTTATCTGCTAGGTTGATTTACCTTGTTTGCCTAGTTGGCATGCCATCAAATTTGATGGGCTGGACCTTTCCAAGTTTATTATAAATAGACCTTGCGCCTTTTGAATTGAATCATATCATAATAGTATATAGCTTCATTCCTTCTATTGCTGTTTTGTTCTATGGAATCTAGATTCATCTATGATTCGGGTAAGCCAAATTTCTACATGGTATTGACGCAAGGTGCCTTCGCAAAGGTTCTTGCTTAACAGTTACACACAACACATGCGTTCACATAAACAAGATGTAAACAAGATGCCAAAAGCTGGCTTATATTGCTTCTACCGAAACGGTTACAATGTGAAATGCAAGGAATGTAAACACTAACTATTGTTGGCCTTAACCTATTACAATACAGAAGTAACTATGTGCTATCTCAATGTGTCGATCTTCACCCTCTCCTGGTTCACTGTGGAACTCTAAGCTATGGCTCAATCTTCTCTGCGCTCTATAGATGTGTGACTCTCCTATCCAATCTACAAAACCTTCTCTTGAGCTCTCTCCATGCTAACTCCAAAACGAAACTAACTGAACTGCTTTCCCTGTGCCTGTGCAAAGCCTTCTAAACTGCTGCTGCTGTTCCCGAGATCACTTCGACCCCCGAGACACCCTTCCTCTGTTCGCCGCTCTCCCTGATCCTGCAGACCTGCAACTGTCAACGCCTCTGCCGTGTTGCACAATCTTTGCCTGTGACGACATCTGTCACGATCCCAACCACCTGCAATAACTGCTAATAACTTCCTTAGCAACCCCGAACCACTGCCAAGTACTCTTCTTATCACTGCCTCGACCATACTGTCTTCCTTTCGCACTTTCAGGCTTCGTCAATCCAAACCTGTCGGAGTCGCGGTTCGACAACATGTCGACCCTCGATGTCTCCGCTACAACTCCATCGTTTGTCGACCCTCGACCTTTCGCACTTCTGTCGATCGACGATCGATTGCTCCTACTCAACTTATTGACTTTGACAGTGAATCTGCTCTCCCGCACCAGTGGTCGTCAACATTCCCTCTAATCGGCTTTCTCCATGTCAATCATCTTCGACTGCTCTGCCTAGGCCCCGATGCTCTTGCATCAGGTACCAAAGTCAAGTATCCATCTTTATGGACTATACCCTTTACCAAAAGATGGTTTGGGCATTGAAATTTTGTGCGACTGCATGGCTTCATTCAATGCTTCAAATTTGTTATAGCCTTTGGATTCCTCATGTCCAAGTATGCCACAAAAACCATAGCTTACAATTGATTTCTTCTTTGTCTCAGAGGAAGACTCACCAAACTTAGAGAAGTAAAGGATTTTGATTTCCGCTGAGGCTTGGACGCAGACTAACCTGTTTGTTCTATTTGTACAGAGTTTTGTGTTCATCTTTGGAGGTTTGAGCAGCTCTTAGATCCATAAAGAACATATAATTGTACAAGCCTGGATTGTTCCCCGGTAAGATATCACATAAAAGCTTAAATGAGGGCATTTTAAACCTTGATCCAAGTGAATCCATAGTGGAATAAAAGGTAACGAAAAATACCTGAAAATTTCAACTTGTACAGAATTAGAAAAATACATTCTTCATCTGTTTTGGTTTTTCTACGACCTTTAAACTGTGACAACAGTAGCTTGAATTTGGCAATAAAATCTTCAATGGAAGAATGCTCATTCATTAGGTACAGGGATGACAATTCAACCTCCAATTGCAATGTTTGGAATTCATTGACTTTGCCAAATACTGATTTCAACTTGTCACTTTGTTTTGGTGTTTTACATTCAACAATATGATACAACACATTGTCTGAACCATGCAGTGCAATTAAACCCATGGCTTCATCAAGTTTCTTCCTGTAGACAAATCTCTCAATTTCCTTTGTAATTATTAGTTATGCTTCAACCAACATTTATAGACCTTTTGATTGTAGAAGTTGTTGCAGCTTGAATTTCCAGGTATGATAATTACGGGAATTAGGAGTTAAAACAACACTAGACTCAGCCAGTTTAACAATCACAGAGAGCAGGAAAAAATGATACTAAAATTGTGCTTGGCAATCTCCAAATAATTGATAGTACAAGAATAAATACAATCTCCGTGTACAAAGCAACGACGTTGAATGACAATTTATGAAGAAAACAACTTATCAAACGATAAATTTGGAGAAATTATGCAATTTGTGATACTTGGATGTTTAGATTTGAATGAAATTTTGAAGAGAGATTCTATGTGCTATTGTGATCTAAATCATTGTCAATCTGAGTAAGCAATCCATGATTTGAATTAAATGTGATTATAGATATGAGTGTATAGAGATTGATTCTGATCCACGGAACTATGGATTAACTGTGCCGAAATTGATTATGATGGTGATTGATGTGCAAAGGAGGTTGCTTATTTACAACATGGTAGTATAATTCGAGTACGAATACGGATACGAATACAATTCGATACGAAAAAAATACGTAATAAAAAAATCCAATACGAATAAAATACAGAAGTAGACTTCTTATATATAATACTTTTAATCAAATATATAAACCAAATTAACATAAATGTATGTTAAAAATCATTCATTTTTATATGAAAATAATAAATTGATTGTTATTTATATTTTATAGTCATTAAATAATTAAAATTTGGTTTTTTAAAATTGATTTTTAAAATTTACTGTTTTCATTAGTAAAAATCTATATTCGTATCATATCTATACCGAATATTTGACCAATTCAAATTGCTCCGAATTTCTGTACGGAAAATGCCAATACAACCGAATTATGCTACCATGATTTACAAGGAATAAAGGTTCTTTCACAATTCCATTTGCCCGGCAAAGTGTTGTCACGCACTCTGGCACATGCCAAAACAACAATCTAGATCCTCAAAGCCATGAACAGGCATAAGCTAAGACTTCCCCAAGAACAGAACATGCTGGCACTCTAATCACCTCTCAAACATTGTGATACGTTATTGGCATTGAGATCCAGGTTTTGGTGTAAATTTCCCCGACATCAAGTTTGGACAGTGCCTGGATTTCGCATCCACATGTTGCAACCAGCCTCTGACCATCTACTGTCCCAAAATTCTTTCTGTGTGAACTCTGTGCATATCTTCAAAATTGCCACAACCACAAAGACTTTGGGCCTCGCTGATTAGTGCACCCATGATACACAAAAGAGACTCATCCCAAGCCCTGTCGCAACTGCTCCATAGCTTGATTGTATGATCAAAGTATGTGGAAACCAACGACATGTAGTTCCATTGTAATGGTAAAGATCTTGAAGGTATAGCTTCCATGCGGAGGTAATCAATGATCCACCCCAACATATTTCTGCTCTGAGTTTTTGAACTCCTTGCCTTTAACTTTTGAATCGAATATAGAGGGCCAGGAGTGTTCAGATGATAGCCTCATCGCTCTTGCTTTACATTTCTCTCTAACAGTGGGCTTATCCCCTGTTGCACATACTTCTCTGACTGTGGACTTATCCCCTTTCACATTTTTCTGTGGCACTGGTCTCATACCCTGTTTCAGAAATCCCTCATAGTAGGCAAATCCCTTATTTTGTATTGCTCTGTGACAGTGAACTTAACCTCTGTTTCACATACCTTTCTTATAGTGGGCTCCTACCTTGTTTTGGATCGTTCTCTGGCAGTAGGCTCTTACTCTGTTTCACATGCATCTAGAGTCACAGAACATAGTAGCAAGATTGGTACCTTTTTGGCATTTGCTGTAGGGAAATTTGTTTCATAACCCAAAAGACTAACAGAGTAAAACTTCTAAATATATTATAAAAATAGTTTCACACAGGTTGCAAGAAATGGATTATTTTTCTTCGTTATTTGAGAAGATCTATTCAAAACACAACATTTAGGTTGAGCCTTTCTCATTCTGATAGCATGGTATGTAACAATGACTGGTCGCACCCTCTTTTGCTTGTTTGTGTTGGCCATGTGGAGTGCATGGTGCCCTATTAAGTTGGGCTTGAAACTTTGTTGTACCTGTGCACCCTTTGTGGATTTGTGCATGGCAGCGTTTCAACATCGTTGGCTCTTCTTTGTTGCATGACTTTGATGGTCATGCCCGTGTAACTCATCTCGTATTGAGGAAGATCGCTAATAATAAGTTGACCACTACTGTTGTTCGATCTTATAAGGAATCTGTGTTTAACTTCCTCGTTTTACAGACACTTTATTTGGTTACACTGAGATGGTTCGCAAGCTTGATGTGCTTGATACTTTATATCTTGGTGATGTTGTCCTAATGTCATGTCAGGAGGGCAACTAAGGATGTTTTTTTACATCCAAGAGCTTTTGTCCCAGGGTGATTTTCTTGCCAATCATTTTCAGACATAAGTAAGAATAGTCCTTGCACTAATGGTGACTAGCATTGGCTTCTTGCAAAGATCGACAACCACTACTTGTTGTAAGCAATTGTCTTTTTAGAAGGCAAAAGATCAAATCATGGTTCCATTCACCTTAGAAACTCTGCCTCATTGTAGTGGAGTTGGCAGGTGGTTTGTGTTTGAAGGGGAAGACCGAGGATGTATTCCCTTTATTATACTTTTTTACAATCAACAAACTCTCATTTGCATGACAAGGAGTTTTTAGTTTGGAGGCCTTTTGGCATATTGTTTTGTTTTTTTTAATTATTTATCATAAACAGGTTATTGGTAGTGTTTGTGCCATAACTCTTTATTAGGGCCTCTAACTTTTGTCTCGTTTGAGGCATTTCGTAGAGCATTTGGCTCTCTTCCCAAAGAGTTGTTGCACATTACACTAATTTGTCTCTTTGAGATCATTATTTTTCTCACGTGCTGAATAAATATGTGACGATTCCTCACTTGTACATGGATACCTATAATGGACTTGTTTGTTGGGATCCTTACTGAGGATTGTTGTTCTTGATGGCACTTCAGTTTTTGGTGCACCTCTTTTTGCACCTTTGAGTAGTGGATTTTGGGCCACCCATTTAGATATTCTTAGAGTGTCACCAAGGGTTTTCCTTCATCTTAACTCAAGATCTATCAAGCACCAAGAGGGGTAAAATCCTTTGAGGTGCAAACTTATTTTTAGAGTTCAAAACTTGCGAAAATCGAGGGATTTGATCCCTCTCAAAACTTGATAGTTTTAGAGTTTAGATGGATTTAGGCTGGTTCCAGTGGCAAGCGACCACATAGATTTATTAATTAAAATAGATTTATTCATTGTAGAAACAGAAATATTTTCATGTTATTGCAATCGATGCAAATTTCTTCATGGTCCAAACATTGAAATCATATATTATTGCAATTTTTTTCATGTTATGTTTATATGACTAAAATTTGTATAGAGATTCTTTCCATTAATTGTTAAACAACATATCAAAATGATAGTATTGTTGATAATTTGTGTGGAGATTAACAACTTGCATTGAGAGTTCCCATTGTAACTGATATGTTAATAGTAGTTTGGTATTCAAGAGAGAAGACATCACTACCCTCCAACAATTGAGCATACCTTGATGTGTTTTTCAATAGTTTTTTCTCTCAATTGTACAAATTTTTGGACCTTCTAGTAGAGATGTTTTGGGTAGTATTGATATCATACATTGGCTCACTAGAAATCTCGGTTGACTCAAGTTTTTAAAGTTATGTCACTCTCACGTAAAATATGGCATTGTTTCCTTATCAAATATTTATGATGTTTTAAACTATGCATTGCAGTGTAACACAATTAATACACGAATCACTAAAGCTAATGCACTGATATAAATTTATTCCAACGTATAAGCATTGAAATCAATACAAATGTCTTCATGTTATTGCAAACATTGAAATCACATATTATTGCAAATTTCTTCATGTTAATGTTTATATGACTACAATTTGTAAAGAAATGTTTTCTATGCATTGTTTTTTTTTGTATGGTCTGAATTCTATTAATTAAGATCTAAAAATTGTATATAGCAGAGCAATCCAAAGATCAATTGTCCAAGCAGGCATTCCTAATGACTAAGCTTAGAGTCTAACAGGTTCAGAGCTAGTCAAAACTAGAGAAGTCTGAAAGTTGCAAGTTTGCTAGGATCCCCCACAGGCCTAAGGTTATAACCACAGTAATTCAAAAAAGCATGTAAATTAAAACTAAGAAGGTTAATCTAGTGATTGTTACTCATTAGACATAAAGGTAGAAGAGGAATTAACACCTGGCAGGGCACTGGTCTCCTTGATGTTGATAGTGTTTGGGAAGCGCCTATAGACCAACTGGGTGGCTACCACTTGCTGAGGCTGCGGACGAGTCAAGGTCTTACCAGTAATGGCACGACCAAGTGCATCCATTTTCGCATTGACGCAAGCCATCTTGTCACGCTGGAATTGAAATAGGGAGCAAAGAGTGGCATTCAAGTTTGATACCTAGGCAGCGAGCGACAGGGCACCACGTTCAAGAGTGAGAAGTTCCTTGATGCAATTGTCCATGGCGAGAGAGAGCAGAGCTTTGGTGGTCCAGAGGACCTGCAGCATCTTGGTATGACAGGTTTCTCACATGCTACTCGAACCAGAGTCCTCAATTAGGCTGCCCAATTTCGCAGCCAGCTGTTTGGGAGAGGGGCATTCTCTCTTCCGCTTGAGGTGGTTTTCCAGGCGCAGAGTGCGTGCACGAGTAGAGTCCAAGATCTCCTGTTCAAAGTATCCCTGTGCTCTACCAAGCTCCTTCAAAGCCAGTGGCATATGGGTGCATCGCGATCCATGCTTAGTCTTGCACGGGGTGACTTTGGTTCGAACCATTGTCGCTCTAAAGTTACAGAAAAACCAGTGAGGAGGGATAGCCTACGAAAGAACCAGAATACAAACAAAGCGATGGGGCGAAGAATGGTGGTGTGAACGAATGTGATGTCTGGGCCAGGCTTTGCAATTTAGCACTCTTGTGCTAAGCCCACGCACATGCAAGGCATGCAATAAACTTTTAAATGTGAAGGAAAATTATGGATGTACAACCTAACTTTTTTTAACTAAATTTCAATTGAAATGAAAATTGGGTTTTCTTAAGAATACTTGCATTTCATAAGCCCTAGATGCTCTATTCAAGGATGAAAATTAAGTGATGCATTAAGAAATTAGAACTTGGCGAAATGAGGTGTTTTTGTTTTGGTACATGGTTTATTTTGGTCCTGGCCCAGGTCTTTCCTCTGGTTGATTGGTGAATTTAAGGTCTTGCATAATAGTAATATGAATGCTCTTGAAACAATTCATTGCATCAATTACCCATGGCCATTGCATAGATGTTATATGCATGTTGCATTTCATGTTTATGTATATGGATAACTTGGGCCTTTTATATACATGTACTCTTATAAACAAGTATGCTTGTGGGAGGTATAAGGGATTGAATGGGTGTTGCTGAAAATATAGCTAGGGCATAGGAAAGGACACAAAACCATATTATACTTTCCTATCATTTCGGTAAGGTGGGGCTTGGAGGCACTGAAGATGGTCATGATTTGCTTATAGAATTGTGGCAGTGCATGTTGTCTTAAGCAAGTTATTGTATTATTGGCTAAAGAGGTGTGATAGGCCATGGGTATAAGTGGTGTTGCTTATAGGATTCAATGTCTTTTATAGGAGGTTTAGGTTGTTATAATTCCTTTTCTCATGGTGTAGGTTTGAGTCCCAAAGCAAATCTCAGTGGTCATATCATGTGATTATTGGAGTAGGATTGCACTCATCACTAACTTTCTCTATAATGGGTAGCCCTCTTTTGCCATAATAGGTAGCCCTCTTTTGCCATGTTCTCTAGGTATGGAACCTGTTATGCCTCATAATATCTGCAACATTCCCTACAGGCCCCCCAAGGGAAGGGGTTATTTTTTGCTTTGTAAAGGCCAAGATTTGAGCATAAAGTGTTGATTTGGGGCTAAATACCCCTGATATTGTCATGGATGGTTCACTTGATTTCCACCTCCAGGAGGTGCTCCCCCTATAGGGGTTGGTTCCTTTGGGGGGATAATCACTTGGACACATGACCACACTCATTTATTTGTAATGTAAAAGGTGATAACAATTGTTTAACACACTTTATTTGCTCACTTGGACCTATTTTACCCCTCCTTTGGGCTATGTACTTGCAAATGGTACTTCCTTATTGAAGAAGACTACAAGGACAATGAAGGAGGACGTTGAGGGCACACATTTGTTGGGGTTAGTTAAGGCATGACATCCTCTTTTTTGCACACCTAGCACTTGGTGTAGCCTAATTGCACTTTTATATTGTTATTTTATGTCCTTTTAATGGCTTAGCCCCAAATTTGTGAGTGAGCAAGCCAAAATGTTATATTTTCACAAAAAAATGTTATATTTTCACATTATCTTGTATGCTCATAAATTTAAAAAAGGTGAGGCTACTCTCCTATAAACAGCACCTCTCTTTCATTATAAAAACACGACAAGATATGGGTTCATTATGATATCTTTTCTTTTCCTACTTGTCTATTGGAGCGTGGCACTCCCTTAACAAGAAATCTAGTCAACAATTAATTTTATAAATGAAAACATGTTGAGGACAGTAACTTCCAAAAGGAAACGCCTCCTTTCTCGGGCGACTCAATGTTTTAACGAACAACTGCTTTCACAGAGAGAGATTCTCTCTTTCTTTCTCGGGCAAACACCGCATCCTGCTAACCTGTCAAGCCTGCGATCACTGCTAGGGTCTCGGCCGATCAAGGGTTGAGTCTAGCCAATAAAATACTTCGTCAAACTCAGAGGTTTCAGGTTGTAAAGCAGTTAGGATTTCGCGATCTCTACTTCGAAGGACAACTGCTCTTTATTCATACTGTAATTAAGAAAATAAACATACGAAGTTCAGAGGAGTAGTTTAGTGGATTGGAGTTCGAATTCAAATATCTTTGATATTGAAGTCGGAGGTTTAATTCTCACGAATCCAATCTTTTGAGTCCTTCCAGGTTAGACTCCCAAAACTAGAGTCAATAGGGTAAGCTCCCAAAATTGGAGCCAATAGGGTGAGTCCCATGGCCCCCTAAAACTATTAGTAACAAGCCCTAGCCACAATTTCCAAGGCAGTGAACCACGCAAGCAATAAAAACATATGGATTAAAAAAAGGGGTTGCAAATAACATATAACAGTTAACCCTAAGAAAAATTCTGCGTCTTTCTCCTTTACGGAAGAAGCTAAAGCAAGCCATTCTTAAAATTCAATCAACCAAATAAGGAGAGAAGGACGCATTCTCCCATAGGTTATCTAAAACAGGAAAAGGCAGATGCCTCCCTTCTAGTATTGAGAATTAAGCAGAACTATCTTTATAACTGAAAGTAAATATTTTAAAGAAAACGTTGGGTTCAGCCTTCCTCTATGGAGGCCGAACTGCCTCAAGGAAGATAATGGAGTTGGCTAGAGAGGCCGCTCTCCTTCTAATAAAGAACAAACAGTAGTATAGTAATAATAAGAAGAACCTGGCGTTCTCTGAGGACGATGTACAGGGCAGATAGAAACCACTCCTCGAGAAGTAACCAAAAGAAAAAGATGAGGATGTACTCGCCGTGACCGTTATACAATAGCAGTATGTGAAGGCTGTTGTCTCCTCCAAGACCATCCTCTCATGGCAAGAATAATTCAAGATAAACCAGTATGGTATCTGAAGGAGCCGCCTCTCGCTCTATCTCCCCGAGACCGACCTTCTTCCTTTCTTATTAAAAAATGTAAGGAGGTTCAAGTTTCCAACAAAACTTATTTATCGTGGATTGTCCAACAGAAATGGAATCTATATATTTTTTTATTTGGGAGAAACCCTAACGAGCTCTCCTTAATGGTCAGTTAGCTTTTAATTTTTTTTTATTAGAATATATTTACTACTCCTCTCTAAATAAAGGAGAGTTCACCTTCCTTTGCAGGTAAACATAATTACATGTGATATATTTAAATTTTCTTTTTCAAATAATAATATGATTATTATAACATTAACCATTTTATTTAATTAATAATTTATTTGTCTATATACATATTATACAAACAAATCATTAGTTTGTATAAAATTAACTAAAAAGATAATGTATTTATAGAAATATCTCTGTCACCTTATCCCTAAGGGCTTATAGTAAAAAGGAGAAAACCTTAGGTTCTTATTAATGATCATTTTCCTATCATCCTTTGCTAAAGCTAAGATATTATTAATATCTAATAACATCTTTTAGTTTTACTTTTAATAATACTTAATTTTATGCTAATAATTACTCGTCCTTAAAACGGAAACCTATAAACTTAGGTCCTTAAGTGACGTCCACCGTTCACTCTTCTTCTCGTGCTCGAGGTACTAAGATGACACTGGTCATCATAAACTTAGATTCCCATAGCTTCCCAGCCATTTAACCTCTCCCCCTACTGATTCATTGCCCTTTTTTGTTAGTTGCATCAAGCTCTTCAGTCTCCTCAGTCTACAAATCAAACTACAAAATAACTTAGGAAAGTACAACAATACTTATAGTGCTTCACTGGCAGGGCCTTGGCCTTGAGCTCCTCGCCAAGAAATTTTAGCATTGCACATTTACATTTGTGCTTCCGTTATAGAAAAAGCAGGGTCTAGAGAAGTTATTACATTGACCCAATGGATTTGCCCTCTCCAAGGGTGGGCCATGACTATTATTTTTAGTGATGTCTCTCAAGAAGCATTGCAGAGGATAAGTAGCCATTTCTACCCAGTACAGGTAAGTTTTCAATGAAACATTTCAACAGAACCGAATTAGGTATGTGGGCAGGTATAGTATTCACTTCTCCTTACCATGATATATGTTATTTATCTTTTCGCTTAAAACTTGAAGATACGAATTTTGTGGTTGATAATTTCAAATTTTTAAAGATTATCGATATTGACATGATTATTAGAACGTTCAAGAAGGTGTTTGCATGTCCAAAAGAATGCTTGAACAAGTGCAGGGATATATTACAGTTGATCCTCAAAGATTCTTCAGAAATTTTCAGGGCTCGTCTTTGCAAATGATTCCCAAAGTATAGAATCTAATAGCCAATCCCTTGTAGATGAATTTCACAGAAATAATATACGATGACAATAGCATATACTTGATCTCAGTACATGCATGGATAGATAACACTTGCAAAAGTAACCATCCTCCATGGCAAGAATTTGAAGGTTTCCATGTTCTTGGGTTTGTTCATCATTCTAGCCATATTCCAACGAAGATAATTTGATATGTACTCAGCTCATCCTTGATGTGGTTTTATACTGGATTGTTACCAAAGACAAAGGAAGAAAATTTGACAATATGCTCAGGTGGATACGATGGTAGTATGATTTCACTTGACCCTTCTCTATTATCATAATTAGGGTAGGTAGGTGTAGTTTCATTTGATTTCAGTATTTACTATTGCCTATGCATTGCACTTGTCGTTATTTCATTTTGATTTTATTGCATTTCATTTTGAATAAGGCAGGACGGAAGTGTCTACCTTTGATGCATTTAATGTCTTCATTGTTAGATGTGTGTGTAGGTCTATAGGTACCTAGGAGATTCTAGGGGGTTCTCATACACTCCAAAGAAGAGTGCATGTCCCGCAATTGGAGCCAACTATTACGCCTCAGAATATTTGTAGCATTCTCTATAGGCCCCCTAGGGGAAGGGATATTTTTTGCTATGTAAAGGCCAAGATTTGAGCATAAAGTGTTGATTTGGGGCTAAATACCCATGATATTGTCATGGATGGCCCACTTGATTTCCACCTCTAGGAGGTGCTCACCCTATAGGGGTTGGTTCCTTTGGGGGGCTAATCAATTCGATGCATGACCACACCCATTTTTTTTTCATGTAAAAGGTGATAGTATTTGTTTAGCATACCTTATTTCCTCACTTGGACCTATTTTACCCCTCCTTTGGGCTATGTACTTGCAAATTGTACTTCCTTATTAAAGAAACCTACAAGGATAATGAAGGAGGACGTTGAGGGCACACATCCATTGGGGTTAGTTGGGGCATGATGTCCTCCTTTTGGCACACCTAGCACTTTGTGTAGCCTAATTTCACTTTTATATTGTTATTTTATGTCTTTTTAGTAGCTTAGCCCCCAAATTTGTGGGTGAGCAAGCCAAAATGTTATATTTTCACATTATCTTGTAGGATCATAAATTTAAAAAAGGTGAGGATAGTCTCCTATAAATAGCGCCTCCCTTTCACTATAAAAACACAACAAGATATGGGTTCATTATGAGATGTTTTCTTTTTCTACTAGTCTATTGGAGCCCTTGAAGCTATGTGCACCTCTCTTGGTATGATCTTCCTTGCTTGAAGGATGAATGAAGTTGTTTCTAGGGCTTAATTTTGCACATGCTTTGGTTGATGCTACGATTGGTTGTGATAACCCAAGATCAAGAGTGACCTAAGGTATTCTCCATGCTCATTTCTTGGTGAATGTTGGTAAGGTTTACTTCTAACCCTAATTGCTGACGCTTTTATGGTGCATTATGCTAAATTGTTAGGGTTTCTTGTTAGCATTTGGTCAACTTTGTATGAGGATATTATCCCATCAAATGAGCTCTCCATTGTTGATTGGGCCTTGGACTCAAGTTCGCTTGCCCTAATTAGGCACTTCTATCTAACCCTTAAGGTTGCTAGTTGATGCCCTAATTGCAAGTATTGGAAGCCATTTCTAAAGAGGGACGTTGGTATCGATATATCAATGCCCTAGGGATTGAGACAATTATCATATGCCCTATCTTTTCAACAAAACTATATCTTGTTTACTAATTTACTTGTCTTTTATTTTACATGCATTTCTATATTGAAAACACCCTAAAAATATAATATTATTGGAAAACCCTAAAAATCTAAATAAATTCATAACTCCAAAAATAGTCGTGAGTTTGTAATTCTAGTCCACCCACCAGATTAGCCCTAGTGGATTTATTCATAGATTTCTGAGAGCATCCTCATTTTCCATGGTGCATTGGGAAACGCGAATTTGCCCCAATTAGTGTTTTTGCAGGGTTTTTTGCAGTTCTGTCTGGTCCATCAAGTCTGCCCTAGGCCACTTGTTCATCTCCCTTTCAGAGCACACTTTTTTGGGGTATTTTCTTTGGGAAGTGTGAAGCCCTCCCTTGGGAGTTGTGCAGTTGCATTGAAAGTTGTGATATCAATTGATATTGACTTGTATATTGAATTAACTCCTTTATATCATTTACGTGTCTTTATTATCTATTGTTGATTCCATATAAAAGCACTAATATCAACAATAAGGCTTGTAGAAAGGTATTTGCAAGTGTGTTGGTGTTTGCTAGTGTCCTTCCTTGATTAGGAACTCTCCTTTGGGTTAGGAGTTACCCGAAAAAGTTGAGAGCTTGGACTAAGGTGACATTGGGTCTAGCTCCTCTTATATGATTACCATCACTAGCACAAGGCATAGATAGCTTTCTTTGAAAGGACTACTAGTTTGAGCGGTAACATAACACACAATATAATTGTGGTAATCTCTTTGGTTCGTGACTATTTGACCAAGAAAGAGGCCTATATGATCACATTTAAGTTCCATTAGGCATGAGTTTCAAAAATTGTAGTGACCCATTATTTCAAGTTTCAAACCAAACCTTACTAAATCTTTGGAAGATAAAGTTAGATTTTGATTATTGTATTGGCTAGAAGGATGAAGAACCCTTGGAAAGAAAATTTAAGAGCTTGTGGGTGTGTAGTAGACATTAAAATATTATAGCCAAGTACTCTTTCTTTATTTCTAAATTTAAGGAGATATCTTATGACATGATGAGATAATTGATTGCACTATTGAGTCTAGTATGATTTAGTGATCTTTATTTGTTGTGCCAAGTCAAAGCAATGAGATTGTTGAAGTCACGTTATATAGTTTCATATCTTAGCTTTAAAAAGGCATAGTCAAACTTAATTATAGCATGTATTCATGGGAATGCAAATCATGTTGTCTGAGACATAGAAAAGAAGATCATGGATGCTAATCATTGTTTGGGCAAAAAAGTAGAGTACTCGTATTTGTCGGTATTTTTGTTGAAAGTGCGAATAATATTTTATTCACAACATAGAGTAATTGTGGCACCACAAAATATTTTGTAAATACGAAACAATGGGTGATGATCTTCTTGCTCCAATTGATGTGGACAAAATAAATTTTCAAAAGGGAAACTCAAGCTTTATTGGAGGCATTGTGAAGAATGTCTCCCAAATTCAAAGAATGGAAGGAGGACATAGAAAGGACTTAGTTAAGAGCTAAGTTGTATGAGGAACATCAACAAACTCTGCAATCCTTTGAGGTTAGTAATGAAGTTTATCCGAGGATGAAGCCAAATGGTTCCTTGTCCAATAGGAAATTGCATAATCTCTCACCAAGTGTTGCGGGCCATTCATAATGGTGCAAAAAATGAATGAAGTGGCTTACAACTTGGAACTACCTTCTCATGTTAAGATTCACCTTGTGTTTTATGTTTGTTTTTTGGAAACAATTTTAATTAAAAATATTTTTTGTTATTGTAATTGTCAAATACCCTAATATGCATCTCAAATCTAGAATAGTTGTAAAATATGATACTATTTTTAGTATTATTTACGCTTACTAAAATATACATCACTATACGTCTTTGCTTTCATGATTGGTTAGAATTAAGGAAGCTATGGCATTAATTGTTTCCTCAATTGATACGTAACATGCACATGATTGCTTTAAGTCCTATCGTTGTATATATGATAGGTCTTATTGTGTTTTCTATCGAAAGATCATCTATTGATAAAACCACAATTTATAACTCTTATATATTGTCATCAAAGTGTTTTAGGCCTCGTGAACCAAAGTACAAATACTGGTTCATATTCAAATGAGTTATTTTATGTTATAGAGCTTAGAGTTTTAATGTTTTATAACATTAAAAGAAACAATTGTGAAATGTTAATATAATTATAAATAAATAAATAATTTTATACCTAAATATCTACATTTACATTCACTCTAAAATCCTAATTACATTGTTAACTTATAGCATATACTTATGCAACTATGGCATTACTAATCTATTGCGAATACCATATGTTAACTATGGCATCTCTAATCTATTGCATATTCCATAGGTAAACTATAGCATTGTAACCTATAGTGTACAGTGACGGATCACATTTATATAAAGTTTTAACCCATATATAAGCTCATTCTAGAGTTTATGAATGGTTTTATTGTAGTGAAGGTTTACTTGGACATGTGTAACGACAATTACTCACCATTCAATGCTTCTTGAAACTCCCAAAGTTGTATGGAGTAAACCATTGTATCTTTATTGTGTGTTTGGCCTTTGGTTGGAATACCTTATGTGGTTTGGAAGAGAAACAATGAGGGTTTTGTGGTAAACAACTTACAATTTGGGTCTAGTGTAGTGCCATGATTGATTTATTATGAATTTAACCTAATCAAGTGTTTTCTGGGTGATATTTCGAGAACTGTTTCTACTATACATGATTCGTCATTGAGGAATTATAAAATTTATTAATATAATTTCCATTTGTTACAGGGTTTTTATTATGTGGTTTTTAGATTCAACGTTAAGAAGTATCACCCTGAATATTTATTTCATTTCAGGGTTTTCGTTTAGTTGAGAAGAGGGTTACAATTTTGAACTTGTTTAAAGAAGAAGCAGAGGGAAAGCTTCTACCTAGATTTTTTTTCCATAAGCACTTTCAAGTGGTAAATGAGATAAACCCTAGCTCAATTTATGAGCTAAAGATTCATCTCAATGGTTGAGGTACAATTTTTCTTGCTCAGTATCTACTCTAATTCTTCTACTCTAATTCTTGATTGATAAATAAGTTTAAATCCATGGAAAAACCTTTTTAACTCTTTTAATACTAGTTCTCTCACATTTGCAGGTGGTTATTTGTTTCTGCTTAACTGAGTAATAGGTCTTTCAACCCTATTTCATTCCTTACACTTGTTTAGTTTCACAAGTTAAATTTAATCTACAGGCGACGGTAATAATATATATGTTTTTCCATATGCAGGGTTAAACCCTCACCTGGTTGGAAAAATGGTTTAGGGTTTCTAACACCCAATTGTGAACGTTATACCCAGTCTTATAAAACGGTACAAGGTGGACCCTTGCAACCTTGACCATCATACAAGTTATAAGTAAGTTTATACCGGATTTAGTTCTAGTTTCTTGGTATAGTTTAAATTTATGTAATGAATGGCTAGTTATAAAGGGAATCAATTGCCTTGAATTTCCTCATTTCTGGGTTGTGAATCACTTATGTAAAATTTAGGAAAAATTTTAAGAACCCCCCTAAATTTATATGTATAATAAATGGGCAAATCTCCATGATACATGAGAAAGTGTGAAGGTTATTTTATCAATAATATAATATGTATATATATTTTTTGGCAAATCTTCATGAAATTCTTGTAAAATATGGGTGAATCTTTCACATAATTATAAAATCTTGTAAAATCATGGCGAATCTTTCACAAAATTATAAAATCTTATAAAATCATGACAAATCTCTCACAAAATTATAAAACCTTGTAAAAAATATGACGAATCTTTCATAGAATTAAAAAATATTATAAAAGTTTGATGAATCTTTCAGTGAACTATAAAAACTTGTAAAGTCTTAACAAAATTTGACTTAATAAAATGAACTAGATGATTTTGTATTTACTTTAGATTTGTCATGTACTCTAGCACTAGAACACCTTGTAAACAAAATCCAACTTCCAAGCTAATTTGTTGACATTGCTCATCACAACTACTTGTATGCTACTAAGTTCAAACCTCCTTAGAGATAAAATGGAGAGATGATTTTATAAATATTTGCAATTTACAATTGAGCACTTTATCAAAGTGTGAAACACATTTATCCTACTACACTCAATGTACAGTCAATTTTCACAAATTATGTTGGACCTAATCATCCCCCTCAATCTAAAAACATAGCTACAAGAAAAATAGTTGTTTGAAGCACTACCCGAAATATAAGGCTTGACTCAATGCTCTCAAAAAATTCAATGGATGGTTGTATTGCATCCACAATGACATTAGCATCTTTAAAGTGTGGATGTCCTCATTTTCTAGCACGACACACAGTCAAAGTGAACAAGTTGTGTAAGAGAAAGATAATAAGCTACCTCTCACAAAACATTAAAATGAAATATAACACCTTTTCTTTTTTATTTTACAAACTTTCCATATAATACCAATGCTCCTCTTTATGTATGAATCACAATTGAGAAAATTTTAGAAACACGTACCTCAACATATTCTTTCATGTTCTACTTTACATGCCTTACAATCAAGAGTGTGTTGGTGACCAACACCACTTGAGCTCTAACATTATCATGTGATCAAAGACTAAAGTTTATCAAGGAATTTATAAATATAGCTAGAATCCTGGAGGCTACGTGTAATGATCTTTTAGTCATGAAATCAAAAGTATAATTTCATTAGATGGATTGTAGTCTCATTTCCAATAGATATCCTACGATGAATGCATAAGAACCTAGTAAGCCCTTGCATAGACCATTTTTCTCTTCGCTTAGCAACACAGATCTCATTTCCATTCCTAAATACCAACACATATTTTCAAAGAAAATATAAAGTAAACATAGTAGATTCTAAATGGTGAAGATGTTAAGTCATGCTACAAAGTGAAGGGAAATACAAACATCTTCCTCGAACCATCAAATATCTAAAGAGAGCAATAATTATTATAAAAAAAACATCAAATGCTACAAGGGCTCAAATCACAGTCAAGTATCAAGGGAATAAAAAATTCTAAGCAAAATAAACACAAACTTCCAAACCTGACAAAAAATTGCTCTAAATGCAAGAAACAAACAAACCATTTATGAAACCAATCAAGCTACTACAAAGGGCTCAAACCACAATCAAGTATCAAGGGAATAAAATAATATTTAACCAAAATAAAAACAAACTTCCAAACTTGAAAAAATGCTCCAAATGCAAGAAACACCCAAACCATTAATATTTGTCAAGATATCAAAAGCTAAAAATCCGAGCAATTTCATGTATTTGAGTTTTAACTTTTGAATGAGCCAATTCTTGCTAAGTGGAAGTATTGTTAAATTAATTATTTGACCTTTAATACGAGGACACTATCTATCAATAGATAGGTCCCAACTTCATTTCCTGTCGCAGATAAGAAAAAACAATGTTTTAGTTAACTATCAAAACACCAAACTTAAAATAGATTGCATCAAGGAAATGTAGCTCCAGTATTACTATATTTAATACAAAGTATAGACTATATAACCTATTTTTACCTGAAATGCAACCTCAAATTTATATATGGTAATATTTCTCCCATCAAGAATTTCCTTTTTCCAACCTACTCTAGAAATAAAGGAACGTTGAAGTCAAACAACTAACAAGAATCACATAATCTATTAAATTCCTTGCATTATTTATACACTACCAATCAGGCCTGGAATTTCATATCCGCTCAGCTTGTCAAATGAGTATTTGATGATGTTCTTGTGTTTTTCAATCCCTTCATTTTACGTTTTATATAAATTTATGAGTGTCAATTTTTGGGTTGGTATATGCCAATTTTACCATTAGAATTTTTCATGTTTTCCAAATTTTAACCATACAGTCTTCGCAGTGAGGGTTAAACCCTAGCCATCACCTCTCTTGAAATTTGTATGCTTCAAGCTTTGGATCTCAACATTTCCCAACGTTTGGGTGAGTTTAGAGCTCCAATCAATCTATTCGTGGTTATGGTGTGTTTGGAGGCTCAACATGGAGTAAAATAGAGTTTATATGTATGTTTTGATTTGCAATTCGCATTCACCTTTCAACTGAAGCAGTCAAGTAAAGTGTTCACCTAAAAACATGTTATATACGTCATAATATGATGGGCACTCCATGATAGGACCTAGCTAATCTAGCCTTCACTGAATCCAGTGGCTAGCCTAACAACAAATATATCTATCCAGGTACTTTACATCTAACCAATATCATGTTACTTGCTTTCTGTTCCTCTAAAAATTATATTCATATGACAAGAAATTGAATACATAATAGACATAAAATCTCCCACACTTGTCCCAAAACATCTAAATTTCTAACGTTTGAATCCAATATTTGGCATTATCTATGTACTTGGATATATCGTTTTAACTGAAACCCTGGTATATGGTCAAACATCCACACGCTATTTATACTTGAATTCAAGGATCAAATTATCAATACAAACCTCAAACCACTGAGTGTTGCTCAACTTTAGTTATTCTGTTCATTTTTCAAAGGATAACATCCATTGATAGGAAGGAGGGAATTACTTAAATGGGTTTTTCCTGTGAATTTGTTTTGTTTAGATATGTGTACGAAGAGGGACATTAGTATTTCTTAGAGGGACATTTCATTTCAGGATGCCCTCCATTTTCACAACAATTGGCAATGGCACTGTCTTTCATGTATGGAAGGCAGCCGCTTTCATCTTGTTCTTGCTACTTCTAGAACTGTAAACCTCGAGAATGTGCATCACGTCTATTGGGCCTTCTAGAGTCATACCCAGAAAGGACTACTTATACTTATTGGTATATCATATATGTATGTTTGTAGATGTAAAACCATGAAAGTATGGAATCCATGGCTGTAGATAATTATTATTGATTCTATGACTTGTGCATTTAAAATTGAACTCAACTTTACAAGAGGAACGATGATGATCGCAGTAGAAATGCCAAAGTTGTCTGTAATAACTGAGAAATATTATTGCCGGATTCCACCATTAAAGGTACAATAGTTTCTTTTTGTGCTACAACCTACCAATGTGGCCACCGAGGTTGATTGCATTTTGAGAGACCATTCGTCCCTATCTACCTTCTTTAATGCGGATCTCATGTCTGGAATATATTATATGCCCATTTGTTATTCCTGTAGAATGAATGATACTTAGTTGTTTGTATCTTTCTTTCATTCAATGTCAATTTTTTTTTGTTGGGTCTGTTTATTGGTCATAAGTAGCCGAGCTGGAATTGCATATTTATAAACGTAGAAGTGTGTGTTTCACTAAAGGAAAATTGAAGAAACCACCATGTCTCACAATATTAGGGTAATTTCTCATTCCATATTATAATATGCGATAAGAACCCTAATTTTTTGTTGTCTAATAATAACACTAACTTCTTAGTAAACAAATCCCATGTTATAAACTACAATAAGAACTCTAAATTTCTGTTGTCTAATAAGAACCCTCATTGCTCAGTAAACGCCCACGAACCATTAACAACCCTATTTTCTTCTTCTGTTTTATTTTTAAAATGTAAAGTGGCATCTACAGTCCGCGACTAGACAAAATAGAAAAAAACCATGAACACGTGACAGCCAATACAATAACTAAATAGGATTCGAACAAGTTAAATTTCATCATACCCTTGGAAATCGTAATTCGTAGTAGTGGCCCAGTGGGTCAATGGCAATTTGATATTTTGAATTTTGAAACTCTTGTCGCTCGTGTAAGTCCTAGCTGGTATAACCTTTGTTGGTAGTTGGAGGCTTGGAGCATTTGAGAGATAGGCAGTCCAACGGAGGAAAGTCTAGAACCTGGAGGATTGAGGATTGAGGAAGGGCAGTTGGGACTCTGGGAATCGACCGGTTGCCTCACCTCCAAGTTCCAACTCCAAGGCTCCAACGAAAAAATGCAAGAGTGTCCATTTAGGATTTCAGCGATCAATTAATTCAAATCACGGTTTACAATGGTCATTAATGAATACCGTTGGTTTTAGCCTACAACTCTACCATGTAACTACACGCATCATCATTTCTTGGTACAAAATTTAATTAGATGCATGCAAGAGTGTGAAGGTGGCCATTCTTGCAATTGATGTAGTTACACTACACGTAGGTTGCATCACTACAACATCGTTTAAATGTATAGCATTTAATTAGAAGCGTGTGAAGGTGGCACCATGGCATGATGGCCCTTTAAAATATAATGTAAATCCAACACCGCCACCCGGGCTTTGAATTTTGGATACTGGTCGAGGCCCTATCCCACTATATATATTAATATCATTATTATTCATAGGAGTATGGATATATAATAACTTATTACTAAGGACCATCCTACCAAGCATTAAAAGTTATGACGGGTAAGAAATGTCGTTGAACATTAATCTGACGGGATGGAGTTTTACAAACCTGTACAGTGTGACGTGCAAAAGTTGAAGCTACATGTCAAATACATTTTGGAGAGAGAAAAATGTCTTGTAGCCTGTCAATTTCCAGGCCTGCTACCAATGTATATTAATTTAGATAATATCTTGTGGCATATTAAATTCCCAATTCTCATGTCTACCCTCATTTTCTACATTTTGAACATGAAATTCTGTAGATGAAATATCATTATGAGCCTCCAAAACATTATGTTGCATATCAAGTTCATTGGAGAAATTTGTTATATTGTATTCTCCCCTTCTCTCACAATCTGATCGCCAAAGTGTTAGTACTCTATTGAATGGAAAATTGGTAATGTCATACTTTGTTACATATAATCTTAAACAAGTATCCATATTCTTACCAAGCTTGTTACTCAACTTGACTTCAAGAATGATGACGCACTAAACATTCTCTCATCCTCCACTGATCCCAAAATCATGGTTTGACATAAATCAATTAATTTGAAATACTCTGACATGTTTTCTTGTAGGTATTGGCTTTCACCTAAAATAGTCCATAATTTGGTTACTGCACCATATTCTATAAGATTCACCAAAGCACAATATTGATCCGACATTGTTTGAGCAAAGCAAGAGGCTTGTTGATATTATTTTGATGAACCTAATATACCTCCATTCTCTTCTCCTTGTACCTTGACATTCCTGCGAAAGTGGTCCACTAAAATATTCAATTTTGCTTGAAAGTCAACTTTAAAGTGTCTATATATTTTTCAGTGTTCCAATATTGAGGGTATACCATAGATATGGCCTCCAATAATTCACCTCGAGGAAATTGTTCTCTTATCTCTGATGATAGTGATTGTGCAATTTGTATCAAGTTGTGTCTCACTGAAATCACAATATCACTGAATTGGTCTCTTGACACATGGCACTCTTTGGTGGTTTGTCCCATCTTACTAACATAATGAAAGGGAACCATATACCCATGCACTGCCATACATAGTCTCCCTTTTTCATCAAACTTCAAATAATTTTCAATCTTTTCTATATCAATGATAGTAGTCCAATCATTAAATGTTGGACCTGTAAAAGACGCTAACATCATATACAAATTATCCAATGCAAGGCATGCCAATTTTCTTGCATTTGTGTACTCTGCAATATACATTGTGCGACTCTGAGCCATTTTCACAAGGACATTCATTTCATAAAGCGAAGGAAGAATTCCAACCAATGTTAATAATGTCTCTATATCAGTTAGTCGAAAGAGAAGATCTTGAGCTTTGTCTACACTAAAGCCATGTTCATACATCATCCCTACCAATGATTGGTACTCACTAAATATTCTTTGAGCTAGTCCATTCAATGAGAACCGTCTTGTATCAACATCTTTGCACCGAGTGAAACGAGGTGCTCTACAGCCCAGTATGGGGGAGATGTAACGTGATGTAACGTTTGTAACAAAATAATTAAAAAAATTCATGTCGGCTCATAAAATAAAAAATTATGGAAAGTATTTTAAAAAAAATCCGTGTTGGTTCATAAAATAAAATATTATGAAAAGTAATTATTGCTCCGAGTGAAACGAGGTGCTCTACAACCCAGTATGGGGGAGATGTTGTAACGTGATGTAACGTTTGTAACAAAATAATTTAAAAAATTCATGTTGGCTCATAAAATAAAAAATTATGGAAAGTATTTTAAAAAAAAATCCATGTTGGTTCATAAAATAAAATATTATGAAAAGTAATTAAAAAATAGATGTTCGTTTATAAAATAAAAACTTAAAACTTAAACCCAGATCTATCAATCAAGAGAGATCAAATTTCTTGAGTTTAAATTTAAAAAAAGAAATACACTTCAATAAATTGGATCCCTCTCAGTGCTTGATAGATATGGATTTAAGATGGATCTATGCTGGTTTAATAGATTTTTTCCATCCATAACATTGTCAATAAATTTTTGAAACTCTATAAATTGCCTGGGACTACGGAAAAAGTATGCATGAGTCTCATGTACAAGTTCTTCAACTTTTGAAACCAGTGGAAACTTCTATTTTAAATGCAAGATTCATCCTATGATCCATACAATGGATACTAATCATAAATGGTGAAGCTAATAGTTGTAGTTTGACACGGACATTCCTTTGTCCTTGCATGATTGATGCTCCATTTGCTTCGGCATATACCAACCGTTTTGCGATCATTAAATCATCCATACCACCAATTTCTTTCAAATTATTAATAACAAGTTCATAAATATTTCTAGCCGTAGAAATATTCTTCATTTTATGAATCCCAAGTAGATATGAATGCCTAATATGATCATTAACCATATAAATACTCATGCAGATCCATGAAGTATTATCAACAACTGTAAATTCATCCAAATATAGTGAAAAAACTTGGCTTTTGCAATCTTCTCTTTCAAATCATCCTTTTCTAGTTGAGCTAGATATCTTGCCCATTCCCAACGACTCATTACAGACCATTGAGAAGATGGAAAATTCGATACTTAAAGAAAAGATATATATTTCTTGTAATCTCGATAATCTGTCATAGGAAGACCTCTAGATAAGATGTGAAATACAATGCTTAATTACATCGTCTTGGATAACAAATTTCTTTCCATTGTCTTTCCAAATAAATATTCGATGGTCCCTCTACTTGCCTCGAGTTTACCCTTACTTATTAAGTATTTATTATATTCATCTTGATATTTGACATGTCGACATTCCTTAGAATATTTCCATTTGGGAATAGATTCCTCCTCGCCATTTAAAATTTCTTTAGCAAATACCTTTCCCACGTGCTTCTCTATTGTATCTAACTTCATTTGCAATTTTTCTGCCTTGCCAAGTTTCCAACTACATATAATGCATTTAACATCTCACGAAGCCTCTTTCTCATTTGTTGGAGGTATTGGTTCAATAAATGTAAATCTTGAGACCCATTTTGATTGGAATTGTCTCCTTATGTCCCATTTCCCTTTTCTCCTTTTTCATGGTTGTGATTGATTTGTGTTGCCTTCCAAGGAAAAACCTTCAACATTTTCATTGCCAACTTTTGGTTGAATTACATTTATCTCACTTTGTTCAGTAGAGGAACCCATTCTATCATCTATTATATGGATATTAGATGCATTCTCATAAGAGTTCACTTCTCTTTGCTGATGGGTTGCTGAAAAGACCTTGAATGATGAAGAAAATGTGGATTCTTGGATTGAGGCTTCTGAAAGTATGATAATACATACCTCTGTTTTTATGCTTTCTTTCCATGACTGTTGTTTGACATCTCATTGAATATTCCACAATTTAAATATCAAATCAATGTAGAAACCCAAAGTGAATCTTGCACGAGAAAAATGATATAAAATTAGTACAATTTGTAATCTATCCATGATGATATCAATTCCAGAGGCTAGAAAAAATGAACCTAGTAACCTAAACCCATCCATGATTAACTTCAAAATTAGACTTAAATCCATCAAGATAAATATGAGTTCTGATTTCTTATGTGTTAAAAACCTAATTTTTTATTTCCATTTTTCAATGCCAAAATACCTAGTATAAAAAGTGGCATATTCATAAGAATCAAGATTCAAAATATACAATACATTACTTCCCCGGTGGCCATCACCTCTAAATTTTAAATTTATAAGATGTAATGGTGTTTTTACACACAATCACAAAGTCATGAAAAGAAAGAACTAAAAACTATGTAAAACAATATCAATATTATTTTAATAGTAATTATTTTTAGTTGGACTTGAAGATTTATTTTTCCACAATCCCTCTATTACACTAATGGATTCCATTTGTATCATATTTATATCAAGCTTTGAGATTGAAGTTAATGGATTATCACTCATAGGATATGTTACTCTAAGGATTCTCAAGTTATATGCTAAAGACAATGTCCTAAGGAACTATCCTTGTGGGAATCAAACCTAGGCCAATGGAAAATTCTCATCAATTGATTGTTGGACCATAACTCAACCGATTAATGTCAGTGTTTAACAAAGCTTTGGTAAATCATGATCAACAAGAAGATGACATTATTTTAATCAATTCAATGAATGATAATGAAAAACTTAATTATCCCCGCACTCAACCTTACAAGGCTTTTGGATCAAGGATTAGACTATGGTGAGGCCCTAGATCATTTGTACCCTTTTTGTGCAAATATAGAGGAAGATTGTAATGTATAGGATGGACCATTTGTCTTAAATCAAGGTTCATAGTTTCAATACCTATGTTGATTATTGTGTGACAAATCAATAAAGGATGTTGTACCTAAAGAATCTAGTTGGACACCTAAACTATGATGTCAAGGACAAAGCCAAGTTCCCGCTCTCATTCCCTTTCTACCTACCAACTTATAACTCCAAGCACCAACTATCATGAGAATTACAAAGAGCAAAAGTTGTAGATGTAGAAAATAAATCCAACTATCTTCTAACATCTACTAACTAAAAATAAACTCCTAATTTCTATAGCCGCATGTTAAAAACACTGACTATTTATACACTAACTCCATACTAACTAAAATATGGACAAACTATAATAATTGTAGGCAGCGCTTCAAAGACTAAGAATAACAAGAATGTGGTCATAGAAACAACCACCATTCATCTAATAATCATGAATCTGGTGCTAAACTTGATTCTACTGAATGGTGTAGGTTTTCCAAGACGCTTATCAAACAAGGACTGTGAGCAGCAAAGGCCCTGCTTTTGAATAAAATTGAGTTGTAAATCAATTGTCTAGCAAAACTATTTTGAACTATAAACAAATAGAAAAAGAGAAATGTAAGTGTCTGGTTCCAGGAAAAAGAGAGGATGTGAAGGTCTGTTAGATTAAAAACTTAAATGTAGATGGTTAAATGGATTTTAGAGCCGATCTGGCATAGGCAACAGGGGATAGTAAGGGTCTTCCCTCTTATCTCTAGTCACCTTGAAGAATGCAACATAGGGAGTGAGTTTGCATGAGCTTGTAGACTTGATTTGAGAGTCTATCAGATCTCGTGAATGTGCTTTTAACTGTTGAGAATATGAATATTTTTGTCTTAGCTATCGAAATCGTTCTTTTATGTGGAATGTGGATAGATGTAATGGTTTCCCCACTTGCCTATTTTTCATTGTGACACTTATTCTAACATAATTTGTCTTGCATATTTTTTTCTTCCAACTCCATTCACCCAATAGACTTAGGCACCAGTCACCTAATTAACCAAGTCAAAATTTCAGCTTTTCTAGGGATACCCCTTGATGCTGGAAAATGGCCTTCCCTTCAGTGGATCTTGGCAATTTTACCCTATATCCTTTATGTTCCTCAACTCCATTCTTGCCCAACTCTTCCAACTTGGTACTAATCTATTATTTATCACTTTGCAAATCTTATTCTATTTTTCCAATTTTTCTTCCATCTAATTTCTAAATTTTCTCTCTTATTTTGCATGTACTTGGGAAATCAATATAGGAGAAACTTGGGGAAAGGAGAAAATGCTATGATTAAACTTGCCAAACCCTAACAATTTCTCTCTCTCTTTCTTCTAAACCAACAATTTACATGTTTCTCAAGGAATGACCAAGTATCTCTGCCTAAGTATCTTTATTATTTCACAAGTGATTTTTATTAGAAGATTAAACCCTTGTGTGTTGGTTTCAAATCACAAAGTGTAAAATTTGAAATTCAATTTTAGCTTCAACCTTGTGTGAAGATTTGTCTTTGCATGCTTACTATGGTTGAACATTATAATATAACACTGAAAATTTTCCCTTAAACAAATTTGTTTGTGCAAAAATGTAAGCCATATTTTCCCTTCTTCAAATCCACCCACTTAAAGTTGATCATTGAAATCTATAATATCTCCATTTTGAGGGTTTGCAAATAGATAAATTATGTTTTCTATCTTATGGATCCTACACTTGCCCGAAGCGGCCTTATTCTGCTGGTTATTAATATTCCTTTAAGCATGGGTCATAGATCAGAATTAGAAGATAATTTGGTCATCATTCTTTGCTGATGTAATGAACCCATTGGGCCCTCCTTAGATTATCAAACAAACTTTAGAATTCGGCCCTCCTTTTTTACAAAAAAATCAACATTTAATAACCATCCTCTTACATATTAAGATCAAAGCCAAGGGCTGCACTAATATGGATTATCTTGATATCATTCATGACAGTCATCTAACAAAAATCGGTTCTTTCCTTTTATAGTTATTGCTCATAATATTTTGTAATGAGAGTTTATAAACTTGAAAAACATTTGCAGATTCTATAGCTGATCGACTAACCCTAAATGACTTTGAAGATCAGCCCTTTTTGTGATAATAGATAAAAGAAATTGTTGATATTCATAAACATTTGTCTGGCAGTATTTTCAACGTATCTTTTATACAGGATTTTGATCTTTTAATAACCTTTCTCTAACATACAGAGATCGGAATCAATAAGGTCAGCTAGGCATTATTTATGACTGTTATTTCACAAATTGGGCTCCTTTTTATTTGAAGATTACAGCATTTATCACTTTGGTCCAAGGGTTTCAAAATTTTGAGAGTGTTTGTATCTTGTGGCTGCCTAAAATCCCTAAACGACCTTCATAAGATTCTCACACCGAACTCAGAGTTTGGCCTCCACAATATGCTGGTTGTTTGCATCATTTCATTGAGCATAGATCATAACTGAGTGTTATATAAACAAGATAAATTCAGTTTTAACCTGGGCTAGTGCAAAAGGCGTAATGGGCCCTCATAATATTATCATAATCAACCTTGAATTTACCCTCTTAAACTCTGGTTTTTGCACAGTGAATTCCTTGTCATTTTATACATACTGGTTCTGAGTCCTGATACTGGAAAATGATCCAAAAATGTTAAAATTTCAAAATTTGATAGCAGTAACAGACTGTAAATAAAATAGTGCAGAGATAACTAGTAGTAAACACACATCCACAAATTGAACACAGTATTTTTCACGGGGAAACCTTTCAAGGACAAAACCCCCAAAGCAATTAATAATAGTTTATCCCCTGAAAGAGATGACTGAGTTTGTACAATAACAGGCTGAGAATAAGCCTTCTTAACAAATCAGAATTTGTTTCATTTACCAAGAAGAACCCTGTACAATGTCTGCAAATTGTCTCAAGAATTTATGGTGTGAACTTCACTGAGCTGTTGAGTTGTTCAAGACTGTTCCAGGGCTGCTGTGACCTGTTCAAACCCTTTCCAGGACTGCCGTGACCTGCTGTAACTTGTGGGTGCCCTAAATAGGGCTGCCGTGATCTGCTGTAGCTTGTAGGTGCCCTCAATAGGGCTGCTGAAATTTATTGCAGCCTGTAGGTGCCCTCAATTGGGCTGCCAAAATTTATTGCAGCCGCTAGGTGCCCTCAATAGGGCTGCCAAAATTCAAGAAGAGACCCTAACTGAATTAGGGCAATTTCAAACCAGCAAAAAGAGTGAGATATGGATCAGTAAAGTGAAGAGAAAAACTCAGCAGAAAATCATCCACTAACTGAACCTTTGGAGCAGACTTAGACACCCACGAACTGTCCTTTTGAGCAGACCAAGTCGATGGGATAAAAATGAGAAGTTTTACTTCTTATTTATAGTGAAATAATTGGCCAAAAAATAATTTTTCCAAATTGAACCGACTTGAGTCTTTATTTTATTTTATATTATTTTTTTCTTTCAATAATGAGTCGACCCATGTAAATTATATTTTTTTATTTTCTTCAATTGGTGGGTGCATGGACCAAGCCAAGTTCTTCAAGTGATTCACAATAGGTTGTCCAGGAGTTCTTCAAGTGATTCACAATACGTTGTCCAGGAGTTCTTCAAGGTCTTCAATGATCCATTCATGTCCACTCCAAGTACATCATCATTAGGAGAATTATTAATTGCTTTTGCTTCACCCTCCTTGTTGCCACCAAGATCAAGTGCTAGGTATCATAGCCCATAGATCTAGGGAAGGAGTACACCACTTGCCTAGACCCAGTCTAGGGCTTATAGTGGAATCCTGGTAACTAACCAGGTGCCTCCATTCTCCCAGAGAATGGCTCTCAGCCCCAGGCTGAGCTTCCAGTCCCAGACTGGGTCAATATCCTAGTAACTGACCAGGTGCCTCCATTCTCCCAGAGAATGGCTCTCAGCCCTAGGCTGAGCTTCCAGTCCCAGACTGGGTCAATATCCTGGTAACTGACCAGGTGCCTCCATTCTCCCAGAGAATGGCACTCGATGCTGCTCAGAAAATCAACAAAAAACACCGAAAAGGAAGCAGTCCTTTGGTTGCTTACCATTAAGGCCCTAACATAATTTATGTAGCACTTTCAAAGGGCTGATATCTTGGTTCAAATCTGCTCTTTTATTTTACTGTGGGTGATCTTTGGCTAACAAAAATTTCAGTGCTACACTCATCTTGAATCCAAGGAATTCAAAGATCAATTCCACTATCAAGCAATCTTTGAAGATTTGTACTTGTCCTTATCATTTGTTTGATGAGTATAACGCATCCAGTTTGGCCTCTTCCTTTTGTAACTAGGACTGATATCTTTAAATCCACTTTGAGGTCATTCTACAACTAGTTTTTATTTTTTTCAGTTTATCTTGACTAAGATATATTAGCACACTTGTTGTGGGTTCCGAGTCATCAAGATTTTCAGTTCATTAAGTTCCATACTGTTCATCTTTCATTTGGCACATTTGGTCTCTTACTTATTGTTGTGACATTAATATAAATTTGCAACTAAAATCATACAGTCCATACTCTTTTTTATGAATAGAGTGGTTAAGACAATTACCTTTGGGATTTAAGTCTGCAAAATATAGCCCACATTAAGATCGATCCTCCTTCATTACCTTTGGGATTTAAGTATGCAAAATATAGCCCTTTCATTGGTTTCTTTTGTCATCACAAGAGGAAATTCTCCATTGCTATTTAGTTTCCATTTAATAACTCCTATTTTGAAGGGCTAACATTATCATTTGAGAATTATCTAAGTCATTAGTTGCAGGTCATTCATATTTGGTTTGGTTTTTGTTACTTAGATTTGGTGTTCTGGTGGTGTAATACGCCCTCAAACAAAAGAAGAATCAGAAACTATCTCCAAAATTTTATGGACCTTGCAAAATCCTTTGCAAGAATGGAGAAGTAGCTTGAGTTAGATTTGCTGCCTTCATACATTCATAAGGTTTTCCATGTCTCCTGCCTAAAAAAAAATGTTGGATAGACTATTCTAGTACATACATTGGTCTCTGTACCACATATGCTCCATGTAACTCCATAGATCAAAGGGCTTATGCCTATATGCAAGATGGTTTTCCTCACCTCCTTGAGTCCTTTGAGTTTACAAGAGGTCACAAGTTCAAGACCAACACATGTTGAGCTAGTTATAAATGCTTATCAATGTGGAGGTTTCTCAATCTCAACAAATGTTGTGGCCCCAATAGTGATCCCATCACTCAAATATTCTTAGGTAGGTGGCACCCAATTAGTCCCATCCTTTAATGTTCATTGAATTAGTCCCATCCATTAAATTTAATGAAGACTTTAAAATACATGAACACTTTATAGAATCCTCTTCTCTAAAGTATTCAACCCAAATTATGGTTTGCATGCAATCCCTACAAGAATTTTCTACAACATTAGCATTCCCTACAAGTAATTGAAGGAGCCAGGCCCATAAATATACTCAGAATGAAACCACATAACATGTCACCAACATTAAGGGAGGAAAACAAGGCCCTAGGCCCTAGTTTCTAGAAATAAAGCACCATGAAAAATAACATGGAACCACATTTGTCTAGGGGGTATTTGGCATTCAAATTGGATATGGACATGGCCTATACCATCATCAAACAATGAAAAACAGTGCCTTACGGTCTTGTTGAAGCATCTCAAGCTGAAGAACCTTGAACCATCACACAAGGAACTTTGTAGGGGGTCTTTGGCCTTCAAGAAGGATACATGAGCCATGAGTAGATTTTTGTGCACTAGAAATGGTTATCGATGCATAAATATGGTTAGGGTGGAACAACAACCTTAATCCCTAATTAAAACTTCTTGAGCTCAAGCACCATGTACAACTCGTAACAACCATGACACAAGTCCTCTCTAAGGTCCAGTCTTTGACATCCAAGTTGAATATGTTGCCATTATGGGGTCTTAGGCATCATGGATGGGTTTTAGGTCCTTGACCAGTCAAAGGAGGAAAACATAGCCTCTATTCCCAAACCTTGCTTCTTGGGCTCAAGTGTTATGGACAAGTCCTCAAACCACCACATATGACCTCTATAGGGTATCACTCACCTCCACGTGGGATATGTGCACCATGACTAGGTTAGTTGTGAACCAAGAATAGGTCTCTAGGTCTAACCAAGATAAAGGGAGGAAAATATAGGCCTTATGCCCTACATGAAGATTCTCAGGATCTATTACTATGAACAACACCTATAACCTGGAAAGCTTCTTAGGCTATAGCAATGAACATGTCCTCGAACCACCACCCTTACAAGGTATATTTGGCCTACTAGAGGGTTAATTGTGCCATGATTAAACCACAACATAGGTCCTAAACAAGAACGTGTTTCATTTACATGCTAGGATTGGTTCTCGGGTCCATGGTTAGGGTTCCTTAGCATCCAAGTGGGATATCGATGCCATGAGTAGGTTTTGTGAACTAGAAATGGGTCTTGAGTATAAACATGGTCATTGAGGGGAAACAAGGGGCTTAAGACCTAAATGAACCTTCTCAAGATCAAGCACCATGGTTAGGGGAGAAGAACACTTGGTCCTTAGGTTTTAAATGTAGCTTCTTGGGCCCAATCACCATGAACAACACCTACAAACCAAAATAAAAACTTATTTAAGCAGTCTTTGGCATCAAAATTGGATATAGAAGCTATTATCATGTTTTTTGCATAGAGAATGGGTCATAGGGACTTGGACTTTAGTGGTTTTTCTTTCTTCTTTGATAATGGGTTTTGACAGAAAGGTGGAGTTAGATATTTTTTATTTTTGGATTTGAGTGTTTGGGGTTTGGTTTTGAGAACTATGAAATGGTTTGGTTGTTTCATTTCTTCAACATAATGTAGATGTAGAATGTGGATGTCTGACTTGTCACCTACTTTCAAATCATATTATAAACATACTACAAAATTATGAATTTCCTCATCCAACTTGAATCTCTAGTTCCATAATGCCTTGACATACCTTCAATTTGCCATGGTTTTAAATTACATTTTGTTTTTTCGCTTATTTCGTAGTCTTTTCTCTTTCTGTGTTTAGAAATGGGGTCTTATTTCACACCCCCATTCTGCACTCATAGTGGATGTACTTGTAAATCCCATTGGCCTAATTATTATGGCCATTCTTTGAACATTAAGAAAATAATCCATTATTATCATATGACATCACTATATTTATTCAATACAATAAACAATTATTAAGTGTAAAGTTAGAATCTATATTATTGGTAGCTGAAACAAGCCTGAAATTAAGGTTTCCTTTCATTATGTTTTAAAATTGGCAAAACACTAGAAGAATTTGCCTATGCCCAGAAAATTACAGATCCAAGTTCCAATACTTACAAATACTTCACCCAGAACTGGCCTCATCTCTGCTTCCTAGTAAGCAATGACATCTCCTATTTCTCTCACAGTTTTGATAAAAGAAACAAATGTAAAATCTATCCTTGAACAATAGCCAGTTGTCTTGCTTTTAAGGGTTGCTATCATTGTTATTTTGAGGTAAATTTTCCTTGTGCACTAAATAGGCCTAAGTTGGGTTAGGTTTTAGATCTATGATACCCTAAATATAGAGTTTGATACCACTCATAATAACTGCAAGTAACTAGTATGAATTGTACAAACGAAGTAAATTTTTTATGCTAAATTTAGTTTTATTGTTTGGATTCTCTCCGAATCCAATATTTCCATTGGGTTTCCATCTACGTCTATGATGAGGAAGGTTAAAATTTGTAGCCAACGGATTTGAACTATTGTAGGTTGATGGGATCCATCATGTGTCATCCCTTGAGACAACTTTTGGGGCTTTGTTTTAACATTGGCTCTGCCCATTTTTGGCACCTCAAGCATCTTTTGGGGATACTAAGTTGAATTTTAAGGATTCACATAATGGCTATTGCAACCATGCATTTACATATAGTACACAAAGTGTTCCCCCCACTCTCTATGGCTTGGTTGTGGCCAATTGTATGTCATAGGCTACTTTGGTGGGATATCTACCCACATCATGTAATCCAACCAAGTAACATTGACCCTTTCATAGAAGTGGACGTTTTTTGGGTGGTGGAGTTGGAAAAAACAGACCATTAGTAGTTCTCCCTTTGTAATCATGGCTAACAAAAAAATGAGTTTTTAGACAGAAGGAGGGGCTTTCTCTAAATGGGTAACTAAAGCGAATAATTTTATTATTATTAATGAATACTTATTGGTTGCCAACATTCTAGAACTAGTCTCCGCCATAGCCATAATGATCCATAATGAAAATGTTCTGTCATAGCCATCAACTAAACCGTGTTGAACCATGCTATAGTTTTAAGTATAGCATTTAACTTCTGATGTGAAGGCAATTTCAGTGCTGTCATAAGTTTGCATATATGCCAACAACACCCTTTCTTTCTATCAAATCTGCTTTAAATACATGTAATGACGACTCTTTACCGATGTTGTCATAACTCTCAAAGCAATGGCCAAAATAGGAGTGTGAGTGCTCCCCCAATGCACCTATGATGCTATCAATAAATACTCGGAAAACACCTCTCCTCGTTTCCTGTTTTAGATGAAGAAATGTTGATTTGAGAATATCTTTCTACTGCTAGAATGCATTGAAACAGACACCTTGCATGGCAAATAAAATATCTGAAACTGTGCTAGTTTATATTGCTCAAAATGCATAGAGGAATCCTCAGAATCTTGAACATAATGAATATTTGGGTGCAAACTGTCAACATCCATACCCTTGGTTGAGCTGTAATAAGGAGTTGTAACTCATGTCTAAATAGTTGGTTTATATCAGTTGCTACAGGCCTGTATGATGAGGTACCAGGAATGGAGTTGGAAACTTGTATATCCTCCTTCATTTACCCTGCTTCCGTATCGTATCCATGCAAAGGCTTGTGACAAATCTATGTGTTAACAGTATAGGCTCACATATTGAGATCAAGACTCAAGAAAATTTGTAAATATTTAAAGAAAACCTTCAAATGGCCCAAAAAAGGATGAATCAATAAGAAATCAAGATCAGAGTGAAAAGGCAATTTGAGGTGGGGGACAAGGTATATCTACATCTTTAATTGTATAATAAATACACCCTCAAACAAAAGAAGAATGAGAAACTATCTCCAAAATTTTATGGACCCTGCAAAATCCTTTGCAAGAATGGAGAAGTAGCTTGAGTTAGATTTGTCACCTTCATACATTCATAAGGTTTTCCATGTTTCCTGCCTAAAAAAATGTTGGACAGACTATTCTAGTACATACATTGGTCTATGTACCACATATGCTCCATGTAACTCCATAAATCAAAGGGATTATGCTTATAGGAAAGATGGTTTGCCTAACCTCCTTGAGTCCTTTGGGTCTACAAGAGGTCACAAGTTTAAGACCAACACATGTTGAGCTAGTTATAAATGCCTAGCAATTTAGAGGTTTCTCGATCTCAACGAATGGTGTGGCCCCATTAGTGAGCCCATCACTCAAATATTCTCAGGAGGGAAAATTTTAAGGATCCATAATTTTTTTAATGTGTAGAAACCCCGACGAATCTTACTAATTCTTAAATTTCCAACCATAAAATATTTGGCGATAATTTAGTAAAAATATTCAAATTTCTATGGATTTTATATAGTTTATGGACATTTTTGGCTATATTTAGAGTAAAAAAATTATCCCATGGAAGTTGGACGAATCATATTAGAAAAAAGTGGAAAATGGTGAATCTTTTTTTGCAAAAAAAACATCGAAAATTAGCCCATGGGCTAAATTTTGCCCTTAAAATTTTCCTTGATTCTCAGGTAGGTGGCATCGAATTAGTCCCATTTTTTAATGTTCAATGAATTAGTCCCATCCATTAAATTTAATGAAGACTTTAAAATACATGAAGACTTTATAGAATCCTCTTCTCTAAAGTCTTCGACCCAAATTATGGTCTGCATGCAAGCCCTACATGAATTTTCTACAACATTAGCTTTCCCTACAAGTAATTGAAGAAGCCAGGCCCATAAATATACTCAGAATGAAACCACATAACATGTTAGTTGTTACCAACATTAAGGGAGGAAAACAAGGCCCTAGGCCCCAAACAAATCTTCTAGAAATCAAGCACCATGAAAAACAACATGGAATCACATTTGTCTATGGGGTATTTGGCATTCAAGTTGGATATGGACATGGCATCTACCATCATCAAACAATGAAAACTAGTGCCTTATGGTCTTGTTGAAGCATCTCAAGTTTAATAATCTTGAACCATCACACAAGGAACTTTGTAGGGGGTCTTTGGCCTTCAAAAAAGATACATGAGCCATGAGTAGGTTTTTGTGCACTGGAAATGGTTATCGAGGCATAGACATGGTTAGGGTGAAACAACAACCTTAAGCCCTAATTAAACCTTCTTGAGCTCAAGCACCATGAACAACTCCTAAAAACCACAACATGAGTCCTCTCTAAGGAGTCTTTGACATTCATGTTGAATATGTTTCCATTACGAGGCCTTAGGGGATCATGGATGGGTTTTAGGTACTTGACCAGTCAAAGGAGGGAAACAAGAGCCTCTAGTCCTAAACCTTGCTTCTTGGGATCAAGTGTTATGGACAAGTCCTCAAACCACCACATATGACCTCTATAGGGTATCACTCACCTCCATGTGGGATCTATGCACCATGACTAGGTTAGTTGTGAACCAAGAATAGGTCTCCAGGTCTAACCAAGATTGGTTGTTGCTTGTAATTAGACTAATTTAATGTGGTTTTACAGAGGATTTTCAAATAAGGTAAATGATTTAAAAAAAATGTCGATGGTTATGCTATGCCATTCATTGTGAGACATTATGGATGGTGGTAAACACCTACAGGTCTCTGAAAAATTTTGCAGTCCTTGATTTGTGCATTCCCCCCTTTTTTCCTGAGTAGGCTCCCTCTACTAACCAAATGTATCCTGCTCTGGAATGTTGGAAAATAGGCATACACAGACAACTGGAGAGCTTTCAATTGAAAGGCAGTATGCAGAAGGTTTGCAACTATGATTATAAAGCTCATTCTTCAAATGAAGTAGCAACAATTCAACCATTCTCTAAAGAAGCCGGGTTTCCTTGCAGTCAATGAAATTTCTCTAATAGAGAAGAAAATTATATGACAAGGAGATTGGAGTGTCTCTATCGAAGTAAAACTTGTGGGAATTTTATATATCAAGAGTCGCAATCTTCCTCTTCTGGCTTTTCAACAGGTTGCATTTCTAGTTCTCTTCCTGGAGTTTTTCATTTCTATGCTTTTGCTTTGAATGGAAAAATATCCCTTTTAAGCATTTATTCATCCTGCTAACCCACTTCAGTTGTGTGTCATCCTTGTTCTTGCAGGTAATTTTAAAGGAAGAGGAGGGTGGAGTCAAGTGTACAAAGGATTTATTTCTAATGGACAATGTGTGTCAGTGAAAATCTTGAATTCTTCACCCAAAACAGAGCAAGAGCTTCTTTCTAACGTGGTGATTCTTACTCTATTGAAAACATGAAATCATGTAGAAATATTAAGTAGTAGTACATTTTATGAATCATAGTGTCATCATTGTATGGCAGGGTCTTTCATTCTCTTTTTTGAGATTTAGTTATATCCCTAGTTATTGACTACACATATTTCAGGAGGAAATGAGAGGCCAATCCCTTTGACAGTGTGATTGGAGGTGGTTGTAGGAGCGACATATTAGGATTTTATCCATCTGTCATTCTTGGAGATGTGAAATCTTTCGATACTTGGATTCTGAAGAGTTTGAACCTGTTAGTTTTGTACCTAGGAAAGTGTTCCCTAAGTGACGTTTGCCTAATGTCACTTAGAAGGGGGAAAAAGGTGACCCTCACATTAATTTCACTTAATGAGACTTTATAAAGTTAAGGTCACTTTTTGATTTAATTTAAGTGGGTGAGTGAATTTTATTTATGTGAATTAAATAAAAGGGATTTTCACTCTCATTGAATCTCATCCATCGGATTAGATTTAATCTTCACCGTTGGATTAGAATCACCCTAAGGTTTGATCAAAAAGGGTTGAGGGAGGCATTTGAGCTCACTTTTGCATTTTTGGAAAGTGAAGAGAATAGAGAGAGAGCTAGAGAGACCAAGAGCACTTGCACGCATCTCGAGGCAGTCATTAATGACATTGGGCACTGAAATCGAGGCACAAGTTTTGGCATTTATTATCAGCACAAATTTCAAGGTGAAAGCAATCATCTTCAGCACAAATCCCGAGGTGAATACCGTACAATCTTAATCATTTTTTTGCACGCAGTTCGAGGAGTTCTTGGGCACTATTTTCGAGACAGCCTTCACGCATTTCAAGGCATAAATCTCAGGCACGGGTTTCAAGGTAAACTGGCACAGAAATCGAGGTTAATGTTTGCACGATTTTCTAGAAATTGACTGGTACAGATTCTGGTCCGTACAGACTATACAGGAGTCATTTCATTGCATGGATTTCGAGGTTGATTCATGCACAGAAATCGAGGAACAGTTCAGCACAGTTTTCGAGGCTGATTCTGCACAGTTTTTGAGAAGGGTACAACATTAATTTCAAGACTGATATTTGCACAGAAATCGAGACTGTCTCTGCACACTTTTCAAGGCAGTCTGTGGGTGCATTTTCTGAGTGGAGATAAGTTGTATTTTCACTGTATTACTGTTCTATTTTTGCTGCTGAAGAAATAATAAATATATCTCTCTCTCTTACTGGTTTTCCCCGTGGGGGTTTTTCCAGGGCACAGTTGCTGAAAAATCTGAGTGTCTATCTTTTATGGTGTGCATGTGTTAAATATTTACTTTTAGCCTGTTATAGTGTTTTACTGTGTGTTTAATTGTAACTGAAATTTTCATAAGTAACTTTCAGCCTATGCAAAACCGGCTGAAGGTGAAAACCACTGAAATGTTGACATAAACTAGCAACCAGTAAAACCCAGAAAATCTACATGGTATCAGAGCGAGGGGGTAGAAAACAGTAATATTTTTGCAAACACAGAAATTTCCAGAACTCAGAAATTTGTGATTTTCTTTTGTCAGTGATCAGCATTCTGTTGGGTTGAAGTTGAGATGGCTACAGGTCTTAGGTTGGAGGATAGGCTGAATGGGACAGAGAACTTTGTGCCATGGAAGGCCAGAATTTTACTGATATTGGAGGAGAATGAACTATGGGTGGAGGTGGTGAGAAATACTACAGCTAACCCGGTTACCATTCCCGCTGCTATAGATGCAGCAGCACTATCAGCCTTCAACAAGAAGGACTGTAAGGCTAGGAGGATTATCCTTGACGCAATTAAAGACCACATCATCCCTCACATTTCTGGGAAGACTAGGGCACATGAGATGGGGAGTTCCTTGACCAGTTTATATGAGAGTTCCAATGAGAATAGAAAGATGGTTCTCAAAGAGAAACTCAAGAGTATAAAGATGAATGGAGGAGAGGGAGTCACAGCATACCTCACTAGGATATCTGCAGTTCGGGATGAACTGGCAGCGGTTGGGGAACTGGTATCTGCTACTGAGCTTGCACGTACAACAGTGAATGGGGCTTCAAAGTCCTGGGGTGCATTTGTGCAGGCCATAGTGGGTAGAGAGAACCTACTGTCTTGGGAGAGACTGTGGGATGACTTTGTGCAGGAGGAGACCAGGAGAGGTCTTGTACAGGGCAGTCCATCACAGAGTGGGGTAGATGAGGAGAACGTGGCTTTGACAACCAAGGGGAAGAAGAAGAAGGGTGGGGCCAAGAAGCAGTAGCAGCAGGGTGGACAGAAGAGGGACTTGAGTAAAATCAAGTGCTATTGTTGTCAGGCATTTGGGCACTATGCTTCACAGTGTCCAAGCAAGAAGAAGAAGAAGGGATAGCAGACAGCAACCTTAGCAGAGGTTGATGACTTTGGAGACAGGTTTCAGAGGGAGTTTTCCCTATATGCTAGATAGATTGAGAGAGAGAGAGTCTCTTTAGCCACCAGCATAGATATGGATATGGAGAGTGAGCATTCATTGTTGGCAGGCCATCAGAAGAGTCCATCCACCACTAGTACTTGGTACATTGACAGCGGAGCCTCGAGACACATGACAGGTACTCGAGAGTTGTTCTCCGAGCTATCACCGACAGGTAGAGATGTGGAGGTTGTACTTGGAGACAATACCATTGTTAGAGCCGTTGGTCAAGGGACCATTACATTTCAGAGGGAGTCTATGAGTCCCATGATTCTGATGGATGTGTTGTATGTCCCTGGGCTGAAAAAGAACCTTGTTTCAGTTTCCACTATTGAGGACAGGGGTCTTGGGGTGTGTTTCTCAAAGGGGAGAGTGCAGGTGTACCCCAGGACTACAGGTGTATCTACCCCCATGGACATTGGAGTTAGAAGTGGAAGACTGTACAAGTTATTGTTTCAGCCATAGCATGCTCTAGCACACAGTAGCAGCAGTGAGCTATGTGAGCTATGGCATCGGAGGATGGCCCACCTACATCACCCAACTCTGAGATTGTTGAGGAGCATGGTTACAGGCTTACCCGAGTTCAGCACTGAGTAGAGTGATGTGTGCAGGGGGTGTGCTTTGGGAAAGTACACCAAGACTGCTTTTCCAAGCAGTGACACGAGAGCAGCAGGAGTGCTTGACTTGATTCATTCTGACATTTGCGGTCCTATGTCATCAGTCTCCTTGACTGGTCATGAGTACTACATTAGCTTCATTGATGACTACTCTAGGAAGACCTGGATCTACTTCTTGAGGAGCAAGAAGTCACACTTAGTTTTGAGTGTCTTCCAAGGGTTCAAAGCCCTTGTGGAGAAGCAGACAGGCAGGAAGATCCATATGTTGAGATTGGACAATGGGGGTGAGTATACCTCCAAGGAGTTCGATGCTTTTTGTAGACAGGAGGGTATACAGAGACAGCTGATAGTTCCCTACACTCCTGAGTATAATGGATCAGCAGAGAGGAAGAATAGGTCGATTGTGGGAACAGCCAGAGCTATGCTTCATGATCAGGGGTTACCATTCTTTCTATGGGCAGAGGCATGCAACACTGCAGTATATTTGCAGAACAGGAGTCCTCACCGTGCTTTGGGGAGGATGACTCCAAAGGAGATGTATACAGGCAAGAAGCCTGAGGTGAGCCACTTTTGGATATTTGGTTCTTTGACTTACTCTCACGTCCCTTCTGAGAAGAGGACGAAGTTTGAGCCCACTGCAGAGAGAGGTATCTTTGTGGGTTATGATCAGACTTCGAAGGCATATCGGCTTTACATTCCTGTCCAGAAGAGAGTTGTAGTGAGGCGAGAAGTGAAGTTTGATGAGGAGAGGGCCTTCAGGAAGTCGAGAGAGTTGGAGCAGCGGGAGCCACCAGCTCCCACACCTCAGTTGAAACAGGCTTCTTCGATACAGGTTTCAGGTCCACAGGTTTCTGGAGTGACTGGATCACAGAGTACAGGCACAGCTTCTACAGGTTCAGTGGTTCAAATGATAGGTACTTCAAGGATAGGTACAGGTTCAGGTTCACAGGTTACAGGTTCTTCAGGTACTAGTTGGTCAGTCACTGGTCCTCAGGGTGTTGGACCTTCTGCTTCTGGGACTTCCTCAGATGAGGATAGACCAGTTTGGGAGGAGCCTTCAAGGAAGAGGAAGCCTAAGTGGCTTCAAGACACCTTGAAGGAAGCAGAGGCAATTGGTAGACCTCAGGAGGAGATCAGGACAGTAGTTGACCCGGACAGATATGGGATGGCTCTTGTTGCAAGTCTTCGTGACTCTGAGCCTTCCACATTTGAGGAGGCTTCTCAGCATCAGATATGGAGAGATGCCATGATGGAAGAGTACCATTCCATCATGAAGAATGATGCTTGGGAGATAGTGCCAAGACCTGAGGGGAAGTCAGTGGTGAATTCCAAGTGGCTTTACAAGATAAAGCATGCTGCAGATGGCAGTTTGGAGAAATTCAAGGCTCGGTTTGTGGCTTGGGGGTTTTCACAGGTCGAGGGAGTTGACTATGATGAGACTTTTGCACCAATTGCTCGGTATTATTCCATCAGAGCAGTGATATCTATAGCAGCAGATATGGGTTGGAAGATCCACCAGATGGATGTGAAGACCGGATTTCTCAATGGTCTTCTGCAGGAGGAGGTGTACTTAGAGCAGCCACATGGATTCAAGATTCATGGGAGAGATTCTCATGTGTGCAGGTTGAGGAAAGCCTTGTACGGACTGAAGCAAGCTCCTAGAGCTTGGTACTCCAGGATCGATGCATACTCGACTTCGATGGGCTTTCAGAAGAGTGAGGCTGATCCCAACCTTTACTACATTGTGGTTGGTGGAGATCCTCTCATTCTTCTATTATATGTTGATGACTTGTTTATCACTGGAGATGAGCGTCTCATTGCACATTGCAAGAGAGACCTTGCAGCTGAGTATGAGATGACTGATATTGGGCTGATGCATTACTATTTGGGGATGGAGGTTTGGTAGGAGCCTGGACATATTTTCCTAGGACAGGGGAAGTATGCAGTTGATATTCTAAAGAGATTTCGGATGGAGGACTGCAGGCCTATGTCTACACCGACCAACTGGAAGCAACTTCATGCTTCTCAGGGTAAGTTGGTGGATCCCACACTCTATCATCAGCTCGTTGGATCGTTGATGTATCTGGTCAACACCAGGTCGGACTTGTGTTTTGTGGTTAACACTCTTAGCCAGTTCGTGGTGGAGCTTAGGAGTGTGCATTAGACTGCCGCAAAACATGTACTGAGATACCTAGTAGGTACAGTGGATTATGGTTTGGACTACAGGTGTTCGGGTGGAGTCAGTTTGGTTGGTTTCACAGATTCAGACTGGGCAGGTTGTGTGAGGGATCGGAAGAGCACTTCCAGTTGTTGTTTCAGTTTGGGCTCGGCAGCAGTGTCATGGTTCAGTCGGAAATAGAAGTCCGTTGCATTGAGTTCTGTCGAGGCTCAGTATATGGTGGCTAGTCGGGCTACTTATGAAGCACTGTGGCTTTGTAAGTTATTGGTAGATTTATTTGATCAATAGCTTAGACCTACGGTGATCTATTGTGACAATCAGAGTTGCATTCAGCTCTCTGAGAATCCGGTGTTCCATGACAGGTCAAAGCACATTGAGATCAGGTACCATTTCATCCGGGACTACGTTCAGAGAGGGGTAGTTGAGTTGCAGTATATATCCACTGATGAGCAGGTAGCAGATATCTTGATGAAGTCTTTGGGGAGGGGGAAGTTTGTCTTCTTCAGAGACAAGTTGGGAGTGGTGCGGAACACCTTCCTCGGTAAGAGGGAGTGTTAGTTTTGTACCTAGGAAAGTGTTCCCCAAGTGACGTTTGCCTAATGTCACTTAGAAGGGGGAAAAATGTGACCCTCACATTAATTTCACTTAATGAGACTTTATAAAGTTAAAGTCACTTTTTGATTTAATTTAAGTGGGTGAGTGAATTTTATTTATGTGAATTAAATAAAAGGGATTTTCACTCTCATTGAATCTCATCCATCAGATTAGATTTAATCTTCACCATTGGATTAGAATCACCCTAGGGTTTGATAAAAAAGGGGTTGAGGGAGGCATTTGAGCTCACTTTTGCATTTTTGGAAAGTGAAGAGAATAAAGAGAGAGCTAGAGAGACCAAGAGCACTTGCACGCATCTCGAGGCAGCCATTAATGACATTGGGCACACAAATCGAGGCACAAGTTTTGGCATTTATTATCAGCACAGATTTCAAGGTGAAAGAAGTCATCTTCAGCACAAATCCCAAGGTGAATACCGTACAGTCTTAATCATTTTTCTACACGTAGTTCGAGGAGTTCCTGAGCACTATTTTCGAGACAGTCTTCATGCATTTCGAGGCATAAATCTCAGGCATGGGTTTCAAGGTAAACTGGCACAAAAATCGAGGTTAATGTCTGCATGGTTTTCTAGAAATTGGCTGGTATAGATTCCGGTCCATACAGACTGTACAGGAGTCATTTCATTGCACGGATTTCGAGGTTGATTCATGCACAAAAATCGAGGAACAGTTCAGCACAGTTTTCGAGGTTGATTCTGCACAGTTTTTGAGAAGGGTACAGCATTAATTTGAAGACTGATATTTACACAGAAATCGAGACTGTCTCTGCACACTTTTTGAGGCAGTCTGTGGGTGCATTTTCTGAGTGGAGATAAGTTGTATTTTCACTGTATTACTGTTCTATTTTTGCTGCTGAAGAAATAAAAAATATCTCTCTCTCTTACTGGTTTTCCCCGTGGGGGTTTTTCCAGGGCACAGTTGCCGACAAATCTGAGTGTCTATCTTTTATGGTGTGCATGTGTGAAATATTTACTTTCATCCTATTATAGTGTTTCACTGTGTGTTTAATTGTAACTGAAAATTTCATAAGTAACTTTCAGCCTATGCAAAACCGGCTGAAGGTGAAAACCACTGAAATGTTGACATAAACCAGCAAGCAGTAAAACCCAGAAAATCTATAGAACCAAAGGTATAAATATTTTTACTACAAAGAGCATCAAGACTAAATTTGATAGTTCAATATTCCAAGAAATCTTAGTGATGTAGAGTTGTAAATTGAAACTTGAAATTCTGTACTAATGAAAAATTTCGACATAATTAATGTGGCTTTAATTATAATAGTTGTCATATTTTGGGTTTAGCAAAGTGGGCACCATAATCTTCATTTTCATATTAAGGTATTCAACTTGTAACCACACTGTTCACTAATTTTGAGTGTAATTTGACAGGTATCTTGGTCCAGAATATGTGGATGTGTATGGATTTGGTGTGGTCCTTCTCGAGAAAATAACTGGAAGGAAGCCAACCAATACAAAAAATCCCAAGGTTCAAGAAAGCTTGATTATGTGGGTAAGTTTTGGTTTTCACGGCTGACTTTCTACTCCATGTTTATTTATTATCCTTATGGGTTCATGTAGAATAAAAAAAGATTGATTATGTGGATAAGTATTGGTTTTCACAGTTGAATTTCTATTTCATTTTTATGTATAATCCTTAAGGGCTCATGTTTAACCTTCTACGAATGTTGAAACCAAGCAAAACCACTTTTACAGGATGAGAAAATGGGAAACCTTGTTGACAAGTGTTTGCAAGATGTTTATGATGCAAGTGAGATACACATAATGATGCTTGCTGCTACACTAAGGCAGACATCTCATTACTAGCATTGCATGAGCAGAGTAATTTATCTTACTCTATTCATTTCTATATGCTTCAAGTGTTTATTGACTTGCATTAATGTATATCAGAGTTACTACCTCTTTATGTCTATTTCACGGGTATTCTTAACCTACAAGATTGGATTTAGGTTACAATTTTTCTTGTATTTTCTTTAAGCTATAGAATATCCTATGTTAATTGCATGAATTCATCTTTGCTTGTTCTTTGATACCTAAATATGGTTCATGGCAGATTTTAAAACTACTACAAGGAGGAGATGATCTAAGTGGCTTGGCATGATGCCAGAATACAATGATCAAGGATATGGATACTTCAGATGAGGATGACATTGTAGTAGAATAGGGGGGGGATGATATCAAAACCCATCTCACCCTTGCTATGCTTGGGGTTGATGATGATATCGTATTGTTTAGTAGCATAGGTCACAGTACATGCATTTTGCAAGCAAACAATTCTTTGGAAGATTATTTGCAGTGCCGATGTAGCAATTCATCAAGCTTTGATTAATTCAATATAGGAAGAAGTCAGTTCTCTTTCTTGTGATGGACTACTTTATGGTTGCTTTATAGGATTCCATGGCCACAATTTCATCTTCTTCTATGGTCAGGAATGGAACGTGATTATGTTTGACCTCAAAGAATAATTAATATCAGCTAAGCATTGTATGAAAAACTAGGGGATTGAACATTCACTTCATTAAAACATCCTTGAAGTTAGAGGTAAGATCGTCAGTCGAAAGGAAGATCAAGATATCATACTCCCTTATCTTGGCTACAGATCTGGGGAATGTTTGCTTAGTTGGCTTCTTTTGTTCGCATGTGGATACTTTTCTCCATGTTGTTTCCACATTTCTATTTCTTACTACCAAATTTCATTTAATAGTGAAAAGGATCTATGATGTTAGCAGCGTTACACTGCTGCTGGGAAGGTAAGGACCACAGAGAGATTACCCACTACTAACCAGTTCCCATGGATGCAAGGTTGAGTTATCAAATAGATCAAAACAGGTTTACAGAGGTAGATTTAATGATAGTTTCGGGGATATTAATTAATTATTTGTCATGTGGAGGCCATTTGCCATGGGAAGAAAATAAATTTGGCATTTGCACTTGCTCTATTAATACACTGGGAGTGCATGAAATGATGGGAACATGCTTTTCCTTTAAAGATAGTTGTGAAAATATGCATGGCAAATGGTCCTACTATAGAGCATTTATTTGGATGTGACCAGTTTGTACTTGTAAAATGTTTGGATCTATGAATAGTTATCAGGGATTTTCTTGTGAAGTTTTGGATTTTCTTAGTTCTGTCCTATTTGCATTTATTTTGTTGGGCAATGTTATCTCTGGGTGGAATCAATTTTGGCTGAAAAAAGTAAGATTTTCCTTCAAGGGAGATCAAGGCTTAAAGCTGCTATTAATCTTCTGGACAATTTACCACATGAGTGTCCATTTCATTCAAGATTGGATTCAATGCTTTCACTATTTCATATATAGAATGGTTGCAAACTCAATATTCATACTAATGGAGCTAAAATGTCTGGAATTAGCCTTTACTGTTCTATTCCATAAAACAATATATTCTTAGATGTTGGAGGAAATGTACAACACACAAATTGTTGGTTTTTATGCAAAACTATTACAAAAGGGATGACATTAAACTGTGAGTTTTATAGCCAAGATGTCACCCAATTATTTCAAGCTATGTGCCCATTATTTTCAAACCTCTAGTCTGGTAACTCAACTCTTCCAAAATATTCTCATTCAACTTTACATGATTATGAGCAAAGTTGCCAATTGAATGCCTAATGTTAACCTTTTGTTTTGGCAACGAGTCAGCATAAGTACATGAAAATACAAAGTCATAAGAAAAGAACAAGAATAAGAAGAACATATCCTTTATGATCACCTACATAAGAAAACAATAGAAAAGCATTACAAAATTGAGACAAGGCATTTGACCTTAATGGCCATTAAGAAAATATATCAAGATACATTAAGGCGGGTTGACCCATTTGGTTGATTGAATGCATTGGAGGCAACAATAAAATTAGAAGGACTGGGTTAAATGTTTTACGAAGGGCAATGTTTTTGTATCGACAACCTTCAGTATTGACTGGTCTGATTGATTTTTTTAGCAATGTTGGTACTAAGGTTTGAAATAGTGGTTCCATGGATGTCAAAAGGCCATGGCATTGGGGATTTTCTCTAAGTTTATCCCCTAGGGTCATTTGCATTAATTGGAGTTTAGAGTTTATGGGTCTTTTCTTGTGTTATGACTGTTTGCATGTGAAGTTATTTGGTGCTAGTATCCTATAGTCAGTCATCTTTTCTCTTTTTGGTAGTGATCCAATTCTTTGTTGTTATTTATCATGCCAACTTCTTCAATGCAGGTGTTTATTTTTCATCAAAGAATATTTGTTATTGTTTATTTCAAATCCCAAAATTAGTAATTTTTGTTGCAAGATTTCTGTGGGAATTAGCTTCAGGTTCATGTCTCGAAGAATCCACAGTAGCCATGCTTGTCATCGACGTTTCAAATCCAAAACATGACTCATCATCAGGATGGTTTATCAAGTTTTTGAAGAGCTGTTGATCTAGAGGCATTAATATTCATTGTTGGAATGTAGAGAACAATGAGTTGTCGGCTAGAAAATTAGGTTTAAGGTTTTAGAATTTAATTTGTTAATGTATTATGTAGAATCTTAGGGGAAATAATTGTTAAGGCTATTGTAGAATCTTAGGGGAAATAATTGGGAAGTAATTTTTTTTGAAAGAGACTCATAACTTTGCTAATTACCAATGTTGCATGACTCGGATTCGACAAATACTCGGCTAGCATATGACTCATAGACTCGGTAAAAAATCAAGAAAGACTCGAGAAAGACTCAGCAAGACTCGGCAAATAGGAAAAAAATTTAAAATATTATATATTTTGGGCACAAAAGAGAGGTTAAAACTTAAAAGCATTTCAATCCATATAAGCTATAAAACAAAATATAACAAAATAAAAAATAAAAAATATATAACAAAAATAAAATATATAACATAAATAAAAAATTAAAATAAATCAAATAAAAAAGAAATTAAATAAGATCAAAATATATAACATAAATAAAATAAAAACAATATATATAGTTATACTATAGATTTAAACTTTATAACATAAATAAATAAAAATATATAATTTATATATATATATATTTTTATTTATGTTATAAAGTTTAACTCTATAGTATATACTCTAGAGTTAAACTTTATAACATAAATATATATATATATATAATTTATATTTTATAACATTAAAAAAAAAACTAAGGAAGAACAGGAAGCTTCAAGCAATGACAGGAAAGCACGAATGCATCTCCATGTTATATATATTAATTAATAATAAATTATAATTAAGTACATTATTAAAAATAGTTTATTAAATAAGGCGATCTTGGGAAAAGTCACCTCCGTTCCCGAATTATGATATATATTTCCGGGATTTTTCCAATGTAAATCATCTTCTACACTATTAATATACATTCTTCTAAAAAACAAAAAACAAATATATTACAATATAATATAATATAATATATTAATTCAAATATATTATAATATAATATAATATATTAATTCAAATATATTATAATATAATATAGTTATAATATTTCAATTTGTTTTATTAAAACAAAATAATAAAACAAAGATTTGATTATATGATAATTAATATAATAATTAATTATTATTTTTAAAATCTCACCATCCTTAGTAAAAAGACTTTTCCACCCCTCACAAACCAAAATAGCGTCGAAGTATACACCTCCGCATACAAGGTCCAAGACCATGGCGGAATTAAAAGACAAACTTGAGAAATGGGAAAAGGACATCAAGGCCCTCGTTGCCAACTAAGAAAAATTCAGAGAAGAAATGAAAAATAACAAGGCACTTAAGAAAAGAATTAAAGAAGACGTTGTTCTAGTACTGGGAAGAAAACTTGATGACAAAGTAGACATCATGCATGAGAAACAAAAAGAGTTAGATAACAAGATGTGTGCGATGACACGGAACATAAGCACCATGGCACAGAACTTGAGCATCATGACATAGAACCAGAATACCATAATGGAAATGTTACAAAAACCAAGGTCTAATACAAACCATATCAGTAACTCAGATATGTTGGACCACTATGTCAACAAAAATGAGAGTAACAAAATTGATCAAGACAATAAACAAGACAATGAGACAATAAATATCGTAGGGATGACCAAAATACCAATAATATTTTTGATAAAGATGAGCTCAACCAAGATCATAATGAGAGTCAAGCCAGTATCATTGACAATAAGGACGATCCATACAATGAAAAAAGATGGATCCTACAATATGCAAAGGAATCCAAGTCAAAGGAATCAGATATCGTAGATTCATCTTCTACCTTAACTCTTCTACCACCCTGGAGAAACCTAAATGTAACACTATCAGGTGACTTTGAGTGTGAGAAGCCTCACGAAACGCCACTTCTCGAGATAACTCGTAAGGATACAAAAATGAAAACATTACATGATGACATCCTAAATATCGTAGGACAAGCGACTTCTAAAACAAGGCTTGATATGGTCAGTCACAAAAATACTCCTTGTATTCATGTACAAGGAAAATGGGATAACAATAATAAACATAATGGAGTACAAATTCAAGTTACAAATGAAAGGAAGATGACAAACTATTGCATAAATACCAAGCATATACCTAATACCAATTCTAAAAAAGACATAAAGGAAGTAATGACATTGTTTCAACACAAAATGAGAATGAAAAGCCGACAACAATAATCTAAGCTTTGAGGACAAAGCTTTCCTAAGGGGAAGGCAATGCTGTGAATATTTATTTAATATTATTAATTATAAATTAATAGATTATTAGGTTACTAGTGAAAGGGCGTAACCCTTCACTATGCTTGATCAAGCCCTATAAAAGGCGATCTTATTGTAATTTATCAACATCATCAAATATATTATTCCTATTTATCATTCAATATGAGAGTCTCATTCGACTATTAACATCCAACCGGATACGGTTGCTGCATTTGGTATCAAAGCACGGTTTCGGCTCTTATCGGCTCACTCATTTTCTCGGCTACATATCACTCCACTGCTCTGTCTATCCCACGCTGTAGCTCCGCTCCATACACTCCCACCTCCACACTGCCCGCGCCCTCCTCCCCTTTGGCTACTCCACCCACTAAACATTCTGAAGCAAAAGTGGGAGGAAATCTCTATGGATTTTATTGAAGGGTTACCCCTATCTGATGGTAAGGACAAAATCTTCGTGGTAGTGGATCGATTAACGAAATATGCACATTTTATGGGTATCAAGAAAACAGACTCTGCTAAACAGATCGTTGAAGTATTTTGTAAAAATATTTACAAATTAAATGGGTTCCCAAAAATTATCGTTAGCGACAGAGACACCAAATTTACAAGCAATTTTTGGAAGGAATTCTGCAAACAAATTGGGATCACTCTTAACATGAGTTCAGCTTATCATCCATAGACAGATGGGCAAACAGAAGTTGTCAACAAATGTCTGGAAGCATATCTTCGTAGTTTCGTCACTGACAAACAGAACAAATGGTTACAATGGTTACATCTCGCAGAATGGTGGTATAACACTACCTATCACATGTCAGCTAAGATGACACCCTTTCAAGCATTGTATAGTTATGAGCCGCCCAGATGGAAGGAATTCGTTCAAGGTGATGCAAAAGTACCCGCAGTGAAAAGTCAACTTGAATAAAATCAGCGAGTAATGCAAGTACTGAAGGATAATTTAACTATGGCACAAAATCGTATGAAGCAGCAAGCAGATCAACATAGAACAAAAAGAGAGTTTGAAATAGCAGATTGGGTATTTGTAAGGCTTCAACCATACAAACAATTGTCGTTAAAGCAACAAGGGAAAAACAAATTAGCACCCAAGTTTTATGGACCCTATCAAATTGTCCAAAAGATTAGCCCGGTAGCATATGAATTGAAGTTACCTAATTCAAGTCAAATTCACAACATTTTCCACGTCTCAAATCTAAAAAAATTATTGGGTCAACATCAATCAGTTCAAACAACACTTCCTGCTCTAGACGAAGAAGGGAAACTTATCTTAGAACCAGAAGCTATCATTAATATCAGAGAACGAAGATTACGCACTAGAATGATCAATGAATACCTCATTAAATGGAAGAACTGCCCAGAAGAAGACCCGTCATGGGAATTAGAGAAGTTCATTCGACAATATCCGTCATTACCTTGCTTTGAGGACAAATCACTTTAAAGACAAAGGCAATGTTATATATATTAATTAATAATAAATTAGAATTAAGTAGATTATTAAAAATAGTTTATTAAATAAGGCGACCTTGGGAAAAGTCACCTCCATTCCCGAATTATGATATATATTTCCAAGATTTTTCCAATGTAAATCATCTTCTACACTATTAATATACATTCTTCTACATTTTCTACTTCTATATATGTTTCTCCCCACTCCACTCCATGACTGAGTGACTGAGCAGACTGATGATGACGTCCTATGAGCTAGCGACTGAGCAAACCACAACTGCGTTGGCGTCTGTGGGCTTTTCCCTTGCCGAGTTTTCGAATGAGTCTGCGTGAGTGTTGACCATTTATGAGAGTTCCAGACAAGTGGATGAGTCTGACCGAATCTGCGAGTAGGTTAGACGAGTGTTTGGCGATTACCCGGGGCAGAGACCCACTCGTGGAGACTCGTGAGTACTCGCGAGTTCCTCCCAAGTGGTGCTTCATTGCTAATTACCCCTTAAGTTGGCAGGACTTTGTCATTTTTTGGTTAGGAACACTCTGGGATACATTGTTTCAGATTATTGAAGATCACCATTGACTAATTTAATGTATCCCGACTTAAATTTTTGTGGATATGAATCTTAGCAAACCTTCTTGCTTTGGTTGACCTTGAGGTCCAGAGAGTATGCTAAATATGTTTTAACAAATCCCAAGCAAGTATTGTTAGGATATTTCAATACTCCATCCTTGTCCTACCTAACATTATTTATTTTCCCTAGTTGTTGATGATGTCATTTGCCCCATAGTGGTGTGCAGATGTCATCCAAGATCCATCTACCACCTTCTGAGCCCTGCATGCATCATTTTAGGACCACTTTAGTCATTTCCCTATTTTATAGGAACCTACTGAGTGTTCTAGGGCAGTCCACCTGAGTTAGATGACTCTTGTGGGGGGTTAGAGCTCCGGATGCCACTGATTGTGCCCTCATGCACCCTTTTCTAACTGGCATGCATGACAAACTCACTATTGCACCCTCCTTAGTCAGTTAACTGATTATGTCTTCAGTTAGCCGATATTAGGTTCAATTCAGTTGAGTTTGAGTCTTCCGGAGCACTCCAGTGGTGATAATCCCTATGTTAAACCAACTGAGGTTCGAATTCTCCTGTGTGATTCGAATTCTCTCTATTGTAACATCATTGTTCATTATACTGATTATTGGAACATGTGACATTATTCTGCTCCTATCTGAGTTCTACTGCATAATTATTCTTTTGCTCTTTTTTACTACAGTTTTCACTCTTATTAAACTTTTATGCTCATTCTTTCTTTGTGAGGTATCCCCAGCTCTTAGATCTGCTATGACATAGAATTTCACATGGTATCAGATCCATTTGAGCGAATAGGTTGAGCAGCTACTTTCAGTAGTGCACCAAAAGCCTCTGGATTTCCATAGCAAATCTTGATGCCATTGCATTGAATTCATTGGACAAATCCAATGAGGTCTAGCTAGGTATGAAGGATCCAGATAAAAGTGCCTACTATCCTAAAGCAGTGCTTAGTAGTAGTCTACCTCCATTATTGAGAGTTTTTTACATGTTATTCGAAGTTTTTGAGTGTTGCAACAGTTTTCTGCAGTAGCAGCAGTTTTCTACAGTTGCAACAGTTTTGCTGCAGAAGTAGCAGTTTTCACCTTGTATTTGCTCCAGCAGTTGTAATGGACAATTCGAACTCTCCTCTCTCTCCTAGGATCCTGACACCCTTCAATTACCTTGATTGGAGGGCTGATATGTAGATGGTATTGCGCAACAAATCACTGTACAGGGTGACAATGGGGAAGGATCCCGAACCAACATCAACTGTGGAGAAAACAAGTATCTGAATAGATTGGATGAAGCATTTGGTTTCATGTGTATTCATATTTCCAGAGATCTACTTTTCCACATTGAAGAATTGAATACTCCAAGAGAGTTATGGTTGAAGTTAGAGACCCTCTTCGGAAAACAAGATGAGCTAAGAGGACATATTCTGAAAAATGAGTTGATTGCTCTACAACCGAGTAGTTTCGAGACCATTCAACAGTTATTTTCAAAATTCAAATCTTTGGTTATGTAATGCAAGCAGTGTGGCATTGAGACGAAGTATGAGTAGCTGGTGCTATCCATTCTGAGCAAGTTAGGTCCTAAGTTCTCCATGTTTGTCTCTACCTTCCATTCTGGGCGAATGTCAATCCCTGGTTGGAAGATTCTCTCCTTAGATGTTTTCACTAAGTCTCTCATCTAAGAACAAGATAAGTTAATCTAGATGGGCCCCTTGAAGGCCTCCAAAGATCAAGCTCTTATGGATGGAGAAGAAAAAAGTGCGAATGGCAAGGGGAAGCACAAGGGCAAGGATAAGAGGCCATCTGAACCCAAGCAGAATGCCAAGTCAAGTCCATTCGAAGGAGCCTCCAACTCTAAGAAGGACAAACAGAAGGGATTTTGGGAGATCCAAGTGTTCCTATTGCAAGAAAGGAAACCACCCAAAGAGATCTTGCATGCAGAAGAAGATAGATCAGATGACCAAGCTTCTTGAACATTGCAACATTGCCCTCCCAAAAGGTGCAAGAGAGACCAATTCTGGAAGTGATTCTAAAGGTCATGAGAGATGCCATGCACTAAAGGCTGGTTTTTCAAAATCACAAGCCCTCCTCATAGATTCAGGATCCTCCAACCACATGGTTGCCTCCAGAGAATCATTTTCTTCTTTAGATCTCAAAGATGGTCCAATTATTCACATGGGAGACAACTCTCAGATCTCTGTTGAAGGGAAGGGAACAGTACATATGGAGCATGGCAAGTTCAAAAATGTTCTATTTGTGCCTTCTTTATCAGCAAATTTGTTGTTTGTATAACAGATGACTCACATAAGTTCACCAGAGAAAGTGGTCTTTGGTCCTGACACAATTGAGATTGCAAAGATCTCTACTGGGAAGATTATAGTGAAAGGGTTTGCAAACCATGCCTCCAAGGCATATGAATTCTCACATTTTTTTCCATACTCTCTGCCTACCCCATCAGAATCTAATGAAGATCCGAGTGATATCTCTTCTAATGAAGATGAGGATAAAGATCTTGATGTTGAGAATAAAGTTCAAGGGGATTCAAATTCAGATCCAGATCCAACACATGCTCCCAATCCATGGCCAAGGCCAATATGGGATAACAAAGTCCTTGTAGTTGATGGGAACATTGTTGGGGATCCATCTTACCATAGAACCACCATATCTCAGTATCATGCAAAACTTGCACTATGTCATGCAGATCCACTTCTCTCGGAGAGGTTCTACATGATGGTGGGGTTTGATCCACAATCTCTTGGAGAGACTTTCCATGGGGGATCTACAACCAACCAACAATCTCGGTTGTCTGACAAAAGGTACTGAAAGGTTCATGATTTGGACCACAATGAGCCATTCTCCCCAGTAGAAATAAGGGTTCCTGAAAGACTTGATTTGGGAAATACAACTTCTGCACAGTGGGAGGTACATCAAAGGAGCAAATCCAGATCCAGATCCAAATCCAGATCTAGCACCTGTATTGCTATCCTACAGAGGAGCAGCTTGCCAATATTTTTGCAAAGGCTTTCACTGAGGAAATTTTTTTCCTTCTCTGCTTAGTATGAAGGTTCTTTGAGTTCCCTACTGTTGTTCTTTTTGAGGGGGGTATTTTTCCCATGAGGTTTTTCCCCATTTTCTTGGTTCATAGACAGTTCTTTTTATCATTTATTTGATTGTATGGGTGACCTTTGGTCTTAGTAACCAAGGCCCATGATGCAAAAGTATGGATTAAGGGGGGGTGTTAGGATATTTCAATACTCCATCCTTGTCCTACCTATCATTATTTATTTTTCCTAGTTGTTGATGATGTCATTTCCCCCCTAGTGGTGTGCAGATGTCATCCAGGATCCATATACCACCTTTTGAGCCCTGCATGCATCATTTTAGGGCCACTTCAGTTAGTTCCCTATTTTATAGGAACCTACTAAGTATTCTAGTGCAGTCCACCTGAGTTAGCTGACTCTTGTGGGGGGTTAGACCTTCGGATGCCACTGATTGTGGCCTCATGCACCCTTTTCTAACTAGCATGCATGGAAAACTCACTATTGCTCCCTCCTTAGTCAGTTAAATGATCATGTCTTCAGTTAGTTGAGATTAGGTTCACTTCAGTTGAGTTTGAGTCTTTCGGAGCACTCCAATGGTGATAATCCCTATGCTAGACCAACTAAGGTTTGAATTATTTTGTGTGATTCGAATTCTCTCTATTGTAACATCATTGTTCATTATACTGATTGTTGGAACATGTGACATTATTCTGCTCCTATCTGAGTTCTACTGCATAATTATTCTTCTGCTCTTTTTTTCTGTAGTTTTCACTCTTATTCAACTTTTATGCTCATTCTTTATTTGTGAGGTATCCTCAGCTCTTAGATCTTCTATGGCATATAATTTCACAAGTATGTTGTCCGATTCCTACCCAAAAAAAGTTCCAAAAGAATCATTCGTGGTCGTGTCCTCAAAGGGTATGCATTCAGTTGTAGATGTTATGAGTGAAAATAACATGGAACTAATTGAATGAATATTATGATGTAGATAAAAATCATCTTCAAACATTAATTTTTGGATTCTATCATAAGTTGTCAGTTCCTCGTCAACTGAGAAGAAATGGAAAAATTATGGCTTCATCCATTCGGTAAAGCAAAACATATTGGAAACATAAAAGGTTAAGGAGCCTACATTTGTCCATTCCAACTTCCACCTATCATAAAAGAGACCATTTAGTATAGGAGGGGTCCTAACATGATATGGGAAATAGAACCCAAATTTAGTTGAGCATTTCCTTTAATGCAATCTCTCAACTTAACTTGGAAAAAGAGGTAACAATGAACTGGACATCTACCAATACAGTGTTGTAATACCCCTAGTTTTGATTTGGAATGTATTTAACCAAAATTATGTAATTGATGTAAATATGCTAGTATGGATTCCTAGTGCAAAGCTCAAGGCCAAGGCCCGACTAGTAAATGGCTAGGAATATATGATGTAAATATTGTTATTTGGACTGTATGGTTGGATTGTCATGCTAACTCGAAATATATGTAAATATTATGTGCTTAAATAATAAAATGGTCCAATATGGTTGTGTAAATAGCACTAGAGGGGCTATTATTCCACCAAAGGGGAAGAGGAAAGGGGGCCCATGGGAGACTAAATCCTTTGTTGGCAAGTGTCAACTTTTTTTTTTTGTAACTAGGGGAATTGGCAACTGGGAAGGGGCTGGTACTCGCATGACACGGGGTCCAGGGATCTAATCCCGTCCGCTACCACTATACCCCTAGGTGCACCCACACAGCCCGCAAGCATGGGGCACGGGTAAGCCAGGGTGATTTGAACTTGTGACCTCCATTTACAACATTTGGAATTCATATCAAGCGAATCACTGGTTGAGCTACACCCCCGCGGGCGACAAGTGTCAACCTTAGAACTCATCCAAATTCTGCAATGTGAATTTAAGTGAGCCAATTACCTTCATTTGACTATTTTCTAATCATTGAATGCATGCATGGGGTTGGTGGGAAAAATCACCTCATGTAGTTATTGAAGCATAGGGCTAACTGCACTTTTATGTTAGTTTTTTTAGTTGCTGGAAGTCAATCTACAACTGCTAGGAGTCCTTTATTCTATAATCAGAAGCTATGTCAATTGTATTTTCACCATTTTCTCGTATCCCTTGGATTCAACCCTAATTCTCTCATTCTTTCATGCAGATATACACTATGCGGAGTTCCCCATTGATGTTCATGACCTTACCAGACTATGTTTAACCTAGAATTAATTTGAATTTAGAGACAAAGCTATATATTTGGAAGGGAAAATAGATGGTTGTAGGTGAGCATAGAGGTTTGGCAAGCTCGGAACCCTTACCCCTTGAGTTCTACTACTTTTTCATGCTTGAGAAGCCATGTATTAAGGCTATAGGTGGTTCTCCAACAACATATAATAGGTTGGTCTCCTTCTATGCACACATTGGAAGAACCTGGCAAGATGGATCACCCATGAGAATCGTAGATTGGTGATGGGTATGCCTGAGCACAAAAGGTTGTTATGTGGGGCAGCTATTTTTGGAGCCAAGGATGTGAGAGATGAGTGAGATCCCTGTAGAGCTATGTATTAGCATTTGGCTAAGCATGGAGAGAAGAATGGGTCGAGGGTTGAGAGAGAGAATCCTGTAGGTGTTTTCTTCGCCTTGGTGGCCTGTTAGCAGAAAGAGTATATGCTGGATAGAGTGCTTACAGTTGGGTGGAAAATTGTTCTTACACAGCCAGTTGCTTGGATCTATGTTTGATAAAGATAAATATTATTTTATATTTCAATGTGCAATTCTTTTATTTAAAGTCTGTCATGATTATGCTTGTATATGGATGCTAGATGTGTGTGGATAGAGTTTTTTTCCACTGTGTATTTTTAGTTATGCATCTACACACATATTTAACATGTTATGAAATTTGTAATATGGCTATGGGGTGAAATTTAGAAGCCCGTAGTTGGTTAATGTCCCCTCTCGATGGTCGGATTGGGTGAAGGGGACGTTACAATTGTCTACATCAGGATCTAATTTCCCTTGCATCTTCTAATATCCCCCCCCAAGAGAATATTGATGTTGTAGAATTTTAGTAGTCATATGATGACAAGGATGAATTTTTTAAATGATATGTAGATCAACTGATGTTATGAGGACTTCTGAGACACTATCATGTATGCATTGCATAAACACAATTAACTACCTGAACTGAAAATGAACACCTTTATAATCAGAGATCGGGGTATAAATAATATAGCCTGATGGGATATGGAGTATTCTACACCTCGTTTGCTCATATCTAAAAATACATTAGTGTGCAAGTGTCAAGAAGATGAAGAGACATAGAAAATGAAGTAAATGGTTGTTGAACTTCCATTTGCAATGGTTCACAGAGTTGTCTATCAACTTCAATGTGACTGTGTTGAACTAAGTAGTGCATGTTTGCACCCAAAAACAAGGGCCAAGGTAGTGCAACAAATTTAAGCACGAATGAACTTTTAATCGGCACATCCGGATCAAAACATTAGAAAGCATGACTAAAATATAAGTGCATCCATAATAGAGCACTAGATTTCCAATCTTGAGCATGCAAAGATTACCACTACAATATGCATCACACTATTGGTTGTGGGTGAAATTGCATATACCAACCTAAACAATGTGTACTCATAATTATACAATATTCTAGGTTGAAATTATCTCTACTGAGACTCCCCCAATCACATACTTAGTTGATTTCTACCTCCATTTGGGATATAACATCCGCACTTAATTGTTGGTCCCCAACAATTTTCATGCCAATTGTGGAAACTTTGTATCTATTCCAAGGTCTGCCACTGACTAGCTTAAGGAAAGCGTTCTTAGCCCAACTTGATAAATTTTCAAGGTCCCTTCTTTGGCATCCCACTCTTTGCATCGTATAATCATATAGGCTTCCAACACCATGCCAACATCATGTGTCCCTTGTCGTACACAGTCCATTATTGACACAAAAATCATTGACGTCTTATGGCTAGTAGTTCTAGTGACACTACCATTTGATTCTGGGACCTTAATACTCAATCCCCATTATACACATCAATATCTATTATACACATGCACAAGGCACCAACATTGGGTTCTTTGTGAAACAACTCGTCAATGGTAGAAAAGATAGGGACTATGAATTGAATCACCAATGTTCTGAGTATAGATAAGGTTACATGTGATTGGACACTACTATGGAGCATGGTTATGATAATGGTGATAATCTATAGGATTTTATGCATGGGTTTAGCTTGTGCATTTATGTGCATGGAAATAAAGAATAAAAAAAGGAATGAACATTAATTTGACCAGGAATATCAAGTTGAATATAAAATAACGAATTCATTGCCACTATTAGATCAATGTCATGGGAACAGACTTACTCTACCTATTTCACAAGTTTTTGGGTAGAGGATATGAGATACCAAATTCATGTCTTGTGCTATTCATTTTATTGGGATATGATCACATTATATCGAAGCGACCACTCTAGGATAGGTATTATAGTGTGTAGCTAATATCATATAACATTTACCACATTGTATAGTCTTATCAACAACACAACCTTTTTGTCTGGGTATAGAGCATGGAAAAAATTCCTATACATAAAATTCACTAAATAGTATCTGGTTCTATTGAAACTAAACTCTGTAAAGACTACATATCCCAAGGAACTTTGAACAAATGCAGAGATTTTGCACTTAACCACTATCAAATTGCTTTCCACTCAACCATTGTCAAATTGTAATTGAAATCAAGCTTCATGCAATGATATTGCAAATATCTGATGATCCTTCATGTGGGTTTCTATGGGTGCAATTGTTGACTCTTGCAGCATTATATATGGAAAACATCGTCCCCATTTTACTAGATCGTTCTCGCTCCATGGACCATGTTTTTCCCAAATATGGACCATTTTGGAATAAAAAATTCTTCACCTAACAAATTTGGGAACTAAAACCACCAAATTTCTTATTTACCATGAAATATGGAGGTAAAAAACCCTCTGGTCCAATGAAACAATTTACCTTTCATCCTTTTTGCAATACCCTTCAACATGAAATACCTTGCAAAGTAATGGAGTGATTAGTTTTATACTTGTATCTGTAAATGGCCTCCCTGTACTTGAGTTTCGATGTCCTCATTGAATTTTAAAACTCTATGATATCACTGTAAGCCTTGCACGGATGTTAAATGAATAAATTGACATGAGTTAGTACATCACCCATTTACTTAACCTTTGACTGTTTGCATGCAGGTTCCATATTGAAGGATGAGCTTGAACTACTTGCTTGATTTCATCTTTTGGTTTGCTTGGTTTCACTTGCTAGCTTTCTTTATTTCACTTGTTGGTTTGCTTGCTTTCACTTGCTGGCTCATATGATTTCACTTGTTGACTCACTTGTTTACCATATTTGGATATCTTGCTTGAAGTGATTGCTAACCTGAATGCTTCATGAATGATTCATGAATGATTCTCAAAAAATTGATTCATGCCTTTGGAAGATCATAGAATCCTTCATTTTAATTGATGGCTTTGTTTCTAGAGGCAGAGTAATGTTTTTTCTAGAGGCAGAGTATTGTTTTTTCTATGCAGGTTTGTAATTAAATTGTTTAACCCTATTAAATTCATCATTTCTATATGAAAATGTATGGGAAGATAGATAAATATGTTCTCTATACCCTAAAAAAACTCATACATTTATTCCATGCCAAGGGGGAGTAACTATCAAAATATTGTACCTATGTCAAAACTACCTTCAAAGTCTGCAAATTTCCTGTAGAGGAATGTAACTAAATTTTTTATCCAACTTAAACTCATTTAATTATAATGAAATTGTATGAGGAAATAGAGGAACATGTTCTCTACATCATAGTAATGAGGAAAATGTAGTCCCTATGTCAAATTTTCCATTAGATCTATAGAGGACTGTAATTGAATTTTCTAACCTCCTTGAAATCAATAGATATTGATGAAATTGTATGGGGAGATAAAGAAATATTTCCTCTATTACCTGTAAAAATTTCAGCCTCTGATATGTATGCATCAGGGAGTAATCCTAAGAACACTGGACCATACTGCTTCTTGATGTTTAAATGCGCTGCTTTTGATTTCTCCTTGGAAAACAAGATTCATCCCTTGATGTATATTGTATGCACATGCTTTGATCCACCATATGCTCTATACTTCATAAAATATCAGATCTAGTCCTTTGCACACATGACCTAGGAGAGCAGAAGTAAGGAGTACCAAGTATGAAATTTATTTGTTTATTATCTCTCTCATTTTTTCTCAAAGCAAGGGCACCATTGCTAGTTTTCACCAATGCTCTGCCTCATGGCACCATTGTTGGTTTTCACCATGAGGAATATTTTATTTCTACATACCCATACCCACCCCAAATGAGGTTTTCAAGTAAAGGCATGTCCTAGGAGCCTCAAAGAGGTTTTCACCATAGGAATCTTTTATTCTTGTTTTATTTTTCTTCTATTTTATTCATGAAAACAAATCTATCTATCCTACCCTACTTGGAAAATATTATCTCTCTTCTAAAGTGTAGGAATACTTCCAATGCATCCACTTGAGTATAAGGATATCAAGTAAACTCATCCAATTTGAAAAATATACCTCAATAGATGTCAATATATGAGGGACTAGCTGCACAAGTGTATATGGTGCCAAGAAATATTAAAGATGGGAGTGGTACCACTTGGTGATGATTGCTTGAAACGAAGACTCAATATAGTCGTGATATCTCTTTTCTAAGTTTTTTTTTCCATTGCCCTCATGAATGTATAATAGGCTTGGTGACAAGCACACAAGAAATTCCTTGACTTCAGGCTCTAGTGTTTTCTCCCCATCAAGTTTTCTCCATGAATATTTGATTTCCTTTGTATGCATGCAAGGATGGATGAGAGAAAAAAATGGATTCTCGCTCTCTTTCACATGCATGGACAAATGGCTGAGAAAAAATTCTTCTTCATGGATTTCATAGTCATCTTCATTGAAATATAAAGAAAAAGGAAAAAAATGCATCATCTTCCTATGGAATTTTCTCATGGATCCTCATTTTATGGCTTCTTGGGATGCATATCTATTCCTGTTTGGATCTCTTGGATTACAACACGGATTTGAGAAAATATTTATAGCAATCTATTGTCCTTTCTTCAAGAAACTTCTCTAACATCTTGCTAACCATCAATCCCTGCTTCAACATACACCACAAACATGGGGGTTTGATACATATAAATTGTATGGATTCATGCAAGCTATTTTTTTTAATTTTTTCAATAAAATTTCAAACTATTCCTAATGCAGTTTTAGTACCTCCCCGACAATAGTACCAAAAAGTGATGGGCCAAAGAATTGCAGCCATAAATACTGAATCCCTCTACTCATTAGGTATCATGCACTATATATGAAATTGCAAACGAATTAACTTGAAATACTAACTATGAAAGATAGTAAATGCAAAGCAACAACTAACTAGGAAAATACAGACGTCAAGGAAATAACTTGGAATACTAACTAAGAAAGATGGTAAATGCAAAGAAATAAATTATCTAGGAAAATAAAGAATGACTTGCTTAAAAACGTAATGTCTTTGGATCCTACCCTTACACATCTCCCCGTTACTCCTCCTCAGGCTAGCAAGGCTCACTGGTTACTTTCAATTTGATGAACTAGTTGGACTTGAGTTTCAGAGTGCATGAGAAAGGACTACTTTTGGGTTTTAGGTTTATGAAACGGGAAAAGCATTATAAGGTTTGGATGACCTCTATGTGAGCAGAAAACAAGAATTGAAGCCTGCAATAAATACAATTCCAAAAATGAAATAATAGGAAATAAATGCCGATTTTATATAAAAACACTTGTAACATAAAAACTACAGGAACATTATAGGAAACTACAAGAACATTACAGGAAACTACAGAAAGACAAAACGCACAGAAGAAAATGACAAACTTAAATAAATGAAATAAAATACATGTAGGGGTTCTCGGTCCTTCCCTTGAGCGGTACCAACCCAAGGAAGCTCCTAGATTCAGGCCTAAGCAAGTATACTAAAGATGGAACAAAACTAGCTCTTCTTTATTTAATAATCTGCCATTTAAACAAGGTAGCAAGCTACCTCTTGATACAAATTCACCTTGAAAAACAAGGGAGGAATGAAAATGCTAAAGAGAAGAAGAATGATCAACTAACTAACTCATATGCTTTGATCCTACTACTATTTATACTTGAGTAAACTCAAAACTACTCATGCAATCAACTCCTTGATTTGTGGAAGTTATAAATCAACATATTAATTTTGTGGGATTGATTCCCCCTTGAGAAATTTGACCTTGCCGCCATAATTTCGACTCCTTGTGCTCATTGATTCATTCTTTACGTGGTGGTAGGTCATGATAAATATTTTCACTTGAGTAAGCTGTCCCATGTAATCAACTCCTTGATTTGTGGAAGTTGTCCCCTAGTTAACTAGAAATCTGCACACTAATTTTGTGGGATTGATCCCCCCTTAATAAATTCGACCTTGCCTCTATAATTTTGACCTTGGAGGATCATTAGGTCCTCTTCCACGTGGTGGCATCTCATGAGAATAATTAGGGGACATAATTCCTTAAATTTATCGATCTTGTTTTACTTTGTCTAGTCAATTCATTGAAGAAGATTGAGATGGTTGTTGTGACTTGATCTCTTCCAATTTGCTTTAGATAACCTCCACCTATAAATCCATCATAAATCAAGAATGTTTTGACAAATATTAGTCCATTATCTTTAACAAATAAATAAAAGGAATAAGAAAACAAAGTAAACATTACTAATCAAATGTCAAGATATTCATTTAACAACTATGCATAGGCTTTAAGTAATATTATCATAAGTTCATCATTAATCACACATACTTAATCCTTTTTAGCTCCTTAGGTATCACCAAGATGGGCCAAATAATGTCTCATTTTAGGGTCCCATCAATATCATAACCCAACAATTGGTATCATAGCTCTATTTGGTTGTAGGGGGATGCCTTTGTTGTTGAGGGTTTGGCTTGGTCCTAGATCTAGTGTATACCTATTTCAGTGGGAGTTTTTGGGAACATTGATTTATAGTAAGAATGGATAACACATCAATGATAGAAATTGAAAAGTTTAATGGGAATAATTTTGAACTTTGGAAGCTTAAAATGGGGATCTCCTTGTGGATCAAGAACAAAGGGTTGCAGTTGACCTAGGAATGATTTCGACTGGCATGTCAAAGGAATATTGGTAGAAAATTGACAAGAAGGAAAGGAGTACAATCTGAATTTGTTTAGAATTTTTTTTTATAGCTGAATGTCTCAAAAGAAGACACTGCAAAGAAGATATGGGAAAAGTTGGGGAACTTGTACCCATCAAAATATTAGGTTAAAATGTTGTCTCTTTAGTAGAATTTATATCTTTTGAGGATGAGTGAAGGTGACTCAGTTAAAGGGCATCTAAATGCGTTCAACACTATGATTAGTCAATTGTTGTCCGTGGATATTAAAATAACCGAGGCGGAAAAATGTATCAGTTTTTTGTGTTCTTTGCCATATTTATGGGATATCCTGGTCATGGCAATTGGAAATAATTATACCACATTGAAGATTGACGATGTGGTTGCATATATGTTATCAGAAGAGATGAGATGAAAGAAAAAGGAAGGTTTGACCCATGTTTTCTTGATGGTAAGAGGTCGATCGGTAGACATAGGAAAAGGAAAAACCTCTGGTAGACGACCAAAGTCAAGAGGTAGGTCTAAGAGTATATCTAAATCTCCCAGTTCGCCAAAGAAAACATGCTAGCGATGTAGGAAAGTTGGGAATTATAGACAAAATTGTATGACAATGAAAGTTAAGAGAAGAAAAGGGGGTGAGGAAGGTCATTCAGTTGATGGTAATCCTTCACAACAAGAGAAAGGTGATGTGTATTTGGCCTTTACAAGTACACAATCGAATTGTGACTCTTGGTTGATCAAATCCGGTGCATCATATCATATGACACCTCGTAGATAATGGTTTAGTGAATATGATAAGTTTGATGGCACTAATTTTCTTTTGGGAGATTGTTCACCGACCAGGATAATCAGATGAGGCAAATTTAAACTAATATTAAAAGATGGAAGAATAGGAACACTTCCAAGAGTGTTGCATATCCCAGGTTTGAATCAAAACCTGATCTCAGTTCGTGAGATGGGATATGTAGGTGTGTAGTCTATACATGAGAAAGATACATGCAATATGGTGTGAGGAGATATGGCATTGATGGTATCGAGGAGTTTGGAATGGAACCTTGTATAAGCTATTGGGAAGAACAGACATCGATGACTGTGTTAATGTAGTCTATCTTGAATCCGACAACAAATATTCATGTCTAGTCGACTTGACCACATTGTGGCATCACCAAATGGGACATATTGGTGAGAAAGGTATTCGTGATATGCACAGTAAAGGTATGGTCAAAGGTCTCCCTAATTGTCCTGAAGAAGTTCACTTCTATGAACATTGTAATTATCGTAAACATAGTCATGTGAGTTTTTCATTTGGTGCTACTAGGGCTAAGGAAATACCAGGGTTAATTCATAGTGATGCGTTTGGACTAGTGTTAGTCCCTTCACTAGGAGGATCACAGTATTACGTCTATTTCATAGATGATTTCTCTAGAATGATATGGTTCTATTTTCTAAGGAATAAATTTGAGGTGCCTGAGAAGTTCCAACAGTTCAAGGTTCTTGTAGAGGATCAGATTGCTAAAAGGATCAAGGTGTTGAGAACTGATAATGGAGGAGAATTTTGTGGGGAGGCGTTTGACCAGTTCTTTAGTTAGCAAAGTATATCTCGACAAACCACAACTCCATACACACCTCAACAGAATGGGGTTGCTGAAAGAATGAATATAAAACTAATGGAGAAAGCAAGGAGCATGCTCAATGGTGTAGATGCCACATAAGAATTCTAGGAAGAGGTAGTTGGCACATCATGTTACTTGGTGAATAGGTCATTGTTGATGGCTTGGTTGACAAGGCTCCATATGAGGCATGGGCTGGTAAAAATACCTCTCTTACCCATCTCAAATTTTTTGGGTGTGATTCCTTTGTGCATATCCCAAAGGAGAAAAGAAGCAAACTTGACAACAAGCTGAAGAAATGCATCTTCATCGGATACCAGGATGGAGTGAAAGGATATAAGTTGTGGAATCTAATCATAAGGAAGGTAGTTTATAGTATAGATGTAATCTTTGGGGAAGTCAGAGGTACTTCCTGTTATGAAGAGGTTAAATGAGAAAAGGAAGTAAAAAATAAAGAGTTTGAAATGAATGCCGAAAGTCTAGATTTAGGTGAGTTGGATGAATTCGACGAAGAGGTGGAATAACATACTCTAGTTGTTAGGAGCTCTGGTCGAGCAAGGAAACAACAAGAAAGGTATATTCTGCCCGAATTTTGCTTTGCTTTTGTGTTGTTTTCCATAGAAGATGTTCCCAGGTCAGTAAAGGAAGAGATCGACTCGACAAATTGGAAAAGGGCCATGAAAGAAGAAATGGAATCCTTGAGAAAGAATGAAACATGGGATCATTACCAAATGGAAGGAAACCCATTAGCAATAAGTGGGTGTTCAAGAAAAAATTGAATGCAATAGGACAATTTGAGAAGCACAAGGGTCAACTGGTAGCGAAAGGATATTCCCAACTCGAGGGAGTGAAATTTCCTGAGATTTTATTTCATGTTGCTAAGTTAACTTCCATTATGGTACTAATGTCTTTAGCTGTAACATTTGATCTCGAGGTAGAAAAAATAAATGTAAAGACAACAATTATTCATGGTGATATTGAAGAAGAAATTTATATGAAGTATCCTGAAGGTTTTAAAGTGGAAGGAGAAAACAAGTTGGTCTACAAGCTCAAGAAGCCTCTCTATGGTCTAAAACAACCACCCAAGATGTGGTATCAAAAATTTGATATGTATATCGAGTAGTTTGGGTTTGTCAGAAGTCAGGTGCATGATCATTGTGTGTATGGAAATAAAGTTGGTGATCACTTTGTACATGTATTTTTGTATGTTGACAACATGGATACGATTAAGGAGATAAAATTGTAGCTATCCTCCAAGTTCAACATGAAGGATCTCGGAGTAGCAAATTCCATTCTTGGAATGGAAATAAAGAGATATCAAGCAGGTATAAATCTCTAGTTCAATCAAAGTAAATATGTTGAGACAATTATGAAACACTTCAACATGTAGGAGTGCAAATCGGTCAAAGTTCCTATTCTTGTGGGATTTAAGCTATATGTTGAATAGTGTCCTAAGACATAAGAAGAAATAGAGTACATGTCACATGTTCCCTATGCTAGTGTTGTCGACATCCTTATGTATACTATGGTCTGTACTCAAATGGATATTTTCCATGCAGTGGGGGTATTGAGCATATACATGTTGACACCTAGAAAAGAGCATTGGACTGAAGTCAAGAGAGTATTCAAGTACCTGTGTGGAATGATAGATTATGTAATCTGTTATGGAGGGGAACCTGAGAACACCAAGGAAATCAATGTACATGGATTTGTTGATTCCGACTGAGCTGGATATATTGACCGTAGATATCTACCAGTGGATATGTGTTCAAGTTATTCAATGGAGCAGTTAGTTGAATGAGTAGGAGGAAATTGGTTGTTGAACAACTGACTATTGAGAATGAATACATGGTATCTACTCATCCATGTAAGGATAGTTTTTGGTTGTAGAGATTGTGTTTAGAGGTTGGGTTTGTTTATTGTACTATTAGGTTGGATTATGAAAACCAGAGTACAATCTTCCTAGCAAAGAACCTAACATATCATTCAAATACAAAGCAAATTGATGTATAATACCAATTTGTGAGAGAAATTGTGGAGAACCAGAAGGTATTGTTGGAGAAGGTAGACACTATGAAGAATGTTGCAGATTAATTGACCAAGTTGGTGAGTACTGAGAAGTTTTCTTGGTGTAGGGAAATGATGGGCTTGTCGGCCATGATTAAGTGAACTGAAGTTCTAAATATCTTGCTTATGCAAATAAGACAATAAGTGACAGAATGTCAGGAATGTTATATTCTTTGCATGATATTGATAGTCGAAGTCGAAAGTTGATTGGTATAAGTCGATTGGATTTGAAAGTCAACACAGTGAAAGTATGGTCGAATAGTCGATGAGAATAGTTGTTTGGTTGAAGAAAAATGACTGGTCGATGGGAAGTCGATGGAATGACCAGAAGCTCAACGAACGATTGACCAATGTTGACCCAATCAAGTCAACTGTAACAAAATAGTTGAAAGTGGTTAGGAAGTTATGGATTTCCATTAATGAGCATTTGGTTGTATTGCATCTATAAATAAGATGTAATGGCTATGCAAATAGTAGGATGTAATGAAGTGTAATTTGAAATCTAGTAAATCATGATTGTAAAAACTGGCTAAGAGTGTTGATGAATAGATGAGTGGTAAGCTCATTGGTTTGCTAGTTTTCCCTCAGTAGAGGGGTTTCCAGGGTAATTTCTATGTATTATGTTGATGTGTTATGTGCCATTGTTTTTTGTATAATTGTGTTTAACTATATGAATCATATGCATAACCACTGTTTAAATAGGTATCATAACCCAACAAGACATAGGCTCAACACATGCAGGTTGCACTGGTCATGTAGTTTTTCCATGTGCACAACTCTAAGTTATGAGTCTACACGTAGTGTATGAGAGTACAATCCACTCACAACAAATATAAGTAAATCAAAATTGGTAAAACTGTAGGAATCTCACACAAAGAGAGAACTTGACCCACTTTGTGGAGAGAGTGCCAAGTCGTGACGATACCAGGTCGCCGTGGATAGGGCTCGACTCGCATAGTGGAGAGGGCACAAGGTTGTGAGGATATAATTCACACAACATTGGTTGCGAGTCACATGGATAAGGAGGATGGCATGAAAATAAACATCATGGGTATATGGTATTGACCCGCCTCCCCTTTAAAAGAGATTGAAAGGGAGAAAACATAGAAGAAGAAGATGATAAAAAGTTGTAATGCCTGGTGGCACCACTAGAGGGAGTTCATGCAAACGCGTACTGAGAGAGAGAGAGAGAGAGAGAGAGAGAGAGAGAGAGAGAGAGAGAGAATTAGGGTTTTGCACTTCTCCAGAAATACCTAGGGAATCAAAATGCAGAGAGAAGACGAAGCATTCACATAGAAAATATTGTATGCACGGGTCTGAGAAAGCAAAGAGCAGTGGAAACGAATATTCTAGGGAGTAGATCGAGCATGAAGAACACCAGAAAAATCCACCCTGATCAAGTAGGACTGGCAAACAGACATGCAGGAGGTATTGTAGAACCTTGCCAAGATTTGATGCCACTATTGGAATCAGAGGAATAATAACTCCATAATTGGCTAAATTTTATTGAACGTGAATACATTTTTTATACAAGAGGAAGTGACCCTTTGGTTTCATATTCCAAAGGTGAGTTTCTCATTCTCATATGACTCTTCGAATTCCCTATGAAAACTAAATATTTACAATATTTACACTTCAACATAATCCGATAGGATTAGGTTTCCAACAGTAATGAAACTGTTATTGTCTACATAAGAAAAAAACAAACAAGACAAATAGGATCAAAATCATTAGTGAAGAAATCATAAATTTTCTTTAGAACCCTACTTACTAAATATAGTTTATGAAAATGAATTAGCCGATGCATGTAATTTTTTTTTGGAATTTCATATATATATATGGAAAATAATTTATGTTTTCGTAAAACAAAGAAGGAAAAGAAAAAGAGAATCCCTAATGTCATTTAGGGTTTTTATTATAGGAATATATTATTTTTAGAGAAAAAATTATTCCAAATAAAATGAAAGTTTAAGGATTTTTATCAAATAAACAATATATATATTTTATAAATAAAATATATGCTCAAAACAATTTATAAAAAATAAAATAATAATAATGAATTAAGAAAAATGGTTATTGTCTTGTAGCCACGGCTGCGTAGGCTACCATGAATGTAGGCTGCACATGCCATCAAGGCCATGGCCCACCATGGGCGAGGAACATGGAGCTTGTTGCAGCCATGGTCATGATGCCCGAACAACTAGGCGTGAACCAAGTGGAGGTGATAGCCACATGTAAGTTGCAAACCAAAGTAAAAAGATGGGGTCGAGCCTTAGGGCCAACCCCTCAAATTATATATATATATATTGAATAATTTGGTTTACCTTGGGTACCATCCTCGAAATGAGGGGAAGTACCTGGCAGGTTTCCCTAGGATATGTATTATGGAATTTTTTTTTTGCAATGTGGACATGAAATCAAATGATGCATGGATTCCATGCAAAACACAAAATTCTACTATTTAATTTTTTTCCATAATTTGTTAATTATGTCAATTGGTTTTTTAGTGGATAAACATGGTTTAAATTTAAGTTTGGTTTAAATAAAAAAAATTCTCTCTCTCTCTCTCTCTATATATATATATATATATATATTCAATGTGGTTCACAAACCCGAGGGGTTGCTACGTCCACGGATGAAATCCAGGGGAACTCACTCTGTCGGCTTTGATTACAGAGCCTAACCTGATGGGGACATCAAGTGAGGCCCTTATACCATGAATAACCACTTGGGGATTTGACCCCGAGACCTTCTGCTCACAACAAACAACTCTCAACTACTTGAGCTTACCCATCATATATATATATAATCTATATAATTTAGTTACAACATAGTTTGAAAAGATGGTAATAAGCTCATTAATAAATCAAATATAATGCAAGTTATTGACGAAAAAATATAATGTGAGTTGCATATAAGAGTGAGAGTACTACATGAATCTCGTAAAGTGTGCAAATGACTTTAGAAAGAAAAATCTTAAATCACCTTTATTAGTTCAAGTATCTTAATGGAAATTTCATCAAAATGATCATTGTTGGAAGAATCCAATCTTGGTAAGGTGCTATGAGTAGTTGAATTGTTTTGAGAAAAAAATCATTCAAGACATAGTAAAGTGTATTTAGTTACAACATTGTTGAAGAAATTGATGAGATAACTTGAGGATTGATTAATAACTTGTAAACTTTGTATAAATTGATTAAATGTGGTTATAAATAAAATAAAAAATTTATAAGCTTACAATCAATAATTCAATGTTAGGAGGCAGTCTTTCGATGAATAGTTGGTTATAACATGAACAAAGGTATTGACATTAAAAATTTGGCCACCAAAGGGCGTGATATACATGAACGTTAACTAAGTTTTGGGTGGAAAAAAGAAAACCAATATCGTAGAATGAGATGTCCCATTATAGGTATTAATGTAATCAAGGAATTACTAAGATATCATAACATCACGAGAAAGGCAACGACCACTATCTAAACTATTATTTAAATATTGTCATTCATTGATTTACAAGTCTAAATACGAAGTATCGTTCATAAGTTAAATATGAGAAGTGAATAATTGAATAATAATTATAAGGTGGCATAATATAATGAGGATTTATCAAAAGAAAAGAGGGGGAAATGAGGTTACAAAAAATCAACCAATCAAGGTAATGATATAAGTGTGTGTTTATATATATAACATAGGTGTATGATAAAAATGAAACATAAAGGGTATAATAGTAGTATGGTGTAAAAAAATAATGATGTTAGATTTAAATGGAATTCTAGCGAGAGCTATATAGCAATATGAGTATAAGTACTAAATGTTATAAGAAAACTAAAGAATAATAAACCATAGTAGATGATAATAGGCATTGAAGTTTAGGGAAGTAAATAGTAAGTAGGTAAGATTGGGGGAACATACAAAGTGAGCAAACAAGGTGTTGTTGTATCTGATATTAAATACAAATATACATTGAAACAAGTGAGAACAATGAGCAAGTATATGAATTTATAACAAGGTTAATGAGAAACAATAATGCAAATAAAAAGGGGATAACAAATGCAATTATGAGTGATAGTATAGTGTAGTACTTATATGTAAGGAAGATAATGATATATATATATATATATATATATATATATATATATATATGGGTACCTGCACGAAGCCGGTACCCAAAATAACCACAATAAGGGCCCGTGAGCGGAAAAAAAAAAGGGCGCTCACGCGTCCCTGCTTCGGCAATGCCGAACGTCCACGTGGTTCAGCCCACGTGGACAAAAGGGGCGTGCACGCGCCCTTGACGCGTACGCACAAATTGGCGCACACGCGTTAGTGGTGCGTGTGCGCCTCTATTTTTTTATAAAAAAAAATAGAGCTCACGGGTTTTGTCATTTTTAACAGACCCGTGAGCTAAATTACCAACCCACGAGCACACCTTCAACCCCGCGAACGAGTCCTCGTGCACCCTCGTCGTCGTCAACACCAAGCAGTCGCCCCTACACCACGGTGCCGTCCGTTTCTCCAGGTAAGTGCTCCTCAAAGCACAAATTTGTCTTTATTTATTTTATTTTTTTTGTTTTCCATTTGAATTTGAATTTTTAAAAGAAATTTACAATCCATTAAAAAACCAAGGAAATTTAATTGCAGGCCATCTACACACCTAACAAGATGTCAAACACACCACCACCATCCGATGAAACCCGACCTCCAGAAGAGAATATGGGAACCGAGAATGAACCCAATGAACCCAATGAAAAACCTGAAGATCAATTACACCAAGACTTAAATCAATTGAGGGCACTAAGTAATGAATTGAACAGTACTAGGGAACCCTCTTAGGTTTCCTTGGCTTCATCACTTCAAAACATTATTGAATCAATCGATATTGCACACAGTGAGATAACAAACTTGAGCCAATACAGGGCTCGAATGAGGGAACACTACTCCACTAGGTTGTCCAAAGAGCAAATAAAAGACCTCAACATCACCAAAGCCCAGTTGTATAGCAAGTTCATAGTTCCCTCGACCGGACAGCCTCTAGCTGTGACGAGGGCTCGGGTTTGCATGGAATGGTGCATTTACCAGCCATGGAGAGATAACTGGAGACAAAGGTGGTTCATGGTGTTTGATAGGCCCCCGTGCAACAATTTGGAGGTCCCACAGTATTTCCTTTGGAAATTGTGGGCTGAGTTTGAGCTAGAGTACCATGTCAACTATTTTGACATCACTGAGTTTCAGGGTGTCGATCTTGGCTCTGCCCAAGATCGACCTCAGGGGCACCGCAACCCGCTTAGAGGACCTCCTGCACCCAGGAGAGAGCCAAACCCCCCTCCTCATCCACCCGGGTTTGGTAGCGGTCTAGATGAGATTCATGACTCCGTCAGACATGCCACACATGACTTGCTTAGACATACCAAATTTGTGGCCATGTCTTCCCAGATCCGGGAGGACATCGATGAGACACAGATAGCTGTACAGTCTATGGGTGGTGGCCGAGTACAGGTGGAACCCAGGCGGGGCCTTCTAGTTCTGCTGGAACAACGGCACATCGTTGTTCTCACTATGGTCATTCTTGCCATGTTGATACGCAACAGCATGCCATAGGGAGCTTCATGTATCAGGTTTGCTATTGTTTTATTTAATGTTCAAGTATTTGTTGTATTTTATTTGATATCGTATTGTTTAATATATTTAACTTTGAATTACACATTGTTGACTTTATTTGTTTTAATGTTCAGTTATTCGGTGCCGGGTCTCCACCCCCCAGGTGGGAGGACGTCGGTTCCTTTGACCTCGATGGAGCCATGGCGGCAGCAGAGGAGATTGCGGCACCATACACACAGGTAACTTCTTTACTTTGAATAATTAGATCCAGTTACGAGTAATTTATGTTTAGTAATTACAAATTAATTAGCATTGAGTAATTACCATATTATCATCATATTTTACAGTTGTGTTTATAATATTGTCTAATTTATTTGAGAGATATAAATTCGTATAATCCCACCAAAAAAAAAATGAAACCTTATCAAACATGAAAACCTAACAAAACTATAAACATTTGTGTTAGACACAATGCTCACTGAGAGGGGGGGGTGAATCAATGAGCCTATACTTTATTTAATTTCAACTTCAATCACCAACTCTTATATCATCATTTCACATTCACATCATATTCATTAATGAACTAACTATCAACTAATGAAACACATCAACACATAATACGAGACTAGATATAGTTTTTGTAATCATTTGTATTTGGTTCAACAGCTACAACCGTGAGGCAATTCAGCACCAATTGATACAATGAGCACCAACTCATCATATAGGACCCAGCCTAGTTTTTCTTAGATCCTACTAAGAAAATGGATACAAGACCCTGCTTGTATTTACGATTACATAGTTCTCACATATCATACATATCACAGTCATGTCATTATTCACATCATCTCATTCATCAATCTGTTGCCAGCACCTTGTATTCAATCATCATTCTGTCCCTGTTTCATCATGTCCAACATCTTCTCAAACATATCGATATTCTATCTACATTCACATCTTTAACCTGTCATCAAACTGTCATTAACCATAGGCAAATTATCATTCTGCTGTCAAGATATCAAATATATCCACATTTATATCACTTTCTGCTCATCATCACTCTGTCATAATTTTAACCAACATATACACAAATACATCATTCTCTCCTTTCACCAAACTGCTGCCCAAAATATCATTAGTCTCTTCATACTGTCTACATCGTCATGTATTTCTATTGTACATGCACATCATATCACGGGATATTAAATCGACCTGTCTATGTAATTTTCATTTTCATTTTATTTTTAATTGTTGAGCCGACTTTGTCCTTTGAATGGAGACATAATAGTTCACATACAATGTTTTATTTGCATGCTTGTTTTGGTTTGACTTCACACAACCACATCAAAGGCCATGTTGGAAACTTAGGGCTTCCTCATTTTTTTTGTGGGCTTCTACATCATCATGTTTAAATACTTCAGCATCAAAGGTTTCGTCATGCAATTATAAGGGCAAGGGATCCATCACACCCACAACAATAGACACATTCCAACATACAATGAACCTAACACATTCCAACATAGCTTACCACTTTACAAATTAACCTATACAACTACAGACTATGTTGGTTTATTTGTGTTCGAATAAACATCATTATCCCTTACAATTCCAATCAATATAAATGATGTTTGGTCAAGTGTAGAGAGGAGAAACTAGTGTCTTGCCTGGCCATGAATTCATAAAAATTATGGTAGTAACACCCTACAACAGAGATGGCTAGAGATGCCTTGGGAATAGTTTGATAGTTTTTCTACATCCAATAAGGTAACCTTAATTAATTGCATTTTTTGCTTTCTCCCTTATTGTTATCAATTCTAGGACTTTGCACCTAGTTTGATTGCTTTGTCTTCCTAGTGGAATGGTATATCCTTCCATTTGAGGCAATGTCCTTTACCATCGTAAATTACTAGGCTATATAACACATTAAGGAGTTGAAGAAACAACAACAAACTATTTCCTTAGATCTATAAACCTTGAGATTATAGAATGTGGTTTTGAGTTTAAAATACCCATGGTTGAATTCAACAATGCATCACAATAGAATGAATGTATACCTTTTTTTGTGCAAAACCTTTAGGAGGATGCAAAGGTTTATAACAAAGAACATGGTCTTGGGAAGGGTGATTAGGAGGAATATAATTTGACCTTTCAATGTGCAATATCTAGGGTGGGGAGGTGTTGGAGAGTGGGGAACTAGGGACTATACCAACAATCATCATGTTGAATAGAGCATGAAGTGGGGAAGTATTGGTTTTTGGAAAAAAAATCATTGTTAGAGGTGAGGGGATATTGTAAGGATGGTAAATATGGATGAAAATTATCATATTTGGATTCATAGAGAAAGGAAATGTGCATATACTTATAGATATCCTCATTCCATACAATGGTATTGAATAAGAGACATGAGAGAGTTGAGGTTTTGTGGATGAGTTGAAGTGATATTTTTAGTTATGTTTAGTGAGTGTGTGGTTTTTTTTGCTAGCATAATATGAGGTGAAAAGAACAAAATTAACTTGGGAACTAATTACACAATGAGGAGGTTGCATACTTCATCTTGTCTAGTGTTCATATATGAGTTTTTTAGATGTGAACTTGGGAAATCTTCTTGTCAAATTCATTGTTGTCTATGCATGGATATTGTTGTGGGAATGCGACAAAAACAAAAAGGCATGGGCTCATCTCAAATCTTGTGAATGAAAAGACTCATTTACAATTCACCATACATCTATAGAAATGATCTCCACTTGCAATGGAAATTGGTAGCTTGAATGAATCCACTAGATTCCAAGAACACTGAAGATGTTTGATAGATTCCAAGGGTGATTTTGTGTCCAATAGATCAAAGAGTGTCCAAAATATCAATGAGTGTGAGCCAATGAGCAACCTGTGAAAGCTTGAAAGCCGCGGAAGAAGTGAAACCCATGATTTTGGCATAATTCCCGGGAAACAGAGAGCTCTATTTTTTTTAACTAGTTACAGGGCCGCGCACACGTGTTAAAACATGTGTACGCGTGCGTGTTTTTCGCCCATACACGTAAGGAGCGCGCACGTGCCCAAACCCACGCACGCGCCCCTGTACAACATATAAACCATTTATTCCCCAATGTTTACACCATTTAGTGCCAAACCTTCCCCCCACTTCGAAAATATTTGCATAAACTGGACTCGGTGATAAAGTTTGAAGGGTGGGTCTTAATTTTTATTGGAAAGGCTTACTCTTTGACACATTTGATAATTTATGGTTGTCTATGCGCCTGGACCCAATTGACATTATAAGGTGAGGATGTGCATGCATAATAATCGTTATTTATTACTATGCGATGAGGATTTAAAAGGAAGAGGATGTAAAGACGTGTTATTTTTATACGTATTTTGATGGCGAGTGTCGAAGAGAAACATGGTGATAAACCACAATTCCTGAGCCAATTTTTTTTTTTTTTAATTTTATTAATAAGCATTGTGGTACTTTGGTCCAAATGTTTTTTCTAACTCATTGTTTATCCATATTGTCTGCCTATTGCCACCTCTCTATATCAATGCATAAAATCAACCTCTGCTTGGTTTGTGGTTATAGTTGCATGCCATTGAGTGTTGTTTAGAGTTTCCGTGAGTCTGTGACATTCATGCAATAAATGAAGTCTTGTAGACAAGGATTCATCAAAGAGGCAATTTGAATTTCATTTTGACAAAACACATCTTTTGTAAAGATCGAATGCCATGAATGCATCTTCATCCTACCATGCAAGACCGTGGATATGTTGAAAAGCATTGAACATCATCGAAGAATGAAAACCAGTTCCTCGAGATCTTATTGAAACATATTGAGCTCAATTTAATTCCACCTAGGCCTTAATCAAAAATTCTAGATCTCACGCGTCATCAATAACACATAGAATCCATGACACTATCCCTCTACAAGGAGCCTCCTCCTCCTCCTCCTCCTCATCATCATCATAATCATCTTCATCATCGTCATCATCATCATCATCATCCTCATCATCATCATCCTCATCATCGTCATCGTCATCATCCTTGTCATCATCATCATCATCATCGTTATCACCCACTTCCTTATCATCATCCTCATCCTCCTCCTCCTCCTTGACATCATCTTGGTCATCATCTTCATCATCAACATCGTCATCATCGGCATCATCATCATCCATCATCTTCTTCATCATCTTCATCATCATCATCATCTTCGTCATCATCATCATTATCAATCATCATTATTATCAATCATCATCATTATCAATGATGATGATTATGAAGATGATGGATGATGATGCAGATGAGTACGAAGATGAAGATGATGATGTTGATGATGACGAATATGATCACCATCATCCTCCTCCTCCTCCTCCTCCTCCTCCTCATCATCATAATCATCTTCGTCATCATCAACCTCATCATCATCATCCTCGTCATCGTCATCATCCACGTCATCATCATTGTTTCCATAGTCATCATCATCGTTATTCCCCACTTCCTTGTCATCATCCCCATCCTCATCATCATCACCATCATCATCTTGGCCATCATCTTCATCATCATCATCATCATCAACGTCATCATCATCATCTTCATCATCATCCATCATCTTCATCATCATGATCATGATCATCTTCATCGTCATCATCATTATCAATGATGACATCATCATCATCATCTTCGTCATCATGATGATGATGATGCAGATGAGTACGAAGATGAAGATGATGATGTTGATGATGACGAATATGATCACCATCCTCCTCCTCCTCCTCCTCCTCCTCCTCATCATAATCATCTTCGTCATCATCATCCTCATCATCATCATCCTCGTGATTGTCATCATCCACGTCATCATCATCGTTTCCATAGTCATCATCATCGTTATCCCCCACTTCCTCGTCATCATCCCCATCCTCATCATCATCACCATCATCATCTTGGCCATCATTTTCATCATCATCATCATCATCATCAATGTCATCATCATCATCTTCATCATCATCCATCATCTTCGTCATCATGATCATCATAATCTTCGTCATCATCATCATTATCAATGATGACATCATCATCATCATCATTATCAATGATGATGATGATGAAGATGATGGATGATGATGCAGATGAGTACGAAGATGAAGATGATGATGAATATGATCACCATCATCATCCTCCTCCTCCTCCTCCTCCTCCTCATCATCATAATCATCTTCATCATCATCAACCTCATCATCATCATCCTCGTCATCGTCATCATCCACGTCATCATCATCATTTCCATAGTCATCATCATCGTTATCCCCCACTTCCTCGTCATCATCCCCATCCTCATCATCAACACCATCATCATCTTGGCCATCATCTTCATCATCATCCATCATCTTCGTCATCATGATCATGATCATCATCATTATCAATGATGACATCATCATCATCATCTTCGTCATCATCATCATCATCAATGATGATGATGATGAAGATGATGGATGATGATGCATATGAGTACGAAGATGAAGATGATGATGTTGATGATGACGAATATGATCACCATCATCATCCTCATCATCCTCCTCCTCCTCCTCATCATCATAATCATCTTCATCATCATCAACCTCATCATCATCATCCTCGTCATCGTCATCATCTACGTCAGCATCATCATTTCCATAGTCATCATCATTGTTATCCCCCACTTCCTCGTCATCATTCCCATCCTCATCATCATCCCCATCCTCATCATCATCTTGGCCATCATCTTCATCATCATCATCGGCATCAACGTCATCATCATCATCTTCATCATCATCCATCATCTTCGTCATCATGATCATCATCATCTTCGTCATCATGATCATCATCATCTTCGTCATCATCATCATTATCAATGATGACATCATCATCATCATCTTTGTCATCATCATCATTATCAATGATGATGATGATGAAGATGATGGATGGTAATGCAGATGAGTATGAAGATCAAGATGATGATGTTGATGATCATCATCATCACCCACTTGCTCATCATCATCATCATCATCCCCATCCTCATCCCCATCATCATCATCGCCATGATCATAATCATCACCATCTTGGTCATCGTCTTCATCATCAACATCATCATCATCGTCATCATCATCATCATCATCACCCACTTGCTCATCATCATCCTCATCCTCATCCCCGTCATCATCATCATCATCATCTTGGTCATCATCTTCATCATTAACATCATCATCATCTTCATCATCAACATCATCATCATCGTCATCATCATCATCATCATCATCATCATCATCATCATCTCCATCATCATCATCATCGTCATCACCCTGTTCCTCATCATCATCAACATCATCATCATTGTCATCATCATCATCATCTTCTTCGTCATCATCATCATTATCAATTCTCATCATCATCGTCGTCATCATCATCATCTTCTTCATCATAATGATGATGATGACGAAGATGATGATGATGATGATGATGATGATGATGATGATGATGAGGATGATGATGAATATGAGTACGAAGATGAAGATGATGATGCTAATGATGACGAATATGATCATCATCATCATCCTCATCCTCATCGTCCTCATCATCATCATCATCCACGTCATCATCATCATCTCCGTCGTCATCATCATAATCATCTTCGTCATCATCAGCATCATCATCCTCATTCTCGTCATCAACATCATCGTCATCATCCCCATCATCCCCATCATCATCATCAACATCATCGTCATCATCCCCATCATCATCCCCATCATCATCATCAACATCATCGTCATCATCCCCATCATCCTCATCATCATCATCCCCATCATCATCATCAACATCATCATCATCATCCCCATCCTCCTCCTCCTCATCATCATATAAATTTAATTTAATTCAATTTAAAACATTATTAATTATTAAAAAATATATATTTTATAAAATTATTTAATCACTATGGAAAATTTCAAACTTTAGTAAAAACAACGCGCATGCACCATTTTGCACATGCGCGCATTTGGACGTGTGCGCGCCATTTTGTGCGTACGCGCTTTTAAAATACACGCGCACGCGCAAGTTTAGTTTCTAAATTTTGGTGGGTAATTCATTTCCCACCAACATGGTGGATGACTTGGTTGCTATGGTTTTAGGTTCAGGTTGCCAAAATACATATAATAATATAAAAAATACATCTTATAACAAAATACATCCTATTCTATAAATTCTTCTGTTTCGAGCATGATTCTGCGTATGCTACACTTGTCCACTGCTAATGAAATTGCACACACTTGTAGAACTATGTGTGCAGATTCCGAATATGTAATTTTTTATTAAAACTATTATTTGTTCCTATTTTTTAGTTAATTTCAATTGCACTAACGTCAATCTTACACAAAGAGTAGGTTATTTCTTCCGTCTATAACTTTTTATTGGCTCACCTATTTTGAAAACGGAAAAGAACCCACTCAAGTACACACAAAAACATACATCCTAAAAAAATAAAATTTGTTGATTGATTAGGTTAAGACCATGATATCGAGGGCTAATCCTCTGCCTAATCATTTTAGGGATGGGCTAACTTCCTTAATTAAAAAAAATAAATTAAAATTAACATAAATAAATATGGAAAAATAACGCCGCACTAGAACAGCCTATTATCTACGACTATATATAATTTTTTTAACAAAAATCCACCATTTGAATACCAAACCAGAGGGCTAATGCAAACATATTCATTATATTTTCTTAAAAAAATAACATACCAACCTTAGGAGAACCCCATTTTTTGGGAGTTATACTTAATTTCCATAAATAATATTTATATATTCCGGAAGGTAATTCGATTTTCTACATTTGATCTTCTTGCGCCATATTCCAAAAAGTTGTGTAGGTAGCTCTAATATTGCTTTTTGACATTCAGATATCTGTTTTTCCATAAGTCCATTGCGACTAACGCGTCATGAGTGGCCAACATTAGCTTGCACCAGCCCATATATATATATATATATATATATATATATATTTTCAACATATTTATATATAAATGTTCAAAAATATGACTTAGGTTGCAAAATTATTACTAGTAACGATATACCAAAGAAAATGATTAAGACTTGGAACCTTCTATTTAAACTATACTCACACGACATGGTAGGCTTATTGTATTATTGCATATATAAGAAATCACAATAAAAGTAATGTGTTGATACATCAAGCATGATTTTTAATTAACATTAGTAATCTCATGATAGCAAAATCTAACATAAAATTAAAATTTCTACGGATCATTGTTTATAAAAATTTCATCTTGAATGAATGAACCTTTAAGATGGAAAATAAGTTTGAGTAAAACTTGTAAGTTATTATACCTGCCGAAGGCATGGCAGGTATATTGTATTCGATATGCAGTCAACTGTATATTAATTTTCCTCTTGACGATAAAATTTTAACTTTTCCATATAGTTTTACATTGTCCGGTTATTTTGTTTATTTTTTACAAAATTTAAAATTGATTTAACAATCATATTATGGGTTCATCACTTGGAAGCGTTATTGCCGGAGACCTGCTCGGTTACCTAAGTTTTTCTTGGTTACCTAAGTTTTGGTTTCTAGGGAGGCGGAAGTATTTACTTAATGCATTTAATGCCATCGCCTCTGTCTTCACGACCATCACCGCTTCCACCGCCTCTGTCTTCACGACCATCACCGCTTCCACCTCCATCTTCTGACCGCCTCTAGCGTCAACATCTACCACCATTGGAATAGGATATGCCCTTATTGCTTCTTTAACGAGGTATGAATAAAGGTTACAAGTTACTTATCGCAAGTGATCTTTATTTTGCCGTTTTGTTCTTCCTTGGACATATCCATCTTCTTGTCGTCCTGTTACTAACCGTAGGACGAAACAAAATTGCAATACTTCTTTCCACAGTATCTGTTGCCCTACATATAGACACCACTATTTTTATTAAATGCGGTATACGATTTAGAATGACATTAAGTTAGAACATTGTTCTATCATTACTTAGTAGTTTTTATTTGGTACCTTTATAGGTTTCAGGATTGAAATGCTTAACGCATTGAAAGTATTCAAGAAGTCTGCATCAAGAGGCATGTTTATCAACGCATGCTATGCACATTGTTAATATGAAATGCAGGAGACTTGGCTTGCAAATGACTCTCCCAAATTAAATGGATTGGTAAGTTCTATTCCTCTATGACCTGAATCACTTAACTTCTAGAAATCATTTTTTACACCATTTTAATATTTTAATTTTAATTTTACAACTGACAACAAGTCACAGTGAAAATGTAGGTGCCCACTAAGCAAGGAGTTAGATCTGAGCCATGAAATCGAAGAAAAACTAACTCAGTTATGCAATCAAAAAAGAGTTTGGGTGCCTCATAAACATGGGCTATGTTTGAGCCATGCAAATCGAATGAAAAAAGATAAAAAAAACTACAATATCATAAAAGTAACGATAACTTTTGTGTTTATCTATTTATATGCCATGTTTAATGCTTACAAAATTAAAGCAAGGCTTGTTCCTCAGGTAGCTAAAGCTAAACCTTTTTCGTAACTGCATTGTAGAGTCAGTAGGAAATTGGTACTCTGGCCAAGGTGTTCATAAAATTGACTGTCCATATCCATGTGATTCCACTTGTCACAACCGTGTTTTCACACCAAAAGAATATTGATGGAAGGTGGTTATCTCTAATCTTTTCTAATAAAATTATATGATGCAATAAGATCGTATATAGTTCAATGGTTAAAAATCAACCACATATTATCTGTTATCCTTCACCTGTTATATTATTTATAAGAATTTATGAAAATAAGCCTCTGCAAGGCATTTAATGTTGTGAGAAAGTTTCATTAGTATATTTACAATGAAGTACATAACCATTTTAAATTAATTCCTTTGTAACATTTTTCTCAGACAATTTATCAGAATCTTATTCCTTCATCTGGGCTCAAGTAACAAGGCATTTATAAGGCGTTTTGTGTACTGAACCATTCTGCAGATTTCAGTCATACAGAAATTGTTTCCCTGGTAGTCACATATTTGAATTAGAATGTCATAACTTCCATTTCACTTGTGCATATCTTGAATTTACAGTGAACATTCTGTCATAGTTTTGATTTTTTCTTGGTAGTCACGTATCTTAAATTTTCAGTGATCATTCTGCCATGCTTTCTATTTTGCTTGGTGGTCCAAATATTTTTATTTTTGACGAATGGTATTTCATAATCTCCATTTTACTTGGCAGTCACATAATTTGATTTTTGGTTAAGCTTTAGAGCGTTTCATTTAAATGAACAAATAAAATCCTTCTAATATATATAAAACCAATTCATATAACTAAGAATTATAACTGCAAATACACATAACAAAATAAGAAATTAAATTGGTTCTCAAACTTAGAAATTCAGTGATTGAAACATCTCTTTGTTTATAAATAATAAGCATGACTACGATTGAAATAAATCTCAATCTTCAAAAAGAGAATGCATTAAATCTCTGCCTATGGACATTACTGTTAAAAGCTCTAGCTGCTTGGGAAATCTAGATTATTTGCAATAACAATAAGCTAAACAAACCAACCCTTCTATATCCCAATCTAACCTCGGTAGGTATCCGCTGCCATGCAGCCTTGTTAATAATGAGATGGAATTTACTTTGTAATATTTTTATTGTGTTCTCAAAGACGTATTAAGACCAACAATCTTTAAATAAAGAGCACATCCCCTTTCGTAATTTATAGCTTTCAATAAATCTCTATATAGGAAAAGGGTGTTAAAGCCTATATTGTAGGCTTTAAGCAACCAATCATCTTTGATTAACCAAATTTATGTACATTTAAATATACTAGATGTGATGATAAGGATACTGTTATGAAGTAAACATGATGTATCTATGTTCATGTTAGCATCTTGTAAAGCAAGTATAGTGTGCAATGTACTATAATGTAATTAGGTTCATATTGATATCTTCTAAGATGGTTATACTAGATGATGCAATATAATATGTATTGTATATGTAGGGTTAATGTATAAATAATATGTATAGAGATAGAAAGTTTAAACTACGATTTTATATAGTGCTATGTATATATGAATAGCGATGTATGATACAAATGTATGGTATGATAACTATGAGGTAGTAAATGCTTTTATGATCCTGAGAGTAAGACATTGATTAGTGATAAAATATTGATCGATAATGACTTGAATAAGTAGTAGACTCCCTTGAAATTGTATTCAATTCAAAAAATAAAAAACAAAACAAAAACTATAAATGTAATGGATAACACTAGTATGCTAAGAAAAATAGTCAAGCAAACCTTGTAAATGTTTGTAGTTCTCCTAATTTAACAATTGTTTATTTTATTACTGGTTATCATGGATTCAAATTAGCTTAATGCTACTTTGGTGCCAATGATCTATGACCTTAGGCTAAATGACATCGGCCTTTTCTTTCTAAGTTAGGAAAGCAAATCCTAAATATTTTGGGTAGTTTATTGTTGAACAAAAAGGTGTCACAAATTAACATTTCCAACCATTTCATTTTATCATTGATTACTTCATGCTAAGTTGAATATGTATATGCTTGTGATGACAACATCTCGATTGTGTGATGTGTAAACATGTTTGGATAAGGTGACTTTAGGCATCTTGTTAAAGGATGGGAAAGTATGACAATGAGATTGAAAACATTTTACTATAAATTTGTAGCATTCTAATTATATTATTGAGATTCTCTAGTAATATTGAGCTAAACACTTTTTTAATTATTATTAATTACACATGGTCTTTTGACTGTAACTTTGGGATGATTTTTTTTTAATGGTGGTTGTATGTAACTCCCCATTTTGACTTAGCCAACTAAACTACATTTCAGACCTATGTTGTATCTCTTTTCTTAGTACATGTTAACCTCAACAGGACTAAGAAAATTACATATGTGGATTATTGACCTAGATATATACATAAGTGGAGCATAAAGTTTATTGGATATGTTGTGAATGACGAAACTTGTAGTATCATGTCCCTCTAGCATGCTCAGTTAGATAGATAAATGTGGTAGGTGGATAACAATTTATGCTATGTTTGGAAATGAAACATTAAGTAACATGCAAATAGTAAAGTCCCGTAAAATCGGTAATATTTTACCTATCTCGATCAAGAAAGTTTTACTTTAACATGAAAAAGATTTTGTTCAGCATGTTTGATCTGATCTAGCACTAGTGCGTGCGAAAAGGACTTAATATTGTTTGGAAAAACAAGGAGAACAGGATCAAGTAAAGATTATACGGAGATGATACAGATCAAATTATTCTTCTTGCACCAAGGATATTACCGTTTCCGAAAAATAAGATCTACTTTTATATCTTTTATATCTCTTTCCATTCAAAAGTTTCGATGTTTTTCCACTTCGAGACCCCAAAAATGAACAAATTCCTTTTCTCAGGAGCACGTACGAGATCCATCATTACAGAATAGAAAAGAGAAGACCCTATGCTATGCAACTGTTAAGTACTTAATATAAATACATTTACATCCTACCGGAACATAATTTGTGACTAGCATCACTATCCTCTTGCCTAGAGAGCAAATATTGACTTCCCTAGATGGAAATACTTTTGAATCTGGATCGATGTGAGAGTACAACTACATTTCCAAAAATGCAAATAGTAAATAGATCAACTTATTTACATTGCTCACCAATTAATAACATGAGAATCACAAGTAAATTGTTATACGGTTATGTGTGATCTTGTGTCTAGTAATTAACTGGCCATATGTTAAATGAGCTAATTGTTTGCCGAATAATTGTGATACTAAGGTGATGTAGATGGCATACATTTCAAAAGAGTAATGGTATACTAGTAATGTATTATTGTGAGAGTTATTATTGGTTTGAAATACATCCTAATATATGTGAGCAAGTGTAGGATTTACCGTAGAAACACAATTTCCCAAGTTGGTTATTTGATGATGTAGCTATAATAACAACAACAATAAAAATATATGTCAATGTAGGGTGTTGACCCTTATTCTATCAGGAGGGATGTCACCTACCCAACTTTTGAGACTATTTATTTTATTGCAAAAACATTATATTAAATTATAATTACAAATTTTTGTAATTATGACCAAATATTGGTCAAGGATGATTGTAATGACTGATTATTATTATTTAATAAATTAAAACAGGAGACAAACACCCAAGGGAACTGTCAAATGAGTGTTCACTGACCCACTAGGAGGAATGGAAGCTGTTAGAAGGCATGAGACAGATGTCAGCATTTGCACTCCACCACTAGCTGTTGGTTATGGGACAACTACCCCTAAATTTGTGGAATTATCCCCCAGGTGGGGGGAGGAGAGTTGATGGCTCATTAATGACTAGGTTAACCACTAAAAGGCCTAGGCAGCCTAGATAAGGCAATTCGAATTGGGCAGGCAGCTCTACATTATTTTTTGCAGAAATAAATCCTCAAGTGTATCCGGTGATCACTGAGAGATTTGAATAGGAGGCTATGTGGAAGTGCATTGTGAGGCTGTTGAAATATTTTGAGGAAATAACTAGAGGTGCTAGTGCAGGTCTCTTTGACTGCTAAGTCTATATGACTGGATGAACTACTTTGCTGCTGCAAGTGGATTGACCTAAAGCTTCTACAGATTCCTCTTCCTAGTGGTTCAATGAACAGGCTCGGGGGTCCTAAGGCAAGTAATTTGGATGTCTTCAGGAATAGGTTGGGTGGACCAGGCTCATTGGGTTGTTTGTTTCTCCTACAGCCAATCAGGTTCTATTGTTCTTCCTTATTGTTTACAGTTAAATAATTTTCTAAACTTGTAAGTTTAGTATGTACAGTTAATGACATATAGAAGTAATTGTTTTAAATTTATGACCTAGAGATGATTTTGTTTAAGGATGATTAAGTAATGAGAAGATAATTAAAGGAATATTTTCTGCATTTTTCCCCATGCCAACTTTCTGCATCGTACTCCAGTACAGAAAAGGAAGATTTAAGATAAATGATTCGATAGGTAGGATGACAAATGAATAAATAGATTTATGTTTTTGTATATCTCTAACTTTCCTCACTAGTTATTTTTTGTAACACAAACTATATGTTTAGAATTAGAATTTATTCTCAACATATCATATTCAGGCATTATAGTATTTTCTATTATGTAGAAAATAAGTCAACATTTTATCTCTACAAACAAACCTAGGGTTTTGCTTTATAACATTTAATCCATTAAAACTGTCACGAATTATAATAACTGAAAAACAAACTCAGAAATGTTTTCTCATCATTTAGATAGATGCACTACATCTCAAATTCTTTTTACAGAATAACTTTCTCATCATTCTAGGTTTTTATTTTTATTTTGTCTAATTGTTTATAAGCAACACTTTCATCACAGTTTTTAAATGCTTTTAGTATTGGACTTAATCAAGACATTTATCATTCAGAAATCCACAAGTTTGACTTCGACACTTTTAGAGTTTGCATGCACCTGTGGGTTTGTTTTAGAAAACCTAGAGTTATCTTAGAACTAGTTAATGGCCGAACATTTAGAATTTTAAACATCAATTCTTTTTCATCGAATTTTTTTCAAAACCAAAACATTACTACGTTTCAACTTTCATAGGTACAATAGCTATCTATTCAAGTCAAGCACAAACCAGAGTGTTATTATATTTATTAACTATAATAATCATGAATTAAAAACTTAGCATTGTTCTTCATCATCGAAACAAAAACATTATCATTCTGCAAACCGAAGTTGCGAAACAAAACTTTCAACTGTTTACAGTCTACACTAAAAATTGTTAACCTATAGGATTGCTAAATCAAATGCATCCTCAGTGTTCGATTATCACTTTCACGATAGCTATCATTTCAAAGAATTCGAGCACAGACAAGAGTTTCTATTATTAAAAATATAAATCAAACTATTTTATTTAGTAGGGTTCGAATACCAGAAACCAAGTTTTATCATCATCATTCTAACTTTAACCTAGTTTTTGCGAATTCAATGATTAAGTTAGCCTCGACTCTCGGCCGAAATCAACATTGGTTTCTCTAACCAAAATATCGACATAGAAGCAGTACAGGAAAACCATTCTTTTCTGCAAATCAATTTCTTATCACTTCAAACAAAATTGTAAACATTATAACCCAGACCTTTCATGTCCTCGTAGAAACGAGTTAGCTCTCGGCTATCATCTACATTATATTATCATAGTCAGATTATGGATAGAGTTTGAACCAAAACTTTACAAGATCCCTAAAACACTTAGGGTTCGTCCCTTAGTACTCACAATCTTAAACAAGTTACATTTCAACCAAAAAAATTTCAGTTAAACGCTGCAAAGCAAAGTAATCAGACAAGCCGAGGATCTCATCCTCTGGCATTTCATCTTTGGATTCTCAAAACATTATCACCAGCCAAAACTTTTCCAGGAACCAAATACATTCCATCGTCAAAACAACAAGCATCTGACACGACAAGTCAGGAGAACCTACGAAGGAGAGAACCATCGAGGCTTACCGGTGGTCAAGCAACTCTATTCCATCAAGCCATCGAATCTTGTAACCCTCTACGAAGTTGCACCTGTCATAAAAACCAGTGCGAGGTTAAATACAAAAAAACACAGAATTAACTTAGATCAACACAAATATTATTGTCATTTATCATTAACTGAAACATTACCTGTGTAATGTAGCTTCGAGACAAAAGACACCTCCTACAAAATGAAAACGATGGAGCCATCTAGCAAACATAGAAGAGAGAGTTTCGGTTCCTGAGAATGTTGGTCTACCCTTCAAGAGGATCGAACCCTGGTTCAAAATCCTTCAGCGAAAACCCTGAATAAATACTTTCTCAACATGCCCAGAAAGGCCAACTTTAGATTCAACCCTTCAATGCCTTTAACCATAGAAGGCTCGACTCTTAAATTAATCACAAATGTCAGACTATCACTCAACAGGTCACGGTTTCGAATATTGGTGAAGACCTCATAAACCTTTCTAGCGAAACCCTAGAGTTGCTCGGCCTGTCGGCCTCTCCATAGAGTCACTTCCAACACATTGAATGACAAAGGAAATAACAACTGCGCAAACAAAATAGAGTTTAGGGTTTCATGTTCAAAGTCCATTATCATGTGAGATTAACGATGGAGGAGCTGCCAGCCGGGCAGGTTGAAATTTGGACAACCCTTACGGTTATTACCATTTTGATTGTTACAACCACCATGTCGCCCAATCACAAAACCTAGGGCCAATGTATGGCACAACTCAACTTCGTAGTGCATTGTTGTAAACTCTTTCACGTGAAGACATCCACCTAAGTTTTCCACTACACATAGCAGGTAGGTGATTTTAATGCTAGGACCAAGTTTCGACAGGCTGCCAGCATGCTAAGTACCGAGACTTTAATGCCCTGTCATTATCATATGCAATACAATGTTTAGGGTTGTATTCATAACTCTTTTCATTTCCCAAAGTTATAGTGGCATTGTATTAATAGTAATACATCTCCATTGTATGGGTCAAATAATGCATGGTTACTATATATTATACTCTTCTTCTCAATAGCGTTGGTGATATCATATAGAAGCTATTAGAGTTTAGGGTATAGTTTATATATTTTGTTTATTGCTAATCAATTGTTTAAGGTAAATATCTTCAATGCTTAAGGTAAAGTCTAGGTTTCTTAGTGTGCACACGATAATGCTAGCTCATATTGAAATAGCATATATATATTACATTTAAAAAAATTTCATTTAATGTTGCAAATTGACAATAGTATCATCATATTTATGTTAATAGCAATTGTTATACTAAACTATAAATTTAGAAATGTAAAAGCTAATGACTTCAAGTGAATCTTTGCATACTTGGGAGTCTAGCACTTAATCCAAGAACTCATAGTATAAATCTAATACACAAAACATTACCACTCCTTGCATTTTGGAAAAATGACGACAGGATTTTAATAACACTAATAAGTTTGTAAACTAGTACGTAAACAAGAAGTGGAACAATGATCCATACCTTCATTAATTTGCATGCAAGGAAGTACTTAGAGTTTTCACATTACATTGACGGTGAATTAAAAATATACAATTACTCTTAACTCTTGATTTGTCGCAAATTTCTTACCCACATTTCTGCACAGTGAAACAGGTTCAAATGCCTTAGCTAAACATAACTAAGTAAACCTCAGGGTACCTCGTAGGACCCCTTCATCATCAATCAGAAGCAAATTGTCAGTACCTTGTCAAGAAAATATATCGCAGGATAAACTTAATTACAACATGTAGATTTCAAATAAACACAAGCAGAACTAATGAAGTAATTTGCGCTATGAAGTTAAATTTGTTGTTATCATAATTCATCATTAGTTAAAAAGATTAGTAATTATTTCATTTTCCGCATAAGCAGTTTCAGTATTATTGCTATATTATTTTTTATATTTTTTTTGTAAATTTCGGGATGTTACAAGGGATGAAGGTATCACCCACCATTTATCCTCTAGGACATAGAGTTATGGGAGGGAAGTGTTGATCCATGCTCCCCAAGTTGTGTGATGATGATTGTTGATCACCTACTAAGGAATCTTGGTTGATGTAGTCAAGACTTCCTCTTAGGGGTTCTATCCTAGGTTAGCTAAATAGTTGATTTTGTAGTATATTCTAGTAGAGGAAAGGATATCAAGTGGAAGATGGAAGTAGATTAGGGAGGAATGATGGTTCATAGTAGTTTAGAATGTTGTTAGAAATTAGTTATGATGTTAAGCCCTATATATTGTGGCATTACATTTCTATTATTATATTGGTATTGTGCTTATTAGTTGGATAGATCTTAATTGTAATTGTATGGTCGACCATAATTGTGATTGTACCCTTTGTATCCTCTATGTATACCAAGGAGACCTATTTTTAGCATCATCTCATCTTGTCTTATGTATTTGATATGTCATATAAGGAGGTTTTCCCCTAAAAGAGGCTTCTTAGTCATCTATTTATTTCATTCTCAAAGCGTTGGGTTACTCTTTCTTTCTATTTTTATGCTATTTTGGGAATTTGGAACATAACATTTGGTTTCAATCCATTTTTGTTATAATTTTTTTTAGAGATGTTACAGACAACAAAATTTTGAGGTGCCTCAAAGGACATAGTGAAGTATCTATGGTAAAATGTTTAGTCTTGTTTCATTATAAGTTTAAAGTTATAGTATGTGGAAGTTAGAGTTCTTTAGTAATTCAAAAACTAGTCTCAAACATGTGTTCTTGGTAAAACTATTATATCTAAAACTTGAGAGATCCAAATTGAGTGCCACCTAAGGCATCAAAAGGAAGGAAGACCATACTATTTGTGGTAAAAAAAATTGAATTAGAAAAGGACAATCATACACATGTCATGTAATGCCCCATATTTTCACCTAAGCCCATTAAAACCCTAACTGTGACTAGATGGCATCTCTTCCCTGTTATTTCTTAACCTTAGTTGGATTGAAAAGACAATGGGTGTTTGGAATATAAGATCTAGTTGTAAATGGTAGTTGTGTATGAATTTCAATGGTTAATTCATGAATGATGAAAAGGAGTATGATGTTCCTCTATCATGCTATGTTATGGATAAATGTGGTACATGAATACTAATTTATTATGTGTTTGGAAATGAACGTTAAGTAGTGTGCAAAAGGTACACATTTTAGCTTTTTACATTGTTCATGAGTTAATGAGATAGTAAGCATATGTAAAATGTTAAAGTTATGCATGATCTTGTATACGGTAACTAACCCATAGGTTAAATGGGCTAAGTGATAGCCAGAGAACAATTGCATTGAAGTGGCATAGATGATGTGGAATTTGAAATAATAATGGTATGCTAGTAAGCATTATTTAGAGTTATTAATTGGTTTCAAGTACATTGCTATGATGTTTGGGAAAGTGCAGGTTCTACGGGAAGCATAGTTTCCCAAACTGGTCATTCGATGACGTGGTCCCACTAACAAAAACAACAGCACAATATGGAAAATAATAGGGTGTTTACCCTAGTTCTATCAGGAGGGGTGGGGGTCTTACCCACTGTTTATCCTCTGAAACCTAGAGTCATGGGAGGGTTGTTCTAAGGCATGCTCCCCAAGGAGTGTGATGATGATTTTCGATTGTATGTTGGAGAAGCTTGGACAATGTAGTTTACACTTCCACTTATGGGTTCTATCTGGGGTTAGGTCAATATAGTTGATTCTCTAGGATATTCTAGCATAGGAAGGAAAGGATGTGGAAGATAGTCGTGAATTAGAAAAAGAAGCAGGTAGTTAAGGATGTTGTGGGAGTTAGCCTATAACAACTTGGTTATTTGTATGTGTGTTAAAACTCTTGCTTTATTCATGTGTGATAAAATCAGTATACCGTGCAGATGATATTAGGTTATTGTGAACTAGTTAGTAATATTGTGTGTAATATTTTGGATTTACTTGTGTAGATATTTATAAAGGATCGACGTGTTTCAAGTGGATGGTACCCATCTTCAAGATCACATGTTCCACTAGGATGTTGAGAATCCTAGCCTTCCAAGTGTTCAAGTTTGAGGTGTCCTCAAGACGGTCTTCCGGTCGTACAAATACTGATGCCATAGTCTTCAAATCTTGTGCTCAACTTCTCAGGATCTACGTAGGCTCTACTGGCATGCAAAAATGAACTCCTTCATGCCCTGATCTTTGGTACAATGTTAATATTTGGTTGAGATTTGAGATTTAATTATTTTAGATTCCGAAACTTGAAACAATGAGACAATTCAATCACATGAAATTCATACAACCATAACACAAGATATACCATGGGCAAAATATTCAAAACTATGAGAACAAAAACCCCAACAATTCTTCTTAGTATAATATAATGGATAGCAGAGAATGATTTCTTTTACAACATAGAAGATTGCTTTCAAAAGATAAGAGATCACCAAGCACTCTTGATGAAGATGTAGAAGCAATAGAGAAGAGAGATCAATCGGATGTATACCCAGCACAACAATAACAAGAAAGAACGATACCCTGCACAAAGAGAAGCGCCTTGCCTTCAATGGAGAAGAGAATTCGCTTCACATTGAATTCATCAATCTCGTATAACATATTTATACATTCTTCTCTTCTATTATTATCTTCTAACTTCAGGATGAACTCGCCCTCAAACTAGATGAATCAATCTTGCATGCAGAAGTGCGCTCCACTTCTCATGCAGTGCTTTATCTCTTTAAACTGTCACTTAGGATGAACTCACCTCTTAACTGAAAGCTTGCCCACTTAGTTAGGTGGATAGATTAAGTGTCATCACTTAGTTAGCTAGATCTTCTTTGTTGTCACTTAATTAACTCTCTTTAACTGATTCTTGATAACATCACTGTAGTGATCAATTCAAGTTCTCCTTGATTTACTGAAGTGTCATCTTTTAGTTTAACTAAAGTAAAAACACTTTGGGTTAACTAGTCCTTCTTATTTAATACTTAGTTAATTGAAATTATGCTGATTCATTTACTTGAAGTGACCACTGCAAGTTCTTTAGTTAACTGAGGCATATCTTTAACTGATGCTTTAACTAAAGCATTGATTGAGGCAAACATTGATACTTAACTGAAGCTTTATAACTAAAGATTTAACAATTCGAGTTCTCTTTAATTAGCTGAAGTATCTATGATGGGAAATTTCGAATTCTCTTGATGTCTATGCTTTGTATTTTATTTCTTTATCTCTTACTTCATGGTCAACATGTGCTAACTTTAATTATCCATCACATTGCATTATACTAAGAAGAATTATCAGATGCTGTGATCATATTATATTTTTCCGGACCAAACGATCATACGATAAAGTAATTTATTTTAGAGGTGATCAATATCTAAAGGAGACTTAACAACAATTGGTGATCATGGTTTAATAATACATCACACAACATTAAATGCTTTTAACAAGTAAAGCATGAACTTTATACAAAATATCCACCTCTATACGATAGGTCCATCTCATGGATACCTTAATATACAAGGTTCACATGAGAATCATGACTTGACACACAAGTCCGAAGCCTTGTCCGATAAGACTTTACAACATCATTACTTTGATCAATTACCTCTATATGGGAGGAATAATGTTTACATGGAAGAAATCAAAGTGTTCACCTCTATACGGGAGGACAAATCTTGGCTACACAATATTGGTTTGGAGAATGTCTCATGATGATGTATATTTAACACTCCCTCTCAGCGAGGGAGGAATTCTCTGCCATACCAAGATTGTATCGGAAGTACCTGAACTTTTTCATTGATAGAGGCTTTGTTAACACATCTGCAATCTGCTCATCAATATCAATGTACCTTTCTGGACCATGTATTGGATAAAGTGATACTTCACTTCAATGTGCTTTGAATTGTCATTAAACACTAGGTTTTTGGAAATCTTGATGCAACTATGATTGTCACACCTAATAATTGTAGGCTCAAGCTTTTCACTGAACAACCCTACAAGTAGCTTCCTTAGCCACATTGCTTCTCGGTAGGAAACACTAGCAAGTATGTATTCTACTTCAGTAGTGCTCTGGGCTATGGAGCTATGCTTCCTGTTGGACCCAGATATCATAGTTGACCCTAGGATATAACAGTAGTCAGATGTACTCTTATGATCTACAATGCTTCCTCCCCAGTCCGAGTCTGTATAACCAAGTAACATGACTCCTCCACTGGAGGCATATCTGAGTCCATATGAAATTGTACCTCGAAGGTACCTAAGCACATGCTTGGAAGCTGTCTAGTGTCTGTGTCTCATATCAGACATAAATTGACTCAGAATGCTCACAGCATAACATATATCAAGCCTCGAATGTATTGTAATGTCCCCATTTTGACCCCCTTTGCATTAAATCGTAAATGATGTAAGTATTGTTATCTAATCATGGTGAGGAGCTCAAGGCCAAGGCCCCACCATTGATTTAGCATTTTATGTATCGGTAATTAAAAAAAAATAGATGCCTATGGTTCTTGTGCTAGATGGGCACAATGTAAATTAAGACATCATGTAAATACGAATTTTAATGAAAAACCCACAATTGGCTATGCAATGCAACAAAGAGATGGGGGCATGATTCTACAAGGAATAGGGAGGAAAATTATTCAAACCCTTGAGCCAATGGTGTTAATCCATGTGTCAATGAGAAAACCCATAAACCACCAACTACCCATTTTGGGTTATGCACCCAATAATTTAATTCGTCCAGAAATTGGTTGAGGCAGTTAATGCCTTGGGAATGAAGAGGTATGGAAGCCAATTTCGTGCATGGGCAAGCCATCAACCTGGAAAAATGTAATTTTTCTTCTGGGGCAAGAAAACACCCACGAAATGGTGCCCAAAGCCATTCTGAACCAATCGTCTTTCGTCTCTCATGCAGTCTGAGCTAGCTGGGCTTTCCCCATCATGTTTTTTACCAATTTTCTGCATTTCTCTATAGCTGGGAGCTCGTTTTTGTGTTGCACAGTAGCTGGGAGAAAGGGAGTCACGTTTTGGGGGTTTATAGAGGTTGTTTCAGCCCTTGGAATGCATATAAACGTTTTCTGAAAACGAATGGCTATCCCAGGGTTTATTTCCCATCTACCAGTTCATTTTGGTTGCCCACGTTTTTCAACACTTGTATTTTTGTTGTTGGGTGCATCCCTGCATTGGTTTGAACTGTGAGCAAGAAATTAGGAGTGGAAATGGGCCTGAATTGGATTGATAAACCTAGTGAGGGGGATAACCTCTCAAAAAGATCAAAGGGCTGGTTGCTCTTCTATGCACACCTTGAAGAACACTGGAATGGAAGGTATGGCCTGAGGGACTGTGTATTAGTGAAGGGAATACCTCCTTGTGCCAGGTGTGTAAGTATTGTGGGGACCAAGCTAGATAGATCTTGCAGAGGGTGCCCATATCTCTATGGATGATCCCACTAGCTTAGCAATTCTTCCTTCCATTGCCTAATAGCCTGATAAACCCAACTGTAGATTGGCTTGGCTGATTTGGTGTATCTTTGGGGCTATGTGTGAGTCTGTTGTTCCCTGATTCCTTATAGAGATCATGCCCATCTCGGGGGTGGCAGTGTGTTGAGATATTGATAATCACAACTGGCCTATGGTTGGGTGGAACGTTGCAGTTGCATAGCTAGTTGCTTGGGGCTACTTTGTTATAAGATAAGTACTCTCTTGTGTTAACTTTGCAATTATTTATTTGATGAATATAGTGAATGTATGATGGATGTGTTATTGAAATTACTTCCGCTGAGTTTTCTTATAATTATACATTTCCATATGTCTTTTTATATTATGTGAATGCTTATTTAAAAGTGCATGGGGCTAGATGCGCAGTTTTAGCATCACGTTCTCTCTATCATGCTGGTATGATGGGAGGGGACATTACATGCATCAAGTACATTAGTGAGCCTATAAGCTGTCTATACAAAGTGGGATCTACCGGATCTAATCTAGATCCTGACTCATGAAGTTTCCACAAATTGGAAACCATCGGTTTAGTCATAGATTTGCAATCTATCATGCCAAACCCGCACAATATATCCACGGTGTACTTCCCTTGAGATAGAAAAATTTCATCTTTTCTTTGCCAAATCTCAAGACCAAGAAAGTAGTGCATCAGACCTAAGTCTTTCATCTCTAACTCTGAGGTGAGCTCCCTCTTGCACCAAGCAATCAAATGTTCCTCTATAGTGAGAAACAAATCATCAACATACAGAACCAATATCAACGGTTGGTTCTTCACTACTTTGAATTACAAATTTGGATCAACTTCACTCTTATAGAAACCCAGTTTCTGAAGGTAGCTATCAATTCTGGAGTACCAAGTCCTGGGGGCTTGCTTAAGCCCATATAGAGCTTTATTTAGCTTGCAAACATTGGACTCTTTCCCATGCACCACAAATCCTTCAGGCTTCTGAATATAAACCTCTTCCTCAACCTCACCATTGAGGAAGGCTATCTTCACATCCATTTGGTGAAGTTTCCATCCTAGAACATATGCAAGTGCAATCATTGCTTGAATTGTGGTGTACCTTTCCATAGGGGAAAAGGTATCATCATAATCGATGCCTTCTTTCTAAGAGAAAACTCCAACAATGAATCTCGCTTTATAATTCTCAATGCTACTATCTGCATCATGATTTATCTTGTAAATCCATCTGGAAGTCACAATGGAATTCCCATCAGGTTTGGGAACAAACTTCCGAACATCATTCTTCATTATAGAGTTGTACTCTTCTGTCATTGCATCTTTTCACACTTGCTTCTTTGTATCTTATTCATATGAGGGTGGTTCTGAATCACTATGTGACTCATCAATGCAACATACCCTGCTTGCGCTCTTTGGATGAGCCTACTGGTGCTCTATGTTTCTCTACATTTTGTAAGATGTATCAACACCAAGCAAATCTTCTTTTAGCAGGAGGTTCATTAGGTGACCTCTCAACTAATTCTACTGGTTCTTCAGGAGCTAGCGAATCTAAGGCATCTTCTGGTTTCTCCCTCTCAAACTCTGAAGGGGGAGAATTAGACTCGGGATCCTCCATATCTGAATCACATTGAAACTCTTTAGATATTTTGAAAGTGGCTTCATCATGGAAGGTAACATCTCCACTGTCTTCAATGTGTCTCTCACCATGTACATATATTCGGTATGCTTTGGATGACTCGCTATAACCCACAAAGGTGCCTTTATTTCCAGAAGGATCCATATTTGTTCTCTTTTCTTTCAATACATGAATGTATACTGGGCTCCCAAAGATACTTAAGTGTGAGATGTCTGGATTCTCACCAGTAAACACTTCTTCTAGTGTCTTCTCATCTATAATGGCATGTGATATTCTATTTTGGATGTACACAGCTGTACGGGTGGCTTCTGCCCATAATGCAGTAAACATATCTTGATCATGCATCATGGATTTTGCATCCTCACATATGGTTCTATTCTTCCTTTTGGAAACCCCATTTTGTTGAGGGTTATATGGTACTATTAACTGTCTACATATTCCTGCATCACTACATAACTCATTAAATGCATGTGAATCAAATTCACCTCCATTATAATACCTTAATTCCCGTATGTGATTTTCTTTCTTATTTTCAACTAGAGCTTTCAACTCTTTAAATTTGCTAAGAGTTTCACTTTTAGCCTTCATGAAATAAATCCATGACTTCCTAGAAAAATCATCTATGAACAGTACATAATATAAGAAGCCACTCAGGGAGGAGGATGACATGGGACCACATACATCATAATGTATTAAATATAAAATCCCTTTATATCTAGTAGTACTACTGGAAAATTTTTTCTTAACATTCTTCCCAAGTTCACAACCCTGACATACACTATCATGCTCAAAATCAAATACATGCATACCTTTTACCATGTTTTGAAGTCCTGGTAGTGCTTTGTAGTGTAGGTGTCCAAGCCTTCGGTGCCATAGCTCGCATGTATTGATAGTGTGGTGAATCATAGCTTGAATGTACTTCCTGGGTACCTTATAGAGTCCTCCCTCTTGAAATCCAATCACAACAGTAGATTCTAGGATTTTGTTCTTCGGCCATAAAAGTGCTTTGTTATCCATGAAGATAACTCGGAAGCATTTGTCTTCAAGAACTGAAACTTAAAGGAGGTTCTTCTTCAATCCTGGAAAATATAGAATTTCCTCCACATGTAAAATATCACCAGTGCTCAACTAGAATGAGGGGATCCAACTCCTTGGATTGAATATGTTGAGTTGTTCCCCAACTCTACCATGCATGTGAAATCTTTTTCCTTTAGATCAGTGATGGCACTTTTGTAACCAATCATATGTTTAGATACGCCACTGTCAATCAACCATGTCTCTGCATTTGTGATGATGAATCCTAAAAGGGATGAGACAAAGTAATACTCCCTTCTTGTCTCCTTTTCTATGGATGCATTCTTTTGAGTGATTTCAACTTCTATGGCGGTAGAAGCATAAAACTTTACTTTCTGCTTTGATTTGCACTCTCTTGATAAATGGCCTTTCTTGTTGCAATTGAAGCATCTAGATTTTAACTTGTCAAATCCTTTGTTGAACTCCTTCTTCTTTGGATGAGAATTCTTTTGAAATAAGGGTTTCTTTCCTTTCTTCATTCTTTCCGTGAGGGAAATGTTTTCTTCTTTGATGCACACTGACTTGCTATGGATTCACCCATCCTCTTGGAGGTAGTCATGCCACAAACTTTCGAAGTTAGGTTGTACCTCTCGGCCATTAATCACAGCCAAGAATGTCTCCCATGAGGATGGGATACCATCAATAACGGTTTGGAGAAGATCATCTTCATCCACCATTTCTCCAATACTAGCAAGTTGATCTCTTATCTGAGAGATTTTGGTGAAGAAGGAGACCATTGTCTCATCCATGTCCATCTTTAAGTTTCGAATCTTATTCTTCAATGCCCTATTTTGACTTGGGGCCTTCAGCAGAGTTATCACAGGTATCAAGTTATCTTTTATCGAATCATAGATGATCCATTTGGCCTTAGCTTGATTCTTCTTGAAGTTGATGCTCTCTACATTAGATGTAGGCTTCTCCACCATAGTGGATACATAGCCATCCAAGTCATGTTCCTTTAGGATGTTGAGAATCTTAGGCTTCCAAGTGTTGAAGTTTGAGGTGCCCTCAAGATGGTCTTTTGGTCGTACATATACTGATGCCATTGTCTTCAAATATTGTGCTCAACTTCTCAGGATCTTCGTAGGATCTAGCTGGCATGCAAAACTGAGCTCCTTCATGCCTTGAGCTCAGATACCATGTTGATATTTGGTTGAGATTTGATCTTTAATTCTTTTAGATGCCGAAACTTGAAACAATGAGACAATTCAATCACATGAAATTCATACAACCATAACACAAGATATACCCTGGGGAAAATCCTCAAAACTATGAGAACAAAAACCCCAACAATTCTTCTTAGTATAATATATTGGATAACAAAGAATGCTTTCTTTTAAAACATAGCAGATTGATTTCGGAAGATAAGATATCACTAAACACTCTTGATGAATATGCGGAAGCAATAGAGAAGAGATATCAATCGGATGTGTGCCCAACACAACAATAACAAGCAATAACAATACCCCGCACAAAGAGAAGTGCCTTGCCTTCAATGGGGAAGAGAATTCGCTTCACATTGAATTCAACAATCCCATGTAATATATTTATACATTCTTCTCTTCTATTTTTATCTTCTAGCTTCATGATGAACTCGCCCTCAAACTGGATGTATTAATCTTGCACGCAGAAGTGCACCCATCTTCTCATGCAGTGCTTTATCTCACTGAATTGTCACTTAGGATGAACTTGCCTCTTAACTGAAAGCTTGCCCACTTACTTAGGTGGCTAACATAAGTGTTGTCACTTAGTTAACTAGATCTTCTTTGTTGTCACTTAGTTAACTCTCTTTAACTGATTCTTGATAACATCATGGTCGTGATCAATTCGAGTTATCCTTGATTGATTGAAGTGTTGTCTTTTAGTTTAACTAAAGTGAAAACACTTTCGTTAACTAGTCCTTCTTATTTAACACTTGGTTAACTGAAATCATGCTGATTGATTTAATTGAAGTGACCACTGTGAGTTCTTTAGTTAACTGAGGCATATCTTTAATTGATGCTTTAACTGAAGCATTGATTGAGGCATACATTGATACTTAAATGAAGCTTTATAACTAAAGATTTAACAATTCAAGTTCTCTTTAATTAGCTGAAGTGTCTCCATGGGAAATTTTGAATTCTCTTGATCTCTATGCTTTATCTTTTATTTCTTTATCTCTTACTACATGGTCAATATGTAATAACTTTAATTATCCATCGCATTACATTATACTAAGAAGAATTATCGAATGCTGTGATCACGCTATATTATTCCGAACCAAATGATCATATGCTAAAGTAATTCACTTTAGAGGTGATCAATCTCTAAAGGATACTTAATAGCAACTGGTGGTCATGGTTTAATAATAAATCACACAACATTAAATTCTTTTAACAAGTAAAGCATGCCCTTTATAGAGAAGGTCCACCTCTATACGGGAGGTCAATCACATGGATAACTTTATACAGAAGGTTCAATGAGAATCATGACTTGACACACAAGTCCAAAGCCTTGTCCAACAAGACTTTACAACATCATTACTTTGATCAATTACCTCTATATGGGAGGAATAACCTTTACATGGAATGCAATCAAAGTGCTCACCTCTATATGATAGGATCAATCTTGGCTACACAATATTGGTTTGGAGAATGTCTCTTGATGATGTATATTTAACACTCCCTCTCAGAGAGGGAGGCATTCTATGCCATACTAAGCTTGTCTCAGAAGTACCCGGAAATTTTTCATTGACAGAAGTTTTGTTAACACATCTGCAATCTTCTCATTAGTAGAAACGTACTGAAGTTTCACTGTACCTTTCTGGACCATGTCTCGGATGAAGTGATACTTCATTTCAATGTGCTTCGACTTGTCATGAAACACTCGTTTTTCAGAAATATTGATGCAACTTTGATTGCCACACCTAATAAATGTAGGCTCAATATTTTCACTGAACAACCCTAAAAATACCTTTCTTAGCCACACTGCTTCTCGGCAGGAAACACTAGCAGCTAGGTATTCTGCTTCGATAGTGCTTTGGGCTATGGAGCCTTGATTCCTACTGGACCAAGATATCATAGCTGATCCTAGGCTATAATAGTAGCTGTACGTACTCTTACGGTCCACAATGATTCCTCCCTAGTCTGCGTATGTATAACCAAGTAACATGACTCCTCCACTGGAGGCATATCTGTGTCCATATGAAATTGTACCTTGAAGGTACCTAAGCACATGCTTAGTAGTTGTCCAGTGTCTATGTCTCAAATCAGACATAAATTGACTCAGAATGCTCACGGCATAACATATATCAAGCCTAAAATGTATCAAGTACATTAGCGATCCTATAAGATGTCTATATAAAGTGGTATCTACTAGATTTGATCCAGAGCCTAAGTACTCATGAAGTTTTCTCAAATTGGAAACCATCGGTGTAGTCATAGATTTGAAATCTATCATTCCAAACCCACACAATATATCCACAGTATACTTCCCTTGAGATAGAAAATTTTCATATTTTCTTTGCCAGATCTCAAGACCAAGAAAGTAGTGCATCAGACCTAAGTCTTTCTTCTCAAACTCTGAGGTGAGCTCCCTCTTGCACCAAGAAATCAGATTCTCCTCTCCAGTGAGAAACAAATCATCAACATATAGAAACAATATCAACGATTGGTTCTTCACTACTTTGAAGTACAAATTTGGATCAGCTTCACTCTTACAGAAACCTAGTTTATGAAGGTAGTTATCAATTTTGGAGTACCAAGTCCTAGGGACTTTCTTAAGCCCATATAGAGCTTTCTTTAGGTTTCAAACACGAGACTCCTTCCCATGCATCACAAATCCTTTAAGCTGCTGAATATAAACCTCTTCCTCAACCTCACCATTACAGAAGGAAATGTTCACATCTATCTTGTGAAGTTTCCATCCTAGAACAGATGCAAGTGTAATCATTGCTCAGATTGTAGTGTACCTTTCCACAGGGGAAAAAATCTCATCATAATCGATGCCTTCTTTATGAGAGAAACCTCTAGCAAAAAATATGGATTTATACTTCTCAATGCTACCATCTGCAACATGCTTTATCTGTAAATCCATCTGGAAGTCATAATGGACTTCCCATCAAGTTTGGGAACAACCTCCCAAACATCATTCTTCATTATAGAGTTTTACTCTTCTTCCATTGCATCTTTCCAAACTTGTTGCTTCTTCATATGAGGATGGTTCTAAATAACTGATGTGACTCATCAATGCAACATACCCTGAATATATGTCAAGTTGCTTGTTCTCTTTGGATGAGCCTGTCGGTGCTCCATGTTTCTTTGCATTTTGTAATATGTCTCAACACCAAGAAGATCTTCTTTCAGCGGGAGGTTCATCAGGTGACCTCTCAACCAGTTCTATTGGTTCTTCAGGAGCTAGCGAATCTGAGGCATCTTATGGTTTCTCCCTATCAAAATCTGAAGGGGGAGAATCAGACTTCGGATCATCCATCTCTGAGTCACATTGAATCTCTTTTGATCTTTTGAAAGCAACTTCCTCATGGAAGGTAACATCTTGGCTGTCTCCAATGTGTCTCTCACTAGGTACATATATTCAGTATGCTTTGGATGACTCGATATAAATCACAAAGGTGTCTTTCTTTCCAAAAGGCTCCATCTTTGTTCTCTTTTCTTTCGGTACATGAATGTATACTGGGCTCCCGAAGATCCTCAAGTGTGAGATGTTTTCTTCTCACTGGTAAACACTTCTTCTGGTGTCTTCTCATCTAGAATGACATGCAGGATTCTATTTTGCATGTACACAACTGTATGGGTGGCTTCTGCCCATAATGAGGTGGACATATCTTGATCATTAATAATGGATTTTGCAGCCTCACATATGTTTCTATTCTTCCTTTCAGAAACCCCATTTTTTTTTTTCTGAGGGTTGTATGGTATTGTTAATTGTCTTCATATTCTTGCATCACTACATAGATCATTAAATGCATGTGAATCAAATTCGCCTCCATTACCAGACCTTAATGCACGAATGGGATTTTCTTTCTGATTTTCAACTAGTAGGGCTTTAAACTCTTTAAATTTGCTAAGAGTTTCACTTTTATCCTTCAACAAGTTATACAACTTGACGAGAACTCGACATTGTTCTCTTTTTTGGGGGGTCAATTTTAGTAGCCGTTTTTACCTTCATTTCAGAAAGTATGTATACTGGTAGCACCATTTTTCATTTTGAGTATTTTTTGTGATTTTGAAAACTTCTTGGTAAAAAAAATTTAATTTTTATTTACAAAAGCGTTTTTTTCGACTTTTACAAAAAACTATACATTTAGTAGCAAGTCTTCATGAAAAAATATATAAATTTTCAAATTTTTTAAACTTTTAGGAGGTAGATAGAATGAAATATATATATATTTTATAAGTTTTTTCTTTGAACTTTTATCTTAAATAAGTAATTTAGATAGGAAAATTTGTAAAAAGAAAAAGAAAATAAAAACAATTTTAACCATTTTTTATTCATTTTCAAATATCTTAATTATCTAATTTAAGATTAAAAAAAATGATAAAAACACCAACAAAACAAAAAAAAGAAGCAAAATAAAAAAAACAAGAGCTGCGAGCAGCTTAGTCCCTGCCATTTGAATCAACTCATCATAACCTTATATGTTTATGATACATTCAAAGTTGAGAGGTATAAAAAATCTTGAGAGTACCAATTTCAATCTTTTCCGCACTTAGAATCTCAATGTTCAAAAAATTGATATTTGCATCTCAAGTTTTGCGATACCTTTATACCATATTTAATTGATACCTTGTCTCTGTGCTTTTTAATTGATACCTACACAAGAAATAGATAATAGAATAGCAAGAATCTGAATCTAATTACTGTTAAGTACTTGAAATACAGGTGATTGCCAGTACTTACTATTTATAACAAACTGGGAGAAACAAATAAATATTATTATTCTAAGTAATTAGATTAAACTGACAATGTTAAATGTTATTATCATTTTTTGATATTAATAATAATAACATTTTAAAAGTGTTAAGGGATTAAATAAAATTAGTCTCATTTTCACATATAGGTTTTATTTTCCAAATAGAAATCACGTTATGTCATTTGCACATTCTTTGATAATGATCAATTTATGGTTGATGATAAAGTTTATTATGAATATCGCTGGCGTGTGTTTTTACTATTCTATTGTACAATTAGTAGTGCAATGTGATGGTCTTTGTGCTTGTGTCTCGTGTTACAAGTGAATGATACCACATAGAACCTAGTTATACAATATGTATTATGTTGTCTTTTTTTCCCCTTAAAAAAAATCATAGTCCATTATATTAAAAAGGAACCACATTGTTCATGGGTCTCTTGGACCTTTACACAATAATTTTTTATCTATCAATCTTTCCATACATTTTGATTTCATCATAAATAATTCTAGACAATATATGAACTCATATGAAATCATATACATCATTATATATCAGGATTTAAAGCAAAAAAGATATTGTTCAAGTTGTAGCCTATGTGTCACTCTTGAATAGATAATTACTAGATATCTTGTGTATGACTATCATAGGTTGTTCTTTTTCCCCCCAACATGTTCTATTTATCATCGTGGATGAGGTCCATGATCATGTTCAGAAAACAAGTCATTTGTCATTTCCCATTGATGGCATAAACCCTCACCTACCTATTGACCATGTTTTGACAATAAGTCAGCCATGGAGTTCCTTTCTCGATATATGTGTTCGAATGATATGGCCTAAAAGGTACCTGAGAACCTCAATAGTTCCTCACATAATGGTGTATGCATAATGTTTCTAGGAGGATGCTTCTTGCTCAAGCAATCAATGACTAACATGGAGTCACCAAAAACATGAATCTTCCACACACCTTTAGTAGTAGCCATAATCAACACTAGTTTTAGTGCCATCAACTCCACTCGATTGTTTGTACTTCTACATAAACCTGCAAAAAACTTGATCCAATGGGTATCTAAAAATTATAATATTCCACCAGCTCTCCCCATAGCAGGATCACCTTGTGATGCAACGTCAAAATAGCACCAGGAGCCTAATCTATCAATGACTTCCTCGACAATCCTTCTCACCCTTTGGGTCACATCATCTTGTGGTAAGTGGGACGGAATTGCCAGAATTTTTGATGCATAAATATTAGGAGGAATGAGGACATCATTAAAAATAACAACAGAGTAACAAAATGGCGAAATCAATGTTTTCATTACAATATAACAAGGATTAATTATATATATATTTTTTAACCATGGGAACAACAAACTCCGAAGGGTATATCCAATAGCCCGCCCTTTATCCCATGGGAGAGCCTCTATCCCAGGGGTCGCCTACCCTTGTGACCTCCTCGGAGATAACACATGTTCTTAACCATTAGGCCCACTCAAGTGCTCTAAGGATTAATTATATTATTGCCAGAGTGCAATACTCAATGGAAAGCTTAACGAGTTGATAAAGTCCATAGTGTGTCTCATTTTTTCCTCTGCATCCGCTATAATCTAAAGCTTTCGCCTTCACTTCTCCTAGAAAATAAGGACTCAAGGGAAGGCTTAATCAGTTTATAAATTCCATAGTGTGCTTCACATTTTCTTTTACAGCCGCTAGAATCCAAAGTTGGGAATTCATTCCGCAGCTCTTCTCAACATCTTTTTGTACACAAATCTAAATTTGAGCATTTTGAAATTACAATTCAAAACTAAAATTGGTGCTCTGATTCTACACAGATGCACAAATGCACAATTGAAGCAACTAAAACTTCTAATTTTAGCAATAATTTGCTGAATTCCAAGGTCTTCATCAGAAATGGAGCAATTTGATGGCCAGATATCACACGCCATCTAAAGCCTCTGCCTTCACGTCTCCCGAAAAGCATAGGACAACATTTTGTTTTACCGCCATTTCAGACACTTCCGTTAACATGTTTCTGCTTTCCCCTCGAAGCCTCATTCCAGTAAGATAATTGATACATTAATTTTCATCTTGCAATTGCATTTCAGATTCATTTTGAAAATTCTTACCTCAGTCTAGATGGTTTAAGAAACTCAGACGAGAAATGATTTCAAGCTGGGAATTGCTACTCAGAAAATGGGTCATCTGAATGATATTGATATTACCCCAAGATTGGTGGAATGGGTACAGCAAGTATGGAGGGATCTGACCCTTATCAGTGACCTGTTTTTCTCTGAGGAATATCAGTGACCGAGTATTGCAAATTGAGTATTTCTCTGGGCAGTATAAGACAGGATTACTGTTACGGGAAAGCAAGTTGAGCATCAGATGGTTCAAGTCGAATTAAGGAGTAACAGGCGCACACACAGACAGTAGTAGTTGGATAGACGTGGATTCCACCGTTGAGAGTCCTCTGTTACCAAAATTGGTCCAAAAACCAGAAACGACCTTCGTTTAACAAAGAAACCGTTTCAAAGCCTAAAACCGAGACCAAAGCTCCACATTTGTAGCACTCTTAAAATATTATAATAAGTAATTGATAATATGACAAGCAATTGTGTATACACCAGAGCGGAACAGAGTTCATGATATTAACTAGATAATGTCAAATCGGTCGACCAAACATATTCTGGTTTGTATAAAAAATAAAAAAAAATCATATTATGACAAAATAAACATAGAGGTCGAGCTTCTGTAGAAGACATAGTTTCCCTACTTGGATTTAAGCATTCTCCATCAAATTAAAGTTTGTCTCAAATGATACAAGAGATCTTGCCAACGGATGGAGGAAACTTATTTTGTGAAAAAATAAAATTGTATACAGTACTGGTGTCCTACTTTCTATACCAGTTACACAACACGAATTTTCCTAAGTTAAAAGGTTAAATTGAGAAGGCACGTAGTAGTAACCTCACCCGCTCTCATCATTTATCCTGTCGAACCGTATCCCTTCATCATATATTATCAAATGCGCAAGGGAAGAAACATTCACAACCTGTCCTTCAACTCCAGTCTCTTCGGCAGTCCTTTTTCATTTTATCAAGCAACAAATTTTGTCAATAGAAAATGACCTGCACAAGTAGAAACATAATAGAATCAAGTTGATTATTTATAAAATATACAATTAGAGTGATGCACTGGCATAAATCACCATGCTTTTTACAAGAAGTTTATTCATGCATAAACTGATGTTTGATTGAAACCGTTCGTTTACAAAAGGATTCCACTTGCCCCTTCAAAAACTGTTGAATCGTTTCATGAAATATGCAATTATTGTAGACATTTGATATCAATATCTACTAGTTGCCTCTTGTCAAATTTCACTCTTTTGTCTAAAAATTATGGATATTTTCTCAAACTAGTAAGAGATGTTGACCAGATGTATATAATCCAGATAACTTCTAAAATGTCTTAGCCCTCATAGATCTTATACAACCCTCCCAAGCGATGCCTCAAATACACAAAACAGAGACTAAAATACAGTAATAATGCCAAAAAAAAAGGCGGGCAAACTGCCAAATGGCAAAAAATAGGAATTTGAGGAAGCACATTCCAATAATGGAGATATGCTAGCTGAACATACTTGTCACTGTCAATCAAACATTTACCTAAAGAGGGATGTTAATAACGAATTGCTATAATATTCCCTTATTTCAAATTCTAACTCTTTTTCCTCTTTACATGATTTATCATCTGTTCGGTGTCACATAATAACTGTATCTGAAAGAAACCTTTTGTTGCAAAGATATAGAACTTGAACGTACCTACATGATTTTTTGCAAAATGAATCTCTATACCATCCTCAGAAAGTTTAAAAGGGCAAAACATAACTCCGATGTTATTTATGAAAATAGGAGCACAAACTTTAGAAAGGCCCATCTCGAGTAACACGTTATTCCAAGCATCTATGAATGATTATGGTATTATATGAAGCTTTTGTCATATGATAGCTAACAAATACAAAAGTATCATGCACTAAAGTATCATGATAGTGCATGTTTGCATAGCAAAATAAATTGAAAATATAATGTAATGAATAAGACTTGCAATAAAATATAGAAGTTTTTAGTTATGGGAGTGAAAAACAAAAAAGGAGAAATCCACTGTATTACTATTTATTACGGTGTAAAAAATAATAAAAAGAGAAATTCACTAATAATCCTCCATCGGTTCCAAAACATAAAAGAAGGCGTCAAAACTTGGATCAAGTGAATAAACACCTCTGTAATCGAGTGGATCACCACTTGGCAATCATAGGTAACCTATCAGAAAAGTTGAAAGCCAACCTGTTATATTATTATAATTATGTGAAAGTTTATGTTGGAAAAGTTGAAAGCCAACCTGTTAGAAAAGTTAGAAACTAACATTGAAATCTTGATCTTAAAGTTAAAGTAAATACAGTGAAAAATAAATTTATGTGAAAGTTTATGTTAGAAAAGTTGAAAGCCAACATGTTATATTACTATAATTATGTGAAAGTTTATGTTAAAAAAGTTGAAAGCCAACCTGTTAGAAAAGTTAGAAGCTAACATTGAAAGCTTGATTTTAAAGTTAATGATTACACTAGTGAAATGGGCAATACATATCGCTCTTTCCATACTTTAGCTTGATTGAGCTCTGTTCTTAGCTGAATGCTTGTAAGTCACCCAGCTGTATGCTTACTTATATAGTAGGAGTAAGCTAGCTTTCACTATGATATGGCTGTTATTCTACTCTATTCAACTATGTGTTTATCCGTATAGAGCTTACATATCCATATTAACTCACATATGGGTAAATATAATGGTAATCACTCATTCCAATCACACTTTGTACAAAACATTATGTGGTTTCACTAAAGTGCATGTAAGTTTGTAATCCTAAATTTAAATGTTAAAATAAATTCATTAGTCACTATATTGTATTGTGTAAGAATTTATGATAAAAATAGTTGGAAGCCAACATTGTTGTATTCCTGATCCAAGTGACACCACATAGTAGAGTTCCACAGGCTGGGATCTTATTACTTTTCCTTTACATGTGATTGTTCTTGATCCATGCTCTTGTGTTGTCGATAGTGTGAAGACTTCTTTCTGAACACTTTTTTCTATGAAATAATGGAGAAGATCACTATTTCCTTTAGGATGGAAATAAAAGGGCGTAGAATATATCTTTATTTTATATACATGTATTCAATATTTTAATATAGTTTTAATTTTTAAATATTTATTTTATATACATGTATTAAATATTTTAATATAGTTTTAATTTTTAAATATTTATTTTATATACATGTATTAAATATTTTAATATAGTTTTAATTTTTAAATCTTTATTTTATATACATGTATTAAATATTCTAATTTCTTATTGCACTTAGAGTAAGAAGGTTTAGGTAAAACTTTTTATTATTAATTTCTTTAGTATAGAAATAAAATTCTAAATAAAATTATTTCTTTTTAAAATCTAATAAACCAAAATTGATCTAAATAAACTTTAACTACATAATTATGAAAAATAAACAACATAGTAAATTCTGATATCAAATTCTCATATCAGTAAAAAGTAAGCACTTGAAAGTGAAACTGAAGTAGGATTGGATAATCTATTATTCTGATTGTAAACAGGTTGCTATACAAGGCGGTGCTGGGGTCTTCTAATTTGATGCTAAAGAAATGGAAAAAAAAATCACATTTTATATAAGAGCTGTGATAAGGAGCATGAAAATTTGCATTTTTAGTTTGTTGGATTTACAGAATGATGAAATTATAACTGAGAAGAGAAGGAAGCAAGCAGCTGTACCAGTGACAATTGCTATGATATTGGAAGCATCGATTCCTTGAGCAACTTGTTCAGCAGTGGAGGCTGATCCAAAGCCACTGGAACTAGGCTTCCCCATTACAAGAGAAAGAAGTGCCATCATTGAATTAAAAACCGACATAGAACAACAACAACAAATCCTTGATGCAAATATGATTATTATGTTAAGGAACTGACACTTCCAAACTCAAGTCGCATCAACGCCCTCCCAAACAAACAAAAGTATGGGCGTGAAATATGTGATGAAATACATCAAACACCCAATGTAAGAATAATATATCACCTTCCGCTCATCTCCATGAATGACACAATATGCAGACGGGCAATCATAAATCAGTCAATGTTTTGGCCAACGACAGATTATTGTTATTGTAATTTAGTTGAGTAACTTAGGTATATAGTCTCAAACTAAGCCCACTTTTCCAGTCGGTTCAGAATCCTTTCAAACATTTAGAAATTTGGTATTAAAAACAAGACGGCATTAAAAACAACTATGATATTTAAATTCTGTATGAATAATCCAAAAATCATTACCAGTCTGATTATTAACAACTAAAAAATAAAACTTTTACATTATTCATATTTATTATTCTATATAACTCATTTTGCATATTTACTCCATCCATTATTGAGTTATAACCTTATTCTAGATATACGAACAATAGTATAACAAGTTCCATTGAGTAAAATAAGTTGCCCAAGCTTTGCCCGTTTAACTTATTCATAATTCTTCGAATAACCATAAGTAAGTTACGTTTACAACTTAGCAATAATCAATCTATCATCCTGTAAGTAAATAATCCAGAAATGAGTGATCAAGGTCTTGAAAATTACAGAAAGAGAGATTGTTGGGTTTTGAAAATTACGAGAAGTAAATGATCTGCAAATAACGAATAATGTGTAGAGAAAACAAGGGTGGAACAGTTGTAAGCCATACAACCTCAAAATATCCGAAATTGGGAGTCCGATTCTCTGAAACCCTAAAACCTGTTACAGATATATATACAGAACACATCAAGTTGTATAAATAAAAATTTCATACGAAAGCAAAGCAGGGAAATCTTACCTCCTCATAAAACTGTGCAAGGCATTGGACGTCCGTTGTTTCCCTCGCCACATGATCGAGATAAATTCCGGCCATGGAAATGAAGGAAGAAATCACATTGCAACCATCACGGGAATAGGAGGACATAAACGTCCTACCAAAATACTTTGTGAAAATTGATGTTGTCATCGAATTGCACAACCCATCCCAGCTTTGTAAAATGGAGCCAAGCGATGGAAATTTGTTTATCCTACAGGTGGAGGACATGCATTCAACTGCATGCACACATAAATCCATCCATGGAATCATTTGATTTGAAGTTGCAGTCCTCAGAAATTGCAGGTGATTACTTGCACGACAAGTAAGTTAGAGCGTGAAGTTTCAGGTAAAGTTTTAAGGTAAGGTTTTATTTTTTATCTATTTATTTATTTATTTTAATGTCTCGCAATGAGAAAAAATAGTCAATTCAAGGTTATTGTCCAATTATAAAATAGTAATTTCTTTCTTCTAACTAATTATAAATACAAATTTTATGTTAACATTAATCTAATTTTAGAAAAAAAATATTGATTGCAATTAATAGAAACACCCGAAACATATAGTCTCCTGCCTACGGCAGGGACTAATAAAACTTGAAAACAAAATAAAAACAAATTTTTAACAAAATTTTAAAACAAAATTTAAAAAAATTTAAGAATTTTTAATAAAAACTAAAAACCAAATTAAAAAAAAATAAAAAAAATTAACAAATTATAAATTAAAAACTAATATTTTCAATTAAAAAAAATTAAAATACAAAAATTAAAAACTAAAAACCAAACTAAAAAAAAAAAAACCTAACCTACCTCTCTCAATGCTGCTCAAGCATATGATAGTTATGCACTCAGAATAAAAAGGTTCTGGCCATTGTATTGCTTTAGTCTTCAAAAAAATGTGATACCCAGAAAGTCTTCAAAAAGGTGCTCAATAGATTCCAATCTAGAAATCACCACGCAACTTGCTTTAGCGAAGGAGGAATTCCAATATAGCCAATCAAATGAATGATCTGGAGCTATTGGTCTGCAACAACTCCAAACAAATGTTTTGCAACCAATCTTCAAAAATAATAATTCATAGCCAAAATGATATGTAGTTATTGATACTCGAAAAATGCTAGCATCGACAGTAGGGATTCTCCCCAATGAATAATCCCTATTAGATCATTCATTGTTTGGAATAGGGAATCCGTCCGGTTAACGATCCGACTACCATAGATATGTTTGTTGAATTTACTGGTTGCAGCCTGACCCACCGTTTATATTTTATATTTAATTATGGTTATGCAAGTTCCCTAATCTAATTGATGCATAACCTATAATTGATAGGCAGAAGCCTCACAAGTGATGCGCAAGTTCTTACCTCTCGTCTTATCACTTCTACCTTATCAATCACCTAATCCTATTCTAACTTAACTAATCTATCCTTGCAAGGAGCGAGTTTTAATGAGAGTAATATCTGAGAATGTTTATACAAATCCAACATATAGCTATTAGATAAAGTATTTGCATTCACAACAGAAATATACAAAGGTAGCTTTGATGACATTTATATCCATTTCTTACTCTTATATCGCATAGACATTCGCATAAACAAGTAAAATCATTCATTACCATCGAAATAATTCAATAAAGTTAGAATGATCTCACAACATGAGGATGAACACATGAAGAAATAATTATGACCTCTTATCCAAACATTCCACGCAAAATCCATGCAAGCTTTACCTGGAAAAATAGGTCTTTCTCATTAGCAGAAAATTAGTTTTCTTACAAAATGTCTCCAACTTCTATTACACCAAAAAATCCCCCTTTTTCCAATCCCTTCTACTTTCTATTATTTTACAAGATAATTTGTCTTTACATGACCAATCCTTTCACCTACCCTCCGACCCTTGGATTGCTAAAATTTTGTCTCTTGTGCTTGCACAACCAAAAATAGATAATTATTCACAAATTATATTATTCTGTTGGTGGGGTCTCTAAGCTAGAAATATGACTATCCCACAAATCAGTTTTATGAAATATTACAATACATTGTTGGGGCTCTAATAATTTTAAAGAGACCTCATGAATAGATAAATCTTTCCCAACACCTATTACTCCTTTAGAAACCGCCTTATAACTTTCTTCCAGAAAATAAGCATTCACAAATGCTTGTCCTATGTGCTGTTTGAGATATTTTTCATTAAGCACATCCAATTTCCTGATGTACTCCAGGTATTCCTTTAAGTTATCTTTCAATTATGTTAAACGTTGTTTTTTGGTAAGCAACCCGTACATATCTTTTTTTTATAACAGAAACGGGTAAAAAGATTTTGATTATAAAAAAGTAGCAGATATTACAAAAAAAGGGAGAAGGATTGCTCCCATCGTAGGACTGAGTCCATGACTCCTTGTTCATCCTTTTCTATTTTGTAACAGTCATGAAACTTCCCTAGTCTGTGAATGCTATAAAATCTAACAAACTGCCCAAGTAGGTAAATACAGAAACAATACATAGATGTGTAGTAAAAGAGATAGAGTCTTCCAAGAGGACAACTTCAAAAAACTTAACAAAAAAGAGCCTGCATAACCAGGACGAAAACAAATACAAGTCGCCCGAATATAGCCTTGGAACCTGGAGTGTAGACCATGTGTCATCGATGGCCAAAAATTCATGTTGGCAATGTCGTTGCAGCTAACCAAAAAGAGAAAAAGTTCGGGGTTTTAAGTCTGGAATTGAGTCTCCGAGGTCCTGGGGAGGTTTCATATTACAGGCTCCTCGAAATTTCCTTTTACCATGCCACCTCCTACTTTCCAACCGGTGAAGAAATGCCCAATATCATCCCTTAGTAGATCCACTTTCTTTTCCACTATTTTGATACCACTATTAACATTTCCGAAGCTGATATCCATGTTGATAGCCGGGAAAATATCCGTTTTATCTCCCAGGTGGGAAACCCTGTCTTGACATATGAGAACTTCAGAGAGTGTAATACCCCAATTTTGACCCTTATGGTATATTGGCTTTTAATGTAAATATTGTGTACATGCAATGTATGTTTTCCTAGTGTGGAGCTCAAGGCCAAGGCCCTGCTAGTGTATGCTCGGATTTTATTTAGAAAGGCAATTATTTGATATTATGTTAGCCATGTGCTATTATGCCATGAAATATTGTAATTTGATGTAAATAATAATATTGCAATAAAATACAAAAACTGGCTATGTAAGAAACTAATGAGAATGAGCAATGTGTATCCCACTAGGGAGTGGTGAGGGGGTTGTGGGATTGAACCATAGGCTGCCAAATGTCATCTTGTGCACCCATTTGACTTTCCTTGCTGACATTTATTTCAGTTGTAAGAAAGTTGTTAAGAAATCAGTCCATGGCTTCAATGGAGCATGGGCAACCCAGAAATTCGTATGGCGGGTATGGGATATGTTTTCTTGACCCACAAGTCACTCTACCTCAGGGTAATAGGTTCTTCCTTATTCCCATTCCATTGTTGAAGATCCAAGCTTCAGTTTTCATCCATTACACATGCCCAACAGTGAGAAAAACCAGAAATCACAACTGTGAATGAACCCACGTTTTGAAGTGCCATAAACACCCAGAATTTGGTATTGACAGTGAAATCCAATGGGGGATCCATATATATGGACCTTGGGGTGAAATTGAGAGTATTAGATACCCCGAAATCCATTGGAAAACCCAGTTTTTATAACCCAGAAATCCAATTACAGGATTGAGTTATTTGGTCATTGAATTGTGAAAATCCAAGTGTGAATGATAGAACAGAGGTTGGGATTGCTTGATAAACCTAGTGAAGATTAGAATCTCAAGGAATTATCAGCTGGACCTTTCTATGCCCATCCTGAAGAGCACTGGAGGGAAGGGACGCCTAAGGGAATGTGCAACAGAGAAGGGGACCTTCCTTGTGTTGGGTGTGGTAGGTATTGTGGGTGCCATGATTGTTTGAGTTTAGTTGAGATGTCTGTAGCTTTGTGGTTGAGCTCACTGGCTTAGCATCCTCCTCATTCGAATCTTGCATGCTTGATAAACCCAACCGTGTGTTGGATTAGCATGACTGGTTGTGTGAAACCATGGCTGTGAGTGAGCCTGTCTAGTTCCTCCTTACTGGATACACATCCTAGCTTGGGGGTGGTCTCTCAGCTGAAAGAATACAGACTGGACAAAGACCTATGGTTGGGTGGAACGTTGCTCCCACATAGCCAGTTGTTGGACAATTTCATTTTCAAGATAAGTATTCTCTGTGGTTTAAATTATATTCATTCTGTGCTCTGCAATGTTTAATTTGATGACTGTTAATGATATGTTGAATGCATGATGTAGTTGTGTGTGGATAATGTTTATTTCTGCTGTGTTTATATTGAGTATGAATCTGCACGCATAAGTTTTTATTTATTATGCATTTTCTTAGTAATGTATGGGGCTGAGTTACACAAGTAAGCCCTGGAATGTTAGTCTTGTTTCCTCTCTTGCACTGGATCAATGGGAGGGGTCATGACAAAGAGCGTGACATTAACGAGGGAGAAGAGGCTAGTAAGGGCCCTCTTCATCTCCAGGTTTTCATATCGCAACATTCTCATCTATTCCTGTATTTCTTTAAAAAAATTTGGACTATCCTTCACATTGAAGCCTCCGCCCAAGCCCATGGGATAACTAGGGGAGGGTTCACGCTGAGCCGGGGAGGGATACCATTTTCCTTTAATGCCAAGAAAATCAAGATTACATGAGACGTGGCCAGGAGGGCTTACCGAAGAAGCTGAGTTCGCTTGACACTCATCTTGTAGCGCAAAGGATTTCCTGATGTCCAGGGTTGTGGGGCTCTCGTGCTTCTTGATGGTCTTTCTGCATCGCATGCACTGGGGCAGAGGAGTGGTCGAGCAATCCACCAGAGAGCCATGAGCACTGAAGTCTCCCATTCCGCAGAGAGTTATACAAGACAACTTATTCTTCACGAAATGCACATCAAAGAATTCATGGACAATAGGCTTCGACACTTCCCCATCACGCTATATAATTTGTCAAAAATACCCAAAAGAAGTAAATTGACTAAGGATGTGTTGAATGAAGGGTTATAATACAAAATCAACAAAGCAAAAACCTACAAGTGCAATACTACGAAAGAAATTATTGAAAAGGTTAAATCTTAGGAAAGTTCCAACGGTAGAGATGACGAAGGAAAAGATCAACGGCTATCGTGGATCCCCGCACCACCCAAAAAGTTCGCTTACAAACAATGGTGAGTGGTTGCGGACATAATACCGCTGGAGTACGTGTCGCATTGTTATTTCCCCGCATCAACATGATAGTGGTATCACAAACCACTACAGCACCGTGCAGAACCACCAAAGGATAATACAGGGTAAACGTGGGCCATAGCACGTGGCAGACGCAGAAGGCATAGGGGAATACGCCATATGTTGACATAAATCAGATGGATGATATACATTGGCAGAAAATCTAAGTACGAGATTCATCCACATCATGGGAAGTGCACACTCAATAAAGGAAAGAGTGGTTGCGGTAATTAAACCACTCTAACAAGTGTCAGAAAATGGTTGATCCGCACACAGTTAAAACTGGAAAGGAAAACCATTATTGGGATCGCGGATACCACCATGGGAAATAAAGAGGCACAAGATCTAACGGCTCAAATAAAAAAGCATGTGATCAACGGTTGGAAATAAAGTACATTCGGAAAGCTGCCAGAAAGTTAAGAAAAAGAGCTTATATAAAACAAAAGGGTTTTCAAATAACGACATTTTGTCTATGTGTCGCTGTTCTTGGAAGCTCTGAAGACCGGTGGAGATCGGCAGTTGCGACAGAAGGATAAAGACATGTTTGTGCAAGTCACCTTGAAATGCGAGTCTTGGTGAAGGAAATTACCAGTTATGATTTACCCACGGTCGACCAATGGAACTATGTGGATAAATATGGAAGGACAAGATATTCTGTTCATTCATGAAGATACATTCAGAACTCTTGCCAAGTGGCAAAAATGATGTTTTTATTTTAAAAATTTGTAATATTGTTTAAAGACAGTTATCTTTCGAGTTAAGACATTTTCAGTTACTAGTTAAAAGAAGCGGTTATGTCAAGCTTCTTTCGAATTTTGTATAAAAGACAATGAGAATCATTTTTAAAAGGGTTGGAAACTCTTTGAGAGACAATAAGTTTTGAAGTCAGATTTTGATAGAATAATAAAAACCGCACAGTGGAAATACCTATCTTTGGAGACTAGAGATTCATGTGTTGATCATTTTTACAGTCTGTCTTTTCCCTCATCTCTATATGTGCATGTTTACTTTCTTTGTTATATCTTCCATTATGTTCTTCTTCTATGCTTAAATGAACGTTGGAAATAAATCGGGATTCATGGTGGTTATGCCTCGTTTTATCGCATTTAAGTATCCATTATTTATCTAAAGTTGACAATGGATTCATCCTAGTTAGATGCCTGTTGTTGATGGATTATCATTATTTCTTTCTATACCACCTGCAAAATCAAATTGATTGTGATATGGTTGCTATCTTGCCTCTGTGAAAATCTCTTCGGTATAAATCTCTTGCTGGCACGTTAGATATTTGAAAGTTGACTCCATACCCAATGTTTCTTGTTTCCTTTTCAACCAAGTAAATCATTTTTGAGAAATTTTGAGCGTGTTTCTATATATTTTTAGCCTCTACATATATCTTGTGAGAGAGCCCTCTCTGGTGGAAAAAATGGCTAGGTTTTCTACCTAAAGTTTGGTTTGAAATAAGTTACCTTAGGTGTTATTCTTTTACAACCAGGATAAAATCTGAGTGTTAACATTTTGGCGCCGTTGCTGGGACAACGAAAGTGAAACTTTCATTGGGAGAAACGACAAAGAAAGGTCAAATTTCTTGGGCAAGGAAGTTTGAAGTACAAAAGTTGGTTGTAGATATTGCCCTGGCGACTTCACTTGTGAAAATTTTTTAAGGTTTTTTTTGAAGGTATTCAGAAATAGACATTGTGGCTATAAGAAGAAATCCCGGTTCACAGTTCTTCTTAGGCGTGGATAATCCAAAAAAGCTCCTCAAGACGGATAAAGGCAAAGGAAAGACAAAAGAAGGTATTTCTCAGTTTTCGAATATATTCCCTTCTTTTCAAGAAAATATGTTTGAGGAAGAAAATATTGGTTCAAGTGAAAAAGTTTTGTTTAGAACTAAATCAGATTCTGATTTGAAAGAAACAAAGGTTGATCCAAAAAGTTTGTGGGAATATTTTTTAAAATCTGTCTGGGAAAATTTGCAAGAATCTGAAAAGGCTGGTTCCAAAATATCCAAGGCCCAAAGAATACCTGTGCAAAGTCATAAATTTATAAAACAATAGGCAGTGATTGTTCCACCTTATAATCCACCACCCATGGCTGCCATATTTTTCCCATTGGTTTTGCCCGCTGCTTTACATGATTTGCCTCAAAATTATGGACAGAGAATCGTTACTTTTGATGATGATGGTAATTATACAGCATAGCAACATGTTGATAACTTTAGTGATTTCATTGATTTAGAAGAAGTGGATCATGATGATGCAAAAATGAGGTTGTTTGCTCAAAGCCTACGAGGCGAAGTCAAAAAATGGTTCAGAGCTTTAACTGCAGGATCAATTGCTAATTATGATGCTTTCACAACTCTTTTTATCGAAAGATGGGAAGACCAGAAGAATCCTTCACATATGTTGACACAGTATAACAATCTGAAGAAAGGAGGTTTTGAGTCGGTTCAAGAATTCTCTGCCAGATTTATGAAAGTTTATAACTCTATCCCTGCAGACATAAAATTTCCAGTAGGAGAAACCAAGTTACATTATGCAGATGCTTTTGAAGGTGATTTTTCATGCACATTAAGAGAAAGAAGATCTACCACTTTGGCAATAATGATGAAAGATGCAGTGGAAGTTGAAGCTAATATGATGGCTTCTGGCAAGATGCGGCATAGAGATACAGACCTAAATAAAAGTAAGGAAGATAATCAAAATACAACTTCTTCTTCTTCCACAGATGTAAAATTTGAAGCAATGATGAAAACCATGGAGAAGTTGTTAGACAGGTTAGTGGTGGATAACAAAGCTCCGAATAGATAACAAACAGAACCTCAAATCAGAAACCCTAATTTTAGGAGACCCTTTGTCCCACCCATAAGGCCAAGAGATCAGAGGAATCCAAGGAATACAGAAGAAGATCCAGTCAGACCTCCTTTTCCTGAAAATTATATTGTTGGGGAAGATGAAGCTGAGATGGCTGAGAGTGACATTCACCATTGTGGTAGTTTTGATTCAGAAGTCTATTTGACTAAAAATGAACATGATATGTTCCTTGCAGAAGGAGAATGTTGTAATTTGGAGACAGAAATTGATCAATACCAAATTGGTTACCAAAGTGCTATAAACGATCTTCAAAGAAAGATAAATCTGAGAAATAGAGACATTATAATAGACAAAGGAAAAGAGTTAATGGGTAAATCAAAAGGATCTACAGATAAACCCTCTACCAGTCAGAATGAGCAACAAACGAGAAGAAAAGAAAACGGAGATATACCAAAAGGGATTTCAGATAACAAGAAAGATTCAGTAAAAGAAGTTGATAAAAACTTGGTTCCTTTTTATATACAAAATGAAATGTCTAAAGTCAAGATTTCTGTACCTTTCAATGAGATATTAAAGAATAAAGAATACAAGGAACAAATTTTTAAGATGATGCAAGTAGAAAATCCAGTGGAAGTAGATACTTTGGAATTGGATAATGATGCTCCTAATATTTGTCTAGGTTCAAGAATGGAAGATAATAGTTTTGGGAAAATTTCTCCTTTCTATGTAGATTTGAATGTTCATGATAAAGTTGTGCATAATTGTATGTTAGACTCGGGAGCTTCTCATAACCTGATGCCGAAACTTGTAGTTGAATCTTTGGGGTTGGAGATCACAAGACCATATGATGACCTATTCTCTTTTGATTCAAGGAAAGTTAAATGTTTAGGGTTGATTAAATATTTGACAGTCAATCTCAGTAAAATACCAGTCAAGGGTATCCTCATGGATGTGGTGGTTGCTGATATTCCAGCAAAATTTGGTATGTTGTTGTCTAGATCACGGGCTTCAAAGTTAAAAGGAACTTTGCAGATGGATATGTCTTTTGCTACTATTCCAGTGTTAGGGGTACACAAAAGATTATATGCTGAAAAAAGCGTTGCTTATTTGGTAAGTGACTTAAATGAACCTGAAAAGCATGCTATATATGCAGTAGACACAGATTTGGGGTCATGTATTCTGTACAATGATGTTGAATCCAAAGAAAAGATGAATTTGATCAAACCTAAAGAAAATGAAAAAGAAAGACTATTAAGAGAAAAAATTAGAAAAGAAGGAACTTGGACAATGCATTTTGATGGAGCTAGGAGCAGAGAAGGAGCTGGTGCAGGAGTATGGATAATCACACCTGATCAAGAATTCTTGATGTTTTCTTATCAATTGAATTTTGAATGTACAAACAATGTTGCAGAATATGAAGCTTTGATTCTGGGGTTGAATGTATTGAGAGATTTAAAAGCAAAAAGAATTGAAGTGTTTGGAGATTCTGAATTAGTAATAAATCAGGTAAAAGCTATTTATCAGACCAAACATCCTAAAATGAGGACATACAGGAATGAAGTGTGGGATTTATTGAAATTTTTTTTCGATGAAAATGATGTTGTTACAATTCCTAGACTTAATAACATCGTAGCAGATTCTTTGGCCACTGCTGGAGCTGCGTTCAAAATCCCTATCTTTTCTAAAAAGAAATATGATATTGAGGTTATACACAGACCATCTATCCTAAACAATATCAAACACTGGCAGGTTTTTGAAGATGATCAGCAGATTAAACGCTTTTTAGAAATGACGGATGAATTCAATTACAGGTCTATTGATGCAGAAGATGCTGAAGCTGGTCCAGATGAAAAAGATTCCCCTGAAGAAACAGAAAAGTTCAAGCAAAGGATTGGAGGTAAGGATATAATTCAGCTGAAGAATAATGTTATCCCTAGAGGTTTGATTCCTTTAGAAAAATTGTTTGATAAAAATGACGTGGTGAAAAATCCAAAAGTAGAACCTAAACTTGAGGATGTCAAAGATTGCAATTTAGGTTCCGAAAAAGATCCCAAATTAGTAAAGATTTCAAAGAAACTACCAAGAAAGGAAGAGAATAAAAGTGTGGAAGTGATGAAAAGATTTTCAGATGTTTTCGCCTAGAGTTATGAAGACCTGAAAGAATATAATGTTTCTTTTATACAGCATACAATTCCTATCAAACCTGATGAAAAGCCTTTTAAGCAGAAGTTGAGAAGAATAAATCCCAAGTTGCTTCCAATAATAGAAAAAGAAGTGAGAAAGATGTTTGATGCTAATATAATCGTATCCTTGAGATTTTCTAAGTGGTTGGCTAACCTAGTACCAGTAAGGAAAAAGAATGGCGAAATAAGGTTGTGTGTAGACTTTAGAAATTTGAACAAAGTCTCTTTGAAAGATAATTACCCACTCCCGAAGATGGATCATATTTTGCAGAAAGTTGTAGGAGCTGAAAGAATTTCCATGTTAGATGGTTTCTCAGGTTACAATCAAATTAAAGTTCATCCAGAAGATCAGGATAAAACTACTTTTACTACTCCATGGGGAACGTTTATGTATGCCAAAATGCCATTTGGTTTGATGAACGCAGGCGCAACCTTTCAGAGAGCCATGGACATTGCATTTGCATATGAAAGAGACAAATTTGTGGTAGTATACATGGATGATATCACTGTATATTCAAAGAATGCTGTTGATCATTGGAAAAATCTGGAAAGAGTTTTCTTGAAATGTAGAAGGTTTGGGATCTCTTTAAATCCAAAGAAATCTCATTTTTGCATGGAAGAAGGAAGATTGCTGGGACACATTATATCAAAAGAAGGCATCAAGATTGACCCAAAGAGAGTATCTGCCATTCTGAAGATCGGAATCCCTAGAAGTAAGAAGGAGATTCAGTCATTTATTGGAAGGGTAAATTGGTTAAGAAGGTTCATCCCTAGTTTTGCTGATATTTTGAGAAACATATCTGAAATGCTAAGAAAAGACAAGGAGATTAAATGGATTGATGAAGCAAGACAATCTTTTGATGATATTAAAAGGGCATTGACTGAAGCACCAGTGTTAATTAGTCCAGATTATTCAAAAGATTTCATTATGTTTACTTATGCATTAGAGCACATGGTAGTTGGAGTATTGTTACAAAAGAACCAAGAAGGTGTGGAACAACCAATTGCCTTTTTGAGTAAAATTCTGAGGGATGCAGAATCAAAATATAACATTATGGAGAAACAAGCTTATGCTTTAGTGAAAGCATTGAAGGATTTCAGGATATATATATTGCACTCTCATATAATAGCACATGTTCCATCAGCAGCAGTGAAAGATATTCTTACCCAGCCAGATCCCGAAGGAAAAAGAGCAAAGTGGATAGCAGTATTATTGGAATATGATCTCGACATTAAGCCTACAAAGCTGATAAAAGGCCAAGGTCTGGCTAAAATGATGACGGAGACAAATTGGGATTCTCTAGGTATGAATTTTCTTTCCGAAATTTCAAAAGAAACCATTCCAAATTGCCAAGTAATCGAAGATTTCTCTTTATCTCCTTGGTACGCGGACATTGTGTATGTTCTGCAAAATCTTCAAGCACCTGCAGATATGGAAAAAACAAGAGCAAGATCAGTGAAGTTGAAAGCAGCCAAGTTCTGCATATTAGATGGGAATTTATTTTGGAAAGATCCAGGAGGTATTCTGTTGAATTTTCTATTAGAGAATGAAGCGCAGCATATTATGGTGGAATTTCATAAAGGCATGTGTGGAGGACATCATTCATGGAAGGCTACGGTGAACAAGATTCTTAGAGCTGGTTTTTATTGGCCCAGCATGTATTCAGATGTATATAAAGAAGTGACCAAATGTCATGAGTGTCAAATTTTTGATGGGAAAAGAGAACTATTACCATTTCCTTTGAAACCTATTTCAGTTGAAGCACATTTTCAACAGTGGGGGTTAGATTTCATTTGTGAAATTAACCCAAATTCCTCAGGGCAGCATAAGTGGATTCTGACTGCTACAGATTATTTCACGAAATGGATTGAGGCCATTCCAACAAGAAACGCCACAGAAACAATGATAATGAACTTTTTAGAAGAAAACATCTTATCCAGGTTTGGTTGTCCTAAAAGGATAGTGACAGATAATGCTCCAGCGTTCAAATAAAAAAAGATGATAAATTTTTGTCACAAATATCACATACATTTAAATCATTCCACTGCTTATTATCCACAAGGAAATGGGTTGGCTGAATCTTCAAATAAAAGTCTAGTGATGATCATAAAGAAGTTGCTAGAGGATAACAAGAGGGCTTGGCACACTAAATTAAAATATGCTTTGTGGGCAGATAGAATCAGTACAAAAAGAGCAATTGACACTTCGCCTTTCCAGTTGGTGTATGGCACAGAGGTAATTTTTCTTGTTTCTTTGGGGTTGCCAGTTATGAAATTGTTAGAAGAATTCGAAGAAGAACCAAATCATATGCAGAGGAGGATAACTCAAATGATAGAATTACATGAAGTTAGAGAAAAAGCATACAATAAAACCTAAATGCATCAGGAGAAAATGAAATTTTTTTTTGACAGAAAGGTTAAAGAAAAGAATTTTCAGATAAATGATTTAGTTTTGAAGTGGGACTCTAGAAATGAAGATCACCATGGGAAGTTTGAGCATTTGTGGAAAGGTCCATATATTGTTGCAGGATACCAAGGAGAAAATGCATTCACCCTTAAAAATTGCAATGGAGAATTTTTTCCTGGAGGACCAGTAAATGGTAGACACCTCAAACATTATCTCTCTTAAAGGATAGAGGTGAAAGAGAATTTTGTACAGTGTATATATTTTCCTTTACCATGCATTACCAAAAAAAATAAAATAAATGATGATATGAAGCTTGATTTGTAGAAAAGTTTGAATGCATCCCAATGGATCAGGCACTTGGTCTACGATGTTCTTTGCTACCTCACGGGGAGGATAGCATCCCCAGTTGGAGCCAGTTGTTGACACCATATTTGAAATACTCAAAGAAACCCTAAAAGGTTTGTCAAAAATACCCAAAAGAAGTAAATTTTCTAAGGATGTGTTGAATGAGGGATTATAATACAAAATCAACAAAGCAAAAACCTACAAGTGCAATAGTCCGAAAGAAATTATTGAAAAGGTTAAATCTTAGCAAAGTTCCAACGACAGAGATGACGAAGGAAAAGATCAACGGCTATCGTGGATCCCCGCACTGCCCAAAAAGTTTGTTTGCAAACAATGGTGAGTGGTTGTGGACATAATACCGCTGGAGTACGTGTCGCATTGTTACTTCCCCGCATCAACATGATAGTGGTATCACAAACCACTACAGCACCATGTGGAACCACCAAAGGATAATATGGGGTAAACGTGGGCCATAGCACGTGGCAGATGCAGAAGGCACAGGGGAATATGCCATATGTTGACATAAATCGGATGGACGATATACATTGTCAGAAAATCTAAGTACGAGATTCATCCGCATCATGGGAAGTGCACACTCAATAAAGGAAAGAGTGATTGCGGTAATTAAACCACTCTAATAGGTGTCAGAAAAGGGTTGATCTGCACACAGTTAAAACCGGAAGGGAAAACCATTATTGGGATCACGGATGCCACCATGGGAAATAAAGAGGCACAAGATCTAACGGCTCAAATCAAAAAGCATGTGATCAACGGTTGGAAATAAAGTACATTCGGAAAGCTGCCAGAAAGTTAAGAAAAAGAGCTTATATAAAACAAAAGGGTTTTCAAATAACGACATTTTGTCTATGTGTCGCTCTTCTTGGAAGCTCTGAAGACTGGTGGAGATCGGCAGTTGCGACAAAAGGATAAAGACATGTCTGTACAGGTCACCTTGAAATTCGAGTCTTGGTGAAGGAAATGACCAGTTATTTTTTTGTTTCTTGTTGTCCAAATTTTCCAGCAAATGTATTTCAGGAGGGCTTCCCAAACCCTAGTGAAGTCTGGCTTTTGTGCAAGAGATCCTTGATAGTAGTCCTTCCAGCAAGCAAATAGATCGTTCCAAACTGTTGCCATTGTCATATGGAAGTGAATTCCTTGGGTAGCACGAGTCCAAACCTCTTGTGTGAAGTTACATTCCAAAAACACATGTTCAAGTGTTTCTTTCCGACTCTTTGCATAGAATGAAATGCAAAGGCCCTTCTATCCCTCTCTTTCTCAGGTTCTCTATTGTAAGGGTTTTGCGATGAGAAAGAATCCAAAAGAAGGCATTTATTTTTGGCAAACCATCCTTACACCAAACATTTTTCCATTTTCTTTCTTTGATTTTATTGTTGTTTGAGCCATAAAGGATACGATATCCTTTTCTAACCGAGTAGGAGCCATAATTCCCCCAGCCTCTTCTATCTTTTAGATGCTTGTGAACAGGAGCAGAGCCTTGCAACGTATATAGAAAGGTGTTGTAGTATGCCAGGAGATGATCCGGAATCTCCAAACCCTTCCAGCTAGCCCATTGTCTGTTGAGAGTCCAGGAGGATAGATCATTAAGCGTGGTAATATTGAATTGATCAAGCCATTTCTTAAGATTTGAGAAGGCCGGCAGAAAACTAGATGGGGAGAGAGGCCCGATGTTATCTTGCCAAATGTTAATCCTCCTTCCACTTCTTGGAATCCAATAAAGGTTGTCTTGGATGAGAAAGGAGGCCTTTTTGCATAAATCCCAAATTGGGGATCCACCTCTGTTCGAGTCGATTTCATCCAAGCATCTTCGTCTTGAGCCTTTTAGGTACTTTCTTTGCAGAATCGCTTTCCACTAGGATTTGCCACCAAAGACTAATATCCATAGAATTTTGGCCCCTAGAGCGAGGTTCATACAATTCGGATCTCTTAATCCTACTCCACCACAATCTTTCGGGCTGCAGACAATATCCCAGTTGATAAGATGAAATTTTTTAGTGCTGGTGGATTTGCCTTCCTGCCACAAGTTTTTTCTTATTTCCTTAGTTATGTCTTGCATAATTCTTTTGGGAGCTAGATAAATTGAGCAAGCATAGGTTGGGTAGGCCGAGAGAACTGCATTGATAAGCACAAGTTTTCCAACTAGGTTGAGCCATCTTGCTCCCTATGAATTGATTGTATCCTTGATCTTCTCAACCAGCCCTTGCCAATCTGACATATTTTTTTCCCCTTGAAAATGGGAGTCCTGAGATAGTTGAAGGAGGTCCAAGCTGACTTTCCTTCAAAACCAAGGATACTGGCAATTTTTTCCGTAATCCCAGGTGGGAAATTCCAACCATAGACTTTAGACTTGGTTGAGTTGACTTTTCCATTAGAGGATTTTAAGAAGGTGGAAAGTGCCCTTTTGAACCTTTCAACAATGATCTTGGAAGCACCCCCCAACAGAATAGTTTCATCGGTGAATTACGCATGATTGAATGCCTTAACTTCTCTAGCGATCCTTAAGCCTTTTAACTCACCCGTTCTTTGTAGAGAATGAAGTTTCCTGCTCATAGAATCTGCAACCAAGAGATATAAAAATGGAGACAAGGGGCAGCCTTGTCTAAGGCTCCTGGTGAATTAGAAGAATTCGGTAGGCCTTCCATTCACAAGCGGTGCAATCCAGGGACTACCTATACAAGCCTTGATCCGTCTTAAAAATATTTTGGAAAAGACAAATTTGTACATGATTTCAAAGAGAAAAAAGCGATTGACTCTATCAAAAGCGTTAGCCATATCTAGCTTAATGGCCATACCTTGGTGTTTTCTTTCCATGCTGGAATGAATGGCTTCTTGGATGATGATAATGTTGTCTAGAATTCGTCTTCTAGCTATAAAACCACCTTGGGAATCCGAGATGAGGGAGGCCATGATTTTCTTCATTCTAGTGGCCAGAATTTTCGAGAGAATTTTATAAGAGGTGTTAAAAAGAGAGATTGGCCGAAATCTATCAATCGATTGATGGATTTTATCTTTAGGAATCAGGGCCAAAAAGGAGGATTTGGTTGCGCCACCAATCTTATATTTCTTTCTCGTCCAATTTAACATTCTTTTTAAATCCTCTTTGATGATATCCCAAGTGACTTTGTAGAAATTGATGGTGAAGCCATCTGGTCCAGGGGTCTTGTCAGCGTGAAGAGCCCAAACAACATCATTTATTTCAAATTCCAGAATAGGCTTTGAGAGATCCCTATTCTCACAATCAGAGATAAGGGAGGGGATACCACCTAGAATATCGGCCTATGAAATGGGATCAGTCTCTTCAGAGTTGGAGTAGAGCTCTCTAAAATGCTGGAAAATGTGATTTTTTATTTCATCTTGCCCCGTGACCTTAGCCTCATTCTTGCATTTCAATTCTTTTATAGTACTGTAGCTGAGCCTGAACTTGGTTTGCTTGTGGAAGTAATCTGTGTTGCTATCTCTTCCTTTCAGCCACAACTTACTAGATTTCTGTCTCCACACTTCCTATTCTTTCCTAGCAGTGGTTATAATTTTCATATTTATCTCCCTTTCCCGAGTCAGAACCGAATTGGTAATCTCTTCCTTCTCCATGTTGGTGTGAAGATTGCCAAGATCCTTCTGAAATTGAATTTTTTGAAAACTTGGATTTTTGAAAGCAACTTTCACCCAACTCTTAAGAGCGTACCTCACTGATTTGAGTTTTGATTCCCAAATTTAACTTGGGGAGCCATAGCATTGGTGATTCCAAGCATTTTGAATGAGTTCCAAAAATTTTCCATCATGAATCCAAACAGGATTAAAATGAAAAGGACCAAGATCGATCGGAACAAACAGAGTTAAAGATATGGGCTTGTGATCAGAGACAACTAAGGGCAAAGCAAAAGAAGAAGGAATAAGATCTTTCTATAGGAAAGAGGAACATATGAGAAATATATCAAGCCATGTCGCTATGTAGCTGACGCCTAGACTTTTGTTGCTCCAGGTAAATTTTCCATTCTTTAATGGTGGATCCATCAAATCCAACTCAGAAATTAAGTCATCCATCATCTCGCCAAAGGGGTCCCGAACTTTAGATATGCCCCGATTCTCCTCCAGCGACTTAGTGGTGTTAAAGTCTCCAGCAAAACTGAGTTCTTTCCCTCGCAGTTCCTCCTTAAGAGAAAGGAGTTCACTCCAAAAATATTGTTTGTCCCTGTAGTGTGTAGGTCCATAAACGTTACATATGAAGAGGGGATCTGGGTCATCCTTCCCCTGTAGCTCCGTCAGCAACCAATGAGAGTTGTCTCTGACTGATTTTAAGGTGAAATTGTTAGAAAAAAAGGAGGCTATACCTCCAGAAGCTCCTCTGGAACTCACAACATTCTCTTGGCAGTTCTTCCAGAACGAACGTGAGAGTGCCAAAACCTCCACATCCGTCATTTTGGTCTCTTGAATTAACATGATATCTGGTCTTTCTGAATTGATGAAGTCTTTGAGAGTCTCCACTTTGGACTGCCCACCCAGACCCCTACAATTCCAAGATATGGCTTTCATTATTTCTTAAGCGATTGTGATCTTGCTCGGGATCTCCCTTCCACTCTTGCTCCTCCTAAATTTCTAGGGTTTTGTAGAAGATTAATTTCCTCGAGGCTTCTTTGTATTCCAAGATCTAACTCTCTTTCTGCTTCCTGTTCCCTATGGTACCTTTGATATTTTCTTCATATAGTATTCGGGGGTGGTCCTACCTCCTGCTGATCTAGGGAAAGGGAGGAGGAGCATTTTGGAGTGAAGCTCTGTGATACAATTTTATTATGCTTAACCAAATCTTCCCAAGAACCTCCTGGTGTTGGGGAACCTTCTGCTACATGTTCAGGTTGTTCCTCCCTTAAGGAGCGAACATGACTGCTTTTACTTTTAGGGGCCTCTTGATTTTCTTCGTTTGAGAGGTTTTCTGTTAGAGGGATTTCTCATTCTTCCATATTCAAGGCCTGGAATTGATTACTAGTAGAGGCTTCATTACCTTCCTTAGATTGTTCCTTTTCTTTTTTTGAGGTTCGTTTGGTAGCAGAGCTTGAGGGGGCATTTTCCTTCCTTTTTTAACCTGCTGCCATCCTTCTTCTTGGGTTTTCTCTGGATTTTCATGAGAAAATTTAGGGCATTTTTTGACAAAATGATCGTACTCATGGCATTTTTTGCACTTCACCGGAAGCTGTTCATGCCAACCTTTTGAAGATGTTCCCATCTGTCCATACACAGGCTCACCACTTCCGGCAGACCTTTTTCCAGATCGACCTCCACACAAATCCCGAGGCATGAGAACAGAGGCCCCTTAGGTTCCGCCTTATCAATATACTTTCCAAAAGAGTTTCCGATTGCTTGAAGAGTTTCATCATTCCGGCAGTGCAGCGGAAGGTGTTGGAGATGGACCTAAACTGGAACCACTGAGGGCACATCCTTTTCAGGGTCAAAATCTAAGCTCCAATGATTCAAGTACAGACCGCGAGGACCCATGAAGTAAAGGCCGCTTCGAAAAATGAGATCTCTATCTTCCTTATTTTCAAATAGAAAAGTGAAGAACCCCTTCCCACAGAAACAGTGCTGAAGGCTTCCAAAGATCAAGGGAATCCAATTTTTGTTGATCCAAGAGTCCATAGTTTATGGAGAAGGCCAAATCCCAGTGAGCTGCCCAATCAAGCCTTTCTCACTCAAAGCTAGGGCTTTCAATATTGAAGCAGCAGACATGATCTGGATACGGGGAGCAACTGCCCTCTTGATGAAACCATCTCCAGGATCCAAAGCAGAAGAGGGAGGAAAGGGCATGGAAGCCACTAGGGCCTTGAAGGCCTCATCCAAAATGCAACGCCGATCCTCTGGATTCAGGTACGAGGGAGGATCCATGCGAAGATGCAGGTAGGAGCCGAGAGGCTCATGGCAGTCAAAGGCAGAACACGACCGACTGAACCCTCGTTGTCACGCATTCTCTAAGAAGATCCATAACCCATACATATCTTGAGCAATTGAGATATGGAATTTCTCATGCACCTGACAAATATATTTGTAAATTCCTTCACACATCGAGATAGACTTTAGTAATTATGTTTGTATTTTCCTGGCAGCTTTTCTGCAACTGTCCAAAAGAGCTATATCTAATTTGAGTTTGGCAGCTGTCTTACTCGACAAGTGATCGAGAAAGTTTTCATTTTCTCCTTTCCAGGTGATCAACTTCTTTATTTTGGGAAATGTACTGTTCAATTTATGTCTTACAGCGAGAGCGCCAGCAGAGATTTCCTTCATCCTGTCTATCATCTTCTTCATTTTATAAATTTCTTCAATCAACAATTTGTTAGAAAAACAGGATCGCAGAGCAATAACAATAAATAGAAATGAAAATATAATCACACATACATATTACAAGAGAGACACAGATATATCGTGGTTCACCCAACTTGGGCTATGTCCACACTGAATTTTCCAGTCCTTATTATTATTATCGTCCAGCAAAGTGAAGGGATACAGCCTGCAGCACAGCCGTTGCACTTTCTCTTCACTGTCTCACAATCTCTCTCCCGATCTTAGAGATCTTTACAATGCATAAAACCTAATACATCAACCCTAGCCGTATTACATTGTCTTTCTTTCATAGGGAAAATACAATGGGAAAAATACCATGGGATACCCAAAACCATGGGCCCGCAAAACAGTTGGCGAAAACAGTCCCTGAACCCCTAAAAATGCAGAATGGGTGTACAGTCCTCCGGGGTGCACGGCTAAGACAATATCATCTATGAGACTGGAAGATTTGGCTCCACAACCAACAATCTCCCACTTTGAGATTGATCACAGCAACTCCACCGCTGCTGCACTTACTGGATTTGGACTTGGCAAATTTCTCCTCTTCACCTTCATGCTAGAAGGCCAACTAAAACCGAGCAAGAACTCAGTTTCTCTCTGGTCACTACCTTTGTGAACATGTCTGCAGGATTCTGGCTAGTAGGTATCTTTTCCAGCTTCAACAATTCATCTTCCATAACAAAGAGTATGAAATGGTACTTGAGCTGTATATGTTTAGTCCTGGAATGGAATGCTGATTTCTTTGCAAGATGAATGGCACTTTGGCTATCACTATACAACCTGCTATCCTTCTGCTTCTTACCCACTTCCTCCATAAACCTCTGCAACCAAATCATCTCTTTACTAGCCTCTGTAATAGCAACATACTCTGCTTCCATTGTTGAAAGTGCAACAACCTTCTGTAGTTTCGAAATCCAACTTACTACTGTTCCACCTACAGTAAACACATACCCTGTGGTGCTCCTCTTGCTATCCTTGTCACCTACCATATTTGCATTAACATATCCCTATAGAACAGTGTCTGAACCTCCAAAACATAATGCCTGAGTGGTAGTACCTCTCAAATACCTGAGAATCCACTGTACTGCCTTCCAATGTTCTTTACCTGGATTATTCATATATCTGCTCACAACTCCCACTGCTTGTGCAATATCTGGTCTTGTGCACACCATGGCATACATCAAACTGCCAACTGCTGATTGATAGGGAATCTTGGACATGTAATCAGTCTCTTCCCGTGTCTTGGGACACATTTCTTTACTTAGACTGAAATGGCTGGCCAAAGGTGTACTTACTGGTTTTGCATTCTGCATTCTGAACCTCTCCAACACCTTTTGTATGTACTCACTTTGAGACAATGTCAATTTGCGATTTTTTCTGTCTCTCGTTATTCTCATACCAAGGATTTGCTTTGCAGCACCCAAATCCTTCATCGTAAATGAATTAGCTAGCTTCCTTTTGAGTACATTTATATCCTGCATGTTAGACCTTGTAACAAGCATGTCATCCACATACAATAACAAGATAATATATCTTTCATTGTCTAGCTTCTTGAAATAAACACAGTGGTCAGAATGACATCTACTATAACCTTGTTCTGTCATAAACCTGTCAAACTTTAGATACCACTGCCTTGGAGCTTGCTTCAAGCCATACAAGCTCTTTTTCAACATGCATACTAAATCCTCCTTACCTTTGATCTCATACCCTTGTGGTTGCTGCATACCTATCTCTTCCTCCAAATCCCCATGGAGAAAGGCTGTTTTTACATCTAACTGTTCAAGATGCAAATCTTCTACCGCCACTAGACTTAAGATAGTCCTAATTGAAGTCATCTTAACAACAAGAGAAAATATTTCATCAAAATCTATACCTTTCTTCTGTGCAAACCCCTTTACAACAAGTCTGGCCTTGTACTGCTTCTTGCCTCCTTCTTCTTCCTTCAACCTGTAAATCCATTTGTTCTACAATGCTCTTTTACCAGCAGGCAACTGAACCAAATCCCAAGTCTGGTTTCCTACCAATGAGTCCATCCTCCTTCATGCCTTGCTCCCACTTCTTTTTAGTTTCCACCTGCATTGCTTCTTCATAACATTCTGTTTCACCAACATCAGTCATCAACAAATAATACATTGAAGGAGAGTATCATTCAAGGAGTCTACTTAACCTGGTAGATCTTCTTGCAGTTGCAGGAGTTTCAGGCACTTGCTGCTGTTCTTGATTTTCTAACACCTTTGGAACTTCATTTTCTGTAATTTCATTAAGTACTGTGTACTCTGTGTTTTCCTTTTCCTGTTTCTTTCTCTGCAACTGATCTTTATACATGACCTTTTCATTGAATATGACATCTCTACTTCTAATGATTTTGTGATTTTCATAATCCCATAAACGATAACCAAAATCATCAACCCCATATCCAATAAAGTTACATTTCTTGGATTTATTTTCAAGCTTTGTTCTATTTTCTTTATCAATATGGACAAATGCTTCACAACCAAACGTTCTCAGAAATGAGTAGTTTACCTTTTTATCTGTCCATGCCTCCTCTGGAATACCACCATCCAAAGCACTTGAAGGTCCTTTGTTTATTAAATAAACTGCAGTATTTACAACATCCGCCCAAAACTGTAAGGGCAACCCTACATGCAGTCTCATACACCTTGCACGCTCCATGATCATTCTGTTCATCCTTTCTGACACCATTTTCTTGTGGTGTTCCTGGGACTGTCTTCTCTCTACGAATCCCATGGTATGAACAGTAACTATCAAACTCCTTGCTATAGTACTCACCTCCATTATTAGATCTGAGACACATCAACCTTTTTCCCGTCTCATTCTCAACCAAAGCTTTCCACTTCTTAAAAGTAGCAAACACATCAGATTTATGTCTAATGCAATAAACATAAGTTTTCCTAGTTGCATCATCAATGGATGTAACATAATAATGAGAGCCACCAAGAGATTGTACCTGAGCTGGTCCCCATACATCTGTATGCACTAGCTCTAACTTTTCATTCTTCTTCTGTTTCCCAACCCTGAGAAATCTGACTCTCTTTTGTTTTCCATAAACACAGTTCTCACAGAATTCCAAACTTACCTGCTTCAAATCTAGAAACAACTTCCTTGAGTGGAGAATCTGCATCCCCTTCTCACTCATGTGGCCAAGCCTATGATGCCACAATGCTGTATTTGTTCCTATGGAAGCTAATGAGATAGAATGGTCAGTATTATGAGGACATAAATACAACGTACCTACCCTGTTTCCTTTTGCTATCACCATTGATCCTTTAGTGATCTTCCACCACTTTTCTCCAAATGTAGATAGACAGCTGCCATCTCCCAACTGCCATGTTGAGATAATATTTCTTTTCATAGCAGGAGTATGCCGAACATTTTTTAACAGCCAGTCAGTTCCATTCTTAACTTTTATCCATACCTTACCCATTCCAACAATTTTACATGGCTCATCATCACCCAATAAAACATGTCCAAAATCGCCTGGAACATAATCATAAAAATATTTCCTATGGGGTGTAGCATGACATGAAGCCCCTGAATCTACTACCCAATAATCACTAGTATTATCTAATGCAAGAATCAAAGAATCTTGTAACACATCACCTGCTACATTTGCTTCCTAGGTAGTTTCCTTCTGTGCATCTTCTTTCTTCTTTAGAAATCTGCAGTCTTTCTTTCCACAGTTCCAGCAGTCTATCATTCCCAGTCTAGACTTGGATCTGCCCTTTTTAGAGTTGCTGCGATTACCTTGGCTCTTTCCTCTCTCCTTTTGTCTTCCCCTGCTCTCCATGGTCAACGCATTACATGATGTCTCACCTGTGCTTTTTCTTCGCATTTCCTCGCTAAGAATAACAACAATAACATCATCAAATTCCAAGGTGTTTGAACCAGAGACAGAGTTACTTATAGCCATGACCAAGCTATTCCAGCTTTCTAGCAATGAACATAAGATTAGAAGAGCCCTAACCTCATCATCAAAGTTCACACTTATAGAACTTAGATGATTTGTAACCGTATTAAACTCATTTAAATGATCAATAACAGATCCACCTTCAGACATCTTCATATTAAATAAACACTTCATTAGAAATACCTTGTTGGAGGCCGAGGGTTTTTCATATAGCTTACCCAATGCGCTCATTAAACCCTCCGTTGTCGTTTATTTTGAGATATTGAAAGCTATTGATGAAACCAGGCTCAACCATATTGTTCCCAGAGCCTTTTTGTTAAGAACCTCCCATTCTTCGTCCTTCATAGCCGTCGGCTGCTTTTCTCTTCCTCCCAACGGTAGGAATAGATCCTTCTGGTACAAATAGTCCTCCATTTGCATCTTCCATAACTGGAAGTTTTGGCCATTAAACTTATCGACCTTAAAATTTTCTTTTTCTTCCATTGCTCCCACTCGAACTAGAAACCCTAGCTTCCTGCAGGTTTATCTGCCAAATAGACCTTTGGCTCTAATACCAATTGTTAGAAAAACAGGATCGCAGAGCAATAACAATAAACATAAATGCAAATATAATCACACATACACATTACAAGAGAGACACAAATATATCATGGTTCACCCAACTTGGGCTACGTCCACACTGAATTTGCCAGTCCTTATTATTATTACCGTCCAGCAAGGTGAAGGGATACAACCTGCAGCACAGTCGCTGCACTTCCTCTTCACTGTCTCACAGTCTCTCTCCTGATCTTAGAGATCTTTACAATGCATAAAACCTAATACATCAACCCTAGCCGTATTACAATGTCTTTCTTTTATAGGAAAAATACAATGGGAAAAATACCACGGGATACCCAAAACCATGGGCCCGCAAAACAGCTAGCGAAAATAGTCCCCGAACCCCTAAAAATGCAGAATGGGTGTACAGTCCTCCAGGGTGCACGGCTAAGACAATATCATCTATGAGACTAGAAGATCTGGCTCCACAACCAACACAATTCTTGTGAATGACAGATTTGTTCCTGTACTTTACAGGCATGCTCATAAAATGGGGTCATGTATTGCTTCTGATTTTGAGCAAATTTGATCTGCTCCATCAGAGATTCCTTTTCATTTATTAACTCATCAACCTGGGATTGTAAAACTTCCTTCTCAATTATCATTTCATTTATGTGTTCTTGCAGATATTCCTTTTCACTGATCAAATATTCCACCCGTTGATTTGATTTGATTTCGTTCTCTTCTAACTCATTAATTCGAGAGTAGAAATCATTTCTCTCTCCCTCCATGATCAGAAGTTGCATATTTAAGGCATCCTTTTCCTTCTCCAATTATTGATAATCTAGCAGTAATTTTTTCTATTCAGAGTCCATTGTATCCTGTTTTTTCTTCAATTCAATTCCTTCACCTCTTGCTTTCGCCAGTTATCCTTCAACTTTAACATTTTCACTTTTCTTCGCTCCAGGTCATCCATCAACTTGTCAACATTGTCGGCATTGGCTTGGGAAATTGCTATGTTTACTGAAGCTGTGAACTTGGGATCCTTGTGGGTGCCTTCCACTAAGGTATTTTCTTGAATAGTTATTATATCTGGCTGAGTACCAATTTTCAATATTTTCTCTATTCTTCTCAAGATTGTCTTCCGCTTGGGGTCAAAAACTATAGCATGCAACTTTGCTACAGAATGATTCTTCAAAGGAGTAAAAGGTGTGATCCCAGGCTTAGTGAATGGAAGATGTCCTCCTTTAAGCAGGAGTCCAGACTCGTCGGGTGGATCTATGTCCATGTCTTGAAAACTGTGATCTTCTTCTTGTATCCTTTTATCTTCCACAACTTTCTTGAATCTAGATTCTTCCTCTTTTGTTTCTCTAACTCCGTTGCTTTACCTGCTGCTTATTGCTCTTCTTTTCTTTGCTTCTCCTACTCGGCTTCTTCTTCTTTCTTCTTTTGTTCTTCCTCTTGACTTTGTATTGCTTCTTCTTTTGCTACCTTCACTTCTTCTTCTTTCTGCTTTCTTTTTGCTTCTTCATTTTGTCTTAATTCCTCCTCTTGCTTTAGACTTGCTTCCCCTGCTGCTACAGCCTCTTCCCTAGCCTTCTGCTACTTTGTGTCCTTAGCAGTGTCTTTAGTTTTGTTGAAATGTTGTAACTTCAAAGAATATTATATTTGTATTTTATTATTCCGGAGATGTTCCATTCCTCCGAGGGGACCCTATTGTATATCCGAAGATGTTTATTCCTCCGAGGAAGTGTGGTAACTAGGGTTATTAGATCTCCCATGTGAGGTCGGCCCTGATTTAGCTATTTAGGGGTTATTAGACTCTTCTGGAAGAGGTCGGCCCCATTAGGGTAAAAATTCAGTCGGGAGATGAGTATAAGTAGAGGAGGTGTGTTCATCACTTATCTCATTCATTCACTCACTTGTGATTGGCACAGAGGAGAGAAAGAGGTCTGCTTAGGAGAAGGAGCTTTTATTGAGGACTACATCTTGTATTGGGTTGATTATCTATATTGAGAAAATCTTTGCTGGGTTTTCTACCCCATGAGGGTTTCCCAGGGTAAATATTTGTCTATCTTGTGATTGTGTTTCTTTCAGTGATCTGGCTTGTGAAATTAGGCTAAACTTAACATGGTATCAGAGCTAGCTTGAATAGGACATATTTCACAAGGTGAAAATACCTCTCTCTCCTTCTCCGGTGAAAATTAGGGTTTCTGCAAAAGTTGGAATTTTTGGATTCTGATTACATGGTTGGATAGCCCTCCTCAAAATCAAAGTTTTGATTCCTAGATCGAACTTTTTGAGTGGTTGTAACCCCGGGCTTTGCCAAACCCTAGTTTGACTCTTGGACCAGAAAACCAGAAAAACCAGAAAACCAGTAAACCAGAAAAGTGCGCACCTTTGCACCAGTGAACCAGAAAAGATGCGAACCTATGCACCAGAAAACCAGAAAAGTGAAGACCAGAAAACCAGAAGTTATGCTGTAGATCCAGAAGGTGAAAAGATGAAGTTTCCAGTAGCAGAACACACCAGTAATCTCAATTCAATCAAGCTCATCTCCTGGTAAGTACTATTCTATTTTTTGAAACTTCAATCTATGTGACCTCCTAGATAAGATGGCTCCAAGCACTAAGCTTGAAGACAAGTTAGAGGGTATAGAAAATTTCTGAGCATGGAAATATAGAATTGGTCTCATTCTTGAAGAGAATGATCTTATCCAATATATCAAGAATGAGGTTGCAGAACCTGAAGAAGATGAAGCCAAAGAGAAGCATATGAAGGAATTGATTAGGGAAAAGAGAATCATTGTTGATTCTATCAAAGACCACTTGATTCCCCAAGTGGCATCCAAGAAGACTCCAAAGGAAATGTATGAAGGAAGGAACATCAACAGAAAGATGAATTTGAGGGCTCAATTGAAAAGCACCAAGATGAATAAAGGAGAATCTATTCAATACTATTTCTCTAGGGTTTCCTAGTTCAAGGAACAACTAGATGCCATTGGAGATACCCTTGATGAAGATGAAGTAGTCATGACTTCTCTAAATGGTCTCACTAGACCTTGGGTGTCATTTATCCAAACTATGTGTGCCAGAAAAGAAAGCATGAAGTTTGATGTGGTATGGGAGGATTGTATTCAAGAAGAAGCTAGGGTAGCCAATAGAGAAGCCCTACTCAAAGAAGATGACCAAGCTTTGGCCACCCACACTAGAAGAAGAAGGAGTCATTTCAACTCCATGAAGAATCACCATAAGAAATCTCATCCTCCACATAGATTTCAAAAGAAAGAAGGAGTAATCCCAGAAAGAGATCTCTCCTCAGTTAAATGTTTCAGTTTTCACAAACTAGGACACTTTGCTAGAAATTGTCCCTCAAGAAAGAAGAAGAATTTCCACAAAAGACATCATGCACATCTAGCAGAAGATGATAGTGAAGAAGAAGAAGAAGAAGAAGAAGAAGAAAGGCCTAGGAGGAAGAAAGCTAAAGTAGTAGAAGAAGATGCAGAAGAGTATGTTCTATTCTCTTCACTCTCTGGGTCAGTAACATCTGGAGAAGATACATGGCTCATTGATAGTGGTGCTTCGAAGCACATGACAGGACAAAAGAAAACTCTCTCAAATCTGGAAGAAAAGACCTCTCCCCAGAAGGTATCCTTGGGAGATGACTATCAAAATCCCATCAAGGGAATTGGTGAAGCAAGTTACAAACGTGATTCTGGTACACCACTAAAGATGAAGGAAATCCTATATGTACAAGGTTTGAAGAAGAACTTACTTTCTATCTATACATTAGATAAGAAAGGTTATAGGGTTGCATTCATTGATGGTCCAAAGGAAAATCAATTGAGGATGCAATTGTTATTGGTGAAGAGGAAGGTGGGCTATATAAACTCAAGGGTCGTCCTGAAGCTGTCCTTGTTCATGAAGCAACTAACCCAAGTGAGCTATGGAATAGAAGGCTTGCTCACATTAACTACAAAGCACTACCTCATGTGAGCAAGGTAGTCATAGGACTACCAGATCTAAAGATTGATCATGATGGCACATGCAAAGGATGTGCAAAATGGAAGAATATCAAGAACCCATTTCCAAAGAGTGAGACAAAGACTAAGAGTACTTTGGAATTGATTCACTCAGATGTATGTGGACCAATGCCATCCACATCCTTGAGTGGGTATGAATATTAACTTACTTTTATTGATGACTACTCAAGGAAGACTTGGATATATTTCTTCAAAAGAAAGAATGAAGTCTTTGGAAAGTTCAAGGAGTTCAAAGCCTTAACAAAAAAACATTCAGATAAGAAGATCAAAATACTCAGGACAGACAATGGTGGAGAATATACCTCAAAGGATTTTGAAGACTTTTGTAAGGAATCTGGAATCAAGAGGGAACTAACCACTCCCTACAATCCTCAACAAAATGGTGTTGCGGAAAGAAAGAATAGAACCATTATGGAAGCAGTAAAGACAATGATACATGATCAAGATCTACCTATGTATTTATGGGATGAAGCAGCTAGGATTGCAGTCTATGTGCAGAATAGACTATCTCATAGTGCTCTTGATTTCAAAACCCCAGAAGAAGTATTCACAGGAAAGAGACCTGAGGTAAGTCACCTCAAGATATTTGGATGCCCAGTATACATTCACATTCCAAAAGAAAAGAGGACCAAGTTGAATCCTTCTGGGAAGAAGGGAATATTTGTTGGATATTGTGAAGCATCCAAAGCATTCAGAATTTACATCCCAGGTTTCCATCATATGGAAACAAGTAGAGATGTGACATTTGATGAAGAAGCATCTCTCAAGAGATCTAGGAAGTGCTAGTATGAAGAAGTATATGAAGAATATGCACCTCCCAGAACTACAGAGGCTGTACCTATTAGTGAAGATGTAACACCTAAAGACCATGACATAATTGTAATGTCCCCTCTATCATACCAGCGTGATAGAGAGGATCATTGTGCTCAATCCGGGCAATTAGCCCCATATCCATTAAATTAAACTGATTGATACAAAGACATGTATATGTGCATGCTATAGAACACAACAGAGATTAAATAAATCATGCTGATATCTAACATACATTCAAGATTCCGTGACAGTCATTAAACAAAGACCTTTGCAGAATTATAAAGGGGCATATGGAAATGCATAATCATTTGAATACACAGTGGAAGTAAATTCATTAGCACATCCATAATCCATTCCAGCTATTCATCAAAGGAACAATTGCAAAGTTACAAACACAAGAGAATACTTATCTTAATGAAGTAGTCCCAAACAACCAGCTACGCTTCTGCAACGTTCCACCCAACCGTAGGCCAGTGTGCTCTTAATCTCTCACCACCACTGCCACCCCCGAGCTGGGCATGATCTCCACAAGGAACTAGGGAACAACAGGGTCTCACTTAGCCATAGATACACTAGAGTCAGCCATACCAACCAGCAATTGGGTTTTTGAGGTGGCTAGGAGATGGATGCATATAACAGCAAAAGCATAAGTGCTGGGCATGAGGAAAACGCTTTCCACAGTGGGGTGCATGAGATGGGGTTTCAACTCACTCAGAAAAACGTGGGAACACACAAAAACGAAATGGGAAGATGGGGAACAACCCAGGGAAGCCAATCCATTTCTAGAAAAACGTCCTTGGACATTCGGGGGCAAAAACGACCTCCATACAGTCCCCAAATTGTGGCCCTTCTTTCCCAAGCTAATGTATATGCAAAAACGAACTCCCAGGCATGGAAAAATGCAGGATTTGGATGAAAAACGTGCAGGGAAAGGCCCAACTAACTCCAACTGTGTGAGTGAGTGAAGACTGACTGTTCAGAAAATGGCTTTGGGCACCAATTCGTGGGTGTTTTCTTGCCCTACAAGCAAAAACACGAATTTCCAGGTTGATGGTTTGCCCATGCACGAAATTGGCTTCCATACTTCTTCATTTCCAAGGCATTAACTGCCTTAACCAATTTCTTGGGAGAATTAAATGATTGGTCCATAACCCAAAATGGGTAGTTGAGAGTTCATGGGCTTTCTCATTGACACATGGATTAAAACCATTGGCTCAAGGGTTCAGTTATTTTCCCTCCCTCTTCCTTGTAAAGATCATGCCCCCATCTCTTTTGTTGCATTGCGTAGCTGGTTGTGGGTTTTTCATTAAAATTGCATATTTACATGATGTCCGATGTTTCATTGTGCACCGCTAGCACAAGAACCATATGCATCTATTCTAATTGCCGATACATAAAATGACAAATCAGTGGCGGGGCCTTGGCCTTGAGCTCCTCGCCATGACTAAATAACAATATTTACATCATTTACAATATTAATGCAATAGGGTCAAGCTGGGGACATTACAATAATAGAACCACAAGAACCCCCTATCACAAACATATCAAGAAAAAGAAAGCCAGCATGGGCAAGAGATATTATACTAGGAGCAGAAAAGTATGGAGCTCCTGAAGGCTCCACCAGAGTGAGCAAGAAACCAAAGACATTTTCCAACTATATGGCCTTGATGTGTGATCTTGTAGATAAAGAATCCACTAGTTATGAAGAAGCATCTCATAAGAAAGAATGGGTAGAGGCAATGACGGAGGAATACCAGTTAATAATAAAGAATTATGTTTGGGATATAGTCCCCAAGCCAAAGGACAAAAGTGTGGTATCCTCTAAATGGATATACAAGATAAAGCATGCTACGGATGGCAGTATTGAAAAATATAAGGCAAGGTTTGTGGCCTGAGGATTCTCTCAGAAAGAGAGAATTGACTATGCAGAAACATTTGCACCAGTTGCAAGGTACACTTCCATTAGAACTATCATGGCACTTGCATCCATGATGAAGTGGAAATTACACCAGATGGATGTAAAGACATCCTTCCTGAATGGTGTGATTGAGGAGGAAGTGTACATAGAACAACCACAAGGATTTGAGGTGGAAGATGGAAGAACCCATGTGTGAAAACTAAATAAGGCTTCCCAGAGCTTGGTATGGAAGAATTGACAGTTTCTTGACAAGCTTTGGATTTACCAAAAGTATGGAAAGGATTGACAGTTTCTTGACAAGCTTGAGATGAAAGATCTCGGATTGATGCACTACTTCCTAGGTCTGGAAGTATGGCAAGGATCAGAAGGAATCTTTCTCAACCAGGGAAAGAATGCTGTGGAAATATTGAAAAGATTTGATATGTTGGAATGTAAAGCCATGGCCACTCCCATGGATTCCAACTTGAAGCTGTTAGCTGATGACTCATCAGAGTTAGTGCATATGACTCTGTACAGACAGAATATTGGGTCACTGATGTATTTGACAAATACCAGGCCAGGCATATGCTTTGCTGTGAACACTCTGAGTCAGTATCTAGTGGAACCTAGACGAGTTCACCTGATAGCTGCAAAGCATGTGTTGAGGTACCTAAAGGGTACGATAGAATTTGGTCTACATTATCTTGGAGATCATGAATTCAGACTGCATGGCTACACAGATGCTGATTGGGCAGGAAGTGTATCAGACAGGAAGAGCACATCAGGAGGATGTTATTGTCTGGGATCTGCCATGATCTCATGGTTTAGTAAGAAGCAGTCTAGTGTGGCCCTCAGTACAACTGAAGAAGAATATATTGCTGCTTGCTCTGCTAGTTGTGAAGCAATATGGCTTTAGAAGTTGTTATCAGGATTATTTGACTTAGAGATGGAACCCATTGTGATCCTATGTGACAACCAAAGTTGTATCAAGATGACAGAGAATCCAGTGTTCCATGATAAGTCAAAGCACATAGAGATCCGATATTTTTATATACGGGATATGGTGCAGAAAGGAGCTATCAAGCTTGAGTATGTGAGCACTGACAAACAAGTTGCTGATATATTGACCAAACCTCTGTCTTGAGTGAAGTTTGAGTATTTTCGAGACAAGCTTGGTGTAGTTCAGAAGGACCCTCCTCGAAAGGGGGAGTGATGCGGTCACTGATGATGAGATTGCCTGCATCGACAGTGAGGTCGATGATGTGGATACCTATATTGGTGATACCGACATTGAGGTCGATGAATGGTCCTTAGACTCGGTCTAAGTTGACAAGTGGATTGTATCATCCTTGGACACATGTCCTAAAAGAGATCCATAGACATATGTCTCCGAGAAAGAAGAGGGATTGCATCATCCTAGGACTTAGGTACCTGAATTGATCCGTAGACATATGTCTCCGAGAAAGAAGAGGGATTGCATCATCCCTAGACTTAGGTCCCTGAATTGACCCGTAGACATCTGTCTCCGAGAATTGATGATAGGACTGCATCGTCCCTAAGATTTTAGTTCAAAATGCATGTGGTTGGACTGCATCGTCCATAGACATGAGAGGTGTCTTAAATGGATCAAGGATTAATCATCCTTATACAGTGATCCCGTAATTCCGAAAGAAAGGAAAGTCTTAAATATTGATCCTTAGACTAGAATCCCATAATTCTGAAAGGAAGGATTGTCTAAGATATGTGTGATGGACTGGAATCCCGTAATTCCGAAAGGAAGGATTGTCCATGATCCTGTGATTTCGAAAGGAAGGATCACCAGAGTTGATGGACTGGAATCCTGTAATTCCGAAAGGAAGGATTGTCCATGATCCCATAATTCCAAAAGGAAGGATCACCAGAGTTGATGGACTGGAATCCCGTAATTCCTAAAGGAAGGATTGTCCATGATTCCGTAATTCCGAAAGGAAGGATCACCAGAGTTGATGGATTGGAATCCCGTAATTCCAAAAGGAAGGATTGTCCATGATCCCGTAATTCCGAAAGGAAGGATCACTAGAGTTAGTGGACTAGAGTCCCGTAATTCCGAAAGGAAGGACTGTCCAGGATCCCGTAATTCCGAAAGGGAGGATCATGTGTATTGTAGAGTATGCTGTGATGATGATCGAGATGATGATACTGTTGATCGAGATGATCCAGATGATGATCGAGATGTTGCTGTTGATCGAGATGATCTAGATGCTGTCGATCGGGATGATCCAGATGCTGTCGATCGAGATGATCTAGATGCTGTTGATCGAGATGGTCCAGATGCTATCGATCGAGATGATCCAGATGCTGTCGATCGAGATGATCCAGAAGATCCAGATGTTGATGATGTTGCTGTAGTTGTTCGAGTGCTGCAGAAGATGAAGACTCAGTACTGAAGATGTTGATGTTCCAGTATTGATTATGTTCCAGTAACTGTATGAGTTACTGATGATGACGTATAAATAAAGCTTCCAATGATTTATATATGTATCATGTACCATGTAGTTGATGACTCCTTGCTCCTACAGATGTTGTTATAATATCCTTCTCGTTAAGGGGGAGTGTTGAAATATTGTAACTTCAAAGAATATTATATTTGTATTTTATTATTCCGAAGATGTTCCATTCCTCCGAGGGGACCCTATTGTATATCCAGAGATGTTTATTCCTCCGAGGAAGTGTGGTAACTAGGGTTATTAGATCTCCCATGTGAGGTCGGCCCTGAGTTAGTTGTTTGGGGGTTATTAGACTCTTCTGGAAGAGGTCGGCCCCATTAGGGTAAAAAGTCAGTCGGGAGATGAGTATAAGTAGAGGAGGTGCATTGCTCACTTATCTCATTCATCCACTCACTGTGATTGGCGCATAGGAGAGAGAGAGGTCTGCTCAGGAGGAGAAGGAGCTCTTGTTGAGGACTACATCTTGTATTGGGTTAATTATCTATATTGAGGAAAGCTTTGCTGGGTTTTCTACCCCATGAGGGTTTCCTAGGGTAAATCTTTGTCTATCTTGTGATTGTGTTTCTTTCAGTGATCTTGCTTGTGAAATTAGGCTAAACTTAACAAGTTTGACTAGAACTAGCTCCATTTTTACGGTCAAATCTTTTATTTAAATCAACCATATTATTTGCCCTTCGATATACTTCTTCATCCTTTAAGAAGTGATATGTATACTTGAAATGAATCTTACATGATGCACAATGTTTGGCAACCTTTTGTAATTTGTCATTTCTAACGAAAATCTTCTCTCCAAAGTGGAATGCTGTTAGGAACCCATGTCTTTACTTTGTTAGTATATTGTTGTTGGACGCATATGCTTTGTAAGACGTCTAGTAGTATTTGTTGATCCATAGTTTGTGTTATTGTTGTTGGGCGCATATGCTTTGTAAGTCATCTGTAGTGTTTGTTGACCCATAGTTTGTATTGGCCCATGGTTTTGACCCATAGTATTGGCGCTTAGAATTAGTATATAAGTGTGTGTTGAGGCCAATGAAGGCACCGTGAAGTTATTTGTATTGAGCTTGCTCAAAGGAGGTTGCCCCCTCGAAGTGGCCTGCGATCAATAAAAGCGATTCTGAGTTCTATTATTTCTGCTATCTAGGGTATTTTCATTAATTAATTGTTGCAAGTTCTTCACATTTGGTATCAAAGCACTTTCTTGGGCTCGTTGGGTGAAATTTATGCCATTTTTTTTTTCGCATCTGTTGCAGGTTCGGATCTGGGAGTAATCCCTATCCACTTAATTGTGGGAAGTACTTGGGCATAAGTCCTAAAACACATTGTGAGGAGTACCACAAGAACCCCAAAGTAGATGGCCCATTGAGAGGACCTGCCAACAAAAAGGGAAACGACCCCTACCTGATTGACTAGTTCCCATCCGTGAGGTAAACCAAGAGTTGTTGTTGTGGAAAAGAGGTTCTCAGTTTTACTTGAGCCGTGGAGTGAGGAGTACTGCCCCAATACGCAAGCCGTCAGACAACATTGGTGGCCGAGTGAATCCCCTGAACTATTAGGAAGCCGAGCATACGCGGTCCATATATATTTTCAGCTGATAAATCACAGATTTTCTCTGTCCAGAACTGTTGCCGATCACTTCCACCCCGTTTCAGATCCATCTGTTGCCGATCCCTTCCGCGCCGTTGTAGATCTATCTGTTTTCGATCCCTTCCGCGTCGTTGCAGATCCATTCCAAAAAAAATAAAAGAGAGCCATATCTCCCTTGTTTTCACTTCATTTCCCTTGAAACTTCCCTGACACCCCTGTCATCCCATTTTGCATCTTTCATTCCTGAGGACCTTATCCCAAATTTCACTTCCTAAAGCCACAAATCCCACATTTGTCTATTTTTAGGGTTTTCCATAACTTCTTTAATTTTCACCCAATTGCCTTCAAATTTTGCCACCGAGTTCATTCCCTATTTCTGCTTCTTTCTCCCTCTCTGACAAATTTTCTCATTCTTTCACCCCGCTTCTGAAACCCCCCTTTTCTGCTTCCATGTCCCTTTGAAAGTGTCCAAAACCTAGTCAAACACAAATTACCCATCAAAGTTTTTCCCAAGTCCAGATTTTCCTTTACTAAAATAGTTTATGTTTTTGTTTATCTACCCACTCAAAAAAAAAAAAAACTCCTGGTTATGGTTGTCACCCGTGCAAGAGAAAAAACCATGGAGGAAGCACTTGCAGCCATCCAAACCAAACTCCAAGATCTGGATGAAAAATTTCTCAGCCTCCATCTTCAGCATTCATCCATGAACAATAACCAACAACCCGAATATTTTGCAGCCACTGGGTTCTCTTCTTCCAGCAATTTTCGTGGGCCGAAGCTTGATTTTCCTTGCTTCAATAGTACTGATTCGAATGGATGGATATACCGGGAAGAACAATATTTCAGTCTGCATAATACTTTTGATGTCCATAAAGTTCCACTTGCATCCTTTCATTTGGAACATAAATACCTTCAATGGTACCGTTGGTACATCAAACTCATCACGAGCCAAACTGGACAGATTTTTTCCAACTCCTTTTGCAACGATTTGGTCCTAGTGCTTTTGATGACTTCACAGGAGCACTCACTAAACTTCGCCAAATTGGCACAGTGAGAGAGTATCAGACATAATTTGAGAAACTAGCCAATCACACAGAAGGATTGTCTGATGAATTCTACAGGAGTTGTTTTATCAGTGGTCTCAAGGATGAAATCTGCTCAGAGGTCAAAATGTTCTATCCCAACACAATGATGGAAGTCCTAGGGTTGGCTAAGTTGCTAGAAGAAAATATTGCAGCCCAACAGCGCTCCAACCCCACTTTTGTTTCCTTCCGAAATATGGGTTCTCAATGACCTCCCATCCCGCCAGCTCCTCGACCAACTCCCATCAAGCATTTGTCTGAAACAGAGATGCAGGCACGCAGATAAAAATGACTTTGTTATAATTGTGATGAGAAATTCACTCGGGGACATAGATGTGTTCAACAAAAGCTTTATCTCTTGGATGTGGATTCTCGGCCTGCTGCTAAAATTGGTGAAGAAGCTCCAGATACAATGGATGATCAGGTCGACATTCAAGAGCCGCTTATTGACCCTCCGTCTCAGGAAGACCACCCAGAGATATCTCTCCAGGCTTTAGGAAGAATCACCACCCCCCAAACAATGCGGATTAGGGGTTACTTCAAGAAGCTTCCTCTTACAATACTCATTGATTCTGGTAGCACTCATAACTTCATTGACCCTTGGATCTCCAAACAGGATGATTGTTTTGTCCATCCTTGCTCCAACTTTGAAGTTATGGTTGCCAATGGGGGCACCTTACCTTGCAAGGGGAAGTGTCACAATGTGCGTATCTCTATGGAAGATTATAACTTGCGTTCTGACATGTTTTCCTTGGCCTTAGGAAGATGTGATGTGGTTTTGGGTGTTCAATGGTTACGCACACTTGGACCCATCTTATGGGATTTTGCTGAACTTTGGATGTAGTTTTCAGTCAATGGGAAAAAACACAAATTTACAGGATTACAACCAGGGTCTCTCCGCATCATCAGTTCACATCGCCTGGAAATAATTCTTAAGAATAATTCACATGGTGTCATCTCTCAGCTCCATTCCATTCAGATGCACCCATCAACGGTCTCCATTACTGCCTTGGATCTCCAACCAATTTTGGATAAATATGCTGGTGCCTTTGCTAAACCAGTGGGATTGCCACCTTCACGAGACTTTTCCAGTAAGAATTTAGCCGCCTCTCCATCTGCGAAGGAAATGATGACTATTTTGCATGCAGTACGGACGTGGTAGCCATACCTATCAGGGAATTCTTTTTGCATCAAGACTGCTCACCAGAGTCTGAAATATTTCTTGGAACAACGGGTCTCCTCACCCGCACAACTGAAATGGATTTTCCAACTCCTGGGTTATGCCAATGAGATCACTTACATGAAGGGTCAAGACAATTTGGTGGCAGATGCTCCTTCTTGCACAATTGATGCCCCAGTTTCTCTTTCAGCTATTTCTCCGCTTGTTCCAAATTGGTTGCAATCTGTTCAATAGGGCTATGTCTTATCTGAACTCCATATGTCTCCATTGGTCAGGCACTCCGAGTTCCTCCCAACATATGAGCAGGCACAACATACCTTCTTTTGGCAGGGAATGAGAAGGATAATTCAACAGATGGTGGCTGAATCTGATACCTTCCAGCTCCTTCCGGGATTGCTCGAACCCGTACCCATCCTTCCATGGATCTGGACAGATATGTCTCTAGAATTCATTGAGGGGCTCCCTAAATTTGTAGGGTAGGCTGACATTACTAATAAATGTTTGGAAACTTATCTTCCTTGCTTCAACTCCGAACAACAACCTTCGTGGGTGAAGTGGCTCCCTCTCGTTGAATGGTGGTACCCTACTGCATCTAAAATTACTCCATATGAAGCAATCTATGGCTAGGCACTGCCATTTCTTCTTCCATACACCCTCAACCGTGCACCAATTCAGGAAATTGACACGGTTCTTTGAAACCGCGATCAGATTCTTCGAATTTTGTAGGACACTCTTCACATGGCCAGAATTCAAATGAAACAACAAGCCGATCAACACCGTTCTGACTGCACTTTTCAAGCAGTTGATATGGTTTTTCTTTGTCTACAGCCTTCCAAGCAATCCTCCCTCATAGTCAAAGTGCATCCTCTTATCTCTCGCTCTATCATAGAGGTATTCATTCAGTGGCATGACATGCAACCCGAGGCTACTACACGGGCACCACTCCTTCAGCTTCAACATCAATTTCCACATCTAAATCTTTGAGGACAAAGATTTTTCTAAGGGAGAGGGGATGTTAGGAACCCATGTATTTACTTTGTTAGTATATTGTTTTTGGACGCATATGCTTTGTAAGATGTCTCGTAGTATTTGTTGATCCATAGTTTGTGTTATTGTTGTTGGGCGCATATGCTTTGTAAGTCGTCCGTAGTGTTTGTTGAGCCATAGTTTGTATTGGCCCATGGTTTTGACCCATAGTATTGGTGCCTAGACTTAGTATATAAGTGTGTGTTGAGGCAAATGAAGGCACCGTGAAGTTATTTGTATTGAGCTTGCTCAAAGGAGGTTGCCCCCTCGAAGTGGCCTGCGATCAATAAAAGCGATTCTGAGTTCTATGATTTCTGCTATCTCGTGTATTTTCATTAATTAATTGTTGCAAGTTCTTCACAAATGCTTCCAAGTCCCTTTTGAAAACTTCTTCTCCTTTAACCTTGGCGAATTTATATGCTCCGATGACAAAGGGAAGTGGAGGATAGGAAGCCTTCTTATTCTCATTTAGAAAATGTCCCACCCCATTGATAAAAACTTGCCTCACAACCTCTCTGTGCACTACATAATCTGTGGCATACCTTGGCATTAGGGAGGGGGATTTGGTTCCTCCATACATTCGGATATATGTGCCTTCAAGAGTAAAATAGTAATCTCTGTATTCATTGATCATTGTCATTGCGTTGTCCGATAAACAATTAGGTCCCTTGTTAAACAGTAACTTGTATAGAGGAATTATGAACTCCTCACATATAAGCTTGTATATTTATGAACCCACATTATTTGGTAGGCCACATAAAGAGGGGTTTCAGCTAGGACCCAATAGCACTGCAACTTGTGGAATGAGTGCCTTATCAAGATACAATCAATAAGATAATAGGACATAAAGGATTCTTCTCTTTTCTGAGTCATTCCTCCTTGGGCTGCTGCTATCGCTGATGCCATACTCTCTGAAATAATGTCTGCCCAATTGAAAATAGTACCATGGGAGGCGACATGATACATAAGAGGAATTCAACTAAGCTTATAGATATTTGCGTTTTCCCTTCCAAATATTCTACTTAACATCATCGCTATAATCCTGAAGGGTGTTTTCAAATTCTGTGCATCATGTTCTCCTCTCGCCCTCTGTCTCAACTGCTTTCCAGGAATCAACATCTTCTTAGCATATTTAGAATGGTCTATGTTGACCCCTTTTATCTAGTCTTTTGTCATCATGAATTTTGGAAGGGGAAACTTATATGCTGCACTAATATGAGCTTGTTGAAAATACACTAGTCCTTCTCCATTTGCCCCAGCTATGATTCTTGAGCTAACATCTACATGGGGTAAAATCCACCCAATTAATTCCGAACATGGGAAAATTTTTGGAGGGGTGGAAGCCTTATGAAGCCCTGATTTCTTAATATTCTGGTACACCATCATTTCCTCAATAGATGCATCCATCACATTTTGGTTTCAGATGAGGTGGTATAATTCACCCCATTTATATTCAGGAACTACTCCTGTTGTAGCTCTGGTGTCCTCATATTGGGTCTCCATCGTGGTTTATGGAACAATTTCGATATCAGAATCGGATTTTGTGACTTTGGATTTACGCTTAGAAGTTCCCCTTTGCATTTCTAAATCCTGGTAGTGAAAACAAAGTTAATGTATATAAAAGAACAATCCAATGTCTTATAAGGCAACCAATTTCAAGAAAAACACTAATGGAAATACAATATCTTATCCAAGCTAATTCAAGCAATAAAATGCAAATGTGTGAATCATCAATATGCATTATTTCAAAAGAAAGGAGATTCAACTTCCATCATATCAAGCTTTGGATCTGAATATTTGTCTTTATGAACACGAAAACAAAGTGTAAGATGAATTCCTCCGCCCTCCTAGTTATAGTTTATCATAGTATTGGAAACCGGGATCCTAGTTCCAAGGTGAAAGTCCATATGTAATATACAATGTATCAATGGGTTACATGTGAAGTATTCCTTATTCTACAATACGTTATTAGCAAAAGGAAGAAAAAAAATTAACCAAGAGCCACAGCTTTGTCGTTTAGGGTTTCATGGAGAAACTTTTCATTTATTAATTTGTGGCAGCATGGCATCACAATCAGCATTATCAATGACAATGGTTCAAAGAAACTCGACTTAACCGGTTAGAATGTTCTTAAAGAGCCCCAACATTTATAAAACCAAAATTCGGTCTTCCATAATCAAAGGTACCCCATAAGCAGGTATATATTTTGGGTCAAGACTTGAAGAATTTATATTGGTGAGTTAAGGTGAAATGGGAGGTTTCAGTTCATCTCATCCCCATGAAACTATTTACTTGTGAATTAGGGTTATAAGCCAACGAATCTAGCACCCTTTGAGCATATGTTGTCATTAAAGCTTTAAGACAGTTAATACCTCACACATTAAAGAGCCGCACACTGGTAATCATTTCACATTCAATTGTTAGATTTTATTCATCCCATCCTAAGCAAATCGAGGTGTCCTCGCCATTTGAATAGGTCCTCCTATGATACTAGTATATACTAATCCTGTGTGTGATAAGGGGAGTGGTGTACCCCCGAGTATTGGATTCCTGAAAAACAAGAAAGGGTATGGATATGATGTTTGCGATGAGAAAGAGAATCCTGGAATTCTAGTGGTCAAGTGAAAATAAGAACAAGCGATTCGACGGAGAGGCGCAGTGAAGATACAATTGCTCAAGGGTAGAGAAGAGATGAGTCCATAGGAAACATCCTCTCCTGGCTTCGCAAAGGATTTCTTAGGGCATGTTAGGACATTGATACGAGCCAGCCAATGGGGACGACCGATCTTCACCTACTCGAAAGTTGAGGGCGGAAAAACCTCCCACTACCTTTATGAGGTTTTTAACATTATATATGCAGGTTTTTGGCTCAAGGACGTTTCAAAACTAGGGCAAAAGAATCAAATAAATAAAAATATTGTTGAGACCAATTAAAACATGAGGAAATCTATATTATGCACAAAATGCTGACGTGAAAAAAGAATCCTACCTGGCGTACTGCAAAGAGAAAAAATGTTGCACTCAAACGGAGTATGCGAGGTGTCGTTCGGGGAGGCGCTCCAAATTATCAAACGCCGTTACAAAACATTACAAAAATATTTGGAATCCCCTTTTATAAACAATGAAAAACCTAGCAATAAATGTTACTTGGTAAATGCGCCAACGAGGTTCAAACTAAACTTTCTGAAAGACTGTTTTAGAGCACCTTTTAATTTAAGCCAAAATTGTTTGGACCAACGTTTCAGAGCAAATATCCTTTCGGCACTGATCTCATTTCGGATCACCTTTTCATTTGGAACTGCTCTTGTTTCGGGTGAGTTTTCATTTGGCACCGATCCCATTTTGGATCACTTTTGATTTGGCACCGATCTCGTTTCGGACCAAGCACTTTTTTGCACAATTGGCGGGATAATCATCGACACAAAATCACTTTATATGTCGAAATGTTTCGATGTCAAAGACAATTTTGTCCCGATTGTATCGGTGCAAAACTCAATTTTGTGCTGATACACGAACTTAATTTTGATCTCTTTGATGAAAAAAACGACTCCTTTTGATTAGAAAAATCATTCGGCAAAATTGGGCGCAAAAACGTCATCTTGAGCGTATCGGCGTAAAAACGGAGCTTGCTCCAATTTGAATCCAATTCGTTTTCTTTCAACCTTATCGGTGAAAAACTCGATTTTCCTCTGACCATTTTGGCGTGAAACTTGTAATACCCCCATTTTGACCCTTAAGATATATTGGCTTTTAATGTAAATATTGTGCATATGAGATGTGTGATTCCTAGCATGGAGCTCAAGGCCAAGGCCTCGATAGTGAATGCTTAGCCTGGTATTTGATATTGTGTTATCCATGTACTATTAAGCCATGGAAATTGTAAAAATGTGTAAATGATTATAATGCAAATAAAAATACCAAGAGGGATGGATATGGATGCAACTAAATGAGGGGGCTATGTGTATCCACTAGGGAGAGGTGAGGGGTTTGTGGGATTGAACCCTAGGTTTCCGTATGTCACCTTAAGAACCCCTTTGACTGTCCTAGATGTCATTTAATGCTGTTGTAAGGAAGTAGTTGAGGAAATCAGTCCAGGGATTAATGGAGTATGGGAAGCCCTAAAATTCGTATGGCAGAGCTGGGCTATGTTTACTTGACCCACAAGCCACTCTACCTCATGGGAATGCGTTTTCCCTCATCCCGATTCCATTATGGAGAATGGAGGCATCAATTTGACCGATTATGCAGACCCAACAAGGGGAGGAATCGGAAATCGTGACTTGGAATGAAGCCATGATTTACAGAGCCAAAAACGTCCAGAAATCTGTGTGGGAAGTGAAATCCATTGGGGAATCCATTGACCTGAACCCCGGGGCGAATTTTAGAGTGTGAGACGCCCTGGAACCCATGGGAAAACCCAAATCTAATAGCCTGAAAATATAGATGCGGGACAGATTCATTTTGGCCATAGAAATTGAGGAAATTCCAAGTGTGAATGACAGAGAAGAAGGTAGAACAGAGTTTGGAACTGCTTGATTAACCCAGTGAAGGCTAAAGTCTCAAGGAATAAGTAGCTTGGAACTTTCTATTCCTACCTTGAAGAGCACTGGAGGGAAAGGGCGCTTGAGGGACTATGTAGTAGAGAAGGGCACCTTCCTTGTGTTGGGTGTGGTAGGTATTGTGGGTGCCAAGTCTGTTTGAGTTAGTTTGAGATGCCTGTAGCTTTGTGGTTGAGCTCACTGGATTATCATCCTCCTCCATTGTCTTTTTCATTCTTGATAAACCCAATTGTGTGTTGGATAGCATGTATGTTTTGTGTGAAACCATGGTTGTGAGTAAGCATGTTTAGTCTCCCCTTAGTGGATACATAGCCCCATCTCGGGGGTGGTATCTGAGTGCTTAAAGAATATAGGCTGGGCAGAGACCTATGATTAGGTTGGAACGTTGCAGTCCATAGCAAGTTTCCTGGTGATTTCATTAAAAGATAAGTATTATCTGTGTTGTACTTCTGCAGTGATTTAATCATTTGATGACTATTATTGATATGTTGAATGCATTCTCTTCTGTGTGTTTGGATAATGTTTCATTCCACTATGTCATTTGAGTAGGAATCTACACACATGAGTTTATTTACCATGCTCTGCACATCTGCATTCTTATATTTGCAATGCTGTGAATTTGTGCCTTGATGAATAGGGCTAAGTCTTATAAAGGCCCAGAAGATTCAGAAGGTTCAGTCATGGCTTTGGGGAAGGAATAGACACTCCTTGTTGTGTTCATGTTCCCTCTGTGTGGCAGATGAAGGGAGGGTCCATGACAGAGTAGCAAAAGATATCCTTACAGATTGGTAAAGAGGCCTTGATGAAGTTTGGGGCCACATTTTGGGTTGGAATAAGGACATGATTAGAGTCCACAGGTGTGGCTGAGGATCATGCCATTGCATAGGGATCACCGAGAGCTTTCCAACGGTACCGCATTTTCCAAAAATGGAATTAGGATGAGAAAGTTATCAACTTGAGAAGTTGTGCATTTGGGCTTCCAACTTTCCGAGCCCGCATTGTGGATTGTGGAAGTCAGAGGTGTGTTTCTTTGGAGTTGTGAATTTGGGCTTACGAATTTCTGAATCCGCATTGTGAGTTGCAGAAGTTGGAGGCGTGTTTCTTCGGATATGTGAATTTGGGATTCTAACTTTCTGAACCTGCATTGCGGATTGCGGATTGCGGAAGTCAGAGGCGTGTTTCTTAGGAGTTGTGAATTTGGGGTTCCGACTTCTGACTCCCACATTGCGGATTGCAGATTATGGAAGTCGGAGGTGTGATTTATTCAGAGTGGTGAATTTGATGTTTCGACTTCTGACTCCTGCATTATGGATTGCGGATTGCAGAAGTCGAAGGTGTGATTATTCGACGCTGTATATTTGGTGTTCCGAATTCTGACTCCCGCATTGCAGATTGTGGAATTTGGAGGCATCTTTATTTGAAGCGGTGAATTGGATTTCTGAATTCCGACTTCTGACTTCCGTCTTGGGTCTTGCGGATGGCGGACTGAAGTTTTTGCGGCTGTGTGAAATTGCAGAGCTTTGTAAAAAAAAAATAGCACGTTGTTTCTAAGGAGCTCCCCCATCACCTCTAAAGGGAACTGATGGGATCGGGGACCTTACATAGTGGTATCAGAGCCCAAGGTTGCAGCACTGGGGATGCTTGGGACAAAGTAAGAGGTTACAGGATTTTTAGAGCTGCGGAACGAACATAGATCATAAGGTGGAGATCGAGACCGAGAAGGATCGACGATCGTGTAGCATTTCACTAGGTGAAGTGCGCAAGAGTAAGTGGAAGTTTGGTCCTCGAAATTCCACTAGAAAAGGATCAATATATCTTGGAATCCTCCTGAGTGAGTGAGTCCCAACATCCAACAGGGACTGTCTAATCATCATAGAAAGGTGGATTCGTATCCAGCTAGAGATTTATCCCTTTATCTGGCATCAATATTGAACAATTCACAGTGCTAATAAGTGTAGGGAAATTTCAGAAAGGTCAAGTTGGACTTGACCATAATTCTTGAAAGTAATTGGAACAGTGAGGCAATATTGATAAAGAGGGAAATTTCTCACCTTAACCCATTTATGTTTATGGCATAAGAATTGTATACTTGGAAAGTAGCAAGTATGAATGTTATACATGAGTATGTGTATTGAATTGCTGCTTGAAGAGAAAATCATAGCTAATGATTCCTTGTGTGCTTGCTGGAGGCCATGAAATTGGATCAACTATGATGTGGAAAAGGAATTTCATGCTATGATGAAGGATTGGAAAGGGAGAATTCCTTGACCCCTGTCTTGTTCTTGTATTTATATTTGATGAGCTTTACATACAAAAAATTATAGCATAGGAATGCTGAAAATGCAAGAGATTAGATGGATAAAGTGAATATGCACTAGTTGGCATATTAATAGACATCACACAGTGCATGGGATGATGCTTGTGCATGCATATTATGTTGCATGTTGGTAAAGCTAGTGAGGTTTTACATATGCAGTAAGCCACTTAGGATAATTAGTGTGTTTGTTAATAATCACTATTGGTGTTGGTATTGGTTGTAGGACCAAAGACAACAAAAGCATGGCTAAAGATGTTGATGATGTTGTTGCATGTGACCAACAACCTTGTCTCGTATTAAACTTATTTCAACCCCAGACTTCCCCGCCATTAGCCTTTTAAAAACACAATGACGAAGATCACCATTTCTCCTAGAGGCTGGGCCAAAAGCAGGTTGTTTCCGCAACGTGCTTATCCTCGCAAGAACATTCCAAACCCGCCCCTTAAAGGAATCAGGATGATTAAAATTATGTTTCATGTTGAAAAAATGTATTTTGCTTCCTAAACATACAGCTTCACATTGAATTTATATCATTGGCCTGGTTAAATGGGTAATGCTGTTAAAATCTCACAGTATGTTGCTCAATTTCATGATGACTTGTATATGGGTGCTATCAGGGATAAGTCAAAATGCTGAAAGCTAGTAAGAAGAAGGCTAAAATGACAGAAAAGAAGCCTACGCCACTTAAAACTGAGACCTCACTCAAGGATACTAGGTGCACCACTGGTGTTCCTCCAGAAATCAGATGGGGTGACATTTACAGGATGATCCGAGACCAGGATGTCCTGGACATGTTGTTAGAAGAGGGGCCAATTTATCTAAATATCAAAGCCTCAGGTATAACCGGAGCTACTACCCGCCCTGAACTATTCCCCTGTGCTGAAGTGATCGGATGGATACTCCAACATGTCGATGCTGAAGGAAGAGTGATAAATGACAGCGGGAAAGTGGCCATTGCCTCATTCCAACCCGCATATCTTGCAGCAGCATACAAATTTCCCCTCTCCCAGCAAGCTCTGACTGATGAATGGCTGAGCAAAATGGACAACGTTGAGATGGCCAAAAAGCTATTGGTAGCAGGCAGACATTTGAGAAAGAAAGGTAGCGACGAATATGACGTACAGAATCTGAGACCTCCTTTCAGATTGATCGCTTCGATGCTGTGCAGAATCTTCGGCATGCCCGATGGCACCGTGTATAAGATTCAGTGGGTCCCTATTATCCACTTCGTGGCGTTTAAGGGAACTGTGTTTGACTGGGCCACTATCCTGTCAGATAGTCTGGCCTCAATGATAGTAGCTGCAAGGGAAGGACTAGCCTTGAAGAAGGCAGAATTTTTTATGTCCTCATATCTGATTGATTGTATTTTGGCCAAGATGGACTTCCCCAAATTGGGATGCACATGGGATAAGGCCATCACTTCGGTTTACACCGCCTTTAAGATGATGTGGGCCCAGAATTACAAACCTAGCTACAAACTCATATGTGAGGGGTTCATCATGCCCCTATATGAGAAGATATTCAAGGAGGAGCCCAATTTCCTGTCAGAGAACGCTGTGGAAGTCCTTGAGAATTACGGGGATTTTTACTTTTCGGAGCAAGGCACCTACCTCAGAATGTTTGGAGGGACCAAAGCTCCATACATTTTGCCGCAGTATGCCACAGATTATGTGGTCCTTAAGGAAGCAGTAAGACAGATCTTCCTGGATGGAATTGGGGCAATGCTCCACAAGCAGCATAAGGCTTCCTTTCCCCCTTTACCTTTCTGCATAGGTGCTTACAAGTTCTCGGGGGTTGCCTCAGCCGAAGAATTTGTGCAGGAGCTGAAATCTTTCCACTTCGGTGAGGTGATCTTCCACAGGAATGACAGGAAGCGAAGAGTGGCCGAGCATTGTAGGGAAATCTACGCTCATTTTGAGTACTCCCACTATCCTGATGCCGAGGAAGAGGTATTCAGGGGCATCAGCAACATGGGTGAGCTGCGGATATGTCGCCAAGGCACGGGAACAAGTTCTAGCTCAGCCAAGGTCCAGAAGACCAGCCATCAGAAGGAGAAAGAAGCTGATGATTCCCGAGCTCAGGAAGAGCTCAGATTAAGAGAGGAAGCCAGGTTACCCCAAGAGGCTGAGGAAGCAAGAATGCAGCAAGAAGCCGAAGGTGAAAGTCTGCGAAAAGAGGCAGAGGAAGCCCAGCGGCAGAAAGAAGCGGAAGATGAAAGTCTACGGAGAGAGAACGAAGATCACCTGCGAGCTGAGGCAGAAAGGAAAGCGGAAGAAGAGCGGAAAGCAGGGGAAGATGCCCAAGCAAGTGGGTCCGGTGTCCAAGACATGGAAATAGACACATCTTCAGCAGGTGGCTCTGGTACCCAAAATAAGGGAGTAGATCCAGCTCAGGAAGTCAGGACCCCACCTGCTGAAGAAGACATAGACATCGTGGACCACCCTATTGTCCCGTACACTCCATCGGGAAAACATACGGTGTCCAGGTGGAATGAGTTTGTCTATGACAAGAAAAGGAAAGCTATGGTCCTCAAATCGGAAGAGAGGATCAAAAGTCCCTTCCATGAGGACATCATTACCCACCGAGAGGTCACTATAATGAAGAATACAGACCAAGATCCCTTTGCTATGGCATCCGCAGCTGTAGAAACAGCAAAAGCATCACTGGATAATGTAGGGGTTATAGTTAGAGAAAATGTATTGACAAAGAAGAGAGCTCGTTCACTACAACAGACTGTGGCTAATGAGCAATCCCACAGGGATCTGGTGGTGAACAAGTATAATTGCTTGTACGCCGAGCATAAGGAGCTGTCAAGCAAGTATAGCCAGCTGGAGGAGGAAAAGGACTAGCTAACACTCCAAATGATGATTGTGGAAGCAGAGAAGAATGGAGCAGAAGATAAAGCATCCCAACTAGAAGCGGACAAGCGGGCATTAGCTGAGCAGTTAGAGTAGGATGAGGGTAGAACGATGGACATGTCTCCCTTCCATGAGCTGTCTTGCAGCATCCTGAGGCAAACGCATGAAACTCAGGGGCTAATCACTAATGAAGTTTGCAAGCTCAAGGCCATGGTGGTCAGGCTGAAAGAGATTAATGCGGAGGCCCATAGGCTCAAAGCCAAGCATACCCGTGTCAAGGCAAATATCATGAGCCACATGAAATGGCAAGAAGGGAAGGGGGATTTCCCCACACATCTCCCATTTAAGTCTGTGGAGGGTTTTGATGAAGATGTGGCCCTTTTGGACTTCTGTAGAAACTGTGGCAGCAAGATGATAGCCAGTGTGCAAGGAACAAGGGATAAGATCAACGGTCTATATCAAAGAATCCTAGAAGTGCATGACAGGTGCAAATTGAATTTCCCACAATCCCTCGATGACTTCCTGGATTCAGAACAGCGCTTGGCGGAGCTAAAGGAAGAACTAGGCATCCAAACTGAATATGTTAAGAAAATTGATGTCCTAGCAATTGATGACCTCCAACATTATATTGGAATGTCATCAGTCCACAGCCACTTGCTCAAAGAAGTGCATCAAGCTGCAGTAGCGGAAGTTCAAGGCATCGGAGCAGAGCTTAGGAAGAATGTGACTTCCCAGAAAATCTTGTTCCCTGCTGCAGCAAACATAGTCATAAAGGACACGGGCATATGGTATAATTACATAGCGGAGGAGGAGAAGAAAGCTGCAGCAGTAGCAGGAGCATCAGCAGATCCAGAATATTCTCTCCCGGAAGCCACTCCAGCAACCACAGTGGGCTCAATTCCCTCTTCCCCAGCAGCGGCAGAAATTCCATCCAGCTCAGTCCCTTCTTCCCAGGCAGCAGCAGCAACATCAATTGACTTGGGAGATCCTCTCCCAGCTGAAGCTCACACACAAGAGTGACAGCACGATATTAGAACATTATTTCTGCTATGTGTATTTTGTTAAACTTTCAAATGTATACAGTGTGAGCTAAGGGACAGCTGTCCATTCTCTTTTGTTAAATATTTTGTAAAAGAAGTAGTCATTTTTTGATCTGTTATAGAAGAAATTCCTGTAAGTGACAGGTGGAAGAGGCTAGGTGGCAGCCCAAAGGGAGATTTTGTAATTATAAATAGGAGCTAGGAAGAATAGGAAAGGACTTTTGGCAGGGAAGGAAATTTGAAAACCTTTACGAGCTACCTGGTATCGGTTCTGTAAAATCGAATTTTCTAATAAAAGCCAGGGAGATGAACGTTTTGCATGGGAATGTTGGACGGATCTATGTTGGACTATTCTAATGACTTCCGTACTGTAATGTGAGATCATTCTTACTATCTGAACTATTTCTTTGTGTTAATGATTTTTGCTCCTTCCTATGCATATGATTTTCTCTATTTTGTGAACAATGAATGCGTTTCATATTAAATCAGGAGCTAGTTGCTGATATCTTTACCATTGCTGTAGAGTTCTCTTTTAGATTAAATGGCTAACTATTCTTTCTTCAAGATAACTCATATAGCTCATTGTTCATGCCTTTAATTTGCTCCTTGCAGGGATCTTTAAATTTAATTTCAGTTTGTTTACATTTAGATTTGTTTCTTCGTTCTTTCCGTGTAGATTAGATAATTTTGCTTCTTTCTCTATTTCATGAGCAATAGATACGTATTACATTAAACTAGAAGCTATCTTCTAAGATTTTTTTATCTAGCTGTAGCTTTACCTGTAAGAATTGACAGCTATCTGTTCTTTCTTTATGTTATTTGTTACAGCTTATTGCTCATCCTTTAAACGTGCCCCCTGCAGGGATAGGTAGATTTACTTCAGTTTCTAGACTTAGATCTGTTTTAGTTGCATCTAGATCAAATATAAACTAGGCACTTGCATTTCATTAAAAACACATAAAATCCAAAAGAAAGGTGGATCGGGCCATAACCGGTAGAATCTGAATTAAACTCCAAACTCACGGTTGCCGGAACTGCTAACCGGACGGATTCCCTATACCAAACGGGAGATAATCTAATTGGGATCATCTCTCGAGGAGAATCCCTTTCTGATTGATGCTACGATATCGGAGGCATCAAGAGTTTTTGGTGCTAGAAGGAGGGCCTAAAAGTGCATGGATGATAGAGGAAAATCTTCCACTGTCATAGATGACACTGAAAACCCGCTTACAGAAAACATTTCAAACAGCCCAGATTTTGAATTATTAAATCAAGAACGCCTCATTTCTGATCCTGAGCCTCGAGAAGCTTTATACGCTGTCCCTTTTACTGAAATAGAGGATTTGAGAAGACATACAAGATCCTACGTTAGGCAGCTAGGTGGTTTAAACACTGTAAGTTTTCTCCCTAAGAAAACTACCCCTAGAAAAGAGCCACAATATACCCGAGATTCGATTCTTGTTCAAAGTTTCGAAGAACTTGTGAATCTGACTTTGGAAGAAATTTCAGACACTCTTAACAAGGAAGATCTTGAAAACTCAAAAAAAGTTTCAGACCAAGAAAACCTTGAAGAAATTGCCACTCCGAAAAGTACTCCTCAGAATTCACCATACAATTCTCCACCAGGGTCTCCACATCCAAACATGGTTGTACCTGCTTGGAGAGAAAGGGGAGCGCTGAACCTGGCTGGACCATTCCATAATCTTCCAAAAAGTCCAGAAAAGGTCTTGCCTAAGTTCGATCCAGGGAAAGCCATTTCGACGGAAGATCACCTCAAGAGTTTTTACTTAGCTCTGAACCTTTTGAACGTACAACATGAAGACGTAGTCTGCAGGTTGTTTCCATATACATTTGTGCCAAAAGTATCATCTTGGTACTTTAGCCTACAACCCAGCTCAATTTCTAGTTGGGATGAATTCGAAAAATGTTTTCTAAAGAAATACGGAAACCAAAAGACTGTGGCCACACTTATGAAAGAACTCTTATCCATGAGAATGGAAAAGAAAGAAAAGGTTCAAGATTTCAATCAAAGATTCACAATGCTGTTAATTAATTTCAGCGAAGCTAATAAACCAGCAGAGGAGTCTCTGATTGAATACTACACTACCGCTCTTGAAGGACCAATCGCAATGTTCGTAAAAAGATCCAAGAAAACTACCCTGATAGAGAACTTTGAGGAAGCTAGAAAGGTAGAAGAAGAAGCTGATAGCATTTCTAAACATGCCTTAGATGTAGAACCAAAACCAGCAGCTGGCAAAAAACCTTTGCTGCTCACTAGAGGTAAAAAGGAGCAATCTACGGATATGGAAAATGTAGTCAAAATGATGCAGAAATTATCTAATAAAATCGTGGATCTCGAGAAAGACAAGGCTGCTAGCACATCTAGGAAACCTTTCAAGCCATTTTATAAAAGAAGGGAAAACGGTGAGCAAACTCATCCACCAATGAATACTGCCCCTGTCTTAAACTTAAACGAAATCGGAATGGAAAATTTATGCACATTTCATCAAGAACCACATTCGGAAAAGAGCTGCCCGTAATGGATTAATTCCATGAGCTTAGTCATGAACCAAATGCTAGATTCACAATCCCAGACCAGGATGATTCTCCAGAGGAATCGAACCCTGAGTTAGAGGAACCAATCCCGGACACTACTATGGTGCTATGGGATTGGGTACCTATGACTGAATTAGCAAAAGAGGATCCCATAGATAGCTCTCCCTCCACTGTAAATGTTGCTACTCGTAGCAAAGGTCCTATTTCCGATCCCGTGCCAAGCACAGCTCCTCATAAGCCTAAAGTCTCAAAAGAACCACCTAGGAGGCATATAACAGTTATCCCACAACAACCCAAAGTTAGTCAAACAGTGACCAAATAGCCAAACGCTGACACGATAGTTCAGCCACCTAAGGTCACAACGAGCAAAACAGATCAGCAAGCTCGAATTGGGAACGAATCTGACATAGGATACGATATTATTGAAGATATCAAGAAAGTCAAAGCGAATGTGTCAATATTTGACATTTGTATCTTGCCCCATCAACGAGATAAATTGCTGCATGTTCTACAACCCCAAATCAGCACTCCATTAACGGATTCTCAAGACAATCCCGAAATTAATGAGGCTAGCATCGGTGGGAAATCCAAATCTCAGACATTGCCATTCCTATTGACCTTTGAGATTTTTAACCATAATGTTCACAACTGTTTGGTAGATTCTGGAGCATCCTCAAACGTTATGCCATTGTCAATTTGTAAAAAGATTAACCGACAGCCTGTTCCATCTCCAGCTCAAATTATCCAATTAGATAGGACTGCTGTCAAAGTAATTGGGGAGATGAAAGATGTTCTAATTAGACTATCAATTGACCTTAGAGTCTGTCAATTCATTGACATAATGGTGGTCGATATTCCTGAAGCTTATGGGCTGATTTTAAGTAGAGATTGGTCTACCAAGCTGAGTGGCTACTTTGCTACTGATTGGTCCCACCTATGGATGCATTATCAGAACAGACAGAATCAGATTAAAGTTCTTAGGGAACCTCATATGAAGCAAAACGTAACTCAGTTAGAAGAAAAAAATGAGGCCGTAGCCTTCTCATCCTCGGTTCTAGGGAATTATTTATAGAAATGGATCCAGGTAATTATCAATCTGAAACAATTAGCCATGAATCAAATAAACAGTCCGATCTCCTTCATTTCTCTCCGGCTGATGATGTTGATTGTAACATAGTCAATTTAGTTACTGACATAGATCACACAGAAACTAACTTAGTTGAATCTAAAGATACCTTTTGGACATTATACTTTGATTGTTCTAAAACTCTGGAAGGATCCGGAGCCGGTTGTGTTCTAATGGATCCAAAAAGAAACAAGTATTTTTTGTCTTGTAGATTAGAATTCGATTGTACTAATAACACCGCTGAATATGAAGCTTTGGTACATGGATTAAAGAAGGCCATTGGCTTAAATGTTAAGTACCTGAAGGTCTTTGGTGACTCCGAGATAGTTGTAAGACAGGTAAGGGACACCATTCATTGTCTCTCACCTCATTTGAAGGGTTATCAGGCTGAGGTATGGGATTTAATTATGCATTTTGACGCTTTCAATATAAAATCAATTCCTCGATTGCAAAATTCTGCTGCTGATTTGTTAGCAACATTTGCTTCTAGATTGGTGCCGTCAAATAATAAATGCTCAATTGAATTGATTTTCAGGCCTTTCGTTCCCTATAACATCACCAACTTCAGAGTCTTCGATGATGATGAACAAATTATCAGCTTTCTAACAAACGAAGATAGCTTCCAAGGAGCTGCAATAGATGAGGAAGAACACAATGCTGATTTGATGAAGAAGGATGAGGAGAAAGGAAATTTCATGCCCAAGGGGGTAAGGTCCCTCAAAATGCTGTACCATCTTCAAATAAGTTCAAAAGGCCAGCTAATACCAAAACTAACAGCTCATCAATGCAACATGAGTTAGTTAATTTAGGTACCGAGGTAGAACCAAGATTTGTCAACCTTGGAAAATGTTGTTCACCAGGAGAAAGAGAAAGGTTCATTAAATTGTTTAAACAATACAAGGATGTTTATGCATGGACCTATGAAGATCTGAAAACATATGACATCCGCATTATTCAGCATGTCATACCAATGAAAGCAGGCGTCAAACCATTTCAGCAGCAGTTGAGAAGAATGCATCCCACTCTAGAACCGCTGATCCAAAAGGAGTTAAAGAAGCTCCTGGACGCTAAGACAATCTTCAAAGTTCGGCATTCGGAGTGGGTTGCAAACTTGGTTCCCGTAAGAAAGAAGTCGGGAGAGATAAGGCTATGTGTAGATTTCAGAAATTTAAACAAAGCCTCGGATAAAGACAACTACCCCGTACCTTCAATATAGCAAATCCTACAAATGGTGTCAGGATCCGAATTGTTTTCTCTCCTCGATGGTTTCTCTGGCTACAATCAACTGTTAGTAGCCGAAGAAGATCGCCTTAAGACTACTTTCAGAACTAAGTGGGGAACTTTCGCCTACAGAAGAATGCCATTTGGTCTGATAAATGCAGGAGCTACATTCCAAAGGGCGATGGATATTGCCTTCCGAGGATTGGGTGGACAATGCGTGGTTGTATACTTGGATGATGTGACGGTCTTTTCGAAGAAAAGGGAAGATCATGTCGTACATCTAAAGCATATTTTTGATCGCTGCCGGAAATATGGTATTTCTTTGAATCCCAAGAAGAGCGTATTTGCTATTCCTGAAGGTAAGCTCTTGGGTCATATCATCTCCAAAAGGGGAGTGCCAATTGATCAAGAAAGAGTCCAAGCCATCAATAAGATTCCGATGCCTCACAACAAGAAATCTATGCAGTCCTTTATAGGCACCATCAATTTTGTCTGCAGATTTGTTCCAGATTTCGCACAAATTGTTAAGCCGTTGCAACAGATGGTTAAACAAAGCATACAATTCAAGTGGACAGATTTGGAGAAGGACGCATTTAGAGATGTCAAGGCAGCTGTAGCTAAGGCTCCTTCCTTAAGAAGCCCAGATTTTGGTAAGGATTTCATCTTGTATACCTTCGCTTCAGATGACTCTCTCGCAACTGTACTCACACAAAAGGTGGAGTTGGGGGACGAATACCCAATTTCGTTTATGAGCACTGGTCTTCAGGGAGCTGAACTGAATTATCCCGTTGTTGACAAGCATGCATATGCGGTCTTCAAAGCAGTCAAACAGTTTAGGCCGTACATTCTGAAGAACATAACTAAAGTCATAGTTCCCCACCCAGCTGTTAGATCCCTTTTCGTTCAAAAGGAATTGGGAGAAAGGAGAGGGAACTGGGTCACAGCTCTGCAGGAGTATGATTTGGAATTTAAACCAGCTACGATCATCAAAGGGCAAGGCCTGTGCAAATTACCTGCGGGAAAATCAACTGATGAAGAACCACATTGGAAGAATGAGGCTGAGTTAAATTCGGTTGAGGTGGGTCATATATTCACAACTCCCCAGTCATGGTATAGGGATCTGGTGCACTATTTGCAGCAGGGATGTCTACCTGAGCACTGGAACTCTAAGCAAAGAAGGGCACTCCGCTTGAAATCAGCACCTTATCAAATCAATGATGGGATTCTTTTCAGGAAGAATTATGATGGAGTTCTCCTTAGATGCTTGGAAAAGGAGGATGCAAGCAAAGTTGTCAAAGAATTGCATGATGGCCCCGCAGGTGGACATTATTCAGGAGAGACGACAGCACACAAGATACTGAGAGCTGGTTATTATTGGCCAACTTTGTTCCAAGATGCCCACACATATGCACGAAACTATGATGTTTTCCAGAGAAGTGTTGGGAAGTTACCCAAGGCAGCAGGACCATTGCAGCCGGTTATCATCTCTGAGCCTTTTGAGCAATGGGGTATAGATGTTATCGGAGAAATAAATCCAAATTCGTCGTTGCAACATCGATACATCCTGACGGCTATTGACTACTTCACTAGGTGGATGGAGGCCATCCCTTTGCGCAAAATCAACGAGGATGCGGTCATCAGTTTCTTAAAGGAGAACATCATAACTAGGTTTGGGGTTCCAATTTCCCTAGTTTTTGATAATGCTACTTATTTTTCGTCTTGCAAGATAAATGAATTTGTTTATGAATGGGGAATTAAGTTGCATTATTCAGCTAATTATTATCCTTAGGGGAACGGATTAGCTGAATCCTCAAACAAGAATCTAATTCGAATTCTTAAGAAGACTGTGATAGAAAACCAGAGAAGTTGGCATGTAGCTCTCCCAAACGCCTTATGGGCAGATAGGGTGACCCCAAAGAACGCTTTAGGTGTTTCCCCTTTCACTCTTGTATATGGCAAGGAAGCCATCCTTCCCCCAAACGTCTTACTCCCATCCTTACAGTTGTCCCAAGCCTCTCGGGGTTCTGGTATCCAAGCCTTACAATCCAGGATCAACACCCTACTTCAACTTGAAGAAGCCCGACACAAAGCTAAAGATCGATTCCATCAACATCAGGACATAGTTAAGAGATGGTTCGATAAGAGGAAGTCCGGTAAAAGGGATTTTGAAGTTGGGGATTTAGTCCTGAAATGGGACCATAATCATGAAGGCAAAGGAATGCATACGAAATTTCAACATATATGGGTGGGCCCGTACTAAATTTCTGCAAAATTAGGCCCATCCACTTACAAATTGACAAATCTCGAGGGAGAAGAAGTAACCCTTCCTCTCAATGGCCTTGCTCTGAAACAATACTTCGCCTAGTCTCTTTGAGACTTCCTGTACATAAATAAAGTTTTCTTTTATTGTTGCTTTAGCCTTTAGTTGCTTTATTTTCAGCCATTTTGTTTTTTTCATTTAAACCTTTGCAACAAGTTTGTTTTCTGAAAGCCCCTATGGTTGAGTTTCTCATCGAGGATAGCTCTCTCAAAGAAATCTCGCGACCCATGAGTCTGGAACTATGCTCAAGTAAATCCTATCTGTGTGCTCTCGCTGAAATGTTCAGAAGGAAGGAAACCTACTTTGCTGGTCACACTAATCCTGTTTAAATAGTAGAGACCTATGACCATCTTCACTACTATCATTGGGCTCCACCCACTCTCACATGTAAAGGTATCTCAAGAAGGTTACCAAAGTTGGACCCATGGAAAGTAGTACACCTCGAGGACATAGGGTATTGAAATGACTCCATGCTGCAAATTTAACAGCCAAAATGGCTAGTACCCAAGAGTCTGTTTTCCAGAGATTCTCGCCTCAATTAAAGCATGGCTGAGGCAAAAGCAAAAGACATGTAAAATCAAGAAGGTTGTCTAAAAGGCCCAGCTCAAAATGGGTTCCTCTCTGTCCGTGAGGTTTGATCAAATCAATAAAATTTCTAACTCACACAAAAGGACACTATGGATTGAGGAGCCTAAATCAAAGATCATGTCCAAAGAAAATATCTCTGGAAGGCTCAAACAGCTAAGCTGTTCAGAGTACAAACATCCAAAAGGATGCAAGCAGCATGGGAATGAGGAACAAGAGCAATAATGTCCATGAGAAAGTGTTGCGAATCCTGTGGATTCCAACACTAGTGACCATCTGAAAGATGACCCTCCTAAAATAAATCTCATATGTTGGCCCTTTGAGAGTGGTGAAGATGTCTCGGTCAAAGCTCCCCTTTCCCCAATGGCTAGCAGGTAAAGTGTCTCCTTCCCCTCACATGAATTTAAAATGCTCAGCTGAGTAGTGCACCTAAGATGGATGTCTTCGATGAGGTTTCAGACCATGAAGAGGAATTTTTTCAGAGATCTGTGTTCGCCAGCGACTCGCCATTGTTGTTGCAGCAACCCCCCCCCAAAAAATTTTGTACATATTGGGGCCCCTCCTTTAATTTTTCAGAAAGTTCGCCTTAAGAAGCCATCCCAGCTGTATCTTTTTTTTTCAACAGAAATCTTTTCTATGAAGTCTCCCTGAAGAGTTGCAGAACGGTTTGATAAAGCCCCGCAGTGGCGGAAGCCTTTGTCTAAACTCCCGAAAGAAAACTTAGAAAATTTCGTTGGAAAGTTGCGGAAGCCATTGGGCAATCCTTCCCGAAACGACGGAGATCTTCGTTCAACCCTTCCGTAAATGCGAAAGGTTTCAGGTTTTCCTCCTGAAGGCGGAAGCCTTTGTTTAAGCCTTCCGAAACGGAACTTAGAAAATTTTCCCAAGAAATTACGGAGCCTTTTCAGACTATCTTCCTGTAGTTGCGGTAGCCAAATGTTTAAGCCTTCCGAAAAGGACTTAGATTTTTTGAAAGTTTGCGAAACGAACGCTGCGGAACCTTACAGTGTTGTCTCCCAAAATTTCGGAATCTTTCGGGCTATCCTTCCGCAGTGGCGGAAGCCGCTTTTTTAAGCCTTCCGAAAAGGAACTTGGAAGCTTTTCCCAAAAGATCGCGGAAGAACTCAAGGAAACCTTCCGAAACTGGTGGAAGCCACTCGCGTAAACTTCCCGAAGAGCGACTTAGGAATTCGAAGAAGCCGCCCGAAACATGCGTGAGTCATCCGTCTACCTTCCCTGGGGCCACTAAACGACTAAATTTTGGCAAATTTTTGAAGTCTCGAAAGTCATGGAAGGCATTGGGAAACCTTCGCGGAACCGTTCCGAAACATCACCGAAACAACCTTTGCGGAACCACTTTGACTTTTCCTTCTGCAGATGCGGAAGCCTTCGCGTTAAGCTTTCCGAAATGCCGAAACCATTAAACAGTCCCGGAAACAATCTGCAAAAGCTGTCCACAACCGCGGAAGCTTTCCGGTTATCTTTCCGAAATGGCGAAGCGCCTTTCACCATTTCTTTCCAAAAGAACCGCGAAGACTTAGATTTTTTTTTGTATTGCGGAAGCTTTTGATAAACTACTCCCGAAATTGCGGAACGCTTTGAAGTCCCCTTCTGCAACACAGGAGCCTTTTTGCGGAATGTCTAAGTTTTTTTTTTCTTCCGCGAAGACGGAAGCTTTTCGCTATGCATTTCCGCAATAGCGGATGGAATTGACAAGTCGTCCCGTCGGTGGCGGTCGCGCACACAAACCACTGCAACTCGATGTGACCGCGGCATACAACATTTAAAACTTGCTTTAATATGCCACCAACTGTATTAAAGTCCCACACGTGTTCGACGTGTTTAAATATACGGTGGGGGCTCAAACCGACCCCATTGCTGTTCGTATCGATTAAACAACTGTTGGACACCGCGCAAATCGCTCCAGCTCATTTCGCTCATCCACGTTCGCGGCCACCTCGTTCAGCTATCCTCGTCGGTGCTAGGTAGGATCTTAACCTTTAAATTTGTCCCTTCTACACGTCATATTGCTATTGGGTTGCCCTTTGTTTGAAAATGATGGGCATTGGTTGGATTTTGACGGGAAAAATGCCCGTCATAGGCTATTTTGCCCGTCAAATACAGTTTGAATTGCGTTCTTCTCGTCATATAAAACAGAGGCAGGATAAAACGTTTGCATAGTGGGTAGAGACAGTTAGTTTGGACGGTTAGACTTGTTACAATTTCCTCCCTGGGCCGCGTACCTCGTTATTTCAAAAAACTGCCGAAGCCCCATGGACTTTTCATGTCCCCAGCCGAAAGCTAAAAACGTAGCCCCCGGGTTTTTTTTTTTTTTCATAAACCTCAGTCCCGGCGTGACCTCTACCCATTTCAAAACTTAAGACAGGCTCCGTCGCCCCTGATCAAACCAGCCATAGGACGCCTCGTCAAATGTTATAAGTAACAACAGCGTTTGGGATGAAACCCCTCGCTTGTGTCAACACAGGAGCTCCTCCATGGTCTCGTATTAAACTTATTTCAACCCCAGACTTCCCCGCCATTAGCCTTTTAAAAACACAATGACGAAGATCACCATTTCTCCTAGAGGCTGGGCCAAAAGCAAGTTGCTTCCACAACGCGCTTATCCTCGCAAGAACATTCCAAACCCGCCCCTTAAAGGAATCAGGATGATTAAAATTATGTTTCATGTTGAAAAAATGTATTTTGCTTCCTAAACATACAGCTTCACATTGCATTTATATCATTGGCCTGGTTAAATGGGTAATGCTGTTAAAATATCACAGTATGTTGCTCAATTTCATGATGACTTGTATATGGGTGCTATCAGGGATAAGTCAAAATGCTAAAAGCCAGTAAGAAGAAGGCTAAAATGACAGAAAAGAAGCCTGCGCCACTTAAAATTGAGACCTCACTCCAGGATACTAGGTGCACCACTGGTGTTCCTCCAGAAATCAGATGGGGTGACATTTACAGGATGATCCGAGACCAGGATGTCTCGGACATGTTGTTAGAAGAGGGGCCAATTTATCTAAATATCAAAGCCTCGGGCATAACCAGAGCTGCTACCCGCCCTGAAATATTCCCCTGTGCTGAAGTGATCGGATGGATACTCCAACATGCCGATGTTGAAGGAAGAGTGATAAATGACAGCGGGAAAGTGGCCATTGCCTCATTCCAACCCGCATATCTTGTAGCAGCCTGCAAATTTCCCCGTTCCCAGCAAGCTCTGAGTGATGAATGGCTGAGCAAAATGGACAACGTTGAGATGGCCAAAAAGCTATTGGTAGTAGGCATACATTTGAGAAAGAAAGGTAGCGACGAATATGACGTACAGAATCTAAGACCTCCTTTTAGATTGATCGCTTCGATGCTGTGCAGAATCTTCGGCATGCCCGATGGCACCATGTATAAGATTCAATGGGTCCCTATTATCCACTTCGTGGCGTTTAAGGGAACTGTGTTTGACTGGGCCACTATCCTGTCAGATAGTCTGGCCTCAATGATAGTAGCTGCAAGGGAAGGACTAGCCTTGAAGAAGGTAGAATTTTTTATGTCCTCATATCTGATTGATTGTATTTTGGCCAAGATGGACTTCCCCAAATTGGGCTGCACATGGGATAAGGCCATCACTCCGGTTTACACCGCCTTTAAGATGATGTGGGCCCAGAATTACAAACCTAGCTACAAACTCATCTGTGAGGGGTTCATCATGCCCCTATATGAGAAGATATTCAAGGAGGAGCCCAATTGCCTGTCACAGAACGCTGTGGAAGTCCTTGAGAATTACGGGGATTTTTACTTTTCGGAGCAAGGCACCTACCTCAGAATGTTTGGAAAGACCAAAGCTCCATACATTTTGCCGCAGTATGCCACAGATTATGTGGTCCTTAAGGAAGCAGTAAGATAGATCTTCCTGGATGGAATTGGGGCAATGCTCCACAAGCAGCATAAGGCTTCCTTTCCCCCTTTACCTTTCTGCATAGGTGCTTACAAGTTCTCGGGGGTTGCCTCAGCCGAAGAATTTGTGCAGGAGCTGAAAGCTTTCCACTTCGGTGAGGTGATCTTCCACAGGAATGACAGGAAGGGAAGAGTGGCCGAGCATTGTAGGAAAATCTACGCTCATTTTGAGTACTCCCACTATACTGATGCCGAGGAAGAGGTATTCAAGGGCATCAGCAACATGGGTGAGCTGCGGATCTGTCGCCAAGGCATGGGAACAAGTTCTAGCTCAGCCAAGGTCCAGAAGACCAGCCATCAGAAGGAGAAAGAAGCTGATGATGCTCGAGCTCAGGAAGAGCTCAGATTAAGAGAGGAAGCCAGGTTACTCCAAGAGGCTGAGGAAGCAAGAATGCAGCAAGAAGCCTAAGGTGAAAGGCTGCGGAAAGAGGTAGAGGAAGCCCAACAGCAGAAAGAAGCGGAAGATGAAAGGCTACGGAGAGAGAACAAAGATCGGCTGCGAGCTAAGGCAGAAAGGAAAGCGGAAGAAGATTGGAAAGCAGGGGAAGATGCCCAAGCAAGTGGGTTCGGTGTCCAAGACATGGAAATAGATGCATCTTCAACAGGTGGCTCTGGTACCCAAAATAAGGGAGTAGATCCAGCTCAGGAAGTCCAGACCCCACCTGCTGAAGAAGACATAGACATCGTGGACCACCCTATTGTCCCGTACACTCCATCGGGAAAACATACGGTGTCCAGGTGGAATGAGTTTGTCTATGACAAGAAAAGGAAAGCTATGGTCCTCAAATCGGAAGAGAGGATCAAAAGTCCCTTCCACGAGGACATCATTACCCACCGAGAGGTCACTATAATGAAGAATACAGACCAAGATCCCTTTGCTATGGCATCCGCAGCTGTAGAAACAGCAAAAGCATCACTGGATAATGTAGGGGTTATAGTTAGAGAAAATGTATTGACAAAGAAGAGAGCTCGTTCGCTACAACAGACTGTGGCTAATGAGCAAGCCCATAGGGATCTGGTGGTGAACAAGTATAATTGCTTGTACGCCGAGCATAAGGAGCTGTCAAGCAAGTATAGCCAGCTGGAGGAGGAAAAGGACCAGCTAACACTCCAAATGATGATCGTGGAAGCAGAGAAGAATGGAGCGGAAGATAAAGCATCCCAACTAGAAGCGGACAAGTGGGCATTAGTTGAGCAGTTAGAGCAGGCTGAGGGTAGAACGATGGACATGTCTCCCTTCCATGAGCTGTCCTGCAACATCCTGAGGCAAACGCATGAAACTCAGGGGCTAATCAATAATGAAGTTTGCAAGCTCAAGGCCATGGTGGTCAGGATGAAAGAGATTAATGCGGAGGCCCATAGGCTCAAAGCCAAGCATACCCGCGTCAAGGAAAATATCATGAGCCAGATGAAATGGCGAGAAGGGAAGGGGGATTTCCCCACACATCTCCCATTGAAGTCTATGGAGGGTTTTGATGAAGATGTGGCCCTTTTTTACTTTTGCAGAAACTATGGCAGCAAGCTAATAGCCAATGTGCAAGGAACAAGGGATAAGATCAACGGTCTGTATCAAAGAATCCTGGAAGTGCATGACAGGTGCAAATTGAATTTCCCACAATTCCTCGATGACTTTTCGGATTCAGAACAGCGCTTGGCGGAGCTAAAGGAAGAACTAGGCATCCAAACTGAATATGTAAAGAAAATTGATGTCCTAGCAATTGATGACCTCCAACATTATATTGGAATGTCATCAGTCCACAGCCACTTGCTCAAGGAAGTGCATCAAGTTGCGGTAGCGGAAGTTCAAGGCATCGGAGCAGAGCTTAGGAAGAATGTGACTTCCCAGAAAATCTTGTTCCCTGCTGCAGCAAACATAGTCATAAAGAACATGGGCATATGGTATAATTACATAGCAGAGGAGGAGAAGAAAGCTGCAGCAGTAGCAGGAGCATCAGCAGATCCAAAATCTTCTCTCCCGGCAGCCACTCCAGCAACCACAGTGGGCTCAATTCCCTCTTCCCCAGCAGTGGCAGAAATTCCAACCAGCTCAGTCCCTTCTTCCTAGGCAGCAGCAGCAACATCATTTGACTTGGGCGATCCTCTCCCAGCTGAAGCTCACACACAAGAGTGACAGCACGATATTAGAACTTTATTTCTGCTATGTGTATTTTGTTAAACTTTCAAATGTATACAGCGTGAGCTAAGGGACAGCTGTCCATTCTCTTTTGTTAAATATTTTGTAAAAGAAGTAGTCATTTTTTGATCTGTTATAGAAGAAATTCCTGTAAGTGACAGGTGGAAGAGGCTAGGTGGCATCCCAAAGGGCGATTTTGTAATTATAAATAGGAGCTAGGAAGAATAGGAAAGGACTTTTGGCAGGGAAGGAAATTTGAAAACCTTTACGAGCTACCTTGTATCGGTTCTGTAAAATCGAATTTTCTAACAAAAGCCTGGGAGATGAACGTTTTGCATGGGAATGTTGGACGGATCTATGTTGGACTATTCTAATGACTTCCGTACTGTAATGTGAGATCATTCTTACTATCTGAACTATTTCTTTGTGTTAATGATTTTTGCTCCTTCCTGTGCATATGATTTTCTCTATTTTGTGAACAATGAATGCGTTTCATATTAAATCAGGAGCTAGTTGCTGATATCTTTACCATTGCTGTAGAGTTTTCTTTTAGATTAAATGGCTAACTGTTCTTTCTTCAAGATAACTCATATAGCTCATTGTTCATGCCTTTAATTTGCTCCTTGCAGGGATCTTTAAATTTAATTTCAGTTTGTTTACATTTAGATTTGTTTCTTCGTTCTTTCCGTTTAGATTAGATAATTTTGCTTCTTTCTCTGTTTCATGAGCAATAGATACGTGTTACATTAAACTAGAAGCTATCTTCTAATATTTTTTTATCTAGTTGTATCTTTACCTGTAAGAATTGACAGCTATTTGTTCTTTCTTTATGTTATCTGTTACAGCTTCTTGCTCATCCTTTAAACGTGCCCCCTGTAGGGATAGGTAGATTTACTTCAGTTTCTAGACTTAGATATGTTTTAGTGCCATCTAGATCAAATATAAACTAGGCACTTGCATTTCATTAAAAACACATAAAATCCAAAAGAAAGGTGGATCGGGCCATAACCGGTAGAATCGGAATTAAACTCCAAACTCACACTTGCCGAAACCGCTAACCGGACGGATTCCCTATACCAAATGGGAGATAATCTAATTAGGATCATCTCTCGGGGAGAATCCCTTTCTGATTGATGCTACGATATCCGAGGAATCAACAGCTTTTGGCGCTAAGAGGAGGGCCTGAAAGTGCATGGCTGATAGAGGAAAATCTTCCACTGTCATAGATGACACTGAAAACCCGCTTACAGAAAACATTTCAAACAACCCAGATCTTGAATTATTAAATCAAGAACGCCTCATTTTTGATCCTGAGCCTCGAGAAGCTTTATACGGTGTCCCTTTTGCTGAAATAGAGCATTTGAGAAGACATACAAGATCCTACGTTAGGCAACTAGGTGGTTTAAACGCTGTAAGTTTTCTCCCTAAGAAAACTACCCCTAGAAAAGAGCCACAATATACCCGAGATTCGATTCTTGTTCAAAGTTTCGAAGAACTTGTGAATCTGACTTCGGAAGAAATTTCAGACACTCTTAACAAGGCAAATCTTGAAAACTCAGAAAAAGTTTCAGACCAAGAAAACCTTGAAGAAATTGCCACTCCCAAAAGTACTCCTCAGAATTCACCATACAATTCTCCACCAGGGTCTCCACTTCCAAACATGGCTGTACCTGCTTGGAGAGCAAGGGGAGCGCTGAACCTGGCTGGACCATTCCATAATCTTCCAAAAAATCCAGAAAAGGTCTTGCCTAAGTTCGATCCAGGGAAATCCATTTCGGCGGAAGATCACCTCAAGAGTTTTTACTTAGCTCTGAACCTTTTGAACGTACAACATGAAGACGTAGTCTGCAGGTTGTTTCCATATACATTTGAGCCAAAAGTATCATCTTGGTACTTTATCCTACAACCCAACTCAATTTCTAGTTGGGATGAATTCGAAAATTGTTTTCTAAAGAAATACGGAAACCAAAAGACTGTGGCCACACTTATGAAAGAACTCTTATCCATGAGAATGGAAAAGAAAGAAAAGGTTCAAGATTTCAATCAAAGATTCACAACGCTGTTAAATAATTTCAGCGAAGCTAATAAACCAGCAGAGGAGTCTCTGATTGAATACTACACTACCGCTCTTGAAGGACCAATCGCAATGTTCGTAAAAAGATCCAAGAAAACTACCCTGATAGAGAACTTTGAGGAAGCTAGAAAGGTAGAAGAAGAAGCTGATAGCATTGCTAAACATGCCTTAGATGTAGAACCAAAACCAGCAGCTGGAAAAAAACCTTTGCTGCTCACTAGAGGTAAAGAGGAGCCATCTACGGATATGGAAAATGTAGTCAAAATGATGCAGAAATTATCTAATAAAATCGTGGATCTCGAGAAAGACAAGGCTGCTAGCACATCTAGGAAACCTTTCAAGCCATTTTATAAAAGAAGGGAAGACGGTGAGCAAACTCATCCACCAATGAACACTGCCCCTGTCTTAAACTTAAACGAAATCGAAATGGAAAATTTCTACACGTTTCATCAAGAACCACATTCGAAAAAGAGTTGCCCGCAATGGATTAATTCCATGAGCTTAGTCATGAACCAAATGCTAGATTCACAAATCCCAGCTCAGGATGATTCTCCAGAGGAATCGAACCCTGAGTTAGAGGAACCAATCCCGGACACTACTATGGTGCTATGGGATTGGGTACCTATGAATGAATTAGCAAAAGAGGATCCCATAGATAGCTCTCCCTCCACCGTAAATGTTGCTACTCGTAGCAAAGGTCCTATTGCCGATCCCGTGCCAAGCATAGCTCCTCATAAGCCTAAAGTCTCAAAAGAACTGCCTAGGAGGCATATAACAGTTATCCCACAACAACCCAAAGTTAGCCAAACAGTGCCCAAACAGCCAAACGTTGACACGATAGTTTAGCCACCTAAGGTCACAACGAGCAAAACAGATCAGCAAGCTCGAATTGGGAACGAATCTGACATATGATACGATATTATTGAAGATATCAAGAAAGTCAAAGCGAATGTGTCAATATTTGACATGTGTAGCTTGCCCCATCAACGAGATAAACTGCGGCATGTTCTACAACCCCAAATCAGCACTCCATTAATGGATTCTTAAGACAATCCCGAAATTAATGAGGCTAGCATCGGTGGGAAATCCAAATCTCAGACATTGCCATTCCTATTGACCTTTGAGATTTTTAACCATAATGTTCACAACTGTTTGGTAGATTCTGGAGCATCCTCAAACGTTATGCCATTGTCAATTTGTAAAAAGATTAACGGACAGCCTGTTCCATCTCCAGCTCAAATTATCCAATTAGATAGGACTGCTCTCAAAGTAACTGGGGAGATGAAAGATGTTCTAATTAGACTATCAGCTGACCCTAGAGTCTGTCAATTCATTGACATAATGGTGGTCGATATTCCTGAAGCTTATCGGCTGATTTTAAGTAGAGATTGGTCTACCAAGCTGAGTGGCTACTTTGCTACTGATTGGTCCCACCTATGGCTGCCTTATCAGAACAGACAGAATCAGATTAAAGTTCTTAGGGAACCTCATATGAAGCAAAACGTAACTCAGTTAGAAGAAAAAATGAGGCCATAGCCTTCTCATCCTCGGGTCTAGGGAATTATTTCTTAGAAATGGATCCGGGTAATTATCAATCTGAAACAATTAGCCATGAATCAGATGAACAGTCCGATCTCCTTCATTTCTCTCTGGTTGATGATGTTGATTGTAACATAGTCAATTTAGTTATTGACATAGATCACATAGAAACTAACTTAGTTGAATCTAAAGATACCTTTTGGAAATTATACTTTGATGGTTCTAAAACTCTGGAAGGATCCGGATCCGGTTGTGTTCTAATGGATCCAAAAAGAAACAAGTATTTTTTCTCTTGTAGATTAGAATTCGATTGTACTAATAACACCGCTGAATATGAAGCTTTGGTACATGGATTAAAGAAGGCCATTGGCTTAAATGTTAAGTACCTGAAGGTCTTTGGTGACTCCGAGATAGTTGTAAGACAGGTAAGGGACACCATTCATTGTCTCTCACCTCATTTGAAGGGTTATCAGGCTGAGGTATGGGATTTAATTATGCATTTTCACGCTTTCAATATAAAATCAATTCCTAGATTGCAAAATTCTGCTGCTGATTTGTTAGCAACATCTGCTTCTAGATTGGTGCCGTCAAATAATAAATGCGCAAGTGAATTGATTTTCAGGCCTTCCGTTCCCAATAACATCACCAACTTCAGAGTCTTCGATGATGATGAACAAATTATCAGCTTTCTAACAAACGAAGATAGCTTCCAAGGAGCTGCAATAGATGAGGAAGAACACGATGCTGATTTGATGAAGAAGGATGAGGAGAAAGGAAATTTCATGCCCAAGGGGGTAAGGTCCCTCGAAATGATGTTCGATCTTCAAAATAAGTTCAAAAGGCCAGCTAATACCAAAACTAACAGCACATCAATGCAACATGAGTTAGTTAATTTAGGTACCGAGGCAGAACCAAGATTTGTCAACCTTGGCAAATGTTGTTCACCAGGAGAAAGAGAAAGGTTCATTAAATTGTTTAAACAATACAAGGATGTTTTTGCATGGACCTATGAAGATCTGAAAACGTATTACGTCCGCATTATTCAGCATGTCATACCAATGAAAGCAGGCGTCAAACCATTTCAGCAGCAGTTGAGAAGAATGCATCCCACTCTAGAACCGCTGATCCAAAAGGAGTTAAAGAAGCTCCTGGACGCTAAGATAATTTTCAAAGTTCGGCATTCGGAGTGGGTTGCAAAATTGGTTCCCGTAAGAAAGAAGTTGGGAGAGATAAGGCTATGTGTAGATTTAAGAAATTTAAACAAATCCTCGGATAAAGACAACTACCCCGTACCTTCAATGGAGCAAATCCTACAAATGGTGTCAGGATCCGAATTGTTTTCTCTCCTCGATGGTTTCTCTGGCTAAAATCAAGTGTTAGTAGCCGAAGAAGATCGCCTTAAGACTACTTTCAGAACTAAGTGGGGAACTTTCGCCTACAGAAGAATGCCATTTGGTCTGATAAATGCAGGAGCTACATTCCAAAGGGCGATGGATATTGCCTTCCGAGGATTGGGTGGGCAATGCGTGGTTGTATACTTGGATGATGTGACAGTCTTTTCGAAGAAAAGGGAAGATCATGTCATACATCTAAAGCATATTTTTGATCGCTTCCGGAAATATGGTATTTCCTTGAATCCCAAGAAGAGCGTATTTGCTGTTCCCGAAGGTAAGCTCTTGGGTCATATCATCTCCAAAAGGGGAGTGTCAATTGATCAAGAAAGAGTCCAAGCCATCAATAAGATTCCGATACCTCACAACAAGAAATATATGCAGTCCTTTATGGGCACCATCAATTTTGTCCGTAGATTTGTTCCATATTTCGCACAAATTGTTAAGCCGTTGCAACAGATGGTTAAACAAAGCATACAATTCAAGTGGACAGATTTGGAGAAGGACGCATTTAGAGATATCAAGGAAGCTGTAGCTAAGGCTCCTTCCTTAAGAAGCCCAGATTTTGGTAAGGATTCCATCTTGTATACCTTCGCTTCGGATGACTCTCTTGCAGCTGTACTCACACAAAAGGTGGAGTTGGGGGACGAATACCCAATTTCGTTTATGAGCACTGGTCTGCAGGGAGCTGAACTGAATTATCCCATGGTTGACAAGAATGCATATGCGGTCTTCAAAGCAGTCAAACAGTTTAGGCCGTACATTCTAAAGAACAGAACTAAAGTCACAGTTCCCCACCCAGCTGTTAGATCCCTTTTCGTTCAAAAGGAATTGGGAGAAAGGAGAGGGAACTAGGTCACAGCTCTGCAGGAGTATGATTTGGAATTTAAACCAGCTACGATCATCAAAGGGCAAGGCCTGTGCAAATTACTTGCGGGAAACTCAACTGATGAAGAACAACATTGGAAGAATGAGGCTGAGTTAAATTCGGTTGAGGTGGGTCATATCTTCACAGCTCCCCAGTCATGGTATAGGGATCTGGTGCACTATTTGCAGCAGGGATGTCTACCTAAGCACTGGAACTCTAAGCAAAGAAGGGTACTCCGCTTGAAATCAGCACCTTATCGAATCATTGATGGGATTCTTTTCAGGAAGAATTATGATGGAGTTCTCCTTAGATGTTTGGAAAAGGAAGATGCAAGCAAAGTTGTCAAAGAATTGCATGATGGCCCCGCAGGTGGACATTATTCAGGAGAGACGACAGCACACAAGATACTGAGAGCTGGTTATTATTGGCCAACTTTGTTCTGAGATGCCCACACATATGCACGAAACTGTGATGTTTGCCAGAGAAGTGCTGGGAAGTTACCAAAGGCAGAAGGACCATTGCAGCTGGTTATCATCTCTGAGCCTTTTGAGCAATGGGGTATAGATGTTATCGGAGAAATAAATCCAAATTCGTCGTTGCAACATCGATACATCCTGATGGCTACTGACTACTTCACTAGGTGGACGGAGGCCATCCCTTTGCGCAAAATCAACGAGGATGCGGTCATCAGTTTCTTAAAGGAGAACATCATAACCAGGTTTGGGGTTCCAATTTCCCTAGTTTTTTATAATGCTACTTATTTTTCGTCTTGCAAGATAAATGAATTTGTTTATGAATGGGGAGTTAAGTTGCATTATTCAGCCAATTATTATCCTCCGGGGAACGGATTAGCTGAATCCTCAAACAAGAATCTGATTCGAATTCTTAAGAAGACTGTGATAGAAAACCAGAGAAGTTGGCATGTAGCTCTCCCAAACGCCTTATGGGAAGATAGGGTGACCCCAAAGAACGCTTTAGGTGTTTCCCCTTTCACTCTTATATATGGCAAGGAAGCCATCCTTCCCTCAAACATCTTACTCCCATCCTTACAGTTGTCCCAAGCCTCTCGGGGTTCTGGTAGCCAAGCCTTACAATCCAGGATAAACAACCTGCTTCAACTTGAAGAAGCCTGACACAAAGCTAAAGATCGATTCCATCAACACCAGGACATAGTTAAGAGATGGTTCGATAAGAGGAAGTCCGGTAAAAGGGATTTTGAAGTTGGGGATTTAGTCCTGAAATGGGACCATAATCATGAAGGCAAAGGAATGCATACGAAATTTCAACATCTATGGGTAGGCCCGTACCAAATTTCTGCAAAATTAGGCCCATCCACTTACAAATTGACAAATCTCGAGGGAGAAGAAGTAACCCTTCCTCTCAATGGCCTCGCTCTGAAACAATACTTCGCATAGTCTCTTTGAGACTTCCTGTACATAAATAAAGTTTTCTTTTATTGTTGCTTTAGCCTTTAGTTGCTTTATTTTCAGCCATTTTGTTTCTTTCATTTAAACCTTTGCAACAAGTTTGTTTTTTGAAAGCCCCTATGGTTGAGTTTCTCGTCGAGGATAGCTCTCTCAAAGAAATCTCGCGACCCATGAGTCTGGAACTATGCTCAAGTAAATCCTGTCTGTGTGCTCTTGCTGAAATGTTTAGAAGGAAGGAACCCTACTCTGCTGGTCACACTAATCCTGTTTAAATAGCAGAGACCTATGACCATCTTCACTACTATCGCTGGGATCCACCCACTCTCACACTTAAAGGTATCTCAAGAAGGTTACCAAAGTTGGACCCATGGAAAGTAGCACCTTATCGAATCATTGATGGGATTCTTTTCAGGAAGAATTATGATGGAGTTCTCCTTAGATGTTTGGAAAAGGAAGATGCAAGCAAAGTTGTTAAAGAATTGCATGATGGCCCCGCAGGTGGACATTATTCAGGAGAGACGACAGCACACAAGATACTGAGAGCTGGTTATTATTGGCCAACTTTGTTCCGAGATGCCCACACATATGCACGAAACTGTGATGTTTGCCAGAGAAGTGCTGGGAAGTTACCAAAGGCAGAAGGACCATTGCAGCTGGTTATCATCTCTGAGCCTTTTGAGCAATGGGGTATAGATGTTATCGGAGAAATAAATCCAAATTCGTCGTTGCAACATCGATACATCCTGATGGCTACTGACTACTTCACTAGGTGGACGGACGCCATCCCTTTGCGCAAAATCAACGAGGATGCGGTCATCAGTTTCTTAAAGGAGAACATCATAACCAGGTTTGGGGTTCCAATTTCCCTAGTTTTTTATAATGCTACTTATTTTTCGTCTTGCAAGATAAATGAATTTGTTTATGAATGGGGAGTTAAGTTGCATTATTCAGCCAATTATTATCCTCCGGGGAACGGATTAGCTGAATCCTCAAACAAGAATCTGATTCGAATTCTTAAGAAGACTGTGATAGAAAACCAGAGAAGTTGGCATGTAGCTCTCCCAAACGCCTTATGGGCAGATAGGGTGACCCCAAAGAACGCTTTAGGTGTTTCCCCTTTCACTCTTATATATGGCAAGGAAGCCATCCTTCCCCCAAACATCTTACTCCCATCCTTACAGTTGTCCCAAGCCTCTCGGGGTTCTGGTAGCCAAGCCTTACAATCCAGGATCAACAACCTGCTTCAACTTGAAGAAGCCTGACACAAAGCTAAAGATCGATTCCATCAACACCAGGACATAGTTAAGAGATGGTTCGATAAGAGGAAGTCCGGTAAAAGGGATTTTGAAGTTGGGGATTTAGTCCTGAAATGGGACCATAATCATGAAGGCAAAGGAATGCATACGAAATTTCAACATATATGGGTAGGCCCGTACCAAATTTCTGCAAAATTAGGCCCATCCACTTACAAATTGACAAATCTCGAGGGAGAAGAAGTAACCCTTCCTCTCAATGGCCTCGCTCTGAAACAATACTTCGCATAGTCTCTTTTAGACTTCCTGTACATAAATAAAGTTTTCTTTTATTGTTGCTTTAGCCTTTAGTTGCTTTATTTTCAGCCATTTTGTTTCTTTCATTTAAACCTTTGCAACAAGTTTGTTTTTTGAAAGACCCTATGGTTGAGTTTCTCGTCGAGGATATATCTCTCAAAGAAATCTCGCGACCCATGAGTCTGGAACTATGCTCAAGTAAATCCTGTCTGTGTGCTCTTGCTGAAATGTTTAGAAGGAAGGAACCCTACTCTGCTGGTCACACTAATCCTGTTTAAATAGCAGAGACCTATGACCATCTTCACTACTATCGCTGGGATCCACCCACTCTCACACTTAAAGGTATCTCAAGAAGGTTACCAAAGTTGGACCCATGGAAAGTAGCACACCTCGAGGACATAGGGTATTGAAATGACTCCATGCTGCAAATTTAATAGCCAAAATGGCTAGTACCCAAGAGTCTGTTTTCCAGAGATTCTCGCCTCAATTAAAGCATGGCTGAGACAAAAGCAAAAGACATGTAAAATCAAGAAGGTTGTCCAAAAGTCCCAGCTCAAAATGGGTTCCTCTCCGTCCGTGAGGTTTGATCAAATCAATAAAATTTCTAACTCACACAAAAGGACACTATGGATTGAGGAGCCTAAATCAAAGATCATGTCCAAAGAAAATATCTCTGGAAGGCTCAAACAGCTAAGTTGTTCAAAGTACAAACATCCAAAAGGATGCAAGCAGCATGGGAATGAGGAACAAGAGCAATAATGTCCATGAGAAAGTGTTGCGAATCCTGTGGATTCCGGTAGTAGTGACCATCTGAAAGATGACCCTCCTAAAATAAATCTCATATGTTGGCCCTTTGAGAGTGGTGAAGATGTCTCGGTCAAAGCTCCCCTTTCCCCAATGGCTAGCAGGTAAAGTGTCTCCTTCCCCTCACATGAATTTAAAATTCTCAGCTGAGTAGTGCACCTAAGATGGATGTCTTCGATGAGGTTTCAGACCATGAAGAGGAATTTTTTCAGAGATCTGTGTTCGCCAGCGACTCGCCATTGTTGTTGCAGCAACCCCCCCCCCAAAAAAATTTCTACATACTGCGGCTCCTCCTTTCATTTTTGCAAAAAGTTCGCCTTAAGAAGCCATCCCAGCTGTTATCTTTGTTTTTCAACAGAAATCTTTTCTATGAAGTCTCCCTAAAGAGTCGCAGAACGGTTTGATAAAGCCCCGCAGTGGCGGAAGCCTTTGTCTAAACTCCCGAAAGAAAACTTAGAAAATTTCGTTGGAAAGTTGCGGAAGCCATTGGGCAATCCTTCCCGAAACGGCGGAGTTCTTCGTTCAACCCTTCCGCAAACGCGAAAGGTTTCAGGTTTTCCTCCCGAAGGCGGAAGCCTTTGTTTAAGCCTTCCGAAACGGAACTTAGAAAATTTTTCCAAGAAATTACGGAGCCTTTTCAGACTATCTTCCCGCAGTTGCTGTAGCCAAATGTTTAAGCCTTCCAAAAAGGACTTAGAGTTTTTGAAAGTTTGCGAAACGAACGCTGCAGAACCTTTTAGCTTTGTCTCCTGAAATTTCGGAATCTTTCGGGCTATCCTTCCGTAGTGGCGGAAGCCGCTTGTTTAATCCTTCCGAAAAGGAACTTGGAAGCTTTTCCCAAAAGATCGCGGAAGAACTCAAGGAAACCTTCCGAAACTGGTGGAAGCCACTGGCATAAACTTCCTGAAGAGGGACTTAGGAATTCGAAGAAGCCGCCCGAAACGTGCGGGAGTCATCCGTCTACCTTCCCCGGGGCCGCTAAACGACTAAATTTTGGCAAATTTTTGAAGTCTCGAAAGTCGTGGAAGGCATTGGGAAACCTTCACGGAACCGTTCCGAAACATCACCGAAACAACCTTTGCGGAACCACTTTTACTTTTCGTTCTGCAGATGCGGAAGCCTTCGTGTTAAGCTTTCTGAAACGCCGAAACCATTAAACCGTCCCCGAAACAATCTACAAAAGCTGTCCGCAACCGCGGAAGCTTTCCGGTTATATTTCCGAAACGGCGAAGCGCCTTTCACCATTTCTTTCCAAAAGAACCGCGAAGACTTAGACATTTTTTTGTATTGCGGAAGCTTTTGATAAACTACTTCCGAAATTGCGGAACGCTTTGAAGTCCCCTTCCGCAACGCAGGAGCCTTTTTGCGGAACGTCTAAGTTTTTTTTTCTTCCGCGAAGACGGAAGCTTTTCGCTATGCCTTTCCGCAATAGCGGATGGAATTGACAAGTCGTCCCGTCGGTGGCAGCCGCGCACGCAAACCAATGCAACTCGATGTGACCGCAGCGTACAACATTTAAAACTTGTTTTAATACACCACCAACTGTATTAAAGTCCCACACATGTTCGACGTATTTAAATATACGGTGGGGGCTCGAACCGACCCCATTGATGTTCGTATCGATTAAACAACTGTTGTATGGCGCGCAAATCACTCCAGCTCATTTCGCTCATCCGCGTTCACGGCCACCTCGTTCAGATATCCTCGTCGGTGCCATGTAGTATCTTAACCTTTAAATTTGTCCCTTCTACACGTCATATTGCTATTGGGTTGCCCTTTGTTTGAAAATGATGGGCATTGGTTGGATTTTGACGGGCAAAATGCCCGTCATAGGCCATTTTGCCCATCAAATACAGTTTGAATTGCGTTCTTCTCGTCATATAAAACAGAGGTAGGATAAAACGTTTGCATAGTGGGTAGAGACAGTTAGTTTGGACGGTTAGACTTGTTACAATTTCCTCCCCGAGCCGCGTACCTCGTTATTTCAAAAAACTACCGAAGCCCCATGGACTTTTCATGTCCCCAGCCGAAACTAAAAACATAGCCCCCGGGTTTTTTTTTTTTTTTCATAAACCTCAGTCCCGGCGTGACCTCTACCCATTTCAAAAGTTGAGACAGGCGCCGTCGCCCCTGATCAGACCAGCCGTAGGACACCCCGTCAAATGTTATAACCTTCGCAGAACCGTTCCGAAACATCAGGGAAACAAGCTTTGCGGAACCACTTTTTGAAGTCTCGAAAGTCGCGGAAGGCATTGGGAAACCTTCGCGGAACCGTTCCGAAACATCACCGAAACAACCTTTGCGGAACCACTTTTACTTTTCGTTCCACAGATGCGGAAGCCTTCGCGTTAAGCTTTCCGAAACGCCAAAACCATTAAACAGTCCCCGAAACAATCTACAAAAGCTGTCCGCAACCGCGGAAGCTTTCCGGTTATCTTTCCGAAACGGCGAAGCGCCTTTCACCATTTCTTTCCAAAAGAACCGCGAAGACTTAGACATTTTTTTGTATTGCGGAAGCTTTTGATAAACTACTTCCGAAATTGCGGAACGCTTTGAAGTCCCCTTCCGCAACGCAGGAGCCTTTTTGCGGAACGTCTAAGTTTTTTTTTCTTCCGCGAAGACGGAAGCTTTTCACTATGCCTTTCCGCAATAGCGGATGGAATTGACAAGTCGTCCCGTCGGTGGCGGGCCGCGCACGCAAACCAATGCAACTCGATGTGACCGCGGCGTACAACATTTAAAACTTGTTTTAATATGCCACCAACTGTATTAAAGTCCCACACGTGTTCGACGTATTTAAATATACGGTGGGGGCTCGAACCGACCCCATTGATGTTCATATCGATTAAACAACTGTTGGACGGCGCGCAAATCACTCCAGCTCATTTCGCTCATCCGCGTTCACGGCCACCTCATTCAGATATCCTCGTCGGTGCCATGTAGTATCTTAACCTTTAAATTTGTCCCTTCTACACGTCATATTGCTATTGGGTTGCCCTTTGTTTGAAAATCATGGGCATTGGTTGGATTTTGACGGGCAAAATGCCCGTCATAGGCCATTTTGCCCATCAAATACAGTTTGAATTGCGTTCTTCTCGTCATATAAAACAGAGGCAGGATAAAACGTTTGCATAGTGGGTAGAGACAGTTAGTTTGGACGGTTAGACTTGTTACAATTTCCTCCCCGAGCCGCGTACCTCGTTATTTCAAAAAACTGCTGAAGCCCCATGGACTTTTCATGTCCCCAGCCGAAACTAAAAACGTAGCCCCTGCGTTTTTTTTTTTTTTCATAAACCTCAGTCCCGGCGTGACCTCTACCCATTTCAAAACTTGAGACCGGCGCCGTCGCCACTGATCAGACCAGCCGTAGGACGCCCCGTCAAATGTTATAAGTAACAACAGCGTTTGGGCTGAAACCCCTCACCTGTGTCAACACAGGAGCTCCTCCCTGGTCTTGTATTAAACTTATTTCAACCCTAGACTTCCCTGCCATTAGCCTTTTAAAAACACAATGACGAAGATCACCATTTCTCCTAGAGGCTGGGCCAAAAGCAGGTTGCTTCTGCAACGCGCTTATCCTCGCAAGAACATTCCAAACCCGCCCCTTAAAGGAATCAGGATGATTAAAATTATGTTTCATGTTGAAAAAATGTATTTTGCTTCCTAAACATTGAGCTTCACATTGCATTTATATCATTGGCCTGGTTAAATGGGTAATGCTGTTAAAATCTCACAGTATGTTGCTCAATTTCATGATGACTTGTATATGGGTGCTATCAGGGATAAGTCAAAATGCCAAAAGGCAGTAAGAAGAAGGATAAAATGACAGAAAAGAAGCCTGCGCCACTTAAAACTGAGACCTCACTCCAGGATACTAGGTGCACCACTGGTGTTCCTCCAGAAATCAGATGGGGTGACATTTACAGGATGATACGAGACCAGGATGTCCCGGACATGTTGTTAGAAGAGGGGCCAATTTATCTAAATATCAAAGCCTCAGGCATAACCAGAGCTACTACCCGCCCTGAACTATTCCCCTGTGCTGAAGTGATCGTATGGATACTCCAACATGCCGATGCTGAAGGAAGAGTGATAAATGACAGCGGGAAAGTGGCCATTGCCTCATTCCAACCTGCATATCTTGCAGCAGCCTACAAATTTCCCCGCTCCCAGCAAGCTCTGACTAATGAATGGCTGACCAAAATGGACAACGTTGAGATGGCCAAAAAGCTATTGGTAGCAGGCAGACATTTGAGAAAGAAAGGTAGCGACGAATATGACGTACAGAATCTGAGACCTCCCTTCAGATTGATCGCTTCGATGCTGTGCAGAATCTTCGGCATGCCCGATGGCATTGCGTATAAGATTCAGTGGGTCCCTATTATCCACTTCGTGGCGTTTAAGGGAACTGTGTTTGACTGGGCCACTATCCTGTCAGATAGTCTGGCCTCAATGATAGTAGCTGCAAGGGAAGGACTAGCCTTGAAGAAGGCAGAATTTTTGATGTCCTCATATCTTATTGATTGTATTTTGGCCAAGATGGACTTCCCCAAATTGGGCTGCACATGGGATAAGGCCATCACTCCGGTTTACACCGCCTTTAAGATGATGTGGGCCCAGAATTACATACCTAGCTACAAACTCATCTGTGAGGGGTTCATCATGCCCCTATATGAGAAGATTTTCAAGGAGGAGCCCAATTGCCTGTCAGAGAACGCTGTGGAAGTCCTTGAGAATTACGGGGATTTTTACTTTTCGGAGCAAGGCACCTACCTCAGAATGTTTGGAGGGACCAAAGCTCCATACATTTTGCCGCAGTATGCCACAGATTATGTGGTCCTTAAGGAAGCAGTAAGACAGATCTTCCTGGATGGAATTGGGGCAATGCTCCACAAGCAGCATAAGGCTTCCTTTCCCCCTTTACCTTTCTGCGTAGGTGCTTACAAGTTCTCGGGGGTTGCCTCAGCCGAAGAATTTGTGCAGGAGCTGAAATATTTCCACTTCGGTGAGGTGATCTTCCACAGGAATGACAGGAAGGGAAGAGTGGTCGAGCATTGTAGGGAAATCTACGCTCATTTTGAGTACTCCCACTATCCTGATGCCGAGGAAGAGGTATTCAGGGGCATCAGCAACATGGGTGAGCTGCGGATCTGTCGCCAAGGCACGGGAACAAGTTCTAGCTCAGCCAAGGTCCAGAAGACCAGCCATCAGAAGGAGAAAGAAGCTGATGATGCCCGAGCTCAGGAAGAGCTCAGATTAAGAGAGGAAGCCAGTTTACTCCAAGAGGCTGAGGAAGCAAGAATGCAGCAAGAAGCTGAAGGTGAAAGGCTGCGGAAAGAGGCAGAGGAAGCCCAGCGGCAGAAAGAAGCAGAAGATGAAAGGCTACGGAGAGAGAATGAAGATTGGCTGCGAGTTGAGGCAGAAAGGAAAGCCGAAGAAGAGCGAAAAGCAGGGGAAGATGCCCAAGCAAGTGGGTCCGGTGTCCAAGACATGGAAATAGACACATCTTCAGCAGGTGGCTCTGGTACCCAAAATAAGGGAGTAGATCCAGCTCAGGAAGTCCGGACCCCACCTGCTAAAGAAGACATAGACATCATGGACCGCCCTATTGTCCCGTACACTCCATCGGGAAAACATACGGTGTCCAGGTGGAATGAGTTTGTCTATGACAAGAAAAGGAAAGCTATGGTCCTCAAATCGGAAGAGAGGATCAAAAGTCCCTTCCACGAGGACATCATTACCCACCAAGAGGTCACTATAATGAAGAATACAGACCAAGATCCCTTTGCTATGGCATCCGCACATGTAGAAACAGCAAAAGCATCATTGGATAATGTAGGGGTTATAGTTAGAGAAAATGTATTGACAAAGAAGAGAGCTCGTTCGCTACAACAGACTGTGGCTAATGAGCAAGCCCACAGGGATCTGGTGGTGAACAAGTATAATTGCTTGTACGCCAAGCATAAGGAGCTGTCAAGCAAGTATAGCCAGCTGGAGGAGGAAAAGGACCAGCTAACACTCCAAATGATGATTGTGGAAGCAGAGAAGAATGGAGCAGAAGATAAAGCATCCCAACTAGAAGCGGACAAGCGGGCATTAGCTGAGCAGTTAGAGCAGGCTGAGGGTAGAACGATGGACATGTCTCCCTTCCATGAGCTGTCCTACAGCATCCTGAGGCAAACGCATGAAACTCAGGGGCTAATCACTAATGAATTTTGCAAGCTCAAGGCCATGGTGGTCAGGATGAAAGAGATTAATGCGGAGGCCCATAGGATCAAAGCCAAGCATACCCTCGTCAACGCAAATATCATGAGCCAGATGAAATGGCGATAAGGGAAGGGGGATTTCCCCACACATCTCCCATTTAAGTCTGTGGAGGGTTTTCATGAAGATGTGGCCCTTTTGGACTTCTGCAGAAACTGTGGCAGCAAGCTGATAGCCAGTGTGCAAGGAACAAGGGATAAGATCAACGGTCTGTATCAAAGAATCCTGGAAGTGCATGACAGGTGCAAATTGAATTTCCCACAATCCCTCAATGACTTCCTAGATTCAGAAGAGCGCTTGGCGGAGCTAAAGGTAGAACTAGGCATCCAAACTGAATATGTTAAGAAAATAGATTTCCTAGCAATTGATGACCTCCAACATTATATTGGAATGTCATCAATCCACAGCCACTTGCTCAAAGAAGTGCATCAAGCTGCAGTAGCAGAAGTTCAAGTCATCGGAGCAGAGCTAAGGAAGAATGTGACTTCCGAGAAAATCTTGTTCCCTGCTGCAGCAAATATAGTCATAAAGGACACGGGCATATGGTATAATTACATAGCGGAGGAGGAGAAGAAAGCTGCAGCAGTAGCAGGAGCATCAGCAGATCCAGAATCTTCTCTCCCGGCAGCCACTCCAGCAACCACAGTGGGCTCAATTCCCTCTTCCCCAGCAGTGGCAGAAATTCCAACCAGCTCAGTCCCTTCTTCCTAGGCAGCAGCAGCAACATCATTTGACTTGGACGATCCTCTCCCAGCTGAAGCTCACGCACAAGAGTGACAGCACGATATTAGAACTTTATTTCTAATATGTGTATTTTGTTAAACTTTCAAATGTATAGAGCGTGAGCTAAGGGACAACAGTCCATTCTCTTTTGTTAAATATTTTGTAAAAGAAGTAGTCATTTTTTGATCTGTTATAGAAGAAATTCCTGTAAGTGACAGGTGGAAGAGGCTAGGTGGCAGCCCAAAGGGCGATTTTGTAATTATAAATAGGAGCTAGGAAGAATAGGAAAGGGCTTTTGGCAGGGAAGGAAATTTGAAAACCTTTACGAGCTACCTTGTATTGGTTCTGTAAAATCAAATTTTCTAATAAAAGCCTGGGAGATGAACGTTTTGCATGGGAATGTTGGACGGATCTATGTTGGACTATTGTAATGACTTCCGTACTGTAATGTGAGATCATTCTTACTATCTGAACTATTTCTTTGTGTTAATGATTTTTGCTCCTTCCTGTGCATACGATTTTCTCTATTTTGTGAACAATGAATGCGTTTCATATTAAATCAGGAGCTAGTTGCTGATATCTTTACCATTGCCGTAGAGCTCTCTTTTAGATTAAATGGCTAACTGTTCTTTCTTCAAGATAACTCATATAGCTCATTGTTCATGCCTTTAATTTGCTCCTTGCAGGGATCTTTAAATTTAATTTCAGTTTGTTTACATTTAGATTTGTTTCTTCGTTCTTTCCGTTTAGATTAGATAATTTTGCTTCTTTATCTGTTTCATGAGCAATAGATACGTGTTACATTAAACTAGAAGCTATCTTCTAAGATTTTTTTATCTAGCTGTAGCTTTACCTGTAAGAATTGACAGCTATCTGTTCTTTCTTTATGTTATCTGTTACAGCTTCTTGCTCATCCTTTAAACATGCCCGCTGTAGAGATAGGTAGATTTACTTCAATTTCTAGACTTAGATCTGTTTTAGTTGCATCTAGATCAAATATAAACTAGGCACTTGCATTTCATTAAAAACACATAAAATCCAAAAGAAAGGTGGATCGGGCCATAACCGGTAGAATCGAAATTAAACTCCAAACTCATGCTTGCTGAAACCGCTGACCGGACGGATTCCCTATACCAAACGGGAGATAATCTAATTGGGATCATCTCTCGGGGAGAATCCCTTTCTGATTGATGCTACGATATCCGAGGAATCAACAGTTTTTGGCGCTAGGAGGAGGGCCTGAAAGTGCATGGCTGATAGAGGAAAATCTTCCACTGTCATAGATGACACTGAAAACCCGCTTACAGAAAACATTTCAAACAGCCCAGATCTTGAATTATTAAATCAAGAACGCCTCATTTCTGATCCTGAGCCTCGAGAAGCTTTATACGATGTCCCTTTTTCTGAAATAGAGGATTTGAGAAGACATACAAGATCCTACGTTAGGCAGCTAGGTGGTTTAAACGCTGTAAGTTTTCTCCCTGAGAAAACTAACCCTAGAAAAGAGCCACAATATACCCGAGATTCAATTCTTGTTCAAAGTTTCGAAGAACTTGTGAATCTGACTTTGGAAGAAATTTCAGACACTCTTAACAAGGCAGATCTTGAAAACTCAGAAAAAGTTTCAGACCAAGAAAACCTTGAAGAAATTGCCACTCCCAAAAGTACTCCTCAGAATTCACCATACAATTCTCCACCAGGGTCTCCACATCCAAACATGGATGTACCTGCTTGGAGAGCAAGGGGAGCGCTGAACCTGGCCGGACCATTCCATAATCTTCCAAAAAATCCAGAAAAGGTCTTGCCTAAGTTCGATCCAGGGAAAGCCATTTCGGCGGAAGATCACCTCAAGAGTTTTTACTTAGCTCTGAACCTTTTGAACGTACAACATGAAGACGTAGTCTACAGGTTGTTTCCATATACATTTGAGCCAAAAGTATCATCCTGGTACTTTAGCCTACAACCCAGCTCAATTTCTAGTTGGGATGAATTCGAAAAAGGTTTTCTAAAGAAATACGGAAACCAAAAGACTGTGGCCACACTTATGAAAGAACTCTTATCCATGAGAATGGAAAAGAAAGAAAAGGTTCAAGATTTCAATCAAAGATTCACAACGCTGTTAAATAATTTCAGCGAAGCTAATAAACCAACAGAGGAGTCTCTGATTGAATACTACACTACCGCTCTTGAAGGACCAATCGCAATGTTCGTAAAAAGATCCAAGAAAACTACCCTGATAGAGAACTTTGAGGAAGCTAGAAAGGTAGAAGAAGAAGCTCATAGCATTGCTAAACATGCCTTAGATGTAGAACCAAAACCAGCAGCTGGAAAAAAATATTTGCTGCTCACTAGAGGTAAAGAGGAGCCATCTACGGATATGGAAAATGTAGTCAAAATGATGCAGAAATTATCTAATAAAATCGTGGATCTCGAGAAAGACAAGGCTTCTAGCACATCTAGGAAACCTTTCAAGCCATTTTATAAAAGAAGGGAAGACGGTGAGCACACTCATCCACCAATGAATATTGCCCCTGTCTTAAACTTAAACGAAATCGGAATGGAAAATTTCTGCACGTTTCATCAAGAACCACATTCGGAAAAGAGCTGCCCGCAATGGATTAATTCCATGAGCTTAGTCATGAACCAAATACTAGATTCACAAATCCCAGACCAGGATGATTCTCCAGAGGAATCGAACCCTGAGTTAGAGGAACCAATCCCGGACACTACTATGGTGCTATGGGATTGGGTACCTATGAATGAATTCGCAAAAGAGGATCCCATAGATAGCTCTCCCTCCACCGTAAATGTTGCTACTCGTAGCAAAGGTCCTATTGCCGATCCCATGCCAAGCACAGCTCCTCATAAGCCTAAAGTCTCAAAATAACTGCCTAGGAGGCATATAACAATTGTCCCACAACAACCCAAAGTTAGCCAAACAGTGACCAAATAGCCAAACGCTGACACGATAGTTCAGCCACCTAAGGTCACAACAAGCAAAACAAATCAGCAAGCTCGAATTGGGAACGAATCTGACATAGGATACGATATTATTGAAGATATCAAGAAAGTCAAAGCAAATGTGTCAATATTTGACATGTGTAGCTTGCCCATCAACGAGATAAACTGCTGCATGTTCTACAACCCCAAATCAGCACTCCATTAACGGATTCTCAAGACAATCCCGAAATTAATGAGGCTAGCATCGGTGGGAAATCCAAATCTCAGACATTGCCATTCCTATTGACCTTTAAAAATTTTAACCATAATGTTCACAACTATTTGGTAGATTCTGGAGCATCCTCAAACGTTATGCCATTGTCAATTTGTAAAAAGATTAATGGACATCCTGTTCCATCTCCAGCTCAAATTATCCAATTAGATAGGACTGCTGTCAAAGTAATTGGGGAGATGAAAGATGTTCTAATTAGCCTATCAGCTGACCCTAGAGTCTGTCAATTCATTGACATAATGGTGGTCGATATTCCTGAAGCTTATGGGCTGATTTTAAGTAGAGATTGGTCTACCAAGCTGAGTGGCTACTTTGCTACTGATTGGTCCCACCTATGGCTGCCTTATCAGAATAGACAGAATCAAATTAAAGTTCTTAGGGAACCTCATATGAAGCAAAACGTAACTCAGTTAGAAGAAAAAAATGAGGCCGTAGCCTTCTCATCCTCGGTTCTAGGGAATTATTTCTTAGAAATGGATCCGGGTAATTCTCAATCTGAAACAATTAGCCATGAATCAGATAAACAGTCCGATCTCCTTCATTTCTCTCCGGCTGATGATGTTGATTGTAACATAGTCAATTTAGTTACTGACATAGAACACACAGAAACTAACTTAGTTGAATCTAAAGATACCTTTTGGACATTATACTTTGATGGTTCTAAAACTCTGAAAGGATCCGGAGCCGGTTGTGTTCTAATGGATCCAAAAAGAAACAAGTATTTTTTATCTTGTAGATTAGAATTCGATTGTACTAATAACACCGCTGAATATGAAGCTTTGGTACATGGATTAAAGAAGGCCATTGGCTTAAATGTTAAGTACCTGAAGGTCTTTGGTGACTCCGAGATAGTTGTAAGACAGGTAAGGGACACCATTCATTGTCTCTCACCTCATTTGAAGGGTTATCAGGCTGAGGTATGGGATTTAATTATGCATTTTCACGCTTTCAATATAAAATCAATTCCTAGATTGCAAAATTCTGCTGCTGATTTGTTAGCAACATATGCTTCTAGATTGGTGCCGTCAAATAATAAATGCTCAATTGAATTGATTTTCAGGCCTTCCGTTCCCGATAACATCACCAACTTCAGAGTCTTCGATGATGATGAACAAATTATCAGCTTTCTAACAAATGAAGATAGCTTCCAAGGAGCTGCAATAGATGAGGAAGAACACGATGTTGATTTGATGAAGAAGGATGAGGAGAAACGAAATTTCATGCCCAAGGGGGTAAGGTCCCTCGAAATGCTGTTCGATCTTCAAAATAAGTTCAAAAGGCCAGCTAATACCATATCTAACAGCTCATCAATGCAACATGAGTTAGTTAATTTAGGTACCGAGGTAGAACCAATATTTGTCAACCTTGGCAAATGTTGTTCACCAGGAGAAAGAGAAAGGTTCATTAAATTGTTTAAACAATACAAGGATGTTTTTGCATGGACCTATGAAGATCTGAAAACGTATGACGTTCGCATTATTCAGCATGTCATACCAATGAAAGTAGGCGTCAAACCATTTCAGCAGTAGTTGAGAAGAATGCATCCCAATCTAGAACCGCTGATCCAAAAGGAGTTAAAGAAGCTCCTGGATGCTAAGATAATCTTCAAAGTTCGGCATTCGGAGTGGGTTGCAAACTTGGTTCCCGTAAGAAAGAAGTCGGGAGAGATAAGGCTATGTGTAGATTTAAGAAATTTAAACAAAGTCTCGGATAAAGACAACTACCCCGTACCTTCAATGGAGCAAATCCTACAAATGGTGTCAGGATCCGAATTGTTTTCTCTCCTCGATGGTTTCTCTGGCTACAATCAAGTGTTAGTAGCCGAAGAAGATTGCCTTAAGACTACTTTCAGAACTAAGTGGGGAACTTTCGCCTACAGAAGAATGCCATTTGGTCTGATAAATGCAGGAGCCACATTCCAAAGGGCGGTGAATATTGCCTTCCGAGGATTGGGTGGGCAATGCGTGGTTGTATACTTGGATGATGTGACGGTCTTTTCAAAGAAAATGGAAGATCATGTCGTACATCTAAAGCATATTTTTTATCGCTGCCGGAAATATGGTATTTCCTTGAATCCCAAGAAGAGCGTATTTGCTGTTCCCGAAGGTAAGCTCTTGGGTCATATCATCTCCAAAAGGGGAGTGTCAATTGATCAAGAAAGAGTCCAAGCCATCATTAAGATTCCGATGCCTCACAACAAGAAATCTATGCAGTCCTTTATGGGCACCATCAATTTTGTCCGCATATTTGTTCTAGATTTTGCACAAATTGTTAAGCCGTTGCAACAGATGGTTAAACAAAGCATACAATTCAAGTGGACAGATTTGGAGAAGGACGCATTTAGAGATATCAAGGCAGCTGTAGCTAAGGCTCCTTCCTTAAGAAGCCCAGATTTTGGTAAGGATTTCATCTTGTATACCTTCGTTTCGGATGACTCTCTCGCAATTGTACTCACACAAAAGGTGGAGTTGGGGGACGAATACCCAATTTCGTTTATGAGCACTGGTCTGCATGGAGCTGAACTGAATTATCCCATGGTTGACAAGCATGCATATGCGATCTTCAAAGCAGTCAAACAGTTTAGGCCGTACATTCTGAAGAACAGAACTAAAGTCATAGTTCCCCACCCAGCTGTTAGATCCCTTTTCGTTCAAAAGGAATTGGGAGAAAGGAGAGGGAACTGGGTCACAGCTCTGCAGGAGTATGTATTGGAATTTAAACCAGCTACGATCATCAAAGGGCAAGGCCTGTGCAAATTACTTGTGGGAAACTCAACTGATGAAGAACAACATTGGAAGAATGAGGCTGAGTTAAATTCGGTTGAGGTGAGTCATATCTTCACAGCTCCCCAGTCATGGTATAGGGATCTGGTGCACTATTTGTAGCAGGGATGTCTACCTGAGCACTGGAACTCTAAGCAAAGACGGGCACTCCGCTTGAAATCAGCACCTTATCAAATCATTGATGGGATTCTTTTCAGGAAGAATTATGATGGAGTTCTCCTTAGATGTTTGGAAAAGGAAGATGCAAGCAAAGTTGTCAAAGAATTGCATGATGGCCCCGCAGGTGGACATTATTCAGGAGAGACGACAACACACAAGATACTGAGAGCTGGTTATTATTGGCCAAATTTGTTCTGAGATGCCCACACATATGCACGAAAATGTGATGTTTGCCAGAGAAGTGCTGGGAAGTTACCCAAGGCAGCAGGACCATTGCAGTCGGTTATCCTCTCTGAGCCTTTTGAGCAATGAGGTATAGATGTTATCGGAGAAATAAATCCAAATTTGTCGTTGCAACATCGATACATCCTGACGGCTACTGACTACTTCACTAGGTGGACGGAGGCCATCCCTTTGCGCAAAATCAACGAGGATGCGGTCATCAGTTTCTTAAAGGAGAACATCATAACCAGGTTTGGGGTTCCAATTTCCCTAGTTTTTGATAATGCTACTTATTTTTCATCTTGCAAGATAAATGAATTTGTTTATGAATGGGGAATTAAGTTGCATTATTCAGCCAATTATTATCCTCAGGGGAACAGATTAGCTGAATCCTCAAACAAGAATCTGATTCGAATTCTTAAGAAGACTGTGATAGAAAACCAGAGAAGTTGGCATGTAGCTCTCCCAAACGCCTTATGGGCAGATAGGGTGACCGCAAAGAACGCTTTAGGTGGTTCCCCTTTCACTCTTGTATATGGCAAGGAATCCATCCTTCCCCCAAACATCTTACTCCCATCCTTACAGTTGTCCCAAGCCTCTCGGGGTTCTGGTAGCCAAGCCTTACAATCCAGGATCAACACCCTGCTTCAAATTGAAGAAGCCCGACACAAAGCTAAAGATCGATTCCATCAACACCAGGACATAGTTAAGAGATGGTTCGATAAGAGGAAGTCCGGTAAAAGGGATTTTGAAGTTGGGGATTTAGTCCTGAAATGGGACCATAATCATGAAGGCAAAGGAATGCATACGAAATTTCAACATCTATGGGTAGGCCCGTACCAAATTTATGCAAAATTAGGCCCATCCACTTACAAATTGACAAATCTCGAGGGAGAAGAAGTAACCCTTCCTCTCAATGGCCTCGCTCTGAAACAATACTTCGCATAGTCTCTTTGAGACTTCCTATACATAAATAAAGTTTTCTTTTATTGTTGCTTTAGCCTTTAGTTGCTTTATTTTCAGCCATTTTGTTTCTTTCATTTAAACCTTTGCAACAAGTTTGTTTTTTGAAAGCCCCTATGGTTGAGTTTCTCGTCGAGGATAGCTCTCTCAAAGAAATCTCGCGACCCATGAGTCTGGAACTATGCTCAAGTAAATCCTGTCTATGTGCTCTCGCTGAAATGTTCAGAAGGAAGGAAGCCTACTCTGCTGGTCACACTAATCCTGTTTAAATAGCAGAGACCTATGACCATCTTCACTACTATCGCTGGGATCCACCCACTCTCACACTTAAAGGTATCTCAAGAAGGTTACCAAAGTTGGACCCATGGAAAGTAGCACACCTCGAGGACATAGGGTATTGAAATGACTCCATGCTACAAATTTAACAGCCAAAATGGCTAGTACCCAAGAGTCTTTTTTCCAGAGATTCTCGCCTCAATTAAAGCATGGCTGAGACAAAAGCAAAAGACATGTAAAATCAAGAAGGTTTTCCAAAAGGCCCAGCTCAAAATGGGTTCCTCTCCGTCCGTGAGGTTTGATCAAATCAATAAAATTTCTAACTCACACAAAAGGACACTATGGATTGAGGAGCCTAAATCAAAGATCATGTCCAAAGAAAATATCTCTGGAAGGCTCAAACAGCTAAGCTGTTCAAAGTACAAACATCCAAAAGGATGCAAGCAGCATGGGAATGAGGAACAAGAGCAATAATGTCCATGAGAAAGTGTTGCGAATCCTGTGGAGTCCGGCAGTAGTGACCATCTGAAAGATGACCCTCCTAAAATAAATCTCATATGTTGGCCCTTTGAGAGTGGTGAAGATGTCTCGGTCAAAGCTCCCCTTTCCCCAATGGCTAGCAGGTAAAGTGTCTCCTTCCCCTCACATGAATTTAAAATGCTCAGCTGAGTAGTGCACCTAATATGGATGTCTTCGATGAGGTTTCGGACCATGAAGAGGAATTTTTTCAGAGATCTGTGTTCGCCAGCGACTCGCCATTATTGTTGCAGAAACCCCCCCCCCCCAAATTTTGTACATATTGGGGCCCCTTCTTTCATTTTTGCAAAAAGTTCGCCTTAAGAAGCCATCCCAGCTGTTATCTTTGTTTTTCAACAGAAATCTTTTCTATGAAGTCTCCCTGAAGAGTCGCAGAACGGTTTGATAAAGCCCCGCAGTGGCGGAAGCCTTTGTCTAAACTCCCGAAAGAAAACTTAGAAAATTTCGTTGGAAAGTTGCGGAATCCATTGGGAAATCCTTCCCGAAACGGTGGAGTTCTTCATTCAACCCTTCCGCAAACACGAAAGGTTTCAGGTTTTCCTCCCGAAGGCGAAAGCCTTTGTTTAAGCCTTCCGAAACGGAACTTAGAAAATTTTCCCAAGAAATTACGGAGCCTTTTCAGACTATCTTCCCACCGTTGCGGCAGCCAAATGTTTAAGCCTTCCGAAAAGGACTTAGAGTTTTTGAAAGTTTGCGAAACGAACGTTGCGGAAACTTTCAGCTTTGTCTCCGGAAATTTCGGAATCTTTCGGGCTATCCTTCCGCAGTGGAGGAAGCCGCTTGTTTAAGCCTTCCGAAAAGGAACTTGGAAGCTTTTCCCAAAAGATCACGGAAGAACTCAAGGAAACCTTCCGAAACTGGTGGAAGCCACTCGCGTAAACTTCCCGAAGAGGGACTTAGGAATTCAAAGAAGCCACCCGAAACATGCGGGAGTCATCCGTCTACCTTCCCCGGGGCCGCTAAACGACTAAATTTTGGCAAATGTTTGAAGTCTCGAAAGTCGCGGAAGGCATTGGGAAACCTTCGCGGAACCGTTCCGAAACATCACTGAAACAACCTTTGCGGAACCACTTTGACTGTTCCTTCCGCAGATGTGGAAGCCTTCGCGTTAAGCTTTCCGAAACGCCGAAACCATTAAACAGTCCCGGAAACAATCTGCAAAAGCTGTCCGCAACCGCGGAAGCTTTCTGGTTATCTTTCCGAAACGGCGAAGTGCCTTTCACCATTTCTTTCCGAAAGAACCGCGAAGACTTAGATTTTTTTTTGTATTGCGGAAGCTTTTGATAAACTACTCCCGAAATTGGGGAACGCTTTGAAGTCCCCTTCCGCAACGCAGGAGCCTTTTTGCGGAACGTCTAAGTTTTTTTTTTCTTCCGCGAAGACGGAAGCTTTTCTCTATGCCTTTCCGCAATAGCGGATGGAATTGACAAGTCGTCCCGCCGGTGGCGGCCGCGCACACAAACCAATGCAAATCAATGTGACCGCGGCGTACAACATTTAAAACTTGTTTTAATATGCCACCAACTGTATTAAAGTCCCACACGTGTTCGACGTATTTAAATATACAGTGGGGGCTCGAACTGACCCCATTGTTGTTCGTATCAATTAAACAGCTGTTGGACGCCGCACAAATCGCTCCAGCTCATTTCGCTCATCCGCGTTCGCGGCCACCTCGTTCAGCTATTCTCGTCGGTGCCAGGTAGGATCTTAACCTTTAAATTTGTCCCTTCTAAACGTCATATTGCTATTGGGTTGCCCTTTGTTTGAAAATGATAGGCATTGGTTGGATTTTGACAGGAAAAATGCCCGTCATAGGCTATTTTGCTCGTCAAATACAGTTTGAATTGCGTTCTTCTCGTCATATAAAACAGAGGCAGGATAAAACGTTTGCATAGTGGGTAGAGACAGTTAGTTTGGATGGTTAGACTTGTTACAATTTCCTCCCCGAGCCGCGTACCTCTTTATTTCAAAAAACTGCCGAAGCCCCATGGACTTTTCATGTCCCCAGTCGAAAGCTAAAAACGTAGCCCCTGCGTTTTTTTTTTTTTCATAAACCTCAGTCCCGGTGTGACCTCTACCCATTTCAAAACTTGAGACAGGCGCCGTCGCCCCTGATCAAACCAGCCGTAGGACGCCCCGTGAAATGTTATAAGTAACAACAGCGTTTGGGCTGAAACCCCTCGCCTGTGTCAACACAGGAGCTCCTCCCTGGTCTCGTATTAAACTTATTTCAACCCCAGACTTCCCCACCATTAGCCTTTTAAAAACACAATGACGAAGATCACCATTTCTCCTAGAGGCTGGGCCAAAAGCAGGTTGCTTCCGCAACGCGCTTATCCTCGCAAGAACATTCCAAACCCGCCCCTTAAAGGAATCAGGATGATTAAAATTATGTTTCATGTTGAAAAAATGTATTTTGCTTCCTAAACATACAGCTTCACATTGCATTTATATCATTGGCCTGGTTAAATGGGTAATGCTGTTAAAATCTCACAGTATGTTGCTTAATTTCATGATGACTTGTATATGGGTGCTATCAAGGATAAGTCAAAATGCCGAAAGCCAGTAAGAAGAAGGCTAAAATGACAGAAAAGAAGCCTGCGCCACTTAAAACTGAGACCTCACTCCAGGATACTAGGTGCACCACTGGTGTTCCTCCAGAAATCAGATGGGGTGACATTTACAGGATGATCCGAGACGAGGATGTCCCGGACATGTTGTTAGAAGAGGGGCCAATTTATCTAAATATCAAAGCCTCAGGCATAACCAGAGCTGCTATCCGCCCTGAACTATTCCCCTGTGCTGAAGTGATCGGATGGATACTCCAACATGCCGATGCTGAAGGAAGAGTGATAAATGACAGTGGGAAAGTGGCCATTTCCTCATTCCAACCCGCATATCTTGCAGCAGCCTACAAATTTCCCCACTCCCAGCAAGCTCTGACTGATGAATGGCTGAGCAAAATGGACAACGTTGAGATGGCCAAAAGGCTATTAGTAGCAGGCAGACATTTGAGAAAGAAAGGTAGCGACGAATATGACGTACAGAATCTGAGACCTCCTTTCAGATTGATCGCTTAGATGCTGTGCAGAATCTTCGGCATGCCCGATGGCACCGTGTATAAGATTCAGTGGGTCCCTATTATCCACTTCGTGGCGTTTAAGGGAACTGTGTTTGACTGGGCCACTATCCTGTCAGATAGTCTGGCCTCAATGATAGTAGCTGCAAGGGAAGGACTAGCCTTGAAGAAGGCAGAATTTTTGATGTCCTCATATCTTATTGATTGTATTTTGGCCAAGATGGACTTCCCCAAATTGGGCTGCACATGGGATAAGGCCATCACTCCGGTTTACACCGCCTTTAAGATGATGTGGGCCCAGAATTACAAACCTAGCTACAAACTCATCTGTGAGGGGTTCATCATGCCCCTATATGAGAAGATATTCAAGGAGGAGCCCAATTGCCTGTCAGAGAACGCTGTGGAAGTCCTTGAGAATTACGGGGATTTTTACTTTTCGGAACAAGGCACCTACCTCAGAATGTTTGGAGGGACCAAAGCTCCATACATTTTGCCGCAGTATGCCACAGATTATGTGGTCCTTAAGGAAGCAGTAAGACAGATCTTCCTGGATGGAATTGGGGCAATGCTCCACAAGCAGCATAAGGCTTCCTTTCCCCCTTTACCTTTCTGCATAGGTGCTTACAAGTTCTCAGGGGTTGCCTCAGTCGAAGAATTTGTGCAGGAGCTGAAAGCTTTCCACTTCGGTGAGGTGATCTTCCACAGGAATGATAGGAAGGGAAGAGTGGCCGAGCATTGTAGGGAAATCCACGCTCATTTTGAGTACTCCCACTATCCTGATGCCGAGGAAGAGGTATTCAGGGGCATCAGCAACATGGGTGAGCTGCGTATCTATCGCCAAGGCACGGGAACAAGTTCTAGCTCAGCCAAGGTCAAGAAGACCAGCCATCAGAAGGAGAAAGAAGCTGATGATGCCCGAGCTCAGGAAGAGCTCGGATTAAGAGAGGAAGCTAGGTTACTCCAAGAGGCTGAGGAAGCAGGAATGCAGCAAGAAGCCGAAGGTGAAAGGCTGCGGAAAGAGGCAGAGGAAGCCCAGTAGTAGAAAGAAGCGGAAGATGAAAGGCTACGGAGAGAGAACGAAGATCAGCTGCGAGCTGAGGCAGAAGGGAAAGCGGAAGAAGAGCAGAAAGCAGGGGAAGATGCCCAAGCAAGTGGGTCCAGTTTCGAAGACATGGAAATAGACGCATCTTTAGCAGGTGGCTCTGGTACCCAAAATAAGGGAGTAGATCCAACTTAGGAAGTCCGGACCCCACTTGCTGAAGAAGACATAGACGTCAAGGACCGCCCTATTGTCCCGTACACTCCATTGGGAAAACATACGGTGTCCAGGTGGAATGAGTTTGTCTATGACAACAAAAGGAAAGCTATGGTCCTCAAATCGGAAGAGAGGATCAAAAGTCCCTTCCACGAGGACATCATTACCCACCGAGAGGTCACTATAATGAAGAATACAGACCAAGATCCCTTTGCTATGGCATCCGCAGTTGTAGAAACAACAAAAGCATCACTGGATAATGTAGGGGTTATAGTTAGAGAAAATGTATTGACAAAGAAGAGAGCTCGTTCGCTACAACAGACTGTGGCTAATGAGCAAGCCCACAGGGATCTGGTGGTGAACAAGTATAATTGCTTGTACGCCGAGCATAAGGAGATGTCAAGCAAGTATAGCCAGCTAGAGGAGGAAAAGGACCAGCTAACACTCCAAATGATGATTGTGGAAGCAGAGAAGAATGGAGCGGAAGATAAAGCATCCCAACTAGAAGCGGACAAGCGGGCATTAGCTGAGCAGTTATAGCAGGCTGAGGGTAGAACGATGGACATGTCTCCCTTCCATGAGCTGTCCTACAGCATCCTGAGGCAAACGCATGAAACTCAGGGGCTAATCACTAATGAAGTTTGCAAGCTCAAGGCCATGGTGGTCAGGCTGAAAGAGATTAATGCGGAGGCCCATAGGCTCAAAGCCAAGCATACCTGTGTCAAGGCAAATATCATGAGCCAGATGAAATGGAAAGAAGGGAAGGGGGATTTCCCCACACATCTCCCATTTAAGTCTGTGGAGGGTTTTGATGAAGATGTGGCTCTTTTGGACTTCTGCAGAAACTATGGCAGCAAGCTGATAGCCAGTGTGCAAGGAACAAGGGATAAGATCAACGGTCTGTATCAAAGAATCTTGGAAGTGCATGACAGGTGCAAATTGAATTTCCCACAATCCCTCGATGACTTCCCGGATTCAGAACAACGCTTGGCGGAGCTAAAGGAAGAACTAGGCATCCAAACTGAATATGTTAAGAAAATTGATGTCCTAGCAATTGATGACCTCCAACATTATATTGGAATGTCATCAGTCCACAGCCACTTGCTCAAAGAAGTGCATCAATCTACAGTAGCGGAAGTTCAAGGCATCGGAGCAAAGCTTAGGAAGAATGTGACTTCCCAGAAAATCTTGTTCCCTGCTGCAGCAAACATAGTCATAAAGGACACGGGCATATGGTATAATTACATAGCGGAGGAGGAGAAGAAAGCTGCAGCAGTAGCAGGAGCATCAGCAGATCCAGAATCTTCTCTCCCGGCAGCCACTCCAGCAACCACAGTGGGCTCAATTCCCTCTTCCCCAGCAGTGGCAGAAATTTCAGCCAACTCAGTCCCTTCTTCCCAGGCAGCAGCAGCAACATCAATTGACTTGGGCGATCCTCTCCCAGCTGAAGCTCACGCACAAGAGTGACAGCACGATATTAGAACATTATTTCTGCTATGTGTATTTTGTTAAACTTTCAAATGTATACAACATGAGCTAAGGGACAGCTGTCCATTCTCTTTTGTTAAATATTTTGTAAAAGAAGTAGTCATTTTTTGATCTATTATAGAAGAAATTCCTGTAAGTGATAGGTGGAAGAGGCTAGGTGGCAGCCCAAAGGGCGATTTTGTAATTATAAATAGGAGCTAGGAAGAATAGGAAAGGACTTTTGGCAGGGAAGGAAATTTGAAAACCTTTACGAGCTACCTTGTATCGGTTCTGTAAAATCGAATTTTCTAATAAAAGCCTGGGAGATGAATGTTTTGCATGGGAATGTTGAACGAATCTATGTTGGACTATTCTAATGACTTCCGTACTGTAATGTGAGATCATTCTTACTATCTGAACTATTTCTTTGTGTTAATGATTTTTGCTCCTTCCTGTGCATACGATTTTCTCTATTTTGTGAACAATGAATGCGTTTCATATTAAATCAGGAGCTAGTTGCTGATATCTTTACCATTGCTGTAGAGTTCTCTTTTAGATTAAATGGCTAACTGTTCTTTCTTCAAGATAACTCATATAGCTCATTGTTCATGCCTTTAATTTGCTCCTTGCAGGGATCTTTAAATTTAATTTCAGTTTGTTTACATTTAGATTTGTTTCTTCGTTCTTTCTGTTTAGATTAGATAATTTTGCTTCTTTCTCTGTTTCATGAGCAATAGATACGTGTTACATTAAACTAGAAGCTATCTTCTAAGATTTTTTTATCTAGCTGTAGCTTTACCTGTAAGAATTGACAGCTATCTGTTCTTTCTTTATGTTATCTGTTACAGCTTATTGCTCATCCTTTAAACGTGCCCCCTGCAGTGATAGGTAGATTTACTTCAGTTTCTAGACTTAGATCTGTTTTAGTTTCATCTATATCAAATATAAACTAGGCACTTGCATTTCATTAAAAACACATAAAATCCAAAAGAAAGGTGGATCGGGCCATAACCGGTAGAATCGGAATTAAACTCCAAACTCACGGTTGCCGAAATCGCTAACCGGACGGATTCCCTATACCAAACGGGAGATGATCTAATTGGGATCATCTCTTGGGGAGAATCCCTTTCTGATTGATGCTACGATATCCGAGGCATCAACAAACCTCTTTGCCAACAACCAAGTAGTGAGAAAACTCCTGATGTGTTGTTCGGGTGGAGAAGGAAGGAACCTAGATAAGTTAACCAAGTGATTGGGGAGATGGTTGGGTGATGTGTTGAGGAAATATCCATACTTCCCAAAAAATCATGGTGGAATGCATGACATGACATATGGTATCCATGAATCAATGTGAGGTTGCATTGAGTGAAAGCACATTAAAAAATTATGTAAATGTTGTGAATGTGCATGCATATGTGTGGGTGCACATGTTGAGATGCATTGTGTGAATGCATGGGCGTGATATATATTTCATTGCATTGGATAATAGATGAAATGATGAATTATTCGTAATTATGAGATCATTTCATGAGTTTCCAGGGATGCAGTAAAATGATTGCATAAAGAAGGTAGTCAGGGTTGATGGGCTACCGATATACTCTGTTGAAAGGACAGAGTTGCATGAAATGATATGATTGTGTAATCATGAGCATTGGAATGTTTATTTAAATTGCATAGATAATGTGACTGTGTATTGCAATTTTATTGTGATAAGATGCACATAAAGTAGGTGCATTTCATTGACTTTGAGATAATAACAGCTGATAGTGTTTGAATTATTGAATATTATAATTCTGAGATCACTTCAGTGACTGTTGTAACAATGAAAATATTATATGCATGGATACTCACAAAGTGTTTGGCTGATTGAAATTTCCATATTTCAGGTAGAAATGTCTTGGGTATGGAAATGTGGGTAAGTCCATAATAAAGAATGGAATCTACCATGTGCTAAAGCCAAAAATTATGAGAAGGGTCTCATGGTTGTGAAATTAATTTATGTACAGAACAAATCGGTATCAGATTGTAAATTTCAGATTTGAGATTTTGCTAATAAGTACTAATGATTGTTTGGCTTATATAGAGTTGTGTCAAGAGGACATGTTGTAGGTGGATGTTCATGTTATGGTAGCAAGCATAAAACCATAATGGACAGAGTGATACCACTTATATGAGCCAAACAATATGAGAATGGCCTCGTGGTTAAATAAATATAATTTCTATAGGGGACACAATTTTAAATTCATATTTGAATTTGATTATTAATGCCATTAATTGGTTAATTGTTTGTGAATTGTGTCAGGAGAACACAGTGCAGGAAGACCATGTGTTATGGCCTGCAAGATCTAAACATCATGAGAAGGAATCATGTTTTGGAAATCTAGTTTCTGTACAAAACATATTTGAGAAATTCTAATTGAAAATATTATGATGACATCTCATGTGAACTGCATGCTTTTATGTAATGCGGGTGAGATGGTGAACGTATTCCATTGGGGCAGATGTCAGCTGCTAAAGCTAAAAAGGAAAAGAATGCCAAGAGTGGCTTGGGTTTGGGAAACCATGCAAAATTCCATATGTGTGCTTATCTCTTCGTAGTGCTATTAAACCCAGTAAGAGCATGGGTACTCAGGAGGATTGTATGGGAATTGGTAACCTTTCTATGCTCACACTAAAGAGCACTGGAAGGGATGGATATGTCTGAGGGACTGTGTAGTAGAGAAGGGGTACCATCCTTTTGTTGTGTGAGTGGGTATTGTGGGGCCATGCTAGCCTACATTCAAGTGAGCTACCTATGGAGTTCCTGGAGGGAACCACTAGTTTGCATCGGAGAAGGAGCCATGGGATTGTATTTTTTTGTTTTATTGCCTGATAAACCCAGTCAGAGAACTGGCTTGGAAATGGTTGTTGTATGCTTGATAAACCCAGTCGGATAACTGGCCTAACATATTGGTTAATGGAATGCCTGATAAACCTAGTCGGTGTACTAGCTTGGCATTGGTTATTTGAATGATGTGGCGCAACCAGTGTGCTAGCATAACATTTTTTTTATACATATGCACAGGTGATCTGAGGCTTGCTGAAACTTGGTTAGCTTTTGATGCACACCCTGAAGAGCACTGGAAGGGGTGGGTATGCTCGAGGGACTGTATAACAGAGAAGAGGTACCATCCTTGTGTTGGGTGGGGCAGGTCTTGTGGGTGCCATAGTTGTCTGAGGTCAATGCGGGATACCTGTGGAGATAAATGAAGGTGCTCATACATATAAGTATTTAATTATCATCTATTTCTTATTCCGAATAATGAAAAAATTCATGTACAAGTCTTATAACAACCAAGCTAATACATTGTTGTTTCTTTGTTGAAACCTAGGTAATTGCGGGAATCAAGAACCTTGAAGGCATCCTAAGGATGCATTTGGACATGTGACTATCCTAGAAAGCTTAGTATGAGTAGCAATGGAAAATGGTTCTAGTGGACTTGTGTGGGTCCTAGCAGCCAAAGGTTATGTAGGAAACCATGGGGAAGGGTTCCCTGGTTGAGAAGCCTTGGATAGACCTTAGACACCAAGTGTCATCGCCAAAACAAGGAAAAGGCGAGTCAAGCATTCACATTGAAGTGAAAGAGACCAAGGAGCACGGAACCAAAGTTGTGGTGGGGATCCGGATTGGAACAATATTACGAGGGGGAAACTCTTGCTCTTCTCTTTCCTTTTTGATTGATGCATCTTAGAAACAAAAAATTGTTGAATGCATGTTATGGCTGAAAGTTAATTGTGTTTATTTTGCTGGAATTAAACTGTGAATGCTGAATTAGTTAATTCCCTATGAAAGGATGAACATGAATGAATTCATTTGTATGTTGGATAAGCATGAAATGTGTGGAAGTCTTATGGATAAAGCATGAACTTTCCATGTCAATTGGGCAAGTAATTGACTGATCTTAATGCTTATATTATGCTTGGCCTAATAAGATTTGCAATGATGAATTTAACAGGTGAAAATTAAATCAATTAGTTGCAGTTGTTACAAGACAAGTGTTGCTAATAAGCAAAGTGTGGGAAGCGGTGCACATTGACCATGGAAGCAGACCAAAAGAAGCAACTGAAATGTTGTAAATGTGGAGGAAATCATTGCCTCCGTAACTGCCTAAAAAAGGACATCAAGAAATATAGTAGCCATAAATTTTCCAGACTTGTGGATCAGCTGGGAGGTAGGAAAAATGAAAGAATTGTTGTGGAGCAATGCCCACATGTAGAGATGGAACGTCAAAGCCAACAGGACCATCCTGTAGAAGCCAAAGGACTTGGTCCTAAAAACCCAAAGTAAATGGAGAAATGCAGGGAAGAACTGCCACATTTTGTGAATTTTGATGTGTAAACAATGTGTATCTATTCCTAAGAATTGGAACACCGAGGACATTGTTATTCTAAGGGGAGGGGATTGTAATACCCCCATTTTGACCCTTAGGATATATTGGCTTTTAATGTAAAAATTGTGCATATGAGATGTGTGATTACTAGCGTGGATCTCAAGGCCAAGGCCCCGCTAGTGAATGCTTAGCCTGGTATTTGATTTTTTTTATCCATGTGCTATTAAGCCATGGAAATTGTAAAAATGTGTAAATGATTATGTCACCTTGAGAACCCCTTTGACTGTCCTAGCTGTCATTTAATGCTGATGTAAGGAATTAGTTGAGGAAATCAGTCCAAGGATTAATGGAGTATGGGAAGCTTTGAAATTTGTATGGAAGAGTTGGGCTCTGTTTACTTGACCCATAAGCCACTCTACCTCATGGGAATATGTTTTCCCTCATCCCGATCCCATTGTGGAGAATGTAGGCATCAATTCGACCGATTACGCAGACCCAGTAGGGTGATGAAATGAAAATCGTGACTTGGAATGAAGCCACGATCTGCAAAGCAAAAAATGCCCAGAAATATGCATGGGAAGTGAAATCCATTGGGGAATCCATCGATCTAAACCCTGGGGTGAATTTCAGAGTGTGAGACGCCCTGAAACCCATGGGAAAACCCAGATCTAATAGCCCGAAAATCTAGCTGCGGGACATAGTCATTTTGGCAATAGAAATTGAAGAAATTTCATTTTGGCAATAGAAATTGAAGAAATTTCATTTTGGCAATAGAAATTGAAGAAATTCCAACTGTGAATGATAGAGAAGAAGGTAGAACATAGGTTGGAACTGCTTGATTAACCTAGTGAAGGCTAAACTATCAATGAATCAGTAGCTTGGACCTTTCTATGCCCACCTTGAAGAGCACTGGAGGTAAAAGGCGCATGAGGGACTATGTAGCAGAGAAGGGGACCTTCCTTGTGTTGGGTGTGGTAGGTATTGTGGGTGCCAGGGCTATTGAGTTAGTTTGAGATGCCTGTAGCTCTATGGTTGAGCTCATTATATTAGCATCCTCCTCCATTGTCTTTTGCATGCTTTATAAACCCAACTGTGTGTTGGATATCATGTTTGTTTTGTGTGAAACCATGGCTGTGAGTGAGACTGTTTAGTCTCTCTTTAGTGGATACATAGCCCTAGATCGGGGGTGGTATCTGAGTGCTGAAAGAATACAAGTTGGGTAGAGACGTATGGTTGGGTTGGAACGTTGCAGTTCATATCCAGTTGCCTGGTGATTTCATCAAAAGATAAGTATTATATGTGTCATACTTCTGCAATGATTTAATCATTTGATGATTGTTATTGATATGTTGAATGCATTCCCCTATGTGTGTTTGGATAATTTTTCATTCGACTGTGTTATATGAGTAGGAATCTGCACACATGAGTTTATTTACCATGCTCTAGACATCTGCATTCTTATATTTGTAATGCTATGAATTTGTGCCTTGATGAATAGGGATAAGTTTTGTAAAGGCCCAAAAGATTCAGAAGGTTCAGTCATGGCTTTGGGGAAGGAATAGACACCCCCTATTGTGTTCATGTTACCTCTGTGGGTCAGATGAAGGGAAGGGCCATGACAGAGTAGCAAAAGAGCTCCTTAGAGAGTGGTAAAGAGGCCTTGATGAAGTTTGGGACCACATTTTGGGTTGGAATAAGGACAGGATCAGAGTCCATAGGTGTGGCTGAGGATCATGTAGTTGCATAGGGCTCGCCGAGAGATTTCCAATGGTATCGAGTTTTCCAAAAATGGACTTAGGATGAGAAAGTTATCAACCTGAGAAGTTGTGCATTTGGGCTTCCGACTTTCCAAACCCGCATTGCGGATTGCGGAAATAGGAGGCGTGTTTCTTCGGATTTGTGGATTTAGGATTCCAACTTTCCGAACCCGCATTGCAGATTGCAGATTGTGGAAGTCGGAGGAGTGTTTCTTTGGAGATGTGAATTTGGGCTTCCGACTTTCCGAATCCGCATTACAGATTGCGGATTGTGGAAGTTGGAGGCATGTTTCTTCGGAGTTGTGAATTTGGGGTTTCGACTTCCGACTCCTGCATTGTGGATTGTGGATTGCGGATTGCGGATTGCAGAGGTGTGATTTATTCAAAGTGGTGAATTTGGTGTTCCGACTTCCGACTCCCGCATTGTGGATTGCGGAAGTCAGAGGCGTGATTCTTCGACACTGTATATTTGGTGTTCTGACTTCTGACTCCCGCACTGTTGATTACGGATTGCGGAAGTCGGAAGCATGTTTCTTCGAAGCGGTGAATTGGAGTTCCGACTTCCGACTTCCGACTTCTGAATTTCGACTTGCGGATCGTGGCTTGCGGATTGCGGATAGTGGACTGAAGTTTTTGCGGTTGTGTAAAATTGCAGAGCTTTGGGAAAAAAAAATTAGCAGGTTGTTTCTAAGGATCTCCCCCATCACCTCTAAAGGGCACTGAGGGGATCAGGGACCTTACAAAACTAAAAAACTCTTTGACTATTTCAGCGCAAAACATAAATTGTCTCTGATCGGGCCCAAAAGCACTTGTCCTCCGACCATTTCGGCGTAACTTTTGATTTTGCTATGATTTAGAAAAGTTCATTATCTCAACAAAAAAATTTAAGTGTCAAAAGGTTAGCAAAGAAAGATGAAACCAAAGACCTTAGTTAATCAAAATAAAAGGAGGGGCCCTATAATTTTAAAAAAATATTTGGGATCAGGTTGCAGCTGCAACCATAGCATCCAATAATAATGATCTCAATGCAATAATGAATACCTCCAATAATGAATACCTCTAATGTACTAGCAATTAAACGAATAACTCCAAAGGAACAACTCTAGTGTAGTTCCAATTGCGGCCTGTATTTTCAGAGATGGTGGATTTTATTGCTTCAATACTTCAACTCAAGGGCCCTGGATTAAAAATGCATCCTTCAAAGTAATCTCACACTCAACAATAGTTCATGGATTCTCACATAGCAATGGAGAGAGATATTTCAGGTGAGTCTTCTCATTCAACTTCATACATTGGCATAGGTCCACGCAGTTGATGGGTTGATATTCATATGCAGATGTAATCCAGATCAGAGTCCAACCAATACCCATGCAAAGAGGGCATCCACTAGAGTTCAACGCAGAAAGAATATTTAAAGTCAGGAGCTCGCAGCTTCAAATTAGGGTTTTTCTTTCTTGTGGTGTTAATCAACAAATTTACTCCACCCAACACACATAACGGTCCTTATGTTGAGAGTCTTCAAAATTTAAAGAGACGCAGCTCCAGGAAAATAGTTTGCAGCCAGGATACAGGGCACATAGCTCATACATAGAGAGAGCACTTCTCGTAGAGAGAGAGAGAGAGCCTTCACCAAGTTCCACGAACCACAATAGTCTCCACAATGGAATAAATAATCCATGATACTCTAGAGATCTTCAACGCAGAAATAGTCTGAAAACGAAAAGAAAGAGAGTCTTTGTGCACTAGGGTTTCCCGATAGAAGCCCCTTAGGGCAGACTGCCAAGACTGGGGAACACACAACATGAACAACAAATATTCTCCACAATAGAACAAAAACCATCATCCTGCTTAGATGGTCTTTACAAAATATGCTTACAAATTAGTACTTCTACAAAACTTATCCAATTTTCATTCACAGCGACCACAAACATCAAAGTTGGTATATAGACATACATGTATCCTTTACCCTAGCGAAGCAAGCATCCTTTACGAATTGCAATACAACATTCAATTCAAATTGTCTATTTCTTGGCATTGACTTCTTACAATCTCACAGTGGTTGCGATATCCTCCCTAGCGGTCTTCCAACAACAGCGTTAGCTCCTTCCAACTTCACATATGTGAAAAACACGACTGTTTAGATTCACTCCTTCTCTAGTCCTTGCCAACTCCTCCCTCTTGGATTGTTTTCATTTAAACGTTTAAAAGAAAACCTTAACTTGTGTGCTTCATCTCACCTGCAACCAAACTCCTACTTCAACATCGAGCTGGACGAGGGTCGATTAAGAGGGCGACATGACTCCACGGGCTTGACTTTAGAAAATTACAGAGATGCACTCCAAAAAACAAATGCAAATAGTCTGTACGTAGGATTAGATTTTCTGGAGGAGCACTTCAATGCTTTTCACACTAGTAATATGTGCTCATATCCCACAATTGTCATAATCATTCACATCATGTATTCAACGTGCAAGTAATTTATGAAAATGTAGAAGCAGTCTATGTTTGCATAGATCTCACGATACGATGGATTATAGTAGCACCACGAGGGAGTCACACACAAGAGCATTCAAAATTCAATGTAAGGAAAATCTTGGTCACTGCTTAAACACACACAGGTCGCAGCCGTAGGTAACCGAAAGGAAAGGGCTCACGCACCAGTAGACATCTCCAGGCAGTCAAAATGGAGAGGGCATTTATTGAATGTATCTACGCAACATACAATCTTGAGACATGACAATAGTAGTCACCATGCCTGGCCATTTCAGAGACATGAAACGAAATAGAACACATGCAAAGGGCGTTCTCATGCTGGGTTCATCATCCAATTCTCAAGGGTAGTTGTAGAGCTATGTCCAATGCTCAAGTTATCAATAGCAACAATACAATTTCAGTGTTCTACCGTCAAACCAATCCATGATGCATTCAAGCTTCATTCATGAGTAGCTCTAGGCAAGTGAAGAAGTATCCAATTTCAGAGATATGGATGCACGCATATAGGCGTGAGGATAAGGAGATATGGTTTTACCCACCATCTCAAATGCATAGCTCTCTTCCACCAGAATTGAACCAAATAGTCCCTCAAGTCCAAGTCGCATCAAATAGAGGTCTTCAAGCACAACAAGAAGGACGAGAGGTCCTGATTGTTGATGCTGGTTGGAGAGGAATCGATGCAGCGGATGTTGGTGAGGGTTGCAGGATGGAGTAGAGGTCTCGGCCACAAGTAATGGCACACACAACTCATGAGAGGTCGCGTTGAAGATGGATGAGATGCAATTCAAAAGCTCAAAAGGGAAAAAGGAGATAGGATCCACGAATCCATCTGGAGCAGGAAAGACTTGCACAGGCCACAGGGCTTATTGAGCTTTGATATCACTTTTAGGAGTGACCAAGCACAATGGGAAACAATGGGAAACAAACTAAGAAATGACTAACACAAGACAAATTCACACAGGAAGATAGATAAGTGTTGATGCAATTTCCATTAAGATTGTACATATTAATACATCAAAGTATGACTCTTGGTTTCATATTTTAAGAGTCTCTTGGACTTCTGAAGGTGTCTGTTCTCCTTCACCTACCTTGAAGGATTAGATTCCAACACTAGACATCTCATCATTAGGCACTGCTTATCGATATGCTGTCAAAATCGAGCAAAAATTTAAGCAGAAGAATAAGTGAGAGTTTGGGTTTGCGAATCCACCGCAGAAGCAAGGCAAGGGAAATCCTGGGCCATGGAACAAAGGATAGAATCAGGACAACCAGCCCCAGGAAAAAATCCAAATCACAAGCAAAGAAGGGTATTATGACGAAAAAGAAGGAAGCTGGGAAATAGTGTGACTTCCATAAGATCACCTAGCACAACACTGATGAATGTCCCTCAAAGCAGTCATTGGTAGTTGAGATCAAGGCTTTAGAGTCAGATCCTAGTTTTTATTCTAAATTTGAACCCAATCTCCCACTCACATACAAGGGAAATCAGATCATCGATGCAGAACCTAGTGTTACCATCACTACCACAAAGGTCCAGCATGACGATCCAGAGGAGCTAGAAGAAGGAGAACACCTTTTCCACTCATAGATGTGGGTCAAGGGAGCTGTACTACATTTCATTATTGACAGTGGAAGCCAAAAGAACTGATTTCGATATAGGTCATCAAACGGTTGAAGTTTCCAATGACACCACACCCGCAACCCTACAACATTGGGTGGCTCAACCAAGGATGTGACATCTGCGTCAGTCAATAATGTCACCTACCCTACGACATCAATCCCTTCAAAGATGAGGTAATGTGTGATGTTTCCCCTCTTGAAGTTCGTGATGTTATTTTAGGAAAACCATATATGTGGAAACATCATGTTGTGTATGAATCTAGGCCTCGTAGTGTTGTTGTTACTTTGGGAAAGCAACTCTACAGGATACTAGAGACAATTCCCACCAAATTATGCAGTGTCTCTCATTACAACTAAGCAGTGTAGGAAGGTAATCTCTCAAACAAAGAAATTTGTCCTCTTCATGGCTCATTCTAAGGGAAAGTGAAAGATCGTAGAAACTTCCACTACCTCTACACATGATCCCTCTACATAGCAGGAACAGGTGGACAAGATCGTGGAAGCATACATAGACATATTTCCCACACCCATCGCGGTGCCAGTACATTGCCAAAAAAAGCATTCCATTGATTTGATACCTGGAGTGCCTTTACCTAAAGGGACAGTATATAGGCATTCCCTCATGGAAAATGAAGAAATCAAACATCAGATTCAAGAAAATACAAAAAGTGCATATTCAACCCATCTCCTCACCTTGTGGGAGTCCAATTATGTTGGTACAGAAGAAAGATGGGACATGGAGACTCTGTATTGATTACAGATCTCTAAACAAAATCGCAGTCTAGAATCAATATCCCATTCCCCGGATCAATGACCTTCTTGACCAGCTTAGGGGTGCCAAATATTTCAGTAAGATTGATCTGAAGTCTGGCTATCATTAGGTGCCAATTGGACAGACTAATGTTTGGAAGGCTACCTTCAAATCTCGGGAAGGCATTTAAGAGTGGTTGGTCATGCCTTTCGGCTTAACTAATGCTCTAGTGACTTTCATGAGGATGATGGACGATATTCTATTTCCATTCGCCAATTATTTTGTGGTCATATATCTAGATGATATCCTCATTCATCATCTACAACAGAATGTGGGTAGAACATTTGCAACATATCCATTGGGTCCTCAGCACCTTGTGACAACACAAGTTATATGCCAATATAGAGAAGTGCTCATTTCGCATGGATATGATTCAGTATATGGGATACATCATGGGCGAAAATGGTGTGCAAGTTGATCCAACTAAGATACAATCCATTTGCAACTAGACGACCTTGATAACTCTCACAGAGCTTCGCAGCTTCCTAGGCCTTGCCAACTTCTATCGCAGGTTTGTGTTGGGATTCTCTAATATTGCTTGGGCCCTTAGTCAGGTGACCAAAGGTGGTTCTAATGCTACGTTTGTTTGGTCCAAGCCACAACAACAAGCATTTGGGAAATTGAAGCAACGCTTATGTTTAGCGCCAGTCCTTACCTTACCATATCTACAACAACCCTTTGAAATTAAGATAGATGCTTCGGACTATGTTGTTAGCGCAGTACTCACTCAGCATTGCCATCCAGTGGTGTATCACAGTGAGATGATTTCAGATGCAGTTCGCAAGTACCCCACCTATGATAAGGAAATGTATTCCATTTACCAAGCCTATTGCCAATGGAATCATTACATCCTAGGAAAAGAGACGGTCATCCACACTGATCACAAGCCCCTGTAGTTCATGCAAACACAAGGAAATTTAAAAAATGATTGTCGCCAAAATTGGTCCACATACTTGAAAAAATTCCACCTGAACATTAAATATAAGAAGGGAATCACCAATCGAGTCACTGACTACCTTAGTCGACCTCCAGTAGTAGCACTGACCATAATGCTCAAATCTTGTGGCTATGAGACCTCTGGGTGGCCTTAACTATATGACAATTATCCCAAATTTTCTCCCACCTATCAAGCACTATGTGCATGCAAACTAGTGACAAACTTTCATCTCTGGGAAGGATTGCTATGCCATCTTTGTTTTCCTTCAAGCAAGTGTGTGAAGATTATTTGGGAAGTGCATTACAGTCGGGTGGTAGGGCACTTTGGCACCAAAAATATAGTGGCAGTGTTGCATACTTATTTTTAATGGCCCAATATCTGACAAGGTGTCATCATATACATCAGATCATGCAATGCTTGTGCCATCATGAAACCTGCCATTAATAAGTAGGGGTTGTACACCACTCTTCCTACTCCCAATGGGCCTTGGGAATCCATATCCATGGATTACATGTCAGGACTAACTTCAACCAAGAATGGTAATGATTGTGTGCTTGTGGTTGTGGATTGCTTCTTTAAGATGGCCTTTTTGACAACTTGTAAGAATACCATATCCACTGAAGCCACTGCTAAGCTCTTCTTCGAGCATGTTTGGGTTCATTTCGGGCTGCCATAGACTATCATTTCAAATCCAGACAACAGGTTTCTAATCACCTTCTGGTCCAGCCTATGTTCATTGATTGATACCAAGCTCACCAAATCGACTGCCTTCCACCCCTAGACTGATGGACAGACAAAGGTAGTCAACCAGATGATTGTGCATATTCTAAGAATGTACAATTCTAAACATCTTTGCACATGGGATGAGAGTCTTCCATATGTTCATGATAGCTATAACAAATCCCTTCATAGCTCTACTAGCCAAAACCCTTTTTAGGTGTGCATGGGGTTCCAACCATTGGCCCCAATTGATGTAGCTCTGCCCATTGCATACACACAAGAGGAATCTTCCCATGCCCAGACTGAGGCTAATAAGGCCACCAAATTTGTTGAATGAATCCAGCACATCCACCAACAATTCCATGAGATTTTAGAAAAATCCAATACCAAGTACAAGCAGCGACATGAATAGCATCAAGTTCCACACAAGGTCTAGGTGCGTGATAATGTTTGGATGCATTTGCAGAAAGAGAGGCTCACCAGACCCCATCGAAAGCTTCATCCACTTCGATATGGCTCGTACACCATCACCAAGGAAGTCAGTGAGAATTCCTTTGAATTAAGCATTCCTCCAATCCTTGGACTGCACCCAGTTTTTAATGTGGAGTTCCTTTGCCCATATTTTCCACCATTGTTGGACACATCGGATGTGGAAGAGCAGTTGACACCTGCAAAAATTAACCCTAACTGCATGGAACAAGCAACCACTGGATCATGCACACATGGGGTAAGGGCACTTGCCAACAAAATATCCAACTATATCAGGTTGTCAAAGCAAGGAAACAACTCCACCAAGGAAAGTAGCTCACTGTGAGGAACCTGCAACAATTAATTAATGAAAATGCACAAGATAGCAGAAATAACAGAACTCGGAATCGATTTATTGATCGCGGGCCACTTCGAGGGGGAAACCTCCTTTGAGCAAGCTCAATACAAATAACTTCATGGTGCCTTCATTGGCCTCAACACACACTTATATACTAATTCTATGCCCAATCCTATGGGTCAATACCATGGAACATATAATACTACGGGGCGACTTACAAAGCATATGCGTCCAATACTATGGGTCAATACCATGGGCTAATAAAAACTATGGATCAACAAATACTACGGGATGACTTACAAAGCATATGCATCCAACAACAATATACTAAAAAAGTAAAGAGAAAGGTTGACACAGGTTCCTAACATCCCCTCTTTCTTAGAAAAATCTTTGTCCTCAAAGCTTTAGATGTGGAAATTGATGCGGAATTTGAAGGAGTGGTTCCCCTGTAGCATCCTTGGGTTGCATTCCATGCCACTGAATTAATACCTCTGTGATATAATAAGAGAGAAGCTAACGCATTTTGAGTTTCAGGGAGGATTGCTTGGAAGGCTATAGACGAAGAAGAACCATATCACCTGCTTGAAAAGTGCGCTCAGAATGGTGTTGATCGGCTTGTTGTTTCATTCGAATTATTTCCATGTGAAGTTTGTCCTGCAAAATGAGAAGAATCTGATTGTGGTTTCAAAGAACCGAGTCAATTTCTTGAACTGGGGAACTGTTGAGGGTGTATGGAAGAAGAACTGGCAGTGCCTGTCCATAGATTGCTTCATATGGTGTCATTTTAGATGTGGTATTGTACCACCGGAGCACTTCAAGGAAATCCATAGAAATAGCTATCCAAATCTGTGTAGGGATGGGAAAGGGTTTGAGCAATCCTGGAAGGAGTGTCATTTCACCGTTGTTGACCTGAAAAGTATCACATTTAGCCACCATCTCTTGAATTGTCATTTTCAGTCCCTGACAAAAGAAGTTACACTGTTCCTGGTCATACATTTTGAGGAACCCAGAGTACCCTGTCGATGGAGAAGCATGGAGTTCATAGAAGACATAGCCCTGTTGAGTAGACTGCAACCAATTTGGAACAAGCATAGAAATAACTGAAAGAGAAACTGGGTCATCAAATGTGCAAGAAGAAGTATCCGCCACCAGATTGTCCTTACCCTTCTTGTAAGTGATCTCATGGGCATAACCCATGAGTTGGCTAACCCATTTCAGGTGTGCCGGGGAGGAGACCCGTTGTTCTAGGAAATTTTTCAGACTCCGGTGATCAGCCTTGATGCAGAAATAATTCCCTAATAGGTATGGCTTCCACTTTTGTACTGCATGCAAAATAACTATCATTTCCTTCTCAGATGTAGATGCGGCTAAATTCTTACTAGAAAGGTCTCTTGAAGGTGACAAGCCCACTAGTTTAGCAAAGACACTTGCATATCAATCCAAGGGAGTAGTGGAGACCATTGATGGGTGCATCTGAATGGAATGGAGCTGAGCAATGACACCATGTGAATTATTCTTAAGGATATTTTCCAGGCGATGTGAACTGATGATGTAGAGAGACCCTGGTTGTAAGCCCGTAAATGTGTGTTGTTTCCCATTGACTGAAAACTACATCCAAAGTTCATCAAAATCCCATAAGATGGGGCCAAGTGTGAGTAACCATTGAGAACCCAAAACCACATCACATCCTCCTAAGGACAAGGAAAACATGTCAAAGCGCAGGTTATAATCTTCCATAGAGATAAGCACATTGCAACACTTCCCCTTACAAGGTAAGGTGCCCCCATTGGCAATCATGACTTCAAAGTTGGAAAAAGGATGGACAAAACAATCAGCTTGTTTGGCGATTCGAGGGTCAATGAAGTTATGAGTGCTACCAAAATCAATGAGTATTGTAAGAGGGATCTTCTTTAAGTAACCCCTGACCCACATTGTTTGTGGGGTGGTGACTTGGGCTAAAGCATGGATAGATATCTCTAGGTGGTCGTCCGGAAACGGAGGGTCAACATGCGGCTACTGAATGTCGACCTGATCATCTAGTTTATCTGGAGCTTCTGCGCCAAGTTTAGAAGCAGGGGGAGAATCCACATCCAAGAGATAGCGCTGTTTCTCAACACATCTATGTTCCTGAGTGAAATTATCATCACAATTATAACAAAGCCCTTTTTCTCTACGTTCCCGCATCTTTGCTTCAGACAAATGCTTGATAGGAGTTGTGTGAGGAGTTGGTGTGATGGGAGGTCATTGGGAAACCATATTTCTAAATGGAACATAAGTGGATTTGGAGTGTTTTTGAGCTGTGATCTTGTCCTCCGCCAACTTAGCCAACCCTAGGACTTCCATCATTGTGTTGGGACAAAACATTTTAACCTCTAAGCGGATTTCATCCTTAAGACCACTGATAAAACAACTCCTCTAGAATTCATCAGACAATCCTTCTGTGAGATTGGCTAGTTTCTCAAATTATGTTTGATACTCTATCGCAGTGCCAATTTGGCGAAGTTTAGTGAGTGCTCCTGTGAAGTCATCAAAAGCACTAGGACCAAATCGTTGCAAAAGGAGTTGGCAAAAATCTGTCCATTTTGGCTCGTCATGAGCCTTGATGTATCAACAGTACCATTGAAGGGCTTCCTATTCCAAATGAAAGGATGCAAGTGGAACTTTTTGGACATCAAAAGTATTATGCAGACTGAAATATTGTTCTTCCCGGTATATCCATCCAGTCGGATCATTACCATTGAAGCGAGGAAAATCAATCTTCGACCCACGAAAATTGCTGGAAGAAGAGAACCCAGTGTTCATGGTTGAATGTTGATGATGGAGGATGAGAAATTTTTCATCCAAATCTTGGAGTTTTGTTTTGAGGGATGCAAGTTCTTGCTCCATGATTTGTGCTCTTACGCGAGTGACAACCATAACCAGGATTTTTTTATTTTTTTTAATGGGTAGAAAAGCACAACCTAAGCTTATTTAGTAAAGGGAATTTTGGATTTGGGAAAAACTTTGATGGGTAATTGGGATTTTAGTAGGTTTTGGACACTTTCGAATGGACAGGGAAGTAGAAAACGAGGATTTCAGAAGTGGGGTGAAAGAATGAGAAAAATTTCAGATAGGGACAAAAAAGCTGAAATAGGGAATGAACACGGTGGCAAAATTGGAAGGTGATTGGGTGAACATCGAAGAAGTTATGGAAAACCCTAAAAATAGACAAATGTGTGATTTCTAGCTTTGGGAAGTGGAATTTGAGATAGGGTCCGCGGGAATGAAATATTAAGAATGAGATTTCAGGGATGTCTATGAAGTTTCAAGGGAAACCGAGTTAAAACAAAGGAGATATGGAGAAAAACATATTATTTTTTTTCGGAATAGATCTGCAACGGCTTGAAAGTGATCGGCAACAGATGGATCTGCAATGGCGCGAAAGTGAGTGTAAATAGATGGATCTGCAATGACGCGGAAGTGATTGGAAATAGATGGATCTGCAACGGTGCGGAAGTGATCGGCAACAGGTCTGGACAGATGTAATCTATGATTTAGCAGCTGAAAATAGATATGGACCCCAAGTATGCTCGGCTTCTTAACGGTTCAGGGGATTCACTCGGACACCAATGTTGTCTGACGGCTTGCGTATTGGGGCAGTACCCCTCACTCCACGACTCAGGTAAAACTGATAACCTCTTTGCCACAAATGACAGCTCTTGGTTTACCTCACGGGTGGGAACTAGTCAATCAGGTAGGGGTTGTTTCCCTCTTCGCTGGTAGGTCCTCTCAATGGGCCACCTACTTTGGGGTTCCTGTGGTAATCCTCACAATGAGTTTTAGGGCTTATGCCCATGTACTTCCCACAGTTAAGCTGATAGGGATTATTCCTAGATCCAAACCTGCAACAGATGCGAATTTTTTTTGGTAGAAATTCCACCCAACGAGCCCAAGAAAGTGCTCTAATACCATATGTGAGGAACTTGCAACAATTAATTAATGAAAATGCACGAGATAACAGAAATAAAAGAACTCAGAATCGATTTATTGATCGCGGGCCACTTCGAGGGGGCAACCTCCTTTGATCAAGCTCAATACAAATAACTTCATGGTTCCTTCATTGGCCTCAACACAGACTTATATACTAAGTATATGCCCAATACTATGGGTCAATACCATGGAACATATAATACTACAGGACAACTTACAAAGCATATGCATCCAATACTATGGGTCAATACCATGGGTTAATACAAACTATGGATCAACAAATACTACAGGATGACTTACAAAGCATATGCGTCCAACAACAATATACTAACAAAGTAAAGAGAAGGGTTGACAAGGGTTCCTAACACTCACCAGGAGTCAAGTTCAGCAGAAGTTTCCCCATTTGATGGAGGAACTCAATGCAATGGAGACCATTTCTTCCTAAGGGGGTAGGTGAGACCTATGTTCTTTCTCTTTTCTTCTCGGCTATGAAATGAAAGTACAAAGAAAGTGCACTCACTGTGGAGTTTCCATGGACAACATGGCCTGAATGGATACTAAAGGATCTTCTACTTCCTCAATTATGCTTCAATATCCCACTCCTATATTCTCTACTCATCTATGCAATAATAACAATACCAATAACATGTAACCCTTTTCCTTTCCTAATGGCCCGATATTTAACACAGTCTTAGACTCTTATAGTAATCAAGGGGTAGGGTTTTTTCATGCCTCAATCTCAAATTAGTGTTAGATTTTGGACCCTGTAGGATCTTCTTGAATGTACACACGTGACTATATCCACATGTTAGGATATTTAAACACTTAGGAGTTAGTTAAGATCAACTTGGTATAATGTATCTTTAGGTAAAGTGTGTTTATTTAGTATACATTTGCACATATGTAATATGATGGTCACGATATGTTTAAGACATAGAGTGATCCAACGGTTCATTCTCACCTCGATCTTAATGACCATTGATTCATGGATTAACACCTTATTGGTCCATGATCTCTATTTTAAGAGCATGGAGGGTAATTTTCTTGATGATCAATTGCGAGAAACTCATTGTAACATTCCTTTTCTTTTGCATAGTAATATTGCCTCAAGTAGCTATTTGGTTGGGGCCATGGACTATTTCCCTCTTCGAGGGTTTAAACCATGTAAAAATTCAGTGATTTGATATGTGATTTGTTTGTGAGAGAAGTTGGTCAAGGTGTTCGATCTTTTTGAAATATCATGTGTTAATCAAACATGGTATCAGATCTCTTATGAAGTTCTACTTTCGTTGATGATCGAGATCTTGAACAGGTGTTGCTGAGGGCATCAAGATATTTTTGGTTTTGATATTTCTATCCATTTATGGGATGAGGGAGCTATTCCATTGCATTTGGACACTCCTTTTAGCTAGAAACATTTTTTCGTTTCACTAAAAAAGGTTTTCATTCTCCCAAGATACGACCATTTACTAGATCTAGAGGTATACTGTTTTTTTTGTAAGATAGTGCCCACGAAGTTTCGAATTCGTGACCTAACACAATGAATCCGGAGGTATATTGTATACAATAACACATTCGTGAATCCAGAGGTATACTGTTTACAGTAACACATTTTAAAGTTATTTTCTCATATATTTCAGTTTTTAGCCTGGTTTTTCTTTTATTTATGGTTTGTTACCTTTTCAATATGCATATGATCTTTGTCTTGCAGTATGTGTGAACTCGAAAAATCAGAAACATAGTGGAAATGGTTTTCTTTACTGTGTATGTTGTTTGCCGTGCACTTTGTGCAAACTCGGTAAACCAAAAACAATAAGAAAACTTACATTTTCTGGGAAACCTAACCAAGGACTAACAAAAATCTCATATTTTTTAGTTTCAAATTTGTGTGTGTGTGTGGTTTTGTAAAGTGTCTTGTAGGCAAAAAAGTAAGGTTTTTTTTTCAGGTAGGCAGCTCTTACAACGACAACAACCACCCCATTCTCCTCCATAATATTACTAAATATTTTTCTTATCTCACTTGGTTGAAAGTTACTTTAAAAAGTAAGAGGTCTAGGGTTCAAGTCATTCTTTTTGTTACTTTTTGGAAAAGTTCATATAACTTTCAAGTATAAAGTAACTATATTGTAAAAGTGCTTCCCACTTGTTTTATAAAAGTGGGTCACTTATTTTAAAGCAACTTATTTGGAAAAGTAAGATTATAGACAAAGTTATTAAGGGGGGGATTCTCCCATTACCATGTGGTCAACCTTTTCCTGCCAATATTTTCCTATCATGTAGCTCCTTGGCTATTTTTTATGCTTTTCTTCAAAAGGGCATGACGTTGGCATCCAAAGTCCATCTTCAGTGTCGTTTTTTTACACTGCCTATTTTTTTGAGATCTTTACATCTATACCACCAAACTCTACTTTTGATGTCATATTACATGTGTATTACAATATGACCACTCCATGTGATATTCTACTTACCAATACCAACTATTTCTCATAGAAATCTCATATGGATGATATTCTACGAAGTATGAGACTTTATCGGATTACCATGGGGAAATAAATTGAACTCACTGATGATGATAAGAAAATAAAATGGGCTAATAAATGTGATGAATCCCGTGGATTAATCAAGATTCTAATTTCTATTGATTTACGATTCCACCTTCAAGGAATTGATAAACCAGATAAGACTTGGGATAAATTGGAAATTTTGTTTGGTAACATAATGAGATTCGAGGTCACTAGCTTGAAAATGAATTGGTTACCTTAAATCCAAGTGATTTCTCTTGCATTCAAGACTATCCGTCTAAATGCAAAACCCTTAAACTCTTATTTGAAGAATGCAACATAAAAATGAAAGACAAACAAGTATTTTTCATATTCTTTCCAAGCTTGGTACTTCCTATTCTATTTGTGTATCTACCTTTTACTCCATGAAAGAATCTCTAGGGGTTCACTATACATAACCCACTCTTGAATATTTTTGTGATTCCTTTATTAGAGAGCAAGATAAGCTCATACATCTTGGAGTAATCAGCAATGCTGATACATCTAGGGGCAACAAAATAACAAACACAAGAATCCCAAGAAGCAACATCCTTGCAATAATAATCAAAATAGGGGTCCCAAACCCACTCAACCATCTCATCCTTCTAATGGTTACAAGGGAACCAAATCAAAAGATAGGAAGATTGAATGCCATTGCAATTTTAACGTGAAATATGGTCATGTGGAATCCAAGTTTTTCAAGAAGATGGTAGCCTTGGAAGCAACAATGAAGAAGCACAACATCAACCTTGATTCGTCTTCTGACTCTACAACTCATGGACACACACTTTGTGTTTTTTGGTTTTTCCTTCAATGAATATTCTTCCTCTTCTTCGAATGAGTGGCTCATTCATTCTCGAGCATCTTAACATATGGCTAAGGATAAAGCCATGTTTTATACTATGAATGAATGTAACACCAAACAAATATTTGTTGGTGATGATAGATCTCTTAATGTTGTAGGATTTGGAACAGTTCCAGTAGATGATGGTCAGTTCACTAATGTATTATGTGTTCCAAGAATTTCCCGCAATTTGTTGTCAGTCTATCAAATCACTCATTTCGGTGAAGGTAAGATTGTAATGTTTACACCTCACCATGTTGTAATAAAGGATTTCAAATATACAAAACATTTCCTAGATACTAGAATTGTTGATGATATTAATAGGTTGTACAAATTTAACAATTCTTGGTCATCACTTTTTCCTTCGATTCTTATTGCTCGTAGTGATGAATTGAGCAAACTTTGGCATGAGTGTTTTGGTCATTTAAACTATCGCTCATTGCAACAATTATGTAATCAAAAAATGGTGATTGGTCTTCCTCTCATATCTTGTAGAGATGGTGTTTGTTTTGGGTGTGTTCTCAGCAAATATCATCAAGACAGTTTTGAAAAATGTGCCCCTTAGCATGCCTTGGCCCCTTGCAGCTTGTTCACAGTGATTTTTGTGGTCTACTTCATTCTAGTTATTTCTCTGGCTTCTTTCTTAAATTTCATTGGTGACTTCTCCAAACGCACTTGGGTTTACTTCTTAAAACTTAAGAGTGAAGTTTTTAACAAGTTTTTGGCCTACAAGGACCTTGTAGAGAAACAATCTAGACATCAAATACACGAGTTAAGAATAGATAATGGAGGTGAATATCTAAACAACAATTTCATTGCTTATTGCACTTAACAGGGAATTCAAATGCAACATATTGTTCCATATACACCACATCAAAATGATGTTGTTGAGAGAAAGAATCGCACATTAAAATAAATGGCTAATTGTATGCTCCAAGATAAGGGACTAAGTCTTAAATATTGGTTTGAAGCCATTAGTTATGACAATTACATCGTTAATCCACTCCCACTAAAGCTTTAAAATATATAACACCAAGAGAAGCATGGAGTAACATTAAACCAGATGGAAGACACTTCTGTGTGTTTGGTAGTGAAGCATGAGCTCATATTCCTAATGAAAAATGGAAAGAATTGCAGCCTAAAAGTGAACAATGCATTTTTTTGGATATTATGAAAATTTCAAAGGTTATAGACTTCTCCAACCACATTCCCATGATAGAATTATTATAAGAGATGTTAAATTTGATGAATATATCTTAACCTGCGAACCTAATTCAATGTCTATGCTATCTATGGCCTGTGATCCATCTTTGGCACTTGTGCCATCTTATACTCCCAACTTTCTTGACAGCGATCCTACTCTAGCTTCTAATGATGACAGTGAGGATGAAAATCCACCTCCGCTTGCTCATTTTCCTCTAGTTGCACCAAAACAACTGCTTCCTTTATGGGCTCATACAACATGCGAAGCAGATGGTGATCTTGTCATTGATCTCGGAGATCAACGCTGAACACATTCTCTGTTCCAATGAGCCACTTCTCTTTTGGATCAGGTTTTAAAGAATCATGATCCAAAGATATTTGTATAAGCTTAAGGCAATCCATATTGGGATGCAACTATGGATGAAGAATATCGTTCCTTAATGGAGAATGATACTTGGGATCTTGTACCTCTTCCGAAAGGAAGACAACTTGTTGAATGTAAATAGGTCTATAGAAATAAGTATACATAATATGGAATTGCTAAAAGACTTAAGGCAAGGTTAGTTTCCAAAGGATTTTCCCAAGTTGAAGGAATTGACTACAATGAAACCTTTGTCCCTATCTCCAAAATGAACTCCATCCGCCTTGTTCTTTCCCTTGTTTCCTTGTAACATACCCTTTTTGCTGAAAAAGATTTTATGTTGGAAACATTATGTTAACTTTTATTGTAAAGTTTTATATTGGACAAGTGTCCAAGGATGACTGTAATTACACAATATTTTATTATTTAATAAATTAAATAGAGACAAACACCTAAGGGGACTGTTGAAAGAGTGTTTACTGACCCACTAAGTGGAATGGAATCTGGGGTAGAAGGAAATGGACAAGTGGCAACATCATGATGAAACTAACTAGCTGTTGTTATGGGACAACTTCCTTGAAATGTGGTCATAGTGCCCTGGAAGGTGGGACTGGAGCTTGAGGCTCATTTATTCAAAACTGACCACTAAAGACCTAAGCAGTCTATATAAGAGCCATCGAATTATGAACTGAGGTTCATCACTTTTCCTGACGAAGAAATTTACCTTGGGGTTTTGCTGTGCTTTCACCCAAGAGATTCGATGAGGGGATATGCTGAGTTTTTGATCATGGTGTAAGTCTGCTTATTATACTACTGAGTGCAGAAGTTACATTGTTGAGTGCAGAAGGCATATTTTGAGTGCAGAAGGCATATTTTGAGTGCAGAAGTTATACTACTGAGTGCAAAAGTTATATTACTGAGTGCCTTGCTTCTACACAGATTCCATCTACTTAGTGGTTCAGTAAGAAAGCTAGGGGGTCCAAAGGAAGCAAGTAGTTTGGTTGCTTCTTCTGGAAAAGGTTGGGAGGAACAGGCCTCCTTGGGTGTTTGTCGGCCCTATCTTCATTTACAGGTTCTACTTGTCTTTTCTAATTCTAAGTAGTTAAAATTTATATCTGCACTTATTGATTTATTGTTTCCAAGGATATTATTAAACAAATGCATTTATTTTAGTTTCTGACCTAATTAGGATTCTGTATAGTAATGATTATGTAAGATGAATTGAATAAAATATTTCTCAGCATTTTTCCCCATGCTAATGGTTCTGCATCGTACTCTAGTACAAAGAAGAGATTAAGGTAGATAAATTGATAGGCAGATTGCCAAATGAATGAGAAGATCAATACTATTGTATTTCATTAGTTTTTCCTTACCATTAATATTTTGTATTAAATAATATAATTTTATGTCTTTCTCTTATCATTCCTTTCATCAGTCAAATGTTTAAGGTTCACTGTATTTTTATTTCACAAATTTTTATTGAAATAACAGCTGCAAAATAATTATTTCCTAAGTACATAGTACTATTATTCAATACTGCTAACAAGTAAATATAATCGCATAAACAAACATAACTCTTTTTATTTCAAACAATGCATAATTATTTAGCACTAATCTTTATGCACATTATTCATTTGTGTTATATTATTTATTTATTTAAAATATAGTTAATCCCATTCACAATCAGCATAGGATTAGAAACCCTAGCTTGTGGCTTCATCATTTTCCATAAGTTATCACAACTATTAAAACGAAAAACTATTATGTTATCCAAACAGAGTTTCGTTTACAAACTTAAAAATATGACAGGTTTGTACCCATCACTTATCAAATCCTAGAAATATCAACATTTATCTTTCATTTTAAGAGTTTAGTTAAGTTCAAATAGAACAATAAACTGGTCACGATTCGTTTCATAACTGAAAACAAAAACATTGGATTTTGGCTCACGGCCATCACAAAAATCGACAAGAAAGAATAACAAAGTGAAGCTTTCAACTCCATAAGCATAGTCTAAAAAACGATTATCATACACATTCTTTAAGACCAAATTTAAGAGCATATCAGCATCAACTTGTGACTACATTATCACTTCTCAATTGAAAACTATTAAATAGTAAACCATACGAATTGCTCAATTTAGATATCTACTTTCAAAAAAATCGACATTGTTATCATAATAGCAGAACATTTCCGAGAACCACACATTAGGGTTTGACCATTTTAATACAGGGCTAAACCCTTAGCCCTCGAACTTTTCTTAAAATACAATAGTGGCAAAACGTTAAACTTCAAATGCATACAAACTGGAGCCCTGCTCTTAAACTCAAACACAAACACGATAATGTAGGAAAACAAAGCTCTTGTATTATCAAAGACACAGTAGATTGCAAATGATAAGCTTCACTTCCTTTACACAAAATAGAGCAACGCTCATAGTATCATCCACACAAACACAGGTCGAATGAAAATACAAATCCTTCCAGTTACCGAGAACAGTAGAAGGGTGAAACCCTCTCCTGAGTATTTTCTTTTACGGATTATACAATGGAAAACAAATACTACTGAAAATAATGACGAAAGGGTCGAGGATTTTATCTTCCCAAAGCTACCAACAGCTCACAGGCTTTCGATGAAGATCAATCCTCAGAGAAAACATGAAGTCTCGGCAAAACACACATGAAGGTCCAATAGTCATCTGACCGAAGTAACAAGGTAACCACCCAGGCATACCAGTCTAATTGTAGTGGCCAGCTATCAAAACCTAAGCTGGGAATCCATCGACGAAGAAACCTACCATTTTGAACACGAGTGTGGTTAAAACAAGCATTTGACAGAAGTCATTACAGGTGAAATAACAATAACTGAAACCCTCAAATAGAATGGAAGACACAAGGTTCGAACCGAGAACATTACCTTTTTATTTTGATTCCCGGAGTAGAACGCCAAAGACATTGCAAACTGTAACCATTACTCCATCATCAAATGCGAAGAAGGGTGGACAACAACTCTGAAAACTATCGCCTAACGGACAAGAAAAGCCAAGTATCAAACCAACTTCCACGAAGAATCCAACACTCATTCTAGAACTTTGATTACAAGCTATCACTGTAAAACACCATGAGAGTATCGGATCTTAAGCTATCAACAGGTCATGGTTTTGAACCGTGGGCACTCCACAAACACTTGCTAATGAAACCCTAAAGGATCTCGGCCTGCCAGCCTCTCCTCAGAGCCACTACATCGAATTCCAAGGAAACAATAACACGGTAGAACATAGTGGTGGTTAGGGTTAGATCCCAAAGCCCAAACCCTTGCTAGATCAACGGTGGAGATTACCGAAGGGTTTTCATGTAAACCCAAGCAACAACCATATTAAAGACACCATCATTACCATAGCCACCAAGGAATACAGCTCAGTTAACATTCGAACCAAAACACTTACAGCTCATCACGATGCTTGAACCATCACCACACCATCACGTGCCTAGCACCACAACGATGTCCACGGAGACATTCCACTATCTCGGCAGTTGGGAGTATTAAATGCATAGGGAAACCAAAGTGCCTGCCAAAACGAAACCTTCATAGTTTTAATATCACCCAATTCTTATAATGTTTTGATTCGTTGATAAAATTCCCAACTCGATTATGTAATAACACCTTGTGGTAAGTCAAGGTGGTGTCGGATTCATTGCTAGGATTCCATAATGTCAAATAGGGTCACGTAGATGCACACACAACACCATATAATTATTGATTAGAGGATTATGTATAGGACTTGGCATATATATATTTCAATATAGTAGAAAAATTAAATAGAAATTTGTATATAGTTCATAGGCTAGCATTGGACTATGATATGAATTGCAATAGTTCCTAGGTTAGAATTTAATCAAATCTTGCATGTAATTCTTAGGCTCTAGAGTATATATAAAGAATTGCATATAGATATTGCATTTTATTTGCACTTAGGAATCACATATAGACATTGATTATTCTCATAATTTGCGTCAAATAGAAACTCACGTTAACAATACATAGAGTTAAACTATGATATATGGATCCTATTCATTTGTTTGAACAATTTAATAAAAGGTTAGTACAGGGATTATGAATATTACAACTTACATACTTTTGTTTTACAAACTAGGCTAACTGAAGTTCTCACCAATAGCATTTTCGACATTATGTCTCTTAAATCATTAAGACTTTGGAGACACGGAAACTGGTTAGAAACTCTTCGGTCACATGTCGTAAACACTAAAGCTCTTACCTGTAATCTGTGAAAAAGGACGATTCAAATGCTTTAGCACGAATGCTAAGTAAGCCTCGAGGCATCCGTAGGACCCCTTCATCATCAAACATAAGAACAATAGTTAACACATATAAACTTATATCATTGGATCAGCAACAAAAGAATTGTGAAAGCACAGTTGAGTGAGTTTAACATCGAAATGAAGATATTAATTATCTTGTCGCAAACATTACACTTTTGACCAACACAGCTTTTAGTACAGCAAGATGACATTTAAACATTTATTATATTTCCGCACAGTTAGATTACGCATTAAAAGCTATATCGAAAAATTTTAATTTTTTGTAAATTTTGGGATGTTACATGCCTACCATAAATGGGAGGTCCATCAAAAGGATTTCAAGTACGCCTTATTGCCTTGGGATTTGTAAGAATAAATTTACATGGAACAACCTTCTGGATATGTTTAGAATGACTCTAGTCTCGTCTGTTTCCTTAAAAAATCCCTATATGGCCTTAAGCAAGCTCCTCGAGCCTAGTATGTCAAAATGGATAGCTTTCTTCTTGACACTAGTTTTTCTAGATGTCATTATGACCCCATTGTCTATACCAAGAAAGTAGGAATGTTAGAAAAACAGGATCACTGAAAAATAGCATAAAATAAGATGCATAAATAAAACACATAAACACAATACAAGAGAGACATCAATATACGTGGTTCACCCAATCTGGGCTACTTCAACAGAGAAATTGCCAGTCCTTTTATTATACCGTCTAGCAAATGAAGGGATACAACCCACAACACATCCACTGCAATTTCCTCTTCACTCTCTCACAATATTTCTCACACAATCACAGAGATATTTGTACAATCTACAATACAACACACAACCATCTTACAATGCCTTCCTTTTAAACAAGGATTACCATTGGAAAATACCATAAGATACCCAATACCATGGGCCATAAATTACCCATTATTGACCAAGTCATGACTATGCAATTACAACATTTTACAATGCATTTTTTCCAAAAAAAATTGCTACAGGGGCACTGCCCCCAAACCCCCACTAGGGGGGATCGCAAATCAATCGTCTCCCTCCCTGGAGCCCCCATGGAAATCGTAGTGTGGGGGGGGGGGGGGGGGGGATTCCTCCCACCCTGTCATAGTCAGGGATCCAAACACAGCTGAAACATGACCTCTAAATCATGAATATCAGGCTCCATAACTAACAATATCCCACTTGGAGACTGATCACATCAACTCCATCGCTACTACATCTATTAGACTATGCTCCAAAACTTGGACTTGAAAAATTTCTCATCTTCACCTTCATGCTTGAAGGCCAATTGAAATTGAGTAGGAACTCAGTTTCTCTTTGGTTACTACCTTTGTCAACATGTCTGCTGGATTTTGGCTAGTATGTATCTTTTCCAATTTCAATAGTTCATCTTGCAGAACAAATCATATGAAATGGTACTTGAGATGTATATGTTCAATTTTAGAATGGAAGGCTGAGTTCTTTGCAAGATGAATGGCACTCTGGATGTTAATGTGCAACCTACTATTCTTCTGCTTCTTACCTAATTCCTCCATGAACCCCTGTTTCCAAATCATCTCTTTACTAGCCTCTGTAGTAGCAACATACTCTGTTTCCATTGTTGAAAGCGCAACAACCTTTTGCAGTTTTGAAATCTAGCTTACTATTGTTCCACCTATAGTAAAAACATACCCTGTGGTGCTCCTCCTATTATCGTTATCACCTACCATATTTGCATCAACATATCCCTGTAGAACAATGTCTGAACCTCCAAAACATAATGCATGAGTAGAAGTACCTCTCAAATACCTGAGAATACACTTTACTACCTTCCAATGCTCTTTACCTAGATTGTTCATATACTTGCTCACAATTCCCACTGTATGTGCAATATCTGGTCTTGTGCACACCATTGCATGCATCAAATTGCCAATTGCTAATGAATAAGGAACCTTGGACATGTATCCTATATCCTCTTGTGTCTTGGGACCCATATCCTTACTTTGTTTGAAATGGATGGTCAAAGGTGTACTAACTGGTTTTGCATCCTGCATTCTAAACCTCTCCAACACCTTTTCTATGTACTCACCCTGAGACAATGTCAATTTGTGATTTTTCCTGTCTCATGTTATTATCATACCAAGGATTTGATTTGCATCACCCAAATCCCTCATCGCAAATTAATCAACTAATTTCCTTTTGAGCACATTTATATCCTACATGTTAGACCCTGCAACAAGCATGTCATCCACATAGAATAACAAGATTATATATCTTCCATTATCTAGCTTCTTGAAATAAACACAGTGGTCATAATGACATCGACTATAAACTTGTTATGTCATAAACCTATCAAATTTTAAATACCACTGCCTTGGAGCTTGCTTTAGGCCATACAAACTCTTCTTCAAACTGCATATTAAATTTTCCTTCCCTTTGACCTCATACCCCTATGGTTGTTGCATATAAAACTCTTCCTCGAAATCCCCATGGAGAAAGGTTGTTTTTACATCTAATTGTTCAAGATGCAATTCTTCTACTACCACTAGACTTAAAATAGTTCTAATTGAAGTCATTTTAACAACAGGAAAAAATATTTCATCAAAATCTATACCTTTCTTTTGTGTAAATCCCTTTACAACTAGTCTGACTTTGTACCGCTTCTTTCCTCCATCTTTTTCCTTCAACCTATCAACCCATTTATTCTGTAATGCTCTTTTACCTGTAGAAAATTGAACCAAATCCCAAGTCTAGTTTCTTACCAACGAGTCTATCTCCTCATTCATGCCTTGCTCCCACTTCTTTCTAGTTTCCACCTACATTGCTTCTTCATAACATTCTGGTTCACTAGATTCGGTCATCAATAAATAATACAATGAAGAAGAGTATCGTTTAGGGGGTCTATTTGACCTAGTATGTCTTCTAACACTTGTAGGAGTTTGAGGTACTTGCTGTTATTCTTGATTTTCCACCACCTTTGGAACTTCATTTTCTTTGATTTCATCAAGCACTGTGTACTTCATGTTTTTCTTTTCCTGTTTATTTCCCTGCAACTGATCTTTATACATGACCTTTTCATTGAATACCACATCTCTAATCCTAATGATTTTGTTATTTTGATAATCCCATAAGTGATAACCAAAATTATCAATCCCGTATCCAATAAAGGTACATTTCTTGGATTTAGCCTCAAGCTTTGTTCTATTTTATTTATCAATATGGACAAATGCTTCACAACCAAAAGTTCTCATAAATGAGTAGTTTACCTTTTTACCTATCCATGCCTCCTCTGGAATCCCACCATCCAAAGCGCTTGAAGGCTCTCTGTTTATTAAGTAAATAATAGTATCTACAACATCTTCCCAAAACTATAAGGGCAACCCTACATGTAGTCTCATACACCTTACACGCTCCATGATTTTTCTGTTCATCTTTTCTGACACACAGTTTTCTTGTGGTGTTCCTGGAATAGTCTTCTCTCTACAAATCCCATGGTATGAACAATAAATATCAAACTCCTTGTTGCATCACTCACCTCCATTATCATATTTGAGACACTTTAACCTTTTTCCTATCTCATTCTCAACCAAATCTTTCCATTTCTTAAAAGTATCAAAAACATCAAATTCTTTGTCGAATGTAATAAACCCAAGATTTTCTAGTTGCATCATTAATAAAAGCAACATAACAACAAGAGCCACCAAGAGATTGTACTTGAGCCAGTCCCCATACATATGTATGCACAAGCTCTAACTTTTCACTCTTCTTTTGCTTCCCAACTCTGAGAAATATTACTCTCTTTTGTTTTCCATAAACATAGTTCTCACATAATTCCAAACTTACCTGCTTCAGATCTGGAAGCAACTTCCTTGAGTGGAGAATCTGCATCCCTTCTCACTCATGTGGCCAAGACTATGATGCCACAATGACGTATCTTTTTTTGTGGAAGCTACAAAGATATAAGAATTAGTATTATGAGGACATAAATACAACCTACCTATCCTATTTCCCTTTGCTATTACCAGTGATCCTTTAGTGATATTCCACCACGTTTCTCCAAACGTAGATAAACAATCGCCATATCCCAACTGCCCTTTTGAGATCAAATTTCTTTTCATAGCAGGAATATGCCTTACATCTTTTAACAACCATTCACCTCCATTATTTAACTTTATTTGTACCTTACCCATTCCAACAATTTTGCATGGTTCATCACCCAATAAAACATGTACAAAATCACCTAGGAAATAATCATGAAAGAATTTCCTATGGGGTATAACAAGACATGAATCCCATGAATCTACTACCCAGTAATCACTAGTACTATCTAATGCAAGAATCAAAGCATCTTGTAACACATCACCCGCTACATTTGCTTCCTGAGTAGTTTCATGTTGTCCATCTCCTTTCTTCTCTAGAGATCTGCATTCTTCCTTTAGATGTCCTTTCTTTCCATAGTTCCAACACTCTATATTTTTCAGTCTGGACTTGGATATACCCTTCCTAGACTTCCCATGATTACCTGTGCTCTTTCCTCTCTCCCTTTGTATTCCTCTATTCTCCATGGTCAACACATTACCTGATGTCTCACCTATGCTTTTCCTTCGCATTTCCTCTCTAAGAATAACACCAACAACATCATCAAATTTCAGAGTGTTTGAACCAGAGACAGAGTTACTTACAGCCATGACCAAGCCGTTCTAGCTTTTTGACAATGAGCACAAGATTAAAAGAGCCCTAACCTCATCTTCAAAGTTCACTTTTACAGAACTTAGCTTATTAGTATTTGTATTAAATTCATTTAAATGGTTAGCAAAAAACCCACCTTCTAACATATTCATATTAAATAAACGCTTCATCAGAAATACATTATTGGAAGCCGAGGGTTTTTCATATAGTTTATCCAATGCACTCATTAGACCCTCCGTTGTCTTTTCTTTTGAAATATTCAAAGCCACTAATGAAGCCAGGCATATCTGTATTGTTCCTAGTGCCTTTCTGTTAAGAACCTCCCATTCTTCGTCCTTCATAGCTGCCGGATGTTGTGGTTTTCCTCCCAATGGTAGGAATAGATCCTTCTGATACAGAGAGTCCTCCATTTGCATCTTCCATAACTGGTAGTTTTGGCCATTAAATTTTTCGACCTTAAAATTTCCTTCTTCTGCCATTGCTCCCACTTTAATCGGGAACCCTTCTTTCATGCGAATTTGTGTGCCAAATAGGCCTTTGGCACTAACACCAATTGTTAGAAAAACATGATTGCAGAACAATAGCATAAAATAAGATGCAAAAATAAAACACATAAACATAATACAAGAGAGACACCAATATACGTGTTTCACCCAATCTAGGCTACGTCCATGGAGAAATCGTTGGTCCTTTTATTATACCATCCAACAAATGAAGGTATACAACCCATAGCACATCCACTGCAATTTCCTCTTCACTCTCTCACAATATCTCTCACACAATCACAAAGATATTTACAATACTACAATACAACACACATCCGTATTACAATTTCTTCCTTTTAAAGAGGGATTACCATGGGAAAATACCACGAGATACCCAATACCATGGGCATGTAAATTACCCATTATTGACCAAGTCATGACTATGAAATTACAACATTTTACAAGGCATTTTTTTCAAAATTTTCATTATGGGGGCGTTGCCCCCGAACCCCCACCAGGGAGCTCTCGTGGTGACTGTACTGGGGGGGGGAATCCCCCCCACACCCCCCGGTCATTGTCTGGGATCCAAACACGACTAAAAAACGACCTTTGAATCAGGAATATCAGGTTTCACGACCAACATGGAAACCATCTCATCATCTTTGTTCTTTACGTTGATGACCTTATTCTTACTAGTAATGACCATAAACTTTTAACCCATGTGAAATCCAATCTTAAGCAGAAATTTGAAATGACATACTTAGAACATTTGCATTATTTTCTTAGCCTCCAATTCTTGTAAACCAAAAAAAAAAAATTTCTTTCTCGGTCTAAGTTTGCTTGTGACCTTCTTTGTCGCTTTCACATGGAAGATTGCAAACTAGCCCCATCTCCCTTCCAGTATGGACTCAAACATTATGCCACTTGCACCTCACCCAAAGTAGATGCCACCCTGTATTGCCAACTTATTGGTAGTCTCTTGTACTTTCTTGATATTTCCTTTATTGGTGGTCTTGTTTCCCGCTATATGTAAACACCCCATGAAATACATTGGAAAGCAAAAAAAAGGATCCTTTGATATATCTGGGGTACAATTCAATTTGGGTTTAGTTACAGTTCAGTGGGGGCTCCTTTGTTGGTTGGTTTCACTGATTTAGATTGGGCTGACAACCCTGATGATCATAAGTCTATTGCAGGTTATGTTTTTAGTCTTTGTTCCAAACCTGTCACTTGGGCTTGTAAGAAACAATAAGCTCTTGCTCTTTCTTCAAAAAAAGCAAAGTATAGTTAATGCAAGTTGGGAAGCTTTGTGGCTTCAATAGATCCTTTCAGAGTTTGGATTCCAATAGTAGCATCTGACTACTCTTTGGTGTGAAAATCAAAGTGCCATCAAGCTCACCAAAGATCCAATTCAACATCAACGCAACAAACACATTGAGCTACATATGCACTTCATCAAAAATCGTGTTCATGATCACGTTCTCGAAGTGCTCTTTTTCCCTACAGATGATCAAGTTGCAAAAATATTCACAAAGTATTTTACAAAAGCGGATTTTTCTAAACTTCAATCTATGTTAGGAGTTTAGGAATTTCACATTAATGGGGGATAGCCTCTAATGCATCCTTCCTCCTCCTATAGTGTCATTTTTGTAAATCCTTGAATCATATCCCAAGTTTTTCTTAAGGGGGGGATGTTAGGATATTTACACACTTAGGATTTTATTTAAGATCAACTTGTTATAGTGTATCTTTAGGTAAATTGTGTTTCTTTAGTATGCATTACTATGCATTTGTACATATGTAATCCGATGGTCACGACATATTCTAAACATAGAGTGATCTGATGGTTCATTCTCACCTCGATCTTAATGGCCATTGATATGTGGCTTAACACCTAATTGGTTATATGATCTCTATTTAGAGCATGGAGGGTCATTTGCTCGATGATCGATTATGAAAAAGTGATTGTAACATTCTTTTTCTTTTGCATAACAATATTGCCTCAAGTAGCTATTTGGTTGGGGTCGTGAACCGTTTCCCTCTTCGATGGTTTTAACCACGTAAAAATCTGGTGTGTTGATATTTGATCTATTTGTGTGAGCATTTCTCAAGGTGTTCGATCTTTTGGAAATATTCTTTGTTAGTCTAACACCACATGTGTGAGTAATGGAAGCTAATGTAGCATGGACACTCGATACAATCGTGGTAAACATGATAGGTCTACTTGCATGAGGCATAACTTCCACATGCAAACTTTGATTGAGATTATTTTTGCACCATTAGAAATATCTCGACATGTAGAACAATGCCAAGAGGATGGGAGCTATTATGGCCAATTGTTTACCCCAAAAATGAATATTTAAGGCCTCAAACAGGATTCAGAAGGTTCTAGACCATAAATCACCAAACTGGGCCATACTTATAAAATGGGACCAACAAGACAATACCTCCAATTTTTCCACCCCAAAAGTACCATAATAGATGACAAATTATATAATGATCCATTCCATACCAAGACTAGAGAAATACGAGTAAGATCTAGTAGTTTCTAAAAATACGGATAATTCTTAGATGTTCATGAATGCACATGTTTTGAATGTTTTTCACTAATTAACCCCACCCATGTGTTATGCATGGGTAATGAAGCAATGCTGCATAGACCAAAGGGGAGCATCAATGCACCAAGATCAAAGTGGAAAAGTTGTGCTTCAAGACCAAAGTGGGTCACTAATGTTCCAATTGCAAAGTGGAGAATTACTCTTCCATTTCCCTTCAGACGTGCATCAATCATGGAGCATATAGATCAAAGTGGATTACCAATGAGCAAAGGCCAAAGTGGAGTATTGGTGTATGCACTTTTTGAGTAGTTGTCACTTTGATTCACATAGATCATGGAGCATTGGTGGCATGGTGCACCATTATATTAAGCACATCAATTCACCTCTATCAAATTGGTGGACCAAGGCCTAATCATTGGAAAAGCCTTCACTTGCCACCTTCACAAATGAAAATCTTTAAAAATCGTTGAGCTAAAAGACTATTTATTGAAAATAGATCCACACTGGCCGCCACAATAAGATTTGATATCTCATTATTCACTTTCAAGATTGTCTATTAAAAAATAAAAGCAATGACCATAACTTTAACATTGGAAATAGATTTGAATTTCCAACAAGAACAAGAAAATATCACAATCACCATAAATTTTCTCTCTTCGTTAACACATTCATTTCATAATCATTAGCTAATGTGACTTCATGTTCTCTTTTGTTTTCATGAGATCATCATTGACTAGGTCATTAATTTTCCTACCTCCCATCCTCTACACTGATGACTAAGTTAGAATCATTGCCTCAACCTTCTCCTCAATAACAATTACCTCAAACATTTCCCTTTTCCTTACAAGGTAAAAAGTCAAATCTCCTTCACAAGTGTTGCAATGCTTTAAATTAATGTAATGACCATACTTACCAAAATAACTTTCAATGGACTTGCTCACTTTCCAATCCTCTCTAACTTTATGCCAAAAAAAATGGTCACAATAACCCTTTTTCCTTCTCAACACTTATTTCTTACCATACCTCTCCTCTTTTCTTCTATTATTGCAATCTTCCTCTAATCAACAAAATATTAAAGTTACAAATTAAGCAACAAATATAACCACATGATAATGTACTCACACATATCCATTAAATAAATAATAAATGGATAATAATGCGAAATGTACTACCTCTAATTATTCTACATACAAGAGAAAGACCAAGATAAAAATCCATTCCTCACATGACTACCGAGATAACACTCGTCACCTTGATGTAATGTCCAAGCAAATCTAATTAATTAACCAAAACAATAAGGATTTGAGAAATAAACATAGCTACAGGATAGCTTCGTATGGGTGAATCCAATCAATAATGATAATATAACACATAATTTCTACATATTATCTTACTAAATGGAAATAAATAAGATATAGACTATAGCCTTGCAACTTGATCATGATCATAAGAGAACATGACAAAATATTATCAGTAAGCAATGATCATAAGAAAACAGGACAAAATATTATCAATCATAAAAAGTAATTTAAGCCATGAACAACTTTAAATATTGTGCAATCACAACATTTTAAAGGCTCTAACAATGAACTCAAAACAAACACATTACTAAAATGTCTAGAGGTTCTTTCAATAAACTTAAAACAATCACATTACTAAAATGTCATCAATTCATTATGCCTTAGTAATGATAGGTTATTAACTTGTATACCATTACTAACTTTCTAATTTAGCAAATACTTAATTCATTCTATGGATTGTAATTTATGTAATTATTTTAGTAAAAAAAATTATTCAAGATAGTAAAATTTATGATAATTTAGTTGTCAAATTGGTAGTGAAGATTGGTTATTATTTGCAAATGGGACTTGATTCATCTTCATTATTTAAAATAATCTTGGACCATTAACATGTTTCCTTACGTTCTAGGAAGACCAATTCTAATAAACATATTATATGGTTTTCTCATACATTTTGGTTTATGATAATCCATTTCAAAATTAAAAATAAAAATAAAAAATTAACATGTATCACATTATCAAGTTAATAAATAAACATCTAATATAGTACATGGAGTGAAATTTATGAAATAATAATAATAAAATATATTTTAAGGATTTCTTTTTATACATCTTTTTTAATACGATAAAACTTATTATAATTTATTTCTAAATCACTGATAAGGCAGTAAACTTTCACTCTTTGAAACTACTTAGTATATTAATTATAGTTGTATTTAATCTTTTATATTTTTTTATAATTCATTTATTTCAATTTTTAAATAAAATATTAAAAATAATTTAAATGCTTATATTATTTTATTTATATTATTAAATATGTAAACGTTTTATTAACTTTTATGGCAACAGCCAACATGTAATCCAGAAAGAGAATGACGGAAAACAGATCCAAAAAAGGTGACAAGTCTTGCACTTGAGTTTATTAAGACACTTCCCATATATATATATATAAAGTATGGTCGTTGAATTTTTATATTGCGAAGGCATGCTACCCATATATATATATATATATAAAGTATGGTTGTTGAATTTTTATATTGGGAAGGCATGTGTATAGCAATCGATTTGTAGTAAATTTTTATTGAATTTTATAATTTATTTATAGTTAATAAAAATATTTTTAATATTTTTATAAAGTTTTTAAAAAAATTATATTAAATTAATTATTATAGAATATAAAAAAATAATTATTAAATATTTTTTATATAAATTTTTATTTTTTTATTAAATTAAGATTGTGATTTGATTATTTTTATTTGAGTTTAAGTTTATTTCTCAAAAATAATTAAAAAACAATCTATATATGAATGACATCTTACTCTATCTTGTACTACATTTGGCACACTTCTTAATCCTATCAGTTTTATTATAACAATTTTAATTTAATAATGTATTAAAGATGATTTTTTTATTTATTATTATTAAATTATTTTTTTAATTTAAAATTATTATTATTATTTATAAATTTCAATATTTAGATTAAGATTTATGAAAAGCATATAAAATTGTCACTTCAATATTCAAGCTAGATTTATGAAAATATGCATAGGACAAAAAAAAGTTATGTAACTTGAAATCTCCCTTTTTAATAATTTGGAAATACATACCTTGGCTTTCTTCATTGATCCATGTGTTTAGCTTTATATAAGAGAATACATCATTTGTTGTGAAATGACACTTAAAAGGTATTATCCTTTTTCCAACTATCTCCCAGGATTTGTTTGTGGGAACTTTGAAATCTTCTTTATTTTTGGATACTTAAAAAATACACACCTTGATTTAATTAATTTTTATAATTTAAAATTATACAATTTGAATTGCTTCCTTGTGCCATGTTTTTAGCATTATATAAAAAAATAGATCATTCATTGTGGAGCAGTGTCATTGGTATTCAAATTATCAAATGCATTTGCATTTGGATAAATACAAAAATCTCATTATACTTTGATTTTTTTTATTGTAAATTATTTGTAACAGTGTATTCTTCCAAATTTGTCTCAATTTATTTTGAAAACAATATGAGCAACCTTATCCAGGTCTTCCATCCTATGGGAAAGTACACCTAGCTGCCCTGCACTTGAATCACCCTCTAATAAGATGAGAGCTCTCACACTAGTGATGGTGCTCTCTGGCAGGTAATAAATTGTTAGTCTAACACTTTGAATGCATTGATAAAAGGACATTTCTATGTCCTTCAAGGGAAGCTGAAATTTCAAGAATGAATAGTGAAAGGTTGTATGTGGATTCTCCAGTAAGCTGGGTGAAATTTCAAGAATGAATAGTGAGAGGTTGTATGTGGATTTTCTAGTAAGTTGGGTAGTGGGTAGTAGTTATGGTGAATTTTCAATTTACTAACTAGTCACCACCAAATTGACATTAAAATACATTATTTGATGAGTAAAATTTTATAATGTTATTGAAACAGGGTTATGCTTCTAGAATTTTAATGAAAACATATTTCTAATTTATGCTTTTTAAAATCCTAAACAAACTAGAAAATACACTTCATCCCAATTGATGCCTATAAAAATATTACAAATCCTGAGAATACACTTCAATCCAGGATTACATCATGACATTCCAAAGGAAGGAAGCCACAGAATCACAATAAATCAATGTACAAGTCAGAATGTTTTATATCTATATAAGTTTGAAAAGTAGTAAGAGTTTGATTGTACGGTAAAGTAGAAGGTAGATTTGACAGTCAAGTAAATTTGCCAACTAATAATCCAATTAATGGTAAATTTGCCAATTGCCAATTAACAATCGAAATAATTTTAATTTTATAAGTAAGTTTATGTGTTGTAGGTGGATTGACACTAGCATCTTGTACAAAAATTTGCATTACTGTTATTTAAAAAACCTAATCACTAACTACTAAGGAATCTCATAAGTCACAAAAACACATAACTGAACACAAGTCTGACACGAAAGAAACTATGTGAAAAACAACAAAAGACGACATCAATTTTGCCAGTTTACCACTAGCACATCTAGAAAGACAAATCCAAATGAAGCCTCAGAATAAGGTTTAATTAAGATTTGTCGTTCAGTTTGAATGGAAAAACTTATGATACAACGCTTAAGGAATAAGCAATCAAGGAGACTACTTTGAAATCGTTATATGCTTAAGAAGAGCTTTTTACAATCTCAATATGAGTGATCACAATCCACTCACAAAAATCTGTGAAGGAAAATGACCCACAAAACATCTATGAAGGAAAATGTCTGTAGCATAAACAATTAATACATTTGAGGATAGCGTACTCCTGAATGAATTATATATGTTTAATAGAGTTCTCGAAAAAACATGCTAATTTTAGGGGCGAAATTTAGCCCACGGGCTATTTTTCCATGTTTTTTTCCAAAACAAATTCGCCAATTTGCATTTTTTGAAGCCCCGTTTCGCCCAATTTTGATTGAAATAATTTTAGAAAAATATCACCAAATATTTTATAGTTGACATTTTAAGAATTAGTAAGATTCGCCAAGATTTATACACTTTTAAATAAGTATGGGTTCTTAAAATCACCCCTCACATCTTCATATAACACAGTTTGGAAATCACTCAATTTGTTGGATAAGTAACCTCAAATCATTCATCATGTTACTGTCTGGGTGTGAGACACTGAGATCCAATATAAGCACCTTGACCTCTATTTGCTTTCAAATTAGACTGAATGAACCAACCAAATTCAGAAATTTTGTTCTAAACAAAAGAAGCATAGCTTATTAAGATCAATTTACAAAATTACAATCACTCAGATAATCAACTTACAAAATTACAATAACTCAGGCACATACATACATCAGTGAGCAGAAAGTTGAGCTCTTATGATTGCACAAACAAATCAGGATATTTATATAGAAATCATAACCATGAATCAAGCAACATTATATTACTAGAAGATAATGTTCCGAACAGCCAAAAATGACCTTTAACACCTATGTCACAAACACACTGAAGACCACACAAAAGCAACAGTTTGATTGACGTGTGTTGAATGGTTGTGAAACATTTATGATATATACGTTGTTATGCTTTAATATTATATTGCAAATCTCTTGTTTCAATTTGATTTTTATAAACTCCTAAAAAACTCACTCATCCATCAAAACCACTAATTAGCTTAATTAGCCTTAGTAACCTTTAGGGTCCAGCCCCCTTGGCTTCATTAGGAGTTTGCCTAAATGGAGGATTCAAGAATCAAGTGACAGTACTTGACTCGAATATTGCCCCCAAGGACACACTTAGTGGCTTGAAGATTTATGCCACGTTAACCCCTAGGTGTGTGAAAGGAGGCAACAAGTCCTCTCTTTTAAAACTTCAAATTTCAAATCATAACTCACAACCATAAACCATCCACAATTAACTTTGTAACCTAAGTAATTTTCCTTATTATCATCTCTAGACACTTAGTCGCTTTTAGGGAATCTCTCCTAGTGATTTGATTCTATCAAAGTCACTAAAGAGATGGGAAGTAATTGCTAAGGTGACAATGACATTACTTCCATAGTCGCACATAACTACACTTTAGTGAAGACCTTGCACTAATATAGGGTGTTAGTTTTTGTGGCAACACCTATTGTATGGAAATTTATTTTAAAAAAGTTACTTCAATAATATAGGTTGTGGTCTAAGCATTATATGACCTTGTTCTTTTTTCATTGTTCAAAATACTATGATTAGAAATGGGTTATGTTAACATGAAATTTTACAAGAATCATATTAAATTGATGGATAGGGGTGTTTGTGGGTGTTGAATAATTTTTTGCATTAAAAACAATATTCTATCTATCCAAAATTGCAATTTGGGCAAAATATTGTATAGTAATGATGACAAAATAGAAAAGTTCAAATTCCTAGAACTTTTAATCTTCTTTGTAATGCATGCGACCTCTTTCCTTATAAATGTAATGGGGTTGCTTGTTGTTTTTCGCTTGTTAGAGGAATGAAAAATATGTAGATTATCCTATTAAAAAAATAAAATCTGTATTAATGTATCATGAGGAAGTGGAATTTCTTACTAATGTCAAGGCAATGGTTGGTGAAGAAAACTTAGTTAAAAATAAGCATTCTATGAATTTGTTCTTTTTTCAATGATCAAAATAATGTGAAGGGAAATTGGTTACTTTAACATGAAATTATGCAAGAATCATATTAAATTGATGGATAGGGGTGTTTGAGGGTGTTGAATCCATTTCTATATTAAAAACAATATTTTATCTTATCCAAAATTACAATTTTGGCAAAGATTGTATGGCTGTGATGAAAACATGGCAACGAGATGGAAGACAAAAGTCATCTCCTCTTCTTTAGATTCACTTATTTTTGCACTATAGTGCAAACAATCTTTTCATTTGCATTTGAGATACTCTCTACGTGGTTGCTTTCATCCATGGATAGCATGTTCTTCTTCTTGGCATACTTCATGTGGTTCTTTGGATTCAAATCATAATGTAGCTTCCACCACTTATATTTGGTGTGACCATTGCTATTACTATGGTTGCACGGTTGTCTGAATCCTTGCACTAACATGCAGTGGCCAATGTCTTCTTATCCTTTCTTTTCCAGTTCTTCTTTCCCTCCTTAGAAGCATCGTAGTGGTGTTTCTACTTGGAACACTTGGTTTCCCTTTAGTCTTACCCATGTTATCTAGATGTTGTGTCTGCACACATGCCTCATCAACTGTCCTAGGTTTGTAGAGAATCACTTTCCTCCACAAATGACTATGTAGACCACTCAGATACTTAAGGAGTACCTCCATTTTGTTGGGAGATACACCCACCGTAATAACCATTTTTTTGAACTTGGCGATGCTTTTTCCAGAAGTAGTGTCAATGGATCAACTAGTTCTCTTTGTACCAAATAGGGTAGAATTGGGACTTAATGATAATTTTAAACACCTCCCATTTAGTTATTGGGGGATCACCCTCTATCCTAAGTGTCTCCCTGTGACTTTTCCACCAAGTTTGTTAATGGATCTCTAACTTCAATAGGGAAAATGAAATATTATTCTCTTCTTCTATATTATGGCATTAGAATAAACTTTTAACTGTTGCAACTATTGATTCAACTTAACACCATTAATCTCACCTTGGTAGGGTTTGATGACCACTTTTACTTCCACTTTAAACATAGAATGGCTGGAAGAAGTGATGACACTAGAACTTGTTCTCATTTCTTAGTCTCCTTTTTGAGCTACTTTTTTGGGCTTCATTATCCCATATTTCTGTTATGATCCATATTCCAAGTTAGAGCTACCAAACTCCTCGAAAGATCCAAATTTGTTCTCAAGAGCCATCATGAGAATGGCCATGATGTGAGAGACATTATTGACTTGTGCTTCTAGATTTGAAAATATCTCCTTTGACTCATCCCTTGGTTTGTTATTATTGTACTCATCTTCCATGGATGGGGATCTAAAACTTCTTCCTAATGCCACTTCCTAGATTCTGCAACTTCCCTAAAAGGCCCAAAGAAAACTTTCTCTAATACCAATTTGATATATAAACTGTTATGGATATTCCACTAGAACTATTCACACCAATAAATATTCTTATATTGTACAATCTCTTATTATGGAGTGTTTTACATTATATTACATATTTAATATTACTCTCTTGATGTTGAAACAATCTAAAACTAAAATGAAAGAAGCAAGCAAATAACAATACACCATCCACCCAATGAACACAAGATATACCCTAGTAAAAAAAACCAATATGAGAAAACCCATCTAGAATGTGAATCCTATGTTATTTGTTTTATCTTCTTAGCTATGAAATTCAAGTACAAAGAAATTTCACTCAGTACGGAGTTGCCATGGACACTATGGCCTACATAGTTGCTACATGATCTTCTACTTCCTCTGTTATGATTAAATATACATTTCCTAGAGGTTCTACTCAACTATGGAACAATAACAATACCAATAGTGTTAGAAAAAACAAGATCATAGAGCAATAACATAAAATAAATGTGGAAATAAAGCACATAAGAACACAACATAAGAGAGACACCAATATATGTGGTTCACCCAATATAGGCTATGTCCATACAGAAACAACCAGTCCTTTCTATTATTCCGCCCAACAATATGAGGGATACAACCCACAACACATCAGCAACAACTTCCTCTTCACTCTCTCAAAATCTCTTTCACTCAGTCACACTAATCTTTCACAACACGCAGCCGCAACACAATTCCCTCGTACATAAAAGAGGTTTGCTTTCTAGGGAAAAAAACCCTAACATAACTTCTATTGTCAGAACTACGGCCTAATAATAACCATGGGAAAATACCAAGAGCTACGTAAAACCATGGGCCTGTAAACACTAACTAAACCCATTATTGACCAAGTCAAGAATGGTCTAGATGATTACAAAATTACAACATTTTATAAGGCATTTTAAAATTTCCGCTAGGGGCAGTAACCCTCAGATCCCACAACAATAGGGGTTAGTTGCATAAAAGAAGATAATTAGGCTCTACAACAAACAAATAGAATGGAACCCCTTCCTTTCTTAGTGACCCAATATGTAACATAGTCTCATAGTTGTATAGGTTAGGGTTAGAGATTATGTATGCTTCCACCCCTAATTAGCATTAGAGTTTGAACCCTCTAGAATCTTCTTGAAAATCCACACGTGACTATCTCCACATATGTGAATAATGGATATGATGTGGCATCCGCTCAATACCATAGTGATCAATAAGATAAGTAAACTTACTAAAGCATAAATTCCACATACAGACTTTGATCAAGGTGATTTGTCTACCATTACAAAGGTGATCATGTCACTTCTTACTTTTCTTTATGTTATATTATGTCGTGTCGTAAATCTTTGTAAAGTCGTATGATGCCAGCCTCGTGATTTAGTTACTGGAATATTTAGTAGAGAAAATAGATGGCAAAGATTGAAGATGACTGAAAAAAGCAAAGCAAAAGGAAGGTATCAAGGGAAAGCAAATCCACCTTTTCCCATCGGCACTAAAATCCAAACTGGGGATATAAATGACATGTCATTGTACAAACAATGACTCTGGAAACCATCTGAAAAAAGAAAAATATACACAGATGACAAGTGCAATAAAATGACTAGGTTCTCTCATGGACGGTGCGTAAGAGCTATTCCATTTTCCTGGCCTTGAATGGACAGATGTACTAAAACTTTCGTGTGCGGTCACATCAACACAACATATTCCGGACTTACATTCTCAGTGAAACACAAAACAGTAATTTCTTTGATATCTTATGGGTACAGTGTACTTCTGTGGGATATTGTTGCTTTAAGTTGATACTTGCAGCTAAGCTTTTGGGAATAATTTTGATCTTGTAAGTGACTTTATGTTTAATCATTCACATTTTCAGTATAGTTTGAGAGGTTTATCATAGCTCAAATGTGGCTTTATAATTTTTTCATACAATAAAATTCCTTTCCAACAAATGAAAATCAAAAGTGCAGAGTAAAGACTGAAGATGTATGGTAACAGCTCAAAAGTATATAATAAGAACAGTAAGAACGGAAGGTGTATGGTAACAGTTCACTGGTTTATCTTTACAAGCTTTAAAAAAAAAGTGAAAAAGACTAGCCTGTCCCACCTGCATTATGATAACAGCTCATTGATTTACCTTCAAAAGCTTAAAGCAAAGGTGAAAAAGACTAAATTGTCCAACCTACATTATTAGATGCCCATCTACAATAGACACTTTCCAACAGATTGGGACTCTGTTCACTGTGGACACTTTCCAACAAGGCTGGGATTCTGTTCACTGTTCATGTGCAGTATCCATCTCATACTAACTAATGTTTTTTAAAAATGGACTCTTGAAAACCTAAAAACTATTCAAACTGAGAACATGGTACAACTTCATGCAGGTTTCTGACACACAAGTGTACAATCGAAGGACAATGAAGAAATTTATCATTTGATTGAAAGCTAAGATGAATGGAAAGCAATATTCTAAAGCTATTCCCAAGCTAATGAAAAGCATAACACCATTATGTTTTTTAGAAAATGTCATATCAAGGATCCTAAAGTGGGGCCTAAGCTCAAAAACAAGATCAGAAGACCAGGGCTTTTAAAGCTGGGAAAAATTATCTACGTGCAAATATTCTACTTAAAACATTAAAGTGATCTAAAAAGTTAATGAATAGGGAACTTGTTATGTCAATATTCAGGGCGAGATTTAAGTGGTAGACTTCTTATCTACAACCTTAAAGTGTAAGTTTTTAGGTAGAGAGCCTATCATTTCAATGTTCAGGTTATGATTTCTGAAAATGGCATAAAATTGTCATTTCAATGTTCAGGTCAGGATTCTTGAAAAGTGTATAAAACAAAACAGTTATGTGAACTTCAAATCTTCCTTAATTTTAATATTGTTATATGTTTTAGATTTATATAAAAAAATACATCATTTGTTGAAGTATAATTGACACTAAAAGGTTTGATCCTTTTTCCAACTATCTTTCCTGATTTGTATGTGGAAACTTGAAATCTTCTTATACACACCTTGATTTGATTAATTTTGATCACACACACCTTGAATTGCTTCATTATGTCATGTTTTAAAATTATATAGAAAAGTAGATCGGTCATTACGAAGCAGTGCCACTTTGATTCAAATTGTCAAATGCATTTGGAAAATTCAAAAATCTCATTGTACTCCAAAATTTCAGTGCATGAGACTTACATTATACAATATTTTAAATAGCCTATTCTTCCCAGCTTCGTGCTATTTTTTAAAAAGAAAAACAGTATGAGTGACCTTATCCCATGCCCTTTGTTGTCCCAGGTTTTCCATTATATGGGAAAGTACACCCCAGATGCCCCTGCACTTGTATCACCCTCTAAGAAAGATGAGGGCCATCGCATTAGTGATGGTGCCCTCTGGCAGGTAAAAACGTGTTACTCTAACACTTAGTGCATTGACAAAAGAAAAATTTTCCAAAGCGTTTTTTAAATTTCCAATCAACTGACTCGTCACAACCAAACTGACATTAAAGTAGGATATTTGACGAGTAAGATTTTATAATGTTATTAAAACAGGTTTATGCTTCTTAAAATATACAATTTCTGACAATTTTAATGAAAACATACTTCTCATTTATGCTTTTATAAATCCTTAACAAACAAGAAAATGCACTTCATTCCAATTGATGCTTTTAAAAATCTTTACCAAGCCAGAGAATACACTTCAATCTAGGATTACATCATAATATTGCAAAGGAAGGAAGCTACAGAATCATGATAAATCAATGTACAAGTCAGAAAGTTTTATATCTATACAACTTTGAAAAGTAGTAAGGGCTTGATTGCATGGTAAAGTCAGAAGGTAATTTGACATCAAGTAAATTTGCCAACTGATGGTAAATTTTCCAATTAATAATCAAAATAATAATATTTTATAAGTTCGTTCATGTATTGTAGGTGGATTGAATTTCATAATAATCACACTAGCATCTTGTACACAAATTTGCAATACTTGTATTAAAACCTATTCACTGACTATTAATGACTCCCATAAGTAACAAGATCACATAACTGAATACAATTCTGACATGAGAGCAACTATGTGAAAACCAGAAGAAAACGACATTAATTTTGCCACCAGCACTTCTAAAGAGACAAATCCAGATGAAGCCTCAGAATAAGGTTTAATTAAATTTGTCAGTCAATTTGAATGGAAAAAATTAATTATGATACAAGTCTTAAGGAATAAGAAATCAAGGCAGATTGCTTTGAAATGGTTATATGCTTAAGAAGAGTTTTTTACAACTTCAACATGAGTGATTACAGGCCTCTAATATGAAGACCCCCAGAACATCTATGGAGAGAAATGACCCACAAAACATATATGAAGTAAAATGTAAGTGGCAGCCACAGCCGAGGATAGCCTACCCCTGCATGAATTATATACTTAATAGGGTTCTTGAAAAAGATGCTCACATTATTCATTAGCATCATCATATAACATAGATTGGGAATCACCAAGTTGCAAAAAACATGTTCACATTATTCATTAGCATCATCATATAAATTAGATTGGGAATCACCCAAGTTGCTCGATAAGTAACCTCAAATAATTCATTAGATTACTTTTTGGGTCTGAGATCCAATATAAGCACCTTGATATCTATTTGTATTCAAATTAGATAGAATGGACCAACACAATCCAAAACTTTGAACATAAGAAAAATAATTGATATCATTACATAACTTATCAATATCAGTTTACAAAATTACAATAACTCAGAAAATCAACTTACAAAATTACAATAACTCAAACACATACATACATTAATGAACAGAAAATTGAACTCTCGTAAGTACCCATAAACAAACCATTGTATTTATGTGGAAACCATAACCATGACTCATGCAACATTATAGCACCAGAAGATAAAGTTCCAAATGCAAAGATACAAAATCATGTACAATGTAAACACTGTAAGCACACAGTATCCTGAACAGCCTAAAATAACCTTTAACACCTCTGTCACAAACAGACTGAAGACAAGAAAAAAAGCAACAATTTGATTGTCTTGCACAACAACTGTTAGGAATCAATAGCGGTGCTTCAGTAGCATGTATTATATTTGACTAGATGTACAGAGGGTTGTAAAAATGTACAAAGCAGAGCACGATTGCTGAAAAATAGCCAAATTAGTTATCTGGACGTTTCAATCTGCTTGAGCAATTCTGGCCTTATATCAATCTCTGATTCAAGCCAGTACACTTTCATCTCAAACTTATGCCATTTGGGTTTAAACAGCTCCATCTGCATCATACTCTGCTTCAATTACAACTTAAAGTGCCCAAAGTGCCCAATAACCAACACCATTTGGGTGACATACACCATCCCAAGAAAAACAAGCTTCCAAAACTTACTTTTCTTTAGTTATATTGTGTCGTGTGGTAAATATTTGTAAAGTCGTATGATGCCAGCCTCGTGATTTAGTTACTGGAAGATTTAAAGATTGACGATGACTGAAAAAGACAAAGCAAAAGGAAGATATCAAGGAAAAGCAAACCAACCTTTTCCCATCGGCACCAAAATCCAAACTGGGGATATAAATGACATGGCATTGTACAAACAACCTCTGGAAACCATCTGAAAAAAGAAAAATATACACAGATGACACGTGCAATAAAATGACTCGTTTCTCTCATGGACGGTGTGTAAGACCTATTCCATTTTCCTGTCCTTGAATGGACAGATTATGATGTACTAAAACTTTCATGTGCGCTCACATCAACAACATATTCCGGACTTACATTCTCAGTGAAACATAAAACAGTAATTACTTTGATATCTTCTGGTACTTCTGTGGTATATTGTTACTTTAAGTTGATACTTGTAGTTAAGCCTTTGTGAATATTTTTTGATCTTGTAAGTGGCTCCATGTTTAATCATTCACATTTTCACTATAGTTTGAGAGGTTTATCATTGCTCAAATATGACGTTATAATTTCATACAAGAAAATTCCTTTCCAGCAAATGAAAATCAAAATTGCAGAGTAAAAACTGAAGGTGTATGGTAACAGCTCACTGAAAGTGTATGATAACAGCTCAAAAGTATATCGTAACAACTGAAGGTGTATGGTAGCAACTCACTGGTTTACCTTTACAAGTTTAAAGCAAAGGTAAAAAAGACTAGATTGTCCAACCTATATTATTGGATGCCCTGACCCTCTACAATGAAAACTTTCCAACAAGACTGGTACTTTGTTCACTGTGGACACTTTCCAACAAGGCTGGGATTCTGTTCACTGTTCATGTGCAGTATCTATCTCATGCTAGGTACTGTTTTTTTAAAAATGGTCTCTTGAAAACTTAGAAACTATTCAAACCAAAAACATGGTACAAGTTCATGAAGGTTTTTGACACACAAGTGTACAATCCAAGGCCAATGAAGAGATTTATCATTTGAGATCAATGGAAAGCAAATTAAATTTCTAAAGTTATTCCCAAACTGATGAAAATCATAATACCATTATTCTCTTTAGAAAAGCTAATGAAAGGCATAAAACCATTATGCTCTATTAGAGAATGTCAGATCAGGGGTCCTAAAGTGGAGCCTAAGCTCAAATGGTAATTTTCGGACAGTCAAGTAAATTTGCTAACTAATGATAAATTTACCTCTTAATAATCAAAATAATTATAATTTTATAAGTAAGTTTATTTAGTGTAAGTGGATTGCATTTCATAATAATCACAATAACATCTTGTACATAAATCTACAATACTTATATTAAAACCAATTCACTGACTATTAATGGCTTCCATAAGTAACAATAACACATAACTGAACATAAGTCTGACACGAGAGCAACTACGTGAAAACCAGCAGAAAAAAAACATTAATTTTGCCAGTTCACAACTAGCACTTCTACAAAGACAAATCCAGATGAAGCCTCAGAATAAAGTTGAATTAAATTTTCAGTCAATTTCAATGATACAAGTCTTAAGGAATAAGAAATCAAGGCAGATTGCGTTGAGATGGTTATACGCTTAAGAAAAGTTTATTACAACCTCATCATGAGTGATTACATGCCTCTAATATGAAGACCCACAGAACATCTATGAAGGGAAATGATCCACAAAACACATATGAAGCAAAATGAGGATAGCCTACCCCTGATGGAATTATATGCTTAATAGGGTTCTTGAAAAACATTCTCACATTATTCATTAGCATCATCATATAACACAGTTTGGGAATCACTCAAGTTGCCGGATAAGTAGGCTCAAATCATTCATCATGTTACCTTTTGGGTCTGAGATCCAATATAAGCACCTTGATCTCTATTTGCTTTCAAATTAGATAGACTGAACCAACCAAATCCAGAGATCTAAACATAAAAATAATCATTGATATCATTACATAACTTACTGATGTCACTTTACAAAATTACAGTAACTCAAATAATCAACTTACAAAATTACAATAGCTCATGCACATACATACATCAATGAGCCGAAAGTTGAAAGTTGAGTTGTCATAATTGCCATAAACAAATCATGATATTTATATGGAAACCATAACCATGACTCAGACAACATTATAGCGCCAGAAGATAAAACTCCAAATGCAAAGATACAAAATCATGTGCAATGTAAACTCTGTAAGCACTCAGTATGCTGAACAGAACTAAAACCCTCTGTCACAAACAGACTGAAGACGAGACAAAAAGCAACAATTTGATTGTCTTGCACAACAACTGTTAGGAATCAGTAGCATGTATTATATTTGACTAAATGCACATAGGGTTGTGAAAATAGAAAGCAGAGCAAGATTGGTGAAAAATAGCCAAATTAGTTATCTGGACGTTTCAATCTGCTTGAGCAATTCTGGCGTTATATCAATCTCTGATTCAAGCCAGTACACTTTCATCTCTAACTTATGCCATTTGGATTTAAACAGCTCCATCTGTATCATACTGTGCTTCAATTACAACTTAACGTGCCCAATAACCAACATCATTTGGGTGACATACATCGGTCCCAAGAAAAACAAGCTTCCAACACATATTCGCTATCTTCATGTTTCTTGTTTGTCCAAATTTTGTTTTGCCTGCATTTTCTTCTCTACCCTCCGCTTCAATAGTCTCTGGTCCAGAATTTGGATCTAAGTTTGGCCTGGACCAGATTCTATCATTGTTGGGTGTTGCAATTTTTGTCAAAGGCATGCTTAATGCGCTTTGATCCAGTAATTTAGTCCTCCTTTGATCTGATATTAAGGCGGGCTCATTTTCTTCACTGTCATGATTCAAATCTTTGCAGTTCAGATCCAAATCAAGTTTAACACTGGCTGTGAATTATGCGCAGGATGTTTCACTGGGACATCAGACCTACGTCGGCAACATATCAACATCAATAAGACGATGAGATATTCTTTTGCTTAGAAGTTGGAACGAATGGTATAACTGTTTCATCAGCAGCAAGGCACTGTCTAAAGTTCTTTTGGTTTCACTGGAAGCTTGGCACCTATCTGGATTCCTATCAGCTTCCATCTTCTGTTGTAGTTTGGCACTTGCCTGGATTCTGAATCTGAGGGCCATGTCGCCTGAGATACAATAATTGATTGTCACTCACTTACCTTCCTTTTCCAAAGCTGGTTAAAATGCTCTGAAAAGAGGAATTTTGTGTTTTGTAACGATAAAATGTTTCCTTATTATATTGAATGTTATATTAAACAAGGGAGATAGAAGTAGAGTTTCAAGTCCTGCCATAATTATTTGGTGAGGAGGATAATAATTCTATTTGTTTCACCTGTTGGCTTTGAAGAACTATAAAGTTTTGCACCTAGATTCATAAATTATAGAATTCAATTTTTTTATACAGTAGATATGGTTGGGAAGTATTAATCTGCATGATAAACAAAACACTACTATAGTTTGAATCCTGTAAAGGCTTTTAATATCCCAGAACATTAAAGTATTAATTGTTCTCATAATAATGACAGAAGATTTATCAGTAACATCACATAAATAATACATTATCAACTATTTCCATAAGTATTAGATGACCTGTCAAATCCCATTATTTTATTATCAAATATAATCATTAAACAAATAATAGAAATTACTAAAAATAATGAGTAAACCAGACTAAGTAATAGAAATCACTAAAAATAACTTAAATGAGTGGAATCATAAAGAATCAAACAAGAAGGAAACAAAAAACATTAATTATATAAAATTTTAAATATTCATAGTAAATAGAAATAAAATTAAAATAAAAGTGGAATTAGAATTTTAAAAAATTATAGTAAATATAATATGAAATTAAACTTTAAAAGAAACCGAAATGATAAAATTCAAGCATCCCGTAAATATAATGAATGGATCCCACAATTAAACCGAAAGAAAACGGAATCATAAATGACAAAACAAAACTGAAAGAAATGGAATCATAAGAAAAAACATAAAAACTTCTAAAAATTACAACTATTGGAAAACAAAATTAAATTGTTACCCGGAAAAGAAAATTTACACACATCTAAAATCCTAATAAATAATAGAAAGAAAAGAAAATAGAAACTCTCACAAAGGTGGAAGGAAAAATAAATAAAAACCCTAGAATACACTAACGGAAAAGAAACTCAAACTAATTCATTCGCTTCAAATAATGAAACGACTTTATGGATTTTATTTCATTTTAAAAAGAGTTCATGCCTTTGTGTAGGCTTATGGCTTCTATCTTGCCTTAGTGTCATAAAATTGTTACATTTATTTATTTATTTTTTTTTAATTTTTTTTCAGTGAAAAAAAGTATACCATTGATATTCAAATTTTGAATCAAACAGTACAACAATATAAATAGTTCAAAACAAACTGTTAAGAGTTCAGAGTTTATAGTCGACAAGGCCCAAAAAAGACTATAGTTTTCTACTCCATCAAGAGTCTAAACCATCATCAACATAATTACATCATACATAAAAAAACTGGAAATTGTTTCATATATCTAATCCAGAAAATATAAAGAGCCATGATCCTGTATCCTATTTGCATAATATTATTCCCATATCAGGAATCCTTCTTCACCTTCCATGGCCAGCTTTGACATCTTATCTTCTAGTGAGTTATTTTCCCGATATATATGCTCCAAAGTACAGCGGCTAAATAGTTTCAGCTTCGATCTAATCCTGCTGCACCAGTGAGATAATAAAGTCACATTTAAATTGTATTCCCCTCTTGCCCATTTTATTGTGACTCTTGAATCTCCAAAGACTTTAACCTTTGATAGCCCAAATAGATTTGCTACCCGAATGACACACCACAGAGCTAGTAACTCAGCCTTCATGTTTGAACCCCTGCCACATTTAAGCTTCAGAGTGTAATAATGATCCTGGTTTAGTATAACAACACCTCCATCCGCACAGTGTCCATATGTAGCAGCCCCATCGAAGAATAAAACTGGATCATCAATGATCAAGTTAAACATGCCAACTTTCCTTATATTAGGATTCTTAATAGTTTCTTGATAAGTCAAAAAAAGGTTCAATGCACAGTTATATGCACTCTCCAAACATGGTTGAAGATTCTCAAATAAGATACGATTTCTCAACCGCCAGATTGACTAGGATATAAAAACCCGAAGCAGATAAAAGGATTTATGAGCTCTGATCCACAAGAATAAACTGGTTACAAAGTTTTCTGCCCCCCAGCTTCTCTCCAATTTATAAGCCAAATAAATTTTTTCCCATACCTGTTTAGTAAAAGCACATTCCAGAAATAAATGCCGAGAAGATTCTGCATAGTGTTTGTAGAGTACACATTGATTTGGTCCACTCCATCCATTCAGTAAAATATTGTCCCACGTCTTCAATCTATCCATCAAGGTGAACCACAGAAAGCATTTATACTTTAAAGGTAATTTCCAATGCCAGATTTCATTGTACCACTAGTGTCCAGGAAAATAACATTTCTTCTTAATAATTGATCTGTAGGCAGTATTGGCAGTTACAGTCCCATGACTAGCATCTGCAGCCCATATAATAGTATCATCTTCAGTGGTAAGTCTACAGCCTGCCAAGTTTAAAGACAAAATATATCTATCCCATTCATAAGCAATATTACCATTCATACCAAGAGCCTGAGCGTTAAGCCAATACCCTCCTTCACCATGATTTTTGATACTGTCCAAAGTAACAAGTCCATCCCTGTTGATGAATTGAATATTCTCCCTCAAAAGAGAAAATGCTTCCTCTAGTCCAACTATTGGATCCACTCCAATTGAAACCTCTTTCCCATTGCCAACCTTCCAACATAAATCCTTTTCAAGCCAATTGTATACTTTGATAAAACCATTCCAAATTGGAGATACACCCCTTATCTTCTTTTTAGGAATTCTGAACCAGTGTGAGACCTTCATATTGATATATTTCAATTGAATAACCTTCGACCATAGGGTAGTACCAAATAGTGCTCTCCATAAACTTTTTAGGCATAAAGCCTCACTGAAAGCATACAAATGTTTAATCCCCCATCCTCCATAACAAATGGGCAATGATAATTTTTCCCATCCCACCATTACTAAACGGGAATTGTCAAGGCTACCTGTCCAAACAAAATTAAAAAATATTTTTCTTAAAGAGTTAATAATCGAAACAGGAACCGGTAGCAATGAAAACCAATAGACCAGGATGCCAGTCAATACCGCCTTAACCAAGGTAAGTTTGCCACCAATTGACAACAGATGGAAAGTCCATTGAGTTATTCTAGCTTCAATCTTCTTCACCAACCATTTCTAGTCCTTAACAAGATATCCATTTGGTTTGAGAAAATAACCAAGATAAGTAAATCCATCATTCAATGAGAAGCACTTATATGGCATCATAGAGAGGATAGTATCCATCCTGTCCTTTTCAACATAACTTTCATAGAAGCGGGACTTTCTTAAGCTAACTAACATACCCGAGGCTTTACAGAAGAGTAAAATAAGTTCCTGAAATCGCTTCCATTATGCAATTGAATCAATGCTTGCAAGAAAAACATCATCTACAAACAGGATATGGGATAGGAAAAGATCTTTGGTATTTTTCACTCCTTTAATTTCTCCATCCATTCTGGCTTGTTTAATTAATCTGCTCAACCCTTCGATCACCAACAGAAACAATAATGGTGATAATGAACAACCCTGTCGTATCCCTCTTGAGCAATTGAATAAACTAGTTGGGGTTCCATTTATCGACACCGCAATATTCATGGTAGACACACAAGCCATTATCCAGTTGATAACCATAGTAGGGACCCCAATTTGTATTAGAATAATTTTCAAACAATCCCAATTCACCCTATCATAAGCCTTTTCTAGATCCATTTTGAGTAGAATTGCTTTTTCTTTCTTCATCTTGATAGAATGTAACAATTCCTGAATGATGCCCACTGCATCATGTATTTGGCGATCTTGCAAAAAGCCAAATTGTTCTGGAGATAAAAATTTTGGCAGATTTGGCTTCAGTCTAACAACAATGATCTTAGAAATGATTTTGCAGGCCAAATTGCATAAAGCAATTGGCCTATAATCACCAAATGTAACAGGCTCACTTGTCTTAGGAATTAAGGTAATAAATGTAGAATTGAGTGCTCCGGACAGGTACCCAGTTTTCCTGGTATGTTCAACCATCCTCAAGATGTCATCTCCCATAATATCAAAGAAGTGTAAGGCGAGTTCCACAGTCCACCCATCAGGGCGAGTTCCACAGTCCACCCATCAGGGCGAGTTCCACAGTCCACCCATCAAGGCGAGTTCCACAGTCCAGCCATCAGGGCCCGAACTTTTCTCTTTAGCAAACAATTTAAGGGTATCTTCAATCTCAGTGATAGTGACCTCCTTCGATAGTTCTTTTGCATCCAAGCTATAAAAAAAATAGGATAGTGTTTGGCCACCTTTAGTTGTGAAATCAGATCACAGTCCTTATCAACTGAATAAACTTTACCAAAATATTCTAGAGCCAGCCCCTATAGCTTTGTTTCTCCAGAAACTTATTACCATCCTCATCTAGTAAGTACCAAATAGCCTTATTATTCCTTCTAGCAGAAGCATATGAGTGAAAAAATTTCGTATTCTTGTCACCATGTTCAATCCACATTGCTCGACTTTTCAGTCTCAACTCCTTTTCTTCTTGGAGTAGGAAATCCTCTTTCATGGTCTCCAAGGTCTTTAACATCGCAAACCCTTTTTCATCCAAGGGGGTAACCAAGTTTTCAACATACATAAACCGCAGTTGTTCCTCCACATCTTTCAATGTCTGCATATCTTATTTCTTTTTCAGATGAATCCAATCCAAAACCTTTGCCTTAAGAATTCTTAACTTGTGACAGAAATAGTCAACAACATTTACATCTGGATCCAAATCAGAGTATAACCAAGAATTTTTCACCAATTCACAAAAATCCTCATTAACTAACCATGAGGAATTGAACTTAAAAGGATATCTGTGTGAGCAACTCCCATCAACAAACTGAAGAAAAATCGGCCAATGGTCTGAAATTTTATTTTTACCAACCCAGGTCCTATACTGTTGGCTAGTATCCAATAGTTTAGATTTAACTAGGAATTTGTCCAGCCTCTTATGAATCCCTTCTTCTCCACTTCTCCCATTTGTCCAGGTTGGGGCATAGACATTCGTACACATGTCTACCAAATTAAAGGTTTCCAACATATCATTAAAATAACTCGCCATCTCATCCATTTTGGCATTTGTACCCCATATCTCAACAGTCAGTCTAGTGAAGTTCAAATCCCCATCGATAATCAAGTTACCTATGTTTAAAATGCCAGATTGCTTCAGAGCATTCCAGAAGTTAGTCCTGTCCTTATAAGGACCATATCAATTTAAAATAGTAAAAAACATCTCATTTAATCTACACTTGCCATCTAATAAAATACCGTAGTCAGTTCTAAAGACTTTAAAAGTATAATAACTAGGGTCCCAAGCAGCAAGTAGTCCACCAGACATCCCAGCTGAACTGACAACCGACATCTCCCAACTAGGAAGAATACCAACAATTTTTGACAGAGCCACCACATCTTCACACATTGTTTCTTGCAGTAAAAGGATACCAGGGTCAATAGCAGATATAAGTTTTGAGAGGGCCCTGACCCGGACAACCCTCCCCAAACCTCTTATGTTTAAGGAGCATAAAGACATTAAGGAACATATTTTGGGGGGTAAATTGCTCCAAGGCCCCCAGAAATGTCAGAAGTATCCACCACCGAAGTTGCTTGATCAATTCGAGACGAAATAAGAAGGTAATTGGTATCTGGTTATTTTTGCTTAATTCCCCGACCCCCCTCCTATTCCTTCTAATAGTAACATTCTGGAACCTCAAGGAATTGACCAATTGCATGTCAAGATTATCTGAAGGGTTTTTCGCAAAAATCGGCAATGGGGTCAAATTATTCATCACAGAACCAATTTCATACCCAAAGGATTTAAGCACCTCCGCTATCTTGAGTAAAAAACTAGCAGGTGCCAGATTTCCTTCTAAATTAGGAAACCCTAAGTGCTAACCAGGCATCTCTTCCATAGAGGCTTCTTGAGAAACAACCGAAGTCACAGAATTTGAAGTAACAACCTTATCCACTATATCATCAACCCCAAATAGGTCTCTTATAATTAATGGTTTGATTGGATTCTCCAAGGACCTAACATGAGGTTTATCAAAATTAGGTTGTAACTACCTCCCCAGATGCAATACGCTTATCTAGAATGCGTTCGGCATCTAAAACTAGGTCTAATTCATCATTTGAAATAATTTGTATGGGTGTTTCAGCAGAGGGGGGTGACTTACCTGAGAATTCTGCCAACTTTGTCAGCTTTACAGGAGTAACCGTAGTAGTTGCCATCCCATCATTAGTCGTGTTTGTGTCCCATTCAACATAAGAATTCAAAACAGGACAAAACTCCTGAATATATCCTATTTTGTGACCAGAGTAACATCTAAATGGAATTTTAAAATAATCCAGACGCTGCTTCCAAATTCGTTCCCCCCAGACCAGCTCAACTTCTACCGGCAAGCCCTTATTCATCTCAAATTCGACCATCACCTTAGCCATTCTCTTGTCAAAGCCACAATGACCTACATTAGAGAAAATTTCAATTTAAAATGGACCTTCCAAAAATAATACAAATTCCATGTCATCATGTATTAGCCAATCAAAATGCTTTACAATTCAACAAGGGGGCACCTAAAAAAATTGGAGGGAAAAAATAAAAACTACTTTTTTGGATCATATTTTCAACTTATCTCCTTGTATCTTTACTCAAATTTCAAGCGGGAGGATTCGTTGGATGCATAATTAAATTATACATCCAATGAGTCCTCCTGCTTGAAATTTGAGTAAACCTACAATGAGATAAGTTGAAAATACGATCCAAAAAAGTAGTTTTTTTACTCTCTCTCTACTATTACTTTATTATTTTCTTATTATTTTCCTTAGGAGGCCCGTTTTTTACAAAGCGGCCTACAGAGTTTGCAATGCCCATCAAAACATATTATGTCCAAAGTTCGATCGGGAGTCGAGGGATGAGCATCCAGAGGTGGCGCTTATTTTGTTTCTCTTTCACAGGGTCAAAATTTAGGTGCCATCTTTTTAAACACAACGACTCGTCTTTAAACAACCAATACCTCTTTAAAATAGTGTTGACATGTTCAGGATTTGTAAAAATAAACAGTAACCACCAATTAATCAGAATGCTCACACGAGGAATATCTCCAATAATGGGTATCCAAATTTTCCATACCCATGCCAATAACTCTGTCTGGTCTCCCCCAGTGAACTCGAACTTACTGACCACATCCCTAGTTGCCAACATCTCTATCCTGTCCAAGTTTAACTCTGGTGGAATGCAAAATGGGTCCAAGCCTTCCCAAACCCTAACCACCCTAACCTTTCTCCGAGAGCGGGCCTTAGCACCCCTTATCCTATGAGGAAAACCACTACCAGATACCATATCCCTGTCTGGCAATACAGTAGTAGCCAAATCCTCTCGTTTTTTAAAACCCTCCGACACCTTCTCAACAGTAAAGGTGTTAGGAGACTTTGCCTCCGATAGTCATGAGGCAAACCCTGGGATAGAAACTAGGGTTTCCATTTAGCCCTGTATGACCAGAACTAGTCGGTAAAAGGGATCCTCCACTCATGTAAAGAAATGTCCAAATGTACTAAATGTCAGAACTCCCCACAGCACCAAAAGTCACCAAAAATAGCAGCAGTAGTGGGTCAACCGAGCAAAGGTAAAAGGTAGCTCGAGGTAAACTAGCACCAAGTCACAAGACTGAAAACCCTTAGGGAAAAAGCACTAAAAGTGGTAAAATGACCCTAATGTCAATAATCAAGAAATTCTCTGCCGAAAAATCTGAAAAATGTCAAACGTTCAGAAATCTAAACCAATCCGAATGAAAACCACCAACAAAACAATATCGGTTGCAGAAAAATAATTATTCCCACTTTTTATGACCTTGGTTGGTACTAGGGTTAGTGGAAAGCCAACCTGACTCCAAGTTACTGCAGCAATAAATCATTCATGAGTGACATCCAAACGGACCAGGGACAAAAACAAATCCCTGCACCAAAACATCCAAACCCTCCTCTGGTTCCATCCTCCCTCACTAACGTACAAGTTATCTACTACTTGTTCTCCATGCTAAGTTGTAATCACCTATTGTCTATGCCTCAACTACTTGTCACATGTTGCATCTATGACAGTGGTGGTGTTTAGCATGGTGTCCATGTGTCCATGTGAAGACATCAAAATGAACTTGAACTGCTGCGCAGTAGGATCCCCTACATGAATCACAAGATGCAGAACACCACCAAGTAGACACGACAAGAGTAGAACATGCAACAGTTAGGTCATGGTCATGTGGAAGTAGTTGAGGTGCAACAAAATTTGGCAATGCATGATCTCAAGTACTAGTTGCATGCTATGAGACTGAATATCTGGGGAATATTGGCATGCAAATAAGCAGGTACAAGCTGATTGACCTTTTTTGGTAGATCCATTGGTATATGTTAAACATTGTAATGCTCTTCTTGTACGTAGTTTTAAGCATATATCTTAGCCTACATCACAGTTCAGTTTTATTGGTTCTATATCATAGTTCATTCATGTCTCACACACATATATGAAAACGTAACCTGTGCAATGGTTAGTTGACAATACTTAATGCAAATTTTCAATTACTGATACATCTAACCCGACAATTGCATCCTAAGAATCAAATTCATATTCCAAAAAATGTTAATGAACCAATCATATGAAAATGAATTTGCATGAATGAGATAGGAAAGGTTTCATTATTTAATGACAACAAACTTTTATACCCGTTAAGATTTTTTTTGAAAAGAAATTGTACTCAACATGCAGAAACACGAGATTTCAAAGTTGACATGAAAGGCGACTGCATATTCCACTCCTTTTGAACCCATTTGTATCAAATGCAAGGACAAATATTCTGTCCTCTATATGCACTGTCTGAATTGCACACAATTAAAACATTAAACAACACCAAACATGAAATATTGCCTCTTATGTGTTGAATTTGTAAATGAATATATCATAAATATAATAAGAGGAAATTTATTCTGTGTTAAATTTCTAAACAAATATATAACGAAGATAATAAGAGGCAAATTGGTGTTATTGCCTCAGAGTTCTAAGTTTTTTTATGAAGAAACTATTAGAGATAATGTAGAAATGGTTAGCTCAAATATATAACGAAGATAATAAGAGGCAAATTGGTGTTATTGCCTCAGAGTTCTAAGTTTTTTATGAAGAAACTATTAGAGATAATGTAGAAATGGTTAGCTGCATTGATTGTGATTTGCGAAGTATAGACGAGTGGTTTTACGGTTCCTACTCTGTAGGCTCTGATCCTTTGATTGTGGATCTAGTTTGGCTTGGATTTTTCCTATATATGTAAATACACCTTAGTAATCTAATTGAGTTGAGTGAAATACCTCCTCCTGTGTCTATGCGAGCCTTTGTGCTATGCACCTCCTCCTCTCTAATTTCTAAATTGGTCAGAGCCTTTCGAGGCCTGCTGTGGGAGTCCTTTTGTGGCCTGTTGTGAGAAGCCCTTCGAGGCTGTGAAGAGCCCTCCGTGGCCTATTGTGAGAACCCTTGTGGCTCACCGTGAGTGTTGTGATTTCCTGGAGATCCATGGAGATCGTGTGTCGGCTGGTGTGGTTAGAGGCCTGGTGTGGTCGTTGGAGGAATTGTTTCCTGTCGCTGTTGCGGAAAGCTTCCTGGTGTGTTTGTTGGAGGAATTGCTTCCTGTCGCAGTGGCCTGCGTGGAGAATAGTGCCGATTGGTGTGGCTGCCGGCTTGCACAGCTTCCTGCGTGAAGAGGAGGAGCCCGTGCTACCTGCGTGAAGAGGAGTAGTTACCACCACTTGCTATGCGTGAAGGAACTGTCAGATAGAGGGCCTAATTTGCAATCTAGAGAGCCCGATGAGCCTCTACAAAACTACTGCTTGGAAATAAAGATGGTACGACACTACCTAGAGGTCGTGCTAGTGAAAACGCTACCTGGTGAACTCACAAAAGTGGAATTTTATGCTGAAAACGCTGCAAAAATTAGTGCAGGATAGTTGCATGGAAAGAGGGCGTTAAATCGCAATGTAAGGGACGAAGTGGTTCGTGGTTTGAGGGGGAAAGAGAGAATGCTGCCAGATCGTTGTGTGAATTTGTTACTGAGAGTAAAGCGTGGAGAGCCTGTGATCTCCTGCCTAGAGAAGACCCATCGTTGTGCAAAGACCCGTCGTTGCAGTTAAAAGTGGATCCAACCCGACGCTGTGAGAGAGATACGCTGCTGAAGAAAAGATGAATATGGATTCTGATATGATGTATAAATGCAATGCCGTAGTAAAATGTGAATCTGAGCCTCGATACCATGAGGAATGTCTTTCTGTAGAAGAACTTTTATTAATTAAGTTGGAAATGATTGTAATAGATAATTTGTTGGCCAAAGTTAGAGCAGCTGAAACAAAAATAGTTGATTTAGATGCATAATTGAAATATATTGCAGACTGGCTTGAAAAGCCAAAGGATGCTGAAAATCTAGACTATGTCTTTGATGAAGAATGAGCCATGTTCATAGATGTCAAAGAATTTTAAGATATGGGTCAACAAGAGATATTGACACCGCTGCAAAACAACAACATTAATGTTGAATTTTACTATGAGCTAATGTTGCAACCAAGTTTCAGAATGAAGGGGAGCAGAATGAAGATTAAATTGGGAAACACAACAAGGTATGAAGGATTCAAGATCTGGAGCAGGAAACGTAAGAAGACAAACAAGTACTATCTCATAGCAAGAAAGGTTAAGATGAAGAGGATTAGAAGGAGGATTGGAGAGTGCGAGGTTCCGAACCCTAGGAAACATATATTATTAAAATTGTTAAAGTTTATGCTAATTTGTAAGCTTATATCTATAGCATATTATGTATTGTGATCCATTTCTCCATTAAGGGAGGATGTTATAGATAATGTAGAAATGGTTAGCTGCATTGATTGTGATTTGCTAAGTATAGACGAGTGGTTTGACGGTTCCTACTATGTAGGATCTAATCCTTTGATTGTGGATCTAGTTTGGCTTGAATTTTTCCTATATATGTAAATATACTTCAGTAATCTAATCGAGTTGAGTGAAATACCTCCTCCTGTGTCTGTGCGAGCCTTTGTGATTTGCACCTCCTCCTCTATAATTTCTAGATGAAACTAAAGATGAAGAAATATGTGAATCAAAGTTCTAAGTTTTGTAAAACACACCAATTGTGTTATTGTTGATATTGCTTGCAGAAATATTAATCCCTCTCTCCATGAATGCGACGAGCAAGTTGCATGTCTTTGGGCATGATGGATGGTGCACATGTTTGTGTCTTCGAATTGTTCAACCAGATATGCCTCCGCTGCTTCTTGCACAACAGACACAACATAAGACTAAAACCTGAAATTCTGAGCGATCTCTCTCACAAAACGCTAGAAGGGAAGTTTCCTTATAAGAATCTCGATGCTCTTCTGGTACTTTCGGATCTCACGGATGACAACAGTGCCTGCCCTGAATTTGTAAGGCTTCTTCACTCCACGGCGTCCGTCCCCAGTGCAGATTTCCTGGCAACCATTAACCAGTCTAAAACTAAAATTGAGTAAATATGGCCAACAGTAAAACGATATAAGCACTAAGCTAAAAGTAAACTGTCCTATGCTATGAAGCAAATGGAAATTTCATACAATGATTATCTTCTGCACAAAGCAGTCATGGGTTGTCTCATCTGCATAAGGCTGTTGTGTAGTTTGATGCAAGGTTTTGTTAACATGTTCACCCCTCGATTCAGGTTCAAACGAGGACGACCTTTGCAGGTCTGAGACACCGTCATTTGTTTCATCTTGGCGGGAAAAGACACCACCTCAGTGGCATTAACGTGGTTCTTCTGGCTCTTGTCTTCTCATCCCCGCGTAGAGGAAACGATATTCAAAGAAATAACCGATCTCGTCGCTGCAAGAATATTTCAAGGTTCGGGAAATTTGAATTCATCTGGCTCGGTCATGCTTGAATTTTCCTACGAGGAGCTACAGAGCATGAATTATCTACACGCCTCAATCTGTGAATCCATGAGGCTTTACCTGTCAGTTCCCTTGGACTCGAAGCATGCCCTACACAACGACGTCCTTCCAGACGAGACCTTTGTGGGAAAAGGAACCCGGGTCACTTACCATCTGGCATGCCCTGCCATAGACCTTCCGATTCCCTGCCAGATGGAAGGCATGCCCATCTCCAGGCCTTCCGACGATGAAGCGGAACTTAATATGTGAACTGCCTCCTCGATATGAGGCCAAATAAATCCTACAATCGTATGATTGGCTATAATGTGAGGCAGGGGTAAAAACTTTAGGTTATTTTGTTTTGAAAAGAGTGCCCAACTAATACATCATGGAAAAACCGATTTCTATAGTCTCTGCACTGCCCGCACTGCAGGCTGGTCCTAAAAAGATGCTTTAATAATATTAGACTTCTTAAGATAAATGTTTTATGAATTTGTTATTTTTTCTGCCATTTAAAATATTTAAGGGAAATTGACTATGTTGACATGAAATTTTGCAAAACATTGTATTGAATTGATTAATAAGGGTGTTTAAGAGGCATTTTTCATTCAAAACAAATATTTAATTTTGTAAAATTACAATTTTGACAAATATTTTATGTTCGATTCAATAATAACAAAACATAAAAGTTCAAATTCTTAAAGCTTTTAACCTTCTTCATAATATAGATACGTTAGAACTCTTTCTTTATAAATGTAATGAGAATGCTAATTGTTTTTATTAGCTAGAAGAACTAAAAAGTTTAAGATACACAAGCCTTATTAGAAGAATCAAAGTTGTATTATTGTATCATGTGGAAGTGGAATCTCTTGCTATAGTAAAGGGGGGTGATTGGTGAGTAAAACTTAGTTAAACGTGGCTAAATTTAAAGCATAGAGACTTGTAGACAATAGGGATGCCAATGTTGTTGGAGAGGTTTGTCAATATTAAGGTGCCATCAATACAGGCATCACGGACAAAAGTGTCATCAATAGAGGTATTGTTGAAAAAAATAAGTCAACAACAAGCAATCTATCAATTGAGCATATGTTGACAAGGGAGGTCATCCATTGAGCATATGTCTTAAAGCTAAAAGACAAAGTCGACCTAGGTTTGTCAACCACTATCATTGCACGTAAACAAAACCCTGATTTCCTTGGGAATATGCGGAAGGCCATAAATGCATGCATTTGCTTGAGATATAAATGGGGATATCAAACTTAGTTATAATTATTAACAATGGCTTGTTAGATCTATGAAAATAGTGCACTATTATTGCCCCCACCATGGTTCAAGTCTCTCCAATCACATGTTCTCTACGTGTTCTTGTGCTTGTGATAATGCTTTTATTTGTGAAAGTGGTTGGCACCTTGCACAAGTCCTAGGTCATGTGGAACATGAAGAAACACCCTCCAAGAAGGGTGCCTCACTGGTAGCGTGCCTTCTCCAATTTTCTAGTTTTATTATTGTTAGTTAGTTGCATCTTTTACATAGTTCGTTATTTTCAACCTTCAGGTTGCATGCAAGTAGTTATGCACTTAAATTATTATTTCTTTAAAGTTTGGTGGACTCTTTGTAAAGCTATAAAAAAGGGTTTGGACTAAATGAATAACTTAAACAATCTACTCTCAAGCCTATTTTTGGTTCCAAATGTTAGATCTAAATGTTCTTCTGGGTTATTATTTATGATATGATCTATTTCTTTCATAGGATGAATAGTGGTCCGTATCATTTGGTATTAAACCCTTCTATTCATGACCTCTCTCCTCATAGATCAGAGTTTTATCTCGAGCTTTCCCTCCCACCAAGGTCTTTTATTGTTTTGCAAATCCAGTTCTCTTGCTTCTATGCCAAACCGAAATTTATTTTTTAGTTTTGTTGCCATGCCCATGTAGCTCCATTCTGCAACAACCATAAGCCACCATGTTATCATTTTAGATATTTGGGGGATTCATATGGTACTTATGTAGCAACTATTATTTTTGTTGTATTATAATATCAATATGATATTGTAGCTACACAATGGTATTGTGTGTATAAATAAAGTCTCGTGCTTAACAAACATAATACTCAAGGATGTAGATTGCAACACTATTGTAATATAGATCCAAGCTTTAGGCCTATGTATGTTGTCCCAATAATTAAGAATGAATTGACAAAATAGGAAGTAGAAGAGTTGTGTGAATATTTAATCGCTGCCATAGGTTAGGAAAATACAAATCAATATTAGAGAAAATTTTCTAGGTATTGTGGGGAAATAAAAAACAACCACCTTGGACAAAGCTTCTTGTACTAATGCAAAGCTCCAAGAATAAAGCTCATATATTCAAGAACTTACAAAGGAAAACCAAGAGCTTGAATTGCAACTAAACACTTGGAGGATAAGTTGAATAATCAACAAGAATTCCTCATTATCAACATGACAACTGTGGAAAAACACATAATATAGTTCATGCAAGTAGGATGTTTGACTCTTGAAAGATATGAACTTAGAGAGATCAAGGGTTCTCTAATGTTGGAAAGAATGTAATAAGAACTTGCAATGAAATAGGAAACATTAACTAAACTTCAAGAAATAGTTGAAGAATTACATAGGGTAACATAACCTTCCAACTCTATGCAATATGCCTAGACTATGAAAGAGGTAAGTATATTAAGCAACTCACCAACTATCTCTTCTCTACGTGGAATAACAAGTGAGTCTTTTGTTGACTTTGTCAAGTTCACAAAATAAGTTGGTAGAAAACTATTGAAGAACATGTCTACAATGACTAAGGTCTTGGCATGGAAGGATAAGGATTTATAAATTCCATTGAGTTTGAGATATGACCTCCATATGATGGTCTTGGATACCTTGGAGGTATGGTGTAAGGAGGAGAAATCTCATGTAGCAAGAATATCTTCTCAAGTGAAGGAGACTCCCTAATCATTTGTCCCTAAAGAATAGTTGTGCCATCGGCACTAATTGAAAGGACAAGGAGAAATACAAAGAGCAGGAAATATTCCAACGGGCATAAAAAATTAATCAGAGACAATAATAAAAATGCATTAACACTCAAAAAGGAGAGAAACATTCTATTAGGGTCTCATCCGAACTCCCATAGTTAGGAGAATAGGTTGTTGTTTAATGTGTTAGGTCCATTTATATTAAATAAGGACCATGAGGTAGTAGAGTGTGAAGTCAATATATGAAGTGGCATCATTAAAGAAGGCCCACTAGTTAGTTGTTGAGGCCTCACTAATGGAGTTCCACTAGGTGGTTAGGGTTTTGGTCGATTAGAAACTATATATAGTAGTAGAAGCTGTATAATTAGTTGCCAAGTGAATATTATTGTATTTAGAGTTGTGTGTATTTGGAGGCTTCCCTCTTGAAGATGAAAGTGAACATTGCTCTCAATTCTAAATATCAATAAAGATTTTCTTACTATTGTTATTTCCAAATTATGGTTCTATTTATTTTCTTTCCATAGTTATATTTCTTATTGTTCAATGGGTAAACATGCATTTGGGGAAATTTACACGTGGAGAAATAATTGGTATCACCTGGTTGGACACCCTTGTAATCTTTGTTGGTGCCCCTTGAAGTAGGACTAAATTATACAACACTTTCATATGGATTTGTCTTCCATATGCCCTTAATTATATCATAAATCCCCTAGAGACACTTGAAATCAACCTTACATAATATCGTCCTATTGTTATAGTACATTGAGAGAAACACTCTGGGAGATCATTTTCACATCCCAAGGAATTTGGTAGTACAGATAAGGAGTCTATCCTCCTTAGTTAGTGCAATGAAATATCTAGTCAAGCACTACTGTTGGAAACCCTCAAGTAGATCAGCGAGCTATAACACTTTTCTCTCAAGACCCTACAAAATATAGCTTTTGAAGAACATGCAATGAAATTACTACATAATTTCCAATATCATGAAATTGGGATTTCCATTAGCATAGTAATTCTTAGATAAGAGTAATACTCCCATTAAATTTAAAAAATGTGTTTGGGGCCCACCAATACCATTATCAGAGACTAGTTGAAAATAATCCTTGCACAACATTGATCTCGTTGGTGCAACTCTATAGTAATTTTTTTGTGGACTTGTCAGTACAATTACTTGTGACCCATCTCCATAGATTCCTCTCAAGGAAGTGATCATGTTGGGAAAAACATTGGATGATCAGTATAGTTGACCTTGTGGTCCCATGGCACACACCCACAACATGTCAATGATGGAGGAAGTAAATAAAATGGTTTAGTCTCTCTCTTATTCTATCAACACTTACCCAATTATTGACCACATAGGAGAGCAACATTTCTTCCCTAACTGTGCAGGTAAACTATTGTTTTGGTAAGACTAAGAATATGGAGGGTAAGCATGATGGGGTGGAAATTTCTCAAGTGAAGGTTATCATAAGGTAAGAACATTGAAGAGGAAGAATATTACACTAATGATCATTGCTTTTTTTACTATTCCCACAATCTCATGCCTCACTTTCCTAAAGTTGATATGAATAAGTTTGGTGGGGTAGGATTCGAAAGGTTGGGTTGACCAAATGGAACACTACTTTTCCCTTCATCCCATAGTGGATGACCTATTAAAACTTCATACGGTGTCCTCCTCTATTTGGATAGGGAATATTGGTAGTGGTGGAAATGACATAAGAAACCTTCTTTAGGGTTCATTATATGGAAGTAGTTTGTGAAATTCTTATTTGCTTGCATTATCCGAGATACTAACTTTATGGGCCAACGTACCAACCTAATTCAAACAAGCATGGTGGAAGAATGCATTGATGATTTTTTTATCATTTGGTTGTTAGAACAAAAATTTAACCAACAAATGTTTTAAGCAATGCTTTATCAGTAGTCTTAAGGAGGAAATCAAAGCCCAAGTGGAGATGAACCCCCTACTACTTGGACAAAGGCACTTAGATTTCTCATTGTTCCCAATTCCATCATATTCCCAATCCAAAATCCCCAAGTTTTTTCCTTGCCCATACCCAAATGTGGTGTCTCCATGGGGTTGAAATGGTGGAACACCAACTAAAGGGTCCATGCTACATCTATGATGAAAAATTTGCTCCAAGGCATAACTGTAAGGAACATAAATTATTTATGGCCATTTTTTAGGACATTTATGATGATGAAGTTGATGGAGGGACTTAGGATAATGTCAGCCCCCAACCCGTTGAGGAAGTTCCTCTTCTTGACCAACTAGGTGAAAAACTTCAAATCTCTCTTCATGCTTTAATTGGTATTTCCTCTCCTTAGACGTTCAAGTTGGTATGCTATATCAACCATCAAGAGTTCATTGTGTTAATTGATAGTGGAGACACCCATAATTTCAATGTTTGTCACATTTCCCAAGAAACACATTGTTATATCCATGTTTTTTAACAACTTTCAGATTATGATTACTAATGGGGCTCTATGAAATCTAGTGATTGGTGTGAAAATATGAAACTTCAAATGAGTGATTATTGCTTGAAAATTCACATGGTTTCCATTGAAATGGGTGGCTATGACATTTTTTTATGCTAAATGGTTGAGAACATCACCATAAATTTCATGGAGTTATACATGTGTTTCCAAAAGGATGGACTTTCCTACATGATCAAAGGTCTCAAAATATGATCTCCATAAGTAGTTAGCTCCCATTGTTGGAAAAGCTCCCAAAGGAGGGTAACTATGGAATTATTGTAGAATTACATGCTATTCAAGCCTTTAAGAATGCTTCTCATCAAATTCATCTAGACTTGGAATTATTTTTTGATAAACATCACTAGGTGTTTGAAATTTCCCAAGGACTACCATTGTCACATGGTGAGAATGCCATAATATTCCATTTCTTCTAGGTAGCCTCCCACCCCTAGTGTGTGCTCATATAATCATCCTTTTTTCCCAAGGAATGAAATACAAATATTGTCCAAGAGTTTTGGGTATTAGGTGTCATCCATCCTAGTACCAATCCCTACTCTTCTCTATTTGTCATGGTTTTTATAAGAAAAGGCACTTGGTGCAAGTGTCTTGAATTTTGAGATTTTAACAACATGACTATAAAAGATGAATTTCCCATTCTCGTCATTGATGATATCTTAGATGAGATACATGGTGCTCAATTATTCACCAAACTTGATCTTTGCTTGGATTATAACCAAATTCACATGAAGAAAGGAGATATTCCAAAGACTACTTTTCACATTCTCGAATGCCATTCCAAGTTTTTGGTGATTGCTTTTGGTCTTTGAAATGTGCCTTACACTTTTTAGAACCTAATGGACAACATATTTCGATCCATTCTACTCCATTTTGTCCTAGTCTTCTTTGATTACATGTTGCTCTACAACAAAACTTGAGCAACACATGTGGCACATGTGGATTACATATTACAACTCCTCTATCATTAACAATTGTTTCTCAAATATTCTAGATATGATTTTGGTGTCTCAAAAGTGGAATGTTTGGGACAAATTGTTAGTGGGGAGGGTGTGTGTGTTGATCCAAAAAATATTGAGGTGATGATAGATTCACCTTGCCCCAAGACCCTCAAATTTTGTAGGGATGACTTGGTATAATAGGTTACTACAAGACATTTGTATATAACTTTGGAAAAATTGTGGCGCCCTAAAAAATAATGCCTTAAGTTGGAATCAGGAAGTTCAAAATGATTTTTAGGCTTTAAAAGATGCTATATGTGCTACGCTAGTCCCCACCTTACCCAAATTCAATAATAATTTTTTCTTGGGATGTGATGCATTTGGAAAAGGGAATGGGGAAGTGTTAATGCAAGAGAGTTTCTCATCGGCCTTCACCAACAATAAATGATGTGATATAAACTTGGGGAAATCAACCTATTAGAAGGAAACAATAGCTATTCTTCATCCAATTGATACATGGCATCCATACTTGATGGGACATCGTTTCTAGATAAACATAGAGCATCATGGTTTGAAATATTTCCTAGAACAAAGCTTTCCACCCTAGATTAAAACAAGTGGGTCACTAAAATGTTAGGCTATAACTATGATATGCTACAAGAAGGGAAAGGTGAATATGGTGGTTGATGCTCTATCTAGGAAGTATGATGAGGAAGGTTCCTTATTTTTCTTATATTTCCTAGTGCCAAATTGGTTGTAGGTGGTACATTAAGAATGATCATCAAATTCCAAGATCATGCACTTGATCCATTAACTATAAGCTGACCCCCAAGCACAACTCTAGATACACTTGGAAGAATGATGAGGTCCACTATAAAGGGAATATTTGTTTTTTTGGGGATTCGGCATTTAAACCTAGAGTATTATTATGCAAATTCAAATCTTCTACCACAATGGATTATTATAGGTTTCAAAAAACATATGAATGGATTAAACATTCATTCTTTTGGAAAGGAATGAAGAAGAACATATGCACCTTTGTGGCCAAATGTGAAAATTGACAATGACACAAGGAGGAAACAAGAAATCCTCCATGATAATTTCAACCTTTACCCATTCTAGCCACCATGTAGATTGAAATTTCTATGGATTTCATTATGGGTTTTCCAAAATCAATAAACAAATTAGTGATCATGGTAGTTGTTGATCACCTTTATAAAGATGATTTCTTTTGTTCCTTACAACACCCATTCAAGGCCTCCATAACATCACAAGTATCAATAGACAATTTTTTTAACTCCATTGCATTCCTCAATAGGGATACTTTTAAGGACCCATACTTATTTAAAAGTGTATAAACCTTGGTGAATCTTACCAATTCTTAAAATGTCATAAAATATTTGGTGATATTTTTCTAAAATTATTTCAATTTCTAAGGATTTTATATAATAATTTGGCGATTTTTAGAGTGAAAACAGTTTACCCCATCAAAATTGGGCAAAATGGGGCTTAAAAAAATGCAAATTGGCTTGGGAAAAAACATGGAAAAATAGCCCATGGGCTAAATTTCGCCCCTAAAATTATCCTTGTCAGAATCCTCAATCAATTTTTATTGATTCTAACTCCACCTTCAGTAGCAATTTCTGTTACGAAATGTTTTAGCTTCAAGGTACCCAATTGAAGCTGAACATAACATATCACCCCCAAATATATGGCCAAATGGAAGAAATAAACAATTTTTTGGAAGCTTATTTATGTTGTTTTACCTTCACTTAATAATCCCAATGGGTCTAGTAATTATATTTGTCAAGCAATGGTATAATACCACCTATCATAGTGCTACTAAAATGACCCCCTTTGAGGTTAGTCTATGGAAAATTACCCCCATTATCGATCTTCTACTTACCAGGAATTTCTAAGGTTTAGGATGTGGAAAAACCTTGATATCCCATGCTAACATTTAAGGATAATCTAATGTTGGCCCAAAATCACATGAAGAAACAAGTTGATCAACAACTTCAAATGCCACTTTTCAAAAGGGAATCGGGTGTTCTTGCATATCAAGCCATATAAGTAGACATCACTCAAGGATAAAATACGTTAGAAGTTATCCCTAAATTTTATGAGCCCTATACTATCTTCAAACTTATAGGCTCGATGACTTACAAATTGGCTCTGCCTAGCCATTTTTAAGTGCCACCGAATCTTTCATGTGTCATGATTGAAGAAAGTGGGTGGGTCCAATTGCAAAGTTCAAATTAGCCTTCTTGATCCAGACAAGGAGGGTTCCATTTGGTTGCACCTTGATATTTTCTTGGACAAACATGAGTGTTGTATTCACCACCGCACTATCAAGGAGGTTGTGATTGAATGGAAGCATATATATACTAAATATTGTACATGAGAACATACATAGATTTTCCACCATTTTACTCATCTCTAGCCTTGAGGACAACACTGCTTTGTAAGGAGCAAGGCATGTTAGGGTGCCACCCTAGCTCCCTTAGTTAGGAGAATATATTGTTACTTAATCTATTGGGCCCATATTTATTAAACAAGGCCCATGAGCTACTAGAGTGTAAAATCAATAATTCTATGTGGCCTCAATAAATAAGGTCCACTAGTTAGTGGTTGGGACTTCATTAATGGAGGTGCACTGGGTGGTTAGGGTTTTGGTTAATTAGAAACTATATAGTAGTAGAATCTATGTTATTATTTTTCAAGTGAATTTATTGTATTTGAAACTCTTCTTAGTTGAATTTTCCCCATTGAATAGGTAAGTGAACATTGCTCTCAAAACTAAATCAATAAAGCTTTGATTACTATTGCGATTTCCAAATTATGGTTTTGTTTATTTTCTCTCTCTAGTTATATTTCTATCTATTTTTCTTTGAATATTCAGTTTTAGCCAACAAGGAATACCACACATTCCATAGTAGGAAGAACATTCCTTTTGTAAGAGAAAGGCAACACTCACAAGAGAGAACAATGGAATGGATTAGTACAAGAAGGTAGAAGACAACTTCATTGTAATACTTCTAAAGGCTTAATTAAGGAGAAGAAAAAGGAGCAACATGAAGCTCCATCTAAAATTAGATGAATAGGCAAAGGATCACATGAGCATGTGAGATACTATAGAAAGTATGTGAATTCGAATTTTAGTTCATGGTAACTATTGCAGTAGGAGATGAAATACAAGCCTTTACCAATTCTATCCACATTTGTATCCTCCGCATTGGTGTGGGAACCACTATATAACCAAGAATGATCGTTGGCATGGTTACCATAGAGGGATTTGTAACTCCATAGTGAGAACAAGGTCCAAATGACACTTTTCACATAGTGATGATTGGTGGGCCAAAGAATTGTAGCCATAAACATTGAATCCCTTGGCTCATTACTTAAATTATCAACACGATAGTTCGTACAAACTTAGAGGTACCGTGCACTGTATATGCAATTTCAAAGGAATAACTTGTCTAGTAGTATAAATGGGAACTTAAACTAATAACAACAAAGGAACCTAATTTAATCAACCAGAAAGCATTCTATTTATAAACATAGATAACATCTATCTACAAATTGCATAAATGCAAGATCCAACTATTCAATTTAACACTTGCTTCTTTATCATTCCCAAAGCGACAAGCTAGACTTGATCCCCCAACTTAGCTAAGTAGCTAAAGGTGAAGAATTGTCTTACTGTGGCTCGGGTATATAGGATGCAGGAAACAGAGTAACTACCAATTCCATGCAAATTATTGAGATGCAGAGGGATAGTATTAATTAAATTTAATAATAGATGCAGGCATATAAAGTAAATAACCTTGAGAAAACATAAACTTAACTACTGAAAGCATAAACAAGGAAAATCTATGCAAAGAAAATAAAAAGAATCTTTCTACATGAAAAATTACAAAACATGTAGAATTTCTACAGGAACTATAATATGAATTTAGAAATTATTAAATGAAGTAAAGAACTAAAGGTAAATGCATGCAAGGTTCCTCATTCCTTCATATGAGTGGGCCCAACCCAAGGGAGCTCCTGGAACCCTTGCTAAATGAACCCACTTGAAGATAAAACAAAACTTTTCTTTATTAAAAATCTTCCATAAACTATAAGGAAGAAAACAACCTCTCAATACAAATTTTCCTTGACCAAGAAAGGAGGAATGCAAATGCTAAAGATAAGAAGAATGATAAACTAACTAACTCATATGCTTTGATGCTACTACTATTTATACTTGAGTAAACTCAAAATTTCCCATGCAATCAACTCCTTGATTTGTGGAAGATGTCTCCTTGTTAACTAGAAATCAACATGCATGTTTGGTGGAAGAGATGCCTCCTTCAAGAATTCGACCTTGTCCTTCAATAAATTGATTTATCATGGTATCTAAGTCCTTCTCCAAGTGGTGGCATCTCATGAGAAATATTTTCACTTGAGTAATTAGTTCTATGGGATTGACTCCCCTTTGATAAATTCGACCTTGCCTTCATAATTTTGACCCCTTATGCTCATTGATTCCCTCTTTAAGTGGTGGCAGCTCATGAGGAAAATTAGGGGACATAATCCCTTAAATTTCTCATTCTTATTTTAGTTTGTCTACTTAAATCATTGAAGAAGATTGAGCTAGTTTTTGTGACTTGATCTCTTCCACTTTTATTTAGATTACTTCAACCAACAACTCCACCAAATATCAATAATGATTTGACAAATATTATCCCATTATCTCAACAAATAAACAAAAGGAATAAGCAAATTAAGTAAACATTAAAAATCAAATGTCAAGATATTCATTAATATGCACAGGCTTTAAGATTTTAATAAGTTCATCATTAATCACACATGCTTAATCCTTTTTAGCTCCTTCTGGTATCACCAAGATGGGCCAAATAATGTGTCATTTTAGGGGCCCCATCATACCCCTCCCAAATTTAAGGTTTTGCATGTCCTCATGCAACAAAACAACTTCCCAAAAATTGGTCTCTTCATAGAGTCTAAACATGATGTTTCTTGGTGCGGCCAATTTCATTTGATTGTATATGAAGAAGGCTAATACATACTCTTTCTTTTGATGGCAATCTTGGGTACATGCTAACCTTGGTACTAGGTGTTCAAATGTTCATTTTATCCCCTCAAAATGTTTCTTTAATTGCTCCTCTTAGTGTTGTAGCATCACTTTCCTACAATACTATGTTTTTTGGTAATGCTAAAGAATGTGGTTCATGTAGTACGATATATGAAAAGTGCCATTATCATATTTATCATATCAGAAAAGCACAAAAACCAATTTCAAAAGTGGCGATATCAAAAGCAAAAGTATGCTTTTGGAACCTGTATTTGGCACTTTTGGAACCAGATTTGGCACTTTTGGAACCGGTTTTGGCACGTTTGGAACCGGATTTGGCACTTTTTGAACCAGTTTTGGTACTTTTGGAATGGGTTTAGAAAGGTTGTTTTTGACCCGTCTTCAAAGTGACTTGGACTAGAATATGTCCAAGTTTCATGAAATTGGCATTTTATATGCTAATAATATTTATGTGTTAATATTAAGAGAATTATAAACTTGAATAATTAATTGTGTGTTGGTGTGTGTGTGGAATCCATCTTTGCCAATGGTTAAACTATAATTACAGTTTGAGGAGTTAATAAGAGTACTAGAAGTATGGTCAATGGGTCTATTCTAGGTCCTTTAGGACTACAGAAATATCATATCAAGTCTTAATAAACGATGAAAGTTGGATTAATGGAAAAACTGTAATTGTAGTGCAAGAATATGACGGAACTTGGAGAACTAACTCGTACTAATCCTAATGAATGTCGTCTAATGACGATACAATTTTTTTTAAATGGACTGTTTGGAGGTATATTACAGGGAATCCCTTCTAGTGATTTGATTCTATCAAATTCACTAAAGGGATGGGAAGTAATTTATAAGGTGACAATGACATTACTTCCATAGTTGCACATAACTACACTTTAGGGAAGACCTTGCACCAATATAGGGTGTTAGTTTTTGTGGCAACACTTATTGTATGGAAATTTATTTTAAAAAAGTTGCTTCAATATTATAGGTTGTGGTCTAAACATTATATGACCTTGTTCTTTTTTCATTGTTCAACATACTGTGAATAGAAATGGGTTATGTTAACATGAAATTCTACAAGAATCATATTAAATTGATGGATATGGGTGTTTGTGGGTGTTGAATCATTTTCTGCATTAAAGACAATATTATATCTTCCAAAATTACAATTTTGGAAAAAGATTGTATAAGAATGATGACAAACTGGAAAAGTTCAAATTCCTAGAAATTTTAATCTTCTTTATAATGAGTGAGACCTCTTTCCTTATAAATATAATGGGGTCGCTCATTATTTTTTTGCTTGCTAGAGGAATGAAAAACATGTAGATTATCCTATTAAAAAATAAAAGTTGTATTAATGTATCATGGGGAAGTGAAATTTCTTACTAAGGTCAAGGAGGTGATTGGTGAAGAAAACTTAGTTAAAAATAAAGATTATATGGATTTGCTCTTTTTTCAGTGCTCAAAATAATGTGAAGGGAAATTGGTTATGTTTACATGAAATTCTGTAAGAATCATATTAAATTGATGGATAGGGGTGTTTGATGGTGTTGAGTCCATTTCTATATTAAAAACAATATTTTATATTATCCAAAATTATAATTTTGGCAAAGATTGTATTGTTGTGATGGCAACATGGCAACGAGATGGAAGAAAAACGTCGTCTCCTTCTCTTCTTTAGATTCACTTGTTATTGTACTATAGTGCAAACAATCTTTTCGTTTGCATTTGAGATACTCTCTACCTCGTTGCTTGCATCCATGGCTAGCATGTTCTTGTTCTCGACATCCTTCCTTTGGTTCTTTGGATTCAAATCACAATGTAGCTTCCACCACATGTCTTCGATGTGACCATTTCTATTACAATGGTTGCAATAGTTGTCTGAAACCTTGCATTAATGTGCAATGGCTAATGTCCTCTTATCCTTTTTTCCCCACTTCTTCTTTCCCTCCTTAGAAGCATCTTAGTGGTGTTTCTCCTTGGAACACTTGGTTTTTATGTTACCCATGTTATCTAGATTTTTTGTTTGCACACATGCCTCGTCAACTGTCCTAGGTTTGTAGAGAATCACTTGCCTCTACAAATGACTCTGTAGACCACATATATACTTGAGTACATCCATTTTGTTGGGAGATACACCCAACATAATAACCATTTTTTTGAGCTTGGTGGTGCTTTTTCCAGAAGAAATTTCAATGGATCAATTAGTCCTATGTTGGAACATCAAAAACCCACTTTAGACTTAGGATAAAATACATTAAACATTTTTTATTAATTTCCTAGGCTTAGACTAGGTAAGTTGGCCTAATTTTGTCTTTTATGGGACCACATGCCATCCTGAGTCACTGCGGATCACTTGGAAAGATTCTGGATAATATCTTTCCTGTTCTGTCTTATTTCTTGCTATTCCTGTCTTAGAAGTGTGCCTTCTTGCTTTAGACAACTTTACACTGTTTTTTTTTCTGCTTTTAGTAGATAAGGTAAAGCTAGTTTGACTTGGAAACTATCTCTACTTGGATAACTCACCCTCCATCTCTTTATTCTCTCCAAAATTCATGATCACTTTCCTGTTTTTTCACTCATGAACTTCCAACACTGCTTTTTCCAATTCGTGAGCCTTTAGACTGATTTGGAAAGTTTTTTCCACCTAGTTTTTTTTTAAGCTTTTAGTAAGCCTACCTTTTGTGAGCTTTTCAACTTGACTTCAAGGCATTCTATTTTATCTCCTAAGATGTATTATTAATTGTATTCTCATTAATGAATATGATCATCATGGAATTGGCATTAATTGTGTTTAATCTCACATATTTCTGCTTAGTTTTTCTTCTCAATTATGCAAATCTTTGAGCAATATTTTAGTGAGGGCTTCTCTGTTTCAAAATTCTTGGCTTGTTGAATTCATACATGGTATCAGTACCATAGAATTCTCACATAATCTTTGTACCCAATAGGGTAGAATTGGAAATTAATGGTCATTTTAAACACCTCCCACTTAGTTATTGGGTCATTTTAAGTGTCTCCCTCTGAATTTTCCACCAAGTTTGGGAATGGATCTCTAACTTCAATAGGGAAAATGAAATATTATTCTCTTCTCCTATATTATGGCATTAGAATAAAATTTTAATTGTTGCAACTATTGATTCAACTTAAAACCATTAATCTCACCTTGGTAGGGTTTGATGTCTACTTTTACTTCCACTTTAAACATAGATTGGTTGGAAGAAGTGATGACACTAGAACTTGTTCTCATTTCTTAGTCTCCTTTTTGAGCTAATTGTTTGGGACTTCATTATCCCATATTTCCCTTATGATCCATATTCTAAGTTAGAGCTACCAAACTCCTCGAAAGATCCAAATTTGTTCTCAAGAGCCACCATGAGAATGGCCATGATGTGAGAGGCGTTGTTGACTTGTGATTCTAGATTTGAAAATATCTCCTTTGACTCATCCCTTGGATTCTTATTACTGTACTCATCTTCCATGGCTAGGTATCTAAGACTTTTTCCTTATACCACCTCCTAGATTCTGCAACTTCCCTAAAAGGCCCAAATAAAAATTTCTCTAATACTGATATGAACTATATAAACCATCATGGATATTCCACTAGAACAATTCACACCAACAAATATTCTTATATTCTACAATCTCTTATTATGGAGTGTTTTACTTTACATTACATATTTAATCTTGCTCTCTTAATGTTGAAATAATTTGAAACTAAAATGAAAGAAGCAAGCAAATAACAATATACCATCCACACAATGAACACAAGATGTACCCTAGGAAAAAACCCAATATGAAAAAATCCATCTAGAAACCTATGTTATTTATCTTATCTTCTTAGCTATGAAATTCAAGTACAAAGAAATTTCACTCACTATGGAGTTTCCATGGACACAATGGCCAGCATGGTTGCTACACGACCTTCTACTTCCTCTGTTATGATTAAATATACCTTTCCTAGATGTTCTACTCAACTATGGAACAATAACAAAAAATAGAATGGAACCCCTTCCTTTCTTAGTGACCCAATATTTAACCTAGTTTGATAGTTGTATAGGGTTAGGATTAGACTTTATGCATGCCTCAACCCCTAATTAGTATTAGAGTATGAACCCTCTAGAATATTCTTGAAAATACACATGTGTGAGTAATGGATATGATGTGACATCCACTAGATACCATGGTGGTCAATAGGATAGGTAAACTTGCATGAGGCATAAATTCCACATACAAACTTTGATCAAGGTGATTTTTTTTCCATTAAAAGCTCTCGATATGTAGAACAAGGTTGACATTCCAAGAGCTCAAATTTCAAATTTTTGACCCCAAAAATGATAGTCTAAGGTCTCAAATAGCATTCAAAAGGTTTTGGACCCCTAAATCAACAAACTAGGACCTACTCATAAAATAGTCCCTACAATCCAGTACCTCCAAATTTTTCCACCCCAAAAGTAGTAGAATAGATGGCAAATTATATAATGCTAAGGGGGGCCTTAAAATTGCTAACTCGCTTACCTTTGTTTTTAGTTATCTGTAGGCAATAACTATTTGCACTCCTTATGCAATTAAGCAAAACGACGTGTTAGAGTAATTACCTTCCGATGCTTAGTAATCCATTTCGGATAAGGATTAGAGAAATAAAAGTAGGATGCAATAGTTCTAAAAATAGGGATAGCTCTTAGATGTCCATGAATGCACATGTTTCAAAGATTTTTCACTAATTGCCTCCCCATTTGATATGCATGGGTAATGGAACACTGATGCACAAACCAAAGGCGAGCATTGGTGCATCAAGACTAAAGTGAAACATTAGTGCTTCAAGAACCAAGTGGAGCACCGATGTGTTAATTCTAAAGTGGAGAACCTATGTTTTTTGGGTTGTTTCCCCTTGGACATGCATCAATCATGGAGCATCTATATGTAGATCCAAGTGGAGCATTGGTGTATTTTTTTTGCAGTTGTCACTTTGTTTCAGATGGATCATGGAACATTGGTGCACCATTATATTAAGCACATCAATCCACCTCAGTCAAATTGGTTCACTAAGGCCTAATTTTTGGAAAAGCCTTCACTTGCCACCTTCACAAATAAAAATATTTTAAAATCATTGAGTTAAAAAACTATTTATTAAAAATAAATCTACATTGGTCACCACAATAAGATTTGACATTGCACTGTACACTTTCAAGATTGTCTATTAAATAATAGACACCGTGACCATAATTGTAACATTATAAATATATTTGAATTTCCAACATGAACAAGAAAATATCATAATGACCATAAATTTATCTCTTCATTAATACACTCATTTCATAATCATTAGCTGATATGACTTCATCTTCTCTTTGGATTTCATGAGATTATCTTCAACTAGGCCATTAAATTTTCTAGCTCACGTCCTCTACTTTAAGGACTCAATTAAAATATTTACGTTGACTTCTCCCAAATAATACTTACCCCAAAACATTTCTCCTTTCCAATGTAAAAATTTAAATCTCCTTCACAAATGCCGCAATGTTTTAAACCAATTTAGTGACGATACCTGCCAAACTAATTTTCAATGGACCCACTCACTCTCCAATACTCTAGCTTTATGGAAAAAACATCACAATGACCCTTTTTCCATCTCAAGACTTATTTCTCATAGTTACCTCTACTCTTTTCTCCTATTGTTAAAATATTTCATTGGCAAACAAAATACTTTGGGTTTCTGAGTACACTTAAGCGACAAATGCAGTTGCATGATAAAGCACTCACACATATCCATCAAATATTTTATTGGCAAACAAAATACTTTGGGTTTCTGAGTACACTTAAGCGACAAATGCAGTTGCATGATAAAGCACTCACACATATCCATCAAATAGATAATATGTGAAATGTGTCATCTCTAATGATTTCCGAGTATATATAAGTGGACGACCAAGATAAGAAACCCTACCTTACATGATTATCAATGTAACACTCATCACCTCTATCTAATTTTTGTTGGACATGTGTTGTAGTCTTTGTAGGTTACCAGAGCAAGGGGCATTAGAGAAAATTTGAGGTCTAAAATGGGCTTCCTAAGGAAAATAATAAAATAATAGATGAAATAATGAAATAATAGTTAAAATAATAAAAATAATATTTATTAGTTTTGGAGGACGAAAGAAAAAACTATTTTTTTTGTTCATATTTTCAACATATCTCCCTGTGGTTTTACTCAAATTTCGAGCAGAAGCACTCGTTGGATGCGAAATTAAATTCCGCATCCACGAGTACCTAGATTGCATCCAACGAGGTCTATTTTTGGTCCATTTTGAGTTGTTTTCGACCCATTGTAAACTAATTCCAGTTAAGGAATTGAGGTTCTAATCTAATCTAGGTTAATGGATTAGCAACTTGGATGCTATAATATTCTATTGTAAGCATAAAATATAATACAATGAGATAGAGAGTGGGAAGCTCTCAGTAATGTTGGTTTTCCTAGTTTTGGGTTTCTAGGGTAAATCTTTGTATAATTTGTGTGAGTCATTGTTAATTCTTGTGCTTTAGATCATGTTTGGCATTGTTTTTTTTACGTAGGTTTGTCAAAATTCTTTAATGTCCAAGCAAATCCAACTAAACGACCAAGACAAATAACCTTCTCTTGTACAATTTGGATTTGAGACAAAAAAATAACTATGTAATACATTCATATTGGTGAATCCAACACATAACAATATAACAAGTATCATTTCTATATATTATCTAATTGAATGGAAAAGAATAAATTATAAACCATAACCTTGAACCATGATCACTAGAAACACATACATAAAAATTATCAATCATAAAAACAATTTAACAATAAACAACTCTAAATCTATTTCAATTATAACAATCTAAAGGCTCTAACAATAAACTTAAGCAAACAGATTATAGCATCATGTTCAAATTCATCATCCTTATGTTCAATTACAACATTCTAAAGGCTCTAACAATACACTTAAGCAAAAAGATTATTAAAATGTCATCGATTCATCATGTTTTAGTCATGTTTGATTGTGAATTTGTATCAAATTACTAACTTAGCAAATAAACACCTAATCCATTCCATGGATTCTAATTTTTGCAATCATTCTTGTAAACATATTCTATGGCTTTCTCACACACCTTAGCTTGTAATAATTGTTTTGAATGAATTGCAATATTTAGAAACACATTGAATGGATCCTACTCAAGTTTTATTATGATATGTTAAATATGTCATTTTGAAGAATTGTATTTAAGTGGGGAGGAGAACATTCAATCTTTGTAACAATCCAAGTAAAACCTCTCTTAACAAATCTTGCACTTATGATTAATGAGACATTTCCTTATATAAAAATATTTTTAAAAATTATGGTGATTAGATATCTGTATTAAGGAAGGTTTATATACCTTACAATAATATATGTTGCACGCTATAAGTTAATATATATATCTATATGGTGATCAATAAATAGAGTATAGATTACAATAATATATGTTGCAAGCTATAAGTTAATATGTATATCTATATGGTGATCAATAAATAGAGTATAGATTGTTGCTTAAGATCCAGTATATAAAATATAATATAAAGAAAAGTAACAAATATTTTGAGATTATATATGTACTTGTTACTTTTCTTTGTATTATATCATATACAATATATGCATATCTAATAGGATATATAAATTATATTAATATATATACATTATATTAATGTATATATTGCAATGTACATCGCTGCAAAGTACTTCTTACTTTTCTTTATGTCATATTATGTCGTGTGGTAACTCTTTGTAAAGTCGTATGATGCCAGCCTTGTGATTTAGTTACTGGAAGATTTAGTAAAGAAAATAGATGCAAAGATTGACGATGACTCAGACTGACGATGACTGAAAAAGGCAAAGCAAAAGAAGGGTATCAAGGGAAAGCAAACCCACCTTTTTCCATCGGCACTAAAATCCAAACTGGGGATATAAATGACATGTCATTGTACAAACAATGACTCTGGAAACCATCTGAAAAAAGAAAAATATACACAGATGACAAGTGCAATAAAATGACTAGGTTCTCTCATGGACGGTGCTTAAGAGCTATTCCATTTTCCTGGCCTTGAATGGACAGATGTACTAAAACTTTCATGTGCGGTCACATCAACGCAACATATTCCGGACTTACATTCTCAGTGAAACACAAAACAGTAATTTCTTTGATATCTTATGGGTACTTCTGTGGTATTTTGTTGCTTTAAGTTGATACTTGCAGTTAATGTTTTGGGAATCATTTTTTATCTTGTAAGTGGCTTTATGTTTAATCATTCACATTTTCATATAAACATAGGTTTGAGAGGTTTATCATAGCTCAAATGTGGTTTTATAATTTCATACAAGAAAATTTCTTTCTAGCAAATGAAAATCAAAAGTGCACAGTAAAGACTGAAGGTGTATGATAACAGCTCAAAAATATATAGTAAGAAATGAAGGTGTATGGTAAAAGCTCACTGGTTTATCTTTACAAGTTTAAAGCATAGGTGAAAAAGACTAGATTGCCCCACCTACATTATGGCAATAGCTCAGTGGTTTACCCTTACAAGCTTAAAGTAAAGGTGAAAAAGACTAGATTGTCCAACTTACATTATTGAATGCCCACTTGCCAACAAGACTGGGACTCTGTTCACTGTGGAAACTTTCCAACAAGACGGGGACTCTGTTCACTGTTCATGTGCAGTATCCATCTACTGGGATTTTTTAGAAATGTTCTCTTCAAAACCCAGAAATTATTGAAACCTAAAACATGGTACAAGTTCATTCAGCTTTCTGACACACAGGTGTACAATCCAACGACAATGAAGACATTTATCATGTGACTGAAAGCCAAGATCAATGGAAAGCACATTTCTAAGCTATTACAAAGCCAATGAAAAGCATAACACCATTATGCTCTTTTAGAAAATGTCATATCATGGGTCTTAAAGTGGGGGCTTTTTAAAGCTGGGCAAAAATTATCTACTTACAAAAATTCTAATTAAAACATTAAAGTGATCTAAAATCTTGCAAAAATGTAAGGTACTGGATATAAGGAACATGTCCAGTCAATATTCAGGTACTGGATATAGGGAACATGTCAAGTCAATATTCAGGAAGTGGTAGGCTTTTTATCTAGAACCTCACAAAAGTGTAAGCTTTTAGGTAGAGAGCTTATCATTTCAATGTTCAGGCTAGGACTTCTGAAAAAGGCATAACATTTTCATTTCAATGTTCAGGTCAGGATTTTTGAAAAGTGCATAAAACAAACGAAAAAGTTACGTGAACTTCAAATTTCTTTTAATCCCATGTTTTAGCTTTATATGAAAAAATACATCCTTTGTTGTGGAGAAGTATAACTGGCACATAAAAGATCTTATCCTTTTTCCAACTATCTCTCCTGATTTGTCTGTGGAAACTTGAAATCTTCCTTAAATTTTGATACTTTGGAAATATACACCTTGATGTGAGATGTGATTAATTTTGATCATGTGGAAACTTCAAATTTTCTTTAAATTTTGATATTTTGGAAATACACACCTTGGTGTGATTAAATTTGATCAATTGGAAATACACATTTTGAATTGCTTCATTGTATAATGTCCTAAAATTATATGAATTGCTTCATTGTGTCATGTTTTAGAATTGTATAGAAAAGTAGATTATTCATTGTGAAGCAATCTCACTTATATTCAAATTGTTATTCAAATTTTCAAATGTATTCAAATTGTTATTCAAATTGTCAAATACATTTGGATAAATTCAAAACTCTCATTATACTCCAACATTTCACAGTGCATGAGACTACAATCTTATATTATACAAATAATTGTAATAGCCTATATTTCCCAGCTTCGTGCTATTTTTAGATGAGGGCTCTCGCATTAGTGATGGTGCCCTCTGGCAGGTAAAAACGTGTTACTCTAACCCTTAGTGCTAGTGCATTGACTCAATAGGAAATTTGTCCAAAGCTCTTTTGTAATTTTCCAATCTACTGACTAGTCACAAACTGACATTCATGTAGGATATTTGATCAGTAGGATTTTATGATGTTATTAAAACAGGTATATGCTTCAAAAATATATAGTTTTTGAGAATTTTTAATAAAAAAACAAGAAAATGAACTACATTCCAATTGATGCTTTTAAAAATCTTTACTAAGCCAGAGAATACACTTCAATCCAGGATTACCTCATAACATTGAAAAGGAAGGAAGCCACAGAACCATGATAAATCAATGATCAAGTCAGAAAGTTGTATATCTATACAAGTTTGAAAAGTAATAAGAGTTTGACTGTATAGTAAAGTCAGAAAGTAATTTTGACAGTCAGGTAAATTTGCCAACTAATGATAAATTTGCCAATTAATAATCGACAGTCAAGTAAATTTGCCAACTAATGATAAATTTGCCAATTAATAATTGAAATAATTATAATTTATAAAGAAGTTTATGTATTGTAAGTGGATTGCATTTCATAATAATCACACTAACATCTTCTCCACAAATCTGCAATACATATATTAAAATTTAAAACCTATTCACTGACTATTAATGACTCCCATAAGTAACAAGAACACATAACTGAACACAAGTCTAACACGAGAGCAACCATGTGAAAACCAGAAGAAAACAACATTAATTTTGCCAGTTCACAACTAGCACTTCTAAAAAGACGAATCCAGATGAAGCCTCAGAATAAGTTTTAAGGTTTAATTAAATTTGTCAGTCGATTTGAATGGAAAAACTTATGACACAAGTCTTAAGGAATAAAAAATCAAGCCAGATTGCTTTGAAATGGTTAAATGCTTAAGAAGAGTGTTTTACAACCACAACATGAGTAATTACAGGCCTATAATATGAAGACCCGTAGAACATCTATGAAGGAAAATGACCCACAAGGCCTATAATATGAAGACCCGTAGAACATCTATGAAGGAAAATGACCCACAAAACATATATGAAGCAAAATGTCAGTAGCAGCCACAGCATACACATGAGGATAGCCTACCCTGAATGAATTATATGCTTAATAGGTTCTTGAAAAACATGCTCACATTACTCATTAGCATCATCATATAACAGAGTTTGGGAATCACTCAAGTTGCTGGATAAGTAGCCTCAAATCATCATTATGTTACTTTCTGGGTCTGAGATATAATATAAGCACCTTGATCTTTATTTGTTTTCAAATTAGATGGATGACAATAACTCAGTCACATACATACATCAATGAGCAGAAAGTTTAGCTCTCATAATTGCCCATAAGCAAATCATGATATTTATATAGAAACCATAACCATGATTCAGACAACATTATAGCACCAGAAGATATAATTCCAAATGTAAAGATACGAAATCACGTGGAATGAAAACTCTGTAAGCACTCAGTATGCTGAACAGCCTAAAATAACCTTTAACACCTCTGTCACAAACAGACTGAAGACAGGACAAAAAGCAACAATTTCATTGTTTTGCACAACAACTGTTAGGAATCGGTAGCATGTATTATATTTGACTAGACGTACAGAGGGTTGTGAAAATGTAGAAAGCAGAGCAGGATTGCTGAAAAATAGCCAAATTAGTTATCTGGAAGTTTCAATCTGCTTGAACAATTCTGGCCTTATATCAATCTCTGGTTCAAGCCAGTACACTTTCATCTCCAACTTATGCCATTTGGGTTTAAACAGCTCCATCTGCATCATACTGTGCTTCAATTACAACTTAAAGTGCCCAATAACCAACACCATTTGGGTGACATGCACTGGTCCCAAGAAAAACAAGCTTCCAACACATATTCACTATCTTCATGTTTCTTGTTTGTCCAAATTTTGTTTTGCCTGCATTTTCTTCTCTACCCTCCGCTTCAATATTCTCTGGTCCAGAATTTGGATCCAAGTTTGGCCTGGACCAGATTCTATCATTGTTGGGTGTTGCAATTTTTGTCAAAGGCATGCTTAATGCGCTTTGTTCCAGTAATTTAGTGCTCCTTTGATCTGATGTTAAGGCTGGCCCATTTTCTTCACTGTCATGATTCAAATCTGTGCAGTTCAGATACAAATCAAGTTTCACACCGGCCGTGAATTGTGCGCAGGATGTTTCACAGGGACTGGTGTCTTTTCTTGTATCAGACCCACAACGGCAACATATCAAAGTCAATAAGAGGTTGAGATATTCTTTTGCTTGGAAGTTGGAGCGAATGGTATAACTTTTTCATCAACAGCAAGGCACTGTGTAAAGTTCTTTTGGTTTCACTGGAAGCTCGGCACCAGCATTCAAATTTGAACCCTTTGTAGTGCTTCCAAAGGGTTCCAGCAGTCCCTAAAAGTGTAAAGTTAAAATTGCTGAACAAAAAGAATTTAAAATCTGAATTTTATCCTTCCAATTAAGAAGGACATAATTTATATCAACATTTCAAAAGAATTTAAAATCTGAACTTTATCCTTCCAATTAAGAAGGACATAATTTATATGAACATTTCAAAAGAAGGGCAACATTTGAAATGACCCATCCATATAATTTTCAATTCTTATGTTGAAATTCCTATGCTATAAAATTCGACTTGTCATTCAAAATATTGGAAATATCATAAATTATAATCACTCACTCACTCATGTCACACACTCATTGCTCAACTATGCAAGATGATGACTGATTACTGACTACTATGAGGCATTGGACACCGGGATTTGACTCTGACTCTCGAGTCACTTCGGGCTGAGATCTAAGGTGTGACAATGTATTAGCAACTATGGTTGTAACAACAAAGAACCACTATTAGTCTACAACTAGGCCCAAAACGATCCCAAAACTTTGTGCCTAATACCTATGTGAACCTGGCTACCAATGTGCACTCCTTTTTCATCAAAATGAAATTCAAATAGCTAGTTTGATGAGTCCTCGTCTACAAGACTTCATTTCTTGCATGAATGCCATGGACTCATGACAACTCTAAACAACACTCAAGGGCATGCAACTACAAATAATGGCATATAGCTAGGACCACAAATAGTGCAGAGGTTGCATTGATATAGAGAGGTGGCACTAGGCACATGACATGGAGAAACAATGAGTTAGACAAAATATTTGGACCAAAGCACCACAATGGTTATTAATAAAATTAAAAGAAAACAAATTTGGCTCAGGAATAGTCTTCAACTTGATGGGTGGCATGATCATGATGTAATCTCCCTTTGTCCTTCCAAACATGTGTGGTTTTTCACCACATTTGTCTTCAACGCTTGCAACCAAAATACGTATAAAAATTACCTGTCTTTACACCCTCTTCTCTTTAAATACTCATCTCATGGTCATAACTAGGGATTATTATGCATGCACATCCTCACCTTATAATATCAATTGGGTTAACGTGCATAGACAACCATAAAATATCAAATGTGTCAAGACACAAAGAGTAAGCGACAACAATAAGTAAGTCTTATATTAAATTTACCATATAAGTCTTTAATTGACACTATCAAGTGAGATTTGACACATTCAATTGTTGTGATCTTCTTATCAATCCTTACCAATGTGACTGTAAGGAACTCTTTGAAGGTGAAGTCCATAATGTTAAGTCTTCTTCTTCATTCTCATGTCTTTTGGTAAGACAATACAGAGGGTAGTGGCCCGCATCAGCATTGAAAATAGTTTCAACATAGAGGTAGATACATTAATTCTTTTCATTAAATAACTTAAATTTCACGCCAGTGACTGTGAATTCGCCAAATTGTGGATTGGTACAAAACACAACAAATTTTAGAGCTTCGAACTCTTAATTACTCACATCTAGAATTTTCTCAAATCAATCCATTCACAAACTTCTTTTGGTATTCTAGTTCAATTTAAAAGGCAGATTGTCAAGACTCAAACATGTTGCAAGGATCCAGTTGACTTAGGTTTGATTCCATTTCCCCTCCATCCCATACCTATTTGTTGTCGCAACAAGTGTTGAACAACAAAATTTGATGCCCTAGCCCTTGTGATGCTAGAATTGCTAATTTGATTGGTATGGAGGATTTTTTTAAAGTTTTATGAGTTATGTATTATTTTTTCTTAGGGGCCCAATGCCCATCATTCTTACATCTCTCAGGCTTGAATGGATTCCCTCTCTCTGGTTTGAATTAAGTTTTTGATTGGTTTTATATGTATTTTTTGGTTGTAGGTTTATTATAACCTCATTTTGCATAGTGGCTTCCTTTTGTACATAGTTAAAATAGTAAGTAATTTTCTCATGGTTCTAGTTTTATTTTAAGACTATATCTAGTTACACATGCATAAGATCATGCTAATGAGCCAATAAGGTTATTGTATAGTCTAAGTAGTTTTTATGTATAATGAAGTGTGCTCCACCCCAGAAAAATATAACAGAATGGTTGTTATTTTAATGAACTGTAAAATTAATGTCACATATATGTCAAATTAATGTGTTCAAAATAGGTTTTATTGAAAAGATACAATTTTTCATGTAGATATTAAGGAGTGCTCCATTGTTTAAGATTGTAAAAAATTGGATCAGCAATATTTGTTTTTTGCATTTTTGGGTGGAAAAAGTTTAGTTAATTTATACTTTTCGATTGAAGTACAATTATTTATATTGCCTTTCATCTTTGAAGGGCTCCAAGAACAAATTCCCTTCCAATTGAAATTAAGACCCACCTTTCAAATTTGAGCACTGCTTGGCACCTATCTGGATTCCTATCAGCTTCCATCTTCCGTTGTAGTTTGCCACTTGCCTGGATTCAGAATCCGAGGGCAATGTCGCATGAGATACAATGATTGTGTGTTACTTACTTCCAAAGGTTAAAATGCCCTGAAAAGAGGAATTTTATGTTTTGTAACAATAAAAGCCCCGAGCCGGTAGCGTGGTTGGTCGAACTCCCCCTGCCAAGTGCCCCCTGTCATGAGGAGGTTATTGGTTCTTTTGTCAGATGAGGTTATTTATTGGTTCAACCTACCATGGTGAAGCCTTGCAAATAGCCTAATTTGTAGGATAAACTCTTTATGAATCTATTATTTTTTCTACTGTTCAAAATATTTAGATCTATGAATTTGTTATTTTTTCTATTGTTCTAACATATTTAAGGGAGATTACGTTAACATAAAATTATACAAGTTATATTCAATTTATGATTAAGTATGTTTAAGGGTGTTAAATCCATGTTTTATTAAAAACAATATTTACTTTTTCTAAAATTATAATTTTGACAAAGATTTTATGTTCAGATCTAATAATAACAAGGCATAAAAGTTCAAATTCCTAGAACTTTAAACCTTCTTCATAATATAGATAAGTGAAAACTCTTTCTTTATAAATGTAATGGGGATGCTCATTGTTTTTACTTGCTAAAGGAACTAAAAAAATGAAGAGGAAGTGGAATCTCTTGCTACAGTCAAGGGGGATGATTGGTGAACAAAACTTAGTTAAAGATGACTAAATTTAAAGCATAGAGACTTGTCGACAATAGGGATGGCAATTTTGTTGGAGAGGTTCTTCATCAAAGATGCCATCAATACAGGCTTCACAGAAAAAGGTGTCATCAATATAGGTATCATCAACAAAAATAAGTCATCAACTAGCAATCTATAAAATGAGCATATGTCGACAAGGGAGGTCATCCACTGAGCATATGTCTACAAGCTAAAATACAAAGTCGACATAGGTTTGTCAACCACTATCGTTGCACGTAAACAAACCCCTAATTTCCATGTGGACATATTTTAGGAGTTTGTGGAAGGCCATAAAAGCATGCATTTGCTTGAGGGAGAAATGGGGAGATCAAACTTGGTTGTAATTATTAACAATGCTTGTTAGATCGATGAAACTGGCACATTATTATTTCCCCCACCATGGTTCAAGTCTCTCCAATTACATGTTCTCTATGTGTGCTTGTGATAGTGCTTTTACTTCTTGAAGTGGTTAGCACCAGGTGCAGGTGCAAGTCCCAGGTGATGTGGAACATGAAGGTGCACCCTCCAAGAAGGGTGCCTCAATAGTAGTGCACCACAGATAAGGGTTCCTTCTCCAATTTTCTAGTTTTATTATTGTTAGTTAGTTGCATCTTTTACATAGTTTGTTATTTTCAGCCTTCAGGTTGCATGTAAGTAGTTATGCAATTAGCTTAAATTATTATTCCTTTAAAGTTTGGTGGACTCTTTGTAAACCTATAAAAAAAGGATTGGACCAAATGAATAACTTAAACAATCTACTCTTAAGCCTATTTTTGGTTCCAAATGTTAGATCTAAATGTTCTTCTGGGTTATTATTTTTGATATGATCTATATCTTTCATGGGATGAGTAGTGATCGTTATCATTTGGTATTAGGCCCTACGATTCATGATTGCTCTCCTCAAAGATCAAATTTTTATCTTGAGTTGGCCCTCCCACCAAGATCTTTTGTTGTTTTGTAGATCTAGTTCTCTTGCTTCTGCGCAAAACCTAGATCTATTTTTCATTTTTTTCGCCATGCCCATGTAGCTCCATTCTACTACAACCATAAGCCTCCATGTTATCATTTCAGATATTTAGGGGATTCATATGGTACTTATGTACCACCTATTATTTTTCGTTGTATTACAATATCAATATGATATTGTAGCTACACCATGTTATTGTGTGTATAAATAAAGTCTTGTGCTTAACAAATATAATACTCAAGGATGTATATTGCAACACTATTGTAGCATAGATCCAAGCTCTAGGAATATGTATGTTAAGTCCTGGTAATTAAAAATGAATTGAAAAAATAAGAAGTAGAAGAGTTGTGTGAATATTTTCTCACCGTCATAGGTTAGGAAAATACAAATCAATATTAGAGAAAATTTTCTAGGTATTGTGGAGAAATGAAAAACATACACCTTGGGTAAAACTTCTTGTACTAATGCAAAGCTCCAAGAAGAAAGCTCATATATGCAAGAACTTATAAAGGAGAACTGAGAGCTTGAATTGCAACTAAACGCTTGGAAGAGATGTTGAATAATCAACAAAACTTCCTCACTATCAACATGACAAGTATGGAAAAATACATAATATAGTTCATGCAAGTAGGATGTTTGACTCTTCAAAGATATGAATAGAGAGAGATCAAGGGTTCTCTAATGTTGGAAAGAATGCATAAGAACTTGCAATGAAATAGGAAACCTTAGCTAAAATTCAAGAAATAGCTGAAAAATTACATAGGGAAATATAGCCTTCCAACTCTATACAAGATGCCCAGACTATGACAGAGGTAAGTATATTAAGCACCTCACCAAATATCTCTTCTCTACATGGAACAACACGTGAGTCTTTTATTGACTTTTTCAAGTACACAAAAGGAGTTGGCAGCAAACTAGTGATGAACATGGCTACAATGACTAAGGTCTTGGCATGGAAGGCTAAGGATTTATAAATCCCATTGAGTTTGAGATATGACCTCCACATTATGGTCTTGGATACCTTGGAGGTATGGTGTAAGGAGGAGAAATCTCATGTAGCAACAATATATTCTAAAGTGAAGGAGACTCCCTAATCAATAGGTCAATATTTGTCCCTAAGGATAGTTGTGCCATAGGCACTAATTGAAAGGACAAGGATAAGTCCAAAGCTACAAAATATAGTGAAACTCTAAATGTAAAATTGAAGCACAGCAGATCTAGAAAACAAGAACAACAGTTACAATAACAAGAGATGCATGCGGATCTTTACAGCAAATTGAGTGTCAAAACACTGGTGCAAAAGGTTTGCAGCAGTAACACATTATCATTAACTCAGAAGAATATTACAATGCAAAACAACGGCATGAATAGCCAAGCAATTTGAATCCTAGAGAGGTCATTCGAATTGAATGCATGAGAGTGGCTTATTGGTCAGTTAACACCACTCAGAACATCATTTAACCACTTAACCGCACTATAATTGTCTCTGACAGACTTTGAAGCAATTAAACTGAGTCTAACTGAGTCTGAAACTCAACTGAATGCCCAAAAATAGGAGAGGGCACCTTTTTTACTGCAATTAACTGATTTTTAGGTGAAATTAGGTCAAATATGGTAGGAGGGCGCCTTTCTGACTCCAGTTAACTGAATTTAATAATAAATGCTCCTAGTTGGACTGAGTTGGGCGCTTTAGTCGTGCAAATCACCCCAATTGGCTCCCTGAATGAAGGAGGATGCCCAGTTGACTGAAACTGATGATATGTCGATGATGTAAGCACATATTTGAGTCAAAATACTTAGGATAAGTGGTAAATTAGGCTATTAAGCCCAAATAAATGATGCGTAGTTGGAAAATGACTCCAACACCCCCCCTTAAGATAATCTCATGTGGAGGAGTAAAATAAAATAATAAGAGGGCCCCTGGAAACAAAGGCCATAGGTCACTTGGTACAGAAATAATCCAAAAAATGCTCAAAAATCTAAGTGAGGAAAGAGGGAAAAACCCAGTGGGAAAGAAACCCCCCCTCAAAGTGAACACTGAAGGATCTAATCTGTCCTCACCATATTAGAACTCACCCCCAACAGTGAACAGAGGTAAGAGAACTTCTTCTCAGTGAATTTCTTAGTGAAGATGTCTGCAATTTGCTCTTCTGTAGGGAAATACTGCAGTATAATGGTTCTGTCATGCACGAGCTCTCGAATGTAGTGCATGTGGATATCGATATGCTTGGTCCTCTATATCTGAACCGGATCTATCAAGATCTTGATAGAACTCTAATTGTCACAAAAAATGATAGTAGAAGTGGTGCTACCAATAGCAAACTCAACTAGAATACCCTACAACCAAACTGCCTGAATGCAAGCATTGACTGCTCCTTGATACTTTGCCTCTACTAAAGATAAGGAAATGGGTGCCTGCTTTTTGCTTGAAAAGAAAATATTCCATGTACCAATCATGAAAACATATCCGGAAGTGGAATTCTAATCAATGCTATCACCTTCCCAATCTGAATCAGTGAATCCAACCAAGTCAAGATCGGAATCTGTAGCATAGTGAATGCCAAAATGTCTCATACCATGCACATAATGCAAGATCATTTTGGATTACTTCCAGTGAAGCTCATGGGGATGCTACATGTACCTTGACGCAACACTCACGGCATAAGAAATATCAGGCCTAGAGTGTGTCAGATACAAAAGACTACCAATCAGTTGCTGGTAGAGTGTAGAATCCACGAACGGTGTAGAATTACCATCCTCGAGACTGATTCCTAAGAGGAATGGGAATGGTGCAGCTTTACATTCTGCCATATTGAACTTCTTTAGCAGGTCCAAATAATATTTTTATTGATAAATCATGATCCCATCAAAATTTTGAGTGATTTCGAGACCAAGAAACTACTTCAACTACTTCAGTGGGCCTAAATCACTCATATCAAATTCTTGGTGTAAAGCGGTTTTTATTGTGCTGTTCGAAGCAAGACTGCTTCCTGTAATCAATAAGTCATCAACATAAAGTAAAATTATTAGAAAATTACCTTCATGTTGTTGTAGATATAGATTCATATCTGATTTTCATGTTGCAAAGTTTTTCGACAGAATAAAAGAACTCCTCACATCCATGTGGTGCACCTCCCACTGCTTGGATGCAGAAATTTACAAAACTAGCCGGATTGAGTCCATTTTTGCAATCGGTATAAAGGTTTCTATGTAGTTGACACCTTGGACTTGTGAGAAACCTTTTTACACCAACCTTGATTTTTTATTTTCTGAATGAACCACCAACAGAAACCTTGGTTCGATAGACCCATTTTCATTGAACCAATTTCCTCCCAGTTGGAAGTGAAACTAGCTCCCATGTTGCATTTTTTTGAAAGGAATTGTACTCTTCATCCATGGCAGTTTTGCATATCGGATCATGGTGGGAATGGTAGTATGATTTTGGATCTGAAACAACCATCAAAAACCACTTTTTGGACAACAATGGATCAGCATATGAAAGAGCCATACCTGCTCTTTGAAAGTCTACTCGGGTTCTTCTTGGATCAACAGGATTTCCAATGTTGAAACCGACAGATGTGAGAGTATTTTCTGCCCACTTTGGAAATCGAGGAGGATCATCTAGATTCGAATCTTTAAATGATTCTTCATGTTCATTAATATCATACATAATATCATCAATATCAAGACATAAATTTTCGGTATCATCTCCTAAATCTTCTTCCAGAAGAGGAAGCAATTTGGCAATTTCTTCCTCCACTAGTTGTATATCATGAAGCGGTTCTTCAAATTGGACAATTCTCTCGATGAATATTATTTTGGATATGATATCCATGATTTTGTATCCTTTGGATTCTTCAGCATATCCAATGAGGATGCACTCAATACTTTGTGGTTCCAAATATCTTCTCTTCTCAAGCGGAATTCTAGCCCATGCAGTGGACCCTAAAACCCTGAGATGTGACACATCAGGCTTGTGACTAGTGTAGGATTTGAAAGGAGTTTTACCTTTGACGAATGAGTGTGGAACTCTGTTCTGAATGTATGCAGCAGCATTCATGGCCTCATCCCAAATATTTGAAGCCAAACATTTCGACTCAAGCATACAAGTAGCCATCTCTTTCAATGCTCGGTTTTTCCTCTCTGCTACACCATTTTGCTGAGGTGTGTAGGGGACTGTGTGATGGATTTGGATTCCATTGTCTGCAAAAAGTTGCAGAAGCTATGTTTTGATATATTCTCCACCATTATCATATCTAAGATATTTTATCTTGCTCCCATTGGCAATCTCAACAAAAGCCTTGAAATTCTTGAACCTTTCAAACACTTCTGATTTGCTCTTGATAAAGCAGACCCATGTGAACCTGGAAAAGTAATCAATGAATGTGAGAACATACCTTGATCCATTCATGGAGGAATTTGGTAATGGAATGTTGATATCACTGTGAATCATCCCCAAAATACAAGAAGCCCTGCTAGCTTTTCCTCGATCGAACTTTTGCTCAGGATGCTTCCCAATTATGCAACCTTTGCATATCCATTTTGAGGATTTAATGTTCAAAATTCCTTCAACCATGTAATTATTTTGTATAAGCCATCAATATTTGAAATTAAGGTGTCCAAACCTCTCACTCCATAGCCAAATAACCTCATTTCCATGAGTCAGAAGGGCACTTGGCTTTGAATATGGCAAAAAGTGGGAAAACTCATATGTTTTTGCAACATGATTTTCCTTGCCTACTGCAATGAGATTTCTAGTGGTAATTTCAGAAATTTCAACATCATCAGGGATGAATACAACCTTCTTGGGAAAACCAGTATGTGTCATTTGATACAGAGAAAGCAGGTTTGAAGCTAGAGAAGGGACATACATAACATTTTGAAAACTGTCATGTTCTAAGTGAATTGTACCTTTTCCTTTCGATGAAATTTGTGAATCATATCCCATGTGGATGGATATGCAGCTATCGGATTCCAATGATGAGAAAGAGTCTTTTCTTGAAACCATGTGATTCAAAGCTCCCGAATCTATGACAAGAGATTTTGAATTCGAAACACTTTCCATGAGTGCCTGACCTATTTCTAGATGATCATTCATGTCTCCATTGTCCTTCTTCCTTGCGCCATCTGGAAGAGTGATATTTTTCTTCTCCAAGAGAAGGGCCATCTGATCAATAGTATTCTTAATGCATGAGCTTTCAGGATGAAATCCCCTGCCACAGTTTGAACACTTTGTCTTCTCCTTGCCCTTTTGCTTGTCTTTTCTTGAGCCTAAGGGCTCATCTGACTGCCTGGTCTTCCCCTTCTTCTTAGGATGATCAAACTTGGTCTTCTCCTTCTGCTTCTGCTTTCCTTTAGCATTCATAGCCTTGGGTCCTCCAACAAACAGGGCTTGATCCTTGGAGGATCTCATGGACCCCATCTGAACAAGCTTGTCATGATCTTTGGTTAATGACACAATGAATGCATTCAAGGATGCCATCTTCCAATTCTGAATTATGAGTTTTCCCGAATGAAAGGTAGAGACAAAAACTGAATAATTTGCTCCCAGTTTTGAAAGAATTGAGGGAATAAAATGGTCCTCCTTCTTCTCTACACCACATTGCTTCAACTGAAGCACCAAATGCTTGAACTTGGTGAAAAACTCATTAATGGTTTCGAAATTTCCAGGATTGAGGGAAACCAATTCATTCTCCAACTAATAAGCCCTCAATTCATCCTGCTTGCCGAAGAGATTGGAAAGTTGTTCCCATACTTCTTTTGGAGTCTTCAATCCACTAATATGGAAGAGAAGGTATTTCGAAATATTGAGACATAAGAAACCATAAGCTTCATCAAGCTTATTCAGGAACTTGGACTTCTCTATAGCTGCATTAGGCTTTGGTTTTGTGCCCATAGTGACTCTGTAGAGTCCCTTGGAGCGCAATATGATCTCTGCATATTTCTTCCATTGATGATAATTGAAAGGAGTAAGAAGATTGTTTGAAGAAGAGTCCATCTTGAGCTATAGCGAATGCAAGAGGAGGCTTTTGAGACACATGCATTAAAAAAAAACAATCAATTTTAGGTCGACAACCTGCACTTTTGAAGTTGCATCACTCATGGTGTAGCCTATCAAGCAAGCTTGATCAACCATATGCACAATTATCCAGGATTTATGTGGAAAATTTTCTGCTTCTGGTGAAGTGTTGGAATAATTTTGAGCAATATTGCTCAAGCTTCATCTGTGATCCCTGTAAAAATATGTAGAAGAGTTTCCTTGTCCTACTATGGATTTGATACCATGTAAAATTCAAGCACAACAGATCTAGAAAACAAGAACAACAGTTACAATAACAAGAGATGCATGCAGATCTTTACAACAAATTGAGTGTCAAAATACTGGTGCAAAAGGTTTGCAGCAGTAATACATTATCATTAACTCAGAAGAATTATTACAATGCAAAACAATGGCATGAATAGCTAAGCAATTTGAATCCTAAATAGGTCATTCGAATTGAATTCATGAAAGTGGCTTACTGGTCATTTAACACCACTCAAAACATTGGTTAACCACTTAACTAAAATGTAATTGACTCTGACAGACTCTGAAGCAGTTAAACTGAGTCTGAAACTCAACTAAATGCCCAAAAATAGGTGAGGGCGCCTTTCTGACTCCAATTAACTGATTTTTAGGTGAAATTAGGTCAAATATGGTAGGAGGGCGCCTTTCTGACTCCAGTTAACTGAATTTAATAATAAATGCTCCCAATTGGACTGAGTTGGGTGCTTTAGTCATGCAAATCACTCTAGTTGGCTCCCCGAATGAAGGAGGAGGCCCAGTTGACTGAAACTGATGATATGTCGATGATGTAAGCACATATTTGAGTCAAAATACTTAGGATAAGTGGTAAATTAGGCTGTTAAGCCCAAATAAATGATGTGTAGTTGGAAAATGACTCCAACACCAAAGAGTAGGAAATATTCCAATGGGCATAAAAAATTAACGTGAGACTATAATACAAATGTTGATTGACACTAAAAAAGGAGAGAAACCTTCTATTAGGGTCTCATATTAACTCCCATAGTTAGGATAATAGGTTTCTACTTAATGTGTTGGGTCTATTTATATTAAATAAGGCCCATGAGGTAATAGAGTGTGAAGTTAATAAATGACGTGGCCTCATTAAATAAGGTCCATTAGTTAGTCGTTGATGCCTCATTAAAGGAGGTCCACTAGGTGGTTAGGTTTTTGGTCAACTAGAAACTATATATAGTACTAGTAGAAGCTATATAATCCATTGCCAAGTGAATATTATTGTATTTAGAGTTATGTGCAGTTGGAGGCTTCCCCATTGAAAAGGAAAGTGAACATTGCTCTCAATTCTAAATATCAATAAAGATTTGCTTACTATTGCTATTTCCAAATTATGGTTCTATTTATTTTATTTCCATAGTTATATTTCTTGTTGTTCAATGGATAAACATGCATTTGGGGAAATATACAAACGGAGAAATAATTGGTATCATTTGGTTGGACACCCTTGTAATATTTGTTGGTACCCCTTGATGTAGTACTAAAATATACAACACCTTCATATGGAGTTGTCTTCCACCTGCCCTTAAGTATATCCTAAATTCCCTAGAGACACTTAAAACCTGCCTTACATAATCTTGTCCTATTGCTATAGTACATCGAGAGCAACACTCTGGGAGATCATTGTCACATACCAAGGAGTTGGGTAGTATGGATAAGAGTACAATCTATCTTCCTTAGTGCATTGAAGTATCTAGTCAAGTACAATTATTGTAAATCCTCAAGTATATCAGAGAGCTATAACACTTTTTTTTCAAGACCCTACAAACTATAGCAATTGAAGAACATGGAATGAAATTGCTACATAATTCTCAATTATATCATGAAATTGGGAATTCCATTAGCATAGTAATTCTTAGATAAGAGTAATACTCCCACTATATTTAAAAAAACGAGTTTGGGGCCCACCAATACCATTATGAGAGATTAGTGAAAGGACTCCTTGTGCAACATTGCTCTCTTTGGTGTAACTCTATAGTAATTTTTTGTGGACTTGCCAGTACAGTTACTGGTGACCCATCTCCACAGATTCCTCAAGGCAGTGATTGTGTTGGGAAAGAGATTGGATAGCCAACAAAGTTGACCTTGAATTCCCATGGCACACACCCACAACATACCAATGATGTAGGAAGTAAAGAAAATGGTTTAGTCTCTCTCTCTTAGTATATCAACACTCACCCAATTATTCCTCACATTGGAGAGAAAAAATTCTTCCCTAACTATGCAGGTCATATTTTTTTTTGTAAGATTGAGAAGATGGAGGGTAAGCATGGTAGGGTGGAAATTTCTCAGGTGAAGGTTATCATAAGGAAACAACATTTAAGAGGAATAAGGTTACACTAATGATCACTAGTTTTATGACTATTCCCTCAATCTCATGCCTCACTTCCCTAAAGTTGATATGAATAAGTTTGGTGGGATAGGATTTGATAGGTTGGGTTGACCAAATGGAACACTACTTTTCCCTTCATCCCATAGTAGATGACCTATTGAAAATTCATATAGTGTCCTTTGTTTGGATAAGGAACATTGGTAGTCTTGGAAACGACATAAGAAACCTTCTCCAGGGTTCATTATATGGAAGTAGTTTGTGAAATTCCTATTTGCTTGCATTATTTGGGATACTTTAATTTTATGGGCCAACTTACCAACTTGATTCAAACAAGCATGGTGGAAGAATGCATTGATTCTTTTTTTATCATTTGGTTTTTAGAACATAAAATTTAACTAACAAATGTTTTAAGCAATGCTTTATCAATAGTCTTAAGGAGGAAATCAAAGCATGAGTGGAGATGAACCTCCATTCTACTTGGACGAAGGCACTTAGCTTGCTCATTGTACCCAATTCTATCATATTCCCAATCCAAAATCCCCAACTTTCCTCCTCACCCATACCCAAATGTGGTGTCTCCACGGGGCTGAAATGGTGGAACACCAACTCAAGGGTCTCTGCTACATCTATGATGAAAAATATTCTCCAAGGCATATTACTGTAAGGAATATAAATTGTTTATGGCCATTTTTTAGGACATTTATGATGATGAATTTGATGGAGGGACTTAGGATAGTGACACTCCCCAACCCACTAAGGAATTTCCTCTTCTTGACCAACTAGCACTAAGTTTTTTTGACGCAAAATCTGACGGCTAAAAAGTCGAATTTGCTACAACCTATGGTCGACTATCCGACAATTCCAGTATTTTTTTATCGTCGGTGGGATATCGGCTAAAATCCAACGTAGTTCAAGACATCGGATATTCGACTAGAAAACACGTCGGTTAACCGACTTCCTCCAGCTTCACAAGTAGTCGGATTACCATCTTTTTCCATCGATTATGCGTCGGTTTAATCATCGATTAAGTGACGTATTTTCCATAAAAATGTCGGATTATGTCGTCGGTTAAGCGACATGTATGCCATACAAAATAAAAAGAATCCGACATTCCGAGCCGTCGGTCGTATTGCAAAACCGTAAGATATTACCATACGGTCGTCGGATTGGGCCATCGGTTAAGCAACGTGTATGCCATAAAAAAAGGAAACCGACATTCTGAGCCGCCGGTAGTATTGCAAAACCGTCGGATATTACCATACTTTCATCAGATTAGAGCGTCGGTTAAGTGACTACCCATTACAATTTTTTTTTTTTTAAATAGCATTTTTCAAATAAAAATTTTCATACTGTAGGAAATCAATATATTCTATCTCTATTGTGGAAATATGTAGAATAATTACATATATATATAACTGAGAACCCCATTATGCTCTTCCCATTGTATTAGCAACGGAGTAGCCTAAGGGAATAGAGCCGTTGTAATAAAGCCATTGTATTAGAGTCATTGTATTAAGCGGCGAAGTCAATCATTATTCAAGTGGACCTACAGGCTAGTGGGTGCCTATTAAGGTGGCACAAAAGACTGTACTCTAAGTCTCAAGTGCTAGTGTCTATGGAACTTACTTTATGGACTACAAGCTTTCCATGTAGCAGAATAAAAGGACTGGGAAGTTATGTAACATTGTGGCATATTTGTCACAAAGATACTGTAGTGTGCTTCCATTGTGTCAAGGTACTCTTACCTAACTTCTCTAATTTGGTATACTGAGGAGTTTGTATATTCATGTATGAGATCGTATTCTTTGAATAAGGCTCATTAGATAGTTAATGGGTAGTTACTTAATGTAAAAGACTCATTTTTATTAAATAAGAACTAGTAGGTGGTTGGTAGTCATTAATTTTGAGATTGCATGTAGTTAGGGTTTTGGGTTGTAGAAAGCCATCATCGTAGCCATTCATTGAGCTCCTTTATTTTTCAAGAATAATTTCATATTCTCTACTGAACAGGGCCAACCACGTGAAGGTGGAAGCTCTTATGGCCCCTCCCCCCCCTCACATCACTCTCAATTCCCCATACCCAATGCATGCACTCGAAAAAAACAAATATGTGCAAATTCATCCATATTTTATCATGAACTTTCATCCATTATTCATTCAATAAATGCTAACATTCACTAAACCATTGTTTCTGTCGATACACACATTCATTCAATAAAAGATAACATTCAATAAACCATTCATTAATCATTCAGTCAACACATTCATTCAATAAAAGCTGAAATTCAATAAAGGTAACAGTTTACTACACTGAATCATTAAAACATTAGAAAATTCATTAAACCATTCAATGAATTTCCGCCATCCAATGACTTTCCACAGTCTTCAGTTTCAGCCTGGAAACGGTTGATGATTCATGGTATTACGTTTCCCTTCAACTGCAAATGACAAACTCATAGTTCATTATTAAGGTTTGTCTGAAAAAGCTGACGGTCAAAGAAATCTTGATAGTGAACTATGAGTTTGCCATATTGTAGCTTAAGGGAAATGTAAATATAGAATGAATCATCACCATTGTTAGAATATTCATTGAGATTCTCTCTGTTTCGAGAATAATTTCATATTCTCTACTGAACAGGGCCAACCACGTGAAGGTGGAATCTCTTATGCCCCCCCCTCCCCCACATCACCCTCAATTCCCCATACCCAGTGCATGTACTTGAAAAAAACAAATATGTGCAAATTCATTCATATTTCAGCATGAACTTTCATCCATTATTCATTCAATAAATGCTAACATTCACTAAACCATCGTTTCAATAAAAGATAACATTCAATACACCATTCATTAATCATTCAGTCAACACATTCATTCAATAAAAGTTGAAATTCAATGAAGGTAACAGTTTACTACACTAAATCATTAAAACATTAGAACATTCATTAAACCATTCATTCATTCATTAGACCAAAAATAGTGGACGATATATTGTTATCGAAAATATTTAGACGTTGTTTTTCCCGTCCTTCTTTTTATAAGTTTTTCTTCTCTTCAGTGGTATATAATCTATGAGAGGACCATCTACATCATCTGGACTTTTTCTTCCAGTTCTTGGTTCTTTAGCAGGCGCTTTTGGTGATGTTTGCAATATCCTAGCTGATTGTTGTTCTAGACCTGGATTTTGCGGCAAGGGGTTTGGATTTGTTGCAACGATGTGAAAATGTTACATCGTTATATTTTGCTATTGTAATGACAAGTTTTTCATTTAAAACAATTAATTACAAAGGTGTTTTTTTACCAGGTGTGACCAAATCATGTTGTTGATGTTCTTGTCCAGTATCAACATGTACAGTTTCACCCTCTACATGCTTTGCAGTTGAAATACGATGAACTACAATTAATGGTCACCATTTGCAATGCTATACATAAAATTGTAGCATATGAATAAATTCATTACCGGGATTTGAAGCTTGATCATCGATTTGTTGTTGTCCCTCCTCGACACTAATGGGATCATTACTTTCCTATTAAAAATAGAGTCAATATTTTACATCAAATATTTGGAACGAAAATATTCCACAAGCGACAAATATTCATTAAACTATATAGATTCTATATACCTGTGCACCGGATGGATTGGTACCACAAGACTGTGTCTGCCCAGATAAGCTTCTTCTACGTTCAACAACAGCTCCAAAGCCTTCCTAGAAGCCAAGCTTCATGTCTTCCTATGTGGGTACTTCATTGAATCGATCGGCCTGCATATTTGCTTATTGTCGTTAATTAACATTTTACGGTGCAATAAAACGAAAAATAATTTTCAATTTATTATTTGTATTCATTGTTGGTTTCTCGAAACTTACAAACCGTTCCGCCAAATTTGAATAACCACTAGGGCCAAGCTTGTGCTGACCTACTTTTTCTAGTCTTGCCTTTGTGGCCTTTGATGTGTCTGGCAGCCTATGCAAGTGTTGAAATACGTTAGATGTTCCAAGTTCGATATAGAAATCAAGGATAATAAGGTTTAGAATTACATTGCGGAAAGTATTGCATACCTCCCTGTGCCTGGTGTTAGATTGCCTTCTCTTCTCAGAGCCTTCTCCTTTCCATATTCCACTAGAGCTCTCCACTCCATTGCTAGAATCATTGGTGGGCGCTCATACCTATGGTTTCTTTCGAGGTGTGTCCTATATTGGTCTTGGACAACCTTCACATGTTGACAAGCCTTTTTCAAGACATTGGCATGACTGAAGGTTTTCTCCCCGAACAGGCCAACCAACCGATTAGTGAGTTCATCTTTTAAATGTTTTGGTTGTCTATCCCACCTCGATCGGATGGTGGGCCTGAAGATCTCCAAGCAAAAGTCATTCATATGTTTATAGAAAACATTGTTTCATGCACAACGATCATGCCATGATCATAAATAGTTGATAAAAAACGTTTTATCGGTATATTACAATGAAATTATAAACACTAATTAACCTGATCAACTATGATTAATTACCTGGGATCGTCGGTATCTTTATTGGGACGAGATCTTCGTCCACCAAAAATGTTGTCTCCAGTGTTCCTGTGCTTTTGACATGGGAAGATCCTGGAAATGTAGCTTGTTCGACATCAAAATTAATAGGGGACTCGATGTCGACCCCTTCTTGTGGAGGATCCGTTGTGTGTTGGTCAGTAGCGGATGTTGCGCTCACAGCGGGGGTCCATGGTGTTTCGGAACGTGTTGCCGACTGTTCGGTCGACAACAATGGCGAAGGATTAGAACTACGTGGAGTCGTTTGGTCGTGATGCGAAGTCTCTCCACGAGCCTTGCTGGGGCCAACACCACCTTCACCAATATTGTGTGGTCCCTTATAATTCTGTAAATACACACCACATCTTATACGTTCAATACTATCATATAAAAGAGAACATTATAAATATTTAAACGAATTATTCTATGATTCAAGATTCCTCAACTTACTCGCAAGTTATTAGATCTATGTTCCAACAATGCAATCCTTTCTTTAATTGCACTTGTCTGTGGAACCTGGATTACTAGAGAAAGGATTTCTGCAGTATATCTATTCAACAATTTCTCTACCATCTTTAGCGGGTGTGCGGCTTCACCAATTTTTTCACAATCGTGAAGCACCTCTACCACTTCAGGGTCTAACGGAAAATATTGCGATGTTGATTCATATTGTGATTCACTAGTGGGCTGCAACAAACATATATAAAGCACTACTGAGTTCTCTACTGATAGATTCAAAATTTTATATTAACGTATATAACACATCTATCATGATAGTTTCGTAAAATTACAACACGGTTTACATTATCATAACAAAACCAGTATATCACATGAAAACTACATAACAAAATTAACATTATGCTACGTATTATATTGATACAATTGAAATGAATTATACCTGCGACCTCGAGGATTGCGATCCACTCATTGGATCAATGGTCATAGGTGACTTGCCCCGATCTATTAATATCTGGGAGCTGCCCCTAACAACACCCTAATAAAAAAACATAGTGAAAGTCACCTAAACGATTCCAAAACTATTCATGAGAAAACACATCAAAAAAATTATTATTCATATTATATTTTTAATATTACAAAGATGTATACTCGTTGCGTGGACCCTGGTGTGGCCGACCTTACGGAACCAGCCTGCATCAAAAACATAGACTAAAAAATTACGTAAACGAAACCAAAATATTCATTGAAACATTAATATAATGCTAAAACATTTTGACATATTTTAATTGTACAATCAAATCAGGTCTACCTGTTGCCCCGAGGGTGATGTCGTTTGATCAACATTTGACAGGTGTATTTCCCGATCAATGTTCTGCATCAAATATAAATTTCATTATATTAAACAACCCAAGTTATTAATAATGGAAAAACAAAGCAAATAAAAACTCTTTTCTCTTATTATATTTGTACTATTAGAAAGATGTATACCTGCTCCGTCGAGGAAGAAGTTCTCCTTCGACCATTTGTTGGCAAGGATTTATCCTGATCACTGGCCTGCGAAGTAAATATGGGAAATTTAAACGAAATAAACTAACAAAAAATCCTTATGATGTTTAATTTATTACTAAAAGGTTGGGTAAAATGTTATATAGTAACCTTGTTTGTATCTACTCGGTTGACAGGGTAATTAATAAGCAACTCGTCCCCTGCAAATATTGTTTTAATAGCAACTACAAAAACACGGTTTCCTTCACGCCCCTCAAATTCGCAATTTGGTTGCTTAATTGTAGACCCTGGTTGTGTACTGTTTATAAACCCCGCAATATTCCCTGTGGCCTTTGGCCTTCCGTCCATGTACAACGTTCCTCCTTTATTTTGATTTTTATCTTTCAATTGTAAATAGTTTGTTGACAATCCATAGCTACGCATACTTTTTGTATATCGGACAAGGCGCATCCAATCGTTGTAGTTGTATATGGGTCCAACATACTCCATCAATTTTGTACATGTCCCGTAACCGACCAAGATGCAATCCATGGAAAACAACCCGAAACCATGTATCGACGACGGTGCAATTCGATATCTCCTCTCGTTCACACAAAAATTAGTGTTCGGTGGAGGAAGATCCTTCGGTACCCATTGTTTCACTAAATGTCTCTACCTCAAGGGCACCTCTTCATCGTCTTTTGTCTCATCACCATAGGAACATGCCCCCCCTTGACCGTGAAAAAATTCATTGCGTCTATGGAATATTATTTTGGTTTTTTGACATCTAGTTGATACAATTCTTCTAACCTACTGGATGTCTCACTTTCCTCTATCCTTCCTAAACTGCCCGCGCTCAAGGAAGACAGATCAGACAAATACCTGTTTGGTTCTACCTGCACCATTGGAAAAAAGTTTAGATTCGACCGCAAGGCATAGCGCCTCTTAAAAGTTGACATGTATCGCCTTTTATAATTTTACTTGATCCTCATTCCCTTTGTCAACATGTAGGCATTCAAGTGATGATCGGAAGACGACCTATTTATTTTTCTTAAGAGTAGAAAGTCATGCAATATTTATGAGTTGTTTTTTACTATTTGATTTAATGCTACATCACACATGTAACACACATGTAGCACACATGAAATACTACACATACACGTTACAAGATCTCCTCTAATGCTACAAGTCCTGGCTACTTAACGAAAACTATTTACCACATATTTGATTACCTTAGTGTAGACGTTTCCTGTAATATACTTAGAAGAGTTACTTTTAGAAATGGCTGTGCCTCTTAGAGGCTAGTCAACTCTAGGAACCAAGTGACCCTATGATAGGGATAGTACAAACCAGAGAGAGAGAGATGATTGGGCTATGGTACGGTCAATCAAAGAAATTCAGTGACAGTAAAAAGGCTCAGTACAAAGACCAACCAGTAAGGTACAAGTAAAAAAAAAAAGAATGGGTATAAAGACTCACAACCCTTGGGACTAAGGGGGTGTACACTACCTCAAACGTGGACAAACTACCATAGTTATAACCACAAGACCAAAAACATAAAAGACGGTCCAAATCAATATATGCAATATATCCTTGTAACTACCTCATATATGCAATATCTCCTTGTAACTACCTCATATATGCAATATCTCCTTATAACTACCTCTTGAAACTCAAATAGTACCACCAAAAGGTATGATAGCATGCAATCTTCCAAACTAAGGTTAGGAGGGTGGTATCCAGTAAGGTACAAGTAAAAAAAAAAATAATGGGTATAAAGACTCACAACCCTTGGGACTAAGGGGATGTACACTACCTCAAACGTGGACAAACTACCATAGTTATAACCACAAGACCAAAAACATAAAAGGCGGTCCAAATCAATATATGCAATATCTCCTTGTAACTACCTCATATATGCAATATCTCCTTGTAACTACCTCATATATGCAATAGCTCCTTGTAACTACCTCTTGAAACTCAAATAGTACCACCAAAAGGTATGATAGCATGCAATCTTCCAAACTAAGGTCAGGAGGGTGGTACGAAGTGGGTATAAAGACACATAACAATTTGGAGAAAGTGGGTGTACCTCAAATGTGGACAAACTACCATAGTACCCACAAGACCTAAAACATAAAAGGTGGTACAAATCAAATGATATCCCAATATCAGTAAAACACCCAAAAGGTAAAAGGCAAGGTACCACAAAAATATTATCGACAAAATGAAAGGACCATAAGACAATCGACCAAGGTGGGGTACAACCATTCATCTCTCTCTCAAATGTACCATTGTTCCATATAACTTGAAAGACCATCATCACAGTAAACGGAAAAGTCCACACCGGTGATGTGATCACGTGGTCCTCTAGACTACTCCTACGGTCAAGCGTTAGTGGCTCCATGAAGGGGTGTTCAGTCCCTTTAGAAGACCATCTAACTCAACCATCTCGAAGACCTAGGAGAAGAGGACATCACACATCATCAAATGAGTATTGGTAACTACCGTGTATGAACTCAAAAACCCTAAAGCAACCGAGCGTGCAGAAGGGGAACTATGAAAAGACAAGGCTTGCAAGCCAAAGAAATCCTAAGATTCCGAGGTTCATCTTTAAAGTGAGGCCATTTTTCCTCCATATCTCTAAATGCAAACCCATCTACAGGCATCCGAATAATGTCGTCTTGACTTATGTTCCGTGCATGGTAATCCATAAACTGCGTTATGTTTTTGCACTTGAACAGTCGTTGCAAACGGGGAATAATGGGAATATAACGTAGAACCTTGCGAGGCACCTTTTTAGTTACTTGATCTATGTGATATCTACTGATATGACATTCGGGACATTATGTTGCAAATTCATGCTGGTTGTAATAAAGAACATGATCATCGGGGCATGCATGAATTTCTTCATACTACATTCCAATTTCTTTCATGATGGCAGATAAATCTCGATATGTGCGAGGTAAAATATTTGAAGGTAGTAACAAATATTCACCTATCATGCTACAACAAATTAAAATAAAAATCTAGTTAATATAATATAGAAATAATATTAATGAAACAAATTTCATCCGTAGTAATTTGACTTATATATGAATTAACAATAAAATACATGACAATCATATATATTTTGTGATGGAATATATTACATACCTTAACATCCGTGTGACTGATATGTTTGAAAGACCATTCATAACCTTCAAGTTCATTACCAACAATATAGCAGAGATAAGATTTATCTTGGAGCCATCATAAAGGGGTTCGTCTGCCTTGTCAAGAAGAGGTATATCATGAATATCATCAAAATGTTCATCATTTTCATGATCATCATCATCATCCATTCCAACATTAAATGAATCATGGATCAAAGTATTTGTAACATCATCTTCAACTATGTTATCATTGTGATCATCTTCTTCAATGTGATCATTAACTTGTTCTCCATTAATATTCATAGCTCCATGTTCCTCCTGTACTTGTTCTGGAAGCACTTGCTGATCCGGACGATATGCCGTAGGATGTCTTTCCTTTATAATTACATGAAACAATCAATAGATAAAAGTTACAAAGAACAACGACCAATTGTACTGTTGGTAAAAAATAAGAAATATTATAATAATACATAAATTTACAAAAGCAATCAAAATAAAAACATATATAATGCAAACTTACAAATGGATGGTATTCATGTCCCCCCTTGGCGTGCCCATGCTCCCTACAATGTTTTGTGGCTGTTGTAATCAAAATTCTTCTCCTCTTAAAGCCTCTGCATTGATTACATGGACAATAGCATTTACCATCACCCCTTCTTTCAACTCCTTCCCACAATCTAGTAAGCAATTGTCGATTTTGTTCGTCTGGATCAGGAATATTCGTAGTTGACATTTTCTCGTAAAGAGCTTAAATGAAGATTATCAATCTTAGAAAATGAAGCTCCAGAGTACTTTGCTCACTTGAATAACAAAAACAACGAAAAACAGTCCGCCGAACAAAAAAAACATCCGCAAACCGTCGCTGGTATGGCAAACATGTCGGAATGGTTTGATATTTATAAATCGTAAAAGTAAAAAAGTGAACCCTACGTTGGATATCCGACGACGCTAATCTTGTGACAGTTGGGAAAACATCCGTCGGATATCCGACCTCTTCGGGTTCAAAATAACGTCGATTATCCAACATCCAAAGCGTCGGATATCCGAATAGGCATCGAATATTAGCATATTCGTCGGATATCCTACCAGCCTCGTCGGATATTCAAATGGACGTCGGATATCTGACTGATATTTCTAGAGATTTAAAAAAAAAAAAGTAATTTTCAAAGAAAAATCCGACGACATAGTACATTTCGTCGGAGGTCGTTGGATTTGCTCGTCGGATTTTGGGTTCAAATCTACTAGTGTAGGTGAAAAACTCCAAATCTCTCTTCATGCTTTGATTGGTATTTCCTCTCCTTAGAAGTTCAAGTTGGTATGCTATATCAACCATCATGAGTTAATTGTGTTAATTGATAGTGGAAACACCCATAATTTCATTGGTTCACACATTTCCCAAGTAACACATTGCTATATCCATGTTTTTTAACATTTTTCATATTATGATTACCAATGGGGCTCTATGAATTGCGGTGATTGGTGTGAAAATATGAAACTTTAAATGGGTGATTATTGCTTGAAAATTCACATAGTTTCCATTGAAATGGGTGGCTATGACATTTTTTGGGGTCCTAAATGGTTGAGAACATTAAGCACCATCACCATAAATTTCATGGAGTTATACATGAGTTTCCCAAAGGATAGACTTTACTACATGATCAAAGGTCTCAAAATAGGATCTATAGACCTAGTTAGCTCCCATTGTTGGTAAATATCCTAAATGAGGGTAACTATGGAATTATTGTAGAAATCCATTATGTTCATGCCTTTGAGAATGATTCTGATCCAATTCATTTGGACTTGGAATTAGTTTTTGAAAAACATCATTGGGTGTTTGAACTTGCCCAAGGACTACCATCATCACATGGTGAGAATTTCTTAATATTCCATTTCTCCTAGGTAGCCTCCCACCCCTAATGTGTGTCCATATCATCACCCTTTTTCCTAAGGAATGAAATAAAAAATATTGTCCAAAAGTTTTTGGTAGGTGTCATCCATCCTAGTACCAACCCTTACTCTTCTCTAGTTGTCATGGTTTATAAGAAAAGGAACTTGGTGCATGTGTCTTGAATTTTGAGATTTTAACAACTTGACTATCAAAGATAAATTCCCCATTCTCATCATTGATGATATATTAGATGAGCTACATGGTGCTCAATTATTCGCCAAACTTGATCATTGCTCGGATTATCACCAAATTCACATCAAGAAAGTAGATATTCTAAAGAATGTTTTTTGCATTCTCGAATGTCATTAAAGTTTTTGGTGATTCCTTTTGGCCATTTCAATGTGCCTTCCACTTTTCAAAGCCTAACGAACAACATATTTCAATACATTCTACTCCATTTTATCCCTATCTTCTTTGATTACATCTTTCTCTACAACAAACTTGGGAAACACATGTGGCACATGTAGATTACATATTACAAATCCTCTATCATTAACAATTGTTTCTCAAATATTCTAGATATGCTTTTGGTGTCTCAAAAGTGGAACATTTGGGACACATTGTTAATGGGGAGGGTGTGTGTGTTGATCCAAAAAATATTTAGGTGATGATAGATTGGCCTTTCCCCAAGACCCTCAAAATTTTGCGGGGTTGTCTTGGTCTAACATGTTACTACAAGAAGTTTGTATATAACTTTGGAAAAATTGTGGCTCCCCTTGCCACCTTTCTAAAAATGAATACCTTAAGTTGAAATCAGGAATTTCAACATGATTTTTAGGCTTTAAAAGATTCTATATGTACTATGTCAGTCCTCACCCTACCCAAATTCAATAAGAATGTTTTCTTGGGATGTGATGCAATTGGAAAAGGGAATGGGGTAGTGTTAATGCAAGAGAGTTTCTCATTGGCCTTCACCAACAATAAATCATGTGATATAAACTTGGGGAAATCAAACTATTAGAAGGAAACACTGGCTATTCTTCATGCAATTATATGTGGCATCCATACTTGATGGGGCATCGTTTCTAGATAAAAATAGACCCTCATGGTTTGAAATATTTCCTGGAACAAAGGTTGTCCACCCTAGATAAACAAAAGTGGGTCACTAAAATGTTAGGCTATGACTATGATATTTGTTGCAATAAGGGAAAGGTGAATGTGATGGTTGATTCTCTATATAGGAAGTATGATGAGGAAGGTTCCTTATTTTCCTTATCTTTCGTAGTGCCAAATTGTTTGTAGGTGGTACATTAAGAATGGTCAGCAAATTCCAAGATCATGCACTTGATACACTGACTATAGGTTGACCCACAAGCACCATTCTGGATATGCTTGGAAGAATGATGAGATCCACCATAAAGGGAATATTTATTTTTTTTATTTTTTTTGGATTCAACATTCAAGCCTAGAGTATTTTTATGTAAATTCAAATCTTCTACCACAATGGGTTATTCTAGGTTTCAAAAAACATATGAATGGATTAAGCATTCAATCTTTTGGTAAGGAATGAAGATGAACATATGCACCTTTGTGGCCAAATGTGAAAATTGACAATGACACAAGGGCAAAACAATAAAGTCCTCCATGAACATTTCAACCTTTACCCATTTTAGCCACCATTCATATTGAAATTTCTATGGATTTCATTGTGGGCTTTCCAAAGTCAAGGAACAACTTAGTGATCATGGCATTTTTTTATCACCTTTATAATTATGGTTTATTTTGTGCCTTACAACACCCATTCAAGGCCTCTATAGAATCACAAGTATTAGTAGACTATTTTTTGTAACTCCATTGCATTTCTCAATCAATTGTCATTGATTCTGACTCCACCTTCACTAGCAATTTCTATTAGGAAATGTTTCAGCTTCAATTTCAACATAACATATCACCCCCAAATATATGTCCAATTGGAAATAAACAAGTATTTGTAAGCTTATTTATGTTTTTTTGCATTCACTTGGTAAGCCCTATGGGTCTAGTGATTATAATTGGTCAAACAATGGTATAATACAACCTATCGTAGTGCTACTAAAAAAGCCCCTTTGAGGTAGTCTATGGAAAATTGCCCCCATTAGTAATCTTCTACTTACCATGAATTTCTAAGGTTTAGGATTTGTAAAAAACCTTGATATACCATGCTAAGGATAATATAATGTTGGATCAAAATCACATGAAGCAACAAGTCGATAAACAACTTCAAATGCCACTTTGAAAAAGGGGATCATGTGTTCTTGCATATCAAGCCATATAAGTAGACATCACTCAAGGAGAAGATACATAAAAGTTATCCCCTAAATTTCATGGACCCTATACTATCTTCAAACTTATAGGCTCGTTGACTTACAACTTGTCTTTTCCTATCCATTTTTAAGTGTCATTGAATCTTTCATGTGTTTTGTTTGAAGAAAATGGGTGGGTCCAATTGCAAAGTTCAAATTAGCCTTCCCGAACTAGACAAGGAGGGCTCCATTTGATTGCATCCTGAGAATGTCTTGTACAAACATGAGTGTTGTATTCACCACCACATTATCAAGGAGGTTTTGATTGAATGGATGGATGTATAGCCTAAATATGCTACATGAGAATATACATGGATCTTCCACCATTTTCCTTGGCTCTAGCCTTGAGAACAACACTAATTTGTAAGGATCAAGGCATATTAGGGTTCCACCATAACTCTACTATTTAGGAGAATATATCGTTACTTAAACTATTGGGCCCATCTTTATTAAACAAATCCCGTGAGGTACTAGAGTGTAAAATCAATAATTCTAAGTGGCCTCATTAAATAAGGTCCACTAGTTAGTGGTCAGGAATTCATTAATGGAGGTCCACTAGGTGGTTAGGGTTTTGGTTAATTAGAAACTATATAGTAGTAGAAGCTATGTTATTAGATTCCAAGTGAATTTTATTGTATTTGAAACTCTTCTAAGTTGAATTTTTCCCATCGAAGAGGCAAGTGAACATTGTTCTCAATTCTAAATATCAATAAAGCTTTGCTTACTATTGTGATTTCCAAATTATGGTTTTGTTTATTTTCTCTCCATAGTTATATTTCTATATATTTTTCTTTGAATATTCAATTTTAGCCAACAAGGAACACCACACATTCCATAGAAGGAAGAACATTCTTTTTGGGAGTGAAAGACAACACTCTCAAGAGAGAACAATGGAATGGATTAGTACAAGAGAGAACAATGGAATGGATTAGTACAAGAAGGTAGAAGACCACTTCATTCCAATACTTATAAAGGATTAACGAAGGAGACGAAAAAGGAGCAACGTAAAGATCCACCTAAAATTAGATGCATAGATAGACGAGTACATGAGCATGTGAGATACTATAGAAAGTACGTGAATTCAATTTTTAATTCATGGTAACTATTGCAATAGGAGAATAAATACAAGCCTTACTGATTTTGTCCACATTTGTATCATCCTCATTGGTGTAGGAACCACTGTATACGCAAGAATGACCATTAGCATGGTTACAATAGAGGGTGTGGTAACTCCATAGCGAGAACAAAGTCCAAAGGACACTCTTCACGTAGTGATGATTGGTGGGCCAAAGAATTGCAGCCATAAACATTGAAACCCCTTGCTCGTTACTTAAATGATCAACCTAGTATTTTGTACAAATTTGGAGGTACCGTGTATTATATATGAAATTTCAAAGGAATAACTTGTCTAGTAGTATAAATGGGAACTTAAACCAATAACAGTAAAGGAACCTACTTTAATCATACTTTAATCAACTAGAAAGCATTTTATTTAAAAACAGAGATAACATCTATCTACAAATTGCATAAATGCAAGATTTAACTATTCAATTTAACACCTGCTTATTTATCATTCCCAGAGTGGAAAGCTAGACCAGATTCCCCAACTTAGCTATGTAGATAAAGGTGAATAACTACCTTACTGTGGCTCATGTATATAGGATGCAGGAAACAAAGTAACTACCAATTGCATGCAAATTCTTGAGATGAAGAGGGAGAGTATTAATTAAATTGAATAATAGATGCAAGCATATAAAGTAAATACCAACTTGAGAAAACATAAACATAACTACTAAAATCATAAATAAGGCATATATATGAAGAGAAAATGAAAATAATTCTTTCTATAGGAAAAAATTACAAAACATGTAGAATTTCAACACGAACTCTGATATGAATTTAGAAATTATTAAACCAGCATAGATCCATCTTAAACGCAGATCTATCAAGCACCGAGAGGGGTCCAATTTCTTGAGATCTATTTTTTTTTAATCTAACACTCAAGAAATTAGATCCCACTCTTTCTTGATAGATTTGAATTTAAGTTTTTTTATTTTATTTTGCAAGCCGACATGTATTTTTTCATTATTTTTTATCTTTATTTTTGATAATGTAGTGTTATGTTACGTACGTGACAACATCTCCCCCATAATGGGATGTAGAGCACCTCGCTCCTCTTGGTGCAATAAAGTAAAGAACTAAAGGAAAATGCATGCAAGGGTTCTGAGTCCTTCCCATGAGTGGGCCCAACCAAGGGAGCTCCTGTAACCCTTGCTAAATGATCCAACTTGAAGATAAAACAAAACTAGTTTTTCTCCATTAAAAATATGCCATAAACAATAAGGTAGAAAACTACCTCTCAATACGAATTTGACTTGACCAACAAAGGAGGAATGAAAATTCTAAACATAAGAAGCATGATAAACTAAGTAACTCATATGCTTTGATTCTACTACTATTTATACTTGATTAAAATCAAAACTGCCCATGCAATCAACTCCATGATTTGTGGAAGATGTCTCCTTGTTAACTAGAAATCACATGCAAGTTTGGTGGAATAGATACCCCCTTTAGGAATTCGACCTTGGCCTTCAATAACTTGATTTATAATGGTATCTAAGTCCTTCTCCAAGTGGTGGCATCTCATGAGAAATATTTTCACTTGAGTAATTAGTTATGTGGGATTGAATCCCCCTCGATAAATTCGACCTTGCATCCATAATTTCAACCTCTTATGCTCATTGATTCCATCTTTAAGTGGTGGCAATTCATGAGAAAAATTAGAGGACACAATCCCTTAGATTTCTCAATCTTCTTTTAGTTTGTCTAGTTAAATCATTGAAGAAGATTGAGCTAGTTGTTGTGACTTGATCTCTTCCACTTTCCTTTAGATAACTTCAACCTACAACTACACCACAAATCAAGAATGATTTGAAAAATATTATCCCATTATCTCAACAAATAAACAAAAAGAATAAGCAAATTAAGTAAACATTACTAATCAAATGTCAAGATAATCATATAACAAATATGTGTAGGCTTTAAGTAAGATTATAATAAGTTCATCATTAATCACACACAATTAATCCTTTTTAGCTACTTAGGTATCACCAAGATGGTCCAAATAATGTGTCATTTTAGGGGTCCATCATACCCCCCAACTTTAAGATTTTGCATATCCTCATGCAACAAAACAACTTCCCAAGAGTTGGTCTCTTCATAGAGTCTAAACATGATGTTTCAGGTAGTGGCCAATTTCATTTGATTGTATCTGAAGAAGGCTGATACATACTATTTCTTTTGATGGTAATCTTGGGTACATGCTAGACTTAGTACTAGGAGTTCAAATGTTACTTTAACTGCTCCTCTTACTGTTGTAGCATCACTTTCCTACAATACTCTATTTTTTCGGTAATGCTAAAGAATGTGGTTCATGTAGTACTTTTTTTTGTTTCCTTTCCCTTGAATGTACCTTGTAGATGATCTTTGAAAGTGGATAATAACAACACGTAATATTTGAAAATGTAATGTGTAAGAAGGAAAATTGTCTTGTATAAACAACACACGAATTCTCTTTAATGAGGGTGCTTTCATCCTTTTTGCATAGTACCCTTCAACATGAAAATAACTTGCAAAGTGATGGATTGATTATTTATATACCTGATATTCCCTCTTTTGTTGTGCAAATGGCCTCTTCAGACTTGATTTTCGATGTCCTCATCGAATTTAAAACACTATTATATCACTATAAGCCTTGTATGAATATTAAGTGACTAAATTAACATGAGTTAGTACATTACATATTTACTTAAACTTTGAATGTTTGCATGTAGGTTCCATCGAAGGATGATATTGAAATGCTTGCTTGATTTCATCTCCTGGCTTGCTTGGTTTCACTTACTGACTCGCTTTCTTTCACTTGTTGGCTCACTTGATTCCACTTGTTGGATTGATTGCTTATCATATTTGGATCTCTTGATTTAAATGATTGTTGACCTGAATGCTTTATGAATTATTCATGAAGTATATTCGTGAATGATTCTCGAAAACTTGGTTCATGCCTTTGGAAGATTAGAGAATCCTTCATTTTGCTTGATGACTCTATTTCTAGAGGTAGAGTACTACTTTTCCCCTGCATGTTTGTAATCAAATTGTTTAACCCTCTTAAATTCATCATTTTTCTATGAAATTGTACAGGGAGATTTTTTTTGTTTTGTAAGTACCCACGGGGATTTGAACTTGTGACCTTCCATTTACAACTTCTCAACGCAATTATTCATTACCAATTTCTCTACCCACCGTGGGCATATAGGGATATATATAAATATGTCCTCTATACCCTAAAAATATCTCAGACATTTATTCCATACCAAGGGAGAGTAATGATAAAAATACCGTACCTATGTCAATTCTACATTTAAATCTGCAAGGTTCATGTAAAGGACTGTAATTTAATTTTGTACCCCACTTAAAATCATCCATTTTTTTATAAAATTGTATGAGGAGATATAGGAACATTTCTTATCCACCCTAAAAAATTTCCAGACCTTGATTGCAACCTATGAATGAGCATAATAAAAATATAGTACCTCTGTCAAATTTGCTTTTAAATCCGCAAGCTTCCTATAGAGGTCTATAATTGAAGTTTATACCCCACTTAAACTCATCCATTTTTTAAAAAATTGTATGGAGAGATAGATTAACATTTCCTCTACACCCTAAAAAAATTTCAGACCTTGACTCTAGATTATGAGGGAGTAATTAGGAAAATACAGTCCCTATTTCAAATCTGCCATTAAATTTGCAAAGGACTATAATTAAATTTTCCAGCCCCATTAAACTCAATATATATTGATAAAACTATATCAGGAGATAGATAAATATGTTCTCTATTACCTGTAAAAATTTCAGCCTTCGGTATGAATGCATCAGGTAGTAATAGTGATAACACTAGACCATATTGCTTCTTGATGCTTGAATTCTTACTTTTGATTTCTCCTTGGGAAACGAGATTGATCCTTTGATATATTTTGCATGCACATGCTTTGATCCTCCAAAACATATGTACTTTATGAATTATTTGTTCCAATCTTTTGCATACAAGAATTGTGAGAGTAAAAGTAAGGAGTATCAAGTACAAAATTTATTTATTTTTTATCTCTTTCATTCTTTCTCGGAGCAAGGGAACCATTGTTGGTTTTCACCAATGCTCTGCCTCATCGCGCCATTATTGGTTTTCACCATGAGGAATATTTTATTTCTACAAACCTATACCCACCCCAAATAAGTTTTTCAAGTAAAGACATGTCCTAGGATCCTTAGAGATGTTTTCACCATATGAATTTTTTTATTTTTGTTTTATTTTTCTTCTTTTTTTATTAATGAAAACAAATCTATCTATCCTACACTTCTTGGAAAAGATTACCTATATTCTCAATTGTATGAATACTTCCAATGTGTCAACTTGCGTATAAATATCCCACTTAAACTCATATCCAAGTCTGAAAAATATACCCCAGTAGATGCCAGGCTATGAGAGACCAGCTGCACAATTGTATATGGTAGCAAGAAATATTGAATATTGGAGTGGTATTGTTGGCTTATGATTGCTTGAAACCAAGGTTCAATGTAGTCACAATCTCTCTAGATTTCTAGTTCATTTTCAATGATTTTCAAGTCTTTCTCTTCTGTGAACTGAATTTATTCTAAGATTTGTCCATTGCTCTCTTGGGTGCACAATGGATCTGGTAACAAGCATGTAATAAATTCTTCAACATCGGTATCTAATGTCCGCTCCCTGTAAAATGTTGTCCATGGATCTTTAATTTCCTTCGTATGCATGAAAGTGTGATTGAGATAAAAACATGGTACTTTGATCTAACTTGCATGCATGGAAAGATGACAAAGAAAAAGCTCTCTTCTTCATGATTTCCATACTCAAATTCATTGAAATATAACGAAATAGGAAAAACTTCATTATCTTCTTCTAAAATTTTCTCATGGATCTCTTATTCGTATGTGGATTCTTGGGATACAGATATGATATTTGGTTACAACTCTTAGGTTGGAAAAAGGATATGTGAAAATCCTTGCAAGAAGGTATCCTCCTAATTGCTTCAAAAAATACTTTATCATTTCACTGGCCATGAGTTCCTACCGCAACATACACCACAAACATGGGGGTTTGATACATATAAATCATATGGATGTATGAAATCCTTTTTTTACCTTTTTCCAATAAAATTTCAAACTATTCCTAATAAAATTTTAGTACCTCCCCGGTAATGGCGACAAAAAATTGGTGGGCCAAATAATTGCAGCCATAAACAAAGAATCCCTTGGCTCATGACTTAAATTATCAATCCTGAAGTTTGTACAAACTTAAAGGTACCATGCACTACATATGAAATTGGAAAGGAATAACTTGTCTAGTAGTATGAATGGAATCTTAAACTGATAACGGTAAAGGAACATAATTTAATCAACAAGAAAGCATTCTATTTAAAAACAAAGATAACATATATCTACAAATTGCATAAATGCAAGATCTGACTATTCAACTTAACACTTGATTTTTAATCATTCCCAAAGTGTCAAGCTAGACAAGATTCCCCAACTTAGCTAAGTAGCTAAAGGTGAAGATACATTAATAAAAAAATAATACACGTTAATTCAAACATGCATTATAAATTGAACAATGTATTCAGAGAAAGCATTACAGAGTTGTTGCACTCGATATGTTGAGTGCATCCTCTTCATCATGTGGGTAACAACTAGATACACCATATTTTTCTTTGATTTGCTCAAACACACAACAATAGGGATAGATATTTGGCATGTACATTTTTTAATAATCCATATAAGGCATGTTTCTACCATTCAATCATCTAAACTCTTTCTTGTCACCGTCCCATATCCTTGTTAGGAACCCATGTCTTTACCTTGTTAGTATATTGTTGTTGGACGCATATGCTTTGTAAATCGTCCCGTAGTATTTGTTGATCCATAGTTTATATTAGCCCATAGTATTGACCCATAGTATTGGACACATATGCTTTGTAAGTCGTCCCATAGTATTATATTTCCCATAGTTTTGACTCATAGTATTGGTGCCTAGACTTAGCCCATGGTTTGTATTGACACATAGTATTGACCCATGGTATTGGCTCCTAGACTTGGCATATAAGTGTGTGTTGAGGCCTATGGAGGCACCATGAAGTTAATTGTATTGAGCTTGCTCAAAGGAGGTTGCCCCCTCGAAGTGGCCCATGATCAATATAGAAGTGATTCTGAGTTCTATTATTTATGATATCTTGTGTATTTGCATTAATTAATTATTGCAGGTTCATCACATCTGGTATCAGAGCACTTTCTTGGGCTCGTTGGGTGGAAGTTCTACCAAATTTTTTTTTCGCATCTGTTGCAGCTTCGGATTTGGGAATAATCTCTATCCGCTTAACTATGGGAAGTACTTGGGCATAAGCCCTAAAACTCATTGTGAGGAGTACCACAAGAACCCCAAAGTAGCTGGCCCATTGAGAGGACCTGCCAGCGAAAAGGGCAACGACCCCTACCTGATTGACTAGTTCCCACCCGTGAGGTAAACCAAGAGTTGTCGTTTGTGGCAAAGCGGTTATCAGTTTTACCTGAGCCGGGGAGTGAGGGGTACTACCCCAATACGCAAGCCGTCAGACAGCATTGGTGGTCGAGTGAAACACCTAAACTGTTAGGAAGCCGTACATACCTGGGGTCCATATTTATTTTCAGTTGAACTATTGCCGATCACTTCCGCTCCAGATCCAACCATTTCAGATCTATTCTGAAAGTCGTTCCAGATCCAGTCGTCATTTCAGATCCATCCATTTTCAATCCCTTCCGCGCCACTGTTGCCGATCCATTTCTGAAGAAAAGAAAAGAAAAAAAAACACTGTTTTTTGGCCATATCTCCCTTGTTTCAACTTTGTTTTCCCTGAAAATTCACTGACATTCCTGCAATCCCATTCTGCATATTTCATTCCTGAAGACCCTATCCCAAATTCCACTTCCCAGGACCAGAAATCCCACATTTGTCTATTTTTAGGGTTTGCCATAACTTCTTCAATTTTCACCCGATTGCCTTCAAATTTTACCATAGAGTTCCCGCTTTTGAAATCCCCATTTTTTGCTTCCCTGTCCCTCAGAAAGTGTCAAAAACCTAGTCAAACCCCAATTACCCCTCCGAGTTTTTCCCAAATCCAAATTTCCCCTTACTAAATAAGCTTGTGTTTGTGTTTTTCTATCCATTCCCCCCCCCACAAAAAATAAAAATAAAAAATTACTGGTTATGGTTGTCACTTGCACAGGAAACAACACCATGGAGGAAGCACTTGCAACCATCCAAACCAAACTCCAAGATCTAGATGAAAAATTTCTCAGTCTCCATCTTCAACATTCAGCCATGAACAATAACCGACAACCAAAATCTTTTGTAGCCACCGGGTTCTCTTCTTCCAGCAATTTTCGTGGGCCAAAGCTTGATTTTCCTCACTTCAATGGTACTGATCCGACTGGATGGATATACCGAGCAGAACAATATTTCAGTCTGCATAATACTTTTGATGTCCAGAAAGTTCCACTTGCATCCTTTCATTTGGAACAGGAAGCCCTTCAATGGTACCGTTGGTACATCAAAGCTCATCCCGAGCCAAATTGGACATATTTTTGCCAACTCCTTTTGTCATGATTTGGTCCTAGTGCTTTTGATGACTTCACAGGAGCAATCACTAAACTTCACCAAATGGGTACAGTGAGAGAATATCAGACAGAATTTGAGAAACTGGCTAATCACACAGAAGGATTGTCTTATGAATTCTACAGGAGTTATTTTATCAGTGGTCTCAAGGATGAAATCCGCTCAGAGGTCAAAATGTTCTGTCCCAACACAATGATGGAAGTCCTAGGGTTGGCTAAGTTGGCAGAGGACAAGATCGCAGCTCAACAATGCTCCAAACCCACCTTTGTTCCCTTCAGAAATATGGGTTCCCAACGACCTCCCATCACGCTTACTCCTCAACCAACTCCTATCAAGCATTTGTCTGAAACAGAGATGCAGGCACGCCGAGAAAAAGGGATTTGTTATAATGGTGATGAGAAATTCACTCGAGGACATAGATGTGTTCAACAAAAGCTCTATCTCTTGGATGTGGATTCTCCGCCTGCCTTAGAACTTGATGAAGAAGCTCCAGATATAGTAGATGATCAGGTCGACATTCAACACCCGCCTATTGACACCCCATCTCAGGACGACCCACCCGAGATCTCTCTCCATGCTGTAACCGGCGTCACCACCCCACAAACAATGCAAGTCAGGGGATACTTCAAGAAGCTCCCTCTTACCATACTCATTGATTTTGGTATCACTCATAACTTCATTGATCCTCGGATTGCCAAACAGGCTGATTGTTTTGTCCATCCTTGCTCCAACTTTGAAGTCATGGTTGCCAATGGGGGCACCTTACCTTGCAAGAGGAAGTGTCACAATGTGCGTATCTCTATGGAATATTATAACCTGCGCTCTCACATGTTTGCCTTGTCCTTAGGCGGATGTGATGTGGTTTTGGGCGTTCAATGGTTACGCACACTTGGCCCCATCTTATGGGATTTTGCTGAACTTTGGATGCAGTTTTCAGTCAATGGGGCACAACACAAATTTATGGGCTTACAACCAGGTTCTCTCTGCATCATCAGTTCACATCGCCTAGAAAAAATACTTAAGAAGAATTCACATGGTGTCATCGCTCAGCTCCATTCCATTCAGATGCACCCACCAATAGTCTCCACTACTTCCTTGGATAGATATGCAGGTGTCTTTGCTGAACCAATGAACTTGTTGCCTTCAAGAGACCTTTCCGGTAAGAATTTAGCTGCATCTACCTCTCAGCAGGAAATGATGACTATTTTTCATATAGTACAGAAGTGGAAGCCATCCCTATTGGGGAATTATTTCTGCATCAAGACTAATCTCCAGAGTCTGGAAACTTTCCTGGAACAACAGGTCTCCTCCCCAACACACCTGAAATGGGTTATCCAACTCATGGGTTATGACTATGCGACCACTTACCAGAAGGGTAAGGACAATATGGTGGAAGATACTCCTCCTCTCACATTTGATGACCCATTCTCTCTTACAGCTATTTCTCTGCTTGTTCCAAATTGGTTGCAATCTATTCAACGGGGCTATCTCTTCTATGAACTCCATGCTTCTTCATCAGTAGGGCACTCTGGGTTTCTCGAAACGTATGACCAGGAACAATGTAACTTCTTTTGGCAGGGACTCAAAAGGACAATTCAATGGATGGTGGTTGACTATGATACTTTCCAGGTCAACAAGGGTGAAACAACCCTCCTTTCGGGACTGCTCGAACCCTTACCCATCCCTCCACAGATTTGGACAACTATTTCTATGGATTTCCTAGAAACGCTCCAGTGGTATAGTACCACATCTCAAAGGACACCATATGAAGTAGTCTCTGGACATCCACCACCAGTGCTTCTTCCATACACCTTCAGCAGCTCCCCAGTTCAGGCAATTGACTCAATTCTTCGAAACCGTGATTAGCTTCTTCTCATTCTGCGGACAATTTTCACATGGCAAGAATTCGACTGAAACAACAATCCGATCAGCACCGTTCTGAGCGCATTTTTCACATCGCTGATATGGTTCTTCTTCGTCTATAGCCTTCCATGCAATCCTCCCTGAAACTCCAAAGGCGCCAGTGGCTCGAAATGCAACCCGAGGATGCTACAGGGGACCTACTCCTTCAGATTCCGCATCAATTTCCACATCTAAAGCTTTGAGGACAAAGCTTTTTCTAAGGGAGAGGGGATGTTAGGAACCCATGTCTTTACCTTGTTAGTATATTGTTGTTAGATGCATATGCTTTGTAAGTCGTCCCGTAGTATTTGTTGATCCATAGTTTATATTAGCCCATAGTATTGACCCATAGTATTGGACACATATGCTTTGTAAGTCGTCACATAGTATTATATGTCCCATGGTTTTGAATCATAGTATTGGCGCCTAGACTTAGCCCATGGTTTGTATTAACACATAGTATTGACCCATGGTATTGGCACCTAGACTTGGTATATAAGTGTGTGTTGAGGCTTATGAAGGCACCGTGAAGTTAATTGTATTGAGCTTGCTCAAAGGAGGTTGTCCCCTCGAAGTGGCCCGTGATCAATATAAAAGTGATTATGGGTTCTATTATTTCTAATATCTTGTGTATTTGCATTAATTAATTATTGCAGGTTCATCACAATCCTTCTTTTCTCTTTGTACAATGAAACCCATGGTTGCATTGCCTTTGCATTGTAAAGAACAAATTTATTAATAGCATCAATTTTTGAATTCATTGATGTATACATGAAATCAAAATGAATAGTATGAGATCAAATATATATTACCGAGTCCAAGGTAAACAACTATATAAATTTGATGAAAGATAAGTGACTTACTCTTTAGAATACACCCTTTTCCATTCATTCAGAGTAGCTCTCCTTCTCTTTTGTCATCATCTCAATTTTCATCCCAAACCATTGTGCATGGTGTGTCATCAATTTGCTTGATGTACTAATTGGCATAACATAATGACTCATGTACTACGTACCCCTCTACATATATCCTGAGTGGGTCTAATGGTTAAGAGAATGTGTTATCTCCTTGGAGGTCACATGTTCAATTCTAGAGGGGGTAGGGTTTGTACATGTTTAATAAATCCATTGTTTGCAGATATTTTGTGGGGATGACAAGGTACCAACAACCTCATTCTTGCTTATGATCTCAAGAGTGGGGTGATCTGTATTTCATGGGAGAACCTCAATGCCAAAAAATTCAGCTTGGTGGGTTAACTTAAGTGGTTGAGTGTTATAAATTAAAGAAAGAGGTCTCAAGGTCAATCCCCCAGGTTGGTTGTGTTTATGAATGGTGTGGGCCTCACTCGATGTGCTTGTTGGGTTAGGTTTCCAAAATTGGAACTAAATAGTTTACCCTTAGTATCTTCCTAAAAAAGAGGTGAAGTGCCTGGAATATGTCATGTAACGTGCATTTCGTTGAAAAAAAATGTACCCCTCTTCTATAGACCCCTCATGTTTTTCCCTTAGTTGAAAAAACCCTATCATTTTTTTGTGTACATCTCTAATAAAAACTTTGAATTACATGAGACCATTTGAGTAATTCAACCTCATCAAATAGGTGAATTAAAATATGGACCTACAAGTCCATGAAACTCATGGAAATTCCTCTCAACGATACAAACAAACTCAACAATCGCAATGCCACCAAGGAATGATAGCCATACAGATATTCTTTGATGTGATACAATGTATAAATGCATATAAATTAGATATGGCATGTTGTAGGTATTGGGGGATTCACACACCCATGCATGAGTAAAGGATAATGACACTAAAAAATAAACACATACAAAATTAATTCCCATAAAACTATGAGTGCATAGTATATTATAACCTACTCTATAGAAAAAGAAGCATGTATTTGACATATGTATCCTTAGAAGGTTTAGATGGTCATGTGATTTCATCCTTGACAAATGTTCTTCTATAGTGAAGTAATGCTATAGAGTCAAACCATATAAAAAGGAAACTTCACACAAAATTTAACATCCTTTGCTAGAGAAAGATCATCTTTCTTCAAAATCCATGGGGTATCACCTTATTTAAAAGACCAAGAGGCACCAACCTCTACTCTACTTCCTTTCTTGGGAAATGTATACTTTTAGTATTCAATGAAATAAGATCTATCCTAACAACCAATATGTTTCTTCTTTTGATGATATGTTCCTCCACAAAGAAGATGAAACATTTTTTAATATCTGCATGGGATCTAGTAAGTGGGAAATATTAAGATGCTCCCAATATGGAATCTTATAAAATACAAATTTCCTTTTCATCCCAATGGGAATTTTCTTAACATAGGTGTAAATTTTTTTAGGATCCTCAAACATAGGTTCCCCAATTGAATCGATCAATTCTACAATTTCCTTTTCCTTCTTTCTGCCATATTCCATGAGCCAATTCGATGGTGTCATTATTTCAGGTCTTCAAGTTCTCTTTGGTTTACAATTGAAAGCATTTGTTTCTCTTCTATAAGGGTGGTATTTTAGGTTGAATACCCTCAATCAGTTGTGCATTTCCTTTTGTAGGTGGTTGGAGCACGTAGCCTTTATAGAAGGTACACAACATTTATATCCATGATACCCTCTTATTACAAGACCTACGAATGCTATTGTATACATAGCACGTTAGTGTCAAAAAAAGATGGTTGCACCAAATTAAATATGCCAAAATAATGTTACAAATATAAAAAAAATCAATCAACATTCTTACCATATAAAACTACTAATCCTACATAATCATGCATGCTGTACATACATATTCAATACAGCATAAAGTACCTCTCCATTAGGATGGGTTTTGATACATTGTACACAAGTATCCTGCCCCATAATTACTTATTCATTGATCAATGGTTGTAGGTAGACACCCAATCTTTTCACTTGTGTTCTACCAAGCACTATAAGAGACAAAATAAGATGTACGTTCTTCATGAAAACCATGGACGAGTATTTCTATTGACCACTACTACTAGTGAAACAAAATAGTTTTTGTTTTGGAGGTAATATGGGTTAACTCCATCCATGGATTTTCTCAACCAAAGGCTCCATACTTCAACCTTTAATTTATCAAGAAATGTATCCTCTATGTGCTTCATGGATATTAAATTTGTTAGGATTCACATATCTCATGGCTCAATTCTGTGCGAGGCATGCCACTCTTGCAATGCAACTAGTTCTTTGCAATGAAAGAGCCTTTGAAATGAATGCATTAGCAGGTCGAATAGACCCCTAGAAATCTCTTAAATCAATACCCATATTCATTCACAGTCAAAATACAAAATGAAAACCACATAGTTCAATTCAATATATTATAGTATAGCTCACACGAGTTCATAGGAAAATTAAAAGATACAACAAGAGATCGAAGGCTTATAACCCAGATAATAATTATAACATTGTCGTGCTATGCATTACATCATTTGTCCATTACAAATAACTCTTAAAGCCAATATCGTCGAAAAAAAATTCGGGTATTAGATGAGCTTAAAAACCTAGAACCCTAAGTGGAGAAAAACAAAACCCTTGTAACTACAGACCCTTTACATCGAGCTTTGAGATCAGTAATAGACTGCAATAATGGAATCTCAAGCACATGTATTGATCCATTGCATCTAATAAGTAACATGAAAATGGTTTTCCTTGGTCTTCTTAAGAATACAAAAGGAATATTTCAGAGTTGAGGTCTTACCTTTAGTCTAAGTGAAAATTAGATGAAAGGGTTGGTAAGTTTGATGACTAACCATAGGGTAAATGCGCCTCTCCAACTTGCACTATGTAAAGATATAGTGCAAATCGGATAATTAGAGGAAAAGATGAAATCATTATTAATAAACTGAAAATGCAAGATTTGGAGCAAGTACCAAAATGGTGGCTCTTCATAATGGAACGAGACAAATCCACTACATCGGCTTCCATTAAGCTTTCATCAAAACCAGACCTAGAGTGTAACCTCCACATGCACAAAGAAATGCAAACATTAGTAAACCCAAATGGAAAGAGGAGACTTATCCTAGTAGTTCATTCCTTCGCTTGCCAAGAAAACTAGTATGAAGAAAAAGGTTAAAAGAGAAGAGTTATAATGGGTATACTTGTAGGCATAGAATATGCCCACTCTAGCTTCATGAAAACCGAATTAAACATTAGGTAACTGATGGGTGAAGGGATTACAAAACGAGTACTGCAACAGTCGAGTATACCCCATCTGAACCAATTAACTCTAATAAATTTCGAGAATGCTAGATTATATCTATAAATATTTTTCAAGGAGTTAGCATGAGGACCACATGTGTGCAACTCTCTGAGTTCCAGCTTCCTAGAAAGTCTCTCGAAGATGATGGGTCTATCAAGCATTCATTAGAGAGATTTTGAGGTCAAAAAATGGCCTCCTAAGAGATGTACTACAAAAATATGAGATATATTAAAATATTATGAGTTTGGGGTTTTATGGGGTAGGTATATATGACAAGTCACCTCCCACACTATTTTCTATGCACAATATAAATAACCATGGTTGAGTTACTTTTCAAAATTCACTAGAAATAAAATTAATAAAATAACTCTACATTGATGTGACTAAGATTCATTGTAAATTCCCAAAAATTTATTGTTCTTTAGCATTTATTTGTCTTGAACATGCAAATAAATTTAAATAATACAAAACATTTTTTAAGAGCTATTTTTTTAATTTTATGTTGACTTTTTATATTTAGTACTTTTCTCATGAATTTAATATAATGTAATTTAATTGAAAATTTATTTACATGTAAAATATTAATAATATTATTATAATCCAGATTGCATTATTATTATTATTCTTTATTCATTAAATCTATATTGGTAAATTAATATCAAAATCATAAATTTTGGGGGGGTATTTATTTTATTGTAAATTAATGTTAAGTTTCTCAGAGAAAATAATATAAAACTTAATTTATTCTTTGAAAACTTAATTGATTTCCAAACTTTGAATATCTTTGAATATGGATTTGGAAAATAATATACCCAATTCAGAAACCTTCTTAAAGATAGATCTCTTACAAAAATATGATTAAGATGATATCCCATATAACTTCCAAGTTTCAAAATAAAGTATGCAAATATTTGAACAATAAATATTAATATTCCCAAATGTTTGATTTTTAACCATATGACATTATAAGTAAAGTAACAAAGACTATTATAAAATATGGCTTCATCTTAAATTGCTCTTACCTTTATTAATTTCAGCATATGAACGATGAGGAAAAGATAGACTCATTTACTTGAAAAAAAAACTTTCAGATTAACGAGATTTTACCGTAGCCAATTTGGCATGTGAATGATGAGGAGAGGATAATATAATGATTTGTATATGACTTGCACCTTAACAATCCATAATCCAAAGTTTAGGATAGGAGGTTTATCAAGAGCTTAAAGAATACTTGCGTAATCAAGAGGATGTTAAAAATGTTATCTTGTTATTTTAATGACCGAGGATAAGTAATAGAATGTATGATCAGTTCAAGATTAATATAATTTTCCCACCCACTTATGCCTCCCATAACAACGTGTTCTTTATGCATTAATGATGTGTGAGTGTGATGAGTACCACAAGCAAGTGCTACAATCATTCTACCTAGAAGGAAGCAATCTCGTATATCATGTTAGTTTTACATATGGAGTCATCCAACTAACTAATGCATTTATTCATGTTTTAGTGTTAGAATTTGTATTGTCAGTCGTCTAAGAGATCACAAGACTCACAAGTGTGCTATGTTAAAATAAAGATATGCAAAGAATTGCATGATTATAGTGAAGTTTTTATCAATAATGATAAAGGATGCATTGATAATTATGAGGGGTTATCATGCATTTGACTAGTTTCAAGCCCAAAGGTGCTTAGCTCAAATTCATGTGGGTGAGGCACACTAATTTACATGGATGGGTTTAATAGAGGAGATCCATTCATAAATGAAGGGAAACATCCATTGGGTTTCCTCACATGTTTCCTTGAGAATAATAATAATAAACAACAAACAAACAAATGTTGAAGGATCATCCTAAATGATTTGACCAATAAAACCATAATCATAGAAGATCCCAATAGAAAATATATTGCTAGCTAAATGAATATTAACTATAAAATGCAAAAAGAAAGTTGAATATGCACTACAAGACACAAATGATAATAATATCAAAAGGAAAAACTATAATGAAAACTCTAATAAAATCAAAAGGAAAAACTATAATGAAAACTCTTCTAATTTGTGATTATTAGGAGCTAATTCTAAGAAATATTACAAAGAAAATCAAAGGACAAGCTCAAATTGTGATATGTGTTTGAGAATAAAAGATGGCATAGGTTACATAACATAAGTTAAAATATCAAAGGGAAGATATATATTCTTCCTTCACCATGCATCATATTCAAAACTTTTTATTATGTTATTCTTAATTAAAAAATTTAATTGATCATTTTTATTCTTGCAACACATACTCTATGCTCATGCACCATGGTTTGCCAACGAGTATGGTAGCTTAGGAATTTGGAATACCCAAGGAATGGAAAAATCTCATAAGCAAGCACGGGTAGCATATCATAATACTCAACATGGAGGTGGCTCCAAACCTTCAAATCCACTTGTTCAAATGTTTGAGTGGTTCTATAGACGGATAGTATCAAAGTTTACTCAAAAAATAGATAGTTCTAGTGAAGACTCTGTTGAAGAATGGGTAAGGGATACGCATATAAGACAAAAGTGTGAAACATGGGAACAATATAAAGGTAGATATGCTTGTACAGAATGGCGTTAAAAAAGAATAATGAAGGGTAAAAAATGGGTTTTGGAAGAAGATACAAGCCAAGAATTACTTTAAATTATATATAGCAAGTACATATTCCACTGTGCTATGTTTGATATGCATTCTGTTGTTTTAAGTGTTGGAGCTGCATCTAAATATTGTTGTTTTGTAAATGCATTATCAATTACATGGTGTTTATAATATCATGAAAATTGGAGTTTAACATATCACTATCTCTTGCAGGATATTTCATTGGTTGTGGCTATGGGTTCTGCCACGCAGATTGCCATGTTTGTGGTCGTTTGATTTTGTGCAACTTCGGAAGATGTCATTTATTGTATTTTTATTGTACTTGATTGTACCTCCTAAGGGAGATGAACTTGATGTAATTAATTATATAAACCCTTGAAAGAATCAATGTAAACCTTGGGGTGAAAATAAGCAAAAGAAAAGATTAAAAATAAATTATTAGCCCCCCAAGTGAAGTCGGCCTAGCTTTTGTCAATGCACTCAGGTTAGAGTAACACATTTTTACCAGCCAAAGGGCACCATCACTCAGGTTAGAGTAACACATTTTTACCAGTCAAAGGGCACCATCATCCAGATAACTAATTTGGTTATTTTTCAACAATCTTGCTCTACTTTCTATTTCCACAACCCCCTGTACATCTAGTCAAATATAATACATGCTACTGATTCCTAACAGTTGTTGTGCAAGACAATCAAATTGTTGCTTTTTGTCTAGTCTTCAGTTTGTTTGTGAGAGAGGTGTTAAAGGTTATTTTAGGTTGTTCAGCATACTGAGTGCTTACAGAGTTTACATTGCACATGATTTTGTATCTTTGCACTTGGAACTTTATCTTCTGGTGCTATAATGTTGCATGAGTCATGGTTATGGTTTCCACATAAATATCATGATTTGTGTATGGGTACTTATGAGAGTTCAACTTTATGTTCATTGATGTATGTATGTTCCTAAGTTATTGTAATTTTGTAAGTTGATTATCTAAGTTATTGTAATTTTGTAAATTGATATCAATAAGTTATGCAATGATATCAACTATTTTTCTTATGTTCAGAGTTCTGGATTTGGTTGGTCCATTCTATATAATTTGAATGCAAATGGATATCAAGGTACTTAAATTGGATCTCAGACCCAGAAAGTAACATAATGAATGATTTGAGGCTACTTATCGAACACCTTGGGTGATTCCCAATCTATGTTATATGATGATGCTAATGAATAATGTGAGCATGTTTTTCGCAACTTGGGTGATTCCCAATCTATTTTATATGATGATGCTAATGAATAATGTGAGCATCTTTTTCAAGAACCCTATTAAGTATATAATTCATTCAGGGGTAGGCTATCCTCCGCTATGGCTGCCACTAACATTTTACTTCATATATGTTTTTTGGGTCATTTCCCTTCATAGATGTTCTGCGGGTCTTCATATTAGAGGCCTATAATCACTCATGTTGAGGTTGTAAAAAAACTCTTCTTAAGCATATAACCATTTCAAAGTAATCTGCCTTGATTTCTTTTTAGAAGTGCTAGTTGTGAACTAGCAAAATTAATGTCGTTTTCTTCTGGTTTTCACATAGTTGCTCTCATGTCAGACTTGTGTTCAGTTATGTGATCTTGTTACTTATGGGAGTCATTAATAGTCAGTGAATAGGTTTTAATATAAGTATTGCAAATTTGTGTACAAGATGCTAGTGTGATTATTATGAAGATAAACCAGTGAACTATTACCATCTAGTCTTTTTCACTTTTGTTTTAAGCTTGTAAAGATAAACCAGTGAACTGTTATTGCAAATTTGTGTACAATCTAGTCTTTTTCACTTGAAACCAAGATCAAAAAGCAGCAACAACAATGGAAGAAGGAGAGCATGCAATATGGGGCAAAACTCAAATGGAAAGAACTGATGTGTTGAAATCTTCAAGAGAAGGTAATGCTTATTTTCATTTTTTATTTAACTATCCCTGTAAGTGCTATGGCTTGATAATTGTTTAGTTCAGTGCACTAAAGTAAAGACTTTGCCTATTCTTACTCGTCATGCAAGTAAAGGATCTTGAAGCATGGCTAGAAGATCAACTAGACACCAAGCTCAAAGAGCAACAACAACAATCGGAGAAGGAGAGACTACAATATTTGGAAAAATGCAAAGAAAAAGTTCGAAGAACAAATGTCTAGAAATATTCAAGAAAAGATAATGTTGAAACTTTATATTCACTTTTTCATTTAACTTTTTTTAACTGCTAAGGATTGTTATTTGTTTCGTTCAATGCACAAAAGTCTCAAGGTTTTGGCTACTCCTACATGTCTTGCAGGTAAAGGATCTCGAAACACAGCTTGAGGTCAAAGTGACAGAGAAACAATTACTGTCACAAAAGGTGTATGAGAAACCACCACCAGTCTATTAATCAGGAGGCTTCAGATGTATGAATGAAAAATTCGCTTTTAGAAAAGATCAAAGTAATCTAGTTCATCCTGTAACTGAAAATAGATTTAGATTAGAAAAACCTGCCACCTATTGATAATGACAAATTAAAACATTTAAACACTGTGAGAGCTTGTGCAAAAGTTAATGCTGGTGCTCAAAGGGTGTTCTGTGGAAAGGAAACATTGGAATTGAATTGAATTGAATTTTTTAATGTCCCATCAAACCAATCGATCTATTGAACCAGTTATTGATGACTTTTTTGTACCTGGATAGTAATGTTTCAAGTTCAAGGGCAGTTTTGAATTTGTGTTCTTGTGTTTACATTATTTCACTTGATAATCTTAGTGACTGGCATCAAGAATTAGTTTGAAGTACCCACGTTTCATCCACTGGTATGAAATATAGTGTTAACAATATTCTAAACTTGTGATGGTTTGAAATCCTATTCATCCTAAAGCTTGTGATAGTTTGAAATCCTAATCATCCTAAGCTTGTGATGGTTTAAAATCCTAATGTTTCTTAATCACGGGGTTTGCTACAAGATTTTTTTATATTGAAATAATGCCTAGAGATCAAGATACCTTTTACATATCATCCTAGATTGGATAGATTGGACCTATTGTTGTCACCAAAGTCTACCTCGTGAAATATTTTATATTCCGACAGCATGCAAGTTGAAATCCAAAGCACTGGTGTCGAGTGTAATTGAAAAATACTTAAACATAGCACACTAGTGTCAAATGCACCCAATGTTATCTGGCACTCTGTTTTAGTCACTTATTTTAAACACCATTTCCGAACATTTGGAGATGAATTTTGAAAAACTAGAAGAGGATTTTGTCAATAACAAGCCCAACAACAAAAACCTCCCTCATTTTTGCAACAAGTCTGATGGTTTAGCAGATTCGAATGAATCTTTATAGCTCATTTTTTCAGATTTAAACAGTAAATGATTTCTTGTTTTAGTCACAAAAGTTGGGCACGGTTTTCGAAGAGATGGAAATGAATTTTTGAAAACCATAGGAGGTTTTTGTCAAGAATGGACTTGTTTAAAAACACCTCTCTCCGTTTTTTCACAACTATCACGGTTTAGGAGATACAATTAGTTCTTTGAGGTCTTTTTTTCATAAATTCCTCAAATTTGCCTCCTACAAAAAATCATTTAGTCAAAGATCAGTTCTAGATTTTAAAGCAGTGACCAAATGAGAGGTTGCATGCCCAGATAATCCAAGTGGTTGAAGGAAAGTGCCACATCAGCCTGCAAAGATAGCGTACACACCAAGCATTTCAAAGGAGACATAAATGGTCTAACTCTTGTTGATGTTATAATACATGTTAAAAAATTACTCCAGGAATCAGTGACACAACACTCGAGCCTTTGGTAAATAGCTAACAATTGGCAGTAGTCTTGATTTTCCATAGAGATCATGAAGATTTTTATTTTTTAGCTGGAAAGTAGAATTGAAATGACATCTTTGCTACGCGTCAATTGTTTTAAAATGATACATGTCATTAATATTGTCTTAATGGACAACCTTGTAATACTTAATGCATGCTAGTCATTATATTTTTAAGATGTTTGTGTATCCTTGAGCTGATCTTTGGACCTTAGAGATCCTGCATTGGTCATGGGATACAAGCTCTTTGGACCCTCTTGGTCCACAGGGATCATGCTGTGCAAGATCACAATGCTCATTCCATGTGTACCTAATGGAAAATGTTTAGTACCTTAAAAAACCTGCTTGGATGGAAATCACTTTTTTAAATAAATTTGTGTGTATATGTATCTATAAATGTATAGATAATTGGATTAATTTTCAGGCCTTTTGTATGGAAAATGTTTAGTACCTTAAAAACCCTGCTTGCTTGGATGGAAATCACTTTTTTAAATAAATTTGTGTGTATATGTATCTAGAAATGTAGAGATAATTGGATTAATTTTCAGGCCTTTTTGTATGTTGATGTGTTTCCCAGCCAATATGATAATTTTAAATTGGTATTAATTTTCAGGCCTTTTTGTATGTTGATGTGTTTCCCAGCCAATATGATAATTTTAAATTGGTCTACCATATTAAGAGCAGAGTGGTTAATTCTGAATGACATCTCCACCGTTATTCAATCTATTAAGATGGTCCACAGTTTATATTGTTAATTCCGTCTGTTGGTTCATAGTACTTAAACAATACACTAGTACTTTTGTCAGTATTTGACACAACCTAACTCTTAATGTCTATAAATACTTTGATGGATATTCAGGCCCTTATTCATATAGCACTTAATGATATGAATCATTGTGTCAATTCCTAGGCCCTTATTCGTATTGAGGGCCCTTGGTCACTCTTATATGAAGATGTTACTATTTCCAGGGTTTAACCCGCATCTTCAATACAATAATTTCCAGAAACGCTACCGGATGTGCAGATAACTTCCAGTTTTTAATGTTTTGAAGATCCAATGCAGAGAGGGATTGCATTCTGTCCTTTTACATAGATGTTGTGAACGAGTCATATATTGTAGCAGACATCCTCAGATTTAGTTCATTTATATTAAAATCCAAACATCTGCAAGTGTCTTTCAAATAGTTGGTTTCATACAAAACAATGTTTCTCTGGTCACACAGTGCAAAGGAAAATTGAATTATGACGCTAGAGAGATGCTAAGTTTGAATTAGGCATGTCGTAGAAAATATTATATTAAGAAAGATACATGAATTTGACACAACATTCCACAAAAGCTTGAAAACAATATGCAGAACACCATAACTTACAATGAAATAGCCTCTTATATTTTATTCATGGTAGGTACAAAATTACAAATAATATTTGGATCTTAATATTTGGATCTTAATATTTGGATATTTATTGAGAGCCTCATTACTCATGAAAACTAATTACAGAATGATCCTTGCTGTGTTTTATTACTTCATCTAAATTTCTGCTTGCTGAGACTGTTATCATAGAAAACGGAGGAGTCAGGAACAGGTGACAGCCTTGACTCGAGCCTTGCCCCCAAGGGCACACCGAGTAGTAGCAAAGATTTTTTGCTACGTTAACCTATTGCATTAACCAGGTGTTCTGATCCGGCGGCAACAGTCCTAACTTTGTAAAAATATGCCTTGTCGGGGAAGCTCTAAAGAAATATAATATAATTTGACTAAAATTACAAGTAATGTTCAAAGTGATTGCCAATCAATGACTCTCTCCTTGATCAAGAATTTGTTATATCTACCTCATATTTGTACTTTGACCCTGCCTGTAAATCAGTCTCAACTGCAAAACAAAGGACATAAAACATATAAATTTTTAGAGTTTGATGCTGCAGTGACTGAATTGAGTTACGCAAATGAAGCATCCTATAGTTTCCAGGATCAACCAGAATCCCAGGACCGATGTATGAAAACAAGTTCTTCCAGCTGCATCTTTGCAAGAATATCATTACAAAAACATGAACAGATCTAAGCTAACATTTTTTTAAGAAACATCTATACACAGATTAAGACATTTACAAGCATGCCATGAAACTTTAGTGTTTGCCTTAAGACCAAACACACTTGTGCATTCAATTCCCTCTCTACAATCTGTTCGAAAGGCAACTAATTGTTAGTATTTTCCTTGAAACCAAACACACTTGTGCATTCAATTCCCTCTCTACAATCTATTCAATAGCAATTAATTGTTAGTGTTGTGGTTAATCTTGTTTTGGTGACTGATTACTTTTTAAAGGGGGGCTTGGGTTTTGGAGTATTAACACTCCAATACTGGAGTAGCAACGTAATAAAGTCTTGGATTTATTAATGACTTTAATAAATTGGCATTAGGGTATTTGTTAGTAAGTGTTTAGGACAATTGGGTAGTATAACCACCACATTAATGCAATAAATGGGGATTCCCCTCATTGTATATGATGACTTCTTGAATGATAAAATAATTCTTTTTATCTTTATGTCTCATATCTGATCTATATATAGAAAGAAACCCAACATGGTATCTACTATCAAAGTCATAATGGTACCAAACACAATACAGATACTTGTTACTTGTTAGTCTAGAAAGATTGGAGTCAAAGTCATTACATCAGAAAGCACTATTAAAAAGGATTCGAGAGAGAAAGTTAAGCCTCCATTCCAAAAAGTATAAATAATATTTATTAAATGATTTTTGAAGGAAGTAAATTATTTTAGAGTGTTAACTTTAAAAGGTGGAGAAGTGAATATATTTTAAAGACAAGACAATTCGAGCAAATGCATTAACGTGAAATACCAGGCAGCTTAACAGAAGACGGATAGCAACAGAACCAATCATACTAGCATCTAATGACAAAAATTTGAAGTCCAGGAGTTATTGAGCCCTTATGGCACTTGAGTCAACTAAAGAAAATTCGTGGAGAAAAAATCCCTATAGTAGAGAAAGGAATGGGGACTAATCCAACGCAGCTAGAGGCACCCAAACTAGACCAAAAATGAAAAATGCCATACCCACGAAATACCAACAGCATAAAACATTAGCGAGGAATGTTTATTTTTTTAAAATCGAAACTGGGAAACTTTATATGATAAAATCTGTAGCAAAGCTAAACAACAAATGTAAAAAAATAGTTGTCCTGGGTTTTCAAACAAAATTGGCTGCTCTCAAATGCCACAGAACAAAACTTGCAAAAGTCCACAGTTAATACATCCCAGAGTTTCTTGTAGATATACTTACAGGTATACAACTTTTAAAAGACTCCTAAAATTCTAATTGCTTTACTGAACATAGAAATTAGCGAAAGACATGGTGGCTATTGGATTCTTCCTGTCCGATGTTGGAAGGAAGGGAGTTCGAGTTTTCAAGTTCCATGTACTCCACCATTTAGTGAACTGTGTCTTCCTCCTTTAAATTTGCTTGGACATTGTTTGTTGACATCCTGTGATTAGAAGCTGGAAAGTGGGAGTCTTTGCTTAAGACTAATAATCATGTTCCTCAACATATTACATTCTGCTTCCAGTACATCAATTTTCCGTTTTTGCTACATCAGTGTAAGATCCACCCCCCACAAAAATTTTTTGTTATTATTATTTCTTGTTATTTTTAATTATTATTGAATAAGGAAACTAGACCAGAAATTGGTCAAATAACTGAAGGGTCACAGATTGTAATGAGGCAAAACTATTATTTGACTTGTGGATTTTAAGGGTTACACGTGGTTTTACCTTGTGGATTTTAGAATCTTGGAAGTATAGGCCTTACCTTTCTGCGAAATAAACACAGAGTACGATTTTTCCTTAAGGTTTAGACTCAACAATTTTGCAGGGTTGTAAATCATGAATAAAAAAAATAGTAATAATTTTTAACACGATTACTGTATAAACAGGTATTCCTGTAGATGTTGTGTATCAAGAATAGAAAACTTAGTAACAATTAATTTTAATACGATGGCTGTATAAACATGTGTTTTTGTATTTTTTTTTAAATTAAATATACAAACAAGTAAAACAGTCAAAAACTCCAACACGCATAACGCCCAGATTAAGAAGGGAGATGCCAAAAATTTAAATTACATCTTTCTTTCAGGGTCCTATGAAGTTTACGATGAAAGGAAAATCCTTGGGTTAAACCAGAACATTTTTTTTTGTTACATTCTCACAAACCCTTATTTGAGTTCCTCCAAATTTGTAGTAAAGAGCCGAGGAAGTCCCACGCTCTGTTTGGTTGTATAAAAATAATTTATAAGGGTAAAAATAGAACCATCCTTCTATAATATTACAGTTTCATCTTAAACTCCACTAGAAGCCGGTATCAAAAACCTCGGCAGATACTAGTATTCTAAATAAATGGTGGTATGAACCACAAAATTGGTAAAAATCAGTCTTCCACCTTTAAAATAGGCTGGATTTTCAAGTCCTGAGTCGACCCATGAAAGTACTGGGTCTTTCACTCCCAATTAATAACATTACAGTAGTAACCTCAAACCTTTCAAGGAATTTTTTATTAGGGTAAGCTTGAAGGTTCCAACGCAGTAGGAAATGCTACTTACCCTTGAACCTGCGTCTTGTTGCAGCCGAGAAATGTCCTCACGGGTATCTGCAAAAAGTTTCGAAGGAGCATTCTTAGAAATAGAATTTTTTTTTTATCCTCCCGAAAAGAAAAACCTGAATGCACAAACACGAGCTTCCAGTTAAGACATTGTTTCCTTACCTGAGTATTAATGCAGCTTGGAGGATTTTTCCAGGCCAAAATAATAACTAGAGCCAGAGATAAAGAGTCCTCAATACCTGTTGCAAAAGAATGGACCTCAGACAGGATTGGCAGTGGCACAGTCGCTTTGAAAAGAACTTGGTTTGAAATAGTCTTTTCGGGTTTAAAGGTTCCTTTACATCTCCTGACATTGAAGTAGCTGGATCCTTTAATTCCACTGTCCTAGCAAAAGAATGTTCACATGGTGTGATACCATCGATAGGCCAGGTTTTCACCCTTGTTGTCATCAAGTTTAGCCACGTGGCTCGAGAATCATTACTTTTGTACAGGTTATCAGAACTGAGGTGTCTCTTTCGAGGTGATATCGTACACCCGTTTTTTGTCCTTCTCTAAAAGGTTTAGCACTTTAGTTAGAAAACCTTCATTTTAGAAGTATCACTGTTGCTTGAATATTTTTTTTACATCCTTACTTGGAACTTGAAGATCGGGCATAAGTGAGTTAGGGTAGGCAAGAAAAGAAAAACAAAACATGTTTAAAACTTGTGTTAGGAATTAAAGTACATTACCTTGTTCTCTTGGGGTCGTTGGAGATTTGGACGAGGAGGAATTTGGAGGGTTTTTTACCATAGTCCTCTCGCCACCTGAAAATCAAGTTCATATGTTTTAGCCAAAGAACTAAGAAGTAGCATAACCTACTACTTGGAATCTGGTTATGTTTTGAAAGAATTTCTTCTTGATAGATAATTTTACTCTTTATAGATTGATATTTCTATTTCATAAGGTTGGAGTTTTAGTATTTTAAATTCATTGTTTTAAAATAAAAATAAAAATAAACTTACTGTACTTTTGGAGATGTCACAATTAGGGTATTCATGATATAGCATTTTGTGAAGTGCACTGGTGCTCATTATCATGCACCTTAGAGGTTACCAAAAAAAGAGGATCTGTTGCATTGCATGGAATCTTAATGCCTTTGTAAAACCCTTCTAAACTCCTAAGCTTCCCTATAATCCATGTGAGTAACACAACGAAGAAAACTATGATGCTAGCTCTTAGTAAGGGTATTTTGAGGCTCAAGCAAGGGTATTTTGAGGCTCAAGATGACGCACAAAGAAAATTACCCAAAAAAATCCTTGTTAGAACACACAAAGGAAGTCCCCCTGGTCCACAAATTACACTACCAAAACAAACTGCCCATTGACCAATTTCTAATACAGAGTTGAAGGATATCTGAGTAGCTAGGACATAAATAAACCAAAGAAAATTTTACCCAATGGAGAAAGACCAAGACGTAAGCAAAAGCCAGAGAACTAGGAGGGCCTATGCCAAGTAAGCTCCAAAGATGCAAAAATACCAAAAGTTAGATGAAAAACACTGACAGAGGAACTGCACACAAAATACACTTGTCTTCCAGGGGCCAAGACCAAGAAACAATTGCACTCTGTGCACACCCTGAGACAAAATCTAACAAGCAGAAATTCCAGTAAACTTGCCAAAGACTGAGAGATGCCCTTACCAGGTTTATTTCTAGCCAAACAGTCTTCCTCTCTTCGATGCAGCTAGCTTCTCCCCCACAATGTTTCATTATCCAACGTTACCAATGAAGACCCTCACTGAGGTATTCAAGAACTAGAGCAAAATTAATTTCATGCATCCTTTCAAATCCAATCCCCTCGATTGTAATCCATTGGCGTCGTTTATGTGACTAGTAATAATTAAATACGATGTTACATGTCCTCATCTCCAAAACCTTGAGTGTTAGGGAATTGGGTGAAAGTGCCACCCCTTATTTTTTCAAATGACACCTAAATTTGAGATTGACAGATTCATTGGCCAATGAGTTGGCCTGATGGTTGTGTTCTCGTAAAACCTGATAAAATGATAGCTTATGCAAACTTCCAATCTGCTTCTGGATTCAGGCTATAATTGAAGCAAGTTTGCTATCCAATGGGGTTAGTTTCAAGACCATCATATTGATAATTATGCTCAAGTCTCCTATGATAGTCAAAGATTTCATTCTTGCTTCATTATGCTTGATTGTTTTTATACTTTCCAAGACCCCCCGCACCTGCCACTCCTGGATTTCCTTTAGATGCTCCATCAAAGAAGAGAATGGAGGACTTCTAGAGGAGTTTCCAGCTCTGAAATTCTTGTGTACATATTCGAAGTTGCCAGGATATGCCTAGATTTGGCTTGCAGATGCTTGGACTAGATCTCTGAGCTAAGAGTGAAAATTGTTGTAGCCAACTTTCCTCGTCTGGTTCCAAAGATTGATGAACTAAGTTTGTTTTATATCTTGAGCTTATGTATTCCATGAGGAGTCCTTTTGCTTTAGCTGCTGCTCATTTGGGGGTATCTTGCTCCTAATTAAAAAGGGCCATATTTTGAGCTGACCAAATTTTTCAACGAAGATATTTGGGAAGAGTAGTCCATGGGTATATTTTTTAGAGTTCTCCTGTAGTTTTTACTCAATAGTGGGAGCATTTCTTTCCAAGGATTGGGCATGTGTGCCCAATGACTAATTCCAATGAAAGCATATTGCAGACCTATTTAGAGAAGCAACATCACAAAAAGAGATGACGGATTGTCTCTTCATCTGATAGGCATAATACACACCAAGAAGGGCCTTCGACTCCCCTGTTTTGTATATTTTCTGTTGTCGGAATCTTCCCATGAAACTATTAGCCAACAAAAAATGTTGATCGGATACCATCTAAATGCCAAACCTATTTCCAAATGGTTGAATGCTGAGAGAGAGGAAGGGATTGGATTTGTTGAAGATACCCATCCTTTACAATAGATTCCGAGGCTCCCCATCTCCTTCGATCAAATGTAGAGAGATCCCAAGGTGTGCAGGCTTTTAGGGAAGCAAAGAAAGAGGAGACAAGAGGTTGAAGTTGGGACGGAGGCGATCCAATTGACCATCCAATCCAGCAATTAGAGCTTGCTGGCCATATGGATATATCAAACAAAGTGTTGAGGTTTTGGTTGTCCATTCATTTTTTTAAAGGGAGCAGATCCTGATTTTGTTCTAGAGGTTTATTTCCCATTATTTTGGCATTCCAAATGTTTGTCAACTGACCATTCCGTGAAATCCAAGTTATATTGGATTGAATTATGGGGACAACTACCTTTAGGAGCTTCCAAATGTGGGATCCTCTTCTGTTAGCTAGTGGGCCATCAATGCATTGTTTTCGATCTCCATGGAAGTAGTTTTTGAAGAGGACCTTCTTCCACCATTCCAGCTTTCCTATGATCATCCTCCCTAATTAAGTGATTGACCTAAATGTTTCTCTATGTAGTGACTATCATGCTACATAAATATGAGTAGGTGAATCTATGTTATTTTCACATAGGCAGTCATGTATTTTCATGTAGCTACAACAGATCCATGACCCAATATGGATTTCCAACTACAACAGATTTGTAGCCAAGGAAGAGTCTCACAACTTGAATGTGATGGTGAGTTTGCATGCATGAATTTCACCAATAGATTCACAACTTGAAAGCACCCTCAATTTAGCTCCAGATTGCTCTCATGCATGATACTAGTTGTAGCCAGGCATTTGAACTGGATGGTCAGGAAGAAGGGGATGTCCAAGCACATGTTGATGGCCAAGAAGATGTGGAAGTAGAGGAAGACGTTGTTGCTGCTGATAATATGATATCCCTCTCTCAAGGAGGACCCCACTGTGGTGATGATGATGAACATGTAAGTGAAACACAATATAACAATAAACCATTTGACAGTAACATGGAGGTTGTTATACAAACTGAAACAACTGCAACTTCTGCATGTGATCTTCTTAATGCCTCTATTGATCATGCAGCTGTCAATCAGAATGTCAATGAAAACGTTGATCATGCTCCATGAAGCAACAATGGAGAATTGAATTTGCCAAGCCAGGTTACCCCACCATCATGGCTGGAAGAAGCCATGATCAGTTTGGACAAAAATAATCTCTCAAGGACCAATGAAGAAAGCTTGAACATGCCTTCACAGCCAAGAGAATTGGACGATGAAATTGTTCATTATTTTGTGGACAATGGAAATCTAGAAGAAGATATTGTCCACAATGAGGTTCCAGCTGAAGAGGACAATATGGTTCAGATAGAGAAGGAGAACATTGACCCAAATATTGAAAGGCAAGTGTCAAGCAAGGAGCAGCAAGTGTCAACGAAGGGCCAGTTGCTTGGTTGGTTCCTAAAGCTACTAGTAGAGAGAGTGTCATCAAAAAGAAGGCAAGCAACAACAGACAATCTTCGTCTATGCCGAAGTTCACAGTTACTCACCTCAGAAGACTATATAAAACTATTAGTTGAGTCTGAGCACAGGAAACTTGAAATCCAAGATTTAAAACAGAGAAAGAGGGACTTAGCTAAAGAAAAGAAGGCTGCAATGATTGTTGCAACAGAACTTCAAGAACAAGAAAGGCTTGAAAGAGAGAAAGAAAGACAAGAAAAGGCTCATCAAAAACATATGGCAAGGCAAGAAAAGGAATTGAGAAAGGCTCAATAATTGCTTCAAAAAGAACAAGGGCCGACAGAAAGGGTTTCCATTGATGCAAACATAGTGGAGGGGAGTAGGATGATGCCAAACACATTGGAACATATTGCAGATAATACTCCATGTTTCCAAGACCTCCTAAACATCCAAGTCCCCTGCTATCAACAAATGTGCATGCCCACTTTATTCCCTCCTACCAGTGCAGGTGTTAATCGTATGTATGATTATCGAGGGGCTCAACCTAATGTAGGGGTTAGTAGCACAAGTGTGCATTGTGGCTACTCAATTCCTCCATGGCTACAAGAAGCAAATTGGATATCATATGGAGGCAATCAACCACAACCTAATCAGCCATTTTTAGGTATTAGGCCCACCAACTTGGCTCAAGCAGGAAACTCAACAATATTTGGTAGTGAAGATCTTGGAGAACATCAAGCATAGGGGTGCCAAAATTTTTGTTGTGACCACATTGCAATGTGGATTTTGTAATCACTGGCTCTAATGTTTGTAACATGGCCATTTTGGATACAATCCTAGGTCGTAGCATTCCCTAATGTTTGCGGCATTGTAATTGGGGGTTTATCATAAGGTTTGATATACAATTTCATCATTTCCACAGCACGCTGTAATGTTCCCTGATTAAACATTTCATTAACATTTTTAGGGTTTATGAATTTAGTTTGTTGTTTTATGTTGCAATCCCTGTAGTAGGGTTAGGGTTCATCAACAATATATTCAATGTTTTGTGTATTTAATGTCGCATTTGACAATATTTGAAAGACCTAACTTTAAAGTATTTTTAAGTGTGTTCTTTTTAATGTACAACTCTTGACACACCTATGTTTCCTTCCTTCTCTACAACCCTATATTCCTCCTATATAGAGCAATAAATATAGAGCCCTATATTCCTTCTATGATGTATGTGGCATGGTCTAGATCCTTAAACATGGACTATAAGCCTCAAAGTAATAGCTAGGAATGGGTTTGAACCATTACCTGGGTTGTGATACCCATCCATGCGATGCTAACTCATTGGGAACATCCCCATATTTCTCTCCTAGGACTAATAATGCGTCTCTAAGAATGTTCCATGGAGGGCTCTCATGCATGAATTATGACACCTAAGAGCAATGAGTATAGTCTGCAATTTAGTTTGCCTATGAATTATAGTCGGCAGCCCTTCAACCAAAATAATTATCAAATAATAGGGAATATGTCTATTTTTTACCAAACATTCATCTAAAGAATATTTTCTACTGGAACCCTTGTCATGAGAGCAATAAGTTTGAATCCAAAGGTCACCATAGGTTCATGATTGATTAGTTTTTCTATGTAATAATGTTCTGTTAGATACAAAGAAGACATGATACTTTAAAAGGAACCAAAAACAAATTCGATATCCTTTTGAGGGCTAGAGCAACAAACAACAGTAATCAAGCCAACAAACTATTTAATAAAACCATGTATATATAAATGCATGCTATGGTCTACCCAACAACTAATTGAACAAAATACCTACAACCAAATCAACAGGAAAAACTGAAAATTTAACTTCTTCTATTTTGCCCATAATGCAAGTAATTGGCCCATAATGCAAGTAATGCAGTTTCAAGAATAGACATCCCTCCCATGTAGTTTCAAGAATAGACATCCCTCCCCTACTTGTAAATTAAAGAAATAGCCCTAAACCCTAACCCTACTACAGGGATTGCAACATAAACCAACAACAAACTAAATTCATAAACCCTACTGCAAAATAAACCATAGAACCTTCAATTATTCAACCCAAACTATTATCAATTATTAAGCCCATAGAACCTTCATGCAAAATAAAATTTCACCATTTCAACATAACTCTGTAAATAAACAACAATTTCCATGCCTAGTTCGCATACAAGTTTGCATAATAATTCCGCATAAAAACAATTATGGAACTCTGTAATAGCATATCCTTCATATCAATTTTCCATATCAATTATGCATTATAACAATTTTTTACCTCCATAATATGCATAAACCCATACTGCAGGGTTTGCAACACAAACCCTACTGCACGGATTGCAATAATTCATAAACTGTGACAAATTCACCTTATCCCTAAACCTAACAAAATTCACGAACCCTAATCAACAACAATTCATAAACCCTAACAAATTCACCTTAACCCTAACCCTACTGCAGGGATTGCAACACAGTCAAACAACAAAATAAATTCATAAACCCTACAACATTCATAAACCCTATTGCAACATAAACAAATTCATTATTCATTATTCACCATTCATAATTCATTATTCAGCATTAATAGGAGCACAATTCCATTCATTATTCATTATTCACCAAATCCCGACAGCCCCAGAACGCAAACCAAAAACCACCAAACAGTTCATACGTAAACCCACAGAACAGTTCAAACGTAAACCAAAAACCACCGAACAATTCATACGTAAACCCACAAAACAGTTCAAACGTAAACCAAAAACCACCGAACAGTTCAAACGTAAACCCACAGAACCATATTGCGAAATTCATAAACTAGTTAACCAAAATTCATAAACGTAAACTAATTCACCAAAATTCAACTGTTTCGTTTAAACCAAAATTCAAAATGCAACATTAAACCTAGAAATGCAGCACAAAATGCCCACACAATCCCCAGCAGGTTGAGAGTGTTGAAAAACATTGTCGCAATGATGGCTGGTAGGAAACCTACCAGTGAGCCACCGAACGAAGCCACAGCCGTGCAGCCACCGCAGTGATTGAACGAAGACATCGAACATAGCCACCACAGGGATTGGACCAGGAACAAAACCACCGCAGCGAGTAGACCAGGAATGAAACCACCGAACAAAGCCACCACAATGACTGGACCAGGAGAGAAGCCATCGCAACGACTGGACCAGGAACGAAACCATCGAACAAATCCATCGCAGCGATTGGACTAGGAACAAAACCACCGAACAAATCCACCACAACAACTAGACCAGGAACATGAAGCCGCCATCTCCACCACCGAAACCACAGGAGCAGGAACCCGCCATCTCCAACACTGAACTGGGGATAATCCATGTCATGGTCACCACCGAACAATCGGAAGCGCACCAGTGAGCCAAAGGCCACCATGTCCGAAGCAACAAGCAGGAGCAACCACCAACTAACCTATGAACAGATACCAGGGAAGGGCATCACCGCAGCGGAGGGTGGGGTGGTCAATGACCGGGGCAACACAACGCCCACACTCCAGGCCCAAACAGAAAGGGGCAAGAGTTCGTCTCGGGAAAAGGTCCATGGGACCGTGAAAAAGTGCTCCCCACGTGCAGCGTAAAGGCACCCACCTACCCAACAGGTGGTGCTGCCTCATCAGCCAGTAGACGCCACCTGCCGAGGTGGCCATGTGGCATGGGGGGGGGATCCAGGTGGGGTGTCCAACAACTGGCATCCCTCCCCTAAACATAATGAAAAGGCAATCAAATCTGTTTTAATAATAAAATATAGACACAATGAAAAGCAAATCAAATAATTTTTAGTAATAAAATATAGACAAAATGAAAAAACAATCAAAATTTTCTCCAACCACATATTGAAAATTGAAATTTAAAATTTAAAATTTAAAATAAAAAGATATATATCTTTTCTTAATTTTTTATTATAACTTGTGTTCTTTTGTTTCTTAATATAATTTATGTATTTTTATGATATAATTAATTTAGTATTTAAAAATTAAAATTTAACATACATGTCTCTTTTTAATTTTTTACTATAACTTATCTTTTTTAGTTTCTTAACAAAATTTACATATGTTAATGATATGATTAACTTATTATTTGAAAATTATAAATTAAAATAATAAATATGTATGTATTTTTTTAAGTTAAATTACTTATTTTCTTATTAAACCAATTTACGTATTTTTATAATAGAATTAATTTAGTTAAATTCTCATAAAATAGGAGGTTTATGATTTGTATAAAAAAATATTTTAAAATAAATTTTACTAATTACAATTGTTTTTAATTTTAGTGCAATTTGTTATGTGCATTTTAGGAGTCCCTCTTTGTTGGATTTTGGGATATTATTGAACGATAATTGACGACAATGTAGCTGGTATTTTTTTATAAATTTTCCCAACGACTTAAAATAAATAAATAAATTCCCCCTTCATCTTTAAATTAAAAATTCCCCCCTCATCTTTGAATGAAATGTACTTTTAAAATTTACCTTTCAAATTTAAATGAATTTGTGTTAATTTGAATAAAATGAGTTAAGTTTTATTTTTCGTTCATTAAAAAGATTAATTTTGAATTTTGAATCATAAGTTGACATTTGAACTAATTATTTTTTTTAGATTAAAAATATAATTGTATTATATAGTATTTATATTTATAGTATTCTTTTTAGATTTGAATGACATTTTATAGTATTATATTAAATATAATATTTATAATAAATAATTATATTAATTTATCTTATAAATACAAAATTATCTTTATCAATATCTTTTCCTTTTTTGAATTGGAATGCATAATATATATAAATTTATAATTAATTTGACATTGAGATATTAATTAAAATGAAATTAATATATAATTTGAAATTAAAAATATGAAATACACATTTAAAAAAAAGACATCAAATGCAAAAATATAATAAATATAATATTTATTTGTATTATTATTTTGAAAAAATATGAAAATGGAAATAATAATATTTTTATGAGTACTTTACTTGATAATGACAACAATATTATTTTATTAAGAGTACTTTACTTGAAATTGACAATAACATTATTTTATTATGAGTACTTTACTTGAAATTGACAATAATATTATTTTATGGAAAATGTGAAAGGACCTTCATCATGAGTATTTGACTTTATGGCTTCAAGGCACTACCATGGTTCACCATGGGTTTTCATCCACCATTGAAAATGTGACAAATAAGCAAGCATTGCCACCTCAACCAAGGGGGATGATGTCGTCCTTTGAAATGTGATTGGTTGAAGTTTTAAGTACATTTTCTTTGTTTGGAGGCCCATTGTTTACCTCAAAATTTCTCTAATGAAAGATTTGAATCAAGAGAAATTAAGCTGACATTAATGCATGATTTTTATCATGGTATTTGTAACACCAACAATCACACAAACCATTAATATGAGGACCATATATATAGCTGTCCAAACTCCATTATACATCGCAGGAGTATGCTAACAATTTGACATACCAAAGGGTAATTATATGTAACCAGATGTGCGACATGTGTCATGTCAACACCATGTTCAAGTAATATAATCCCCCATAAATATGAATAAGACTAGGGAGAGACATATGAGAAACATACCCATAAACTAGGAGGGATTGATTATCCCTAGAACGAATAAGTACAACGATAGCCTAGGGTTGTACCTAGGGCCCCATACTTTAATTAAGAAGAGAAAATTTGTTTTTCTCTTGACCTACGAATGTATGACCAATTTAGATCATAAATAAGTAAACCAAGGGCATTTTTAGGACCCTAAACTATGCCATAATTAACCCTGTTTTTATTTTAGGAGAGAAGTATAACGTAATGAATCAAATAAGAAAAAATTACGCATAGGTAGTGAGTAACAGCTCCATTGACAAAACTACATAAACAATTGCAGTAGTAACATTATCATACTCTTCACAACGCAAAGGTGGTGTACATATATAACATTGCATATTACCATCACAATTACAAGTGCATATTAAATTAGCATATAACTTTCTTTGAGGCACCCAAGATAAGCATGGAATCGAGAATATTAACCTTGATTTATACTTTAAATGAAATCTTCAGTCAAGTAGCACTTAGGTAAAGACAAGTATTCCAGATAACAAAAAAAATTGTTGGTAAATTTGAGTCCATTACATATGGTAGCAGAGTTGTAGGTTACAATACTAAGGCCTCTTGGGCTCTAAAATTTCTTAATGTAAAAAAAAGGATAACAAACTAATAATTTCCGTGTACGAGTATATAGAAGAAAATGTTAAACAATGTTGATTAGCATATATGAGGAACCAAACCATTAGAAGAATATTAATCAACACATCACAGAATCCCATATAGTGATTGTTCAATCCGACCATCAATATTCTATGGTGGAAATAGAAGGAAAAATCTATGAAAAATCCGTATCTATTTTAATTGACCCAAGATCAAGTTTAAGCTTTAAAGATGCAGTGCCATTATTTAATAGGAAGAAGATTCATATTAATGTCAGATAACATCGACTCTGCGTTTAGCCTGGGCGGCCAGGGCTTGGCCCAGCCGCCCTTTCTCCTCTGTACATAGCCACTGTGTGTTTGTTGCAGGTTTTCGAGCTATTCTTCTGGTGGTGGCGTCCCGTGGTCTCGTTTCAGGGGATCTTTGCTCTGGCGTTTTCCTGCACTGTTCACCTTGCAATGGCGTCGGAGATGGGGATGGTGCCCTTTGCGTTTGATGACGGTGGTGGTTCTCTGATGGGGTGCACCCCATGGCAACGCGAGTTTTGGCCTGCACCCTGTGGTGGCGAGGCTTCCTGTTCCGGCTGCGGTGGCTACTCAGGTGCTTCTTATCCGACGACAGAGGCACTTTGAGACAGTCTCTCCACATGCGAAGGCAAGTTTCGAGGCTTGTGCAGGGTTTTGCGTTTGCTGGTGGCTGGTCGGCTGCGGCGTTTGGAGGTCTGCGTGTTGCAGCTATGGCGCCTACTCTCGCCAGTCAGCCGTTTTTGCTGAGGATTCTATTGCTTCGTGTTCTTGGAGGCCGGTGGGTTTCCTGAGGGGCGGTGCCCTTTCATTCGGTGGAGGCATCTGGGGCTCTTGGTTTCAGGGACGCTCGGCTTGCTTCGGCGGTCTGCTCCAGTCCAAAATGGGGTTTGTCTGGCTGCTTCTTCATCAGGGGCTTGCTTGCTGGCTGTTTTCGTCGGTCTGGGAGGTCTACCGAGTCTGCTGCTCTATCCACAGACACGGACCTTCTGCTTCCCCCGATGAGGGTTTCGGTTGTGACGGATCTATATCTTTCTGTGGAGGTCCTGCTGCAAAGTGAGCTGTGGCTGGTCATAGGTGAGCCTAGGGTTCTTGGAGGCCGGCGGGTGTTTGTGGCACCCTTTTTCTGGAGTTTGTGATTCGTCGCCTAGATGGAAGTGCTGCGCTTCCTCTTCTTTATGTTTCTAGTTCTTGTGTGGTTATGGTGGATATGAGCGGGTTACTGCTCATTCTTCTGTAGTATTTTCAGTATTCTCCATTTATCTGTGCAATGAGGGTTTGTTCCCGAGCTCATTTACTATACACACTTATATGCGACAATGTATGGAGCAGCTTTTGCTCTCCATATATCTGTAGAATGTAATTTTGTATCTTCTTGATAATAAAATTACGACTTTTTCTGAGGATACTCCAAGGAAAAAAAAATGTCAGATAACATCATCTTTAAATATTTATTTGATCAACAAAACTCAAATGCACTACCGGCTAGATAGTTATCCTTTCTGAGTGAGTATGATTTTGAGATAAAGCACATAAAATGTAAAAAAAATAAAATTGAAGATTCTCTCAACAAAAAATAAACATGATTACCTTAATGAGGAAGGTTTACTATTGTCCAAAGGTATATTATACATGCCAAATTCGACAGATTTGAAACTATTATTTCTGGATGAATTTCATAAGAGACCTTATTTTGGCCACTTGGATACCAATAGATGATAACATCCTTGAGAAAGGAATACTATTGGCCAAATATGAAAACAAAAAAAACTGAATATATAACCAAATGCCTAGAATTTCAACATATTAGAGCTAACCATCAACACCCAACTTGACTGGTACAACCTTTACTCATTCTAGAATGGAAATGGGAGGTCATTTCAATGGATGGACTTTATCACAAGACTACCTAGATCAAGAAAGAAAGATGACTTTATAATGGTAGTTGTGGATAAAATTAGTAAGGAATCACACTTCATCCTTGTGAAATTTACATTCAAGGATATTAATATAGCATAAATCTTCATGAAGTAAATATTTAGATTACATGGGATACCAAAAACAATCATTTCTTATAGAGATGCAAAGTTTACCTCAAATTTTTGGAAATCTCTATTCGAAGGATTGAATACTTAGCTAAGTTTTAGTATTGCATATCATCCTTAGATTGACAGTCAAATAGAAAGAACCAATCAAATTCTGGAAGACATGCTTCACATGTATATTATGGATAGGCCCACTAAGTGGGAGGACTACTTGCTTTTTGTATAATTTTCATATAACAATGGTTACCAAACTTCAACTAAGATGATCCCTTTCAAAGTGTTATATGGTAGAAAATGTAATGCACCAATAAGTTGGGATGGTCCAGTAGATAGAATGATTTTGGGACCAAACATGCTCAAAGAAATGGAACAATTGGTGGAGAAAATAAGACAAAACTTGAAAACAAATTGAGATATGAATAAAAATTATGTAGATCAAAAGAGAATACATAAAGAATTTAATGTGGGAGGTCATGTTTAACTGAAAGTGAAACTAAAAAGGCGTACTTTGAAATTGGGGACCTTCTCCAAATTAGCACCAAATTTTTGCAGGTCGTTTCAAGTTCTAGACAGAATAGGGCCAATGGCCTATCAGTTTTCACCATTGACCAATATCAAATTTCATAATGTATTTCATGTTTCCTTGTTAAAAAAGTATATTCATGATATTTCTAATGTTATTGACTGTAATGGGATTCAGGTGGAGCCATAAGGTGAGTTCCAAGCAGAACCATTATGCATTCTCAACACAAAGGAAGTTTTGATCCATAATTGAGCCATCACTTAGGTAAAGGTGCAATGGAAGCACTTTAGTCCTTAGGAGGCCACCTAGGATATGGAGGATTCCATGAGAAAGGAATATCCATCTCTATTCCAAACCTTAAAAAGATTAGAGTTGAACACCGAGGACAATGTTAATTTTAAAGGGGGGAGAATGTAACACCCCTTTATGCTTGATGATTGTTAAACTAAGCCTTCGGTTTGAATTTTTGTTAGTAGGAGATTACAAGTTAGAAAATGATTTAATGATAGTTTTGAAAATTGTGAAAGATTGAAACTTCTGACTTTTCCTTGTGGTGGGATAGTTGTGAAAATAAACATTTTTATTAATTAAAATATAAGGAAACTTGAATGACCACGTTGAAAATGAGAGTGAACCATGACCCCCGTGGGAGGGGGACACAATCTTGTTGCTCTAGTTTTGGATAAGGCAAGTGTCAAGAAGACATTTATTAAACCTTACTACCTAAGATTGAGGGAGAGAATCCAAAGACCAAAAATCCTAGGGAGGGAGTTGGCAAACATAATGGTATTTACTAAGACCTAGGCAAGCACAATATATTATGCATGTGAGTGAAGACATGAGATTTTCTTGTATGCAGGAGATCAGAACGGATTGTTGTGGGAGCACTCAAAGAAGTATTAGGTGATTTCTGAAAGAAAGCAACTATTCCTTAAGAGAAGCTAAGTGCTAATTTGTACACTTAGAAGAGTGTGAAGCATTGCACTCTCAAGTATTGTAGCATAGAGAATAGGGTGTTCATCCCTATGGTGTCACGGTTCAAGATTGGTGGTGATCATTGAGCAAGTGACTTGGTTGATCAAAGGTATAATGTTGGGATGAACGTGGTCATTCAAGTTGTTTTGCTCAACGTTGCAGTACATATATGTATTTTATCCTCTTTTATTTTCATTAGAATGATTGTGCTTAAAGGGCGTAAGTTACAAATATTATTCACTAATTCTCATAATCTGGTTAGTAAAGAAGCGTTTACTGCCTAATGTTATTCATATTTTCTCTATATCTATAAAACTTCGATATGTTTATAGTTAGGGATTTCAAATGAAAAGATATATATATTTATTTAAGTACTATAATGAAATAGAAGTATTTTTTCACTTGTTAGTCATTTTCAAGTACTCATTGTTGGTTATCGTAAAGTAAAAATTGTAACTTCTATGTATCTTATTCTAATAAGAGTAAAATGGATTTATCATTCGACTGAATAAATTTGGATGAGTGAATTAAGAGTTGTTACAAGACGAGATTTTTTTTAACAAAGTTAATGTACAGTTACTCTCTGGCATAATTACTATACAACTAATGTTACAGGAGGGGCCTCATGAGTAATTAAGCTAGAATTAATGCATGATTTTTAATCATGAAATCCATAACACCAACAATCACACACACCATTAATACGAGTGTTGTATATACATCTGTCCAAACTCCAATATCTATCACAGGTGTATGATAAAGGTTCGACATACCAAAGGGTAAAATGTAATCAACTATGTGGCATATGATTAAGAATAAGGCTCAGAGACATATGATTAATAGACCCATAAACTAGGGCCGAGGGCTTATCCCTAGCATGAATAAGGACAATGATATCTTAGGATTGTACCTAGGGACCCATACTTTAATTAATAAGAGAAACATTGTTATTATATCAACCTATGAACTTATGATCAATTTGAATCTTAAGTAAGTAAACCAAGGGCATTGCTAGGACCCTAAACTATGCCATAGTTAACCCTTTTATTATTATTATTTTAGGACAGAAGTATAAAGTAATGAATCAAATAAGAAAGCCTTATGCATAGGTAGCGAGTAACAATTGCATTAACAGAAATATGTAGACCATTGCAGTAATAACATTATCACACTCTTCAAAGTGCAAAGTAATGGTATTATCACACTCTTTAGAGTGCAAAGGTGGTGTACATATATAACATTGTATATTACCATCACACTAATTACAAGTGCATATCAAATTAGCATATCACTATATCCAAGGCCAATCTAATTATGGAATTGATAATGTTAACTCTGATCTATACTTTAAATGAAATCTTCAACCAAGTGGCACTTAGACAGAGACAAGTATTCCATATAACAATTTTTTTAGTTGGTAAATTTGGGTCCATTATAGTCCACTAGGTAGTTAGAAGGTTGAAGTTGTATTGTGATCTATAAATAAGGATGGAGTCCTCCTTATGGGTCATGTATGGAACTATATTGTACTTGGAGCTTAGCTCACAAGAGGTTGGCCTCTCAAAGAGGCGAGTGAACATGAGTTGATTCATCCCTTAAAAGAATCAAGTGTAAGGTTCTGAATATTAACAAAGTTGGAACATTTATGATATCTCTTATATGATTATATTTTTATATCCAAGGCATATTACATTAATTGGTTTCAGAGCACCTTCCTAAGCAGAAGGAAAATAGAGAAACAATTTCTTCATATTTTGTAGGTTTTCAGAGAAAAAGAGGGTTGCGACATTCAAATCCAGTTTTGAGTCTTTTTCAGCCAAATTTCTAAAATCTGATTGATCTAAGTTCCAATGGAAAAAATACATGATTTCAAAAATAATCGCTCAAATCATAGTCTGGTAGAAGGAGATATATGGCCATTTGAAATTTGCATTTTTTAGGGTTCTTGGTGATGGTTGTTAACCTTGTTGAGATCATAACTTTTGACAAGGTGATCAGATTGTTGTAAGATCAATGTTGTTGGAGAGATAATTTTTAGGGCTTTCATATTGCATATTATATGCCATGTTTCTAGCCAATATCCAGTACTTGTATCCTTTGCAAAATTATGTCCCCAAACCCTCAAGGAATTGAAGAATGGAAAGATGGAGGAACATGCTATGGGAGGACTGTATGTCGTTGAGCAAAGCTTTTCAAGATCTAAGTGCAAATTAAAAAAAATGCAAGATAATATGAAATCTATGCAACAAACTATTAGTAAAGTTAAGTAGGATTGTGATAATGTATTATATTCTCTCACATTTCTCCCACATATCCTTTCATCATTGAAGCTTATAACCAAGAAAATATATACGTGGTATGGTTTAGAGGATGATTGTGATGATTGGTACATGGATAGTTTTAATTTTTGGGATGACAACTACTTTCATTTTTTTATGAATCTTCTTTATCATATGAAGACAAAATTGAGGAGAAACAATAACAACAGGTGGTGCCTTCCAATTTCTAAGATGCTTCAACTATAGTAGTATAGTTCCTCATAATTGGTTCATCCTTTTACTTCTCTAAGGAGGATCTGTTTACTTTGGATGGGTATACTTATTTGGATCCACATGACCATCATAGGCATCTGATGCATAACACTCAATGATTTGTGGAGCTTCAGTGCCATCACTAGGTTTCCAATTGGAGCATATGGACATGGGACCCAGGCTTAAGATGGAACTTGTTGGATGGTGGAATAGGTCTACTATGTTTGTTATTATTAAATAAGTCCCACTATGGTAGTAAATAAATGTAACAGAACCTCATTAAAGAAGGCCCACTAGGTAGTTAGGAGTTTAGAGTTGTAGTGTGACCTATAAATAAATATGGAATCATTCTTATGATTCATGTGTGGAAGTATATTGCAATTTAAGCTTAACTCATAGGAATTCCCGCCCTTGAAGAGGTAAGTGAATAGGATTTGATTCCTTCATAATTTAGAAGAATCAAGTGTAAGGTTCGAAATATAACAAAGTTGGAACATTCTTGATATCTCTTAAATGATTATATTTTTATATCTAATGTATATGGCATATGTGTGGAAGGTTGGTTTCTTGTTTTGTGTATAGGTTTGAAGAAAATATTGGAATAGAGGAAGAACATTCATAATTGTGTGTAAAAGTTATACAAGGACAAACCATATGATTGAAGGTATTATTTTATCCCCCTCTCCTAGGTAGTTACATTTGTAATTTATTGGTTCTGGAATTAAGTTAGTTATCTTCTATTCAGTCTATCAATTATTCACCCTAAGTCATTGAGGAGTATTCCCTAAAACAAAAGAAGATGCCACACGTACGATGAGTTGAGAATTGTCGGTCCCTAGCAAGCCTACCTCGATGCAATCATAGTGGAGTGATCAACATAGGGATGAAAATGGGTTTGATAACGATGATAACATAATTGTAGTGTAACAGCTTGTCCCGTGTGGAACACTGAACTTCCTCCCTTGGCTCTTATTTTCTCTAAGAGGTGCAAGCCCCCAAAACCTAGCATTGGATGGGATCTACCCCTTGAGGATCCTCTTGTAGTGACTAAATGGGGGTTGAACCCTATTGGTCATGATGAATCCACATCAAATGTGGGTATTCTAATTTAGTGTTTATGGCCTTTAATATTTTTCTACTCATATGTTATCTATTTTATGTTTAGGTGTTTTTGGATAAGGTAACCTTGTTTTGAGTTTTTCTGTTAGCTTTTAATAAAGACTATGGTAACTTCCTATAGAACCCACATTGTTTATATTAAAGCAATACAACGAAATCAACAATGGCTCCTTCATCTCGTAGAATATGCCCACGTTTAAATCTAAAAAACTACCCTTATAACCTTCTTCATGCTCATGAAACTTATCCTAATGAGAGGTGGATAGCTGGAGCCCCAAGTTTTGAACTATTTACCTCTATTTGTGTACAATTGGGAAAGTAAACCAAAATCTCATTCTATTTTATTAATAGCTTATGAAAAATAACATAAAAAATGTTTTAAAACTTATATTAGATACATACCAGGTAAATATATAATTTTGAAAACTTATGCTTAAATTTATTTATTTATTTTAGATACATATTTATAAAGTAAATTTAAGAAGAAAAAAACTATAATTTTTAATTTTTAATAAATATATCCTACAAATTACAATAATGAATGTAAAATGCAATATTTTAATGAAGGTTGGTATCATATAATTGTAAAATATGTTGAGTGTTTTCAGATAAAATATGTTATAATGTCAACTTATCCATTTATAATAAATTTGGAATCACTTTCTAAATCTGGTTATGAGACTTTAGTTGTTAATGGGGTTAACCTGCTCATAAATGCCTTAGATGGAATTGAAAAATCGTGGTATTTTATTGAGAGAATTGTGACATATAGAACTGATAAATATAAATTAATTGATAATTGTGTAGTATAAATTATTTTATAATAAATATACATAATTTGAATGTGTTGAATTGTTAATATTATTATTGTATTTAAATATAAATATATGTAAGATAATTATTATTGAAACAAAAATTTTGTTTGGGGATTAGGAATTGTTTTGATTCATATATGTATTAAAAGATTATAAAATTTTGTACAGTTTTGAGAGTGGAGGATGTAATTTTTAATTTATTTTTTTTGCTTAAAAAAATGTAAGATAATTATTATTATTATTATTATATGAAAAAATATAATTATTATTAAATATAAGGCAATGAAAATAATGAAAATATTTTTGTATGGCAATGATAATATAAAGTTTTAATTATCCAAGGATAATATAAAGTGAGGCAAGTAATGCATTTTCAAGAATGTGCTTTTCCTTTTAACTTTAGTTTTATACTTCACTTTTTAAATAATTTTGATTTTAGAAATATTCTTGTTTATTCATTTACACTCTTGTTTAAGGACTCAATGGATCAAATTTAGAATCTATCTTGTGATTATTAATAAATTAAGATTTAAAGTGAAGGCTTCAAATACCATTTTAATGTTAGTGGGTCTCATGGCAAAACGTAATAGCCTAGGTGAGCATCACTATAAGTCTAATTTTTTAATATAAATATTTTTTAAATGTTTAATAATTTATTTATTTGTAACAATAAATATTGTTATTTGAGTAATGGTTATATATTTTATATTTTAAAATATAATTATATATACTAGTTAAAAATAAAAATAAAAATATTTATATAAAAAAAGAAATTTGATATATATCTAATACTAATACAAATACATATATATATATAATTAATTTTAGAAAGAGCTATCTCTAAATGAGTCAAACAAGCCATTGAAAAAATGATATATTGATAGAGACATCGAATGGAAAGGTAGCAATGAGGGAGATAACATCTCAAAAGGAGAGATTGTGCATTATGAGATTGTCTTGCATGGATAGCCAATAGGATACTTTCATATATATGGACACTTGTGTTATGTGGTGGAGCACCACTCAGGTAAATGGCAATCATGTGGATTAGTTATTATTACAAGATTTTAGGACGAAAATGGATACTAAAGATGGACAAAAGAGAAAAAGAAACAAAATAACTCAATATTATACAAGATTTTATGAAGAAAATGGATATCAAAGATTGACAAAAGAAGAAAAGAAACAAAATAACTAAGTATTATTATTTAATACAATATCATATGAATAATTTTTAATTAAAAAAAGGAAGGTATATATCACGGATATAGACATTGGAAAAGCAAAGTGACATTTTCCCTTGACCTTAAGGCCAAGCTCTATATTCCATGGGAATTAGAATGGTACGATGAAACTTTTGAAAATGATATTCCAACCATCTGAAAAAGTAAACCATATAGAAGATTACAAGTGCAATAAATTGACAATATCCTTTAGGTACTGCTTGTAAGAATTATTCCATACTCCTTTAGAGGACTTTGTGAATGAAAGATTGAGAATGATGGAAATTTGTAAAGCCACCAACTATTATTTTATGTATTTGATTATCATGTCTTTGTTTGGAAAAGAGGGAGACATGAAATAAACTTAGAAAAAGCAAACCGACCTTTTCCGTTTAATTTTGAAGATGCCATTGAACAAATGAACAAATAAATAGCGTATGGAAACTATGTAACCATATCCAAATGACACGTCCAATAATAATGACTAAAGCCTTCATGGATTCCTTTTGATGTGGGGTCCATCAACAACCAAAAGAGTAACATATTACACGCCTATATTCAGAATGAAACATATCTTCAAGTCTACTTTTCTATTATGATAGTGAATAGATACTTTCTTGTGAAATAGATAAATTAGATCTTTATAATATATGTTCAATAATTATATTTTGAAAGGTTTATGTTAATTTATAAAAATTATATTTTTATAATATATTTTTAATAATTATAGTTTTTTAATTTTTTTGTGTTTAAAGCAAAGTTGATTTGTTTAAAAAAAAATTAAAGTAATCTTAACAATCTAAGTTGATATAAATCATTTAAAATTAAATTATTTTAACTACTAAATTTAAATAAATAAAAAAATTAACCCACAGCCCCAAAAAACTAAAGTATCCCATATGTCTATCTTATAGTGGACACTTCTCAACAAGGTTGGGACTCTCTAGTTTCCATCTCATACCCAGTAATTGTTATTTTAAACACATGAAAAAACATAGAAACTATTTAAACTAAAAACACAGTACAAGTTCATGCATGTTCCTTACACACAAGTGGTGTACGATCCAAGGCCAATCAAGACATTTAGATAATATTGTTTGATTGAAAGCAGGTTTCTGACACACAGGTATTGTACAATCCTGAATCCTGAATCCGAGTCCAAAATCACAACATTTAGGTAATAAATATTGTTTGATTGAAAAACCAGGATCAGTGGAAAGCAGAATACTGGATTTATTTGTCTTTTAGAAATGGCAATATTGTTTGACTGAGACAGGATCAATGGAAAGTAAAATAGCTCAGAAAATGTTATTTATCTTTTAGAAATGGCAATATTGTTTGACTGAGACATGATCAATGGAAAGTAAATAGCTCAGAAAATGTCATATAGGGGAGGGTTGTCTATTCTTGAGTGAGAAGACCAGTAGTTGAGATAAGGTGATCAGTAATGGACATAGTAATAGTGTTGGTTGACCTCAGTTTTGAAACAACTATCTACTATAAGTGGTTCATAAAAACACTTTATGTACAAGTAATTCTTAATATTTTCATATTTTTAAAATTATTTATAAAAAAAAAATTGAACTACATTTTGAAATAAAATGAATATTTGAAATTGGAAAATCATTTTAAGTCACATCTACTTTAAGTCACATCAATGTTCAAGCATTGGTTCCAATACAAAATACACTAAGGCACACTAAGACTAGACAACTTGGAACTTTGTGGCTGACATGGCATCATTTTGGATTAGTCACACCTCAAGACCAAATGGTTAGATAGAAAACACGACAAAGTATATGTCATAAAAATTTGGAGGAAAAACAAGCTCGGGAACATTGAGAATTAAGCTGCACCACTACTGGTAAAAAAAACGCTCAAGAATAAATTAAATGTTTGCCCATTGTCCTTAAAGTGGGGGCATGCTCTTTTACAAAATGCCATATCAGGTTATTAAAGTTGGAAATAAGTTAAACGTTTGCCCATTGTTATATCATATCAGGTATCAAAGTTGAAAATAAGCTGTCCTTACTTTATGGTAATGAAATTATAAATTGTTGGAGTTGCATAATGGAGGTGTCTGAACTAATTAAGGATAGCTGCTGTATACCAAACAACCAAAACGCCTCATATTTGCTTCCGGCAAACAAAGAATTATTGAAAATGCAATTTTAGTTACCCAAATCGTGTTTTAGATAAGTTGGGTAGTTTTAGAATGTTGTATTTAGCTTAGAACAAATATTAGTGATTGTTGAAATTGTAATATTGTAAAAACTGCAATCTCCAGGCAGCATTTTAGCAGGATTCAACAAAAAATTGACCGGAATAAGGGGGCTATTTGGTTTGTCTTTATCCTAAGCTATAGCTTATTGGTTAAAGTTGTCATATCAAAGTTTTTAAAATGGAGGCCAGGGGCATGTGCTTTGGTTTATACAATAATTTGAAAAACAACAAAAGTAGTCAGTTAAAATTAAGGAATCTGTGGCAGAGCAATTATTGCAATTTGAAAAACAGCAAAAGAAACCAGTTAAAATTAATCAACCTGTGGCAGAGCAATTATTACTGCTGCAAGCTCATTGTTTGCCATTAAATCTGAAGATGCTGACATAAGGCTGATTAATGGTGACTGAAGTTATTGCTGCTGCAAGCTCATTGTTTGCCATTAAATCTGAAGATGCTGACATAAGGCTGATTAATGGTGACTGAAGAAGCCATTGACAATTGACGACTTCTTCTTGAAACACAAATAGAGTGAAATCTGAGATTGAATCACATTTGATGTTCAATTTCAATGGAAAAATATATGATACGACTCTTAAGAGTATCAAATGAAGTCAGACTGTTTTGGATTGTTATACGCTTCAGAAGACTGTTTCACTACCTGAACCTGACTGGAGTTTTGACCCTCCTTGGAATTTGGCGATCAAGTTCTTTTGGGCCCTCGTTGGATTTTGGCGATGAAGTTTTGTCAAGTTTGAGTGTAAAATCTGTCAGAATTTGCAGATTCTGTAAGCACAAATCTATTTGAGAATCTTGAAAAGCCTGCTCGGACTTGAATTATGCTATGTATGACTGACAAAAACAAATTAAAAAAATCAACAAAATTTTGACTGTGGAGCAAGTACTTTCACTAGCAGTTCCAACAAGTGCACAAAGTTGGCCAATAATCCACAATCCTTCTCTTGTATGAAAACCCACACAGAACATCTATGAAGGAAATTGTGAGTAGCAGCCAACACGTTTTGGATAGCTTATCCCTCAAAGAATTCTCTACTTTATCAAGTTAATGAAATCTCAAATTACAGGATCGAGTATTAGCAATATGAAGTATGTGAGCCTCAAATCATTAACCGTTTTGTCTTCTGGTGGCCGTTTGAGATCCAATATCAGCCCCTTGATCTGTATTTGCTTTCAAAATTACATACAATGAACCAACCAAATCTAGAAGTCTGAACATAAGAATAATCATTTCTATCCTTACATAGATTCAGTGTTGAGCTTTTCATATTTGCCCCAAAACAAATCAGGCTCTGTACATGCAAATTGTAATCATGACTCAGTAAACATTATAGAAGCAGAATATGGAGTTCCAAATGTGAAGATATAAACATTGTAAGCACTCTCTCCTTGCAGAGGTGTAGTATGACCTTTAAGTCCTCTGTCACAAACAAAGCTGAAGACTGACCAAAGCAGAGATTTGATTGTCTTGCACCATAAATGTTAGGAATCAATAGTCTTGATTCGTGGTCTGTATTGTATTTGACTAAACGTACAAAAGGTTGTGAAAAAGTAGAAACCAGAGCCTGATTAGTTGTCTGGACGTTTCAATCTGCATGAGCAATTCTAGTATCAATCTCTGATTCCAGCCAGTACACCTTTATCTCCAACTTATGCCATTTGGGTTCAAACAGTTCCTTCTGCATCACAATGGGCTTCAATAACAACTTAATGAACCTGCTAAACCAAAACAATTTGGGTGAGATATATACGAATATACATTATATTTTTTTAATGGTTTTTTTTTTTAAAAGAAGTGTTAAAAATGTGATACATCATTTCCACTTAACAATAAAAATGTTTAAAATAATAATAATAATAATAAATTATTTTGATTAAAACTAAAAATATATGTTGTTTATATAATTTATTTATTTTTTTTAAAATTGAAAATAATATTTTACTTAAAAAATAAATAAATCTTCTTATAACAAGGTAATTATTTTATGAAGTAAACTTCTTCAAAATTGAATTGCTCATCACTCTGGTCATTTTATATGGCTGTGAAGTTTGGGGATGCTCCAAAGAATCTTGGAGAAGAATTGAGCAAATCAAGAATTGGTTTATTACTTCTAATCTTAAAATTAAGAGCAACAAGCCTTATCCTATTCTCCTTTTAGAAGCATGGCTCTCTCCCATTGAAAGCATGGCTATGATTAGATACCTAATGTACAAGAACAAATTAAACAATATAGGAGATGATCAGCTTCCTAAAATTGCTCTTAACTCTAGCTAAAAACACCTTCGCCTCAAGATGGGATGGCTTAAAGATGCCATGTCTTGGTTAAATTATTGGAGGATTTATGAGACTACCACTCTACTAAATATCGTAACATTAATTACATTATTACTTCTACTTTCAAAGAGAAAATATATATTATTACTTCTACTTTCAATGAGAAAATGTGGTGCAAAGAAAAATTAGAGGTAAAAAAGACTATGATATTATAAAGAGATCATTAACTCTAATCTTGAGAATCAAAATTATATCTCTATCTTAACCAACTCAAAGAAAAAAATTAATATTGTCAAAATTAGAACGAATTCTCATGAGCTCCACAGTGAAATTGGGCGTTGGACAACCCCTAAAACACCTTGGACTGAAATGATTTGCCATCTATGAGAGTCTATGAGCATGGAAGATGAAAATCACTTTATCTTACAATGTCTAGCTTTCACCCACATTTGAACCTTCTAGATCCCCAACACTATAACTAGCTAGGGACACTTCTCTTTAAACTTTTTGAGTATAGGAATAGTATTTTAAAGCAAATCAAATAATCTCTATCTTATATTTTCTCTTAAGATTCGATAGACCAAATTTGATCTCACTATATAAAAACCTCATCATCATTATCATATATATATTGATTATTTTATATAAATTAAATATAAACATTTTAAAAATTTAAAAATACCATTTAATTTAAAATATTCTAATTCATATCGTTGAATATTTGATTAATATCATACTATTACACATTTCAGAAAATGTCTCTTAATTTCAAAAACATATTATTAATATAAATATAATACTTTAAACATTATAATTATATAACATGAAATTTTGTTATCAAATTTAATCAATATTTAATTAAATTTCTTTATAAAAGTATAAATGGAAATATTTCAAAAATGTATTTTTCCTTTTCAGCTCTAACTTTCACTGACCCACTAATGTGCAATCACTGGAAGTGTAATTTCTCAGTCTTATTTGGATATTATAGTTTCTCACTCCCATATAAATATAGAATGTCCGACAGTAACATATCTTTAATGATAGATAAGAAAACATGGTGTATGGTCAAAGTTTCTACATTATCATTATCAATTTGAATTTGCAGTCTAATCAATTTCTCTGTTTTTAGTTTCTCACCCCACCTATTTATAAAATAATAATAAGATAAGAAAAGATACGATGATAAAGACATTGAAAAGAGAGGGCAATCTCTATTCTCCTATCCTCTCAAACCAGCAATGTGGAGAGAACATCAAACTGTGGATTATGATATGATAGCTTTAGCACTAGCTTTACATGGATGCCAATATAGAGATCTTGCATAGTATGATGGTGGTTGGACATTCGTTGTGTGGAGGAGTACCACTGAGTTAAATGTCAGCCATGTGGGTCAGCTATCAGAGAATTTTGTGAAAAAAAGATATGGCAAAGATTGAGATTGAAGGAAATTTTTTAACCAGCCAATGATTATGTATTTGATACAGTATCTTTGAAATAATGTGTAATTGGAAAAGGAAGGAAGACATCAATCAATCACACATGGAAAAGCAAACCAACCTTTGTCCTTCAGCTCAGCTCAAGAAGTAGTACTCAATTTCCAATTGAAAATAAAAATGGCAGAGAGAAACTTTTTGAAAGTGACATTGAACAAATAGCGTATGGAAACTGTCTTTAGAAAGCAAACCATAAAAAATTGACAGACTGTAACCTTCATGGACAGTTGGTGACTATAACCTTCATGGACAGTTGGTGAGAAGTAGTCCATATTCCTTTTGATGCGGGGTCCATTACAACCAAAAGAGTAAGATATTCCAGGTCTAGGTACGTTCTTGGTAGAAAATAAAACAAACAGTCCTTTCTTTCCATTGCCATCTTCTAGGCTACTTCTCTATTATGACAGTCAGTTGTTACTTTCTTGTGAATTAGGTCAATGTGGCTTTGTACTTAATCAGTCACATTTTCACCAAGATCAAGATGGTTTATACTGATTTATAAAAAATAAATCTTTATAATCTTATGCAAATGATCATAACCTTTTGAAAATTCCTTGTTATCATTACATACATGGATTTAGCGAGCAGAAAGCTGAAAATCAGGATCTTTATATACAAATCATAACCATGACTCAGGAAACAACATAGAACCAGAACATAAAGTTCCAAACGTGAAGTATAAACACTGTAAGCATTCTCTCCTTGCAGATGTGTTGTATGCCAAGCGGCCTAAAATGACCTTTAAGACCTCTGTCACAAATAAAGCTGAAGACTAGACAAAAGCAGCCATTTAATTGACTTGGACAAACAATTGTTAGGAATCAATAATATTGCTTTGTGGTATATATTGTAGTATATTGAAAAGGTAGAATCAGAATAGGGTGGCTGAAAATAAGCCAATTAGTTGTCTGCAGGTATTTTTTAAGGATTATAAAAGTACACTTAAGTATAATATTTTAGGAGATTATTTTGGATTGAAAAAAATATATATATAGGTTGATAGGCTAAAATTAAATATGAAACATGCAATTTACTACTTAAATTTGTAAATTTTGGTTAATATTATGATAAAAAAACATTTTTTATGTAAATATAGGTGATATTAGAGACTAAAAATCACCAAATAATGAATTTATTTTTTGAAAAAAAACCCAAAAATAGCCAATTGACGAAATGTTACAGTCTCATATATATATATATATATATATATATATATTTAAAAATATTTATTAAAAAATTAATTTAAATTTATAATAATGATATATATATTTAAAAATATTTATTAAAAAATTAATTTAAATTTATAATAATAATTCATTTTGAAAGAAAAAGTTCAAAAAGAATATCATATATATATATATAAGGTATTTTGTTATTCATTGAATCAAAAAGTACATTCACTCACAAAACTGTCCAATACCCCCAAAATCTAAGGTGGCATGAAAGTGTACAGCCTGGACACTGACATATCTACAAATCAAGACCAAAATATTACACTTATGGGGTATGGTATATGTGATTGGGGCTGGCTCATTCACATGATAGAGAAAAGGATACACTTATGGTGTAATTAGTGGCTTTCGAGAGGGGTCACTTGACCTTGGTTAAATTGGTTTTGGAGACAATACCAATTTATTGGTGTTTTCTCGCACATGTCCCTAAAGGAGTGTTAGATAGGATTTGCAAGCTTTGATTTTGTTTTCTATGGAGAGGGAAATTAGATTGTTTTTTTTTCATCTAGCTCAGTATTAGCTATTGGTGAAACCCAAACACATTGGTAGTTTGGGCGTTAAGCATTTGAACTCTTTTAGTATGGCGTTGACAACAAAAATCCTATGGAACTTCATTACTGAGGGGGTGTGGAAAATAATATTTGTGTAGAATTAGATGGATACAATGACATTGGTTGAGTGGATTCACTCTCCCAATAAATCACACAAAAACTCTTCCAATCATTGGAAGGCCTTGGTTTTGGCTTTTCCTCTTATTGAGAATCACCTTGCCTGGTAGTTTGGAGATGTGCACATGGTGAAGATTGGGGAGGACACAATCATGGGATGTGGACTGGATATTTTTTTTATCAAAGGAGGTACGTGCAGTACTTCATCATTGAGGGATCATTACCTTGAATCAAGTGTCCTATATAGTGATTACCAATACATGGAAACAAGGATGGCATAGTGTAACTTTTATGGGCTTGGAAAGGTTGTGGGCTGACCAATGGAATCAATTCATCCAAGAAATTTGACAAGGACATGTTTGGTTGAGGGAAGAACACAATCAACTAATATGAAATAGAAAAAGGAAGGGGGACAATACAAAACCAATCTCGGTTACAAAGTTTTATTAGTTGAGGAGGGACATACATGCAATTGATGGTGGTCACTAATTTGGATGGTTAGGGCCCCTAAGAAAACTAAATTATTTATGTGGCTAGTGTTGGTGGATAAGATTCTTGCCTGGGAATACCTTCAGAAGAAACAAAAAGAGGGGCTTGGTTTAGCTTATATATGCAGAAGTGTTTGCGAAAGCATAACTCATATGTTCATAGAATGCCCATTTTCCATTCAAGTATGGAATGTTGCTGAACAATGGATGGTGTGTCGGGATGTGTAGCAAGGTGGAATGTTGGAGGTAGGCTTACGATCCTGGTTTATTTGGAATGATATTAAGGTGCATCGTGCCATTCCTTTTCTCACCTATTGGGGCATATGGTTAGCCTAAAATTCTAGCATATTTGAAGACCAAAGACCACAAACCTTTCAAGTATCCTCTTTTGTAATTTATTTGGTTAAGTTCTATATCTAAAGGATTTCTCTGATAGCATTGTTAACACATATATTTGGGATATTATCTAGTTGGTCATTTACATGGGTTATTTTTAGTTCTTTTTTGTTCATCATGGTCATATAATTGCACATGTATATGCTTTGCATTCTTATTTTGAGGCCATGGTCGAATTTTAATATATAATATATATTAAAGAGGTTAGATTATGAAGATGTTTGTAGGAAAAAGGTAGTGGGGAAGCATATGGCATCTACATTAGAGTTTTTTTTGAGAATTTTTTAATGATGTTGAAACATAGAAAAATGGGATACATATGTTTTTTTACTGTGCATGATTACATAAATAATGTATTTTTCAATTTACTATGAATAAAATTACCATTTTTTGTTTTGAAGAAAACAATAAATTTATAAAGTAATTTTAAAAAGAAAAAAAATATTGTTTATAAAATTTTAATATATATATCCTACAAATACTATAATGAAAGTAAAATGTAAAATGCAATATTTTAATTAAAAGTCAATATCATATAAATTGGGAGAAGTAGTCTATTTATTTAAAGTTTTGGATTTTCCACTGGGTTTTGGTTGTAATTTAGTAAATTTTATTTGGTAAAATCCAAATTTGGAAGTGTTCAAATTGTATTTTTGAATCCATAAAAAGATTCAACACCCTTAAATACCATTGTGACATCTAGATTACCCAATTTCCATAACTAATATATATATTTAAAAAATTTTACATATTTCCAATTAGACTCCAAACAAAACAAAACAAAACAAAAAATATACTAAAAAATATGAAAACTTAAAATATTTAGATTAACCAAATTATAATATATTGCACTAAAAAATATGTTTAGAATGTGAATCTATCCATTTATAATAAATTTGGAATTAATCTTTTTATAATAAATTTAACTAATCTCATTATGAGACTTTAGTTGTTTATGAGGTCGACTTGCTCATAAATGGTTTAGATGGAATTGAAAAAGATCATGGTGTAGCCATTGAGACAAATGGTATGTCACATAATTAATTTATATATATATATATATATATAAAGATTTAAAAAAATAATATAAAAATATTTATATATTTTTTAGAAAAATTAATAAAAATTAGTGATATAGAAATATAATGCACACTTATGTAAGATTTTTATTATTAAATTTAAGACAAGTTTTAATTAATTATTGAAGAGAAAGTGGTGCAAGTGGATGCATTTTAAGAATGTTCTTTTCCTTTTAACTTTAGTTTCCATACCCTTCTATCATACCTTAAATACTCTCATTTTAAAATAATTTTAATTAATTATCGAGAATAAAGTGGTGCAAGTGGATGCATTTCAAGAATGTTCTCTTCCTTTTAATTTTAGTTTCCATACCCTTCTATCATACCTTAAATACTCCCATTTTTAAATAATTTTGATTGTAAAGTTATCCATTTTTTATTTACCACACCCTTCTATCATACATTTAAATACTTTATTTTTAAAATAATTTTGATTTTTTAAGAAGATATCCAATTTTTTTGTTAATTAACTTCTATTAACTCATTTTTATTTTACCACACCCTTTTTATCATACATTTAAATATTTCATTTTTAAAATAATTTTGATTTTTTAAAAAGATATCCATTTTTTTTATTAATTAACTTCTATTACTCTATCTTTAAAATAATTTTGATTTTTTAAGAAAATATCCATTTCTTTTTATTGATTTACACTTTTGTTTGGGGCTAAATGGATCAGATTTCGATTCCATCTTATGACTATTATTAAATTAGAATTTAAGCCCATGTTTCAAATAGCATTTAAATGTTGCGGGATCTCATGGCAAAAGTAATATCCTATGGAATTTTTGTTTAATATACATATTTTTTGAATGTTAATAATTTTATTATTTATTTGTAATTATAAATATTATTATTTGAGCTATATTTATATATATTTATAATATTTATAATAAATAAAATATATATTAATTAAATTAAAATAAAAAATTTAAAAAGATCTGATAAACATATTTAATATAAAAATTAAAAATAAATAAATAAATCATTTATCTTTAAAGGAAGAGATTGTGCATTATGACAGGGTTTAGCCAACATATATAGACTTTTGTGTTATTGAGGGGTCTTGCTCATAGGTGGGGTGACTGGGTTGTCGACTGTGGCAGTCTTTATATGGTGACTTCACCTTCGCCTTGGCCAACTGTTTTACTGTTGAAAAAAGAAAAAAAATGGAAGCAAATGAAATTAATTATTGGAGAATTTTATAAGAAAGAAAGATAAAAAAGATTAATCAACCAAAAGTAAAGTTATTATTTGATGCCTTATTTTTTGAATAATTTTTAATATGAAAAAACAGAAAAGATCATTATAAAAGTAAACTCTGACCTTTGACGTTTTCCCTTCAACTGAAGAAGATCTATATTCCAAATTAAAAATATGAATGGCACAATGAAACTTTTAAAAATGAGATTCCAAATAGACTGTGGAAACCAACTTATAAAATAAACCAACCATATGAATGGCACAATGAAACTTTTAAAAATGAGATTCCAAATACTCTAGGAACCATCTTATAAAATAAATCATATAGGTGCAGTAAATTGATTATATGCTTCCTGGACAGCTTGTAAGAATTGTTCCATGCCCCTTAGCCTCTTAATTGAACAGATAGTAACATGCTTTGATGTGGGTTCCATCAACCACCAAAACCCTAACATATTCCAGACCTACACTCTTAATGAACATAAAACAAAGATTTCTTCCATTGACATCATCTAGGCTTCTTTTATGTGATGTCACTAAATTGACACTTGCAATGTCACCTGTGCTCATCATTCACATTTTAGCCATAGTTTGGAAGCCTTACATGGAGATCATAAAAACTTGATCTTTATAATGTCATGCACATAATCATAATCTCTTTGAAATCTCTATGCAAGCAACTCAAAATCCGACCAACATAGTAAAAAAGTTATGCTTAAATCAAAATTGAAAAGACTCCAACCTACATTATTGGATGTCGACCCACAGTGGCCACTTTCAGACAGGGTTGGGACTCTGCAATTGCATATCATATTAGGTAGTTGTTTTTTTTTTAATATTTCTGAAAATCTTGAAACTATTCAAACTGAGAACGCTCGGTACATGTCCATGCAGGTTTCTGACACAGAAGTGTACAATCCAAGGCCAATTCATAGATTTATGTAATACTGTTTTACTGAAGACGATAAAACAGTAGTATATTCATCATCTGAAAGCCATAAAACAGTATAGTATATTCATCATCTGAAAGCCATAAAACAGTAGTATATTCATCATCTAAAATGGTTCTGAAAATTTCACTTTTGTGTCTAGTCAAGTAAATGATCTAAATTAGTATATGGTAAGTTGTTATGGAATTTAAATTAGTATAATGGTAAGTTGTTATGGAATTCTGGATATTTGGGTTGATTCAAAGACCTTCAAAACTTTAAAAACTATTTCCTTGACACTTTGATCCTTAAAACTATGCCTGAAACTCAATTTTCTGTCAAATTTATCATCTGAAATTTCATAAGAAAAAATAGGATAAGGATTTTCCTACTCCCATAGAATATCGGAATGTAAGTGGCAGCCAAACATTTGAGGATAGCCTTACCCTGAAAGAATTATTTGCTTAATATAGTTCCTGAAAAAAAATGCTCACATCTTTCATTAGCATCATCATATAAACATTTTGGGAATCATTCAAGTTACTGGATCAAGTTTTACTGATATAAAGAATGTGAGCCTCAAATCATTTATGGTTTTTGGATTGTTTTACGTAGAAAAGTTTTTTTGGGGGCGGAATATGATCTGAGTGTCATCCTTCTTGCTACATTGGATCAAGTTTTACTGATATAAAGAATGTGGGCCTCAAATCATTTATGGTTTTTGGATTGTTTTACTTGGAAGAGTTTTTTTGGGGGGGGGAATATGATCTGAGTGTCATCCTTCTTGGTACATTACTTGTTGATGTTTCTTGCTGTTTATTAAAGATTGGAAGAGTTTTTTGGGGGGAAATATGATCTGAGTGTCATCCTTCTTGGTACATCACTTGTTGATGTTTCTAGCTTTTTATTAAAGACTAATTATTTGAACCTTTAGTAAAAGTAAGTAAAATTTTCAAATCTCTATAAAAATATATATATATATATATTTACCATATAAATAAACTATGATTTTTCTTTTGTGAAAAAAAAAACTTTGTGAGATGCAATATGAGCCCCTTATCTATATTAGCTTTCAAAATTACATAGATTGAAGCAACCAAATCTAGAAGTCTGAACATAAAAGTAATCATTACTATCCTTACATAGATTTTCAGTGAACATAAAATTGAGCTCTCATAAATGCCCATAAACAAATCAAGATCTTCATATACAAATCGTTATCATAACGATGATTCAAGGAGCATAGCACCAGAAGATAAAGTACTTACTGTGAAGATAACACTGTAAGAGCTCTCTCCTTTCAGAGGTTTAGTATTTCAAATCATAATAGCAAAATACGGTGGTATTAGTAGTATGGAAATTTGAACTAGGTTAAAAATACGGCGAACATTCGAGATGATAAGGGTTTGGTATAGTCAACTATTTATTTACCCAATTTTGAGAATCGAATTCATATTAATACAATAAAATATAAAACTCCAAAGACATGTAGTTTTTTTATTTAAGTTTTCTTTTATTACATGTAGTTTTTTTTATTTAAGTTTTATTTTATATCATTGTTGTTTTAATTTTACATTTTAGTATTTATTATTTATCAAAAAGTATATTGATGTAGTTTTTTTTTTCATTTTTTCAAGTCATTTTATATAAAAATATATTTGTGTAGTTTTAAGTTTTATTTTTAAAGTTTTTCAATGAAAAATGAATGAGAGGTTAAAATTTGGAATGATTATGTATAATTTTATTTTATTTTTAAATTAAAATTGTATGTTTTTTGTATTTATAAGATGTCTACTCCCGTATTTTAGTCGTACTTAATTTTTTTACTATGTATTTTTTCCGTATCGTATGTTTTTGAATCCGTACTCGAATCTTGCTATTATGTTTCAAACAGCTTAAAATAATCTTTAATCCTCTGTCACAAACAAAGCTGAAAACCAAACAAAAGTAGCAATTTGATTGTCTTGCACCACAATTGTTAGGAATCATTAGTGGTGCTTCAATGGTATGTACTGAATTTGACTAAATCTACAGAGGGCTGTAAAAAACATACAAATTAAAGCACAATTTCTGAAAATAGCCAAGTTAGTTGTCTGCATGAGCAATTATGGGATTATATCAGTCTCCGATTCAATCCAGTACACGTTAATCTCCAACTTATGGCCTTTGGCTTTAAACAGCACCTGCATCTGTATGATACTGAACTTCAATTAGATCTTAATGTACCCAATAACCAACACCATTTGTGTGACATACATTGGTTCCATGAAAAAGAAATTACCAGACATTCAAATTTCTTGTCTGTCCAAATTTGTTTTTAACCTGCTTTTTCTTCTCAACCCTCAAGTTTCACCCTTGAGTGTGTATTATTTGGGGTGACCGACCATGAATTATGTACAGGAAGTTTTAGTGAAACTGTTGTCTCTTCTTGTATCAGGTTGAGTTACTGTCTTGCCTTGTTGTCTTACCGAGGAATTGATTGTCACTTATTGCGCCGAGAGGCACTCTACAGTCCAGTATGGGGGAGATCTTGTAACATGTAACGGATGTAACATGTTTACATGTAACGCTTGTCCAAAATAATAAAATGTAAAAAGTAATAGTATGAGGGAGATCTTGTAACATGTAACCCTTGTTCCAAAATAATAAAATGTAAAAAGTAACATGTAACATTTGTCAAAATTAATAAAATGTAAAAAGTAATATAGAATTTCGTAAATAAATTGAATTTCGTAAATAAATTGAATTTCATTATCATATAAAGTGAGTTTTATACTTGCATAGATTAAAATTAAATTTAGTGTAATATTTATATTTATATTTATATTTATATTTAAATTAAAATATATATTAATTTTTACATATAAGTATATAAGTTATGTACATTGTATAATAAGAACTACATGTGGTATAGTGGTAAGGGTGTTGTGATAATGGGCATGAGGCCCAAGGTTTAATCCTCCTGGATCACCTACTTTTTAAAAAAATGTAGAATTTCGTAAATATATTGAATTTCATGTAAAGTGAGTTTTAGACTTGCATAGATTTCAATGTATGGGGTCTTTTTATTGCATTTTGTTCAGTGTAGATGTTATTCTGTGGATGCATTGATTTCAGTGTATGGATGCCTAGATTTTAGTGTATGGGATTTTTTTAGTGCATAATTTTCGGTGTAGCTCGCACCCCTCCCTCCCTCTGTCCACTTATTAAAATATATATTAATATTTACATATAAGTATATAAGTTCTTTACTATGTATAATAAGAACTACATGTGGTAGAGTGTTAAGGGTGTTGGGATAATGGGTGTGAGGTCCAAGGTTCAATCCTCCTAGATCACCTACTTTTTTTTTAAATATAGAATTTCACAAATAAATTGAATTTCATTATCATGTAAAGTGAGTTTTATACTTGCATAGATTTCCGTGTATTGGGTCTTTTATTGCATATTTTTCAGTGTAGATGTTATTCTGTGGATGCATTGATTTCAGTGTATGGACGCATAGATTTCAATGTATGGATGCATTGATTTCATTGAATGGATGCATAGATTTCAGTGTATGGGGTTTTTTATTGCATATTTTTCAATGTAGATGTTATTCTATGGATGCATTGATTTCAGTGTATGGACACATAGATTTCAGTGTATGCACGCATTGATTTAAATATATGGACGCATAGATTTCAGTGTATGGGGTTTTCTATTGCATATTTTTCAGTGTAGATGTTATTATGTGGATGCATTGATTTTAGTGTATGGACACATAGATTTCAATGCATGCATGCTTTGATTTTAGTGTATGGATGCATTGATTTCAATGACAACAAAAGAACGAGAAGGAGACTTGAAACGAAAAGCAGAAGAACAAAAATAATTTCAAAAAAGGAAGTTGGATGAAATGATAGCAGAAGAACTAGAAGAACGAAGAAAACGAAACGCATATCGACAAAAAGAATATTGAAAAATAAAGTTAGACGAATTGACAGCAGAAGAACGAGAGGAACAAAGAAAATGAAACGTTGATTGACAAAGAGTGTATCTAGAGAGAAAGTTGAAGCAGTTGGAAGAGAAAAGAAATCAAGTTGCAGAACAACAAATAAATCAAAATGTACGAAATGGCGAAATGATGACAGAAGAAGGAGAAGAACGAACAAAACAAAACGTAGATCAACAAAAAGAAAATCGAAAAAAAAGGTTAGGCGAATTGACAGCAGAAGAACGAGAAGAACAAAGAAAACAAAACGTAACAGATCGACAAAGAGTGTATCGAGAGAGAAAGTTGAAGCAATTGGAAGAACAAAAAAATAAGTTTGCAGAACAACAAATAAATCAAAATGTACGAAATAATGAAATGACGGCAGAAGAAGGAGAAGAACAAACAAAACAAAACGGAGATCAACAAAAAGAGAATCGAAAAAAAAAAGTTAGGCGAATTGTCTCTATTTTCCAGTTTAACAATTTACTTGATCCTTAATACTTATTACTTACATTATGATAATCCTCGTAAATGTATCTGTGTTTTCAACTTAACCTGTTCCTTACAAAGTTGATCAAACTCCAGTTTTGTGTCATCGCCCACAACTGAAACCAGCCTAGATCCAAATCCTAGGCTCTATCAAGCGCCAAGAGGGATCAAATCTCCCGACGTGAAAACCTCTTCTCAGGTATTGCACTCAAGGAGCTTTTCAAGGAGAGGTTTCCACCTCGAAAGATTTTATCCCTCTCGACGCTTGATGGAGCCTAGGATTTGGATCTAGGTTGGTCTAGTTCCCAGTTCACACAGTTTTGTTTCTCTAGTTGTTTGTTGTAATTGCACCAAGGTACCTAGTGAAATGAGGTGCTCTACATCCCAGTATGGGGGAGATGTTGTAACGTGTTTGTGATGTAACGTTTGTTACTAACAAAATAAATAAAAATAATAATTAAAAAAATTCATGTCGGCTCATAAAATAAAAAATTATGGAAAGTATTTAAAAAAAATCCATGTTGGTTAATAAAATAAAATATTATGAAAAGTAATTAAAAAATAGATGTTCGTTTATAAAATAAAAACTTAAAACTTAAACCCGGATCTATCAATCAAGAGAGATCAAAATTCTTGAGTTTAAATTTCAAAAAACAAATACACCTCAAGAAATTGGATCCCTCTCGGTGCTTGATAGATAGGGGTTTAAGATGGATTTATGCTGGTTTAAAAACAAAGGTGTATGCTTCAATAATATATATATGTGATGTAACGTCCCTACCTTAGGGCAAGTGACAAATACCTGTCAGCACAATCCATTTGGGGTTCAGGTGCATTGGCAACCGATACACCCATGCACAGTCAAAGCAAAGATCGACACATTGGGAATGTTTGGTTGCGTGCAATGTAGCAACAGACAAGAGAACAACATATTAGGCGTGTGCACAACAGTGGGACTTTGACCAAGGGGGCTTCAAGAAGGAAGGATTCGGCAGTGGGCATGAGCAGAGAACAAAAAGACTTGCATGAGGCGCCAAGGGGACTTCACGGGGATTTCACAACTCGAAGAATGCAAGGTGTCCGATAAGGGCAAGATTGTTGATGTATATTTAACTTCGGAATTTATTTCATTTATGTATATTGTACTCCTATAGAGATGTGTTATTCCTCTATAAGGAAGTGTCGTCATTTGTATTGACAAGTGTCGCAAGTGTCGTAACTTGCCGATGGGTTATTAGACCACCATGTGTGGGGTCAGCCCTGATTAAGTTAACCATGGGTTATTATGCTAAGCTAGACAAGTCGGCCCCATAAGTTTATTGGGCAGTCAGGACAAGTATAAATAGAGATCGGGAGATCTCTATATTGATCATCTCATTATCTCACTCTACATCACTCGAAAAGTGGCGCACATGTGAGGAGGAGGATCAGCTGCTAGGAGGAGACTATCTTTGTCTACTTGGGTTGTACTTTGGTTGTATTATTGATCTATATATCTCTGAGGAAGTTGTGGGGTTTTTCACCTTAGGGTTTTTCCCACAGAAACTCTGTGTGTCTATTGTCTCTTATGTTTTCATCTTGTGATGATTGATATGCTTGCTATGATTGGTATGCATTGATATACTGTACATGTTATTCTCTCAGTAAAGATCCTAGAGTATATTAAATTAATGCTCGAAAATTAACATGGTATCAGAGCTAACCTGAGAAGAAGACACTGTGCAGTTGCGGAAGCTAGGGCTTCTTGTTTTTGGGTTTCTCTCCACAGATTTTGGAAAAGCAATATGATAGATTGACACTCCTCAGCAAGGTGAATCTTTCTGTCCAATCAGAATTCAATTCTGAGCACTTTCAACTTTGGCCCTAAAAATTAGGGTTTCCACAAAAATAGGAATTTCTGAAATCTGAAAACACAGCTGAAAGCGCCTTGGAAAAATCGAAGTTTAGAGCTTTGGATCAAGATTTTTGGCTCGGTAAAACTCCGGGAAACTCAAACCCTAATTCAGGGTCCTCCCTAATAACTCCGGGAAGACTAAAAGGCATTTCTGAATGGTGAAACTTTGCAGAACTCAAATTCTAAATACACCAGGCTGATCAGCTCATCAAGGCACATATTTCTATCCTTTCAGAAAGTTGAAATTCACACTTTGAATTTTTAGGGTTTCTCTGTCAAACCCTAACTCAGCTCCAGATCCGAATTTCTGCAAATCAAGTGGTAAGACCTAAATCTTTTCTATTTCCATTTGAAGTACTCTTTGAAATGTCTCACCACACCAAGCTTGAGGATAAGCTTGAAGGGGCTGATAACTTCCGAGCATGCAAGTATAGAATTGTGTTAATCCTGGAAGAAAATGAATTGGATACTTACATAAGTGAAGAGGTCCCCGTCCCAGAGGGAGAAGAGGCTAAGGCCTTACATAAGAAAAACTTGGTCAAGGAAAAGAGGATCATTGCGGATTCTATCAAAAACCATCTCATACCACATGTGTCATCTCTAAAGACACCCAAGGAGATGTTTGACTCCCTGACCAAGCTATTTGAAGGGAAGAATATAAATCGGAAGATGACTCTGCGGAATCAATTGAAAGGGGTCAAGCTGTTGAATGGAGAGACCATTCAATCTTATTTCTCTAAGGTCTCTCATATCAAGGAACAACTCGAAGTTGTGGATGAAGTAGTGGACAATGGTGAAGTTGTTATGACCACTCTGAATGGCCTACGTACGTCATGGGATTCCTTTATTCAAGGAATCTATGCAAGAAAGAAATTGATCTCCTTCAGTAGACTGTGAGAGGAGTGTTCACAAGAAGAGGCTAGGCTTGTAGCCCGAGAAGAAAAGATGGGAAATGAAGACCAAGCTCTCGCAGCTCACACCAAAAGAAGCAAGCCTAAGAGAGAGCCATCTCATAACAAAAGATCTTCACGCCACCATTACCATAAAGATAAGAAAGATCTCAAGTGCTTCACATGCAACGAGAAGGGACACTTTGCTGCAGATTGTCCCAAGAAGAAGAAAGACAACAACTACAACTTCAACAACAACAAAAGAAGATACCATGCTCATGCTGCTGAGGATGATGAACCTCCCAAGAAGAAGGCTAGAGGGGAAAGTGATGAGGATGACTCATTAAGTGAAGATGAATATGTTCTAATCTCTGCTCTCACAGGTACTGTCTCTCATGGTTGTAATTATTGGCTTATTGACAGTGGGGCTTCAAAGCACATGACTGGGTTCAAAGAATCCTTTGCTAATCTATCTGAACATGAGTCACCCCATAAGGTGAAACTTGGGGATGACTACCAATATCCTATCAAAGGAAGTGGTGAAGCCTCCTTCAACCTAGACTCTGGAAAGTCCTTGAAGATGAAAGATGTATTATTTGTACCTGAGCTCAAGAAGAACCTACTCTCCATATCTGCATTGGATGCAAAAGGCATGAGGGTTTCATTTGTAGATGGCCAAGTACTCATGTGGTCAAAAGGTAAGACCATAGATGATGCAGTTGTGATTGGAGAGCAAGAGGGAGGATTGTACAAATTGAAGGGACAACCTGAACATGCCATGGTACATGAATCCATGGAGCCAAGTGAACTTTGCCATAGAAAACTTGCACATGTGCACTACAGAGCACTACCAATTGCAAGTAAAGCTGTAGAAGGTCTTCCTGAAATCAAGACAAAGCATGAAGGTGTTTGCAAAGGATGTGCAAAAGGAAAGAACATAAAGAAGGCATTTCCAAGCAGTGAAAGCAAGGAAAATGAAATCTTGGAAATCATCCACTCTGATGTATGCGGTCCGATGTCATCCAGTTCTCTAAGTGGGTATGTTTACTATGTCTCTTTCATTGATGATTTCTCTAGAAAAACTTGGATTTACTTCTTGAAGAACAAAGATGAAGTATTTGATAAGTTCAAGGAATTCAAAGCATTGATGGAAAATCAAACTGATAAAAAGATCAAGACATTCAGATCCGACAATGGTGGAGAATTCACTTCAGGTGATTTCAAGAAACTATGCAGTGATTCAGGTATTAAGAGGGAGTTGACTGCTCCCTACAATCCATAACATAATGGAATTGCAGAAAGAAAGAATAGAACAATCATGGAAGCAGCATGGGCAATGTTGCATGACCAGGATCTGCCTATGCATCTATGGGCAGAAGCAGCCAGGACAGCTGTATATGTGCAGAACAGAACACCCCACAAGATATTGGACAGAAAAACACCAGAAGAGGTCTTCTTTGGTAAGAAACCTGAAGTCAGCCATCTCAGAATATTTGGTTGTCCAATATACACTCATGTCCCAAAGGAAAAAAGGACTAAGCTAGATCCTTCAGGAAAGAAGGGTATCTTTGTGGGTTACAGTGAAAGCTTGAAGGCTTACATAATATAATTTCCAGGGTTCAAGAAGATTGATGTCAACAGGGATGTAACATTTGATGAAAATTCAACATTCATCAAATTAAGGAAGACACCTGTTGAAGATCACGAAGAACCAAAGGAAACCAGATTTCAAGACACTACTATGACTGAAGCAATTCCAGATGTTGATCGTGAAATTGAGGATCTGCAAGAACCTGTAGATCCACCTCGTGAGAAGGACTCTCACAAGAGGAAACCTGCATGGGCTAGAGAGCTCATTCAAGATGCAGAAATGTATGGCATTCCAGAAGAAGAACACAGAGCAAAGAAGAGAACTAGATCACATACTAGCTATGTTGCTTTACTCTGTGATATTATGAACAAAGAACCTTCCAGTTATGAAGAGGCAGCGAAAAAGAAAGAATTGAAGGATGCCATGGTCGAGGAATATTAGTCGATCATGAAGAATGATGTTTGGGTGTGGTCCCAAGACCTGAAGGGAAGTCTGTTGTGGCTTCCAAATGGATCTACAAGATTAAGCATGCTGCAGATGGCAGCATAGAGAAATACAAAGCAAGATTTGTAGCTCGTGGCTTTTCATAGAAAGAAGGAATCGACTATGAAGAAACTTTTACTCCTGTATCCAGATACACTTCCATTAGTTTAGTACTTGCTCTAGATGCAGTGATGAAATGGAAGATACACCAGATGGATGTCAAGACTGCTTTCTTGAATGGTGTAGTCGGGGATGAAGTGTATGTGGAGTAGCCACTTGGTTTTGAGACACATGACAGGAAGTCATATGTGTGCAGGTTGAAGAAAGCCTTGTATGGCTTGAAGCAAGCTCCTAGGACTTGTTATGGTACGATGGACAGTTTCCTATCTATTTTGGGCTTTACCAAGAGTAAAGCGGATTCCAACCTTTACTACAAGGTTGAGGAAGGAAATCTTGTGATACTACTCCTGTATGTGGATGACCTGTTTGTTACATGTAATGATAGTTTGATTGCTGATACCAAGAGGAAGCTTGCTGCTGAGTTCGAGATGAAGGACTTGGGGATGATGCACTATTCTCTAGGCATGGAGGTGTGGCAGAGTGTAGATGGGATCTTCCTTGGACAAGGGAAGTATGCAGTAGAGATCCTGAAGAGGTTCGGGATGATGCACTGTAAGGCTTTGGCCACACCTATGGCATCGAACCTGAAGCTTCTGTGTGATGCTTCATCTAATCCGGTTGATGTCACTATGTATCGTTAGATGATTGATTTAAATGTATGGATGCATAGATTTCAGTGTATGGGGTTTTTTATTGCATATTTTTCAGTGTAGATGTTATTCTGTGGATGCATTGATTTCAGTGTATGGACACATAGATTTCAGTGCATGCACGCATTGATTTTAGTGTATGGATGCATTGATTTCAATGACAACAAAAGAACGAGAAGGAGACTCGAAACGAAAAGCAGAAGAACAAAAAGAATTTCAAAAAAGGAAGTTGGACGAAATGATAGTAGAAGAACTAGAAGAAGGAAGAAAACGAAACGCATATCGACAAAAAGAATATTGAAAAATAAAATTAGACGAATTGACAGCAGAAGAACGAGAGGAACAAAGAAAACGAAACTTTGATCGACAAAGAGTGTATCTAGAGAGAAAGTTGAAGCAGTTGGAAGAAAAAAGAAATCAAGTTGTAGAACAACAAATAAATCAAAATGTACGAAATGGCGAAATGATGACAAAAGAAGGAGAAGAACGAACAAAACAAAACGCAGATCAACAAAAAGAAAATCGAAAAAAAAGGTTAGGCAAATTGACAGCAGAAGAACGAGAAGAACAAAGAAAACGAAACGAACTGATCGACAAAGAGCGTAGCGAGAGAGAAAGTTGAAGCAATTGGAAGAACAAAAAAATAAGTTTGCAGAACAACAAATAAATCAAAATGTACGAAATGATGAAATGACGGCAGAAGAAGGAGAAGAACAAACAAAACAAAACGCAGATCAACAAAAAGAGAATCGAAAAAAAAAAGTTAGGCGAATTGTCTCTATTTTCTAGTTTAACAATTTACTCGATCCTTAATACTTATTACTTACATTATGATAATCCTCGTAAATGTATCTGTGTTTTCAACTTAACCTGTTCCTTACAATGTTGATCAAACTCCAGTTTTGTGTCATTGCCCACGACTGAAACTAGCCTAGATCCAAATCCTAGGCTCTATCAAGTGCCGAGAGGGATCAAATCTCCCAAGGTGAAAACCTGTTCTCAGGTATTGCACTCAAGGAGATTTTCGAGGAGAGGTTTGCACCTCAGGAGATTTTATCCCACTCGGTGCTTGATGGAGCCTAGGATTTGGATCTAGGCTGGTCTAGTTCCCAGTTCACACAGTTTTGTTTCTCTAGTTGTTTGTTGTAATTGCACCGAGGTACCCAGTGAAAAGAGGTGCTCTACATCCCAGTATGGGGGAGATGTTGTAACGTGTTTGTGATGTAACGTTTGTTACTAACAAAATAAATAAAAAGTAATTAAAAAAATTCATGTTGGTTCATAAAATAAAAAATTATGGAAATTATTTTTAAAAATTCATGTTGGTTCATAAAATAAAATATTATGAAAAGTAATTAAAAAATAGATGTTCGTTTATAAAATAAAAACTTAAAACTTAAACCCGGATCTATCAATCAAGAGAGATCAAATTTCTTGAATTTAAATTTAAAAAAACAAATACACCTCAAGAAATTGGATCCCTCTCGGTGCTTGATAGATAGGGGTTTAAGATGGATCTATGCTGGTTTAAAAACAAAGGTGTATGCTTCAATAATATAGATATGTGATGTAACGTCCCTACCTTAGGGCAAGTGACAAATCCCTGTTGGCACAATCCATTTGGGGTTCAGGTGCATTGACAACCGATACACCCATGCACAGTCAAATCAAATATCGACACATTGGGCATGTTTGGTTGCGTGCAATGTAGCAACAGACAAGATAACAACATATTAGGCGTGTGCACAACAGTGGGACTTTGACCAAGGGGGCTTCAAGAAGGAAGGATTCGGCAGTGGGCATGAGCAGAGAACAAGAAGACTTGCATGAGGCGCCATGGGGACTTCATGGGGATTTCACAACTCGAAGAATGCAAGGTGTCCGATAAGGGAAAGATTTTTGATGTATATGTAACTTCGGAATGTATTTCACCTATGTATTTCATTTATGTATATTGTACTCCTATAGAGGTGTGTTATTCCTCTATAAGGAAGTGTCGTCATTTGTATTGACAAGTGTCGCAAGTGTCGTAACTTCCCGATGGGTTATTAGACCACCGTGTGTGGGGTCGGCCCTGATTAAGTTAACCATGGGTTATTATGCTAAGCTAGACAAGTCGTCCCCATAAGTTTATTGGGAAGTCAGGACAAATATAAATAGAGACCGGGAGATCTCTATTTTGATCATCTCATTAGCTCACTCTACATCACTCGAAAAGTGGCGCACATGTGAGGAGGGGGATCAACTGCTAGGAGGAGACTATCTCTGTGTACTTGGGTTGTATTATTGCTCTATCTATCTTTGAGGAAGTTGTGGGGTTTTTCACCTTAGGGTTTTCCCCACAGAAACTCTGTGTGTCTATTGTCTCTTATGTTTGCATTTTGTGATGATTGATATGCATTGAGATACTGTACATGTTATTCTCTCAGTAAAGATCCTAGAGTATATTGAATTAATGCTCGAAAATTAACAAAGATGTCAAGATAGAAAGACATTGGCGCATGCAAGGGTTCAATTAGAATGACAAAGGCCATGGGACTACTTGCCTAGGCATGGTGGTAAGACACCCAGGTGAGGGGAAAATGGTTGTACATCCACAGGATCAAGTGGACACCATCGGGTGCCTTGGAGGAATGTTGTAACCATCGATAAGATTGGGGACCCAGTTTTGAAGAAGAGTGTACCAAATTTCCACTTTGTCCTATACAAAGAGGGTGCAGCGTCGAGGAGAACAAGCACAAGCCCAAAAGGCAAGATGAGGGCAAGGCATTAGGTCTGAGGCAGCAAGCCAAGGAAAACTATTGGAGGGGGATGAGATTGGGTACAACATCCATGACATAGGTGCAATTTGACAGTGAGAAGGTTCAAGGTTAAAGGGTTGTTGGGAAGAGTGTTGCAACAACCCAGTGTATTGTATTGAAGACCAAGTGTTACAAAAGACAGATTTGCAGGGAAATGACAAGGTTCGTCAATAGCAAGGTTCATGGGTGGACATACCCATCAACAAGCAGAGTCATTAGTAGGAATATTTTGTTGGAAGAAAGTAGGGCCATCGACAGGTAGAGTTCATTGGAAACTAGGGTGTTGAAATAGGTAGGTCTACCAAGGCTTAACTATTGATTGTAAAAGGTTGTTGATATTGAGGTTCCAATATAACTAAATTAAGTAGGAAACACACTAAACAAGTATAAGTCCAAGGTTGCATAGTTCATTGGCCATTGCAAGTCTAAGTGACAAGTAGCCTAGAGTGAAGGTATGGGCATGATTTAGGTGAAGAGGCATAGTCCACTACCGTGTAAGTGCAAGAAGCCAAGTTCTTGTGTTGAAGGATAGGTGGAGCCACATGATAACTAGGGACCGAAAATAAAAATTTGGGCATAGAGAAGGCTTGTGCCCTAAGGTTGTGACAATTAGTATCAGAGTTAATTTTGGATGATCTTCACCACTTCCAAGAAGAAGGTGGACCATGAAGCATTGTCAGTGCAACAGGTAGCTTGCAAAGTCAAAACCCTTGACTGTGACAGTGCAATTTGGAACTAGTCGGGTAGAGGCAGTTCTAGACATTTTAAGCACATTTAGCAGCTCTTATATTGGTTCAACATAAAAGAAGGTTCCAACAGTAAACCCATCAAAGAGTTTCCAAATGGATAGGGAAAAAAACAGTTTTGACACGTGGGGCATCAAACAACCTAAGTAGCCCAATTCACCTAGAATTGGAAAGCATTGTTCGAGCAACATTGATTTCGTGCAGGAAAGATTCATTTGACAAGTGACAAAAAGGGTAGAGCAATCCAACTAGAACTCGAAAATGTGGTAAGTCCTTCCTTTGTTGGTTTCAGTTTTTGCATATGAGAAGTTTTGTTTGGATTAGTGAGGAAATGTTGAAGGGAGGCAACGAGGAAATGTTGTGTGGCAAGATAGACACAAGGAAACAATCCATAGGAAATAGTTAGTGTAGTAGAATGGAAATAAAAAAGGGTTAAGACTTGTAGGATGGGATATAAATCTCTTCAGGAGCGACGATGCAATAGCATGGAGAGTGCACTTGAAGAGAATTTGAAGACAAGGAAGATGTCTACAAAGACCATCATGGAGCAGTGGCAATGAGAGAGGTGTGAGATAACTCAGGTGCTCTCAGCAAGCCAAAAGCAAGTGCACATCCAGGTAGACACCTTCATGAAAAGGTTGTAGGTAGCGATGAACCAGGGAAAGGCTTGTTTGCGACTAACGATGGGATCCATCTAGGAAGTAGAGGATTCCAAAGATGATGAAGTCATTGCAAAACATGGGGTACAAGACTCTGCCTAAGTATATGGGAAAGAGGACTTTGTGGCTATGCTAACCTTGCAAACAAAACCATGTATAAGATGATTTTCCATTGAAGGAGAGATCGACAACCTTAACATAAGATCAAGGGAAACAACCTTCAGAAGCACAATCACATGTTATGAATACCTTAATGGAATGTTTAGGCAAGTTCGTGGTGGAAGGTCAAGAAAAAGGATCATAGGACAAAGAGGTAAATGGAATTTTCTTGTGAACCTAACAATCAATGGGTTGAAAGTGGTGGCATTGGTGGACATTAGTTCAACACACAGCTTCATTAGTGAACAGACTATGAAAGGGATTCACCAAGTGGTTGAAGGTAGAAATACACTATATAAGGCATTGAAATCATCAGTGAAGGCAACATATGATTAGTCCATTCAACACCCGTCAAGGTTCAGGATTGGTTTGGCACCTTGAGATTTGACAGTAGTTCCCTTGGATGACCACAATCTCATCTTGGGACAAGATTTCCTAAGGTTGATTTAATCCATACCCATTCCCCACAAGAATTGCTTGTTGGTCTTAGGTAAAACCATGAATTGTTATGTGTTGATGATGACCAAGAATAAGTTAGGGATGATTACATGAATGTTGGGTATAAGGTTGATGGAAGTGGCGGATGCTCTAGTAGGAAGACCTAGTAGCATCACATAGTAGAAACAAAAGAAGGGTTCGGACATAGATACCTTGGTTGAAGGGGATAAAGATGTTTGCCTGAGGAGTGGGTTGGTAACCTACTACACTCTAGGTAGTGCACTAGAGAAGGCAGTCCAAGTGATTACCAAGTCTTTGGGTGTAGATAACCCTAGAGTTGGACACAGGTAGTGCATGAAAGTTTCGAGTAACAACTCAATTGAAGGTAAGTTTGATAGACTTGAGCCATGATGAGTAGCCTTTATCATGACAGAGTTTGACTTGGAAAATGCATTGAAAACCATGTTTTAGTTGGCTCACACAACATGGAGGAAATTGTTGAGGAGGATCAATTGTCAATTAAGAGGTTGAGCAAAATTATTGGAAAAGAGGTGACATAAGGAGAAACATTGGAAGCAAGAAAAGGTAAGGGAATAATATTTTCCAAACATAACAAGTATTTCAACACTTAGGCAATGATGAAGGGTTGTGGAACCTAGGGCATGCAACATGGGATTGTGAACAAGTGTGCATGTGGATATGGGGTGAATACTACCAAGTGCCATTGAAAGAGTCAGCAATGTTTATAGGCCACATTTCTCTGCAATTAGGAACGAGCACAAAGGACTTGGTGAGTAGAGTAGGGGAAGGTGCATTGGCAACAATTCTGACTGCTTGACCCTTTCCAGCTTAAGTCAAGATTTCTTAGGCAACCAATTGTTCAGGAAAACGGTAATGGTTATGCAGGTACCATGATGTTGGTGCCTTAGTAGAAAAATTTGAGCTACGGTGCAAACTCGACAGTTGAAGGTAGTGGGTATCTACCTTTCCCAAGGAAAAAGTTCCATAGGGGAGACTAAACTAAAGGATGAGCCAACGCTTTCAAGCATGATGAAGTACATTGTCATTGGTTGGGTGTGATGGTTGTGTTGATCACCCAACTAAGTCCATGGCATGGGGGAGCTTAGTGTACAAAAGCATGGCAACATAGGTTGAGGAAAGATGCAATAGTAAGCCTAGGTTGTGCAATAGTAGTGGGAACTGACTTGGCTTTGTGGTAGAAAGCTAAGTTAAGCTAGGAAGTGCAGCCTAGGGTTCCAGTGAAATGGTACCAATAAGTTGTTGTTCAAGAAAACCACTCGTGGGAACATAAAAATCAAAGGTAGTTTGGAGGAGGATTCCAGTGGGAGGTCACTTTGATGAATATTGGTAGGTAAGATGAAACAAACAAACTCATGAGAATGACAAGATCTCTTGTGAAGTTTTCGAAGATGACAACACCTTTGATTGTGGGAGGATGTAACATTTTTTCATTGGGGCAGGAGACAAACCCTCATTGGTACGATCCATGTGGGGATCAAGTGCATCGACAACCAACAAACCCGTGCATGATTAGGGAAAATATCGATACATCAGGCATGTTCATTTGGGTGCAAGGTTTGCAAGCAAGAGAACAGTGGATTGGCATGTGCATGATAGTGGAGCTTTGAAAAATGGGGCTTCAACAAGGAAGGATTCGACAATTGGCATGGGTAGAGAACAAGAAGACTTGCATAAGGCGCCACATGGACTTCGCAACTTGCAGAATGCAAGGTGTCAGGCAAGGGCACATCGAAAAGGAAAAAAAAGACACATGGGCATGTACAAGGGTTCAATTATAACGACAAAAGGCCACAAGACCACTTAGTCTATGCACGGTGGTAAGACACTCCAGTGAGGGGAAAACAATTGTACATTGATGGGCTCAAGTGGACACTGTCAGAAGCCATGGAGTAACATTGTAACCATCGGTAAGATTGGGCGCCCACTTGTGAGGAAGAGTGTACTTGATGTCCACTTTGGTGAAATCAACAAGGTAGCTCTCCTATATAAGGTGGGTGAACCATGAGGCAAAGAGGACGCATCTTAGAGGAGAACATGCACAAGCCTAACATGAAATATGTGGGTAAGGCATCAAGTCTAAGGTGATAAGGAATTGGGTCTAAGGAAATAATCCAAGGTGAACTATTGGATGGGGATGAGTCTAGGAAGAACATCCATGATATAGGTGTGATTTGATAGTGAGTGGGTTCAAGGTTAAAGGGTTTCCTGAGGGTAGGCTCTCCACAACAAGTTAATGCTAAGGGTAAAAGGCTTGCTAGTAGAAGAGTGTTGTGGTAACTTAGTGTATTAAAGACCAAGTGTTGTAGGAGGTAGACTTGCAAGGAAATGACAAGGTTTGTAAGTAGGAAGGTTCATGGGTGAATTGACCCATCATTAATAGGTAGTTATGTTGGTAGGAAGAGTCGTCGACAATAGGCAGGTCCCTCAACAAGAAAAGTTTGTTGGTAGCACGAAGGGTTATCGGTAGGAAGAGTTCATTAGTAACCAGGGTGTCAAAATGGTTAGGTCTACCCATGATTAATTGTTGATTGTAAAAGGGTATCGATAGTGAGGTGCCAAACCGACAATCTTTATAATTCCTTGTTGTATCATATGGTACACTTCAATAATAAAAGGCTTGTTGATACCTAGTTTGGGTACTGAACATTGTGTGTTGTTCTTATGGTTTGCTTCCTTTATGTTTACTATATGTTGGCTAAGTATAACCAGGTTAAGTAGGAAACACACTAAACAAGTATAAGTCCAAGGTTGGACAGGTCACTGGGCACTACAAGTCTAAGCCATGAGTAGACTAAAGTGAAGGTATGGGCATGCTCTAGGTGAAGAGGTGTAGTCCAGCTTCATTTCCAAGTAAGTGTGGGTGGGTAAGTACCATGCCGAAAAATAGGTGGAGTCATATGACTGCAATGAACCAAAAATAAAAATTCAAGCATTGGGAGGGTCCATGCCTTAGGGTTATGACATATGATAGTTATTTATTTTTTTAAATATAATGGCCATTGAGAGTAATTTTTTTCTTAATTATAAAAACATGCTTCAATAATATAGACATGTATTTCTTTCTAAGATAATGACTTGAAATTTGAGGCCAAATTCTTTATTTTTTTTCTATAATTAAAAAACAAGAGCCATGTGGTGGCAATGTCCATGACATTGCAACTTGCTATGGGGAGGAGCTATTTGCATTCAGCTTTTGATAGTTGATGTAGTTGAAGATAAATAGTTTAATTGTTATTTTGGTAAAAGAGCAAAGATATGGATGCATATATTTCAATCCTCTTGACTAGGTCTATGATGCATGTTCATGTCCATTGAAAAATATTAGAGATATATATTTTTTTCATTTCTTAAATATTTTTTTTGATTTCATTTCTTATATATTTCAATACCTAATAATTTCTTTATGGATTCTTTAGATAAGAACCACTTACATGTAAAAGAAAATCATGTGTCACAATAACATAATAAATAAAATAACATGACATTTTAATTTTAGATAGTTACTTATACCATGTATCATGATAGTTTCCAATATCATATATAGTTACTTATAATAGTTTCTAACACCATATATAATTTTCCTTATGTTACTCTCAAAGTTGTTAAGTTGTTGATGGAGTGAGGTAAAACATATTATAATATGGAAAAAAAACGTTCTCACTTAATATTAATTATAAACGAATATTTAGCCAAGAATGTGACTAGCATCATATCATAAATATTATAATATGCCAAACCCTAATAAAGATGTACCCAGGGTGAGCTTTTAGCCCCCATTGAAATCATCTTTCTTTATAATCTATTATTAATCATTGAAAATCATAAAAAATTTGTTGATTCTCCAACATATAAGAGTGAGACAATTTTTTATTACATTGACTTCCTCAATTTCAATAATAATTTTCTTTTATTCCTTTCATATAAAACTATCCATAAACATTATTTGATATTCCTTCAAATATAAATTATGTCAAAAAAAGAGTTACCTGAAAGTTATCAAAGTAGGGAATCCAAATGAATTCTATACGGTAAATACCTTATGGAATTCAACTATGTTGACTAATGTGAAACATAAATGGATTTTTTTTTTTCCTGTGTAGTAAACAAAAATAAATATTGAAAAAATAACTAAAATTGATTGCTTATCAATAGTATTGTTAAAGGCAATTTTCCATAAATGAGATGTCATTATTCATGGTATTTTGTCATCCTTAGCTTCTTTCTCATTAAAGACATTATTTTCTATAGTATGATACCTATGATTTCTAGGGATGAAAGATGTGTTCTCATCATGCGCCTTATTTCATAAACTTCTTAAATGTCTAGATGTTGTCATGGGACCACATAAGAGACATGCGTATTTACCAAAACGCTTGTTTGAAAGGCTTGAAAGTCATAAAAACAATGTTAATAGAATAAAAAAATATTTGAAATGTAGAATAGTAATTTATAACTCTTGTACTTTGTCGCAAACTCTGATGCTTAATTTTTTAGAGACAAATAAATACCAAGTTTAACTTCTTTAAAATGGAAGAATGTTAGAAGTAAGACATAAGTCTAGATTATAAATTATTCAATCTTAATATTTATAACTCTTGTACTTGGCTCCAAATTCTAATAATATTAACTCTTATACTTGGCTCCAAATTCCAATGTTTATTATATGAGAGAAAATTAAATATTATGTTTAACTTATGAAAGTTGAACAATGTTAGAAGCACCACTCCTACAACCATTCAATTTTGAAGCAATATCCATGAGAATAATTTATTTTATACATATTCTATAATTTAACTTTTGAAAATCGAATAATGTTAGAAGCACCACTCCTATAACCATTCAATATCAAAGCAATATCCATGAGAAAAATTTATCTTATATAATTTTATAAATACAAAATTCAGATCTCAAAGCATGAAGTAGAATATATAAGACTTGATACCACAAATACCATCCAGATAATACATTGACACCAATCTGAAGACTCCAGTCCCCATTTACTAGATTTAGGCCATTCTTACGACTCCAAATACTACAATGAGGACATTCTCTTTTAAAACCTATTGCTTGCGCCGTGTTTAGGTATTTCCTTAAATAAACTCATTTTCCAAACATTTAACAAATAAATCTCTGCTGCAAAACATGAGATGCTTCATCCATAATTCTTTGCAAAATACCTACCTCTGTTTAATGGTTCTTAATTGTGTAAAAAAGAAAATAGAATGATCACATAAGATAAAAAATTTAAGTATGTTAGAAAATGTATGTTTTCAATGAGTCCTTAAAACATCATAACACATATAGGTATAAAGCTTTAATTAAAGGGGGGAAATGTTTTATATAAATCGAAAGTAAGAAATTTTTTTGCACCTCTCTAAGCTAGATTCTAACAAATTATAGAGATAAATTCTAGGTCATAAAACTAAAGAAAACGATATAATTCCCTTGAGGGATTGGAATTCCTACCTTAAAAATATTTGTGAATCCTTTGATGTCGTGGACAACATTCAAACCTTTTGTACAAAGGGATATTTTTGTTTCTTTAGAAGACACTAAGTTTGGGATTAAGTGGCTCACAAAAGGAAAATCTAAGGACATAGAAGGATACCAATCACAAATCTTAAAACTTGGTGAGTCTATCCTCATTTAGCAGTTAGGGTTTACCTAAACCCTGGACTCAAAGCCTCATTGTTCTTATTTTTTAATGTGAAGATAAAATAAATCCCTCTAATTATAAGACCATTATGACCATTATGATTAACCCTCTTTTAACCAAGTTATATGGAATTATTATGGAAAAGAAGATCAACATATAGCTAGAAATTCACATAAAGAGAGCTAAAGGCCATGCTAGATTTAAGAGATATTATCATTCAACTGTGAACTACCTTGTTGCGCTTAGGACAATTATGGAGGCATGTCGCAATACTAAAACCAATATTTTTTATGCTTCGCTGAATTTGGAAAAGCATCTGACACGGTGCCCATAACCAACCTTTGGAATAGATTAGAAGAGATACAAGAGTTTTTTCGAGTTGAGAGCTACTGTGATAAGGTTGTGCAAAAATGTTATTGCAAAGGATCTGAAGAACCTGCAACAATTAATTAATGAAAATACACGAGATAGCAGAAATAACAGAACTCAGAATCACTTTTATTGATCGCAGGCCACTTTGAGGGGGCAACCTCCTTTGAGCAAGCTCAATACAAATAACTTCACGGTACCTTCATTGGTCTCAACACAAACTTATATACTAAGTCTAGGCGCCAATACCATGGGTCAATATCATGTGTCAATACAAACCATGGGCCAATACAACTATGGATCAACAATTACTACGGGATGACTTACAAAGCATATGCATCCAACAACAATAATACAAACTATGGATCAACAAATACTACGGGACAACTTACAAAGCATATGCCTCCAACAACAATATACTAACAAAGTAAATAGAAGGGTTGACATGGGTTCCTAACATTTAGGAACACTAAGTGCTCATCAAAAGAAAATAATTATAATATAGGAGTCATGCAAGGTTGTCCCCTATCCTCTACCCATTTTCCTTATTCTTTATGTTGACTATATTGTTCTTATGGCGAGAAATCCCTATGATCTTGACAAGAAACAAAAAATTCTCAAGGATTTTTTCTATAGTATAAGTATGGATTGTTAACACTTATGATGAATCAATCTTCATCATAAGCTTAATTGGAACTATATCATTGAGAAAATTATAAATGGAGGGTGAAAAGCTTACTATGGAATTTACAACAATTGTAAATTATCAAACTTTTGGATTTGGGATAAGAAGAAGCTCCTCTTTGAGGCTCTCATTACTCCTGTTATCTTATATGGTTGTGATGTTTGGGGTTGCAACATCTCTAAAGAATCATGGAGAAGGATAGAGAAAATCTAAAAGTGTTTTATAAATTATAATCTCAAAATTAAAGGCAATACACCTCATCTTATATTCCTGGTAGAAGTGAGTCTCTTCCCCATTGAGAGCATGGATACGACTATATACCTAATGTACAAGATCAAGATAAATAACATGGGAGACAAGAGGCTTCCTAAGATTACTCCAAACTCGAGTCAAAACCACTTGTGGATTAAACAAGGTTGGCAAAAAGATTGGCAAGTCATGGGTAAATCGTTGGGGAGTTGAGAAAGATGTTACTTTGCATAATAGTGATAATATTAAAAATATTATTACTGTTAGGAATAAAAATATGCGAGAGAATTAAACATAAATATAAGAGCAATTATCAATAGAAACAACTTAAATATACACTATTGTATCTGGAATTACCGCGGCTGCTGGCACCAGACTTGCCCTTCAATGAATTGATTTATATGTCTCATCTTGTGCGCTTTCTCATGCATAATAGGGCTCACATCCCTCAACGAGCCAGGTTTGCCACCCTTCACGGACAGTCAATGTCTTCACACACATGGGAAAGGGTTTCTACTGTATGGCCGAAGCTACCCCATGTCCATGGCTCATCTTTACACTTGGACAATGATGAAGCGATTCACATTCATGCCCTTCATCAGGATTCTTCCGCTCATCAATTTCCCTGCTATTTTATTCATAAGAACAAGAAATACTAGCATGAGACCAGTGGTGGCAGCTCGATCTAGAGCACGAATCTCTTCTTCCTTTATGCAGGCAGGACAATAAAAAATCAAACCACATATAACCCAATTTGCATCATCCAACCACAACAGTAATAACTAATGGATGCTTAATATTTGTCAAATCTCTAAGATCGAAACTCGTAATGAAACAGATCTACACTTGAACCCATTGATCTGCATTTTCTCCTTGCACATCCAAGTGTCCTAGCAATAGATCTGCCATCTCCCATCATGCACCTACATACAGTCTCATCTAATTTTCACGAGCAATAACAATACATCATGCCAGGCTCTATTACCACTGTCAGGATAAATATTGTGTTTCTATGGTTTATTGCTTGTATTTATATTTTATTTTCTCTCACATGTTTTATTCCTAACAATTACATCTAAAATTAAGTAGAAGTTGTGGTGCGGTAGAATTAGAGGATAAGAGAAAATTAAGATACTTTAAGGAGGTGATCAACCCTAATCTAGAAGATCGAAATTATCTCTCTATTTTTTTAGTGTAAATAAGAAAATCAACATTTCTAAGAACGAACTCTCATGAGCTCCATATTGGTACATGCATTGGACAATTCCTAAAATATCGTCGGACCAAAGACTTTGTCATCATTATGACACTAAGAACATTGAAGATTAAAATCGCTTTCTCTTGAAATGTCCTGCATACACCCACAATATATTACAATTTCAAAATATTTGTTACAACATTGGACTTCCTAATAATTTAGTTAATTTTATATATTAACTAATAATTTTTTAATTTTCAAATATATATATATAAGAGAAGAAAATCTCAATTATACTATAATAATAATGATATGAGTGAATTTCAAAAATGCGTTTTTCCTTTTTATATTTGACTTTCATCTCTTTTCATCACTCATGGTTAATTACTGTAATTTCTCACTCTCAAAGCAAAGTTTCCACACCTTTTCATTATTAATAGAGAAATAGAATTGTAACTTCTTTTTTTTCCCCATAAAAATATAGATTTATTAATTTTTTATTAATAAATGGTAATATACATATTGCATATTATAGTTTATGATGAAAGTTTTTACATCATTGAATTTTAAATAAATAAATTAATTGAATAATTGTTTTATTACTTTTAACTGTTTGGTTTTGTCACTCTATTATTAAAACACATGAAAATTAAAATATCGATAAAGACTTTAAAGAGAGTGATCCACTTAGACCAGCAATGTGGAAGAGAATATCCAAAAAGAGAAATTGTGCTTTTAACTCTTGTATTGCATGAATACTTCCAGATATCAAGATATTGCATGCTATTGTGCCTGTGGAGTACGGCTGAGGTTAACGTTCGTATCAGAGGACTTTGTGAAAGAAATTAAGATCGAGAATGATGGGAATTTGTAAAGCGACCAACGATATTATGTTATGTATTTGATTATCATATCTTTGTTTGGAAGAAAGAGGGGGACATCAATGAAGGGAATAAAGGCAAACCGACCTTTCCGTTTACTTGTGAAGATGTCATTACACAAATAGCCTATGGAAACTGTGTGACCATATACAAATTACAAAATGACTATAACCTTAGAAAGTTGGTAAGAATTGGTCCATATTCCTTTTGATGTGGGTACCATCAACAATCAAAAGAGTAACATATCATAGGAATGTATAGGCCTACATTCAAAGTCAAAAATTAGATTTTATAATTTTTTAAAATTATTTTTATAGATGTTTTATTTTAGAATTTAGGGTGGACTAAAGTTTATGTTTTTCCTAAATTGTTTGAAATATATATATAACTAGCACAACCACAAGTAAAGTGGTTGGTGAACACCAATAGGAGAAGCAAACGAGTTAGTTTTGTGGAGATGGTTGGTTGGTAAACAAAGTCTAAACATTAAACTAATTGATATAAACATTAAACTAACATAAAGATTAAACTAATTAATATAAACATAAAACAAATACTATTTAATAAACGTGCCCCTTCTCTTAACCATTATTTAAATCTTAATCAAGATGCATTTGCGCATAACAAGATACGACGACCATGAAATGAATCCCCTCTGTACACTTGTTACACTCAGGTTAATCTTGTTGATCCACTCAAGGAAGTCCAAAATCTCAGATAATATCTAAACACCTATCGATGTATATATATAAAATTGATAGCTATGATGAATAACTTGTAACTGATGCATGTATAACAAACAGTTATTTAATAGAGAGTTGATTTGTTTTCAAAAATGATGGAGTAAAGTAGATTATGGAACAACTAAACTACTTGGAATTAAATTTTCTGTAATTTAAGCAATCTGTTATTTAAATTGTAATTTTAGTAATTTAAGTTAATTCAGAAGTCATGAATCATGTTAAAATTACAAAATATTAAAGTAATATTCATTTTTAAACAAATTTTTTAAAGCAAATTGCAATCTATTTCAAATTTGAAACATAACCTATAAATACGAAAATATAATTTAATAGATAATTATGGGTTCATGGCCTCATTACATCGATAGGAGTTTTTATTTTAGAAATTGGGGTGGACTAGAGCCTATGCTTTTCCTAAATTGCACGAAGATTAGACAAATGTACTGACTGTTTAGATTGATTTTATGGCAGTCGTTCCAAATTCCAAATAAACAATTATAAATATATATATATATATATATATATATATATATATATATAATAACTGATAGCTATGATGAATAACTGATAATTGGTGCATAGATAACATGCAATTCTTTAACAGACGAGCGGCTTTCTTAACATACCGTTCATCTAACTAGCATGAAGAACAAGTAACTTATTTGTAACACTTAACTTGTGACTTATCCGTGTTCACCAGCCACAAGTTAAGTGCTTGTGCTAGTTGTATGTATTTTTTAAATGTTTATTAATTAATAAGTCTGACTTCATGACCTCAATGTATTTACTTTTTTTAATGTTAATTAAGTAATGTGTGTTCAATGTTTATAGATCTGTTGAAATTCTACTTTTATTTTATCAAGTAAATTTTAATAATAACTCTTGATTGTTTAAAAGATAAAAATAGTAAATATATTTTTAAGCATTTAAGAATTTTACTATATCTTATCATACTATGTTGAATTGGTCGAGTCTATGTTGAATATTAGTGGAATTTTGAAATAAAAATAGAAAACACTTATTCTAGTTTATTTAGCTAGGTAACTTTCAATCAAGTGCCCTCAAAATCCATCAATCAAACTCAGTCAAAGGAGGGCATTACATACACCCCTCTTATAGAAACTTCGTCCCGAAGTTAATTTTTATCGCACATTCAATTCTAGATTCACTTTGTTTTCATATTCAAGTCTTAATGCCATCCTCATCTATTTTCATCAAGTAACCATGGCCATAAGCACTAGTTTTTCTACCACCACTGATTTTATGTTTCAACCAACAAGGTTCCAACACATTCTCAATAATTCAACAGTAATTTCATGTAATGTAAATCCGGTAATACTTTCAATAATTCAATACCAACTTATATTTCCAACACCCCCTAGTCATCCAAAAAGATCCACGACATCCAATTTAACTACAAGCTAGATCACATCAATAGCCAAACAATAGTTACCCAATCAACTTTTAGCACAATAAAATCCAAGCAAGAATTCAAATCTATTCGGTTATTATTTCCTCCAAGGCAAGAAGATAAACATGCTATAATCTTCAGTAAAATAGAGATTGGTTAGTTACAATCACGAATTACCAAATCAATGGGACTATCACATAGTCAAAAATCAATGCATGTCACTCGGCATTCCCATAAAACTACTTCTAACCCATAAATTTTAACAAGGTTGATTCTCAACTTGATATGATTCCAAAATGTCAAGACTTAGCGACTTAGATTAACATATTAATTTTAACAACCTATTATTTTCATTAGTATCATCATGTCCAAGTCAAGAAGTTCATCATCTCCTTACCTCATTTCTTCATTCTTGTTATCATATGATCCTTTCGGTAGACCTTTCACATCAAATCATGTGGGTCTTCATAGTCTCATCAAGTCCTACCATGGGGACTAGTCATCTTTCCACTTAAGATTTCACAATGTCAAGTGGTTAGCATCATTATGTTCAGCTCGTCATGCTAATTGTCTTCATACTTCATTTTACAAAAATCGTCTTCATCCGACCCTTTAACACTCAGTGGAAGTTTCAACAGAAATAACCTTCGTGTCTTGCAATTAAAATTGGTCAAATACGTATTCTCTGTTAATTCATTTTCTACATCCTTTTATAAGTAACCACCACATATTCTTTTCATAAATAACAGTCTTCTCATTTCACTAATAATTATACAATCTATCCACAGATAAGTTCTTGCTCCACAACTACATTCCATTGCTTTCCTTTACAAATAACAATTTCCATATTTGACACATTCTATCCATAAGAATATCTATTACAATGTCCTCATCTTATGCATTGTTATTTGTTATAAGTATATTCCATGACATCATTTACATATAAGCTTTCTCCCTTGAACATATACGCCACTTTTGGTGTTTCTAAGCTTCTATGTTGTCTTAATGACAAAAGATTCACAATGATGCATCTATTATGTGTCCGTCTTAACTCTCAAACACAATCAATCTCAATGTTAAGGTACCTTCAATGTGAACCTTTGAGTTATATAGGTGTTGTATCCTTCTAATATCTCTAGCATATTCATAGCCAAATCCAAAGGCCGTACGTGTATTTTACATAGTTCTTCATGTCCACAGTTTTTCCCTATCCACTATCATCATGCTGAAAAGTCCTAACTTTCAACATTCATGGCATTAGTTTTTTTTTTTTAACCATTTTACAATATCCATTATACTTAATGATATACCACTTCTTTTTCTTTAATCAATTAAAATAATAATTAATCATCCATTCTTATGCCTTAATAAAGTATAACAGTTCCTTTTTAGAATTATTGATTATAATCTCATTTACAATTCTAGCCCATTATGTATATAAACCTTCTATATATACTTATCTAATCATATAATAATATATTCTTCCAATGCGTCGTCATTATTTAATTATTCAAATATAATTAAACTTTTTAAATACCCATTTGCAATTCTAACCCATTATACACTCATCTAATCATATAATAATATATTCTTCCAATCCATCATCATTATTTAATTATTCAAATATAATTAAACTTTTTAAATACCTTTGAGCAATAAAATAAACTTATTTTTATAAAAATGATAATTATAATATCAATTATAATGCCACCAGTTAATCATAATCATATAAAACAATTTATAAAATTCTTTAAATAATAATAATAATAGAATAATAAATAAAAATATAATAATAATACAAACAAACTAAGCATTATATTCCACCAATTATCATCTCCCTCTCTCTCTATATTTTTTTGAAATTATTAAAACCTTACTATTTTATATATATATATATATATATATAACTAACACGAATCCTCATTTATAAACAATGTAAACCATATTTATTTGCCTCTATCCCCAATACACATGTTATTTATTACATAATGCATTTCACATATAATGATTAAATACACATAATCGTTTTGAAAAGTCGCTTCAATTCTTTGTATATATTGGTCTTCTTTCTTAAATAGTGCAATTCTTTACAAATCAATATACTTGGAAATGTATACATATTTTGATTTCATTTTTCATCACCAACTATACTATTCTTGTTAAAAATATACACATATATATTTATTATTTTTCAAATTTATTAGAATATATAGAATGCAGAGTGTTTCCACTTAATTTCAAAACACATGTAATGCAAAATTTTACTCTCAATTAAAATCTAAAAAAAAATGCAAACCTTACCATTTCTCTAAATTATAGATTGGTATGAAATGGGAATCTTAAAATCTTATTGAAATATTACCATCAATGACTTTTAAATTCCCTTAAAATTATGTGAAACAAACCATCAATTCCATTAATGACATGATATTGACACCTTTTTTTTTTCCTATAAAAAAAATGCAAACCTTACCATTTCTCTAAATTATAGATTGGTATGAAATGGGACTCTTAAAATCTTATTGAAATATTACCATCAATGACTTTTAAATTCCCTTAAAATTATGTAAAACAAACCATCAATTCCATTAATGACATAATTTTGACACCTATATCTTGTTAAAGAGATCGATACAATGAATATTCTCGCTATACATGGACAATTTTAATTTAAACAATCCATTCTATTTTTTTTAAAGATATAAACGACCCATTCTTTCCACTTAAAGCCATTTGTCCAACTTTGACGATTTGAACATTGAGTCACATGCATATTGTGGTATTAAACAACCCTATACGTATTTACATATATGGTCACAGTTTCTTGTTAATTTAATCCTGGGATAACTCAAAATGCATTCCTATCTAGTTTACCCATATTTACTTCTTATTCAAATCCAATCCACACATATAATACATTGTACATATACATATACATATATATATACATAATTTAAGCAGAAATATTTCACTATCCAAAAAATAGCGATAAGATTCTAATTCACCTAACTTATCATTCTACTTAATTCCATTGGTATTTGACTAATAGTATATATATAAATGAGTTCACATATCTATTGAATTACCACTATCTCTAATTCCTCATGGATATACAAACAAATGCACCTAGATATCATTTCCACGACATGGATTTCCAAAATATAAGGTAGAGATATGATTTGCAAGGATATCACCACATAACTGCACACAATTTTATGGAAATTCAATAACTTAACTACCACACCAAAATGCATTTGGTAATAGGGGGTAAACCAAGGAGTCGGTCGATACTTGGCAAGATTTGGTACTGTTCAGGATTGCGTGGACCTTCGATAACCTATACCACAGCTGAATCGACCTTCGAAATTCATGTTCATTTCAATTATTTGTTTTAAGTTTTGTTGAATAAATATTTGAAGGAATTATTGTTGTGAGTTATTCAATGATGCAATTATATTTGAGATATGGTAAATTCTAATTCTTAAACAGTTTTAGCTAGGGCCCCGGGAGGGGCTCTACACTTTCCAAAATGTATCGGCCGCTACTCACATTTTCTTTCACATATGTTCTGTGGGTTTTCACCTTAGTGAAGGATTGTAATCACTTAAAAGGGGATTACTGGCCAACTTTGGGCGCTTGTTAGAATCACTAGTCAAACTAATGGAAAAAGTACTTGCTCTAGAGTCAAAATTTTGTTGATTTTTTTTAAATTGTCAGGGTCATAGTCATACATAGCATAATTCAAGTCCAACCAAGATTTTCAAGATTCTTAAATTGATTTGTGCTGACAGAATTTGCAAATTCAGCATATTCTATACTCAAATTTGACAAAAATTCATCGACAAAATCCAACAAGGGCCCAAAAGAGCTTGATCGCCAAGATGCAACAAGGGCTCAAAAGAAGATCACCAAATTCCAAGAGGTTCAACTCCAGGAAGTCACTTAAGTAATCGTATAACAATTCAAAATAGTCATTATCTTGGCTTGGTCACACCAACCCTCAATCGATTGGATTTTGAGTGTCTTCTCTCAACTAGCTCACTCTTAAGGGGAATTGAACCTAGATCACCTTGCTGATGAGACCCACATTTTAACCAAATGAAATAAGGAGAATTGACAATTTAATTTAATTTGATATTCATAAGTCCTATCATATATTTTTTCCATTAAAATTGAACATCAAATATAATTAAATCTCAGATCTCATCTTAATTTGTGTTTGTAGAAATGGTGAACTAGCAATGGATTCTTCTGTTGTTTTTCATATTTTTGTGTGACCCAGAGAACATGCCCCACTTTAGACCCTTGATATGGAAACAACTTTAAGGACCTCTTATATGCCATTTTGTAGGAGAGCCATAACCCTAAATTTTTCTAAAAGAGCATATTGGTATCCTTCAACAATATGGTATTCTACTTTCTACATATACTAGCTTTCAATCAAACAATATTATCTAAATGTCTTGATTGGCTTTGGATTGTATATTACTTGTGTGTCATGAACATGCATGAACTTGTACTTGTACTATATTCTTTTTTTTAATAGAAACAGGGTATAAGTATATATATTCGAAAAAGGTTGTGCACAACCATTCATTACAAAAAAGGAAGTTTTTATTCAGAGAAAGAGAGCAGAATATAGAAAACAGTCATGCCTAATTAAGCTATGAATTTCCAATTTTGTTGTTGCCTATGCCTTTCCATAGAGGAGGTGGGATAAACCCTTACAAACTGAGAATTTAACAGTATGCAGAAATACATTCAAAACTGGAGCAAAAGGTAGGACCTTGCAGAAAAGAGATGAAATTAACCATAGTTATGTTGCTGCACAGAGGCAGCGTCTGACATTTCTTGATTCATAGTGGGGGCTTCCTGAAAACGGTTGCATTGTGTTTTTTTGGTCATGCTTGAAACATCTTCCTTGATAATATCAACCTTGCCCATTAATTCAAAGAGATTTCTCTCTAAGTCATCAATTCTGGAATCTTGACAGGAGACTTGCTAAGAATTGTACCTGACTTCAGAGGCAATTTCACTGTTTTGTTTGACGCTGGTGCAAATCGCCTCGTAGAACCCGCGGAGGTGAATCTTGATGTCTCTAATAGTAGCACTCAGGGCCGCAAAACCTTCTTTAGCACCGGCCATGGAGCTGCACAGGGGGATGGGACAGGAGAAGGGCCCAAGAAAACTATCGCCGGAGAGGTCAGGGCCACAATGCAGAGGGTCAGAAATGGCGAGATTGTCGAACAGGACCGAGAGCAGAAGAGTAGTGGTAGGAGGGTGAGCCATCGCGTTGAATAAACCCCAAGGAAGGGAGGGAGGAATAAAGGCTGGCTCGTGTGAGCTGACAGGAGGCAAGCGAGCCATGTGATGGCCACGTGAAGGGCCACGTGCCTTCAACAAAATCGCGGGAGGGGGGCTGTCCAAAATATATTCGAAAATGCCAAAGAGGTAGAGGCTATGAAAAGGGGAAGGGTTAATGTATAAACAAAATGCCCTCTTTTTCATTGTTATAGAGAATTTGGACTATGGCTAAGGTGGCTCCCTTGTTGGCAGCTTCGTCAGCAACAACGTTTTTCCCCCGAAGAATGTGGAAGTAGAGAGTGTCTTGAGGGAGAGTGAAAAGGTTGATTCTTCTTTGAATTCTGTGACTTTTTGAACTTTTTTTTTATCCCATATCTCATTCTTTGGATGAAATGCCTCGAATCGCCAAAGACCTTTAGTTTGCCAGCGTTGAGGGTAGCGACTAATTCCAAGGAATGGAGCAGGGCAAGCCATTCTGCTTCATTGTTTGTTTCCTTTCCAAATCCCCAAGAGAAAGAAATGACTCTGTTTCCTCCGGGATCGAAGATGATCACACCCGCACCTGCCTCCCCATGTACGGTATTCTTAGTTTATAGGTTTGCATGTATTCATTATGACATTTTCTAAAAAAAAATTACAATTAAATATAAACTCAAATCTTTTGAAAAAATCTTTTGTAAAAGAAAACAAATTAAAAGTTGGACACATTTCAAACAAATTTGTAACTATTTTTCTATGTAATCTTTTAAATAAACATTAACATAACACACATTACTTAATTACTATAAATCCATAATAACTTACTAAATTCTATCTTTTTATTGTTATATTATATTTTATGTTTCAATATTGAGATATTGTACAAGTTACTTTTATAACGAAAACTTAATATTATATTTTTAAATTTAAAAATTGTATGTTTTTGTATTTGTGAGATGTTTATTTTAAAAAATTTCTTTACTTTATTTTTTTAAACATTATATATATAAATACACACAATTACTGTTAATTAAATTCTAACTTTTTGTTGTTATATCATATGTTATGTTTTATATTTGAGATATGTTACAAGTTGCTTAGAATGAAAAATGAATGTTACTTTAACATTTTTAAATTTAAAAAAATGTATGTTTTTGTACTTATAAGATGTGTACTTCCTTATAGTCCAATATTATTATTATTATTATGCTTTAAACTATATTTCAAGAGAGAACATATTATTATATATAAATTTATAATTAAAATTAAATTGTGTTTATTGATAAACTTTCATATAGATCTATTCATTGTTGAAATGATAAAATCTTCTAAAGTGCAAAATTTGAGAAAATGTTTTATTATAATGATTTAGTTTTTAGTTTTTCATTTTTAATAAAGTCACATTTTTAATTTATTAAAATTAAAGTTATAACATATGGGTTATATAGATGCACCTAATTATTTTCGAAGACATATGTTTGTACACAAATTCATTAATTACAAATAATAAAGAGAAAATAACAAATAAAAGTATCACTTGTGATTCAAACATTTTTGTTGTTCGGGATTTTTACCATATAGTGAGTAGATGGACACTACCAACTGGGCGGGGTTGACAGGTAAATACATTAATTGCATTACATCTAGTTCTTACAAATGAAGGAGATCGGGATATCAAAAGACATACCTTTAATCGACAGTTGGTCCTAGCTTTCACTTGATCTCCCGCTTGGTCTCCCTCTTGATGAACCCGCAACACAAAAGATACCTTCCTCAGCGTATCTTGACTATATATAAATATGATGAAGTCAGAAAGTAATTTAACATCAAATATAATCAGATATTAAGCCAAATGAACATGCAATCTAGTAGATATTCGATTTGGGACAGGAAGCGTATTTCGACCTTTTTATTGTCAAAGAAACATGAAATCAGTACAATATACCTAACGTGTCGAGATGTTTCTGCAACCGATTCCTGGGCTCCTTCTCTTCACAATGATTTGGGACTTTGCTCCAGCGTAACAATGCTTCAATCCTTTCTTCCAGGTCCCTCTCTCATGGATCCTCCTTGTATTTATGAGACAAGGTAGGCAGTTGGATTTGAGAGGTGGTTGGATTGGGAGGTTGGGGAAGTTGCAGAACCAACTTCAACTAATCCCAATTCGTAAATTTAATATTTTTTTTACATCATCTTAAGATGTGCACAAGTTTCATACAACAAGAGTAGCACATAGTGTGCAACTTTCCTGCTTTGCAACAATTTTCAAGGTGTGCGCTAGTTTCACTTGAGTAAAGTAGGGCATACTAGCAGATGTGCGCTAGTTTTCTACCCAGAGAGTAGCGCACATGTCAAAAAGTCAATATAAACAGGGGTTTTAATAGCTGAAGAGAGTAGTTCCAGTCCATACATCATCTAGGGCAACCTAGCTCTTCAATCCATGTTGTCCTTTTGTGTGATCGACAGCGTAATGTGATCATGGACAGAGAAGTGCAGATTTGACCTATAACAGATGCCCCCTAATGTGTGAGGTCGGAGGGAAGCTATGGCCGAAATACATTATAATTCCAAGTCAGAGGAGGAGCAAGAAACCACAGAACCAAGCCACAAAAACACTTGAAACAACGATCAAGGTCAACGAGCAATTACAATCTTGACATCATATAGATGTGTAGCATGATCTCCTATACATAACTAGGAGATGTATATATAGAGCATGGCCACTGAAATACAAGCGTGGATCCATGTCAAAATGAGAGATCATAGCCATAACAACAAGCTGGATCTATGTCTCATGAAGAGCCAAAATGAGTGAGGCTCAATCTTGCGCAGCTTGGGTGATAACATAAATATGGTGATGCTATCATAGTCTCAAGGTCTTCATCCAAACAACCCAAGGTACAAACCCTAACCATGTGAATAAATGAGCTGAAGTCGAACATGGGGGGTATCGTTTGATTACCATTCATTGATGTATACCGTTAACAAACGCGAGGGCTTCCATCGATAATGATAATGGGGCCCAAGGTACCTAGTACGATCCAACAAGTGTGAATAAGTGGACTTGAAGTCGAACACTTGAGGAACCTGTCGAATAAGAGACATTAATGTATTCCCATAATTCAACACCAAGGGAAATTGCCACTAATGACTGCAATCCCCAAGGTACTAACCGAAACTCTAAACTTCATTCCCAGAGCATAATGAGTTGAAGTCGATGGGAAGAATTCCGTGGGAAGGGAGGCCTTAATGCATCCTCCATCATCCAACACGAGGAAGACTCACAGGTATGAGTTGATGTGGAGTATGTCATGTCCCAAATTTAGAATTGGGTCACAATGGCCTAATCACATTAGCCATATTCATTAGAGTTTGTAAAATTGGTGTTAAGGGTCAAATAATTGCCAAGGAGGAAAATTACTAGTTTCCTAGGTTTGGGGTGGAAGCTTTGGGATTTGGAATAAGGGGGATAATAAATGATGTTTAGACATTAGAAGGTTTCAAGTATTTAATAAATAGAGTGAATAAATAAATTCAAGAGAAATCCTAAGTGACAAATGGTTTTGGAGACATATGGAGGATGTGGGACCCACACTAGTTTGATTTTTCATAATACATGGTATCTCTCTTTTGCAAATTCGAATTAATGGGAATGTGAACACTCTTGGTTGAGTTGGTAAGTCATAACACATGTCATTGAGCATCTGAGGTCGAATTTGGAAGGATTGGTAACCTCCATGGAAGATAAAGAGTCAAAGTGGAAGTTTGTGGACACTTGGGCTAGATTCCCTAGCCCTATGACACCAATGATGGAGCATCTATGACAACTATGACAAATTGCAGACCTGACCTCTGACATCTGACCACTATGACATGTCAGCCCCAAAAATAGGCTCAAAGAAGGCGAATTTGGGAGTGGGAGAAGCCAAAGAGACTCAAAATCGAATTTGGGAGAAGATGGAAGGTTGGAACTAGGAGACAAGTGGCAAATGTGGAATATTTCCTAAATGAACATCTATTAAATCTATTGAGAAGATTTCGACCCTTAGAAGGCTAATGTTGGTTATAAAATGTAGAAATGAAGTATGAGAATGGATTTTGATCATTTGTAGAATTTGCAATTGCATTTGTGAAGAGGGAGAGCTAGTGGATGACTAGTTTCTTGCCTTAGCCAATTTCGAGGGTGAAAGATTCCCATCCAAGTTGGTAATTGGAAAGGCCATTCAGACCTTTCATTTGGAGCTTTAATGGAGTCTTTATTTGCAGGTGTAAGCTACAGGGCAGCTCATGGTTTCTTCTATTGCAGCTCACTCCTTCAACCATTTCCAGTTTTGATGGCATATTCTTGATCCTTGAGGGAGGGCATTTTTGGTGAGCTATTGTACTCTTTGGGGAAGCTCTTAATGCTCCATTTCTTTTGTAATATGAAGTAAATACTCTGTTCTGCATCTCCAAGAAGTTTCAGGTCGAAATTCCAAGTATAAATGTATAAATCTCATTTTTAATGGAAGAACAATGCCATTTCCCCACTACCTTGTTGTGAGCTAATGTATTGATGATGATTTCGAATGAATGGATGATTCTATGATATATTTGTGATAAATATACTGCCATGGATGTCTTCTACAAGTTTCATGTACTGTACTTGAGCATTTGAAGCATTTTTACTCAGTTTAATTGCATTGGGAGAAGAAATAGTGCCATTTCCCCAAGGGTCGAATTGGTGATTTTTGCAGTTGAATGGGAGAGGGTGAGAAAAGTTTTAATAAACCATTAATGGTGCATATGAGACCTTAATAACATAATTAACACATTACATACCTCTTTTCATAAATTTGAGTGGGTTTGGAGGCATTTGGGAAGCCATTTTCAGTACTTACCTTAGGGGGATTTGAACCCCAAATTACTAGTAAAATTGCATACTTGGTCCAGAATCTTAAGAGAGTTTGCAGAGGTCTTTTGGTGGATATATGTTATCCCTGAACATCATATTCAATCCATAATATCATTCATAAACCTTCCTTGAAGATTTGAAGGCATTTGGAGTCAATTTGAGACCTAGAGACCAATACTAGTCAAAGGGAAATCACTAGTAAAGTTACCTACATTGACCAGAATTGAAAGAGTATTTGCAGAAGTGTTTTAAAGGTACAAAGGCATCCCTGAAACACATATTTATGTTCTAATATCATTCATATACCTTCTCAGAATATTTGGGATCATTTGGGGCAAATTTGGGACCTAGAGATCGAAACTAGTCAAAGGTCGAATTAAGGAAAAAAGTGGAAAATTGCAATTTTAATAAAATTCCTAACAAGGGACATTACAGTGGTATCAGAGCATGATCTTGGCACCTGATGTGGTATAATATTCATGAGGACAATAATTCAGGTACCACCATTAGATATTGAAACCGAAAGTGCTTTTGTTGAAGAAAAAAAAAAAGTAGGAGAAGAAGAGCAAATTTTTTGAGGAAACTATGACTAGGGATGAAAAGGGAGCCTCATATGATGGTGAGGAGCATATAAAAATTATGAAAACAATATTTGAAGATATGACCAAGCAACTTAAGGAAGGATTCGAATTGTTTTCTATCGAACTTGTGGAAAAAATTATTGATTTTAAGGAAACCAAGGGGAAAAATGCATCAGCTTGCTTGAAGGAGCAAAAGGAAGAGACATCACAAGATCATGAAGAAGATTCTATTGAAAATATGGAAGATCATTTCGAGACACCTTCTAGCTTAGACATGAACCAAAGAGCATCTACTGATGGATGCTTAAACTATGAAGGAGTACCTATTGATGGGTGCTCACACCTCTATGTTGGTGACATAGAGATCACTTTTGAAAGTGTTTCTACAAGTACAAGTTTCATTAAGCATGATAATGAAGACCTTGTAGCAGTTGAAGAAGAACCAAGATCAACTTCCCCATCACCACTTGAGCTTCATGAAGTTGGTCCAAGCAAAATTGAAGAAGATGAGGAGGTTCATTTGCAAGAGCCTCATTTTATTGAAGGGTCCTTAAAGATGGATGAAAATAAGATCCAAGAGTCCCTCAGCATTCTCCATGACACTCAAGCATTGGTGTCAAATTCTTGTTGGAGAGCTACGTCATTGGAGGAAACATCCTTCCTTGAAGACATGGAGAAGATTCAAAGAGCAATGTGCCACATCAAAGGTAATTTCATGTCTTTGCTTTTTGATAGAAACCATTTGTTTGAGCTTAATGAATTGTTACATGATGCATACTTGAAGAATAATGAGGATATTCATAAGCTCACCATTCAAAATGAGCAACTTCTTGAAAAGTTGCAAGATACTTGTTTTTCCTCCTATGTTTCAGATTGTCAAATGGTAGATTGTTTGGAGGATTCTCATGACATGGTGGATCATGAGAAATGTGAAAATTTGAATGTTCTTGATGTGTTTGAAGATGAACTTGAAGAGATCCAAACACTTGATGTGGTGGAAGAGGAATTTGAATTGCCTCTTGATGAAGGTTATGCAATTTTTAAAGAAGAGCATGATTCCTCTACATTGGAACCAAAATATGACAAAGAGTTCACACTTTTGAAGGAGCTTCATGATACTACCCATATGGATCCTTCTCATGATGAAAATTCTGTACTTTTTGATCATTTGGGTGATTTGGTTCATTCTCCTACATCCTACAATTCCATGTTTTGCAACATTAGTCTCAATGAAGTATGGGTGAAAGGGTTCTTTTTGATGGTGCCACATGAGGAGTATGGAACTCCTATATTTAAATTTTATGATGACATGGTTGGAGCACATTCTTATTCACATTTGCAGCAGCATAATTTGTCACTTTATGATGATTCACATCTACATGGATGCACCTATGATATGGATTTGAGTCACTTGAATACTCATGGTTTTTCTTGCTCAACACTGGGTTCATTTGATGTTAGAGGAACTTCATCCAACACTTGGATGAATAGATTTATGATGGGAGAACATTTTTGTTGGAAGCCACATACTTTGTTACATTTTTATGATTCTCACATTCATGGATGTATGGGTGAGACTTCTTTGAGTCATTTGAAGTCTCCTTGTTTTTTCTGCTCATTATTTGGTTCAGATTCTAGTGGAGATTCTTCATTCACTTCTTGGATGAAAGAATACATGGCTGAATATTTTGATGCATATCACATCCTTTTGGAGCAGCATTATAGGACATGGGATCCTCACCTATGTCATTGGAGCAGATTTGATTGGTCACTTGAAGCTTGTATGCACTTGGAAAATGGTGGTCTACTTGCTTGGAGGTATAAGCACTTTCATGACTCTTTGATGAAGCATATCCTTGATGTACATTTTCATTATGTTGTTAGGTACTTTGATGATATATATTTGGTACTCATGATGTTTGGAAGAATGCATACAAGAAAATGGGATCCAGGAATCCTCTTATCTAATGGTGTAGGTTGGAGAGCACTCTTAATTGTTGGGGTGCAATACAAGCAATGGGACCCTGGAATAATTTTTATCTCATTGGTTTCAATTTTTTGGGGGAAACAAGAAGTATGGGATATGGATTTCCCACTTAATAAAGTGATTTTTATCAGAGTAGTGCAGCAGCAAGCATGGTGGTTCCTCTCTAAAATCTTCATGGAAACCCAAAGACTCAAGGTTTGGCAATTCAATGGCAACTTCAAAGAATTATACAGAAAGCAGGTTCTTCAACACCCTTGTTTGAAATTGCTTGAGGACAAGCAATATTGGGAAGGGAGGATTTGTCATGTCCCAAATTTAGAATTGGGTCACAATGGCCTAATCACATTAGCCATATTCATTAGAGTTTGTAAAATTGGTGTTAAGGGTCAAATAATTGCCAAGGAGGAAAATTACTAGTTTCCTAGGTTTGGGGTGGAAGCTTTGGGATTTGGAATAAGGGGGATAATAAATGATGTTTAGACATTAGAAGGTTTCAAGTATTTAATAAATAGAGTGAATAAATAAATTCAAGAGAAATCCTAAGTGACAAATGGTTTTGGAGACATATGGAGGATGTGGGACCCACACTAGTTTGATTTTTCATAATACATGGTATCTCTCTTTTGCAAATTCAAATTAATGGGAATGTGAACACTCTTGGTTGAGTTGGTAAGTCATAACACATGTCATTGAGCATCTGAGGTCGAATTTGGAAGGATTGGTAACCTCCATGGAAGATAAAGAGTCAAAGTGGAAGTTTGTGGACACTTGGGCTAGATTCCCTAGCCCTATGACACCAATGATGGAGCATCTATGACAACTATGACAAATTGCAGACCTGACCTCTGACATCTGACCACTATGACATGTCAGCCCCAAAAATAGGCTCAAAGAAGGCGAATTTGGGAGTGGGAGAAGCCAAAGAGACTCAAAATCGAATTTGGGAGAAGATGGAAGGTTGGAACTAGGAGACAAGTGGCAAATGTGGAATATTTCCTAAATGAACATCTATTGAATCTATTGAGAAGATTTCGACCCTTAGAAGGCTAATGTTGGTTATAAAATGTAGAAATGAAGTATGAGAATGGATTTTGATCATTTGTAGAATTTGCAATTGCATTTGTGAAGAGGGAGAGCTAGTGGATGACTAGTTTCTTGCCTTAGCCAATTTCGAGGGTGAAAGATTCCCATCCAAGTTGGTAATTGGAAAGGCCATTCAGACCTTTCATTTGGAGCTTTAATGGAGTCTTTATTTGCAGGTGTAAGCTACAGGGCAGCTCATGGTTTCTTCTATTGCAGCTCACTCCTTCAACCATTTCCAGTTTTGATGGCATATTCTTGATCCTTGAGGGAGGGCATTTTTGGTGAGCTATTGTACTCTTTGGGGAAGCTCTTAATGCTCCATTTCTTTTGTAATATGAATTAAATACTCTGTTCTGCATCTCCAAGAAGTTTCAGGTCGAAATTCCAAGTATAAATGTATAAATCTCATTTTTAATGGAAGAACAATGCCATTTCCCCACTACCTTGTTGTGAGCTAATGTATTGATGATGATTTCGAATGAATGGATGATTCTATGATATATTTGTGATAAATATACTGCCATGGATGTCTTCTACAAGTTTCATGTACTGTACTTGAGCATTTGAAGCATTTTTACTCAGTTTAATTGCATTGGGAGAAGAAATAGTGCCATTTCCCCAAGGGTCGAATTGGTGATTTTTGCAGTTGAATGGGAGAGGGTGAGAAAAGTTTTAATAAACCATTAATGGTGCATATGAGACCTTAATAACATAATTAACACATTACATACCTCTTTTCATAAATTTGAGTGGGTTTGGAGGCATTTGGGAAGCCATTTTCAGTACTTACCTTAGGGGGATTTGAACCCCAAATTACTAGTAAAATTGCATACTTGGTCCAGAATCTTAAGAGAGTTTGCAGAGGTCTTTTGGTGGATATATGTTATCCCTGAACATCATATTCAATCCATAATATCATTCATAAACCTTCCTTGAAGATTTGAAGGCATTTGGAGTCAATTTGAGACCTAGAGACCAATACTAGTCAAAGGGAAATCACTAGTAAAGTTACCTACATTGACCAGAATTGAAAGAGTATTTGCAGAAGTGTTTTAAAGGTACAAAGGCATCCCTGAAACACATATTTATGTTCTAATATCATTCATATACCTTCTCAGAATATTTGGGATCATTTGGGGCAAATTTGGGACCTAGAGATCGAAACTAGTCAAAGGTCGAATTAAGGAAAAAAGTGGAAAATTGCAATTTTAATAAAATTCCTAACAAGGGACATTACAGAGTAGGACGAGTAACAAGATGAAACAAACTGACACTAGGATGGCCGACACATGAAGTCAAGGTAAATTGCAGAATGGCTGACACAGGTTGTATCCTTGAACAATGAGCACGACACAAAGTGACTTAGGCAGCTTTTAATATTAAGGAGAAGTGATATAAGCCTGCGATGTAGGAGACATTGATAGACCCTCCATATGGTTGGAAGAATAACCAACTGGGAGAGTAAAAACTTGGAGATGAGTTTCACCCTAAGGTCAAAAACTAAAACCCAAATGACATGAAAGACTCAAGTAGGTGTTGTGTTCAAGGATATGACTGACTTAACTGCCTTTGAAACTGAAAATATGTGATATACCCTTCTTATCCCTTATTCTTTTTTATAAAAGAATATTTGTCTAGTTGTTTTAATGAGTCCAAGAAGAAAAAAAAACTCAATAGGTCCAACCATGTAAAGAGTTTAACGAGCCCATGGGAGGAAGAATCAGGACCTTCTTCATTTGTTTACAGAGTTCGAAGAAGAGATAGAAGAATACTCTATAATACTGATCTCTGGATTTTAATATCGAGCCGAGATCTGTTCTTGCTCGTCAGTGTTTTCTTGTTTAAGGAGTCAGAAAAACTTAAATAATCCTCCATACACTTACTCATGGATTTTAATATCGAACCCGAGTAGGTTAATGCTCGCCGGTGTTTTCCTGTTTATAGAGTCTAAAAAACTTAAACAACCCTCTATATACCCTCTCTTGGATTTCACATCGAGCCCGAGTAGGTGAGTGCTCACTTGGTGTTTTCATATTTCGAGAGCCTGAAAACCCTAAAGAAGGCTCCAAAAGGTCCTTTTTTCGTACAGTTAGTCTCCTCCCTCGAAAAAGTGCAAAAAAATGGAAGGAGAACTCTTCTAGCCACGTATGACTAGAGTATTCCTTTTTCGTAAGTAATCCGCAAAAGTTCGGAAAAGGGGTTAAACCTATACTTAAGCAAATGTTGCTTCAAATCCTTTAACAAGTCTGAAAGGACAACTATACTCGGCAATCTTGTCATATTTAAAGAGTCAAACAAGGTCATGAAAGAATTCTATAAAGATATTTTTCGTAAATTTTTAACGAGCTCGAAAAAGTAAACTTGTGACCTCCTTACTATTTTTAACGAGCTCAAAGGAGATACAGAAAAATGCTCATAACTTCCTTACTATTTTTAACGTGCTCGAAGTGAAGGTGGAAGAATGCTCGTAGCCTCCTTACTGTTTTTAACGAGCTCGAAGAAAAGGTGGAAGACTGCTCGTAGGTGGATCAATGTCCAAATGAATGGCAGACTGCATTATAGACTCTAGGAAAACTTCATCAGATCGAAGTATATCATCCCAAATAGAATGCATGTCTAAACATTCAGATGGAGTCATCACCTAGTCAATTGCCGGGACCCAGTCCTGAGAAGGTAAGCATGAATTCAGAGGCTTGTTCTCAATAGCAATTGGACTCAAAGAACAATATGCCACAATATTTGATTGTGACATGGTAGTGCCTACTAACGGGGGACATACCTGGTCTATAGTTGGGTAATAAGAGGGATCGACAAATGTAAGCTGATCGATAGTGACAATGCTTTCGTTGTGAGGAAAATGCATCACAGTAAAGAGCGTAAACACCACAGCCTACATAGCATATACATAATCATGCCCTAGGATCATATCAAAATCCATAGGGTCCTTTAAAACCATAAAATCAACTAAGATTGTTTTTCAACCCAAAGTAATGGGTACTTGAGGGAGGAATCCCAATGGTTCAATAGGTCTTTTATCGAAAGTCAACGACCAATTAACAGCTGGAACAAGGTTAGGAAAACCTAAAACTCTCTAAGCATAAGGGGATAAGATACTAACAGAGGCTCCTTCGTCTAGAATACATCGATGAACCACATGGTTGCCGATATCAACCTTTATCTGGAAAGGTGTAGAAGAAGGAAGGCGAGGCCCAGTTAGACTATTCCAATCAAAGGAAATGATCCCAGAACTTGGTAGGGGTTCACTCGGCACAGATGAAGTGCCCCCAATTTCAGAAACATCTAAACTGGTAATGCAGAAGACTTCAGGGGCAGGTACATCAATCTTCGAAGGACTGATGGGATCGGTCGAAGATTTCATCGATTCGATCGCTTCACTCTCCGAAGAAAGAGTGGGATTGACCAAAGATTGCATTGGTTCAACCACTTCATCAACCAAAGTTGATCCGGCTGTTGGGAATCTATAGACAATTCAGGAGCAGAAGATCCTTCAGACACGGACCACACTCTCCACACTTCTAGAATAGCAGGGAACAGGTGAGTAAGGTGATCTCCCTTACAAAGTTTATAGGGGAACTTTGGCTTCCGTCCTATAAGATTAGAATCCTTTACAACAACAATACTCTTAGCATGACTAGCATTGGCTGACAGCGTGCCCCCAGTGTGACTTGCAGTGGCTGGTTGCTCAGAAGCATAAGAATTTTGAACTATGGACCACACTCTTTGCACTTCTGGAAGTACAGGGCACAAATAGTCTAGGTGGTCTCCCTCGCAAAACTTACAAGGGAACTTAAGCTTCTATTTATTAGGTTTGTCGACAATGTCAACTTTTTCAGCATGACTTGCAGTGGCTGATTCAATGTCTCCAGTGTGACTCACAGTTACTGGTGACTTGTCATTAATATGACCAACAGTGATCAATGACGTGTCCTCAACATGAGCAACAGTGGTTGAAGACATGCTTTCAGTATGATTTGCAGTGACTGAAGTTTTGTTCCCAGCATGACCTCCAGAGGCTGGGTAGATTCCCCCAGCATGACCTTCATAGGCTGGGTGAGTGACCCCAGCATGATCTCCAGATGCTGGGTGGCTAGGTTCAGTATGATTTGCAGTGACTGAAAGAGTTCTCCCAACATGACCTCCATAGGTTGGGTGGGTGTCCCCAGCATGACTTCCAGAGGCTGGTTGGCTTCCCCCTTGGTTTGGCATCTTCTTCCTATTCTTCCTCCGTCTATTCCTTTTAGACTGCTGGTTACTAGTATTACTACTTTCACCACATGAGGTAGAAGGAGGAGGAGAAGATGTTATTGGCGAAGCAGGCATAGGGTTCTGATGCTCTTGATGTGAGGTGCTTACTTGAGAAGCATCAGGAGCATACAAGGCGTTCGGAGTGGAAAACAACCAAATCGGTAGCTCTATAGTGAATCCCGGAAGATTCAAGGTAGCCATTACGGGAGTACCAATGTTCTCAATAAATGGAAAAGCACAAGGAGCCCCTTGAATAGGGATCCCTTGATTGGTGCTCACCGGGATGCTATCCATAGTTTCCGTCTCAACGGGCCAGAAAATCTCTAAGGCCAACTAAAAACAAGTAGCACAGAGAGCACACCACTAAAAGGTCCTAGGTAATCCAAACCAGGAAAACATATGCCTTCCGGAGGGAAGTCTGGGATGATCAGGGCCCAAAACTAACCAACGAAGGATGAAGAACAGTTACCCAGGGTCCACATACAGGTCCTCTGGGTGCAAGCGTTTGAATCACCAAACCACATTCCCAAATTTCTGTAGAGGGTTTCCTCCCACGTCTATCCTAGGTACAACAGAAATAACCTTCTGTCGTCACCTGTGTAGAGCCCTAATAGTCTGGATACTAAGGTTACCACCAATACAAAATAACCTAGGGGGACAGTCGTCAGCCTAGTCGAAACGCATGGGCAGGGTAGCAAAGCCCAAAATTCAAAAGCACTTTAAAAAGCACTAGTGGACCCCCGTACGCGAGTCAACTTTGGTTTATGGTTGATGGGAAAGTGAGGGGGTATCCTCAACAATTCCAATCTCCCACGGCCTTGTGCTTAACTCTGGTTTGAGTAGAGCATCCCATGACTATTTGATAAGATGGATTTACCTAATAGATAGTCGTACTACGATTGTTGGTAATGAAGCCAGTTTCATATCGTTTAAGGTGATTTAAGTCTGAAACTCTAGCCTAAGCTAGTTGATGTTGTGTATACCTAAAAAGAAAAATGTTGCTAATAAATTTTATTAATATTTCTTTTTAAGGGCTACTTGTTACTCAAGGGCTGTAGTGCGGTGTGTGGAATGGTTTGTTATGAAAGTAAAGTGCATGTAAAGTAACGCTTTCAAATTCACAAAAAAAAAATCTTTTTTTTCGTTTATATTCTTTCAAAAATCGAAAAACTAGGCAATCCTAAAATCAAACTTCTTTTTGTATTTTTCTTTTAATATTTCAAAGCAAACTATGCTACTTTAAAATAATGAAAGACCTTACTACTAAGCTACTTGAACAATTTTTGTCTTTTTTGATAATTGTAAAAGAAAAAGAACTTGTACAAAAGCAAGCAAGATCTAAATGTAAAGTGTGCGTAAGGAAAACATCTAAATGGCTCAAAGCAAACGAATCGAAAGACTCGATGAAGACTCGACTTACCAAGTTTTTACAAAAGAAAAACTTGAGGCTTGGAAACAAAGAGTAAAAGAAGCAGGGAAAAGAGACACTCGTAACGGAAAGGTAGACCAAAAAAGGTTGTTCCTAAGCATCAAAACCCTAAGAAAACACTAAGCCAAGCAAAAGTAAGCAAGCGAACCAAGAATGACTTTAACAACACATGGACTCAACAGAAAGAAAAACTAGAAGGATTTAACTTACTTGGACTGAACTGATAAGACGATTAGAAAGTACCTAAACCAAGCAACCTTTCGAAAGAAACCCTAAGGACTCAAACTTGAAATCAAACCCTAATGGAAAGGATAAGACAAAGTGAAAGTGTGCTAAATGTTGCAACAGACAACAAACATTAAGAATGCAGGTCTGTATGACTACAACAACAACTAAGGTGAAAGCATGCAGCTATGTCAAAGAGAGAAAAGTGCACGAACTTCAAAAAGGGCTAGAAAGCAGTAAAGACACTTAACAAGTACTCAAGCAAGCAAAAATGAACTAAAAGACTCAAAAGAGGCCAACAAGACTCAAAAGAAACATGGAAGTCTCAAGGATCAGTCAAGGAGGCAAAGCAACAGGATGGAAATGAAAACCAACCACTGGAAGTCAAACCCTAACAGCAAACTGGAAGACACAGTAAAATGCACTACTGTGTAGTGCAGAAACCAGCACACACTAGCAAAGATGCGCTATTGTTCAGTGCACAAACCAACGCTCATCAAGAAGAGATGCGCTACTGTAAGTAGGGAAGACCAACGCACATGTCTCAGAAGGTCAGAGACAGGATTTGCAACAGCAAACTGAGATGAATCAAGCAATAAGGAATAGGTAACTAAGACCTGTAAGACCTCTCAAAGAATAAAAAACTGAAACAAGGGATTGGAAGAAACCCTAAACTAAGTCTCCTAGAGCAAAAAAGAAAACTACCAGTTACTCCCCAACAGAGTTGCCAGTCTATTGTTCAGGATTTTTACCTTATAGTAAGGAGATGGACACTACCAACTAGGTGGGGTTGACAGGTAAATACATTAATTGCATTACAACTAGTTCTTACAAATGAAGGAGATTGGGATATCAAAAGACATACCTTTAATCGACGGCTGGTCCTAGCTTTCACTTGATCTCCCGCTTGGTCTCCCGCTTGATGAACCTGCAACACAAAAGATACCTTCCTCAGCATATCTTGACTATATATAAATATGATGAAATCAGAAAGTAATTTAACATCAAATATAATCAGATATTAAGCCAAATGAACATGCAATCTAGTAGATATTCGACTTGGGACATGAAGGGTATTTCGACCTTTTTATTGTCAAAGAAACATGAAATTAGTACAATATACCTGACGTGTCGAGATGTTTCTGCAACCGAGTCCTGGGCTCCTGCTCTTCACAATGACTTGGGACTTTGCTCCAGCATAACAATGCTTCAATCCTTTCTTCCAAGTCCCTCTCTCATGGATCCTCCTTGTATTTATGAGACAAGGTAGATAGTTGGATTCAAGAGGTGGTTGGATTGGGAGGTTGGGGAAGTTGCAGAACCAACTTCAACTAATCCCAATTTGTAAATTTAATATATTTTTTGACTTCATCTTAAGATGTGTGCGAGTTTCATACAACAAGAGTAGCGCACAGTGTGCAACTTTCCTGCTTTGCAACAATTTTCAAGGTGTGCGCTAGTTTCACTTGAGTAAAGTATGGCATACTAGCATATGTGTGCTAGTTTGCTACCTAGAGAGTAGCGCACATGTCAAAAAGTCAATATAAATAGGGTTTTTAACAGCTGAAGAGAGTAGTTCCAGTCCATACATCGTCTAAGGAAACCTAGCTCTTCAATCCATGTTGTCATTTTGTGTGATCGACAGTGTAATGTGATCACGGACGGAGAAGTGCAAATTTGACCTATAACAATTTTTAATTTCTGACATTTTATTATTATTACCTTATTTTTAATTTTATAAAATATTACATTGTGTCAACATATGGTGATATATATTACAATCTCTTTAATATTAGTCTCTCTATATATGTATTACAAAGGTGATACATCTTACTTACATGGATAAAAAAATTAATATTTTAATAAAATTTTAATTAATTTCTTTAAGAAATCCTAAAATATGTATTATTTATATTAATTTCTTTATGTGTAAAAAAATTAAATTATTCTCCTAATGAGACTTAGATTAATCTCTTCAGTTATTTTATGAAGTATACTTTTCGTCTTTATTAATCTCTTTAGTTTAGTGTGAGGATTAAATTAATCTCGGTATCATATCAAACACAAATAATGTGATATATAGGATTTTTTTTTGTAATTTAGAGAACTGTGTACTTTTAATGTCAAAAAAAGGAGATTGATTGTGTAAGCACGAGCTTATATAGTTAACATGGAGATGAAGTGTCATGTACATATTGATGATAAACAACAAACAATAGAGGTACAAATCAAGAAAATGATTTTGTTGTTCTTAGGCTTAACAAGTAGATATTATAACATTTGGAATTTGCTTGCTATATACTAATAACGCTATAGTGTTCGGTCAAGCCAGAATCATAATAGAACATTTTGTAGTAACTTGGCATGCCAACATCATGACAAAACATATTGGATTTCAAAAAAGAAATTAACATATCCTCTATCTTGAAATAGGCTACATCTCAGCATTATAACAAGCACCAGTACATAATCATAATATAAAAACAAAAAAGATAATAGGGCCCATAGATCTAAAAGATTTGATCACATCTCATTCTTATAATTAGTATCCAATATGATGAAGTTCAATTGGGAGGGTTGTTGTTTGTCCTCAATTATTCCTCTACAACCCTAGCCTCCAGGCCCCAACAAACCATGATCAAAGCATCGTATTTCACCTCCATGACTTCAAGCTTCTTTAGAATGGTAGATCGCACCTTCTCTTCCATTGCTTTGGCAATAAGAGACTTGACCAACTAGTATATTTTTGACATATTTGAGACCTTTGTGTCTCTATTTTTGGAGAATCCGATGTTTGATATCCATTGAAGGGATTCTATATCTATTGATTATGAAGTGGTGAGGCCATGTTCAACAATGGAATTTTGCTCTATATTCATGATTTCATCTATGGTTGATGCATATTGGGATTGGTAAAACCTTTTGGCTACACCTGTTTCCTCTTGTTGCACTTGAGGAGTCTTCCTCAAACATTTCTTTGGAGGAATGTAAACCTTCCGAGGTCTTACCCTCTTGACCCGAGTGGTCCTCGTCTTCTTCCTTGACTTGTGCCTTCTCTTTCATGTTCAACAATGGGAACTTCCCTACAATTGTTCCATTTGTTTCGGGCTAAGCAAAAGAAACCGACTCAATGCATTAGAGGCCATAATTCTCTGCTTCTCAGGAATCCCTAACTTGCCACCCGAGCTCAAATTAAACGGACACTTACCAGTCTCTCTATTAGCACCAATTTGTTTCACCCAATAACCAATTCTACAATTATACCATGCTAGGAATTTCTTCAGGTCTGTTACTAAAGGCACGATGACCAACAAAACTGAAGGCTTGAGCTCCTAATTAGAAACATGAAACCAATGATTTACAATGCAAAGAGAATGTAGGAGAATCTAGTCTATTGGTTTGAGAAACCATAACCAACCATAACAATTCGCCAGACATGAAAATTGATAAAGCAATCTAATTTAAAGCTAAGGTAATTACTTCCCTCATGATTCTTCCCCACTTGCATTATAACTACACCTCAACCTCATATGATTGCATTCCATGTGATTGTGAAAACTCTCCTCATTCAAATTAATCAACGGAATACCCTCCCACATGCTTCCAATCCCTTTCTCTTATCTAGTTTTCATATCCTACCAATTGCCATGAGTTCGAGTCATGGGGATGATGCATGGTGTCACTTCTACCTTCCACATGGGCATGTAACTAGCCCATGTCGTATCAAATGTGCTTCCCTATCACCCCATTTGAGTGTATGATATATATGATTGATACCATGTGAATTAATTGATTATTTCAGAGTATATTATAGAGGATATAAATTTATAAAATAAAATAAATATAAAAATTTTAAAAGTATAAAATATACAATATAGTTAAAAAGTTAACTCAATATGTTGTAGTTCATATTGTCTGGAATCCAATGTTTAATTAGTTTTTCACAATCCTCACACGCTTACATGCATACATGAAAAACATACCTTTGGGATTAATGTTTTTAGGTCCCTCTGTTATACTTTGTTCACATTGAGTTTGTCTTAATTTAGTATTTGATTGATTAATTTAATTTAGGAAGATTGACATGGGAAATAAGCACATGCACCAAGGGGAACTTCAAAACAATTGGCTCTATACAAATTGGGGGTAGGAGAGTCAGTTATTGAGGAAGTTATTTAGGGGCAATTAGGATGCTCAGTATGTTAGCCATGTTTATTACCATTAAATTATTCATTCCATATATCACTAGAGCAAGTGATAGAAATACTCAAACACAAAGAAACTAACCACATTCATACTACTATATTACTATTACATATTTCACAAACTCTCTCTTTCTATATATATAAATAATACTTCAATAATTATATAATATGAAACTTTTATTATTAAATTTTAATAATAATTAATTATTTCTTTATAACATCTAACAAAATTTTAAAAACTCATCAAACTATTATTTCTTTATAACCGGCAATCTGCTGCCAAGGCGAAGCCAGTAACAGAGATTTATTCTTTGGTGATCTCAACAACCACTTCCACAAACTGTGGTGGCATTACCGAGTTTAATTCTTTATAACATGTAACACAATTTTAAAATTCATATATTAAATATGATAACAAGGTGTATTTCAAAATGCATTGGAAGTGTAATTTCTCACTCCCATATCTTATTTAAATATAAATATAAACTCTTCAAATGTCCAATGGTAACATATTTGTATGTATGGATATGCAATCAGGGTGTATGGTAAAGATTCTACAATATTATTATCAACTTAAAATGAACCATCAAATTAGTTAATTAATTATGATATTGACTTTGTATGTAGTCTCTTTACCATGGACTCACTTGTCTAATCCATTTCTCTGTATTTTCATTTGCCATTTGATTATTAAGATAAGACAAAGGGTAGGATGATAAATACATTGAAAAGAGAGGGCAATCTCTAATCTCCTATCCTCTCAAACCAGCAATGTGGAGAGATCAAACTAAGCATTAGCATGAATGCCAATAAGACATTTCCACATATAGGGATTTTGGATAGTATGATGGTGGTTGGACATTTGTTGTGTCTTGTTTGGGGAGCAGTGCTGAGGTAAATGTCAGCCATGTGGGTCATGTATGAGAGAACTTTGTGAAAAAAAAGATATGGCAAAGATTGAGATTGATGGAAATTTCTTAACCAACCAATGATTTGATTATGTATTTGATATGGTATCTTTGAAATAATTTGTAATTGGGAAATGAAGGAAGACATTCATGACAGCCCACATGGAAATAGACATTGGAAAAGCAAACCGACCTTGGTCAAGAAGTAGTACTCAATTTCATGATGAAAATAATAATAATAAAAATGGCAGAGAGAAACTTTTTGAAAGTGACATTGAACAAATAGCGTATAGAAACTGTCTTAAAAAGCAAACCATACAAATATGACACGTCCAATGAAAGGACTATAACCTTGAACTAGTCTATATATTCCTTTTGATGTGGGTCCCATCAACAATCAAAAGAGTAACATATTCGAGGCCTAGGTACATTCTTGGTGGAACATAAAACAAACCGTCCTTTCTTTCCATTGAGATCTACTAGGGTACTTATCTATTGTGACAGTAAGTTCATACTTTCTTGTGAATTAGGTAAATGTGGTTTTGTTTTTGTGCTTAATCATTCACATTTTCAACCTTATATTGATTTATAAAAATTAGATTTTTATAATCTCGTGGAAATGATCATAACTTTTTGAAAATACATTACTCGATGTTGTAAACATCGATTAAAATATTTCATTTTTAATAATTTTGGTTCAATTAAATAATGGTGTAGTCATAATGGTTCCAAAACGTCGGTTTAATTCCTCGAAGCCCATGGGTTCTGGGGTTGGTGGGCTTCCTGCTGGAGAAGAATCGTCTATGCAGGGCAGCGTTTGGTTGGGTCATGTGACCCGCGCCTCATCCAAGTCTCGCTTGCAGGATTCCGCTTCTTTTTTTTGAAATTGTATTCCTCGTCAATTAGGGAAGAAATTGAGGGCATTGAGAAGCACATATGGGATACTGTTCAGAATCTTCCTATTGAGGACATCCGCCGGGAAATTGAAGATTGGGTGGTAGACCCTGGCACCACTATCGGTCGTGCTTCTATCTACGGTCGGACCCTCATGACCTACTGGGTTACCAAGAATTTGATGGCTCATGTTTTAATGCATTCCTTCAACAAACACAGAGGGGACAAAAAACCGGTCAGATCATGGAAGACCCACAATTTGGACAGCCGCGTGATGCACTCGAAAATTGACGCCATTGCTAAGAAAATTGGTCTCACCTTTGTCATACAAGGGAAGGGCGATGGGGATCTCGGCAGCAACGCTTGTGGTGGCACAATGAGTTCTCCTAGGAATGCTGCTAAAGACCAGAATCAGCCGACCGAACCTCATCAGATCCTGGATACCGCTGGTAGGGGTCCTCCTACTGTCACAATAGACTAGGGCTCTGGTTTTTGGGTTTTCTCCCAGTGTTTTTGGAAACATGTTTTTTGCTTTCATATGTATCAGATGGTAATTCTGAATTGTCTAGATGATAAGGGGTTTGAACATAATTATCCTTGTCTATGTCAAATTCCTGTTTAGCGGATTTTCTGCTGGGAATGTCTCAGGTTATGCTTGATATGTCTGGTTGGTGTATGGATTCCTGTTTGGCTGATCTCGGCCAGGAATGCCTAAGTTTTGATGAAACTGTGTGACAAGCTCTGTACTCTCTTCAAGCAGTAATATCTAGTCACTTTTATTTACAAAAAAAAAAACAATGGTGTAGTCTAAATATTCTACGTTTTCAACTTTTTAAGAACATATTTTTCGTCTAATTTTGTTTCTGTTGAAATTTTTTAAATTTGTTTAGAATCACATATATTAACTATGGAAATTGCATAATTTGGATGCCATGGGGTATTTTAGGGTGTTGAATCTATTGATGAATTCAAAAATACAATTTAAACACGTAGAAATTTGGATTTTACCAAAAAAAATTACTAAATTCCCACCAAAACCCACAATAAAATTGAAAACGTAGAATAAATAAACCACTCAACTCTTTAAACAATATGTTCTTTAAATTTTAAATTGTAATTCTAGAAATCTTGATTAATTTAGAAACCAGAAATGAAACATTTTAAATTGTAAAATATTCAAATTATAAATTTGAATAAATTGCATCTCACCACCAAACGTAACATATTTTAGTTAGAGATTAGTCCACTCAAAAACGACTAGACTATCCCATCTACATTGCTGGACGTCCATTCTATAGTACTATGCAGTTTCTTCCATCTCATACTCGTAATTGGTTTTTTAAAAGCACGTGGAAACCTAGAAACTATCCAATCTAAAAACATACACGTTTTGACACAGGTGGTGTACAATCTAAGGGCAATCAATACATTTCCGTAGTTTCAGTAATATTATTTGATTGAAGGCCAGGAATAGGATTACTGGAAAGCAAAATACAAAAATAGTAGGCCAGATTGGTGGATCTTTTGTAGAAATTTAGCTGAATTGAAATGGTTGGAATTGTAATTATATATTATTGGAATTACATCATTCAAGTGTTTAGGGGTATTTGAAAAGTTAAATTCTTTTTTATAATAAAAAAAATTATTTCAAAATTTAATGATTTTGATATTTGATGAGTTCTTGGTCAGAATTTTATGATTTTTTTTAAGAAATCCAAATTTTATGTTGTCTAAATATTTTTAAATACACAAATGAATTTAGTTCCCTCAAATACCCTAGGCCCCATATTATGTGAATTAAAACACCATTATCTAAGATTTTAAAAATTCCTTTCAAAATTTCTGCATAATAAAATGCCGCTAAGGCTCTAGCAGAGCAGTAAATGCTGCTCAAACACCAACATATACCATTGATCTCAGTGCACATTAAGATCCAATGGTATATCCTTTGGGATTATTGATAGGTGTAGAATACCAGTATGCTATTTTAGAAAATGTCATATCAGGAGTCTAAAAATTCGACAATTGTTCATTTGGTGAGTTTTTGATTGGAATCTTGTGATTTTTTTAAAATCTAGATTTTGTGTTATTAGAAATCTAAAATGTCATATCAAAAATCCTTACTGGATTTGTGCCTAAAAATGGGACATGCTCTTTTACAAAGTTGATATCAGAGTTCAAGTGGGGCATGCTCTTTCATGTCGGGGTAATCAATAAGCACTGAGCAGCAGAGCATTAAATGTCCCACGGGCTCCAACATATAGTAAGATCCAACACCTCGGCCACATTGTCCCACGGGCTCCAACATATAGTAAGATCCAACAGTATATGTTGTAACCTCAGCCACATTTACTGCTATGCCGCTTGGTGCTTATTGATCGCCCTTAAAGTGAGGCATGTGCTATGGGTGTTGGAATTTGGTTTTCATTCCACCTATCAATTTTTTTTTTTTAAGTTTTGGGTTTTTATATTACTCATTGTGAATCGTTTTGTTTAAAATTTTACCCTTCAACAATGAAGTCTCCTAAAAAATATTACTCTTCAATAATTTAATTTTGTTGATTTTTTTCAAAATAATATTTATTTTCTTGACTTTTTTATAATAAAATAAAAATAATCGTTATTAATATCTATGAGGATCCATTAACTTGATTCATATTCACTTTATTTACCATTTATGTACTAAATTAATATTATATAAAAAGATAACTTAAAAGAATAAATATGAAGACACATCATAATATTTAAAATTAAATAAATAATGAAGCATAAATAAACAAAAAAAAAAAGTTTTTTAATTTCACACACTTATGCATATAAAAGAAAATAAATATCACATAATTATTTTTGTTTGCAAAATTGATATCATAAAATGCAGGTAAGAGTTACAATATACTGAATTGAATCAATATGCCCACTAAAAAGCTATATATCTATAAGCGAGTCTTGTAAATCGAAAATGCAAGACTCTACAAATTATAGCTCTATATGTCATTTTTTCTGTATATTATGTTTGAGTATGGTTTATTCTACAAATAGCATAGGCTATTTTTATTCCAAATGTTGCATACAGATTTTATGTCTCTCAACCCCTTATTTAGTACTTGCCTTCATTTAAATTCTACATCTCTCATTGAAATTGAACCATGAGAGAAATATAAGAGATGTTCATGTCAATTTCAATGGGAGTTGGAGAATTAACCAATAATCTTTGAGTCTGAATTTATATAGATTAATCTAAAATTATGGGATAAATCACCGCATACATAGGCTACACATCCTTGATGTTATTTAAAATTATTAAAAATACAGAGACATACCCAATTGAGCACTGGAATTTGTAGTTTCTAGACACATTGCACTAATAAAAGATAAAAAAAATAATGGAGAAATCATGAGGAAAAATCAATGCAACTTGCAAATGGAAAGGCATGGAAATAATTTTAATTTAATAGACGTTTCTATTTATTTAGTGAATGTATGCTTTGGAAGTTGGAATTTAGAAATTATAGTTTACAAATCAATGCAATTTGCAAATGGAAAGGCATGGAAATAATTTTAATTTAATAGATGTTTCTATTTATTTAGTGAATATATGCTTTGAAAGTTAGAATTTAGAAAGTATAGTTTTATATAACATAAACATATTAATACTATAAGTAAATTAGTAATATAATGATATTTTAGGAATTTTGTTGTCCTTCAAAAGTAGTAGTAATATAATGACGGTTTATAAATTTTATTACCCTTCAAAATTAAGTTTTAGAAATATGTACTATGCATCAAATAATCTGGAAAACATCAAAAGAAGCCTTTGCTAATTTCCCACTTCTAAAAGTCACCTCAGTTTTAATCACATTTAATGTTAAATTTGAATGAAAAAGTATGTAATGCAAATCTTACAGAATTGCAAATGACAGTCATGAGTCAGGAGTGAGTTTTGTCAAAGTTTGAGTATAAAATCTATCGAATTTGCAGATTCTATCGGCACAAATCGATCTGAGAATCTTGAAAACAATATAAATGATTTGACATTAACAATTTAATTTATTTTTTTAAAATTTATCAAAATTATTTTGGAGTAATTGTTTTTCTTTGATTTTTCGGAATTGATTTTCCTGAATAACAGGTGTTGGCATTTCCCCGATAAATGTAGCCCCTTAACAAATGGTGAACCGTCATTTGAAAAAAATTGTTTTTCCTATTACTTACACTAACTGTTTCAAAGAGTCCCAATACTATCGGTGATGTATTTCAAAAATGTATTTTGTTCCTTTAATTTCTCTCTATATATATTTCAAATAACTTTTATTTTAAAAATATCTACTTATTTTATTTTTTAAATAAAGATGAAATCAAATTTTGAACCTATTTCATGATAATAAATACGTGATGAAAGATAAAATAAAAAATTCCAATTTGTCATTACCATGTTTGTTTTTTAGATTAGAAAAAAAACTTTAAATATTTAATGATAATATATTTATAATACTATATTCACGTTGTATATAATAATCAAAGTTTTCGATATACTCCATTAATAGAGTAGACAAAATCAATGGATTTTTTAAAAATATAGTTATCTAATTATAATATTGATTACTGAATGAAGGAAAAAAAGACATTGATTAAGACAATGAATGGAATGGGCCATCACTAGCCCAGTAAAACAAGCAATGCAAATGATCTTTAAAAATAAAAGAGACTGAGAGATTGTGCTTGCACTCGTTTTACATATAAAGATGATTGTGCATTATTATATAGTTTTGCATGGTTTGTTATTGGATTTTTTTATATATATAATAAGGTAGTTAGTTAGTTTAATATGGCAAAAGATCACAATTTTTCTTGAAATTTGCTTCCAAGCATGTCAAGATCCAAGGTGCAAATTAAAAGCTCATAGACTCACCTTTTGTTTACAGCAAATTGAAAAGAATAGATTATTCAGGGCCTACATTATTGGATGTCCATCCTACCGTGGATAAAGGTTGAACTAATATTTTATAAAATTTGAATTTTAAAAAAAATTATTGGTTGTAGGGACTAACGCCATCCTCATTTTTTGATGCCCAGGAGGTGGCGACGGGATGATGTAAGCAGGTTTTTAATGTTGTTCAGAATGTACAGGTTTTTAATGTTGGTTACCACCTGTATTATGGAGTACAACGCCCATTAGCCCTCTTTTTTGCATAAGCGGTAGTGGAGAAGGTAATTTTTACATTTTACAATGTTTCAACAATGTACCCAATATTATATATTAAATAAAATTAAAAAAAAACATTTATTTGAATTATGATTGGTTCTATTTCGCTAACGTTTGTCTCGTATTTCCCTTCCTAGGAGGGGGGTGGCGGGCAAACATCAACACAGAGTGTCGGGCAGTCTAATATGCCCGTGGCCTGCTACCGGAGTGGTTTCGAACTTGGGACGATGAAGTTTTACAGTTTCGAATGCTGGGTTTACTCCCGGAAGGTATGAAAACACTGTGGGGCTTGGAGTCCAGTCAGCTCATTGGACTGACTCTAGTACCAACCAAGCCATAATAAAAAAGTGGGAAGTTGATATCTATTATTTTTCTGCAGTGTTTTCTGTGTGTGTTTTGGGATATGCCCGTGGCCTGCTACTGGAGTGTGTCTGACTGTTGGGTTTGACACGGTTTTTACGATTCGGCGTATTTGTGGATTCTTGGGTGACGGCTATCTTGGGTAACCGGTTAACTCGTTTTCAACCATGTACTATGTTGATGCTGGTTATTTTTGGTCTTGAGACTAATGCTTGTGTTTTTTCCCGGTTGTGAGACCACCCACACCTGTCCTTATTTCCGGACTATCTTGCTGCATTGGCGCTTACACCTGGCCTAACTCCCATACTGGGGATGTGACGGTTTCCTAATCTTGGGGTTTGGTTATTATTTTTCTATTAGGGAACTTTATTCCTCTTTACGTTCTTCGGGTGACTGACTAGGGCAGGGTTTCGAGAAGGTGGTAGAGGCAACTATTGCGTTGTTGGATGAGGCGCCACTAGATGGTATTGCTCACATTGTTGAACCTGGGGAAGGGGCCACAGAGTTTCCCTCTAAACAGGTGGGCTTCTGTGGGAGATGGGCTCGCCATTGCTGCAGATACAAGACGATAAAGGAGTGGGAAGGCAATCATCAATTTGTTATCTCAAAGTATACGAATTTGGAGCGCGTGGAAATGCTTACTGAGTGGGGGGTTGTGGGTCATCTGGAGTTTACGTCTGGCTCCAAAGTGGAGATCTTGGACTGGGTACAAAAGTATTGGACGCCCCTTATCGGGCTTACTCCGCGGGTTAATCTTCTCCCAAATCGTTGGATCTTGTTCATTCTCCCTGAGAATGGACAAACTGGCATCATCTTGGAGCGGAAATGGACTTTTAAATATGGGTCACTTTTCCTTAAACCGTGGCATATTGCCTTCGACCCGCTAAGGGAGCGGCAGACTCTTCGGCACCTCTGGATGTTGCTCCCGGGACTCCCTATTGCTCTATGGAATGATAATATCCTCATGGGGTTGGAAAATCATTTTGGGTCCTTTGTGCGCTCTGATAATCATTCCCTTCATGGAGTCGATAGACTTGTGGCTCGGGTCATGGTGGAACTGGACCTGGGTCGTCGACTGCCGACGGAAGTCGAGATTTGCTGGGGTAAGTTAAAATTCAAGCAAAAGCTGGATTATTATCGCATGCCTTTCAGATGTTATAACTGTCGGGAGACTGGCCATGTTTTGGCGAAATGCCCGAATTTGTTTGGAAAAAAGGCTGGGGTTTCAGGCCCTGAATCAACTGAGTGGTCTCCTATGGCTGAGCGGGGGCTATCGGTGGACGCACAGACTCCTGGCTTGGGCGCTTACACATCTTTTGCTTCACCGGGTGGGGTTTAAGTTTAATGCCTCTCTTACTCCTTATAAAGACATGAATGCTGATGAATTAGATTACATATTAAGAGAGGAAAAGTCGCTTGATAGACGTATCTCTGAGGGTAGGGTCAAACTTCAGCTGGATTATGGGTGTGACACTTCTGCGATTCCCCGCACAGATGTCTGTGCACACGGGGTTGAGATGGATGCCTGTGAACTTTGTAGACCCTCCCCTACACCAGATAATTATACTTCGGCTGGACTGGTTGGGGGTTCCTCTTGTGCTCAGCCTGGTATTGCTTCAGTTTCAACCCCCTGTTCACAACCTGGCCTATCTCTTTCGGGTTTGGAATTGAATGTGACCTGCTTGGAACTGGACCCTGACACATCCAAGAGGGCCATTACCGATAGGGTTCCAGATCCGTCACCCCTTGAATTTTCGGTTTCAAACCCTGGTTTGCCTCTGAGTGATTCTGGGACCCCCCCTTCCTCTAGGTCTGGAACCTATGTGGCTTCGTCTAGGGGGAATATGGCTGATACCAATCAATGGACTCCTCTGAATGTCTATTCCAAAAATCCCTCCCACAAACCCCATATCTTACCCATTTCGGCCAACAAATTTTGCAATGTCACGATTCGCAAGACTCGTAGGAAGCCTGGGGTGGGTGATGGGGTTATTGGTGAGACTTTTATTCCTCTGTCTGACAGGATTGATGGGAATGTGATGGAAAGGGAGCAGGTTAATTCTATTAGATATGTTGAGGCACTTAGAGCTGGGATGCCTCCGAAGGCTGGTTCATAATGTTGGTGCTCTCCCTTAACATTAGGGGTATAGGGAAGGCCACACGCGCTAGGGCTTTCACCCATCTTATGCAGGATAATAGCCCTTCATTGATCTTATTACAAGAGACCATGTGTTATGAATTGATGGCCATATAGAAGATGGCACATATTCTTCCTGGTTTGGAACTTGCTGCTACAGATGCCCAAGTTTTGTCGGGTGGTTTATTAGTGGGGTGGAACCCCAAGTACTATGATTTCAAGGCCTATAGAACTCGTTGGGGCATTTTTCTCGAGGGTGTTTACACTGTCATTCTTCGACCTTTAACTGTTTTGAACTTGTATGGCCCATACAGGGACCGTATTCCTTTTTGCACTTCTCTGTGCAATTCTGGACTTCTCCAAAACCCTTCCCTTATCATAGCTGGCGATATGAATTTTACCCGGGGTGCTAGTGAAATATGGGGATCACATGCTCGGATAGATGACTTAGATGATTACTTCAATACTTTACTGGATACTTATGATTTGATGGATGTCATGCCAGGTTCACTCTTGCCAACTTGGACCAATGGTCGTGAAGGTAGTGAGGGTATACATAAAAGACTGGATTGGTTTCTTGTAAAGGCCGATCTCTTAAATATGTGGGGTAGACACAGGTCTTGGGTTGGCGCTACAAAATTCTTTGATCACTGTCCCATTTATTTTCAGTTTGATGAGACCATTTTTAAGATTAAATACCCCTTCAAATTTAACAATATGTGGTTGGAAAATACTGACTTCTGCAAGATGGTCAGGGAGTTCTGGGTCAATGATGAGAGGCATTATGATTTGAATCCTATGGACTCCTTTGTGGAGAGACTCCGACGACTGAAAGGTTTGGTTTCGCAATGGATCAAGTGTAAGCAAAAGGCTGATCGGAGTGAACTGGGAAAGTTGGAACAATGGCTACAGGAGCTGTCACTTGCAAATTTGGAGGAGGAAGGGGTTGATGAGACTGATAAGAAAATCAAAGAAGTTGAAGCATTAAGAGATGCTTTGTTCATGCAGGAAGAATTGGAATGGCGCCTCAAAAGTAGGGCGGTATGGATTCAAGCTGGGGATAGGAATACAAAATTTTTCCATGCCTTCTCCTTGCACAGAAAGAACTCTAATAGTATTTGGGAGCTCAATGACTCTGCTGGAAATGTCATTAACGAATTGGATGATCTTTTCAGTGTTGCTCATTCAAATTTCGGTGGAGCTTACAATATGGAAGGTGATATTGGCCTGATTGACCAGTTGCAGGTGGCTCGACAGTATTCGGTTATGATTGATGAGAACAATGCTGCTGAGTTATGTAAGGAGGTTACTTTGCCGAAGATTGACAAGGTGTTGAAATGATTTGCCAAAGACAAAAGTCCTGGCCCGGACGGGTGGACTGTCGAGCTTTTTCTGGATTTTTTTATGTTATGGGTCAGGACATTCTACAAATGGTGGAGTTCTCCAGGGCCGAGGGCTATATTAATAACAACTTAAATTCCACTTTCTTGACTCTCATACCCAAGATTGACAAGCCTAGTACATTCAGAGACTTCAGGCCCATTGCTCTTTGCAATTTGGCTTATAAAATCATATCAAAGATTATTGCTCTTAGACTCAAACCTATTATGTCTCAACATATATTTGGGGAGCAGTTTGGCTTTTTACAGGATCGACAAATCTTGGATGCCATTGGCATTACACAAGAGTTTATTCATTTGGTTAAATCTAGGAAGATGGCGGCATTATTACTCAAAATTGATTTGGAGAAGGCCTACGACAGAATTAATTGGGACTATATTCGGTTGATCCTCATACAAATTGGATTCCTCCACTATTTCAGAGGTGGATTATGGCATGTATCACCACGGCTAACATTTCTGTATTGGTCAATGGCTCACCATCTGAGTTTTTCAAAATCTCTCGAGGGGTGAGACAAGGATGTCCATTGTCACCACTTATCTTTCTGCTAGTTATCGAGGGCCTAAGTCGACTAATTGGAAATGCTAAAGTGGTTGGGAACATCAAAGGTATTACTCTTGCTAAAGGTTTATCACACAGTCATTCCCTTTTCGTGGATGATGTTCTACTTGTTGGATTGGCTACTATTGGGGAATGGCAATGCTACCAATCTGCTATTAATACATTCTGTAATGCCTCGGGTATGTTAGTTAATTTTCATAAGTCCAACATTTACCACTTTGGTATTGGGCCTCAAATCCTGGATAATCTCAAGCGTATATTGCCATATCAATTCTGCGAACTGGAAGCTGGTTTCAGGTATCTTGGGTATTTTCTTAAACCCTGCTCATATACAAAGAATGATTGGTTGTGGCTGGTAGAGAAGGTGGAGAAAAGGATAAACCATTGGACCTTTAGATCCTTATCTGTGGGGGGTAGGCTCACATTGATCAATTCAGTCCTTATAGGGATTACTGTGTACTGGTTTTCATTGATGCAGATTCCGTGCTCTATTGTTTAGTGTATCAGGAAGTTATTTTTCAGGTTTCTTTGGTTTGGGGGTACAACAAACCGAAGTATGGTGATGGTCGGCTGGGAACAAATTGCTTGTCCACAATGTGGAGGGGGGTGGGGCATAAGGAATCTGTCACTGTTCAATTGTGCACTCAGAATGAAATGTTTGTGGCAAGGGATGTTTGGCCCCACATTATGGACTACAGTGCTCAGAGCTAAATATATCAAGATGGATATTTATAAGTGGATGAGGAGCCCTTTCAAAAAACATAGGGGAGCGTCACCGATATGGACTGGTTTTTTGAAGGTCTATAATTTGATGGCCAGTGATCTGGCCTGGAGGGTTGGGAGTGGCACTAATATTTATTTGGGGATTGACCCAATATTGGGGTTGGAGGAGGAGTACCATCTCTCTGATTATATTATCGTGTCTTTGCACTGGTCTGATCATGCTACTCTCAGCAAGATTAGAAGGACTGATTATAGTGCTCAACATTCATATTGGTTAACTGCTTTGGAACTGGAATTAGATGGCTATGAGGCGACTGAATGGAATCACTATATTGGAAAACTCAATTCTATTGGTTGTAGACTTAATTCTGGGAATGATAGTATTTTATGGACTAAAAATAGAGCTACTGGTATGGTTACAACAAAGGTGGCTTATCAAACTATTGTCACGCACAGTGGCATGTATCCAGCTAATTGGTGGTATAAGGCTATTTAGGCTTGGAAGATACCGGTTAAGATTCAATGTTTTATGTGGCATACCCTTCTGGGTAGGTTGAAGACTTGGGAAAACCTGGCAGTGAAGGGATGGACGGGTCCTGGTATCTGTTATCTTTGCTGGAACTATGATGAATCTTCACAGCATATTTTAGTGGAGTGCAAATTCACCAGAACACTATGGCATAGGATTATATCGCATTTATAGTTGGAGATGCATTGGGAACTTGGTTTGTTTGCAGAAAATGTATACTATTGGCACCATTAATGCAGTAGCATTCCTTACCTTCCTGCACTGATTTCCTGGATGGTATGGCCGATTAGGAACAGGGCTATTTTTGAGGATGAGCGACCCAACCTATGGGCAACTTTCCACAAGGATGTGGCATTAATAAAGGATTATACACATGCGCCGGTGGGAAGGGCTGACAGAGTTATTGGCACCTTTTCCTTTGAATGTCTGAAACCGGTGGGGTTTTTTGATGGATCATCCATTGATGGCTCCTGTGTTGTTGGAGGGGTGATTTATATAAATAAAGGACATTTTACTACCCTTAAGATGGATGTGGGTAATGGCACAAATACTAAAGCGGAACTACTTGGACTCTGGTGTGTTATTACGGTGGTAGCTGTCATGGGACTTCGGGAGATGGCTATCTTTGGGGATTCTAGGGTGACGATTAAATGGGAACTACAGGAATACCAATTAAATGTCATATCTTTGCAACACTGGTGTAGCAGAACAAGGGAAAAGATCAAACTGTTTGACGACATCTCCTTTGAGCATATTTACCATCAACACAACAATACTGCTGATGCATTGTCAAAGGAGGCACATGGGGAGACAGAAGGTGTTGTCATATGGGAAGAATTCTGAGAAAATACTTGTATTGAACAGGGAAGAGTCAATCTGTTTGAATCCTATTAGTAGGATGTGAACTTTTTAGAAAATAGGGTGTTGGACTGTTGTCTTATTTTTATATTTTGATAGTCCCACTTTTTGAATATAGTTGTTAAACTGTACACAACTAAGTTTGTAGGGATGTGTATGAGGTTGTTAGCTGACTTGTATTTTTGTACTATTTGATTCATAATATGAATAGCAATAGTAAGACTTTTTTCCACTGACAAAAAAAAAAATGCTTCACAGGAAATGTATACACCCTCTTAAATATGCCTAGGTTAAGAGATGAGTATTGACTTTGGACGGGTTACAACTTACTCCTGCTTTTATTTTTGCAACGATTCAAATTTCTTGAATGTCATGTTTTCTAGAGGTATTTTTCGTTTTGTCCCTTCCTTGAAGTTCCTGCAACACACTGCTTTTACTTCTTATTTTTTAAATGTACATGAGTCTTCTGCATGGGTGTCAGAATTCTCTATTGCGGAGGTTGCAGGGGTTACAAACAATGCAGGTATGTTAAATGCGCCCTGGCTTCAAGGAGGTCACCGTCAATCGCCTGTCACATTGATTCGCCTCCTTCCTTTCTTCTAACTGAAATTCAGGCTCAAAGAATTTATGTCGATATTTAAGATGCCAACCGCTTTAATGCCACTAATCTCAACAGAGTTGCAATTTTTGTATTCCAGAGGTAAAGTTTCTGGAAAGAGCCGAAAGCTTTGGCTTAGTGATTTAGATTGTCTAAACTTAAAGATGTTTTGTAGCAGTGGTCAAGGTATGCTTGAATTTTTGGGCAGAACTGGTTCTGCAAATTTCTATAATTTTTGTGTGACGTTCACAAGAAACATCAAATTTTTTTGTTCAATTTCTTATTTTTAGTTTTTCTTAATATACATTTTTTTCCAGAATTTAGAAAGCTTAGTCTATGGTACGAATATGCTTATGTGATATATCCTCTAGAAGAGAGAAGAAAGTAACTGGAAAAAAATGTTGTTCGTTTTCATGTCTTTGTGTTCAAATCACGTAAAGAGCTGAAAATAAGGGATAAAAAAAAATACTTTAATGTTGTTGTCGTCTTTTCGTTCAATTTAAATTTTTAAGTTTTTTTTTATAGATATTCTTGTTTTCGCTGCCAAATGATTTTTTAGCAAATATTATTCAAAGCTTTTGAATTTTTCTTCTGAGGCGTGGCATAATTTTTTGTTCTGTAAAAAATTTGCACTTGCAGCAAATATTTTAGGAGGATTTGGCATTTTGTGATGGATTAGAAAGAAACATGTTGTAAAAATAGACAAAATAGGAGACCGGAGAGATCAAATCATGCATAGAGCTGAAAATAAGGGATAAAAAGAAAACAAATCTACTTTAATGTCATCATCGTATTTTCCTTCAATTTAAATTTTTAAGTTTTTTTATAGTTCTTCTTGTTTTCCCCTACAATTTTTTTTTATTTCTTTTCAGCAAATTATTATTCAAATATTTTGAATTTTTCTTCTAAGGCGTGGCAGAATTTTCTGTTCTGTAGAAAATTTGCACTTGCAGCAAATATTTTAGGAGGACCTGACATTTTGTGAAGGATTAGATAGAAATGTGTTGTAGAAATAGACAAAATAGGATACCAGAGAGAAAAACAGTCCTGGACATAGATAGATAGTAGTCGATAAAGTAAGAACTGGAGAAAACAAGTTACATGTAATGGATGTTTTGATGAGGTGACCTTTTCCATTTTCATTCCTGGCATATCAATCAACAGCTTGACATATAGGTACATGAAATACATGGTTTGGCATAGTAATATTTCTTATATGCTTATACATATATTTGAAACTTGGCTTTGTTGTATTTGTACATAATTTATCAAAAACCTGGCTTGCTTTGTAGTTATTTGATTTGGATTTTGACTGGAAAATGTCTCTAAGGTTGGTTAATTTCGAGTGTCAACTAACTAATTTCAAATTGGCTTCATTGTGAAACAAACATGACTGAGGATTCTTATAGCATTGCAATTTCTAGTGTGCAATTTGTGAAATTTATAGGCTCATGTTTTCCAATTTGTTTATTAGTCTGTTAGTTCTTTGTTATAATTCTTTGACATAAACATGGAGAACTGATAGCAAGTGGGCAGTGATTTTTCCATAAGTATTGGTGCATTATATAAGTTCAAAATTCTTACTGAAAACGTTTAAGTGCCAAACTTGTATGTCAAGGGATTTTTTTATATTTGAAAAAGGGTGCGACTGCTCAATAGTTTTGGAATAGAGAAAAGTTTGCACATGCTAGGGAACTTTGATTTTCATTTTACAAGGTTGGGGCAATGAATATTAGAGATTTTATCACATTTCTTAAGAATTTTAGATTATTTGCAGGGTTGTCCTGCAAAATATATATTGGAAATTATTTGGTTGAAGTCAAATTCAACTCTAGTTAATGGAGGTGAGTGGCTATTGAGTTGATGTAGCAAGGGAGTTTTGTTTGTGATGAATCTTGATATTTTCTTGCATAAGTATGGTTGATCTTGCACAAGAAAGTAATGCACAGTCAAATAAATCATTGACAAGTTTGACCCTAAGAACTTTGGCGAATTCAAAGAAACAAGCTTCTTTATCCCGTTTGCAATCATCCCGGCCTCAACGTTTCGTGCAGACGAATGTTGGTCCCTTGTCGGTTTCTCCCAATATATTGACAGTAGAAAAAGGATCTCTTTCTGAATAAACTCGACAAAACTTAACGTTACATAAGCATGGCCATGAAAATAATGCTTTTGGAGGAAGTGGTAGCATAATTGCTTCATATAGCTTTAATTTGCGACTCGGTTGTACTGAAGAAGACGAAGAAGAAATAACTAAAGTTTGTGGTGGGAAAATAGAAAGTAGTAAATTTCCAGGTTTTTTATGCAAAAGGATAGAGTCACAGGAGTGGGAAACTTGGTAGAGAATAGAACTTAGTATATTGCGGATTCCAAGTTAGGAGATGAGACTTCAACATTCCTTATAGTGGGATCATGCAATTTTCATCGAGAGAAATTTCAGATGAACTGCAACGTTCAACTTCAATTGTGGAATGATCAGGGGAACCTTTTGCTCATATATAATCTGTTTTGCCTAGGATAGAGTAGCAATTTTGTTCACAATAAAAAAATTATGAACACGTGACCTTTTCTGGAATTGAAACACAGAAGAGAAAGACTGAAACTACATATGGTATACCTCTAGCAAATAGTGTTTCAACATTTAGAGCTATACCTATAAGTATGAGAAAGCCAACCATTTCTGGAATGGAAGCACATAAGAGAAAGACTAAAAACTACATGTGTTATACCTCTAGCAAATAGTGTTTCGACATTTAGAGATATACCTTTAAGTATGAGAAAGGAAGCATTTTCTAGAATTGAAACACATAAGAGCAAGACTGAAACTACATCTGTTATACCTCCAACAAATAGTGTTTCTGCACTTAGAGCTATACATATAAGTATGAGAAATCCGCCTTTGCCCCCAGGAGCTGGGGCTGCGACACGCATGAAGGGAATCGATGTGTCTCTTCAGTTAAACAAAGTTGATTGTCATGGCACAACACTAAATTTTAGAAAACGACAAAAGGATTTAGATTCAACAACTAACAAGGTTATTCCTGGCACGAATTCTGATAAAGAGGTATGTGCGAAGAGAGGAATTCATATTCATTTTACAATAAATCAAATAATAAAGGTGCAAGTGGAGGACTGATAGTTAAGTTTGAAATGTTTGATAAGGTAGCAAGTGCAACAATCGATCCCACAGTGGAGCTTGTAACATCCTTGGAAGATATTCAATCAGCCTATCCAGAATCCAGTTTACAAGGCAAGTCCTCATATGAGAAGTTTTGCAAGGCAAACTTGAAAAGCTAGGGTCTCATCTCAATTGGAAGCATGTTACAAGACAGGTTTTTAATGTGTTCCACTACACTTTAAGAACTTTATTTCTATGCTAAAGCATGAATTAATTAGTGTTTGATATAATGGGGTTGTTCTGCCATATCGTGAAATAATCATGGATGATGTATCGGTGAAATATGCACATTACTAGATCTCATTTCTTCAACCCTTCTACAGATTGGAATGTTTTGTTATAGTGGTATGACTCGAGAGCAAGTGGATCGCTTGACAAGTGAATTTCATATTTACCTGACACAAAATGGCCGCATGAGGTAGTGTATCAACATTACTATTTTATTAAAAGTGCTTGAGTTATTACTTTGATGCACCTTTGCTCCTTATGCCTAGTATATTGCCTCTTGATATACTTGAATTTTTTTTTAATTGGTTTCAGTTTAAAATTGTATGGCAAATGCAATGTTGAATACTTGGCAAATGTTATCAATGAGGTCACAAAGTCATCAGAAAAAGAGACAAAAGCTGGTGCAGCTTTAACTATAATTTCTAGAAAACACCTATCACAATTCTATTATTAAGTATATGAGAATTGTAATACACTAGGATTTAATAAATTATTATTAAAATACTTTTCTGAATATTTAATTAATTTTTATTTTCAAATATTTTTGACAAGGAGTCAGAAATAAAAACAATGTAATGGATTATTCTTTTATTAATAAAAATACTGAAAGGGAGACACAAATGAAATAGTTGTTGCATGAGTGATTCCTGACCCACAAGAGGAAAGGCCAAGTGTCTGAAGCTGTTGAGTGAGAACTCAAGGTGCAAGAGGCATTTTCCCCAAAATCAGGTCACAACTCTTAGTTAAGTGCTAAAGAGAAGGAGGCTCATAAATGACCAAGTCCTAGGAAAAATACTATATAATACTATGTCCATAAGCAGCAGGAGGCTAGCATTGGATGGGGTTTGAATCTGATAATGAAAGAGATGGTGCATTAAGTGGATTTTGCTCTTGTTGTTCAGCGATCAGGCTCGAGGGTTCTGGAGCAAGTGAGACTTGGCTGCTCTAGGAGTTGGTTGGGAGGAACGACTGTTTCATTTATGTTTTTCCACCAGTAGAGCCAAGTTCTTTGTTCTATTTTTCCTACTTGTTAAATTAAATTTCAGTAGAGATTCTTATTTCTGTTTCACATCAACCCCTGGAGAATTTCTTTTATTTATGCATCTAAATAGATTATAAACTTGTTCATACTCCTGTCCAAGTATATCTCTTAGTATGTTCAAAATTTATATGCTGCTATTGACCCCTCGGATCAGAGGATACGTATATCTAGGTTATGAAAGTGATTCTGCTATATTTTCCATCTAATGGTTTTTCCGTAGGGGTATTTAGATTATAAAATAAATCACAGTTATATTTTAAACTATTCCCAAAACGAATTATGTTTCCAAATATATTGAGATGCAGAATGGAGTCAGTTTAGATGGAATGTCTATGATTTAACTACTGTACAATGGCTTAAAACTAGGTAAAGTAATCGTTTTTTTTTAGTCTCGTATGTATATTCTAATTGTTATTTTCAAAACAAGTATCTCTGCCAATTTATAATCCATATCTAGCTATTGAGAATATTACTACATCTAAATTTTATTGGACAAATCCTTAATAAAGTATCCTACTCGATCTACTTTTATTTTCAAGTATAAATGAATTATATATTTAGTTAAAAGTCAGGGTTAAAATATATTTTAACTCCCACAACATAAACTGCCGAAGATCGAAAAAGAAAACTAAGCAAGTCGATTGATACAGCCATTGGTCCTAGACTAATATATGGACTTTATTTAAAAACATTTCATTGCCTAATTTTACCACAGATCGAGAATCGGCTGACCAAGATCCATTTCGAAGCATTAACATAACTACATTATTAGGTATGTTAAATTGATGGGTACTTTATAAACCCTTGAACTACTACGAATACAAGAAACCAACTTTAGGGTATTCATAGAATAATCATTGTGCAAACCTACAGACTTACATTATACCAACTAATCATTAAACAAACCCATCAAGTCGATAGGGTGCCAAATCCAGAATTGAACCCCGTCGAGGATTATAAATAAGAAAATCCTTTAACTGCTTTTCGAATATCCATTTTTGCAACAGAGTATAAGAACATTGATTAACAAAGAGTTAACTAAAACCGTGAAACCATAATATCATTCTGGAGAATTATAATACCCTGTGAGTCGTGATAAATAATTAATAGTATAAACGGTATCGAACATCTTATACATTAGTGCGACCGTATGGCTATAAGCCTCTGCCGCTAGATATTAAAAGTATAGTGCAGAGAGTAAGACAACGATAATGGCCCTCATTCGTAAACTTCTAATTTATAAGCAAACGATATTATACACCCATCTAAGTCAAAGGTAAATGCAGGCATATCAAAGCTGTAAAGCCTCTGTCAGTAGGGTTAAAATCCTCAAGAAACGTTTTGTCACGTCTCTTCTACGCGATTTGTTTTTGAAATTACTATAAAATACACAATGAGAAAAAGTTATAAATACGAGTTGTCACTACAGCCTAATTAATTAGTTTAGCTGATGATGTGAGCATAATGCTGCACTCATACTTCTGTCGCTAAACACTCCATTGTCGTCACTTGACAGACTCGTACCACTGTGACGGTACACTCAGATGCAAATGAAAGTGTAGGGCCCGCTTCATACTCAAGGTCCTAACACTCATAAATGTTGTGCACTATAGCAGCTGCAACACTTGACGCTATAAGTGTCATTAATGCTTCACTGCAATAGCACAATTAATACATCTTCATAATGATTATTGACTCTAGCTACATGGTAATTATGACATTTAAACAACCTGGTCACATGTTATAGCTAGGCTAGTAACTTGTAACCTAGGTATGTCTCATATCCTTACCCAACCATATTAACTTAAGGTCATTCAAGGGAAGCATTACGTATTAAAATGTTATTAGTCCTAACTATATGTTAACATAACATATGTGGATCTATATAGTATTATATATATTACTTGGTAATATATATATACCCATATTGTATGGTTCAAACAACACATAATTAAAAGTGATAGTGTAACGATTATATGTTAACACCACATATAATATACATATTAAACAATCTATTCACTAGGGATATAAATATGGTTATGTATTATAGTTATTACATACCAAGTTGGCATAGCGCCAAACTATGGTAATACTACCATATTATAACCCACTACCAACTACACTATGATCAAATGAGTCATACGCATAAGTGTTGATATAATATAAATGGAATGGAAAACATTAATGTGAACCCTCCAACGGTTATATGCTTGATACATTGACCAAGGGTCGAACCCCGGTCCTTTCCCAAGTCATGATGCATACATTTATCAAGCCACGACAGCCTCCAACCTTGTCATCGGCATAAATATCTTCATATTCAATATCCTTTTAACGCATGGGTTTGTAACTTTGCCACGTTTGAAATAATATACGCCAGACTCATGTTGATGTCGTGACTATGCTTGCTGCACTCTTTGCCACACAGACAATTTCTCGTGAACTAGTGTTTTGAACCCTGTTGAGTGTGCCCTCCTGGCAGGTATCCCAACTCTCGGCAAAGGAAAGGAAATCCACTCAACAAACATAAAACTTACGTGTGACCAGCTAGCTCCACTGGATCGCACGCGGTGACACCAACTCGGCCTTCAGATGATTAATGCTCCATCGATACACTTAATTGTCACGATGATCTCCACCATAGATGGTGATTCAGGTGGTTCTCTTGGGTGTTGCGAGGTTCATAATCACCGTTGGCTAGTTTTTAGAGGTTGGTGCTAGCATTCTGCATACCATGCCATTAATAAGAACACTACCAAGCTCAGTGGTCATCACTGGCTAGCCCGGTTCCACCATGCTTGTCAAACTTTGGTTTGGTTTTACGTTATTCATTTAGCACTGTATAAAGGCTCCGGGAGCACCTCTACTCCGAGCAAAGGGATCATGCCCGTAAGCAACCATGTAGCATGCTCCTCGTATGGCGAAAAACCAACCCCGAGGAACAATATGGTGCACGAACACGCTGCTCAGGTAACACGACTCCGTCTCAAGCCTGTTGATAGTTTTGTTTGTTGGTTTGCAGTTGTAACTTACAACGCTGCCCATTTATGCCATCGTGTCTCCACTGCGCAGGTGTAGAGTGGTCACTGTTGTGGATGTTACGTCCAGCTCGAACCCTAACTTGAGTACTTACCAGGCTACCACTTTTTACTTCGCTGCTTTTACATTTTTACTTCTTTACTATTCAATTGAAAGTTGTTGCATTGTTTGTTATGACAGGGACCGGATTCATTAAGGGTTGCTGGGTGCTTCCACAACGACAACACAATCTCGACGATGGAGAATGGTCTTCATACTATCCAGGTAACCCAATCCTCGTACTTTTTCTCGGGTTAATTGCCCGGGTGTTGAGGGGGTTACTTAAAACCTTGTTCCAGTTTAAGGTTTGCAACAATGAAGAGTTTGGGCCCTTGGCCATGCTTGCAGATGCATGCGTCCACGCTTGAACAGTGTGAAGGCTTTCTCAGCCAGTAGATAGTGGCATGCTTTTTAATTTAATGTGTAATGTATACTTGCGAGCCTTGTTGTGCGAATGTACGAGTTGACCAACCTTTGGGTCGCCGGTCCTCTCCAGGGTTTCGCTTTGGTTTTCCCATACTGGGACTCGGTCCTGTGATAAAGTATTGGACTCTGCAAACATAGTTTGCATTTGTAAATAATGAATGTATTTAGACGTGAGCAACGTTAAACATTCACTTGTTTTTCCATGGTGCTGGAAATATATATATATATATATATATATATATATATATATATCGGCCTCTGTTTTCCTCATGTACAAGAACATAGTTAAACCGTGAATGGATTTGCATTCGTCTTGTTTAATGTATGTCTTGTTTAGTCTTTTCACATTCAACAAAGAAATAATACTTAACTTGTTTTCGCTTCACAAGTCTGTGTAATGTTGACGGGGTTTTGCAATGGTTAAACGTTTATATGTATAGCATTTCCAATGAATACAATCTCGTCTATTTTCAATGCATAATTATATGTATATATACACAGTCGTATGGTTAAGTGTGTCCATAAGAAGTCGCTGAAACATTTGCTTCATGTGGAAGCTTATATAATACTTTAGTTATGATATGTGCCATCAACGTTGCCCCAAATGTTACTATCTGGGCATAACCAAAATGCATAAATGGTTAAATGTGGTTGCATCAATGCATACTTGTATTTCGATTTACTTTTAAAGTGTTAAACTGCTCTATCTGTTCGACAATGAGCAGGTTGTATGAACCCATAAACATGAATTGTTTCTTTTAATTGAAAGGCGTAGGGTTAGACCCTTAGCCATAAACGAAATACTCGACTCAGAAGTATGTAGGTATAAATATTAATTTATTTATTGTTTAATATTAATGTGGTCTCTTCTAGAGACCATGATTTGACTTGGAAGGAAATAGCGTAACTCTCCTTTTGTTCATAACGCAGTCATGTAATAATACTTATGCAGTTGTGACTCTTGTGCAACGATACCCAGCGATGAAGAAATCATGGCCATCAATAACCATTACTTTAATGTTTATGCATTTAATAAAATGAAATGGAAAAAATTCCATCATAAAACTTGGCAATCACGAGGAGTATCCAGCTCTCTAATCGTAAATGCTAATGTGGCTTTCAGCCAAGGACCACGATTTGACCCCAGGTTGAATCTCGTGTCCTTACTTAGCTCCTATCAGGGCATAAGAGTTTAGTATGCATCTAAGAAATTATCAACAAATATGAACACAACTTAGGAAACCCTAAGTATGAATACAATTTCATTCTGAGATATTTATATATATAATTTGTCTTTCTCATACAGAATTGTGATGAGAATATAGAAGTAAATCCCACATAAACATTTCAATGAGAACATCTAAGGGAATATCCTGTTCATCTTGATATCTAACATTAGAAGAAAGGATTTGTAAATATTTAAGGCTTGACATGTAAACCCTTAGGTTTACATGTCTTCCTGAATTACATAATAAAACATATGTAACCCTAGTTCCGTCATTTACATAAAAAAGGAATATACTCTGTATAAAATGCATGCAGAACACATAGATCAACAATTACAGCATATTCACATTAGGATGCATCTCTCAGGTTTACCACCCTGAGTCAAACAATATTTTTGTTCACATATCTGCATCAAAATTTGACTCATTCATACAACAACATAACTAAGAATACTCAGGTATTTCACTCAGATTATGAAACTAAATCAGATGACAGAGATCTAGGAATTTCATGGCAGATCTATGCTCAGAAAATCAGTATACAATATACATATTAACAGATCTGAAATAATAGATCATTAATCAGTACTTCCAGGAATAAATATAAACACATTCCAATATTGTCCATAAAATAAACATTTAGGTTCAGCAGATAAACTTATCTGAGTTCAGATGACCAGTGGAACCAAGCACAATCCTCCCAGTCATAGACCAACAAGTACTCCTTGCTTTCATGTCACCCCCGACTTGAGTTCATAGTCCCCCAGGTCAGAGTATAATTTTTGAGTTACCCTTAACTGGTTTTCCCAAGTTATTTAGGGTATTTCAATGGCAGCAGGCAACCCAACATCCAACCCAGTACTCATGAGCTCCAGGGGATTTTAAGCCTTAGCCCTTAAGAGAATCAATGTAACACAACCTATTCAGGTAAATACAGTACTCCTGATAGCTTTGGGTAGTTCTCCTACCTGCACACAATTAAGTGGCCAATCTCATACCAAGTTGTATGATTCCTCTTAAGCTGGACCATTTTGGTTCTCCCAAATCTGTCCTCAATCACTTGGCTTTAAGACCAGTTTGGTTCTCCAAAAACTATCCTCCCTCACCAATATTCATTTGTCTCAGGTTCAAGTGTATTCCCCATTTCCATTTTTCTTGTGTGTTCAGCTCATGAGATTGTAAATAATGAATGTGATAATGGATGCGTGTTTCAATGAGTTTTCACTTTTTATTCTCTTAGGTGAAAGTTCCTCATTATATGAATTCTTTTAATTCATTAGTCTCTCAAATCTTTTCTTTAGGGTTTGCCATTTTTCTCCAAATAATAATTTCTTATGATTATTATTAAGTGGCATTTTCCCTCCAAACCTTAGGGGGCTATGACTCCCATCTCATCATTGTGCTGGTCCACATGGTCTTTAGAAATCAATTTATCAGATTTCTAATGTCAACTAAGTAAACTGAAATAATACTTAGAAAAATATAGTAAGGGTTCAAAGTCCAAAATTGGGTTATTACACATTTAAATTTATGGTGACTTATCTTTGTATAATCTGGAGCCTGCGCTTTATCACAACCCTTTCCCTGTCGTCAGTCATCTAGACACCTGCGTTATACAACAGAGAGTAGTTAATATTAATTCCCCACTCGAGAGTTATTTTTGTGATGTCAAATTGTTTAAGAATTTGGGTTCATACCTTGGGCGTCTTAAGGCGCGGGCCTGGGAGAAGGTGACCCTGTCGCCGACCTTCCAGCGCTCCAAAACCCTATGTCAACCAGCCAGGATTCAATACCATAAAAGCAAAGTATTAATTTATTCTTAAACTTAATTACCGTAGTCCCTTACCTTAACTTGTTGCAGAGAGAGGCCAAGGGTCGACTCCTCCTGGCACCGTTATCTCTCCACTTCCTGCAGAACAAACATTTTGACATCAGTGTTTCAGTACTATGAAGCATAAGCATACATATCCAATCTTGCTGAGTTAAATTGATGTTCTTACCGGGTGAAGGGAAGTTCGAAGTAAGACTTCGTAACTGGGTCTGGTGAAGATGATTTGACACACTGCTGGAGATGAAAGAAAACCTTGTACAAGCATAGAAACACCTTTGAACACAACCAGGCAGGTCGCCATCAAGATTGTGGGCAGGATTGTTACTTCTAAAACTCTAAGGACGCCAATGTAGAGCAGAGCCTCGGGTCTCATCGCTTACAGACCAAACAACCGAAAAATGAAGGTTCGAACAACATAAACATCACATTGAACCCCTTTTCCAAAGCCTTGTCAACTTAACGTATGGATGGATGGTTGAGATATCGACTCTGTGGGATCCATAAAGGCCTGGTTGCACTGTCAACTCGCATCCAGGTGGCTCATTAACTTCCACCATCAACCTCAGTACAAAATTTTAAAAACCCAACGACCAGTTTTATAACCCAAATATATACTTAATTTACATGATAGATCAAGTCGACTAGGGAAGTCCCTTTCTCCTTTTTAATTACATAGACCTTGCGACATTTAAATGTGTGCCTTGGAGCCACAAAGATCCTTATCGCAGCTTTGGTGGAATCTTAAAAATGGGTCACGACCTTATTTCATGGTCTCCTATAAAGTGGTGTACACTTTTGATTGTTGATGCCCATAAATTAAGATAAGGTCAAGACTTAGCCTAAAAAGCTAAGCGAACTTAATAATAATTTAATAAGTGATGAATGAACTTTTAAACAAAGAAAACATCACCTGCGTTATGATGACAGCACGCCGCAAACTATGAATTTAACCACTGTATAACCTGTCAGTTAGCAAAAATAAGAATCCTATAAGCGACTGCATATTTTAATGTCAACCCTTCTCATAACCTAAATAACTTTTACATTTTAGAAATATGGTGATGTTTCATAATTCTACTGCAAAAACTATTAAATGCAAAAGGGGTAATAATGTAGAGTTTATATATTGATTGGTATATTACACATGAAATTTTTTATTTATTTTTGAATTTTCGAGGTCTATGACATAATGGTATCAAAGCATGGTTACAACACTTGGCCTAAACCGGCTCAAACTTTGCAATTGCGCAACACAGAAAACTAATCTAATTTGTATTTCTGGGTTTAATTCTCTTACTAAACAGGAAGAGGAAGAAAAATTTATTTTTGCAAGAAATTATGGCAAAGTTCAGAATGCCTGAAGGAGAATAATCACCCCCTAGAATACCAGTGAACAATGAAGGAGATGAAATCTAGGTAAACTTAAATGAGAGTAGAACCGACAATCTGTCATAATTACAACAAACTGTCAAAGAATTAAGGTCAGAGTTAAAAAGAGTTAGGTATGAAAACGAATGAATTATGAAAGCACAGGAAGAGCTAAATAATATTTTATTGGCTAAAATACACAGTAATGAAAAAGATAAAAACAAAGAAACTAAAGAAGATAAGCCAAAGCTACAACTTATAAACGTAAAGGAAGAAAGTTGGAATTTTCCAGCCATGGGGAAGAAACATCCAGTGAAGAATCACAAAAACAAGAATGTCGGGATTCTAGTGAAAGTAGTGACAACCATAAAGATAAAAAGAAGTATAGACCCTATGAAGAAATTTCAGGAGAATTTAAAAAAATTAAACCTCCTATGTTTAACAGTGAAATTGAGAAAGGAGAAGAGGTAGAAGCTTGGTTGTCTGGAATGAAGAAATACTTCCAGATTTACAACTATTCTGATGAACTAAAGGAAAAAATGGCCATCTATAACTTAAGTGGAAAAGAAAATATATGGTGGCAAGATATCAAGAAAGTAAAAGGTATAAAAGAACGACAAGTAACCTGGAAAACCTTTAAGAAACTGTTTAAAGAAAAGTATCTTTTGGAATAGTACTATGAAGAAAAAGCGAAAGAATTTTACGAATTAAGGTTGGGTGCCTTGACCATGAAAGAATTATGTAGTAAATTCCTAAGTCTGCTTCATTATGTACCTTACACAATAGATGAAAAAACAAAAATACAACGTTTCCTCAGTTGCTTACCTACTCTGTTTGAAGAACGGATTGAGTATGACAATCCAAAGACGTTGGAAGAAGCAATGAGGAAGGCGAATTACTGTTATGAACAAAATAAAAATAAAAGAGAAAATGTACCTAAATAGAACACTAAAAGACAAGATAACTTTGACCCGAGAAAAAAGAATAATAATAATAATAGATTTTGCAAGAATTCTGGAAATAACTACAAAGGGTATCAGGGTGATAATTATAAAATTTTTAAAACAGAACACCCTGCAACAAAAGAAAGAGAACCCTCCCATAATTTTAAAAATACTGCACAGCAGGAACCCTTAAAATGTTGGGAATGTTGTGACCCACATTACTTTAAAGACTATCATGTAAGAAATAAAAATTTTAATAAAGTCCACTCCATTCAGGAAGCTGTTACAGTTGGATATATGGCGAGAAGTTTTCCCAGAATCAATGCTGCATTGGAGAATCGACAAGCAGATCATCAAGCTTCAATGGTCGAAATCGAAGGTATGATAAAAATTCAACCTATTTCCATACTAATTGATCTAGGTGCAAGTTTAAGCTGTGTATCACCTAGGATTGTTGAATTATGTAAATTAGTACCAGAAAAATTTGAAAAATCTTTGCTGGTACAATTAGCCACAGGTACTAAACGTAAGGTCACTAGTTATGTGAAAAATTGTGAAGTATTGATGAATAAATTTAATACGCATGCTGATCTGAATATTTTACCGTTAGGTTCCTATGATATACTGATAGGAATGGATTGGTTGGAGAAACATAAGGTTATGTTGAATTGTTTTGACAAAAATTCTACATAAATAGATAACACTGGAAATACAATTAAAGTAACAAAAATTCCTAGAAAAATAACTATCAAAGGAATCTCAGCCTTACAAATGAAGAGATATGTATGTAAATGATGTAAAGTGTTTGTTGTTTATGTAATGGATAATAAAGATTAAGATAACAAACTTAAAATGGAAGACATACCTATCTTAAAAGATTTTAAAGACATCTTTCTAGAACAAGTCCCTGGACTACCTCCGAAAAGAGACATAGACTTTACAATCGATCTGGTACCAACATCAAAAGCTCCATATCAGATGAATATAATAGAACTTACTAAAATTAAATCATAGTTATGAGAATTAATTGACAAGAAGTACATTCATATTTTCTGTTGGAATGGTTCCTCAAGTATTTTATCCCTTACATTTCAACGGATGTCTCATTATCAGGAATTATGACTGAGTAACAAGCCATTTTTAAAGCCCAGCAGCTAGACCTAATATATGCCCAGTCTGGAATCTTGTATGACATTATACCTGATGCACCATAATCATGACATGAGCCCAAGCCCGTTCCTGGACCGCGTGCCGATGGCATAGTTGGTTCCAAAAGTACTCATCCCGTAGATTTGGTTATGAATTAGATGCACAATCTGTCTATTAACCAATCTACCCCTGGACAGGCTCACGCCTCATCTGTTTCCACCCAGTCATCCGATGTTTATTCTATACAATCAGTGAACCCATATGGTAACCAGCAACCTGGTGGGAATAAGAAGAGGAAAAATAATCGTAGGGGTGGTAACAATAGGAATAACCCTAAGAAAGAAAACGCTAACCCTCATCAATATGGCGGGAATGCTAATGGGGACTGCAAACCTAGCCGTAAAGTGAAGTTTCCTTGTAATCTTTGCTCAGAAGATCACCTTACACATTTGTGTCCTCGTATCAAGGAAGCACCTTGCACAGAGTCGAGCTATGCTGAAGGATCCCCTTCCTCATCATCAAAACATGGCTTCGAGTGCTTCTGTCACTGGTAATGGGACTAATGAAACTTCGACGTCCTCTACCCATGCCGATGGTTTTGGATGCGTTAACATGGTTAAATTGGAGGTTAGTATTGCTACTCGCTCACGTGATTATGGAGATCCACAACCTTTGTTGGAGAATGAGCCCCCTCCACCTGAGACTCCATTGCATATCGAGAAGCCCAACTCTATGTAACGGATATTGAAAGGTGTTCTCAATTGCTCGACGCACAATCCCAATGCCTGAGCCGCCCAAAAATACTCAATTGTGGAAGATCTGGGCTAGACTCCGTGTGCTATGTCGGCTCTTAAGGTTCTCCAGGCTTGTCCTTCACAAAGGAACGCACTTTTATGCGCTTTGGGATTCCAGGATCAATGTATCCCAAATGTTATCAAGTTCGACAATATTGATGTTCAACCTCGGTTTCCCTATCATGTGTCTTTCCAAGTCCATGTTAGGTGCCTACAAATGGTCGTTAAGCATACTGTGGTTGACGAAGGTGCTTCCACTTCAGTAATGTCTTTAGCTTGTTGGAAGGCTCTCAGCTCTCCTCCATTGTCGAAATCTATGACCATGCTTACTTCATTTGATGGTCGTTCATTCGGGCCACATGGTATTATCCCCTCCCTTGAGGTCCACTTGGGTGGGAAGATCATGCCAATAAAGGTCGAGGTGGTTGTTGCGCCCATCAACTACAACCTTTTACTGGGTCAGAATTGGATATATGCTATGAGAGCGATCATCTCCTCTGGTTTTAGAGTTATCTGCTTTCCCCATGAAGGCAAGATTGTGACTGTTGATCAACTAGATTTCACTAGTTCCATTCCCGCAGCATCACCAAGAACTGTAGTCCCTCAAATTGAAAATTCTCAGCTGGAAACTGGGAATATTGGTGTAGGATTGTATTCCTCTTTTATGGGATCTTTTGACTTTGTTGCACCAATATCCTTCATAGGAACCATCTCCGATAGTGCTCCTTCCTCATAAAATAATGTACCGTTCCAGACATCATATTTTAGTGATCTATGGAATCTACCTTCCACGAGTTCCCCGTATGAAGATGTTGCGCACATCAGAATGGATATGCCCTTGTATGCAGCATATCTTTCTTATCGTGATATTCAGCAAGCCACTACAGATCCAGATCTCTCCTCTTCACGGCAGAAGAAGAAGATCTCGTTATGCTTCCTGCGTGGGAAGTCTACTCATCTTACTCACATGATTTCCTTGATGGTACTTTTCCTTCAGATGAATGTATTATCGCGGCCATGTACGGTAGTGATAAGCCTTGGGAAGATATCCATCATTGATCTTATTTTCTTCCCAACCTTGACCATATTGAGCAGGAGGAGTTTCAGTTGACACTTGCAAAGAAAGTTGGTCACCCTGTGGCTCCTTTGGATTCACATGGAATTTACGTGGAGGGGAATATGGATAATATTTCCCCTACCATTCTGATCAATATTTCTCGCACTCTCGGAAAGATTGAAAACATATACATCGGTGCTAATTGTTCCTCTGAGGAGATCCACATTTACATCGAGTTATTCAAAGAATTTCGGGATGTGTTCGCCTAGTCATATGAGGAGATGCTAGGTATTGACCCTAGTATTTTCGAGCATGAGATTAAGAATTACCCAAATATTAAGCTTGTTCGACAACATCTTCGTGCTGTGAATCCTAGGAAGGAAACCGCTATTAAGGTATAAGTAGAGAAACTACTCAAAGTTGGTTTCATCTACCTGGTTCCCCTTACCGACTGGGTATCCAACCCCGTTCCTGTGGATAAGAAGCAGGGAACCATCCGAGTGTGTATCAATTTTCATGATCTGAAAAGAGCATGTCCTAAAGATAACTTTCCCACTCCATTCATATACCAAATATTGGATGCATGTGCGGGAAGCAAAGTGTTTTCGTTTATGGATGGTTTTTCAAGCTACAATCAGATCCAAATTAAACCCGAGGATCAACATAAGACTGCATTTATATGTCTTTGGGGTACATTTGCATACCGGGAAATTCCCTTCGGCCTTAAAAACGTTGGAGCTACGTTTTAGTGGGTCATGACCTATGCTTTTCATGACCTTAAGCGCATAGTGGAGGCTTATTTGGACATCCTTGCTAAGTCACTCTCGTAAGAGAGTGGATCACCCAAGTCACTTCTACCTTATTTTCGAAAGATGTCAGTGCTATAAGATTTGTTTGAATCCAAACAAGTGCATCTTTGTCGTGAAAACTGGTCTCCTTCTAGGGTTTGTAGTCTCTAAAGAGGGCATTAGAGTCGATCCATTAAAGGTTGAGGCAATACTTCGGTTTCCTCCGCCGCGTAATCTGATTCAACTTCAGAGCCTCCAAGGGAGAGCCACTTTCTTACATCGTTTTATCGTGAACTATGCCAATATTACTAAGGGTTTCACGTGACTATTGAAGAAGGACACTCCTTTTATCTGGTATTGGCCCCTCTTCTTATTCCACCCAACTTTGCAAGATATTTTTTCCTTTATGTGGCGTCTCAAGAGACGATTGGTATGGTCTTAGTTCAGGTAGATGATGTGCTTCAAGAGCATATTGTCTATTATCTTAGTTGAGACCTAGTAGACGCTGAATTGAGATATTCTCACGTTGAGAAATTGGCTCTTGCGACTTTTCATGCAATCCAATGATTAGGACATTATATTCTTCTTAGGAAAACCATAGTTATATTGCATGTCAATCCGTTTCAGTTCATGCTCTCACGACGTTTAATTGGGGGAAAATAAATGGATTGTCATCCTTCAGGAGTTTGATCTTGATTTTGCTTCGGTGAAGTCCTTGGTTTTCACGGAACTTATGTCGGACTTTCCGAGACTTGATGAGGAAGTAGTCCACGAAGACTCATTTGTGGATAAACATTTATTTCTTATCTCGTCAACGAACCCTCGATATGGAGACATCATTGTATATCTCCAAACTCTAAAGTTACCTTCGCATTATTCGCGAGATGAGCGACGCCGTGTGAGACATCATGCCAAATATTATGTCATCGTCGGTGAAACTTTGTATCGCCGAGGAAAAGACTCTATCCTACACTGTTGCTTAACTCATGAAGAAGCGGAGCTAGTGCTTAATGACTGCCATAGTGGGGCATGTGGTGGTCACTTATCTGGGCTTGCGACAACCCAACATAACTTGTGAGCCAGTTACTTCTATCCCACGATATTTAAAGATTGTGTTAATGTCATGAAGATATGTCACCCTTTCCAGGTGTTCTCTCGAAATGTACACTCGCATCTTTCCCCCCTTCATCTGGTCGTCACCGTTGGTCCTTTCACCAAGTGGGGGGCTGATTTCATGGATTGCAACCTAGCTTCAGCTGGGGGGAATCGCCATATCATAGTGGCCATTGATTACTTCACCAAATGGGTTGAGTCCATGCCAACTATTAAAGACGATGGTGCAACTACGGCCCACTTCGTATTCAATGAAATTATAGCTTGATTCGGTATCCCAAAGGAGATTGTCACTGACCATGGCAGTCACTTTCAAAACAAGATGACGGAGGAATTATCACTTAATCTTGGGTTTCGACAAGATCACTCATATTCATATTATCCCCAAGAGAATGGCCAGGTCGAGGCAGTAAATAAGTCCCTTAAGGCCATTCTCCAAAGGACCATCCGACAAAGCAAGAGTAATTGGCATATTATGTTGTATCATGCTTTGTGGGCGTATCAAACCGCAATAAATACTTCCATTGGTTTCTCACCATTTCAGTTAGTTCATGGTGTGGAGTCTATCTTAACGATTGAATGCGAAATCCCTTCCTTAAAACTATCTATAGAGCTCCTACCTAACACTTCAGAAGTAGAGCAACGTTTAGTCTACCTCGAGCAACTTGATGATCAACGTCGGGATGCCGCCGTAGCAATTGATGCCAACAAATGTCGTGTTAAGGTTTAGTATGATAGGTCTGTCTGTCCCCAACAATATGCTGAAGGTGACTTGGTCCTCCTTTATGACCAAGCTAAGGAACCCCTGGGGGTAGGCAAGTTTAACCCCATGTGGCATGGTCCTTATGGTGTGAGGAATGTCCTTGAGAAAGGAGCTTACGCGTTAGAGGATTATGAGGGGAACACCTTGAAGGAGCCTAGAAATGGGCTCTACCTCAAGCAGTATTATGCTTGAGCTTCTAGCTTGAGCTGATACTTTTGTATAGTTTTTTTCTATACATAATTTAGCTTTCTTTTGATTTTTCGAGTCTACTGATTCACTTACATTTGGTTGACAGATTTCAGCGTAATCTCCAGTGTTCTTGGGATTCACGGATGGGGCTAGTCATCATACGCAGAGACTAGCTTCTGTTGCGTGGGTTATTTACTCGCACGTCCGTTAGATTATGTCTTCAGGAGGTGCTTGTCTCGGTCCTACATCCAACAATGTGGCTGATTATAGTGTTGTTATCGAGTTACTTCGCGATGCCATTTCACATGGTATCCATTCTTTAGAGGTCCTCCCAGATTCACAACTGATTGTGTATCAATTGAATGGCCAGTACTGTGTTAGGGATCCTACGTTACTAAGGAGATTCTTAAGGGTAAGACTTTTGGAATGCCATTTTAATTTTATTACTTATGTTCATGTTCCAAGACGTTTTAATCATAATGTTGATGCATACACTAATTATGTCCTAGATTGGCATTTGTCACATAATTAAAAAGAAGCATTGAATCACAAAAATAACATTCACACATTTGTACACACATAATAGTAGAGTTGGAAAGTCATAGTTTTTTCATTAATCAAAAAGTGGTGTCATAGTACAAAATTGGACTCGTAGCTCTCACATATACATATCCGATACAAAAAATTATACCCCATTGCATCTAAGCCCTACCGGGAGCTCTAGCCTTCTGGGATGGATGAGTTTGCATGTAGTAGTGTACGGAATTGGCTATACGCTGGAGCAGCTGCACCCATGTACCTAGTACCCCAACCACGTGTATCTGCATATCCTCTAGGAGATGCTCTACCTCGATCACCGATACCCTGGTAGTCATATGAGTCAGGTTGACCCACACAGTCTCCATTGTGCGTTCTACCGCTGCACCTACTACCTCACCTCCCCTCCCTCTGCGGCGATGTCGTGGGAAACCCCGAGGTCTTAGCAGACCCAAATCTGCGAGCAAACAGGCATACATCAATATATGATACCACACCACAAATATTTTTTCTTTCACTTAAATCAAAAATCCAAAAAATTAAATATTCAAAACTTAAAAAGAGTAGTCTTACCAATGTCCCCGAACGCGGTCCCTGGTGGTAGTGGCATATCATGATCCCATCTAAAGTCAATCCCCTCATAGGGATAGTCGTCTATGGAGATCACCTGTCGCCACCACCAGTGGAAAAACTCATCAGTGTATGGGGAGGCCTGCCTGCCACCCCCCTGCCATGGAAATATCTCCGCTCACCGGGTCTGGGTTGGATCTCAAAGACTATGTCGAGGGACTTCTACCATCGGACTCAAGCCCAACACCCTCTCAAAGAAGAAGCTGCACAATATACTACCAAAACCGAAGTTTTTGGCCCGCCCTAGTTTGCGCTTTGTCATCTAGTTCTTCATAGTACCCAGTAATGTTGTGCACCAGTCATATACCATCAGTCTCATGCTCTCGGATGCATAGAATATCAATGGCCTTGAGGCCTAGTGAAGTGAATCTGATCCTGCAATACTCCCGACAGTGAGGACAATGATCTTCATGCTTAGGCTTGCTATATCCTCTATGGGGATTTGGCTACCCACCTTCTGGGTGCCAGCAATACAGTACCTGTCAATGTAATCATTGATAGTGATTCCTCCCCTCACGCTACGAGACCTAATACTCCCTACTTCCCCTCGGCGGGACAAAATAGTGACAAAATATATATCTTCCACCTCCAATGGAAGTGGTTGCTCATATAAATCAAAATGTTGTGCTTCCGCATCTAGTAGCTGACCAACGTGCTGAGCAATTGGTTTTGGTCCCTCAAACCCCCGATGCTCCAAAATTTGTAAAATCCACAAGCTTGCAATGCTTGTTGGGAGGCCAAACCTTTGTGAACTTGGTGATCAATGATGTCATGCTCCCTTTCTCTCCATTCTAGAACCATCCAGGGGGGAAAACCAAATGTTTTTTTATGTTAAAAACTCATAAAAAACACAACCCTAGGCACTACATGTGGGATAATTTGTATACAGTGGCACGTATACGCGGTCAACTTTTAGTTTGACCGCGTACAAGCATCCCTCCACGCGACCCGTGAAGTGGTAGCCTGCATATAGCGTCGAATAGGTTTAATTCTTTGAAAAAAATAAAAATTGGCCATTAAAAACAAAATTACAAACCATAGAATTCAAGAGAAATTTGAGAGCACTAACTTGGTCTAGACGGCTTGTGATTCCAATGCTCGTAGCTCCCGGAATTGTCGATTGAAGATCGGAGGCAAAAACAACCCAAATACACTATGTGGAGTGAAAAGTGAAAATGATGTGGTAAAAACAATTCTTTTTACTATTTATCAATTTTTCAAACCCACTTTTATATAGTTTTTGCCATTTTTGAAGCTTTTGGACTAATATGTCATCATGAAGTGCCTTTTTGAGCATTTTTTTTCCGACGAGAGTGGATTTTTGAACCTTTTCGCACCTTTGGCAGGTATCTTAATCTTCAACTGGCATATAGGTTAGGATGCCATTTCGCCTTCATTTTTGCATCGACCTTATGACCACATTCATAAACCTTAGGTGCAACCCCTCTTTTTAACTGACACAGAACCTGTATGCTACTTTAGAAGTGTCATTATTTGGCGGTATGGCTTGTCCGACCATGGATGCCCTAGTTAGATCCTTTTATGTCTTTTGGCACCCATGCCGTTGTTTCTCCTTAAGATTGGGAGTCCTTTGTAGTCACGCCATGACATTGCGATGAAGACTCATACTCTAATTTATCTTTATTTTGGCCATCTCCCATGAGGACTCCTCATTTATGTCGAGTTGTGACTGCATTGCATTATCCTACTTTCCTTTTGAGCCTTTTGTCGGCTCCCGCTTTTCGCAATTACTAGCCATCTGCCTAAGCACTTTACCTTCCGAGCCAAGCAGAGCCTTCAATTATCCTTCGCAGCTTGATGACCCTTTACCTTGAGGGAACACCCTCTCGAGTGTCCACATCTTAGACATGCTTCCTTGCATTGATCATAGGTATGTTCCACTGCTTGGAACTAGTTGGCTTTCACTTGACACTCGTTCCCTCACTTTTGTACCATAAGCAATTTTATTCTTTTTCAAGCTTTAGAATATGAAAAAGACAAAAAAATCATATAACTGAAAAATATGGAGGGGAAAATATTTACTACCTATTATTAGCAGTTGTTGTGTCGCCTTGAACAAAGCATTCATCTCCACTCCTTTCATCATGAGTCAGGACATTAGTAGGACCTTAGGAGCTGCACTCATTTCTCATATCTTACTCCACCGTTTGTTTAAGCTTCCATTCATTATGGAGCCTTTGTTGATGCTTCCTGTGTCACAAAGTATTATTATCATCTAGGGGTGAAAACATGAAGTTGGGAAACAATTTTGGCTTGTTTTTGAAAAAAAAAACTACTAATTTTTATGTTTTTCAACTTTGACCTATTCAAACCCATATATCCCTTAGGAATTTCAACTTGAAGTAAACACAAAGGTTTTACAGAATTGAATTGGCTTTCTACTCGTATTTTTTTTTAATTTTTTTTATGGACATATCGTGGGACAAATTTGTTGTCAACCAACGGCATATACTTGAAAATTTTAGGTATGGATAATGAGTGACCCGTGTTAACCATGGTTTTTTGATATATGGTTATTCATTTTAGGGAAAACAATTGTAGGCTCATATTCTACACACGCTAAACTTGATCCTGGACTATATTTTGAGTTTTTTAACACTTGGGAACTATTTTTTATTATTTATCGAAACAACATATGTTCAAAAAATGGTACATTATCGACACATGTTTTTGTCTTCTCATTTTGTTTCAAATGTGACTCTTATCAAACAAACTAAAACCAACTCATTAAAGAGGACAATTCAAGGAACATCCCTGTATTTTTTTAAATTTTTTTGGCTTCGGCATTGTGATGATATTGAATTTTCATTGTGACTAATTTTTAAGTCACTAAATTTTTTAATGATAAAGTGTAGTAAAAAAATAGTAATCCTAAACGAAATTCGAAAATTTTTATATTATGAGAAAGTAGATTGAATGACGAATCTACTGGTATAAACTCCGACATGTAATTCTCATGTTTTATAGTGGTCCGACCTTGTTAAAGTGACACATTTATGCATTCTGTAGAAATTCTGCTGGAACTGTTGACCAAAAACTCTCAGCCCAGAAAATGTCTCGGGCGAGAGCTTTAAAATGTCTCGGGTGAGAGTCGTTCCCCATCAAAAATTAACCCAGAGTTAATGAAAACTCTCAGCTGAAAGTTTATCTAAACTCTCGTCACAGAGGGTATAACATTTCTTGCCCGAGAGTTTTGTTACATAATCCCCCAAGAATCTTTTAGGCCCCGACACATTAAATATTAAATTTCCTTGATTTGTGGGAGGTATTCCACATTATTCGGACGGGATGCCCGTTATTCTCGGCCGAGAATGGTATATATAATATCTCGGCCGAGATACTCTTCCAAATTATTTCATCCGAGGGTTTGTTTCAACGGATTGTTTTTTCAGCCGAGGGTTTGTTTCTAGCTGAGGTTATTTTCAGCCAAGGGTTTGTTTTCAACAGATTTTTTTAGGTGAGCATTCTTTTCAGCCAAGAGTCTATTCATTCAATTTCAATTATGCCTAATGCTGCACTTGCTCTCTTCTTGGTTGTTGAACCTTGAACTCATCTTATATATTTACAAAATGTTAAATTTCACTTGAAAAGGGTTACAAATCACCACTTCTATCAAGCAAGGTTTGGAGATTAAACTCATTGGTATTTAAAGTAAATTTTTAGTGCTTTTAATGAAGACTATTTTTAGTTTTATAGGCAAAATCTTTTAGTACATTTCTGTTAAATTTTCAGAATTTACTTCAATATGATCTAGGATCTTAACTGAGAGAACAACATGTACAGCATATCTACAACATATCAATCATGCAAGCACACAAGAGACACAAAGATTTACTTGGGGAAAACCATAAAGGTGAAAAACCCCAATAACTTCCTCAGAGATAGATAGAGCAATGATACAACCAACCATAAGAGATAGACACAACCTAGCAGCAGATCCTCCTCCTCCATAAGTGCGCCACTCCTCCTTGAGTGCATGTGTGAGAAGTGAGTGAGCAAATAGAGTGCCTCCCGCACTCTATTTATACTTGACTTGACTTGCCTTTTTACATAACTCATGTAGGCTCGAACTTAACCACATAACATAATGCTGAGTGGGACGACCCCCAATAGGGTGGTCTAATAACCCTTTGACCCACATGGCCGACCCCCAATAGGGTGGTCTAATAACCCTTTGACCCACATGACTTATATAGGGCCGACCCCAAATAAGGTGGTCTAATAACCCATCAAGTATAAGTTACGACACTTACAATATAAATGACGACACTTCCTTATAGAGGAATAATACCATCTCTATAGGAATACAATATACATATACATGTGAAATACATTCCGAAGTTACATATACATCAACACTCCCTCTTAACTAGGAAGGTATTTCTCAGCACAGTTCTTCTAGCACAAGTCATCTTCTCTGGATCATCGTCACTGGATAATCATCATCATCATCACTGCTGCTGCTATCTCAATCAATCTCTGAATCTACTCGTCATAGGAAGTTCTACAGAGCCAGTCCTTTTTCATACTGGATGTAGGCCCACCACCTGCAGGTCTTCATCATCACTGGCCATACTGTGGAATCCTCAGGACTTATTACATGCGTCACAAAACCTCGAAAGAGCATCCCAGGATGTTACGGGTACACAACTCCGACCTGTAGGATCTCCCAGGGCGCTATTACATGTGACCCCACCACAAAACCTCGAAAGAGCATCTCAGGATGTTACGGGTACACAACTCCGACCTGAAATCTCCCAGGGCACAAATTACATGTGGTCCACCACAAAACCTCGCAAGAGCATCTCAGGATGTTACGGGTACACAACTCTGACCTGAAATCTCCCAGGGAACAAATTACATGTGGTCATGGCAAAACCTCGAAAGAGCATCTCAGGATGTTACGGGTACACAACTCCGACCTGAAATCTCCCAGGGCCCAAATTACATGCCATAGGACAAAACCTCGCAAGAGCATCTCAGGATGTTACGGGTACACAACTCCGACCTGAAATCTCCCAGGGCACAAATTACATGTCCTCCCAGAGCAATGTCTCGAAAGAGCATCCCAGGCTATTACGGGTACACAACTCCGACCTATAGGATCTCCCAGACATGCTCATCTGCACAACCTGATCCACGGCCACAGAGTATCAACTTGATACTCACCATACATCATCCTGATGTACTCATGATCGTCCTGATCATCATCACTGCAACGTCCTGCTGCATGTCATCTGGAGCAACATCCTGAAGCTCATCATCCATGATCATCATCACTGCAACGTCCTGCTGCATGTCATCTGGAGCAACATCATGAAGCTCATCATCCATGATCATCACTGCAACATCCTGCTACATGATCCACCTGATCATAAATGCATCCACCTGATGCATACCAAGTATCTACCTGATACATATCATCATACATGATCCTCCTGATCATACAATGTATCCACCTGATACATGATACATATCACCGTACATGATCCACCTGATCATACAATGTATCCACCTGATACATATACAGATACATGGTCCAAGCATCCAACATGATGCATATACAAAATACATACACATGATCCAACTGATCATATCCAGCATCCAACATGATGCATACATACATAAATGATCCAACTGATCATATCCAGCATCCAACATGATGCATACATACATAAATGATCCAACTGATCATATCCAGCATCCAACATGATGCGTACATACATAAATGATCCAACTGATCATATCCAAGCAGAAACCAGAACATCATCCTGATGCCCATTATCCAGCGCTTACATCCACAGCCATGTGAAGGATCCTCCTTCCAACATGCTTGGAATGGCTTCAGCAAATGTGTCCATCACTTCTTCCTCGAAGTGTCCTCGATCTGAAGAACGCCAAGCCTCTCTCTGAAGTACTCGAACTTCACTCTGGCTAGCGGCTTTGTCAGCACATCTGCAATCTGCTCGTCTGTCGCAACATATAGGAGCTTCACAGCTCCTCTCTGCACCATATCCCTGATATAGTGATATTTGATCTCTATGTGTTTCGACCTGTCATGAAACACTGGGTTCTCGGACAGCTTCACACAACTCTGGTTATCATAGAAGATACCAGTAGCATCCAACGGGAGATCAAATAACTCAGACAGTAGCTTCCGTAGCCATACTGCCTCACAATTAGCTGAACAGGTTGCAACATACTCTGCCTCAACTGTACTCAGTGCTACGCAGGACTGCTTCCTGCTAAACCAAGAGATCACACCTAATCCCATACCGAAGCAACACCCAAATGTGCTCTTCCTGTCTGCAGCACTGCCATCCCAATCTGAATCAACATAACCCTGCAGGTTAAACTTTTGATTCTCCTCATACTTGAGCCCATAATCCACTGTACCCTTCAGGTACCTCAGAACATGCTTTACAACAACCAGGTGAACACTCCTTGGATCCGTCAGGAACTGGCTCAATGTGTTCACAGCAAAGCAAATATCTGGTCTCGTGTTCATCAGGTACATCAAGGAGCCAATCATCTGACGATACATAGATACATCAATCGGCTCAGATGAAGCATCACATAGAAGCTTTAGATTCGATGCCATAGGTGTGGCCATGGCCTTGCAATCCATCATCCTGAACCTCTTCAGGATCTCTACTGCATACTTCCCTTGTCCAAGGAATATTCCATCTGCACTCTGCCACACCTCCATGCCAAAAAAAAGTAGTGCATCATCCCCAAGTTCTTCATCTCGAACTTGGCAGAAAGCTTCCGCTGCGTGTCGGCAATCAATCTATCTTTACCTGTAACAAACAGGTTATCTGCATACAAAAGTAGTATCACTGGATTGCCTTCTTCAACCTTGTAGAAAAGGTTGGAATCTGCTTTACTCTTGGTAACGCCCAAACTAGATAGAAAGCTGTCTATCCTACCATACCAAGTTCTGCACACATATATGACTACACCATGCTGTCTTGAGATCCATCTGGTACATCTTCTATTTCATCACTTTTATATTTCTCAATGCTGCCATCTGCAACATGCTTGATCTGATAGTTCCATTTGGAATTCATAACAAACTTCCCTTCACGTCTTGGGACTACATCCCAAACATCATTCTTCATGATCGACGGATCATGGCATTCCATTTCTTCATCCCAGATCCTGGGAACTTCAATATCTTCAATAAATAAATTTGTTGCTGAACAAATGTTGTAGTTCTTCTTTTGTAGGAGATGGCATACGATATTTCCTACACAACAAGTTAAATTGCATGATTAGAAAACATCTCATAGTTTTCAGAACAAATTCTTACACATAAATAAATATGTCATATAGTCATGCAATTATCTTAGCCAATGCTTCAATACAACATTTATCCATATCCCGTAACTTTCTAGATGCCTTCCAATCTCTACCAGAACATTGTTAAGAGTGTGCACAACTCCCAACATGTCAGCAAAGAGGTTTCATTCTAGATAAGTAGCAATGGAATGTTGTACAGTGCCATAGGCTACTTACCCATGCATATTAGTAGTATACTATTCATTAATGTAATTATTCTAATATGCACAATACATATCCTAGGTCTAAGACCATGAGCATATACATCATTGAACAATTTTATTTAAACAAACAAATATGTAAGAAATGATAATTAAAATACTTATCTTTGTTTGTTCATTGGGTGGACTCCCTCTGAGTCTTTGCTTCCTTCCAGGAGCTGCTGGAGTCCTAATCTGAAGTAGCTTCTTCTACACCTTTCTGTTGTGGAATGTAGAGAGATGGACAACTCCCTCTGAATATCTGCATCCTTGCATAAACCACTAGAGTGTACTCCCTCTTGATCTTTGCTTCCTAGATTACCTGTTCTTGAACTCATATTTATCCTTGGTCCCTATGCATGCTTATTAGTATCATGAATGTGTTATCCTTGTGATCTCATATAAAATCATACATTCATTAGTATACTATTAAAACACAATAATCTCAAGCATGTATAGTCATGATCATTTCAAACAGAAATAATAAGCATTAGCATTCAAGGTTTATGTAGGATTCTTATGGTTAGTCAAATCATAAGAAACATAACATGTCTAAACCTGTAATTACTCAAACCTATGACTCTTCAGGTTAGTTGAATCATCAATCAACATAAGAGATATAATATGCATAAAACCATGATTATTCAAACCTATGACTCTTCAGGAATAATCATTATCAACAACAGTATAAGATCCTAACACAAGGTAGGATTCTAGCTTGATATAGGAAAAACATACCTGGATTAGCATGCTAGCTATTTATGTCTAACATACCCGTATAATGTCTTTTGTTTCTCTTCAGTGACTTGTGCTAGTAACCTGCATGTCTCATAAGTTAACCATTGTATAAACAAGTTATACATACCTCGTAAATGGATCTTGTATGAGATCTATGACAATGGATGAATCTTTGTCCTCATGTTATCATGATCATATGTTCTTGGACCAGAACATGATTTGTCTTTCTTGGTGTACCTTTCATGTTAGTAGACAACATAAACCTCATACAACACCGTAATGCATTAGTACAATCATAAGTGTCAACACCCTAACCAGTGAATATCTTCTATCATGCATTCATAATTTTGTTAAGGTTATACGACAAATCTAAAATCAAAATTGTACTAACCGTAATAACATGAAGACAAACATACCATAAACTTAATAATGGACAAATATCGAAACATACCTCGATGAGTCATACCTGTTGAGATCGCTTGTAATCTTCTTATGTAAGGCCTTATCCTCATCTCCCTCTGAGACAGGAACTTCTTCACTTATGCAGGTGACCAATCCATCTTCTTCTACGATTAACCCAATCCACTTGATTTGCAAGAACTGGACCTGGAGTTGGATATGGGTTTGTCAGAGAAACCCCAAAAATTCAAACTTTGAATTTTAAACTTCCGAAAGGATAGAAATATGCGCCTTGATGAGTTAATCAAATTGGTATATTTAGAATTTGAAAACTGCAAAGTTTCACTCCTCAATTTTGCCTTTGAAACTTCCGGATTCACTAGACATGACCCTGAACTGGGGTTTGATGAATCCCACTCTTCTACCCAATCAAAAAGTTTGATCCAAATCTCTAAGCTTCTATTTTTCTGAGGAGCTTCCAGCCGTGGTCATAGATTTCAAAAATTCCCATTTTTACAGAAGCCCTAATTTTCCACTTTCCTGATCAAAGTCCCGAACTAGGGTCTGATCAAGCCCGGCCTTCTGCCCAACCAAAAATTCTGATCTTGGTCTCTAAATTTTATTTTGATGAGTAGCATTCAGCCGTGGTCTCTAATTACAAAAATTCCAACTTTCTCCAAAGCCCTAAATTCCGGAAGCCATGAATGAAGGTACCAAAAAATAATTATGTTTTGACAGAAATATGTACCTGATTGTTTCTGGTGTAAATCTGAAATTTTTGATCCACAAGGTTTGAAAAAGTTTCCTGAGATAGCCTGACCTGTTAGCTTTCCATCTTGATAGGTCTGACCTCAATTGGATTTTCTGAGAGAGAGTTATGCCAAATGTCGCAACGTGACCTGTTTTGGGATAATACAGGAGAGCGAACTTGTACGACGTGCCACGTGTCACTGTTTCAACTTCGGCCTCTGAAAATATTTTCTGAGATAGCTCGGCCTGTTATATTTCCATCCTGACAGGTCTGACCTCAATTGGATTCTCTGAGAGAGAGTTATGCCAAGTGTCGCAACGTGACCTGTTTATGGGATAATACAGGAGAGCGAACTTGTACGGCGTTCCACGTGTCACTGGTTCACCTTCGGCCTCTGAAAACGTTTTCTGAGATAGTACATTCTGTGTACTACCTGTCACTTTTTACAAAATTTCATTTGGATCTTTCTAGCCCAAGTTATGACCTTTTTCCCAAGGTCACCTGATTTTAACTCAGATCTGGAAGAGGCCGAAACCCTATATTGCATAGATCATAAATCACAAAGTACAACGAATTAGAGGTTGTCCTTTGGACACAAGGTACCTGGAGATTTAATCTTCGTCCTGTAACAATTTCAGATCCGAAAACTTCGCCAAAACAGATTTATAGCGAAAGTTCTACGATGACTGGTTTTTGCTATATCAAGCCCTAGCATCGTAAGTGCAACAAGTGTCATACATGCCATATCATGCCTTCTTTCAGGCTAGCTCTGATACCATGTTAAATTTTCAGAATTTAATTCAATATGATCTAGGATCTTAACTGAGAGAACAACATGTACAGCATATCTACAACATATCAATCATGCAAGCACACAAGAGACACAAAGATTTACTTGGGGAAAACCATAAAGGTGAAAAACCCCAATAACTTCCTCAGAGATAGATAGAGCAATGATACAACCAACCATAAGAGATAGACACAACCTAGCAGCAGATCCTCCTCCTCCATAAGTGCGCCACTCCTCCTTGAGTGCATGTGTGAGAAGTGAGTGAGCAAATAGAGTGCCTCCCGCACTCTATTTATACTTGACTTGACTTGCCTTTTTACCTAACTCATGTAGGCTCGAACTTAACCACATAACATAATGCTGAGTGGGACGACCCCCAATAGGGTGGTCTAATAACCCTTTGACCCACATGGCCGACCCCCAATAGGGTGGTCTAATAAACCTTTGACCCACATGACTTATACAGGGCCGACCCCAAATAAGGTGGTCTAATAACCCATCAAGTATAAGTTACGACACTTACAATATAAATGACGACACTTCCTTATAGAGGAATAATACCATCTCTATAGGAATACAATATACATATACATGTGAAATACATTCCGAAGTTACATATACATCAACAATTTCCATTGAGAAAGTTTTCATCACATTATTCTTTAATTTTTAGAATTAGCACTTGTGCGAATTGTATTGGTTGTTGCATGGTGAAATATTCCCTAAAAGAGGCCTCGTTTGTTTGTATTCACTAAGTTTTCACTACTTTTTCTCTTGAATCACCCATAATGAGCATTTTGATTACATTTGGAATTGTTTTAAGATTTGTAGTATCACATGTCTTTGATGAATATTTGAGATCTAAAGAATTGAGACTGAAGCACATAACAAGTCTTGCACTATTTTGAAATTGTTGTTTTATATGATCATGGTATTCTTGATATAAAGGTAAGGTTAGATCAATCAATGCTTTGTATTCATTTTACATGCATAAGAACTATTTCATGTTGAAGAGGTTTCTGGATACTATTTGGCCATAACAAGAACAATTTCATTTTGAATGAATAACACTTATTGGGTCAATGTACTGTTCTTTTTTTTTCACCATATAACTCTCAATTCTCATATGTTTTCGTGCATTGGATTTTAGGTCTTTATTTATTTCAACATGGGAAACCGAAAGAAACGTGAAAGAAAATATGATCTCACCAGAGTTGATGAAGAGGCAAGGAAAGAGAGATCTCGTGTTTCTATGAGAAATTTAAGAGCAAAAAGAGCAATGGAAATAAACGTGGAGGCACATGGCAATGACGAAGAAATGCAAAATGTGAATGCACATGGCAGTGACGAAGAAATGCAAAATGTGAATGCACATGGCGGTGATGAAGGAATCCAAATAGTCGAAGAGAATGTTGATGAAACAAATGAGGAACATGGAGGTGACGAGGAAATGACAAATGTGGAGCAAACTATGGTTAGCGTTGAAATTGAGACCATGAGTAGTGAGTAAATATTTTTTTATATGTTTATAATTTACTTTATAATACTTGAGTATATATATATATATATATATATTATTTGATTTGAAAGTGAACAAAATCTTATAAATTTATATTTATTTTTATGCAGGGTTGACATCCAACATACAACATCCTACCACATTTAGCAATTTACAGAGATTAACTGGAAGCTACAACAATAGCGTCATTGATGATATTTTTTTGGAGAATTTGGATCCAAGTAAAATTGAAGAAATGGGACCGCAGATGCTTGATTGTACAGCTCGTTATAGAGTAGATAAGATAGTCAAAAAATATTTTGAAGGTATTTTTGTCATACAAGAAGCTCAAATGTTGCATAAATTGTTAAAGCGAGAATGTCTAAGAGATGCAATTACATTATTGGGCATTCAAAGTGCCAAAGAGGCTAAGTCAAATCAGATTGTATCACAAAATATGACCTCGGTCCTTGCATCACTTGCAAAAAAACGATCTCACAATTTCATGGTTGCTCGTAAAGCAATTCTAACAGGGGTTGTGGCAAAAAATACTACAACCAGTTGTTTGTTTTCTACGACTGTAAGAACATTAAAAACATCAAGAAAATTTTTATGGAAGCATAAAAAGCTTCGGGTTCAGTTAGATGAGGATGATGAAGTTGCATGTTGGGGTGTTATCTGTAGGCAACCTGATCAAGATATACTTCCGGATAATGTGAGAGACATGGTGAAAGAGTTTTGGGATGTAAACTCATGTGTCTTACCAAATGAAAAGGATGTTGTTCGACATCGTATATCGAAAGGAAACTATGAAACTCATGCCAAACACATAACAGCGATCACTCAAGCGGAAATGTTCAAAACTTTCATGGAGAGTAATGTTGATGTGAAGATTGCCCTTAGCACATTTGTGAAGCTTAAACCATGGTATGTCACAACAACATGTTCGTGACACATGTTGTTGTCGATACCATGTAGAATTCGAATTATATTATGAGACATTTCTAACTTTTGGCATGCAGTGTTGGCCAAATAACCCCTCTCCTTCGAGTGTTCGTGAATTTGTATCTAAAATATTATGTGCTCGAGAGAATCATCAAGTATTCTATAAGAAACAATGCGTCGGAGGTAAAAAATGTGAGGAATGTTCTGATTTGTCCCTTTTTAATGCTAACTACCCCATTGATGCAAACGATCCTCAATTGTCAAATGCAAGAGATATGTTTATGTTGACTATACTGCAGTTACAGATTCAACGACAACATCAAGAAAGCTTAATTTGGTTGAAAGTGATATCTCTTTGACAGATTTTATGAATTTGTTCAGGGATCAAATATATAAATATATCAAGCACTCTCACTCAGCATGATGGCAGGACTTACAGTTCAAGCAATCACGAGATGTATTTCCAAAAGGGACAATATTATCCATTGTTGATTTTGCAGAAAATTACACTTTCACTCCGCAAAAGGAGATACAAAGTGAGTATTATCATTCAGATCAGGTATCTATACTTGTGCATATTACGTATAGACATGCAGAGCTTGATGTTGATGGTTTTGATAGCAATGAAAATAATAGTGAAGTGATTAAGGAGTATCATTTCTACATCAATGATGATCGTACACATGATACATGTTTTGTCCAGCATTGTTTTGGTATGATTTTTCAAGAATTAAAAAGAAGAAGGGTCACTTTTAAAGAACATTGGGTGTGGTCATATGGTTGTGCTAGTCAGTTTAAATCGGCATGATCATTCTTATGGTTGTCTCGCCTTCATAGAAACACGGATGTTCGCCACACATGGAGCTTTTTTGAAACGGGGCATGGAAAAGGAGAACATGATGGTGTTGGGGCCTGCATGAAACGTGCACTTAGGAGATATCAAATGAATCATTCTGCCGCTCGCCTTGCAAATTCAAACAATGTTGTTAACTGGTGCAAACAAAATTTGAGCCATGAATTCAATGAAAGGATGGGTAATGTCAGAAGGTTTTTCTGGAATATTGCAATGGGCGATGTTGACAGATCAATGCCGCATAATTGTACTGCAATCCCGAAAACAAGGGGCTTACACTCCATTAGGAGTAAGAAAATGGAAAATATACAGGCAATCGAGAAACGGAATTACTCTTGCTTCTGTCTTGCATGTATTGATGATGTAGAGTCTTTGGATGAGTGTCAAAACCAAATTAACAAATTTGTGAAACCATGGAGACATCAAGAATTGACACCATTGCCCCTATTTGGAAATATCAGTGATGTAGAGCGCAACAATGAAGCGGTTGTGATTGACAAAGATTATGATTGTGTTTCTGATTTGGTTAGAGAAGGAGATGTATTTGCAGTCATTGCACCAGTAGATAATCCAAAAAACGTGCATTATTATTTATTGAGATGCACTAGGTCGAAAAGCACGTTGATGCAAGAATTTAAAGACCCGTCAAATTATACGTATGCATTGGGTTCAATGGTTTTAATGGGACATTTCTTTGCAGAAGTAAGGAAATGTAAAGACCATATTCTTTTTCAAGACTACGAGTCAGATGTTATATGTGCTCAATACAGTCATTTGGTCATAGCAGCCCGATTGCAGTTGAAGGCAGTGAAGAGTAGGAAAAATTCCAAGCATCGAAAATGGAAATTGTCGATAGAAGATCATAATGCCATTCTTGAAAATATGCCACTGGCACATTTCATATGATTCAAGAACACATCAAGGTTGACGAATGTTTTCTTTGATTCTAGGGTGGGTGGGTGGGTGGGGCCAAAGGAGCTTCCACCTTCATGTGGTTGGCCTTGTCAGTAGAGAATATATATAATTCTCGAAACTAAGAGGAGCTCTTTTTAACAACATATCCAATGATAACTCAAGGCTCATAGATGTTCATGGGAACAAGAGAGATGGATTCACCCTTTGGGACACCTGCCATTGAATGTCTTTGGTTATTTATAAAGTATAAGGGTTCTATATATTTTTTGTGTTCAATTTCTAGGTTAGGATCACTACAACTTCCTCCAAATTGTTTTCCTCCTTAACATTCATAGTCCCAACCTAGAGTATCCCACCTTGAGTGTTAATAGGGGGAGTGTAAGCATATGGAAAGCCCTTCAGGGACATGCATGGAAATTTTTTTATATGATCAACCCTATAAGAAAATGAGCCCATTTTTCTTTATAGTTCCAAGTATAGAGACTTTTGTGCTTTCATGTGGACTCTGATGCTTTTTTCATCTCCTTCAAAGCTTAGATTTATACCGCAACATATACCATATGTCTATTATGTTCCTGGACCTCTAAAAAAATATTTTCCTCCTGCATTTCATGCCATTTGTTCCATTGCAATACCTATCTTGTCACCTCTTGACATTTATCTCTGATTCCCTACTCATAATTTCTCATGTTCCACCTAATATCTACCAATTCACACATAACATGTCTCCTATTCTTGCAATGTGCCTACCACCCACATACTACACCACCAATCTATTGTCCCATGCCACAAAGCAAAAGGTCATGATCATTTCTCAAACTTATGACTCTTATGAAACATGCAACCTCCAACATAGGGATGATGAGAAGAAGGGTTGTGATGAATCCAAAGATAATGGTGAAGACAAGGGTGAACAGATCTCTTGATAAATTGAAGGGTGAATCAACTTGTCTTTGTCATGAAAAAGGTCAACAATAATGAGCATCCTCAATTTGCATGGAAAAATGTGGAATATTATGAATAGAATATATTTCTCACATCAATATGCCTCGAATTTCAAACCCTATAATTTTATTTTTACTCCAATATAAATGGTCTCCAAGGTCACATAGTCCAATTATCCTCACATAAAGAAAACTTATAGTAATAGGTCTATATATCTCTTTCGCTATAACAAGTTTGCAACCACCTACTTAAATTTTATGAAGTAGTACATGTTGGTAATGCCAATTAATCTCTAGGCATGAGAGAGGGTGAATGTATAGAGCCATTCCTATTTGTTTGATAAGGATTTGGTAACTAAGGAAATATTATTAAAAACATTTTTAAACATAAATATCATATTAGAAGAATAACCCAAAATATGGCTATTTTATTTTTTATTTATTTTAAACATTGTAATCACTTGCTTAGTAAAGGATAAATAATGAAATAAAAATATGGACTATAATCTAAAAATATTACTTTGAAAAAAAAATATTAACATCTTTGGATGGAAGATGTATAATTTTGTTGCGAGTAGGGGTAAATATGTATTTATGAGATACCCATGCTCTCTATAAGATAAATATAGATTTATTTTTCTCATATTAATTTGTTGTAAATGAGCAAAAATATAATAGGAGGTTAGATATTTGTGTTATGGGTCTACAATGTGAATGATGGTGATAAAATAAAATGTCCAATGTTTGACCTTTATTTTTTTAAATTTTCACAATGTAAAAAAGTATCTCATCTTTTATCTATTTTTAAATTAATAATTATTATAACATTCAGAAAACAAATTAGAATAGATCTCTCTTAGTCTAATATCTTCAAATAGGGGATAAGTTTACACCTTGGTATTTTGTCTTTCTAAATGTTCATCGAAACCGAAGTTACAAATGCCCTGCTTTAGCATACTGTCAGGCATCGGTCTCAAGCTCAAAATGTTGTTGTAAATTGAGTAGAGAAAGCATTGGAGTATAGCAAATAGTGTCTTTCCATACAATAAAACAATTGTTGGACACCAGGTGAAAGTCATATGATTTTGAAGCTAATGAAAAGGGTGGATGATATAAGAATAATTGCAAATGAACTTCCTTGATGATTTTGATTTTGGTTGGATCCAAATAAGCCCCATCCTCATTGATGAGGAAGCCTATAAATACATGATGGATAACCAACATTTTAATTTATAACACGATGGTAAATGGCACTTCGTATTATTCACAGGGCACAAATAGTAGAAATTCCCTTAATCATAAGAATAATGTTAAAGTAGAGCTTCCAAGATTTGATAGAATCCAATTGTCACGAATTGGGTTAGTATTGTGGTGGAAGGAAGGAAATGAAGGATACACATTTACTTGGAAACATTCTTAGACACTTCCTTAAATTCATTTTACTTGGAAACATTCTTAGAACACTTCCTTAAATTCATTTTATGATAGTTTGTCTAGTTCGCATTTCATGATATGCATTAGTCATAACTTGACCTATTAAACATTAACATGGTTAATCTTCTATATGGTTCATCGGTCACTGTATCTTCAATTAGATGAGATTAGCCCATAAATATCATCCTCCATTTTTAATGTACATTCATTCTATAAAACTTGAGTTCCTTAATTCTTTTATGATCTCAGTATCATTCCCTTAATATTGTCAGAAATTCTTGTCCTGCCTACATCTATCCATACATATTTTGGAACCTTGGGGAAACAAGAAAAATTCCTACTGAAATATGTTTAGATACTTCTCATATATATATTCCATGTTGCCAAGCTACCACTCTCCATCCCATAGGAAAGAATGAGAGGGTAACAACTCTCTACCACTCAAACTAGAACCAATTGACAAATACTTCCCATATATGCTAGAAATAACAAATATTTGATGACATTTAGAATGGTCAAGATTTTCCTAATCTTTTTATTGTTTATCCTATGCTCAAAATGAGAGATCATTTACAAGAAAAAATGATAGAAATCAGATGAGTTCAACAGGTTTCTATCAAACTTGACCATCTCCAAAAGCACTGAATCTTTTTTATCATGAGGAACTTTTATCATATCTAAAAGAGAATTATTTTGCAACTGTTAACATGACTTGCACTATAACCTTCTGCTAATTGGATCAAGAATTTATCCAAATGGAAAAGGAGAAATCATATCTTCACCCTTTATGAACATCTTTATGTAGACTACATAGGAGCTCGGTATACTACAAAAGGAATGTTGATTGCCACGAAGCATTTGGAGGGCCACTGAATTCATGGGAAGCATTATTGGTCTCGAGTTGTTCATAAGTTTCTCGTCAACAAGGCTGAATAGATAAATTGACAACATTGGCCTCCAAGCCATTAATTTTCACAATTTAATAGTTGTCAATATGAGTTCTTTCTGCTCAGGGGAAACTCTTGCAAAAAGAGAATTATTTTGCAACTGTTAACATGACTTGCACTATAACCTTTTGCTAATTGGATCAAGAATTTATCCAAATGGAAAAGAAGAAATCATATCTTCACCCTTTATGAACATTGTTATCTAGACTACATAGGAGATCAGTATACTACAAAAAGAATGTTAATTGCCACGAAGCATTTAGAGGGCCACTGAGTTCATGGGAAGCATTATTGGTCTCAAGTTGTTCACAAGTTTCTCGTCAACAAGGCTGAATAGATAAATTGACAACATTGGCCTCCAAGCCATTAATTTTCACAATTTAATAGTTGTCAATATGAGTTCTTTCTGCTCAGGGGAAACTCTTGCAAAAACCTACAATAGATTCATCAAGGTCAATTGCAATGGATAACATTACAAATTATCAAGGTAAAATTTATCCATGAAATATTCATGCCAGAGAGTATACATGTTCATACCTTTACATATGGGATCACTGAATGTTTAGCATTTGTACGTTTCAACATCATGAAACAGTCACCACCTACACAGAGGTCATGAGAAACTGACAATTCCTCCACATTATCTTCACTGGAGATGAATTCAACAATTTCTATTAGGATAGAGTATGATCAGATAAAACAAATTTCAAAATGGATAACAGGAACTATGTTGTATACCACAAGACTATTATTGATATTAATAATTATTAACGTAAATAATAGTAATTAAATACACTCATACTCTCTTTTGTTGCTGCAAGATATTACCTGTTTATCCAATCATGCAGAATATATTGAATTTTTTGCTATATTGTTTGTGACTAAATTCCTTCAAAGCTTTAGAAAAGAGAATAATTCTTTGACAAAGGAAGTGTTGTAGCAGCTGAACTGTTTAGGGGCTCTCCATTCTGCTGTAACTGCTAGCTAATTCAACGCTAATTGGGACTCATTCAGTGTACTGTTTTTGCTGGCTACTCACATCATCCCTAGAAATTGGCAGTTCTATCCTGTAGCTACTGTTTTTTTCCAAAATATACTTGAAACTTTGTTGTTTAAGCTACTTCTAGTGTTGAACTAACTACAATAACCATAACACACTGCTGGAATACATGTTATCCCAGTGATCCTCTGCAAATAGGAATCTTCTCTTAAATTATGTCATGACTCCTTTCATGATCTGAAAATCTACATAAAAACAGTAAGGTTTAAGTGCTGTAACAACTTCCTTTTACAAACCACTTTGGAGTCTGACAGTTTCAACCTCCAACAATCTTCCATCCTTCAAGAATATGCTGATCTTTGTCTTCTTTAGCAGTCCATAATCTGAAAGCTTTGATTGGCACACATGATCTAGAATACATGTGCTTGTGTGTGCTGCCTTCACTTTGTTACTTAGGGCATTTGGCGGGGTAACAGGAGCTTCGAGATGCATGTCATGCAAATCATGAGGTTCATGATCATCCTCTTCCTTTCCAGATGTGGAGTCAAAATCAAGAGGAATATCCCATGCAACTTCCTCTTCATCCTCATCATTTTCATTAGGGTCCTCCAAATGACAGCCCATAATGAATCAATACTACCTGCACAGGTAAATCCTTATACCACAAGTTTTAGACATCATAAAGATTCTTGGCGACGAAGAGGAATCTCCTCAGCAGTACATCCATTCTTTGAAGAATGCTTTGAGCTGTGGGACGAGAACGATGGTGACAGACCTGCAAATATATATTCAAGTTACACTATTGCAAATGTGAGGATGAACTAAATGCATGAGATGAAACTACGATAAGTACCATAATGCTTCAAAAGGTAACAATGTTAATAGATGAAGGAAAAAATAATACATGTTACACTAGATGAATTGTCCCCGAGGTCTTTGGTCTTATGCAGCAAAAATGTGCCAGAAAGGATTGTAGCAAAACCACACATCTCAGTGACGATTTGAGATGGATCTTGCCTGTCCCGGTCCTGAAACAACCAAGCAAAATTCTAACCAATTGTTGTGTTTTAGCATTAATAAACAAGCAAAACATAAAAGCATTATGAAAGTTGATCAACCTTATTTATTGCTGTAGTAGGATGATATTGACACATGGCAAAGTAGATCAAAACTGACATTGATAATCATCCAGGGTGAAAAATAGCATAACAGCTGCCACAAGACCATAAAACGATCGCAAAACTTGAAATAGGACAGATGACAAGGATTCACTCGAGATGTTGCAAGAGGAAGGAATAAGATGATCAGATATGCGAGTAACCACACAGTTTATAACCATACTTGAAAAAAAAAAGTGATATTCCAATACCTGCCATAACCAAATAATTTGATCACTAGTAGCTCAGTCACAAGGAAACTATGTTCAAGTAAACAAAAATGATCGTTCAAGTAACCAAAAATGATCGTCATACCCTTGGTCATTTCTTACTATCGCAAAAAATGGTGACAATTGATTTACAAGTAGAGCAGATCGATCTCAACCTTCGGACCGGAACACCAATGGCTCCTGGTTTTTTGTGGGCTGCAAAGTCAAAATGAAAAGTTAATATATGTATACAAGTTTTGGGACAAACTATAATCCTGTAGGATAATCCTGTACACACCCTCTAAGGAGGGTTCCATGGACAAACTAAGCTCCTTCATTGACCAACAGTTAAAGGAGCCTTGTTTCAATAGCCATACTTTAAATGATATCAAAATTACCCAGCTCAAAAACCTTACAAAGAGAGAAGACATGGAAATAGCAGGAAAGACAATGACTATGAAATAAAAATAAAAAGTGTGATATGCAAATGAAAACTACACTACCAGCAATGATGGAAATTAACACTACGACAATGTTACTAAGAAAAACATGAACCTATTTTCTGGAAGAAGCTAAAAGACATTATCAATTGTCATAAACTGAGTTGAGAATATGCATTGAATAAAGAAGATATGAAGATGCAAAAATTTGCAAGGAAAGCATGTTACAATACCATCTAGAAATTTGAGATGCAAAGTGGAAAAATGCAAAAGCTATGAAATGTTTTTAAACAATTGAAAATATATTCATACCTTATGCTCATAATTTTTTGAAGTCAATAATTCTATTGTTCATTGCCAAAGTATAGAGCCCTTGATGGTTGAGTTTGCAAAGATGGAAAATGGTGGAGGAGACAGTTTTGGAGTATTGCTCATATGAAATAGCTGCAATAGGCAGGAATCACTCTTTCAATTGTGTCCCTCAAAGCATGCATTTGATTATACCTTCTTTTGTTTCTAGTGTACAATGTAAAACATGCTCGTATGTTGTTGGTGTTTCACAATTACAGAATGAGCATAATATAGTGTTTTCAATCATTGGCAATTTGCATTCTCTACAGGTGCATTGAAAAGGTGGCACAAATGGATTTTTTATTTTCAATGTCCCATATATCTGTCACAAGTTATAGCACAGAAAATAGCAAAAACATTTTATGATATATGAATATGTGCAAAACCTGTTACAGGAAAAAAGAATGAAAACGAGAGTCTGAAATCAAGTGTGAGAGTGAGACTTTTTTCAAAGTGTCACTTGAAAGGATGTAAGTGAAAATAATGTTATTGATATTATTAGAAAAATTAGGGCCAATGAAAACTATGGAAAAAAAAGGAATCATAATACATGTTGCATGGTCATATAACACATATTTCATTAAATTTGGAATTATACAAGGGATCTAGAATTTAGAACTTCAACAAGATTGAGTTTTCGAAAAATGAAAAACCAAAAAATTACTTAATTCACTCATTTCAATCTTTATATTCACCATTTTTTTATAATATTATCAATATAAGCTATATAAAATCAAATTTATATAAAGTTGAAGCATATCTTCCGAATATTAATCTTAGATTCCTTACAATATATATAAAATCAATCTACATTATTATTACAATATTATCATTATCATTAATTTACCATTTTCAATCTATATATTCACCATTTTTTTTACAATATTATCATTATAAGCTATATAAAATCAAATTTATATTAATTTGAAGCATATCTTCCTATGCTTAAACTTAGATTCTTTACATTATTTTATTATTATAATTTGTAATTTGTATTGATATTTCTTTCCTATTAATTTATCTAATGGCATTATTTGTATGTTGAAAGTATTAACCATTTTATTTATAATTTGATAAAGCATATATTGTGCATGTGTTGAATTACCATATTAGTAAGAGATTGTCGCCATTTTAAAGTGACCTAGAAAGCTATTTAATGACATAACAGTCAATGTGTTTGTTACTATAACAAATTTATGTATTGGCATAATAACTTAGTAATTCTCAATCTTGATAATGGATGGCTAGAACATGGGGGGTTTTGCTCAACTTCAAGAGACAACGAGAACTGGAAATGTCTAGGAATTAGGTGAAACCTCTAATACCATGAAGACGTATTAGCTCCTGTAGTCATTGTAATATTGTACTTGTGGATGATGACACTACCCCTAATAATCTTTAGAATATTGACTAGAAAAATAATCAATAACATATCTACGAGCAACAACATCGAAAATTAGGTCGTACTCTATTTTATTTTCTTCCCTTTATATGTATTGTCTATTGTATGCCTGAGGACATTTTTGTCAAGTATATAGCACAACAGATACTTAGGCACTTCACTTATTCCCTTCATTTTATGGGATTATTATGAGCCCACAAGTTTCTACATGTTTTGGACATTGTTAACTATCAATTATTACTTTGGATTATGTTGATTGGTTAAGCCTAGATTCCTTTTTATAATATAAATATAATCATCTAACATTTAAAGAAATATTCATTATTCAATACTACTATATATTATGATATGTGGTTGGCACTATTTTAGAGCCAACAAGAGAAAATATTGTATTGGATAAAGTCTAAGTATACCGATTAAGGTCAAAAAAAATTATTAATTAGAATATAAATTTTATGGTACAATTGGTTTTTTTTCAAATACATGAAGAAAGAGGGAAAACCCATTCTAGTTATTGCAAGTGTCCAGCGTTTATTTTTGAAATGTTTGAACATATTACATTGAAAAAACATTAACTAGCTACTCCCATAGTAAAGTTTTTATAGACAAAGTCTATAATATGTTTTATGTCCAGTATTTATTTTTGAAATGTCTGAACATATTACATTAAAAAACATTAATTAGCTATTCCCATAATAAAGTTTTTATGGACAGTCTATAATATGTTGCTTGTAAGTGCTTTACTGGACTACATTTGAAATCAATGAATTAGAATAGAAACATTGAAGTACATTTTTGTTTCTTACAAATACAAAAGTGAAAACCCACTAAACTTATTAAAAGTGCATTTAACAATCAATTTTTTTTATAAGTATCTGTGTGTCATTTAACAATCAAAATCAAATTATTATGAATTTTTATTATGAATAACACTGCTGAATTCTGCAGTCTTTGGCAAGGATTAAATATTGCGCGTGATCAAGGAATTAGCAATTTAACAGTCTTTGGGGACTCCAGGATTCTGATCAGAGCCCTCATAACCAAGAAGACCCCTCCGAATGTCAAACTGCGCCATATATTTCAAAGAATTCTTCAGGTGAGCAAACATTTCCAAAAAATCAGATTTTACCATGTGCTTCGGGTGCTGAATAAGCAAGTAGACATGGAAGCAAACAAAGGGGTCGAGCTGGCTCAAGGCATATTAAGCACAGATGGCTCGCGTCAGCGATGTGACATCCCATAGCTGCAGGGGATCCTGTATCTTCTCACAGCACGCTCTTTGGCTTCCCAAAACACGTTTTTCATGCGAATGCATAGATTCCCTGCACCACAGCTCAGAGACAGGTCCTTGCGCCCTCGGGAGTCTCCCTGTATGCTCTTAAAGGAGCTCCTCCCCTGTCTCGAACTCATTCCTCTCTATCAGCGAGCTCTGCTAATAGGATTAAGGTATCAAGCATTTCGAGTTCCCTCTGTCAAGTCCGAGCTCAGATCAAGGTTCGCGGTGTGCTCCTGAACTAGATGGCGTCGAACAGCTCTTCGAGTTCCGGATTCACAGCGGAAGAACGGATTGGAGCCCTGGAAACTGCCCTGGGGCGTCTGAGGGCAAAGCACGATGACCAGAAAGCAAAGTTAGAGGCGCTCTCCAAGGCAGGAGAGCAAACCTGGGACCTGTTGAACAAAGAACTCATGCAACTCCGGGCAGACTTCTCCGAACAAATGGATGATATGAAAGATGAGACGCGAACTGGTTTCAAGGATGCTGCGAACACTCATGGCAACTTCGGCCATAGGATCGCAGCACTTGAAGCTGAAGTCACCACTCTGAAAGCTAAGCTGGAAAAATGAATATCGCTCCAGCAGTATAATACGCCTTTCTCCTCTGTTATAGCTAAATAAAATCTGGCATTTGGGAGTACTGGAGCCCTGCCAAGTTTTGGGCGATCTCTGTAAGCTCGCTGTACTTCTATGGAGGTGTACTATATCTGGGAACTCTATGTAATTAGCATTCGGTTGCTCAATACCGACACTAATACAATCTACCCCTATGTTACTGTCAAAAGAAAAAACAATCAAAATCAAATTATTATGAACTTTTATTGGTAATTTTTATTGGAAACATTTTACAGATGTCAAAAGAAAATATTTAATAAGTCAAGGCGTGTTTTTTAATGATCAAAATAAATAATTTTGTTATGAATTGGAATAGAAACAAACTAGTACAGTTTAATTTATTTTATTATAATATACATTCATGAAGTGTTTGAATGTATTATATTGAAAAGAATACGAATTAGCTAGCCCAACATTATTGTTTTAATAGATCGTATCTAGAAGATGATGCTTTTAAATGTATTATTGAACTTGATTATCCAAGTTTGATGGAGTGAGAAGTTATGTCGATCTAGACAAAGCATTGGAATTTGTAATTTCCATGTTAGATATTGTTTGGTGTTTGAACGTATTACATTGAAAACAATGCTAATTAACTCCAATATAGTTTTAATATGCCAAATTGACTCCAGTATAGTTTTAATAGGCCAAAACTAGAAGATATTGATTTTAAGTGCATTATTGGACTTGATTATCCAAGTTGTGGGAGAAGTTATGTTAATATAAACAAATCATTGAAAGTTTAATATTTCATGGTGTCATGTAATTTGCATGATGTATCGTCACATGAATACATTGCAATTTAAACAAAATTTTCATATTTGTACCAAATAATATAAAACTCCCCAAATAAATTTGAAGAAAATATTCAATATACAAGAAAAATTGAAAAATCCTCCAAAGAACATATTTACATCCATGAATCATCTCCACCTAATCTCATGTTATTCGTTCAAGTAGGTCAAGGACAGCATGTACACCATGTTTATTTATCTTGGCCTTCTTGCAATGTTCTTTCTTAGCCATCCATGCCCAAACTATGGTATCAATTGGAATAGATCCAAGCTCTATGTCATCAGGATTTGGTACCCAATATTCCTCTAATACTTTTCCATTGTATTTCCCTGAACCGGGCTTCCACCAATCAACTTTAACATGAAGAGTATCACTTTCATCATCTTGAAATATATTTGAGGTGGCTTTTGCCATCCAAATCATCTCCCCTTCTTCCTCGTTTCCTGATCTAACTAGCAACATCTTTCCTTTCTCAACATCATTAATAGGGTTGAATGTTGTCTTTGGCTTATTGCACTTGGGTCCAACATACACGGGTTCACCTGTCATAGTATCAAAATCCCCATCCATAATATTTTAGATTGCATGAAGCGCATTACGACCAACATCTGGATTTTGCCTTGTCTTGGGCCAAAAATCCTCAGAAGATGAATCATGATCATTGTAATCTTCATATAAAGTATCAAGAACTCTTTCCCAATACTCTACCTTATTTTTCCATTCTGGTGTAACAATTGGCAATTCCTCACCACCCATTGTGTCTTTCCACATTTTTATGTATGATGTTATTCCTTCTTTTAGTTCTTTTAAATAGATTTCATTCTCCTTGGGATGTAAGAAAGATGGCTTCCCTATGGGCAGTTTAGATCGACCTTCATCGTCTGTATTCCATAACTCAACTGGTTCTGACCACTCAACATCTCTTATGGATTCTTTATATCTTAATACCGGAACATCATTGAGTACAAGAAATTGGAAGTACTGAACATTAAGATGTCCAACTAGTGCATTTTTTCCTTCCTTGATGTATCCATTAAGGAAGCTTTTGAATTCATACACCTTATCAATCAGTTTAGGTGGAAACACTCTTTTTTCTTCAATTTTGCGATATGTATCCATCATCTCAGGTAGAGAATATATATCTTTACTTTTCAAGCTGGAAGACATTCTCCCATAGGTCCCGTCTATGTCTTCATGGGTGTGTCCCACGAGCAATAACCCAACCTCAATAGTGATGAAGACACCAAGTGCAGTGAGAAGTGATAGAAACATGAAAAGATAACGGTTTTTATTATCACTTGCTGCATTATCCAATTGTAACAATAAATGTGGAGGAAGAGGTTTAAAATCGATATCTTGATTTTCTAATCTTCCATGAGATAAAAATTCATCCTTGTACACTCTACATTTTGAGTAAATAGAGGTGTCAAGTAATGCATTTGAAAGTGGGCTTCTTGAACTTCCACTCTCATAAAGAAGATCACCATACATATCAAGATGTGGGTCTTCAAGGTCCCTAAAGCACTTAGCAAGTGATGTAATGGTAAATTGTGATCCCATATGTACAAATGGTAGGGAGAAATGACCAAAACCTCCTGTCTTATGCCCATGTGTTAGCATACCTGTCAATGACAAACCCAAGTTTATTCCTACAATAGATTTTGATTTGACGCGTAGCCTTGGAATTGAAGTCTTTGTTTTATCCATTTTATCATGGATAATACTCAAATACTCCTTTGGAAACCTCTCTGACATGATTCTGTGGGCATAGTAGCAATGTCTTCCGCACATAACGATCTTGTTATGTTTGTTCAATCTAGCGCGTGCCGTTTCTTCCAACTCTTTTGTAGTTTCTGACTTCATTTGTGCTTTCAACACAATACATTCACCACATTTACTGAAGTTGGTGTTCTTTGAGAATGCCACGTCTCGAAAATGAGTGTTCCAAATCTTGCTCATTGTTGGTTGTGATATTAATGGACAATTGAGCTTTTCCAAACCCACATTGATCTCTTTTAACAAAGAGCTTTGTGTGTAAGTCGAAGGCAACAATCTTAGAGGAGAAGAAGTTCCATCTGCTTCGACTTGACGTGTTTGGTTTGGCGAAAAATCTGAATTGTCCATTACAATTTTATGCAGTATTTCTATGGCCGCCACAGTTTGTGCACGTGCTTTACATCTATTGGTGTTACCATGAATGGATTCCATATGTCCTTGTTCAAAATTATGTTGGTAGCTATAGAAGGTGCTTTGAGGAATCTTATGTATCTTGTACCATGCTTTCTTACAAATAACATTACCATCAAATCTCATGTCCTTTACTTTTCTAGTAATAGGAGGTAGGCCATGGCCATGGCTCATTGACATGATAGTGTTTGAAACAAGTGAATTCAATACAAATTCCCTGATACCATTTTTCTCTTTGCATTCCATATCCCTTCTAGCATTTGCAATGGCATTCCTATCCACATATTGAAGACAATCTTGTTTACAACATTCATCTGCAGCCAAAAGTCGGACTTCTTTCTCTTTATCTATCTTGGTTTGACGTTTTGCAACTTTTTCTCTTGTCATAGCTCGTTTAATCTTTTTATATGGCCTCGATGCATTAAGAACATTGACATCTTGATCTTTTTGATTATAAAGATCCCCATCCCATTGGTATAAAGGACTTGTATCCTCTATAACATCCCATATCAGCATTTCCATGGGTGGCTCTTTGTACTTTGTCTTGACCCTTAACATCTCACCTATGTTGTCCACCAATTTATGTATTGGCCATCTAACCAATCCATGTATAGACTTATCCCCAATCTTGCATCTTTCACAATACCCATGTATCTCTTCCACAAAAACACCAAAGTTATCTTCACCTAGTGTTTCACCCACAACCATGTCATCCTCATGGACATTAACTATCATTCCTTTGGCAATGCACATAATTGTTCCTATGCATCCATGTGTAAGAGAAACCCTTGTACATGTGAATGCAGCCCTATCTTGTGGAATATTTATGGGTTGATCTTCACAATGAGGTTTCAAATCTATTTTTGGCCAAATCTCATAAGATTCTATTGCACCCCCTAGTGTTTCCTCAAATCCAGTTGGATGTGGTAAAGGAGCATCATTTTTTAACACCTTCTCAATTCTAACCACTATGCATCCTTTCTTTACAATCTTTCCATGAACCTTATTCCCAAGCTCTGTATTGAATATGGAGCCCTCACCCACCTTCACTCCATGTTGTAAAAGATCTACTTTGTCTCCAATAGAAAATGTTGAACAAACATTTGCACCTGTACACCAAACATAACAAACTTAGTATTTTCTCAAAAAAACATTCAATAAACTATGAATAATTCTTAACACATGCTTTGGTGTTTGATTTACCTATGGTGTGCCTCAAATCTGTAGTTCTCCATGGATGTGTGTCCCCTTCATCAACATATTCCACAATCAAATGTGGTTGAGTGACATCAATTATCAAAACCATAACATAACCTGCAACAACCCTTCCTCCACCATAATAAGTTCCAACTTCTGTAGATTCAACCTTTCCTAGCCCAATAACTTGACCATTAACCAGGAGGTCAACATAGTCCCCTTTTGTGAAAATTATACTTGCAGCCCTATCTTGTGGAATATTTATGGGTTGATCTTCACAATGAGGTTTCAAATCTATTTCTGGCCAAATCTCATAAGATTATATTGCACCCCCTAGTGTTTCCTCAAATCCAGTTGGATGTGGTAAAGGAGCATCATTTTTTAACACCTTCTCAATTCTAACCACTATGCATCCTTTCTTTACAATCTTTCCATGAACCTTATTCCCAAGCTCTGTATTGAATATGGAGCCCTCACCCACCTTCACTCCATGTTGTAAAAGATCTACTTTGTCTCCAATAGAAAATGTTGAACAAACATTTGCACCTGTACACCAAACATAACAAACTTAGTATTTTCTCAAAAAAACATTCAATAAAGTATGAATAATTCTTAACACATGCTTTGGTATTTGATTTACCTATGGTGTGACTCAAATCTGTAGTCCTCCATGGATGTGTGTCCCCTTCAACATATTCCACAATCAAATGTGGTTGAGTGACATCAATTATCAAAACCATAACATAACCTGCAACAACCCTTCCTCCACCATAATAAGTTCCAACTTCTGTAGATTCAACCTTTCCTAGCCCAATAACTTGACCATTAACCAGGAGGTCAACATAGTCCCCTTTTGTGAAAATTATACTTGCAGCCCTATCTTGTGGAATATTTATGGGTTGATCTTCACAATGAGGTTTCAAATCTATTTCTGGCCAAATCTCATAAGATTCTATTGCACCCCCTAGTGTTTCCTCAAATCCAGTTGGATGTGGTAAAGGAGCATCATTTTCTAACACCTTCTCAATTCTAACCACTATGCATCCTTTCTTTACAATCTTTCCATGAACCTTATTCCCAAGCTCTGTATTGAATATGGATCCCTCACCCACCTTCACTCCATGTTGTAAAAGATCTACTTTGTCTCCAATAGAAAATGTTGAACAAACATTTGCACCTGTACACCAAACATAACAAACTTAGTATTTTCTCAAAAAAACATTCAATAAACTATGAATAATTCTTAACACATGCTTTGGTGTTTGATTTACCTATGGTGTGCCTCAAATCTGTAGTCCTCCATGGATGTGTCTCCCCTTCATCAACATATTCCACAATCAAATGTGGTTGAGTGACATCAATTATCAAAACCATAACATAACCTGCAACAACCCTTCCTCCACCATAATAAGTTCCAACTTCTGTAGATTCAACCTTTCCTAGCCCAATAACTTGACCATTAACCAGGACGTCAACATAGTCCCCTTTTGTGAAAATTATACTTTCCATTGTCGCTCCTACAAATTCTGTAACACACAATTGAATTATAATTTGTAGTTAAGGTTAAACCATGTAAAGTGTGCTCTTATATTTTAGGCAAAACACAATCTACAAAAAAATAATGTACTTGTAATAGCTAAAAAGGGTATGGCATCATTTTGTTGTGCAAATTAAACCTTGTTCCCCACCATTTAGTCCCCACCGCCAAAAGGAACTTTACATATAAATTATGATGGAGCTACAAAGCGTAATCAAAACAAGATTGGTTATCAATGTATATAATCTTAATACAAACACAAAACTATTCTTAGAAAAACTTGTAAAAATGTCTAAAAATTTTCCATACTTAAGAACTTGTAATAGTATTGAAGGTAGTTATTAAGTAGGTTGGAATCCAGCCATGATCGATCATGCAAGTTTGTATAATCATGGAACTTGTAATAGTATTGAAGGTAGTTATTAAGTAGGTTGGAATCCAACCATGATTGATCATGCAAGTTTGTATAATCATGTCTCACTGAGATTTATTTTTTGTATCAATTGTTCAAAGTAAATTCAAATATCCTTGATTGGAGTCATCCCTATTTTAAGTACTCCCGAAAATAGTTATTTGGTGTCTTCTAAACCTATATTGTAGATTAGTGAAGAATAACATCTATATGGAACTAGAGTCCTACAAAATCCCAAGCCACTATTAGTATACTAATACATAATAGAAGTTTTTTGAATTATAAGCGACTCCTAGCTTAGCGACTAATAGCTTTCCTTCTAGCATAAGCATTTCCTTCTAGCATAAGCACACATGCTTATGCTAGAAGAAAAGCTAGCACTCATTAGCTTTCCAGAAGAAAAACCCTAGGCATGGTGATTGGTGGTTGCTAAGTTATACCTTGGTCTTCTGCCATGTACTCTATTTTGAAATAAGCACATGGCACAAAATCAAGAAATGCTAGAGACTACTAGCGTTCGTTCTAGCCTAAGCATTTCCTTATAGCATAAGCACACACATTTATGCTAAAATGAAAGCTAGTAGTCGCTAGCTTTCTAATAGATAAACCCTGGGCATGGTGATTGGTGGTTGCTAGCTTATACCTTGAGCTTTTCTTCTTGCATAAGCATGTGTTTATGATAGAAGGAAATTCTTATGCTACAAGGAAAGCTAGCAGTCGCCAGCTTTCTTTGATCTGTTGCCATGTTCTTATTTCAAAATAGAGCACATGACATGTGTGGTTATGCCAGAAGGAAATGCTTATGCTAGCTTTCCTTGATCTTGTTCCGTGTTCTTCTTTCAAAATAGAGCACATGGCACAAGATAAAGGAAAGCTAGCGACTGCTAGCTTTCTTTCTAGCATAAGCATTTCCTTCTAGCATAAGCACACATGCTTAGAAGGAAAGATAACAATTGCTAGCTTTCTAATAGAAAAACTCTAGCCATGAAGGACAGCTAGCAGTCGTTAGCTTTCCAATTGATAACATTGTCCGTGGTGATTGGTGGTTGCTAGCTTATACCTTCAGCTTGCGCCATCTGCTCTATTTTGAAATAAACACATGGCACAAGATCAAGGAAAGCTAGCGACTGCTAGCTTTCCTCCTAGCATAAGCATTTCCTTCTAGGATAATAACACATACTTATGCTAGAAGGAAAGCTAGCAGTCGCTAGCTTTCCAATACAAAAATCCTGTCCATGGTGATTGGTGGTTGCTAGATTATACTTTGAGCTTGTGTCATGTGCTCTATTTTGAAATAAGAACATGGCAACAGATCAAAGAAAGCTGGCGACTGCTAGCTTTCCTTGTAGCATAAGAATTTCCTTCTATCATAAACACACATGCTTATGCAGGAAGGAAAGCTAACAGTCGCTAGCTTTCCAATACAAAAACCCTGTCCATGGTGATTGGTGGTTGTTAGCTTATACCTTGAGCTTGTGCCATGTACTCTATTTTTAACGAATGCTACCTTTCCTTCTAGCAAATGCATTTCCTTTTAGCATGACACACATGCTTATGTTAGAAGGAAAGCTAGCAGTCGCTAGCTTTCCAATAGAAAAACCCTGGGCTTGGTGATTGGTGGTTGCTAGCTTATACTTTGAACTTGTATCATGTACTCTATTTTCAAATAAGCACATGGCACAAGATCAAGGAAAGCTAGCGACTGCTAGCTTTCCTTCTAGCATAAGCATTTCCTTCTAGGATAATAACACATACTTATGCTAGAAAGAAAGCAAGCAGTCACTAGCTTTCCAATAGAAAAATCTTGTCCATGGCGATTGGTGGTTGCTAGCTTATACCTTGAGCTTGTGCCATGCACTCTATTTTCAAATAAGCACATGGCACAAGATCAAGGAAAGCTAGCGACTGCTAGCTCTCCTTCTAGCATAAGCATTTTCTTCTAGGATAAGAACACATATTTACGCTAGAAGGAAAGCTAACAGTCCAATAGAAAAATAATAAGAATCTCTTTAAGTTCACATTTCCTAAAGATTCATAATAGCCTATCCCATAGAGACCATCATTTAACTCGTTAGATGAATAACTTTTGGACATGTCAACATGAGAATAAGGTTCATGGAAAGATTGTAAAGAAAGGCTGACGCTGAGGCAAACAGGGCCGTGCTCCTGGGCAGGAGTATTTTATCTATTAATGACAGAGAATCAATATGCAATCTCCCTTAAGACAAAAAAGACCCTGACAAGGAATATTTGTTGGACTGCCGTGTTATTCGCTTATCTGTTAAGCTCTACGGTCAAGATCGCAATCGAGCCGGATCTCCACAACAGTCTGTTTCAGTCTAAAAAAAAGAAAGGATGCATAGTGGTTAGAATTTAAAGCTTGTCATTTATAAACATTTATAAACACTATGCTCTGTATTGAATATGGAGCCCTCACCCACCTTCACTCCATGTTGTAAAAGATCTACTTTGTCTCCAATAGAAAATGTTGAACAAACATTTGCACCTGTACAAACATAACAAACTTAGTATTTTCTCAAAAAAACATTCAATAAACTATGAATAATTCTTAACACATGCTTTGGTGTTTGATTTACCTATGGTGTGCCTCAAATCTGTAGTCCTCCGTGGATGTGTGTCCCCTTCATCAACATATTCCACAATCAAATGTGGTTGAGTGACATCAATTATCAAAACCATAACATAACCTGCAACAACCCTTCCTCCACCATAATAATTTCCAACTTTTCTCCATTGTCAACTTTGGAGAAAATAGTGAATATTTAAATGATATAAAACGAGGCATAACCAGTATGAATCTCGAATTATTTCAGACATTCATTTAAATATAGAAGAAAAACATAATGGAAGATATAACAAAGGAAGTGAACATGCACATATAAAGATAAAGAAAAAACGGACTGTAAAGCTGATCAACACATGAATCTCTGGTCTCAAAAGATGGGTATTTTCACTGTACTGCTTTTATTTATCAAAAAATAGATCTCCAAACATACACTGTCTCTCAAAAAATTTCCAACCCACTCAACAATGACTCTCATTGTTCTTATACAAAATTTGGAAGAAGCTTGACATTACTGCTTCTTTTAACTAATAACTGAAAATATTTTAACTTAAAAGATAACTGTCTTTGAGCAATAGATAACTGTCTCCAAATAATATTACAAATTTAAAATAAAAGTATCTTTTTGCCACTTGGCAAAAATTTTGAATATCATCTTTTCGCCACTTGGCGAGAGTTTTGAAAGCCTCTATGAATGGACAGAATATCTTGTCCTTCCATATTTTTCCACATAAGTCCACTGGTCGGCCGCGGGTAAGTCATAGTTGGTCATTTCCTTCACCAAGAATCGCATTTCAACATGACCTGCATAAGAAACAGGAAGAAGGTTTCCACAGGTTGAGATTACCATATTTAAAATTTCAAAATCCTCTGATATTTTCTCCATTAAAATTTTCCCTGTAAGCATATGATCAAGCTGGTGGAACTTTCTGTGATCCATCCTTATATCAAACAGCAATCTCTTATAATCATTCGGAGGAATTAATTCATTGTTTTCATTCCAAAAAGTAGGGAACCCTTTGTTTACTAATTTTTCAAATTGCTTTTTGAACTTTACTACTTCTTCCCGTATTGCTCCAGCTTTAGCTTCAACATTCTCAACATGCGAGTATTTACCCAAGATCCTTCTGGCCCATGTGATGACTGAAATTCTGTTAGTTATATTCATGGCTGTCAGGTCTGCTTCAGTTAGACTGTTTAAAAATGTTATTGCTTTCTGGGCTACGTCTTTTGGCTTTTTATTTAAGCTTTCCCTGACGGCTCTGCAACTTTCGAAGGCATCTTTGACCACCTTTTCTTTGACTCTTATGTAATCCAGATATGGTCTTAGTTTCTCAACTTCTTTTATAATTTGGTCCCACACCAGGTGTTTACAACCTTGCATAGCAGCTTGCCCTGTCACATGAGCTGCTAATCCTTTATTATTATTACTTAATTCCTGATTCTTTATTTGCAAGGTTTTTATTTCTTTATTTTTTATTTCATTCTCTTCTGTCAGCTTCTGTATTTCAACCTTCAATTCTTTGATTTCATTTTTCCTTAAGCTTACCTGGGACATAGCCTGTAAAATATCATCTACTCCCGTTTTATCTTCCTGTGTGTCTGTTTGTACTTGTTGCTGACCACTTCCTGCTAATCTTTTCCTCGCTTCTGCCAACTGTTCTTCTAAAATGATTTTCTCTTTTTCCCACCGATCTTTTTCATCAGAAAGCTTTAACATTTTAGCAGTAACATCATTGACTTCATTAGATAATTCTTCTTTTTCTTTTTCCAATATTGTCAATTCTGCTCCTTGGATGAGTACAGTGTCTGGAATTTTTAATTTTTTTCTCAACATTTGGATCGTATCGTCTTTCTCTTTGAGCAGTTTGGTTGCTGCATCTCCTTCTTTATTTATCAAATCTGCTTGCAATTTTTTAATCTGTTGCTGTCGAGACTTATTCTTTGCCTTCTCTTGTCTCAATTGATTGTTCAATTTATCCACTGAACTTTTCAACTTGTCTGCTCTTAATATGGCTCCCAAATAGTCTGAATATATGACTTCTCCAGTTTGTCTATGCAATAAAATTTTATCCGGGGCATTTATTTTAGACAAATCTAAATTCATTTCTGAAATCTTATTTTTTGTGACAACTGAAAATTTCAAGGTATTTTCCCTGATATTTTTGCTAGTAAATAAGCTTACATCAGTCTCAGATATACTTCTAACCTTCGGAAACAATTGACTGGTTTGTTTCGCGGACTCCTGTTTATTTCGACTATGCTCATCAAACACATCCATGATACTCTGGGGTCTATTTACATCACCCTCTACAGGGGTTTCTTCAATGTTGTACTCTTTAACTGTAACCTCTGGTATTTCTTTTTCAGCTGTTTTAGCCTCTTCTGAAATTGTTGTTAACTCTTGTGGTTCATTCATTTTCAATCTTTTACCTCTTTCTGTTTGTTCATCTTCAATGATCATTATGTCCTGTATGGGTCTTTTAGATCCAACCAATGCACTATCTATTTCGCTTTCTGTCCCTGTTGTTGTGTCAATCAATGCCATTTCTTTGTCGGATGCATCCGGAATGATTTCTTCATTATATTCTAGCCAATTGGCTCTGTCCGACATTCCTTCGACAATCTGATGGTTCAGGGCCTTGATACGATGCTCCGTTCTTCGTTTTGATATGATGTTTAACGGGTCATACTCCATAGCCGTATCTGACTCAAAATTCATATCCGTCAACAACTTCTCTATATACACTACAGCATTCTTATTCTTTACTGTGAACGGACCAAATGTGAATGGGTATTTAATGTCTGTAGCTTGTCTGTGAACCAAAAAATTGTTATCTTCCACAATCAACTTTTGTCTTAAGAATTCCAAGGCAAAAACCCTTAAAGTAAGAAAAGCTGGTAACACATAGGGTTTATGTCTGAACCCATATAATCTGATTACTGTACTGTCTTTCGACAAAAACCAGTCTCCTGTTGCATATTCTGTACTCAATTGCATGGATGCCTGCATTTCCGGTAGTACTCTAGGCAGATTTTTTCCAAAAATCATTCTATAAATCTCTGAAAGCATGTAATTGGTGTAATTGAACATGTTATTTTCTAGTAAAGTCGTGAAAATGATTTCTGGGAACTGCAACTCGTCTTGACTGGCTGTCATAATCATTTTCATCAAAAAGGCCTGAAACCTGAAATGTCTGAGAGTAGGAAAATTGACCATCTGGTCGTGAATCTTTTCTGTTAAAAATGCTTCAAAATTAAGTCGAGGGATTTGATTTTCACCAATCCCTGACTGGAATGTACTCATTTTGTACAATAAACTCAATTGAAACTCGGTTACATACAAATCCGTATCCAAACCTAGAACTACGGCCAATAATGTCAAAACTAACTGGGTATTTTCATTAAAAAGCTTGATATCTATAGGGTATGGGACCTCCGAAATGCTGGTCTCTGGCTTGAGACACGATGACAAAAACATTTCCCTATCATTTTGAGAAACATGATGATAATTTTCAATAACGGAGACTTCAGAGAAAACCTCAGGGTCAAGGGTTTGGGAACAATCTACTTCTAGGGCTTTAATTAACTCTGCTGGCTTTAATTCGCAAATGACTTGGGTCTTTTGGCTGTTTAGAACGACTTTCTCTTCCCGGGAGTAATTTTCGACACACCATGATACGAATTCTGGGAAAGAAGGGATTTGGTCGGGGCAAAAGGCTATCAAAGACGACTGGTGAACTCTGTGGGGGTCTGTCCCTTCCTTTAACAATTCACACAACCTAATTTTTATATCAGATATTGGAAACCTAATTAGGGTATCGTAGACGTCTTCGTCTCTATCCTCTAGGGCTTCTTTTGATTTAAAAGCATCTATATCGTGCACAGTCTCCATTTAAACGTTTCTTTAAACAAAATTCTGTTTAAAAAAGTAGGACAGGTAACCCGACCCTACCTGTATGTACCCGCCTTTCGCCTTCTGTCGCAATCGCAGATCTCCACCAGTCTTCAGAGCTCTTCTGGATAGTGACACATGCAGAATGCCGTTATGTGGAGCCTATTTTGTTTTATATGAATTTTGAATTAACTTCCCTTCACCTTTATGAATGCGGTTCATATCTGACCATTGATCTCGAGACTTTGTTTTGGACCGTCAGATCTCGCCTCCCTTTATTCCATCTGGTGGTATCCGCGATCAAAACGCTGTTTTCTTTTCGGGTTTATTTTCTGCGCGGATCAGCCACCTGTTCGAGTGGTTTATTCTCCGCGACCGCTCTTCCTCATATCTAGTGTGCACCTTCCTAGATGCGGATGAAACAATGGCCGTTGATTTGACTAAGGTTTATATCGGCCCTCCGATTGCTACAAAGTATACGCCATGTGATATGACCCCGCCACGCTTGCTCTATCTGCCACGTATCAGGTCCCACCCTGCCACGTGTACTGACCCCACCGCGCTTCCATATTTGGTGGTTCCGCCCGGCGCTATGGTGGTTTCCTTTACCGCTATATTACATATGCGGAAGGATGAGGTTTGGACACGTGTCCCGGCGGTATTGAGTCCGCTACCGCCCACATCTATTTGCCGCCGATCACTTTGGCGATGCGGGAAGCAATATCGGCCGTTGATCGGGATTGTTGACATCTCCGCCACCGAAACTTGATCGGGGTTTAATCTTTTCACAAATTTGCTTTCGGACTTTCCATAAGTGGGTTTTTTCCTCTTGTTTTTGAATTGTCAACCTTTTCTTCAACCTCCTTTGTGATAATTTCTTCCTTTTTTGGACATTTTAGCAAACTTTTTGGATTTAGTCATTCTCAAACCTTAGTGTCAACACATAGAATGCCAATCTTTTCTCTTTACATGAGAATTATCACCCATCTGCATTTCATAGTTCAATACATCTTCCATCCTCTCAAATTCCTGGTGTATTTTCTCTATATCTAAAAAAATTGGATTTCTCTTTTATGATGGTCTACCTCTATACCAAGCCGGTAGATGTTGCAAGTTTGTTGAATTGTAGCAACAAGGGAATGCAAATTGTAATTAATATATACCTTAGTCTAATTAATTTTTGTCCAATAATTATGCTTTGATCATTACACCACTCTCAACTTTTGTACCTATTTTTGGCATTTCAAACTCCAAGCATTCCAATCTCCAACTAAGTATGACATGTCAGTTTCCTCGGTATGCACTTGTCACTTTGTCGTAAATGTTGGTGAATTAAAATTGGCATCTTGCCTCTCCCTGTTCATTCTTCCGTTGTGGAAGCCCATCCCCTGCATTTGCTTCTCAACCAAACATCTCACCCTTCTGCAGCGAGACCCCTGCATCTGCTGCTCGAGCAGGTTCTATTCTACTCCATGTTCTGTTCTACTTTTGTTTTATAGTTGCATAGCATTTCCAATGCAAGGCAAACAACTACAAGTTACACACCAAATTGGCGATCAATCCTAAATCTCTCTATAAACTTAATAGGTAGGACTAAACTATTATGACCCGACACTAAACTTTTCCATCTAGTTCGATTGATCCATAATGTAACGTCTGGAGGGATCTCATGGTCAGTGAACCATAGATTTTAAATGGCTAATGTCCCATATATTTTAAACGGTTAATGCCGCATAGGTTTTATATGGGATTTCCATGAGAGGAAATAAAAATATTCTACTCTAAATGCCATCTTTTTGCAACTTATAATGTGTTAAACCATATCTTTATGGTTAATGCCTCATAGATTTAAAATCATATCTCAATAGATATCAGTGATTTAGCTAATTTGGTGCACATGGATCCTTTCACTCATGATTCATACAAAGAGGAAAGAACATAAGATTACAATTTCATGAAGATATTTCATGGATACAAGGCCAAAGTCATGAAGAATCAATTAAAGTGACAGCAAGATTTAGTATCATCTCCAAGATGCATTTCTCAACAAGATATATAAGTGTTATACACCTATATAGGTGAGAGGAAAAAACTAATAACAGAGGCCCATAACTCTGATGTTGGAGGCCATTTTGGTTTTGAGAAAACAAATAATAACTTGTAGATATGTGTCTTGTGCCAAATTCAGGAAGATGTAGATTGGTTCATTAGAGGATGCATACGCCATTGCTCTAGTAAGACCAACAATGGGAAGGAAGGTTTATATCAACATATACATATAAGTACTAGACCATGGGAGAACAATGCATTTTGTGGGAGGTTTTTCAAGAAGCATGTTACGGATTTTGTAAATAAAATAGCTTAATAAAATAGAGTATAAACCAATGTACACCAAATATGAGAGTGAAACATAAATCCTAAAGTTATAATAGAGATGAATTAAATAATAAATCCTTATATTTATTCTCCATTATTTCTGGATTCATTGTGTTAAGGAGGGGTTTATCGATGTTTCATACCTACGATACGCAATCCATATTCTTACCTATCATGAAGATGGACTACATATCATAGGTCCGAAACATCAATAAACCCCTCCTTAACACAATGAATCCAAAAATCATGGAGAATAAACAAGCACACTGTGAAATCCTGAGAGAGAAAAATCATTATATTCATTAAGAGAATCCTTAATTATAATGATTGTAACTACATTCTCTATATAATATTCCCTATCTCTCCATATCCCCAATTGTACTTGTGGGTCCCCTATTAGGGTTATCCCTATTAAATATTCATGTAACCACATTACCTATATATTCAACCCCATATATACATCCCATGGAGTTATAACATATCACCCCATAAAAAGGATTTGTCATCAAATGTTTGTAGCTAAGGCTTTTATATGTGATGAAACCTAATAATAATAATGGTTATTTATATCTGTTCTCTCTTGCTACTACTATTGATTATCCATCCATCTATATTTTAATTTTTTTTGTCAATTCTTCATGGCTTCCTTTCCTTTGATTGCATGTGCATTATTATAGCTTCTCCAATTTGTTATAGTTTTTGTTCTTTGATAACATCACATTAAATAATGGTCCCTTTTTGCCTCATTATATGAACCATTGATTATTTCATTTTCATCCTTTGTAATGTTGACACTTATTGTATTTTTTCCGATATTTCATTGTAAAGAGGTATCAATATGGTTCCACCATTAATGGTGCTTCGTAAATTTTGATGCCCTTATCACCCCCTCTCCTTTTTGGTACAATGACATGCTCCAACTATTATAATTATTGACCTTCAATTGCTTCTACTTTTGAGATAATAAGATCATATTTTTCCTTCATATTCTGAAGATGATGTTTAAATTCAACAATTATTTTATGGTGACCTTCTTATACCTTCTCATCCTTCTCCTTTTGTACTAAAATTATGGTTGATGTTATCCATCATTCTATCCTTCTTCGATTATAAATTGAACTTTTAATTTGACATATATTCAAAATTTAGGGTTTCTTCAACGTTCTTGCCAACATAATATTCAAGTGTTTAGGTAGTTTATTCATCTATAATCTTTCAAAATACTAACTAATGACATAGACCATATCCTTAGTCATATTATATGATTCCTAAGAGTGATCTCCCCGCAAAGTGATATTCTTAGCACGTACTATAGCAATGTAAGATAATCGAAGAGTTTATGGAAGCATGGGTATAGGCGAAAATAAGGGACTTCCTATATACCCAAAGGCACATGGAAGATTAAATCTCTAAGCATATTTTATGTAATGTGGTACTAATTGCTAGATACCAACATAGGTTCACTAGGGAGCCCAACCAAGTGACTCAAATTTCCTACATGTATGTTTCCTAGTACTTTTTTTTTCCTAGTAAATATCATATATTTGTGTTTAAAGATGCTTGAACATGTTTCTAGCTTTAAAAAAATATGTAAAAATTGGACATGTGCTAGCATTGGAAATGTAACAACCCAAACAAAAGGAATGCAGAAATTTTAAAACTTTTATTTCCTTTTCTTCAACAGGAGTTTGGCATAGGAGACAAGGGTGACAACTAAACCCTTAAAGTACATATGGACTCTAAGATTCAACAAGAAAATGTGAGAGGCAGGCGTCGAGCAGAAAAGAGTTGTCACATAAATGAGCGATCGCTCAAGGGAGTTAACCAAACTGTTTTTCTCTGCTAGGGTCAACCTTCAAATATTATGAAAATTATTATGAAGATTCTACCACAAGATCTACGATCGAGAACCGAGGGGGTATTAATTCCCAACTATATCGCACCATCACCATAATAGACTGATTGTTTTCTGCCCAAAACACATCACTCAACTGCTGCATCACAACCCAAAAATAATGGGCGGATCTCACAAGGAAGAACATGGAAACGCCGAGTTGACAAGTAGGGAAACATTCCAAAAAGTTATTGAGGGTTCTTGTCTTTCACTTAACAGTAAGTTCACGAAATTTAACAGTTATTTGCAGACCATGACCATCTGCACATCGCATGCACTCCACAAACGTATTACACAGGCCTTAATACCACAATTCACTTGGTACTTAACACACAATCACTTCAAATATATAAAATAATCGACTTAACCCTCCAACCTTTAAATCGAGGTCCCTGACACATTTCACAATCTTTTGATAGATCGGTCTAGGGCTCGCTTCCTGCATTTCACATACTTACTTAGGCGAACGAAAGGATTGAACACATATAACAATTCTTGATTGTAACCATATCCGAGAGCATTAACATGATCATACACAAAGAATTACACTGAATAATAAAATTTGAATGAATTCATGTGCTAGCTAGAGTTAATATATAAGGGAAAGCAGGATGGCAAAGTGCGCAGGTATTTCCCATGAGATGTTGCAGTTGTTTCTATGAACATTCCACGCACTAAACCCGACTAGACCAGAAATTGGATAGTATTTGGTTTAGGGAATGAAATTTTGTTAAGAAAATGCCAGAGAATTTGATGAGACAAGAATGCCTTGTAGCACTAGGAGATAGGATGACATGGCAGAGAGATGTACCTGGAACTAATGTGGTGCTGTCAGGATGATTCATGGAGATGGATGAAACACCGAATGAAATGCTGCTGGCCACCCACGCTCGTGAAGGTTAGTTATTTCGGCCTGCCAACTCCTGTAAAAAATTCATTACACATATCTTGAGAGCTGGAGATACCAAGAGAAGCAATTTATGGAAATAACAAAAAATAATGCATACGCTGAGGCTATTTAGTTTATATACCAGTTGGTGCAAGGAGGAAATGTGCCCTAAGCAGGCATAGACTGGATCTCGTAGTTGAGCATGTGCCTTGTAGGATGTGTGACAACTGTTTGGCAGCGCTAGATTATGAGAATATATAGCAAATATTTCCAGACAATGCTCGCCCCAAAAATCTTATGAACTGTTGCAAAATGCTCACCGCCTTCATCATAGCCTTAGTATGGAGAGAACAGCATCCTTTCACCCATTTCCTTCTAGGAAACTTGCAAGCCCTGAAGGCGCTCCTCCAATGCACAAGATTTGAACTACCGAGTCCCGACGGTGAGTTTTCTGAGGTATCCTTGATGGATCTTCTGCCATGGCGAAGAATGGAGGAAATTGGTGAGGAACCGTCCTTTGGTAACTTTCGTGGAGCGTGGGCATTTGAGTTTTGAAATTCAAATTCGCTTTTTTGAACACCGTGTCTGAACATTGAAGGGACAGGATATATATATTATGCATTATATGCATGGACTTGGTATATGACATACATTAGATTCTTAATAAATTTGTGGTCAAAATAGGTTATTTTGATATAAGATTATTTTATTTTTTATATATTTATTTCTTCTTCGAATATAGGATCAAAATAAGATTGAGTTACAAATTTTTTAATTGAACTAGCTCAGACTTTAGAGTGCTAACAATATATTAAATGAACTAAATCTGTGAAGTTGGTTATTATTACAGCAAACTAAAGAGTTGATGGGCATAATTCTATGAAATCATATTTATGCAGACTAAGTACAATGCTTCGAAAGATATAAGTTGAAAATAGAAAAGCACTACAAACATAAAAGTTGAAACAATTTTAGAGGGCATACAAAACCAAATTATAATAAGGGAATTTCTCTACTCATTTTCATTACTCAAACATAACAATATATATACACATTTACAACATTTGCCTTACCACTATGTTTGAGGTCCATGGTAGACTCTCTCAATTGCCATGTCTCAAGACCATCTAGCTAACCCCTCTCAAATGACTAATCGTGGTGCAGCTTCCCCTACGCTTCATCCATCTTCAACTACTCTTTAACTTCCATATGACTACTTCAGCACATATTTGTCGCTTCAACTTCCACATTGATATTTCATCTTCCCTTAGTGCACTTCATATGTCATGCACAGTTACTCCATGCTCATCATGTGCACTCATTGTCATGCACATATTTGCTCACATGCACTTGACTCATAGTTGGAATAACTAACTTGCATCCTCCTTGGATGCACATTCCACTTGAGCACACCCCTCAAAGTATCGCATGTTTTTTTTTGTTAATCCATGATCGACATTATGTTATTTTCTCTTGCCGTACCACATTATATCTTCTATGTTTTCTTTTGTATCAAACTTGCTTGTGTAACACTAGCATGTACCAAGTACTGGTACATGCTAAGTACTGTACTTCCTTGAAGCCTGTACCAAGTCGCTTAAGTAGTCCTAGTCCCCTTGTTGTTACAACTATGTTTGAAATTCATGCAGGCAAGCATTCTTTGACATTGGTGTTCGTGGAAACAAAAAAGGGATCTGATTCATTGGAATACTGGTTGTGTTCCAATAGGTTTCCACTGTTCCAGCAACCAGTATTCATGGAGACAGAAGCCAAAGGAGCGTGAGAAAACGACTTCAAGCATACAGCTATTGACTCATCAACCGTGCGAGCTCCATCGACCATTCAACCAATGTTACATAATGATGTGCGGGCTCCATCGACCATTCAACCAATGTTACATAACAATGTGCGGGCTCCATCGACCATAACAATGTGCAAGCTCGACTCTTTGGATGGTTTAGGGGTGAAACAAACTGAGGGTTTTCATCAAGTGGAATTTAAGCTTATGGAATCAGGGATAGTTTTCTCACTCATATTTTGTCAAACTTTTCAAGGATGAATTGCTTGTACAGAAATAATAAGCAGTAAGGGTGGGGGGGGTTTACTATATCCAAGTGTATGGCATGATAATAAAAAAACCTGTAAAGGAGAAATATTAGACATGGTATGATAAAACATACCTTATAAGGACTCTGTCCAAATTGTAGTTGTATAGACATCATTAAAGAGTAACAACACTTGGATCAGTGGCCTTTAGCTCAAAATTTCAGGTGGGGCCCCACATCACATAACTTGGGGAGTTGTTGAGGGATCAATAGATTATTACATACACCAAAGGAGAAGCTCGAACTAGGCATAAAATTACTTGTGGAAGGTATTCCAAGACTAGGAAAACGTAGGGTTGGAATGTGTTTGCTAATAGATGGCATTAAGAATGAAGAGACATTGGAAACATGTGGCATATGGGTAGAAGAAATGATTTTGATAACTAAATATACATAATAAGCATTCATGTTTCCTCAAAAGACACTAGGTGTAGTGGAAGTACATCCCATGCTTGTTAGATTAACCATAATTTGGTTCTAGACATATTATGTTGTACATTTTGAACAAATTTAAAGGGATCTATGGGAAAAGGTACATCTAGTTGTATCAAGACATGATCGTCAGGTTGGGTCAAGGGAGGATTATAATGGGTCAGTGTCTAAATGTCAATAACTTCAATTTTAGGTGTCCCTAAATATTCGGTTAAGTTTGTATTAATTTTGTATCAGGTGGATACACAGTATGATCAGGTGGATCATGTATGATGATATGTATCAGGTAGATACTTGGTATGCATCAGGTAGATGCATTGTATGAATTGTGAAGTATGTTGAACTTGTGATATTCATTGACATTGATTGGTATATTGAATTACGCCTTTTATATTACTTATTTGTCTTTATTATCCATTGTTGACTCCATGCAAGGCACTAATATTATCCATAATGATTGTAGAATGGTATTTCCAGGTGTGTTGGTGCTTACAGGTGTTATTCCTCCATTAGGGACTCTCCCATGGGTTTAGGACTTAACCAAAGAATATGAGGAGTTATGTTATGGTGACATTGGACCTATGTCCTCCCCACTTACTGTAACTAGCCCCTTGGTCCACACAGCCTAGGTGTTCTAGGGATGATAGTTTGTATAATAACAGGGAGGAGGAGAGGGGTTAAAGAGAGAGAGGGAGAGAGTGTGGGAGTTATAAAGGAGGGGGGTTAAAGATAATCGGAGAGAGAGATGGGGTTAGAGAGAGAGTGGGGGGGGTAGGGTAGAGATGTGGTTTGTTATGGAAAAGGGGATAGAAAGGGGGATGAGAGGGAGGGAGGTAGCATGGGAGGCATAGATTAGCAAAGGGATAGATCTAATGAGTATGGTGGGAAGTATGGAGGAGGGGATTTTTGGAGGGATCGTGAGGTTAAACCGGGCATCTAGCCCCCATATCCATTCATTAAACAAGCATTCAAATGAAAATGAAAATATATATATACAAGTATATGTTTATACAATGGAAACACAACGGAAGTTAACTAAATGCTGTTGATATCTATCATACATTCAAGACTCTATAACAGCCAATTAAAGACCTTTGCAGATTTATAAAAGATCATATGGAATTGCATAAACTCGTAAAAACACATCGGAAGTAAAATTATTCATTTACACCATCACCCTACATTCAGATATCCATCAATTAAATCTTTGCAAGAATATATAGGAGAATACTTATCTCAATAAGGCAGTCCCAAGCAACTGGCTATGCAACTGCAACGTTCCACCCAACCATAGGCCAGTGTGCTCCTCAATCTCTCAGCACGACTGCCACCCCTGAGCTGGGCATGATCTCTACAAGGAACCAAGGAACAGCAGACTCACACATAGCCAAGCATACACCAAGATGAGCCAAGCCAATCTTCAATTGGGTTTATCAGGCTGCTAGGACATGGGAGGGAAGATTTGCTAAGCTAGTGAGCTCCAGCACAGAGCCAGGGATAACCTTGCAAGATCTATCTAGCTTGGCACCCACAATACCTACACACCCAGCACAAGGAAGTATTCTCTTCACTGTTGTACAGTCCCTCAAGCCATACGCAGTAGATCGACGATGTGATAATTTGCCATAACATTCTCCAATGATTGTTTATGTTTAGATATATGCAAATGCCTAAAGTACTCAAATGCATTTCTAAGTAATGCTCTAGGTGCAAACTTATATGTTTTTATGCAGTTAAGTTTAATAAGCATTTTCACTAGGAGCAAGCGGATCAGTGCTTATCTGCTCAAGCGTGGTATTCCGTCAGAAGTCGACATCGTCGTCGCTCTCCCTGTGTGTGATTTACCCGTACTCTACGACCCTTCATATTCCTTTGTGTGTCCGTCGGTGAACCGTTTCACCTGTCGCTACACACATTTCTCACAAACGTAAATCATAGGGTTATTTTATTAATGTTTCAAACAGTGAGGTCACTCAGCAGGTGCCCTCAATGTCTACAGTAGTCTAGGGGCACTACATACACCCCCTCTTAAATAGAACTTCATCCTGAAGTTAATTTTGTTCTTGTACTTTCGACACTAAACTTTATCTTAATTTCCTATTATCATCTTCTTTCCATTCCCTTCTATTTTTCTCCAACAATCATGGCCATATTAAGCACAAGTGGTTCTAATCATTATTATTATTATTTTTTTTTTCCAACATGGTTCCAATACATTCTCAGGAACTCAATCATAATTGTGTATAATATCAATTCGATAGTACATTCAATAACTGTCGGTCCCAACTAGATTTTCGATAACACTTATTCTTGTCATTAGTATCATCATGTTCAGCTCCATGAGCTTATAATGTATTTCCCTTATCTCTTCGTTTATGTTATCATAAGACCACTTCGACAGATTCATCAAGTCGCACAAAGTGTCTTCTTAACCCCATCAAGTTCCATCTCGAGGGCTAGTTGTCATTTTATCATGTTTGATTATGACCTAAGGTTAGCTTCATTGCGTTCTATTTATTATGCTAATCGTCTCCATACTTCGTTTTACGAAACATTGCCTTCATTTGACCATTTCGATACCATGGTTAAATTTCAAGTTCGTAGTCATGAGTTTTCATAAATGGTTTTGTCGTAATGCAAAATGCATGTCGTTGAGTTCAGCTCATCATACCAATCACATTGATATCTCGTTTTCAAATTTTAAGTTGGTTTCTCTTCCTCGACAATCCGTCAAAGTCTCGTCAATCTGAGCATCTTGGTGTCTTATCATTTAAAATTGATCAATTTTTCGTCATTCAGCAAATCCACCGATTATATCCGTCCACTTGTTTTCTCATCATGGCTATGTAGAAAAAGGTTTAAAATATCGTTGGTCTTTGTTCCAATGTAATACCCCAATTTTGACCCTTAGGAAATATTGGCTTTCATGTAAATATTGTATACATGTAATGTATGTTTTCCTAGCGTGGAGCTCAAGGCCAAGGCCCCGCTAGTATATGTTCGGATTTTATTTAAAATGGGCAAGTATTTGATATGTTATTACCCATGTGCTATTAAGCCATGGGATATTGTGAATTGATGTAAATACTTGATATTGCAATAAAATACCAAAACTGGCTATGGGAGCAACGAATGAGAAGGGGCCATGTGTATCCACTAGGGAGTGGTGAGGGGGTTGTGGGGATGAATCATATGCTGCCAAATGTCATTGTGAGAACCCATTTGACTTTCCTTGCTGACATTTAATTTTGCTGTAAGGCAGGTATGGGCTCTATTTTTCTTGTACCACAAGTCACTCTACCTCATGGGAGTTGCTTCTTCCTCATCCCCATTCCATTGTGAAAGTTACCAGCACCATTTTCCATCCAAAAACAAATGCCCAGCAGTGAGAAAAACCAGAAATCGCGACTTTGCAGCTGTGAGTGAGCCCAACTAGTTACTCCTTAGTGGATACATAACCCAACTCGGGGGTGATCTCTCAGCTAAAAGAATACAAGCTGGACAGAGATCTATGGTTGGGTGGAACGTTGCTCTCACATAGCTAGTTGTTTGGACAGCTTCATCTTCAAGATAAGTGTTCTATGTATTATAAATTATTTGCATTTTGTGTTCTGCAATATGTTAAATTGTCCATGTTTAAGGAAATGAATTGATTATCCTAATTTGGAATCTATGCATGGCATTGGAACGAGATTGAGTCTCTATATGCTGAATCATCCTCTGCTATGATACATATATATGTTAGGCATTACTGTTTGTGTGCTTGCTAGTATGTTATTCCACTGTGTTTATTTGAAGTATGAATCTGCACACAAGAAGTTTTAATAATCCATGCTTTTCTTAGCAATAAATGAGGCTAAGTTTGTCAATACGCCCGGTATTTGGTTAACGTTTCCTTCCTGGCACGAAATTGATGGAAGGGGACATTACATCCAAGTTTCTCCGAGTAGATTTTTCTTAAAATACAATTTTACGTTATTGATACCATCTCTATTCGACAATTTAATGCTCGTAGTTAGTGAATGATTTTTTTTTTCTTCTTCTTCTTCTTCTTTTTGTTTTTTTTATACTATAAGTGTCTACTCCTAAGTTATAGTTCTTTGGCTTTCCAAAGCATTTGTTCTGGAACAATTATTCCATATGTGAATTGGCAAGGATCTCTATCATAGTTGAAATATATCTTAAATAAGTAACACTTGCAAACGGAAACCCTAAGGGTACAATTTGAAAAAAAGGAAGGCTATGTCTTTAATCTTACAACCTACAATCCCCTAAGTGAACTGTGAAATATAGGCATGTGTTAACTTTTCATCTAGTTCATTTTATAACATCAAGAAAAATATCATACCAGTATCTTATCTTTCAACCAGTTCATATTTTCATATAAACGTAGTATAAATATAATAATACATTAGCCTTTCATAGTATCCCATAAAATAATTATGAACTATAAACAAGGCATTAACCTTTCCTTTACATCTTGCTATCCCATTAACGAAATATGAAATATGGTGATGCATTATCCTAAATTTACCTAATTCATTTCATCACATAAACGTAATATAAAATATAATATAATAATACATTTAACTTTTCAAATTACATAAGAAAGTACAAAATATAGACAAAATATTAATCTTTCTTCTACTTCCAGTTATCCCCAAAAAAAAATGTAATATCACACTACTTTATACTATCATGCATAAATAAAAAATATTACAATATCTTTCAACTAAATCTTATAATTATAATAAGGTATTATAAAATATAATAATACATTAACTTTTCATCCATGCCATAAAGAAATATGAAATAAGAACATGCCATAAAGGAATATGAAATAAGAACATACCATACATTATCATCCATTTCATGTCATTGCATAAATGAGAAATATTGCAATATCATTCAACTAGTTTTTATAATTATAATTATTGACGTAGTACCACACGAAGCGCCATACAATCCCATCGAAAACGTGCAGCTTGATCATGAGCCAGCTGCAGCCATATCCTGGAGATCTCATCGTACACAGTCTCGCTCCCGCCATATTCTCAAGGTTCAACGCCCACCTACCTGCATTCAACGCCCATCTACCTGCATTCAAGGCAGTGCAGTCCATTGCAAAATGCCAAGAGACCTGGTCCTCATTCTCGTCCTGCAAATTCCTATAGCTGGAGCTGCTGAAACATTGTTCTTGTCCTCTGCAAATTAGAGCCTGAATCCTATTGCGAGCAGCTGGAGCGGCTGAATCGTCCTCCTGTAAATTAGAACTTCAGGTACTCCTCGTCCTACAAATTCCTATCATTCTCGTCCATTTAGTTTAGTATCTGGATTTTGTACAAGGCCCATGGGGTATGGGTATTTTTGTGCCTTCTTCAAGTTATAAGAGGTTGCATATTTCAGTTACTGGAGATATCTGCGAGTCTGTTGTATGCTTGAAAATCTTGATCTGAACATTCCCATATAAATTTCGTAGCAACGTTTAAATTTGTAGTTTGTATGTTCTTATTTCAAACTTTATCAGTTTTTAGAGGTTTGTACTGGACCGTTCTTATACTTTGTAGTGCAACTTATAACGTAGCATGGATTTATATTTAGTGTACCTGACTATTGCTCAAGGGACGCTCCCTCCAGTCACTCATCCTAGTACTTTTGTTTAAAGCACTTCCCAGCACAGTCTTTGCAAGGTCGGAAAGCCCCCCTGGAACAGATGGAAAAACCTTTTGAAGGTCTAATTTAGGCGCTTCACAGTAGCGAAAACACTCCAGCTCTCCATAGGAATCAGAAAGACGCTTCAGGTCAGAGTGCAAAGCATACCCTAACTTCAAAATGCTAGTTGAATGATATTTAAGGCACAAGTCCAGTGCACCATCTCAAATATAAAAACCTTTTTTGCAGTAGCAATCTCTGATATTGAAACCTACAGAATTGAAGGTAATTCAAGGTTCCAAAAAAATAAAAGACAAATCATCCTTGCTTAATCGAGACGATGGAAGGGATGATTTTCCATAACTTGATTGCAATTATCTTTTTGAGGATCTTGTATTAAACGTTGTAGAGGGAGATGGGCCTAAATCTATCTACAGATGTCTATATTAACGTCGTTTTCCATGAAACCGTTTTCCTGTATCGCCCATTTGAATTTTGAATTTTGAAATTTTTTGTTCCGCCTTACTACCAGATACAAGTGACATTGCCGCTTCCCGTCCTCGTTTGAGTTCGAACATATTCATAGATAGGAGCACACGATATTTTTTTGTCACTGGCCTGGTGAATCTTTACCGCCAACCTTTACAGGTTTTGTAAATGGGAGTAAAATGGTACTAGTGTAGTGTTCTTCCGTAAAAATATATTAAGACAGGGTTCACTCAGGTGTAGAACTATAGACTTTTGATTATTCTGCCAACTCAATGCAAGTTTTGGTTACAACTCTTTTGACATTAACATGGTTGGAAACTTTTAATGTCAAAAATAAAAATGTCTTTTATTTTTAGATAATTTATTTTTTATTTATCAAATTTAAAAAATGTAGATGTTATAAATAATTGTGAAAACTTCAATTTTATAATACCATGAATCTGGGTTTTTGACAAATGGTACTGATATGATAACCTGATAGTAATTTCACAATTGCATTTAATATAGGCCGTTATTAGGTTTTCTTAATATAGGCCGTTATATATGATAACCTCTTCTCAATTGAAATATATACTTATTGTTGTGCTCCAAACTAACTTTATATGAGTCGATTGAATTGTAAAAGTTTGTAACTTCATATGAGTAGGCTGATTTGCAAAAGAAATATATACTCATTCTTGTGTTCCAAACTAACGGCATATGACTGGGTTGAATTGTAAAAGTTTGTAACTCCATATGAGTAGGTTGAATTGTAAAATGAAAATGCAATTTCAACGATCATGAAATGCAATGAACCAAGAATTGAAAAATTAAAGATATTGTAATTTTTTTTATGAGAAATTGTAATTTGACCATCCAAAAATTATTATATAATTACACCTACATATTTTTTGAATTTTTTGAATTTAATTTTATGTAGGATGTTAAATATAATAAATACTAAGACAATTTGATTAAATACATAGATTTATAAAACCCTAGATCTTCACCAAACCACTTAAACCACTCTTTATTATTTATTTATTTATTTCTTTTCCAAAATTTTAAATATTTATATATATTAAATTTAAATATTTTAAATTTCTCCCTTAAATATAAATTATAATTTAAATTTTATCTATGCTAATTTAAATATAACTTCACCAACCACTTCAACCTTACTATAATTGACCTTAAAACTTTAAATCTATGAAGAACTTTTAAATTGAAAGTTCGTGAGTAGCTTTATATTTTTAAATATTAACTTTTAATTTTTTAAGAAACCTAGGTTATAACATTATATGAATCTAATTAAATTTAAATAAAATAATACTAGCGCTATATAATTATACACGAAATTTAAATAAAAATATATACGAAATTTAATTAAATATAAATAAAATAACACTAGCATTATATAATTATATAAGAAATTTTGCCGAAACCCCTTTTATTTTGACATGGTATTTTTTTTTTTTTTTAAATTCTTATTAACAACTAAATTAAATTAAATTAAATTAAATTAAATAGTAATTAATAAAAAAAAATTAAATTAAATTAAATTGAATTAATTAAAAAAAAATTAAATTAAATTAATTAATTAAATGACATTAAATTAAATTAATTAATTAAATGACATTAAATTAAATTAATTAAATCAAATTAAATTTAAAGTCATTAAATTAAATTAATTAAATTAAATTAAACGAATTAAATGAAATTTTGCCGAAACCCCTTTAATTTTGACATGGTATTTTTTTTTTTTTTTTAAATTCTTATTAACAACTAAATTAAATTAAATTAAATAGTAATTAATAAAATAAAATAAAATAAAAATAAATTAAATTGAATTAATTAAAAAAAATTAAATTGAATTAATTAAATTAAATTAATTAATTAAATGACATTAAATTAAATTAATTAAATCAAATTAAATTAAAAGTCATTAAATTAAATTAATTAAATTAAATTAAACGAATTAAATGAAATAAATGTTAAGAGACACTACATTAAATTAATAAAATAAAATTAATATTTAAAAAACATTAATTTAAAATAATAATAAAAAAATTAAAACAATATAAAACGCAAAAAAACCCTTTTCTTTTACATGGTATTTTTTTTTTTTTTTTAATTCTTATCAACAACTAAATTAAATTAAATTAAATAATAATTAATAAAACAAAATAAAAAAAAAATAAATTAAATTGAATTAATTAAAAAAATTTAAATTGAATTAATTAAATTAAATTAATTAATTAAATGACATTAAGTTAAATTAATTAAATCAATTTAAATTAAAAGTCATTAAATTAATTTAATTAAATTAAATTAAACGAATTAAATTAAATGAATGTTTTTTAAATATTAAATTAATAAAATTAAATTAATATTTAAAAAACATAAAAAACATAAAAAACATTCATTTAAAATACTAATAAAAAAAATTAAATAAAAAAAAAATTAAAACAATATAAAACGCAAAAAAAAACCTTTTCTTTTTCGCATGGGGATTGACGCCAAGGCAGGATCGACGGCTCTCCTTATTCCGCGTCAGCAACATGCACGCATGGTAAGGGTGGTTGGTGGTCGCGGAAAGGAAACCACCATCCCACGTGTTCATTCCTTACTCGTCCGCATTCCAATAAAGCGGTATAGTAAACCGCTCATGGGCAACGCGGAAACCGTCTCACGTGCTGTCAAAAGTATGCCTATTTAAGGAGGAAATAAGGTTTTATTTGGCATTGTAGGGTGGCAGATTCAAGACCCGAGGGCTGGGGCTTGTAATTTCACTGCAATTTTCAACTTTGGACACTCGAATTATGACATAGGCGGCCTTGTGGCAGGAGTGAGGCTGCATTCTCTCCTTCCCAGCCAGGAAAAACACACTTGGAGATACTACGAATCTGGGGAGAGCTTGGTTATCGATTATTTTTTTATGTACCTGGACGTTTTATATCTTGTTGGGTAATTTCTTGATGTAAAGATTTGAAAGTCTAGACTGACTGTTTGTTAATGAATGAATTACAGACGAGGCAATGAATCCAACATTACTGAGCTAGTATTTGAAATTGGTGGGATCTAACTTTAAACATGGATCAAACTTTGCATGCGTTTCTCCTACCATTAATCCAACCGCCACCACTTTCCCTTTGTTTGTTGAAGTAAATCATTTTAATAGATTCAGAGCTGAGGCTATGGATATATTTTCCCAAGGTAAATTTTTCATTTCTATTGTCATTTTTCATCAACATAGGTTTATCTATTTGACTGGTTTTTTAGTCTCTCATTTAACACAGTTAGTGTAGTTAGTATGGGGAATTAATCAAGCCCTCAAATTAAACTAATTTTTTGGAAATCTATATCTAAAAAATGGATAAGTTTTGTAAAAAGAAAATTGCATCTAAACTGCAAAATTGTCTTAATTGAGCATAAATATATTTCTATTTCCTTTAAATTATTAAATTCGGAATCTTACTTTCAATATATTTTAATTTTTTATGAAAATTACAATTTTATTTAGAGTCTAAACTGTAAATGTTGGTTAAGAGGTTACCTTATTTTTGATAGGCCCAGCCGTCGGCTATTGTCAACCTCCCACAGCCGAATGTATTTGACAAGGACCTTTACTCCATGGACATGAGCTAGAACGATATCTCACACTCCTTCAGTTCCAATATCAGAGAGAACCAAATAAATACCCTGGCCATTCCCCATATTATTAACAAATTAACATCTTAACTTAAGGTTACTACGGTTTTCTTCGCCAATGGAATCTTATTTTCTTCGCCAATGGAATCTTATAATTATAGCTTTAGCTAATGGACATTTGTAATGTTACTATTTTGCAAAATTGGTACCAGCAAGGGGGTTGAAGTTTCATGGTTCACAATACGGTACCTACCTCTGAGAAGGATGTTTGCCCCAAGAGCCCGAACCCTTGCATTCGCAGCGATTTATTGGAACTTGATGCGGATGCCTATGGGCTGTAGCGAGAGTCTCCCTTAAGCATAAAGTGCAATAAGCCGGAGTACCTGATCCGAAATCCTTGATGGTCCAATTTGGTTCCAGAAGCTCTGGTCCCCCGGGGCATGGTTGTTTCAGTGCAAATGATGTTTGACTGCCATAGCTTATTGGATAGCTCAATACCCTGGAGATAAAGTCTGCCAAAATTTTAATCTGCAACTGGAAAATGTGTGCCCAATGCCATGAATCACGATGGAAGAAGCCGGGAAATGGCATTGGCAACACATTAATTATGGTGTTCATTCAAAATTTATTATCTGTACGATGGAAAGATGTGATGTGAGAACCAAAGATTGCACAACAGTGTATTAGGTGAAATTAATTAATGGCATTGGCAATTACACATTAATTATGGTGTTCATTCAAAATTTATTATCTGTACGATGGACAGATATGATGTGAGAACCAAAGATTGCACAGCAGTGTATTAGGTGAAATTAATTAATTATAGATTTAAAAAGGGGCATGCTTGAGAGACACTACATTAAATTAATAAAATTAAATTAATATTTAAAAAACATTAATTTAAAATAATAATAATAAAAATTAAAACAATATAAAACGCAAAAAAAAACCTTTTCTTTTTCGCATGGGGATTGACGCCAACGCAGGATCGACGGCTCTCCTTATTCCGCGTCGGCAACATGTACGCATGGTAACGGTGGTTGGTGGTCGCGGAAAGGAAACCACCATCCCACGTGTTCATTCCTTACTCGTCCGCATTCCAATAAAGCGGTATAGTAAACCGCTCATGGGCAACGCGGAAACCGTCTCACGTGCCGTCAAAAGTATGCCTATTTAAGGAGGAAAAAAGGTTTTATTTGGCATTGTAGGGCTGCTTCGACGATGGGAGATATGAAATCCATGGGACCCGCCTGGCTTGGCATTCGGTTCCCTGATGAGTCCTCGGCGTTGAGCACAACGCATCTTTTATATATTCCCGTCCTCTTATGTGAACTCAGTGCATGGGATTCGATGGTGGGCATTGATGTGTTAAGTGCGTGGGCCAATTGGCTCTAGTTTTTGAGTTCGGGCTGGGCACAAAGGAAAGAAGAAAAACGCTTGGAGGACAATTGATGTGGCGTTGGGCTCCAGGCGCTTGGTACACCTGGCTTGAGCGCTAGGGTTTCAAAGGAAGCAACATTTTGTATGAAATTCGTTTCGGACAAAACAAGCAGCAACAATGGAGAGCAGTATGGAAATCGTTTCATGCATTTGCCATGCTTGTAAATCTTCTTAGTTATTGGTCAAAATGGATCATATCGAGCTCAAATGAAACGATTTCTGCGTCGAAATTGCTGCGATGCTTGTATTATAAACAATATTGCAGGCAACAATATTATTTGAATATTTGTTTTATGCCACATTTATTGAAATGAATGTTTAAAGCAAAATGTTACAGGCAAGAAGGCAGATCTGCATTAAAATAATAGGAAATGAAAACTGATCACTTTGGCTGCAGGTCTGAAATTTGGAGAACCCTCTGTAAATCCTGTGCGAGACTCATTGTTTCGTATTTATTATGAATACAATTTCTTTCTATAAATGCAATGAAGTGTTTTTTTTTATCCCAAATGCTTTAGCATTGGATTAATATTAGGGTTTGAATATTAAAAGAGTGTATATAGAAATGTTGTTGTTTTTATGGAAAGGTTTGTTTAATGGGGTCTAGACTGAGCCCTAAATAAGCAGTTATATATATATATATATATCATTCAAATTATGTTTCTGTTACGCCTTACGAATAAATGGGAAAAGGCTCTTCAAATTATCTTTTTGCAGCCATCATACTGGTTTGTTATTTTCTAGTAAATTTCACTAAAGTTCCAGGTGTAGTTAGGCCCTAAGGTCTCAGTGTCTGAGCCTTGCGCTCTGATACCAACTGTAGTGCCCTATCTAGGCACTGGGTCTATTCCGGGTTATCAGGTTATACCTAGTTTTTCCCTTAATTATTGTTAGAAGAAAACAAGAGATTCAACCATCTATATTTCTGTTTCTGTAAATGTTTAACTGTCTGTTTTCTATATGTTTACATGTCTCTGCAGTTAAATAAACATAATCCTAAAACTTTCCATTTAATTCTGTTCGTTTGACATGCATAGCTTGGAAATAAAAGAAAATACATTCTAATTAAGCTGGTTCAGAAAAATACCTGAAACCGTCGATTGCAGTAAGATAAGAAGATTTCTGGAATGGATTCTGTAAGTTACCTTAAAAACCCCAAACATATCCTACATATTCAAACATATCCTTTTAATTTACTTGGGATGATTCCGTCCGTTAATTAAATTAATAATTTATTTAATAAATTCATTATTATTGAACCCACTATACTTTATAAAAGGGATTATTATCATTATTATTATTAATTAAATAATATTAATAATATAATAATAATAACAATAACAATTAATAATAATAGTAATTAATTTAAATTGTGAATAGTAATTTAAAATATTTATTTGGTTAATGGATAAGTGTCAACATAGTACCTCTGTGTATAAACAATGAAATATAATAAATGATTTAATTAATCATGATCAACAATTATATAGCACACTCCTCTATTATTAATGTTTAACTTTTATATTTCACCTTGAAGACACCTTTACTTGAGGATACTTACAATTAATGACATTTATTTTACACATGAGAACTTGATAATCTTTTACTAATTAAGTCATCCACTAAACACTTAATTGACTTATCCATGATAACTTATATCATTGTTAAATCTTGATAAGTAGGAAGAAGTTCAACGTGTCTCAACGTGTTTGAAACCAATAAATTTAAACAGTATTTATAGATAATCTGCTGGGGTTAATTTTTTTTAAAGACGTTACATGTCAGGTCATATATCAGATCCTTTTTTAATCCAAAGAATTGGGTGGGTTTAATTTTGGTTTAATTTAGTTACCTCATATATGTCGGTTAGCTATCTTGTTGGTGTATGAGACTCCCTTGTTTACCCTTAAATACGATAGCTACTATCATTTAATATTCATCTTTAATAGGACTAATAAGAAGAAATCCTCAACTCAAAGATGTAGTTCTTGAGCGTATGAAAATGAGAATCTAGAGTATGATTGATTCCTTTGAATTCTTCCAATTGTTTCATACTTGATGGAGAAACAATAGTTGAGAAAACATGGTTGCAAATAAGGTTGCATGTTTACCAAAGGGGAAACTAGTGGAAAATGGGGACACCCCCAAAGTGGTTTTGTTACCATAGATATCATGAATTGAGTTGTATGCCAAGGAAAGAATCCAACACTGTCAATGCATGTTAATCGTTCCTATGAATGTATATAAGTATATGGCATTACTTGTACATAAAAATAGTTATCAATTCTATGAATGTATATAAGATGTAAAATAGCTAAATAGCTAGTGTTTTTTATATTTAATTATTTGATATAAGTTTGTAACTTACAGATAGTTTCAATATCAAAGAAGCAAGACCAACTAAGATGAAGATGAAGTTATGGGAAAAAATGGCATTGGCATTGGCATTAGCTTTAGTCTTAGCCAAACAAAAATTAAAGAAGAAGACTGGATTAAAAAGAGGTTGAAAATCTTGGTAAGTCTATAGATTTTTTTTTACTTTTACAATTTTATTTATAGATTTTTTTTTTTATTTTTACAATTTATTTTATTTAGTTTTTTTTACATGGTTTATTTAGTTGTTTTTCTATTAGGTTGAGTTGCATTATTTTCATTTTAAAAGAAAAGCCTTTTCATTTATATGCAATATCTCATGTGCGCTCAAAACCGTCACTTTCTTTGATGCACACACACACACACAAGAAACTCTCTCGTCACTCACTAAGTTCAAAAATAGCTTAAATCTACTCACTTAATACTTCCATAGGAGGGCACAAAAGAATCTTGTAGTTTAGGTACGATTTTGGGGCTAGGCATCCAAAAACATAGTTGTTGTCCTTAGGGTGCTTTATAAATCCTTCTAAATCAAGTGGTCGTGTATAGCCACATGGGGCAAGTGAAAGAGCGGCGCCGCGCCATAGGAGGTCAAGCCCAAGGTTGCGGGTGTATGTTCTCTCAAGTGGGCTCACCACCACTTGTTGAAAAGGAGACGACCCAATACCGTTCGAGGGATAACTGCTCTTTCTCCACTTGACGAAGGTACTTAGTGACCAACTTAGGATGTCATTCCTTATAGGTGACTGTCGTGGAAGCCGACAGTACCTGACACAGATTTTGTCACAAGATCAAGGAAAGCACACGTCACAAGATCACATACTTATGATAAGAAGAAAAGCTAATAGTCAGTAGCTTTCCAATAGAAAAATCATGTACATGGTGATTGGTGGTTGCTAGCTTATACCTTGAGCTTGTTCCATGTGATGTATTTTGAAATAAGCACATGTCAAAAGATCAAGGAAAGCTAGCGACTGCTAGCTTTCCTTCTAGCATAAGCATTTTCTTCTAGTATAAACACACATGCTTATGCTAGAAGGAAAGCTAACAGTTGCTAGCTTTCCAATAAAAAACCATGTCCATGGTGATTGGTGGTTGCTAGCTTATACCTTGAGCTTGTGCCATGTGCTCTATTTTGAACGAATGCTAGCTTTCCTTCTAGCATAACACACATGCTTATGTTAGAAGGAAAGCTAGCAGTCGCTAGCTTTCCAATAGAAAAACCTTGGGCATGGTGATTGGTGGTTGCTAGCTTATACCTTGAGCTTGTGCCATGCACTCTATTTTCAAATAAGCACATGGCACAAGATCAAGGAAAGCTAGCGACTGCTAGTTTTCCTTCTAGCATAAGCATTTTCTTTTAGGATAAGAACACATATTTATGCTAGAAGGAAAGCTAACAGTCGCTAGCTTTCCAATAGAAAAATCATGTCCATAGTGATTGGTGGTTGCTAGCTTATACCTTGAGCTTGTGCCATTTGCTCTATTTTGAAATAAGCACATGGCAAAAGATCAAGGAAAGCTAGCGACTGCTAGCATAAGCATTTCCTTTTAAAATAAACACACATGCTTATACTAGAAGGAAAGCTAACAGTCGCTAGCTTTCAATTAGAAAAACCCTATCCATGGTGATTGATGGTTGCTATCTTATACCTTCAGCTTGTGCCATGTGCTCTATTTTAAACGAATGCTAGCTCTCCTTCTAGCATAAGCATTTCCTTTCTAGCATAACACACATTCTTATGCTAGAAGAAAAGCTAGCAGTCGCTAGCTTTCCAATAGGAAAATCATGTCCATGGTGATTGGTGGTTGCTAGCTTATACCTTGAGCTTGTTCCATGTGATGTATTTTGAAATAAGCACATGGCAAAAGATCAAGGAAAGCTAGCGACTGCTAGCTTTCCTTCTAGCATAAGCATTTCCTTCTAGTATAAACACACATGCTTATGCTAGAAGGAAAGCTAACATTCGCTAGCTTTCCAATAAAACACCCTTTCCATGGTGATTAGTGGTTGCCAGATTTTTCCTTCAACTTGTGCCATGTGCTCTATTTTAAACGAATAGCTCTCCTTCTAGCATAAGCATTTCCTTCTAGCATAACACACATGTTTATGCTAGAAGAAAAGCTTGCAGTCGCTAGCTTTCTAATAGAAAAATCATGTCCATGGTGATTGGTGGTTGCTAGCTTATACCTTGAGCTTGTGCCATGCACTCTATTTTCAAATAAGCACATGGCACAAGATCAAGGAAAGCTAGCGACTGCTAGCTTTCCTTCTAGCATAAGCATTTCCTTATAGTACAAACACACATGCTTATGCTAGAAGGAAAGCTAACATTTGCTACCTTTCCAATAAAAAACCCTGTCCATGGTGATTGGTGGTTGCCAGCTTATACCTTGAGCTTGTGCCATGTGCTCTATTTTGAACGAATGCTAACTTTCCTTCTAGCATAACACACATGCTTATGTTATAAGGAAAGCTAGCAGTCGCTAGCTTTCCAATAGAAAAACCTTGGGCATGGTGATTGGTGGTTGCTATCTTATACCTTGAGCTTGTGCCATGCACTCTATTTTCAAATAAGCACATGGCACAAGATCAAGGAAAGCTAGCGACTGCTATCTTTCTTTCTAGCATAAGCATTTCCTTCTAGGATAAGAACACATACTTATGCTAGAAGGAAAGCTAGCAGTCGCTTGCTTTCCAATAGAAAAATCATTTCCATAGTGATTGGTGGTTGCTAGCTTATACTTTGAGCTTGTGCCATTTACTCTATTTTGAAATAAGCACATGGCAAAATATCAATGAAAGCTAGCGACTGCTAGCTTTCCTTCTAGCATAAGCATTTCTTTCTAAAATAAACACACATGCTTATACTAGAAAGAAAGCTAACAGTCGCTAGCTTTCAATTAGAAAAACCCTGTCCATGGTGATTGATGGTTGCTAGCTTATACCTTCAGCTTGTGCCATGTGCTCTATTTTGAACGAATGTTAGCTCTCCTTCTAGCATAAGCATTTCCTTCTAGCATAACACATGACCCTTATTATACATCATTTGTGCAGATCATGGTCTGGATGGATAGATGTCTTCTTGGATACCTTCTGTCCAAGAACAGATCACATGGCAAAAGATCAAGAAAAGCTAGCGACTGCTAGCTTTCTTTCTAGCATAAGCATTTCCTTCTAGCATTTTTGAGAAGGAAAACTTTTCTTTTTAATGAGTCTCTACTTGTGCTAGATGCAATGGATTTTTATTTATCTTTAAGTATTTAATATGTTTCCAGGACACATGACCCTTATGTTGTTTAATGAGTTAACAAAATGTAATGATAAAAGAACTACTTGGTTAATGACATAAAAATATGATGATTTAACGGTCTTCTCTGACGGACAAGGGGGTTCGGTGCTCCATTAGGAACTGTTAGTGCTCAGTTGCATCCTTAATTGCTCAGCGCGTGAGGGTTCGTGTAGTAATTTAACTGCTGATTCTTTGCTCAGGCAGTTTGACTGTCTTCTTATTTCCTCTGATTTTGGCAGAATGCCTCAGCCAGGGGACAATACCGGCATCCAGGACATCAAGAAATGTTTGGGGCGGCTGTATGAGATAGTCTCCATAAGATTTATGGATAACAGGGAGATAGCCTGCGTTATAAAAAAGATGGAGGACACTGTGAGCTACACTTCCCTTCAAATCAGCAACCATGACTCCAGGATCGATGATAATGAAAGCTCCTTGCGCGAGATGATGGGGAAGGTGGATATGATCCAGGAGGAGGGCAGCAGGAACAATGCAGTAACTGTTGAAGGGGAGCGTCAGATGGAGGAAGAATCAGTGGTGCAGCCAGTCCACTTCAGGGGCCACCTGTAATCTGGTTTTTAAGGATATATGTTTTTTTGTCTTTTATTATGTAAGATATATAAGGGTATATATTGCCCGTTCTGTTAGTCATCATGGAAGAACTCTGTATATAGTTTTTTGGACCCTTTGCAGGCTTAGTCTACAATGCTCTATCTCTGCTCTGAAGGACTATTCTTCCTCTCTTTTTGCTATGGCTGTGCACAGCCCCTTTATAATATACTCCTTTTTAGTTTCTGTTCAAAAAAAATATATGATGATTTATAGTCTATCATTTATATGGGTTCAATTTATTTATTTTTTTGTTCACAGGTCTTTAAGTAAACCAATAAACTTAATTTGGTATAAAAGCTATAACGAAGGAGGTTTTCTTTATGTATATTTTACTATGTTTATGTCTATTTTTGCACTAGAGGTAATCTATGTGTAACATTTAATTGTTATTAGCAATAGAAAACTAGAGGTAGTGTCTCTGTATAATTTACTTGTTATTAGCAATAGAAATTATCTCAAAAATTATATTCTTGGTGTAGCCTCCAAGCTTCACATGAGGTCACAAAACATAAATTAGTTAGGTAAGGAAAGCCTTGAACTTCTGCCATGTACTCTATTTTCAAATAAGCACATGGCATAAGATCAAGGAAAGCTAGCGACTGCTAGCTTTCCTTTTAGCATAAGCAAAATACTTATAGGATAATAACATATACCTATGCTAGAAAGAAAGCTAGCAATCGCTAGCTTTCCAATAGAAAAATCCTGTCCATGGTGATTGGTGGTTGCTAGCTTATACCTTGAGCTTGTGCCATGTGCTCTATTTTGAAATAAGCACATGGGTAAAGATCAATGAAAACTAGCGACTGCTAGCTTTCTTTCTAGCATAAGCATTTCCTTCTAGCATTTTTGAGAAGGAAAACTTTTCTTTTTAATGAGTCCCTACTTGTGCTAGATGCAATGGATTTTTATTTATCTCTAAGTATTTAATATGTTTCCATAACACATGACCCTTATTATTCTTGTGCATGTGAATAAAAGACATGTAATAGAATATTCTTTGATAATGCTCATTATTTCATGTATTTTTAAAACAATTTAAACTTATAGTCGACTATTTATTATTGTTTTTAGAATCTATGGACTCTGGTGCAATGACAATTCCAAGGAATAATTTGAAGAAAAAACGAATTGCAAGTGACACACAAACAACGTCTCCCCCATGTGGTATGGTGGTTTTAAATATTATTCTCTCATTTCTAAATGGTTAGACTAGAAGACTATATGGTAATATTTGTGATTTTGATTTCATTTTATTTATAGTAATAATTGCTTATTATTGTTTTTTGAAGCTGTCGTCTCCAAAGCAAGTAAAATGCCACAATCAGCATTCAAAAAACAAAAGCTTCATTCAACTCAGATTATAAATTCAACAATGGGTTCTAATTTTGAAATGATTAAAAAGTTCAAAACATCTACTGCATTTGAGTATGTCGAAGATTGGTATGTTGAGATTGAAAGTCCCATGAATATGTTTCCAGATATGTATCTATTTGGATCCATGGATGGAAATGATATACAAAGGCTAGGGATAATTGTTAATTGCTATGCTCTCAATCATAGTCAGATCGATTTTCAAATGGAGGTAATTGAAGAAAATGAAGTGAAATTATTTTCCTGCCAAATTGATTACACAAAATTTAGACCAGATTTGATTGATACTAATACAGAATTTCCAGAGTCAATAAAAAAGTCACAGTTTAAGTTGGACAGTTTTGAGAGCTTCAATGAATCTGGTCTAAAGAGTTGTGATGATCTTGTACAACGTATTACCAACGTTATGAAATATCGCTTTGTGAGATGTAAGAAAACATCATCCGTGTTTCTTTATTTGCAACAAAGAGGTAAACTACTTGATAAAATACCAGATGATAAACTCGAGGCTCAAATGCTTGCTTTGAGAAGGGTATATTTAGTTGAGCTAGAACAGAGCATTAAAGAAAGTGAGTTCATGCCTACTACAGAGTTTGTAAAATCCCAAAAAGAAGACTCTCAGATAGAGAAGCTTGCTGACCAATGCGATGAAATCCATGAAAATTTCAAGGACAGTTATTTATTTTCAAGCTCTTTTACCATGAAGGTGGATGTTCGAAGATGTGTAGAAGCACCCAAGTTATATAAATTGAGATCACGGGATGATTTAAATGTTCGAGTATTATTAAAATCGTTCCTACAGAAATTTCAAGCATCATTGCCTGATGCTCTTCTGATTCCATTTGACAAAAAAGAGTCTGATCCGATTGGAAACCCTGTGAAAATCATGAATGAAATGGATATAAATGCCAAGAACATCAATTTTTGGATAGTTGATGGGCAACACACCATTCAAGCAGCAAAAGAAATATTATCAAATCCTAAATTCAGTCTATCTGGGGAGGCAAAACAGAAGTACAAAGAACGTAATGCTCGATTCTTAGATCCATTAGTTGCTCCCAGTGTGGTGATTCGTATTTGCTGCCAGTTAAATTCTGCAAACACAATGTTCTTCAAAACTCCATTCATTGATTCTGTGCGATCTGCAAGACAATTCCTAATTGCCACAAATAAATTAAAGAAACAAAAATGTGGGAATGCTAAGACGGCTGAAGACAAGGTGTGCAATTTTTTTTTTTTTGCACTTAGTTTATATTGTTATAACTAAATTCATGGCTATTTTATTTTTGATATCACATTCTTACTAATTTATATTTGTTATTTTTTAACAGGTTGATGATGAAATGTTGTGCTCTTTCTTCGATTGTCCACTAACAAACTTTGCTGAAAAAAAAGTCTTGTTATATCTTGATGATACTACTTGGGATAAATGGGAAGTTGTTTTTAATTGTTACAAACTAGGGACATTAATGTGTTCTCCAAACCAACCTAAGGATCCAAACTATAAGACAAATAGTCTGAACAGTTTGGTATCAAGTTCTTTCCGTCCCCTTCAGGGACTAACCGCTGAAGAAATGTGTTCTGTAGCAGATAAACTATTGGATGGAATTGTCTGGTTTTCTATTCCAGTGAACCATCCAACCAATGCCATAAAAATGAAAGATTATTGTTCACAATTGAAAACCAAAAGAACAATTTTGGAGGCAATGGTAACATATTGCAAAAGTCATGATAAGAATCTGAATGATAAGATTCTTACAATATCCAATATTCTTGAGCATTATGGAATTACTGATATCATATTTTCCAACTTCTGTAAGACAATGGAAGGGTGTAAATATGTAAAAGGATCACGAAATACAAAAATAGAGTCCCTTTCTCCACAAGCGTGTGTGGTCCTTGATAGAATAATTGATGCATCGACAGATATACAGGAAATTGAGAACAGTTTTGAATTCGGTTGTCATTATGGGGGTCCTAGCCTCTTGTCAACACTTTTGCACTCTTTTCCAAGTCTGTTTCAACCAATGTTATACACTGACTTTGTTGTGTTGGATACATTGGCTTTGAAAGATGAATCATTCCTTAAGGATCACTATATTGAATTGTTTCGATTTTTAATCGAAAAAAATGGGTTGAAAGATTTTACTATGATTATCTTAGTAGAAATTTGGTCTTGTAAGGATGTACGCCAAGCTCTGGAGATTGTTGTCAAGGACTCAAATGTCAACTATAAAATGGCTACCGGTCTTTATGAATATAAAGAACAAAATAACTATAGTTATGATATAGTTTTAACTATACATTTCTATAGTGAAGAGTCTAAAAGTTTACAGGCCTCAATATACTCTCACAGTTTTAGAGACATATCTGATGAAAAAGAGAGAGATTTTGAATTCTGGGAAGAATTATTGCAAATGCATCAACAACATAGTGATCTAAATTTGATTATTTCTCTTTATGCGGGGAAAAATTTACAGCAGGCTTGATGTACATATGGAAGAAGAATGGCATGTGTCGTAGAAAACGAGTTACAAAGGACTACCATGCTGACTAACCAAGAATCCTTCCAATTGCAAAAACCAATGTCTAATATATTGCTGTTGGAATATCCAGGTATTGTACTTTTTTTGTTCTTTCTCTAGTGATTCGTTGGATTCTATGCTATTTATATATCTTCATTAACAAGATGTTTACTATAACTACTAATGGCGGAAATTGTAAAGAAAACAACGACACTTTGCAACAAAGAAATGATCAACATAGTGTGCACAATGTCGAAGAAGTTTTCGAGATGCAAATACAAGACGAAGAAAATACCATACCAGGTACATAATTTATTTTGTTTCTTTTGTTGTATTGTACTTGTTTTGTTCTTTCTCTAGTGATTCTTTGGATTCTATGCCTATTTATTTAATGAATTTCATTCGTTGATACATTTTATAACATTTCATATGTTTATTACAGTAGCAAACGAGGAGAAAAAAGACAGTGATCAAGGGAATGTGACAGAAAGCCATAGTCAAGAACATGATATCATATCAGGTACTTCACATGTCTCTTATTTTCAATTAAACATAAAATATGTCTTATAAAAAAAAATTGATTTAAAGAAGTATTATTGGTATTCGATTGAAGGTTTGTTATTTTGGCTCTAGGTTCTATGAAGACAATACAAGAGAAGTGTGGCTTATCAATAACTAGTACAAAAAATACTCAAAGTGAGTGTATTTCTTCAACAATTTTTTTTAATAATAATTTATGTAGCATGAATAAAATGAATTTACTATGATCCATTGTTGTTTTGCAGCTATTATAAGTCAAAAGAAATTAGTTATTTTTGAATTGAATAACATTTTCTATCAGAGCGTTGATGGTGATGCATCACAAAAAGAATTTATCGAGAAAATGGGAAGGGCCGCAGATTACACGATAGAGAAAAAATCATTTTGGTTTCGTCCACATGCAAAAACATTTCTTGAAATGTGTTCCAGAAATGAATCTCTTGACATTGCAATTTGGACGACATCTTTGAAACAAAACACAACAAGAGTTATGAAAAAGCTAGTTTCAGAAACATTACAAGCTAAATTTTTGTTTACATGGACTGCTTCAGATTGCAAACAACAAAAGGGAAAAAATGACATTGATAATTCAACACAAGTTATATACAAAAAACATCTGAAAAAAGTGTGGAGAATGTATTCTCAATATGATGCTACTAACACTATTCTAGTGGATTGTTCAATGGAGACAAAGAAAGAAAATCCCAAAGAAAATGTGATTATTGCCCCTTCGTTTGATGGAAAGAATGAGGATAAATGGTTGATCGCTGATCTGTGGAGCTTATTGAATAAATTGTACAAGGCACTCGATGTTCGAGATATTTTGAAGAATCTTCAATGACTTTTAATAGTACATTAAGATGACTGTTATTCATTTCCTCTATAAACAAAATCTTGAAGTTTATGATATAAATTCTTGGTCATTGTACATTTGATGACTTAATTCTACATGTGATGTGTTATTACTGTGTTTTATTTTATTATCAATTTAATGTCTATTATTTCATAATACACATATAAGGATTGTTGTTGTGTCATTATTATAAATTAACATATTATTATTTTGTTTATTTATATTGAGATATTGAGTTATAAAAAGTTAGTGATTTGAATAATAGTCTTATGTGTTTGCATAAAAATGTAGTATTCCATATTAATTAAATAATTGTATTAGGTTGTATGTATAAATTAACGTACAATTACTATGTTTGAGCAATTGCAGTTTATTTATCAATTGCGTCTTAATTGATCATTATAACTCTTACAAATCAGTGATTTGAATGTTAGTTCAATGTTATCATATGAAATTTTCTTATTTCTTAGAAATTAAAAAAATGGAAAATCATATCAGGTTGTATGTAAAAATTACCTATAATTAGCTTGTTTAATTGAAATTTAAAAAATTGTAAATCTAGGTGGTGGGTATAAATTAACATATAATTGGTTTGAATTGGACCATTGTAACTATATTTTTAAATTGTGATTTGAATTTCATTGCAATGTGCTTATATGAATTTTTCTTATAATTTCTTGAAAATTAAAATATTGTATGAGGTTGTATGTAAAAATGAACATATAAATAGTTTGCTTGATTTAAATTTAAAAACTGTAAAATTTAGGTAGTATGTAGATATTAACATATAATTAGTTCAAATGAATTCGACTATTGTAATTATATTTTTAAATTGTAGTTTATCTCATTACAATTCTTAAAATTAGTGATTTGAGTAGTAGTTGAATGTGTTTGTATAAAAAAACTATTCCACTGAAATTACTTTTATTTTTTTCATTAAGTTGTTTGTTTGGGAGTGGAAATAAATTGGATATGTTTTGATGCCATTTAGCAATGAAGTTTTGAAGTGAAAATATGTTAATGTTATATATGTGGCAGCAATGCAGATGGGAGTTAATATCAGTCGGAAGATCTTGTTGATCTTTGAAATGGAAGGAGTATTCTTCTCGTCGTATTCCAAAGATGATACGAGTTGTCAAATTCAAAGAAAACCAGATTGGGAGCTTGGTGATAAATCCTACTTTTGTAGGCCTTTTCAACTAGAAGTATTAAAATACTGCCTAAAACATTATGATGTTGCGATATGGACATCAAATGTTACTAACAAGTACATTCGACAAGTACTTGAAAAATCAAATATTGATATAAGTGACTTTCAATTCATATGGGATAGGTCCCATTGTCACTTGCAAACAAAATTCAAATCATGTAGTATGATACGGTTTTATGAGAAAATGCTAAGCGACGTGTGGTCCCAATATGGAAATAAGTACACAGAATCAAATGTATTGCTAATAGATACATCAAAGCCTACTTCTCAATTCCTCGGATATCGGTCAAACTGTATCTTAATAAAGGCTTATATAGGACATGAACACGATACTTGGCTTGTGCAAGTTCTATTCCCCTTTTTAAAGACACTTCATCGCATCAAACAGAAACGCAACTACATTCGAATGTTCAATAGAACATTGAGTTCTTTGTATTAAGTGAAGATATTATTATATGGAAATTTGTTGACGATTACATTGCAATATTTCAATACAAGTTGGACACATTTTTTAGTGAATTAATTTGTATGATTTTATAACTTTTATAGATAGATGATAATTGACAATGATATATAAATACAATTATTAGTATTATTTATGATTGCTTTTAGATTGACAAGTTTTTGCATCATACAACACTTGATTTCCCCATTCAAAATATTTTCTAAATTTGTGCTCTTAAATCAACTATTTGTAATTTAAATCATCTCATAAAAGCCAACAAGGCGTGCAAGAAACTCTCTTTAGTTTTATTTATCTATATGTATTAATACAAGTGCATTACAACACTTGATTTCTCTATTCAAAATATTTTTTAAATTACATACTCTTAAATCAATTATTTGTAATTTAAATCATCTCACAAAAGCCAACAAGGAATGAAGTTCTCTTTAGTTTTATTGATCTATATCGATTAATACAAGTGACACACAAATTTTGAATTAAACCTCCGTCTATATAAAAGCACATTTCTTACAAAAAATATTACTTCAATGATAATGAGTGCTAAGTGTACTAGAATTTAGATTGAAGCATGATGAGTCATAGATGAATGATTTTGAAAGGTATAGGCATTTGATTTCCCAATCTATAACTTATTGTAAATGTGTATTCTTAAGTTAATAGTTTATAATTGCAATAATCTCATATAAGCCAACTGGACATGAAATAAATTATTGACTGTTATTAGCCTATATTCATTAATATGAGGAGTTTATCAATGCAATATGTAATTTTTGAAATAAAACCCCATATAATTGAAGTTGCAATTGTTTTAAAACACAAAATTAATTGCTAATGAGTGCTAAGTGGTATTAAGGGTAGTACGAGATTGGTCATAAGTGAGTGACATTGAACTATAAGAAATTTGATTTCTCATTTCATTTTTTTGTAAGTTTGTATTATTAACTCAATTACGATTAATTGAAATAATCTCATAATAGCCAACAAAGCATGAGATACGCTCTATCTTTTATCTTCTTGTATGCATTAAATGAATGTATAAATGTGATGTATTTTTTGGAATAAAATACAATGTAAAAACATTCCACAAGTAGTTGAAAAATCAAATACTGATACAAGTGACTTTGAATTCATATGGGACAGCTCTCATTGTCACTTGGAAACAAAATTCAAATAATGTAGTGTGATACAATTTTATGAGAAAATGTTCAGTGATGTGTGGTCCAAAACAATGCTCAGGCCGACAATGCCGCAAACGAAGCAATTCCCCTTGGAAAAGGGATTCTTAAAATAAAAAACGACCATGTCCTGGATCCAATCCCGTAACATTATGGGTTCGACGTTTATTTGGGAGCTACTCGTTGGCAGGAACCTCATGACAAGTGGAACGATTTCCAGGCGACGGATGGGAACTCTCTCCACTCGCAACGTGGCAATTCCAAGTGTGATAGCCATTTCTAACCGCGCCACCCCTCCTTCCTCGCATCTGAACGGGCGCTCACCTCACCTCAGAATGATGGCGTCTTCGTCCCTGCGGATGACGTACTGGAGCAGTTACGCAGAAAGATCTCCCATGCTAAGGAAATCTCGCATCCTCCTCCCGTCAAGCGTGCGAAGTCAATTTCACCTCAGCACAGAGATTTAAGTGCCATAACTTCCAAAATCTCGCATCCTCCTCCCGTCAAGCGTGCGAAGTCAATTTCACATCAGCACAGAGATTTAAGTGCCATAACTTCCAAAGGCTTTGGGCTCACAGGGCCCGCGATCTGTGACATGGACATTCGGGGTACTGATTACCATGCGGCTCCCTCTCTCTGTAATGAACGAAGGCATTTATGGAACTGTACGAGAACCATAAGCAAGAGCATGAACATGTGGTTAAAAGGGCCACGTCTCATCCTGAAGGCTCTCTATCCTCATTATGGACAGAGAAATGACTCCAGCACCTCCCACAAAGCGCCCCTCAGCCCATCCCTGAATTCGAGAGGCATTTCCAAGCTGAAGGAGGTAGACTCAGGTTGGCGCAGCTATTGGGAGCTCTACGCTTCCTGCAATCTGGTTCCTCAGAAAAGCGATTGGAACCCGCTGGACAAAATGGCTCACTCAGAGGACTCGGCTGCGTCATCCCCTGACCCGCTCCTTGAACTAGAAGCAGACATTAGGACCCTTCGCCGGCGTGTACGAAGACAGGGGGAGTTCATGCGACAAATAGATGTGCAGGGAGGACACCGGTTGGATAGAATGGAGGACGAAATTGGAAGTTCGAGAGCAGAGTTTGTAGAAGCTCTTGAAATGCTGGAGACGAGGGTAACCGCTGCCATCGAAAGCATGAACAAAAGGCTTGACAAGATGGAAGGAGTTCTGGTGAAGCTGCGTGAAGACGCAGGCAAGGTCTCAGAAGAAGGCAATCGCTCCTCAAGGGATTAACACCGACGCCACCAGTCTGTCTTCCAACCCTGCTGTTTTTTGTATGTCTATTCCTAGAAAGACCTGTTTTTGTTAATACACAGGCACATGCTTTCCTAAAAGTCCTGAATATGTATAATCACAGGCATCTATTGCTTTAAACAGTTTCCAGGATAGTTAGTTTACAGACTTTGAAGTTGTAATTTTGCTTGTGGCTCTGCCACCCCTTTAATACAAAAACTAACCGCTTGTGTCAAAAAAAAATATTATTTATGATTGCCTTAAGTTTGACATTTTTTTGCATTACACCACTTGATTTTCCCATTCAAAATATTTTTTTAATTTGCGTTCTTAAATCAAATATTTGTAATTAAAATCATCTCATAAAAGCCAACAAGGCACGCACAAAGTTTTGTAAATGTGTATTCTTAAGTTAATAGTTTATAATTGCAATAATCTCATATAAGCCAACAAGGCATGAAATAAATTATTGACTTTTATTTGCGTATATTCATTAATAAGAGGAGTTTATCAATGGAGTATGTAATTTTTATTGCTAATGAGTGCTAAGTGGTATTAAGGGTAGTACGTGATTGGTCATAAGTGAGTGACATTGAACTATAAGAAATTTGATTTCTCAATTCATTTTTTTGTAAGTTTGTATTACTAACTCAATTATGATTAACTGAAATAATCTCTTACAGGCCAACAAAGCACGAGATATGTTCTATCTTTTATCTTCTTATATGCATTAAATGAATGTATAAATGTAGTATGTAATTTTTGGAATATAATACAATGTAAAACCATATAATTAATTGATAATGAGTACTAAGTGGACTATTTAGATTCATTCGATATGTGCCATAAATAAATTCAAAAGAGCATGGGGTCATATATAAAGTTCAACTAAAAGATTTGAAAAATATGTTTCAACATCTATTTCTTCGACATTTAAAAATCTTATCATTTTCTTTGCCTTTTGGTGAAAGTAATTCTCGGCCATGATTTCTTAATTCGATTTCTTCACACTTTCATTGTGTATGTATAATGTTGTACCTAACAACTATCCCAATTTTGACGAATTTATAGTTATTATTTGGTGACATCAATACATTTCTTATAATTTATTTTATTTTAATTTAATATTGTGATTTCCTTCCAATCATGCTATATTATAATATGTTATTTAACAATGAAAATATTTAATATGATACTTTGTTCACTTCAAATATAGATAGAGATCTTCTTGTAATAAAACATGCAATTATGTGTGCAACTTAACTTCATTAATCCTACATTTTATATCTTCATGAATATTTTTTCTCACGATTCAACAAATTACAGATTTTCATATACTCCTCCTAATTTATGGCATACCGAACTAGTTATAAATGATACAACATTTCATTTTTTATGATTGTATATTAAAAACAGTTGGAGTAAATAAAATTTGTGATCAATAAAAACATTCTTTCTAGGATTAGTTTTTCCAATTTTAATGGAATATTTCTTTAATGCATAATTTTTACAAATTAAATGAAATAAATAAAATATTTACAAAAAAATTCAATGTCATAGAAGTCCTTGTAATAGATTTTTTCTAGATTTAATGAAATAGGTGTTATATACATATTGTCTAGATTATCAGAAGAAGCAAATTCATTGTATAAATTGAAATGGAAGGAAAACAGTCTAGTGAAAATGGTTTTGAAGATCATGTATCAAAGAAATGGAAAGTGCAATTGGAATAGTTGTAGTTTTCCATTTGCAAGTGGCAATTTTTTTGAAAATGCTATATGGAAGCAGAAGACAAAAGCCAATCTGGATTTCCAATGCCATCGGATTATAGCTCCATTCTCTCACTGATCAGGATGACCGATGCCACTTCCCTTTCTCTGCCAGATCTCGCACCAAGAGTTACACCTCATGACAAAACAATTCTTATATGAACTCACTATCAACTTCCTCTATAACAGGTCTTCTAGTAGGGCCACAAAACAATCCCTTCCAACTTCCAACATTGCCTCTTATCCGGTGAGTGATTCAATGGTCAAAAAGAGAGTTGGTGACATGATTTGTTCTGCATCATCCATTCTAGCGATATGCCATGATGCTGATTTCCAGTTGCTAATTTGTGGCACTACATGGAAGAAGGGAACTACAGACCTTTTTTGTAGCTTGCTTACTCCAGATAAGTCAGCTATGTTTTGGGACAAGCAACTATGCTAGTTGATGTGACCAGAAAGGGAGGGTGAGTAGATACAAGATAATGAAACATATAACTAAGATATATTCCCTTCCTTTGATCACAAATAGGCCAAAGGGAATGCTAAGTACAATAGTGCAATATAAAAGTGGGAGTGCAAAGGACATTGCTATAAAAGTATATAAAGCATAAAGCATATCTAAACTATGCTACATTAGATAAGATCTATGGGCTAAGACCATGAAATTGAGAATAAGAGGTAATGCCGAAACATGCAAGTACTTCTAAGAACACAATGACAAAACCTCCAAAGAGGAAAGGGGGGAGGATCTAATGCCTGAAAGATGTAGGCCAACCATCCCTGAAGTCCTCTCTCCTAACATCTGAGGCTAAAGTGAAGAAGCTTGTGATAGATGACCATTAGATGATCTAGATATGCTGGGGGATTTATTATCAGATATATCTTGTTTCCCAAATGATGTAGCCCTGTATGGAGATGTGGAGTAAATCTCTTGTTTGTTGATGTTGTGTGAACTGTACCGGAATCTATTGCAACATCCTTGTACAAGTATCACTTGTTGGGTTCGGAATGCCTCCCAAGGTCTATTGTTTTGTCATAGCTAAACATTATAGTTGAGTACAAACTTGGTTTCAAATGGTGGAAAAGATATCTCATGTAATACAACTGAGTACAGCCATTGAGGATCTTATGATTGATTTCTCATATTTTTTGTCTTAATTAACTATTGTACAAAGTGTGCCAATTATTTTATTATTTTGTTTTTTCATTTTCGCATATTTTTTATGCAAAATGTAGTGCTACTTCATATATACTATATAATTAAAATCTATTATAATACCCATGGAATTCTATCAATATTATTATTTATTCTCATATGAGATCAGGCTCGAGGCTTTATTAAAATCAAAAGTCATTTCTGGCATTGTTATGGTGCTAAATTAGGCATGAAGTTCAAATATAAATCCAAATTTGCGCCACAATCTCGGTTAATTATTCTATACTACAAGATTCCCTTTCCCATTTTCAATAATTGACTCAGTTGGAATACAATATGAAAACATTTCAAACTGGAGTTGAGTGGGAAAGTCATCTTTCATGATTTCTAGAATGTGTTGGATTTTCTAAAATACCTTGTTTCCTTGTATTGATGAATATCCATGGTTGAAACTCATTGAGGAAGGAGTTATAGGTGAGAAAAACCATGGCTAAATCCATGGGTGATTGAGACATGCTGATGAAGTAGGATTGGATTGGACTTCCTCAATAATAATAAAAATTTAGAAAACCCTGCTAATGATGAATAAAAACAAAAAAAACACAAATATAATAACAGTTTTTTGAAAAAGGGATACACGCATACCCATGGTCTACCCATTTATTATTTTAGATTTAGGCAAGATCATTTGCATGCGACCAACTTTAGGGTCAAGTTGTTCTCCTAGGGTTTGGTTGTTCATCACACCCCACAAACTCTAGACTACTAGAGGGAGGTGCAACTTCTCCATAACTAGAATCCCTCGATTTGTATGAAAATTTTCCTATGGTTTGTTCTACAACTTTGAGCACACCTAGAAAAGACTTGGAGCAGTCTACACCCTTTATTCTCAGGATCCTACTAGGTTTAGGTAGAGAATTTTTGGGAACACTTTATAAGCATGAGAATGTAGTATAGTTTTTCTATGCAATAATTTTGTTCTTTCTTTAGTTGTTTGGACTTTGTAGGGGTATAAAACACAGAAATAGGACAACACCATGAATTTCACTTCATAAAAATTGTAAAACTTCGAGGAGAAGATATTGTAAAACCCAAAACTAAGCAAGAATTTGTTATTCTAATGATTCATAGTTTATAGTTCTATACTTTCTAAAGTACAGGGAAAAAGGTTGAAGTGAAATTTATGAATTTACATTGAACAAGACTAGGAAAGGAAAAGAAAATCAAGTTCAAAGTCAGCTTCAGCAAGCTCAATCATGGAAGTGGGACCTTTTAATGAAATACAGACAATTAGTGAGTTGGAATCATGGCTCTAAATATTTGAATATTACAAGGCAAGAGGGGCTAGGATTAGGGGGTGCATGTAATGGATTGAATCCAGGGATGTGCCCTCTAAATTCTATTTCTAGCACCTAAAGAGAAAACTGAATCCAGAGCAAATTTTAGTTCTACTAGATCGAAGTTGCAACCTTTCAGCAGATGAAATTGAAGTTTGATAGATTTTCAAGAACATTTCCAATATATATTTCACTTCAATAGGCTTCGATCCTTGTAACACTTCCCCCAAAAGATAGAAACTTATGAGAGGGTATGTCCTTCTTAGGAACTATTACTGGTCGAATTAGAGGCAACAATGAAAGGCCTAAATTTATTCCCACTATTCCTACAATTCATGATTTGCATGATCCACTACATTGTGATGAGATCTGTTACGATTTAAGGGATTTATGATAGGAAAAAGGTATGGATCATTCTTGGTGAATCTATGAGGGAATATCTCTTCTTCAACACCTTTCACAAACATATATCCGTGGGTATTTTGGGTAGCAGATACAGGCAGCATGTACGGCATATTTGTGACACCTTTTGTTTGTGATAGTACCTTCCTCATACCCTAAACTACAATTTCTCATTTTGGGAAAGGTATATGATATCAATCTTAAATTTAGTGTTGTTGGTAGTTAAGTAATGTGTACACCATTCAAATAACACGTCTCTGCATGGATGAAAATGCCTACAGACATATACCATCCATCAAACAAGCAGTTACATTAATTTTGGGCAGTTCTAAGCTTGTTTTGGATAGTTTTATGGATCGTAATAGTAATAAACCTCTTAATTCTGATTTATGTGCACATTGGGAGCTATTTTGGCTAGTCTTCTAGGCATGAAAAAACCCTAATCTCATAATCTGGGCACGAACAACCATTTTTAACAGTAAAAAATGCACAGAATACCCAGAATATCATGAATATAAATTCAATATTATGTATATAACACAGAATACCCATAAACCAGGAGGTAAACCTTTTAAGCTAAAGCTAAGACCAATGATTAGAAGACATGAAACAGGAATATCCATACCTGTGTCCCTTGTGGAAATTGAGAAACTACAATTTCGTCAACATGCGTATTCGTGCCACTAGCCTCTGTTTCTGACCGGTCAATAAAATCCGTATCATCAAAGTTGTCATCATTCATGAATCTGGTATACTGCATAAATTCCATATAATTTATAGACATTAGATTTGTAGAATAAAAAAATTAGATTTCATATAATAAATTGAAAAATATTATTGCATACTTACGTACCTTGCCTCTATTTTGATTTTGTCCAGTGATGACTCACTTATAATTATCTCTACAGTACATTGCATACTACTGAAGCTCTAATCGAGTCATGCTACTCAAGCGATCATCAGAATAATCATCAAATGGGATTTCATCCATACTGGTTGAAGATGACAAAGTATTTATCCCGATTTCCACCCCTGCCAATGCAGCCCCAACATGCTCTTTTATCTCTTCCCTCACCCCTCTTGCTATTTGGGATGTCATTTCCAACTCCTATGGCAAAGCAACGACTCTAGGATGTGGTTGTACTAACCGAGGCATCAGACGCCTATACTGAACATCTTGTCGTGCATCAGGTCGTTCATATGTACGACCTTTGCCAGCACCATATAAACTGGATACCGTATCTGTACAGTCGGGGTCCATGTGAAACTGGAACTCTGCAATCAGCATCTTAACAAAATACTGAGGAACCTCATCATTATTAGGGAACTTCCCATATGCACACACGAACCTGGAATAAATATGGGGTGCAATCAGTGGATCATTGAATCTTGCGATCTTTAAACGTTTTTTGTCTTCAGGCCGCAAGTCAAAACATGAAAAGACCATTTCTTTTGTGACAAGTTTTTTTATTTCTTCAAACTTGTGGTGACCCATCACTGACAACCGCCTCCTATGCATCATGTCATGAAAAATATGGGTTGATGGTCCAACCCCAAGATATGTCTCGATCAAACTGTTCAAATTGTGCAAAACAATCTGGAGACACTGTTGAGAACCAAAAGAGATATTTGAAGTGTCAAGTTCTGCCTCCAATCTCAATGAATGCTCCTTCATCTCTTCCACAGTCAACATAGTGATGTTGTCTTCCCAGGGAGTCTCCTTGGGAACATCTCTACTATGACTGTAAAGAGGAATTATATCTTTCATTGCGAGCATACTGTTGCACCCGACGATCTATCCTTGTCTGGGGAGGTGGATTAGGATCAGCAATAGCAAACCCTATAAGAAGTAAAATGCATGTGCAAGTATTAAAAACTATATATATAATTTGTCAATCAAATTATAAACATTTAAATAAAATGTGTTCATTTTAAATACCTGATGGAACCTCTGCATTATCATGAACATGGTGAAAAATATAAATAAAGTCTTATGAACCATCATTATTGTTAGAATGTCGAGAAGCCCCTCTAGAAAACCAAATATTGGCAATCACATGTAAGTTTACCAGGAAAATCATGTAATTTTTCACAAATAAAACAGTCATGTCAAACAAAAATTCTAGTCAAAATGTATGTAAACAATCTCTACCTGGAGATGGCGTATCTAAAGAATAAGACACTAAGGGTGCCATCTGTGGTTGTCCAACGGCCCCTGTAGACCCACCCTCACACAGACATCTATCATTTTGAGAGCCACCACCTATGCATAACAAGATCTTAGAAAGATCTGTGTAAAAGAATTTTTATGTTTATATAGACTTGAGCATGAATTGAATGACAATTGAATTTACCTGATGATGACCTCAGGGAGTGAAGCTGCATACTAGCCAAGATTGCTTGACCCTGAAGCTATGAACCTGTGCCTGATAAGAATTTTCCACAAATTAATAAACATGTCAAACAAGAATTCTAGTCAGAATGTATGTAAACAATCTCTACCAGACGATGGCGTATAAGACACTAAGGGTGTCCTCTGAGTTTGTCCACCGACAGTTGTAGACCCCTCAGACAGATGTCTGTCATTGCGAGAGACACCACCTGTGCACAACAAGATCTTAGAAATATGTGTAAAATTTTTTTATGTTTATATAGACTTCAGCATAAATTGAATAACAATTGAATTTACCTGACGATGACCTCACGGAGTGTTGTTGCATAGAAGTCAAGTTTGCTTCACCCTGAAGCTGTGAAGCTGTGCATGATAAGAATTTTCCACAGATTAATAAACATGTCAAAACGTGTCAAACAAGAAAAATATATTTCAGATTAACAATCGAATATACCTGACTGCATCACATGTCTTCATCTAGCACTGATGGTAGATGTCTCTGGACGATCCATGTGTCCTTGTTAAGACAAAATGAGAAATCAACCAGGTTAATCATAAACTTAGAGATATAGGCACATGAAATGCAACATTAGAACCTATTCTAGCCTAAATTAATGCTAGCAAGCACACTTCAAAATGTAATAAAACCAAATCAAACAATGAGGTAAACTAACACCACAGGATTAGCTTAGAATTGGACCACAAGATCATATCTACCATGTTAGATCTTGATCTTTGATGTCTTATTCTGGTAGAGGTTGACTAAGCTACTAAAGCAAACTACAAAATGCAAGAAAAGGAAATCTGGAAATGACTTTCAAACAACTAATCTCTTAGAAATATTCTATAATCAAAAGTGTTATATTGCATAGACTGACCATCGCCCCCCTAGAATCGCATAGAGGGTGATGGTGGAAAAAAAGTGGGAAAAATGAGGCTAGAGAAAGGTGTAACAGTAAGTGTCTCATATAGGCAATGAAGTGGGGTCTCCAATGGTAACCTAGGGTTCCGATAGAAAGATATTTTGTTTGTTATTATGGATCAAAGTTTTTCTTGGTTAGGGGGTGGGGTGCAAAAATCCAATGCTTGAAATATTACAACCAATTGTATAAATGTTTAGTTGACTCTTTAATGAAATACAAAATGTTGTGTACGTGATTCATTTGCTTTTGTTGTTGTCCCATAAAATCTAGTCTCTTTGTAGGTGTCATGGACACTATATTATGATATTACAACTAGTTGCTAACCAAATATGCATTCAATTTTTTATGAGAATGTACTTTAGATTTATACCACTTGTAGCATATAAATTTGGTTCATTAGTACTCACATATGCCTACCCATAAGGAATGTCATGGTGTGGCCCAATTATGTGTTGTATCCATGTGTGCTCCATGACATAGATATCTCTCTACCATCCCTTGGTCGTGTTGGACCACCTTCCTTTGAGTTCCCTTACCTTAGTGTAGTGTTGGAACTAAACACTAGACCCTAAGATTCAGTGTGTGGGCCATCAATAATGTCCACGGGTATTACTGTTTTCAATATATTCCTAAGAAAGGTAAAGTCTCACCCAAGGCACTTGTGAACATTATCATCTGTGTGGGACTACTCATCAACTCAAAGATGTCTTATTTGTATGTTGGATGTTGTTAAGCAACAAGAAGGGTGATGATTGGAATCAATTGCTTAAAATTGTAACCATTACTAGAACATCCTTGAACAAAACTAGAATAGAAAACTATCATTGCTTTATTGAAGGCTTTTAAAATAGTATAAATAGCCCTCTGCAATACAGCTCCTCGTCATAGAAAGTAAAAAATGAATCTAAGGAGATTTGAATTGAGATAAATGATTCCAACCCTCAAAGAAAACCAATTTAACATACAAATACAATATACATTCTCAGCCAATGGATGAAGGCCCCTTCAACATGAATGCATTAAGAGACAAATAACCCATGTACTACTTTAAAAAAATGCCAAGTACTTAAATGGGATTAGATGGATATCCCATCTCTTCAACTTGGAAGTGTGCCTTCAAAATTCCTCATCTAAACTAAATACATGAATCTGGTTGCCACTCAGGTTGGACATATTAAGCGTTGGTTGCAAGTCATCAATGATTATTAATTTGCTTCTGGCTCATAATCGAAATGGAGTATGGAGTATAATTTTTTCTTGTAACCAGATCACATCAGTACACAAAGAAATTAGGAGCCGTACTTATTATTGGTCACAAAATCGGCCCTATTTATACTGGTCACAAAACTGGCCCTTTTACTTAACTGGGATAACCTGACTTTCACCAATTGGGCCGACCTGACTGGGGCAATCATGCCCATTGTTTGGGGCAATTTACCCATAGACATTTGTTGAGCCGACTTGTCTATTTTGACTTATTCTTTTGGGGTTTTACATGATAATTTAAATATGAATATTTCCCGAAGGAAGGAAGTACCATAAAAATACAATTCGAATATCTTCTGAAGTTGCATTCTTCAACATCATCACACCTCTGTCCACTAAGCATATGATCTATAAAATATCATGGATGTTCCCTTGGAACAATTCATCACAACAGATGTTATAATGTTTTACTTTAGATTTTAGATTACTAATTTAGTGTACAAAATATTGAAATAAACAAAAACTCAAATGCACTTGCTAAGCAAATAACACATCATCCACACAATAAACACAAAATGTACATTTGGAAAGTTCAACACGGAAGAAAACTCATCTATAAGGTGAATCTTATGCCTTGCTCTTTTCTTCTCAATTATGAGATAGAAAGTGCACTCACTACATAGTTTCCATGGGCACGGTGCCCTATGTGGTTTCTATAGGATCCTCTACTTCCTTTATTCTATGTCAATATCCCACTCTTAAATCTCTACTCTATCATGGAACAATACTTAATAGGATATGAATGTAACCTATGTATATCCTAGTGGACAAGTATTTAACAATGCCCTAATCGCCATCTAAGTTAGGATTAGGGATTTTACATGCATCAATTCTCTACTTTATCATGGAACATTACTTAATACAATATGAATTTATCCTATTTATATCCTAGTGGACCGGTATTTAACAATGTCCTAATAGCCATCTAGGTTAGGATTATGATTTTTACATGCTTCAACCCTTTATTAGGGCCAGGGTTTCAAATACTCTAATTTTTTTGAAAGACTCTACATGATTAATTCCACATGTGTGAGTAATGAAAGCTAATGTGGCATCCACCCAATATCATGGTGGTTAATAGGATAAATAAACTTGTGAAAAGCATAACTTCCTCATACAAAGTCTACTTGAGGTGATCTTTGATCTATTGGAAAGCTCTTAATGGCGCCTAGAACTCTATTCAGAAAGTTTTGACCCCAAAAACAACCATTTAAAGCCTCTAACAAGATCCAAACATTTTTGGACTCTAAATAACCAAGGCGGGACCTACCACTAAAATGGGCCCCAATAGCCAATCGCTGCTTTTTCCCCCAAAAATACCGTAATAGATGAAAAATATATATAATGATTCATTTTGGATCAATTAAACTAGTTGAGTAGTTATACCAAAGCAATTGGATGGTGCACTAAAAATAAAAAATGAGTTTGTTATGCACCATCATCAATCTCTATGGATGTCACCTTCCTCACTTCAAGGGAGTTAATTACATCTTCATGATGTATAAAATGACCTTATGGGTCAATCTAACAATTTCAATAATGTTTGCATATGCGGTAATTGTTGTGTATCAAAATATTTCAGTTTCTTGCAATTCTATGTTTGTTGAATTATGTTTTATTGTGCTTAACTATTGTAATGATATCTTTCGTTACCACCTCCTTGAAAAAAAAACTCTCTTATCTACCTCATCTCTTGGTTATGCATTAAATTCTGTTACATAAATTTTAAATTAAAAATTTAGAGGGAGATTAGAAACATACATTTTCATGTATTTTCAATTTATCTCCCTATCGGTTTACTAAAAATTATTCATGTGGATAATCATTGGATACAATATTAAATTGTGCAGCCAATGTGCTTATATTTTTAATAAACCCTTCAAAATATTAATTGAAAAGAATGTACGAGACATTCATTTCTTGGTGTTTTGGGTAGCTTTGGAAGTTGTGTCCTTTTGATGTTGAAGCTTTCTAAGGCTTACTCATTTCTATTGGACCATTAGAAACATGGTACTATCTATGTTTCTCTCCACCTCAATCCAACCTTCAATATGAATGATATTTTTCTATGGTTTGACGTGAGGGTGAGCTAATATGGCCATAATATATTTCACTGTGGGAAATACTTTGGGAAGTTGATTCTATGTCATTCTTTGATGATTGACAATCAAGAGCTTGATACATTCTCTTGTTTTTTCTAATTGAACCTTCCACTTGGTGCAGGCTATTAGTCTCAATTTCACTACAAAACAACTTCAGAATTTATGAATATTTTGTTGAATCATAGTAACCTGAGTGATACTACATGTATCATCTAATATTCTTCTCCATACACCTCCCTATAAAGTATGGAATGGAGCAACTATGACAACATTTTGGGTTGAAAATGTAGCATTGACTATCAATGCCATACCTATTGTATAAAATCCTACAAAGCAGTGTTGAGTCATTTTAAGATATGAAATTGATATATGATATCCAAGAGAATTAACATTTTAAAAGATTAGTACTTGGTGAGCTAAGAGTCCTTTCTGGTCAAAATAAAATACCTATATAGTGCAAGGAAAATAAGAAATATAAACATGTGCATTATCTTCCCTCATCTGACTCCTGTCTTTAGCTCCCTTATTAATTTGTCATCATTCACATCTACATTAATCCATTTGCATTAACCCATTATACTTATCTCACTTTTGATGTGAACATCACTCAGTCCCCAGCTAAAAATATTGGCCGACCTTGGATAATATGATATATGGTTGCAGGGAGTGGGGTTGTAAAAAATGTAGGGGATTGTAGTAAAAATTGATACAACAGAGCGGAATGAACAAGGCATTAAAGGAGATGATAGCCAGGGTTTTCTAACTAAAAACATCTTAAAAATGATGAATTGTGGTCAATATTCAAGGAGAAAGTGAATGGAAAACTTGAGTTAACTGAAGAAGAGTGTTGATGGAGTGCAAAGAAGTCGAACACTAGTAAGATGTGGTTGGTAGCAGCACTCTGAAGTACTTTGGAGCAGGTAGGAAGTATTCTGCAACTTTATTGAATTATGTAGCTGCAAATGAAGAGGTCTTTCGAATTCAGCAATGCAATTTCACACTCAATTGATGTCGGATTCAACGATGGTGAGCCTCAGGATGCGGGTTTATCAAGGTAGAGGCCTTATATCATTCTCAAAATGGTTTCAAAATAGTGAAATCTCCCAACACACTAGGGCCACATTGACATGGATTCTTTGTTTACACTTAAGGTTGCTCAATGAAGTAGAAATCCCCAACCCAGTGAGGGAAGTTATCTTGGCTATTGACACTCAATGTGGATAGATGGGGATGGATGGATGGGGAGAGGCATGCATCTAGTCATTCACCCTTTCACCCTTCCCTTGCCCTTACCTATTATGCGTATATCAACCTAGACACTGGAATACCTAGACGAGAAGACTTGGTGGATTCATCAAGCGCTTAGGAAAATACAATTAGAGAGGAGGCATGGCATTATACAACATTCCCTTACCCCTTCTGTGCATTTTTACTTGGAAGTCAATGGTATTCACAAGAAGGTTATAAAATACTTAGATTATGCTCAAAGGAATGTGTAATACAAAGCCCAGGTTGCCATTGAGGTGATAAAGGTTCTAAATCAAATCCTGACCTGGGATCTTGACCTTTTGGGATCAATGATAGAACCTCTGTTTGCATGGACATAGATGCCTGCATCGTGAAGCATATTTTCCCATGCCACCATGGCCCGGACGAGAGTAAAAATAGCTTTAACTAATAGTTCGAAGAGATAAAACTGGTGCAGCGGAAAAATGTGCTTCTAGTTGGAAGAGGGTCCAAAGAAAAGGGTCCAAATATACCGTTGGTCCAATCACAAGAGGAATTCGGCCTCTAAACCTAACCCTAAGGGTGAATTGATCGAAATCAGATTAGTTCCAAGGAACGGTAGCCAAATTTGAAATTGAATTCAGTTGGGTTTTAGAGAGATGCCCGTGGAAAAAGAGAACATACCCGTGTGCGGTTGTCTAATGGTATGGTCGTCTAGATCGAACTGGCGATGGCGGTCCTCTTCTCATGGCCGTTCACTTCATTTCCGTGGGTGGCCTTCCCTGAAGGTGTTTCAGCAAATAGAGTTGCAGTGCACTTGCTCTTCCTTCCCTTCGATGTTTCAGCACAGTGTTAGTTTGAGCGAAAACAGACAACAACAACAACAGTGTTGAAAATGACAATGCGTGTGGCGGGGAAATATTATTGCATTTATATAGTTAAACATGTCTCGGCCGAGACGTTAAAAGGAATCAAAACTCTCGACCGAGAAATCTGTCCGAGAGTTTGACAAAAAAATGGTTATACTCTCGAACGAGAAATTAAAAACTCTCGAGCAAACAATTCTCTAACTATGGAAAAACTCATGGACAAGAGAAATATAACCGTGGTTAATTTCTCGCTCGAGAAGTAGTAAAACTCTCGCCCGAGAAAATTTGTTGACTTTTGTCTCGGGTGAGAAAACGGAAATTAGAAATAAAAAAAAGCAAATTGTCACGGAATTGTTTCCCACCTTCGTGTTTTCACCCCTAGTACTTGAGTCTATGCTTCCTGAGTCTATCCATCTGCTCATGCTCTTGTTCAAAGGAAGTATTGAAACCAAAGTCGGCCACTCCTCATATCTCTTGACTATTGCATGTCAGCCATCCCTTACAATTAGATCTGTTAGTTCGAGTTCTTCCAAATCTTTCAACGTAGCTTTTACCTCGTGCTAGTTGATGGGGGATCCATTAATTCCCTCCTTCTAGCGAGTCTCATTCTGTCGACTCCAACTAATTTATTCCAGAATCGAGACTTAGAGTTTGTTGAGTACATTGAAGCTTGCAGTCATTAGTGGTAGGTTCTATCGCCATCGACAGATTGGGAATTCATCAATGTCCCCTGATCGATGGATTCATCAAGTGCTCGACCTCAACACCTCTATTCACACTTGGTGAATGTACCCTGTGCCTTGATTCCCATTTTCATTATTGGTGGGTTATCTCACATCTGTTAATGGTATACATCAATGACCGGTAATCAGACAATGCCACATCAGGTTCGACATCAACACCTCTATTCACTTGATAAGGAATGCACCGTAGATGACTTGCGTAGAAGACCCTAGACTTCAGTGGCATTCAATATGCTATTAGTGATTGTGATTATACGTATGAGAGATCAGTCTCATACATCAGCAGTTTGTACCTTCAGTTTACATCAGTTGTTTCCTTTTCAGCAGGAGACCATATCTTACTGTATATTGGGTCATGGCTATGACCACTCATGACATGTATTCACTATATACTTCCTATTCATGGCCATTGTATCAGATTTCTATGTATTGTACCGATATGTATTCAGAGATATCATTTTATTATGATGAGTGGGCTACTCCTTCCATTTGTGTCTTTATCACTCCACTTCTGAGATTCATAATGTATTCTAGCCATCGTAGTACCTTCTCTGACTTCACACGTTAGGGGGAATATGTTACAGCGTATTTTTCCACCTTGTGAGCATTTATACTCTTTGGCTTCCCTTACCTATTTATAGACTCAAAACCATACTTGTGGTGCCCATTGAACCCATTTTTCCCTATTTTTTGTCCTGTATGCAAGCTACTTCATTACACCTCGCGTATACGCAAGATTCATCACAACAGCCAGTGTACATCAAATTTTTGGTAAATAATAGTAAAAACTCTATTCTTCACTCCAAAATGTGGCCATTGTGACCTTTGGCCCTCCATGTATCCTGAAACGACTCGATTCGACCTTTCACCTACCTTTGGAGGGTTATATATTAAGCTCTTATGGTGGATGGAAGGAGGAGAAGGAGAGAAAATCGGAACTCTAATGGATTTTTTCCATAGCTTGAGTATACATCCATTGATCCTAGTTGTTCTGAACCCTTTAAGTTCACCTACCAAAATCTTCCATATCTTGTGAAGGACTCATTCCTTTACTCGTGAGTTTTCCATTGCATGGGGGATTGAAGTGGTGGATACACAAATGGAGGGACCTAGTTCTTGGTTCAGATGAGTTGCCGGAAAGAGGTTGCATCATGTACTTCTTGTTCATATTAATAGAAATACTCATTTTATCGTCCAATTGATGTTGTGAATGGTTTATTTTCATTGGGTACATTTGCTTACATATATAATGGAATATGCTATTGTTAATGCTAACAACTTTCATAAATCATATGCACTTGCTTGTGTTTATTGTTGAGACTAAGCTGCAAGTTCAAGTGTGGTGATTGGAAAGCTCAACGGGGATCTACATCAAACGTCTGGTTGAATGTTGTTATTTTATTCCACTTCTTAGCATTTACATTTATATATCATGCATTGGGAATTGAGTTGATTTATGGTAGTCATATGTCTGTTGTGGTCTACCCCAAGCCATAGGAAGTTTTTCTCTGTAACAATTTCAGTACACAACCGAATTTTAGCACTACTTACAATCCACAAACAAATGGTCAAACGGAAAGAATAAATCAAGTGATTGAAGACATGTTTCACATGTATGTGATGAATAAACTATCTAGGTGGGAGGATTATCTACACTTTCTAGATTTTGTGTACAATAATGGGAATCAAGCATCATTGAAAATGAGTCCATTTGAAGCTTTATATGGTAGGAGATGCAGGGCACTAGTGAGTTGGGATAATCCAATGAATAACATTGTTCTTGGGAAAAAACTTAAGGAAATTAAGCAAACAGTTGCAATAATTAGGCAAAATTTGAAGGCATCCCAAGACATGCTAAAAACCTATGTAGATAAAAATAGAGTGCATAGAAAATATCAATATGGGGGTTGTGTTTACCTCCAATTGAGGCCAAGGAAGAGTTCCTTGAAGGTTGGAAGTTGTGGCAATTGTCACCAAGATATTGTGGTCCATTTGAAGTGCTTGAGAGGATAATGCTAGTTGCATATAAAATTGCATTGCATGCTACAACTAAGTCTTATTATGTTCTCAACTTTGTTTACTTAATAAATATGTACATTATGCTAACCATGTGAATGATTAGGATGTGATCCAGGTGAAACCATAGGGGGGGTTCCAAATAGAGACATTATGCATCCTTAACAAGAAAGTAGTCTTTATTTGGAATTGAGCCATCAAATAAATAAAGGTTCAATGGAATCACTTGGTTCTTGATGAGGATACATGGGATCTAGAGGATGATATTAAAATTCCATACCCACTGTCTTCTGATTTTTTAGGAAACACCAAGGATAGTGTTGTTCCAAGGGGGAGGGGAATGCAATGCCCTAGTTTTGACCCTTGTAATGTAATAAATTAGATTATGTAAAATAAATTAAATATGTTAGTAAAGATACCTAGTGCAGAGTTTAAGGATAAATCCCAACTAGTGAATGGTTGGGCATGTATGATGTAAATATCCATCTATGGGACATGTGCTAGGATTTCCATGATCATTCAAATCTATGAAAACATTTATTTTGGAATTTAATAAAATGTTCAAATATGGTTGTGTAAAGAGCACTAGAGGGGATATGATTCCACTAGAGAGGAAGTGGAAAGGGGGGCTATGGGAAATTAAATCCTCATTTTCTAAGTGTCATCCTTATAACTCATATATTTTCTTCCATGTTCCTTAAATGAACCATTGACCTACTTCGAATTATTAAACCAATCATTGAATGCATGTGTGAGGTTGGTGGGAAAGCCTTCTCATGTAATTATGGAAACATGGGTTGAATATATCCCTTATGAAATTATAAGAGTCCTTCATTTTATGACCAAAATTAATTCTATTTTTTATTTTCACCAATCCTCTCATTTACAATTGAATCTACTACTCACTCCATGCAAGGAGTGGATATTCTACATAGTTCATGATGTTCTCTTCATTGCTAACAATTACTAGACTAAGAAATTAACCAAAACCATTAGTATGAAGAGGGAATCATATACATTAAAGTGAAGATGATTGTTGTAGGAGAGCATAGAGGTTTGACAATTTAGAAACCTTCACCCACTATACATTTCTACTCTTTGGATGCTTGAGAATCCAGGAATTGATTTTATTGGTAATTCTATGAAAACATATAGTAGATTGGACTCTTTCTGCACACACTAAAGAGAAATGTAAGGGAAGGGTTCTCTAAGGGACCATTGATAAAAGAAAGGGTAGGCCTTGTGTTACTGTGGGTAGTGTAAGATATTTCCATACTTGTGATGGTTGAATGGGGTGTAATTCTATTTAGTGAGCAAATTGGCTAAGAATAAGGACAAATGGGTTGGGTTGAGAGAGAGAGAGAGAAGTCTATAGTTGTTTCCTTCACCTTGGTGACCTCATAGCATGGATTGGGTTTTGTATCTACAACTAATACCTATGTTTGAGTGGAAAATTTATCTTCCACAGCTAGTTCCTTAGGTCTTGTCCATTTAAAAGATAAGTGTTCATTGTTGTCTATGGATATCATTGATTATATTTCTTTATGTGATGAATATCATTGATTATGCATGTTACGTGTGTAAAAATAGTTGTTGATTCAGTTGTTTTTTATATTTATGTACTTTCACATGCATTTCTTAAATTATGGCACTCATTAGAGGCTTAATTAGTTTTAAACATGAATGTTTTCCTCTATGGGGAAGAATTTGAAAATATGGATGATGTAGCTACCCATCTAGAGGCCAGGATGTCAGATGAGGATGTTACAAATTATGTGGTGGTGTAATTTTGTGCATCTCTAGATAAATTGTTGCTTGCAAAGTACACCAAGTGACCTAGTGTTTATTCCCCTTCTTGTACTAATACATTTCCTAGTTCTATGAAAGACACATCCACATGCGCATGAAAAATATTTCCCTAATCCAAGAATACAAGGATTGGGATCATGACCATCTTTTGATTTAATTTTGTGAACCCTAATTCATAAGATACACTCCAAACAAACAATACCCATGTTTACAATGAATCTTGCATCGACGTTGTTAGCTTCACATAACCCTAATCCAAGAATACAAGGATTGGGATCGTGACCATCTTTTGATTTAATTTTGTGAACCCTAATTCATAAGATACACTCCAAACAAGCAATACCCATGTTTAAAATGAATCTTGCATCGACGTTGTTAGCTTCACATAACCTCAAATAAAACATTTATAGTACAAAATATTTCCCAAAGTAGACTATAACAATGAAATTTTACTAAGTGCAAGAAATATGGCGATCATTGCAATCTTGGAAATATCCGCTAGTATCATATGTTCCAAAAAAAATTGAACGAGGTATAAAATTGCACTTCTTGATGTTGAGTAACAACTACATCAATGACACCTATCTAGATTGAGCCACAATTTTGATCCTTGAGTAGGTTCTATAATGTTTAGTCATCCAAATATACTTTAACAAACTTGTGAATATATTCCTAGAAGGATGCAACTACTACCATAGAAAAAATTGGAGGGAATTCTTTATTTGGAAGGGAAATGCATTATAAGTGTATGACCCTTACTTAGTGGTGAATTTAGTTTTCTTATTAACTTCCTTATATACGAGGATTTGATGACAATCTAAGAACCCATCAATGAAGGAATATATCTCATTTTTGGTGACCTTTTCCAAGATCTCATCACTAAATGGGGTTTGAAGGGGGAGATGTATGTAGGCCTCATTGAGTCCAAGAAAATCAACACACACATATATTTCACTTGTTTTTTTTTCCTATATCATGATTAGAGTGATCCAATTAGACTCGTCAACTGGGAAGACCAACCCTATGTCTAGGATTTATATATTTCTTGATTAACCTTCTCCTTATATTTTGATTTCATCCTATACAACCTTTTATATATCAACCATGCATGGAGCTTTAATTCTAGATTCATTTCACCAAGTTTAGCCACAACATATTTCATTTCAATAAAAATACAAGGAAATAGATATATGTATTCACGAACCAAATATGCAATAAATATGACTATGTTCTCATAAAAATAATCCCCTATTCCTATGAGATTAGTTTAATATTTAGTCCCAATATTAATTTGTTTCAGTTGCAATATCTCATGATAATACCTCATATTGCTATTACCCCTTGTATTCTAAACTCTATGGCAACCTTCTATTCCCTTAAATTATAAGGGTTAGCCTCGATGGTACCATTGTTGAGTCTCCATTTTGTACTTAGTTTGACTAATAATCATGATCTTTTTACTCAGTAAATTTGCCTATTTCCAAAATTATGGTCTTTGCAATAATCATACCTAAGGATCATTTTAGGTATTTTGGTCATTCTAAATACTTATTATTGTTATTTATTACTCAAATGATGTTAAAAACCATTTCTGCAACTATTAATCATCGTGGTTACAAGAAGAGAAGGTTCTTGTAAACGTGATAGTTTTGGATAGCACAAGTGGAATTGGAAATTCAACACTTGGATCATGTTCTATGAGTATTAGAGCTTCCCATGTTCCTCTTGGATCACGGAGAAATTCATCAAAGGCTAGGATGGGTCAAAGCAAGAAATTCACGATTTGTTCATTAATAGAATTCTAGATTTGAACGAGGAACGATATCCCATATATCAAGGATGTAAATCTTGCAATATAGATCTTGAGGATCGATTTGATTGTAATCAGCATAGATCCATCTTAAACTCGTATCTATCAAGCACCGAGAGGGATCCAATTTCTTGAGGTGTATTTCTTTTTTTAAATTTAAACTCAAGAAATTTGATCTTTCTTGATTGATAGATCCGGGTTTAAGTTTTTATTTTATAAACGAACATCTATTTTCTAATTACTTTTCATAATATTTTATTTTATGAACCAACATGGATTTTTTTTTAAAATATTTTCCATAATTTTTTATTTTATGAGCCGACATGAATTTTTTAATTATTTTGTTACTAACGTTATAACGTTATATCACGTTAGAGGATCTCTCCCATACTGGACTGTAGAGCACCTCATTTCACTCAGTGTAACCATTAAAATCAATATAGAATTTATATGTCACGTATTCGATTTCCCTATATAAGTATCTGATTTATGTGGATACGATCTCTAAATTCCTCTTTTGAACTATGTAATGAATATAAAAGGATGAATGCACCATCTCTAGGGGGAGGTGGAATGATTTAGAGATATGTGATTTGGTACCTTGTAAAAATTCCCAAAGTTAATGGAAAAGTTCTTCTTCATCTTCTTCAGATAAAAATTCCCAAAGTTAATGGAAAAGTTCTTCTTCATCTTCTTCAGATTTGCTATGTCGATTAATTTGTTAGTGTTCGAGTGTGTATTTGTAGCTTACGTATGAGAAATGAGGTACCCCTTTCCTCAGAAACAATACTAATTTTCTATTTCTTTGTGTAGTATTTATATTTGATTAGAGTATTGGTGTTTTAGTGTAGAGTATCTTTATAGTTTCTATTTCCCGTAAATTTGATTAATGATAATGTTGCAACAGAGAGTATTTTTGTATTCATTGTTTCTTTCAAGATTTGATTACTATTAATGATGTTTGAAGTACTTACTGTTAGGAAAACCCTTTGAACAATTGGACATAAAAAATATAGAAGAAGGGATAAATATAGCCTAAGAAAAGAGGTAGTGTTAATTTGTTTTCCATCATTCTTTGGAAAATTTGTTCCACATTCGCTTAATTTCAATTTTAGTTCTTTGATATGATACAAATAGTACTCAATCCTTTCAAAGAAATGGTGTTCTAAAGAGATCAACTCTTTCTCTATCTGCATTACTTGAAGTACATTAACCTTATCAAATCATGACTTCATCTTATTTCATAGAACGTGAGGACAATTGACCCCACTTATATGAAAGTGAATCTCCCTTGAAATCTAGGTTGTGATGATCCCAAAATCCTCATCATTTTCTTTGTCGATGACAAACTTAGCCTAGTCATCTGTAGGATCTGGAATAGCAGTCTTGGTATACTACGAAATTCCCTTGCTCTTCAACCATGTTTCCATATCTGGTGCCTAGATTACATAGTTAGGGCCATTCAAAATAATAGGTTCTATATTGGAATCCATCCTTATGATATCTTATAGATCTGATGAAAGTTCAAAAAGTATGTTGCAACAAATATTCAACCCAGAGTCGTTCAATCCTAGATCTGACTTAGTATGCTTTGTGGAAAACATGTTAGGTTAGAACTAATAGCTTTGATACCATGTTGGGAAAACCATTTGAAATATCGGATAGATAACAAAAAACAGCAGAAGGGATAGATATATTCCAATAATAGAGGTGGTGTTGACAAACACCATTTACAACACTTAAGCACAACACATTTGACCAGAACATCACAATGCATTATCTCATGTATTCATCATTTATCAATGTCAATACAACCCATAGGGTTATTCTTTTATAGCCTCTATATCTAACCAATTTCCTTGAATTAAGGGATATTTGGTCCACATATAAGGGTCTCTGATTATAACAATTTTGTGAAGGACTGCAATGTTTCGTCAATTAGTTGACTATTCTAGTCGAGCCGAGAATCCAATCAAATTTCTTGTCATCTATCCAATTGATCACTCAGACGAGCATATAGTCAATTAATTTACTAGTCGATTACATAATTTCGACTGACTATCTCAAGAAGATCTAGAGGTGTGATGAACCTGCATAACCTTTTGTTCCAACACCCCCCCACCATCACAACACTCCGAAGAATTAGGAGGTAAAATTATGTTCTCTGAACACCCCCCCATAATTGCAACTTCCTGGATCCAAAGAATAGCTTGAATTTTAACAAACTTAGCTTCTAATAAAGGCTTTGTAAACACATCAACAACATGATCATCTATCTTGCAATAAACAAGAGTAACAACATTGTCCTATACCAATTGTCTCAAGTGGTGGACGTCAAGTTCAACATGTTTCATTTTTTTGTGTGTAACAATTTTATCAATAACCTGAATTCCTTTCTAATTGCCACAATAGATAACGTTCAAGGATTGGATAGGAAAACCAAGCTCTTCTAAAATATGATGGATCCAAATTGCCTCTATACCTACATTGATAGCTCCATGATATTATGCTTATATAGTCAAAAGAGAGACTACCTTTTATTTCTTACACAACCAAAAAAAGGGTCCAGAACTAAGTCAAAACACATAGCCAAAATGTCGTCAATATTGTTGGCCCAGTTGGAATCAATAAAATTGACTAGTGGATATGTACTACGACAATATTTGATGCCAAATTGATAAGTACCCTTAATGTATCATACACTTTGCTTTGCAACTTTCCAATGGCTTTCTCTGGGATCCTGCACAAACCGAGAAACCACACTAATGACAAAGGAGATATCAAGCCAACTATGAGATAAGTAAATAAGGATACAAACCAACTTTCGAATAAATGGTGGTGTTGAATCGAGGAGAGTCACAGTCCTTAAAAAATTTGATGCTTGAGTGAAAAGGTGTAGCACAAGACTTATAGTCGTCCATTTTGAATCATTTCAAAGGATCCAGAGCATATTTGGGTTCAGAAAAAAAGACACTATCATTCATTTGAAGCACTTTAATGCCCAAAAATAAATGCAAAATACCAAGTTTAGTCATTTCAAAGGTATATGCAAGTTGTTTCTTCATTCTCAAAATTAAGTCGGCATTGTTTCTAGTTATAACTAAATCATCAATATACAATGTAGCAATCAAAGTATCACCATGAGCATGTAATACATAAATACTATGATCAAATTCACAATTTTTGAGTCCAAGATTTATTAAAAAATGAAAAATATTAGCATACCAAACACGTGGGTCTTGATTCAAACCATACAGATATTTCTCTAGTCGACAAACAAGACTAGAATCCGTAAAAAGACTAGGAGGTTGCTCCATGTATATTTATTTAGAAAAATATCCATCAATAAAATCACTTTTCACATCCATTTGATGAAGTTCCCATCGAAACTGAGCAACAAATCAAATAATCAGTCAAATCAAATTCATCTTTCCTACAAGGGAAAATGTTTCAATGTAGTTGATGCCTTCTTACTGAGAGAATCCCTTGGCCACCAGAAAAGCCTTGTGACATTCAACAACACCTTATGAGGTAAAATTTGTCTTGTATCCCCATCAATATTTCACAACATTATTTCCATGAGGAATCAATTCAACAGACATAACATTCTCCCATTTAGTTAGTCCTTGATCATCAACATAGGTGTCAGGATCACCAGTTTTGAGAACACGAGCTATTAAGGAAATGCTGCCATGTTGTTTTTTATTGTGGGTTTTTCGACGGATATTGTGTGATATTTTGTGAAATTCTCACAGAGATCTAGAGACAAAGATAAAATTCACACTAAGTCTAACAAAGATCAAAAGAATTAAACAGGAAAAATAGAGAAGGAAAAATTGTGTTACAATACAAGAGAATGAAGAATAATTGGAAAAGGTTCCATTACATTATTATTTAGTAGAATGTGTACATAAATATTACATCTCCAAAGGAGGAATTCGTGATCCTAAAGAGGCATTTGGAATCCACACAAATGGCAGGCTTAGTTTGCATTGGAACCATCTCCGGATAAGGTCTAGTTGCCATTAATGATGAATGAATAGTAAAATGGGGTGGTCAAAATATTGACTTGTAGTGGTCAAAATAGGAGCTCCTACACTCAATAGCAGTGAATCTAGGTGTAACAGTTAGTTAACTTGGAAATTACGGAGACAAGGTGCCCTAAATCATGGAACTAACTCCTAAAATCATGCATGAGGGTGCCTTTGGACTTTAGTGATGTAACCAAGGTGCTCTGAGTGGATAAGAGGGCTAATTATGACCAAATTTAAGCTCTATGGGGCCTAAATTAAGGACTAGGTGCTAGGAGACTCAACTACCAATGCATGGATGCATGGAGTGATGCATGGAATGCATGCATTCAAGGCATGCAAAACCAAGATAAGATGGTTGGAATATTCCAACACCCCCCCCTTAAGCCTAACTATGTGAGGAAAGATCAGAAATAGGGCCCTGGTAATTGAGACCGAAGGTCACCCTTTACAAATTTATTAGTCCATTTAAGTGAGGAAATAGGGAAAACCCCGTGGGAACAAACCCCCCCTCAAGATGGACATGAAACACACCAAAAACATTTCTGCTCCAAACTCAAGTAGGTGTGATGCTTGATCATATGTATAGATGTACATTACTCTTGGGAAGAAGTGGATCATGATCCAAAAACATGTGCTTGTATTCTCCTTTAGTGGATGCAAGCAAATCTAGAGGCTCTCTAAACTTGCTCTTTGAACCAAAATTGATCATAACAAATCCATGAATATGTAGACCATTCTGGAACTTGAAATTCGAATCAGTCAAGGTATGATCAATTCTAGGAATGTGTAGATGGTTCCTCGATACCTCCTTTGAACCAACGTAGGTTATATCATAACCAAATGAACCATGACATGATGGTGGTGGTTTGGACTTCAAATCAACTCCAAGTGAGAGGAGCAAGTGTCCAAGTGAATGCAAAATGTCTCCAACTTCATTTGCAACTTGGGGAAGTGTGCATTTGATCATTATGGAATAGGGAGGAGGCATGGAACCAAGAAGAGCGTATGCAATAGCTCCAAATATTGATCTAGTCTCCAAAACATACAATAGATCACAATCTTGCACATCAATAAGCTCATGAGAAGTAGAGAATTCGAAACTCTCTTCAACCTCTAGAGTAGTAACTAACATATATTGCTCAGAATTCGAAATAGAAGACATTGAGAACATGAGTAAGGAATGGATAATCTCTCCAAAAGGATCATATTCATTAGTTGTGTCACTTTTGTCTGCATCAGCTACATGGGAAGGGGACAATTCGAGATTGTCTTCAACTTCTAGAGCAAGAAAGGAAGGAATGCCTTCAAACTGAAATTTTTGTGTTGAACCTGTAGCTTCTTCTTCATCTTGAAAAACTTCATCATGAGAGATGCCTGAGGCCGAGACATAATCAGAGAGAGCACTTGAGGAGGTATCACTGGTCTTGTTCTCCAAATGGCTAGCATGATCCTCTTCTTTCTCCTTTCCAAATGCTTTGTCCAAATTGGTCCAGATATCACTTGGGTGTTCTGCAGTATCAATGAGGTAGCGCATACTAGGAGACATGGCAAGACACATTGATCCAAAGGCTCTGTCACTATCATTTATAAAATCATTCTCTCCTTCATAGGAAGCAAAATCTCTCATAACACCAATACACATATCAAAAAGAACTTGTCTCTTCAGATATGCTATCATCTTTGGTTTCCACTCATCATAGTTGAATGGAGAGAAATGAGGAACTGCTTTCAAATTCATGGAAGCATGAAATCGGATCACATGATGATCATAATATTGAATAACACTTCCCACACAAATTGCTAGTCTATAATTGAAAAGAACACTCAAAATCAGACTTGGAGTTATGCACAATATTAAACTGTATTAGCATAAATGTACATCGAAAAACCATGTATCATAAAGTTCCTGCAAATATATAGATTTACATGAGAAATTTGAATTGCTATGGAGGCATTCGAATTGGTCACAAAAAGAAGGCTTACTAAACTATCTAAAACCCCCCAAGGTAGAAACATCTCTCTCCAACTCACTCAAGGTGATCACGAATTGGCTAAGAATATTTTGGAATCTAAAGTATACTAAAAATGGAAAAATATTATAGCTTTTGGAGTGAAAAAGAGGCAAGGTGTGTTGGCCACAAAATCTAGTAGTTGCCAAAAGCACTGGAGTGCCTAGATTAGTCTTATCCATCCAAAAGTAGGAAAACATTGTGAAAGCACTGCAAAAGAAGGATATGTGTCCTTTCCATTCTGGATATCCAGTAAAGCAGAAGGGATGACCAAGGATGCACTCAAGTGGATAAGGATGGCATGTGGTGGACCTAAGAAGTCAACTAGTGGCCAAAAACATGGTAAAACTACCTAGGAAAGTAATAAAAAGTGAAATAAATTCTATCCTAAGTAATTTTAATGATCTAAAATCCTCCCTTAATCCTGAATGTATGTGACAAAAATATCAGAAATATCAGGGCCCGGCAACAAAGGCTTGGTCACCCTTTACATATCATTGTCCAAAAAACAAGGAAACAAGGAAAACTTCATTGGACAAAACCCTCCCTCAAAAGGTACAAGAACAAAAATTTGAACCTAATCATTTGTCAGCCTTCACCTCATGTTCAACCACTCCAAGAATCAACTTAATATGGCTAAAATTATTCTTTGTGAAGGATTTAGTGAAAATGTCAGCAGTTTGCTTAGCAGTGGGGCAATACTCCAACACACTCAATCTGCCATGCACTAGACTCCAGATGTATTGCATGTTCACTTTAATGTGCTTGGTTCTTTGTCTAAGTAATAGATCTGATGATATCCTTATAGCACTCTGATTATAAACCCAAAGAAAAGTGGGAGTGCTAAAGTCAATTCGGAACTCACCAAGAATTCCTCGCAACTAAATGCACTAAGTAGCTGCATTCTCTACTCCCCGTTACTCTGCTTCTGTTGAAGAGAGTGCAATTGCAATTTGATTTTTACTATACCATCATATAGGACCTCCTCCAAGCATGAATACAAATCCAGAAGTGGAATTTCGTTATGTGCTATCCCCAACCCAATCTAATTCAAAAAATGCAACTATATTCAGTCAAGAATTGGAAGAATAGTGGATCCCATGTGTCTTGGTGCCTTGCACAAAGTGAAATATCCTTTTTTCATCCCTCCAATGGAGCTCATGTGGCTGCTCCATATATATTGAAACATGAATTATTGCATATGCCAAATCTAGTTGGGAGTGAGTCAAGTACAACAGGCTTCCAACTAGTTGCTTGTAGAGGGTGTTGTTCACCAAGGATGTAGAATCCCCTTCTTCTAGCCTGAATCTTGAAAGTAAAGGAGTCTTTTAAGCCTTACATTCTGCCATATTTAACCTTTTTATCAGATCAGAATAATATTTGGACTGACATACAATGTTTCCATTGGGTTATTGAGTGATCTCAAGCCCCCAAAACTTCTTGATAATCCCCAAATCTGTCATGGAGAAAGCTTGATGCAAACCTGTCCTTAGTGATGAAATTTCATCAGTGGAACTTCGTGTGATTAGTAAATCACCAATATATAATACTATAATCACAATCTTACCATTTATTTTCTTTAGATACACATTTGGATCAGATTTGCACCGATGGAAATCTTGTGTCAGGAGGAAATGGTCCATCTTTGCATACCAAGCTCTGGTAGCTTGCTTAAGTCCATACAGTGATTTCCTTAGCCTGCACACAAGTGATGGATATGCAACATAGCCTCAGGTTTTTGCATATATATCTCCTCTTCGAGATCACCATGAATAAAATAAGACTTCACATCCATGTGGTGAACTTCCTAACACTTTGCTACTGCAACTAACAAAACTAGTCGAATAGAATCCATTTTTGCCACTAGGGAAAAGGTCTCATATAGTCCAGACCTTGGAATTTTGAAAATACCTTCACCGCCAAACTTTCTTTATTCTTGAGTGCATTAGAATCAATATCCATCTTATTCTTGTAGATACATTTGCATTTTACTAGCTTTCTGCTCGGTGGAAGCTTGACTAGCTCCCAAGTTCCATTCTTATGCAAGGAGTGGAACTCCTCTTCCATATCAGACCTCCATCTTGGATATTTTGAGGCTTCTTCATATGTTTGAGGATCTTATTCAATGATGAGAAAAAAATTCTCATCAATATTTGGATCCCTTATTTAAAGTGCATTCTCATATTGTGACCTTGTCTTTCTAGGATCCCGAGGATTCCCAGCAAGTTCACCAGCAACTTCTATAGTTTTTGCTGCCCACTTTTTCCTTGACGGTGAGCTTGGCTCTGAAATAATATCATCACCATCAACATATAAATCAGAATCGGAATATTCATCATCAGAAGCCTCATTCAACTCTTCATTTCCTTCTTCTAGTGGTGGTTGAGAATACTCTCCAATCTCAACTCCTTGTAGGGTCTCTTCCTCAAACTGAAAAATTCTTTCTATAAATGTTTTGTTGGTGATCATATCAATAAGTTTGTACCCCTTTGATTCTTTTGAGTATCAAACAAACAAACATGGCCTACTCTGTGGCTTTAAAGCCCTTCTCTTCTCGGATGGCACTCTAGCCCAAGCCTTGACACCAAATATCCTGAAATGTGCAATATCAGGTGTTAACACAAGAAAATTGACCACACACCAAGTGACATGTTGTGGACCCTTATTTCCAAAGAATAAACCCATTTATGCATAAAAAACCATTTATCCTAAGTTCTAAACCCCCTTTGGACATCCTCCACCAAAATAGGGAATCTCCCCTAAAAAGGAGGTGTCCACCAAAACAGGGAGGTTGTCCCGAAAAATTCAAACTCCGGCCTCAATTCAAAACTTACCAGTGGTAAGATTCAAAAAATAAAAAAGCATAAGTGGTTTTAGGGTTCCAAAACCCTAAACCACATTATATATGTTATATTTTTCCCACCATTTACAAGATGATTCATTCGATAACCTACCATTTTGGAAGCTCTCTCACTTTGGTACCATTTTTACCATCCACCATTACTCCATTCACACAAACCTCCTCCACCAACATCCCACTCTGCAAATCCAATTGAATGGTTGAGCACCCTTGGCCCTTTGCTACCATTCGGGTTGATACATTGCAAATGGTTGAGTTTGGTGGCCATCCGAAGGACAAAACCATTAATGAAGGATTGCAAGCTTCTTGGCCGCAAGGGCCCATATGCCCAGAAAGGTAAATCTACATCTGTAACTTCATTTCTTACAAATAATAAAAATGATTCTTTTATAAACATGGTTCATTGATCTAAATGGAAAGAATTTTACGTGTGCGATTTGGTTATTACTGTGGTAGATTTTAATTAAATAAAATAGTTATTGTTTACTGTTCATTTTTACAGTTTATTTTTCACATGTTAACATTTGCATTCACGACTCATAATCCATATTACCTTAGGATATATTTTCATTTGCATGATTAAGTGTTATTTTTACTGGTATTTACTGTTGTTTACCGCGCACCTCTCACACATAGAGCTATGAGAACCCTTCTCTCTCATGCTCTCTACCTTGGCTTATTCAATCCGGTAGATCCCTCCTTTTTTCCTGTTGGAGTGAATAAACACCACCAACAAAACTGGCGACCATACTGGGTACATCCCTACAGATCCCCAGTATTTTTTTTAAGTTTCTTTGATTGTGTTTTACTGTAAATGTTTAGTTTGTTAGATATCTTACTTTAGGTGTTTCTGAGTGTTGTTAGTCCCCTAGTTGACCTGTATCCTGTAAAACCGGCCTAAACCAACCCTCATACCCCTTCCTTAGCCATTTTTTGAGCTTCTTTTCAATTTGTGCAAACCCATTTTTGGAGTGGCAACTGTTTGCCAGTTAAGTGCGCCCTAGGGCGCCCCTTTTTCCAGTTAAGAGTGCCCCTTTTCCCTGAAAGGAGTGCTCCAGACCTGGAAAACTTTGTTTCGGGTGTGCTCCTAGAGTGCACCCAAGAACTCACTAAGACTGACTTTTAACCACCCCATCCCTCCGTTTGATATTGCATGCTCTGATTGACAATTTAAGTTGCAGGTTTGACTGATTGCAGCATACTGTTTTCTACCTCTGCTTGTTAATTTAGCATGACTGGTCTCTATTTTTTGTTCCTAACAGTTTATTTCAGTTTCAAAACAAGAATTTTAGTTCAGTTTCATTCAAATTATCAGTATTATGTATTTATTTCTCATCTAGTGTAGTCATACATGCCACTCGTGCACCCACTCACACCCTAAAGATCAAGTGAGACTTTTTTTTTAACTCAACACACATATAACCCCTCTTAGGGACCAAAAACAATCTTCTAACTAGGTAGGGTACTGGATTTAGGCATCCAAATAAACCCCCTTTGCCTCTTTACATTTTGAAACTCAGCAGTTGTCTCTTAGGGAACCAAAATCCCCTAGTACTTTTTGGCATGGTTAAAAGCCAATTTGTCGGAAAGGCCTCTCCCTTAGGAGGGAAAGTCGTGAGACTGGTTCCGGAAGACTACGTGGACTGTCTCTCTCCACTTAGTTCTGAAGGACACCTGCTCGTATTCCTCGCTGCATTACCATGCCTCCATACTAGGGGTGTAGCAACCAAAGGTACGAAATGAAAAATTACCTTTATGGACGTTTCATGAATGGGGTAGCATAGTTTACATTCTCCTAGGGCTCTTTCACTTGGGATCCCTCTCGGTAGAGGGATATCCCTTATCTATTTGGTTCTCCATTTCATTTTCTATGACTATGGATTTCATCACCCTACAAGGGATACGATTTGCATGAGCCTCCATATATTTTATTTAGGTGTTTGCATGCTCCGATACCCCTCAAGTTAGTGAGTCTTTTTCATTTTCAAGTAGTGTCGCTTGTTGGATTTATAGTGGCTCCTTGCTACTCGCCTACTGTGACACGCAATCACAATGGAGTTTTAGAGTTTTTTTTTGGCTTGAGTGCCACTTTGTTGAGAGCTCTCCTTCTGCACACATGGCGGTAGTTGGATTTTTTAGCATGTTACTTAAACTCCTCTGCACTCACAACATTAGCCATCATTTATCCCCTGAGATACTCTTGTATAATGCGAGGGCAGTCCCCTCAACACGGTACATTAAACCCTGCTCGTCACGCTCCCTTGAGCCACACATTGTCGTCGGCGGATCTTCATCCTGATGCACCTTATTTCACATCTAACTCTGAGGCAGAGTCACTCGTACACATAACTATGTCTAGCCCCATGGCCTACATGAACCCAAACCCGTTCTATGGAGGAGTCATTGGCGGTGGAAATGATAGCGGCCTTGCCACCACTACAACATCTATCCCAGCTGTGGGATCCACGAGACCCTCTATCCCTGCTACCACGAGACCTATCCCTGGCACCACTATGTACCCAACCACATAATCCATACCCATAGGTATAGGTCCCGTATCGACAACCATATCCCCTCTGGTCACTATTACTACCCTTGGGGGCACTACCTCTTCCTTTCAAATACCTCCCCCCCACATAGGTAGCTCCTCAATTCCCATTGCGACTAAACCCCATATACCCGCATTCGGCATAGATTTCCCCACGTTCGCAGCCATGGCTAGCACACAGGTCAGACCATCCATGTCACATCCTTCTGCAAGTTTTCCATTCATGGCCGGTCTCAAGCTCCCTAACCTAGCTATATTGACCAATGACCCAATCCGACATGATCCTACATGGCCTCACATTCCCACTAAGCTCCCTTAGGACATACCCAAGTTTGAGGGGAAGGGTGGTGAATACCCCCATAACCATATCATGTCCTTCCACCTGTGGTGCTCCTCTAACTCTAGAGTGGACGAATCTATTCGCTTACGTCTATTAACACGAGCCTTCACTGGTGCTGCAGCCGAGTGGTACATTGACCAGCCACATGGGACCCATTTTACATTTACATCCCTCGCTTCGAATTTCCTGTAGTTCTTCTAGTTACCAGTTCGTTACGATGCTGGTGTTGATATCCTTCTATCTTGTAGACAAGACGTGACCACCCATGTCACAGACCATATCCATGAATGGCATAAATGTCGCAGTTTGTGTAAGATTAAATTAGATGAATGCATCTTTTTAGATTGGTTCCTGAAATATCTTATACCAGACATCGCTAAGGATGTGGCATCCGAACGAACACAAATTGAAGAAGAGGCTATCCTTAAATCCCAATAGTTCGACCTAATCTACGCCCAATCAAGGTACCTATACACCATATTACTTGATGCCCTACACGACGATACTTCTCGAAAGGACACGCCGGGGGAATCCCATGCCGTAGATGGAATTATCGGCCACATTGCATCCACCGACAAACCCTTCGTACATATGCCTCTAGCATCTACGCAACCCGCTATGAGCTGCGGTCTCGACTTTTCATGCACAAGAACCCATTCTGGAGCAAAACCTTCATATGAGCCACCGACCAAAAATACACAAACACATGGGCCCACATACGCGACACCTAGCTATGAAGGTAAATTAACAAGCCATGGAAAGCAAGCTCACCGCCAGCTGCAACAAAGGTAAATTAACAATCCATGGAATGCAAGCTCATTCAATGTAAGCAAGATATTATATGTTTTATGCAATCAGACATTCAATCTCCATCCCTGAATGTTTCATTCAAGCACTCTTAAACAAAATTTTGACAAATCTTCTTTCAAATTGTTCAGGAAAGTTTCAACATCAAACCATAACCACTCTTTGACTTCAATTGATTTTAAAGAAAACAAAAGCAAGTAGATGAAGAAAATACCAACATGAGATCTCTTTGCTTTGATTAAGATAGATAAAGCATAAGAAAAAGAAAAGAATAAGGATTCAAGCAAAGCACACTATAAGGAATTCATGCAAGTTGATTTTTACCAAATATTTGATCTTCCCTCACTCCTATAATGCCCAAAACAATAAACATGGTAACAATTCTTGGACAAAAACCTCAGTACTGCTTCAGACCGCTTCAACACTTCAACACTTGTAAACTAGTTGTTTTTAAAAATAAAGTCTCTAAATAGCTCCAAGCTCAATGCCCTAATTTTGAAAAGAGGTGCAGTCAAACTATGCATGAAAATAAGCTAGCACATAGATACAAATTTGTTTCCAATCAAGAGAACTAAAACTTGCAGTGATGGAGTGTAAAATGCATTATCTAAGTTTACTAAGTCATAAAGTGCATTATCTAAGCTTACGTATAGAAGTTGTTAGGCCTCCGACGCTTTTGTACTTTCAATACTTAAAACAAAGAATTGAAACTTTGTAGCTAGCATCTTACCCACATTACAACAATATTCAACCCATTCTCAAAGTTAGAATCCAATTTAGAGTTGAAACTTTGTAACTAGCACCTTACCTGCATTACAATGCCATTCAACCCTTCTAAAAGTTAGAATCCAATTTGAAATGTGCCCTAAAATAATTAAAGTTAAATTAAACTAAATATCAATGAAAACGCTAAATTTTTTTAGGACACATATATTTGTAATGAATGGTTGGATGCCCCATTTTGTCACAGCTTCATACCTTTCATAACTCATAAAGTTAAAATTGCCTCATTGATGGGGAGTTTTTTAATGCATGTTTTCATATCTAGTGGCTTTGAAAACAATTATATTAGTTCATTGAGTTTGTAGGACCTAAAACATATAGGTATCCCCTTCTATGTATCCAAAACTCATTTTAATCAAACACCTAAATTACATGCAAAAGGTCAACTCTTTTTTAGAACAATGCCTCACCGAAATCAAAGTTCCTATGCATGTATTTCATTCTTGTTCTATAGTATTTACATATTATACTGGCATTATAAATATAATCAAGTGTGACTAATTTAAATTTTTGAAGGTGGCCCCTAAGCATCAAATGAACCTATGGGGAAACAAGGTAAATTCTATCAATTCACTTTGAAACTTGCTTGAATTCCTTCCAATGATGAAAAATGACTTTACAAATTTAGAAAAGACAAGAAAATATAATCAAGCAATGCAATCACAATTTACCCCCACATATGCTCATATCAACACATTGGCCCTTTGAGTCCCTAGATGCCAATTTAATCACTTAATGCAAGTTTACATAAAGTCTTAAAATGGTATTGTGATCTTAGATCTAGCAAAATGTTAGCTAGGTAGGATTCAATACTCATTGTTATTGCACCTTCTACCTCACCATTCCATCATGCATAACATGCACATCAAACCCCCTTACACACTCTTCTCAAAGCTTAGCATCTACCAACTAGGGTATGCCATCATACAGATCATTGGAAAGTTGTATTGTTTTTCTATATGCAACTTAATGTCATTGTGAAACATTCATTTCTTGCTTATGTATGTATAATTTACAACTCACTTCATGTTAGTTGGCATTCACATGCTATTGCACTTGGTCTCATACCTAATATCATTGCATGCTTATGTTCTCATGGGATTTCCAATGATGTGACGTTATTCTTGTCATCATCGATACAAGGTTTCCTAAACACTTTCAAGCAAGTTAGAGTCTTTTCAATCCAATCAATTAATGCACCCAATGCCAAGAATGTGGAAAGCAAGTTGGATTCATGATGCAACATGATGCAAACTAATGATGACTACACTCAAAACATGAAATTTATGCACATGACAATTTAATCATTTCAACCAACAATATGATCATTAATTAAGCACAAGAACAAGGTCAAGGGAGAGTGAAGTCTACTTGAAAAGACTTGTTAAACTTAAAATTAGGGGTTTCCCACATCTAAAGAGTGAGGGCTAATTGAGGCCTCAATAGGGTTAAATTCATGTAGGCCCTTATGCTTGAATCTGGAAGGCTCTCATACCATATGCGGTGTCCTTTCCTTAAGGAACACACACAACTATCCAACAAAGTGAAAGGTTAGTTTATTTTATGACCCTCCCTAGGGGTGTAATGGGGGGTTTCATGTCCCAAGTGTAATGGTAGAGGTCATTCAATGTAAAGTGGACTAGGTCCATTATATTGGATATTACTAAATAATACCCATTATGATGGTAAATAAATGTAATGGGAACTCATTAAACTTAAAGTCCACTAGGTAGTTAGGCGGTTAGAGTTGTATAGATAAGGATTAAGTCCTCCTTGTGAGTCATGTGTGGATAAAAGAATATTGCATGTGGAGCTTAGTTCATAGGATGTTTCCCCTACGAAGAGGAAAGTGAACAAGATTTAATTCCTCCCTTAAAAGAATCAAGTGTAAGGTTATGAATATTAATAAAGTCGGAACATTTATTATATCTCTTGTATGATAATATTTTCATATTTAAGGTGTACAACAATTGGTAATCAGAGCACTTTTTGGGGCCAAAGAAAAACAAGGAATTGTTTTCCTATTTTGGAGAAAAAGTGGGCCAAGACAGTCATATCCAATTCCAATTCCTTTTCACCTAAATTTCTAGAATCTTGTTACAAATCTAAGTTCCTATTAGAAAAATACATGATTTTGAAAAAAATCACTCAAATCGGAGTCCGGGAGAAGGATATACAACCATTTAAAATCTTTGTTTTTAGGTTTTTTGCTGATGGTTGTAGATATTGCAGAAGGTAAAACTTTTGATAGGGTGATTTGATTTTCACAAGATCAACGCCATTGGAGAGAGCATTTCCAAACTTTTAATTGGTATATTATATGACATATTTCCAACTGATATCGCCCTTGCAACAATTCCTCCCTCCAACCCTTATAGAATTGAAGCATAGAAAAGTGGTGGACCAAGAAATGGGAGGATGCATTGGCCAATTCAAAATGTATGCAGGCCCAATTGAACTCTATGGAGCAGAACCTAAGTACAATGAAGAATACTTTAGTTAAATTGGAGGAGCTTTGTGTTACTCATGCCACATCTTCTTTCATCATTAAAGATTATAACCAACAAAATATGCATGATATGAGTTAGAGGATTATTGTGATGATTGATATATGGATAGCTGTAATTTTTGGGATGACAACTACTTCCATCTTCTTTTTGTTGAATCTTCTCTATCATATGAAGAAACTTGTGGAGGAATGACACCAACATCTTTTGCCTACCAATTTTCAGGATGCTTCTTCTACAGTAGTAGAGTTCCTCATTTATCCATCCTTTTACTTTTATATGGAGGATCTATTTTGTTTGCGCTACCTCAAAAACTAGCACTCTTCCATTATCTAAGGTAAGTGGACCCAAATGATATTTGTGGAGCCCAATAAGATAAGTGGACCTAGTGCATTGATTGGATGCACTCCAAGGAGGTACACCCAATTTCACCTCAATGTAACCCCCTTCCTCTTTATACCTTTCTCCTTGGGAAATGGGAGGCTCCCCAAAATGAGGTAAGCATAGAACTGTACGAACAACAATAGAAAGTACTTATATCCCTACAAGACCTTCCCATTGTTAGTAGACCAATGCCTAGTGGATTTAAAGATATATGTCTGCAATGAACCCTTTAACTCAAAATTTTAGGAGAAATGATGAATATGAAATGATACCAAGTATATTTCTATAGTAAAAAACAACAAGATAAAACACGATATATTTTTCAAACCAACCGTCGCAATTACACAAAATTTACCTCCCGGCAGCCAGCTACAAGGGGTGTATCAATTCCCCCTAGGGAACCCCTCTTTTGGTGGATGAAATATTGTTTCAATATTTATTTGTACTTCATACTTTCAATTTTATGTAGTCAAGGTGAACCAGAAATATCAAGGGCCTCAAATCCCCCTAGGTTCACCCCAAGTAACCTAGGATTCGAGCCAAAATTCCTCAAACCCCTAGGGTTTGAATTTTCCTTTGAAATGAACCTACAATAACACTTCAACTAGATCGGAAATCAACCCTAAGGGCTGACATCACCTAAACCGAGGATGACGTCACCTCCTTTAGGGCATTTTAGGGCTAAAAGTTGACTTTTTTGCAATTTTTTCAACTTTTTAGGATTTTTCCAATATTTTATCAAGATCTAAAATTTATGACCGCAATTAAGTACTTCATAAAATCAAAATAAAATAACTAGGGCACAAAATAAAATATTTTTTGGATTTTTGCACAAATATAAAATTTGTAGGGTTTTCACCATATTTGATTTTTATTTTATTTTTGTGATGTATAATACATAAATTTGATCAAAAGAGATTATGAGTTTAAATGATGAAATACTACCTAAGTCTCTTCCCTTCAAGGCCCCCAAGAAAAAATGGTTAGCATTCCTCTCAAAAGTTGGCAATATCCAATTTTGATGAATTAGTGCAACACCAAGAAACCTTAGGTTTTATTGGTCTTGACCTAATTAGGGAAAAGAGAGGTTCCAAAGGCCTAACAAGATACACCTTCCAAGAAGGGATGTCTCTCTTACAAGAAAACACTGTCGTGGATAAAAAAGGATAATTAACTCTAACCTTGGATTTCACTGGCATTGCAAGACATGAGAACTAGAGACCTTGCCACAAAAGAAGAGCAAAGAAGAAGAGTGTAACTCTGTCAAGAATTATTTTCCTTAAACAAGCCTTGCAAGATTTAGTAAAACCTTCAATCACTAAAAAAAACACCACATTGAAGCTTCAAGGTGCCAAGAAGAGAGGTGTGCACCACTTAGTCAAGGTAGACAAGAAGAAAAAGAGAGATGATTTTATTTGATCTCGTGATCTTATGTTACAAATGAAAAGGATAGCCTTATTATATGTGATTGGGATAACTTAGAACATCCTTTTTATGCGAACCTACCTAAAATAACTTAAATAAACTTCAAATGACTTAAAATGACTTTATTAGGGTTTGTCACCCACAATCTGGGGACTAAAGCTCATAATACATAAAATAATGATAAAAATGATGAATTGTTGCAACATGATGAAATGTTGATCATGGGAGGAGAGTTTCATTCCCCATATAACCCTAACAATTTTCTTTTTCCCTCAATGCCATCATCCTTTAGGTGGTACGACCTCTTCAAAAGGATGATGTCATCATCAATTTGGCATGCTTAAGCCAAGAGGAGGTTTAATACATGAAAAAACAGGTCCAAGTGGGCATGAATGAGGTGTGTTCTAAGATGGCTATGACAACCCTTACATGCACAATCACCTCTACAAAGCATAAATATAAGTTTGGTTGGGATCCCCTATGCCATGTGTCCTAATGGAATCATCCCAAGAAGCACCAGAGCACCAACCTGGGGCATAAATGCCTAACATGATGGGGGGATTCCACCACATCAAGGGACAATCAATAGAGCCACTAAGTCAATACCCCTTGAAATGAAAACCAAGAGGACCTTCCATGACCAAACCAAGGGTATTAAGCCCCACTAGACTAAGACTTTTACATTAAAAAAAGCCCCAACTTGTCCTTTACAATAAAAAGAAGACCCCTCCTCTTTGGCACATCTAATTTGGGACACTGCAGACGATTTGGAGGGTAATAGATGGCTCCAATTGTGGGACATTCCCTTATCCTAGAAGTGAATGAGAATCTTTGAATCATCTAGGACCTGTAGACCTACACGCACTTTGAACAACCATTTCATCAAATGCATCGGATGTAGACACTTACATACAGCCTTATTCAAATCAAAATGAAATGCAATAAATAACAAGTGCAATGCATGGGTAATAGTAAATCGGACACATAAAAAATTCATGTGCAATATATTATGCAACCTACCTACTTACTCTAAGCATGATGAGAGAAATAAATCAAGTGAAATCATACCACTAGTGAATCCACCTTAGCATATTGCTCATGATAGGGTTCCTTCCCTTCTCTTTGTAAATAGTCCAATACAAAACCACGTCAATGATGAACTGAGTAGAATTCATTACCTTCATCGAAATGTAGTTGCAATGGTAGAACAGATCATGGACCTAGAATCCTTCAAACCCTTTCCATGGAGAACTGGTTTTCTCACAATCATTTTCTATCCATGCTTGGACTGGGATCAAGTATGAACTCCGTTGATCATATACATTTTCTCCAAAAAAATATTTCTACCCCAACTATCTTTCAAAACCAGCAAGAAACCATGAAATATACAACTGGATAGGATATCTCGAATCTTCCCTAGGAGAGGCCACATTGTGTTGCTATGATCCTACAATAAAACCACCTTCTTGTTGTCCAAAACTTACATTAATCTCTGAGGGACATGGTTGAGAATGATAGTCGAGATCCACCCTATGAGAGGGTAAACCCAAATGTTCAACATCTGTGAAAAAATTCCCCGTATGTAACCCTATACCATCCTCAATGGTGGGAAAGCAAGGCTAATCCAAAACCTGATAGATCTTATTAGAGATTGGTATTCCAAGGTCTTAAAAATTTTCACTCCCCTCTAATAAATTCATATATGATCTCTTCAAACAATTTCCAACCTTCCTTATCCATATATTGATCAAAATGAGAGAAATATATATCAGCATATCCATGAGGACCATCTTCAATAGTAGAAGGATCCACATCCTCCAATCATCATCTTACGAATGGGCCATGCCATTGTGCTCCAAGAGGCCCAAGATATCGTAGGAATATTTGAAATATTGGTAATGAGAACTCACATCTTCTTCATTTTCTTCAATTAAGTCTTGTTGATCTTCATATGCTTCCTCTTCAAATTCTTTCTCTAGGCCTTCATTACGGACTCCCTGAACTTCACTTTTCGGTGCAATTTCATCTTCATTTGCAAGAGTACTTCCTTCTTTGATCATAAGACTCGAGTTATCATCATCCTTAGCTTGTTCAATAAAATATTGAGTGGAATATTCTTCAACAATGGCCTCTTCATGGGAGTTTTCTTAGAGTCGGATATTTGTCATGGCACTCTTCAACAATATCCTCATCTTTTATCAACAAACTAGAATAGTTTTCTTCCTTCAAGGGAAGCCCAGGATTTTTTTCAACAATATTTTGTGCATCATATAATTTCTTGATCTCTTGGATGGAAGGTATCCATTCATCAATGTCGTCGAAACACCAACATCTACAAAATATTTCCAAAAAGACTACAAAAGATGTAATTGTTCTTTTTCCAAGAGATTCATACCACCACTTGGCATAGTCCTTGAAGACACATAAGATATAATCCTTCATATCATATTCATAAAGAATGCCAATCCTTTTTGTAAATTTGAAAAAGGTCACAAGATAAGCTAAACTTGAATCTCCAATTCCATAAAACTTTAGGAGTATCTTGGAATGCTACATCTGCATTTCATGAGGGGGATCCTAGATATTTGAAAAATACAACGGGCCATAAAGTTCAAGAACCCAATCAAACTTATTAGCACAAATGTTCACCATGTCATATAGACTTCTTCAATGGAGTCACCAAGATGAACTTTCTTTCTTCTTAACAGATGGTTATGTTCACCTTTTATACTCAATAGTTGTCATCACTAGCCGAGGGCCTTGTTTTGCAATGTACTTCTTTGTTTCTTTTTCTTTGGTGGAGTTGCGAGATTGGAGTCCCAAAAACTTGCCTCAACTTTCTTACCAAAACTATTTTTCTTGCCACAAAGATACAACTTTGACTCGACAACTTCAAGACATCCTCGACAACGACACCAAAACATGTTATATTGTTGTCAAAATTCACGAAATGATATTTAATTGGAGTCACTATATAATACTTGCAAAGTTATTCCTTTAACAATAATCTTATCAAATATAAAACAAGAAATCACCTGGACTTTGGTCATCCAAATTGTTGAGATATGTCATTGAAATCAATCAAGGAATTGCTTGGTCCCCAACAATGGCACCAAAAAATGTTACCTAAAAAACAAGCACTCTTCCACGATTAAAGGTAAGTGGACCAAATGAAATATGTGGACCCAAATAAGATAAATGGACCCAATGGAACCAATGCTATGATCATAAACTCCTTAAGGAGGTACACCCAATGTCACCTCAATGTAGCCTACTTCCTGTTTAGACCTTGCTCCTTGGGCCTTGGGAGGCCCCTGAAATGAGGTAAGGATAGACCTATAAGAACCACACCCTATTAGTATACCAGTTCCTAATGGATTCAAAGATATATGTTTGCATTAAACCCTTTAGCTCAGAAGGTTGGGGGCAATTATGAATATGTGATGATGCCAAGTATATTTCTACAGTAAAAACCAGCAATATAAAGCATGAGGTATTTTCCAAACCAACCATCGGAATTACACAAAATTTACCTCTCGACATACAGCTACAGGGGATGCATCAATTCCCCCTATCGAGCCCCTCTTTTGGTGGATGAAAGGTGTTTCAATGATGATTTGTACTTCATACCTGCAATTTGTTGTAGTCAAGGTGAACCAAAAATATCAAGGGCCTCAAATCCCTCCAAGGTCACCCCAGGTATCTTAGGATTTGAGTCAATCTTCCTCAAACCCATAGGGTTTGATCAACCCTAAGGGATGAAGTCACCTAATCTTAGGATGACAGCACCTCTTTTAGGGCGCTTTTAGGGCTAAAATTTGAGTTTTTTGCAATTTTTTCAACTTTTAAGGATTTTTCCAATATTTTATCAAGATCTAAAATTTAATACTGCAATTAACTACTTCATAAAATCAAATTAAAATAACTAGGGCAAAAAATAAAATATTTTTTGGATTTTTGCAAAAATATAATATTTTTAGGGTTTTCATAATATTTGTTTTTTTGTGATATATAGTACGAAAATTTGATAATAAAAAATATTCTTATTGAAGAGGAAGTAATAAGATGTAAGTCTCTTCCCTTCAAGTCCACCAAGGAAACGTGGTTACTGTTCCTCTCAAGAATTGGCAATATGATTTTAATGAATTAGGATAAAACCAAGAAATGCTAGGTTTTTTTGGTCTTGACCTAATTAATACAAAGAGAGGTTCCAAATCCCTAACAAGAGAGACCCACCAAGAAGGGATTTCTCACTTACAAGACAAGGTTATCATGCATAAAAAAACTCTAAGTAACTCTAACCTTAGATGTCTCCAACAGAGCAAGACAAGAGAACCAAACACCTTACCACAAAAGAAGAGCAAACAAGAAGAGAGTAACCCTCTCAAGAATTACTTCCCTTAGACAAGCCTTGCAAGATTTAGTAAAACCTTCAATCACCAAAAAATTCACCACATTGAAGCTTCAAGATGCCAACAAGAGAGGTGCACACCAATTAACCAAGTTATACAAGAAGAAAAAGAGAAATGATTTTCTTTGATCGCATGATCTTGTGTTACAAATGAGGAGACTAACCTTATTTATATGTGACTATCTTAACTTAAAACCTCCTTTTTAGGTCGACGTACCTAAAATGACTTAAAATGACTTTTTGGGGGTTTGTCACCCACAATCTAGGGACTAAACCTCATAATACATAAAATAATGATAAAAATGACGAAGTGCTACAACATGATGAAATGTTGAGGATGGGAGGAGGGTGCCATGCCCCATATAACCCCAACGATTTTCTTTTTTCCCTCAATTCCCTCCTCCTTTAGGTGGTATGACCTCTTCCAAATGATGACATCATCATTAGTTTGGCATTCTCCAACCAAGAGGAGGGTTAATAAAAAGACAAAAATAGGTCCAAGTGGGCATGAATGAGGTGTACTAAGATGGATATGATAACCCTTACATGTGCAATCACCTCTACAAAGAATAAACAAAAGTGTGGTTGAGAGCCCTTAAGCCATATGTCCTATTGGAATCATCCCAAGAAGCACCGTAGCACCAACCCGAGGCATAAACACCCAATGTGATGGAGGACTTCCACCACATCAAGGCACAATCAACAGAGCCACTAAGCCAATACTCCTTGAAATGAAAACCAAGAGGGACTGCCATGACCAACTAAGGGTAGTGTGCCCCATTAAACCAACACTATTACATGAAACAAGCACCAACTTAGTCTTTACAATAAAAAAAGCATGAGCTTCCTCTTTGACACATCTGATATGGCACACTACATAGGATCTAGAGGGTAACACTTTGGATTGTTCTACTTATTTAGATCCACATGATGATCATGGGTATGTGATGCATAACACTTAGTAGTTCATGGAACTTTAATGCCATCACTAGGTTGTTTGTTGGAGCATATGGACATGGGACCCCAGTTCCTTAACCTACTTTAACATGACAGTCAACATTTTCCCATGGGACTCTAGATTATGGTGGTACAACTTCACATCAAGTGTTGAGTGCAACTCTTTCCTAAGGGGGGTGGAGTGTTATAACCCTCCCTAGTGGTAGCGGAGGGTCCATTAGTGTAATAGCGGAGGCCATTCAATGTAAAGTAAACTAGGTCCACTATGTTGACCTTATTATTAAATAATGCCCAGTATGGTATTAAATAAATGTAATGGGACCTCATTAAAGAAGGTCCACTAGGTAGTTAGGAGGTTAGAGTTGTATAAATAGGGATGGAGTCCTGTTTATGAGTCATGTGTGGAGAATAATATTGTATGTGGAGCTTAGCTCATAGGAGGTTGCCCCCTCAAACAAGAAAGTGAACAGGAATTGATTCCTTCCATAAAAGGATTAAATGTATGGTGTTTCCATACCTTAAGGGTTTGGATATTAATAAAAGTCTAGAGCATTTCTATAAATAAATAAATTAAAAACTATGTTTTCCTTTGGCCCTAGAAAGTGCTCAGGTACCAATTGTTGTCTAAAAACTATGTTTTCCTTTGGCCCTAGAAAGTGCTCAGGTACCAATTGTTGTCTAAAAACTATGTTTTCCTTTGGCCCTAGAAAGTGCTCGGCTATCAATTGTTGTCTACCTTATACATGAAAATATTAGCATAACACTTAATACTTTTAAGAGAGGAATCAACTCCTATTCACTTGCCAAAGGGGTAACCTCATATGAGATAAGCACCACATAAAATATTCTTCTCCACACATGACCCATAAAGAGAACTACATTCTTATTTATACAACTCTAACCTCCTAACTACTAGTGAACCTTCTAGAAACTAAGTAAAAATTTCACTTTACACATTTTAAAGATTCCTAAAAAAATTTATAAATTCTTAAAATTAATTTTCCTTAACTTAGAAGATACAATATCTTCTAAATAATTAAAACTTCTAAATAAATATTAAAAACATTAAAAAATAAAGGATGACAAAATTAATACAATTTTACATTGTAATAAGGATATTTTTATTCCCTTGATGCCTTTAACCTCTCTCATTAAAGAATCTAACATAAACACATATCATGTAGAAATAATGATGGATGAAATCATTAGTTTAGATCTCCCATGAAGTCCAACAAGATGTATAAATTTCATATGATGGCAACTATTTTTTCATGTTTTATTTGATTAGAAATTTTAGTATGATGTTTCAAGTTTGAACACATTCCTCTCAATTCAAAGTTTGTGAAGCTCTTCAATCCTCAAGTCATAGTCAAAGTGCTTTTTAAGAAAATATTTTTGACTTTATTATTAAAGAATTCATTAGAAATTAAGATTTTGGTTTTATTGAGAAATCAAGAATAATTTGGAGTATCTGATATTTTATATATATATAAATATAATAATTATTTTGTATTTAAATAAAAAATTTATATTATTGTTTTAATAAATATAGTGTATAATAAAATATATAGATGATACTTATCAACTTAATTTAAAATATATTTAATTTTAATTTTATTATAAAAATAATGATAATGACTATAAAAATAAAAATAAAAATCATCGATATTCACCCTTCCCAAGAATAATCATTCTCTTCACTCTAGATATGTCCAAGAGATCACAATGAATTTATGTTTTAGTATTACCATCAACCATGCTTCTTGATATGGAAAGTATGAAATTCAAAATCGTGTGTATAATCTTAAGTATTAATAGTTTTGGACTAATATATCTAAATTCAATGACAGCGACAATTGTCTTGGATTAATATATATCAAAATTTAATGACTGAATTAATATATTTAAATTTAGTGAGAGCGAGGATGGTTTTGGATTATATATCTAACGACTTTAAAAGATTCGAAAGCAATGTTGCTATTGACATTTCAGACTCTCTTTCTTTAGAAACGTGAAGTTTCCTTCTATAGTTTTGAAAGGTTATTTTATATGAGGGCAAATTTGTTTTTTAATCATTTTCAAAAGTTATTATAAAGTATATAGGTAGCAAATTTGTATTTTAATAAATTTATAAAATCATAATACATCAAGCTTGGCGTTGAATAAGCCAAGGCATGCATTTTTTTATTTCATTTTAGTAGTAGCTTTTAGAAGTGATATATTTGAGCGGACAAGGTTACAATTCATATGGATGTGAAGGAATAAATTATATATATATATATAACGGTTATTATTAAAAATTGACTTATGTTAAAAGTTTTTAGTTTTTTAATGACGAGGTCCCATCTATCTATGAGATGTAGGTTTGATACAATGTAATGAAGGGAGATATTTTAATATATGATGAGACTATATCGACAGGGATACCATGTTTTCAACATTGTAACTATATGATGTGGGATTTTTAGTATTAGGTTTTTTAGTCAATGAAATTATTTATTTATATTGCAAGGTGTTAAGTACCCATTGTACTTTCATGATGACACATATGTGGAAGTGGGGTGATTCCTTTTCAACTTTAGTTGTCGTACCTTCCATCATACCATCAACTACTATGGTAAAATAATTCTGATTTTCCACATAACCATTTGGGTGGGGTCAAATTTTGATTAAGTGCTTAATGTGGGGTCAAATTTTAACCTATTTCATTGCAATATTGTCTTTACGAAGACAAAAATTTAAGGTCCCACATTCCAAATATCACTTTAATGTTGTGGGACCTAATGGAAAACGTGTTATCTCCACGTGTGGACCCATTCATGGTGGGACAGTATCCAATATCAATAAAAATCTCTTAGTTCTCACTTCCATGGAATCATACCTTCAAATATCAATTTAATGTTGTGGGACCTCATGGAAAACGTGATATTCTCCACGTGGAGGTACATTATTAATGTGACAGTATTTAATGTCACTGGAACTCTTTCATTTCTCACTTTCCTGTCTTTTCTTGGATTATATACACAGACTCTTTAAGTGTCCAAAAGATAAGCCTACACCTATCTAGAGCTTTTGAATAATAATGGTGCTGCTTCTAATTCTGACTCAGACTTATTGTGCTTGCTTTCTGTTGTCCTAATCAACTTTCATTATGTATATTAAAATATATTTGTATTGATTGAGAAGAATATAGGAGTAAAGAGAGCTTTAGACTTGCACTGTAATGTAATGAATTTTATGAAGAAAAGCATGCTGTTGAGAAGACATTGAATGGAAAAGGCAATATAATCCACTCAAACAGAGAATGTGGGAGAGAACATCCCAAAAAGTGGAGATTGTGCACTATGATCTGGTTTAGCAATGGTTATGCACTGATGGCCAATAAGACAGTCACACATATATGGGACAGGAGATCTTATATAACTGTGGTCGTTGGACACTTGTCTCAAGTATGTTCAGTGTGGGGAGCCCCACATGTTGATGATGTGAATTTGTTCAGTCTGGGGAGCCCCACAGCTGGGTTTTGTTGATGATGTGAATGTCAGCCATGTGGATTAGTTATTGGTGGATTTATTGAAGGAAAGATTGACTATGACAGAAAAGGACAGGAAGGCTTCTGAATCACAAAGCTAAGCAACCACTGATTATGTAATTGAGGAATAAATATTAAATGGAAAAGAGAGAAGGTATCAATCAAGCACACATGGAAAGGGACATTGGATAACCAAACCAGGCTTTTCCCTTCAACTCAATAAAAAGCAGCAAAGTCCAAATTGGAGATAAATGGCATAAGGAAACTTTTGAAAATGACATTGTACAAACACGCTGTGGAACCCACCATTAAAGTAAACCATACAAAGATGACACATGGAATAGAAGGACTACATCATTCATGGACAGTTTGTAAGAACTGCTCCTTAACCTTTTATGGAGATATTCTAATATACTTCATCACTTTGATGTGTTGTCCCATCAATAGCCAAAAGCCAGCATATGGTAGACATACCATTAGTGAAACATAAAATGATAATTTCTTCCACTTGACATCTTATCTGCTGCTCCTATGTTATATTGTTGTTTTCGTATCTTGATACTTGCAACTTTGTTATATTTTTGTTATGGGAACATGATATTTGTAGTGTGTTTTCATTGATCTAGAGTTGAAGGCTCAGGGTTTAAAGACAGCTCCATGTTTATTAAGTTTATACTTGAGTTATGTGTGCAGGTCAGGCAGTCATCGGGGCCTTCTCTCGTCTTTAGTGTTTGAGAGGGCAAAACACTAGTTTTTGTTAGTACTATTGATACCATCAGTGAGTATATGTTCTGCTTCAAGCTCAATGTAATATGTCTTGGGTAGTAAACAATATGCACTCCACAGTAGTGTGATTAATTCTGCTACACGTTTTTAACAACCTGACACTATTGTCCTAAGAGTTAATCCATCCATCCATTAACACAAATCCCCCAAATACATTCATTCTCTAAGGTAGAAACCTATACATTTGGGGGATTTGTGTTCATGGATGGATCAATTAATTCTTGGGGCAATAATGTCAGGTTGTGAGAAAATTGTAGTAGCATTAATCACATTACTTATATAAGTTTATACATTAGAGAATGCATGTATTTGGGGATGTGGAGGGATTGATGGATCAATTAATTCGTCTGGTTGTCACAGACGTGTAGCAGCATTAACCACACTACTTCAAAGTGCATATTGTTTGCCACCCAAGACATTATATATTAAAATATACACTCAATATATATATATGTGTGTGGGGGGGGGGGGTGTATGCCCATAGTGATGAATGGATGGATTCATCAAATCCATGGATGTTGGTGTCAGATTATCAGAACTTCGCCCTGGCATTAATTACTCTACTGTAGGATGCATATTGTATTAGAGAGTAGTCTAAACACGTGACTTTTTTCCCACTATTTTTTTCCTTTTCATGGCCATTTTTTAACTGAATCCGGCAATGAATTTTGGGAATTCCAGATAACAGTTGTCAAACTTGCATAATTTGGGTACCTCAGGGATTTTCGAGAGTGCTGAATCTATTTCTGCTCTCAAAAAAAAATTGGATTGCAGAAATAATCGAATTTAGAAGAAAAAAATCACGGGATTCCGGCCAAAAACCACCAAAAATGCAAAAAGGTCGTGCATTTAGCCTCTTGTATTAAACCCTCCAAGTATCAATCAACCAGTCATTTATCACTACCTAGAGGACTCGACCAAATCGATCATAGAGATCAAACTTCTGAATATATATATATATATTCTTCCCAAGCAACTCCAAACCCTTCACCACCCTTCACACCGTTAGCAGACCTTTGAATAGTGAAAAAAAAACAGAGCTCATGCAAACATATATAGGACGACCACCGTCATCAGTGGTCACTCTATCAAGGTGGGGACTCTACTGATCATTCATGCGTAATATCCATCTCAGGCTGGGAAATCTTTTCCAAAAAAGACACTCTTGGAAACCTAGAAACTGTTCAAACGGCAAACATGGTACAAGTTCATGCAGCTTTCTGGCCCACAGGTATACAATCTAGGGCCAATCAAGTCTTTTAATGGCATGGATCAATGAAAAGCAAAATTCTATAGCTATAGAAAAATAAACGCAGAATATAATTATGTTGTTACCCTTTTAGGAAATGTCATATCGGTGGTCTTTAAGGTGGGAATATCCTCCTGAGGGTCGGAGACAGCTTGTGTGAACTTGACATTTCCCCCATTTTTGTTAAATTGGAAATACATATCTCGACTTTCTTTATTCGTCCCATGTTTTTTGCATGATTTCAGGAGGTACGCACTTTGAATCAACCCTTAACTGAATGAGGACACTCCTTTAGCTATGGGTTGCGCTGTGACAGGTAAAAACTTGTTAGTCTCGCCCTTCAGTGCATTGACAGAAGGCTGGCCTTGTTTCTTAAGGGGAGCTGAAACCCCAAGAATGAATAGTGAAAGGTCACATGTCTCCAAATATTCCCAACTGTTACTGATAACTCCCAACCTTTTCAGAAAAGATAAAGCATCAATTCCTTCTTCATTTTCTTTACAGAAACCATCCAAATTTTGCCCCGAGTGGGAACAGAGATGTGCTGCATTAAGGATTCTCAAGTAAAGCCCATAAAAGAACGCACTGAGAATCAACTCTGGGCTAGTAGGACCACAGCCCAAATAACCTTAGAAAATGATTTTATCATGCTACTAAAAGCAGGATTGTGCTTTTAAAAAATATCAAGTAGCTTAGAAAATATTTAATGAAAACACAATTCTACTTTATGCTTCTGAAAATCCTTATCAGGCCAAGAGAATACACATCTAATTTATGCTTTTGAATCTACCATCATTGGACATTGACCTCGGACATGTCCAAACACAATATGGTGCCGGCTGAATGTGCTTGGCAATGCCAATTCTCAACCAGTCAAGGATGACATCATAACATTCCAATCTAATGTTTGGGATCGAAGCAAGCCTCTCGGACATGTCCAAACACAATATGGTGCCGGCTGAATGTGCTTGGCAATGCCAATTCTCAACCAGTCAAGGATGACATCATAACATTCCAATCTAATGTTTGGGATCGAAGCAAGCCGCAGAATCATGATAAATCAATGTACAAATCTAAGTCGGTGTAGAAACCCATGCAGATTGATAGTAGAAAATATTGGCCAGTGCCATTTGCTTCAGATAGAATCCAAAGGAGCATGCACAACCTGCAATTTCTTTGCTGTTCAGCATAGGCTGTCTTGTTTTAGTTTTCCTTTTCTGATCTTTGAACTTGGGAATAAGAAACAAACCAATTATTTGCATTATTCATCATTATTTCCGACTATCATGGCAACTGAACAAATCACTGAACACGAGTCTGAACTCAGAGAAACTATGTGAACAAATCACTGAACATAAAAGTCTGAACTCGGAGAAACCATGTGAAAAACAGCACAGGCAACATTCCTCCTCCCTTGATCAAAAGCCATTGCCAGTTTACCAGATAAAGTCTAGAAAGACAAATCTAGGTGAGGCCTCAGAACAAGGCTTAGTCACATTTAACATTCAAACCAATAGAGACTGCTTTGAAGTAGTTATATGTGTTTAAGAAGAGTTTTTCACAACCTTTACATCTTCAAGCGATTACAGTCTCTAGGCTGAAATTAAAAATCAATAACTACACGCTGCATTTGCTTCTAGACCCACAAAACATCTATTAAAGTAACCGTCAAGATCAGCCGATACATTTGAGGATAAACTATCCCTGAATGAATTATATGCTTACAGCATTCATTAGCATCATCATACAAACATTTTGAAAACTATTTAAGTCAATGGATCAAGTTCTACCAATATAAAGTATGTGAGCCCTTTGATTTAGATTTGCTTTCACAATTACATACAATGAACTAACCAAATCCATAAGTCTGAACATAAGAATGATCATTGGAATCATTACATAGATTGTCAACTTAAAAAATTACAATAGCTCAGGTACACAGACATACAGCAGTCAGCAGAAAATTCAGCTCTCACAATTGCCCATAAACAAATCAGGACCTTTATATACAAATCATAACCATGACTCGGGCAACATTATAGCACCAGAAGATAAAGTTCGAACTGTGAAGATATAAAAACATGCACATCGTAAACTCTGTAAGCACTGTCTCTTTTCAGAGGCGTAGTATGCCAAACTGCTTCTTATTGATGTTCAACACTAAACTGACTTTTAACACCTCTGTCACAAACAAAGCTGAAGACCAGACAAAAGCAGCAATTTGATTGTCTCGGATCACAACTACTACGAATCAACAGTGCTGCTTCAGTAGCATGTATTGTATTTGACTAAATGTACAGAGGGTTGTAAAAATGTAGAAAGCGGTGCAGGATCGTTGAAAAACAGGCAAATTAGTGGTCTGGACGGCTCAATCTGAATGAGCAATTCTGGCCTTGTGTGATCGATCTCTGATTCAAGCCAGTACACCTTTATCTCCAATTTGTGCCATTTGGGTTTAAACAGCTCCATTTGCATCATACTGAGCGTCAATTACAACTTAATGTGCCAAATAACCAACACCCTTTGGGTGAGATAGACCCATGAAAAAGAAGCTCCCAACACCTGCAGGTACTGTCTATCTTCGTATTTCTTGCTTGAGTCCAAATCTGTTTAAATCCCACCCTCCTTCGGGTTCGTTTCTCTTAAAAGAGTCCGTTGATGCTGGTGATTGCCGAATGACTCTAGTTTGCTCATCTGTTATCAAAGGACCTTCCAAAACAGCTATATGTTTTGAGCCTGCTCTTTCTTCTTTACCCTCTGCTTCAAAGGTATCTGGGCCAGAATTCAGATCCAAGTTCGGCCTGGACCAGATTCTATCATTGTTGGGAGCTGGAATTTTCGTCAATCCCATTAAGTAAGGAGGCCGGATATGGGGAGGAATAATTGCACCAGAGGTCAAAATCTGAGAAGCACCTGGGGTGAATGGGTGAGAACCTGAGGAGTCCAAGAAAGATGCAGACACAGCAGGAAAAGAAGCAGAGCTGAATCCAAAGGGGTATCCAGCGTATGAAAAACCGTGTGACTGCATTGGATATGAAAATGCTGCAGCCGTGGATGATGGGAACCCAGTAGGTGGCCTATAGATATCTGCATGGAATGAAGGAATGCTCTGCCCTTGTCCCACACTGAAGAATGACTGGGGAACAGCCACAGAAAATGGAGATTCTGGCCTCACAGGTGCATATGCTGGCATTGCAACTGCAGGAATTGGTCCTCCAGTGTGAGCCCAAGGAGCCATTTTAAGGCCTACAAGGGAGGAAGCCTGATTGCCGGCAATTCGCACATTTCCATGAGAAGCAATAGAATCATCTACAGCTATTGTGTCATCCATACAGAGGCCATCATTCAAGTCAAAGTCATGCTTAATGCGCTTTGCTCCACCAGAAGAACCATTGTTTCTGTTAGAGATGTCCAGTACGTCAGTCTTCCATTGATCTGAGATTAAGACTGGTCCATTTTCTTCACTCTCATCCGCACGGTTCAGATCCAAATCAAGTTTCACACTTGAGTGTATATTGCTTGGGGTTGCCGACGATGAATTATGTGCAGAAACTGCTGTCTCTTCTTGCAGCAGACCCTCATCGGTAACATTGAGATCGAAATCAAAAAGAGGTTGAGATACTCTTTTGCTTGGAACCAATGGTGTATCTGTTTCAGCTGCACCTTGGCACCTGTCTGAAGTTCTTCCAGTTTCATTTGCAGCTTGGCATCTATCTGGATTCCAATCTGTTGTTCTTCCATCTGCCTCAGTTGCATTTTGGCACTTGTCTGGAGTTCTTCGAGGTTCAGCAGGGCGAAAAGCACTTGTTGCTGCAGAGCCTCTCCAGCCCAGCTCACCTTTTACTTTAAGAGGACTCACTGGAGGTATAAATGCTCCTTTTGTAGAAGCTACAACTGCAATTGGAACACTTGGAGAAACAACTGGGAAGATTGGAATAGGAGAGACAGGATGACAAACTGCAGCTGGCTCTTGTGGGCCTTCATCTAACATGATTCCTTCATTCAAGTCAAAGTCATGCTTTTCTGGTGCTTTAGTGTTGGTAGATGATGCAACCTCCGTGGTTTGTTCTGGAGTTGCTATTCTACTCCTGGTACTGTTTTGACCTGCCAAAACTTCTGGCAAAAGATCGTATATTGTGCTTTGGAATGGCCTAGATGAAGATGGGCTCCCACGTTGAGCCTCATGAACAGCATGTTTAAGCTTATTTGGCTCGTGTGGCCAACCATCAGAAGCTTCAGAAGCGCAAGCTGAATTTTCTCTTCCTTTGCAAGGAGGACACGCTGTGGGTTGCTCTACTGATTTATAATCAAACTTTTCAGCGTTCCCTTTTTCCACCTTACAAGTTATTGCGTTCATTGTGCTCAAGTTCCCATCAGGCTGGGTATGCATACACATATCAGACTTATCAGCACCTTTCAAGCAATCTTTGAGCTTTGGTTTGCATTCCTTTACAACTTGAGACTCTGCGTTATCTTTTGATATCACAATGTTCTGATGGCCAGTCTCTGTTTCTAAAATCTGTTTCTCGAGAACAATTTTATCATATTCTTCCATTTCTTGCTCTACCTCCTTCGCTACTTGCATAGCCACTTCCAGTGCATCTTCACCTGGAAATCTAAATGTAGGCTCGGTGGCAGTTTTTGTTCCATCATCTTTCTCATCCCTATCATTGTCCTCCTCTCCTGAAGAACCATACCTTCCACTTCCAGTGATAGCAAATGAATTGTCCACTGTATTTCTCTTTGGATGATGCGAGAGCTGTTTCTTGTCCAAAGCATCTTTACTTGCACTATCAAGTTGAGAACCATAATCTCTAGATAGGCCTGGTTCAACCACCCTTTCTTCTGGATTATGATCTCCATAAGACTTGCGAGAAGGAGAACTCGATAAATCATTCTGCAAATCATCCAATGCTGTGTCATCCAGAGGCAGAGTGGTCCCTTCTAAACTCTTCTTGGGAGATCTGTGATCCAAAGCAATTTCTTCACTAGCTCCCGAGTTTTCATCCGATCGCCCCATACCTACAGCCGCACCAACTCCCGAATTCTGCATTTCACGGTCAATGCTAGGTCTGTGACAATCACCAGTTTCTTCAGCATCCACTGGATCTGCAACTGTCTGGACATGCAAGGCACCAGTTTTTTGCTGTTGTTTTGTTGAATCTACTGAAAAATTTTCCCTATCAAGTTCGTCATCTTTCAAATGCTTGTTCTTCACAGGCGGAGCAAAAACATCCTTTTCTGACCTTGAGCTTTCATCTGCAGCAACACATGCTAGGAGAGAGATACCGGTGTTCTCAGCATCTGATGCTCGTCCACTGGAAGACTTCTCACCCTTCTTCCTCTGTATATTTTGCATCTTGCCATCCATCCACTGTGACTGGCAATGCAAAGGGCTTTCTTTGAATGAAGCAGTGCAGCACTGTGTAGAAGTGAATGAAAGTTGTGATTCAGATGAGTTAGACTCAACTTCTCCCGTCCTGCACTGCCGACCCATTTCTTCATTTCCCCTTTCAAGAGGATCAACAATTTTGTCCATGTCGTCAGGCCCTGGTGTTCTAGTACCGATAGCCACCCTTGCATCCTCTATACAGGATGCTGTTTGCGACTTGCTTTTCCCATCAAGGGACTCCAGGCCAAGAGATGAATGCCTGTCCAAAGGTGAGCTCTTGCTTGTCATTGCTCCTCCTTCCATGACAGCATTTAGAGCATTGCTTCTTCCATTGTTAGGAACTCTGCCAATCAATCTTTGGTTGCTCGATGTCTCCAGTTTGGCCGACTCACTTGGAGATTTATCAGATGTAACCGACATACTGGACGTTTTATCCATGGTTGTTGATGCGTTCCTGCTCCATACAAGAGGCTTCCCTGACCCAACATCCTTAGAAGCCCCATTCAATCCTGTCCCCAGACTTCCTTTACCGGAAATATGAGGCCTAGAGCTCCCTGACTTAGAATTTGTAGAGACATTCGCCAATGGTCCTGTACTTTTATTTGGTCCATTTGACCATATCCCGTCACCTAGTGACTGATTATTGCTACTCCTCTCATCAGGGACCGATGCACCACCAAACATTTCGGCAGCGGAGCTGATTCCAGATTGCATATGGCTAGCTGGATTTTCCTTGATCAAAGCTGGGCTACTCTTTCCGGACGAAATAGGAGCGGGGTTAGTTATAACTTCTCCTAAACTTGAGCTATTGTTGTTTCCACTCACCTTCACAGTAGCAGAAGACGCCCCGGAGAATCTCACAACCCCGTCAACAGACCCTCCTCCGCACATCAAGAGATGAGGAGAGTCATTTGATGCTGTCGGTTTGCAAGGCCAACCTAATCCCTGCAATGAACCGCTCTTCGTTGTATCCCCTGATTTGTTGATCTCTGGTCCAACCTTCTTTTTCCAGATATCCACCAGCTTCTTTGCCTTCTTTTGGATTTCTGGATTCTTGAGATTGCGTAAGTTGTTGACAGATTTCCCAGCATTACAGGATTTCAATGCATCTAAATCCACAGGCAACTTCTCCAAAGCCCGGAGTATGGTCAACAGCAAATCCTCAATGTTTTTCTCGGTTTCCTTTGAACTGGCGCACCCATCCCCTATTTTCCATCTGTGGGCTTCCTGAAGCCAGTCATCTAACAAGCCTAATCCACCAAGATGGATAAATTTACTCAGACAATCCTCTTTGTCTGTGGCTACAATCACACCTGCAAGCCATGTTCTATACACCACAGGGCTAGCAACCTGCCGTGAATTGTCATTCAGGTCGTGATGGTGCATAATATTATAGAGACGATCCACACCTGCAGAGTTGAATAGAGCCCCAGTTTTATCCAGAAAATTGCTAATATCTTCAATTTTGTGACTACTGCCATTGCTGTTACTGATTCTCTCGCGTCTTGGGCGCTTGGAATCATTATCATCGGGCTTTGCAGACCGATCTCGCTCCAAAGGGTCCGCACTCTGGTGGCTGCCTCTCTCTCTTTTCCTGGTTTTACCAGAAGGAGAATAAGTTGTGGCAGGTAGATGGTCAGAGTCAGCTTTCGGCAGCTGCTTGGAAGAATCATGTCCACTGTAAGGAGGACATGTTGGAGGTCCTCCTCCTCCAGCCTGCACAGCTGGCTGCATTGCAGATACCCTCAAAATCTACAGTCAAACGGCTGCTTCCAGATGCCAATAATACCTGGGTCATCAAATAACCATAACCAATATATGATTTAGCAGACAACTCCACTTTCACAGTTACACAAACAACCATGACAGAAAGGGAAATAAATGAATGACCAAATCAGAAGAAAATATATGTATCTAAAACTTATGCAGTCCCCATTAAATACCCCTTTGAGGCCAGGAATGCAGAAAAAGCATAAACAAGTCAATAACAGAAGACAGCTAAAAATACACCCAAAACGGTATAAAAAACATCAAGAAAAACCCTCCAGCTATAAAGCTTGTACTACTTTTCAATCATCTCACGGCCCAAAAAAGCCTGGACTTAAAAAAATCAGGTCTCCGATTGTAAATTAGGATGCCCAAAATAAGGGCGAGAATACTTTCTTCTTCTTCTAAAGCTGTAGGCCAGAGTGAACAACCTATATTAAGGCCCTGAATCCCACAACAACTGCAAGCAAACCCTACAAAAGACAACAAAGAAAACCATTCTGGAGATTATATAAGCCAGAATGAGAAGATTTTTCAAGAGGGAATTTACTGCTCAGATCCGAAACCTCAAACAGAAAGGCCCAACCCCCAAAACCTACCGAGAATTCTGCAAGAACTTTCCAGAAAGGAACCCCTGCAAAAGGATGAATACTAAGGCTTGGTTGCTGGTTTTCTCAAATCAACATGCCCAGATAAGCCCAACACAGAGACCTCCATCCGTGGTTTGTTTTCTCATATTGGATTCAAAGCTCTGCGATTGGTTTTCTCACAGAAGCACACCCACGTGCCAAGGCCTCTACAAAGAGCCTTCACTCAGGCATTTTTCATGTGGGTTTTAGGGGTCTTCTGCCTGTTTTTTTTTTAGAAACACCCCAGCTCTTCCACAGGATCCAACATCCTACAACCCAGAGAAAGAGAGACTCCTCACGGCGTCTAGGGAACTTCATCCTAACACTTTTCACGTGAATTCAAAGGCACCAGAGCTGGATTTTCACCCTTATTGAACCCAATACAGAGAACCCTTTAAGGCCTTAGTCAGCAAGAGCAGGATACCTTTTCACAAAACGACTTGGGAGTGCTATAGACCGAGCTTAAGGACACCAGAAATCAAACCAGGAGGGGTCTACCCAACAAAAGGCATCCAAAACACAAACTGTGAAACCCATGAACAAGTTTTGTTCCAAGGATTGCGAGATCACCTTATGATCGAAGGGCCAAAACCTATTGAAAATCAACCTCCTCCACCTCCTGCTCTTGAATTCATCTCAAACAAAACTCTCCAAAAGATCAAAAGATCAGATCTCCCTGGGTTTGTACTCTGATCCTATTGCCGAAGACCGCCAACTCTAGCTCCAAAGGTCCAATCACCTCTTTGGTGTTGCGTAAACCAATTAACCTAGTAGGTACTGATCAATCCTCAATCCTCCTATAACAGTACAAAAATCCCAGCAAGCTCCTGTTAACCCAAGTACCAAAATCCTTGTCAGAGTCTGCCACAAATCAAACTTCCGCCAAATCTATGGCTAATGTTTCTTTACTTAACCACATTCGATCAGAGGCTCTGCGGACCGCGACTCTCACTGCGCATGCAAATCTCCCATACCCAGAAAAGAAATACAACTCAAAAACACACACACACGTCTGCACTGCAAAATTTCTTTCCAGCAGAGTTCGCAGTTGGATGATTTGATGTTACATAGGGTTTTTCCCATAAGTTTTGGAAAAGTATTGTTTATTTATGTTAAAGTAATTATTGCTGAATGTTTTTCAACTTTAAAGTAAACAAAAAGAAATGTTCTGTGTTTTAGATTTTTTACAATTTATTATAATCGAAATTTGCTTAAATAATTTTAATTAATATTATTTTTACGTAAAATTGGATTTATTATAGATAATTTTTATTATCAAGATTTAATAATCTAAATACTATTGATTATACAATATTAATAATCTCATCAAAATATTATGATTTATTTCAACTTAAAAACGTCAATTTCTCCTCTCATTGTTTTGAATTACGTGAAAATACCCATTGATAACCCAGTCATTAATATAATGTTAGGATACAATTAATGTTAAAATATTGTTTTCCGATACTATGTTATTTGTTAGGTAAAGTTAGTTTTAAGAATGTTTTTAAATAGTACTTAAAGATTTTAAGTAATTAGTGTTTGGTAGCGTTAAGGTTTATATTGATTTAAATTATTTTTTAACTATTATAAAAATATAATAATTGAATTATATAAAATTTTAAATAGATTTTCGATTTAAAAAAGTAAATATTAAAATGGAGAATTTTCATTATCAAATTATGTAAAATTGAAAAGCAACGGAATTCAACAACGTCAAAAAGATTTTAAATTATGTTGAACAAACTGAATTGAAAGTTCAAATAGGACAACGAACAACTACCAACATGTCACCATCCGTACACATCACCATCCGTACACATCACCATCCCTGATCCCACATTCATCTCGCCGGCCCCTTGCCTGCACATGCCTGCCTTAGCGCCGGCAGATTTCCATGCCGCCGGTGTCAGAGAGACGTCGCTTTCCACCGGCGAGACAAAGATGCCACGCGTCGCGCTCTGCTCGAAGATCCCGGCGTCAGATCTGGGACGGGAACCCAGGCCCACCTTAAAATCAGAGGTCAACTACCCTGCTGCCGGGCCCCGCCACAACAATCGGGTTCCTCAGTCGGCGACATCTCCCGGCACCGGCGGTGACGTTAACAGATTCCCGGCTGCTGACGTTGCGTCGTCTCTAAAGAGCGCGCGGTTCTCATCGCTCTGACTAGTCAGAGTGCGGCAAAAACATAAGGGGGCAAATGATTTCAAGAACAAGGCAAGCACTCGTTAAATACGGCCGCGGATTTGGTCTGTCCGTCAGTCCGTGTGGGATTTTGTTTATTTAGGTTTTTAATATGTGTTTCCTTAACATCCCCACGAGTGCAGCGCAGGCCATAATTATTACAAGAACAGACCCTACATTATTTTCTATTCGCTCCGTATAATTTTCTCAACTTTATTTCGACTTATTTTATAATAATAAATAAATAATCTATCACCGCTTTTCCACGGAAATAATAAAGATATTGTCCATCAATCAATCAATTCATGTGTCTGTGGAGGGGTAAAACTTTTTGGTTTGGTACCACAGCACAGCACAGCACAGCACATAATAATAATAATAACTACAAGGGAAATTAGTTTGTTTTTTTGGTGTGAAATTCATAAAAATATTGTTTGTAAAATTCATAATAATGTTAAAGGTAATAAGCTTTTTATGTTTTGAAATTCATAATAATGATAAAGGTAATAAGCTATTTTCTTAAAATAAATAAAAATGATTTTGACTCGATGGCCAAAAAAATAGTTTAAATGATAAAAGTTTTTTTTTTTTTTTTTTTTCAATTATTTTTTATCCAGTTGACAAATATTTTAACTTTAGTCTACTTCATTGTGAACATTGAATAATCATGTTCTATTAAAAATATTAAAATAGTAAATCCATTTTTATTTAAAAGATAGCAAACCAAAAAGATAAAAAAAAACTTAAAATGTTTAAGTACCTTCCCAAAACATATATAGTGACTTAAATGTATTTTCAAGTATATATACAATGTGAGCAAGTCATTTCGATATGGACTAAAATATAGAAGGTTGGAGTACAATACATAATTGTAAAAAATTCTATTGTAGCACATATTTTTACATTTAACATAGTTCAAAAAGTACCATGTTTAACAAATAAAGCAAAATAATTAATGTCTAAATTAGTTAGAGTAAATTAATAAGTAGACAAATTTACTTTTCTTGAAACATTTAGTTTAAATGTGTGATAATTTGGACTATTTCTAACGGATTTTTTTGTACGATTTGAATAGAATCAATCAACTATAAATTTTGAGGGAATTCTTAGATTGAATATGGATGCTTTGGAGGGTTTTTAAGGGCGTTAAATCTTTTTGTGAACTCGGATTTAACAACAACAAAAAACATCATTGGATTTGTCTAAAATCTTTATAGTAAGTCAAATGATCACATTTTTAGATTTTTTCTTCTTAAAGTGGTTTACCTATTTCTTGAAGTTGTTCAAGTAAATGAAACTTTGCCCATGAAACATTGATGGGAAAATTGAAAATAACAAGAATACGAAAAAAACAATAATAGTAATAAAATAATGGAGCAGTCTATTTATTCTAGGTTTTGGACTTTACGGTGGGTTTTGGTTAGAATACGCTAATTTTTCTTTTGGTAAAATCTAAATTTGGAAGTGTTTAAATTGTGTTTTTGAACCCATAAATAGATTTAGCACCCTCAAATATCCTATGGCATCCAAATTATGTGATTCTAAGATTTTTTAAAGATTTCCAAACACAGTGGGAACAAAATAAGACTAAACATATGCTCGGAAAAAGTTGAAAACTTAGAATATTTAGCCTACACCTAAAATAATTTGATATAAATTCACTCACACTTCATTTCACTATTTTAAACATTGGAAGTGTATGTTTCAATTTTTTTAAATATATGATTAAGATGGTTTTTTATTAATTAAATTCACAATCATTATATTATATAAAAAAAATTGGAGATTAAGATGGATCTTTTTAATACAACTCAAAATCATTATATTATATAAAAGGAGTTTATAATTGTTTTTTACATTTGAAATGTTTATAAGAATTGGGATGCTCTTGTTCCTAGGATTTGAGAAATAAAAAGTTGTTATTCAAGAAGTGAGTTAATAAATGGACAAACTCAATTTTTGGGGGATTTTATCTTGTTTTCAACAAGGTGAAGTTTATTCACACTTTCAAAATTATGATGATTTGCGTCATTTTAAAGTGGTCCAAAATCCCCATGTGTAAAATTCCATGGCAAGTTCTCATTAATCATGTGGAACTATAACCTCCCACAAAATTCCTAATGGATTTGGGGAAGATTTTCAAAAAAAAAAATGAGTTTGTCCACTAATTAACTTAGTCCATTACTAGTGATCCAAAGGGACTTATCATCAACACTTTCTCTTGAATGTATTTAGGTAGATTTGAGCCAATTTAAACATGAATTTTGGAATATGAACACATTATTTTTTATTGCAAGTTCTATTTTGAGTATGGGTACATGGCAAAGTCTTGCTCAATGGAAAAACTTTGAGGAAAAATAAATGAATAGTAAACCCATTTAATGGAAGCACTAAGCATTGAATCACCACTAGGGAGAATCCATCTACAAACCCATAGATATCCAAGCATGTAAATTTTGTAATCCTACTCCATCCAAGAGTTGTGGACATGAAACATAGTTTATTAAGGAGTCAACCCTATCATTGCAAGTTTCCTCAATTGGTTGCTCACACGAGAAATTAGAGTATAGTTCGTAGTATAACTTAGTTAGTGATTAATAAACGATTAGCTAAAAAACACACACACAGCCCAAGGAGATGGCTCAATAGGTTGGAGGCAAGTTCTCGGTGTATGCAAAGGGCATGTGTGGTGGTTGGCCACTTCGGTTTCAATTCCCTGGATTCAAGTGCCATTTCCTCAACATCGTTTAGGTTTTATGATAACCATTAAAGCAAATTTGGTTCTCGGCTACATATTCTTGTCTCATTATATATGTATGTATGTGTTTATTCTATGTGTCTATATCAAAAGGGTGATTTTATATAGAAGAATGAATTATTAAAAATGGAATTATAACTTTTTTGTTTATTTTTAGTTTCTAAGCTAATGATTCCATATCAAAGAAAAAATTAGATAATTTAGACCAATAAAAAAACCCAAAAACTTAAATCAATTGTGTATTAAGCTATTACACATACACACTACAAAGTCAAACATTCACTTCGCATCATATATATCTAATGGGGCTAACACAAAATCGACATAAAAGAACTAATCACTTTAATTGATAAATTTTTTTATATATTTAACCAAGTTAAATGACTCGATACCATTAATATTATTTGAGACTCCCTACTATATCAAATTAACATATTCATTAAACTAAAATCTATATCAAATCAACATATTCATTAAACTAAAATCTAAAAGAAAATAAGAAACAAATAACAACCTATCAATATACATAATTCATAAGTCTCAATCAAAGAGATAACATGTTATCTTTTACAAATTCTCAAGTCTACATCTTAATTCATTAGGTAATATTTATAGATTTTCTTTTGCACATGAAAAGGTCAAACATTAAATATCCAACACTAAACTACTTTCTTGTTTAATTGATGAAAGCAATTAAGTGTATAAGAATTTATCATAATAGTAATAGTCGATTCACCTTACTTCTACAAGATGCATGGCAAATGGACAAACTTTGAAAAAAAAATCTTATTTGATTCTAGGTATGAAAGGTTTTATATGTGGACCAACCTACCTTGAAAAAAAAAGTAACCCACCAAATCACCAAATTAAACCTCGTAATTATGAGATGAAAAAGACTATAAGCTATTTATAACAATAAAATTTATTTGGATAGAAATATGGACGGTGTCTTAGAAAGTAGTCCCACATTCAAGTTTTCTATCATTGAAATCTCTTTATTGACTATCCCCTATCTTGAGGAGGACAGACGAATATGAAGTGCAAAGGTGCCCTAGGGAAGGGACGGTGTGTGGACCCATTCAGCAAGTCCCTTTCAATCAATGTAAATTTCAAGGGGAGGGATCGATGTGTGGTGCTTTCGGTTACAAGACAAACGTGCTTTAAATTTTACGCATTGCAAAGTGAAGTGAAACACAAGTCTAACTTTGGAACGCTATTACCTAGACAACTAAATGAAGAGGTTTGATCCTTCAAATTAGTATAAATGTCGACCCACCTATCTGGGAAGTTTGAAATCTGGTTTGATTGTGATTGCTAACAAAAAGCAATGCCAGAATACTAGGGAATTGGGAAGGTGGGATCCTCCATGTGGATTCTGTCATTGTCTCACATGAAGTCAAAAGTTAGAACATAGTCCTACAAAGATGTGTCGGTGATGATTAATATATTCATAGGGTATTTGATGCAAAGAAATTATGGAATCTGAGGGACTATGATGATGATGATGTACTAGGATGACCTAAGGTAAGGAACATGAAAGAGGGAGTTATGGCAAGGACATGACATGCAGTCACTGACTCTACCTAGAGAAGCTAAAATGTTAGCTGATTATGGAAGGCACAGCAACATGCTAATGATAGCTACAAACATTATAGGGTTTTTTGAGGATGGAGCTGTCAATGAAGTAGGTTGGGAAGATGAAGATGTATGAGAAATAAAATAATAATTTATGGAGTTTTTTATTTAGTTTTATGTGGATGATAATTAGAATGGTAGAAAGGGGAATATTTATATTTATTATAAAGATGATTTCAAAAAATTAAATATTGATGTATTTGATTTGATATTATATGTATTTATGCAATTATGTTATATAGAGATATTATAAAAGTTCTAATAAATTGAAAATTAATGTACTCACGTCACAAGTTAGATGAGAATTAAAACAAAATGATAAAGTAGATGTGTGCATGTGTATGTTTGTAAGAAAAAATTTGTGAGATTCTCTTTCTTATTTGAAATATTTGTATGAAAGGTTTTTTGAAATATTTGTATGGAGGGTTATTTACTACTAGCACAACCAGATAATTTGTGGTTGTGCTAGTAGTATGTATGTATGGAGGGTTATGTTTGTATAAGATGATTTTATTTTATTGAGTGATTACATAATTGTTTAAAACTATATTTTTTAATAATCATTTAAAGTTAGGATAGTGAATGGTCTCGGGTTTGCCTACACGCACTGGCATCTAGGGTTTCGTCCTAGTCGCTTGCCTTACATGGCTCAATCTGCAATAGGTGGGCCTACATCCTCTTCCATGGCGCCAAATATCTCAACCCCGGGTGGCCTTGCAACCCCTCTCTCCACTAGATCGGATTGTTCAGCGCCCTCCAATCCTAATCCCTCTTTTGTCGAGGTTAACATTGGTTATTTTTGTAATTTTATGAAGAATGGAAGCAACTCGCTCTCCATGGGTATACTCATGGTTCAAGAAGCTCCTACCATTACCATTATGGTTGATCTCAAAGCTGAAGAGCAAGCTTGTTTCTACTACTCATATGGCTTCGTGTGTCGTTTCAATGGTTTGTGGCCACAATTAGTTGATCTACACAAACGGATTTCTTGTGCCTGGAAGCCCCTTATGGGGATGGGAGCCTTTATTTACCCTTGTGCAAAGGGGCTTTTTATTGTAGAATTTGATCTTACACAAGATAGGGATCTGGTTTTTAACTTAGGGCCCTACTTTCGGGGTAGTTTTAGCTTATGCATGAAACTTTGGGCTCCCTCCTTTAACCATTTGGTTGATTCCCTCTTGTCAGCTCCTGTATTGGTCAAGCTCTTGAATATGCCCTTGCATCTTTTGAGCTACACCTCCCTTCGAGCCATATGAGAAGCTCTTGGAAAATATCAATTGTGTAGCTCTAGAACTTTAAATCACAACTCCACAACTTACGCTCAAATCTGTGTAGAAATGGACTTCAACAAAGAATTTTCAGCAGAAATAAATTTAGTCGGCACTAACTTCCCCTGGAAGAAAAAGCTTGATTACGAGTATGTAGCCTTTCAGTGTAGAGTATGCTATGAAATATGACATACAATAGTCCATTGTTCAAAACACCTCAAGAACAAGGGATCTAAGAAACCCCTTCACTAAACTACATGGTGGGTAGGTGCAATGGAAGAACACTAACTTATCAACTATAAAGAAACCCCAGATTTGGGCTCCCCAAAAGATGTCTATGCTCAAGAAACCCCAGATCCAAACTCTCCTAAAGAAGACACAAAGTCAGATCAAGAAGAATCTAATAAGGCCCAATAGACTAAAGAATATGATAGGCAATACGAATGGGCATTAGTAGCTCCAACCACTAAGTAGTAGGATCCGGCTCCACAAAACCCATTGGAAATTGCGGCAAAATTTTTTCTTCCCTTTTTGGGAAAAGAGGATTCTCAATTCTTTTTGGGAAATTTTGGAAGCTGGATTGATAGAGTAGAAGAAAATGAGCTAAATTTAAACTTAGAACTTCCATATCTAGGTAAATTGAAGAGTGGACACTGAATGCCAACAAAAAGAAGTCAATTCCAGCCACACAACCAATGAAGACAAGGAGTCGATCTCATAATTCTTAATAGCCATGTTTTGTTTTACAAGTTTATTATGCAATCAGTTTGTTCAGATTTATTCGTGTTCTATAGATCTAGAGCGGGAACAAAAGAATAATCAAAACTATTGGTTAATCTCCTCCTATGTCTATGCCAGGAGGAACTTAGTTTTGCTTGTAAAAGTTAGATGGTTTGAACTTTTATCTCGTTGCTGGTTTGGATTATCCACAATTATTTTTAATACAAAATCTCTACCCGTTTCTATTTAAAAATAATAATTTAAAGTTGCATTTTTAATTAAGTTGTTTTTATTTTATGTATTATTGTGTAACTTATTTTAACACCTATTTTGTCAAAGATATAATGTTCTTGCTTTTCTAATAATTGACTCTACCCCTACTTTTGCAAAAAGACACAATGCTTTTACTTTTATGATTTATCACAGAGGACATAACGTTATTACTTGTCTAATGAGAACAACTGTTTTAGAGGATGGTAAACCATCAAAATTCAAAAGTACTTTACATCTCCTTAGTGACTAATGATCCAATTTATGGTCCAACTACATCGTCGGTCTGACTTTGAAGAGGAGACACAAAAGTGATTTGTCATTTTTATTATTAGTGTTGTCAACTTCATAAATATATACATAAAGTTAAAAGGGAATCATGGATAAGACATAATTAAGACAAAAGACAAAGCTTTTATTAGAACCATGAGCTTGTAGACCTAAGCTTTATTGATTTGTTTTTACATTACAAAGAGCCCCTCGGTCTGTGCGTAGTACAACAATAATGGAATCCTATAAAATCACTATTGCTTGAAATCCAAATGATAACCAACGTGATATCTAATAATATTGTCATGAATGCTAGCAAAAGATCAAATTTGAAAGCTATGTTCGACATTGAGACCATGTGTATGGGAGGGATGTGGGTTATATTTTTTTGGTTGGTTAAATATATATTAAAATATGGGTGAAGATAATTGTTTTCAAATATCATTGGATTTTTTGTATTTAGTATTATGGATTTGTGTTTAGGGATGAATAGTGGTGGTGTTTCAATAGATCAATGTGCAACAAATGTATAATTAGCAATTGCTCCAAAAGGTGCAAAGGTATGTCGAGGGGGAAAAAATGAAAGTAAAGTAGATTTGATTAAATGAAAAAGATAATAGTATTTTGTAGCATCAAGGATGAAACTACATCTTTTACATAATTCAATCCTAATAAATTAACAAATCTTAATAAATTTGCAAATGATGTCAATCATTGTATCTTTTATAAAAAAAAATTAATTGTAAATACTCTAGCTCCAAAGGTTTCAACAAAAGATTAAGTAAATATTTCATAATTTTTAAAATTAATTTATTGTTAATTTTGATCATGTATTTAGAGAGTAACACTACATAAATGTAATTTCCAAGAGATTGCAAGTTTTGAAGTGTTTTTACAATTTTGGAATGAAATAGTATTTCAAAAGGTACACTCTTTATATGTGTTACATTTCAATGACATTTTTATTGTTACATTACAAGATGTAGTGTTGTGCATTATCTAATCAATCAATCATTTCTCAAAAGTTTAGGTTGTATCACCTCTTTTTAATGCCATTTAGTTCATGGAAGACATCCCTTTAAAGTGTATAAATGGTTTGCATTTTACTGAAGACAAGATGAGTGCACTTTTGTAGTGGTTTGCAAATTTTATATTAATAAAGTTTTATTCCTTTAGAAATCAATATTCTTTTTTTAGAACACGTGTGTTATTGCATGTGCATATATCCATGGGTTCTCCATTGCCACTATTTAACCCATCAATTTTGTGAAGGATCGTAACGTATAGAGACTATTATAGATATATATATGCATTGATACTGGTAAATAAATAACACAATAGTGCAATATGAAACAAATGACATTAGTACCAGTTCTAATACTTGGCTCAACATCCATAGTATGATCGCCTCCATGTGAGTGTGGTAGTGTGCACAACTCTATAACACATATGTGCACATGGATAGATACAACACCAGTCCTAGTAAAACTTTATATTTAAATATTTACAAATTTATATATAATAATAATAATAATCTATATGAGACCCCTTGTTTGTGGGACAAGAGACCCCTTTGTTTACAAAGACATATGACGTATATACCCTATCCCTTCTTGATTTGAACTTGGAATTTGATCATGTAATCTTTTTTCAAATTGTAATTTTTAATTGATAAAATTACATTTTGACCACATAAATAAATTCATATCTTTGAAATTCTCTTGTTGCATGGGATTGATATCTATTGCCAAAATTATTTCTTCTACTATGAGATTCTGCATGCTTCAAAGACTTGTGTTTGCTATAATGCACATAGGATTCTATGCACAAAATAGGACCTCTCTACAGTGAAACTTTTTAGGTTTATTATGGTATAGAGTTACATTATATAAAGTTAACTTTAAATGGTTGTTCTCAATAACAAATAGAAAGCACATACAAATTTATATGCTTGCAAAAAGTCTTGGCACCAACCCATAAAACCTAGGGACAAACCATAGACATAAATTTTCTGAATGGTTTAGGTTAGAGAAACGACCTATAAGAATTTTAAAGTATGTTATTAGCTAAATTTATGTATGTAGACAAGATTGGATTCATACATGATCTATATTTTAGTGAATCACGTGTGCCACTAAAAGTGGCTTGTTCTACAAGTTTTTGCAATTGATGCAGTCGTAGAATTTCAATGGTATTTAGTATCTAACATTTGGAAATTAGTAGCTCGTGGTGTAGAAGTATTGCATCTAGCAATGCATAATCATTTTAAATTCAACAACTGATTCTCATTAAACCTGGGAATATTAAGATATTTGGAAACCATTTGACTATTTAGAGATTTTACACTTGGTATGTGGAAATGAAAGTATGTTGAATCTAGATATTTTTGCACTCAACAGATGAGATGGTTGGATTGTCCGAATAGCAAGAAGATGAATCCGCCCCTCCAGTATTGCCACAGGAAGTGTGCATATGTAGCAGCACAGAAAGGATTCCAAGGTTCTTTATTTATGGCATATAAGTATAATTTATCTGTTGCAAGTAAGTCACCTCTATCCAACCAAAGAAAGTTTGCAAAAATTAACATTAGCTTCTCCATCAACATAATAAGATTGCACAACTCCTTAAAGGTTTATGGATCTGCTGCAATAATAGAAATTGCATTTGCACAGCTCCTTAAAGGTTTGTGGATCTGTTGCAATAATAAAAATTGCATTTATGTTTGGTGAAGGAAACAATGGAGAATACAGGCCCTTAGCCAGTAGTAATACCAAAACTTGCAACTTAAAAGCTACCTTGCCAATACATAAGACGTTTTTCATTGCAAGAGCTATGATGGGGTGGAGTAGAAGTGCTTGAACCCTTTATCAACTTCATTTGAGTCTGCCTGTAGCAGATCAAATCTTATGTCTTCTTGTTCCATTCCTGAAATTTTGATTGTTTTATATGGACATGTTTTTCTTAATTAGATACATATATTAATGTTCAACAAATGACCAAAAATAGGTCAATGGGATTAAAAGAGTACATAAAGAAAAGAAAGGTACAATGTGCAAAACATATCCTAGATTAAATAAATTAAAGCTAAGATTTGTCAATTGGGTCTAGCCCAAGTTAAACATATCCTAGATTAAATAAACTAAAGCTAAGATTTGTCAATTGGGTCTAGCCTGAGTTGTTGTGGGATTGAGTATTATCCTTCCCTCCCGGGTTCTATTCCTGTAAGTGACATGTTGAGCTCATAATGAGTATATTGTTGTAAAGGGGGTTTGATATTTACCTGGAAATAAAACTAAAGCTAAGAAGTAAATTAGCTACTAGATCACATGGGAAGTCAGGATGAACGCAGCAAAATACAAGATGCAATATATAAATAGGATGAAGTTCCATATTACATGCTACCTTCTAAATCTGCACTTTACAAATTATTCAGTTTTTTTCCAGCATAAGGAGAGATTCCCTGTAGGATTTTCCAATCTGTCATTTATGCCATGTAAAAATTTATGGTTTCCAATTATGGTGATTTTCAATGAATGAATACCTTATCCAAGGGCAATGGAGTTAGGAGCAACACTAAGTGCTTGGACCTTGACTATGATGGAATGATAACTCAACAAACACACTAACAACACTGTTTATCAGTCATGACTGATTTGAAATGCCAAAAAACCACTAATAAGTCAGCTTAATAAGGCAATGGAATTTGACAATGGAAAAATAAACCACACAAAAATCGTTTGACACAATGACGAGGAAAACATAAGACCATGAGAAATACATGAAACATGCATTTAATTGTAGATTTTGAGTTGGTAAATCTCCATATTGAAATATAACTCCATGATGTCCTAGTGGCTTGGATCGAGAGGTCTGCATGAGATGCTAACAAGTTTTCAGTAATCGTGTCTAATCTGCTTATTAAGATTTACATTTTTTCCAGCATACTACAATACAGAACCTACTCCCCAAAGTGGAAACATAACAAATGAATACATTGATTTCGTCTGATCTTAAATTTATCAATCTCTCGAGCAAATATTCACTGAACTATTTGTTTTTCATCTACTTCCAGTAAGTTGTCTCCCATGCCTTTTTCCTTCCCAATCAATTAATCTGAAAGCAGATGTGGGTCTTCTTCGGTGATGATACTTGATGCATACAAGCTATAACATCAAGGAATCAACCAAGCCCTGTTACAATTGTTAACAATGAAAACTCTCTTCACAAGCTTTATGTTCTTGGACTGCTTCTTTGTGGCCCTAAAATAAATAACAAGACTGAGAATTGAACCAGAGCTTAGAAAAATTATAAAGGTCAAATTTTGAATTTTGTGTATAAAGATTTCAAATGCCTGTTAATTCAGCAACTACTTACCTGCCGTTCTATAAAATATAGACTCTAGGGATGCAAATAGAGAATTTGGTTGTATTTATTTGCTTTCATTCACTGTTGGATACACAACTCCTGTTTATATATATAATAACATTTAATCAGCTCTCTTGGTTCCATGATGAATTGCTCATTAAAGGTCCCCATTCTTTTTTATGTGATGTCCAATAAAGGATCTTATGAACCCCCTCAACTTGCACCCCATCCCCAGTAGGTACAAAATGGCCTCCGAGAACAAATGATCCAGATACATTGATCACAACAACATGTTTCCCATGTACACAACATTGAATATTTTCCACTACATGAATAAACCTTTCGTCTGGGCTATCACCGATCAACATGCTATGTATTCGTGATAGAGTATTAAATATATCACACACTCTGCATGTGTGGGAAATATCCCAGTAGATGGAACCTGCTGCTGTTGAAGTGGTTGTTTTTGTTTTTCATTTAATTGACAGCTTTCAATACCTATATAATATCAAACTATTTAAAACACCATTGGGATTTTTCTAATACAATTAAATTTAAAAACAAATATCATGCAACATTCCGATATTTATTAATACAATTAAGTTATTTATCAATTTTCTCAAAATTTATAGCAACACTAGTGCAAAACGATAGTGAGTATTTGGAAAAATGAAGGGTAAAAAAACATGCGTCATTTAGGGAGGATCTTGAGGCACCCTCGCGGCAGGATTTGACAATTCGCGAGAATTTCTATTGGCCCACAGTGCAAGAATATCAAGCTGCGACAATGAGGTGAGAGATGATAAAATTCGACCCGTGAGATTGTTGGCAAACAAATTCAAAACCTACATACTTTGTAGATTATCCTTCCATCAAGGTCCAGATGACTAAGAGAAGCAATTACTCCTATTCTAGAAGAAATTTCACCAACGAGTTGATTGTAGCCGATATAGATCCATTCCAGTGTCTGTAGATTCTTCAAAGCAAAAGGAATTTTTACCATTAGCTCATTTCCTGCAAGTGTACACTAAGCTCGTCAGAGTAGAAATTTGAGGCAGAATAGAGCTCGTCAGAGTAGAAATCTGAGGTAGAATAGTCCCCTCTATACATTTACTTCCCAAATCAATATAACTGAGACTATGGTATAGCCAAATATTAGAAGGAATCACTCCAGATATCAAATTATTGTAGAGATCCAAGACCATCATTTTCATACTTGACAGGACAGCGGGAATTTCCCCAGAAAAATTATTTCCATGCAGAATGAGTTCCCTTAGACTCGAGCAATTTGCGAACTCGTCTGGAATCGAGCTCAAGAAATTATTGCTAAACAAATTTAGAACACGAAGATCCTGTAGCTCTACAATGATTGAATACAAGGTTCCAGTTAAATTCTTTCCATGCAGATTAACGGCAAGCACTGGCCCTTGCAGCTGCGATTTGCAGGTGACGCTAATCCGTGTGCATGGCGACATTCCTTTTCCAGTCAAAAAGAGAATTAAGTGGATCCTTCACTATGGATTTGAATTTGAGTAAGGCATCAACTTTCCCATTAGCCTTCACTGATATCCCTGCAAACAACCATACCCAAATCACACATACTAACACAATGATCTTAGAATTCACAGGCACAACATATCCATGTAGCCTGATCTCAATTATCTCAATGCACAATTCTTGGCTATATTGGCATGCAAAATAGAAATAGATATCTGTTGGCGTGAGTTGTCAATTAAGAATCAAATCAGATAAATTATAGGAATAGTCATAACTGTCACCCATGATTCTAGCCTAAGATCTGTATAGCCAAGAATAGCATATCAAATCTCTCTATATATGTACACATTATCCCTGTAAATGATTGATGGTGAATACAATGAAAGAAAAGCTGACATGGTATTAGAGCCTCTCACGATCTGGCTCTCGGTTCACGTCCATTACTAGCTTCTAGCATTCTTCCACCCACCACCTTCTCCTATGGCAGCCACCGAAACCCCAATCCAGATGGAGGAATCTCCCACCAACCAGAATACCCTCCTCTCTGAATTATTCACTACCACGATGGCCGAAGCTCTGTCCAAAGCTCAGGCTCCTACCGTGACTTTTGAACCTGCGGCTCTACCGATTGGCATCAAGTTGGATGGTTCCAACTATGCCCTATGGTCCCAAGTTGTCGAGATGTACATCTCTGGCAAAGACAAGTTGGGCTACATCAATGGCGAACTAACCCCGCCATCTCCGACCGACCCGTCCTTCCGTAAATGGCGCACTGACAACGCCATTGTCAAAGGCTGGTTGATCAACTCCATGGATCCAACATTAATCGAAAATTTCATTCGCTTTCCCACAACCAAACAGGTTTGGGACTCTGCTGCTACCACCTATTTTTATGGTGGTGATACTTCCCAGGTCTATGATCTCCAGCGCCGTGTCTCACGTCTCCGCCAAGCAGGTGGTTCCCTGGAAAAATACTACACCGGCTTGCAAGGTCTCTAGCATGAGATCGACTTTCGTCGTCCAAATCTGATGGAGTTCCCTGCTGATATTCAACGATATAATAATCTTCTCCAAGAAGATAGAGTTTATGTCTTCTTGGATGGTCTTGACGACAAACTGGACAATATTCGCAGCGACGTGTTGCAGTTGCACCCGTTTCCCACCGTGGAACAAGCATATGCTCATGTCCGCAGGGAGGCCCTTCGCCAGGCAGTGATGAACACCGGGGACCATGAACCACAATCAGGAGCAGTGCTTGCTTCGAGAAGCCTCAATCTTGGGTTCTCTGGACTGGCTCCCCAGCATACTGGGAAATCTGCCTCTAAAGCTCGTTCCTCATCTGACAGTCTCAAATGCTCTCATTGCGGCAATATGAAGCACACACATGAAAATTGTTTTCAGTTGCATGGATACCCTGATTGGTGGCATGAACTCCAAGCTCGAAAAAAATGGGATACTGGTAGTATGGCTGAAGGCACGGGCAAGGTTGCTATAGCGGCAGCTGAACCATATCTCTCTCTAATACCACCCACTGCCTCTTTTCAACAGGATTTCTCTCCAGTGGATCAAGGTAATCTCTGTCATGCCTTACTTAGTGATAGCCACGATGTCGACCATGAAGATTGGCTTCTCGACTCTGGGGCCACAGACCATATGACTTTTGACCCCGCGGATATCTCTCACCACTCATCTCCAAGGCGCACTAGCATTGCGAATGCCAATGGGATGATCTCACCGGTCACAGGGGTAGGATCTGTGACCCTATCACCCTCTCTTCATTTATCTAATACTTTACTTGTTCCCTCCTTGTCCCACAAGCTATTGTCTGTTAGTCAAATTACTACAGAACTAAATTGTGTGGTGCTAATGTTTTTCGATTTCTGTCTTATTCAGGATATTCTCACCAAGGAGATAATTGGGCGTGGTACTAAGAAGGGGGGATTGTACTACATGGAAGATTTCAGTTTGGGTCGAGCGCATCACGTGTCTTCCTTGCTTGGTTCAAAGCCTCAACAGATTTGGCTATGGCATCGTCGTTTGGGACATCCATCATTTGGGTATATAAGGCATTTGTTTCCAAATTTATTTTCCAATGTAGAGATCTCTGAATTTCACTGTGATACTTGTATTTTAGCCAAAAGTCATAGGGCTACTTATCCGTTAAGCATGAATAAAAGTGATACCCCTTTTGCTTTAATTCACTCTGATGTATGGGGACCATCTCCCATATCTATTGTATCTGGTGTACGTTGGTATGTGATATTTGTTGATGATTGCACCCGCATGACCTGGTTATATTTGTTGAAACATAAGGATGAAGTATTTAGGGTTTTTCAGTCATTTCATGCTATGATTCAGACTCAGTTTTCCGCTCAGATCCGGATTCTTCATTCCGACAACAGTGGTGAATATGTTAATCACCACTTTCATTCCTATTTTCAACAACATGGCCTTATACACGAGACCTCATGTCCCCAGACCCCACAACAAAATGGGGTAGCTGAACGGAATAATCGACATATTCTTGAGACTGCTCGGGCTCTCCTCCTTGGCGCTCATGTCCCCACACGACATTGGCCCGATGCTGTTTCCACAACTATCCATCTGATCAACCGCCTCCCTTCCAAAATATTAAATTTTCAAACCCCTTTACAATCCCTATCAGCCTCGGTCTCTCTACCTATAGCCCTCATGCTCCCTCCTCGCATATTTGGATGTGTGGCGTATGTACACCTGCCTAAGAACCAGCGTACCAAACTTGACCCATGTGCTCTTCGGTGCTTATTCTTGGGCTATGCTGCGCATCAAAAAGGATACCGCTGCTATGACCCTGCTACTCAGTGTACTTATGTGACCATGGATGTCACCTTTCTGGAGTCTGCACCATTCTACCCTTCCTCAACCTCCACTTCTTCTTTTTAGGGGGAGACATTAGATGAAGAGTTGAAGTGGCTAACATTTGAATGGTTGGAAGATCAGAATGACACACAAATAATTGGCGAAGAATCAACAAATACATCTTCAGGGCAAGACATATCCTCTGAATCTAGAAGGTCTCCGGAAACTGAGCCTACATCATCAGGAGAAGAACCAGAATCCCCCTTCCCCTTAGTACCTGCAAGTCCATCTCCTGAGAATATTCTTGAGGTAAGTAATATCGGCACACCCTCCTTTATAAATGACATAGATCCTTCCGCTGGACATAACTTACCTTTCAGGCATAACCGGGGCAAGCCACCAAACAGATATTCTCCAGATATTGAGGAAAGAAGATCAAGGTACCCAATTGCCAACTATGTCTCCACCGAAAAGCTACCTGAGCCTCTCAAGACATTTTCACATGAGCTTTCTAGATGTCATATTCCCACTACAGTTCAGGAAGCATTAATGAATCCCAAGTGGACTAAAGCGATAGAGGAAGAAATGGGAGCACTACTAAAAAATCAAACATGGACCTTGGTTCCACTACCCCAAGGGAAGAAGACAGTCGGGTGCAGGTGGGTCTTCTCTGTTAAACACAAGGCAGATGGATCTATAGAAAGATACAAGGCGAGGCTAGTTGCAAAAGGATACACTCAGACATATGGTGTGGATTATCAAGAAACCTTTTCACCAGTAGCTAAACTAAATACAGTCAGAGTTCTGCTATCTCTCGTAGCCAACCTGGACTGGCCATTGCACCAGTTAGATGTGAAGAATGCATTTCTCCACGGTGACCTTGAAGAGGAAGTCTACATGGATATCCCTTCAGGATACACAGCATCGTAAAAAACTGGAGTTGTGTGCAAATTGCAGCGCGCACTGTATGGACTGAAACAATCACCTTGAGCATGGTTTGGGCGGTTCAGTCAAGCAATGAAGAAGTATGGCTTCTGCCAAAGTAATTTAGATCATACATTATTTCTGAAGCACCGACGGGGCAAGGTAACAGCTTTAATTGTATATGTCGATGATATGATCATCACAGGAGATGATACAGAGGAAATTGCTAAGCTTCAGAAACAATTGGCAATCGAATTTGAGATGAAAAATTTGGGAGGACTTAAATATTTCCTGGGAATAGAGGTTGCTAGATCAAAACGAGGTATATTTCTTTCCCAGCAAAAATATATATTAGATTTACTATGCGAGGTTGGAATGCTGGATTGTAAGCCAGTAGACACTCCAATTGTTCAGAATCACAAGCTCGGAGAATATCCAAGCAAAATGCCAGCAGACAAAGGAAGATACCAGAGGTTAGTTGGGAAACTTATTTACCTCTCACATACTCGTCCTGATATTGCTTACGCAGTGAGTGTAGTAAGTCAATTTATGCACCACCCTAGTAAGGATCATATGGAAGCAGTGATCCGGATTTTACGATACTTAAAATCCTGTCCGGGAAAAGGACTCATGTTTTCAAAAAATAACCATCTCAAAGTTAATGGTTATACAGACGCAGATTGGGCGGGGAACACCACAAACAGAAGATCCACCTCAGGCTACTTCATGTTTGTTTGGGGGAATCTTGTTACATGGAGAAGTAAGAAGCAAAAGGTGGTGGCATTGTCAAGTGCTGAAGCAGAGTTCTGTGGAATGACTAAAGGACTGTGTGAGCTGCTATGGCTCAGAAGACTTCTAATTGAAATTGGATTTGCTCCTACCTCCGAGATGGACCTTTTTTGGGATAACAAGGCGGCTATTGCTATTGCTCACAATCCTATCCAGCATGATCGCACTAAACATGTGGAGATTGATAGACACTTCATTAAAGAAAATCTCGAAGCTAAAATAATTCGGTTTCCATTTGTGAAGTCCGAAGACCAACTGGCGGATATTCTTACAAAGGCCGTATCAAGCAAGGATTTCTACAACTCACTAGACAAGTTGCGCATTGAAGATTTGGATGCTTCCATTTGAGGGGGAGTGTTGGCGTGAGTTGTCAATTAAGAATCAAATCAGAGAGATTATAGGAATAGTCATAACTGTCACCCATGATTCTAGCCTAAGATCTGTATAGCCAAGAATAGCATATCAAATCTCTCTATATATGTACACAATATCCCTGTAAATGATTGACGGTGAATACAATGAAATAAAAGCTGACAATATCCTCCTGCCAACTCTTCACTAATGAGCACAAGAACTACTACAACAACCCACCCATTTATACTGCATAAATTCATTAAAAGTTCAAAATTACAAGGTCATCCCTTCATTCAAAACTGCTTTGCAAATTGGATCTCTATTACAATATTTTATTTCTAAGTATCTTCCAAACATCCGTACGACATCAAGAGATTTACATTTAGACAAAGGAAGGCCTGTGGGCCTATTTTGATGGGCATGCATGTTGCCTTACTAGTTTTGTTCCTTATTTAAGTAAGAGATATGGTTTTTTGTCTCAAGGTAATTTGGGATGTGGTACAAACAACATGGATGAGATCAACTTACAAATTACTATTTTGCAAGTGAAAGGAGATTCCCTTCTAACTATAAATTGGATGAATGATGCAGTGCGTATGGCTACGGATGAATGATGCAGTGCGTATGGATAAAGAATTGTAGGGCTTGAAGTCACTATGCCAATAAATTGACTTTCAACATATGTATAGAGATCAAAATACCAAAGCTTATGCACTTTTTAAAGCTAGACTGGATCTAGAGGGAAAAAAATGTTATTGAAGAATATGGAAATGGTGTTCTGCTAACTAGTAGAACAGACCCATTTACAGTCTTTTCGAACCCTATATGTTATGTTTTGGACACAGTTTTTTGAACCATAGTCTGAAAAGTCTTATGTGGATATCTCAGATGTTACAGACTTGACTGAAAGTATAAAACAGATTTTGGGAAGGGAAGGCTGTTATGTATTAGATGCCATGCACGTGATAAATGTATTTTGGTTATATTTGAATTAAAAAACCTTTTTTAAGAAATATATATATATATATATATAACAGTGCTTTATCACCAAATACAACAAACACTACCAAATCCACATAAATAAATATATAAAAGAATACAAAGGTCCAAAGAAAAACCCACCGGGAAATCCATTGCCCAAGCTAATTCACCACTGAAAGAGAATCTATATTCAATATATAATAAACCTTCAGAGTCCAACAATTGGAAGACCTTGCTATTAACTCATATCAGTGCTTACTTTTCCCTGCCATATCTCATGTTATTGCTAATACATTTACTCAAACATTGAAAGAGCAACTCAATGGTCATCTCGACTCCCTCTCTATTTCCTATCCATGGCCGCTATCATTTAAATATTTTGGACAGTAATTTTTGAACAACAATACTAACACTCTAACTATATGTCTATCAAGCAGGAGCTCTATAATTAGGCTTCATGAAAAACTATAGAGGCGGTGGAGGAGTTTTGGAGATCTTGGGGCGGTATCCTTCTTCCAATCCAAATACCCACCTTAATGAAAAAGTCGATGGTATTCACAACCCTCTAGCTGAGACACATGGTGCCTCTGAACTGAGCATGTCCAGAACTCAGGTAAGCGCCCAGGTAGTTCAGTAACTTTTGGTTGCATTGCACATTTAGATAATTGCGGGTGTGGGTGATGTGATGCAATAGTCATGATCTTTACCGCAACTGTCTAACCCATCACAGGGAGCTTGTCCATGGAATCCAATGTAAAACACTCTGCAGTATCGCCCATATCTTAGAATAGGGGCCTCTGCCATTAAGATATATAAGTAATAAATATTTTTAAAGAAAAACTTTGTTGGAAATGAAAAGAATATATGGATGACATCTCAGAAGATATACATACAAGGAATTATTAATGTTAGTAATTTGTTCACCTAGAATCAATAATTACACTTATACTAAAATTATATAATATTCCATAACTCGCACCCATTGCTACAGTCCTCCTGCACAGAACTAGAATTAATTCGCTGACATTTTACTTACAGTAAATGGCATGGCATAAACTTTGCAATTTACCTAAGAGATCCATGAATTGAATAATGTTTTGAATCGAAATAATTTCTTAAAGCATTGAATATAATTACCAAGAGCATGGAAGAGCCGAGAAAAGACGACAATTTGGTGATGTTATGTTCTTAAAAATTCCTCCTTATTTTGGGAATTTACCTAGTATTCCTCTTAATTCTCTAATGAAGGATCACAAATAACATGGGTCGTTTAGTTAGAAATTTTCAAAATATGAGTTCTAAACACTCACCTTCATTAAACCTCCTCTTATTTCTCTAATACCCTAATAGTAAATGGCTTTATAATTAATAAAACGTCCCTTGTGGAAAATTTACCATTTCGTTGAGAAACTGGATCAATAGTTTAAACTTTAAAATGACGTGGTTCTATTTAACTTCAAAGTCCCTCACCCCTAGTTTACCTGCCAATCAGACCAAAAATATATATTGAGAAATGTAAATAACCCTGTAGCAAGTCATCTTTTTCACACTGCCTTTAAAACATTTCAGAGTTCCCAGACACTCAGTAGCTGTAATTGTACGCCATCAGTAAAAAGAGGATTGGGAACCAAATTCTATGGAGGCTAAAGCTTGTACATCCTCACTCGAAGTAGGTCCTCTAGCAAAATAATTAAGCTTAATAGGTAAACCTTAACCGTACCTCCACACCACAGTTTGTTAAACTTTTGATTAAAAGTAAATTGGACTACAGGCCACTAGGCACAAGCAAATTAATTAAGGCGAAATCCCTCTGAGTTTCGTAGTCACGTTCTGCATCATAAATAATTCGTCGTTTGAAGACTTATTTTTCTTCTCAAAGGGATTCGAACCAAGGTTGCTACTTTCTTGGAGGAAGACTCCAATCACACTCCACAGAACTACCCATCAACTTTACATTATTCTCTCACACCACCATTGTAATTTTAACACATAAATATAAATTAAGCATAAAAAATAATTTAAAAAATACATAAATAATGACATCATATTTAATTAGGTTGGAGCAGCTAATTGCCATGCCAGGCTTAGTCTTTTTCAAAGAAGACAGAAAAACATGGAACCTGAAGCTGAGGGTCCTTTCCATTAAAAGCATAAATGTTGTAATGATCATAAAATCTCGTACCAATACCAAATTATATCTGAATATAAGAACAATATGCAGTGAATGGCCCTTGTGTAGGAAGAAGTGGCTCTTAGTGACCTAGAAGACAATAATTTACGATGTCCGAGGGTTGAATCGAATTACAGAGCTGTTACGAATTACAAAGCTGTTACAGTTTTCATATAAGTAGGGAAGCAAGAGAAATAAAAGGTTACACAGATGGACTACACAGATAGGTTACACAACCATAAAGGTTGCAGGGTCATATAGGTTACACAGATGATTGTCTTTTCTAACAAGTAAATTGCGTAAATGAATGAAAAATCATCTACTGTATTCCCCACTCATTCAATACTATCCAAAACATTTATTCATCCATGGGAATGCACAGCCATAAATTTTAGCAACAACACTTAGCTTACATATATTCTTAATCTTACAAATTTTAAATACATCAGATCTCTATAATATGAATAACCCTTTACATGCACACACAAGTGCCCTGCAGCTTCCATTATTTTAAACAAGTGGCTTGTTGCATGCAACTAGTCAAAATACTCAACCTTGACCATTTGAAAGATTCGGCTTATATGCACCAGGGAAGCTATTATATTTTCCATTTCTTGAGCACATTAAACTTTAAAAAGGAATTGATGAAAAAGAGATTTGGAATTACCAAATAAGTCTGTTCACTCACAAACAAACAAGAAACATTTTCTTTGTCTAGGTTAATGATACATGGATTTCTCCATATTGCTTGCTTGCTAGTCAATGACAATTTAACATATAATATGAGCAAGTTCAAAATTGTTTCCTAAATCTAAATGTTTATTACAATACCATAACTTTATCTCAATAAACATACAGCTATCGTTTCCTTCTCATTTATGAATTTGCACATGTTATTTCATTGCAATTCAAATATTGGCCCATTTCCTTCTTTGCGGTATATTCTGACTAGGATTTGTATTTGCTTATACTCCCCACCTAGGTTCTATTAACATAATCTATGAGATAGGATTTGTATTGTTATACTCCCCACCCAGGTTCTATTAACATAAGTGACATGCTGAAGTCATATGAGTATATTGTTGTATTGGCTTTGAGCCTTGTTGTTGACTTGCCCTTGTGCCCTAAAAAATCTAGGGTTTACCTTAGGTACCATCCTCGAAATGAGAGGATGTTCCAAAGGGTTTGCCCCAGGATAGTTACCTGGATTTAAAATTTAAACAAACAAAAAAACCCTAGAGGAAAGATTTCAATCTTTAGCAGTTTTCTTTTTCTAACAGGGTCTAATTCGTATTCTTTTACAATATAGTCTTACTTAATTTCAGCATTTTCTTATGCATATTTCGGTACATTTACATCCCATATGTTATAATGTTGATGTATTTTTTCCATATTTCAGAATTCATTCTATCTCTTATACATCTAAGATGAGTGCATTTGACTTACTCTATAGCTTTAATGTGATGTGCCAATGTACCTACCATGAATAACGGAGACAATTATGAAGATCTACGATCAAATATTGAAGTTTGGAGATACTTTGTTCACAAAAAATAAAGAAACAAATCTACATCAATGGTCTCAATTCATTTTATGGGATTTATGTTAACATATTTGCCTAACAAGGAAGACTAGCCAAAGAGGTCAAGCAAGAATTGTCCACCAAATTACATAAGAATCTTTAAAAATGATGATCGTACTAACATAAACCATAAAGGTTGATACAACAAGGCTGTGCTAGTGCAGTTAAAAAGATTTAATCATTAAACGAGTAGAGATTACTGGAAGTTGGTCTTCAATTTAAATACCAGTGAAAAGAAGAAGACACAAAACAAAGAAAAATGTTACAGCAAGAAACTTTCACAAAGTTGACAATTGCAAAAGAACTGAAGAAAAGCTTAGAAGAATAAAGCCAATAGAGTAAAACAAGAATCATGTTTGAACCGTATGATAACCATGATGCAGTAGGATAGCATGTCAATAATGGCCAATCAAAAGTGGGTTGGCACATCCACAGAGAAAGAATTTGGGGGTGAAGAAGAAACAAACAGAGACCTAACTGAGAAGGGAAGAAGCAATGAATCCCATTATGGATCTCAAGGGAGAGAAACTGGGAAATGTCAAGACAAGTACAAAGACGATAAAATAATTCACGTGCATGTTAAGCATAATCAACATAAAGGATATCGATGGCACATCGAGGTCAACATGAGGGAGATAAAGGAGAGGAAATAAGATACTATATGTGTCATACAAACTGAAAGATTCTAAACAAGCGAAGAGGATTGACAGGAAAAAGTAGTGATAAGGAAAACTAATACTGATTATACCAGATATATCAACAAAGATAAGTAAATTGGACGTTGATGAATCATATCCAAATCTAGTATAGCAAAAGAAGTTTATGCAAGAACCTTAAATCGATTCAGAATTTCGAAATTACATCATAATTATATAGGCTATTTCAATGTCACCCAACCACCAAAAGGGTACTTAGACTAATTTATAAATTCTAAACAACAGAAACCCATTTGCATTTGAAGAGGCCAACTGGAGAAAAAATAGTGATTGTCAATTGTGGTAGAACTACAAATAATTGGGTTCAAGGACAACTGAATCTTGAAAGTCCAACAAATTGTCAACTTTATATAACTAAGGAAATAATCAAATTTTAAAAACAACTCAAATAAATTTTTGGTGTGTTAATGTGATTAGAGGAAGCCACATCAAACAAGTTACACTACTTGAATATTAAGATTCAAGTTAATCAATCAGTTGTAAAGAGAAGATGACAACTAGGAACCCCAAGGATTAGCTCAATCGTTCAGTGCCACTATTCACAAAACATTGCCAGTTATCTAATGCGAGGTGCAGGTCCTGGCTCGATTCCACAGGATGAGGCACACTGAGTCTACACTGTTTGCTTTACACTAGGTACCATAATCATATCGGGGGAAGTGCCCAGGAGTTTCCAAGGGAGTTATTTCTAAGAAAAAAAGATGACACTTAGGAAATCAATACAACATAAAGGAACCAAGGTGTCCACTCTAAAAGGGATTCCACAAAGATAATTTCAACATACAAGAAAATAAATAATAGAGTTTATTCAACCTCTCATGTTTTATAGAAGATCCCAACATACAAGGAAATAGTGCAACCAGACCTCAACATAAAGGAAAATAAATATTATGGTTTATTCAATTTCCTTGGGGTCATGTCATTCTACCAGGAATAGCTCTGATAAAGGACAACCCTTGTGGTTTCCTAGATATACCAAATAGAGATGGCAGGGGATTATAAGGCAAGCTAGCAGCTGGATTAAGAGGCTAGTTCAGGAAAGCATCTCAAGAAGAAGGGAACAAGCATCGTTGCAGGACCTCAAACACTACAGAGCAAGCATAAATGTTTTCATTGCAGCTACCCAAATAAGAGAATAAGTGAAGAAATCCCTAACAGGCCTGGGCACAAAGGATAGACAACCTTCATCACATGCTTGAACAATTGGCAAACTTGCCAAAAGATCCATCCTTCAAAACATACTAGAACTGAGGATGATCTGATACATACAAAGAGAGATGTACAACATAATGACTACACCATCCTCAATTTTCCCAACTAGCTGTGGAAACGAATCAACATCATACAGGAGAAAACCCTCCCTGCACCTCAAGAACAGATTGAAAGAAGATCACGCCAAATGACTGACAACATGTTCCACACAAGCAAAATTTGCAGGTTTGGCTTTTCATGTCCTACTATGAGTAAGGCAAAATTGGTATCTTGGAACAACTCCAATCTTTTATTTAAATGTATTACTTGGAAATGAATGCTCACTTTATGTTTCAAGGTTTAATCTAAAATTTCGTTTGAAGCCAAACTAGTAAGGGTGAAGCTCGAACCCTTTCTGTTATGGTTATGTTATTACAAAATAGGGCCATCTTTTGTTTTACATCTTTAGGTCTTATATTAGTTATGAACTCAAAATTTGTTTACTTGATAATCAGGAAAGCCAAATGGCAACTATGGGACCTGTATTAATATAAAAATTTCTTATTTTTTTCAAAACAAAAAATTACTGGCAATAATACAAATAGTGTCACTAAGATGCAGTTTATATTTTCACATCTAAAAGAAGGGTTATCTATAGTTTTGGACCAACCAAGTCTTTCAATTTCTCCAATGCTCTGCCACTTCAACAAACAATCTTGTATGGCCTCTTACTGGGTTAATGTGAGCAACCACCGTGGCCACCATTTTCTGCTGTTTTTGGTAGGTTTGGCTCAATCGATATGATCATGAAGAGATTTGTTCTTTCATAATTACTATGACTAGACGAACGCTTCCATTCAAAAACATAGCGAGCATGATAATGAAAGCTTTTACGCTTTAATACCTCTCCATGTATTTGGTTTCAGTGCCAATTTTCATATTTTTGAACAATAAATAGAATTTTTAAGATGAGAAAGTTACCACTTGGACTTCATTTAAGACACTGTCATCTAAACCCTCATTCTGAAATTCTGTCCAGAGAGTTTTGATAACACTATCAACCACGTGTATGTAAACACTGGATACGCTAGCGGCCATCTCTCGCTCCTTGATGATTCCCTTTGAAAGAGCCACTGTGCCAGACGGAGTCATACCCTAGCCCTCCAGTAAAAGACTTAGGCTGCTAAGAATCCTCCACCTGAAAATTTCCACAACAACATTTTCTTCAAATACAAAAAGAAAGCACGAATCTTTTATCTAAAGCCATCAAATCCCGATTTATAGAGATTGCTATATCAACTAACATCAAGTTCTACTAAATTAAGTCAGATTCCATGTAAATGGATCACCACAATGGCATTGTATTGACAAAATCTAGAGCATGATAATAGTATGTGGGGGAGGGGTTTGAAATTAATGAAAAAACGTGATTCAGTAGTCCAGTTGATTTTTTCGGCAACAAAAACCCTACATGGTCCAGCTATGTAACCTTTAGACAGCTGGGAAAGGACTAACCCGATTACACAGCTGGACTAACCTAAGCCGCGCCCAGGAAGATGGATCCAGAGGAAGATTGAAGAGAAACCCTTTGCACAAAGTGGCAGTGACTTATCATTCCGAGCTTGTGTAACAAAGAAACCTGCGTGAAGCTGCTGGAATAGGCAAAACACGTAAGGGCAGTGCAGGAAAGTGCCGTGACAGGAGAGGGTGGAAGGGAGGTGCATTGAATGGCCCTAATAGGAGACAGGAAAGGGGAGAGGTGAAACCCTCTGCGCAAAGTGATAGTGACTTGGGATAACAAAGAAACTTGAGTGAAGCTGCTGTTATAGGCAAAACACATGCAGTGATATCAAGGGTTTCGGATTGATTACATGTTCCCTATGGCATCGAGGATGAAGAAGAACTCGCAGGCAGAGGTGTGGCATCGAGGACGAAGAAGAACTCGCAGGAAGAGGGGTGGTCTGGGTCGTCTCCCACCACGGTATTCTTGTCCACCAGGTATAGGCCGTGCTGAAACGGGCAAGGGCAAGCGACGAAGTGACCGGATACATATAAATTGAAACCCCAACACCCGGATCGTGATAAACCTAAATTGATGGAACCAAGAGAAACACGTGGCGATAATCTAGTGGACCAACAGACGAGGAATCTCGCTACAGTGTTTATGGAATGTCTTCCCAGAAAGAATTCCTTCGGCGTAATTATATTTCATATTATTGCATAGATATTTGACTTCCAATTCTCACGAGGATTGTTAGGGTTATTTTATGGCGACATGATATAATCTTCACAATTTAATATTACATTCCATGATAGTTATACCTATCTATAATTTACTACCACAAAATTTTTAATTGAGAATATTTAAAGTTGATGTTAACACTTAAAACTATTTATGCTATTCACATATAAGCTTAATATTTTGTTACAACTCGTAAGTCAACATTGATTGATGGATTCGAGGAGCTTTGCTTGTATAGTTGGGGAATTTTCCTAGTCGCCATGACACATTCTCTCTTCCCTTGTTTGTTTGATATATGGCCCTCTTATGGCTCTATACTGGTCAATCAATTGTTGTGCTAGTTTCACTACAAGGAAAACACCTTATAGCGAAGTTTTTTGTAGAATCTCCCAAAACAATCTCTTCCTTGTTCATTTATAGTGGAGGTTGTTAGCGTAGGTGGGTGACCAAATGTTTTTGCGGAGGATTTTTTTGGTGCTCCTAAGTTGTACACACACACTAGTGTGATCCCAAATTTGGTGCATCAATGCATTAAATAATTACATGCACACAATGTTGTTATACCCAATCCGTGAAAAAAAATGATTTATTTTATTTTTAAACAAACTCTTTTCAATGTGTCCTAAACATGCAAATGCACTGGGGCATTACAACACACATCACATTGAGTTATGTTAAAACACTTGGCAATAAAATCTAGGTTTTTTATTTTTCTAAAACTAAATGATGCATTTAATTGGCATGGCATGCAAGCATGTTACTTAATAAAAGGTGCGTGCTACTTAATAAAATGTGCATAGATATTTAGTTTTTCCATGACTCAAATAGACTGCTAAGAACATAGTAGCACATTGGTGTGTTAGAATTCAAGTAGCACCGAAGCACACTAAGACATTTGGTAATAAAATATAGTTTTTATTTTTATTTTTAAATTGAAAAAATCATCAGTGTGTTTATTTGTGAAGAGATGCATCGAGGAATCTAAATACTTAGCGAACCTCTATATTCATTTGTTAATATCCGAAGGTATGACACGAACATAGGTGCAAACCAATGCATATGACAATTGGGCGCACTGTTGTAGGTTACAACATTTGGTAATAAAATATAGTCTGTTTTTGTTTTTATTTTAAATTTAAAAAACAAACCTGTGTGTTTAATTGTCCATACCCACAATGGGCACCTAAACAAATCATACATCGAGATGCCAATTTTATTTTAAAAATCTACAGTGCACCTAAAACATTGTAGTGCACTAGGCCATTTTCCTTTCAAGCACACTAGAATAGGGTAACATATTCCTTTTACCAAACTATAATTTCATTATTAGTTGTCTTTCAGTGCTTCCAATGACATAAGCACTGGTGCTTAGAGTCCCTATATGTCCAACCCATCATTGGTGATATTGTGTTGTCAGATTCCTCAATTCCTTCAATTCACTAGTGGATTTTGTTCATTTTGTTCATTTTGCAAAATCGTTACATAAATTCATTTTTTATTCGCAAGGAAAACATACCTCCTTCTTGGGAAGAGAGCAAGTAAATTATTTGTTACCTTTTCATTTACATTTTTAGTGGATTAAAATTTAGAATTTAGCTTAAATTTATTAAAATCTACACAATGTGCTCAAATTGTTCAACTCACACCAAACAATGTTTTGCATCCTATAATTCTATAAAACGCATCATTAGTGATGTGTCCATGCCCCTAAGTGCACCATTATAACAAAAATTACAACAACAACAAATTTTTTATCTAGTGCTCTTGATAATATATAAAAACATGGTTAGTGGTGCTTCCCAATATTTTTTTTCAAACGAAAAAAAAACAACTTTTATTAAGGGAAAAAGTTGTGTCAAAAGATACATATTAGGCGAGGTGCCTATTTTAAAACATAAAAACTGTAAGAGTCTGATACTTATATTTCATGCTCTCATACATGTGCATACCAAAAAACAACTATAAAAGTCTACGACATATAACTAAATACATGCAAGTCTAATCTGCAATTTCAAAGGAATTGCACATGATAAGTCTTATACAGAGTTCTCTGTCTATATTCTTCAACAAGGATGAACCCATCTAATTCACCCACAGCCAGTTTGGAGAGCTGATCAGCCTCCATATTGTGCTCCCTGTAGATATGGACAAAGGTGATGGGTGAGAAAAGTGACATAATATCCCTCATGCGCTTGATCCATCCACTTAGTTCCAAAGAATGAAGGCTTTGTTCACCCTTAGCCCATAATATAACCACTCTGGAATCTCCGAATACAGTAAGAATGCGCAAGCCGATAAAATTAGCGAAGAAAAGAAGACCCCATAAGGAAAGCATCTCGGAGCGAGTGTTTGAGCCTTTACCAACTCGCATCTGCAATTTAAAATAAAGATTCATGGAAACTTTGAGGATCATACCTGCCCCACAGAGGCCCTGCTGCTTGCTGGGCAACACCGTAAAAAAAACCAAGAGGCAAGCCATATTCTGTCTCTGAAAAAGGCAATATCTTACGCTGCTTCTTAAGGATATTACTGTTGGACGAGGAGAAGTATCCCACAATTTTAGCACAAGACACAAATATTGATCCCTTCACGTCCTGGAAAATCCACCAATTGCGACATTTCCAGACTTCCCACATCATTATAAATGGTAGAGCAAAATCAAAAGTATGGTCCTCAAACCATAATTGGAAGTTTTCCACAATAGTATCACATCTCCAGTTGAAGAGAAAGTGGAGTATGGATTCAAGGCATGCCCACAAATTCTTGAAAAAAATGCAATAAACAAATAGGTGATTGACATCCTCTCTAGTAGCAGAGCACAATATACAACGACTCGGGCCAGCAAAACCACGCTTGTTAAGGTTTCTCCACGTCAATATATTATTATGTATAAGAAACCATATGAAACATCATATTTTAAGGGGACAGTTAACCTTCTAAATCATCCTGCAGTGCCTCCAGCTACCTACATCCAACTCCAAATGCATAATATAGTCATATGATTTATGTTCCGTGACCATACCAGAGGACTGGTCAATACACCAGCGAAGAGAATCTTCCTCCGAAGATAAAGTGATCCCCGCGTGAACCAGCTTTGAAACAAACCCGTCCCAATAAACATGAAGACCGGGATCCAATCCGATATCCGTCGCCGATATCCAATATGAGCCATCCCTCTCCTGGGATCTTGTAGCTTGCTTCAAAACATAAATATTACGACTATGAAAGGCATGGGTAGCAACATCTGGAATTATGAACTCGCCCCCCATCCTGACAATTGTATCAATACCCACAAAAATTTGTGTGCCCCTGCCAACCTCCCAACCAATACCAAGGTTGATAATAGGGAAGGATTTCATCAAACTTCTCCAAAGGAATGAACCAGAAGGACTCATCTTACCATTCTGAAGCCAAAGAGGAAGTGGTAATCTGCCAAGATAATTCGCCCGAATAACCTTCACCCAAAGGCCTTCATCAAACAAACTCCTCCACAAGGACTTTGCACACAAAGATAAATTGAAAGATCTAAGGTCCTCGATGCCCCAACCACTCAAAAACTTGGGCCTCATGATAGAGTCCCATGATGACAAATGAATCTTAGTGGTACTGTCAACCCTCGACCAGATGAAATTTGAGAAAAGACTACGCGGTGTATTGATGACAGTCACCGAGACAAGGAAGAGAGAAAACCAAAAAACATGTATGCTTTGAAGGATCAAGCATAAAAAGGTAAGTCTTCCGCCTAAAGAAAGGTATTTAAAAGACCAACCATTGATTCTGTATTGATCTTTTTTTATTTGCCACCTCCAGTCTGACGATTTATAACCACCAGGTTTGAGAAAATAACCAAGGTACCTGAAACCAATATGAATCTCCCAAAAATGGTAAGGAAACATATCACCAATCTGTTCTCTACGATGCTCATCCTGACACTGATAAAGAAAAGAAGACTTAACAAGACTGATGTCCAGCCCAGTTGCATTACAGAAGCAATTAGTGATATTTTTGAAGTGATTCCATTCATTCAAAGTACCCTTGCAAAATAAAAGCACATCGTCTACAAAGAAGAGGTGAGAGATTTTTAAGGCCTTTGCCACCTTGATACCATCAATGTGACCCTTGTAACAAGCATCATTTATGAGTAGGATTAAGCCGTCAATAACCAAGATAAACAGGTAGGGAGATAACGGGAAGCCCTTCCAAATTCCCCTCGATCCAGAAAAAATGAGCAGACGGTGTGCCATTCACCAACACCTAATAATTTGCAAAGGATACACAGGACATTATCCAATACACAAGCTCCAACTTCAATCCCACCTGAAGGAGGATGAAGCGTAAATAAGTCCAGTCGAGCTTGTCGTATGCTTTGACAAGGTCCAATTTTAGAATGAAGCCATTGATCTTCTTCAACTTGATAGAATGTAATGATTCTTGAGCAATACCCACCGCATCCAACATCTGTCTATTATGAAGAAAACCAAACTGCTCAGCCAAAATATATCTCTCTAAATAAGGCTTAAGACATTAGAGATAATTTTAGAAATCACCTTATAAAGTAAATTGCACAAGGAAATAGGCCTAAAGTCCCCAAATACCATCGACTTATCTAATTTCAGGATGAGGGTAATGTAGGTAGAATTTAAATGATTAGGAATGTGTGCCTTCAAACGAGATTCTTCAAGAGCTTGAGTAATGTCATCACCGAGCAGGGGGAAAAAATGTAGGAAGGATTCGATCGTCCACCCATCGGGCCTCGGTGACTTATCCTTTGCAAACAACTTAAGTATATTTAACACCTCATCGACTGTAACCGGCCTTTATATCACCGAGCAAGCCTCCTCATCGAACATACGGGGAAAGAATTTGATAGACCGCAATTGATGTTCCAAATTAGAGGCATTGTTGGATTTATAAATCCCTTTGAAGTGTTTGACAACATCATCTTTCAGCTGAAAAGAGTCATAAATCACTTGACCATGTTCCCCCCCAATCTCCCAAATAGTGTTTGCGAGTCTTCTTTGATTAGCGTACCTGTGGAAAAACTTAGTGTTGTTGTCCCCAACCTTTAAACAAATTTCCCGGCTCTTCTGGCACCAGGTTTCCTCCTGAATCCCCAACAGATGTTTCTTTCCCCCTTCCAAATTCCTTAATCTATCCAAATTGTCCACAGAGAACATCCAACCATCAACCGAGGAAGAGAGTGATTGTATTTCATTGTCGATGTCCAAAAGTATTTTATCATTGCATAACTTAGTATCCTTTTCCCAACTAATGACCTTCTTCCGAAGAAGAGAGAGACGATAAGTAAGAAAAAACAAGGGGGATCCATGAACCTCAGATGAGCTCGTATGCCAAAAGCCCCGGACAAGCTCACAAAAAGAGTCATCTTAGAGCCAAATTAGATTAAACTTAAAAGAATACCGCTGATAACACTGCTCAAAATCAATCTACAGAGAGACAACTTTATGATCAGAATGACCTAGCGTGTAGTCCAACGAGCGATACCGTCCAAAATATTAGAAGAGAGTTTCAACCATGAAAAACCGATCGAGCCTTTTTGCAATGCCAGCCTTACCTGTTCTACCATTAGATTAAGTATGAATGAGCATGTGAGGAACCACGTCCACCAAGTTGGATTCATCAAAAAGTTGCTGAAAGAACTCCGCCAAAGGGTCCAATGACCAGCTAGCACCCCAAACCTCTGAAGCTGAGAGGGTAAAATTGAAATCCCCAGCGATAACAAGGTCAGGGGCATGTAACTGACCACTAGACAAAACCCGCTCCTAGAAAGGACTTCTATTATTATACGGAGCATTCACATTGATAACACGAATGCACCTGCCAAAACCTTTTAATTTTCCTTCAATCTCAATACCTGCGCAAGTGTGGAAATCCCGCATGTCAGCAACCTTAGGGTTCCATGCAGTGAGGATACCCCCGAAAAACCCCGAGGCATCCACTGCACAATCTCCAACCTGGAATAATACGAAGGAAAAACTTAAGAGCATCAGCAACAGATAACATGGTTTCTTGAATCAGCAAAATGGATGGTTTGTAACGTTCAATAAAAAACTGTAAGGCAGCTCTCTTAGGGTTACTGCATAGCCCTTGAATATTTAATGAGGAAATGATCATTGAGACACCAAATTCAAGGCCGCACTATCTCTAAGGGACGAACAATGAGAATAAAGAGTCACAGCAGGAGGGGGGGACCTATCCAATCCCTTATCAAACAATGACTTCACAACTAGATTCAAACATACTAGAGGAGAGATCTCCTTCCAAACCTTGCCTTTCAAATTCCTGCGAGCCTTCCATAGAGTGACATTTTATTTCATGATAGAGGAGATAGGTAGGATATCAACATCTCTGGAAACCCTAGCTGAGCATATCGGAAGAGTTTCCTTCGAACTCAAAGCAAATTCAGGAGGCACTGAATCAGAGAAAGGTTCATTGTCATGGTCCAGGATGGATGATGGGGAGAGGTTGATGCCCAAAGGTGGCTCGACCAGGGGAAAGGGAGCCACAGGAGGACTCCTGTCCAGCCCAAGACTAATTTTCCTAGTAAGAGGGGAAGTAGAATCCCTAGGAGAGCAAGGGACTGGTAATGAACCAATAGTCAGGTCCATGGCAACTGACGGTACACTCTGAAAAGGAAAGGGTACTGAGTATATCTTGAACCAGAATGAATTTGGATAAAGTAGGTAGAATTTTGTTAAACATACCTAATTATTCCTGAGCAGAAGCAAATTCCAGAGGAATAAGGCAACGAATGTAGTCATCCTGACCCTCGACCTCCACAATATAAAGAGGGTCCAACCCATAATTTGTAGAATGACGATTCAAAGAGCACTTCTCCATAGAATGACCAGTTTCTTTAAAGCGAAAACAACAGAATGGGACTCGCCAATAATACAACTTTTGAACAAAGTAACCGCCATCCCAAACAATTTCCATGTCCTTAGGTAAACCCTCCTCACATTCGAGGTCGACCAACATCCGAGGAGAGTTCCTTTCAGACCCAACGAGGGTTTCATCTTCAATGAGGATGAGCCTACCAATTGTGTTAGCAACCGCCAAAAAACCTTTGAAATTCCAGCATTGTAGAGGGAAGTCGAGTAGAATGACCCACAGGTGCCGATGTTTGAGGACAACCTCCCTTGGGTCGAAGGAAGGGTACCACTGAGACAACACCAGGGATCCCTTCCCCATCACCCAGTAACGTTGTTCAACCGCCAAATGATAATCTTCTGAAAGGAAAAGAAATAAGACCCACCCATTAGCCAGTATCAGAATCTGAGGGATGTTCACAATATGGACCTTCCATTTGTTGCGCACCCATGAAACAATCTTAGCTCTGGATAGTTTGAGATATTCAAACTTCCCGACAAGGGCATGTTTGCTAAGGGCAAAAACCATGTCGAACATAACATCCTTACCGAGCACACACAAAGGCCTACCCTTTTTGACCTTTTTGAACCGAACCTTCAACTGAACAGATGTCGAATATTCCTTACAAATCTTGCCATGTTCCAGCATAGTAGGGTTTTCCGTAGAAATTTCATTCCGGGGAGCAAACCCCATCGAACCCCGAGTAACCTGTGACCTCGGTGAAACCGACAGTCCTCAAATTCCACCATGACACTGCAGTTGTACCGACATGACCCACCAAAGAAGCCATCACGACAACAACCAAGGAAAAACTTGTGAATACCCCAGCTCAGCCAAAAGAAACAAGCTCGTGACAAAAATAGGAAATAAAATAACATAATCATGTGAAAACCTTGGGTTTACGGTCCCAATTCCCACTTCTTTTATCCTGGTTGGTACTAGGCTTACCTCCAGAGAGGCATGTTGGACTCTAGGACCAGGGTTTAAACACAACCGCCAATAACTGGGAGAAATAAGGCTGATTACGAAGACAGGGTAGGAAAAAACAAAGTGATAAACGAAGCTGCCAGCCCCTCCATGGGAGCACGTAGACTCGACGCTCAGGCCATCAACTCACCGTCCACTACCAACAACCAGGCAGGGGTTAATCCTCCCGTAGCCTTCTCATTCACCCATCTTGGTATAATCCTCAAAATCTAGTTCAACGAAAACCAAAAATCTCGTTGCATACTAGCTGATTCTAAAATTTGCACCTTGAATTCTTCCTTGTGCCCATGATGACCCGACATTCTTCCCAATATTACCAATGCATTGATTAGTCTAGGAAAATTAATGGTTAAAAAATGTCTGTTAGATCAATTTCTATGTACAAATATACCCATAACAATGTATCCTTATATTTTCTAAAGCATCGAAGGTAATGGGGTATCTTTTTAAAAACTTTGTGGTGAATAGATAGACATAGAGTGCACTACTAAATCATAAAAAATTAAAAAAATTCTCTTATGTGATGCATTTTATAGTATTGTTAAGCATCATTTATAATGTGTCTCAACATTATAACCACACTATTTTATTAGGGCTCTTCATAATATCTAAAAGCGTCATTAGCGGTGCTTCCTAACATTACCAATCCATTGTTTAGTACAAGCAAATTTAATGGTTAAATAAGGCTTATCGATGCATTTGGTTTCCTAACATTACCAATCCATTGTTTAGCACAAGAAAATTTAATGGTTAAACAAGGCCTATCGGTGCATTTGGTATGTGTGGTAACAAGAATTTGTACATTTCCTAAAGTATCAAAGTTCCCAGTTTTTTTTTAACCTAAAGGTTAGTAGATTGACCTAGAGTACACTAGTAAAATATAAAATAATTTAAATAAAATCTCACATTTTTGCAGTGCGTTTTGTAATATCCATAGGCATTGTTGGTGGTGCTTCGCAATATTGTCACCACTACATTTGGGTGCAAATTCCAATGTCGTTGGAAAAAATCCATTGTAATATCGAAAAATTATAAAAATGATTTAAAAATGCACTTTATTTTCTCTTTTTGTCCCTGATGATCATAGACAAATCACATATTCTTCTACAACTTGACATAGACAACAAATACTCGGTCTTTGAAATTGAGATAACAATAAATTTTATTAAATATGATAATTTAAATTTAAATTATTTTAAATAAATAAATTAAGAAAGTTAGGAATTAAAGTTACTTACCTAGGGCCTTGCATGAGGCCCGCGCTCTCTGAATCCATCCATCTCTCTTAAATATTTTATTTAATTAAAAGTAATAGAGATACCAAACCTTCCCCTCCCTTCATTCCATTCATTTTCACTTGTGAATCTTTTTGATATGGTCCCTCTGCTAGGTTTCAAGGGTTTCATGGCTTCAAGCTATGGCCCTAGTTATCCCCTACTTTATTCATTCTTTGCTGGGTTTATGTTGGTGATTTCCTCTTTGCTTTGCAAGTGAAAATGTTTGAATTTTCAAGGAAATTTCACTCCTACTTTTCATTTTCTCAAGTGCTTTGTAGATTTGAAGCATAGCTTCTATTCTATCAGTTCAACTCGGAGGTGTCAAAGGTTGATGAAATAGTAAAGAATTTGCCTTTTAAATGCTGCAATTTGGAGGAGGGGTTCAAGTATTTAGGTTATTACTTGAAACCCAATGGCTACAGGGTTAAAGAATGGATGTGGTTAATGAAAAAGGATGAAGGGAGAATAAATCACTAGACCTATAGACTCCTCTCTATTGGGGGTATACTTACGTTAATTAAAGCTGTCTTGACTGGAATACTAGTCTACTGGTTTTCCCTCCAACAGGTGCCTAAATCAGTTATCAAGTCACTGATGAAACTTTTTTCAATTTTTTGTGGGATGGTGGTAAAGAGTGCAATAGTCTGATTATGGCAAGCTAGGACAAGATAAAATTACCTCTGAAAAATGGTGGATGGGGAATTAAGAATCTTGAAAATTTTAGTATGGCTCTCAGGTTGAAGAGTCTTTGGCGGGGCTTGACTGGTTCTACTCTTTGGTCAAGAGTTCTGAAGGCAAAGTATAGCAAAGATGATTTGGTGAATTGGATTAGGAATCCAAACAAAAAATCTAAAGGTACATCCCCTTTTTGTCTGGGTTTTCTTAAAATTTACTATTGGTTGGGAGTCGATCTTTGCTGGCAGGTGGGCGATGGATAGGAAGTCAAGATTGGAATCGATCCAATTTTGGGATTGGATGAAAATTATAAATTAACAGAGAATATTTTGATTACTCTGAAAGACTATGATATCCATACTTTGAATCAAATAAAAAAGACCCAAACTGTGATGTATCATGAAAATTATTGGTTTAGTGCAAAGGATATGTCTTTCATGGGTCCGAAAGCATATGAATGGGATAATTACATAAAAATGTTAAATTCTGTAGGATGCAGAATTTCAAAAGAAAAAGAAATTTTTTTGGGGTGGTAATCCTGCGATTGGGAAGGTGATAACTGAGACCGCCTACGAAGCAATTATAAAAAACAAGTGTATCTTCCCACAACACTGGTGGTATAAGCATTTGTGGAAATGGATTCCACTCAAAGTTAAATGTTTTCTATGGTTTGATTTGCAAGGTATTCTAAAAACGTGGGATAGACTCTAGAAAAGAGGTTGGCATGGACCAAACATCTGCTTGTTGTGTAAAATTAATGCAGAATCTACAAATCATATCTTAGTGGGTTGTCCATTCACTAGGCAAGTATGGAATTGGTGTTGCTCCTCCTTTCTTCTGGATCATACATGGGGTCATGGAAATTTTAAAGCTTGTTTATGTCAATGGATGAGCAATTGCAAATATTTTCCTACTTTTCCCGTTTGAGTTTCTTGGATCATTTGGCATACTAAAAACATCTTAGTGTTTGAAGATAAAGAACCATGTTTGTAGTCTACTTGTTCCCAGATTATGTATTTTCTCAAAGACTCTGTTCAATAGAAGATGGATTCTAAGGTAAAGAAAATCAATACTTTCAATCCGCGGTTTTTTGAACCTATTGCCTATTTTGATGGAGCAACTAACTATGGTATGTGTGCGACTTGTGTGGTGATCTATCTAGCCCAAGATCACTATTTCTCGCTTAGATTAAATTGTGGCACAGGGCCAAATATGGAAGCAGAATTGATGGCTCTCTGGTGTGTCCTCAAAGTGGCTAATTATTTAGGTCTAGGGGCTTTAAAGGTGTTTAGAGATTCCAGGGTCACCATTAAATGGGAAGTAGGTGAATACAATATAAAAGTCATTTCTTTGGCTCACTGGTGCAGAAGGATTAGGGAATATGTGAAATAATTTCACTCTATTTCTTTTGAACATATCTATAGTCAACACAATTCAGTGGCTGATAAGTTATCCAAGCAAGCCTTGACATGTGAAGAAGGCATCATTTTGTGGGAAGAAACTCAGGGTCTTCACATTTGGGATAGTGGAGCTATCCGGATGTTCAATCTCTAGTTTTTTTTATGTAAAAGCTGTTGGAGCATATGTTTTTTGTGTTGTTTTTAGTATTGCTACCTGAACTTTCAGACCTTCAATTTGTTTTATAATTTTTTATAATGATACTATATATGTATGCTATGTTTGTACTTGCTTTGGAAGCGGTGTAGAACTTTGGTCTTTTTCATAAGACTGATATCTTCATGTGCTATTTGATTCAATAAAATATCAATAGTATGGTTTTTTTCACTGAAAAAAAATAGCTTCTAGATTCAAATAGACTCAGGTAAACTTTTTTATTATCCTATCTCCTTTCCTATTTTCTGAACAATTTTGTTTTTTATTTTAATCTTAAGTGTTTTAAAATTATTTCTTTTTTGATTTTGATTTTTATTTTTGTGGCCATGGTGGCCATAGCCAACACCCCTTAGTGTTGACCATGGTTGCAATGTTATGCACCTAATCATGATGGCCTACACTTGGTTATGGGCATGGTTGGCCTTGAGGGGCATGGCCATGGCCTCGATAGTCCATGGTCAACCTGGATGCTACAACCGTGGCCAAGCGCTTGAAGGGCCAGTCATGGTAGTGGTGACCTATATCTAGTGTGGCCCATCAAAATGGGCTTGACCATGTCCATGGTGGCTAGGTTGGTCATGGGTCACCATGACCATGTTCAACTCCTTGAGGGCTCGACCATGGTCATGGTGACTGGGCTAGGACCAACCATTTCTAGGTCCCCTGGGGCTTAGCCATGGCCCTGGAAACAAGGTCGACCCCTCAAGGGCCTGTCTATGATCGCAACAACCAAGACTACAACCATGACCAATCCTTGCAGGGATCGACCATGGTCATCCCTGCCTCATTTTTCTTGGTTGTGGTTGTGGCGGCATTTGTAGCCATGGATGTCCACCTTCCATGTCCTAATTTTTAGTCTTTTAATCTATTATATATATATATATATATATTTATTTAATATACTTTATGTTTTAATTTTTTGTTTTGTTTTAGTTAGATATTTTTTCACTAAGTTAAGAAATTAAAAAAAATCTATTATTTAATTTTTTTTCCAATAACCTCAAAAATATAAATAAAAGTTATTATAATATATAAATATATTATTTGTTGCATTTTAAATTAATATTTAAATAATGCTTATTATGTTTGTGACATATTTGAACCATTTTCCACATATTAGTTAGCTGCACAAAATTCAAAAAATCTATTTTTCAATAGATAAAGTTTTAATTTGATATTCAATTTTTTTTTAATTTTATGTTTTGATTATTTAAATTTTCATTGGTTGTAAATGGGTGATGTCACCCTCGGGATATCGAGTGGGAATTTGGTTTTCCATCTGTCCACATATGACATCACACATCTTGTCTTGCAGCACCTTCCATCATCATGTCCCGTGATACCTCCATCATGTCATATGGTTGTAAACTCTCTCCTCGAATTATTCCTTGGATATAGTAGAGCCATGGGTTTATACAATGCATAGCCATGAAGAACCATAGAGTGCCCTTGTCATGGTAGAATCTTTCTATAAAAAAAACAATTCGGTTCAAAGCGATTTGTTCTCTATGGCCTGGAACAGTTCCAAAGTGGTGGCTATTGGATCAATACAACCTGTACACAATACCTTAGGCCGAGCCAAACCACAAAGAGAAAATTGCGCAAAAGGTTCATGATCCGAGTTGGTGGTTTGTGTTTGAGGAAGGTTGTTACTATGTTATCTTTAATCGAGAACAACTCGGCTCATTGTTATTAACAATAGGTTTAAATTGAATAGGTATTAATGGATGAGTTTTTTTTTTCACAAGAAAAAAAGACTATACTTGTATTAGAAGTATAAAAGTGCTTACAACCAGATAGGATATCCAAATAAGATGCCCAATCATAAACCAAAGGAACCGAGACAAACCAAGTATCATAAACCACACAATCCAAATAGACAAGAAAGCCAATACACATGATATACCAATCCCCCAAAAGAACCATGAGACCAGTCGAAGATCAAAAAATAAGATACCGAGAGAAAAACCAGCCTGGCCAAGACGGGGCACCAAAACGGTAGTCATAAAAAAATGGAGCAGATACTAAGCTACAAAAATGTTCCAAAATCCCAGAGTAGGAATTAGAGAACCCTCCAAAATCTCATAGTAAATCTTGCCAATAGCCGCTCCAAGACCACGACGAGAAAGAGAATCGGCCATAGAATTGTGCTCATGATATATATGAATAATGAAATTCTGAGGATAGAGATCGAGGAGGATCTTTGTCTGGTCCATCTAAGAAGATAGAGCTAAGGCGTTAATAGATGCATCATAGTTCTCCCAATTCACAATGGCCAGCAAATATCCCGCTACCTACTCTAGAATAATATTTGCCTTTGTCGAGAAGTATAAAACAAGCCATAATACCATAAGATCCCCTTTAGTATTAGTACCAACTCAACCATGGAACCAAAGATTTATTTGATCACCATTTGCAAATTCAATATACACTCCAGCCCCACAAGTTGCCCGAAGAGACTAGGGCAACACCATTAAAACATGCACGGTTACCAGTCCGAAGTAGTCAAGGAGGCCAAGAATCACGAGCAATAGTGGAAGTTCCCCCAAGAAAAGAGATACCAAAATCCTTTGAAATGGATTGACCAGAACGAGCAACACGACTGGCCTCAGAATGAGCATTTTCAAAAATCAATCGGTTCCGAGACTTCCATATTTCCCACGACACCAAACATGCCAACACCCCCAACTGCTTGTTATGTGAAAATACACGTTTGAACCACTGTTGAATGGAAAAATCCCGTCCAACATTAATGGATGAGTTTATTAACAATATATTACTATGTTAACAATGAGCTTAATTGTTCAGTTTATTAACAATAAGCTTTCCTTCATAATAAACTGATCCTTTAATACCTATTCATTTTTTTTAGACTTAGACTTTTATTTTTATGTCCAAATAAAAATCTATTCTATTTTGATAGCATGGTTGTGGCCCTTAAGGTTCTAGTTTTTAAACTAAGGACACTAATACCATTTGTAACACTATTAACAACCGTGGGTGTTAAAACAATAATAAAGGAGGGAAGCCTCTTGTATTAGAATGGATTTTTTATATCAATCTTCATATGTCTATTTATTCAATAAATTCAATGGACATAAATAAACATATCTTATATGATCTTATAAACTAGGTCAAATTGTGATGTACAAGCAAGAAACAAGTGTTCTTAGTATTGTCATGAAAGAAAATATTTGTTGTGTCAAGTACAATCCCATGATCGAGCAACTATGTTGTGGTAAAATTTCTATTAAAGGCTTCTCTCATAATATTAGATAGATATTATGTAGTAAAATATGAGTATGAGTGAGTTGTAATATGTCATGTTATCATAATTCCCCTATTTTTACAACATCATTTATTTAATCATTGAGCTTCATATTAAAAATAACCAAGAGGAGGGATTCTCTCCAATATTGAGAATGGGAAGTAATCTTGACTATTGTCATCTGGCCCATTGAAGTATTAAGTGTTGATGATGTATTTGTAACTTCAGAAGATATTCACTTGTATATTGTATGTATTACATTTGTACTTTATTGTATCCCCAATAGAGATTTATTATTCCTCCGATTGGAAGTGTCGTCATTTGTACTTGCAAGTGTCGCAAGTTATATTGTAAGTGTCGTAACTTATACTAGATGGGTTATTAGACCACCTTGGTGGGGTCGGCCCTATATGAGTCATGTGGGTTAAAGGGTTATTAGACCACCCTAGTGGGGTCGGCCCAGTCAGCATTATGTTAAGTGGTTAAGTTGGGGATGACCTAGTTGAGTAAAGGTCAAGTGAAAGTAAAAGTATAAATAGAGAGTGTGATGCTCTCATTTGATACATTCACACACTCACTCACTTCACATTAGTGAGAGAGAAGAGGAGTGCACACAAGTGGAGGAGGAGTAGCTGCTAGGAGACTATCTCTTGTTTTTGGGTTTGATCTTTGCGATCTTTGTATTGGTGCTCATTTTATCTTTGAGGAAGTTGTGGGGTTTTTCACCTTCTTGGTTTTCCCCGGTGAAATTCTTTGTGTCTCTTGTCTCTTGTGTTTGATATGCTGTACATGTTGTTCTCTCAGTTAAGATCCTAGATCAGATTGAATTAAATGTTGAAAAACTAACATGGTATCAAAGCTAGCCTGAAGGAAGGCATGGTATGGCATTTATGACACTTGTTGCACTTGTGACAAATTGGAAGCTAGGGTTTGGTATAGTAAAAACATGTCATCGTGGAACTTTCACTATAAATCTATTTTGGCAAAGGTTCAAGATCTGAAAATTCTACAGGTCGAAGATGAAATGTCCATGTACCTTGTGTCCAAAGGAAAGCCTCAGATTCGTTTTACTTTGTGATATATGATACGTACAAGTTAGGGTTTCTGCCTCTTCCAGAATGCAGTCCTAAACAGGCGACCTAGGAAAAAAGGTCATATCTCGGGCTAGGAAGATCCAAATGGAATTCCGTAAAAGGTTACAGTTAGGGAACAGACTATAGTTTCACAGGTCCGGGTTTTAGAGGATGAAGTTGAAACAATGACATGTGGAACTCCGTACAAGTTTGCTATACTGTTTTATCCTATAAACAGGTCACGTTGCGACACTTGGCATATCTCTCTCTTAGAGAATTCATTTGAGCTCAGATCTGTGGGGTTGGAAAGATGACAGGTCAGTCTACCACAGGCCAAATTTTTATACCCTGAGGATTTGAAATTCAGAGATACATCAGAAACAATATGGCATATATTTCTGTCAAATAGAATTGGATTCTGAGCACTTTCATTTTTGGGTTGTCACTACTACGGGAAATTAGGGTTTCATAGAAAGTTGGAATTTCTTGAATATGAGATCACGGATAGATGCTCCTCAGAAAAATCTAAATTTAGAGACCAAGATCGAAGTTTTTGGTTGGGTAGAACCCCGGGCTCTATGAAACCCTAGTTCGGGATTTTGACCAGAAAACTAGAAAACCAGAATTTGACAGAAGTTGCAGATCCAAAACTTTCAAAGTCAATTTTGAGGGGTCAAATTTTGGAGATTAAAAAATTGAAGTATGCCATCTTGATCAGCTCAGCGAGGCACATCTTTTCATCTAATCAGAATTTTGAAATTCAAAGTTTCAATTTTTAGGGTTTCTCTGTCAAACCCTAGCCAACTCCAGATCCAACTTCATCAAATCAAAATGGATTGGGTTAATCCTAGAAGAGAATGATTTGGACACCTACATAAGTGAAGAGATTCCAGTTCCAGAGGGAGATGAGGCTAAGGCCTTACATAAGAAGACTACAAGCAATCCTGACAAGTATGACTTGAGGAGTTTTAGGTATGTTTTGAAATCTGTTCATGATTAAGTTTATGATATGTTTGTCTTCATATTATTGAGGTTAGTACAATCTTGATTAATTTTAGACTTGTCTGATCACCTTAGTAAAAGTATGAATGCATGTAAATGATAGAAGACATTCATTGATTAAGGTTATGACACTTATGATTGTACTAATGCACTGTGGTGTTGTATGAGGATGATGTTGTCCGCTAACATGAAAGGTACATCAAGAAAAACAAATAAAGTTCTAGATCAAGAACATATGACCATGGTGACATGAAGACAAAGACTCATCCATAGTCATGGATCACATAGAAGCTCTACTTACGAGGTATGTATAACTTGGTTCTACAATTATTAACTTATGAGATATGCAGGTTGCTAACACAAGGTCTCTAAGAGAGAAAAGAAGACATTGTTTGGGTATGTTAGACAAGCATGATAATCCAGGTATGTTTTCTTATATCGAGTTAGAATCCTACTTTGTGTTAGGATCTTAGATAAGTATATTTTTGTATGATTGATAATGATTATTCATGAAGTTATATGTTTGAATAATCATGGGTTTATGCATATTATGCTTCTTACTTTGATTAATGATATAACAAACCAGAAGAGTCCTATTGTCAAATAAGAATATGCATGAGTAAAAGAAGTCCCCTGAAACCTTGAATACTAATGCTTGTAATAAATTACTTGTGTATGAAATGACCATAACCATACATGTTTAAGATTATTTAGAATCATTATGTTTTGATAGTATTGAGATTATACTAATGCATGTATGATTATGTATGAGATCTTGAGGATGACACAATGATGACACTTGTGCACACTTAAGCATGCATAGTGGTCCAGGATGTATATAATTTCAAAGACAGATAGTGCAGGAAGCAAAGATCAAGAGGGAGCACACTCTAGTAGTTCCTGCAAGGAAGCAAAGATTGAGAGGGAGTCCACCCAACAACCAAACAAAGATAAGTATTTGAATTGTCATTTCTTGTATATGATTACTTAAATGATGTTGTTCAGTCATGTATATACTTATGTTCCTAGATTTAGGATGTATATTATGCATTTTAGAAAAGTTACATTAATGAACAAGATACTACTAATATGCAAGTAATGGGTAAGTGGCCTATGGTACTGTACAACATTCCATTGCTACTTATCTAGAATGAAACCTCTTTGATGACATGTTGGGAGTTGTGCACACTCTTAACATTGTTCTGGTAGAGATGGAAGGAATCTAGAAAGTTATGGGATATGGATAAATGTTGTATTGAAGCATTGGCTAAGATAATTGCATGACTGTATGACATATATCTTTATGTGTAAGAATTTGTTCTGAAATCTATGAGATGTTTCTAATCATGCAATTGAACTTATATTGTAGGAAAGATAGTGTAACATCACCTACAAGAGAGACTTGTTTTGAAGAACAAGCAACGAAGACTCAACAACGACATTTGTTCCAGCAACGAAGTTCAAGAAAACTACCTATTGAATATATTGAAGAATCTGAAGTTCCCAGGATCAGGGATGTAGTAATGGAAGGATGCCATGATCATCAATCATTAAGAATGATGTTCGGGATGTAGTCCCAAGACCAAAAGGGAAGTCTGTTGTGACTTCCAAGTAGATCTACAAGATCAAGCATGCTACAAATAGTAGCACATAGAAATACAAGGCAAGTGATGAAGTGGAAGATACACCAGATGGATGTCAAGACAACTTTCTTGAATGGTATAGTCGAAGAGGAAGTGGAGCAGCCACTCGGATTTGAGACACATGATAGGGAGTCACATGTGTGCAAATTGAAGAAAGCCTTGTACAGTTTGAAACAAGCACCCAGGACATGGTACGACAGAATAGACAGCTTCCTGACTAGTTTGGGCTTTACCAAGAGTAAAGCAGATTCCAACCTTTACTACAAGGTTGAGGAAGGCAATCCAGTGATACTCCTACTGTATGTAGATGACCTATTTGTGACAGGTGAGATTGGGTTGATTGCTGATATGAAGAGGAAGCTTGCTACCGAGTTCAAGATGAAGAACTTGGGTATGATGCATTACTTTCTAAGTATGGAGGTGTGGAAGAGTGCAAATGTAATCTTCCTTGGACAAGGGAAGTATGCAGTAGAGATCCTGAAGTGGTTTGGGATGATGGACTACAAGGCCATGGCCACACCTATGGCATCGAACCTGAAGCTATTGAGTGATGCTTCATCAGAGTTGGTTGATGCCACAATGTATCGTCATATGATTGGGTCCTTGATGTACCTGACAAACACGAGACCAGATATTTGCTTTGCTGTGAACACCTTGAGCCAGTTCCTGATGGATCCTAAACATGTTCACTTGATTGTTGTAAAGCATATTCTGAGGTACCTGAACAGTACGGTTGATTATGGGCTCAAGTATGATGGGAATCAAAAGTTTAACCTAGAGGGTCATGTTGATTCAGATTGGGCAGGCAGTGCTGCAGATAGGAAGAGCGCTTCGGGGTGCTGCTTCAGTATGGGATCAAGTGTGATCTCTTGGTTTAGCAAGAAGTAGTCCTGCGTAGCACTGAGTACAACCGAAGCAGAGTATGTCGTAGCTTGTTCAACTAGTTGTGAGACAGTATGGCTAAGGAAGCTACTGTCTGATTTATTTGATCTCCAGTTGGATGCTACTTGTATCTATTGTGACAAACAGAGTTGTGTGAAGTTGTCAGAGAACCCGATGGTCCATGACAAGTCGAAGCATATCGAGATCAAATATCACTATATCAGGGATATGGTGCAGAGAGGAGCAGTGAAGCTCCTGTATGTTGCGACGGATGAGCAGATTGCAGATGTGTTGACCAAATCACTATCCAGAGTGAAGTTCGAGTACTTCAGAAAGAGGCTTGGTGTACTTCAGATCGAGGTTCCTTCCAAGGGGAAGTGATGAGTCCAGAAGACGCAGATGCACATGGGATTTTCTGACATGGTTGTAGATGTGTTGTCCCATGGTCGTGATGTAATTGCTGAGCCATTCTCACATGGTGGTAGATGTGTTCTCCCATGGTGCATATGTAAAAGCTGGAGCCATTCTCACATGGTGGTAGATGTGTTCTCCCATGGTGTGTATGTAAGGGATGAAGCCATTTTTCACATGGTGGTAGATGTGTTCTCCCATGGTGAAAAAGTAAGGGATGGAGCCTTCCTCGAATAGTGGTAGATGTGTTCTCCCATGTCAGTGGTGTAAGTACTGTATGATGTGCATCTGGGTTGTGCTCCGTGGACGATGAGATTATTTGAAGAAGACGATCATGTGTGATGAGCATCAGGACGATGCTCCAGATGATATGCATCAGGACGATGCTGTGATGATGATCAGGCTGATCATGTGATGATATGTATCAGGATGATGCTATGATGATGATCAGGATGATCATGTGTGGTGAGCATCAGGTAGATGCTCCAGATGTTGTACATCAGGATGATGTATTGTATGATGATGATCAGGACGATCATATGTGATGAGCATCAGGACGATGCTCCAGATGATATACATCAGGATGATTTACTGCATGATGATGATCAGTATGATCATGAGTATTAGGATGATACTCCGTGGTTGTGGACAGATGCTGCAGGTAGCATAGAAAAGATCCTGGGAGATCCGATAGTTTGAGCTTGGATATTCTTTCGAGGTTTTGCTACAGGTTGGCCATGGACAAATTGTGCAGGTAGCATAGAAAAGATCCTGGGAGATCCAATAGTTTGATCTCGGATACTCTTTCAAGGTTTTGCTATAGGTAGCATAGAAAAGATCATGGGAGATCCGATAGTTTGAGCTCGGATGCTCTTTCGAGGTTTTGCTACAGGAGGCATGTAATCAGTCTTGGAGATCCGATAGGTTGAGCTGTGTGCTCATAAAAGTCCTGGGATGCTCTTTAGAGATCTTGTAGGTTGCAAGACACTCTTTTAAGGTTTTTCCTGACCACATGTAAAAGATCATGGGAGATCCGATAGTTTGAGCTCAGATGCTCTTTCGAGGTTTTGTGGTGGTCACATGTAAAAGATCCTGGGAGATCCGATAGTTTGAGCTCGGATGCCCTTTCGAGGTTTTGTTGATGCACATTCCACAAGATGGCCAAAGATGTTGAGGACCTACAGGAGGCTAGGCTTACAACCAGCATGAAAAAGGGATGGCTCTGTAGAACTTCCTATGACGAGAAGAATTGAGAGATATCCCAGTGATTGAGATGATGAGTACATCAGCAGTGACGATGATGCTCTGTGATTTAGTGACGATGATCTAGCTCCAGAATTGAAGACTTGTGCCGATATGTATTGATGACCTGTGTCAAGAGAATACATTCCTATTTAAGAGGGAGTGTTGATGTATATGTAACTTCAGAAGATATTCACTTGTATATTGTATGTATTACATTTGTACTTTATTGTATCCCCAACGGAGATGTATTATTCCTCCGATTGGAAGTGTCATCATTTGTACTTGCAAGTGTCGCAAGTTATATTGTAAGTGTCGTAACTTATACTAGATGTGTTATTAGACCACCTTGGTGGGGTCGGCCCTATATGAGTCATGTGGGTTAAAGGGTTATTAGACCACCCTAGTGGGGTCGTCCCAGTCAGCATTATGTTAAGTGGTTAAGTTGGGGCCGACCTAGTTGAGTAAAGGTCAAGTGAAAGTAAAAGTATAAATAAAGAGTGTGACTCTCTCATTTGATACATTCACACACTCACTCACTTCAAATTAGTGAGAGAGAGGAGGAGTGCACACAAGTGGAGGAGGAGCAACGGCTAGGAGACTATCTCTTGTTTCTGGGTTTGATCTTTGCGATCTTTGTATTGGTGCTCATTCTATCTCTGAGGAAGTTGCGGGGTTTTTCACCTTCTTGTTTTTCCCCGGTGAAATGATTTGTGTCTCTTGTATCTTGTGTTTGATATGTTGTACATGTTGTTCTCTCAGTTAAGATCCTAGATCAGATTGAATTAAATGCTGAAAAACTAACATTAAGCATATCTTGCAAATGAGGCGTGAAGAAAGAGGGAACTACTCACGCTCATCAATATGGATGCCTCATTTTTCTTTAAATATATTTCACATTGGTATTCCAACACCTTATCAATGATCCATAGACATCGTAACAAATGCAACATTGTATTTGTCAAGACAATGATAGGTTTGTTGCTAAAATGTTGTACATGCGATGTGTAAATAATTTATAGTTTTACCTTTAGGTCTCTAAATTTTTGGCCTTGAGACACATTTATCACTTAAACATCATAATAATGATGTAAACATAGAGCAAAAAATTGGATGCAAACATGACATGTAGCAGTAATAATTTGTCGAAAAAGTGATGATCGTTTCGACAAAAAAATATTCCAATGTTTTTTTGATGAAAAAATATCGACGATTTTTTTTTTGTATTTCATCACTTTTATATCAATGAGACGTCATAAACAATGTTGGAATTTGTTTCCAAATGTAGTAATGGAGGAAGAATACCAAGCATGTTTGAATCGACCACCTATTCAATTCCCACTTCATCTCGAGTCACCAATTTAGATCGTCTATAGTGACATTGATTCTTCACATGCCAGAGATGAAGATAATAATATAGAGGTGTGTATGGATGATTTCTTATGGGATACCCATGCCATGAAGGGAATATTTTTACATGCATTCCAACAAGATGAGCTATGTTATGGTGCTCATATCGTCGATATTTTCTTCAAAATCCTTAAAATTTCTTCCACCACACCTCTCTTTAGACATGGGTCAAGTTCTATCAGAAGAGGGGCAACAATGATATTTTACAATTTGAAATAAATGTATGGTATGTTAGACACATGTTTATGGACGCTACTGAGGTAAATAACCATTAAGTCCCCTATATTTTGATGAATATTGTCAGAAAATCAACAATGAAAAGTGAGTTCATGCATGCTTGATGACAATGTACATTTCTATTTCCCACTAACTGCAAGTTACTTAAAAGTAAAGTACTTCCAAGTGATAATTTCCTCCTTGGTAACTATGAAGAGGCAAATCAATTGTTGAAAATGTTGAGTGTTGAGTACATATCATCTCTCTCTCTCTCTCTCTCTCTCTCTCTCTGTGCATGATTGGTACTAGAAATAAAAATACAGGGGCAAGACACTTGGTCTTCCTCATAATATATTGAGTTACTTGCCTCTAATCCCAAGGATTCAAAGGCTCTTTTGTTGCAAAGAATTAGTCTTGTTGTAGGGATGGCATGACTAAAAAAAGAGTGAACTATGAGTTATGTAGATCCCAACAAATTTAGTATCCATGAAGCATATAGGGGATACATGGGCCGATAAATTCAAGGATGAAATACACAGACATTGATTGAGCATAACCATGGATTGAGTTAACGTGTATTCCCTAAAGCATCCATTCTATTTGGCTAGTGTTAGTGCTCAATAAAAATATCCCCACATGTTTGTCCATGAAGGATGGACATCTTATGTTGGATTTTATAGTCCCTAGTAGAAGAGAAGTGAATATAATGGATGTCTACCTCCAACCATTTATCGATGAATTGAGGCAATTATGGGAAGGGATACATGTATACAATGTATTAAGACCCACCCAGATAGAGATATATTTTACATTGTATTGGTAGACACCACGCATAGTTATCCAGGACTAGGATTTTGTCATGACAAGCATATTGATTTATTTGTTTATGTTGGTAATGTTATTTGACATACTAAATTTGGTGTAATTGTCTTCTTTGACACTAAAATGTTTCATATACAATAACATCGCAGCAAGTCTTGTAACAAAAGAGTATCATGGATGTAAATGCTGTGGGAATTCTATAAAGGATAGATGGTCCAACAACCTATGAAATTTGGAGTAAGTATGTGATCTAGATGGATATTGGTGGCCACCCACCTATTCCACCGACTCAAAACAATTTTTCTAGTTTGGCAATTTTTTTACGGATTTTCACGTCCAAAACTTTTGAGGTTGTTTTTGAGACCCTAAATGATGTTTTTTGACAATTCCATAGTTGATACATAATTGAAGGTAGTCTGGATGGAATAAATGTGTACTTCTCAGCTAGACCTTTCGAACAGGCTAACGAGATCCCTAAATGAATATCGTATGCAAAAGTTATGCCCCTGGGAACTTACAACATCAACTAACCACCTCGGGGCCTACAAAACTTTTTACGGTTCATCTACTAGGATAAGGTTTTTGGATTTTTAGAGTTTTTTTCCTTTATGGTTATGATAAAAAGGCCCTTCAGCCTCCTTTTGTATTCAATGTGTCACGAATGAGCATAGTTACCACATCTATTCTTAGAGATAAAGCTACCACCATTCTAGTTGTTTTTATTTTACAGTCTATTATGTTTCATTAATTTAATAGAATTTGAGTTTACTAGATCACAGTGTTCCTTGTAATATATTTGTGTATGTGGTTTTATAGATGCTCTTTCATTTAATTCTCACATAAATATGGATTAGTGGTATCAAAGCAGTCTGCTCTTTTGTGATTTCTCCATTCATGTCCCCGACTAGGCCGGTTATAAACAATTGGGTCTTGAACTAGTTAATATTGAGGAAGAACACCCTCGGTGACCCAAATTGCCTCCCATGGATGAGGAAAAGAGAGATGAAAAAGCAGGAGATCTTATCAAGTTATTTCTCGAGGAATCCCTCATGCAATACAGGAACGAGATGATGGACATTTTTTCCCAAATACTTCAACAGATGTCGACAGCAACAGAGGGATCATCGAGCAGTCACTTCAGAGGACCCATACCCTTCAAGGTACAAGTTAACTTTGATATCCCTTTATTTGAAGGCTAGATAGATGTTGATGCCGTAGATAAATGGTTGAGTCTGCTATAGGGATATTTTTCGGTCCATAATTTCTCCAATACGGAAAATATTGTCTTTGCACTCCTTAAGGCCGTACCCCATGTGAAATATTGGTGGAACACTTATTATGATAAAAATTCCATAGATGAGGATGATATTTTTGGGGGTGAACCCACCTAGACATATTTTTTGGAAGCCCTCAAGAAGCAATACTACCTCGTTGGAAACTATTACAACCAATTCACAAAATGGAAAACTATGCAATAGGAGAGGGACCAAATGGTGTTAGAGTACACTAACAACTTCCATACCTTGCACACAAAGCTTGGTATTAGAGACTCTGAGAGGCACTTGATTCTAAAATATATTGTACTGATCTGCATAGGTACATCCGAACTGAAATGGAATTCCTGGATGTCTAGATATTGGGAATTGCTTATCGATATGTTGTCAAGATCAAGCAAAAATTTAAGCAGAAGAATAAGTGGGAGTTTGGGCCTACTAATCCACTACAGAAGCAAGGATAGGGTAATCACTACAAGGAAATGACCCTATAGTGGAGTTTATAGCGTAGTTTTTTAGTGTTACAAGATTGGTCAAAATTATAAAAAAAACCTCTACTACAACCTCCGCAAATGGTATTGGATGTTTTAGTGGAGGGTTTTATAGAAATGTATTATAACTAAAAAAACTTGGCGACCAGAGGATTTTGCGAAGGTTTTCAAATCAATGTGATTTATTGAAAGAAACATAGCGGTGATAAAAAATGTAAAATGCACCGGTTATTTTGAAAGCAATACATGCACCAGTGTGCATCAAAATTAGTGCATTGGTGCTTGGTAATACATATAGCACCAGTGCGCACCAAAATTTTGACTAGAACTAGTGATTTATATCAATATATGCATCAATGCTTTATATTGAATGTAGCACCAATGCTTATGAACTATTAAAAAACACGGATGTTTTATAACAATACATGCATTGATGCTTTATATTAAATGTAGCATTGATACTTACGAACTATTAAAAATATTGGTTCTTACTAACTATTACAAAGCACCGGTGCGATAACTGAAGGAAAATGCACTTGTAAAGTTGATTGGGACATTGACTATTGGTATACTTTTAAAATTTAACTGTGTGATTAATATACAGTGGTGCATCGGGGCATAATAATAGAAAAATACCCAGGACAAGCACTGAGTATTTTGCTGCACTGATACTATGTTGTTTTAAGCACACCGGTGTGACACTCTCTCAAACGCACCGACACGACTTTGTTTGGAAATCACTTGTGCGATTAAAATGATCAGAAGCCTTGTTGATTATTTTCTATTTGGTGAACAATGACTACTTTTTTCTATTTAGTTCCATTGTTCATTAGAATTGAAATAATTTTTATAATAGTATTCATTTGAATTTTTACTATTGCATTTGGATATGATGTTTGGATTAATTTGTTATATCATAAAATTTCACATCTATTGTAATATTTAATCATCCATATATTTAATTAGCGATGTAAGATTTCACGACATTGGAGAATGATATCGAATAAAAAACTACATTTTATTATATATCAATAAAAGGCCCTTTCTCATACAAAATGAGACAATCTAAAGTCCACAATAATCAAAATGTCAACATGCATGTAATTGTTACACTTATTGGTAATCCGTTGTCTTTCAATTGGGACACTATGTCCAATACATTATACAAAATGTCTGATTTTCATAGACAATTATTTTAAAATATACAACAGCCTGCATTAACATCCAAAATATATGGATCATAATTCTTTGGTGGAACTCTTGTCAGTGCTTGAGCCACTTGAATGACTTGGGGTTATTTGACCGATTTTTTTTTAATTGCCTCAATTGTTTTCTGATTATTCAACTTCCATATACAAACATATACAAAAATTAAGTGTAATGAGTGTATCTACATTGCTGAGAATAATGTAAATTAAAATATATAATATACATTAATGTAAATTGAAAAGCGATGTACCATAGAAAGAATTGAGCCTTGAATGATACAACCAAATCCCATGCCTTCTTTTAACACGTCTTCTATTGGCTCCACTCCATACTTTGTTTCCTGCAAGTTTTATACCCTATAACAAATCATAGATTTAATATAAAGGATTTTTTTTGTTCTATTAATTATAAAATGAGAGAAGTAAACAACATAGATACTTACAAATTCCACAATTAGTTTTTGATATGCCAACATATACTCACAACCCTTAACCCAATGTCGATCAATTCTTTTGATGACGCTTCATTGTATGTCAATCAATTTGTTTTTTCTTATGCTAACATTCCCTTCTGTTGCTGTTAGTCCCTGCATAACATTCAACATATGATAATTAGATTGTTTGAAGTGTATTAGCGAATATCCTTAAGTATAGTATTACTCAAAATTCAAGAAAATAATCATATTGATTTCTTTTTGATTCACCTAATTCATCCCTCTAAAAATTTTCCATCAAGGTTTTACACTCTTATGCACTTAGATTACAAAGAATATTATCAAGCTTCCTCATTTTTTGTCTCTTCATGTCACACATTGATTAATACATATTAGTTAAATTTACAAATAATTCAAACATATTAATTTGATACAGAAATTGCAAAGAACTTGCCTTCTTCACAATTTTGGATGTGTTGCCATCATGTTGACTAGAGTTGTTGTTCATTGAACTCTTATCATGTATTTTCTATCAATAAACAACATGGACCATTAAATAGAGAAGCTATTAAGTATATTATAAAAATAAATTACATATCTTCAAAATAAAAAATCAATGTGTTATTTCAGTGCATTTCAGTATACGAAACACATTAGTGCTTCCTATACATGAATGCAGCGGTGCATCATAAATGAAAGTACCGTTAAAAAAAATAAAAAAATTCATATACGCATTTATCGATGCAATATATTTATTATAAAGCACCGGGAATCAAGACAATGCGCTTCTAGAATTAGATCACTGGTCTGTTATAACAACTCAACCGCATCGAAAAATGAGTAAGATTTCTTTTTTTTTAAATTAAAAAAATAACATGCTTGACATTACCGATGTGCTATTACTATAAATTCACTGGTGTGTTTACACAACTCAAATGCACCGAAAACTGTGTAAGAATTTTTTTAAATAAAAAAATTGACAAGGTCGATAGTGTTTCAGATTTGACCCAAGAAGTGGTTCCATCGCACCCAATGCCTTATATATAAAACTACAAACCCATTAAATCTAAAATACCTAAAAAGAAAATCCTAATTGTGAAATAATAGAGGGATTTAAACCCTAGTGTAAATTTTTGCAGCCACATAAAACGAAAGGAAGCAACAAGAAAATCTAAATAGAAAAATAAATAAACCATGCATTGTGATCAATAGTAATAATTTACATAATTGAAATATCTACTATGCAGGGTTTTTTTGATTCAACACACCTTACAAATTTTGATCTTCAGAATAATATGGTTGCTCCAAAATCCTCCCCGATAAGTCTCTCTTCCAAAACTCTCTCCTCGAAATTTTGACAAAATAATGAATTAGTGACTTTTTTTAATATATTAAAAAAATAGTTTTTGAAATTGAAGCTCCCACTCCTTTTTCAATTTATGGAAAAATAATTCATCCGAATTTTTATTTTCTATTTTCCGGACATCTGTGTGCTATTTACATAAGAGCACAGGTGTGTCACAACATGAAACACACCATGAATATATATTTACTTTCTTTTTTCCAGAGTAGTGGTGCACCAAAAATATATGAATGCCTTAGTGCGCTAAGTTTTCCATGATGCATTGTATTGGCATACAATAAAAAATTAAAAAACATCGTACTATGGTGTGTAAAGAAATTATAGCTGCATTGGTGCTCCTTTATATACTAAGCGCACCATGGTCAACAATATTGAAAATTGCATAGATAACTATCAGCTTTCAAATAGAGCAGATATTTTCTTTTGGGGGATTTTTTGTGGATGTTTCAACATGGTGCATATGTGGTTTAGCAACACCGATGTGTCATTTTATACTTAGAATGCACTGGTGTGGTGTTATTATTATGGTGCACCCATTTAATTAAAAGGCGTTATTGTATTATTTTGCCCCTTATTTACGAAGCTCAAAGTAGATATTATTCCATATTTAGAAATCTCAAACTTTGAGATCATGATTCACTATCAAGAAAATCAGGAAAGAAAAATAAATGTGATAATGAGCAACAGGTAGAACCGTGGGCCATAGACATGTTTGCATTTTGGCTTCATTCAAATTCCAATTCCCAACGTTGGGAAAATCATTGATAACAACTGAAATATTTAATGATAGCCACCATTTCTAAGATATGGGATTTCTCTTGATTCATACTCCTTTCCAGCTGAATGGATTTTTGGATTTTTGTGGTAATTTGACATTTCATCACAGTGGTTGAATACACACACACACACACACACATGGGAGCTTTGTTGTTTTGTAAATATATTTTAGCAACTACGAGGAAATACTTTGAGTTAAACTTTGATATTTCAACATAAACACAAACACATTTATTGTTGAAGTTAAGTTTGTGGTAGTGTTTCTAGGTGGCACACAATATTAATGAAAATAAAGTGTAAAAAATATAAAAAATATTGTAAAGTAATTCTTCATGTCGAACAATATTTAGGTGTGGTATCATGATTCTAAAAAATCACTCCAAATAGGGGATATGTCACATAGTTCCACCCATCATTTCCTTTCTATGGATTGGAGCCTTCTCTTCCTCATAGATATTGAAGGTTGTTGAGGGGATTTGTCATTTTGTTGTTGATTCTTCGGGTGCCTCCCTTTGTTCTCATTACTTGACAAACACGATGTTGGGGCCTACCTTCAAATATCTAGAAGTAGAGAGAGTGGTCCAAGAAGATAGTAGGAGGCTCCCTACTCATGGTGCATGGCACCCACCCTAGAATTCCAACAACTAATACAAATGAACCACTTCCATATTAACGGTTTGTACATGAATAATAATATTAAAATTCATTATTCCCATATCAGCATTTTGGACATGAACAACAATGTGAAAATTAAAGTTCACGCAAAACAAAGAACCATCATATTGAGAAAAACTTGGAAGATTAAGTTAATGTTGAATAGTACTTCATACCCCCTTTTTGCTAATGATATTAATTAATCACGATTTGTGTCCCTAGTGGCCCTTAATCACATATTTGACTCAACCACCTATGTTGACCATTATAAATAATGATAGTTGAAACTTAGTATATATGGGAATAGATATGACATTGTGAAATGGTGGATGGATGTGTTATGCTTATGTAATTAATTTTTAAGTTGTATTTATATTACCTGAGTGAGTTACATGATAATGAATAATAGTTATTAGAATGGATATTCCCCCCCCAATAGTTTCTCTATATAAATGGTTGTGTTGTTGTGGTAAGCTAAGCCATTTACAAGCTATGTGTTATAAGTTGTTGGAAGCCCTAGGCAAAGAAATTAAAAAGCTTTCCATATCTGATCAACAATTCAATAATTCTCATCACAATGGTACATCTTTTTATGCACCTAATTAAGTAATGCACACTCAAATGATTCTGTTTGATGCATATTCTATGTTTATTAATATCCTTAATACTAGGAAAACCATTAATGAAAAGGTGTATATTGGAGATAAAATTGCACTCCATGTGTGGTACTGGTAACATCATCATTGAAAATGGATTTTTCAATGATGTGTACCATGTACCTGATATAAGTGCTAACATTATCTCTATGTTTCGTATGACCCAAACAAGTAAGAAGTTTGAGTTATAGTCTAATTGCTTTTTTGCAAAGACATCAAGGATAATTTCAAAGTTGATTCCATTGTATAGTTTGTTACCAAATATGAATTGTATAAAATTTCAAAATTTACTTCATCATATCTTTTCCCTTTACTCGAATTCCTTTGTTTCTAAAAGTGATCCTAACAATCATCTTTGGCACGACTGATTGGGTGACCTAAACTTTTATAGTTTGCATTGGAGAAGGCTCAAGATGTCGTGTGTCCTATATTCTAAATCATTATTTATGGGATGGTGTTTGCACATGATGCATTTTAGGTAAGCATCATATAGAGTGTTTTGAGAAGTGAATTTTATGCTGGCAATTACTATAAGGTGCAAATTATATTATGAGTTTTGATGATTTCTCTAGACACATTTGAGCCTATTTTCTCAAGAAAAAGAATAATTTTTTAAAAAAAATTTAGGAACTTAAATCAATGGAATATCCATCTTATCATGCAGTAAGGTTGTATGAGAAGGTCATTTCTAAGCTTAGATGTAATAGTCATCATCCTCCTTCTTTATGTTGATGATATCATTTTTATGGTGAGGTGTCCCTCTAATCTCAACGAACGACTAAGTATTCTCAAGGATTTTTGTTCTAGCATGAGTATGATAGAAAACACTAACAAAACAAAGGTTATGAGTACCAAATCCAAAATGATCACTCACACTAATTTATGTATGAAAATAACAACTTAGAATAATTTATGAGTCAACCTTCATCACAATCTTAACTAGAACTATCAGAATGAGAAAATGATTAATGGAGGGTAGAAATAATACTTTGGTCTTGAAAATAATTGTGAATCAAATGATTTTTTTTTGTGGGAAAAAATGAAACTCCTCATTGAGATCTTGTAATTCTTGTTATCCTATATGGTTGTGAATTTTGGGGCTATGGTGTCTCTAGAGAATCATGGAGAAAGATTGAGAAAATCCAAAAGAATTTCATAATTTATAATCTTAAAATTAAAATCTATACCCCCTAACCTATCCTCCTCATAGAAGCAATTATTTTCCCTATTGAGAGTGTGTTTATGACTAGGTACGTAATGTATAAGCACAATATAACTAACGTGAAAGAAAAGAAGCTTCCTAATATTTATTCAAACTCTAGTCAAAGTAAGCTTTGGCTCAAGAGAGGTTGCAATAAAGACGCCAAGTATTGGCTAAATAATTATAGAATTAATAGTTGTAGATTAGTCAAGAATGCTTCTATATTTCTTGTTAGCTTGATTCTTTATATTTAATTTCTATTCATTTTATTTGTGTTGTGTAATCATGTCATTTTTTCATTTAATTGTTACAAGTTCACATTCAATTTTGAATTCAATTTCTATAGTTTAGTTTTGTGTGGATATATTAACCTTTACAAGACCGTTTTATCTTTATCAATAGATATAATCATACCATTGCATGGTTAAAATAAACTTGTTTTAAGTGTTCTTTTCACTCAATCTATAATATTGTTTTCTCATTGTTTACCATTGTTGATGTATATGTAACTTCGGAATGTATTTAATCTGTGTATTATATATATATTTATTGTACCCTTATAAGAGATGTGTTATTCCTCTATAAGGAAGTGTCGTCATGTGGATTGACAAGTGTCGCAAGTGTGTGTACTTGCCGATGGGTTATTAGACCACCTTATGGGGTCGGCCCTGATTAATATATAATATAATGTGGATGTATCTAAGTAGACAAGTCGGCCCCAGTAGGTCACTGGGCAAAAAGGTGAGTATAAATAGAGATAGGAGATCTCTATTTTACTCACTCGGAAAAGTAACTATCTCTCTCTCTGAAAAGTGGCGCACTAGTAAGGAGGAGGAGGATCATCTGCTAGGAGACTATCTCAGTGTTATTTGGTTGTATTTTGGTTGAGCCATTGCTCTCTCTATCTCTGAGGAAGTTGTGGGGTTTTTCACCTTAGGGTTTTCCCCACGGAAACTCTGTGTCTCTTGTCTCTATGCTTTTGATTCTTGTGATGCTTGTCATATTATGATTGTCATGCATTGATATACTGTAGATGTTATTCTCTCAGCAAAGATCCTATAGTATTGTGATTTAATACTAAAAATTTAACATGGTATCAGAGCTTAATTGAGAAGAAGACATTTTGCAGTGGCGGAAGCTTGTATTCCTTGTTTATTGGGTTTCTCTCCACAGATTTTTGAAATTCAGTATAGTAGATTGGATCTACTCATCAAGGCGCATCTATCTGTCCAATCAGAATTCAGTTCCGAGCATTTTCAGATTTGGCCCTAAAAATTAGGGTTTCCACAAAAAAAGGAATTTCTGGAAACTAAAGGCACAGCTGGACGCTCCTTGCAAAAATCGAAGGTTAGAGCTTTGGATCGAGATTTTTGGCTGGGTAGATCTCCGGGAAACTCAAACCCTAATTCAGGGCTCTCCCTAGTGAACCCGGGAGGACAAAAAGGCAATTTTGAAGGGCAAGACTTTGCTGATCTCAAATTCTGAATGTACTAGGCTGATCATCTCTCCAAGGCACATCTTTCTATCCTTTCAGAATTTTGAAATTCACATTTTGAATTTTTAGGGTTTCTCTGACAAACCCTAATCCGGGACCAGATCCAGTTTTCAGCACTTCAAGTGGTAAGTCCTAAATCTTTTCTATTTCCATTTGAAGTACTCTTAAAGATGTCTCTCCACACTAAGCTTGAGGATAAGCTTGAAGGGGCTGACAACTTCCGATCCTGGAAGTATAGGATTGGGTTAATCCTGGAAGAGAATGAGTTGGACTCATATGTGAAATAAGACATCCCTATCCCAGAGGATGAAGAAGCCAAGGCATTGCACAAGAAGAACTTGGTCAAGGCAAAGAGAATCATTGCTGATTCTATCAAAGACCATCTCATACCTCATGTGTCTTCTCTTAAGACACCCAAAGAGATGTTTGAATCCTTGACCAAGCTATTTGAAGGAAAGAACGTAAATCGGAAGATGACCCTGCGGAACCAATTGAAAGCAGTGAAGTTTCAGAATGGAGAAACCATTCAATCTTACTTTTCAAGGGTCTCCCAGATCAAGGAACAATTAGAAGCAGTAGATGAAATGGTGGAGAATGGTGAAGTGGTGATGACCACTCTAAATGGCCTACCCAGGTCATGGGATTCCTTTATTCAAGGAATTTGTGCAAGGAAGAAATTGATCTCCTTCAACAGATTGAGGGAAGAATGCTTTCAAGAAGAAGCTAGACTCATAGCTCGTGAGGAAAAGATGGGAGGAGAAGATCAAGCTCTTGCAGCTCACACCAAGAGAAGCAAAACCAAGAAGGATCACTCTCACCACAAAAGATTCCATCAAAAGAGTAAGAAGGACCTAAGATGCTTCACATGCAATGAGAAGGGTCACTTTGCTTCAGATTGTCCCAAGAACAAAAGGGATAATAACAACAACTCCAGTAAGAAGAAGAAGGGAAGCAAAAGAAGGTTTCATGCTCATGCTGCCGAAGATGATGAACCTCCAAAGAAGAAGGCTAGGGCAGAAAGTAGTAGTGATGATGACTCATCAAGTGAAGAAGAATATGTTCTAATTTCTGCTCTTACAGGTACCATCTCCCATGGATGTAATGATTGGTTGATTGATAGTGGGGCTTCCAAACACATGACTGGGTTTAAAGAATCCTTTGTGAACCTATCTGAACATGAATCACCCCATAAGGTGAAACTTGGGGATGATTATCAATACCCAATCAAAGGAAGTGGTGAAGCCTCCTACAACCTAGATTCTGGAAAATCATTGAAGATGAAGGAAGTACTTTATGTACCTGGGCTCAAGAAGAGCTTACTCTCCATTTCTGCATTAGATGCAAAAGGTATGAGGGTTGCATTTGTGGATGTCCAAGTCCTAATGTGGCCAAAGGGAAAGACCATAGATGATACAGTAGTGATTGGAAAGCAAGAGGGAGGTTTGTACAATTTGAAGGGACAACCTGAACATGCCATGGTGACATAAATACAAAGATTCATCCATAGTCATGGATCACATAGAGGTATGTATAATTTGTTTTTGCAAAAGTTAACTAATGAGTTATGCAGGTCATTGAAGAGAACAAGAACACATTGCTAGACATAACTAGCAAATATGGTGACCAGGTATGTGTTTCTTATATCATAGGATCTATCATATAAGTATGCATGGCATGATTGATGATGATTGTTCATAATGTCATAAGTTTGAATAATCATGGGCATATGCATATTATGTGTCTTACCTTAATTAATAATATGACTAACCAGAAGAGTCATAGGTTTGAGTAATTACAGGTTTCGACATGTTATGTTTCTTATGATATGACTAACCATAAGAGTCCTATATAAACCTTGAATGCTAATGCTTATTATTTCTGTTTGAAATGATCATGACTATATATACTTGAGATTATTGTGTTTTAATGAATGTATGATTTTGTATGAGATCACAAGGATAACACAATCATGATACTAATAAGCATGCATAGGGACCAATGATGAATATGAGTTCAAGAACAGGTAATCCAGGAAGCAAAGATCAAGAGGGAGCACACTCCAGTGGTTTCTGCAAGGGTGCAGATATTCAGAGGGAGTTGTCCATCTCTCTACATTCCACAACAAGAAGGTGTAGAAGGACTCCAGCAGCTCCTGCAAGGAAGAAAAGACTCAGAGGGAGTCCACCCAACAAACAAACAAAGATAAGTATTTTAATTTTCTTGCATATTTGTTTGCTTAAATAAAATTGTTCAATGATGTATATGCTCATGTTCCTAGACTTAGGATATGTATTGTGCATATTAGAATGATTGAATTAATGAACAGTATACTACTAATATGCATGTGTTGGGTAAGTGGCCTATGTCACTGTACAACATTCCATTGCTACTTATCTAGAATGAAACCTCTTTGCTGACATGTTGGGAGTTGTGCACACTCTTAACAATGTTCTGGTAGAGATTGGAAGGCATCTAGAAAGTTACGGGATATGGATAAATGTTGTATTGAAGCATTGGCTAAGATAATTGCATGACTGTATGACATATTTCTTCATGTGTAAGAATTTGTTCTGAAAATTATGAGATGTTTCTAATCATGCAATTCAACCTGTTTTGTAGGAAAGACCGTATATCTTCACCTACAAAAGGACTACAACATTTGTTCCAGCAACAAAGATATCTATTGAAGATATTGAAGTTCCCAGGATCTGGGATGAAGAAATGGAATGCCATGATCCGTCGATCATGAAGAATGATGTTTGGGATGCGATCCCAAGAGCTAAAGGGAAGTCTGTTGTGACTTCCAAATAGAACTTTCAGATCAAGCATGTTGCAGATGGCAGCATAGAGAAATATAAAAGTGATGAAATAGAAGATACACCAGATGGATTCAAGACAGCTTTCTTGAATGGTGTAGTTGAAGAAGAAGCAACCACTTGGTTCTGAGACACATGATAGGAAATCATATATGTGCAGAACTTGGTATGGTGAAGATAGATTGATTGCCGACACGCAGCGGAAGCTTACTACCGAGTTCGAGATGAAGAACTTGGGGATGATGCACTATTTGTTTTTGGCATGGAGGTGTGGCAGAGTGCAGAAGGAATCTTCCTTGGACAAGGGAAGTATGCAGTAGAGATCCTGAAGAGGTTCGGGATGATGGATTGCAAGGCCATGGCCACACCTATGGCATCAAATCTAAAGCTTCTATGTGATGCTTCATCTGAGCCGGTTGATGTCTCTTTGTATCGTCAGATGATTGGGTCCTTGATATACCTGACGAACACGAGACTAGACATTTGCTTTGTTGTGAACATATTGAGCCAGTTCTTGATGGATCCGAGGAGTGTTGTTCACCTGGTTGCTGTAAAGCATGTTCTGAGGTACCTGAAGGGTACAGTGGATTATGGACTCAGGTATGAGGCGGATCAAAAGTTTAACCTACAGGGTTATGTTGATTCAGATTGGGTTGGCAGTGCTGCAGATAGGAAGAGCACATCTGGGTGTTGCTTCAGTATGGGATCAGGTGTGATCTCTTGGTTTAGCAGGAAGCAATCCTGCGTAGCACTGAGTACAGCTGAGGCATAGTATGTTGCAGCCTGTTCAGCTAGTTGTGAGGCAGTATGGCTACGGAAGCTACTGTCTGAGTTATTTGATCTCCCGTTGGAGGCTACTGGTATCTTCTGTGATAACCAGAGTTGTGTGAAGCTGTCCGAGAACCCAGTGTTTCATGACAGGTCGAAACACATAGAGATCAAATATCACTATATCAGGGATATGGTGCAGAGAGGAGCTGTGAAGCTCCTGTATGTTACGACGGACGAGCAGATTGCCGATGTGCTGATGAAGCCACTAGCCAGGGTGAAGTTCGAGTACTTCAGAGAGAGGCTTGGCGTTCTTCAGATCGAGAACACTTCGAGGAAGAAGTGATGGACACATTTGCTGAAGCCATTCCAAGCATGTTGGAAGGAGGATCCTTCACATGGCTGTGGATGTAAGCGCTGGATGATGAGCATCAGGATGATGTTCTGGTTTCTGCTTGGATATGATCAGATTGGATCATTTTATGTATGTATGTATGCATCATGTTGGATGCTGGATATGATCAGTTGGATCATTTTTATGTATGTATGTATGCATCATGTTGATGCTGTATATGATCAGTTGGATCATGTGTATGTATTTTGTACATGCATCATGTTGGATGCTTGGACCATGTATCTGTATATGTATCAGGTGGATACATTGTATGATCAGGTGGATCATGTATGGTGATATGTATTTGTATCAGGTGGATACATTGATGATCAGGAGGATCATGTATGATGATATGTATCAGGAAGATACTTAGTATGCATCAGGTAGATGCATTGATGATCAGGTGGATCAGGTATGATGACATGCAACAGGATGTTGCAGTGATGATCAGGATGATCATAGATGACGAGCTTCAGGATGTTGCTCCAGATGACATGCAGCAGGATGTTGCAGTGATGATCAGGATGATCATAGATGACGAGCTTCAGGATGTTTCTCCAGATTACATGCAGCAGGATGTTGTAGTGATGATCAGGATGATCATGGATGATGAGCTTCAGGATGTTGCTCCAGATGACATGCAGCAGGATGTTGCAGTGATGATCAGGATGATCATGGATGATGAGCTTCAGGATGTTGCTCCAGATGACATGCAGCAGGACGTTGCAGTGATGATGATCAGGACGATCATGAGTACATCAGGATGATGTATGGTGAGTATCAGGTTGATACTCTATGGCCGTGGATCAGGTTGTGCAGATGAGCATGTCTGGGAGATCCCATAGGTCGGAGTTGTGTACCCGTAACAGCCTGGGATGCTCTTTCGAGACATTGCTCTGGGAGGACATGTAATAGCGCCCTGGGAGATCTCAGGTCGGAGTTGTGTACCCGTAACATCCTGAGATGCTCTTGCGAGGTTTTGTCCTATGGCATGTAATTTGGGCCCTGGGAGATTTCAGGTCGGAGTTGTGTACCCGTAACATCCTGAGATGCTCTTGCGAGGTTTTGCCATGACCACATGTAATTTGTGCCCTGGGAGATTTCAGGTCGGAGTTGTGTACCCGTAACATCCTGAGATGCTCTTGCTAGGTTTTGTGGTGGACCACATGTAATTTGTGCCCTGGGAGATTTCAGGTCGGAGTTGTGTACCCGTAACATCCTGAGATGCTCTTTCGAGGTTTTGTGGTGGGGTCACATGTAATAGCGCCCTGGGAGATCCTACAGGTCGGAGTTGTGTACCCGTAACATCCTAGGATGCTCTTTCGAGGTTTTGTGATGCACGTAATAAGTCCTGAGGATTCCACAGTATGGCCAGTGATGACGAAGACCTGCAGGTGGTGGGCCTACATCTAGTATGAAAAAGGATTGGCTCTGTAGAACTTCCTATGACGAGTAGAGTCAGAGATTGGTTGAGATAGTAGCAGCAGTGACGATGATGATGACGATGCATCGATGACGATGATCCAGAGAAGAAGACTTGTCTAGCAGATCTGTGTCGAGAAATACCTTCCTAGTTAAGAGGGAGTGTTGATGTATATGTAACTTCGGAATGTATTTCATCTGTGTATTATATATATATTTATTGTACCCTTATAAGAGATGTGTTATTCCTCTATAAGGAAGTGTCGTCATGTGGATTGACAAGTGTCGCAAGTGTGTGTACTTGCCGATGGGTTATTAGACCACCTTATGGGGTCGGCCCTGATTAATATATAATATAATGTGGATTTATCTAAGTAGACAAGTCGGCCCCAGTAGGTCACTGGGCAAAAAGGTGAGTATAAATAGAGATAGGAGATCTCTATTTTACTCACTCGGAAAAGTAACTATCTCTCTCTTTGAAAAGTGGCGCACTAGTAAGGAGGAGGAGGATCATCTGCTAGGAGACTATCTCAGTGTTATTTGGTTGTATTTTGGTTGAGCCATTGCTCTCTCTATCTCTGAGGAAGTTGTGGGGTTTTTCACCTTAGGGTTTTCCCCACGGAAACTCTGTGTCTCTTGTCTCTATGCTTTTGATTCTTGTGATGCTTGTCATATTATGATTGTCATGCATTGATATACTGTAGATGTTATTCTCTCAGCAAAGATCCTATAGTATTGTGATTTAATACTAAAAATTTAACAACCATGTTCATATTATTGAGTTTACAATTATGATATATAGATGCAATTATGATTTATAGAGTAACTACAACTTCAATTCTAAAATTAATTACAACTTATTTGTATAGCACATTATAGATATTAGTATCAAGAAAATATAAGGCTTGCACATGCAATGCATGACATCTCATAAAAGACTTATAATAGTTGGTTGAAGAGTTAAATATTCTATAGTTGACCACCCCATAATTAATTAATAAGATGATTATAATTATTGTAATTTTGCATTTTCATAAATTATTTTGTAATTTTGCAATTATTTTATAATTTGTAAACCTAATTGCAATTTTATAATTGTAATTTGTAAGTTATGATTGTAACTGTAATTGCAATTTGCGATTGTAAATTTGTAGTTGTAATTGTCAAATTTTTAATCTGTACCTTGTAAATATAATTAGTAATTTCTTATTGTAATTGTAATTGTTATTGTAATTTCCAGTTGTAAAATTGTAATAATGATTGTAAATTGTAATCATACCTGAGATTGTAACTTACAATTATAACCATGATTGTGCACAATTTGTAATTATAATTATAACTAATATAAATGACATCGACATAAATACATAAATAAATAAATAAAATTGCATCACACACATGAATCATATTCATCAACATAAAAAAAATACATCACACACATGAAGATAAATATCATAAAATAATTTGACAGCCCATTGATTTCATAAAAAAATAAGTCCATATATATAGTAACAATAAAAAATATTACAATATGATCATAAAATCAATGGCCACCACCACCATCACCTAACATCATGTAATGTACCATCATCATGACCACTTGTTAAACATAAATATCATCTAACATAACCATCACACACATATGACAAACATCATCTAACATACACATCTATCATCACCTATCAAACATAAGCACCATTTTACAAACACATAAAAAAATAGCTAACATAATCTAACATACATATCAAACATCACCCAACATACAGATGTAAACATTATCTACCATCGTCTAACATATACATTTAACATATTTAAACATCATCTAAAACACAAATCGAATAATAATATCTAACAAAACACAAGTTGCATTATCTAACATAACCATCATGCACACATCTAACAAACACCATCTAACATACACATCTATCAAGAACACCTAGTAAACATATCTAACCCGACCTAACATAGACATTACCATCAACATATAATAAACATCAACATGATGATCGACGGGTGAATCCATGAAGATGGGTTACACTTTTTGGCCAAATGTGACAGTAAAAATTTGATTTTTTACTCAATTATTAAATCGAAGCCCTCAAAACTGATGTATGCCTCATGAATTCCGACATGCAACAAAAAAAATAGTAGGGAATTATGTTGTCTTTCCACCTATATTTAAAAAAAAAAAAAATAATAATATGTCAAAATTGCATTTAATGATAGGATTGTTCTTGTAAATTTTAGGAAAAGTTAACAAGTGGTTTGTGTGCATGTAAAACAATTTATTGATAAATGTATAATTTTTGAAAAAAAAAATGAACATAATATATACAAAATGCATTGCGGCACACATATTTTTTTCTAAATTTATATTGGAAAATTATATTTTTATTAATTTTCGAAACTAACTATTGAAATTTTTAATCACATTTTTTACACGTGTGTGCACGTAAAACCTTTTTTTACTGGTTACAAAAATTGAAAAACAAAAATACCCCTTTGAAGAAAACACGTTGTTCTTGGGATTTTTAAATTTTTTTTGCTTGTGTACTTTTATGTTATTGATTTTTCTTTTCGCTAATTCGAAGTTGCATACATGGTTTTCTACGTGTAAGTTTGAAAATAAATTTAAAAAAAATCATATGAACTCATAAACTTGTAAGTTATATGTCAGTGGATAGACAATTCATTGACTCTTCTTTTGGTATGAAGTCCGCCACCTAAGGTGCATCCTACAACAAAGTTTAGGCAGGGTAAAGAGGTAAGTAAAATTAAAATTGTAGAAAAGAGGGATAAAAGCCCCTTTTTCAAGCTCTTGATCGAGCTAATAGCTCAATCAGGGTCTTAAAAACCCTCGATCAAGCTAATAGCTCAATTAAGGTCTTAAAAACCCTCAATCGAGGTTTTGAGTGGATATTTAAATATCTCAATCGAGAGTTTAAGTGTGGTTAAACCAAAATCTTGATCAAGATTTTGTGAAATATTTTTTTTATAAAAAAAACGCACATGTTATTTTGAGTTACTAGCTTTAAAAATCTCTATCTAGCTTTTGAAGCCTGATATAACTTTTAAAAGCTCGATTTAGCTTTTAAAACCCCAATCTAGCTTTTAAAAGCTCGATATAGCTTTTTTTTAAAGTTCAATCGAGTTTTTTTAAAAAGTTCGATCTAGCTTTTTTAAAAAGTTTGATCTAGCTTTTTAAAAAGCTCGATCTAGAGTTTTAAAACTCTAGATATAACTTTTAAAAGCTAGATCGAGATTGAGGGTTAGGAAAACCCTTTATCGATCTACCTAGCTCAATCGATATTTTTTTAAAACGTCGATCGAGCTTCTAAAAATAGCTCGATCAAGCGCTTTGTTAAGCCCTCAATTGAGCTTGTTGTTTATCATTCTCATGCCGTTTGCTTGCCAAAAAGCGTTACCCATCTTCATAGGAACACCTGGACATCAACATGAAAAATGTAGTATATATATATATATGTGAACAATAATATCAAACTCATGATACATGCCAAATATACATATCCAATCCAATAATTGATATAATATATCTCATCCACCTTTGGAACCATAGGCATCACTATCTCTGACAACAGAGCCAGAGGCATTGACACTCCACCAATGGATACATCAGTACCTCTTTGAGGAAAAAAAGTAGAATGTAAACAACAAACATATCTCCATATAGATGAATCTCACCCACTGCAACCATCCTATCTAGATCTGAGGTGAGTGAAGTAGGAGATGGTGGAGTGGCTGGTAGGTCGATTGGATTGATGAAAGATGGTGGTGGGTAGATTGGGTGTGGAAGACAAAATAGTGGTCGGTCATCATGGTGAGGAGAATGAGGAGGAGGTGGAGCATGATATGTCGACAATCCCTCGTCACAGTGAGGAGAAGGAGGGGGAGGTGGAGGAGGATGAGGATCATCATCCTCATTAGATGACTTAGAATGGTCCTCCAACATCCAAGCATCTAGAATGATTGATGCACCAATGAAAAAATGCATAAAAAATCTCATATCCCAAGGAATCATCCTCCATAACTTTGCGATATTAGGGTCTCACATGACATCCAAGGCTCATATAGGCATGAATCCTCATCGAGCCAACAATGTGTATAATCTGTCCTCCACATCCTATCGAAAAATCTCTTCTAGCCTACCTCATAGGCCATGTATAGGTAATGGAGGAACCTCAATCTCATGCATATCCTCATCAGGCTAAATGGGAGGAGCCCCTCCCCATCGAACGTGCATATATCTACAAAATATATAGTACACAACAAATATAATTAGACAATTTCATTAAACAATTTAATAAAACAATTCAAAGAAAATGTTAGAATATTTTTCATTTGCATTAAATAAGACAATAAGATGCAGCTAGATTAATTTAGACATAACACTAATATTACCTCTCTCATCTGGTGGCTCAACTTGGGTGAAAAAGATGTTGGGGCATGCTCTCTTGTCCAACCCCATGTATGGATATGGAACAAGGTCCAAGGTATGGTCCTCCTCCCTGGCTAGCATCTCCAGCACCTCTGATGTGATCTTACCTAGGAACTCAGACTGTCCCCTCTTCGGAATCATCCGTCTCCACATGTGCATATGCACCTCAGTCATTGTCCTAGGAGGGCGATGGTCAAATGATGGCCTCGTGGTCAGAATCCTCTATAAAAAAATATATATATATATATATGAACCAAAAGGGAAGTTGGCCCTTCCACCAATCTATGCATGGCATCAATCTAGAGCAAAGCAAAATTGCCATAAAAAATGGCAGACCACCTAATGGATCTAGGTGTCCACACTAAAGAATATACATAAAATAAAAGAGGGAAACTAATGTGTTTCCCATCACTAGTGAGGCGCGCGATGTTTGTAACCAACAGTGAGAGGCACCTAATGTCCTTTGCACCTAAAGCAAAAATACGTAGTTGTTGACTGTGTATATGAAAATTAGCATGATTAATGATGTGGGAACCAATATATCTCTGAGAGTAAGCAAGCTGACTCTCTGTTGCGAAACCCGCTGGGACATTAGGGAACTGGGTAAAATCCCCCCCTCTTCTGGATAGTCTAATGATGAAATAAATGTCTTCCTCAGTGGGCTGGAACCACTAATGGGGACCAATGAGAAATGCCTATCTCTTGTGATTCCAATGATGAATGAACTACGACAACAAATATGAGTTCCCCTTGAGGAATGCAACCTCCTGATAGAACTTCAAGAGGTCGATAACCATTAAGAGGTATCATGTTTGATCAATGATGGGGTGAGGGTACACATACCTCTCCCTCTCTCTAGCCTCCCACTAGCGCACAAAGTTATACTGGTCAACTCATGCCTGCTGATGCTGATCAACCTCTCATTGCTGACGTCTATGATACACATATAACATTGATCAGACTCATAAATAGAAATAAAAAAACATTAAATATTTCATTAAATGAGCATGTTATTTATTAACATCAAATAATAATTTTTTTTACAAAATAAATGAATTTGACAAGTGGTGTGCTAAAATCACAAACATGCACCATAGTGAGTTCTGTTGTAACACAAGAGTACCGACAACAATGTGATACGATAAACAAGTGCATCACTGAACGCAGTAGTTTTTTTTAAACTATGTTTAGTTTTCCAGTGCATCCAACAATAGGAAGAATTGGTGCATTGTAGACATGTCATCGTACCATAAACAGTGCACACATATTAATAGAGTGCACCATTGTAAGAGAAGCTCTGTGTGAGTTTTCTATTTTTATGATGATAATGGTGCACCTGTTACACATCAGCGCACTGAATAACTGGTGTAGACATGTTAACAAAGTGCACTGGTTAACGTGGTGTTTTCTAAATATGTTAAGTGTAGTAGTGCTTCCATCAATAAAAACACATCAGTGCATTCTAAACACGTCATCGCACCAAAAATGGTGCACAAGTATTAATAGAGTGCACCATAATAGGAGCAACTCTTTTTGAGTTTTATACTTTTTGGGGATAATGGTGTGCCAGTTACATGTCAATGCATTGTCAATCCAGTGCGTTCTTGTTTACAGTGTGCACCAAATAATGTGATGTTTTTATAAGTTTAGTTTGGCGGTGCGTCTACTATTAGGATGCACCGGTGCTTTCTAAATACGCCATTGCATCGGCAATGGTGCACAAGTATTAATAGAGCATACCATAATAGGTGCAACTCTTTGTGAGTTTTATAATTTTTTTGGGACAATGGTGCGGCTTTTACATGTCAGTGCACCATCAACCCGATGCGTTTTGTTTTACAATGAGCACCGGTTAACATGGTTTTTTTTTATATGTTTAGTTTAGTGGTGCATCCACTATTAGGAAGTACTGGTCCATTGTAGGAGCAGCTCTTTGTAGTTCTTGTAATTTTTTTGGGATAACAATGTGCCTACTACACATTAGAGCACCGTCAATACAATGCTTTCTTGTTTACAATGCACACCGATTAAGGTTGTGTGTGTGTGTTTTTTTAATGTTTAGTTTATCGATGCATTATGCACATTATAACACACTGTGGATGCAATGCACTTATGATAGAAATGCACCATTCACAATGCACCCTGTAAATTTTACAAGGTGCACCATCTGGCGGTGTGAACTGAATGGATCGAACGCACTGCAATTATTTTTTGAATTTTTTTAAATTAAAGGGAAAATAAAGCTCAATTTGAAATTTTAATCTGCTAAAAAATCAAATTAGAGGTCACAAAGAGTTTACCTGGTCCCTTGCACGTTGAGGAGGCATGGTAGCGATGTACACCAAATTTCAAAATTTTCCCACCATTTGGAAAAATTCAAAATCCACTCAGCAAGCAATGGAAGCCAACAATGCAGCCACATGGAGCACAGATAACAAGGCGTTTGATAAGGGAAGGTATAACACCGATGCTCAGGGGGGTCAAAAGCACTGCAGAGATGGTAAAAATGGTTTTTTCAATTCAATATTTTTTTATTTAACCATGTTTCGGTGCGTTCGATACCCAACTGCACAGGTGTTGTTGTGTAGCACAACCACACCATTGATAAAAATAAAAAATAATATAATCCGTGGTTTTTAAATTTGATTTTTTTAACCCAAGAGTGGTTCTCCCGAAACTATACCACATTGGTGTGTTTATATACAACAAGTGCACCATCAATGGATATTAAAAATAAAAAAATTAATGTAATAGGTTTTTTATTTTGTTAATTTTTTTTATTTAACACTTTATGGTGCTCCCTAACATCGAACGACCCGGTGCTTTTAGGGATAACAATTGCACCGAAAATGTAAATTAAAAATAAAAAAAATAATTTAATCTGTGGTTTTAGTATTTTTTAACCTTAATGCGGTGTGCCCAAATGTTGAATGCCCCAGTGCCATTATTTAGAACTACAACACTAACAACGAAAATTAAAAAAAAAGATTGTAATCCAGGGCTCTCCACAATTCGTTAACCCTACTTCACTGCTTTCAAATCAATTGTGTATCAGTGCACTTTTGTAATTTAAATGCATCGATTGTAAAATTTTAGATTTTTTTCCACTTGTTGGTGTTTTTGGCTGCGATGCCACATGATTTATGTCAGCACTGGTGCATTCATGTCCTATACACACTGATGCATTTGATTTATAGAAACGCACTGGAGAAAAACATCCTCTAAAACCTCTTCCTACTCACCTCTGCTAGTGGCCTCTGCTCTAAATGAATATTTGGGATCCTTTTAGAAGAGCATCTGCTATAACCTCCACTCTAGGGCCTTTATCTTGTAGTGAACCCCAACTTGCAGAACAAAGGACATAGTAAGGACAACCAATCCAAGCAACAATCAAAGAAAGGTAATGTAAAGACAAAGAAGGATACCGGGGAATGGTGCAAGTTCCATAAGAGCCCCTGGAACAACATTGATGAATGTCTCTCTAAGCAGTCATTGGTAGCTGATATTAAGGATTTAGAGTTAGATCCTAGTTCTTACTCTGATTCAGAACTCAGTGTTGCAGTCGCAGACAAGGGGGAGTGAATAATTGATGTAGAACCCAACGTCACCATTGCTACCACAAAGATCTAGCCTGACGATCCATAGGAGTTGGAGGAAGTAGAGCGTGTCTTCCAATTGCATATGTGGGTAAATGGAACACCAAAACATTTCATTGTTGACAGTAGAATCCAAAATAACTTGATTTTTACAGAGGTAATCAAATGGTTAAAGTTTCTAACAACACCACACACTCAACCTTACAACATTGGGTGGCTCAGCTAGGGATGAGACATTTGCGTCAGTCAACAATCTGCTTACCTTACTACATCAAGCCCTTCAAAGATGAGGTAATGTGTGATGTTACCACACTCAAATTTTTTGATGTTCTTTTAGGGAAACCATATATTGGAAGTGCCACGTTGTGTATGAATCTAGACCTCGTAGTGTCATTATTACTTTGGGAAAACAAATCTATAGGATACTAGAGGCAGTTCGCTCTACTATAGTGTCTCTCATCATAACTAAGCAATGTAGAAAGGCAATCTCCCAAACTGGGAAATTTTTCCTCTTCATGATTTTCTCTTAAGGAGAACAAAATATCATAGCAACATCCACCTCATCCACACAAGGAATCTCTACACAACAGAAGCAGGTGGAAAAGATCATGGAAGCAAACAAAGACATCTTCACCACACCTACCGAGGTGCCATCACATTTCCACATCAAGCACTCAATTTATTTGATACTCAGGGCACCTCTACCTAATGGGAAAGTATACATGTGATCCCTCATTGAAAACGAAGAAATCAAGCGACAGATTCAAGAATTAATTCAAAAGGGGCACATCCATCCAAGCTCCTCACCTTGCGGGAGCCCAATTATGTTGGTGCAGAAGAAAGATGGGACATGGTGACTCCATATTGATTACAAACCTCTAAACAAAATCACAGTTAGGAATCGGTATCCCATTCCCTAGATCGATGACCTTCCCGACCAACTCTAGGGTTCCAAGTATTTTAGTAATATTGATTTGAAGTCCTGCTATCATTAGGTACCAATTGAGCTGACCAATGTTTGGAAGACTGCCTTCAAATATTGGGAAGGCCTTTTCGAGTGGTTGGTCATGCCTTTTGGATTGATTAATGCTACAACGACTTTCATGAAGATGATGGATGATATTCTCCGGCCATTCACCAATTCTTTTGTGGTCGTATATCTAGATGACATCCTCATTTATAGCAGAATGTGGGAAGAACATTTACAGTATATTCAACAGGTCCTCAACACCCTGCGACAACACAAGTTATATGCCAATATAGAGAAGTGCTTATTTGGCATGCATTCTTGATAAAGAGACAATCACCCACATTGATCGCAAGCCCCTACAGTTCATGCAAACATAAGGGAAGTTACATAATGATCACCACCAAAATTGGTTCATATACTTGCAACAATTCCACCTGAACATCAAGTATAAGAAGGGTAGCACGAATCGAGTTTCCAATTGCCTGAGTCGACCTCCAATGGAATCCCTAACCATTGTGTTAAACTCTTGTGGCCATGATACCGACAGGTGGTATCAACTATATGAAAGTGATCCCAAGTTTGCTTCCACCTATCGACCATTATGTGCAGGCACACTAGTGGCATACTTTCATCTCTAGGAAATACTCTTATGCTACCTGGGCCATCTCTATGTTCCTTCAAGTGAGCATCCAAAACTGATTTGGGAAGCAAATTACACTTGGGTTGTAGGGAAATTTGGCATACAAAATATAGTAGCAGTATTATAGAATTATTTTTATTAGCCGAACCTCCGACAAGAAATTAGTAGGTCTATTAGATCATGCATGTCCTGCACCATTGCAAAACCTTCCATTAAGAAGAACGGGTTGTACTCCCCTTTTCCTACTCTTAATGGACCTTGGAAGTCCATCTCCATGGACTACATGTTAGGAATACCTTCAACCAAGCATGGTAATGACTGTGTGTTTATGGTCATGGGACGCTTTTCTAAGATGGCCATTCTAATTTCCTGCAAAAAGAGCATCACCACCGAAGCCACTACTAAGCTCTTCTTCGAATGTGTTTGGGTTCATTTTGGGCTACCATGGAATATCATTTGATATCAAGACAACAGATTCTTAGGCACATTATAGTCTAACCTATGGTCACTAATGGACACCAAACTCACCCAATTATCTACCTTCCGCACCCAAACTGATGGACAAATAGAGGTGGTCAATAGGATGATTGTGCATATTCTGAGGATGTACAATTCTAAACATACCTACACACGGGATGTGCATCTTCCATATATTCAACATAGCTATAATAAATCCCTTCATAGTTCTACTGGGCACAACCCTTTCCATGTGTGCTTGGGGTTCCAACCATTGGCCATGATTGATGTAGCTCTTCCCATTTCCTTAATGTAGGAGGAATATGCCCATGCTCACACTAAGGAATACAAGGCACCTCAATTTGTTGAATGTATTTAACACATCCATTAGCAAGTCCATGAAATTTTGGAGAAAGCCAATGCCAAGTACAAGCAATGACATGAATAAAATTGAGTTTCACACAAATTTCATGTGGGTGATAAGGTTTTGTTGCATCTGCTGAAAGAGTGGCTCACGGGACCCCGTTGCAATATTCATCCACTTCGATATGGTCCATACACCATCACCAAGGAAGTCGGTGAAAATTCCTTCAAATTAAGCATTCCTCCCTTTCTTGGCCTACACCCAGTATTTAATGTGGAGCTCCTTCGCCCATATTTTCTATCGTTATTGGACACCTCATAGGTGGCATAGCAGTTGACACCATTAGAACTCAACCCAGATTGTTTGGAGAAGTATATAGTTGATTGAATAATGGATACATAGGTGAAGGGCACTCGCCAATAGCTCGTTTAGCTCTATCGGGTTGTCAAAGCCGAGTAGTTTCTTCACCAAGGCAAGTGGCTCACCAAGAATCAAATTCAACATAAGTTTCCCCATATGATACAGGAACTTAATGAAATGGATACCATTGATTCCTAAATTGGGAGGACTGATCCATATGGATATCAATGGCCACCCACCTATTCTACTAGGTCAAAACATTTTTTTTAGTTTGGCATTTTTTTACGGGTTTTCGTGTCCAAAACTTCTAGGGCCGTTTTGAGGCCCTAAACGATGTTTTTTGGTGACATCACAGTCCATACGTATCAAAAGGTAGTATAGTTAGGCAAAATGTGTACTTATCAGCTAGACCTTTCAATGGGCTACCAAGCACCCTAAATAGAGATCGTATGCAAAATATATGCCCTCGGGAAGTTGACACATCAACTCACCACCTCGGGGCCCGCAAACTTTTTTACGGTTCATCTCCTAGGGTTAGGTTTTTGGATGTTTAGGGTTTTTTCCTTCATTCTTATGATAAAAAGGCCATTCGACCTAATTTTGTAATTAGCTTGTCATGAATGAGCATAGTTTCCACATCTCTCCTCAAAGATAAAGCTACCACCATTTTAGCTTTTTTTATTTTACAGTCTATTATGTTTCATTCATTTAATAGAATCTGAGTTTACTGTATCATTGCATTTCTTTCAATATATCTATGTATGTGCTTTTATATATGCTTTTTCATTTCATTCTCACATAAATCCATATTAGTCTTCTCATGAATATTCCTTCTTGAATACCACCCTTATAAAAGAGTGGTATTTTCTTTCAACTGTAAACCAAAGAGAAGCTAGACACCTGATATATTGTCACTCACAAACTAGCTTAAGGTATGTGACATAGAGAAGAAGAGGGAAATTGTAAAATTGTTCGATTCAAATGGTGAACCCGATGATCCTCAATTTTTCGACACCTATATCGAGAAAATGACTATTGAAATGAAAACGAAAACTATATTTAATGTGCTATTGCAGGTATCTTAAGATTATCCACTTACTAGATCCCATGCATATATTAAAACAATGTTTAATTTTTTTGTGGAGGCACATAACAACAAAAAAAGTGACACATTGGATGTGAGAATAGATCTTATTTCTTCAAATACTAGAAAGAAATATTGGCCAAGAAAAGAAGGTGGAGGACAAGGTGGTCCATCTTGGTCTTTTAAAGAAGGTAATATTCTTTGGATTTTGAAGAAAGATGATCTTTCTATGGAAAATGATGTTATATTGAGTGTGAAGGTTCCTTCTTTATATAGGTCAACTCTACGATTCTACTTCACCATAGAATAACATTGTCAAGGTTGAAATTGCATGACCATATGAACCTTCTAAGGGTATGCATGTCAATTACATGCTTCTTTTTCTACAATGTAAATTATAATATGCTATACAATCATATTTTTATGCCAATTAATTTTATGTGTTTATTTTGTAGTTCCATTATCATTTTTTCATGTGCGATTGTGTGAACCATGACTTCCCTCGAGACATATAGTGTGTCATATCTAATTATCTACATTTGTGGAATGGATTACAACAAAGGAGATTTATATGGATATCATTTCATGGTGGAATCAAGAGAGAGAGTTGATATTGTTTGTATGTTTTAGAAGGAATTGCCAACAAGTTTCATGGACTAGCAAGTCAATTTTCTAATTCACCTACTTGATGAGGTTGAATTAGTTGAGATGGTCTCATGTCATTGGATGTTCTTCTTAGAGAGGTGTATGAAAAAGTTGAAGGGGTTTGTTTAACAATAGGAAAATACTTAGGTGACTATAGTGGAGGGGTGCATAGTATATAAGTCATTCTATTAAGCTAGTGAGTATATCAAGTAAATCAATGATACTCTACATGCAGTGGTTTTGGGTGACCAATGGATGAGCATAATAGGAAGGGGAGCTACTTCAAATGAACATATAAAGGTGTGTGATAAAGAGAAAGTCACTTATCTTTTGTCAAATTTATATAGAGTAATTGTTTACACTAAAATTGATAATATATATTTGATCTCAAACTATTCATTTTGACTTCATGAATATATCAACAAATTTAGAAATTGATGTTGTAAATATTTTTTTTTACAATGTAAAGGCAATGCAACCATGGGTCAATCTGTATGAAGAGAAGAGAAGGAAATGGGACAATGACATGAAATAAGTTAGATGATTGAACAATAGAATAATGCCTTATCTTGGTAATTTACAATAAAATATGTTAATGATTGGTCCCAATTGTTGGGTGGTTGACCAAGTTAGAGAGAAATATGGCACATTTGGTTGTTACCTAAATGGTGAAGAGGATGTACTAAACATAGGGATTATGTGCATAAACTATGTAATAATATCTATGTGTACATTCTTTACTTGATAATGCATGTTTGAATTATAAAATCTATATGGTTTTTATTAATGCTCATGTTATTAGAAATATACCACCATTTTATTGTTTACATTTTTATAGGTGCATTTGTTCCCATCTATGTGGGCATATGGACATCATTTTTATACCTAGAATGTTGATGATGGATGCATCACACTGGATTGTGGAGTGGAAATTGAGTTTGATCAATCTAGTCATGTTAGCCACCATGATCGGAACATAATAGAGGAGAAGTTAGGTTATGTTAGAAAGATACAAGAGATCATGCTAGTGGACTTCTCATCTTTCCATTGTGTTATTTTTAGGTGCAACTGGTGGGATACCTTTAATTGAAGTAATATAAATGAAGATTGCGATAGTGGGATGATATGTATCAAGTCTAGAAGTGTTAGGTTAACCTTGACTCAGTAAATGATTCATTGAGCTAATCTTGGTTTAAGTCAAATCATGTGGTTTTTGGGTCCATGGTATTTGGTAGCACATGGTATTGGCCCAAGGCATTGCATGTAATGAACCCTATAAAAAGGCTTAACATACTCCATTGTAAAATGGCCTAGAGGTGAGTGGGTGAGCTCACTTGGCTTGGTTTGGCCTGTTTTAGACAAGGGTAATAAAAATATTTATTAATGTTGGTTTTTCCTCTCATGGAGTTTTAGAGGGTAATTAGTGTGTTCATTGTTGCCATGATTATTCTGATTATTATTGTTCTTGCTTATTATATTTAGTTTTACGTGCTCGTTAATTCCTAAAAACTGATATTAGAGCCTGGTAGACTCTTGGGTACTCATAGGATAATTTTAGATAAATGAATAAACAACCGAAGCAAAAGGGGGGTCTGGGGGGTGTTTCACCCCCAACCTAAAAGTTTGTAGGGTTTCAGGCACGGGAGCCCATGGGAAATTGTTGGGTGAAGACAACAATTGAACGAAATGGAATAGTTGAGAATATCACTCGATAAGATGCCCATCCATGTGAGAGATTGGGCATGGGGAATAGTTGTCGAGAAAAGGAGATCCGAGAGTCCATGTGCCTGAAGAATACAGCTTCGAGAAACAAGTCCGGGTGGAGAAGAACCTATGTCAAAATGAAGTGGGGTTGGAGGAGTAATGTGCTGAGGAGAATAGAGAATACCTGCGTGATTTAAATATTCCAGATCCGTGAAGAATGTTGTTGAAGGGTGCAAGAATTGTGAAGAAAAATGACCATCGGGGAGACTCTCTATGAAGAAGAAACAAATCGATGAGAGGCATTAGTTTTCCTCCAGATATGTTGTGTAGATCGGTGTGAAGGAGAGATAGATTGAAATCAACTGCATAGAATCCCTTGCTCACGTGACAAGAGATACCCTAGCCTATTCGCAAAAAGATGATATTGCTAAGAATTAGCAAGGAAAAATGGAAGTTGGCATGACAACAAGATACTAAGGAGGAGACTGAGCTAAGCTATTAGACATGAAGAGATTCTACATAAGGAAAAATCATGGAGAATATTGATCCATGCGGTGAATGGAGAGTTTGCCTACACGAAGAGGGAACCTATCCATCGAAAAAATCCTCAAAGGACGTTTTGCTACCTGGTTTGCTCAAGAATCCATGCGTGAGTAAATCTGTGGGGACCCAGGATCTCCAGCGACAGATATGGAGATTGATCAATAGTTTCTAAGACCCTATAGTTTGATATTGTTTTGGAGCTACCTAAGCAGCTACTACAGATGCCTTGCGTTCGGTGTGAGTGCCAAACTGGGAGTAGAAGGACTATCTCTAATTTTATTATTGTTTATTTTGGTAATGAACCCCTACCTGTGTTTGATGTATGGAGGACATATTAGGAATATTTCATCCCGTCTATGTGCTATATTGAATATTGGTTTATTGGATCTACATCCATTTGCGTATAATTGCAAAACAACTGTAGTGGCTCCTTTAGTGGATGCATGGTTAGACATTGGTAGTCATAAAAGCTTGACATTGTGTGTGGTATTTGGTGCATGGCTAGTGATTGGAATCCGCATTAAGAATATGTTGGATGTGTATTTTGATTGAATCCATAGGTGTTTGAAGAAGTCTCAATGCATAAAGGGCAAGGATATTTGCTTGTCAAGGAATAGAAGTAGTGAGAGGATTGTGGCATTGGTAGAATGCCGGCATGAGAGTGGAATTGGAGTAATAACAACCATTAAAAAAAGTTAGATTGGAATTGAAATTAATTATTATATGTAAATGGGAATATGTCTTTAAGACTTAGTTAGGCATGCATACCCATGGTAACTCACCAATAAAGTCCAAATGTAGACCTAGGTGAAAGGGGGGGAACCATTGGTAATACACCAGTAAATTCATGTAGACCTAGGTGATAGGGGGGCATGCAATATTTGTTGGTTCAAAATTTGAGGAGGGTTGGTGATTACTCCAGATCAAGTTTAAAGGGGGGATTGTTAGGTTAACCTTGACTCGGTAAATGAGTCATTGGCCTAATCTTGGTTTAGGACAAAGCAGGTGGTTTATGGGCCCATGGTATTAGCCCAAGGTAGTACATGTAATGAAGCCTATAAAAGGGATTCGCATACTACATTGTAAAGGACCCTAGAGGTGAGTGGGTAAGCTCGTGTGGCCTAGCTTGGCCGGTTTTGGCCAAGGGTAATGAAGATCATCATTGATGTTGGTTTTTTCCCCTCATGGGGTTTTCTAGGGTAAATAGTGTGTTCATTGTTGCTATGATTATTCTAATTATTATTGTGCTTGTTTATTATATGCAGTTTAATGTGCTCATTAATTCCCAAAAAGAAGGATGTGGGATGAAACGAAGGAGACTTTATATGTTTTCCCAAAACACTACAACCAAGTGGAATTTTACTTTTATGTATTGGATAGGGATTGGTGGTTCGTATGAAGACACGATCCAAGATGAAAACATCATTTTGAGAAAACAATGTTATAATGAAAAGCGATGAAATGATTAGACTTATGGAAATGAAGAGTGATATGCACATATTTTATTTCAATATTTATATTGTGGATGTGTTAGTTTATTATTGTTATCTATAATTGGGAATTATTATTTTTTAATTCATTTTATGATGTTGGAAATGAAAAAACAACAACCATTTACAACCTTCATGTTGAAAATAAATATAATTATTTTGGAATATCCCCCACCAAAAAAATGATAAAGATCATCCTTCCATTTTCATATCCTTATGATACTAATGTAATGCCACATTTTCAGATTGAAGGATTTCTATAATTCTTGGTGAATGCCCTTTGCCAAGGTGTTTGTTTTTAAATAATATTTTCAATAACCTAAACAACTTTATTAGTTATTAAAAATATCAATATTAATTTAATTTAATATGTATGAGTGACTAAATTTGATGAATATATAGGAATTGAAAAAAATATACTAGCATAGATCCATCTTAAACCTGGATCTATCAAGCACCGGGAATAATCCAACTTCTTGAGGTGTAATTTATTTTTAACTTCAATTTATTACACATCCAAAAAAATTACACCTCAAGAAATTTAATCCCTCTTAGTTCTTGATAGATTTGGGTTTAAGATGGCTCTATATCGATTTTAATTTATTTTATTTTATGAGTCCACATGAATTTTTTTAATTACTTTTCATTTGGTTTTAATTTTTAATTTTATGAATTTTTTTAATTTTATTTTTGGTAACATAATGCTAGGTTACATGACAACATATCCCCGGATATAAAGCACCTCACTCCTCTTAGTGCAATAAGGAAAGTAAAAGAAACACGTGAATATGCCACAAAGTGGTTAGTCATTGCCAAATATAGAAAATAAGTTTTAGGTAATATACAAAATTATAAAATTTGTCACATCAATAAGTAATTGGCCTCATAAAAACATTAAAATAAAAATATATAGAATTGATCACATCAAAATTAAAATATTACATGGGAAATGACAATAGTATTGTGTGTGTGTGTGTGTTTTGTAAACCAATATAGATCCATCCTAAACGCGGAGCTATCAAGAGTGAGAGGCATCCAATTTCATGAGGTGTTATTTTTTTAATGACTTTTTATTTGGTTTTAAATTTTTATTTTATGAGCGGATATGGATTTTTTAATTATTTTTTATTTGGTTTTCATTTTTTATTTTATGAGTCGACATAAAAAAAATTTAATTACTTTTTATTTTTGGTGCATAATGTGACATCGTTACATAACGTTACACATCTCCCCATACTCGGGTTGTAAGCACCTCACTACTCTTTGTGCAATGGAAGTCAATATTGCAAAGTAAAAATTGCCACACGACACTTTTAAAAAATTCCATATTAAATGTTTTATATTTTATATTTTTGTGTTTTAAAATAAAACCAAATTCTTATGAATTTATGTCCTATCCATAAACTCTTTAATTAAATGGATAAAGTAAAATAAAATAAAATAAACATTTGAAAATTATTTTTTATTTAAAAAAATCAATTTAATAAATGATTTTTTTTTGTAAACGTTGAAAACTTTACACCATGAAATCAAATTGATATGAATTCAAAACACTTTGATTTGCAAAGGAAAATATATTATGTACAAGGGATCGAAAATAATTACTTAAATATAATGAAAACAACTACATTATTATTTAAATAAAAAATGACTAGAGAGGAAATACATATATATAAGGCTAAACTAATGAGGAGGAGCAATTTATTAGAAGATTTAATCAAACCAATTGTGTTAATATTAACAATTATGAGCATCAAGGTTACTTTAGTTAAAGGTTTTATATCTATATAATATAAAAATTTAAAATTATTTTTATGATTTAATAGAATATTTAATCAAATATGTAAAAAAGAATCAAATCTCATTTTGAATTATTTTCATGTTGTAATATGTATGGTGTTATTGCTATATAAAATTGAATGAATATTTCTTTTTACTTTTAATATAATAATTTTTAATTTCTTAAAAATATTTAAGAATAAATTAAAAAATTATAAATTGATTCAAAAAAAGATTTAAAATATTATTTCATTTAATTAAGTTTGTAAACATGTTTGATCAACATGTTATATGCTTAAACAACAAATAATTATCATTGAAAAATTGGTAAATAATATATGATGATATCAAATGATATCGGAAAAATGACATTAAATGATTTAGCTAGAGTTAAACATTACATGTCATCTCTAATTAAATCACTAATACATATCAAATTTTATTTAAAATAGAGAAATCATTATGATGTTAATCATTATCATACATAATACATTTTATAAATCAAACAACATTAACATCAACATGATATGAAAGACATATTTTACATGAAAAATAATATAAAAATCAATATATATGTCAAATGTACATCTCAAATATGTCAAATATAGAATATCAAATTTGAATGAGTGATGCATCTCAAATATAATTTAAAAATAGAGAAATCATAAATACATTTTATAAATAAAACAACATCAACACCAACATGATATTATATGTAAACGATAATATCAAAATCAATATATATGTTAAATATATATTTCAAGTCAAATATACATCTCAGGTCAAATATATGTGTAAAATATACTTTACATCAATACAAAAATATATATGTGATCAATAACATTGTAAGCTAGGTCCACCATTGGAGCCATAGGCATCAATGATTCCATCACCAAAGCCAAAGTAATCAATACCTCCACCACCAAAGCCAAATGCATCAATACCTCTATTATATAAAAATGTAGAATGTAATAGTTGGTATATCTCTTCACTAGAAAGTATAGTGTAGGATGTGACCATATAGTCTTGTCGATAGAGTGGAAACGCCATGTGAAAATAGTCGGGGTTACACTAGTAAAAAGTCCCAATTAAATCTGATACCATTTAGAATAGGGAACCTATCCATCCTGGTAGCCATTATGGTTTTGAGGTTTTATCGGTTGTAACCTGATCCGCCATTTAGTTTTTTTTTTTAAATGAGATAGATGAAATGCAACTAATTTAATATGCGAGATGTAAAATAATGCTCAAAATAACTAACTAAATCATAAATGTAAACATAGCACCAAATACATCATAATATTTAATAAACAATTATTGCATAACAAGAACAAAACATACATAACTAAATGCACATCAAAAAATGTGAAAAATAAAGAGTTAAATAAAATACTATGCCCATAATCATAAACAAACCATTCTAAAAAAAATTCAAATAAAAATCTACTTCTATAATATAACAATATACAATATAGAAAAACATTCTCACAACAATTCTAAAACACAACAGAAAAAGGCTCTACATATCGACGTCTACAATTCTAAAACACAACAGAAAGAGGCTCTACATACTAATTGATAAGACATACTAATGGCTCTTGCCTTTCCATTCGTCTTTTCCCTTTAGATACCCATCCTTGACTCTTTAGATACCCATCCTTTTCTAGGATATGACCTTAACTAAATTTAATATTACATGGCCTCCTATCTTTCATGAGGTTCTTTGATTGCATTTTTGTCTTTTCTACCTATGAGTTTTTCAATATGAATTTAAAGATGATATACTAATCATTATAATTTTTGTTCTCACAAAGGTGAACAAAAATAAAATAAAATAAAATATCCTTTTCCTAAGCTATTATGGAGCACAAATTCCCTAACCATGTTATGTTGTGCTGCATATAATTTCCTCACTATAATATTTGTTCTTTCATTATGTAATTGTAATCCTCTTCCGTTTTTCTTTCTTTTCTTTGCAATCAAATATGTTTCAAACTTGGATCTCCTACTTTTGCTACAATTTTTTCCATTATCATATCTATGTCTCATCCTTTATGCTTTCATCTTTATAATTTAATTTCTATATGTATATGCCTACAATCCTTCTCATATGATGCCTAAGTGTGCCCTCTCTTTTACTTATAATGTTCATGTATCATTGTTTTATATCCTTCTTTTAGTGCTAATCCATACATGGCAGAAAAGAGGATTGAAAGCTAATTTTTCAAGCTCTCGATCGAGTCAATAGCTTGATCGAGGTGTTAAAAACCCTTGATTGAGTTAATAGTTCGATCGAGGTCTTAAAAACCCTCGGTTGATGTTTTGGGTGGATATATAAATATCTCGATCAAGAGTTTAAGTGTGGTTAAACCGAAATCTCGATCGAGCTTTTGTGAAATATTTTTTATTAAAAAAGCGCGCAGGTTATTTTGAGTTATTAGCTTTTAAAAGCTTGATCTAGCTTTTAAAAGCTTGATCTAGCTTTAAAAAGCTCGATATAACTTTTAAAAGCTCGATTTAGCTTTTAAAAGCTTGATTTAGCTTTTAAAAGCTCGATCTAGATTTTTTTAAAAACTCAATCTAGCTTTTTAAAAAGCTCGATCTAGAGTTTTAAAACTATATATCTATGTTTTAAAAGCTAGATCGAGCCTTTTAAGAAAGCTATATTGAGTGTTAGGAAAACCCTTGATCGATCTATCTAGCTGAATCGAGAGATTTTTAAAACATTGACTGGGCTTCTAAAATAGCTCGATTGAGCACTTTGTTAATCTCTCGATCGAGATTTCAAAAGCTCGATCAAGCTTGTTGTTTATCATTCTCATGCCCTTCACTTGCCAAAAGGTGTTACCCATCTTCATGAGAACACCTCGAAATCAACATGAAAAATGTAGTATATATATATATATATATATAAACAATAATATCAAACTCATGATACATGCCAAATATACATCTCTAGTCCAATAATTGATATAATATATCTTATCCACCTCTGGAACCACAGAAATCACTATCTCTAACAATAGATCCAGAGGCATTGACACCTCCACCAATGGAGACATCAGTACCTCTATCAAGAAAAAAAGTAGAATGTAAAGCAACAAACATATTTCCATCTAGATGAATCTCACCCACCGCTACCATCCTATCTAGAGCTGAGATGAGTGGAGTAGGAGATGGTGGAGTGGATGGTAGGTTGAATAGATGGATCAAATATGGTGGTGGGTCGACTCGGCGTGGAGGACAAAATAATGGTCGGTCATCATGGTGAGGAGAATGAGGAGGAGGTGGATCATGATATGTCAACGATCCCTTGTCATGGTGAGGAGAAAGAGGAGGTGGAGGATGAGGATCATCATCCTCATTAGATGACGTAGAATGGTCCTCTAGCATCCAGTCATCTAGAATGATGGATGCAACAATGAAAAAATGAATCAAAAATATCATATCACAAGGAGGCATCATCCATAACTCTGCGATCTTAGGGTCTCACATAATATCCAAGGCTCATATAGGCTTGACTCCTAATTGAGCCAACAATGTGGACAATATGTCTGCCACATCCTATTGAAAACTCTTTATCTAGCCTACGTCATAGGCTAGGTATAGGTAATGGACTCACCTCAGTCTCCTACATATCCTCATCAGGATGAACAGGAGGAGGATCCTCCCCATCGAGCATTCCTATATCTACAAAATATATAGTACATAACAAATATAATTAGACATTTTCATTAAACAATTTAATAAAACAATTTAATAAAACAATTCAAATAAGACAATAAGACAATAAAGCTTTTGTGAAATCTCGATCGAGCTTATCCATTTACCTCTCTCATCCATTGGCTCAACCTGGGTGAAAAATATGTTGGGGCATGATCTCCTGTCCAACCCCACATATGGATATGGAACAAGGTCTAAGGTATGGCCCTCCTCGCTAGCTAACATCTCCAGCACCTCTAGTGTGATCCTACCTAGGAACTCAAACTAGCCCCTCTTGGGAATCATCTATCTCCACATGCGCCTATGCACTTCGGTCATCATCCAAGGAGGGAAGCGATCAAATGATGGCCTCGTGGTCAGAATTATCTCCAAAAAATAAACAAAAGAACTCTGAACCAAAAGGGAAGTTGGCCCTCCCACCAATCTATGCATGGCATTGATCTAGAGAAAAAAAAAACTACCATAAAAAATTACAAACCACTTAATGCGTCCAAGTATCCTCACTAAAGAATCTACATAAAATAAAAGAGGGAAACTAATGTGTTTGCCATCACTGGTGAGGTGCGTGATGCTCGAAACCAACAATGAGAGGAACCTAACGTCCTTTGCATCAAAAGCAAAAATACATAGTTGTCAAATGTGTATATGAAAATTAGCAGGATAGAGGTGTGGGCACCAATATATCTCTGAGAGTAAGCGAGCTGAATCTCTGTTGCGAAACCCGTTGGGACATTAGGGAACTAGGGGAAACCCCCCCTCTTCTAGATAGTCTAGTGATGAAATAAATTTCCTCCTCATTGGGTTGGAACCACTGACCGGGACCAATGCGTAATGCCTGTCTCTTATGATCCCAATGATGAATGAATTGCACCAAAAAATATGAGTTCCCCTTGAGGGATGTAGCCTCTTGATAGAAATTCAGGAGGTCGATACCCATCAAGAGTTATCGTGTTTTATCGGTGATTGGGTGAGGGTACAAATACCTCTCCCTCTCTCTGGCCTCCCAATCGCGCACAAAGTTGTACTGGTCAACTCATTCCTGCCAATGTTGATCGACCTCTCGTCGCTAACCTCTCTGATACACATATAACATTGATCAGTTTCATAAATAGACATAAAAAAACATTAAATATTTCATTAAATGAGCATGTTATTTATTAACATCAAATAATAATAAATTTCACAGAATAAATGAATTTGACAAGTGGTGCACCTAAATTATAGACACGCACCGTAGTGACTACTCTTGTAACAAAAGAGTACCGACAACTGTCTGATACAATAAACAAGTGCACCGATGAATGTGGTAATTTTTAAAAAACTATGTTTAGTTTTCTTGTGCGTCCAAAAATAGGAAGAATTGGTGCATTGTAGGCATGTCATTGCACCCTAAACAATGCACACATATTAATTGAGTGCACCATTGTAGGATCAACTCTATGTGATTTTTCTATTTTTATGATGGTAACGGTGCGCTTGTTACACGTCGACACACTAGATAACTGGTGCAGACATGTTAACAAAGTGCACTGGTTAATGTGGTGTTTTTTAAATATGTTAAGTGTAGTAGTGCTTCCATCAAATAAAAAGCATCGGTTCATTCTAAACATGTCATCGCATCGGAAATCATGGTGCACAAGTAGTGATAGAGTGCACCATAATAGGAGAAACTCTTTTTGAGTTTTATACTTTTTGGGGATAACGATGTGCCGGTTACATGTCAATGCACTATCAATCCAGTGCATTCTTGTTTACAATGTGCACTGGATAATATGATGTTTTTTTAAGTTTAGTTTGGCGGTGCGTCTACTATTAGGGTGCAATAGTGCTTTCTAAATACGTTATCGCATCACAATGGTGCACAAGTATTAATAGAGTGCACCATAATAGGTGCAACTCTTTGTGATTTTTATAATTTTTTTGGGACAATGGTGCGACTATTACATGTCAGTGCACCATCAAACCGGTGCATTCTGTTTTACAATGACCATCGGTTAACATGTTGTTTTTTCATATGTTTAGTTTAGCGGTGCATCCATTATTAGGAAGCACCGATGCATTGTAGGAGTAGCTCTTTGTGGGTTTTGTAATTTTTTTGGGATAATGGTGTTCCTACTACACATTAGCGCACTGTCAATACAATGTGTTTTTGTTTACAATGCGCACCGATTAAGGTTGTCTATTTTATTTTTTAAATTTAGTTTATTGATGCGTTATGCACATTATAGTACATTGTGGATGTAGTGCACTTATGATAGAAATGCACCATTCATGATGCACCCTGTAAATTTTATAGGGTGCACCATCTGGAGGTGCAAGCTAAATGGATTGAATGCACTGCACAATTTTTTTGAATTTTTTTAAATTAGAGGGAAAATAAATCTCAATTTGAAATTTTAAGCTGCTAAAAATTCAAATTAGGAGGTTACAAAGATTTTACTTGGTCCCTTTTGTGTCGAAAAGGAATGGTAGTGATGTACACCAAATTTCAAAATTTTCCCACCATTTGGAAAAATTCAAAATCCACTCAGCAAGCAATGGAAGCCAAAAATGAAGCCATGTGGAACACGGATAATGGGGCATTTGAGAAGGGAAGGTACGACACTAATGCTCAGGGGGGGTCAAAATCACTGCAGAGATGGTAAAAATGGTTTTTTCAATTCGATATATTTTTATTTAACCATGTTTTGGTGCATTCGATACCCAACCGCACTAGTGTTGTTGTGTAGCACAACCGCAACCTAGATAAAAATAAAAAATAAAAAATTAAGAAATTTGTGGTTTTTATATTCGATTTTTTTTAACCTAAGAGCGGTGTTCTTGAAAGTATACTGCATTGGTGTGTTTATATACAACAAGTGCACCATCAATGGATATTAAAAAAAAAAAAAAATGTAATAGGTATTTTATTTTGCTAATTTTTTATTTAACACTTTATGATGCACCCTAATATCGAATGACCCGATGCTTTTAGGGATCACAACTGCATTGGAAATGTAAATTAAAAATAAAAAAAATAATTTAATCCGTGGTTTCGGTATTTTTTAACCCTAATACGGTGCACCCAAATGTTGAATGCCCCAGTGTCGTTATATAGAAATACAACACTGACAATGGAAATTAAAAAAAAAAATCACTGTAATCTGGTGCTCTCCACAATCCATTAACCCTACTTCACTTCTTTCAAATCAATTGTGTACTGGTGCGCTTTAGTAATTTAAATGCACCGGTTGTAAAATTTTAGATTTTTTCCACTTGTTGGTGTTTTTGGCTAGGATGCAACATGATTTATGTCAGCACTAGTGCATTCATGTCCTATACACACCGGTGCAATTGATTTATAGAAACACATTGGAGAAAAGCATCATCTAAAACCTCTACCTGCTCACCTCTGCTAGTGGCCTCTGCTCTAAACAAATATTTAGGCTCTTTTTAGAGGAGCATTTGCTATAACCTCCACTATAGGTACTTTTTCTTGTAGTGAAACCTAGCTCGCAGAACAAAGGACATAGTAAGGATAACCAGCCCTAGGACAACTAGTCCAAGCCACAAGCAAAGAAAGGTAATGGAAATACAAAGAAAGATACCGGGAAATGGTGTGAGTTCCATAAGAGCCCCTGGAAAAACATTGATGAATGTCTCTCAAAGCAGTCATTGGTAGTGGAGATCAAGGATTTAGAGTTAGATACCAATTCTTACTCTAATTCAGAACTCGGTGTCGCAGTCGCAGACAAGGGAAAGTAAATAATTGATGTAGAACCCAATGCCACCATTGCTACCACAAATATCTATCCCGTTGATCTAAAGGAGCTATATTAAGGTGAGTGTCTCTTCCACTTGCATATGTGGGTAAATGGAACACCACAACATTTCATTGTTGACAATAGAATCCAAAAGAACTTGATTTTGACAGAGGTAATCAATTGGTTAAAGTGTCTAACAACACCACACCCTCAACCCTACAACATTAGGTGTCTTAGCTAGGGATGAGTCATCTGCGTCTGTCAACAATGTCACTTACCTTACTACATCAAGCCCTTAAAAGATGAGGTAATGTGTGATGTTACCCCACTCGAAGTTTGTGATGTTATTTTAGGGAAACCATATATTGGAAGCATCATGCTGTGTATTAATCTAGACCTCGTAGTTTCATTATTACTTTGGGAAAACAAATCTATATGATACTAGAGATAGTTCCCACTACTACAGTGTCTCATTACAACTAAACAATGCAGGAAGGTAATCTCGCAAACTGGGAAATTTTCCTCTTCATGATTTGCTCTGAAGGAGAATGAAATATCATTACAACATCCACCTCCTCCACACAGGGTCTCTCTACATAGCGGAAGGAGGTGGACAAGATCATGGAATAAAACATAGACATCTTCACCACACCTACTGGGGTGCCATTATATTGCTAGTTCAAGTACTCAATTGATTTGATATGCAGGGAACCTCTACCTAATGGGCCAATATGCATGTGTTCCCTCATTGAAAATGAAAAAATCAAGTGATAGATTCAATAATTAATCCAAAAGGGGCACATCCAACCGAGCTCCTCACCTTGTGGGAGCCCAATTGTGTTGGTGCAGAAGAAAGATGTGACTTGGTGACTCCATATTGATTACAAAACTAAAAAAAAAACATAGTTCGAAATCGACATCCCATTCCCTAGATCGATGATCTTCTCGACCAACTCAACGGTTCCAAGTATTTTAGTAAGATTGATTTGAAGTCCTTCTATCATTAGGTACCAATTGAGAGGACCAATTTTTGGAATAATTCCTTCAAAAACTTTCTTTTAGTTTGGCAGTTTTTACGGGTTTTCGTGTCCAAAACTTCTAGGGCCGTTTTGAGGTCCTAAACGATGTTTTTTGGTGACATCATAGTACATACATATCCAAAGGTAGTCTAGTCAAGAGAAATGTGTACTTCTCAGCTACACCTTTTCATTGGGATACCGAGTGCCCTAAACAAAGATTGTATGCAAAAGTTATGCCCCCAGGAAGTTGACACATCAACTGACCACCTCGGGGCCCACAAACCTTTTTACGGTTCATTGGGCCTAGGGTTAGTTTTTTGGATGTTTAGGGTTTTTTACTTCATTATTATGATAAAAAGGCCCTTCGGCCTCCTTTTGTAATTAGCTTGTCACGAATGAGAGTAGCTGCCACATATCTCCTCAAAGATAAAGCTACCACCATTCTAGCTTGTTTTATTTTACAATCTATTCTGTTTATTTCATTAATAGAATCTAAGTTTACTATATATCACTGCGTTCTTTGCAATATATCTATGTATATGCTTTTATATATGCTTTTTCATTTCGTTCTCACATAAATCCATATTAGTCTACTCACGAATATTCCTTCTTGGATACCACCCTTATAGATAAGTGGTATTTTCTTTCAACTTTAAATCAAAGAGAACCTAGACACCTGATATATTGTCACTCACAAACTGGCTTAAGGTATGTGACATAGAGAAGAAGAAGGAAATTGTAGAATTGTTCGATTCATATGGAGAGCTTGATGATCCTGAATTTTTCGACAGCTATATCGAGAAAATTACTATTGGGATGAAAATGAAATCTATATTTAATGTGCTATTGCAAGTATCTTAAGATTATCCACTTACTAGATCCCATGCATATATTAAAAAAATGTTTAATTTTTTTGTGCATGCACATAACAAAAAAAAAAGTGACACATTGGGTGTGAGAATAGATATTATTTCCTAAAATACTAGAAAAAAAGATTAGCCAAGAAAAGAAAGTGGAGGACAAGGTGGTCCACCTTGGTCTTTTAAAGAAGGTAATATTACTTGGATTTTGAAGAAATATGATCTTTCTATGGAAAATGATGTTATATTGGGTGTGAAGGTTCCTTCTTTATATAGGTCAACTCTACGATGCTACTTCACCATAGAATAAAATTTGTCAAGGTTGAAATTACATGACCATATGAACCTTCTAAGGGTATGTATGACAATTACATACTTTTTTTTCTACAAAGTAAATTATAATATGCTATACAATCATATTTTTATTCCAATTAATTTTCTATGTTTATTTTGTAGTTCCATTATCATTTTTTCATGTGTGGTTGCGTGAACCATAACTTCCCTCAAGACATACAGTGTGTCATATCTAATTATCTACATTTGTGGAATGGATTACAACAAAGGAGATTTATATGGATATCATTCCATGGTGGCATCAATAGAGAGAGTTGATATTGTTGGTATGTTTTAGGAGGAATTGCCAACAAGTTTCATGGACTAGCAAGTCAATCTTCTAATTCACCTACTTGATGAGGTTGAATTAGTTGAGATGGTCTCATGTCATTGGATGTTCTTCTTAGAGAGGTACATGAAAAAGTTGAAGGAGTTTGTTTAACAACAAAAAAATCCTTAGGTGACTATAGTGGAGGGGTGCATAGTATATAAGTCATTCTATTAATCTAGTGAGTATATCAACCAAATCGATGATACGGGTCAATCCATGAAGGTGGTTCACGATTTTTGGCAAGCGGAGTGGGAAAAATTTGTGTTGCGAACCCTCGATCGAGCTATTGAAAACTCTATCGAGGGTTTTAGTTAAATACCCCGATCGAGTGCTTTAAAATACCTCGATCGAGGGTTTTCAAATACCTCGATCGATGGGTTACTTAAACGCTCGATCGAGCTTATGAGACAGTGAAAAAAAATAAAAACCGGTCGCGGCCGGCCGATCGACAATGTTCCAACGACAGTGACCCATCAAACTATCTCGACCGAGGCCGTGAGCTCGACCGAGGCCTTGAGACCACCACATCACCCACCACACCACGCCGCCACGCCACGATGTCATCCACTCCACCAGGTAAGTGGACCATAAACCCCCAATTTATTTTAAAAATTAAATTAAATTTCTTGTGTTTTTTGTTTGTATAAATTTGTATCAACCGCCTGTTTTATTTCTAAATGTGTATTGGAAAACAGAAATGTTACCGAATTACACATTTGAAAATAAAACCAGAAACATTTAATAAACGTTGCCAGTTGTGGGTTTTTTTCTTCAATAAATTTGAAAACTCATTGAAAACATGTGTAGCAATTTTAAGTTTATGTTTTATGCTTTAAATTTTAAATTTAGGTTGTATTTATTTTTTCAAATTATTAATATTTTTTTTTGTATCAATCCGTAGCGTTTATGCTACCAGTTTTATTTTAAAATGTGTATTGGCAAGCATAAACGCTGCCCATTTTTTTCAATCTCTGAGAATGCTAGGAGGATCGGAAAAAAATACATATTTCAAAATAAAACCGACAACATAAACGTTGTTGGTTAAATGTTCTCATTTTTTCCAATATACGGTCATATAACCATGTAACAAAAACCATTAACATTATAAAAAAACATTTGAAAACCTTTGAAATTGAAATTCTAATTTCAAATTAAAATTGAAATTTTAAATTAAAAATTGAAATTTTAAATTAAAAATTGAAATTGAAATTTTAAATTAAAAATTGAAATTGAAATGTTAATTACAGATTTCAATTGCAATTGAAATTTGTAATTGAAATTGCAATTGGAATTGTAAGTGGGATTGCAATTGAAATTGGAAATTTAAATTGAAATTCGAAATTGAAATTGGAAATTGGAAATTGGAAATTGAAAATGAAAATGAAAATGAAAATGAAAATGAAAATGATATTGGAAATTGATATAGAAATGAAATTGAAATTAAAAATTGAAAATTGAAATGGAAATGGAAATGGAAATGAAATTTGAGAATTGGAAATGGAATTAGAATTGGAAATCGAAATTGAAATCGAAATTTGAAAACCCTTGAAATTTATATTGAAATTTTAATTGCAATATCAATTTGAATTGTAATTTGCAATTTCATTTTCAATTTGATGAAATTGCAAATTGCAATTGGATTTGCAATTGAAATTGAAATGGCAATTGCAATTTCAATTTGAAATTTGAATTTGATATTGAAATTGAAATTGAAAATTGACATTTGAAATTGAAATTCGTATTGGAAACTGGAAATGGAATTGAAATTGGAAGTGGAAATTTAAAATTTGAAAATTGCAATTTGAAATTTGACTTGTGACTTATCGGTGTTCACCGATCACAATTACAATTTGAAATTTCAAAATTGAAAATGAAAATGAAACCAAAATTGATATTGAAATTGAATTTGAAATTTGAAATGAAATTGAAATTGAAATTTGAAATGTAAATTGAAATTGAATTTGAATTTTAGAATTGGAATTAGAATTAGAATTAGAATTGGAATTGGATTTGGAAATTGAAATAGAAATAGAATTTGGAATTGAAATTGAAATTGAAACTTGAAACTTGAAATTTCAAATCGAAAACTGAAGATGAAATTGAAGCTGAAATTGAAGCTGAAATTGACATTGGAAGATTATGTGAAATTGAAGATGAAATTTGAAATTGAAATTTGATTTTGGAATTTGGAATTGAATTTGAAATTGAACTTTGAACTTTGAAATTGAAATTGAAATTTTAAATTTTAAATTGAAATGTGAGATTGAAATTTGAATTTGAAATTGAATTTGAATTTGAAATAGAAAACTGAAATTGAAATTGAAATGTGATGCAGAGAGTTCTCAAGAGAGAACTTCATTGCTTCGTGCTTGGCGGAGCACGAGAGGATCCGACGTCCCCCAACAGGGTGGCCATCGACAGTGCTCTCGTTCATCGAGGAGAAAGGCCACACCGGGGACAGTTGCAACCGGAGGCAGCAATAGGAGAGATAGTGCATTGGTTCATCTGTTCATCCCGATGATGTACATATTGATCTTGAGTAGGAGGAGGTGCGCCAGGACACAGGTACATCATGTGCATATTTTTTGTTAGATACGCTTTTAGTAAATTTTTAATATAGAATGTATTGAATTTCACTTGCAAGTTATAATATATATATTCACTAACATTTGTGTTTTGGTTTAGATCGCAGGTGCATCGGGCGGCTCATATGATGATGAGGTTTCACGCATAACTCTTGCTGATATTGCCACCCAACGAGAGTGGGTGCAATCGTGCATGTGCACACTTAGGGAGGATTCTCCCACTAGATGCTCATTATTCATGATGTTATTGACAATTGATGATATGTTGGACCTCTACAGGAGACTGGGATCTCTTAGTGACATTTGACGTTTTACATGCCAGAGGAGAAGACAGGATGTCATGGGACCCCATAAATGGGAAGATGTCAAAGGTTCCACAAGAGGGCATGACATAAAGGGTACTTTGTTCGACATCCCTCATGACCTCCTTGCTGGTCAACCGCTTAGACTCAAGGAGTTTAAGCTCGAGGCCGCATCACCATATGTATACGGTAGATTCATCGGAGCGTGGGGCATGTTCCCCCACCATGACCAGGTCCCTTTGTGCTTTGAAAAACACATATATGCAGAGTTTGTTCTAGGCATGCACCCAGACTACAACAACACGGGATTTGAGTTCTTTGGTGCTTGTCAAGGAATAGAAGTGGTGAGAGGATTGTGGCATTGGTAGAATGTCGGCCTGAGAATGGAATTGGAGTAATTACAACCATTAAAAAAAGTTAGATTGGAATTGAAATTAATTATTATATGTAAATGGGAATATGTCTATAAGACTTAGTTAGGCATGCATATCCTTGGTAACTCACCAATAAAGTCCAAATGTAGACCTAGGTGAAAGGGGGGGAACGATTGGTAACACACCAGTAAATTCATGTAGACCTAGGTGATAGGGGGGCATGGAATATTTGTTGGTTCAAAATTTGAGGAGGGTTGGTGATTACTCCAGATCAAGTTTAAAGGGGGGGATTGTTAGGTTAACCTTGAATCGGTAAATGAGTCATTGACCTAATCTTGGTTTAGGACAAAGCAGGTGGTTTCTGGGCCCATGGTATTATCCCAAGGTGGTACATGTAATGAATCCTATAAAAGGGCTTTGCATACTACATTGTAAAGGGCCCTAGAGGTGAGTGGGTAAGCTCACTTGGCCCAGCTTGGCCGGTTTTGGCCAAGGGTAATGAAGATCATCATTGATGTTGGTTTTTTCCCCTCATGGGGTTTTATAGGGTAAATAGTGTGTTCATTGTTGCTATGCTTATTCTAATTATTATTGTGCTTGCTTATTATATGCAGTTTAATGTGCTCATTAATTCACAAAAAGAAGGATGTGGGATGAAACTAAGGAGACTTTATATGTTTTCCCAAAATACTACAATCAAGTGTATTTTTACTTTTATGTATTGGATAGGGATTGGTGGTTCATATGAAGACACGATCCAAGATGAAAACATCATTTTGAGAAAACAATGTTATAATGAAAAGCGATGAAATGATTAGACTTATGGAAATGAAGAGTGATATGCACATATTTTATTTCAATATTTATATTGTGGATGTGTTAGTTTATTATTGTTATCTATAATTGGGAATTATTATTTTTTAATTCATTTTATGATGTTGGAAATGAAAAAACAACCATTTGCAGCCTTCTTGTTGAAAATAAATATAATTATTTTGGAATATCCCCCCACCAAAAAAATGATAAAGATCATCCTTCCATTTTCATATCCTTATGATACTAATGTAATGCCACATTTTCAGATTGAAGGATTGCTATAATTCTTGGTGCATGCCCTTTGCCAAGGTGTTTGTTTTTAAATAATATTTTCAATAACCTAAACAACTTTATTAGTTATTAAAAATATCAATATTAATTTAATTTAATATGTATGAGTGACTAAATTTGATGAATATATAGGAATTGAAAAAAATATACTAGCATAGATCCATCTTAAACCTGGATCTATCAAGCACCGAGAGTAATCCAATTTCTTGAGGTGTAATTTATTTTTAACTTCAATTTATTACACATCCAAAAAAAATACACCTCAAGAAATTTAATCCCTCTTAGTTCTTGATAGATTTGGGTTTAAGATGGATCTATGTCGGTTTTAATTTATTTTATTTTATGAGTCCACATGAATTTTTTTAATTACTTTTCGTTTGGTTTTAATTTTTAATTTTATGAATTTTTTTAATTTTATTTTTGGTAACATAACGCTAGGTTACATGACAACATCTCCCCCATACTGGGATATAAAGCACCTCACTCCTCTCAGTGCAATAAGGGAAGTAAAAGAAACACGTGAATATGCCACAAAGTGGTTAGTCATTGCCAAATATAGAAAATAAGTTTTAGGTTAAATATAGAAATTGATAAATTAAAAGAAAATCATAGACATCAAAATTAAAATATTACATGGGAAATGACAATAGTATTGTGTGTGTGTGTGTCTTTTGTAAACCAACATAGATCCATCCTAAATGCGGAGCTATCAAGAGTGAGAGGCATCCAATTTCGTGAGGTGTTATTTTTTTAATGACTTTTTATTTGGTTTTAAATTTTTATTTTATGAGCGGATATGGATTTTTTAATTATTTTTTATTTGGTTTTCATTTTTTATTTTATGAGTTGACATAAAAAAAAAATTAATTACTTTTTATTTTTGGTGCATAACGTGGCATCGTTACATAACGTTACACATCTCCCCCATACTCGGGTTGTAAGCACCTCACTACTCTATGTGCAATGGAAGTCAACATTGCAAAGTAAAAATTGCCACACAACACTTTTAAAAAATTCCATATTAAATGTTTTATATTTTATATTTTTGTGTTTTAAAATAAAACCAAATTCTTATGAATTTATGTCCTATCCATAAACTCTTTGATTAAATGAATAGAGTAAAATAAAATAAAATAAACATTTGAAAATTATTTTTTATTTAAAAAAATCAATTTAATAAATGATTTTTTTGTAAACATTGAAAACATTACACCATGAAATCAAATTGATATGAATTCAAAACACTTTGATTTGCAAAGGAAAATATATTATGTACAAGGGATCGAAAATAATTACTTAAATATAATGAAAACAACTACATTATTATTTAACTCAAAAAATGTTAGAGAAAAATGACTAGAGAGGATATACATATATATATAAGGCTAAACTAATGAGGAGGAGCAATTTATTAGAAGATTTAATCAAACCAATTGTGTTAATATTAACAATTATGAGCATCAAGGTTACTTTAGTTAAAGGTTTTATACTTATATAATATAAAAATTTAAAATTATTTTTATGATTTAATAGAATATTTAACGAAATATGTAAAAAAAAATCAAATCTCATTTTGAATTGTTTTCATGTTGTAATATGTATGGTGTTATCGTTATATAAAATTGAATGAATATTTTTTTTTTTACTTTTAATATAATAATTTTTAATTTCTTAAAAATATTTAAGAATAAATTAAAAAATTATAATTTGATTAAAAAAAGATTTAAAATTTTATTTCATTTAATTAAGTTTGTAAACATGTTTGATCAACATATTATATGCTTAAACAATAAAGAATTATCATTGAAAAATTGGTAAATAAGATATGATGATATTAAATGATATCGGAAAAATGACATTAAATGATTTAGCTAGAGTTAAACATTACATGTCATCTCTAATTAAATCACTAATACATATCATATTTGATTTAAAAATAGAGAAATCATTATGATGTTAATCATTATCATACAAAATACATTTTATAAATCAAACAACATTAACATCAACAAGATATGAAAGACATATTTTACATGAAGAAAAATATAAAAATCAATATATATGTCAAATGTACATCTCAAATATGTTAAATATTGAATATCAAATTTGAATGAGTGATGCATCTCAAATTTAATTTAAAAATAGAGAAATCATAAATACATTTTATAAATAAAACAACATCAACACCAACATGATATTATATGTAAACGATAATATCAAAATCAATATATATGTTAAATATATATTTCAAGTCAAATATACATCTCAAGTCAAATATATGTGTAAAATATACATTACATGAATACAAAAATATATATGTGATCAATAACATTGTAAGCTAGGTCCACCATTGGAGCCATAGGCATCAATGATTCCATCACCAAAGCCAAAGGAATAAGTACCTTCACCAACAAAGCCTAAGGCATCAATACCTCTATTATATAAAAATGTAGAATGTAATAGTTGGTATATCTCTCCACTAGAAAGTATAGTGTAGGATGTGACCATATAGTCTTGTCAACAGAGTGGAAACGCCATGTGAAAATAGTTGGGGTTACACCAGTAAAAAGTCCCAATTAGATCTGATACCATTTAGAATAGGGAACCTATCCATCCTGGTAACCATTATGGTTTTGAGGTTTTATCGATTGTAACCTAATCCACCATTTAGTTTTTTTTTTAAATGAGATAGATGAAATACAACTAATTTAATATGCGAAATGTAAAATGATGCTCAAGATAACTAACCAAATCATAAATGTAAACATACCACCAAATACATCAATGTATTGATATTTAATAAACAATTATTGCATAACAAGAACAAAACATACATAACTAAATGCACACCAAAAAAAATGTGAAAAATAAAGAGTTAAATAAAATACTATGCCCATAATCATAAACAAACCATTCTAAAAAAAATCAAATAAAAATCTACTTCTATAATATGACAATATACAATATAGAAAAACATTCTCACAACAATTCTAAAACACAACAGAAAGAGGCTCTACATATCGACGTCTACTGGTAAGACATACTAATTGATAAGACATACTAATGGCTCTACATATCGACGTCTACAATTCTAAAACACAACAAAAAGAGGCTCTACATACTAATTGATAAGACATACTAATGGCTCTTGCCTACTAATGGCTTTTCCCTTTAGATACCCATCCTTGACTCTTTAGCTACCCATCCTTTTCTAGGATATGACCTTAACTAAATTTAATATTACATGGCCTCCTATCTTTCATGAGGTTCTTTGATTGCATTTTTGTCTTTTCTACCTATGAGTTTTTCAATATGAATTTAAAGATGATATACTAATCATTATAATTTTTGTTCTCACAAAGGTGAACAAAAATAAAATATCCTTTTTCTAAGTTATTGTGGAGCACAAATTCCCTAACCATGTTATGTTGTGCTGCATATAATTTCCTCACTATAATAGTTGTTCTTTCATTATGTAATTGTAATCCTCTTCCGTTTTTCTTTCTTTTCTTTGCAATCAAATATGTTTCAAACTTGGATCTCCTACTTTTGCTACAATTTTTTCCATTATCATATCTATGTCTCATCCTTTATTCTTTCATCTTTATAATTTAATTTCTATATGTATATGCCTACGATCCTTCTCATATGATGCCCAAGTGTCCCCTCTCTTTTACTTATAATGTTCATGTATCATTATTTTATATCCTTTTTTTAGTGCTAATCCATACATGGCAGAAAAGAGGATTGAAAGCCTGCATTTCAAGCTCTCGATGAAGCCAATAGCTTGATCAAGGTCTTAAAAACCCTCGATGGAGCTAATAGCTCGATCGAGGTCTTAAAAAGCCTCAATTGATGTTTTGGGTGGATATATAAATATCTCGATCAAGAGTTTAAGTGTGGCTAAACCGAAATCTCGATCGAGCTTTTGTGAAATATTTTTTTATTAAAAAAGCGCACAGGTTATTTTGAGTTATTAGCTTTTAAAAGTTGATCTAGCTTTAAAAAGCTCGATATAACTTTTAAAAGCTCGATTTAGCTTTTAAAAGCTTGATTTAGCTTTTAAAAGCTCGATCTAGATTTTTTTAAAAACTCGATCTAGCTTTTTAAAAAGCTCAATCTAGAGTTTTAAAACTCTATATCTATGTTTTAAAAGCTAGATCGAGCCTTTTAAGAAAGCTATATCGAGTGTTAGGAAAACCATTGATCGATCTATCTAGCTAAATCGAGAGTTTTTTAAAACATTGACCGAGCTTCTAAAATAGCTCGATTGAGCACTTTGTTAATCTCTCGACCGAGATTTCAAAAGCTCGATCGAGCTTGTTGTTTATCATTCTCATGCCCTTCACTTGCCAAAAGGTGTTACCCATCTTCATGAGAACACCTCGAAATCAACATGAAAAATGTAGTGTGTATATATATATATATATATATATATATATATATATATATATATATATATATATATATATATAACAATAATATCAAACTCATGATACATGCCAAATATACATCTCTAGTCCAATAATTGATATAATATATCTGATCCACCTCTGGAACCACAGGCATCACTATCTCTGACAATAGATCCAGAGGCATTGACACCTCCACCAATGGAGACATCAGTACCTCTGTCAAGAAAAAAAGTAGAATGTAAAGCAACAAACATATCTCCATCTAGATGAATCTCACACACTGCTACCATCCTATCTAGAGTTGAGGTGAGTGGAGTAGGAGATGGTGGAGTGGATGGTAGGTTGAATAGATGGATCAGAGATGGTGGTGGGTCAGCTCGACGTGGAGGACAAAATAATGGTCGGTCATCATGGTGAGGAGAATGAGGAGGAGGTGGATCATGATATGTCAAGGATCCCTTGTCACGGTGAGGAGAAAGAGGAGGTGGAGGATGAGGATCATCATCCTAATTAGATTACGTAGAATGGTCCTCTAGCATCCAATCATCTAGAATGATGGATGCAACAATGAAAAAATGCATAAAAAATATCATATCACAAGGAGGCATCATCCATAACTCTGCGATCTTAGGGTCTCGCATGATATCCAAGGCTCATATAGGCTTGACTCCTACTCGAGCCAACAATGTGGACAATATGTCTGCCACATCCTATTGAAAACTCTTTATCTAGCCTACGTCATAGGCCAGGTATAGGTAATGGAGGCACCTCAGTCTCCTACATATCCTCATCAGGATGAACAGGAGGAGGATCCTCCCCATCGAGCATTCCTATATCTACAAAATATATAGTACATAACAAATATAATTAGACATTTTCATTAAACAATTCAAAAAAATGTTAGAAGATTTTCCATTTGCATTAAATAAGACAATAAAATGCAGCTAGATTAATTTAAACATAACACTAATATTACCTCTCTCATCCATTGGCTTAACCCAGGTGAAAAATATGTTGGGGCATGCTCTCCTGTCCAAACCCACATATGGATATGGAACAAGGTCCAAGGTATGGTCGTCCTCACTAGCTAACATCTCCAGCACTTCTAGTGTGATCCTACCTAGGAACTCAACCTAGCCCCTCTTAGGAATCATCTATCTCCACATGCACATATGCACTTTGGTCATCATCCTAGGAGGGAAGCGGTCAAATGATGGCCTCGTGGTCAGAATTATCTCCAAAAAATCAACAAAAGAACTCTAAACCAAAAGGGAAGTTGGCCCTCCCACCAATCTATGCATGGCATTGATCTAGAGAAAAAAAAACTACCATAAAAAATTACAGACCAACTAATGCATCCAAGTATCCTCACTAAAGAATCTACATAAAATAAAAGAGGGAAACTAATGTGTTTCCCATCACTGGTGAGGTGCGTGATGCTCGAAACCAACAATGAGAGGAACCTAACGTCCTTTGCATCGAAAGCAAAAATACATAGTTGTCAAATGTGTATATGAAAATTAGCAGGATAGAGGTGTGGGCACCAATATATCTCTGAGAGTAAGCGAGTTGAATCTCTGTTGTGAAACCCGTTGGGACATTAGGGAACTGGGGAAAAGCCCCCCTCTTCTAGATAGTCTAGTGATGAAATAAATGTCCTCCTCAGTGGGTTGGAATCGCTAACCGGGACCAATGCGTAATGCCTGTCTCTTATGATCCCAATGATGAATGAATTGCGCCAAAAAATATGAGTTCCCCTTGAGGGATGTAGCCTCTTGATAGAAATTCAAGAGGTCGATACCCATCAAGAGTTATCGTGTTTGATCGGTGATTGGGTGAGGGTACAAATACCTCTCCCTCTCTCTGGCCTCCCACTCGCGCACAAAGTTGTACTGGTCAACTCATTCCTGCCAATGTTGATCGACCTCTCTTCGCTTACCTCTCTGATACACATATAACATTGATCAGTTTCATAAATAGACATAAAAAAACATTAAATATTTCATTAAATGAGCATGTTATTTAATAACATCAAATAATAATAAATTTCACAGAATAAATGAATTTGACAAGTGGTGCACCGAAATTATAGACACGCACCGTAGTGACTGCTCTTGTAACAAAAGAGTACCGACAACTGTCTGATACGATAAACAAGTGCACTGATGAATGTGGTAATTTTTAAAAACTATGTTTAGTTTTCCTGTGCGTCCAAAAATAGGAAGAATTGGTGCATTGTAGGCATGTCATTGCACCATAAACAATGCACACATATTAATTGAGTGCACCGTTGTAGGAGCAACTCTATGTGAGTTTTCTATTTTTATGATGGTAACGGTGCGCTTGTTACACGTCGGCGCACTAGATAACTGGTGCAGACATGTTAACAAAGTGCACTGGTTAATGTGGTGTTTTTTAAATATGTTAAGTGTAGCAGTGCTTCCATCAAATAAAAAGCATCGGTTCATTCTAAACATGTCATCGCATCGAAAATCATGGTGCACAAGTAGTAATACAGTGCACCATAATAGGAGAAACTCTTTTGAGTTTTATACTTTTTGGGGATAACGGTGTGCCGGTTACATGTCAATGCACTGTCAATCCAGTGCATTCTTGTTTACAATGTGCACCGGATAATACGATGTTTTTATAAGTTTAGTTTGGCGGTGCGTCTACTATTAGGGTGCACTAGTGCTTTCTAAATACGTTATCGCATCACAATGGTGCACAAGTATTAATAGAGTGCACCATAATAGGTGCAACTCTTTGTGATTTTTATAATTTTTTTGGGACAATGGTGCGACTGTTACATGTCAGTGCACCATCAAACCGATGCATTCTGTTTTACAATGACCATCGGTTAACATGTTGTTTTTTCATATGTTTAGTTTAGCGGTGCATCCATTATTAGGAAGCATCGATGCATTGTAGGAGTAGCCCTTTATGGGTTTTGTAATTTTTTGGGGATAATGGTGTTCCTACTACACATTATCGCACCGTCAATACAATGTGTTTTTGTTTACAATGCACACCGATTAAGGTTGTGTGTTTTATTTTTTAAATTTAGTTTATCGATGCGATATGCACATTATAGTACACTGTGGATGTAGTGCACTTATGATAGAAATGCACCATTCACGATGCACCTTGTAAATTTTATAGGGTGCACCGTCTGGAGGTGCGAGCTAAATGGATCGAATGCACTGCACAATTTTTTTGAATTTTTTTAAATTAGAGGGAAAATAAATCTCAATTTCAAATTTTAAGCTGCTAAAAATTCAAATTAGGAGGTTACAAAGATTTTACTTGGTCCTTTTTGTGTCGAAAAGGAATGGTAGTGATGTACACCAAATTTCAAAATTTTCCCACCATTTGGAAAAATTCAAAATCCACTAAGCAAGCAATGGAAGCCAAAAATTGAGCCATGTGGAACACGGATAATGGGGCATTTTAGAAGGGAAGGTACGACACTAATGCTCAGGGGGGGTCAAAATCACTGCAGAGATGGTAAAAATGGTTTTTTCAATTCGATATATTTTTATTTAACCATGTTTTGGTGCATTCAATACCCAATCGCACTGGTGTTGTTGTGTAGCACAACCGCAACCTAGATAAAAATAAAAAATAAAAAATTAAGAAATCTGTGGTTTTTAAATTCGATTTTTTTTAACCTAAGAGCGGTGCTCCTGAAAGTATATTGCATTGGTGTGTTTATATACAACAAGTGCACCATCAATGGATATTAAAAATAAAAAATAATGTAATAGGTATTTTATTTTGTTAATTTTTTATTTAACACTTTATGATGCACCCTAATATCGAATGACCCGATGCTTTTAGGGATCACAACTGCACTGGAAATGTAAATTAAAAATAAAAAAATAATTTAATCCGTGGTTTCGGTATTTTTTAACCCTAATACGATGCACCCAAATGTTGAATGCCCCAGTGTCATTATATAGAAATACAACACTGACAATGGAAATTAAAAAAAAAATTACTGTAATCTGGTGCTCTCCACAATCCGTTAACCCTACTTCACTGCTTTCAGATCAATTGTGTACCGATGCGCTTTAGTAATTTAAATGCACCGATTGTAAAATTTTAGATTTTTTCCACTTGTTGGTGTTTTTGGCTATGATGCAACATGATTTATGTCAGCACTAGTGCATTCATGTCCTATACGCACCGGTGCTATTGATTTATAGAAGCACATTGGAGAAAAACATCATCTAAAACCTCTACTTGTTCACCTCTACTAGTGGCTTCTTCTATAAACAGATATTTGGGCTCTTTTTAGAGGAGCATTTGCTATAACCTCCACTATAGGTACTTTTTCTTGTAGTGAATCTTGGCTCGCAGAACAAAGGACATAGTAAGGACAACCAGCCCTAGGTCAACTAGTCCAAGCCACAAGCAAAGAAAGGTAATGGAAATACAAAGAAAGATACCGGGAAATGGTGTGAGTTCCATAAGAGCCCCTGGAAAAACATTGATGAATGTCGCTCAAAGCAGTCATTGGTAGTGGAGATCAAGGATTTAGAGTTAGATACCAATTCTTACTCTAATTCAGAACTCGGTGTCGCAGTCGCAGACAAGGGAAAGTAAATAATTGATGTAGAACCCAACGCCACCATCGCTACCACAAATATCTATCCCGTTGATGTAAAGGAGCTGGAGTAAGGTGAGTGTCTCTTGCACTTGCATATGTGGGTAAATGGAACACCACAACATTTCATTGTTGACAATAGAATCCAAAAGAACTTGATTTTGACAGACGTAATCAATTGGTTAAAGTTTCTAACAACACCACACCCTCAACCCTACAACATTAGGTGGCTTAGCTAGGGATGAGTCATCTGCGTCAGTCAACAATGTCACTTACCTTACTACATCAAGCCCTTAAAAGATGAGGTAATGTGTGATGTTACCCCACTCGAAGTTTGTGATGTTATTTTAGGGAAACCATATATTGGAAGCATCATGCTGTGTATTAATATAGACCTCGTAGTTTCATTATTACTTTCGGAAAACAAATCTATATGATACTAGAGACAGTTCCCACTACTACAGTGTCTCATTACAACTAAACAATGCAGGAACATAATCTCACAAACTGGGAAATTTTTCCTCTTCATGATTTGCTCTGAAGGAGAATGAAATATCATTACAACATCCACCTCCTCCACACAGGGTCTCTCTACATAGCGGAAGCAGGTGGACAAGATCATGGAATAAAACATAGACATCTTCACCACACCTACCGGGGTGCCATTATATTGCTAGTTCAAGTACTCAATTGATTTGATACGCAGGGAACCTCTACCTAATGGGCCAATATGCATGTGTTCCCTCATTGAAAATGAAAAAATCAAGTGATAGATTCAAGAATTAATCCAAAAGGGGCACATCCAACCGAGCTCCTCACCTTGCGGGAGCCCAATCGTGTTGGTGCAGAAGAAAGATGTGACTTGGTGACTCCATATTGATTACAAAACTAAAAAAAAAAACATAGTTCGAAATCGACATCCCATTCCCTAGATCGATGATCTTCTCGACCAACTCAACGGTTCCAAGTATTTTAGTAAGATTGATTTGAAGTCCTGCTATCATTAGGTACCAATTGAGAGGACCAATTTTTGGAATAATGCCTTCAAAAACTTTCTTTTAGTTTGGCAGTTTTTTACGGGTTTTCGTGTCCAAAACTTCTAGGGCCGTTTTGAGGCCCTAAACGATGTTTTTTGGTGACATCATAGTACATACATATCAAAAGGTACTCTAGTCAAGAGAAATGTGTAATTCTCAGCTATACCTTTTCATTTGGATACCGAGCGCCCTAAACAAAGATTGTATGCAAAAGTTATGCCCCCAGGAAGTTGACACATCAACTGACCACCTCGGGGCCCACAAACCTTTTTATGGTTCATCGGGCCTAGGGTTAGGTTTTTGGATGTTTAGGGTTTTTTCCTTCATTATTATGATAAAAAGGCCCTTCGGCCTCCTTTTGTAATTAGCTTGTCACGAATGAGAGTAGCTGCCACATATATCCTCAAAGATAAAGCTACCACCATTCTTGCTTGTTTTATTTTACAATCTATTCTGTTTATTTCATTAATAGAATCTAAGTTTACTGTATATCACTGCGTTCCTTGCAATATATCTATGTATATGCTTTTATATATGCTTTTTCATTTCGTTCTCACATAAATCCATATTAGTCTACTCACGAATATTCCTTCTTGGATACCACCCTTATAGATAAGTGGTATTTTATTTCAACTGTAAATCAAAGAGAACCTAGACACCTGATATATTGTCACTCACAAACTGGCATAAGGTATGTGACATAGAGAAGAAGAAGGAAATTGTAGAATTGTTCGATTCATATGGAGAGCTTGATGATCCTGAATTTTTCGACAACTAGATCGAGAAAATTAATATTGGAATGAAAATGAAATCTATATTTAATGTGCTATTGCAAGTATCTTAAGATTATCCACTTACTAGATCCCATGCATATATTAAAAAAATGTTTAATTTTTTTGTGCATGCACATAACAAAAAAAAAAGTGACACATTGGGTGTGAGAATAGATCTTATTTCCTAAAATACTAGAAAAAAAGATTAGCAAAGAAAAGAAAGTGGAGGACAAGGTGGTCCACCTTGGTCTTTTAAAGAAGGTAATATTACTTGGATTTTGAAGAAATATGATCTTTCTATGGCAAATGATGTTATATTGGGTGTGAAGGTTCCTTCTTTATATAGGTCAACTCTATGATGCTACTTCACAATAGAATAACATTTGTCAAGGTTGAAATTACATGACCATATGAACCTTCTAAGGGTATGTATGACAATTACATACTTTTCTTTCTACAATGTAAATTATAATATGCTATACAATCATATTTTTATTCCAATTAATTTTCTGTGTTTATTTTGTAGTTCCCTTATCATTTTTTCATGTGTGGTTGCGTGAACCATAACTTCGCTCAAGACATACAGTGTGTCATATCTAATTATCTACATTTGTGGAATGGATTACAACAAAGGAGATTTATATGGATATCATTCCATGGTGGCATCAATAGAGAGAGTTGATATTGTTGGTATGTTTTAGGAGGAATTGCCAACAAGTTTCATGGACTAGCAAGTCAATCTTCTAATTCACCTACTTGATGAGGTTGAATTAGTTGAGATGGTCTCATGTCATTGGATGTTCTTCTTCGAGAGGTACATGAAAAAGTTGAAGGGGTTTGTTTAACAACAATAAAATCCCTAGGTGACTATAGTGGAGGGGTGCATAGTATATAAGTCATTCTATTAATCTAGTGAGTATATCAACCAAATCGATGATGCGGGTCAATCCATGAAGGTGGTTCACGATTTTTGGCAAGCGGAGTGGGAAAAATTTGTGCCGCGAACCCTCGATCGAGCTATTGAAAACTCTATCGAAGGTTTTAATTAAATACCCCGATCGAGTGCTTTAGAATACCTCGATCGAGGGTCTTAAAATACCTCGATCGAGGGATTACTTAAATGCTCGATCGAGCTTATGAGACAGTGAAAAAAAAAAAAATGGTCGCGGCCGGCCGATCGACACTGTTCCAACGACAACGACCCATCAAACTATCTCGACCGAGGCCGTGAGCTCGACCGAGGCCTTGAGACCACCACGTCACCCACCACACCACGCTACCATGCCACGATGTCATCCACTCCACCAGGTAAGTGGACCATAAACCCCCAATTTATTTTTAAAATTAAATTAAATTTCTTGTGTTTTTTGTTTGTATAAATTTGTATCAACCGCCGGTTTTATTTCTAAATGTGTATTGGCAAGCATAAATGTTAACGAATTACACATTTGGAAATAAAACCAGAAACATTTAATAAACGTTGCCGGTTGTGGGTTTTTTTTCTTCAATAAATTTTTAAACTCATTGAAAACATGTGTAGCAATTTTAAGTTTATGTTTTATGCTTTAAATTTTAAATTTAGGTTGTATTTATTTTTTCAAATTATTAATATTTTTTTATATCAATCGGTAGCGTTTATGCTACCAGTTTGATTTTAAAATGTGTATTGGCAAGCATAAACGCTGCCCATTTTTTTCAATCCTCTGAGAATGCTAGGAGGATTGAAAAAAAATATACATATTTCAAAATAAAACCGACAACATAAACGTTATTGGTTAAACGTTCTCGTTTTTTTCCAATATACGGTCATATAACCATGTAACAAAAACCATTAACATTATAAAAAAAACATTTGAAAACCTTTGAAATTGAAATTGAAATTCTAATTTCAAATTAAAATTGGAATTGAAATTGAAATTTTAAATTAAAAATTGAAATTGAAATGTTAATTACAGATTTTAATTGCAATTGAAATTTGTAATTGAAATTGCAATTAGAATTGTAAGTGGAATTGCAATTGAAATTGGAAATTTAAATTGAAATTCGAAATTCGAATTGAAATTCGAAATTCGAATTGAAATTCAAAATTGGAAATTGAAAATTGAAATTGAAAATGAAAATGAAAATGAAAATGATATTGGAAATTGATATTGAAATGAAATTGAAATGGAAATGGAAATGAAATTTGAGAATTGGAAATGGAATTAGAATTGGAAATCGAAATTGAAATCAAAATTTGAAAACCTTTGAAATTTATATTGAAATTTTAATTGCAATTTCATTTTCAATTTGATGAAATTGCAAATTGCAATTGGATTTGCAATTGAAATTGAAATGGCAATTGGAATTTCAATTTGAAATTTGAATTTGATATTGAAATTGAAATTGAAAATTGACATTTGAAATTGAAATTCGTATTGGAAACTGGAAATGGAAATGGAAATGGAATTGAAATTGGAAGTGGAAATTTAAAATTTGAAAATTGCAGTTTGAAATTTGACTTGTGACTTATCGGTGTTCACCGATCACAATTACAATTTGAAATTTCAAAATTGAAAATGAAAATGAAACCAAAATTGATATTGAAATTGAATTTGAAATTTGAAATGAAATTGAAATTGAAATTTGAAATGTAAATAGAAATTGAAATTTAATTTGAGAAATAGAATTGGGATTAGAAGTAGAATTGGAATTGGATTTGGAAATTGAAATAGAAATAGAATTTGAAATTGAAATTGAAATTGAAACTTGAAACTTGAAATTTCAAATCGAAAACTGAAGATGAAATTGAAATTGAAATTGACATTGGAAGTTTATGTGAAATTGAAGATGAAATTTGAAATTGAAATTGAAATTGAAATTTGATTTTGGAATTTGGAATTGAATTTGAAATTGAACTTTGAACTTTGAACTTTGAAATTGAAATTGAAATTTTAAATTTTAAATTTTAAATTGAAATGTGAGATTGAAATTTGAAATTGAAATAGAATTTGAAATTGAAATAGAATTTGAAATTGAAATTGAATTTGAATTTGAAATAGAAAACTGAAATTGAAATTGAAATGTGATGCAAAGAGTTCTCAATAGATAACTTCATTGCTTCGTGCTCGGCGGAGCACGAGAGGATCCGACATCCCCCAAGAGGGTGGCCATCGACATTGCTCTCATTCATCGAGGAGAAAGGTGACACCAGGGACAGTTGCAGCCGGAGGCAGCAGTAGGAGAGATAGTGCATTGGTTCATCTATTCATCCCGACAATGTACATATTGATCCTGAGTAGGAGGAGGTGCGCCAGGACACAGGTACGTCATGTGCATATTTTTTGTTAGATATGCTTTTAGTAAATTTTTAATATAGAATGTATTGAATTTCACATGCAAGTTATAATATATATATTCACTAACATTTGTGTTTTGGTTTGGATTGTAGGTGCATCGGGGGGCTCATGTGATGCTGAGGTTTCACGCATAACTCTTACTGATATTGCCACCCAACGAGAGTGGGTGCAATCGTGCATGTGCACACTTAGGGAGGATTCTCCCACTAGATGCTCATTATTCATGATGCTATTGACAATTGATGATATGTTGGACCTCTACAGGAGAGTGGGATCTCTTACTGACATTTGGCGTTTTACATGCCAGAGGAGAAGACAGGATGTCATGGGCCCCCATAAATGGAAAGATGTCAAAGGTTCCACAAGAGGGCATGACATAAAGGGTACTTTGTTCGACATCCCTCATGACCTCCCTGCTGGTCAACCGTTTAGACTCAAGGAGTTTAAGCTCGAGGCCGCATCAACATATGTATACGATAGATTCATCGGAGCATGGGGCATGTTCCCCCACCATGACCAGGTCCCTTTGTACTTTGAAAAACACATATATGCAGAGTTTGTTCTAGGCATGCACCCAGACTATAGCAACATGGGATTTGAGTTCTTTGGTGCTAGTAAGGGACGTTCCTACCACCGTCCCGAGGCTTGTAGAGACCCCACTTTCGTACCACCCCCTCTGAGGTTGGTACCTATTCCAGATAGGGTGGTCATCAGGGAAGGGGATGTGACACAATCATCCCATCTTGCTACAGAGGCTAGGCATTGGATAACATACTCGTTGTTCACTGCCATGGGCAGTGTTGTTGTTGCTGTGCAGGGAGAGGCGTCTAGACCACCCCTTGCACCTGTACATATAGAGATAGAGTGGGTCGACAATGACCTGTTCAATTTATTAGATGATCATGACATATAGTCGTATGCTCGATCATCCCGATATGCATACTTCTGGTTGTATCGTACACACTGCGCTCCGAGACAGGTATATTTTTGTGCAATTATGTATATATTCTTTCATGTTACATCATATTATATGTCCTAAATTGAATGCTCAATAATAGTTAAGGGGTGTATTTTATTGCGGGACCATATACATGGATGAGCTCTTTCGTAGTGAGCCATCGGTTGGTCCATCCACTTGTCCCCACCGGTGGGATACAGTAGTCGAGGTAAGTTATAATTTATGTTCCAATTGAATTTGTGTTTATTAATATTAGTTTAAATCATTTATGTTTTAATTCTTAATTTGAGACATTATGTTTTAGAGCCTAAATTTGAATTGCAAATTGTACAGGGCAAAGGCAAGGCCGTTGCTCAAGATGACACACATGAGGACTGCGAAGGTCCTAACTAGCCAGGTCTAGACACAGAGGTGAGTTTTAATTTATGTTCCAATTCATTTCACATTTAGTAATTTCATTTTATACTTTATGTTTTAATTCTTGAATTATAACTTTTATGTTTTTGTAGTGCCCCTAGACTACTGTAGACATTGAGGGAACTTGCTTAGTGACCCGACTGTTTCAAACATTAATAAATTAATACTTTGATTTTATTTTGAGTATATTTATGATTACGATTGATTGTAAATCAATAAAATAATGATTTATGTTTGTGAGAAATGTGTGTAGCGATAGGTGAAATGGTTCACCGAAAGACACACAAAGGAACATGGAGGGTCGTAGAGTACGGGTAAATCACACACAGGGGAAGCGACGACGATGTCAACTTCCGACAAGAATACCACGCATGAGCAGATAAGCATTGATCCGCTTGCTCAAGAGGAATGCGTGAGGACGTACGAGGTGGGCCACAACGGAGCTGGTCACGTACGCGTTGAGGGGCGCGCAGTGAGAACGGACTCACTCCTCAGCGCCATTAGTCCCTAGATAGCATGTAGACGGAGGATGGATGGTAACGATTCCTAAAATCCCTACAAAAGTTCCCGCAAGTCAAAACGGAAAGATGGTGGCAGAAGGGCCCGACGATGCGGTACCCTGTCGAGAACGGAAAGAATGGATGCAAGGACCCAACGATGAGGTACCATGCCAAGGAATGGAAACCATGGATGACTGGACCCGACGGAGTGGTGCCATGTCAAGGAATTAAAATTAAGGAACTAGGAGCCCAACGACGCGGCACCGTGATCCTAGTGAGTTTGATTGTTAAATTAAACTGCATAAAAACTTAGGAGAATAACTCTAGATTATTACTTGGCAAATGCATAAAAATAGTTTAGACATTTGCACATGAATAGTTATTTTGTTGAGCATTTAAAATAATAGAAATCATTATTTAGGAGCAAAATAGAATCCTAAGATTAGACACCTAGTCAACTAAAAGCTAGGAGTGGATTAAAATATCTGGGGGACAAACTAGAGCAAACTTAGGGGTGTAGGTGCACTTCCCAAAGAAACTGACACTTGGATGGGTGAGTGTTTTAATTAAATAATTAATTAAAATTATTTAATTATGCATGAAGCGACATGTGTCGCATGAGATTTTCCTTTATAAGGAAGGCTTAGGGAATGGGTAAAGGGCCCATAATTTGGACGATTGTCGTAATTTTCGAATGCCTCAAAGACTTGCTGCTATCGAAGGGTTGGCTGAGAAATCCTGGTGGGAAGGGAAGCCCAAGCTGAATTTCTGAAATATATGTGTGAACTCTACGACCCGAAGCTCGGGGGAGGCCATGCGACTGAAAGCATGAGCCTATGGTTGGGTGGCGAAGCTAACGGTTGCTTCGCCTATGGTTAAACGAGCTTCTGCTGGAGGGGCACAACGAGCGAAGTGGATTTCAAGGGAAAGCGGGATCGGACTGACGACGACGACTACTCCTCCAACAACAGATTCAGGTATTGTGTTTTTGTTAGTTCTTGAATTTGATAAGTTTTATTAATAATTATGCATCATACTGGTTATATTGTGTTTTAAGTTTCTAATAATTTTTAAGTAAGCAAGAACAAAAAGGGGGGGGTTCCCTACATATGGTATCAGAGCCGGTCGAGCCTTGAGGGCACCGGACTCATACTTCCACCGAGGGGTTGTCGGTACCTTCGTCAAGGTGGGAACCAGACCGTCGAAACATCTGCTGCTGCAACTATCTCCTGGATCTCGATTCGACCGCCAATCAGGTTCAATTGTTTTAATATTATTTCCGAGAATTCTGGGTTTTTATACTTTCGATCTGGTGCTTAGGAATAAATAAATTCTACGTTTGCAATTAGAGGTTTTATTGATTTTCTTGTTGTTATGGTGGAACGAATATACGAATTATATTTAACATGCTACAATTAAATTACAGATTGAATCGATCTGGTTATTCAAGATCGCTGTATTTATTAAACTATAAGTTATGTTTTCTTCCATTTTTGATCTATAAATCTCTGTATAATTACTTCAAAATTCATCAGCGATTAGAAATCTGAATGCGGAATGTAGATCATTGGCGAAAGATTATTAATCCCAGTAACTCAGTAAATGGAGTGTAAGCTATTTTTACCCTTAAATTTTATGTGTATTTTCTTACCCTCGGTATATCAATCTTACTTAACATTCTGGGATTCATAATTTCGAACTGTAACCGCTGTTTCTCCATCTCCTGCATATCAAATTTTGGGCGATTTCAAATTTAAGAAACGGACCTCTGTTTTTCTATTTCTGTTAGCCATTGAGTAATTCCAGGAATCGTGATTATGACTTATCAACGCTATTTTTTCTATTCACTGTACAACGAATTCTTATAGCTGATGGAATGGGTTTTCTGTATTCAATTACGATTTACATAGTAAACTCATCACATACCTGTTCGACGAGCTAGAAATTTTTCCCCAAATTTCGAAACGAATTTCTCTGCACATTAATTGGCAGTGGAATGGCGGTTTGCTCCTTATATTTTTTTTTTTTTTGAGTTCTAACCTCTAGGTTCAAATCGGTTATTAACTGGCAGTTCTTAAAATCTAGTCTTGATATCGATCTACAATTAATCTGTATGACTTCGAATGGAACCGATTTAGGGATCTGTGTTGACTCTCGAATGGGTGAATGACTCCATATTCCTTTTGGTATGTAATCCCGATTTTATTTTTGAACTTATTTAAAATCTCTGTATCCCTTCGCTATTGGTGAGATCCCGAGTATAATCGAATTCCAGATCTTTTGTAATAAATCTTGCTTGACCCTGGAATTTAATGAACTTTACTGCATTAAATTCATCATAAAATTTATTTTTCTATTTTTAATTTTCTGCGATCTTGCATTTGATAAATGTTTTGAGCAATAAGAGTATGCTGATTCTAAACCCGGCATACGGATCTTAGTGTAAGAGTAGAACGACTCTGCAAAGATTTGATTCCAGGTTGATCTTCTTTCTGGCTGTTATTTAATGATAACTGCGTTTTGAAGTTCGAGATCCATCCATACTCGCGGTTTGGTAGATATTCCATCTGGCTGTTATTTAATGATAACTGCATTTTGAAGTTCGAGATCCATCCATACTCCGTTTTGGTAGATATTCTTTTTGGCTTAGTTTTGATGATAACTGTCATTTGAAGGTTGAGATATATTCATACTGGAGTTTAGGTTGATACTTCTTTCTGGTTGTTAATTGATGATAACTGCGATTGAAGTTGGAGATCTATTCATACTTGAGATTTGACCGATCTTCTTTCTGGTCTTTATTTTGTTGACTACTGATTTTTGAAAACATAGGGTTATTGCTGCGTTTCAGTAGGTTGTTGTTTTTCGATCTTAGCATAGTAGCAATAGATATCGGCGTCAATACTGTAATTCCTTCCTTCGATGTCTTTTGAATATGAAAGCATGGGGACAATGTTTAGCTAAGGTGTAGAGGATGACATCCAAATGGAGAGTCGATTCCCCTTTTTGCATTACTACTATTTTCAATTTGCAGTAAGTCAATATCGAGGTACCATCGAAAGAGATGAAGGCGTAGATCCTTCAGATTTCCTGTACGATTACGTTTGAAATAATGCTGTTGTGGGGTTATTGCTCAGCAAGGTAGGAAAGGTATATTCCTGATTATTACTTTTATATATGTGTACATGTGGCTATCAGTCTATTGCGTAGAGGTTAGGGAAAACTCTGCCAAGGCAGATGGAAGGTTCTGTTTTGTTCAAAATTCTACGAAGGGGTAGGACGGCTCCCTACATATGGTAGCAGAGACGCTGTGATGTACCTTCGTAGTGGCACCAGGTATACCGTGAAACTCTTGACACCTGTTCAAACCCACTCGGATGGAGCTGAGACCTCGCAGCTGTCACTGAGTATTACACTCGGATTTGAAGCACGGTGGATGATGTCTAATATTAGACTCTATGTGTCGAGTATTAGACTCTATGTGTCGATACATATTTATCTAATTAATAGATGATGTCTAATATTAATTTAAGATTGATGTACTTTAGTGCATAAGGTGTTTTTCTGTTTTATATATATATAAGTACTTAAATTTATCTACCAGAGCGTTGTGCTAATATCCTCTTATTAATGTTCCACTCGTATCTACTCCGTCTTTGAAGGAGATCCCCTAGTATTCTTCTAGTTAGACATTTCCCGAGATAGGATTAAGTGAAGTTACACGCATGATTTACGGGATGTCTATCAAAATCGTTGATAACAAACCAAATCCGTTCCCCAACTCCAGTATTCTATCAATCATCTTGTACACCGATTCATGCCCACAGAATCGTGACTGTGTTTTCCTGAGTAGACTGAAGCTATATAAAGTGAGAGATGATATGTGTATTTCTTATATAAATAGATAATCGTGTAAGTCCGACAGAACTTAGTGCGTATTGCAATACTTATGCCTTTGTTCTTAATAGGAATAAATATCTATTAAATTATGGACAGTAAAATTATTACGATTTGTCAACAATAATTGTGCGTAGATACCTTTGTCGATATCATGTAATCCAAGAAATGAAAGAAGACAACTACTTTAAATTATATGAGTGAATTGATTTTAATTTGGGATCATGGTTACTTTCTTTAGATTGTAGGCATGATTAGAAATTATGTTAAGTTAGAAATCATTTAAAATGTTTTACATAGATGTTAAGGAAATAAAGATATATAATCACTTATGGAAAACTCTGGATTATTCCCATATAAATATGTTATATAGATATATACGGTATGGTCCCTCTACATTAATATATGCACAAAAGAACGAATGGAGTTAAGATGCTATAAAAATATATGCACAAAAGAACGAATGGAGTTAAGATGCTATAAAAAGAAAGAGAAAACGGAAGGACTTATTTATGATATATATATAAGAGAAAGGTATAAATCTCAAACATGAATGTAGTAAACAAGTATTTGATAACTTAGTAAAATCCATGAACAAAGTTATGCTTAAGATATCTGAAATTACAATTCTTTACATGTATATATATATATATGTTTGTATTTATCATAGAGTTTAAATACATGTGTAGAGCTCGTTCATAGAATTAAGATTATTACATTCTCATATGAATATGATATCGGTTAGATAAAGAAAAGAACAATTATATATATATTTTTTTTATTTATCAAAGAGTATAAATACATGTGTGATATTTATGTGAAAAAGTTGTAAGTAATTTTATGCAAGGCAGCTTAGGATAGTGAATTTGATAATTGCTTGAATACAAATTTTGTTTTAGATATCATATATGTAAAATTGCTAATTTTGAGATGACAATGGGATAGTTGTCCTTTAGATTTAATGTACATAAAGGTAAGTCAATTGTATGGATAAATATAGTCCTTATATATCAAGGGTTATTTTAGAATAAGTGTGTAGTGAATTTTTATATATGACAAACAAAGACAACTCAATTAAAGTTGGGTTAATAAGTGCTTTTAGATATGATGATTAGAGGCAAATTAATAAGTTTTATTTACAAAGGGAGGTAGAAAGGAGAATTATTCTTATATTGATACCATAGGAATAAATTATAAGGGAATACCCTAATAGTTAAACTTAAAAAGTTAGTTGAGAAAATGTTTAGAAATTTTGATGATTATGACTATGAAAGAAATTAGTGGGCTTATATATCTATATCTATATATGCGGGTTGATTTTATGAAGATAATTTTATATACGTTATATATATGATTATTTTTAGGAAAGGAATTTTTTGTGTCAATCTATGTATGGAATTTTTTAGATATATATAGAGTATATATTTCTAAGTATATATTAAGTGTTATTGTATTGAGATTATTATAAAAGAAAACTTGATTTATTTATGACCAATCGATAGAATCATGATTGAGGTGTAATTGTTATGTGTGTGTTTAATGGTTAATACTAAAAATAGAGATTTATACGGTAATCAACCATGGTTATTGTAGATAGCTACTATTGTTCATGAAATTATAGGTTATGTTTGAATAGACTTATGAACCTTCTAGTCGAAGTAGGAGATGCATAAATGACTTGGTAATGATGAATTATAACTCGGAAGACCTACCAATGGAACATACGTAAGAAGATATGATGAAAGGGTAGAGATTTTCTACTTATAAATTAAATAGTGGTGTTTTAAACTAAATGAAGATTTATTAGGTACAATAAAAGCAATTTTATGTGTCTATTACATGGGGATTCAAGGACCTTGTGAAAAGTAAAGGAAAGCATGAATCTAAGTTAGGACATTTAAAACGTTTCCTACATAACCATGATAAGAAGACATGTGGACGAATATATTGGGTGGATTTACGAAATGATGGGAAATTGATAAATTTTAACTGACAAGACACTAAGATACTTAGATGGACGAGACTTTAAGAGATTGTCGAGGGAGAAAAATAGACATAAAATATGAAAACGAGATATCAGTGTGATCAGTATGATGAGCTGAACTCAACGACATGCATTTTGCATTATGACAAAACCATTTATGAAAAACACAGGACTACGAACTTGACATTTAACCATGGTATCGAAATGGTCAAATGAAGACAATGTTTCATAATAAGAAGTATGGAGACGATTAGCATAATAAACTGAACGCAATGAATCTAACATTGGGTCATGATCAAACTTGATGAAATGACAATTAACCCTCGAGATGGAACTCAATGGGGTTAAGAAAACACACATTATACAAATTGATGAAACTAACGAAGTGGTCTTATGGCAAAATGAATGATGAAATGAGGTAAGGATGAGATAATCTCATTAACCTCGAGTAATGATATTGATGAAAGGAATAAGAGATCAATTTTTTATATGTTCGACTAAGTCACTAAGTCTCGATGCCTCGAATCCTATTGAATCGAGAATTGGTTTCTGAGTATTTGAGGGTCTCTCATGATTTGTTAAATCCGTGATTATAACTTACCTATTTTTTTTTACTTTATGATGCTTACCTTCTCGTCTTGGAGGGATAATAACCAGATAGATTTAAATCCTTACTTGGATTTGTTATGTTTTGATAAAATTTTGGTGGTTGTTGATGCATTGCAGCTTGTTGAAAATTTGGACATCATGGACCTTTGTGAATGAATAAGAGATATAGAAAATCTAGTTAGAACTGACAATTATGGAATGTATTATCGTATTGATATGATATGAAGATAGGATTAAGTTCCTGAGGGTGTATTGTAACCATACTAGATGATATTGGAGCTAATGTCTTTAACCACTTGTGCTTATAGCCATGATTATTGGAGAAAATTAGAATACAGTGACATGGGGATGAGAATATAAAAACAAGATAACGCCTAGCGTCGAAAGTACAAGAACAAAAATTAACTTCGAGACGAAGTTCTATTTAGGAGGGGGTGTATGTAATGCCCCTAGAATGACTCTGGACCTTAAGGGCACCTATCGAGTGACCCGGCTGAACAACTTCGATATAATGGTCTCTTGAGCCTTATTATGTCTTAAATGATTGAGGAAAACCTGAAGATGGGAATGATGACAATAATTGATAAATGAATTAAGGAATTAAATTATACGTGTGGAGTGGAATAATTGATTGATTACATCTTGCTTAATGATTAGCTCTGATTATTCAAGTCAAAGTGCAGTAGGATAGTTATAGTCCCAGCTCTGCGACTTGGGAGTACATAACTGAGATGCGTCATAACTTTCCATTTTTTTCTGAACTTCGGGACGAAGTTCTAAATAAGTAGGGGTGTATGTAGTGCCCCTAGACTACTGTAGACATTGAGGGAACTTGCTTAGTGACCCGACTGTTTCAAACATTAATAAATTAATACTTTGATTTTATTTTGAGTATATTTATGATTACGATTGATTGTAAATCAATAAAATAATGATTTATGTTTGTGAGAAATGTGTGTAGCGATAGGTGAAACGGTTCACCGAAAGACACACAAAGGAACATGGAGGGTCGTAGAGTACGGGTAAATCACACACAGGGGAAGCGACGACGATGTCAACTTCCGACAAGAATACCACGCATGAGCAGATAAGCATTGATCCGCTTGCTCAAGAGGAATGCGTGAGGACGTACGAGGTGGGCCACAACGGAGCTGGTCACGTACGCGTTGAGGGGCGCGCAGTGAGAACGGACTCACTCCTCAGCGCCATTAGTCCCTAGATAGCATGTAGACGGAGGATGGATGGTAACGATTCCTAAAATCCCTACAAAAGTTCCCGCAAGTCAAAACGGAAAGATGGTGGCAGAAGGGCCCGACGATGCGGTACCCTGTCGAGAACGGAAAGAATGGATGCAAGGACCCAACGATGAGGTACCATGCTAAGGAATGGAAACCATGGATGACTGGACCCGACGGAGTGGTGCCATGTCAAGGAATTAAAATTAAGGAACTAGGAGCCCAACGACGCGGCACCGTGATCCTAGTGAGTTTGATTGTTAAATTAAACTGCATAAAAACTTAGGAGAATAACTCTAGATTATTACTTGGCAAATGCATAAAAATAGTTTAGACATTTGCACATGAATAGTTATTTTGTTGAGCATTTAAAATAATAGAAATCATTATTTAGGAGCAAAATAGAATCCTAAGATTAGACACCTAGTCAACTAAAAGCTAGGAGTGGATTAAAATATCTGGGGGACAAACTAGAGCAAACTTAGGGGTGTAGGTGCACTTCCCAAAGAAACTGACACTTGGATGGGTGAGTGTTTTAATTAAATAATTAATTAAAATTATTTAATTATGCATGAAGCGACATGTGTCGCATGAGATTTTCCTTTATAAGGAAGGCTTAGGGAATGGGTAAAGGGCCCATAATTTGGACGATTGTCGTAATTTTCGAATGCCTCAAAGACTTGCTGCTATCGAAGGGTTGGCTGAGAAATCCTGGTGGGAAGGGAAGCCCAAGCTGAATTTCTGAAATATATGTGTGAACTCTACGACCCGAAGCTCGGGGGAGGCCATGCGACTGAAAGCATGAGCCTATGGTTGGGTGGCGAAGCTAACGGTTGCTTCGCCTATGGTTAAACGAGCTTCTGCTGGAGGGGCACAACGAGCGAAGCGGATTTCAAGGGAAAGCGGGATCGGACTGACGACGACGACTACTCCTCCAACAACAGATTCAGGTATTGTGTTTTTGTTAGTTCTTGAATTTGATAAGTTTTATTAATAATTATGCATCATACTGGTTATATTGTGTTTTAAGTTTCTAATAATTTTTAAGTAAGCAAGAACAAAAAGGGGGGGGTTCCCTTGATACCATATGTAGGGAACCCCCCCCTTTTTGTTCTTGCTTACTTAAAAATTATTAGAAACTTAAAACACAATATAACCAGTATGATGCATAATTATTAATAAAACTTATCAAATTCAAGAACTAACAAAAACACAATACCTGAATCTGTTGTTGGAGGAGTAGTCGTCGTCGTCAGTCCGATCCCGCTTTCCCTTGAAATCCGCTTCGCTCGTTGTGCCCCTCCAGCAGAAGCTCGTTTAACCATAGGCGAAGCAACCGTTAGCTTCGCCACCCAACCATAGGCTCATGCTTTCAGTCGCATGGCCTCCCCCGAGCTTCGGGTCGTAGAGTTCACACATATATTTCAGAAATTCAGCTTGGGCTTCCCTTCCCACCAGGATTTCTCAGCCAACCCTTCGATAGCAGCAAGTCTTTGAGGCATTCGAAAATTACGACAATCGTCCAAATTATGGGCCCTTTACCCATTCCCTAAGCCTTCCTTATAAAGGAAAATCTCATGCGACACATGTCGCTTCATGCATAATTAAATAATTTTAATTAATTATTTAATTAAAACACTCACCCATCCAAGTGTCAGTTTCTTTGGGAAGTGCACCTACACCCCTAAGTTTGCTCTAGTTTGTCCCCCAGATATTTTAATCCACTCCTAGCTTTTAGTTGACTAGGTGTCTAATCTTAGGATTCTATTTTGCTCCTAAATAATGATTTCTATTATTTTAAATGCTCAACAAAATAACTATTCATGTGCAAATGTCTAAACTATTTTTATGCATTTGCCAAGTAATAATCTAGAGTTATTCTCCTAAGTTTTTATGCAGTTTAATTTAACAATCAAACTCACTAGGATCACGGTGCCGCGTCGTTGGGCTCCTAGTTCCTTAATTTTAATTCCTTGACATGGCACCACTCCGTCGGGTCCAGTCATCCATGGTTTCCATTCCTTGGCATGGTACCTCATCGTTGGGTCCTTGCATCCATTCTTTCCGTTCTCGACAGGGTACCGCATCGTCGGGCCCTTCTGCCACCATCTTTCAGTTTTGACTTGCGGGAACTTTTGTAGGGATTTTAGGAATCGTTACCATCCATCCTCCGTCTACATGCTATCTAGGGACTAATGGCGCTGAGGAGTGAGTCCGTTCTCACTGCGCGCCCCTCAACGCGTACGTGACCAGCTCCGTTGTGGCCCACCTCGTACGTCCTCACGCATTCCTCTTGAGCAAGCGGATCAATGCTTATCTGCTCATGCGTGGTATTCTTGTCGGAAGTTGACATCGTCGTCGCTTCCCCTGTGTGTGATTTACCCGTACTCTACGACCCTCCATGTTCCTTTGTGTGTCTTTCGGTGAACCGTTTCACCTATCGCTACACACATTTCTCACAAACATAAATCATTATTTTATTGATTTACAATCAATCGTAATCATAAATATACTCAAAATAAAATCAAAGTATTAATTTATTAATGTTTGAAACAGTCGGGTCACTAAGCAAGTTCCCTCAATGTCTACAGTAGTCTAGGGGCACTACATACACCCCTACTTATTTAGAACTTCGTCCCGAAGTTCAGAAAAAAATGGAAAGTTATGACGCATCTCAGTTATGTACTCCCAAGTCGCAGAGCTGGGACTATAACTATCCTACTGCACTTTGACTTGAATAATCAGAGCTAATCATTAAGCAAGATGTAATCAATCAATTATTCCACTCCACACGTATAATTTAATTCCTTAATTCATTTATCAATTATTGTCATCATTCCCATCTTCAGGTTTTCCTCAATCATTTAAGACATAATAAGGCTCAAGAGACCATTATATCGAAGTTGTTCATCCGGGTCACTCGATAGGTGCCCTTAAGGTCCAGAGTCATTCTAGGGGCATTACAGTTTTAGTTAGATAATTTTTAATAAATCTAACTTATTTGTAATGTAATGGCATCTTACACAGGAATCACTATAGGTGGGTGTTGATGCTACAATCACTTTCTCAGATGATTGGGATACAACTCGACCACATGGTCCTGATGAGGGCCCCATCTACCCATATTCCGACCTAGATGCCGGATATCACCATTGACTCGGCTCAGGTGATTTTCGCATCCATCCATTAGAATTTTTCACTTCTTGTTGAATATAATGCATTGGTCAAAATATAAATAACTTACAAAGTTCACAATTTTAACTTTTACAGTATGTTGAGATCAAGGCCTTCTTTCATAGTTTAACGTCTCAAGGCCAGGATGGGCCTAGTACAGGTGAAGGCGGTCATAGGGACGATCAAGGGCCTCGTGGGGGTAGTGACTAATGAGTTGATGATGTATACATTTCCATGTTTTGGATATTTTCATATTTTGGATATTTGAACATGTTTTGGAAATGCAATTTTCCATATATTTTGTTATATATTTTACATATATTTCATCATATTGATGTCTGCATGTGTATTTTGTATCTTCATTAAATGAAGTTGATCGTCTTTTATTTTACATCTAGATATAGTTATTACAGTTACATTTATGTTTTGTCATTTCAATTGCAAATTTAATGTATAGTGATTACAATATACAAGTTCAATCTCAATTACATTACAATTGCAAATTCAAAATTTAAAATTAAATTGTGTACATTACAATTTAAAATTTAAATTACAATTTTACATAAATGTGTAATTTAAATTGAGAATTCGATGTGTAGTTACAATTTAAAAGTTCAATTTCGACTATAATACAATTTCAAATTTCAATTTTAATGTGTAATTTCAATTGAAAATTCGATGTGTAGTTACAATTTAAAAGTTCAATTTTGACTACAAATTACAATTGCAAATTCAAAATTTAGAATTCAATTGTACATTACAATTTAAAATTGAAATTAACGATGATACTAACCGGGGAGGAGTGACGAGAGTGATACAACCTATCTTCCCTGAGACCTAACCATCCTAGTTCACCTCTCGGCTTTGCCTGCAGGCCTCTCCTGCACAGGCCGCTTGTTGATGTATATGTAACTTCGGAATGTATTTCATCTGTGTATTATATATATATTTATTGTACCCTTATAAGAGATGTGTTATTCCTCTATAAGGAAGTGTCGTCATGTGGATTGACAAGTGTCGCAAGTGTGTGTACTTGCCGATGGGTTATTAGACCACCATATGGGGTCGGCCCTGATTAATATATATTATAATGTGGATGTACTCAAGTAGACAAGTCGGCCCCAGTAGGTCACTGGGCAAAAAGGTGAGTATAAATAGAGATAGGAGATCTCTATTTTACTCACTCGGAAAAGTAACTATCTCTCTCTCTGAAAAGTGGCGCACTAGTGAGGAGGAGGAGGATCATCTGCTAGGAGACTATCTCAGTGTTATTTGGTTGTATTTTGGTTTAGCCATTGCTCTCTCTATCTCTGAGGAAGTTGTGGGGTTTTTCACCTTAGGGTTTTCCCCACGAAAACTCTGTGTCTCTTGTCTCTATGCTTTTGATTCTTGTGATGCTTGTGATGCTTGTCATATTATGATTGTCATGCATTGATATACTGTAGATGTTATTCTCTCAGCAAAGATCCTATAGTATTGTGATTTAATACTGAAAATTTAACATGGTATCAGAGCTTAACTGAGAAGAAGACATTTTGCAGTGACGGAAGCTTGTATTCCTTGTTTATTGGGTTTCTCTCCACATATTTTTGAAATTCAGTATAGTAGATTGGATCTACTCATCAAGGCGCATCTATCTGTCCAATCAGAATTCAGTTCCGACCATTTTCAGATTTGGCCCTAAAAATTAGGGTTTCCACAAAAATAGGAATTTTTGGAAACTGAAGGCACAGCTGGAAGCTCCTTGCAAAATTCGAAGGTTAGAGCTTTGGATCGAGATTTTTGGCTGGGTAGATCTCCGAGAAACTCAAACCCTAATTCAGGGCTCTCCCTAGTGAACCCGGGAGGACAAAAAGGCAATTTTGAAGGACAAGACTTTGCTGATCTCAAATTCTGAATATACTAGGCTGATCAGCTCTCCAAGGCGCATCTTTCTATCCTTTCGGAATTTTGAAATTCACATTTTGAATTTTTAGGGTTTCTCTGACAAACCCTAATCCCGGACCAGATCCAGTTTTCAGCACTTCAAGTGGTAAGTTCTAAATCTTTTCTATTTCCATTTGAAGTACTCTTAAAGATGTCTCTTCACACCAAGCTTGAGGATAAGCTTGAAGGGGCTGATAACTTCCGAGCCTGGAAGTATAGGATTGGGTTAATCCTGGAAGAGAATGAGTTGGACTCATATGTGAAAGAAGACATCCCTATCCCAGAGGATGAAGAAGCCAAGGCATTGCACAAGAAGAACTTGGTCAAGGCAAAGAGAATCATTGCTGATTCTATCAAAGACCATCTCATACCTCATGTGTCTTCTCTTAAGACACCCAAAGAGATGTTTGAATCTTTGACCAAGCTATTTGAAGGAAAGAACATAAATCGGAAGATGACCCTGCGGAACCAATTGAAAGTAGTGAAGTTTCAGAATGGAGAAACCATTCAATCTTACTTTTCAAGGGTATCTTAGATCAAGGAACAATTAGAAGCAGTAGATGAAATGGTGGAAAATGGTGAGGTGGTGATGACTACTCTAAATGGCCTACCCAGGTCATGGGATTCCTTTATTCAAGGAATTTGTGCAAGGAAGAAGTTGATCTCCTTCAGTAGACTTCGGGAAGAATGTTCTCAAGAAGAAGCTAGACTTATAGCTCGTGAGGAAAAGATGGGAGGAGAAGATCAAGCTCTTGCAGCTCACACCAAAAGAAGCAAAACCAAGAAGGATCACTCTCACCACAAAAGATCTCATCAAAGGAGTAAGAAGGACCTAAGATGCTTTACATGCAATGAGAAGGGCCACTATGCTTCAGATTGTCCCAAGAACAAAAGGGATAATAACAACAATTTCAGTAAGAAGAAGAAGGGCAGCAAAAGAAGATTTCATGCTCATGTTGCCGAAGATGATGAACCTCCAAAGAAGAAGGCTAAGGCAGAAAGTAGTAGTGATGATGACTCATCAAGTGAAGAAGAATATGTTCTAATTTCTGCTCTTACAGGTACCATCTCCCATGGATGTAATGATTGGTTGATTGATAGTGGGGCTTCCAAACACATGACTGGGTTTAAAGAATCCTTTGTGAACCTATCTGAACATGAGTCACCCCATAAGGTGAAACTTGGGGATGATTATCAATACCCAATCAAAGGAAGTGGTGAAGCCTCCTACAACCTAGATTCTGGAAAATCATTGAAGATGAAAGAAGTACTTTATGTACCTGGGCTCAAGAAGAACTTACTCTCCATCTCTGCATTGGATGCAAAAGGTATGAGGGTTGCATTTGTGGATGGCCAAGTCCTAATGTGGCCAAAGGGAAAGACCATAGATGATGCAGTAGTGATTGGAGAGCAAGAGGGAGGCTTGTATAAATTGAAGGGACAACCTGAACATGCCATGGTACATGAATCCATGGAGCCAAGTGAACTTTGGCATAGAAGACTTGCTCATATGCACTATAGGGCACTTCCAATTGCAAGCAAGGCAGTAGAGGGTCTTCCTGAAATCAAGACCAAACATGAAGGTGTTTGCAAAGGATGTGCAAAAGGTAAGAACATTAAGAAGGCCTTCCCAAGCAGTGAAAGCAAGGCAAAAGACATCCTGGAAATCATCCACTCAGATGTATGTGGCCCTATGTCATCCAGCTCCCTGAGTGGGTATGTTTACTATGTATCATTCATTGATGACTTCTCCAGGAAGACTTGGGTATACTTCTTGAAGGGAAAAGATGAGGTGCTTGATAAATTCAAGGAATTCAAAACCTTGATGGAGAATCAAACTGACAAGAAAATCAAGACATTCAGATCTGACAATGGTGGAGAATTCACCTCAAATGACTTCAAGAAGCTTTGCAGTGATTCAGGGATTAAGAGGGAGTTGACTGCTCCTTATAATCCTCAACAGAATGGAGTTGCAGAAAGGAAGAACAGAACTATCATGGAAGCAGCAAGGGCAATGTTGCATGACCAGGATCTTCCTATGCATCTATGGGCAGAAGCAGCTAGAACAGCTGTATATGTGCAGAACAGAACACCCCACAAGATATTGGACAACAAGACACCAGAAGAGGTCTTTTCTGGTAAGAAACCTGAAGTCAGCCATCTCAGAATATTTGGTTGTCCAGTATATACTCATGTCCCAAAAGAGAAGAGGACTAAACTAGATCCTTCAGGAAAGAAGGGCATCTTTGTGGGTTATAGTGAAATCTCGAAGGCTTACAGAATATATTTTCCAGGGTTCAAGAAGATTGATGTCAGCAGGGATGTGACATTTGATGAAAATTCAGCATTCATCAAATCAAGAAAGGCACCTACCGAAGTTTATGAAGAACCTAAGGAAACAAGATTTCAGGACACTACCATGACTGAAGCAGTTCCAGAAATTGTTCGTGAGTTTGAAGATCCACAAGAACCTGTAGATCCACCCCGTGAGGATAACTCTCACAAGAGGAAACCTGTATGGGCTAGAGAGCTCATTCATGATGCAGAAAGATTTGGCATTCCAGAAGAAGAACACAGAGCAAAGAAGAGAACCAGATCACACACCAGTTATGTTGCTTTACTCTGTGACATTATGAACAAAGAGCCTTCCAGTTATGAAGAGGCAGCAGAAAAGAAAGAATGGAAGGATGCCATGGTTGAGGAATACCAATCAATAATGAAGAATGATGTTTGGGATGTTGTCCCAAGGCCTAAAGAGAAGTCTGTTGTAACTTCCAAATGGATCTACAAAATCAAGCATGCTGCAGATGGCAGTGTAGAAAAATACAAAGCAAGATTCGTAGCTCGTGGTTTCTCTCAGAAAGAGGGAATAGATTATGAAGAAACCTTTGCACCTGTAGCCAGGTATACTTCCATCAGAACAGTACTTGCCCTGGCTGCAGCAATGAAATGGAAAATACACCAGATGGATGTCAAGACTGCTTTCCTGAATGGTGTCGTAGAAGAGGAAGTATATGTGGAACAGCCACTCGGCTTTGAAATACATGACAGGGAATCATATGTATGCAAATTGAAGAAAGCCTTATATGGCTTGAAGCAAGCTCCCAGAACCTGGTATGGTAGGATGGACAGTTTCCTATCTAGTTTGGGCTTTACCAAGAGTAAAGCGGATTCCAACCTTTACTACAAGGTTGAGGAAGGTAATCCTGTGATTCTACTACTATATGTGGATGACCTATTTGTGATAGGAGATGACAGACTAATTGCAGATACTAAGAGGAAGCTTGCAGCTGAATTCGATATGAAGGATCTGGGAATGATGCACTATTTCCTAGGTATGGAGGTGTGGCAGAGTGCAGGTGGGATCTTCCTTGGTCAAGGAAAGTACACAGTAGATATCCTGAAGAGATTCGGGATGATGGATTGCAAGGCCATGGCTACACCGATGGCATCGAATCTGAAGCTTCTATGTGATGCTTCATCTGAGCCTGTTGATGTCTCTATGTATCATCAGATGATTGGGTCCTTGATGTACCTGACGAAAACGAGACCAGACATTTGCTTTGCTGTGAACACACTGAGCCAGTTCCTGACGGATCCAAGAAGTGTTCACTTGGTTGCTGTAAAGCATGTTCTGAGGTACCTGAAGGGTACAGTGGATTATGGGCTCAGGTATGAGGTGAATCAAAAGTTTAACCTATAGGGTTATGTTGATTCAGATTGGGCTGGCAGTGCTGCAGATAGGAAGAGCACATCTGGGTGTTGCTTCAGTATGGGATCAGGTGTGATCTCTTGGTTTAGCAGGAAGCAGTCCTGCGTAGCACTAAGTATAGCTGAGGCAGAGTATGTTGCAGCCTGTTCAGCTAGTTGTGAGGCAGTATGGCTATGGAAGCTACTGTCTGAGTTATTTGATCTCCCGTTGGAGGCTACTGGTATCTTCTGTGATAACCAGAGTTGTGTGAAGCTATCCGAGAACCCAGTGTTTCATGACAGGTCGAAACACATAGAGATCAAATATCACTATATCAGGGATATGGTGAAGAGAGGAGATGTGAAGCTCCTGTATGTTGCGACGGACGAGCAGATTGCAGATGTGCTGACGAAGCCACTAGCCAGGGTGAAGTTCGAGTACTTCAGAGAGAGGCTTGGCGTTCTTCAGATCGAGGACACTTCGAGGAAGAAGTGATGGACACATTTGCTGAAGCCATTCCAAGCATGTTGGAAGGAGGATCCTTCACATGGCTGTGGATGTAAGCGCTGGATGATGAGCATCAGGATGATGTTCTGGTTTCTGCTTGGATATGATCAGTTGGATCATTGTTATGTATGTATGTACGCATCATGTGGATGCTGGATATGATCAGTTGGATCATTGTTATGTATGTATGTACGCATCATGTGGATGCTGGATATGATCAGTTGGATCATTGTTATGTATGTATGTACGCATCATGTGGATGCTGGATATGATCAGTTGGATCATTGTTATGTATGTATGTACGCATCATGTGGATGCTGGATATGATCAGTTGGATCATTTTATGTATGTATGCATCATGTTGGATGCTTGGACCATGTATCTGTATATGTATCAGGTGGATACATTGTATGATCAGGTGGATCATGTATGGTGATATGTATCATGTATTTGTATTTGTATCAGGTGGATACATTGTATGATCAGGAGGATCATGTATGATGATATGTATCAGGTAGATACTTGGTATGCATCAGGTAGATGCATTGATGATCAGGTGGATCATGTATGAGGACATGCAGTAGGATGTTGCAGTGATGATCAGGATGATCATGGATGACGAGCTTCAGGATGTTGCTCCAGATGACATGCAGCAGGACGTTGCAGTGATGATGATCAGGATGATCATGGATACATCAGGATGATGTATGGTGAGTATCAGGTTGATACTCTATGGCCGTGGATCAGGTTGTGCAAGATGAGCATGTAATCCGGTGCCCTGGGAGATTTGCAGATGGTCTTTCGAGGTTTTTCCTATGGCATGTAATATCGGTGCCCTGGGACATCTGGAAAATGCTCTTTCGAGGTTTTGCTCTAGGAGGACATGTAATTCGGTGCCCTGGGAGATCTGCAGATAGTCTTTCGAGATTTTTCCTATGGCATGTAATAACGCCCTGGGATATCTGGCAGATGCTCTTGCGAGGTTTTGTCCTATGGCATGTAATAGCGCCCTGGGAGATCCAATAGGTTGGGCTGTGTGCCCGTAATCAGTCCTGGGATGCTCTTGCGAGGTTTTGCCATGACCACATGTAATAGCGCCCTGGGAGATTTCAGGTCGGAGTTGTGTACCCGTAACATCCTGAGATGCTCTTGCGAGATTTTGTGGTGGACCACATGTAATAGCGCCCTGGGAGATCTCAGGTCGGAGTTGTGTACCCGTAACATCCTGAGATGCTCTTGCGAGGTATTGTGGTGGGGTCACATGTAATGGCGCCCTGGGAGATCCTACAGGTCGGAGTTGTGTACCCGTAACATCCTGGGATGCTCTTTCAAGGTTTTGTGACGCACGTAATAAGTCCTGAGGATTCCACAGTATGGCCAGTGATGACGAAGACCTGCAGGTGGTGGGCCTACATCCAGTATGAAAAAGGACTGGCTCTGTAGAACTTCCTATGATGAGTAGAGACAGAGATTGGTTGAGATAGTAGCAGCAGTGACGATGATGATGACGATGCATCGATGATGATGATCCAGAGAAGAAGACTTGTCTAGCAGATCTGTGTCGAGAAATACCTTCCTAGTTAAGAGGGAGTGTTGATGTATATGTAACTTCGGAATGTATTTCATCTGTGTATTATATATATATTTATTGTACCCTTATAAGATATGTGTTATTCCTCTATAAGGAAGTGTCGTCATGTGGATTGACAAGTGTCACAAGTATGTGTACTTGCCGATGGGTTATTAGACCACCATATGGGGTCGGCCCTGATTAATATATATTATAATGTGGATGTACTCAAGTAGACAAGTCGGCCCCAGTAGGTCACTGGGCAAAAAGGTGAGTATAAATAGAGATAGGAGATCTCTATTTTACTCACTCGGAAAAGTAACTATCTCTCTCTCTGAAAAGTGGCGCACTAGTGAGGAGGAGGAGGATCATCTGCTAGGAGACTATCTCAATGTTATTTGGTTGTATTTTGGTTGAGCCATTGCTCTCTCTATCTCTGAGGAAGTTGTGGGGTTTTTCACCTTAGGGTTTTCCCCACGGAAACTCTGTGTCTCTTGTCTCTATGCTTTTGATTCTTGTGATGCTTGTGATGCTTGTCATATTATGATTGTCATGCATTGATATACTGTAGATGTTATTCTCTCAGCAAAGATCCTATAGTATTGTGATTTAATACTGAAAATTTAACACCGCTATGGATCCTCCCCTGTCCCCTTCTCCGGAGGAACGTAGGCGGATGCTGGATGCTGCCTTTCACGCCCTCGTTTCCTCCACCCCTTCGATCATTGTCCCATCACCTTATCCCTTTCTCCCCCTGAAAACCTTGGGCTGATCCCTTTCTGCTTTAACTCCCTATGGCTCCAGGATCTCGTCTTCCTTGACCTTGTCAGATCTACCTAGAACTTGAATTTTGTCAGATCTCCGAGCTTCATTTGGGAATCCAAGCTACGGACCATAAAGTCCTTGCTCAAGAGCTGGGCCAAGACCTCCTTCAAAAACCCCTGTATTGTTAAAGTAAATTTGCATTCGGAGCTTGCTAAACTCCATAAAAAGATGGAGACGGTGGAAGTGACGACCTCCCTTTTAAATCAGGAAAAAGACCTGGATCTTAACATCCTCATTGCGGCCAAACAGGAAGAAGAAGAATGAAGAATCAAGTCTAGACAATTATGGCTTAAAGGAGGGGACAACAATACGAAATAGTTCCATAATCGGGCTAAAGCTCGTTGCATCCAGAACACTATAAGGGAATTGAAGGGCCATAACGGAGAAAGGATAAGCGGGCATGAAAACTTAAAAAATCATGCATTCAATCATTTCAGCGATCTCTTCATGGATAGTGGGGACTCTGATCCAGTAGTTCAAGCTGATCTCTTGGAAAGCATCCCCAGTCTAGTCTCGGATAATGCTAACATAGACCTCTCCAAACCGATCTTGGAACATGAAATTTTGAACGCCATTTGGTCTCTTCAGGCTGATAAGGCTCCTAAGCTCGACGGGTTCACCATCAATTTCTACACAGCCACTTGGGAAATCATCAAGGAGGATCTAAAGCATATGCTTAATTGGACCAGGAAAAAGGACAAAATTGGAGGAGCCACCAACTCCTCCTTCCTTGCTCTAATCCCCAAAGATAAACTTCCCTACACCATAGACCGCTTCAGATTGATCTCTCTTTGCAACACCTCTTATAAAATTCTCTCCAAGATTCTTGCCACCATAATGAAGAAAATTATGGGGAAACTCATCACTGATGCATAAGGTGGATTTATTGCTGGTCGACAAATCCTAGATAATATCCTCATCGTCCAAGAAGCAATACACTCCAGCATGGAAAAAAAGAACCAAGGTATGGCCATCAAACTTGACATGACAAATGAATTTGATAGGGTCAATCATCACTTTCTCTTTGAAGTCATGTCCAAATTTGGTTTCTCAAGAAGATTCGTTCGGTGGGTTGAAGCTTGCATAAGCAGCCCTCGGATTGCCCCCTTGGTCAATGGAAGACTCGCTAACTTCTTCCGTGCCTCCGAAGGCTTGCGACAAGGTTGTCCTTTGTCTCCTTTTCTTTACCTCTTAATTGCCGATTCTATGAGTAGGAAACTCCATATGCTACAAGAGTCGGGTGAATTAAAGGGAATAAAAATTGCCCGAGGTGTCAAACCGGCCAATCACTCTCAATTTGCAGACGGCACCATTCTTCTTGGGGGGGATTCCATCATCATTTCCAAAAGATTCAATCATGTTCTTACCACCTTCCTCAAAGCTTCATACAGAAAAATCAACTCAGACAAATCCAAAATTTATGGCTGAAACTGCTCCCAAGGGGTTCTTGCAAGAATTTCTAGAATTTTGGGTTTCGAAGGAATCTTAGATTGGAAATCCTTTAGTTATCTAGGCATTCCTATCTTTATAGGGAATAAAAGAGTTATTGATTGGAAATGGCTGATAGAAAAAATAAAATAAAAAATCAATTCTTGGGGCTCCAGATGGCTCAACCCCGCTAGCAAGCTGATCTTGATAAACTCCATTCTTTCAGCCTTTCCCCTCTACACCTGCTCCATCTCTCACGCCCCAAAAACTGTGATGCTGGAGATTATCAAAGAACTAAGGAAATTCTTATGGCAAGGAGGTAAAACCAATCACTCCAAAAAATTTCACTTGATCAGCTTGGACACTGTGTGCAGGCCCAAAATATGTGGGGGGGCGGGGATCAAAGATCCTTCACTTATGAACCTCGCTCTTGGCACCAAACTTCTTTGGAGGATCATCTCTGGTAAAAAGGCCTGGTGGAAAGAAATTTTCTACAAAAAGTATATGGCTGGAAGCAGAAGCCGTTGTGTGGAAAACATTGATCATAGTAAAAAAGGGTCTTCTATATGGAAACTTTGCAAGCGAGCAGCCTTCATCATTCAAAATAGTCTTTACTAGGTCCCCGACAATGGCAAACAAATTCGCATCTGGAAAGACAACTTTTGCACCAAGTCCCCTATCAACTTCACTCAGGAGTTCCATGATCTAAGAATTTGGATGGAGCAAACCAATATTAAAACTATGTTTGACATATCTTCTTGGTCCAATCAAGGGAAATGGACAGGATGGCTCAATCTAGATCTCTCAGTGTATCATTGTCAGGACTATAATACTCTCCTTTCTCTGTTTCATGGCTCTCTCCCAGTTCATCTAAATTTGAGAGACAAGTGTGGATGGGGGAAATCAGGCACATACTCGGTAAAGGAAGGGTATTGTTATCTGTATTCCCATAACAATCTCAGCATCAAGGATAGTAAATGGAACAAAGTCTGGGATAGGGATGGTCTCCCAAAAGTTAACGCCTTCTATTGGATACTAGCGCATATGAAGACTCTAACTGCTGAAAATATTAGGAAAAGGGGGATAGAAGGTCCAACAAGATGCATTCTCTGCAAGAAGGCCGAGGAAACAATTGATCATCTGTTCCTGGAGTGTAGTTTCTCAAAAGAGGTTTGGCATTGTGCTTATCGGGATATCCAACCAAGATTAATCCTCCCAACCAACTGGAACGATCTCTTTGATAGATGGCACAATTACTACCACAACTCGATGCATAAAAATCCCAACTTCAAAAGAGCATGGGCTGCCTTTCCCAAATTCATCTGCTGGAAACTTTGGACAGCCAGGACTAAAGAAATCTTTGAAGATATAAAGGTCACACTAAGTAAAGTTCTCTCTTCCACCAAAGCTCTTTGGATTGACTCACTCTCTATGAGAGGTCTGAAAAATATTCACAAGGAGCCCTTAAACGTGGAAGAAAAAAGCTAGGTGGCAGATCTTTTAAACTCCTCAATTTTTCCTCTCATGGATCATAATCTCAAGAAGCAAAAACCAAAAAATTGGCATGTTAGAATGGACAAGGAGCTCCAGCGATGGGTCAATACCTTCAACAGTGATACTCTCTTCTTTGATGGTGCCTCAAAGGGAAATCCTGGGTTGGCAGGTGCGGGAGGAGTCCTCGTTGACTCCGATGGAAACAAAAGGAAAGACTATGCCTTGGGAATTGGCAGGAGGACTAACAATGAGGCGAAATGGCTCGCTTTGATCAAAGGAATGGAAATTTCCAGGAACAACGATGTCAGGGATCTAGTGGCCTTCGAAGACTCCATACTAGTTATTAGGGACGCCAGATCTTTGGCTATCAATCGCAGAAAACCAACCTCCAAACTTCAGCACCTCTTCACCTATGTGGCTAAAGAATTTAACTCCATTTCCTTTCTCCACATCTTGAGAATCAACAACAAGGAAGCAGACAACATGGAAAACATTAGTGCTAGTCTGGATTGTGGTTTGGCGACCATTAATGGTCTAAACATTGTCATTAACTAGGTTCCTTAGTCCCCTCTCTTCCTTGCACATGAATGCCTTGATACTTAAGACCCCTCTCATGGATTGGAACCATTTTTTTGACCTCTCAAACTATAGAGTTTTTCAAATTTGCGTATGGAGTAATGGAAATATTGCCTTGGGATCTCCTCCCCCGCATTGGTCCTCTCCCGCGTACTCCTGGAACACTTGGCGCCTCCATCGGTCTCATCCCACCTGCCTCGCATGCATGCATTTATTAACACCACCCTCCGCCCTGCCTTATATCACACCACAAGGTGGTATGCTTGACATCCTGCAAATTCAGATTGCTGAGATTTGGTTTCTATAGGAGCGATACGTAGTTATCTGGGTTCGTAATTTGGGTCCTCACCAGTTAGTTATGGAGGATAAGGGAATGAACCTTTCTTCGTTGCAGTGCCGCTGCTGCAGGAAGAATATTCAAGACAATGCAGGGGGAGCTAGAGCGAAGCATTACCTGTCAGCTTTCAATGTGGTTCAGAGGAAGGGGAATGGGCAAGCTCGTGGTCTCACCAGGGTTGATGAGCCTGGAAATGGTAGAAATTGGGAATCTATGGAGTTAGGTTCAGGACAGATAAATGGTGGTGTAGTGTAGCCAACTGCTCAAGGACTCTTCAACGAGCCTGGAAATGGTAAGAGTTGGACCCCTCTTGAACTGGTCACCAGCCAGAACTTGGGAGGGGTAGTGAAACACTCTATTCGCGGGCACTCCAGTGAGCCTAGTAACAACAAGAATTGGGCCTCCTTGCATGGTTTGGATAGTGGATTTATCAATTCTGAGTCTCCACATGGGTAGGACAGTCCGTCTCCAGAAGTCCTATCTCACTTGCTGGAGCTGGAAAGTCAGGTTCGATGGCTCAGGGGTGAATACACCGAACAGAAAAAATCTCTTTCACACCTGGCCACGTTCGTCTAGATCTCAACTTCTGAAATCCATAATGGTTGCAGCAAAATGAAGGAGTACTTTGATGTGCTTGTGGGAAAAATGGACAATGGCTTCCCCTGTTTAGGGGATATCAGGACTTAGATTAACTCTTTGCACAATAGTCTGAAAGTGGTCGAAGCAAAGCTTGATGGCATGAGGTCTGAATCTAGAAACAATCCTTCAGTCTTCCACAACAACAACAAGGAGAACGTCGGAACTGTGAATGGCAGCAAGGATAAAATCGGCCACTAGTGTTCTGTTTGATATTTCATGGTTTTTCCAGAACTGCTTGGTTAAAGTCCTTTTGTAATGGCTCTAAGAAACTAGTTTATTGTCTACCTACTCGATATGTATTTCTTTTGATGTCTTCTGTTAGGGAAGTTTGTAAGGATCTATAGTTGTCATAGAATTAAGTGTGTGTATGAGCTGCAAAGATGAGAATTGGATGAGCCTGCTATGACAACTCTCCAATTTTGGGAACAGTCTTCCAGACTATCTTTTGTAACTCTGCTTCTCCTTTTTTAATACAAATCTCGTCACTATTTCTTGTAAAAAAAATAAAAATTGAAATTACAATTACCTTATGTTGTCTACGCATTACAATTCAATTGCAATTTACACATTCCAATTCAATTACAATTTAAAATCTAAAATTAAAATTTCAAATTTAATGTGTAATTTCAATTGAAAATTCGATGTGTAGTTACAATTTAAAAGTTCAATTTCAACTCCAAATTGCAATTGCAAATTCAAAATTTAGAATTCAATTGTACACTGCAATTTAAAATTGAAATTACAATTACATTATGGTGTCTACGCATTACAATTCAATTACAATTTACAATTTAAAATTACATTATGGGATATTTCTTGGATGATTTAGTTTCTATCTATCCACAGAAACTTTAAATAAAAAATTGTTTCCTAGAATTACAATGAAATTTTTTTACCCGTTTTATAAGGTTGGGTGGAACTATATTAAATAATAATTCTTTGTTTTTAGGGATTATGACTATTTAACACATGTTTATCCTAGATATCGAGGAATTTCATGGAGCACTGACCATACATTCAAGTGTATTCAAAGTATCAATGTGCTTGTCACATTGGAGCACCATGACCCAATTTAAAAAAAAACCTCCCATCTAGTATTTTTAATCTTGGCATTAAAGTATCTAAAAAAATACATGTTTATAAAATTAAATTGGTCACCTTGCAAAACAAACCCTATATAAACGAGGAAAAAACAACCTCCACAAAAATCTCCAACAAAATATTCAACAAGACAACATGACATATATGTCAATGATGCAAATTGCATACATGTAACTCATTCATATGGCCAATGGGTTATAGGAATGAAAGTATCCATAATACAATCATGGTAAACTTCTATAATCTTCCATCTCTTTGGTTCACCTCTCTTCACCTTGATTTCGGTTAGATGTATCCGAGCTGCCACCACCAAATGACTGTATTGGCATGATATTTATTCAGGCATAAACTCTCTGTAAATAATATAAGCACCATGTTTTTTCACTCTTTCAAAAAAGTGTCCCATTAGAACCAGGTCTCCAATTAGGTATGTGAACTCTCCATCCTGATAGGGTCGCACCAACTTGCTTTTAATTTGTGTGCACCGCATCAAATAATATACCACATTTTCTTGATTGTGGGGTGGTGCAATAACAACGAATACATCATCTGCGAGATAAATTACAAATATTATTCAAATGTATATGCGTAATATATAGTGAACTAACTAAATATATATATTGAACTAATATATAGTGAACTAATTAATGAAGTATTGTACCTTCCCTAACCACATCAGAAACTCGATCATGATCAAGTTAGACCATTGCCTTGTCAGTGTGCATCTCTTGCCATGTTGGAATTGGATGTGGGCTCTTTGGATTAAGAGGGACATATTTCCATGGTGTCACATATACATCATTTTCACAGTGATGAAGTCCGCATCCATTTGCATCAATGCAAAAATCACAAAAACAAGCAAACTTCCTCATTTCAATGGAAAATATGTCATCCATGTATTTACTCCGAACATAATGTAATTCCCTCGTACCAGGTATGGTCTCACAATACCACGGCATGGATCTATTCACATCATCAAGGGAAACATCCCAAAAGAATCAGCATGGAATTCAATTTGTCATATATAAATTCCTACTAAGTAGGTGTTCTTTTGGAAATGATGATATTGAATGTTATTAGCTTATTAATTGAGTTTGGAGTTTATTACCTGAACACCTGCCTTGCTTGTTCGCGACCTTGATGTCCCAAATGACGTGTGCACCAATCAACTACTTCCATGGAGCATTTGAGTCGGGTTGCACCATGACTCATCTGGTACCTCCGAATTGCTCGTTTCACACATGCACCTGTGCCATCATGTTCACCCTTTCCATGCCCTATTTCAAAAAATCTCCAGGTGTGTCAGAATCCTATCTCTTTATGAAGGCGACTCAACCAATAAAAAGAGCGTGCCGATTTGAATTGCCCTACACACCCATCTCACCAAATCCAGTGTTCAGTAAATGATATGCCTCTCTGCCTGAATGAATCATATAAATCAACCCAAAGCAGTGTTGAACGAACAATGTGGCATGCTCAAGATCATCACCGACATAAAAATGGTACTCCTTGATCACTTCACGTGACTGAGGAGTGCTATCCCTACCATCAATGCTTTCGTGAGCATGTCTGTACCATACATGTACGCAGATAGACACTTGGTCGGAGTGGTAGTACTCACTCTGTATCTCTCTCTGAGGAGCAAATGCGTAGTCCTCTGCAAAGTCTACCACTGATAAGATTGTGCCCGGCTCAAATACCTCACGAGAATGTTCGAATTCTGAAGCTTGCCACCTAGACCTATGGGAGTGCTTTATGTATTTATAAATCTGACTTTGAAACTTCTCCATGAAATCTGAAACAAGAATCTCATCCTCGAGCAAGTCGATCCTCTTAGATGGCACATATGAAGAAGATGATGGATTCATGGAGACATACTCGTACCTCTTCCACATAACTGTGATATTTGACAATCCAGGGTGTGTTGGATCGATAGGAAATTTCCTACGGAACAATGTCAAATCACCACATTCAGGGCATCTTCTCCCACCTACACACCTCTTATTGAAAAACATTTGTTCAGGATTCCTGTTGCATAGTATCATACAAATAAAATCTTGCACTGTGTGAGGAGCTAGTTCACTGTTCCAATGCCTTTTGCAAAAATCCAGAAATGTGTCATAGTATAGTTGAAATTCAACGTGGTACCGGAAGCAACAAGTGTCGCGAATCATATTCGGTCTAATATACCATGGTTTCAATTTTTTGAACATGCTAAATGATATTTGAACACCAGGATTGGTTTCTTAGAATTCTTCGTAAAGTGCAACTCCCATCATCTCCATCACATGCTTACAGTGCTCTTGATAAATGCCTCTGGATAAACGTTGTCGCAGGACATGCTTTCGATCTGGAATAGCACGAGAATGGATATCCCAAAACTCTATCACCTTCTCTCTAATTCCCATTGCCATCCCGCCTCGATAGGGTTCCCTACAAATAAGAGCCCAACAAGCAACTTCATCATTTTCATCTATCCAGACCCTGAATTTAGTATATTTGAACAATTTTCTTTTTTAAACTTTGAGCAATGATGCCATTGTTGATACCATTTGACTTCTTGAGGTGCTTTGTGCCACAAAAGCCATTGTAATTTCCCTACGAGCAGCTCGAATATCATTATTTATTGATTTTCCAAACGAAGATAATGCAGTTCTTACATTTTCTATTGCATTCTCGCATGTCTTTTTTGTTTTAGCATGTTGAAAACCCAACAACTTTGTGGCACATTTCAATTTTTTGTGTTTTATCAACCCATGTAGGATTTGAGCTTGTGCCATCATTTAATGCTGTTCAAAATATGACTTAATTATTTTACTGACATGCTCTCTAACTACCCGACTAGGGATTGATTTCCCAAGCTCTTCTCGTGCAGAAACAACTGCACAATCCTCTAGACAATTTCCACCCCTTCCAACCCCACTGCAACTCCCAATTATACTTGAAATGTGAGAGGGAAAGGTGTCATGTTATGGTTGATCAAGATCATGAGGGGGAACAAGGTCATGTGATTCTTGATCACCATGATGTGATGGATGACCATAATCTCTCCCTACATAATCAAAATTCATGTGAAGTGAATTTCAATCAGAAATGCACTATACAAGGAGGTTAATTTTAAAGTACCAAATTGAAGTGTTTTGAAATGCATTGGTACACGAATTGAAAATACTTAAAAAAAAGGAAAATTGTTTGTAACTTGAATTCAAAATAACTAAATATCTACACATTTAACTTGAAGTTGTACATTTAGCTTGATAATTGTTCTAAGTAAAGTTTGAAATTGCTAGTAACTTGAAATTTGAAATTGCTAGTAATTTGAAATTTGAAATTGCTAGTAACCTTTGAAATTGCTTGTAACTTGAAATTGCTAGTAATTACTTGAGAATTGTTATAAGTAAAGTATGAAATTGCTAGTAACCTGTACATTTAACTTTAAAATTGCTAGTAACTTGAAATTTGTTACATGTAAATTAACAAATTGAAAATTGCTAGTGACTTGAGAAATTTTTTCCAACTAATACATTTAGCTTGAGAATTGTTCTAAGTAAAACTTGAAATTGCTAGTAACTTGAAATTTGAAATTGCTACTAAAGTTTGAAATTGCTTGTAACTTGAAATTGCTAGTAATTACTTGAAAAAATTGTTCTAAGTAAAGTTTGAAATTGCTAGTAACTTGTACATTTAACTTTAAAATTGCTAGTAACTTGAAATTTGTTACATGTAAATTAACAAATTGAAAATTGGTAGTGACTTGAGAAAAATTAGGTACAAGTATTGAAAATTTACATTAAAAACAAGAAAAGTGTTTATAACTTTATTTCAAAATAACTAAATATGTATGTAACTTGAAATTGTACATTTAGTTTGAGAATTGCTAGTAAAGTTTGAAAATTAGACATTATTAGTTATTTCAATCAACAAATGTTGAGACTTGGAGATCACATGAGGCTATACATTTATATTTTTTTAACAAATAACAAAACAAAAATTGAAATTACATTTAACTTGAAATTGTTAGTAACTTAGAAAATTGCAATTAGTTAAATATGTACAATTTAACTTGAAAATAGTGTCCAAGTATACATTTAATTTGAAAATTGTTCCAATAACATTTAAAATTGTTAGTCATTTGAAAAATTATTCATTTAATATGAAAATTGTTACAAATTTTGAAATAGAAATAACAAAGTTATGAAATAAATAAGAATCTCATTACAAACAAATATATTAAATAAATCAGATTGTGAAATAATTTTTTTTTTTTTTTAAATTGTTACTAATTTTGTAGTTTAAATAACAAATTGATAAAAATCTTATTGCAAAGAAAATATAGTAAGGCTAAAATGGAAAAACAAATTATTAGAGAAAGATATATGAAATTTAAATTAGGTAGCATATAATTCAAAATTTTACTTTGGTTGTCCTCCATTGGAATTTGTTGCACCAAAGGTGCATCTTCTTCTTCTCTCAATCTTGCACTTTGTTGTCTCATTCTTTCCCTATTCTTCTCACGCTTTCCATGCTCATTTTGTTGACAAGCATGCTTCCTTTGTCGTTTTCTTTTGCTTCCCATCAAACTACAATGAAAACAAACAAATAAGTTTTCAAATTGTTATAACAAACAACAATATGTAATATGAAATTGAACAATAATAATACTTCTTACATGTCTAATGAATTCTAATTGAACAACAATAATACTTCTTACGTGTCTAATGAACTCTAGTTGAACAACATCAAATTCACATAGCTCTACTTGAAAGTAAATTAAAAATGAATTACATAAGTGTTGTTTGGCAATTGTTAAGTGATTATATATAGGTTTCTTGTTAATTTTGAGTGGGAATGGTGGTTGGCAACATTAATTGTTCGACTCCTTTCCCGAGTTCCTTTTTATGTTTTATTTACACACACAAATCCTTGATCGAGCAACTAACCTCGATCGAGGTCTCTCTAAAACCCTCGATCGAGGTTTTTTTAAAACCTCGATTGAGCAAATAGCTCAATCGAGGGCCGAAAGCCCTTTTCACTACAGAAAAACAATTTGGCATGCCTTTCACAAGCTTAAACTATGTCATTAATGTTAGGAATTATGATCCAAAAATGTAATAAATAGAAGTTTAGTTTAATAAATGTAAAAGGGCATCTACACACTCACGTGATTATGTGAAGTGTCCCTTAGTTAGTTTTGGTAACGGTAAATTAGTTGTTACTCTTTGGATATTTAAATCCATCGATTTTTCCATGTGAGGTAATCTTTCGGGATTTAGCCCTCACATCTCTGTGATGTAATTATTTTTCTTCTTCATTAATAAATTATGTGTCTGAGGACACTTTTTCAAAGTGGTATCAGAGCACGCGGTTGAAGCTTGGTCTGGTTGGAACCTGGTTGGAAGGTGCTAAAGGTTGTTTGAAGAAGGTGACTTTCAAGGTTTTGGAATAGCGAAATTTTAACCGTAAGTTATTGCTTCCTATTCTTTTGGGCTAAAAAGAATCTCTGCAGAATTTTTTTTTATAGACTCAGTTTTTTACTTGGAGAGAGTAAAATATTATTATTTTTTTTAAGGCAAGGTTATTTAAAAAAAAAATTGGAAGAGAATTTTTACAAAAAGGAAGAGACGTAGAGATGTATAAGAGACGTATAAGTTCAAAATCCAATGGAATGAATAAGAGAGAAAAGTGTTAGAATGAAGAAAATTAATGTTGTAACCTTGGCTAACAAGCAGATTGACAGCCTTAATGATCCAAGTTCTTATCTTTGAAGAGAGAAAAGTGTTAGAGTGATTCGTTGAGGCCCGAGCATGCTGAGAGGGAGGGCCATTCGCCGTCTGTCCAAAAGAGAATTGTAGAAAAGCCTGTTCGAGAGGGAGGAGTCACTGTACCATAGCCTCCATTGTTCGAGAGGATGCATCGTTCAACACATGAAGTATTCACACAGGAGAGAGCCGGTTCATGCTAGAGTTCGCGAGACTGTTTATGTTTCGGTTGGGGAGAAGCCATCCTACGTGTAGAGACAGCTCCGTTGGAGAGTGAGGAAGCCGACCAGCCAATCCTGTGGTGGTCGCCCGTCTAAGTGGTGGTTGCAGCCGATTGAACGAGTTCCAGTCCTGTGGTGGTCGCTCCTCTAACCTGCGTGGAGAGTGGTAAATGTTTTCTCAATTATCCTGTGGTGGTCGCTCCTCTAACCTGCGTGGAGAGTGGTAAATGTTTTCTCAATTATTTGTCCGGAAAAGCACAATCTTGTATAATTTAAGCACAATTTTGTATAATTTTTTCACTTGTCTTCTGCAAATACCATTTGGCCTTCCATGTCGACGTCCTCATCATCGTCGGGGCCTTGATTGTGGTGGTCAAGGGGACTGTGGGTGAGAGCGACCAAGCGCCCGTCTTTTTTAAGTTCAACATGGATGACAGTCTGTATGACGAATTCGGAAACTACATTGGTCCAGAGATAAGGTAATATTTTGAAAAGTGAATAAGTTGTTTTGGAGAGATAAGGTATTTTCATATTCATTTTTATTTTTGGAGATTTTTTATATTAAGAAGAAAAAGGTGGAGATATAAACTTAAAAAAAAAAAAAGTTATTTTTGAAGTTGATGGGATTGGATCTTGTGACCTCCCACTCAACAATATTGTATCTTTCCAATTCACTTATAAAGACTTGTTATTTTTTGGAGTAATAAGGTGTAATTTTTTTGGGCATTGGAGTAATAAGGAGCATTGTTGGTGTCATAAGGAGTACTTGTATTTTCACTCAAGGTTTGATTAGAGCAAAGTGAAGCTCTATCAAATTCTTTTCTTGAGGCTATAAGTGGGTCAAGGCCAATCCCCTATAGCTTTCTTTTGCATGGTGTGTGGTGTTTCTTGCAGCATTTCTTTCATGGTGACTCTTGTTGATGAGTAATTTTCTTTTCATATTGGTGGTGATATTTTTGCATAAAATCTTCCATTGGTGATATAAGGTGATTTATTCTGGTGACATAAGGTGCTTTCTTTTTTAATTCTTGGAGCTATAAGATTTGCATAATACACATCTTCTGGAGTAACAAGGTGTTTATTATTTTTTTACAATGTCTAAAGTTATAAGTCTTTTTAATGAATCTGACAAGTTGGAAGGATCGAAAAATTATAAAGTTTGGAGTCGTCATATTCAAAGCACTCTTATTTACAATGAATTGTGGAAGGGTGTCTGTAATGCTAAGCCTACCAAACCAACTAATCATGATCAGCTTGCAATGTGGGAACTAAAAGATGAAAAGGCCTTAGCATTGATTCACAGTACTGTTTCTGATGATATTTATGTGCATATTGAAAATAGTTCTGATGCGTGGTCAGCTTGGAAGACATTGAAAGATTTATTTGATTCTCAGAGTGAAGCTAAGAAAATTGATCTTCAATTGAAGTTGTTTCAACAAAAATTGTCTTCAAGAGGTGATGTCATGGAGTACATTTCTAGATTAAAAAATATCAAACAAGAAATTTCAAGAGCTGGTTTTGATAAAATTGAGGACAGCATGATGGTGACCATTTTGATCGCAGGATTGCCTGAGACATATAAGCATTTTTTGGAAACTTTACAAATTACAAATAAATTGGATAAAATTTATTTTGATGAACTAAGTGAATTACTTGCCACACATGAAAAAAAATTTGGTCAAACAAAGCAAGCAGGAGAAGATGTTTTGGTTGCAAGTACTAGCAAACAGTCTCCAGGTAATCATAAAAAAGGCAATGATCAGAAAGGTTTTCAAAATTCAAATAGAGGTCATGGTCAGGTTTTTGGAAGAGGAAGAGGCCGCGGAAGAGGAAGAGGAAGAAATCAAGGAAGAGGTTCTAAAGAATTTGAAAGTACACAGTCACAGTTTTCTGGAAGAGGAAGAGGTTCAGGAAACCAACAGGTCTCTGGAAGAGGAAGAGCTAATAAACAGGTCACATGTTTTCGTTGTAATAGAATTGGACATTATGCTTCAGACTGTAGAGTTTCATTTGAAAAAATTCTAAAAGAAAGAGAATCTAAAGAATCTTCATCAGCGGCACATTATGCTCATGCAGACGATAGTGAAAATTGTGAATATGTCTTTACAACACTTGGACAATCAGAATCAATGGATTTTGTTCAGGTTCATCAGTTGGAATCAGTGAATTTTGTTCAGTCTTCTTATTGTTTCAAAAATGATTTTGAAGATGCTTGGATTATGGATACAGGGGCTACTCAGCATATGACATATAGGAAAGATTTCTTTTGGAGTTATGAAGATTGTCATTTAAATTCAATTTTTCTTGCAGATGATTCTATTCATTTACCACAAGGAAAAGGAACAGTTAAGGTTGATTTGCCTGGAATTGGAGAAAGATTGATTTCTAATGTTTGGTATGTGCCTACATTTAAGAAAAATTTGTTGTCTTTAGTTGTCATTCGCCAATTAGGACATCAAATTGTAATGGAAGATGGTATCCTTTTTGTTAATTCAACAAAGGATGCATACAAAACAGTTATGACAGGTTATGAAGACGGAAAGCTTCTTAGGATGAAGGGAACAGTCATTCCTAGATCAAAGGAACGTTTGAAGGAATTTGAAGGTTTAGTTGAAACTGATGTTTCACCTATCCGATTGTGGCACATTCGTTTTGGGCACTTGAATGTTGATAGTCTTGTACAGCTTCAACAACAAGGAATGGTAAAGGGGTTGCCTACTTTTCGGAAGGAAAAGGCAAAGTGTGAAGCTTGCATTTATGGCAAACAGAGAAGGATATCTTTTTCAAAAAGCACTTGGAGAGCAACAAGGAGATTACAGCTTATTCATAGTGATGTTTGTGGTCCTTTGGAAACTTCACTTGGTGGTTGTAATTATTTTTTGTTGTTTATTGATGATTTTAGCAGAATGGTTTGGGTATATTTTTTGAAGGAAAAATCAGAAGTGTTTGAAAAGTTTCAGTCATTTCAAAATTTGGTTGAAACAGCAACAAAGGAAAAGATTGCTACTTTGAGAACTGATAATGGTGGTGAGTTTACATCAAATCATTTTTTGACTTATTGTCAGGAAAAAGGGATTAAAAGACAGTTGACCAATTTTTATACTCCACAGCAAAATGGAGTATCAGAAAGGATGAATCAGACTTTATTGGGCATGGCTAGAGTAATGTTATTTTTCAAAGGGTTGAAATCATGTTATTGGGCAGAAGCAGTTCATACAGCAGTTTATTTGAGGAATAGATCTCCTTCATCATCACTTGATGGAATAACTCCTTTTGAGGCTTGGTATGGATTCAAACCTATGGTCAAAAATTTGAGAGTTTTTGGTTCAGTTTGTTATGCACTTGTCCCAAAAGAAAAACGAAAGAAGTTAGAGTCTAGAAGTGTTAAGTGCATGTTGATTGGTTACTCTCATGAGAAAAAGGGGTATAGGCTTCTGTCAGATGGAAAGTTTATTGTCAGCAAGGATGTGATTTTTGATGAAACTAAAAGTTTAAGTGTAGAAGAGGTTGAAAAACAACTTAGTCACTTAGAGGAAAAAGTAACTAAGGAACAATTAAGGATGCAACACTTAAATAAGACAAGGAATGAACAATGGTTTGATCTCACTTCAGAAGTACAGGATGATGAACAGGTTGAAGATACTTTGAATTCTTCACAAGTTAACTTGGATGATTCAAATCAAGTTAACATTGAAAAGAAGAAACCAAAATGGGAAACTAAGTTACTTCAGGATGTTAAGTCTGATGAAAAAGGCAAAACAGGTACAAGGAGTTCTAATACAGGTTCAGGAAATTTTTCTCTTTTAGTTGTTGAACCAACTACTTTTAATGAAGCAGTTGAGTATGATGAATGGAAAATGGCCATGCAAAGTGAGTATGATGCAGTAATGAAAAATCAGACTTGGAAAATAGTTGATTGTCCACATGATGTTAAACCCATTGGTTGTAAGTGGGTTTACAGAATTAAGTACAAAGCAAATGGAGATATTGATAAATATAAGGCAAGATTGGTGGCAAAGGGTTTTGCTAAGAAAGAAGGGATTGATTATGAAGAATTGCTCCAACAGCGAAATGGAATACTATCAGGATTGTGCTAGCTTTAGCTGCACAAAATGGATGGAAAGTGCATCAAATGGATGTAAAAAGTGCATTTCTAAACGATGATCTACAAGAGGATGTTTATATGACTCAACCTCCTGGTTTTGAGGTTCCAGGGAAAGAAAATCAAGTTTGTAAACTAGTTAAGGCATTGTATGGATTGAAACAGGCTCCCAGAGCTTGGTATGCAAAAATGGATGCCTACCTACAGAAAGTTGGTTTTCTTCGTAGTGAGTCAGATGATACTTTGTATGTTCGAATCCAGGAAAACAACTTAGTGATTTTGGTTATGTATGTTGATGATTTGCTCATAACAGGTAACAATAATGATCATATATTTCAGGTTAAGAAAGAACTTCAAACAGGTTTTGAAATGACAGACTTGGGTTTACTTCATTACTATCTTGGAGTTGAAGTAAAGCAGCAGGAAGGGAGTATATTTATTTCTCAATCTAAGTACATATCTAGATTATTGAAGAAGTTTGGAATGGAGGAATGTAAACCAGCGATTACTCCCATGGAACAAAATTTCAAACTTTCTAAGTTTGAAGGGGGGGAACTTGTAAATTGTACTAGATATAGACAGTTAATTGGATGTTTCATTTACTTGATGAATACTCGTCCTGATCTATCTTATGCAGTTAGCATACTTTCTAGATATATGCAGGAACCTAGAGAAAGTCATTGGAATGCAGCAAAAAGGGTGTTAAGGTATCTTCAAGGAACAAAGGATTTTGGACTTGAGTTTAAAAGAAACAAAAATTTCAAGCTTGTTGGCTATTCAGATGCGGATTTTTCTAGAGATGTTGATGACAGGGCATCTACTTCAGGTTACTTAATGAATATGGGATCAGCTGCAGTGGCATGGAGTTGTAAAAAGCAGGATACAATTGCAAATTCTACAGCAGAAGCAGAATATATTTCAGCTTGGGAAGCTACTTGTGAGATAGTTTGGTTAAGAAGGATTTTGCAAGACCTCAAAGTTGATCAGAAAGAAGCAACTTCATTATTTATTGATAATCAGTCAGCAATCAAGTTAGCCAAAAATCCTGTTTTTCATTCAAAAACTAAGCATGTGGATACTAAGTATCATTACATTCGGGATCTCGTCGTCAAACAAATCATCAAGCCAAAGTATTGTCCATCAGAAGATCAAACTGCAGATATTTTTACAAAATCTCTTGGAAGGGTCAAATTTGATAAGTTTAGAAATGAACTTGGTATTTGTTCAAAAGAATTTTTGGATCAAAGGGGGGATTGTTAGGAATTATGATCCAAAAATGTAATAAATAGAAGTTTAGTTTAATAAATGTAAAATGGCATCTACACACTCACGTGATTATGTGAGGTGTCCCTTAGTTAGTTTTTGTAACGGTAAATTAGTTGTTACTCTTTGGATATTTAAATCCATCGAGTTTTCCATGTGAGGTAATCTTTCGGGATTTAGCCCTCACATCTCTGTGATGTAATTATTTTCCTTCTTCATTAATAAATTATGTGTCTGAGGACACTTTGTCAATTAAATGCACATTAATGGGCGGACTTGATATTGTTGGATTTGTCAATGAATCCTCTATCCATATACATATAATTTCCGAATTTTTTATCTTCGTATGTCATTTTTTTAATCTTCTGCTACAGCTTACCCTAGAAAACCCCGTCGACAACTTCGAATGAGCTCAAAGATAAATCGACAACATTCAAAATACACATCCAAAATTTTTGAAAAAATATACAAGCACTACATCATTGTGTCATCTTCAAAATGGTATTTTTAGTTTTGGAAATGATGTAAACAATCAAAAGATTTTGCGCACACATGCACATGTGTGCAAAATGCGATTGAAATATTCACTGGTCAGTTTCGGAAAATAATAATTATTATAATTTTTCGAGGAAAATTAAAAGAAAAATATGTATGCACTAGTGCATTTTGTCTATATCATGTTCACATATTTCATTTTTTTAAATTATTACTTTAACATTAAAATATTTTGCACACAACGAACCACTTGTTATTTGCTCTTCAAATTGTTAAGGACACATGTTTCATTAAATGAAAATTTGACACGATAAACGACATTGGTATATTTTTAAAAAAATATCATTAGAAAGCCAACATAATTCCTTACATTTCGTTTTTTAACCGCATGTCAAAATTCATATGGAAAATATGAGTTTTGAGGGCTTCAATTTAATATATGGTTAAAATTTCCATTTTTCATCGTCGTATTTGGCAAAAAAGAGTTACCCATCTTCATGGAATCACTCATTATACCCTACATGCAGTGGTTTTCGGTGACCAATGGGATGAGGATAATAGGAAGGGGAGCTACTTCAAATGAACATAAAAAGGTGTGATAAACATTGTAGGGCTTGTCGCCCAAGGACGTAATTTTTTTTTTTTTGTAATAAACTTTTAACCTAACCGACTATCATTTTCAACTCAAATTCTTCATTCAAGTACTTAACTAGACTTGTGAAATTTTCCACAAAATAAAAGAATGAAAAACCCTGCTCTTGAATAACCCGTCATATAAATTTTTTCTAAACACGATTTCACGCATCATTCATTAGTGACAAACAAATTATATTTAAATATAAATATATATATATAATTTCAATAATTTTTATTACCGAAATATAGACGACACTTATCAGGTAATAAATTTTGAACAAAAAGTTTGCATGGTTTAGTCCTCTATACTTATCCACTAGTTGGGGCTATGAAATCTGTCGTCCTAATACAATGTAAGTTAATCTTCCTCTAAATGTAATGAATCCAATAATGCATATATTGCAACAAAAGTACTAGGGTAATATATACACATTTAAAACAAAAAAGTATTACGATATCAGTATTTATTATTAACCATTCTCACCATACTAACTTTACGTTTATCATTTGTGATCTAGCATTTAGCTAAGAGATATTAATCCAATGCAACGACTTATAAACAAAAATGAAACATCATTAAATTGCAAATTTAGTAAGGAACACTCGCCAGGATGCCACGGTGGTCTTCGCAATTCGAAGAACTAGTCCGCTAGCATCGATGTATTAATTATTATTATTTTTGACAGAAACGGATAGATTTTATATTAAAAAACAGTGGCTGAGCCACCAACGAGTTTACATCTCCAAAAATAAGGTAAACTATGCAATCTTCCAAACATTAAATACAGATGCCTGTGCCTAGCAATCAGGACTTTAGAGTTTTTAACTAAGGAAATTAAACAAAAAGAGGTCCGAAACTAGACTGGAATTAATGGTGTCTTGCCTCTGAAGACGGTTTGGCAGCTGAGTGACTCTTTCCATGTCCTGATTTTTCAGCGACCCGAAGATTTTCCAGGGAGACTTCCATGTTCTGCAGCCTAAGATCCATATTATCAATAGCAGCTGTGACCTTCTCTTCCAGGGCTTCCATAGCTGCCGCGAAGTCCGAGCTAATACGTTCAATGACCTCATCCATTCTGTCCAGACGTCGCCCTCCTTGTTCGTCCATTTGTTGAATAAAGTTCCCTTGTCGTCTAACCCGGCGCCGCAGAACCCTGACTTCTGCTTCCAATTCCAACAGAGGGTCTGGGGAGGAGGATGCCAAATCCCAAGAATCCGCCATACCACCCAAAGGGCACAGACTATTTCCCAGAGAAAATAGGGGAGGCAAAATGCAGAGCTCCAGAGATCTTCGCCACCCGGAAGAGACCACCTTCAGAGATTGCAGGACTTTTCTTTTGGAAACGAAACGAGGGATATTGCGGTTAATAGTGCTGGTATCTCTTCTATGATATACATGGAGCATGATTACCCATAAATTGGAGCATGCCGGTGGGCAATTCGTCAGCCTTCGAGGATCGCCATTAACCAACCCCGTACTATTCATTAAATAACAGTTCTCAATGCCAAATGAGGAAACCTCTTGAGGATCAGGAGCTTTATCGTCATCATTACAAGATGTGGTTCCAGCGAGCCAAATTGAATTGCCAATAGGGAAAATCATACCTGATTTAACAGAGGAAGGGAAATCCGCACGCCCGAAAGAGATGAGAAAGGAGCCCCGCAGATTTTGTGAGATCTTTCTCTGTAAATTCTCCTGCTCCGAAGTACCGAATGTGGTATGAGCCATCATCAGCAAAGGAGGAGACGACATCATCCTGAAAACGTCAAGGTATGCGTGATGGTGGGAATTAATATTCATAAACGAGGCATAGATATTCACGTCAGGGATAGCCACGCTACAGACGATGGTGGCCACCATCGGGCAGCAGGGATACTTGACACTTGGTTTTTGTCCCATTCTCCACAAAACCCCTCCGTCCATTCGCGGGTCCTGTCCCATGACTTTACGGAATAGGAAAAGGACTACACACATCGTTGAATTTTAGGACCCCTTTTCCTAGGGGTGTTGCATCATTAGCCGCTTTGTTCGCTTGTCCATTATTCTTCCTCAAGACGTGGTAGAAATCAATTTCTCGAAAGAGAGGAACGAGCAGGAGGATTCTTCGGAGAACTTGACGAAGGCGGATAGAAGAGGGCAGTTTCGTTGAATTTATGCTATGAATAATCACCCTGGAGTCCCCCACAACCGTTAGGGTCTGAATTCCTTGGAGAAAAGCTTGATTTAATCCTTGCCAGAGGGCCAGAGCTTCTGCCATATTATTGGATTCGATTCCCAAATTCCAGGAATAAGTGAAAATCAGTTCTCCAGCGGGGCCATAGAGTACCCCTCCCCCTCCTGCCTCCCCTAGCATCGATGTATTAATTATTAGCACAAACTTTTAAACAATTACAAGACTCATTTGAAAAAGTAATAATAACAAGAATCCTCGTTGCAAACTTAGCAAGGAAACCCTTGCCACGATGCCACGATGGTCTTAGTAAATTCAAAGAGCTGTCCACTAGCATCAATACATTAAATAATAATAACAACGTTTAACAATTACACATCCAAATTGAGAATGCAATAAAACAAGAATCCTCACCACGAATTCTCTGTATCGGAAATAGAACCAGCGAGTTGATATGCTGACTATTAATTCCACAAGTTTTTTTTTTAAAAACAATTATAAATCATTGCTAAAAGTAATAAATAATAAAACTACTCAACACGATTTCTCTAAATCCTAAATGGATCAGGCGATTAAGCATTGATATGCTAACTGCTAATATAACAACCACTTTCTTTTAAACAATCGAAACAATAATGATTTACTAGAATTACTCGCCACAATTTCTCTATATCATAAATGAATCTGGCGATTTAACATTGCTAAGCTAACTGTTAAAATAGCAGCCACTTTCTTTTAAACAATAAAAAAAATAATAGATCAAAATAATTACTCACTACGGTTTCTCTATACCATAAATGAATCTGGCGATATAGCAACTACCATTTATTAAATATACTGAGCGTAATGAAACGATGTCCGGCGGTGCCAAGTAATTCTTCTGTCGATCTGAGCACACAAATTAAAATACGAATCCGATCGAAGTACTTCCAAGGTTGTAATGTAGCAAATGAATGCCAATCAGATGGTCTACATTGTACTTCTATTTTTCTTATAATAGTAGAAATTGAGGGACGAGTGCTGTGATTGAAACACAGACTCAGTCTACGTCAAATCCTAAAAATAATAACAATCTAAACTAAATCGAACCGAGCCAATGGACAATCGATCTGCATTCTTTTACAAGAAACAAAAGAACAAGTAACAACATACTCTCTGAATCTTATTGGCAGATCGACAACACCTAACACTTCTACCATCCCAGTTAATTAAGTTTGTAAATAAAACTTAAGCTGGTAAGATCTATTGAACAGATCTACATCGGTTTGTACTCCAAATTCTCAATCAAATAGTTAGGTAAATAAACAAACGCTAGTCAGATCTATTAAGAGATCGACAGCGGCTAACACTCATAAAAAAAAATATAATTAAAACAAATAACCTCGATACCATTTAGATATATCACAGATCAACTTTAGTCTGTAATTGCCTATAACAATCAAGCCGAGCCAAGGGACAATCGATCTGCATTATTTTACAAGAAAAAAAAGAACAAGTAACAAACATAATCTTATTGGCAGATCGACAGCACCTAACATTTCTACCATCCCATTTAATTAAGTTTGTAAATAAAACTTAAGCTGGTCAGATCTATTGAACAGATCGACAGCAGTTTGTACTCCAAATTCTCAATCAAATAGTTAGGTAAATAAACAGACGCTAGTTAGATCTATTGAGAGATCGACAGCGGCTAAAACTCATAAAAAAAAATATAATTAAAACAAATAACCTCGATACCGTTTAGATCTATCACAGATCGACTTTAGTCTGTAATTGCCTATAACAATCAAGCCGAGCCAATGGACAATAGATCTGCATTCTTTTACAAGAAACAAAAGAACAAGTAACAAACATAATCTTATTGGCAGATCGACAGCACCTAACATTTCTACCGTCCCAGTTAATTAAGTTTGTAAATAAAACTTAAGGTGGTAAGATCTATTGAACAGATCGACAACAGTTTGTACTCCAAATTCCCAATCAAATAGTTAGATAAATAAATAGACGCTAGTCAGATCTATTGAGCAGATCTAAACCCTATTAAAAGAAGTTGATTAAAACTGTCTTAACGAAAACACAGTCAAGGAAGTAGCGGTAGTAACCGATCACATTTTCTACTAAGAGAAATCAACTACAACCTACGTATATCCAAGCTATTTACTTAAATGACAGATCTCTGCAATTGAAATGCAGAGTCAATCTAAGCACCAGATCTAAGTCTCAGACCCAATTAAAACATAGTTGAAACTAAAAATATTTAATCGGTTCCATTAATTGGTAATTCTCAGGAAATGAAATACAGCATAAATCTAAATACTCGATTCAAGAATGGGACAAGTAGAATTTCATTCGAAATTCCTATATCCCGATTTATCTTATTCAAATATGATTTCTTGAAAATTTAAAATGCAGAGCCTACCTAAACCGCACACTAAGAAAAACAAAAGGATAATACAATATATAATTCCTTAATGACGTTCGACAAATTCTAATAATGAATTTCATTGATCATTCAAAATACAGCTAAATTTTTTATTCAGAAGATTTCAACAGATAACTACAAATAAATAAATTACAAGAGTTACCTCTCTGGTCGTAGAAGTTCTGCAGAAAATGTTGGAGTTGATCCTTGCTGTTCTACTCCTCGAAACCTCGATCCTTCACCGGTGGACACCTAGGTAAACCACCCAACCACTTTGGAAGTACTCTTCTTCCTTCAGGTCCCCGAGCTAATCGGGCCGTAGAGTTCACACACATATTTTGGAAATCCAGCTTGGGTTTCCCCCCCCACTAGGATTTCTTAGCCAAACCCTTTAAATAGCAGCAAGTCTTTGAGGCACTCGAAAATTACGACAATCGTCCAAATTATGGGTCCTTTTCCCCTTCCCAATGTCTTCCTTATAAAGGAAAACCTCCTGCGACACATGTCGCTTCATGCACAATTATATAATTATTTTTTTAATTTAAAAAAAAACACTCACCCATCCAAGTGTCAGCTTTTCTAGGAGATGCACCTAAATCCCTAGGTTTCCTCAAGTCTGTCCCCCAGATACTTTAGTTAACTCCTAGCTTTTAGTTGACTAGGTGTCTAATCTTAGGATTCTATTTTGCTCCTAAATAATGATTTCTATTATTTTAAATGCTCAACAAAAATAACTACTCATGTGCAAAAGCCTAAAATATTTTTATGCATTTGCTAAGTAATAATCTAGAGTTAATCTTATAAGTTTTTATGCAGTTAAATTTAACAATCAAACTCACTAGGATCACGGTGCCGCGCCATTGGGATCCTGGTTCCTTAATTTTAATTCCCTGACATGGCACCACTCCGTCGGGTCCATTCATCCATGGTTTCCATTCCTCGGCATGGTACCGCATCGTTGGGTCCTTGCGTCCATTCTTTCCGTTCTCGATAGGGTACCGCACCATCGGGCCCTTCTGCCACCATCTTTCCGTTTTGACTTGCGGGAACTCTTGTAGGGATTTTAGGAATCATTACCATCCATCCTCCCTCTACATGCTATCTAGGGACTAATGGCGCTGAGGAGTGAGACCGTTCTCACTGTGCGCCCCTCAACTCGTACGTGACCAGCTCCATCGTGGCCCACCTAGTACACCCTCACACATTCCTCTTGAGCAAGCGGATCAGTGCTTATCTGCTCATGCGTTGTATTCTTGTCGGAAGTCAACATCGTCGTCGCTCCCCCTATGTGTGATTTACCCGTACTCTACGACCCTTCATGTTCCTTTGTGTGTCCATTGGTGAACCGTCTCACTTGTTTCTACACACACTTCTCACAACAAGTTATTAGTAGCATTTTCCTCAATAATCATCATCTGATTTCTAAATCTAGTATTGTTAAACATTTATGATTTATTCAAATTTCTTATTCATCTAATCATATATACATTTCATTGACAATTACATAATCACCGTATAGCTAGTCGTTAATCATTATCCATCAACATAATTTTCCATAGTCATAGCTAATCGTTTAACATATGCAATTATTCATTTACATCAACAGTTCAGATACACATACTCAAAAATAAGGTCAAAAGGTTATTTAATTAATGTTTCAATCGGCCGGGTCACTCAGCAAGTGCCCTCAATGTCTACAAAAGTCTAGGGGCACTACATACACCCCTACTTATTTAGAACTTCATCCTGAAGTTCAGAATAAAAATGGAAAACTACGACGCATCTCAGTTGCATCCTCCCAAGTTACAGAGCTTGGACTATAGCTGTCCCAATTCACTTTGACTTGATCAATCACACGGTGCCTAAGTTGTCGTGTTCATTGGTCTAAAATATGGATTGGTTCAGCCATCACGGCCCCGTCGTCCGTTATTTGCACATTGCTCAAGTCAATGATATGTGAAGTATCGGGAACATAGTGGCGCAATACATAAATATGAAAAACATTATGAATTCTACTTAATGATGACGGCAAGTCAAGACGATAGGCAACCGGTCCTATCCATTCTGAAATCCTAAAGGGTCCTACAAACCTAGGTGACAACTTTGCTCCCTTTCCAAACTTTACAGAACTATTCTGTGGTTTTACCTATAGAAATACCCTATCCCCAATTTCGTAGTTACGATCAGTCCTGTGCGCATCCGCATAGATCTTCTGGCGATCCTGTGCTTCCTTTAGTCGAGCATGAATCGTGACCATCTGGTCTTCCATCTCTTGTATTACCTTAGGACCAAGTAATGTCCTCTACTCTAGTATATCCCAACTTATGGGAGTCCTACAAGGTCTCCCATAGAGAAATTCAAATGGAGCCATCTGAATAGAACTCTGATAATTGTTGTTGTATGCAAATTCTAACAAGGGTAGATATTCTTCCCACTTCTTCTGTTGATCCATTACATACATTCTTAGCATGTCCTCCAATACTTGGTTCACTCTTTCCGTTTGTCCGTCCGTTTCAGGGTGGTAATGTGTGCTAAAGTTAAGTTGAGTACCAAGAGCTTCTTGAAAGCTTGTCCAAACCTTCCAGTAAATACTGATCCTCTATGAGAAATAATTTTCTTCGGAATTCCATGTAGTCTTACTACTTCATTAATGAAAACTCGGGCTATCTCCGGAGCTTGATACGTGTTCTTAATCGGTAGGAAATGTGCACTCTTGGTAAGAGTGTCTATGACCACAAAAATTGTGTCATGTCTCCGGTTGGTTAAGGGTAAACCAACTATAAAATCCATAGAAATAACCTCCCATTTTCATTCTGGGATTGCATGTGGTTGTAGTAATCCGGCTGGGTGTCGATGTTCAGCCTTTACCATCTGGAACTCCATACACTTCGCCAAAAAACTTACCACATCCCTCTTCATACCATGCCAAAAGAACAAAGGTTTCAAATCTGTGTACATCTTTTTTATTCCAGGATGTGCTCTATAGACGGCTCGGTGAGCCTCAGACAGTATTAAACCTCGAATTCCTTCATTATCAGGAGCATACATGCGACGGTTATACCGTAATAAACCATCCATGTCCAAAGAGTACCCTTCAAACTTGGGTATCCTCATCTGCTCATTCTCCAACTTAGCTTTTACTTCATTATACCATGTGTCCTCCTGTTGTAGTGTCAGCATCTTTTCTCTTAAGTTGGTCTTTAATGGTATGACAGAGAATATCCTAGGTCTACGACTAAGTGCATCTGCTACTTTGTTTAAGGTCCCTTTCACATAAGTTATGTCGAAGTCGTACTCACTGAGCACTTCCGACCATCTTCTCTGTCTTGCATTAAGGTCGCTTTGAGTGAAGATGTGTTTTAACCCACAATGGTCAGTCTTTAATTCAAACTTTCTCCCTACCAGATAGTGTCTCCATAACCTCAAAGCATGCATCACTGCAGTCATCTCCATATCATGGGTCGCATAGTTCTCTTCATGCGGCCTAAGTCTTCTAGACGTGTACGCAATTACTCTTCCATCTTGCATCAATACACAACCAACACCATCCTTTGAAGCATCCGTGCACACCAGGAAATCTTTATCCATATCGGGAACTCTTAAGATTGGTGCCGTAGTCAGTAATTCTTTTAATTTAGCAAAGGCCTCTTCACATTTCTCCGTCCAAATGAAAGGACGGTTCTTCTTTTGTAATTCAGTAATAGGTCTCGCTACTCTAGAGAAGCCTTCCACAAAACGTCTATAATACCCGGCAAGCCCCATAAAGCTTCGTACCTCATGCACGTTTGTGGGTGTCGGCCAGTCCCAAATGGCTTCAATCTTGGCTAGATCCACAGCTATCCCTTCACCTGATATGATGTGTCCAAGATAGTGAATCTCCTTCTGGAAGAACGAACACTTTGATAATTTTCCATAAAGGTGATTTTCTCTTAAACATTTTAAGACTATCCTCAGGTGTTCCTCATGTTCTTCCGGTGTTCTTGAATAAATCAGAATGTCGTCTAAGAACACCTATACAAACTTGTCAAGGTGTTGCCGAAACACACCGTTTATCAGGTTCATAAATACACTCGGTGCATTTGTTAAGCTGAAAGGTACTACAACAAATTCGTAGTGTCCAAATCTAGTTTTAAACGCTGTCTTGGGGATATCTTCATCCTTGATCCTCAACTGGTGGTATCCCAACCTTAGGTCGATTTTTGAGAATATCGTCGCACCCTTCATCTAGTCAAAGAGGTCATCTATTCTGGGTAGGGGATACTGATTTCTTACGGTCGCCTTGTTCAATTGACGGTAGTCAATGCACACGCGCCAAGACCCATCCTTCTTCTTTACAAAACTAACAGGTGCTCCCCAAGGAGACACACTAGGTCTGATCAGTCCTAAATCTAACAACTCTTGTAGTTGAATTTGCAATTCCTTCAATTCTGTTACTGACATTCGGTAAGGAGTTCTAACTATGGGTTCGGTTCCAGGTTTTAGTTCTATGGTGAAATCCAGTTCACGCTATAGCAGTAATCCAGGTAATGCGTCAGGAAACACGTCCATGAATTCTGAGAACAAGGGGTGATTAATTACTTCTAGCTTATCTCCTTCCTTGTTCAATGCAATCATCGCATACAATTGACACCCTTTTCTCATGCTTTTCTTCAGCTGCATAGCCGATATCATTCTCAAGGAAACTTTCTTTTTCTTCCCAATTAACATCCTCTTGTAACCTTCATCGTCGATGAAAGTTAGTTCCTTACTTCGGCAATCCATCACCGCCGAGTGTGCTTCTAGCCAATCCATCCCCAGGATTAGATCGTATGTACCCAATTCCGTAACATAAAAGGATATTCTAGAAGAACATACTCCTAGGTCGACTTCACAGTTCTCTACCTTAAGACCCACACTCTGGACACTACCGGATGCCATCTCGACAGTGTTGAAATCATCTTGACTTATTGCCATCATTTTATTATTTTCTACAACTTTTAAGGAAATAAAAATTTTAGTAGCTCCGGGGTCTATAAGCAAGGAAAATGCATTACCATGTATCTTACCAGTAGTCTCGAGGACGGTGGACTGATGTTCAGCTTGGCGGTTGTTGACGACAGCGTGTATACGATGCGCTCGTCCTAAATCGACCGCAGTAGTCTGGCGTGGTGCTGGAGCTCTTTGGTTTCCCTAGTCCTACCGAGAACAATCATTTTGGAAGTGTGGTCCCCCACACCTCCAACATCCAGCTTTAGGCCCTTTTGTGTTGTTTCTAGCATGTGCATCATTTCTCCTCGGTCCAAACTGCGTCGATTTTGTAAATGGCTTTGCATGATCATTCCACGGTGGTGGTCGATATGGTGTTCTGTCATCTCTGTTAGACCCTCCATTGAAAGGTCTCCTTCCAAAATTCTTATTCCCATACTGATGTTTGGGTGCATGCGAAGGTTGACTTCCTCGGTTTGTACTCGTAAAGTTCTTATTCTGCAGTATCTTACCGGGAAGCTCTTCTTCCGCTATGAGGGCCTTCTGGACCGCATCGTGCAAAGTAGAAGGTGTCAAAATACGAACCTTGTCCCAGATGACTGGGTTTAATCCATAGATGAACTTATTGACCTTTAATTTCTCTGTGGCAACATGGGGTGCATACCTTAGTAACTCCATAAAGCGGATTTCGTACTCTTGTACTGTCCGTAGTCCTTGCTTTAGTGCATGGAAATCATTCAGCTGTCGCTCAATGAATTCGTCTGATAGGTAATGCTGACGGAAATGTTCATCGAAAAATTCCCAAGATATCTCCTCAATCTCCAGACCTAGCTGAGGTCGCAAGGTCTTCCACCAAAGAAGGGCTTCCCCCTTCAGTTGTAGTATCGCCATCCATACCTTCATGTTAGACGTGTAGTCTCTCAAAGAAAAACACATGGCCATGTTTGCTAGCCATGCCTCTGCGGCGGTCCCCTCAGTGGAACCCCAAAATTCAAGAAACTTCACCTTTTCTAACTCTCGGTGTATGTTGACCAGAGGTGGCGTCCGCGGTACTGCAGTGACTTGACCAACGTTCTCGCGGTAAAGTCGTGTCATCAACACTTCCGTCATTCTGTGGTAGTTTCTCATCATTGTCATGACCTCATCCGCAAGTAGACTAATGGTTTCCTTGGTTCTCGGAGGGTTATCCACAAGGGTTGTTGGGTTTGGTGGGCGTGCAGCTCGTCCTCGCCCCCTTCCGGATCTTCCCCTGCGAGTCCTTTGATCCATGACGAAGTCTGTTTAGAAAAGTAAAATAATTTTTTTATTAGTCAACAAAACATCATAAACTGTTTCACGCGGAATTGTGTAGGTCCGAACTAAGTTCGACCTTGCTCTGATAACAAATGTAGGGCTTGTCGCCCAAGGATGTAAAATTTTTTTTTTTTTGTAATAAACTTTTAACCTAACCGACTAGCATTTTCAACTCAAATTCTTCATTCAAGTACTTAACTAGACTTGTGAAATTTTCCACAAAATAAAAGAATGAAAAACCCTGCTCTTGAATAACCCATCATATAAATGTTTTCTAAACACAATTTCACGCATCATTCATTAGTGACAAACAAATTATATTTAAATATAAATATATATATATATATAATTTCAATAATTTTTATTACCGAAATATAGACGACACTTATCAAGTAATAACTTTTGAACAAAAAGTTTGCATGGTTTAGTCCTCTATACTTATCCACTAGTTGGGGCTTTGAAATCTGTCGTCCTAATACAATGTAAGTTAATCTTCCTCTAAATGTAATGAATCCAATAATGCATATATTGCAACAAAAGTACTAGGGTAATATATACACATTTAAAACAAAAAATTATTACGATATCAGTATTTATTATTAACCATTCTCACCATACTAACTTTACGTTTATCATTTGTGATCTAACATTTAGCTAAGAGATATTAATCCAATGCAACGACTTATAAACAAAACTGAAACATCATTAAATTGCAAATTTAGTAAGGAACACTCGCCAGGATGCCACGGTGGTCTTCACAATTCGAAGAACTAGTCCGCTAGCATCGATGTATTAATTATTACCACAAACTTTTAAACAATTACAAGACTCATTTAAAAAAGTAATAATAACAAGAATCCTCGTTGCAAACTTAGCAAGGAAACCCTTGCCACGATGCCACGATGGTCTTAGTAAATTCGAAGAGCTGTCCACTAGCATCAATACATTAAATAATAATAACAACGTTTAACAATTACACATCCAAATTGAGAATGCAATAAAACAAGAATCCTCACCACGAATTCTCTGTACCGGAAATAGAACCAGCGAGTTGATATGCTGACTATTAATTCCACAACAAGTTTTTTTTTAACAAACAATTATAAAACATTGCTAAAAGTAATAAATAATTAAACTACTCACCACGATTTCTCTAAATCCTAAATGGATCAGGCGATTTAGCATTGATATGCTAACTGCTAATATAACAACCACTTTCTTTTAAACAATTGAAACAATAATGATTTACTAGAATTACTCGCCACAATTTCTCTATATCATAAATGAATCTGGCAATTTAACATTGGTAAGCTAACTGTTAAAATAGCAGCCACTTTCTTTTAAACAATAAAAAAAATAATAGATCAAAATAATTACTCATTACAGTTTCTCTATACCGTAAATGAATATGGCGATATAGCAACTACCATTTATTAAATTAACTGAGCGTAATGAAATGATGTCCGGCAGTGCCAAGTAATTCTTCTGTCGATCTGAGCACACAAATTAAAATACGAATCCGATCGAAGTACTTCCAGGGTTGCAATGCAGCAAATGAACGCCAATCAGATGGTCTACATTGTACTTCTATTTTTCTTATAATAGTAGAAATTGAGGGACAAGTGCTGTGACTGAAACACATACTCGGTCTACGTCAAATCCTGAAAATAATAACAATCTAAATTAAATCGAATCGAGCCAATGGACAATCGATTTGCATTCTTTTACAAGAAACAAAAGAACAAGTAACAACATACTTTCTGAATCTTATTGGCAGATCGACAGCACCTAACACTTCTACCATCCCAGTTAATTAAGTTTGTAAATAAAACTTAAGCTGGTAAGATCTATTGAACAGATCTACAGCAGTTTGTACTCCAAATTCTCAATCAAATAGTTAGGTAAATAAACAAACGCTAGTCATATCTATTAAGAGATCGACAACGGCTAACACTCATAAAAAAAAATATAATTAAAACAAATAACCTTGATACTGTTTAGATCTATCACAGATCGACTTTAGTTTGTAATTGCTTATAACAATCAAGCCGAGCCAATGGACAATCGATCTGCATTCTTTTACAAGAAACAAAAGAACAAGTAACAAACATAATCTTATTGGCAGATCAACAGCACCTAACATTTCTACCGTCCCAGTTAATTAAGTTTGTAAATAAAACTTAAGATGGTCAGATCTATTGAATAGATCGATAGCAGTTTGTACTCCAAATTCTCAATCAAATAGTTAGGTAAATAAACAGACGCTAGTCAGATCTATTGAGAGCTCGACACCGGCTAACACTCATAAAAAAAAATATAATTAAAACAAATAACCTCCATATTGTTTAGATCTATCACAGATCGACTTTAGTCTGTAATTGCCTATAACAATCAAGCCGAGCCAATGGACAATTGATCTGCATTCTTTTACAAGAAACAAAAGAACAAGTAACAAACATAATCTTATTGGCAGATCGACAGCACCTAAAATTTCTACCATCCCAGTTAATTAAGTTTGTAAATAAAACTTAAGCTGGTCAGATCTATTGAACAGATCGACAGCAGTTTGTACTCCAAATTCTCAGTCAAATAGTTAGGTAAATAAACAGACGCTAGTTAGATCTATTGAGTAGATCTAAACCCTATTAAAAGAAGTCGATTAAAACTGTCTTAACGAAAACACAGTCAAGGAAGTAGCGGTAGTAACCGATCACATTTTCTTCTAAGAGAAATCAACTACAACCTACGTATATCCAATCTATTTACTTAAATGTCAGACCTCTGCAATTGAAATGCAGAGTAAATCTAAGCACCATATCTAAGTCTCAGACGCAATTAAAACATAGTTGAAACTAAAAATCTTTAATCAGTTCCATTAATTGGTAATTCTCAAGAAATTAAATACAGCATAAATCTAAATACTCGATTCAAGAATGGGACAAGTAGAATTTCAGTTGAAATTCCTATATCCCGATTTATCTTATTCAAATACGATTTCCTGAAAATTTAAAATGCAGAGCCTACCTAAACCGCACACTAAGAAAAACAAAAGGATAATACAATATATAATTCCTTAATGACGTTCAACAAATTCTAATAATGAATTTCATTGATCATTCAAAATACAACTAAAATTTTTATTCAGAAGATTTCAACAGACAACTACAAATAAATAAATTACAAGAGTTACCTCTCCGGTCGCAAAAGTTCTGCAGAAAATGTTGGAGTTGATCCTCGTTGTTCTAATCCTCGAAACCTTGATCCGTCACCGGTGGACACCTAGGTAAACCACCCAACCACTCTGGAAGTACTCTTCTTCCTTCCAGACCCCCGAGCTAATCGGGTCGTAGAGTTCACACACGTATTTCAGAAATCCAGCTTGGGTTTCCCCCCTCACCAGGATTTCTTATCCAAACCCTTTAAATAGCAGCAAGTCTTTGAGGCACTCGAAAATTACGACAATCGTCCAAATTATGGGTCCTTTTGCCCTTCCCAATGTCTTCCTTATAAAGGAAAACCTCTTGCGACACATGTCGCTTCATGCACAATTATATAATTATTTTTTTAATTTTTAAAAAAACACTCACCCATCCAAGTGTCAGCTTTTCTAGGAGATGCACCTAAATCCCTAGGTTTCCTCAAGTCTGTCCCCCAGATACTTTAGTTAACTCCTAGTTTTTAGTTGACTAGGTGTCTAAGCTTAGGATTCTATTTTGCTCCTAAATAATGATTTCTATTATTTTAAATGCTCAACAAAAATAACTATTCATGTGCAAATTCCTAAAATATTTTTATGTATTTGCTAAGTAATAATCTAGAGTTAATCTTATAAGTTTTTATGCAGTTAAATTTAACAATCAAACTCACTAGGATTACGGTGCCGCGCCGTTGGGCTCCTGGTTCCTTAATTTTAATTCCCTGACATGGCACCACTCCGTTGGGTCCAGTCATCCATGGTTTCCATTCCTCGGCATGGTACCACATCGTTGGGTCCTTGCGTCCATTCTTTTCGTTCTCGACAGGGTACCGCACCGTTGGGCCCTTCTGCCACCATCTTTTCGTTTTGACTTGCGGGAAATCTTGTAGGGATTTTAGGAATCGTTACCATCCATCCCCTATCTACATGCTATTTATGGACTAATGGCGCTAAGGAGTGAGTCTGTTCCCTCTGCACGCCCCTCAACTCATACGTGACCAGCTCCGTCGTGGCCCACCTCGTACGCCCTCACACATTCCTATTGAGCAAGCGGATCAGTGCTTATCTGCTCATGCGTGGTATTCTTGTCGAAAGTCGACATCATCATCGCTCCCCCTGTGTGTGATTTACCCGTACTCTATGACCCTTCATGTTCCTTTGTGTGTCCGTTGGTGAACCGTCTCACTTGTTTCTACACACACTTCTCACAACAAGTTATTAGTAGCACTGTCCTCAATAATCATCATCTGATTTCTAAATCTAGTATTGTTAAACATTTATGATTTATTCAAACTGCTCAGTCATCTAATCAAATATACATTTCGTCGACAATTACATAATCACCGTATAGCTAGTCGTTAAGCATTATCCATCAACATAATTTTCCATAGTCATAGCTAATCGTTTAACATATGCAATTATTCATTTACATCAACAGTTCAAACACAGATACTCAAAAATAAGGTCAAAAGGTTATTTAATTAATGTTTCAATCGGCCGAGTCACTCAGCAGGTGCCCTCAATGTCTACAAAAGTCTAGGGGCACTACATAGGAAGGGGAGCTACTTCAAATGAACATAAAAAGGTGTGATAAACATAAAGTCACTTATCTTTTTCCAAATTTATATAGAGTAATTGTTTACACTAAACTTGATAATATATGTTTGATCTCAAACAATTCATTTTGATTTCATGAATATATCAACAAATTTAGAAATTGATGTCGTCAATAAAATTTGTTTTACAATGTAGTAGAGGCAATGTAACCATGGGTCAATTTGTATGAAGAGAAGAGAAGGAAATGGGATAATGACATGAAATAAGTTAGATGATTGAACAATATAATCATGCCTTATCCTGGTAATTTACAATAAAATATGTCAATGATTGGTCCCAACTGTTGGGTGGCTGACCAAGTTAGAGAGAAATATGGAACATTTGGTTGTTACCTAGATGGTGAAGAGGATGCACTAAACATAGGGATTGTGTGCATAAACTATGTAATAATATCTATGTGTACATTCTTAACTTTATAATGCACATGTTTGAATTATAAAATCTATATGTTTTTATTAATGCTCATGTTATTTGACATATAACACCATTTTAATGTTTACATTTTTATAGGTGCATTTGTTCCCACCTATGTGGGCATATGGACATCATTTTTACACCGATAATGTTGATGATGGATGCATCACATTGGATTGTGGAGTGGAAATTGAGTTCGATCAATCTAATCATGCTAGCCACCATGATTGGAACATAATAGAGGATAAGTCAGGTTAGGTTAGAAAGATACAAGAGATCATGCAAGTGGACTTCTCATCTTTACAATGTGTTATTTTTTGGTGCAACTGGTGGGATACCTTTAACCAAAGTAATGTAAATGAAGATTGCGATAGTGGGATAATATGTATCAAGTCTAGAAGTGTTAGGTTAACCTTGACTCGGTAAATGAGTCATTGAGCTAATCTTGGATTAAATCAAAGCATGTTTTTTTGGGGCCTATGGTATTGGACCAAGGTATTGCATGTAATGAAGCCTATAGAAGGGCTTGACATACTCCATTGTAAAGTGGCCTTGAGGTGAGTGGGTGAGCTCACTTGGCTTGGTTTGACCTGTTTTAGCAAAGGGTAATAAAAATATTCATTGATGTTGGTTTTTATCTTCACAGAGTTTTCCAGGGTAATTAGCGTGTTCATTGTTCTTATGATTATTTTGATTATTATTGTGCTTGCTTATTATATTTAGTTTTATGTGCTCATTAATTCCTAAAAACTGATATTAGAGTTGGTCAGAGTCTTGGGTACTCTTAGGATAATGTTAGATAAATGAATATACAACCAAATCAAAAGGGGGGTCTAGGGGGTGTTTCACCCCATCGACCTAAAAGTTTGCAGGGTTTTGGGCATGGGAGCCCATGTGAATTTTTTTTGGCCCATTTTTGGGTTAGCGTTGTGGTGTGAAGACAACAATTGAATGAAATGGATTAACTAAGAATATCACTGCCTAAGATGCCCATCCATGTGAGAGATTGGGCATGAGGAATAGTTGTCGAGGAAAGGAGATCCAAGAGTCCATATGCATGAAGAATCCAGCTTTGAAAAACAAGGCCGTGTGGAGAAGAACCTGTGCCAAGATGAAGTGGGGTTGGAGGCGCAATGTGGCGAGGAGAATAGAGAATACCCACATGATTTAATTTTTCCGGATCCATGAAGAATGTCGTTGAAGGGTACAAAAATTGTGAAGAAAAATGACCATCAAGGAGACTCTCTATGAAGAAGAAACAAATCCATGAAATCCATGGGTTTTCCTCCGGATATGTTGTGCAGATCGGTGTGAAGGATAGAGATTTTGAAATCATTTGCATAGAATCCCTTGCTCACGTGACAAGAGATACCCTAGCCTATTCACAAAAATATGATATTGCTAAGAGTTAACAAGGAAAAATGGAAGTTGGCATGACAACAAGATACTACAGAGGATACTGAGCTAAGCTATTAGACATGAAGAGATTCTACATAAGGAAAAATCATGGAGAATATTGATCCATGTGGTGAATGTAGAGTTTGCCTACGCGAAGAGGGAACCTATCCACTAAAAAAATACTCAAAGGACATTTTGCTTCCTGATTTGTTGAAGAATCCATGCATGAGTAAATATTTGGGGACCCACGATCTCCAACAATAGATATGGATATTACTCAATAGTTTCTAAGACCCTATATTTGATATTGTTTTGGAGCTACCTAAGAAGCTACTAGAGATGCCCTGCGTTTGGTGTGAGTGCCAAATTGGGAGTAGGACATATTTAGGCACATTTCATCTCTGTCTGGATTCTTTGTGTCAGATTGAAGATTGGTTTATTGGATCTAAATACCTTTGCGCATAATTGCAAAACAAGTGTAGTGGCTCCTTTAGTGGATGCATGGTTTGACATTGGTAGCCATAAAAACTTGGCATTGCGTGTGGTATTTGGTGCATGGCTGGTGATTGGAATCCGCATTAAGAATATGTTGGATGTGTATTTTTCTTGAATCCACAGGTGTTTGAAGAAGTCTCAATGCATAAAGGGCATGGATATTTGCTTGTCAAGGAATGGAAGTGGTGAGAGGATGGTGGCATTAGTAGAATGCCGACCAGGGTATTTTTTAAGGATTATAAAAGTATACTTAAGTATAGTATTCTAGGCGATTATTTTGGATTGAAAAAAACATCTATATAGATTGGTAAGCGAATATTAATATGAAACATACAATTTACTACCGAAAATTGTAAATTTTGGCGAATATTATGATAAAAAAACACATTTGATGTAAATATAGGTGATGTTAGAGGCTAAAAATGACCAAACAGGGAATTTATTTTTTGAAAAAAACCCAAAAAATAGCCAATTGGCGAAATTTCGCCCCTAAATATTTCCCTGATGCCAGCGTAAGTGAAATTGGAGTAATAACAACCATTAAAAAAGAGTTACATTGGAGTTGAAATTAATTATTATATGTAAATGGGTATATGTCTATAAGACCTGGTTAGGCATGCATACCCCTAGTAACTCACCAATAAAGTCCAAATGTAGACCTAGGTGAAAGGGGGGGCACCACTGGTAACACACTAGTAATTTCATGTAGACCTAGGTGAAAGGGGGGCATACGAGATTCGTTGGTTAAAATTTTTAGGGGGGTTGGTGATTACTCCAAATCAAGTTTAAATGGGGGATTTTTAGGTTAACCTTGACTTGATAAATGAGTCATTGAACTAATAATGGATTAGGGAAAAGCAGGTGGTTTTTGGGCCCATGGTATTAGCCCAAGGTAGTACATGTAATGAATCCTATAAAAGCGCTTGGTATACTGCATTGTAAAGGGGCCTGGAGGTGAGTGGGTGAGCTCACTTGACCCAACTTGGCCAATTTTGGCCAACGGTAATGAAGATCATCATTGATGTTAGTTTTTCCCCTCATGGGGTTTTCTAGGGTAAATATTATGTTCATTGTTGCTATGATTATTCTAATTATTATTGTGCTTGCTTATTATATGTAGTTTAATGTGCTCATTAATTCCCAAAAAGAAGGATGTGGGATGAAACTAAGGAGGCTTTATATGTTTTCCCAAAACACTACAACCAAGTGTTTTTATACATGTATGTATTGGTGGTTCGTATGAAGACATGATTCGAGATGAAAACATTATTTTGAGAAAACAACGTTATAATGCAAAGCGATGAAATGTTTAGGCTTATGGAAATGAAGAGTGATATGCACATATTTTATTTCAAGATTTATATTGTGGATGTGTCATTTATTACTATCATCTATAATTGACAATTATGTTTTTTAATTCATTTTATGATGTTGGAAATGAAAAAATGACAACCATTTACAACCATCATGTTAAAAATAAATATAATTATTTTGGAAGATCCTAATAAAAAAAAACCACCATAGATCCATCGTAAAAGGGGATCTATCAAGTGCCGAGAGGGATCAAGTCTTTCCAGGTGCAAACCGTTTTTTTAGAGTGGAAATGTTGAGGAGCTTTTTAATTTATCTAATTTGTGCAATTATATATATATGCCTTTGCAAATGTTTTAAATCTTGAATGTTTTTATAAACTGATTAATGATTGGAGGGAGAGTTTGCTCTGCAACTAGGTTTAGGTTTTGAGGGTCGACTGGCTAAGATGATCTCCGTCACCCCCTTTCTCCTCTGAGATGCTCCCGAACTTATTCGAATGAAGGCGTTTCTAACGGTTTCACCCTGGGCTCGGTGTGGTGGCGCCTTCGCACGGTGACCCATTGGACTCATTCCAGTGGTGGCGACGGTGGTTTACCCTTCGTTTTCTTGTTTGGTGGTTCTCTGCCTGTGCCTCCGGTTTCCCTACGTTTGGAGACTGTGCGGCGTGGCTCTGGTAGCATAATGACTGGAGCGGCCTCCCCTTGGCAGCGGCGACATGATCGTGGGCTTCTGCGGGCTCCTATTCCACGGCGACGGCAGCGATAGCTCCCTTTCCAGGGACGGTGGTGACCAGAACAGCTTGAGGTTGCTCAGTCGACGACGGTTAAGGCTGGGCACTCTCTGTGGTGCCGGATCGCAGAGGACTTCCCACTGTGGCGTGGATCCGGAACTGGTGGCTCTGCTACCTTGTGATAGGGTCTAATATTTAGTGCATCTTGGAATCGTTTAGGGTTCCTGACTGCTTCTCTTAGGGTTTTTTTAATTTTTTCTTCAGCTCTTTATGGGCTGGTTTTTTTCTTCAGTTTATGTGCATTTTTTTGGTTGTCTTGTTCTATGGTGTATTATCTCTTGGGGTTCTTTGGCACTTGTAAATTTTTTGAAAGCTCCGATACTTGAAGCTGAAAAGCTTACTTCTAAGGTGTATTATCTCTTGGGGTGCTTTGGCACTTGTAAATTTTTTGAAAGCTCTGATACTTGAAGTTGAAAAGCTTACTTCCAGAAAGGGCTCCTCAAAGCCCTTATACAATATGTAATTTGATTATATTTTTAATGAAATTACTCTTTTTTCCAAGGAAAAAAAATGTTTTAAATCTAATTTGAGCTGACATGTTATTTTTTATAATATTTTATAATTTTAAAAAAAGACACGTGTCATCTCTAGGATGAGCATGGAAAGAGTTACACATCCCCTATTGGGATGTAGAATGTGCCTCTTCAATGCAAAAATGATAAAGAGCGTCCTTCCATTTTCATATCCTTATGATAGCGAATGTAATTCCATATTTCAGACATTTTCAGATTCAAGGATTTCTATAATTCATGGTGCATGCAGGTGATTGTTTTTAAAGAATATTGTCAATAACCTAAAATAATTTATTAGTTATTAAAAATATCATTATTAATTTAATTTAATATATATGAATTACTAAATTTGATGAATATATAGGAATTGAAAAAAATACACCAGCATAGATCCATCTTAAACCTGAATCTATCAAGCACAGAGAGTGATCCAATTTCTTGAGGTGTATTTTTTTTTAACTTCAATTTATTACACATCCAAAAAAATTACACCTCCAGAAATTTGATTCCTCTTGGTTCTTGATAGATCTGGGTTTAAGATGGATCTCTGTTGGTTTTAATTTTTTTGTATTTTATGAGTCCACATGGATTTTTTTAATTACCTTTCATTTGGTTTTAATTTCCAATTTTATGAATTTTTTTAATTACTTTTTATTTTTGGTAACATAATGCTACATTATGTGACATCTCGCCATGCTAGGCTGTAAAGCACCTCGCCCCTCTTAGTGCAATAAGGGATGTAAAAGAAACAAGTGAATATGCCACAAAGTGGTTAGTCACTGCCAAATATAGAAAATATGTTTTAGGTTGAATATAGAAATTGATAAATAAAAGAAAATAATAAGAATATAAAACATTATAAAATTCGTCACATCAATAAGTAATTTCCCTCATAAAAAAATAAAAATAAAATATATAGAGTTGATCACATCAAAATCAAAATATCACATCGGAAGTGACAACAATATTTTGTGTTTTTGTTTGTAAATGAAAGTCAACATTGGAAAGTAAAAATTGCCACATCGCACTTTTAAAAATTCCATATTAAATGTTTTGTATTTTTTTGTTTGTGTGTTTTAAAATAAAACCAAATTCTTAAAGATTTATGTCCCATCCATTATCTCTTTGATTAAATGGATGGAGTAAAATAAATAAATAAAACATTTGAAACTTATTTTTTATTTAAAAAAATCAATTTAATAAATTATTTTTTTGTAAACATTGAACAAAATTTCACCATGAAATCAAATTGATGTGAAGTCAAAACATTTTGATTTGCAAATGAAAGTATATTATGTGCAAGGAATTATAAATAATTACTTAAAGATATTTAAAAAATGAAATCAACTACATTATTATTTAACTCAAAAAATGTTAGAGAAAAATGACTAGAGAAGATATATATATAGGAGGAGCGATTTAATAGAAGATTTACTCAAACCAATTGAGTTCTAAAATTATTCAAATATGATTTAAAATTGTTTTTAGGATTTAATATGTATGCAAGATATTATCACTATTTGAAAGATTAATATTAACAACTATGAGTATCAATGTTAGTTTAGTTAAAGGTCTTTTGATATCATTATACATATATATATAAATTTAGAATTATTTATGATTTAATAGAATATTTAATCAGACATGTAAATAAGGAATCAAATCTCATTTTGAATCGTTTTCATGTTGTAATATGTATGGCGTTATCACTATATAAAATTGGATGAATATTTTTTTTTTTTACATTTAAACATAATTTTTTTTAATTTAGTAAAATATTTAAGAATAAATTAAAAAATATATAATTTGATCTAAAAAAAATATTTAAAAGTATTAATCAAATTATGAAAATTAATTGTTTCATTTAATCAAGTTTGTAAACATGTTTGATCAACATATTATATGCTTAAACATCAAAGAATAATCATTGAAAAATTAGTAAATAATATATGATGATATTAAATGATATTGGAAAAATGACATTAAACGATTTAGCTAGAGTTAAACATTATATGTCATTTCTAATTTAAATCACTAATACATATTATATTTGATTTAAAAATAGAGAAATCATTATGGTGTTGATCATTATCATATACAATACATTTTATAAATCAAACAACATTAACATCAACATGATATGAAAGACATATTTTACATGAACAATAATATAAAAATCAATAGATATATATATATGTCAGATATACATCTCAAATATGTCAAATATTGAATATCAAATTTGAATGAGTGATGCATCTCAAATTTAATTTGAAAACAGAGAAATCATAAATATATTATAAATCATTAACATATACATAATATATTTTTTAAATAAAACAACATCAACATCAACATGATATGAAAATGCATATTATATGTAAACGGTAATATCAAAATCAATATATATGTTAAATATATATATCAAGTCAAATATACATCTCAAGTTAAATATATGTGTAAAATATATATTGCATCAATCAAATATATAGGTGTGATCAATAGCATTGTAAGCTAGGTCCACCACCAGAACCAGAGGCATCAATGCTTCCATCACCAAAGCCAAAGGAATCAATACCTCCACCACCAAATCCAAAGGCATGAATACCCCTATTATATAATGTAGAATGTAATAGTTGGTATATCTCTCCACTAGAAACTATAGTGTAGGATGTGACCATATAGTCTTGTCGATAGAGTGAAAATGCGATGTGAAAATAGTCAGGGTTAAACCAGTAAAAAGTCCCAATTAGATATGACACCATTTAGAATAGGGACTTTATCCGTATTTCAACTTGGTAACCATTATGGTTTTGAGGTTTTATCGGTTGTAGCATGATCCACCATTTAGTTTTTTTTTTTAAATGAAATAGATGAAATGCAACTAATTTAATATGCACAATGTAGAATGATGCTCGATATAACTAACATAATCATAAATGTAAACATAACACCAAATGCATCAATGTATTTATCTTTAATAAACAATTATTGCATGAACAAGAACATAAACATACATAACTACATTCACACCAAAAAAATGTGAAAAATGAGCAGCTGGATAAACTACTATGCCCATGACCATAAACAAACCATTCTAAAGAGAAATCAAATGAAGATATGCTACTTTTACAATATAACAATATACAATATAGAAAAACATTCTCACAACAATTCTAAAACACAAGAAAATAACAGAAAAAGACTCTACATATTGATGTCTATTGATAAGACATACTAATGGCTCTTGCCTTTCCATATGTCCCTTCCCTTTCAATACCCCTCCTCGACTCTTTGAATTCTCCTATGGATTTGTCCTTTTCTGGGATAGGACCTTAACTAAATTTAATAGTACATGGCCTCTTATCTATATTGAGGTTCTTTCTTTGCATTTTGGGTGATTCCATGAAGATGGGTAACTATTTTTGCCCAAATATGACGATGAAAAATGGAAAGTTTACCCATGTATTAAATTGAAGCCCTCGAAACTCATATTTGCCACATGAATTTTGACATGCGGTTAAAAAACGAAATGTAGAGAATTATGTTGGCTTTCCAATGATATTTTTTTTCGAAATATACCAATTTCATTTATCATGTCAAATTTTCATTTAATGAAACATTTGTACTTAAAAAATTGAAGAGCAATTAACAAGTAGTTTGTGTGTGTGCACAATAATTTAATGTTAAAGTAAAAAATTTTAAAAATGAAATATGTGAACATGATCTAGACAGAATGCACTAGTGCTTACATATTTTTCTTTTAATTCTTCTCGAAAAAATATATTTGTTATTATTTTTCGAAACTGACCAATGAATATTTCAACCGCATTTTGCACACACATGTGTGTGTGCACCAAATCTTTTGGTTGTTTACATAATTTGCAAAACTAAAAATACCCTTTTGAAGAGGATGCACTTATCTAGTTCTTGTGTATTTTTTCAAATTTTTTGGATGTGTATTTTGAATGTTGTTGATTTATCTTTGAGCTCAATCGAAGTTGTAAGCAGGGTTTTTAAGGGCAACTTTAGTAGAAATTTAAAAAAAAAGACATACGAAGATAAAAATTCGTAAATTTTATGTATATGGATAGAGGATTCATTGACGAATCCAATGGTATCAAGTCCGCCCATTAATGTGCATTTAATGACATAGTTTAAGCCTCTTAAAGGCAGACAAAAATTTCTTTCTGCAGTGAAAAGGGCTCTCGGCCTGTTTTTTAGGCCCTCCATCGAGGTATTTAAAATACCTCGATCGAGGGTTAAATATGACCTTGATCGAGGTTTTTACATAGACCTCGATCAAGGTATTTTCAAGCCCTCGATCAAGCAAATTGCTCAATCGAGGGCCTTAAAAACAAGTCGCGGGCCTTTTTTTATTTTTTTCAAAAGCTAGGTTGAGCTTTTGTTTCAACCCCCGATCGAGGTTTTAATAGCTCGATCGAGGTCTTGTTTCAACCCTCGATCGAGGTCTTTTAAATCCCTCAATCAAGGTATTTTAAAACCCTTGATCGAGGTTTTAATACCTCGATCGAGGGCTTTAAAAGACCTCGATCGAGGGTCCGCAACACAAAATTTTGGCACTTCGCTCGCCAAAAATTGTGAACCAGCTTCATGGATCAACCCTTTTGTCTTTTCTACTTATGATTTTTTTGGTATGAATTTAAAGATGATATACTAATCATTATAGTTTTTGTGCTCACAAAGGTGAACATAAATAAAATCAAATTTCATTTTACAAAGTTATTACAAAGCACAAATTCCCTAACTTGGATCTGTTGCGTTGCATATAATTTCCTCACTATAATATTTGTTCTTTCCTTATGTAATTGTAATCCTCTTCCATTTTTATTTGTTTTCTTTGCAATCAACATGTTTCAAACTTGGATCTCCTACGTTTGCTACAGTTTTTTCCATTATCATATCCATGTCTCATCCTTTCTACTTTCATATTTATAATTTAAATTATGCATGTATATGCCTACTATCCTTCTCATATGATGCTCAATGTCTCCTCTCTTTTACTCATAATGTTCATGGATCGTCATTTTAAATCCCTCTTTTAATGTTAATCCCTGCATTTCATTTCCATAAGATATATACACAAGTAAAAATATAGAATTTCAAGTCACATTTAAAAAATTACACTCAACATAAAAATTCATTATCAACTTGGAGTGTTTGGTCTACATTTCTTAGTTTGATTCCCCATACTATCTCATAGTGAACCCCCAAAATGTCTACAACCATTAGTATCATGCATTATGAAGCACCACACATTTCCATATGTTGTATAATTACTTTCAAGATTTATGTTATTGTGAATCTATACAAAGGTTATCATGAATTCTCCCAGGTCCCAAGCCATATTATTTTCCTTCCGTTTTCCCATACTTAAAGGCCATAGCTGAAACTCCTGGCTTCATTATCATCTCCCATAAAGTGAAGGAAGACCATTTATACTGGTGCTTTTCCTTACTACAATGCCTCAAACAAAAAATATGTTCAATAATATTGGAAAATTATGAGCATCTAGGTTGCCTTATCAACATAGTGTGAGTTCACTTATACATAATGGTGATTGAACATGGTATCGTTGTGTATATCAACTTTGTGATTGTCCTTTAGATGAGTCATAAATGTCTAAAGATTCCCTTGGATAAAACATTAAAAAACTCAATAGGGGCAATTGTATAGCATAAAAATACATTTGGCCTCATGTTTAAGCTTGCTATAATATGATAAAATATGTTAGACAACCAAGCTTATGATACTTGCAAGGTAGATAAAGTGATCTTGCATCCTTTCCCAATGTGAGGCACCTTACTATTCCAAGCTTATGAATTCATGTATGAAACATGTTATGCAATTTTAACTTATAGTTGGAGATTCCCACAAGCAGTGCCCATTCTGTTGAGAATTTGCAATGCAGGGAGGGCATGTTCAATCAATCTCTCCATATAATACATGACAATATACAAGACATGTGTTCCCTCTCCCGAATTCAGGAAGGCCATCACAATCCATATGATTGACATGACTAATATGGGATTATTTTGGTAAATGTGTGATGCAAGGCACCTTATGACCAAGGTTCTTGCTTAACAATTACACACAACACATGCGTTCACATAAACAAGATGTAAATAGGATGCCAGAAGCTGGCTTATATTACTTCTACCGAAACAGTTACAATGCAAATTGTAAGGAATGGAAATAACTAACTATTGTCGGCCTTAGCTAAGTACAATATAGAAGTAACTGTGTGCTATCTCGGTGTGTCGACCGTCACCCTCTCTTAGTTCACTAAGGAACTCTGAGCTATGGCCCGATCTTCTCTGCTTTCTGTAGATGTGTGACTTCTCTCTCCAATCTACCAAACTTCACTTGAGCTGTACTCTCTCGATCCTCTGCTGACCAAAATCAACTCCCTGTGCATGTGCACAAGCCTTCTACTCTACTTCTATTGCTCCCGAGATCACTCCGACCCCAGAGACAGGCTTCCTCTGTATGTCAACTTCCTCAGATCCTGCAGACCTGCAACTGTCAATGAACCTACCGTGCTGCACAATCTTTTCCCATGTTGACATCCATCACGATCCCACTACCTTCCATAACTGCTAATAACTTCCTTAGCAACCCTGAACTGTTTCCAAGTACTCCTCTTGACTTCTACACGTCCTCCGGACACTGCTACAGTAGTCGATCATTTCACTACCTCGACCATACTGTATTCTATCCGCCCTTGACATACCTGTCGGCTTCCTTTCGCGCTTCTAGGCTTCGCCAGTCTGCCCCTTCCTCCTCGCTTGGCTCATGCCCAAACTCGTCGGAGTCGCAGTTCGACAACATGTCGACCATCGACGTCCCTACTGCTACCCTGTCATTTGTCGACCTTTGACATGTCGACTCTTGACCTTCTGCACCTTCTATCGATATGCGTATCGACTGCTCCTACTCGATTTATTGACATCGACAGCCAATCTTCTCTCCTGCACCAGTGGTCGTCGACGATCCCTTTGGTTGGCCTCCGTCATGTTGACTAACTTCGACTGATCTACCTAGGCCCCGATGCTCCTTCATCAAACTCCCCAGGTGAAAAATAACTCGACTGCTCCGTCTGTCTCCTGAACTCTTCTTCAAAAATCCATGTCGCCTCCTGCAACTCATCATTTTTCCATCGCACTAATTATTCCTTCTTTCACGAACTGCATGTATGCCCGACTTCGCGTTCCTCTATTACTTCTGCGATTTGTTCTTTCTTTCGATCTGGAATCTGCACTATCCAGTCGATGTTCAACACTTCGTCGCTTATGCTGCTTGAACCTTCTTCAAACTTGTACAAATCTGAGACATTGAACATTGGTGAAATTCTCAAGTCATTTTGAAGCTCCAACACATAAGCGTTATCCAAAATTTTCTTCAGAATCTTACATGGTCCAATCTTCTTCAGCTTTAGCTTATTATTCGTTCCCATCGGAAATATTTCCTTCCGCAAATGTGCATAGAATAAGTCTCCATCGCTAAACGACTGTAGCCTTTTCTTTCTGTTGGCTCTTAACTTGTATGCCGCATTGATCTTTTCTATGCGCAATCGCACATCTTCATGCACTTCTTTCATATGTTCTACGAACGATTCTGCATCCTCTCTTTTTCTGGTTTCTGTCGGTAACTCGACCAAATCCACCACTCCATGTGGGCTTCTTCCCTGAAGAATTTGGAATGGGCTCAACCCTGTTGACCGATTCACATAATTGTTATATGCAAACTCTTCTTGCGCCAACGCGTTCTCCCACTGCTTGGGTCTGTTGGCCGTGAAACACCTTAGAAGGTTTCCCAAACTTCTATTCAACACCTCGGTCTGTTTGTCTGTCTGCAGATGATATGCCGAGCTAAACTGCAACCTCGTGTCCAGTTTCTTCCACAGGGTTCTCCAGAAATGTCCCATAAACTTGGTATCTCTGTCTGATGTGATACTCTTCGGTAACCCATGCAATACCCATGCAATCTAACTACCTCCTTGAAGAATAGTACAACAATGCTTGTGACGTCACTTATCTTCCGACATAGAAGAAAGTCTACCATATTTGAAAATATGTCGACTACAACAAAGATTGAGTCGCTCCCTTGCTGCGTCTTCGGCAATCCTAGCACAAAATCCATGCTCAGGTGCTCCCATGGGGTATCCGATACAGGTAATGGTGTATACAAACCTGTATTCTGACTTCTTCCTTTTGCAAACTGGAAAAATCTACATTGTGGAACCCACTTTCCAACATATTTCGTCATTCCTAGCCAATAATATTTCTCTTCAACCAATGCCTTGGTATTGTCAATGCCAAAATGACCTGCTAATCCGCCTCTATGCAACTCTCAGATTAGGTTCTCCATTATGGATCCTATGGGAATACACAACTGTTGTCCCTTGAATAGGTATCCCTCTTGGATAAAATAATCCAAGTATGGAGTCCTGTCGACACTCCACGATTCACGACAAGCCTCCCACGCTTTCACAAAATCCTCATCGGTCGTATACTCTGCCTTTACCGACTCTATTCATGTTGCCTGAATTTTCATCGTGTTCAACAATGCAACTCTTCGACTCAGCATGTCTACAACCTTGTTCGACTTACCCGACCTATGTTGCAACATGAAAGTATATCCCTGTAGGAATTTGACCCATTTCATGTACCGCTGATTCAACTTCGACTGAGTGTTCAGATACCTCAGTGCTTGGTGATCTGTGTACAACACAAATTTCTTGGGCAACAAATAATGCCTCCACTTCTTCAATGCTTGGACAATAGCATAAAATTCCTGGTCATAGACCGAATATTTCCGCTTTGCATCATCCAACTTCTCACTAAAGAATGCAATTTGTCGGCCCTCCTGGCTCAACACTGCTCCAATTTCCATTCCACTCATGTCACAATTGACCTGGAATACTTTGTCGAAATCTAGGAGCACTAATACTGGGCTCTCAGTGACCCTTTCCTTCAACTTGTCGAAAGATTGTTGGGCTGCTTCTGTCCACTTGAGTTCCCCTTTTCTCATTTACTCTGTCAAAGGTGCACACATCTGACTGAATCCCCGAATGAAGTTCCCGTAGAAACTGGCAAGTCCATGGAAACTCCTTACTCTAGTCGTACATGTCGGTTCAGGCCAATCCAATATTGCCTTCACCTTTTCTAGGTCCATCACCAACCCTTTACCCGAGATTACAAATACCAAGTACACCAGTTCTTCCTTCATGAAGAAACACTTTTGCAGGTTTACCACAATCTTCTCTTCCTGAAGCTTTTACAATACCTGTCGAACGTGTCCCAAGTGTTCTGTCTTGGTTCGACTAAATATTAGAATGTCGTGTAGGTACACTACGATGAACTTCCCCAAGAATGGTTTCAGTACCTCATTCATCAACCGCATGAATGTACTAGGTGCATTAGTCAATCCGAATGGCATGACTAACCACTCATACAGCCCTTCCTTTGTCTTGAATGTTGTCTTCCATTCATCTCCTTCTCTAACCCAAATTTGGTGATAACCGCTTTTCAGGTCTATATTTGTGAAGTACTTCGCTCCACTCAAGCAATCCATCAAGTCATCCATCCTCAGCAATGGAAATCGGCACTTGATCGTGATCTTGTTGATAGCTCTAGATTCTGTACACATTCTCCATTCTCCACCTTTCTTCGGCGCTAATACTGTTGGTACCGTGCCTGGACTCAGACTTTCTCTAATCAATCCCTTGTCCAACAATTCCTGGACCTATTGATTTAGTTCCTGACCTTCTGTCGGACTCATCCTATGCGGTGCATTTTTTGGCAGACTCGACCCTGGAATCAAGTCAATTTGATTGGATATGCTTCTCATCATTGGCAATCCCATCGGTGTCTCATTGACTACTATACTTCGAAAGTCGTCAATCATCTTTCCGACTTCGATCAAAATCTTCTCCATTATCGTACTCTCAACACATGGTCCCTTCGGAATGATAGCAAAACATCCCAACTACTTTTCCTCCTCCACAAGGAATTCTTTCGCTGAACACATTGACACTTGCTTCTCCCAAAAGTTGCTCTCACCCTGCTTACCATCGGCTTTCTCCTCCGGCTTTGGCTTAAGAGTCCTTTGCACACCATTTTTCCACACTGTGACTGTGTTGGATCGACCATCATAGATCATTTTCCGACTATATTTCCATGGTATTCCTAACAACAGATGGCACACGTCCATTGGGATTACGTCGCACAGTACATTGTCTTCAAATCCTTCAACTCTGAAGTTAATCATGCACTATCTGGTCACCTTCACATGATGTCCTTTTTTCAACCATGAGATCTTGTAAGGGTGTGGATGTTCTTGACATTTCAACCCAATCCTATCGATGACCTCTGTCGACACAAGATTCTTAGTGCTTCCACCATCAACTATGGCCTTGCAACGCCATTCGTCGATTCGCACTTTGGTTCAAAAGATGGCCTTTCGTTGTGCTGGCTCTTGCTCGTCGCATCGGTCTTCCTGAACCAATGTTCTCTTGACTGTCAGGTTTCGATTTTTCTTCTTCTCATCCTCATTGTTGTCGGTTGTCGATTATGTCCTCTTGTGGACTTGCTCATCCCTTCAACATCTGGGCTTAGACTCCTCTACAGCATGTAGGTTCTCTGGGAATTCATATGCCTCGTGTCTCGCTCCACAACACTTGTAACAGATTATGGCTGGTCTGTCATCTCCTTTTCTGTCAGATGGACCACTTCGACCATACGCACCTTAACCTTGTGTTTCTCGACCATCGCATCGGTTTTATTGCGCTTTCCCCCTTATCGATGTCCCTTCCGCACATCCGTTATCTTCGACGGCTTCTCTTCTATAACCACTACTTTGGCCTTTTGCGGAAACAGTCTTCGCACCCCGACCAGTCATCCTACCTTTGGTCGTTGAGGATTTCCTCGAAAGTTTCTCTTCTGCCTTCAGAGCTAACTGGTAGGCTTCACCGACCGCTCTGAATCTCAACATGATCAATTCATCCTGAATGGCATATGTCAAGCCGTTCACGTTTCTTGCAACTACTTCTTCGCCTTCATCGGTCTGTACCGACCTTATCGATAATCTATAGAACTCTTCCGTGTACTCCGTCACATTCATCTCTTTTTGTTGAAAGTTCTATAACTTCCAGAACAAGGAAATCACATAGTCATTTGGCAAGAACTTCCCTTTCAACTTGGCGACCATCCTATCCCAAGACTTGATTTTCATCCTGCACATTGTCCCACCACAATGAGGCATGACCTTTCAACCTCATACATACAGTCTTAACTTGTTTAGGATCCTCGATCTGCTCTATGTCAAAGTATTTCTCCATCTCTCTGAACCAGTCGATCAAGTCTTTTGGATCCATACTTCCTGAGTAGGTACGCACATCTATTTTTATCTGACCTCTCATATCCATCAAAAGTTTGATCAGTTTGTCTTCTGGTTCTTCTCCTGCTGCTTCCCATGCTTCCACTTCTTCGACCTCCTCTTCGTTGTAGTCTAACACATCAGGAATAAAACCACGCATTTGGATTTCTTTGATCGATGCGACTTCATTTGTCAAAGTTTGCATTATTCGGACGCACTCGTCGAACATCTCACGATCAACTGTGACTGCTACGCCACACGCTCTTCGTCCAACACCTCGAACGTTAACACCTCTGTGAGCGATTTTCAACCTCGGCTGAAACTCCCACTCACCCAATCGCAACCGGAATTCAACAAGCCATGCACAACTCTACCCAACCGCAGCTGGAGTTTTTCAACACACTTGCTCATTGGATTCACCTCCAATGTTGATACCACTTGACACCTTCCTGCTCACAGGATTCTTCCGCTCTAATACCACTTGATGCAAGGCAAGTTGGTATCACCGGCTTTCTCCTCAACGGGATTCTCTTCCCACTTTGATACCACTTGATGCAAGGCACCTGATGACCAAGGTTCTTGCTTAACAATGACACACAACACACGCGTTCACATAAACAAGATGTAAACAGGATTCCAGAAGCTGGCTTATATTACTTCTACCGAAACGATTACAATGCAAACTGCAAGGAATGGAAATAACTAACTATTGTCGAGCTTAGCTAAGTACAATACATAAGTAACTGTGTGCTATCTCAGTGTGTCGACTGTCACCCTCTCCTAGTTCACTGCGGAACTTTGAGCTATGGCCTGATCTTCTTTGCTTTCTGTAGATGTGTAACTTCTCTCTCCAATATACCAAACTTCACTTGAGCTCTGCTCTATCAATCCTATGCTGACTAAACTCAAATCCCTATGCCTGCGCACAAGCCTTCTACTCTACTACTGTTGTTGTTACCGAGATCACTCTGACCCCTGAGACATGCTTCCTCTGTCTGTCAACTTCCTCAGATCCTGCAGATCTGCAACTGTCAGTGCCCCTGCTATGCTGCACAATATATGCCCGTGTTGACATCCGTCACGATCCCAACTACCTTCCATAACGGCTAATAACTTCCTTAGAAACCCCGAACTGTTTCCAAGTACTCCTCTTGACTTCTATGCATCCTTCGAACACTACTACAGTAGTCGATCATTTCACTTCCTCTACCATATTGTATTCCATCAGCCCTTGACATACCTGTCGGCTTCCTTTCATGTTTCTAGGATTCACCAGTCCTCCCCTTCCTCCTCGCTTGGCTCATTCCCAAACTCGTCAGAGTCACGGTTCGACAAAATGTCAAACATCGACGTCTCTGCTGCTACCCTGTCGTCTTTTGACCTTTGACATGTCGACTCTCGACCTTCCGCACCTTCTGTCGATATGCATATTGACTGCTCCTACTCGACTTATTGACTTCGACAACCAATATGATCTCCCGCACCAGTGGTTGTCGGCAATCCCTCTGGTCGGCCTCCCTCATGTTGACTAACTTCGACTAATCTTCCTAGGCCCCGATGCTCCTGCATCAATGTGCTTGCCCCATTGAGAAAACACTTTGTTCAATCTTCAACTTGATTTTCAAAGAATCCAAATAATGAAAGAAAACAATTTGTTTTCTTAGAAAACTCAGGATTGCCGTGTATTATAATATATGAAGTGTATAATGATGTCATATTCTTATTTCTTATCTGTAGGTGTGTATTTAAAACAATAAATTTATACGCTCCATAATCATGACTTCATAGGCTCAATAATGGTGATCTTAAAGGCATCGAAAATAATGATTCCTTAGTAGGCTAAAAAATAGTGTTTTCATAGTCTTGGAAATAATGAATTCACTAGCTTAGAAACAATGACTTAGTGACATTCAAATCATAATTTCATAAGCTTCAGAAAGATGGGTTCACATCTTTCAAATACCTCTTTTTTAATATCATATTAGTCCTTTGGGATTCTTGTCCAATTTGATTGAAAAGGTATTATCAATTAGTAGAGTAGTGGAATTCACCTACAAGTAATTTCTTGAGCCACACAATCTCCTTTGTTTCTTTTGCCACAACCACATATTTTGCCTTTTTTTTGGAATGTGATAGAAAAGATTGTTTGCATTCTCTCCAAGATATAGTTGTTGACCCAAGACTCATGTGGTATCCTGAAGTAGACAGTCCATTCTCTTTCCCCCATCAAAGTTTGAATAAGAATATCCAATTATTTTGAAGTCATCCACCTTAGAATATTTGAGTAAAAAATCTGGAGTCCCTTTCAAGTATTTTAGAACTACCTTGGCGGTAGACCAATGTCCTTCAAAAGGTTTTTGCATAAAACTAGAAAGGATCCCAACAAACAAATGAAATATATGGTCTTGTGGTGGTAAGCCAGATAACACTTCCCACAAGATGTATGTACTTGGTTGCACCTCAAATTCATTTCATTCTTTTGATGTGAGATTCAAATTCTATTCCATTGGAGTAGAGAGAGGGTTGCACTTTGTCATGCCAAATCTATTAAACAACTCTCCAATGTACTTATTCTGGGAGATGAATATGTACTTGGGATTCTAATTCACTTCTATTCCCAAGTAGTAGTGACGATATCCCAAATCTATCATTTAAAATCACTTCCTCGGTTCTTTCTTTATGGATGCAATTTAGATTTCATTGTTCCTATCATCAACATATCATCTACATACACCACAATATATAATAAATATCTTCCAACTTTCTTTACAAACAATGTTGCATCATCAAGATTAATGTGTTTGATATTTAATTTCAGAAGATGCTTATCTAACTTTGCATACCATGTGCGAGGTTCTCATTTCAGGACATACAACAACTTGATGAGTTTGCATACCTTTTGTGCTTGTTCCTTCACAATGTAATACCCCCAGTGATGACTAGGAATGTATTAAATCAAATTTATGTAAATGATGTAATTATGCTAGTATGGATTCATAGTATGGAGCTCAAGGCCAAGGCTCGACAAGTGAATGGTTAGGCATGTATAATGCAAATATCTATATAGTAGACCACATGGTTGGATTTTCATGCTAACTCAAAAGCTATGTAAATATTAGGTTGGAAAAATAATAAAATGGTCCAAGATGGTTGTGTAAAGAGTACTATAGGGGCTATGATTCCACTAGAGGGGAAGAGGAAATGGGGCCTATTGGATATTAAATCCACTATTGCCAAGTATCAACCTTAGAACTCATCAAATTGCTTCCATGTTCCTTAAATGAGCCAATTACTTCCTTTTGACTATTACACCCAATCATTGAATGAATGTGTGAGGTGGGTGGGGAAAGTATTCTCATGTAGTTATGGAAGCATGGGATGGATATACTTCCATGACAGTTATAAGGGTCATTTCTTCTATGGTAAGAAGTTATATCAGTTGACTTGTCACCATTCTCTCATCTCCTTTGGATTCCATCACTCATTCTCATGCATATTTTACACTATGTACAGTTTGCTCATGTTATTCTCTCCATTTCCGTTACCATTACCAGACTGAAAAATAACCAAAAATTTGACTTGTGAAGGGAAAATTGCATATATTAGAGAAAATAGATGACCATAGGTGAGCATAGAGGCTAGGAAAGATAGGAACCTTTACCATTGATTTTTGTTGCTCATGAGATGCTTGAGAAGCCATGGTTGATTCTACTAGAAATGCTTGAAAGGTCCACAACAACTTGGACTCTTACTACACACACTAGTAAGCACTATAAGGGTCAAATTTCCTAAGGGAACAATGGACCTGTGAAGGAAATTCCTTCCTTTTGTTGTGTGGGGCAATTGGAAGGAGTGCCATGACTGGCTAGGATGGCTAAGTGAAATTCTTGTAAAATATTTCGATGAGCCTTTGGGCTAAGCATTGAGAGAAAGTGGGTTGTGGGATGAAAGAGAGAAGCCAATAGGTGTTTCATAGTTGGGGGTGGTATCTATAGATGATACCTACGATTAGGTGGAAAATCACTCTTGCATGACCAGTTGCTTGGATCTTCCTGTTTAAAGATAAGTATTCTATTTGTATATGAATGCGGATTGATTTGATTTTATTCCTGTGATGAATGTGCTTGTTTATGGATGATGTATATGTAGATAGAGTTTTAATTCCACTATGTTTTGCATTCTAAAATTGCACCTACAATTCATATCTATGAATTCGGATTATGTCCCATGGGTCAAATCTATAAGCTAGAAATTCATAAATATCACCTCCTTTGTTTGGATTAATGGATGTCAATGTGACAGAGTGGTATCAGAGCTCTTGGTTGTAGTAATGGGGTTGTATGGGATGGAACCCACACTTACAAGAAGAAATTAGAGTTTGCATAGGAAGTGTTTGACAAAATGCTTCTATGAAAATCCCTGTACTTAGTTTTCAGATAATATTTTTATTAGAGCCACGAGCCATATTTTATGGCCACTAGCAGCAATGGTAGATCAATATGATAAATTTGGAAAAAAAAATCCAAAATTTGTATATATAGTAGTGGAAAAATATGGTTTTGTTAAGTGATGGATAAGTTCTAGAAGGGGAAAAGGGGACAAAAGTAATTTCAAAATAATCCCCTTGTTTCCAAATTGAAATTTTACATAATTACAAAATTTCAAAAGTTTGGGAAAAATTGAGATGGGCCCCACCTGTGCCACGTGGATGAAAGTGTGGCATGGAGGATCCATGTGGACAAGGGATGTGATGTTTACTAACCACGCCAGACAAGATGCATAGGTGGCATGGTCGAGGTGTCTTGTTGGCACCTAGTTGGATACAAGTAGTTCGAAGTCTATTGTGAATGACCCAAATCGACCCAAGCAGTTTCCATCATTAGATCTCGACTATTCGCGCTAAGGGCCAAGATCAAAGGTTAGTCAGGGGTACATGCACATGGATGGATCATACTCATCAAACACGTTTTTATAGTGCAATCAACACCATTCTCGCTAAGGGATGAGATCAAAGGTTAATCAGAGGTACATGCTCTAAGATGGCTCATATTCATCAAGCAAGTTTGGGCAGTGCAATCATGATCATTCACACATGAAAATATGATCATACCTTAAATGGAGTACATAAATGTGAATGGATGAGATTTAATTGGGGCTCACATGGGGAACAAATATAGACCATTCGCAACGGACGGAAAAGGGTTGCAATGATAGGGGCAGAAGGCTTGATGATAGTATGACATGGTAGAGCTAGGAGCTACCACATATGGTCCACGTAAGGTGTAATGACATGTCAATCACCATGTGTCATGCTAGATCATATCGTAATTTGATGAGACTTGAGACATTTTGATGCCATTAATGGAGCCTATGGGAATGCCAATGAGGGGTATGAGCCCGCTCTGCTTCATTTTCCCCAAAAATGGAAAACATATGAATTCTGAATATCGCTTCCCAGATATTTATCCCTAGATTTTCTTCTACATGTGTCTAAAGTTGGTCTCTGAAGGTAAATGGACCTACAAGAAAAGTGCAGAATTGGGCAATTTTGGCAATTTTGAAAGGCTATAATTTTTTTTCCATTGTTCGGATATCCACATCATCTATTTCAGGATACATATCTATTTCAGGATCATCTATTTCAGGATACATATCTACTTCAGGATCTTGCATGATCTATTTCAGGATATGCAGCTGCATGCACTTGCATGCATCCCAGTCACCAGTTTGATGCCTCCAGCACCTTATCCACCTTCTTCTAGCACCCGGGAGCCACTTACCACAGAGTTTTAGCCCTCCTAAGCTGAAAGGCGCCCTCTTCTCACCTACTGCCAGAGAAGGGCGCACTTGTTCACCTACCACTGCAGATTCACTCCAGTTACATTCAGTTAGCTCCGATTCTCCCTGATTTGAGGCTAGTTTCACTCCTGACTGACTGTTTCACCTCCGATTGACCTCCAGTTCGATTAGGTGACTTGTTCTGACTCCATTTAGCCTCCCATGCACCCCCACTGAGCCTCCAGATCCTATATCAGTGCTACACACTTCAGTTACATTTATTACACTCAGTTAGACTCAGTTTGACACCTGGATGACTGGTTGTTGTGATTGATGAGCACCACCGATGATTTATGAGGACTCCTAGACAGAGTCAAGCTACTCCATTCTGTGATTCGAATGACCTCCTTAGGCAATTCAAATTGCTTAGTCATTGTGACAGTTTGTATTGTAATTCATTCACCCTTTCTGGGATAGAGAGCACTGCTGCATGTTTTGCACAGTTTTGCACCATATTTTCTATGTTCATCTGTTGTGATTGATTTACTTGTTCATTAGATCTGCTGTGACTAATTTTACATCCATACATTAGAAATTGGAATACTTATAATAATTGGAAATATTATCCATAGGGGAACAAATGTGCACCATTAGATTCTATAGGGATGATTCACATGTTTCTAAAATTTGATTAGAAAAAGTGTCTATAGCCATAATTTGACAAACAATGTCAATATGGGTAGTTCCTAGAATGCATGAAAAATTATTTTATGATTTTCTAAGAATGTAATGAAGATGAGAAGTATGTTTATATGAACACTTTTCTAGATACAATATCATACCAGGGACAGTTAAAGGTCAACATTTAGTATATTGATAATTGGAAATCCTTGGTCTTGGTTAGGCTAAGAAAACCATCATCATGGATGATGCTCATGATCCTTATGCGACTGGGACATATGCCATGGGATAAAATATACATGTTTATAATGTAGTGACATAATATAATGGCCAAATAAATAAAGTAACTCCCCTAAACATTTTCGAAACCATGATAAATCTAAGAGTTGAATTGCAAAGTTTTAGAGCAGATAATGAGAGGTTGATTAGAGCCCAGGAAGAACAAAATCAACAAAGTGCAGTGATGCCCCAAAGCTTAATAGACATTCAGAGGAAGATTCACCATGGGACAAACTTGGGAAACGAGGAAAAGAGTGGGAGTATCTTAAGGAGGCATTCTCACAAGAGGTCCTATAGCTCAAGAAGGGTTTATAAAGATATGACATATACTCCATAATTCTCTTATAGTGATTCATATGCCTCTAAAGAATCCAATGAAGGTTCAAGATATTATTCTCATAGGAATAAGAGGAAGAGGCCTTTCAAGAAAAACTCACATGGGGAATTTTAGAAGGCCAAACCTCACACATTTGATGGTGAAGTAAAATTTGGTCAAGAAGTTGAAGCTTGGCTTCTTGGAATGAGGAAGTATTTACAAGTCCAAGACTACTCCAGGAACATGATGGAAAGGTGGCAATATTTAATTTGAATGGAAGAGCATATATATGGTGGGATCACCTTAGACAAGTCAAGAAGATCAATGAAAGGAATATTATGTGGAAGCAATTGAAGAAGTACTTAAAGTAAAAGTACGTCTCTGATAGGTACTATGATGACAAATTTAAAGAGTTCCATGAAATGAAATTGGGACAAATGACCATGGAGGAGTATGCCAATAAATTCTTTGATTTTCTGATGTATGTTAAGTATATAAGAGATTATAAGGTTAAAATTCAATGTTTTCTAAGTGGATTACCTCAAACATACAAGGATAGAATTGAGTTTGATGAACCTGGAAATTTAGATGAAACCGTAAGGAATACCGAGTATTGTTATGATCAAAACAAAAGTAGAACAAAATTACATAAGAAGTTTGACCAAAGAAAGAGGGGATTCAATCCTCCTCATTTAAAAAATCAGCAAAGGAAGCCACCACAGGGTTTGACTAAGCCAACTAGGATGATGGTAGGAAATCCAAGAGAGCCACTTCAATGTTGGGGATGTGGAGATGATCATTTTCTTAGAAATTTTCCACATCAGAGTGGGAGTACCATGCATGTTCACACATAAAGAAGGATGAAACTATGGGTGATTTCCTTGGAAACTATGTTGCACTAGAGTACCGCTACACAGACCATCAATCAATTGCGGTTGAGGTTGGAGGTAAGATTGCTAATCAATCTATTTCTATTTTGATTGACATTGGATCTTTATACCACTACTATAATTGTTGATATTTTTGCTTTTAAGAAAACAAAGCATAGTAAATCCTGGTTGGCCCAATTAGCCACGAGAACAAAGAGGGAAGTTATCAAAATGATGGAGAGATGTCGATTGGAAATGGATGGACACTTCATATGGGAAAATATGAATATTTTTCCACTTGGTTCTTATGATGTTCTTATTGGAATGGATTGGATGGAAGCACACAAGATTAAACTTGATTGCTACAATAACACCTTTGAAAACATTGATGAAAAAGGAAACCCAAGGATAGTAAAAGGCATTCCAAAGGTGGTTTATATTAGAAAAAAATTTAGTCTTGTAGCTAAAGAAGTCCTTTAGGAAAGGTTGTCAATTGTATGCATCCCATGTATTGGATAAAGAAAAAAATGAGGTTCCCAAGTTGGAGGACATTCGAGTCTTGCAAGAATTTAGGGATGTGTTTTCCAATGAAGAGCCAAAACTTCCTACAAACAACATTGATTTCAAAATTGATATTGTGCTAGGAGCTTCACTAGTGTCTAAGACACCTTAAAAAATGAATACACCAACATTGCTAGAGATGAAAATACAATTACAAGAGTTATTGGAAAATAAGTACATTCGTCCAAGTGTGTCTCCATGGGGAGCACCCGTGATATTTGTGAAAAAGAAGGATGGAACACTCAGGTTATGTATTGGTTATAGGAATTCAAACAAAGTGACAGTAAAGAACAAGTACCCTTTGCCTCTAATTGATGATCTATTTGATCAAATGAGGGGGGCGAAAGTGTTTTCAAAGATTGATTTGAGGTTGGGTTACCATCATGTAAAAATAAAGGAACGAGATACCCAGAAGACAACCTTTAGAACAAGGTGTGGACACTATGAGTTTGTGGTGGTGCCATTTGGTCTCACTAATGCACTCGTTACATTCATGTGTTTCATGAATAGTGTTTTCAACAAGTATTTGTACAACTTTTTTCTTGTTTATCTAGATGACATGATCTTATTTATTCCAAGAATGAAGAAGAACATGAAGAACATTTGAGAATGACTTTGCAAGTGCTAAGAGAGCATGGGTTGTATGCAAAGCTAAGAAAATGTAATTTCTATAAAAAGCAAATTCATTATTTGGGTCACATTACTTTAGAGTCAGTGGATATAGAAAAGATTGAAGCCATTATGAATTGGCCAACTCCAAAGAATATGACATATGCGAGATCTTTTATGGGCCTTGTTGGTTATTATAGAAGGTTCATTGAGGGATTCTCCAAGGTTGCACACCACATCAATTCTTTGAAAAATAAGGGAATAAAATTTGAATGGACACAAAAATGTGAAGAAAGCTTCCAGTTGTTGAAGAAGATACTTACGAGTGCTCCAATTTTGAAAATTGCAAATCCAGAAAATGATTTTTTGGTGTGTACAGATTCATGTAAACAGGGAATTGGATGCGATATTATGCAAGACAATCAGGTGGTATGTTATGAGTCAAGAAAGCTAAAAGAACATGTAAAGAATTATGATATCCATGATTTAGAGCTTACTTCCATAGTGCACGCTTTGAAAATGTGCAGGTACTATTTGATGGGCAGGAAATTAGAGCTTAGAATAGACCACTGTGGTTTGAACATATTTGTTTGAACAACCAAAACTAAATGCAAGGCAATCTAGATGGTTGGAATTTTTATGTGAATTTGAGTTTGAGATAAAACACATAAAGGGGAAAGAAAATAAAGTGGTTGATGCACTTATCAGAAAAATGCATGCAATGCATGTGGCATCCATTATCATTTTCCAATCAGATTTGAGGCAAAAGATTGTTGACTCTCTTGCTGAAGATGAGCATTACGTGAAAATAAAAGATAAATTACAACAATAGAATTTGGAAAATATGTATGAAATTTATCAATTGGAGGATGATGGAATTCATACTTATAAAAATAGAAAATATATTCCTATTGTGGCAGAGTTGAGGAGAATTATTATGGATGAAATCCATAAAATTCCATATTCTAGTCACCCAGGATACCAGGAAACATTTGTTGCAACAAGGAAGGAATATTTTTGGCAAAAGGATGAAAAAAGACATTGTTGAGTATATCTATAAGTGCATGAAATACCAACAAGTGAAGGTAAAGATCAACACCCAGTAGGATTATTACAACCTTTTCCAATTCTAGAATGGAAATGCGAAGTGGTAACTATGTATTTTATTATCAAATTTCCAACTAGAACAAGAAAGCATGATTCCATCATGATTGTGGTGCATAAATTGTCTAAGGAAACGCACTTTATTCCAGTTAAATATACTTACAAGGATGATGAGATAGAAAGAATATTCATGAAAGAAATATTCAAATTGCATGGATTACTCAAAGCAATTATATCTAACTGTGATACAAAATTTACCTCTAACTTTTGGAAAATTATTTTTGTAGATTTGGGTACACAACTGAACTTTAGTACTTCCTACCATCCACAAACATATGGAAAAATGGAAAGAGTAAATTAGGTGCTTGAATACATGCTACACACGTATGTGATGGGAAAACCATCCCAGTGGGAAGATTATTTAACCTTGGTAGAGTTTTCATATAATAATGGGAAACGAATAATGTTGGGAATGATTCCATTTAAATCTCTGTATAGTAGAAGGTATAGAAAACCAATGAGTTGGGATAATCTTGTGAACAAGATTGTGCTTGGGCCAGAAATGGTTAAGGAAATGAAACAAGAGCTCGCAAATATTAGACATAATTTAAAAGGCGTGTTCATAAATCCGTCCTACGGGTAGTTAGATTTATCCAGAGATTAGACTAAGATCAACTAAGTCTAATCTAAGACAGTAAACAAATAAATGCAACCTTGAATTCCTAGATCTAACTATGCATACAAATTCTTAACATATTTGAAAAAGAGAAAGTAGTGTGACTTACTTCGAATCTGATGTTTGTCTTAACTCTAGATATAACCTTGAATCTCGCAAGTAGAACCTGTCAAAGTCAAAGCCAACAACAAACAACACAATCTTCAAATACTATGTATAATAGTTAGGATCTAAATCAAACTAGAAACATATTATGCTACTGATTGGAGCAAGAAGCACAAAATGGGAAAATAAGACAAGTTATATTGATGAAATCTAGAAGAAGCTTACAAAGCCACTTCTTGATGTCCAAGCAACAACTTTAGCTCCAAAGCCTTCCTCCTTGGTACCTTTGCAAAACTCTTAAGACCATAGGTTTGATACATTAAGTGTTATACCTCTAGCTTATGGATGGCTTCCTTCTTATAGGGTTTGCGAGGCCAACCACTAGGAGATAATAATGGATCTCAAGGAGTGGAAGGTGGATCAAGGAGATGACTCACAACAAGGGAGAAGGAGGAGATGGAATTCGAGAGGAATCATCATCCCTAAATTTTCTCCAATGAATCCAAGATCCTAACTTCAAGGATTAAGGTGGTTGAGGCGATTTTTCTGTCCCCAACACTGAGAAAAATGTGATAAAGTTGAAATTTTCGCGCCCCTATAGGTATGCAGAACGCAAAAAAGGGGAATTTTTGCGTCCTGCACCACTAGTTGGGTGCGAAAATTCTAGTAAAGTGGGACAAATGAGGTGGCTATGTGACCTGATGTTGTGGCACTTGGCTTAAACAAGTTGGATTTGGCTCTAGGGATTCCAAGGAAGGCCAAAGAGAGGACCAACTAGGTGGGAGTAAGTTCTAGCGTTCATTAGGAGGAAGCGTCATTAGGTTTCACATAGGGATAAACCATGACGAGGTGAAACGACACTCAAAGTGGGACTTTGAGGTATAACATATGCCCCCTAAAGTGTGAGGTCAGAAGAAACTAATGGTTGAAACACGTTACAAATAAATTATTCCGCAGAGATAGTAGCAAGGAGGTTGGAGGGAGCTGCAAGGAAACAAGATGTCAAATAACACCGAGGCGGGCATACCCATTCTTGGGACAACTGAATCAAAGCATGGCTACCGACCAATACAATGAAAATCGATGACATAACTGACATGATAGAGACTGTAAACAAATCATGGCTACTAAGAACAAACGTAGATCCATGACAAGATAATGACACAACCACGACCAATACAATAGTGGATCTGTGTCACAGTACATCAAAGAAGGCCACCAATATGATATCCTATGTAGGGACCTACTCAAGAGATGCCATCTCAACCTAGACGTGAAAGAAACAACATGACCATCCAGGGTCTTCTACCCAATCCTGGAGCGATACGAATCTAACCATGTGATTACAAGGTGTTGAAGTCGAACATGGTAGAGACTACTTGATTACCAACTAATGATGTAAGCTATTAAAAAGTACGAGGGTGCACCAATGATGACAATGATCCCTAAGGTATATCTAGTACAACCCAACGAATGTGAATAAAGAGTATTGAAGTCGAACATTCGAGGGATTATTCAATCAGAGGCCAAAAATTGAAACCTACTGTCGAATACTAGGAAACATGCCATTGAGGCATGCAGATACCAAGGTACTACAGTTGGTTCCTAAATCTAATTACTGGATAGAGAGTTGACATCAACAGGAATAGACTCATCGAAGGTGGACCATAATGAATCCCACATCATCGACACGAAACTGATATAGGAAAGAGGTGTGGAGCAACAGATCAAAGGACTACATACTGACACAAAACTGGAGGGTTGACAAAATGGTAAAAGGTTGACTTAAGGTGAAACTGACCCTCTGAACATATAACAACATATGACAGGACTTGGCAGCAGGGATTAATTAGCATAAACAACCACAAGATGAGTAGACTCAAGGAGAAGAAGATGACTCATGACTGCAGTTATAACTCAACAGAGAGATTAAATACCCAAAGAAGACAAGGTGTAAATGCATGCCATGTTCAAAGGTAACGACTCACAAGCTACCAAAAAGGTAAAAATCAGCTTATTTCCCAATTCCCCCCCATCATAATTGACGAGTACCTCTTTGTTGTTTAACGATTTTGGATAGGATAACATATGCTCAGTATAGCTCACATTTAAGTGAGTCCATCCTTGTACGTTTTACGAACCCAAGGAAGGAGAGGTTCGGTTCCATAAGGATCCTTTGATGTTTAATTTGACGAGTCCAAAGAAGGGTAACTCGACAATTTTTCATGTTTAGAGAGTCTGAAATAACTTAAAGAGGACTCCAAGGTTTGATTTTTTCATAACAATTAGTCCCTGGACCCGAAAAAGTATAAAATAATATCCAGAAGAACTCTCCTAGTCATGACTGACTAAGGTATACCTTTCTCGTAAATAGTCTAAATGATTCGAAAAAGGGATAACCTACCACCAGATAGACATCCTTTCAAATATTTTTACAAGTGTGAAAGAGACAAGCTCACTTGGAAAACTTTTCGAAATTTGGGAGTCTGAAAAGAGCTTAAAGAAAACTCCGATGGTTCTGTTTTCGTAAGTTAATCATCTTAGTCTGAAAAAGAGAGAAAATAATACTAAGACGATACTTTACTCATCGTTTTTCGAGCACGAATAAAGTAAACTAAGCTCGACACCATTTTACTTGGTTTTACAAGCACGACTCAGGTGTGAAATACACTTGGAATCTTTTTCATATTTGGATCGATAGTACAAAAAAGAGAAAGTAAGCTCAAAAGAAGGTCAAATACATGACAACACCAATGTGAACAACACACATGAACCTGCCAAATGTAGTAAAAAAACCCTAGAAACAAACATTAGGTCATAAAAATGTGAAGAAGTAACTCAAAAAGGTTTTTATTTGTAGAAATAGGTAAAAATAACCACATGATATGTATAAAAGAGGGTAAAATAGAAATTACCCATTAGCCATTTTTACCCAAGGATATTTTTACCTTGTGGAGAGCAAAATTTCAGTTGCGGATATCGGGAGATCCAGGGCGCCATTTCGACCACCGTTTGAAGCAGGTAAGTCCTTTCACCCCCCTCTTTCTTTTCATCCCTTTAGTTTTTCATTTCATGCAATTTTCTGGGGTTGGAAAGGGCCTTAGGGAACCAAATTTGCGCCCTGGAATTTTTGCGCCCCCCATATCGGGAAGCACGAAAATTCGGGAAATTTCGCGTTCTGGGCTTTGGTAGTGGTGCAAAAATTAACAGTTTTCGCATCCTCTACCCTTCCTAGGGCGCAGAAATCCATAGACTTGGGAAATGAAATGCTTGTTTCTCCCTCATAGCACAAAAATGGGTTTTCACCTGAATCTAACTGAAGTCTCCTTTGATGATTTTCAGGAGATTCCAAGTAACTAGAGCGAAGATGATGGACTGGAAAGAAAGGGAACATGAAGGGTATGAAAGGGAAGCTTTGAATGATGATGCCACACTAGCCGCGTTACGAGAATGTGATCTATTTAAATTCTTTAAGACCAGGGGTATCTGCAAGCATGGGAAGCTATTGAACCACATTATCCAAATATGGGATGCTGACATTCAGGCTTTCCGCATCGGAGAGCGCATCCTTGAGATAGAGCTCGAGGACATATACTTCTTAAACGATCTCTCCAAGAGGGGGGCACAGGTCAATCTGTCAGGGCACCAGACCATCAAAGAGACCGCAGATACATATATTGCTCAGTACTGTAGTCAGGGATCCCGCAAGAAGAGCGGGAAAGTGCTCATAGAGGATGTGTTGGATATCTCCTTGAGGATGATCCTATATACCATTACTTGAGTGGTGGGAAGCGTGGGGGCTCACCATGCGACCAAAGCTCAAATGAATTATGTTGTGGAGTGCATGGAGCCGAATTTGTTCAACAGGTGCAATGGGGTCCTGATTAACATCAAAGATGAGGTCACCAAATGCAGAAACGGGGATATCCATCAATTTGGATATGGGACTATCCTAGTCACTTTCTTTTTGGGGAGGGTGCTGCTACTGCATCCCCATATAGAGAATCATATATGTCCTGCATCCGAGCCCTTAATGGGGAGGTGGAGCGATTATGCTGGGCGGCTTAGGGGGTCACAAGTCCTAGCTTTCAATGAGGACTTCTTTTCCTGGCTCAAGGAACAGATAGTGATGATAGAGGACTACCCCTATGTTGGGTAGACTTCCATGGAGACATCGATATGGAGTTTCCTAAGGATGAGGATTGGTATGAGTCAGGTATGTGACCTTCAGAAAATGTGTTTTTGAACATTTTTTAGAATATATATATATATATATATTTGTTATTTTTTAATGCGTGAAAATATCTAATATATGTACTTGTACTACTGCAGATCACGGACCGAGGAGGATAGCAGGTTATTCACCATTACATCGACAAGGGTTTCAGCACTAGGCTGAGGAGGAGGAGGAGTCAGGAGTATTTCGTGACGTAGAGCAGACCTCGAGGGGCTGACAATGGGTGTCCCTCTTATGAGGATGCCTGAGATACCCTACCATCTATAGAGGCACACTGTAGGTGTGTCAGAGCACATTGGAAAACTGCTCCACCATGTGACCAGGGCAGTGGTGTGTTACCATGAGCACCGTGCACCTCGTGATTAGGATTTCGATATTAGTTTTTATCTAGCGGCATGTACACGATATGTAGGCTAGACTGCCAATTTTGTATGGGACATGATCCCAATTTTTGTCGTTGGACGCATTATATTGTTATATATGGAGAAAAACATTTTTTGCATGGTATATATATATATATAGATCTATCTCTATGGTTTATTTATGATGACTTGTGTATTTACATATTTTACATGTGTTGTTATGATGTGTTGATCATGTATGGGCTAGATGCCAATCCAACATATAGTTAGCTAACGAATCAGCCACCGCGTTGAATTCCCTTGGTACGTGTTGATAAAAAATGTAACCAAATGAATGTTCAAGGAGGCATATTCTTCTGTATAGACGAATTAGTGTAGGATCACAGACAGTGTAGACGCAATTTAACTAAGATACGACAAGTTAGGACTCCAGGTAGACTATGAAAGAATGGATTCCAAGGGAACAAAATTCAGTTAGAAGTCCAATGACTGCATGATACTCCATAATGTTCTTTGTTGCAGGGCCCAAGTAAATGCCACTCGAGGATATCAGCTCGCCAACAGGGGAATATAGTACCCAAGTTGTAGAATCAAGGTTTCGGGTGTGTCGACTAGCACCATCTGTGAATCCAAAATATGCCGACATCTGGGTATAAAGGCACAAGTCGATATAAATGATTGTGTATGAAATAGAGTCCAAAAACGCAAAAAATGAACCAAAACCACACTAAATACATTATATACAAATTTTTCCACGCAGGATAAACCTACGCATAAAAATCTCTTTAGGTAAATCCCATTGCGGGGCTCTCCCAAAGGTATACCATCGCAGTACGAGCTCGTAAGATCCCTTATCTAAAACTCATTTAACAACATAGGGACCGTACCACATAGATTCTAACTTTCCTTTACCTAACTTGTCATGCATCTGGTCGTAAGCTAATACTAGGTCACCTTCATTGAAAACCCGAGGTTGGATGGATGTATCATACCGAGCTTTGATGCATTTTTTATGGGCCTCGTTGGCGAGTGCAGCATCTCGGTGAGTTTCATCTAGCTTGGCTAGGTATAGAAACCATTCTTCCTCAGTGGTTGTGTTGTGTAAGAGTTCTACAACTAGCTTTAGGGATGGTATCACACATTCAATTGGTAGGATTCCTTCCAGGCCATAGACCAGTTGGAATGGTGTAAACCCGGTTTCATTTTTGACCGATGTCCTATAGGCCCAAAGAGCTGAGAATAGAGCTAAGTGCCAATTAGATTTTTGGGTACCCATGGTGCGTTGGATCATGCATTTAAAGACTTTATTGATCACCTCTACTTGACCATTTTCCTATGGGTAGTATGGGGTTGAGTTTTCGTGACAAAAACCCAGTTTGGAACTCAGCTTATCCATCATATGGTTCCTGAAATGGGAACCGTGGTCAGTCACGATGGCTTGCGGGACTCCGAACCTAGATATGATATGATTGAATATGAATAATGTTGATGTCTTTCCGTCTTCTGCGTACGTAGGCATGGCTTCATCCCATTTAGTGAAGTAGTCAACAGCTACAATAACATAGCTATGCCCCCCGTCTGAAGTGGGCTTATAGTGCATAAAATCAATACTCCATTTTGCAAAGGGGCCGACGACAATGACATGATGAAGTGGAGTGGGGTGTGAAATTTTCTTGGCGTGAAAAACTTGGCATGGGGGGAATTTCTTAACCGCTTCAACACACTCTTTGAATATTGAAGGCCAGAAGTAACCCGCACATAATATTTTCTGGGTTGTAGCCATCCCAGAAAGATGACCACCACATGCTCCAAAGTGGCAGTCATTAAGAACATGTTCGGCTTCGTCAAGGGCTAGACAACGTCATAACATGGAATCAATACCATGACGATAAAGGGTATCGCTAGCGATGAGGTAATATTTAGCGTGGTTTCTTACGCGGCGACGTTCATCATAGTTGAGGTCCGACCGAAAACGTTGGGTATGGAGATACAAGATGATGTCTCCATACCATGGATCAGTCATGCCGATGAGAAACAAAGATTCATCCGAAAATGAATCAATGGGCTCAGATTGATCATTGAAATGGGGCAGTGTGCAAATAAGCTCTACAAAGACCAAGGATTTTTTGGACTTCGCTTTGGAAAAATCCAAATCGAATTCCTCGAGAAAAACAATCCAACATGAATAATTTCCCCTAGCACTTGATGTGTTAGGATGTAATACATCGGATTGAAGTTCACGATGATGGTGGTTTTGTGGAGAAAAATGCAATCTCTAAATTTCTAGACCGCAAAAACTGTGGCCAGAGTCAGTTTCTCCACATGTGAGTAACGTGTCTCGGAGTCAATAAGAATCTTGTTGAGGTAGTATACTACATGTTCTTGACTTGTATTGTATTCTTGAACCAACACCATACTGACGGTTGTGGTGGAGGCAACGAGATATAAAATGTAGTCCCATGTATAGTTGGGAGGTTGTATCAAGGGAGCATTGGTAAGGGCCTCTTTTAAATTGTCAAAGGAACGTTGGGATTCATCATCCCAGATGAACGAAATGTATTTCTTAAGAATCCTCATGTAGCCCTTAGTAATCTCGGCGAAGTTGTAGACAAAGCGTCGTAAAAAGTTTGCATGCCCTTGCAAACTTTGGAGTTCTAGAATATTGGAGGGAGAAGGTAAGGCTAAAATAGCCTCCACCTTCGAAGGGTCAAGGCGAATGCTGTCCTTGGAGATTATGAATCCTAATAATCTACCGGCTTCGACACAAAATAAACACTTATGTAGATTCAAGCGAATGTTGTAATGGAAACATCGTGAGAATATTGCACTCAGATGATCGGGATGGTCCTCTCGTGAATTAGAATGCACGGTAGGTCATCCAGATAGGGTTCCACAACATGCTTGATATCGTGAAATGCATATGACATGGCCCATTGAAATGTGGCCCGAGCGTTCTTGAGACCAAAGGGTAATTTGCAATATGCAAAGGTCCCCCATGGGCATATAAAAGTAGTCTTATGCTGGTCATATGGGAGTATCTCAATCTAATTGTATCCAGAGAATCCATTCATAAATGAAAATATGACGCGCCTGGCACAGTTGTCGATAATCTGGTCAATGAAGGGAGTTGGGGTATTTGTCCTTGGGGCAAGCTTTTTTCAAGTCACTATAATCGACGCAGACTCTAATCATACCCTATTTCTTAGCTATAGGGATGATATTGGACACCTAATCTGTCAATGGGATAGGGTATATGAAACCAGCACGAAGAATTTTTTTAACTTCCACTTTAATAGCTTCAGTTTTGCGGGGATAGACTGGTCGGAGTTTCTGCCAAACGGGTCGGGAACCAGGATATACCTGAATTTCATGAACCACAATAAAGGGGTTTATCCCTGAAATTTCTTCATAACTCCAAGAAAAAACATCGTGGAACTCTTTGAATAAGGATGTATAGAATTCCACCTCAGTAGGTGTACAGGTTTTTCCTAAATGGATTTGTTCCACGATACCAGGTTTCACGAAGATGTTAATTGGAATGGTTTTCATAATGTTTGCTAAGTTTCCTTCGGAAAACACATCGTGTGTAGGAATGGAAATCTTAGTGTTGATAATTTCTTGTGAAGCACTGGATTTTGAATCAAGTTCTACCGCCTGAATCGTAGGGAAAGAAGACCGATGATGGTGATCTTCCCATGGTGGTTCATCGATGCTCATGACCTCCATAATGGACTCATCAGTAGGAAAATTCTATGCAAGGGAGTCAGTATGGGGCAAAGATGAATGGATTTGAGACGGGAGATGTGCCACCGTATGGTGGTAAATTGCGTCGATCCAATCGGTAGCGGATTGAATCACGTGGTATGTTACTTGGTTTCGATTAAGAGGAATGGAGTTGCCGATGGTTTCGCATTCGGAGGGACTTGGTATAACCCAAGAATCGTGAGATTCATGAGGTTGAAAAGTACTTGACGAGATCATGTTGATTGAAAAGATAGGGGGTGGGAGTTCCGGAAATACTCCAATGATGGAGGAGTCTTTCAGTAAACCAACACAATGTCCTCATAATTATGTTGAGCTTATGTCATTAATGGGACATTATTGACGGTGTTAGAGTGGACATCCGGAGTGCAAAAGCCTAACTGATTGATGGTAACAATTTTCCCTTGATGAGGAAATTGGATTAAACGGAAAACCGAAGATGCTACGGCTCTCATGGCATAAAACCAATTGCGGCCGATTAAGATAGTGTAATCTAATGGAGCATCAACGATTTCAACATGGATAGAGACGGTTTCCCCCCCAAGTTATACAACGAGTGATGGGATGAGTCCGTAGGGTTGAAAACCACGATCGTCAAAATATTTTAGAGTAGTGGGAGACTGAGTTACCTCGGGAGAGCCGATATCTCTCCAACAGGACAAAGACATGATCGATGTGGAGGCACCTTCGTCCAATACAATACGATGGACATTGTTTCCACATATTTTAGTGTGAAGCTAAAAATCCAATTGATGAGATAGTCTTGGCTTAAAGTATTCCAAATTGAACGTGATTGTATTGGAAGAGTCGGGATCAATAGCTCTGAGTGCTGACAATACGGTTCTACGGTGAGTAGGACAATGTTGTAGAACTCTTCAAGAGTGGACATTGCACAAGGTGCTTGAGCTAAGTCCTCAATGATGTTGTAATTTTGGGCAGCTCGCGCATTTGGATTAAATGTCGCCTTTCGAATGGTGGCCTTTGATGGGCGCAACATAGTGTCAGTAGGTGGCCTCTCGATATGAAGAGAGCCTGTAGGCAGAGGAGTGGAAGGAATATCTTCCAAGGGATTTTTATCTTTGGAATTCCCATTTTTGTTTGAAGTGGGAACATAATCATATATATTTGCACGAGTGGATATGTGAACAGTCTCGTTACTCACACATTAATTTGGGGATGTGATGGTTGTACTAAAGCTGAGTCTTTATTACTTTGTCTCTCCTACGAGATTTGATCTCTGGTCATATGAATAACTAGTCTTGAGCAATTTGAGATTAAACTTTCAAATATGTGTATAATTCCTATAAGCTTAATTTAAGTTAAAATCATGCCTTTTACCGAGCATTTTCAAGGTATGAACCGGTAAATAGTACAATAGGAAATTAATACCATTTTACCCAGAAAAATAACACTTAGTAATGTATCTATTTTGCAACAATTTTCTCAATTGTATGCATACTATATTTTCTATTAACAATACATAATGCAATCCGAGTACTCCTCTTTTTTTCAACTATTAATTCGATGTATGAGACAATGGATAGTTCAATAGGAAACTACTATCTTTTTACCTAGAAGATAACACTTATTATTTTATCTAACTTGCAACCGTTTTCTCAACAGTATACATATTATATTTTCTTATTTATCATTAACACTAAATAACATAATACCATATAGTTGCTTTTCTTGTTGTTGGAACCCATTTGTATATAATGTAATTATATAATCTCTAGAATTATCTCCACATACATAAATATACATAAACATGCAATATGTATACATATGTTTAGATAAATGCACAATTTCAATCTATCTTTTCATACATTATAACCAAATTGGTCACTCTAACATCATTAATACCAATAGTTGTTACCAATAAAACTCATACATTGCAACTATCATCAATAGGTTCACATAGTAAAGTATACTTATCTATAATAAATTCTGATAAATTGATGGAGCAATATCCCAAACTGCCCAACCGTAGAATGACGAAGATACTTAATCTCTCTGTCTTTCATCAATCACCTCTGAGCCGAGTTATGGTCTCTTTCTACGACTAGGTTCTCAAATTTTTTCTATTTAAAACCCTCAGCCTCACTTCTTTGTAAATAAGATAACACACCCATCCAAATATCCACCTTGCACCCTTTAGGTCCTCGTGGTAGTAAGATTCAGGGACTCTATGTCTTTGTTACAATATTTCCGAGAAGCATTACCAGATTTTAATAACTCAAACCAAATAGGTAGACCTCCTGCCAACAATGTTTACAAACAATACTCATTTCTCAACACAATCTGGTGCTCACCCTTATTCTGTGTCCATAGATTTTTTTTAACACACTGAACTTGGAATAATATTGGTCATCTACTAACATAGATACCACAAACTTTCATCCTAGAAAAAAGTGTCTACTTGATTTTTTTTGGTCGAGTCCTTCTCCGTGGGTGTGAACAACTGTTTTCTCTTTTCTTTTTGTCTTTTTTATAGGTGAGGTTCTAAATTTTGGTAATTTTTCTTTAATGTTTCTAGGAAGGAACCACCTATAATTCAGTTAGTGTTTTGCTCATCTAATCTTTCCTTCGAGTTTCTAAAGTTGAAAGTATTAATAAGTCGTGTTTAAAATGAGTTTTCATGATCCTATAAAGAGACCATAACTCTCTCATTTCTTCAGGTTTGCTCAAGTAATTTCTCAGGAGATGAAATAATGTATTTAAATCATTAACGAAAGTATTCAAATATCCAACAAATAAAAACTTAGTCATTTTTGGGGTTCAATGTTTCAGGGTATTACAAAGCCCCTAAACTGTAAGTTCTGTGAAGCAATTTTTATGTGTGGTCCATAGATGGGAAAGTGCATTGGAATAGGGTGCATGCTATGGTTTGGTTCTCTATGAGGTTGTGACAATCAATGGTATATAACCCAAAATGTAGCTTCATGCATCACCAAGCAAAACAATGGATTTTGAATAAATGCTTTCTTCTAGATGTACAAAAGTGAATGTAAACATTATTATGTTGTGGCTATCCTTTAAAAACTACCATTCACCTGAAAATGTTTATGTATGCTTCAAGTTGCTTGAATTTTTGTTGCTTCCTTCACCACTCCACTTGAGAGAATTAGCAGACAAAATTTCAATATATTTTCACATTCCTCCTCTTGGTACACATTTAACTATAATATTCTCTTGCTCAATGGAAATGTCCAAGTGCCAGAGTATCCATTCTAATATAATCTCTTGAGTAAGGAAAATAATTTGATTTGGTCATAATAAGATTCTTGTTACAATTTGCAAGATACAAACTTGATATATAGGATGTATTATTGGAAATAATTAGTACCAAATTATGGCGTCGACTGGCGATGGCTAAGCCTGATATGGTAATCTGATCGTTTCAATATTGTTGTTTTTAAATCTATGACATTAAAGGCAAGGACATGTTGCCTTGTAGCTTCCCTTGTTTATAATAGAATTGATGTGGGAAATAATTTCCAACAAAGGAAATATTACTCAAATTAATTCAATATGCTTCCAATTAAGAAAAGTATCATATTGAAAACAACCACAAATCAAAGTAATCCATAAAGAACATAAGCAATGACAATAATAAGGGGGTAAACATACAAACAAAGAATAAAAGCATTGACAACAAACAGAAGGCAATGAGGTCCACAAAGCACACAACCGTGGCTAAGTTATGTTAGGACTAATTACAAAGATGTTCCATGTGAGGTGGTTCTTTAGTTCTTAATATTTAATATTTTCCCTTTGCCCTTACTTTAATTGTTGTATTTTATATATTTTTTGCAAGAAAAATTTTTAAAGGAAATTTTCTAAGACTTCACTGCATTGGTGGATGGTACCAAGTGTAAACACATAAGCACTACTTATAGTGCTTGATTTGTATGGATGTTAGGAAAGATTTATATTTTTTTGTTTTCAATGAAAATTTATATAGTGTATACTCTTATTTTTTAATATATACTCTTCACATATCCCCATCGAAAGGTGCAAAAAATGAAGACAAATTACCATGTCAAACGAAGAAAACAAGAATAAGCCTTCCTTACTCCATGTCAGACTGTGCCAAAATATCTCATTTGACAATTTCATGTGCCTTGTAATTAACACTTACGCAATGGAGCTCTCATATACACATTGCAAATGTAATTATGCCATAAGTGAAAAAGTCTACTTTCATTATTATTTATTTATTAACTAGGTCCATATTTATTTATTTGTTTGAAGGGGTTTTACATGCAAGGAAAACTAGCTATCTTATGTCTACATGATATTTTGGAGGGAACTTATCTATGAGCATGTGCCTAACCTATTCAAAAAGGTTAAACTAGATATCCTATGTCTAAAAGATACTTTGTAGGGAACATGTGTATGAGCCATGTGTCTAGCCTATTTGAAAATCTCTTATAGAATGTTAGTCATCGCTTTGCACCAACATTACCCTGATAATTAGGCATGGCCAACAACTACTTGTATCACTTGGGCTACATGTTATCAATGCATCCTAAACAAACCCAAGCCAATCACTATATACTTGTGGAATCTGAGAGTGCTCATTTCAGCATAGGCGATGTTTCATCATTGCCACCCAACCATAGGCAACCTTGCTTCACCTCCCACGAGCCAAGCATACTTGAAAAATTGAGTGCCCAATGTAGGACGATATTGTCTCCCATTTAGTCCAATACTCACGATTTCCTAAAGGCCATGTCCTTGGTGGCAGAAAGTTCTCACATACCTTTAGCACACCCATCAACACTATTGCCTTAGCATGATCAACACCATTATGATCCTTCCTAATGGTGTAACAGGGGATTGAATGGTCCATTTAGATTAATAATAATGGAGGACTTTTAATGTAAGGTGGACTAGATCTAGTATGTTTGTTATTATTAAATAAGGCCCACTAGGGTAGTTATGTAACACCCAAAATTGCAATCTAGATTTAACAAAACTTAATAATAATATTTTAATAAATTCACACAGTTAATATTAAAAATAATCTCAATCGTGATAGTAAAATTGGAAGAAGGAAATGATGTATACTTGTAACCACAAATACAAACTTACAAATGTACCTCTTGGTTGATGTAGACTGAGTAGACCATCAATGTAATAATACAGAAAACCATAGGTGGGGGACCACTCTCCTCCCAACCAATCTCCCAATCATAGACTAAGAGCCCCGAGCCCTCACTCAAAAATACCAAGCCAGAAACACTCTCATCAATAGAATCCTCCCTCAACCTCCAAAACTCCCATCTCCTGCAATCCCCCAAGAACAACTAAAGAGGACGAAGAAGAAAAGACCCCCTTCCCCCTCTCATTTCCCCATTTTTAAGATTTCCCAAGATTTCCCCAATTGGACACATGTCCACATGCAAAACTTCCCGTGCAAAAATTCCCTAATTAGATCAATAGGTAATATTTATTATTTTGTTCCACTTCCCCCAATATCCCCCACTTTAATAATTAATTAAAGATTAACTTAATTTAATACATGATATTGCGTAACTATATGTTTTTATGGATTCCTATGTCCTTATTATATTACTATCATTAAAGGTATACGAACCGACATAATCTAATACTATTGTGCAAGGGTCGGACCCAACCCACTTGTGTGGCCATCACAAGTGTGTCCCGCACCTACACTATAACCAAGTTATGTCCACCCTAATTGTAATGCAATTATGTGATGGAGGGGTGTTACAAGTTATTATTAAATAAATGTAATGGGGCCTCATTAAGGAAGGTCCACTAGGTAGTTAGCCTAGATTATTATGATTAGAGTTCTCTTGTTATCTATAAATAAGGATGGAGTCCCCCTTATGAGTCATGTGTGGAGTATATTGTATTTGGATCTTAGCTGATAGGAGGTTTCTCCCTCGAAGATGCAAGTGAACATGAGTGGATTCAATCTTCATAAAATCATCAATTGTAAGGTGTTGCCTCACCTTATGGGTTTTGACATGAATAAAGTGTGGATAATTTATGATATCTTATGTTTGATTTCATATTCATATTTAAGGTATATAACAAATTGGTATCAGATCACTTTCCAAGGCCCAAAAAAGAGATTTATTTTTCCTTTTATTTTGCGGGTTTTGAAAGAGAAAAAGAGGGATGTGACACTAATATTAATATTTGAGTATTTTTCAACAAAAATTCTAGAAACAAATTGTAGATCTATATTCGTGCAAAAATACACCATTTCAAAAACAAAATTGCTCAAATCATAGTTTAGATGAAGTAGATATTGTAGTTTAAAATCCTTTTGGGGGGGATTTTCAATGACAATTGCATGTCTTGTAGGGGAAATAACTTTTAACAGGGTGATTAGATTGCAACCAAACCAATGCCATTAGATAGAGAATTTCCAAGGCTTTGATTGACATGTTATATGATATATTTCTAATAATATCTAGTAAGCTATAGCCCAATGCAAAAATTTCCCCTCAAATTGTGACATAATTGAAGAATGGAAAGGTGGTGGAACACGCCATTGATGAAAAAATATGGGTGACAAAAAATTTACAGGATATGTGTGCAAATTTGGAAGCTATGAATTAGACAAGATGTAAATTTGAAGATAAATGTATTCTTGATACCACATATTCTTTCGTCATTCAAGAGTATAACCAAGAGATATCCAAATGGTATTGATTTAGAATATGCTTATGGGGACTAATATATGGATGGTTCTAATTTTTGGGAAGATAGCTACTTCCATATTCTTTTTTATTACTCTTCCACACCATATGAAGAGAACTTCGTGAAGAAACTAGAACAACGGGTGGTACCTACTAGTTTCTAGTATGCTTATTGTATAATAATAAAGTTCCTTTTAGAGCCATCCTCTTACTACTACATGGAGGATTTGTTTATTTTGGATAGTTATAGTTATTTTGATTGAGATGACTAGGGTGGAAATTTGAAACATAACACTCAACGATTCATGGATCTTAGGTGTCATTAGTTGGGTGTCAGCTTAAGCACCTTAACATGGTACCTAAGCTTATCGATGAGTCCCTTGGATTACTTCAACATTGCAATTATTCCTTGTATATGGGACATGGCTACTTCAACATGGTGGTCAACACTCATACATGGGACCCAAGCTTAGGGTGGAGCTTGTTGGGCTACTTCGTCATGGTGGATAACACTTGTACATGGGACCTTGTGTCCTTTCCCTACTTCAACATTGGAGTCAACACTCGTCCATGGTACCTTGTTTTATGATTGTACCTCCTCATATCAAAATTTGAGGGAAATGTTTTTTTAAGGGAGGTGGAGTGTTATGATCCTCCTTAGTGGTGTAATTGGGGGTGAAGGTCCCATTTTGAGTAATAATAGTGGAGACCATTTAATGTATGTTTGACTAGGTCCACTATGTTTGTTATTCTCAAATAAGGCCCACTAGGGTAATTAGTATTGAATAAATGTAATGGGGCTTGATTAAAGAAGCTCCACCAAGTAGTTGCGGAATTGTTGTGGTTAGAGCTCTCTTATTATCTATACATAAGGATGTAGTAGTGTGGAGTATATTGTATTTGGAGCTTAGCTTAGAGGAGGTTTCCCCCTCAAAGAGGCAAGTAAAAAGGAGTGGATTTCTTCCATAAAAGGATCAATTGTAAGGTGTTTCCCTACCTTGAGGGTTTTGATATAATAAATTGTATAGAATTTATAATATATTGTGTTTTTCCAAATTTAGATTTAAGGTACATAACAAACACACCATCCACCACATTGACATATTGCATCATCCTTTTCCAAATCCTGCAACCTAACACGTCATTGGTTTCCTACCACTACTAAGCAAGACATCACATGCACACCTCTGTCATTGGAGGTCCTCCTAGAAACCATTCTAGTACACCATCCTAACCTTCTTTTGGTTAGCCACATATGATTCAGTCACCAAGGATACCAAATATAGGTTGGCCATGCTTATTGCTTAGCCAAGTTTACCTAGCACATCCTCTATCGTAGACAAGGGTCATGCACCTAAGTCTTCCTCGAAGTAAAGGGTCCTAACACTCTCCCCCATTTAAATATGTTGATTTCCTCATCAGCATGGCCCCATTGGTTCCTCTAACGAAAGGGATGTTGGAGGTGAAGAGACTTCTCTATAATTCCCACATTCGAACATGGCTTTGAAACCAACTATAACATGGCCAGGCTTTTTGTTCTGCTTAAGCATCCCATACCACCTAAGAAACCTAGTTTTTTTTTGGCACTAGCTTGACCTTTCTAGTTGGGTATGAACAACAACTGCTTGTATCACCCAGACTATGCCTTGTCGACATGTCCTAACCGAACCTAAGCTAGGAACCCTATACTAGTGAAATGTGAGAGTGCTCATCATGGATAATTTTAAGGACCCATATTTATTTAAAAGTGTATAAACCTTGGTGAACCTTACCAATTCTTAAAATGTCAACTATAAAATATTTGGTGATATTTTTCTAAAATTATTTGAATTTCTAAGGATTTTATATAGTTTATATAATAGTTTGGTGATTTTTAGAGTGAAAAGAGTTCACCCCATCAAAATTGGGCGAAATGGGGCTTCAAAAAATGCAAATTGGCGAATCTTTTTTTGGAAAAAAACATGGAAAATTAGCACATGGGCTAAATTTCGCCCCTAAAATTATCCTTGGTGCTCATTTCACCATAGTCAATGCTACATCATCACCACCCAACCATAGGCAACCCTGTTTCACCTCCCCTGAGCCAAGCATACTTGAACAATCAATTGCCCAATATCTGATGATATTGTTGCTCATCTAGCCCAATAATTGACAACACCTGAAGGTCACCTCCTTGGTGGCGGCAAGTTCTCACATACCTTCAACACACCCATCAATACTTTTGTTTCGGCATGGTCAATACACCATCCACCACATTTCTAGATTATGTCATCAACTCGACACATCCTTGGTCGTTCATCACTGTTAGGCAAGGCATCCTTCATCCTCCTAATTGACATGCTAGTACATGTGAAAAGGTAGCCATACGCAGTGTTTTGGTTGAAAGGAGGAGGAGTCTGTGTTAATGCTTTTGAAGCTCGACGTTTTGATCTCTCTCTGAGATCATCATCAGGAGTTGATGCTTACAAACTAGAAGGATTATCAAGTTGCCAAAGATCCATATATATAAGGTTTTGAATTAGGTCGGAATGAGGGTAAGGTTTATTATATAACAAGTCGTCGACTAAGGTTAATAGTGAGAGGATATTGCTATCATTTTAATTTTAATTGTGAAAAGGAGTAGGGTTTAATAATGGAAATGAAAAATACTAATGACAAGGAAGGAACTTCAGAGTGCCAAGTTAATATAACATATTGTATTATAAAATACAATATAATGTGTTATATTATATATATTATATTATTAAGTAAACTCTTTAGTTAATAAAATATAATGCATTATAATACACTATAATGTGTTATATTATGTTATAATATTAAGTGGGAATTGAAGATATTTTTTTAGGATTAATATTATGCTAGTACATTATCTTAACCATATCATAACCATATTTTTTTCAGGATTTATACTAGTACATCATCTTAACCATATCATAATAACCACATAGGAATCAATCACCAAGACTACCAAATATAGGCTGGCTATAGAAACATACACATCCTCCATGATAAACCATGATTAGGCATCCAAGTCTTCCTAGTACATCATCTTAACCATATCATAATAACCACATAGGAATCAATCACCAAGACTACCAAATATAGGCTGGCTATAGAAACATACACATCCTCCATGATAAACCATGATTAGGCATCCAAGTCTTCCTTATTAAACTCCACAAGCAAGGCTAAAATGAACGAATTTCTAAAAGGTTTAAAGTAATCCTCCTATACTCCTCGAATAACACAATATGAACGCATGGATGACGCCTTACTCATGGAATCAACTAGAATCCACGAGGCAAAAACATTTAAAGAAGTGTTCGAAATTTTTGAATTAGTCTCGGGGCAAGAGCTAAGACCAGGAAAATAAAAATTATTCTTTTCGAAGCACAACTATGACTATAAACAAAATCATTAAAAGCAGAAGGTTCGAAAAAGAGGAGTTCCCTCCATAGTACCGGACTTCAAAACATGGTAGGTAGGTTTCGTAAGAATTGATTATTGGGTCGTATTCTAATGTAGTAAAGTCAATAATAGGGTTTTAGTCGGTAAACATTAATAGGCATAGCTAATCATTTAGTTTTTATATTTAAATTAAATTTATGTATAAATAATTGTTTTTCGGACCAAAATCCTTTGGAACACAATAATTAGCTTTGAATTTTTGGGTTACTCAAAACCCAAGGCAATTTTGAATGTGAAGCAACTCCACGTGTGGTGCTTCATATGGAACAACATGCTTAAAATGTAAAATATCATAACATTCGATCGCATTGGTAAGTGATATGATATGGTACGTAGCGGAATGAATTAAGTACACATACACATTAAGTATCCATCAAGATCGCACAGAGAATCCGTGTATATATATCTCAATTGCCATGCATTATGTAAATTAAGCTTCTTCTCCCAATGAATATATTGCATTTTTATGGACACGTGTAATACACTTATTGCCGCCAACCTCAATCACTACAAACCGAAAACATTGCGAACACGACAAAATCCTGTTGGATATATATATATATATATATATGTGCAGAATATATAAAATTGTAGCGGGAACGTTGCCGGGAAAACTAGTCAGCGGATACCACTTACTAGGAAAACAGCCGGTAATAGAAGAAAACGACAATGCTGTCGCTGTCTGCTAAATTTTCTCGTTGTTCCACCCAACGCACGTGGGCATGGAATAATTTTTTCAATTGGATATTTTAAATTATTTAATTTGTTTCAAGTGGCATGCAAATCCAACAATAACGTCTAGTTCATGCAGAATTAGATAAAGACTTTTATTTTGTATTCAATAAAGTTAGACCGTGCAAAATAATTTATTATTATTTTGAGAATTAAAAAATTAAGATAAAATAAAACAGAACACAATTAAAAGTATTTGATTGAAAATTAAAAGGTAAAGCCCCAAGTCAATCGACTTAGAGGAATTGTTAAAGCCTCAACAAAAATATACCTAATTCGATGAACTTCATTTTTCTATGTAATATGTTTAGGCCATCCACATTCGTGGTTATTGTGCTACAAAGGTTTGGGCCCTATTATTCCTCTTTGGCCATGACATTCTAGAACACCTTTTGGCCAACGAACCCCACATGCCAGTACTTTGGCCCCACCAAATTTAACCAAAACATAATCATTTATAAGCCTTCCTTATTTTTTTTTGTAGATAGATGCTTGAAGAGAGCGCATGATTTATTTATTATGTTTTGTTTATGCCATGTGAAAGCTACTCTGGAACCACTTTTAAAGTCTTTTCTCACTGGGTTGCAAAGTCTATTGTTGGTATCCCTTCTCCTCTCATGTTGATAAGTCCACTGTCACGTCCCCATTTTGACCCCCTTTGTAAATGGTGTAAATATTGTAACTTAATCATGGTGAGGAGCTCAAGGCCAAGGCCCCACCATTGATTTAACGTTTATGTATCGGCAATTAAAATAGATGCCTATGGTTCTTGTGCGAGATGGGCACAATGTATATAAGACATCATGTAAATACGAATTTTAATGCAAAATACCCACAACTAGCTATGCAATGCAACAAAAGAGAAGGGGCATGGTTCTACAAGGAAAAGGGAGGGAAACTATTCAAACCCTTGAGCCAATGGTATTAATCCATGTGTCAATGGGGAAACCCATAAACCACCAACTACCCATTTTGTCTCATGTACCCAATCATTTAATTCTTCCAAGAAATTGGTTAAGGCAGTTAATGCCTTGGGAATGAAAGAGTATGGGCAAGCCATTTTCGTGCATGGGCAAGCCATCAACTTGGAAAATCGTGTTTTTGCTTGTGGGGCAAGAAACCACCCACGAAATGGTGCCCAAAGCCATGGGGAATGGGCAGTCTTCATCCATTCACGCAGTGGGAGCTATCTGGGTCATTCTCTTCACGTTTTTCAGCAAAATCTTGCATCTTCCCATGCCTGGGAGTTCGTTTTTGCATATACAGTAGTCTGGGAGTGAAGGGCCACGTTTTGGGGGCTGTAGGGAGGTCGTTTTTGCCCCTGGGGCGTTTTTCTGAAATGGGTTCTGTTTCCCCAGTCGAATTTTCCAAGTGCCAACATGTTTTGAGTCTACCCACGTTTTTCTAAAGTCCAGGAAACCCCATCTCATATATCCCATTGTTGGAAACGTTTTTCTCATGCTCAGCAAGTGTAGTTTGCTGTTGTGTGCATCCTGGTTTTGATTTGAACCTGTAAGCAAGAAACTGGAATGGTAGTGGACAGAATTAGCTTGATAAACCTAGTGTAGGGAATATCCTCTCAAGAAGATCAAGAGGGCTGGCTACTTTTCTATGCACACCCTGAGAGCACTAGAAAGGAAGGTATGGCTTGAGGGACTGTGTGGCAGTGAAGAGAATACTTCCTGGTGTTGGGTGTGTAGGCATTGTGAGTGCCAAGCTGAATAGATCTGGGAGGGGTACCCATAGCTCTGTGGTTGAGCTCACTAGCTTAGCAATTCTTCCTTCCCATCTCCTAGCAGCCTGATAAACCCAATTGTAGATTGGCTTGGCTCATTTTGGTGTATGTTTGGCTATGTGTGAGTCTGTTGTTCCCTGGTTCCTTGTAGAGATCATGCCCAGCTCGGGGGTGGCAGTGGTGCCGAAAGATTGAGGAGCACACTGGCCTACGGTTGGGTGGAACGTTGCAGTTGCATAGCCAGTTGCGTGGGACTGCCTTATTGAGATAAGTATTCTCTTGTGTAAATTGGCAATTATCATTTGATGAACATCTTAAATGTATGATGGATGTGAAATTCTTATTACTCCGCTGTGATTTCTGATAATTATGCATCTTCATATCTCTCTTATGTATTATGTGAATGTGTATGCATATTTATTCTTCAATTTGAATGTTTGATTTCAATATATGGGGCTGGATGCCCGGTTCAACCGTCACGATCCTCTCCATCTAGCTTGTTGGATGGGAGGGGACGTGACAGAATGGTATCAGAGCTGCGTTGCAGCATTGGGCCTCTATGGGCCAAAACTGATAGAAATTACTAGGGAAGATTTTAAATTTCCTAAGTCTGTTTTTGAAAATTTCCGTTTTAAGTCTGTTCTGGAAATTTTTGGTTTAAGACTGTTTCGGAAGGAATTCCCGAATGCCTTCCGAAACAGCGGAAGCATTCGGCGAATCGTTCCGGAATTTCGGAAGCGTTCCGAGAATTTTTCCGAAAATTTGCGAAGGGAAGTTTTTCGGAAGGAATTCTCTTCCGAAATTGCGGAAGGAATTCTCTTCCGAAATTGCGGAAGCAATTCTCTTCCGAAATTTCGGAAGGATTCCGCGAACCGCTCCGAAACAGCGGAAGAATTCAGCCAATGGCTCCGAAACAGCGGAGAAAATTTTTGTTTAAATGAAAAAATTTTCTAAGTGTCGGAATTTTTCGGAAAGAATTCTCTTCCGAAATTGCGGAAGGAATTCTCTTCCGAAATTTCGGAAGGATTCCGCGAATCGTTCCGCAACTGCGGAAGACTTCGGCGAATCGTTCCGAAACGCGGAAGAGTTCACCGAATCGTTCCGCAACTGCGGAAGACTTCGGCGAATCGTTCCGAAACGCGGAAGAGTTCACCGAATCGTTCCGCAACTGCGGAAGACTTCGGCGAATCGTTCCGAAACGCGGAAGAGTTCACCGAATCGTTCCGCAACTGCGGAAGACTTCGGCGAATCGTTCCGAAACGCGGAAGAGTTCGCCGAATCGTTCCGCAACTGCGGAAGACTTCGGCGAATCGTTCCGCAACTGCGGAAGCCTTCGCCGAATGGCTCCGCTCGGCAGATCGCCCCGCCGTTGCGGAAGCGTTCGACGAACTGCTCCGCAATTGCGGAAGCCGTCGCCGAACCGCCCCGCAATTGCGGCAGCATTCAGCCAACCTCTCCGCAGTCACGGGAATACACAGTGAACCGGCCCGCATTGCGGAAGCCTTCAGCATATCACCCCGCCCATTACGGGAGCATATAATGAACCTCCCCGCAGTTGCGGGAGCAGTGTGTGAACCGCCCATCGCGGCAGGATTCAGCGAACTGCCCGTTGCGGCAGGAATTCGCGAACCGCCCGATGCGGCGTGATTTCCTAAAAAAAAAAAAAAAAAAAAAAAAAAAAAAAAAAAAAACGAGGGCGCTGCCCTCGACCCGCCCTGCTGTGGCGCAGGGAAGCCACAAGGGGGCAAGCCCCCTTGACCCCCTTTTTCTTCTCCCCTCATATTTCATTGTTGTGATTTGACAAGTTGTTAGTATGGCATTTTTCCCCGTGCATGAAGTAATTTGTGAATTCTGAGAATGTAATGCAGCTAACAATTGTTTTGATGAACACATTTCAGAGAGTCACAGTTACAGCAGGATAACACTCTAAATAATACAGTGGAAAAAATTTTGGATCTTGGTTGGGCCAAGAAAATGCACATCATGAATGATGCACAGGATCCCTATGAACCTGAGACAGATGCCATGGGGGAGAACATACAGGTTGAGAATGCTGAAACAGAATCTAATGGGAGAAGAAATCAAGAGACCCCTCCAGATGTTGCAGCCACCATGAGAAGCCTAAGGGTGGAATTGCAAAGCTATAGGGAAGATAATGAAAGGATGATTAAAGCTCAGGAAGAACAAAATCAGCTGAATGCAGCCATGCTGCAGAGTTTAACAGACATCCAAAGGCAAATAAACTCTGGGCATCAGATAACAAATCCAGAAAGGGGTGGGAGCAGCTCTAGAAGAAATTCCCGTAAGAGGGCCAGTAGCCCAAGAGGAGTTTCTACAGACAGAACGTATAGTCCAGAAATATCTCCCAATGAGTCATCTGACTCTGAAGAATCCATTGAGGGTTCAAGCTCTTCATCTCACATGAGTAAGAGGAAGAAGCACTACAAGAACAGTTCACATGGGGAATTTAAGAAGGCAAAACCTCCTACATTTGACGGAGAGGTAAAATCTGGTCAAGAAGCTGAAGCTTGGCTTCTTGGGATGAGAAAATATTTCCAAGTCCAAGACTACTCAGGAAATATGAAAGCAAGGGTAGCCATCTTCAACTTGAATGGAAGAGCATCTATATGGTGGGAACACACCAGGCAAGTGAAGAAGATCAACGAAAGGAAGATCGTGTGGAAGCAGTTCACGAAATACTTCAAGCAGAAGTACCTCTCGGATAGGTACTATGATGATAAGATCAAAGAGTTCCATGAGCTGAGATTGGGACAATCGACCATGGAAGAATATGCAAACAAGTTCTTGGAGCTGCTGAGGTATGTTAAGTATATTCGAGATGATAAGGTGAAAATTCAGCGTTTCCTAAGTGGGCTGCCCCAGTCGTATAAAGATAGAATTGAGTTTGATGAACCTCGGACTCTAGAGGAGACCATAAGAAAGGCCAAGTATTGCTTTGATCAAAACAGAAGCAAACCAGAATTCCATAAGGCATGGAAGGATAAGAAAAATGAGAAGTTTGATCAAAGGAAGAAGGGGTTCAAGCCTCCTCAATTCCGGAATCAGCAAAGGCAACCATCACAGGTTGTGACTAAGCCAACTAGGATGATGGGAGACAAGCCAAGAGATCCAAAGGAGCCAAGAGAACCACTTCAATGTTGGGGTTGTGGAGGAGACCACATGCTTAGGAACTGTCCACATAGGAATGGGAATGCAAATCAAGTTCACAACATCCAAGGAGCTGGAACTGTGGGTCAGGTGGCAAGGACAATCCCTAGGATCTATGCAGCAGTAGAAGACCGCCAGGCAGATCATCAGTCAACTGTGGTTGAAGTTGAAGGTAAGGTTGCTAAGCAATCTGTTTCTATTTTGATTGATCCTGGATCTACTCACAGTTATGTCACTCCTAGAATTGTTGAGATTTGTGCTTTCAAGAAATTAAAGCATAGTAAATCTTGGTTAGTTCAACTAGCCACTGGAACCAAGAGAAAAGTTAGCGAAATAGTAGAGAAATGTCCATTAGAGATGGATGGGCTATTCACTTATGCAGATCTGAATATTTTGCCACTTGGTTCCTATGATATTCTCATTGGAATGGATTGGTTGGAAGCACACAGGGTTAAACTTGACTGCTACAATAAGACATTTGAATGCATGGACGAAGAAGGAAACCCGAGGGTTGTAAAAGGCATTCCAAAGGTGACTTCTGTTAGACAGGTTTCAGCCATGCAACTGAAGAAGTTCTGTAGGAAGGGATGTCAACTGTATGCAGCTCACGTTTTAGAGGCAGCAGAGAGTGAAACTCTTAGGCTGGAGGACTATCATGTATTGCAAGAATTCAGGGATGTTTTTCCAGATGAGATTCCAGGACTTCCTCCAAAGAGAGACATTGACTTTACAATTGAGCTTGTGCCAGGAGCGGCACCAGTGTCCAAGACACCGTACAGGATGAGTACCCCGGAATTGCTAGAATTAAAAATGCAATTACAAGAGTTGCTGGAAAAGAAATACATTAGGCCAAGTGTGTCCCCGTGGGGAGCACCTGTTCTATTTGTGAAAAAGAAAGATGGAACACTCAGGTTATGTATTGACTACAGGCAGTTGAACAAAGTCACAGTGAAGAATAAATACCCGTTGCCCCGAATTGATGACCTTTTTGATCAAATGAGAGGAGCAAAGGTATTTTCAAAGATTGACTTGAGGTCTGGTTACCATCAGGTAAGAATCAAAGAAGAAGATATCCATAAGACAGCCTTTAGAACGAGGTATGGACACTATGAATTTGTAGTGGTACCATTCGGTCTCACAAATGCACCAGCTACATTCATGTGTCTCATGAATAATGTTTTTAGCAAGTATTTGGACAAGTTTGTTCTTGTATTCCTAGACGACATTCTCATCTATTCTAAGAATGAAGAAGAGCATGAAGAACATTTGAGAATGACAATGCAATTACTAAGGGAGCATAAGCTGTATGCAAAGTTGAGTAAATGTGACTTCTATAAAGATAGAATTCATTATTTGGGTCACATCATCTCCGACGAAGGAATATCTGTAGACCCTGAGAAGATTGAAGCCATTATGAATTGGCCAACTCCAAGGAATGTGACTGATGTGAGATCTTTTATGGGCCTTGCTGGTTACTACAGGAGGTTTATCGAAGGATTCTCCAAGGTTGCTAACCCGATCACTTCTTTGCAAAAGAAGGGGATAAAGTTTGAATGGTCACCAAGATGTGAAGAAAGTTTTCAGCGGTTGAAGAATCTTCTTACAAGTGCACCCATTCTGAAGATTGCAGACCCGGAAAAGGACTTTGTGGTGTGTACCGATGCATGCAATCAAGGACTTGGAGGAGTTCTTATGCAAGACAACCACGTGATATGCTATGAGTCAAGAAAGTTGAAGGAGCATGAGAAGAACTATGCTACTCATGATATAGAACTTGCAGCCATAGTACATGCCTTGAAGATGTGGAGGCATTACTTAATGGGAAGAAAATTCGAGTTAAGGACAGACCATTGTGGTCTGAAGTACTTGTTTGATCAGCCAATGTTAAATGCTAGGCAAGCTAGATGGTTGGAATTTTTGTGTGAATTTGATTTCGAGATCAAACACATAAAAGGGAAAGAAAACAAGGTGGCTGATGCACTCAGCAGGAAGGTACATGAAATGTATGTGGCAGCGCTTAGCACTTGCCAACCAGATTTGAGGCAGCAGATTGTTAACCATATGGTTGAGGATGAAGTGTATGAGCAGATAAAGAGCAAATTGCAGCAGCAAAACATTGAAAGGAAGTATGAGGGCTATCATTTGGAAGAAGGAGGACTTCTTACTTATAAGAATAGGGTCTATATTCCAAATGCGGCAGGTTTGAGGAGAATGGTTATGGATGAGATCCATAAAGCTCCATACTCTGGTCACCCAGGATATCAGAAAACAATTGCTACGGCAAGAAAATATTATTTCTGGCCAGGTATGAAGAAGGACGTTGCTGAATGCATCTCTAAGTGCATGGAATGTCAGCAGGTAAAGGTTGAACACCAACACCCAGCAGGTTTATTGCACCCAGTGCAAATTCCAGAATGGAAATGGGAAATAATTTCCATGGATTTTATTACAGGATTGCCAATGACTAAGAGACAACATGATTCCATCATGGTTGTGGTGGACAAGTTAACCAAGGCAGCACATTTTATACCGGTTAAGTCCACACATAAAGCCGATGCCATTGCAGATATTTTCATGAAGGAAATTTTTAGATTACATGGGTTGCCTAAGGCAATAATTTCTGACAGGGATACCAAGTTCACTTCCAATTTTTGGAAAGCTCTCTTTGCAGATTTGGGTACACAGTTGAACTTTAGCACCGCGTACCATCCTCAAACAGACGGGCAAACAGAAAGAGTAAATCAGGTACTTGAAGACATGCTCCGCATGTATGTAATGGACAAGCCATCCAAGTGGGAGGATTATTTACACCTGGTAGAGTTTGCATATAATAATGGGCATCAAGAATCATTGGGAATGAGTCCATATGAGGCTTTGTACGGCAGAAGGTGTAGGACACCAGTGACTTGGGACAATCCAGTGAACCGAATTGTACTTGGGCCAGAATTGCTTAAGGAAATGGAGCAAGAGGTTGTAAAGATCCGACAAAATTTAAAAGCGGCCCAGGATAGACACAAAAGCTATGCAGATAAACACAGAATGCATAGGGAATTCAATGTTGGGGATCATGTGTATCTTAGAGTAAGATCAAGGAAGAGTTCCTTGAAGCTTGGGAGCTGTGCCAAGCTATCACCTAGATATTGTGGGCCATTTGAAGTGCTTGAAAGAATAGGGCCAGTTGCATATAGACTTGCATTGCCTGCTAGCACTAAAGCTCATAATGTTTTTCATGTCTCTTTGCTAAAGAAATATGTACATGATCCTAACCATGTGATTAATTGGGATGTGATCCAGGTGGAACCCGAGGGAGAATTCCAAACCGATCCATTGCGCATCCTAGACAAGAAAGTAACATTGCTCCGGAACCGAGCCATCGGACAGGTAAAGGTGCAATGGAAGCACTACGGTCCCGATGAGGCTACATGGGAGCTGGAGGATGCCATGAGGATGGCATATCCATTTTTGTTCAATTTCGATGAGCACTGAGGACAGTGCTAATGTAAGGGGAGGGGTATGTCACGTCCCCATTTTGACCCCCTTTGTAAATGGTGTAAATATTGTAACTTAATCATGGTGAGGAGCTCAAGGCCAAGGCCCCACCATTGATTTAACGTTTATGTATCGGCAATTAAAATAGATGCCTATGGTTCTTGTGCGAGATGGGCACAATGTATATAAGACATCATGTAAATACGAATTTTAATGCAAAATACCCACAACTAGCTATGCAATGCAACAAAAGAGAAGGGGCATGGTTCTACAAGGAAAAGGGAGGGAAACTATTCAAACCCTTGAGCCAATGGTATTAATCCATGTGTCAATGGGGAAACCCATAAACCACCAACTACCCATTTTGTCTCATGTACCCAATCATTTAATTCTTCCAAGAAATTGGTTAAGGCAGTTAATGCCTTGGGAATGAAAGAGTATGGGCAAGCCATTTTCGTGCATGGGCAAGCCATCAACTTGGAAAATCGTGTTTTTGCTTGTGGGGCAAGAAACCACCCACGAAATGGTGCCCAAAGCCATGGGGAATGGGCAGTCTTCATCCATTCACGCAGTGGGAGCTATCTGGGTCATTCTCTTCACGTTTTTCAGCAAAATCTTGCATCTTCCCATGCCTGGGAGTTCGTTTTTGCATATACAGTAGTCTGGGAGTGAAGGGCCACGTTTTGGGGGCTGTAGGGAGGTCGTTTTTGCCCCTGGGGCGTTTTTCTGAAATGGGTTCTGTTTCCCCAGTCGAATTTTCCAAGTGCCAACATGTTTTGAGTCTACCCACGTTTTTCTAAAGTCCAGGAAACCCCATCTCATATATCCCATTGTTGGAAACGTTTTTCTCATGCTCAGCAAGTGTAGTTTGCTGTTGTGTGCATCCTGGTTTTGATTTGAACCTGTAAGCAAGAAACTGGAATGGTAGTGGACAGAATTAGCTTGATAAACCTAGTGTAGGGAATATCCTCTCAAGAAGATCAAGAGGGCTGGCTACTTTTCTATGCACACCCTGAGAGCACTAGAAAGGAAGGTATGGCTTGAGGGACTGTGTGGCAGTGAAGAGAATACTTCCTGGTGTTGGGTGTGTAGGCATTGTGAGTGCCAAGCTGAATAGATCTGGGAGGGGTACCCATAGCTCTGTGGTTGAGCTCACTAGCTTAGCAATTCTTCCTTCCCATCTCCTAGCAGCCTGATAAACCCAATTGTAGATTGGCTTGGCTCATTTTGGTGTATGTTTGGCTATGTGTGAGTCTGTTGTTCCCTGGTTCCTTGTAGAGATCATGCCCAGCTCGGGGGTGGCAGTGGTGCCGAAAGATTGAGGAGCACACTGGCCTACGGTTGGGTGGAACGTTGCAGTTGCATAGCCAGTTGCGTGGGACTGCCTTATTGAGATAAGTATTCTCTTGTGTAAATTGGCAATTATCATTTGATGAACATCTTAAATGTATGATGGATGTGAAATTCTTATTACTCCGCTGTGATTTCTGATAATTATGCATCTTCATATCTCTCTTATGTATTATGTGAATGTGTATGCATATTTATTCTTCAATTTGAATGTTTGATTTCAATATATGGGGCTGGATGCCCGGTTCAACCGTCACGATCCTCTCCATCTAGCTTGTTGGATGGGAGGGGACGTGACATCCACTCTCATTGTATATTATCATTAAGTATCATATGATATAAAATTGATGATGATCACTATCATTGAAATCAACTTTAGTTTGGATGATGTATTTAGTTTTTGATGATGTAATGATGATGATTGTTATTATCTATTAAGATTAAATTTGGTTTATTGGATTTAAAACAAAATTGTTTTTATAGTCAAAGAGATTGGAGAATAGCTTTCCTAAATTTTCATAGTTTTGGTGAGTTAATAGGTTATGGAAGTAATTTCATCTCATAGATTCCTGCGTTGAGGGTTTAGTGAAGTGCTCGGGACGAACGCAGTACCCATTTTGAAAAGTCGACTTTTCGAACCTTAATCACGATTCATCATCAGGACAATGAGTCAAGGTAAGGGATAGCATTTCCAGAGCATTAATATACATTAATGTTTATTTGTTGAGAGAACTAAGAACCCAAGAATGTCGACCAAAAACCCTAACCCTATGTGTAGTTTGTAGGTTATGAAAGTAGTTAGTATTAATCTTTTTTGAATTGAGATCTATATGGACATACATAGAACATTTTAATAGAAATTGCTTTCCACCTTTTACCTTCTTAGTTTGACAAAAATGACAAATTCTTTCATTCCATGACATTTTAGGATTTGTTTGATACATGTTTCACTATGGAGCTCATGAGAGTTTGTTCGAATTTTATCAATGTTAATTTTCTTTTTTAACTTAGCTATAATAGAAAGATATTTTTGGTATTCTAGATTGGGGTTGACCTTTTACAATACCTTAAATTTCTCTCAACCCTTATTGCTTCATTACACCACAATTTCTCCTTCAATTCAAATATGATAGTATTTTTAATGGTATTGATATTATGTAGAGTGCCTTCCTCTTCTATTTTCCAATGGTTTAGCTAAGAATTAGCATATTTATGCCATCCCTTCTTAAGCTACTAGTGACTTTGAATGGAGTTTGAAGCAATCCCAGGAGGCCTTTTGTATTTGATGTTGGGTGTCTTGTGCTTGTATATTAAGTACCTAGTCATAGCCATATACTTAATGGTTGAAAGAGAAACATCTAAGAGGAGGACCAAATAAGGTGTATTTATCTTAATTTTAAGATTATAAAAAATTAAATGATTTTGGATTTATTCAATTTTACTCCAAGATTCTCTAGAGATACCACAACCTCAAACTTAACATCCATATAAAATAACAAGAATATCAAAGAAGAATTTATTTTTTTCCCAAGAACTAGAAAACTATTGATTTATATTTGTTCTCAAGACCAAAATAGATTTTCTATCCTTTGTTAATTTTCTTCTCAATGCTATAGTTCTAGTTAAGCCTATCATAAAGTTCCACTTGAAGATATTTGTAAGAGTTTAACTTTAAGTTGTTGTTGTTGTCATTAATGAAATTAAAATAAGTGACATTTTTGGATTTGATTATCATAACCTTTTTCTTATGTTGGGCCAAGTAAAGTTTTGAGCAATTTTGGTATGAATAGAGTTAAAGCGAAGTGGTCCGACGAAGAAGGGTCAACTTCGACATAGCGACCGACAAACACAGAAGATGGGTATTTTGAATACACCAAGGGTGGAGTTGGGTAAGTTAGTTAGGATTTTGAGTCTACATACATTTACGAGTCGAGTAGTTGAGTAAGTGGAGTAGTGGGGGCAGGGTAGGCTATGTGCGCCCTATAAATATGTAAGGGGTTGGGATTTTCGGGGTTGTTAGTTCATTGGTTCATCTTTTGGAAATATTTGGGTTTGTCTTTATCAATATTCTCGTTGGCATTTTTGTTCTGTATGTCGAAGATATTGCATACTATGAAAAGAGAGTCATGTTATTTATGGGATGTGTGTGCATATCCATTGTAAAGAGATGGAAAAAATATGTAAGTCATTTATGCAGACATGAAGTGCTCATTTTATTGCGACTCATGAATAAAGAAAGTGCTTCTATGGTTTTCTCGTGTTTGGGTTTCCACGTTATATTTGGTGTTCAATGTGTGTGAATGATGTGCTATGTTATTTTGTTACATTCCTCATATTGATGAATAATTGTTAAATAATGTGGAAGTATAAATGATTGGGTATTGCTTAGTTAATAAATATATGTCATATCTAGTTAAGTGATATGTATGGAAACCCTATTGTTTGTTGAAGCCTTGTGTTCCGTGGAGGTCTTGAATGTTATGTTTGGTAGATTCTTGTCACACCCCTTCGCTACTACAAAAATATGGTTCCTGCAGTTCCCATAGATACCTCGGGTGAGACTTCACCTGCTTCGCATGTGATGTCGAAAGGGTCGGTGTCTTAGGATTTGTTGGTGATTAGTTGAGTGAACCTTGGTCGAAGTATATCTACGCCAAAAAATGGTTTCGTTGCCGGGACCAGGATCTATTTCGAAGGGGGATGTGGCATCCGACGATGCCTGAAATTCAGGATTGGTCGATGGGAAGCTGAGAGAATTTGCTTAAAACCAGAATATAGATCCATGTATTGATGCAGAATTGTGGTTAGGTAAGTATGTTTTCTCAGATATCCATGAAGTGTTCTTTGGAGAATTTCTTGTTATATTGACTGAATGGTTGACAAGGTTAACCCTGCAAAAGATGTGCTTTCAAGGGGGTGAGCCTACGGTTTGGACACTTGAGCTAGTATGGACCCTTAAAGGTGTTAATAATAAGATATCTTGTGTTGTTGATTATTGGTTAGATAGTATATTGGAGGGATATATTATAGAGTGTGTTTTAGACACCATAAAATATTATACCATTGTTGAATGAGAGTTATTTTGGGGAACGCAATGTAAGTACCTGAAATATTTAAACCTGTGGATTAAAATGCTTCTTTGTGAAAAAGGGGTTATGAGGATGGAATGCGACGTATAAACCATTTGTGTGCGGTGGTTCAGGATGTTGGTATGGGATGGTCTAGGACTATGTTGTGAAAACTGAGCTGACATGAAATTTGAAGGAGATAGTGAAACATATGAAGAGTGTGGTCTACTGCGAAGTGGGAGAATATTTCTGTCAAGTAAGAGAAGGATCGGAACTGCAACAAAATAAGAGGGTTGTAGTGTGACTGAAGGAAGGGACCATGAACCAATAGCATGACTTGAAGAAGAATCTTATGATAGAGAAAAGGACAAAGAAGAAGGATACCAGCTGCTTTTGAGGAAGATCTTGTTTATCTAGCTCAGGCCAGACACTGTGACATACCTCTGACCCCGTGTGCATCCCCAGAAACTGAGGTAAGAAATACTAGTATGTTGTAGTTTGTACAAGCAAGTAATAGTAGTGGTAGTCATAATCGTACTTCAATTAATAACACTGCTACAAGTGTTGGTCCTGTTATACAAAATTATCCAATACCCCTGAGAAACATAATGACTGGGGATGATACGAAACTACCAATTTTTCATGGGAATGGGTCAGAGGACCTAGAACAACATTGTTTTTTATGTGATTATGTATGGAATGTCAAGCAAGCGCAGGATGACAATGTAAAAAGAGCACAACTAATTACGACTTTTCGAGGTCATGATTTGGATTAGTTCATGAAATTTGCAAAGGTACCTACTGGAAAACCACATAATACCTAAGCAGATATTAGAGATGAATTAAAGGATGAATTAAAAAATGCAAAATCTGAATCGTAGTGTATTACTGAACTCGAAGAAATTAAGCGGTTGACAAATGAATATATCTGGGATTTCGACCAGAGGTTCAAGATGATGATGGCTCGTGTAAGATTCTAGATGACTAATGTTAAACACAAGAAATAGTATCACACATACGAGTACCTCTAATGCAACAAAATATTGTGTCGCAGACTGAGGCCCTTGAACTAGCTATGAAACTAGAAGCATCACATGTTGGAGAAATTGGAGCAAGTGTGGCTCAAATCTAGTCGCAGCTAGCAAATATATCGTTACAAATCCAAGACATCAAGAAATGAAAGGACAAAAGAGAAGAAGTTTGGTGTACCAGATGTAAGGAGAAGGGTCATTCTAAGGACCAATACACAACATTTCACGACTATATAATTGTTAGAGCTCCTAACCTGCTGAACCATGGAGCTAGAGTCTGGTGTAGGATCTGTCAGACAAGGGGACATCGACTAGAAGAATGCCACCTATTGTAGAAAATTGTAAGTACTCCACAAAACTTGTTTTGTAAATTTTGTAGATCAGTTGGCCATGATGAAAAGGAATATCGAGCATGTCAGTTACTCATAGAGAGAACAACAGATGCTTATAGAATGAAAGGTGATGGATAAGGTGAAGGGAGTAGTGCACAATTTAATAGACATAGGGGTGGTTTTCATGGACGAGGACAAGGAGGACTTGGTCGAGGTAGAGGTAAGGTAATCCATTATAGATGTGGTCAACCATGAAATTTTTCCAGGGTCTATCCAAACCCGTGTTTGACATACACATATTGTAGAGCATTGGATCATGCTATTGAAGACTATCCACAACTCATAGCAAAGTGGCAAGCCAAGGGAAATCTAAATCAGAATCAAAACTAGAACCAGAATGTCCAAAAGAACTCTACATAATTGAGACAAGAGAAACCAACGGTCATTGTTGTTACAAGAAGAGGTGTTGCGACATGAGATGATAGAGAAATATGTGTTGATCTGCATGCCCTAGAATCAGGCCAGCCATCTAGCGAACAACACCATTTGATGTTCAGAAGGAAAAATAGACATTTGTGGAAGAAAGGAAAGAATTTACTACGACACATAGGGGACCCTCCACATCCACACTACCACCAATATTCGACAAAGTTCCTGTATATGATTTTCCATCCTGCTTTGACATATTATCTATAAAGTGAATCCTAGTAAAGGTAAGTACACTATTTTTTTTCTAAAAAGCTGCTTAGAACTAGTTAAAGATGAAACTGCCTTACGAGAGTTGCATAGTTTAATTGATGAATCATAAAAAGAAATTCCTTAGGAAAGAGCTCTAAATAATTTTAAAAAGAAGGTACGAATGGGAAGGGAACAACGACTTAGTGCGCAGATTGGGGACTTCGACATGGATTTTATTATTCTAGATCTGGGGTCATATGTGAATGTTATTACTAAACAAACATGTGAATCTATGGGAAAACCTAAGTTGGTATGGTCACCAATCAAGTTAAGATTAGCTAATCAAAAAAACATAATGCCATTTGGAAGAATGGTGGGTGTCCCTATTGAAATAAATGGACTGCGAAGCTATGCTAATTTCGAAGTTATAGAGATAGTGGATGATACCAATCCATACCCAACATTGCTTGGTATTGATTGAGCGACTAAAAATTAGACTATCATAAATATGAATAAAAGGTTGATGACATTTAAAGGAGGGGATATCAAATTTGTTGCACCTTTGGATCCTTTGGAGGGTCCAAGGTATGCCGAACTTGTTTGAGAGGAATACAATGCTGAAGACTTAGAAAATATTTACAAAGTCACATCAATAATGGATACTTATGTCAATCCAACAACATATGGTACCTTATGTTGGAGAAGTGTTAGATCGTGTTCTTCATACTTGAGGGTGACTTGAGGTCCAAGCACTAAAAAATTGGCATAATTGGCTACATGAAGTATCCACAAGGAGGTGTGCTTGTGTCACAAAATCACTTCGATGGGTTGGAAAAGAGGTATGTGATATACTTACTTATGAAGGGTTACCTAATTTAGATGCTTTCATTTCCGATGTTCAAATCAAGGTATCTAAACAACAAAGACTATTAGCTTTAGATGTAGCATTAAATCCACTCCAGCAAGATGGTGGGCTACACATAAGGAAAAGATACAGGGTTGTTTGTAGTGCAGAAAGATACTAGAGTCAGATTTGGAGAAGGAATATATTATAATAAAGAAAAGTAAACTAGTATAGCTAGTCTTGTAGATCACTTAATGACCTGTATGAAATAATGGGAGCATGTACCTAAACAAGAGTGGGTACATATATTTATCCATACCTTGGATACTATACACCGAAGTTGTTATATAGATTTGGAACTACGACAAGGCACAACAGAATGAGATTACATGTCCATGAATTGTAGGATAACATTCATTTATGAAGATGAGAACCTGTCAATAGATGTAGATTTACAGATAATAAAGACCAAGATTTATGAATAGGTACATGTGCAGTTACCTAATCTTCCACAATGGACACATTTGAGAAAGTAATGGAGTGTTACAATATTATTAGAGATCCAGATGATGATCCAAGAGATTTGCATATCCCAGAAACAGAAGGAAGCCAAAATCCAGAGGGCCTTGAGGTCACATACGATAAATTTTTGCAGCCATTGAAGATGAAGAAGGTAAACATAGGTTCAACGAAAAATCCAAAGATTTCTAACATTGGGGACTATCGGGATGATAAAACTGCAAGTAAGCTTATTGACCTATTGCATGAATATCAAGATTTATTTCTAACTAAGTTTTCAAAAATGAAAGGCATTGCTGGTGATCTGGGAGAGATGAAAATCCCACTAAATCCTGATGCGAAACCTATTAAACAACAACCATATATATTGAACCCAAAATATAAGGAAAAGGTAAGAGCAGAGCTTAACAAAATGCTAGACACCGAAATTATTGGGCTTGTCGAAGAGTCTGAATGGATTAGTCCAATGGTGGTCCAAGATAGAAAGACTGGTGAAATACGAATTTGTGTAGACCTAAGGAAGATGAATGATTCTTGTCTGCATGATCCATTCCCAACACCTTTTGTAGATGAAGTATTAGAGAATGTGGGTGGCCAAGAGGTTTACTCATTCACAGAGGGATTTTTCTGGATATCATCAAATCAAAATTGCTAAGGAGGATCGACATAAGAACATGTTTGCGACTGAATGGGGTTTCTATTAGTATACATTGATGCCCTTCAGTCTAAAGAATGCGCAAACTATTTTTTCTCAGGTTATGGTCGCAACATTTAAGGAGTTCATACATAAATTTTTGGAGGTATAATTTGACAAATGCACAGTCTATGGCCTATTTAAGAACCATATTGAGAACCTTAGGTTGATGTTGGATCGCTATAGATAGTATCATATATCGCTAAATTTGAAGAAGTGTATTTTTTGTGCTCCATTTGGTATATTGCTGGGTCATATGGTTTGTAAACAGGGTTTATTGATGGATCTTGTGAAGATCGCTATTATAGTAGATTTTCCACCACCAACATCAGTTATACAATTGAGAACTACTTTGGGCCATATAGGGTACTATAGAAAGTTCATCAAAGGGTATGCACAGATCACAACGTCGATGGAGAAGCTATTAGAGATACTAAGTTTTTTTGGAATGATGAGTGCCAACAAAGCCTCGACACATTGAAGGGAAATATGGTAACAACGTCGATTTTAGTATTTCCTAACTCGCAAAAAGAGTTTCATGTTCATATTGATACTTCATCTATTTCATTAGGTGCAATTTTGGCTCAACCAGGAGATGGATCTATTGATCATCCTATCACATTTGCCAGTAGGAATTTATCCACTACAGAAAGAAACTATACTACGAAAGAAAGAGAAGGATTATCTATGGTTTATGCATTGCATAAATTCAGGCATTATCTATTAGGGGGTCACTTTAAAATGTTTACAGATAATTATGCTTTGAGATACTTGGTCAATAAGCGAGTGTTGGGGAGGAGAATCTGCAAGTGGTTCCTATTGTTCCAAGAATATTATTTTTAGAGTATAGTTAAACTAGGAAGGCTAAATGCGGGACCTGATCATTTTTCAAGGTAAGAAATAGGGGAATAACTAGTTAAATTGGATGACAACCTCCCAGATGTGTAGCTATTTTCAGTAAGAATGGTGGATGAATATTTTGAAGGCATTGTAAAGTTTTTGACCACATGTATGGCACCCATATGGTTATCCGTCAATCAAAAGAAGCATTTGGTTGTAAAAGTAGTAGATTATCAACTGATAGCAAGCAATCTGTATAAGTTGGGACCATATGAGGTGTTAATACATTGTGTTATGAAGCATGAGTGACCCATGATTTTGGCCGAAGCTCACGAAGGTGTTGTAGGAGGCCACTACGCAGGAAAGGCTATGACTCAAAAGATACCGCGAGCAAGGATGTGGTGGCCTACACTTCATAAAGATGCTAAGGAATATTGTAGATCTTGTTATGTCTTCTAGAGAATAGGGAAACCATCCAGGAGGGATGAGACGCTGCTACTGCCACAAACAAGTTATACAACTTGATGAGAACCCAACATTGTTCTCATTTTTTCCAAGTTCAATTTTAGTAGCTGTTTTTAGCTCTATTTCAGAAAGTGTGTATACTAGTAGCAACGTTTTTTTTAGCCATTTTTTGTGATTTTAAAACTTCTTGGTCATAAAAAACTATAATTTTTATTTACAACTAAGTTTTTTCAAATCTTACCAAAAAACATTTAGTAGCTAGTTATAATGAAAAAATACATACATTTTCAAATTTTTTTGACATTTAGAAGCTAGTTAGAATGAAAAAAAATAAAATATTTTTATAGTTTTTTCTTTAAATTTTTCTCTTACATAAGTCATTTTTGTGAGCAAATTAAAAAATAAATTGAGAAAATAAAGACATTTCAAAACATTTTAACGTATTTTGAGAGATTTTACCTATAAAAATGACACTATTTAACAATATTTTCCAAAAAGTGATGATTAGCATAAACTCAACAAAAAGTATAACATATATTTGTAAATAATATATTACTTTTTTTTTTTCCTCAAAATAAAGTCTTAAAGTCAAAACATTACAAAAATATCTCATCAACAAATTGTCAAATTTGACATTTTTATCAATAATATAAAATAATCAAAGATATTATGTACGGTGAAATCTTCATCGAAAGACATTTTCTGCAACTTGGCTCTCTTCCTAGACCTCAATGTGTTCTTAATAAGCTTTAAAAACCATATCAAATCATTATAGAAATATATAATTTAAAATTATTACATAATCCCATAAAAATATATGAAATGGTTAAAAAAATATGAAAATGTATAAAAATGGTTTAAAAATATATGAAAATGGTTTAGATATGTTAAATATCATAAACATATATTTGCAATTTGTTGGATTTGCCTGGATATGAGGAGAGATCGCCGGGGGCGATCACAAGTGGCGGCTCAAACCCACGACACTTCAAAAGTCAAGTCACGAAAACCTTAAAATATTTAAAAGAATTTTCATTGGGATATGACTTTTCATTATATGGTCATGCCACCTTGCAAATATTAAAACAAATTTTTATTTGCTTTTGTTATATGATTTGGTTTTTAATTTTTGAGTTATTTGTTTTTCACTTTTTTTTAATGTTTTGTTATAATTTGTACAACTTTTTTCATTTTTAAAATTTGTTTTTATTGTTTTAGCTGTCTTATTTTTTATTTTCTATGTTTTCTTATAGTTGTCATTTTTATAATTTGTTTCTGTTTTGTTATAATTTGTACAACTCTTTTCATTTTTAAAATTTGTTTTTATTGTTTAAGTTGTCTTATTTTTTCTCTTTCTATGTTTTCTTATAGTTTTCATTTTTATAATTTGTTTTGGTATTCTTTTGTTGTATTATTTTTTTATTATTTGTTATATTATTTTTTTTAATGTTTTCTTATGGATTTAAAGTATTGTGAAATTTTTAAATTTTTGTAAGAATATTTAAATTTTTGTAAATATAAGTGTATTGTAATGTTGTTTTTAAATATTTTCTTTTAATTGTTCTTAATGTGGTTTATGTTTTGTTTTTTTTTTTGGCATTTTTTGTTATTTTTAGGAGTGTCAATTCAATGATGTTGGTTGCTAAGGTCACAGTTTCGAATAATGTATGATTTTAACCCTCCAAAAAGGGTGATTATGAGAACACCACTTTTTGACTGAGGGGTTGATTTAGGGTTTTGATTGCCATCGCATTGATCGGGGCTTCAAAAAAGTTGTAATTTTAGCTAAAAAAAAAAGGGTGCTACTGGTAGCACCATTTTTTGATTGAGGGGTTGATTTATGGTTTTGATTGTAATCGCATTGGTTGAGGTTTCAAAAAATTTGTAATTTTAGCTCCAAAAACAAAGGTGCTACCAGTAGCACCACTTTTCAAATCAAGGGTTGTTTAAATGTTGTTTTTAACACAAAAATATGATTTTTTATTGTTAGAGTTCTCGTTTTGAGTATAAAGTTCTCGTCAAGTTGTATAACTTGTTCATAGGTGACCTTGTAAGATTTTGAGAAATGAGTTGTGGACTTTGTTGTACCAATCAACCCACTTGCGAAGATATCAGGAGCACGTTACATTATTACTTCAATAGATTACTTGACTAGGTGGGATGAAGCAGAACCGGTTGAGGGATTAATGCTACAACTGCTGCGAAGTTCTTGTTTCAGAATGTGGTTACTAGATTTGGTTGTTCGGGAGTTTTGTTGAGTGATCAAGGATCTCACTTTATGAATAAGACTATTGAGTCACTTACCCAAGAATTCCAAATTTATCGTTGGAATAGTACTCTGTATCCCCCACAAGCGAATGGGATTGTCGAAACTTTCAACAAAATATAGGAACATGCTTCAACAAAAGTATGTAATGTGAGCTGTGACGATTGGGACTTGCGGATCTCCGTAGTCTTATGGGAATATATGACAACATGCAAGAATTTAATGGGCCAGAGACCCTTCAAGTTGGTATTTGGTCAAGAAGTTGTTATGCCAATGGAGTACATTGTGCCAAGTTTGAGGGTTGTTGCATTCATAGGTATGTCGCACATTGATGCTTTCAAGGAAAGGTTGTCGCAACTACTCCAATTGGAGGAGGATAACATGATTTCAACAGCAAGTCCAAAAATATAGAGAGAAGGCATGTCATGATCACAAAATTACAAAGAAGCAGTTTCAAAGGGGAGACCTAATACTCCTATATGTAAGTAAGTTATTTAAACATCATGGTAAGTTAAGAATGCACTGGTTGGGATCCTATGTGATTAATTATGAGACAAAAGGAGGTGTTGTACAATTGCAGAAGTTGAATGGGGATATCCTAATGGATTTTGTAAATGGAAGACGAATAAAATATTATAGGGATAGTTGTGCATTCCCACACTGAGCATGCATGAAAATATTAAAAAAAAATTGGAAACCCCAAGTTATTTTTTGTGTCGCAGTCTAGTACGTGTCGAAGTTAGGCCAGGTCAGAGTCTAGCGTGTGTCGTAGTTTATTTTGTTGTAGTAGTTATCTGTACATAAGCTATAGGTCTGTTGAAGCTGCACAATCGCTCATTAATTGTTACATTTATGGCATGAAAAGTGGTGGCGTTAGTGGAGTATCTCGCAATAAATGTCGAAAAGACACTTGTGTGAACAAAATTGCTGCCGAAAAGGGTGATCATTGCAAATTTGGTCCAATTAACTAAATCTTGGGAAAATCATCGACATGACAGATTGAAGGCATGATTTAAAATCCTATCAGGATGACGAGTTGGTGCATTGTTTCCTGAGTGATTAAGTGCATCATGAGAGCAGAGATCCCAGAGCATTAGAGTGCTAAAGAAGTAAGAGAAAAGGTCTGTAGAAATGGAGGCCATCATGTCTGAAGTTAGTGTTGAGAAGATATCTGTTGAAGAAGTTGATGGCAGAGAAAATATTTCAGTTGAGCAGGAACAACCGAAAATCATGTTGTCACAAGCTTTGGTTGAAACACCGAAGAAGAAGAGGTGGTCATCATGGCTGCAGGAAGCTACTAAAACTAGTTCGAAGAGGAAAAATGACCAGGAAGATTTAGGGTCTGGAACCATCTCTACTTCAATGCTTCCGCAATATGTGTCGTTGAGGAATCCAAATGGGATATCAGTGAAGAGTGGTAGGAATTCTAAGTTCACAATGGTACTCCTTGCAATACTAAAAGGTTTCATTACTCAAGGGGATATGATGGGAAATATTATGAAGTTGTCATATGCAAACCATGACCTTCGAAAGTTCCTAGAGTTCAAGTCGACATAGTATATGCAACTGATTCTACTAATAGGCACTCAAACCACTTTTATGGAGCCTATGCCATGGGCCCTAGGATTGTAGTGAACATGCGTTATGTTACTTCTCGATATACTGCATTTTGGGAGGTCTAGAGAAGTTAATGCATGTGTTAAATAGTTAGTTCTCTGTGTGCACATTGGGTTCTTATGGCTTGACAAGAAAATTTCTATTGATTCTGAATTAATTTCACAAATCACAGGCTTGTTAAAGGTAGGCCTCAACCTTGCCACATTTTTCATGGGGAAAGAGAAAGATAGGGACCTCGCAAACCATCTATGAAGGAAAAGTATAATTTGATGAAGGATAATAGGGGTTAAGAGATAACCTCAATCAATGACCAAGGTGTGCGCTTTGAGGAAAAGGTGCTAGTAAGAAAAGTGTTGAGGAAGTGTCTCCCGAACCAAGTACCTACGATAATCATTATGGTAGTGGAGTAGTGTGTGTACGAGGTGCAGATGAACTGGGCCACCTTTTTGCTGAATGAGGTCCTCAACGACTGCCAAGATGCATTGGATAAAGGTAACACGTTTCACTATACATGGCTTATAATTTTAATTTCATTTGTTGCTTGGGATGAACCTGAGGAGTACCAAGCGATGGATAGTCAAAGTGGTCAATGTTTGGACACAAGGTATGCTAACCTTTCGTTTAGTGCCAAGATGAAGAGGTATATTGACAACAACGTAGAATTATATTTACACTTAGAATCACTTCGACATAATGTCCCCTTGATTCTGTGCATAGAGGCACCCATGGTTGCCAAGTTTAGAGGGATTATACGATTCAAAGCCAGACCTCACCATATGCTTGTCCAGGCAGGGCATGACCCGGATAAATAGTGGTTGGTGACCAGTTACAAATTGTCTGCACAATATATCCTCGTCATTACTGATGAATGGCCATTGGAGTGGAAAGTTCCCATTGAGGCTGAGTAGATATCCACGAATGTGTCACAACAAGATCTGGGACAGGGAGGGAACTCTATGTAGAATGGATCTCATGGTGATGATCAAGAATCCCATCCCACAGGAAGTAGTCTTGGAAACAACCAGAACTAGGAAAAGTCACGGGAAGAAGGTCGATATTCCAACGTGACAAAGACAGATCCGGAGCCTGGTGACAAGAGGAAGGCATCGAGTGCGATGCATGGGCGAAGGAAGAAGTCAAAAGTAGAGAAGACAAATTTTTTCATGGCCTTAACTGAGCATGATATTAACATCCCATATGATCAAATAACATAATTAGTGGAGGAAACATCAAAGATAGCAGAGGAGAGGACTCTGCAATTGTTTGGAGGAGTGACATATCAGCTCGATGGTTTGCACCGAGCTATCCAGGGAATTCAAATTTCTCCAGTCCATCCTAGAGATACGTAACAAAAAGAATGAAGGGATGATGAGGAAGTGATACTTCAGGCATAAACTTACGACGGGCAGGGAAGTCCAACTGTTTCCATGAGCATTAAGATTTGGCGAACCAGGATTATAGGAGAACACTCATCAATTCAACTATATTGATTTGAAGGTGTCCATGTTACCCATGTTCATGTTGCAAAACATCCAGCAACATGTCACAAAGGGGATAAGGGTGTGTGCAGAAAAAACATACAAAGAAATGATTAAGTTTTGTTCCTAGCATAACACATTGCAGGAAGAGTATGAGAAGTTGCAAAAGGAATGTGAAGAAATTTCCAAAGAGAAGGAGTAGGTGCAGAATGTTGTTGCGGTAGATTTCCGCACAATACTAGAATCTGAGGTAGAAGAAGATATGGCTACTGAAGAAAATATTATGCAGTTAAGTAGAGCCATTTTGGGGTTCCGCAAGAATATTGGAGAGTTGGAGGCAACATTAGTACCAAGTAATTTGTCATAGGTTACTACACAACAATCAAGAGCTGCGAAGGTGAATGTGGAAAATTATTTGAAGATGATACACAAGCATGGGAAACAATACTAGATGATGTAGAGATGTGGGATATCAATAACAGGCTAGAAGACACATAAAGTAAGATGTTAAGTTTGAAGAGTCAACTCAAGAATCTATCGCCTACTGGGAAAATGGTAAAAGTTGCAGAGAACAAGCAGTTGCAACATGACGTCAATCAGCTAAGGATTGAGAAATAGAGGCAAACTAAGATGATCGAAGAACTTCAGAGCGAAGCAAATTAGGTATTACAGATCATTAGTGGTGCTAGCATTGAATTTTAGAAAAAAATAGAATGGAGTGAGCAGCAAGCGCAAGCACATTTGAAAAGAGAGTTGGTACAAGAAGTGTGCCAACATAGAGATTAGATACAACAGACTATCAAGGAGCTAAAGCAGAAGTATTAGATTTCATAGTGAAGTCCAAGAAACCTATTGCGCAACCTTGAAGTGGATCGGGATGACCCACATGTGAATGTTGGGGGCCTATTGGGTTGTGTAAATTTTTGAGAAGTTTTGGTGTGAATAGCGTTAAAGTGAAGTGGTCCAGCGAAGAATGGTCAACTCTGACGTAGTGGCCGAGAATCAAGGAAGATGGGTTTTTTGAATACGTCAAGGGTGGAGTTGGGTAAGTTAGTTAGGATTTTGAGTCCACATACTGTTGGTTGTGGATCCTAATATAGTTTCCATGGGGGGTCCAAGTGGGGGGGGGGGGTGATGACTACATTTTAGGATCCCGCCCGGTGATGGTTCGGGGGTAATGCCCCCATAGCGAAAATTAAAAAAAAAATGCCTATTAAATTGTTGTAATTTCGTTGTCATGACTTGGTCAATACTGGGTGATTTACAGGCCCATGGTATTGGGTGTTCCATAGTATTTTCCCATGGTAATCCCTATTTAAAAGGAAGGCATTGTAATATGGATGGGTATTGTAGCATTTTAAATATCTATATGATTGTGTAAGAGAGACTATGAGAGAGTGAAGAGGAAGTTGCAGCAGATGTTGTGAAGAACCTGCAATAATTAATTAATGAAAATGCACGAAATAATAGAAATAACAGAACTCAGAATCGCTTTATTGATCGCAGGCCACTTCGAGGGGGCAACCTCATTTGAGCAAGCTCAATACAAATAACTTCATGGTACCTTCATTGGCCTCAACACATACTTATATACTAAGTCTATGCCCAATATTATGGGTCAATACCATGGGACATATAATACTACGGGGCGACTTACAAAGCATATGCGTCCAATACTATGGGTCAATACCATGGGCTAAAAAAAACTATGGATCAAAAAATACTACAGGATGACTTACAAAGCATATGCGTCCAACAACAATATACTAACAAAGTAAAGAGAAGGGTTGACACGGGTTCCTAATAGATGTGCTGAAGGTTGTATCCCTTCATTTGTTGGATGGTATAATAATAAGGACTGAAAATTTCTGTGTGGAAATTGATGCAGAATCTGAAGGATTGGTTTCCCTGTAGCGTCCTTGGGTTGCATTCTGGGCCACTGATGCCTTTTGAGTTTCAGGGATGATTGCTTGGAAGGCTGTAAACGAAGAAGAACCATATCAGCTGCGTGAAAAGTGCACTCAAAACAGTGCTGATCGGCTTGTTGTTTTAGTTGAATTCTTGCCATGTGAAGATTGTCCTACAGAATGAGAAGAATCTGATCGCGGTTTTGAAGAACCGAGTCAATTGCCTGAACTAGGGAGTTGCTGAGGGTGTATATAAGAAGAACTGGTGGTGCCTGTCCATAGACTGCTTCGTATGGTGTCCTTTTAGATGTGGTATTGTACCACTGGAGCGCTTCTAGGAAATCCATAGAAATAGTTGTTCAAATCTGTGTAGGTATGGGAAAGGGTTCGAGCAGTCCCAAAAGGAGTGTCATTTAACCCTTGTTGACCTAGAAAGTATCATAGTCAACCACCATCCGTTGAATTGTCATTTTCAGTCCATGCCAAAAGAAGTTACATTGTTCCCGGTCATACGTTTTGAGGAACCCAGAGCGCCCTGCCGATGAAGAAGCATGGAGTTCATAGAAGAGATAGCCTTATTGAACAGATTGCAACCAATTTGGAACAAGCAAAGAAATAGATGTAAGAGAAATTGGGTCATCAAATGTGCGAGAAGGAGCATCTGCCACCATATTGTCCTTACCCTTCTTGTAAGTGGTCGCATAGGCAGAACCCATGAGTTGGATAACCCATTTCAGGTGTTATGGGGAGGAGACCTGTTGTTCTAGGAGATTTTCCAGACTCTGGAGATCAATCTTAATGCAAAAATAATTCTCTAATAGGTATGGCTGCCACTTCTGTACTGCATGAAAAATAGCCAGCATTTACTGCTGAGATGTAGATGCGGCTACATTCTTACCGGAAAGGTCTCTTGAAGGCAACAAGCCCACTGGTTCAACAAAGAGACCTGCATATCTATTTAAGGAAGTAGTGCATACCGTTGATGGGTGCATTTGAAGGGAATGGAGTTGAGAGATGACACCATGTGAATTATTCTTAAGGATATTTTACAGGCGATGTGAACTAATGATGCAGAGAGACCCTTAATGTAAGCCCGTAAATTTGTGTTGTTTCCCATTGACTAAAAACTGCATCCAAAGTTCAGCAAAATCCCATAAGATGGGGCCAAGTGTGCGTAACCATTGAATTCCCAAACCCACATCACATCCACCTAGGGACAAGGAAAACATGTCAGAGTGCAATTTATAATCTTCCAGAGAGATACGCACATTGTGACACTTCCCCTTGCAAGGTAAGGTGCCCCCATTGGAAACCATGAATTCAAAGTTGGAGCAAGGATGAACAAAACAATCAACCTATTTGGCGATTCGAGGGTCAATGAAGTTATGAGTGCTACCAGAATCAATGAGTATTGTAAGAGGAAGCTTCTTGAAGTAACCCCTGACCCGCATTGTTTGGGGGGTGGTGACACCGAATAAAGCATGGAGATATATCTTTGGTTGGTCATCCTGAGATGGGGGGTCAATAGGAGGCTCCTGAATGTCGACTTGATCATCCATTGTATCTGGAGCTTCTTCACCAAATTTAGAGGCAGGCGGAGAATCCATATCCAAGAGATAGAGCTTTTGCTGAACACATTTATGTCCCCGAGTGAATTTGTCATCACAATTATAACAAAGCCCTTTTTGTCTGTGTGCCTGCATCTCTGTTTCAGACAAATGCTTGATAGGAGTTGGTCAAGGAGCTGACGAGATGGGAGGTTGTTGAGAACCCATACTTCAGAAGGGAACAAAAGTGGGTTTGGAGCGCTGTTGGGCTGCAGTCTTGTCTTCTTCCAACTTAGCAAACCCCAGGGCTTCCATCATTGTTTTGGGACATAACATTTTAACCTCTGAGCGGATTTCATCCTTAAGACCACTGATAAAACAACTCCTGTAGAATTCATCAGACAATCCTTTCGTGTGATTGGCTAGTTTATCAAATTCTGTCTGATACTCTCTCACAGTGCCAAGTTAGCGAAGTTTAGTGAGGGCTCTTGTGAAGTCATCAAAAGCACTAGGACCAAATCGTTGCAAAAGGAGCTGGAAAAAATATGGCCATTTTGGCTCTTCATGAGCCTTGATGTACCAACGATACCATTGAAGAGCTTCCTGTTCCAAATGAGATGATGCAAGTGGAACTTTGTTGACATCAAAAGTATAATGCAGACTGAAATACTATTCTGCACGATAGATCCATCCAGTTAGATCAGTACCATTGAAGTGAGGAAAATCAAGCTTTGGACCACGAAAATTGCTGCAAGAAGAGAACCCATTGTCTGATGAAGACTCAGACTGTTGTTTGTTGTTCATGGCTGAATGCTCAAGATGGAGGCTGAGAAATTTTTCATCCAGATCCTGGAGTTTGGTTTGGATGGCTGCAAGTGCTTCCTCCATGGTTTTTGCTCCTGCGTGGGTGACAACCATAACCAGGAGTTTTTTTTTTTTTTGGGGGGGGGGATGGGTAGAAAAACACAAACATAAGCTTATTTAGTAAAGGGAAATTTGGATTTGGGAAAAAATCTGATGGGTAATTGGGGTTTGAATAGGTTTTGGACACTTTCGAATGGACAGGGAAGCAAAAAATGAGGATTTCAGAAGCGGGGTAAAAGAATGGGAAATTTTTTCATAGAGGGACAAAGAAGAAGAAATAGGGAAGGAACATGGTGGCAAAATTTGGAGGTGAGTGGGTGAAAATTGAAAAAGTTATGGCAAACCCTAAAAATAGACAAATGTGAGATTTCTGGACTTGGGAAGTAGAATTTGGGATAGGGCCCTCTAGAATGAAATATGCAGAATGGGATTGCAGGGGTGTCCAGGAAGTTTCAAGGGAAATGGAGTTAAAACAAGGGAGATATGGCAAAAAAACAGAATTTTTTAATTTTTTTGTTTTTAATTTTTTTCAGAATGGATCCGTTACGACATTTTTTTCTAGAATGGATCTACTACAGTGTAGAAGGGATCAGAAATAGATGGATTTGCTATGGCGCAGAAGGGATCGGAAACAGATGGATCTGCAATGACGTAGAAGTGATCGACAACAGATGGATTTGAAATGACTCCGAATGGATCGAAAACGACTGGATATGAAACGACGCAGAAGTGATCGACAACAGTTCAGCTGAAAATAGATATGGAACCCATGTATGTTCGGCTTCTTAACAGTTCAGGGGTTTCACTCAAACACCAATGCTATCTGACGGCTTGCATATTGGGGCAGTACCCCTAACTCCACAACTCAAGTAAAACTGATAACTGCTTTGCCACAAACGACAACTCTTGGTTTACCTCACGGGTAGGAACTAATCAATCAGGTAGGGGTTGTTGCCCTTTTCGTTGGCAGGTCCTCTCAATGGGCCAGTTGCTTGCCAGTTTCTTTGGGGTTCATGTGGTACTCCTCACAATGAGTTTTAGGGCTTATGCCCAAGTAATTCCCACAGTTAAGCGGATAGGAATTATTCCCATATCCAAACTTGCAATAGGTGCGAAAAAAAAATTTGGCAGAAATTCCACCCAACGAGCCCAAGAAAGTGATCTGCTACCAGATGTGAAGAACCTACAATAATTAATTAATGAAAATGTATGAAATAACAGAAATAACAAAACTCATAATCACTTTATTGATTTTAGGCCACTTCGAGGGGGAAACCTCCTTTGAGCAAGCTCAATACAAATAACTTCATGGTACCTTCATTGGCCTCAACACACACTTATATACTAAGTCTATGCCCAATACTATGGGTCAATACCATGGGACATATAATACTACGGGACGACTTACAAAGCATATGCGTCCAATACTATGGGTCAATACCATGGGTTAATATAAACTATGGATCAACAAATACTACGGGACGACTTACAAAGCATATGCGTCCACTACTATGGGTCAATACCATGGATTAATACAAACTATGGATCAACAAATACTACGGGAGGACTTACAAAGCATATGCGTCCAATACTATGGGTCAATACCATGGGTTAATACAAACTATGGATCAACAAATACTACGGGACGACTTACAAATCATATGCGTCCAACAACAATATACGAACAAAGTAAAGAGAAGGGTTGACATGGGTTCCTAACAGATGTGCTGCAGGTTGTATCCCTTCATTTGTTGGATGGTATAATAATAAGGACTGGAAATTTCTGTGTGGATGTAGCCCATCTTGGGTGAACCACATTGTATTAGTGTCTCTCTTGTAATGTGTTTTATGTGATTTATATTTGTATCTTGTTTATTGTTATTTCTCTGCGATTCTGTTTTTCTAACAATTGGTATTAGATCCAAAGGTCTATTTGGAAGATAAACTTGCAGGAAAGAAGGGTTCCTGGTTTGAATGGGAGCAATGGCGGAAGAAATTTTTTTTAAGGTTGAGAAATTTAACGGCCAAAAATACCAGTTATGGAAGATGAAAATGGAGGTCTATCTGTATCAGAAGGATCTATTCCTTCCACTGGGAAGAAAAGCAAAACAACAGGCGGCTATGAAGGAAGAATGATAATAACTTTTAAGGTACAGATGTGTTTACACTTAATTGACTATATTTCTATGAATTGGGGAGGTTCAATGTCAGAAATGAACAATTATCTAACATTTCCTAAGATCTTAAACCATTATGAATTCAAACTAAACTTGGAATCAAAACTTTAAACTCATTAATGGAAGGAAAATTGAATTGTTTCATTTGATATCCAAGGAGAAAATAGACTTGCTTACAACCTTGCTTGAGATGCATCCATCCTCCCTTGCTTTGATCTATCCTTCTCCATCCTTGCCTTTGATGAAGACGAGCTTTCTAATCTTGAAATATCCCCACCATGCCTTTGCTCTCACTTTGTCCTGCTTTACGATGCCCCAAATGCCTTTGTTTTATAGTATTGGGAAATGGGATCTCAAGTTTCAACTTTCAATGTGGGATAATCCCTTTTCTTGATTTTTTATTCTTTTTACTCAAAAACCCACTTTCCGTAGTATTTTCATGCTTTTGTCACAAATTCAAAATTCTCAAGCACAATTAATGCAATCTTGTGCATTTATTCTCACTGTTGACTGGTGGAGACTAGATTTGAGCCTTCAATTCATCAGTTCAATCATTGAAACTTGTCTCTTTAGGCTCCCTCTTTCTTCACTCAATCCTTCTGACCATGGAAGTAGTGATTAGATAAGAGAGGACTGTTCTCTTATGTACTTGTATTCTGACTTCATGTTGCGTGCGCATAGTAAAATGTGCTTCTGCCTTACACTTTGTTAAGGGTGTTAATTTTATTGTTAATAGATGCCCCTTAAGGTGTGAGGTCTGAAGTGGAGCTAAGGGATGAATTACATTAATTTTTAGAATGATACTCTTCATACTGATACTCTTTATTGATCAAAGCAAGGATGAAAAAGGATTAGCTAATGGGCGTAGGATTCAGGAGAACACCTGCAAGTCAAACATAGCAATTTCTAAAATATACAATATCTTCCTGAGGCGGGCATACCCATGCTTAGCAGTAAACAAGCATGGCCATGAACAATACACAGTGGATCCATGTCAAAAGTAAATTTTTCAGAAGTGTAAACATGCACTTTTATGAGTGCAAGAACAAGGTCTTCATCGAACTTCATGGCATGGTAGTCTAATCTTGTGAAACTAGGGTAGTGCATCAATGAGTGATACAACTGCTTTTCCCAAGGTCTTCAATACAAACCGATGATAGTACGAGTTTATATCATGCGAATAAATGAACTGATGTTGAGCATAATAAAACATCATTTGATTACTTGGTCATTGATGTATACCATTAATAGATGTGAAGAGACCCACTGATAATGATGATGGAATCTAAGGTACTGAGTACAAACTAGAAAGTGAATAGATGTTATGAATTTGAACACTTGTAGAATCAAATAATCATGTATCATTGATGTATATCCACTGTCATTTGCGAGGAAACCTGCCACTAATGACTAAAAGATCCAAGGCACTCCTAGGTTTCTAGATCCATTTCCTAGATGATGATTTGGTGTCGATAGGAATAGATCCATCGGAAGGAGGGAATTAATGCATCCCACATCAAATGGTATGAAACACAGATCAATAGTCTGATATAATTTGGTAGAACTGCGAGATCCAACACTGTATACTGACATAATGAAGGCCGACATGATTGGTCAAGAATATTTGAGGAATGGCCGACACTGTTCGAACTTCCCTTAAACAAATAACACGACGTAGAATGGACACTTGGAAACATAGGACTTGAGTAACCGAACTTAATGAAATATGCCAGTGCCAGATTCATTAATGAAAGCTCCATTGGTGACGGGAAGGATAACCCATCGGTGGATATCTGTTCAAAATATTGGTATAGTTTCCTAAGGCGAATGTAGATGGTGTACTGATGGAAGATACCAAATTATGTGCCGTGTTTAAGGGCGACAATGATTGACTGTTGCCACTTTCTTCAAGGATATAATATGAAAGGATTCAATTCTCCCTCTTTTTGGATTTTTGTGTATTCAAATTTTTAACCATTTTCATTTATTAGCTTGAAAAAAAGAATAAAGCATGCAATGATACATTAGAAGAAACGAGTGTCTCAAGGACATGCACCTATATTTAAAGGGCATGGGTTAGGCTAAGGAAAAGATACATATTGCAAACAAGGGCTGAGCTAGTTATGTACACTCTTATGGGTGTTTCCTCCATGGGTATGGTTCAAATATGCATAAGCAAAGGTTTATAGGCATCATGTAACAAAAAGTGACTGCAAAGGAAAATACACAACATAATCAATAAGCAACGAAGCAGTTGGAACATATGTTCAAGTGGATATTTTAACACATGCTTATGTAAAATGACAAAAATTTGGGAGCCCATCAGGATATGGCCAGGAATGTATGAAAGAGAAATATGTGGTCTCAAACTCCAAGTCATGATGGGACTAATAGGGATCCCGATCCTATGAGAATAACTCATCTTGGGCAACAAAACGACAATGGGGTTTTGAATAGGTTTCCCATGTTCGGTAGGATTTTCTATAAGAATGGTGGAAAGTACAAATATGATGGGCTAACCCACCAATTTACAATAGGTTCGATCCTAAGGAAAATTTGGGTTGGAAAAGGTTCAAATGCATCTTTACAAAGGGATAATCTAAACCTATATGCAAGCTTCCAAATATACCTGATCAGATCAAGGAACATGCAAATAATGCTCCTATGATTGGGTATATTTAAACCAATTATGCTCCCAGTGGCCCCACAAAATATGTCCTTAGGTGGGTGCAACCAAATGTTTACAACTTCAAGGATAGCCTCATCTGATAATAAAATATTTTCCAAGAAGTCATGTGAACTAGGAGAGCTTACATCCCCAATGGGACAAGTAACCGAATATTCCTCCATCAAGGGAATATTTTGATTTGAATCTGCCAAAGCTATTTGAGTATCTTGGTATGAAACTTCTACGACAGATAGGAGTGATCCAAATGTTTGCCAACATTTAAATGACATTACACAAGCTGAGGTCACTTCATCTACTATGGTTCGAAAAATGTTCTTACCATGAGTCATTACTTTAATCTGAAAAGAAACTTCGAAAAGGATTCTACATATTTAATGGTCTATGTCTGATGTGATGGAAGTCACATAAGATGGATCAACAACGCCAATTGTAGACAATAGTTCCTTTCTTTGTGCAAGATGATATTGCAATACCTACAAGGCCGACATGGCACATGGTGCTTCAGCTAGGTCCTCCATAACATTATCGTTCTGAGTAGCTCGCGCATTAGGATTATGCGTTGTTCTATGTAGAACACCTTTGGGGGATGTGGTACTAAGTCTATGGTTGGTTTCTCAATGGAGAGAGAACCACTTGGTTGTGATACCGATTGATCCGATGTACTAGGAGATACATCATAAGAATCAAGTCTTGTTTGAATGTTCACCTCATCATCACACATGAAGACATTGGCATTGGGATCATTTCCCCCTTGTGGGGGGGTTGGTTGGTTTCCCCCTGGAGGGAGTACCGATGTAAAAATAGTGCGTTTTCGTTTCCCACCACATTGAATAATGTTAGGTGCTGCATCACTTTTCCCATAGTTAGCATTTTGCTTACTCTTGTATTTCTTCTTCTTTTCCCTAAGGTCTCCGGATTGGACTATAAGGATTTTAGAATTCTGGGAAGGATTAGCACTTTGCTTACCCTTATACTTCTTCTTCTTTCCTCTAAGGTATATGGATGATACTATGACGATGTCAGAAGTGTTGGAAGGATTAGCAGGTTGCTGCATTGCCTGTCCAACTGTGGGTTGTGAAGTCTGAATAGAAGCTTGTCCCAAATGTTGGGTAATCTGCTCAAGTTGGTTGACGAAATCCATCATACCAATAAAATGAGGTCCATGTGGTGGCCTAGTTGGATGAAATGTAGGTGCTAGTTTCAGAAATTAACCCTAGATTACAGAGGGGCAAGCCAACACTGTCTCAACAATTTCAAGATAATACATAACATATGTTTTTGTTGGTTTAAGATTTAGTGGTTAAATGTTTCAATTTCAAGAAGAAAGAAGGAAATCAACTTCAAAAAGTTACTTAAAACATAGGTCATCAAAGAACTGGAATCATAAACTTAATAAAAAGTCATAAACCATTACATTCAAACTCATATATTCAGGTTTCTATCTGCAGTACATAAGCATTCACTGAATAAAAAAACATTAAAACAGGAATGAAATCATATATTGTATGATCACACTGATCAGGAATAAAAACACAATAAACAACATAAAAATGGCTTATAACAAGTATATATTGACCTCAGTCTCTAAACTTACATGAAAAACTTGCAAGTCTCTTAAACAACACTGTATAACTTCTTTAAATCCAAAACATCGAACCCCTCTCCATCCTATTTTACCTTCTTTTAAACTTTACCAAAAAGAAGTAGTTTGTAACTACCTTTAGGTTTTAGGTCTTAAAACAGTTATCTAACCGAGTCTTTAAACTTGTTTCTTTAATTGAAAATTTAACTATTATAATTACATACTTGATACACAAATGGAAATGAAACTAGGAATTAAGTAGCCTTCTTAGTAGCCTCAACTAACATTGCAATCCCTTCCAGCGCATGAGTTCTTTTGTTGTGTTGTGGCTACTCAGCTTCTAAGTATTTGACCTTGTCTGATAGAAGTTTGTTCTTCTCTTTCTGCTTTTGCACTTGTCTATTTAAATCATCAACTTTAGTCTCTGCTTCTCTTTTTCCCTTCAGAGTCTTCCTAGCAACACCAATTAGCTCTTGATAATGATCATTAGCTTCTCCTAAGTCCTCCCTTAAACATTTATTAGACTTTGTAAGCCTATCATTTGTCTCATTAAGGAAAACTATTTCTGCTTGCTATTGTTTTTGGACTTTCCCGAGTCTTTCAATCTTTGAACATATGTTTATTTCTTCATGCAAGGACGAATCCTGAGATGTGGAAGGTGGAATATCCAGCTTTTTGAAGATCAACTCTTTTTCATCTTTATCCTTTTTTAATCTTTCTGCAATTTCAAGTTCATCTTGCTCCATTCTAAGAATCATTTTTTCTTCTTCGACTTTATTTACTTCTTCCCCTGCTTCTTCTAACCTGATGTAGTCCTGTTGTAGGGTAGTTTGATAAGAATCTGATCCAATTTCTACCTCTTTACCTTCATCATCTGCAGAGCTTGGAATTATATTTATCTCCTCTGCTTTCTGATTTGAACTTGAACCTCTTTTCATATTTCCTTTCATGGCTGATCTCGTTCTAAATCTCCAGCTTGATTCCTTTAAATGTATAAGAAGATTTGCGTCTGCCTCAAAATCTTTATCTTGTGGAATTTTATCTTTTGAATTCTTTGCAGAAGCTTATGTAACTGGAATTTCAACACTATCTTGTTCTGATATAACTTTGTCTTGAAATTGTTCATTAATAGGGTTACTAGTCTGTTTGACTTCTTGAATTTCTTGACCCTGTTCTGGTTCTCCTTCAAATGCATTAACCTTATCGCTTCCTGGGCTTTTTGGTTTGTTAATTTTAGATACATTTATCTGCTCATTGTTTTCTGAGCCTTTAAATTTATCCTGTGCCAGGGGCTTCTCTGAAATTTCCTGTAACAATACTCTTGCCCCCTTATTCTTCTTGTTTTCCTTTTTAGGTTTTCTTTTGCTCACATGCTCATCCCTCTCAGCGATGAAACCAGACCAATAGATAAAATGTTCCCAGGTCTTCTGCTCTTTCTTTAAGATTGTTTGAATAATAAGTTTTATCATTCCATGGTGAAATACTGACTGCCTTGAAACCTTGGACTATGCCTTTACCTTGTTTGACATTTTCTGGATACTCTTATACAGGTAGAATGGCACATTCATCTTATAATTCATCTTAATATGCATTAAAAACCTAATATGATACTTAAAGACCATTGAGAACCTGCCTTTGTAAGTGATATAAGTTTGTATAATGCTTAGCACCTACCTCCATTCGGGTCAAAAATTTGAAATATAAATTCCATTACCCCAATTCAGAGTTTCTTTACCTGGCAGTAGGAAAGGATTTGGGTCAAAGTCAAAAGGAAGTTTCTTGAACCATAACTCTCCTTCCATGGCAATACCTGTAGCCTCAGAAATTAGGGCTTCTGTGAGCTGAAATTGCAGGGTTCTAAATTTAATAACATCTTCATTCAAGTTCTTTGCAAGGAAAATCGAAACCTCCTCATTAAACCCTGTGATCTTTTCAAAAAAATTAAACCATCCAACGGACCTAAACACTTCTGCACATAACGAAAATTTCTCTGCCCACTGCATATCTACCAACTCTAACTTGTTGGTATTACCACTTCTCTTTCCCATTTTTATAACTGCAACTCATGAATTATGCCTCTGAATTTAAGAAAAAGGACAAATGTTTAAGTTTTAAGAGATAACCGCATTCAACGAGCAGGTGGCTTGAAATTTGCGATCCCCAAATTAACTTGTAGCCTCCAATTCTGATTTTCCCGATGATGAAACGTTACAAAACCCACCGCTATCAGAAATCTTTGACATGTGTCTTAGCACGTCAATTAATCATAGCAAAACATTCTCCGGTCATCATAAATTTAGCAAACCATTACCCAACATAAATGATGACGTTTTTCCATGATAGCAGATTCTTGTAGCGCATTAGGGTCTATTTTACAATTTGCGCTACCAGAATCTTCAAAATAGCATCTTTGATAAATACCCTTGTCATAAAACTTGAAACTTAGTCATAGACTTTATAATAAGGCTTGAACAAGCATATCATGAAACTTAGAGATTAATACTATGTTGATAAGCCATTTGAAAATTTTCAATTAAAGTAAAATAAAATCAATCAAAATTTAATAAAAATAAATTGAAATAAAAAATAACAAACTAATCATAACAGAAAAATCGTAAAAACAAAAGGGAACAATTTAAGCATTAACAACAGGTTTTGCAGGTTGGTTCCGAAAAGATTGGTTACTTCCTAGAACCTGACCACTCCATTGTGGAATGGGGTTAATGGTTGGATTTCCCCCTTGCGGTGTAAGGCCCAAAAAATATTGGTTACTTTCTAGAACCCGACCACTCCATTGATGTGGTCCTTGGGTGTGATAAGAATTCCAAGGTGGGTTTCCCCTTTGCAGAGTCTAACCCCAAGAAGATTGGGTATTTCCTGGAACATGACCAATGGGTGGATGGCATCCTTGTGGAGGTGGGGCCCAAGAAGATTGGTTACTTCTTAGATCCCAACCACACCATGGCAGTTTTCCTTGGGATTGAAAACCATTCCAAGGTTGATTGCCTCATTGTGGAGGTTGCATCCAAAAATATTGGTTACTTCCTGAATGTTGTCCATTCCATGGTGGAACATGATGGATGGATGGATTGCTCCCTTGCGGAGGAAGGCCCCAAAAATATTGATTACTTTCTGGAACCTAATTATATGATTGATTGTTTCCTTGGTTTTGATAAGCATTCCAAGGTTGATTTCCTCCTTGCGGAGGTGGGCCCCAAGAAGATTGGATACTCGCTGAAACCTTCCCACTCCATTGCGGGATGGGGTGTATAATTGCAGTTCCCCTAGGAATTGTGCTAGGATAAATAAGAGGATAACCCCCTGGGGAATTTCCACTAATTTGTGGAGAATATCCCCAATTGGAATGAATGTTCCATGGTTCATTGCTTCCACTAGAAATATTACCATTCCATGGTGAAGGGTTTCCCCCAGAAGTAGAATTTGGACAAGTGTTAGGCATACCAAGAGAATTTTGGATTAATCCTTGTGTGTTTTGACCTTGATTAGCCGAAGCATATGGAAAACCAATGTTTGATAAGGAACACCCCTCAGTAGGGATTCCTGCAGACAAAGTGGATGTACTTCCTGGATTGGAACTCAAAACTATACCAACTGGCACTGAAGTGCTGGTTGAACATGTGCTAATAACAGGTATACTAACTGTTGGGATTGATGTAGAGGCCAAATTGGAAGTATTGCTACCTCCAACAACTGTTTGAGGTTGCGATGATGTAGTCCCTTGTGCTCTTGATGAAGCCATAGGGTCAATTGTTGGATTTTGCATGTTATTCAAACTTTCAAAAAGAGGTTTGATATCACCCAGTGACTCACATATAGTAAGTACAGTTGGTTCTGAAAGACTCATCAAAGGTGGAATCATGTGAGTAATTGTATGATTTTTTAATGTCTCAATTTCAATTAGAGTAAGATCATCAACTATGTTTGTATTCAGTTCGTGATGCGAGGATGGATTCACAGGGTTTGTTTGATGTTGTTCCTCTCGAGTAATATTAATTGAGTTTAAAATTAGTTATGTTCCCAAGTCACTAGGATGTGGTTTTTGTATCTGTCTCTGCAATGTAGCAGGGCCTTCAATTTTAAGTGACTCACCTCGCTGTCGCCATGACTGGTGGATCAAGAGAGTAGCCACTTTGAGGAATTTGATAAAAGGAGGTGTTTAAAATGATATTCTTAGTAAAAAAATAGAGTCAAACAATCCCAAGGCAATCTACACTCAACAAAAAGAAAAAGTGTCCACACAGTAAAAAGTCCTATGAATCCAAGCAATCAGTCTAATTTTTTAAAGAAATGAAGCTTAGTGAAAATTTGGATTAGAGGGCCTTCTGAAACCAGTAGATGTTAAGGGATATCAAGCCTTAAACAATTACTAATAGAAAAGGTATGGGAAACAATTATAATAAATTTTAATCACCAGGGGTGTAAGTATTGGTTCTCGACCAACCATCCTCCCAAAGAGTAAAAGCTTCAAATTCTTTCTCAGGTACTGCAAGTGTCCCCCACTCACAATAGCCTATGTGATATCCTAGGAATAACAACTAAGGTTACCACTTCACAATCGATGGTTGGGTGGAACAATTGTAAGTCTAGGACAAATCTCATAACGAGGTATTCTAGAAAAGTGATGTTGCCTCGAGGACTTGTCACTTACATAGAATTTCATGATGAGATCATGTCCCAATAAATAAGTGAGAGGGGGGAACCACCCTTACTTATCTAGATTGACCTCGTGGTTGATGCATGTGTTAGATGCGCTTTCCAGAGAAGCATTTTTTGCTACTAATGGATTTAAACTCTGAATAATCAATGCTAGTTTCAAAAATTTTGTAGCCCAGGAGTGTTAACTCTCAAAACCTAATCCAGAGAACTAGCGTAACCTTGTTGGTGATATGAAAATCAAATCTTGGTTATTTTTATATTAAGCACCAATTTTAAGGGTACTTTTCTTAGTTTCAAGAGTGGAAGTGAAAATAGTGGTGTGTTGACTCGAAAATGCGAACCAAACAATGTAATATGATCACTACTCTACCTTTCAATTCGATGAATTTTCTAACCTAATGAAAAATTAAAGGTTCATGTGGGTCTTTCAAACATGCAAAATGTTTTGGTAGATTTTTGATATTTAGGAACAATTCTTCTGAAATATGGATAATGACTGATTTCAAAAATCAATGTAAACCAAACAAATATCTCAGTGAAAATGAATCTAATTCTATTACATAGGGGAGCTCTGTTTCTTGTTTGTAGGGCCACCCGAAAGTGCAAGCAAAGAGGATACACAAATCCCTTTTGAATAATTATGAATTAAATTCTTACACTTGAGATCTACTTTCTCGTTCACAAGATCGCTCAAAATCCCAAGTGAAGAGGATACAGTAGCTCGAAAAATGTATGCGAAAATTAAAATCTACTCTGTTACATGTAAGACCCACTTTCTCATTCACAAGATCTCCCGAAATCCCAAGTGAACAGGATACGGTGGCTCGAAAAGAAAATGCTTGAAAAATCAAATCCTAAACTATTACAAATGAGATCCACTTTATCATTAAAAACATCGCTCGAAAGCCAAAGTGAATAGGATACGGTAGCTCCGACACAACTTATCACAAGAAAATCGAGATCTAAAACAACAAATTTCTCAAATTAAAAATATTAAAGTTTAACTAATGAAATACCGTAGATCCAAAACAAAATTTAACTAATTAAAGTTTGTTTCGGTTTTGGAAGGAAATTGTTTTCAAAATATCTCAAATTGTAATGTTCAATTTTTTGTTTTTCAATGCAAATATCTTTGTTAAATGTGTTCAAATGATCTTTTCATATGTCATGACTATGATTTGGTTTCAAGATTTAGGTAAGCAAGTGTATGGGATTCAAAAATTAAAGGACCTTAAGGTTCTTTAAACAATTGTTTATGTTTTTTCAATTTTCATTATTTTCAAACTATTAAATGAATCAAACTTATTTAGGGATCAATCCTAATCTTATAAAATTAGGGATCTAAACTCAAAAAATGACCTCAAGTAATCAGATCTACAACAAATTATAATAAAAAAATGAGGACATGCCAATTTAGGCCATCTTTGGAGGGAAATTACAAATTTAAATATCTCAAACCAAATCCTCCCAAAATTTTCCAAATCAGTATTAAATTGATCCTAGAAGGTTTTAAATTCCATGTGAAGGTCTGCAAGTACAAAAATTAAGCCTCAAAGTAGCCCTAGAAAGTGAAATCTCAAAACTAGTTGACAATTCTTGTAAATTTGAATCAAGAAAGCTTTAAAAATATTAAAAATATTTATCTAAAAGGGGTCTAATTAAGGTCCAAAATCTAATCTAAGGGATTCCTCATCCAATCCAAGAAGAAAAAAACACAAAACTGAGACAAAAATTAAGAACCAAGTTCTAAAAAATCAGGAAACCGGACGGTGCAACCACATAAAACAGGTCACCACTTGGTATTTAACTTCTTCAACCACCTATGGCTATCCTTATTACTCCATATTTACTAAGGGAACAAGTTCCTTTTTTGTTGACTGTACTTCTCTCCATACCCTCTTCCCGGGAATTGCGGAGTCGCTTTTCTCCAAAATTGGTCAAAGTCAGGCCTTGCCTAACTGTACTTTGTTTCCAAAACTTGCTTAACTTAGGCTGCGCCCAATAGGACCCTAGAACGTACTTGTGGCTCGTCCCCAAGCCACTTTCACTAGGATTCTTTGGCTTCACAGCACTTGGAGTGCTCATCTTCGCCGCAAATTCTTGGTATGTTGCGCTCAACTTCACAACAGCCTCTTTAGTCTCTTGCTCGAATTCTTTCAGCGTGTCTAAAAACATTGCAGAGATAGGTTCTTGCATTTGGAATTTTAGTGTGCTCTCTGTTGTTCGAATCTCTTGCAGCTTAACCTCTATCTCCTTAGAGAGTGACAATGCCTCTTCTTTCATAGGTTTCAACTTCGCTGAAGTTTCGGCTTCCTTTTCTCTCAATGCCTTCAACTCTTTCTGAAGTTCCTTTGTCTCTGCGAACTTCTATATTCTTTGCCTTGGCGAAAAATATTTCATAGCCATGTTCATTGTGTCGAGGTCCTTCTGCTTTGTTTGGAATTCATCCTGAATTTTCTGTAAGTATGGGTCTTCTTGCAACATGGCCCATGACTTAGTCTCTTTTTCTAGCAAATATTGACATCTCACAACTTCTACAGAGATTTTTTCTAATGAAGTCTTCAAGTCTTCAGCCTGTGCTTCTTTCACTTCTGGCGGAGTGTCAGGTTGTTTCGTTGACTCTAAGTCAACAATATTTTATTTATAACCAATCTCCATTTCTTCCATTTTTTCTTTGAGATTGTCCACTGCAGCACCAATTTTAACAATGGTTGCTTCCACTTCCGGTTCTTCTTCGTAATCTGGGATATTTGCACAAACTTCTTCTACAACCTTCTTTAGCTTTTTCTTCTTCTCATGAGCATTTTCTAGTTCATTGGTCTTCGCTTTGCATTCATTCCACAACTCTTTATAACTTTCTTCTAAGTTGAGATGCTGGTTGTATGAGATCATATCTCTGTCCTTGATTTATTCTACCACTTTCAGGTGTAGGTCATGTAGTCCTTCAATGGGAAACATTCCCACATTTATATCCAAATGTGTGAGCTACTTTGCACCTTCAGTGGTTTTATCAGATGGTAATATCACGTTTGTCGGCTCTATGCGGACTAACCAGGATCGCATTGTGAGTGCAGGCACTTTTGTTTTTCTTCGTCTTGACTCCTTTGATCTATATTCAGAGTTTGATTCCCTTATTAAGTCTCGCTGGACTTGCTCTACACTTGCTACCATGCTCTTCAGTTCTGCGATGCTCTCTATCATGCTTGCTTGGAGTTTCTCTTGCCGACTGTATTTCAGTGCGAGCGTCTCTTCAATATGCCCGTGAACTATGGATGCAATGTAGTCATAGTCATCATCATGCAACTGCGTTTCGAGTGGATTCTTAATTGCTTTCTGCTTCTTCCTTTTCGGTCCTTCCGACACATCTGTGTTGGGATTCTTCCTCTTATCTCCTTCTGGAAGGTCTCCAGTCTGTTTCTATTCTTGTTCTTGATCCTTCTCTATGTTTTCTATTTCATTGATGCTTTCCTCAGATGTTGTGATCAATGTCTCTGGTGCATCTATTTTCCATTCAGGCGGCCAATATTCAATGATGAGGTCAATCTTCTGCGCATCCAACTGATATTGACCTTCATACCATTTTGGGTTTGCTGGTTCTCTAGGTTGTATGAAGATAAAGTGAAGGCCTGCTTTAAATCTCATATTACGGATGTATGTGGTTGTTATTCCCTTCATAATGCGTGAAGTACACCTTATTACTTAACACAATTTCTCATAAAATGTGTACAACTGCAAATTATTCAGTCTTTGTCTACCTGCTTTAAATTGCTCCACATGTTCGCATATCTTGGTCCACGACAATCTCTAGTGAACACCAGTACATTTTGTTGGTATTTCGGCTCTTTCCAGACCACGAATGTGATCAATACTATCGACAAACTATAATGAAACTGATAGCCGTTGTCTTGTGCATCCGCTACATCATCTAAGAATTCATTCAAAAGGTAGCTCTCCCAATTGAATTGTTTTCCATCCTTAGCCTTAACAGCTAAGGAGATCACAGTGGTCGACACTTCTGTCAGTCTATATTTCCTTAGTACTTTTGCTGCGAGCAACTGAACCATGAACCTTGTGGAAACATCCTTAATCTGATTTGCTTGATAGCCACGAGTTCCTTTTACCAAGCCGAATTCACTTTTCATCCTCCTTGCGAGTTCTTTATCTTTGTTCTTGCCTACGAACTTTGTTACAGGGTCAGTGCCTTGTTTTCTTAAGTGCGTAATCCTGTAGATAAGGTCAATGTTTATATCAATATTGCGGTCTAACCAAAAGTAACCCTGGTGACAACATGACAACAATGTCTGCACAACTGCGGTGAGATATGGACTTCAGTAAAAATGCGGAATTCAGAGCAGATTCAACAATCCCGAGGATTGCAACAATGCAATCCAGTCTTGTGCTTGAATTGTCATTTGCTTGGTGGTGTCATCATAATGTATGCACATATACTGATCCGGCTAAAACTATGGGTACTTTGTTTCGTGCAACAAATCATGATCTGAGAACTTGCATTTTGGAATATTTCCTAGCAAATTCTCCTTCTCTCGAACATGAGGTGACATCGGTGGCAACGGGATATCGTATTGTGGATTCTTTTTCAGTATGACCAGTGGAGCATCATCTTTTCATGGAGGGATGTACTCAGGTATCAACATAATCGGTCTCTAACGAGGTTTCTCTGGCGAAAACTCTTTCGGAGTTGTTGCGGCCTTTGGATTCTCTGGTTCTGTAGCTTTTTTCTTATCTTTATGTTTCTACTCTGTTGCATGCCGCAATGAGGCTCTAAAGGTCCCACCTTTATATGGCAGTATTTTCTTCACATGGGTCTTCATAATTCCTTCTAGACCAAACTCATGGAATTCTCTTAGTAGATCATGTAGTCTTTATTGCTTAGACATAAACTGTCGGAATGCTCTGTTCTCAACTCGTAAAAACTCAGAAATTACTCGTAGTAAAAATTAAAAGTCACGGTAAAACCAGTAACTATGCGATATTTACTATTTATAGCCACAACTTCACTAAGATGTTCCCAAAAATGGATAAGTTAACATTAAATGCTATGTCCGTTGGCGAAATATTGCTTAGATATTGGTCCTTTCCTTTCATTAAATGTGTCTTCAATGAACAAATGTTGGGAGCATCCCGAGCGTAGGAATTTTTGATGAAAAAGGTACAAGTTAGGCGAGGCCTAACATTGACAAAGTTTTGGGAGAAGCAACTCCAGGATTCTTGGGAGGAGGGTATGGAGTGAAGTGATTTTGAAAGGAAAGGACATGTCCCCTTGGTAAAGATAAAGTACTAAGGACGACTAGAGGTAGTTGGAGCAGTTATACATAAAGCGATGAACTGTCAGATACATAAGCGGATAGTAAAGAAGCAGAATGGTGCAAAGGACGTGCCAATGTAGAGTTAAAGCCGTGCAATCAGAACTGCGATTGTCAGAAGAAGCGTTAGAGTCAGAAGAAGCGGTGCAAAAGGAAAACAGAGCTCCAACGAAGTTAAGGAAAAGCATGGTCAACATGAGAACCATGCTATTTGTGGTTTAAGGGTACTATGGGGGTTAGCCCATAGTTATTGTAAAGATGTGACCTTCGGGCACTATCTATATAAAGGGAAATTTTGTATAAGGAAGGGTTAGATTTTGATATGATATATGGGTACCATTTGCGATTTACATTATGAGAGATGGATATTAGTATCCAAACTATGGTTTAAGACCAAGAATAAAGGCATTAAGGTCCAATTTATGCAATATGTCGAAACATTGATTGGGCATCCAAATAAAGTGGGATAGAGGGAATGGTTGGTGGGGTACAAGTAGAGTTGGGGGTCAATTATGGATATTATGGGTAAATTAAGGGTTATTAGGGGATACTAGTGGTAATTTAGGGGTAATGTGTGTTCAATTATGGGTAATTATAGATAATTTAACTATAATTATTGGGTAATTAGTGTAACAAGGAGCTAATAAGGGGTCAAATATGGGTTAATTAGGGGTAATTAGTGGCAATTCAGGGTAAATAATGGTGTTATTATGGGTTAAATAAGGGTAATTAATTATAATTATAGGTCAATTATGGGTAAGTAGGGGCCATTTTATCCCAAGGGATTAGCTCAACTGATTGTTTCCAATGATGTTAGAAATTTGGCTAGCTTCATGGTGGGAAATTTCCATTTCAAATCCCCTTGTGTGAGGTACACTAGTTGTAATATAACTAAATAATTAACATTATTATTAGTATTGTTTTTAATTAGTCGAAATTGAAGGAAAAATTTATTAAATGTGTCTCGTCAACTAATTTATATAAGCCGCATGATACCTTGTAATATTCATCATTCAATCAATAAAAAATATATTATTTGGAAAATATTCTTTCCAAGGTGGTATCACAGTGTGTGTCCTCAGCATATTTCTTGCCATCTTCCTCAACAAATCCATCTCCTCCCATCTCTTTCAATAATGCCTCTTGTCTCTTACTCCACAACTCCATGCATCGACTCAATTCCCCTCACCTCCATGCATCTCTTCCCTCACTGCGTTCTCCCTTCACACTTGTGTCCACACATTCCATCATGTCTTTCCACTCCATGTTGCGCTACCATTCGAACAGAGGCCCATCTCCATTGATCCCTTTCACCCACGCACAATTACGGTTCCACACTCCAGCCTCTACTCCTACAAGCACCCTCCAAACACCATGTCCTCCACTCCTTCATAATCCCCCATCATGCTATCCTCCACCCGCACTCACTTCTACACTCATCCTCCCATTCATTCACCTCCCATCCACACCATCACTCCCACTTCTTCCATGTCATTTTCCAATAAGCAAGGGTTTAAAACACTAATCCTTCCTCTTCCAATTTTAAGAAATATTATAAATAATAACAATATTATTATTATTAATTATTTTAATATTTTAAACCCCCCCCGCAAAATATATATAATAATAATACTATTATTTCAATAATAAGAATTATTATTCTAATTACTATTTTTAATAGTTAAGATCTTCTAAACAATTCTCTCTAAACTCTTCCCAAGATGAATATACAAAATACATAGAGACAACATCTCGAAGACTCAACAAAAACGAATGAGAGCGAAATTGATGCCAGAGTTCTCACCGTAATAGAAGGTTTTCATCGAGAAATGTCAGTAAGTCAACGATACACTGAAGGAAGTCATGTCATTTAAAGATGAATTTGAGGCCTCCACAAATTATCATAATGGTACGAGCATTCCCCACTCTTCATCAGGATCACATTTCTCATCAAATACAGCTCAATACAACAATGTCATACACAAAGTGAAAATTGACATTCTAAAGTTTGACAGTGAAGACAATCGTGATGGCACATGATGGATCGGTAAAATTGAAAAATATTTCACGATGCACCAAATATATGATGAGAACGACATAATAAACATTGCAGTAATGTATCTAGACAAATCATCTTGTGATTGGTTTCTATGGTGGGATTCTAAATGCGTAGGAGGACTGGTGAGAGAGTGGGACACCTTCAAGAAAAAATTCTTTAAACGGTTTCAAGATATGGAAGAGGATTAAATCTACACCAGTCTCACTCGTTCACAACAAAATGGGACAGTGGATGAGTATTTTAACAATATGCTTGTGTTTGCTACTTGCATCAATGATGTAACTAAAGAGTGCCTTGTCCAAATTTCCATTGGTGGGATGAAACCAAGTATCCAAAATGAGATTAAATTACTAGATGTCAACGATGTTGAACAAGCACGTCAAAAAGCAAAATTGATTGAAGAAAAAAAAATCACATCATTTGCTTGCTTATATTCACCCCCAACTAAGAACAAATGAAAAGAAGGATGAAAATTTGTTTTGTAAGTGTAACGCTCCTAATTGGCGTCCGAGACATGAGTGTAAAAGAAAAAAATTATTCTTATGTGAAAAAATGATAATGGTAATGATGAGGAGGTTGGCGACATATCTTCTTCAAACATATAAAAAAATGACAACAAAACCAACACAGAGGAACCTAATGTCACTCCAACACTCTTAGTAGCTACAATGATTGGAATCTCTCAACCCCAAACTCTCAAAATGTTTGGCTAGATGAAAAACACTAAAGTGATAGTGTTGGTTGATAGTGGAAGTACACACAATTTTATTTACTCCAGGGTAGAAAAGCAGTTAAACATATTCATGTATCCTACCTACATCTTCCAAGTATCAATACCAAGGAACACCACTGCCTCGTGTGATGGGAAATTCCATAAGGGAGAGCTATCTATAAAGGACTACAAGTTAAAATTACGTATGTCTGCTATGGCAATTGGAGGGGTTGACATTGTATTAGGATACCAATGGTTGGAAACACTGAGTACAGTAGGATTAAATTTACAAGAAAAATTTATAGGATTCTAGGAAAATGGGAAGAAGTACAACCTTCATGGTATCAACTACCTTCATCCCCAAATTGTTTCATCTATTAAAATGAAAAAACAAATATTAAAAAGGGGGCTTAATCATTTTTCTTAAATTGCTATGCTATGGACAAAATAGACGATCAAAGTCAAAACACTGATCCAAGGGAACTAGAGAAACTCTTGGGGAAACATAATAACATATTCCAAAACCCTCCTCATGGCCTCCCCCCACCACGTTCTAGGCATCACATCGTAGAATTGATACTAGGTTCAACTCCAATTAGAAAAAAATCATACAGATAATATCACATAAAAAAATAAGAGATTGAATGATTGGTACAAGAATGATTAGACTCTGGTGTGATTATGCGTAGTAAGAGTCCCTTCTCAACTTTGGTCATACTTGTTAGGAAGAATTATGGATCGTATAAAATTTGTATTGATTATTGAGAATTAAACAAAGTTACCATAAAAGATAAATTCCCCATTCCTTTTTTCGATGAAATATTGGATGAGCTCCATGGCGCAAAGTATTTTTCTAAATTAGACCTAAAATTGGGATATTACCAAATCAAAATTTGAGAAGAATATATCCCCAAAACTGCATTTTGCACGCATGAAGCCTTGTATGAATTTCAATTCATGCCTTTTGGACTATCCAATGCTCTTACAACATTCCAAGCTATGATGAATGAATTGTTCTGTCCGTATATAAGGAAGTGTGTTCCAGTATTCTTTGATGATAGCTTATTTTACAACAAAAACTAGAGCTCACACCTCAAGCATGTAGAAACATTATTGAAGCTCCTAGAAGAAAATAATTTTCATGCTAACCAATCCAAATGCAGTTTTGGAAAAAAAGAAATAGAGTTTTTGGGACATATCATTTTAGCTAATGGAATCAAGGTAGATCCCGAGAAAATTATGGCAATTACTAAGTGGCCTACCCCCAAATCAATCACATCATTAAGGGGATTTCTTAGTCTATGTTGGTGCAGTTTTACTTCGACCAGGGTTCACACACACACACACATCATAACACCAAGAAAAACCAAGATATCAGCCCAAAATGGATTTATCCATTTCGGCAACACCTGTAAAGCAGATGAGGTATCACTCGAAGTATCTATGGGGTCTATAGGAACCAGTTTTCTACAACGAGGAAGGGGAATAGTCCACATGCATATCATTCCACAAATAAGCCATAACTTTGACATATAAAGATCCGTGACAAGCCATTCACTTCGACAGATATCATGATCTAACTTTATAATTAAGACATATCACATATTTCGCATTCATACATCTCTTCATTATAAGCATATCCATTCATTAACTTATGCAATTAGTAATCAACAAAAACATCACATAACACATCACAACACATGAAACACCATGTTTTAATTAAGTTGAAACCCAAATGGGAGAAAACCATGGAAGTGCTTCTTTTATTCATGAGTCATAGCAAAAAATGAGCACTTCATGTCTTCAATGACTTACAAATTCTTCCTTCTATTATAATAGACATGTGCACACAGCCTGCAGGTCGTGCGATTCTTCTTTGACATCAATCAATAATTCTAACATACAAAATAGGTAGTTCGCAAAATAAAGACATGGACTATCAATTTTCTGAACAACTTTCTTACCACAAAAATCCCGACCTCTTACATATTTATAGGGTGCACACAGCCTTCCCCGCTCCCACTATGCCAATATCTAACTAATTAAATCATTAATGCAAGTGGACAAAAGCCTAACTAACTTACTTAACCCCGCCCTTTGACACATTCAAAATGACCGTCTTCCTGGTTTCTCGGCTACTTCATCGGAGTTGACCACTTCGTCAAACCTATTTGCCTTGGTTTTGTCCACACCAAATTTGCCTTTTCCAAAATTGGTACCCAAAAATTTCTAGGCCCAACAGGCCCCCAACACTCATACGTGGATTGTCCCGATCCACTTCAAGGGTGTTCCACCAGTTCCTTCATCTTTGACAAAAACTATTGATAGAATTTCCTTGTTGCTTCAACCGAATATTGAACAACCTATTTCTCCTAGCTTACTTCGTCGACAAGTTCAGAAGTTATATGATCTTTACTTTACTCGATAGTCTCGTTGAATTCCTTCTCAATTTCTGCATGCTTACCCCCAATTATTTTGAAGATGAGTGCAGCTTCAATCTGAAGCGCTTCAACCCTTTCTATCCATTGTTGTTGTTGCACCCTTATTTGGTTAATTTCTTCTTATAGTGCCTTATTTTCTACAGCCTTCCACATCCTTTCGATTGGAAACATAGTCTTTAAAAAACTCCGCAGGTTTGTCATTTTGTCGTCCATAGTCCCTATCCTCCCTGTGATGTCCTAAAGTTCTGCATCCTTGAAACAATCATCCCAAGTCTGTGACACTTCTTTGTACATCTTCATGCACTGATCCTCAGACTCCTGAATACTTTGGATGGCCCCTTGTACTTCTTCCTGTCACTTCTCTATCACTTTAGGTGGTCTACCTGGTACTAACTTCACTTCTAATTCTTCTACCTTTTACCTAAATCTAGTAATGACTCCTCCTAACCACTGTAACTTCTCCTTGGGCACCATTTCCTCGACCACCTCTACTTCTAGAATTGCTCGACATGTTACTACAAAAGGCTCATACAACTTCTTCTTTTCTTGGCTCATCTAATCCTTCTCTTTTTGAAGGTCAATGGACTATTCCTTAAAAGAGTCTGTTTGGTTCCTATATCCTTTAATGAGATCGTATATGGACTGCTCCTGCGATTTGAGCTCCTACACAATGTTCTCCTTAATACTATGCAGAATAAAAATAGGCAAGGCTAACAGCTTCAACTCAGCATAGCCCGACCGAGGTACTGGTCCACCTACTCTTGGGTCATCAAAACTTAATTCCCGCAGCACCAACTTGATCACTCTGTCTACAGGATTTTGTGTAGCTAATTTCTCTCGGTGCTCTTCCTCCATCGCAACCTCGACCCACGACACAATTACCTATTGCGGTGTTGATATGTTGATCCTCTTGACTGCTTGGTAGAGTGTATCTAACAAGTCAGTCACTCCGCCAAATAGGTCAACGGACTTCTTTTCTGCTATCTTCATGTTTTCATTTGCCACTTCAATCATCATGTCGAATAGGATGTTTACATCGTCATCAGTTATGGCCTGCAATGTAGTAGATATCCTTTCTTTATGCTTATTCTTACCTCTTTGTGTGGATGCAGAACCCTTATGTTTCTCCCTCAGGATCAGATTAATAGGAATCATGCTCGATTCTTTTCTATCATTATTTGAGTGGGGCGAGTTTCCACCATCACCCCCGGATCCATTATTTGAAGTAATTTAGTTCTTAATAGTATTTTTTTGTTTCCCAGACGCACCTTCTTGTCACGGATCCTACTGCCACGGATCTGATGAAATGCTTTATACATCGACAGGTACCTTCCACTCTATCAGCCATTCTTGGATGATGGCTTCCACTTCTTCTGCCAATAACTTAAACCTAGTGATCAACTATTGTCGATCTGTGTCCCGCCTCACCTGAATATACATGTGATGAGGCCTAGCTTTGAACCTTGCAATGTCCTTGAACTTAACCACTGTCTACTCTTCAATACATGGTATTTGTACAACATAATACTGTAACGCCTCTTTTTTGCAAATAAAATCTAACATTATTTTTCTATCTGCCGCCTCTTGTTCTCAGTGTACCACAAGTTTTTATATCGAGATGCATAAAAGGGACCAATTGGTTCCATGCCCTGATAAGCTTCCGACTCCAACCATCCCACAAATGAAATTAAAATCAATAACTAGGAGTAGGTGAAAGGGGTACCATTATCCTGGGCATCAACATAGTCATTGAGAGACTCATGTTAGTTTTTCAAAGCTTACTTCAATCTGATCTAGGATCTTAACTGAGAGAACAACATGTACAACATATCTACAACATATCAATCATGGACATAATAATGCAAGCACACAAGAGACAATAGACACACAGAGTTTCACTGGGGAAAACCATAAAGGTGAAAAACCCCACAACTTCCTCAGAGATAGATAGAACAATGATACAACCCAAGCATAAGAGATATACTCCTAGCAACAACTTCTCCTCCTCCACAAGTGCACCACTCTCCGATGAGAGTATGAGTGAGAAAGTGAATGATTAAATAGAGTGCCTCCCACACTCTATTTATACTTGACTTGACTTGCCTAAGAACCTTTACTAGGTCGGCCTTAACTTAACCACATAACCTAATGCTGACAGGGCCGACCCCCAATAGGGTGGTCTAATAACCCTTTAACCCACATGACTTATACAGGTCCGACCCAAACAAGGTGGTCTAATAACCCATCAAGTATAAGTTATGACGACACTTCCGTATAGAGGAATAATAACATCTCTATAGGAATAAAAACACTTCCGTATAGAGGAATAATAACATCTCTATAGGAATACAATATACATATATGAAATACATTCTGAAGTTACAAATACATCAACACTCCCTCTTAGCTAGGAAGGTATTTCTCGACACAGATCTGCTAGCACAAGTCTTCTTCTCTGGATCATCGTCACTGTATCATCGTCATCGTCACTGCTGCTGCTATCTCAATCAATCTCTGATCTACTCGTCATAGGAAGTTCTACAGAGCCAGTCCTTTTTCATACTGGATGTAGGCCCACCACCTGTAGGTCATCATCACTGGCCATACTATGGAATCCTCAGGACTTATTACGTGCGCCACAAGACCTGGTTGTAGCATCCCAGGCTATTACGAGCACACAGATCTACCTGTCGGATCTACCAGGAGCATATTACATGTGACCCCACCACAAAACCTGGCTGTAGCATCCCAGGCTGTTACGAGAACACAAATCTACCTGTCAGATCTCCTAGGAGCATATTACATGTGGTCTCACCACAAAACCTTGCAAGAGCATCCGAGGATGTTATGAGCACACAGCTCTACCTGTCGGATCTCCTAAGGAAACATTACATGTGGTCATGGCAAAACCTTGCAAGAGCATCCCAGGATATTATGAGCACACCCTGTTGGATCTCCAAGGACACATTACATGCCATAGGACAAAACCTCGAAAGAGCATCCCAAGATGTTACGAGCACACATCTCTACTTGTCGGATCTCCCAGGGCACTATTATATGTCCTCCCAGAGCAATGCCTCGAAAGAGCATCCCAGGATGTTACGAGCACACGGCTCTACCTGTCGGATCTCCCAGGTCAACTTACATGCTCATATGCACAACATGTCCACGGCCACAGAGTATCATCCTGATACTCACCATACATCATCCTGATGTACATGATCATCCTGATCATCATCACTGCATCGTCCTGATGCATGTCATCTGTAGCAACATCCTGAAGCTCGTCATCCATGATCATCCTGATCATACAATGCATCCACCTGATGCATACCAAGTATCTACCTGATACATATCATCATACATGATCCACCTAATCATACAATGTATCCACCTGATACATACACAGATACATGTTCCACCTGATCATACAATGTATCCACCTGATACATATACAGATACATGGTCCAAGCATCCAACATGATGCATATACATATACATGATCCAACTGATCATAACAAGCATCCAACATGATGCATATATATACATGATCCAACTGATCATAACAAGCATCCAACATGATGCATATATAGAGCAGTAACTGGAGCATCGTCTTGATGCTCATCATCCAGCACTTACATCCATAGCAATGGGAAAGATCCTCCTCTCACCATTCTTGGAATGGATCCTGCAAATGTGTCCATCACTTCTTCCTCGAAGTGTCATCAATCTGAAGAACATCAAGCCTCTCTCTGAAGTACTCAAAATTCACTTTGGCTTTGTCAACACATCTGCAATCTTCTCATCTGTCGCAACATACAGGAGCTTCACTGCTCCTCTCTGCACCATATCCCTGATATAGTGATATTTGATCTCAATGTGCTTCGACCTGTCATGGAACACCCGGTTCTCAGAAAGCTTCACACAACTCTGGTTGTCACAAAAGATACTATTAGCCTCTAGTGGGAGATCAAATAACTCAGATAGTAGCTTCCAGAGCCATACTGCCTCACAACTAGCCAAACAAGCTACAACATATGTTGCCTTGGCTGTACTCAGTGCTATGCAAGACTGCTTTCTGCTAAACCAAGAGATCACACCTGATCCCATACTAATGCAGCACCCAGATGTGCTCTTCCTATCTGCAACACTGCTTTCCCAGTCTAAATCAACATAACCCTGTAGGTTAAACTTTTGATTCACATCATACTTGAGCCCATAATCAATTTTACCCTTCAGGTACCTAAGAATATGCTTTATAGCAACCAGGTGAACACCTCTTGGATCCGTCAGGAACTGGCTCAATGTGTTCACCACAAAGAAAATATCCGGTCTCATGTTCGTCAGGTACATCAAGGACCCAATCATCTGATGATACATCATGACATCAACCGACTCAGATGAAGCATCACACAGAAGTGTCAGGTTCGATGCCATAGGTGTGGCCATGGCCTTGCAATCCATCATCCCGAACCTCTTTAGGATCTCCACTGCATACTTCCCTTGTCCAAGGAAGATTCCATCTATACTCTGCCACACCTCCATGCCTAGAAAATAGTGTATCATCCCCAAGTCCTTCATCTCGAACTCGGCTGCAAGCTTCCTCTTGGTATTGGCAATCAAACTATCATTATTTGTTATAAACAGATCATCTACATACAAGAGTAGTATCACAGGATTGCCTTTCTCAACCTTGTAGTAAAGGTTGGAATCCGCTTTACTCGTGGTAAAGCCCAAACTGGATAGAAAGTTGTCTATCCTACCATACCAAATCCTAGGAGCTTGCTTCAAGCCATACAAGGATTTCTTCAACCTACACACATATGACTTCCTGTCATGTGTCTCGAAACCAAGTGGCTGCTCCACATATACTTCCTCCTCGATTACACCATTCAAGATAGCAGTCTTGACATCCATCTGGTGTATCTTCCATTTCATCACTGCAACTAGAGCAAGTACCAATGGAAGTGTATTTGGCTATAGGAGCAAAAGTCTTTTCAGAATCAATTCCTCTTTCTGGGAGAAGCCACGAGCTACAAATATCACTTTGTATTTCTTTATGCTGCCATCTGCAGCATGCTTGATCTTGTAGATCCATTTGGAAGTCACAACAGACTTCCCTTCAGGTCTTGGGACTACATCCCAAACATCATTCTTAATGATCGATGGATCATGGCATTCTTCCATTACTTCATCCTAGATCCTGGGAACTTCAATATCTTCAATATCTTCAATAGATATCTTTCTTGCTGGAACAAATGTTGTAGTCCTTCTTTTGTAGGTGATGGTATACGATCTTTCCTACAAAACAAGTTAAATTGCATGATTAGAAACATCTCAGAGTTTTCAGAACAAATTCTTACACATAAAGAAATATGTCATATAGTCATGCAATTATTTTAGCCAATGCTTCAATACAACATTCATCCATATCCTGTAAATTTGTAGATGCCTTTCAATCTCTACTAGAACATTGTTAAGAGTTTGCACTACTCCCAACATGTTAGCAAAGAGGTTTCATTCTAGATAAGTAGCAATGGAATGTTGTACAGTGCCATAGGCCACTTACCCATTACATGCATATTAGTAGTATGCTTTTCATTAATGCAATTATTCTAATATGTCAAAATACATAGCATAATTCTAGGAACATCAATATATACATCATTGAACAGTATTATTTAAAAAATCAAATATGCAAGAAATGATAATTCAAATACTTATCTTTGTTTGTTTGTTGGGTTGACTCCCTCTCAGTCTTTGCTTCCTTTCTACAACTCCATTCTGATGTGGATTGTCCCTCTGAATATCTGCATCCTTGCAGAAACTACTGGAGTGTGCTCCCTCTTGATCTTTGCTTCCTGGATTACCTGTCCTTGAACTTATATCCATCCTCGATCATTATGCATGCTTACAAGTATCATTATTGTGATATCCTCGAGATCTCATACATAATCATACATTTATTAGTATAATCTCAATACTATCAGAAACACAATAATCTTAAACATGTATAATAATGATCATTTTAAACACAGATAATAAACATTAGTATTCAAGGTTTATATAGGACTCTTCTGGTTAGTCATATCATCAATTAAAGTAAGAAACATAATATGCCTAAACCCATGATTACTCAAACCTATAACTTCATGAATAATCATAATCAATCATGCCAAGTATACTTATATAAGATATCCTAACACAAGGTAGGATTTTAACTTGATATAGGAAAAACATACCTGCATTAGCATGTTAGCTAGCTATGTCTAACATACCCACATGATGTCTTCTTGTTCTTCAATGACTTGTGTTAGTAACCTACATATCTCATAAGTTAACCATTATAGAACCAAGTTATACATACCTCGTAGTAGGTCTTCTATGTGATCCATGATAATGAATGAATCTTTGTCTTCATGTCTCCATGGTCATATGTTCTTGAACTAGAACATGATTTGTCTTTCTTTGATGTACCTTTCATGTTAGCGGACAACATCAACCTCATACAACACCACAAGGAATTAGTACAATCATAAGTGTCAAAACCCTTAATCAATGAATATCTACATTCATAATTTTATTAAGGTGATACGACAAGTCTAAAGTTAATCAAGATTGTACTGACCTTAATGAAGACAAACATACCATGAACAGATCTCGAAACATACCTAGATAAGTCATACCTGTCGAGATTGCTTGTAATCTTCTTATGTAAGGCCTTAGCCTCATCTCCCTCTGAAACAGGAACTTCTTCACTTATGCGGGTGACCAAACCATTCTCTTCTAGGATTAACCTAATCCACTTGATTTGTAGAAACTGGATCTGGAGCTGGATTAGGGTTTGTCAGAGAAACCCTAAAAATTTAAACTTTGAATTTCAAACTTTTGAAAGGATAGAAAGATGCGTCTTGACGAGCTGATCAAGCTGGTATACTCAGAATTTGAAAACTGCAAAGTTTCACCCCTCAAAATTGCCTTTGAAACTTTCGGATCTTCTCGACATGATCCCGAACTAGGGATTGATAAAGCCCACCCTTCTGCCCAACCAAAAGGTTCAATCCAAAGCTCTAAACTTTGATTTTTCTGAGGAGCTTCCAGCCATGGTCACATACTTCAGAAATTCCAACTTTTGTAGAAGCCCTAATTTTCCACCTTTCCGATCAAAATCCTGAACTAGGGTTTGATCAAGCCCAACCTTCTGCCCAACCAAAAAATTAGATCTTGGTCTCTAAATTTCGATTTTGATGAGGAGCATCTAGACGTCATCTCCGATACAAAAAATTCCAACATTCTCCGAAGCCCTAAATTCCCAGAGCCATGAATGAAGGTGCTCAAAATCCAACTTTGTTTTGACAGAAATATGCACTTGATTGTTTCTGGTGTAACTCCAAAATTTTAGATCTATAGGGTCTGAAAATTCTTCCTGTGGTATCCTGACTTGTTATATTTCCAACCCCATAGGTCTGACCTCAAATGGATTCTCTTATAGAGAGTTATACCAAGTGTCGCAACGTGACCTGTTTATGGGATAAAATAGAAGAGCTAACTTGTACGGTGTGCCACGTGTCATTGGTTCCATTTCGGCCTCTGAAAAAATTACCTGATAAATTAAAGTCCGTGTTGTACCTATCACGTTTTACGAAATTTCATTTAGAGCTTCCTAGCCCAAGTTATGACCTTTTTTCCTAGGTCACCTGTTTAAGACTAAGATCTGGAAGAGGGAGAAACCCTATATTGTATAGATCATAACTCACAAAGTACATCGAATTAGAATTTGTACTTTTGACAAAAGGTACATGGGGATGTTATATACGACCTTTAAAGGTTTCAGATCCTGAACCTTTTCCAAAATGGATTTATAGCGAAAGTTCTACGATGACTGGTTTTTTCTATATCAAGCCCTAGCTTCGCAAGTGCAACAAGTGTCATAAATGCCATACCATGCCTTCTTTCAGGATAGCTCTGATACCATGTTAGTTTTTCAGATCTTACTTCAATCTGATCTAGGATCTTAACTGAGAGAATAACATGTACAACATATCTATAGCATATCAATCATGGACATAATAATGCAAGCACACAAGAGACAATACACACACAGAATTTCACTAGGGAAAACTATAAAGGTGAAAAACCCCACAAGTTCCTCATGGATAGATAGGGCAATGATACAACCCAAGAATAAGAGATATACTCCTAGCAGTAGCTTCTCCTCCTCCACAAGTGCGCCACTCTCCGATGAGAGTATGAGTGAGAAAGTGAATGATTAAATAGAGTGCCTCCCACACTCTATTTATACTTGACTTGACTTGCCTAATAACCTTTACTAGGTCGGCCTTAACTTAACCACATAACATAATGCTGACAGGGACGACCCCCAATAGGGTGGTCAAATAACCCTTTAACCCACATGACTTATACAGGGCCGACCCCAACAAGGTGGTCTAATAACCCATCAAGTATAAGCTATGACGACACTTCCGTATAGAGGAATAATAACATCTCTATAGGAATACAAACACTTCCGTATAGAGGAATAATAATATTTCTATAGGAATACAATATACATATATCAAATACATTCCAAAGTTACAAATACATCAACAACTCATTTAGGAGAAACGTCACCCAATTCATCTATACGCCTCAGCGCATTGCTCTACTGCTGCGATGACCGACGCAGTCACTTGGTTTGGTCGAACCTTCCTTAGCACTTTTGTCGTCGACACCTTTGCGGCGAAGAAAACATCCTGATCATTTATTGATGTGATATCAAACCCTATTTTTTTCTTTGACAACTAATACTTATCTTTCATCCGAGCGGCCAATTCTCTATTCATTTCTTTTCCCACAAAAAATTGAGCAGGGTCCACCCCGACCTTGGGAAACCCTATAATCTGCGCAAGCATGCCAGTTCCAACTTCCACCTTGATTTCTAGCCATAGACAACTGCCATGAAAAAAGAGCAGCAACTGCTTCACATAAGCATTGGCTTCATCAATCCTACCAAAATGTGGGAGGTGCATTAGCGATAAAATACTATCCCTTTTCAACCCCAAGGCCCACTCCATAGGCTCAAGTTCCAATGGTGCACTTTATTCCATGTTCAATGTCTTCATGTAATTTTTGTAATGGAACTCTGGGTATTTAGTGATGCCATGGTCCGCGTATGACATTTTGTTGATGTTGCGCAGTATGTCCCCTTTCAACACAACTCCTTTTGGGATAGGGACTGTCACCAATGAATATTTAGAATTCTTGGGAAGCTAGAATGGTTTTACATCCATATTTATTGGTGGAATGTACCAAGGAAAAATAGTTGCATACCCAGATATAGAAGCTTCAGCATCATGTCTCCCCTTGGTCCTTATCTCTAGATTCACATTACGGTTCAACTTCCTGTATTTATTCATCACATTCATTGGAATGTGCGGTGATAGAGCCTTTGGTTTCTCTACACTAACTAGCATAGACCCCTGCATCTCGACATACTCAAAATATCCTTGTGCTTCACTCATTGAGGATAAATCAACATGCATCCTGATACTCTTCTCAGCTAAACTCGCTCTGTGTAAGTGCTTAAACTCTGGCTTGCTCAATACACTTCAACGTCGATACAATAATGAGTCCCGAACGATTGGTGAATGCACTTTTAAAATTAAGTTTCACATGAAAATTATTTTTCATTCCCAATGTTCAATGAATGGACCAAATCCTTGAAATCATCATGGTGGAAGCGAATAATTTGTTCACACACTTGATTCAATTCGACAATTATGGCATAAAGTCCACTAATGCTACCACTACGTCTACCATAAAAGCGGCCATTACTGCAAATTAAATGGAACCATGAAAGATCACCCACCATGAAATATGATTATCTACTTCGACAAAAGAAACTACGAAAGACCCCCAAACCTCTTACTTGGCACAACACTTCGGTGGTTAAAAAAAATTTGGGGTTTCCAAAAACTTCAACACAACAATACTTCGACATAGGAAACTTTGACACAAAAATAACTCGAGGTTTCCAGAAAATTTATACATACACAAATTATATATATATATATATATATATATATATATATACAAGCATTTGTACATGGACCTTCAGTGCAAGAAGCTATGTCTATCGCTGTAAGGTTTCAGTCGGCTCCCATTTACAAATCCATTGAGGAGTTCACCATCTAACTTCTACAACTACAATGTGCCTACCTCCGTTACATATTAGATGACATAAGGACCTATCCAATGCATCATTAACTTGCTAGGGTGTTTGAAAAAATTAATATCATAAAGAAGAACTAAGTTTGCTCACTGAAACGACTTCTTGGTAATGTGGTGATCATGCCATGCCTTTTCTCTGTCCTTCTGAACATGCTAGTTAAACCCTGCAATAAACCTATCTTCTTCTAGTTGAAGTAAATGCGACAATATTTCTTCGACAACACCAATATCAAACATACTTGTGAAATCAACAATCCTTAAACTTGGTACAATATATTCCGTAGGAATAACAACCTCTTTTCCATACACTAGCCTAAAGGGTGTTTGGCCTGTTAATTTCTTACATGTTGTTTTGTAAGCCCATAAAACTGTAGGAGCCCTCAAGTCCCAGTCATTGCGGTTCACATTATAAAATTTTGTCAATGCATGTTCCAAAATATTGTTAAATGCTTCAACAGTCCCATTTTCATGTGGATGATACATGGTTCTCTTCCTGTGATATATATGGAATTATTTTGTAAGTGCTTCTATAGTCTCGTTAACAAAGTGTGCACCCTGATCAATCGGTAAAACTTGAGGACAACCAAACCTTGTAATTACATTTTCAAAAAGAAAATTTATAGAACTCGCAGCACTACAATATCGCACTAGTGTGGCCTCAACCCATCTATTAATATAGTCATTCGTAGTGATACTGTACCTTGCCCTAGTCCTTTTCCCCGGTGGACTTATCACACCCCAAAAATTAATATCCCATTTGTTGAAGGTCTGCAATGTAACTTGCGGTACTAATGGCATCTCATCCCTCCTTGATGGTTTCCCAATCCTCTAGTATATGTCACGGTTCTTACAATACTCCTTAGCATCCTTATGGAGGGTAGGCCACCATATCCCAACTCTTAAGATATTCTACACAGTAGCTTTTCCTGGATAGTGGCCTCTCACAACACCGTCATGAGCCTTAGCCAAAATCATTGGTCATTCATGTTCTAAAACACATTGACTCAATACCTCATCCGGTCCTAATTTGTACAATTGACCTGCTATCAATTGATAATCTTCATGCTTAACAACTAATTGCTTCTTCTATGTAGTCGTGTAGCCTTATGGTGCCACTCCTATACATGAAAAAATCATAATATATTCAAAGTATTCATCTACCATTCTTACCGAGAGGATCTGAGCATATGGGAGGTTATATTTTAAGCTATTCAATTCCTATCCTCTTTCCAACCTTGACAGATGGTAAGGCCCCGCATTCATCCTCCCTGGCTTGACGACAATATCAAAATCATATTCCTGACACAATAACAACCATCGACAAATATTCCCCCCAACACTGTCTTATTGATGAAATAATTCAAAGCAGAGTGATATGTAAACATTTTAAATTGCTCCACTAATAGATAATGCCTAAACTTTTGTAGGGCATATACCATAGCTATCCCTTCCCTCTTTATCATAGTATAATTCCTTTCTGCCGTCGACAATTTTCTTCTAGAAAATGCAATTGGATGATCAATAGATCCTTCACCCGGCTGAGCGAGAATTGCACTCAGAGCGACTGAAGATGCATCAACATGCACATGAAATTCTTTTTCCCAGTCTATAAATATCAAAATAGGTGTTGTGACCATTTTCTCTTTTAATGTGTCAAGGATTTGCTGACATTCTTCATTCCACTAAAACTTCACATCTTTCTTTCGCAGTTTTTCCATAGGAGTTGTAATCTGAGCATATCGTTTTATAAAATTCCTATAATAGCCCGTATGTCCCAGAGTTGTCTTTAGCCGTCGAACTAAAGTGGGTGGAGGTAGATCCACTATAATTTCAATCTTCTCAAGATCCACCAACAATCCTTTCTTATAGACCACATGACCAAACCGTATGCCAAATGGAGCACAAAATATATACTTCTTCAAATTTAAAGAGATCTCGTACTATCTATAGCGTTCTAACATTATCCTTAAACATTCAATGTGATTCTTCAATAGACCATATAGTGTCCAATCATCAAATTAGACTTCAATAAATTTATGAATAAATTCTTTATAAGAAGCAACAACTACTCTTGAAAATATTGCAGGAGCATTCTTCAAACCAAAGGGCATTACCGTATATTGGAGACAACCCCATTCTGTTGCAAATGTTTTCTTGTGTCGATCTTCCTTGGCAATTTTTATCTGATGATACCCAGAAAATCCATTGGTAAATGAGTATGCTTCTTGGCCCCCGACGTTAGTACTTCGTCTGTGAATGGTGTTAGAAAAGGATCATGTATACAAGCACCATTCAACTTCCTTAAATCAACACAAATTTGAATCTCACTAGTTCTTTTATCTTATACTACCATACTCTTCGACATGCTAAATAATGTCGACATCCAACATTCTATCCATATCGATTCTAACTTTTTCTTTGTACTGAGGATTCCGTAAATAAGGTCGTTGCTTAATTAGCTTAGCATCTGGTTTTAGTGGGATATTCATTTCTCCCAAGTCACTAGTGATCCCTTTCATCTTAGAAAACTTGGTAGGAAATAAATCTTTAAACTCATGTAGTAAATTAGTGATCTTTCCTACTGTTTCATCATCCCAATAATCTCCAATATTTGCAAAATTAGGATTTTCATGGGACCCAATTTACCTTCTTTATCTTCAGCAACTTCAAGAATTTGTTGGATGAAATGTATGGTCCCTTCAGGTCACAACTACCTTCAGTTTCTAGAATATGCACATCTCTTGGATCATCATCCTCTGGTCCTCCGGTAATTTATAACATTCCATCATTTTCTCGAATTTTGCATTCCACTGGGGAAAATTAGATACTATTCCAGGAATGTCAAAATTTTTCACTTTAATAATTTACAGAGCTGCATCTACTATCGGAATTTCATCTTCATAGTTAAGTGTTTGTTTGAAACTCATAGCCATATTATCCCAATTTGTGGTTCCTTGTCTAACCTCCATTGATGTGTACCAATTCCTTGGTATGGTATCCAATGTGTGTATGAACATATGAACCCATTCTTGCTTCGGTATGTTCTTTCATATTGCACTACAAGTGGTCAGATGATCAACAGGTTTAGTTAACCCATTATATTTTTCTCTGACATATGGGACTCCCTCTTCAAAGCGAATTTCTAAGAATCGTCTACACTGCGAACTAACCATTATAGAATATTTGTGAACAAACCACCATCTTGCTGGTGTTGCTTTCAAATCCACATCTAATGCAAACATACACTATTGTTATGGCACCTTAACTTCAAATTCAACAATAAATTTATCTAAATTAATAAAAACTTCATAGTGGGGAAGGTCACATACCTATTTACTAACCCAACGCGTTGACTTCGTAACCTGAGCACATCTTCACATTAAGACCTCATATAGCTTATTCTGTCAATTCTCCAGAGCTTCACCAGAATTTGATGAGCATGAACTAACACTTCGCTAGCTTAATGTTCCATCTTCTATGGGGTTGATATATGCGTTCTTTATGGAGGATACATTGTAAATATTTTCCAGATAATGAGCATCATATTCTTCCTTTACCGATTCGACATACCTCTATCCTTGTCATGTCCCAAAATTTTGCATTGGGTCACAATGGCCTAAGCCCCTGGCCATACTCATGATAGTTTGTCAAATTGGTGCTAAGGGTCAAATAATTACCAAGAATGATGTACAAGTTAGTAATAATTTTAAATTAGATCCAAATAGACAAGGTGGGTCACATTAAGATAAATTCCCATTTCAAAGTTTGTAATATACCCATCCAGATGAACTGTCATGGGGAAAATTACTAGTTCCCTAGGTTGGGGGTGGAAGCATTAAAAGTTGGGATAAGGGAGCTAAAAGACCCAAAGTGACCTTATAATTAAAAATTTACATTAAATGGGTCAAATAAATAATAATGAAAAGAAAATAAGGTGGCATTGGATCATGAGGGCACATAAGAGGTTGTAGGACCCCCATGTGGCAAGATTCCCCACTACACTTGGCATGATTCTCTCCCCAATTCGAATTCAAGATGAAGGGTAACATACTTGGGGGAGTTTAAGAGGTATTATTCATGGCATGATTCATGTAAGGTCGAATTGGAGTGGAAGAATAACTCCCATGGAAGAGGAAGAGGCAATTTGGAGCTAGTGGGACACTTGGGCTATATTCCATAGCTCTATGAAAACAATGATGAAGATGATATGGCATCTATGACACAAATCAGACATGAATGATGAAATATGACATATATGACATGTAAAGGCTAAAACTAGCCTCCAATAGGGCGCTCAAGGGATTTAGGGAAGCCAAAGAGACACCTATTCGAACTTGGTGGAAGAGGAGGCTAGAATTGGAGGGACACGTGGGATACATTGGAATCTCTTCCCAAATTGAGTTGGCATGAAGCTCTTGGAAGGAATTCGACCCATGGAGGAACTTAGAAGTTTATAAAATTCAGGAACAAAGAAGAATATCAGCTTTCGATTACTTTACATTTTGCATTTGGAGAGGAGAGCTAGTGGAGTGTTACTCTACTTTCCTTAGCACCAATTTTGAGGGTGAAAGATTCCCATCCTAATTGGAAATTGGAGAGGCCATTAAGACCTTTAATTTGGAGATACAATGGAGTATTTTGTTACAGGTTGAAGCTACATGGAAGCTCATGGTCACATCTCTTTTAGCTTGCTTCTACAACCATTCTTCTATTTCTTGGCATATTCTTGCTCCTTGAGGAGAAGCACATTTGTTGAGGTGATGAACTCTTTGGGATAGATATTTAGGCCCCATATATTTTTAATATGATATATATAATATTTTTCTATTGATCTTAATACTTTCAGGTTGAAACTCAAAGAGATTTGATGTAAAAATGCTAAACTATGAACAAATGGTGTCATTTCCCCAATACCTTGTTATTTGCACTTGAAGTGGTATCAAATTCGAATGGTTCAGTAAATTTCTGATGTATTAATGTTGTATGGATTTCCATTAATATTATAAATAAGTTTCATATTCATTATACAAGCATTTGGAGCAATATTCTTAAGTTTCATAAGCATTTGTGAAGATTTACTATCATTTCCCCCTATGTCGAAATTAGTCTTTTGTATCTGATTTAAGAGGGTTGTAGCCGACTTAATAAACTGAATGGTGATTCATATGAGACTATATTTATGTCCCCTAGATATCCCCTACCTCTGTTCAGACATTCCATAGGTTACAAAATCATTTGGAGAGCCATTTCCAGCATCTACCCAATGGGGAATTAAACCCCTAATTGCTAGTCAAATTCCCTACATTGGCCAGAATTCAAGGGAGAGTTGCAGAATCCTTTTGAAGACTCTAAGGAATCCATGAACCTCATAATCATGTCCTAATATTATCCATATACCTTCTATAACAATTTGGGAGCATTTGGAGCTATTTGGAGATCAAGAAACCAATACTAGTTAAGAGAAATTGCTAGTCAAATCCCCTACCTTGGAAGAATCCTAAGGAGAGTTGTAGAAGACTTTTGAAGACTATAAATCATCAATTAACCTCATAATAATGTCCTAATACCATCCATATAACTTCTGTGACAATTTGGGAGCATTTGGAGCCATTTGGAGATTAAGAAACCAATACTAGTCAAGGGTCGAACTAGTGGAAAAGTTGAAAATTTCACCATTTTATTAAATTTTAAAAAAATGACATTACAGTGGTATCAGAGCATGGTCCTTGCACCTGTGAATTAATATCAGATATTGAAAAATAATTTTTATCAATGTATTACTATTATGATGACTCCTACGAGTACAATTCTTATGAGCAGTATGCAGATGATTGTGAGCAATTTGAAGCAGAATGTGAATGGTATGAGGAAGAGGTGCCATCACGCAACAATTCTTACAATTTCATAAGGAAAGAGGGTTATTATTATGAATTTGAATCTGATGAATATGAGTGTGTCACATTACCAAAGGCTAATCCCATGAATGAACTACAAAGATTGAGAGCAACATGTAAAACCTTGCCCCAACAATATCAGACATATCTTGATTGGTAAAAGGGAAATACAAAAAAGGCCCCTCCTTTCGAAGTCTTTGCTTATTGGGTGTTTGCAAATAGACCCAAAAATGAAGATGTGGAGTTAGTGAAGAAAGGTTTATGCCATTCTTGTAAAATACCTTGGAGAGAAAATCATATGTGTGTGAGTGAAAAGAGCAATGAAATATATGAAGTTTCAGGGAATGCATGTATGTCCTACTTGAGGAGTGTTCTTGGATTTCTTCAAAAGGAGATTCCAAATATATTGATCTTAAGGAAACCAAGGGGAAAAATGCATCAGCTTGCTTGAAGGAGCAAAAGGAAGAGACACATTCTACCTTGGACATGAATCAAAGATCATATGTTGATGGATGCTTAAACTATGGAGTACCTACTGATGGGTGCTCACACCTCTATGTTGGTGACATAGAGATAACTTTTGAAATTGTTTCTGCAATCCAAACTTACATTAAGCATGAAAATGAAGACCTTGTAGCAGTTGAAGAAGAAACAAGATCAACTTCCCCATCACCACTTGAGCTTCATGAAGTTGGTCCAAGTAAGAAGGAAGAATATGAGGAGGTTCATTTACAAGAGCGTCATTTTCTTGAAGGGTCCTTGAATATGAATGAAAAGAAGATCCAAGAGGCCCTTAGCATACTCCATGACACTCAAGCATTGGTGTCAAATTCTTGTTGGAGAGTTTCTTCATTGAAGGATCCATCATTCCTTTAAGACATGGAGAAGATTCAAAGAGCAATGTGCAACATCAAATGTAATTTCATGTCTTTGATTTTTGATAGGAACAATTTGATTGAGTTTAATGAATTGTTACATGATGCATACTTGAAGAATAATGAGGATATTCATAAACTCAAAATTCAAAATGAGCAACTTCTTGAAATGTTGCAATATACTTGTTCTTCCTCCTATGTTTCAAATTGTCATATGATAGATTTCATGGAGGATTCTCATGACATGGTATATCATGAGAAACATGGAAATTTGCATGTGCCTGAAGTGTTTGAAGATGATATTGATGATATCCATGCACTTGATGTGGTGGAAGGGGAACTTGAGTTTCCTCTTGGAAATGGTTACACATTTTTTGAAGAAGTTGATTCCACTACCTTGGAACCAACCTATGAGGAAAGTTCTACACTTTTGAGGGAGGTGCATGATACTACCATTATGGAGCATTCACATGAGGACACTTCTGTACTTTCTAATCAATTGTGTGAGTTGGTTCATTCTCCTACATCCTACACTTCCATATTTTGCAGTATTCATCCTAATGAAGTATGGGTGAAAGGTTTATTTTTGATGGTGCCACATGAGGAGCATGAAACTCCTATTTATCCTTTATATGATGACATTATTGGAGCCACTTCTTATTTGCATTTTCAGAAGCATTCCTTGTTACCTTATGATGAAACACATCTACATGGATGCACTTATGATGTTCACTTGAGTCACTGGAAGACTGATGATTTTACTTGCTCCTTGCCTAGTTCAATTGATATTAGAAGAAATTCATCCGCTACTTGGGTGAAGAGATATATGATTGGAGAAAATTGTTATTGGAAGCAACATCGTTTTTTATTTATTTATGATACACATGTTCATGGATGCACAAATTCTACTTATGTGATCCCCTTGAAGGATTATTGTTTTCTTTGGTCCCTACTTGGTTCAGATTTTATTGGAGGTTCTTCATTCACTTCTTGGATGAAAGAATACATGGCTGATTATTTTGATGCATATTGCATCCTTTTGGAGCAGCATTATAGGACATGGGATCCTAACCTATGTCATTGGAGCAGATTTGATTGGTCACTTGAAGCTTGTATGCACTTGGCAAATGGTGGTCTACTTATTTGGAGGTATAAGCACTTTCATGATTCTTTGATGAAGCACCTCCTTGATGTACATTTTCATTATGTTGTTATGTACTTTGATGATATATATTTTGTACTCATGATGTTTGGAAGAATGCATACAAGAAAATGAGATCCAGGAATTCTCTTATCTGATGGTATGAGTTGGAGAGCACTCTTAATTGTTGGAGTGCAATACAAGCAATGGGACCCTGGGATAATTTTTAGTCCCATTGATTTCAATTTTGGGGGGAAACAAGCAGTATGGGAGATGGATTCACTACTTAATAAAGTGATTTTAATAAGTGTAGTGTAGCAACAAGCATGGTGGTTCCTCTCTAAAATCTTCTTGGAATCTCAAAGACTAAAAGTTGGGCAACTCAGTGGCAACTTCAAGAATTATGCAGTGGTATCAGAAAGGGTTTCCAAAATATGAAAGAGGTAAAGAGTAATTGTGCAAACATGGTTTGATGGGTTTAATTAACATTTGGTTTTTAGTGGTGATGTAACAGGGGTTATCAAAATGAAAAAGAAAACCCACATCTCCTTGCTTTTGGAAACACACAATTGTAGTGTATGGGTGGATCTACTCAAGGTTTTAGAAGAGAAGTTTTGGGAAGCAAAATTTTGGAAAGAAAGCAGGTTCTTTCACATACATGTGTTGAAATTTCTTGAGGACAAGCAATATTGGAAAGGGAGGATTTTTCATGTCCCAAAATTTTGCATTGGGTCACAATGGCCTAAGTCCCTTGGCCATACTCATGATAGTTTGTCAAATTGATGCTAAGGGTCAAATAATTGCAAATAATGATGTACAAGTTAGTAATAATGTGAAATTAGATACAAATGGACAAGGTGGGTCACATTAATAGAAATTCCCAATTAAAAGTTTGTAATATACCCATCCAAATGAGTTGTCATGGGGGGAAATTACTAGTTCCCTAGGTTGGGGGTGGAAGAATTAAAAGTTAGGATAAGGGAGTTACAAGACCCAAAGTGACCTTAGAATTAAAAATTTACATTAAATGGGTCAAATAAATAATAATTAAAAGAGAATAAGGTGCCATTGTATCATGAGGGCACATAAGATGTTGTGGGACCCCCATGTGGCAATATGCCCCACTACACTTGGCATGATTCTCTCCCCAATTTGAATTCAAGATGAAGGGTAACATACTTGGGGGAGTTTAAGAGGTATTATTCATGGCATGAGTCATGTAAGGTCGAATTGGAGTGGAAGAATAACTCCCATGGAAGAGGTTGAGAAAATTTGGAGCTAGTGGGACACTTGGGCTATATTCCCTAGCTCTATGACAATACTGATGAAGATGCTATGACACCTATGACACAAATCAGACCTGAATGCTGAAATATGACATATATGACATGTCAGGGCTAAAAATAGCCTCCAAGAGGGCGCTCAAGGGAGTTAGGGAATCCAAATAGACACCTATTCGAAATTGGTGGAGGAGGAGGCTAGAATTGGAGGGACAAGTGGCATACATTGGAATCTCTTCCCAAATTGAGTTGGCATGAATCTCTTGGAAGGAATTCGACCCATGGAGGACCTTATAAGTTTATAAAATTCATGAAAAAAGAACAATAGCAGCTTTGGATCATTTTACATTTTTCATTTGGAGAGGAGAGCTAGTGGAGTGTTACTCTACTTGCCTTAGCACCAATTTCGAGGGTGAAAGATTCCCATCCTAATTGGAAATTGGAGAGGCCATTAAGACATTTCATTTGGAGATACAATGGATTCTTTTGTTATAGGTTGAAGCTATAGGGAAGCTCATGGTCACATCTCTTTCAACTTGCTTCTACAACCATTCTTCTATTTCTTGGCATATTCTTGCTCCTTGAGGAGAGGCACGCTTGTTTAGGTGATGAAATATTTGGGATAGCTCTTGAGGCCCCATATATTTGTAATATGATATATATACTATTTTTTTACTACTCAGAATACTTTCAGGTCGAAACTCAAAGAGATTTGATGTAAAGATGCTAAACTATGAACAAATGATGTCATTTCCCCAATACCTTGCTATTTGCACTTGAAGTGGTATAAAATTCGAATGGTTCGGTCAATGTATGATGTATTAATGTTGTATAGAGTGCCATTAATATCATGAAGAAGTTTTATATTCATTATACAAGCATTTGGAGCAATATTCTTAAGTTTCTTAACCATTTGTGAAGATTTACTATCATTTCCCCTATGTCGAAACTAGTTTTTTTGTATCTGATTTAAGAGGGTTGTAGAAGAATTAATAAACTGAATGGTGATGCATATGAGACTATATCGATTTACCCTAGATATCCTCTACCTCTGTTCAGACATTAGAGAGGGTCCAAAATCATTTGGAGAGCCATTTCCAGCATCTACCCGATGGGGAATTAAACCGCTAATTGCTAGTCAAATTCCCTACATTGGCCAGAATTCAAGGGAGATTTGAAGAATATAAGGAATCCATGAACCTCATAATAATGTCCTAATACCATCCATATACCTTCTGTAACCATTTTGGAGCATTTGGATCTATTTGGAGATCAAGAAACCAATACTAGTTAAGAGAAATTGCTAGTAAAATCCCCTACCTTGGAAGAATCCTAAGGAGAGTTGCATAAGCCTTTTGAATACTATAAATCATCCATTAAACTCATAATAATTTCCTAATACCATACATTTACCTTTTGTGACAAGTTAGGATCATTTGGTGTCATTTGGAGATCAAGAAACTAATACTAGTCAAGGGTTGAACTAGTGGAAAAGTTGAAAATTTCACCATTTTATTAAATTTCAAAAAAAGGAAATTACAGTCCCTCGAGCAGATATAGAGGTGCGATAAATATTATTTAATCATTATCAAACGTTAGCATCCTCTTCTTGAAGTTGATAATGGTGTGGTTCTAAATTTCCCAATCTATTCCCCGGAGTGAGGGATATGGATTGGTATCATCAACAATCTCTCTGACTTCAAAATATGGAAAATTACACAGTACCTCCACTTCGATGGGGACTCCTACCATCCTTCCAAAGGGTATGAATTTTATGTTGATTTGCAGCTCCCGTCTAGTTTTAGTTTTCTTTTGAACATGATTCACCATTCTTCCTTTCCTAGCATAAATTCATACCATATGATTCACCATTCTTCCTTTCCTAGCATAAATTCATACCATATGATTCACCGCTCTTTCTTGCATATGGTATCCAATTCATAGTCTTTAATAGTATGGTCTAATTCCCTACAATATGTGAAGGTCAAAGTAGGATTCAAGAATTCTCTAACATAATGTCCTGGAGTACCACAGTTATAACATATTACCTAGCCTCTTCCTCGACCAAAAATCCCCGTCCATGTCCTTGGAATCCACCGCACGGATGATTGAACTATGTATTACTTCTTTCGACATGCTCTTCTCCTTTCATGAGGAAAGTATTTGTTGTGCATTCTGTAAGCAATTGATATGATTGACAATAATTCTCATCATGGATGACTGATCGAAAACACTTACACCATAAATTTTGTGGGGTACTCACCATTTTCTGTAGCAAATAACATTCTTTTGGTCGATTTCCTCTAGTTTGACAGATTCTACATCATATTACCATTCCAGGGTTCAATAGATTAGGAGCTCCAATAGAAATGTAAACGTGGAAAGTCGTACATTGATCTTTTTAGTGGCCCTCCTCCTTACATATGGTACACCAAAAAGATTCTCTTTTTTCTTTTCCCTTCTTAATATCTTAGATATGGATTGACAAGTTCGCCAGCTGCAACTGAATTTGAGCCATATCAGTCCCAGTATCTCCGACATGTGATGCTTCCAAATTCATAGTCAACTCAAGGGCCTCCGTCTGGGATGCAATCTTCTGTTGCACCCAAGGAATTCTGATACGAGGTAATAATGAGGCTATAAACCAATCCTTATGTTGAATTTCACTCATTTTAAAACTTACACGGGCCATCAATTTATTGAATCTCTGGTCAAAGTCACAAACAGTCTCATTTGGAAGTTGTTTAATTGATCCAGGTGGATATTGGTGGCCACCCACCTTTCCAACTGGCTCAAAATAGTTTTATGGCAATTTTGGTATTGTACTATTTTTACCAGTTTTTCGGGTCTTGAACTTCTGGGGCCGTTTTGAGGACCTAAACGACCTTTTTTGGCAATTTGGGGGGCCAAATGGTTGCCTCCAACATACATTCAACCTCAATCGAAAGTTGTAAATCTCGGATAGACCTTTCCAACGGGCTACCGAACGCCCCAAACGGAGATCGTATGCAAAAGTTACGACCCCGGGAAGTTGATGTACTAACTTACCCAAACGGGGCCCACATGACTTTTGGCGCTTCATCTCCTAGGGTTAGGTTTTTGGATGTTTAGGGTTTTTGACATTCCTGTTTATTGTAAAAGGCCTTGAGAGCATCATTGTAACCATCTTCTTGCGAAATGAGCGTAGCCGTCACATCTCTTCTCAGAGATAAGCTGCTTCTCAGAGATAAGCCGCCACCATTCCAACAAGCTTGTTTTCCGCTGCATTTTACGGTTTTAGCTTATTTCCTTATTGAATAGAAAACCAGTTTTACTGTATCTCTGTTATTTTGTGTTAAGCATCTGATAATAATCTGTATTCATTTCGTTCTGCTCATAAAATTCGGATCATTAATATCTTTGATTTCATTAATGCATTGTGACTCATATTTTGGCTTTTTAAAATCACTCTTTAACTCGTCTCTAACCTATGCCAAACTCTTTGTTGCTTGTCCACTAGAAACTTCTGAAAACTTCATGAACCAGTCCAGGGAGCAATCCCTAAAGGTCATAATCAGCTATGCCAATTTGACATTATTATCTTCCACTTGCTTAACAGTCCATACTACATTACATAGGAACCAATGTTGCTCTAGGTCCTCTAACCCATTCCCATTAAATATTGGTAGTTTCATATCATCCCTAGCTATTTTTTTCCTTAGTTGAATTAGATGAATTGGTATTAAAGGTCCACTAACTGAAATCTTATTACTCGGTGAAGTGTTATTCTAACTATTACCACTACTTTGATTTGCTTGGAAAATTTGCAACGAACTACTATGTATTACCTTTGTTTTTGGAAATGTACGCGGGGTCGTGGGTACATCATAGCCTCGGGTCTGAGATGTATTTGTAGGTTCTTCTTCTTCTGAAATGAGTTGGTATTCTTCCTCTTCGTCGTAAGAATCTTCATCAAGATGTGGTACTAGTTCGTAGTCCCTTCCCTCGATCGCACTAAAACCTTCTCTTCTCACTGCAATGGTCTTCTACTTGTTCAACTAAAATCTCTTCCCACTTCACATAAACCCACACTATTCATATGTCTCACTCTCTTCTTCGCTTATCATTTCATCTCATTTAACACATTTTCCCAGACCTTCCTCTAGTTGACACCCATTCCCACTGCGCACAAATGCTCTACTCACCAGATTCCATTCCCATTACCCTCTTTTCATTGAGCAACATCTTAATCCACATATTTAAATATCTCAAGTACTTACCTCACGGCCCTTGAAAGAATTCTCGTTCTGCTACATTATATGAATTAATAGTGTCAACAACAAATTGGGTAATGTACCCCTCTAATATACTATCCATCCAGTAATCCACAGCATGTCAAATCCTATTACTCACACTTTTATGTAACGGGATCAACTCAGGTGTCCAACTTCTAGGATCACCTCCTCAGAAGTTTATCTTTTGATCAGTTAACCTCGGCATCCACTCATTCAATATAACAGGAAAATACCCAAATAAAACCTCATGAATATCAAAGAAATATACTCACCTAACCATGCTTCATCATCTAATTGAGGGTGCCTATTCTGATCTTTATCAAAATCTCTCAACTTTTGATCTACCCAATTCTAGATCTCTGGCTTAGTATGATGCCGGATATCCCACATTCCCCTTCGACACAAATATTGGTCCTAGCAATGGAACCATTTGTTGGCGTAGTTTTACTCCAGCCAGGGTTGTCACAAACACACAACAAAACACCAACAAAACCCAAGATACTGGCTTGAAAGGAATTTAGCCATTTTGGAAACACCTGCAAAGAAGATGAGGTCTCACCCGAAGTAACTATGGGGTCTACATGAACCAAGTTTCTGCATTGAAGAAAGGGAACAATTCAACATGCATAGCCCTCCACAAATAACCTATAAATTTCACAGATCAAGATCCGCAACAAGCCATTCACTTCGACAGATATCATGAGCTAACTTTATACTTAAGACATATAGCATATTTCTCATTCATACATCTCGTCATTATAAACATATTCATTCATTAACTTATGCAATTAGTAAGCAACAAAAACATCACATAACACATCACAACACATGAAACACCATGTTTTAATGTGGAAACCTAAATGGGAGAAAACCACAGAAGTGCTTCTTTTATTCATGAGTCGCAACAAAAAATGAGCACTTTATGTATTCAATGACTTACATATTTTTCCTTCTATTACAATAGACCTGCGCACATAGCCTGCAGATCGTGCGACTCTTCTTCGACATCAAATAATAAATTTGACATACAAAATAGGAAGTTCTCAAAATACAAACATGGACTAGGGTGAATCCATGAAGATGGGTGTCTATTTTGGGGGGTCTTATGAGAAAATAAGTCTGATTTTTTCATGTTTTTCAACTTTGGGTGAACAAAAGTGATATTTTTGTTTAGAATTTCACTTTTCAGTAAAAAGAAAACTTTTAGAGAATAATGTTATCTTTCTATTCATAATTTTTTCAAATTTTTTTATTGAGATTTGATATGTCAATTTGGAAAATGTTTGACAGTATGTTCTTATAAAATGAAGGGACTAAAAAATAGTCATTTTTTTTACGGGCCTAAAATCATTGTTTAACTTGTGTTTTGCAAAAACAAAATATGCTATCACAATCTACACAAATCGTACTACCGCATGACTATAATTTTGTAACCAATGTATCTATATACTAATTATTATATTTTTTTGAATACGATTAACTGGGAAAGGTTTTCGATTTTCAACATGTTTTTTTTGACAGGACATTTCTCTCAATTTACCCTAAATCTAAAACATCTAAGAATACCCTTTTGAAGTAGACACTCCAATTAACTGCAACATATTTTTTTCAATTTTTTTTATGGTGTACTTTTAAATTTTTCATTTCACCTCATTCTGAAAGCGATGAAACCAAACTGAACACATGTTAACAAAAAAATAATTACAATTATCAGATCTCACCTAAACACAACAAAATATATACCAACAGAGAGTAGATTCAATGATTAAACTAACAGTATCAAGTCCGACAGTCGATTTGCACTGTAACAGATGGTTTTTCGCTTCCAAAAATAGAGAAACGTAAAAACTGTGAAGTTTTCAAGTCTCAGATAATATTCGGTCGAATAACTATTTTTCTTTTACCAAATCGTTAAAAATAACAACGGTTGTTCAGCTGAAAAACAAACGCAAATTTTTTTTCGTCGGATGGAAAAAAAAAGATATTAAATTATTTGTAATTGTATAAATAAAACTAAAGGAGTCATTATTTCACATCTTTTTTTTGTAGATGTCTCTATAAAATATTTTTGAAGGGGTGTTTTCAAAGGAGATTTCCTTCAAGGAGTTCTTATTTCTTTCCAAGGAGTTTTTTCACAGGAGATTTCTTTCAAGGAGTTCTTATTTCTTTCCAAGGGGTTTTTTCAAAGGAGTTTTTTTGCTAAGGGTTTTTTTCAAAAGAGTTTTTTTCCAAGGTATTTTTTCAAAGGAGTTTTTTTTCCAAGGGGTTTTTTCAAAGGAGATTTCTTTTCAAGGAGCTCTTATTTCTTTCCAAGGGGTTTTTTCAAAGGATATTTATTTCCAAGGAGTTCTTATTTCTCTCCAAAGAGTTTTTCTTCAAAGGAGATTTCTTTCCAAGGAGTTTTTTATTTCTTTGCAAGGAGATTTCTTATTTCTTTTCAAGGGTTTTTTTCAAGAGAAATTTCTTTCCAAATATTTTTCTTCAAAGGAATCTTACAAGATTTCTATAAGGTGAAGTAAATTTCAGTTCATGTTTTTATAAATTTCCTAATTGTTTTTAAATCTTAATTTTTTATTTTTTTTACTATAAAGTGATGTTTATTTAATTTAACCTCTATAGATTAAACAATCATAGGTAGTAAGAGAAACCACCAAAGAAAAAGTGATCGTAAACGTGATGATGAAGCTCATAGGGAAAGAAAAAAACTCAGATATCAAGCCAAAAAATCAAGGGTTGCAGAAACAGAAGAGACAATTATTGAATATATAAATACAGATTTACATGATAATTCTGATGAAATGGAAATTGAAAATAGAGTACAAGAAGAACAAATTGAAGCTTGAGAGACCATTGTTGAAGATATAAATAGGGATTTACATGCTAATGTTGATGAAGTCAATATTGAATATCAAGTTCAAAAACCAGAAATTGGACTTGGTATGTATGTATCATGTATTTTCCAAATTCATTTTTTATAATGAATTGTATTTTTGGATATATGTTAAATTAAATTTAACTTGATGTATAGGTACTTTCACCATTGATGATGAAATTTTAGAAGACATTGATTGTGACAAATATGGAGAAAAAATAGCCATACATGTTGCATGATATCATGCTACGCAAATTTATGTGATATTCTCAAAGAATATTCAATAGCAGGACAAGCGCAAATTTTGAGATGTTTATTAGTGTCCAAGAAGTTAAAAGGGGATACATCATTATTGGGTATTCACAAGGCGACAAAAGAGTCCAAATTGAAATATAATGTGATAGAAAATGTAAGTGATGTAATAAAAAAATTTGAAAAATCCAGGAAGAAAGATACCAAAGCTGCACGTAGAGCAATTCAGACAGTAATTATTTCAGCTAGTACTAGACAAAATCGTTTGGCAACACAACTAGAAAAAACAATAGGAACCTCAAGAAAGAAATTATACAAACATAACAAATTTAGAATGCAAATAGATGAAAATGATGAACGTGCTTGTTGGGAAATTAGTTGTAGATAGCCTTACAACGATAGAATGGGAGAAGGTGTTAAGGATACTGTACATAAATATTGGTTGGCACATGCTCGAGTTTCACCAAATTCAAGGAATGTGATATGACAAAGAGTATCACAAAATGTATATGAAAGCCATGCAAAACATATAATGGAAATGCCACAAGTACAATTGTTCAATAAATTCAAGGAGGATCATCGTGGAATTAATATGTCAATCACTACATTTTGGCAACAAAAACCATGGTATGTTAGACCTATTACTATACGTGACACATTTTGTTGTCGTTATCATGTGCAATTTGAATTATATAATGACACTTTTCTTGAATTTGGTAAAATGTTTTGGACAAATTCACCACCTCCTCCCACAATACGTGAATTCATATCTCAAATTCTATGTGAGAGAGATCACGATGAACTATTTTACAATAAGAAATGTTTCAATGGAAAACATTGTCATCATTGTGGAAATCTGGTTTTATTCCGCAATAAATATCCTATTGATAATGATCAGTCACTATCAAATGTAACCGTCGATTGGAGAAGATATGAATACAACAATTATGCTACAAGTTCTAGTGATGCACATTCCAAACGAATTGATTTGCGAGAAGATAAAATATGTGTGATAGATTTTCTGAAGAAATCTGAAAGTGAAATTTATAAATACACCAAGAATTCACATAGAGCACGATGGCAAAACCTTCAATTCAAACAGTCTCGTGAAATTTTTCCACCCAGAACAATTTTGTTTGTGGTTGATTTTGCAGAAAACTACACATTTGCTGCACAAAAAGAGATACAAAGTGAATATTATCATTCTGACCAAGTTTCAATATTTTTCCATGTTCTATATAGACATTCTCAACACGATGTTTATGGAATTGAAAGAACACGTGACAATCGAAATGTGATTAAAGAATATCATTTTTATATCAGCGATGATCGTACACACGATACACATTTTGTTCAACATTGTATTGAAAATATTTTCTATGATTCATTAAAAAGATGTGAAGTTAAATTCAATGAACATTGGATATGGTCGGATGGATGTGCAGGACAATTTAAATCTTCATGATCATTTTTTTGGTTATGTCGACTTCATAAAGCATCGAACATTAAACATTGCTGGAATTTCTTTGAAACTGGACATGGAAAATGTGAACATGATGGTGCAGGAGCATGTGTAAAACGAGCACTTCGAAGATAGCAAATGAACCATTCTTCTGCATGATTTCATTCAGCTGCAGAGGTTGTCCAATAGTGTAAATTACATCTAAGCCATGATTCTAATCAACAATCAAAAGATGTGCGCAGGTATGTACACGATTTTTTTAATTTATATTAATTGTCAATTAAAAAAAATGTTATTCGCAAGTCTATCATTTAAGTATATGTACACTAACATTAAAATTTGTCTTTTGTGATTTATCATATATTGTGTAGGTTCTTTTGGCTTATTGGAATCCAATATATAGATAGATCAATCCTATATAAGGCTAGCACCATACATGGGACTAGAGATTTACACTTTATTCAAACAAAATCCTTCCAAAACGTGTTTGCATTTGACAGTAGAAAGCAATCATGATTTTGTCATATTTGCACTGAAAATGTTGAATCTACAGAAGTTTGTGAAAACATAACGAACAACTACGTAAAACATTGGAAACACACAGAGATTAATCCAAAGGGAAAAATGCCACTAGCAAGCTTAGAAGAATTAGAATCAGAAGAAATAGCAATATCATCTAATGGCGATATAATTTCAGATCTTGTTAGAGAAGGTAATGAACTTACAACTTCTTTGTTGATTGTTCATTGTTGTCCATCGCCTTATGTGTATAGTCAATTTAATTGATTTAAAAACCCTGATGTCAATTGTAATTTGCATAGGAGATGTTTTTGTTGTGATTGCACCTTTATACAACAAAGAAAATGTGAAATATTATTTGATGCGATGCACTGAAGGAAAGATGAAGTTATTGGAGGACTACGATGACAAAGCATTTACATATGAGAGAGGATCCATCATTTGAAAAGATTAATTTTTTCAACAGACTCGTATGACTGAAAATTATGTCTACTTTCAGGATTATGAACCTGATGTTATATCTTTTCAATATAGTCATTTAGTATGTGCATCTCAAATAAAATTGGTACAAGTTCCATCGAAAAAACATAAAAACTAGAAAATGGAAACTGTCCAAATATGACCATGAACGAATAATTGAGGACGACATTCCATTGCAATGTTTTTAACTATATCGAAAATGAATTGATCGATGTTTTTGTGCATGTCAAATGTTGTGTATAATATACTTTTATATTGAGAACTATGACTATGATCTTGAATGGGAACTAAAATAAGAGTTTAAATGATTTTTTAGCATGTTGAAACCTATTCGATAATTATTTGGTAATTAGAACTTTAATAAAAGTTGGAAAACATTGAAAAATGTTATATTTCAACTATGGAATGTTGAATGCAAATGTAATTTTACAAGTATTAGATTAAGATAATTAAGTCCATTATATTTAGGGATCTATGGTATTTAAGTATGGGAAGAAAATCCTAAATTGGAATCCTTATCAATTTTGATATGTGGTTGTATAGTTAAAACCATTTGACCTTGATTGAATTTGAAATATTTTAGCGTAATATATGTGGTCTTTAATGTGTAATTTCGTGAAAAGATTTGGATTGTGATGAATCCATTTCACGCTTCTCTAATGTATTTAATAATGAGAAATTATTATTCTTGATCCATTAAATGGGATGATCCATTAGTGGCTTTGTGGTGGACTGAACAATTCATATGAATATGATCCATGAATTTTTTGGAACTTTGCTAACCTATGGTTTTTAAATTAATGATAGATGCACAAGGATAATATCACTTGTGTACATAGAATTTACTTCCATTTGATCTAGATTGTATGAAGATCTTATTTTGAATTCTTGACAATATCACTAGTGTAGATAGAATTTAGTTCCATTTGATCTAGATTATATGAAGATCTGATTTTATATGATGATGAAATTGAACATAATTAGTTAAGTTCGCATAACTGAAATCATGGCAAATGGAGATAACGATCATTTTATTTTTAATCACAAACAAGGACTACAAGATTGTGAAGCTTATGCTAGATTAGTGTTAGAACAGTAATCCATACTTAGTACCATAGTCCATAACCATAGTCAAATTTTATTGCTCATGTGCTTCATCACACCATAGTTTGGACTAGGTGACTTTAGTTGGTCAAATACCCACATTTGAGAGTGTTCACACCCACTTCCAAGCAAACCAGTTCACCCAACCTCCTGTTTTTCCCACAAGTGCACCCTCATTAAATGCTGGAGTGCTCTCTCTCCTTGATTTGAGGAATTACTGTTGACTAGGAGAGCTAGGGTGGATTTTGCCCAATTTTGGATAGATTTGGAGCATTTATTGCTCCCTTGGTCCTCCCAAACACCTCTTTTTGCTCACTCACACCCGCATTGGCCTCATTTATGACCAAGCATGCTTCAGCCACCTTCACACATGAATTCGTGACTGTTTGGGATGATTAGGACTGAGTTGGACCCACCTAGGCGGGATTGAGGCCAATATGGCAATTTTGACTTGTACACTTATCTTGAGCTATCTAATGCTCTCGAATTTCTCATGGATGTAATAAAAACATGTTCTTATGTTAGACAGTCAGATAATGCAAAGATTAAGTTCACATTGTGTGTAAAATTGTCTCATTTTTCAAGCTTTTTCATTGGTTTTGCAAATAATTCGATTTTGTGAGGTTCTCCATAGCTCCTAGATATTATTGTGATCAAAATACTCACATGGTATCAGAGCCATTGTTGATTTAGTGAGTTGCAGATCAATATTGAGCATTGAACTGCATTCTAGAGAGGATTTCCAGATAAAAATTGAGTGTTTTTTGCAGGTGTTTCAGTAGTTTTCTCACCATTAACGCAACAATAATGGAAGCAAACCAAATGTTGCTCACACCCTTCAATTTATTCGATTGGAAGGCTGAAATGGTTATCAAACTGAGATTTAAGGGTCTCTATAGAGTAACCATGGGCATAGAAGTGGAGCCAAACTCTGCTGTGGAGAAAGCAAAGTACTACAATTGACTTGATGAATCTTATGGATTGCTATGCCTGAGCATTTCGAGAGAACTCTTGTTTCATACAGACAGTTTGACAACCCCAAATGAAGTATGGGTGAAGCTAGAATCACTCTTTGGGAAAACTGATGAACTGAGAGGCCACCAGCTTGAAAATGAGCTCATTAGCTTGAGCCCAGTGCATTTTGAAACCATCCAGGAGTTCTTCACTAAGTTCAAGTCACTAGTGCTTCAACTGCAACAATGTGGAATTGTTAAGAAGGAAGAACAATTGATTTTGTCCATCCTTTCAAAGCTAGGCCCAGAGTTTTCTGTATTTGTTAGCACATTTCACTCAGCCAAGATGACCCTTCGAAATTGGCAAATGCCATCACTAGCTACCTTCATAAAGTGTCTCACTCAGGAGCAGGAGAAACTAGTTCAGATGGGCACCATAAAATCAAAGGACCAAGCACTGGCAATGAGTGTTTCAAATGCCAACAAAGGCAAGCAGAAAGCCAAGAATTTGAGGCAGCCAGAGAAGAGGAAGTTTGACAAGACCAAGTCTCCAGATGGAGGTTCGAATCTGTCAAAGGAGAAGGACAAGAAGGGAAAGGAAAATACCAAATGCACCTATTGTCATAAGGGATGGCATCCATAGAGCTCATGCATGAAGAAAACCATTGACTCAATGGCGCAGCTGTTGGAGAAGAACAACATCCCAATCCCTGAGGGCGCAAGGAAGAAAGAGAGCACCTAAAATCTTGACAATAAGGAGAAATGTCATGCTTTGGTAGTAGGTATTTCGAATCCCTCATCCTTTATCATTGATTTAGGAGCTTCCAGACATATGGTTTCATCCAGAGAGCTCTTCTCTTCTATGCATTCGAATGGTGGCTCAACAATTTGAATGGTAGATGATTTAGAAATCCAAACCAAGGGGATTGGTAGGATTGACATGGAGCATGGCTATTTCAGTGATGTGCTCTATGTACCTTCATTGGCTACAAATTTGCTATCAGTTTATCAAATGAACCATACAGGAGAAGCCAAGAGAGTAACATTTACTCCAGATTTGGTAGAAATCTCAGAAATTTCTTCAAATCAAGTTGTGGCAGTGGGGTATGCTAATCATGAAGAGAGAATGTACAAATTCTCCAATTTCATTCCAAATTCTAGTGACCATGCTCTTATATCTCATGCCAACGAGACCTCCAAGTTGTGGCATGAAATATTTGGCCACATGAACTACAAATATCTCCAGACATTGCACAAGGACGAGATGGTGGAAGGGCTTCCAGAAATCAAATCTTCAAATGGTGCATGCATTGGTTGTGTAGTTGGAAAGCATCCTGAGTGCAACTATGAGAAGGGAATGGCAAGGAGAGCCACTCAACCACTTGGATTGGTACATTCAGACCCCATTGGTCCTCTTTCCACTCCATCATATGGTGGATCAAGGTATGTACTCACATTCATAGATGACTACTCTCGATTCCGATGGGTTTACTTCCTTAAATTGAAATCAAAAGTGTTTGAGAAATTGAAGATTTGGAAGGCCTTAGTGGAGAATCATAGTAGTCATAAGATAGAGATCCTTAGGACTGATATTGGAAAGGAGTATGTGAACAATAACATTCAGCATCTTTGTGAGGAATGTGGCATCCAAATGCAACATTCAATCCCCTACATACCTCAACAAAATGGTGTGGCAGAGAGGAAAAATAGATCTCTCAAAGAGATGGCCACTTGCACGATTGAAACTAGGGATCTAAGCCCTAAGCTATGGGCTGAAGCCATCAATTGTGCTGCTCATATTCAAAATAGAGCCTTTCACAAATCAGTCAAAGGAAAAACCCCCTATGAGGCATGGTTTGGTAAAAAACCAAATGTGTCAAATTTCAGAATTTTTGGGTCTAGAGCATGGGCTCGAATTCCATCAGAAAAGAGGAAGGCTTTGGAGCCACAAAGCAGAGAATGTATCATGGTTGGATATGGTGAAGACACAAAGGGATACAATATCTTTGACACATCCACACTTAAAAATTTCTTTGAGAGAAGTGTGCAATTCGAAGAAGAACCAATTCCTGATTTTGAGCTTGCACCGGGGGAAAGCTCTTCTCCTCCACACCTTAATGAAATTAGTGATGATTCCAGTTCTGATTTTTCTGATATTGCTGAAGATGACATGGATGAAGATGAAATTGATGTACATGAGTCACCATTAAGACCCAAGTGGGATGAAAAAATCATACAAGGTGCAGGTGAATTGGCAGGCAATCCCCAAGAGCCTAGGAAGACTAGATCTCAAACAATCAATGCTTCCTTTGCAAATGAAAGTGAACTTGCTGATCACTGTTATATGATGATTGGATCTGATCCAACATCATATTAGGAAGCTCATCATGATCCAAGGTGGAGAACAACAATGCAAGAAGAATTCCAATCTCTCCAAGAGAACAAAACATGGGATTTGGTGCCTCTTCCTCCCAAGAGGAAACTTGTGCAATGTAAGTGGATTTTTCGAACCAAAACTGTTGTTGATGGTTCTAATATGAAGTATAAGGCTAGGTTAGTGGCTAAGGGCTACTCACAAATCCATGGTGTGGATTATACAGAGACCTTTGCACCGGTTGCAAAGATGGACTCAATTAGACTAGCTCTAGCCATGCCAGCTAGTAAGGGTTGGGAAGCTCACCATATGGATGTTAAAAGTGCATTCTTACATGGTGAGATATAGAAAGAGATCTATATGCAGAAACCTGAAGGATTCCAAGAGGATCCCACACTTTTTTGTAGGTTGAATAAGTCACTCTATGGACTCAAGCAATCCCCCAGGGCTTGGTATGCCAAAATGGATGCTTTTTTGCTCTCAATTGGTTTCTGTCGATGCAAGTCTGATCCAAATGTTTATTTGCAGAAATGTGATGATAATTTGTAGGTCATTGTACTGTATGTTGATGATATTTTAATTACAGGGATCCGCAACAAACAAATTGGCTCAATCAAAGCTTCTTTGCACAGTGAATTTGCCATGAGCGACCTAGGATTGCTAAGGCAATTTTTGGGTTTGGAAATTGAGCAATCTGAGAGAGGTATATTGCTGAGTCAACCTAAGTATGCTTTAGACCTGTTATTGAAGTTTAAAATGGCTGAATGTAAGGAATCCAAGTGCCCATTCCTTTTAGGCATAAAACTAGGTGAATTTGAAGACTCTCCATTGGTGGATTGCACACTCTACAGGCAGCTAGTTGGAAGCTTGTTGTACCTTACACATAGAAGACCTGATTTGTCTTATGCTGTAAGTGTTGTAGAAAGATATATGCAGCATCCACATGAGATCCATTGGAATGCAGCCAAAAGGATCCTTCAATATGTCCAAGGAACAAAGAGCTTTGGGGTACACTATGCAGCTGGTTCTTCACTACAACTAGCTGGATTTTCTGATTCCGATTGGGCTGGAGATCCCATTGATAGAAAGTCCACTTCAGGTTTTGTTTTCATGTTTGTTGAAGGTCCCATTTTCTGTTCAGGTAAGAAACAACATACTATTTCACTTTCATCAGCAGAGGCCAAGTACAGGGCAGCAGTGAACGCAACCACACAGTGTGTTTGGTTGCAAGGCATTCTTCAGGAGTTTGGTGTTGCTATTGATTCTCCAACCAAAATTTGGGTGGATAATCAAAGTGCCATCAAGATATCTACTGATCCAGTACAGAGGCAAAGAACAAATCACATTGAAATCCATATGCACTACATTCAGGGCTTGGTGCATGACAGGGTAATTTCCTTGTAGTATTGCCCATCCACCGAGCAAACTGCAGATATTTTCACCAAGTGTTTTACTGAGAAGACCTTCACTCACTTGAGAGATTTTCTTGGGGTGAGTGATGGATGGTGATTGCTGCAATTTTATTGCAGGTTCAACCCCATGTCCATTTTAGAGGGAATTTTTTATCCCATGTGGTTTTACTTCTTGTCCTCGGTTTATATGGACAAATAAAATTTTTGTTTGTAATGAGGTGACTTGAGCCTTTGTTGCCAAGGCCTCCCACTTATTTTCATGAGTGGTACTAAGTTCTGGTTAAGGGGGGGCGTTAGAACAGTAATCCATACTTAGTACCATACTCCATAACCATAGTCAAATTTTATTGCTCATGTGCTTCATCACACCATAGTTTGGACTAGGTGACTTTACTTGGTCAAATACCCACATTTGAGAGTGTTCACACCCACTTCCAAGCAAACCAGTTCACCCAACCTCCTATTTTGTCCACAAGTGCACCCTCATTAAATGCTGGAGCACTCTCTCTCCTTGATTTGGGGAACTATTGTTGACTAGGAGCACTAGGGTGGATTTTGCCCAATTTTGGATAGATTTGGAGCATTTATTGCTCCCTTGATCCTCCCAAACACCTCTATTTGCTCACCCATGCCTGCCTTGGCCTCATTTATGACCCAACATGCTTCATCCACCTTCACACCTGAATTCGTGACTGTTTGGGATGATTAGGACTGAGTTGGACCCACCCAGGGGGGATTGAGGCCAATTTGGCAATTTTTACTTGTACACTCATCTTGAGCTATCTAATGCTCTCGAATTTCTCATGGATGTAATAAAAACCTGTTCTTAAAATTTTCACATGTTAGACAGTCAGATAATGCAAATATTAAGTTCACATTGTGTGTAAAATTGTCTCCTTTTTCAAGCCTTTTCACTGGTTTTGCAAATAATTCGATTTTGTGAGGTTCTCCATAGCTCCTAGATCTTGCTGTGATCAAAATACTCGCAATTAGAGAAATGTTTATTTACAATAAAACTGATGAAAATTCATCAAATTGTTGTCTAAAATCATTGCTCTAATTTAGCATAAGATTCACAATCCTGAAATCCTTGCTTATGATTAAAAAAAAAAATCATTAAATCCCCATTTGCCATGATTTCAACAGCATCTATAGTTCACAAACTACAAAAGTGTTGTACCTGAACATTGAATATATGAATCATTAGTTAAAAATTGAAAGTATGAATCATTTATATAAGATTCAAGTTATCATTTATATGAAATTCAAGTTTATTGTTGAAACCAAGATTATATATTAAAAGACAACCAAGAGGGTTGAAACCTTTACTCAATTTTTTTTGCATCTACACTAAAATTTTTTCAAAATGTTTTACATCTGCACTCATAAATTCAAATAAATGCACTAAAAATGGTCAATACTACAAATTCACACTCAAGAATTAAATCATGTAGGTCTTAAAACTTGTAACTTTAGATTGCACCTATCAAAACTTGAGGTACTCAAGAATTAAATCCTGCGGGTCTTAAAACTTGTAACATCAGATTGCACCTATCAAAACTTAAGGCACTCAAGGATTAAATCCTGTAGGTCTTAAAACTTGTAACTTTAGATTGCACCTATCAAAACTTAAGGTACTCAAGAATTAAATCCTGCAGGTCTTTAAAAATTGTAACTTTATATTGCACCTATCAAAACTTAAGGCTAGCATATACTGAAACTCAATAAAGAAAGATTCAGGAGTGCAAACTGTAGAACACTATATTCTATGAACTAATTTAAAAAAAAAATAGCTAATGTCTACTTTACATAAAATTTGCAATCTAAAAATTATGAAAAGAAGGTACGTCAGCTAAATAGTGTTGGTCTACATCACACAATGATCTAAACAGGCTCCAAAAACAATCACACATGGAATTTATATTATTCATAAAGTAAAATATTTTAAACATTAAAACATGTGTACTAATATCTTTTAAAACCATTTCAAAATTGAACATTAAACTAGATATAAAATTGACTATCATTATGAAAGAAAATTGTAACTTGTACATACAAATTTAATAATACATACATTCATGAACATCATGCAAAATCATATTCTAAGCATTTATCACACAAAATATGCTATGTAATTAGCCCAAAAAAAGGTTAGATCATTCAAAGCAAATACAAAATATGTAAGTTCAATGTACATGTATATGATAAAAAAAAATGTTCGCGAACATGTGAGTTCAATATACATATATAATCCAAAAATAAAGATCCTGGATGTCCAAAACAACTACAATATATGTATCAACATGCAGATATATACAATATCATAGTATGGGAAAACAAAAGAAGAGCAATAAAAATCATTCTCCAAATGAAAGTCCACCACTATCCTCCACTGAGGTCTTCCCTTTGCCTCGAAGTGACCCAACCTACAACATGTATACAAGCAAATTATGAATATCATAAATTATTTTAAACAGTTTTAAACTAAATTCAAAAAAATAAAATATTAAACTTATAAAAAAAAGTGAAAAGAATAGTTTAATTATTAACAAAATTACCTCAGTGCCAATATCCACATCCATCAAAGAACTTATATCCTCACCACCAATTCCATATGTTCTCTTGTTCCCTAAAATTTAAATTTGTTAATAAATAAAACATTGTGCAAGCAAAATAAACTAAAATTAAGCAATTCACTTAAAACCAAAACAAAAAAATTAAAATCATGAGCTCACAAGAGATGGAAAATCATCAAAAAAGTTGGAATCTAAATGAACCTGCATGGATAAGTGACATTAACAATAAGATACATAGACAAATTAAAATTTAAAAAAAGCATACAATATCTTTCAAACATAAATATGTAAATAATAAATATACCTCTCTAATATGCTCTTCTACATTTTCACTAGTGGAGAGTCGAAAATCATGTTCATTCAACATTCTAGAAAACTGCAACCAATAAATATTTACGTAATATATTTATTGCCATACATAAAAAAATACATAATGTCATAGATATAATGTAGTTCAAAAAGTTCAATTCAAAATGAATAAAAAAATTAAATAGATTGTAGGTACATTAACAACAAACCTCTCCTATACTCGACGTGTCATGGGGTAGGAAATCCGAAGCTATATCACGAAAAACCTTAGCATAATCCCTAATAACTTCAATGCTCATTCCATCTACCTCATCATTCATTTTGTAAGCAAACTTTTGACGAATAGTGGCTTGAGCCATCTTTGGAACCAATCCCACATCAACTCCTACAAATGCCGACGTTAAACTTGGCAACAAAATCCCTTGCAGTTGTCCCAAGTTGTGATGTGGGTTCCATCTCCGATTTTAAAGTCACAATCCTAGCTGGGCGAGATATCTAAATTGGAGGTTGAAGAGTTATGGAATCTCTAAGAGCACCTTTTTGATTGTAAATTCACCCCTTTCCAACTCCATAAAAGATAGAATGAATATCGGTATAGTCTAGCTTCATATTTAAAAAAAACTTTGCATAAAAAAAGCTAAAAAAATAATTAGGAACCTCATCGTTCCATGGAAACCGACCATAGGTTGCAAGGAACCAATCATATAATAGATGTGCAAGTTCAGAGTGCTTGAAATATTGCACTTTCAACATTTTTCACTTTAGGTCATCTTTGAAGTTAAACATTGAGTTGGCCTATTCTTTGGTCACTCTCTCCTTCACAACAACCCATTTGTCCAGACCCATCACTTGTGCCTTTCTCCTCCACATCAAGTCAACAAAAACATCCGTCGTTGGTCCCAGATCCTCATATACCTCAATGAATTTTTGTAATTATCGCAAAACAATCTCTAGAATTTGTTTGCTCTCTGGAGGGAGATCCAAACTAGAAATATCATGTTGCAACTTGTCATAGTGAGATCTACAGCTTTCAAGGGTTGTTTGTTGAATACCACTTTCCCATGGAAGCTCCTCAGTTAAATCAGATGGATAAGTCGTTATGGGTGTACAACCCACATCTAGTTCAACATATGTCATCCTGGCTCGACCTTCGTCCCTCTGTGTATAATAACGAGCCTCTTCCGAACCTTTCTCTACACCCACATTTGTTTCAACATCTGTCCTCCTTGATCGACCTTCCTCCCTCTGTGTAGAATTACGAGCCTCTTCCGAACCTTGCTCTGCTTCAAAAACATACACAATTGTGTGTAAACATGTACAAACTTTTTGAACATGCACAAAATTACAATTGATACATGTATTAAAACATAAATGTTCATACCAACAGAAGGTCGAGATCGATGTTCTCCCATAGAAGATACAGGGGAATCATCTGTACCCCTTTGGCCTCATTGGTGATCGGATGAATGTGAACTGTACAATAAGCTTGAATCCCGAGGTGAAGCTGGAAACCTTTGATTATCACTCGAGACAAAAACTCCCGATGACCATGATGACCTCCTACGCCTTTGCCTCAAAGACTCCTCTCTTCCATTTGATATGATGCCTACATTTACACAACTATCAACTCATAACATATTCAAATTCTACATGTTTTGATATTTTAACATTCCAAACATTTAACCTCATCTCCCAAAGAAAGATGTTATGTTATATAAGACAAAATCAAGATTGTAAGTGTTGTTATGATTTGTACTTATGGAACAACTTTACTAATGAAGTTTTGAAAAGGTGTTCTATGCACTATGAGAATCTATGACCTAATTACATAAGTCCAACATGTCATTTCTCGATGAACTACTCGAAGGTAGAAGATACGTGAAGCAACTATACTAACTACTAACGAAGATTGGAGAAGGTGTTCTATGGAGTAAAACACTCACTAAAACGAATGGTCAATTGTAATTTTGACAATCCAACCATTTGAGGTACAACACCCATGTCCAATGGAAAACGTTTAATAGCGTATAGATGAGATGGAATTTATGACTTGGATTGAATTATAGAAGTGTGTTATATATGTTTGTTCAAATGTGAAAGTGGTAATAAACATTAGGCTCATGTGAACTTGATGTAGACATTGGAACACCATTTGCTGCAAAGATTCTCCAGTGATCAAACTCTTTCAGGTATGACAGGGGAGTATGTACATCAAAATTGAATCAATTTGCACTAAATGTATGCTAACTATGCACTAAATTGGTACATCTATGCTAACTACATGAACATAGTTCATGCGTTAGGGTATCAACAAAGTTCATGAACTCTATTCATGCACAGTCTAGCATCCCATTAGGCTCATGTGAACTTGATGTAGACATTGGAACACCATTTGCTGCAAATATTCTCTAGCGATCGGACTCTTTTAGAGATGTCAAGGAAGTATGTACATCAAAATTGAATCATGTTGCACTAAATGTAGGACAGTTCTAGATGTTAAGAAATTGAAATTGTGTGCATGATTCCCAGAGAGGGCAGGCAATGCACAATTCTGAAATCCATTTCAACTCTGTAGATTCACTAAATCAATTTTGGGTTGTATTCTCAATTGTGAATTATTGATTTTTAGCTTCATGTTCAGCTTTTGTTGAAAGAAATATTATATTACAAATCACAAGAGAAATTGTGATTTGAACTATTGCCAGGTTGTAAATAGTATTGCCATTGTGGAGGTAAAGGAGATGAAATATGTTCATGAACAACGATGAACTCTTCTCATGAACAGATTTCATGAACTCTATTCATGAATAGAGATGAACTCTGCTCATGAATAGAGTTCATGAACTCTGTTCATGAATAGAGTTATCTTTGTTCATGAACATAGTCCAATTATTTGTATGATAATAAATTCATTTACAGCTAATGCAAAGCTATAAATGGAATTAACTATGTTATAATTTATTTTTCAAAACATTGATATTATTGAAAATGAATGTATATGTCCATAATTTCAAATTATGTTTTAATTCTAATGTCCCGAAACTCAAATAAAATAAAAATACCTACTAAACAAGTATTTCACGTTTTCAAATGCATTTAACGCCCGGTAAATTAGCATTATATGAAATATACTTTCTATACTCGTAAACTGTAATGTAGATGCAATCTAATTTGAATTGTTCAAGGCCTTAGATAAAGTGAGTGCCACAACATGGAAGAAATCTGTTCATGAACAGAGTTCATGAACATAATTCTCTGTTCATGAAATCTGAGTTCATGAACTCTGTTCATGAATATCCTAATTTTTACCGACGTTTTTTAAAATTCGACAATATGACATAGTGGGTCTGTGACTCCTTTCCAATATTTTATATATAATTTGTAGACAATTGAATTTACAAATAAATTTACTCACAATATTAAATAGACAACCATTACTATGAACAATTTAATACAAACAACTATAAATAAGTTAGAATAATAAGCCACTAAACAAAAATAACCACTTAGTTGATCTGCAACCTTTTTATTGATTTAATAGGCAATGTTCTCTAATCAATTTACATCCACAAAACCTATTGAACCTATGAGTAGGTTTTTAGATCATACAACCATCTACACTACATAAAGTAAATTGAAAAAAAAAATTAAAATAAAAAATACTCTTTACTCATTTACAAATTTCATTTTTTTTCCACATAAAAATATAAGCATTCGCTTTGTATTAAGAAAATGAATTTTACATAGCCCATATATGGATGCTTCATATATTCAGTTTTATGGCCATATCCCATAGTAAGTCATGAGTATTTGTTTCTCTTCAATAACATTATGTTCATGAACAGAGTTCAATGAGACTCTGTTCATCCTATAAAAAAAATACACCTAGACTAAGGGATTTAGTATTACCTTTTGACCAAATTTCTTACCAAGAAGGGAAGTTGAACGTCGAAAGCCTTCTAGAGAAGGGAAGCCAAACCCTGAACGTCGAAAGCTTGCTGAAGAAGGGAAGCTGAACGCTGAAACCCTGCCAACAACCAAAACGGGTATTAGAATGCCAAATACACAACAAAAATAACTGAAATGAGAAAATTCCATGCCATATTTCCTATCAAATTACCTAAAAATTACCTATCGAATTGAATTTTTCACTTCACACTCCACGCACGTAAGGTGGTGAAAGAAGGTGGCAGAAGAAGGTGGAAGATTCGCAGCTGCAGGAGGACGTTGGCGTCGCAGCAGCACAAAGTGGCGGAAAGGCGACGTCAAGCAGCAGGCGGGGTCGGCAAGGCGATGTCAAGTAGCAGGCGGGGTCAGAAAGGAAGGCGACGTCAAACAATGTGGTCAACAAGAGCAGGGTGACGTCAAGCAATCAAGGTCCCGACAAGTAGCAGGGCGACGTCAGTATGACAGTCGGGGCCCAAAAAAATTTGGAATAAAAATCCAGTAACAGGGCCTCATCTAGCCTTATATGCAAACCAAATGTTTAGACGAATAATAATTCGGTCGAATAATTATTCGGCCGAATAATTATTCGGCCGAACTATTATTCGACCGAACTATTATTCGGCCGAATAATTATTCGACCGAATAATTATTCCGACGAATTATTATTCGCCCGAATAAACATTAAAATATCACCGAACAAATTTCCCGACCGGCACTGCCTCACATACAGTTCTAGGCCGCCGTTACTTTTAACGGTGAGCCCTGAAAATTTATTCGGCCGAATAAACTTGCGGTTTTTCAGCCGAATAAAAAAATTATTCGGCTAAATAAATAATTTTATTATGCCAAATGAATATTTTTATTTGGCCAAGTAGCTTCCGCCATGCTTCTCCCCCACCCGATTCTCATGAAATAGACACCCATCTTTGTGGATTCACCCACTAGCAATTTTTTGAACAAATTTATAACCCCAAACATCTCGGCCTCTTACATATTTATAGGGCGCACACAACTTGCCCCGCTCCCACTACACCACTAACTAACTACTCAAATCATTAATGCAAGTGGAAAAAACCCTAACAAACTTAGTTAACCCCTCCCCTTGACACATTAAAATGACCATATTCCTGGTTTCTTGGATGCTTCGTCGGAGTTAACAACTTCGTTGAACCTCATTTCCTTGGTTATGTCCACACCAAAACGGCTTTTTCAAAAATTGGTACCCAAAACTTCCTAGGCCTAATAGTCTAGAAGGTTACTATAGAATATTTGTTCATAACTATGCACAAATGTTGGTGCTTTTAACATCACTATTAAAAAAGGATGCCTTCATATAGGATAAAAATGTTGAAGCTTGTTTTGAAAAGTTGAAAATCATAATGACATCCACTCCGGTCTTGGAAGCCCCATATTTCACAAATTTTTTTATCCTTGAATGCGATGTAGGGACAAGTGTAGGAGTTGTGTTGATGCAATATAATGTTAAATTTTGAGCATTAATTCATTATACTCTAGGATCTTTGCTGAGAGAATAACATATACAGTATATCAATGCATGACAATCACAATATGACAAGCATCACAAGAATCAAAAGCATAAGAGACAAGAGACACAGAGTTTCCGTGGGGAAAACCCTAAGGTGAAAAACCCCACAACTTCCTCAGAGATAGAGAGAGCAATGGCTCAACCAAAATACAACCAAATAACACTGAGATAGTCTCCTAGAAGATGATCCTTTTCTTCCTCACTAGTGCGCCACTTCTGAGAGTGAGAGTAAGTTACTTTTTCGAGTGAGTAAAATAGAGATCTCCTATCTCTATTTATACTCACCTTTTTTCCCAGTGACCTTATGGGGCCTACTTGTCTAATTAGATACATACACATTATATTATATATAATTCTGGGCCGACCCCACATAGTGGTCTAATAACCCATCGACAAGTACACACACTTGCGACACTTGTCAATCCACATGACGACACTTCCTTATAGAGGAATAACACATTTCTTATAAGGGTACAATAAATATAAATAAAATACACAGGCGAAATACATTCCGAAGTTACATATACATCAACACTCCCTCTTAACTAGGAAGGTATTTCTCGACACAGATCTGCTAGACAAGTCTTCTTCTCTGGATCATCGTCATCATCATCATCACTACGGCTGCTATCTCAACCAATCTCTGACTCTACTCGTCATAGGAAGTTCTACAGAGCCAGTCCTTTTTCATACTGGATGTAGGCCCACCACCTGCAGGTATTCATCATCACCAGCCATACTATGGAATCCTCAGGACTTATTACGTGCGTCACAAAAACTCGAAAGAGCATCCCAGGATGTTATGAGCACACAACTCTACCTATAGGATCTCCCAGGGCAATGAATTACATGTGACCTCACCACAAAACCTCGCAAGAGCATCCCAAGCTGTTACGAGCACACAACTCTACCTATAGGATCTCCCAGGGCAACGAATTACATGTGGTCATGGAAAAACCTCGCAAGAGCATCCCAGGACTGATTATGGGCACACAACCCAACCTATCGGATCTCCCAGGGAACTGAATTATATGCCATAGGACAAAACCTCGAAAGAGCATTTGCTAGATATCCCAGGGCACCGAATTACATGCCATAGGAAAAACCTCGAAAGACTATCTGCAGATCTCCCAGGGCACCGAATTATATGTCCTTCCAAAACAAAACCTCGAAAGAGCATTTGCCAGATATCCCAGGGCACCGAATTACATGCCATAGGAAAAACCTCGAAAGACTATCTGCAAATCTCCCAGGGCACCAGATTACATGCTCATCTGCACAACCTGATCCACGGCCACAAAGTATCAACCTGATACTCACCATACATCATCCTGATGTACACATGATCACCCTGATCATCATCACTGCAACATCCTGCTACATATCATCTGGAGAAGCTCGTCATCCACGATCATCCTGATCATACAATGCATCCATCTGATGCACACCAAGTATCTACCTGATACATATCATCATACACAGTGTATCTACCTGATACATAGATACATGATCCACACAATGTATCCATCAACATACATGATCTACCTGATCATACCTGATACATATCAATATACATGATCTACCTGATCATACAATGTATCCACCTGATACATATACAGATACATGGTCCAAGCATCCAACATGATGCATATACACAATACATACAAATGATCCATCCAATCATATCCAGCATCCAACATGATGCGTACATACATACAAATGATCCAACTGATCATATCCAACATCCAACATGATGCGTACATACATACAAATGATCCAACTGATCATATCCATCATCCAAAATGATGCATACATACACACATAAAAATGATCCAACCGATCATATCTAGCATCCAACATGATGCATACATGCATATACAAAAATGATCCAACCGATCATATACAACAGAAACCAGAACATCATCCTGATGCTCATCATCCAGCGCTTATATCCACAGCCATGTGAAGGATCCTCCTTCCAACATGCTTGGAATGGCTTTAGCAAATGTGTCCATCACTTCTTCCTCGAAGTGTCCTTGATCTGAAGAACGCCAAGCCTCTATCTGAAGTACTTGAACTTCACCCTGGCTAGTGGCTTCGTCAGCACATCTGCAATCTGCTCGTCCATCGCAACATATAGGAGCTTCACAGCTCCTCTCTGCACCGTATTCCTGATATAGTGATATTTGATGTCTATGTGTTTCGACCTGTCATGAAACACTGGGTTCTCGGATAGCTTCACACAACTCTGGTTATCACAGAAGATACCAGTAGCATCCAACAGGAGATCAAATAACTCAGACAGTAGCTTCCGTATCCATACTACCTCACAACTAGCTGAACAGGATGCAACATACTCTGCCTCAGCTGTACTTAGTGCTACGCAGGACTGCTTCCTGCTAAACCAAGAGATCACACCTGATTCCATACTGAAGCAGCACCCATATGTGCTCTTCCTATCTGCAGCACTGCCAGCCCAATCTGAATCAACATAACCCTGCAGGTTAAACTTTTGATTCGCTTCATACTTGAGCCCATAATCCACTGTACCCTTCAGGTACCTCAGAACATGCTTTACAGCAACCAGGTGAACACTCCTCGGATCCGTCAGGAACTGGCTCAATGTGTTCACAGCAAAGCAAATGTCTGGTCTCGTGTTCGTCAGGTACATCAAGGACCCAATCATCTGACGATACATAGAGACATCAACTGGCTCAGATGAAGCATCACATAGAAGCTTCAGATTCGATGCCATAGGTGTGGCCATGGCCTTGCAATCCATCATCCCAAATCTCTTTAGGATATCTATTGTGTACTTCCCTTGACCAAGGAAGATCCCACCTGTACTTTGCCACACCTCCATACCTAGGAAATAGTGCATCATTCCCAAATCTTTCATATCGAATTCAGCAGCAAGCTTTCTCTTAGTATCTGCAATCAGTCTGTCATCTCCTGTTACAAATAAGTCATCCACATACAGGAGTAGAATCACAGGATTCCCTTCCTCAATCTTGTAGTAAAGGTTAGAATCCGCTTTACTCTTGGTAAAGCCCAAACTAGATAGGAAACTGTCCATCCTACCATACCAAGTTCTGGGAGCTTGTTTCAAGCCATACAAAGCTTTCTTCAATTTGCACACATATGACTCCCTGTCATGTATTTCGAAACCGAGTGGCTATTCCACATATACTTCCTCTTTAACTACACCATTCAAGAAGGCAGTCTTGGCATCCATATGGTGTATTTTCCATTTCATAGCTGCAGCCAGGGCAAGTACTGATCTGATGGAAGAATACCTGGTTACAGGTGCAAAAGTTTCTTCATAATCTATTCCCTCTTTCTGAGAGAAGCCACGAGCTACAAATATTGCTTTGTATTTTTCTATACTGCCATCTGCAGCATGCTTGATTTTGTAGATCCAGTTGGAAGTCACAACAGACTTCTCGTTAGGTCTTGGGACAACATCCCAAACATCATTCTTCATTATTGATTGGTATTCCTCAACCATAGCATCCTTCCATTCTTTCTTTTCCGCTGCCTCTTCATAACTGGAAGGCTCTTTGTTCATAATGTCACTGAGTAAAGCAACATAACTGGTATGTGATCTAGTTCTCTTCTTTGCTCTGTGTTCTTCTTCTGGAATGCCAAATCTCTCTGCATCTTGAATGATCCCTCTAGCCCATGCAGGTTTCCTTTTGTGAGAGTTATCCTCACGGGGTGGATCTACAGGTTCTTGCGGATCTTCAAACTCACGAACAACTTCTGGAACTGCTTCAGTCATGGTAGTGTCTTGAAATCTAGTTTCCTTAGGTTCTTCATAAACTTCAATAGGTGCCTTCCTTGATTTGATGAATGCTGAGTTTTCATCAAATGTTACAGCCCTGCTGACATCATTCTTCTTGAACCCTGGAAAGTATATTCTGTAGGCCTTCGAGCTTTCACTGCAACCCACAAAGATACCCTTCTTTCCTGAAGGATCTAGTTTAGTTCTTTTTTCCTTTGGGACATGAGTGTATACTATACAACCAAATATTCTGAGATGGCTGACTTCAGGTTTATTACCAGAAAAGACCTCTTCTGGTGTCTTGTTATCCAATATCTTGTGGGGTGTTATGTTCTGCACATATACAGCTGTTCTAGCTACTTCTTCCCATAGATGCATAGGTAGATCTTGGTCATGTAGCATTGCCCTTGCTGCTTCCATGATAGTTATGTTCTTCCTTTCTGCAACTCCATTCTGTTGAGGATTATAAGGAGCAGTCAACTCCCTCTTAATCCCTGAATCACTGCAAAGCTTCTTGAAGTCACCTGAGGTGAATTCTCCACCATTGTCGAATTGGAATGTTTTGATCTTCTTGTTAGTTTGGTTCTCCATCAAGGTTTTGAATTCCTTGAACTTATCAAACACCTCATCTTTGTTCTTCAAGAAGTATACCCAAGTCTTTCTGGAGAAGTCATCAATAAATGAGACATAGTAAACATACCCACTCAGGGAACTGGATGACATAGGGCCACACACATCCGAGTGGATGATTTCCAGGATGTCTTTTGCCTTGCTTTCACTGCTTGGGAAAGCCTTCTTAATGTTCTTACCTTTTGCACATCCTTTGCAAACACCTTCATGTTTGGTCTTGATTTCAGGAAGACCTTCTACTGCCTTGCTTGCAATTGGAAGTACTCTATAGTGCATATGAGCAAGTCTTCTATTCCAAATTTCACTTGGCTCCATGGATTCATGCACCATGGCATGTTCAGGTTGTCCCTTCAATTTATACAACCTCCCTCTTGCTCTCCAATCACTACTGCATCATCTATGTTCTTTCCCTTTGGCCACATTAGGACTTGGCCATCCACAAATGCAACCCTCATACCTTTTGCATCCAATGCAGAGATGGAGAGTAAGTTCTTCTTGAGTCTAGGTACATAAAGGACTTCTTTCATCTTCAAATATTTTCCAGAATCTAGGTTGTAGGAGGCTTCACCACTTCCTTTGATTGGGTATTGATAATCATCCCCAAGTTTCACCTTATGGGGTGATTCATGTTCAGATAGTTTCACAAAAGATTCCTTAAACCCAGTCATGTGTTTGGAAGCCCCACTATCAATCAACCAATAATTACAACCATGGGAGATAGTACCTGTGAGAGCAGAGATCAGAACATACTCTTCTTCACTTGATGAGTCATCATCACTATCACTTTCTGCCCTAGCCTTCTTCTTTGGGGGTTCATCATCTTCGGCAGCATGAGCATGAAACCTTCTTTTGCTACCCTTCTTCTTCTTACTGGAGTTGTTGTTATTATCCCTTTTGTTCTTGGGACAATCTGAAGCAAAGTGACCCTTCTCATTGCATGTGAAGCATCTTAGGTCCTTCTTACTCTTTTGATAGGATCTATTGTGGCGAGAGTGTTCCTTCTTGGTTTTGCTTCTTTTGGTGTGAGCTGCAAGAGCTTGATCTTCACCTCCCATCTTTTCCTCAGGAGCTATAAGTCTAGCTTCTTCTTGAGAACATTCTTCCCGCAATCTGTTGAAGGAGATCAACTTCTTCGTTGCACAAATTGCTTAAATGAAGGAATCCCATGACCTGGGTAGGACATTTAGAGTGGTCATCACTACTTCACCATTCTCCACCATTTCATCTACTGCTTCTAGTTGTTCCTTGATCTGGGAGACCCTTGAAAAATAAGATTGAATGGTTTCTCCATTCTGGAACTTCACTCCTTTCAATTGGTTTCGCAGGGTCATCTTCTGATTTATGTTCTTTCCTTCAAATAGCTTGGTCAAAGATTCAAACATCTCCTTGGGTGTCTTAAGAGAAGACACATGGGGTATGAGATGGTCTTTGATATAATCAATAATGATTCTCTTTGCCTTGACCAAGTTCTTCTTATGCAATACCTTGGCCTCTTCATCCTCTGGGATAGGGATGTCTTCTTTCACATATGAGTCCAACTCGTTCTCTTCCAGGATTAACCCAATCCTATACTTCCAGGCTCGGAATTTATCAGCCCCTTCAAGCTTATCCTCAAGCTTGGTGTGGAGAGACATCTTAAAGAGTACTTCAAATGGAAATAGAAAAGATTTAGGTCTTACCACTTGAAATGCTGAAAACTGGATCTGGTCCTGGATTAGGGTTTGTCAGAGAAACCCTAAAAATTCAAAATGTGAATTTCAAATTTCTGAAAAAATAGAAAGATGAGCTTTTATGAGCTGATCAGCCTGGTGCATTCAGAATTTGAGATCAGCAAATTCTTGCCCTTCAGAATTGCCTTTTTGTCCTCCCGGGTTCACTCGAGAGAGCCCAGAATTAGGGTTTGAGTTTCCTGGAGATCTACCTAGCCAAAAATCTCGATCCAAAGCTCTAACCTTCGATTTTTGCAAGGAGCTTCCAGCTGTGTCTTCAGATTCTAGAAATTCCTATTTTTGTGGAAACCCTAATTTTTAGGGCCAAATCAGAAAATGCTCAGAATTGAATTCTGATTGGACAGATAGATGCGCCTTGATGAGTAGAGTCAATCTACTATACTGATTTTCAAAAATATGTGGAGCGAAACCCAATAAACAAGGAACTCAAGCTTCCGTCACTGCAAAATGTCTTCTTCTTAGGTTAGCTCTGATACCATGTTAAATTTTGAGCATTAATTCATTATACTCTAGGATCTTTGCTGAGAGAATAACATATACAGTATATCAATGCATGACAATCACAATATGACAAGCATCACAAGAATCAAAAGCATAAGAGACAAGAGACACAGAGTTTCCGTGGGGAAAACCCTAAGGTGAAAAACCCCACAACTTCCTCAGAGATAGAGAGAGCAATGGCTCAACCAAAATACAACCAAATAACACTGAGATAGTCTCCTAGCAGATGATCCTCCTCTTCCTCACTAGTGCGCCACTTCTGAGAGTGAGAGTGAGTTACTTTTTCGAGTGAGTAAAATAGAGATCTCCTATCTCTATTTATACTCACCCTTTTGCCCAGTGACCTTATGGGGCCGACTTGTCTAGTTAGATACATCCACATTATATTATATATAATTCTGGGCCGACCCCACATGGTGGTCTAATAACCCATCGGCAAGTACACACACTTGCGACACTTATCAATCCACATGACGACACTTCCTTATAGAGGAATAACACATCTCTTATAAGGGTACAATAAATATATATAAAATACATAGACGAAATACATTCCGAAGTTACATATACATCAACATATAAACATCCCATTGCCTTCGAGAGTCGAAAGTTAAAACCAAATAAGCAAACAAAATATACATATGACAAATAAACGTTGAAAATAATGCATGCCTTGGTCAAGTGGACGCAATACTTGTTGGGGGGTAAATTTGTCATCAAAATTGACCACAATATCCTGAAGTATTTCCTAACCCAAAAAACAATCTCACCAGAACAACAAAAATGAGTGACAAAAATCCATGTTTTCGATTTAAACATTCTGTATAAAAAGGGTAAGTAAAATATGGTTGTAGACGGCTTATCAAGAAAGCATGAAAATGATGCCACACTATATTAATTTCCATAATCATTCTTGAATGGATCTTATAAGTCCAAACTGAGTATGTCAAAAACCCAGAAAAAATGAAGCTAATAGAGGAATTTGAAAGCAATAGGGTATAACACTCCAAATACTCATGGGAGAAAGACATATTATGGTGCAAAAAAATGATATATTTTCCTAGCTCGTCAAAGTTCAAAACTCAAGTCTTAAAACAGAACCATCATTCTCTTACAACCGATCATGTTGGATTTTTAAAAACATACCATAATATACGTCAATCCTTCTTTTGGAAACGAATGAAGACTGATATCCAAAACTATGTGGATGAATATGATAATTGTCAATGACAAAAGCTTGAAATAGTTTCTCCTCCTGGGTTTCTCCAACCCCTTCATATCCCAACTCATAAATGGTATGATATATCCATATATTTTATCACAGGTCTTCCTACATCGGAAGGGAAAGGTAACATATTTGTAATTGTAGATTAATTAACAAATTATGCTCACTTCATTGGAATTTCATCAAAGAAAAAATCTAGTCAAGTCACATGTAGTTATGTAAAAAATATATTTAATCTCCATGGGTTTCCCAAAGTTATCGTCAATGACACGGACCCCAAATTTACCATCAATTTCTAGAAGGAATTGTTCCACCATCTTGGGACTTCATTAATTATGACTACCTCTTACCACCCCAAGATAGATGGGAAAACCAAAGTGGTAAATAAATGCCTTTAAAGATACCTTAGGAATTTCATGAATGATCTCCAGATGCAATGGATAAATTGGATACACATTACAGAGTGGTGGTACAATAGTACATATCATACTGTGACAAAAATGTCCCCTTTTGAGGCCTTATATGGGTATCCACCTCCAACAATGAAATAATATGTTATCAAAAATTTCAAGGATATAGTAGTGAAAGATTATGTTGTGACATCCGATGAAGTCGTTCACATTTTGAAGAATGATCTTGAGAAAGAAAGGAAACATATGAAGAAACAAGTAGACTTAAAGATAAATGATCATGAATTCAAAGTAGGTGATGTTAAAGTCACAACATCATGAGTCATTCTCCAAGTCAATCTTGTGTGTCAATATTAAGCCTCATGTGTTGAGGTAGTACCTTATAGGATCCTGAGTTGGACTCAGGAAACTTGGAGAAGAATATTGAGTGGGACTCAAGAATGGTTAAGCTTCATGTGTTGAGTCAAGTTCTTTGTATGTCAAAGTGATGATGTTGTAGGGTCTTGCTAGTCAAGGATAATGTCTTGTGTGACAAGAAAAATCCTCATGTGTTGAGGTGATGCTTTGCATGTCGAAGCATGTATGGTGTGTGATGTACTACTAACCATGGTTAACCTATTAAGTCTCCCCTAGGGACTATCCACCCCTAGAGTGAATTACTTTAGCATAAAACCACCTGGAACGATAGTAGGATAATATGATCACATCATTGGGAAAATATATATTTGATATGATAATTAAGATCGCATATGTGGACCATGCATATAAGACAAGAGATAAAGATAAGATGTGATAAGATATGAGAGAATTCGAATTGCACATAAAATAATTAATTAAGAGAGAATTCAAATTGTTAAAATTCAGTGAAGACTTCAGTATATCAAAGGATAAATTGAATTCATCACTACAATGTTGTTAACAAGAAAGAATCAGTTAAGAGAGTTAACTAAGTTATAACAAAGAATCTCTAGTAAAAGAAGACACTTATGTTAAACTAAATGATGACACTTATGTTAAACTATAATATGACACTTATTGCATGACGACACTTATGCTAAACTAAAAGAAGCCACTTGAGTTGTGACACTTGCACCATGACACTTAATTTATCCACCTAACTATGTAGGAAAGCTTTCAGTTAAGGGGAAATTTCATCCTAAGACTCAATTTAGTGAGTTAATGCACTGCATGAGAAGTGCGGCTCACTTCTTCATGCAATATTGATGCATCCATATGGAGGGCGATTTCACCATGAAGTCATAAGATAAAAATAGAATCCGATGCATGTGAAGAATATATAAATATGTTATACAGGATTGATGAATCCAATGTGAAGCAAATTCTCTTCTCCCTTGAAGGAAAGGCACTTCTCTTTATGCAAGATATTATTTTGAGTCTCTCTTCTTCATCTTTCTCTTGCTTTGTAATTGCACCGAGGGTGCTTGATGCAAAATACATTATCTTCTATCTATCAATATACAGAAAAAGTTTTTTGGGGGGTTTTCTCCCTCAAGTCATAGAGGATTTTCCCAGGTAAATTCATGTGTCGAATGTGATTGCTTATTTGTATGGTTATTATTTGATTTCAAGTATCATTGCAGCTCCAAATTAAAGATAAAAAATTAACGGGTGATTGGATGTTTGTTCATCTCCAACCATACAAAAAATACTTCACTCAATAATTCCAAACATCATAAACTTGTGCCCAAGTTCTATGGTCTTTATCAAGTACGAAAATGAGTAGGACAAGTGGCTTATGCTCTAGACATACCAAAAAAAGGGAAACTACATGATTTTTTCCATGTGTCATGCTTAAATAAAAAATTGGGTCCAACAACCGACATACAAACAAAGTTACCCCTATTAGATGATGAATAAAAATTGGTGCTAGAGCTCGAATGCATTTTAGAAGTTAAAACTAGAACACTCCAATCCATGTTAATCAATGAACACCTTGTCAAGTGGAAAAACTTACTAGAAGATGAAGCTACATAGGAGAATGAATATTTTTGTTTGTGATACTTATATTTACTAATACTTCATGGATGAAGTATTTTAGAGAGGGATGACTTGTAATATAAATAAATAATTTAAATATCATCATTATTATTGTTGTTGTTTTTAATTAGTTGGCATTGAAAAGACACACTTATTAAACATGTCTCTTCAAATTTATATAAGATGTGTTATTACTTGTAATATTCATCATTCAATTAATAAAAAATATAGTATATGGAAAATATTATTTCACTAGTCCACATCACAAAGTTTAATAGGAAATATTCCATCTATGAATGTTTCAAAGCATCCCTTGGGTTTCCGTGTGAGTTTCTTTTTGGGAAAAAAAATATAATGGGTAAGTTAGGGGTAATCAAGGGTTAATTAGTAGTAATTAAGGGTTATTTAGTGGTAGCTAGGGGTCGTTTGGGGGTAATTAGTGGTAAGTAGGGGTTAATTGGAAGCAATTAGTGATCAATTAGAGGGTTTATTAGGGGTCATTTAGTGGTAGTTAGGGATAAATTAGGGATTAATTAGTGGTAATTAGGGGTGGATTATGGAGTAATTAGAAATTAATTTGTGGTAATTAGTGGGCATTAGGGGTGATGATCAAGATATTTGATGATGGTCAGTGGTTGTCACCATTAGGTTAGGATGTTTGGTGATGGTCAATGTTTGTCATCATTAGGTCAAGATCTTTAGTGATAGTTAGTGACTGTCGTTATTATTTATAGGGAGGTTTTTAGTAATAGGAGTTAGGGTGTCATATCATAGTTAGTTAAAAAAAAATAGTGGTGAGATTAGAAAGACTTACTCATTTAGTTTCCAAATCATGAATTGACGATGATCTTAAAAGGAACATCATTGTTTTTTTTCTCACTAAACACATTTATGGCGATGGCCCTTTAATGACCATGGCTAAATCTATTTATGGATATGACCATTTATTGTGCATATTCATATGTTTTGGAAACAATATATTAAAGATCCATCGTAGGTGTGACCATAATCGATGTCACTTTTTATTTTAATGTCATTTATTAATTTATGGTGTAGCTTGAATCATGGATATTTTAACACCTTACCCCTATTCTAATCCTCAAGTATAAAAAAAAAACTTTTACTGGTTAACTATTATTATCTATCATATTATTTTTTCTTTTTGATTGTTCATAAACAATCATTTTAATTATTTTAGACTTTGATATTTCCTTTCATTTGAAATGTTGTAATATTGTTGTATTCTATACTAATATAATTTCTTGTATTTCCATCTCATTTTCTCTTGGTCTAAGAATCTTATAATCCATCATATTTACATGTTAATATAGATTTATACCACTCAAAAATATTATAAATTCTTTGAATTTAAATGAACAAAGATATTTGTGACAATGTTTATTTTTCATGAAAAAAGGATCGCGTTTCCTTTGTATTAAAGTCGACACTTTTTACATGACCCAATAGATAGGCCCCATCATATATATTATCTTGAGCATTCCCATTAATAATCGGTTTATGATTATAATCATATCATGCTATCCTTTTTTGATGTATCTACAAAAAAAAAAAAATTACAAACATTAAAACAATGCATATATGTCTATATTGCTACAATATTTTATATCAACATTGAACATAGTTGTAGCCTAGCTATCAAAAAAGAATAGGTCCCAGATCATATTTAGTAATAATATCATTGACGCATTCCCATTTCTGCCAAATGCCATTGCCAAATTGAAGCCCAATTTTGGATAGTTGATCAGCTAAGTGATTCCTTTCTCTATACACATGTTGAAAAGAGATGTGCTTGAAATGCCCCATTAACCTGTCAACTTCCTCCATAATGGATGCTAATATAATGTAATTTGGATTGCATTTATGTTTCAGCTAGTTAATGACAATGAGGGAGTCTCCAAAAACTTGTAGACTACGGATATACAAAGAGATAACAAGTTGTATGGCAAGTTTGATGGCCATAAGTTTTTCCCGATTAACAATAATTTGTGACAATGTTGTTTAGGTCTCGTATTTTATATCATTCCAGTTAACAGAATTTAACGATACAAATCAATTATTTTATAGATTTTTTTTCCTTCACCATTCTTATGAATATTCTTATGGCATTTCTCTATAATGATTTTGATTTCTTTTTGAGTTTAGTAAAAACTTCGGAAGTAGTGGATTCTCTTAACTTCATTGTATCTAATTTAATAAAAGAAATATTAAACAATTTCTTTGAATAAATTTTTTTATGTGAACTAATTTAGTATTTGATACTCTAAAACTATCAACTTGGATAAGGGTGTAAAAAAATCAATTAGAACCAATATTATTAGTCCATGCCATAGGCACAGACTATATGTTCCGCTTTTTAGTATTAATTTGCTTTGTACAAAAATATTTCTAAAACTTTCTTATACTTTATCCAATGTTGAAATAATTTACGTATTTATTTGTATTTATTTAATAAAATATTTTAATAGGTGTGTAGGTCTAATTGGTGGAAAGTGCTTGACAAGACAATTTTTCTCACTGGAAAGAATTAAGTAAAAATGAAAATAAAATAAAAATAAAATGACTTTGAACTTGCAAATGTTAAAATCTAAATATTTTGTTTATAGTGGATAGTAGTTGAGCATAATGGCATACCGATCTGGTTGACAGTTCCATAGTAATATTTCGGACGGAAGTAAATGCTTGTAGTTCTAGGTTAACTCATGACAAGTGTAGCCGGTTGTGGGCTGACAGAAGCTGTGGGTTGACAGGAGCTGCAGGTTGTAATCGGGCAGACTGTTTGTGCTGCAGTCGATGCACGAGTGTGCCAAAATGCATGTATTAGTTTTTTTTCTACTTACAGGGTCTAAATTTGACAGTAGGTGAGAAGCCACGAGATTAAGATCCTTCAAGACCTTACCTGATATCAGGTTTTTTAGCTTTCATTTATGAACCCATTTCCTGACTTGGGGTTTTGGCTTTAGGCAATATACATGTCAAAAGCAACCTGACTCATTAGGATTTGAGGAAGAAGATGCCCGAACATTCGCTGAATGGGTATTTCAGAAATGTTTTTTAGTGTATATGAAGTTAAGATTTGGTAGATTGTGAAGAAAAATTAAATATCAATATTGGGAAGTAGTGGCTCATGCATTTTGCATCTACATGGTATAGATTATCTCAAATATGATAATTGTTTCGATGATGGTTCAAAACCTAAAGTCAGGTGAGCTTCTTCTTCATCAGGGTTTCATATTTAGATTCTTTCAGTTGTCAGAATGGTTTATCTTTGTATGCATAGCAGGTACCCAAGGATGAGGGATGCACTTCTTAGGACAGGCCATCCGATATTCTATTCTCTATGTGAGTGGTATGCAAAGCTTCTCTGCTTTCTGTGGAAACTTCTATACCACTGGATGCTATAAAAAATATATACTGGCCAACAATCAAAACCATCAAGTTTTAGAAGTACTTTGTTGGTGATTCTCATACCCCTTTTTGGCGGTTTTGCAGGGGTGTTGATAATTCTACTACTTGGGCTCGCAATATAGGAAACAGCTGGAGAAAAACACTAGACATAGAGGCTAAATGGGATACGTAATTTACTGGATCATTGCAAATTGATCTTCCTGTTGAGGAATCCACGATTTCAGATTTAAAATTCCAAAGTTTTTGAGCTTGCGAAACTCAATGCTGAAACATAAGTCGATACTTATGAGGTACCCTTGTTTCCACTGTGGCTTGAGAGGTCTGCACCGGCTGCTTACAAAACTTCAATATTACATTCTTTCTGGTTATGATTCCACTCATATATTACAAGATTTCATCCATAAGTAGTTTATAACTCTATTTAAGTTAGGCATTTCTAGCATAGTAGAAACATTTGTATACGAATTTGAATTTGAATACGATTTGATACAGAAAAATTAGGTTTCAAAAATCCATTACAGCTCCAATATGGAATTATACGTCTCATAGATTAAAAAATATGAATTTGTAGAAGAATTTCCACTTCAAGAACGCTTAATAACTCAGAAAAAATTAATTAAACTTCAAGCATGATCTAGAAAAGACTTGTCAAATTTTCCTTTCACCTGGATTATAATGAAGAGCAGGGTATCTTAACATATTGTTAATTTCTCTTTTCCTGACAGCCAGGAGTTACTTGAATCCATGGAACAAGAAAGGACCTTAAGAATGAACAGGCCTCAAAAGACTTCAATCTTTCCCCACATTTCTTTTGAAGATCTGGATTTACACAATGTCTGTAATTACATTTTATATAATTGATTTTGAGATGCTGGTCATTGTTTAAGTTGCTAATTTATTTTTTATAAAAACTGGCAGGTTCGGATAAATAGTGGTGACCCAGAGCTTGAGGAGCGCATAATGCAACATTTGGCAGCTGCAGCTGCCATTGGCAGGGCTATTATATTAGAAAACCTGAGTTACTTCAGCTGCCACACCAATCTATCGACTCAACAGTACTACATCATTTATCTCCTGTGTCTAATTATGTTCCTGAGAGCTTTGAACAACATCAATAAATTGGTGATGGGACTGAGTAACAAGGAGAGAATTTAAGACGGTTTATCCCCATTCAAATGGGTGCTACACTGATTGGAATTATGTTATGTCTTTGCAATACAACTGGTGGAAATTCACAATATGAGTAGAAATATTCATGAATAGGTACACAGTCAGCCAATACTATAGTCTATTCCATGGTAGTCATTTCATAAAATATTTATGTAAATATGCTTTGCCTTTCAAAATAAAAAAGTGTGTGGCTTCGTCTGTGATAACTCATCTTAGTTATGAGAGTTTTTTCTTGATTATCATTATAAAAAAACTTTACTACATATCTATCTATCTATATAGATATAGATGTTGTCACCACTTCCATGTAATTACTTTATGTTCAATCTACATAAAAGAAACCGAATATTTACTTTTATAAAAAATTGATTCTCAGATATAAGAAACTGAATATTTACTTTTATAAGAAATTGATTCTTAGATATAAGCTGATGGTGCTCTGTCAACCTTTTTTTTAAGACAGTGATTCAGGAATATGTTTTCTCTTAAGCTTGATTATCATTTCTTTTCTAAGTTCCTTCCAAATTTGGAATATGTTTTGTCTTAAGATTGATTACCATTTCTTTTCTAAGTTCCTTCCAAATTTGGAATATATTTTGTCTTAAGCTTGATTACCATTTATTTTCTAAGTTCCTTCCAAATTTGTTTTTTCATCTGTAGAATAATTAATTCTTTAACTTCAAACAAAATGGTTGAATATCAAAATGCAATAGTTTATTTCTTTCAAACTTGATTACCATTTATTTTCTAAGTTCCTTCCAAATTTGTTTTTTTTATTTGTACAATATAATTAGACTCTTTAACTACAAACAAAATGGTTGAATATCAAAATGCAATAATTTACTTCTTTCAACCTTTGATTTTTTTTTAAAGTGAGTGATATCAATCATATTTAAGGCCGTTGTTAGTTTATAACTTTGCACAAAATGAATTAACATTTTACATATTTTTTATAATTTTTAAATAATTATTACATACAAAAAGAAATTTGTTTTCATTGAAATAGAAATTTTAAAATGCAATAATCCCGATTAGTGTGGATTTGATTATTAATATTTCTTTGATTTAATAGAAATAAACAATTTTAAAATTCTTTTAATACTAAAGAAATGAATTAAGTTGAATCCTTGTAGACTTTAAATAAGAACATTGAACTATCAACCCTATCTAATGTATTATTTGTTGAAAAATAATGTTTTAGAAAATCAAAAGTAAAAGTATTTTAATTTTAAGATTTCAAAATGGATTATATTAATTTTAAATGTTATTTTTAGATATTTGAATATTTTATTTTTTAATTATTTTTATTTATAATTTGGTTAAAAATTAAAAAATATACTTAGAATTATAAATATAATTTATTATAATCTTATATATAATTTCATTATAATAATGATATTTAAGAGTGTTGAATCCATTCAGATATTTAAAAATACAATTAAATAGGCTACTTCGTAAAGCATTTGTCATCGCCACGCCATCAATTTATCTCAGTGATAAAGTAATCAGTGATGCTCACACTTGTGCTTTGCACTAGTTTATATTAAATCCCTTTACCTCATATTGTCTTGCAATTGGATTTTCTGATGTCTCCTTAATCTTTTGTTTTCCTTCAAGTCAAAGTAAATTGCATGGTTGTATCACTGTTATTTCTTCTAAACAGAGTTACCTAGAGCTACCGAATTTAAGTTTGAGTTCAATGAAGAAAGTGGATTGGGAAATCTACGAGTGCAAGAAACTTTGAAATGGAGAAAAGCATATTGTGATTTTTTTAAAAATAGTTTAGTCATATTTCGTGCAGCTATAGTCTACACATTTTTTGTTAACATAGTTCTAGGAAGGCATGGTATCTTAGCTGAACAGTTCATGCCTATCTATGTAATCATTTTATAGATGTGGATAATGTTACATAGTTATGCATTACCAAAGTGGTAAATTCATACTTCAGATCATTTACTTATTTGAAGTGCTTGGTTGCAACTTAAAATATTAACATCTTCAATTTTTACCTCATTAATATTTTTGCTTACCTGTAACTATGATTGAGGAAAGAAAGAAAGAGGCCTTATTGATTGAGGCAATCAAAGGTATGAAATTCCAATGGCTCCTGGTCCCGAACCTGAATGCTTGACTGCCAGTGAGCATTTTTACTTGAAAAGAATGGGACAAAAGCACAAAAACTATGTTCCTGTTGGAAGGCATGGAGTATTTCGGTGTGTAATTCTGAACATGCATTTGCACTGGAAGAAACATGAAACTGTACAAGTCATCTGCAAACATTGTAAGCCTGGCCAAATACATGAATATGCAGAAGAGATAGCCAGATTAAGTGGGGGCATAGCAATTCATATACAACATGACACAATCCTTTTATATCGGGGCAAAAATTATACTCAACCAAAGGTTATGAAACCCAAGGACACACTGTCCAAGAGGAAGGTAATTAAGATGTTTTGAAATCCATTTTATTTTCTTGACATTTTTATCATTTATGGAATTTGTAGCATAGTCTTGTGGTCTGTAAATGTGCATGCCCTGTGAATACATGGAACTTGATAAATATCAAAATTTATCTGAGTATCCACTAGACAAAAATGAACACATTGGACATACATAACAGACATTTGTAACTTATCTTCTTGTCCAATTAGAAGTCAAAGTTGAAGCTTACAAATGATAAAAGGCTTATGTTATGCATTAAAATAATAGGAAGAGGAATGGTTTGGAAATTCGTTAAAGATGGGATTTCTCTGGAGTGAAATTGTCTTGTATTGTTCCTTGTCCTATTGAATTTCTTTTTTCACAACATTCATATGCTTCAATATTTACCCTACATATTTTGTCGCATCAGTAGTGGTCATTTGTTGGACATTAGTAAAATTATCTTATCTTATCAAAGTGGTTTTGCCATCATCTTTTTAGAAAATATATTTTATTCTTTTTGTTGTACGCTCACATCCTTAAATGCTCTCTCATACATTCTTTCCTTTAGTTTCTTCCACCATCTTGTGCTTAGGATCATACTTGATATTAAATGATTATAAAGTGTGGTGCTTCTTTGCGTCTTAGTTGAAAGAATATTATAGTTTAGTTTAATTTTTCTACTGTTTATGGGTAGCCCTTATTTTAGGCAACATTTCCAATTTTATCAAAAGAAAGAATGAAAGAAATTAATTATCTTAATGTCTGCAGATGACCAAAGTAGGTCGACGAACCTCGAAATACATCTAGTAGATTAGTAAAGAACTAGGGTAAACTTGCACTATAAGACTCAAGTACATGTACAAAATTGCTTTCAAGGGAAGATGAAGACCAAAAGAAGAAGATTAGTAAAGAACTAAGAAGAAGATTAGTAAATAACTAGGGTAAACTTACATTGTAAGACTCAAGTACATGCACAACATTGCTTTCAAGGGAAGACGAAGACCAAAAGAAGATCGTTTTTTCTTTGTATTGTTTATCTATAGCTCGTCACTTGTAGTGGAATATTTCCACACCTTTTCCAACCAAGTATAAGTCATGTAATAGTATTTGGATTTGAAACTGTTAGATTTTGGGGGACGTTTCTGATATGAATCTACTTATCAAAACTCTCATTGAGTACCTCAGACGATAATGCATGTGATGTACAGGAAATTCATACATTTCGTTTGGGAAGCTACTGCCAAATGGTAATCCAAAATCTAGCATGCACTCAACAGGATTCCCTATTACACGTCTTCCTCTTCCAAAATTTGGCATGCACTCAACATGATTCCCTATTAGACGTGTTCCTCTTCCACCATTCCATGAAGCACCACTTGGCCATCCATATGCTATTCCTTAAGGGGTGGTGTCCATGGACCAATAGGTGTTCCTCAAGGGACACAGACAGGTAGTAGAGGATTTGGTACTGGACGTGGAAGCGCTGGTAGTCCCATTGGGGGACATTTATCACATCACCAAGGATCACGCCAAGCAATCAAAAGTCTAGGATATGGTTTCAACTTTACTGGTCTTGAAAATACAGCGAGTCAAACATTAGTTGGAGATCCACTGTCTCAAGTTTCTCTATTGACTCAGGTATTATCCTCGCATTATTTTCACTTAGACATATTGCAATTTTTATAAGATGTTGAAATTTTGGCATGTTCTTACAGGCTTATTTAGTTGTATATGGAATTTAAATTTTCACTTTTTATTACATACAGTTTCCAAATCAAGGACTAAGCCAGAGCCTAAGGGATGGATTTTCTCTCGAGGAAATGTCTCAGCCAAAGCCTAAGGGATGGTTTTTCTCTCGAGGAAATGTCTTACGTATGATTTCAACACCATTTATTTACAGTCTTAGACTGATAAATGATCTGAAAATTGTAAGTTATTTTACAAAGTGGTTGTATAAAATTGACAGGAAATAATCTTATGTAGGGCTATCTTGGTAATATTTCAAGAGTCAAGAATCACATGTGGCTTACAATGTAGCAGAATATTCCACTCAAGTAAATATTTATTTTTGTTTAACAATATTTGGTGGTTTGCTAACTTGGTGAAGATATATTTGGAAGCAAACTCTCACTTGTTGACATTTTATAGCCATCAAAAGTGGATATGGAGTCGAGTATGTCACACAAGGGACTCAAGGTGCTTTCACTCGGGACTTTTTGAATCATACATCGCTATTAGTCATATGCAGGGCATGATTTCAACACCATTTCTTTAACAAGATAACAAGATATAATTTGATAACAAGATATAATTATACATTATGTTTTATAAAGTTACTACAAATAATAATATTTTTTGATATTTTTTATTTTGTTTTTTTTGGAAGTTTATTGGATAAAACCTCTAGATTTGACAATTTTTCTCATTCCGCGCTTTTAACAAAAATTATAAAATAAATTATTGTCCACAAACATTATACTCACCAAAAATATTTCTGACATATCACTATTTATTTTACTCAGAATACTGCGCATTGACATTGTGACAGTCTCTGTGTTGACAGGAGCTGCAGGCTTTCATTTCACAAGCAGCTCCTCAGCTGTCATTTCAATTAAAAAATTAAATCAGCTATCTTTGCCAATGTTGGATATGGGCCATTGTGCCTCCATGGGTAAGAGCAGCATGAAGCAACCTCTGTGCTCCTCCTCCCAAGGTGAGAGCAGCCTGAAGCCAAGTCGTGGATTATTACTTACCAAATTACAAGCATCTAAGAGAGAACATGAGAGCGAGCTATATTTGTAGGTAACATCAAATTCTTCTTGGCTCTCAAGTTCATCAGTAATTGCTTTGACTAGGTTTGAACTGGATGATTTTTGCACAATAATTAGTTCCTGTGATTTACAGAGCCACACAAACACATACTTTGGAGAGATTTCCAGCTGCAATGTATCTCATATTCTACATCAATGGAAATGGAGAATGTATCTCATATTCTACATCAATGGAAATGGAGAGAAGGTCTACACATTAAAGGTAAGTTTCATTCTTTAAGCGCTCTAGCTTATCAGTAAGTTCCATTCTTTAAGTGCTCTGGCTTCTGCATTACAATGTTCCAAATGCTTACAATGTTCTAGGTTTACTGGGGGCATTACAGGAAGTCAAGTTATCCTTCCTCTGGCACACTTTGGAGCATGAAGAGGTAGATGGGTTTTGTTGCACTACTTGATTTAGGGAACACATACCAAATTCTTCTTATTTGGATGAATGATTCTCTTTTATATGAATGAAAACCATGTTACTCAACCTTGGAAATTTGTGCTTTTTGGGGTGTTTGCATAAATCTATTAGCAGTTCTTGGAGGTCATCGCAGGTCTACAAATTCGAGACATGCAAGGTCATTGGCTTCTTGTAGACTATTGGCTTTCTACTTTGAATGACATGGAGGAAAACACTGGACACTCAAACTTTACATGAGCAACATTAACATTAACAGGGTTGCAGGTTTTTAATGATGTTTTCTTAAGTTGTTGTGGACATTCCAATCACAAATTGCCATTTCCTCTTCAATCAATTCTGGGAATTAGTCCCTGCCGTAGGCAGAAGACTATATGTTCCATGTTTTCATATTAGTTAGACATCAATCCATTGAAAAACATTATATTGATCAAAGTGAACAAAAATAATATGATTTTCCAATCTGTTTTATTACTTATTTTCTAAATTTCTATTGGATAATAATTATCGATGGGACATTTTTTCTCATTGTTCAACATTAGTTAAAATTCAAAAAAAAAATGCAATACATTCTATTACATACCAACTACATATAAATATTTGAGTGATTTAACATGGTCTTCCATTTGCAGCAAACATTTAAAATCAATCTGACATCTGATTTTTAGGTGTGATTGAGTTTTTTTATACAACAAATTATTTTCCAGGTTTATTGTATGTGGTTGAATTGTAATTACTTCCAACAAAACGTAAATAGCAGGCCCCACCGTCTGCTCATAGTATTCGTTATTGACCCTGTCTATCTTGATGCATGGGTGACACGTCTTCAAGGTTTCATGCTACATTTGTCCATAGCTTCATCTACTCTAACATAGCAAGAGACGTGTCAATCTCAAGATCTCTCCTCCATGATATTTATAAGGGACACTATCTCCCATTCTTTTCAACGCAATCTTAGCACAGCAGTAGTATCATATCATAACATTGCATACTCTGCATTATATTTGAAGAAGTCGATTGATCTTTCTGTATTCACAAAAATGGCAGAACAGTACAAGCAATATGGGTAGGAGAAAGCTAGAGAAGCTCAACAAACAACTCAAGTAACCATTTTTATTATTTGTACTCTCTCATTTTCTCTAGTTAGGATTGTTTTAGAAAATGATGTTACTGTTATTGATGGTATTCTATATATTCATTTTTGGCCAGGGCATGATGGGGACTGCTCAAGATAAGAGTGGTTAGGAAATGACTCATAAAAAAGCTTCTTAGTCGACTGAAGCCACCAAGGGAATGGGTCAGTCCGTCATGGGTTCAACCGAACAGGGGAAGGAACAAACTGGCTCTGTCTTATGTTCAAACATGAAGATTGTTTGATTATTTTACTTTCTATGTCTCTCAATTTATTTTTTGTTTGTAAGTTTTCTGAGTATTTATAATGTAAGATTGTGGTTTCTCCATATAAAGAATCTGGGCCGATTTCATTACGAATAGTGAATGAAATGAATAACATAGAAGATCAATGGGGATTTTCTATGTTTATCTAAATTATATTTCTACAACTACACTTTGATATCTGTTATTTTGGATGGGGTCAATGGAGTTTTGATAAGGGGAAAAGTAGGATGGATCATAAATTTAAAACTGGGTCAAATTTTTGCAACTGAGTTTATCTATTTAAGTTTTAGAGAAATCGAAGGTTGTTGGTCGATTTAAATTCGGGATTTCTCGAAACCTTAAATCATATTGAAACTGACAAATTTGTCGTAATCGATGAAACCAATTTTACTCTAAATATTCCAAAACCAATATTTTAGCACAGATAATTGTTACAAACCAATTTTCCCATACATATAATTGTTCGAGTCTATAGAAACTTTCAATTTTTGTGAACTTCGCACAGATAATTGTTCCGAGTCTATGGGAACTTTCTATTTGGGCGTTTACCAAAAATTTGTTGTAATAGATGAAACTAATTTTACTCTAAATGCTTCGAAACCAATTTTCTCGTCCATAAAATTGTTACGAGTCTATGGAAACTTTCTATTTGGGCGTTCACAAAATCGGTACTTGTGGCCCGTGGGGCTGTATGTTAGCTGTGCATGAAATTTTCAATAAACAATCAAATAAACATAAATATGGAATCTTAGCCAATCAAATACCCATAAACATGAGATCTTAATTTTGTGTTTTGCAAATTTGTTGTAATCAATGAAACCAATTTTACTATAAATACTTCAAAACCAATTTTCTAGTACATATAATTGCTCCGAGTGTATGGAAACTTTCAATTTTTCAATTTGGGCGTTCACAAATCGGTACTACATTGAGGCTGTATGAAATTTTCAATAAACAATCATAAACATGGGATCAAATACCCATAAACATAGACTTGAGATCTTAGCAGTGCATCAAATTTGCAATATTCAATCAAATACCCACTCAAGCTATACACCAATTTGATGTATGAAACTATTTTTGTGGGACAAAGGACCCTCTCTATGTAGAGGGGTAACTACTAAAATCTACAAAGGTGCACATATCCTACAACCTAGGAAGAAACATATGGTGTGTCCATGAAGTTTGCAAGGAGTCTAAGCATGCAACGATTTAGCTTTTCCGACAAAATTTTAATTGGAATTTGGTGATTCTTTTTAAAATTTTGGATTTTATGTAATCCAAATCGTGGCTCTTAATGTATAAATCGATTCAGCAGCCTTGAATACCTTAGAGCATCCCAATTAAGCAACTTTAAGTCTAATTTCTGAGAATTTAAAAAAATCTTACTAGATTCCGTCAAAATCCCACTGAAAAAGGCTATTGAAAAAAAATGTCGCCCATTTAGACTACTCTAATTTGCAATAAACAATCTAACACCCATAAGCATTAGATATTAGCAAATCAAATACCCATAAACATATGATATCTTAGCCATGCATCAAATTTACAATATTCAATCAAATACAAATTTGTGGTGAAAAGATACTATTTTCCATAAATTAAGAATATTAAAAAAAATGTGGTTGATAATGAGTGGTAATACTTCCTACCAGGGTTCACTGCCCCAAAAGAATGTGTATTATGTTTAGCCCTATGAAAGTGCTGGGTAGCATCATGGCCACGTAAAATTCCTCCTTGATGTTAAGTATTTACTGGGATTGTTGGGCTGCTGGAGTTAACAGATCTATCATTCTTGGGCATGTCGTTTCAGGGATTTTAAATGTGGAGCCCATTCAAGGTGCACTGGGAATCGCAGTTGTGGTAAACTTTTACTAGAGTAATGCTAAATCACAGCACAATCAACAAAAATTGCTAAATCACATCACAATCGACAAAAATATTATCAAAATGGTTATTGTTTCGGTTTTAAAGATGACCTTGAGGGTGGGCTTTAATCCCCTCGTGTTACAGTGACGGTTATTGTCCAGTTTTAAGAGTGACAAAAGAGTAGACATTGTTTCCCTGAATAGAGAATGCAATGCATACCTTGAATATTCTAGATTGAATACAATAATCATTGGGGGTTATAGATTGTGCTAAGTGGGAATACAATTTTTTTTTAATAAAATAAGATAATATTATAGAGATTCAAGAGCCCAAAGGATTGGGTTCTAAACGCCGTACCTTTGATCAAGCCTACTTTGACTGGCAAACTGTTTCAAGCCCTTCGTATTAGATCCTCACTCCTTCCATTGTTTAATGAGAATGAGGGTCAGATCAAGTTCCACTGAAAATAGTTAGCTTTACAGGTTGAAAAAGGTTTGTTCAGTCAGAGCTCCCTATAAATTTGATGACGCTTGGATGGTACGCTGAAAATAATTAGCTTTACAGGTTGAAAAAAGTTTCTTCAGTCAGAGCTCCCTGTAAATTTGATGACGCTTGGATGGTAATTCACCAAAGTATTTAAGTGAAAGAAAGGATTGCAGAGTCTAGCTTCATGAATTCCCATTGTCGTCGCTGTCAAGCTAAAGAATCAGTCAAGCACCTGAAATACAAAGCATACCTGCAATACCTGCTTGGTATTGCAGGATGGCCAAGTGTTTGGAATTGCTTGTTTTTCTAGATTTTAGATTATATTTCTCGTCCTGATTCACTAGAAAACTGCCTTGTGGGATGACTACACTTTGTATATAAAAGTCACTCAGTTGGAGTTTAGCAATGCATCATGATGGCGACTTTATTTGCCTTTTAAGTTTCATGCTTCTTAAAAAATTGGAGTTATAGGAATTATTGATCATAAAGGCATATTTAGCACGAAGAGTGCAAGAGGTCTAGATATTGCTTTGCAATATTGTTTTGCCCCGAATAAAAGGTTGGAAAATCTCTGATGCAACATGTACTTCTATGTGTAATAAAATAAAATAAAAATAAAAACATTCCAGTGAGTCTGTTGGAGTTGATCTCTAGTTGATGAAAAAATTAAAAATCAATATTTGAGAGATTCTATTGCAAAATTCTTTGAATTTTCAGTGATAGATAGATATTTGAATGTTACAAAAGGCCTACTGAATCCGTTGTAATTGAATAAAATGAGGCCCTTACTCATCATTATTAGACATCCATGTCACCTACAGGCATGGAGTATTTACTTGTCAGGGTTTTAAGCCTGATTGCATCCTATGTATTCACTGTTGACAACAGGATTTTATCACGAGATCTTACTTTGTTTTGCTGGCCGCTGTGGCAAGGAACCTGACCCTGCCCTTTCTTTTCGCTTTCCTTCTTTTTCTGTGGCAGTCTTCATTTGCTTAATGGAACTCAGTAAAGATGCATTACGCTGTACAGCTTGGTTTGCAGAAGTACTGGATCCCTTAGCAAAGGGGTTACTTGGCTTCTGGATAGAGTCATTGTGAGTTGTAGGCTGGACCTCTGCATCAACACTCTTTAGATTTCCATTTTGAGCTGAAGTATCATGGCCCTTTGTTATGGCTTCTGAGCTATCTACTTCAATTCTTATATCAGGCTTTGAAAACGCTGGAGAGTAATGCTTTGGCTCAACTTGACGATTTGAAAGTGCAGGTTATCACCAAGGTTTGCCTTGTATGAGACTTGTTTGACATTGGAAATTGGAGTTTCTATGTCTCGGACCTCCGAGGCTAATCTCTTACAAGATATTGTCTCCGTATGTTCTTGAAGTATCTTCTCATGCAAAAATCAGATAAGCATTAACATAATGAAAACAGCCAAGACAGTAGGCCCAATTGTAATTGGATCACCATTCAAAGGTGTTAAAGATATTATACATGAAGCTCAGCACTCAAACACAATTCCATGCTGGTTAGGCATCCATATCTTCACTGTGGCTTGGAAATCAATTCCAACTCACCTCCAGTATATTATTAAACCGTTCTGCAAGCATTGGGACTTCATGGCACTAACAAGTTTTATGGCACCTTCTAAAGACTTTTCTAACGATAATAACCTTGCCAAGTCTGTTGCTCTAACCAATTTGTCTCCTGAGCAACAAAAGTTACATTTTTCTAGTTAGGCCAAAACATACACCAAAAGTCTACTAAAACCACCTTGAAGTACTATACAGTATCAAATGGTAACTCACCCTTGCAGCAATTTGCTATAAGACGTAAAAGACATCGATCAAGTGCAGCTTCCATCTTAAAAATACTGTCCTCTTCCATATTACCTTCATGACCACATGCTACAGCATCTTCAGCTTTCTTTTGCATCTGCAGAGTTCGTTTATATTATATATACTAAACCAGGTCATTGTTTTCAATCAAGATGTGTCACTTTTAATCCAAACCCTCCTTATTTAAGGCTACATGTAGTTCAGGTATTGTGGTACAGTGTTGGGTCTATAACTAATATCTATTTATGATTCCATTCCAGGGTTATGCTTATCTACTGCTCATTACCTGTTTTAGTAATATGGTTATTATTAGATTCAATAATTCATGATCAAGCATACAATCCCATGTTTGCCAAACAGAAAAACCAATAATTATGACAGCTAGGGTTCATGATCCACTCCATGCTTCCTTCCTTTGAGTTTTGACTGATGAATTGATCCATTCCGAAATGATTCCATTGCGAGTTTCTCCACCTTCATGGTTAATTCTGCAAAGTAAGAAAGAAATTAAATAACAGAATAAAGGCTAAAGATAACCTGATAGAAAAAATAGATAAAAGATTTTTCTGCAAAATATAAAACAACGAGTTAAACATGAAAAGTATTGAACGATTAAAAATATCTCCCTTCGGAATCTTGTATGCTCTTTTATGATTTAAGTGAGGAATTACGATAACTTCTCCAACTGAGTCGCAACATTATTGAGAATAATCTAGCAGGGACAACCTTTGTTGAATCCAATGATCTTCATACTCAACCATCACTTCTACAGACCTTTCAACTTCATCGATATTTAGCAACGTGGAGATTCGATTCTGCTTATTGCTTAGGTATCATGATAAACTGTCAAGAAAATGGATCGGTGATGACTCAACAGAACAACCACAAAGCACCAGAGTGAAATTACACTTTCCCAAATTCTCTGCGATTTACTTTGCATTGATATTGGCAATCTAATGATCGGTTGACCGAGTAGCTGATTTTATCCTTTGGGCATCTTGTAACAACAATAATCTGGTTGTATATGAATTTGAAACAGGTTGGTGAAACTTCCAGATCGTGGCATTTCCATATTCTTTATTTGAACGTAATACTCATGCAATAGGTTCAGCAAACTGTTGGAATATTGGCCTGTGATCACCAATCTCATCCTGATAATGATCTAACCTTTCTTAGTATAGCAATTTAAATGATGCAGTCATTTATCTCTTGAATGATGTAATTACCTCAGCAATTTTGATGAGTTACCTGGTACCTCTGTAATGGCATGCTATCTTCTAATAATGAATCATTGAATTATTCATAAATTATAAACCCTCATCATGGCCACCTTGCAGTTTTAGAGAATTTGACACTGTCTTGACGACTGGCATTAACCTTTACCTCTTCAATAAATACATTCTAGAAACTTAATATTCTTCTCAACCTAATAAATTAGGGTTTTTCGTGTCATCAATGATTTGGTTAAATTGGATCAGTCTCATTTTATTAAATTGGTTAACATCCTCACTCATATCAATGTTATCTATTTGCATATGGATTTTTATATGTTTTTCATATTTTTACTTTGTATTTGTGTATCATGTTTTATATGTTTTTCTTATTTATGCCTTGTATTTATATATCATGTAGAGTAGACTCAAATCATAAACTATCATGGTCCAATGAATTCATCACAAAATGAAGACATTTTGTTAAATAACTATTCTAATGTTATATGCATTTTAATTTAACAATTATCTCAATAAATATTATAATAATATATATTTACATGATTCTCTAAACATTTGTGGAATGGATGTCCATCTCCAAAAGTCCTAAATTTTCATCCTCATTTTTATAGTCATTTTTTACTCCATGTTTAAGTTAATTTTTTAAGTATTAAATTGAAGTCCCAATAATTTTTTAAGTTTTAAATTGAAGTGTGCACTCACAACAATCAGAATATTCCTCCGTGAGATTAGTGGCATTGTTCTTATATTAATAAATGAAATTCTGGCACCCTAACAGTTATATCGAAATCAAGGATCAGTCCAAAGACATTAATATCTCTAGAAGGGAAAACATCAGTAGCCAGAAGGTGGAGAATACTCTCTATGGTCATCCTACGGTTTTTATCTTTATCACTTTCATTGATCGTGAATTATACAGTGCGCTAGTAAATTATTAGGCACAAAGCAAGCCAATTACATATATTTTCGTCGATAAAAGATATTATTTCATAATTATAATTAATATGTAAGAATAAGCATGTTTTTAATTGTAATTTTTTGTCTTTATGATTTTGATCATGTGGATTAAATTTATTGATGCCCAAATATTCTTCATCTCTTCCTCGAATAAATGGATAACATTGAATGAGGTAATGAAATTTCCACTTATCAATCCATATGTTGACCGTTATTTTGATGGATTACTTCTGATTAGTATATTTTTGTGGATTAATTAAATAATAGGTTTTATCAAAATTTATCCGTCAATGGATTATTCATTGCCAATCCTAAATCTGAGCAACTTCATTGTTGTTTTTTATAAGGAATCAAGATTCAAGGCTACTTAGTTTCACTATTACTCAACGGTTTTTCTTCTATCCTTCTATTAACACCAATATTTCAAAATTTTGCTATTTCTGGAGAGCATAGTGGAGTCAAATCACATAGTGATGAGGTAACAGGTTGATTACCAATTCTTTCAATGAGTGGTGATATCTCTCCCCAGATTTAGTGGCTGCCTATTTCATGGAAGCCAAAAAATTGGGCCTCAGAGATAGATGCCCCTCTTTTTCCTTCTCTTGGGCACTTTACTTTCTTCTAAAAGGATTGACCAAAGGAGTAACATGCACAGAAGGATTAAGTAGATCTCACTTGGCCCCACTTGCTTAGTTGTATTGCAATCATATGTGGAAGGGTGCTTTGATAGATTTTTTAATGTCTGATTTGAATATTTTTTTAGAATGGACTAATATTAATAATTTAATTCGACTTTCATTCACTTATGTCTCCAGTTCCATTAACTCAGATTCCCATTGGTAAGAATTCAAGAGTAATCAATAACATTAAGAAGAGATACCTATTGCAATATCACTTCTCCAAGAATAATAGTTCTATAAATCATCCTTAGAAGAAGTTTCTTTTGTAGAGACCTATTTTCTTATGATGAATGAAAAGGTTCTGTATTGGCCTCTCCTTTGCTTAAAAACCATATGTTTGAAATCAATTGAGAATTGTGCATTGCTCCACACTCGCAGGTTATTGGTGCAAGCATAAAAATGGTAGAAGCTAGGTGGGTTTGGGTTATGGCTTCTAAAATAGCTCAGAATAGACATAGGACTACCTAATATATTATGTCCATTCATTCTCTTCTTTGGTACGCTTATCACTAACCATTTTAACAGGTTTTAATAAATATAGTAGTGGTCGTATAATCTGAAAATGAACTATTAATTATGATATTCTTCATATGATAACTGTCTTATTTTATCATTAATTACATTTATATATGGTCAAGTTGGATGAAGAACAGAATTCCAAAGATTTCCATGGCTACTACGACAAAAACAAATGACGGAAGAAGCCCACCATGACTACGTCGATATGGATTTGATTGAAGACATGGTGGGGTGGCTTTAGATTGCTTGGGCTAAAGCATCCAAATGGAAACATGAATCCGAAGCAAAATGAAAGGGTATCATTTCTGTATAGGAACATCGACGGGTAATTGCTCACCCTAGAGGAAAAAATTGCTTGATCGACGATTGAATGTGATGAGAAGTTGGACTTGTTGAGATATTGTAACTTCAAAGAATATTATAATTGTACTTTATTATTCCGGAGATGTTTCATTCCTCCGTGAAGATATTATTGTATATCCGGATATGTTTATTCCTCCGTCGAAATGTGGTAACTTGGGTTATTAGACTTCCCTAGTGGGGGTCGGCCCTGTATGTTTTATGTGGGTCAAAGGGTTATTAGACCACCCTAGAGGGGTTGGCCCAGTCAGTTGTAGTGGGGTATTTAACCCAATGGTTAAATACGAGCCTACATGATTTGTGTAAAAGACAAGTCGGAGTAGTGTATAAATAGAGGAGGTGTATTCCTCATTTTACACACACTCACTCACTTGAGAGTAGCGCACTTGTGGAGGAGAGGTCTGCTATGGTGGAGGAGGAGATCATGTCTTTGGTTTGGATCTTTGTATATTGATGGTCATCTATATTGAGGAAGCTTTGCTGGGTTTTCTACCCCATGAGGGTTTCCCGGGATAAATCTGTGTCTCTTGTGTTTTTGCTGTGCTTGTTGTTTCTTCAGTGATCCTGTATATGCTATTATTTTGAAATGGAATGCAATGCTGCTATTTTCTGTCTTAGCATATTAAATCTTAACATGGTATCAGATCTAACCTGAAGGAAGGCAAGGTATGGCACTTACGACACTTGCTTCACTTGCAACAATTTGAAGGTTTGGGTTTTACATAGCAAAAATTAGTCATCGTGGAAATTTCGCTATAAATACATTTTGGCGAAGGTTCAGGATCTGAAACCTTTACAAGTCGTATATAACATCCCCAGGTACCTTGTGTCCAAAGGGAACCCTCAGATTCGTTGTACTTTGTGAGTTATGATCAGTACAAGTTAGGGTTTCTGCCTCTTCCAGATCTCAGTCAAAATCAGGTGACCTAGGAAAAAAGGTCATAACTTGGGCTAGGAAGCTCCAAATGAAATTTCGTAAAAAGTGACAGGTAGTACATAGACTGTACTATCTCAGGAAACTTTTTCAGAGGCCGAAGATGAACCAGTGACACGTGGAACACCATACAAGTTCGCTCTCCTTTTTTATCCCATAAATAGGTCACATTCCGACACTTGGCATAAATCTCTCTCAGAAAATCCAATTGAGGTCAGACCTGTCGGGATGGAAAGATGACAGGTCAGGCTACCATAGAAAAAGTTTTAAGACCCTGTGGAGTCAAAAGTTTAGAGTTACAGCAGAAAAAATCAGGTACATATTTCTGTCAAAACAGAATTATTTTTGGAGCACCTTCATTCATGGCTTCCGGAATTTAGGGTTTCGGAGAAAGTTAGAATTTTTGGAATCGGAATCCACGGCTGAATGTTACTCAGGAAAATAGAAATTTAGAGACCAAGATCGAATTTTTTGGTTGGGTAGAAGACCAGGCTTGATCAAACCCCAGTTCGGGATTTTGATCGGAAAGATGGAAAATTAGGGCTTCAGCAAAAGTTGGAATTTTTAAAGTCTGTAACCACGGCTGGAAGCTCCTCAGAAAAATAAGAGTTTAGAGCCTTGGATCGAACTTTTTGATTGGACAGAAGGGTGGGCTTCATCAAACCCTAGTTCGGGTTCCTGTCCAAAAGATCCAGAAGTTTCGAAGGCAATTTTGAGGGGTCAAATTTTGGAGATTTCAAATTATTGAAGTATGCTAGTTTGATCAGCTCAGCAAGACACATCCTTCCATCCATTCAGAAGTGTGAAATTCAAAAAAATGAACTTTTAGGGTTTCTCCAGCAAACCCTAATCAAGCTCCAGATCAAGTTTCAGGGGGAGTTGAGGCTAAGGCCTTACATAAGAAGACTACAAGAAGTCTCGACAGGTATGACTTAAGAAGGTTCAGGTATGTCTTGAAATCTGATTCTTAATTAAGTTCATAATGTGTTTGTCTTCATATTATTTATTAGTACAATCTTGATTAATGTTAGAATTGTCTTATCACCCTAGTAACAGTATGAATGCATGTAAATGATCAAAGACATTCATTGATTAGGGCTATATGATTGTACTAATGCATTATGGTGTTGTGTGAGGTTGATGTTGTCTGCTAACAAGATACAGGTACATCACAAAAGACAAATCAAGTTCCATGACCTTGACAACATGAAGACAAAGACTCATCCATAATATTTGTTCTACTTACGAGGTATATATGACTTTGTTATATTATGCTTAACCTATCAGACATGCAGGTTCTAGCTCAGGATCTCTAAATCATTGAAGAGATTGTTTAGGTATGTTGTACATAACTAAGCAGGTTTACTAATCCAGGTATGTTTTCCTATGTCAAGTTAGAATCTTACCTTGTGTTAGGATCCCTTATATAAGTATACTTGGTATGATTGGTTATGCTTATTCATAAAGTTAGTAATCAAGGGTTTATGCATATTATGTCTCTTATCTTGATGATTTAATTAACCAGAAGAGTACTATGATCAAACAAGAATATGCATGAGTAAAAGAAGACTTCCTTGAAACCCTGAATACTAATGATCATGACTATACATATTCAAGATTATTTAGAATTAGAATGTTTTGATAATATTGAGAATATACTAATGAATGTATGTTTGTGTATGAGATCATGATGATGACACTAGTGCACACTTGAGCATGCACAGTGGTATAGAATGAATAGAAGTTCAAAAGACATATAAAAGATCAAACGAGAGACAACCACACAAACATAAAAGATAAGTATTTGAGTTGTTATTTGAAATAGTAAATGATATTGCTTGTATGCATATTTGTATTCCTAGAATATATGATGCCGAGTGTAAACATTCATAGAGCATTGAACAATATACTTCTAATATGCATATGATTGGTAAGTTGGACAAACATTCCATTGTTGCTTGTCTAGAATGAAACCTCTTTGCTGACATGCTGAAAGCTATGCACACTCTCGATAGTATGTTCTAGTAGAGATGGAAGGCATCTAGATAGCCACTGTATGCATACAGGATATGGGAAAGTGTTGTGCCAAAGTATTGGTCAAAATAGTTGCATAACTATGTAAATGATATCTATATGCATAATAGGTTATCATGTCAATATGATTTGATGATTATGAAGTATTACTAATCATGTACTTAATTTTGATTTGTAGGAAAGATCATGATGAATGATGAACACTGAACAAGCGATGGATGTTCAACAAAAAGATTTTCAAATCAAACACACCATAGAAGGCTTGTGGCTAGAAGATTCTCTTAGAAAGAGGAAGAGAATCATGATGAAATTTTTGCTCCAAGTGGCTAGATAAGACCATTCTCTTAATGGTGTAATTAAAGAAGAAGTGTGAATAAGGTTCTGTATGGGTTCCCAGGATCGATAGTAAATTGATGAGCTTAATGATCACCATGGGTGATGTGGATCTCAACCTTTGCTACAAGGTTGAATATGATTTCTATACACAAATGCAAGAAGGAACTCACCACAAAGTTCGAATGATGTTGAGGCTCATATCAGTAGACCCATCTGATGAGAGATGGCACAGATAGATGGCTGCAGAAATGAAAATGAAAGATCTCAGATTGATGCATTACTTTCTAGGTCTAGAAGTATGGAAAGGCTCAGAAGGAATCTTTCTCAACCAGGGAAAGTATGCCGAGAAATATTAAAAGGACTTGACATGTTGGAATGACCACTCTCATGGATTCCAACTTGAAGCTGTTAGTGAATGACTCATCAGAGTTAGTGTATATAACTCTGTACAAACATATTATTGGGTCGTTGATGTATCTGACGAATACCAGGCCAGATATATACCTTGCTGAGAACACCTTGAGTCAGTATCTAGTGGAAACTAGATATGTTCACCTGATAGTTGCAAAAGCATGTGATGAGGCATATAAAGGATATGATAGACTTTGATCTATGCTATCTTGGAGATCATGACTTCAAATGACTACACAGATGTTGATTGGGCATAACACATCGAGAGTATGTTATTGTTTGGGATTAGCCATGATCTCGTGGTATAATAGGAAGCAGTCTAGTGTGACTCTCAGCATAACTGAAGCAGAATACATAGCTGCTTGCTCTGCTAGTTGTGAAGCACTATGGCTTCTGGATTGTTTGACTTAGAGATAGACCCAACTGTGATCCTATGTGACAAACAGAGTTGTATCAAGATGGCAGAGAATCCAGTGTTCCATGATATGGCGCAGAAAGGAACTATAAAGTTTGAATTTGTAACAAGTTGCCGATGTACTAACCAAACCTCTACCTCAAGTGAACAAGTTACCGATGTACTAACCAAACCTCTACCTCAAAAAAAGTTTGAGTATTTTCCGAGACAAGCTTGGTAGGACCCTCCTCGAGAGGGGGAGTGATGTGGTCACTTATGACGAGATTGCCTACATCGACAGTGAGGTCGATGATGTGGATACCTATATTGGTGATTCCGATAGAGAGGTTGGTGGAAGGTCCTTAGATAGGGTCTAAGTTAACGAGGGGATTGCATCATCCTTGAACACATGTTCTAAAAGGATCCATAGACATATGTCTCCGAGAAAGAAGAGGGATTGCATCATCCTTGAACACATATTCTAATAGGATCCGTAGACGTATGGTCTTCGAGAATGAAGTCCGTAGTGGACATGAGAGGATTGTATCATCCTTGGACTTCAGTTCTAAAGTGATCCGTAGACAGATGTCTCTGAGAATGTGGTCCCTAGTGGACGAAAGGATTGTATCATCCCAGGACTTCAGTTCTAAAGTGATCCGTAGACAGATGTCTCCGAGAATGTGGTCCCTAGTGGACGAGAGGATTGTATAATCCTTAGACTTCAGTTCTAAAGTGATCCGTAGACAGATGTCTCCGAGAATGTGGTCCCTAGTGGATGAGGGGATTGTATCATCCATGGACACATGTCCTAAAAGAGATCCGTAGACATATGTCTCCGAGAAAGTGGTCCCTAGTGGACATGATAGGACTGCATCGTCCCTGAGCATTTGGTTCAAAATGTACGTGACAGGATTGCATCATCCTTGGACTTATGTCCTAAAGAGATAGGGATTGATCATCCCATAAGTGGATCAGGATTGCATCATCCTTGGACTTATGTCCTAAAGTGATAAGGACTAATCATCTTGTAAGTAGATTGGGATTGCATCGTCCCTAGACATGGTGAGGTGTCTTAAAGTGATAAGGACTAATCATCCTGTAAGTAGATTGGGATTGCATCGTCCCTAGACATGGTGAGGTGTCTTAAAGTGATAAGGACTAATCATCCTGTAAGTTGATTGGGATTGCATCATCCCTAGACATGGTGAGGTGTCTTAAAGTGATAAGGACTAATCATCCTGTAAGTTGATTGGGACTGCATCATCCCTAGACATGGTGAGGTGTCTTAAAGTGATAAGGACTAATCATCCTGTAAGTAGATTGGGATTGCATCATCCCTAGACATGGTGAGGTGTCTTAAAATGATAAGGACTAATCATCCTGTAAGTTGATTGGGATTGCATCTTCCCTAGACATGGTGAGGTGTCTTAAAGTGATAAGGACTAATCATCCTATAAGTAGATTGGGATTGCATCGTCCCTAGACATGGTGAGGTGTCTTAAAGTGATAAGGACTAATCATCTTGTAAGTAGATTGGGATTTCATCGTCCCTAGACATGGTGAGGTGTCTTAAAGTGATAAGGACTAATCATCCTGTAAGTTGATTCGGGATTGCATCATCCCTAGACATGGTGAGGTGTCTTAAAAGGATAAGGATTAATCATCCTGTAAGTTGATCTGGATTGCATCGTCCATAGACATGAGAGATGTCTTAAATTGAGAGGGATTGATCATCCCGTAAGTGGATCAGGATTGTATCATCCTTGGACCTATGTCCTAAAGTGAGAGGGATTGACCATCCCGTAATTGGATCATGTGTGTTGCAGGGTATGCTACTGTTGTGTATACTTGTATCGATGTGGATACTTGTATTGATAGATGTATTAGTGAGAATACATGCTTTTGATGATAGATGTATTAGTGAGAATACATGCTTTTGATGATAGATGTATTAGTTAGAATACATGCATTAGTGAGAATACATGCTTTTGATGATATATGTATTAGTAAGAATACATGTTTTGATGATAGATGTATTGGTGAGAATACATACTTTTGATAATACATGTATTGATTAATGTACTTGTATGGTTGAGGATACTTATGTTGTAGATCGAGATGATCCAGATGCTGTAGATCGAGATGATCCAGATGCTGTAGATCGAGATGATCCAGATGCTGTAGATCATGATGATCCAGATGCTGTAGATTGAGATGATCCAGATGCTGCAGATCGAGATGAACTAGATGTTGTAGATCGAGATGATGTGACGATGCTGATGATTGTGTGATAACGATGCTGATGATCATGTGATGACGATGCTGACGATCGTTAGGATTCAAATATTGATGTTGTTGTAGCTGTTTGAGTGCTGCAGAAGATAAAGACTCAGTACTGAAGATGTTGATGTTCCAGTATTGAAGATGTTCCAGTAACTGGTTGAGTTACTGATGATGTCGAGAAAGCTTCCAATGATTTATAGATGTGTCATGTATGATGTTGATGACTCCTTGCTCGTGCAGATGCTGTTATATTATCCTTCTCGTTAAGGGGGAGTGTTGAGATATTGTAACTTCAAAGAATATTATAATTGTACTTTATTATTTCGGAGATGTTTCATTCCTCCGTGAAGATCTTATTGTATATCCGGAGATGTTTATTCCTCCGTCGGAATGTGGTAACTTGGGTTATTAGACTTCCCTAGTGGGGGTTGTCCTTGTATGTGTTATGTAGGTCAAAGGTTTATTAGACCACCCTAGAGAGGTCAGCCCAGTCAGTTGTAGTGGGGTATTTAACCCAATGGTTAAATACGAGCCTACATGATTTGTGTAAAAGACAAGTCGGAGTAGTGTATAAATAGAGGAGTTGTATTCCTCATTTTACACACACTCACTCACTTGAGAGTAGCGCACTTGTGGAGGAGAGGTCTGCTATGGTGGAGGAGGAGATCATGTCTTTGGTTTGGATCTTTGTATATTGCTGGTCATCTATATTGAGGAAGCTTTGTTGGGTTTTCTACCCCATGAGGATTTCCCAGGATAAATCTGTGTCTCTTGTGTTTTTGCTGTGCTTGTTGTTTCTTCAGTGATCCTGTATATGCTATTATTGTGAAATGGAATGCAATGCTGCTATTTTCTGTCTTAGCATATTAAATCTTAACAGGACTTTCTTAGAATGAAAATATCAAATTGAAAGCACTTGCTTCATCAAATAGAAGGAACTACAGGAAAAGCTAAGAATGTAGTAAGGCTGACAACTGCATGCGAAGATATTGCTCATCATGATCAAAGTAAAGAGGTCAAGGTAGGCTTAATAGAAACCCTTCTCTGTGTTTTCATAAATTGAAACAAAAGAATTGAATTTGAAAAAATTGAAATGGTTCTATGTGATAAACCTCGTTCTCCTCTTTCTGTGACAACGAAACATATATTTTAGGCCATTCAAACATATACAGGTTCAACTTTTCCACATGAGCAAAGGCATCCGTTTCAGAGGGTGTAGGCTCGAGAGCCACGCCATCACCCAACCCACGGTGGGTTTGTAGAGGGACCGTATCTGCTTTATATGCTTTCTCTGGAGATTTTGGCCAAGGCCCATCTCCTTTCTTATGGAAGATACGGCCATCGCTTCAAAGGCCCTTGTTTCTGAGTTGCACCATTTCCTGAAGCAGACAGATCTTCCAAATGTCTGAAAGTGACAAAACCAAAGGTCAATAACACAAACCTGTTTGCAAACATAGAGATTTGAAAGATATTTGCAAGAAAATAAAGGAATCCTAGATAAAGTCAAACAACAAACCTCTTGTTTAAACAGGGTATGTAAGGATCACGAACATGAGTGCAAGGTCTTAATGATGTGCTTCTTGAGTGAACTGCTAATTGCGCCTGAGTAGATAAAGTCTGCTGGTCATGCCTTCCATTCCAACTATCAATCCGAATATTTTTTTTAGCTTGAATAGAAGATTCTTCAACAACGCTTCTGTATACCTCTCTATAACCACGACACCTACCTCTTGTTTTGGCCCCATTATGAAAAACCTCTTGTATTCCTCTCTATAACCACGACACCTACCTCTTGTATTCCTCTCGATAAAAAACACCATTTCTTTAATGTCTTAGATTGATAGATGATCTGAAAATTGTAAGTTATTTTACAAAGTGGTTGCAGAAAATTGACAGAAAATAATCTTATTTTCATGGAAATAGATAACAAAATCTAAGAATGGCTAATGCAAAATTTCATACTTAGTGACAGCCATCCTTTCCCTCTAATCCGTGCAAAATAGGCCTCACGGTCTCAAACGACGTCCACTCTGCTGCCATAATACCTGATCTCCGCCTTCACCTTAACCCAAATCTCCCAATTCCCAGAATTGATTGAAGAGGAAATGGCAATTTGTGATTGGAATGTCCACAACAACTTAAGAAAACATCATTAAAAACCTGCAACCCTGTTAATGTTAATGTTGCTCATGTAAAGTTTGAGTGTCCAGTGTTTTCCTCCATGTCATTCAAAGTAGAAAGCCAATAGTCTACAAGAAGCCAACGACCTTGCATGTCTCGAATTTGTAGACCTGAGATGACCTCCAAGAACTGCCAATAGATTTATGCAAACACCCCCAAAAGCACAAATTTACAAGGTTGAGTAACATGGTTTTCATTCATATAAAAGAGAATCATTCATCCAAATAAGAAGAATTTGGTATGTGTTCCCTAAATCAAGTAATGCAACAAAACCCATCTACCTCTTCATGCTCCAAAGTGTGCTAGAGGAAGGATAATTTGACTTCCTGTAATGCCCCCAGTAAACTTGGAACATTGTAAGCATTTAGAACATTGTAATGTAGAAGCCAGAGCGCTTAAAGAACAGAACTTACTGATAAGCTAGAGCGCTTAAAGAACGAAACTTACCAAGTTAATGTGTAGACCTTCTCTCCTTTTCCATTGATGTAGAATATGAGATACATTCTCCATTTCCATTGATGTAGAATATGAGATACATTGCAGCTGGAAATCTCTCCAAAGTATGTGTTTATGTGGCTCTGTAAATCACAAGAACTAATTATTGTGCCAAAATCATCTGGTTCAAACCTGGTCAAAGCAATTAGTGATGAACTTGAGAGCCAAGAAGAATTTGATGTTACCTGCAAATATAGCTCGCTCTCACGCTCTCTCTTAGATGCTTGTAATTTGGTAAGTAATAATCCACGGCTTGGCTTCAGGCTGCTCTCACCCCAGGAAGAGCAGCACAGAGGTTGCTTCATGTTGTTCTTACCGATGGAGGCACAATGGCCCATATCCAACATGGGCAAAGATAGCCGATTTAATTTTTTAATTGAAATGACAGCTGAGGAGCTGCTTGTGAAATGAAAGCCTGCAACTCCTATCAACACAAAGACTGTCACAATGTCAACGCCCAGTATTCTGAGTAAAATAAATAGTGATATGTCAGAAATATTTCTGGTGAGTATAATGTTGAGTATAATGTTTGTGGAAAATAATTTATTTTATAATTTTTGTTAATAGCGCGGAATGAGAAAAATTGTCAAATCTAGAGGTTTTATCCAATAAACTTCCAAAAAAAACAAAATAACTTACAATTTTCAGATCATCTATCAGTCTAAGACATATTATTGTATATAGGTATACGTATTAGTCCCTGCCTAGCCTTCCAAGCAACATGGACTATAGAAATCTCTTTGAGAAATTGTATTAATTTATGCACAGTTTTCAAGAACTGTTAACCAAAGTTTTATAAGTGATATTCCCTTCCTACTAATGAGCAATTTGCTAGCAGTATTTGGTTTCTTATCGAGGTACAGGCTAGTTTTCATCTGTTTTTTCTATGTTCTCCATGACTCAGCAATTGCATTTTAATGTTTGTTGGTCATATCGAGGGCACTACAAACGTGTTCGCTTGCATGTTTTTCATTGCCACGATCTTGGATGCATGCACCTCGGTGGGATGTAGTAGTCGAGGTGCATGCCATGCTCCACCTGGAAGTCATCTAAACCCTGTGTCTGATATGTGCCACGATGTTGAAGCTCCAGTTCGATACCTGCAAATCTAGGTACTTTGCCAGTAATTAATTATTTATACCTCTCGAACAATCTTCTCACCGAGTCGATGCTTCCGAGCTCAGGAATCTGACATTGAATACCTTCAATTTCTTGGACAATCGTTTTTCTGGTGTAATTCCTTCAGCGTTTGCGATTCCGGTGTATGAAAAGAGTTTTGGGAAAATCCTGAGTTGTGTAGTCGGGAGGAATTTTTAACTGCACGAAGTCCTGTTCTCAAGAACACAGTGAAAAAGTAAAGCGATGGAAATGGTAGTGGTTTCTTCATTTCTTATTTTCCTTTTTCCATTGAGAATTTCATATTAAATTCTGGATTGCAACATGCCACGTTATTTCAACATGCAATACAACTGCCACGTTACAACAACCTGCATACAATAGAGGGAGCACTGCCTTCTTGAAACTCATTATAAAACAGACCCATCCATTGAACTTAGAAGAGAGTTTTATATCTGGGAGCAAAATGGCATCTACGGTGTCACTGAACACATGAACTAACAATCATGCGTTTGGCATGATTAATTTTGGCACAGTTACAATCAAATAATATGTAAGTACACTAATAGATTTGACATTTTTTTAAATCACATCCTGTGCAAAATTAAGGATTAAATGAACAATTCAATAATTCTTTGGACAAGTTTCCCATAGTCCTAAGTACTCTGTTAGATGTCAAAGTTGTGGTTATATTAATTCAACAGGTTTTGGCTAGGATTAGTCTAATTTTATGCTTAAATTTGGATTTATGTTAGATAAGTTCCATATAATTTAGGCTCGATGCAATTTCAATTGGAGTTTGACAGTATTTTTCCTCATACCTTCAAACACAAGTCGCTTGGATTAAAATATTAAATGAGATTTACCGCAGCCTTCATCTCTCCCAGCACCCCAAAGTGGTAGACTGAGCCACTTTATGCCCCCCAATTCCATTTGTCACTTTGCTGGTTCATTGGTTCCTATAAGTTTTTAACTTTATGGTGAGCAACTTCTGCTAATGGTTTTAACTTCTAACGATACCCTTGTTCAATGTCATTGCTGATTTTGCAGATCTTTGAATTCTCATTCTTTATTAGTTCGCTTTTCCTAAGATTGTATATTTTCCCTTCATCTGCTTCACCTGTTCCATTCATCACAAATACATTTTAAGAATTTAACTTTGAGGTATTTTTTTCAAAGCATTGGTTTGCTAAGGCTGCAAGACTATTGATTTTGTTACTAAAAATTGTATGAAGATAATTTAAGTAATACACGCATTGGCTGTGATTGCATATTTTGACTGGATCCAATTTCATCTATGAAATCACTTGTGAGATTCAAGCTTAATCTAGTGTTTATCAAATTGGATCTTCCCTTAGTTGGGTATTGCACTGTGTGAAATAGGTTGGGTCTTGCTATTCAAGTTCTTGTCAGTGTTGAAACTTGTGAGGGCCAACAACTAAAAAATAAAATATCTTCTCTGTCCCGTGTCATTGGCACGTAGTAGTATAGTAGTAGGCCAAAAGTCCTTAATTGGCACTAGCTGTTTTCTTCAGTGGTCATATTCTTGTAGATGGTTGGAAATATATTTCAGAAATTATTTTCTATTACATGATAAATTTGGGTCCAACTTAGGAAAAAAATACCAAGGAAGCTTGAAATTGGTCAAGAAAACATACCAAGGAAGCTTGAAATTGGTCAAGGTTTTCTTGGAATTCACAAGGCTGATTAGGAAAATTTGCGCAAAAAGTTAGCCCTTACAAGTCCATATTATTTAACACTTCAACTCCATTGTTTTCATTCCTTAAAAGAAGATCTTAGAATCAATTTCCATAATCTGGGTTCTGAAGCTATAATTCTAACTTGACTACATAATTTATAACCAAACATGGAATTCGTCAGAATGAAGGGACATCTGATTCTCAAAAGATGTATATATTAAAAGCAACTTTGTAGGGAACTTTATCCTGCCAAGAAATATTATAGAAATATTATAGTCATGGAGGGGAACTTGCTTTTCCTTTGCAATCTTCTATGGCAATGTTTGCAGTATTTCAAGATCCTGATGGAGGATAAGTATATGGTAGTTGAACATATCCTTCTGTCTTTTTCCTGAGTTGTTATTGATGATTTCAACATGTGCAGCTGACTAGGAATGTTATCTTCAACAGTCCCAAACTCTAGAATTTCCCAGATAGTTACACTTGATGACTACGTCTCTCTCATTCTTGATACAATGAAAGTTTCCTGTAAAAATGTTGTTCAGATAACACCTGCTTAGATTGTGCATTATTATTCTACAGCTCCTAACAACAATATAAATATCAAATAATATTCTTTACAAGGATATGGCACCTGCCACTTATCATATGATGCAACTGTGTTCCTCTCATATGAAGTTGTCATACTATTGAATTCATGTCATTCTGAATTGATCATGAACTGAAGTGTAACAAACAATTATACTTAACAAAATACATCAACCCTTTGAGATGAATCGGTCTCTAAAGAAATTCTAGAAATGTTCAGATTTTATATTCCCACATTAAGATTATTCCTTGGAAGGCTGGGTGGGATTGGAGCAAAAATATAAACCATAAATAAAGGCCATTATTGCGAAGGATAAATTCAAAATGAAGTATGATTTCCATGAGATCAATGTCATATTCCATATATAATTTCCATATGAAATGGGATGCCAGAATATGTCTTATCAGATATTGATCAAAGGGTAGTGTCATATATATTAAGAATTGATTAGAAGCCATTAAACTCCAAAATTCCAATACTGAAGGTGCATTACAAAATATGTCATTGAAATTCTGACAAAAACCTGAAAATCAAAAGTAAATCGATTATTACAATCCCAATTATTGGTGGTTGTTATTTTTGTCTTGTACAGTGGTATACTTTAAGCCAATACAATCCTATATGAGTCTGGAATGGTGGAAAATATTGCAGACTGACTTTTCCTTTATTTTCTTAGATACACATTCACTTTCTTCAGTCTGTAACACAGGGTGGGTGGTAGATGCCTTCATATTTGACATTTCAATTACTGGCACAAATTTCATTCTTGCTATGCACATGATAGCAGCAATCAAAGGTCTAATTTGTAGTTTCAACTATAATATTTGTGCATTCAATTTATGCCATATTTACCTGCTACGGTGATTCATCTTCTAGAATCCATGTTGAATTAAAATAGTCAGAATGTTTCCATAAGTCCTGCCTATTATGGTTTTCCACAATGTTGGTCGACATTCTCGAATCTACAATTAGGGAATATGTTCTAGATTATGGAGGTTAAGAAACATAAGATATGGAGGTTAAGAAACATAAGAAAGGAAGGTTTCAAGTACTCAGAACCTTAAATATCCATCTAAACCAAACAGTATTCACTGGGATTTGGTCAAAGATACAATTATCTTGCTTAATTCAAGAATGCATTTTCAAAAGAGAGGGCCAGTCTGCCAAACATCCAACATTGTGGATTACTCCCACCAAGGAGATTGAACTTCCAACATGATTTCACCTTTTCATAGATACCATCTAATCTCGTTTAATTAGCATACAAGGGACAATATAATGTCATTTGAGATTGCACAGTCACTTGATCTCCTGTATTGAGTTTGTGAGAGCTATGTTCTTCCCTTTTGTTCATTGGAGAGAAACTAAAATATGCGTGGGTGATGAGACCAAGCTTGTGCAACATTTTCCTCATTTTACTATGCATGGGTGTTCCTTGTATATACCTATTCATGTAGGTTTGAATAGTATGGTGCAATATTTGTTACATTCCTGTATTGCTAATAGTACAAGGTGCCTCTTTTATTCTCTATTTGCAATTGGAAGAGAATTTGACTGACTTGGAAGAGAATTTGACGTAACTCGAGTTTATATGATACAAATGGATTGTATCACATAGCAAATTTCTCTTCAGTACCTGAAAGAATACAAAAAAAACACTTATAAGATTTGGTTAAAGCTGGAACCAAAATTGATATCACAGTCCCATAATATAACTTGGCAGGGTTCTCTTGTTTTTTTATAATTTGAAAATAATTATTACAAATACGCTTATGTATTCTCAATTTTTATCACTCTAAAACTTCAAAGGTAAAGAGTATAATTGAAAATCTTTATTGTGTCTTTTGTCCCAAAACAATAAATTTATTATCAAATATCTCTAAATAATAAAGCATATCAAGCCACGTTGAATTGAGAAAATACGGCGTGAGTCAAAATCTTGGTGTTTGATTTTAGAGGGAAAAAAATGCTTTAAATAGGACATGTTGATGTAATTTTAAATTTATGTAAGCAATGAGCAACCATGAATTGAAAGGTTACCAAGTTCGAGTTAATGACTTTGATGGCTCAATTATGGAGCAAACAAACAACGAGCCCTTTTGAGGGCAGGGCATGCTTATTTAACTAGGCAAATAACTACATGAAAGAATTAAACCTCGTGGAGGTTGTAAGTATAACTTTCATAGACACGATTTTCCTCTCATAGCTCAACAAAATTCTAAAGCAATCATGGCCATCCCTTTTAACATTTAAAGATGCATAAACCCATTTCACTATCATCGAACTTTGGACTATGTAATATTTAAAAAAATTATGTTAATATTGAGATTGTATTCATATGAGATTTGCAACGAAATTACAATAGTCATAATCTAAATTATTGGATGCTAATTGTAATTTCCATCTAATTATTTATTGGATTTGTATAATTTATTAATGTTAAAATATATAATTTCATAATTAAATATGGTGCAATTAAATTTTTAATATGTTTTTATCTTTTTTTAATAATTAGATTAGCGCTACTTTAAATTCGTTTTCATTTACAGGTTGTGAACTGGATCATGTCTTGTGTCAAATTTGTTTCTTTTGAAGTCTTGATAAATGGATCTGTTTTTCCATTTTTTAAACCTGGCAAGGATCTCTGACAAGGTTTCCCATTCGCTCCTTTCTTGTTTTTGTTAGTGGCAGAAGGGTTGTGCAAATTACTTCACCATGCCAAGCAGGGTGGATCTTTCAAAGGTATTCATGTAGGTGGCGCTGCAATTGTTTCACATTTGTTTTTTGTGATGATATACTCATTTTTTCTAATGGATCTCAGAGAGAAGTAGTCCATCTTCAGGGTTACTTGGATCTAGTTGCAATAATGTTAGAAGATATTATGTTTCATTCATGAATATAGACCAAGCGGAAATTGATTAGATATGATCACAGTTGGATTTTTCCTTGGTTAATATTGAGAATGGTCTTAGGTATTTGGGTTATGTTTTGAATCCAAATGCCTACCGGAAAAGCGACTAGGCTTGGTTGTTAATATGTAAGATTGAGAAAATACTTATTCATTGGTGCAACAAATGGCTTAACATAGGTGGTCGCCTTATCTTTGTGAAAACAGTCTTGGAAGCAATCCCAGTATACCGGGTGTCAATGGCCTATGTACCAAGTTGTATTATGGACCAAATTATTTTGTAAAGGCCTTAGCTGCAAAGGGAGTTTGGAGAATACTGAAGGGAGAGGGTTTATGGGTCTCTTTAGTTACCCATAAATATATAGCACCATTAACAGTGGATGAATGGTTAAGCAAAGAAAATTATTTCAGGAATATATCCTCTATGTCGAAAAGTGGATGAATGGTTAAGCAAAGAAAATTATTTCAGGAATATATCCTCTATGTCGAAAGTTCTGTTACTGGATTTTGATGTTGTTGTCGACTAGTTGGAATATCATATTGGTAATGGTAGAAAGGTAAGAACGGGCCATGATCCTTGGAAAGGGTGTGGAGGGGTACATGGAATTCCTTTACATTTGGTGGAAGATTTGAGAGACCAGAGTTTTATATTTTTGGATTAGGTCATTGATCCCATCAACACAAATGCTCTGTCACAAGAATGGATTAAAGCACAAGTTTTGGGCACCACGGAGGAAGAAGCTAAGCATGCATGAAACATGTATATAGGCTCTTAAAGACAATCGTACAAGGCTTGTGGATTGTGAAGATTATTTGATATGGTCTAAGAATAAATTTTAAGGGACATACACCCTTAGTATTGGCTATCTAATCATATGAGAAGAGGAAGACCCACCTATTCATTGGTCATGGTAGTATTCAACTATATGCAAGTTCAAGTGCCCTTTAAAGTGCAAAATATTCTTATGGTTATCCCTCTCAAATAAGATTTCAGTTTGGGACTTAATGCTTAGAAAATTCTGGTGTGGGCCAAGAAGATGCCATGTCTACAATGTAAAATTAATGAAAATATTAAACATATTTTCATATCTTGTCCATACATTAAACAAATGTGGGATCATGCTTCATTAGTCAGTGGTATCGACTTCATATGGAAAGGTAGGACTCTTGATCAAGCCTTGGAGACATGGACAAAATATCTTGTGTATAAGGCTCACCTGGATGACTACTAATTATCTACATTTGGGGGGTGTGGCTCTCTAGGAATAAAGCAATCTTTGAGGATACTCGTATCCCTCCTTCTGTTTATGCAAACAAAAAATGTGTAGCCATTCTCAGTGTTTTCCCACAAGATGAAAACTCCTAGACAACTAGAAGGATTGAGGAAGAAATTGTAGACAAATCCATACCTTAACTTTATTTTGATGGAGCAGCTCAAGGCACCCCTTCTGTGGGTGGGGCAGGTGGCATCCTACACTTATTAGACCAATTCCAGATCAATTTCGCAGTAGATTTGGGGTGCAACACAAATAACAAAGAAGAATTGATGGCTTTAAAGATGTTTTTATTTTTGGAAATTACGAAGGGATTACAACATCTATAGGTCTTCAGGGATTCAAAATTAGTCATTGAGTGGATGAAGATGAAAAGAACGCCTAAGAACATTCTTCTATTTCCTATATATGAAGAGATAACCATACTATTGGGACTCATGCATAATACAAATTTTAAGCACATTTATAGAGAAAGTAATTCCATGGTAGACCAACTATCTAAGAATGGTTTACAGTTGGGTGAAGGAATATGGCACATACGAAAGTTGGTAAATGATATTAAGACAACTTATGATCCTCGTTCTCACTTGAGGTAAGGCATATTTTGATTTCTATTTTTATCTGATAAAGAAAATAAGCATATATAGCTTTTCTTGTTTTATTATTATTATTATTATTATGGATTGATGTTTTGATTGTTGGACAACCTATTATGTTCCAAAGATAGGATTCTAATGGTGGAAATATATACAAATCTATGTACAAAATGGTTAGTTAATTAATACAAGTAAATGGTGAACTGTTTTTAATGAAAAAATTATTAAAATATTTTTTTTAATCAAAATTAAGTATACGAATTTTTTTACTAGCGGAACACTTTACTTATTAATCAAATCAATGATAAAAAATATATATTTAAATATATAATGTTAAAATAAGTTTATATTTCTTTGTTCTTGTACTTTATTCTATTATAATAATTAGTTATAGCTTTTTAATGTAAGACAAGAGAGGGGAATTCAAAATACATAAAGTACATTAAAAAAGTATGAAGATGGGAATATTGGAAAATAACACAATCTATTAAAAAGCTGAAACCTAAGAGTGAATTTAAAACATGAAAGACTTGAAAATAATGACTTTAGATTAAAAGAGAAGAACACAGAAAGGGGAAAAAGTAATATACGAAAATAAGTGAGAATAAAACTAAAAAGTAAAGAGGTTGAGGTGATGGAAAAGTGGAATAATTTTTTTAAAAGAAGTAGAATAATAAAAATATATTAGAATAATAAAAAATATTAAAATAAAATAAAATAAAAGGAAAATTGAATAAAGTTTATATTAAAAAAAATTAAATGTTATGAAAAGTTATTATAATAGAGTTTAAGGAAATTGAGGTCTAGAAATGAGTTAAAATAATTATAATTAAAGATTTTGTGATTTCAAAATTAATTAATGATTTAAAGTATTAAAATAAATTAAATTTAGAATGTTTTTTTAATATTAATTAATTACTCTTTTCACTTTACATCATTTGAAATATAAAATAATATTATATTTTGGATTTTTAAATACTACCTAACAACTTTATCGAAAAATCACTAACAACTTTATCGAAAAATCACTTGCAGCATCCTTCGATTCTCTCTAATATTTCTTTTTTCTAAAATATTCATTTATATAAATGCTGATATTCGTTAGGAAAAATGGCGATTTGGTTAAACTTATGTCATATCAAAATCAAATTCATTAATGGAGACTATAGCTTTTAATAATGTTATTGGAAAAGCAATTCGTGGGTCGACATATTAAAATGGGAGAAAAATAATAACGGCCATGCTTTCATAGTATTGGTTGATCATTTTATATGAAAATATTATAAAATTCAATAACTGAAAATATAAATACAAAATAAAAAGAAGTTGGGGGTGGAGAAGATATTGTTGGTTACACTGTGAAGTTGTACCAAAATATTAAGTCCAAATCAATGGAAGTGGGTGCATATAAAATTGTTATATTGTGAAGTTGTGTTTTATCAGATACTTGAGGTTGGAGGATTATTGTAGTTGGGTTGTTGTTTATTAATTAACTAATACATAAATCAATGCTTTTATTTTTCTTATAGCCTATGTTTTAAGAAGAATATTTTTCTTGACTAATCATATACTTTAATGTCCTTTTTTTTTGACCAATAAGAGATTTGGAGGTCTTATTTCGACTCATATCGAGGGCATGAATGATTTTTTCAATTCAAACTTAGGATAAGGGCCATTTTTGCATCAAAATTAAAACATTGTGAGACTAATTTAAAGCATTAGTTTCGCACATTGAATATCCATTTTTTCCACATTTCTGATGTGTTTTACTTAACTGAACACACTAATGCATACAATAATAAAAGGAACTGGTGCACATTCACTGAAAGGCATTGGTGTATTTCAATACAAACAAGCACTAGTGCATACAACTCTCTTAATGGCACCGATGCTCTATAACTTTATGTGCACTAGTGCTCTATGCACTACAAGGAAAATGCTCTGTAGTGAAGATTATAGCAAAGATTTTTAGTGTTACAAGATTGGTCAAAATTAGAAAAAAAACCTTTGCTACAACCTCTACAAATTGTAGCAGATGTTTTAGTGGAGGTTTTTATGGAAATGAATTATAACTAAATAAAACTCGGCGGCCAGATGTTTTTGCGGGGATTTTTTTTCGGTGCGGTTTATTGGATGAAACACATCAGTTCTAACACTCACATAATGCATTGGGACTTTTATAACCAATAGAAGCACCAATGTGCATAAGCAAAATAAGCATAAGTGCATGACATTACACATAACACCGGTGCACAACTAAATTTTAATAGAAACCGACACTTTATAACACTGTACACACCGGTGCTTACGACCTACTAAACAACACCGATGCTATATAACAATATACTAACCAATGGTTTATGTTAAAACTAACACCAGTGCTTATGAACTATTAAAAAACACTAGTGCTTTCTTACTATTAAAAAGCATCGGTGCTCTCTAACTATTACAAAGCACCGATGCAACAAATGAAGAAAAATGCACCAGTAGAGTTCACTAGGACATTAATGCTTGCTGTATTTTTAAAATTTAACGGTGCGATAATATATCGTAGCACACTAGGACGTAATTGTAGAAAAAACACCAAGGCATGCGACTACATCTTAAATGCACTAGTAGTGAAAAGACATAAACACATTGGTGTTGTAATGATATAAACGCACCAGTGCGATCATAAAGATAAAAAGCATCACATAATTTTTTTTGTTTGATGAGCCGTAACTACTAGCATTGCATTGGAACATATATATTTGATTTAATTATATTATTCATCAGAAATTGATATATTTTTTATAGTAATATTAATTTGAATTTTTATTATTGCATTTGGATATGATGTTTGGAATATTTTATTATATCATAAATGTTCTCATCTATTGTAATATTATTTAATCATTCATATATTTAATCAATGATTTAACATTTAACGACATTGGAGAATGCAATATAATAAAATTCATCATTTTATTATATATCAATAAGAGGCCCTTTGTCATACAAAATGCAGGGAAAACATAAAGTCCACAATAATCAAAATGTCAACATGCACATAATTGTTACACTTATTGGTAACTCATCTTTTAATTGGGACACTATGACTAGAACATTATTCATTAAAATGTTTGATTTTCGTAGACAATTATTTCAAAATATATGACAGCTTGCATTAACATCCAAAATATATGGATCATCCTTCTTCGCTGGAAGTGTTATCAGTGCTCGAACCACTTGCATCACTTGGGTTATTTGGCAGAATGTTTTGTTGATTACATCGATTGTTTTCTTATTCTTCACCTTCCATATGCAAACATAAAAATAAAGTGTACTAAGTGTATCTACTTTGTTGGGAATAATGAAAATTAAAATAGATAATATACATGAATGTAAATTGAAAATCGATGTACCAGAGGAAGAATTGTGTCCTGAATGTCACACATTCTTTCAAAACCATGTCTCATGCCATCTCTCAACAACTCTTATGTTGGCTGTATTGAATACTTTGTTTCCTGCAAGTTTTACAACCCGTAAGAAAGCATATATTTAATATAAAGGATTTTTGTTGTTGGAACAATTATAAAATGAGAAAAGTAAAACAACATAGATACTTACAAATTCCATAATTAATTTTTGATATGCCAACATATACTCATAACCCTTACTTAACCCAATGTCAATCAATTTGTCTAATGCCTCTTCTTTGTATGTTAACACCTATTTGAAGACATTGAAGAATTCCCATTGTAAAAAATAAAAAAAAATATAAATATCACAACCAATAATATCGTATCGAGCTTCCTCATTTTTTGGCTCTGCATGTCAGACATTAACCAATACATATTAAATTAAATTTACAAATAATTCAAACATATTAATTTGATATAGAAATTACAAAGAACTTGCATTCTTCCCAACTTTGGAAGTGCTCCCAACTAGTATTCTTGTTCATTGAACTTTTATTTTGCATTTTCTATCAATAAACAACCTAGACCGTTAAATAAAGAAGCTATTAACTATATTATAGAAAAAATTGAATATCTTCATAATAAAAATTAAAAAAAAATTCCATACCAATGCATTACAACATATTAAACACCCAAATGCTTCTAACATATGGACACACTAGTGCTCCTATATTGACACACCGTTAACCACAACAGATTACAAAAATTTCACAAACGCATTTGTGAGTGTGATTTATTAACTATAAAGCACCGAAAATCGAAATAGTGTGCTTTCACAATTAACGCACTAGTGATTTATCACAAATAGAATGCATCGAAAATAATGTAAGCACATTTTTTATTAAAAAAAATAGGTCAGACATCACTAGTGCATTTATACTATAATCGCATCGGTGTGTTTAGAGAAATAGAACACATAAAAAATTGTGTAAGGTTTTTTTTTTTTGAATAATAAAAAAAACACTGACAGGGCTGACAAGGTTTCAGATTCAACCCAAGAAGTGGTCTCATCACACCCAACGGCTTGTGTATAAAAATACAAACCCATTAAACCTAAAATCCCTAAGAATAAAAATCCTATTTGTGAAAAATTCGAGGGATTTAAACTGTAATGTAAAATTTTGCAGCAACATAAAATGAAAAAAAAAACTAGAAAATCTAAATATGAAAATAATAATAACAATTGACATACTTGAAATTTCTATTATGCAGGGCTTTGTTTGATTCAACATACCTTAGAAATTTCGATCTTCAAAAAATCAGGTTTCTCCAAACTCGTCCATGATAACTCTCTCCCAAAAATATCCCTTCAAAATTTCACCAAAGTTATGAATTAGTGATTAGGTTTCATTTTTTAATACCTTGTAGTTTTTTTTTTTTAAATTGAAATTCCTGCTCATTTTGAAGTTATGGGAAAATAATTCGTCTCACTTTTTATTTTCGATTTTCCGAACATAATTGATCTCTTTAGATAGATGCATCAGTGCATCATATTTTGAAATGGACCATTATTTTTTTACAAAATTCAGAATTCTAGTGCACCATAAAGACATGTATGCCCTGAGAGTCTAGTGTTTTTGGATGCAGTGTTACAACAACCCAAGAAAATATAACATCATACTACGTGTGCAATGAAATGTCAGGTTTCCCAGTGGGTCTTCAGATACTAAGTGCACTAGTGTCAGCAAGATCTAAAAATACATAGTTATCTATTCGTTATCAAATATAGAAGATAGTTTATTTTACAGGTTGTTTTGCGGATGTTGCATAACGGTGTGTATGTTGTTTAGAAGCACTGGTGCATTCAATAATTACAAACGCACTGGTGTAGTGTATTATTATAGTGCAATGTGTAAATTAAAAAAGTGATGTTGCAAGATCATTTCCTTGGATTTGATTAGCGTTTCAAGTTTGATTTCCCCCTTACGCAGGTGGTCCCCAAGAAGATTGGTTACTTCATGAAACCTTCCCACTCCATTGTGGAATGGGGTTGATGGGTGGATTTCCCCTAGGAATTGTGCTAGGATAATTCAGAGGATAACCCCCGAGGGAATTTACAATAATATGTGGAGGATAACACCAATTGCCATTAATGTTCCACGACCCATTGCTTCCGCCAAGAATATTACCATTCCATGGTGAAGGGTTACCCCCATAAGTAGAACCTGGACAAGTATTTGGTATACTAAAAGGATTTTGGCTTACTCCTTGTGTATTTTACCTTTATTAGCTTAATCATATCGAAAACCCACATTTAGTAAGGCACACCCACTAATAGGAATCCCTACAGATGAAGTGGATATACTTCCAAGATTGGAACCTGGAACTGTACCAACTAGCACTTAAGTGCTAGTTAAACTTGTGCTAATGATAGGTATACTTGTGAAATTCTTTGTCACAACAGATCTATGAGAAGAGGATACGTCACAAAGAAAGAATGAGCAAAAAAGTTGAATAAGAGTGAAAACTGCAGTAAAAAAGAGCAGAAGAATAACTATGCAGTAGAACTCAAATAGAAGCAGAATAATGTCACACTAGTCAATTATAAGTATAATGAACAATGATAATACAATGGAGAGAATTTGAATCATGCAAGAGAATTCGAACCTCAGTTGGTCTAGCATAGGGATTATCACCAATGGAGTTCTTCGGAAGACTCAAAGTCAACTAAACTGAACCTAAACTCAGCTAACTGAAGTCACAATCAATTAACTCACTAAGGAGGGTGCAATAGTGAGTCTGTCATGCATGTTAGTCAAAAAAGAGTACATGAGGCCACAATAAGTGGCATCTGGAGCTATAACCCCCCACAAGAGTTAGATAACTCAGGTGGACTACACTGGAACACTCAGTAGGTTCCTATAAAATAGGGAACTGACTAAAGTGGTCCTAAAATGATGCATGAAGGGCTCAAAAGGTGGTACATGGATTCTGGATGACATATACACACCACTAGAGGAGAAATGACATCATCAACAACTAGGAAAAATAAATAATGCTAGGTAGGATAAGGATGGAGTTTTGAAATATCCTAACACCCCCCTTAATCCATACTTTTGCATCCTGGGCCCTGGTTACTAATACCAAAAGTCACCCATACAATCAAATAAATGATAAAAAATAACTTCAACATTCCATGAACCAAGGAAATGGGGAAAACCTCATGGGAATCCCCCCTCAAATTGGAATGAAACACACCAAAATATTAATTGCTCCAAACTCAAGTACGTGTGATTCTTGATCATATGTCTAGAGGTATATTCCTCTTGGGAAGAAGTGGATCATGCTCCAAAAACATGTGCTTGTATTCTCCTTCAATGGATGCAAGCGAATATGGAGGCTTTCTGAACTTTCTCTTCAGACCGAACATGGTGAAAACAAATCCAAAAATATGAAGATCATCCTAGAACCTGTGATTCAAACTAGCTGAGGTAGGATCAACTCCAGGAATGTGTAGAATTATTTATTTGATATCTCCTTTGAACCGACATAGGTGGGATCATAACCAAATGAACTATGACATGATGGTGGTGGCTTGGACATCAAATAAACTCCAAGAATTGATAGATGGTTTCTTGTGATATCCTTTGAACTAGCAGGGGTGAGATCAAAACCAAAATCATTAAAATATGCCTGAGACTTGAACCCAAGCGAATGGTAGTTTCCATAATCAGATAAAATCTGAGAGCATGTGCTAATGATCAAATAAATTTTCATAGGAAGCATGTGATCAAGGAGGGCGAATGTATCACCTCCAAACTTTGCTTTAACCTCCAAACCGTTCAATAGATCATTATTCTACACACCAGCAGACTCATGTGAAATAGAGGAGTTAAGAACCTCTTTAGTTCTAGATTATGAACTGGCTTATCTTGATTAGAATTCAAAATAGAAGACATTGAGAACATGAGTGTTGAATCTGTAGCTTCTTCTTCATATTGAACAACTTAATCATGAGATATGATTGAGGCCGAGACATAATTAGAGAGAAAACTTAAGGAGCTATCACTCAGATTTTTCTTCAAATAATTTGCACCATCTCTTCATTTTACTTTCCAAATACTTTGTCTAGTTGGGACCATAGATCACTTGGATTTTCAGTAGTTTCCTTGAGGTAGTGCATACTATGAGACATAGCAATATGCATTTTTCCAAAGGCTCTGTCATAGTCATTTATCCAATCATTCTCGTCGTCACAGGATGAAAAATATCTCATAACACCAATACACATATCAAAAAGACTCTGTCTCTTCAGATATGCTATCATCTTTGGTTTCCACTCATCATAGTTGAATGGAGAGAGAGGAGGAATTGCTTTCAGATTCATGGAAGCTGTCGTAGAATACATGCAAAAACAATGGAAAATATCTATTACTGCTACTGCAACAAAACTGTTGCAACTACAGAAAAATGTTGTAGTTGCATAAAACTGCTGCAGCTGCTGAAAAAACTACTATAACTGCAGAAAACTGCCGCATCTGCAGAAAACTGCTACAACTGCTGCACTAAAAAAATTCAAATAACATGAAAAAACTCTCAATTTTTGGAGATAGACTACTACTGAGAACTGCTTTACGACAGTAGGCACTTTTATCTATATCCTTCACACCTGGCTAGACCTCATTGGATTTTTTCAATGAATTCAATGCAATGGAACTAGGATTTGTTGTGGAAATCCAGAGGCTTCTGGTGCATTATCGAAAGAATTTTACTAACCTATTCAATCCATGGCTCTGATACCATGTGAAATTATATGTCACAACAGATCTAAGAGCGGAGGATACCTCACAAAGAAAGAATGAGCAGAAAAGATGAATAATAGTGAAAACTGCAGTAAAAAAGAGCAGAAGAATAACTATGCAGTAGAACTCATATAGAAGCAGAATACTGTCGCACTACTCAATTATCAATATAATGAACAATGTAATACAATGGAGATAATTCGAATCATGCAGGAGAATTCGAACCTCAGTTGGTATAACATAGGGATTATCACCACTGGAGTGCTCTGAAAGACTCAAAGTCAACTGAATTGAACCTAAACTCATCTAATTGAAATCACAATCAGTTAACTGACTAAGGAGGGATAAATAGTGAGTCTTTCATGCATACCAGTCAAAAAAGGGCGCATGAGGCCACAATTAGTGGCATCCAGAGCTCTAACCCCCCACAAGAGTCAAATAACTCAGGTGGACTACACTAGAACACTTAGTAGGTTCCTATAAAATAGGGAACTGATTGAAGTGGTCCTAAAATGATGCATGCAGAGCTCATAAGGTGGTACATGGATTATGGATGACATCTACACACCACTAGGGGGGAAATGACATCATCAACAACTAAGAAAAATAAATAATGATAGGTAGGACAAGGATGGAGTATTGAAATATCCTAACAATACTAACTATTGGGATTGGTGTTGAGGTCAAAGTGGAAGCATTACTGCCTCCTATGTCCATTTTGAGGTTGCTTTGGTGTGGTCCCTTGAACTTCTGAAGAAGCCAAAGGGTTAACTGTTGTGTTTTGCATGTTATTGAAAATTTCGAAAAGAGGGTTAATATTACATAGTGGCTCATAGACAATAAGTACAACTAGTTCTGAAAGACTCGTTAAAGGTTGATTTACGTGATCATTTGTGTGCTTTTCTAATGTCTCAATTTCAACTAGAGTAAGATCATCAACTATGTCCATATTCAGTTCGTGATGTAATGATGAATTCTCAGGGTTTGTTCGATGTTGTTCCTCTTGAGTAATATTAATTGAGTTTAAAATTAGTTATGTTTCCAAGACACTAGGATGTGGTTTTTTTGTTTGTGAATCACCTCGCTGTCGCCGTGACTAGCGGATTGGGAGAGTCACCACTTTGAATTTTTTGATAAAAGTTTTTGTTTATAGTGGTATATTTAATAAAAAATATAATCAAACAATCCTAAAGGAAATATAGACTCAACAAAAAAAAAGTGTCCACATAGTAAAAAAAGTCCTATGAATCCAAGCAAACAATCTACTTTCCCAAAGAAACGAAATTCAGTGAAAATCTATATTAGAGGGCCTTCCAAAACTAGTATATTTTGAGGGATATAAAGCCTCAAACATTTACTAATAGCAAAGGTATGAGAAACAATTACAATAAACTTTAATCACCAAAGGTGCATGTATTGGTTCTTGACCAATCACCCTCCCAAGGAGTAAAAGCTTCAAATTTTGTCTCGGGTACCGCAAGAGTCCCCCACTCGCAATATCCCATGAGATATCCTAGGAATAGAAACTAAGGTTACCACTTCAAAATTGATGGTCGGGCAGAACAGTTGTATGTCTGTGACAACTCTCATAACCAGGCACTTTAGAAAGTGATGTCACCCCGAGGACTTGTCACTTACATGGAATTCCATGATGAGCTCATGTCCCACTAAACAAGCAAGAGGGGGGGTACCACCCTTACTTATCCATATTGACCTCGTGTTTAATGCATGTTTTAGATGCACTTTCCCAACAAGTGTTCTTTGCTACTAATGGATTTAAAATCTCAATAATCTTGATGCTATTTTCAAAATTTTTATGCCCAGGTGTTTTAACTCTCCAATCCTAATCCAAGGCCCTATCGTAACCTTGTTGGTGATATGAAAAATCAAATCTTGTTTAGTTTTATATTAAACACCAATTTTAAAGGTACTTTGCTTAGTTTCAAGAATGGAATGAAACTGGTGGTGTGTAGACTTGAAATGTAGAATCAATCAATGCACAAATGATCACTACTCTTTCCTTGAATTAGATGAACTCTCTAAATTAGTGAAGAGTTATAGTTTCTTTGTAGGTATTTCAAACATGCAAGTTGCAAAATAGAATTATTTCTACGAATTTGAAAAAGAATTTTTCTAAGGAAGTGACGTTTTATTGTCACAAATTACTTAACTTCTTCTTTTTAATTTTGGTTTGCAAAATGCATAAAATTCTTTCCAACTGTGTGAATAAGTTTCCAAATCAAGTGAAGTTATTCAATATTTTGAAAAGGTGATGCGAAATTTTGGTAGATTTTTGAGGTTTTGAAACAGTTCTTCTATGAAGTATGGTTAATTATTAATTTCAAAAATATTTTTAAACTAGACAATTAACTAAAATGAAATAAATCCAACTCTTTACACGGGGGATCTCCATTTCTCATTTGCAGTGCCACCCGAAAGTGCAAGCAAATAGGATACGTAGATCCCTTTCAAGATTTATGAATTAAACATTTACAAGTGAGATCTACTTTCTCATTCGTAGGGCTACCTGAAGACGCAAGCGAAGAGGATACTCATAGCTCGGGAACTATACTAAAAAAAAACTACTTTGTTACAACTTGATATCCACTTTCTCGTTCACAAGATCGCCTGAAATCCCAAGTGAAGATGATAATAGTGGCTCGAAAAACTTGCTTGAAAATTCAAATCTAAACTATTACAATTGAGATCCACTTTCTCGTTCACAAGATCACCTGAAATCCCAAGTGAAGAGGATAATAGTGGCTCGAACACAACGTATCACAAGAAAATTGAATATTAAAGCTACAAATCTCTCTAATTATGAATGAGAAAAATCAATTTTTATAGATCCAAAACAAAAATTTACTAATTAAAGTTGTTCCTTTGGTTTTGGAGGGAAACATTTGTAAATTCTTTCAATGTGTAATGTTCAATTTTTTTTTTGAATTTTTATGCAATTTTATTTATGGAATGTTTTCAAATGATCATTCTAATACATTATTGACTGTGATTTTATGTTTTGTTTCAGGTTATCAAGCATATGCAATTCAAAGGCCTAAAGGTTCATGAAAACAATATTTAGTGTTTTTCAAGTTTTTAACAATTTGCAAACTAGTGATTTAACAACAAAATTTTCAAGAAATAAATCAAAATTTCAACAATCAAATGTGAAATAAAGGATATAAATGCTGAATATATCCTAAAACATTCATATCTAAGAAAAATTATAAGAAAAAATTGAATCCAAAGTCCAAAAATATCAATTCAAGCTAATTTCTACAGTTTTTGGAGGGATATCCAACTTGAAAATTTTCAAATTAAATGCTTCCAAATTTTTCCAAATATGCTTCTAATTGATACTAAAATGTGTCTACTATCATATACAGGTCCGAAAACTTCAAAATTTTCCATATGATGGGCCTAAAACAATGAATTCCACTTCCTAGTTTTTGACAATTCCTTGCAATTTTCGAAAAAAAATATCTTTAAAATATTGTCAAATCTTGGTCAATTAAGATGCAAGTAGGGTCTAATAACTAAGCTTTGACATTCCTAAGCCAAGTATAGCATAAAGAATCACTAAAAAAACTACAAAAATGAACAACTAGGTCCCAAAAATAAAGTTCCCCGGGTGTCACAGGTGTAAAACAATGTACAGTGTGACACTTTGACAGTGTCGTAGGTGTAAAATAGAGCAAGGTGTGACACTTTGGACAATGTTGCACCCTTACAACAGAGCAAAGTGTGACACTTTGATAGTGTCATAGGTGTAAAACAAAGTAGGGTGTGACATTTTGATAGTGTCGCGGGTGTAAAATAGAGGAGGATGTGACATTTTGACAGTGTCACACTGTGTTCAACATGAAGGTTGCGACATTATTCCAAGATCAAGAAACCAAAAAAGTCGAGCCTAATTTTAAATATTTAGGTTTTTAAAGGTTGATTAAGGTCGATTTTGGATTTATAAGGATCTTTGAACTGGATAAATAGGTCCTAGGACATATTTAAAGCATGAATCAGTGAGATCTTAAGGTTAGAACACCAAATTGAGAAAAAATTCAAATATAGTCCCTAGCGGAGTCACCAATATATTGATATATTTTAGGGTAGAGACTTGTATACTCCATTATATATCCTTAATATGATTGGTGAGGTTCAATTGACAGAAATACATGCAATAATCAACATTCTTTTGATATTTCTAAGAAATTTTCAAGAAAAGAGAAGGGAAGAAGAGAGTAGAATACCTCTTGAATATAGCCACTTGTATAATATCCCCTTGCTTGAGCATCCATGAAATTTAGGCCTCCATTTACAACTTATTTCTAGGTCCTTACCTCTAGATCTATCTCCAAGAACTTGAAAAAATTTGCAAAACCTGAAATCTATCTACCAAACTTGAATTCAAAACTGGATTTAAAACATAAATTCAAACTCAAATTTGGGGGGGAAATTGAATTGCATCATACTGAATTAAGGAAAAATGAATACTTACAACCTTGCTTTGGAGGTGAATCCCTTCTCCTTTTCTTTGATCCATCCTTCTCCATCCGTGTCTTTGATCATCCAAGTGCTTTGTGTTGAATATGAGCTCTCCAACCTTTCAATCCTCTAGCATGTCTTTGCTCTCACTTTTTTTGTATTTTACAATGCCACAAATGCATCTTTATATAGCATTGGGAATTGGGAACTCAGGAATCAAACTTCAATGTGGGATAATACCTTTTTCCCAAATTTTTATTTTTCCATTAACACCCACTTTCTATAGTATTTTCAATCTCTTTTGTCACAAATTCAGAATTTTCAGGCACAATTAATGCATATTCCATGCATTTCTTCCCACTATTGACTGGTGGAGACTGAATCTAAGCCTTCAAATGGGTAGTTCAATCATTGGACCTTGCCTCTTTAGGATACCTATGACTTCACTCAATACTTCCAATTATGGAAGTAGTAATTAGATAAGAGAGGATTGTTCTCTTATGTACTTGTCTTCTGTCTTCATGTTGTGGGAAAATGGTAAAATGTGCTTCCAAACTTCACTTGTTAAGGGTGTTAATTTGATTGTTAAAAATTAGTTAGGAAGCTCCAAGTAGATACTATTCCATATTTAGAAAGCTCAAATTTGAAGATCATGATTGATAATGAGCAATGGGAAGAACCATGGGATGCAACCATTATTCCGACTTTCAACACTGAGGACATCATTGATAACGACCATAGTATTTAATGATAGCCACCATTTCCATTATATGGAATTTTATTAGTTGGGTTGTTGAATTAGATGGCAACACTTACAAAACCCATGTATATACAAATTTTCCCTACTCTAGAAAATGAGAAAGTAGGGTTTGGGGCTTAGGGTGCCTACAGTTTATGATTTGTACACAAGATATATTAGCTTGAATTTTAACATTATTGAAATTCAATTGTGAATTTATTCAATTGCAAACCCAACTTCAAACACCTATCTTGCATTCCCTGCCTTAGACAATGGAAAAATAATAATGCCTCATTTAAAAAAAATTAAATTTAATATATTAATAACTTTATTATATCATTGTGGGGGACATATAGCCGACGCTCCACGCCATTAACTGAGCTCGAGGATCAAAAAATTAAACCAAAATCAAATGTTAAACATTGCAAGCAATTTTTTATATTGAATTTAATCGTTTTGAACATTATTTATTTGTTTTTCTATTGGATGTTGGAAAATGTTGTCATCCTCAAAATCTGGTGTGGGGATTTTGGTTTACACCTATCCCTAGTATGCCAGCTCATGATTTTATTTATTTATTTTAGGGCCTGCACCTGTGTTTAAATGCAATCCTCATTTCCATGTGAACCAACCAAAATTAATTCATATCGTATACAGAGTTGATACGATATGAATTAATTTTGGTTGGTTCACATGGAAATGAGTTGAAGGGTGGGCTCTCACCAAGCTGTTGAACGACCAGCTTCACTTTCCCCCGGTCGGGAGCATGCGGTAAACCCACTGTTTTGTTTTCTTTTGGCGTTTATTGCTTTCGTTTTTGTGTTCTTGTGGACTGCGACTGGTGCCCTGCAGTGGGGTTTATACACAAATTTGTGTTGGAGTGTTGGTCCCCGTTTCTAAGCACGGGTGTTTAAAAAACCCATATTTATCCACCTGGGCTCGGGAAACATGTGGATTGGGGCTCCGGTTGGGATTATGCACAGATGTCTGGGGTATGGTGACAGGGCCGTTTGTTAACCTGCTGGTTTTACGAGTCTGGCCACTCATTTTCAACCATTTTCTCCGATATATGCCGTGACTCTGACCTGGACGGTGTGGGTGTGGGGTTTCGAAGATTCGTGTTATCATTTTCCGGCTCAATCTCCTGGGGTTTCACCTGGGGTTTTACTTTCGAAGCTTCGTGTTATCATAACCGTGCTCAGACACAAGTTTCTGTTCTTTTCTCCTGGGTTTTTTGGCTTCCTATTGGTCTGTGCGGCTCGGGTGTCCGGATCTGTTGGCATCTGGTGCTTTGTTTGGCGGTATCGGTGTAGATCTGTCTGATGGGGGAATAGGTGGCGGCCCCTCCTGCCTTGGATGATAACCCTATGACTGCCTCGGACTACCAAATCGAAGAGGCGGGCTTGTTTAAGCCGGATTCATATTTTCATGACATGCTGCAGGGCAAACATCCACTTGCCTCGAGTAGCAGACAAAGGGCTCCACGTGTCAAACATTTGCCTAAAAAAGGCCACCTGCCTTTGTTGGGGGTTCCGGGGGTGACTTCGGGCTCTGATCCGTCGGTTGACAGCACTCGGGCTTGTCCTCCCCGTGTGCAAGGTAAGAAGCCTCGGCATGTCACTAGGGCCGCTCATCGTCTTAGCAAGAAATTCTGCTGTCGTCCTGGGGAGACCTGTTTAACTATGGGCCGGGATCTGGGTTTGGAAGAGCTGGTCGACTTCAATGTGACCGCTTTGGTAGGGAAATTCTCCTATTTCGCAATGGACCGAAAGGACATTGTGGGGTGGGTTACTGAAAATTGGAGGCCCATTGTGGGTTATACACCACAGGTTTTTGCTCTGTCTAGAGGATGGTATGGCTTCAAGTTTGAACAGGAGATTCATTGTTCGACCATCTTAAACGGTTTATGGCTTCATGGTGCTGGCAGTCTCATGCTATAGAAATGGCATACTGATTTTGATCCGGATTCGGCTACTGTTCGGCTGCGACATTTATGGGTTCTCATTCCTAGTTTGTCGCTTGCTCTATGGAATCGTGGGGTGTTTGAAGCTATCAGAAATAGTTTGGGCCATTTTCTACATGTGGAGGATGAGCATCTCACGGGGTTTGACCGACATATGGGGCGGCTCTTGGTGGAGGTGGACATCTCTTTGGGCCTCATTGATGTGCTTCATATCAACTGGAGGGGACGACGACTAGATTTGGTTATAGATTATTGGGGCATCCCCTTTCCTTGTTCAAACTGCAAACAAGTGGGACACCTCTGGAGACAATGCACTCAACGTTTCTCTTCTGGTCGTCCGGTGGGGGCGGACCCGTTTTGGTCCTCTGAAGACGGCAGCGACAAGGACGTGGATACTACTAGTGGTCTTGATGGTTTCTCCAACAGGGTTTCAAATATGGTTCACTCGGCAGCGGGTTTATTGGGTAAGTTGGAATCCAACGACCCATCTCTTTATCATTCATTGACCGAGTTGGATATTCAATTTATTAATGCATTGGAGCTTAATAATGGAAATAATGGAAATTATCTCAGTCGTTTTTATCCAAAGTCGTCTAATTCCTCTGATTTTGATAGTGAGCCTAATGCCGCACCTGATGATGTGGTCCCCTCTGCCGATATACCTCTCCTTGTGTCTACCACTTCCCCTGGAACCTCATCTGTCATCCCCATTTCGCCTGTTGAGTCAGAGGATATACACAGCCCCACAGTCATCTTATCCTCGGATGGTGAGGCAGTTTTACCTGACCCAGCCCCGGGTGGGGTTGTTTCGCTGCGTGAAAATGATTTGGATCCCTCGTCCGTCAACGTACCTTTACAATCTATTCCTCCCTGCGAACCGGTGGCTCGGGATCGAGTCATACTCATCCCTTCCTATTCTGAGATGGTTAAAAAGGTGCCTCTCCTGGTATATTTGAAAAATCGGGTGGTCGCTGAATGTGGTCCGAGTAATATTTGTGAGGCCGGTTCCACAAGCCCTGGGACACAGACACCAGGTTTAGAGGCCACATTTAACCACTCTTCGGCTACAACAGTGGACACGATTGGAAAACAATGTATTGTGAAGGGGGCTTGACAGGGTGGGCTGGCTATTGATTTCTCTCCTGTAAAAACAAGGAGTGCTAGGAAAAATAAAATGGTCGAAACCCCGGGGGTTTTGGATGAAAGCAACCTGAAAACCACCGTCTCTCCTGATACCAGGGCTCTTAGAGGAATTAAAGCCCTTGCACGGGGTTGATAATGATTTTTATATCCTTAAACATTCGGGGTGTGGGGGGGATGCCCAAACAACTGGCCCTCAAAAGAATCTTTCAAATTGTTAATCCTGATCTGGTCCTACTATAAGAAACGATGGTCTGTGGTGAAAAGGCTCGTTCTTTTTTCAATAAAATAAAGCCGGGATGGTGTATGTTTGTTATTGACGCGGTTGGCCTTTCTGGCGGCTTATTGGCTGCATGGAACCCGGGGGTTCTTAAGTTAAATCCGTTTATTACTTCTCTGGGTATATTGCTGTCTAGCAATTGCAGAGGTTCGGATAAAGATATAAATATTATAAACTGCTATGGCCCTTATTGCAACAGGGAAACTTTTTGGAATCAGGCATGTTCGGAGCATTTACTGGCTCTGGAAAATTTGATACTTGCAGGTGACTTGAATTTTTCTTGGGGGGCTGAGGAGATATGCGGGTGTGCGGCCAGAAGGGACCCTCTTGGGACTTACTTCAGGAATCTTTTCACCACATATTCCCTGATTGATGTGGAACCACGACCTATGGCTCCCACATGGTCAAATGGTCGCCAGGGTGAGAATCTGATATCCAAGCGCATTGACCATTACTTGATTTCTGAGTCCCTCTTAAGCTCTTTCAAAACATACAGGACATGGATTCAGATGACACATATCAGTGATCATTCCCCCATCATCTTACAATTTGATACCGAAGCAAAACATCATGTTTATCCATTCAAATTCAATTATGTATGGTTAAAAGAGCCGGATTATGATGTGGGCGTACGCTCTCATTGGGCAAATATAGATGTCTCAGGGGAACGATCGGCTATGGACAAGCTTACTGCCAAACTATTTTCCTTAAAAGACTTCACTATGAGGTGGGAGCGATCCAAAAAAGCTATGCTGACTACTGAACTCAATGCGCTTGAATTGGAAATTGCAGATCTCAGGGATCTATCTTTGAGGATGGGGATAGCGCAAGCTGGACGAGCCTGGATTGCTATTTTGGAGGAAAGAAAACTCAAAATCCTCATCACTCAGGAAGAATCTTGGCGTTTAAAGAGCCAGGCAATATGGCTAAAAGCTGGTGATTTAAATACTAAGTTTTTTCATCGATATGCTGATTCTCACAAAATTCAAAATAATATCTGGGATTTAAATGATCATGATGGGAGAAGGATTTGTGGGGATGAGGATTTGATGGCTGAGGCTTCTCGACACTTTTTTGAGTACTATACTAATCCGATGAGTACATCTCTGCCTGATCAGTTTAAGCTTATAAAAGAATGTCCTAGGATGTTCACGGATGTGAAGGGGGACAAAATATTTGAGACTATTACTATCACTGAAATCCAGGATACCCTACGGGGTTTTACTAAGGATAAATCGCCCGGTCCGGATGGCTGAATGGTGGAACTGTTCACACATTTTTTTGAAATTATGGGCGAGGATATCAGGGTTGCGGTGGATGAATCTCGGTCTTTGGGGCTGGTCTCCGGGGCGCTGAATTCTACCTTTTTGACACTAATACCTAAAACATCACATCCTGAGAGTTTCAGTGACTTTCGGCCTATTGCTTTGTGCAATTTAGTCTACAAGATCATATCCAAGATAATTGCACAACGTATCAAACCGATCCCGTCTACGTTCATTTCTATGGAACAATATGGCTTTCTGGATGGGCGGCAGATACATGATGCGGTTGGCGTGGCTCAGGAGGTTTTCCACAGTATAAATCAGAAGAAGATGGATGCACTTATCCTTCAACTTGACTTGGTAAAAGATTACGACCGAGTAAATTGGACCTTTCTGGAACTGATTCTTATCCAAATTGGCCTTCCTTGGAAGGTAATGAAGTGGATTATGGCCTGCGTTACCTCTGTCAACTTTTCTGTGCTTATAAATGGACAGCCGACTGATTACTTCAAGGCTTCTAGGGGCCTTCGTCAGGGATGTCCTCTCTCCCCCCTGCTTTTTCTGCTAGTCATTGAAGGTCTGAGTCTCTCCATTCACAAATCAAAGAGTGATGGCAATATTGTGGGTATAAAGATCTCCAATGATGTATCGGTAACACACACTCTTTTTGTGGACGATGTAATGCTTTTTGGTATGGGCACATTGGAGGAGTGGGTTCAGTATAAGAAAATACTTGATCTTTTCTGTTTGGTAACTGGCATGCTGATTAGCATGATGAAATCTTTCTTCCTGAAGCACTCTTTGGCGGTGAATGTGGAAAGCAGAATCTGGGATTCGTTTCCTTTGGACTTCAAGGATTTATCTGAGGGCACAAAATATCTCGGCTACTTTATCAAACCTGCAAAATACAGGATAAATGACTGGATTTGGCTTATCAAGCGGTTTGATGATCGCATTGGGCATTGGAGCATGAAATATCTGTCTCTGGGTGGCCGGCTCACATTGGCGAAGGCAGTCCTTCAGAACCTGGGAGTCTACTGGTTCTCCCTCTACAAAATTCCTGTGTCAATTGTTCGCATTATCCGGGGGAAATTTTTCCATTTTATATGGTCGGGGGGGGGGGGGGGGGGTGGTGAACAAGTTTCACTTAATAAAATGGGAATCTTTGGCCAAACCATACACTCTTGGGGGTTGGAACGTGAAGAATTTGGAGCTTTTTGTGATGGCTCTCCATGTAAAGAGTCTGTGGTGAGCTTTATTTAATAACTCACTGTGGGGTTGTATTATCAGGGCGAAATATCTTAAACATATCCCTGTTGCTTCCTGGTTCCGGATTGAGAGACATACGGTTACTGGAACATCCAATATATGGCGGGGTCTTATGGGTTCGTTTTCTGTTGTTGCAAAATGGCTCACTTGGAAACCGGGAAATGGTCGGGACATAAGACTCGGCACGGATCCTGTTCTGGGGGGGTCCCCCGCTTATCTTCTCTCTCCCGAACTGCTTGCTCATCTACGAGCCAGGGGGCTCTATTGTCTGGCACATGCGGTTTCTTTAAATGGCAGGGGATGGATCACTACTCGTCAACTTGGTATTGGGGGAACTATGGGGAAGGAATGGTCAGATTTTATTGGGTATCTCAGTCAAGCAAATATCAGCCTTTGTGATTCACCGGACAAGTTGGTATGGTCTTGGGATACTGCTCGAGGCGTGGTCACCTCAAAGCTGGCATATGACTCTTTTTTTGCTGATTGTCGACCTGGGATGGTATGGTGGCACTCTGAGATTTGGAAGCTGGCCATTCCCCCGCGGATCCGTTGTTTTGTCTGGCTGGCTCTGGGCAACAACATACTTACCTGGGATAATCGTTGTCGTCGTGGTTTCTGCGGTCCTGGCCGGTGTCCGTTATGTGTCTCCAATGTGGAATCGGTCGATCATCTCTTCACGTCGTGTTTGATCATGCAAGATCTTTGGTCACTCATTGTTAAATCACTTGGTTCACCTGTAGCCTGGCATGCAACCACTTTGATTGACTCTTTTAGCAGATGGTTCTGCGATCCTCTAGCTCGTCAGTGGCTGGAACTCCCCTGTTTCATGCTGTGGGAGGTGTGGAAGGCCAGGAATCGCTATGTGTTCGAAGGTATTACTCCTAATTTGGCTTGGTTATGTGGACGGATTATTGCCTATTTCAAGGAGTTTAGTTCCATGTCTGTTCATGTGGGTGGCCAATTTGCCTCACCTTCAAGGCGCCATGGATACCGGTTTTCTCCTCCAATTCTGGTGTATCCTTGCGGTTTTTTTGATGGGGCGGCGCTTGGGAGTCGGGGTGACAGCGGGGCTGGTGTGATACTACATCTAAATATCGCTATCTCCTATCGTATTTATTTGAACTTGGGTTATGGAACAAACACTCGCAGCGAACTCTGTGCTCTCTAGCTACTCTTATATTTTGCTCGACTCAAACGGGTCTCGTCACTCGTTGTTATGGGTGACTCATCCTCTATTATATCTTGGGCACTGGGTTCGTCCCCTCTCAGTGTGATGCTCTTAACACATTGGTTGGATGCTGTCAGGAACTTCATTGATGGTTTTCAGCATATTCACTTTGCTCATGTTTACTGTGAGGTTAATTTGGAGGCAGATCTGCTATCCAAGCGGGCTTTGGTTTCAGCGACTGGTATTATCATATGGGAGGAATGGCATGAGGACTTCCTTTTCTCGCAGGGCTCGGTTGATTTGTTTTGGTGATGATCTTCTTTTCTGTTTGGCGGCATTATTGGATATATATATTTGCTCATATGATCTATGCGGCTTTATATCTTGCAGGTTCTTAGGTACTTTATCCAACTACTTGTTGGATGTTTTGATCCGGTTGGATATTTCGGCTCTTTTTGCTTATTGTGTCTCCTGATATATTGACTTATGTGTCCAGGCCTCGGGCTGTTTTGGACTTTATATTTGTATTATGTCTTTAAAGATTGTCAGTTATGTTGCTCCGCTAGTATTGTTCTCTTGGAGATGATTATTTTTGGTCACCTATGCTGTTTTTAGGATCATGGGACGGTTAGTAGTATGCTGTATTAGACATCCATTAGGGTTTATGGATGGGTCTTGACTTGGACTTGTTTAGTGTTGCTGCTTGTGGATGTTGGTGTGATATGCTTCACACTCATACATGTTTTCTGTGGTCATGATGTACTGGTTTTATTTACTATTTCGAGTTATTAATAGTAAGCTATATTTTCTTATGAAAAAAAAATACAGAGTTGAATTAAACACCAAACTTGCAACATACATAGGGTACACAGACTTCAATAATCCCATCAAAATATGCACGTATCTATTTGTGATTTTCTAAAACATTTTCTGTACTTATTTATTTATTTAAAAATAAAACTGGCTCAATAATATTATCGGTTCATGTTATGATGGGACCTAACAAATCCTCGCTCTCTTCCTTAAACTATTTTATCTTTTAAATACAAATATTTTTAATGCTTGTGGCCAAGGCAAGTTGAAGAATGCAGCCATAAAATCGACGAATTGAAATTAATGTCCAATAAAAAATTGTCATATAATATATGTATTTTTCTGTCTTATAGATAAACATTCATATACACATACATTCAAAATATCGCTTGTTACATAATTTATGGGTTATATTAAGTTTGGATTAAGTGTATTGTTATATTCATAACATCTAGCGGTGACATCCGTTACATAATTTATGGATTATATTAAGTTTACGAATGGATCAGAAACTTGCGTGCATCTTACATTATTAGCATCAATGGAATTACTTGGACAAAGATCACCACTATACTCCTCCTTTAAATTTTGCGTTCCATGGTTTCATTTATCTATTGAGATGAGGTCAGGAACAAGTCATGTTTTTGTCACTTCTTTTTAGCGTCAATCAATTATTTCTAATTTGTTTTTTAGAATGGATGTACCAAAAAGCATTGAGGTTTTGGGTGCCAGTGTGAAGGTAAATACCACGTATTTATTCTCCATTTTCTTGGAATCTGTGATCGATACACAGATTTATATTTATTTTAAAATTCTTATTTTAAAAATAATAAAATTAGTATAATTTTACTCAAATAATATAATTTTATAACTGTTTTTAAAGATTGTTCATGTAGCCAGGATTTTTTTTTCACAGAAAAATATAACTTACTATTAATATACGGAATAGTAAATAACACCAGCTGTCAGAATCATACATGTCTGCATGCAAATCACAGTGGATTTGTCAGACATAGCCAGAAGAGTCACCCATAAAAACAATATAAACCAGAGATAGTACCATATGTCCACAGAAAAAAGTCAAGGATCCCTCCGAAAGGAGAAACGGATCCCGAGATCACACCATACCATAAGTCCATATACATGTACCATAAATAATAAAGCCCACAGCAACAGCTATCAGGGTCCCATAGAGCCAAAAATAGAGTATAACATAAAAGTAAAGCCAAAAATATATCTATATCAACGATCATATCGGCCGCAAAAATATGAGAGCCAAGATGTCCAACCAGCAATTGGATCCAGGCTCTAAGAAGTATTTGCACATATAGCTAACCGAAAAGTAAGATAAATATCCGCATAATATAGAGCATAATAACAAAAATGACAGACAGACATAAAAAGCATCATAATAATCAAGGCCAATGAAGATGATAGGACCCATGTGAATAAAGAGATCCAGCCCGCCATTCCTGCCACATGATGACCCCCGCCAGAGAATGAAGAGCACGTTTAGAGAGTAAATCAGCATCCATATTCACCTCCCGAAAGACATGCTGAAAATGGAGGATTTATTAAGTAAGTAATAGAGCTGGGGATTACTTCATACAGGCCAAGGAATCCTAAAACACTTTTATTAAAACTTAAATATTGAGATTAGATTTGAAAATTTAAAACTAATGATCTTAAATATGATTTATGAAGAAAGAAAACATGGAGATACGATTTTAACATTTACAACTACTTATCTTGCACATAAGTTTAATAATTCACATGTCAACTAACTTTATTATCGCGTGATTCTATCACAAATAAAGAACTTAATAATTTGTCACGGTATGATTATTATAATATAAACCAAATTCACCGAAAGAAAAAGCAATTATTTTATGAGCAATATAAATATAATACTTGGTCGTCAATTAACAATAACCTATTTTTATTGTCTAAAGTCTTTTAGATTTCTCTTTCTAACTAATTGTCTTTAAGTCTTTTATAACATAAATAAAACTAGATAGTCCTTCTAACAATTAAAAGTAAATATTGAATAAATCTATTAAAATTATTGTGTTGGGAATCTATATAATTGTCTAATCTAATCGCTAAGGTGATGGTTGCAAAAACCATATCCACGTTCAAAATTGCCAATTAGCAAGTTCGTAAAAGATATCACTCTTTTTTACAAGTAAGATTTAATCCAATAATATCTATATTTTTCAACTCATAAGCAAGTTCATAAATTATTTTTCTTTTCCACATAGTTGTTATTACAATTGCAAAAAATTCTGTTAGACTCTACCACAGAGTCAATGCCACCATGTGGCTCTTGTTTATTAATAAATTACACCTGTTATTTGTTATGAATAAATTATACCTTTTATTTATTTTTAACCATAATATATTTTTCTCTTATGGTTTAATAATCAAATTTTTACAAATCCTCTACTTGATAATTAATGTATTCCAAAAAAATTACCCTCGTTATACTTTTTTTTACTTTTTATTTATCTGTTTCTCTATTTTAATCATTATTTTATTTTATTCACCTTATTTATCTCATTCTTTACCCTCATTATCCTATCCCTAACATCTCTTTCGAACAGATTGTACTCTCCCACTAGTTTATTTAAATTGTCAATTATTTTCTATCATCCTACAACTTCATATTATCCCTAGGATGGGTGGAGTGTCCACCCGAAACACATCGATCTCTTCTACATATCTACACAGTAATAATCCATAAGCTCACTCACACAACTTAAAAAGATCAAATTCCTTGAAATGTAATTGTTTTAATCATTTAATATGAAAAACTAATACATGACCTAGAATTAAATGATAAAAAATCCACGCCTTTAGAAATTTGATCCCTCGTCGTGCTTGATAAATGGATCTATGTTGGTAATAATTTTAATAGTGGAAAGAGAGTAATTTTTTGTTTAGAAAAAGAATTTTCAAAGGAGGAAATAAAAACAAAGTGTTGTTATTATGCCAAAGAGTCAAGTCCATAGTTGAAGGTAAGGGAGTTGAAATTCTAGCAAAAGTGATTTTTTTTTGTTTGAGTTATTTCGAAGAACCTACCCAAGGGGATTACCAACTTTTAGGAGCATTTCCTGCAAAAGGTATTTCATTATAGGATCTAGTTTACCTAATAAACCCCCACACTAAATGAATAATTTTGAGAATAAGGAGTTGAATAGACAAGCGCATGAACTATTGGAAAGACATTTAATTAGAAATCTTAAACCAATGTGGTGTACCAACTTCATTAGAGCCAATAAAGTGTGGAGAGTGGAAAATGTGCATTTGTGAAGGAGGTCAATGAAAAAATGATTTTAAGACCAATGAATATATTTATGAATGTTTGGTCATTTCATTTGGTTTAACAACTGCTCCAAGTACCTTTATGAAACTAATGAAATGAGTACAAATTAAACTCTAACCCATTATAGGTAAGTTTATCATTGTTTACTTAGAAGATATTTTGATTTTTAGCAAGACAGAATAAGAACATATGAAACATGTATGACAAGTGTTGGAGTGGTTGAATCAAGAGAAATTACCGGTACTCTACTAAAGGGAAAAACAACAGAGAGCCATGGAGTGGTGATTGAACTTTAGACCTAAACTATTTCATAAAGAAGGATTTTTATTTAAAAATAATTAGTTATGTAATCCAATAAGATTCATGAGGAAAAATCTTATAAGAGAACTACATAATGGAGGTTTCATTGGGAATTTTTGTATTGAAAAGATAAGAGAATTGGTTGAGAAGTTTTCTTAGTGGTCAAGAATGGCTAAATATATCAAGAATTGGATTGAAAGTTACATAGTTTGTCAAAATGCAAAGGGAACAAGTCAAAAGACCAACTTATATAAACCATTGTCGATACTAAAAGAGATATGGGTGGAAAATAGCATGAATGGGAAAACATTAGCATTTTAGAGTATAGATATTATTTATGAATATAGTTTAGATTTGCCTTTAACATTTTTTTATTTGATTTTATAGGAACCGATTTGTATCCCACAAATTGTAATACTGATTGTAAATTGTAACTATAGTTGTAAAAGAATTTTAATCATTAGTTGATGAATTAAATATTTCATAGTTGACCACCCCATAATAATTAATTGATAAGATGATTAAAATGATTGCAATTTTTTAAGTTTGTAAATTATTTTGTAATTTTTCAATCTTGTAAATAATGTAATAATTTGTAAATTAATTTGTAACCTTAATTGCAAATTTGTAATTCCAAATGTAAGTTTTGATTGTAACTGCAACTGCAAATTGCGATTGTAAATTTGTAGTTGTGAGTGTCGAAGTTGTAATTTGTACCTTGTAAATGTAATTAGTAATTTCTTGTAATTTGCATTTGTGAAATTTTAATAATGATTGTAAAGTTTAATTGTACTTAAGATGGTAACTTTCAATTATAATTGTGATTGTGCACAATTTGCAATTATAATTATAGTAAATATAAATGACTTCGACATAAATACATAAAAAAATAAATAAAATTGCATCACACACATGGATAATACTCACCCACATAAACAATATACATGATTAGACACATGAAGATAAATATCATAAAATAAATATTTGACAACCATTGAGTTCATAAAAAAGTAAATTCATATATATACATAACATTAAAAATTAATATTACAATATGGTCATAATATCAATGGCCACCACCACCTAACATCATGTAACATACCATCATCATCATCATAACATGATCTAACATAACCATCACACAAGAATGACAAACATCATCTAACGTCATACACATCTGCCATCACCTATCAAACGTAATCCCATCTCACAAACACATAAAAAAAATAGCTAACATAATATATCATAAATATCAAACATCACCTAAAATACACTTGTAAACAGTTATATCTACCATCATCTAACATATTATACATTTAACATATATAAACATCATCTAACACACAAATCTAGTAATAATATTTGAAAAAAGTACACAATTAGCTGCATTATCTAACATAACCATCACACACAAATCTAACTAACACCATCTAACATAAACATATATCAAGCACACCTAGAAAACATATCTAACTTGACCTAACATACACATCACCATCAACATATATAAATAAACATGAACATGAGCATCAACATGCATGGAAAATGTATTGTGTGTGTGTGTGAACAATAATATCAAATGTCTCATGATACATGCCAAATATACATATCCAATCCAATAAATTCTATAAGATATATCCTCCACCAGCATAGGCATCAATACCTCTATCAAGAGAAAAAGTACAAAGGAGAGCATCATAAATATCTCCATCAAGATGAATCTCACTTACTGCAACCATCATATCTACAGTTGAGGTGAGTGGAGTAGGAGATGGTGGAGTGGCTAGTAGGATGAGTGGATGTATCAGAGATGATAGTGGGTAGACTAGGTGTGGAGGATTAAATAATGGTTGGCCGTGATCGTGGTGAGGAGAAGGAGGAGGATGCGGAGCATCCAATGGAGACACTCCTGCATCATGGTGAGGAGGACGAGGTGGAACAAGAGATGATGCCACACTTACATCATGGTGAAGTGGAGGTGGTGGATCATGGAATGAAGACGCTCCCACATCATGGAAATGAGAAGGATGAGGTGATGGACAATCACGAGGATCAACAACATCCTCATCATATGACATCGACTAAACCTCAGGCCTCTAGGCATCTAAAAGAATGGATGAACTGATTATTTACCACATCAACAGTCTCATATCATGTGGTATCATACTCCATATCATTTCCAGCTGAGTGCCATGCATGATCTTTGTTCTCATAATGGTTGGAATCTGCGTCTAGCCAACAATCTGGATAAGTTGTTCGAAACATATTGGAAGCACCTCTGATCCATGTTAAAGTTATATGATGCAATATCTTAGATTCCTACTTCATTAGCATTTAATACATTTTCATAATAACATCATAAGAAGGATCACTGAAGGATACACAATCACAAGGTACACAACAATTTAACCCAGGAAACCCTCAAGGGGAAGAAAACCCAACAAGAAATTCCTCAATATAGATTACCAAAATACAATGCCCAAAGAAATAAGTCTCATAAGAAAGAGAGACAAAACCCAAACTCTAGATCCAAGAGCAATCCTCCTCCTCCTTCGCAATCCTTCTTCTTCCTTTCTTGCGCAATGCTTGAGTGAGTGAATGAATGAATGGTACAAATGAGAGGAGACACTCTCTATTTATACTTTAATTTTTACTTGACATTTAACCTAACTAGGTCGGACTCACTAACTTGACTAGGCCGACCTCTCTAGGGAGACTCAAATAATATTTATATTACATGATTTTGGGTACTAATGATTCTACTTACAATGGAGGTTTTACCTCATGAATTTTACATGATCTTTTACATTAATGACATCTCCCAAAGGAGGAATAATACAAGTAGAATATTCTTCAAAGTTACATTATTTCAACACTCCCCCTTAACAAGAAGGGTATTCTACTGACAAAAAAAACAACATGTGTGGCTCTACACAACATCATCGGAAGGAGGGAGGAAAAGGCATCCTCAAAAAATTCATCTGGAACATTGGTTGGTACATCTACAAATCATTGGAATTTATTCAACAACATCAATATTAGCAACTGGAACAACTAGTTGTAACATCATCAACATATGTAGCACAAAGCTGGAACATCATCATCTGCAGCACGAAGTTGGAACATCATCATCTACAGCACGGAGCTGGACCATCATCATCTGCAACACGAAGCTGGAACATCATCATCCGTAGCACATCATTATAGGACCTACTATGACAACAACATTGGTGATCCTTCCTTTCGAAACTATGGTATCATGGACAATCCTTCCTTTTGGAACTACGGGATTCATTCCAACAACACTAGAGATACTTCCTTTTGGAACTATGGGATCATGGACAATCCTTCCTTTCGGAACTATGGGATTCATTCCAACAACATTGGTGATCCTTCCTTTCGGAACTATGGGATTTAGTCCAACAACATTGGTGATCCTTCCTATGGGATCGGTCCAACAACACGGGTGATCCTTCCTTTCAGAACTATGGGATACTGGAAAATCCTTCCTTTTAGAACTATGGGATTCATTCCAACAACACTGGTGATCCTTCCTTTCAAAACTATGGGATCATGGAAAATCTGTCCTTTCAAAACTATGGGATTCAGTCCAACAACACTGGTGATCATTCCTTTCATAACTATGGGATCATGCACAATCCTTCCTTCCGGAACTATGGGATTTAGTCCAACACCACTGGTGATCTTTCCTTTCAGAACTATGTGATCATGGACAATACTTCCTTTCGGAACTATGGGATTCAATCCAACAAAACTAGTGATCCTTCCTTTAGGAACTATGAGATCATGGACAATCCTTCATTTCAGAACTATGGGATTCGGTCCAACAACAATGGTGATCCTTCCTTTCATAACTATGGGATCATGGAAAATCCTTCCTTTCGGAACTATGGGATTCAGTCCAACAACACTGATGATCCTTCCTTTCGGAACTATGGGACCATGGAAAATACTTCCTTTCAGAACTATGGGATTCGGTTCAACAAAAATGTTGATCCTTACTTTCGGAACTATGGGATCGTGGAAAATACTTCCTTTCAGAACTACGGGATTCATTACAACACCCACATATTAGAAAATCCTTCCGTTCATAATTATAGGATTTTAGTCTAAGGATCAAAATTTAAGACTACCTTCCTTTTGTAATTACGGGATCATTGTCTAAGGATGATCAATCCCAACTGCGCCACCATAGTATCATCAACACTACTCCCCCTTTCGAGGGAAGTCCTTATGGACTATACCAAGCTTGTCACGGAAGTGCTCAAACTTCACATGAGACAGAGGCTTATTCAACACATCTGCAACTTGCTCGTATGTGCTCACATATTGGATCTTTACAACTCCCTTCTACACCATATATCGAATGTAGAAGTACCAGATTTCTATGTGCTTTGACTTATCATGGAACACAAGGTTCTCTATCATCTTCACACAACTTTGGTTATCACATAGAATCACTGTGGTATCCAAATCCGTATCGAATAGACGTGATAACAACTTCCGAGGACATATGGATTCACAACTGGCGGAACAAGCTGTAATATATTCCACTTTTGTAGTGCTGAGAGCAACACTAGATTGCTTCCTGCTCAACCATGAGATCGTGGATGAACCTAGACTGAAAGATCCACCTAAATTCTATTTCTATCTGAGACACTTCCTGTCCAATCTGAATTTGTGTAACCATACAGACTGAAGTCATGATATCTAGTATACCTGAGACCATAGTCTATTGTACCTTTTAGGTACCTCATCACATGCTTTGCAGCTATAAGGTGAACACATCTGGGATCAACCAAATATTGACTCAAGGTGTTCACGACAAAGAAAATATATGGCCTAGTATTCGTCAGATACATCAATGACCCAACAATCTGTCTGTATAGTCTTACATCCACTAATTCTGACGAAGCATTAGTTAGAAACTTCAAATTTGTATCCATGGATGTGGCCATGGATTTACATTCCAACATATCAAATATTTTCAATATTTCTACTGCATATTTCCCTTGGTTAAGGAAGATTCCTTCTGGCATCTTCAATACTTCAAGACTTATAAAATAATGCATCAAGCCAAGGTATTACATCTCAAATTCTGTAGTGAGCTTATTCTTACACTCTGAGATTTGTTTCTCATTACCTGTCAGGAATAAATCATCCGCATATAAAAATAATATGACAGGTTCATTATCCATAACCTTGAAGTAAAGGTTAGGATCAACTTTAATTTTGGTAAATCCCAAGCTCATTAGAAATCCATTAATTCTTCCATACCAAACTCTTGGAGCTTGTTTCAATCCATATAGAGCCTTCTTCAATTTGCGAACATGCGTCTTTTTGTCTTCAACTTCAAATCCTTGTGGCTATTCTATGTACACTTCTTCTTCAATGACACCATCTGATGTAGCTTCCTGTTCATTTTGAATGTAAGTGTACCTTGCTATGGGAGCAAATGTCTCTTCCTAATCATTTCCTTCCTTTTGAGAGAATCCTAAAGCCACAAATCTATATTTGCAACTTCTTTCATTGGTTTTGCAATTCCGAGAGCTACATTTTCTTCATATACTTCTTCATGCTGGCACATGTGGTTCTCTGTAGAGTGTTCTGAATTGTGGAGGTTACTCGTTATATGCTTCTACTTCAATGACACCATATATCTAGTGTAATATACAACATTTTCCACTAAGGCATCGTCTTGTCATAGTCGACTTTTCCTCACTTTGTTCATCTGTGGTATGCTTGATTTCATAATTCTTCTACACCATAGGTTTGTAGTATCATAAATCAAAACTAATTCTAAGTGATTTTTCAGTTTATATGAGCCACCTTCTTCTGTCAACAAAACAAATCCATCTTCTACAAAAGGATTTTTTAAACTCTTCCTTATCTAAAGTTGAGATATAGCACATCCTTCATCTTCATCGGGGTTCCTGAATCAACCTTGTGTGTGGATTCTTCTATTTTAGTGAAACTTTCTGAGAGGAGTCCTAAGATTGGAGAAGGTGCTTTAAAGCACTATTATTATAATAAATATTCTTCAATTTATTCCTTTTGTAACTTCCTGGGAAGTTCTTCTTCTCCTGCTTCTTCTTTGGAAAAATGAGCATGCTGTCTTTTGTTATTATTCTATTTGTATTCTTCTTTTCTTACTGGACAATTTTTAGCAATATGTCCCATCTTATCACAATAATAACATTGATAAGAAGATAAGTTTCTCTTCTTGTAGCTTCCTTCTTGTATTTCTGAAACTTCCTAGGAGGATAAAAATCCTTATGATTTTCCTTCTGGGAGTCATATTTTTCTTTTCCTCTTTTAGTATGGGTAGCTAGAGCTTGATCATCATTTTTGAGTAATGCTTCTCAATTTTCCACTCTAGCTTCCTCTTGAACACATTCTTCCGATAGAACTTCAAATTGTAGACTTTCCTTCCTTGCACACATTGTCTGGATAGGATAATCCCAAGGTCTAGTAAGACCATTGAGAGCGGTCATAACTAATTCATCTTCATCAAGGTTGTCTCCAATTGCTTCTAGTTGTTCTTTGAATTGAGACACCCTTGTAAAGTATTCTTGGATAAATTCACCCTGCTTCATCTGTGTACTTTTGAGTTGGGTTCTCAAATTCATCTTCCGATTAATGTTCTTTCCCTCATACATCCTTGATAGGGCATCAAACATTTACGTAGGATTTTTCTTGGAGGACACTTAAGGAATAAAGTGATCCTTGATGGAATCTGTTATGATCCTCTTGGATTTAATCATGTCCTTCTTGTGCTTTTCCTTTGCTTCAACTTTTACAGGTTCTAGCACAGTTTCCTTAACAAACTTCGCAAGATCATTATCTTCTAGAATGAGTCCAATTCTGTATTTCCAAGCACAAAAATTTTCTATGCCTTCCAACTTGTCATCAAGCTTAGTGCTTTGGGCCATCTTATCCTGGAGAGTAGAAAGGACCAAAAATTGAAATTTCTCAAAAATGAAAACTAAACTTACCAAAAGATGTGCTTGACTAAGGTGAGTATCCTAGTACAATTAGGTTCTGAAGAATCCAAAATTTAACCCCTGAAACAGGACTTGTGAAATTCTGGACTATAGTTTCTAGTGTTTTGGTTTTTCTGGTCCCAAGTCAAACTAGGGTTTGAATTTCTGGAAGATATGTCCACTAAAAAATTTCTATCTAGGTTTCAAAATATGTGCCTAGGAGGGGTGGACTTCCCAATGCTACTTGCACTCAAAAATTCCTCTTCAGTAGGAAGCCCTAATTTTTCTTGTCTGGAGAAGGAGAGAGATATTTTACCTTAGTGAAAGCTTCACTTTTCAGTCTAGCTCTAATACCATGTTAAATTTATATGCTGCAATATCTTAGATTCCTACTTCATTAGAATTTAATACATTTTCACAATAACAACATAAGGAGGATCACTGAAAGATACCCAATCATAAGGTACACAACAATTTATCCTGGGAAACCATCAAGGGGAAGAAAACCCAGCAAGAACTTCCTCAATATAGATTACCAAAGTACAATTCCCAAAGAAATAAGTCTCATAAGAAAGAGAGACAAAACCCAAACTCTAGAGCCAAGAGCAATCCTCCTCCTCCTTCACAATCCTTCTTCTTCCTTTCTTGCGCAATGCTTGAGTGAATGAATGAATGAACGGTAAAAATGAGAGGAGACACTCTCTATTTATACTTTACTTTTTACTTGACATTTAACCTAACCAGGTCGGCCTCACTAACTTGACTGGGCCGACCTCTCTAGGGAGACTCAAATAATATTTATATTACATTCTTTTTGGTACTAATGAGTCGACTTACAATGGAGGTTTTATCTTATGAGTTTTACATGCTCTTTTACATTAATGACCTCTCCTAGAGGAGGAATAATACAAGTAGAATATTCTTCGAAGTTACACTATTTCAACAATCCAGCCTACACCGTAGGCCAGATTAGTGTAATGCAGGAACCTCGGCCTCCTGCATATCCACATCATCCTATTCTATGGGAGGAATCACCTGATCTCGATCGAATGTCCCAATATCTATAGAATATATATAAGTACAAAAAAATATAATTAAAAATATTATTACAAAAATTCATTAAACAATTTAAATAAAATGTTAGAATATATTTCATTTTCATTAAATAAGACAGTAAAATGTTGCAACTATATAAATTAAAAGATAATGATAATATTACCTCTCTCATCCGATGGTTCACCCTAGGTGAAAAATATGTTGGGACATACTCTTAAGTCCAACGCAGTGTACGGTATGGCACAAGGTGCAATGCATGGTCCTCCTCGTTGGAGAGCATCTGCAACACATCTGTTGTAATATGTGCTGGGAACTCTGGCTGCCCCCTCTTGGGCATCATATTCCCCCACATCTGCATATGCACCTTGGTCAGCATCCTAAGAGGGTGATGATCAAATGATGGCCTCGTGGCTAGAGTCTTCTCAAAAAATAAAAATAAAATCTCTAAAGAAAAAGGTAAGTTGGCGCTCCCATAAAAAACTACATGGAATCGATCTAGAAAAAAACAAAACTATCGTAAAAAATGGTGGACCACCTAATGCATCTAGGTGAAATCATAGTTATAGAATCTACATAAAATAAAAGAGGGAAACTAATGTGTTTCCCATCAGTGTTCGAGTGCATGATGGTGGTAACCGATAATGAGAGGCATCTAACCCCATCTACACCAAAAGCACCAATCCAAATTTGTTCTTTGTGCACTTGAAAATTGCCAAGATCGATGATGTCATCAATGATATATCTTTGAGAGTAGACATGCTGATTCTCTGCGACAAATCCTTCTAGGAAATCAATTAACTAGGGAAATTCCTCCCCTCTCCTCGATAGGCCTGTGATGAAGTGGATATCCTTGTCAGTGAAACGAAACCACCGACCGATGTAACACCCTTGGTTGAAACCCCTAGTCTGATGATGTCAATATGTAACTATGTTCTATGAATGCATGAAAGGTTGAACATAATGTATTTTTTGCAATTATTAATATTAAAAAATATCAACAACTAGTTGTGGTTGAGATAGAATGTTGAAGATATAGGGGACTCATGTATTCACCAAAGATGGTAAGGGGGTTAAATGTGTCTTTGGAGTAATCCTATGCTATGACCCTATTAAATATTTAAATCCCTAAAATTACCTTATGTCATGAATTAAGCCAAAATTCCCTATTAATTAACTTAAAATTGTTTTATGGCATGATCGAGATTAAGTTTGACTAAGGGGATGGTTTAGAAGAAAATCAAAAGAGAGAAACGTGGCTCATGGGAGAGACCATGTAGAGAGAGAGATTTCGAAGAAGAATAAAATAAATTCAAAATTTTCCTAGGCCCATAGAGAGAGTCTAGGGGGGGTAATGAAGACAAGTTTTCGGTGGAAAGAAAATCCGGTAAGGAATTCTGAGACTGTGAGTCAAATTGTGGAGAGTTGCTCCTAAAATTGTGTCCATTTTTATTTTTCCTATGGTCATTCCAGTGAAATGGAAAATGATTTATGGAGATAACTTGGTGGAATTATGAGGACTATGAAAAATGATGTATCTCACTGTTCTGTTGTCAGAAGGAAGCTATGGAGGAAAAACACAATATTTCGCATGAAATTGGATATAAGCCAACTTCTTGTTTGCTAAGTGTAAAATTATGAAATTGTGGGACTGGTGAGTGGTCTAACTGTTGAATGCATGAGTCTCAACTTAGGGCTATCATTTTGCTGATAGCTTAATGAGAAGAACATTCTATGGTTGGGTGTAGAATGCCTCACAAACAACCAGTTGCCCATTTCAAGTATTGCACATATAAGTTTTAATTCATGGAAATGGTGTTTTAATTCCTCAATGTTATTTAATTGATGAATGGTAAAAGTTTACATGGTTTCCTATTTTAACTTCCGAGTTTGGATATAAATAATGAATTCATGTGTTGCTTGGTTGAATTCCTGTATATGGAATGAGTACACGTTTAATTCTTTAGTATGTTTTTTAAAAATTCATAATTGCAGGGAGGAAGCTATATGAATGAACAAACATTTGGTATTCTATTCATTTTAAAACTGACGTGATTAATTTTTTCTTTGTAACATTGGATGCTTATTTTCCCAATAATTATTTACCATTACAATTTCCTATAGAAATTGCTAGTTCCTAGTTTAATAAATGTTTGTTAAAATACTTCAAAGAGTTTAAACTCTTATTTTCCATATATATGGGAGAGAATTGATGACTGATATGTTCGTGGAGAAAATAGTTATTAAGGAGTTTAAATGAAATGTTTGTAATAAATTTTCAAAGAAGTTTAAACATTAATGTAGAATATGCGCTCGACCCAATCTTGCTTAATAGCTAATTTGGAAATATTTAATCCGTGAATTAGGTGCACAAGTAATTACATATGCTATGCATTTCATTTGTTGGTGAAGGAATAATTAATTACATATGCTTTTCCTTTCATTGCTTGGCGAAGGCATAATTACCCGGTTTTGCATTGAATGGTATATTGCATTTATAAACTACAGGCTGAATTTGCTTGTTTGATTTACAAATACCATGGGCTAAGGCATATTTACTATGCTTTGCATTGAATGGTATTTTGCATTTATAAACCACATGTTGAATTTGTTTGTTATATTTACATATACCATGGGCTAAGAGTGAGTGGTATTTGCATTTATATTTCAAGAATTGGAATGATATGGTTTGCATGCAAATACCATGGGTTGGATTAGTGAGGAATTTTCCATTACACTCTATGCATTAGAAAGATTGGTAATCGTTAACATAAATAATCTATGTGTTGGTTGTTGGAGTATTAAGAGAGTATGAATATGCTGGAATGTTATTTCCAGGTTTTAATAAAATGAAATTTACATAGGAAATTCTTGTAACTTAAGTTTTCAAGCTTGAGGAAATTATAGTAAAAGGCTAGGAGTGTTGCATTCCAAGCCTTAGTTATAATTGAGAAATTTCTGTGTTAATTTCCAAGTTTAGGCCAAAAATCAGAATTGGCTAAAGAAATACATTGACGTGTTCAGTGTTTTACAAAATCAAAATGTGTTGCGATTTGGTGTCTAAGTCATATGAAAAAATAGCTACTCAATGTTATGCCTTGCTTAACAGGATTATAGTTGATTCCAGCCTTTAAATGTTGTTACTTGTGAAGTAAGAGAAGTCTTGTATCTCCTGTTGTTACTTGCGAAGTAATAGTAATCCTAAAGCAGCTGTTGCTACCTACGAACTAACAACACTGTTATTGTTGTAACTTGCACATTGATGTGACAACAAAGAATTCTTGCTACTTAGAATACAACGTTGTTGTAATAAATACAAGTGATGGTATGGTCCTATGCAATGTATCTCTGATGAATATTTATTATGCATATAAAAATTGTGCAAATTCATATGTAGTGAATATGTAAAATTTATGCTTCCCCAAGAATGCATATAACCATTATGCATGTAAGATTTTAGAAAAAATATTAGTGTGTTTTAAGTTCAATGTAACATAAGGGTGCATTACAAAGTGGTATTAGAGCGATTGATTCAACACTCAGACTCTGGGTAAATATATTTTATGATAATTAAGGAGTATATATATGAGGTAACAACTCTCAGTATTTATGAATTTCCAAGTAAGGGAAGAAATGAAATTGTTACCTTACTTGGGGAAGGATGGAGTGATTTTAGTTCCAGCTGCTGGTAAGATTGGAATGGTATGAGAATTTCTTTTGCATATGATTTTTTTTATAAAATTTTATGTCTCTTTCCCTAAATTCATGTCATTGGTCGGAAATTTTAATTTCTGAGTTTAATTTTTGTAGAAGAAAACCTTGTATGTAGAGCTTAAGTGGGTACTTGACCTATTGCTGGAATGTTGTGTATATTATTAGTTTATTCAATTATTATAATGTTTATGTGTTGTGTAGTCATGCAGGCTTGTGCATGCATCTGTTAATGTAATTTGCTTATGCAATTGTTTGTCTCCTGGAGACTGTGAAGCTTAGGATTTAAATTATTGCAAGCAAGCTGAAATATCAAATGAAGAATAATATCCGCTTGCTTTGTGTGTGTGTTCAATTCAGTTCGATGAAGCTTAATATCCATCTTCCAAAGAATGAACCTATGAAGTTTATTCCAAGAAAACAAATAAATTATGGAATGAATGTTTGATACCCTATTCATTTGAGCTGTGTGTTCAATTCAAGCCTATAGATTTTTTTACATGTTGAAGTTTGTTGTCCTCATGTGTGCTCATGATTATCATGTTCACTCTTATCCCGAGAAAGAAAGTGTAAAATTAATGTCCTCCATTGGGTATATTTGTTGATAATAAGTTGTGGTGTGTTAAGTAAATGTCTTAACTCATTCTGTTAATTCAAGAATGGACTCAATAAACATCTATTGATGAGTTTTGAATCAAGTGAGAATTATCTAGATTTGCTCAATACCAAGCGAATGAGTTATATATGAAAGGGTGCACCCTTATTTATTATTGTTGTTATTAATTAATAAGCCAATGTATGAGCTGTTAATTTTTCGATAATTTCATTCCATTATCATTCAGGATCACTAAGAGAATAACATGTACAACATATCTACAGCATATCAATCATAGACACAATAACACAAGCACACAAGAGACACAGAGATTCCTCAGGGAAAACCAAGAAGGTGAAAAACCCCGCAACTTCCTCGGAGATAAGATAAGCCACAAACCAAGATCACAATGATCAAACCCAAAGAGATGTCTCTAGTAGATACTCCTCCTCCTACACTTGTGTGCCACTTTCTCTCTTAGCTATGCAAGCTTGAGAAGTGAGTGAATGAATAGAATGGGATAGGCACACCCTCTATTTATACATTGACTTGACCTGCCAATAAACCAACAGGGACGACTTCCTAAGGAAACCTAATAACCCAACCACATGACCTGACTAGGGCCGACCCCACAATGGTGGTCTAATAACCCATCAACACAAATGACGACACTTACAATGTAACTTGCGACACTTGCAAATACAAATGACAACACTTCCAATCAGAGGAATAATACATCTCTGTTGGATATACACTAAAGTACAAATGTAATATACAAGTAAATATCTTCTGAAGTTACAAATACATCAACACTCCCTCTTAACTAGGAAGGTATTCCCTAGACACAGGTCATCAATACATATTGGCGCAAGTCTTCAATTCTGGAGTTGGATCATCATCACTGGATCACGGAGCATCATCATCATCACTGCTGTTGTACTTGACATCTCAATCACTGGGCTATCTCTAAATTCTTCTTTTCATAGGAAGTTCTATAGAGCCAGTCCTTTTTCATGTTGGATGTAGGCCTAGCCTCCTGTAGGTCTTCATCATCACTGGCCATACTGTGGAATCCTCAGGACTTATTACGTGCATCACAAAACCTCGAAAGAGCATCCCAGGACTGATTACGAGCTTACTGCTCAACCCATCGGATATCCTAGGGTAATATTATATGTGACCACCAAAAACTCTCGAAAGAGCATCCTAGGACTGATTACAAGTGTACTGATCAACCTATCGGTTCTCCCAGGGCAATATTACATGTGATCACCACAAAACCTCGAAAGAGCATCCTACGACTGATTACGAGCGTACTGCTCAACCTATCGAATCTCCCAGGGCAATATTACATGTGGTCATGGAAAAACCTTGAAAGAGCATCCCAGGACTGATTACGAGCATATTGCTCGACCTATAGGATCTACCAGGGCAATATTATATGCCATAGGACAAAACCTCGAAAGAGCATCCCAAGACTGATTACGAGCGTACTGCTCAACCTATCGGATCTCCCAGGGCAATATTACATGTGGTCATGGAAAAACCTCGAAAGAGCATCCCAGGACTGATTATGAGCATATTGCTCGACCTATCGGATCTCCTAGGGCAATATTATATGCCATAGGACAAAACCTCAAAAGAGCATCCCAGGACTGATTACGAGCGTACTACTCAACCTATTGGATCTCCCAGGGAAATATTATATGTCCTCCCAAAGAAAAACCTCGAAAGAGCAATTGCCAGATCTCCCAAGGAACTATTACATGCCATAGGAAAAACCTCGCAAGAGTATCTGCAAATCTCCCAGGGAAAGATTATATGCTAATTTGCACAACCTGTCCACGGCCATGGAGTATCATCCTGATACTCATGATCATACTGATCATCATCATACCGTACATCGTCCTGATGCACATCATCACATGATCAACTTGATCATCGTCACAGCATCATCCTGATGCATTTCATCATTGCATGATCATCCTGATCATCATCATAGCATCATCCTGATGCATATCATCTAGAGCATCATCCTGATACTCATCATCACCATATAATCAAACTGATCATACAAAGCATCCACCCTATGCATATCCTCATACATGATCATCCTGATCATCATACATAGCAGTAACTGGAGAATCGTTCTGATGCTCATCACATAGTGCTTCCATCCACAACCATGGGAAGGATCCTCCTATCACCATGCTTGGAATGGCTCCTACAAATGTGTCCCATCACTTCTTTCTCGAAGTATCTTCAATCTGAAGAACACCAAGCCTCTCTCTGAAATACTAAAACTTCACTCTGGCTAGTGGATTCGTTAACACATCTGCAACCTACTCATCCGTCGCAACATACAGGAGCTTCACTGCTCCTCTTTGCACCATATCCCTGATATAGTGATATTTGAACTCGATGTGCTTCGACCTGTCATGAAACACTAGGTTCTCTGACAACTTTACACAACTCTGGTTGTCACAATAGATACAAGTAACATCCAATGAGAGATCAACTAACTAAAACAGTAGCTTCCTAAGCCATACTTTCTCACAACTAGCCGAACAAGCTATGACATACTCTGCTTCGACTGTACTCAGTGCTACGCAGGACTGCTTCCTGCTAAACCAAGAGATCACACCCGATCCCATACTGAAGTAGCACCCCAAAGTGCTCTTCCTATCTTTAGCACTGCCATCCCAATCTGAATCAACATAAACCTCCAGGTTAAACTTTTGATTCACATCATACTTGAGCCCATAATCAATCGTACCCTTTAGGTACCTCAGAATATTCTTTACAGCAACTAGGTGAAAACCTCTCGGATCCATTAGGAACTCTCTCAATGTGTTCATCACAAATCAAATATCTGGTCTCATGTTTGTCAGGTACATCAAGGACCCAATCATCTGACAATACACTGTGACACCAACCGGCTTAGATGAAGCATCACACAATAGCTTCAGGTTCGATGCCATAGGTGTGGCCATGGCCTTGCAGTCCATCATCCCGAATCACTTCAGGATCTCTACTTCATACTTCCCTTTTCCAAGGAAGATTCCATTTCCACTCTGCCAAACCTCCATGCCTAGAAAGTAGTGCATCATCCCGAAGTCCTTTATCTCGAACTCAGCAGCAAGATTTCTCTTGGTGTCAGCAATCAACCTATCCTCTCCTGTAACAAACAGGTCATCCACATACAATAGTAGTATCACATGATTGCCTTCCTCAACCTTGTAGTAAAGGTTGGAATTTGCTGTACTCTTGGTAAAGCCCAAACTGGATAGAAAGCTGTCTATCCTACCATACCAAGTCCTAGTAGCTTGCTTCAAGCCATACAAGGCTTTCTTCAACCTGCACACATATGACTCCATGCCATATGTCTCAAAACCAAGTGGTTTCTCCACATACACTTCCTCTTCGACTACACCATTTAAGAAAGTTGTCTTGACATCCATCTAGTGTATCTTCCACTTCATCACTGCAGCTAGAGCAAGTACTGTTTTGATAGAAGTGTATCTGGCTACAGGTGCAAAAGTCTCTTCATAGTCTATCCCCTCTTTCGGGGAGAAGCCACGAGCTACAAACCTTGCCTTGTGTTTCTCTATGCTACCGTCTGCAGCATGCTTGATATTATAGATCCACTTGGAAGTCACAATAGACTTCCCTTCTGGTCTTGGTACCACATCACAAACATCATTCTTCATGATTGATTGGTATTCCTCAACCATGGCATCCTTCCATTCTTTCCTTTTTGCTGCCTCTTCATAACTAGAAGGTTCTTTGTTCATAATGTCACAGAGAAAGGAAACATAGCTAGTGTGTGACCTTGTCCTTTTCCTTTCTCTGTGTTCCTCTTCTGGAATACCATACCTTTCTCCATCTTAGATGAGCTCTCTATCCCATGCAGGTTTCCTCTTGTGAGATTTCTTCTCACGGGGTGGATCTACATGTTGTTGTGGATCTTCAATTTCATGATCTTCTTATGGAATTGCTTCATTCATAGTGGTGTCTTGAAATCTTGTTACCTTTGGTTCTTCATTGTCTTTAACAGGTGTCTTCCATGATTTGATGTATGCTGAGTATTCATCAAATGCTACATCCATGCTGATGTCAATCTTATTGAAACCTGGAAAGTAGATTCTGTATGCCTTCGAGCTTTCACTATAACCCACAAAGATGCCTTTCTTTCCTGAAGGATCTAGATTTTTCCTCTTTTCCTTTGGAATGTGTGTGTATACTGGACATCCAAATATCCTGAGATGGCTAACTTCAGGTTTCTTACCTGAGAAAACTTCTTCTGGTGTTTTGTTGTCAAGAATCTTGTGGGGCGTTCTGTTTTGCACATATACAACTGTCCTAGCTGCTTCTACCCATAGATGCATAGGCAGATCTTGGTCATGAAGAAATGCCCGTGCTGCTTCCATGATAGTTCTATTCTTCCTTTCTGCAACCCCATTCTGTTGTGGATAGTAAGGAGTGGTCAACTCCCTCTTAATCCCTGAATCACTGCATAACTTCTTGAAATCTCTTGAAGTGAATTCTCCACCATTGTCGGATCTGAAGGTCTTAATCTTCTTATCAGTTTGACTTTCTAACAAGGCTTTGAATTCCTTGAACTTATCAAACACTTCATATTTATTCTTCAAGAAATAAACCCAAGTATTCCTAGAGAAATCATCAATGAAGGAAACATAATATACATACCCACTCAGAGAACTGGATTACATTGGTCCGCATACATCAGAGTGGATAATCTCCACGATTCCTTTTGCTTTTCTTTCACTTCTTGGAAATTCCTTCTTAGTGTTCTTCCCTTTTGCACATCCTTTGCAAATTCCTTCATGCTTTGGCTGGATTTTAGGAAGACCTTCTACAACTTTGCTTGCAATTGTTAGTGCTCTGTAGCACATGTGTGCAAGCCTTCTATGCCAAAGTTCACTTGGCTACATGGATTCATGTATCATGGCATGTTCAGGTTGTTCCTTCAATTTGTACAATCCTCCCTCTTGCTCTCCAATCACTATTGCATCATCTATGGTCTTACCCTTTGGCCACATGAGTACTTGGCCATCCACAAATGCAACTCTCATTCCTTTTTCATCCAAAGATGATATGGAGAGAAGATTATTCTTGAGTACAGGTACATATAGAACATCTTTCATTTTCAAAGACTTCCCAGAGTCTAGTTTGTAGGAGGCTTCACCACTTCCTTTTATGGGATATTGATAGTCATCCCCAAGTTTCACCTTATGAGGTGACTCATGTTCAGATAGATCTATCAAGGATTCTTTAAACCCATACATGTGTTTGGAATCCCCACTATCAATAATCCAATCATCACATCCATGAGAGATAGTACCTATGAGAGCAGAGATCAACACATATTCTTCCTTACTTGAAGAGTCTTCACTTTTTTCCCTAGTTTTCTTCTTGGGAGGTTCATCATCCTCAACAACATGAGCATGATATATCTTCTTGTTTCTCTTCCTCTTCTTGTTGTAGTTGTTGTTGTTTTTGTTCTTGTTATTCTTGGGACAATCTGAAGAAAAGTGTCCCTTCTCATTACAAGTAAAGCACTTCAAATCTTTCTTATCTCTTTGATGGTGGTGTGGATTTATCTTGTGATAAGATTGCTCCCTCTTGAACTTACCTTTCTTGGTGTGTGCTGTGAGAGCTTGATCTTCATTTCCCATCTTTTCTTCTCGGGACACAAACCTAGATTCTTCTTGTGAACATTCCTCCCACAGTCTACTAAAAGAGATCAATTTATTTCTTGCACAGATTCCTTGGATGAAGGAGTCCCATGACCTAGGTAGGCCATTCAGTATGGTCATTACAATTTCTCCATTCTCCACTACTTCATCCACAACTTCAGGTTGTTCCTTGATTTGAGAGACCTTAGAAAATTAGGATTGAATGGTTTCTCCATTCTAGATGTTTACCCCTTTCAATTAGTTCCGCAGAGTCATCTTCTGATTTATGTTCTTTTCTTCAAACAACTTGGTCAAAGAGTCAAACATCTCCTTAGGTGTCTTTAGGGAAGACACATGAGGTATGAGATGGTCCTTTATAGAATCAACAATGTTTCTCTTAGCCTTGACCAGGTTCTTCTTGTGTAAGGCCTTAGCCTCTTCTCCCTCTGGAACTGGAACCTCTTCACTTATGTAAGTGTACAACTCATTCTCTTCTAGGATTAACCCAATCCTATACTTCTAGGCTCGGAAATTATCATCCCCTTCAAGCTTATGCTCAAGCTTGGTGTGGTGATACATCTTAAAGAGTACTTCAAATGGAAATAGAAAAGTTATTAGGTCTTACCACTTGATTTACTTGAAAACTGGATATAGAGCTGGATTAGGGTTAGTCAGAGAAACCCTAAAAATTCAAAATTTGAATTTCAAACTTTTGAAAGGATAGAAAGATGCGCCTTGCTGATATGGTCAAGCTAGTATACTCCAAATTTGAAAATTGCAAAATTTGACCCCTCAAAATTGCCTTTGAAACTTCTGGATTCACTAGACAGGACCCTGAACTAGGGTTTGATTTTCCCGGAGCTTCCCCAACCAAAAAGTTCGATCCAATGCTCTAAAATTCGATTTTTTAGAGGAGCTTCCAGCTGTGGTCTCAGATTTAAAAAATTCCAACTTTCTTCGAAACCATAATTTCCCGTACCAGAGATTAGGTCAAAACTAAAAATGCTCAGAATTGAATTCTATCTCGACAAAAATGCGCCCTTGCTAGGAGAGTCAATCTATCCTTCTGCCTTTGATGATATGTGGAGAGAAACCCAAAAATTAAGAAGCCCTAGCTTCCGCAACTGCACAGTGCCTTCTTCTTAGGTTAGCTTCGATACCATGTTAATTTTTCGATAATTTCTTTCCATTATAATTCAGGATCACTTAGAGAATAACATGTACAACATATCAATCATAGACACAATAACACAAGCACACAAGAGACATAAAGTTTCCTTGGGGAAAACCAAGAAGGTGAAAAACCTCGCAACTTCCTCAAAGATAAGATAAGCCACAAACCAAGATCACAATGATCAAACCCAAAGAGATGTCTCTAGAAGATACTCCTCCTCCTCCACTTGTGCGCCACTTTCTCTCTTAGCTATGAGAGCTTGAGAAGTGATTGAATGAATAGAATGAGAGAGGCACACCCTCTATTTATACATTGACTTGACCTGCCAATAAACCAACATGGATGACTTCCTAAGGAAGCCTAATAACCCAACCACATGACCTAACTAGGGCCGACCCCACACTAGTGGTCTAATAACCCATCAACACAAATGACGACACTCACAATGTAACTTGCGACACTTGCAAATACAAATGACGACACTTTCAATCAGAGGAATAATACATCTTTGTTGGATATACAAGAAAGTACAAATGTAATATACAAGTGAATATCTTCCGAAGTTACAAATACATCAACATGAGCTGGGTCTCAAAGGTTGATAACCAATTATTTGTGTGTTAAGCATGTTGATTTTTGTGTGAAGTCTGTTGATGCTTATGTTGAGCATATTGATCCTTGGGTATGTCAAGTATATTAATGATTGTATAAATGTTTGGTCTTATTATGTTCTGTTGTAACCTAGGGAAAGCTGAGTTGGATGATCATGAATGATCATTATAATAAATTGTGATAGAGGTATATTCTATGTAAGTCTGTTTATTATAGATTCTTGTTAAATTAAAATGTTTCTTCCTAAGATGAGCATAGGGTAACATATATAAATTTTATTATCATAATCCTTTAAGAATTGTTTGATATGCAAGACTTGTGGTTGTTGGTTGGTTTTTGTTTGCTTCCCGAAGTAAAATATTTGGAAGCATGTGTATTTCTGATTTGTCTATTCAGAGTTGTGCAATGGGTCCAATAGGTGTTGGAAAATGCATAGGTTTCTTATGCGTGTGCCACAGGAAGTCTAAGTTTCTTATTAAAGAGTTATGTTATGTTAATATGTAGTTAATAGAATAATCCTTCTGAATGAGTATGGATTGCTAAGTGAAGTGATTTCCAAGTGGTTTGGTGCTTGGAAGGGAATATGTTATTTAATGCTTGGAATTTATATTCCTTGTTAAGGAATTAGGTTCATATACTTATTTGCAGTAAAATTAATTCTTTGTATTCTTGGAATATCTAACTGCATTTTGCTAGTTAATATGGATTATCGAGTGGTATATTGATTTCCTATTGGTGTTTGCATGTATGTATACCATGACCGGTGGAATGGTGTTAACTGATAAGAGTAGATTTTAGGTTATGTCGGCAATAATTCTAAAAAGGTTGATACCTCTTAAGAGAGTAACGGGGTCTGGACTACCATCTTCTACTCACATTGAAGAGCACTTGGAGGAGGGGTAACACCCTAGGGACTAATTGTGTAGATAAGGGGTACCTCCTTGGTGTTGTGTGAGGCAAGTGTTAAGGGGGTTCAGACTGGTTGAGACCTTGAGGTGCCTACTAGTTTGGAAAAAATGGTTTCATAACTCACTCTTGTAGCTTGTAAATCCTAGCAGAGTGTAGATTTGACTTGTATTTTAGTCCTTGGTGATTGTTTGTGGCTTGTGCATGGCCTATGTTTTAGTCCTTGGTGACGGTAAATGGCCTGTACAAGACTTGTATTTGATTCCTTGATGACCGGTTGTAGCCTATAATTGGCTTGTGCTTATATCCGCGGGGACTAGTTGTAGTAGTGCTTGTCTTGTATTTGAGTCTGATGATATGAGAACATATTGGAAAACTAATTAATTCCTTGGATATGCCCATGTCTAGTCCATCGATGAAAGGAATAAGATTTTTTTTAAAGTAATAATGAAATATTGTTGTTAATTAACAATTAAATTCAACTGTAGAATTTTCCAGTGAATAATCTTCAATGCAATGTGAAAAGGATCAGGAACAACAATAAAATGTTTTAATTCAGCTGAATGTTTTCTCTACCATACTTTGCACTTATATGTTTAGTGCTGGTTTGAAGTATTGGTTTGCAGTCACTTTGTTTTACTTAACGAAAAGTAATTTTGAGTGAGTTGGAAATGAACTCTTAAAATTTTTAGATTGATGTCATGAGAATATGTAAAATAAAATTGTTAATTGATCTTGTTGACTGGTGATAATTGTTAATTAGTTAATTGTTGTTATTTAATATAAATTGTTTCTATTCATCTAATTTTGTGGTGCAACGAATAGAATTAAAACTTCTCTTGTAGAAATTGAGGCTGGAATACTAAAGTTTTCTTGAAGTGTTTTATCCATTATGATCAATTGAAGAATGCGTATGGGGTATTCTTCTAAAGTGTAATGAAGAATGTGTAGCTAACTGAGATGAATTGTTAGCTGATTACTAAATTGAGTAACTGCTGTTATTTGGTAAAGATGATAGTTGACCAATAATTTGTTAATGATTGATAATTGAAGTTATTTGATATAAATTATTGTTATAAATCTAATGCTTTGGCTAGTTGAAATAAGTTGTTAACGGATATAGTTTCTAATTGATTTAAATACTATTAACAGATGCTATTTGCTATGAATTTTTGTTATGAACATGTAATACTAAACTTTTGATGTAGAGGATGAGACTGCAACATAAAATTTATGTTGCAATATATAAAGTTTCTTTTGCAGAGATTAAAATGCAATATTTTCTTGGAAATTTCAGAAAAGACATGTGTAAATCATGGTGTTTCATTGAAGAGTGTGTATGGGAGGAAGGGAGTAATCTCACCCTAAACATCAATTTTAGTTTTGAAAAGAATTTAATAAGAACATTATATTCGCAAAACATAGAATGAGATAAATTATTAACGCTCTTAACTTGGAAGACATCTGAGATGCAATTTTTTTATCGGCACTAGTGGCACCACAAAGGGAATGGATGCAATCCTGGTGTTGTGTTTAGGTGGAGAGGAAGGAAATAAGATAGTTTACTAGGCGTTAAGAAGTAAGAGGGTTCAATGTCATGATAATGCATTGTGATAGATGTATGTTATGATTTTTTTTAATCATAATACTAATGAGATTTTCTAGTTATTGTGTGATCATTAGGTATATATATGCAAGTTGGTGCTTGCATGTTGAAGACCAAGGCGATGAAAGATGATCTCTTGAATGTTGAAGGAAATTTTCTCTTGGGGAATGCCATAGTCTGGATCAGCTGGGAGATCTAATTCGAATAGGGTGGATTTTCCAAAGAGGGTATAATTAATTGGGAAAGGCCTAGTCCATAGCTACTGTGGAATTTTAGTCTGATATGCATACTTTTCCCAAAGAAATTGTGCAAAGAAAGAGTTTAATTAGCTTGCATAGAGGATGTGTTTCCTCATAGCCAAAGAAAAGAGAAAGAGATCAAGGAGAAAAAGAAGCCATGAGTATTATGGGGCTCCAGAATGAAACAAGACTAAGAGGGGGAAACTCCTACTCTTCTATTTTTACTTATGTTTTACTTTCTTGGAAAATAAAGTGTTTGAAATGCATGCTACAATTGAACTTGTTGTATTTATTTATGTTTGAAATAAATAATGCATGCTGGAATAGTTAAAATTCTATGAAAGAAAATTTAAAATGATTGAAGTCATATGTATGCATAAGCATAGGCAAGTTTAAAAATGCATGGAATTATTTTGAGAAAGGCATAAAATCGTTGGTCATTTAATAAAATGAGATGGTTAATTGTAAATATGCTAGCCTAATCAATGTATGGTAATTGATTTCAAAGGGAAAATTTATGTTGGGAGCTGGTTGCTACCGCCTGAAAAGATAAAGAGGAGTGGGATTAGCTCCTATTTTCCTCAACAGAACATGTATTATTTCAAAAGTGTGGACAACCACACAAGTGGAAAAAGTGATGTGGGTGGAGTAGCTGTATCTATTTTGAAATTTTGCAATGTAAAAATGTTGTTTTGGTTTACATATGAACACTGAGGATGGTTTTAAACTAAGGGGGAGGGGAATAAGACACCCCTAGTTGAAACCCCTAGTCTGATGATGTCAAGATGTAACTATTGTCTATGAATTCATGAAATTTTGAACATATCATATTTTTTTTCAATTATTAAGATTAATAAAATCCACAACTAGTTGTGGCTGAGAAAAAACACTAAAGAGATAGGGGGCTCATGTATTTAACAGAGACAGTACGGGGGTTAAAAGTGTCTTTGGAGGAAAGCTATGCTATGACCCTACTAAATCTTTAATTCCCTAAAATTACCTTATGTTATGAATTGAACCAAAATTCCCTTTTAATTAACTTAATATTGTTTTATGGCATGATTGGGATTAAGTCCGACAAAAGGGATGGTTTAGAAGAAAATCAAAAGAGAGAAACATGGCTCATGGGAGAGACCACGCGGGAAGAGATATTTCAAAGCAAAATCAAATAAATTTGAAATGTGATGAGGTCCATAGAGGGAGTCTTAGGGGTAATGAAGACAAGTTTTCGGTGGAAAGAAAATATGGTAATGAATTCTAAGCCTATGAGTCAAATTGTGGAGAGTTGCTGCTAAAATTGTGTCCATTTTTCTTTTGCCTCTAGTCATTCAAGTGAAATGGAAAATGGTCCATGGAGATAACTTGGTGGAATTATGAGCACTGTGAACAATGTTGTATCTCACTATCGTGTTGTTAGAAGGAAGCTGGGAAGTAAAAATGAATTGTTTGGAATGAAATTAGATATAAGGCAACTTCTTGTTTTCCAAGTGTAAAATTCTGAAATTATGGGACTAGTGAGTGGTTTGGCTAGTGAATGTATGACTATCAGCTTGGGGGTGGCATTTTGTTGAGATATCAATGAGAAAAAATCCTATGGTTAGGTGGAGTGTGCCTCACATACATCTAGTTTCCCATTTCAATTATTTTATAGATAAGTTTCAATTCAAGTATTTAATTGATGAATGATAAAAATTTGCATGGTTTCATGTTTTAATTTATGGGTTTGGATATAAAGAATGAATTCATGTGTTGCTTGGTTGAATTCATGTATATGGAATGGGTACAAGTTTAATTCTATAGTATGTTTGTTAAAAATTCATAATTGTAGGGGGGGAGCTATATCAATGGACAAATAGTTGGTATTCTATTCATTTTATAACTGACATGAATACTATTTTATTTGTAACATTGGATGCTTATTTTCCCAATGATTATTTACCATTACAATTGTAGAAATTACTAGTTCCTAGTTTACAAAATGTTTGTTAAAATACGTCAAAGAGTTTAACTCTTATTTTCCATATAATTGGGAGAGAATTGAAGACTGATATGTTTGTAGAGAGAATAGTTCTTAAATATTTTAAACGAAATGTTTGTAATATTGTTTCAAAGAATTTTAAACATTAATGTAGAAGATGGGCTCGATCCAATCTTTCTTAATATGTAAGTTGCTAATATTTACCCTATGCATTAGGTGCACAGGTAAATACATATGATATGCATTTCATTGGTTGGTGAAGGCATAATTAAAAGGTTTTGCATTGAATGGAATTTTTCATTTGTAAACCACATGCTGAATTTGCATGTTTTATTTACAAATACCATGGGCTAAGGCATATTTACTATGCTTTGCATTGAATGGTATTTTGCATTTATAAACCACGGGTTTAATTTGCTTGTTATATTTACAAATACTATGGGCTAGGAATGAGTGGTATTTTCATTTATATTTCAAGAATTGGAATGGTATGGTTTGCATGGAAATACCATGGGTTGGATTAGTGAGGAATTTTCCATTACATTCTATGCATTAGAAAGATTGGTAATTGTTAACATAAATAATCTATGTGTTTGTTGTTGGAGTATTAAGAGAGTATGAATATGTTGGAATGCTATTTCCAGGTTTTAATAAAATGGAATTTACATAGAAAATTCTTGTAGCTTAAGTTTTCAAGCTTGAGGAAATTATAGTAAAAGGATGAAAGCATTGCATTCCAAGCTTTAGTTATAACTGAGAAATTTCTGTGTTAATTTCCAAGTTTAGGCCAAAATTCAAAATTGGCTAAAGAAATACATTGACATGTTCAATGTTTTACAAAATCAAACTATGTTGCGATTTGGTGTCTAAGCCATATGCCAAAATAGATAGTCAATGTTATGCCTTGTTTAACATGATTATAGATGTTTCCAACCTTTAAATGGTGTTACTTGTGAAGTAACAACAGTCCTGTAGCAGTTGTTGTTACTTGTGAAGTAACAATAGTCCTGAAGCAACTGCTGCTACTTGCAAAGTAAAATCATTGTTATTGTTGTAACTCGCGCACTGATGTGACAACAAAGAATTGCTGCTACTTGCACTACATCAACACCGTTGTAATAAATAAAAGTGATGGTATGGTCCTATATAATGTATATGTGATGAATATATGTGCGTATAGCAATTGTGCAAATTCATATGTAGTGAATATGTAAAATTTATTCTTCTACAAGAATGCATATAGCCATTATGCATGTAATATTTTAGAAAAAAAATAGTGTTTTTTTAAAGTTTAGTGTAATGTAAGGGTGCGGTACAGAGTGGTATCAGATCCGGGGCTTCGACACTTAGCATCTGGGTAAATATATTTTATGATCATTAAAGAGTAGCTTAGGTAACAACTCTTAGTCTTTATGATTTCCCAAGTAAGGGAAGAAATGAAATTGTTAATTTACTTGGGGAAGGATGGAATGATTTTAGTTACATATGCTGGTAATATTGGAATGGTATGAGAATTTATTTTGCATATGATTGTTTTAAAAATTGTATGCCTCTTTCCCCAAATTCTTGTCATTGGTCATAAATTTTAATTTCTAAGTTTAATTTTTGCAAAAGAAAACCTTGTATGCAGAGGTCAAGTGGGTACTTTACCTATTGTTGGAATATTGTGTGTATTCTCAGTTTATTCAATTATTATAATGTTTATGTGTTGTGTAGTCATGCAAGGCTATGCATGCATATGCTAATGTAATTTTCTTATGTAATTGTTTGTCTCCTAGAGAGTGTGAGGCTTATGAGTTAAATTATTGCAAGCAAGCTGAAATATCAAATGAAGAACTTTTGTACCTATCTGATTGCTTTGTGTGTGTTCAATTCAATTTGATGAAGCTTAATTACTATCTTCCTAAGAATGAATCTTTGAAGTTTATTCCAAGCAAGCAAATTAAATTATGGAATGAGTGTTTGATGCCCTATTAATTTGGGTCGTGTGTTCATCTCAAGCCTATAATTTTTTTTAACATGTTGAAGGTTATTGTCCTCATGTGTCATGAGTATCATGTTGACTCTTGTCCTAAGAAAGTGTAAAATTGCTTCCCTCCATTAAGTAAATTGAATCTTTGTTGATAATAATTTTAGGTGTGTTAAGTAAATGTATTAACTCATTCTGTTAATTCAAGAATGGAATAGACATCTATTGATGAGTTCTGAATCAAGTGAGAATTATCTAGATTCGCTCAATACCAAGCGGATGAATTATATATGAAAGGGTGTACCCTTATTTATTATTGTTGTTATTAATTAATAAGCCAGTGTATGAGTTGGGTGTCAAAGGTTGATAGCTAGTTAATCTTTTTGATGTGCCAATGCAATAACAAAATATATACGCACCATGACTACGATGCTCTTGTCACATATCAACGCACCCATATGACAATGCAACACATTTACCATAGTGGATCGTAGTAGGTTTGGTAAGGACATGCCAGTGCAATGGTGTAAGGTGCAGTGATTTTTTTAGTGTGCACTGGTTTAGGCATGTAAGTGCATCTGGATGCAATGCAACTTATTTGATATGCTCACCATTTGAAATTTATTTATTTTTAAATAGGGTTTTTAGTGCACTACTAAAATAATAGTGCATCGTCATAGCGGGAGGTTTTTTTTGGCACCGTAATACAGTAAAATGTTTTTTAATTAATGTGGTCGGTGTGCTTAGGCATGTCAGTGCACCGGGTTGCGGTGAGGTTTATTTGATATGTGCATCGGTTTACATTTTATAATTTGTTTTAATTAAGGTGATCGGTGTGCTTCTAAAATAATAACGCATTGTGTAATGTCCCTAATTTGGAATTTTACCCAATTTGGCCAATTTTCGAACCTTAGACTAGTGAAACTCCAAACTGTCCCAAATGATCCCAACTGGTTTCAACTTATGTATAGAATGGATTGAGGTGTATTAGGACACAATAATTCAGCTATTATATGCTTGGAAACTTTCTAAATACTTCAGCAACTTGCATTTACAATTAGACAATGAAAAGCAAAATTACTAGGAAAATCGATGTTGAAACCCCCAAGGGTAGATGGCTCCAAAAGACTCCTAGGGATTTCGAATTGGGTTTGAGAGTGTTTGAAGGGTATTAGGACATAAAAATGAACCTAATGGGTTCTTATAAGCTATCAAAATACTTCTGGAACATTCATTTAAGTTCTTGAGAAAATAGGGAAATTTGCTACTAAATTCGAGGTTCAAATCCCCAAGGGTAGAGGTCACTATTGGATTCCCAAATGCAGTACGAACCTCCAAAAATTCAGAAAAAAATACATGTATTAGTTATATGACTTAAATGGGAACCCAAATGCATCATTAATAAGTTCCTAAAGGCTTCTGCAACTCCCGTAAATCGGAGATTAGTAAACATGTCTTAACATAGGGGGAAATGAGAGAAAAACACTATTACTTGCTATGAAATTTGTGAGAAATGTTAAAGACTTGAATAAGATGTATGAAAATTATTAAGTATATTAATGCCTCTCCAAAACTAAATAAAACCACATATATTTACTGATACATGTCAATACCAAACAACAACAAGCTCTCTAACAAAGATATATGGGAAAATGACACCATTCGTACATAGTTTGGCATTTTTACATGGTTTTACTTGGAGTTCAATCTGGGGTATATATGAGCATAAAATACAGAGTGTGTACATAATCTTACAAAAAAATGGTCCCCCTTGGACTCCACCAAAGAGATAAGCATCTCTCCATGTGCGCCCTTCCTTCAAGAGCAAAAATATATAGAGAAAATTGGAAGAGGTGTGGAAACAAGTTGAAGGAGAAATGGTCACGAGCAGCCCTGTAGCTTCAACCTGCAAAAAAATGTCTCCATATAACTCCAAATTAAAGGTCTTAATTTCCTCTCCAATTATGGGAATATTCACCCTCGAAATTGGTGCTAAGGAAAGTAGAATAAACACTTAACTTTCATGGACAAGCTATGCTCTCCAATTTACGAAATGAGAAATGATCAAAATATGATCTCTTTCTTTCCTCTTTTCTTTTATTATCCTCCCAAGGCCTCATTATCTCTAATTCCATCCAAGGGACTCATGCCAACTCAAGTTAGGGAGAGATTCCCATGAATGCCACTTGTCCAACTTTTCCTAGATCTCCTCTTCCATCAATTTGAATGAGGGACTCTTGGCTGCCATAACTCCCCTTGTGCTGCCTCTTGGAGGATTTTTTTAGCCCTCACATGTCATATATTTCATATCTCATCAATCAGGTCTGAACTTTGTCATAAGTGTCATAGAATCTTCATCATTGTTGTCATAGGAGTTAGGGAATCTAGGTCCAAGTGTCACAATTCTTCTAAGATGCCTCTTCCTCTTCCATGGAGGTTACTCTTCCACTCCATTCGACATTACATGATTCATGCCATGAATAATACCTCTTAAAATCCCCCAATTATTTTACCCTTCATCTTGAACTCGAATTGGTGAGAGAATAATGCCAAGTGTAGTGGGGAATCTTGCCACATGTGGGTCCCACAACCTCTTATGTTCCCTCATGATCCCATGCTACCTTATTTTCTTTTTATTATTATTTATTTGACCCATTTAATTTGAATTTGTAAGTCTAAGGTAATTTTGGGTCTTGTAACTCCCTTATTCCAACTTTTAATGCTTCCACCCCCAACCTAGGGAACTAGTAATTTTCTTCCATGATAGTTCATTTGGATGGGTATATTACAAACTTTGAATTGGGAATTTTCTCTTAATGTGACCCACCTTGTCCATTTGAATCTAATTTTACATTATTATTAACTTGGAAATCATGCTTGGCAATTATTTGATCCTTAGCATCAATTTGACAAACCATCATGGATATGGCCAAGTGGCTTAGGCCATTATGACCCAATGAAAATTTTGGAAACATGACAAATCCTCCCCTCCCAATATTGATTGCCCTCAAGAAATTTCAAACATGGATGTTGAGGAACCTGCTTTCTTTCCAAAACTTTTCTTCCAAACTTTTCTTCTAAAACTTTGAGTAGTGGCACTCATGTACTACAATTGTGTGCTTCCAAAAGCAAGGAGATGTGGGTTTTATTTTTCATATTGTTATCCCCTGTGACATCACCACTAAACAAAAAATATTAATTAAATCCATCAAAACAAAGTTTGCACAATTACTCTTTTACCTCTTTCATATTTTGGAAACCTTTTCTGTATAATTCTTTGAAATTGTCACTGAGTTGCCCAACTTTGAGTCTTCAAGATTCTATGAAAATTTTAGAGAGGAACCACCATGCTTTTTGTTGCACTAATATTATTAAAATCACCTTATTAAGTGGGGACTCAATATCCCATACTTCTTGTTTCCCCCAAAAAATGAAACCAAGGAGGCTAAAATTTATCCCAGGGTCCCATTGCTTGTATTGCACTCCAACAATTAGGAGTGCTCTCCAACCCATACCACTAGGAAAGAGAATTTCCGGATTCCATTTCCTTGTATGCATTCTTCCAAACATCATAAGTACAAGAGATAGGTCATAAAATTACATAACAATATAAAAAAAATGTACATCAAGGAGGTGCCTCATCAAAGAATCATGAAAGTGCTTGTACCTCCAAGTAAGTAGACCACCATTTTCCAAGTGCATACAAGCATCAAGTGACCAATAAAATATTCTCCAATGACATAGGTAAGGATCCCATGTCCTATAATGATTCTCCAAAAGGATGTAAGATGCATCAAAATAATCATCCATGTGTTCTTTCATCCAATAAGCGAATGAAGAACCTCCACTAAAATCTGAACCAAGTAGGGAGCAAAGAAAATAATGAGCCTTCGAGGGGCTCACGGAAGTACCATTTGTGCATCTATGAATATGTGTATTATAAATAAATAAAAAAGGATGTTGCTGCCAATAATAATTTTCTCTAATCATATATCTCTTCACCCAAGTATTGGATGAAGTTCCTCCAACATCAATTGAGCTAAGAAAGGAGCAAGGAAAATCATGAGTCTTCAAGTGACTCAAGTGAAAATAATAGGTGCATCCATGTATAGGTGAATCATAAAGAAATAAAAAAGTACGTTGCTTCCAATAAGAATTTTCTCCAATCATATATCTCTTCACCCAAGTATTGGACGAAGTTCCTCCAACATCAATTGAGCTAAGCAAGGAGCAAGGAAAATCATGATTCTTCAAGTGATTCAAGTGAACATCATAGGTGCATCCATGTAGATATGTATCATAATAAGGTAACAAAGGATGCTTCTGCAAATGTAAATAAAAATAAATTTCTCTAATCATTTCATCATTTAAAGGAGATATACGAGTTTCATACTCCTCATGTGGCACCATCAAAAAGGAACTTTTCACCACCTTTTCACCCATACTTCATTAGTATGAATGATGCAAAATATGGAAGTCTAGGATGTAGGAGAATGAACCAAATCACCCAAATGATCTGAATATGCAAAAGTATCATCATGTGTATGCTCCATAAGGGTAGGATCATGCACCTCCCTCAAAAGGGAAAAAAATTCCTCATAGGTTGGTTCCTAGGTAGTGGAATCATCTACTTCTTCAAATATTGTGTAACGATTTCCAAGAGGCAACCCAAGTTCCTCCTTCAACACAACAAGTTCTTGGTTCTCATCAATCTCATCTTCAAACACATCAAGCACCTTCAATTTTCCATGTTTCTCATGATCCATCATGTCATGAGAATCCTCCAAGAAAACTACCATTTGACATCATGAAACATAGGGGAAAGAACAAGTATCTTGCAACCTATCAAGAAGTTGCTCATTTTGAATTTTGAGCTTATGAATATCCTCATTATTATTCAAGTATGCTCCATGTAAGCATTCATTAATCTCAATCAAATTGTTTCTATCAAAAAGAAAAGACATGAAATTACCTTCGATGTTGCACATTGCTCTTTGAATCTTCTCCATGTCTTCAAGGAAGGATGGATCCTTCAATGAAGAAAATCTCCAACAAGAATTTGAAACCAATTATTGAGTGTCATGGAGTATACTAAGGGTTTCTTGGATCTTTGTTTCATTCATATTTGATGACCCTTCAAGAAAAAGAGGCTCTTGTAGAGGGACCTCATCTTCTTTGTACTTTTTACTTGGACCAACTTCATTAAGCTAAAGTGGTGATGGGGAAGTTGATCTTGGTTCTTCTTGAACTGCAACAAGGCCTTCATTTTCATACTTAATGGAACTTTTGCTTGAAACAACGCTTTCAAAAGTGATCTCTATGTCACCAACATAGAGGTGCGAGCACCCATCAGTAGGTACTCCTTCATAGATCAAGCATCCATCAATAGATGCTCTTTGATTTATGTCCAAAGTAGAGTGTGTATCATAATGTAACTCTTCTTCATGCTCATGTGATGTTTCTTCATATTTTTCAGAGTCACTTGGGAGTGACTTTCGATCCTCTTCATGTAATGCTTCTTCTACTTCACCAACTTCAGAACTAGGTGGTTCATGGGTCTCCTCATTTCGCTCCTCCTTTTCACTCAAACATATATGAGTTTCTCTACAAGGTATTTTGAAATAAGGGCATAGAAATTTCTTTACTAACTCCACATATTCATTTTTGGTCCTATTTTCAAACACCCGATCAGCAAAGTCTTCAAAAGGAATGGCCTTTTTTGTATCTCCCTTATACAGATCAAGATATGCCTGATATTATTGGGGCAAGGTTTTACATGTTGCTCTCAATCTTTGTAATTAATTCATAGAATTATCCTTTGGTAGTGTGACACACTCATGTTCATCATAATCAAGGTCAAAAGAATATCCCTCATTCCTTATGAAATTGTAATAAGTGCTGCATGATGGCACCTCTTCCTCATACCATTCACATTCTTCTTCATATTGCTCATAAGCATTTCACTTATAGGAGTCATCATAATAGTAAGACATGGATGTAAATTATTCTTAAATGGATGATATTAATGCACATGTGCAAGGAACATGCCTTGATACCACTGTAATGTCCCCAATTTGGAATTTTACCCAATTTGGACAATTTTCGAACCTTGGACTAGTGAAACTCCAAACTATCCCAAATGATCCCAAGTGGTTTCAACTTATGTCTAGAATCGATTGAGGTGTATTAGTACACACTAATGAAGATATTATATGCTTGGAAACTTTCTAAATACTTCATCATATTAAATTTACAATTAGAGAATGAAAAGTACTAGGAAAGTCGATGTTGAAACCCCCAAGGGTAGATGGCTCCAAAAGACTCCTAAGGATTTCGAATTGGATATGAGAGTGTTTGAAGGGTATTAGGACATAACAATGAACCTAATGGGTTATTATAAACTATTAAAATACTTCTGCAACATTCATTTAAGTTCATGAGAAAATAGGGAAATTCGCTGGTAAATTCGAGGTTCAAATCCCCAAGGGTAGAGGTCACTAATGGATTCCCAAATGCAGTACGAACCTCCCAAATTTAAGAAGAAATACATGGATTAGTTATATTAATTCAATGGGAACCAAAATACATCATTGATAAGTTCCTAAAGGCTGTTGCAACTCCCATAAATCAGAGACTTGTAAACATGTCTTAACATAGGGGGAAATGAGAGAAAAACGCTATTATAACTTGCTATGAAATTTGTGAGAAATGTTACAAGGACTTGCATAAGGTGTATGAAACTTATTAAGTATATTATTGTCTCTCCAAACAGAAATAAAACCAATATATTTACTGATACAAGTCGATACCAAACAACTTCAACCTCTATCAACAAGATATATGGAAAAATGGCACCATTCATTGGCATAGTTTGGAATTTTTACATGGTTTTAATTGGAGTTTAGATCTGAGGTATATATGAGCATCAAATACAGAGTGTGGAAATAATATTAGAAATAAATGGGTCCCCTTGGAATCTACCAAAGATATCAACATCTCTCCATGTGCACCCTTCCTCCAAGAGCAACAATATAGAAAGAAAATTGGAAGAGATGTGGAAACAATTTGAAGGAGAAATGGTCATGAGAAGCCCTATATCTTCAAACTTAAAAAAAATGTCTTCATACATCTCCAAATGAAAGGTTTGAATGGACTATCCAATTTACAATTAGGATGGGAATCTTTCACCCTCAAAATTGGTTCTAAGGCAAGTAGAATAAACACTCAACTTGCATGGACAAGCTATGCTCTCCAATTTACCAAATGAGAAATGATAAAAATATGCTCTCTTTATTTCCTATTGTGTTTTATTAAACTCCCAAGGCCTCCTTAGCTCAAATTGCATCCAATATACTCATCCCAACTCAAGTTAGAGAGAGATTCCCATGAATGCCACTTGTCCAACTTTTCCTAGTTCTCATCTTCCATCAATTCGAATGTCAGACTCTTGGCTGCCATAAATCCCCTTGTGCGCCCTATTGGAGGATATTTTTAGCCCTGGCATGTCATATATGTCAGATGTCAGCAATTAGGTCTGAACTTTGTCATAAGTGTCATAGAATCTTCATCATTGTTGTCATAGGAGTTAGGGAATCTAGGTACAAGTGTCACAATTATTCTAAGATGCCTCTTCCTCTTCCATGGAGGTTACTCTTCGACTCCAATTCGAACTTAAATCATTAATTCCATGAATAATACCTCTTCAAATCCCCCAATTATGTTACCATTCATCTTGAAATCGAATTGGTGAGAGAATAATGCCAAGTGTAGTGGGGAATCTTGCCACATGCAGGTCCTACAACCTCTTATGTGTCCTCATGATCCCATGCCACATTATTTTATTTTTATTATTATTTATTTGACCCATTTAATGTGAATTTGTAAGTCTAAGGTAATTTTGGGTCTTGTATCTCCCTTATTCCAAATTTTAATGCTTCCACCCCCAACCTAGGTAACTAGTAATTTTCCTCCATGATAGTTCATTTGGATGGGTATATTACAAACTTTGAATTGGGAATTTTCTCTTAATGTGACGTCCTACCTTGTCCATTTGGATCTAATTTTGCGTTATTACTAACTTGGACATCATGCTTGGAAATTATTTGACCCTTAGCATCAATTTAACAAACCATCATGAATATGGCCAAGTGGCTTAGGCCATTGTGACCCAATGAAAATTTTGGGGATATGACATACTGCCAACAAGGGGCATTGTTTCCATTAGGATTTCACCACTAACGATGCACTGTGTAAAATTTATAGTGTGCATTGTAATGTGGTGCAAGCCGAACGGCTCGAATGCACCAAATGATTTTCTTTTTAAATGGAAATTTAAGGGCAAATTTTATAAATTAATCTGCTAAAAAATTAAATTGTGAGGTAATAATCAAATTACCTGAACTCTTTCTAGATGGGATGCATCGTGGCAATGTAGGGAAAATTTGAAAATTTGCCCACCATTTGTCTAAATTCAAAATGTAGCTAGGAGCCAATGGGAACAAGCTACGTGTCCACGTGCAACACGTATGTCAGGGAATATAAGGGCACTAGTACATTCGAGCGGATTTTTCCATGAAATATTTCCACGTTTCAAACATTCATGCAAAAATACAATGAAATTTAAGATGTCTTTTCATTTTTTTTTATCCTGGTGGAAAAACAGTGGCAATATCGACATTTTTTACTTTTCGACGAATGTTCATCTCTATATAGACGACCTATTGCTATATTTGCACACCCGCCAAACCAATGCCAGTTTCCAAGTATGGCTCTTGGCGTTTTATGCGCGGGTCAACTCATGCATTTTCGTTGATATAGAGATGATCGACAATCTGTAAATACATACTTTAAGACAATTTTCGACACATTTGCTATAGTTGCGACAAGGTTCTTGGTGATTGATTGAGCCCGGATTTTGAACTTGTGACAAATTTTGTGGTGATTGTTTGAGCTCGGATATTCTACATTGCTCCGATTTTGAACTTGCAAGGTTAGTATTTTTATATTTTTTGTCTATATGTTAAGAAAAAAAATTTCAGGATTTTTTTTAACATGCATGCTTGAATGAAATTTATTTTTTTTGTTTTGTTTTTTTTTAATTTAGTATTGCTATATATATTTTGTGTGATTAATTAGTTATACTTACATGTTTTTATAGGATATGCATACGATGATTATATATTAATTACTAATTAAACCTCTTCTTTTTTCTATAGTTCTATTAAACCTGAAATCAGAATTGAAAACCACCTCAGTCGTATCTAAGAACTTCCGGTTATGCTTGTGATTGTCTTGGATTCTTCAACACTTGAACTGTGAGCTTCAACCATGTCACATGGTTCTACCGCCCTTGTTCTTTGTTTTATCGTGGTGATTGTTTGAGCTCGGATATTCTACATTGCTCTGATTTTGAACTTGCAAGGTTAGTATTTTTATATTTTTTTGTCTATATGTTAAGAAAAAAAAATTCAGGATTTTTTTTAACATGCATGTTTGAACGAAATTTTATTTTTTTGTTTTGTTTTTTTTTAAATTTAGCATTGCTACATATATTTTGTGTGATTAATTAGTTATACTTACATGTTTTTATAGGATTTGCATACGATGATTATATATTAATTACTAATTAAACCTCTTCTTTTTTCTATAGTTCTATTAAACCCAAACTCAGAATTGAAAACCACCTCAGTAGTATCCAAGAACTTCCAGTTATGCTTGTGATTTCCTTGGATTATTCAACACTTGAACTATGAGCTTCAACTGTGTCACATGGTTCTACCTCCCTTGTTCTTTGTTTTATCTTGTATGTTTGTCCAATAATATAAGCCATACAATCAGATACCAACAACAAGTGTTTCCTAAATACATTCTTTATCAACCATATCCAAAACTAGAGAGAGTCATACTCAATAATCATCTGGTAAATTCATAAAAGGTAAGCATGCATCAAGGACAACTTTCATTTGGACCATTTGGGCCACCTAGTGTTCCAATTCCCAAACTATCAAGGTCTCCTTGTGAGTAAATCAAAGGCCATTGTACAACACTTGTTGGCATCAATGACAACTTCAGTCTTCATGTTTTTCTTTATAGAAATTGGTATATAATATATTGTATTTAGAAATATACTTATATCTAATGTATTTTACAAGTTACTATTTTGTATGGTGTAGGTAAGACAATTACTTGTCACTATGAATGAAAATGCAAGGAAGCTTGCTCAGTTTAGAGCGGCCTTAGAGGTGAGGGGAGATGGAAAATGTTATTTCCCTTGCCACTGATTGAAGGGGCTTGCAAAGAAGAAGACTTTTAATAACAACAATTGAAAAACATTGTAGGGAGAAGGGACACTCCGAAGGGGGTTATGAATATCATCCCTTGGTAAGAGATTATTCAATTTTTAATGTATTCTTTGTAATAGTCATCATGTCATGAATTTCAGTAAAATGTCTTATCATTTTATTATATGTTCTATACACACTAAATTTATTACATCATTTGTAAATATATAGGTAATGCCCCCAAAATGTTTCCCTCTAGAGAGTTATTTTCCAAGTACTATCAGAAATACTCATTTACAGGGTGACGAACATCTAGATCAAAATATTGAATTTGAACAAGTTCTTAATGATGATATGGATGGAGATAACGTTAGTGATACAATTCAGGAAGATGAGATACATAGATTGATCCAAGACACATTTGAGCCAATAGATGAGGACAACCAGGATGATAGTCATGATGTTGATCCTATACTCAAGAAGTCACGTCCACCTCCTTATGAAGGCTCAAAAACAAATCTTCTATCTGCTATATTGTTGTTAGTGAACTTGAGGGTTTTGAATGGCTTATCATACACCTGTATCACACAGATACTAAGGTATGTAATTTGTTAATTATTTATGTCTACATGTTCACATGTACATAAAGGGTTGAATTTTTTCCTATATTGCTATTGTTATCTAATTTGTAAAGTATGGATGCGATATTGATGATTAATATTGTTTAAATTGACTTATTATTTTGAATTTTGTAGATTGTTAGGTGAATTTCTATTACCAACGTCAAATATGTTACCACGCACATATCGAGAGATATATGTGATCATGAAAGAATTTGGAATGGAGTATCAAGCTATTGATGAATTTCCTAATGATCATATCATATACGATGGACAATATGCATTAGAAAATGAATTCCCACAATGTCAAACAAGTAGGTATCGAACCGATAAAGTGACAAAAAAGGTGCCTCACAAAGTTCTTCATTATATTCCGATAATTCCACATTTACAGCTGCTTTACAGGTGCCAAAGTATAGCACAGTTTATGGATTCCCATGCAAAGAACAAAAATCAAGACGATGTTCTTCGAATGCCTGTAGATGGTTCTGCATTGAGGTACATCGAAGAAAAGTGGCCAATTTTCAAAGAAGAACCTTGTAATGTTAAACTTTCGTTGGTAGCTGATGGTGTCAATCCATTTGGAGAGCTTCTCTCTACCTACTCAATGTGGCCTATTTTTGTTATAAACAATAACCTTCCTCCTTGGATGTCAATCAAGAGAGAGCACACAATGTTGGCAATTATTGTTCCAGGTATTTAATTAGTTTGTATTTTTTTACTTGAAAGTCTAATCACTAAATATTTCATTTCTTTGTTTCGTGCATGATAATTATGTATTTTATATATAACTACATATATCTAAATATAATTAATCATGTATGTTGGACTAATTAGGTAAGTACCATGTTAAAGATATGAATGCATATATTGAGCCTCTTATCGATGAGTTGTTGAAGTTATGGGCTGGCGTCACTATGTATGACATCTCTAGACCAATAGGGAAAAAACGATTTCAATTCCATGGAATACTTGCGTTTACAATTCATGATGCTCCCGGGTTAACACAATTTTGTATTATATTGTTACTTTCTTTTGTTCTTTAATATTATAAATATCTATTGACAATATCATTCATTATTTTAAATGGTAATTCTAATTCGCTACACTAATTCATATATCTTGTAGGTCTTCAAACAAAGGGTAAATTTGCATCTTCCATTTTGCGGTCCCAGGATAAAATCTTGTCGTTCAAGGAGTTTAGTAAAGGAAGTGTTTGATGAGTATAGGTACTTTCTGCCTAAGAACCATAGTTATCGAACTACGGACAAAGCAAAATTCAATGGTAAAGAATAGAATGGAAAAAAACCACGAAGAATGACACCTCATCTATGGAGTTTGGAATATAATAGAAATAATCAAGGTATGCCAAATTATTTATCTATTGTTGGAATATTGGTCAATACTTAGCCAAATTTCTGAATATGCAAAACAATATTTTTCCTACTTTGGGAGATTGATTTCTTGCACATGTGACCATCATAAGGAAAACATAAAGCATGGGTGGATAACCACTTCAACAAGGAACATATCTATATCACCCTATTAATTTTATTAGCACAAGGACACCTCCTTGCGGTCATTTCCAAATGGCCTTTTAATACTGCTAATTCAACACTTAGACAAAAATTGTCAAACCCTAGGGTAACATGAGATTTTTGTTTTCACCAATTTTGAAGTGTAATACACCCAATGGATAGAGGCCAACAAGGTGACTTCATATAAACCAATTTCACCTCTTGAAGCCTCTTTCTGTCTCCTCGGTGGGCATGTTACTGGAGTAGTACAAATCAAGCTGGGAGGCACTTTTGGCAGATTGATATCTTCCTCCTCAGAGACTCGTTGGACAATCTGAGACCATGGTTGGATGCACCAAACAACATTCTAGAGATCCATACTCTAAAAATGATTTAAGACATCACACTCAAGATATGGAGGACATTTTACTAAGGTCACTTAGAAAGTTTTAGTCATTTTACACTTAGACAATTTTGCACTTTCGTAAACTCGGTCTAATCTTCCTGAAACCCTATTTTGGTAGATCCATAACTTCTTGCTCAGACACTTTTAATTCAATATGAGAACATGGTCAGGTAGAAAAAAAACAACCTACAAGTTGAACATATGGTGCAGGAATTTTCTTCAAACCACAAACTATGACGGGCATTTCCCTTAAGCCACTTAGGCAGTTTTGCTACTTTGGTGTAAAAGCAACCTGAAACCCTGTTTTGGCAGGTTGTTATCTTTGTCAACAAACACCTTCTGTGAAAACTAAGTCCATGGTTGGATAGCCTCTTTGAAAAGATATAGCATGATAGTTCTAGATAATTTTTATCATTCTCCCATGAGGTATGGCGAGAATTTTCCCAAGGCCACTTGGACCAATTTTCCAACACAGCCATTTCCACTGAGAATTTCTCTAAGGTTTATCTTGAAACCCTATTTTGAAGACTTATAACTTTCTCCTCAGAAATGATTAAGGAAAACCGATACCATGGCTAGATAGCCACTTCAATAATCTATAGCCTGCTATGCTGGTGCGGTCCTTTTATTCAAACCATGAATTATGGCAGGCATTCTCTTAGACTAGTTTTGACTAATTTTTCATACTTAGTCAATTTCCAAAGTTTCACAAACTTGCCATATTTTTCCAGAACGATGTCAGATTACAACACTAACTTCTTGATAGCACAAGAACACCATCATGTGTCTTTCTAGCCTCATCATACATGCCACATCATCATACTTGCGATGTCATTGCTTTGTCTTTCACTACCCTTCCATCATGTCTTTGGTTATCCTTTTGTCATTCACTAAACTCCTTTGACATCAATGACAATCACATTCAACATGTATCATATATTATATAAATCTTTGTTTTTTTTAGTGAATTATGTTCAACGCCGTATGTACATATATTGATTAATTAGTGTTAATTTGATTTTGTTGATGTTTCATCACTGTCGTTAAGGCACGAATGGGCTTCCACGAGGAATGAAAATTTACCCGATGCAATTCAGTAGATTGCCATACTACGAGAACCTACAAATAGTTCATTTGTTTGAAACAATGCATATCGGGAAGAACAAAACATAAATGTTATGGCAAATATTAGATGGAAAGACTGATAAAGAAAGAATTGGAAAGATTTGTAGTGACATCCAAGAAGCTAATCACACATTGCAAAGTGTGATCATTAATTCTAATGGTGATGGCTGTCAATGGAATATTATTCTTCCTTGGTGCTTAACAGAGCAACAGAGCAATATTGTAAAAGAGGTCATAAGAAAAATCAGGTTTCCAACGAGGTTTTCGTATAACATAAAGAATATCTTAACATAAAAAGGTGATTTTGCTGGGGTTAAAACACACGAATGGCATACATTCATTAAGGTAATTATGAGTTTATAATATATTTCGTTATTTGTATGCACTATTTTATTAATTTTATTCTCTTATTTGGAAATAAATAATAATTATGTGTTTTTTGATACAGTATGTTCTACCTTTGTCTCTCCCAGACGACTTTGACAACAACATAAAACAAATTATTTATGTTCTTGGAAAATACATGAGGTAAGTAATGTTTTATATGGAAAATGTACTTGGTCTGTGATTTGTAGTGGAACTTATTGACATATTATGTTTTTCCCACAAATTTTATATATGGCTTGATATTATTTTATTGCATCATTTGTAGGTGGCTTTCATCAAACGAAATCCATAAAGAAGATAAAAGGTATTGGAAGAGAGAAATTACCCGACTAATGTGTGAAATGCAACAGTATCTACCTCCAACATTTTTCAATGCACAAGAACACTACCTCATACACCAATTTGAGGAGATTGAATTATGTGAACCAGTACACACAAGGTCGATGTGGATGGTGGAGAGGCAGTTGAAGTCATTGAAGAATTTTGTTAGACAAAGATCATGTCCCGAGGGTTCTATGGTTGAGGGATATATGGTATATCAATGCATGGTGTATATTAGTGAATATCTACCTAAATTAGCAGAAAATATGAATGTGCCTTGCATTTGGAATCTCGACTCCATCAACAAATTCGAAGGGGAGTTCCTATTGGGGAAAGGTACAATGAGGACTGTGAAAGGTGATTATTAGATTTTTTGGAATTAATATATTACAGATGTATTTTTCCAATTTTATTTTATCATACTGATTTTTTATATTTTTATTAATCCTACATATTCAACTATATTAAACTATGCCTTTAATGATATCTAATTAATGATATTGAATTGCTATTTTTTCATATAGTTTCTCAAGTGTGGGATGCTTTACATTTATACATTGCAAACAACCTTGATTGGATGGCGTATTGGATAGAAGACTGTGAAGAACACTTCAGTAGGTTATCATGGGAAGGGGTTAGTAAGATGATTAAAACAGCTCATAGTCATCGACATCAATTTATTGATCTTACGTCACAAAAGGAAGTTGATTTAGCCTATGGTTTAAAAGATAAAAAGGCAAGTAAATTGTTTACCCACATTTTTCTAGCTACTTCCCATTTTTTCAATGTATTTGGTTTGTTTAAGTTTTCCAATATATTTTCTAAGTCCTATATGATGTTTATTAATTCACAATGTATTTTTTTACTTGTTGTCAATGTTGTAGTTGAAACATCACAAGGCTATGTGTTGTAATGGTCGTAAATTTTGTATCAAAATGTTGGATGATAAGATGAAAACCTCGGATTGTGGGATAACTGTAGTGTTTAAGGTCACCAATGTTTCCTCCAGAAGTGACAGACATCCAGAAGAAATTGAGAATAGGTACTATGGGGTTTTGGAGGACATAATTGAGTGTGATTTTAATTCCTTTAAAATAGTTTTGTCTGAGGTGAAGTGGTACAGGCTACGGATGCATGAACGTGATCCTGAAAGAACTGTTATTGAGCATGACAATGGATTTACCATGGTTAATACAAGGGCATTTGAATCGAGTACAGAGCCTTATGTTCTTTCAAGTCAATGCAAGCAAGTATTTTACTTAGAGGTAATAGGTAAAGTATGTTGGTCATACATTGTTAAATATGATCCAAGAGGAAAAACATTAAAGTATAATCTTGTAGATGATGAAGATAATCACAAAGAAGAAGAAGATGATGATGATTCAGATCAAGAGTAGGTGGCTGCAGTCAATGGGTTAGATGAATAAGTTGAAGAGTTTGATCATCCAAATGTAGCAGACGATGATCTCATTGACGATGTCGATGACTATACTAGAGAAGATGACGTTGATGATGATGTTGATGTGAATGAGCCTTTCATCAATATCTATTCTGAACTAGAACCTGATTCAGATGTTGAGTTGGATGAAGAAGAAGATGAATGATATTTAATTGTTGAAAAGTGAGGCACGTGTTTATATCTTTTATATCATGATGGTCTTTATATGTTTTTATTTTGTATAATAGAGTATGTTGCATGTTCTTTAATATTTCAAATTGGGTATGGGGAAATTGAGAGTGATGTGAGGGGGGGGGGGCATAATTAGAGCTTCCACCTTCACTTGGTTGCCCCTGTTTAGTAGAGAATGAACTATTCTTGAAACCAAGCGAAGCTCAAAATTGGGGTGTATACCATATATAACTGAAATTTGACATGGTTTCGAATGACATGTTGGAATATTGGTCAATATTGAGAGGGGGGTGGTGAATCAGTATTGTTATATTTTTAACAATTTAAAACACTTTTTGATATTAATTAAAACAAGGAATCAACAAGATAAATTTGATCTCATCATCCTCATATAAGTCCCACGGGCATGTGAGTCTACATGCATGGCTTGCAGGCATAGCCTGCAGGCGTTTACAAGTGCCTGTGGAAATATCTTTAAGCCCCGCGAGCATAATCCCTTATGGGCATAAGACCTTCCTTTGCGGGGATACACCTCTTCCTATGGGCATAGGTATTCAAGCCCTTCCTTGCAGGCATAGAATCCCTCCATTGCTTACTTGCAGGCATAAGTGTTCAAGCCCTTCCTTGTGGGCATGAGCTTTAGCCCTTGCGGGCATATGCTTATTCCTGCGTATATTCCTAAGCCCCTGCAAGCATTTATAATCCCCTGCGGACTTTAATCTTCACCCCTGCAGACATCCTTAAGCCTTTGTGGTAATTTCTTTATCCCCTGTGGGAATTTCTCTAGCCCCTGTGGGCATAATAAATCTCTTGGGAGCTTTTTATTCCTTAATCCCCTTGTGAGCATTCCATAAGCCCTTGTGGGATTTTACAAGCCCTTGCGGGCATTTGACAAGCCCTTGCGGGAATATCATAAGGTGTTATTAAACCTTATTTTTCACCTATTTTGGCAAGCCAAAATATCCCACGTGAGAGCACCAAATAGGAATCTGACTCCATGGTTGGATAACCAGTTCATCAAGGAATAAGACCATGCCAATTGATGAATTTTATCATCAAAAAGACACTTCCTTCCGGGCATTTCCAAATTCCTTACCAACCCACATTTGAACAAGAAAACAAAATTTTCCTCATTTTGGCAGGCTTCTATTTCACACGTTTGAACTCTAGAGAAGAATCTGAACCCATGAATAGATGACCAATTCATCAAAGGACAAGACCATGCCAAATAATGAATTTTCTCAACACAAGGACACTTCCTTGCGGGCATTTCCAAATGACCCCTCAGCCTTGTGAATCAACACAACCAAATTACTGAATATGCAAAACAATATTTTTCCCACTTTGGCAAATTGATTTCTTGCACATGTGACCATCATAAGGAAAAATGAAAGCATGGGTGGATAACCACTTCAACAAGGAACAGATATATGTCACCCAATGAATTTTATTAGCACAAGGACACCTCCTTGCGGGCATTTCCAAATGGCCTTTTAAACTGCTAATTCATCACTTCGACAAAAAATGTCAAACCCTAGGGTAACATGAGATTTTTATTTTCACCATTTTTGAAGTGTGAGACACCCAATGGATAGAGGCCAACAAGGTGATTTCATCTAAACCAATTTCACCTCTTGAAGCCTCTTTCTCTCTCCTCGGTGGGCATGTTACTGGAGTAGTGCAATTTAAGCTGGGAGGCACTTTTGGCAGATTGATATCTTCCTCCTCAGAGACTCTTTGGACAATCTGAGACCATGGTTGGATGCGCCAAACAACATTCTAGAGATCCATACTCTCAAAATGATTTAATACATCACACTCAAGACATGGAGGGAATTTTACTGAGGTCACTTAGGTAGTTTTAGTGATTTTACACTTAGACAATTTCTGCACTTTCCTAGACTTGGTCCAGTCTGCATGAGTGCCTATGTTGGCAGATCCATATCTTTTTCTTCAGACACTTCCAAGTCAATATGAGAACATGGTCAGGTAGAAAAAACAACAACCTACAAGATTACCATATGGTGCCGACATTTTCTTCAACCCACAAACTATCGCGGGCATTTCCCTAAGGCCACTTAGGGAGTTTTGCTACTTTGGTGTAAAAGCAACCTGAAACCCTGTTTTGGCAGGCTGTTATCTTTGTGATCAAAAAACTTCTATGAAAACTAAGTCCATGGTTGGATAACCTCTTTAACAAGCTAGAGAATGATAGTTCTAGATAATTTTTATCATTCTCCCATGAGGTACGACGGGCATTTTCCCAAGGTTACCTGGACTAGTTTTCCAACACTTAGCCATTTCCAAGAATTTCTCCAAGGTTTATCCTGAAACCCTATTTTGGCAGACTTGTAACTTTCTCCTCAGAAATGATTAAGGAAATTTGAGACCATGGATAGATAGCCACTTCAACAAGCTATAACCTGCTATGCTGGTGCGGGCATTTTTCTCAAACCATGAATTATGGTGGGAATTCTCTTAGAGAAGTTTTGACCACTTTTTCCATAGTCAATTTCCAAAGTTTCACAAACTTGCCATACTTTTCCAGAATGATGTCAGATTGTAACACTGACTTCATGATAGCACCAGAACACCATCATGTGTCTTTCCAGCTTCATCACACATGCCATGTCATCACACATGGCATGTCATTACTTCCTTCGACGCCTCTCTTTGTTGAAAATGCTTCTGCAATTCAATTGGCCAAGAATCCCAAATTCCATGTTCGAACCAAACACATCAACACTAAATATCACTTGATTCGACATCATGTTGAGTCTAACAACATTCATCTGACACATTGTTCTACTTCAGATGAAATTGCAGATATATTTACTAAAGCATTGGGTCATGAAAAATTTGAAAAATTCAGAATGCAGCTTGTCATGTCAGCTATCCCTTTAGTTTAAGGGGGTAATGTTGACTAATATTTCAGGGTTAGTTATTTCATTTATAGTTAGTTAACAATTTTATTTAGTTAATAAGTTATAGAGACATAACTACCTCTTCTTGGTTCTGTATGTATATAAATACTTCTGATGTTTATCAATAAAATGCATTACATTGTAGAGTTTTATTTCTCACAACGTGTTTCAGTTGAATACCTCTAAGCTAAAGAAAAAGATCGAAAATATGTCAATGAAAGTTGTACTAGAATGGAAAAAAAGAAAGAAACGATGTCAATGAAAGTTGTACTGGACTAGAAAAATGAAAGAAGAAAAAAAAATTGTTCATTAGAGTGAGACTCCACTCAATCATTGTACCTTCACTTTACATGTATTTATTTCAAAATTTATTCTGATTTAAAATGTTTTGAAAATCAAAATGTTTTAGGTTTTCAAATACTAAAGTCATACGCAAAATTTTGAATTTAAAATATTGTAAAAAACCATTAGGAAAATAATGGAATGGAAAACATTGAAAGTAAATGCTCACACAAACATAGATTGCAATGCAACCATTGGAAAAATAAATAAAAGCCACTCCTAAAGAAAAAATAATGAGCCAAAGAAAAAAGATGAAATGTGTTGGAGCTGAAAATTGTACGTCAATTCTAATTTCTCTTCATTATTTTTCTTTTGTATGTTTCATTTTTGATGTTATTTACTTTGTTATATCATTCAAACATTAGCTTAATGTTATATACTTTAGTTTTATTATTTACTCCTTAGTTTTATTATTTACTGTTATTTTTTATTTAAACATTGGCTTATAAGTATTTTACCTTCCTTTTGGTCTTCAAAACATAAGTTAATATTTTCCTAACCTTTGTGTTGAGATTGTGTGAACATTTCAACTATGAAATGTAACTTTGTACATTCCGATAGTGCAATCATTTAGCTTCATGCACATGGGCGCTGCCGGAATTGTGAAATCATTAAAGAGCATGATTGGCACCTGCTTAAGTTTATGCACTAGCTATGATGAGAGATTGCCCCGAGGTTTTGTCAGGAAGGATGTAACATCTTCCAGGTGTGATCATTCATTCACGAATGTTTTGAGAACCTCAGAAGAGGCCACACATTAACCCTACCTCTATTCCACCTTCATGCCATTTGTTCACCGGTGAAGGAGCTCGTGTCAAGCATAGCAAGCATGAAGAAGAGTGGCAAGCTGTGTGGATTGGAACCATCAAAAATTGAACGGGTGAATGATTTCCTTGAGTGCGTAGAACTGTTCAGGAGGGATGGATGGTTTGTATTTTTTAATAAAGTTGCAGGTTATAATATGGAGGTCACGCGTTCTTTCGCTCAGAACTGTTCGAACTCCTGTGTTAGTTTTCACACCCTAAAGTTTGAATTGACAGAAGAATTGATAGCTAAGGAAACTGGTATATCCATTGAGGGGGAGCGTTGGTTCAAGAAAATTCCATTTGAATTTGATCCAAGCTCATTTTTTCTACCCAGCTTCGAATCTCTTGACTGGAACAAAGGAATTCATCTTAGTACTGTGAAACCTGAATGTCGAGAGGTCATTGGCATTGTACAATGCTACATCACTTGTGAGGGAAGGTTTGCCACAATTTACAAGTACCACTTCAGGTTCCTATTGCATTTTAATGGTCAATTAAAAATGAATTTACCCTTCTACCTTTTAAAAAGCCTCATAAAAATGTCTAATAGGGTAAAGGGTCATTCGGCTCATACAAACCAATCTTTCTTCCATCATATCCTGGTTAAGTTAATAGTGTTAACGGAGCTGGAAAAGAGAAATCATGGTTGGCCACATTTCTTATTTTGGTCAGGGTTTGAACTAGAGAAAAACACGAACCTAGAAGAAGCCGAAAGATTAGTTAGTATGCTAAAGAACCAATTTGGAAGAAAGCATTTTCCAAGAAGACAACTCAGCATCATAAACAGGTTTAAAAGGAACATGGTCGAAGAAGTACATCAAGCTGAAGAGTGTGGTTTGCAGGAAAAGTTTGTAAAGATGAATGATGCATAAAAAAACATATATCATAGGAAGGACCCTTGGCCTCACATGATAAAGAGATTTCTCATGCCCCCGATACTCCTTCTTTTACCAAAGAGAGACTTATAGAGGAAGGAATGTTTCCTTCTCCCAAAACTGATGTTGATATCTAGACTATAGTTGAGCCTGAAGTGCCTAATTGGATACCTAAGACCAGGGCATCCAACAAGCTCATATTGAATATGAAAAGAACTCTAAACCCTAAGTTGGAAAAGTAAAAATTTAATGCAATTCATGATTCTTCAAGTGATGAAGAATCGAAGACTAAAATGCTAGAGTTAAATCCACATAATTCTTTGAAGATACAGAGCAGAATTACCATAGTTTGACAGAGCCATTGAAAAAGTGTTGTGAAGTTTTTTAGTTGGATTCTTCAAGTGATGAAGAATCGAAGGCTAAAATGGTAGAGTTAAATCCAAAGAAATTCTTTGAAGATACAGAGCAGAATTACCAGGGTTTGACAGAGCCATTGAAAAAGTGTTGTGAAGTTTTTGAGGAAGAAGCAATTCAAAGCTTTGAACTTGGATCGAGCTCAAAAACTTTCCACTTGGAGGTTTCAATAGAAGAAATAAATGAAAAAGAGTTAGAGAAGGGCTATGAAGCACAAGAAGAACTTATTATTAAAAAGCTATAAACTCCATCAAGCTCAGTTAAAGATCCAGTACATCAAGAAACAATTATGACAGATTCTGAGATTGAAATTCTCAACAAATCATTGTAACCATATAAAGCACAAAATGAATACTTCAATGATACAAATGATAAGCTTATGCAAGCTAATAGAAGGTTAAGGGAGGATTTGGAAGATGTGAATGACCATTATCAAGAGCTCATTTCAGTAGCTAAAGAGGTCTTGAAAAGGAAAATGAATGCACAGGGACAAATCGAAGAGCTAACCAAACAAAATGGAGACCTTATAACCACCAAAAGTGAAGAGTTGTCAAATAAGGTTCAGGTCATGGAAGAAGAGCAAGCTCGTCTCCTCAAGAGGTCACAATTGTTGGATGGATTGACCATTTTGGGAGAGGCAGCTAGAGAAATCTAAGATCTAGATGATCCGTCTTACAGTTGTCTAACAAACTCCAAATGACACAACTTTGTAGATAGATACAAATGCCTACTTTTGAGAATTAGTTATACTATTTTTGGAGATTCCTTTTTGTATATAAATTCTAGAATGGATTCAAATCCTGAAAAGATGGATCTTAAACTTCCTTCATGTAATTATAAAAATAGCAGTGATATGAGGGATCATGGTTGGTTTTTTGTTCTGGAAAAGGTTTAGAAGTGCTGAAGCTATTGTACTGAAACACATATGATACACTCTCATGTAAGTTTTTGAAGACTAAATGTTTAGGCTGAAATATACTATATAATCCATGTGTCGATCTTATTTTCTGGTTGATGTTTATCATTGGTTTGATCACCTCTCTTACTATTTCATTTCTTTATAAAAGTTTTTATCCTGAAAATGCTTTTAAGGTTGTGGACATAACTGGATTCTTTATATTTATATTTATGGTTTACATCTATGTTTCAGATTCCTTCATTTCAGATCTTTGTAATATCTTTCTGATCTAGTGATTATATGTGATTTATATTTCCTTGCCTTTTCCATGAATGATACCTTCATAATTTATAAAAATTAAACCATTCTCCTTCAGTTTTTATTTGGATGTTCTAGCTTGTACCTTTTTGTAGTCTAGGTACAATTTCTAGTGAAAACAAAATGGATGTCAATGATATGAACTAAACAAAGAAAGAAGAGACCAAAAGAACTTTACACTGGAGTGAGATACCACTCAATCATTGTACCTCCACTTTTATGTCATTCATTTAAAAATAATAATATTTTTCATTAAAGTGTTTTGGACTTTCAAATATTACAATCATATGTTATGTTTGCAGTATTAAATTTTGAGTTTAAAATATTGTAAAAAAAACAAAAATGAAAAAATAAAGATTTGAATGTATACTTTTTTTTCATAACTGAAAAACATCATTTTATTAAATGAAGAAGATGTGTCAACAAAACATTGGAGTGAGATACCACTCAATCATTTTACCTCCACTTTTATGTTCTTCATTTAAAAATAATAATATTTCTCATTAAATTGTTTTGGACTTTCAAATATTACAATCATATGTTATGTTTGCAGTATTAAATTTTGAGTTTAAAATATTGTAAAAACAACAAAAATGAAAAAATAAAGATTTGAATGTATACTTTTTTTTTCATAACTAAAAAACATCCTTTTATTAAATGAAAAAGACGTGTCAACAAAACATTACATCAGTAGAGAAGCGAGAATACTTCTCATTACCCTTCGGCCTTTCATAGATACAAAATTACATCCACCTTAGAGCTATACTCATCAAGGTATTCTAACTACTAACATAGGTATTGTCATATACTTTTATTCTCTTAGCCAAAGATAAAAGAAAAAAAAAACCTAAAGGGAAAGTTGTATTGCATTAGAAAAAATTAAAAAAACCAAAGAAAAAAAAACCAAAATATTGTTTAAAAACATTAAGAAAATAATGGAATAGACAGTATTGATTTCTTGCACATGATTTCCTACTTTGGCAGATTGATTTCTTACACATGATTTCCTACTTTGGCAGATTGATTTCTTGCACATGTGACCATCATAAGGAAAACTGAAAGCATGGGTGGATAACCAATTCAACAAGGAATAGATCTATGTCACCCTATGAATTTTATTAGCACAAGGACACCTCATTGCAGGCATTTCCAAATGGCCTTTTAGTACTGCTAATTCAACGCTTAGACAAAAATTGTCAAACCCTAGGGTAACATGAGATTTGTTTTCACCAATTTTGAAGTGTGAGACACCCAATGGATAGAGGCCAACACGGTGATTTCATCCAAACCAATTTCACCTCTTGAAGCCTCTTTCTCTCTCCTCAACAGGCATGTTACTGGAGTATGTTGGCAATATGGAATATGGTTTTCATTGATGTCAAAGGATCTGAGTAATGACAAAGGAATAACTAAGGTCATGATGGTAGAGTGAACTGAGTGAAAGACAAAGGAAGTGATGGCATGGCATGGATGATGATATGGTAGATATGATGACTTGGCATGGCATAGATGATGATGTGGCATGATGTTGAAGTAATTGTTGCACTATGACATCATTCTGGAGAAATATGGCAAATTGGTGAAAATCACGAATTTGACTATGGAATAAATAGTCAAAACTAGGTCTAATAGAATGCCCACCATAAATTATGGGTGGAAGAAAATGCCTGCGCCATATGGGCATCTTTTAGCTTGGTATTTGTTACACCTAAAATCTTCCCATCATGAGATTCAGTGTATACACCCCTGGAGTTACCTTGATTGAGTGATTAACCTGGAAGGATTTGTACCCATTTGTACTAGGTTTTGTGAGGTCGTCGTAGGTTACATTCATGCAGCATGTGATGTCGCATCTTGCTCTATTGCAGGGTGCGCCGATGTCAGTTAATAGAAAAAAATATCCCTTCGAGCCCTTTCTCGAAGCTTGCTGACTTGGGACCCTATCCCTGACTTCTTGGGAGAGCTGGAACTCGATTCCTAACACATTGGAAGGATCCCTTAAGCCTCTCCTATCATATCTCAACCTATCCTATCCATACCCTATCCACTTAGTCCTATTTAAATGAAGCTCACTCCCATCCCAAAGGAGGAAGTCTATGGTACTCTTATGTTGGTGAAATCAAGCTCAATAGATCTAATACTCTAGCTTAGGGAACATCCACTTCTCTCTAGGAGCTTTGGCATGGCTTGTCGGAAGGAGCTTGCAGCATTAAGACAATGGTTGTAATCCTCTTTTCTATTGTACTTCTCCACTCTTCAATACAGTTAATATAATTGCTTTCCATAAATGTTGTCTCCTTGATGATGTTTAGAGCTTTCATCCTTAACTGTTAGCTTAGATCTATCATATGAGATATTTTCTTTCACTTCTCATGGTTTGTTACATGTTCAACATGGTTTAGCTACTTGCAATCTGGCAGTGCTGGAGCATTGGATCAACGAAAGAGAAAGGGATCTACAAATATAAGGTAAATGATCTACTCTTTCATTGTATTTCTATATGATCTAGGAAAGTATTTTATGTTCTGTCTTATTTGTTCTAGACTTACGTTAAGCTAGGGAGATCAGGCCTTGAGTCTGCTCTCGGTAGATTGTTCGCAAAAAAAATCTGGCAACCGTACTAGGGAATACATCTTGTTCTGTAGTTGTGAATCTAAGAGTAATTTTCAGTTGATTGCTTGACACAAGCCTTTTATTTTTCATTTGCTTCTTGAGTTGATTTCACTATCAGATCTTCATCTTGAAGACTCTGATCTGATTCCCTTGAGTTTGTACTACTCATTTTCAAACCATTTCATAGTTCATTGCTTGGAGATTTGATTCATTTTTGAACTTAGATCTCGTCTGTCGCACTTGGTTAGTGAAAACAAAGCGACACTGTGTCATTTCTGGTCTCTTCTCTTTGTTTGTTAGCCACTCATCGCAGTCCTTTCATTGGTATGTTGCGACATTGTCGCACTCCCCGCATTGGTGAACTGCGACGTCGCACTGTGTACAAGCACAGAGTGCACCGATTTGTCAAATTGGGCATGTAGGCATCCCCTCTCCATTTGTTAATCTGAGCTTTGGTTTGTTGTATGAGCTCCCTCTGTGCTGCAAGATCCAGCCAGAGATCCCATCTTTGATTTGTGTGTTGAGTGTTTGGTTTTGGTTGGATTGATTTTGGGTTCCATCTTGGACAAGTTTGAGAACCGGTACTGGTGGATACTCTTGTCTCCTCCACCTTCATCTGCTCACCCTTGCAATCCCTCCTCTCCTTAACTGATATGGTTACTGCATTAGATCAGCTCCCAAACCTCATTTACATTATTTTTTGAGCTTTGATTGCTTGGCTTGCTTGCTACTATCTGATTTTGAGTCTCGTGTGTCTTTCAGTCTGATTGAGTGCTTGTCTTTTCTTGTGTTTTTTGAGTGCACTGAGTGCTGCAAGTAGTGTTTTCTTTTCAGTCATTTACATCTGAAAGCGTAGTTGTTATCAAGTTAATCTTTTGATGCATCCATTGAAAATTTAAAAGTGCTTCTTTCCCATCATTTCTCAAGCATTGTTGAAGAAAATTGTTCGTGCATTGGAATGTTTTGCTTATGCATCTTTTGGAAAAATTGAATGAATGTGTGATCGCTTGTGTTTTTATTGAATTATGAGTTTCTCATTTTCTCGAAAAATCCAAAGTTTACTTCAGTTTTTGCAAAATTAGTTCCATGCTAATGAAAGATAGATGCATTTTCAATTCTTACTGATTTTAGGGCATTGAAAGTGAAATTTAAAAGCTTGCATACTCCATCTTAGAATCTTCTCTTTTCATTACCTAGTGTCATTTTGATTTGAAAAGAAAAAGAAAAGGAAAAACATGTCTTGATTTGGATTAGTAGTGTTGTGATTTTTATGGTTTCGCACAAAAATGAAAAGAATGCTTTGGTAGTCAAAATTGTTTGAATTGGGAATTATTGCATTGTTATGTTTTAGCAATCTCATTGGAAAGAAAAAGCTTTCTCCTTCCCATAGTTAGAGTTCATCAAAACAAAAGAATATTTCATACATGCAGCTAGGCCTTGCATTATTTTTCCGATTATGTACTCACCTCATACATTCACCTAACCGTCTAGATAAAATTAACAGTAGAATAAGGTAAAATGTTTTAGCAACTTGTGTGTAAGTTAGAGACGTGTTCCGACATCATTAAGCATGGCAGCTGTCATTATTTGCTAGCACTGTATCCTAGGGGTATTGTAGTCTTCCATGTACTTATTGGTATATCGAGCTCCTTCACGTACCCACCAAGTACCATAATACGTACTTGGCGTATATCGAAGGGTGTATCATGTACTCGGTAGTATATCGAAAGGTCTCTTGCCGAATGGTTGTGCATCACCCATGTACCTTGCGTATATCAGGAGACACCACTAGGATTCCTGAAACCTACTGAGTTAACCATTTGGACGTCTTGGCAAAGAAATACACCAAGAACAACACTCAGGGAGATTAGCACGCACGTACTTTCTAGGTAATCGGGTATGCAAGAAAGGGTATGGTGCCAATCCTCCTTGTCATGTCATATTATTGGACCCTGTAGTATATAGTGGTTTTCGATGCCTTGATAATCCTGTGAGGTTCTAGACTTTGAATCCACTCTGTCACATATGTATGCTTGTTGCCTTAGCTTGAGTAGGTTTTTCTGGACTGCTTTTCTTTTGTAGCATACCCTTAGGAGAAACGTTGTTTTAGTCACCCTAGCTAATTTTCCTGATGCTCTGGAGGATTTTCCCTGGAGAAGATCCCGTAGGATCTTAAACTTATCACCCGAATATCCCCTTAACCCAGAGGTTATTTCGAGGGTAAGAATGGATCAGTGTAACACGGTCGTAATTACTGAAGTTGAAAACCCCACCCTGAATGTTGGAGGACTTTTGTTTCCCTCAAGTCCTCCAGATTCATCCACCTCCAACCCCCCACAGGGTGAATATTTGGACATTTCTACTTCACAAGATGATACCCTACCGACAGTTATGTCAGGAGAGCCTGGTTCGTTGGAATGGTTGAATTCTCACTAGGACGACCTTGCAGTCTATTGGACATCATCTCCAGGCCACCCAGTGGCTCATTTTTCCATTGCATCCCCACCCAACTGGACTACTCCAGAACCCTCTAGAACCCACCGAGATTTTTGGCCCTATTCATGATCTTCTGGAACAATTACATGTTAGGGGTGATGAACTTCGAAGACAAATTCTCGAGCAATGACCTGGGTATAGGGACATCCCATTTCATCTGATATCTTTTGGTTCACTCGAACCACCCTCCACAACTTGACCATTAATGAGACTGGTCAACCCTCGCAAGAGTCCAGTCCTGCACCTCAAGTGAACCAACCAGCTGAAGGACAACAGTCCAACACACCTATTACTACCACGATTACTTTACCAGTTCCTTCCCCACCTCAGAATTCGAGGGGAGGATATTCCATTCCCCTGGATTATCTTATTGGCAATGTTACTGCTACGGTAGCTAATCAACAACCTATGTTGGTTCAACCTTTGTCTAGTGGTCGGCCCATTGTGGCTGGGGGGCAACCCCTATTTCCTAACCAAAACGTAGGTAGTGGAATCCCCAACGGACCTCCCGTTGGACCTTCCCAACCCGCTAGACCATCCACCATGGGATTATCTCATGTTGCGGGGCCATCCAATGTAACTCAACCCTCATGGAGTCAAGCATATCCAGGTTCCGTTAAACTTATGTCGGGCCAATCTAATCCTGAAAATGCACCATACAGGATACTCTATCCTGGAAATCCTTACACTCTATGGGGGCAACAACCCATTTTATAACATGGACCCCAACCAACTATCCCTCAAGCACCGCCACCCCCAATAGGTCCACCCCCACCTCCTGTTAGAGGCAGCGGGCCCCCACCTAACTTTGGAGGAGGCAGAACTCTCCCTTCTAGCGGAGGTCCAACTCATTTTACGAACAACGGCCCCCACCCTTCTGGCAGTGGAGGGAATGGTCCACCACCCCCCCAAGAAGAGGCAGCAGAGGACCACCCTATTATGGTGGAGGAGGACATTTCCCTTTGGGAAATGGAGGTGGTACACCACCCCCTCCAGGCGGAGGCGGTGGCGGTGGCAGATCTAATTATTATGACGACGGTGGTGGTGGTGGAGACCCTCATCCTTTCGAAGGAGAAGGTGGCGGGGGCCCCCATCCTTCTGGCGGCGGGGGTGGTCCACCAAAGCCTCCAGGCGGAGGCAGTGGTGGGCCACCTTATTATGGTTATGGACCTCCAACTCCTCCCGATGGTGGTGGCGGACCTCCACCTCCCCTCGGTGGTGGAGGTGGACCCCCACCTTATGGGAATGGACCACCTTATGGTGGCGAACCTCCTTACGGTCTGGGCGGCACACCCCCCTACGGTCAGTTTCCTCTGTGGTCCCCCTTTAATCAGTCAATATGAGGTCCTACTAGTCCTTACATGCCTTATCAGTACTAATAGTACCCGCAGCCTCATCAACAACTGCCCTTTTTGGCTACTTTGGACCTACCTGATCTATCTCGATTGACAAACAACCCCATCTACTACAGAACTAACTGGCTCCTGATTCCAGTGAAAATTCCATTGGATATTCCTAAGTTTGATGGCAAGCCGGACGAGGATCCTAAACACCATGTGATGACATACCATTTATGGTGTTCATCCAACTCTCTGATGGACGATTCGATCCGTTTGAGATTATTTCAATGGACTCTCATTGGTTCGGCTTCCAAGTGGTACATCGAACCACCACCTCATTCTTTTCATGATTTTTGTTCTCTTGCTATGAACTTATTGACTCATTTCCAACTGCCTATACGGTACAAAATTGGTACGGACCTTCTCACCTCTCTTTGCCAAAATACCGCTACTCATATCTCTACTCATATACATGAGTGGCGGAGGAGACGACGCTTGATTAAGGATCCCATTCCAGACCAACTCCTAGTAGATTGGTTTACGAAGTCTCTCATCCCTCACATAGCTCGAGATGTCACGATGGGCAGTGTTGTCATGGAAGAACAAGCTATCGCTCGTGCCCATTACCTGGACTTGGTCTATGCTCAATCGGGCATGCTGTTTGAAATTCTTCTCGACACACCCCGCGACACTTATGACCCCATGAAACCTTCTAAGGGACCCAAAAATGATGGCATCATTGGATCCCTTAACACCCAACCTGCTTCTAAGACTGTTGGATCGTCTAACCTTCATGGTTCCTCCCCATTACCAACTCAGGCTGGGCATAGCACCACCAAATCGACCACTCCTGCTGTAACTAAGGAGGTGAATTCTGTCCAATAAGCTTCATCTCAGAAGTCCGGTGGCAAGAAGAAGAACAAAGGGAAACCTAAGAATTCTTTTTCCCAATAGGAACAAAAGAGCACTCCTGATGACACTAAACAAAAATGGAAGCTAAAGTATCCTTGTTTACTGTGCATAGATGATCACTTCTCCAAAGAGTGTCCCCATAGAGACGAAGTTCAAAAGTTTCTTAGGGGTAAAATGACTCTCACAATCCTCAATGATCTGTTTCCCACTCAAAATCAACAAATGATTGCTCAAACCCCCCCATCCCAAGGGGAACCATCCAATATCGCGCATGTTCTCATGGTGTGCAACGAAATGATCAATTTGAACACTCGCTCGCGATCATACGACTCGGTCCCTTCAAAGGAACCCGTTGGAAGTAATACTGAAAAAACTTCCAACTCTTTACCTAATGTCATTGTACCATCAACTTCTCTCACCATTGAGAAGTCGTCCCTAGATTCGATATTGCGACCACCCAAGAGCACGATTCGAAAAGCTGTTTTCAATCCTAATGCTTGGGCAGCACAAAATTACAATATTGTAGAGGACTTGGCACAAGCTCCTTGCACCATGTCCACCTTGGAAGTTTTGTAGAATTGTCCCAATCAACGTAGAACTCTCCTTGTAGGAATCGGTGCAGTTTACCTTGATTCTTCGAATACCATCATGTTTCAACTTGACTACTTCAAGCCGAGGCTTTCCCATCAGCTCGCATTCCAAGTAGCTACGAACATTGTTGGGAAAATTGTCCATCGTTCCATTTTGGATGAAGGCCCCTCTACTTCTGTCATGTCGATCACCTGTTGGAGAGCCATCGGCTCTCCTGAATTGAATCATTCTCCTACCACGTTGAAATAATTCGACAGGCGTGGCTTTCAACCTCATGGGCTCCTACAAGCTCTCGTAGTCGAGTTGGGCGCAAAGACCGTGACCATTAATGTGGAAGTGGTCTCGGCCCTGATAGATTATAATCTCTTGCTTGGTCGCAATTGGTTTTATGCCATGCAGGAGGTAGCCTCTTTAGTCTTCCGCGTAGTACGATTCCCTCGCCAAGGATGAATTGTTATTGTTGACCAATTAGATTTTTGAACACTGGACACCACTACTCATCTTGGTGACCATCTTCCTTCCATTGGACAAATGTCAAAACAATATGAGAGTATAGGGGTTGGCCTTTTGAAAGATTCATCTCTCATGGGCATTTTTCCAATTTCAGACCCCCCTAATCATGTTGCCTCGGTGAACATGATCTCCACAGAGATTTCATCTCACTCCACTGATACTTGGCTTGTACCTGACGAAGCCACAACACACCTGATTGGAGACACAATGTCTCTTTCACCTGTTGAACGTATTTACGAGGCTATCAGGTCAGCGCCAGAGAACCATTTAACTATGGCTTCCCCATCCTGTTCTCTATGACGGGCATAATCTCTACTTGATCTCTTACTTCAGACTTTTCATTCAGACGAGTCCATCATGGAAGTTATGAATGTTGATGATGGTCAGTGGGATGACCTCCACCATAGGTCGTCTTTTCTTCCTCCTTTGGATTACATAGAGGACAACATTAGCACCATCTTTTCACCGGATATCTACCCGTTCCCTCATTCCCCCATACTCACATGTCTTTCGGACACTGAGGGAAACTTGGCCAACATTGAGCCTACCACCCTGGTAGACATTTCGGTGAAACCTGGTGTAGTGGAACACATTCGCATAGGCCATAAGTGTTCCCCTGAAGAAATAGCTATTGGTACGGCCTTATTCAAGCGATTTCGATGTATTCGCTTGGTTCTATGAAGAGATGCTTGGGATAGACCCCACGATTGTTTCTCATGAAATAAAAACCTATCCTGACATCAAACCTGTACGTCAAAAGTTGCGACTGGTACACCCCTGGAAGACTCCAGTGATCAAGGAAGAGATTGAAAATCTCTTAAAGGTTGGCTTCATCTATCCCGTCCCATTGACGGATTGGGTCTCAAACCTCATCCCTATGAACAAAAAGTAGGGTACCATTCGCGTCTGTGTCGATTATCGGGACCTTAACAAGGCTTGTCCAAAGGAAAACTACCCGACCCCGTTCATTGACCAGATTATCGACAATTGTGTCGAAAGCATCATCTTTTCATTCATGGATGGAATTTCTGGTTACAACCTGATTGGGATCAACCCAGTCGACCAACATAAGATGGATTTCATCTGTCCTTGGGGGACGTTTGCATACCGAAAACTCCCGTTTGGCCTTAAAAACGCTAGTGCCACATTCCAGCGGGCCATGTCGTATGCCTTCCATGACATTAAGGACTTTGTGGAACCTTACCTGGACGATCTCCCTGCTCATTCAAAGCAGTGTGAGTTCCACATGGATTATGTGACGACCATTTTCCTCAGATGTAGACGGTACAATATCCGTCTGAATCCTCATAAGTGTATCTTTTGCGTTGAGTCCGGATGCCTCTTAGGATTCATAGTCTCAAAGGATGGGATCGACATCGATCCATTAAAGGTGGAAGCCATTGTCAACCTACCACCTCCAACTGATGTGACGGAACTTCAAAGTCTCCAAGGGAAGGCGACTTATTTAAGGCGTTTTGTTTGTAGCTTCACGGAGAAGACTAAGGGGTATATGAAACTGCTTAAGAAGGATGTCCCATTCATTTGGGATGATTAAGCTAAAAAATCCTTCGATAGCATCAAACATGCCATCACGCATGCCCCCGTGATCCAACCGCCAAACTATTTCTGAGATTACATCTTATATCTTGCTACTTCTGCTACCAATATTGCCATGGTTTTGGTACAGGAAGATCAAAATGCCCAGGAACATGTAATATACTATGCGAGTAAGGGTCTCATTGACGCTGAAACTAGATATTCACATGCCGAGAAGCTTGCTCTTGCAATAGTCATCACCGTCCAAAAGTTCTGGCACTATATCTTGCTCCGCACAACTACCATCATCGTAGACTCAAATCCCATGTATCATGTTCTGACACGTCAGGTGCTTGGGGGCAAGTACTCAGGCTGGATTGTGATACTGCAAGAATTCGACCTTCTTTTCGATAAAGCCAAGTCTAAAAGTCCTTGGTGTTTGTTGAGATTGTTTGTGACCTTCCCCATTCTGATGCAGAAGTTGAGCACAATGACTCTTTTTTGGATGAATTGTTGTTTCTCATCAGTAAGACGGATCTGTGGTATGGAGATATTTCGTTATATCTTCAAACCCATCGCTTCAACCCTCAACTCTCTCATGATGACCGTTGTAGAATACGCCACCATGTGAAGTATTATCTGATCATCAGTGATACTTTGTACCACCGTGGCATCGATTCAATTCTTCGATGTTGTCTAACTCACGATGAGGCTAAATGCGTTCTAAATGACTATCACACAAGGGCATGTGGTGTTCACCTCTTTGGGATGGATACAGCCCAGAAGATTTTGAGTGCAGGATATTATTGGCCTACTATATTCAAAGATTGTATTGAGGCCGTGAAAAGATGTCCTCAATGTCAACACTTCCATATGAAGAAGTGCACCCATCCCGCCCCGTTACACTCGGTTATTGCCGTGGGCCCCTTTGCAAAATGGGGCATCGATTTTATGCATTGTAAGCCTACCTCAACCAGGGGGCATAGTTACATCATTGTATTGGGGGGCATAGTTACATCATTGTAGCTGTGGATTACTTCACAAAGTGGGCCGAGGCAATGCCTACATACCAAAATGATGACAAAACCACCGCACTCTTCATGTTCAGTCATGTAATAGCGTGGTTTGTAGCTCCTTAGGCGACAGTCACCGATCCCGGTTCTCACTTTCAGAACCATATGGTTGATGAACTAAGCGATAGATTGGGTTTTCGCCATGAAAACTCAACACCTTACTACCTGCAGTCCAATGGACAGGCCGAGGCCATTAACAAGGTCTTGAAAACTATGGTCCAAAGGATGGTAGGTACGTATAAGTCCAACTGGCATAATATGCTCTTCAGCATTATGGGCCTACAAAAATTCCGTTAAAACCGCCATAGCTTTCACTCCTTTTCAATTGGTGTACAGATTGGAGGCTGTCCTTCCTATAGAGTGCAAAATTTTGTCTCTACAACTTGCTATCGAACTTCTTCCTAACACTACTTCCGAGGAAGAATGTTTCTTGTACTTAGCAAAACTTGATGAGTCCCAAATGTTTCTTGTACTTAGCAAAACTTGATGAGTCCCGTCGAGACATTGCTCTTGCTAACGAAGCACACAAGAAACACATCAAAGCTCAATACGTCAAGTCAGTTGAACCTTGTATCTTCAACGAGGGTGACTTGGTCCTCACATATGACCAAAAACATGACAAACTAGGAGCAGGAAAGTTCGAGTCCATGTGGCATGGACCTTACATTGTCAAACGTGTTTTGGAAAAAAGAGTTTACGAGCTTGAAGACTATGACAGAATATATTTGGGTCAACCCTGTAATGGGATTTACCTGAAGAGGTACTATGCCTGAACCTGTCATGCATAGAATTTCTTGTATATACTGTACATGGCGTGTTTGTGTATTTTTGTGTGGTGTGACGCGCTTGTTTTTTTAGTGTCTTTAGATCTTGTTTCCGCTTCTTATACCATGTTTTGTTTGCGTGTGTAGATGGAAACATGCTATGGATTCACAGACGACGCCAGCCGACATACCCATAATCTTTCCTCGGCAGCATGGGTACTATATTCCCCAACAAGCGAGCTCATCAACTCATGAGGAAGTTGCCTTAGATTCAAAACCAACAATTCCGCAGAGTATCAGGCCGTAATTGGAACCTTAATAGATGCTATTTATTTGGGTATGAATCACATTGTCATCCACAAGGATTCTCAATTAGTGGTTTCCCATCTTAACCGGGTCTACGCTATCCGTGATCCTACCCTACTCCGTCTCTTTAGACGAGTTCGTCTCATGGAAAGGTCATTTGAATCCATTCAATACTTGCACATTCCATGAGAGTTAAACGCAGTTGCTGACTCGATGGCCAACTTCATTCTAGATTGGTACATCACACACACATAATACTCATAATATGTAAAAGCATTCACAACATGTAAATAATACATTGCATAAAAAGCAAAGCATATGAACAAGATCACATCATTCGTCATTTTTAAAACACATAATGTATAAATCGTCAGGAATGAATGTATATCTATATCATCAAAAGTAGTACTGGTACAAAAATATGAAGCACAATGGCTTTCTGTAAGTCTACAAAATCTGAATCCTCGTAGCTTTTAGTAGTACAAAATCTGAGGTCTCCAAGCTCTCAGTACAAGTATAATAACATCATCAGGCCTGACTCCTAGCTTGTACACCCCTAGGACGGACAACTCTCTGTCGCTAAGAATGGAAGCACTCCACTGTCCTCGCTACCTTGCAGAGGAAGGCGTTGAAGTGTACAGACGCTCCAACTCCAAACCTCTACATAGGTCTCGGTAAGTCATCTACTGTTGGCTCAGGAACATCCACTGTCAGCTGGGACAAGTTCCTGTACATGTCCTCCATCTCCACGATGGCAGCATGAGCACCTGGGGGCACAACTGCTTCCCCACCTCTATCTCTCCTCACTAGAAGAGAGACTCCTACGGGCTGTATGGGACCCACATCTGCACACACATGTTATATACTTGTCCGCACTACAACAAAAAAATCATAAATATACAAAACTTAAAAAATACAAGGGTTTTGTTCTTACCAATGTCTCCCCATGTTGTACCCTCAGGAAGCACTAAGTCAGGATCCTCTCTGAAATCCGTACCGCCATATGGGTAGTCCTCAACCATGAGAAACTGGGCCTTCCAGCCAGCTGAAGAACTCAACACCAAAGCTGATGATAGGGCCTCCACCATGACGGGCCATCACCTCTTCCCATATAAGCATGTGAGGATCCTTAGGATCCCTGTCATCCAGTCGTACCTGTGGGGGGCAAGAGGGGGATCCACTCCAAGAGGAATGATACCACTATCAATCCATATCCAAACTACTTGAGCTCTCCCCACCGACACTTGGTCAACTAAGCACGGATGTTTGTGAGGAGACCCTTGCACCAGTTGAATATCTTGGGGGACATACAGTCCTCTGCATAGAGCATCTGAGCCTGAGTGGCCATGTGTGGGGCTTGGCTCCCTGCCACTCTAGTAATAGTGAACAATAAGGCACGTAGTGGGAGGTTTACAACATCCCTAATGTGAATCTTCCCACTAGAGGATCGAGCATGAGAAGTACAATGCTGCGTCACCATGTCATCGATAGTGCAATCACTGGCTCTTGATCCGGTGAGAACTGCAGGGTCCCCTCTCCGGGACAAACCGGTAAGAAAATAGATGTCCTCAACATCTATAGTGAGAATGTGATCACCGATCACAAAGTGTTGCTGGGCCACATCCTAGCATCAGAGCATCCATGACAGCAGTGGGATTTGGGCCCTCATGCCCTGAATCTCAAGGAACTTGAGAAAACCACAGTTTCTCAAAGCATTTATGCATTGTGGATCAATTGCGGCTTGTATATCTTCTACCTCGTGTTCTCTTTCCCACCACTCTAATACCATGTTTGCTTACTATCAACCTGCCAAAGTGAGCATTTTAAGACTATTAGACCTCACTTCAACCACAGGAAATCCACCCTCTGGATTTAATTTGATGGTTGGGATATGCGTTTCCGCCGTCACACTATGCTATTTCACATAGTTAAATGACATCACACTCCACGTTTTCGATACTTGCGTCGAGTCAGTCTCGTCGCAGTTCTCAAAAGGGGAAACTATGACAATCCGAGGGCGCAATAGCCCTCCATAAAACCATCAATAAACCTAAAAAATGGACCTAAAATCAAAATGTAATCCACTACAATTTTGCTGGATGAAGTTTAGGATTACCTGCTCCAGACAGTGGGTGAAATGGCGGCTCGTAGCTCCCGAAATTGACAAGTGAAGTTTTGGCTCCAAATTGACACTTCTCCCAAATTGGCAAATGAAACAATCGTGACTATAATTGACCCATTTTTCTATTTATAAAAGAAATAGAATATTCCTTTTTCAAATATTTGATTCTTTGAGGTCATTTGCTATAGTTTTAATCATCTTTGATCATATTTGAATATCGGTTGACTATTTGACCTAGTTTCCAAGTGTGCAGGAGTTGTTAAGTGGTCTTTTGTGTTGTTTCTCACGTTACAATAGTCACCTCAGGTATGGAAAAATCCCTTGAATGTTTTGTCATTATTTTTGCAATGGTTAGATTGTAATTATTTTATGATGACGAGCTTACTCTTCATTTGTTCTCGTGCTCTTGAAACTATGAGAATAAGTACTGAATTACGATTTATCACTTTTCCGGGCTCGTTAAACTTCTACGGAAAATGATACCCCCCGAAGTCTACCTTTAAGCTCTTTTCAGGCTCTCAAAAAATGAAAAGATTGCCAAGCAAACTTGTCGCGTTCACTGTAATGTCCCTTGTTAGGAATTTTATTAAAATTGCAATTTTCCACTTTTTTCCTTGGTTCGACCTTTGACTAGTTTCGATCTCTAGGTCCCAAATTTGACCCAAATGATCCCAAATCTTCTAAGAAGGTATATGAATGATATTAGAAAATAAATATGTGTTTCAGGGATGCCTTTGCACCTTTAAAACACTTCTTCAAATACTCTTTCAATTCTTGTCAATGTAGGTAACTTTACTAGTGATTTCCCTTTGACTAGTATTGGTCTCTAGGTCTCAAATTGACTCCAAATGCCTTCAAATCTTCAAGGAAGGTGTATGAATGATATTATGGATTGAATATTATGTTCAGGGATAACATATGGCCACCAAAAGACCTCTGCAAACTCTCTTAAGATTCTGGACCAAGTATGCAATTTTACTAGTAATTTGGGGTTCAAATCCCCCTAAGGTAAGTACTGAAAATGGCTTCCCAAATGCCTCCAAACCCACTCAAATTTATGAACAGAGGTATGCAATGTGTTAATTATGTTTTTAAGGTCTCATATGCACCATTAATGGTTTATTACAACTGTTCTCACCCTCTCCCATTCAACTGCAAAAATCACCAATTCGACCCTTGGGGAAATGGCACTATTTCTTCTCCCAATGCAATTAAATTGAGTAAAAATACTTCAAATGCTCAAGTACAGTACATGAAACTTGTAAAATACATCCATGGCAGTACATTAATCACAAATGCATCATAGAATCATCCATTCATTCGAAATCATCATCAATACATTGGTTCACAACAAGGTAGTGGGGAAATGGCATTGTTCTTCCATTAAAAATGAGATTTATACATTTATACTTGGAATTTCGACCTGAAACTTTTTGGAGATGAAGAACAGAGTATTTAATTCATATTACAAAATAAATGGGGCATTAGAAGCTCCCCCAAATAATACAATAGCTCACCAAAAACGCCCTCCCTCAAGGATCAAGAATATGCCATCAAAACTAGAAATGGTTGAAGGAGCGAGCTGTAATAGAAGAAACCATGAGCTGCCCTGTAGCTTACACCTGAAAATAAAGACTCCATTAAATCTCCAAATGAAAGGTCTGAATGGCCTTTCCAATTTCCAACTTGGATGGGAATCTTTCACCCTCGAAATTGGCTAAGGCAAGAAACTAGTCATCCACTAGCTCTCCCTCTTCACAAATGCAATTGCAAATTATACAAATGATCAAAATCAATTCTCATATTTAATTTCTACATTTTATAACCAACATTAGCCTTCTAAGGGTCGAAATCCTCTCAATAGATTCAATAGATTTTCATTTAGGAAATATTCCACATTTGCCACTTGTCTCCTAGTTCCAACCTTCCATCTTCTCCCAAATTCGATTTTGAGTCTCTTTGGCTTCTCCAACTCCCAAATTTGCCTTCTTTGAGCCTATTTTTGAGGATGACATGTCATATTGGTCAGATGTCAGAGGTCGGGTCTGCAATTTGTCATAGTTTTCATAGATGCTCCATCATTGGTGTCATAGGGGCTAGGGAATCTAGCCCAAGTGTCCACAAACTTCCACTTTGACTCTTTATCTTCCATGGAGGTTACCAATCCTTCCAAATTCGACCTAAGATGCTCAATGACATGTGTTATGACTTACCAACTCACCCAAGAGTTTTCACATTCCCATTAATTCAAATTTTCAAAAGAGAGATACCATGTATTATGAAAAATCAAGCTAGTGTGGGTCCCACATCCTCCATATGTCTCCAAAACCATTTGTCACTTAGGATTTCTCTTGAATTTCTTTATTCACTCTATTTATTAAATACTTGAACCCTTATAATGTCTAAACATCATTTATTATCCCCCTTATTCCAAATCCCAAAGCTTCCACCCCAAACCTAGGAAACTAGTAATTTTTCTCCTTGGCAATTATTTGACCCTTAACATCAATTTTACAAACTCTAATGAATATGGCTAATGTGATTAGGCCATTGTGACCCAATTCCAAATTTGGGACATGACAAATCCTCCCTTCCCAATATTTCTTGTCCTCAAGCAATTTCAAACATGGGTGTTGAAGAACCTGCTTTCTGTATAATTCTTTGAAGTTGCCATTGAATTGCCAAACCTTGAGTATTTGAGTTTCCATGAATATTATAGAGAGGAACCACCATGCTTTCTACTGCACTACTCTTATTAAAATCACTTTATTAAGTGGGGAATCCATCTCCCATGCTGCTTGCTTCCCAAAAAAAAATGAAACCAATGAGACAAAAATTATTCCAGGGTCCCATTGCTTGTATTGCACCCCAACAATTAAGAGTGCTCTCCAACCTACACCATTAGATAAGAGGATTCCTGGATCCCATTTTCTTGTATGCATTCTTTCAAACATCATGAGTACCAAATATATATCATCAAAGTACATAACAACATAATGAAAATGTACATCAAGGATATGCTTCATCAAAGAGTAATGAAAGTGCTTATACCTCCAAGCAAGTAGACCACCATTTTCCAAGTGCATACAAGCTTCAAGTGACCAATCAAATCTGCTCCAATGACATAGGTGAGGATCCCATGTCCTATAATGCTGCTCCAAAAGGATGTGATATGCATCAAAATATTCAGCCATGTATTCTTTCATCCAAGAAGTGAATGAAGAATCTCCACTAGAATCTGAACCAAATAATGAGCAGAAAAAACAAGGAGACTTCAAATGACTCAAAGAAGTCTCACCCATACATCCATGAATGTGATAATCATAAAGATGTAACAAAGTATGTGGTTGCCAACAAAAATGTTCTCCCATCATAAACCTATTCATCCAAGTGTTGGATGAAGTTCCTCTAACATCAAATGAACCCAGTGTTGAGCAAGAAAAACCATGAGTATTCAAGTGACTCAAATCCATATCATAGGTGCATCCATGTAGATGTGAATCATCATAAAGTGACAAATTATGCTGCTGCAAATGTGAATAAGAATGTTCTCCAACCATGTCATCATAAAATTTAAATCTAGGAGTTCCATACTCCTCATGTGGCACCGTCAAAAAGTACCCTTTCATCCATACTTCATTGAGACTAATGTTGCAAAACATGGAATTGTAGGATGTAGGAGAATGAACCAAATCACCCAAATGATCAAAAAGTACAGAAGTTTCATCATGGGAAGGATCCATATGGGTAGTATCATGCATCTCCTTCAAAAGTGTGAACTCTTTGTCATAGTTTGGTTCCAATGTAGAGGAATCATGCTCTTCTTTAAAAATTGCATAACCTTCATCAAGAGAAAATTCAAATTCCTCTTCCACCACATCAAGTGTTTGGATATCTTCAAGTTCATCTTCAAACACATCAAGAACATTCAAATTTTCACATTTCTCATGATCCATCATGTCATGAGAATCCTCCAAACAATCTACCATTTGACAATCTGAAACATAGGAGGAAAAACAAGTATCTTGCAACTTTTCAAGAAGTTGCTCATTTTGAATTGTGAGCTTATGATTATCCTCATTATTCTTCAAGTATGTATCATGTAACAATTCATTAAGCTCAAACAAATGGTTTCTATCAAAAAGCAAAGACATGAAATTACCTTTGATGTGGCACATTGCTCTTTGAATCTTCTCCATGTCTTCAAGGAAGGATGTTTCCTCCAATGAAGTAGCTCTCCAACAAGAATTTGACACCAATGCTTGAGTGTCATGGAGAATGCTGAGGGACTCTTGGATCTTCTTTTCATTCATCCTTAAGGATCCTTCAAGAAAATGAGGCTCTTGCAAATGAACCTGCTCATCTTCTTCATTTTTTCTTGGACCAACTTCATGAAGATCAAGTGGTGATGGGGAAGTTGATCTTGGTTCTTCTTCAACTGCTACAAGGTCTTCATTATCATGCTTAATGGAACTTGTACTTGTAGCAACACTTTCAAAAGTGATCTCTATGTCACCAACATAGAGGTGTGAGCACCCATCAGTAGGTACTCCTTCATAGTTTAAGCATCCATCAGTAGATGCTCTTTGGTTCATGTCTAAGCTATAAGGTGTCTCGAAATGATCTTCCATATTTTCAATAGAATCTTGTTCATGCTTTTGTGATGTCTCTTCATTTTTATCCTTCAAGCAAGCTGATGCATTTTTCCCCTTGTTTTCCTTAGGATCAGTATATTTGGAATCTCTTCTTGAATAAATCTCAAAAGCTCTCCTCAAGGAGGACATCATTTCATGCACACATATATGATACTCGCTCCAAGGTTCTTTACAAGAAGGGCATAAACCTTTCTTTACTAACTCCACATCTTCATGTTTGGGCCTATTTTCAAAAACATGTTCAGCAAAGTACTCAAAAGACATGGCATTTTGTGTATTTTTGCTAAAAGCAAGATATTCTTGATATTTTTGATATTGTTGGGGCAAGGTTTTATATTTTGCTCTCCATCTTTGGAACTCACTCATAGAATTATCCTTGGTTGGTGTGACACACTCATATTCATCAGATTTAAAGTCATAAGAATAATCTTCATTTCTCTTGAAATTGTAAGAAGTGTTGCATGATGGCATCTCTTCCTCGTACCATTCACATTCTGCTTCATATTGCTCATAAGCATTTGCATATTCCTCATAAGAATTGTACTCATAGGATTCATCATAATAGTAAGACATGGCTACCAATAATTCTTGAATGTATGTACCTAATACACAGGTGCAAGGACCATGCTCTGATACCACTGTAATGTCCCTTGTCAGGAATTTTATTAAAATTGCAATTTTCCACTTTTTTCCTTGGTTCGACCTTTGACTAGTTTCGATCTCTAGGTCCCAAATTTGACCCAAATGATCCCAAATCTTCTAAGAAGGTATATGAATGATATTAGAAAATAAATATGTGTTTCAGGGATGCCTTTGTACCTTTAAAACACTTATGCAAATACTCTTTCAATTCTTGTCAATGTAGGTAACTTTACTAGTGATTTCCCTTTGACTAGTATTGGTCTCTAGGTCTCAAATTGACTCCAAATGCCTTCAAATCTTCAAGGAAGGTGTATGAATGATATTATGGATTGAATATGATGTTCAGGGATAACATATGGCCACCAAAATACATCTGCAAACTCTCTTAAGATTTTGGACCAAGTATGCAATTTTACTGGTAATTTGGGGTTCAAATCCCCATAAGGTAAGTACTGAAAATGGCTTCCCAAATGCCTCCAAACCCACTCAAATTTATGAACAGAGGTATGTAATGTGTTAATTATTTTATTAAGGTATCATATGCACCATTAATTGTTTATTACAACTGTTCTCACCCTCTCCCATTCAACTGCAAAAATCACCAATTCGACCCTTTGGGAAATGACACTATTTCTTCTCCCAATGCAATTAAATTGAGTAAAAATACTTCAAATGCTCAAGTACAGTACATGAAACTTGTAAAATACATCCATGGCAGTCCATTAATCACAAATGCATCATAGAATCATCCATTCATTCGAAATCATCATCAATACATTGGTTCACAACAAGGTAGTGGGGAAATGGCATTGTTCTTCCCTTAAAAATGAGATTTATACATTTCTACTTGGAATTTCGACCTGAAACTTTCTGGAGATGAAGAACAGAGTATGTAATTCATATTACAAAATAAATGGGGCATTAGAATCTCCCCCAAAGAGTACAATAGCTCACCAAAAACGCCCTCCCTCAAGGATCAAGAATATGCCATCAAAACTGGAAATGGTTGAAGGAGCGAGCTACATTAGAAGAAACCATGAGCTGCCCTGTAGCTTACACCTGCAAATAAAGACTCCATTAAAGATCCAAATGAAAGGTCTGAATGGCCTTTCCAATTGCCAACTTGGATGGGAATCTTTCACCCTCAAAATTGGCTAAGGCAAGAAACTAGTCATCCACTAGCTCTCCCTCTTCACAAATGCAATTGCAAATTCTACAAATGATCAAAAGCCATTCTCATACTTCATTTCTAAATTTTATAACCAAAATTATCCTTCTAAGGGTCGAAATCCTCTCAATAGATTCAATAGATTTTCATTTAGGAAATATTCCACATTTGCCACTTGTCTCCTAGTTCCAACCTTCCATCTTCTCCCAAATTCGATTTTGAGTCTCTTTGGCTTCTCCAACTCCCAAATTCGCCTTCTTTGAGCCTATTTTTGGGGCTGACATGTCATAGTGGCCAGATGTCAGAGGTCAGGTCTGCAATTTGTCATAGTTGTCATAGATGCTCCATCATTGGTGTCATAGGGGCTAGGGAATCTAGCCCAAGTGTCCACAAACTTCCACTTTGACTCTTTATCTTCCATGGAGGTTACCAATCCTTCCAAATTAGACCTAAGATGCTCAATGACATGTGTTATGACTTACCAACTCACCCAAGAGTGTTCACATTCCCATTAATTCGAATTTTCAAAAGAGAGATACCATGTATTAAGAAAAATCAAGCTAGTGTGGGTCCCACATCCTCCATATGTCTCCAAAACCATTTGTCACTTAGGATTTCTCTTGAATTTCTTTATTCACTCTATTTATTAAATACTTGAACCCTTCTAATGTCTAAACATCATTTATTATCCCCCTTATTCGAAATCCCAAATCTTCCACCCCAAACCTAGGAAACTAGTAATTTTCCTCCTTGGCAATTATTTGACCCTTAACATCAATTTTACAAACTCTAATGAATATGGCTAATGTGATTAGGCCATTGTGACCCAATTCCAAAGTTGGGACATGAAATTCACACTTGTTAAAGTATTTGAATGGTCATCTTCCTGGTGATAGTTTACCCTTTTTTGGACCAGGGGGCACTACTTACGAAAAAGGTATACTCCAGCCAATCATGACTGGAAGAGTCCTCTCTCGCGTTTTTTTACTCTTTTTTGGGCGATGAGGCTAAATTTACGAAAAATGACCATTGGAGTCTTCTTTAGTTCTTTTCAGACTCTCTAAACATGAAATGACGACCGATTTTAACTTCTATGGACTCGTTAAACTCTTACATTGAAGGGCCCACCATGGCACGAACCCCTCCTATCCCAGGTTCGAAAAATATTTGGGGTTGGACTCATCTATGAGATGAGCTATACCGAGCATTTGGTTACCCTCATCAAGCTCGTGAAAAACACATGAGGCACTCATCATTCATGATGGGGAAAAGGGAAAGTTTTTATGTTACACACTTTGTTAGTGGTATTATGTAGTCGTTCTTGAACATGGCACTCATCTGCATTTGCATACTATACTTGGGTTATCATTTTGTCCTCGAGTTTTAGCTACTTCCTGAGTCTTGTTACTCCTTTGAGTCATTCAAAGAAAGCTTCCCTCATCAGTTGCATTAAGACTTAGTGTTGTACTCGTCATGTCAATACTGCCAAGTCATGCCATGCCCATGTTCAAGAATACATCCGTCATTTATTATCCGCAGTCAGTATGCCCGCCACCATGTCGGTCTACTCTAAGTCAGTTTTGCATGTTATTGTACCGTCTGATCTACTCTACACATCTTTTGTTGCGTTTCGTGTCGATTGATGGGGGATTCATCATGGACCTCCTTCGACGAATTCGTCCTTGTCGACATCAACTCATCATCCAAGGATTGAATCTAGAAACCAACCAAGTACCTTGGCCCTGCATGCCTCAATGACAGGTTACCTAGTTTTCAACATGAGTTTACATTATTGACTCTTGATTGAAAGATTTCATCTTGCATTTGACTTCAACTCACTTATTCACGCTTGGTGATATGTACGATGATACCTTAGGAATCATTGACATTAATGGTGATCTCCCTTGCGCTTGTTAACGGTTTACATCAATGACCGGTAATCAAGTGGTTTCTACCGTGTTCGACGTCAAGACCTTTCTAATCACATGGATAGATTCATATCCTTGTGGGTTCAACATGAAGACCCTGGGGAGCCATGTTTTACTTAGGTTGTGATGGATTTTGTATTGAGTCATATTACACGAATCCACTTTTGTATTGGTCGTGGCTGTGTTATCATCTCATCATGGATCTACGCTTGTGTCTAGTAGCCATGATTGTGTTCAGTTGGTCATTACTACCATGGATCTACATTGTATTGGTAGATAGCCATGTTGTGAGTCATTTGAGACTGTGTACTTAGAGTCAGTTGTACTGCAGCAGCGTCCTTTGTGTGACAAGTACATTGCCATTCCTTCTATCAAAGCATTTCACTTGTCTATCTTTCAAACAAATTCATGCTTTGGGGGCATTCTGTTACACCTAAAATATTCCCATCATGAGATTTAGTGTACACCCCTAGAGTTACCTTGATTGAGTGATTAACCTGGAAGGATTTGTACCCATTTGTACTAGGTTTTGTGAGGCCGTCTCAGGTTGCTTTCATGTAGCATGCGACGTCTTGCTCTATTGCAGGGTGCGCCGATGTTAGTTAATAGACAAAAATAGCCCTTCGAGCCCTTTCTCGAAGCTTGCTGACTTGGGACCCTATCCCTAGCTTCTTGGGAGAGCTGGAACTCGATTCCTAACACCTTGGAAGGATCCCTTAAGCCTCTCCTATCATATCTCAACCTATCCTATCCATACCCTATCCACTTAGTCCTATTTAAATGAAGCTCACTCCCATCCCAAAGGAGGAAGTCTATGGTACTCTTATGCTGGTGAAATCAAGCTCAATAGATCTAATACTCTAGCTTGGGGAACATCCACTTCTCTCTAGGTGCTTTGGCATGGCTTGTCGAAAGGAGCTTGCAACGTTAAGGCAATGTTTGTAATCCTCTTTTCTATTGTACTTCTCCACTCTTCAATACAGTTAATATAATTGCTTTCCATAAATATTGTCTCCTTGATGATGTTTAGAGCTTTCCTCCTTAACTGTTAGCTTGGATCTATCATATGAGATATATGCTTTCAATCCTTGTGGTCTATTACATGTTCAACAGGATTTAGCTACTTGCAATCTAGCAGGACTGGAGCATTGGATCAACGAAAGAGAAAGGGATCTACAAATCTAAGGTAAACGATCTACTCTTTCATTTGTATTTCTATACGATCTAGGAAAGTATTTTATGTTCTGTCTTGTTTGTTCTAGACTTACGTTAATCTAGGGAGATCAGGCCTTGAGTCTGCTCTCGGTAGATTGTCTGCAAAACAGTATTGGCCTACCTGACCATGTAATCATATTTTCTTGGAAGTGGTTGAGGAAGAAGTTATGGACCTGCCAAAACAGTGTTTTAGGCAGATTGGACCAGCTTAAGAAATTTTCCTAAGTATGGAATTAATGTTAAATCTGTCTAAGTCACCTCAGGGAAATGGCCGCTACATCTCATAGGATGATGAGAAAAAAATTTTGAGAGCGTGGATCTCTAGAGTGTTGTGTGGTGCATCTGATTATATGATTATCTTGTCCAAAGAGACTCTGAGGAAGAGGATATGGATCTGCCAAAAGTGCTACTTAGCTTGATTTGCACTACTTCAGTAAAATGCCCACCAAGGAGAGAGAAAGTAGCCTCAGAGGTTGAAACTATTCTTGTTGGCTTCATCTTGTTGTCCTCTACCCATTGGGTATCTCACTTGCCAAGTTTGAAGAAAAAATGAAATCACCTTGGTGACCTAGGGTTTGAAGAAAATTGGTTGTGTTAGAAAAGGAGTTTGAGAGACCATTTGGAGATTCCCTCAAGGAGGGGTTCTGTTGATGATAAAATTCATCAGATTACATGGGCTTGTTCTTTGATGAACTGGCTATCAATACATGGAGTTAGTTTCCTTCTGGGTGTTCACACGTGTGAAATAGGAGTTTTCCAAAATGGGAAGATCTGTGTTTTGTGTATCTTGTTGATTTCATGTTTTGATTAAAGTTTAAATAAGTGGTTTAAATTGTAAAGAGTTATCAATACTGATTCATGTTGAAATATTGTAACTTCAAAGAATATTATATTTGTATATTATTTATTCCGGAGATGTTCCATACCTCCGATGTGATTATACTATAAATCCGGAGATGTTTATTCCTCCGAGTTGGGTGTGGTAAGTAGGGTTATTAGACCCACCATGTGGGGGTCGGCCCAGTCAGTTATAATGGGGTATTTAACCTAATGGTTAAATACGAGCCTACATGTACTTGTGTAAAATACACATTAGAGTAGTGTATAAATAGAGAAGGTGTGTTCCTCATTTGATACACTCACACACTTGAGGATAGCGCACTTGTGGAGGAGAGGTCTGCTATTGTGGAGGAGGAGATCATGTCTCAGGGTTTCATCTTTGTATATTGCTTGTCATCTATATTGAGGAAGCTTTGCTGGGTTTTCTACCCCATGAGGGTTTCCCAGGATAAATCTCTGTCTCTTGTGTTTATGCTGTGCTTGTTGTTTCTTCAGTGATCCTGTATATGCTATTATTGTGAAATGGAATGTAATGCTGCTATTTTCTGTCTTAGCATATTGAATTTTAACATGGTATCATAGCTAACCTGAAGGAAGACAAGGTATGGCACTAAAGACACTTGCTTTACTTACGACAATTTGAAGGTTAGGGTTTTACATAGCAAAAACCAGTCATCGTAGCTCTTTCGCTATAAATCCGTTTTGACAAAGTTTTCGGATCTGAAATTGTTACAGGACGAAGATTAAATCTCCAGGTACCGTGTGTCCAAAGGACAACCTCTAATTCGTTGTACGTTGTGATTTATGATCTGTACAATATAGGGTTTCTGCCTCTTCCAGATCTGAGTCAAAATCAGGTGACCTTGGGAAAAAGGTCATATCTTGGGCTAGGAAGCTCCAAATGAAATTTCGTAAAACGTGACAGGTAGTAAACAGTCTGTACTATCTCAGAAAATGTTTTCAGAGGCCTATGTTGAACCAGTGACACGTGGCACTCCGTACAAGTTCGTCCTCCTGTATTATCCCATAAACAGGTCATGTTGTGACACTTGGCATAACTCTCTCTCAGAGAGTCCAATTGAGGTCAGACCTGTCAGGATGGAAATAAAACAGGCCAAGCTACCTCAGGAAATTTTTTCAAAGGCCGACGTTCAAACAGTAACACGTGGCACGCCGTACAAGTTCACTCTTCTGTTTTATCCCAAAACAGGTCACGTTGCGACATTTGACATAACTCTCTCTCAGAGAATCCAATTGAGGTCAGACCTGTCAGGATGGAAAGATAACAGGTCAGGCTATCTCAGAAAACTTTTTCAGACCCTGTGGATTGAAAAGTTTGGAGTTACACTGTAAACAATCAGGTACATATTTCTGTCAAAACAGAATTATTTTTGAGTACCTTCATTCATGGCTTCCGAAATTTAGGGCTTTGAAGAAAGTTGGAATTTTTATAAACGGAGACCACGGCTGAATGCTACCCATCAAAATAGAAATTTAGAGACCAAGATCATATTTTTTGGTTGGGCAGAAGGCCGGGCTTGATCAAACCTTAGTTCGGGACTTTGATAAAAAAAGTGGAAAATTAGGGCTTCTGTAAAAATGGGAATTTTTGAAATCTGTGACCATGGCTGGAAGCTCCTCAGAAAAATAGAAACTTAGAGCTTTGGATCAAACATTTTGATTGGGCAGAAGAGTGGGATTAATCAAACCCCAGTTCAGGGTCACGTCCAGTGAATCCGGAAGTTTCAAAGGCAAAATTGAGGAGTGAAACTTTGCAGTTTTCAAATTCTGAATATATCAGTTTGATCAGCTCATCAAGGCGCATATTTCTATCCTTTCGGAAGTTTGAAATTAAAAGTTTGAATTTTTGGGGTTTCTCTGACAAACCCATATCCAGCTCCAGGTCCAGTTCTTGCAAATCAAGTGGATAGGGTTAATCCTAGAAGAAGATGGATTGGTCACCTGCATAAGTGAAGGAGTTCCTGTTTCAGAGGGAGATGAGGCTAAGGCTTTACATAAGAAGATTACAAGCGATCTCGACAGGTATGACTCATCGAGGTATGTTTTGATATTTTTTCATGATTAAGTTTATGGTATGTTTGTCTTCATGTTATTACGGTTAGTACAATCTTGATTTTAGATTTGTTGTATCACCTTAACAAAATTATGAATGCATGATAGAAGATATTCATTGGTTAGGGTGTTGACACTTATGATTGTACTAATGCATTATGATGTTGTGTGAGGTTGATGTTGTCTGCTAACAAGATACAGGTACATCACAAAAGACAAATCAGGCTCCATGACCATGAAAACATGAAGACAAAGACTCATCCATAATCTTTGTTCTACTTACGAGGTATGTATGACTTTGTTATATTATGCTTAACCTATGAGACATGCAAGTTCTAGCTCAGGATCTCTAAATCATTGAAGAGATTGTTTAGGTATGTTGTACATAACCAAGTAGGTATACTAATCCAGGTATGTTTCCCATGAATCTTACCTTGTGTTAGGATCCCTTATATAAGTATACTTGGAATGATTGGTTATGCTTATTCATAAAGTTAGTAATCAAGGGATTATGCATATTATATCTTTTATCTTCATTGATGATATGCATGAGTAAAAGAAGACTTCCCTGAAATCTTGAATACTAATGTTTATTAACTATAATCATGACTATACATTTTCAAGATTATTTAGTACTATAATGTTTTGATAGCATTTAGAATATACTAATGAGTGTATGTTTGTGCATGAGATCATGAGGATGACTCTTGAGCATGCACAGTGGTACAGAATGAATAGAAGTTCAAAAGACATACAGAAGATCAAGCGGGAGGCAGCCACACAAACATAAAAGATAAGTGTTTGAGTTGCTATTTGAAATAGTAATGATATTGCCTATAATAGGTTGTATGCATATTTGTATTCCTAGAATATATAATGCTGAGTGTAAACATTCATAGAGCATTGAACAGTATACAACTAATGTGCATATGTTTGGTAAGTTGGACAAACATTCCATTGTTGCTTGTCTAGAATGAAACCTCTTTGCTGACATGCCGAGAGCTGTGCACACTCTCGATAGTATGTTCTGGTAGAGATGGAAGGCATCTAGATAGCCACTGTATGCATACAGGATATGGGAAAGTGTTGTGCCAAAGTATTGGTCAAATTAGTTGTATAACGATATAAATGATATCTGTATGCATAATATGTTACCATGTCAATATGATTTGATGATTATGAAGTATTACTAATCCTGTACTTAATTTTGATTTGTAGGAAAGATCATGATGGATGATAAACACTGAACAAGCAATGGATGTTCAACAAGAAGATTTACAAATCAAACAAAATATAGAAGTCTCATGGCTAGAAGATTCTCTTAAAAAAAAGAAGAAGAAGAGAATCATGATGAGATGTTTTGCTCCAAGTGAATAGATAAAGACCATTCTCTTAAATGGTACAATTAAAGAAGAAGTGTGAATCATGGTACCCAGGATCGATAATCAATTGATGAGCTTAATGATCACCATGGGTGATGTGGATCTCAACCTTTGCTACAAGGTTGAATATGGTTTCTATACACAAATGACATGGATGCAAGAAGGAACTCACCACAGAGTTCGAATGATATTAAGGCTCATATCAGTAGACCCATCTAACTAGAGATGGCACAGATAGATGGCTGCAGAAATGAAAATGAAAGATCTCATATTGATGCATTACTTCCTAGGTCTGGAAGTATGGCAAGGATCAGAAGGAATATTTCTCAACTAGGGAAAGTATGCCGAGAAATATTAAAAGGACTTGAGGTGTTGGAATGACCACACTTATGGATTCCAAACTGAAGAGTTAGTGGATATAACTCTGTACAGTCAAATTATTGGGTGATTGATGTATCTAACATATACTAGGTTAGATATATGCTTTGTTGTGAACACCTTGAGTCAGTATCTAGTGGAAACTAGATGTGTTCACGTGATAGTTGCAAAGCATGTGACGAGGCACCTAAAGGATAGGATAGACATTGATCTATGCTATCTTGGAGATCATGACTTTAGATAGCTACTCAGATGCTGATTGGGCAGAAAGTGTATCAGACAGGAAGAACACATCAAGAGGATGTTATTGTCTGGGATTAACCATGATCTCATGGTTTAGCTGGAAGCAGTCTAGTGTGGCTCTCAGCACAAGCAGAATATATGGCTGCTTGCTCTGCTAGTTGTGAAGAAGTTTGGCTTCATGATTGTTTGACTTAGAGATAGAACCAACTGTGATCCTATGTGACAAATAGAGTTGTATCAAGATGACATAGAATCTAGTGTTCCATGATAAGTCAAAGAACATAGGGATCTAACAAGATATGACGCAGAAAGGAACTATAAAGTTTGAATTTGTAACAGGTTGCTGATGTACTAACCAAACCTCTGTCTCGAGTGAAATTTGAATACTTCCGAGACAAGCTTGGTGTAGCTCAAAAGGACCCTCCTCGAAAGGGGGAGTAGTATAGTCACTGATGATGAGATTGTCTCATCGAACAACAAGGTCGATGATGAGGTAACCTGTTCTCTATACCTAGATACTTATAAATATTTAGATTTAGGACTCTTATACTTAGAATACTTAGTTTTACTTATACATGCTTTTGATGTTAAGAATACATGATTTTGATGATAGATGTATTGATGAGAATACATGTGGGGATTGTATCATCCTTGAACACATGTTCTAAAGAGAGCCGTAGACGTGAGGTCTCCGAGAATGAAGTCCTTAGTGGACAGTTGAGGGGATTGGATCATCCCTGGACTTTCAGTCCTAAAGAGAGCCGTAGATGTGAGGTCTCTGAGAATGAAGTCCTTAGTGGACAGTTGAGGGGATTGGATCATCCCTGGACTTTCAGTCCTAAAGAGAGTCGTAGACGTGAGGTCTCTGAGAATGAAGTCCTTAGTGACAGTTGAGGGGATTGGATCATCCCTGGACTTTCAGTCCTAAAGAGAGCCGTAGACGTGAGGTCTCCGAGAATGAAGTCCTTAGTGGACAGTTGAGGGGATTGGATCATCCCTGGACTTTCAGTCCTAAAGAGAGCCGTAGACGTGAGGTCTCCGAGAATGAAGTCCTTAGTGGATAGTTGAGGGGATTGGATCATCCCTAGACTTTCAGTCCTAAAGAGAGCCGTAGACGTGAGGTCTCCGAGAAGTGGGGATTGTATCATCCCCGGACTTAGGTCCCTGAATTGATCCGTAGACGTGAGGTCTCCGAGAAGTGGGGATTGTATCATCCCCGGACTGCGGTCCCTGAATTGATCCGTAGACGTGAGGTCTCCGAGAAGTGGGGATTGTATCATCCCCAGACTGCGGTCCCTGAATTGATCCGTAGACGTGAGGTCTCCGATAAGTGGGGATTGTATCATCCCCGGACTGCGGTCCCTGAATTGATCCGTAGACGTGAGGTCTCCGAGAAGTGGGGATTGTATCATCCCCGGACTTAGGTCCCTGAATTGATCCGTAGACGTGAGGTCTCCAAGAAGTGGGGATTGTATCATCCCCGGACTTAGGTCCCTGAATTGATCCGTAGACGTATGGTCTCCGAGAAGTGGGGATTGTATCATCCCCGGGCTTCGGTCCTTGAATTGATCCGTAGACGTATGGTCTCCGAGAAAGTGATTTTTGATGTGGTTACTTGTATCGGTAGGATACTTGTATTGATGATGTGGTTACTTGTATCGGTAGGATACTTGTATTGATGATGTGGTTGCTTGTATCGGTAGGATACTTGTATTGATGATGTGGTTACTTGTATCGGTAGGATACTTGTATTGATGATGTGGTTACTTGTATCGGTATGGATACTTGTATTGATGATGTGGTTACTTGTATCGGTAGGATACATGTATTGATGACATGGTTACTTGTATCAGTATGGATACTTGTATTGATGATATCTATACTTGTATTGGCATGAATACTTGTACTAATGATGTGGATACTTGTATTGTTATGGATACTTGTATTGATGACGATGCTGATGATCGTGTGATGACGATGCTGATAATCGTGTGATGACGATGCTGATGATCGTGTGATGACGATGCTAATTATCGTGTGATGACGATGCTGATGATCGTGAGATGACGATGCTGATGATCGTGTGATGACGATGCTGATGATCGTGTGATGACGATGCTGATGATCGTGCGATGATGATGCTGATGATCGTGTGATGACAATGCTGATGATCGTGTGATGACGATGCTGATGATCGTGGGATGACGATGCTGATGATCGTGCGATGACGATGCTGATGATCGTGTGATGACGATGCTGATGATCATGTGATGACGATGCTGATGATTGTGTGATGATGATGCTGATGATCGTGAGATGACGATACTGATGATCGTGAGGATCCAGATGTTGATGTTGTTGTAGCTGTTCGAGTGCTGCAGAAGATAAAGACTCAGTACTGAAGATGTTGATGTTCCAGTATTGAAGATGTTCCAGTAACTGCTTGAGTTACTGATGATGTTGAGAAAGCTTCCAATGATTTATAGATGTATCATGTATGATGTTGATGATTCCTTGCTTGTGCAGATACTGTTATAATATCCTTCTCGTTAAGGGGGAGTGTTGAAATATTGTAACTTCAAAGAATATTATATTTGTATATTTCCGGAGATGTTCCATACCTCCGATGTGATTATACTATAAATCCGGAGATGTTTATTCCTCCGAGTTGGGTGTGGTAAGTAGGGTTATTAGACCCACCATGTGGGGGTCGGCCCAGTCAGTTATAATGGGGTATTTAACCTAATGGTTAAATACGAGCCTACATGTACTTGTGTAAAATACACATTAGAGTAGTGTATAAATAGAGGAGGTGTGTTCCTCATTTGATACACTCACACACTTGAGGATAGCGCACTTGTGGAGGAGAGGTCTGCTATTGTGGAGGAGGAGATCATGTCTCAGGGTTTCATCTTTGTATATTGCTGGTCATCTATATTGAGGAAGCTTTGCTGGGTTTTCTACCCCATGAGGGTTTCCCAGGATAAATCTCTGTCTCTTGTGTTTATGCTGTGCTTGTTGTTTCTTCAGTGATCCTGTATATGCTATTATTGTGAAATGGAATGTAATGCTGCTATTTTCTGTCTTAGCATATTGAATTTTAACAATTCACCCCACCCCCTCTCATATTGACCAGCTTCCAACGATTGGTATTAGAGTGGGGTTCTTCACTAATAGTTTAACCACTGGAAGGAAGATCCTATTAAAAACCACTATGGATCAACAAGAAGAGATTTACACAGAAAATGGATCTCCAATACTTGGAAAATAATTATACATATTTTGGAGTACAAGAATGGAAAGTTATCTGAAGTCATTAGGATGTGATGTGTGGAATGCAGTGATCTCTGATTACATCCCACCAAAGAGAATAAGGACTCCAACATAACCTAGAAGAGAACCATGAGATGAGCATTAGAAGGGATCATATACTCAAGGGGAGTTAATATCAGAAAGTTGCAATTGATACTTGAAAAATATCTTTTGGTGAGAAGAGAAGAATGTTTTGAAGTTGCCATCAAAACAAGAAGAAGAATTAAGAGTACTTCATCAAAATGGTTACAGTAAAAGGGCATAACAAGTTATCCTTTGTCATTGTTGTCAAAGGGGGAGAAGGTTTTTGTGTTTCCATCAATGCCAAAGGGGGAGATTGTTGGCAATATGGAATATGGTTGTCATTGATGTCAAAGGATCTCATTAATGACAAAGGAATAACTAAAGTCATGATGGAAAAGTGAACTCAGTGAAAGACAAAGGAAGTGATGACATGGCATGGATGATGATATGGCATATATGATGACTTGGAATGGCATATATGATGATGTGGAATGAAGTTGAAATCATTGTTGCACTATGACATCATTATGGAGAAATATGAAAAATTGGTGAAAATCAGGAATTTGACTAAGTATCGAATAAATAGTTAAAACTAGTCTAAGAGGGTCTAAGAGAATGCCCGCCAAAAATTATGGGTTGAAGAAAATGCTTGCATCATATGGGCATCTTGTAGCTTGGTATTTGGCCTACCTAACCATGTCTTCAGATTGTCTTGGAAGTGGCTAAGGAAGACGTTATGGACCTACCAAAACAGTGTTTTAGGCAGATTAGACCAGCTTAGGAAATTTTCCTATGGAATTAATGTTAAATCTATCTAAGTGGCCTCAGGGAAATGCCTGCCACATATCATAGGATGATGAGAAAAATATGTTTAGAGGGTGGATCTCTAGAGTGTTGTATGGTGCATCTGACCATATGATTATCTTATCCAAAGAGACTTCGAGGAAGAAGATATGGATTTGCAAAAAGTGCTACTTAGCTTGATTTGCACTACTTCAGTAAAATGTGTTAGATTTTGAGCACTAATTCAATATACTCTAGGATCTTTACTGAGAGAATAACATGTACAACATATCAAGTATAACAATGCATATCAATCACACCAAGCAATCACATGAGACAATAGACACACAGAGTTTCACTGGGGAAAACCATAAAGGTGAAAAACCCCACAACTTCATTAGAGATAGAAAGAGAAATGATACAACCCCCAAGTACAAGAGATAGTCTTCTCCTAGCAGCTACTCCTTCTTCCTCACTAGTGCGCCACTTTCCGAGTAGTGTAGAAGTGAATAATGAGATGATCAAATAGAGTGCTCCCGCACTCTATTTATACTTATCCTAACTTGCCTAATAAACTAGCAGAGCCGACTTCTCTAGAAGAGTCTAATAACCTGTGGTTACATTAATCAGGGCTGACCCCACACTTGGTGGTCTAATAACCCATCACAACAAGTTATGACACTTGCGACACTTGTGAATACAAATGACGACACTTCCGTTTAGAGGGATAATACCATCTCTATAGGAGTACAATTTACATAGATGAAATACAATCCGAAGTTACATATACATCAACACTCCCTATTAACTAGGAAGGTATTTCTTGACATAGATCTGCTAGCACAAGTCTTCTTCTCTGGATCATCGTCATTGAATCATCGTCATTGTTGCTACTATCTCAATCAATCTCCAATCTACTCGTCATAGGAAGTTCTACAGATCCAGTCCTTTTTCATACTGGATGTAGGCCCACCACCTACAGGTCTTCATCATCTACAGAGCCAACCCTTTTTCATTTTGGATGTAGGCCTATCTCCCATGTAGGTCTTAAACATCTCTGCGAGCAAGCCATCAAGTAGGTACACCTCAGGACCGATTACACTGCCTCTGCAAAACCTACAAGATCTCCCAGGACTGATTACACTGCCTCTGCAAAACCTGCAAGAGCATCTCAGGACTGACCATATGCCTCTGCAAAACCTGTGTACTAAACTCTCACATCGTCGTCTTCAGATCACCTCATAGTCCACGGATCACAACCCAGATGCACACACACAGCACTTACACTCACCAGCATGGAAGTACTTTCCTTTGACCATCTGGGAAAGGCTCATAGCACTTACATCAACTACCATGGAAGGACCAACCTATCACCATGTCAGAATGGCACAACATTTACATCAACAACCATGGGAGGACCAACCTACCACCATGTCGGAATGGAATAGCACTTACATCAAATACCATGGGAGGACCAACCTATCACCATGTCGGAATGGCACAACACTTACATCAACGACCATGAGAGGACCAACCTACCAACACGTCGGAATGGCACAACACTTACATCAACGACCATGGGAGCACCAACCTACCACCATGTCGGAATGGCCCCAACCCTTACATCTTACCATGGGAGGAATTTCCTACCACCATGTAACAATGGCCTGTGTGCATCTGTGTCTCCGGACTCATCACTTCCCCTTGGAAGGTATCTCGATCTGAAGCACACCAAGTGTCCCTCTGAAGTATTCAAACTTCACTCTGGCCAGCGTCTTGGTCAACACTTTGTCTATCTGCTCATCCATCGCAACATACAGGAGCTTCACTGCTCCTCTCTGCACCATATCCCTGATAAAGTGATACTTGATCTCAATGTGCTTCGACTTGTCATGGAACACTGGGTTATCCGACAACTTCACACAACTCTGGTTGTCGCAATATATACAAGTAGCACTCAGCTGGAGATCAAACAAATCAAACAGTAGCTTCCTAAGCCATACTCCCTCACAACTAGCCGAAAAAGCTACGACATACTCTGCTTTGGTTGTACTCAGTGCCACACAGGACTGCTTCCTGCTAAACCAAGAGATCATACCAGATCCCATACTGAAGCAGCACCCTGAAGTGCTCTTCCGATCAATGGCACTTCCTTCCTAATCTGAATCAACATAACCCTCCAGGTTAAACTTTTGATTCGCCTCATACTTGAGCCCATAGTCAACTATACCCTTTAGGTACCTCAGAATATGCTTTGTAGCTATCAGGTGAACATGTCTCGAATCTATCAAGTACTGGCCCAAGGTGTTCACCACAAAGTAGATATATGGTCTCGTATTCGTTAGGTACATCAAGGACCCAATCATCTGATGATACATCATAGCATCAACTGGCTCAGATGAAGCATCACACAAAAGCTTCAAGTTCGATGCAATAGGTGTGGCCCTAGTCTTGCAGTCCATCATCCTGAACCTCTTCAGGATCTCTACTGCATACTTCCCTTGTCCAAGGAAGATTCCATTTTCACTCTTCCATACCTCCATACCAATAAAGTAGTGCATCATACCCAAGTCCTTCATCTCGAATTCGGTAGCAAGCTTCCTCTTCGTGTCGGCAATCAATCTATCCTCACCTGTTACAAACAGGTCATCCACATACAATAGGTCATCCACATATTCTGAGATGGCTAACTTCTGGTTTCTTACCAGTGAACACTTCTTCTGGTGTTTTGTTGTCAAGTATCTTATGAGGTGTTCTGTTCTGCACATATACAACTGTCCTTGCTGCATCAGCCCATAAGTGCATAGGTAGATCTTGGTCATGAAGCATTTCCCTAGCTGCTTCCATGATTGTTCTATTCTTCCTTTTGACAACCCCATTCTGTTATGGATTGCAAGGAGTAGTCAACTCCCTCATAATCCCTGAATCACTGCATAGCTTCTTGAAGTCATCTGAAGTGAATTCTCCGCCATTGTCGGATCTGAAGATCTTTATCTTCATGTCAGTTTGGTTTTCTATCAAGGCTTTTAATTTCTTGAACTTGTCAAACACTTCATCTTTGTTCTTCAAGAAGTAAACCCAAGTCTTCCTAGAGAAATCATCAATGAAGCAAACATAGTATACATACCCACTCAGAGAACTGGATGACATCGGACTGCATACATCAGAGTGGATGATTTCCAAGATTCTTTTTGCCTTGATTTCACTACTTGGAAATGTCTTCTTTGTGTTCTTTCCCTTTGCACAACCTTTGCAAATGCCTTCATGCTTTGACTGGATTTCAAGAATACCTTCCACTACTTTGCTTACAATTGGTAATGACCTATAGTGCATGTGTGCAAGCCTTCTATGCCAAAGTTCACTTGGCTCTATTGAATCATGGACCATGGCTTGTTATGGTTGGCCCTTCAATTTGTATAATCCTCCCTCTTGCTCTCCAATCACTATTGCATCATCTATAGTCTTACCCTTTGGCCAAATTAGGACTTGGCCATCTACAAATGCAACCCTCATGCCTTTTGCATCCAATGAAGACATGTAGAGTAGATTCTTCTTGAGACCTGGAACATATAGTACATATTTCATCTTCATAGACTTTCCAGAGTCTAGTTTATAGGAGTCTTCACCGCTCCCTTTTATTGGATACTGGTAGTTATCCCCAAGTTTCACCTTGTGGGGTGATTCATGTTCAAATAGGTTTATAAAGGATTCCTTGAATCCTGTCATGTGTTTAGAAGCCCCACTATCTATAAGCCAATCATTACTTCCATGAGTAATGGTTCTAGTGAGAGTAGAAATCAAAACATATTCTTCATCACTTGAAGAATCTTCACTATCTTCTCTAGCCCTCTTCCTGGGAGGTTCATCATCCTCTGCAGCATGAGCATGATGTCTTATTTTGATGTTCTTCTTCTTGTGAGAACCAACTTTCTTATTTCTGGGACAGTTTCTGGAATAGTGTCCCTTTTCATCACATGTATAGCAATGGGCACAGGACATGTTTCTTCAAAGTTTGGGACTACCCCTCTGATTCTGATGGTGATGTCTTTCTTTCTTGCCATGATGGTGAGTCTTTTTGTCACCATGACTTTTGAAGTGTGTTGTGAGAGCTTGGTCTTCATTCCCCATCTTCTCTTCTTGAGCAACAATTCGAGCTTCCTCCTATGATCATTCTTCCCATAGCCTACTAAATTTGATAAGTTTCTTCCTAGCACAAATTCCTTGGATGAAGGAATCCCATGACCTAGGAAGGCCATTAAGAGTGGTCATTACCACTTCTCCATTTTCTATGTCTTCTCCCATAGCTTCAAGTTGTTCTTTTATCTGGGAGACCCTTGAGAAATAAGACTGCATAGTCTCTGCATTCTGGATCTTGACATTCTTCAATTGATTCCTCTAGGTCATCTTCTGATTTACGTTCTTCCCTTCGAATAGCTTGGTTAGGGAATCAGACATCTCCTTTGGTGTCTTTAGAGATGACACATGTGGTATGAGATGAGATGGTATTTGATAGAATCAACAATGATCCTCTTAGCCTTCACCAAATTCCTTTTGTGTAAGGCCTTAGCCTCTTCTTCCTATGGGATAGGGACCTCTTCACTTATGTAAGTGTCCAACTCATTTTCTTCCATAATTAATCCAATCCTATACTTCCATGCTTGGAAGTTATCAGCCCCTTCAATGTTATCCTCAAGCTTGGTGTGGCGAGACATCTTTAAATAGTACTTCAAATGAAAATAGAAAAGATTTAGGTCTTACCACTTGATTTGCTGAAAACTGGATCTGGTCCCGAATTAGGGTTTGTCAGAGAAACCCAAAAAATTCAAATTTTGAATTTCAAACTTCTGAAAGGATAGAAAGATGTGTCTTGATGAGATGATCAGCCTACTATACTCAGAATTTGAAAAATGCAAAGTTTCACTCTTTAGAAATGTCTTTTAGTCTTCTTAGATTCACTAGGGAGGACCCTGAATTAGGGTTTGAGTTTCCCGGAGCTTCACCCAAGCAAAAAGTTTGATCCAAAGCTCTAAACTTCGACTTTTCCAAGGAGCTTCCAGCTATGTCCTCAGATTTCATAAATTCCTATTTTTGTGGAAACCCTAATGTTTAAGGCCAAAAAATAAAGTGCCCAGAATTGAGATCTGATTGGATAGAAAGATTCACCTTGCTGAGGAGAGTCAATCTATCATATTGCTTTTCCAATATATGTGGAGAGAAACCCAATAAACAAGAAACCCTAGTTTCTGCAACTGCACAGTGTCTTCTTCTCAGGTTAGCTCTAATACCATGTTAGATTTTGAGCCCTAATTCAATATACTCTAGCATCTTTACTGAGAGAATAACATGTACATCATATCAAGTATAACAATGCATATCAATCACACCAAGCAATCACATGAAACAATAGACACACAGAGTTTCACTGGGGAAAACCATAAAAGTGAAAAACCATAAAGGTGAAAAACCCCACAACTTCCTCAGAGATAGAAAGAGCAATGATACAACCCAAGTACAAGAGATAGTATTCTCCTAGCAGCTACTCTTTCTTCCTCACTAGTGCACCACTTTCCGAGTAGTGTAGAAGTGAATAATTAGATGATCAAATAGAGTGCTCCCGCACTCTATTTATACTTATCCTGACTTGCCTAATAAACTAGCAGGGCCGATTTCTCTAGAAGAGTCTAATAACCCATGGTTACATTAATCAGGGCCGACCCCACACTTGGTGGTCTAATAACCCATCACAGCAAGTTACGACACTTGTCAATACAAATGATGACACTTCCGAATAGAGGAATAATACCATCTCTACAGGAGTACAATATACATAGGTGAAATACATTCCGAAGTTACATATACATCAACAAAATGCCTGCTAAGGAGCCTATTAGAGAAATTTTGAGGTAAAAAATGGGCCTCAAAATAGTGGATGAATGCTTGTTTGTCAAATTTAACCAAGGTAGTGATATAAGTACTTTTAAGTCATAAAGTAAAGTACTCATAATGAAAGTCCTTTAACATTTTTTCATAAAATAATATTATTGCTATTTTCAAGTAAAATACTCATAATGAATGCATTTTCACACTTTCTCATAAAATAATATTATTTTAATTTTCAAGTAAAGTACTCATAATTCATAAAGAATGTCTTTTCACATTTTTTTATAAAATAATATATTTTCATTTTCATGTTTTTAATTTTAAATTATATATTCACCACATTCTATTTAATATCATAATGCCAAATTAATATATATATTCCTTTCACATTTTTTCATAAAATAATATTTTTGTCATTTTCATACTTTTAATTTTTAATTATATATTCACTCCATTTTATTTAATATTATTTCAAACTAATTTATAAGCACACATACAAACACACACACACACACACTATGATTTTGATTTTAATTTACCAATATAGATTTAATGAATAAAGAATAATAATAATAATGCAACGTGGATTATAATAATATTATTAACATTTTACATGTAAATAGATTTTCAATTAAATCACATTATATTAAATTGATGAGAAAAGTACTAAATATAAAAAGTCAACATAAATTAAAAAATAACTCTTAAAAATGTTTTTTATTATTTACTTTCATTTGCAAGTTCAAGACAAATAAATATTAAAGGACAATAAATTTTTGGGAATTTACAATGAATCTTAGTCACATCAATGTAGAGTTATTTTATTAATTTTATTTCTAGTGAGTTTTGAAAAGTAACTCAACCATGGTTATTTATATTGTGCATAGAAAATAGTGTAGGAGGTGACTTGTCATATATGCCTACCCCATAAAACCCCTAACTCATAATATTTTAATATATCTCATACTTTTTTAGTACATCCTTCAGGAGGCCATTTTTTGACCTCAAAATCTCTCTAATTGAGAGAAAGTATCCTCAGAGGTTGAAACTGGTCTTGTTGGATTCATCTTGTTGTCTTCTACCCATTGGGTATGTCACTTGCCAAGTTTGAAGAAAAAATGAAATCACTTTGGTGACCTAGGGTTTGAAGAAAATTGGTTAAGTGTTAGAAAAGGAGTTTGAGAGACCATTTGGAGATGCCCGCAAGGAAGGGTTCTGTTGATGATAAAATTCATCAGATTTACATGGTATTGTTCTTTGATGAACTGGCTATCCAACCATGGAGTCAATTTCCTTCTGGGTGTTCACATGTGTGAAATAGGAGTATGCCAAAATGGGAATATCTGTGTTTTGTGTATTTTGTTGATTTCATGTTTTGATTAAAGTTTAAATAAGTGGTTTAAATGGTAAAAAGAAATCAATACTGATTCACCCCCCCTCTTAGTATTGACCAGCTTCCAACAGAGTAGTGCAAATCAAGTTGGGAGGCACTTTTGGCCCCTGTGGGCTTAATTAAGTCCCTACGGGAATCTAGGCATCCCATAAGACCTTGTAGGCTTAACCTCAGCTCCTTGAGCTTTTAACCCCTTTTGCAGGTATTTCATAAGCCTTCTGCGGGCATAAATGAGCCCCTTGCGGGCATCTTTAGCCCCCTTATGTGGGCATGTTTATAAGCCTCTTGTGGGCATATTGGAGGCCCTTTTTGGGCATCCTAGAGCTGCCTTGAGGGCATAGCATAGTCCTTGAAGGCATCTTCCTAAGCCTTTGCGGGCATAATATAAAGTGTCTTTCAACCTTTTTTTCACTGATTTTGGCAAGCCAAAATCTTGCACGTGAGAGTACAGAATAGAAATTAGACTCCATGGCTGGATGGCCAGTTCATTAGATAACATGACTATGCCATCTGACTAGTTTTATCAGCTCATGAACACCTCCTTGCGGGCATTTCCAAATGGCCTCTGAGCCATGTGAGTTTGACACTTAGACAAATATTTGTCTTTAATATGCAAATCGCTTTTTATTTCACTTTGGCAGGTTGATTTCTTCTTCATGTGATCACCATAGAGAAAAATACAAGCATGACTAGATAACTACTTCAATTGAACAAGACCATGTCAAAATATGAACTAAGTAATACATACCCATCATCTGGTGGGCATTTGAAAGTGGCCTTCCAAACTGTTGATTTTCCACTTAGGCAAAATTATCAAACCCTAGGTTAATATAATGAGATTCTTCTTTTCATCAATTTTGAAGTGTGAGACATCCAATGGATAGGGGCCAACTAGGGGATTCTGTCCAAAACGTGTCTAAGGAAGAAGTTATGGATCTGCCAAAACAGGGTTTCAGGCAAATTGGACCAGTCTAGGAAGGTGCAAAAATTGTCTAAGTATAAAATCATTAAAACTGCCTAACTGACCTCAGTAAAATTCCCTCCATATCTTGTGGTTGATGTCTTAAATCATTTTGAGAGTATGGATCTCTAGAATGTTGTTTGGTGCATCCAACCATGGTCTCAGATTGTCCAAAGAGTCTCCGAGGAAGAAGATATTGATATGCCAAAAGTGCTTCTTAGCTTGATTTGCACTACTCCAGTAAAATGCCCATTGAGGAGAGATAAAGAGGCTTTAAGGGGTGAAATTGGTTTGGATGGAATCACCTTGTTGGCCTCTATTCATTGGTTGTCTCACACTTCCAATTTGGTGAAAAGAAAAATCTCTTCATATTATAAACCTAGGGTTTGATCATTTTGCCAAGTGTCAAATCAATAGTTTGGAAGGCTAAGAGTCCAATTGGAAATGCCCGCAAGGAGGTGTCCTTGTGCTGATAAAATTAATCAGGTGGAATAGGCTTGTTCCTTGATAAACTGGCTATCTATCCATAGGATCAGACTTGCCTCTAGAGTTCACACGTGTGGTAGACAAGCTTGCCAAAATGAGAAGAAGTTTGTTTTGATGTCCAAATAAGGTTTGAAGAGGAATTTGGAAATGCTCACCAAAGAGTGTCCTTGTGCTAATAAATTATCCAGATTGCATGGACATGTTCCCTGGTGATTTGGCCATCTAGCTGTGGTGTCAGTTCTCTCTTTGAGGCTCACATTTGTAAGATTTTGGCCTGCCAAAATTGTGAAAAATAAGGTTAAATGACACCTTATGATATGCCTGCAAGGGCTTGTAAAAATGCCCACAAGGGCTTGTAAAATGCCCGCAAGGGCTAAAGGTTATGCTTGCAGGGGATTAATGAATAAAGTCACAAGAGATTATGTATTCCCGCAAGGGCTTATGTATGCCCACAAGGGGCTTAATGTATGAGGGCTAAATATATGCCCACAAGGGCTTGTAAGATGCCCGCAGAGGTTTGAAAAATGAACGCAAGGGATTGTAAGATTCCTGCAAGGGATTATATTAAGCGCACAAGGTGCTTAAGGTAGAAACTCGTGAGAGCATGGGCTATGCCCATAAGCCAGGGGAGATAAGGCAACAAAAGTTTGGAGTATGCCTGCAGGTGAAAGAGGATAAGCCCGCTGGCTAAAGATACAAGCTAGCCCATAGATGTAGAAGCCCGCAGGCCTGAGATGGAAGAAGCCCGTAGATGACCAAAGAAGGTTAATTAATTAAATTAATTAATAATTAAATAATAAATAAAATTCTAAATTAAATGTTTAAAAGAACATAGATTTGAAGAGACGGGTCATTTATGCCCAATAATGTTGTTATTTCATCAGATTATCTAGTTTGAATGGTGGTATCATTTCATTCATGACAAATAGTTTTATCCACCGTAATTGTATGCAAAGTGGTGAAGAACATAAAATTCGTAATGAAATGACATTCATATGGTCTTGATATATTAAAAGACCTATTTTGTTGATATTTATGGCCTTAATGTCTTAAGAGACTTGTTTTGTTGAAAAGTCAAAAATGATCATAACACAACATTGTATGCAAAGTGGTGAGGAAAAAAACATTCGTAATGAAGGTGTGGAAATTCTATGTACCTCATGTGCATATAAACTCCATCAAAGAAGGTGATGAAGCACTTAGCTCGACGAAAAAAAGTGGTCACAGGTGCAAAAATGTCACTATGAAATTGTTGAGAATCATGCCTCACATCATAATAAAGTATAAACCAAAGCATTGAAAGTAGAACCACTAACTCCTGGACATTAAGAAGATATCAATAAAAAAATGAGGACTTCATAAACATGAATACCATACGAATGAGCACTGGATAAACACGAATACCATACTTCAAAATTAGCATTGACTGTAGAACCACTAACTCCTAGACATAAAAAGTAACACAACTAATTAAAGCATTTTCCATTATATGCCGATAAATACAAAACTCCATCATACAAAATTTTTGTTTTCATTAACTGTTGATAAATACACATATAAATTGATTTATACATGTCTAGCATGTTTCTGAGATGGTTGCAATCCCTGCTCTTGAGCAAAAGCCAAATCTGAATGGTCTCTCTTGCCTTTCGTAGAAGACTGTAATTGTCCTAGAGTTGTACAAGCTGGCACATTTTGTGATTTGTTTTCAAGCTCTTTAACTCTCGGTGTAAATTCTTTTAAATTTCCAAGCAAAACATTTTTTCCCTCCATCAGTTTGTTCAACATTACCACATTTTTCTTATACTTCGTTGATTCCTCTTTTTTGTTTCCCTCCAATTTTTGTCTAGAATTTTTCAACTGACCTTTAACTTTAGTCAATTCACATTTCAGATTCTCTATTTCTTTCTCTTGCTCTTTTTACCTCGACTTTGTCTCATTGGGAAGGATAGGAATTGCAATTATCATAACAACTTGCCCTTTTAATTCCTTCTCCAAGTGAGCAATTGTGGATTTAAGTTTTTGAATTTCCATATCACATCCCAAATGCTGAACTTTTCTACCTTCTAAGAGTTTTGATTCCATCTCCCTTATTTTTTCATCTTTCCCAACCATCTTCTCTTTCATTTATTTATGTAATGGTGATGAACCATACAAATTACCTAGTGCAGCGCTCGTTGAGAAACATTCTTGTAACATCCTCTCTCGATTTGCTATGGACTTCTCTCGCTCTTCTAAGGACATTGTACCTGTAGTTTTTTTTTCTTTCTACCCTTACTCTCGTCTCCTTGGGTACCCTTACCTTCACCCTCACCACCTTCTTGACTGGAAATGTTTTTTCCTCTACTTTGGTTTTTAAGTTTTACAGATTCAGAGATCCTTGCAAACCTTATGGCTATCATCTTATTAGCTTGCTTAGAAATGGTTTTTCTCAATTTAGAAATTATTCATTCTAAATCTCCAACTTTTTTTCCATGGATTTCCTCACACTCTTTCAACTTCAGCTGATATTCTTGTACTACCTGTTCATATTCTTTAATTTTCTTCTCCATTACATGTAAATGACCCATTTCTATCCTTAGTGGTGGTACATTGAGAACAGGTGGTATTTTCTTCAACTCTTCTTTGAGTTGATTCGCTTCAGCTTCTGCTTTTTTTAAAGGCTCTTCATACCCAACCCTCACTGACTCAATTTCATTTTCAACATCATCAGAGATTTTTTCTACTTCTTTGGATAATAATTTAACCATTTCTTCTTTCCCTTTTATAATTTTGTCCTCTTTGAATTGATTATCCACAACTGTCTTCTGCAACACAGCTATCTATTTGAGGCATTCTAAAATATTTTCATCCTTTCCCAAGCACTCTTCTAGCACCGAATTGCATATATAGGAAGCGTGTTCCTTGAAATGCTCCATTTTATCATATAGCAATAAAATGTACCTACTATCAAACTTATATGATGCAATGTCAGAATGCATAGAGGAAGCCCTTGATTCTGATTTGGAAGAACAATCATACTCAATTGCCAACTATTCAGGAGGAATTGTATCAAGAATATCTTGGGGAATGGAAAAGTGAGCAGTAGTTTGTTCCATTTCATTTCCTGTCACCTCCTCCCAATGAACTCTATCTACATGTCCCTGTAACTCTTTCAAAGTTGTGGCAGCACAGACTACATCATTTGTGACAAAATCAGGATACTATACTCATAATTCGCCATGGTGCTCAGGACCTTGTACTGGCGATTCCTCGTTCTATTCAGGAGGGTGTAATGGTAATTCCCCATGGTGCTTAGGAGATTGTACTAATTCCTCATTTTGCTGAGGAGACTGTACTGGCACTTCCTCATTATGTTCCCTATGATTACGTTTCCTAAAGTATTTTTTATGAACAAGTGGTTTTGGAAAAGGTATATTTTCATGCTGGTTGATATCACTAATCTATGTTTCAGTAGCATGGGGTCGACTAGATTTAACCTTCTTTAATTGGCTCTCTTGCAGGGCAGAGTGGACTTTCTTAGCCAATAGATAAGGAATATCTACAGGTATATCTTCCACCCAATTTATCACTACCCGCATACATTCACCAGAAATGCCAGCCTTGTGATGATTTAGAATTGTCTTAAGGCTAATATGAATCAATGTTTTGTATATTCCGAGAGGGACATCTTGCATTTTTAAACCATTCCTCGGACCATCTACTTCTCGCCTGTTAGAGGGGACCCTTCGGGTTCCTTAAATGTCATTAGTTATTATGTAATAGTGTAGTTAAGGAATCCGTTGGAGCGGGTGCAACCGCTCCAACCACACATATGATGTATAAATAACATTGTTCAAGATGAATACAAACAGTTGGATGCATTTGACTCATATCTCGTCTCTTGATTATATTCTATGTATGCTTATACTCTCTGCTTGAATACAACATCTGGCACCATTGTCGTTCTTTTTTGGCTGGGTGAGAGCAGCAACAAAAGAGGAGCGGTTCGAACCTGAAGGAGATAGTGAGGAGAAAGAACCCTGCAAGAAATGCTTAGAAATGATGATGCTGCGTGATCAAATCTGAAGGAAATTGTGCAATGTTCGTTGAAGAAACCTACAAGAAATACTATTCGTGTTTTGATACTCCTGCGAAAAGAAAAATCTGAATATGTCCACTGTGACCATTGACCAAGCATGGAACGATGAAATATTCTTTGACAACAGCACCAAATGCCTAACGAGAGGATGAGGAAATCAATAAGTCTGCAAGAAGCAATAAAGGTGATCCTCTGTGTGTAATGTGTGGTTGTTGAGGGTAAAAATATTATTGGTGGAGAAAAACAATGACGAGCATATATGTATTTCAAGTTCAACTGACGGAAGTTCCCTACATTCGCCTCGATAGCTCTGCCACATTGATTCATCTCTGATGGCTCTCGACCAAGAATTCATCGACTGCAGTCCTTAAATTTCCCATCAACTTATTTCCAAGGTAGTATGCCTGACAGTCAATCAGTCTATTTATCAACTAGTCTAGTCGTTTGGCGGAAGCTTTCTCTAGTTAACCATATAAAAGAAAAAGTGTTGTTGCTATGAACGAAATGTATATGACTTCAACTACGGGTGAGCATTTTGAAAATATAGAAGACCTCTCTCAATTGAATGTTATCCAACATTTTCTTCTTGAAGATCATGAAGTTTACACCAACTAGAAGTTGTTTGCAGTTCATTCGAGTCTATGATTTTAGTCTGCACCGATGGAGAGCATTCCTAGACCATGTGAAGATCAAGATGGTCGACTCTAGTAGCTGCTTGCGAGTGTGATGGATGACCGATCATCCTTCTCGACTACTCTCAAAAATATAATTATATACGTTGAGGGCATATTGAACATATCACAATGAAGTTGTCCGCCGACGCCGTTGAATATATGTCGACCACTCGAAGACAGACTATCGATTGATATGAATGAAGATATTTAGTTCATTGAGACTTGGTCGACCAAAACTACTACCAATTTTGATGCTGTTGAGTGCTGTTGCTATCCGTCATCTAGAAAGTTGAGCATATGTTTAGGAGCAGCCGATGTTCTAGTCTTATATCATCCATCGACAGTTAAAATATCCCGTCTCGACCAATGCACTGATCATTTCAGCTATTCAAAGTTATGCCCATTGATGAGGCTGTTCAGAGGAATGTCAACCCTTTTCTACTCTGAAAAGCATCGTTGATTGCTTCTTAGTTCGAGCATGTGAAGACTAAGATTGTAGTAAAATATTTTATACGTGTGGGTAAAATTCTCTTTTTCGTCGATGTGGAAATATAGTTGGTTGTCAATTGTAGTTGATGAGTTGATTGGTCTAAACCTCGTCGATATTAATTCAATTGGTTAAAGTATGATAAAGTGGCCGACAGAAAATTAGATGATGGTCGGGTCACTTTCATTATAAAAATGGTCGGTCATAAATGTTACTTTGGTCGAGATTATAACTTATATATTGGTCGAGATTTTACTTATGTAGTCGAAGCTATTTGATCGACCCTTCATTGTAGTCAATATAATACTGTCGACATAATTGTATTGTTTTGGTTCGCTTGGGTCATTTTATTTGTAAAAAGTGGTCGAAACTCAAAATAGTCGAGTCTTTGGTTGATATTGTAAGTGGCCATGATGTTGTAAAAAGTGTTGGGTCATTGAAAATAAGTCGAAAAAAGGGATGTTCAAAGCTTATTGAACCGTGTATTTTCATAAGAGTTGTAAATTGAGTCAGTTTCTTTCCAACCAGTGTAAATCATGTTGAGTCAAGTCAGTCATGTCGATTCGATTCAAGTTGACCAATATCAGTCAGTATTGACCACAAGCAGCAGCGACACATTCAAAAATTGCAGGAAGCCTCATGATAGTTGAATCTACGAAAATCATGTACTCAAGCAGAAGACATCTATACCACACAAAGAAAGCGCTTCACGTTTAATAATGACAAAAGAACACTTAAATTGATCAAGCCCCCTGGTGCTGACACACATCAACATCTATTCAGTGTCATTTCAGAATTTTTTCAGGAAGATGGTGAGTTGGTGCAATGGCAGAGCGACGAAGCCCAGAAGCTCCTGGACCGTGGAAGAGAATCCCGCAGGAAGGGGTGAGAAGGTTCGGTTGGCCACTACTAGACTGCTGACAGAGACTAAAGGAATCGATCCCCCTCTGCATGGAATATTTGTAGCTCAGGAAACCAAATCAGGGTCAAGTTATACCCGCTTCCCAAAAATTATGAGTTCCTTATTCCCAGCATCATATTGCGTTATTGCCTCCTCTATCTCCTCATCAACATAACTGAACATGCCAAACAAAAATTCAAAAACGGCTGCTTTCCTCAGGATAGTTTCCATACCTAGTGGCCACATCTTTGCATCTCTCCATGCATAAGAACACTCTTGGAATTTTGTTTATTATTACCATATCATCTCTAGACGACTGTGTTTCAACTGGGATTGTAGAGGAGGATGCATGCATTTCAACTGCGCTCGTGGTAGTGGACTCCCCTGTTTGAAGGTTGGCCATGGTTATTTAGGTTCGAAGCGGAGGTGAGGTGAGGTGATGTATTTCAGGCTCACGAATTATGCCCGCGGACTGAATTTCAGGCTCACAAATTATGCCCGCAAAGAGTATTTCAGCAACAAATTAATGATTATAGATAGGGGATTATATATTCGCTACCTAGATTATAGACTTGTACTCATTTTTGTTAACATGGATATTCGATTGCAATAATGTTTTATGAGATGCATGTTTAAAAAAATTGTTCATTAGAACAATCAATATTCAATATGAGCCATTTCTTAGAATCTTCATGTAGAGAAGACAAATTGAAAGGGCATAGCTCCAAGGAAGAAGATAAATTTTATATAGATTGAGGTAAGTTGCTTAGTAAAAAAATGTGGAGATCATGTTTCTCTAGGTTAAGATGATTTTTGAGAAACACATGTTGAGGAGGAAGACGAAACATCAAAGGGGGAATGCTTTGAAAGAAGTGACATGGAATTTTCAAAATGAAAATGTTGGCCACACACAAAACTTTGGAGTATGAAAGTTTGATAAATATTACGATGAATTAGAGAAGTTATTTGTAAATTTATTGTTGAGATAAAGCTTTTGCAACTCACTTGATGCAATGAGTGCTAAGTGGACTACTCAATATCATAATAAATTTGTCATCCTGAATAATACTGATGGGATATTGGTCATGCCTTAATGACATACTCTATGAAAATAATTCAAAAAATGTTATCTCAACTTTATAAGGTTCAAATTCTTAAAGAGAGATACTCACATGGTTTTGTGGTAATGCCTTGATTATAATTTATATGTAATTGTAGTAGACACTTGGACACCCATTGGAAGTAGTGCACATTCAAGACTAGACTAGGAAAATGGCAGGCATTTTAGAAAGGTCACTTAGGCACTTTTAGCAGTAATTTTATACTTAGACAATTTGTGCAATTTCTAAGGTAGATTTTTTATTTCACCAAAATCCTGGACCAATGCCACTAGATGATGTAGTACACCTCACTGACCACACCTAAGCTGATTTCACTCTCAGACTTATCTTCATTTTCCCTAGGTGGGCATTTTACTGAACTTGGTGCAAAACAACCTAAAACCCTGTTTTGGAAGACCTATAACTTCCTCCTCAAACACTCTCAAGACAAAATGAGACCATGGTCAGGCAGACAAATCAATAAGTTACATCCTGACCATATGGAGCGGGAATTTTACTTAACGCATGAATTATGGGGGGCATTTTACTGAGGCCACTTAGGCAGTTTTACTCCATCCGATGCAAAATAGCCTGAAACCCTGTTTTGGCAGACTTATAACTTCCTCCTCAGACACTCTCAAGACAAATTGAGACCATGTTCAGGTAGACACATCAACAAGCTTCAGCCTGGTGCTTCCAGATATTTTTTATCATTCTCCTCTGATGTACAGCGGGAATTTCCCCAAGGCAACTTGGACCAATTTTCAGACACTTGGCCATTTTTTCAGAATTTCTCCAAAGTTTATTCTGAACCCTTGTTTTGGCAGACCTGTAACTTTGTCATAAAGCACTATTTTGAAGAAATGAGACCATGGTTAGATATCCTATTCAACAAGTTACAACCTGAAAGGAAGGGGTGGGTATTTGACTTATGCCATGAATTATGGAGGGCATTTTACTGAGGCCACTTAGGAAGCTTTACTCCATCTAGTGCAAAACAGCCTAAAACCCTGTCTTGACAGACTTATAACTTTCTCCTCAGACACTCTCAAAACAATCTGATACCATGTTTAGGTAGACACATCAACAATCTTCATCCTGGTTCTTCCATATATTTTTTATCATTCTCATGTGATGTACAATGGGCATTTCCCCAAGGCAACTTGGACCAATTTTCCAACACCTAGCCATTTTTTAGAATTTCTCCAAAGTTTATTATGAACCCCTGTTTTGGAAAACCTGTAACTTTGTCATAAAGCACTCTTTTGAAGAAATGAGACTATGCTTAAATAGCCCTTTCAACAAGCTACATTCTGACAGGAAGGGGTGGGAATTTTCATTAACCCGTGAATTATGGAGGGAATTTTAATGAGGCCACTTAGGCCGTTTTACTCCATCCAGTGCAAAATAGACTAAAACCCTGTTTTGGCAGACTTATAACCTCCTCCTCAAATAGTATCATGACAAACTGAGACCATGTTCAGGTAGACACATCAACAAGCTTCAACCTAGTTCTTCAAGATATTTTTTATCATTCTCCTATGATGTACGAAGGGCATTTCCCCAAGGCAACTTGGACCAATTTTCCAACACAGCCATTTTTCAGAATTTCTCCAAAGTTTATTATGAAACCCTGTTTTGGCATACCTGTAACTTTGTCATAAAGAACTCTTTTGAAGAAATGAGACCATGGTTAGATAGCCCTTCAACAAGCTACATCCTGACAGGAAGGGGAGGGAATTTTCCTTAACCCATGAATTATGGAGGGCATTTTACTGAGGCCACTTAGGCAGTTTTACTCCATCCGGTGCAAAACGTCCTGAAACCTTGTTTTGGCAGACTTATAACTTCCTCCTCAGACACTCTCAAGACAAACTAAGACCATGTTTAGGTAGAAACATAAAAAAGCTTCAACATTGTTCTTCCAGATATTTTTTATCATTCTCCTCTGATGTACGACAGACATTTCCCCAAGGCAACTTGGACCAATTTTCCAACACTTAGCCATTTTTTTCAGAATTTCTCCAAAGTTTATTCTGAACCCATGTTTTGGAAGACCTATAACTTTTTCATAAAGCACTCTTTTGAAAACATGAAACCATGGTTAGATAGCCTATTCAACAAGCTACAACCTGGTAGGAAGGGGCGGGCATTTTGCTTAACCCATGAATTATGGAGGGAATTTTCACTGAGGCCACTTAGGCAGTTTTACTCCATCTGGTGCAAAACAGCTTGAAACCTTGTTTTGGAAGACTTATAACTTCCTCCTCAGACACTCTCAAGACAAACTGAAACCATGTTCAGGTAGACAGATAAACAAGCTTTAGCCTGGTTCTTCCTAATTAAGATTCAATCTATCTATGTCTTCGTGCAGGTTACTATCTTTGTGTTTCTGCAGGGTTTTACTGAATTTTGTGATCATGTGGACATGGAACATGTAATCCTTTCGGTAGTTATGGTGGAGTTTTAATAGCCTATGCTTATCTTCTTCATGTGATCCTCCAAATTACCATTATGCCAAAAAATTCGATAAGAACAACAACCCTATGATGAAGCATTTCAACCATAAAATTAATAATTAAGATTCAATATTGTGCCAATCCAAATATAGCAGTTCTGCCTTGTTTAATGGACTAACTTGGTGGTACTCCATCACCAGAATTGGCAGTATGCCCAATTTTTTTGATAAAACTAACACAATATCATCGCCAACTAAAACAACTAACACTTAAGCCCTCGATCAGTCATATGATCATCGAGTCAACTGATATATAAAAAATATTAATCCAATGACCATTGAAGCCCTCGATCACTCCATATGACCATCGTGTCAATAGAATCCAACAATCGAGATTATCTCCTCATAAAATCGATGTATGTTGTCACTTCTTCCAAAAGGTAGGGGGTTTGACAGGTCGTCCCAGGCTCCAGGCCAGTGACATCTCGTGGATTCCAAGCACCTAGAGCCCCCACCATACCCTTGCACTATGCATCGAATAAGCATAGTGAGGATGGTGTATATAAACTCATATTACCTCAACTATGCTTCCAATGTGAGATAAATCCCAAAGACGAATTAATCGCCA